>CM050514.1:89274924-94369924 GCA_027563665.1 Antrozous pallidus
TCCGCACTGACCTCTTCCCAACCAATCCCACCCCCAACACATTCCCTCACCCCCCTAGTGTCTGTGTTCATTGGTTATGCTTATATGCATGCATACAAGTCCTTTGCTTGATCTCTTACTCTCCTCCCCACCCCCAATCCTCCTCTGTCTTCCCTCTGAGGTTTGACGGTCTGTTCAATGTTTCTCTGTCTCTGGATCTATTTTTGTATATTAGTTTATGTTGTTCATTATATTCCACAAATGAGTGAGATCATGTAATATTTATCTTTCTCTGACTGGCTTATTTCACTTAGCATAATGCTCTCCAGGTCCATCCATACTGCTGCAAATTGAAAGAATTCCTTAATTTTTATAACAGGGCAGCATTCCATTGTGTAGATACACCACAGTTTTTAATCTGCTGATAGGCACTTAGGCTGTTTCCAAATGAGTCTTGGAGTACATGACCCTCCCTCCAAGCCCACCACTTCAGCCACAGGCCCTACGTGACTTCATACCTGGACTATTCTGTGAGACCAAATATGGGGAGATTAAGAAACAACTCCCAAAGGAAAGGAAAGAAGACATTTCCAGAAAAGGAACTGAAAGAAAAGGAGACATCCATTGCTTTTAGAGAGAGTGAAAGGGAGAGGAAAAGATAGAGAGAAGCATCGATGTGAGAGAAACACATTGATTGGTTGCCTCCTGCACAAGCCCTAACTAGGGCCCAGGCCAGGGAGGAGCATGCAACTGAGGTACGGATATGCCCTTGGCTGGGATCAAGCCTAGAAACATTCAGATTTTGGGCAAAGGCTCTATCTACTGAGCCAAACTGGCTAGGGCGTAATGAGCTCTTTATGGTTACATTTTATTTCTCCTCCTTTCAACCTCAATTGTCTTTCATTTCCACATTGAGGCTGAAATGTATAAAGGCAAAATGCTTTCATAAATATGTGACATAGCCTTATTTTGTTGAAAATAAGAGGCTGCGATGAACAATTATACACAAACAAATCAGATGGATACATGTCTAGAAAAAACAACTTACTAAGATTGAATTAGGAAAAAACTAGAGGCCCAGTGCACAGATCCTGCAGGAATCGGGCTGAAACCAGCTCTCCAACATCCCCTGAGGGGTCCCAGATTGCAAGATGGCACCGGCCAGCCCGAGAGACCCCACTGGTGCATGATCAGGGCCAGGAAAGGACTGAAGAAGGGCTCTAGGACATGTCCAACCCATCTCGCCCAGTCCTGGGCTGGACCCCAGCAGCAAGCTAACCTATCCGTTAGAGCATCTGCCCCCTCGTGGTCAGTGAATGTCATAGATACTGGTCATACTGGTCCAAATAGTTGGACACTTAGCATATAGGCCATTATTATATAGGATAGAACACCTTAAAAGGCCTAAAAGAGTAAATAAATTGAATCAGTATTCAAATATTTCCCAAAAAATAAAAGCTCAGAACCAGATAACTTCACTGATGAATTTTAACAAACTTTTAAAAGAGAATTAATGCCAATCCTTCTCAAACTTTCTAGAAAATGCATGAGGAAAGAGCATATCCATATTCATTTTATAAAACTAGCATTATTCTAATACCAAAGCCAGACAAGGACATACATAAAAAGAGAAGATTGCAGGCTAATCTCTAATGAACATAAGTGCAAAAATTCTCAACAAACGCATAAAACTGACCTCAACAACAGATTAAGAAAATTATATACCACAATCAAGTAGGATTTATTCCTAGGATGCAGTTATAGTCCAACATATACAAATCAATAAATGTAATGTAATGTAAAAATAATATAATCCTGTCAATAAATGCAGAAAACACATTTGACAAAATTCAATATCCTTTCATTAAAAAAAATAATTCTCAACAAAATACACACAGAAGAAATCAATATAACATAGGTTGTATATATGACAAGCCCATAGCTAATATCATATTCAGTAGTGAAAAGCTGAAAGCTTTTTTGAAGATTAGGAACAAGACATTTGTGCCCACTCTTATCCAAGCACAGTATTAGAAGTCCTAGCCAAAGCAATTAGCTGAGAGAAAGAAATAAAGGTCATTCAAATAAAAAATGAGGAAATAAAACTGTATCTGTTTGTAGATGGCATGATCTTACATGGAGAAAGCCCTGTAAGGAATCTACCAAAAAACTGTTAAAAATAATAACTAAACTTTGTTGCAGAATACAAAGTTAATACACAGCAATCAGTTGTGTTTCTATAAACTAATAACAAACTATCTTTAAAAAGTCATTAAGAAAACAGCCCCATTTACAATAGCATCAAAAACAATAAAATACTTAGTAATAAATTTAATCAAGGAGGTGAAAAATATGTACACTTAAAACTATAAAACTCAGAAGAAATTAAATAAGAGACAAATAAGTGGAAAGCTATTCAGTGCTCATAGATTGAAATAATTAATATTGTTAAAGTATCCATTCCACCCAAAACAAATCTATAGATTCTAGGAAATTCCTATTGAAATTCCAATGGTATATTCACAGAAATGGAAAAATCAAGCCTAAAATTTGTCTGGACCAATAAGACTCTGAATAACTAGTTTTATTAAACAAAAAAGCTGGAGGCTTTACACTCCCTGATTTTAAACTATATTACAAAGCTATAATAATCAAAACAAAATGATATTGGCATAAAAATTAATATATAAATAAATAGAACAGAATAATGAGTCCAGAAATAAGCCCACATATATATGGTCAACATATATTTTTTGACAAAGGCACCAAGCATACACAATGGAGAAAGAATAATCTATTCAATAAATGGTGCTGGGAAAACTGGATAACCACATGTGAAAGAATAAAATAGGATCCTTATATTACACCATACAGAAAAATCAACTCGAAATGGATTAAAGGCTTAAACACAAAACCTGAAACTATAAAACTCCTAGAAAAAAACATAGGGGAAAAGATCCTTGATTTGACACCAAAAGCACAAGCAACAAAAGAGAAAATAAACAAGTGCACTGCATCAAACTAAGAATTGTCTGTACAGCAAAAGAAATAATTAACTAAATGTAAAAGGAACCAGCAGGATGAGAGAAGATATTTGCTAATCATATCTGATAAAAGGTTAATATCCCAACTATAGAAGGAACTCTTACAACTCAATACCAGAAAAATATATAAAAATTTAAAAATGGGCAAAAAACCTCAGTAAACATTTTTTCAAGGAAGATATATACATGGCCAACAGTTATATAACAAGGTGGTCAACATCACCAATCATCAGGAAAATGCAAATTAAAATCACAATGAGATATTTCCCCCTATCTGTTAGAATGACAGTCATCAAAAGATCAAGACAGTAAGTATTGGCAGGGATGAGGAGAAAAGGAAACCCCTGTGTACTGTTGGCAGTAATGTAAATTGGCACTATGAGAAACAGTATGGAGGTTTCTAGAAAAAAATTAAAAATAGAACTACTACATGATCCAGCAACCCCATATCTGAGTATACATCCAAAAGAAATAAAATCACTATCTCAAGGAGTTATTTGCACACCATCCCAATCATTATAACATTATTTATAAAATAGCAAGATATGAGAACAAGCTAAATGCACATCAATGAAGGAATGGAATAAAGAAAATGTGATGTGTGACTTCTGAGCGCGCGCGCGCGCGTGCGTGCGTGCGTGCGTGCGTGCGTGTGTGTGTGTGTGTGTGTGTGTGTGTGTGTGTGAAGTAAGTCAGATAAAAAGACAGCTATTACATGATCTCACTTATATGTGGAATAAAAAAAAATCCGCAAAACTATAACCCATATTAACAGAGAAGAGAATGGGGGATATTTTTTTTAAAGAAGAAAAAACAAAGAAAGTGAATGGATCATGGGTTTTATTGTTGAATGGGTACAGAGTTTCAGTTACAATAGTGAAAAAAAGTTCTGGCGATGGACTGTGGTAATAGTTTTACAACATGAATGTACTTAATAGCACTGAACTATATAGTTACAATGGTTAACATAATGAATTTTATGTTATGTGTATCTTTACTACAATAACAAGTAACGGGGAAAATTACTAATAAAAAGCAGAAACTATACAATTAATAGGAGTAACAATAGTGATGATGATGATGATGATGATGATGATGATGATGATGATGATATAACTTGAGCCTCACTTTAAAGACTGTAATCTCTGATAATTTTTTGAAAAAAAGGGGGGAATTGTAAGAAATAGATTCACTAATTAGGACTTGTTTTCATTAATATTTAATCCATATTTGATATAATGCCCATCTGAACCCATGCATGCACTCCATAACTGTGGATAATAAATAAATTAAAAATAAAATACATTTTAAAAAATGAACATGAAGATACCTTTGAGAAGTATGTTAGAACAGTCTTCAATACAGACTCCATAGGCTCAGATTCTTGGCATTTAACTTTGCCTTGACAACTATAAATAAAAGAATTGACAAATCAAATTCACCATATTTAAAAAAATGAGGATATTGAAATTACTTCAGAAGAAGGCTTCTTATGTATATTTTAATATCCACGTGTAAAGTAAATGTTAATGGAACAAGAGCTTTGGAATGTTGTAAATCTGCATATATGAAGGACTTTAGAACTTGGCACTAGTTCATCTGGCCTGCTCACTCCAATCAGTTCAACTCTGAGATTGTTTTTTCTCTTTTTTTTTAATTTAGAACACTGATAATTCAAAGACTGCTTCTAGAGGGGGATCCAGGTTTTGTGGGGCTCTGACAATTTAGAGAGCATCTCTAAGAATAAGAATAAAAAGTCAAGTCCTTGAAAATGCATTGCAATCCCTCCCAGGAGCATCGTTAGCTTCCTGGTAAACCTCCCTCTCCCCCTTCCTCATTTTATAATCAAGGACTGAGTGCATTTGGCTCTCTCCAAAGAACTAAGAGCATTATTTTCTTTTCCCAACAGATCTTAATTTACCATTTGAACAAATGTTTCTGAGTTCGCCCACCAAGGAGAAACAAGTTCAGCTGTTTTGAAACATTTCTATTTGGATAGTTATAAATGGCAGTAGTGTAGGCGCAGAGTACTAAAAAACAAAAAAAAACAAAAAAAAAAAAAAACACTGAAACACAAAGGAGAATATAAATTCAAGAGAATATAAAGGCAAGTGCAAGCCAGATTATTACTTGCAAGTTGTCTTCAGATTCTAATTGCAAAAAATAGGGAATGGAAAGATACTGACAAATAATGTTAATATCTTCATTTAGTACGAGTTATTACATATAAGTAAGAGAACCATAGAGGATATATTTTTAACATTCAAATCCACTTAAAATGAATTTTAATTCAACTTTGTTTTATCCAGCATTTTCCTACAGGAAGAGCTCTCATGGGAAATCTGGCTACGTAGTTCCAATTTCTTCAGTCTCTTATCTGGCAATCAAGAGCATGTGCTCATTAATTTTAAGCTGTTGATTCCAGACTAATAATGAGTTAAAACATCGTATATGCTGGAAGGGTTGACATGGAAAGAGTTTTATTCAATGTTTGTTTTGTTGTTATCTCCATACTGTCTTACTAAATAGCCTACTTATGAATATGGTAATGAATAATTTGGACTCATAGTTTGCTTTTGTTAAACAAAGCATCCGAACTACCTCAGGAGAATCTCTGATTTGAGTCACAGCTTAAAATATCCCTGACAGTTAGTGAGTGTTAGATTCCAACTTTCTCCTGAGCCCCTGAGCTGAAACCTCATTGATGTTTGTCATTTCCTTGAGAGACAAAGAGGCCACTTCCTGAGAAAACAACTGTAAATGGTTGAAAAATAATTGCTACCTTGTAATGCTGCATCATGCTTCATGATCTCAGGGCTTATGTCGAGGAGATAACATCTGAACTGATGTGTCAGCCAAAATTCATAAATTCTAGGATTAGACATAGTGTGTAACAGCTATAAATATCACAAAAATAGAAATAAATACAACCTCCATCACTCTACAAATGCACATAAATGTCCAAGTGCAGATCCCCCAGAACAGGCTAAGGGAGAATTTGAGAAAATCTACTGTAGAGACATTGCCTCCTCTTCCTGGAGCAGCCCCACAGGAAGCATAAACTAGTTACCTTTCAAAACCAGTCATTTAATATCTCTCCCTATGCCTGCTTTCTCCCCCAGAGAAAATGAGTACAATTTCTTTTTGGTGTCTATAAGTTTTGACAATTGTATCCCATCAAATTCTGGACCCCATTTAAATGTAGCGTTAGTTCATATGTTGGTTCTTCTTAACCAAAATTTGGGAAACAAAGTCTGTTTACCTAAAATGACTACAAAATAGGTTTCTAAGAAAGGGGATGGGGAGATCTACTCCTTTAACTCTCACTTGAGTAGTTGTGGCTTCTTGTGCTCTGTCACATGATATCACAACCATCCTCCAGCATGGTTCACACCCAAGTAGTGAAAGAAGGTGAAATATCTAGAACAGTGACTTCCACAAGGTAATTCTTAGTAAGTGATACCTATTGCTGTTGAGAAAGATTCTGTTATGGGGAAAGCATCTATATTATAAAAGGCCCGTGGCCATAATGCCGTAACACCATAACAACCAAAGGATCCGTCACCAGGAGGTGCATGGAGCACCTCTCAGGCCCTTCCCGCGCGCCGCCCCTCCCCCAGGCGCCAGCAGTGTTAGCAGAGCATCCACAGGACATAGCCCTGATGGCAGGCGAGGCCTAAGGGACCCTACACGATTTAATTGTGCACTGGGTCTCTAGTATGTAAAGCTCCTCTGCATGTTCAAGAACTCCACCACTTGTCCATCCCTTTCACTTCAGACATTCAAATTCTTGCCACATGTTTCAAAGTCTCAACTTCACAGTATGTCCTTTTCTAAATTCCCCAAACTCTTTGATATTTAAAGAGATCCAGGAGCTAGATAAAAACTTTGGTCCAGGTGATTTTATGTATTTGTTCTTAGAAAAAACAATTTTCAAACACATATTATGCCCATGTCCTATGTTAGATATTAGGACATTGTAACAAAAGAAATGAAAGATATTGTCTCAAGTCTCATAATTGAGGTGGGAGGATGGGGAATGGGAGGAGGAAAGGAAAGAAAACAAGTAAGTCAATAGCTATAAGTTTCTGCACCATCCTTTCCCTTACTATACAAATGGTAACAGTCCAAATTATTACTGTTATCCAGTTCTTACAGTGTTGTTATCCTAAATTGCGGTTCCTGTTGTTGCAGTTGCTTTGAGAGTCCCCAGTAAGTTCCAGCACACACCACAATTCCTATCTGACTGCCATCAGTCATCTCTCCCACCAGACCGCTGTCCTGGCTTCTACCATATGCAGCTCTCTCTGAGCCACTGCATTTACTATGGTCAATGCTCTAATTTGCTTCCTCTACAAGCAGAGGTAAATCGGAAGGGTTCAGAAGGCAGGGACCATATCTGGGGGATTGTACAGTTTATAATCCCAGAATCTAGCACAGTGCACTGTAAATACTTATTGAATGAATGAATGAATGAATGAAAGGATTAGTAAACCAATACATAAAACAATGATCATAATTTTTTTTCTCTCTTTTCTCATAAGTCCTGGACCTCTTACTCTTTATATGAACAATCAAGAAGAAGCAGTAAAAAACATTCAGTTAATGTTATATTAATTTCTATAATGATATCCACTGCCCACAAGAAAAAGAATAATTTGTTTATATTATCTTACAGTATTCTAATAGCAAAAATCTCATTGTGCCTGAGATTTCATATCTGTTAATGCAAAAGGCTCTCCAAGCAGTCCTCAAAACAAAGGTAATACTCTCTTTTCCTTCTCAAAGGTGAATTTCAGCTTCCATTCCCCCTTCTCCAATGTTAAAACAGTTTTCAGCTGTCATTTCAAAATAACTCATATTGGTCCCTGCTACAGGATAGTGGAACTGGTGATAACATTTATCTATATGATCAATGTTAACACTTATGTAAAGTGCTTTAAATATAATATTTCAACACTCCAAAGTAGTTGTTCATTAACTGGAAACTATAACCCCATTTATAAATAGAGAAACTGAGTCTTACTGAGGATAAAATTACATTAAATAATTGGTATTGCGAGGACTGAAATCCAAGTGTGCTCACCACTACCAGCCCTGCAATTTAGTCAATAGGTGATCATTTATGTACAGACCAAGACCATATTTTAGTGGACTGATATGTACTCCTGAACATTGGACATTAGCTACCACCCCCATTGCTTATTTTCTATGGTTAGAATTATACTTCGCATCTTACTGACTTCAAGCAAATCATATGACTTGGTTTTGCCAATGAAATGTGAACTGATGTGTTGTTTGTCAGATCCAAACAAAAATTGTACATGTAGTTCTGTGATTCAGCTTGGCCTCCTACTCTTTCCTTCTGGCATGAGAAGGCTCATGCCCTACATGTGGGAGCTGCTGAATTTGGAGTATTCCATTGGGAATAAAGCTGACTAATATTACTTATAGATTATAAGTTTATACTTAGTTAAATAATTAGAAAGGAAAGATGTAACTAGCTCTATCAAATATATATGGCTGTGAAGAAAAGAAGATAAAGCAAATGCCTAAAGAGATTGGATATATGAAATTAAAAATTTAAATATACTTCCTTAAAAAAAGAGAGAGAGATTGACCTTATCTAAAGGGATGACTTGTTACTTAAGGTCACAAAATAAGAATGAAAGAAAAAATATAGAGCACACTTGAGCCAGTAAGGAAGATAAAAATTGACTATATAGAAAATGCTCACTGTAACTCATTGAGTACAATTTCTAGAAATATAATAAGTGGAATTCAGGTCCCAAGTACTGTGAATAGATATGGCTCTTGATAACTAAGTGCCAGATATGATACTAAGCACATTGCAATAAATGGGAAAGTTCCATTATATTCTCACACTCTACCTAACTATGCCTCTATTACACATGAAAAAGCTGAGACATTTCACAGCTCATATGAAGCAGAAACAAAATTTGAATTGTTTGCTTGTTATAAGAAAGAGGAGACTTTTCTTACACTGAATGAGCAAGACTGTGGAAGAGTTTGAGTTTATTCAGATCATCTTATGAGTGGAGAGAAGGTGGTTAAGAACATGCTGCCTGATTTCATACAATTGATATCATTCCATTCTCTTTGAAAGGTGAGATAAGAGAATAAGGATACTGGTGGGAATGTAGGATTGTTGGTAGGGGGAAAGAGAGTGACTTATACAGAGAGAGTTCTAACACAAAGCTGAGAACTCAGCAGCAACACTAATCTGCCCAGTGATCTCAGTTCCTCCATTAGTGCCTAGAAACTCAGGAATAAGAAACAGCTAACAATAGGCCTGATGCAGAGTTGAGGGTCTGCAGGACAGGTTAAATGGAATAACAAAGACATGAAGAGCCCCCAGGCTACAGGGGTAAAAGGAAAGAAAACAAAGCTGGGAAAGACTAGTAAATACTCTCCAAATGACCACAAATAACTATTTCTCTTTCTTTTGCTCAGATAAGACATGAAAGTCCCATAACTTTACTCTTATATTTTCCTCCATTAAATAACACTTTTCCTTATGTCCTGCTCTTTTGCATGTATACAATATAAATGTATTACTTTTGTCTTTATTTTTTCTCTTGTTTATTTCTGAACATATCCCTATAGCCTCGTGGCTTTGCACAGAAAATTACAAGATGATGTCTAGGCAAAATTACTCTCTAGGCTCTAAGAGATAAGAAATATACTCAGAGCTATACTAACAAAAACAAGCAAACAAAACAAAAATAACAGAAGATGAGGGTTTTTCCATTTACAAATCACTCCACAGAGATAATGCATGTAGCTCTATTTAGAACATGTCTAAATCAATTCACAGAAATAATACATATCAGTCTATTTAGAACACGCCCTGAAATAAGTTGGAAAAAAAAAGACACATTGCTTCAAACGCTTCAATTCACTATGAATTCAAGCCTTTGTAATTGAATTCACACATTCTCCCATCGAGAGGGAGACTATTTCTCCTTCCCTTGAGTTTGCACCTGCCTTTTGATGTGCCCTGGTCAACAGAATACAGTAGAAGTAGTGGTGTGTCCATTCCAAGCCTAGAACTCAAGAAGTCTTAAATATTTCTCAACTTCTTTTGAAATCCTAGTAGACATCATGGAAGTAAGCCCTGGCTAGCTCAATGAAGAATGAACAATCAAATGGAACAAAAATGAGCCACACTAGCAGAGGTCATCCTAATTAACTGAGCCCCTAGTCAACCTGACAGTTGATCACATAAACATGAGTGAGCCTAGCTAAGGCTAGAATAACCTCCTAGCTGAGCCTAGTCCAAGTTGTTGACTTACAAAATTACGACATAAGTAAATGATGGTTGTTTTCTGTTACTAATTTCAGGGTGATTTGTGATACAGCAAAAATTAATAGGTTCCTGGAAACTGCTGATTATCTGTGCCTTTCCAACAGGCCTGAATGTGACCCCTGTGATCTGAGGAAATGTGTCTTTGTCACTCCTGGTCTTGTCTCTCAAGTTTGATTTGTCAGGAGTCCAAAGACTGTAAGGTGATGGTTGATTCACCTGGGTTAAGAGGACAAGTGGTGTGCTTCCTCTTCTGTTATCCCAAACCCCAAATCATAAAGAGACAGCTAATTCTGAAGTCTGCCTATATACTAGAGGAGTCTCGTACCCCTTGCATCTGAGTTTTCATGATATGGAATTTAGTGTTGTTATCTGTCAATTCTCATCTGTTTTTGGCCCGAAAGTAGACTAGACAAGGTCAAGAAAGGCTTAAAGAAAACAAATGTCTCCTTCCCAAGAGAAATGATGACATCAGTTTTCAAGAGGGACTATTTGAAATGTGGATCAAACACCTGATTCTGTCCCCATAGAGTTCACCAAAAGAGGGGAGGGGGGAGCAAGAGATTTTTCCCACTTTGGGTCAGACACAGAATCCATAAGGAATCTAGTAAGTCAGTGGCAAAGCCTAGGTCAGTGACAGAGTTTGAAAACTGACAAGGTTGACAGTAATGTCTGATGAAAGAGAAAGGTTCTGTAGAAAAGGTGGGCATCCTGATGCCCAGCTATAAGGAAACATGTTGCTGAGCATGTGTAAAGTACCTCCTGAAAACAAACAAAAAAAATCATCAAAGACATTTGCAGAGGGTCAAGGGCTTGAGGCTGTGAGTGAGTAAACCTAAAATAAAACTATTTAAATGCCCTACCTGAATGCATAGGTTTGGAAATAAATTTGGAGGTACCTTAAATATTGTAGGATATTAAATGTGGGTAATGTCTCTCAAAATAATTTAAATATTAACAACAAAATCTTAAAAATAATCTGTGAATGAGATTTTTCAAGATCAACAACTTGCCAACAAAAGTGGGGGAAAGAAAGAATCATTTCTTGCTTCTTGAGGAAACATGAACCCTGTCTCTATATCCTCTCAGCCGCTACAACCTCTCCTTGCTGCACTGTCAATCTAATAAAGCCAAAGTCGGTAAAATTAGCTGGTGTCCCCAGGGTGAAACACTTCCTTCAGTTTCTAATTGGGCTGCCTGTTGGTCAGAGCTGCTCTCACAAGAAAGCATAGCCGAGCAGCTCAAGACTGAGGCCTCCTTTCCCACTGCAGGACTTGACACCCCAGGGCAGGATTACCACCCGCACAAATGCCAAACAAATGCTCTCACCCTGAAAGAGACACGGATGTTTTCACTGGCCTCTGCAATCAGCTTGTCAAGTTAGAGGAGAGAAAGTCAAGGGAGAAGAGGAGAAAGAGCACACCTTCTTGTAAAAAGAATAGGATTGTAACTGACCTGTTTATTTACTAACAAAGATATAAGGGGCCTTTCTATGTCTTGGGTTTTGTATATTGATAATATCAGGGGAAAAGGTAAAAAAAGAAGACTGGAATTTTTTTTTTATTCTTCTTTGTCTAACAGAATGTCATCAAAGAACTATAACTTGAACTTGGAAAGATGAAGCCACTACTGACATGGCCCAAGATTTTACTCTGCAAATAATCGAACTAACAGGTGCCATGACATGCCCAGATGTAACTAGGCCTGTTTTCAAAATGCTGGTGTGAAATTCTGCTTTTCACACAGCAAATGTTGGTGGCTGAAAGGATTTTGGGTTTCTCTGCTTTTGCAATACATAGATCATAATAATGCTATAACTTCCTTACATTCTACAATACTGACCTTCAAAGTGATTTATTATACAGGTTTCTTGTATGCACAGGTTTCTTTGTTTAGTACTAAAATGCACAAGTAGGACACATAACCATGTGTAGAAACATTATTACAGTTTCCAACCAAGAAACAGAAAGTTAAATTCCAACTTTATTACCATCATTCATTCAAGAATTAATGAATTTCTGAAAGAGAGAGGGAGGAGGATTCCTGTGTTGGTTGGTATAAGATTCACTTGACCTCTGCCTGTCAAAGTCATATGGTTTGGGAAGAAAAGGTTAAAATGCAGATTTTCAGGCCCAGAATGAATTGGCATTTCCACAGATGGGTTAGTTTCCAGTGCTTTAAACAAGTCCCTTTAAAATATTCTTATTTAATAAGCCAGATGCAGCCTGCTGTATCAGCAATTGGGGCATCTTTAGACACCAAGATGTTAATATTAGTAGCTTTTTTCTTTTTGTTTGTTTTGCACTTTTTTTAATGAAATGCCTATATTGGTGAGAGCTCTGTGAGCTGGAGAAGACAACACCCTTGCCTCTATCAGCTTTCCATGAGATCCCCTACTGAGAGTGATCATGTAGAAAAGCACCTTTGCCCACAAACAAAAATTGAACTCCAAGACATTTGGTCACTGAAATGAAATTTCAGTTGGTAGCAGATAAAAACGAACTGTTGCTTGACTTTCCCTTGTGAGGAAATAATTCCTCCAGGAAGATTTCGGTGTTTTTTCCAAAGTGATAGGGAAGTGTGCTTGTCAGTTTAGCCATTAGGGGCCTCTGAGAAGTGATGGAGAAAAGGACAGCAGGCTCACAGAAAGTCTCAAAGGTGTACAACAGGAGGATAATCTCCAGTGAATACAGCAGCTATTCACTGCACAGAGCTTTGAAAGGTTCAAAAAACCTCATGCACTGGAAAAGCATCTGACAACAGGTGGGATACTTGAGTTCTGAGGAGATGCCAAGGAGTTCCTAAAGGAGCTTCTTAGTGTTTCTAGCCCATTTCTACCCATTCCCGCCCCAGTTTCCCCAAGTGCTTTTAATAACATTCTTTAATATGTGCAATTGACATTTCTCTCTCTTTACCTTACCAGTGAATAAATCATCTTTATAAAACATTTGCTGTTCTTATTACTCTACAACATAAATCTAATTTTGAAAATATATTTGCTAGGAGCACATAGCTTTAAGACAAACCTGCTCATTCCTTCCCACTGGCTAAGTCCTCAATGAGCGGAAATATCAAAGGACCACTGCCTTTGTTCTAGTCCTGGCTTAGATTAATTTCTCCTTTTCTTTGGAATGTTATTGTTGTTTCCCCATCAGAAACATTCAGGGTTGGTCCATGTGACTTCTGTAGTCATGTAGCTAAAATATTATCCTTTATTATTCTCATGCTATAAAATATTCAGTGTTATCATAAACCAAAATCCCGAATCATCTTGTACTCTGTTCCTTAATTTGTCATGAGATTCTGCTTATTCTGATGTGATCTCCTGATAGTTTCTAATCTTCTGATGGAGGAGGAAAAATTAATTTCATAAATGGCTGTCTGGTGATCAGGGGCTCTGAAACACTAAGCGTTATTTCTTAGCACCTGTCCATTTCCCTTTTTGCACATACCACAATTCCATGTCGGGTTCTGTGCAGGTTCCTGGCAAACACCCACACTCCCTCACTCACTGTGATCAAGTTAAAAATGAGTATCAAAATAAACCTAAACGTTGCAAAACCTAATAGGAAATTTAATCCATCTCTGTTTTTGTGATACTGTAAATTTTTGCTAATACTGTAAATTTTGTTTTTAACTGATGAATGCCATCCTGTGGGGAAAGTTGGTAATACTGAGCCATTGCTGACTGGCGCCTGGTCAGCTCTGATGCAATTAGCAAGAAGTAGACATACATTTTACACTCCACCAGCACTGGGATTGGGCTAGAATAAACTCAGGATGGTCTGTACCAAAAGCTCTGACTCCCATTGGTAATAGCAGCCTAAATCATTTATTAAAAGGCTAGTAGCAAACTCAATAAGGGAACTGGTTTTAGTCCATGGATGATTATATTTCCTATTAGAGATATAAAATTCCATGTCTTCCCAACGTTTCCTAAAATGTCTGCACAGCAATTTCTTTCCTTCAAAAAGAACGTGAAAAAATATGGTATTATATCTCAGTGAGGTAGGAACTCAATGTTGCTTTATAACTGAGCTTACTGCCCACCTCACCAAATGAATCAACCTGATTAGCTGTCGAGTACAAACTGCTGAGAGCCCACCACAGAGCGGTCACCTTTACAGTTAACAGCACAGGAAAATTACAATTGCAAAAAAACATTTAGTCACTTATTCTAAAATAGCAAATCCAGTCATTGTCATGAGTGTTGCTTAACGCAATTTCATGCCCTCTCAGCCTTGTTCAGCTGCGTTTTCTCCTCGCTGTCTTTGCACAGGGGATGGTGAATGATTAAAGCTGGCAGCCTCAGCCCAGGCAGCTGCCTCTAAGCCCCTAAATGCAGACAAGAAGTCTGCTGTCTTAGAGATGTCACCAGAAGAAAGGGACAAGCGGGGAGTGACCCTTTACAGTAGCTATATTTGCCCAGCTACATTTACCCTGGATGTAAGTAAACTGTAAATTGTACCTGGATTCCAAGTGTATCCACTTAAGTGTACATTTGAATAGCATTCTGGTGATGTCATTATTATAGACTAAAGGCCTGGTGCATGAATTCATGCACCAGTGGGGTCCCTCAGCCTGGCCTTGAGGGATTGAGCTGAAACTGGCTCTCCCACATCTTCTGAGGGGTCTCAGATTGTGAGAGGGTGAAGGCCAGACTGAGGGACCCCACTGGTGCACTTTTGGGACCAGGGAGAGATGCGAGGTTAGCCAGCTGGGGAGGGACCGTGGGAGGGCTCCAGTGCGTGTCTGGCCCATCTTACTCAGTCCCAATCAGCCAGAATCCAGCAGCAATCTAACCTACCAGTTGGAGCATCTACCCTCTAGTAGTCAGTGCACATCATAGCAAGTGGTTGAACAGCCTTAGCATATCATTAGCATATTACACTATAATTGGTTGAATGGCCAACCAGACAACCAGACACTTAGAATACTAGGCTTTTATCATATAGGATACAGGCACTCTATTAAGGTAATTTGAATGTTTCCCCCTGTGAACAATTAGATTTTGAGTTCCTAAAAAGCAAAAAAAATCTTACACAACTTTGAATCTTTTGAAACAGGAAACAAACAAAAAAATGAGTAGTGTCTCATAAGCACTCATTGTTTAGAAACTTGGTCAAAAGAGAAAAAGGAAGAGAAGCAGCAAAGGATAATACAGTCACCCTTGCTTAGAGATTATTTTTGTTAATTGTCTAATTGTAACCCAGAACAAATTATGTTCATTTTTAAAATTAACCACTTTTTCCCATAACAAAGAAAAATCAAACCTAAACCAGGAAGTTCTGAAATAACCTTAAATAACCGAGCTTACCCAGTACACATAAGAGACAGAAAATAAAAGACTGAATAAGAATGAAAGGGCAACAGCTAGGCCATCATTTTCATTTGCTGCTTTGCTGGTTACAGCAGGGTTGGTCAAACTTGCCACTATTAACATTCTAGGCTGGATAATTCTTTGTTGTGGGGGCTGCCTAAAGCGCCATAGGATATTTAATAGCTTTCCTGGCTTCTCCCGATTAAATCCCAGAAATATCTCTCCTGTAGTTGTGATAACCAAAAAAAAATAAAATAAAATAAATAAATGGCTCCAGCCCTACCGGTTTGGCTCAGTAGACTGAGCGTCGGCCTGCTAATTGAAAGGTCCCAGGTTCGATTCTGGTCAAGGGCATGTACCTTGGTTGCGGGCATATCCCCAGTAGGGGGTGTACAAGAGGCAGATGATTGATGTTTCTCTCTCATCAATATTTCTAACCATCTATCCCTTTCCCTTCCCCTCTGTAAAAAATCAAAAATATATTTTTTAATAATGGCTCCAAACATTGTCAAATGTCCCTAGAGGGTAGAACGTGCCTAGTTGAGAACCACTGGTTTAGAGTTAACTTATATTTAGGGTGGACTCTCTAAAAAAATTAAAATGCACAATAGATTTTTGTATTATGGTCACATCCTATTCAGCTAACATTGTTCTGCATTTCACACCATTTTGGGGAATCAAATTAAGGATGTAAAGCAGAGGGCAGTAATACTAAGTCTTCAATATCACAAACTCTTAGACCCTTCCTTACACATTCCTGATTTGGGCAAAACTCTTTTTAGCTCAGGCTTTTAAATATTGCAAAATTTTTAGGAGAAAAAAATCTAACAGCTCTTCTAAGAAGAGTCCTGGAACTCAACATGGACTGCAGAAGTCTTGTCTATCCTTGTGCCAGTGACTATGACTACACGAATGATTCATGCTGCCCTAGCTGTTCTGGTTCAGTGGATGGAGCATCAGCCTGCAGACCAGAAGGTCCCAGGTTTAATTTGGGTCAAGGGCATGTGCCCAAGATTGCAGGTCTGATCTCCAGTGAGCAGGGGAGGGAGGGAAGAGGAGGGTGAGAGGCAGCTGATTGATAATTTTTTCTCATCATTGATGTTTCTATCTCTCCCTCTCCCTTCCTCTCTGAAATCAATAAAAACATACCTATATTAAAGAAAAAAAATGAATCATGCTGACTCATGCCACCATTCCTGGACTGAGGGTGGAATGGGCAGAGGAGCAATGAATTGAACCCAAAGAAAATCTGGGGAATATCTGGAAGTGTGAGGGAGGAAATGAGTTACAGAAATGCTACTAATACTATTCACTACTGAAATTGATTTTCAATATTTATATTTAAAGTGTGCTTTTACTTATTTTGTTTTTTATTTACTTTTATTTTTGAGAGTATTACAGATGTCCCCCATTTTCCCCACCTTTGTCCCACCCCCCAATCCAGGTAGCTCCCGCCTCACCCCAGGCCTTCACCACATTATTGTGTGTCCATGGGCTTTTAAAATAAATATTACAATGCAACATAGGTTGCTATTTGCAAGATAATTAAAGGATTAGTATTTTGAAATAAATATCACTTGATAGTGTACTGCTTTGATATTGTTCAATAACAAATGCAAGTTTGAAGTGCAGAATGATCATCTTTCTATCCTTTATTTTATGTATGTAGTTGCATATTCTTTTCTGCTTTGAGATTATAGAAAATGTTGTAAATTTGAAACACTTTCTGAATGTAAGGCCCTATCCAAATTGCAAAATAGCCAAAGGCAATCTTCACCACCACCATCAACATAGCTAGGGTTCCTACTCCTTTTGGTCCTTTTAGCTTTATTACTAACCTTTCAAAAGTAATCAGACAATTAGAAAAAGACACGTGTTCAAATGATGAAAGGAAATATAAATATTACTCTGAAGAGTTTATTCCTAAAAATAAACTTCCTGTTAGTGAGAATTACCTAATTTCCATGAAGGTGAGTACACACTGTGGTAAAAAGCTTTGGAGACTGGAAAAGGCTAACATTAAGCTGAGCTCCCTGGAGGATTATAGAAGCAGTTTTATTTAAATATGCTAAAATGTTAGGGTATTATCTTTCTAATAAGATGAGATCAAAGAGAAGTCAACAAATAGAACTAAGAAAATGGATGCTATTTCGGGTTCAAAAGTTCAACAATGCGTGCCTTCGGGCTTCCTGCCGACTTCTGCTGGGGTTTGTATAAAGTGTGATGATTTTCCAGAGAGCTTGCCGAGAAGCCAATAAGGATTTCTTTGATATTTCTAAGCATAAAGGCACCCTCTAGCTTCCAAGTGGACTATGTTCTAAGAGTTCAGCTCGCAATTTATTTATTTAGGACACAGTTTGCATTTTCCCTGGAGACAACCAGATAGCTAAAGCAGCTGAAGCAAAGTCCTGTCCTGAAAATTTTGTAAAAGTTAACTCCCATACAGAATTATTCCTGTGAAAAAGGGACTCAAAATTTCGGCTTGGAATGGCATTTTCCATTTATTTCCAGAGTCGGGCCTGGACTCCAATGGGGGGGAAATAAATATGAAGTTATAGGAGCTCTAACCCAGGTAGTAGGAAATACTCATCTCTTCTCACATTTCACCCTTTACTTCCATAGTCCAGACCCTTTCCAACTTGGGATTTGAGAAGCTTACTTTTCCAACTAACCATTTGTAGGACAATGCCTAATTCATGTTCTCAGCTTTTCTTTTGTCATAAAATAAATACAACCACCACTTTCAGATTTTATAAAGGGTCATATTTTAGGCAAAAGTAGAGAGTAGCTCTTTTGACATTTTTGACTCTTTAATATTTTGACTCTTTATACTTTTTTACTTTAATATTTTAAATTGCCATAAATTCAAAAATATCTAATTTTTACAATACTTACTGTTGGAGGAACCAAGATGGCAGCATAGGTAAATACCTATCTTGCTGCCATTCACAGGAATTTCAAAACTACAACTTAACGAAAGAACAAACATCATCCAGAATCACCAGAAGCTGGCTGAGTAAAAATTCCACAAATAAAAGTGAAGATAGGACACTGACTCAGAGGAGCGGCGGAGGACAGCATTGAAGATAAGCGCAGAATCGGAGGTTTGCATCCGTGCACGCTTGAGCCTATAGGGTAGGCAGCTGCAAATCCTGCCGGTTTTCTCAAATGGGGGAGACAAAGATGTCCCACTGCACTGATTCCCCACCTCCAGGCGAAGTCCGGGGAACCCACAATCATACGGGGTAAAACTGGACAGTGGGGAGGCACGCTGAAACTCGGGCGCTGTAAGGGTCTGCAAGCTTGTGGAGAGGACAAGATTGTGCAGAGTGAGCGTAAACTTGGGAACACCACAGCTGCGTGACCGCACAGAGAGGACTCGTGACTTACTCTCTCGTTTGGGAAACCACTGGACTGCATTGTTTTATGACCCTGGGTGAGACGTTGGGAGTGCAGACTCATTTGGGGAGAGGCTGAATTGTCCGGCAGCGGGTCTCTCTCAGAGGTGCTGGCATCCATTGCCACCCGGCACAGAGTCCCAGGTGCCGAATAGGGCGTAGCTGATGCTGCGAACCTCACAGCCAATTGGCCTGGAGGTCAAACCCTCCTAGTGCTGGCAACAATAAGCTAGGCTTAACTTCAACCAGACTGTGCAACCCATATCCACCTCAGGTAACTGGTAAGGCTGAGCCATTGTCCCTTAGAGGACATCTACCACACAAAGCTAATCGACCAACTCAGGAAAGCAGCCACCATGCAGAGACATGGAAAGAAATCAGATGTGAAAGAAATGGAGGGGAAAAAACGACTGGACATAGAGTTCAAAACCACAGTTATAAGGCTTTTTAAGAGGCTCCTAGAAAAGGCCGAGACCTACAAAAAAATGAACAAGATCTACGAAGAAATGAACAAGACCTATGAGGAAATGAACAAGACCTATGAGAATATGAAAAAGGACCAACTAGAAATTAAACATACACTGACTGAAATAAAAAATATTATACAAAGATATAAAAGTACTCTAAAGGACCACAAGAACCAAGTTAAAGATTTGAAATACAAAGAGGTAAAATCCACTCAGCTGGAAAAACAAGAAGCCAGAAGAATCCAAAAATTAAAGATAGTGTAAGGGGCATCTGGGACAACATCAAGCATACCGACATCCGAATTATAGGGGTGCCAGAAAAAGAGAGAGAGCAAGACAATGAAAACTTATTTGAAGAAATAGTGACCGAAAACTTCCCACACCTGATGAAAGAAATTGACTTAGGAGTCCAAGAAGTGCAACAAACCCCAATATATAGGAACCCTAAGAGGACCACACCAAGGCACATCATAATTAAAATGCCAAGAGCAAAAGACAAAGAGAGAATATTAAAAGCAGCAAGAGATAAACAGTTAGTTACCTATAAGGGAGCACCCATACTATTGTCAGCAGATTTCTCAACAGAAATGATGCAGGCCAGATGGGAGTGGCAAGAAATATTCAAAGTGATGAATAGCAAGAATCTACAACCAAGATTACTCTACCCAGCAAAGCTATCATTCAGAATTGAAGATCAGATAAAGTGCTTCGCAGATAAGAAAAAGCTAAAAGAATTCATCACCACCAAACCAGTGTTATATGAAATGCTGAAAGATATTCTTTAAGAAGAGGAAGAAGAAAAAGGTAAAAATAAAAATTATGAACAACAAGTACACATCTATCAACAAATGAGTATAAAAATCAAGTGAATTAAAAATCTGATGAACAGGATAAACTGGTGAATATAATAGAATCATGGGCATAGAGAGGGAATAGACTGACAATTCTTGGGGAGAAAAGGGGTGTGGGAGGTACAGCAAGAGACTGGACAAAAATCATGCACCTATGGGAGAGGACAGTGGGGGGGGAAGTGAGGGTGGCGGGTGGGATGGGTACCAGGTGGTGGGGAACTATAGGGTAAAAAAGGGGGGAAACAATGTAATTAATAAACTGAACAATACAGATTAAAAAAATACTTAATGTTGTGAGGCGACTCCATGACCAGTTGCAAATGACCATGGAGGCGGTTAAGTTGATAATAAGCAAGCAAGGATTTATTGAAAACTGGCCAGGACAGTTGAGAGGGCACCACGCAGAGACCAAACACCCATAGTAATATCGCCCTGGGTGCAGGCAGTCCTTTTAAAGGGTTCTGAATCATAAATTTTCATTGTTTTAAATTCCAAGAACATCTGTCAAGGTCGTAGGTAGTTGCCATTGGACTATGATTGACCCTGTTGCCTGCTCCTTATCTCTAACCATACCTTTTGATAGACATGGGAAAGTGGTCCTATCTTGCAAAAGCAGGAGGTGCAGCTCAACTTCTGGTGCTGACCAGTCACTCCTCTGAGTTCTGGTCTGGTCTTCAAAGGGTTCCCCCCGCCCCCCAAGGTCTCATGCTGGAAACTAAAGTAACTACCCTTTTCTTTTAAGCAAGCAAGCAGGATCAAAATTCAAACAGCAGTTTTATCCGAGGTGAATGCTACCATATTTCATTAAGATAACAATAAGAAGCCCCCTACTAGCCTTATAGACCTGAGATGGTTAATGAATCTTTCAAAATTGCCAGTTCTCTAAGAAGTAATTTAAATACATAGGAGAATGTAAGTTAAAATATATTACTGCCCAGCCGGTGTGGCTCAGTGGTTTAACATCGATCAATGAACCAAGAGGTCCTCAGATCTATTCCTGGTCAGGGCACTTGCCCAGGTTTTAGTCTCTATCATCAGTAAGGAGCATGCAGGAGGCAGCTGATAGATGTTTCTCTCTCATCAATGTTTCTATCTCTCTAGCCCTCACCCTTCCTCTCTCTAAAATCAATAAAAAACTTATTTTAAAAAAAGCGTTACCTATGTTTATGACTGGATTTTAAATAGTTGAAATTAATTTAATGTTGCTTAATTCATAGCTGAAATGAAAGTTCAAAATTGGATATTTGAAGTAACTGCAAATAGATATAATCAAGCAAGTCCAGAATTGATTATGCAAGAACATGAAAGACAGTTTGACAATGAGATGGAAAGAAAGAGCCAAAATGAGAGAAGAAATGACTGTTAGGTAGAGAAAAAAAAGTTGGAGGACACTTATGTTGTACAAGAAAGAGGAAAAAAAAGTGACTAAGAAAAACAATTGTTTTTCATGAAGACAGGAAAGGTGACTGAAAGAAAAAGGCACGATTTCTTTCTTTCCACTTCTCAAAGCAAATGGGTATTTGGCAAGCACTGTAAAGACTTCAAAACTGTCAAAACAATGAGAACAAAGTAAATGGTTTAACTTGGCTTTCATCGCTAGGATGAGAGGCAAGTATGCTTAGAATTGATATAAGAACATCAAGGATGATGCCCACCTCACCAGCTAGCCCTCTTGGGCAGTGTTTGGCCACTGAAAATCTGGAGTTTGCTTTCTTAGGGGAAGTCATGGTTATATATCAACCACTGAGTTACTGTTATCAGTTCTTTCATGCTAATAAGCACTAATGTTATTTTCTCAGAAAAGTGTTCATATAAGTGCCTTGAGTTAAAGAAATTCTTAGGTGTATTAAAAAAAAGACACGGATCAGGTCTAACAGTCTATGAAACTTATCTGGGAAAGTTTGTACAAGAGAACACATGATACTGTTCTAATAAAGTTAAAGAGCCACATTTCCTCCCCTATTCTAAAAACACTCCCCAGATTAAGTGCATATAATTATTTCAAGTCTGAAAAAACCTTGGGGAACTTACTATGAGACAACCAACTACTTTTTAAATTTTCTCTTACATACAGAAGTTTTCATCAGGAGCAACTTGTTTGAAGTCAGCTTTCCACAGTCAATAAGAAGCTGGGATAAGATGGAAAAGGATTTATATATCTATTTTATTATTAGATGGAAACCGGCAGATGGCAGCGTGTTGGGCTTTATCCCAATAATTTTCATTATGTAGTAATGGGCTTTTGGTTAAACCTTGGGGAAATGCAAGATTTAATTATTTTCTATAGCACTTTGGTGTAGCTATAGGAAATAATTAAACATGTCAGTAAAGCTTGTTCTATTGCTGAATTTGTGACAATGATCATCCCTTGTTCTGTGCTACCCTCAGTAGAGAAATCTAACAACCACAATCCTCCACGCTGCTCTAACTGCTCAACCAGAAAAGGAAGAGCCACTTAGGGTAAGGCGGAGGGGAGCGTCTTGTGGTGGTTGGATTTCTGCACTGTGGTCAGCTGGTAGCCAGAAGTGATCTCAGTCACAAACACAGCATGGCATGGGCATCTAGTAGTTTATCTAACTAATGTTTAGTGTTTCATAGTGTTTACTTTGCAGACAATATTTCATCAATATTGAAGATATCTCTGTAAAATAGACAAGTAGAGGTGTTGCCATTATTTGTTACAGAGAATTTTTTACTAAGCAATCATTTTATAAGAACTCAAGTATTGACAAAATATAAATTCAGAAATGTATCTCTAATATTTAATTATTTAGGTTATGGCTTTGTAATTATTAGGGATGTAGCTCCTTATTAGGGATATAACTACTGTTAGTGGAGTTAAAAATTTAAAGAGTGTTATGGTGTGAGGAGAATCACAAAGTATTTCAACACGGTACCTAGAGGTCTGATTAAATAATTAATTAGATTTGTGACCCTAAGAAGGTCAAACTGACTCTAGGTCTAAATGACTTCATCATAAAAAACTGTGGAGTTGAATTAGATCTCCATCATATCTGCATGCAGTACTGTATAATGAAGTGTTTTCAAGTCTAGCCTTTAGATTGAGAAAGACTCCAGTTTGAATTTCTCCTCAATCAACTGGGTGAACTTCAATAAGTTGTTTAATTTGATGAGCCTCAGTTTCCATACCCCTAAAATAAGGGCAATAAAACATCCATATTTTCACTTCTTTGAGAAAATTATATGTAATAAATGTAAAATATTTAGCATAGGTCCTGGACTATACTAAGTGTCCAATAAATATTAATAATCATTATTAGCAAATATGGTTCTAACCTCATGTTGTTAAAGAGCTTCTTTACTGAGCTTTTCTTGTTGGGTTGAAGATGTTCCAGATTATACAGGTGATCTAGACTCTGACCACTCATCATGTAATGCTACTTAGTTGTTAATAAAGTTAATGAACAAGAGCTTATCTCATTAGCCCCCTCTGTCTCTCCTGTTCTGAAGGCGAGTAAGGGGGTCTGACCAGAAGGGGAAGCAAATATCCAGAAATTCAAAAAGAGTGACTTAATCAAAGTCACAGCTGGTATGAATGTCAGAGTTTTATCTCTGTTCCAAAAGTTTTTGGCTTGCAGCAATGTCCTTGGTTCAGGCTGGATCTTGCCAACAAAGTAATATTTCAAAGGATGATTTAGATTTGACTGCTCAAAGCATAGATCACTACTTCAATCTCCATGACATTTCCAGCCCAGGGCCCAGATTCTACCATCCTTAAAAGTTATAGCCATGAACAAAGCAGTGGCAGGCTGATAAATTAAAATGGTAAATGAATTACTACAAGAAAGTATAGCTTCATTATTTAACCAAATTTAGGTCACGTTGATTTGGTGGTATTTCCTGATGAGATTTGTATTTTGGCATTAGGATAAAGGTTCAAAAGTGGCCCAATATAGTCTAAGTCATCATATGGTCCAAGTGATGAACAGTGTTATATCCAGCTTTTCTAATATTCCCATTAAAATATCTGAAGATTCATAAGAAATAATCATGATAAACATAAAATAATAATAAATATAAATAATAACAAGCATAATAATCATAAAGACTTAGACCCAATATTCAAACCAGAAACTGATTAAATTTTCACCATCTATCACAGTAGGGGATAGAAATGAAAATGACAATTAGCAATAAACCCAGTGCGGCAGATACATGTTCTAAAGATAATTATCTCACCCGATATAGTCATAATCTTATGTTGATGCTCCTCCTCTGAATATAGACCTCCTTAGCATGTGCTTTTAACAAATAGAGCATAGAAGAGAGTGAAGAAAAGAAATTGCATGATTTCCATGGATTGATTAGAAAAGTCAGTAATGTTTCCACCTCTCTCCTTTTCTCTCTCTTATTCTCTCTGTGTGTCACCCTTGGAATTCAACCACCACATTGTGAAAAAGCTCAGATCACATAAGGAAGCCACTAGTTGGTTTTATGGTCAACAGCACCAGCTAAGGTCTAAACCAACAGCCAGAATAATTAGCCACAAGATACATGAATGAGTGAACCTTCTGATGATTCCAGCCCTTTGACTTTCAGATGCCCCAGCTGATGCTGAGTGGAACAGAAATGAGCTACCTTACTAGGCCTGCCAAAATACCACATTTGTAAGCAAAATAAATGTTATTGTTATTTTAGGCCACTAAGTTTTGGATTGGTTTATTACATACCAATAGATGAGGAGGCCACTCTCCCTTCCATAAGCACAATTACTATCTTTAGAGTCTAGCAGAATATTACAACTGGAGCAATTTAATGGCATTCACTACTATTTACTCAGTTATTGTGATTAAATAGGCATGGTGTTAATGATTTTGCCTGCAGCCTCTCATTTAATACCCTCAACAACACCATGAGGTAAGAAAATTTCAGAAAAGTTAAGGAACTTATTCAAAATTCTTCAGCTATGAGCAGAAGAGCACTATTTAAAACTAATAACCTAACCACATAGAAATATAAAACCATTCTCCCAAACTTTTGTATTAATGAGAAATAAAACTTCACTGAAATGAAGTAAAATAATGACAAACAGAACACGATAAAATAAAATAATATGTCAAAATTTATGGGATGTAGCCAAAGCTGTCCTCAAAGAACCAGAATAAAATGTACTCAGAGTAAAATTAATAGTTATAAATGTTTTTACTTTGAACAAAAAAAACAACGAAGAATAAAATAAATGAGCCAAGTATTCAATTTAGTAATTATGAAATCAATCTAAGGAAACCTAAATACATTATCAAACTGGTTAAAGCATAGATTAAAGAATGTGGAAAAGTTTGTATTAAAAAA
This sequence comes from Antrozous pallidus, assembly GCA_027563665.1. Taxonomy (NCBI): domain Eukaryota; kingdom Metazoa; phylum Chordata; class Mammalia; order Chiroptera; family Vespertilionidae; genus Antrozous; species Antrozous pallidus. The sequence continues at coordinate 89,300,624 of CM050514.1, forward strand.
ATACAAAGAAAATCCAAGAGCAGTATATTGTGAAAAAAACAAACAAAACATAAGTTGAAAATATTGTGTGTAATATTCAGGAGAGGCTAAAAAAAACTTAAAGTTTAAGTCATTTAATAAAAGTTTATCAAATGCATATACCATAATCTAATTACATGGTGATGGGCATTGGGAGGGCTCTGCTTCACAATCTTGGCTCCTTCAAGTTTATGATATGACCATCTTTAAATAAACTCTGAGGATGCCTACGATAGGAAGAGAGTAAACAATTGCTCAGGGGTGATTTTTGTGGAGTAGAAATAGCAGCTGTAAATAACACTTCTGCCCATATTCCTTTAACAGCAGGCAGTCATCAAGCTTTATCCACTGCAAGTAGGCTAGAAAAATTAGCCCATCAACATGCCCAAGAAGAAAAAGAGATAGTACCGTTTTTTCTGCCACGATTCTCCTTTATAGTCAAGAAATATCCCTTTAGCTTTTTGTCCCATAATCATCTACACCAAAGGAAAACTCAGTTCTAAGCATTTATTGCAGTCAGTGGAAAGTTCAAGGACTCCTGATGACGCAAAGTCCTTTTCAACTTGCCTCATGTTGCTTCTCATGGTCTGGTGACTAATGAACAAAAAAAGAAGAGGAGAGGGAAGGAGAGGAGAGGAGGGGAGGGGAGGGGAGGGGAAGGGAGGGGAAGGGAGAGGAGAGGAGAGGAGAGGACTGGCTTCCCTCTGACATTGTCTGCTTAGTGATAGAGCAGAGACAGTGTAACTGCAATAAACCTTCCCATTCAGAAAAGGGAAAAACTGTAAACCACAGAGCAGCTATTGGTAAACAACAATTCTAAAATCCTACTGAACAACCTGATTCTGTGCTTGGAAAAGGACATCTTCATCTATGGTTCTTTGGATCCCTGGGCTTCTGCATTGGGGACATGGTTCTTCCATGTCAAAACCCTCCCTCGCCATACTTAAATATGAAAATTCTGCCCACCTGTGAGGTGGAAAAGTCTTGGGAACATACTATCTGCTCATTGAAAGCTGACATTCCAATGGTGGATTTAAAGTTTAGTGAGAGAATTTTAGTCCTGGCATATTGTGTTTTTTTTATTCTAATTAGCATGAAATACAGCAAACATACTCAAAGCCATTTCATGGATACAGTTCCCAAATCAGATGTATTAATTTGCTTTTCTGCCAACAGGCCAATCCAACCTTAATGGCTGCTTCCTTGAGGCTATCAGATTTGGCTAGGAAGATTATTTTCAATAGAATTCTGTGGCTCACAAGCTTTTCTCAGTCATATTTGGTATCAAATCTTATCTCCAAATCTTACCTGAGCTAGAAACAGTCAACTTTTCCAAGTCCTCAAAGACCTTTTTTCTGGATTTTCTCTATGTCCACTACTTTGTGCTTTCAGGTTGTTAAAGTCTTTCCTGAGGTTACCAATATATTTGCCAACATCAGTTAATACCAGCCAACATACACCAACAGTTTATTATTTTAATTAACTTCCCATAGACCCATTGGCTGAACAGACATATATATGGTCTGCCTCCCAATATGGCAAATCTTTGTGCTATCAGTACATTATATGAATTGACATATTTCTAGCCTTCAATATCTGTTTCTTTGAAGTTTGTCACCAAATGCTTGCCATTGTTATATATTTTAGATTTTTATGGTAGCCACAAACCACTTATGAATAAATTGAAGTTTGTTGCTTTAAAAAAAATCTGTTTCATTGTCCAATCTAAATATGAAGATCTATAAAGTGAACCAGACATAAATGGATTTGGTAAGTTTCTGACCTATATTTTTCAGTTAGAGAGAGCTCCCCCGCATCTGTTGCTCTTAGAGAGTTCACAGTCTAGACAAGAAAGATAAGATAAGGCAAGGAACTGCTCCAATCATAATAAGGTGGGAATTATTACCAGCAACAAATGTCTTTGAGACAGTTATTTAAGAGTGTGATCTGGACAACTGGAACAACTGTTTTCAAGGCCTTAATACCTAGTGATAGAAACTGAAAACAAAATTGGACGGATCATCAGAGAATAGAACCACAATAACCATGTTTCAGTTTAAAGTATGTAAATGTTTAAGTATTTGTTACAAGTTTTTATCACATTCTTACATCAATCCTAAAATTCAAGACCAGTTTTAAACCTATACATGGGGCTAAAAATATATCAGAGATGAAAATTGGAAGAGAAGATGCATGGAAGATGGAACAGGTCCTCAAATTTCTCCAGTTTCTGAATTTTTGAAAATTTACTAATGCTGGAAACCCATAGGTGATTAAGAAACATGACGCTTACCCCAGAAAACAGCTTATACTCAATTGCAAGGCAAAGACTTGCATCCGAGGAGGTGTTATTCAACCCAACAGAGTCAGCCTGTTTCATCATTTCCCCGTTGGTGTTCTCCTATACATATTGCATTTAAATCAGAGTCACCAACATTTTGACAAGAACAGTTAAAGAGCATTAGACAGTGTCACAACATTCCAAAGGGCACAAACTCTTATGTGGAGGCAAGCTGCATTAAATACAAAATACTTGTTAATGCTTTGAATTCCCAGTTCAGCTCTTGCTACAGAGAAACGCTCTTCTCTCGCCCGGGGCATCCAAGCTTTTTGCCATTAACATTTGTTCCACTAATTAAAAACAAATGTGCATCAAAATAATAACTTGAAGTAAATAGGTCTATTTCATTCCGTATTTTATGAATGATATTACATTCTCATATGCTGTGGCTTGCAATAATCATGTAATCTATTCTGCATCAGTAAATAGTAATTTATTTTTCTGAAGCTTTAGTATGATTCATTTTGCCAGTAGTTTAATTACCCATTAGTTAATGCTTTGCTGCTGCTGACCTCAGTATATTTTTTGGTAAAGCTTTATATCGTATTTATAGGTCACGAAAATGCCAACAATGTTCATTATGGTCATTTCCCAAACTACCTGACAGCAAAATGTTTTCCCTCAACTCATTTGTATGTGTATCCCTTAATTAATGCTTCACCACATGCCAAAGTATGGTGAAATTCTTGTCACTTTACATGCAGCATGACATTTACATGAGCAATGCACACAGGATTGTATCCTATGGCTTGAAGGCATGCAAACTGTAAACCTGGAACCAAATACCTGCAGACTGAAACGCATGAGGGAAATTGGAAAGGTGAGAATATTTGCAGAAGTTGAAAATGTCCTTCTATACCATCCTCAAAGGCATCATGAATACTAATTACTGTCAGTAAATAGACCTTCTAAAACTAAGATAAAAACTCTTGTAGGGGTATTTTTAGAAGGTGATTTTGTGTATAGGAAATAGTCCTCACCTGAAAAACAGATGAGGACTGGTCTTTAAATCCAAATAGATCTTTAAAAGATTCTTAAAGGCTCAAAAATGGAGAGGTACATAAATCTTTTATATGAGAGAAGTCCTGTCTGGGGATGAAGGTATTGGAATGACGACATTTGACTATTTCAGGGCATAAACATGCACTGAAAACATAAAAGAGTTCAATTAACATAAATCAAAAATTTTAGGTGCCAACTGATATCTTGGCTAGGAACAATAAAGTGCTTTCTGCCATAAGGTTGATTTACATGAGATGCATCAACTGCAAGAATGTCCCAATGCCTCTCCTTATTTCTTAAGCACAACCAGAGCAGGGGTTTAAGAGCATAGCTCTGGAGCTGGGTCATTGGGGCTTGCGTTTTGGCTCTCCCCCAACTCACTGTGACACTTTGGCCAAGTGATCTAATTCTATGTTGCTGGTGTTTCCTCATTTAGAAAGTGGGATAGAACTTATAACAATAATGATGTCATGGGGTTTTATGAAAATTAAATAATTTAAAGCATGCAAAGCAGTTTAGAATGATGCCTGGCACATATAACTATTTGCTGCAATTTATCATGAGCAACGAAAAAATTCATTAAAAATTAGTTATTTTTTGCCAGTGTTCTCAGTGGTTAGGGTGTCAGCCCCAGCACTGAAGGGTCCCAGGTTCCATTCCCAGTCTAGGGCACATACCTGGGTTGCAGGGTCAAGCCTTGGTCATGGTTGATGTGTGTGTGGGAGGCAACCAATCTCTCTCTCTGTCTCTCTCTCTCCTTCTCTCTCTCTCCCTAAAAATCAATGAAAAAAATACCCGTGAGTAAAGATTAACAAAAATAATTAGTTATTTCTTCTTTTCCTAATGTATAATGAGATAACATCAGAGATGTAAAGTGACTTCCAAGGTACACAGCTACTTGCTTAGTGGCCAACACAGTCCCCTGAATTCCAGATCCCATTTACCTGTTAACCTTCTCCTGAAACTTCCAACACAAATAGAAATAAGAACCTGGGTTTCAGCAACATTGTTAATTTTCGGTTATATTCGTGTTCAAACCATTACTGGCTAATCCTACCCTGCAAATAAATTGTAGTCATTGCCAAACTCACAAAATTACTTCAAGCCTCCCTTTTCTTCACCCAAAAATGTCTGAAAATCTTTTTGTAGCTGAAATACAATCAATTAAAACTTGGACAAGGCTCTGGATCACATTTTTCTGGGACCCTGCCAAGCATCAACACTTTCTCAGAGAAGCACTAAATTTCCAAGGCAATGGCTACTAGAGCTAGCTTCTGAAGCCCAATCTTAAATCAGTGATTATGTATTAGGAATTAAAACTCCAAGCTCTTTAAACTAATAATGTAAAAACAAACCAAAAAATAAAACTCCAAGCTTTACAACTTTGCATTGCATGCAAATGAGACAAGGACAAGATAGTAACAGACCATTCACCCTGAAAATATCTGACCCCAGAATGTCTGACCATAAAGATGCCCTACAGATAAAGTGGAACAGTACAAAGTCATGCAAAAATGCCAGATCTGGCTCCTAGTCTTGGCTGCATCTCCAACAAGCTGTCAAATAATAAGGCTGGAATAAGTAATAAATAGATCTTTAAAGATTTATGGTTTCCTGTACTACAGTGGGTTGCTTTTGTTTTTCTTTTGAGAGCATATGTCTAATTTAAAATTCCATGTTTCTACTTGGAGATCTCATATATCTTTCTCATGTATCTTAAACATAATGGTCATCTCTAAGAAAGGAAATAATATATGGCTCTCCAAGCAGAAATTAGCTTAAAAATAATCATTTAATAAAGCAAACTAGTATGCAGAACACTCATTCACTGAGGTTTTTACACAGGAACCTTTAGAACCCCTAACTAGATAAGAGAGAATATTTAATTTTGTTGATAAAATTAGATCAATTCATTAGTTATCTATGCAATAGTTGTATTTTGTACATGAGGGAATATCAGCTAAATGATCTTTAAAAAATATTTTTGAAATAGGAGGCAATACTAGATTTCCTTGGGGCAGGGTGAGGAATGGGGATGAAAAGGCAAAACAATTGTAAATAGTTTTAAAATTTATTGTATGTCTTTATAACATGGATAAAATATTTTCCATTTATCAAAATTATTAAGATAAAGTCATTAACCTTGTGACAGTTGGACAACTGTTCTTTTTTTAAGTTTTCAAAAATGACAGAATCTCTTTAGAAACTGTTTCCCTTTTGTGTGCAGTGCTCATCATATATTATGACAATTGAACTACTATATTTCAAACATATTCAGATGCCCCTAGAATGGTCTATGTTGCTAATTCTGGGCATATTCTTTTCTGCAATAATGTGATGTTACTAAGGTAATTCTATTGAAACCACACTCAAAAGGAATTGAGGAAAATTAAGAAGAGAATAAATTATGTATTTTTATAGTCAAGAAAATTATATAGATATATTCTGCTATAATTCAGACACTAAAGGCAAAACTGAGCAAATTTATAGTGATATATGCCTTCTGACCTGCTCCAGGGAGGAGAGAATAATAGATTATGGAGAACAAAGAAACAAGAGAGAGACAGCAAATTTTCCATAAATATGTTATTACTAGAGGCCCGGTGCATGAAATTTGTGCATGAGGGGGAGGGATGTCCCTCAGCCCAGCCTGCACCGTCTCCAATCTGGGACTCCTTGAGTGATGTCCAAATGCCCGTTTAGGCCCGATCCTATGGATCGGGCCTAAACGGGCATTTGGACATCCCTCTCACAATCCAGGACTGCTGGCTCCCAGCTGCTCACCTGCCTGCCTTCCTGATTGCCCCTAACCACTTCTGCCTGCCAGCCTGATAACCCCCTAACCACTTTTCTGCCAGCCTGATTGATGTCTAACTGCTCCCCTGCCAGCCTGATTGCCCCTAACTGCCCTCCCCTGCAGGCCTGGTCTCCCTAACTGCCCTCCCCAGCAGGCCTGATCACTCACAACTGCTCTCCCTTGCAGGCCTGGTTCCTCCCAACTGCCCTTCCCTGCCGGTTATCTTGTGTCCACATGGGAGCAGGATCTTTGACTACATGGGGACAGTCATCTTGTGTTTTGAAGTGATAGTCAATCTACATATTACTCTTTTATTAGATAGGACAGAGGTCTGGTGCATGATAGGGACCAGCAGGTTTGCCCTGATGGGTGTCCCGGATCAAGGTGGGGGGTTCCCTTGGGTCATGGGGTGGCCTGGGCCAGGGGCCTGTGTTGGTTTGCAGGCCGGCCATGCCCCCTGGTGACCCAAACAGAGGTCCTGGTATCTGGGAATTATTTATCTTCTACATTTGAAACTTTGTAGTATTGAGTGGAGGCCTGGGCCAGCCAGGGTGTGCGGAAAGCTTGGCTTCCTCCATCGCCAGGGAAACCCAAGCTTCTCTCCTGCTCCATCTGTGGCCGCAGCCATCTCGGTTGGGGTTAATTTGCATATTCACTCCTAATTGGATGGTGGGCGTGGCTGGTGGGTGTAGCAGAGGTATCATCAATTTGCATATTACTCTTTTATTAGATAGGATAGATTAACTAGAGGCCCGATGCACAAAATTTGTGCATGGGTAGGGTCCCTAGGCCCTGGCCAGTGATCAGGACCAATCTGTGGGGTGACTAGAAGGGCAATCAGGGGCCCCATGTGGCACCCACCTTGGCCGGCCTGGTGCTGTCCACTTGCTGGCTCTGACCCCCAAAGCTGCCGATTGCCTCCCCTGCAGGGTGACTGGCGGGGCCTTTGGGGGGGCCCCTGCTGGCACCCACCTTGACTGGGCTGGGGCCTGCAGGCTGAGGGCAGCTTCTGAGTAGAGCATCTGCCCCCTAGAGGTCAGGGCACATCAGAGTGACCACTAGTTCCACCAGTAGTTCTGCCATTCAATCAATTTGCATATTAGGCTTTTATTGTATAGGATGATGATAAAGCCTGTGAGAAATTAAGAACTAGACAAGATTAAAGTATTTTAAATAAGTAGTGTGGAAATGCTTCGAACTATTTATAACCTGCATGCTAACAAAAATTAAAGGTTTATACTGTTAAGCCCAAAGATGTATTTGAGTGCTCATCTATATGTATAAAAGTTAAGTGTCCATCCAAATAGTCGCTATGAAGCACAATGACCACCAGGGGCCAGACACTCAATACAGGAGCTGCTGTGATGTACACTGGCCATTTACAGAGAAATGGCACCACAGACCTGCTACCCACAAAGCAACACTCAACTTGCCCCAAGTGGGACACAAGCCTCACCACCACCCCAGAGCAACACCCCACCAAACCACAGCCAACACTGCTGAGACACCATGGCGCAAAATGCAGCCCACAGCCCAGCTCAGCCTCAAAACGGTGACTATGGACACCAGGTAATAATGTCATAGCAATGCTGGGTTTTCTTTCCCTAGAAACTAGCCTCCTTGGAGTTTCTTCAGCCCAGGAACACGACTTGCTTTATAGCCAGGTGCCAACATTTTATACTTTAACCAAATGTCTGTGAAGAATTTTCCTGTGCCTCATCTCATTTGATCTTCACAGAAATCCTGGAGTAGGTAGATAGGAGACTTAGTAGAATCCTATTTTATTTTCATTAGCTGGAAAACGGAGATTTAGAAAGCTTAGAAACTTGACCCCATATAAAGAAGTAAGAAAGGCAGCAGTGCCGCAGAGCCTCAGTTGGCTTAGGATAGCCGGTCCCCCGTCACCCCCACTGGTGGCCCGTTGAGCCCAACTGCCTCACCATGGCATTGCACACTCCACTGCGTGTTGGAACCAGGGTCCAGTGTGTAGACCCCTTCGTCCTGGGAAATGAAGTGTGGCCCCCCCGCCCTTCACACAACGCACATTTGTAGGGAACCTGGCGCTAAACCATTCGTAGATGACCTGCATCTGGGTCAGGGTTTCGTACATAGCAGAGCAGCTCCCTTGCTGCGATCTATTGAAAGTCAGCCCTCGACACAAGAGTTTGTGGGAAAAAAAAAAGAAACAAACAAACAAACAAAAAATTTAAATAAAAAGAATTTTTTTTAAAAAGAAATAAGAAATGGTGGACCTTGAAAATGACTTCAGTTTTCTCACTGAACAGAATATAGTGAAACACTGCTGCAGTTAAATATTTCACCTCTGTTCTCCAATAATAATCTGTTTCATGTTGATATTTACTGCTGTGTTGCTGACAATTACCTGAAAGAGAAGTTGGGGTGCTTCACTAAGCTGGGAAAAGTTTAGCTAAATCAGAAAGCAGGTCTAAATAAGCAAGTTTATTTTATATATATGGTTAAGTTGACTTGTGAATGCATGATACATATAAAGCTCTCCCTGGTGCCAATCACATGCATGTGTTTTGATTTGTCATTATTGATTGTGATTTGGTTGACACTTCTATTATAAAGAAAGGACAAAAAGTGATATTAAAAGATTTCTTCTAATTAATTTCCTTTCAATGTGCACAAATCCATGCAATGGGCAACTGGTATTTTATAAACCTAGAATAGAATAAACTTAGAAATTAAGCATCCCTTTGAGGCATTGCTTTGATATATTAACCTGGGATACAAAGGGGACTTACCTACTTTTAAATGTTTAATTTATGCCTAGACAGTGTGGCTTAGCTGGTTGAGTGTTGTCCCATGCACCAAGAGGTCACCAGGCTCGATCCCCCGTAGGGGGCATGAATGAGGCAGCCAATCCATGTTTTTCCCTCTTACAAGGACAGCAATCATATTGGATAAAGTCCCACCCATATCACCTTATTTAACCTTAATAGTGCCTTTAAAGGTCCTATCTCAAAGATAGTCAGAGTCTGAGGTGTGCTAGGTGTTAGGCCTTCAATATATGCCTGGGGGTATGGGGGCCCACTTCAGTTCATAACAGAAACTGTGCTTCTACAATCACTGCTTTTTTCACTTACCCCGGTCTTCATGACAATGTTCAGCAAGCTAAATGATCACTTTGTGATGGGATTTACTGGCGGGAGGACCAATGTCTTACTCAGATTGTCTTGTAGCAGTACAGAGGCTCATCCACTCAATTATTCTTTGTCTTATGGCCAGCGTGTGACAGTTTTATTTGCTGTTAAGGAAATTGAGGACTTTAAATTTATTACTTACTTGTAATAAATTTAGACTATCCCTGAGACTGAAGTGTTTGAATTGGGGAGAGGCCAGAAACAGCAATTCTGGTTAGAATACTGACAGTAGCTGAAGAAATGGGTAAAGGCAGATTCCAGAGCTATGAGTGGATAGCTTGGCTGGACTTTCCGAGAATGTGCAGAAGCAGAAAGAGAAGAAGGTGCAGTGACCATGGCCTTGGAAGGAGCCTAGAGAATTTAACCCTGATATCCAGGGAAGACCGGAGCTCAGTTCCCTTGCAGAGGAGTCCACAGTGTGGCAATGGGATGTTAGACAAAGGGCAATAGGGGTCTAAGAGTCAAAACAGAAATGAATCTGGACACACCAGCTTAGAATGATGTTTCATGAAGCCCTGGGATTCTACGGAGGAGAACACAGGCAGTGGGCGCTCGGCACCATTCATCACTCTGGTAGGAATTTATTTGAAATAGGATTTGTTCCTACTTTCCTTCACAAATTTAAAAAACCACTAGACTATACAATGTTTAAATACACTTTCTTTTAAAAATCTCTAAAATCACGAGTCTGAAAATACATTTAAAGACCTAAATAAGAATTTTTAGTGAGTCATGATGCAGTCCTTTTTAATAAAAATTTCTTAAAATTTCTGTTGGTTGACTGGTCTGATATTGATCTTAAATTTACAATGATCTTCCCTATCTTCGTGATGAAAAATGGAAGTTTAGAAAATAGATTTATTTTCCTAAAGAGCACAACTCATAAATAATACATTTTCTCTCTTAATTATCAGATTTAAAAATATTGTTTAAAATTTTATAGGTAAAATCAAATTAATAGAACTTTAAGTGCAGTAGGAGTAGATATGGTAAAAATAAGGGGTAGCTTGACCTTTATAATAACCATGGAGTTTTGAAGTGGGGACAATGCCAGAAAATAACAAACCTTTGTGAGTTGGTAGGTGTGTGTGGCTGGGGACAATATAATAAGCATGAGATCTGGAGGGATTCTCTGGAGTTGGGGAGGAGGAGGTCTGTGAGGCAGACTAGGATAGACTAAACAGTTTCTTCCCAGAGCTATTACCCAACAGATATATTCCACTTCCCCATTGCAACCCTGGGCTCAGAAAAATTTCTTTGATTCACAATATCCTAACAATCCTGAATCTTTTCAACAGATCACAAAGAATATAACATTTTCCTTTCCACAAAGAACATAAAATGCAATTCAAAAAAGAAAACACTGAGAGGAGGGAAAAAAATGGCGGCGGAACGGAGGGATTTGATCTGAATCTGCTCACAGGGTAGAGGGAGGGAGCAGCTGAGAGTCGCGCAGGGAGCATTTGTCGGCGACTAGGGGGACAGCTGTGCTCCAGGAGAAGATAGAGGACTGCTGGGCTGGCCTCCCTAGCCTGAGCGGCCCCAGTACTGCTGGGTTCTCTCCCTGAGCCAACTGCGCGAGGAGGCGCGCGGAGGCGGACCACGACATCTTGAACGAGAGGAGCCGGAAAACATACAGCTGCCGTTCGCGGTACCGGCGGGACCTCTGGGGCTCCCAGAGCACCGGCGACCAGGTGGCGCGCAGAGCCCAGGGAGCGCTAAACTCCAGCTCGGAAAGGTCAGATTTCCCTGGGGGTACTTTGGGCGCGAAACTGAGGGGGCTGGCAGTCTGGGAGATCTGCACCTTGGAACTCAAAACCTGGAGATCTGCACCTGAAATAGAATCTGTGGCTGTTGAAGCTGGTGAACGTGGGAGAGGGCCCTTGGAGCTGGTGGCAGAGTTGATCCCTGGAGCGCAATCGGTTTGGACCTGACAGAGGGGGGGAGCCCGGAAGATTTTGGGAGGGTTCTGGCTGCTAAAACAGCAGTCACCATTAGAGAGGCAGTATTGTTTAGTTCAGGATAAAGAGGACCAATAGACCCAGAAGTCAATCTAGAAACACTGCCACCCAGAGGCCAAATCACAAATTGACTCTTATGTGACAGGGAATTGATTATATCTTCTCTTCGACCTTGGGAATACAGTCTATTTTCATCTACACTTTAGTATCTTTTACTCTACCTCAACTTCACCTTTATACCACCACTCTCTGGCTAACCTTTCCCTATTTAGTGCCTTGTTTCCCTTACACTTTTCCCGCTTTAGATTTACCTAATTCTTTCCCCTGACCCCCTGTTAAAATTTCACCCCACTGATATATCTAATCTCTAACCACCTAATCCAAGTGCATATATACCTCTAGCTTCTCTGACTTCACTATCTTAAAGTGTTTTTAGCCCTGTCCTGTTGTTGTTGTTTACTTGACTGTTGATTATATTGATTTTTTAAGCAGGTTTATGAGATTAATTTGCTTATTCTGTTATTTTGGTTTGTCTTGTAGGGGGGGTTATTTTTATTTTTGGTGTTGCTTCTTGTTTTGTTGTCCTCATCTGCATTGTTTTTGAGATAGATTTTTGCTTCTGTGTTCCCTCACCTCTCTTGATATTAGTAGTTGTATGTAATTTGTATCAATCTCCAAGTACTTGTTGCAGGTTTGGGTTCGGATTAGGGGCTATCCTATAGGAGTTTTCACCCCACATTTATAATTTACTCCTTTTATTTCTTTTTTTCTTCTCCCCCTTTTCCCATTATCATTTTGGCATTCCTGTCTTTCTTTTTTGTGAGTGTATGTGTTTGGGGGGGTCTCTTTCTTTTTTGTGTGAGTGTGGGTGTGTGAGTGTTTGTGTGGGTCTGGGGGAGGTTCTCTTTCTTTTTTACCACCTATCACCAAATTTGCCTTTCTCTGGCGGTCACCTTTATTTGGAATTACAATTACTTTGACTACATTCCGGTTCAGTGCCTGGTGCGTTGCACCTGGTTGTATTGTATTTTGTGCCTTTAAATCAACAGGGGAGAGTGAGAACTACATAACCACATACACAGAGAAGAGAGACCATGGGAAGACAAAGAAATAGCCCACATATGAAAGAAAAGCAAGGCTCGCCAGAAAAGGAGGTAAACGAAATGGAAGTTAACAACCTGTCAGAGAAAGAATTCAGAGAAATGGTCATAAGGTGGCTGAAAAGAATGGAAGACAAATTTGATAATATGAGTAAGACCCAAGAGGAAATGAGGAAGACCCAGGAAGAAATGATGAAGAGCCATGAAGAAATGAAGAGAAGCCACGAAGAAATGAAGAGGAGCCAAGAAGAAATGAAAAATGACATTGCTGAAGTAAAGAACTCAATAGAAAGCATTAAGAGTAGACTAGAAGAAGCAGAGGATCACATCAGTGAGCTAGAAGACCAGGTAGGAAAAAATAACCAAGTAGAGCACCTTCTAGAAAAAAAAATTAAAAAGCAGGAGGAGAGCCTAAGAGAACTATGGGACAACATGAAACAAAACAACATCCGTATAATTGGGCTTCCAGAAGGACAGGAAACTGAGCAAGGAATAGAAAACCTGTTGGAAGAAATAATGACAGAAAACTTTCCTGGTATAGGAAAGGAAAAACCCACACAAATCCAAGAAGCTCACAGAGTCCCAAGCAAAATAAACCCCAAAAGACCTACGCCAAGGCACATTATAATTAAATTGGCAAACACCAATGCCAAAGTAAGAATCTTAAAAGCTGCCAGAGAGAGACAGAAAGTCACCTACAAAGGAACACCCATCAGACTAACAAGTGATCTCTCAACAGAAACCTATCAGGCCAGAAGGCAGTGGAATGAAATCTACAAAGTCATGCAAAGGAAGGGTCTGAATCCTAGAATACTGTACCCAGCAAGGCTCTCAATAAAAATTGAAGGTCAAATCAGGAGCTTCACAGATAAAAAAGGACTAAGGGAATTCGTCACCACCAAACCAGCAATGCAAGAAATGCTAAAGGATCTGCTGTAAAAAGAAATAGGAAGCGAAGAAGGAACACAGGGGCAAAGAACAAAAATGGCAACATATAAGCACCTATCAATAATAACTTTAAATGTAAACGGTTTAAATGCTCCAATCAAAAGACATAGGGTAATAGACTGGATAAGAAAACACAACCCATGTATCTGCTGTCTACAAGAAACCCACCTCCGAAAAAAAGATGCACACAGACTGAGGATGAAAGGTTGGAAAAAAGTTATTCAGGCGAATGGAAATGAAAAAAAAGCTGGGGTAGCCATACGTATATCTGACAAATTAGATCTCAAAGTGAAGGACATAACAAGAGATAAAGAGGGCCACTTCATAATACTAAAGGGAGCAATTCAACAAGAAGAAATAACTCTTATAAACATATACGCACCCAATACAGGAGCACCCAAATATATACAAAAACTCCTAGAGGACATCAAGGGAGAGATAGACAGCAATACAATCATAGTAGGAGACTTTAATACCCCATTATCACCATTGGACAGATCCTCTAAACAAAAAATCAGTAAAGAAACATCAATTCTCAATGACTCACTGGACCAGATGGAATTAATTGACATCTTCAGATCATTTCACCCCAAAGCCACAGAATATACATTCTTTTCAAGTGCCCATGGGTCATTCTCAAAGATAGACCATGTATTGGGTCATAGGCAAAGTCTCTCCAAATTCAAGAAGATAGAAATCATATCAAGTATATTCTCAGATCACAGTGGCATAAAGCTGGAAATCAACTACAATAGAAACAATCCAAAGAAATCGAACACATGGAGACTGAACAGCATGCTATTAAACTATGACTGGGTTACTAGAGAGATTAAGGAAGAGATAGAAAACATCATGGAAACAAATGACAATGATAGCACAACAATCCAAAATCTATGGGACACAGTGAAAGCAGTTCTGAGAGGGAAGTTCATAGCTCTACAATCCTACTGCAAAAAACTAGGAACAGCGGCAATAAATTATCTAACCCAACAACTCAAAGAGTTAGAAAGAAAGCAACAAGAAAAGCCCAGTGTAAGCAGAAGGAAGGAAATAGTAAAGATCAGAGCAGAAATAAATGACATAGAGACCAAAGAAACAATACAGAAGATCAACGAAACCAAGAGCTGGTTCTTTGAAAGGATAAACAAGATTGATGAACCTCTAGCCAGACTCACCAAGAAGCAAAGAGAGAGGACCCTAATAAATAAAATCAGAAATGAAAGAGGTGAAATAACAACAGACCCCATTGAAATACAAAGGATTGTTAAAAAATACTATGAACAACTCTACTCCAACAAACTGGACAACCTGGAGGAAATGGATATGTTTCTAGAAAAATATAACCTCCCAAAACTCAATCAAGAAGAATCTAAACAACTCAATAGACCAATAACTGTGGAAGAAATTGAAGCAGTCATCATAAAGCTTCCAGCAAACAAAAGCCCAGGGCCAGACGGCTTCACAGGGGAGTTTTACCGAACATTCAAGGAAGAACTAAAACCTATACTCCTTAGACTATTCCAGAAAATTCAAGAGGATGGAACACTTCCAAACTCCTTCTATGAAGCTAGCATCACCCTAATACCAAAACCAGATAAAGACGACACAATGAAAGAGAATTACAGGCCAATATCCCTCATGAATATAGATGCCAAAATCCTCAATAAAATTCTAGCAAATCGGATCCAGCAGTACATCAGAAAGATCATACACCACGACCAAGTAGGATTTATCCCAGGAATGCAAGGATGGTACAATATCCGCAAATCAATAAATGTGATACATCACATAAACAAATTGAGAGATAAAAATCACATAGTCATATCAATTGATGCAGAAAAAGCATTTGACAAAATCCAACATCCTTTCTTAATAAAAACTCTCAATAAGGTAGGAATAGAAGGATCATACCTCAACATAATAAAAGCCATATATGATAAACCCACAGCATACATCATACTCAATGGGCAAAAACTACAACCATTTCCCTTAAGAACAGGAACAAGACAGGGTTGCCCACTTTCACCACTCCTGTTCAACATAGTACTGGAAGTATTAGCCATTGCAATTAGACAAGAAGAAGAAATAAAAGGCATCCAAATTGGAAAAGAAGAAGTTAAGCTATCCTTATTTGCAGATGACATGATATTGTACATAAAAAACCCGAAAGACTCCATTAAAAAGTTAGTAGACTTAATAAATGAGTTCAGCAATGTAGCAGGCTACAAAATTAATGCCAAGAAATCTATGGCATTTCTATACACTAATAGTGAACCTACAGAAAGAGAGACTAAAAAAGCAATCCCATTTACCATCACACCAAAAAAATTAAGATACCTAGGAATAAACTTAACTAAGGAGGTAAAAGATCTATTTGTGGAAAACTACAGGACACTGAAAAAAGAGATAGAGGAAGATGTAAACAGGTGGAAGAACATTCCATGTTCGTGGATTGGGAGAATCAACATAATTAAAATGTCCATACTACCCAAAGCAATCTATAAATTTAATGCACTCCCCATTAAAATACCAATGGCATATTTCACAGACCTAGAAAGAACTCTCCAAAAATTCATCTGGAACAAAAAAAGGCCCCGAATAGCCACAGCAATCCTGAGAAAGAAGCACAAAGTCGGGGGGATTTCCATACCAGATTTCAAGCTGTATTACAAGGCTACTGTTCTTAAAACAGCCTGGTACTGGCACAAGAACAGACATATAGATCAATGGAATAGAATAGAGAATCCGGATATCAACCCAAACCACTATGCTCAATTAATATTTGACAAAGGAGGCAGGAACATAAAATGGAGTCAAGACAGTCTCTTCAATAAATGGTGTTGGGAAAATTGGACAGATACATGCAAAAAAATGAAACTAGAGCACCAACTTACACCATACACAAAAATAAACTCAAAATGGATACAGGACTTAAACGTAAGACAGGAAACCATAAAAATATTAGAGGAATCTACAGGAAGAAAAATCTCAGACATATGCCAAAAGAACTTCTTTGATGATACTGCTCCGAGGGCAATGGAAGCTAAAGAGAAAATAAACAAATGGGACTACATCAAAATCAAAAGCTTTTGCACAGCTAAAGAAACCATCAACAAAACAACAAGAAAACCCACTGTACGGGAGAACATATTTGCAAATGTTATTAGTGATAAAGGTTTAATCTCAAGCATCTACAGGCAACTCACCCAACTCAATAAAAGGAGGACAAATGATCCAATAAAAAAATGGGCAACAGACCTAAATAGAATCTTCACGAAAGAAGACAAAAGGAAGGCCCAGAGACATATGAAAACTTGCTCAAAGTCACTAATTATCCGAGAGATGCAAATCAAAACGACTATGCGGTACCATCTCACACCTATCAGAATGGCTTACATCAACAAATCAACAAACGACAAGTGCTGGCGAGGATGTGGAGAAAAAGGAACTCTCGTGCACTGCTGGTGGGATTGTAGACTAGTACAGCCACTGTGGAGAACAGTATGGAGATTCCTCAAAAAACTAAAAATGGAGCTCCCATTCGACCCAGTGATCCCACTTCTAGGAATATACCCCAAGAAATTAGAAAGGCGAATTAGAAAGGATATATGTACCCCTATGTTCATAGCAGCACAATTTACCATAGCTAAGATTTGGAAACAGCCGAAGTGCCCATCAGCAGATGAGTGGATTAAAAAACTATGGTACATTTACACAATGGAATACTACGCCGCGGAAAAAAAGAAGGAGCTCCTACCATTTGTAACAACATGGATGGATTTGGAGAGCATTATGCTAAGTGAAATTAGCCAGGCAGAGAAAGACAAATATCACATGATCTCACTCATTTGAGGAATACAATCAATGACATAGACTGATGAACAAGAATGGATCCAGAGACTGAGAAAAGTCCATCAGAATGTCAAACCTCAGGGTGAGTGGCAGGTAGTGAGAGTAAGTGGAAAAGTCAATATACTTGAACTCTTGAACTAAGGTAAGTGATTTGTGTTTTTACATCCCTGACGAAGTTTATATAAAATTATTAAAAAATGGCAGCTAGTCTGACATTGAATTGACATGGCCTAGAGCTTGTCATATCCTATGGAGACCAGTCCTTAGGCTAGGCCTTCCTTAACCTCCCATGACACCATAATACCCTTACATGATATTATTCTACAATGTCATTATAATATTTGATATTTGACAACAGCATATTATACAATTATCCCAAAATAAACTTACAAACTAATTCTTTGAATGTTGGGCAGCAACTTAAAAAAGGATAGGAAATAAATTAATCCCTTTCAGAAGGAATTAAGGCACTGGGAAGGGATCCGAGCATTCTATATTGGCCCTTCTTGCCCTTTCTGCCAAGAGGGACCTTCTTGTTACTATCCAAATACACACAGCTGATGCCAGAGTTTTCAGTTCCAGCTGTGGCTGAAGCCTTTGGGCAGCTGGCACCATGGATCTGTATTTTGACCAATGGTGTGAGCTGGGCCCTCTCTGGAGAAGAAACCTGGGTCCCCCGAGATATGTGATCAGTACCAGGACCCTGCCAGCAGGTGAGGGGACCCCAAGGCAGGTACTGGACGTGGAGGCCACAGGGGGGCATAGACTACAAAGGAGACAGAATTGAACCTCACATCACCCTGTTTGGCCCCGGAGGATGGCTGGTTAGCCAGAGACGGGTAAGATTCCTCAGGGAAGGAACAACCTAAGACAGGCACAGTCGCAGAGGGGCCAACAGGAGAGAACTAAAAGGTCAACAGAGGTGGGGCACAGACCCTCATCCACAAACCTTGCAGGGGTTTGAATTCTCAACCCTCCTAAGGGAGGTCTCCTACCCCCATGGCTGCTTTGCCTCCCACACACAACTCATACGGGGACCCAGGTGGCAGACAGAGACCCGGCCAGCAATAGCTGCTCTATATCTAAATGCAGTCTATTACCAGGAATGCTCAGGACCTACTCAAAATTGCAAATATTCCTTTCCACTAGTATTCACAGGGTAAACTAAGATTTCTGCTTGAGTATTAAAATTGACAGGAAAATAGTAATCAAGTTTTCAGATTAATTTACATTGGCCAAGTGAAATATGAGAATACTCAAGAAAATTATAGTGTACTGGACAAAAATCTTTTCCTAAAACATTAACTAAAAAATCTATTAGTAGTTCATCTCACTGTAAAATTGCCTAACAACCAAAGAACCTAAAGCAGTCACTTTGTGTGCAAAAATTAAAATTTAAAATTATCAAGACTGCAATATAAAATTTCCAAAAGTTCCCATTAATAAAAAAAGGGGAGGGGACAGCGGGGTAATATCATGTAAGGGAAAAAAAAATATATCGAGTAAGTAAAATACATCTAGAAAATTCTTACTCCAGTAAAGTAAATTCCATTTGTAAAAACAATTGGAGGACACCCATGAAAAAACACACATGGTGTCAAAATAAGCCAAAGGAAAATCATTTAGGCAAAAATTAAAAAGAATCCCAAGTCTATTTTGCATAGAGGATCCCTTTGTTAACTTTTGGTCGAGAATGTGTTTGTGTGTTTACAGAGAACAA
Organism: Antrozous pallidus; assembly: GCA_027563665.1. NCBI lineage: Eukaryota > Metazoa > Chordata > Mammalia > Chiroptera > Vespertilionidae > Antrozous > Antrozous pallidus. The sequence continues at coordinate 89,319,530 of CM050514.1, forward strand.
CTCCAAGACCATGTGGGTTCCTGCGACGGTGAGGAACTGATGGATCTGTTCCAGTCACGAGAACGGTCCAGAGATGGGGGACACTGACGACACCTTGCCATGCTAGCAGTCAGCAGCTGTGCATGTCTGCAGGCAGCCCAGGACCAAACCAGAGAGGATGGATCTTGCATTGACACGATATGTCCACCATCTGGATACCATAGCTGACTTATACACATAATGAATTATTTGACACTGAAACTGGGACTCAGAAAAGTTGGACATTGAAACCGAGACTGAAACACTTTTTGTTCTTGTACATTTATTTCTAGTATGCAGAGGCAAGATATTTTTGAAGAGAAGAAGCAGGGGGGAGTGATTGATATAGAGGCAGGATGGCCTCGAACAGGCTGTCAAGCTACGGGGGGGAGGCTTGGGTGGATGGGAGGCAGATGCGGGGGGAGATCAGCCGAAGGACTTGTATGCATGCATATGAACATAGCCAGTGAATGAAAGACACTGGGGCGGGGAGGGGGGGAAGCTGGGAATATGTGCTGGGGGGTGGGGGAGGCTGGGGGGAGGATAAGGGGGAGGGGAAAGGAAAACATGTACTACTATTATACTGCAAAAAATCAATAAAAAATAATTAAAAAAAAAAAAGAAAACACTGATCTTAAATGTTGACCTCAGATGAAATAGCTCAGAAAGAAAGGAAGAAATAAGAAAGTGCCATTAAAATGTTAATATAATATATCTTTATAGTCATAAACATACACACTTACAGTTTCTAAATATTAGCAGTCTAGGATACATTTCTACCTTGTCCCTCAAGGAGAGAGAGAGAGAGAGAGAGAGAGAGAGAGAGAGAGAGAGAGAGAGAGAGAGAGAAAGAACAGATAACCAAGTGAAAAACTACTATGGGATACTACATGATTCCTACTTGAAAGTGAATGTCAGATTGCTGCAAAACCAGTTCCTAAAAATCTCTCACTACAAAAATGCCATTGCATCCTAATTGAGCTTTAAGGCAACAAAACATTTTCAGTCTGATTTCCATTTTATACATTTACTTTTCCTCTGCATTTTTCATGTGTGGAGATATTGTGAAGTTAATAAGATCAACAATATCAATGTCTGTGGTCAAACCACTAACCAATTAGTGTTTAAACTATAGGCTGAATGTTTAAATTGCCTTTTCCATGCACTCCTGACTATCAGAAATTGTCAGCCTGAGAGGCTATTTTTCTTCCTATGAGATTTTATGCGAGCTACTAATTTATCTATGAAGATTGCTAGCATGTTTTGAAATTATATAATTAACCCTGAACTAGTATATGATGCTTGGAAACACAGACCTTGGTTTTTAATAAATTACAAAACTCAGTGGGAGAAGTGAGGATTACATTCATCCTTGTTGAGTACCGTATGGCATTGGTTAGGCTCTGGCTGCAAATTGAGCCAGGATCTCTCACCGCATACATCCATGGATTTTCATACAGCAAGCAAGGACACTGAGAATAACTGAACTGGTAATTCTTTTCAGATATAGCCTTCTTAGTATCTTAATCATTTTAATACTAGAGGCCAGGTGCACAAAATCCATTGGGGGGGGGGGGGGCGGGTCTTTCAGTCCAGCCTGCACCCTCTCCAATCCAGGATCCTTGAGGGATGTTAAACTGCCTCTTTAGGCCCAATCCCAGTAGGACCGGGCCTAAATGGACAGTCGGACATGCCTGCACAGTCCAGGACTGCTGGCTCACAACTGTTCGCTTGCCTGCCTTCCTGATTGCCCCTAACCACTTCTGCCTGTCAGCCTGATCATCCTCTAACCATTCCCCTGCCAGCCTGATTGATGCCTAACTGCTCCCCTGCCAGCTTGTTTGCCCCTAACTGCCCTCCCCTGCAGGCTTGATGACCCCAAACTGCCCTCCCTTGCAGGCTTGGTCCCTCCCAACTGCCCTCCCCTGCTGGCCATCTTGTGGTGGCCAGCTTGTGTCCACATGGGGGCAGCCATCTTTGACTACATGGGGGCAGCCATCCTTTGTGTTGGAGTGATGGTCAACTTGCATATTACTCTTTTATTAGATAGGATTTGAAAGCATCACTAACATCTTTCTTGTGAACATAGTGCTCACTTTTCCCCCTGCTTTCTCACCCTTTCTCTCACCCACATTCCTTCTGTCCAAACAGCCTTCATAGAATAAAGAGGACTTAAAATTGTAGTTTAAACGATGGAGAAAAGCACAATACTATGCCTCATTGAGGACACTGGGAAACCACGGTATCAATGTGTATCAGCCTCAGTCAGAAGCTCTTCCAGGATTTCTGTACACAACTGGGTTAGAACAGGCCTGGGGAAAAGAAATGGAAAGCTTACATTAAGGTGACATTTACATAATGATTAATTATTGATTTTTCCAGGCTCCTGACTGATGCTGATGGAGATTTTAAGATTCTCCCACTCCTCAGACCACATCTCTTGCTACCACTATCTTCCCAGATGCAAGCATCATATCCAGCAAGAACCTGCGGCAGAGATGGCCAAGTGACAGAGTGAAAGCCTAGAGAAGGTCAAGGCCTGTGTTAGACAGCAATGAACAAGCCAATCGAGAAAGTGGGGCGATTACAATTAGAACTGTGATTGGTGCCCAGGATAGAGTGAGTATAAAGAGAACCTAACCTGAGTTAGGAAGTCAGGGTAGAATTTTCTAAGAAAGTTTAGACCTGAGCAGTTTTAATTTAGCTGTTTATTATCCATGTTAACCAAATGCAATTCATTGATTCAACAAACTTTTCTCAAACCCCTACTATGTGTGCTGGGGATTTAGCAATAAATTAAACAGACAAAAATCCCTGACTATATGCAATTTAAATTCTGAACTAAATGACAAAGAAATTAATCAGGGGTATGGGTTTAGTGCTCATCGTTAATGAAACAGATAATGAGGATGAGGCAGGTGCATTCTGTGGCATAGTTTGCAGGAGTTAAAAACAATTAAAATGGTTTATTGAAACGTGGATAGATTTCTTAAAACACAGTATTGAGTACAAAGAGTTAGATATAAATAAGCTCTAAGACACAATACCAGCAATGTAAATTAAAAACCCTTCCACAGGAAACACTATCCATATTGCAAGGATTTATACATATCCACCTGCTACAGTGGGTGCCTGTGAGAGGAGGGGCCGTAACGAGAGTCAAGGATGAAGAGGGAAGCAACAATAAACCAAACAAAAAGTAGTTTTTACAAAAATTGATGGTAAATGTGTCCCAAGAAATTTGGGATATAATTACATTGATTCTTTGAATTCAACATTCTAAACACAACAGGAGAAAAAGGGAGAGAGAGGAAATATCAGTGTTTTCTATTTCATATCATATCTTCGCTTTAGTTACTTTGTAATAAATATACTTATAAAATATACAATAATGTGACCACATAGTTTTTGTTTTCCCTTTTACAAAATGTGAGAAACAGGCCAAAAATTAAATTCAAAATAACTGCAAAGAGCAGGTCTTTCAGGCTCTGTGCTGGTAAAATGGAGGGATGCAAACTGAGTTCACTTCTTAGAGATGGGCATTAACTGTTACACTGTGTTATGCACAAATCATGTTCCAAAGTTATTGCTCTTTCATCTGCAAAGTGTCACAGTTATTCCCAAGGAGAATGGAGATCTATTATCTAAATTATTCAAAATATGGAAGCCAATAGTCTTAATTATCTCGATCATCCATAAAAATTCTATTTTGTGGGCCTCTCTAAGTAAAGATACTTCAAGCATGCATTTTTATATGATTGCTCTGTTTATCTGTTTATTGTGAACAGGAGTAGAATTCAGCTACAGTTTTGTGGACTGCTCAGGGAAAGCTAGTTGTGCCACACACTCTGCAATGGTATCTTAAAACTGGGTCACTTTGAGTCATAGTTCCTGGAAAACACTCTTTTTCTAAGATTAACAGATCCAACTAGTGGGGCACTCACCACTTTTTTGAGATTGCACAACTCTTAATGAGATGTGGGAAAATTATTCTGCCCCTAATTGGTTGGAGGACTGGAATTCATCTTGCCTTCCTATAAGTTAGGCATAAATATCTATTGCCTATTTAGTTAGTTCCTCATCCTCTTTTACAGTTGATTAAAGATGCAAAAGATTAATGTTGAAAAAGGCTGATTCTGCCACACACACACAAATTCCATTTCATCTCATTTGATTTTAGATCTAAAAGTCTTTAAGTGGTATAAATACTCTAACAAGATTTCCCCTTCCTTTTCCTGTGGGGTTCATGCCTATGAATTCTGAAATAAGAAAAGAGAAACCAGCAGAAAGGAAAACAAAAGGACTTTAAGAATGTGAGGTGACTGTAGTCTTAGAGTTTCCTCACATTCTTAAAAATTTATCAGAGACTGTATGAGCCTTAATTTATATGGGTTACACCTAACCAAAACTAAAGCTGAAAAGTTTTTAAAACATAAGAATGCACTGGCATGCATCCCATTAGCTGTCAGAGCAATGATGTCACCACACTTCATGTAGCCCCTGGAAAGCTCTATTGTAAACTTGTATGAGAATGAGAGTGAAAAAGACAACACCCTTGCATTATTATGAAGATATGTTTGACCTTGAAAATTCTCTGAAAGTGTTTTAACGACGTGCCGGAGTCCACAGATCACATTTTAAGATCTAATCTTTTGAATGGATTAATTGCTGAGATATATTATTGTAGGAGTTTTATAGCTTTACATATAAGAATGTGCTGAATATTTCCTCCAAAGTGATTAGGGTAGGATCAGATAGAAGCCAAATATGAAATTTGCTTAGAACACTGTGAAATAATAGAGAAAACATATATTGGTTTCTGCCCCTGGTTCCTAACACAGAACTCCTAAAACCCTTTATAATTTCCTGAATAATAAGAGCATTAGGAACATATTTTATTGTGATATTATAGGCCCACTTGCCTGCCTGCCTGCTTTATTGTCCCCAACTGCCCTCCCCTGCTAGTCTGATTACCCTTAACCACCTCTGCCCTGGTCCCCACCACCCTTGCTTTGTCCAGAAGAAAATCAGACATCCAGAAGATGTCCAGTTGACCTGGTCTAATTAGCATGCTATCCTTTTATTAGTATAGATTTGGTCTTTGAGTATGGTTTCTGGTTCCTAACACAGAGCTCTTAAATCTCTTGGAATTTCCTGGGTAATAGGCACATCTTTTGTTTTAATGTGACTCTGATTGGGCTCCTGATGGCTCCAGGATGGGGACTAGTAGGGTATCAGAGAGACTAATTCATGATTAATAGCTTGGAAATTTCTGCCCCACCCACTATCTTCCAGCAAGAGGAGAGAGGTTGGAGAGTTAAAATTCATTGTGCATTTGTGATGAACCCTCACCCCAAAGAAGTCCCAAAAGTACAAATTTTTTAGAGCTTCCTGTTTTCCTGCAAATATTTATCCTGTCCTAAACGCATCTCATGTGGGAAGAGAACGGGGCATATTACAATGAGGACAACATTGGAGGGAGAGGTGCGGTCCTTCATAGAATCTGGATTCCAGTTCTATTTCTACCATACTAGTTATTCCTGTTTCTACCACAAAATAGCATTAGCTCAGTGCAGGGTCTTTCACTCTCAGGAGTACTGACATCATGTTCTGGGTAATTCATCGTTGTGGGAGCTGTCCTGTGTATTGTACAAGGTTTAGCAGTTTCTCAATCTCTACCCCCACTCCATTATGTTAACTAGAAAAGTCTACCCCCGCCCCATTATGTTAACTAGACAAGTCTCCAGACAGTGCCAGAAATGTCCCCTGGGGCTAAATGGCTCCCATTTGAGAGCCACTGAGTTAGTGAAATGGGTTTAATTCCTCTTTTGTAAACTGAAGAGATCACAGTATCTATGTCATAGAGTTGTAAAGAAAATTAATTAAATGACTATCCACTTTAATTTGTTCTACAGATATTTATTAGTATTGACTAACTCATTCATAAATAATAGTTCTTCCTCTATTTAACCACTTGCTTGAGATTTTTCTAACTTATCTAAACCACAGACGCTAATTAAATATTTTCTCCAATATTTGTAGCTGTAATTTAATCTTCTTTATTCCCAAGATAAGGTAAATAATCTTGGACTGTGCTCTTCTTCCAAGAACAGAGTCACATTTTCCATTCAACAGTTATTCCTGTGATTACAGCATAATAGTCAATGTAAAAACTTACATTCAGCTTTAGAACACTCGCTGGGGTAGACATCCGCCACCGTATTTGACAGCATCTTTTACATTTGGGTAGCTCTTCCCCATAATATGCATTACAATCGAGGATGATCTATGCTAGTGAGAAATGGTCTGGACAAGCTTGTGATGAGCAGGAGATTCCAAACAGCAGCGTCTCTGCCAAACAAGTATCAGCAGAACCCAGCCTCCCAACCTTGTTGTAACTGCTCACTGGAGCTGCCTAACTGGGAGGGCTCTGACATGCCCCTCATTAATTAAGATTTCACACAAAGACTGTTTGATAATAAATTCACCTTTTTTCAGAGATCAATCTGTATCGGCCCTTCTAAAACCGCCCTGGCATCAATCCCAGGATATAATCTATGCCTAATAAGCAAGTAAGCTTTTCAATTATTCCCTCTCTCCCAAATTTCACTCTCTGTGTTTTGACAGAGAGTGAAGGAAAGGGGATTTTTAAAGAGACAGTGCTACACAAAAATTTGGGGGAAATGTGAGCACTTCTATGTGATGTGGTTGTGTTCACTGCCTGATACGCACTGTCATTCCAACCCCTCTTTCCACAAGCCTGAGTCTCTGTGAGTAGTGTCCTATGGGCAGCTACACTTCTTTGATTTCTTCTCTCCACCTCCATTTTATCTAGAGTCTGCCCCACCCCCGCCCCCACATCCATTCAACTCCACCCCTCTCTATCCCTCCTGGAGAAGTTCCGAGTTAAATGGAAAGATTCAGCCTCTTCTGACTAAGGTAAATGCTCAGCTCAGAACAAAAGCCATCTGTGATCTTTGCATCAAGGGGCTTCCCCTGCCTTGTCTCCTTGCAGATCTGCAATCCTCTCCAGTCTTACTTCTAACTTACAGTCTGCTCATTTCTTTCTTCTGAACGTTTTTATAACTATGGGCCAAAGGAATTGCATATGAGGAAGGAAATAACTCCTATAATGATACAACTCACCCTTTCAAAAGTGAATTGCTTTTTTAGTATTTTCTTTCTAACATTTTGTTAACTATTAATTGTTTACTAGAACCCACTAGCAGATTAAGACTGAAGAATGTTGGAAATTTCTAATTTAATAAATTATTACTCACATTTTTTCTAAATAACCTACTTTTGGTAAAGAAGTTTTTCAAAGAGTGACTGCAATTCTCTCCTCCCTCCTCACCCCAACCTCCATTCCCTTCTTGGATTCACTACCTGGGATGTCCTATATACCTGTAAATACAATCACACTGACCTATCTCATTAAGAATTTAGGTTAAAACAGAATTTCATTATAATAGCTTCAAATAGATATTTAGAATTTAGAACCAATGTCGTCATTTGAGAGACTCTGAGGATGCTGTGAAAAGCTAGTAAGATAATGTAGGCTGAGATATCTAGCAAAAATGTGTAGCTTTGTCTATAATACTAGAAACCTGGTGCACAAAGTTTGTGCACAGGGAGAAAGGGATGTCCCTTAGCCCAGTCTGCACTTTCTCCAATCTGGGACCCCTTAAGGGATGTCTGACTGCCCGTTTAGGCCCGATCCCGATATGATCGGGCCTAAACGGGCAGTCGGACATCCTTTTCACAATCCAGGACTGCTGGCTCCAAACTGCTCACCTGCCTGCCTCCTTGATTGCCCCTAACTGTTTCTGCCTGCCAGCCTGATCACCCGCTAACCACTACCCTGCCAGCCTAATTGATGTCTAACTGCTTCCCTGCCAGCCTGTTTGCCCCCAACTTCCCTCCTCTGCCAGCCTGGTCACCCCTAACTGCCCTCCCCTTCAGGCTTGATCGCCCACAACTGCCCTCCCTTGCAGGGCCTGGAGCCTCCCAACAGCCCTCCCCTGCTGGCCATCTTGTGGTGGCCATCTTGTGTCCACATGGGGGCAGGATCTTTGACCACATGGGGGCAGCCTCTTGTGTGTTGGAGTGATGGTCAATCTGCAAATTAGTCTTTTATTAGATAGCATTGAGGCCTGGTGCATGGGTGGGGGCTAGCTGGTTTGTCCTGAAGAGTGTCCCGGATCAGGGTAGGGGTTCCCTTGGGGTGAGCGGTAGCCTGGGTGATGGGCCTGTGGAGGTTTGCAGGCCAGCCATGCCCCTCAGTGACCCAAGCAGAGACCCTGGGATCTGGGATTAATTTATGTCTACAATTGAAACTTTGTAGCCTAGAGTGGAGGCCTAGGCTGGCAACAGCAGGCGGAAAGCTTGGCTTCCTCCATTGCCAGAGAAACCCAAGCTTCTGTTCTCTCCAGCTCAGTGGCTGCTGCCATTTCTGTATCTTTTATAATTGAAACTTTGTAACATTGAGTGGAGGCCTAAGCCAGCAATGGCAGGCAGAAAGCTTGGCTTCCTCTGTTGCCCGGCAAACCCAAGCCTTCCTCCTGCTCTCAGTGGTGGCAGCCATCTTGGTTGGGGTTTATTTGCATAATCTGCTTCTGATTGGCTGGTGGGCATGGCTGTGGGTGTAGCAAAGGTATGGTCAAATTTGCATATTACTCTTTAATTAGATAGGATTTGAATATTTTGTTTCCTGTAGAAGTTTGACACAAAAAGGAGTGTAGGACAGACAACGAAAGAACTTTTGATAATGAGCAAGCAGAAGGATAATGTTGGGACCGAAGAACTATTATTCTCACTTTCTGTCTTCTGGACACCAAAGAAAAATCACTGTTCACAGTAAGCTCTGAAGTAGAGATTTGAGACATTCCAGGTATAGAAATTAAAAAAAAAAAAAAAAGAGAGAAGAAAGAAAGCAAGAAGGATTACAGGCAAGCAGTAGGAAACTGATGACAGATTGTCTCTGCACTGCCCCAGGGATGAGTAGGCAGTCTCACAAGAAGCCTCACAGGGTGTCACTCATTAGCTTTGTGGGATAAACTTCTCTCCAGGCTTTGGCCTTCAGCCAGGCCCCTTATTTTTGTCAGGACATGAAGAGTAGATTTCATTGCTCTGGGCCAGATTCTTATTAACAGGTTTATGAAGAAGATATATAAAGCCAGAATGGCAATATGTTATTCTGTGTAATGATTGGATATCATGGCAATTTAGCTCAGTTGGAACTACTACATTTCCCACAATTCCTTCCAGCATTGGCCAAAGCGGCTTTTTGTCTGAGTTTTGGAAGGTGATTTGAAGCAGCAGCCATAATGCTTTCACCCTCAGGTTGGTTCACGAGTACCAAGTGCTGTTGCAGCTCAAGCTCATTGATACTTCAGCTAATATTAAAGTAATAGAGGGCATATCTTCCCTCAATCGACCTTCAGGTTCTCTGTCTCCTGGCCCAGGTGTGTGTTTGGCTCTGTAACAAAGTGCATCAGTTTCTTCTGCTGGTCACCCACACATCAAAGTTGGAGTCAGTGTGAGACCCAGGTTCCAGTCCATTCTGCTGGACTCCAGATTAGCCAATGGGTTCCTGCTCTCCCCTACTTCACGTCTACCTTCTGTTCTTGATAAACTCTTCTGCAGACTCTAAGCTTCAGAAAGGTTGCAAAAACAGCAGCCTTACAGAGACTATTTAACTATCTGCCACCATTGCGTAAGGTACAATCTCTAAAAAAGCCACAGTGTTTCTATTTCTCTGACCCCACCTGACTTATGTAAAAAAGTAACTATTATGGGTCCTGAGTTCTTCAAGCCCCTGTGACCAGTATATTCCTTCTTTGTGGACAGAATTACCTGGAAACTAAATGTAACCAGAAATTTGCTTAGAAAACTTGAAAATAGAACAGAGTTAATTGGATGAATCAAATGCTTAATGTAAATAAGATATTTCATTAATATAGCATCTTCTTGCAAGTAAGAAAGATTACTAAAACTTCTGTTATCTAAGACTCTCATCCTTGGATTATGCCAGGATAGGCCTTGTAAAAATGTACCTCTCTGACTATTCTTCTCAACATTTGCAAGAGTGGCCAATATCTAATTAAGGCCTTTTGCCTTAAAGATGTTAACCATTCAGTCATAGTTCGATCTGTGTGGGTATTTTTTTTCTGGTCATTTAAGGAGACTTTACTTGTTTGTTTGTTTTTTTTTCTGCTGTATTATGCACCAAATACTGAAAAAAAATACAAAAACATAAATCCCTTCCTTACAGTTGAAGATCTTTACTTCATTTCCAAAATTTTGAAAATTAAAGATAAATTTAGCTTCTGAAGCAGCCTCTTTCATGAAGCAAACACCCCCTCTGAGGCTAGCAGACTTTCTCATGTTAGCATGAATTAACTCCATCTGGTTGCTTTCCTCTTGCTGTGGTCAGCTGTGCTGAAAGAAAGAACTGGTGTTCCAGCAGGGAGTTAGAAAGAAAGAGAATCATTTTAGAACGCAGGCATTTTTTGGAAGAGAAATACAGCTGAGTCATCACAGGGGGAGCCCACAGACTCGGGCAGTACGATCAATGGGGCTTCTGAGGAAAGGAAGAAAGGGAAAACTCTCAGGATACTTTTTTCAGATCCCAATTCAGTCATAAGTACTTCAGTAGGTAATTTGGGCTCAGCAATAGATTCTTCCCAAATCCCAGACCTTGACTGAAAAAAAATCAGATGGTGAGTTCTAGTTCAAATGCTAAGCACAACCACAGCTTTCTCCCAGTCAGACATCAACGCCATCTCCATAATGCTTCTCGTTAGGTGTCCTTTGAAAGGCTTTGGCACAAATGTGTGGCTCTAAGAGATCTTGACATTTTCAAAACAATCAAGCTTCAAGCAGCAATTATTGACAAAATATAAGAATCATTGCATTTTTGTTGTTTACTTGAATACAACCTACAAATTATGTGCCTAATGGACAGTTTTTCTCTCTGTTGGAACTCTAAATATTGGAGTTTATCGAATTCTTAAAAATAGTACTTTCAGTCTTGAAAAGCACCTGGAATTATTAGGATAAAAATGAGAGAACGGAGATGACCATATTTACAAAATTCTACTTTCAAGAAAACTTTATGAAGCATTTATTTTGTATAAAAACTTTGATATAGCCGGCTGTATATTTTTCTGTTGAATGTCCTCAGAGTGAAAAGAATCCCTCTGCAGAGGCACCTGCAGGATATGCGGTGCCTCATTTTTACTCCGAAGATCGGCTCTGTGGAAGCCTGGCTCCCTTGCTCATCATGCACATTCACAATGGACATCTGCAGCCAGCAAAGGGAAACATTAGACTTATTTGTGTTGTCACATAAAAGGGAAAAAGGGAATGGTTTAAAGTTCTGCAAGTCTCTGTAACATTTAATTAGGCTTTCCACTGTGGTTCAATAAAAAATATGCTTTAGCAGGAAAATTGGCACTAAAAAATACATGCTTTGCTATTCAGATTGTTGCTAGGTCAACCACTCAATTCAAAAGCTTAGAAAAAGCAGGCATAACATGGTTCTATAAGGTATCTCCTTTGCAGAAACCAAGGAGCTTTATTGACAGTCTCAATCTGATTTTATTTCCTCCATAATCCCAAGAGATGTTATCCCTCCTCTTCTGGTTGAGGAACCAGAAAGTGTTAAGCCAACTAAGTTTCAGAAGTTGACTAGATCTGCAAGGTTGTGCTGTCAATAAGCCTAACACCTGATGGGATCTATTCAACCCAATACATATGACTAGATACACGTTTGATGATGGAGCGTTATAGAGCACAAAGAATAACATTTTGATACTACTCTTAGGGGAAGTTTATTTCAGAACTTTTTTATATGAGAATTTTAGTAATTTTCAAAATCATGTCTTGAAATAAAAAGTCCTTGCTGTACAAAACCAAAAAAGGAACAGTTATAACCATTCACTGCTTCCCAAAAACCTTTGACTATTCTTAGTGAAACTGTCTCAGATATTAGGCGGCTTCTATCCTAACCCAGATTAACTCTGTCTGTCTGTTTAGGGACTAAGGAGAAGGACTTCCGTAGGCAGATGATAGTAAGGGTGAAAAGAGTTCTTATCTAGCTTATCTGGCCATTGCATAAAGATTAATTGACTCTATATTCATAGCAACACAATTTACAAGAGCTAAGATTTGAAAACAGTCCAAGTGCCTGTCAGCAGATGAGTGGATAAAAAAGCTATGGAACATTTATACTATATAACACTATGTAGTAGTAAAAAAGAAGGAACTCTTATCATTTGCAACAGCCTGGATGGATATGGAGAATATTTTGATAAGCGAAACAAGCCAAAGAAAAATCAATATCACAGAATATCACTCATATATGGAATCTAATGAACAAAATAAACTAGTGAATGAAATAACTAGTTCAGAGACATAGAAGCATGGGACAGAGTGATGACTTCCAGAGGGAAGGTGGGTGTGGGGGAGAGATTAATGGGGGAATTTATATGCTATATGTATAATGCATGGACAAAAATAATAGTCTGGGGAAGGCTGGAAATGGCAGGTGTAGGGTGGAAGAGGTTAATGGGCGGGGGGGGGGGGGATCCAAAAAACAAAACAACTGTAATACTATCAATAATAATGATATATTTTTAAAAGATTGATTGAGTCTTTATGGTGTTTATTGCACCACACTAAATTACATGAGAAATTCTAAATGGAGATTATAACCCAGCTAGAGAAAAAGACCATAATAAAGAGAAATAGAAGAACATTTCTGTAACACTCATATTTCACAGAGAAGTTTTTTTTCTTTTTTTCTTTATTGTTCAGTTTATTAATTACATTGTTTCCCCTTTTTTATCCCCCTATATCTTCCCTCCACCCTGTACCTATCCCACCCTCCACCCACACCTCCCCCTCCCCAATGTCCTCTCCCATTGTTGCAAGATTTTTGTCCAATCTCTTGCTGTACTTCCAACAACACTTTTCTCCCCAAGAATTGTCAGTCCATTCCCTCTCTATGTCCATGTTTCTGTTATATTCACCAGTTTATCTTGTTCATCAGCCTATCAGTTCACTTGATTTTTATGTTCATTTGTTGATAGATGTGTATTTGTTGTTCATAATTTATATTTTTACCTTTTTCGTCTTCCTCTTCTTAAAGAATACCTTTCAGCATTTCATATAATACTGGTTTGGTGGTGATGAACTCCTTTAGCTTTTTCTTATCTGAGAAGCACTTTATCTGACCTTCAATTCTGAATGATAGCTTTGCTGGATAGAGTAATCTTGGTTGTAGATTCTTGCTCTTCATTATTTTGAATATTTCTTGCCACTTGCGTCTGGCCTGCATCGTTTCTGTTGAGAAATCCGCTGACAATCGTATGGGTGCTCCCCTGTAGGTAACCAACTGTTTTTCTCTTGCTGCTTTCAATATTCTCTCTATATATTTTGCTCTTGGCATTTTAATTATGATATGTCTTAGTGTGGTCCTCTTTAGATTCCTATATTTTGGGGTTCTGTGTACTTCTTGGGCTTTTAAGTCAGTTTCTTTCACCAGGTGGGGAAAGTTTTCAGTCACTATTTCTTCAAGTAGGTTTTCATTAACTTGCTCTCTCTCTTTTTCTGGCACCCCAATAATGCGGATGTTGGCTTGCTTGAGGTCGTCCCAGGGGCCCCTTACACTATCTTCAATTATCTGAATTCTTTTTGTTTCTTGCTTTTCCAGCTGAGTGGATTTGGGTTCTTTGTATTTCAAATCTTTAACTTGGTTCTTGTGGCCCTCTGGACTGCTTTTAGGACTTTGTGTAATATTTTTTATTTCAGTCTGTGTATGCTTGATTTCTAGTTGGTCCTTTTTTTTATCTGTGAGGGTCTGGTTCGTATCCTCAGAGGTCTTGTTCATTTCCTTGAGGGTCTCATTCATTTCCTTGTGAGTATCACTCATATCCTTGTAATTCTCATTCATTTCCTGGTTGGTCTTGTTTATTTCCTGGTAATTCTCATTAAGTTGATCAGCCTTTTGTAGGAGCCTCTTGAATAGCCTTATAACCGTGGTTTTGAACTCTATGTCTTGTCGTCTTTTCTCCTCCATTTCTTTCACACCTGATTTCTTTCCATGTCTCTGCATGGTGGCTGCTTTATGTGGTGGATATCCTCAAAGGGACAGTGGCTCAGCCTCCCCAGTTACCTGAGGTGGGTACTCTTACTGCAATCCTTTATGGGTTGTATTCAGTATTTTTTAATTTAAACCCAGCTTGTTGTTGTTAGCCCTGGAGGGTTTGACCTCCAGGCCAATTGGTTGTGAAGGGAGACTGTGTTCAGGTTGGATGGGCAGAGTCTCTGAGCTGCGCCCTATGCGGCGCACACGCGGGTCTCTGTTGGATGGGGATGGCTGCAGACACCTCCAAGAGAAAGCCGTTAGTCTCTTCCCCTTGCCAGACAACTCTGGCTTTCCCCAAATGTGCCTGCACACCAAAAGTCTAGCCCAGGGCTGTAAAATAGATGGTTTCCGGAACCAGGAGACAAGTTTCCAGGGGGCAAGTCGTGGGCCTGCGCGACCCTTGCAACTAGGAGCCTCTGCCGTGCCCTGCTTCCAGGGTGTGTCCCCCGGACCCCGGACCTCTCCCGGCTCTGGGGAATCTGTGCAGGGGGACTTCTCCACGTACCCCGGATCTTGGACCTCACCTGGCACCGGGGAATCCGGGCAGTGGGACGCCTCCGCCCTTCCCAGTTGGAGAAATCTGGCCAGGTCGCTGCTCCAGCCCCAGCCCGTGCACGCGCAACCAGGGCGGCTCCTAACCTGTTTCCGTCTGAAAGGCTGCGCTCCCGCCGGTCCTGAGTCTGTGTCCCACCTTTGCTCCTATTAGTGGAGTTTACATTCAGCCAGCTTTCTGGCGATTCTGGGTGCTTGTCTGTTCCGCTGTTATGTTGTAGTTCTCAAATCGTTGCGCGGGGCAGAACAATAGGTGTTTGCCTATGCCGCCATCTTTGTGTTCCTCACAGAGAAGTTTTTTACAAAGCTAATTTTAATTAGTGTATGCATACCTTAATACCCCTCATCCCCACACCACACACACACATGCAAATAATATTTGGAACCAAAGAAGCAATAGAAAAAAAAATGTTCCTCTGAAAAAAATTTTCACTTTAAGAATAAAATAAATCTCTAAAAATTCAAGTCTTTAAAAGAAAATTGAAACAAATGCAATTAATCTCATGTTTATTACTATACTATAATCCTATATAATAAAGAGGTATTATGCCAAATAGCCCTCATGCCCTCACAAGATGGCTGCCTATGACCAGACCAGCGTGGGGTAGGGAGGGTGGAGGGGGGAGTGAGGAATGACCAAGCGACTGAACAAGCAGACTGTGTGGAGCGACCAGGCTGGCATAGGGGTTAGTGAGGGATGACCAAACAACTGAACAACCTGGCTGCATGGGGTGACCAGGCTGGCGGGGTGCCATGAGGGGCAACCAAGATGGCAGGTGGGGTGGTTAGGGGAGACCAGGTTGGTGGGTCAGGGTGCAGTTGGGGATGACCAGGCCAGCAAGGGGGCAGTAAGGGATGACCAGGCCAGTGGGGGGAGCAGTTAGGAGTGACTAGGCCATCAGGGAAGGGGCAGTTGGGGGTGACCTAGATGGCAGTGGGGGCAGTTAGGGGCAACCAGGCCAGCGAGGCGGGGGGCAGTTAGGGGCGACCAAGCATGCAGGGTGGTGAGTGATTAGGAGCCATTGGTTCAGGATTTTGAGAGGAATGTCTGATTGCCAGTTTAGACCTGAACCCTCAGAGGTCCTGGATTGGAGAGGGTGCAGGCTGGGCTGAGGGGACCTCCCTCCACTGTCCTGTGCATGAATTTCATGCACTGGGTCTCTAGTATTCCATAAGAGAACATATGAACACTATGTAAAACATCATTACATTACACTTGTTTATCTCATAGTTTATATTTAAAATATTCTTTAAAATAATAGTAATTTTGAATAGCTTTTTTATTGTCTTGAGTGACTTTATCTCTTATTTTACACTTATTTCTAAAATTTTTTATTACTACACTAGACCTTATTTTTTAAGGGTCTGGAATTACTGTTTTTTGCTTGTCACATTTTTACAACCATTAAAATTCATGTCACCTGGTAACACCTCTGTGAAACACTATGTATTTTTATTTAACAAATGACATGGACTTGGCACAATGTTCAGGCTTGAAAATCTGTTCATCATGTATTCATATTTTTTGATATATTTACTAACAGCTAGTTCTTACTTTCTTTTATTTAGAAAAGTATTTATATTCTGTTCTTAAATTTATTTTTCTTGAGATTTGCTCCATGCACAATATGTAAATGTTAATTTAGCGAATGTCCTTGCCAAACTATAATATTGCTTATGGTTATCCTGCTCTGGCCTAAGTGCTACACACCAGTTTCAGGGAGCCATCATGAGATGGGTATGGGGAGGGCGGTGACAGTGGTGTTTCTTCTTGACTTTATGGCCTCAGTTTCAGCAAAGTTATGCATCCTGTCAAGTTGATGCAGTTACTACACAGACTAACCCAACCTGGATATTTACCACTCAGGAAGTTCAAAAAGATGTCCTAGCAGGAAAAAAAAATGGTCTGACAGCCCAATTTGTATCATACAAAATTATTGCTTCATTTCCTCACAAAACCCCTAAATGGTTTTGTATAAAGTGTATACAGGCACACCTTGGAGATAATGCAGGTACAGCTCCAGACCACCCTAATAAAGGGTGATATAATCTTTTTTGCTGGAGGACAGTCTTGCCTTCAACTTGTAAAAAACATCTGTGAAGCTCAATGAAGCAACGTGTAATAAAATGAGATGTGCCTGTATTGCATTTCTCCACCTTTACTTGCATCTAATCATCAGCAAGATAAAAGCCCCTATAAAACCAGTGCGTGCTTCCCTGCTCTAACACAGGGTTCTCAAACTTTCCTGTCAATCACAATCTCCCTGAGGACTGGCTCTGCCCTCCTCGAGTTTCTGATGTGGGAGGTTTGGGGCAGAGCCTGATAATTTGCATTTTAATGTGTTTCCAGCAGATACTGATGCTACTGGTCCAGGAATCAGGCCTTGGGAAACACTGCAGGCCCCATGGCTTTTCTGCTTATTGTAAGATCATGCACAATTCTACCATCAGTTTAAGTCGCAAACACAGTCTCCATGCAGGTGGGAAAACTCTCTAAACCAAGATATTAACCCCAATTCAAGGTAAGAGTTGCCCAGTGTTCCCTCATTTGAGTCTTGTGTACTAATGGAAAGGAAGGATTGCCAACGCCTGTTCTCTCTCCACTCATCTCCTCCCCACTTTCAAACTTTAGGTGCACAACCTACTAGCAGGGGATGGGGGAACATATGAGGAGGAAAAAAAATAAGGGAAATGAGATTACAAAGTTCTGAATTGGCTGCTCTCTGTTGCTGTCCCAGGTAGACTTTATATACCTGAGGATGGATCCTGGGCCACTGAGGAACCTGTGCCCTTGTCTTCCTTAGCCAGCAGGGAGGCAATCTGTGTCAGAGGAAGAGATGGCGCTTCCAGAGGGTAAGCATAGCTGGGCAAGGGTGTAAGTCCATGAGTCCAACTGGAGCTTTTATTTGCTGCCTGCCATGACCTTGAGGTCCTGCAGGGCAGGGCGAGCAGCCTGGTCACGAGCTGCCTCTCTGGGGGCTGCAGAGGCATGACACTCGGTGGTCAGCTGTGTGGACAGCTCACCAGACACTGGCAGAGCCCACTCAGGCTCAACTCCTCAGTATCTAAGTAGCTGACAGGGATGGCCTGCTCCTCAGACAGCTTGCTAGCTAGAGGACACTGCAGCAGGCAGGGCCCAGGACACCTAAAGAGCTGATTGCCAGTTTAGACCTGAACCCTGAGAGGTCCTGGATTGGAGAGGGAGCAGCTAGGACGTAGAAAACTCACTTCAACATCCTGTCCTCTTTCTTTGCTCCACTTCTTCCTTTCCCGTCTTTACAAGTTGAGAGCCTTCCTGCCTGTACTCATTTCCTTTGAAAAGCTGCGTTTTAGTCTGGATCCCACTAAGAATGTCTCATCTCTTACCTCTCTGGGAGCTGTAGCTGAAACTTACAATGTTAATGTCCTCTAACAATAGAAATCTTGTATCTTCTGGAGCCAAACTGTTTGCAATACTCATCCCCAAGACTGTGTGTTCTCCAAACTATTCCCCATGCAAATGCCCTGATGAAGAGGGAGGATTTTATTAAAGGTGTCACAGGGACAGATGAAAGGTCACATATCAGATACCCCTTGTGTATCATACCCTAAGTTCATTAGCCATTCCCTTTCTGGGTTCAACCTCTCTTTCCTCTCCAACCTTCCAAATCCCTCCTTGGGAATACTGAAGCAGGAATCTGGGGGGAACATAGGCAGGCTTAGGAATTTTTTAGAATTGGGGTCCATGGAAAAGCATGAGGCTGCAGACTGGGAGAAGGTACATTTCCATAACACAAGGAAGCCAGGTGCAGTTACAATTTCATAAGGCAAAGCAACAGCAACTGCTGCATTTACATAAGACAAGGGAACTGGAAGTAGCCAAGAAAGATCTATATTTACCCAGTAAAGAGAAAGAAGCCCTTCATTTAGATGAAAAGGAGGAGAGTCCATAAGGAATAGGGGACAATAAGGAAGGAGGGGGGAGAATCCCACATGAGGTTCAATCTTTTAGACCAGGAGTTACTATAGTAACCTCCAGTCTAAGGGAATAGTGACCAATCAGAGGGGATATGAAGGCACCAGGATCTGCGGCCTTTGTAAGCCATAGGAGAAAGGAACTCTGTGGGACCCATTCCCTCTCCCTACATGGGAGTCTGTACTTGTTCTTCAATACATCTCCACCTTTGCTATACCACTTTCTGTTCGTGGATTCATTCTTTGATTCCGGTGGACAAAGAATCCGGGTTCCAGTCCAAAAATTCAGTATCAATACCAAGCCCTCTCTTCTTTATTATGCAAAGTAATTCTTCCTCACACAAGCTGGACCCAGCAGACATCAAGGTATTGGAGGTTCTGATTCTTGCAAGTAATCACCTCAGTAAAATCATGTGGACACCTCCATAAGTTCCTTAATTTTACTCCTTATTATTGTAACTGTGTTGTTTCATTTAATCTTTAGGATAAACACTGTGGACAAAATATTAGAAGAGTCATTATAAATGTTTAAAATGGGATACAAAGATCTTAAGCTACTTACTCAACTTCACAAAGTAGAGAAATAGCTAAATTTGTTTTTTTATCTCAGAGGCACAGTCCATCATCAGTGAATCCCATGCCAGCATGTCTCACCCACAGCCTTCGTTCCTAGTTCACCCAGGCATATCCTGACAGGCTAGTGCCAGAAGCAGAAACGAGTGTGAGCAGATAACCTGGCCCAAGAATAAGGAAGGCTTAGTACCAGCTGACCAGAACCAGCACTCCACCGAGAAATGGAATTGCTTTTTAGCCAGCAGCTGCTATAGTCAATAATTGTATTGGCCACCATTTTAAAAAGGTTAATTTCAAATTCCTTGTATTCCAAATTCCCACCAATTATCTCAGACTGACATAGTTTTGTGCATATTATAACAAGAGGGGCAGTTGTCTTCTCCTGTGGAGGAACAAGGGATTTGCTTCTGAAGCTGCTATTAGCATTAATGGGAGTCACAAATCTACCTTGTCTCATTTCAATCGGGGAGAGAGCTAGCTGGATGATGAATGCAGATAAGATTATTCTATTCAAAGCATTGCTCACAATTTCTATGAGGCTCTAAGTTTATCTTTCTCTATGTCTTTATGAACCAAATTTGGCTCCAAAGTCATAATGCTTTACATTATCAGCTGTATCAGGTAATGTCACCAACGATAAGCACCTGCTGTTAAAATAAATGCTGTGTTCTGCTCTGCATCTCAACTGGTTCTTTATGCAGGCTCCTAGGGGCTGTGCAACAGTGGGAATCCATTTATCAGCACAAAACAGCCTCCTGTTTACACATGCCCACTTGGTAATCATGCAGCCTGTGAGCAAGAAGTCAAGAAAAATAATAAGCATGGCTCAGACTACAAGGCTGGAACAAGGAGGCTGTCTTTTGACAATCAAGCACTGTTTATGAGGATTAATGTCGCTTTTGATAAACTGTCAAACCACCATGGAGGCCAGCTTTAGAACAGGTCACACTGAAGACCTTTTGTGCTCTTCATTTTCATGAAGACTCTTTATAGGACATGCTGAGCAATTGCTTACAATTGGAAATCAAATGTATTAAAAGAAAGCAGAGCTTATGTATTCTCCCTGAAAACTCAAGTTATCTCATTTATCTTATTTTCATACCAAAAAAATCATGTTCTGCAATCATAAAAGGTAAAGACATCATATCTTTTTTCCATGGACCCCAAGGTTTCCAAAGCATATGTACATTTTCCCTGAATTTGAATTTATGCTCCTGGTATGAGCATAGTTCCACAGAGGAGCCAATCGCTACAGAATTTCTGAAGTGTTACAAAGCCCTAACAACTTCAAAACTTTCTGGTTATCTCATCTGATTGAAATGGGATTACAATAATATTTTCAAGGTAAGTGATAGGAGATAGTCCTTCATATATCTCTCGGGCTTCTACACATCTTGCTGGGCATGCCGGGAGTGAAATGCCATGAGTACTCTACACAGTACCTTTACCAGGAATGTTTTCATTGAACAACCTTGACGATGAGTTAAGATATTTCCCCAAAGGACAGGCTTACTGCTTGCTATAAAAAGTGATGAGTTCCCAATTTATTGTTTCTCAGGTGTGATGCAAAACCTCTGCATGTGGGCACACATCTCTTCCCTCTCATGTGGGACTCAGGCAAGAGAAATAGATACAAACATACTGATGCTCATGCTGCTTGCTGTACTATGAGTAATAAAGCCCATCATCTCTGACAAAGTGTATCTTTTTTGCCAGCATCCATGAAATAAAAACAGAATAATGGATTAGCTTACAAGTAGGATAAAATTAAACCCTGGGCCTGACACCAAGATGTAGTATCTGTGCATAATCCAATATTCATAAGACTGCTGGTAAAAATAATAGGATAAAAATCTTTCTATTAATATATTAGCAAATTTTTAATCCTTTCCTCTCTCCTTCATTCCTTCTTTCCTTCCTCCCTACCTCTCTCAGTTCACATGATTCAGATGTGTTCAACTTTTTCTTTGTTCACCTCCAGAAGTGGAAACATGATCCGTTCCAAGATTATACCCTCCTATTCACAATAGTTGGTTCAGGAATGTGGCTCAGGTCAAGTTAATGAGGCTCAATTTATTGAGTACCAACTTCAAAATAAA
This sequence comes from Antrozous pallidus, assembly GCA_027563665.1. Classification (NCBI taxonomy): domain Eukaryota; kingdom Metazoa; phylum Chordata; class Mammalia; order Chiroptera; family Vespertilionidae; genus Antrozous; species Antrozous pallidus. Next base: position 89,340,878 of record CM050514.1, read on the forward strand.
AACTATTCTAGCAACTGCAAATATATTTAAAAGCAAAATAGAAAAGATTTCTCTTTGGAAAAGCTTATAAATGAGTGGAATTTTCCTGGAAGTATTAGGAAAGAGTTGCTGTCATTGAGCTGGGGTTGCTATGTAGTAGAATGTCTGAGTAAATTTACGGTGGCCATCCTTATCCCCTCACTGGGATTTCATCCTATCTAATAAAAGAATAACATTCAAACTGACCATACCATTGCTACGCTACTAGCCAATCAGGAGCAGGGGGTGGAACCAAAGGACAGGGTCAAGCAGCGTGAGGGCTGAGCCCTGGGGGTGGAGACGAAGTGGTGGCGGCATCGAGTGCCTGGCCCCCTGGGGCTGAGTGCGGAAGCGATGGTGGTGGCAGCGGCGGTAGGAAGCACCTGGACCCCCGAAGGCTGAGTGTGGAAGCAGCAGGGCGGGGGCGGTGGTGGTGGTGATGGTGGGGAGTGCCCGGCCCCTGGATGCTGTGGCTCCCCACTGTGGAGCTGGGCCATTGTGTTTCAGACAAAAAAACAGACCACAGAGCCATGTCACTAATTAGACTCCCAAAATTCACCTCTCATTGCCCTTGGAGTTGGGTCAAGGAGCATATTATCTGTAAATCAAGAGCTGATGCAATAGAATCACTATTTCCCTCTGTGACTGATTCCCAGGAGCAGTGCTTGGGACAGGACCCCATGAGGTCAGAGATGAAGGCAAAACAAACCGCACTCCCAAGCAGCAAGGCTGTGCTGTCTTAAGGATGAATGCACCTGGAGGTTCAAGCCTGGGTGAGCACAGAGGTAAAATCTTGTGATTCACACCATCTATAGGAAAATAATAGAAAGACTTCTTCAGAGATAAAGGCATAAGCAAAGGAGGACAGCAAATACCATGAAGAACCACTGTAATGATGATGACCAGAAAGAAAATGATAAATACCCAGAAAGCAGGCTGAAACATGTGAAATATGTGATATGAATGACAGAGATTTCAAGATTGAAGTTCAGAAAATACTCAATGAGATGCCAGAAAATACTGATAGGCAATTCAGTGCATTCAGTAAACAAATCAATGAACAAAACAAGTACTTTACCAAGGAGATTGAAACTTAAGAATAAAAAAGAAAAGGAAATCCTAGAAATGAATCATGAAATTAAGATTAAGAGTGAACTACTGAGCACAGGGAACAGAACCATTGAGATAGAGAAAAGAACTAGTGATATCAAAATAGGAATTAAGAAATGATGCAGAGAGAAGAAGAGAGAGACCTGAGAATAAAGAAAAATCAAAGAATTATCTGACTACATCAGAAAAAGCAATATTAGAATTATAGGCATTGTGGAAGAGAATGAATGGGGGCATGGAATGCAAAGTCTATAAAACAAGCAGTGATGTGAACTTCCCAAATCTGTGGAAAGAACTAGATCCTTGAATCCAAGAAGCAAATGGAACACCTGGTTATCTCAATCCAAAGAGGTCTTCTACAAGGCAGTTGGTATTGAAGCTATTAAAAATTAATGACATAGAAAAAAATTCTCAAAACAGCCAAGGAAAAGAAGCAAATGACCCAGAAGATAGTAGAACCAAATATTCAAATGTCTGAAAGAAAAAAATTACCAGCCACACATAATATATCCAGCAAAATTATCCTTTAAATACAAAAGGAAAATAAAGATGTTCCCAGACATATAGAACCTGAGGGATTTTATCACCAGAAAACCTCCTTTGCAGGAAATACTCAGGAACTTATTCTGCCTGGAACAAAGAACATAAGGTCACAACTACAAGTAAGATCACCAAAATCTTACAGCATAAACAGGGATCATTTGTGACACCAAAAATTAAAAAGGGGATAGGGGAAAGTCTGAACTGGCAAAGGAAGATAAACATCAGATGCACTCAAAAAGGGAAAAACTATGTACAGCCTATATTCATTTTAATAAACCTAATGGTTTATTTTTTAAAAATCCCTAAACCAGGACACATAGCTTTAAATACAAAAAATCCCTAAACCAGGACATATAGCTTTAAAAAGAGGAAAGAAACAAAAACAACACCCAGAAACATAAAGCAAAAGAACCAGGGGAGGCACAGAGCTATGAGAAAAAAGAAGATAAAATGACTATAGGAAATCCTCATATCAATAATTACCCTAAATATTAATGGTCTGAATTCACCAATAAAGAGGCACAGAGTAGCAGAGTGAAAAAAAAACCAACACAACACAACAACCACATGCTAGAGACATACAAGAGACACATCTGACCTGCAAAGACAAAGGTAGAATCAAAGTAAAAGTTTTGGAAAATGATTCTCCAAGCAAATATCATTCACAAAAAAGCAGGTGAAGTCATACTTATGTCTGACAAAATAGATTTAAAGATAGCAAACATAACAAGAGACAATGAGATGGACACTTACAATGATAAAGGGAACACACATCAAGAAAACATAACCCTTCTTAATATATATATTCAACTAGGGAACACCAAAATATATAAAACTACTACTCACAAAACTAAAGGGAGAAACAGAAAAAAAAATTGTAGTTGGAGATTTTAATATTCAACTGACATTCCTAGACAGATCAAACATAAATTCAATAAAGAAATATTGGCCTTAAATAAAACACTATATCCGTGGTCAGCAAACTGCGGCTTGTGAGCCACATGTGGCTCATTGGCCCTTTGAGTGTGGCTCTTCCACAAAATACCACAGCCTGGGCAAGTCTATTTTGAAGAAGTGGCATTGGAAGAAGTTTAAAAAATTTGGCTCTCAAAAGAAATTTCAATCACTGTACTGTCGATATTTGGCTCTGTTGACTAATGAGTTTGCTGACCACTGCACTAGACCAAATGGACATGATTTACATTAACAGAACCTTTCACCCCAGAATATCAGATTAAACATTCTTCTTCGTCGAACATGGAACATTCTCAAGGATATATCATATTTTGGGTCAGAAAACTAACATCAACAAATTCAAGAATATTGAAATTATACCAAGCATATTCTCTGGCCATAATGCTTTAAAATTGGAAATCAAATGCAGAAAGAAAGCAAAGAAACCCACAAATACATAGAGATTAAACAACATTCTACTAAAAACTGACTGGGTCAAAGAAAAAAAATGAGATCAATAAATATATAGAAACAAATGAGAATGACAGTACAACATATCAAAACTTCTGGGATGCAGCAAAAGCAGTAATGTGAGGGAAGTTTATACCATTATAGGCTTATCTCAAGAAACAAGAGAAATCCCAAGTAAATAACCTAACATCATATCTTAAAGTACTAGAAAAAAAAGAACAAAAATAACCCAAAGTCAACAGAAGAAAGGAAATAATAAAAGTTAGAGCAAAATGAAATGAAATAGAGAACAAAAATATTTTACAAAAGAATCAATAAAACAGACAGCTGGTTCTTTGAAAATATTAATAAAATTGACAAACCCCTGGTTAGACTCACTAAAGAAAAAAAGGAAAGACCCATATAAACAAAATCAGAAATGAGAGAGAAGTCACCACAAGCATCACAGATATATAAAGGATCATACTAGAATATTTCAAAAGACTTTATGCCACCAAATTCAATAACCTAGAAGTAATAAATAAGTTACTAGAAATATATAACCTTCTTAGACTAAATCATGGAGAATTGGAAAACCTAAATACATGGATCAGCAGTGAAGAAATGGAAATAACCATCAAAGCTCCCTCCTCCCAATAAACACAACAACATCCAGGACCAGATGGCTTTGTTATGGCAAAATTTCCAGGCAGCAGAAAGACATACAACCAGGCACTCAAAAGATTCAGAAAATGCACGTTATTGCAGGAGCACCAGTGCAGGGGAATTGGTTCCCAAAGCTGAGTGACGACTGGAGCGGGCTTCCTCTTATAAAGAATATTAAGTTCTTTGTTCCCAGTTTCCAGGCTTTTTGTGGGTTTTTGTAAACCCCCCCCCCCCACCCCATGACAGTGGTACAGGGGAGATGAGACTATGATCCAAGGTCCTGGCTGGCTTCAGCAGTAAACTGCCCTTGTGGGGGTTGTGCATGGTTTAGGGCCCCTGTAAGATAAGTATTCTGGGAAACAGGTTTTTCAAGGCTAAGGCACAAGCCAGTAGGAGTTGGGGTACAGGATGTAGTTATGTGCAGGCCTGGGGGTCTGCAGATGTCCGCTATTATAATTAGTCATCAGGTGATGAGATGATATTGATGAGACAATTTTGCTGAGGTGATGTTTTCACTCCTGGTGGGTCAGCCTGACCATGCCTATCGGTTCTGCTTTCTATATTCACAGCTGATTCACTTCCTCATTCGCTTCTCACAGGCCTTGAAAAGAAAACTAAGAAAAACTTAACTCCCTATTCATATACTAGAGGCCCGATGCACAAAATTCGTGCATGTAGAGTCCCTAGGCCTGGCTGGTAAACAGGGCCAATCAGGTTCCTTACCTCCCGGATTCCTCCTTCCCTTGCTGACCATGTGCCACCACCACTCAGTTTCCCACCTCCACCCTCCATGCCTCCTCCTTCCCTCACTCCCTCAGTGCCACGGGTCATCCACTGTGTTCACACTGCCCCCTCGTGGTCAACACACGCCATAGTGAGCAATCGAACTCCCAGGCTCTCAGTTGAACTCCTGCAGGGACAATTTGCATATTACCCTTTTATTGTATAGGATAAGAAACTTAACCCCCTATGTACATAAGTATATGTGTTCAAATATTTAAAATAATATGATTACTTTTTAGATGAATTCAGGTCCTTTATCTGTCTTATATAATAAAACCCTAATATGCAAATTGACCAATCAGTGGAATGACTGCCAGAACAACTGGTCACTATGATGTGCAGGAGTGCCCCCTGGTGGTCAGTGTACTCCCACAGCGGGCGCTGCTCAGCCAGAAGCTGGGTTCACAGTTGGTGAGCACAGCGGCAGTGGTAGGAGCATCTCCTGCCTCTGCTGGAGATAGGCAATAAGGAGCAAGAGGTCCCAGACTGTGAGATCCCAAGACTGCAAAAGGGATGTCTGATTGCTGGCTTAGTCCCGATCCATAGGGGGATCAGGCCTAAGCCGGCAGATGGACATCCCCCAAGGGGTCCCAGAGTGTGAGAGGGCACAGGCCGAGCTGAGGGACTCCCTCCCAAGTGCATGAATTTTGTGCACTGGGCCTCAAGTTAGATTATAAGACCCCCTATTAGCTTCACCAGTGAACTCTACCAAATGTTCAAAGATTTAAAACCTATCCTTCTCAAACTCTTCCAAAAAATTGAAGAAGAGGCAATACTTTTTAACACATTCTATGAGGCCGTTATAACCCTAATACCAAAACCTGGCAAACACAAAAAAGAAAACTACACATCAATATCTCTTGTGAATACAGATGTAGAAATCTTAACCAAAATACTAGCAAATTGAATACAATAGGACACCCAAAAAATAATTCATCATGATCAAGTGGTGGTTATTCTAGGGGCACAAGGATAGTTCAACAGATGCAAATCAATCAACATAATACACCATATTAACAAAAGAAAAGATAAAAATTATATGATCATATGAATAGATGCAGAAAAGGCATTTGATAAGATATAATATACATGTATAATGAAAACACTCAATAAAATAGGGATAGAAGGAAAGTATCTCAACATAATAAAGGCCATCTATATATATAAAAGCCTAAGTGACCAAATGACCAAACAACCGAACAACCAGTAGACCAATTACTATGACACACACTGACCACCAGGGGGCAGATGCTCAATGCAGGAGCAGCCCCCCTGGTGGTCAATGTGCTCCCACAGCCAACCTCCCATGGCCAGCCAACCTTCCACAGTCCCTCCCCCTGGAAGCCAGCTAACCTCCCTCTGGCCAGCTGACACCACTTCCCAGTTGGCCACAATTGCCAGCCAGGCCAAGGGACCCACCTGTGCATGAATTTGTGCATTGAGCCTCTGTATATTATAAACTCTTAGTTTATATCATAATCAATGGTGATAAACTGAAAGCTTTTCCTCCAAGATCCTCCAAGGATGTTCACTCCCACAGCTCTTATTCAACACTACTGGCTTGGTGCACAGATTCCTGCACTTTGAAAGAAAATTAATTAGAAGAAATATTTTCATGTAGCTATTCACCCTTTCTTTACAATATAAGTGTCGACCAAATTCACGATCAACAATGACAGATCAAAACACATGCATGCAATTGGTGCCAGTGAGAGCTTTATATGTATCATGCATGTTTGCATCAACTTAGCCTTTTATATATATAGAATAAACTTGCTTAATTAGACCTGCTTTCTGACTTAGCTAAACTTTTTCTAGCCCAGTGAAGCATCCCAACTTCTCTTTCAGGTAATTGTCAGCAACACAGCAGTAAATATCAACACGAAGCAGGTTATTATTGAAGATCACCCAGGGAAAACAAAGGTGGAATATTTAACTGCAGCAGTGTTTGACTATATTCTGCACAATGAGAAAACCTGAAGTCATTTTCAAGGTCTACCATTTCTTACTTCTTTTCAGTCTGGTCAGTTTTTAAGCTTCCTAAATTTCCATTTTCCAGCTAATGAAAAGAAAATAGGATTCTACCAAGTCTCCTATCTACCTACTCCAGGACTTCTGTGAGGATCAGATGAGATGAGGCATGGTAAAATGTTTCACAGACATTTGGTTAAAGTGTAAGCACCTGGCTATAAAGCAAGTTGTGTTCCTGGGCTTCTTGAAGAAACTCCAAGGAGACTAGTCATCACTAGGGAGAGAAAGCTAAGCGTTGCTATGTGACTTCATTACCTGGTGCCTACTGCTACTATTTCCATGCTTGGCTGGGCTGTGGGCCGCATTTTGCACCATAGGGTCTTGGCAGCATCAGCTATTATTTGGTGGAGTGTCACTCCAGGATGGTGATGGGCCCTGTGTCCCACTTGGGGGAAGCCAAGTGTTTTTTTGTGGGCACCAGGTCTGTGGTGCCCTTTCTCTGTAAATGGCCAGTGTGCATCATGGCAGTTCCTGCATTGAATGTCTACCCACTAATGGTCAGTGTGCATCATAGCAACCAGTCAGATGGTCAGACACTTGGTATATTATCTTTTATATATATATAGACTAGACGCTTGGTGCATGAAACTCATGCATGGGGGGGGGGGATTGTCTCTCAGCCCAGCCTCTATCCTCTCCAAACTGGGACCCCACTCTCAATCCAGGACTGCTGGCTCCTAACAGCCTCTGCCTGGTGCATGATCACCCCTTAACTTCCTCTGCCTTCCAGCCTGATTGTTGTTGAACTGCTCCCCTATTGGCCTGATTGCCCCCAACTGCCCTTCCCTACCAGCCAGATCACGCCCAAATGTGCTCTCCTGCCAACCTGATTGCCCCCAACTGCCCACCCCTGATGGCCTGTCTTGCCCCTAACTGCTTTCTCCCCCTTTCCAGCCTGATCTCACCCCCAACTGCTTGCTCTCCTGCTGGCCTGATCGCCCCTGACTGCTTGCTCCCCTGCTAACCTGATCACTCCTAACTGCCTCTGCTTTAGCCCCCACCAATGTGGCTTTGTCCAGAAGGAAGTCGGACATCTAGAAGATGTCCACCCTGGTATAATTAGCATATTACCCTTTTATTAGTATAGATAGTCCTGGAAGTCATAGCCAAAGCAATAAGGCAAAAGAAAGAAATAAAAGGTATCCAAATAGGGTAGGAAGAAGTCAATCTGTCACTTTTTGAGGATGACATGATTCTGAATATAGAAAACCCTAAAGACTTCACCAAAAACTACTAGAAACAATAAACAAATACAGACCAATTGCAGGATACAAAATCAATGTGCAAACATCTATTGCCTTTCTTTATACCAACAACAAAACTTTAGAAAAAGAAATGAACAAAATAATTCCTTTTGCAATTGCAACCAAAAGAATAAAATACTTAGGAATAAATTTAACAAAGAACATGAAGGATCTATATACTGAAAATTACAAAACATTATTAAAAGAGATTGAAAAAGACACAAGAAAATGGAAAAGTATTCTATGTTCATGGATTGAAAGACTCAACATAGTTAAAATGGCCATATTACCCAAAGCAATATACATATTTAATGAAATCCCTATCAAAATCCCAATGTCATTTTTTAGAATGATAAATCATCAGATTTGGACCTTGAGAGCTTATTTGGAGCCTTTAGCAGGGGAGCGCAGCTACTCGTATACCATTGACCAAAGACTGCTCCTCTCTTGAGTTGGGGAAGGTCTTCCTTTACGGCTAAGTGTGCTTTAGAAGGGGGGCACCTGGATTGATGAAGGATGCCTAGCTAGCCAGCTCAGCCAAATCAACCTTGGTGATCAGGTGCCGCAGCCAGATTGCCGTCACATCCAGAAATCATCATATTTGCATGGAACATAAAAGACCCTGAATAGCCAAAGAAATCCTGAGAAAATAGAACAAAGCTGGAGGTATTATGCTACCTGACTTCAAATTATACTACAGAGCCATGATAATCAAAACAGCATGTTATTGGCAGAGAAACAGATACACAGATCAATGGGATAGAATAGAGAGCCTACCATATACATAGATAATAATTCTCCACAAAAAAGACAGAAATACACAGTCTCTTCAATAAATGGTGCTGGGGGAGAGGAACCAAGATGGCAGCATAGGTAAACATCTATTGTGCTGCCCCGCACAACAATTCCAAAACTGCAACATAACAACAAGACAAACATCATCCATAATCACCGGAAAACTGCTGAGTAAAAATTCCACAAATAAAAGTAAAGGTGGGACACTGAGACTCAGAAAAGCAGTGGAGCGCAACCTTGAAGATACACGTGGAGCCAGAGGTTCGGAGCTGTGGGGCGCATGCTGGCTGTAGGGCTGGAGCAGCAATCCCGACTGGATTTCTCCAAAGGGGAGGGCGGAGATGTCCCACTGCACAGATTCCCCAGTGCTAGGCGAGGTCCGAGGTCTGGGGTATGCACCGTAAAAGCCGGGTGCGGCAGAGGTCTCCTAGTCTGAGGAGAGTCCAAGTAGCTTGGAACAGCAGTTTGCACGCATAAAGTGCGCGACAGCACAGATGCGTGACTTGCTCCCTGGCGACTTGCCCCTTGTTCAGGAGACCACCGGACTGCTTTGTCTTACAACCCTGGGTGAGACTTTGGGTGTGCAGACTCATTTGGGAAGAGGCAGAGTTGTCTGGCAAGGGGTAGAGACCAGCGGCGGCTTTCTCTTGAAGGTGCCTGCAGCCATTACCACCCAACACAGAGACCCGCGTGCTGCATAGGACATAGCTGACACTGCCTGCTCAGCTCAGAGACTCCACCCATCCAAATTGAACACAGTTTCCCTGCACGGCCAATTGGCCTGGAGGTCAAACCCTCCTAGGGCTAACAACAACAAGCTGGGCTTAAATTCAAAAATACTGTACAACCATTTTCTTGTGTCTTTTTCAAGGATTGCAGTAAGAGTACCCATCTCAGGTAACTGGGGAGGCTGAGCCACTGTCCCTTACAGGACATCTACCACATAAAGCAGCCACCATACTAAGACATGGAAAGAAATCAGGTGTCAAAGAAATGGAAGAAAAAAGACGACTAGACATAAAGTTCAAAACCACGGTTATAAGGCTTTTCAAGAGGCTTCTAGAAAAGGCCGATGAACGTAATGAGAACTACGAGGAAATGAACAAGACTTATGAGGAAATGACCAAGACCAATGCGGAAATGAACAAGACTTATGAGGAAATGAATGAGACCTACAAGAAAATGAATAAGACCTACAAGGAAATGAATGAGACAAGGAAATGAACAAGACCTATGAGGATATGAATGAGACCCTCAAGGATATGAAAAAGGACCAACCAGAAATCAAGCATACACTGACTGAAATAAAAAATATTACACAAAGTCCTAAAAGTAGTCCAGAGGCCCACAAGAACCAAGTTAAAGATTTGAAATACAAAGAAGCAAAATCCACTCGGCTGGAAAAGCAAGAAACAAAATGAATCCAGATAATTGAAGATAGTGTAAGGGGCCTCTGGGACAACCTCAAGCATGCCAACATCCGAATTATGGGGGTGCCAGAAAAAGAGAGAGAGCAAGTTAATGAAAACCTACTTGAAGAAATAGTGACTGAAAACTTCCCCCACCTGGTGAAAGAAACTGACTTAAAAGCCCAAAAAGTACACAGAACTCCAAAATATAAGAATCTAAAGAGGACCACACCAAGACACATCATAATTAAAATGCCAAGAGCAAAAGGTAAAGAGAGAATATTGAAAGCAGCAAGAGAAAAACAGTTAGTTACTTATAAGGGAGCACCCATACGATTATCAGTGGATTTCTCAACAGAAACAATGCAGGCCAGGGGAGTGGCAAGAAATATTCAAAGTGATGAATAGCAAGAATCTACAACCAAGGTTACTCTATCCAGCAAAGCTATCATTCAGAATTGAAAATCAGATAAAGTGCTTCGCAGATAAGAAAAAACTAAAGGAGTTCCATCACCACCAAACCAATATTATATGAAATGCTGAAAGATATTCTTTAAGAAGAGGAAGAAGAAAAAGGTAAAAATATAAATTATGAACAACAAATACACACCTATCAACAAATGAATCTAAAAATCAAGTGAATTAAAAATCTGATGAACAGGATAAACTGGTGAATATAACAGAATCATGGACATAGAGAGGAAATGGACTGAAAATTCTTCGGGCAAAAAGGGGTGTGGGAAGTACAGCAAGAGACTGGACAAAAATTTTGCAACAATGGGAGAGGACAGTGGGGAGGGGGAGGTGAGGGCGGAGGGTGGGATGGGTACAGGGTGGAGGGGAGCTATAGGGGGATATAAAAGGGGAACAATGTAATTAATAAACTGAACAATAAAGATAAAAAATAATTAATAAATAAATAAATGGTGCTGGTAAAAATGGAAAGCCAAATGCAAACGAATGAAACTGGACTCTAGTGTGTCCCCAGACACAAAAATTAATTCAAAATGGATTAAAGACCTAAATACAAGACCCAAACCAATAAGTTACATAGCAGAAAACATAGATACCAAACGTATGAGCCTGGGTCATGGAAAATATTTATGAACTTGACCCCAAAGGCAAGGGAAGTAAAGGCAAAAAATAAATAAAAGGGACTATATCAAATTAAAAATCGTCTGCAAAGCAACAGAAACTGACAACAAAACAAAGAGGCAGCCAACTAGATGGGAGATGATATTTACAAACAGTAGCTCTGACAAAGGTTTAATTCCCAAAATATATAAAAAACTATAAAACTCAACACCAAACAAATAAACAACACAATCAAAAAGTGGGCAGAGACCTGAAAATACATCTCTCCCAAGAAGACATATAAACAGCCAGTAGATATATGAAAAGATATTCAACCTTACTGGCAATTAGGGAAATGCAAATCAAAACTACAATGCAATATCATGTTACACCTGATAGAGTAGTCATTATAAACAAGACAAACAATAACAAGTGTTGGAGAGGTTGTAGGAAAAAGAGAATCTTCATTCACTGCTGGTGGGACTGTACACTGGTACAACTGTGGGAAGCAATCTGGTGAGCCTGAACCGCATGGCTCAGTAGTTAAGTGTAGACCTATGAACCAAAAGATCACAGTGCAATTCCCAATCATGGCACATGCCTGGTTTGCAGGCTCAATCTCCAGTGTTAGTCATGCAGAAGGCAGCTGATTAGTGATTCTCTTTCATCACTGTTCATGTTTATATCTCTTCCTCTCCCTCCTTCTCTGAAATCAATAACAATCCTATCTAATAAAAGAGCAATATGCAAATTGACTGCACCTTCACCACACCCACAAAGCCACGCCCACAAGCCAATAAGAGCAGGTATGCAATTTAACCCAACCAAGATGGCAATTAATTTGCATATCTGCATGCAGAAGACAGCATAGAAGGAAGCCAAGCACTGCAGAAGGGAGCAAAGCTTCGGAGAAGTAAACAAGCTGGGCGGGGGAGAAGGGAGGGAGCAAGGCAGAGGAGACAGGAACAAGGCAGCAGAGATGAGAGAGAGCGAGGTAGTGGAGAAGGGAGTGAGGCAGCAGAGAAGGGAAGGAACTTTGCTCAGGCCACAGGAAACTCTATTCTTGCAGGAATATTCCTGCAACAGGTCTCTAGTATATTATAAAATAAAGAGAGAGAGAGAGAGAGAGAGAGAGAGAGAGAGAGAGAGAGAGAGGGAAGGAAAGAAGGAAGATGGATGAAGGAAGGTAGGAAGGAAGGAAGGAAGGAAGGAAGGAAGGAAGGAAGGAAGGAAGGGAGGAAGGAAGGAAGGAAATGACCTTGCAATCCCTGCAATCCCTCTCCTGCAATCCGGTGATTTCTCAACAAATTAAGAATACAGATACCATACAATCCTACAATCCCTGCAGTCCCTCTCCTGCAGTCTGGTGATTTCTCAACAAATTAAGAATACAGATACCATACAACCCTGCAATCCCTCCCCTGGGTATATACCCGAAAAACTCAAAATCATGTATTTGCAAAGACATGCCTTTCTATGATCATTGGAGCATTATTCACAGTGATCAAGACATGGAAACAGCAAAGGGTCCTGCAATAGAGAACTGGGTAAAGAAGATGTGGTACATATACACAATGTAATACTACTCATGTATAAGAAAGGATGAAATAGCACCATTTGCAACAACATGGATGTACCTTGAGAACATTATGCCAAGTGAAATAAATCAGTCAGAAAAAGGTAAGAATTATATGGTTTCACTCATATGTGGGATATAAATCTGAAACTCATGAACACAAACAGCAGTGGTTGCCAGAGGAAAGTGGGAGGGGAGAGAAAGAGGTCCTAATAGAAGGTAACAGGAGATTTGACTTTGAGTGGTGGGTAAATGGTTCAATACATAGATTTTGTAACAGAGAAAACCACACCTGAAACCTATATGTTCATGTTCACCAATGTCACCCCAATCAATTTAATAAATAAATACTTAAAAACCTAAAAAAATAAAAATAAGAAACACTCTATCATATTAAAACATTAAAAATTAATCTTTTTTCTTGAGTTTTACTAGGAATTACAAAGTAAATTTATCAGATTAAAAATATTCATGATCTATCAGAAGATAGCTAGAAATAGTGAAATATCTAACCTATTTAGAACATAAGGACAATGTAATTTTGTAATAGGAAATTTAAAAAGATCAGATGTACAGCCTACATTATAGTGCAAAGTGTTCCAATTTGATCAGAAAATAAAACCTAAATCAATAACCTGTGTGTTAAATATTCTAAACAATGAATGGAAATGCTTTGCAATATTATAAAATAGAAAAAAACACACATAAGAGAAGATATCTATAGAGGAAAAATATAATCTGGAAACCAGACTCACCAGGAGATGAAATATGTGAATCAACTCAACAAATTTTTTGATTCCTACTATTTGTCTAGTCCATTGCTAGGCACTTGGGCTATTTTAGAACACAACAAAACTTATTCTGCAGTCATTTTATTTAGGTTGAGTAATCAGCCTGGAAGGCAGGTGTCAGTTTTGACTTGCTCTCTAAGTGCCCGTGAAAAATTAGAGAACACAAATATATCTATTCAAGATGCAAGCTCTAAACACAGAGATTGAGGGAGAAATAAATTCAGTCAGAGTAGCAAGGAGAATCTGAAGAGAAGAACTAATGTATGCAAAGCCTATATTTGGGATGTTTTTTGTTTTGTTTTTAGTTCATTTGTTTTTAAAGTACAGTGTATATAGTGTAACTGCTTTGACTGAGGCATAGGGAAAACATTGACAGGTAGCTTAACTGGAGTTAAGTTTGGGCAAGAAGGATAGGATTGATGGCAGACAATAGGAATAAAAGGGGGACATACCTTGTGCATTTATTTCAACAAGCATTTCTTGAATATCTAGTATAGAAAAAACATTAGGGTAAGCCTTTAAAAGTTTATAGTAATTAACTAGAGGCCCAGAGCATTAAATTTGTGCTTGGGAGGGGGCTCTCAGCCTGATCTGCACCCTCCCCAATCTGGGAGCCCTGAGGAGATCCCTCTCCAATCTGGGAGTTTCTGTCTGTCTTTGCAATCACGTGAGCGAATTATCTGAGACCCTAACCCAGTTTGGTTTGGTGCTCACAGAATAATAGAGATTTTTTTTCTTTGCTCCACTGGGGAGATTTCCTAGAAGTTGCAGGATATCTTCCTTTTAATTTTTCCTCAACACTTTGACTTTACTTATGTCTCTCACCTTCACTTTCCCTTCATCCCCCACCAGCAACAGTAACTTGCTCCAGGCTCATTTAGTGTCTAGGACAGTGGTTGGCAAACTCATTAGTCAACAAAGCAGAAAACTGTGGCTCATGAGCCGCATGTGGCTCTCGAGCCGCAGTTTGCCAACCACTGGTCTAGGAGATCCTGCAATGCATCTGTCACCAGAACTATGATTCTCAGATTTCCTGCTGCTCCCTGCACTTCTGGTTTCCGCTTCCAGTCCAGGGGCTGCAGAAAACAAAAGGACTGGGAACTTCAGCCACCTCCAGGCCAGGCTGACAGGACCAGACACTCCAGTGACATCCCCAGAAGTCTGACCACTCAGCGTCAGCGTGTGTGCATGCTGGCCACAGGCCTGCAATCTTTGTTGAATTAATTTACATACTCACTCCTGATTGGCTGTGAGTGTCACAGAGGTGTGGTCAATTTACATATCTGTCTATTAATTGTATAGATTATTAGTACAGATTATTTTCCAGATTTGTCACCAAAAAGTATCAATAAAATCAGATACACAAAATAGTGCACTTAAAAAAGCATGTAGCAAGGGATGTATGATTGAAACAATAGTGCACTTAAAAAAGCATGTAGCAAGGGATGTATGATTGAAATTGCATGCTATTGAAGGTCAAAGTGAGATAAATTTCTTTTGGCTCAAAATTAGAAACACTTGGATACATCTGAATCTTAACAATGAGAGATTTTGACAGGTGGAAAAGCATATGAGAAAGAATGAATAGAACTTGATAATTACAGCATAGAAAGAAGGTAGAATTCTACTTCAAGGGAGATAATGGACTTGCAATCATTTTGAAATGGTTTAGCACAATAAAACTATAAAGGATTACACAGTGGCCAGCTCACTTGCTGTATCTGAGCCTTGTTTCTTCAACTTTGGATTGTAGACAGTCATGCTTCTTCTGTATTTTTCATATGGCTTTTGTCGAGGCTTAATAAAAAGATGAACTAAAACATTTTTAGTAATTTTTTTACCATATGTCTTTATTTTTAAAAACAAGTTATTGATATATAACTAATATACAAAAAGGATGGACAACTTTAAACTACACAATCTAGATGAGTTTGGGTATATATATGTACCCACAAACCATCACCACAATCAAGGTAATAAATATATTAATCATCTCCAAAAGTTTCCTCACATCTCTTTTTTTGTTTGTTTGTTTTGTTTTGTTGTAAGAACACTTAACATGAAGTCCACCCTCTCAACAAAATGTTTTAAGTGTATAATACAACATGGTTAACTATAGGCTCAGTGTTGTACAGCAGATCTTTGGAACTTATTTATTTTGTAAAATTGAAATTTTATATCCATTCACCTTCCCATCTCCCCCTTCCTATTCTAGAGCAATCACCATGCTACTCTCTGCTTCTATGAGTTTGATTATTTTAGATAGTTCATGTACATAGAATCATACACTATTGGTCCAACCAACATATTTTTGTTATCAATTACTTTAAATGTAAAGAGTGGGGTGTTTTTTTTTGTTTTGCTTTATTACAGCTTTTTATATTTTTGTGCATCCCAGTGACCGTAACTTAATATGTGATCATCCCAATAAATCCCACACTCATCCAGCACTAGGCCTAGAATAGTATTGACTATATTTCCTAGGCTGTACTTTACGTCCTCATGTCTATTCTGTAATAACCAATTTGTACTTCTTAAACCCTTAACCTTTTCCACCCATCCCCCCAAGTTTATTTATGACCCCCAAACAAAAACGTGAACTTTTAGGTAAGTTGGTCAACTTTAAATGAAGTTAAAATAAAAAATAGGAGAATCATTTCCAAGCAAAATCAATAAAGCTATCTGACTAAAGATGCAAATATGAAAACCCAAATACGTAGGTTTACAGGGAAAAAATGAAATCAAATCTACCTCTCTCTCAGCCTGCTTGCAATGCAGGATTCTGCCATAGCCTTCCTTAGAGAAATTCTAATGTGCTTTGACATATTTATCTGTGGGAAACTCTGCCATTGCATTAGCATTCTTCAAATTATTTTTACATTTAAATTGATTTCAATTACATAGACATTTCAAAACATTAATATTCATTTGAGATATTTCTGATATCATCTCTCGGTGTGCTAAACTTTTTTGGCACTGGTTCATAATTAACTCACTCCACATGTAACTGCTGGAGAACAACCCTATGAAATTCTGATTAGTATAAGAGCCTTTTTTGCATATGCTCAAAGATCCTTAGTTATAAACATTCCATTCACAAAGAGTTCACAGGTATAAAGTCTTCCACTAAAATTTCACTTTCAGGTTTCTCTCTCTCCTATTGTTTGAGAATAAGTAACTTAGATGAGAAAGAAGCTCAAGTAACAGATACATTCATTTGCTTATTATGAGAGAAAAGGGGAGAGAGGGGAGGGAAATAGAGTCTGGGGAGGGAAAAGAAATTTGACCCCCATGTGGATCCTCTGAAAGATTTAGTGTGAATGGGATGAACATCCTATGGAAACATATGGGAAAATCTATATTGATTTGTGCAAATAGAATCAGCATGGACAATTTCAGGAGCCATAGCTAGAACATTGTTATTTTTTTTATTATTTTAGAAATTTTTACTGTTCATAGTGTTATATAAGTCCCCTTTTTTGCCCCACTGACCTCTTCTAGCCTGCCCCTACCCCCTGCCCAAGTCTTCACCACACTATTGTCTATGTCCATGAGTTATGCATATATGCATACAAGTTTTTAGGTTGATCTCTTCCCACCCACCCACCCAACTCTGCCTTTGCTCTGTGATTCAACAGTCTGTTTCATGCTTCTATGTCTCTGGATCTATATGTTCATCAGTTTGTTTTGTTCATTAGATTCTACATACGAGTGAGATCATGTGATCCTTGTATTTCTCTGACAGGCTTATTTCATTAAACTTAATAAAGTCCTTCATGCTGTCTCTGAGGGTAAGAGATCCTTCATTTTTACTGCTTGCATAGTATTCCCTGGTATAAATGTACCATAGAATTTTTTTAATCCACTCATCTACAGACGGGCACTTGGACTGTTTCCAGGTCTTAGCTATTGTAAATTGCATTGCTATGAATATAAGAGTGCATACATTTTTCCTAACTGTTGTTTTGGGTTTCTTATGCTATATTCCTAGAGGTGGGATCACTTCATCAAATGGAAGTTTCATGTTTAATTTTGGGGGGAAACTCCATATTGTCTTCCACAGTGGCTGCACTAGTCTGCATTCCCACCAGCAGTGTATTAGGGTTCCCTTTTCTCCACATCCTCACCAGTACTTATCATTTGTTGATGATAGCCACTCTGACAGGTGTGAGGTGATATCTCATTGTCATTTTAATTGGCATCACTATGATGATTAGTGACTTTGAGCATTATTTCATGTGTCTCTTGGCCATCTGTATGTCCACTTTGGAGAATTGAACTGTTTGTCTTCCTTTTGTTAAGATGTATGAGTTTCTTATGTATTTTGGATAGTAACCCTTTATCAGATGAATCATTGCCAAATATGCTCTCCCTTTTCATTTTGTTGATGGTTTCTTTTGCTGGGCAGAAGCTTTTTATTTTGATGTAGTCCCATTTGTTTATTTTCTGTTTAGTTTCCTTTGCACTAGATGTGTCCACAAACATATTGCTAGGAGAGATGTCTGAGATTTTACTGCTTATGGTTTCTTCTAGAATTTTTATGGTTACATAACTTACATTTAAGTCTTTTATTCATTTTGAGTTTATAATTGTGTATGCTGTAACCTGGTGGTCTTGTGTCATTTTTTTCATGTACCTGTCCAATTTTTCCAACACCATTTATTGAAGAGACTGTCTTGACTCTGTTGTATGCTCTTGCCTTCTTTGTCAAATATTAATTGAGTTTAATGGCTTGGGTCAATTTCTGAGGTCTCTGTTCTGTTGCATTTGTCTATATGTCTGTTCTTGTGCTATCACCAAGCAGTTTTGATTCCTTTTCCTTAAAAATAAGTGCTTCTTATGGGATCTAGAGTGTTCTGCCAGAAGTCATTCTAATGATTAGAAGTCTGGAGGCTGCCAGAGAAGTTCCAGTCTCTGACATAGGAGAAAGCATAGGTTTTATTAGCCTCCCTTGTATGAGATTTGGAAGGTGAGAGAGAACCATAAATCCGCTGTTACCCCTTTTGATAGTTGTGGTCAAATATGTGGGCTTCAGATGATGTGAGATTTTGCAGGGAACTTCAGTACTGTCACCAGACATCAAGTAATATTACAAAGTCACTGTGCTCAAATCAGTCTGGTACTGGCACAAGAACAAGCATACAGATCAATGGAACAGAACAGAGACCTCAGAAATCTACCCAAACCATTATGTTCAATTAATATTTGACAAAAGAGGCATGAACATACAATGGAGTCAAGACAGTCTCTTCAATAAATGGTGTTGATAAAAATGTAACTAGACCACCAACTTACACCATACACAAGAATAAACTTAGTCTGACAAAAGACTTAAATGTAAGTCGTGAAACCATAAAAATCCAAAATTTACCAAAGACAGCAAAATCTCAGACATCTCTTATATAGCAATATGTTTGTGGATACATGTATCTTCTAGGGCAAAGGAAACTAAGGATAAAATAAACTAATATGACAATATCAAAATAAAAAGCTTCTGCACAGCAAAAAGAAAAACATCAGCAAAATAAAAAAGGAATCCACTGTGTGGGAGAATATACTTGGCAAATATTCATCTGACACAGGATTAATATCCAAAATATATAAGGAAGACAAACAAACCAAATCTCTAAAGTGGACATACAAATGGCCAAGAGACATATGAAAAAATGTCCAAAGTCACTGATCATCAAAGTGATGCCAATTAAAATGACAATAAGGTATTACCTCACACCTGTCAGAATGGCTATCATCAACAAATAATTAAATGGCAAGTGCTGGAGAGGATGTGGAGAAAAAAGGAACCCTCGTGCACTGCTGGTGGGAATGCAGACTGGTGCAGCCACTGTGGAGAACAGTATGGAGTTTCCTCAAAACACTAAAAATGGAGCTCCCATTTGTCCCAGTGATCCCACTTCTAGGAATATATCCAAGAAACTAGAAACACAAATGAAAAAGGATCTATGCACCCCTATGTTCATAGCAGCACAATTTACAATAGCTAAGATTTGGAAACAGCCTAAGTGCCCATCAGCAGATGAGTGGATTAAAAAAGTGTAGTACATCTACAGAGTGTAATACTATGCCACTATAAAAAAGAAGGAACTTTTACCATTTGCAGTAATGTGAATGGAACTGGCGAGCATTATGCTAAGTGAAACAAGCCAGTTGGAGAAAGATAAATATCTTATGATCTCACTCATATGTGGGATGTAGTGATCAACATAATTTGATGAACAAGGATAGATCCAGAGACAAATGGCAGGGGAAGGGGGATTAGAGAGCAACCAAAGGACTTGTATACAAGCATATTATCATAACCAATGGACACAGACACTGGGGCAGTTGAGGCTTGCCCAGGGTGGGAATGGCTGAGGGTAGGAGGTTCAAGCGGGAAAAAAGGAGACATAGGTAAAACTTTAGACAATAAATAAACAAACAATCAAACAAACAAACAGGAAACCAAAAACACCAGACAGAAAAAATGTATGCATGCCTATGTTTATAGCAGCACAAGTTACGATAGCTAAGATCTGGAAACAGCCCAAGTGCCCATCAGTAGCTAAGTGGATTAAAAAACTGTGGTACATTTACACCATTAAATACTATGCAGCAGTAAAAAGGAAGAATCTCTTACCCATTGAGACAGCATAGAGGGACCTGGAGAATAATATGCTAAGAGAAATAAGTCAGTCAAAGAAAGATAAGTATCACATAATCTCACTCATATGTGGAATCTAATGAACAAAATAAGCTAATGAACAAAATAGATCCAGAAACAGAAGCAACTCAGAGGGAAAGTGGGGTTTGTTGATTGGGTGGGTGGCTGGGAAAAGATTAACCAAAGAACTTGTATGCATAATGAATAACCCATAAATACAGACAATAGTGTGGTGAAGGCCTAGGCAGGGGGCTAGGGGTAAGCTAAAATGGGTCAATGGAGAAAAAGGTAGCATAAGGAATATAGTGAATAATCTATACTAATAAAAGCCTAGGTGGTGTCTTACCCTCAAGTCATAACAAGATGGTCACCTCATGTTGTCACAAGATGGCCACTCCCATCTCATCACAGGATGGCTGTCACAAAATGGCTGCCCCCATATCATCACAATATGGTCACCCCCATGTCATCACAAGATGGCCACCACAAGATGGCCAGCAGGGGAGGGCAGTTGGGGGTAAAAAGACCTGCTGGGGATGGCAGTTGGGGGTAATTGAGCCTGCAGGGGAGGGCAGTTGGGGATGAGATCAGGCCAACAAGGGAGAGCAGTTAGGGGTGATCAGGCAGGCAGAGGAAGTTGGGGGCAACATCAGGCCTGCAGAGGAGAGCAGTTGAGGGCTAGATCAGGCTAGCAGGGAAGGGCAGGGGGTGATCAGGAAGGCTGGCAGAGAGGTTAGGAGTGGTTAGGCAGATAGGCAAAGAGGTTACAGCAATCAGGCAGGCAGGCAGAGGCAGTAAGGGGTGATCAGGCAGGCAGGTAAGCAGTTAGGAGCCGGCTGTTGGACATACCCCAAGGGATCCCCAAATGGAGAGAGAGTGCAGGCTGGGCTGAGGGGATCCCTCATACTCCCATCCCCCCATGCACGAATTTTGTTCACTGGGCCACTAGTCCTATATAATAAAAGAGAAACATGCAAATTTGACTGTACCTTCACTCCTAATTGGCTATGCTACCAGTCAATCAGGAGCAGGGGTGGGGCTAAGTGGCATGAGCACCAGGCCCTGGGGGTTGAGATGAAACGGTGGTGGTGGCAAGTGCCCAGCCCCCGGGTGCTGTGAGCGGAAGTGGTGGCGAGCACCCAGCCCCTGGGGCCAGTGGTCACAGGCAGCAGGGGCTGAGCTGAGCAGGCAAGGGCCGGGTGCGCAAGGCCTAAAGCCTTGCCAGAGGCTTTAGGCCTTGGGCAGGCTGGGGGTGAGCCATCAGTTGGACATCCCCTGAGGGCTCCCAGTATGTGAGAGGGGGCAGGTTGGGTTGAGGGACCACCCACCCCCAGTGCACAAATTTCGTGCACCAGGCCCCTAGTCCATATATAAAAGCCTAAGCAACCGAACAACTGAATAACAAGTCACTATGATGTGCACTCACCACTAGGGGGCAGATACTCAATGCAGGAGCTGCCCCCTGGTGGTCAGTGCACTCCCAAAGCCAACTGCCCATGGCCCCTCTCACCTTAGCCAGCCGGCCCCAAATGGGACTGGATGAGACAGCCCAATCATCACCAATCACAAGCCAGGCCGAGGGACCCCACCCGTGCATCAATTCATGAACCAGGCCTATAGTATTTTAATAACTAGATGTGGTACCAGATTAGTACTAGAGTTACCAGGGGATCATTTTGTAAATTATATAAATTTCTAACCAGTGTCTGTACACCTGAAACTAATATAAAGTAATATTGAGTGTCAAATTAAATTGAAAAAAAAATTAAATAGAAGTTAAAATAAGAATTAGAACAGCATTAAATTTCTCAACACTAAAACAGAAGCTAAAAGAGTATACCATCGAGATCCAAAACAGAGACATAATTTTCCACCTAGAATTCCAGGCCCAGCCAAACCAGCAGGTAAGAATGATGGTGTAATAATAAAGACAGTTTTAAACATGCAAGGCCTCAAAAAGTTTACCTATCATATAATCTTTTTCAGAAAGCTGATAGAAATTGTGTTCCACCAGAACAAGGGATGAACTGAGAAAAGAAAGGCCAGGAAGCTTAGAAATACAATCCAACAGAAAAGAGAAATGTCAAGACAGTAACTGTGCACCAGGCCCAGAGATCAACCCATCTACAGAGGAGCAGAGAAATGTGCCATTAAAAAGATCACATTGAATGACAGTATCTGCAATATTTATATTATCTTGAGAGGAAAGTTGGAGATAACAGAGTGGTAATAGTAGTACTAGTAGGGACAGTATCAGCAGTAGTGTTTGTATGACAGAAAAAAATTAATTTACTTCAATCTGGCTGAAGGAAAAAATCTGTGAAGGGTAAGAATAAATCAAATAACATAAGACTGTGTGTGAAATACTAGCAATATATAACTAAGTAGTCAGCTAAAATTGCAGACTTTTAAAATGTCTAGCTCTGCCTATAGGTTGATTATTTCAACTTTTCACATTCCATTTTGTTTCACTTTTCAGTAACACAGCCTCTGTGGATGCAGAAGATAGCCTATGTTGCCACTATGAATATTGACTTATATTTTCTTTCTGGGTGTGGTCCAGATTTCACTTTTTCATAATTGTTGCCTTTAATACAAAGCATAAGCATTAAATTGAAGTCATTTGGTAGCTCCTATAAAAATAATGGCAACATCTTCAAACTCCCATTTAAATTTTGATCTTTTAAACCTTAAATTATGTCCTTTGAGGAAAGGTATTGGCAATTCTCTGTGAAGGTTATGCAAAATAAAGTTAATCTTCAATAATTAAGAACAAGAAAGGCAAGTTGGAATACTGCAAAAGTAGGAGAACTACCTATCCATCTGGTACAATTTGTGCCAGCCATACCAATTAGTACAAATTTAATACTTGCAAGAAATTTCCCATAGTCAGGAAAAAAGTAAGCCACATTACTCTGACCTAGCTTAACAGATTTCAGGAATCATCTTTATTCATACCATAGCAGAGCTTACATGAGAGGAAAATATAACCTTATCTTGCCTAAGCCAGGGTTTGCGGATTTTCTGTATGTATGTGTATGCATTTTTACTCAATCTCTGCTAATGACACCAAATGCACTCCTCCCACGCCCAAACATCACTACTTTGGGTCAGATAATTTAGCATGAAACACTGATTAGGGGGAAAGATCAGGAGGGTTTCTTGAAGGGCTACTTGTGAATCACATACCTAAAACATGTCTTGAGTATTTGTTAAAAACGCAATTTCCGGGGCCCTGGCAGAGAACAACTGGTTCAAAATATCTATGGTAGGTCCAAATAGCTGATTTTTTTTCCTTTTTTCCCCATATTTATTTATTTTTATTTTCCCCCAAATTTCTTTATTGATTAAGTTATTACATATGTGTCCTTATCCCTCTATTAACCACCCCCAACCCTCCCCTTACTCATGCCCTCACCCCCCTGGTGTTCATGTCCATTGGTTAGGCTTATATTCATGCATCCAAGTCCTTTGGTTGATCTCTCCTCCTTCCCCCCGCCCTCCCGTACCTTCCCCCTGAGATCCAGCATGCTTCTCTGCCTCTGGATCTGTCCCTGTTCATCAATTTATATTGTCCATTATATTCCACAAATGAATGAGATCACATGGTATTTGTCTTTCTCTGACTGGCTTATTTCACTTAGCATAATGCTCTCCAGTTCCATTCATGCTGTTGCAAATGGTAAGAACTCCTTTTTTACTGCAGCATAGTATTCCATTGTGTAGATATACCACAATTTTTAATTCAATCATCTGCTAATGGGCACTTAGTCTGTTTCCAAATCTTAGCTATGGTGAATTGTGCTGCAATGAACATAGGGGTGCATAAATCCTTTCTGATTCGTGTTTCTAGTTTCTTGGGATATATTCCTAAAAGTGGGATCACTGGGTAAATTGGGAGTTCCAGTTTTAGTTTTTTGAGGAAACTTCATACTGTTCATACATCTCTCTGATTTTTTTACTTACAAATATCCAATGTGATTCTCATGCCACTGAAATTTGAAGATGCACTGATTTAGGATGTGGGATCATTCTAGAGGTCTTACTGCCATAGAGTTCAAGCAAAGGCAAGAGACCTTCATTCTCAGAGGTGAAGGCAAGATAAGGTTCCTTCAAAAGCCACAGAGTCACTGAAATTGGAGAACAAGAAACAAGCCTTGAAGATATAAGTTTGCAAAAGCTGAGTATCAAACACAAACATTTGAAGACGAATAAGATTCTGCCCAATTTTCTGTAGAGATAGAGGTTTATGATTGTGCATGGACATTCTTGGACTGTAATATATTATGTTATTACTTTTATAACTCTAATTTTATAAATTTTCTTTTAAATAAAGTAGTGAAACAAAGCAATGGGGGTGGGTATATTTGGTGTCTTTAACTATTAAGATTGAGTATAGCTACCTATATAAGAAAACTAACCCTGATGTAAGCAGTGTGGGAGTTTTATTGTGCTCTGGCATAAGAGCTGATGAAGTAGGTTGAGAACTTTTTTAGGATGCTTCCTTCATCCTAAAGTCTGGGTAGGAGATTATGCTTACATCATGGCTCTGGGCTCCAGACATCATATCCTGTCCCAAGAAGCAGTAAGGATCAATGGCAAACATGTACATATTAACCAAGCCAGCCCCCTTATTAAGGCATTTTCTTGGAAGCCCTACAAAACAACTTCCAGCTACATTTCATCAGCCAGCTCATTTCTACCATGCAAAGGAGTCTGTGAAATGTCGTTTTGGCTGGGCACATTGCTATCTCCTGCAAAATTGGAGTTCCACTGCTCAAAAAACAATGGGAGAATGGATATTGAGTAAAACGTCCAAATTCTGTCCTGTACTTACTATTTGCCAGAGGGGGATTCACCCATTTTTTCTCTAGGTCTCAGTTTACTCATCTGTAAAACAGGAATTGACACTTTTCAGCATTGTTATAACATTTTGAGGTGACATATGTAAAAATATTAACACACAGTAGGAATGTAATAAATCAAACACTAAAAAAAAGCTCTAGGGAAATCCAAGCTGGTAGCCAGCAGGACGGAAGTGAGGGAGAGAGTGTGAGTGAGTGAGGGAGCGAAAGAGGACTGTGGGCATGTGGGACATGTGTGAATGTGTATGATTGACTGGGGGACAGTTATATTCCACAGCACTGTTGGGAGCTGGCAGACCAGGCTCCCCTAGCTGTGCAGCCTCTGCTACCACTGAAATCTCTCCCAGGCCAGCTGGCTCTGCCACAAAGACCACGCCATCTTGAAGTGGAGAGCAGCTCTGACTGGGAGCTCAGCCTCACCTCCACCCGGGGTGACCACAGACACCACCTGGGACACTACAGCCACACCAACCTGAGATCTGCTATTCTTGGCTGTGAACCCACAAACACTGGGACTCCAGCCTCCCTAGCTGCAGGTGCCTAAAAGGTTCGTCCAGGAGGAGACAAAATGGCAGCCAAATAGGGAGATGAGACCTGTGCCTTCTCAGAGAGCAGATAGAAGAAACAGCTGAACTGAGTAACATCCACCAGGAGTTGACAAATTAAACACAGCTGGCAAGACAATCTGAGGCCGGAAAGGACAGAGGATGCCTGGAGAGAGGTAGGACCAGGGATCTGGGCTGGAGAGAGAGACAAGTGCACAACAGGAACTAGAGGGCCAGAAGGAACCTGCACTGCACCAAGTCCGCATCCCTTGAGGCACACAGAACACTCGACTCTTGAATGGGTTCACAGGGCTGCTAGCAGTGGGGAACTCTAGATCTAAGCCCACAGACATGGGAGGCTGTGCCCAGAAAGACAGCCTGAAGTTCTGCACCTGCCACACAGTGCCGGGGGAAAGAGACATGCAGTGATACTGTTGCTCTGTCTTTATATTTTCCTTGCTTTTACTTGCTAAACCCAGTTACAAACACTCACTGAGGCTGCGGTACAGGTGGAGGTGGTTTGGTGGAAGCTGGGGAGCAAAGTGGGGAGAGGTGACCAGGAATCCAGCTCTGAGATAGCTCAGTCCCTCCACTCCTGAACAGCCATTTTTCTCCAGAAGACCCAGCCCCTCCTAGCAGCCCCAGAAACTGATACAGCAATAGCACCACCTAGAGCCATTGTGGGAAGTAGACACTTGTGTAAATAGGACTGAAAGCAGACAGACAAAAAAAGCAGGCAGATTGGTCTCACATGCATGAAACCAAGGCTGTGGATACAGACACAGAGCAGTGGTATATCCCTGGGAATTTCAAAACAGTGCTGACAACCTAACAGGAAACTGAGAAGTGCCAGACAAAACATAGAGAGGAGTCTTAATCCAGCCCCCATGTAAAATTAAAACTTAGCTGAAGCAAACGACACTTCACCACTTCACTTTTTTTATTTTTTTATCTTTTACTTAAGAAAGGGAAAGAAAACTTTTTTCTCTTTATTTTATTTTATTTTATTACTTAACCTTTTATTTTTATTAATAGTCTACATTCTATTTTTATATCATTATTTTACTCTATCTCAATTTTTCCTTTTTACCAACCTTTTCTTCCTCACGTCTCCCTTTTTCATCATATTTCTCTTTTCTTGTTCCTGCTTTAGTTTTTCTCTCTCCTTTATTTTTACTCCTTGTTAAAAATGTATCTTTTTGTCTGCTTTATCGATACATTAATAGTAGTCTCTGTTTGCTTACTCATATATCTAATTTCCTCTCCCCTGCTCTAAGTCCATGAACCCTTCTCTTTTCTTTCTTCACTATCCTATTTTTTATTTTATTTTTTATGCTTTTGTTGTTCCTCTCTTGGCTTGCTCTCTTCTTCTCCTAATTGTTTAATTAGTTTCACTCACCAAACTCAAGCCTATTTGCTCTCTATTCTCCTTTTTAAAAAAAATAGGTGAATAGATAGATTATAGAGAGATAAATAGAATCCAAAGAGGACCACAACAAGACACATCATAATTAAAATGCCCAGAGCAAAGGACAAAGAGAGAATATTAAAAGCAGCAAGAGAAAAAATAGTTAATTACCTAAAGAGCACCCATAGGATTGTCAGCTGATTTCTCAACAGAAACTATGCAGGCCAGAAATATTCAAAGTGATGAATAGCAAGAACCTACAATCAAGATTACTCTACCCAAGAAAACTATCAT
Organism: Antrozous pallidus; assembly: GCA_027563665.1. Lineage (NCBI taxonomy): Eukaryota > Metazoa > Chordata > Mammalia > Chiroptera > Vespertilionidae > Antrozous > Antrozous pallidus. The sequence goes on from CM050514.1 coordinate 89,368,092, forward strand.
TCAGAATTGAATGTCATATAAAGAGCTTCACAAATAAGAAAAAACTAAACAAGTTCATCAACACCAAACCAGTATTATATGAAATGCTGAAAGGTATTCTTTTAAAAGAGAAAGAAGATAGAGGAACCAAGATGGCGGCATAGGCAAAACACCTATCTTACTGTCATACACAGCAATTTTAAAACTACAACTTAATGAAAGAACAAACACCTTCCAGAATCACCAGAAAGCTGGCCGAGTGAAAATTCCACAAATAAAAGTGAAGATAAGACACTGTGACTCGGAGGAGCGGCTGAGGACAGTGTTGAAGATTCACACGGAGAGAGGTTTGGAGCGCGCACTGTGTATAGGGCGGGCGGCTGAAAACCGGCCAGTTTTCTCGAACGGGGACACAAAGACGTCCCACTGGACTGATTCTCCAGCTCTGGGTGAAGTCCAGGGAACCCACTATCATACGGGGTGAAAACTGGACAGTGGGAGGGCACGCCGAAGCTCGGGTGCTGCAAGGATTTGCCAGGTTGTGGAGAAGGCAAGCTTGCGTGTGACCTTGGGAACAGCGCAGCTGCGTGACCGCATAGAGAGTGCTCGTGACTTGCTATCTCATTCGGGAAACCATCAGACTGTTTTGTTTTATGACCCTGGGTGAGACGTTGGGTGTGCAGACACATTTGGGGAGAGTCTGAATTCCCCGGCAGCCGATGGAGCTTGGCAGCGGCTCTCTCTCAGAGGTGCTGGCGGCCATTGCCCCTGGCAAAGAGTCCCTGGGGCCGCATAGGGCGGAGCTGACGCTGTCTGCTTGGCCCAGAGACTCCGCCCATCCAAACTGAGCACAGCTGAGCTTCACAGACAATTGGCCTGGAGGTCAACCCCTCCAAGTGCTAACAACGATTAACCTGAGCTTAACTTCAGCAAGACTGTGCAACCCATATCCACCTCAGGTAACTGGGGAGGCTGACCCACTGTCCCTTGTAGGAAGTCTACCACACAAAGCTAATTGACCAACTCAGGGAAGCAGCCACCATGCAGCAACATGGAAAGAAATCAGATGTGAAAGAAATGGAGGGAAAAAAAACAAACGATTGGACATGGAATTCAAAACCACGGTTATAGGGCTTCTCAAGAGGCTCCAACAAAAGGTCGAGGCCTATAAGGAAATGAGTATGACTGACAAGGAAATGAATGAGTCCTACAAGGAAATGAACAAGACCCTCAGGGATATGAATGAGACTTGTAAGGAAATGATCAAGACCAATGTAGAAATGATCAAGACCAATGTGGAAATGAATGAGTCCTACAAGGAAATGAAGGAGACCCTCAAGGCTATGAAGGAGACTCTCGAGGATATGAAAAAGGACCAACCAGAAATTAAGCATACACTGACTGAAATAAAAAATATTATACAAAGACCTAAAAGTGCTCTGGAGCACCCCAAGAACCAACTTAAAGATTTGAAATACAAAAACGTAAAATCCACTCAGCTGAAAAAGCAAGAAACCAAAAGAATCCAAAAAATTGAAGAGAGTGTAAGGGGCCTCTGGGACAACCTCAAGCATACCAACATCTGAATTATAGGGGTGCCAGAAAAAGAGAGAGACCAAGACAATGAAAACCTATTTGAAGAAATAGTGACTGAAAAGTTCCCACACCTGGTGAAAGAAAATGACTTAAAAACCCAAGAAGTACACAGAACCCCAATATATAGGAACCCTAAGAGGACCACACCAAGGCACATCATAATTAAAATGCCATTAGCAAAAGACAAGGAGAGAATATTAAAAGCAGCAAGAGAAAAAGAGTTAGTTAACTATAAGGGAGCACCCATACGATTGTCAGTGGATTTCTCAACAGAAATGATGCAGGCCAGATGGGAGTGGCAAGAAATATTCAAAGTGATGAATAGCAAGAATCTACAACCAAGGTTACTTTATCCAGCAAAGCTATCATGCAGAATTGAGGGTCAGATAAAGTGCTTCGCAGATAGAAAAAGCTAAAGGAGTTCATCACCACCAAACCAATATTGTATGAAATGCTGAAAGATATTCTTTAAGAAGAGGAATAAGAAAAAAATAAAAGTGTAAATTATGAACACCAAATACACATCTATCAACAAATGAATCTAAAAATCAAGTGAATTAATAAGCTGATGAACAGGATAAACTGGTAAATGTAACAGAATCATGGACATAAAGAGGGAATGGACTGACAACTCTTGGGGAGAAAGGGGGTGTGGGAAGCTCAGCAAGGGACTGGACAAAAATCTGCAACTATGGGAGAGGACAGTGGAGGAGGGTGAGGGCAGAGGGTGGGATGGGTACCAGGTGAAGGGGAACTATAGTGGGGGGAAAAAGGGAACCATGTAATTAATAAACTGAACAATAAAGATGAAAAAAAGAAAAATAAATAAATAAATAAATAAAAATAAAAGAGAAAGAAGAGAAAGGTAAAGATAAAATTTATGATCAACAAATATATATCTATCAACAAGTGAATTTAAAAATCAAGTGAATTAACAATCTGATGAACAGAATAAACTAGTGAATGTAGTAGAATCAGGGGCATAGAAAGGGAGTGGACTGACAATTCTCAGGGGAAAGGGGTGTGAGAGGTGTGGGAAGATACTGGACAAAAATCATACACCTATGGATGAGGACAGTGGGAGAGAGGTAAGGACAGAAGGTGGGGTGGGAACCAGGTGGAGCAGAGCTATGGGGGGAAAAAACAATCAAAAAGGATATATGCACTCCTATGTTGATAGCAGCATAATTCACCATAGCTAAGATTTGGAAACAGCCTAAGTGACCATCAGCAGATGGGATTAAAAAACTGTGATACATCTATACAATGGAATATTATGCTGTGGTAAAAAGGAAGGCACTCTTACCATTTGCAACAGCACAGATGGAACTGGAGAGCATTATGCTAAGTGAAATTAGCCAGTCAGAGAAAGATAAATATCACATGATCTCATTCATTTATGGAATAATGAACAGCATAAACTGATGAACAAAAACAGATCCAGAGAAAGAGAAGCATTGATCAGACCATCAAACCTCAGAAGGAAAGTAGGCGAGGATGGGAGTAAGAGGGAGAGATCAACCGGAGGTCTTGTATGTATACATATTAGCATAACCAATGTACATAGACCCCAAGGAGGTGAGGGCATGAGCGGGGGGAGCAGTCAAGGGGAGGACAAAGACACATATGTAATACCTTACTCAATAAAGAAATTTTTAAAAAACTGCTTGACTAATAAAGCAGATTTGCTTCAGGAAAATATTTTTTTTAAAATAGATTCAGAGACTAAGAAACACTGAACAGACAGTCCAACCTCACAGAGAAGGTAGGAGAGGGAGATAAGAGATCAACCAAAGGACTTGTATACATGCATATTAGCATAACCAATGGACACGGACACTGGGGCGGTGGGGGCTTGTGCTGGGGAGGGGTGGCAGGGGAGTCAACTGAGGAAAAAGGAGACATACGTAATTCTTTAAACAATAAAAAAGCTCTAACTTCTAAAATATAGTTTTATAGTTATTGGATGGTGTTGTAGAAAGGCTAAGTATCTGATCATGTATGTAATGTCATCAAACACTGGCATTACATCCCACTGCCTTGCCAGTATACTTCACCTGCTTCATCCTCTCTAATTCCATTATCTCCATACCCTCGCTGGGGAAGTACTGATTAGGAACTAACAGACTCTTTTGAGGTTAGTCAGTTGCTAAAGAAAAGTGAGTATCTAGAAATAATGGGAAGAACTAATAATGAAGGGTTTCACACAGCACATGTGGTAGGTAATCCAAATCCTTATAACCCTTTACTCTCCACTAAAACAATGGCTTAATTAGCACATTAGACATTTTTTACTTAAATTCACACCACTCTTCTTTCTTAAAGTTGCAATAATGTTTCTATAAGGAGATTGAAGAACCTAAGCATGTTTATTCCACTATTGTTCATTTTTCTACTGGTTTTTATAGATCAAAAGATATGACTACCAAGTCCTCCCATTCCAATACATACATGTTGCTTTGTAAAGTGATTTATCATCACTTTTCCTATCTAGAGTTAGATTCTATTTCCTGACCTCTTGAATCTGGGCAGCCTTGTCCTTACTTTGACCAATAGAAGGTGTCAAAAATGACAGTGATATAACTTACAAGACTGGGGCGGGGCCTCAGTAGGCTGCACAGCTCTGGCTTCACCCACTGGGCATTGCCCTGAGACCACCATGAAAACAGGTCTAGCCTGGGGGGAGGCAGAGAAAGGTACCAGAAGATGGCCCACACCCACTGCCAGACATGTGAGTTACAACATCAGAGCTTCTAGCCCAAGAGATACCTCAGCAGAAAGTAACCACATGAGTGAGTGAGCCCAGAATAAATCAGCATAGGAACCATTCAGCCAGTAGACAAAATAGTGAGATATAACAAACGATTGTTACTATAAACCATTAAGCTTTGAAGGGATTTGTTCTTCAGCATTATATACTGAAATATTATTACTCTGTGAAGAAATACATTGAAGCTTGTATTTAACTTACAGTGGTCTCTGACCATGTGAAAGGAAACCTAATACAGTCCCAGTTCATGGTGGGTCCTCAAAAATACTGTAAAATAAATGAATAAATGAGTCATGATGAGCCCCCTTTAACTCAATAAAGATCCATGGTTTTGAGGGCATGTGGCAGGGGTTAGGGGAGGCTGGGGGAAGGTCAATGGGGGAAAAAAGGAGATATATGTACTACTATATGTAATACTTTAAACAATAAAATTAAATTTTTTAAAAATCCAGGTTTGTGATCTGCATCATTAAATCTGCACTGGAATCAAGATCAGAGAGCCGCCTACTGGTCAGTTAGATAATTTTGAAAAGGCAAAGCAGGAATGAGCTCACTTTCAATGTGAAACTGAGGAATTCAGAAACACTTCTGAGTGAGCCATGCGCTCGCCTTAGAGAAGAAATCACATGAATACCCTGGTGCCTTTCTCCTCTACTTTCTTTTATATTAGGAGCAGCTTCAACATAAAATGATTTCTATTATTTTATTGCTATTTTAGAAACTAGCCCAGAACAAAACTCACTCTTGTGGACTCAAACTCTCCAGTATCAAGTGGGATCATTTCTAACTTTTCCAACGTAAAAAATAAAATAAAATTTAGTAATCTGGTGTACATTTTCTATCTAGTTATTGTTATAAATTCCCAGGAATTCAGATGGCTCAAAAGTAAATGTTTTAGGAGTATCTTACTGAGAATTTTTTTTATTACCACAATGGAAGTTCAGTAACTATCCTTTGAAATCTTTCCAGTCCTAAATCACTGTGCCTATGTTTTATGATGCAGAACTTTAGTGCATCAATTGCCCATCTGAGTGTTGGAGTAAACCCAAATTGTCTTGCAAAGAGAATCTTGGCCTTGCACACAAAACCTCATGAGGCACATACCCACAGAAGGTTGTGTGGCCTTCGAATCAGACTTATGTGCTGTGTGGAAAAGAAGATTCTCCCTTTACTGCTAACCTTTACACAGCAAGTAAAAGCAACAGTAGTGCCCAGCAGCACCTCACATCCACAAGCCACGTGGTACCTTTGAATTGGTACTTTATAGACCCGTTCCCAGCTTGAACAAGAAGGCATGGATCCCTTTCTGAAAGCAAACATCTTCTGTGATTAGGGGCCTTTTTTCTGAGAAGTGTTTTTCCTTTTTCTGTGGGCATTGGCTTCCTGTGGTGGGGAGGGGTTCTGTGTAATCTGTGTAGTATAGGAGTTCCTTTTAATTCATGGAAAATTGTGATTAGGGCAACTTGTAGCAAAAACAGGGATCTCAACAGATATAGCTTGTTACAAAGTGGGGCAGGGGCCAGAGATGACATTGGGTGGCCTGCAGATACTCTTGGAAGACTAGAGGTGATGTGGTCCTCAATTAATGCTTAAATGTCAGAAGAGATTTCAGTGCACATACAGAATTTATGCACTTAAAATTATTACCAGGAAATGTAATTCAAAATCTATTCTGCTATTTAATTCTTACGTAAAGTGTGTGTGTGTGTGAGAGAGAGAGAGAGACAGAGACAGAGACAGAGAGACAGAAACAGAGACAGAGAGACAGAAACAGAGACAGAGAGACAGAGAGACAGAGAGAGACAGAGAGACAGAGACAAAAGACAGACAGTGAGAGAATACCTAAAGGTCATTTCATGTTTCATTGCTTTAAATATTCTAAAATGTATCCTAAGATCAAATCAGACCATAAGAGGAATGGACACATGTATTTCATCATTTTAACCATCACATAATTTCTTTTATTTAATCAACCATCATCTTTTGTCAGGATTTCCTGCTATGTCTTCTCACTTGTCCTCCTAATCTCTGTTTTAGTACCCTCTAATGTATTCTCTACATGTCAGTCTGACTGTTCTTTGAAAAATGCAAGCCCTATATTGCCACATGTGTGCTTAAAACCTTCTGGAACTTCCTAATAAACTTTACATTAATGACAAAATCTGCAACATTACCCATAGGTCCATGCATTATCTCGTCCCTACCTACCTCTTTAGTGTCTTTCTATCTAGGTCACTTGTCCCCTTTCAATAACCTAATGAAATAAAAGGGAGGAAGCCCAGTAGATAATGTCCCTCTTCCCTATACAAGTTCTAGGCCAATTAGGCAAAAGAGCAAAGTAAATGAGAGACTTTAAAAAGTATATTTATTATATATTATATAGGCATTGGAGAACATAACCTTTAAATAAAGGGAAATTCTAAAGGCTGGACCTGAGAATTAGGTTTCCCACCCAGGTACAGGCAACACTGAATGAATTCCTTCATGACCATGCAGAGCCTCAGCTACGATATTCCTCCCAACTTTTATCCAACACACATGGGTGTGGTTCTAACCTTTCTGAGTCCCTGCCCCTCCTACCAGTCTGGATGTACCTTCCTCTTTGTATCTTAGTAGTAGACCTCTGTTCAGCTAAATTTCAGGTGGTTTTGTATGACGGTTGCTCTTTAGTTTAGTTGTAATTTCTACGTGGTTGTGGGTGGTTCCAAGTACCATATTGCAGATACTTATGCTGCCATGTTGACCCTGGATCCTAAACCCTTCTATCTTGACCCCAAAATTCCTCCTAATGAGCCTGTATTATCTGATTCTATTCAGGTGCAGTGATTATTGAGCACATCCTCTGGAGTACAACAAATGAGTTGAAGTTATGTCTGAGCAATCAGAAACAGTTTCTGGGCTTTGGATGTGTTAGTGTTACTCAAACTCTCAAAGCCTAAGTTCCATCATCTATAAAATTATAATAATTATTATTACTCATAAAGGAGTGAGATAATATTTTTAAGTACTTAATAGAATACTAGGAACATATCAAGGATTCAATAAATTATACCTGTTATAATTATGTGGAATAAAAATGTCAGGCAACTGGTCTTTGGATATTGAAAAATATATCCTATTTAAATTATTAAATTGAAAACATACTTATCCTCTTTTGTTTTGAATAGTTGAAGATAATGATTGTATTCACCATTTATTATCTGAGGAACATAGAGCCAATTAACAGTATCTTAGAATCAGATTCTTTTATTTGCTTGTTTGTTTACACAAGTGAATAAACTAAGACCAGGACAATCTATGATGGATTTGTACTCACATCACTTGTTAGCAAAAAAGCCAAGAAACAGATTTTAATTTCTCTGACTTTCAGTACAGTGCTGTCTCCACTATACCATGATTCATGCACCCAGCCTTACCTAATAGACTTAACAGTTATTGACTGTCCTATAAGTACATGCCAGTAAAATGAGACAAAAATGCCTCTCCCAGCAAAAGGTGGAAAAACACTTTCTATTACATCAGGCTGACTTCCATTTATTCCATCAGCAGCCTCTGTGCTTATGGAAGGGACTGCACGGAGATTACTTCTATATTAGAAGATTGCTAATATGTGGTATTAAAAATTAATACCATTTCTGCATAGACTGAACAAAGGAGGATATTATCAGCCATCTGCTGCTGAGTCCTCTGTTTTCCAGGTTGCTTTTGTTTATGCTAATGAAAACTCAGCCCTCAGAACTCTCAAAATCTTTTATTCTTCACTGTTCGTCATACACACCATAACCAGAAAAAGAGTAGGACTGAGACTGAAATTAGATAGTTGTGAATTAAATTTCAGTGGACAAGTGTCAGGAGGCAGATTTGGGCCTGGAAGGAAGGAAGAGAGCATGTGTTGCAGAAGAATTTCAAGTATAGATGGCTTTCGCTTGGGAACTTGATTTAGTTGAGAAAAGAGCTTTGAAGCTGTGTTTGAGTCTTGACTTCTTGATGTTGAATTGTACTATTAATTCTGTGGCCTCATTTTAGTCCTTTCTTTTGCTTGACATTCATTTACTCATCCCAAGAACACCTTCTATAACTGATCTCTGAAACTAACATAATTTTTAGCATCTATAAGATGAGCTGTCTAAAATACAAAGAAAGCTCGTATATCTCAGGCACTGAACGTACTATACAGCTACATCAGTCTCATAATTATTACTATTATTCTATTTTAATCCTATTGACAAATCAGAGAAAACTTTTAAAAAATATTTAAGATTGAAAAGAGTACACTTCCTGTCTTTTAATAAATAGAAAAGAATACTGTAATCAGACAAGAGGATGCATTGGAGGTACTTACATTGGCAGATCAAATAAATGTTAACATTTAATACATGGAATAAACATGCAGGAGTAGAAAAGCAAAATTTTTCTTAACCACTATATGCATTTTATGAAATGACTATACACTGGTGTTCTATGTTATTTTAAAAACACGACACATAGAGATGGCATCAATAATTCCAATTACCTACTTTGTTAATGGACTATATTTTCCCCTCAGATAGTAAGTAAACAGATGATCTTGTGGTATTCTTGAAAATAGGGAATATCACACCCTTTTGCCTTCTATAAAGACTTTAAAACAATATGTTCCTTATATATGCATCACAGTACTGATGCTCAAAAGTGAAACACTATGAAAAGCCCACAAGAATCAGTCTCAAAGGAAACTGATTTCCATCTTAACAGTCTGGAATATTTTTAAGAGTATCATTTTCAAGGAATTTTGTTCAATAAAGCATTAAAAACCTGGTGATTAAGGACTATAAAAACTTAATTAATTTTAAAATAAAATTCCTGTTTTCCTCTATTTATATTTTTCACAGTGAACAGATATGTTGGTTATATTATCCTATATAATAAAGAGGTGATAGGTAAATTGACCTCACACCCTTGTACAAGATGGCTGCCCCCATGTGGTCAAAGATGACCACCACAAGATGGCCGGCAGAAGAAGTTAGTTATGGGAGACCAGGCGTGCATGGTAGGGCAGTTCAGGGCAACCAGGCCTGCAGGGGAGCGCAGCTGGGGGCAATGGGGCTGGCAGGGGAGCAGTTAGGTGTCAATTAGGCTGGCAAGGGAGTGGTTGGGGGTGATAAGGCTGGCAGGCAGGTGAGTGATTGGGAGCCAGCAGTCCTGGGTTGTGAAAGGGATGTCCCAGATTGGACAGGGTGCAGGCTGGGCTGAGGGACAATCCCCCTCCCCCAGTGCACAAATCTTGTGTACTGGGCCTCTAGTCTGAAGAATAATAGACTAAGGAATATTTTCTAAAGTAATTTTATCTACCCTTCTTGTGAAATACAATACTACTCACAAAAAGTATATTAAACACAAATACATATTATGCTGAATAAATTTAAAGCAAAATACCTATGCATCAACCACCTAGGTCAAGACATACTTGAGTGCTGATGACCCTAGCAATGTCTCCAATAAGTTTTTTGTTTGCTTGTTTTTTGTTTTTTGTATATACCTTCTTTCTCAACTTGGGATACCACTATCATGACTTTTATCAAAATATATCTTCTTTTTTCTTATGCTATTATCACCAATGTATTTATCTCTAAAAATACAGTTTACTGCATCTGCTTTGATCAGTATGTATTATTTTTGACTTACTTCTTTTTTCAACATTATGCTTACATAACCCAGCCATATTGCTGCACATTTGTAGCTTGTTCACTTGAGTGTATAGTGTGTACAATTTCATTGTATAAATATACACAATATATTTATCTATTCTAATATTGACAGACATTTGGTTTGTTTCCAGTTTTTTGATACCATAAACATTTCTGTTCTGAATGTTTTGCAATATACTTTGGTACACATGTGCACAAATTTCTCTAGGTGTAAAAAATGGTAGAGGATCTAAGATTATATATCTTGCTTGCAAACTAATAAGTCAATCTGCCACAGTTTCATGAGTGTTGATGAAAGACATGAGGTTCCTGTTCAGAGACAAAGGACAATGTATACTTCACAGCAATAGTAATAGGCAGAGAGTCAGCATTAGCACTGGTTCCCTGAGCCTTAATTTCCACAGGGTGACACAAAGAGGGCCAGATAGAAGCCTATAGATGCACTGGGCTACATTACAAAGCAGAACCCTAAGCTCAGGAAACCCAATTTTTACAAGAGCCTAATCGACTCTTGCTCCAGTAGGGATACTATCTCTAAGGGATACTATCTCCAAGTCTATTTTCTGCACAAATATTCTAGAAAAGACAACCAGCGGGGGAAAAAAGGCAATTAGTGCCTCTGCCCAAAAGATGTAAACAAATATAAGAAAAACCTGGAGAATTATCTCGCAATAGTAGGTAAAGGCCATTGTTATCCATTTTTTATGTCATTTTTTAAACATCTATGAGAGGCATTCATGAGTTTGTGAAGATATTAAAATTCCCATTTACAAATATATTTTAAAACATAAAATGAATTATTAAAAGCAATTTTTAATTTTTTCCTTTTAAAAATTCTAAATTTTATGGTTTAAAAATTGTTTTATTTTCTTATTTGATAGCTGATAAAATAAAACCTTCCACAAACTGTTCTTTATTTCTTCAAATTCTTAAGGAAAATTCTAATTCCATGCTCCCCTCTCTAATGCATTTTTAGGTAATAGTTCATCACTGTAATGCAACTCTAAATGCATTAGTGGTTTGCACAGGAGATATAAGTGAGTCATCATTCAGAGGAAGGAAAACACTAAACTTTGACTATGATCAAAATTCATTCTCAACACCAAGGTGAATTTCAGATCATTAAATAGAATGTCATCATGACTCCCTGCATAAACAGATTACATTAAGTAATAGCCTTGCTCAAGCACCTATGAAATTCAGCAAGTGCTTTTAATCAGGTTGTGTTTTGTTAACATTGTTTTTAAACATTTATCATCTATATTAAGCATATTTCTTTATTCTGATGCTTAGATGTCTTGGGACCTTGCTGATACTGAAAGAGATTGCTCCTTCCAACATAAGCCAATTCCTAGAGATACCAACCTCTCTGGCAACATGACTTTCATATGCAAGTCAACCAGTCCAAAACCTGTACACCACAACTACCTCCATTATCTAGCCCTCATGCTCAGAGCCACTACTCAGGGCCAGTTATTAGACAACAGGGAACAGCCCTATTTCCCAGAGCCCACTAAAATTATTCAAGTTAGTTCTTCCTAAACATGTTTAACACATCTCACCTACTCCCTGTTATAGTTCTAGAAGTCTTAAAGTAACAAAGCAAAAATAAGTAAATAAAGGAAAAGAATACCTAGACCCCAGATTTCAGTTTCTAAATACTTTCCTCCAAGAAAAGGAATGAGGACTCTTATTCCACATTGCCATATGCCTCTTGCCCACATTGCCTTCTGCTTCTGGCCAGCCCTGCTATTTCCCCATGTGGCCAAGCATGCTATGCCAAGCACCATGTTCATAGGGATCTATGAGTATAAATCCTCCTTCATGACAGCTATTCCTGTGTCTATGGGTCTTACTAAACCTGATTAAAACAAATCCTACTACATTTTTAAATATCAGCACATCTCTTACAGTCATCAACTCTAACTACATCCTACCCACACAGCATATTTTTATAGTCAAGAGGTCCCTTCGTTTCTGCTCATTTTTTCATGTTGGTTTAGAAAATATAAAAAAAGAGAAAGCACACACTTTGGACTTTACCTTAAATGCAAGTAAAGAAAGCAATAAATAGTGAAATTCAGCATACACATCAGCCAAACAAACTCACTGCCAGGCTATTTCCAAGGAATAATTATTCTATTATCCAATATGGACTCCAAACGAGTTTTTAATCGGGTTGCTGAAGACAACAAATATTCAGGCACCCTTCTCTGCCCACCCCAGGATAGCCCATTCTGTTTGTCTCTGTGACACACAAAAATGGAGAGCATTAGTCTCATGAAAGTTGGAACTCTCCTATGATTAATTTCTCAGGGATTTTACAAATGATTGTCAGGGGAAAATTGAGGAACGGGGGAGCCAAGAACATGTGTTTGGCCATAAGCCTTAGAGGGGTAATTCAGGTTTCATATCTAAGGAAATGCATCCCCACATCTAGCTGCTAGGAGCTAGAACTGAAGAGACCTATTTGGAACAAAAGAACCTGACACAGCTAGCATATGCAGTACATAATCTTAAGACAGTGAGTCATGACCTGAATAGACTTATCCCTTCTAATGAAATTTACTTAAAAAGCTATCGATTCAGATAGAGCCAGATTCAATATTGAGAACTTGGAAGGAAATTCAGCAAGCATCAGATAAGCAGTTATCACCTAAGAAAAAAATATAAGAGAGAAAAACAGGAAATAGAAAGGAGTGCACGCCATGGCTACAGCCAAGTTACAGGGGAATCAAAATGCAACAAAAAAGAAAAAAGGAAGGGAGAAGTTCATAAATGAGGAGGAGATCGGACGATTATTACTGTACTCTCCTCTGACTCTCTCACAGTGCTAAGAAGAAAGGCAATCCACTGATCTGAAATGATTGCAGGCAGCCAAGGAAAGATGTAGATGGTCACTGAATAGCAAGTCATTTGGGAAGTGTCTACACAAGAAAATAACCCCTTCCAGATCAGGGCATGCACTTCTGTATTGTTAGTTCCAGAGAACTCTTTTACAAAAGCCTGTCACTGTAAATTAGACAAGGGCATTGTTTACCCAGCAATGTGCCAGAAGCAGAGGGAGGAGTGTGGAGGCTGAACAGAGGACCACTTACTATATTTAACCAAGTTTGATGGTGAACTTGGGGATCCTGTCTGGGAGCAAAGCAAGACAAATAGGAGAGGAGCAGAAGGACAGTCCAGTGTTTGCTGAGTCACCCGGAAAAATGACTAAAACATTGTGGAGACAATGACTGTCTCTACTGTGAGCTCACAGACTCCAAAGTAATAAATTGAATTTTGTTTTTTTTTAAAGAGGCAGTGACTGGTTCAAAAAACAACAGTTCTCAAGACTTCAGTCTCCTAGCCAAAGGTTCCTGTGCTTTCTTTCAAAGGCTTTAGTGCTTTTATTTGCCAGACACCCTCAAAAGATCAGGGAGGAAGGAGAGGAAAATGGATATGATGAATAGCTGAATACCTAAGGGCATAATAAAAAAATGTAAACACTGCATTTAATTGCACTCTGTCAGCAAGGCAATTGTTTATTCAGAATAAAACAGGTCATAACCTTGACATTCTGAAATGAGTAAAAATGATGTATAAATGCCCAGTCTCTAAAACCCCCCTGCAGGTTCCACTCCCACTTCATCTCACCAGTTGTTGTTTTGCCTTTGCTAATATCTCCTAATTTTTTAATTCTATCAGTACCATTGAGATTACTACCTAATTGTCTTCTACTTGTTTCATGCATGCTAATTGCCATTGCTCAACTAGCTTATCAGGTCTTTGAGGAAAGGTATCATAACTTCTCTTACAACATTTTAATTCTCAGACCATCTGGAGTACCACTAAGGCAGAAAATAAGCCCTCCATAAGGAATTATTTTTTTAAATGTGCCTCAAACAACAATATTTTTTTACTTCAAAATGAGATAATAGAGTAGGCTGAAAATAAAACTTCACTAATTAAAAGAAGCATTTTTAAAAGACTGGTTCCAAAATTTCAGTTTAATATTCAGAACTTTCTTGGCTTAGTATGGGCAAACATTGAAAATGTAATGCAGTACCACTACCATAAAGTTGTTCTTGTGTGCAATTAAGACATATGGTGGTTAAGATGAGAATTCTGGAATTAGGATGGCTTGGAGTCACTCTGTCATTTAATGAGCTGGCACTACTGGGTATAGTCACATAACTATGCCAAGGCCAATTTCCTCATTTGTAAAATGAGCATACTAATGAGACAAACTTCAGAAAGATAACATTGGAATTAAATGTCATATATATATATATATATATATATATATATAATGTTATATTCATATGTATATATGAATCAGCATAGGGCTTGAAAGATAGTAAATACTCAATGCATGTTGGAGCCTATTCACCTATTGGACATCCTGGTCTATCTGTAGGGCACTTAGAAATTCTAGTCAACATCAAAGATATTGGCTGAGTGTCAAAATTATAAGATCATTAGTTATACCTTCAATCTGGTTTATGTTTGTAGCAAACTGTCTTTTAGAAAACCTTTAATATGGCTCTTCGTTGTCACGCACAACCAGTATTTGGTTAGCACTCATCATGTGCTCACAGAAGTGATTCAAATAAAAAATTTATCATATATATATACGGTAAATGAGATATCATACTAGACTCTGGATTTATAGAAAGAAACATCCATAAGACAATTTCTGAGTTTAAGGCAATAATCTTGAGAACTAGAGAAGCTAAGATGAGCTTTATACCAATGAAAATTCAGTAAATACTTTTCTTCAAACTGAGAAGACTACACACACAAAAAAAGGGACTTGGCCAGTGAAGTTTCAGTTTAAAAAATCAATCTATAAAATAATTTTTACGTTTTTATTTTAGTACAAAAAAGTGTTCAAAGGCATGTTCCAAAAAAAAAAGCAGGTGTGAACAATCAAAAAGATTTGGAAGTAGTAGTAGTGGTGTGCTGGTTTAAAAACTGGTTCTAGTGAGAGAGAGAGGGCTGATTTTTAATGTTTGATAATTGCTATTTTGTAAATATTCCCACCACTGCTGAATTCAGACTGCTAATGAGATATCACTGAACACAGAGTTGAGAATAGGTGTGCACACTTGATTCAGGCTTCAGACCACCAGTGTTGGAATTTGAGGGAAGCCTTCAAGGACAAATGGAAAGAAATGTTGTAGAGTAGAAAACGTTCCAGTGGAGAAGAATTGGAATGAAGCATCTGAGGATGAAGCACAGAGAATTAAGGGACATAGTACAAGGTCAGTCAGATTAGAGTATAAATGGTGAGTTTGGAAAAGTGGATCCAGGCAAGCTTTTGGCAATTTCAAGTAGACTGAAGGGCCTGAACTTCATTCATTAGCAGATGAGAATCACCAAAGAGTTGTGAGGAGACAGTTGATGTGATGCAAGTAGTTCTTTAAGAAGAGCTATTAGTTTGTTGAATTCTGTCAGTATCAGAAAAGGAAAGTGACTGGAGACATGAAGACCTGGTACAAGATTAGAGCAGCAGGACTACAGTGGTAGCACTGACAGTGAAAGACAGAGAGAATTCGAGTGACAATCTGGAAAAAGAATTTTGATGGCATCTGAACTCTTCTTGGATACAGAGATGAAGAAGAAAGAAAAGAGAACACTCTCTAAAACTTTCATTTCTGGGTTTACAGTAGAATAATCTAACTGGACAATTTAGGAGAAACAATTGAAGAAAGCAAATTTATTGGAGCAGCTAATAAGTTCAGCTTTAGACATATCCACCTTAGATTCAGTAGCATCTGCTATACTCCCTGCCCTTTGGCATTCCATGGACCACAGAGATCTAAGGCCCCTCCCCATTGGCTGTGCCCTATCATTCTCAAAGTGCAAACCCCACCAGAATCCTCTCCAATCAAATGATACAGCAGAGACATTAAATTCTTTTTCTTCTTGGATTCACCCCTCCCTTACTATTTATCTATCTTCTTCATCTACTTAGTACTTTTCATCCAAATCTAAGAATCTTTCTTTTATACAAATATTCTCACTTAAGAAAAAAATTCCTTTCTGCAGTACATTCCTGTGCTAAAATAGTGTTGTAGTGTTATAATTCATATTTTGAATATCTCACTTTAGATATACAGGTGTTATTTATTATTCAATTCTTTCTCCTAAAACGTCCTATGAGATAAGTGAGGGTAGCTGTAATTAACCTTTTTCTGTAAATGGAGAACAAAGGCATAAGAGATAATTAATACAATCAAGTAACTGATTTAGAAGCAATCACTGATTTAGGATTTTCTTCTCAATATCCTACTCAATAAGCAAAATGTTGCTTCCTCGCCGAGACCGGTTTGGCTCAGTGGATAGAGCGTCGGACTGTGGACTGAAGGGTCCCAGGTTCGATTCCGGCAAGGGCATGTACCTTGGCTGCGGGCACACCCCCAGTAGAGGGCGTGCAAGAGGCAGCTGATCGATGTCTCTCTCTCTCATCGATGTTTCTGACTTTCTATCCCTCTCCCTTCTGCTCTGTAAAAAATCAATAAAACATATTTAAAAAATGTTGCTTCCAACCTCTTAAGAAAGATGCTACATAAATTTATTTTTGTTGTGTATGGTAATACAATTGCATCTCAAAGCAATGTAAGGTAAAGTCTAAAATAGAATTAAGAATAAATGTCTCCTAATCAGAATTCCATTGCCTTTTTTCGCAATTTGACTCATTTTTAGGATTATCTACAACAACCAGAGGTTAAGATTACTAAAAAAATTCTGAAGGAATATAATTCTATGCTTTTTATCTTGTATGCTATAATTCACTACTCACATAAGATAGGTTAGAAACAGAACACTTAGCTTTCATGACCCTCTCTAGCCTGAACACAAAATTTTTTAATTTTTAGTATATCTTTTTAAGCATTAGGGCATGTTTAAATACAAATAATCGGATATAAAGAGGAAAACTCTGCACGGCAGCTCCAGGTCCAAGAGGCGCATACTCTGTAAGTATCTCAGACTGCAGTCTCCTCACGTCTCAGATCCTTAGCAAAAGACATGCAATCAAGCCTCCATTCTGAGCTGAATGCTTCTACCTTATTAATTCTAACAGACAAGATAAGGGAAAAGAAAACCTCTGAAGCATGTAAATTCCATTGTTTTAATGTACAAGTATTTTTAACCTAAAGGATAGCTCACCAACTATTGAGGAGCTCTTGAAGGCTGAATGATGTCCTTCAGTCTTCTTTCTGAGTTCAACACAATTGTTCCGCATATGAGCATCTGCTCCTGAAAACACTGATTTTAAAACTTAGACCAGTTGTTCTCACCAATGGAAGACAAACCTCTGAAAAGCAATATGTATATGGCCCAGCAACCATTATGGCTGAATGATCAAAACAACCGGTCATTATGTCATGCACTGACCACCAGGGAGCAGATGTTCAATGCAGGAAATGCAGGAGCTGTCCCTGGTGATCAATGTGCTCCTACAGCAGAAGCACCAGTCAGCCAGAAGCTGGGCTCATGGCTGACAAGTGCAGCAGCAGTAGCTTCATGGCAGCACTAAGGAGCAGAGAGCCAAGTGGTAAGAAGTGAGCAGGTGGGCAGTATAGAGTGAACAAGGTGGGCAGTTAGGAGTAAGCAGGAGTGAGGGGTTAGGAGTGAGGAGTCCCAGGCTGAGGGAACCCCTTTCCTCCAATGCATGAATTTCGTGCATTGGGCCTCTAGTGGGGATATAAGCATATTGAATGTAAACTGAGGGAATGATAGTTTGCATTTACATAATGAGGTTAATTAGAGCTATCCTCACTTATCTCATAGGGTTTTTTCAGGTTAATGGATAGAATATTAAATATTCCTGCATAATGCATGGTAGATTTCCTAATCATGTATTTTCTAGTCAATGGACCTAAAAATGCAAGTTCTACCTTCTGACATCTTCAAAATATTTTGCTATATATCATACTACAAAAAAATTGGGATCCATTACTTAAGACTTAGAGTGGGCAGAGTATTGCACTGGTGGTAGCATTATTATCATTTAACTAGTGGTTTGGTGCATGAAATTCATGTATGGAGGGGGAGAGTCTCTCAGCCCAGCCTGCCCCCTCTCCAATCAGGGACCCCTTGTGGGATGTCTGACTGCTGATAGACATCCAGCAGTCAGACAAAACTCTCACAATCTGGGACCTCAGGCTCCTAACCACTCACCTGCCTGCCTGCCTGATTGCTCCTAACCACTCTGCCTGCTGGCCTGCTTACCCCCAACTGCCACCACCTGCCAGCCTTCTCACTCCCAACTACCCCCCCACCAGCCTGCTCACCCCCAACTGCCCCCACATCCTGATCACCCCCAAATGCCCTCCCTTCCTGGCCTAATTGCCCCTAACCACCTCTGCCTTAGCCCTGCCACCATGGCTTTGACATCTGGAAGGTCTCCCAGTCTAATTAGCATATTACCTTTTTATTAGTATAGATACCTTCTGATATTTTCATTTTATATACCTTAGAATATGTTTGTTCAATCAGCAAACAAACATGAGAGCTGTGTATAATAAGCAATACATGTAAATATAAAGAAAGAAAGGTTATTATTATAAGGGTCTCTCAAATTTGAATGTCACCGTGAACTATGTCTCACCTGAAAACTAAGAATGTAGGGTACTTTACAATTTCTTTATTCATGTAACTATTTTTCAACATTTTAAATTATATTAATAATGAAGTCATATCTATAAGACTTTGAACTCCTTGGAGAAAGGGATTATGTAAATGCAAAGCATCACTAGTTACTCTGTAATAAATCCCAGCTAACAGACTAGGTAATTAAGGACGGGAGCTGGGAAGTAATTGATATCTCACCGTCCTTCGAAGGTGGTGTTTTTGCTGTTCCTTGATACCTTCAAAGCAGTGTCGAGTACAAAAAATAAATACTTCTTAGATGAAAGCAGAAATCTGTCAAGTCTCCTTTTTCTAAGCAGGTCACTCTGGCACACAGTATCACCAACTTGAGAGACACTCTGAGTAATGCAGGGTCCCTGATGTTAACCGAAACCAAGTTAATTGGTTTCAGAGTCCACAATGGCATCTAAGGTGCTGTGTTTCTCACATGGAGGTGACTGTGAAAGCACTGTCTGGAAACAGCCTGACATAACTGTCTTCTGATTCATTGGGATGCCGGTATAAAGTGAGGTAATTAGTGCTCAAAAACATTGCTAATCACGCCAGTTGTGAGAGGCTGAAAAGGCTGTGGGCACCAATATCTTCTCACAGAGACTCCTCCTGCCTCCTTCATTTCTAGCTAAGACTGGTCTCTAGATTTTGACTAGATTATTCCCACTGGCATGAGTTTATTTATTTTTCAACTAAGAATGACTTGCCCAGCCCTGGTTTGGCTCAGTGGATAGAGTATTAGACTGTGAACTGAATGGTCCTGGGTTTGATTCCAGTCAAAGGCATATGCCTGAGTTGCGGGCTCAATTTTCACTGTGGGGTGTGCAGGTGGCAGCCAGTCAATGATTTTCTCTCATCGTCGATGTTTCTATCTCTCTCTCTCTCTCCCTCTCTCTTCCTATCTGAAATCAATAAAAAAAACATTAAAATAATTTAATTAAAATAAATTTAAAAGAGAATGACTTGCCCTCTCACTCAAAACCTTCTCTCACTCTCTCAATCACCTTATCAGAGTGATCACTTCATAAATTATTTAAATGTCTTATCACTGTGTTGTACAGCTGAAACTAATGTAATATTGTGTGTCAATTGTAATGGAAAATATGTTTTTTAAATTTTTTAACTTGTCTATCACTCAAGGTTAACTCTTCCATGATTTCATTTTTCAGACAGAATTCAGATCTTCTTAAGATCATATTTAGAATTTCTTTTTTAATGTATTTTTATTGGTTTCAGAGAGGAAGGGAGAGGGAGAGATAGAAACGTCAATGATGACAGAGAATCATTGATTGGCTGGCTGCCTCTTACACACCCCAACTAGGGATCGAGCCCGCAAACAAGGTGTGACCTTCTGGTTCATAGGCTGACACCTGACTACAGAGCCGCACTGGCCAGGCGACACTTAGAATTTCTTGCTCCAAAACCTTAGAGATTCCTAAGGATGCCAGTCACACAATAAGACAGTGCTAAAATTCAGGAAATATTTTCTGACCAAGGTTATGGCATGCTTTTGGGATAGGGAACCAAAGGAAGTTTGGAAATCTTTAGGTATCATTTCAGACTGTTACAGCGTTGTCATTATCAATCCATGTAAACATGCTGGAGTAAGGCAGAGGGGGCAAAACTGATCAGGGCCAGTTATCTCACTATACGGGAGGGATCTCCTGGATTTGTTTGTGTGTGAACCCAGGTTCATAATTAGCAGCACAAAACGGGTTTCTTCTGCCCTGACATTATATCTCCAGTCTGGCTTTAGTGTTTCCTCCAACTATTATTTTAGCCTACAGGTAATGCCTACATATTTAAGTCACGACACAGTTTTTTCAGCGATAACCTTGTGGCTTTCTTCTTTCCCTGCTGGTTTTGTGGCAGCTGGCAGAAGCTGCCTGAGTCTGCAGATATGTCTCAACAAGTCGATATATTAGGAAGTTGAGATTCCCAAATAATGGGCAGCTAAGGTAGATATAAAGAAAAAAACATGTTTAGAGGACTTGCTGTGCAAGGTTTTAATGCTGGTACATCCCTATTCAGTTAGTCCTTACAGTAATCTTGTTGAGGACACAGAGACTTGGAAAAGTTAAATGGCTGTCCCAAGGTCACATCCCTTCAGAACCAGAATTGCTATGTAGGTCTGTGGCATTTCAGAGCCCTGCATTCTATTGTGCACATCTGCAGGGTCTGGTGTCCAGGAAGCAGCAAGTCCACTGAGAGTGCCACCAAAGTGAACACCTGGGTGAGTTCAGGCTGTTTGTTCTCTGAACGGTTTTTACTGCTGGTTGAGTGTAGAGATTGGGGCTTGTCCATGGTGATTGTAATCAGACAACTTTCTAGAAACTACAGGTAAGTAGACCTGCCCTTCAGGGAACCTGGGACAGAAAAGATGAAATTTCTCCCAAGTGTGAATTGACATCATCAAATAAAAGGAAATCAGCATTGCGCAACAATCTTTGGAGAGCACTCTGGTCAGTGACTGTCTATCAGTGCTGCTATATATACAGAGATCTCTGCCACAGGGAGACAGTCACCTTCCTCATTAACAGCCCCCCTTAAGTTGAAGCACTGTGAGGGACACAGCAAATGCATGTCATCAGTCAGAAACTGGCTTGCTATTTTCTATGAATTTGCCATATCCCTGTTTTCCCATGTCTGGTCTTTTCCTGCTACACATTGCCTTCCCACTCTCCCTCCTCCTCTTCATTTGTCACTTTCTGTTCCCTCCCCTGCTTCTTCTGTTTTCAATGTGATGATGTTAAGTGTTTTAAGTGTGGAATAATATGCATAATACTGAGGCTCTTCAAGAGAACGGTAGAACTGTATGTATCATCCCTCTGTGTGTGCACATGATTATAATGTATGAACCATAGTAATAACATTCAAAATAATATAGTATGAGCCCTGAAATAAATAGTAATAAAAACATGAAATAGTCCATGGGCACTCTAACTCTCCTTTGTACCTTGATATCCGCTGCTATCTATGTATCACTACAAAAGTGCTGGCAAATGCAAGGAGCTTTGGTAACTATTTCGCAGAGCAGTGTAAAGGTCTGCATAGCTCTAAGATGTTTTGAGTATGTTGGCATGGCAACATAGCATCTGCTGGGGTATCCGAAGGATGTCAGTAAATTAAAGCACTACACATTTCTCCAAAGTTGAAGAACCTCAAAGCACTTTATAGATGACAGCCAGATTTACAGACAGAGATCTCAAGCTCAGTAATAGTGTCCTTTGTATGAGTAATCTTTGAAAACTAGTGATCTCTGAAACAGCATTCATAATACAGTACTTGGATTAACACAAACTTTCCTGAATCAAAGGTCAAATGTAGACATGTTTGGGATAATTTTTACTGTTCTTAGAACAAAGTTAATCAAAGTAGCAAATGAGGAAGACCAGATAGTGATTTTTCAAGCAGATCAATTCTGGGCCTGAGCTACACAAGCACACGTTCTGGGGCACAACAGAAGGGGGAGTGCAGGGGGTTCTTCTGGGCTTGATCTTGTTTTACTTCCAGGGAAAATTGGAACATCAAAACAAACAAGGGTTAGAATGCCCTAAGCAGAAAAGGAGAAATGCATAGGGAGAAAAAGTTCTTCCCAAGACACTTATAGGGAGGAACCTATCTTCTGAAACTTCCTACATTACTAAGTAGCAGGACTAATGGTGGAGACAGACAAAGCAAGAAATACTGTAAGTCAATGTGATAAGTGTTGTAATGCTATGGCATAGGAGAGAGAAACCCTTCTTTGACTTTGAAGTGTGCAGTTTTCAGAAAAGGTACCAGAGAAGAGGTTATGTTAGCGCAGGTGTTAAATCATAAGTTGAGTTTTAGCAGAATGATAGGATAGAAACTGGAGGTGGTAGGGAAAGCATATGCAAAAACAAGGAGGACATTTAGGAAGTGATAAGGAGGTCAGCTACAGTAGGACAGGGCATGCTGTGGGGAGTGCTCGGGATGGAGTTTTGAAATGTATGGCAGGGTTATATACTGAAGTATTTTGAAAGCCAGTCCATGGAGTTTGGACCTGGCACTAGCGATAAGCAGGAATATGACATGGTCAGATTTTTGTTTTAAAAAGGTAAGTCAGAAAACAATATAAATCATAAATTAAGGTGGTGGTGAGATTCTGGATAGCAAATAAAACTACTGAATAGATACTGAAGAGTCAGGAAATCATAATAATCTAACTTGTACTGGAAATATAGAAAGAAAGAGAAGATGGGTAGAGGGAAAGTGAAGGAGGAAGAGGTCCTGTGTATACACATTATATTTATAGAATGTGAGGGAGATAGCACATTAAGATTTCTCTGCTTAAAGGACAAAGTAGATGGTGATGCTTTCAAACGAGACAGAAAATATAGCCCAAATCTTCACTGCTTCAATAGCTTTCCATCTGATAACAATATATTCTCAGCTTCTTCCTCAAAGTTTTTTTTTTAATGTAACCAAAAACAGTAAATCAGTTCCAGTCATTATGCTGTACCTCCAGTCTTCTAAAGAGGACTCGCTTGAGCTCCCACTAACCCACATGTGGTACCTGCAAAGGAACTTCGAACACCTTCCCCATCTGCCATAAGAATATGCTTTTTCAAAGACCAAATCAATGCCACTAATCTGAATGATCCTAAGGCTTCGATGTTGGCAGTCTCCAGCATGGCACCGCATTCTATGACAAGGCAGAACACTGGGAAGAAGTGGGCTCACCCACAAGAATTTCTCCTACATTAGAATGTATGTTCTGAGTACAAAAATTTTTATGTTTCATTTCCTACAGTATCTTCTGTGTATATAATAGTTTTTGCCACATAACAGGTGCTTAATAAATATTTTAATTAAACTTTTTATTCTAAGGTAATTGTAACCTCACATGCCATTATAAAAAAGTAATATATGGTATCTCAGTAGTTATGTCATCATCCAGATACATCAAGGTTGAGGGTTCAGTCCCTGGTCAGGGCATATATAAGAATCAACCAATGAATTATTAAGTGGAATAACAAATCAATGTTTCTATCTATCTATCATCTATATGAATATCACCCCATTTCTCGCTCTCTCTAAAATTAATAAATTATAAAAAATAGAAAGATCCAATGTACACTTTAACAATCCTCCCCAGTGGTAACATCTTCAAAAATTACAGAATAATATCACAACCAGGATATTGATGCTAAAGCAATCAAATCGAGGACATTCCTGTCACCACAAAGATCCCTCACGTTGCCCTTTATCACTGCACCCACTTCCCTCCAAAGAGAAGTTGTTCCAAGTTCTGCTCTCATATGAGGCCTATGGGAACCAACTGTAAAAGATTGAAGATAATCTAAAAGAATTCTAAACTCATTGTTTCACAAGTAATTTAACTGTACATCAGTTTAAATAAACTTAAATGTGACAAATTGAGGCTGAGCTTTAAAGGGAAAAAAAAGAATTCTAATCAGTGTAGCTAATTAGATGCTGATCCTAAATCAGAAGATTGACAAAGAACAGTAGACCTGGGGGAGGGGGACAAAGGAAGAGGGAATTAAAGGGGGAAAGGGGAGACATCTATAATACTTTCAACAATAAAGATAAGTCTTAAAAAATAAAATAATATAAAAGATTGGCAAATCATTTTATCCACATATTTATTTATGCTAAAATGAATTAAAGATGTATTTTTAAAATGATCATTCCATACTTAATAAAACCTTTTGATTAAACAACGACTGGCCCCTAGTTTCCTGCATAAAAGGTCTTCTCTGAGTCCATCACTCTTGTTGTGTCGTCTTCCACTCTCAAGAGAGGGACAGCGTCAGGGGACTGGAGAGAGACAAATGCCCTCTCCTGCTTCACTTTTCTTCTTTTTAGCCTTTCCTTTCATCCCCAGTTTTATTCTCCTCTTTTAATTACAGGATAATATTATGAATATTATTCAAAACTAGAGGCCTGCTGCACGAAATCCATGCGTGGGGGAGGGTGGGTGTCCCTCAGCCCAGCCTGCACCCTCTCCAATCTGAAACCCCTTGAGGGATGTCTGACTGCTTGTTTAGGCCCACTGACATAGGGCCTAAACAAGCAGTCGGACATTCCTCTCACAATCCAGGACTGCTGGCTTCTAACTGCTCGCCTGCCTGCCTTCCTGATTGCCCCTAACTGCTAACTGCTTCTGCCTGCCAGCCTGATCACTCCCTAACCATTCCCCTGCCAGCCTAATTAATGTCTAACTGCTCCCCTGCCAGCCTGTTTGTCCCTAACTGCCCTCTTCTGCAGGTCAGGTCACCCCTAACTTTGCCTTCCCCTGCAGGCCAGGTCCCCCCTCAACTGTTCTCCCTACAGGCCTGGGTCCCCCCCAACTTCCCTCCTCTGCTGGTCTGGTCACCCCTAACTGCCCTCCCCTGCTGGCCTGATCACCCACAACTGCCCTCCCTTGTAGGTCTGGTCCTTTCCAACTATCATTTCCTGCTGGCCAACTTGTGTTGGCCATCTTGTGTCCACATGGGAGGAGGATCTTTGACCACATGGGGCAGCCATCTTGTGTATTGGAATGATGGTCAATCTGCATGTTACCCTTTTATTAGATAGGATAGAGGCCTGGTATACAAGTGGGGGATGGCTGGTTTGCCCTGATGGGTGTCCTGGATCAGGGTGGGGGTTCCCTTGGGGCATGGGGCGGCTTGGGCAAGGGGCCTGTGGTGGTTTGCAGGCAGGTCACACCCTCCCGGTGACCCAATTGGAGGCCCTGGTATCTGGGATTTATACTTCTTCTACAATTGAAACTTTGTAGCCTGGAGCAAAGCCAAGCCTCCTGCTTGCTCAGTGGTGGCAGCCATTTCTGTTGGATTTATTTATCTTCTATCATTGAAACTTTGTAGCATTGAGTAGAGACCTAGGCCAGCAAGGGCGACAGGGAGCTTGGCTTCCTCTATTGCCAGGGGCAACCCTATCCTCCTGCTCTTTCCAGCTCCATGGCTGCCACCATTTTGGGGGGGAGTTATTTAACTTTTATCCGTAAAACTTTGTAGCATTGAGTGGAGGCTTGGGCTGGCAAGAGCAAGTGGAAAGTTTGGAGGCATTGCCAGGAAAACCCAAGCCTCCTTCCTGCTTGCTGTGGCCACAGTCATCTTGGTTGGATTTATTTGCATATTTTCTCCTGATTGGCTTATGGGCATGGCTGATGGGCATGGCTGGTGGGTGTGGCAGGATGATGGTTAATTTGCATATTTCTTTTTTATTTGATAGGAGACTGATGTGAGATGGTGAGGGGAAGGAGGAATAGAGGTCACCATCTTTAAGCAGCAGCAAGTCACAAATGCTCTCTTACTTAAATAGAAAAAATATATAAGCAATAGGAAGTTTAGGGGAGCTGGCAATCAGAAAATACGTTTGATGTAGAAAATGTTATGTTTCAAGCCTTGTTCCCTATATTCATCCTCTTCAGATCCACACTGCCCCTGTCACATGACTGCCCACTGCCTACAAAATGCTCAGTCATTCACATGGCCCATTGGGATCCTCCTCCATGTCCTGGTCCTGAAGTATTTCTCTTGTCTTTCACCTGGTGCTTCCTGCCTTGTACTTTCTCTCTCCTGAAACGCCATGTGACATTTTCCTACAGAACTGTGTCTTCCTTCAGAAACTCTGTTTATTCGCTCCAACCTGACTGTCTCCTCACATGCATATTTCCCCCCTTACTTCCTCTGGCTAGAGCCTGACTCTTATTCTCTTACTTCTGTCTCACTTCACACATTATTTCTCACACAAAGCTTTCCTGGAAGCCTTTCTGAAAATTTGATAACTTGAGCCTATTAATTAATAATTCTTTTCTCCAAGCCACAGAAACCCAAGTCAAGTGAGCTTAGGAGAATAAAGGTAATCTATGTCACTCAAAAACAAATTATGGAAGGAGCAAACTACAGATGTCCATTTTACTGTGAAAAAATCTGCATCGTTACACTTAATACATGGTATTATCATTTGTTTATTATCTATCTTCCTCCATCTATATGCATGAAGTTTTTCATTTTAGGATTTCCCAACATTAAACACAATGCCCAGTGTAATAGAAGTTAAATATATACTTGTATAAAGGAAATCATTGCATTTTCTTTGAAAGTTCAAGAAAGTAATATTTAGAGGGAATATTAAAATTAGTAAAATGTATATGATCTAAATATTTATATGATCTCCTTTAGTAGAAGATCTTATTTATAAGTATAGATAAAGAACTTGGTGAGTAGAGTTTCTGAATGAAAGAAAAATTATTCTAGCCTTACAGTTTGAACTTGGGGGAAAATAGGAATGTCTTTCCTTTGAGATGGGAGGAGGGAGAAATGAAGTCAGTAATGATGCAAGTGAGATAAGATCAGAAGTGAGAAGACAGTGGTATATGGAAATGAGGTAAGAGGTTAGGAACCTGGTAACTTATAGGAAAAAAAATACTAACGAAAATAAGAACAAGGGAAAGTAAATTGGAGGGAGACTTTAACTTGTGTTTTACCACAGACCATATGCCCCACAGTTTGACAAAACAACTGGCCAGGAAATTCCATGAATGTTGACACATGATTTTATTCACTAAATCCCTAGAAAGCACTCCATTCTGTTTATCTCTATCCTCAGACCTATATTTTAACCTGTCTTTGCCTCCTTTCCTTCTTCTAATAAATGTTTAACTTACCCTAAAAACAAACAAAAAAATTTTTTTCCTTTCCATGTAACTATCATCTTTTCTCCTTTTCATCCCCAGAATTTGTAGAGAGTAGTAATTATTCAAGCTTTCTCTTATTTACTTTCAATTCCACTCTCTCGGCCACTGTTCTCTGACTTTAGCTCCAGTACTACTGAATAGCTTTTGCAAAGGTCACTATCACCCAGTTATGCAAAACTACAGCCTTGTTCTCAGTCTCTCTTCTCCCTGGCATTTCTGAAAGCTTCTCAGCCCATTGACTCTCATCCTCTGGCTTTGGGCATAGGAACCGTCATAGGAAATGAGTAACTGCAATGGTACAAGGCAGACATCGTGGCCTGACCCCAGCCATGCGGCTTCCTCACTGTGTGGTGCTGGAGAACTTGTCTGGTCTCTATACACCTCAGTTTATGTAGCTGAAAAAATAGATGTAATACCCATTTATCAGTGCTATCTTCAGAATTCAATCATTAAATACTTAAGAAATATTACATCTACTAGGTTCTAGGCACTCTCTTGTGTGTTTGAGATACATTAGAGAAAAAGAGAAAAAAAAGTGTCTGTGTTATTGAACTGGAAAGGACAGATAGAAAATAAACAATGAATATAACAAATATGTATATGATATGGTATGGTAGAGAGTGATTGTGATGTAAAAAAAGTGAAACCAAGGAGAGGGATTGAAAGTCACAGTGGTAGAATGGATTGCAACTTTAAATAGGGAGGCCTTATTGAGAAAATGACATTTGAGCAAAAACTTCGAAAGGGAGGGAATTAATCATGTAGAAATTTCAGACAAGAGAGTTTCTGGCAGAAGAAACAGACTGTGTAAAGGTCAGTCGGAGATGGGTTCAGAGAGGTAACAAAGAATGGGGTATGCTTCTGTAGGCCATTGTGAGGATGTGCCGTTGACTCTGAGTAAAATACAAAGCCTGCAGAGGGTTTTGAGCAGAGAGGTGACATCGTGTCTAATCTGTTGTAACAAGACCACTGTGGCTAATGCATAGAGAGTGACTACATGGGGTAAGGACAAAAGCCAGAACCCAGGAGCTATTACAGGAATCCTGGTGAAACAGGATGATGGCATGTATCAGAAAGATGGTAGCAAGTTGGGGTAAAAGTGGTAAGCAGTAATGCGGCAGATTTTGAAGGTAGAAATGAAAGTATCTTCTGATTGGGTTGGCTGTCAGAGCAACAGAAAATAAATGTGTCAGTCCAAGGCTGGCTTGGGCAACAGGGAAGATGAAGCTGCCATCTTCTGTGATGGGAATAACTGGTGGAGGGACTCAATGACACATAATAAAATTTGTAGCCCAGAAAGTGTGGCTCAGTGGTTGAGCGTTGATCTATGAACCAGGAGGTCAAGATTTGATTCCCAGTAAGGGCATAAGCCTGGGTTTCAGGCTCAATTCCCAATGTGGGGTGTGCAGGAGGCAGCCAGTCAATGGTTCTCTCTCAACATTGAGGTCTCTCTCTCTCTCCCTCTACCTTCCTCTCTGAAATCAATAAAAATATTTAAAATAATTGTCTAGTACAAATTTAGAATCTTTGTTTTGAATTTGTCTCTTTGATTCTAAGACTTGAAGTATGTGTTCCCTTCCTTATCACACAGCGTTTCAGCATTCTTGATTTCAGTCTTATGCAAAATTTATTTGTTTTGGTATTTATAACCATTTGTTATAGAAAGGCAGAAAATATTTATTTCTCTTGAAACTGATGAGATAATTAGGGCTCAGAAAGGCTATAAGATTAACCTAAGGTCCCAACATTGTTAAAATGAATTGAAACCTAAAACATTGGGCTTTTGACTCTTTACCTAGTATATTTTAAATCATATATTACTTTCCAAGAATCAGAGTAAGATAACTTTAAGATCATGCAGTCCAAAGTATTCTACATTATCTCTGCAGAAACTAACTCAGAGAATCTAAGTAACCAGTTCTGAATCACTCATTTTTCACTTTTGAAATCTTCTAGAAATTTCCCCACAATGAGACTGCATTTTGGTTTTTGAGTGACTAATGTCCTGCATTTTCCAATTAGAAAAATGCCCAGTAGAGCAGGAAGGACCCCAGAAGACAGCAATGTCCTGGAAACCAAATTTAAAAAGTGGCTAAGGAGGGTGATCTCCTGTGCCCAATGCTGCTAGCTGCGCATGAAGGATGCAGCCTAAGGACTGGCCATGGGCTTTAGCAACATGATCATCACTGCGGACCCAGACAAGGAGCAGTTTCAGAGTAGTGGTGGGGCAAAAACATGACTGGAGATGTTAAAAGTGAAGAGAGGAGAAAACGTGGAGACAGCAAGGAGTTTCTTACAAACTAGTGACCCAGTGCACAAAATTCATGCACATTAAAAGGTTAATTAGAGGGAATAATTTAATATTGCTATTTGCCCTTTCACTATAATAGAGGTGTCAGAGATGAAAGAAAATTAGTAAAATGTATATGAAAACCTTCCTCCTGTCAGAGTCTGGGGCACACCATGGGACCCAGAGTCAAGTCCCTGTCCCACATGCACCTCGAAATTGTGCGAGACCCAGACCCGGCCAGCCTACCTCCCATTGGGCTAGATCCAGACCCATCCAGCCACCCTTGTCAAGCCCTGCAGGGCAGGGGGCGTAACCTCAGGTCCCCTGACCCAGCACCAGGATGGGAGGCAAGGCCTAAGGCCTCCCAGCCCCAACAGGAGTGGAGGACATCCCTTGAGGTTCTCCATCAAGCCCTTTCAGGTGGGGGACATGGCCTGAGGTCCCTCGTCAAGCCCATCCAGGCAGGAGGTGCAACCTCAGGTCCCCTGGCCCGGTGCTGGGGTGCAGGGTGTAGCCTGAGGTCCCCTATCAACCCACTGGGTGGGAGTGTGGTCTGAGGTCCCCCGGCCTGGTGCCGGGGTGGGGGCATGGCCTGAAATCTCCTATAAAACACCATCTGGTGGGAGGCGTAGCCTGAGGTCCCCCAGCCTGGGCTGGGGCAAGGGGAGCAGTCTGAGGTCCCCTAGCCCGGACCCAGGACAGGAAGCTCACTTTGAGGTCCCCTGTCAATCCCCGCTGGGCAGGGGGCATGGCCAAAGGTCTTCTGGCCTGGCACTGGGGCAGGAGAGTGCAACCTGAGGTCCCTTGTCAAGCCCCACCTGGTGGGGGGGTGGCCTGAGGTCCCCTGGCTTGGCATTGGGGAAGGAGGAGCAGCCTATGGTCCCCCAGCAGAGCACCAGGATGGGAAGGGCACCTTAAGGTCCCCTGACAAGCCCTCAGGTCCCTGCTGATTGCTCTTTAAGGCTCCTTATGGGAACCTGGCCTCAGCTGTGGGTGTAGCCATCTTTGTGACAACGAGATGGTCTTAGCATATTTCCTCTTTATTAGATAAGATTAGAGCAGAAAAATGGAGTCATGGCCTAAGGCCTCCTCATTTTTTAATATGGGAGAAAAGCAGGTTTGTGTACTAATGAAAATAGCCCAGCAAAAAGAAAACAAATTGAGGATATAGGAAACAGAACAGTGACGGGCAACCTTTTGAGCTTGATGTGTCAAAATTCACCAAAAAAAAAAGAACGAGCATAACTCCAGTGGTGTGTCACTTCAAGAAAAAACAATAATTTCGCTATATTTATAGTTTAAATAACAAAAATGTATAATTGTAATATATAACTGTATTTAATAAACCAAAAACTAATTATTTAATTGACCTGCTTAGTGACTTCTTTTTTCAACTGTCAGTCAGTTTCTTTTGTTGGTCTTGATATTATTTAACTTGTGTGGGGTGCCATGAAGTAAGATAAGTGAGGGGGAGGGGGAATTCTTTAACTAACCTGCCGATTAGTGACTTTTTTGTTGCTGAATTTCATTGGCTAAACCTTCAATTGAAGGTTGGTATTCTGTACACTTCAAGCCCAAGCAAGCACTACTAACTTCATCTGTCAATCTGTTTCTTTTGTTGGTTTTGATATTATTTAACGCTGAGAATAAGGTTTCACAAAAGTATGTAGAGGGAAAAATTGTGAGTAAAGTCATTGCTATATTTTTCAGGGTGCTAAAAGTGTCTGGAAATCAGTTCCAGGCTCTCTAAATTTCCTGTTCATAGTGGCACTCCTCTTGATTCTCCAAGTGGCACCTTTCCAGATTCTCAAGCTTTGATCTCAAGTTGACAAACACCTGAGCCCAGATGCTGTCTTGAAATTCTGAAAGTTGCATCTTCAAATCATCAATTTGTATCCATTAGAAACCATTTAATTCCAAACTACTGTAGACTGCTACATCAGGATACTTAATTATTTTTATGGTCTGTTCTAGGCTTCTAAATTGATTAAATCTATCACTGAACTGGTCAAGTAAGGAGTCTAAAACATGCTGGTACTTCATATGCAAGAGTTCATTTTGTACAACTGCACTGGCCTTCTCAAAATACGTTGTTACTTGAGGAAAATACTTATAAGTTTTAGTTTCTACATCTCACTTGAAAAATTTAAGTATACCTTCAAAAGCTTTTATGTATCCAAACATAACGTCAATACTTTTGCCAACACCTTGTAACTTTAAGTTCAGTTCATTAATATGAACAGAGAGATCTGTAAAAAGTATCAGGGTGTTGACCCACTTATCATCATTGAGCTGAGATAAAATTCCCAGATGCTTATCCTCAAGAAATACCTTAATTTCTTCAAAGCACTCCACAAAGCACTCAAGAACTTTGCCTCAGCTCAGCCATCTTACATTATTGTACATCAGCAGTCCACTGTAGGTGCAATCAACCTCCAGTAAAAGTAGAAAATTCTCGCTTATGAAGGGGGTGAGCAAAATTAACTATTTTTGTAAAAACTGACATTAAGTTGTTTAAGTTGGTGAATCCTGCCTTGGCACATAAAACCTCCTGATAGATAATACAATGAAAAGGTACAATCAGATGCCCATCAGCTTCCATAAACAATTTAACAAATCCAACTTTTTCCCCACCATGTTTGGTGTCCCATCTATCATCATTGACACAACTTTAGAGATATCAATGCTTAGGTCATGG
This sequence comes from Antrozous pallidus, assembly GCA_027563665.1. Taxonomy (NCBI): domain Eukaryota; kingdom Metazoa; phylum Chordata; class Mammalia; order Chiroptera; family Vespertilionidae; genus Antrozous; species Antrozous pallidus. Next base: position 89,400,432 of record CM050514.1, read on the forward strand.
AATGTTTGTATAACAACCTTACATATTTCGCTTCCTGATGTACTTGTTGGCACTGATACTAACTTTATCAACTCTTCTCTCATTGTGAGACCATCAGAATATCGACCAATAATGGCCAACTGAGCATGTGATGTGACATCAGTAGTTTCATCAAGAGAGATTGAAAAATATTTACAATCACTTATGTCTCTCTTTAATTGATGTTGTATATTTGTGTGTTTGTGTTCAGTCTCATTATTCGGTCTTTTATGATATTCCTACTGACTGGTAACTCAGATATGATCTTAATAATTGCATCTTTATTCTGCATATTGTGAAATAGAACTGGTGTGCATCTTAGGAGAATTCTTTAATAAATTCTCGCTCACTGAGTGCTTTTCCATGCTGAGCTATGGAGTGAGCAATTCTCAAACTTGCAGATGTTCAATTTGTAGATCCTTTTTTAAATTTAAGGATGGAATTAGATTGGCCCTTATAAAGGTGTAGCTGCCTGGAAATGTATTCCTTTCTTTCATCCTCATCTTTTTTCAAGATCTGGGAATGATTTTCTTCAAAATGTCTATTTATATTCCACGTTCTGCTTATTACCATTTTAGTACATAGAATGCAAAATGATCTGCCATTTTTTTTCTAGAATGCCATACATCTCGGTCCATGTCTCCTGAAAGGGTCGGCTACTGCTACTGCCACTTCCTTTACTTAACCTTGTTTTTTTATTTTTTGGGTTCTCCATCAGGGGGACAGTGACAGAAGATAGAATTATAGATAGCCTGTTAGCCCTGCAGGCAATTAGTGGTTAACTAGCCTAACTGACCACAAGATGGCACATGTAACTGTCTTTTAGGAAAGGGCAGGGTTATTAAGCAGAAATAGGGGTTAATAAGGATGCACAACAGTAATAGTAGTGAAATGAAGTCTACACTATGCTGCAAAATGACATTCCTTATATAAATTAAGATGGCTGCTGCTATTTCTAATGGCAGGAAATGGCACCCATAGCACAGGCCCTTGCCTGTCCAAGCCTCCCCCTCACTTATCTCAATAACGATGGTCAATTAGAAATCCCCAACACCCCAGAACAGTAGATTGGATGATGATTACTGTAGTTATGTGGTTGTCGGTAATGGTGATCACAGGGCCCCCAGAGATGCGTCCCCCCAGGGCATTCTGCTGCTCCCTGCTTCGCAGGCCAGAAGTGAGGTCAAAGGTCCCCTAACGGCCTAACTGCAAGTCCCAGAACTAGGTGCTCTGTGCCAGAGTTCTGTTGTTTTGGCCTGAAGACCTCTGGCACAGAGTGTCTACACTACACTACAGAAAATGTTTCATCCTCGGCTACTGCACCTGGCTGTGCAGTAGCCGAGGATGAAACGTCCTTCTCAGCATGCGGCCCCATACTTTTCTGTATGCGACCACATGCTGCTGCGTGTCAACTAAAATGGCTACATGTGTCATTGCTGACATGCGTGTCATAGGTTCGCCATCATGGAAATAGAGAAAAGAATTACAGGATAATGCCCTTGAATTGGCAAGAGGGATTAAAACTAGTGCCAGAGGGAAATATTTGACATTTAATGAGAGCTGTGTCCTTTCTGTGTAGCAGATGGGAAAGTAAAGTATGCAGATATAAAGGCTACTGGGCAGGAGGCTGAGGGCAAGTTTTGCAAGTTCTCTTTGAGTGCTTCTGAATGCACAGTGAGGTAGGAAGTGGGTCACATACAGAGAGTGAGAGTGAAGGGGAGGAGCTGAGAGTTATAAGAGAGAGAAAGTAGTGTAAAACAGTCATGTAAAAGATTGGGTGAATGAATAACTTAGTCACAGACAGCGTGGTTGTCAGGGTAAGTTTAAGGCTGTACTTGATGTGCCTTGTCCCAGGACACAGTCCCAAGTGGGCAGTCCAGCAGCAGCACCAACGAGCCCCTGTGCGCGCAACAGTGGTAGCTATTTCTGTTGTGTTATTCAAAACCATTCTGTCCCTTAACAGAGGTGTTAGAGGGCATGAAATTATCTACCTGAAAATTGCTCAACATTTTTTAGGCAGAAATTTAAGAATTTCCTCTTTAATATCCAATTACTTGCCGTTTCCATAATCCTTTATATTTGCAAATTGTTCCACAGTGATGCTCATTACGTTTGCTTCACTTACACATAGAATAAAACTAAGTGAAGTAAGTCGGGGAGGCACAGGGCTTTGTTCAGCTCATGCTGGCAGCAGGGAACAGACAGGAATCATATATCCTGGATTTAACAGTTTACACAGCATTTTCTCAAAGTACATTTTGTGGACTATTAATTCCAAAAGATGTTCCTTGAGTCGAGAGTTCTGTGGTTAAATAAGTGTGAGAACTTTGAATGTTATACTGCACTCAGGTTGTCACAATATACATTCGTATCTTTGAGAAGCCTGGTGTTGAAGAGATCTACACAACTTTATTTAACTTAGCATTTCTGAGGCTTAGTTGACCACAAAAATATTTTGTTTTTTAAACAGAGAATACTTTTCCAGGCATATGAAGCACTCATTGATAGCATTATTTGCCATATCCATTTATACCTTCTTCCTTTCTCGTAGAATTCTAGCTTTAGCTGAGCACATTGCTGCTTAGCCAAAGGTTTTACTCCCATCTCCCTTTGCTGCTAGTCCTGGCTGTAACCAAGTTCTGATCAGTGAGGTGTAAGTGGAAACTAAGTGCATGACAACCTGGAAACAGCCTTAAAAGAAAGGAGCCCTCCTTTGTTGCCACCACCTACCTTCTTCCTTTAGGCTTCCTGGAATGCAGCATGAGGGCTACAGCCTTAGCATTTGAGTCTGTAGGAAGCTCGCAAGTGATAAGAAAGCTACAGGAGAGCAGGAACCTGGCTCCTTGATCATTGTGGAGTCACCACATGGCACACACTGCCTACCCCCAGACTCCTTTAACTGAGAGAGAATTAATCTTCAATCTTGCATAAGGCACTGTTATTTTGGTGTATTTTATTTTATGTTACCCAAGGCTGAATCAAGCCCTGGCTAATACAATGCAATGCCTGCCTTCATCTCATAGAACTGTGTTCTTCAGAAACACTGAGAAGTGCTGATCTAAATTCAGCCACTAAAACTTCATAACCTTTCCTCCAAACAAGTGCATCTTTGTCTGAGTCCAAACACATGGAATCTTCACCTATGTTTGGTGTTTACATTTCATTTCAAGTATTATCACACGAAAGGTAACAAGTAACTGGAAAGAGCAACAGCTTATGTCAAAAATATAAGCATTCAAGTCTCAACTCTGCTTCTTGACCTTAGACAAGTACACTAAAATCTATTCCTCTGTTTTCCTGAAAGCACAGCAGTAATAGTATGTTTTCTGTTTCACAAAGTTGTTATAATGGTTAATAAAATATAGGCCACCACACACACCCCCAAAAAATCCTAATTATGTAGTACACTAAACAAAATATTTTACTGTTACTGTTTGTTATTCCACCATACCAGAGGGCACTCTGGTCTCAAACTTACTAATGTGTGGGTGTGTGCATTTGCACTCTTGCACATCATTTCTATAAATGTCACCTCTCTGTGGACAAGTAGAACCAAACAGGCTTCTTGATCCCATTTCAATGTAAATTCTAAGTGCAAATATTATTCTCAGAATCTTAATGTTAGTGTTAGCAACTAGGGTTACTGTCTGGAAACTCAGTTCTCGTCAATGCAGGAAAGAATTTAAGGCCAATGAAAACAAAAGTAAAGCAAAGTAGGATTTATTGAAAATACACTCCAAGCGAGGAGCAGGCCAGTCAAGAGAGAAATGGCCCCAAATTCCGTTGGTTCTTTGGTTTAAATGAGGGATTTCTGGGTGGAGACTTGTATTTGCATCCAGGTACAAGTTTCAATTGTAGAACATAAATTAATCCCAGACACCAGGGCCTCTGCTTGGGTCGCTGGGGGGCATGGCCAGCCTGCAAACCACCACAGTCCTCTCACCCAGGCCTCCACACGCCCCAAGGGAATCCCCACCCTGAGCCGGGACACCTTCACGGCAAACCAGCTGGCCCTCACCCATGAACTAGGCTTCTATCCTATCTAATAAAAGATTAATATACAGATTGACCATTACTCCAACACACAAAATGGTTGCCCCCATGTGGTCAAAGATCCTGCCCCCATGTGAACACAATATGGCCACCACAAGATAGCCAGCAGGGGAGGGCAGTTGGGAGGGACCGGGCCTGCAAGGGAGAGCAATCAATCCTGCAGGGGAGGGCAGTTAGGGGTGGCCAGGCTGGCAGAGGAGGTAAGTTGGGGCAAACAGAGCAGTTACATATCAATCAGGCTGACAGGGGAGTGGTTAGAGGGTGACCAGGCTGGCAGGCAGAAGCAGTTAGGGGCAATCAGGAAGGCAGGCAGGCGAGCAGCTGGGAGCCAGCAGTCCTGGATTGTGAGAGGGATGTCTGATTGCCTGTTTAGGCCCAATCCTGGGATCGGGCCTAAACGGGCAGTCAGACATCTCTCGAGAGGTCCCAGATTGGAGAGGGTGCAGGCTGGGCTGAGGGATACCCTATTTGTGTGCATTAATTTTTATGCACTGGACCTCTAGTCCTATCTAATAAAAGAGTAATATGAAAATTGATAGTACCTTTGCTACACCCACAAGCCATGACCACCGGTCAATCAGGAGCGGGGGCGGGAGGGGGACCGAGGTGTGTGTGAGGCAGCCAGGGAGCACGGAGTGGGGGAGACCCCCCGGGCCAGGCATTCACCAGCAGCCGGGTCCAATGCGGCTGGCAAGCATGCGAAGTGGGGGGTGGGGCCAGTGCTTGCTAAGCGTGAGGCCGCTGTGGCCGCCAAGTGTGGGGTGCTCCCGGGGTGGGCAGTCACTGCCGGGGCTAAGGCCTGAGCTGGGAGGGCAGGGCCGAGGCATTTGGCAGGTACAGGGCCCCAGGGATCAGGCGGTCTCCGGGTGGTCGCCTGTGGCCAGGCTAAGGCCAGGGCCAGGTGGGCGGGCCCGAGGCAGCTGAGAAAGAGTCAGCCATCGGCCCCATTGCAGGGTGTTGGCTGGGTGCCCAAGGCCTAAAGTTTCATCCAGGGGTGAGGGGTTAGTAGGACATCCCCTGAGAGCTCCCAGTATGTGTAAGGGGGCAAGTTGGGCTGAGGGGTCACCCACCCCCAGTGCACAGATTTTGTGCACCAGACCACTCGTCTATATATAAAAGCCTAAGTGACCATTACAACTGAATGACCAGAATGACCTGTCGACCAGTTGTTATGATGCATACTGACCATCAGGGGGCAGATGCTCAATGCAGGACCTCCCCCTGGTGGTCAGTGCACTCCCACAGAGGGATTGCTGCTCAGCCAGAAGCAAGGCTCACAGCTGGCAAGGCAGCTGCAGCCGTGGGAGCATCTCCCAACTCCGCAGCAGGCACAGTGGGCCGGGATGAGCATGATCAGCGAGGTACCCAGGCAGCTCAGGCTCCTCCCTGGCCACCTGCCACTTGGTGCACTGCTACATCCCTCAGGGGATGTCCAACTGCCAGTTTAGGCCTGATCCCCACAGGCCAGGGCAGTCGGACATCCCCTGAGGGATCCAGGATTGCGAGAGGGCATAGGCCAGCCTGAGGGAACACCCCCAACCTTCCGTGCACAAATCCTTGCACTGGGCCTCTAATTTTATAATACTTAGTCCAGGGTTCTAGTAAGGTCACATTGAGGTCATGTATTTTCCTCTGTGCTTGCACCAAAAATCAGCTCCTGAACCTGCCCACAGGCAGTCTTCTTCAAGACCTGCTCACTGCAGGGCTGCCCATAGAGAGGAATCTGAAGCCAGTGTTGGTCCTGGGACTGTCAGGACCCCGTCCCAGTTGCTCACATCTAGTTTCCTACCTAACACAGGGTAGGGCCTTTGGAAGCTCATAAGTCTGTGTATCTACATTAAGGTGAGATATTACCTAAACTTTCCTGAAGTTATAAATGTATTCTCACTTATAAAGACCCTGGAAGAATAAATTCTAAGTCCTTGCCTGCAAGATCATATCTGAGAATTTAACAATCTTCACTATAAAATAGCTCCTGAGAATTAAATTTCAATTCTTTATCCTAATTTAAGTCTCAGGCTCTTTTGTGTATATCAGCAAAAAGTTGATACAATGTGTTCAACATTAACTTTTTATTCATTTGAAGACAGTTCTGAAGACAACCCTCACATGGATATTGAGCCTAAAACTCACACTTACCATGGCAACTGTTTTTTTTTTAATTATGGAAGATATTCAACTCACTTATAAGGAGTTTGATGAATATAGTAGTAGAAGTACTTTACTTTTAAAATTATAGATATTTAAAAATAAATTTCTAAAGAAAATAAACTGGGTAACAAATTTGCAAATCCAAACATCCATTAAAGATAAAATTATCATTTCTAAACTAAGTAGCTGAAAAAATAAGACTATTAGTTAAAATAGGTACATATATTATTCAAATGAGATAGCTAACATTTTAAGCTTAAAATAAATTAAAAACAAGTGCCTAATTGATATTCATTTATTCCTGTCACTATCTAACCATAACAGTGAAAACTAGTTCTGTATAGCATCATTCACAGGAAGAGTGTCCCAACATAATTTCCAAAATTAAAATAATGCATAATATTAATTTTGTTTGTTTTCAGTTTCTATGACGTGTCTGACATATATAACTGGATATATTCACTCTCAGTTTCCTATTTTTATTGTAAACCTTATGAAGGGGTGTTAGCATTGTACTCAACAAAATTCATTAAATGATTGATTTTCTTTTTTTGGTGGGGAAGAGTTCCAATTAATTTTTTTATTGTTTAAATTATTACAAATAGTAGTACATATGCTTCCTTTTTTTTCCCCATTGACCTCCCCCTGGCCTCCCTTATCTTCAGTACATGCCCTCACCTGCCCCCACCCCAGTGTCCTGTATCCTTTGGTTATGCTTATATGCATTCATACAATTCCTTCAGTTGATCTCTTATAGACCTCGCCCCCCAACCTTTCCTACCTTCCCACTGTAGTTTGACAGTCTGTTCAATGCTTCTTTGCCTCTGTATCTATTTTTCTCCCGTTCCTTTTCTTTAAAAAAAATCTTGCATCTACATACTAGAAATCCTATCTAATAAAAGAGCAACATGCAAATTTGACCATACCTTCGCTATACTACCAGCCAATCAGGAGCAGGGGCGGGGCAGGGTGGCACAAGATGAGGGGGAGGGGCCGGGCTGGGCGATGGCAGGCCCCCAGATTGATTGCAGCAGCCTGGTGTCCGGCTTACAGCTGGGTCTGGAAAAGGTCTCCCCCCGCCCTCCGGCTGGGGGCATGGCCAGGCAGCGATTGGCCCTGATCTAGGGTGACCACTTCACTGGGTGCCCCAGGCCAGGAGCAAAAAGGCCTTGCCAAGCGGTCTTTTCACCCCTGGCCTCCAGCAGGCTGGGCCAGGCTGGGGGCATGGCCAGGCAGCAATCAATCAGACCCGATCTTGGGGCAACCACTTCCCTGGGTGCCCCAGGCTGGGGGCACAAAGGCCTCGCCAAGCGGCTTTTTTGTCCTCAGCTCTACGATCAGCCCCAATTGCAGAGCAATAGCTGGCTGGGTTTCCCTGGCTGAGGTCCCCTGCCCAAGGACGGAAAGACTGCCAGAGGCTTTCAGCCTTGGGTAGGCCAGGGGTGAGCCTTCAGTAGGACATCCCCTGAGGGCTTCCAGTGTGTGAGAAGGGGCAGGTTGGGCTGAGGGACCACCCGCCCCCAGTGCACGAATTTCGTGCACCGGGCCCCTAGTAAACATATAAGAACAAAAAATGTTTGAATCTCAATTTCAATGTCCAACAATTCTGAATCCCAGAATCAATGTCAAATAGTTTCTTATGTGTACATGTCAGCAATGATATCTGGATGGTGGACAAATGGTGGCGATGCAGGTCCCACCCTCTCTGGTTTGGTCCTGGTCAACCTGCAGTGACACACACCTGCTGACTACTAGCATGGCAAGGTGTCGTCAGCGTCTTCCATCTCTGGACTGTCTTCGTGGTTAAAACAGACTTGTCAGTTCCTCTTTGTTGCAGGAATCCATATGAACTTGAAGCTGTTTTCTGAAAATAAACAAACATATTCTCAACCAAAAGTTAAAAAAAGGAATCTTTTCTGTAAATTTGACTTGGGATTCTTTTTATTTTTGCACAAATGATTTTCCTTTGGCTTATTTTGACACCATGTGTGTTTTTCATGGGTGTTCTGCTGTTAGCATTACAAATGGAAATTAATTTTCTGAAGTAAGAATTTTCTAGATGTAATTTACTTAAGGATATTTTTCCTTACATGATATTACCCCATTATCCCCCCTTTTCTTTGATTAATGGAGGCTTTCAGAAATTTTATAGTGCAGTCTTGGTAACTTTAAATTTTAATTTTGCACAAAAATATGACTGCTTTTAAGTTCTTTGCATGTTAAGCAATTTTACGATGAGATTAACTACTAATAGAAATTTTAGTTAATATTTTAGGAACAGTTTTTTGTCCAGTACACTTAAATTTTCTTGAGTATTCACTTATTTCAATTGGCCAATTTAAATTAATCTGAAAACTTGATTACTATTTTACTGTCAAATTTAATACTCAAAAAATAATCTAACACCTGGTGCTAATTTGCTACCAATAAATAGTTATAGAAATCAATACAGATACATCTATATGCATAGGTTAGTTTATATGCATATATATTCTAGCTCTGTCCACTGAGAGAACCCAGTAGCAATACTGTTCTAGCAATAATGAGAATACCTAGTCTCCAGATTTTAGTTTCTAAATACTTTCCTCCAATGAAAAGAACTAGGGCCTTGGAGGAACGGTGGATTCCAGGACTAAGTAGAGAAAATATCAGACAATCCTGGAATATCTTGTGGTGCCAGAAAGAAAGGGAATGTTACAAAATGATGAAAGTACATAGACGAACAACTTGAATAATTTCAATAGGCAAATCTAGATGAATTTAAACAATGAAATAAATGACATATTGTATTTTTTATATCATGGTGAACTATAATTATATAATGACATCCTATATCATAAAAACCTAATATGCAAATTGTCCCCAGGGCAGTCATTTGACCAAGAGTTCAAGTGGGAGGCGGGGAGTTCTACCTGTCTATGATGTGTGCTGACCACCTAGGGCAGTGCAAACCATGATGGGCGTTGGCTACACAGCACTGGCAGCAAGCGGCAGTGGAGGCACTGCCGGCCCTGATGGGCACCAATGAGAGCAGGACCATGCGGAATAATGGAACAGGTGAGCAGGCAGTGCCAGGCCAAGACAGGTATGAGTGGGGGTCCGATTGCCCTACCAATCACCCCACAGATGGTGATCAGCCTGGCTCACAGGCACTGAGGGAGCAGACGGGGGTCCCACCCCAATCTATTGCCCCACAGGTGGCATGGTGGAGCAGGTAAGGGGATGGCACCAGGCCAAGGCAGAGTTCCATGTGGGACCGCAGGACTGTGAGCCTGGCAGCACAACTGGAGCCTGATCGCCATAGGCCACCCTGAGGGATCCCACCCATGCATGAATTCCTGCACCAGGACTCTAGTATTATATAAGCCATAGTTCACCATGATATAAAGAATAATTGAATAAATAAATAAAGGAAGAAAGGAAAAGGGACAGCTTTTGTTATCATCGAATTCTAATTAATATATGTAGAGAAACTATGAAAATAGAAAATCATTATTGGGCAAACACCACAGTAATAATTATTGCTGAAAAGAGTCCCAGATGCATGCTAAAATTAGTAGATAAAAATGTAAGAAACAGGATATTTGCATAGTTTCAAAATATCACCTTACCAGGTACTTATTAATTATAAAGAAAACCAAAGTTTTGCCACTTCAGAAATGTGCCTTTTGGGATATTGATTTTAACCTGGTTACTAAAGAAAAAAATTCAGAAAGAACCTTTGAACTTCCCCCTTTCCTGTCTAAGAGATTTAAGAAGAACAGTTCTGCTCCACGAAGGAAATCTTATATTTACTTAGCATTAGATAAGAAGGGTCTGACCAGGAGGCTATTAGCTAGATTTCTCCCAGGAGTTTCATTGTGTTTTTAGGTTACCTGATGAGAATTTGTTTGCCATATGTGTTCTGCTCTTTTCAGCTACATATGAATTGCCTTTTATTCCCTTCCAAAATTCAAAACCCTTAACCCTTTTCTCCTTTGTCCAGCATGACATATAAGCCTCAACTGCCCAATAAGTATTGGGTCACATTTTTATAGGTCCCCCAAATATGCACTTGTTTATTACATTTTTTCTTTTAATCTATCTCTGTTAATTTGATTATTAGTCCAACTAAAAGGTGAAAGGATTTTTTTTACCTCCACAATTACAAATAAAGCAATAACTTTACAATAGAGAAAACTGATAGACAACATCTTAACCAAGTGACAAAAGTTAAAATTGCATAATAAAACATAATGAATTAAGACATAAGGCTGTACCTCATACAATACACCGAGAAGGTTACAACAGTACTTCCTTGATATTCTTGCCAAAATAATGTATAAATTGAATTTAATCATGAGGAAACATCAGATAAACCCAAATTGTGACATTCCACAAAAATAACTGGTTCATGCTCTTCAAAATGTCAAGGTTATAAAAGACAAACAAAGCCTGAGGAATTAAAATAGATTTAGGAAAGTTAACAAAATATAATAACTGAAGGCAAAGTGGGTTTCTGGATTGAATCTTGGACTAGGAAGCAGCATTAATTGTTCAATGGAAAAATTCAAGGACTCTAGGTTAGTTAATGATATTATTGTATAAATGTTCATTTCTGATGTCATTAATTTTACTGTGATTATGCAAGATATTGACATTAGGAGAAGCTGGTTTAATGGCATATAAGAGCTCTTTGTGGTATTTTTGCAACTTTACCAAGTGTAAGATTTCAAATCAAAGCTAATTTAAAATAAATACATCTATATTACCCATCCCCATAAACTTCAGTAAACAATACCTTTATATATTGTTGTAAAATAAACCACTACAATCAATAATATTTTTATTATGTCTCATGATAATGTAATAACATGAGAAAAAAATAAATGAAAGAGATAGATATAGGGAAGAAGAAATAAAGCTATCTTTGTTTGCAGATGTCATGATGGTTTATGTAGACATTCCCCAAAAATTATAAAAAAAAGAACCCCACACCTAACTTCTTGTAAGTAGTAAGTGATTATAGCAAGCTTAAAGGATACAATATTAATGTACAAAACAGAATCACTTTTCCATACATCAACAAAGAACAAGCATAATTTTAAATTGAAAGCACATTATCATTTACTTTAGCACTCAAAAAATAAAATATTTACATATAAATAAAATATTTACAAGATATTTGTGAGGAAAACCTCAAAACTCTGATGAAAACTATCAAAGAAGAACTAAAAGAATGGAGAGCTATCTCATATTCATGGATAGGAAGACTTGATATCATCAACTTGTCAGTTCTTCCCATTTCATCCAAAGATTTAACACAATCCAAATCAAAACATCAGCAAGTTATTTTATTGATATCAATAAAAGGATCCTAAAGTTTATATGGAGTGGCAAAAGTCCTAAAAAAGCCAATGCATTACTGAAGAACAAAGTTGGAGGACATATATTATTGGAGATTAAGACTTATTATTAAGCTACAGTAATCAAGACAATGTGATATCTATCTAATAAAAGAGTAATATGCTAATTTGACCATACTTTTGCTACACCCACAAGCTTCTTGCTTTTCCAACTGAGTGGATTTTGCTTCTTTGTATCTCATATCTTTGACTTGGTTCTTGCTGTCCTCTAGACTGCTTTTAGGTCTTTGTATAATATTTTTTATTTCAGTCAGTGTATGCTTAATTTCGAGCTGGTCCTTTTTCATATCCTTGAGGGTCTCATTCATATCCTCAAAGGTCTCATTCATATCCTCGAAGGTCTCATTAAGTTCATTGGCCTTTTCTAGGAGCCTCTTGAAAAACCTTATAACAGTAATTTTGAACTCTATGGCCAGTCGGTTTTTTTTCTCCATTTCTTTCACATCTGATTTCTTTCCATGTCTCTGCATTTTGTCTGCTTCCCTGAGTTGGTTGATTAGCTTTGTGTGGTAGATGTCCTCTAAGGGACAGTGGCTCAGCCTCCTCAGCTACCTGAGGTGGATACTCTTGGTGCAGCCCTTTATGGGTTGCACAGTGTTGTTGAAGTTAAGCCTAGATTATTGTTGTTAGCACTAGGAGGGTTTGACCTCCAGGCCAATTGGCTGTGAGGATCAGCTGTGCTCAGGTTGGATGGGCGGAGTCTCCAGGCTGAGCAGGCAGCCTTGATTTCCCATCAGCTTCACCCTATGCAGCACCTGGGTCTCTGTGTCTGGTGGTAGTGGCGGCACGCACCTCTGAGAGAAAGCTGCCGCTGAGCTCTACCCGCTGACAGACAATTCAGCCTCTCCCCAAATGAGTCTGCACCCAAAGTCTCACCGAGGGTTATAAAACAATGTAGTCTGGTGGTGTCCCTTCTTTCTTTTTTTTCTCCTGAATGAGAGAGCAAGTCAGGAGTCCCCTCTGCCCCCTCACGTGCTTCTGCAGCTCCCAAGTTTACACACCCTCTCTGCAAACTTGCAGACCTCTGCAGCACCCAAGTTTTAGCATGCTTCCTCCTTACTGTCCAGTTTCATACCGTATGGGTGTGGGTTCCCTGGGCCTCACCCAGAACTGGGGAATCAGTGCAGTGGGATGCCCTTTTCTCCCTCCCCATTCGAGAAAACCAGCCGGGTGTCCAGCTGCCCGCCCTATCCTCTTGCACACGTATGGCTCCAAACCTCTGACTCCACACATATCCTCAACTCTGCTGCTCCTCTGAGTCACAGTGTCCTATCTTTACTTTTATTTGTGGAATTTCCATTCAGCCAGCTTTCCAGTGATTCTGGATGATGCTCATTCTGTCGTTAAGTTGTAGTTTTGAAATTGTTGTGTGGAGCAGTAAGATAAATGTTTACCTATGGCGCCATCTTGGTTTTTCCAATCTGATTCCCTCTTTCTCACTTCTTCCCTCATTTTTCTTATATAGTATCTCAATTGGCCATCAAAGCTCAGTGAAGGCACTGGGACATGCTTAATCCATTTTACAGACCAGGACACTGAGGCTAATTCCAGTTGGCTGTGGAACTTGACTCAGTGCACAGGGAGCCCTCAGAGCCATGCTCTCTGCTCTTCCTAAGGGCAGCCGCTGGGCAAACAGAACATACCTTCCCATCAAGCTCTTTCCCATGAACCTCTTTCTCAAGCATCTCTTCATTGTGGATGCTCCACATTCTTTCCTCTCTCTGGTCTTCTGCCCCCATTCTTTACTGACCCTGCTTCTCTGGAGAAGGTAGAAGGCTTCTCACTCACTACCTAGGCATGCTCTGCCATGGGGCAGGGCAGGGCAGGCTTGCTTTTGGGTCAAGGTTGGAGCAGGAGTCACCACCTCTGAAGTGAGAAGACTGCCTGGGCGAGGCCAGTTAGCAACGGGAGCTTCTCTGAATCACTGGCAGTCAGCCAGGTACCCTGCAGTGCGGCACCCCTCCACTGAGGTGGCACTGCTCCTCAATCCCCGTCTCAGGGCTGCACGTTCTTGCCCCTCCTCCCAGGAGTCCTTCCATGCCCCTTGACACCAGGCCTGGCCCACCACCTCTTGGGACCACTGCAAAAGCTCTGTCTCTCTACAGGTGAGGCAGATCCCTGCGAAGAGTCTGTGAAGCTATGGATCTGTGGCCAGAGGCCTGGTCTGTGTCTCAATAACCCCATGCCTGAGATGTTCTCAGAGCCCCATGGGTGTGGCTAGGCTGGCTGCTGCCCCTCAAGGAGCCTGCAATGGACCCAGACTCCTCTGTGGCATCTGGCGCTGCCCACCCTGCCTCCCTTGGCAGATGGACTGGTACCTTTGGGCAGTGTCTGGTGCTGTCCCCTGGGCCTCCCCCACCCCAGATGAACCTGGACCCCAAGGATTGGGCCATGGTGCTGCCCACCCTGCCTGCATATGCAAATTAACCACCATCTTTGATGGGTTAATTTGCATACTCATTCTGATTGGCTGTGGGCATAGTGGAAGTATAGTCAATTTACATGTTTGGCTATTATTAGGTAACATAGATTCTCAAAACTTGGAAGCAACTAAGGTATTTATTCAGAGCTTAAAAGAAATGAGCTATCAAGCCATGAAAAGACATGGAGGAAACTTAAATGCATTTACTAAGTAAAAGAAACCAATCTGAAAAGGCTTTATACTGAATAATTCTAATTATATAATCTTTTGGAAAAGATAAACCTACAGAGACAGTTAAAAGATCAGTGGCTTTCAGGGTTAGGGTAGAGGAAAGGATGAATAGGAAAAGCATAGAGGATTTTTAAGGCAATGAAATTATTCTGTGTGATAGTACAATGATGAATACCTATCAGTGTATGCTTGTCAAAACCCATAGAATGTACACCAAGAAGAGTAAACCCTAATGTAAACTAAGGGCTTTGGGTAACAACAATGTGATAATGTAGGCTAAGTGATTATAATAAAAGCAACACTCAAGTACAGGATGTAGATAGTAGGAACAATAAATATTTGAGAACTCAGGATACTTCCCACTCAATTTTTCTATAAACCTAAAACTGCTCTAAAAAAGTGATTAATTTGAAGTTTTTTAAAAATTTAAATTAAAAAATGGTGAATATGGCATTTTATGGAAATATTTATTCTTTAATATATATTTTTATTGATTTCAGAGAGGCATAGAGAGGGAGAGAGAGAGACAGAAACATCAATGATGGAAGAGAACATTGATTAGCTGCCTCCTGCACACCTCACACTGGGGAACGAGTCCACAATCCAGCATGTGCCCCAACCAGGAATTGAACCTTGACTTCCTGATTCATACATCACAGTGGCCAGGCTTATGGAAATACTTCTTAAGCAAAGCACAAGATGTGTGAACTAAAAATAAAAATAGTGATTACCTGAATACATTAAAATTAGGAACTTCCCTTCTGGGAGAAGACATTTATAACTCATACATTTCCAGAATAAACAGCCCCAACCATTTTTGGCTCAGTGGATAGAGCATCAGCCTGTAGACTACAGGGTCCCAGATTCAATTGCGGTCAAGAGCATGTACCTTGGTTGCGGGCATATCCTCAGTAGGAAGTGTTGCAGGAGGCAGCTGATCGATGTTTCTCTCTCATCCATGTTTCTAACTCTCTATCCCTCCCCCTTCCTCCCTGTATAAAGTCAATAAAATATATATATTTTAAATGTTAAAAAGTACAAACAATTCAATAGAAAAGTAGTAAAGGAAATGAATAGGCATTCACAAAAGAGAAAACCCAAATAGAAATAAAACAAATGCATAACCTCACCAGTAAACAGGAAAATACAAGTTAAAACCTCAGTGAGATATAATTTCATATCCATCAATTCAGAAAATTTTTTAAAAGTCTAAAATTACTAATATTTGGTGTAGATATGGAGAAATACAAATCTTCTCTCCAATGATGGGAGGATAATTGGCACAGCCAGGATAAAGAGCAATTTAGCAATATCTTGTAAAGTTAAGATGAAAATACTCCACCATTCTAGAAGTAGTTTTTCCCTTGTGAATAAAAAACTATGTATAAAAAATTAGTTACAACATAGTTTAATTTAAATGACCACCAGCAGGAAATAATAAATTGTCCCATATTTATTCAATGAAACACTGTACAACCACTACAATTATTGAATTAGAATTCAGTGTCTTATCATGGGCCAATCTCAAAGCCAGAGTTGAGTTGGGGGAGAGGGAGCAAGTAATTGAAAGTTATGTATAGGAGAAGAATATTATTTAAAGCTAAAAAATACGCAGAAGAGTGCTATTATTTATGAAAACGTGCAGTTTTAATTGTTGAGTAAAAACTTGCAGAGAGCCGAGACCGGTTTGGCTCAGTGAATAGAGCATCGGACTGCGGACTGAAGGGTCCCGGGTTCGATTCCGGCAAGGGCATGTATCTTGGCTGCGGGCACATCCCCAGTGGGGGGCGTGCAAGAGGCAGCTGATCGATGTCTCTCTCATCGATGTTTCTGACTTTCTATCCCTCTCCCTTCTGCTCTGTAAAAAATAAATAAAATATTTTTTTTAAAAAACTTGCAGAGAAATGATAAATACTAACTTGGGTTTGTCTCAGGAGAGAGAAGTGATTAGACTGGGGACAGGTACCTAGGGTAGTTTCAGCTTTATCTGCAAAGTTTTAGTTCATTGAAAAATATTTTTATTGATTTTAGAGAAGGTAGAGGGAGAGATATATATAGAAACATGAATGATGAGAATCATTCTCCTGCACGTCTCATCTTGGGGATCCAGACCACAACCCAGGCATGTGGCCTGACTGGGAATAGAACCTGCGACCTCTCAGTGCATGGGATGATGCTCAGCAAATTAAGCCATATTGGCCAAGGCTTTTTTTAAAGCAAGTAGAACAAAAGTGTTATATATTATATAACATTCTTTGAAATATTTCTGAATTGTGGAGAAATGTGATAAAATTGAACAATTTTAAAAATCTGTTTTCTCTATACTCATTATCACCTATTCTTTGCATAGACATGGGATTGTTCTTTAATTTTACAGCTAGACTACAAAAATTTTTGTAATAATATGATTTTAACAAAAAATTAAGAATAGGATCTAAAATCAGGACATAAATTTGTAAGAAAAATACATAGCCATGAATCCCCAAATCATGAAAATGAAAAAAAAATTCCTCCAGACATCACCTTTCACTGTTCAATAAGAGATGAAGCCTGACAGAAATTAGTATACCAAACACAAGGTTGTATTTGGTTCTCTAGTTATCAGATGAGACTTCACTCAGGAATTGAAATTATGCAAAGTCCCCATTTGTAAGTTTATAACTCATCATAGTAACTGAAAGATTAGCCTTTCATCCTGAACTGAGAAATTAAAAATCATACCTAGGTAAGAGTCTAAATAAATAAGCAGGAACTTTGTCCCTTGTGTTTTGATGGTGGAACTTCTGCAGGAGGGACAATGACATGGCGAGTTTTGCTGCAGGGGCATCCAAGGATAGCTTTGCCACGAGAGGAATAGAACAACCAGCTATAATCCCAAGAGAAATGTGAACCTCTTGATTAGCTTCCCTATTTCTCCCATGATTGTGCTATTATTCATTTCTCTTATATTGGTTTATAGATATTTCAAAGCTGAAAAAGCTTCTTTCATCCTGGAGCTGCATGAAAAGGTGGAAAGGCAACAATGTCCTCAAATGTTACTGTCACAACCTGCACAGATCCCCCCATTCCCTTCAGAACAAGACCTGAGAAGGAAGGAGATGATTTCTTACATTTCTGAGGTTTTACACAATTTCATTCCAATTGTATTTGACTTTACATTTCATAAAGCACTAAAAAGTAAATGTCATGTTATCAGCTTTCAATTCTAGGGCTAAAGGAAAAAAATACCTAAACTATTAAACTATTAGTGTCTTTAATAATTTGGCTCTCACTTCTCTGGGGTCTTGCATTGCAGTGCAATGGCTCCCAGGTGGGATCTAATGTCTTATCCAGACATCCAGATAACAATGTAAAGACTCATAAATGACCAAGAACAATATATGTTATAATTATAGAAAAGTATATATTAGGAAGGCTTCTAGATAAGCAATTGGACTTTATTTTCATTGCTATGTTTGAAGTTCTTTGACTTGAACCTATGTAACAGATATAATTTGCACTGAGGAAATGGATAACATGGCAGAGAGAGTGTTACTATTTATGGGATTATGGACAGTTAATTTTGTTAGTAAATCACTTCTTGAGATTTCAATTACAACCTCAAAGCATGTGAGGTACACCACAAAATTCACAAGTATCCCTTATATTTGAAACAACGGAGTGCCCACAGCATGCTATCTTGTTGGTTATTGTACAGCTTCCACTGGAAGGGACTAGAAAGGTTTATAATACTTATGTTTTAAGTCCTAAGTCCTTCCCAATCATAATAACCCCAATGATGAAGTAAGAACTAATATGTATGACCCCCATACCCTCTGCCTCATGCTGCCTTCTATCTCAGTAACATGTCTTAAGGATAAAAACTGCATCATTGCATTTGGTTCCTTTTCTTAAGTTGGTGGAGTGCCTGGTATACAGCAGGGTCTCAATAAATATGACAGCAACAATAAATTCTCCATGTACACAGATGTGGAAACTGAATTCAGTGGTACAGGAGCTTATGCAAGGTGGAAAGGCATATCCCAAGCCTGGCTGCCATCAGCAGCCCCCTTGCCCTGGCCCACGTTAAGGTCTGGAAGGCCCCTGATGCTGCATTCTTGTCAGGCAGCTTCCGAGAAAGACTACAAGTTTCTTCTGTTCCTCAAAGGAAAGGTGCTCCATGAGAGAGACACCCGATTAGTAGGATACATAGTGGAAAATACCATTTTCCGTAGTGATAACATCTTACTCACATAAACTAGTGATGACATTTCTGACTGCTGCCTTCCTTCACAAAGCTGCTAAGAAGGGTCATTTTCTGTTCCTACATGATTAAGATCCTTGAGATCTTAATGTAATCAAAGGAGAAAAGTGAACATTGCCCCCTCTCAAGTGTACTTGGAAGCATTTTCTCTTTCTGGGGATTCTATAACAGACACCTTTCAGACAGTTCAGTGTCAATTAATAGGAAGCAAACCTTCATTGTGATTACGGGTACTTAAGCCAGGTGCGATTACCCTGCTGTGTTGAGCCAGATATCCTGCAGACCCTTTCCATGTAGCACCTCTCAGTTTGATCTGATCAAGGTCGATTGACATCCTTTTCAGTTTACTGTGGCACAGCAAGCTTCCAGTAGAATCTTGTCAGTGCAATTTCGCACACTGGGAGGGCAGATGTGTTCTGAATATTAGGAAAGGCTCCTGTTTGCCAACGCAACAGGTCTTTTATTCTGAATTCATTTAAAGCCTCACATGAGGGTACAATGGTAAATATCACAGAGGAACAAGTTAACAATGACAGTCACGGTTCTCAAATATCTTGGCTTTGTCCACCAAACTATCTAGGAGGAAACTTGCTATACTGTGCTCTGTTCTTGCTTCTTTTTAATTATTAAGGCTCCGATTTTATTAATGGAAACTATGTTTTGTTTTTCATTGCTTATAAACTAAATGCATAGGGTAGGTAAGGTTAACTCTCATTTCTTACTTGATGCATTTTATATTGTTTGAATTTTCAAGTAACATGTGCTACCTTAGTAAGTTTATATATTAATAATCTTTAAAATAATGGATATATTTCCAAATAAGCAAACACAAGCAACCTGCTTGTTTTTTTAAATTCAAATAATGCCAAAATTTACAAAATAGAAAGCAATCCTCCCATCTGGAGACATCAACTGAGAATATTAGTGTGTGTGTATATATGTATATATATATATGTATATATATATATATATATATATATATATATATATATATATAAAATTGTGAAAATACTTTTAACTTGACTAATGTAGTTTAGTTATATGTTTATTTTATTTTTATTTAATTCTTAATATTAATCTTTATCTTTTTTATCTTTATTGTTGAAAAGATTTTTAAAAAATTTTTAAGTATTACCTATGTCTCCCTTTTTTCTCCCATTAACCTTTTATAGCCTGCTCCACTCCCCAAGCCTCCACCACCCTATTGTCTGTGTCCCTGAATTATGTATATAGGCATATAAATTTTTTGGTTGATCTCTTCCCATCTACCCGTCCACCCCTGCATTCTCTCTGAGTAGTTATGTATTTCTTTGCTTAATAATACATAATGATCATCTGTCCATGTAAATGTATGAGTCTCTGCAACATTATTTTTAAATTATTTATTGTTTAAAGTATTACATAAGTCTCCTTCCCCCCCACCACCACCATTGACTTCTCCACAGCTGCCCCCACCCCTAGCACATGCTCTAACCCCCCTACTGTCTGTGTCCATGCAACATTATTTTTAATGGCTTCAAAATATTCCAATTTGGGCATGTCTTAAATATTTTTTAACCAATCTCCTAAAAATACATTTATTTAATTGGTTTCCAATTCCTCGATGTCATAAATATGCTACATAAACATGTATGCACTTCTGTGATTAATTCTTTAGGATAAGGAGGTTGAAGAGGATGCATATTTTAAGTCTCTTGACAGAGCTTCATCTTAAAGTTTGAACCAATATGTATTCCTACCCACAATATAGTAAAGTTACCATCCATTTATAATGGTTATATTTCATTCACCACAGGAAAAAGAAAGAAATTATTTTAAACATTTTAATTAATGAAAATAAAAGTTAGAAAAGCAAAAAGTACTAACACCAATACCAGCTTTGTTCAAATTCCTTTTCTTTTGAGGAAAGAAAGAGCTAACTATATTTTTTGGCGTACCGATAATGGACCAGTCACTCTGCAGTACCTTGACGTAAGGTATTCCATTCCATTTTCATTAATGACCTTTGGGATAAGTACATATTATCTCCATGTTATAGATAAGGCCATTGAAGCTCATGGAGATCAAGTATCTTGACTAAGGTTACCTAGATAACCTTGACCACGTGAGATGTGCAGGTAGATTTGTCAAACACCATGTTCTTTTGTCATCCAGATTATTCACCAGATTCCCAACTGGCTACATATTAGTGATACATGACCTGGCTGAGTTCCATGTAATGCAAGGTCTTAGGTATGGAAGAAATACCTGGTTCAACATATCTATCTTTCATTGTTAACACAGAAAGCAATTAGGGAGTAAATTAGGAACAATATTAGTTTGTAACATTTTCACATAATTTTCAACTCAGGGGTCATTCATATTCTGTAACACTTCTCTCAGAGTTTGAGACATAAAACTTTTCAAATAGGTTTTGGAAACGACATTATAAGCTACACATTTTTGCCTTAAATTAAAAAACACCTTTACTTAGTAATGATATGCACCTTGAGAAATAGACAAAGAAAAATAAAAAGGCACAATGAAAGCTTAGAAAGCAATACTGTATCTCAGGAATATGCACTTAAGAACAATAGTGACAATTTCTAATGCATAACTCACATCCTACACAACCCTGTGAAAAGCAACATCTTAAGTAATAGACTTAGCTGTCAATTATAATAGCTGTTCCCACATTTAGTGTTAATAAAATGAGCAGTAGGAGAAAACACATTTTTTTGTTAGAATAATTAGGTGACTTCATTTGCTCCAACTGTTTTGGTTCACTTTGTTGACTACACTTTCAAATTTTTTAATGTTTCATTTTAATCATAAAGTCACAATTTTGAAAAGAGAATTATTCTCTTGTAATACCCAATGCAGTATCTTGCTAACATGTATAACTTCAGTTATGTTTCCTGCAGAAATGATCCCTCTTGGCACTTGAATGAAGTAGGCAGAGCAACACAAAGGTTTTGTTTTCAACCTTCTCCCCTTTTCCTTCTATCAAAACCTTTCATAAAATATATGCTGTGACCCAATTCTTATATGAAATTCTCAAAATTCATAGGAAGCTCATCTTGAATTTTTATCTCACAACTTTAATTTACAAAATGGAAAATTAAAGCCAGAAAATAAAGAAACTAGGAATATCCTTGCTTACACTTGGGAGAGAGAGATGTATTTTTTCTTTTTCTGCTTACACATAAAAGCCTAAAGAGAAAAATTTAAGAGCAGAAGTGATGCTGGCATTCTCATTTAATCTTATAGATGTTTGAAAAGCAGCTCTTCACTCTTATTTATCTACTAGAGGCCTGGTGCACAGATTTGTTCACCAGTGAGGTCCCTTGGCCTGGCCTGTGGGGATTGGGCTGAAACCTGCTCTCCAACATCCCTGCAAGGGATCCCAGATTGCAAGAGGGTGCAGGCTAGGCCAAGAGACTCCACCGATGCACGACTGGCTGGGGAGGGACCACTGGAAGGTCAAGGTGTGTCTGGCCTATTTCACCCAGTCCTGATCAACCGGACCCCAGCAGCAAGCTAACCTACTGGTCAGAGCGTCTATCCCTTGGTAGTCTCTGTGCATCATAGCGACTGGTCAAATGGTCAAATGAATGGTCGGACATTTAGCATATTAGGCTTTTATTATGTAGGATACTGTGGGAAATCAGTCTGAACCAGGCTTTGACAAACGACATTTTCCAGAAATGCACATAAGGTGGTATCTTCTATCTAAGAAAAGTCCTCACCTTCTCTCATGCATACTGGGGGTCCCTGTCTTCCTCACAGAAAACCTGTGGAATACCCCATGTCACCTCTTCAGCAGTCATCTCCACTGGAGCACTTCTTATATCAAATCAATTATTTTAATCCTCTGAAAGAAATCTCTCCAAATAAACAAATACTAGAATAATATGGCCTTAGATTTACTGAGCATCAGACGGTTTAGATTTAACAGCATGCAGTAGAGTGACTAAAATGAATGACTTTCTAACAAATATAAGACATTGGCTTTCATTGCCCACACTATTAAAAGGAAAAAAGGCATGATTATACTATATGTGATGAATCCCAATTTTAAAATCCACAAATAAACTCTGTTTAATGTAATTTGTATTGGTCAGAAAGCATCCTTCAATTCTCTTAGACATATTGGGGACGCAGCCTCATCCAGCTCCCTGCCTGAGCAGAAGCAAAAATTCAGAGGTGAGAATTGTGCCATTAGAATGTGCAAGAGGCAGGACAGCTGTGCTCAGCTTGGCAGGCAGTGTTCATTAGAACTCTGAGAGCTGAGGTCTCTCACCAACTCAATTTAAGTAACTTTTATTTACTTAACACCTAGAAAGCTCATAAAGAAAGAACAGGTAGCCTTCAGGCTATTCCTAAATTACCTCAGGAATAATACAGCTCTTCAATTCTGCTGGGTAGGGAATCCACTTACATTTCCAGAGAGGAGTTCTACTTTCCCTTTCACTGTTATTGACAGCAGCAAGGGTCTTCTACTGAGATTCAGGCCTGGAGGCAATTTTAATTAGAGCAGACAGAGGCTTCTTAAGAGTCTTACTTTATTTTGACCCAACTGCCCCATTTCCCTGGGTTGGACAACACACAGATTGGAAGCTGGTGTTTATACACAATCTATATATCCATCTTGCTACATTACAAAAATGTAAGATTGGAAGACTGAAAATGGTGGTGAGGGTGCACTTAAAGTCACTGGATTTTTTCCAGACCATGAAAACGCCACCTGTACAGCAGACCTGACATTACTATATATACATTAATGAGCAAATATAAAGAACAAACACACAGTGCTTACTTAGTACTAGTCACTGTTCTAAGTGCTTTACATATATTAAACTTCCTAATCCTCACAACCCTACAAGGCGGGAACTGCTATGATTATACTGTTACAGAATAGAGAGCTGCAAGTTTAAATAACCTATTCAAAGTCACTCACCCAATAAACCAGCTCATGGAGCTAGGTTCATGCTGAGGCATTCTAGCTCAGGGGTTCATGCTCTCTTTATTTTTTTAAATATATTTTATTGATTTTAGAGAGGAAGGGAGAGGAGAGAAAGAAATATCAATAATAACAGAGAATCATTGATTGGCTGCCTCTTACACGCCCTCTATTGGGGATTGAGCTCGCAACCCAGTCATGTGACCTTGGCCGGAATTAAACCTGGGACCCTTCAGTCCGCAGACTGACACTCTATCCATTGAGCCAAACCAGCTAGGGCTATAGTTCATGCTCTTAATCATCACATTATACAACCTATTTTCAATTTTTGGAAAATAATTACAATTTACTTTTCCTGTAAACCACTATACAGAGATATTAACTTGATTTATTCTCACCACTCACCTTCCCTCCATTTCCAAATGCCCTGAGCTTATCATAAAAGTATGCACATTGAAGTTTTTATTTTCTCAGAGATTATTTTGTAAATACCATTCTTTGAAATTCCCAACTAAATGCAAATAAAATTTTGAGTCAACATTTGATGTGCTAACAAGTTGTGCCAAGCAATTTTTATTAGCATAAAAGGCAAGTTTCAATGGCCTGATGAATCTTTTGTTTATTTATTTATTCAATTATTTATTTATAACATCTACAGCATCTGATCTTTTGGGTTAATTTTACAGATGAAAAACTTCAGAGATTGGAGAAAATAACAGATGGTGTGATTCCAGGAAAGGCCAGGAAACTTAGTAGTTTTCTACATACCAATTTAAAGTAAAATTCATATCAAAACTGAAACATATGACTAGTCAAAGGAGGCAATCTGTTGTCTGGGCTAGAATTTATAGGAAAAGCTTAAGTTCACCAGTAAGCATATCATCTCTGACTCCAGGGATGTTCCCACACCCTCTCGTTGGTGCCATTCTGTACTAATCAATACAAACAAGCACCTAACAGACATTCCTGCGAATCCTGGGGAAACCACTTGTACCACAGAAAGCCCTGTAGCCCTGAATATTCATAGCCAAGTGCAAATGTTAATTCATGCAGTGCTTGTGGTAAACTGGTCTAATTATCTTCTGAAGGAATCTGTTAAAGACATGCTGTCAATCCTACCGATTGAGTTCAACAAAGTGAAACTGAACTGCATGCCTTTTCAGGTATTTACAAGATTCTGCCTGGCATGCTTTAAGAATGGTAAAAAAAAATTTTACACACAGCCAGGATACAGGTCCCCAACACACACTGTCTCCTTTCTTATCATCAAAAAAATGCAAGACATGATGATACAAGAAGAGAGGCACAGCCTAGGAGACCTGTGTCCCTTCTTTACATCTCTTATTGATATATATATAAAACCCTAATAGGCAAATTGTCCCCTCAGGAGTTACACCAGGAGACCTGGAGTTCGATCGCTCACTATGATGTGCACTGACCACCAGGGGCAGCACAGAACGAAGGGAGGCCCCAGCTGGAAGCCAAAAAAAAGGGAAGAGAGGCCCAACTAGCAGCTGGAAGGCCGCAATTGGCCCTGCTCGCCAGCTAGGCCTAGGAACTCTACATGTGCACGAAGTTCATACATTGGGCCTCTAGTGGTCTCATAAGGAATGTGGCATACCACAGGTACCCAGATTGTTAAGAAAGCTTAGGCTGCATATAATTGGTTTTTTATTGCAATAACCAAAAACTTTTAACACTTAGAGATATTCCTCAATGGCTGTGTTTTGTATTCCTATATATTTAGCTAAAAAATATTCTGTCTATAGAATTATGTTTGCTTTTGTCTCTTGAAGCTGAAAAACCAAGAGGCTAGTAGGAATCTTCCCTTCTCTTCTTCCACATTCTCTAGCTTGACTGGGTCTCAAGTTTCAACCAGCTCATTTCACACTCAGATAATGCTGAATAGACTTTATAAGAAGTACAGAGAAAGCAGTGTATAATATAACAATATCTAGATAATATACTAAAATACTTTTGTGTGGTGGGGCCAACTTGCTGTCAAACCAGATATTCTTTTCCTCTACCAGCAAATGTTCACTATCACCCAACCTGGCCAGAATTTCCAAACCTCTTGTCATACGGGTTTCATACCATCCACATCTGGGTTTAAAACAGATAGAAACACTAAATTCAAAATAATAACCCTGAGCTATCAAATATGCTGCTTCAGCATCAGCATGTTATTATGGAAGCCACATAGCATTGAGGATATTTTACAAATATTACCCTTAAGGTTGATAAAGAATTATTAAATTTTTCAGAAAATACACTCTATATTTATATCTTATTCCTCTTTCTCTCACATGTCTAAAAATAACATCATGTCTTGCTTAGACCACTGCAATAGCCTCAACATCTTCATATATGACCCCACCTTTGCCCCTTTCTTAGTTTACACTCAGTGTCCAGATTATTATGATCTCTTAACACATAATAATCTAGCCACTCAGTGTGTGTGTGTATATGTATGTGTGTTTATATATATATATATATATATATATATATATATATATCCTATCTAATAAAAGAGTAATTTGCAAATTGACCATACCTTTGATCAAGCCATGCCCACAGCCACGCCTATAAGCCTATCAGGAGCAAATTATGCAAATAAACCCCAAACAAGATGGCTGTGGCCACTGAAAGCAGGAGGGAGGCTTGGGTTTCCTCAGAAATAGAGGAAGCCAAGCTTTCTACCTGTCCTTGCCAGCCTAGGCCTCCACTCAATGCTACAAAGTTTCAATTTTAGAAAATACATAACTCCAACAGAAATGTCAGCAGCCACGGAGCTGGAGAGAGCAGAGGCTAGGGTTGCCAGGGCGATGGAAGAAGCCAAGTTTCTGAAGCCCTAGCGCCTAGGCCTCCACTCTAGGCTACAAAGTTTCAAACAGAAATGGCTGTCACTATGGAGCAAGCAGAAGGCTTGGCTCCACTCTAGGCTACAAAGTTTCAATTGTAGAACATAGATTAATCCTAGATGCCAGGGCCTCCGCTTGGGTCACTGGGGGCATGGCCAGCCTGCAAACCACCACAGGCTCCTCACCCAGGCCGCCCCTCACCCCAAGGGAACTGTACCCTGACCCAGGACACCTTTCAAGGAAAACCAGCCTGCCCCCACCCATGCACCAGGCCTCTATCCTATCTAATAAAAGAGTAATATGCAGATTGACCATCACCCCAACACACAAGAGGGTTGCCCCCATGTGGTCAAAGATCCTGCCCCCATGTGGACACAAGATGGCCAGCAGGGGCGGGCTGTTGTGAGGTTCCAAGCCAGCAGGGGAGGGCAGTTGGGAGGGACCAGGCCTACAAGGGAGGGCAGTTGGGGGCAATCAAACCTGCAGGGGAAGGCAGTTAAGGGTGATCAGGCTGACAGAGGAGGGAAGTTGGGGGCAAACAGGCTGGCAGGGGAGCAATTAGACATCAATTAGGCTGGTAGGGCAGTGGTTAGGGAGTGACCAAGCTGGCAGGCAGAAGCAGTTAGGGGCAATCAGGGAGGCAGGCAGGTGAGCAGTTTGGAGCCGGCAGTCCTGATTGTGAGAAGGATGTCCAACTTCCCTACCAGGTCCTACCAGGATCGGGCCTAAATGGGCAGTTGGACATCCCTCCAGGGGTCCCAGATAGGAAAGGGTACAGGCTATGCTGAGGGACATCTTCTGCCCCCTATGCATGAATTTTGTGTACGGGGCCTCTAGTGTGTGTGTGTGTGTGTGTGTGTGTGTGTGTGTGTGTGTGTGTATGTTTATACATATTAGAGGCCTGGTACATGATTTCATGCATGGGTGAAGTCTGGCCAGCCTGGCCAGGAGGAGGGAACATTGGCGGTTGGCAGGCCTGGCTGATGTTCAAACTCCTGGTCAAGGGGACAATTTGCATATCAGCCTTTTGTTATATAGGATATACAATGCGTGGCCAGATTATTATTACATGTTCAGAGATCATAATAATCTGGTACTTCAGACAGAAGCCATAACATAGAGATAATAAAATAAAGTCAAAATATAAAAAACATGTCAAAGTGAAATAAGCCAGTCACAAGATGACAAACACTGCATTTTTTTTTTCACTTAAATGAGGTAGCTAAGTAATCAAACTCATAGAAAGAGAAAGTAGAATGGTGGTTTACAGGTGTTGGTAGGAGGGGAAAAGGAGGAGTTATTATTCAATGAGTATAGAGTTTCAGTTAACCAATGAAAAAGTGTTTGAGACCTGTTGCACACTGTGAACATAGTTGACACTACTGAACCATATAGAGAGAACTGGCAAAAAAAATTGTAATTAAAAATTCATGACAGAGCTTATCTTTCCTCTACTCAAAAATCTTCCCATGACTTCACATGTACTTAGTGAAAAGCTAAACCATTTCCATGGCCCAGAGGGCTAAGCAAGATTGGCTCCCACTGCCCTGTGCAGGGTCTACACCAGTGCCCACCTGTCCTACCTTACCTCCCACTCTCATTCTCTCCAGCCAAACTGGCCTTCCCTTCTTCTTTAACGCACCAAGCACATGCCTTTGTGCAGCACAGTCTTTCTTCCAGAGAGTCACGCTATCACTCATTTACTCCGTGCAAGTCTCTGAACAAATATCACCTGTCAGGGACGATGCCACTAACTATTTAAAACCACACCTGTGAGCAGTACCTTTTCCTGATTTACTTTTCAGCAATTATCAGCACCTGATTAATTTTCTATCTAATTCTTCTCTGTTTTTCCCAACTAAATATATAAACTCCAAGAGATCAGAAACATTTTTTCTACATTGCTCAACCCCCAATACTTGGAACTTGTCACTGGTCAAGAAATATTCATTGAATAATGGAATGAAAAAAAATGGTATGAGTGAATGTGACTGTGGATAACTAAGTCATAAAGGCAAATAAATTTCATTAATATTTGTTTGAAAAATCTTTACAGCAATTCCTGACCTCACTTCCTAAGGATGCTCAGCTTAACTCAATATTATTTTTACTAAAGTGGACAAACTTTTTATAGGAACTAGGAAAGATGTTAATATATGAGGTAAAAAGTAGTTTTCTCTAGTTTCTTTTTATTATTATTTAAAGTATTATAAATAGTAGTACATATGTCTCCTTTTTTTCCCAATTGACCTTCCCCCGGCCTCCCATACCCCTGGCACATGCCCTCACCCCCTCCCAGTGTCTTGTGTCCATTGGTTGTAGTTATATGCATGAATTCAAGTCCTTCAATTGATCTCTTAGCTCCACTCCCCAACTCTCTCCATCTTTCTGCTGTGGCTTGACAGTCTGTCCAATGCTTCTCTGCCTCTGTATCTATTTTTGTTCATCAGTTTACAATGTTTTTATTATCCATAAATGAATGAGATCATGTGGTATTTTTCTTTCACTGACTGGCTTATTTCACTTAGCATATGTTCTCTAGTTCCATACATGCCATTGTAAATGGTAAAAATTCCTTCTTTTTTTTTATAGCAGCATCGTATTCCATGGTATAGATGTACCACAGTTTTCTAATCCAGTCATCTTCTGATGGGCATTTAGACTATTTCCAAATCTTAGCTATGGTAAATTGTGCTGCTATGAACATAGGGGTGCATATATCCTTTCTGATTGGTGTTTCTGTTTTCTTGGGATATATTCCTAGAAGTGGGATTACTGAGTCAAATGTGAGTTCCATTTTTAGTTTTTTGAGGAAACTCCATACTGTTTTCCACAGTGGCTGCACCAGTCTGCATCCCAACCAATGGTGCACAAAGGTTCCTTTTTCTCAGCTTCCTCACCAGCATTTGTTGTTTGTTGATTTGTTGATGATAGCCATTCTGACTGGTGTGTAATGGTACCTCATTGTTGCTTTGATTTGCATCTCTCGGATGATTAGTGATGTTGAGCATGTTTTCATATGTCTCTTGGCTTTCTGAATGTCCTCTTTTGAAAAGTGTCTATTTGCCCATTTATGTAACTAAAGATGTAAAAGACCTGTACTTGGAAAACTACAGGACATTGAAAAAAGAGATAGAGGAAGACATAAACAAATGGAAGATCATACCATATTCATGGGTTGGTAGAATTAACATGCCCATTTTTTATTCGGTCATTTATCTTCCTTTTGTTAAGTGGTATGAGTTCTCTGTAAATGTTGGATATTAAACACTTATTGGTGAAAACATTTGCAAATATGTTCTCCCATGCATTGGGCTTTTTTGTTCTTTTGCTGATGGTTTCTTTTGCTGTGCAGAAGCTTTTTATTTTGATGTAGTTCCATTTGTTTATTTTCTCTTTATTTTCCATTGCCCTTGAAGCTGTATTGGTAATGATATTGTTATGACAAATATCTACTATTTTGCTGCCTATGGCTTCTTCTAAGATGGTTTCTTCTTCATAAGATGTTTTCCCATCTTATGTTTAAATCCTTCACCCATTTTGAGTTTGTTTTTGTATATGGTATAAGTTGGTGATCTAGGTCCTTTTTTTTTTTTTTTTGCATGTATCTGACCAAATTTCCTAGCACCATTTATTAAAGAGACTGTTTTGACTCCATTTGTCAAATATTAAAAGAGTATAATGACTTGGGTCAATTTCTGGGTTCTCTATTCTGTTCCATTGGACTATATGTCTGTTCTTGTGCCAGTGCCAGGCAGTTTTGAGAACTGTGACTTGGTAATATAGCTCGATGTATGGTATGTGATCCCTCCAACTTTGTTCTTCTTTCTCAGGATTTCTGTAGCTATTCCAGGTCTTTTTACATGCCAGATGAATTTTTGGAGAGTTTGTTCTAGATCTTTGAAATATGCCACTGCTATTTTAATAGGTATTGCATTGAATATACAGATTTCTTTGGGCAGTATGGACATTTTAGTGATGTTGATTCTACCAATCCATGAACATGGTATAATCTTCCATTTCTTTATGTCTTCCTCTATCTCTTTTTTCAATGTCCTGTAGTTTTCCAAGTACAGGTCTTTTACGTCTTTAGTTACGTTTATTCCTAGGTATCTTAGTTTTTTTGGTGCAAGGGTAAATGGGATTTTTTTTTTCATTTCTCTTTCTGTGAGTTCATTATTGGTGTTTAAAAAGGCCATAGATTTCTGGGTGTTAATTTTGTATCCTGCTACATTGCCAAATTCATTTATTAGGTCTAGTAGTTTTTTGATGGAGTCTTTGGGGTTTTCTATGCATGGTATCATGTCATCTGCAAATAAGGACAGTTTTACTTCTTTTCCAATTGAGATGCCTTTATTTCTTCTTCTTGTCTGATCGCTATGGCTAATACTTCTAGTACTATGTCAAACAGGAGTGGTGAAAATGAGCATCTTTGTGTTGTTCCTGTTCTTAGAAGAAGTGATTTTAGTTTTTGCAGATTGAGTTTGATGTTGACTGTAGGATTTGTCATATATAGCTTTTATTATATTGAGGTATGATCCCTCTATCCCACTTTGCTAAGAGTTTTTAACACGAAAGGATGTGGAATTTAGTCAAATGCTTTTTCTGCATCAATTGATATGATTATGTGATTTTTGTCTCTCAATTTGTTTATGTGATGATTTATTGATTTGTGAATATTCTACCTTCCTTGTATCCCCAGAATAAATCCCACTTGGTCATAGTGTATGATCTTTCTAATACAATGCTGAATCCAACTTGCTAAATTCTGTTGAGGATTTTTGCATCTATGTTCATCAAGGAAATGGGCCTGTAGTTCTGTCTCTTTGTGTCGTCTCATCTGGCTTTGGGATTAGAGTAATGCTGGCTTCGTAGAAAGAGCTTGGAATGCTCCTTCCTCTTGAATTTTTTGAATAGTCTGAGGAAGATAGGTGTTATTTCGTCTTTGAGTGTTTTATAAAACTCCCCTTGAAGCTGTCTGATCCAGGGCTTTTGTCTGTTGGATTTTTTTTATCACTGCTTCAATTTCCTCCATAGTTATTGGCCTATTCAGATGTTTTTTATTCCACCTGGTTGAGTTATGGAAGGTCATTTTTTTTAGGAATATGTCTATTTCTTCTAGGTTGACCAGTTAGTTGGAGTAGAGTTGCTCATGGTATTTTTTTATGATTCTTTGTATTTCTGTGCAGTCTGGTGTTATTTCACCTCTTTCATTTCTGATTTTATTTAGTTGGGACCTCCCTCTTTGCTTTTTGGTGAGCCTGGTTAGAGGTTCATCAATTTTCTTTATCCTTTCAAAGAACCAGTTCTTGGTTTCATTGATCTTTTGTATTGTGTTTTTGTTGTTGTTTTGTTTTGTTTTGTTTTGTTTTGTTGTTTTTGGGGGTGGGGGTGTTGTGTTTTGTTTTTGTTTGTTTTGTTTTTGCTTTTTGTTTGTTTGTTTGTTTTTGTTTCTATGTCATTTATTTCCACTCTTTTTTATTTCCTTCCTTCTGCTCATCTGGGCTTTTCTTTTTGCTCTCTTTCTAATTCTTCAAGTTGCAGAGTTATATGGTTTATTATCAGTTTTTTGAAGTAGGCCTGTAATGCTATCAACTTCCCTCTCAGGTCTGCTTTTATTGTTTCCCAAAGATTTTGGATTGTTGTGTTTTCATTGTTGTTTGTTTCCAGGATGTATTTTATTTTTTCTTTGATCTCTTTTGTAACCCAGTCATTGTTTAATAGTATGTTATTAAGCCTCCAAGTGTTTGAATTTTTGTGATTGATTTTACTGTAGTTGATTTCTAATTTTATGCCATTGTGATATGAGAAGATGCTTGATATGATTTCAATCCTCTTGAATTTGGAGAGACTTTGCCTGTGTTCCAACATGTGGTTTATGTTTGGAAATGTACCATGTGTGCTTGAGAAGAATGTATATTCTGTAGTTTTAGGGTAGAATGTTCTAAAGATGTCAATTAAGTCCATTTGATTTAGTGAGTCATTTAGAATTCATGTTTCTTTTCTAATTTTTTATCTAGAGGATTTATCCAATTATGTTAATGGGGTATTAAAATCTCCTACTATGATTGTGTTGTTGTCAATCTCACTCCTGATATCTTCCAAAAGTTTTTTTTTTATGTATTTGGATGCTCCTGCATTGGGTGCATAAATGTTTAGCAGAGTTATATCCTTTTGTTTTATCATTCCCTTTAGAATTATGAAGTGGCTTTTATTGTTTCTTGTTATGGTCTTCATTTTGAGGTCTATTTTGTCAGATATAAGTATTGCTACCCCAGCTTTTTTTCATTTCCATTTGCCTGATGGATATTTTTCCATCCCTTCACTTTCAGTGCAAGTCCCTTGTTCCAAAGTGGGTCTCCTGTAGACAGCATATATATGGGTTGTGTTTTCTTATCCATTCATTCACTCGATGTCTTTTGATTGGAGCATTTAATCCATTTACACTTAATGCTATTATTGATAGGTACTTGTTTGTAGCCATTTCTGCATTTTATGCCTGTTTTCCTTCTTCCCTTTCTATTTCTTCTTTTTACAGCATTCCCTTTAGCATTTCTTGCATTGCTGGCTTGGTAGTGATAAACTCCCTTAGCCTTTTTTTG
This sequence comes from Antrozous pallidus, assembly GCA_027563665.1. Taxonomy (NCBI): domain Eukaryota; kingdom Metazoa; phylum Chordata; class Mammalia; order Chiroptera; family Vespertilionidae; genus Antrozous; species Antrozous pallidus. Next base: position 89,433,360 of record CM050514.1, read on the forward strand.
TCTGTGAAGCTCCTGATTTCCACTTCAATTTTGATTGTCTTACTGGATAGAGTATTCTTGGATTCAGTCCTTTGCTTTGCATCACTTTGTATACATCCTTTCATTCCTTTCTAGCTTGATGTGTTTCTGTTGAGAAATAATTTGATAATCTGATGGGGGATCTTTTGTAGGTAACTCCCTGCTTCTCTCTTATAGCCTTTAAGAATCTCTCTTTGTCGTTAACATTTGCCATTGTAATTATGTTTCTTTGTGTGGGTCTTTTGGGATTCATCTTGCTTGGGACTCTCTGTACTTGTGTGACTTTTCCCATATCAGGGAACTTTTCTGTCATTATTTCTTCAAAGAGATTTTCTAATCCTTGGTGCTCTTCTTGTCCTTCTGGAAGGCCTATTATATGTGTGTTACTTCATTTTGCATTGTCCCAAAGCTCCCTTAGGCTCTCCTCCTTTTTAAAATTTTTTTCTCCATTTGCTGTTCAGATTGGGCTTGTTTCTGTACCTTATCTTCCAACTCACTACCTTGATCCTCTGCTTATTCTAGTCTACTGTTGAAACATTCCATGGTGTTTTGGTTTTGGCTATCTCACTTGACTTCTTCCTGATTTTTGCATAGGTTGTTGATTTTCTCATCCATCTGATGTATGAACTGTATGACCATTACTTTGAATTGTTTTTCTGTTGTATTGCATGTCTTGGTTTCACTTATTTCCTTTCTTGGCAATTCCTCCTTTTCTTTCCTCTGAGAATTGTTTTGTTTTCTCCCCATTCTAACTAACACTAGAAGGTTCAAATGTCAGATTTCAGGGGCCTTGGCCATGTGCAGTGGGAGTTTCACACCCCCTGAGTATAACTGAAGAGCTCTGATACCAACACTCGTGGCTGCTGTGGGTTAGTATGAGCCATGCTTGCCCAAGATCAGAGTCACTGGCAGTTAGTGTGGCCTCATGTGTGCACCTAGAATCTTGAACCCTGCCTGCACTGTGCTGAAACAGAGACCCCACTGGAATGTGCCAAAAATCAGAATGCACTAGCAGTTTCCCTGTATCCACGTCGATAATCAAGTATCAGAGTCTCTATTGCTTGGTGTGGCCTCATGCCAAGAATCAGGGTCCCTGTGTGCACATGCACCAATAATTGGAGTCACTGGCTCTTCGTGTGAATGCACTGGGAGTCAGGAATCCCAGACGCACATGTTGAGAAACAGAGTAAAGTCACTGGCGTTCAGTGCTGCCTCTCATGCAGAGAAGCAGGATCCCTGGTTTGCTTGGGGGACCGGGTTGCACAGTAACCCTGTGGAAAACGGCCTTCTGTGTGTGCTTGCCCTGAATCAAAGTCAGGTGGCACTGTTGCCCGGTGTGTGGGCAGCAGGCCTGTTTGCACAGATAGTGTCTGGCAGTTCCTATGCCACTACCATAGGCCAGCAGGGAGGGGGGTTGGCTCTGTGAATCGCAGAAATCTGAAGCCAGGGTGTCTGGATTCTTGGTGTCTGTAGGTCTGCAGCTGTGGTTGAAGGTCTTTTACCTGAGTGACTGTAGGGTCCCAGTTTGTGACTGAGACCAGATTGGGTAATGGCAAGGCAAGAATCCTAGTCTCAAGCAGTTTTGTTCTTAAAAATTGTGTGGTCTCTGGAGGAACACCAAGATGGCGGCATAAGCAAACACCTATTGTTCTGCCCCGCGCAACGATTTAATAACTACAACAGAACAGCAGAACAGACAAGCATCCAGAATCGCCAGAAAGCTGGCTGAATGTAAACTCCACTAATAGGAGCAGAGGTGGGACACAGACTCAGGACCGGCGGGAGCGCAGCCTTTCAGACGGAAACAGGTTAGGAGCCGCCCTGGTAGCGTGCGCGCGGGCTGGGGCTGGAGCAGGGACCGGGGCGCGGCAGAGGCTCCTAGTCCCAAGGGTCGCGCAAACCCACGACGTGCCCCCTGGAAACTTCTCTCCTGGTTCCGGAAACCATCTATTTTACAGCCCTGGGCTGGACTTTTGGTGTGCAGGCACATTTGGGGAAAGGCGGAGTGGTCTGGCAAGGGGAAGAGACTAGCGGCTTTCTCTTGGAGGTGTCTGCAGCCATCCCCAGCCAACAGAGACCCCCGCGCGCGAGCGCTGCATAGGACCCAGCTGCCGCCTCCGCTGCCACTGCTGCGCAGCCCAGAGACTCCGCCCATCCAACCTGAACACAGTCTCCCTTCACAGCCAATTGGCCTGGAGGTCAAACCCTCCTAGGGCTAACAACAAAAAGCTGGGTTTAAATTCATAAAACACTGAATACAACCCATAAAGGATTGCAGTAAGAGTACCCACCTCGGGTAACCGGGGAGACTGAGCCACTGTCCCTTTGAGGATATCTACCACATAAAGCAGCCACCATGCAGAGATATGGAAAGAAATCAGGTGTGAAAGAAATGGAGGAGAAAAGACGACAAGACATAGAGTTCAAAACAACGGTTATAAGGCTTTTCAAGAGGCTCCTACAAAAGGCCGATCAACTTAATGAGAATCACCAGGAAATAAACAAGACCAACCAGCAAATGAATGAGAATTACAAGGAGATGAATGAGACCCTCAGGGAACTGAACAAGACCTCTGAGGATACAAACCAGACCCTCACAGATAAAAAAAAAAGGACCAACTAGAAATCAAGCATACACAGACTGAAATAAAAAATATTACACAAAGTCCTAAAAGCAGTCCAGAGGGCCACAAGAATCAAGTCAAAGATTTGAAATACAAAGAACCAAAATCCACTCGGCTGGAAAAGCAAGAAACAAAAAGAATTCAGATAATTGAAGATAGCGTAAGGGGCCTCTGGGACAACCTCAAGCAAGCCAACATCCGAATTATTGGGGTACCAGAAAAAGAGAGAGAGCAAGTTAATGAAAACCTACTTGAAGAAATAGTGACTGAAAACTTTCCCCACCTGGTGAAAGAAACTGACTTAAAAGCCCAAGAAGTACACAGAACCCCAAAATATAGGAATCTAAAGAGGACCACACCAAGACATATCATAATTAAAACGCCAAGAGCAAAAGATAAAGAGAGAATATTAAAAGCAGCAAGAGAAAAACAGTTGGTTACCTACAGGGGAGCACCCATACGATTGTCAGCAGATTTCTCAACAGAAACGATGCAGGCAGGCCAGACACGAGTGGCAAGAAATATTCAAAATAATGAAGAGCAAGAATCTACAACCAAGATTACTCTATCCAGCAAAGCTATCATTCAGAATTGAGGATCAGATAAAGTGCTTCGCACATAAGAAAAAGCTAAAGGAGTTCATCACCACCAAACCAGTATTATATGAAATGCTGAAAGATATTCTTTAAGAAGAGGTAGAAGAAAAAGGTAAAAATATAAATTATGAACAACAAATACACATCTATCAACAAATGAACATAAAAATCAAGTGAACTGATAGGCTGATGAACAAGATAAACTGGTGACTATAACAGAAACATGGACATAGAGAGGGAATGGACTGACAATTCTTGGGGAGAAAAGTGTTGTTGGAAGTACAGCAAGAGATTGGACAAAAATCTTGCAACAATGGGAGAGGACATTGGGGAGGGGGAGGTGAGGGCGGAGGGTGGGATAGGTACAGGGTGGAGGGAAGATATAGGGGGATAAAAAAGGGGAAACAATGTAATTAATAAACTGAACAATAAAAAATTAAAATTAAAAAAAAATTGTGTGGTCTCTGTACTAGCAGTGTCCTACCCAGAGTGTTTGTGGTGGCAGAGGGGTTTCCCAATCTAAGACTGCCCGGTGTGGCAGCCCCTTGGAAGACCTGCAGGATCTAACTCTCCCTATCACACACATACACTACACATGTACACAAACTTCTCTATCACTCCCTCACTCTCTCACACACTCTCCCTCCCTCCTTTCTTGCCAGTCACCATCTTGTATCCCGTTTTGTCTAGTTTTTGATATTGGATATTTTTTCATTCTCCTGAAGTCATAATATATCCAACGATAGCATGTGATATATGAACAGTATTGCTTAGCAAAGCTGTCCTGTAGCACGAGTATTGAATGGTTTCACAGGGAATTAGCCATAAATTATAGGCCAATTAAACACACACACACACACACACACACACACACACACACACACACACACACACACACACACACCAAAATCTGTGTTTTCTAAAGCTAAACTGTAGCCTGCAATCTTGACTGCTGATATGAATTGGTGCCAAGAGGTCTATGAGGATACATTTTTTTTAAGGTAGAAATGTAAAGAAGAGAAACATTGTTAAGAAAAAGTGGAGCAAGGTGTCACGGCTGCCCCGAGTGGCTAGGATGAATTTGCAGCGGTTATGCGGAGTCCGGAGCCCACGCCCGGGAAACCCAGAGAGTTAAAGCTGTGCCTTGATTTCGGGGGCAACAGCTTCTCGCGTTCCTGGAGATGGCGGCGTCCGAAAGCTATCTAGTCCAGAAAACCTGGGAACTGGCCAACACATGCAGGAAGCCCAGAGTATCGATGAAATCTACAAAAACGACAAGAGACAGCAGCAAGAAATCCTGGCGGCGAAGCCCTGGATCACCACTACTTTAAGTACTGCAAAATCCCAGCATTGGCTCTGCTGAAAATGGTCATGCACGCCAGATCAGGAGGCAACTTGCAACTGATGGGTTTGATGCTGGGAAAGGAGGATAGTGAAACAATGATCATCATGGACAGTTTTGCTTTGCCTGTAGAGCGCACTGAAACCCGAGTAAATGCTCAGGCTGCTGCGTATGAGGACATGGCCGCATATATCGAAAATGCCAAGCAGGTTGGACGCCTTGAAAATGCAATTGGCTGCTATCATAGCCAACCCTGGCTATGGCTGCTGGCTTTCTGGGATTGATGTTAGTACTCAGATGCTCGATCAGCAGTTCCAGGAGCCATTCATAACAGTGGTGATTGACCCAACAAGAACCATTATCTGCAGGGAAAGTGAATCTTGGAGCCTTTAGGACATATGCAAAGGGACACAAACCTCCTGATGAAGGCCCTTCTGAATACCAGACTATCCCACTGAATAAAATAGAAGACTTTGGTGTACACCGCAAACAGTATGATGCCTTAGAAGTATCATATTTCAAGTCCTCCTTGGATTGCAAATTGCTTGAGCTTTTATGGAATAAATACTGGGTGAATACGCTGAGTTCCTCTAGCTTGCTTACCAATGCAGAGTATACCACTGGCCAGGTCTTTGATTTGTCTGAAAAATTAGAACAGTCAGAAGCTCAGCTGGGATGAGGGAGTTTCATATTGGGTTTAGAAACACACGACCGAAAGTCAGAAGACAAACTCGCCCAAACTACTCGAGACAGCTGTAAAACAACCACAGAAGCTATCCGTGGATTGATGTCTCAGGTTATTAAGGATAAACTGTTTAATCAAATTAACATCCCTTCAACAATCACTAAGTAGTACTGAAAGCCAGTACTGAAAGCCAGTGTGAGAAAAATACTCAAGTAACACTTTTAAAACAGTTACCAAAAATCTGATTAGAAGTATAAGGTGCTCTGAAGTGTCCTGACTATATTAATATCCTGTAATAAAAGTCCTTAAAAAAAAAGAAAACTGGAGCAAAAGGCATAAACAAAAGAACATTTTCTTTGTAGCAGGCAGGTAAATCAGAGCCTCTTTTAAAAAAATGGGAAAAAATGCAGAAATGCAATATCAGAAGTTAAATGAGGTCATTCATAAGAGAATATCTGTAGCAAGTCTCCAACCCACTGTGGGAGTAAAATTCATGAATAATATTAAAGGTATTTACATGATTCACTGTTCTCCTGAATAGTTCTTGCTAATATAGTAAAACATGGGTAGCTTGAGCAAAACACCAATTTTCAGTTATAAGACCTAAACCTGACTGCCCATGTTATTAAAAAGAGTACAGTAGTTTACATGAATACCATCACTCTGCTCCATTTGTTACAGATCATTGTGATTAAATTAATACTCTGTAATACTTATACTATACCACCCATGATAGAGATTCTATTCTCTCTGAGTACACTTTGATGATTTCATTTAAAACAAAGTCTTAAATTAGAATTTAACTTAAACAATCATAGACTTCCTTTGCAAAGTAAATAATGTGAGAAAAAATGCAGCTTATCCTAAGGAAAACAGAATATTCTTTAAAAAATTAAAATTGCTCATCTTTCCAATTTTTATAAAGTCACCTTTTTCTTGTGTTTTTGCAGTTATTTAAAGTGACTTATCTTTTATTAAATTTATTGGGGTGATATTGGTTAATAAGATCATATAGGTTTCCAGTGTACATTTCTATGATATATCATCTGTACTTGCCTTGTGTGCCCACCACCCAAAGTCAAATCAGAATTGTCCAGATGACTCACAGATGACTCTTCAGTCACCCTATATTTGAGCTCCTTTCCCCATAATTACCCCCTTCCCTCTGGTAACCATATACTGTTGTCTGTGTCTGTGAGTTTTTGTTTTTCTTGTTTGTTCACTTTTTTAAAACATACATCTATCTCACTTTCTTCTAACTTTTAAATGTCAATTTTCACATTTAAAATGCAAAAAGCAAATATTTATAGTTAAGAAGCTTTCCTCTTTCTATTTTTTAAAAAAATCTTATCTCAGTGCACATATGTTTATAAAAATTCCTTGGAGGAAAATGAATAAAATAACTCCTTTATTAATATCAAAATTTCTAGCAGACCACGTCCCTCAAATTCTCTGAGTAAGGATCTCTTATCTTTTATCATTTAACTGTATTTTACCTGGACCTTATCTCCAGATAGTTAGGACCTCAGGGTAACAATTTAAATGCTTGTTGTAAAAGGCTTGTCTTATTCTTTATTGATATCATTGCCTTGGTTCAACTAAGGCAAGCATTTTTTCCTGTATCCGAGCACAAGTCTATATGGCTTATGCTCCATCAATTTTAACTTCCCTGTGGCTCAGGGCGGAACTTCCAGCCCCTCTGCTTCCCTTCTCGTTGTTTTGTTGTTGTTCTTAGCCAGCATTTTAACTCTCCTCAGACGCACCAGATGACTGTTACTAAGTCAAGTTTAATGTGTTTCAGTTTTCCTATTATTTGGATAGCTAAAATAGAGCATTTCAGCTATCCAAATAATAATAGGAAAACACCTTGAGTTACAGTATATGCATGCTCCTTTAAAGCAATGTGGATGTAGAAGGACGTCTCAGTGTGGCATTCCCATGTTCTTTATTGCAGATTCACATAATTGATTCAGCAAATATTCTGAGAATCTGTTCTGTGCAATGTGCCATGGGAGATGAAATGAGTTAGGTATGTTCCTTGTCCTCAAGGAGCTCAAAAAAACTAAGGATTTACATTTTAGTCTTATGTACCACAGCAAGTTATGAAACATACAGAAATAAGACAATTGTGTAAAGTGTTTGCCTAGCAAAAAATACTCTGTATAAGCATTCTATCAGATACTGAATCTGCAAAGAAAGAAATTGTGGTAGGTTGCCAAAATGCCCTCCGTTCCTCACCTTCTATGCATGCCCTTTGCAGTGTGACCCACTCTTCCCTGCCAAAGGTAAAATCCACATCCCTATCCCTTGAATCTGGACTGACCTTTTAACTTGCTTTGGAAAACAGAAAGTGCCGAAAGAGTCCATGTGCCAGATCCGAGCTTGGGTTTCAAGAAGCTTAGATCACTCTTCTCTCCCTTGGAACCTTCCCAACAGTATATGAACAAGCCAAGCTAAATGGCTAGATGGTGAGATATACCTGGCCCAGTTACCTCTATCACCCCCATCAGCAACCAGCACACAGACAGAGATATGAGTTAGGCTACACTAGATGAGGCAGCCTCCAGATCTGCCAGATTTCCACAGACATGTGAGCTAGTCCAGCTGAGATCCACTGAGCCTGGTCCAGATCAGCAGACCTGTCCGGATGACTCACAGGCTTATAAGCAATAATATAAGTTTGTTCTTTGGAGGCCCTGAGCTTGAGACAGTTTAGTGCATAGAATAATGGATTGTTGTGGTGATGCATAACTGATAAGGGATAGTGGCTGTAGCATTTGCAAATGCATAGGGAGCCATGGCTTTCTCTACCAGTAGTATGTGACTGCATCTCTGTAATTTGAGTTGCCTATATATTTCAATGTTTAAAATAAAGTAAATGAAATTTCATGCACAGAAGTGTATGTTCTACAAAAACATGTATTTTTTTCTATTTTCTTCACAGATGGAGCCCAAGAATAAAGAACAGTGACTGGGCCGAAACCAGTTTGGCTCAGTGGATAGAGCATCGGCCTGCAGACTCAAGGGTCCCAGGTTTGATTCCGGTCAAGGGCATGTACCTTGGTTGCGGGCACATCCCCAGTAAGGGGTTTGTAAGAGGCAGCTGATCGATGTTTCTCTCTCATCAATGTTTCTAACTTTCTATCATTCTCCCTTCCTCTCTGTAAAAAATCAATAAAATATTTTTTTAAAAAAAGAAGAAGAGTGAAGGCTCCAAAAAGTTTTGTTGTTGTCAATAAAATAAATGCGTTTAAACAAATATTTATTTGATTATCTCTGAACGCAGAGTTAAAGCCTCAGAAAAGGCATTTAAATGGATTCTGAGGAAGTGAGCAGAGTCTAAGCAAAAAATAGAATGCTTAGTGATATTCCAGATGCCCTCTAATGAGATTTTAAATTGGAGTGGGGACAGCAAGAACAGAAGAGGAAGGCAGATCAATTTGGCCCCATTAAATGAGTTGCACTTGCCCCCCAAATATGTGTAACAACCCATTCTCTAGAATCCCTTCATCTATCCACTTCAAAAAATAATGAAAATGTGATAGAGTTTTCAGCTTCAAGTATTCACAGTCTAATGATGAAAACATTCTAGCCATGGCTTCTTTTTATTACAACTCAATTTGACAGTGCCATGATGGAGAGAAATGTAGGCAGAAAATGGGGATGTAGCAGAAGCATTTTCCTGGGAAAGGTGATCTGCTGTTGAAGCCAAAAGAAATATCCAATAAAGGACCAGGTGAAGGATGTGTAAAGGAGAAGCAATAAACACAAGGAGCTGAGGCAAGAGAGAACATGCATTTGGAAATTGCAAATAATTCAGTCTGGCTGAAGTAAAGCTCCCAAGAGGAAGTTAGGCAAGGGAAGAAGTAATCAGGGATTAGCCCATAAAGGACCTTGGAGATAACAATAACTTTTCAGATTCATGAGGAACCTCCAAGGTTTTTTAAACAAGATGAAGATTAGAGTTTAGAAAGGTCTTCCAAATGTACCATGAAGGTTGGGTGGAGAGAAGCAATAATGATGTCAAGGAGCACATTCAGTAAACTGCCTCAGTGCTCCCAATGAGAAATGGTAGGTGCCTGATGACCGTACTAGCACTGAAGATGTAGGTATAGATAGATTTGATATTTTTGTAAAGGAAATATGAGGCAGTAAAGAGTAGATAAATAAAATTCTGACTTTGGCAACTTGTGGGTAGAAAACTCAATAATGAAACTAGAAAATACAGGGTGGGTAGCAGGCTAAAGGGAAGATGGTAAGTTCACTCTTTGACATGTTATGTTTGAGATCATTTGAATCCTGAGGTAAAGATGTGCAAAGAGAAACCATCCACTTACTTAGCCTTTTGTCTAGTCCTGTGTGGTGCCTGAACAATAATCAGTTTTTCAATAATTAATTTGTGAATGAACAAAAGAAGCTCAGCAAAGAGACCTGGACTTACATGCAGAAAAGGGAACTAATATATACCTGGAAGAATTTAGATCCGATCTGTTCGAAGTGTGGACTGCACACAATGCTAGTTGGTCCTCAAACTGTCATCTGTTCTCAGTGAGATAAGTATAGATATTAAAAATAAGCATTTTGAATTTTTGTATCAATTTTGTCAGAATCATTTGATTTGAATGTTGTAGTGATATTCCAGATAACCTATATATACCTAATATAAAGAAATTGATCTAGTATTCTATGTTTTTGTTTTCCTTTAAAATTGCATTTCTCTGGTAATTTATTCTCTTTGTACTTTTACAAAAGTGTTGATATGTAACAGGTTGTGTTTAAAAGCAAACAAACAAAACAAAAAAATCCTGGTCCCTTACTATAGGTAGTTTAAGTGCTGAATTAGACCATTTGGGAAAACTTTTATAGCAGCTCCTCTCTGACCCATTCTTACATTCTATTCTTCCTTCTTAACTGTTTCTCTAAACCAACTTTATTCCCTCCCTGGGATCCCAATAGTAAACTAAAGCCTCTTTTTGAGTTTTTTTTCTTATCTTTATTGTTCAGTTTATTAATTACATTGTTCCCTTTTTTTTCCCCCTATAGTTCCCCTCCACCTGGTACCCATCCCACCCTCCGCCCTCACCCCCCTCCATTGTCCTCTCCCATAGTTGCATGATTTTTGTCCAGTCTCTTGCTGCACTTCACACACCCCCTTTCTCCCCAAGAGTTGTCAGTCCATTCCCTCTCTATGTCCATGTCTCTGTTACATTCACCAGTTTATCCTGTTCATCAGCTTATTAATTCACTTGATTTTTAGATTCATTTGTTGATAGATGGTGTATTTGTTGTTCCTACACTTTTATCTTTTTCTTCTTCCTCTTCTTAAAGAATATCTTTCAGCATTTCATATAATATTGGTTTGGTGGTGATGAACTCCTTTAGCTTTTTCTTATCTGCGAAGAACTTTATCTGGCCTTCAATTCTGAATGATAGCTTTGCTGGATAGAGTATTCTTGGTTGTAGATTCTTGCTGTTCATCACTTTGAATATTTCTTGCCACTCCCGTCTGGCCTGCATCATTTCTATTGAGAAATCCGCTGACAATCGTATGGGTGCTCCCTTATAGGTAACCAACTGTTTCTCTCTTGCTGCTTTTAATATTCTGTCTTTGTCTTTTGCTCTTGGCATTTTAATTATGATGTGCCTTGGTGTGGTCCTCTTAGGGTTCCTATATATTGGGGTTCGGTGCACTTCTTGGACTCCTAAGTCTATTTCTTTCACCAGGTGTGGGAAGTTTTCTGTCACTATTTCTTCAAATAGGTTTTCATTGTCTTGGTCTCTCTCTTTTTCTGGCACCCCTGTAATTCAGATGTTGGTATGCTTGAGGTTGTCCCAGAGGCCCCTTACACTATCTTCAATTTTTTGGATTCTTTTGGTTTCTTGCTTTTTCAGCTGAGTGGATTTTCCCTCTTTGTATTTCAAATCTTGAACTTGGTTCTTGGGGAGCTCCAGAGCACTTTTAGGTCTTTGTATAATATTTTTTATTTCAGTCAGTGTATGCTTAATTTCTGGTTGGTCCTTTTTCATATCCTTGAGAGTCTCCTTTATATCCTTGAGAGTCTCCTTCATTTCCACGTTGGTCTTGATCATTTCCTTGCAAGTCTCGTTCATTTCCTTGTAGGTCTTGCTTAATTCCTTATAGGCCTCGACCTTTTGTTGGAGCCTCTTGAAAAACCCTATAACCGTGGTTTTGAATTCCACGTCCAGTCGTTTTTTTTTCCTCCATTTCTTTCACATCTGATTTCTTTCCATGTCTCTGCATCGTGGCTGCTTCCCTGAGTTGGTCAATTAGCTTTGTGTGGTAGCTTTGTGTGTCCCACTACTAGGGACAGTGGCTCAGCCTCCCCGGGTACCTGTGGTGAATATGGGTTGCACAGTCTTGCTGAAGTTAAGCTCAGTTAATCGTTGTTAGCACTTGGAGGGGTTGACCTCCAGGCCAATTGTCTGTGAAGCTCAGCTGTGCTCAGGTTGGATGGGCCGAGTCTCCAGGCCAAGCAGACAGCGTTAGCTCCGCCCTATGCGGCCCCAGGGACTTTGTGCCGGGGGCAATGGCTGCCAGCACCTCTGAGAGAGAAACGCTGTGGAGCTCCACCGGCTGCCAGGGAATTCAGACTCTCCCCAAATGAATCTACACTCCCAATGTCTCACCCAGGCTCGTAAAACAAAGCAGACTGACGGTTTTCCAAATGAGAAAGCAAGTCCCAGAGCACTCTCTGCGCTGTCACGCAGCCGAGCTGTTCGCGCAAGCTGCCTTCTCCACAAGCTGGGAGGCCCCTGCAGCGCCCGAGCTTCGGCGTGCCCTCCCACTGTCCAGTTTTCACCCCGTATGATAGTGGGTTCCCTGGACTTCCCCCAGAGCTGGAGAATCAGTCCAGTGGGACGTCTTTGTCTCCCCGTTCGAGAAAACTGGTCAGTTTCCAGCCGCCCGCCCTCTCCGAGGCACGCGCTCCAAACCTCTCTCCGTGCGAATCTTTCAACGCTGTTCGCCGCCGCTCCTCCGAGTCACAGTGTCTTATCTTCGCTTTTATTTGTGGAATTTTCACTCGGCCAGCTTTTTGGTGATTCTGGAAGGTTTTTGTTCTTTTGTTAAGTTGTAGTATTAAAATTGTTGAGTATGACGGCAAGATAGGTGTTCCACCTATGCCGCCATCTTGATTCTCTCTCTCTTTTTGAGTTTTGTATGCTTATCTGATTTGACTCCAAAATTGTTTTTATTGCAAAGATAAAAGGCACTTCTTTCCCTTGTCTGAGTCCTGTAGAAAATATAGTATGGGAGACAAAATTCTAAGGTAACTAACTCTCTGGTGTTATGTAAAATCCATAGTCTTGGCAGGACCTATGACTTGCCTCTAGCCAAACGAATATGGTAAGCATGATTGAATGTCATAATCTTGATTGTAATAGAAAGACACACAGATAGGCAAATTCACTCTTGCACTGACCCTGAGGAAATAGCCACCATATATTAGAGAGAGAGAAAGAGAGAAGAAGAAGAAGAAGAAGAAGAAGAAGAAGAAGAAGAAGAAGAAGAAGAAGAAGAAGAAGAAGAAGAAGAAGGTGGAGGAGGAGGAGGAGGAGGAGGAGGAGGAGGAGGAGGAGGAGGAGAAGAAGAAGAAGAAGCAGAAGAAGAAGAAGAAGAAGAAGAAGGAGGAGGAGGAGGAGGAGGAGGAGGAGGAGAAGAAGGAGAAAGGAGGAGGAGGAGGAGAAAAGGAAGGAAGGAAGGAAAGGAGGGAGGGAGGGAGGGAGAGAGGGAGGGAAGGAATAATTCTACCAACAATCTGTTTGTGGGGGCTTAGATGTAGATCCTTTCCCAGTTGAGCCTTCAGATGCACCCTCACTTTCAGCCAGTATCTTTACTTCAGCCTTATGAGACCCCAAACAGGGAACCCTGTTTGTCATGCTTAAAATACTAACCCAGAGAAAATGTATGTCATTTTAAGTGGCTACATTTGTGGTCATTTGTTATGAAACATAAACAACTAGTATAATTAGATAGTCAGTAGTTGCTTGGATTTGGGTGAAGAGAAACTTGGATAAATGGGCACTGGTGGTGCTATTTCTATCATTCAAAGCATGAGGGGGGGAAAGAAAATCCATTTTAGATGGAATGAATTAACAAGACTGAAACCAATAAAATATCTACATATCTTATGCTTAAAACTTAGAAGCGATACACATTTATTGTCCTCTATTTGAGTGATTCATTATTAAATGAAATGTCATATAACAGAAGAACACAGAGAGGTTGGGAAACTCATGGGGAAGCCATGAGTCATGAGAAAGTCTCAGAAATGAGGAAAAGAATTCATGAAGAAGAGAATTGAAAACCAAGTAAAGTGCTTAAGAGATGTCAAAGAGAAGAATTATGAAAGGCCATTATATGTCATAAGAAAATGGAAAATATCACTGGGCCTTTGGAAAGCTGCTTCTCTAGACTATGGAGCTTCAAAATCAATATTGTAAGGAACTGAGAGGATGGATGGTGCAAATTTGGAGATACTGACTATAAACAGAAAAATTTGGGGAAGTTAAGGAAAGAGGAATTGTTTCATGGAACTTGGGTGATACAGAATAAGGATTAAGGAAAGCATGTTTCAGGATGGTGGAAGTAGAAAGAAGGAATGGAGTTGAGTAAGTACTGACGATGCTGGAGGAGAGGTGAGGAAAGCATGACACCTGAAGCTTAAGTGAAAGTGTTGGCCCTAAAGAAAGATACTTTCACTCTCAGACTGTTAAAAAAAATAGACAAAAGCACATGTAGAGAGGACAGGATATTTTTTTAAAGCTCACATATAATCTCTAACTTCTTGATAAAGAAGAAAAGTTGTCCACTTCAAAATGAGAGGGAAGGATGGGCCCCTGAATTGGAAGAGAGTGAAGGTTTGGAAAGCTCTTGTGCAGACTGTGTTAGAGGATCAACAAGAGATTAATGAAAGGATTAAGAAGCAATTAAAGTCAGGCAGTGTGAATTGGTAGGAGGCCAAGTCTGCAGAGTTTCGCTTGAAATCTGTCACTGATGCTGGGTAACAGCTAGTAGTGAAGCTGGATTGATGACGAATCGCTGGCTCATAGAAAGCACAGCATACATCATTAAGAATGAGACCTGCCTACAGGACTTAACTCGAAAAGCTCAGCTAGGAGATGGAGATTTTACCAGAGTTGGCAAAAGTGCTTTCAGCTACCTATGACACTGGTCAATTTTTAAAATTCAACCAGTAGAAAATGGAAAACACACTGAAGTGCTTTTATCACAGCCTATTATTGCATTTTCCTTAATAATATAGTTAACTTCTTTAGACCAGTACTTTTTATTCCCAAGTTCCTTGTATATTTTACTTAAATATATGTATGAGAAACTGCCATTTTTAAAAAATGTTTAAAACAGAAACAGCATGCCTGTAAGTAGAGGTTAGTGTCCTGATTCATTTGTTTCATCAGGAAAGTTATTTCATCTCTCTGTGCCTTAGATTCCTTATCAAAAGAGGACAATAATCTCTGACTTTCAGTGTAGGTGCGATCATGAAGTGAGATAATTTATATATTGGTACAATTGCATGTATAATAATGTTATTTAACTTTTGTCATTAAAGCAACATCATTCCATATACTATTTTTTTCTAAAACAACAAACAAGAAAAGCCAGTGAAATACTGAGAAAAATTAGAACACACAGAAAAATAAAAGAAGGTAAAAATGATTTTTTAAAAATCCAACATCTAAGCATTAAAACTTTTAACATTTTAATACCAACTGTAAATTTTTATATCTTTGAAGCCATAAAGTTCAATCCCTGCATTTTATCGATGAGAAAACTAAGGCGCACAGAATTCACTGGCTTTCCTAAGAGCACAACGCTTATTAGCTACAGAGCCAGGGCAAGCACTGAGGTCTTCCAACTCTAGTGCTTCCCCACTCACTGTGACAAGGTGGGTGGAACCCTGCACTGTCAACAACCAATATTTACTGGGTCCACACATACTCGGGGCACTCACTGCTCTGGGTGTATAATCATATTTGTTATAATTTCACACCTATTAAGAAACCAATTCAAAGTGTACATGTAGATCAGCAAAAAGACAATCTTTCTAAATAAGGTTGAAAAAAACACCTTATACCTCTGCCTGCAGCATAAACTGTACAAAATTCATTTCCTCCAATATCATAGTTTGCAAAAAGTCTATTTTTGCAAGAGAAAAACAGTTTTTTTAAACTATCCTTGATATCAAGGAAAGCATGATGGCTGTAAGTCATCCACTTTGTAGCTCTTAAAATTCAGTCCCAGGGGCCTTTGTGTCTTATCAACAGACCTAAATGATGCAAATTTGTTCAGGAAAAAAATTTCCCAGTTGTTAAAGACCTCAAGCCTCGCCCAGGAGCAATGTGGTAAGACGAAAGTTGGCATTTAGAGGTGAACAAGGGTAAAAAACAAGGAGATATAGAGACACCTGAAAATGATGTTCCCTGGAGGGGCATGTTTGAGTTCAATCTGCAGGTGATAATTTAGCAAAGAAATAACTGCAGAATATTTTCCTGTATTGATTTAGACATTAGTTCCCCAAATCTTGTTTACACAATTTTAAAGTTATTTGCAAAAAGAACACTTCTGTCTGCTTCTTTTAAAACACTAAGAAATTGAGGATTATTACTAGGACAGCATACCAGCCTAGGGGCATCCCTCCAGCTCCAAGTAAGTTTATAGAGTGTGTGCACATCATGTTTGGTCAATGTGAAGAGCCAGCTTTGGTCAGTGTAACTATTTTATTTTTTTAATTTTTTTTATCTTTATTGTTCAGTTTATTAATTACATTGTTCCCTTTTTTTCCCCTATAGCTCCCCTCCACCTGGTACCCATCCCACCCTCCACCCTCACCCCCCTCCACTGTCCTCTCCCATAGTTGCATGATTTTTGTCCAGTCTCTTGCTGCACCTCCCACACCCCTTTTTTCCCCAAGAATTGTCAGTCCACTCCTTCTCTATGTCCGTGATTCTGTTACATTCACCAGTTTATCCTGTTCATCAGCTTATTAATTCACTTGATTTTTAGATTCATTTGTTGATAGATGTGTATTTGTTGTTCCTAATTTACACTTTTATCTTTTTCTTCTTCCTCTTCTTAAAGAATATCTTTCAGCATTTCATATAATATTGGTTTGGTGGTAATGAACTCCTTTAGCTTTTTCTTGTCTGCGAAGCACTTTATCTGATCTTCAATTCTGAATGGTAGCTTTGCTGGATAGAGTAATCTTGGTTGTAGATTCTTGCTATTCATCACTTTGAATATTTCTTGCCACTCCCGTCTGGCCTGCATCATTTCTGTTGAGAAATCCGCTGACAATCGTATGGGTGCTCCCTTATAGGTAACTAACTGTTTTTCTCTTGCTGCTTTTAATATTCTCTCTTTGTCTTTTGCTCTTGGCATTTTAATTATGATGTGCCTTGGTGTGGTCCTCTTAGGGTTCCTATATATTGGGGTTCGGTGAGCTTCTTGGACTCCTAAGTCAATTTCTTTCACCAGGTGTGGGAAGTTTTCTGTCACTATTTCTTCAAATAGGTTTTCATTGTCTTGCTCTCTCTCTTTTTCTGGCACCCCTATTATTCGGATGTTGGTATGCTTGAGGTTGTCCCAGAGGCCCCTTACACTATCTTCAATTTTTTGGATTCTTTCGGTTTCTTGCTTTTTCAGCTGAGTGGATTTTCCCTCTTTGTATTTCAAATCTTGAACTTGGTTCTTGGGGTGCTCTAGAGTACTTTTAGGTCTTCGTATAATATTTTTTATTTCAGTCAGTGTATGCTTAATTTCTGGTTGGTCCTTTTCATATCCTTGAGAGTCTTGTTCATATCCTTGTGGGTCTCGTTCATTTCCTTGTAGGACTCATTCATTTCCACGTTGGTCTTGTTCATTTCCTTGCAGGTCTCATTCGTATCCTTGAGGGTCTCGTTCATTTCCTTGTAGGTCTTGCTTATTTCCTCATAGGTCTCGACCCTTTCTAGGAGCCTCTTGAAAAGCCCTATTAACGTGGTTTTGAATTCCATGTCCAGTCGTTTGTTTTCCTCCATTTCTTTCACATCTGGTTTCTTTTCATGTCTCAGCATGGTGGCTGCTTCCCTGAGTTGGTCATTTAGCTTTGTGTGGTAGATGTCCTACAAGGGACAGTGGCTCAGCATCCCCAGTTACCTGAGGTGGATATGGGTTGCACAGTCTTGTTGAAGTTAAGCTTAGGTTAATCGTTGTTAGCACTTGAAGGGGTTGACCTCCAGGCCAATTGTCTGTGACGTTCAGCTGTGCTCAGGTTGGATGGGCGGAGTCTCCGGGCCAAGCAGACAGGGTCAGCTCCACCCTATGCAGCCCCAGGGTCTCTGAGAGAAAGCTGCTGCTGAGCTCCACCAGCTGCCAGAGAATTCAGCCTCTCCCCAAATGAGTCTGCACACCCAATGTCTCACCCAAGGTCGCAAAACAATGCAGTCTGACGGTTTCCGGAATGAAAGAGCAAGTCACGAGCACTCTCTGCACAGTCAGGCAGCTGCGCTGTTCCCAAGCTCACGTGTACTCTGCACAAGCTCGCCTTCTCCACAAGCTTGCCGACCTCTTCAGCACCCG
The DNA here is from genome assembly GCA_027563665.1 of Antrozous pallidus. NCBI lineage: Eukaryota > Metazoa > Chordata > Mammalia > Chiroptera > Vespertilionidae > Antrozous > Antrozous pallidus. The sequence continues at coordinate 89,451,223 of CM050514.1, forward strand.
AGCTTCGGTGTGCCCTCTCACTGTCCAGTTTTCACCCCTTATAATAGTGGGTTCCCTGGATTTCGCCCAGAGCTAGAGAATCAGTCCAGTGGGATGTCTTTGTCTCCCCTGTTCAAGAAAACTGGCCAGTTTTCAGCCGCCCGCCCTATCCACTGGCGCATATCTTCAACGCTGTCCACCGCTGCTCCTCTGAGTCACAGTGTCTTATCTTCACTTTTATTTGCAGAATTTTCACTCAGCCAGCCTTCCAGTGATTCTGGGTGGTGTTTGTTCCTTCACTAAGTTGTAGTTTTGAAATTGCTGAGCATGACGGCAAGATAGGTGTTTTACCCATGCCACCATCTTGGTTCTTAATTTGGGTTAATAAAGACTATCTGCCTACTATGTGTTAGTTTGTTAGGGGTTTTTTTGTTTGTTTGTTTGTTTGTTTCTTCTTTTAGGCCCTTGAGAATACAAAGCTAAGTAAGTTCCAGGCCCTGTCATCCAGAATTCTATAATCTTCTCAGGGAGGCAGACACAAAAACAGATAACTTCAATATGTTAAACTAGAGATATAATGAGGACTCTATTTTGAAGCACAGAAGGGAAGTGGGTGGGTGGGCAGTATTAAGCCTCATCTTTGATTCAGGATTCCTGAAGAAGATGACTAATGTACTGCATAGGATGACTAAAGAGTTAGCAAGATAGTAAAAGTTCATAAAGGTATCTAAGTACCAACAAAAACCTAAGTAAGGCATGAGCCAGTATAATATGTTCTGAAAATTATAAGCTATTGGGTACTGCTAAATAACGCATTTCAAAGCAGAGAGTAGAAAGCGAGAAGGATTAAGAAGTACTTATGGCCAGTTACTGGAAAGACCTATGTACTTGACTCTGTACCTCACCAGGAACCAATCAGGCAGGAGTATGTGGTAGAAAGTTCTCTGGGCAGTGTGGTGGATGAATTTAAAAGGGACTGGACGAGAAGGACTCTACTAGCTAGAAGGGTCCAAATGAGATATGGTGAGAATCCCATACAAGATAATAAGTGTGCACGAAAGGAGTTCATAGATGAGAGAATGATTAAGGAGAGGAGGTAAGCTTGGAGCGAGCCATGATGTGTCCAAGTAGTAGAGGAAGGAGTCCAGGAGGACACTGTGGTTTCTGGCATGTGTGTCTTGATGTTTTTACCTATAGTTAAGAAGACAAGAAAAAGCAGGGCATGGGGAAAGGAAATGAGTTCAATTTGATACATGTTGAAAGTAAGGTGTGAGACATTCAAGGTAAGTGGTCTGGCAGATGGAGGCTACTAAGACTGCTGTTCTGGTGTTTCTCATGATGACTATCTTCCTTCTGTCTGGTAGCTTATGGCAATTCTTCCTGGCACCTGCCTCAGGAAGAGCTAACCCAGAGAATCCACCTGAAAACATATTCCCTTTGTACATGGATATATTCCCTCCTAGGAAGCCTCTTCCAGTGTGGCTAGAAAGCTAGTCTCTGAATAGGGACCAACAGACACCAATAGGACTGTGTGGCATGTAAAAACTGCAGTGCCTCATAGGACACCACAGTCAGTTACTTCTGTCAACCTGTTTCTACTGACCATGTGGGACAGCTTCAGGTACCAAAGACAATGGGGTGGCCAACCATATTCCCATACCCTCTATCCCAATACATCTTGTAGCCTCTTCTGTTTTGTCTCCCAACCTCATAAAAGAATCCCTCCCAATGGAATTGGATGGCTCAAGACCACATTCAAGTCTAACTGCATGTCCCAAACACCAACCTTTCCATCTTCCTTTGCTTCATGCCACCTCTGCCTTACCCACCAGTCCACATCAGTCAGCTCATTTGGTCTTGCATTTCACTCACAACATGAAGGATTCTGGATATAGGTATTATTTAGTAGCATAATTTTTTTCCTCCCACATTACGAACTTTGCAGCCCGTTTTGTAAACTCAAAGACTTTTTATTTGTGGCAAGGTGAAACAGTGGACTTGGATTTGTATCCCAAATCTACCACCAGAATATGAAAATATAAATGGAGGTAAAATATTTCCTTTTTTTTAGATTGGCATAAAGATTAAACAAGAAAGCACTCTGGAAGGTGGTAGGTAGACAATAAGCATTGTTTCCCTTCCTGTCCTCTTTTTAATTCTAGCTTTCATCTCTTCTTCATAGTGCATTTCGTTTTTGTTTGTCTGCTTTCATTTTTTTTTTTTTAGTTTTTATTCCCTCATCCTGTTTCTCTCCCCATAGTAACTCCTTTCTGGTTTCATACTCCCAGTGCAGAGATGAAGTAGAGCTGTTTTATAACCTAGGTTATAAAACATGTACAGTTATGATATCACAGTTTTTTTCTCATATCTCTCATTTCTTTTAAAGATAAAGTTTCCCGGAGCACGACATATCTTTACTTATTTCTATTGCTAAATAACCACCAAATAGCTATTTAGTCAACATTTCTAAATCATTACTGATGTGTATCTCAGTGGATTAAGTACAAGTCAGTCTCCTTTTTCTCTACCACTTTTCTATGCTTCTCCTCTTGTTCCCATACTATAAGACAGAGGTAATCTGCTCATTAGTGTTTGTGTTTCTCACCCCTGTGTCTGGAGACAACTTCTCTATAACAAAAGGTTGCAGGTTCCTTTCTATTCATTAATACCAAGCCCGTAGCTATGCAGCTTACTCCATAAATTAAATTAGATAGATTAATAAGATCTCAGGTCTCCAGAGCTGTTTATTGTTTCTTTAACCATGCTTGAAAAGGAAGGAGATATTTTGTGTGCTGTTTAATTAAAGCATTAAGGGAATGGCAGTCTCCTCCATAGGAGAAAAAAAAAAAACTCTACAAATTCAGGGTGTTTGATTGCCTCAAATATTTTCAGCTTATTAACAGGAAATTCACTAAAAATGGCTTCAAAAACTTTATCTCATATTTCACAAGTCCAGAAGTAGCATTCATTTGTGGTTAATTCAGTGGGTCAGCTTTGTCACTAAGGACCCAGGTGCTTAGCATTGCACTGATCTGCCATATCCTGCATGTCAGCAATCCATGCCTCACAGATTACACAGCTGCAACAGAGCTAGGCCTCATTTACCAACAAGACCAAGATTAGCAAAGAACAGAGGCTTCTTTTCTGTGTATTCCTTTTTATTAGGAAGGACACGTTTCCCAGAAGCACCGCAGCAGAATTCCTCCAGGCCCCACTCACCAGGATGTAATCACATATTTATGGCAACAAATCACTGGCCAGAGACCTGGGCATCATGCTTGCCTTAGACTTATCCTGACTCAAAGATCATGACACACCCCGTAGGAGAGAGCAGAAGCTCATTCCTGAACACGGAACTCTGTGGAGGCACCTGAATAAAACTCAGTCTATATCAGCTTGACAAAAAGAAGTGGCTGTTAGAGTTACAACCTACAGTGTCTTGCCACAGGCATAGCAAATATTGGTTAAGTACTACTTACTCCCCGGCATAATGCAGTGGATCAGAGCAGAGATTAGGGCACCTGAGGCACAAAATTTAAGGCAACATTTACTCTTTTTGTTGTTACTTAGTGCTTATTTCATAATCATGAACTTAATTCTGCTGTCCAGCTAGACTGGGAAGAGTAGGGAAATTATGGAACCCAGTGAACTGGGGCAAGAGCACAAATGTTAGCGAACACTAGAGGCCCAGTGCACAAAATTCATGCACTGGGGGGTTGTCCCTCAGCCCAGCCTCCACCCTCTCACAATCTGGAACCCCTGGGATATGGTCCCTAGGCCTGACCCGGTTGAGGGCCTATTGGGGCTTTCCTTCCCCCAGCTGCCAGCAGCTGGCCCCACCCCAATGCTTGCCATCTGTATGACACTGCACCCCCATTCCCGACCACTGGTGACCTCCCTCTGGGGATGACAGGCGTGGGGTGCAATCACTTGGTTTCCTCTGGTGGGTGATCACTGGCCAGCCTCACACACCCAGCACAGCATCCCTAGTGGGTGGCCTGGGCCTTTCTCACTGGGGCAATCGATCTCAGGGCTCCTAGCATACTAGCCGGGTGACCTGGGCCTCCCTCTGCGAGGCAATCAATGGGGAGCCCTGTGATCAATGGGGAGTCCTTCAATCAATTGCCCCAAAGAGGGAGGCACAGGCTACCTGGCCCGGGCTCCAAGAAACATCACCGTGCAGAGGGAGGCTCCGCCTACCCACCACAGCCCATCCGCAGCAGCACAGCCGGGTAGCCTTAGCCTCCCGCTTTGGGGCAATGAATCACCCAGCAGAGGGAAGCCCCACTCACCTGCCACAGCACCACCAGCTGCTCCGCTAGCTAGGTAGTCTGGGCCTCCCTCTTCCGGGAGAACACAGAGAACCCCCCTCCATCCATCACTCTGCCAGCCGGTGGCCTGAGCCTCCCTCTGCTGGGTGATCGTGGAGCGATGGCGCCCCCACCCTCTGCTGCCCCCACACCAATCGCACGGCACCCGCCGTGGCTGGCCTGGCTCCAGTGCGTGTCACAGCGTCGTGGTCTTCCAGACGGTATGCTGCTGGGCGGTTCGGTAGATTTGCATATTATGCTTTTATTATAGATTCCAAACTGACGGCGGTGATGGGGTGCTCTCCTGAGTTACAGAAGGAATTAAAACACAATTCAAACTTATATGAGGTGTCCACAGTCAACAACAGTGATCTTGCTGGTCTGGCTGCGCCTGGACCCAAAGCGCTCCTGGCTGCCACACGTCCATGGCCTCTCTCACCTGACAGAGACCACGTGCTTTCCCTCTCACTCGCCGGTGTGGCAGTGCAGATGGAAAACTGGGCACTGTGCTAGGTCCAGCACTTGCCCTGGACAAGATGTCAGGGCCTGTGTGTTCCAGGATGAAGTTCGCATCCTCAAATGTCTCCCCAAGCTGGACTCGCCGCCTGTGCCATTATGACGTGAAGTCACCACCCTGGCACATAAACCCCGGAATAATTCTATGAAAACAGGAGCCTCTATAACCAAACCCTTTCTCCCCAGCGCTCAATGCACGAAAATTGTCTGCTGTCTTCGGAACTTTGTCTGCAAACAGCTCGAAGGAGACGCGGCCCGATGGCTCGCCATTGATGGGGATGTCAAAGAATGCGGTGGGGTTCACCATGGCTGGTCATGGCGGCTCCGGGGTGGCGGCATCTGCAAAGCCGAGACATTTACTCTTTGCACATGTCTAACCCTAACAGTAGATGACCTCTTACATTGTGTGTCCTAGGAACCCTGCTGGCTTCACCTAGTCCTGCTGCTGGCTGTGGACATAGTACAAGCTCAATAAATGCATTCATTTAATTTTAAGGTGTGTTAGGAAACCCATTTGCCCATAACTATCTCAACTGATTCTTAAAATTCTATCAGTAGCAGTTTATTACTTTGTGTAAAGCCTTGTCTTCTCTCTCTGAAATATTTTCCTACCTTCAAATTCCCCTACAGAAGTTTATTAAACTATCACAATCTTTGCTCCTACAGAACAGATAAATTTTGTTTTTTTGGTGTGTTTTTTTTTACTTTAAGATAGCATTCTTCTTTTTTAAATGTTTATTGGTTTTTAGAGAGAGAGGAAGGGACAGAGAGGTAGAAACATCAATGATGAAAGAGAATCATTGATAAGCTGTCTCCTGCACACCCACGCTAAGAATCCAGCTCGCAACCTGGACATGTACCCTTGACCAGAATCGAACCCGGGACCCTTCAGTCCACAAGCTGACACTCTATCCACTGAGCCATACTGGCTAGGGCCAGGTGCATTTTGGAATCAAACCTGTGGGTTATTTGCACATATTATCTGTGTGAGACTTGGGAACTTCTCTGGGAATGTTGTACGTCAGCGGAGTGCCTTAAAAGCACCATGATATCTTCATAAATTTTGAGGACAATATCACTAGAAAGGGATGAAGTAGGAGAGGGTAAAGGGAATGATATTTTAAACAATTATATTTGGCTGCAGAACAACTCATCATCAAACATAGAAGCTTAAAACAACAAATGCATTAATACTCTAGAATCTAAGCATCAGCTGACAGGTTCTGCTGGTTTGAGGTAGACTCAACCGATATCCCTTCGGCTCACTCATGTGTTGTTTGGACAGGAGCTGTGTGGTATTGGATAGTCTCACATAGGGAGCCATGCATCTTCCATCATCCAGCAGGCAAGTCCTGGCTTAAAACCTTCCTCTTTTCCAGGCATAAGAAGATCATAGGAGCACCTCCCAAAGTGCAAGCGCTTTTTCAGGCCATGTTTGTGTTATTTTGCTCATGTCCTATCAGCCAAAGCAAATCACACTGCCAAGCTGAGAAGTGATGTGTGAGGATGTGGGGGTTGAGGGGGGAGGAGACAGGATGCTAACAGGGCATATATAGAGGGTGTGTGTGTGTGTGTGTGTGTGTGTGTGTGTGTGTGTGTGTGTATTCATGGCCATTTTTGCAATATAATACAGGAAAAGTTCTTGTAAGGCATCTGCAGAAGGATTCCTGGCAGGTTTGCTATGGATATATGTGAACCAGAGGAAAACCTTTTATGTAAAGAAAAAGTATATAATTCAGAATAGTTGTTTCAAAAGGAAACAGACAAAGCAGCCACTGCGGCTAATACTGGCAGTATCTATCCAGGTACTGTCAAGGGGAGGGACTCCAACAAAATCCAGGCAGACCTTCTCGTCGCCATGTACAGCCACCTGTGGAGATGGAGAAGTCAGGTTCTTTGAATCACAATCACCTTTGCCCTACTTCTTGCTCATAAAGCAAGCCTCCTGCACTTTAACTTATGAATTTAGTCTATAAAAAGAATAATACAGTAAAAACAAATTGAAGATTTGGTTGCTATCCCTCTATAAAAATTACTACATTAGCATTGCAGCTTATAGACTTCATTATTGTAGGAGATCTTAACAGTACCTTAGGCTTTATTTCCAAAACAAATAACAAATCTTTTTTATCACATTGCTACATGAAATATTTTCAAGATATGATTTATATTCATCACTACTTCACCGGGACTTGTTATTTATTGAGTTGACAAAGAGACATAGAATACCATAGCATAAAATTTTATAACTGTATTTTAACATAATTTTTATTATAAATAATCACTGGCAAATGTATTTTATTGCTTTAAAAATTATTCTGAAGACAGATCCTTGAGTTTAATAAGATTAAAAAGGAGGAAAAGGCTTTTAAAAGGTTATATATCCTGAGTCACAATAAGCCAGCTTTACCTGACGTAATAAAATCTAAAGCACTGATATGAGTTATTGGAATTGCAAAGCTAGGAAACAGATTCTAAACCAAGTAAAATTATTATGGATATGCCACTCTTTGTATTGTAAAATTACATAGATATCCTCCCATTTTTAATAGTGAGCTAGAAATACTAGGGGTGATCCTGAAATGAGGATATTGCACTAGCCAACCTCTAGTGGCCATTCCAATCTAACATTCTACATATAACTCTGTCCTCTCTCAAGCCCCAGACCCAGTCATTCCATAACTAAATGGAGAAACTTTTATTTTGTCTTTTAGAATGGGATCACAAACTCCTACCCAGAGGGCCACTAACTGTTTTGGCCTTGCTTGTGAGCAAAGAATGTTTTCTACATTTTTAGTTGTTGAAAATGTCAAAAGAAGAATATTTTGTGACACTTCACAATTATATGAAATTCACATCTTAAGGTCAATAAATTATGCTTTATTGCAGCACAACCACATTCTTTCATGTGTGTACTGTCTGTGGCTGCTTTTATGCCACCCTGGCAGAGTTGAGTAGATGCAACAGAGACCATATGGATTGCAGAGCTGGAAATATTTATTCTCTTGCTCTTTACAGAAAAAGATCACCAATCCCTGTTCTGGAGGAAGAAAACCAAGTATCTGATCCTCCGCTTATCTGTTCCCATTAATGTTCCTTCTCGGATTAAACAGACCTAGAATAACCCCCTCCTATCCTATCTCTACTGTTGTGTGGACAGGTTTCAGTGTGTGTTCCATATCACAGGTAGCATATCAGGCAAATGACACATATAATTCACATTTTAAATGACTTAATTATTTAAGTGCTCAATCTTTTAGTCCATCAGCCAGCATTATAACTAGGAAATGAATAAACATGAGGACGCTTCATCTCCCACCCCCATCACTTATTAGAAACATTTCAGAGATGCATTAGGAGTTTAAGCAGCCTTTCTAGTAAGTAGGCTGATAAGATGCCATGCATTAAGCTCCAACTCCAGGAGTATTGCCTAAATGGAGGGAATGAAATTCCTATCAGCTCAGTAGAAATTAGCTGTGACTCAGCCTCTCACTGCCTTTCTCTAGCTCTTCAGGAAAATCTAATTCCATCTCTGTGATTTATTTAAATTGCCGGGAAAATGGTGAAGCAAATAAAGCACTTGGATGCATAAAATGAGGTGTCACCTGCATACCATGGAGTGCTTTCTGTTCTATCATCAGGAAATGAAAGAGAGGAAGGAAAAAACAGGCAGTCTTTAAATCAGAACACTGCATACGCAGGCTCTCTCATGGCTCCTAAAAGCTCCCAGTACACTTGGTCCATTTTATGACTTTACAATGGCAAACGTATTCTTGTGCTTTAAATTCTCTTTCCGAAACACACGGTCGCTTTTAAACAGCCACACTGGCAGCGCCTCTGAGTGACTTGTGCTGAAAGGCACACAACAGTCTGTCTTACTCTGAGCTGCCTGTTGGTCTCCCCCTCCCCCTCCCCCCATAGTCTCATAGTGCATGGATTGTAGCAGGATGGTGGACAGTGACCTTCAGAAAAGTCTCTTGGGTCCAGAAGCTTTTGGTGGCATTTTATGATATTTCATCTTTATGGGCTCTTTCCGTTTTTCTGCTCTCATCTGGTTGTGCTCATTCGGGAGCTTATTAAAAAGAGCATTATGTTTCAATAAAGGAGCAGTCACTTGAGAGGGTTAATGAAGAAGGGGTTTGTGCTTCCATTTTTTTTGTCAAGGTCTGGAGCATTAAAGAAAATGAGTGCCTTTTGAATGCTTGTAGTTTTCCCACTTACTCTTCATATTGCAAATCCCTGGAGTTCAACCTGTGTCCCCAGTGCCAGCGTGGCATCTGTTCGCAAAGGGGGGCTCAATTAAATTGTAGGCTCCTGATAGCTGGCTTCACGTCCCATGGGTTGGAAGGGTATGCCTGGGAGGGAGAAATGTTTGTTTTGGCAGAAAGGGAAAGGACAGCAGATTGGAGCCTTGAGCTGCCGCTTGAAATTAAAGTCGGCCTACCCCTTACGAAATGATAACACTTGGCAGTGAAGTGCTTCCAATGCAAAATAATGAGCTCGCTCATTAAAAAGCAATAGTTTGCAAAGTAAAATTTCAAAGCATAATTGATGAGCTTGTGGAAAGTACCAGGAGAGCAGTAGCCTAAATGTCAGTGTTGAGTGTGACACGAGTTTATATGTGGCCAGGGGATATTCGCTGGCAAGGTTTGAGGTTTTACCCAAAACCTAAACGATTTTTTTTCTTTCATAAATGCATTTTATTATTTGCTTTACCACCCATTGTTGATCATACTTCTCTTGAATTTAGAGTCTAAAACATTTTAATTAACGCTTTTAAAAACATATGTAAATTGTCATCTAAAAGCTATTAAAATGTTTTTGTGAGAGCCAATCACTATATGCCTCAGACTAGAATGATTAAATTTTCCAATGCAAACCTTTGAACACATGGTCACACAGAAGAACAGAGTATTTAAATTAGGATTGTTCCAGAAAATCCAGGATATTTGGCTACCATAAAAAAAAATTTAAGGCCAAAACCAGTCTGGCTCAGTGGATAGAGCGACGGCCTGAGGACTGAAGGGTCCCAGGTTCGATTCCGGTGGAGGGCATGTATCTTGGTTGCAGGCACATCCCCAATGGGGGATGTGCAAGAGGCAGCTGACCGATGTTTCTCTCTCATCGATGTTTCTGACTTTCTATCCCTCTCCCTTCCTCTCTGTAAAAAAAATCAATAAAATATATATTTTTTTAAAGTTAAGTATAATATTGCAAATGCATTTACTCTTAGTGTAGCAAACCCTGGTGCCTACTATGTTTGTCTGCATAATAGGCAAGCATCCCGTCCCTCCTTTTCTGTTGACGAATACTGCCCAGTCCCCATCCCCTGCCAAAAGAATGAACAAGGATTGGCTATGCGAGCTCATCACACCATCCTGGCCTCTGTGATTCCCTCACTGGAGGGTAAGCGACCAAGCAGGCATCCAACAGAGGCTCTTCCTGTCATTTCAAACGGACACTGGGGAAAGTCTTGGCTCTCTTTGAAGAGAAAAGCTGGAATTCTGGAAGCTGGGAAGGGGCGCGGGGTGGGGGAGGTACCAGCAGAAGAAAGCTGGAAAGCAACAGGAGAGATGAGGCTAACACAAGAAAAGAGGTAGAGCTGAGTAGTAGAGAGAAAAAGACCTCAAGACACCACTTGTATCCTGGATCTAGTTATACTTGGTACCACTTCTTTTCTTTCTACGAGGTGCTTAATCAATAAAGTGCATTTTTTTTGCTTAGGCTGGTTTGAGTAAAGTATCTGTCTCTTATAACTTAAAAAGATCTGACAATATGTCAATAGGAGAGATAATCTCTCATAAAAAGTGCAAAGTCTAGGTATAATGAGAAAGTTATTGAAACTGCATTTAATCAACTCCACGGCAACTGTATACCAGGGAATGACATAATTTGTCCTTTTCTAGTTAAAATAAAGAGTATATTGAGCAGGAAGAAACAGAAGATTAATGATAGCTATCTTCAGAATATTAGTGCCATAGAATAATGTTAGATGAACTGGCCACCTTAGGGAGTCCACAGAATTCATATAAAATGAAGAGTTTAAAACTATAAAACAGACAATAGCAGGCACACTAATTTTGTTGAATTTTCAGACTTTGGGGACTTTTGTAATTTTCCAGTGCTTACTATTTCAGTACCACATAGATATTTCCACATAGATTAAAAGAAAAAATTCTCTAAAAGTTGCCTGTCAATGTAGGATAGCTAAAAACTGAGGATATATTCATGAAAGTAAAGCAACATCTAGGACTGGGGAGCCAAAACTTAAAGAGCCCGCCCTGGTCATTGCGGCTCAGTTGGTTGGGCATTGCCCTGTGCACAGAAAGGTTGAAGATTCAATTCTTGACCAGGGCACTTGTCTGGGTTTCAAGGTTGGTCCCCAGAAGGGGGTGTGCAGGAGGCAGTCAAGCAATCTTCCACTCTCACATCAATGCTTCTCTTTCCTTCTCCCTCTCCTTTTTCTTTTCCTCTCCCTCACCCTCTCCCTCTCCCTCTCCCTCTCTCCCTCTCCCTCTCCCTCTCTCCCTCTCCCTCTCCCTCTTTCTCTCTCTCTCCCTGTTCCCCTTCCCCTCCCTCTCCCTCTTCCTTTCTCTCTCCTTCTCCCTCTCCCTTCTCCCTCTCCTTCTCCCTCTCTCCTCTCCTCTCCTCTTCTCTCTCCCCAAAAAAGTCAATAAAAATATTAAAAACAAAACAAACAAAAAAGTTAGAGAAAGACAACTTTTAAAATAATGATTTCAAGGTTGTGCACTCTTAAAATTGTTTAAGACATGTTGGCAGCATATGAATTTCTTCAGCGGCACAGACCGTAACTGAGCCTAGTTAGCAAGACAAATTAGTCAAAAAGCAGCAGCTGCCAGGTGGTGCACATTGTTAATCATCCCATCTGTGAATTACAAGGCTGATTTGTGGGTGCATTTGATGCTTCTTTTCTTGGATGACAAAGTCAATAGTAACAGCTTACTGGAGGTGCCTGGGTGCTCTCGTGGCGTCACAGGTAACTAAGTATCTTCTCAGCCTGGAATTTTGAGGAAAAGTGGTTTCTTCAGGCCCAATCACGTCATGCTACACAAAGGAGCAAAATGTGTCACTGGTACTTGGGGTTATAGTGAATGGTGCCCTTTTTCAAAATCTAGGAAATTCGTAAAATGAAAGTTTTCAGGGTGTTCAACTGTAACCTGGACAAGGATATGGATGTGCAAAGTCACTCAAAGGAGCCAATCCTCTAGGGCCGTGGACGGCAAACTCATTAGTCAACAGAGCCAAATATTGAAATCTCTTTTGAGAGACAAATTTTTTAAACTTAAACTTTTTCTAATGCCACTTCTTCAAACTAGACTCGCCCAGGCCGTGGTGACGATAGTAGACTTGAATTGGGGTGGTGAGCACACAATATAATATACAGATGATTTGTAATAGAATTGTACAATTGAAATGTATATTTTATTAACCAATGTCATCCAAATAAATTCAATAAAAATAAAATAGATTATTCAAAGAATCAAGCTGTCTAATGACATCAGAATGCCACAGTCTGAAATGTCTACTAGTATGTACCTACCTGGAGATTCAAAATCTGTTGCCTGTAGCCTGCATATGCCACCTCCATCCAACCTCACCAGTGGGACTAGGACTCCTTGAAGTCAGTTGAAGTGTTGAGGGTTTTTCCCCCCTACATTTAGCTAAAGTTAGGCTCTGCCAAGACTGAGACCCTGTTCCTTCCTTTTTCTTTGCTTCCTGGCTGGACGCAAACTCCTCTTCCTAGACCCATAGTCAGCAAACTATGACTCATGAGCCACATGTGGCTCTTTAGCCCCTTGAGTATGGCTCTTCCACAAAATACCATGGCCCCAATTGCTCACCTGCCTGCCTTCCTGATTATCCCTAACCACTTCTGCATGCCAGCTTGATCACCCCCCAAACCACTCCCCTGCCAACCTGATTGATGCCTAACTGCTCACCTGCTAGCTTGTTTGCCCCTAACTGCCCTCCCCTGCAGGCCTGATCATCCTTAACTGCCCTCCCCTGCAGGCCTGGTCCCTCCCAACTGCTTTTCCCTGCATGCCAGTCACCCCCAACTTCCCTCTCCTGCAGGCCTGGTCCCCCCAACGGTTCTCCCCTGCAGGCCTGGGTCTCCCCTTCTGCCCTTCCCTGTAGGCCCGGTCATCCCAACTTTCATCCTCTGCTGGGCTGGTCACCCCTAACTGCCCTTCCCTTCAAGCTTGATCTCCCACAACTGCCCTCCCTTGCAGACCTGGTTCCTCCCCTGATGGCCATCTTGTGGCCACATGGGGGCAGCCATCTTGTGTGTTGGAGTGATGGTCAATTTGCATATTACTATTGTATTAGATAGGATAGAGGTCTGGTGTACAGGTGGTGGCTGGATGGTTTGCCCTGAAGGAAGTCCTGAGATCAGGGTGGGGGTTTCTTTGGGGTATGGGGTGGGCCGGGTCAGGGGCCTGTGGCGGTTTTCAGGCCAGCCATTCCCCACCCCCATCACACAAGCTGAGGCCCTGGTATCTGGGATTTATTTATCTTCTATAATTGAAACTTTGTAGCCTTGAGCAGAGGCTAGGGCTGGCCAGGAAGTTTGGCTTCCTCCATCGCCGGGGAAACCCAAGCCTCCTGCTCTCTCCAGCTCCATGGCTGCCACCACTTTTGTTGAAATTTATTTATCTTCTATAATTGAAACTTTGTAGGGCGAGTGGAAAGCTTGGCTTCCTCCATTGCAGGGAAAACCCAAGCTTCCTGCTTGCTCCATGGCTGTAGCCATCTTGGTTGGGTTAATATGCATACTCACTCCTGATTGGCTGGTTGGCATAGCTTGTGGGTGTGGTGGGTGTGTGCTCAATTTGCATATTACTCTTTTATTAGATAGGATAAACAAATAGGTGCTTAATAAATATGCATTGGATAAATAAATATATATGTGTATACACATAATAAAAACTATATTAATGAATATAGTTTGTATCCTGCTTATTTCTCTAAATACTATATTGTTAACTTTTCCTACGTTAATAAAAGAAATCCAATTTCATTAGTTTTTCACTTTTTACTGAATTATTCCTATCAGTTTACATATTACTATTTCCTTTCAGATTTCTGCCTAGCTAACACCATCACTCAATTTTTGGTCATACTGCCTTCTCTGAGAGACCCACCCTGGCCATTTTGCAGCCACCAACCCCAGCCTACAATAGTTTGCTCTAATTTATGTTCCCCACAACCCTCATATTCTATAAATATTAATTATAAATATTAATTTATTATATCTATTTTTGTCTTCTCCACTAGTCCATAAACTCCCTGAGATTGATGAAATGATTTTGCTCACTGATATGTCTCAAACTCCTAAAAGAAAATCTGTTACAGAGCAGGTATTCAGTAAATATTTGCTAAATGGAAAGGGTTCTTTCCTCTTTTTCACTATTATAAATAATGTGGTGACAAGCATGTAAAGTTTTCTCAAAATATGTATTTATGTCTTTCATATCCTAGAAATTGTTAGATTAAATGATGAGAGTGACTTTAAAGTTCCTACTATTTGTTGCCAAATAGTTTTCCAGTTTTCCTTTCTCTCTTAGGGAAGATCAGTTTACCAACTGCATAGTGTCGGGGAGGGGGGTGGTTGGGGGGGGGAGCAGGAAGTGAAATATCAGCAAGCAGCCCTCCTCCATGCTCCTGCTGTGCCAACCTGCTTCCACAGCAATGGGGATATGCTAATCTGATCCAAATCCTGGACATTGGTTGGTAAAAACATAAAAGTGAGTGAGGCAACTTCATACTATATTAAAAGATGTGGCATCTATGTGCATTCTCTCTCAAATAGTTTTCTTTATTGGAGCACCTTCAGGAATTGTAGACACACACCTCCTGAAGCAGCCAATTATCTTTTTAGTTCTTTTGATTCAGTTTATTTTATTCTAGGCATAGGGTCTAGGTCCATATTCTGAAATTTAACTAAAAATACAAACCTTGAGTCCATTGAGTTTACTAAATATTCGAATATGTTTCTCATATGATATAGATTTTTAAATATCCTAACATTTTTAATGTTCTTATCTGAGGATAACTTTGTTTGTTTTTATTCTTTTCAGAATTTACTATTCAAAATACAATGCAATATTCCAACAACTGTCTGAGCAGAGTATGCTATCTGATTTCTCATTCTAGATAGCATTCTTCTGTTAATACACATTGGTTTTATTGGCTGCCACACATCCTGTGGCTCATTAAGTTCCTTGCTGAATTTATCTCCCATTTGGCAATTTGTGCTGACACCCAACCTCCTCTTCTCTCTATATATGTCCCTGTATTTTGGAATTAGGTCCCAGGTCTTATATAGTGTTAGTTCTCATAGAAAAGAGACTAATCTTAACCCCATAATGTTCATTTCTAGAGAATTTTCCCAACTCCACTGTAATCTCATGTTTATAATAAGCATTGTTCAAAAAGAAAAGAAATATAAACATGGTATATTGGGGTTTGTGGCATATGCAATCAGCAAGGGAATTTTCAGCATTTTCTGTAGCAAAATTCTAAGCCAATTTTAAAGGATGCTGACTACAGAAAACTGGTACAGGAAATAAGCCAGCAAAAGAATTTAAAACACAAAAGACAATAGAAGTACTAAGCACAAAACGGCAACATGAGTTGGTTTATACATATGGCAAAATTAGACTGTCATCTTTAAGCACTCAACAATTAGATCTTAACTTTGCACCTCTTTCACAGACATAAGTTTTGTGTCTAAATCTCACATAAGTGTTTAAACACTCAGATTATGTATCTATATTGCTTTGGTGGAGTATCACTAGGAGAATTGCTTTAATTATATCTAATCCTATTTCAGATTGATAGAGAATTAATCTCTATCAATCTGAAGATGTAAAAATTCCGCTCAGAGATTTTCTATTTTCTTATGTATTTCTTATGTGTCTTCCCTCTAGTACTGCATATAAACATTTCTAGGATGAAATAGTTGGGTGGCAACCCCAGAAAAACTGGAGGAGATATGTGGCACTTGCTTTGAAAAACTGTATCTTTCTTTGAAGAATTTGTGAAATGACAGATTATATTTCACATTTTATTTTATTTTTTTATATTTTAATCCTTATTGTTCAGTTTATTAATTATATTGTTCCCCTTTTTTCCCATATAGCTCCTCTCCAACCGGTACCCATCCCACACTCTGCCCTTACCTCCCCCACACTGTCCTCTTCCATAGGTGTATGATTTTTGTCCAGTCTCTTGCTGCATCTCCCACACCCCTTTTCTCCCCAAGAATTGTCAGTCCATTCCCTCTCTATGCCCATGCTTCTGTTATATTCACCAGTTTATCCTGTTCATCAGATTTTTAATTCACTTGATTTTTAGATTCATTTGTTGATAGATGTGTATTTGTTGTTCATAATTTTTATTTTTATCTTTTTCTTTTTTTGATATTTATTTATTTATTTACTTACTTACTTACTTATTTTAATCTTTATTGTTCAGTTTATCAATTACATTGTTCCCCCTTTTTTTGCCCCTATAGTTCCCCACCACCCAGTACCCATCCCACCCTCTGCCCTCAGCCCCCCCCCCACTGTCCTCTCCCATAGGTGTAGGATTTTTGTTCAGTCTCTTGCTGCATCTCTCACATCCCTTTTCTCCCCAAGAATTGTCAGTCCATTCCCTCTCTATGCCCATGATTCTGTTATATTCACCAGTTTATCCAGTTCATCAGATTTTTAATTCACTTGATTTTTAGATTCATTTGTTGATAGATGTGATTTGTTGTTCATAATTTTTATTTTTATCTTTTCCTTCTTCCTCTTCTTAAAGAATACCTTTCAGCATTTCATATAATATTGGTTTGGTGGTGATGAACTCCTTTAGCTTTTTCTTATCTGCGAAGCACTTTATCTGGCCTTCAATTCTGAATGATAGTTTTGCTGGGTAGAGCAATCTTGGTTGTAGATTCCTGCTATTCATCACTCTGAATATTTCTTGCCACTCCCATCTGGCCTGCATCGTTTCTGTTGAGAAATCTGCTGACAATCATATGGGTCTCCCTTATAGGTAACTAACTGTTTTTCTCTTGCTGCTTTTAAGATTCTCTCTTTGTCTTTTGCTCTTGGCATTTTAATTATGATGTGTCTTGGTGTGATCCTCTTTGGATTCCTATAGTTTGGGGTTCTGTGCACTTCTTGGACTCCTAAGTCAATTTCTTTCACCAGGTGTGGGAAGTTTTTGGTCACTATTTCTTCAAATAGGTTTTCATTGTCTTGCTCTCTCTCTTTTTCTGGCACACCTATAATTCGGATGTTGGTATGCTTGAGGTTGTCCCAGAGGACCCTTACACTATCTTCAATTTTTTTTATTCTTTTTGCTACTTACTTTTCCAGCTGAGTGGATTTTGCTTCTTTATATTTCAAATCTTTGATTTGATTCTTGCAGTCCTCTATACTGTTTTTAGGTCTTTGTGTAATATTTTTTATTTCAGTCAGTGCATGCTTAATTTTTAGTTGGTCCTTTTTCATATCCTTGAGGGTCTCGTTCATATCCTCAAGGGTCTCATTCATATCCTCGAAGGTCTCATTAAGTTCATCAGCCTTTTCTAGGAGCCTCTTGAAAAACCTTATAACTGTGGGTTTGAACTTTATGTCCAGTCAGTTTTTTTCCTCCATTTCTTTCACATGTGATTTCTTTCTATGTCTCTGCATTATGGCTGCTTTTCTGAGTTGATTAGCTTTGTGTGGTAGATGTCCTCTAAAGGACAGTGGCTCAGCCTCCCCAGTTACCTGAGGTGGATACTCTTGGTGCAGTCCTTTATGGGTTGCACAGTCTTGTTGAAGTTAAGCCTAGATTATTGTTGTTAGCACTAGGAGGGTTTGACCTCCAGGCCAATTGGCTGTGAGGATCAGCTGTGCTCAGGTTGGATGGGTGGAGTCTCAGGGATGAGCAGGCAGCCTTGATTTCCCATCAGCTCTGCCCTATTCAGCACCTGGGTCTCTGTGACTGGTGGTAATGGCTGCATGCATCTCTGAGAGAAAGCTGCTGCTGAGTTCTACCTGTTGCCGGACAATTCAGCCTCTCCCCAAATGAGTCTGCACACCCAAATTCTCACCCAGGGTTGTAAAACAATGCAGTCTGGGGATTTTACTTTTTTCTTTTTTTATCTCCTGAATGAGAGAGCAAGTCACAAATCCTCTCTGCACACTCACGTGCTTCTGCAGTCCCCAAGTTTATGCACCCACTCCATAAGCTCGCATACCTCTGCAGTGCCCGAGTTTCAGCATGCTTCCTCTTTACTGTCCAGTTTCACCTGTATGAGTGTGGGTACCCCGGACTTTGCTCGGAACTGGGGAATCAGTGCAGTGGGACGCCTTTGTCTCCCTCCTTGTTCAAGAAAACCATCCAGGTTTGCAGCCACCCACCCTATCCACTCGCGCGTGCAAGGCTCCAAACCTCTGACTCCACGCATATCCTCAACTCTGACCTCTGCCGCTCCTCTGAGTCACAGTGTCCCATCTTTACTTTTATTTGTGGAATTTCCACTCAGCCAGCTTTCTGGTGATTCTGGATGATGTTTGTTCTGTTGTTAAGTTGTAACTTTGAAATTGTTGTGTGGGGCAGCAAGACAGGTGTTTACTTATGCCGCCATCTTGTTCACCCTATATTTCACATTTTAAAATCATGATTCCTTTGTCTCTCTCTCTTCTCTCTTCTCTCAATGTAATTTTCCCTGCTTTCCTTCTACCATCTAAAATTCCCTCTCTTGTATTTTATTTCATTGGGAACCAGCTAGCTGACTAGCTAATTAATAACTTAGCATGAGATAAGTATTGTTATTTTAAAGAACCTATCTTTTGATCTTAGGGGACTATGGGAAACTTTGGACAATTCCTGAAACTCACCTTGTGCCTTAAAAGAAACATAATGAAAGTGGTTTGTGGTTTCCAATTTCCCAGTACCATGTTCAGACACTACCAGCAAGAGCTTTGGAATACTCAGGACAGTGTAGTGGTTAAAAATAAAGTTTGTGATAAAATTCTAACTCTTCCACTCACTATATGTGTGAAAAGACCTTTCTAGGCCTCCATTTTGTCAACATAAAATGAGAATAATGTGCCCAATTCAGAGGATTAGTATGAGAACTAAATCATTGCTCATAGATGGAAGTCATTCAAGAAGAGCAGCGATTATTATATTCATTAACTACTGCTATGTAACTAATTACTTAGAAACTTACTAGTTTAAAACAATGAAAACTTTTTTATCTCATAGTTCCTTGGGTCAAGAGTTGGGAGCAGCTTAGTTGGATGGTCTGCCTCATGGTCTCCCATGAGAGTGTAGACAAAATGTTGTCCAGGGCTGTCATCTGAAGGCTTGCCTGGGGCTGAAAGATGCACTCTCATGTTGGTTTATTCACAGGCTGTTGGCAGGAGGACTCATGGCTTGCCCTATGAATCTCTTCAGAGTATTATTTTAATGACATCCTGACATGATACCTGGCTTCTCCCAAAAGCAAATGATCCTAGAGAGAAAGCCTGAAGCTACAGTGTCTTTTATGACCTAGCCTCAGGTTTCCATTTCCACAATATCCTACCTGATTGCACAGGTCATCCCCATTCAACATGAAGAGAACTACAAAAGAGTGTGAATTCCAGGAGGCAAGAATCATAAGGCCATCTTGAAGACTGGGTGATGATAACAATGTTGACGGCACAGACTCCAAGATTCAAGAGCTCACACAGAACCCAGCCAAAACGACTGACACTTCCTTTTGCCTCAGAATACAGAAGAAGAAGCTGGGTTTACAATGTGACACTCTGATCATTTTACAATGACTGGAGAAAGTTCCTGAGTGAACTGTTTCCTTTTTTAAAAAATTTGTATTGATTTTTTACAGAGAGGAAGGGAGAAGGATAGAAAGTCAGAAACATCAATGAGAGAGAACTATTGATTAGTCACCTCTTGCACATCCCCGCCAAGGTACATGCCCTTTGACCGGAATTGAACCTGGGACCTTTCAATCTGCAGGGTGGTGGTCTATCCACTGAGCCAAACCGGTTTTGGCTGAACTGATCTCTTGAAGAACTATATAACTTACCATTTTCCAGGTTCCTAAAATATAGTATATTCTAATCTTTCTCAACAAATATTGCTAAGTGCTGGGAACTCTTCTATTTGCTTGAGATACATCAGTGAACAAAAGAGACAAAGATCCCTGCCCTAATAAAGTATCTATTATAGTGGAGAGAGAGGCAATAAAAACTAACGAACTATATGGTTTGTTAATGATAAGTGAAAGAAAAAGAAGGTATGCAGTATAAGTGGAATCTGTAATGTTGGGATTGAGTAGGAGGCTGGTGCGGGGCTAAATAACTTATAGGCCTACCCTGAGAGAGAAAAAAACCTTCAACTTTATATACACTGAGGACACAACTTAAAACTCTAACTGAAAGCAGGTGCTTATAGAACCTGAAAGACATACTCCATGTGGTGCTGGGCCTCAGAACACCAATGAGAGTAACTGTTAGACTGGACATATTAGGACTAGCACCCAGAGGCTCTGGACCTGGACACTGTGTGTGGCAAACAATTATCCAGTGCAGTACACAGAATACAACTAATCCTTAATAGCCCATTGGAAAATTCTATTATGTGCTTATACTTATTATTCCTTAGTGAAGTGGGACTAGATGATTTATAATTCTTATTTTTGATACACAAATAGCTTGACTGCTAAAACAGATGCTACACTGGAGATAGAGATAGAGAACACCTAAATGTGTATTGCCAAAGTATTTGAAGGGCTGGCAATCCTTATGTCATTTTTTTTACTTTCTAGAGATAAAGACCATTTTTTGCAGCCTTAATAGAAGAGGGAAAGAGATGGGGTGACAGCTAAAGAAATCATGCCCCTAGGATGAAATGAGTGGTCTGGAATATTCCTCACAACACGAAGAGGCAGCTCTCCCACCATGGGATTCTTTGGAGACTTATTGCAATGGTCCAGTGGTCAAGCACCTGTCTTCAGTCTATGCCCTTGCTACATGGTATTAAATAACTGCACATGGTAAGCCAAATGTATGCTGATGGCTTAAAGGCAAATGAAGCCAACAGTAACTTGCTGAGTAAATACAACTACAACTTCATCTTGCTCTTTGTAAAAAAAAAAAAAATGTATTCCTATGTATAAATCATAAACCCACTAAGCTCAGCCTCAGAATCTGATACCAGTTTTTTCTCTTGAGAGTCATTACTCAGGTTCTCATCTTTGAAAGAGAACGGTGACATTTTTGCTTTAAAAAGAACTTATTTTAATTTTAATTCCTACCCACCATGCATGTTAAATTATTAAACCCAGCAGTGTGAGCGGTGGAATGCTTGCCTCTGCCCCTGCCAGGCCCAGAGAAGCCAGGCCAGGGAGGAAAGGAGAAGAGAAACACCAGACAAGCCTTCGAGAGCCTGAGGCTGCCCAGGGCAGGCAGAGGCCTCAGCAATCAACACTAGCTTTGACAGTTGTCATGTCACTATTGTCATCTCCCTTTTACCAATGTTTAGCTCTTATCATATTCAAGAATTAAATTCTCAACTTTGAGGGGGGAAAAGAATGGAGATAATGTTTATTCCACATACTCTTATCTCTGGTTTGCCAAGCTGAGTTCTGAATATGTAAATACGCTGCGCATGGAGATGTAAAAGACTGTCTTCTTGCTCTTGTTAAAGATAGGAATTAAGCCAGAATGTTCTCAGGGTAGGCTGACAGAGAAGGCAGGGAGGTATATTTCTGCTAGGGTAGCTGTTGAAGCTAATTTATCTAGAAATCCTGACAAAATGACTAGGTACTTTGTAATTGCTGTTTTAGAAATACAGGTTTACGTAGCTGGGGGAGAGGCGTTGAGAGCAAATAAAGGGCTTTAAGGAGAAAGTGTGTTCCACTGTTGACAGGTTTTTGTTCCAAGGTACTCACCAGCGAGGCAGCCTGCCAGCATAATGCATGGCTCTCTGAGCAGAGCATGGGCATTTGCTTAGCAATAGCAGCTTATGGTGAGACGCTTGGGAATCATTAGGCCTTTGAGGTATTTTAACCTGGCAGTGCTTGAAATTTGTGACATTAGATGCTATGAGTAGAGACACATCACATTCAGGAAATAAAATATTCTTATAGTTTAGAGTGAAATATATGATTAGTACTTTTCCCATTTCTTGAAATCATGCATATTTGCACTCTACATTTGGAAACATGATTAAGTATTGATAAGCCATTTTTGACAGAGACCTTCACATAAAGTTGGACGTTCTGGTACATCTTTTGCCCTCTTGGCTGCATTTCAGAAGAAATAAAAGCCAAAAGGGAGACTGAGTGGCAAAAAAATACAAGAATGTTAGAGGGACAGGATCAATGCATTCTTCTGTCACCCTATGACCTCCTTTCTAAGTCCCAAGTCTTTAGTAAAGATTATTAACACCCACAGAAGCAAAATCTGTTAATAATTCTGAAGGACAGTTTGAGTTTTTTCCTTTGACTGAGAACTAAGATTGTATTTACAAACATGCTGAGGGCTATTTCTACTGGAGTTGAATCAGAAAAGCAGGCACACGCTAGGTGAAGGTTGTGCCAAATACCCTTTCTCGAGATTTATTGAACATTGCATTCATTCATTCCTTCACTCATGTATTCACTCCCTCTCTCATTCCCTCATTTATTCAACCAGCATTTACTCTTTTATTTTTAAAGTATATTTGTATTTATTTCAAAGAGAAAAGAAGAGGTAGAGAGAGATAGAAACATCAATGATGAGAGAGAATCATTGATGGGTTGCCTCCTGCATACCACCACTGGAGATGGAGCCTGCAACCCAGGCATGTGACCTGACTGGAAATCCAACTGTGACTCCCTGGTTCATAGGTTGATACCCAACTACTGAGCCACACTGTCTGGACTCAATTAGCATTTATTGAATGCATACTATGTTCCATCATTCTAGGGTGCCAGAGATAAAAGCTAAGTAAGATAAAATATCTTCCTTTAAGAAGCTCACTATCCTGTGGCACTCCTCTCAAGCTTCTGGGATTCTGAAAATTACAGAGATTAAGCCTAAGAAAAATGAAATTACTGAAAGAATCTATGGACAGAGGAGCTGATCCTTTGTCATGGATATTGATACAAAGGAACTGCTCAATGAGTTCACTGAACGTTATAATATATGAATATGTGAGATTATAATTCCTCATAAAATAATAATTGTATGAGAAGATAATGAAAGTATTTTATCATATTCCAGAATTAAAAGATCAACTTTGAGGGGGGGAAGAATGCAGAAAATGTTTACTCCCACCAATGGTGGGGGAGTACTTGCTTCTGTATGGGAGGGTAGCCTTAGATGGATCTTTTGCGTGGACACCTATGACATGCAGAAACAGCATTAAACTGGGAAACTCGATGCTCATGTTCTAGTCTTTACCACTAATTCACCTTATCAGAATCTTAACTGATTTGGGTTTATCAACATCCTTAACTGCAAAGCAAGAGGGATAGAATATATAAGATTTGGCTATGAAGTTCTATAATTCTTTATATCTTGTGTTCCTGAATCAACTAGTAATGGGTATAATCAAAAGGTAATAAAATCCAGCCCTGGCCGGTTGAACTCAGTTGCTTGGAGGGGTTGCCAGTTGGATTCACAGTCAAGGACACATGCCCAGGTTGCAGGCTCAGTCCCCAGTGGGGGGCATGCAGGAGGCAGCCCATTGGTGTTCTGCTCTCACATCAATGTTTCTTTCTTTTCCCTTCCTCTCTAAAAATTAATAAACTCTTCTTTAAAAAACGGTAATAAAATCCAGATAGGCTACTGCTCTTCCACTCTTAAATCCTCAAGCCTTTGTTCTCACTTCTCTGTTAACAGCTCAGCATTCACAGTCACCATCTCTGAACCTCAAAATTACCAAATTCAACCAGCTGTTGTTACTGTGCTTTCCTGTGAGCTCTCTACAGCACTTGACGCAGGTGGTCAATAGCTCCTCTTTATAATTATTTCTTTCCCTGGCAACTATGGAACCATCCTGTTTATATCTCAAACTATTCCTATGAGCTTTGAGCCTGACTAAACATTGGTGCTGTGATAGCTCAGCTAGAGTTTCTCATCTGAGCATGGCTTTAGTAGTCATGTCACTCACTGCTTTTTTCCTCTCCCCAAAGTCTTTCCAGGAGATTCCAGTCTTACTAGTGGTTTACAATTTCACTTCTTTCTCTCTCTCTCTCTCTCTCTCTCTCTCTCTCTCTCTCTCTCTCTCTCTCTCTCTCTCTCACCATTTGTTTGTCTGAAATCACAGTCGGGTATCTCCAATTGCCTGGAAAACAGTTTCAATTGCATGTGAGAAACCACCTGCAGACCCAACGTATCCAAACTGAACTTTTTGTCCCCTCAAAGTAGTTCTATTTTAGTTTTTCCATCAGTGATATTACAGGTTCATTATCCTATATCCAAAACCCTTGAGCTGTATATGATTTGAAATTAGATATTTTCAAACATTAGGAAAGTAATATGTTACATATACCATGTATCTTTTAAAAATGTATAGGAATATCTCAGTCGGTACTCAAACTTGTTCCTTTGCTTGAGCTACATAACAAGATGGGGGCTATTTGTTTACAAAGATGCTAAGGAATTGAGTCAGGAAAACGAGTTGAGTCAGACAAATCGAGGTCACGAAGTTGAAGCAAATATCTTCTCTTCTAAGCATATTTATATTCAGGGAGCAAAACATATTATTATCTACACAGTAAATAAAAACTCCTCAGTTCAGGAAAGGTCATGCTACTAAAAGACTTCAAGTCAGGTGATCAAAAAATATAGTTCAGAACTTAATTGGTTTGGGGCTTGTGAATTAAGGAATATGGTCATAACAATTTTAAAATTATTTTACTAGAAACCAATAAGCACTCAAGTACTGTGCTAGACATTTTATATACATAACAATAATACAAATGGGTGCTCACTATGAGTTAAATACTCTCATTACTTTATTTTACACGTAGGAAAACTATAAAGTACTACCATCATTTCTTAATAGCCAGGCTGGAAATCCAGTCATCTTTAGTTTTCTTCTTTCTTCCTTCCCCATACCTAATTAGTCTTTGAATCCTATTAATTATTCCTTTTCTTCTATACCTCCTTTTGAAGTTCCATTGCTATGATATGACCTAAGTCAGATTTTATGACTGCATAGGCCATTTCTCAGATCCATAGTGTTATATAGACCAGAGCAATATTCTCTTTTCTCAAATTTAAACTTCCCCTAATTATAACTCTCCTTGAAATAGTACGTTTAGTATGTATTCATTCTTTTATCTAAGAACACATATTCAATATTACTCTGTGTAGCATTCCTCTTCTGAAAAAAAGGCCAAAGGATTGTCATTGCCTATTGAATTGTCCAAAATCATTGGATTCATATTTGAGGATTCAAATAATATCTGCATTTTCAACTTGATCTCTTCCCATTCATTTAGTTGAACTGTGGAATGCAGCCAGACTGCCACCAATATATTTCACTGTGAGCACATCTGCTCATGTTACCCCAACCTCCTGAAATATCCCCTTCTATTCTCTCCATCTGGCAACACCCTGGCCATCTCAGTAGTTTTAGCTTGGTCCTTACTTCTCATAGTCATCTTTGACATCTCTCGCTTATAACTCCATTATTTAACACTCTCTATTCATTTGGCTTATAATTATATACTGCCTTCTACAGACACTTAACTCTTCACGTTTGTATCTTACCGTTACAACTAGATTGAAAATTTATTGATAATAAAAGTAATTTAATATTTTGTACTTTCTACAATGTTGACTATAATTCAACTGAAAGTTATAACAAATTTTCTCTCTAAACAATTTGGTACATACAGTACAGATTTTAAAAGGAAAGAGAAAACCAACATCTTCCTAACTCTTTACCATTTCAATCATATTTCTCTCATTGGTTATCTCAAGGTGTCCTAGATGATAATAATAGTAATAGGAGCAATGTAGTAAAGAGGTTTCTTTATTAAATTTTGTGTCCAGAAACAGAGTATTAATATTAAATGTAAATAGCATATGAAATATTGAAAAATCTCTTAGAAAACTGCTATATTGGGGATCTACAAGCTGCCAATAAATCTAATATATTCAGCTTTTCCTCCAATCTTATAAAAAAATTGCTGGTTCTTCAATTTAGCACCCTAGATTAAGTAGTTAAGGGCCATTTTATCTAATTAATATGTGTATATAAAAAATAGAATCAGACTCAGAGTGGCAAGATGTTCACAGTAACAAAGGCCTACTACAGTGAGAGTACATCAGCCGCAAGCCTCTTATCTTATATTCAATACAATATAAATTGTCACTGAGTGTGGGATGGTGGAATCAAATGTGATTCTTTTTAGTCACTTGTTTCCCAAAACTTAAATGCTTGTTCAGAGAGGATCTGAAATTACTTCTTGTGTTAGGCAGAATTCTAATATTACCACCACCTATGACCCACACCCTTATATAATTTCCTCTTCTTGAGTGTGAGACAAAACTGAGACTATGATGGAATATTCCTCCCATGATTGGTTTACTTATATGTGACTCTGAGTTCATCAGAAGGGAGATTATGCTAAGTGGGTCTGATCTAATCAAGTGAGTACTTGTAGGGACGGGAGACTTTCCTGAAGGAAGAGATTAAGAAATTCATAGAGTGATAAAAGTGGAATCTAAGCAACAAAATAATCTGATGAACAGAGTGGATCCAGAGACATGGAAGCATGGAACAGAGTGCAGAATCTCAGAGGGAAGGCAGGGGAGGGTGGGTGGGTAAGAGGTAATCAACCAAGGACCTTATATGCACATATGCCTAACCCATGACACAGACAATAGGGTGCTGATGGCCTGGGGTGGAGAGGGGGGGAAGGGAAGACTGGAGGGGGTCAATGGGGAAGGGGGGAAGGTGACATATGTAATACTTTCAACAATAAAGAATTATTTCTTAAAAATTCATAGAGTGAGAGGGCCTATGGAGGGGGCCATGTGACAAGAATCTATCAGTGCCTTCTAGCTGCTGAGAGTAGTTTGAGCCCACAGCCAGCATAAAAATTACACCAATAATCTAAGGGAGCTTAGAGAAACATCTCTCCTTACTCAAATCTCTAGACATGGCTTATACCTTCATTTTAGCTATTTGAAACCATATACAGATGGCCCAATGAAAATATGCTTAACTCTTGACTCATGAAAACTGTAATAATCAATTTTTGTTTTTTTAAGTTGCTAAATTTGCAGTAATTTGTGACACAGTAAAAGAAAACTTAATACATCTGGTTTATATATATATAAAACATGGTGCTCAGCACTTTAAATTCATAATCTCTTAACTGTCCTTAGTGCAAAGGATATGACATTTAAAGCAGTGACACACCTTGCCCAAGTTTGCGCACTATGAAGTGATAAAGAAATTATTTTGTATCCAGATTTACTCACAAGGCCCATGTTCCCACACACAGCTGACAGGAAAGCTGCGCATTCTCCTTTGGCCTCAGGTGTCAGCTAATGTTCTAAATACCAAATTCTCTGTGCTTTCATCAAGCTCTGTGGGGATTCTCACTCCTTTTTTACTGAGATTGGCTTTGCTTTATTGACATAGAAAGGAACCTGTTTAATTAATAAATTTTATTAAAGATTTATGAAACACCTACTATAGGAAAACACTGAATGAAGTGCCAGGGGAATCCAAAAATTAATAAGACAGTCCCTGACCCTCAAGCTTCTTGCATACTGATGGGAAAATAAACTCAGACATAAATATAATGAAGGAATAAGAGGTAGGGTGGAATTACCCAGCCTCAAGAGCCCAAGACAAAACAGTTATCTGTTAATTCATTTGACAAAGGGACATTTATAAAATGAGATCCAGGGACACATTTATATGCTCACTCAGGTGTTTATGGGACTTTTCTGATTCTGTAACACTGGGAAATAAGGACTCCTTAACTAATTGTATATTCGCTTTTAAAGACCTTAGATGGCACTGATAATCGATTCATTCATTATTCCCTTATTATAGGCTAAGCAATGGTCTAAGAATTTAAAATTATTATCTCATTCAGCTATAACAAAACTTACATTATATAGATATTATTATTATCCCAATTTTACTGATGAGAAAATTAAGATACAAAGAGGTAAACTTGCCTAGCATCAAAAACTCAGCTGTTGAACTCTGGTACATATTCCCTTAGCCCGTATATCTTCCACAATATGATCATTTTATCAAAAAGGGAGGATAAAGGGAGAATACAAGACATGTGGAGAATGGGGTATGTGAAGGGAAATAAAAATACCTGCTGCAACTGATGATAATGCTATGTTTCTCACCACCCAAGCAAAATGAGAAGAAAAAAAAAACACATTAATTTACACAGGCTTCCTAAGCTCAAAACATTCATTGAAATCTAACAGAAATTCATAATAAGGGTCCTTACATAGAGGACTTTGAATGACATAATGTACCATGGCATATAGAAGGTGTGGGGTTTTTTTTTATGTTTTGAAAGTGGGACTCTTACTTAAACGAAGAACAAAAGAGTAAATTGAAGTTCTGTAAAGACACATGGAAATCAATTAACATAGTATAGCTATGTACCCTTTCACTTAACTTCACACAGAAGGGAATGACTGGTCAGCAGTGTTCTCAAACTGCAAACCACAAACCATTAGTGGATCATGAATTCAACTGAAAAAGTCACACCTTTTTTTTTTTAATCCATATGGGCAGGTATATCTTAAGTTTAAGGATATTGTGTGGAATAGAAATTTTTATGTCTATGAGTTTGCACGTGTGTGTCATTTTGCAAATGTGATTCACATTGTTTTACGAAAGTTTGAAATCCACTGCCCTCGCTGAGACTATTCATTTTGACTATCAATTATCTCAGCTGGGATCTTGTCAAAGCTTCTTGAAAAAAATAACATCAGAGTAAAATCATTAGAGAGTGCTTGGAGTGTAGCATCTGAGCTGTTGATTAAAAGGAGAGCCTCATGCTTTAGATTTCAGGCAGAGAAGTGGAAAAGAAGTCATTTTGTAATTAAAGAGGTTATTATTTGTGCTCAGATGGGGGAGCATCATATTTCTGTAGAAAGGGCTCTATAAGAAAGCGTGCAGGAAGGACACCAGCCCTTCTCATGAAGCATGAGAGCTATTGATCTATTCAAATGAATGAGTGACCCCTCCCCTGCCGCATGCTCATTTGGGGAGACCACCTGATCTGTGTGCCCATGATAGTCCTAGTTACACTGGGTGTCCATTTTTTTTTTTAAATATATGTTATTGGTTTTTTACAGAGAGGAAGGGAGAGGGATAGAGTTAGAAATATCAATGACAGAAACATCGATCAGCTGCCTCTTGCACACCCCTTACTAGGGATATGCCTGCAACCAAAGTACATGACCTTGACTGGAATCAAACCTGGAACCCTTCAGTCAGCAGGCTGATGCTCTATCCAGTGAGCCAAACTGGGTAGAGCTGGTTGCCCATTATTTATAGCTTGCCCTTCCACTCTCAAACATATCTTGGTTGTACAATAAATTACATGACCACCTTTTCCATTAGCAAGAAAAAATGCCTCTGGCATGCAAAGAAACTTTTGTAAGGAAAAGCTGTGTACAAAATATGTTTTTCCTTTTATTCAGATTATGATTTTCCTGTGATTTCTTTCTCCTGGCAAAACCCTCTGAGACATACTGGTCAGAGTAGAATCCACATTTTCCTATTCAGGAGTGTTCATAAAGACCAGAAAAATGTTTCTCAGACTGAAGCTCATGGATTTGATGGTTCTCAGATAATTCTCATGTAACTGAGCTCCCACTAAGAATTTGGGTAATTTTATATTCCATTTAAAGCTATTCTGAATTTAAAAAATAAGATATAGGCATACTCTGCATCATCTAGATGATTACAATAATATTATAGTCCTAAAGATGTTTCTGTTATCATCTAGTTAAATCAAGCAGTACTATTTTAATATCTGTTACATAATAATTTTAAAAACCCAAAAGTGTTCTTAATATATAAATTCTGTACTCATGAAAAGTTGGAGACAAATAGGATGCCTCAAAAAGGAAAGTTTTTTTTCTACAGTCCAAAAGAGAAAATTGAAGAAAGAAATGAGAGATTATATGATGGATGCATGGTAGCTGAGATAGGCTGAACTCCAAAGCCCTATATAATAAGTAACATGTTTGGATTTCAAGTGGTACTAGAGTTTCAACAGGACAGTATCATCTGAGTTGTTAAATTAATTCTGTTGATTTCAACTTTTAAAAACCTTATAAGGTTTTGTGGGCTTTAGAGTTGTATAAAACTATACACATACAAAACTTAACATACCATTCTATTTTAAATAGCTGACAAAACACTGAGGCCTCAGAGACTGTTTGCTTTTAATAAGGGGTACCTATATTACCAAAGTGTGAGGTAGTAAGAGTGAAAAACATCATGCTTGGAAACAAAGACTGGTTTTCTGCAAAAAAATAAACAGAAGTTACCAGGCTTGCTGGCATGTTGGCTTAATAGGAATGCCAATTTAGTAAAATGAATGATAATTGCCAAGAAAATGAACTAAAGGGGGTGCTGTCCTCTCCAACTAGTCCCTTCTGTCTGATTAGGGAGAAGCAGACAGAAGGGCAAGCCCCATTGCCTACTCAGACTTATTCTATTTTTCAACTCCTCTTAGATCTGCTTTGGTTCTCCACTACTCTCTATTTTCCTTCTTGACTTTTATAAACAGAGTTAGCCCTTTACCTCAATCTCGGTTATAGGTAGAGAACTTAAAAAAAAAATGAGACTGGAGTACATAAAATAACAAGTATGTAAATACCTAAAACAATGCCTAAAATAGAGTAATGCCTCAAAATATACTCAATTTTCTTAAAAATAACCTTTTACTTAAAAGATTAGGCAACCAAGGTTAAGAAAGTCCAATACCATTTAATGTCATAGATCAAGTTGAAAGTACAAGTATTTCTGAATCATATTAATTTTCACATTTCAAAAAGAAAAAACTCTGGAGTAACTGATAAGTTTATATAGAATAAGATTTTTTTATAGTTTCTGGAAGTGCTGCTTTAATTATCTATTTTTGACTGTCCTTGATATGCCAAAATACAATTTCTTTTTCTATTTTAAGACATTCTTGTCTGCTGTTCTGCCCTTGGATATTCCTTGTGGGTTTGAAGTATCCTCCAGAAGACAATTATGAATTTATCCATTGGCATTCCAACCTTATTATTGAGCCTATTTCATTTTGAAAATTTCCCACATTGTATGCATGACTAAGCATGTCCATAATATAGTGGATTCTCTATTAATTTACAACTCTCAGTCCAATGCACAAGCTTTTGAAAATAGTTTCACTATTTTTTCAAATTTCTATGGAAAAACTAAGCAGTACACCCTAAAATATATCTTTTTCACATAGGGGTATAGTAACAACAATATTATACTTTTAAATATCTAGAACAATTTGATAAAAAATAACATCAGGTTCTCTAGCAGAACTCTAGCTGATTATAGAGTAAAAAAATGTGACCCGTTACTTAAATAGTATCCCAAACAATAAGTTTGGGATACTTTGTTTGTTTTTTAATTTCTCTTTGTTGTTGAATTAATTGGAGTGACATTAGTTAATGAAATTAGGTCTCAGGTAAACAGTTCTATAATACATCATTTGTATATTGTATTGTGTGTTCACCACCATAAGTCAAATCTCCTTCCATCATCATCATTTATCCCCCCACTTTTCCCATTTTTACCTCTCCCCATATTGTAATCACCATACTGTTTGTGTCTATGAGTACTTTCTTTTTTTTTCCTTTGCTTAATCCATTAACCCTTCCCACCTAGCCCCAACCCTTCCCCTATTACAGCTCTCAGACTACTACTCTCTATATCTATGAGTCTGTCTCCACTTTGTTTGTTAGTATATTTTGTTCATTAGATTCCACATATAAGTGAAGTCATATGGTACTTGTCTTTCTCTAACTGGCTAATTTTACTTAGTATAAAACTTTCCAGGTCTCTTGATACTGTCAAAAATAGTAAGATTTCCATCTTTTTTCAGGCAAGTAGTACTCCATTGTGCAAATGGATCACAGCTTTTTTATCTTCTCATCTACTGATGGGCACTTGGGTTGCTTCCAAATCTTGGCTATTGTAAATAACACTACTATGAACGTAGGGGTAAATATATTCTTTCTTAGTAGTGTTTTGCAATCACTTGGACATAAGGAAGTCCCATTTTTAATTTTTTAAATGTTTTGTTGATTTTTTAAAGAGAGGAAGGGAGAGAAATAGAGAGGTAGAAATATCAGTGATAGAGAAACATCAATTGGCAGCACTTCTGTACAGGGGACTGAGCCCGCAACTCGGTCATGTGCCCTGACTGAGAACTGAACTAGTGACCACTTGGTTCCTGGGTTGATGCTCAACCACAGAGCCACACCGGCTGGGCCATCTTTAATTTTTTGAGGTAACTCCATATTGCTTTCCATGGTGGCTTCACCAAAATGTATTCCCACCAACAGTGCACAAGGGTTCCCTTCTCTCCACATCCTTGACAACACTTGTTGCTTGTTAATTTCTTGATGATAGCCATTCCAACAGGTGTGCGGTAATATCTCACTTGCAATGGCTACCATACTGGACGGGGTAGATAAAAAATTTCCAACATGTAGAAAGGTCAGTTGAGAGGGTGGCTCCAGACAATGCCAAGTTCTAAGGACTACCTAGAAGTAGTTCTAGGAATGTTGAGTTGCTGAAGACAATGGAGACAAGAGCCACTGAGGGAGAATCAGGAAGGTAGACTAGTGGACAAGTCTTTCATAGAGATGTTCAATTCAGCCTGTGGCAGGAGCTGCAATGGAGAAGATATCAGCTAGACACTATTATCCTCAGTGAGTATAGAGGGTATGACCAGGTAGATGAACACATAAACCTTGTTGGGGGTTTTAATGTTTTTCCTGTGCAGCATAAACCCTTCAGGTCTATCATAGTGTCCTTCAATTCTGAAACACGTTTGACTGACTCATTCCAGACCCTACCCCAGAGTGATATTCCAGATCCCACTTAAACCTCTTTAGAACCACTCTCTTGGTTAAAAAAAAAAATCACCGCTTCTGAAACTAACAAATTGCTTCAGCCAACTCAATACTGAGGGATGGAAAAGGAGCCTGAGTTAACTGTATGTGGTCAAGTTAACTAGATAGTTAAAATTAATGCATCTATGGACATAGCTATAGCTTTATAAGGAAAATGTAACAGAGATTATCTGTACTAGAATATGAATAAAGAAATATTTTTATTAAAGAGCATAAGTAGTTTTTGTATGTCTGTTGAATATACTAAACACACTTGTTATAATTTAAGACTTAAACATAATTTTTTTTATCATTAAGTCAAGACAGGTGTCTTTCAATGTGGAAATGTGGTATAGCTAGTTAGTTATATTGGCTATTCAGGACTAAAAATATCACACATAACCCAAAACAATTTCCAGTAGCATCATGCTACTTGCCACTACCATGTCCCCACTTTCCTTAAGAATTGGCAGCTCTAAGCTACAAATGGACAGTAATCCCTCCCACTAACAAATAATGAGTTGAGTACAAATTCTTCAGTCCTCTCAATTCTTACACCCCTCAAGCCAGTGTATTGATGTGAAATAAGAAGCAGAGAAATGTTTACCATTTTGGAAAGTTGTTAACATCTTGTTTAGGTGAGTAAATGAGGAATCCATAATAATGAAAGGCTGTATGCTAACTAGACTGGGAGACCTTCCAGACGGCCTTCTGAACAAAACCATGGAGGCAGGGCCAAAGCAGAGGCGGTTAGGGGTGATCAAACCAGGAGGGTAGGGCAGATGAGGATAAGCAGGCTGGCAGAGGGGGGGCAATTGAGGGCGATCAGACTGGTGGGGGGCAGTTGGAAGCAAGCAGGCTGGCAGGGGGGACAGTTGGGGGTGAGAAGGCTGGCGGGGTTCAATTAGGGATGAGCAGGCCATCAGGCATAGTGGTGAGGGGTGATCAGGCAGGCAAGCAGGTGAGCAGTTAGGAGCCAGTGGTCCCAGATTGGAGAGGGTGCAGGCGGGGCTGAGGGATACCACCCTCACACAAATTTCATGCACCGGGCCACTAGTCTATAACTTAATTATAAACTGGAATAAGCCTAGTCCCTCTTTTCTCCTGTCATCAATGCTAATCTCTCTTACATTTATTCATTCTTGTTAATATGTGTAACTTTATTCTATGTATTTTTGAGAACTAGGGAATAACTGGATGCTATAGGCCTGTTTTTGATTTTTCAATAGGCTATACATTTTCAGTCTTTGTTGAAACTGCTAGGTTGAATAGCTGTGTATAATAGGCTCTTCCACAGCAATATACAGCAGAAAATTCCTTTGACAAGCCATAGCAAGCTTAATTGAGTCATGACGTATTTTATCAAATAGTTTCCAGTGAGGAAAATAGTCCTTTTCCTAAGGTAGCACATGCTTTTACACAATCTTAACATGACTGTATGGTCTCACATGATTGAGGAAATTACTTCATTTATGAAAAGTTAAGCAAGGTATGGAGTTAATATCTGACTGAGCTAATTAAATTTTAAGAAGGTATATACTCTAGTCTCAGAGGGAAGGCAGGGGAAGGAGGGCAGGTGGTGAGGTGTGAGTTGGGTGGGAAGAAATCAGTGAACTTATATGAATACTGCATGGAAACAGATAATGGGATGGTGAAGATCTGGTGCAGGGGGTGGAGGTGGGCTAGAACAGGTACATGGGGGCAACAGAGGGCATATATAATACTTTCAACAATAAAGATTTTAAAAAAGAAAGAAAGAAAGAAGTATACACTCTAGCAGGCTTTGTTCCACCTTATATTTAATGAAACCTATTTCTTAAAAACCTTGCTACTGAATTACAGGTGCATTTTTACATTTCTATTTTTTTACTCTATTGTTTAAGCATTTCCTAATGAGAATCCCAAATCAATTATTTTTATTTTATTTTAAATGTCATACAATAACATGAATAGAAACTATTCTATCAAGATAGTATTTATTATTTTTAATTTATTGAAATAACATCCTATGTAATAAAGAGGTAATATGCAAATTAACCCTCCCATCCTCACAAGATGGCTGCCTATGACCAGGCAGGCAGGGAGGTTAGTGAGGGATGACCAAATGACTGAACAAGCAGGCTGCGTGGGGCAACCAGGCTGGTGGGGGTGAGGGGGGGACATGAGCAGCAACCAGGCCAGCAGTGAGAGGAGGCAGTAAGAGGCAACCAGGCCAGCAGAGGGGGACAGTCGGGGGCAACCAGGACAGCGGGGGGAGGGGGGACAGTTAGGGGTAACCAGGCAGGCTGGCAGGTGATTGGGAGCCAGCATTCCAGAATTGTGAGAGGGATTCCGGATTGGAGAAGGTGCAGGCTAGGCTGAGGGAACCCCCTCCCCCCACCTGCCATGCACTAATTTCGTACACCAGGCCTCTAGTTGGCTAATAACATTATATAAATTTCAGGTATAAAAAATGTAAGTTGATACAGCCACTATAGAAAACAGTATGGAAGTTCCTTTAAAAATTAAAAATATAACTCTAGCAATTCCTCTACTGGGTATTTACTTGAAAAATACAAAAACACCCATTTGTGAAAATAGTATTTCTGATTTATACCCAATGACTTTGTAATGTGAAGCCACTTCAAATTATGACCTTACTTTTAATGTTTTCAGGACAGATGTTGTTAGGGCTTTTGGAACGAAAAGTAGATTATCAGCAGATTAGTTAATTTATGAGATTTCATCTGAATACCCTTTAGATACCCATGGGACCTGGGATATTATAGCTCAAAGTCAGCCTGAAGAGTTGCATCAGTCAGTCATGGGCACGATCCTTTCTTGCCTCCACAATGCAGTAATAAGGCAAGGAAAAGGAGACTATAAACCATTAATTTGAACCATATAAATGGGTTGAAAATAAATTGTGCTGTTATATTTGTCCCCAAAGTCAAATTTACCTAGCACATAATACAAGTAGCCCATTCAATTGCATCAAAGGACTTCCAGGTATCTAATAAAAGTGTTGCTATTGTTTCCAATTTTTTCTTTGTTTTCCAGATGAGTTACATTAGCCTATGCAGATTATTTGATGCTTATCTCCCAAAATACAGCCTAGTTGGATAAGGGCCTATTAGATTTGCAATAATTTTATTTAGTTGCATAACCAGTGGTCTGGTCTCTATTATTTTATGTCTACTCAACCTGTATAAAATGATATTTTTCACAATATTGCTAAGGGGATAACATGCAATCTTGAGCATAAGGCTAGATGGATATATATAATTGGATAAAAGGACTGCAGACTGCCTTGATTCCAAACCACAGATAGTATCTGATGCTTTAAAAATTCAGTACACACCATTTAAATGCATTACATTTATTCATAGTCTATTTCTGAAACTAGTGGCTGTTCAGTGTGCTGATGGCAGAGAGAAGTTAATGTGTTGGTAAGCAACCTAAATTTTTATAAAGCTATTTTGAAAGTAACTCAATGCCACAGAACGTAGTATCAATTACTCCTTGCTTTTCAATTGACATTGCAAGGCTGCTCTAAATTTGTTCTTCAATTCAGCATCTGCAAAGAAAAGGAAGGCAGAGAATATGTCCTTGGGATATTTCTGGGTATGACAATCACAAGAAGTATTTTTTTAAAACACACCCTGAAATGTTTGGGGTAAAAAGAAACCCCAAATATTGACTAACCCTTAGATGCCCTGTGGATAGGGAATTGCTTTAGAAAACTGAGCAATGGAGAATAAGGGTAAAGCCAGTGGGTGACCATGAGGGTTCTTATAACCTATTTCCTGTGAGATAACATAGTGCAGAGAGGGACAAGGGCCTGGCCTTTAGAGCTATTTTTACCCTTGAACCCAAGAATAGCACTGACCTTGGTTTTCTCATCTACAAAAAGTAGTTAAAATGATCACTCCTGAGACTGTTTAAAAGATCAAAAAAGCTATCTATCTTTTTGTAATTTATATATACTTAATCAAATATTTAGTGGTCAATAGATATATGTCAGCTGTTTCATTATAAACAATTGTTAATAATAAAGTGAGATATTTATATACACATATGTAGTTGCATTTTTTAAGTAATCATAGGAAAGTCTAATCCAATGGCACACTGAGTACTCAGAATAGGCTTCATGGCATGGTGTTGGTGAAATAATGACAATCAATAAAGTACGCTGTGAAATTTTACTTTGTGATTAACCTATTCAGAATAAATGCAATTTTTAAACGTGTAGTATCTAAAGATAGGATTTCATATTGAAAAAAATTAGTAAGCACACACATACAAACAAATATCTTTTTCCATTATCATTAAACTTCTTTATTAACCCAGTATATGTGATTGAATCTAAGAGATCCAGCTTTTCTTTGAACATATTGAATAGATATAAAGAAAAAAATGGTTGTGTTCGCTTCAGCAGTACGTATACTAAAATTGGCACAATACTGAGATTAGCATGGCCCCTATGCAAGGATGACATGCAAATTCATGAAGTATTCTAAAAAAATAAAAAGGTTAATGGAATGAAGGTATAGAATAAACATTCTTCCTTGGACTTCCCAGTTACAGTAACCCAGTAATATATGCTTGCAAAATAAAAAAAGTTAATGGGTAAATAGTCTATTTACGTGAACAGAATAGAATAAACAATTCAAAAAGATTCAACTTCAGCAGAATTTTATATTTACATAGTTAGAGGTTTTTTTAATGCATATTTCCAAAATGATATAATCTTTTGAAGTGTGCATACTTTTTCTTAACAGTTGGAAAAACATGTTTGGACTCTAAGTGAAGCAATTTCTAGAGAAAACACATGACCCACCCTGAGACTAAAACTCTAGGTACATACACAGAAATGTGTACAATATTCCCAGGATATATGTAAACAGGGAGAGCCACTTAGTAAAAGTATTGGGTTTTGTAATAGTATAATCCACTCTCATTACGCATCTCCCTCTTGTGCATTAACATGTGACATCATACTTTCTTATAACATTTCATAACAGAGTGAAATAAAAAGCCCCTCCAGATTGCAACTGTAAGATAACCAGATTCCGTGGTGCTCATTATAAGTGCAATTATGTAACAAAACTCTCCAAATATAGTTCAGTTATTGCAGTTATTAATCATTCTGGTTTTGTTTCAAGCACTTGCTTTATAGTCTGCTGGACAGACTCCATTATTGTACAAGCTGGATGTCGGAAGTCAAACATGTGCATGTGAATCTGCTCTTCTAATAGCCTTTCAACATGATTTCCCCTTTCCATTTGTATTTGTGAATACAAAACGTGGAGAAATAAAGCTGGTGTCAGTAGAGTCATTGACCTTTGCAATAAACAGAAGACAGTCCTTAACAAAAAACAACTTATGTAGGAAACATGTTTTGCTAGAACTAGAAATAGAGCTGCTTAAGAAGTTAGTCTTAGAATAGCAATCAGTTCTGAAGAAAAAGGGGGAAGAAAACTCTCAAAGAATCTGTATATTTGATAAAGAGAAAAATTTAAAAAGGGACAGCAAATGTGTATTTTTAAAGGTTCAAAGTACCAACCTCATGGGTAGAATGTACTTTTAAATATCTTATGCACAAAACCATGTAGATTAATTTAACTACAAAATGCCAAGTAAAAGCAATTTTATTATACAGAATAAACACCATCTGCACCTCCTTAAATCTTAAATCACTGCTGTGGATGTATTTCTAGGAAGAATATCTACACCTGGAAAATTCTCAAGCCTAAACTCTGAGATGCTAGAGTACTAAGTAGGATTCCAAAACAGATCCAGGGAAACTGACTCCATCATTATTTCAATGTTCACATGCAGAGAGCCCAGAAAATAAATACAATAGTACATTGACAGCTTCCAAAATGCACGTCACCCAGTTCATGCGTCACCCAGTTCATGCAGCCCACGATTTTCTCAGTTTGGCCACGTACATTGGGCCCCACGCTCTGCCCTTCTCTGGAACCACCAGGAGCCCACACTCCTGGTCTGTGGGAGCAAAGGCGAAGTCTTGGGAGCAAGTCCTTGCCATTTCCTCTATGTTCACAGGCATGATATTACGGCAGGAATTTAAAATTTCGCTGATCACGTCCTGATTTTCTGCTTTGGAAAGTGTGCATGTAGAGTACACAAGTAACCCTCCAGGACGCAATGCCTTAATTGCAGACCTGCGTGTAATGAGAAAAATGCATTAGATTGGTTAGGGACATTAAAAGCAAGCTACAGCATTTGAGGGCAAGGAAGGATACATACTTGAAGTTTTTTGCAATCCTGATTCAGATTGCAATAGCTCTGAATGTTTTCTAGCCTCATAACTATTTCTAACATATCCCAGGGCGACCAGGAAAATGGGGTAATCAAATCAATCAACATGGGAAAGACAGAGTGTATTTGATTTGTTCACTCTTGATCTTTTAAGGATAGGAAGGCGGGAACAGAACATGAAGAAAAATGGGTTTATTTTTTACTACATTGAGTGGTATGTATGGGTAGGTGGAACAGAGCAGCTGACCTTCAGTAAAGGAATTAGGGCTCAGTGATAGCTGAAAGCATGGGACTAAGTAGGATTTCCAAGGAAAAGAGGAAGAAAAGAAAAAAAGTGGACTAAAGACAGACCCTCAGAGAATGTCTATTTAAAGGGAGGCAGAAATTAAAAAAGAAATTAAGTCTTCACTAGATGAAAAAGTAGCTTCAGGGAAAAGATAGAAAGATCTGTCTGTTTGTTTGAAAGAGAAGATTTACAAATATTTATAAATGCAGATCCAGGAGAAAAAGCAGTACCAGGTTTCAGACTACAAATGGAGAAGTTAGTTTTGAAAAGAGGGGGTTCAGCTCTTTATGGGAAACAGGATGGGAGCATGGTTAAAAAACCAGAAAGTTTTAAGGCAGTGGTCGGCAAACTCATTAGTCAACAGAGCCAAATATCAACAGTACAACGATTGAAATTTCTTTTGAGAGCCAAGTTTTTTAA
Organism: Antrozous pallidus; assembly: GCA_027563665.1. Taxonomy (NCBI): domain Eukaryota; kingdom Metazoa; phylum Chordata; class Mammalia; order Chiroptera; family Vespertilionidae; genus Antrozous; species Antrozous pallidus. Next base: position 89,491,152 of record CM050514.1, read on the forward strand.
ACGTAAACTTCTTCTAATGCCCAGGCTGAAGTATTCTGTGGAAGAGCCACACTCAAGGGGCCAAAAAGCCACATGTGGCTCGCGAGCCCCGATTTGCCAACCACGGCTTTAAGGTAATGAAAGTTCATGACAGACCTGGCTGGTAGAGCTTAGTGGTTGAGCTCCAACCTGTGCACCAAGAGGCTGTCATTTCGGTTCCCCATCAGGGCGCATGCCCAAGTTGTGGGCTTCATCACTGGAGGCAACCCATCAATGTTGATGTTTCTCTCGTATCGAAGTTCCCATTTCTCTCAAATCAGAAAAACTGTTTTTAAAGACAGTTCATGATGGTTTCAATAAGAAGAGTAGAGTGAGAAGCAAGGTGATTTACTGAGACACAAAATTTAAAAAGTGTTGAAGGAGGAACCAAGATGGCAGCATAGGTAAACATCTATTTTGCTGCCCCAGACAACAATTCCAAAACTACAACTTAACAACAAAACAAACATCATCCAGAATCACCAAAAAGCTGGCTGAGTGAAAATTCCACAAATAAAAGTGAAGATAGGACACTGTGACTCAGAGGAGCGGCGGAGCGCAGCCTTGAAGATACACTCGGAGAGAGGTTTAGAGCTGTGCGTGCAAGCGGTAAAGGGCGGGCGACAGCAAACCCGGCTGGTTTTCTCCCAACGGAGAGGGTGGAGGTGTCCCACTGCACTGATTCCCCAGTTCCAGGCGAGGTCTGAGGTCCAGGGAAGGCACGCTAAAATCCAGGCACAGCAGAGTTCTGCAAGTTTGAGGAGAGTGCATGTAAACTTGGAACAGCAGTTTGCGGGTAAACTCAGGGACAGAGTGCGCGACTGCACAGAGAGGAAGAGAGGACTCGTGACTTGCTCCCTCCTTCAGGAGACCACCGGACTGCTTTGTTTTTCAACAGTGGACGAGACTTTGGGTGTGCAGACTCATTTGGGGAGAGGCAGAGTTGTCTGGCAGAGGGTGGACATTGGCAGTGGCTTTCTCTCGGAAGTGCGTGCAGCCGTTACCACCAGGCACAGAGACCCACGTGCCACATAGGACGGAGCTGACGCTGCCTGCTCACCCCAGAGACTCTGCCCATCCAACCTGAACACAGCTCAACTTCACAGCCAATTGGCCTGGAGGTCAAACCCTCCTAGTCTAACAATAATAATCTGGGCTTAACTTCAACAATACTATACAACCCATAAAGGATTGCAGTAAGAGTATCCACCTCAGGTAACTGGGGAAGCTGAGCCACTGTCCCCTAGAGGACATCTGCCACACAAAGCTAATGGACCAACTCAGGAAAGCAGCCACCATGCAGAGAAATGGAAAGAAATCAGGTGTGAAAGAAATGGAGGAAAAAAGACGACTAGACATAGATTTCAAAACCACAGTAATAAGGTTTTTCAAGAGGCTCCTAGAAAAGGTTGATGAACTTAATGAGAACTATAAGGAAATGAACAAGACCTACGAGGTAATGAATGAGACCCACGAGGATATGAAAAAGGACCAACCAGAAATTAAGCATACACTGACTGAAATAAAAAATATTACACAAAGTCCTAAAAGCAGTCCAGAGAACCACAAGAACCAAGTCAAAGATTTGAAATACAAAGAAGCAAAATCCACTCAGCCGGAAAAGCAAGAAGCAAAAAGAATCCAAATAACTGAAGATAGTGTAAGGGGCCTCTGGGACAATCTCAAGCATACCAATATCCGAATTATAGGGGTGCCAGAAAAAGAGAGAGAGCAAGATAATGAAAACCTACTTGAAGAAATAGTGACCGAAAACTTCCCCCACCTGGTGAAAGAAATTGACTTAAAAGCTCAAGAAGTGCACAGAACCCCAAAATATAGGAATCTAAAGAGGACCACACCAAGACACATCATAATTAAAATGCCAAGAGCAAAAGATAAAGAGAGAATATTAAAAGTAGCAAGAAAAAAACAGTTAGTTACCTATAAGGGAGCACCTATAGGATTGTCAGCTGATTTCTCAACAGAAATTATGCAGGCTAGATGGGAGTGGCAGAAAATATTCAAAGGGATGAATAGCAAGAATCTACAACCAAGATTACTGTATCCAGCAAAGCTATCATTCAGAATTGAAGGTCAGATAAAGTGCTTCACAGATAAAAAAAAAAGCTAAAGGAGTTCATCACCACCAAACCAATACTATATGAAATGCTAAAAGATAGTCTTTAAGAAGAGGAAGAAGAAAAAAGTATAAATATAAATTATGAACAACAAATACACATCTATCAACAAATGAATCTAAAAATCAAGTGAATTAATAATCTGATGAACAGGATAAACTGGTGAATATAATAGAATCATGGGCATAGAGAGGGAATGGACTGACAATTCTTGGGGAGAAAAGGGGTGTGGGAGATGCAGCAAGAGACTGGACAAAAATCTTGCACCTATGGAAGAGGACAGTGGGGGGGAGGGGAGGGTGGAGGGTGGGATGGGTACTGGGTGGAGGGTAGCTACAGAGGGAAAAAGGGGGAACAATGTAATTAATAAACTGAACAATAAAGATTTTTAAAAAAAATTTTTAATGTAAAAAGTTTTAATCTTGATGCTGTGGTGATAACCCCAGAGCAAATACTAATCAGTAACTTAAAAAAAAGTCATGTTCCAGAACCTCTCCGAATCAGTAACTTAAAAAAAAAAATCATATTCCAGAACCTCTACTGGAATATGTCTCACATATATATTTAAACAATTAGAGCACGTCCCCAACAATTGAGATTCAACAATAAAGATGTACATGGCAGGAGGGTATTTGCAGGTGTGATAAAATTAAGGTTCTTGAGATGGAAAGGTTCTGGATTATCTGAATGGACTAACGTATTCACAAAGATATGGAAAAGAGAAGAAAGAAAGTCAGAGGAAGAAAGGTGACAACTGGTGCTAAGGTTGGAAAAGCAGGATTGCTGGCGAACGGGCAGGAGCCGAGGACTGCAGGCTATGGCTAGAAGCTGGGAAAGGTAAGGAAATGATTACCAACTGGCTTTACCTGTGTGGTCAGTTCAGGCTGCTCTTACAAAAATACCATAGACTAGGTGGTTTAACAATAAACATTTATTCCTCACAGTTCTGGAGGCTGGAAAGTCCAAGATCAAGGTACTGATAGGTTTGACATCTGGTGGAGACCTGCTTCCTGGTTCACAGATGGCCACTGTGTCCTCACATGGTGAATGGGAGAGGGACCTCTCTCTAGGCTCTTTTTTAAGGGCACTAATCCCACTCACGAGGGCTCCACCTTCATAACCTAATCACCTTCCAAAGACGCCATTAACTAATACCATCACCTTTGGGATAAGAGTTCCACATATGAATTTGGGGAGGACACAAACATCCTGTGTATTGCACTCCCCTACAGCTTCCAGAAGGAACACAGCTCTGCCAGCGCCTTGATTTTAAAGTTTGACGTCTAGAAGTGTAAGATAATACATTTGTGTTATTTTAAGCCACTAAAATTGTGGTAATTTGTTATAGCAGCATTAAGAAACAAATACACACTCGGTAATGTTTTTTTTGTTTTTGTTTTTAAATAATGATATACTAAGGCATCAGTATATTTTGCTACAATTGTTTAAGTTACAGTTACACTCAATTTGGATCACTTTCAACTAACTACAGCAATGGACAAAAGAATTCCTTTTAAAAAGTTAGAGTATTGTGCAAGGGATATAAGCAGGTATGAATACAGATATCTGAAATTTATAGTGAAAAAAACATTTTTTATCCTAGTTTCACAATTGGCAAAGCCAGTCCTTAATCAAGTAAGTATAATTCTTTCTCATTAATTATACAAAAGTATACAGAAGCCTCATCATTCACAAACAATAAGCTTCTGACTTGATGCAAATTTAAATTAGTTTCTATAATATTGCCAATGTTGCCTAATTCTTCTGCTTTGTTTCCAGTCCAACATTCATAATTTATCTTTCTAAAAATTGGGTTGGTATAACTTAACTGGTCTCATTAATTTCTAAACAAGGAAAAACTTTTTTACAAATTGGGTTAATCTCAACACCATAGGGCAAATATTAGGGATTCCTGCCAAATGCTTGCTGTTTTGCTGTTCATGACTGATCTTTAAATACCATTTCTATCCTTTTGCTGGTAGTACTTATACATTTTAAAAATACTATAATCTGTATTCAAAAATCAAGGAAAATAGGCAATGTGAGGGGAAAAATCACTCTCAGGATTCATATAGCCAGGACTTTTCTATACTAAGAAATGTATGTTATGCCACAGAAGGCATTTTTCTCATGAATTGAACCAGTTCATACTGAGGTCCACACTGGTTTTGCAGAAAGTGTAAATCTATCTCTACATTAGCATTTATAAATATACATAAGAGTATAACAGTTTTCTTTTTCCTTTGATACATAAATGGCACTAGTTACTCAATTTCAATTAAGGCTAGAGTATTAACCACTTTATAATTAAATAATTTAAAACCAATATTTTTGGTATTCCAATAAAAATCAAAAGACAGAAAAACCAGCCACTGCTGATGTCAGGACCAGCTGCATGAAATAATGACCCCCTGCCCTGGTGTCAGCCAATCAAGCAATGGAGACCACAACCCTGAAAGGCACACATGGAAAACTGCTAAATATTCTATTGAGATCTTCCCTAGAACCTCCCCTAAAATCGCCACTCTTAAAATCCTTAGGAAGGATCTCCCTGTGCACGCTCCCTCCTGGGGGCATGCCCTGTCTTTTCCTACCCTTCTGCTCCCGCATCCCCAAGGCCTCTTACCATAAGCTTCCTCACTCCCAAGCTCCAAGGGCCCTTCCTTTACCTCCATAATGTGTTTCCTAAGCCATTTCTTCTAGAAATCTCCTTTTCTACCTCTAATATTTACCCAATAAATGTTCTCTTACCAAAAAAAAAAAGATAAATGTAGTATTCTACATATATTAAATGCAAATTAACACATGCCTAAAATATAAGTACCTAAATATAAAATACTTTGTCCACTAAAGTAGTACCTATGATAAATCATCTGCTTCCATAACAATTCACACATATTTTGAAACAGTCCATCAGATTCTAGTAACTATTATTATATGTTTCATCCAAGTCATAAAAAGAAGACTGTGTATGTATTTAGAAGACACGCAGTAGGGTGTGAGAAAGATTATGTTGCTTTAGAAAGAAATAATAAGAATGGAAGAAATATACTAGTTAGTAGTTCTTAACAAGACAGTAAGAAATTAAAAATTCTGAAAGATTAAAAAAAAACATTTAGAAGAGAGACTGGAGTAGCTGGTATGCTAATTGACCTTTATACCATCACAAAGATGGCATGCACTCACAGGAATATGCTAATTGACTGTCCCGCCCTCAAATATGGTGGTGCCCACAGCCAATAAGAGGGAATATGCTAATTGACTACCCCACCCTCAAAGATAGCAGCACCCATAGCCAATAAGGAGGGAATATGCTAATTGCTGCCCTACCCTCAAAGATGGTAGCACCCACAGCCAATAAGGAGGGAATATACTAATTGACTGCCCCACCCTCAAAGATAGCAGCACCAAGTCCGGATCACAGAAGAAAAATAAGAAATGTTGGATCTGGGTTCTGATAGCAAAGAAGGCAAAGAGTTCTCAATGCTTGTGTCAATTTCTGTGCCATGCAAAGTTATTCTTATGTTTGTTTGTTTTTAAATAAGAGGGAGGAAAACCAAACAACTAACTAAGCAACATCCATTTTGGCATAATGCTATCTTATGCTAATTGCCAAATGAGCTGTGCCCCCTGATTTTTTAATCACTATAAGTTTTATGGCTTAAGAAGATCCTGAGTAATGGATTATTATTTATCTGTACTACATCACTAACTATATTCATGAAATTACTAAATAACAAGTTGTATTATGATTGGAATTATTTACCATTATTGAATTATGAGTGATACTCAAAAGAGGGTTAGCAGAGCTTTCTAATCATATATAAGATGTCATAACTAACTACAATAGATGAAGCAAAAGTATTATTCTGATCAGATTAGGGAGAAGTCAAACTAATACTTTAAATAGAAATGGGAACTAGTAGACATCATTTCATGTTTTATAACATACATTATTCAATACACAATGTCCAACTATAATACAGGACTGGTGGAACCAGACTTGTCACATAATACAATCCTTCACTCATTTTCTTGAAACATATATGTACCCCCCTGGAGCCTCTTATCTAAATGCTGATTAGACTTAGCCCTACTTGAAATAAGAAATAAGATTCTATTTCACAATACTGTTGCAGGAAATAAAACTGACCTTGATTAATCATATAGCATAAAATAGAATGGGAAAGGCTTTTACCCAAAGTACTCCTAACAGAAAAGGAATGATGGTTTTCTTGCAGCAGAATGTATGTCTGATACTCTGTTGCTTTATGGCAGAGATTGGCTGTCCACATTTCTCCAAATCTTTGTCTTTCAGTGTTTATGGAATTGACTGAAATACATTCTGTACTTGAGCCATGTATTAAAACAGAACAACACATATTTTAAAAAATAAAACCATTACAAATAATATAAATGTTAAATTAAAATGTCCCTATTTACAAACAGAAAACCTTACTGATTTTTGGCAGTTTGCAGAGTAGACTGAATAGTATTTACACACTGTTACAAACGTCAAAAAGCTCTGCAACCTACAGTTTTCCTTAAGTTTGTGGCAGACTCATTTAGCCTAAAAAATCTGACCTAAACTGATGTAAAGCTATGTATGGTCAAGACTTACCTCCTATGGTATAACTCTTCATACATTTTGCTGAAAACATATTTATTTTTTATATCATGGTGCTTGCTGTCCTAGATGCTACCGGTGAAGCTGGTGATGTGACACACCAAATATGTACATCATTACCTTTTTAAAAACAAAACAAAAAAGTTTGGGATTCTGAAACACATCTGGCCTCAAAGGTTTGGAGTAAGATTTTGTACTTGTATTTTAGATTCAAATGAGTTTGAAATATATTATATACTCTATCAACATAATAACCTAGCCATATATGTTGAAAGCTCAATTTAATTACTTTTGAAATTTTAATTATTTAAATGTTAACTTTAAAAGCATCAGATAGGCAAATCTGCAGTCTAGATTCAGGAATCCATCAGTGTTTTCTTATTCTAACACAAAGTAAGATGGAAAACTGGATTGTTTTGTGTTCTCTCAATGCATCAAGGCTTTCTCTGCAGCCTCCTCCAACCCTATTCAGCAAAAAGGTGTCTTAATTTGTATGTTTTTTATTATTTTTAATATATTTTTAATTTATTTCCGGGAGGAAGGGAGAGGGAGAGATGAGAGATTGATCAGCTGTCCCCTGTATGCCCCCTACTGGGCATGTGCCCTGATTGGGAATCGAACTGTGACCTCCTGGTTCATAGGTCCATGCTTAACCACTGAACAACACTGGCTGGGCAATATGTTTGTTGTTTTTTAACGAACAGTTTGTACAATCAATAATAAAGCCATTTTTTCAGGAGTTCATTTTGTCTTTTTGTTCAGTGCTTTAACTAAATTTCTCCATCCTTGAAAGATCTGCTTAGAAAAAAATGGAGAACTAAGTCTCAAGAGTCACTTAAGATACTGGCTTAGAAACAACATGAGAACGTGCTGCTTTCCCAGCAGAAGAAAGACTACTTTTATATTTCCAGATTTATAGTCGATGTAGCTTTCCAGCTATCAAGTTAGTAAAATATAATGACCCAGAAAAATAAAAGAAAAATAATTATCAATTGTAATAATTTGAAGAAAATAAGTATCATCCTAATGCAAGCATTAAGTTCAATGACCTTGAAAAACTAAACAAACAAAAAAACTAAAATATCTTGGAACCCTGACAATTATCCGAGTCCCAGAGGGAGGATATTTCAAACTTAATGATAACTGCGAACATGGGGCAGGGCGTCTGTTGTTCCTACGGCAAATCTCTGAGTCTCCGAGAATGTTATTTTTATACTTAGCCATTAAAACAAGCTAACAATTTTTGAAATATAAATTCCACTTTTCCGGTCCATTCTTCAGGTCCTAGATTAGAAATCTGGCTTTCTACTGGGAGGGTCAGTATAAATTAGATCACTAAATTTTACTGTTTTCTGCATTTAAAAAGACTGAGCCCAAATTGCAGAAGAAAATACTTAGCACAGCAATAGTGCCATCTTTTGTCCAAAGCAGAAAGTAACTTTTCCCCCTTTTCATTAATTCCTCCTGATTTATCATCAATGGATCTAAAACTACTTTTTATGTCTTCCTTGTAACATGTTTCAAGCTACAACTCCTGTCTCTCCTATAATTTGTGACGCAAAAGTAAAGCAATCATACATGCCTGTACTCTTGAAAAATTTAAGATTATAGTTAAACATTACTGCAATTAATATATTTATTCTTTATCTTTCTTCCCGACTTTTCTATTACAATTAAAGCATCAAGGCAACAGCAACCATTCTTTCAGATGTAAATATAGGGAAGCAATCAGGTGAAACAGACGTAAAGATTCCTTGTGGTCACAATATTAATTAGCAAGCCTGCCCCTGTCCCCCTATCTTAGAAACTCTGGCACTAAACATTTTTTAAAACCAAGTATGACTGTAGTAATTTAAAAAATTTACAATTATAGGAGCATCAATCCTGCAATTGGTTCTTTGTATCCACTTAATTCAGTTGATATTTCAGAGATTCTATATAAAGCTACTTTATAAGGTCACTTACAACTTATGAGGAAAACAGTTTTATAATTAATAAAATTGAGAAAAAAATGTATGAAAGCTCCTGGCAAACTTTGTATCTTAACTGACAATTTAACTAAGTCCAAAACTAAGAAGGTGAAATGCTTCTTAGAACACTGCCCACATTCTTCCATGAGGAAATTATTATTTATGGAATGGAATGGAATGGAATGGAATGGAATGGAATGGAATGGAATGGAATGGGATGGAATGGAATATTCCTGAATCAATGGGAATGTGGATTTGGTCCAGGAATAAAATGAGGTGCTGATGTTATGGAGTGAGGGACAGGTGATCAGCCTAATTAAAAATTTTACCTTACGTTTATTTGGTGCTTAATTTAAAGAGCGCTTCACACATGGAGTCTTACTAAAATCCTATGAAGTGTGCAGGGTGAAGAGTCTGACCCAACTTATCAAATGGAGAGTCACAAAGACACAGTGATCTGTCTGAAGTTACACAGCCAATTAATTTAGCACAAAGACTGCCAACCTAATCTAGTACCAGGAAAGGAACTAAAAGCTTTCCCAGTGCTACATATCCTGAATCAAGTATTGCCACTACTAAAATAAGATGGAATCTGGGGCCATAAGACAGAGGACGCTGCATGCATACATTTTAGCTTCCCAACTGTCCCAAATACTCACTGAAGTTTAAAGAGTAACTATGTACTTTTAGGCACTTTTAATATACTAGTAGAGAACTAAAAATTAATAGGTCTGAAGCTATACCCTGAGAATCTGGGCTATCTGCCTTTCTAGAGCATACAATATTCACCTATCAAAGTGCTATTGCACAGAATTTATGATGAGATAAATGAAAGTAAATACCTCAAGCTGAGACATAATTTGAAGCTTTTCATTACAAACTGGCATCTAAATCATAGTTTTAAATAATTTTAATAAATTAGACTTAACAGTTAGAAACTCAAAGGTAGTTACTCCATTAATATTCCAAATAATCTGGAGTAATTTGGTAATTATTCTAAATTCCAAATAATCTGGTAATTAATTTAACCAAATTTTGTTCCCACAACTCTAAAAGGTAGATATGTTTTCCTCAGAATCTTGTTGATAAAGTCAGTACAAAACCAGTCTAGGTATACTTTCAGAAAACAACTCCAAGACCATATAGATTCCTGTAACAAAGAGGAACTGACAGGTCTGTTCCAACCACGAAGACAGCCCAGAGATGGAAGATGCTGACGACACCTTGCCATGCTGGCAGTCAGCAGCTGTGCATCACTGCAGGTTGCCCAGGACCAAACCAGAGAGGGTTGGACCTGCATTGCCACCATGTGTCCACCATCCAGATACCATTGCTGACATGTACACATAAGGAACTGTTTGACACTGAAACTGGGACTGGGAACTGTTGGACATTGAAACAGACTCAAACATTTTTTGTTCTTATATGTTTATTTCTAGTATGCAGACGCAAGATTTTTTTTAAAGAAAAGAAGTGGGGGGAAAATCGATACAGAGGCAAAGAAGCATTGAACAGACTGTCAAACTACAGTGGGAAGACGGGGGGGGGGGGAGGCGGGGCTCTAAGAGATCAACTGAAGGACTTCTATGCATGCATATAAGCATAACCAACAGATACAAGACACTGGAGGGGGCAGGTGAGGGCATGTGCTGTGGGGTAGAGGAGGCCGGGGGGAGGTCAATAAGTGGGAGAAATGGAAACATATGTACTGCTATTTGTAATACTTTAAACAATAAAATAAATAAAAGTTTAAAAAGGCTATTTTCAGCCCTCATCTACACTAATAAAAGAGAAACATGCAAATTAACCTTACTTCTGCCATGCCCACAACTCACGCCCACCAGCCAATCAGGAGCCAGTATGCAAATTAGCCCAACCAAGATGGCTGCGGCCATGGAGCAAGCAGGAGGCTTGGGTTTCCCCAGTAATGCAGGAAGCCAAGCTTCCTACCCACTCTGGCCAGCCCTGGCCTCCGCTCAAGGCTACAAAGTTTCAATTATAGAAGATAAATAAATCCCAACAGAAATGGCGGCAGAGCTGGAGAGAGCAGGAGGCCTGCAGGGGAGGGCAGTTAGGGGCAAACAGGCTTGCAAAAAAGCAGTTAGGCATCAGTCAGGCTGGCAGGGGAGTGGTTAGGGGGTGATTAGGCTGGTAGGCAGAAGTTGTTAGGGGCAATCAGGAAGGCAGGCAGGTAAGCAGTTGGGAGCCAGCAGTCCTGGATTGTGAGAGAGATGTCTGACTGCCAGTTTAGGCCCGATCCTACCGGTAGGATCGGGCCTAAACGAGCAATCAGGCATCCCTTGAGGGGTCCCAGTTTGGAGAGGATGTAGGCTGGACTGAAAGACACACTCCCTCCCAGGCACAAATTCTGTGCACTGGGCCTCTAGTCTTATTATAACTGTACTATTGGGTTTTCCACTTCAAAACTTTGTACCACTTTGGCTTCCTGGATATGACTCTTAGTCTGTCTCCCACTTTTCTGCAGTTTTCTTCTGGCCTCCTTCTGTACCTTTCCTTTTCTTCCTATCCTTTAAAATATCTGCTTTCCCTAGAACTTTATTCTTGCTTTATCTATTTTCCTAATCTTAGATGCTATACATATTATTTAATTCAATCTTTCAATTAAGTTTTGAAACAGGAATTATCAGTCTCACTTTTCAGATAAGAAAACTCAGGTAAGAGAGTTAAACAACTTGTACAAGTTGACTCAGTAGGTGTCCAAACCAGCATTCAAATCTGGACACTGGAGCTGTACGTGGCATGCTCTTAATCATGTACAGCTTTATTCTTTATTCTTGACACGTTCTTTTCCGTCCCACTCCAGAGCCAATCAATTACCAAATTTAATTAATTATCCACTGAAAATATGTCCACATGAGACCTTTGTCATCTACTTCTTTCAAATTGGTATTCTTATTAATTTTCAGTGTTCTCTGATCAAGGGACTTCCTGTGACAGATACTTCAATTGTTCTTCAATATCTGTTCTCATTTTTCTTTCGTAGTAATGAGATTTTTAATTGGGCATAGCTAAAGCTAATTTTATAAACTGCCTTTCACTAAAAGTAGCCATATGACTAAGTCTGACCCATGAGATGTGAGTGAAAATAATGTGCAGTATGCTCTTTTAAATAGCAAGACCTGGAACAGCAACCCGGGACCATGAGGTGGAAGACAGAAGGGAACTGAATCCCTGATAATTGTGGACTCTGGCAATCAACTGATCACCAGAGTAACCCTGAGAAACCTGCTCAGACTTTTACTTCAGTCACCATTGTTTTGAGTCTCTCTGTGTCTTTCTCTGCCTCTCTCTTTCTATGTGTGTTATATTAGAAAAAACAAAACTTAATTGATACTGAAGTTGGCACCAAATGTGGAATTGTTTCAGCAGGATATAAAAGGCAGAACTGGTGCCCAGCTGCTATGGCTCAGTGTTTAAGTGTCAACCTATGGCCCAGGTCAGGGTTTCATTCCGTCAGGGCACATGCCCCAGTTGCAGCTCAATCCCTGGAAAGGCGTGTACAGGAGGCAGCTGATTAATGATTCTCTCTCATCACTGATGTTTCTGCCTCTCCCCCCCCCCCCTTTCCTCTCTGAAATCAATAAAAATATATCAAATAGCTGAAACCAGTTTGGCTCAGTGGACGGAGCGTAGGCCTGTGGACTGAAGAGTCCCGGGTTTGATCCCGGTCAAGGGCATGTACCTTGGCTGTGGGAACATCTCTGTTAGAGGTTGTGCAAGAGGCAGCTGACTGGTAGTCTGGTAGGAGAAACCAAGATGGCGGCATAGGTAAACACCTACTCTTTTTCCCCGCACAACAATTTTGAGAACACAACTAAAGGACAAAACGGACATTGTCTAGAACCACGGGAAGGCTGGCTGACTGAAAGTTCTGAAACTAAAGGGACACAGAAGTGCCCACAGATAATCAGAGCCTCTGCGAAGCCTAAGTAAGGTAGGAGACAAGCGCGCGAGTGCAGAGCCAGAGGGGACAGGATGTCTGAATGCCTGGCAGGGGTGCTCTAGTGGAAAGAAGACAAAAACTCCAGGCTGCACTGAACCCAGTTTGGTTTGCACTCAAAACCCAGGGGACCCAGGCCCTTACTGGGAGAATCTAGACTGCGGGCAGAATCTCAAGGGAAGAGCCAAAGGCAGAGCTATGGAGGTGTGTGCGTGCAGAGAGGACGAACTGGACCCCTGGTGGTGTCTGGCAGGAGAAAGGAGCTCCAGGCAGCACTGTGAGGTGGAATCTTTGGGGAACAGCCAGAAGCAGAGCTCCGGGGGCACCCATAGGTGCTCTTGGTGAGGGTGATTGGTTGACTGTGTGGCAGAAAGGAAAAGGAGTTCCGACTGCACAGAACCCAGGTGCTGGGCGAAAATCTAAGATTCCGGATTCATTGGGGACTGGACAGTCTGGTGGCAGGCAAAACTCGAGGCTGCCTTTCTCACAGAGGTGCTCACAGCAATTGCCTGTGGATGCTAGAACCCGTGACCTCGAGGGGAGGAGCTGATTGGAAGCCAAGGCTGTCGGCTCCAGCCTGAAACTCCACCCCATCCAGAAACTCCACCCCATCCAAGCTGACCACAGAGACTTTGGCAAATTTGCACGTCTTGGTGTAAAAGGCTGTCTCCCAGCGTAGACACAGTTGATCCTCATAGCCAGTTGGCCTGGAGATCAATTCCTCCCAGTGATACCAACAGCAATCAAGACTTATCTGCAACAAGGCTGTACACACAGTCCACAAAGGGGTGCACCAAGAGTGTACACCTCAGGTAACAGGAGAGGCCAAGATACCTAGCACACAAAGCTACCCTACCAACTCAGGGAAGCAGTGAAATGCAGAGAGAAAGAAACAGATCACAAATGAAAGAAATGGAGGAAAACAAATGACTGGATATAGACTTCAAAACCATGGTTATAAGGTTTTTCAAGAGGCTCCTAGAAAAGGCCAATAAGTTTAGTGAGACCCTTGAGGATATGAGTGAGACCTTCGAGGATATGAAAAAGGACCAACTAGAAATTAAACATACACTGACTGAAATAAAAAATATTTTACAGAAACCCAACAGCAGACTAGAGGAACGCAAGAATCAAGTCAAAGATTTGAAATACCAAGAGGCCAAAAACACTCAACTGGAAAAGAAAAAAGAATCAAAAAATTTGAGGATAGTGTAAGAAGCCTCTGGGACAACTTCAAGCATACCAACATCAGAATTATGGGGGTGCCAGAAGAGAGACAGCAAGATATTGAAAACATATTTGAAGAAATAATGACTGAAAACTTCCCCCACCTGGTGAAAGAAATAGATTTACAAGTCCAGGAAATGCAGAGAACCCCAAACAAAAGAAATCCAAAGAGGACCACACCAAGATACATCATAATTAAAATGCCAAGAACAAAAGACAAAGAGAGAATATTAAAAGCAAGAGAAAAACAGTTAGTTACCTACAAGAGAGCACCCATTGAAAGCTGATTTAACAACAGAAACTATGCAGGCCAGAAGGGAATGGCAAGAAATTCTCAAAGTGATGAATAGCAAGAACCTACAACCAAGATTACTCTACCCAGCGAAGCTATCATTTAGAATTGAAGGTCAGATAAAGAGCTTCACAGATAAGAAGAAGCTAAAGGAGTTCATCAACACCAAACCAGTATTATATGAAATGCTGAAAGGTATTTTTTAAGAATAGGAAGAAGAAGAAAAAGGAGGAAAAGGTGGCTGCTTCAAGCTAGAGCATGGATGGAACTGGAGAACATTATGCTAAGTGAAATAAGCCAGTCAAAGAAAGATAAGTATCACATGATCTCACTCATTTATGAAATATAATGAACACCATAAACTGATGAACAAAACAGATTCAGAGACAGAGAATCATTGACTGTCAAACCTCAGAGGGATGGTAGGGGAGGGTGGGGGCAAGGGGAAGAGATCAACCAAAGGACTTGTATGCATGCATATAAGCCTAATCAATGGGCACAGACACCAGGGAAATGAGGACACAAGTGGTGATGCAGGGAGGGGGGATTGGAAGGGGTAATGGGTGATGAGGACACATATGTAATACCTTAATCAATAAAGAAATTAAAAATAAAAATAAATAAAAATGGTAAAAACAAAAAAAAAGAAGCAGCTGATCGATGTTTCTCTCTCATTGATGTTTCTGACTTTCTGTCCCTCTTCCTTCCTCTCTGTAAAAAAAACCAATAAAATATATTTAATATCTATCTATCTATATCAAATAAATAAATAAACAAATAAATAAATAATAAAATGCAGAGCTGGCTTATCAGTAAGCAGGCTATAGAGGACAAAGTCAAACACATACTACAGCTAGAAAGTCAATGATTACTAATTTTATGTGTCAACTTGGCTGGGCTATGGTGCCCAGATGTTCAGTTAAACATTATTGTGGATGTTCCTGCGAGGGCATTTTCAGATATTTGTGACTCTTAATTGGTGGACTTGAGTAAAGCAGATTGCCCTTCCTGATGTGGGTGGGCCTCATCCAGTCAGGTGAAGGTCTGAAAAGAAAAGGCTGACTGAACTCCTTTGAACAGGAGGGAATTCTGCCAGCAGACAGCCTCGGACTTGACCCACAACATAGACTCTTTTCTGTATCTGCAGACTGCTGGGCCACCCTGCAGATTTTGAACCTGTCAGTCTCCATAATCATGTGAGCCAATTACTTTTAAAAATCCCTTTACACACACACACCCTTTTGCTCTGTTTCTCTGGAGAATCCTAATGCAGCCATGGAAAGACATTTTTAAAAATCACTATTTATGATATACTGACAGACAGATCACATGCTAAACAAATCTTATATAACTCTAGGATAACTAGAAGAAAATATCCAAATGTTAATGTGTCAACAAGAGAAGGCTCAGGCAGTATCTTGGGAATTTGAAGCAGAGATGGAAGGAATACAGCCTGTGGATTATAATCTAAGTCAACTACAAGTTCAGCAATTTGCACCTTATATGACTGGAAAAGTCATCAGGTTCTCTGCCCCAAAGTGAAGCTGTGATGAAAAGGTACACCTGAGGAGGTAGCTCTTACAGAGATAAGATGGTGGCTCAAAGCCTTGCTCAAGCACTTCTTAGTAAATGTTCTTGTGTAGACAAGAGGATTCAGTTCAAAAGCAAATATGTTGCTTTCATATATCACCTAATAAAATCGAACAAACTTCTGATACACACAATATGATAAACTTCAAAAACATTATGCTGAGGGAAAAATCCCAGATAAAATAATACAAGTTTGATTACACTTTTATGTAGTTTGAGAATCAACAAAGTTGCTCTTCAATAAGAGAAATCAGAGCAATGGTTGCCTCTGGTGAGTGGTGTGAATGGATTCTGAAAGAGCACTAGGAATCTTTCTGGGTGATGAAAATGTCCTATACTTGATAGGGTCATGGGTTAAAAATGCCTATGTAACTGTCAACATTTCTTGAAATGGGTATGTAGCTTAGTGCACCCACATGTTTTTACAGATCCACTGGCTCAACTTGTGGGTGGGGTAGGGAGTCTTGGTTTAATTACCTTAAGAAACTTCACCCTAGCGGAAAGACCCCAAGCTTGGTAGTCCTGTTAGTCCCATTGTTACTAAGTTACCTAGCAAGAATTTTCCTGCCATACATGTTTCCCTCTTCCTCAATTACTTGTAAATCGTCTATCCTCACTTATATTTAATACCCTCCCACCCCCACTCCATTTCTTCTTTGTCTAAAAATTTATTATCACTATCTTTGAAATTTTTATGGGATGCCCCATGCACATGTATTAAAACTTCGATATTTTCCCCTGTTAATCTATTAAATTTGAATATTAGCTCAGTCAGAAGAACTTAGAAGGTAGAAGGAAAAGTATTAAAATTTCTCAATACCCACAACAGAAAGACATGGCTCCTCTTTATCCTTCTGGGTTCTAGTGTGCCTTTGTCTTCCCCAATCCTCCACTTCATGTGCTGGCCACTGATCCTGCTAACTTTGAGCCCCACACCAGAAGTAGGGAACAATTACACACAATTTCTATAGACTGCTTAACCAGCCCCCATGATTAAGGTCTAATTCCTCTAAGAAATTGCTTACATCACTTGCAGGGATTCCTCTCTGACCAAACCCTGCCAGCAATACCTCTGCACCATGTAGAGTAAAACAGACACAGTTGTATAATTATTGAGTCAAAGAATTAAAATTCATTCTTTGCCTCATCTTTGTTGATATTTAGGAAGTTGCAATGCTTATGTAATTATTTTTCAGGGTTTTTTTTGACCAGGCAAACTTTTATTCTTCATCTTTCTAGACCCACTTCAAAGCTCACACAGATGCTGAAACCTTCCTTGATTCCCCATAGAATTCTTCCCTTTTCAGTTTTTCCCAAGTGATAGATTTTTAACTTCTTGAAAACAGGGTTTATATTATATTCATTTTGTATTTTTTTATATATAACATGACTAGAAAGAATGTTCCCAAAATAAGTTTATTAAACAAGTAAATGAATGAGGGCTATTTTAAGAGGCAGGTCAGGCAGAGAATTTTTCAGTGTAAAACAGGGATGTATCTTTTAGTATAGGTAGCTAGATATTAATAAAGGAAGGGAGCAAAGGGAATCAGACATCAAGCCTAATAAACTAGGAAGCATAAGCCTGCTTTCCTAGGAAGTTGAAGCATTCATAAGCATCCCAGAGGACCTCAGCATTTCTCTGACAAGGGGATTAACACCCCTCCCTCCCTTTGTAGGGAGAAAAGACCAGCTTTCCAATCTCCCCAGGGTACAAATGCTCACTCCTCAGGGATGACAGGGGTGGTGGAGTAGGGGGAGGATTAAAACAATAAAGGGGAAATTCCTCTGCTGGGTACAACACCAGTAGAAGCCAAGTGGCACATGGGAGGTACTTCAACTCTGACACATGTGTAATAGGAGCCAAGTTGATGACCAGAGAGACCTGTGGGGATAGCCTGGGAAAAGGATTAGATTGGATAAGAAACACAGAACCCTGGGAGATCTAGAAACTGGGTAAGGGGGAAGATCCAGTGCCAGCCGAGAAAGCTTGGGAAGATGATTTTTTAGTTTGAAGAAGTGCCTGGTCCTTTTCAAGCCCAAGATAATATAACCCAAGCTCAACAAACAGCTCTCACGCGCTCTTGCCTGGTAACACGCACTCGCCTTG
The DNA here is from genome assembly GCA_027563665.1 of Antrozous pallidus. Classification (NCBI taxonomy): domain Eukaryota; kingdom Metazoa; phylum Chordata; class Mammalia; order Chiroptera; family Vespertilionidae; genus Antrozous; species Antrozous pallidus. The sequence goes on from CM050514.1 coordinate 89,509,082, forward strand.
TTTGTGCATTCTCTCTCCATAGCAGCCATGTGGGCACTAGAGCTGCCTGAGGTCTGCAACCTGGCCTCGAGGGTTCCAAATGTGGGCCCAGGCACAGCGAGACAGGGTGCAGCTGGGAATACAGACTGAGATGGCTGGGCAGTGACAGGCCCTGGATTGAACTGAGCCAATGGCATAGAATTTTTAGATCTAGGCCTTTGTACTGGACTTGATATAGACAGAGCTATACCTTTTCCATGATGGGACATACGGGGATGCTGTGGTAAGCAATTAGACAGACATGAGCAAGGTAAGCATGATGAGCCAGGCACAGATGGTCACCAGAGAGGAAAGTCTCAGGTGCCTAGCAGCAGACAACTGTAGTGTGGGATCTCATCCCAAAGGCAATCTTTCCTCTCCCAGAATAACACTGGTCATACAGTTTAGACTTTGACCTTTCTTCCCCAGAGATAACATCCAGGCTTCAGTTGTATTTTAGCTCCAGGCCCCAAAAAGCTGCAACACCAGATAATCAACACCACCTCAGGTCAAGCAGCACTGAATAAAGACAGTTGATGGGGTGCGGGGGACGATATGGGGTGGCGGGGTGCGATCAGAGGAGAGCTGGCTGGGGGGAAGCGCTGAAGCATTGCAGGCCTATCATGGTGGGGCTGGCTGATTGGGGACAGGGCTGGCAGGGGGGAAGAGAGAGGGCAATTGGCCAGCAACCAGCTCCTGATTAGGGTGGGAGAGTCTGATCAGGGGCAGGCTGGCAGGGGGGAGGGGTCGAGAGGTTGGCCGGCCCCATCCCCTTATTGGCCAGTTCGCTGGCCACAGTGGGTGTCATAGTGACTGGTCATTACGGTCATTATGGTCACTGGCTTTTTATATACATAAACTAGGGGCCCAGTACACAAAATTGGTGGACTGGGGATGGGTAGTCCCTCAGCCCAACCTGCCCCCTCTCACATACTGGGAGTCCTCAGGGGATGTCCTACTGATGGCTCACTTTCGGCCTTGGGCAGGGGACCTTGGCCAGGGGACCCCTAGCACCCTGCAATCAGCCCAACTGCAGACTCCACCCCAGCCCTGGCCTGGCCATGGCAGGGGACCTCAGCCAGGAGACCCCTGGAGCCCTGTAGTTGGCCGATTGCTGGCTCCGCCCCTGCTCTTATGGCTTATCTCACAGTGACCCGGGTGCCAGGATGTTCCTGGAATACAGGTGGTGGGCGCCTGTGTATGCAAATTAACAGCCATCTTTGTTGGGTTAATTTGCATACACACTCTGATTGGCTATGAGCGTAGTAGAGGTACAGTCAATTTACATGTTTGTCTATTATTAGGTAAGATGTCCTCTTACAGTTTGATTAATGGCTCTGAATTCTTTCCTAGCCAGAATTCAAACACAGAGGTTGCTGAACTCAGGTCTGGTTTGATCCCATAGATCTAACTCCTGTTGCCAGTCCTACTGCTGATTACAATGGGATATTGGGAATCTGAGGCATTCTTCTATTTCCACCTTAATAAATCTTACCAGGAAACCACAACCTCCCATGTATGGGTCTCTTGAAATGCTTTTCTCTTGGCCCCATGAAAGGACACCATTTCTGAGCCAGTTTTGAGGAGAAGCCAAGATGGCAGCATAGGAAACACCTAAACTGCTGCCTCGCACAACAATTTCAAAATTGCAACTAAAAGACAAAATGTCTATCACCCAGAACCATGGGAAAGCTGGCCAAGTGGAAGTTCTTCAACTAGAAGGAAAGAGAAAAGAGCATTGAGATATGCACAATGGAGGCAAGTGAACCAGGCTGGCGGTGGGTGACGGGTCGTTGCTTCCTTCAACCTGAAGGGAAACAAGCTCCTGATTATTCTGAACTACAGTTTCTAGAGAGATGCTGGCAACCCAGACTCCTACGGGAGAAGCTGGACAGTCTGCCATCAGGTTGGAAAGTGAGGGTGGCTCCCTTGCAGAGGTGCCCACAGCAATCCTTGTTCACTGTGCAGGGGTGCGGGATGCGGGGGACTTGGAAATGTGGAGACGCAGAAACGGCTAAGTGGCAGCCAGTGCTGTTTGTCATGCCCTAACCTAGTGACTCCCTGAGACCCCGCCCCACACAATCTACAAACCTGCCCAAGCTGCACACAGCAGCATTTGGATATAAATAGCCTGCTGTATCACAGCTTAAATTAAACTGCAGCTATAGTCAGACCAGGAAAAATCTGCAGACCCCTGTAGCTCCTGCTAGATCGCCTCATAAGTAGCTGACCTACACCCCATTGGAGGTCCAGAAGCTAGTGTATCTAGAGGTCAGTGTGAGACAACACCAGAATTTAACTACTCAGATCCATAAGTGACACATTCAAGAGGCAGACTCGGTGAGCAACAAAGCCTCACTGAAGCAAGTCCTGCCCCATAGTTGTGTCTCCAGTACAGCAGTTCTTCCACTCCATCAGCACAGGGAAGCAGCAAAATGTAGAGACAAAGAAACATGTCACAAATGAAGAAAAGGAGAAATCAGAATACTAGACATAGAATTCAGGACCACATTTATAAGGTTACTCAAGAGTCTTCTAAAAACTACCAAGAAACTTGATGAGACCTTCAAGGACCTTAATGAGAATGCCAAGAAAATGGAAAAGGACCAGTCAGAAATTAAGCATATATTGCCTGAAATAAAGAATATACAGAAATTCAACGGTAGATCAAAGGACTCCAAGAATCAAACCAAAGATATGAAATATGAGGAGACAAAAAACACCCAGCCAGAAAAACAAAAAAAGAAAAAAGAATCCAAAAATATGAAGATGGTGTGAAGAGCCTCTGGGACAACTTTAAGCATACCAACGTCTGAATTATTGGGGTGCCAGACGAAGAGAGAGAGCAAAATATTGAAAACCTATTAGTAGAAATAATGGCAGAAAACTTTCCCTACCTGGTGAGAGAAATAGACTTACAAGTCCAGGAAGCGCAGAGAACCCCAAACAAGAGGAATCCAAAGAGGACCACACCAAGGCACATCATAATTAAAATGCTAAGGGCAAAAAACAAAGAGAGAATCTTGAAAGCAGCAAGAGAAAAACAACTGGTTACCTATAAGGGAGTACCCATATGACTGTCAGCTGATTTCTCAACAGAAACTATGCAGGCCAAACGGAGTGGCAAGAAATATTCAAACTGATGAACAGCAAGAACCTATAACCAAGATTACTCTACCCAGCAAGGCTATCATTCAGAATTGAAGGTCAGATAAAGAGCTTCACAAACAAGAAAAAGCTAAAGGAGTTCATCACCACCAAACCAGGATTATATAAAATGCTGAAGGGTATTCTTTAAGAAGAGGAAGAAGAATAAAAAGGTAAAGATAAAAACTATGAACAACAAAATGACAACAAACACATACCTATCAACAAGTGAATCTAAAAATTAAGTGAATGAAAAATCTGAAAAACAGAATGAACTGATGAATATAATAGAATCAGGGACATAGAAAGGGAGTGGACTGACAATTCTCAGGAGGGAAGAAGGTGTGAGGGGTGTGGGAAGAGATTGGACAAAAATCTTACACCTAAAATGAATACACTGGCGGGGGGTAAGGGCATGGGGTGGGGTGAGGGGTTGGGTGGAGGGGAGCTATGGGGGAAAAAAGAAGAGGAACACCTGTAATAATCTAAACAATAAAGATTTATTTTTAAAAAAGAAAAGAAAGGACGCCATTTCCACTGGCAATATAGCAAGCATCTAACACTTAAGAATTCTGAATAAGGAACAACCCACACAACCTACCATTCTTAATTTCAGAACACATAAAAATTATAGAAGCCAGAGGCTTTATTAGGAAAAAATAAAATAAAAATTTTGTCAACAAGTAATTTATAAAAGTGAGAAACATTTTTTTTCTCTTGTCAATAGGAGACATAGATAAATTCCTACAGAAGTAAAATAATATGCTAATGAAGGTTAGGCATTATGGTCTCGTTTCTGATTGAACTGAAAAGTTTGGTAACTTTCAGAAAGTGAAATGGACTCTATGAAAACTATGGCCACTACTTTTAAACGGATAGGTGGTACTGTGATGCTGTGATTCATAATATGAAATATATATTAGGTCTTCATCCCCTTTTCTGCACACAACTCCTAAAACCATGGGATTTCCTAATGATGAGAGCAACAAAACTGTCTTGTAATGCTAGCGGGTAACTCTGGGAGGGCACCTAAGTTTGGGGGCTAATTGCCAGGGGAAATAACCAGAGGACTAGTGGACTTTCAGATCAATCCTTTGACTCTGGGGAGGAAAAGGGGCTGGAGGTTGAATCAAGTACTAATTGACAATGATTTAATCAGCCATACTATGTAATGAAGCCTTCATAAAAAAATAAAGAAAGAAAGAATGAGAGTTAGAGAGCTTCTAGGTGGTTGACCAGGTGGTGGTGCTGGGAAAGTGACCTGCCCCTGCCCAGAGAAGGCATGGAAGCTCTGTGCCCCTTCTCATGTATGTTACCCTAAGCATCTCTTCCATTGTTATCTGTAACCTTTATTATATCCTTTAACAGACCGGTAAAGGTAGGTAAACTGTGTTTCTAAGCCCTGTGAGCTGCTGTAGCAAATTAACCAAACCCAAGGAGGAGGTGTTGGGAACTTCTGGTTTACAACTGAGAGGTCAGAAATACAGGTGACAACCTGAATTTGCAATTGGCATCTGAAGTGGGGCAATCTGGTAGGACTGACTTGACTCCTTAACCTTTGGGATCTGACACTATCTCCTGGTAGGTAGTTAAACTGTAGGACACGCAGCTGATGTTGAAGGAAATTGCTTGGGGGTGTTGGGGGAAACTCTCCACCATTACAATGGAATTTGTACCAGAATACTTTTTAGATATCAAAAACTCCATCAAGAAATATTTAAAAACAAAAGTTATCCCCATGATACTACCTTTCTGGAAACAAGGAAAATCTAACAGAGGAGGTTCATGTAGGGAGCAGACAATCTTATTTAAAAGAAAGAAAATAAATCTAGTCTTTAAAAAAATATATTAGCCTAACTTTTGATATACCTACACGTGTGTGTGTGTGTGTGTGTGTGTGTGTGTTTTGTTAATGTTCAACAAGGATATTTTTTCATTGATTTTTAGAGAGAGTGGAAGGGAGGGAGACAGAGAGAAAGAAACATCGATATGAGAGAGACACATTGATTGGTTGTCTCCCACACATGCTCCAATCAGGGCAGAGGATTGAACCTGCAACTGAGGTGTATACCCTTGACTGGAATCAATCCCAGTACCATTCAATACCATTCAGGAAGGCTTATGCTCTATCCACTGAGCCAAATTGGCTAGGGCCCAATAGATATATTTTAATTACTACAAGATAACTTAACAAATGGTAAAACCACACCCTTACCCAATTGTTGTGAGCTCTACAAAGCTTTTATCTTTAAGTTGTTCCTTTTTTGCCTAACCCCACCCTAAATGTTTATTACTCTAAATTTCATATCTTTTTTCCCCTCTCAGCATTTCAGAGATTTTTGTTTCATTTACTTTTTCTTACCATTCCACATATTTTTTTTTCTATGTTATATTGTTGGCTTCTGGTATTCCTTCCAATTTTTCTATTTTTGTTCCTTTTCAGCAGTTTTCATTTTCCCACTGCTTCTTTCTCATCATTCACTCATTTTATACATTTGTATCAGTTACTATTTCTGCTGGTAAACAGCAATATGAGCAAGAAAGCAAATAAAAAATTCCTACCACTATTATACATTAAAACTAAAGAAAACATTAAGGTGAAAAGTAGAAGTTCATGTATAAACTATCAAATAAATGCAGATTTAAAATTAAGTTTCAGGTATTATGAAAAACAGATAAGTATGAAAAACAGATACTGTATTTCTGGGTTGATAGTTACCTAGTGCTAGCATCATTTTTTTTTGTGTTGTGTGTGTTTTTTCCTAATATATTTTCTTTATTGATTTTAGAAAGAGAGGAAGGGAGAGAGAGAATTAAAAGCATCAATGAGAAAGAAACAATGAATGGCGGCCTCCTGCAACCCGGGATGTGCCCTGACCGGGAATGAATCAGTGACCTCTTGGTGAATGGACTGACACTCAACCACTGAGCAACACTGGCTAGGCCCTGTGTTTTAAAAGTATTTTATAAGCCTTGAGGGTACTCTTTACTATGCTCAAAATAAGTTATCAAAATTCCAGATACCAGGAAGTATTATCTTAATTCATTGATATTCTGCTTCCCAGCAAATAAACTCACAAAAATCCTTCACATGTTTGAATGTTTCTTCACATTAACATATGTATTAAGAAATGATTCAAAAATATTTATTTCCATTAAAAAAAGGGAAAATTTTTTCTAGATACTGAACTGTTTATTCTCAAAGAAGTTCTGTAAATTTAAGAAGAAACATGACTCCATTGCAATTTTCAGAGATACCATACCCAGCAGCTATTCCTTTGTCAACCTAAGAAACAAAAACAATGCTGATAATTATCTGTCTTCACTAGCAATAAGTTTTTATCTTGAAGAAGGGTATCTTTATACAGTACTGATAGAGCAGAATAATGACACTAGATACTCTTGATACAGATTAAAAATGACAAGTTTTTGCATATTTATAATCAGTTTCTATTTGGAGATCTCTAGTTTAATACATCTTCACAACAGTTAATTACCTCATTAGAACATAAAAGGAATGGCTGCTACAAGGGTGCAACTTTTCCTTTCCCCCTGACATTTCAACAAGTTAACCATCTATACAGATGCACACCTGACAGACCCGTGCAGTTAAACATCAAAAGGCTAAGAGATGAGAAGGGAGGAAAGTGCAGATGGCCTGTAGACACAGCCCTGCTGCTTAGCTGGGAGAAGGGAGAAAGCCAGTAGTAGAACAGAAGGGAGTGGAGGGGTAGCCCAGCAGAGTGAGTGGCAAGTGAAAGTGACATCCCAGTCAGCAGACAGCTGACCGAGCCTGGGCTTCTGCTGTGCAGCTCCCCACTGTCGGGCTGGGTGGTAGTGTTTCAGACAAAGAAATGGAGCCACAGAGACCTGCCTTTGCTTGAACTCCCAAAACTCACCTGCCCTTGCCACTGCAGTCAGTCCAGGACATATTACCTGTACACTAAGAGCTGTTACAATAGAATAGCTGTTTCTCTGCAACTGATCTGCCGGAGGGTAGCTTGGGGCAGGACTCCACGGAGGTCAGGGGTCGCCATTACCATGAGGGCGAAACAAAGCCCACCCCCAAGGAGCACAGCTGTACTGTCTTATGGAAGCCATGGAGGTTCAAGACTGGAAGATTACATAGGTGAAAATCTTGTGATTCAGCACCATCTACTGGAAAAGAGTAGAAAGATCTCTTTAAAGATAGATGCAAAATCAAAGGAGGACAGTATATACCATGAAGAGCCACAGTAATGACGATAACCAGAAAGAAATTGAAAAATCCCCAGAAAGCAGGCTGGAAGACATGGCAATATGTGATATAAATGACAAAGAATTCAAGATTGCAGTTCTGAAAATTCTCAATGAGATGCAAGAAAATACTGACAGGCAATTCAGTGCACTCAGAAAACCAATCAGTGAACAAAACAAGTACTTTACCTAGGAGAATGAAACTAAAAAAGAACCAATAAGAAATCCTGAAAATGAAGCATGCGATTAAGGAGATTAAGAGTAAAATACTAGGACAGAAAGAGAACCAACAAGATAGAGGAAAGAACTAGTGATATCTAAGATAGGAATCAAGAACTGATGCAGAGGGCCCAGCTTGCGTGGCTCAGTGGTTGACAATCAACCTATGTACCAGAAGGTGACGGTTTAATTCCCAGTCATGGCACATGCCTGGGTTGTGGGCTTGATCCCCAGGAGGAAGCATAAAGGAGGTAGCTGATCAATGATTCTCTCTCACCAATGGTTCTCTCCCTCTCCCTTCCTTTATGAAATCAGTAAGAAAAAAAAAATTATACACACACACACACACACACACACACACACACGAGACCAAATGCATGAATTTGTGTACAGGCAGGGTCCAGCCGGCCCAACGGGGCCATGCCTGTTGGAAGGAGGAGAAAGCAGAAGGTTGGCCAGCCAGCCCGTCCCTGATTGGGCCCAATCAGGACTGGGTCAGCAAGGGGGAGAGACCCATGGGCAACCAGTGGGCCCTGCCCCAATTGGGGCAGGAGGGCTGATTGGAGGTGACGCCAGCCAATCGGAGGGGCTGTGGGTGGTAGGCTGACCAGCCCCACCCCCGATTGGTGTGGGGGGTGATCAGGGGCAGAGCTGTTTGTGGGGAGGGGCCATGGGCCAATTGGGGTAGTGGGGCTGGACAGGAGTGGGGCTATGGGGAGGGGCTGTGGGCTGGCTGGCCCTACCCCCAAATGGGGTGGGAGGGCCAATTGGGGGGCCACCGGCCTGGGGGAGGGGCCATGGGTTGTTGGCTGACAGGCCCTGCCCCTGATTGGAGTGGGGGGGGGACGATCAGGGACAGAGCTGGCTGGGGGGAAGGGCCTCAGACCAATCTGGGGTGAGACTGGGCAGGGGAGCTGCAGGAGGTTGGCTGGCTGGCCCTGCCCCCTATTGGGGTGGGGGGGCAAACAGGGGTGGGGCCTACCAGGTGGAGGGGCTATCGGCACATAGACGTGGGAGGTGAGGCCAGCTGGCTGGTTGGCCCTGCCTCCTATTGGGATGGGGAGGGTGATCAGAGGTAAGGGCTGCAGGAGTTTGGCCAGCCTCCCTGCCCTTGATCAGGGTGGGAGAGGCTGATCAGGGGAGGGGCCGGCCGGGGGAGGGTCCGTGGGAGGTTGGCCGGATGGCCCCACCCCTCAAATGGGCGGTTTGCAGGCCACAGTGGGCATCACAGTGACCGGTCGTTCCAGTTGTTCTGGTCACTGGCTTTTTATACATATATATATCTCATATGATCTTATTCGTAGAGGAGAAAAAGCATTTGATAAGGTACAACATCGATTTATGATTAAAACATTCAATAAAATAGGAATAGAAGTAATAACAAAGGCTGACATCATACTTAATGGTGAAAAACTGAAAGCTTTTCCTCTAAGATCAGGAACACAACAAGGATGTCCATTTTCACCAATATTATTCAACACTAGAGGCCTGGTGCATAAAATTCTTGCACCATCTCACAGTCTGGGACCCCTCAGGGGATGTCCACCTGCCAGCTTAGGCCCGATCCCCCTCGAGCAGTCTGGGACCCCTCACTCCTTACCACCGACCTGCTGCACTTGCCAGATGTGAGCCTAGCTTCTGGCTGAATGGCACTTTCCAAAGTGGGAGTGCACTGACCACAGGAGGCAGCTCCTGCTTTGAGTGTCTGCCCCCTGGTGGTTAGTGCACATCATAGTGACTGGTTGCACTATCATTTGGTTGATTTGCATATTAGGGTTTTATTATATAGGATAGTGCTAGAAGTCTTAGCCAGCACAATAAGGTAAGAGGAGAGAGAAATAAAAGGGAACGAAGAAATCAAACTGTCACTTTATGCAGACGATATGATTCAGTATATAGAAAATCCTATAGACTCCACCAAAAAAACTATTAGAAACAATAAACGAATACCGTCCAATAGCAGGATACAAAATCAATGTGCGAGAATTCATTGCCTTTCTGTATACTAAAAACAAAACTTCAGAAAAAGAAATGAAAAAAAAAATTCCTTTTGCAACAAAGAATGTGAAAAATCTTAATATTGAAAATTATAAAGCATTATTAAAGGAGATTTAAAAAGACACAATAAAGTGGAAAGATATCCCATGTACGTGGATTGAAAGAATCAACATAGTTAAAACAGCCATATTACCCAAAGCAATATACAGATTTAATGCAATTTTCATTAAAATCCCAATGTCATTTTTTAAAGAAATAGAATGAGAAATCATAGATTTGCATGGAAGCACAAAAGTCTCTGAATAGCGAAAGCAATCCTGAGAAAATAGAACAAAGCTGGAGGTATCAAACTACCTGACTTCAAATTATACTACATTGCTATGATAATCAAAACAGCATGGTATTGGCAAAGAAACAGACACACTAGTCAATGAACCAGAATAGAGAGCCCAGCTACAGAACCGTATGTATATGGACAGATAATTTTTGACAAAGGAGCCAAAATGGAGTAAAGATAGTCTCTTCAATAAATGGTGCTGGGAAAAATGGAAAGCCACATGCAAACCAATGAAACTGGACTACAGTTTGTCTCCAGGCACAAAAATTAGTTCAAAATGGATTAACAAACTAAATATAAGACCCGAACAGTAAGATACATAGAAAATAATATAAGTACCAAACTCATGGATCTTATTCATAGAGAACATTTTATGAACTTGACCCCAAAGGCAAGAAAAGTAAAGGTAAAAATAAATGACTATATCAAACTAAAAGCCTTTTGCACAGCAAAAACAAAACAAAACAAAAAAACCTGACAACAAAGAGACAGCCAACCAGATGGGAGATAATATCTGCAAACAATAGCTCCAACGAAGTTTTAATTTCCAAAATATATAAAGAACTCATAAAATTCAACACCAAAGAAACAACCTAATGAAAAAGTGGGCAGAGGACCTGATATACACCTCTCCCAAGAAGACACAGGTGAACAGTCGATATAAAAAAGATGTTGAATCTTACTAGCAATTAGGGAAATGCAAATCAAAAGTACAAGATACCACCTTACCCCTAGAGTGCCCATTATCAACAAGACAGGCAATAACAAGTACTAGAGAGGTTGTGGGGAAAAAAGGGAACCCTTATTCACTGCTGGTGGGAATGTACACTGGTACAACCACTATGGAAAGCAGTCTGGTGATTCCTCAAAAAATTAAGAATAGAGCTCCATATGACCCAGCAATCTTTTTCCTGGGTGTATACCTGGAAAACTCAAAATCATGCATTTGAAAAGATATATATGTACCTCTATATTCATTGCAGCATTATTCACAGTGGCATGACAAGGAAACAACCAAAGTGTCCCACGAAAGAGAAATGGGTAAAGAAGATGTGGTACATGTACACAATGAACTATTACTCAGCCATAAGAAAGGATGAAATAGCACCATTTACAACAACATGGATGGACCTTGAGGACATTATGCTAAGTGAAGTAAGTCACTCAGAAAAAAACTAAGAACCATATGATTTCACTCATATGTGGAATATAAAACTGAAACTCATGAACACAAATAGCAGGGTGGTGGTTGCCAGAGGAAAGAAGAAGTAGCTAATGTAGTCAATGAATGGCATCCGTTGTTATTATCTGACTAGTAGATGGAGATCAAATGGATAGTCACTATTCATTAGCATTAATGCCCTCTTGTTTTCTTGGACCTACCTGAGCTCTGGTACTACAGGTCCTATCCCTTCATCCTCTTAATCATGATTCCATGCACAGGATATAATCATGTTCCTAACAGCTGGCTAGATGGGATGATTGAGTTCCAAGATTTAGATGTGAGGCTGGATACAGAGGTTTGCACTTGGGACTGATCCAAATCATGTTATCAATTTAGCTTCATTAGAGGTGCCTAGTTGGGATTCAGGGGTGAGCTAAAACAAAGGATTGGATTGTCAAATCAGATTCTCATGAACCAGAGATCTTAACTACTATCACGTTTAACTAATAATCTTAAGTATACAAGCAACCAAGTGGCACAAGAAAAGCAGGGACATTCAATGCGGCTTCCTAAATCGTTTCTAGCACAGAATTTTTTCTAGTCAGTAATAATAGATGAGCTCTCTAAGCAAAGTCCACTGATCACCTCACACATGGTAAGCATTTAGCTTGTCACCTCTCAAGAGTTGAGTAGCTTATAGGATACTCTCCAAGAAGCCATGCCTCATAAATTTATAGATTCTAAGCTGTGTTTATCACAGGCAGTTCTGACCAAGGACATCCTCCTCAAAGCATGCCATAAGCAAGAGGTTTCCTCTTAGAGATTTCCTCTTAGTAAAATTCATTAGTCTATTTACCAAAGAGGTCAGTTATCAACATGTTTAACTGGGTTACCTACCTACTTCCTTTCCATGGGAGTGTTTCCCAGGAAATCAAAAGAGAAATGATCACAGGCCACCTGCTAACTCCTTCCCCAAAAAGTTATCAGGCTCTCGCTTGGATCATTAAAAAAAACTTCATGTTTTAATCTCCATTAAGACATGTTTTGTAATTATTTCTTATATCAATGAGATGCTATTATTAGAAAAAGCAGTCTTTCATAATCCTATCTGAATAAGTGAATTGAATGAAGTGATTTCATATGTCATTTCATAAGTATGATTTCAAAGATTAATTAAAAATTTAATATTCCTAATAAATTACATAGAAAAAGATATCAAATTGTATATCAATGTGATATCTATTTTAAAACTACTATATGCAAAGGAAATAAGTCAGTAAAATAACAGTTTCTTTCAATAGATGGGTTATTTTCTTTATATTTTTGTATATTCCAAAGGTGTTATGAGACTATATTACTTTCATGATTTAAAAAAAAATTAGAGCCGAAACCGGTTTGGCTTAGTGGATAGAGCGTCGCACTGCGGACTGAAGGGTCCCGGGTTCGATTCTGGTCAAGGGCATGTACCTTGGCTGCGGGCACATCCCCAGTAGGGGGCGTGCAAGAGGCAGCTGATCGATGTTTCTCATCAATGTTTCTGACTTTCTATCCCTCTCCCTTCCACTCTGTAAAAAATCAATAAAATATATTTTAAAAAATTAAAATTAAAATAAAAAAAAATAGAAAATATATTTTCAGTTTAAATAGATACCTGTTTCTTGTTTGGAAAAATAGACCTTCTTAGACCCACACCATATCCTTACCCTCAACAAAGTTAGGTGTCCCTCCCTCTTGCTCCCTCTGCACCCTATTTCTTCTATTATTACATTCTTACTATGTTTATGATAATTGTCCTGCAGACTTTGAGAACAAGAATCATTTCTTATATATTTTAGTATCTGCCGTTCCTAGTAACATTCCTAATATAAAGTAGATTCTTAATATATGTTGGATAAATTAATAAAGCTGATAAATTATTATTTTAAACTAGAAGCCCAGTGCACAAAATTCGTGCACTGGGGGTGTATCCCTTGGCCCAGGCTGCACCCTCTCCAATCTGGGACCTCTTGGGGGATGTCCGACTGTCAATTTAGGCTTGATCCCACAGGGATCCCATTGTCAGACATCCCTCTCACAATCCAGAACTGCTGGCTACCAAGTACTCTTGTCTGCTTGCCAGCCTGATAACCCCTAACAACTCCCTGCCAGCCTGATTGATGTCTAACTGCTCCCCTGCCAGCCCAACTGCCGCCAACTGCCCCACCACTGGCCCAATCAACCCCAGCTGCCCTCTCCTGCCAGCCTGGTCACTCCCAACTGTCCTCCCCTGCTAGCCCAGTCACTCCCAACTGCCCTCCCCTGCTAGCCCAGTCACTCCCAACTGCCCTCCCCTGCTAGCCCAGTCACTCCCAACTGCCCTCCCCTGCTAGCCCAGTCACTCCCAACTACCCTCCCCTGCCGACCTGGTCACCCCAAACTGCCCTACCCTGCAGGCCTGATCCTCCCCAACTACCCTCCCTTGGTGGCCTGGTTGCCCTAACTGCCCTCCCCTGCTGGCCTGGTTGCCCACAACTACCTTCCCCTGTCGGCCATCTTATGGCAGCCATCTTTGAACTCATGGGTTGTGGCCATCTTGTACAAAGGTGTGAGGGTCAATTTGCATATTACCTCTTTATTATATAGGATATTAGAGGTCCAGTTCATGAAAATTCATGCACTGGAACGGGGGGTCCCTCAGCCCAGCCTGCCCCCCTCTCACAGTCTGGGCACCTTCAGGGGTGAGAGGCGACCTGGCAATCAGGGGAAGGCGACTCCCCATCACAACTCTGCTGCTGCCACTTCCAGCTGCGCAAGCCTCGCCTGGCCCTGGTTACCTGCACCTCAGGCCGGCCCTGGGCAGCTGGGGAGCTGAGGGGACTGGGGGACTCCAGAGGCAGGCATGCAGGTGGGACTGGGCACCACCATCTAGTGGCTGTGGACCCTGCCATCTTTCAGGGCGTGACAGACAATCAGCATATTCCCTCTTTATTAGATAGGATTGTATGTCATACTGTTAATCTACATTTGATACATAGTTTTTATAACAAAAAATACAATAGCTACACATTTTATCTATGGATGTCTCCTCAATCTTTTATAATTTCACTTAATGTGGAATATTTTGATCTGTATACTCTTACTGAAAAGAACTTTGCCCAAACAAATTACAGATTTATAATTTCAGAATCTCTGACTCCTGAAACCTAACTTAAAGAAAACAGAAGAAAAAGGAGGAGGAAGAAGAAGAGAATTAGTAGCAGCAACAGTAGTAGTAGTAGTATTAACAGTGGCTTGCCTTTGTCTTAGAGATTTCAAACATAAAACTAAGCATATGATGATAGCATGCAAAGTTAACTATGAATTAGTTAACTTTAAAGAGGAAATATATACATATCTGAAATAGTGGTGGGAATATTCCACTCTAATATAATTTTATGTCTAAAGATTATTTTCCACTATGAACACATCAACATTTGGGTGCTGTGTTGATGAATGATGAAGGCCCATGCTCCACAGACACTAGGTATCTCTTAGCACAAGAGCATAACAGAAGCAATGTTGGTGCTGTTTTTTCAATATGTCTTTTGAAATACAATTTTCACTGTCAAAGAACCACTTTTTAAGTACTGTTATATGGATGATTTATACGAATTTTCAAAATGTTACAAAATAATCTAAGCTTCCTTTTTCAATGAGTTCACAAACTAGATTTTACTTGTCAACTGATGAGAAAAGAAAACCCGGAGCGGTCAGTATTTTAAACGTAATTGACTTCCTCTGAGGAAATGGATGGCATGATACATTACTGCAATAAGATACCTATATTTTTGTTATAAATCATACTTTTCAATTCATACTTTCCCACCTAAAAATCATGTAAATTTCTCTTGCAGCGAAAAATCATGGTCACTTTCTAAAAAGATTAGATATATATCATTTTTAGCATATTTTCCCACTGTTCCTCTTAATATATTTAAATTAAAATAAGGCAGAAAATCTGATTATGTAGTAGTATGTTACAGAAATGGCCTCAGAAATTATTTTGAGAGATAATAACAATAAAGGTTTAAATTAGCACTCTATAATTAGAATTGGCTTCTGTTCAATTATTCTTTATATCCCTTCCCACATTCTCATCTTCTGAAAATGATTTGGAGTACAGATGTTTGAGAGAGTTGTATATAATTTTTTTTCTTCATGTTTTATCAAGTTAATAGAAAATTCTACCTTTTCTAATTCTGTGTGGACAAATCAGAGAGTCCTTAATAAGTATACAATGAGCTCATCTGCTTTGAGAGCTTTCTCTTGTCATCACTGTGCCTTCCAGTATGCTTTTCATGTTAAAATATCAGGTTAGATTATTATTCTCATGATTATATACATTCTATATATATATTAATTTTTAAAGAATTTTTGAAAGGCTATCACATATATTTTACTATACCATATCCATTAACATTAGTCCTTTTAAAATATAACATCAAGAAACTTCTCACAGATCATCCAACCAGCTTTAAGTAGAAAACAACGCAAGGTTTCAGTGATAACTTGGCTCTATAAGCCTGTGGGAACAGGTCTCGTAAACCCTTTTTACAAAGATAGCGCGGAAAGCTAAGAAGGAAGCCCCTGCCCTTCCCAAAGCCGAAGCCAAAGCAAAAGCTTTGATGGCAAAGAAAGTGGTGTTGAAATGTGTCCACAGCCACACAAAAAAAGGAGATTTGCACGTCACCCACCTTTCGACAGCTCAAGACACCAAGGCTCCGGAGGCAGCCTAAATATCCTCAGAAGAGTGCACCCAGGAGAAACAAGCTTGACCACTATGCCATCATCAAGTTGCCCGTGTCTACTGAGTCAGCCGTGAAGAAGATAGAAGACAATAATACACTGTGTTCATTGTGGAAGTCAAGGCCAACAAGCACCAGATCAGACAGGCTGTGAAGAAGCTCTATGACATTGATGTGGCCAAGGTCAAACCCCTGATCAGACCTGATGGTGAGAAGAAGGCATATGTTCGACTGGCTCCTGACTATGATACTTTGGATGTTGCTAATAAAATTGGAATCTTCTAAACTGAGTCCAGCTGCCTAGTTCTAAATATAAAAATTTTCCACTGTTAAAAAAAAAGAAACTTCTAATAAATAAAGTATCTATTTTCATTTAAATATCACATTCATAAAAATGTGTACAAGATTAATATTTGGTTGCAGAATATAGTGTTTTCATAAGCTAAAATTCCGAATACTATGCAGGTTGCCTATCCTATATAATGAGGAGATAATATGCAAATTGATAATCACACCCTCACAAGATGGCTGCCTACAACCAGGCCAGCAGGGGGGTTAGTGAGGGACAACCAAATAACTGAACAGCAGGCTGTGTGGGGCAACTAGGCCAGCAGCGGGGTTAGTAAGGGACTACCAAACAACTGAACAAGCAGGCTGTGTGGGGGGGTCAGTTAGGGGCAACCAGACCAGCAGGGGAAGCAGTTAGGGGTGACCAGGCTGGCAGGAGGGGCAGTAAGAAGTGACCAGGCCAGCGATTGGGGGCAGTTAGGAGCAACCAGGCCAGCAGGGAGGGGGCAGTTGGGGGCAAAGAGGCTGACAGGGGGCAATAAGGAGTGACCAGACTAGATAAGGAGTAGTTAGGAGTGACCAGACTGGTAGGGATGAGGCAGTTGGGGGCAAACAGGCTGGCAGGGGGATAGGGGGGACAGTAAGGGATGACCAGGCTGGCGGGGTGGGGGGACAGTTAGGAGTGACCAAACCAGCAGGGAGGGGGCAGTTGGGGGCAACTTGGCTGGCAGTGGGGGTCAGTTAGAAGTGACCAGGCTGGCAGGGGTGGCAGTGAGGGGTGATCAGTCCAGCCGGGGGGCGGGGTTGGGATGTAGGGGTAACCAGGCAGGCAGGCAGGTGAGAGATTGGGAGCCAGAGGTCAGGATTGTAAAAGGGATATCCTCATCCTATGCACAAATTTTGTGCACCAGGCCTCTAGTTTACTATAAATATGAATAGTTTCTGATTAGGTAAATGATTATATAGCCATAGAGAGCATCAAGTACCTTTGAATACAACATCTGTCAACAAACAAAAGAAGATACAAGTTTAGGCCAATCAAAAAGTTTTCCTGCCTGACCATAGTGGCTCAGTGGTTGAGTTTCGACCAATGGGCCACGAGATCATGGCCCAGTCAGGGCATGCCCAGTTGGACCGTGCAAGACGCAGTAATCTCTTATCATTGATGTTTCTCTCTCTCTTTCCCTTTCCCTTCCCCTCTGAAATCAATTAAAAAATATGTATCTTTCAAAAAGTTTTCTTTATTTGTCTCTCAAATATCCTTTCCATTCCCTTTCTCCCTCTGAGTGCCATCTTCTGTCAATAATACCAGGTTAGGCAGTATTTACTTGCTAGCTTTCTAATTGTTCTTTGCAAATGCAAATGAGGATCCACTATCAATCCAAAAGAAAGAGAAACTTTTTTGTATGTGATATAGTGATACACTCATCCCTGATGAGAAAAAATACTATAGACTTTCTTTTTTTCATTTTTGGAGTCAGGAGATAAAAGAGAGATTGTAGCTATAATTATTTTTGTCCCATTATCTTTTTAACCCCCAAACTTTTATATTTCAGAGAATTAGAACCATTTTCTGTGCCTATAGCTGGGGTATCCCTACCATCCCCTTTATCATTATAATCACACAGCCAAGGGGTTCAAGAGTTCCAGTTGCTTCAGGTGGCTCCAAAACCTCACACAGACCAGGCATAAGAGTCAAGGAATATAGTTTGGCTGCTCAAGGAAAAGAATGAGTGATGGCTGGGATGATGGTCTTTCCCCATCACATATGTCTGCATGAAAGCCTACACACATTGTGACTGAGATGTCAATTTTGTGCCCTGTGAACACACCACTGAAGTGATGTGGTGCTAAAGCCAATCCTTTGGGGGAATAAAATGATAGGAGAGAGGAGAGGCCACCAAAAAAAGCCCCAGTTGTTAGGACATAAGAAGGTGCCTATGTGAGCTTTACGTAAATGCAGGATCTTCGTGATGATGATTGAAATATTATACAATGTTAAGGGAAATATATTGCATGGGGGAAAACTAAACTAAACTAAAACCATGCTTTGGTTAAGTTAAAGCAATACTAATCATAGTAAATTATATGAATTGCTTTACATTTAAGCCTAATTACCAGGTAGCACAATATTGATTACATCATTATTTTTGTCAGATTAACTTTGCTCTAAACTTAATTACAGATATGAGTTCTAAATACTCAGCCCTTGTAATTTCGTGTTTTTTAAAAAATTATTTATTGACCCCCCTTCTACATTCCAAACAACAAATCATATAATGGGAATAAAAACCATTAGACAATCCCTGCTCCCATGGGGCTTACAGTCATGTTGAGAAGAGAGACAAACACTAGGCAAATGTCAAGCACAAAGAAGAACTAACAATCAATAAATTTTTAAGTAAAGTGAAAGATAGAAGGGGGATATCAATCTCAGTCCTAGGGAGTTAGCTAAGGACCAGTAGCATTAATCAACAGAAAGAAGAGAATGAGTTAGAAGAACTTTCAAGCAAAAGGAACAGGAAATGCACTGGCCTCAGAAATGAGATACTGTAAGGTGAGTGTGAGGAGCTGCACAGTTGGAATACAGTGCAAGAGAGTCGTGAAACATGAGGCAAGTGAAATAAAAATGAACCATATCCAAAAAAGACTTCAATATCATACTAAAGAATTTGACAATGAGGAATTACTGCAGAATTTCAAAAAGGAAAATGACAAGATCAGATCTACATTTCAGATCAGATTTGGCTTTATTATGGCGAGTGAAGTAGAGCTCACACCTGGAGACATGCAGGACAGTTAGGAGCCAGTTGTAATAATTGAGGGGACACATGCTGGTAGCTTAGATTAGGCTAATAAGGATGAAAAGAATTAGATGGGTTTCAGGTACAACTGAAATATCATAGTGGTAGACTGCATATGAGAAAGGGGAGTTGGAGATGAAGTTTGACTTGGGCAAATGCAAGGTGGTATGCATGGCAATTATTGAGATACTAGAGGGGAGAATACCTCAGCCTGGCCTGCATCCTCTGCAATCCGGGACCCCTCAGAGGCATAGTCACCCCTTACTGCCCCCCTTGCCAGCCTGGTTGCCCCTGGTTCCGGGTGCCAGTGGCTGCGGCTGTGTCTGTGGCCTGGGAGAGGGACAAGCTGCATGCCCCACAGTTCTGGACGCCTGCAGCTGCAGCTCAGACGAAGCTGCCTGCCCATGGTCCCCTGCGGTTGCAGCCAATCCAGGCGAAGCCGGCCCGGGTCCGGGGTGCCTGTGGCTGGCCAGAGGGAGGGAAGCCCAGGTCCTGGGTGAGGGGCAAGGCAGAGGCAGTTAGGAGTGATCAGGCCAGCAGGGGAGCTTTTAGGGGTGATGAGGCCAGTAGGGGAACTTATGGATGATCAGGCAGGCAGGTAGAGGTGGTTAGGGGTGATCAGGCAAGCAGGGGTGGTTAGGGGTGATCAGGCAGCCAGGCAGAGGGGCTAGGGATGATCAGGCAGCCAGGCAGGGGAGCAGTTAGAACCCAACAGTCCCAGGTTACAAGAGGCAGTCAGACATCCCCCATGGGGTCCTGGATTGGAGAGGGTGCAGGCCGGGTTGAAGGACCCCTCCTCCCCCATGTACAAATGTTGAACACTGGGCCTCAAGTATCTTATATAATAAAAAGCTAACATGCTAATTAGACCAGACAGTGGAATGACATTCCAGAACAACCAGTGGGTAGGACTGTGGGCCAACCCAGGCCTCAAGGACCAAGGCATCTGGGGCTGCAAAGGCCAACTCTTGCACGAATTTTGTGCATTGGGGCTCTAGTTGAATATAAAGTTCTGAGACAAAGGAGAAAGAGCTGAGCTTAGACCTTTATTTGGGAAATAGTGTCTTATATCAGTTGAGGCCCTCTGATAAATAGAAAAGAACTCTAACATCAGTTGCTTAAGGAAACCTGAAATTTTGTGGGATAAGCTAATTAAGAGCAAATTAAGAATATAAATAGAAAGAAAACCAGGAAAACATAGGATCCAAAGCTGCATTCTGGTTCAAATCCCAAGAAAGAATAGGGTGATGAAACCTAGGTTTGGGATGGTCCCAATAAGAAAACAATTTAAACCACAGTAAAATCACTTGTGCCTGAAGACAGGCACAGTGATACTGTATTCTGTTAACAGGGCAGGGGCAGAAGGAACATTCCAGCATGAGAACTGAAAAGGAAGAGACTGAGAATTACCTGGGTCTTTGGAGGAGTAAGACTGATAATTACCTGGGTGCAGCCTCTAAAGGAGTAAGATTGAGAGTTATGAGGATGCAGCCTTAGGAGGAATAAGATTGAGAATTATGTGGGTACAATCGTTAGAGGGATAAAACGGAGAATTATGAGGGTGCAGTCTTTGGAGGAATAAGATTGAGAATTTTCTGGGTACAGTTTTTGGACATCTACATAAGAAACCTTCTATTTAGGGACTTCCTTGTGTCATGTTTTGTCACATCTATTTAAATTACATTAGAACCAAAATAAATGTTTGCATTAACAGCCCTTACCTTAAGAGTTCTATCTGTAGAACTGGCAACTTTCTCCTTTGGCTTATCCTACAGGCTGCCTTCTGAGAATCAGAAGAAAACAACCAACTTCGATCATTTGAACATGGAGCATCAACTAATACCTGGGGAAAAAGAGGATACATAATGCAAATATGTGCTGAAAATACATCCTCAGACACAAAGTATTTAGGGAAGCTCTGTAAAACATGACCAAAAATAGCAAATAAAGGCATTTCTTTTAAAGCCAAAAATACGCCATGATAATTCTTTATGACATTTCTTTACTAATATTTTCCAACAAAATTTCCTGTGCACTTTCAGTGTTTGGGTTTTTGGAGGAGAGAGTGGGAATGGGGGAGGGGAGGAGGGACTAAAAATCTACTAATGTCCACTAATATTTCATATACTTGACAACTATAGCAAAAGATTTTATAAAAGTGACTCATTTTAAACAGATATTATATTTCTGCATTCTCAGCATTTATTTTTAGGAACCAATATTTCAAATTCAGTTTAATGAAATGATCTTTTTCTTCCACTATCATATTCCAATATGAAATGTTACCAAATTAGAGCAATACAATGCACATGTTTGTGTACTGACACAAGTAATATCTGACCTTTTCCTAAATATCTTTGAGGTACCTGGAAATGAAAAACATTCTATAATCTCCAATCCCAATGTTACCGCTTCCTTTGAACCATACTGACCATCAAATGAAAACTACTTCAAGACTCACTTTATGGGAATTTCCCAGGGCACTAAGAAACCATATCAGACTCTGTCTGGAAACAAATGGAAAACAAAACAAAAAACAAACAAACAAAAAAACCCACAACACAACAGTGGTATCACTGGGAGTCCATCAGTTTGTCACAATGTAATAAAAGTACCTTGTCAAACTTTTCAGGCTGGGCATCTCCTATTTCTCTGCCATCCAATTCAGATACTTTAATTACATTTTCCAAAGACTCTGGGATGAAGGATTCTAATGTCTGCCTCAGCCACCTCAATCTCCGACTATCATATTCATTGCAATGAAGATAACCTAAAGATAAAGAATTCAAAAGTTTTAAAATGAATGCAATGGAATTGTTAAACTTCTACTTTTGGTTGACTAAATTTAAAAAAAAAATTTATTATATTTATGCAGAAATAGGGCTCAAAGGTAAATATTAGTATTCTTAAAAACAACACAGAAACACTACATAAAACATCAACAGTTTTGCTTTTATACAGCTTCTCTCAATATTTACTCATTCAAACTTAATTTTGGAAGTAAAAACCTGTAACATACAACAAATATCTCAGTTCTTCCTTAAAGCTATAGAGAGTAAATGACTAAGATCAGCAAAACCAAGAGCTGGTTCTTTCAAAGGATAAACAAGATTAATGAACCTCTAGCCAAGCTCAACAAGAAGCAGAGAGAGGACCCAAATAAATAAAATCAGAAATGAAAGAGGTGAAATAACATCCTATCCCACAGAAATACAACTGATTATGAAAAATAATATGAAAAACTCTATTACAACAAAATGGACAACCTAGATGAAATGGACATATTCTCACAAAAATACAAGCCCCCAAAATTCAACCAAGAAGAATTTAAAAAAAAAACCTGAGTAGGCTTTTTACTATGAAGAAATTGAAACAGCGATCAAAAATCTTCCAGCAAAAAAAAGCTCTGGTATGGACAGCTTTACTGGGTAGTTCTACCAAGCATTCAAAGAAGAACTAAAATCTATCCTCCTCAGACTATTCCAAAAGGAAGACACACTTCCAGCTCTTTCTATGAAACCAGATAATGACACCACACCAAAAGAGAACTACAGGCCAATATCCCTCATGAACATAGCTGCTAAAATCCTCAACAAAATTCTAGCAAATCGGATTCAGCAATACATCAGAAAGATCATACACCATGACCAAGTGGATTTATACTGGGGATGCAAGGATGGTACAATATCTGTAAATCAATAAATGTGATACATCACATAAACAAACTGAGAGACAAAAATCACATAATCATATCAATTGATGCAGAAAAAGCATTTGATAAATTCCAACACTCTTTTTTTTTTATAAAAACCCTCAGCAAAGTGGGAATAAAGGGATTATACCTCAACATAATAAAAAGCCCTGTATGACAAACCCACAGCCAAAAACATACTTAATGGGCAAAAATCAAACCTATTTCCCCTAAGAACAGGTGCAAGACTTTCACCACTCCTGTTCGACAGAGTACTAGAAGTACTAGCCATAGCAATCAGACAAGAAGAAATAAAAGTCATCCAAACTATAAAAGACGTAAAACAGTCCTTATTTGCAGATGACATGATACTGTACACAGAAAACCCCCAAGACTCCATCAAAAACTACTAGACCTAATAAATGAATTTGGCAATGTAGCAGAATACAATATTAACACCCATAAATCTATAGACTCAATAAAAGAGAAATGAAAAAAACAATCCCACTTACTATTGCACACACACACACAAAAAATTAAGAAACCTAGGAATAAACTTAACCAAGGACATAAAAGACCTGTACTCAGAAAACTACAGGACATTTAAAAAAGAGATAGAGGAAGACATAAACAGATGGCATTATATACCATGTTCATGGATTGGTAGAATCAACATCATTAAAATGTCCATACTACCTAAAGCAATCTATAGATTCAATGCAATATTTATTAAAATATCAATGGCATATTTCAAAGATCTAGAACAAACTCTCCAAAAATTCATCTGTAATAATAATAATAATAATAATAATAATAATAGACCCCCGAATAGCTGTAGCTATCCTGAGAAAGAAGAACAAGTTGGAGGGATCACAATACCAGACATCAAACTATATCACCAAGCCATGGTTCTGAAAACTGCCTGGTACTAGCACAAGAACAGACATATAGACCAATGGGACAGAATAGAGGATCCAGAAATTGACCCAAGCCATTATACTCAATTAATATTTGACAAAGGAGGCAAGAGTTTACAATGGAGTCAAAACAGCCTCTTTAATAAATGGTGCTGGGAAATTTGGTCAGATATATGCAAAAAAAAAAAATGAAACTAGATTACCAACTTACACCATACCCCAAAACAAACTCAAAATGGCTAAAGGACTTGAATGTAAGATGGGAAACCATAAAAATCCTACAAAACTCTATAGGCAGCAAAATTGCAGACATATTTCGTAGCAATATCTTTACAGATACAGATCCTAGGGCAAGAGAGATTAAGGAGAAAATAAACAAATGGACTACATCAAAATAAAAAGCTTCTGCAAAAGAACTATCAACAAAACAACTAGAAAGTCCACTGCATGGGAGAACATATTTGACAATGTTACCTCCCTTAAGGGTTTAATCTCCAAAATGTACAGGAAACTCATACAACTTAACAAGATGAAGATAAACAACCCAATCAAAAAATGGACAAAGGAACTAAATAGAAACTTTTCAAAAGAGGACATTCAGAAAACCAAGAGACATATGGTCAAAGTCATTAATCATCTGAGAGATGCAAATCAAAACAACAATGAAGTCCCATCTCACACCTGTCGGAATGGCTATCATCAACAAATCAACAAAGGACAAGTACTGGAGATGATGCAGATAAAAAGGAATCCTCATGCACTGTTGGTGGGAATGCAGACTGGTGCAGCCACCCTGGAGAACAGTATGGCATTTCCTCAAAAAAATTAAAAATGAAACTGCCATTTGACCCATTAATACCACTTCTAGAAATATATTCCAAGAAAACAGAAACACCAGTCAGAAAGGACATATGCACCCCTATGTTCATAGCAGCACAATTCACCATAGCTAAGATTTGGAAACAGCCTAAGTGCCCATCAGCAGATGAGTGGATTAGAAAACTACGGTACATCTACACAATGGAATACTACGCTGCTATAACAAAGAAGGAATTCTTACCATTTGCAGCAGCCTGGATGGACCTGGAGAGCATTATGCTAAGTGAAATAAGCCAGGCAGTAAAAGAAAAATACCACATGATGTCTCTCATTTATTGAAAATAAAGAACATTTTAACCCGATGAAGAAAAAGATACAGAGGCAGGGAAGCATCAAACAGACTGTCAAACTATAGTGGGAAGGCTGGTGAGTATTGGCGGGGAGGTGGTAAGAGATCAACCGAAGGACTTGTATGCATGCATATAATCATAACCAATGGATACAAGTCATGGGGGGGGGGAGAGAGAGACATGTGCCAGAGGTGGGGGAGGCTGGGGAAAGGTCAATGGGGGGGGACATATGTACTACTATTTATAACACTTTAAACAATAAAATAAAATAATAATAATAATAAAGATAATTTTTTTAAAAAAGAGTAAATGACATATTTCATTACATATACAGAGCTCCTTCCAGGACAAAACAGCTTCATGTTAAATAAAGGAAGATATGTAGTATATGGGAAAAAGCATGTAAAATGCAATTATCACTATGTTTTATAAAGACCTGGGCCCAAGTTATGAGCTGTGGACTTCAGTGGGTAGGGTATAGAGACAGCATGGTTAAGCCAAACAAAGAGATGATTCACATCTGGGGCAGAATGGAGCAGGACAGTGCAAGATTTCATTATGCTACTCAGAATGGAGCACAATTTACAACTTCCTTTTGATTTCTTAAATTTTCCATTTAATATTCTGAGATAGTGGTTAACCTTGGGCAACCAAGCATTTTTTTATTTTTTATTTTTTTATTTTTTTTATTTTTTTATTGTTCAGTTTATTATTACATTGTTTCCCCTTTTTTATCCCCCTATATCTTCCCTCCACCCTGTACCTATCCCACCCTCCGCCCTCACCTCCCCCTCCCCAATGTCCTCTCCCATTGTTGCAAGATTTTTGTCCAATCTCTTGCTGTACTTCCAACAACACTTTTCTCCCCAAGAATTGTCAGTCCATTCCCTCTCTATGTCCATGTTTCTGTTATAGTCACCAGTTTATCTTGTTCATCAGCCTATCAGTTCACTTGATTTTTATGTTCATTTGTTGATAGATGTGTATTTGTTGTTCATAATTTATATTTTTACCTTTTTCTTCTTTCTCTTCTTAAAGAATATCTTTCAGCATTTCATATAATACTGGTTTGGTGGTGATGAACTCCTTTAGCTTTTCCTTATCTGCGAAGCACTTTATCTGATCTTCAATTCTGAATGATAGCTTTGCTGGATAGAGTAATCTTGGTTGTAGATTCTTGCTCTTCATTATTTTGAATATTTCTTGCCACTCGCGTCTGGCCTGCATCGTTTCTGTTGAGAAATCTGCTGACAATCGTATGGGTGCTCCCCTGTAGGTAACCAACTGTTTTTCTCTTGCTGCTTTTAATATTCTCTCTTTATCTTTTGCTCTTGGCGTTTTAATTATGATATGTCTTGGTGTGGTCCTCTTTAGATTCCTATATTTTGGGGTTCTGTGTACTTCTTGGGCTTTTAAGTCAGTTTCTTTCACCAGGTGGGGAAAGTTTTCAGTCACTATTTCTTCAAGTAGGTTTTCATTAACTTGCTCTCTCTCTTTTTCTGGCACCCCAATAATTCGGATGTTGGCTTGCTTGAGGTTGTCCCAGAGGCCCCTTATGCTATCTTCAATTATCTGAATTCTTTTTGTTTCTTGCTTTTCCAGCTGAGTGGATTTTGGTTCTTTGTATTTCAAATCTTTGACTTGGTTCTTGTGGCCCTCTGGACTGCTTTTAGGACTTTGTGTAATATTTTTTATTTTAGTCTGTGTATGCTTGATTTCTAGTTGGTCCTTTTTTTTATCTGTGAGGGTCTGGTTCGTATCCTCAGAGGTCTTGTTCATTTCCCTGAGGGTCTCATTCATTTCCTTGTAAGTATCATTCATCTCCTTGTAATTCTCATTCATTTGCTGGTTGGTCTTGTTTATTTCCTGGTAATTCTCATTAAGTTGATCGGCCTTTTGTAGGAGCCTCTTGAAAAGCCTTATAACCGTGGTTTTGAACTCTATGTCTTGTCGTCTTTTCTCCTCCATTTCTTTCACACCTGATTTCTTTCCATGTCTCTGCATGGTGGCTGCTTTATGTGGTGGCTATCCTCAAAGGGACAGTGGCTCAGTCTCCCCAGTTACCTGAGGTGGGTACTCTTACTGCAATCCTTTATGGGTTGTATTCAGTGTTTTTGAATTTAAACCCAGCTTTTTGTTGTTAGCCCTAGGAGGGTTGACCTCCAGGCCAATTGTCTGTGAAGCTCAGCTGTGCTCAGGTTGGGTGGGCGGAGTCTCCGGGCCAAGCAGACAGCGTTAGCTCCGCCCTATACAGCCCCAGGGGCTCTGTGCCGGGGGCAATGGCTGCCAGCACCTCTGAGAGAGAGCCGCTGTGGAGCTCCACCGGCTGCCGGGGAATTCAGACTCTCCCCAAATGACTTTGCATGCGCAATGTCTCACCCAGGGTCGTAAAACAAAGCAGACTGATGGTTTTCCGAATGAGAGACAAGTCGCAGAGCGCTCTCTGCGCCGTCAGGCAGCCAAGCTGTTCGCACAAGCTGCCTTCTCCACAAGCCAGCAGACCCGGCAGCACCCAAGCTTCGGCGTGCCCTCCCACTGTCCAGTTTTCACCCCGTGTGATAGTGGGTTCTCTGGACTTCGCCCAGAGCTGGAGAATCAGTCAGTGGGACGTCTTTGTCTCCCCGTTCGAGAAAACTGGCCGGTTTTCAGCTGCCCGCCCTCTCCGCGGCCCGCGCTCCAAACCTCTCTCCATGAGAATCTTTCAACGCTGTTCGCCGCGGCTCCTCCGAGTCACAGTGTCTTATCTTCACTTTTATTTGTGGAATTTTCACTCGGCGAGCGTTCTGGTGATTCTGGAAGGTGTTTGCTCTTTCATTAAGTTGTAGTATTAAAATTGCTGATTATGACGGCAAGATAGGTGCTTTACCTTTGCTGCCATCTTAGTTCTCCATGAGTAAACACTTCTCTTCACCATGCCGGCGCCTCAAGTCTCCCAAGCATTTTTTTAAATTCATACAAGTATAAATAAAGCACATAAAAAATTACCTGAAACTTTGTCTTCAGATTATTGCCATTTAACATTTTGATAAATGAGCATTCTGTATCTCTTTATACATATACCAGCACAAAAATTTACACAAATAGAATTATATATTTGTGGTATCATTTTTTCATGTCATTCTTCAGCTACCCCTTCCACCAATTGCCCAACTATTCCATCAAAAGGAACCTACATAATTATTTATATACCAAGGATTTTATTTATACACATATGCCTACTTCAAAGGAAATACCATCAAGTTAAGTGGTAGAGATATAATTTTAAAAAGGCTGCTAAGTGGTACACGGAATAGATGTGTCATTCTTTACTCAACTATTATCAACTGTAGGGCATTCACACTGTTGTAATAATAACATTTAATGAACACCCTTGTTTTATTTTTATAATGTGTTTTTACTATTAGAGGTAGTATCAGAGGAATAGATAGGTTTGGGCAGGGAAATTATTAGTTTTAGTAAATACTACTACTGTGGCCCTCCATCAAGCTGCCACAAGAAGTGTTATTATTAACCTGACATGGGATGCAATATGGTGGTGTAATCCTTGATCTCTAACAATTGAGCATTCTTAGCCTCTGCCCCCTTTTTTTTCCTTTGCACTATTTATATTTTTCTTATTAACAAGACATATATTATAGTTATTAATCCTTTATCTGCCATCTGATTTGTAAATGTTTCCTAAATTATTTTCTGAATTCATTTGAAGTATCTTTCTTTTTTTACTTTTTTTAAAAACATATATTTTATTGATTTTTTACAGCGAGGAAGAGAGAGGGATAGAAAGTCAGAAACATCGATGGGAGAGAAACATCAATCGGCTGCCTCCTGCACAACCCCCACTGGGGATGTGCCCGCAACCAAGGTACATGCCCTTGACCGGAATTGAACCCGGAACCTTTCACTCTGCAGGCTGACGCTCTATCCACTGAGCCACACCGGTTTCAGCTGAAGTATCTTTCTTAATATATGTTTCACAATATTTTTATGGTCAGTCATATCACTTTTATAATTTTGGTCTTATTTAAAGTAGTCTTTTCACCATTTGAATTTCATCTGATTTAACTAAATATTCAAGCAGACCACATCTGTCATCAACCTACACAGGACAGAAACCAGCTTACTAAGAAGGCAGGATGAAACACTGCTCTTTCATGGAAGGCCTTCTGATGGTCCATACAGGATGAGACTCACATTGGGCAGGTGGAACTGTCCTGGCTTAAAAGCCTCACATCCCACAGGTGCTCATACTCCATCTACAGACTCCACAGGCATAACTGCCAGGGCCCCTACAAGGGACATGCTAAGTTATAAGAATCACTGTACTTGGGGTTTATTTATTCTTTCTCCCAGTACACATGCATTTTACCAATCAGGATCATTCTTTTTTATTATTATTATTATTATTGATTTTTTACAGAGCGGAAGGGAGAGGGATAGTCAGAAACATCCATGAGAGAGAAACATCGATCAGCCGCCTCCTGCACGCCCCCTCCTACTGGGGATGCGCCCACAGCCAAGGTACATGCCCTTGACCGGAATCGAACCCAGGACCTTTCAGTCCGCAGTCCGACGCTCTATCCACTGAGCCAAACCGGTCTCGGCCAGGGTCATTCTTATCATAAGCAATGTTGCCTAGAAACATAGGGATAATCTCTGCCAGGTTACCAGGGAAGAAAAGTAAGAGAACTAATTGAAGATGAAACTAATGCAGAAGGGGGTAAATTTTTGTAAACTCTTTTATCAAATACATATATGTATGTACACGTGTGTAAGTGTATATACATCTCTATATATTTATAACATGAGTTGTCTTCTTCTGATTGTCACTCTATTGTTAAAAAAGTTTTACTTGACTTCCCTACTAAATAAAATTCAAACCCCTAGTCTTCAATTCAAGGTCTGTAATATTGAAATCTCAAGACAACCTTTCTATTTTAATCTCTCACTATTCATCAACATACTCTGTACTCTGTCAAATTTGGCTGACTAGTCTGTTTCTCAAATATATTTTGTGCCTCTACTATAGCACTCACCATATTTTTATCTCAGATGAGAGTTGTTCAAGTGTATGGCTTAGTTTCTACTACCAGAGCTCCAAATTTCTATATGGCAAGAGCTCAGGGGATGGCATCAATTTTGTTAAAGGAAGGAAGAGGTAGAAAACCAACTTAGAGCTGTATTTGCACAGGTAGGATATCTTTTTATTATTTAGTTTTCATGTTTATTTTGGATGGTTTCTGGAAGGTTTGCTAATGAAGCTTATGGATAGGTGTCTAAAAGTTGTGTCTTAGCCTGGCATCACTAGAACACACAAAAATTTATGTTATCAAAAGGGTGCAATCCCAGGAAAGCATGAGTAAGAGAAAAAAGGAAGTAAATCACTCAAGAAGGGAGTACTAATGAAGAGGGTAACAGCTTAGTTCAGTCTCTCAAGATATGTCCATAGTCTGGAATTACTGAGCCTTGGAAGAAAAGACAAAGAACAATCTGCTAGTTTCTTCCTATCTCCCATCTTTCCTTAGTTAATGTTCATTCCAAGTGTGGGTAACTCCCACACACGGTGGGTTTGTGTTACCCGGCCCTTACAGGCAAATGCTAAGGTATTGCAAGCACTCAGGCGTGCTCATCTCTGCTTGTCAGCTGGCGCCCTTCCAGGGGCTCCTCGATTAGTGGCAGTGGTAGCATTGGCAGTAGACACCTGCAGGAATGCCATGAGCCTTGGCTAGGTTTCTACAATCTGGAAATAAATCAAAGCAACTCAAGCTTTGAAGTGTGTGTGTGTGTGTGGGGGGGGTGTGTGGAGGAAACGCAAAGCCAAGCAAATCTGTGTGGTTCATAAACTGGGGCAAAGAGAGCCCCCCAAAGTTGCTCCCTGTCTCTACCTCTCCTTAGTAGGTACTGAGTCTCAAAGAAAAAAAACAAACATGTCTTAATTATCTTCAATTCTATTTCTCCATTTTATGGTTTACAGATTTCATAATCTATTTCTAGTCTTTTAATAGTAACCCTTAAAGTTTTAACTGTGGATATGTGAAAGAAAAATCTAAATTAGGTAAATCTTTACAATTTTTCCTAAAAAATACAAGAATCTTAGAATCCTTACCAAATTAGATGCCACTGTTATTATATATGTGGGTTTTATCTGGGCTGACATTTTTAACTGCACAAAACATTATCACTGGCTTCTATAGTCAATGCCTGTTAGATTTTCCCACCTGCTTTGCTCTTTATTTTTTTGGTATCTTCTATCTTTCAACTAGGACAGTTTTTCTTTTTCCTAAAGCATATCCTTCAGAATTGATGGTGGCAAGCTCTTCTCCCTTTCTCTTTGTCTAAAAAAATGGGGGGTGGTGTGGGTATTTCACTTTTGCTCCTCCAAGATATTTAGGTAACTATTCTTCAGGAATCACAGTCATCTTTTCTTGGCCCAACGAAAATATCATTCCTCTGAATGCAGGTTTCCGTTGCTGCTCTCAAAGGTCAACTCTCAGTCCAACTGTTGTTCCTTTGCAGGTAAAATGTCCTCCCCAGCTTCAGTTAAGATCTTTTTATTTTCAGTGTTCTGCAACTTCGCTATAATGGTATACAAAATTTCAGAGGGTATTTCCCATCCTCTGCCACCACCGAAGTTGAACACAGTTTCTTTTCAGTCCCTTGGAGAGGACAATTTCTTCCTAGTTTACCTTACATGGAGAGAACAGCACTTTTATGTAACTTAATCTAGTAGATGTTCTACTTTGGCAGTTTCTGGTTTTGTCTTCTATTCCTATATTTGCATTAAGTAATAAAAATCAACATGCAAGTTATTTCAGATTAAGTAAATGCACTCAAGTCAAAAGCCACCTTCAATGCTCAATTTATCTTCTAGGTTCCTTTTATGTCTTAAATTTTGACCACGGAGTATTTGGAAATGATGAATACATTTAAGAAGAGTTTGTCTTTAACTTTACACCCTACACTTTTCGGGTGTTTTCAGCGGGAGGGTTGGTTTTGGTACCTAGTCTGCCATACCTCAGGAAACAGAAGTCTTAGTAATTTCTATATCTCTCACTGCTCTACACCTACCATCCAATGCCTTTCACAAAATATGTACTCACTAAATGTGACTGAGTTCATTTGAAACATGCCATTATAATAAAAATACTTAAATATATAATAGAACATTTACTATAACTGAAAATCAGGTAGTTTTTCATTAAATTGTAGCTTTAGTAAAGATTCTCAATTCAGTGCTTTAAAACAGCTCCCAGTTGAAATGTAGTTTTATTATGAATTACTGTTTTGCTTCGAGAAGTTAATTTTAAATAGTCTTAGGTTAGTTAAACTTTTAAAAATATGCACTATAAGGCATCACAACCCAGGTTTCATATAAATATTATTTTACTACACTGAGATAAGTTTCATGCTGAGATTGTCAAAACTAAACAAAATATTGGTGTTTTTCATCTAAGTAGAAGGGGAGGGGTGAATTTAGCAAATTCCTGAAAGAGTCATTAATGCATTTATACATTCCAGCCTTTGGTCCATAAAAAGGAACAAAAACCAGAAGTTTCACTCATTAACTTATTTTGGTGCACATAATTTAGAAAAAAAATAATTCTGCTTATTTTTCGTTCTGCTAATTATTCCTTGGAGCCGTAAGCCATAATGTGATTGTTTCTTTGTCTAGTTGAATTTATTGGGGGTGATATTGGTTAATAAAATTACATAGGTTTCAAGCATACAATTCTATAATACATCATCCGCATATTTGTATTGTGTATTTATCACCCCAAGTCAACCTCCTTCTATCACCATTTATCCCCCCTATACCCTCTTCTACTTCCCACCACCACCCTTTACCTCTCTATGGTAATCACCATACTGTTGTCAGTCTATGAGGTTTTTTTGTTTGGTTGGTTTTTTTAATTGATTAAGGTATTCAGTCTATGAGGTTTTGTAGTTGTTTTTGTTTTGTTTAATCCCTTCACTGTTTTCACCCAGCCCCACTACTCCCTCCCCGTGACAGCTGTCAGTCTGTTCTCTGTATCTATGAGTTTGTTTCTATTTTGACCCTCGTCAGGTGGCTCAGTTGTTGGAGAATCACCCCTGATACCAAAAGGTTAAGGGTTCAATTCCTGGTTAGGGCACATACCTAAGTTTCAGGTTTGATCCCTAGTTGGGGTGCATACAGGAGGCAACTGATCAATGTTTCTCTCTGGAAAAAAAAAATCAATTTAAAGAAAGTGTTTATCTATTTTGTTTGTTAGTTTATTTCATTCATTAGATTCCACATAAAAGTGAAATCGTATGGTATTTGTCTTTCTCTGACTGGTAAAATATTCTCCAGGTCTCCATGTTGTTGAGAAGGGTAAGATTTCCTTTTTTTTTTTTTTTTTTTTTATCTACTCATCTGCTGATGGGCACTTGGGCTACTTCCAGATCTTGGCTAATTGTAAATAATGCTGCAATGAACATAGGGATGAATATATTCTTTTGAATTAATGTTTCAGATATATATATATTATATATATATATATATATATATATAGTCTCAGAATTACATATATATATATATATGTAAAGGCAGTTCCATTTTTTATTTAAAAACATACAGATCAATAGAACAGTATAAAGAGCCCAGAAGTAAATCATGCCTTTATCATCAATTAATATTTGACAAAGGAGTCCAGAACATACAATGGAGTAAAGATAGTCCATTCAAAAAATGCTGCTGGGAAAACTGGACAAATACATGCAAAAAAAATTTTTTTTTTAACGATATACAAGTATAAATTCAAAATGGATTAAAAACCTAAATGTTAAGACTTGAAACCATAAAAATCCTATAAGAAAACTTAGGCAGTAAAACTTTAGACATCTCTTGTAGCAGTATTTTTTGTGATGTATCTCCTTGGGCAAGGGAAACAAAAAATAAATAAATAAACAAAAAGGATTAAATCAAACTAAAAAGTCTTTGCACAGCAATGGAAATCAACAAAATAGAAATATAACCCACTGAATGAGAGAACATAATCACTGATATATTTAATAATGGGTTAATATTCAAATTTACAAATAATTTTTAAAACTCAACACCAAAAAAACCCCCCCAAAATAATCCAACTAAAATATGGGCAAAGGACCTGAAGATACTTCTCCAACGAGGACATACAGATGACCAACAGACATATGAAAAGATACTCAATATCAGTCAGTAATCATCAAAAAAATGTAAATTAAAACCACAATGATATATCACCTCACAGCTGCCAGAATGGCTATCATCAATAAAATTAACAAACAACAAATTTTGGCAAGGATGTGAAGAAAAGGGAACTCTCATGCCCTATTTGTGAGAATACAGATTGAAGTAACACTGGAAAACCGTATGGTGTTTCCTCATAATATGATTGTTTTATATGTCCTTTCTAGTAAAAATCTGAATAATGACACTGTCCATATAGTCAACATGCTGAAAGGGCTATCTGGAAACAATTTAACAAATTTACACAAAAATACAAATGGTAATAATGAATTTTAAAATACATTTGAGAGTATTGCCGAAACCAATTTAGCTCATTGGATAGAGCATCGTCGCCTGCAGACTGAGGGTCCCGGGTTCGATTCTGGTCAAGGACATGTATCTTGGTTGTGGGCACATCCCCAGTAGAGGGTGTGCAGGAGGCAGCTGATCGATGTTTCTCTCTCATCGATGTTTCTGACTTTCTATCCCTCTCCTTTCCTCTCTGTAAAAAAATCAATGAAATATATTTTTAAAAAATACATTTGAGAGTATAAAAACCTTAAGGTTCTGTTTTATTAAGCGTCTGTTTTGGACTGGGCACAATGCTAGTTGTTACAAAGGTAAGTCTCCAGGAGCTGGCTAATGGAGGATGTTGGACAAGACAGCAGTTGAGTAACACTGGGAGCATGTGGAACAGGAGCAAGAGCTAATATTTTAGTGAAAACTTGAGTTCAGATGCCAGCTCTGCCACTCACCTAGGGCAATTTAGGCAACTTCTCTTTGTTTTGTTTAAAATGGGGACAATGCCCAAATAATGGGTTCCAGCATTAAATGAGATCATATGCACTGTGTTCCTCAGAGCCCTCAGACTTCAGAAAGATGTTTATAAGAAGATTCAATCTAAGATGCTGAAAGCAGAGACTACTAAAAATGTTTGAAAAACACAAACTTATGCAATGTGATTAATACAGTCATTTGCACATACTGAGTGTTCCAAGTTGGTTTTTATTTTTATTATCCCACAAAGAAGATGCATCTAATGTAAGAAATCTAGGGAAGTGGATCCTTGAGTGATAAAGAATGTAAAGAAGTCAGCAGAAGAGGGGGAGAAATAGCACCTATATGGTATGAAGGAAGCCAAGAGCAATTCACAGTAAAGAAAGGAGTATTTTTAATCTTCTCTATCACCAAAGGTTAACCCGATGCCAAAAATATATCAGTAACAACAAAGAGAATTTCATGCCTGGAGAGATACAGCATGAAACTGATCAGGCCACTCTGCCAAGGTAGGTCAGTCATTCTTCATGTTTTTCTATTTTGAATCTGAACTGTTTGCTCTTCTTCTATCAAGACCAGGACTTATCAGACTGTGCTGACCAAAACAAACAACAGCAACAACAAAAACAATGGATAGCCCATCACTGTGCTTACAGGTGGGAGCAGCTAGACCAACAAAGTAGTAGAATAATTTTTTTAATCAACCTAAAACATGAGCTTTTTAATCCTTGAAAGCTGCAAGCCTCTTGGCCCAGAACAAGGTTCAGTCTGATCCAAAGAAACTCGGTATATAAACGCACATTTAGCCAAGCCATCATTTTAAATTTTGCTTATAAAAGCTTTGATTAGCATTGCTTCTGCATTCCAAATTCAGGCACTGTAGCTAATCTAATTTGGGCTTTGAGCATCCGCATGAAGACATCTATACTTCTCAGTAAACCATTATCATTAGTCCTACTTAGATGAAAAGCTACTTTACTTGGACCACTGCCTGTAGTTCATTACCCTTGATGTAAGAACAGAAGATTCTTCTCTACTTCAAAGTCCTAGAATATACCAGTTGGTCTTAGGATTCCTCAGTCACCTTCAAATCATCTTCCCTACCATAAACATGTGAAATATTTACAGCCTACTAATACAGATAATTTAAGGTTAAAATGCCCTCTCTTCAAAATGGTACCAAAAATTGACATTTCTTTTCCACCTTTTGCAATACTAAAAATTCTATTTTCAAAACTGATGTAACAGCCAAAATAAGAATACTGTCAAAGAATACAGAGTGAAAGTAAAGCCCAATACTCCTTATGACACAATTCCATAAAACTTCAGCTTAAATTATTACAAAATAATATTTTTTGTTATTTCTTACATAAAAATCCAGCAAGCTGCAATATCAGAGTTTTAACCACAATTCTGAAACACACTGGAGGTTTGCTCCTAAATATATTGTTAACTACAGGTTTGTGCCAATGCTTAGTACAACTGGATTCCTGGTTCTCATGAAAACGTTTGTAATCTGTTTCAACAGGGAATACTGTCAAACGGAGATATAAATTAGCAGTCTTCAAACTGGGATACGAATGGCCCGAGGATACACACAATGTTTAGGGATATGTGGGCTTGGACAGTTTGGTAAGAATCAATTTTCAGATCAACTTCCTCAAGAAGGAGAAAGTTTGAGTTAGAGCACCTCCTTTCCCAATGGCCCTTCACGAACTTTACATATGAGGAACCAACTTCCCACCCACCCAGAACCTTATTACTGAAAACTGTGCCAGGGTGTCGAAACCTCCACAGCACCGGCACGACACATGGGAGCCTTGGCTGAGAAAGTGAACGAGTTCAACTAGGTGACAGACACAGCCTTCTGTAATTGAGATGGTTCCAATACTTCGCCTTCAACAAAATAAAAAAGAAACCTAGAGTGTGTTCACTTAGTTGATAATGAAGCTTAATGAAAGATAACTGTGTGATGTGGGTTATAACTCAAGAATTTAAAAAACTAGTGAATCTACTATCTTCTTACCTATGTGAACAACAGCATTTTCATTTATAAAAGCAAAACCATCAAACAAGCAAAAAAGATAGAATTGATGCTAAACCCCATCTTATCTAGCTATAAGTAATTTTTTTAAGTCCCATTGTTTCGTTAAAAAAAATGATGATGAATGTTGACTATTACTTTTAACAAATATTTATGAAGAGGGAAAAAAATGGCGGCGGAACGGAGGGATTCGATCTGAATCTGCTCACAGGGTACAGGGAGGGAGCAGCTGAGAGTTGCGCAGGGAGCATTTGTCGGCGACTAGGGGGACAGCTGTGCTCCAGGAGAAGATAGAGGACTGCTGGGCTGGCCTCCCTAGCCTGAGCGGCCCCAGTACTACTGGGTTCTCTCCCTGAGCCAACTGCGCGAAGAGGCACGCGGAGGCGGACCACGACATCTTGAACGAGAGGAGCCGGAAAACATACAGCTGCCGTTCGCGGTACCGGCGGGACCTCTGGGGCTCCCGGAGCACCGGCGACCAGGTGGCGCGCAGAGCCCAGGGAGCTCTAAACTCCAGCAAGGAAAGGAGAGTGAGAACTACATAACCACATACACAGAGAAGAGAGACCATGGGAAGACAAAGAAATAGCCCACATATGAAAGAAAAGCAAGGCTCGCCAGAAAAGGAGGTAAACGAAATGGAAGTTAACAACCTGTCAGAGAAAGAATTCAGAGAAATGGTCATAAGGTGGCTGAAAAGAATGGAAGACAAATTTGATAATATGAGTAAGACCCAAGAGGAAATGAGGAAGACCCAGGAAGAAATGATGAAGAGCCATGAAGAAATGAAGAGAAGCCACGAAGAAATGAAGAGGAGCCAAGAAGAAATGAAAAATGACATTGCTGAAGTAAAGAACTCAATAGAAAGTATTAAGAGTAGACTAGAAGAAGCAGAGGATCGCATCAGTGAGCTAGAAGACCAGGTAGGAAAAAATAACCAAGTAGAGCACCTTCTAGAAAAAAAAATTAAAAAGCAGGAGGAGAGCCTAAGAGAACTATGGGACAACATGAAACAAAACAACATCCGTATAATTGGGCTTCCAGAAGGACAGGAAACTGAGCAAGGAATAGAAAACCTGTTGGAAGAAATAATGACAGAAAACTTTCCTGGTATAGGAAAGGAAAAACCCACACAAATCCAAGAAGCTCACAGAGTCCCAAGCAAAATAAACCCCAAAAGACCTACGCCAAGGCACATTATAATTAAATTGGCAAACACCAATGACAAAGTAAGAATCTTAAAAGCTGCCAGAGAGAGACAGAAAGTCACCTACAAAGGAACACCCATCAGACTAACAAGTGATCTCTCAACAGAAACCTATCAGGCCAGAAGGCAGTGGAATGAAATCTACAAAGTCATGCAAAGGAAGGGTCTGAATCCTAGAATACTGTACCCAGCAAGGCTCTCAATCAAAATTGAAGGTCAAATCAGGAGCTTCACAGATAAAAAAGGACTAAGGGAATTCGTCACCACCAAACCAGCAATGCAAGAAATGCTAAAGGATCTGCTGTAAAAAGAAATAGGAAGCGAAGAAGGAACACAGGGGCAAAGAACAAAAATGGCAACATATAAGCACCTATCAATAATAACTTTAAATGTAAACGGTTTAAATGCTCCAATCAAAAGACATAGGGTAATAGACTGGATAAGAAAACACAACCCATGTATCTGCTGTCTACAAGAAACCCACCTCCGAAAAAAAGATGCACACAGACTGAGGATGAAAGGTTGGAAAAAAGTTATTCAGGCGAATGGAAATGAAAAAAAAGCTGGGGTAGCCATACTTATATCTGACAAATTAGATCTCAAAGTGAAGGACATAACAAGAGATAAAGAAGGCCACTTCATAATACTAAAGGGAGCAATTCAACAAGAAGAAATAACTCTTGTAAACATATACGCACCCAATACAGGAGCACCCAAATATATACAAAAACTCCTAGAGGACATCAAGGGAGAGATAGACAGCAATACAATCATAGTAGGAGACTTTAATACCCCATTATCACCATTGGACAGATCCTCTAAACAAAAAATCAGTAAAGAAACATCAATTCTCAATGACTCACTGGACCAGATGGAATTAATTGACATCTTCAGATCATTTCACCCCAAAGCCACAGAATATACATTCTTTTCAAGTGCCCATGGGTCATTCTCAAAGATAGACCATGTATTGGGTCATAGGCAAAGTCTCTCCAAATTCAAGAAGATAGAAATCATATCAAGTATATTCTCAGATCACAGTGGCATAAAGCTGGAAATCAACTACAATAGAAACAATCCAAAGAAATCGAACACATGGAGACTGAACAGCATGCTATTAAACTATGACTGGGTTACTAGAGAGATTAAGGAAGAGATAGAAAACATCATGGAAACAAATGACAACGATAGCACAACAATCCAAAATCTATGGGACACAGTGAAAGCAGT
Source organism: Antrozous pallidus (assembly GCA_027563665.1). Lineage (NCBI taxonomy): Eukaryota > Metazoa > Chordata > Mammalia > Chiroptera > Vespertilionidae > Antrozous > Antrozous pallidus. The sequence continues at coordinate 89,548,318 of CM050514.1, forward strand.
TCTGAGAGGGAAGTTCATAGCTCTACAATCCTACTACAAAAAACTAGGAACAGCAGCAATAAATTATCTAACCCAACAACTCAAAGAGTTAGAAAGAAAGCAACAAGAAAAGCCTAGTGTAAGCAGAAGGAAGGAAATAATAAAGATCAGAGCAGAAATAAATGACATAGAGACCAAAGAAACAATACAGAAGATCAACGAAACCAAGAGCTGGTTCTTTGAAAGGATAAACAAGATTGATGAACCTCTAGCCAGACTCACCAAGAAGCAAAGAGAGAGGACCCTAATAAATAAAATCAGAAACGAAAGAGGTGAAATAACAACAGACCCCATTGAAATACAAAGGATTGTTAAAAAATACTATGAACAACTCTACTCCAACAAACTGGACAACCTGGAGGAAATGGATATGTTTCTAGAAAAATATAACCTCCCAAAACTCAATCAAGAAGAATCTAAACAACTCAATAGACCAATAACTATGGAAGAAATTGAAGCAGTCATCATAAAGCTTCCAGCAAGCAAAAGCCCAGGGCCAGACGGCTTCACAGGGGAGTTTTACCAAACATTCAAGGAAGAACTAAAACCTATACTCCTTAGACTATTCCAGAAAATTCAAGAGGATGGAACACTTCCAAACTCCTTCTATGAAGCTAGCATCACCCTAATACCAAAACCAGATAAAGACGACACAATAAAAGAGAATTACAGGCCAATATCCCTCATGAATATAGATGCCAAAATCCTCAATAAAATTCTACCAAATCGGATCCAGCAGTACATCAGAAAGATCATACACCACGACCAAGTAGGATTTATCTCAGGAATGCAAGGATGGTACAATATCCGCAAATCAATAAATGTGATACATCACATAAACAAATTGAGAGATAAAAATCACATAGTCATATCAATTGATGCAGAAAAAGCATTTGACAAAATCCAACATCCTTTCTTAATAAAAACTCTCAATAAGGTAGGAATAGAAGGATCATACCTCAACATAATAAAAGCCATATATGATAAACCCACAGCATACATCATACTCAATGGGCAAAAACTACAACCATTTCCCCTAAGAACAGGAACAAGACAGGGTTGCCCACTTTCACCACTCCTGTTCAACATAGTACTGGAAGTATTAGCCATTGCAATTAGACAAGAAGAAGAAATAAAAGGCATCCAAATTGGAAAAGAAGAAGTTAAGCTATCCTTATTTGCAGATGACATGATATTGTACATAAAAAACCCGAAAGACTCCATAAAAAAGTTAGTAGATTTAATAAATGAGTTCAGCAATGTAGCAGGCTACAAAATTAATGCCAAGAAATCTATGGCATTTCTATACACTAATAGTGAACCTACAGAAAGAGAGACTAAAAAAGCAATCCCATTTACCATCACACCAAAAAAATTAAGATACCTAGGAATAAACTTAACTAAGGAGGTAAAAGATCTATTTGTGGAAAACTACAGGACACTGAAAAAAGAGATAGAGGAAGATGTAAACAGGTGGAAGAACATTCCATGTTCGTGGATTGGGAGAATCAACATAATTAAAATGTCCATACTACCCAAAGCAATCTAATAATTTAATGCACTCCCCATTAAAATACCAATGGCATATTTCACAGACCTAGAAAGAACTCTCCAAAAATTCATCTGGAACAAAAAAAGGCCCCGAATAGCCACAGCAATCCTGAGAAAGAAGCACAAAGTCGGTGGGATTTCCATACCAGATTTCAAGCTGTATTACAAGGCTACTGTTCTTAAAACAGCCTGGTACTGGCACAAGAACAGACATATAGATCAATGGAATAGAATAGAGAATCCGGATATCAACCCAATCCACTATGCTCAATTAATATTTGACAAAGGAGGCAGGAACATAAAATGGAGTCAAGACAGTCTCTTCAATAAATGGTGCTGGGAAAATTGGACAGATACATGCAAAAAAATGAAACTAGAGCACCAACTTACACCATACACAAAAATAAACTCAAAATGGATACAGGACTTAAACGTAAGACAGGAAACCATAAAAATATTAGAGGAATCTACAGGAAGAAAAATCTCAGACATATGCCAAAAGAACTTCTTTGATGATACCGCTCCGAGGGCAATGGAAGCTAAAGAGAAAATAAACAAATGGGACTACATCAAAATCAAAAGCTTTTGCACAGCTAAAGAAACCATCAACAAAACAACAAGAAAACCCACTGTATGGGAGAACATATTTGCAAATGTTATTAGTGATAAAGGTTTAATCTCAAGCATCTACAGGCAACTCACCCAACTCAATAAAAGGAGGACAAATGATCCAATAAAACAATGGGCAACAGACCTAAATAGAATCTTCACGAAAGAAGACAAAAGAAAGGCCCAGAGACATATGAAAACTTGCTCAAAGTCACTAATTATCCGAGAGATGCAAATCAAAACGACTATGCGGTACCATCTCACACCTATCAGAATGGCTTACATCAACAAATCAACAAACGACAAGTGCTGGCGAGGATGCGGAGAAAAAGGAACTCTCGTGCACTGCTGGTGGGATTGTAGACTAGTACAGCCACTGTGGAGAACAGTATGGAGATTCCTCAAAAAACTAAAAATGGAGCTCCCATTCGACCCAGTGATCCCACTTGTAGGAATATACCCCAAGAAATTAGAAAGGCGAATTAGAAAGGATATATGTACCCCTATGTTCATAGCAGCACAATTTACCATAGCTAAGATTTGGAAACAGCCGAAGTGCCCATCAGCAGATGAGTGGATTAAAAAACTATGGTACATTTACACAATGGAATACTACGCCGCGGAAAAAAAGAAGGAGCTCCTACCATTTGTAACAACATGGATGGATTTGGAGAGCATTATGCTAAGTGAAATTAGCCAGGCAGAGAAAGACAAATATCACATGATCTCACTCATTTGAGGAATACAATCAATGACATAGACTGATGAACAAGAATGGATCCAGAGACTGAGAAAAGTCCATCAGAATGTCAAACCTCAGGGTAAGTGGCAGGTGGTGAGAGTAAGTGGAAAAGTCAATATACTTGAACTCTTGAACTGAGGTAAGTGATTTGTGTTTTTACATCCCTGACAAAGTTTATATAAAATTATAAAAAAATGGCAGCTAGTCTGACATTGAATTGACATGGCCTAGAGCTTGTCATCTCCTATGGAGACCAGTCCTTAGGCTAGGCCCTGCTTAACCTCCCATGACACCATAATACCCTTACATGATATTATTCTACAATGTCATTATAATATTTGATATTTGACAACAGCATATTATACAATTATCCCAAAATAAACTTACAAACTAATTCTTTGAATGTTGGGCAGCAACTTAAAAAAGGATAGGAAATAAATTAATCCCTTTCAGAAGGAATTAAGGCACTGGGAAGGGATCCGAGCATTCTATATTGGCCCTTCTTGCCCTTTCTGCCAAGAGGGACCTTCTTGTTACTATCCAAATACACACAGCTGATGCCAGAGTTTTCAGTTCCAGCTGTGGCTGAAGCCTTTGGGCAGCTGGCACCATGGATCTGTATCTCCACCAATGGTGTGAGCTGGGCCCTCTCTGGAGAAGAAACCTGGGTCCCCCGAGATATGTGATCAGTACCGGGACCCTGCCAGCAGGTGAGGGGACCCCAAGGCAGGTACTGGACGTGGAGGCCACAGGGGGGCATAGACTACAAAGGAGACAGAATTGAACCTCACATCACCCTGTTTGGCCCCGGAGGATGGCTGGTTAGCCAGAGACGGGTAAGATTCCTCAGGGAAGGAACAATCTAAGACAGGCACAGTCGCAGAGGGGCCAACAGGAGAGAACTAAAAGGTCAACAGAGGTGGGGCACAGACCCTCATCCACAAACCTTGCAGGGGTTTGAATTCTCAACCCTCCTAAGGGAGGTCTCCTACCCCCATGGCTGCTTCGCCTCCCACACACAACTCATACGGGGACCCAGGTGGCAGACAGAGACCCGGCCAGCAATAGCTGCTCTATATCTAAATTCAGCCTATTACCAGGAATGCTCGGGACCTACTCAAAATTGCAAATATTCCTTTCCACTAGTATTCACAGGGTAAACTAAGATTTCTGCTTGAGTATTAAAATTGACAGGAAAATAGTAATCAAGTTTTCAGATTAATTTAAATTGGCCAAGTGAAATATGAGAATACTCAAGAAAATTATAGTGTACTGGACAAAAAGCTTTTCCTAAAACATTAACTAAAAAATCTATTAGTAGTTCATCTCACTGTAAAATTGCCTAACAACCAAAGAACCTAAAGCAGTCACTTTGTGTGCAAAAATTAAAATTTAAAATTATCAAGACTGCAATATAAAATTTCCAAAAGTCCCCATTAATCAAAAAAGGGGAGGGGACAGCGGGGTAATATCATGTAAGGGAAAAAAAAATATCGAGTAAGTAAAATACATCTAGAAAATTCTTACTCCAGTAAAGTAAATTCCATTTGTAAAAACAATTGCAGGACACCCATGAAAAAACACACATGGTGTCAAAATAAGCCGAAGAAAAATCATTTAGGCAAAAATTAAAAAGAATCCCAAGTCTATTTTGCATAGAGGATCCCTTTGTTAACTTTTGGTCGAGAATGTGTTTGTGTGTTTACAGAGAACAACTCCAAGACCATGTGGGTTCCTGCGACGGTGAGGAACTGATGGATCTGTTCCAGTCACGAGGACGGTCCAGAGATGGGGGACACTGACGACACCTTGCCATGCTAGCAGTCAGCAGCTGTGCATGTCTGCAGGCAGCCCAGGACCAAACCAGAGAGGATGGATCTTGCATTGACACGATATGTCCACCATCTGGATACCATTGCTGACTTATACACATAATGAATTATTTGACACTGAAACTGGGACTCAGAAAAGTTGGACATTGAAACCGAGACTGAAACACTTTTTGTTCTTATACATTTATTTCTAGTACGCAGAGGCAAGATATTTTTGAAGAAAAGAAACAGGGGAGAGTGATTGATATAGAGGCAGGATGGCCTTGAACAGGCTGTCAAGCTACAGGGGGAGGCTTGGGTGGATGGGAGGCAGATGCGGGGGGAGATCAACCGAAGGACTTGTATGCATGCATATGAACATAACCAATGAATGAAAGACACTGGGGCGGGGAGGGGGGGAAGCTGGGAATATGTGCTGGGGGGTGGGGGAGGCTGGGGGGAGGATAAGGGGGAGGGGGAAAGGAAAACATGTACTACTATTATACTGCAAAAAATCAATAAAAAAAAATAAATAAATAAAAAATAAATTAAAAAAAACAAATATTTATGAAAATATACATTATATATTTAATCATTTTTGTACTAGTAATAATGGTAAATGACAATTCACTTCAAAAGAACTTTAATTTTTTTAGAACTGCATTGTCCCACTTGTGGGCTAGTTCAAGTGAATTGTGCTGTAAGTATAAAATACACACTAATTTTGAAAATTTTCTAAGGAAATGAGAATGTAAAATATCTCAATAAAATTTTTATTCTGATTTCAAGGTTGAAATCAAATTTTGGATGTAACTGATTACAATGTATTATAAAAATTAACTTCATATGTTTCTTTCTACCTTTTTAATGAGATGAAAAGGACCAAAGTTTTGCAACCCTAGAGCTGACTTTTGGGATACTGATTTTAGTACTCAGAAAGAACATTTTGATACTGTTGTAATTAACCTACTTATTAATAACAGGAAAGGAGCAAAAGAAAGGCCAGCCCTAGCTGGTCTGGCTCAGTGGATAAGGCAATGGCCTGCGGACTGAAGGGTTCCAGGTTCAATTCCAGTCAAGGGCACCTACCTGCCTGGTTTTGGGCTTGATCTCCAGTAAAGGGTGTGCAGGAGGCAGCCTATCAATGATTTTCTCTCATCACTGATGTTTCTATCTCTCTTTCCCTCTCCTTTCCTCTTTGAAATCAATAAAAAAAAAAAAATTTTTTTAAAGGCCAAATATTATAGGCATACCATTTATTTAGCTTTGCCAGGGAGCTGCAGTTTAACCGGGGGGGAGTCACCAGTCTATCCCTCACAGATTTCTGGGAGAAGGGAGTTGCCAGGGGGGAATAGATGTATGCCCAATAACGACTTGGTGAAACAAGGAGGGTACTTGTCTGTCAATCATACCTGGGAACAGGTCACACTGGCCAGAATGGGCATGGCCACAGTGAAAGCTCAAAATTTGGGCTATTTAATCCCCAAAGCAAAGGAGTTTGCCCTCTTGGTTTCTCTTGGTTGATTCCTGGCTTGCAGGGCTCTGGCTCCTGTTTCCTGGCATTCTCCTGTGTGCCCACAGCCACATGGATTCCACACACAATGGACCAATGAACTGCAACTAGCCTGATGCTGAACTGGACTCAGCTGCAATCTGAAATGGAAACTCTACACACTGGCTTTTTCTTTAGCTCTACCAAATCCCCAACTACACTTCTTCCAGGATTAAGGGAAATACGATGTTTGAAACACAGAGATTTAAGTCTATGCAAATAAAAATCACTTATCCTCCTACATGAATCTCAGAAAATTCTTTTTCTTAAGATATTATAAGGTCTCCACCCACGGCACAATAACAACTTGACTCCACCCTTTTCCTGTCCATAAGATTCAGATGGAAAGACTTAGCTTATTCCTCTTACTCTAATTTGAATGAAATATAATGGACAGAAGGGCTCCAAGCAGGGGCCTGGTAACTATATTACTCCCTGTGCCCCACAGATTCTGAGCTGCCCAGTCAGAATGTGCCTACAGCCTGGTCGGCATGGCTCAGTGGTTGAGAATCGACCTATGAACCAGGACTCAGTTCCATTTCCATTCAAGGCACATACCCTCGTTGTGGGATCAATCCCCAGTACAGGGCATGCAGGAGGAGGCCAATCAATGATTCTGTCTCATCACTGATGTTTCTATCTCTTCTCTCTCAAATCAATAAAAATATTTTTAAAAAGAATGCACCTTGTTCTGCTCTTCCTCAACTAGCTATGAAATCTCAGACTCCTAACCCCTTTCTCCATTGTCCACAAAGACATATAAATTTCAACATCCCAATGCATTTTAGGGTCTCCTATTTCATGACAACCCCTGGCATGTACATCTGTAATAAACTTTGAACATTTCCTCCTGTTAATCTGTTTGTTAATTTGATTATTGTAGGAAATAGGCTTCTGTGATTCATCTTCAGCATAGACCACTTTTAGAGAAAACTAACAGCATGTGGCCAGTTGGTTACTGAAGGTTCCCAGGGCAAACAGGATGTAGGGAGAAGGGGAGAAGGTATAAGAACAAAGAACTGTACACGTGACCAGTAACACATTTTCCACGAAGACCCACTACAACTAAACAAAGGGAGGTGGAGAGAACTAGAAAAGGCCTCAACCCATTTATTTTTAAACTAGAGGCCCAGTGCATAAATTTGTGCACGATGGGGTCCCTTGGCCTTGCTGGCAACTGGAGCCAATCAGGGCCGTCTCACCCAGTCCAGGGGGAGGGAACACGAGAAGGTGGCCGGCTGCAGGAGATTGGCTGTGGAAGCACACTGACCACCAGGGGGAAGCTTCTGCATTGAGCATCTTCCCCCAGTGGTCAGTACACATCATGGCATCCGGCTGACAGGTTGTTTGATCGACCAGTCCTAACGGTTTCTTAGGCTTTTATATATATAGAAGGCTTTTATATATAGATAACCCAATGGGAGACAACAGACCTAGACAATGTATGAGGAAAACTGTTAACTCCATAGTACTTAACCATGAGGAACTGAGGGAGGGACTCCAAGTGTGTGCCTGTTCAACCAGACACCTAATCTTGCAAGACCACATTAAAAGTGTTTTTTTCGCCATTCCTCTCCCTCTGAGTCCATTATTTGAATTTAGACAGGTGAGTGTTTCTCAGATTTATTAACTGGGAAAAAACATAAAACTATTTGTTTAGCCTCCACAAAGACTGCTCAAAAGTTTTAAATTATATGTAAATGTCACATATTTCTACTAGAGGCCTAGTGCATGGGATTCATGCACTGGTGAGGGGCATGGCCTGTGGAGATTGGCCTGCTGTGGGAGTGCTGCTTGACCCAGTCAGCCAAGTGGCTGTGGACCCGCCATCTGAGTGGCTGCTCCCTAGTCCAGTATCTTCTGTGGAGCCGAGCACTCACCTCTCCCAGAGACAGGGATAATAGCACTGAGAAGTGGCGGAGTCCCATGGCAGCCATGAACCTGCCTCCCAGCCTCCGGGGTTAGCTCTGTGAGCCCAGTGACAACACTGTGTTTGGATGAGGCAGCAGAGAGCGAGGAGGAGCCTGGGGTGAAGAGAACGACCACAGCCCAGGTTCCTGCCCATCGGCCTGTGGTTTGCAGCGGGAGCAGCCGCTCATCCCAGTCAGCTGAGCAGCGCCCCCACTGTGGCAGCACACTGACCACCAGGGGGTGGCTCCTGCACTGAGCGTATGCCCCCTCGTGGTCAGTGTGCGTCATAGCAACTGGTTGATGGGTCATTCTGATCATTCTGCCAGTTGGTTGCTGGACTTTTTTTTTTTTTTTTTTAATATGTTTACTTGTGTTACGGTTATTTTTTTAATATATATATATTTTATTGATTTTTTACAGAGGAAGGGAGAGGGAAAGTCAGAAACATCGATGAGATAGTCAGCCGCCTCTTGCACACCCCCTACTGGGGATGTGCCCACAACCAAGGTACATGTCCTTGACCAGAATCGAACCTGGGACCTTTCAGTCCGCAGGCCGACGCTCTAGCCACTGAGCCAAACCGGTTTCGGCAGGTCGGTAGACTTTTATTACAGGATTGGACAGAACTGCCATAGAACCGTAGATCCAATGTTACCAAAAATTGATTTTAAAGGTATATGTTTCTGTTTCATAGTAGTATGACAAGGAAGTCAATATGACTCTTAAGTACAAATGTAATAAAATTTTTCAAATCTTTGTTATTGGTTTATCAGAATTCATAATGTCTGATAGGTTTTTATTCCCAAAATGTAATTTTGTTCCCAATTACCTATTAGGATTAAGTAACTAGGGAAAAATATTATTTACATTGATTTCCTCAGCTAAAATTTCCGTTCTCTCCATATTGTCCTGGTTTTCATGCTTTCCAAGTCTGCAAACTCAATCTTATGTTTCTCCTCCAGGTATTTTAAAAGCACTTTATACAGACGGACATTGAAAAGTGGCTGATAACTGAAAGAAAAGCATACTACCTGGATAAGCACACTGCAGCAGAGCAATTGATTTGCCTCCAGGAGCGGCACACAGATCCAGAACCTTCTCTCCGTCCCTCAATTCAAGAGCCAGTACGGGGAGAAGAGAGGCAGCATTCAGGAGGTAGTATTTTTTCAGGCTTCCAATTTGGTGTCTTTCTGAAGGCATCCGGTGGGGAATTCTGCTAAGATAACACTTCACTGACTTAGGGTAATAGGGTAAAGATCCTTGAAAGAGTGTGTGATAGCCCTTGAAATGTAAATCCTTTTCCAGTTCAAAAGGGTAACTGAATCGGTTAAGAAGGACAGCATGTTGCCAGCATGATGGAGATGTTAGTATATCCCTGGAAATAATAAAAAAAAAAGAATGTTATTATAAACACAATACAATTTTATATTACTAATCTAGGAACCGTGGTCCTCCTTTTACATTTTACTTACCTGAGATTTTCAGAGCCAAGATCAGTATTACTGACTTTCCTTTTGACTCAGGCTCCAATATGACTCAGCCCAGTATTTATAATCCTGTCTGTATTAAATCTCTCACAGCCCTGACCTGTTTGGTTCAGTGGATAGAGATTTGGCCTTCGGACTGAGGGGTCCCGGGTTCGATTCTGGTCAAGGGCATGTACCTTGGTTGCAGGCATAAACCCGGTGGGGGGTTACAGGAAGCAGCTGATCGATGTTTCTAACTCTCCCTCTTCGTTCCGCTTTGTAAAAAATCAATAAAATATAATTTTTAAAAAATCTTTGACATTTTGTTCAACTCTAGTTTTTCTTTTTATATCAATTTTGGCCATTAAAATATTATTTATGTTGATTATAGGTAAACTAGAGGCCTGGTGCACGAAATTCATTCACTGGAATAGGGGGGTTCCTCAGCCTAGCCTGCCCCCTCTCACAGTCTGAAGCCCTCAGGGGATGTCCTACTGACGGGAAGCGGGCCTAAGCTGAAGTCTGGCCTCCCTCTACGGAGGTGACCAGGCTGATCAGGGGAAGATGCCACCCCATCACCCAGTGCTGCTGCCATTGCCGGCCGCTGCAGCCTCCAAGACGTTTTCATCAACATGGACTCCAGGCCCTTCACCACGAAAAAATGACAACTTTCTTTAAGCATTTTCAAGATGTTTCTTTCATAGGATATGACATTTTTTTCTTTCTTTTTTTTTTTATCCTCACCTGAGGATACATTTCCATTGATTTTTAGAGAGCATGAAAGAGAGAAGGAAAAACAGAGAAAAATATCAATATGAGAGGGACACTACGATTGGTGACAATCTTCTCACAATTCAGTACTGCTAGCTCCAAACTGCTCATCTGCCTGCCTCCCTGATTGCCCCTAACAGCCTGATTACCCACTAACCACTACCCTGCCAGCCTAATTGATGTCTAACTGTTCCCCTGCCAGCCTGTTTGCCCCCAACTTCCCACCTCTGCAGGCCTGGTCCCTCCCACCTGCCATCTCCTGCTGGCCTGATTGCCCACAACTGCCCTCCCTTGCAGGGCCTGGAACTTCCCAATGGCCCTTCCCTGCTGGCCATCTTGTGGGGGTAGGATCTTTGACCACATGGGGGGAGCCCTCTTGTATGTTGGAGTGATGGTCAATCTGCAAATTACTTTTTTATTAGATAGGACAGAGGCCTGGCGCATGGGTGGGGTCCAGCTGATTTGCCCTGAAGAGTGTCCCAATCAGGGTAGGGGTTCCCTTGGGGTGAGAGGCGGCCTGGGTGAAGGGCCTGTAGAGGTTTGCAGGCCAGACACACGCCCCCCGCCAGCAACCCAAATGGAGGCCCTGGGATCTGGGATTAATCTATGTCTACAATTGAATCTTTGCAGCCTGGAGTGGAGCCAAGCCTTCTGCTCGCTTCGGGGCGGCAGCCATTTCTGTTTGAAACATTGCACCCTAGAGTTGAGGCCTAAGCCAGCAAAGGCAGACTGAAAGTTTGGCTTCCTCCATTGCCAGGGAAACCCAAGCCTCTGTTCTCTCCAGCTCAGTGTATCTTTTATACAGTCATTTCTGTATCTTTTATAATTGAAACTTTGTAACATTCAGTGGAGGCCTAGAGAGGCAGAAAGCTTGGCTTCCTCTGTTGCCAGGAAAACCCAAGCCTTCCTCCTGCTCTCAGTGGCAGCAGCCATCTTGGTTGGGGCTTATTTGCATAATTTGCTCCTGATTGGCTGGTGGGCGTGACTGTGGGCGTGGCTTATGGTGTGGTGAAGGTATGCTCAAATTTGCATATTACTTTTTTATTAAATAGGACTAGAGGCCCAGTGCATGAAATTCGTGCACAAGGGAGTGTGTGTGTTGGGGGGTGTCCCTCAACCCAGCCTGGACTCTCTCGAATCTGGGACCCCTCGAGGGATGTCTGATTGCCTGGTAGGATAGGGCCTAAATGGGCAGTCAGACATCCTTCTCACAATCCAGGACTGCTAGCTCCAAACTGCTCACCTGCCTGCCTCCCTGATTGCTTCTAACCGCTTCTGCCTGCCCGCCTGATCACCCACTAATCACTACCCTGTCAGCCTAATTGATGTCTAACTGCTCCCCTGCCAGGCTGTTTGCCCCCAACTTCTCTCCTGTGCTGGCCTAGTCACCCCAACTGCCCTCCCTGCAGGCTTGATCGCCCCCAACTACCCTCCCTTGTAGGCCTGGAACCTCCCACTGTCACCTCCTTGTGTCCACATGGGGGCAAGATCTTTGACCACATGGGGGCAGCCCTTTTGTGTGTTGCAGTGATGGCCAATCTGGGTATTACTCTTTTATTAGACAGGATAGAGGCCTGGTGCATGGGTAGGGACCGGCTGATTTGCCCTTAAGGGTGTCCTGGATCAGGGTGGGGGTTCCCTTGGGGTGTGGGCAGCCTGGGCAAGGGGCCTATGGTAATTTGCAGGCCAGCCATGCCCCCAGCGACCCAAGTGGAGGCCCTGGGATCTGGGATTAATTTATGTTCTACAATTGAAACTTTGCAGTCTGGAGCGGAGCCAAGCCTTCTACTCGCTCCATGGCAACAGCCATTTCTGTTTGAAACTTTGTAGACTAGAGTGGAAGCCTAGACTTGGGCTGCAGAAGTTTGACTTCCTCCATCACCCGGGCAACCCTAGCCTCTTCTCTCTCCAGCTCTGCGGCTGCCGCCATTTCTATTGGGATTATGTATCTTCTATAACTGAAACTTTGTAGCATTGAGTGGAAGTCTAGGCCAGCAACAGCAGGCAGAAAGCTTGGCTTCCTCCACTGCAGGGGAAACCCAAGTCTCCCTCCTGCTCTCATTGGCTGCAGCCATCTTGGTTGGGGTTTATTTGCAATAATCTGCTCCTGATTGGCCGGTGGGTGTGGCTATTAGCATGGCTTGATTGGATGTACGGTCAATTTGCATATTACTTTTATTAGATGGGATATAGAGATAAATGTTAAGTGCCCTTAAAATTCTGCATCATTGAGGAATGCCTCACTTGCCTCAGCTTAGTCCCTCCCTGCAGAATATCTTGCAAAAAAAAAAAAAAGGCCTGCCATTAGATACCTCTAAACCCATCAAAGTAGATCATTCTTTGCACAAGGAAGTGTTTTTCTTAGAGACAAAATTTAAAACCGGAGACTATTAATATCAGAAGGAAAATTACTATCATTAAAGGGTGTTTAAATTATGAGTGTTAAAATTTTCCTTATGAAGATAAGAGTATGGAAAGCTAACTACAGTGAACTGTACAGTAACAGAGTTAACGCAATGATCAGTGGATGGCTTAAAAATCACTTATGGATGGTGCAGGCTCTCACCCCTTCCTGCAGCAAATTTAACTTCTTAATGTTTTATTTAGCCCAACAGTTAGGTCTCTTGACAATCACATGTTCACATCAACTGGCAGACGGTACAGCAGGAAATATTTAATTGATTTACCAGCTGACCTTTCTAGCCGAGTTATTTGGCAGCCTCATTAACCATCCTCAATTAAATAAATTCCAGCTGCTGCTCATGCTGCCGCTGTCCATGTGAGGAATGGTTGAATTGAAATGTAACACCTGTCACTTGAAGTGTGCCACTTGAATTTCCATCAGGGGCTTATTTGTAAATCTGCTTTCTCTTTTTTATTATGATGGTGCATCTTATGAGCCCAATGCATCTGTTTCAGTATTCTAGAGGATAACAAACCCTTTCTTTAATAATGTGCTTCACAAACCTTAGCATGCATCAAATGTCCATAAAAGACTGCCGGCACCAACGAGACCGATCTGGCTCAGTGGATAGAGCGTCGGCTGCGGACTGAGGGGTCCCGGGTTCGATTCCGGCAAGGGCATGTACCTTGGCTGCGGGCACATCCCCGGTAGGGGGCGTGCAAGAGGCAGCTGATCGATGTCTCTCTCTCATCGATGTTTCTGACTTTCTATCCCTCTCCCTTCCGCTCTGTAAAAAATCAATAAAATATAAAAATAAAAAAGACTGCCGGCACCAATGCCAGAGTTTCTGATTCAGTAGGTCTTAGGTGGGGCCTGAGAATTTGTATTTCTAGTTAGGTCTCATGTGATACTGATACCGTGATCCCAAGAGCACACTTTGGGAACCACTGCATTAAAACGCACCTCAAAGGGAAATCCGTGAATGCCACTAATGTAAATTTTATGTAAGTCCATCCTAATCTTACTCTGAAAAATGGGTAAAAATCTACCCAGGGTTTTAACTAATGTAGAAACAAGGAAACAATGTTTAGAAACCTAATTAATATGGACTGGAGTGACTTGGCTTACATCATATGTCCACCTCTTAACTGACAAGGGTAGGAAACTTCCAATTGGTTAATATCTCCATTCTTTTTTGTCTTTATAATTTCCAAAACTACTTTATGTTTACTCTTTCAGATGAACTTTAGAATCATATAGTCAGTTTAAAATAATTATAAAATATTTGTGTAGCTAGACAGAAATCTTGATTAGAATTATATTAAATACACTAAATTAGGGGAGAATTAACATCTTTATTGTACTCAGTATTTCCAAACCTAACCACAGTGTTTATTCACTTTTCTTTCAGATCTCTTAGTAAAGGTTATTAATCTTGCATAGTTCCTTTTAGCCTTATTGTATGAAAGGATTGTTAGCTTAGGAACACTACCAATTTTTGTATATCATCCACTTGATACAGGGAATTCAAGAAGTTCAGTAGGGCTGGGTGTGAGTTAGGAGGGATGGGAAAATGTATTTGTTCTAAGTAAGGCTTTATTTTTATGGAGTTGTTAAAGAATGGGAGAATACTTTCAGAAGATTCTTGCCTTCCTCTGCCATAGGTACTTGTTTTTAAGTCTAATGAGCTTCCCCCCTAAGCTCTTCCAGTGACCTCTTAGTAAAGGTTATTAATCTTGCATAGTTCCTTTTAGCCTTATTGTATGAAAGGATTGTTAGCTTAGGAACACTACCAATTTTTGTATATCATCCACTATCTTGAAGGATGAGGAGGAATCAGCCATGGGACGCAGTGAGAAAGGGAATTCCAGGGTGAAGACAGCAGCACATGTCCACGCACAAGGTATGAAGGACAGTGCATTTGGAGAATTAAAAGCAGTCCATTGTGGCTTGTGAGAGATAATTATATGGGTCAAGTAAATATAATAAAATTTTAAAATTGTATCTTATAAGTGATGGGAAGTCACTGGAAGAGCTTAGGGGGGAAGCTCATTAGACTTAAAAACAAGTACCTATGGCAGAGGAAGGCAAGAATCTTCTGAAAGTATTCTCCCATTCTTTAACAACTCCATCAAAATAAAGCCTTACTTAGAACAAATACATTTTCCCATCCCTCCTAACTCACACCCAGCCCTACTGAACTTCTTGAATTCCCTGTATCAAGTTTTCTTCAGCCTTTACCAGGTTCAATATAAAGTGTTCCTTCTGCCTAGAATAACCTCTCCTTTCACCCACTTATAGCCTGGCTGGCTCTCCTACTCTCTACTCCAGGGCAGTTTAGGTTTTATCTCCCCAGAGAAACCTTTCTACTCTACCACCCAATCCAACTCATCCAGATAATATTATCCTATCTAATAAAAGAGTAATATGTAAATTACTCTGCTACACCCACCGGCCACACTCACCAGCCAATCAGGATCGAGTATGCAAATTAACCCAACCAAGATGGCTGCAGCCATGGAGAGAGCAAGAGGAAGGCTTGGGTTTTCCCGGTGATGGAGGAAGACAAGCTTTCCACACACCTTGGCTGGCCCAGGCCTCCACTCAATGCTACAAAGTTTCAATTATAGAAGATAAATAAATCCCAACTAAAATGGCTGCAGCCACAGAGCGAGCAGGAGGCTTAGCTCTGCTCCAGGCTACAAAGTTTCAATTGTGGAAGATAAATATATCCCAAATACCAGGGCCTCCGCTTGGGTCACTTGGGGGTGTGGCCGGCCTGCAAACCACTACAGGCCCCTCACCCATACTGACCCTTACCCCAAGGAAACCCCCACCCTGATCTGGGACACCCTTCAGGGCAAACCAGCTGGCCCCCACCCATGCACCAGGCCTCTATCCTATATAATAAAAGAGTAATATGCAGATTGACCATCACTCTAACACACAAGATAACTGCCCGCTGTGGTCAAAGATCCTGCTCCCATGTGGACACAAGATGGCCACCACAAGATGGCTAGCAAGGGAGGGCAATTGGGAGGGACCAGGCCTGCAAGGAAGGGCAGTGGGGGGCAATCAAGCCTGCAGGGAGAGCAGTTAGGGGTGACCAGGCTGGCAGAGGAGGGAAGTTGGGGATGACCAGGCTGGCAGGGGAGAGAAGTTGGGGGCAACTAGGCCTACAGGCAAGGGCAGTTTGGGGGGACCCAGGCCTGCAGGGGAGAGTAGTTGGGAGGGACCCAGGCCTGCAGGGGAGGACAGTTAGGGGTGACCCAGACTGCAGGGGAGAGCCATTAGGGGCAAATAAGCTGGCAGGGGAGCAGTTAGGCATCAATCAGGCTGACAGGGGAGTGGTTAGGGGGTGATCAGGCTGGCAGGCAGAAGCAGTTAAGGGCAATCAGGAGGGCAGGCAGTGAGAAGTCAGGAGCCCGCAGTCCTGGATTGTGAGAGGGCTGTCCCAGATTGGAGAGGGTGCAGGCTTGGTGAGGGACACCCCCTAACCCCCGTGCACAAATTTCTTGTACCAGGCCTCTAGTTAATAATAAAAATCACTGGTCAGATGATTGCAATGTGCATTCTACATGCTTACCTCATTTAACCATCACAACTGTGGTTAGGAAACTGAGGCTTTCAGAAATTTGACATCTTACCCAAGGACACTTTGCTATTAAGAAGTACCTGATGCAAAATCTGGCTGGCTTCAAAGCTTAACAAGGGTGTGAGACTCTGTTACCGTAGCATTAATGTATACAACAGAAAGGAACAGAGAAACTTCTACTCTAACCTTCACCTAGTGCCTGTGGCCCCACCTTCCTGCTATTGTCTCTTAAAAAGGGAAGAACTTGACACATGCTGCAACAGGACCAACTCAATGAAAATACTGTTTAGGCTGCTCAGGTTGGTGCTTCCTAGCCCCAAGAAAGCAAACTGGTGTATTAATGTGGGTCTCAACTACCCCTTCACACACACACTCCCACCCACTCACTACTGGCAGGTGAACTCCCCTCCCCCCAATACAGACATGCACACACCCTCCAGTGCTTGAACTGGTGGGATCACAACCTGGGGCTGCCAGGAGAGAGGCTACTCAAGTCTAAAGCTCTGATGGATGGCCTACAGCCCAACAGATAGCAGAGTGGGTGTACATTAGAAGACTCAAGACAACGCTGGCCAGGTGTCATACTTCAGGCCACCTCCCAAGATTCACAAGGAAGAATCTGAAGCTGCTCCACTGACTGATCTCCAAAGCCAGAAGTTCAAGTACACCAGTAGCCAGCAGAACTGGGACCCAAAAAGTCAGTGGCTGGCAACTATTTTGCTAGGATATTCACTGATATTGTAAAAACAATGTACCCTCTGGCACATTTTCAGTTGGCATCAAAATCTTCACCATATGTTAAAGAATGTGATTTCTAGTATACTGTAAAAAAAGTGACATTTAAAATGTTATATTACTTTTTCAAGTGTATCCCATAGAACCTAAATATCAGAGTGATTTTGAAACCCATTTAAAACTTCATGGACTATTCTTGAACAGATGAAAATTTTACACTGTTCCTTATTCTCTTTTATTTACATTCTATTTTCTTATATAACTTTATCCTAATATATTACTGTGCTTTAAATGTTTTTTTACTATCCTACTAGCATACTTTTTTGACACACACACACACATATGTATATACTAAATTTGCTTTCAACGTTGCTTTAAATATCTAAACGTTAAAATGATAACTTCTGGATTCAGTTATAAATATAATTATTAATAATAGTTTATCAAAATAACATTACAAATTTGATAATTATTCAACATAAAAAGGGAAGACTAATAGAAAATGAATCTCTTAATAAAATTACTGCTTGTTTTTTCATATATCCAGGGATAAATATACCTGGTGCTATGATTCAGATATTCAACATCAACTTTATAAGGACACAGAAAAAGCCTCACTTAAATAAGTGGGTGAGAATTAAATATAATTGTTATAGATTTGTCTCCCTTTTGTTGAATTTTTTTCTAAGTTATATTCCCAAGTAACTTAATAACCTATCATTAAAAATATTTCAACTCAAACCGGTTTGGCTCAGTAGAGTGTTGGCCTGTGGACTGAAGAATCTCATGTTCAATTCCTGCCAAGGACACATGCCTGGGGTGCAGGCTCGGTCCCCAGTAGGGGTGTGCAGGATGCAGCCAATCAATGATTCAGTCTCATCATGGATATTTCTCTCTCTCTCCCTCTCCTTCCTCTCTGAAATCAATAATAAATTATTTTTTAAAAGGTCTTTAAAATATTTTAAATGACCTGTTAGCTGGCAGGGAAAACAACGGAACCTACTTGACCTGTCAAAGAACTTGAGTCATAAGTCACTTAACTTTCTAAACCCTCACAGTGACATACCAGTAGACTGGCATGTGGAAGCTCTGACACTCAGAGGAATGCAGTGCAGAAGAGTCAGGATGGGGAAGGTGTGCCCTTCTTTGTACAGGAGAAAGATAATTATGTAAGGACAAGCTGGGAAAGAATATTACCCCCTTAGGCACAGAGACAGCAGAGTAATTTTCCAAAAAGATTATGTGGAAGTTGAGGATGTGAAAGTTGACTGTTATAATTTGATTAGGTCTACATATTCTTCAAAAAATTGCATAGTGTATTATTTGCACAATGTTTGTCATTTAATAGTATGATATTCATTCAATTTTTCTATGACTTTATTCTTTTACTCATCTATTATCCATTATAGCTTCCTATATGAGAACATTTTATCTAGAATGTTTTATCTAAAAATTGCTAAGCACAATTGGTATCACCCTGTAGATTAAAACTCCAATTAAATTTTCATGGTTAAAAAAAATAAATCCCTGCCCTGACTAGTGTGGCTCTATTGATTAGAGCGTTGTCCTGAATACCCATCAGGGCACATTCCCAAGTTGCTGGTTTTAATCCCTAGTCAGGGCTTGTAAAGGAGGCAACCAATCGCTGTTTCTCCCTCTCTCCCTTCCTCTTTCTAAAATTAGTAAAACAATTTAAGAAGACACAGTAGAATACTATGCAGCAGTAAAATAAAAAGGAACTCTTACCATCTGCAATAGCATAGAGAGAGCTGGAGAATATTATACTAAGCAAAATAAGTCAGACGGAGAAAGGTAAGTATCACATTATCTCACTCATATGTGTAATTTAATGAACAAAATAAACTGATGAACAAAACAAATCCAGAGACACAGAACCATGGAACAGACTGATGGATTTCCATGGGAGTCTTGAAGGAGAGAGATAACAAGGAACTTGTATGCATATATGCAGAGCCCAGGGACACAGACAATGGTGTGATGAAGGCTTGGGAGGGGTGAGTGCAGGAAGGAAGGGGTCAAGGGAATTGGGAAAGAAAATAAAAGTGTTGTTAGCAGAAAACATTATCTAGCAAGGAACCAAGATGGCGGCATAGGTAAACACCTATCTTGCTGCCCCACACAGCAATTTCAAAACTACAACTTAATGAAAGAACAAACATCATCCAGAATCACCGGTAAGCTGGCTGAGTGAAAATTCCACAAATAAAAGTGAAGATAGGACACTGTGACTCGGAGGAGCGGCCGAGGACAGCATTGAAGATACGCCTGGAGAGAGGTTTGGAGCCGTGCATGCGCCAGTGGATAGGGCGGGTAAAAACCCAGCCGGTTTTCTTGAACAGGGGAGACAAAGACGTCCCACTGCCCTGATTCTCCGGGCAAAATCCGGGGAACCCACAATCAAACGGGGTAACAACTGGACAGTGGGGAGGCACACCAAAACTCGGGCACTGCAAGGGTCTGCGGGCTTGTGGAGAAGGCAAGCTTGTGCAGAGTGCACGTGAACTTGGGAACAGCACAGCTATGTGACCACGCAGAGAGGACTAGTGACTTACTCTCTCATTCAGGAAACCGTCAGACTGATTTGTTTTACGACCCTGGGTGAGATGTTGGGTGTGCAGACTCATTTGGGGAGAGGATGAATTGTCGGGCAGCGGGTGGAGCTCAGCGGCAGCTCTCTCTCAGAGGTGTTGGCAGCCATTGCCCCCCGGCACAGAGTCCCAGGGGCCGCATAGGGTGGAGCTGATGCTGTCTACTTGGCCCAGAGACTCCGCCTATCCAACCTGAGCACAGCTGAACCTCATAGCCAATTGGCCTGGAGGTCAAACCCTCCTAGTGCTAACAACAATAATCAAGGCTTAACTTCAACAAGACTGTGCAACCTATACCTACCTCAGGTAACTGGAGAGGCAGAGCCACTGTCCCTTAGAGGACATGTACTACACAAAGCTAATCAACCAACTCAGGAAAGCAGCCACCATGCAGAGACATGGAAAGAAATCAGATGTGGAAGAAATGGAGGGGAAAAAAAACGACTGGACATAGAATTCAAAACCACGGTTAAAAGGCTTTTCAAGAGGCTCCTAGAAAAGGCCGAGACCTACGAGGAAATGAACAAGACCTGTGATGAAATGAATGAGACCTACAAGGAAATGAACGAGACCTACGAGGATATGAAAAAGGACCAACTAGAAATTAAGCATACACTGACTGAAATGAAAAATATTATACAGAGAGAACCAAGATGGCAGCATAGGCAAAACACCTATCTTGCCGTCATTAACGAAAGAACAAACACCTTCCAGAATCACCAGAAAGCTCGCCGAGTGAAAATTCCACAAATAAAAGTGAAGATAAGACACTGTGACTCGGAGGAGCTGCAGCGAACAGCGTTGAAAGATTCGCACGCAGAGGTTTGGAGCGCGCGCCGCGGAGAGGGCGGGCGGCTGAAAACTGGCCAGTTTTCTCAAACGGGGAGACAACGGCATCCCACTGGACTGATTCTCCAGCTCGGGGTGAAGTCCAGAGAACCCACTATCACACGGGGTGAAAACTGGACAGTGGTAGGGCACGCCGAAGCTCAGGTGCTGCCGGGTATCCCGGCTTGTGGAGAAGGCAGCTTGTGCGCGAACAGCTCGGCTGCGTGACGGCACAGAGCGCGCTCTGCGACTTGTCTCTCATTCGGAAAACCATCAGACTGCTTTGTTTTACGACCCTGGGTGAGACATTTCGCATGCAGACTCATTTTGGGAGAGTCTGAACTCCCCGGCAGCCAGTGGAGCTCGCCAGCTGCTCGCTCTCAGAGGTGGTGGCGGCCATTGCACCCGGCACAGAGTCCCCAGGGCTGCACAGGGCGGAGCTAACGCTGTCTGCTTGGCCCGGAGACTCCGCCCATCCAACCTGAGCACAGCTGAACTTCATAGACAATTGGCCTGGAGGTCAACCCTCCAAGTGCTAACAACGATTAACTGAACTTAACTTCAGCAAGACTGTGCAGCCCATATCGACCTCAGGTAACTGGGGAGGCTGAGCCACTGTCCCTAGTAGGAAGTCTACCACACAAAGCTAATTGACCAACTCAGGGAAGCAGCCACCATGCAGCGACATGAAAAGAAATCAGATGTGAAAGAAATGGAGGAAAAAAAACGACTGGACATGGAATTCAAAACCACGGTTATAGGGTTTTTCAAGAGGCTCCAACAAAAGGTCGAGGGCTATAAGGAAATAAGCAAGACCACAAAGGAAATGAATGACTCCTACAAGGAAATGAACAAGACCCTCAAGGATATAAACGAGACCTGCAAGGAAATGATCAAGACCAACATGGAAATGAATGAGTCCTACAAGGAAATGAAGGAGACCCTCAAAGATATAAAGGAGACTCTCAAGGATATGAAAAAGGACCAACCAGAAATTAAGCATACACTGACTGAAATAAAAAATATTATACAAAGACCTAAAAGTGCTCTGGAGCACCCCAAGAACCAAGTTATAGATTTGAAATACAAAGAGGGAAAATCCACTCAGCTGAAAAAGCAAGAAACCAAAAGAATCCAAAAAATTGAAGATAGTATAAGGGGCCTCTGGGACAACCTCAAGCATACCAACATCCGAATTATAGGGGTGCCAGAAAAAGAGAGAGACCAAGACAATGAAAATCTATTTGAAGAAATAGTGACTGAAAACTTCCCACACCTGGTGAAAGAAATTGACTTAGGAGTCCAAGAAGTGCACCGAACCCCAATATATTGGAACCCTAAGAGGACCACACCAAGGTACATCATAATTAAAATGCCAAGAGCAAAAGACAAAGAGAGAATAATAAAAGCAGCAAGAGAGAAACAGTTAGTTACCCATAAGGGAGCACCCATACGATTGTCAGTGGATTTCTCAACAGAAACGATGCAGGCCAGACGGGAGTGGCAAGAAATATTCAAAGTGATGAACAGCAAGAATCTACAACCAAGATTACTCTATCCAGCAAAGCTATCATTCAGAATTGAAGATCAGATGAAGTGCTTCGCAGATAGGAAAAAGCTAAAGGAGTTCATCACCACCAAACCAACATTATATGAAATGCTGAAGGATATTCTTTAAGAAGAGGAAGAAGAAAAAGGTAAAAATATAAATTATGAATAACAAATACACATCTATCTACAAATGAACATATAAATCAAGTGAATTGATAGGCTGTTGAACAGGATAAACTGGTGAATATAACAGAGACATGGACATAGACAGGGAATGGACTGACAATTCTTGGGGAGAAAAGGGTTGTGGGAAGTGCAGCAAGAGACTGGACAAAAATCTTGCAACAATGGGAGAGGACAGTGGGGAGGGGGAGGGGAGGGCGGAGGGTGGGATAGGTACAGGGTGGAGGGGAGCTATAGGGGGATAAAAAGGGGAAACAACGTAATTAATAAACTGAACAATAAAGATTTTAAAAAAATAAAAGTTAAAAAAAAATATTATACAAAGACCTAAAAGTATTCTAGAGGACCGCAAGAACCAAGTTAAAGATTTGAAATACAAAGAGGTAAAATCCACTCAGCTGGAAAAGCAAGAAACCAAAAGAATCCAAAAAATTGAAGATAGTGTAAGGGCCCTCTGGGACAACCTCAAGGATAACAACATCCAAATTATAGGGGTGCCAGAAAAAGAGAGAGAGCAAGACAATGAAAACCTATTTGAAGAAATAGTGACTGCAAACTTCCACACCTGGTGAACGAAATTGACTTAGGAGTCCAAGAAGTGCACCGAACCCCAATATATTGGAACCCTAAGAGGACCACACCAAGGCACATCATAATTAAAATGCCAAGAGCAAAAGACAAAGAGAGAATATTAAAAGCAGCAAGAGAAAAACAGTTAGTTACCTATAAGGGAGCACCCATACAATTGTCCGTAGATTTCTCAACAGAAACGATGCAGGCCAGATGGGAGTGGCAAAAAATATTCAAAGTGATGAATAGCAAGAATCTACAACCAAGATTACTCTACCCGGCAAAGCTATCATTCAGAATTGAGGGTCAGATAAAGTGCTTCGCAGCTAAGAAAAAGCTAAAGAAATTCATCATCACCAAACCAATATTATATGAAATGCTGAAAGATATTCTTTAAGAAGAGAAAGAAGAAAAAGTTACAAATAAAAATTATGAACAACAAATACACATCTATCAACGAATCTAAAAATCAAGTGAATTAATAAGCTGATGAACAGGATAAACTGGTGAATATAATAGAATCATGGGCATAGAGAGGGAATGGACTGACAATTCTTGGGGAGAAAAAGGGTGTGGGAGATGCAGCAAGAGACTGGACAAAAATCATGCATGTATGAGAGAGGACAGTGGGGTCGGGGGTGAGGGTGGAGGGTGGGATTTTTACCGGGTGGTGGGGAACTATGGGGGAAAAAAGGGGGAACAATGTCATTAATAAACTGAACAATAAAGGTTAAAATATTTTTAAAAATCCCTTCAAAAAAAAAAAGAAAACATTATCTAGTATAATTAAGGAAAATAAGAAATTCCCAATAGAAGCAGATCATTAAATGATACAACTGCCTTTTCAAAGTATACTTCTGGTCACATATATCAAAAAGGGCCAATGTTGATATGAAACTAGCTTTCAGAAGATTTCCTATGAAGAGATATTACATTTGAAGAATGCCTCGTATGACAAGTCCAAATGCATTTCACAGGTGTCACAATGTCTTGCAATCTTCATGCTTCACGAAAATCTTCTACAAGATTCCTCTAATGATTATGTTTATTCTTATTCATGTACTTTCAAGTTCAAATCAAATCTCAGAAATCTGAACTAGAGGGGAACCTGGAGATGATTTCATCTCTTCCCTTCCAACTCACTTTCAGATATGATTTACTGAGACCCAGAAAAGTCTGATGATAGGTCCAGTGTCTTCATCCGGTTGATGAAAGGACCAAGACTGATTGAAACCCTGGTTGCATGCCTCCCTGTCCATTGGTGTTGCTCTCACTATGCCACCTGATCAATGATCTTGCATGGGGCCCTGACAACTTCTTTGAAATTTCATACTCTCAATAGCCACCTGAGTGCACTGCATCTGGACATTTAAAGAGCAAGTTAAAAAAGAAGCAGGAATATATTCATGGAATTCGGAACTAGCCAGGCTGTGTCTAAGTCACAGAACTATTGAAAGGATCAACTGACATGAAGTAGGTAAAGTGTTAAAACAGCAGGTTTTGTAAACTGTAATGAATGATACATATGTAAGAAATGTTTAAAGTCATAAAACCTAAAACATAACTATTAAGTTTCTTAAAGAAAAACTTAGATATCTTGTTTAAAATATAAGTATGCCACAAAATATCTATGCCAAATTCTACCACAAAAAGTTTATTGGATACATTTTAAAGATATATTAAATATATTGTTAAGAGTAATCTTATATTGCCGAATCGGTTTGGCTCAGTGGATAGAGCGTCGGCCTGCGGACTGAGGGGTCCCAGGTTCGATTAAGGTCAAGGGCATGTACCTTGGCTGCAGGCATATCCCCAGTAGGGGGGGGGGTGTGTGTGCAAGAGGCAGCTGATCGATGATTCTGACTTTCTATCCCTCTCCCTTCCTCTCTGTGAAAAATCAATAAAATATATATTTTTTTAAAAGAGTAATCTTATAAAAATATAACTGAAATAGAAATAACCTGAAATTCAGTAAAAATGTAACCAGCATTTGTAGAACATTGGCTGCTTTATGAAACTGTACCAAAATGTTAGTTCTAAGAGTAAAAGGTTAAATAAAATCATAATTTCATATTTTCATTTAATTAAGAAATACATTTTAAATTTAAAAAGAAAAACAATTATAAAAAATCCTTTTGGTTTATTACTATTATTATCCATGAGAGGGCGCTCATTCCCTCACTTTTTAAGTCTGGATTAGAAATGAAGAACAAATCAATTCACCCAAGTGCACCTAAGTAAGTTTTCCAGCCATTTCATTTTTATTCTTCAAAAATTCTAATGATGAGAATTTCCTCCTACTCTTTCTTGGCATTGTTTCCTCCTTGTCTCTAACAGAAGGGCAACCTATGTCCATATTTGTTACCAGCACCTCAAATAAGAAGTCCCTGAGTGAAGGTTTTTGTTTCTGGTGGCAAGACTGAAAACACTCACTGCACACAAGCAGTCCCATCTGTAAGGCAAAGGTGAGTGTACTCCCAAGACTGGGACTACAGATCCCTTCATAACAGCACATTCAGTAGAAGAAAAGGCACAGACTTTCGAGTCGCAGGTCTTGATTGGCCAAAAACTGAGACACCTGGCAATTTTCCTAACCTCTGATTAGAAAGGGCTGAAAGTTACTATCTCCCAATGATTTGCACAGATTAATACTGAAAATATACATAGAGCCAACATAAAGACAAAACAGAAACCAAACAACTAGTCATTTCTGCTTTCTCCAACTACCTCACTCCACTGTACCCTCAACCCCCTTCAGATCCTGGCAATGCAATCTGGTTATATGTTTTCCCTCTAAATGTGAACTATGTCAATTCTGGCTTAATGAAGACAGTATCCAAATAAAAAATATTTATAGACAGGGCAGGCTTAACAGAGGCTGCCCTGTCCCCCCGCCATGCTTCCTACAAAGTGACCACAAAAATTCCCAAGTTCATAACACTTCCAATTAATCCTCCCCTCATATATATTTGAAGGCAGAATATATAATCCATCGTTATACCCCCAGTGCTTAGCAAAATGCCTGGTATATAAACACTAAGTTGTGAATAAGTAGATGACTCGCCCAAATCTTAAGGTATTGGTTCTTAAAGACCCTCCCTTGGAAGGAAAGAGACAGCAAGTTACTAAATTATGGCAATTCAATCTTGAAAAAACTATAACAGTTGTGTCAATAAATTGCAATGGAAACACAAAAGGCACAGTCCCTTTTACGGTCGCACCAAAAAAATTAAGATACCTAGGAATAAACTTAACTAAGGAGGTAAAACACCTATATGCGGAAAACTATAAGACACTGAAAAAAGAGACAGAGGAAGATATAAACAGATGGAAGAAATGACATATTCATGGACAGGCAGAATCAACATCATTAAAATGCCCATACTACCCAAAGCAATCTATAGATTAAATGCACTCCCCATTCAAATACCAACAGCATATTTCACAGACCTACAGCGAACTTTCCAAAAACTCATCTGGAATAAATAAAGACCCCGAATAGCAGTAGCAATCCTGAGAAAGAAGAACAAAGTAGGTGGGATCTCAATACCAGATAGCAAGCTGTATTACAAAACCACTATTCTCAACACAGCCTGGCACTGGCACAAGAACAGACATATAGATCAATAGAATAAAACTGAGAACCCAGAAATCAACCCAAACCACTATGCTCAATTAATATCTGACAAAGGAGGCATGAACATACAATGGAGTCAAGACAGTCTCTACAATAAATGGTGTTGGGAAAATTGGACAGATACATGCAAAAAAATGAAACTAAACCACCAACTTACACCATACACAAAAATAAACTCAAAATGGATAAAGGACTTAAACATAAGATAGGAAACCATAAAAATACCAAAGGAATCCACAGGCAGCAAAATCTCAGACATATGCCAAAGCAGTATCTTCACCGATACCATTCCTAGGGCAATGGAAACTAAAGAGAAAATAAACAAATGGGACTACATCAACATAAAAAGCTTCTGCATAGCAAAGGAAACGATCAACAAGAAAGCCCACTGCATAGGAGAGCATATTTGCCAATGTTATTTCTGATAAGTATTAATCTCTAACATTTACAGGAAACTCACACAAGTTAACAAAAGGAAGATAAACAACCCAATCAAAAAATGGGCAACAGACCTAAATAGATACTTTTCAAAAGCAGACAGAAGCAAGGCCAAGAGACATATGAAAACATTCTCAAAGTCACTAATTATCCCAGAGATGCAAATCAAAATGACAATGCAGTACCATCTCACACCTAACCTGTCAAAATGAGAATCATCAACAAATCAACAAACAACAAGTGCTGGCGAGGATGCGGAGAAAAGGGAACCCTGGTGCACTGCTGGTGGGAATGCAGACTGGTGCAGCCACTGTCAAGAACAGTATGATGTTTCTTCAAAAAATTAAAAATAAAACTCCCATTTGACCCAATGATCCCACTTCTAGGAATACACCATAAGAAACTAGAAACATCAACTGGAAAGAACATATGCACCCCTATGTTCATAGCAGCACAATTCACCATAGCTAAGATTTGGAAACAGCCTAAGTGCCCATCAGCAGATGAGTGGATTAAAAAACTGTGGTACATCTACACAATGGAATACTACACTGCAGTAAAAAAGGAGTTCTTACCATGTGCAACAACATGGATGGAACTGGAGAGCACTATGCTAAGTGAAATAAGCCAGGCAGAGAAAGATAAATATCACATGATCTCACTCATTTGTGGAATATAATGAACAACATAAAGTGATAAACAAAAATAGATCCAGAGACAGAGAAACATCAATCAGAATGTTAAACCACAGGAAAGGTAGGAAGGTAAGGGGGAGAGATCAACCAAAAGTCTTATATGTATCCATATAAGCCTAAACAATGGACACAGACAATAGGGGGATGAGGACATGAATGGGAGGTGGGGGGTAATAGGGGGATAAGGACACACATGTAATACCTTAATCAATAAGAAATTAAAAGAAAAAAGAAACACAAAGGGCAGGACTAATTTTGCCACGGGTATATGAGACAGCTTGATGGAGAACTGATTAATCACAGTAACAGTAATAAAAAAAACACTAACAAATATCAAGGGCATACCATGTCAAATACTATTCTAAGCTATATATATGTATATATGTACACACACACACACACACATATAGTTCATTTTACTTTCCCAAATAACTATATGAAATAGATACTATTTTTCCCATTTTACAGACAAGAATGGTGAGGCACAGAGATGTTAAGTCACTTAGCTAAGTCACATGCTTTAATATGCAGAAGTGAAATTTGAACCCACACTTTAACCACAGTACAGAGAAAGAAGGGAGCTCATTCCTGGAAGAGGGAAACGGACTTAAAGGATAAAAGACCCTGTCTTGTCATGATAAATATATAGTCTTAACAATGCAAATAGCAGGGGAGCAAAGGAGGCTGTACTCTAGTAGTGACACAATGGAATATGGCTTCGTTAAGAAACAGCTTGACAGAGTGGATAAGACACACTCCCACAGCTCTTCCAAATGAGAGCTGTATATCACTGGGCAAGTTACTGAAGCTCTGTATGCCTCAGCTTCCCTGTCTGTAAAATGAAAGTAATAATAACTACCTGACAATGTTGTTGTACAAAGGATTAGGTCACAATTTATAAAGTGATTAGGACATTGCTTGGCATGCAGTACTTGCTAAAATAAGCAAGTGAATACCGAAAGTGAGAGACAATGCAGGGGCTGGTACAATGTGTCACCATTCAGGTAAGGAACGATGAAGGTCTAAGTGAACAGTAATAGTGGAGACAAAGGGAGATCCAAATTAAGAACTTTCTCAGGCAGAACAAAAGTATTTGGTGGGCATTTGGACTTAGAGGGGGCAGGGTAGTGGTGTGTGGGAGTACCTAGGGGAATCCCCAAGACCTACCCTAATATCTGACACCAACTCTAAGATCAGGGTCCTCACGACCACTTTCAGGTTTACTTATTAGCTAGGACAGTGATGGTCAACCTTTTGAGCTTGGTGTGTCAAAATTTGCCAAAAAAACGATAATAACTCTGGTGGTGTGTCACTTCGGGGAAAAAAACCCATAATTTCGCGACATGTATAGCTTAAATAACAAAAATATATAATTGTAACATATAACTGTATTTAATAATCCAAAAACTAATTATTTAACTTATCTGCTTAGTGACTTGTTTGTTCATATGTCAGTCAGTTTCTTTTGTTGGTCTTGATTATTATTTAACTTGTGTGGGATGCCAAGAACTAAGATAAGTGAGGGGGAGGGGGAATTCTTTAAATAACCTGCCGATTAGTGACTTTTCTGTTGCTGAATTTCATTGGCTAAACCTTCAATTGAAGGTTGGTATTCTGTACACTTCAAGCCCAAGCAAGCGCTACTAACTTCATCTGTCAATCTATTTCTTTTGTTGGTTTTGATATTATTTAACACTGAGAATAAGGTCTCACAAAAGTACGTAGAGGGAAAAATTGTGAGTAAAGCCATTACTATATTTTTCATGGTGCTAAAAGTGTTGGGTAATCGGTTCCAGGCACTCCAAATTTCCTGTTCATAGTGGTACTCCTCTTGATTCTCCAAGCGGCACCTTTCCAGATTCTCAAGCTTTGACCTCAAGTCGACAAACACCTGAGACCAGATGCTGTCTTGAAATTCTGCAAGTTGCATCTCCAAATCATCAATTTGCATCCATTGGAAACGATTTAATTCCAAACTACTGTAGACTACTACATCAGGATACTTATTTTTATGATCTGTTCTAGGCTTCTAAATTGATTAAATCTATCACTGAACTGGTCAGTAATGAGTCTAAAACATGCTGGTACTTTATATGCAAGGGTTCCATTTCATTTTGTACAGCTGCACTGGCCTTTTCAAAATACTTTGTTACTCAAGGGAAATACTTATAAGTTTTAGTTTCTACATCTCGCTTGAAAATTTTAAGTGTACTTTCAAAAGCTTTTATGTATCCAAACATAACATCAATACTTTTGCCAAAACCTTGTAACTTTTAGTTCAGTTCATTAATATGAATAGAGAGATCTGTGAAAAATAGGGTGTTGACCCACTTATCATCATTGAGCTGAGAAAAGTTTCCCAGTTCCTTATCTTCAAGAAATATCTTAATTTCTTCAAAGCACTCCACAAAGCGCTCAAGAACTTTGCCGTGGCTCAGCCATCTTGCATTATTGTACATCAGCAGTCCACACTAGGTGGAATCAACCTCCAGTAAAAGTGCAGAAAATTCTCGCTTGTGAAGGGGGCGAGCAGCTATTAAATTAACTATTTTTGTAACAACTGACATTAAGTCATTTAAGTTTGTGAATCCTGCCTTGGCACATAAAACCTCCTGATGGATAATACAATGAAAAGGCACAATCGGATGTCCAATAGCTTCCGTAAACAATTTGACAAATCCGACTTTTTTTCCCCACCATGTTTGGTGCTCCATCTGTCATCACTGACACAACTTTAGATATCAATGCTTAGGTCACGGAATGTTTGTATAACAACCTTACATATTTTGCTTCCTGATGTACTTGTTGGCACTGATACTAACTTTATCAACTCTTCTCTCATTGTGAGACCATCAGAATAATGACCAATAATGGCCAACTGAGCATGTGATGCGACATCAGTAGTTTCATCAAGAGAGATTGAAAAATATTTACAATTACTTATGTCTCTCTTTAATTGATGTTGTATATTTGTATGTTTGTGTTCAGTCTCATTATTCAGTCTTTTATGATATTTCTACTGAGTGGTAACTCAGATATTCTCTTAATAATTGCATCTTTATTCTGCATATGGTGAAATACAACTGGTGCATATCTTAGGAGAGTTTCTTTAATAAATTCTCCCTCATTGAGTACTTTTCCATGCTGAGCTATGGAGTGAGCAATGCTCAAACTTGCAGATGTTAAATTTGTAGAGCCTTTTATAAATTTAAGAATGGAATTAGATTGGCTCTTATAAAGGTGTAGCTGCCTGGAAATGTATTCCTTCTTTTCATCCTCACTTTTTTTCAAGAGCTGGAAATGAATAGTTTCAAAATGTCTATTTATATTCCACGTTCTGCTTACCACCGTTTCAGTACATAGAATGCAAAATGATCTGCCATTTTTTTCTATAATGCTGAAATCAGGTCTTAAGAACATTTACTAGAGTAAAACTTCTGTTTGAAACTTTGGCCACAGTTCACCCTTGCTTGCTTAAAACAAAAGAATTATTACTTTAGTTTCCAGCTTGTGACTTTGAAGGCTAAAAATCCCTTTGAAGACTAGAACCAGAGGAGTAACCGGTTGGCGCCAATTATGTAGTCACCCCATCTGTTTTCACAAGATAGGACCACTTTCCCATGTCTACCAGAATACACAGTTAGAAGATAAAAAAAATGAGCAATAAGGTCATTCATAGTCTATTGGCACCCCTTCCCCAGATGCGGCCTTGGGGGCTGTTCGCCAAACACAGGGCAATAACATTTATGGTTCAGACCCCTTTAAAAGGACTGCCTGTACCCTGGGCAGTGCGGTCATTGAGTGTTAGGTCTCTGACCATCCTGGCCAGTGTTCAATAAATTCTTGCCTGCTTATTACCAACTTAATCGCCTCCGTGGTCATTTGCAATTCGTTATAGAAGTCACCCCACAACAGTGCCATAAATCTCGGTCCATGTCTCTTGAAAGGGTTGGCTACTGCTACTGCCACTCCCTTTACTTAACCTTGGTTTTTTATTTTTGGGGTTCTCCATCAGGGGGGCAGTGACAGAAGATAGAATTATAGATAGCCTGTTAGCCCTGCAGACAATTAGGGGTAAACTAGCCTAACTGACCACAAGATGGCACATGTAACCATCTTTTAGGAAAGGGCAGGGTTAATAAGCAGAAATAGGCATTAATAAGGATGCACAACAGTAACAGTGGTGAAATGGAGTCTGCACTATGCTGCAAAATGACATTCCTTATATAAATTAAGATGGCTGCCGCTATTTCTAATGGCAGCATATGGCACCCATAGCACAGGCCTCACCTCCTCCAACCTCCCCCTCACTTATTTCAGTAATGAGAGTCAATTAGAACAATAGATTGGATGATGGTTGCTGTAGTTATGTGGTTGCTGGTAATGGCGATCACAGGGCCCCCAGAGATGCATCCCCCGCGGCATTAGCTGCTCCCTGCTCCACCAGCCAGAAGTGAGGTCAAAGATCCCCTAATGGCCTAACCACAAGTCTCAGAACTGTGCCGGAGTTCTGTTGTTTTGGCCTACAGACCTCCGGCACAGAGTGTCTACTCTACACTGCAGCAAATGTTTCATCCTCGGCTACTGCACCTGCCCACGCAGTAGCCGAGGATGAAAGGTCCTTCTTGGCATGTGGCCCCATACTTCTCTGTACGTGACCGCATGCAACTGTGTGTCATCGAAAATGGCTACGTGTGTCAGTGCTGACATGCATGTCATAGGTTCACCATGACGGAGCTAGGAGGACACACAGAACTCACCTATACTCACAGTTACAGTTATGGTTTATTACAGCAAAAAGATATGGGTTAAAATCAGTCAAGGTAAGAGATGCATGAGGCCGAGTACAGAGAATTTCAAAGCATTAAGTTTCCAGGTGTCCTCTCCAGTGAAACATGGGTGAGGACAACTTTTCCTTGCCACTGTGTGTGATAATACGCATTGTGTATTACCACACTGCCAACTATGGAGGCCCACCAGGGCCTCAGTGCCTATATTTTATTTTATCTCAGCCATACGAAGATGATAGACAGCCTGAGGTGGCTGATCTCCGGCCCCTCCAGAGGTTGGAGATCAAAGGTCACCGGAAAAGCTGATATTGTGGCCCAAAGCCCTCACCATAAATCATATTGTTAGACTTTGTGGTGTGGCTCAAGCCCCCAGGAAGACAAAGGTACTCTTGGCAATGTATGGCAAGGATTAGAGACCACCTCTATGGATCTAATGGAAATGTCAGACCTGTTTTTGAGTAAGAGTCATTCTTTACTGCAAAGGTAGTAAAGGTAAAGAAAAGAGAGGAAACTGATGGATGGGATGCCTTCAATTGAGATAAAGTATGCAAGTGGCAAATAAAAATTAGAATTGAAAAGGAAAGATAATAAGATGCTTTTGAGTTTGCTTGGCATAAAATTAAGTGAAGTTACCAGAAAACACTTAGAAGTATGGAACTGAAGCGTGGGAAGGTCTGCATAGCTTGAAATGACAGCGTAGGGAGGGAAGTTCACAGACACGCCATGAGGGGGCTCACTGACAGAGAACACGCAGGCAACAGGTAGGCCAAAACCTGAACCGGGGTGGACTTCAACATTAAAGGGCTGTCCAGAGGGTCACTGTGCAAAGAAATGCATTACAAAACAATAAAATTAACATAAATACTGAATCTTCTCCTCTAACACAGGAAACGGAAAATATTGAGCAAATTGCTTCATAGGTAGGACTAAAATACCCTCGCCCTTCCCTGTAAGTAGACTGCAAACTAGACTGTACACACATTATGTCTTGCAAATAAACAGTCAAAAACAAAAATGTTTTTTCTTCTCCCATGCTATTTTTCATGCGCAGACTACTTTCTAAGCTGAGAAAGCCTTTATTTTGCCTAAGGCAAATTTAGCACATGTTTATGCAAAACTTAAATTACCATGAAAACCCAACAAAAAGGTAGATGAAGCAGAAGGCACAGCTAATTAAATGGATTTGGGGTTCACTGCTCATTTTGTTTAGGGTCAAGTAATAATTTATAAATTTAACTGAGTATATTGAAGACAAAAATAACTCATTACAGGGTATGGGCGGCCAGATTACTATGAAGTCTGAAGACAATAAACCTCCTGAAATCTGTGGTTTTTACCAGTAAAAAATCATCCTTGCATGTATAATCGCATCATAGGTATGAGAAGCATATAGAAGTTAGCGGTGGGAGTTCACGAATCAAGAGAACCTAGACACTAATCTCAGCTCGGCTGCTTACTAAATGGATGAACTCAGGAAAGTTACTTAAACTCTATGCAGTTTCCTCTGGTTTGAAAAATGGGAAACAAATCTCTTAAGTTTATTCTGAGGATCACTAAGTTAGTATTGGGTGGCACATGATAAGCATGCAACAAGAGTTTGGTTATTGGTTTTCACATTGCATACTGAAGACCTCATGAATTTACTGTTCACTATCCGTTCTTTCTCATTTCTTCTCTGTAATAGAAAATACCCATTTTAAAAACCAGTTTTGGAAAAAAAGGACAAAAATAAAGTACATTTTCATATTACAGTATTTACAAGTTATAAAACCTGCTTAATTTATCCTAAAATTATCTCACAACCACCTCAGATTTCAATAATCAAGACTTAATCTCTTCATTTTAAAAAGTGCTTTAAACTGTCCTTTGTAAAGAAGGAACGGTTACTGAGTTGACTCAACAAGAGATGATTAAGACAACCATCTTTTCAAGTTCCAGATATTATCTATAACCATGTAACTTTTCTTCCCTGAGCAAAATGCACCAGGTTTTTGTCCCTAACTTCACATGCAATGCTCTCTTCCCTCCGTCTAAAATGCCTGCCTCCTCTGCCAAGGTAACTCAGTAAGTCTCCAAGACCTGACTTGTCCTCGGGCCTTTGCTGGCACCATCAGATAAGACCAGGTACTCCTGCCTATTTCTATCAGGATACTTTCGGAGTTAGAGGTTTACGTAGTTTTAACCATGTCCCCTCTCCCCGTGAACACCAGATTACAAACACACTGAACACAGAGACTGTCTTGCTCTTTGCATCCCAGAGGGCTCGGCATGTGAAGAACTCAGTATGAAGAGCCCACATAGAAGAACATTCTAAAAAAGGAAAAATTTACCCAACATAGAAATCAAACTTCCCTCACTTACTTCTGTGGATAAATGCTTATCTGTTTTCCATGATACATTTAAGGAATCTTGTGTATAGTGCATATGAGTGTGCAAGCTCACATGTGTGTTCAAAACATAGCCAGCCATATAGAAAGAAGAAAATGATTGCCAATAATGACTTTAAGATAAAGCAGTGTTGGCGTTAAAGATGTGCTGTATTATCTTCGGAATTTCAGAAACAGGTCAAATATTCTCAAGAGCTTAAAAAAGATTTTTGTTACAGTATAATTTTCAGATTGGTGGGCATTCCTGTTTCAAAGATCAAAGCAACTGTTCAAGGCAAGGGCATAACAACTTTTGTTCACTGTCACCAGTTTTTATCCCCCTTACTATGTTCCTATGACTTAATCTGTTTCCTCCTAGCCCTTCCCTTCTGTAGCCTTGGTAGAAATCAGAGTCAAGTTCAGATTCCTCTATCTTTTATCCTCACAGCGCCCCTCCCCCAAGATGGCCCCTTTCTTCTTCTATGGCAAAGATCAGAGATGAATTATACTAACCTTACTGCACTCCAGGCATCTCCAAGTTCTTTGGAATACTGTTTTTCAAAATGGTCCAGTACAACTTTGCAAATCTGTTTTGTAAGCTTCCCCTCTGATTTTGCTTTCAGCTATGATGATAAGAAAAAGTTGCTGACACACTCTGATATTACAAATTTATTGAATTTCAACATTCGCAGTCTTTTTTCTTAAGGACACTTTAGATAATCACTAGTTCTTGCAATGGGAGCAGTACCTCACACATAAGCAAACTGTAAACGCTCGGATGTTAGCTGCTGCTGTGTATTATTTTACTTATTTTAAAAAGTCTTTCTTCAGTTGACTACTGCTCCAATGTGAAACAATGGTAAAAGCAGTCTAGTGTTAACACAGCCAGTTTAGGTTAAGTCATGTTAGATGTTAACATTAGGGGGAGCTAGGTGGAAAGCACATGGGAAGTCTTTATCATCTTTGGAGTGTTTTTCTACATGTAAAATTATTCCAAAATAAAGTTCATTTAGAAGAAAAGTCACTCGTTGCCTCGGAGACTTCCTTGCAATTGTTTCACTTAATCATCCAAGAAAAGCGTACTGAGGGCCAACTGTGTAACGGGCACTGTTCTGTGCTCCCAGCGCAGAGCGGTGACGGGCAGTCAGCCTTGGGGAGCCGGCATTCTGCGAAAGCTGCAGGGAGCGGGCGCTCCAGTCTGCACTGCGATGCACCCCGGTTCCCCGAGGCGGAGGTGTGTCCGGGAAGAAAACCACGGGCAAGGCTCGCGAGCTAGCGTTCTGGACACTGAACCAAAGAAACCCAGAGATCCCCCAAATTCCCTAGTCCCAGTCCCCTCCGGCCCCACCCAGGCCCTAAAATAAGCGCCCGGCCTGACCCGACCCTCACCCGGGTCAACATCATCCCGCCAGGAGACGCCAAACTGGAGGTCTACTCGGTCCAACAGGTAAAGCACTAGGGAACCAAAAGCGCCTAGCTTCCAAGTTCCGCCGGAACTCTCTTCCTTGACGGATTTTCAACTTCTCGCGAGATACCGCTTTGCCAGCGCTGTCGAAATAACGCCAAAGTGGCATAGGTCCCGCGAGAGGCACTCAAGCAGTTCCTTCCAATCATGGCTGGAGGGGGCGGAGCCTACTCCCGGAGCCAGGGCGAGGCCGGGGCCACTGGGCAGACCCGCCTTGGACCTCAGGCTGCGCGCTTTGCCGGCTTTGACTCTTGTGCTCTTGGGGCTCCATAAAATTGTTTTCAAATGTTCTCAGAGACGAAGCTAGTTGTTGAATTAATCTACCAAATCTCAGGATGTCCCCGTTAGCCCAGACACGCAGAACTCGGAGTAAAAGGATGGATATGGTGAAAGAGAAATGGTCACATTTACTAGAGATGGCCCATTGGGATAATCTTTTTCTTTCAATGAGGAGGGTTAAATGATGGAGTTGATTAAAGTAAACAAGTAGAGCGCTTAGCGCAAAGGCTAGGAAACAGTAAGCGCTCGAGTGTTAGCTGCTGCTGTGTATTATTTTCACTATCACGGTCTTTATGATTACCAAGTTCTGATACCAAATGCCTGAGGGTCAAAATGACGCTGCACACGGGCCACCTCCCCCACTGTGCTGAGGGCAGGCTACTGGTTCTCAGTGAGGCACAGCGGTTTAACTTGTCCTTTTAAGTGTTCCTCTTTAGTTGCTCCCTTGTAACAGCAATCAGCACGCTAACAGAGAAAATCAGTGCTTAAAGTGATCCCTAATATTTAATGAGCATCATGATTTTGAGACCCTTGACACTCAAAGTATCAGTGTAGGTGTATAAGTGCAAATCTTGGGAGCATGTAAACAGATAAATGTTATTACCACTAACGTGATTTGAAGTTTAATATATTTATTTTAACAAGTTCTCCAGTAATCTAAAAATAGATTTAGATTTGGTGGGAAATAAAATATAGTATTAAGAAATAAAATGAGCACTGTGAATATGCTCAAACTACAAGGCACATTCACTGTTTAGAATAAAGCATCTTAATAAAAATTTACTTCTAAACAGGAAGATATTCTTTTATAATCTTAAGCAATTTTATTGTGGTCATTTATCTAAAAAAATATTTCAAAATAAGTATACTTTATAGACTATCTCCTATACTGTTTATGAATAGGACATCTTAAAAACCTTCATGTGTATATAGAGGTGTATGTGTCAAAAGTAAAGATAGACTTTATAGTAAAACAATCTGACATTAAGAGAACATTAGGATGGCAGAAAAACACAGGAGAAACCTACCATCAAAGCAGGAGAACCAAGCATAGTTAGTTACAGGCACTTGGATTGGACTCCAGTGGGATGGGGCCTAAACAGGCAGTCAGACATCCCTCTGACAATCCAGGACTGCTGGCTCCCAAGTGTTCACCTGCCTGCCAGCCTGATCACCCCCTAATCACTCCCATGCCAGCCTGATTGATGCCTAACTGCTCCCCTACCAGCCTGTTTGCTCCTAACTGCCCTCCTCTGCAGGCCTGGTCCCCCACAACTGCTCTTCCCTGCATGCCTGGGTCCACCTCAACAGCCTTTCTCTACAGGCCTGGTCACCCCCAACTTCCTTCCTCTGCTGGCCTGGTCTAACTTAACTGCCCTCCCCTGCAGCTTGATAGCCCCCAACTTTCCTCCTCTGCCGGCCTGGTCCCTGCCAACTGCCATCCCCTGCTGGCCATCTTGTGTCCATATGGGGGTAGCCATCTTATATTGGAGTGATGGTCGATCTACATATTACTCTTATTAGATAGGAAGATAAAGGCCTGGTACATGGGTGGGGGCCAGCTGGTTTGCCCTAAGCGTGTCCCAGATCAGGGTGGGGATTCCCTTGGGGTGTGCGGAGGCCTGGGCAAGGGGCCTGTGATGGTTTGCAGGCCGACCACGCCCCCAGGGGACCTAAGCAGAGGACATGGTATCTGGGATTTATTTATCTTCTACAATTGAAACTTTGTAGCCTGGAGTAGAGCTAAGCCTCCTGCTTGTTCTGTGGCCACAGCCATTTCTGTTGGGATTTATTTATCTCCTATAATTGAAACTTTATAGCCTTGAGTGGAGGCCTGTGCCGAGTAAGGTGTGTGGAAAGCTTGGCTTCTCCATCGCCAGGGAAACCCAAGTCTCCCTCCTGCTTTCTTCGTGGTCACA
This sequence comes from Antrozous pallidus, assembly GCA_027563665.1. Classification (NCBI taxonomy): domain Eukaryota; kingdom Metazoa; phylum Chordata; class Mammalia; order Chiroptera; family Vespertilionidae; genus Antrozous; species Antrozous pallidus. Next base: position 89,586,834 of record CM050514.1, read on the forward strand.
GCCATCTTGGTTGGGGTTAATTTGCATACTCACTCCTGATCGGCTTGTGGGCATGGCTTGTGTGTAGCAGAGTGATGGTTAATTTGCATATTACTCTTTTATTAGATGGTATAGGATAAATTGCAGTTGTTTAAGCCACCCAGTTTGTGGTATTTTGTTATACATACTCAAAATGTTTACAGAAAGGGATGTCTTGTAAAATTTGAAGACTGCTGATTCAGTACCTAAGTCATATATTCTGTTTCCTCATCAGCATACAGAAGAAATTTACAACTCAGGTTCTAAACATGCAAATGATTTTGGTCCTATTTTTCCTTTAATTACAAGCTAATCCCCTTGTTAAAGAAAATTCATTTATAATTTCCTATTTTTTTTTCAAAAGAGGGCTTCTATTCTTCTGTTTCCACAAAGCTAAAGAATTATCAATATTTTGTTCATTTATACCATACTTTAATAAGCATTTTGAAATATCTCAATTTTTTTTGTTCTTTGGATCAGCTGGACTATATATATGTATTTTTTTTTTGGCCTATATTTCTTGGTAAAGTAAATAGTATTAACAGAATCTGATTTGCAATAGAATCTGATATACTCTTACAGAAAAACTTAGGAATTAAAGGAAAAAGTATTACAATTTACAAGTTACAGCTTTATGTGAATAGTTTCATTTCTGATAAAATTTTGCTACCTGAAAGCATTGTATTTCTTTAGTGTGGGATGGGAGAAATTGAATTACATAAATAGCTTGGCATATAGAACTAAGTAAACTAAAATGTTGTCTTAGTAAAAGAACAGTTAGTAAGAAATCAGGTGCAAATATACTGACTAGCATAATCTACAGTTGAATGTCTCTGACCTACTGACAGGAAGTTTTACATATTAAGTGCATTCTATATAGTCTTTCATATGACACTTAAAAGAGTATTTAATTTTAAACTTGCATAAAAATGGTACTTAATGTTTTAAAAATTTCAATTTTCTTCCCCATTATAAAAGTAAGCGAAGTTAAAAAAAAATTAGTTTGAAAATTTAAGGAAAAAAACACAACTAATAACTCTAAAACAGGCACTGTTAGCATTTTGCAATATTTCTTTCTAATGTTGTTTCCATACAGTTTTATAATTGAAATCAATTATATATAATACTAGAGTCCTGATTAATGAAATTCATGTACTGGAGGGGTTGGGGGAAGGGGGGTTCCCTCAGCCCAGTCTGTGCCCTCTCATAGTGTGGGGCTCTCGCAGGCCAGGACCCCTTACTCCTCACCTCCTGCCACCAAAGCTGTGCTCGCCAGCCATGAGCCAGCTTCTGGCTGAGCAGTGCTCCCCCTCTAGGAGTGCAATGACCACCAGGGAACAGTTCCTGCATTAAACGTCTGCCCCCTGGTGGTCAATGGGCATCATAGCAACAGGTCATCTCATTGGTAGTTCTGCCCTTGGTTGATTTGAATATTAGGGTTTTATTATATAGAATTGTATGTATGTTGTATATGCATTTTACATGTAAAGGCATATAGAATTACCTTTTATATAAGTAAAAACATATCTTTTGGTCAGTATCTTTAACTTAAAAAATGACAGACCTCAAATCATAGAGAATCATAAGATGATATGATCTGATTTTTAACTATCTTTAAATTATTTCCCACATATATGAAACCTTTTGCAGTTTTTCAATGTAAAACAGCAAAAAACATTTTAATCTTTCTACTTAAAATATCTTTCAACAATTATATTTCTATTATTTTATTACCCCAAAGAAATAATTTAAATTTATCAAATGACAAGAGAAAACAGAATGCTGATATAAATTATGTTTATTTTTGAAATTATCATAATTTATGATATATTAAGAAATTAAAATGCAGCATATAACAAAATAGGCCATTAACTATTAAAAGCCACCTGGATTTACAAAACTTCTTATAAAGTATTTTTAGAATAAGAATACAAATTAATTTTTCAGATATATGAAACATGAATTCCACTTCAGTAAATATTTAATTTCAAAATTAATTTTAATTAAACGGGCTCAGTGATTATTGTATACAGTAATCACAAATTTAACAAAATTTACTCTCAAACTAGATGAATTTTTTAAAAATGGCAAAATTATGAGTTCAGTTTCTTTTTTAAATGAAGAAATGTAAATGTTACAAAAGAAACCAAAAAGATGTATAAATGAGTTTTTTCTCTAAAATCCAGTTCAAAATTTACATCTGTTTCCTTGTGTTGATTTTCCTTACATTTCACCTACCTATCACATGTAGGCTATTATGAATTTTCTATCTGAAGTAGAATGTTAGGTGGGTTCCATGTACAAAACTTAATAAAACTGACTCGAGTAATAAGTGAACTAATTAATGAAAGTTTGGGAAGTTTAAAATTGGAATAAAAGGTGATGCTCTCAAGTAAAACTTTCAAATAATCACACTAAATTGTCTTAACATACTTCTCTTATTGTTGTCAGTACAAGTTACCAAGCTGACCAATTTTGACAAGTTTATATAGGAATCATACCATTTGTAGTATTTTTACCTTGATAGAAATATGTACTTTCAATTAAATGCAACATTTGAATCTACTCCTCAAAACATACATCTAAAAGCCAGACAAAGAATCCATCCTATTGATGCCATTCTTCAGTGCAAGAAAAATGCTATTATTTTAAATTGAGAAATTATTTTGAAATTATTTCTTTACAAAAATTGTTTTGGAATTGTTTCTTTACTTTTCCTTTAGTACCCAAGTATATACCAATTATGAAACACAAGTTTCTGAACCTTCAGGAGTTTTTTCGGTCTTTTTGCCTTTAATTTCAAGGCACTAAAGAATTACAATAACCTACAAGTCACTGCAGCTACTGAACAAAGGAGTGACAAAGAGCAATGATATCTGAAGGGTTTCACCTTTTAAAGAGGGGTTTATTGGGACTTTTAATAATAGCTCACATAACATTTTTATTTTATTTTTTCAAGTCTCTTTTATTAGAATCATTATCCAAGAAAACAACAACAAAAAATAAACTCTTTGCATGGGTAGTGCTTTCAAGTAATATAATTTGTTAGAATAAAGATCTGAGAATTTATTTTTAAAAATATTATTTTAAAATTAGATCAAATTAGTATGTATAACTTCAAGAACAATACTATTATAAAACATACCTCAAAACATATAAATATATCATTTGTACAGTTAATGTTTGTCCAGTATATGAACTCTATTTTCCAGATACAATTTAAACAAAGCATCTATAGAAAAGTATACAGTCAATATCATAGTAATTAAAATTCTTAAACAAAAGTTTTAGAAAAATAAAAAAGTAAAAAATTTAGGTTATAAATTCTCAAGAGTTCCCCTTCCATGCACATGTATCTTACAAAAAAGGTTTACGGTACAGAAATAAAGATTATTAAACAAGTAGTAATGAAAATGTGCAAAGTCCATTGGCTTTTTCTGAAAGGTTTTCCTTCAGGAATATGCCCATGAGTGGGGATGTATAAACCAGAGTTAATACTAACTCTTGGTAATTTGGTCCATAATGCTCATCTCATCTGCTGGTCTTTTACTTACTTATTTTTTTATTAAACCATGAATAACATGGATAAGTAATTATCAGATCAGTGAGATCTTTGGTTATCAATCTCCTCACTGAAATTGCTATGGTTATCTTGCCCCAGTCATCAATGTACAGGATTTTTCTTTTTGGGGAAAGAAGGTCTTCTAGTTCATCTTGCTGATATTAAGTCGGCTCACCCGTATGACTTGGTTATGAGATCATGTCATGAGCATCACTGTTTGGTCTCTGTCGCACTGCCAGCGGAGGCAGCGGCTTCCCGTAAAAATCTAGCATAGAAAGAATAATAAAAATACCAAACTGTTATGGTAAATAAATATTTCTGACACAATTCATTATTTGCCAACTAACACCTTAAAAAATAAAAAGAGACTCTGACTTGACAGAAGAAGCATGGGAGAAAAAAAAATCCCAGAAAACTTGAATAAATTTAAAAGACAACAATAGGATAAATTCTTAACTCTAGATTATAAATTAATCTCTACTTCATTTAATAATAAAAAGCTACACCTAATGAATACATTATTTTTTTGTTTCCAATTACATATTCAGATTAGACGAAAATAACAAATACTCCCAATCTACGGTCAAAGCCCTGATAAGTCAGAATTTGTACAATCCATGTTCCTACTCAATGGTGATTTCTTTTAGGTATTTGGGAGAAGAAGTAATTAATAATCTTAGTGTAAGTAGGAATCTTTTACAATGATATTTCAAAATAGTTCAGTGATATAGGGCATATTTGATACAAAAAATGTCTTATTAACTTAATAAGTTCCTATCCCTTCATTATCACAAATTGGCTTATAAATTTAATAGCATATCTAACATTCCAATAATTAATTGTTTTCTGGCCTATTCCCTTAAAATTATTCTAGAAGCATGGGTGTTCAGGATCATGTGAAACAAATATACTGAAAATGTATCATGGGCCCATTTCCAGTTCGGCCTGTGTCTATAGTTTAGTTAAGCTACTCCATGGTACTGCTGCCTCAACATTCATTTTGTTTGGCCAAGGGACCTTAAACAGAGAGTGGCCCTCATGCAAACACAGGCTGTAGATAACAAACGGCCTGCAGAGTTGTAAGTAAATATAAGTTCTTGATATGACTTCCCCAATGGCCCTGTGCTCAGCACTATCCCTTCCGACTTTAGTGGAACGTAACAAAACTCCTCTTTTGGGTGTGAATTGACCAATGTGGCCTTAGCCTGAGAACACCAAATCAAATCACCCACAGACCCTAAGAAAGGCAAGTGCCCAGGTCCTGCAGCTTTGTCAGCCTGCACCCTGCCCTGGCACTCACTGTGGAACCCTGGAGGCAGGCCATTACTTCCTCCAGGACTTGTGAGTAATAATAACTTCTCTATTGCAATGTCTCTTGTGGTCTTTCAGGATACGAGCTTACCACCCAGCATGCAGGAGTTCTACTTAACAAACGTTAATTTAACAAAATCCTAACAGCATTTAAGGAACTTGGAAGTCATCACTTCATCCTAAGATGAAGTAAATAGCTGAAAAGACTGAAAAATCAAGAATTCTTCCTGGATCTATAAGGGGGGAAGGGGTCACAGGACAAACCACTGCCTCAAATATTGGAAAGAGAGACAGGCAAACACAGCGAGTCTCAAATTACTGAAGACATTCATGAACAGAAACTGCCAAGGGAACCAGTGTCCAAGTAGGAAACCTGGCAAGAGATATTTCTTCACCTCCCAAAATACTCTTTTTGCAGTTGATTTTGTATTACTTATTTGCCAGAAAATTTAAATCATTCTACAAAGTAGGTTTCTTATTGCCTTAACTGTAGGAAATATAAGTTCATTTCAATGCCTAAATGGTATGACCAATTAACACCCATTGTTATAAAGGGTTCAAACACTTTTAACATGAAAAATTGAAGAGTAGTAATACTAGATACAAAATTTTATCTTTGTTCACATTTTAAGATTTGAAAATATTCTTTAGTTTGTACATTTGGTATTTCTTTTAATAAATGTGATTTATTTCTCATAATGTATAATACATAACATATTGATGAAGTATGGACTGAGTGTTTACAAAGGGAATTTACATTGTCTCTTCTCTGAATGCGTTTGTTTTATCTGTTACACTGTATAAGCAGTACAGATAATAAAAGCAATTAGAAAAGTAGAATCAAATTGCTATGAAGGTAAATGTCTATAATAAAATAACAAGAATCTTCCTTAACTATTCCTATCTGCCCGGTTTGGCTCAGTGGATACAGTGCCAGCCTGCAGACTAACGGGTCCCAGGTTCGAATCCGGTCAAGGGCATGTACCTTGGTTGTGGGCACATCCCAGGTAAGGGTTATGCAGGAGGCAGCTGATTGATGTTTCTCTCTCATCAATATTTCTAACTCTCTATCCCTCTCCCTTCTCTGTAAAAAACACAAACAAAAAAAATCAATAAAATATATTTTTTTAAAAATTCCCATTTGATGATAAGAAATTGTTTTTCATCACAATATAAGTCCCAAGCCAATTATAGTTAACCTATAATTATCTATGCTAGTTCATATGTATCTGTCTACTTTCCATGGACCACATGCAAAAAAATTGTGTATAAAACTAGGGGGGAAAAGAGCATGCAATTATAACATTGGCACCTATCAGCATCTCAGATAAAGATCTCATGATAAATCCTAAAAATTAGTTTTTCATTTTTTAATTTATTTTAGGTTTTCATTTCTTTAAAATCCTCACTGGAGGAGAGAGAGAGAGAGAGAGAGAGAGAGAGAGAGAGAGAGAGAGAGAGAGAGAGGGGGGGGGGGAGAGGGAGGGAGGGGGAGGGAGAGAGAGAGAGAGAGAGGAGAGAGAAACATTGATGTTAGAGAGTGGAAGGGAGAGAGGGGGAGCGAGAAGCATCTATGTGATGCATCAATTGGTTGCCTCCCACACACACCCTGGAGCTGGGGATCCAACTTGCAACCCACATATGTACAGCCCTTGACTGGGAATCGAACCCAGGACCTTGTGGAGCACAGGCTGACACTTTAACCACTGAGCAAACACTGGCCAGGGCTCCATATGTTTTTTTTTTATCTTCAAGATCATTGTTTTTTCTGCTTCCGAATTCTTCCAGTAAATTTTAACATTTTAGTTATTATAAAAATTTTCAGCTTCAGAATTTTTGGGTTTTATTTTTCGGTGTTTTTGTTTTTGTTGTTGTTGTTTTGTTGTTTTTTTTGTGGGGTTTTTTTGTTTTGTTTTGTTTTGTTTTGTTTATAAGTTTCCTGTCTCTTTAGTGATATTTCCATTTTGTTCACACATTAAAAAAAAATTTTCTCCACATCTTCCTTTAGTTCTTTGAGTATCCTTAAGATTATTGTTTTAAAGTCATTGCCTGCTGTATCTGCCATTAAATCATTTTTAGGAACAAATTCTTTTTAATATATTTTTACTTTTTAAAAAAATATATATTTTATTGATTTTTTACAGAGAGGAAGGGAGAGGGATAGAGAGTCAGAAACATCGATGAGAGAAACATTAATCAGCTGCCTCTTGCACACCCCCTACTGGGGCTGTGCCCACAACCAAGATACATGCCCTTGACTGGAATCAAACCTGGGACCTTTCAGTCACAGGCCAACGCTCTATCCACTGAGCCAAACCGGTTTCAGCTACTTTTACTTTTGAATGAGCCATATTTCCTGTTTCTTTATATGCCTTGAGATTTATTTGTTGAACACTGGATATTTGAATCTAATTATGTGGTAACTCTAGAAATCATATTCTCCTCCTCCCCAGGCTTTGCTTTTTTAGTTGTTGTTACTGCTTTTGTTTACTGTTTTTGGTTGGTGTATGCTGTCACTATGCTGAGGATCAACCTGAGGTATAAACTTAATGTATTTTTTATGTCTTTTCTGAGCTTTTCCTTAGGTTGTACTGTTAATTTAGCTAATATATGCTATTGTTTTTTAATGTTCTGTTCTTTGATGTTTGGCTCCTCAAAGGGCAAAAGTGAAAAATGAAGGAGAAATAAAAGGGCACCGGGGTTTTTCAAATTTCCTGAAGTTACTTCAGCCAGAGGTGGGAGGAGCTTGCAACAGTGTCCACTTCTTTGCAACTCTGAGATCAGAAGCAGCAATCAGAAAACAGGGCACACATCCCCAATATTTGGGAGACAGTCTTTTGCCTACTCCAGTCCCACAAGCTATATGTAAACTTCTCTAGAAACATGTACACAGCAGCTTGCCATAGCCAGGTGTGGTGGATGGGTAGCTGCTACTGTGCCAAGTGCTGAAATTGACCACAATTTACTCTTATAGTATTCCTCTGGAAATTGCCATCCACTAAAGCCAGAATTCCAAAATAGTTATAGCAGACGGATTTTGCCAGTGTCATTGGTGTCAAGGTAGGGAGACATTCCTGATGCTTCCTACTCTACTCTTTCTATATTCCTTTGTTCTATTTTATGTTTGTATTGATTTAAAAAAGAAAAGATTATCTCCTTTAAAAAAAAAAAAACAGAAACAAAAATTGATGTGAGAGAGAAATACCAAGTGGTTGCTTCCTGCATGAGCTCCAACAGGGCCAGGGATTGAACATGCAATTGACATACATGCCCTTGTCTGGAAATCAAACCGGCAACCCAGGTGTGTGCCCTGACCAGGAAATGAACTGGCAACCTTTCAGCTCACAGGGCAACACTCAACCAACTGAGACACTCTGGCAGGGCTATCTCTGTTGGGTTTTGTGTGTTTTTTTGTGTTTTGTTTTTGTTTTGCCTCCATTAATATAATCAGAAAAGATCATCCATTGTTTTTTACCTCAGCTAAGGTATACTCTAACTTAAACTTTATGGGGAAAAAAAAAAAGAAGATATTTAAAAAATTTGTGAAGTTAGTGTTTTCTCCTCTGCTCTGAAAAACTAAGTTTATTGATACAAACTGAAAATAAACAGAAATCTAGGCATATGATGGTCTTAAACTTAGTTAAGATATTACCATTCTTTCCAAGAAGTTCTAATTTAAAATGAGAGAGCAAGAAAAAACAAAACAAAAACAATCTTCTTAGCCCATTTTCAACCTCTTTTTTCACTTGCCTTTAACTATAATGTTTCCCATAGATATTATCATTAGTTCTTCTCATCCTACATACTTTCCCTCAGAAACAGGAAACTATCATTCTTTTAACTGCATTCATTTCTTAAGCAATTACAGAGCATGTGGCCAAAGCACTCCTATTGTGTGATGACAACTGAAATTGGAAAAATCTACCTACACACCATCCCACACACCAGATCCCTTCTTTTCTCCTGTCTCTGTATTTATTTATTTTATTGATTTTGAGGGGGGGAAGGAGAAGAGAGAGAGAAACATCCATTTGTTATTCCACTTATTTATGTATTCATTGGTTACTCCTTGTATGTGCCTGACAGGAGATTGAACCATAACCTTAGCATGTCAGGATCATGCTCTAACCAACTGTGCTACCTGGCCAGGGCCCAACTTTTCTTTCTTATAAATAAAAATAAATATTTTAAAGAAATATTTCATTACTGACCTACAGTATTCTTAAAAAGAAAGCAAAGAGCACATTTATATTTACATACTTTTTGAATAAAAGTATTTTATACAGTGTGATATCATTTCAAGTTATATAGTAAAATAAAGCTTTTCTAAAGATGACACATCTGACTTTTTTTTCCCTAATAAATGGGTCTCTGTAGGAAACCAAACTCATTAGGTAAACAGACTCATCAAAAAGCAAACTGGATGTTACTGATGGAGAAATTTATTGACCTACAATATACATTTATTACCCTTTTGCATTCTGGAAATATTTATTTGAAATAATTTGGGCTGATGGTCTAAAATCAAAACTTCTGCCTGGGTACAAGGCAGTCCTCTACTCCCAAAAGGCCCTTTCTCTAGTTTTCCAGTTGTGGAGTTATAATGACATATGCTGGCTGGACTATCCCTTATATTAATTTCATCCAAAAAAAATTACTTTCTTGAGGCAATAAAGCCCTCGTAACTTTCTAGTTAGCTCAAGTTTATTTGGTATACTTTGATTAGTCTCTGATTCTACAACTGTGTTGATCTTTTTACTTCATTTTAATATTCAGCAGCTTGGTGTCTTATTAGAAGCAGAGGAAGAACAATTATATGACATCATTGAGTATATTGAGTACTGCAGTTTTTAAGCACTACAACTGTAATGTCTATTTAAATTGCTGTAAAGGTTTTCCCTATCAATCACTATTTACGTAAATATATAATGGATGAACATTTTTATCTCTGTATTCTAAGGTAAACATCAATTCAAATTATTTAGAGGCAAAGAGCATTAAGAATAAGACGATTAAGTAGGAAAAAAAATATGTATAATGAAAAAGGATAGCTGTGGATTTGAAAGCCTTCCAAAAATAAAAGTTTGCTAAAGTAATGATGTCAAGAAAATTGAATATCATAAGTACAGATATTTGAAGACTGATCCTTTTGCATTACCATTATGACGTGTTTCACCAAGAGGCTCAAGTTTTGGAAGTCTAGTAACTTTGGGGGTTCCCCAGCCAACTAAAGAAAAAGAAAAACATTTAAAACACTGTTAAATAATATATCTTTAGATTGGTTGAGAAGATCCCTCCCTAGACAGGATTGTATATAAATTTTATTTCAATTCATATGTACTGAATTGACACAATACTGAATAGCCATAATCCCATTTTAAATGACTTCTATTTTAAAATACCACTGTACGCTGACAACATTTGCTTTAAATTTTTATTTGCCTTCAGTTAAAAATAATCATCTTCCCCATTACCATAAAAAACTTTAGTCTGTTATTGTAACTCCTACCAGAGGCCATAAGAAATGTTTACTTATTAAATGGAATATGAGAAATGAGTCTTTAAATAATTCTCAAAGGAAAATGTTACTATCTAAAGCTTTCTGGCTAAGCTAAAAGGACACTATAAACATGTATGTTTAGATATTTATTGAGCATGTACAGTATATAAGATACTGTGTCTAGTACTGAAAAATTACAATTATTATACACCTAATAAGTCCCAGCTCTTTACATGCAGTATTCCATTTTATCCTCATTACAAACTTAGGTCAGTATGTAAATTGAAAATATAATGGAAAAATTCACATATGTTGGTTTCAAATGTTTATTTTTTAATAGCTTGTATTAGCCAACCATTCAATAAGCTTAAATTCCTTTTAGCATCTGTACACTAATATTTTAAATAAGATTTAAAATATTAAACCCATTCTAGGAAGTGCCTGCGTAATATTTTTTTATTCATTTTTACTTATTTTTTTACCTTTACATTTTTTATTGTTAAAAAAGCAATAGATAACTTATGTTGATAAATTCTGAACAAAAGAGAGCAAAGAACTCTAACTTCTCACAAATTCACAGGATAATGAATATACTCAATAAAATCTACACAATTACTTTCTTTTCCTTCACTGTTTAAAGCAGTATTTCTAAATTCGGTATCGATATTAAATTACTCACCAGGAGGGGGCGGCAGGGGTGGTGTTGGGCTCCTAGGACCAGAGTCATCTGTATTAATGGGTTCTACACGGTGACTTCTTTTTATTCTTAGTCTCTTAGTTTTCTTTTTACTGTTATCTACAGAATAAAAACATGAAATGGGGAAAATTAAACTTCTATAATAAAAATTAAGAACAAAACTAGAATATTGATGTTATTTTTACCATAGAAATATACCTTCAACTCAACTTTGAAATTTTTACTAGTAATGAAATGTGAACTTGCTTTTACTAAGAATTAAGTTATTAGCCTTATTGGCTCAGTGGATAGAGAGTCAGCCTATAGACTGAAGGGTCCCAGGTTCAATTTTGGTCAAGGGCATGTATCTTGGTTGCAGGCACACCCCAGTAGGGGATGTGCAGGAGGCAGATGATCCATGTTTCTCTCTCATCAATAGCTCTCTATACCTCTCCCTTCCTCTCTGTAAAAAAAATCAATAAAATATATTTAAAGAAAATAATTAAATTATTAATGTTCCTCATTAAATAATTAATGAAGATGATACAAATAACAAAAGCTTATATTCTAGGTTCTAAGAGAAGTTATTCAGAATACAAAAAAGTTCATATAATATATTCTAGGTATAAATAGTTCAAAATAATTCTTTGAAATATGAAAAGGACCCCAGTCAAACCTAAACACATTACCCATTAAAATAACCCCCAAATAAGATATGCCCAAATACATATATATAATCAAAATCCACATTAAAATTTGAAGAACTGAATTTGTGTTCTTTGAAAAAAAATAATTACAGTGTATTTACAGATTCCACTTAAGCACATAATAACATGTTAAGGACATGTATGTTGTTAACATATAGACTTTAACAATGTAAACCAGGAATGGCATAGTAGTTAAATAACCAAACATTAAAGTTACTGAAACATTTTCATTGACAATCCCAAACTAACTTTATATACTATACAATATATTTTCTAAAATGGGAATTATCTATTATTTAAGAAATTACTTTTAAAAATGTATATACACTGTAACAGCTGATAGCTCAATTTTGAAAATGAAATGTATTTTAAAAAACATTGCCTTTATAATTAATTACTCAAAGTATGTGTATACATTTTGGGGGGACACCTTATTGTCAACAAAGCAATGAGAAATACAACAATATTTAGAAACATATTTTCTAAATCAGTTAGTGTCATTTGACACATTTACTCCAGATAGAAACAAAGACATCTTTCTATAATTAGGACTTCAGGCTTTACAGCTAAGAGAAAGGAAAGAGCGCCTCGAGAATGATATGGAACTTCAGGATGGACAGTAACGAGTCATGAAAGAGCATAAAGGACAGACCACATGATCTGAGGTGGGGTCTCAGCCCAGGCACAGACAAGATGTATGATCTTAAATGCCATAACCATCTATAGACGCTTTAAAAAATAATTTTTGTGAGAATTTTCTAACTGAAAATATTCAAAACACCTGAATTATGAGTAATATATTTACTGTTATAATATTCATTGCAAATTGATTTTTTAAATTAAATTCAAAATATCATGGCATATGGGGATGGTTTCTGTTTTGGACGTGTGGCGGTTAACTTTACATACGTTACCAACCTCTCCAAGTCCCTGGTTTCCTACTCTGTATAATGGGAATAATGTACCCTACGACGGCTATGCTAAGTAACATAAGGTTTCTGAAACCATGTTCTAAATTATAAAAACTGTTAATTATAATAATCATTAGAGTTATATGACTGACTATCTTAGATCTTCCTACACTTTGTTTTCAAATACCTGTCAAATGACTTTGCTCGTTAACAACGTATTTGTGTTGGAAGAGGTCCTTTAAATACATTGAGAGGGTACAACTCTGCTGACTGAGCTATGGGTCCAAATATGGCTACTCTAACTTCCCCACTTACAAGAAGTATTACCTTCTGGAGAAAACCAAGATAGCGGCATAGGTAAACACCTGATCTTACTGCCTTGCACAACCACATCAAAACTACAACTAAAAGACAAAACGGACATCATCCAGAACCACAGGAAGGCTGGCGAAGTGGAAACTCTACAACTAGAAGGAACGAGAAAAGCACACTCACACCCAGAGGAGCTGTGGAAGTAAAGTGCAGAGGTACGGAGGTGCGCGCATGCGAAGAGGGCTAGCAATTGAGTACATGGATGTATTTTTCAATTCACAAGGAGACACAAGCTCCGACTGCTCTGAACTCCAGTTCCAGCGAGACTCTGGGGACACAGATTCATATGGGGAGAAACGGGACTGTCTGGCAGCAGGTGGAATACAAGGGTAGCTTTCATTCAGAAGTGCTTGCAGTGATTAGCAAGGGACAATGAGACGCAGGGTGCCCCTTAGGGTAGGGCTGACAGGAAGCCATTGCTGTTTGCTCCACCCTGAGACCCCGCCCCAGCCAAGCTGTGTACAGAAGGTTTTGCATATGAATGGCCTCTTTCTTTGAAATCTAAACTTACCTAACAACCTGCAGCTGAGTCAGAGAGACCCAAAACATCCAAAAGAAGACCTAAGGCCTCATAGCAGCTTCCATTACTTCATATCTGGGTCTCATCTGGACACCTCAAAGAAGAGGAATCTGCAGATCTCTCTGTAACTCCTGCTGGGTGGCCTCAGGCAGAGGCTAAATTAGCACCTCCTTGAAGATCCAAGAGCCAGTGCACCCAGGGTCAGAGTAGGACGACGCAGATTACAACTCTTCAGGTCCATAAGGGACACACTCACAGGGCAGGCTCAGTGAGCAACAAAGCCCCATTGAAGCAAGTTTTGCCTCATAAGGGTATCTCCAGCACAGACCTCTCATCGCAGACACAGCTGATCCTCACATCCAATTGGCCTGCAGGTCAATTCCTTCCAGTGATACCAACAACAATCAAGGCTTAACTACAAAAAGACAGTGCACATAGCCCACAAAGGGGTACAGCAAGAGTGTCCACCTCAGGGAACTGGGGAGGCTGATACACTGGGTCCCACAGGACACTGAGCACACAAAGCCACTCTATTAACACAGGGAAGCAATGAAAATGCAAAGACAAAAAAACAGGTCACAAATGAAAGAAATGGAGGAAAGCAAACTACTGGATATAGAGTTCAAAACCACAGTTATAAGGTTTTTCAAGAATTGTCTAGAAACCACCAATAAATGTAGTGAGACTCTCAAGGATATGAAAAAAGACCAATTAGAAATTAAGCTACACTCAATGAAATAAAGAATAATATACAGACGAGCCAACAGCAAACTTGAGGATCACAAAAATCAGGTCAAAGATTTAAAATACAAAGAAGCAAAAAACACCCAACCAGAAAAGCAAAAAGAATCCAAAAATATGAAGACTGTGTAAGGAGCCTCTGGGACAATTTCAAGCATACCAACATCAAAATTATGTGGGTGTCAGAAGAAGAGAGAGAAGAGAGCAAGATACTGAAACCCTACTTGAAGAAATAATGACTGAAAACTTCCCCCCCCTTGTGAAAGAAATAGACATACAAGTCCAGGAAGTGCACAGAACCCCAAACAAAAGGAATCCAAAGAGAATCACACCAAGACACATCATAATTAAAATGCCAAGAGCAGGAGAAAAAAAATGGTGGCGGAACAGAGGGATGCGATCTGAATCTGGTCCCAGGGCAGACGAAGGGAGCAGCTGAGGGTCACGCAGGGAGTGATTGTTGGTGAGTTGGGGGATAGCTGTGCTCCGGGAGAAGATAAGGGACTACTGGACTGGCCTCCTCTGACTGAGCGGCCCTGGTGCTGCTGTGTTCTCTTGCGGAGCCGCCGACTGGGAGGCGGACCACGCCATCTTGAAGGGGAAGGGCCTGAAAATATACAGGTGCAATACCCACTGGACGGCTGAGACCCCCGGAACACCAGTGCCCAGTTGGTGCAGATGCACAGATTTGAAGGAGCTCTGCGCTCTGGCAAGGAAAAATCAGATTTCCCCTAGGGTTAAATTGGGAACGAGACTTAGGGAGCTGGCAGAGCCGGGAGATCTGCGCCTGAAATAAAGTCCGTGGCTGTTGGAGTTGGTAAACGTGGAAGAGGGTCCTCAGAGCTGGTGGCAGAGGGAATTCCTAGAAAGCAACCCATTTGGACCTGACAGAGGAGGGAAGCCCCAAAATTTTGGGAGGGTCCTGGCTGCTAAACCCAAAGGGGAAAGGGGACTTGCACAGACATACATGCAGAACCTGATTTCGCACACTTGCGTTTTTTCCTCTGCTAATCTGAGCTTCTGAGTGCAAAACCAGGAACATGGGATTCCCTGGTGGGGGATAACCTGGGAGACCCCAGGGGAAAGCTGTTTTTCTGGAGCCTGGGGATAAAAGTAGGCAGTTTCCATTAGAGAGGCAGCTCTGGGGCAGCCCATCCCCACAAATCAGTATTGAATACCACAGGGATAGCGGGATTTTAGTCCAGGCTAGAGAGGACCAATAGACCTAGAGGTCAATCTGGAAACACTGCCACCCTGGGGCTGAGTCACAAATTGACTCTTGTATAACACAAATTAAAGAATTAATTTTATTTTCTCTTTATTCTACTTTGGGATTAGTGTTCTACAGTCTATTCTCATCTACTCTTTAATATCTTTTTATTCTACCTCAACTTCACCTTTATGCCACCACTCTCTTCCTAAACTTTCCCTATTTAGTGCCTTGTTTCCCTTACAATTTCCCCGCTTTAGATTTACCTTATTCTTTCCTTTTACCCCGTTAAAATTTCACCACACTTATATATCTAAACTCCAACCACCTACTCTAAGTCCATACATGCCTCTCGCTTCTCTGACTTCACTATCCTAAATTGTTTTTCACTCTGTCCTGTTGTTGTTGTTTACTTGTCTGTTGATTATATCGATTTTTTTATGCAGGTGAGATTGGTTTGCTTATTCTTTTCTCTTGGTTTGCTTTGCGGGGGTTCTCTTGGTGGTGTTGTTTTATTTTGTTGTTCTCGTTTGCAATGTTTTGCTTCTGTGTTCCCTCACTCCCTTGATATTAGTAGTTATATGTAGTTTGTATCAATCTCCAGGTACTTGTTGTTGGCTTCTGTTCAGATTAGTGGCTGTCCTATAGGAGTTTTCACCCCACATTTATAGTTTATTCCCCTTTTCTTTCTTTCTCTCTTTTTTTTTTACTTCTTCACCTATTCCCAATATCATTTTGGCATTCCTGTCTTTCTTTGTGTGTGTGTGTGTGTGTGTGCGCGCACGCGCGCCTGTGTTTTCTCTTTCCTCTTTCTCACCTATATCTGAATTTGCCATTCTCTGGCGATCACCTTTATTTGGAGTTACCAATACTGTGACTACATTCCTGTTAAGTGCCTGGTGCATTGCACCTGGTTGTGTTGTATTTTGTGCCTTTAAATCAAACAGTGAGAACTGCATAACCAAACACAGAGAGAAGAGAGACCATGGGGAGACAAAGAAACAGCCCACATATGAAAGAAAAACAAGACACACCAGAAAAGGAGGTAAACAAAATGGAAGTTAGCAACCTGTCAAGGAATTCAGACAAATGGTCATAAAGTGGCTGAAAGGAATGGAGGACAAATTTGACAATATGAGTAAGAACCAAAAGGAAATGAAGAAGAGGGAAGAAGAAATGAAAAGTGACATCGCTAAAGTAAAGAACTCAATAGACAGTATCAAGAGTAGACTAGAAGAAGCAGAGGACCACATCAGTGAGCTAGAAGACAAGGTAGGAAAAAATACCCAAGTAGAGCAGCTTCTAGAAAAAACAATTAAAAAGCAGGAGGACAGCCTAAGGAAACTGTGGGACAACATGAAACAAAACAACATCCGTAAAATAGAGCTTCCAGAAAAACATGAAACTGAGAAAGGAATAGAAAATCTGTTTGAAGAAATAATGACAGAAAACTTTCCTGATATAGGAAAGAAAAAACCCACACAAATACAAGAAGCTCACAGAGTCCCAAGCAAAATGAAACCCAAAAGACCTACGCCAAGACACATTATAATTAAATTGGCAAACACCAATGACAAAGTAAGAATCTTAAAAGCTGCCAGAGAGGGACAGAAAGTCACCTACAAAGGAACCCCCATCAGACTAACAAGTGATCTCTCAACAGAAACTTATCAGGCCAGAAGGCAATGGAATGAAATATACAAAGTCATGCAAAGTAAGGGTCTGAATCCTAGGATACTGCACCCAGCAAAGTTATCAATCAAAATGAAGGTCAAATCAGAAGCTTCACAGACATAAAAAGGTCTAAGGGAATTCATTACCACCAAACCAGCAATGCAAGAAATGCTAGAGGGTCTGCTGTAAAAAGAAATAGGCAGGGAAGAAGAAACACAGGGGTAAAGAGCAAAAATGGCAACAAATAAGTAAATATTAATAATAACTCTAAATGTAAATGGATTAAATGCTCCAATTAAAAGACATAGGGTAATGGACTGGATACGAAAACACGACCCATGTATCTGGTGTCTACAAGACACCCACCTCCGAAAAAAAGACGCACACAGACTGAGGATGAAAGGTTGCAAAAAAGTTATTCAGGCGAATGGAAATGAAAAAAAAGCTGGTGTAGCAATACATATATCCAACAAATTAGATCTCAAAGTGAAGGACATAACAAGAGATAAAGAAGGCCACTTCAAAATACAAAAGGGAGCAATCCAACAAGAAGAAATAACTCTGGTAACCATATACGGACGCAATAGAGGAACACCCAAATACATTAAAAAAAACTCCTGGATGGTATCAAGGGAAAAATAGACAGCAATACAATCGTAGTAGGAGACTTTAATACCCCACTATCACCATTGGACAAATCCTCTAAACAAAAAATCAGTAAAGAAACATCAATCCTCCATGACTCACTATACCAGATGGAATTAACATCTTCAGATCATTTCACCCCAAAGCCACAGAATATACATTCTTTTCAAGTGCCCATGGGTCATTCTAAAAGACAGACCATATGTTGGGTCATAGGCAAAGTCTATCCAAATTCAAGAAGATAGAAATCGTATTAAGCATATTCTCAGATTACAGTGGCATAAAGCTGGAAATTAACTACAATAAAAACAATCCGAAGGAATCAAACACATGGAGACTAAACAGCACACTATTAAACAATGACTGGGTTACCAGAGAGATCAAGGAAGAGATAGAAAACATCATGGACACAAATGACAATGATAGCACAACAATCCAAAATCTATGGGACACAACAAAAGCAGTTTTGAGGGAAATTCATAGCTCTACAATCCTACTGCAAAAAAAACAAAAAACAGCGGCAATAAATTATCTAACAAAACAACTCAAAGAGTTAGAAAAAGAGCGACAAGAAAAGCCCAATGTAAGCAGAAGGAAGGAATAGTAAAGATCAGAGCACAGATAAACAACATAGAGACCAAAGAAACAATACAGAAGATCAACAAAACCAAGAGCTGGTTCTTTGAAAGGAAAAACAAGATTGATGAACCTCTAGCCAGGCTCACCAAGAAGCAAAGAGAGAGGACCCTAATAAATAAAATCAGAAATGAAAGAGGTGAAATAACAACAGACTCCATCGAAATACAAAGGATTGTTAAAAAATACTATGAACAACTCTACTCCAACAAACTGGACAACCTGGAGGAAATAGATATATTCTTAGAAAAATATAACCTCCCAAAACTCAATCAGGAAGTATCTAAACAGCTCAATAGACCAATAAATATGGAAGAAATTGAAGCAGTCATCAAAAAGCTGATGGCTTCACAGGGGAGTTTTACCAAACATTCAAAGAAGAACTAAAACCTATCCTCCTCACACTATTCCAGAAAATTCAAGAGGATGGAACACTTCCAAACTCCTTCGATGAAGCTAGCATCACCTTAATACCAAAACCAGACAAAGACGACACAAAGAAAGAGAATTTCCAATATCCCTCATGAATATAGATGCCAAAATCCTCAATAAAATTCTAGCAAATGAGATCCAGCAGTACATGAGAAAGATCATACACCATGACCAAGTAAAATTTATCTCAGGAATACAAGGATGGTACAATATCCGCAAATCAATAAATGTGATACATCACATAAACAAATTGAGAGATAAAAATCACATAGGCATATCAATTGATGCAGAGAAAGCATTTGAGAAAATCCAACACCCTTTCTTGATAAAAACTCTCAACAAGGTAGGAATAGAAGGATCATACATCAACATAATAAAAGCCATATATGATAAACTCACAACAAACATCATACTCAATGGGCAAAAACTATACCCATTTCCCCTAAGAACAGGAACAAGACAGGTGTGCCCACACTCACCACTCCTATTTGACATAGTACTGGAAGTATTAGCCATTGAAATTAGACAAGAAGAAGAAATAAAAGGCATCCAAATTGGAAAAGAAGAAGTAAAGCTATACTTATTTGCAGATGACATGATATTGTACATAAAAAACCTGAAAGACTCCATAAAAAAATAAAACAGACTTAATAAATGAGTTCAGAAATGTAGCAGGCTACAAAATTAACACCAAGAAATCTATGGCATTTCTATATACTAATACTGAATTAATAGAAAGAGAGACTAAAAATGCAATCCCATTTAGCATCACACCAAAAAAATTAAGATACCTAGGAATAAACTTAACTGAGGAGGTAAAAGACCTATTCGCGGAAAACTACAGGACACTAAAAAAAGATAGAGGAAGATGTAAACAGGTGGAAGAACATACCATGTTCATGGATTGGGAGAATCAACATCATTAAAATGTCCATATTGCCCAAAGCAATCTATAAATTTAATGCACTCCCCATTAAAATACCAACGGCATATTTCACAGACCTACAAAGAACTCTCGAAAAATTCATCTGAAATAAAAAAAAAAGACCCTAAATAGCCACAGCAATCATGAGAAAGAAGGACAAAGTCGGTTGGATTTCAATACCAGATTTCAAGCTTTATTACAAAGCTACTGTTCTGAAAAAAGCTTGGTACTGGCACAAGAAGAGACATATAGACCAATGGACTAGAATAGAGAATCCAGATATCAACCCAAACCACTCTGTTCGATTAATATTTGACAAAGGAGGCATGAACATGAAATGGAGTCAAAATAGTCCCTTCAATAAATGGTGCTAGGAAAGTTGGACAGATATATGCAAAAAAATGAAACTAGACAACCAATTTATACCATAAACAAAAATAAACTCAAAATGGATACAGTACTTAAACATAAGATGGGAAACCATAAAAATATTGGAGGAATCCACAGGAAGAAAAATCTCAGACATATGCCGAAAGAACTTCTTCAGTAATATCACTCCTAGGGCAATG
This sequence comes from Antrozous pallidus, assembly GCA_027563665.1. Classification (NCBI taxonomy): domain Eukaryota; kingdom Metazoa; phylum Chordata; class Mammalia; order Chiroptera; family Vespertilionidae; genus Antrozous; species Antrozous pallidus. The sequence continues at coordinate 89,607,243 of CM050514.1, forward strand.
GAAGCTAAAGACAGAATAAACAAATGGGACTACATCAAAATAAAAAGCTTTTGCACAGCTAAAGAAACCATCAACAAAACAACAAGAAAACCCACCGTATGGGAGAACATATTTGGAAATGTTATCAGTGATAAAAGTTTAATCTCACGCATCTACAGGCAACTCACACAACTTAATAAAAGGAGGACAAATGATCCAATAAAAAAATAAGCAACAGACCTAAATAGAATCTTTTCGAAAGAAGACAAAAGGAAGGCACAGAGACATATATGAAAACCTGCTCAAAGTCACTATCTGAGAGATGCAAATCAAAACGACAATGCGGTACCATCTCATAACTGTCAGAATGGCTTACATCAACAAATCAACAAACGACAAGTGCTGGTGAGGATGTGGAGAAAAAGGAACTCTCGTGAACTGCTGGTGGGATTGTAGACTGGTGCAGCCACTGTGGAGAACAGTATGGAGTTTCCTCAAAAAACTAAAAATGGAGCCCCCATTCGACCCAGTGATCCAACTTGTAGGAATATATCCTAAAAAACTAGAAATGCGAATTAGAAAGGATATATGGGCCTCTATGTTCATAGCAGCACAATTTATCATAGCTAAGATTTGGAAACAGTCTAAGTGCCCATCAGCAGATGAGTGGATTAAAAAACTATGTAATTAGAGATAACTAAGATGGCGGCATAAGTAAACACCTATCTTGCTGCCATACACAGCAATTTCAAAACTACAACTTAACAAAAGAACAAACACCATCCAGAATCACTGGAAAGCTGGCTGAGTGAAAATTCCACAAATAAAAGTGAAGATAAGACACTGTGACTCGGAGGAACGGCAGCGGACAACGTTGAAGATATGGGCGGAGAGAGGTTTGGAGGAGTGCGCATGCCAGCGGATAGGTCGGGTGGCTGAAAACCGGCCAGTTTTCTTGAACAGGGGAGACAAAGAGGTCCCACTGGACTGATTCTCCAGCTCTGGGTGAAGTCCAGGGAACCGACTATCATAAGGGGTAAAAATTGGACAGTGGGAGGGCACGCCGAAGCTCGGGTGCTGCAAGAGTCCGTGGGCTTGTGGAGAAGGTGAGCTTCTGCTGAGTGCGTGTGAGCTTGGGAACAGTGCAGCTGGGTGACCACGCAAAGAGCACTCGTGACTTGCTCTCTCATTCGGGAAACCGTCAGACTGCATTGTTTTGCGACCCTGGGTAAGATGTTGGATGTGCAGACTCATTTGGGGAGAGGCTGAATTCTCCGGCAACCGGTGGAGCTCGGCAGCAGCTCTCTCTCAGAGACCATGGGGCCGCATAGGGCGAAGCTCACACTGTTTGCTTGGCCAAGAGACTACGCCCATCCAACCCGAGCACAGCTGAACATCACCGACAATTGGCCTGGAGGTCAACCCCTCCAAGTGCTAACAATGATTAATATGGCTTAACTTCAACAAAACTGTGCAACCCATATCCACCTCAGTTAACTGGGGAGGCTGAGCCACTGTCCCTTGTAGGACATTTACCACACAAAGCTAATTGACCAACTCAAAGAAGCAGCAGCCATGCAGAGACATGGAAAGAAATCAGGCGTGAAAGAAATGGAGGAAAAAAACCGACTGGACATGGAATTCAAAACCACAGTTATAGGGCTTTTCAAGAGGCTCCTAGAAAAGGTCGAGACCTATAAGGAAATAAACAAGACCTATGAGGAAATGAACAAGACCTACCAGGAATTGAACAAGACCTGTGAGGAAATGAACAAGACCAACATGGAAATGAATGAGACCTACAAGGAAATGAACGAGACCTATAAGGATATGAACGAAACTCTCAAGGATATAAAAAAGGACCAACCAGAAAATAAGCATACACTGACTGAATTAAAAAATATTATACAAAGACCTAAAAGTACTCTAGAGCACCCCAAGAACCAAGTTAAAGATTTGAAATACAAAAAGGTAAAATCCACTCAGCTGAAAAAGCAAGAAACCAAAAGAATCCAAAAAATTGAAGATAGTGTAAGGGGCCTCTGGGACAACCTCAAGCATACCAAAAAAGAGAGAGAGCAAGACAATGAAAACCTATTTCAAGAAATAGTGAGCAAAAACTTCCCCCACCTGGTGAAAGAAACTGACTTAAAAGCCCAAGAAGTGCACAGATCCCCAAAATATAGGAATCTAAAGAGGACCACACCAAGACATATCATAATTAAAATGCCAAGAGCAAAAGATAAAGAGAGAATATTAAAAGCAGCAAGAGAAAAACAGTTGGTTACCTACAGGGGAGCACCCATACGATTGTCAGCGGATTTCTCAACAGAAACAATGCAGGCCAGATGGGAGTGGCAATAAATATTCAAAACAATGAATAGCAAGAATCTACAACCAAGATTACTCTATCCAGCAAAGCTATCATTCAGAATTGAAGGTCAGATAAAGTGCTTTGCAGATAAGAAAAAGCTAAAGGAGTTCATCACCACCAAACCAATATTATATGAAATGCTGAAAGATGTTGTTTAAGAAGAGGAAGAAGAAAAAGATAAAAGTGTAAATTATGAATAACAAATACACATCTATCAACAAATGAATCTAAAAATCAAGTGAATTAATAAGCTGATGAACAGGATAAACTGGTGAATATAACAGAATCACGGACATAGAGAGGGAATGGACTGGCAATTCTTGGGGAAAAAAGGGTTGTGGGAAGTGCAGCAAGAGACTGGACAAAAATCATGCAACTATGGGAGAGGACAGTAGGGGGAGGTGAGGGCGGAGGGTGGGATCGTACCGGGTGGAAGGGAGCTATAGAGGGAAAAAAGGGAACAATGTAATTAATAAACTGAACAATAAAGATTAAAAAAACAACTATGCAATTCATAAACTGAACAATAAAGATTAAAATAGAAAATAAAAAATTATGAACAACAAATACATATTTATCAACAAGTGGTTCTAAAAATCAAGGGAATAAAAATCTGATGAACAGAATAATCTATAATAGAATCATAGGTATAGAATGGGAGTGGACTGACAATTCTCTGGGAGAAAGGGGTGTGAGGGATTTGGGAAGAGACTGGATAAAAATTGTATACCTATGGATGAGGAAAGTGGGGGGAAGTAAGGGAATGGGGTTGGGTGGGAGCTGGGTGGAGGGGAGCTATGGGAGAAAAAAATAGAGGAACAACTGTAATAATCTAAACAACAAAGATTTAATTAAAAAATTACTTTCAAATCTAATTATTGCTCACTAGCAAAATAATCACATCAGCTAATCTATACCTCAAGATTAATATCTTATTTTTATAAACTTTTTGATGTTGTATAAAAATTCTCATATATAATGGAGCCATACTACTACGAGGAATGGCAAGGAACTCATAATTATAGTACTAGGTAGCTCCCATGTGTCAGTCCTGTGCTCAAACACTGTAGTTATTTTAACCATAAGTAATCCTAAATTCCCCGTACAAAATGATGCTTATTTCGATTTTAGAGACGAGGAAGACTGAAGAAAGTCATATAAGTGAATGTGTCTAGTAGACAGAAAAGTCAGGGTTCTATCCCAGGTTTCTTGATTCCAGACACAGGCTATTTCTTTATGATACCAAAAGACATGAATTTCCTGTTAAATTACATAACCACTGAGAAAAAGAAAAGTACTTGTGAATTGAAAATTTGATGATATTACAATAAGAGGAAAATTACTATTTGATAAGACTTTTATAATGTTCTTATTCTACATAATTATTCTAGATTATGTCTGTATTCTACAGAATCAGCATGTCAAGGAAATGAACTGATGCTGATTGTAGCATTATAAGGCTTAAAAAGAAACAAAAACCTCAAAAAGCCTTAAAGGTATTAAATACATTCCAATGATTCCTGGGGCTATGTTATATTCCAAATTTATGAAAGTAAAATTGAGAAATTTATGCTGAAATTCAATGAATAAAAACTTAAGTTAGCAAACTAATGTGTAAAAATCATGAGAAACCCATGATAAATACTGCATTTGCAGACAAAAAAAAATTTTTTTTGTGAAAATAATCATGACAGGATAGATAATATATAATATATAATATATATAAAAATAATATATATTATATGTAACATATAATATATATTGTATAACATATATAATATATAAAGAATATATATAATATATATTGTATAACATATATAATATGTTATATATAGAATAAAGAATATATATATAATATATTATATACACACACACACACATCTTATTTACTAACTAGATTTACCTGATTCTGATGATGGCTGTTCTGTCTCATCTTCATTCTTCAACTGCTGTGTTAATGCTTCATTATGATTTTCTACATTTCCAAACTCACTGCTTTTTTGGCTACTGTCACTGATCTGGCTCTGTGTCTCCGTCTGCTCACGCTCCATTTTATTTCTCAGGGGGCAAGCATCACAGTCTTTCTCCACATTTTGCCTCTTTTTCTCTCTTTCAAGTTTTTTTTCATTCTAACAAAAATGAAATATATCATCTTTAATATAACAGTTGTATCTATGATAGATTTAAGGGAAAAATAAAATAATCGAAGAGCTTTATGTACCTTCAGGGAACTGTGATATTTCCATTACAATTATTTGTTGAAAACATCACTGAAACATATTAATTGCCCAACATTCAGAAAACAGATTGCATAACGGAATGAAACAAATACTACCAGTAATTCCACAATCTAGAGATGACCACTAGCTAATGTATAATCACTAAGAGATGTTTCTCTTTGCCCACCACACGCATACAGACATACACCACTCACAAACATACAAAAATGTGATAGATTGTTTCTCTCCATATACATATTTATGTATTTGTTTTTAAACAAAAAAAGAACTAAAATTTTTAATTAATATATATATTTTTTTCTTAGAATAGTGCCTGAATCTTCATAAAGTGTTAGCTATGATTACTTTTACCAATTACATTATAATTTTGAATTGTTATACCATAATTTTTTTTATCAAACATAACTATTGAATTATTTAGAATAAATTCCTAATACTAGAATTGTTGGTAAAGGATAAGCATATTTTAAAATGTGACACACTACAAACTTCAGGAAAACTGTCAATTTACACCCTACGCCAGTGGCTGGCAAACTCAGTCAACAGAGCCAAATATTAACAGTATAACGATTGAAATTTCTTTTGAGAGCCAAATTTTGTAAACTTAAACTTCTTCTAACGTCACTTCTTCAAAATAGACTCGCCCAGGCCATGGTATCTTGTGGAAGAGCCACATTCAAGAGGCCAAAGAGCCGCATGTGGCTAGCGAGCCGCGGTTTGCTGACCACTGACCTAGGCAAAAGCTTGAAACTAATAAATAAATGTTTTTACCTTAGTGTTGGTTTAACCTACTGATTTAAATATTGTTTATCACTATGAAGGTGAACTATTACATTGTTATTGCCATATTTCTTTTTCTTTAGGGAATTACCCATAGTAACCCAATGTCCACTTTTCTATTTGGTTATTACTGTTTTCATAGTAATTTTTAAGGTTTCTTTTTCCATTCTATGTGTCTCAAATATTTTTTATTAGGGTTTAATCATTGCCTGTAACTTTGCAGAAGAGCTCTTAAAAACTGAATATTAATAAGATCTATTTTTATTTCTTGACTTGTGGTTTGATTGTCCTGCTTTGAAAGTTTTTCCACCTCCACATATATACAAATGTTTATATAATGTGCTAGTATTTTTAAGACTTATGTTTTTAAATAACTCTAAGTCTTCTGGAGTTTAATTTGGTATATACACTGTTTATTAATTTTACTTTTTTCAAAATGATTATTCAGCTATCCCAAAATCCTCTTCTCCCATATTTGAAATGTCATCTTTATCTTACATAAAATGCTCAGACATAATCACATTTATTGCATGTTTACCAAAGTTCCATTAGTCTGTTTGTTCTAAAACCAATACCTCACCAGTTCTATTATCCTATCTAATAAAAGAGTAACATGCAAATTGACCATACCTCCACTACGCTACCAGCTAATCAGGAGCAGAGTGCATGGCCAGTGGACATGGCCAGCAGACATGGCCAGCACACAGGGGGTGAGGCCGGCAGGGGCATGGCCGCAGTGCTGTGAATACAACCACCATGCTATATGCTCTGCCCGCACGGTAGTTAAGGGCCGGCCCTCCTTACAGTTATGGTGACTGAATCACATGCAAATGAGCACCTGGGGCACCTTGGGTAATCAGAGCCAGGTGTGAGGCAGGGCTGTGAGCCAAGCGGCAGTCCACTCTGCAGGGTGCTGCAGGCCGCTGGGACTGCCAGCGTGCGGTGTCAGCTCCCCAGGCTGATGCCTCTTCCCCCTGGCAGGCTGACACCACCTCCTTCCCCGCTGCCGCAGATCCAGAGGACTTAGTTTGTTATCTTTGATCGAAGCCTTGGTCCCAGGTGTGGGGCAAGACAGAAGCAGTTAGAGGCAATCAGGACAGCAGGGGAGCACTTAGGGGCAGGGGCAATCAGTCAGACAGGCCATGAGCAGTTAGGAACCAGTGTTCCTAGCTTGCGAGAGGGATGTCCGACTGCCAACAGTCAGACATCTCTGACTGCCAACAGTCAGACATCCCCAAAGGGGTCCCTGATTGGAGAGGGTGTAGGCTCGGCTGAGGGAACACCCTCCGTGCACGAATTTCGTGCACTGGGTCACTAGTTTCTGATAAAAATAAAAGGAATATGAAGTGCTCCTCTAAAATACAAACATTTTGAAATATTGTAGAAAAAAGAAGAAAATATACTTGGTATAAAATAGATTAGAATTAATTGGTTTTCATTTGTTTCATATATTTACTGATCATCTTCTTAAAATTATTGTAGCTTAACAGCATAATAAGTACATGTTCCCCATTCCACTAATTAATTCAGGGATTTTCAATACAAGATATTGTTTACATCTTTATTCAGTGAAAAATACAATGTTGGTAGAAGTACTAAGGCCTTTTCTAAGTAACCATCTATAATTCTATAATAAAAGCATAATATGCTAATTAGACCTGACAGCCAAACGACCTTCTGGACAAAGCCATGGCTGCACGGGCCGAGCCCCTTGCATGAATTTCATGTATTAGTCCTCTAGTGGTACTATAAATAAAATTGGTCATCATTTACAAGGTGAGCTTTATTACACACATAAATAAATGTTTCAAAGCGAAAAGTCAAAGTTGATTTCCCTCTTCTTCATCATCAATATTTTTAAAAAACATAAAAGAAAACTTGGCAAAAATAACATTTAATAGGACGGAGACAAAAGGAAAGCTTAAGTTATTAAGACAACTTTACTGTACTTAGAAAAGCATGCAGTTAAATGCAATGGGATTAATAAAAAGACTAAGTACCGTTAACCTTCTGGTACCTAAGAAACTTAAATACAAATAGTTCATATTACCAATTAATTTGGAAAATAAAGGAATACCAAAATTAATCAATCATCTTCTTACCTATGGAGCTGCCTACCTCCACAGCAACAGCCCCAGGAAAAAAATAATCATCCACCTTTCCAGATGAGCACCTGTGTGAAAGGAGGCAGTGACACGGGAAGAGGAATGGAGAACATGCAGGCAGTGGAACCAATAAACCAACTGCCACATTAAGCTCTGGTGAATTGAGGGCAAGTTAAGGAAGCTCTGCCTCTGAGGTAGCCTGGCTGCTGAGGGCAATTAGAGTAGGTCTAATGCAAATTCTCTGTCAAAAATGAAAACAAAGACACAAATTTGCACGCACACGCACGCACACACACTTAACTTCTTCATGATTGTAATCTATAAATTAATTTTGGAAAATTTTCTGATAATTAAAATAAAAAGTAAATCATATTCACAATTAGAATACTATCTAATAAAAGAGTAATATGCAAATTGACCATCATTCCAACACACAAGATGGCCAGGAGGTCAAAGATGTCTGTCCCCATGTGAACACAAGATGGCTGGCAGGGGAGGGCAGTTAGGGGCAATCAGGCCAGCAGGGAAGGCAGTTGAGAGGGTCCAGACATGCAAGAGATGGCAGTTGGGGGTGACCAGGCCTGCAGGGGAGAACAGTTGGGGGGATCAGGCTGGCAGGGAAGAGCAGTTAGGGGCAACCAGGATGGCAGGGGAGTACAGTTAGGGCTGACCAGACCAACAGGGGAGGGAAGTTGCAGGAGACCAGGCCTGCAAGGAAGGGCAGTTGGGGGTGATCAAGCCTACAGGGGAAGGCAGTTAGGGGGGGACCACGCCTGTAGGCAATGGCAGTTTGGAGGGGAGGACCAGGCCTACAGGGGAGAGCAGTTAGGGGTGACCGGTGCCAGGAGGGGAAGGCAGTTGGGGGGATCAGACCTTCAGGGAGGGCAGTTGGGAGGAACCAGACCTGCAGGGGAGGGCAGTTGGAGATGACCAGGCCTGCAGCAGAGGGCAGTTGTGGGGGGACCGGGCCAGCAGGGGAGGTCAGTTTTGGGGGGACCAGGCCTGCAGGGGAAGGCAGTTGGGGGGGACCAGACCTGCAGGGGAGGGGAATTAGGGGCAATCAGGCAGGCAGGCAGGTGAGCAGTTGGGAGCCACCAATCCTGGATTATGAGAGGGATGTCCGATTGGAGAGAGTGCAGGCTGGGCTGAAGGATACCCCACTCCCATGCACGAATTTTGTGCACTGGGCCTCTAGTTTATTATAATTTCAAACACTCTTAAGTATCCTGGGTAAACAATCAGATATTCATTTATGCATCTAAACATTACTGTAAAGAGATGATGTAACATCAATACAGGGACAAAGAGACAACTTAAATAAGAGTAAATACATATATTACTACCATCTGAAATAAATGCCAAAAAATGATTTATCAGAACAGTAACTATTACAGTTGCTACATTCAATCTTCATTTTCATTCTCAGTGAATTCTGAAGTCACCTTTCTAGCTTATGGTATATCTGAAGATAAATTTGAAGAGGATGAAAAAGCAGCAAATCTTAACCTGTCTCTCCCACTTAATTTTTTTTAGAAAATGATAATTGGCCTCTGGTGAAATACTTATTTCTACCTCCCTACCTTCTTTCCCAATTCCCTGCCAACTTTCAAACTTAAGATATAAAAGTCACATTTGCCACCATCCATACCTCAATGATTACAGTTGCTATCGGCTGGAAAGGATTAACAATAATTGGTTCTGGATCCACCTCAGCCAGACCACTGGTTCCATCGAGTTCAGCCTGCTCTCGTTCTCTTTGTTCTCTATTGAGGGGGAAAAATTGTAATTCCTGAGAAAATGCTGAACCATGTTTAAGAACACTTGAAATAGTTTTAAGGCTATTCAATTTAGTAATTTAAACATATGGATATGGCTTTAAATTACTGAGAGATTTTCAGAAATCCTTTTGCAGTTTACAGGCCTCTATTCTTCTGTAAAGATTACTCATTTGACTTTTTAAAAGACAGAAATGACAAAAATAGCATTCCCTATGACTGATTTCTTAATATCAACAGTGCATATTAATTATCCTATGTGCTAAGTTATTATATTTATCAATTTATTAATTACCATCCCAAACCAATGCTGTACTCTTCATTGATGTTAACATAAATGAGTTCTCTTATTAACTCTCCTCTCAAGGACTGTGTCAAATTACTTATCATATATGAACTAGATCAGTGGTCGGCAAACCGAGGCTCTCGAGCCACATTTGGCTCTTTGGCCCGTTGAGTGTGGCTCTTCCACAAAATACCAGGGCCTGGGCAAGTTTATTTTGAGGAAGTGGCATTAGAAGAAGTTTAAGTTTAAAAAATTTAGCTCTCAAAAGAAATTTCAATCGTTGTACTGTTGATATTTGCCTCACTTAAATATCTTTTGATTTCTCCCCTCCCCTACTATGCAACTATCTACTTGGGGAAAAAAAAGAGAGAGAGAGAAATCTTGGGATAAAGTATTAAATTTGACTTTTAATCAAATATGAGTACTTTTTCACAGCATTAAGATTATTAGAAGTTATTCTGTGGTAGAATTTATGAAATCACTGTTTTTTTAATTCCAAGTTTGCTAAATTTAGTTTAAAAGTTTCCTTTCAGGAAATATACTTTTTAAATAATTTGAAAAATATATTTAGAAAACCCAAGACAGTATAATTTAGCTTTTTTTTTTTTTTTAGAAAACTAGTATTGAAGATCAGATTTTGCTTCAGTTGACTGATCCACTATCAGCTTGCCTTCTGACTTTGCTGAGATTATAGCAGGGCTTCTCAATAATTGACAGTGGACTCAGTAATTCTCTTTGTAGGGAGCTGTTCTGTGTAGCACTAAATGTTGAGCAGCTTTCCTGGTCTCTACCCACTCAATGCCAGTAGCACTCCCCCTCATCCCCAGCTGTGACAAGTAAAAATGTCCCAGGACATTGCCAAATGCCCTCAGAGAAGCAAAATCAGCACACTGATTGAAAACCACTGCAATAAGAAAAAAGAGGTAAAAATTTTAAATCTCTTAGAAATAATAAATACATAAGGAATAAATTTAACTACCATAATACCACCAGGTAAAGTAGAATCCCATCGCCCAAACTTATGTAAAGAAAGATCCATAAAAACAGAAAATTTGTATAGCCTCTTCCCTCAGACACAAAAAAGAAACTGAATAGACAGAACTAATAAATTATTCATAAAATTGTGGCTTTTTTGTTTGTTTTTACGTCTCAAATGCACTGCGGTACAAAATTTATCTACTTACCTTTCTTCTCTTAATTTTCGAACTCGTTCAGCCCTTTCTCGTTTCTCTTGTTCCTCAAGAGCACGTTGTTCTTTTGTGTCCTTTTGGATACGTTCATTTAAGGCATCAAAGTCTCTTGCAATGATATCTAGCAGCCAATAAAGGCCTTTTTTAATGGATTTGTCAATTTTCTTTCCAGACCCCAAGATTGCTGAACAAGGTTCCTGAAAAACACCAATTTATTTGGCTTAAACATTAAAACTAAAAATTCTCCACAAAAATATACTAAAAAAACATTAATTATTAGTAAATCAAAATTAACGCATTAAATTAATGATATAAAGCACCTGCTTATTTAACCCACAAAACATACCACTGAGATGACCACTAACATTAGTACATAGGAGCTGAAATATTTCAAGCACATATCTATAAGCTGTGAGAGACACTATAACACAAGAAATCAACAGTGCAGGTTAAAACAAACTCACTGGAAGACAAAAATCGAACCTCCAGTCCTTAAGGAATTAATAGCAGTAATCATCTTTTAAGACTGACAATCTAATGTCCCCATCTTCTGAAACCAGAATACTTGAATCTTTTGCCCATCTTTCTTAAGATTATATAACTCTCCTGATAAGATTTTTCAAAACTCACTGCAAACCTCTTGTATGTTTAAATGCTGTATTTATATGTTTTCTTTACCATTTAAACAATTTGCCTGGTTGGCACGGCTCAGTGGTTGAGCATCAACCTATGAATCAGGAGGTCATGGTTGGTCCGTTCCGTCTGGACACATGCCCATGTCGTGGGCTAATCCCCAATAGCAGGAGTGTAGGAGGCAGCCAATCAATGCTTCTCTCTCATCATGGATGTTTCTTCTCTCTCCCACTCCCTTCCTCTCTAAAATCAATTAAAACATATTTTTTTAAATTATAGCAAAACGTATAGCTTGTCAGCAAGTCCTGTCAGCACTATCTTAAACAAAAAGCAAATCTAGTCTTTGAAATCTCAAGATAGTTTGTGGAAGGAAGTCAATTAACAACTAAATAGAAAACAAATATTACAATCCTTTATAATAAAGATGTAATATGCCTAATGACCTACCACGTAACAACCTGATCACAACCGGATCACAGACCAGCAGGAAGGTGGGGCAGCCAAGTACACACAAGCTGGTGGAGGAGAGCTACAGGAGGGGCAGGGCAGCGAGCTATGAGAGGGGAGGGGAGCAGCTACAGGGGGGCAGGGCAGCAGGCAGAGAGCTACTGGAGAGCGGTGCATGGATCTGTGCTCAGGCTGCCAGCATTGAATAACAGCAACACAACAGTGAGAATTTGATTTCCTGGGTAAAAATAAATAAATAAATAAAAGTCCTTTAAAAACACCAATACGTTATTTTGTTAGCTGTCTGCCACGTAACTGCCTTTCACTTTCACAGAAACTAACTTATACTGAACATATCTCATAGGAAAGAAAGGAAAACAAACCCCAAAACTTACTATCTGACATAGGCACTTGTGCTCATTGACCATTTTTTCCAGAGACAGACATTCAATCACATCAGCTTCTCCTAAAGCCCCTTCCTTGTCCTGTTTATTGGCCAACCTATAGAGATATAAATAAAGTATTTTTATAGCAAATATGTAATCAGACAGCCACTTAAAAATATTTTCACCATGTTCTCATCCCAGAGTTTTAAATCTACTGACTACAGAATATACTGGTTTAAGAGAGTACTATGGAATCCGTTTCACCATTTTTTCCTTTATTTTACAGCTAAAATAAGTTCGTAAGAATTGACCTAAGAAAGAAAAGTCAGGTAGGCTAAGAAAACAAGCAATAGGTCAATAGGCTAACAAGACAGAAACAAACTAGTTTTCATAGCCCTTGGTTATCAATTTTCACATTAATTATGTCTTTATCTTCTTAAAATACATGCATCATGATGCAAATACCCTTATCTTCTATCCTTATCTTCTGAAAATTCAAAATATCCATGTTTTAAGTACTCAAATGTTCATTCCGAGCTTGTAATACTTGAGCTCATCTGTATTTTCAGTGTGTGAATGTGTCCGCATAAATCATGCAATTTACTGGACGGGTGGGGCCACTTCTCATTTATTTTGCATAGCACTGCACATAAAGAACATTGCATTCAATTAGAAACAAACTGGGAAACAACAAAATGAAAGACACCAAAAGTTCTTTAGATTTATATATTTTTTATTTCAGAGAGAAAGGGAGAGGGAGAAAAACATGAATGATGAGAGAGAATCACTGATCAGCTGCATCCTGCAAGTCCCAAACTGGGAATCAAGCCCGCAAACCAAGTATGTACCCTTACTGGAAATCAAACTGTAACCTCCTGGTTCATAGGTTGACATTCAACCACTGAACCATGCCAGCTGGACCAAAACAAGTTCTTAAAAAAAAAAAGTTATTACAAAATAACACAATTTATTATCAGATGGCAGAGGTCAAAAAGTTTAACAACACACTGTCCTGGTCAGGGTTTGATAGATATTTCAGATAAAAATATATTATTTAATAATTATATAGAATAATAAATCTAATGAAGCCTTATCACCTATTTTTAAAAATTATCCAAATGGCTCAGCTGGTATGGCTCAGTGATTTTGAGTGTCGGTCAATAACCAGGAGGTCATGGATCAATTCCCAGTTCAATTCCCACATGCCTGGGTTGCTGACTCAATCCCCAGTGGGTATTATGCAGGAGGCAGCCAATCAATGACTCTCTCTCATCCCTGATGTTTCTATCTCTCTCTCCCTCTTCCTTCCTCTTTAAATACACACACACACAACACACACACACACACACACACACACACTAGGGGCCCAGTGCACAAAATTCGTGCACTGGGGATGGGTGGTCCCTCAACCCAACCTGCCCCCTCTCACATACTGGGAGCCCTCAGGGGATGTCCAACTGATGATTCACCTCCAGCCTGCCCAAGGCCTAAAGCCTCTGGTGAGGCTTTAGATCTTGGGCACCCAGCCATCGCCCTGCTCAGCTCAGCTCTGGCTGCCTGCGACCACCCGGCCCTGGGGGCCAGGCGCTCCCTGCCGCCACCACCTCTGCTGCTGTTGCCGCAGCTTCCCATCACAGCGCCCGGGGACTGGGCATGCTGGCCGCCACCACTGTTTCATCTCCACCCCCAGGCCCATCGCTCATGCAGCTTGGCCCCACCCTCGCTCCTAATTGGCTGGTAGCATAGCCAATCAGGAGCAAAGGTACGGTCACATCTTCATGTTTCTTTTTTATTATATAGGATATATATATATTTTTTTTTTTTAATTATCCACATTGTGCTGGTTACTTTAAGGCATCTGGTTGTACCATTTAGTGATGTAAAACGGATCAGTGGATTCAGCTGGAGTCAGCCTGATTCAGCCAAAATACTTCCATCTAATGAAGATAGCATCCACCGATGATCTTTGCTAAATTCCATTATTTTATAAGAGCTTATAAAATCATGACTTTCCTATATGTAGTTCTATATTCCTTTTGCATTTATTGGCTGAATTTTTGCTAATAAGTAAGCTTTCATCAACTACTTGCTAACTCTTATTTAAATACAATTCAGATAAAAGTCAAGGTAAATGATCCTTTGGCTTCATTTCCTAATTTTCATAATAAATTAATGCTCTACCTACCTCCAAAAGTGATCAAGTTGCTTTTTTTTGTTTGTGTGGCATATCATTAATAAATGTATTTTTAAAATATATTTATATTTTAATACATTGTAGTTACTTTTAAAAGATTTTTTTCATTGATATTGTGAGAGAGAGATGAAAGGGGAGGGAGACAGGAAGAAACATTGATGTGAGATCGAAATAGTAATCAGCTGCCTCTCACACTCTCCGTATGAAGATTGAGTGGGGGGAGAGGGATTATTTTTGAGGCTCAAAGTTACACAATTTGGTCAGTGGGAATCCCCATGGTTTTGGCTTCTGTGTTCTTCCTGTACAACTCCGAGTTGTTGATATTTTCTTGCTTTTTTGTAAGAAACAATATTCCAGACCTGGAACCATCCATCTCCCTAAGGAGCCTTTGTCCCTTTCAGTGAGGACTGATATTTTAAAAACCACAATCTGGGTGCTATGAACATTTATTACTGTTGCCTTGCCATTGTTTTCTAGACCCATTTTCAGTGGACAAATCTGGGGGAGGGGGATAGTTTCTTTAAGAAAAATTTAAATCATGAGCCCATATTGATTTTTTCATTCTTAATAAAATATTATCGCACTTTTACTTAACTTCTTAAATTGTAAACTTTTTTTATGCTGAAAACTGCAGTTTCTAATAACACTGACATTGACTATTTGCTTTGTCCTACAATATATATTTCAACACAAGAATAATGATATCGTTGTAATTAACTAGTTATGAGTAACTGGAAAAGAGCAAAGGAAAGGCCAAATATTAGAGCCATGCCCAATAAATAGGGAAGGTATTTACTTGCCTGTCAATCACAACTGGAGACAGGTCACTGGCCAGGACAGGTGTAACCACTGCAGGTATGGGAAAATTTGAGATACCTAAGCTCCTAAACAAAAAAGTTTGCTCTCTTGCTTCTTGGTTCCTGCTCCTGGCTTGCAGGACTCTCATGGTCCTGCATTTGCCCACATGGTCCATGGCCATGGGGACCCCACACACAATGGACTAAAGAACTGCAACTAGCCTCCTGCAAAACCAGACCCAGCTCCAACATGGAACAGAAACTCTGGACACTGGCTTTGCTTCTAGCTCTCCTGAATCCTCAGATGTACATTACGCAGGACTGGATTAAGGGAAATGGGACTTTGGAAACAGAGGAGTATAATTCCACACACATAAAGCTTTCGACCACATCTCATCCTCCTGTGAGTGCCTCCGGAAATGCTTATTCCAGCAGCAGCACTCCAAGAACCCCACTCCCACTGTGGAGAAAAACTATCCATACATTTCTTCAATAACAATGCCAATATTATTAAAGATTACTAAATGCAGGTAAAATCTCTTTGTCATTATTCTTGTCTCTAAAATATATTCCACAAGAAATGCAGTCAAAATACCGAGTTTTAAATTACTTAAATCAGTGGTCAGCAAACTGCGGCTTGCAAGCCACATGCGGCTCTCTGGCCCCTTGAGTGTGGCTCTTCCACAAAATATCACGGCCTGGGCGAGTCTACTTTGAAGGATTGGTGTTAGAAGAAGTTTAAGTTTAAAAAATTTGGCTCTTAAAATAAATTTCAGTCATTGTACTGTTGATATTTGGCTCTATTGACTAATGAGTTTGCCAATCAATGATTTAAATAACCCCTCTCTAGTTACAATACCATCTATATATATAGCTAGGTTCACTTTTGCAGACTGCTTTTGCTTTTTAGTTTTATTTTTAAATTGAATTTTTAAAACATTTATGTGGTTCCAAAGTCAAAATTATAAAAACAAAGTACAATCAAAAGTACTAGTATTACCCAACTTGGTCTGTTTTCCTTTCTATTCCATCTGTGCTATAAGTAAACCTTTTCATTCCTTTTTAATTCAACCCTCCCAACCATTATTTCTTTTTGAAAATATAAACATGTGTTTGTGGAAAACGATAAAGGCCACAATTTGGGCCCTATAGATATTCACTGCTATTGACTGGTTGGGAGATGCTTGTGTATGTGTGTCCCTTTCTTTCTCAAAAACTAGATTGTTGTATGTACTCTTGCTTTCCACCTTCTGTTTTTTTTTAACAGTAAATCTTAAAAGTACCCTGAAGTAAAGACTTTTTCTTTATTATTATATTCTTTTTAAAATATATTTTATTGACTTTTTACAGAGAGGAAGGGAGAGGGATAGAGAGTTAGAAACATTGATGAGAGAGAAACATCAATCAGCTGCCTCCTGCACACTTCCTACGGGGGATGTGCATGCAACCAAGGTACATGCCCTTGACCGGAATTGATCCTGGGACCCTTCAGTCTGCAGGCCACAATGCTCTGTCCACTCAGCCAAACTGGTAAGGGCTATTATTGTATTCTTTATAAATGAGCAGAATGCTCATGGGCTCTTTTATCATTTATTCATCAAGGCCCACTCTGAAGGAACTTCTGGTTGTTTCCAGTGTTTTGGTTTCACAAGGAGTGAAATTACTGTGGGAAAAAGTTATTTTTTATTTTGGGAACAGATTCCAGGAAGTAGGGATACTAAATCAAAGAATAAAGGCAAATGTCACCTTGATAAAAATTATACCAGTGCCCCTCCTCTTACCCTCAAATCACAAAAATCAGGCAGAAAAAAAGGGACGATAAAGAAATTTACTAATGTTAGAAACATTTTATTTCTATTTTTTTAAACAAATATTTCACTTCGGTAAAAATTAATTTTGAATTGTTAAATTGATAAAATAAACTGCATAACATTGCAGCCCAACTTCAGTTTTTCTATATTGAAAACTCTGGAAGAAACTTATTTTAAAATAAGAATACCAGGTACAATAGCAAGAAAAGCGGGGTGGAAGGTTTAAAGACAGGAGCTCTTTTCAGGCAGTTGTTCTGAAAATCAATGATTTTATGAGTGAAGCCCTTGGGATTTCCTAAAATAGAATAGAATTCAATCATTTTAAAGTAAACGGGACAAAAAGCTTTTATACCATGCTTCTTTCCATTCCTATTTATTCTGAATTCTGTATATTTTAGCAAGTTTTGATACCTAAAAAACAACAAAGAAACCTTTGTTTAATTACAACCTCCTTTTTATAAACTAATGTATTTTATATGTAATATACAAATGGAATTACAGAACCTGTGCCAAATACTCCATGTAGGCAGTTTAACAAGGACTTCCTGTTACCAACTAGCTCCAATGAAAATGATCTTCCTTTAATCTAAAGAAAGGGCGGTTAACTGGCAGAACCGGATTCTCCGGGTGTGAAGTAAGCAATTTGTTCTTCTCAGCAAAAGGACAACTTTATCTCTAACTTATTTGGCTTCATAATTTGGCTTTCAATTAAGTTAATGATATGAAAATGTACCGAAATTGCCTGTGAACTATAAGACAGAGACAAATCATTTGATCAAAACGTTACAGATGACAGGTTTTCCTCTCAAAGGCAGGACTCCAACACCGCAGGTGGAAAAGCAACAAAAGGAACAAGACAAAGGTAATAAACCACTCTTTTCTGTGTTTTTTAAGGTGAGACACCTGTAGCCTGAAATTTGTGACATTTAAAAATAGCTCAACAGATAATTAAAATCACCTGTTTTGTTCAGCTTTAGACCAGATTATCAGCAGCTGATATGCTCATATATATATATATAAATTGAACAGGATCTGGGTTTTGAGATCCCAGAAACAGACGACCATAATAAAAATCAACTTCTTCTTTTAAAGTCCTTTAAAAAAGAGCTTCTCATTTTGGAAACATGGGAAATTCAGATCCTATAAAAACAAACTTAAAATTCTTGCTTTTATAGACTGGTTATAAATTAGTCATACCGTGCTTGCTTTATAAAAAACTTAACATTGAATTCTGAAAAGAAGCTTATGCCCAAATGTGACACATATATATAACCTTTAAAAAGTTAAGATAATTAATTTATTCATTGTTGTTTCCCAGAATATTTTAAAGTTAATCTAAGGAAATTAGAACATAATTTTGTACAAGGATCATTGTGAAATACCAAAGTATTAACTTTTAAAATGTTTTAGCTAGTGTATTAAAAGTATGTAATTGTAAAACTTAATATATTATAGTTGTTTGATAGTTTTACATTTTTAATTCAGAATCATTTAATGGCTACATATATAGGATACCTAAACTTTCAAAATAAAGCAATATATAGAGGCTTAACAAAACACAGTTTATTTTCTGATATTTCTTCAAAGTTATTTTATAATTGTTACCAAAGTATGTATGCATAGCATACTTTCATCAGGTAAGCAAGAGTCTCAATATTTAAACAAGTCAGTTAACAATTAACTTACTTAAGCTCAATTTAAAGTAAAATAAAATTTAAAAAGCCCTGAAGGTCTGCATTACAAGAAGATCATAAAATTCAAACTTTGAGAAAATCTATACAACGTGCAATATTTTTTTTTCTTATTTAAATAGCCAAAATGGTGACTATTCCAATAACATTAGCTCCTTTCACCTTGAACCAGGGAAATTCTTCAAGCTGGTCTTATTCACAAAAGCCAAAAATAAAATAAAATACCCCATTTTATGTTAGATAAAAACTGTCTCTGGTTACATTTCTTGAAATATTTTATTTAATCAATATAGTAACTATAAAAAGAAAACATCTTTAAAAATCTATAAATCTATAATGTTTCTATCCCAGGGTATATTTCTTAAAGCACTAGGTAATTTTTATTTATATCCCTGTTCCTGGAAATATTTCCTATCTGCATTAGGGTGGAGAAACTTTTGAGTCATACAAGTTTATTTTTCTGTTTCCCAGGACAAATTGTCGAAGTTGATTACCATGTTTATAAATCAATGTTCTTTCTTTTTGCAAATATGTTTAACCTAAAAAATATGTCAATTATTGACAGTACAATTCAAAACAGTATAGCAATGCATTAAGTTAAACATGCTGAAAAATGATGCACATTTGAATAGAATTCTCCCAACATTAAGAAAATAAATTTATGGTACAGTAAAGATTGTGTAAAATGGTAGTCTCATCTATTTCACCTAGCCTAAGCAATTAAATGATAACTGTGAGCTTAATATTTTATGTTCATGAATTTTGTCTCTTCTACCTTTTAAATTCTAATATGATTACATGTCTCACTTTGCCTAATATTCTATTTTATAGAGATATATGATTAGCAATTAAATTGTATAGTTATACATGTAGTTATGAGTATGCAACTACTAGAAAATGCAATTTGCATACAGCATGTAAGTGCAACTGAGTACCTATATTAAGTCAATTCCTGCAGAAATGAACAAGGATTTGAGGAACATTCTGAATTATGTTAACTCTGTAAAGATAATCATTACGGCTCTGGCTGGTTTCGCTCAGTGGGTGGAGCGTCAGCCAGTGGACCAAAGGGTCCTGGGTTCAATTCTGGTCAAGGGCATGTACCTTGGTTGCAGGTTCCTCCCCAGCCCCGGCCCTGGTCAGGGCTCATGCAGGAGGCAACCAATCGATGACTTATTGATGTTTCTTTCTGTCTTTCCCTCTCTCTTCCACTCTCCCTAAAAATCAATGGAAAACTATCCTTGGGTGAGGATTAACAACAACAAAAAAGATAATCATTATGACCTTCGGACAAGATGATCAGAAAAGAAATTCTTCCCTCTTCTACATACAGAAGTGTTGAATATGATCTTGAGAAAGACAAATTTTAAAACTACATATTATATTTGAAGTAAAGAAATGTCCAAGTGCCAGAGATAAGGAGGGAACATACCCATAACCAAAGCAGAGAGCAGCAATTAAAGTAACTCCATGAGCTACTAAAAGCTGAGTTTTAGGGGGTTTTTTATTTTGTTTTTGTTTGTTTTTGTTTTTTTGTTTGTTTTTTTTTTGTATAATAGGGAACTAAAACTGAGCTTCCTAGATGAAGCATGAACCAGAAAAAAATAGAACACAGTCTGTATACAGAGATACGAAAATCTCTGTTGGCTTGTCCAAAATTACAAGAAGAAATGAGGGATCCACTCAGGCTATAAAATTTAGGCCCATATTTATACTGCCTGGGTTACTCCATGATGTCCCAAAATGAGATAAGAATGTATCCCCATGCAGGGCACTGCAGGCATCCTACCTAATAAAAGAGTGATATGCAAATTGACCATAATTCCAATATACAAGATGGTCGCTCCCATGTGGACACAAGATGGCCAGCAGGGGAGGGCAGTTGGGGGCACCCAAGCCAGCAAGGGAGGGCAATTAAGGGCAATTGGGCCTGCAGGGGAGCAGTTAAGCATCGATCAGGTTGGCAGGGGAGTAGTTAGGGGGGTTATCAGACTGGCAGGCATAAGGGGTTAGGGGCAATCAGGCAGGCAGGCAGGCAGGCAAGCAGTTAGGAGCCAGCAGTCCTGGATTGTGAGAAGAATGTCCGACTGCTTGTTTAGGCCTGATCGAGGGGTCCCAGACTGGAGAGGGTGCAGGCTAGGCTGAGAAACACCCTCTCCCCTACCCGTGTACGAATTTCACGCTCCGGGCCTCTAGTTCTTATATAATTCCCCACTGAAGATAAACTACTGATAAACTTCACTAAGTCCACTTGTCCACCACCAAGAGAAAAAGCTCATGACTACAACAAAGATATTTATTCCTCAGAAATCAAAATAACCTAGCCCTGACTGGTTTGGCTCAGTGGATGGAGCTTTGGCCTGTGGACTGAGGGGTCCCAGGTTCGATTCCGGTCAAGGGCATGTATCTTGGTTGCAGGCACATCCCCAGTAGGAATGTGCAGGAGGCAGCTGATCGATGTTTCTCTCTCATCAATGTTTCTGGCTCTCTATCCCTCTCCCTTCCTCTCTGAAAAATAAAAATAAATCAATAAAAAATAACCTAATAATGTAAAGAATCTTTAACATAAATACCCTTTAACTATTCAAAGGAAATAAATGAAGACATGGGACCCATAAACCAAGATGAACAAAGTATATAAACTTTATAGTTAATTTTATATAAACATCATTTACTGTATTATGCATGCCATGATATAAAACCCTAAAAGGAAATGTTTTTCCTATAGTATCAGTAGCATATAGAGATTCAGATTTTTAAAAAGATTCAGCATATTTACTTGTATTTTCTAGTCAAATTATTAAGATTGATGAATACAAAATCATATCAATATATTTTGAAGATTTCCTTAAAGTAACTTTTATGAAAGTATGGTACTCCTTCAGGAAACTGTTCTTTCACAGACAGAAACCCAGGGAAAGGCAACCTTTACAAAGGTCAGAGTCAAATATCTTGGTTTCAACCATCAGTGACAGTAACATTCACCTTCCTAAAGTATTTTGTAAAGGTATACTGTGCCACAATATCAATTTGAAATATTCTATTCCTTAAAAGCAAAAAGTTTAATCTATGATGTTTCAGAAAAATAGGGTTTTGATAAAATTGGTCATTTATTTCTAATTTAAAAAAGGAAAACCTACCCAGCCATAAAAATGTTAAAGGGTGTTGTTTCACGATTTGTTCTAAGTCAGTGGTCAGCAAACTGTGGCTCGCAAGCCACGTGGGGCTCTTTGGCCCCTTGAGTGTGGCTCTTCCACTAAATACCACGCCTGGGCGAGTCTATTTTGAAGAATTGGTGTTAGAAGTTTAAAAAATTTGGCACTCAAAAGAAATTTCAATCATTGCACCTTTGATGTTTGGCTCTGTGGACTAATGACTTTGCCGACCACTGTTTTAAGTCATATTACCAAAGAGAAAGTTGGAGACCTTGTAGTTTTTGAGAAATTTGAAGGTTGCTAGATGCTTCTTAGCAGTTACATAAACATCTTAGATATAACTTATTCTCATAAATGAAAAATCAAAATGTTTTATTTGCATTCCCCTCATTGCTCATTTGAGTCTCCAATGCTGTTACTCTTTTCTTTTTTTCCATATTGCCAGGATCACAAGTCCATTTAAAAAACAACAGTGCACAAACAGCATATCTACTATATACTTTGAAGCTATACGAATTCATTGTTTCAGGTTAGTACAAGAATAGGAAACAGGCTCGGCGGCATGGCCCAGTGGTTGAGCATTGACCTATGAACCAGGAGGTCACGTTTGATTCCTGATCAGGGCACATGCCTGGTTTGCAGGCTTGATCCTCAATGTGGTGCGTGCAGGAGGCAGCAATCAATGATTCTCTCGCATCATTGATGTTTCTCTCTCTCTCTTTCTCCCCCTTCCTCTCTGAAATTAATCCTATATAATAAAAGGATAATATGCAAATTGACCCTAAAGGCAGAACTAACAGGAACTGATGATCACTTTGATGCGCACTGACCACCTGGGGACAGATGATCAATGCAGAAGCTGCCCCCTGATGGTCAGTGCGCTCCCAGAGCGGGAGCTCCGTTCAGCACCAAACTGGGCTGATGGCTGCGAGCAACAGCAGCAGTGACAGGAGCCTCTCCCGCCTCCTCCACAGTGCTAAGGATGTCCAACTGTGGCTTAGGGGCGCTCCCCACAGGGCCATTGAGAGGTTCCAGACCTGCAAGGGAGGGCAATTGTGGGCAATCAGGCCAGCAGGAGAGGGTAATTGGGAGGGACCAGGCCTGCAAGGGAGAGCAGTTGGGGGTGATCAAGCCTGATGGGGAGGGCAGTTGGGGTGACCAGGCTGACAGAGGAGGGAAATTGGGGGCAAACAGACTTGCAGAGGAGAAGTTAGACATCAATTAGGCTTGCAGGGTAGTGGTTAGAGGGTGATCAGGCTGGCAGGCAGGCGAGCAGTTTGAGCCAGCAGTCCTAGATTGTGAGAAGGCTGTCCGACTGCCCTCAAGGGGTCTCAGATTGGAGAGGGTGCAGGCTGGGCTATGGACATCCCTTGCCACCCGTGCACGAATTTTGTGCACCGGGCCTCTAGTTTATAATAATACTACAAGCCCATTGCATGAAGATTCATGCAAGAATGGGCCTTCCTTTCCCTGGCCCCTGGAGCCGCCTCTCTCTGCTCCAGCCCCTAGAGCTGCCTCTCTCCACTCTGGCCCCACCTTCCCACACTGCCCAGAGGCCCTACATGGCTGGGGCGGTGCAGAACGGCTACGTCATCGCCATGGCGACAAGGTAAGCGTCCCGGCCCTAGCCACTTGGCACCTTTGTATGCAAATTAACCCACCAACTTTGTTAATTTGTATACACACTCCTGATTGGCTGGTGGGCATCATGAAGGTACAGTCAATTTGTATCTTTCTCTTTTATTAGTGTAGATTTTATACAGATCAACTTCATTTGTAGTTTCACTAGGATAATCTATCACCATGAATTAGGAAAAAAGGACAAGTCAAGCAGATTTATATCTGAATGCAGACTCTGTCACTTTTTAGTTGTGTGGCCTCTGGCAAGATACTTAACCCTGCAGACACTAGAAAAATTAAAGCAGTTAAGAAAGTCACCATCCAAATAGGGGAACTTCAAAGAAAAGTATACAAAAAAAATGGAGAAGCCTAAGTTATTTTAAAAATTAAGATCTCTGCCCTCCAAAAAATCCTAAACACATGAGTTTTCAAATTGAGAAAGCTACTAAGTATCTAGCAAATAATGCATAAGGACCTAGCTGGATATCTTATGTGACATTTTAGAACAGTGTTTCTCAACCTTTTTAATGCCAAGACCCTTTAATACAGTTCCTCATGTTGTGGTGACCCCCAACCATAAAATTATTTTTGTTGCTACTTCATAACTGTAATTTTGCTACTGTTAATGAATTGTAATGTAAATATCTGTACTTCAACATAATGAAGACACCTTCAAATGTTGTCCCATCAACATATTTGATAAGCATGCCTTTATAAGAACATCTAAATCACTGATAAAATATCTGGATAAATAGCCCTAGCCAGTTTGGCTCAGTGGACAGAGGGCCAGCCTAAGGACTGAAGGGTCCTAGGTTCGATTCCCATTAAGGGTACATGCCTGGGTTGCAGGCTTGATACCTAGTAGGGGGCGTGCAGCAGGCAGCCAATTAATAATTCTCTTTCATTGATGTTTCTATCTTTCTCTCCTCCCTTCCTCTCTGAAAGCAATAAAAAATATATTTTAAAAATATTTGCATAAATATATTAAAACTGAGTCCCATAGCATAATACCATAATATTTTTTCTTGTGATTGACATTAATTCTCTGTGTAGTTCAATGAGCTGTTTGAAACTCCCTTAACAGCTTCTTCTTAGCTGTAAAAATATGAAAGGTACTTTAAATTTAAATGCCTTTCTAAAGTCAAGATGCTCTATGAAAATTAAATATTTTATTAACAAAGATTGCTGTTCATTCACTTCATTTCAGATACATATAAGTATATATCATTACATATAAATTATGCACATCAACTTAATCCTATGGATAATTATCAATACAATGTCAATATTATCAGTGTCCTTAAGGTTTTATATTAATACTAGAGGCCCAGTGCATGAAATTCACAGTCCGGGAGCCCTCAGGGGGTGTCCAAAAGCTAGCAGTCAGACATCTTTAGCACCCCCATCAAGGCAGGAGATGCTCCTGCCATCACCGCTGTGCTCGCCAGTCATGAGCCCTGCTCGGGGCTTCTGGCTCCCAGTGTGGAGTGCACTGACCCTCCAGGGGGCAGTTCCTCTGCTCATCATAACGACTGGTCATTCTGCCATCGGGCCAAAACTGGCCTTCTGACATCCCCCAAGGGGTCCCAGATTGCAAGAAGGCACAGGCCAGGCCAAGGAACCTCACCAGTGCATGACTGGGGCCAGGAAAGGACGCGGGAGGTTGGCCAGCTGGAAGGGACCGTAAGAGAGCTCCAGGGCTTGTCCTGCCTGTCTTGCTCAGTCCCGATTGGCCGGACCCCAGCAGCAGGCTAACCTATCAAAGCGTCTGCCCCCTGGTGGTCAGTGCACATCATAGCGACTGGTTGACTGTCTACCCCCTGGTGGTCAGTGCATGTTATATAGCAAGAGTGTGAGCAGCCTTAGCATATTATGCTTTGATGGGTTGAACAGCAGACTGAACAACTGGACACTTAGCATACTAGGCTTTTATTATATAGGACATTCTCATGTTTGTAAAATCTTAACGTTAATTTTGTTCTAAGACAGTCTGGATATCTTTGCAGAATAATGCTACAATTGAGAAATCAGCAAAATCAGACCAAGAATAGGTTTTCATATGTATGCAATGGATAAGAAAACAAAACTATATCAAATAGTGTGTTACTCTGGGAGCCTGTTATTTCAAGATAAATTTAACATTATCTATATTGCTTAAAGCTCTCATATGAAATCTTCCCTGTCACTATGCTGGTTTTAATTAAATCATGTATATTTATCAAAATGAATATGTTTTTAATATTACATGGACTAAATTAACCCAGAACAGTAGCTTTAGTAATAAGGGAACTTCCAGGTACCCTTTCCATTTTAAAAGTTAAAGTTCTGGTCAAGTAAAATCTTCCATTCTAAGACATATCAAGAAAAATCTATTATTATGTGATAGCATCATGACACACAGTATTATTTTGGGGAAGCCCAGCCAGTGTGGCTCAGTGGCTGAGCATCGATGCAAGAGCATCAAGAGGTCACCGGTTCTGTTCCCAGTCTGGAGACATGCCCCAATTGCAAGCTCAGCCCCAAGAGGGGGTGTGAAGGAGGCAGCTGATCAATGTTTCTATCTCTTTTCCTCTCCCTTTCTCTCTCTCTAAAAATCAATAAAAAATATATTTTTAAAAATTATTTTGGGGCATTTGTATCTCTGTCACTACTTTCTCAGCTACTTCACACAACTGAATGGACTCATAGTAGCCCTACAATCATACTAAGTAATTTAGACATTATTTTACATCACATTTTCTCTTTTAGCGATGTTTATCAGGAAATTATTGATATTTCTAATTTTTTAACCGCTTTTCAGAAAACTAGGAGGATTTCTCTGGGAGATAGATTTAGCTTTGTGAAACCAACTGATCCAGGGGGAAATACCCACCTTTTCTTTGTTCAACTCAACCATTTTTACTTCCTAGGAAAAAAGGGAAGATGAAGGATCGACTTCAAGAACTAAAGCAAAGAACAAAGGAACTCGAACTCTCTAGAGACAGGCTTGTGTCAACTACAGAAGCAGAGGAGCAAGGAAGGATTCTGCAGCAAGCTGTTATTTATGAAAGAGAGCCTGTAGCTGAGCGACACCTCCATGACATCCAAAAACTTCAGGAGAGTATTAACAGTTTGACAGACGATGTTCAAAAATTTGGGCAGCAACAGAAAAGTCTGGTGGCTTCAATGAGAAGATTTAGTCTCCTTAAGAGAGAGTCGAGCATTACGAAAGAGATTAAAATCCAAGCAGAACACATCAAGAAAGGTTTGGATGATTTAGTAAAAGCAGCAAAAAAATCAGAGGCTGAAACTGGTCCATCATCAGTGGTCACAAGGATACTTAAATCTCAGCACTCAGCAATGTTCCACCATTTTCAGCAAACGATGCTGATATATAATGATACAATAGCAACAAAGCAAGAGAAGTGCAAGACATTTATTTTCCGTCAGCTTGAAGTTGCTGGAAAGCAAGTGCCTGAAGAAGAAGTAAATGATATGCTTCATCAAGGAAAATGGGAAGTTTTCAATGAAAGCTTGCTTACAGAAATCAATATCACTAAAGCACAACTCTCAGAGATAGAACAGAGACACAAGGAACTTGTTAATTTGGAGAATCAAATGAAGGATTTAAGGGAGCTTTTCATGCATATATCTCTTTTAGTAGAAGAACAAGGAGAGAGCATCAACAATATTGAAATGACAGTGAATGGTACAAAAGAGTATGTTAACACTACCAAAGAGAAATTTGGACTAGCTGTGAAATATAAAAAAAGAAATCCTTGCAGGGCACTGTGTTGTTGGTGTTGTCCATGCTGTGGCTCAAAATAAAGAACCTGTTTTAGAAACCTCTCCAGCTTTAGAATGAAGGACGCCCTGTATTTTAGTATCTTATTTTTCTTCACTTCACAGATTCATTCACATACTTTCATTATTCTTGTTATAATTTCCTCCTTCAGCCCTTACCCACTAGAATTGCATAACTTCCAAAGCCAGTGACATAAGGGCCTTCATTTACTAAACTAAAAACATTATGCTGAGCTGCTGAAAGTGAGGTGAATGATCTTGTTTCTAATCAAGTATCAAGCTCTACCATATATTTTTGTAATTTCCAATGTCTTTAGGAGATAAACGTTAGTAAGTGACAGCTACTTAAACATTCTTTTGGTTCACTTGAGAATATTTTGGTAGTTAAGAATTATATAAAATAAGACTTCAAAGGATACTATATTTAAGCAAATTTAATGGTAGCTGTATCAAATTTTTATGTCCAGATATTGCAGATAATTCAGTGGTCAACTAAATCCTGATAAAATTCAGCTATACTTGATGAAGACTCTGGCTGGTAACTGGGAGCTGCATCTAGTTTAAAGCCTAAGGCAAATTAAGGCACTGTTTTCCTAACTTGGGTTCATTCAGGACACTGTGTAAAATACAGAGTAGGAAGGTTGGGAAATGAAGTAAAAAATAAAGTATTCTCAAAAGTTTCCTCATCACTTTTTTGTAAATCTAGACACTAAACTAGGGGTTAGGGGTATAGTTTGATCTCACAAAGGCACAAAAATCTGTAATTTGCATTCTAGTGGAGAAAACAGATAACAAACAAATACAAATATCAGATCATGCTAAGTCTTGGCAAACTTAAAATAAAGGTATGGTGAGTTAGAGACTATCACTACTAGAGCGGCTTCTTTGGGGTGGGCAGTAAGGAAGAAAACATTAAGTGAAAATCTAAATGATGAGAACAAGGAATGGTATATTCCAGGCACAGGATACAAACAGTAGAAAGACCTAGGAGAGTAATTTACTCAAAGAAAAATGAATAGTACAGCTGTATCACAGTAGCTAAAAGAACAATAAGGGAAGGGATGAAGTTAAGAAAGGTCAGAAGGGGCTAGCGTTAAGAGTCATATAAGTCTGAAATTTATAGCAAGTATAATCAATGAAAAGTCTGCAGATTATTTTTTGGCCTGGGAATGTTATATAATCTATATCTTTAAAAGTCATCCTATTGTATGCAGAGTGGGTTAGAATGCATTTGGGGCAGGTGAATGGAAAACACACATATAGGTAGAGAAAACAATTGGAAAGTTAATGAAGTAGTTCTCATAAGAGATGATAGAGGCTTGGACTAGGATAGGAATGGAGGTGGTTATGGTGGTAGAAGCAGTACTCATACTCAAGATGAATAAAATACTTGCTATGTTCCAGCATAGTTCTAATAATTTCACAAGTTTACCAATGCGAAGTGAAATATACAGTGAGGTTAAGTAACCTGTCTCAGGTCACAGAAACTGTGGAGAATCAGGATTTGAATTCAAGAAGTATGATTCCAGAACCAGCTCTTAACTATACTATATACTATACATTGGTGATTTTAAAAAGTTAGATTAAACTGGGATAGATTTAAGAGGTAGAAACTACAGGGTATGATTGGATGATATTGCCATTTATTGAGATGGGAAAAGACAAAAATGAAGGTTTGAACAAGAGAATCTGTGATGATAATAAAATGTCCAAGTGGAGGTTTCTAAGATATTAGTTAAATCAGTAGGAACTCTTGGGAAATGTCAGGGCTGAAAGTGTAGATTTGGGTTGAGTAAATAAATGGTATATAAGGTCAGCTGACTTTGGAATGAAGTAATCTAAAAAGTATATAAAAAAACTGGAGGCCCAGAAAGGAGCCTGAGGTATTTAAAGCAGAAAAGGAGTTACTGAGAAGAAACCATCAATAATGTAGAAACCAAGAAATGTGCTACAAACTGCAAAAGAATTGTGTTTAAGCGGAACAAAGTTGAGGAAACTGTCAATTTTACTGTTTGGCCAAGTGATAAACAAGAATAGCAAAGTGATAGGGGATTTGGGAACATGGAGATATTTTGCTGAATCCCACAAGAGCAGTTTTAAGCAACTGTAGGGATAAAAGCACAAGTGGAGTATTTTGAGGAAAGAATAATGATATGAAAAACTACAATGGCCACTACAGACAATTCTTACCAGAAGTTTAAATAGAGGACTATAAAAAAGGAGTTAAGAGCTGGGGAGGGATGTGGAGTCAGGACTCTGTAATAATTAAAGTTAAGAAACATAAGAGTACATTCTGCTAATGGGAATAATCCAAAGAGAAACTCTTGATATAACAAAGGGAAGAGAGAACATGAGGCAGAAAGGGGTGGGATCTGGAGTACAAATGGAGAAGCTGGCCTAGGATATGAGCAGAAATAATTCTTCTATATTATAGGAAGAAAGGAGAGGGCTAGGAATGAAATCAGTTAGTTGAGCAAATTTGGTGGTGGAAAATGAGAATTCTTATAAAAGCCAGTTTCTATTTCCTAAAGGAAGTATGAGGCAAAATTATTAGCTGAAAGCACAGTGGGATTGAGAGAGAATAGAAATATACATACATATACTTTCTAACTCTATAATTTTTAATTTATAAAGAAATTGAAGAGCTTTCCACTCTGTCAATTATCAACTATTACTGAGGAAAAAGATGTTTCACATATGCCAGCTTCAAATGTTTCAGGAACATTATAACAAAGATAAATGTAGAACTGATGATAAACTCTCCAGGTAATGAGTGATAGCAGACATATTTCTTCTGCCCCTACCAAAGTTGTGCTATATCCTTTTATCTAGTGCCTTACCTATATTTGTTAAAAACTGTTCCTTATTTTTTTTATCATGAAAACAGAATATTAAGTACTATGTAATGTTCACTAGCATAATTATATCCAGGTGGATTTATAAAATAATAATTTTCTAACAGCACTTACAGCTCCAAGTACTTAGCATTTTAAAGCAAGACTTCAGCACAGAAATTTTCATAGCAATGTATCACATACAACTTTGCTGTATTTTAAAACCATAGTGTCATGCTAACTTAAGCAAAAAAAAAATAACATGATAATTAACTAATTAGTTGCTGAACATTTTGTATATTTTATTCACATAGGCACTAATAGTAATTTTTCCTTAAAATCACTACCTTATTGGAAAAAATAATTCTTAATTATTGGAGGCACAAAGTATTAGTAACCTACGGTTCTGAAAGTATGCAATATTAAAAATAAAAGTATTATGAGTACTTAGGCTCATATTCTTATCCACTACACTCTGTCTCTTCTAATCATAAGCTTCATACAGCCAAATTTATATGATAAGACACTGCCAAACTGGATCGCCTAATTTATCTCCATTTGGACACAACATATCATCAACAGTAATTATTTATATCTACTATCACATTTATAGAACACTAGTAAAATACTGCACTAGATGCTTTAAGCACAGTATTTGGAATTCACGTGACAACACAGGCATTAAAAACCTTATTTACAGGTGGAGACACAGAGGCTCAAAAGATTAAGTAAGCTATCAAAGGCCTGACTCCAACGCCCACACTTTCCCATAGCCTGGGAGTTCTCAGTTTTTGCTGTGTACCAGAATTATCTTAGAAAAATGTGTGAAAGAAAAACAGATGCATTCCTGGCCCTACCCTCTAAAATTTAGGAGGCCTGAGCTGAGATTGAAGCAGGTGTTCCCTGGACAACATCTTGCTGCCGAACAACCCTGTGAACAAGCTTTTCTTTAATATTTTGTCTTTAAATAGTGTGTGTTGGGATGTGGGTGGGGAAGGATGGGCACCTCTGCAGGTTGCTTATGCATAAATTACGTAGGAAATCAACCAACTGAGAGGCTTTAGTGTAAACTCCGGCTGCCAGAGTGAAGCTGAATGCCCTATGAGACAAAGGAATTCCTCAGCAAGAAAGTGTGGAGGTGAATCAACAGCATAACTAAGATTTATGAACATGAAAGCTTGGTAAGTTTCACTAAAATGAGAGAAATCTTAAGCCAATGGACCCTATAAATCTAGTGAGTAGGGGTTCAGATGGTAAAAAGAGTAAAATTAGGGGACTCAACACTATATCTGAGGATGAAGTGAATCAGTGACATAGGTAATCCATACTTTCATACTTCTAGGTCTCCAGCACTCTATAAAGGATCCAGGTCCTTCTAGTTATTATTTAAAGGCCTAACTTAGTAAAAATATGTTTGACTCAAATTCTAATGAGAGTATTAGTAAAATCATAACCTAGTTAACTTCTGGATACATATGATAAAGAATACGATTTTTTAAAAAACCCAAAACTTGCAAAGTACTATTTGCCTATAATATTATCTAGAAAGAAGGTGAGTCAAGTAGGAATATAAAGATCAGAGACGAAAATCCCATACTGGAAAAAGTAATAAAAGCTTAGTTATTGTGTCATCTAATATGGAAACTGTCATAGTTTTTAAGTTTTTTGGTCATAAACTCCTTTCAGTGCTTGACGAGAGCTACATTCTGCTCCCAAGAAAAATGTACCTGCACTTAGAATTGTGTATGTGATTTCACAGGGTCCTGGGAGGCCACCTAGGCGCACAGACCTCTCAATCAAAAATCTCTTTTTTAGATACTGATGCTGTGTCATCAATCTGCTCCCAGAGCAACTACCCAGGCCCCTCTGATATCTCCTGAATGAGAACAAGGGGATTTAATAAATGAATTTTAAATGGGAAAAAAAGTCTTTTTTTTTTTAAATGTTCATACATTTAGTAAGATCATGCCAGAGATACTATGTTTTCTCCCTTAGTGAAATCCCTTTATATTCATCACTTTTGTTGTAAAGCATCCAATTTGTGAGATTTAACCAAAAGTTAAGATAAGTCATATGACTCCAAAGAAAAGCCGACAGTATTTAATGAGACAGTGGCACCACTCCAAGAGTTCAAATATGCTAATACAGGTAGAATTGTTATTATCCTGGGAGGAAATATTAACCTGGATCTCCAGAGTTATTTCAATAATAAATATTAGGAGATTCAACTATAAAAAAGAAATTCACTGTTTCTCTAAGGCTAACTTTCAAGACTACACAAGAGAGAGGAAATGTAGAAAGAGCATGTGCCTTCTTATAACATCAGTGTAACCTTGGGCTTCTAAAAATTCAATAGGCTGAGATGTTTAAAATAGCTCCCAGCTTAGTTCTTTCCATGGATCATCAACAAATAGTACCTTGTGCCAGGCAGGCGTGGCTCAGTGGTTGAGCGTCAACCCAGGAACCAAGAAGTCACGGGTTCAATTCCCGGTTAGGGCACATGCCTGGGTTGCAGGCTCTGTCCCCAGTAGGGGGCATGCAGAAGGTAGCTAACCAATGATTCTCTCTCTCATCATTGATGTTTCTATCTTTCTCGCCCTCTCCTTTCCTCTTTGAAATCAATAAAAACACATTTTAAAAACAAAACAAATAGTACCCTGTATTATTAACGGAAACTTTTATGGTGGATGTTGAGCTTCAAATTTGGGATTACTGCTGATTTTAGTACTTTTTAAAATTGCAAAAGTTATTTACTTTTTCTTGGAAATGTCTTCTTTATCTGTCAAGATAACCAAGTTTTAGGTTTAAAAGTAAGTGATAAATAGGCATGACGGTAGATAACATAATTCACTCTGTAATAAATCAAAATATAGGCTAAAGTTAATCTCTATATAGATATGATAGAAAAATACTTTCTTGGAAAATAAACAGGTAAATTACAGAGCAGAATGTTTGCATGGCATCTATTTCCGCTCTCTTTAGAAGGCATACAAATCACTTTTACCTTTTTACTGAAATGGATTATTGGGATAACTACAGTATGGTTCATGTTACTATATATGGTTGACTACAAATGCATAATTACAATACTTTACAGCTGCTTTTATTATAGAAGAGATATTCAACCACTGTCTGCAGAACAGAATTTCTGAGCTAATAAAATGCAGAAGCCTAGTGATGTTGTATGATTTTGATCTTTCGGGAGAACCCTCAAGTCTATCACATAAAGTGAAATTTGGTTGAGGCTTCATTTGCAATGACAGTTAGGCAGAGGTAAATTGTCCAGGACCTCTGTGGTCATCTACCCTGCTGCCCATACTATGAATGAATCTGGCTCTATCAATTTGTAATTTTATGATTATAGACAAGATTCTCATTCTTCAGGTTTATTTTCTTCTGTTGAATGTTTGGATCTTCTCGAGGTCTGTGGTTGTTCTCTATGTGCTCATAACAGTGTGGGAAAAGAAAATTATCTAGGTGTTTAAGTGAGCTCTAATAAGAGGCTTTGTGGGACCTATCGTAAACTAGTGTAGGCTCAGACAAGGGGTGAACAGAAGAAATCAAATGCTGTAACCGCTTTTTGCAGTTGAGAGGTCCAGATGTCTGTGGGCAGAAAGGAAGCAGCTGTGTGCAACAAGGAGTGCTGTAGACTGCCTCCCAAATCAGGTGCCCTCCCCATACTTCTCTATAATCCACCAGCCCTTAGCACTGAGCTTAGTAGGATTCAGCTGGAGGCCCTTCCCACTTACTATCCACTAGACTTTTCAATGCTACAACTATTAGGTGCTAGAGTTATATCAGTTAAAAAACAATTTCTAACTGCATGGGTCTCTGAAGGCAACCTGAAGGTCTATAAGCAGGGGAATAGCAAAATCATCAAATTTGCATTTTAAAAAAGCAAGCTCACATTCTTTATATATTCCTGCTTTATATCACTTGTTAAAACACCTAAAAGCATGTACCAGCATTATAAATTTAAAAACATCAAATAAAAGAGCTTCCGCTAGAAACGTAGAGGAGACTGGAGAATAGGCGAGTCTGCTGGCAGGGAGAGAAACCTGTCAGGACACCGCTGCTCTCAGTAACATGGAGGAAGTGAAGAAGGGATGAAAGGAGGTAACAACAAAGGGAACAGAAAATAGAAGGGATATGAATAATATTCAGTCAGTAACATTAAGAGGAAGCAGCAGCAGAACTTTCAAATATGGGGCTTGGGAAGATACTCAAGAGGAATATAAACATAAAAAAGAGTAGGATACAAAATTGTATATAATATGTTGTCACTGCATATATATTTTTACAAAAATATGCACAGGAAATTCATCAAACTAGAACTGGTTCACTCTGCATGGTAAGTCAATCATTTTTTTAAAAATTACCTCCCTAATCTTTTCAATTTATTAAAAATATGTGTTTTTGTACATCCTGTATATTTTTGAAGCACATTCATTTCAAAAGCAGTTTACCTTCTTAATAAAAATTCCGTTTGTAAAACTCCCTTGAGAAAAATTGATCAAACGGCAAACCACATCTCATAACCTGTTATACCTCCATTAATTCTCTGTCTTTGTGAGATCTCATTGACTATGAAATTAGAATGGTGGAGCAATCACCCTAACTGTGGGTCTTCTCTTTCTGGTCTAGAAATTCACAGCTGAGAGAGATGACAGAATTGCTGAGAACCATTTGATCACTCAGTAATCACTGTAGTCACTTATGAATTGCATGTTTCAGCCTATGGACTTTTCCACTTCCATCTGTGTGACTGGTTCTTACGTCGCAAGTGTCATCCTCTCAGTAACACCTACTGTATTTATCCTTGATTCTAAGAATAATGTGTCCCTGTCACCACCATCACCACACGATTCCCAATATTGTTTTACTTGCTTTGTTTTCAGCACACTTATCACCTAATATGTGAAATAATTTATTATATTCAGTGTGTTTCACCTCCTAAAATATAAGTTCCTGAAGTCATACATGGATTTTTATTGTTTTTGTTCCCGAACATATCCCCATCACCAGAACACTACTAGCACATAATGGATACTCAATAAATATTTGTTGAATTAACATATGCATAAGTGAATAATGCATAAAAGAATAAATTAAACAACTATTAGATTTAAACAATTATATACAATTACTTTAAAAATGAATATCAGTCATTACTATTTTTTACTTTAGAAGTTGCTGATTTTCTGCTTAAACATTTGTAGAAACTAATTTAGCCTATGGGGTTCAATAAAGTTCACTATTCTTATATATATCTATTAAAGTTTCCTTTATATTAAAAAAGGTGAAGGTTGTATTAATAAAATAATTTCTCTAATTAGTTAAATGTATAAAAATTAAACATGTAAGCTTTACCAATAAATGATGCAATGAAGTTTTATGTTTTGTAATTAGAGCTACCAAATTGTCTTATTTAAAGATATTCATTTGTGGTTGAGGACACTGAGAAACCATGCTCACAATTTCTCATTTAACCACGTTTGTCTAGTTTTTTTAACCTTTAGTAACGAACAACAAGAATGAGGGCAAATGCACAAGAAGGCCAGGGCACACACTCAACTTCAATTATAAGAGCAATGTAAATACTTTACTGTGTCTTAGAGTTATGGCACCCTCTAGTGTTTGCTATGCAAAATTCTATGAGAACAAATAATGCAAAAGTCTTTTTCAAAAAATTTAGGCAGCTGGACAAAATGATATAAGCACATGACTAAGTGACAGATTACATATTTAATTTTGAAATATAGAAGGAAAGTTAAGAAATCAAGGTGGCATAAGAATAATAAAGCACTTAAATAACTTTGAAATAAGAATACTCCAAGAAAAAAAGGACAAAGGCAAGTTAGTTATTAAAGAAGGAAAATTTTGAAAAATACTTTAAAATTTGAAAAAAAACAATTCAAAATGTAAAACTTGATAAAAGTAAATTATCAAATATCACAAATAGTTTATCTTTGACTACTCAGGACTATAACTATAAGGCTTTTTTATAACATAGCTTCAACCTTTAATCCCTATGGATAGCATTTTAACAAGGCCTCAATATATTAAGAGTTTCCAGGCAATTAAAAAACATTTTATTATATTAGGGTCTGACTATTTTAGCTTATTCAGTACTTTGTAACTTAGATAAATTTATTTATTGGCTTATGCCACTGCAGGTACATTCACAATGACACTGACATTACTTACACCAATATAGGCTTTCCCGATATCTTAGGATGTCTCAGCACTTCTGACATTGTCTCTTTTGTCTCTTCCATTCTCTCTTCATCACTGGAATCCACGACAAATATTACCCCATAGGACTCAGCATAGTAATTCTTCCAGATTCCCCGAATTCTTTTTCCACCTCCCAAGTCAAAGATGGTGACGTCAAACTTTCCTTGTCTAAGGTCAATTTTAGAAAATCCAACAGTAGGAGCTATGTCTTCAGGATATTCTGTTTTGAATGAAATGAAAGAAACAATCTTTAGACTTTAAATTAATAACAATTTAACTTCACAACTTAAATTAACATACAATGGAATGAAGTGTGATGGAATGGAATGTTGGAATAGAATGTTCATTATTTCCTTATACAATGAGCATTACATCTAAGCAAACTGGTCTGGGGGAAGGGTGGATAATATAAAATACCCAATGCCATGTAGATAGGAGTTTCTATCTGTTTTTTATTCATTTGTTTTTATTATTATACAAGAGGCCCAGTGCATGAAATTCGTGCATGGGGAGGGCAGGTGGTGTCTCTCTGCCCAACCTGCACTCTCTCCAATCTGGGACCCCTTGAGGGATGTCTGACTTTCCATTTAGGCCCTATCCTACTGGGATGGGGCCTAAACAGGCAGTCAGACGTCCCTCTCACAATCCAGGACTGCTGGCTCCCAACTGCTCACCTGCCTGCCTTCCTCACTGCCCCTAACCACTTCTGCCTGCCAGCCTGATCACCCCCTAACGACTCCCATGCCAGCCTGATTGATGCCTAATTGCTCCCCTGCCAGACTGTTTGCCCCTAACTGCCCTCCCCTGCAGGCCTGGTTACCCCTAACTGCTCTCCCCTGCAGGCCTGGGTCTCCCCCAAATGCCCTTCCCTGCAGGCCCAGTTGCCCCCAAGTTCCCTCCTCTGCTGGCCTGGTCACCCCTAACTGCCCTCCCCTACAGGCTTGATTGCCCCCAACTGCCTCCCTTGCAGGCCTGGTACCTCCCAACTGCCCTCTCCTGATGGCCATCTTGTGGTGGCCATCTTGTGTCCACATGGGGCAGGATCTTTGACCTCTTGTGTGTTGGAGTGATGGTCAATCTGCATATTACTCTTTTATTAGATAGGATAGAGGCCTGGTGCATGGGTGGGGGCCAGCTGGTTTGCCCTGAAGGGTATCCCAGATCAGGGTAGGAGTTCCCTTGGGGTGTGGTGCAACCTGGACAAGGGGCCTGTGGTGGTTTGCAGGCCTGTCATACCCCCACAGGGACCCATGCAGAGGCCCTGGTATCTGGAATTTATTTATGTTGCTGCCATTTCTATTGGGATATATGTATCTCCTATAATTGAAACTTTGTAGCATTGAGTGGATGCCTAGGCAGGCAAGGGCAGGCGGAAAGCTTGGCTTCCTCCATTGCCGGGGAAACACATGCCTTCTTCTTGCTCTCTGCGTCCATCTTGGTTGGGGTTAATTTGCATATCATTCCTGATGGGCTGGTGGGCGTGGCTTGTGAATGTACTCTTTTATTAGATAGGATACCCAACTCCTAGAATAACCCCTACTGTATAACGAGTACCTAATAAGTACTCGTTATACAGTAGGGGTTGAATAAATAAATAAATGAACTTTTGCCTTTCAGAAATTTACTCGCCAAGTTACAAATAATAAAAATTTCAATCCTTAACCACCACATATCTCCAGGAACAATAACAACATCTACACAGTTATTATTTTTTTAATCTGAACATTTAGAGAACAGTTTAAAAAAAAAAAACAATGGCAGAAGCTAAGGACCACTTTTTTAATTAACTGAATTATGAAATTTAAAAGATCACTCTTTTTTTAATTAACCAAATCATGAGATTTAAAAGATCACTTAGGTTCAAGAACGACAAACTAGAAACTGGAATTTAGACCTTAAAGCTAGGAAGGATTTAAACATAAAAATGATCTAAGTAATAGAAATGGTAAAGGCAAGAAATATGGACAAGTTGAACACTGTGATTGGAGCAAACCCTGAAGATTGTTAATGCAGACTAGAGAAAGTTCTGAAGAGAGAGAATTGTGAGCCACAGAAGATATTTGAGCAGACTGATAATACAATTAAGGTGACTAGTGTGTGATTTATTAAGATTTTTCTTTGCAAAAGTATCCAGAACTGACTGGAAATACAAGTGATAGCTATTTTGCAAAGAGGAATGAAAATAAAAAAAGAGATTATGGAAGAGTAACAGGACCTAATGTCTCAAGGGTTACAGAGAAAAGTTTAAACCTCTTGAGTGTCTTTTCCATTCTCTCTCCACCACTGGAATCCACAGCAAATATTATTCCATTGGACTTTGTTTATAGTTGCAGGGCTGCAAACTACATGGGGCTTTTAAAATTTAAACCAATCAAATTAAATAAAATAAAAAACTCAGTTCCTCAGCTGCATTAGCTACATTTCAAGTGCTCAGAACCCATTATGTGGCTAGTTGCCCACCTTACTGGACACAGCCAATCTAGAACATATCCCTCATTGCAGAAAGCTCTAATGAATAACCCTGGTTTAGAGGATCTTATCCCATCTCCTCAACATGTGCATTATAAAGATAAATTTGTAAGTCTTTTGCTGTTACGCTTAGGTGTGACTGAGAAACAGACTTGTAATGCACCACTTCCTTTCACCAAGCACTCTCGGGCACTTTACACAGCTTCCTAGAAAGCTAACAGAGACGTTACAAGTCACATTTTGTAAGAGTTCTTATTTAGAAGGAGAAAAAGGGCAAGTTTAGAAGCAATATAAGCAACCAGATATTCCAAAAACAGGATTACACTAGACATTTAAAAATGTAAAACTTAGTCCCGGCCAGAACTGATTCCCACAGTTAAAATAGGCAGCTTTGAGTAGGATTTGAGAGATATCCTCAAGACATTATCGTGAAAATAAGTAACTATGCTGGAGTAGGGATAAGGGAACTAAAATGTACAAAACACCTACTGTACCAGGATTTGTTAGGCATTAGGATGTACAGGTAAATCAAATAGGGTTGTCCTCCAAGAATACACAGTGCAATATAGAGAGACAGAACATTGATGAGATTTTAGCATAAAAAGCAAAATATTCTGTGAAAAACTCTGTGGAGGGGATACTGTGAAGGTGTTATGGACTGCATGTCTGTGTTCCCACAAAACTCTTATGTTAAACCCCAGACCCTGAATGTGACGATATCTGGAGGTGGGGCCTTTGGGAGGTAATTAGGTTTAGGTGAAGTCTTGAGGGTGAAGCCCCCATGATGGGACTAGTGTCCTTATGAAAGACACAGAGAGCTTGTTTCCCCTCTCTCCTTCTTCCACCTGAGGACACAATGAGAAGATGGCTGTAGGTAAACCAGGAAAACACCAAGAACACCAGGATTACAGACTTCCAGTGTCTGGAATCATGAGAAATAACTGTTTGTTTTATGGCATTATGTTACAGTAGCCCAAATAAAAAAGAGGGCATTCAAGAGGCAGGGGATAAAGAGAAAAGACAGATGAGTTATGATCTAGAAAGCCTTCAGAAAGAAAATGAAATGGGAGTGAAGTCTGAAAAGCTACAGAATTATAACAAAGAAGGGAGAAGAACATTCCAGGCAGGAAACCAATGTAAACACAGATAAAATGATAGCAATATTCCCAGGGACCCAATTAAGATTAAGTAATTTTTTCAAGGCCATATGGTAGACAAAGCCAGAACTTAAATACAGGATTCTAAAAGCTTGCTTATTTTGATACATCGAATGCCCTACCCTTCTTCTCTATTCTTTTCTCTGGTTCCTACGCATGATTCTATATTTTAAAATTCAAGACTAAATATTCAGGTTACAATCTTCCCCTAAATCTTTCTTTGATGATCCCTTCCTTTCAGCATCATAAATTTTCTTCTTGCTGGTTTTCACAATAGTCTATACCTTCCTAATAGCCCGGACCTATCTCTGTATTCTTAGCACTCAGCACAAAGCATATAGTGGCTCAATTCATAACACCAGACTGCTAAGATAGCTGAAACTGCTATCCTTATGTGCATCCTTCTTTTTCCTTCCATGTATTTTTCCATCCAACTACGGTTATAGTCATTTATTGAGGGTCTATTATATGTAGATCAAGCATCATACAAGAATCGGGTGAAAAGACATATGATTCCCAACCCTGAGAATTTCATAAAGTATGTGTTAAGAAGAAAATCTCTATAAAGTCTACGATAAAATGAAAATACATAACTATTTATTGAATATTTGTTATGTGCTTAGCACTATGTAAGGTACTAGATATATAAAGATTAATAAGGTCCAATCTTCTGATCTTAAAAAGCTATTACATATGGAAAATAGGAGGAAATACAAACAAATAACTATAATATAATGAAGATGTATCAAGATCCAACAATCGTAGGGACCAATTTACACAAAGAATTGTCCCACCCAATAGTTCTTTAGGAACTTTCAGAAAACAGGGTTGGACAATGAATCCTGGATTATTTTAGCTAAGCACAAACCTTTTTAGGATAAATACTACAGTCCCTAGTCTCTATGGCAGTTAGGCGTGGCCGAGAGAGGAGGTTCTAGGTAGGGTGCTGGTGCTATGCTGTTAGATGTTTAATTAGGTCAGCGGAACTCATAGGTAGGGTTTGTCGTGCCCATGGTGAAAATACTCCCACTACGGACAACTTCAAACTGCCAACATGAGACACCAGAACACAGAGTTGGAAAAAGAAATGTGCACATTTAGGTCTTGCTTAACTAATATGAGGCGATAAGCACAACCAGACCCAGACCACCACTGATTCCAGTCAATGGCAGGTGGTGTCTTCCGGTCCCACACTTAAAGAAGGATGGCCTCTTCTTGCCCTTTATCTCTTCCTTCCAGCTGAAATGAGCCACCCTGGAACAGGTGGGCAAGGGAGAATACTTGTAATGGCAAAGCAAACAAAAGAAGGAACTTCAGTCCCTAACACCATGGAGCTACTACACAAACAACAGACTACTTTTGACTGCATTGTTATGAGAGAGAAATACTCTTCTATTTTGCAAAATCACTGGTATTTGGATCTCTGTTAAAACAACCACATCTATACCCAATTAATACAATCATTTTGACAACCCTGCAGAAGAGAAGTTGATGTATAACCCATGGACACAGACGATAAGGTGGTGAAGACCTGGGGTGGGGGCAGTCTAGAAGGGGTCAATGGGAGGAAAAGGGAGATACATGTAATACTTTCAACGATAGGGAATTTTTTTAAAAAGAGAGAAATTAAGCTCAAGATAGGGAAAGTACTCTTAGATTAGGAAGCTATAGTAATGCTATACATGAAAGATATTGTAGGTCTGGATTTAGACAATGGCAATACAGTTAAAGAGGAACAAAATATATGTCAAAAGAAACAATATCAAAAACAAAGAAACAAACAGAGAGAAGAGCCAGAAATAAGCTGAAGAGAAGTCATGAGTAAAATGTTTTAAGAATATTGGCTGCTACACTTAAGGTGTGGCCTAAACTGCAAAACAAATAAGCCTATCCTTTGGGAATTTACAGTTTGGAGAGGTGAGAGATACATAAACTAAAAGGCAATTAAGTAGTGGTTCAAGCAGGTTTAGTAAAGGTAAGAGTAGACCAAAATAGAGGAAATAGTTCTACTCATGGTAACAGATGAGGACAGCAGAAGATCAGAAAGTTCATTAAGAAGGAGACTATATTACAAAAATATATATTCAGAGATAAGCAGATATTCTATCTTAACGGCTCAATTTGAAAAAGTTCAAGTACTTCTATATAACTGGAATCTTTAAAAAAGAAAAACATCAGTCCCTGGAGTATGATGAATAGTAAATATGAGGTGAAGAACAAAATCAGAGCTTGAAAGGATCTCAAAGTTAAAGGTAGTTTTGACTATTTGTTCCACACCATAAACACTTTCTAACTCCGATAAAGAAACTAATGGAGGAGGAACCAAGATGGCGGCATAGGTAAACACCTATACTGTGGCCCTGTACAACAATTTCAAAACTACAACTAAAAGACAAAATGGATATCATCCAGAACCACCAGAGGGCTGGCTGAGTGGACATTCCATAAATAGAAGGAAAGATAAAAGGCCACTGAGATTCGGGGGAACTGCAAAGGGCAGAGTTGTGGATACGCATGGAGTCAGAGGTGCAGAGCTGCGCGCGAGCGGATAGGGCTGAATACCCGGCTGATTTTCTCGAATGGAGAGGGAGACGAAGGCGTCCCACTGCACTGAGCCTCCGTTTCAGGCGAGTCTTGGGAAACCCAGACTCATACGGGGTGAAACTGGACAGTAAGGAGGAAACACGCTGAAATTCGGGAGCTACAGAGGAGCGCAAACTCTCGGAGAGGCGTGGCTGGCTCTATGGTTGGGGAGGGAAAAAAATAAAACCACCAGACTGCTTTGTTTTCCCATTTCAAGTGAGTCTTTGGGTATCCAGACTCATCTGGGGAGAAACTAGACTGTTCAGCATTGGGCAGACCTCCAGGCAGCTTTCTCTCAGAGGTGCATGCAGACATTACTGCAGGGCACAGAGACCCAGGCGCAGCATAAGGTGGGGCTGACCGGAAACCAAGGCTCTCTGCTCAGCCGGGAGACTCCGCCCTATTCAAGCTGAGCACAGTGGCTCTACCAGCGTTAACACAGCTGATTCACACAGCCAATTGGCCTGAAGGTCAACCCCTCCCAGTGATACTAACAACAATCTAGGCTTAACTACAACAAGACTGTGCAACCCATAAAGGGCTGCACCAAAAGTATCCACC
The DNA here is from genome assembly GCA_027563665.1 of Antrozous pallidus. NCBI lineage: Eukaryota > Metazoa > Chordata > Mammalia > Chiroptera > Vespertilionidae > Antrozous > Antrozous pallidus. The sequence goes on from CM050514.1 coordinate 89,650,330, forward strand.
TCAGGTAACTGGGGAGGCTGAACCACTGTCCCCTAGAGGACACCTACCACACAAAGCTACTCAACCAACTCAGGGAAGCAGCCAAAATGTGAGGACAAGGAAACAAATCACATTTGAAAGAAATGGAGGGAAAAAAAACAACTGGACATAGAGTTCAAAACCACGGTTATAAGGTTTTTCAAGAGGTTCCTACAAAAGGCCAATAAATTTAATAAGACCCTCAAGGATATGAGCAAGACTCTGGAGGATAAGAGCGAGACTCTGGAGGATATGAAAAAGGACCAACTAGAAATTAAGCATACACTGATGAAATAAAAAATATTATACAGAGACCTAAAAGCAGACTAGAGACCACAAGAGTCAAGTCAAAGATTTGAAATATAAAGAAGCAAAAATCACTCAGCTAGAAAAGCAAGAAGCAAAAAAAAATCGAAAAAACTGAAGACAGTATAAGGAGCCTCTGGGAATACCTCAAGCATACCAACATTCGAATTATGGGGGTGCCAGAAAAAGAGAGAGAGCAAGATACTGAATACCTATTTGAAGAAATAGTGACCAAAAACTTACCCCACTTGCTGAAAGAAATAGAATTAAAAGTCCAGGAAGTGCCTTGAACACCAAACAAAAGGAATCCAAAGAGGACCACACCCATAATTAAAATTCCAAGAGCAAAAGACAAACAGAGAATATTAAAAGCAGCAAGAGAAAAACAGTTAGTTACCTATAAGGGAGCACCCATATGATTGTCAGCAGATTTCTCAACAGAAACAATGCAGGCCAGACAGGAGTGGCAAGAAATATTCAAAGTGATGAATAGTAAGAATCTACAACCAAGATTACTCTATCCAGCAAAGCTATCATTCAGACTTGAAGGTCAGATAAAGTACTTTGCAGATAAGAAAAAGCTAAAGGAGTTCATTACCGCCAAACTAGTATTATATGAAATGCTGAAAGGTATTCTTTAAGAAGAGGAAGAAGAAAAAGGTAAAGATAAAAATTATGAATAACAAGTACATGTCTATCAACAAGTGAATCTAAAAGTCAAGTGAATTAAAAATCTGATGATCAGAATAAACTGGTGAATATAATAGAATCGGGGGCATAGAAAGGGAATGGACTGACAATTCTTGGGGGGAAAGGGGTTTGGTAGATGCAGGAAGAGACTGGACAAAAATCATACACCTACTGGTGAGGACAGTGTGGGGGAAGTAAGGGGAGAAAGTGGGATGGGGCCTGGGGGATGGGAGCAATGTGGCGGAGGTGGGGGGAGAGGAACATTGTAGTAATCTGAACAATAAAGAATAATTTTTTTTTTTAAGACACTAATGGATACAAGAAGGTGGAAATCAATGAGGAAGGGCCATAGGGGTGGCAGCCTTTTTTCTGCCAAGGGCCATTTGGATATTTACAACATCATTTGTCAGCCTTACAAAATTATCAACTTAAAAATTAGCCTGCATTTGGTCAAAATTTAATTAACTCACCCCTAATGTGTTGGAGGGCTACACCAAATGATTTTGTGGGCTTTATATGGTCTGAGGACTGGAAGTTCCCCTACCCCTGCTCTAATGGAGAGAGGATACTCTAGGTACACATAATAAATTAGATGATCTGATGAGCAGATTCTTAGAGTCTGTTTCCTTCAATGTTAAGACTTTGAAGGAATAGAAGAGAATGTAGATAAAGGAGTCATGACCGGAAAGCTAAATCTAGCTCACCAATGTTGTTGTTTTTTTAATGCTCATCTGAGGATATGCCTTTACTGATTTTAAAGGGAGATGGGAAAGGAAAGGGAGAGAAAAGGGAGAGGAGGAGGGAGAGAGAGAAACATAGATGTGGGATTGACACCAAAAGATTTCCTCCGGCACATGTCCTGACCCGGTGCATGGAATGACCCGCCAATTAACTGAGCCAACCAGCTAGGTCTTGCCAATTTTTTGTTTATTTGTTTGTTTTTAATAAGTGTTGATTTTCACAGAATTTGTTGCAAGAATCTTTGATTTTGAAATATAGGAGCCTGTGTAATTTTATCTCTAGTTTTCCAAAGGCACCAAATGCCTGCCATTGACTTTTTCATTGAGTGCCTACAACAAAGAATGTGTAAATACTCTCTCATTTTCTGCTCTTGTGACTAAAGTTTTTGAGTTCTCAGGCTAAGAATGTGTTTTAAATTTTTAAATAATTTCAAAAAAACATAATTTCATAACACACCAAATAAAGTTTCATTAGAACATGACTATGATCATTTGTTTGCACACTGCGTATGGATGGCTACTTTCTTACTAATGTGTTAGAACTGTATAGTTGAAAGAGGCATATGGTCCTCAAAGTCTAAAAGATTTGCTATCTGGCTCTTTGCAGATGTTTGCCAACCCCGGTTTAGATGATGACAGTGAGTGCTCCACAATGGTATAATCTAGGAGACAGCAGGAAGCTACCAAAAAAGCTTAGAAGAATTCACAGACAATAATATGCCACTTACATCTAACGTCACATAGTAAAATTTGGAGTGACAAAATATTTTTCTCCAACAGCAAGTTTTGCAAAGTGTTAATTTTCTTTTACAAACTTCCATAAATAAAAGTCCCTGTCTGTCTGTATATATAGGATCTTCTTGAAACATCCATTTTCAGAAACAAATATATGTTAGGTTTCCTCCCATTTCATTCTCCCAGGTACACAAAAAACTCCCTAGCGCAGTTATTTCTATACTAGAAGCCCAGCATGCTAAATCGCAAGACCCGTCCACCCAAATGCGTCTCACCCTGCACGCAGCTCCGCCCATCCACACATGCCTTGTGGACACAGCCCTGCCCACCCGCGTATGCCTCGCCACACGGGCGGTCCCGCCCACCCATGTGCACCTTGTCGCACACACAGCCTCCTGGTGAACAGTCTTTGGTCATTATGGCATTACAATTACTGGGTTTTTATTATATAATTTGCAGTACAAAGCACCAAATTAAGACTGAATAAATACATCCAGTAAGTTATAACATAAATGGCATAAAACCCTTTAAGAGGTCCTATCCTATATAATAAAGAGGTAATATGAAAATTGACCATCACACCCTCACAAGATGGCTGCCTATGACCAGGCCGGCAGAGGAGTTAGTGAGGGATGACCAAATGACTGAACAAGCAGGCTGGGTGGGGTGATCACACCAGCAGGGGGGTTAGTGAAGGACGACCCAACGCCTGAACAGCAGGCTGCGTGGGGAGACCAGGCCAGCAGGGGGTTTACTGAAGGACAACCAAACGACTAAATAGCAGGCTGTGTGGGGGGACCAGGCCAATGCGGGGGCCGTGAGGGGCAACCAGGCCGGCAGGGGGGCAGTAAGAGGCAACCAGGCCAGTGGGGATGGGGGGGGGGTCGTTGGGGACAACCAGGCCATCAGAGAGGGGCAGCTGTGGGCGAGCAGGCTGGCAGGGGTAGGGGAAGTTGGAGGTGACATGGCCAACAGCAGAGGACAGTAAGGGGTGACCAGGCCAGCAGAGGGGGCAATAAAGGTGACCAGGCCGGCGGGGAGGGGGGGATGGCAGTTGGGGGCAACTTGGCCAGCAGTAGGGGAAAATTATTGGCGACCAGCCCAGCACGCAGAGGCAGTGAGAGGTGATCAGGCCAGCAGAACGGGAAGTGGGGGAAGTTAGGGGTAACCAGGCAGGCAGGCAGGTGAGTGATTAGGAGCCAGTGGTCCAGGATTGTGAGAGGGATGTCCCAGATTGGAGAGGGTGCAAGCTGGGCTGAGGGGACCGCCCCCCTGCACGAATTTCGTGCACTGGGTCTCGTCTATATATATAAAACTCTAATATGCAAATAGACCAAACAACCAAACAACTGGTTGCTATGATGTATGCTAGCCACTAGGAGGGGGGGGAGTGGAACATGGTGAACATTGTCAGCAGGTGGCAGAATGGGGAACATGGTGGGCGTTGGCCGTGGGATGATGGTGGAGCAGGTGAGAGGAGGCACCAGACCAAGGCGGGGCGCTGGTGGCCATCATCGAGGCGAGCCTCTGACGGTTACTGAAAATTCTTTCCTTTGTATGCTGTGATTCTGCCTGGAGCTCACACCTGCTGCTGGTGCCAGCCATGCTTGCACCTGTTGCTGGCGCCAGAGCCACAGCTCGTACCCATTGCCAGTGCAGGCCCCGATCACTTGGCCCTGTCAGCAGGTGCAAGCAGCGGCTGTTGGCCCCAAACACTACTCAGGACTTCTCCACTCCCTGTTTTTGAGGGGTGATCGGAGCCTGCAGCTGGTGCTCGCACTCACTGATGGCGCCAGAGCCGCTGCTCTGGCCCCAATCTCTCCGCGCCGTCAACGGGTGCAAGCAGTACCAGCACCATCAGCGTGTGGGAGTGGCGGTGACAGGAGTGGGGCTGCCAGCAAACAGGGGAACAGAAGTTGCGGTGGGAGGGGCCAGGCGGGGGCGCAAAGGATGGGCCAAGACCTGCCCCTGTACCCACCACATCCTGGCGGCCCACAGGAGCATGAGTTCATGCACTGGGCCCCAGTCTTTAATATAATTCTAAAAATTACATATCATATTGAAAACCATCAAAAGGATATATGCACCCCTATGTTCATAGCAGCACAATTCACCATAACTAAGATTTAGAAACAGCCTAAGAGCCCATCAGCAGATGAGTGGATTAAAAAACTGTGGTACATCTACACAATGGAATACTATGCTGCAGTAAAAAAGGAGTTCCTGCCATTACAACAATGGAGAGCATTATACTAAGTGAAATACGCCAGGCAGAGAAAGATAAATATCATATGATCTCACTCATTTGTGGAATATAATAAACAGCATAGACTGATGAACAAGAACAGATCCAGAGACTGAGAAACATTGATCAGAACGTCATACCTCAGGGAAGGTAGGGGAGGGTGGGGGTAAGATGGAGAGATCAACCAAGGGACTTGTGTGCATGCAAGTGAGCCTAATCAATGGACATGGACAACATGGGGGTGGGGCATAAGTGGGAGGGAAAGGGGTTATGGGGGAATAAGGGCACATATGTAAAAAATAAAAATAAAAAGAATTATAAAGAAAAATATATATATTAAATCTAATTCTTAAAAACAGAGGCATGTAGCTTTTTGTCCTTTTCCTTTCTATGGGCTAGAAGACCAATGTAATGCCTATTAGCTGATAAAAGACCTCAAGGAGCCTCTGCATGTTTGCACAAATATGAAACACTAGAGGCCCGGTGCACGAAATTCATGCACAGAGGTCAGGGGATGTCCCTTAGCCCCCCCTCTCCAATCTGGGATCCCTCGAGGGATGTCCGACTGCCCGTTTAGGCCCGATCCCAGTAGGATTGGGCCTAAACGGGCAGTCGGACATCCTTCTCACAATCTAGGACTGCTGGTTCCAAACTGCTCACCTGCCTGCCTCCCTGATTGCCCCTAACCACTTGTCTGCCAGCCTGATCACTCCCTAACCACTACCCTGCCAGCCCAATTGATGTCTACTGCTCCCCTGCCAGCCTGTTTGCCCCCAACTTACCTCATCTGCCGGCCTGGTCACCCCTTACTGCCTCCCCTGCAGGCTTGATCACTCCCAACTGCCCTCCCTTGCAGGCCTGGCCCCGCCCAACTGCCCTCCCCTGCTGGCCTGATCACCCACAACTGCCCTCCCTTTCAGGGCCTGGAACCTCCCAACGGCCCTTTCCTGCTGGCCATCTTGTGGTGGCCATCTTGTGTCCACATGGGGCAGGATCTTTGACCTCTTGTGTGTTGGAGTGATGGTCAATCTGCAAATTACTCTTTTATTAGATAGGATAGAGGCCTGGTGCATGGGTGGGGGCCAGCTGGTTTTCCCCAAAGAGTGTTCCAGATCAGGGTAGGGGTTCCCTTGGGGCGAGGGGCAACCTGAAAAAGGGGCCTGTGGAGGTTTGCAGGTCGGCCACGCCCCCCAGCGACCCAAGCAGAGGCTCTGGGATCTGGGATTAATTTATGTCTACATTTGAAATTTTGTAGCCTGGAGCAGAGCCAAGCCTTCTGCTCGCTCTGTGGCAGCAGCCATTTCTGTTTGAAACTTTGTAGCCTAGAGTGGAGGCCTATGCTGGCAATGGCAGGCAGAAAGCTTGGCTTCCTCTGTTGCCAGAGAAACCCAAGCCTCTGTTCTCTCCAGCTCAGTGGCTGCTGCCATTTCTGTATCTTTTATAATTGAAACTTTGTAGCATTGAGTGGAGGCCTAGGCTGTCAATGGCAGGTGGAAAGCTTGGTTTCCTCTGTTGCTGGGGAAACCCAAGTCTTTCTCCTGCTCTTAGTGGTGGAAGCCATCTTGGTTGGGGTTTATTTGCATAATCTGCTCCTGATTGGCTGGTGGTGTGGCTGTGGGCATGGCTTGTGGGTGTAGCAAAGTTACGGTCAAATTTGCATATTACTCTTTTACTAGATAGTATGATAACAGGCAGGTATTATGAAAGCGGATTCTATTCACCACATTAGTATAATGAGAATGTAAAATAACTGAGAGCACACTACCTGTACTCAGGGAATATGCAATAATATAAATAGATAAATAAATCAGAATAATTTATTAATAAATATTTTCTGCTTACCTCCTTGGATTCCCTTTACTGTTGCTGTTTTACCAGCATTATCAAGTCCCACCATCACAAGAGTCACCTTTCTTAAAAGAACAAAAATTTTAAAATCACTTTGAGTTAATTCAATACTGTAAAAAATAAAAGCAAATACATTCACTCAAGCATCATTTAGGAAGCTCTACTATACAAAACAATTAGCTAGATATTAAGGGTAAAATGATGAATAAATGTAGACTACAAAGCAAAATCCATAAAAAATACCTTTAAAGTATCATTCTTTTGTTCTCTAAAAAGAGGGGGAGGGGTGAGGTTGAATTATACAATAGAAACCCAAAGGATAAAAAAGAAATAAGGAAAAGAATAGAGAAAAATGGAGGGAGGGAGAGAAAGTCTAACCTGAGTTATGTATCATGACTAAAGATTAAATGTTCTGGTTAATTGAATTCTAAGGATTATCAGAAATCTGCTTTTTCTTATGAAATTACATAAGAAAAGAATTATTGTTATATTCTAGGCACTACTTGTGTGCTAAACTCTGTTTTTAGAAATATGTAGCACCTTACCAAGTATAAATTTTCCATATAGTTTTGTCTCATGACTAGGAAGTCCTAACATATTTTCAAAGAACACTACAATTATAAAGCTTAAAATGTATCTGATGATGTAGGTAAAATTCACAGAATCAGAAAAAAAAACAAAAAAAAAATCAGTCTAGTTAAGTTTTATAGCTGAAAAGTCCTAAGCCCAGAATTGGAAGATATAAGACAATGAATAGGTTTAACAAGAACCATAACTTAATTTACCTAAATCCTAGGAAATTCTTTAACCTGGGACAGGTACACAGGAACAAACCTATTATACTGATCCTATGAACATGATAATTCAGTCTACCACTAAAACTCATTTCTGTTCTAGGCTACACTACTGCACAATGTGAGAGAAGGCCATCCATTGACAGCATCGATTTGAGGAAACAGAGAAAGCCACAGCATAACACAGCTTGGTGCTGGGCTAAAACCACAGGCACCCTAGCAGTTTACTTCTTGAGAAAACTGAGAAGTATTTAGAGCATAATTTATTATTTTGTTTGAAAAATTCATAACTATCAAGTATTAAGGAATGAGATTTAAATGCAAAATAATTTTCTAAACAAAATATAGTAAATGACTATACTAAAAAAAATAAATAATGTAGCATTTTAAGCATTTAGGAAATTCAAGACACTATATACAATGAATTAGATTAAAATTATGTTAAAGTTAATTACATTGTTCTTTAATAATTTATAATGCAGTTCAAGATCTACAGTGCTACTAACATCACCATGAGCCAAAAGAATTACTTTTTGCAGGAAACCAGTCATTACCTCACCAATAGAGATGTAAATAGAACAAACAAGAAACCTGGTCAAACCTTAATGGATCTGTTTACTCACTGCTTAGGTGAGGCATTGGTAGCTAAAGCAGATGCTCTCTTTAGTCTTATGTTAGGTATGAACTATTCACATATTGTTTAGGTGAGACATTGGTAATTGAAAAAGCTTCCACACTTTTAGTCTTATATTAATTCTTGCTGGTTGATTTCATTGTTGGAATTTCCTGACCTAAAGGACATGGATGTATCACTTAGCCCTAATAAAAGGGGATAGCAAAGCCAGAGCTGGTGGTGTCCTCCCCCTAGAGGTGGATTCCCACCTGGCCCCCATTATTCCCAAAAATGGATGCTTTTTGAGTCTCTCTTCATTTGTGTGCGGCCTTCTCCAGACGCTGAACCCTGACATGGGAACCCTGGACATGCAGGACGTGAAAAGGATTTCTACAACTTTTGGGAACAAATCACCATTTACTGCTTGTTTGCACCATTTATTCTCTAGATATTAAGCACCTATTATATAATAGAAAATAAACATCCACAATCCCCAGCCCTCATAAACCATAGAGTCTACCAAGAAGACAGGCAATGGAGAGGTAATTATGTGTGATGACTGTTGTCAAGGAAAAGCACAGGCAGCCACAGGAAGAGATAACAGGCAACTGTGCCTATTCTGGAAGTCAAGGAAGACCACACTACAAATATGCAGCAACTGGGTAAGCAGTTCCTAGAAACATCATAAAACCTTTCACATCCCTTATGAGACAAAGTAAAACATCTTAAGTTACCTTTTAAGGAAAATGGCTCCTCATTCTCTTAAATGGGTAGTATCTTATGTCCACCTCCACAACTCCATCCTTGTTAATATTTCAGTTTTTAAAAATCTTCCAGCCCTGGCTGGTATGGCTCAGTTGGTTGAGTGTCATCCCATGCACCAAAAAGATCAATGGTTCAGGTCCTGGTCAGGACCCATGCCTGAATTGCAGGCTCGACCGCCAGTGGGGGAGTGCAGGAGGCAGTTAATGCATTTCTCTCTCACATCAAGGTCTTTTCCTCCCTCCCTCTTCCTTTCTCTCTAAAAACATTTTTGTAAAAATATTTCAAATTATTGCTATTACACATTGTTCTTAAAGCTAGCTAACAAGAATGTTAGCTTTTTCCTTAAATGTTTTCATTGTTTAAAAATGTATCTTGCCCTAGCCAGTTTGGCTAGGCCTGTGGACTGAAGGGTCCCAGGTTCAATTCCAATCAAAGGCACATGACCTGATTGCAGGCTTGATCCCCACTTGGGGGGGGGGGGGGAGAGACACGTGCAAGAGGCAGCCAATCAATGATTCTCTCTCATCACTGATATTTCTCTCTCCCTCTTCCTTCCTCTCTGAAATCAATAAAAAATATTTTTAAGTGAATCTTCATTGTTGAAGGTATTACAGATATCTCTCTTCCCCTGCCCCCTCAATGATACCCTTTCACCCTACTCCCCTCCTCCCCAACAAGCCTTCACCACACAATTGTCGATTGTATCCATGGGCTATGCATATATTCATATAATTTTTTAACAGGATATTAAGTTCAAATAAAAAAAATCTTTGAACATGAGAATCACTTGGAATATTATAATCATGCTGAGAATAGCACAAAATAAGCCTCTCTCAAGATTTCTATTTTTACTTTGACTAACCTTGCAAGTAAGTTAAGTTTGAGGATCATTAAGCCATATACTTGAAAACATGGATTTAATTAAATATTTGGGGATAATCAAAGCCTTAAAGAATAAATATTAACATTAGCAGTACAAATAAAAATGACACTGTGAATTCCAACATTCCTAATAAAACATTAAATTTGTATATTCATAACCGAATGGGTTTACAAGGTTAACATTTAACAAACACTCAAAATTCTATTTAACTCTTTATATAATGAAAGTTATTACAATTTAACACATGTTAAAATGTACATGCTACTATAGTTTTCTTTAAATATAGTAAACCAGAGGCCCGGTGCACAAAATTCGAGCACCAGGGATGGGGGGGTAGGGGGAATGTCCCTCAGCCCAGCCTGCACCTTCTCCAATCTGGGACATCCCTCTCACAATCCACAACTGCTGGCTCCCAACTGCTCAGTCCCCTAACCACATCTGCCTGCCAGCCTGATCACCCCCTAACCACTCCACTGCCAGGCTGATTGATGTCTAACTGCTTCCCTGCCAGTCTGTGTGCCCCCAACTTCCCTCCTCTGTTGGCCTGGTCACCCCTAACTGCCCTCCCCTAGAGGCTTGATCGCCCCTAACTGCCCTCCGTTGCAGGCCTAATCTCTCCCAACTGTCCTCCCCTGCTGGCCATCTTATGTCCACAGGGGGGCAGGATCTTTGACCACATTGGTATAGCCATCTTGTGTGTTGGAGTAATAGTCAATCTGCATATTACTCTTTTATTAGATAGGATAGAGACCTGGTGCATGTGAGGGGGCCAGCTGAAAGGTGTCCCAGACCAGGGTGAGGGTTCCCTTGGGGTATGGAGTGGCCTGGGCAAGAGGCCTGTGATGGTTTGCAGGCTGGCCACGCTACCCAGCAACCTAAGCAGAGGCCCTAGTATCTGAGATTTATTTATGTTCTACAATTGAAACTTTGTAGCCTGGAGCAGAGCCAAGCCTTCTGCTCCCTCCGTGGTGGCCACCATTTCGGTTGGGGTTTATTTATCTTCTATAATTGAAACTTTGTAGCCTTAAACAGAGACCTGGGCCAGCCCCAGTGTATGGAAAGCTTGGCTTCCTCCATCGCCAGGAAAACCCAAGCCTCCTTTCCTTCTCTCTCCATGGCCCGCAGCAATCTTGATTGGGGTTAACTTGCATACTTGCTCCTGATTGGCTGGTGAGGTGGTTTGTGGGCATGGTGGAGTGACAGTTAATTTGCATATTACTATTTTGTTAGATAGGATTATCACTGACTGGAATCAGTTTGGCTGTGGTGCTCTATGACCAACACATAAGAAGAAAGATTGTCTATGCCTGTTAATGTTATGATTATTGAGCAAATACATTAGTCCTTCAATTGAAAAAATAATATACTGTGTTCTTAGATTTACAGATTTTCTAGAAAAGTACCTAGTAATAAATCAATCATTTAGTCATTTGGTCTGACAGTAATTCATGAAAAAGTACATTATGCACTAAACATTGTGGACACAAAAATGCCTGAGACATATTCCCTATGCCAGAGTGCTCATCTTCTGAGAGTGACTAAAATGTAAACAAATATTGGTAGATTGTCACATGATAAGAGTTTAAAATGCTCATCTCTATAAACAAGATGCTAAAGGAAAACAGTACAAGGGGATTTTACCCAGCCTAGAGACATAAAAAAAGATCAGGAAAGCTTCTTTCACAAGGTGATGCCTCAGCTAAGTTCTTAAACTGGAGTGTGCCAAATAATGGGAATGTAAAAGCAGAAAAAAGGAAGACGAGATTCCAGACTGAGAACACTGCCTAAGAAGACACCACATCAAGGGGGTGGGGATTGTCAGGGTGTTCAGTTGCTGAACCGAGGGTTTAAGACCACACTTCAGTACAGTACAGCAGCCTTAAACAAAGAGAGAACATGCCTGTCAGACTCATATATAATCACAAGTCAACACAACCATGTACTGAGACTAAAGGAAACTGGACATCTACTTAAATCAGTATTGCCTGGCTGGTATGGCTCAGTGGTTGAGCATCGACCTCTGAGCCAAAAAGTCACAGTTCGATTCCTGGTCAGGGTACATGCCCAGGTTGCAGGCTTGATCCCAGGTGGGGGGCATGCAAGAGGCAGCCAATCAATGATGCTCTCTCATCACTGATATTTCTATCTCCCTCTCACTCTGAAATCAATATATATGTATATACTTTATATATGTATATATATACATACACAGTGTGTGTGGGTGTGTGTGTGTATGTGTGTGTATATATATATAACCAGTATCATAAAATATATAACCAGTATCATAAAATAGTAAATAATCTGACCTTTCCAGAAGTTGAGAGTGACCACTTCACTCAGTACAGTTATTCCTGATCTTTATATAACCAAACTATAAAGGTTGATATGTGAAGAACTCTGGTATTGTAAGATATGCATTACATTTGTATAGTAACATAAAAGGGATTGTAGGCACTCATATATAGCCATAAACCTGGTGTAAGATCTGTGTTCAAATCCTGGACTTGCCACTTCCAAGCCATCTGACCTAGGACACGCTAGTTTCCCAGTAAAATGAGGATAGCAACAATACCCAACCCAAAATTAAGTAAGACAATGCAAGTAAGGTGCACAGTGCTTGTAGCACATAGTAAGTGCTCAACCAACAGCTACTCTTACTACCCTATCATATTCAGACAGGGAGTCCACAAGACGAGACCAGAGAGATGGGCAGGGACCAGGTAAGGAGCAGGATTAAGGGGTTCAATTTTGCACATATTAACAGTGGGGCTTATCTGACACTGAAGTCTGAAACAGGAGGAGAGATCTGTACTGGGTTTATAAGACATAGCCATGGTAGCTGAAACTATGAGAACAGATAAAAAGAGCCAGAGAGAACACAGGAGGAAGAGAAGCTGTGGACAGGGGAGCATGGCACTCTGAGAACTCTGAAGAAACACTTAAAAGTTTGGTCAGAAAGAAATGAGCAGACCAAAGACCAAAGACATGCAGCACTGGAGCAGTTTCCAGGAGGAAAGAAATTAACACTACAAAATAGTGCAAAGTTTTGTAAAACAAAAGTATGTTTTTGATAGTTTTCCCAATTAAGTACCTCAGAAATAAATGCTTTCAGTTTTTCCCAAACTACGCAATAACCAATGCTTTGAATTTATATAGCATGTCTTGACAGTTCAAAGCCATTTTATCCTCTCATTTATCTTCATACTGTCCCTGCAAGTGGAACAGGTACAATTTACCCAAGGTTATAAAAGGAGTTTAAGCAGAATTAGGTAAACAAAGGGGTGGAAGAAGGAGGAATTATGGAGCTAGCTAAAACTACAAAATGTTTTGCAAAAAATCAGGATAGCAGAAACATAGGATGTTTTTTCTTGAAAGTGCAAAATAAAACGTTGTAAAAAGGCCAGGAACCAATCAGAGTGCAGCACAGATAGACAAAGAGCGGGCCTTTAACAGATACAAGGGGAAGAGCAGAATGCTTTGATGGGAAACCATTTGGGTTCCCTCTCCAAGTGGGGAGTCTGTGTTTGCCTGCAATAAACTCCTGCCTTGCTTGAACTCCTCTGGTCCATGGCTTCATTCTTCGATTCCGTGAGACAGGACCCTGGGAAGAATTCCTGCTCACCAGGTCCACTATCAGTTACAGTAATAATAATAAGTTAGTCAATAGCACTTTCTATGGGAAGTTTAAATACAATGGTTTGTAAAAACAACTATTATTATTTTAAAGGATAACTTGAAACATTTTGTTTACCCTAAAATTTACTCACATTTATATATCTACACATAGATATACATCAGGTATCCAGGTAGTCTGCCTCGTCTCCATCAAAATAGTTTATAATCTCCCCCTCCCCCCGATTTAGGCCTATCAGAATCATAACCTAATTCTTGGATGTAATAGGATATATACTACCTAATGATAAGTAAGTTAACTAAAGTCATAAATTGCATGCTATTAATAAAAGCTACCCACGATGTTGAAGAAAATCAAATCATAGTATTTTTCTGCTTAAAGTCCTTAAATAGAATCAAGTCCAAACTCTGTAGACTCTTCTTCTGCCACTCCCCAGCAGGCCTATAAGACCCGAAATTCCCCCCAGTTCTTCCTGACCTACTGTGCGACCATGGTAAATAGATTCTAACTTTGTCGCGCAACTTATCATACAGTCTCCTATACAAGAATCTCTCTTTATCAACTCTGCAGCCCCAGGAACAAATGTGCAAGGCATCTTTACTGAATGTAAAAAATAAATATGTCATTTCCCCATTTGCTGAGTAAAAATTAAACAAAATTAAAATATATAACTTTAAGGAGAAAAAGTACATATAGAATTTATAAGAATCTTTACCTCATGATAAAAGTTCAGTATGAAAGAATGTAATCAGGAGGAACCAAGATGGCGACATAGGTGAATACCTATACTGCTACCCCACATAACAACTTCAAAACTATAACTAAAGGACAAAGCGGACATCATCCAGAACCACCAGAAAGCTGGCTGAGTGGAAATTCCACAAATAGAAGGAAAGGTAGAAGGACGCTGTGACTCAGAGGAGCTGTGGAGGGCAGAGTTGCAGAGACGTGCGGAGAAATAGGTGAGGAGCCATGCACAGGAGCTGAAAGGGTGGGTGGCTGAATACTCGGCTGATTTTCTTGAATGGGGAGGAAGACAAAGGTGTCCCACTGCACTGATTCCCCGGTTCTGGGCGAGTCTAGGGTAACCCAGACTCATACGGGGTGAGACTGGACTCTAAGGGGGAAACACTGAGATTTGGGAGCTGCATGGGTATGCGAGCTCACAGAGAGGATGCATAGCTGGCTCTCATTCAGGAGGGATGTCTGACTGCCTGGTCAGACCTATCCCAGTAGGAAGGGGCCTAAACAGGCAGTCAGACATCCTCACAATCCAGGACTGCTCGCTCCAAACTGCTCATCTGCCTGCCTCCCTGATTGCTAACTGCTTCTGCCTGCCAGCCTGATCACCTGCTAACCACTACCCTGCCAGCCTAATTGGTGTCTAACTGCTACCCTGCCAGCCTGTTTGCCCCCAACTTCCATCCTCTGCCGGCCTGGTCACCCCTAATTGCCCTGCCCTGCAAGCTTGATCGCCCACAACTGCAAATTACTCTTTTGTTAGGATGATTAAACACTTTCATGAATGTATGCAATACACTATTATTAAAAAATACTTAAAAATGTAAGGATGCAAAAAAAGTGTGAATTATACATTAAAGCAAAAATAAAAAGCTGTGAAACAGCACTGTTACTTCATTGTTATTTTAAAATGTACATGCATGTAAGAAATTCTGCACTAAAATACTAAAAATAGTTATCTTTAAAGGCATGAGCTTATGGGTAACTAAAATATACCACTTTCAGCTTAACTGAGCCTTCAATGCTCTCCAATAAACATGCATTATCTTTTAAATAGCAATAAACATAAACTTTTTAAATGTTTGGGAAATAACAATAGCTCCTGCCTATAAGATATCTTGGAGAACTAGTTTAAAGATTAAACATTTCACTACAATAAATTATTAAATTTAGAGACAAATACAAGGTGCTAAGCATTTGGAGGAAAGGGGGCCTAGAGAACTTAAGTATCCCAAATTTGACATGACTAGAGTAGAAAGAATGGCCTATGAAGAGTCTACTTAGGCAGGGCAGGACAAATCATGAGTAACTTGTCCTATCTAATAAGAGTAACATGCAAATTGACCGTACCTCCGATCAAGCCACAGCCACAGCCATGCACACCAGCCAATCAGGAGCAAATTATGCAAATAAACCCCAAAGAAGATGGCTGAGAGCAGGAGGGAAGCTTGAGTTTCCTGGCAACGGAGGAGGCCAAGCTTTCTGCCTGCTGGTGCCAGGCTAGGCCTCCACTCAATGCTACAACATTTCAATTATAGAAGATACATAACCCCAACAGAAATGGCAGTAGCCACGGAGCTGGACAGAGAAGAGGCTAGGGTTGCCAGGGCAATGGAGGAAGCCAAACTGCTGCAGCCCTAGCCTAGGCCTCCACTCTAGGCTACAAAGTTTCAAACAGAAATGGCTGTCACTATGGAGCAAGCAGAAGGCTTGGCTCTGCTTTAGGATACAAAGTTTCAATTGTCGGACATAAATTCCAGATCCCAGGGCCTCCACTTGGGTTGCTGGGGGGGGGGGGGGGGCGTGGCTGGCCTGCAAACCACCATAGGCCCCTCACCCAGGCCGCCCCACACCCCAAGGGAATCCCCACCCGGATCCAGGACACCCTTCAGGGCAAACCAGCCGGCCCCCACCCATCCACCAGGTCTCGATCCTATCTAATAAAAGAGTAATATGCAGATTGACCATCACTCCAACACACAAAAGGGCTGCCTGTATGTGATCAAAGATCCTGCCCCCATATGGACACAAGATGGCCACCACAAGATGGCCAGCAGGGGAGGACAGTGGGTGGTTCCAGGCCTGCAAGGGAGGGCAGTGAGGGGTGATCAGGCTTGCAGAGGAGGGAAGTTGGGGGCAAACAGGCTGGCAGGGGAGCAGTTAGACATCAATTAGGCTGGCAGGGTAGTGGTTAGGGGGTGATCAGGCTGGCAGGGTAGTGGTTAGGGGCAATCAGGGAGGCAGGCAGGCAAGCAGTTTGGAGCTAGCAGTCCTGCATTGTGAGAAGGATGTCCAACTGCCCATTTAGGCCCGATCCTAATGGGATCGGGTCTAAACAGGCAATCAGACATCCCTCAAGGGGTCCCAGATTGGAGAGGGTGCAGGCTGGGCTAAGGGCCATCCTTCCTTGCCCCCCATGCATGAATTTCATGCACCCGGCCTCTAGTAAGTAATAAGTTTAAATGCTATTTGTAAAACAATTAAGAAAAATTGACGCCTTAAAATCTGCTGAAACCGGTTTGGCTCAGTGGATAGAGCGTCAGCCTGCGTACTGAAAGGTCCCGGGTTCGATTCCAGTCAAAGGCTTGTTCCCTGGTTGTGGGCACATCCCTGGAGGGGTGGGGGTGTGTGTGCAAGAGGCAGCTGATCAACATTTCTCTCTCATCAAAGTTTCTGACTTTCAATCCCTCTCCCTTCCTCTCTGTAAAGAAATCAATAAAATATATTTAAAAAATATATATATTTTTAAAACCTTTTGTATTCTATGAAAGACCACTGACAGCAGTGTAGAAGATAAATTAAAAGGGAACAGTGGAAAGTCTGACAAAGAAATGAGAGAGCCCAGCAGGCGTAGCTCAGTGGTTGGGCATCAACCTGTGAACCGGGAGGTCACCACTCAACTGCTGGTCAGGGCACATGCCCTGGTTGAAGGCTTGATCCCCAATGTGGGGTGTGCAGGAGGCAGCCAATCGATGATTCTCTCTCATCACTGATGTTTCTATCTCTCTCGCCCTCTCCCTTCCTCTCTGAAATCAATTAAAAAAAAGAAAAGAAATCTGGGTGAGAATGGAATAATGGATAGAGCATTGGGTATGGCAAAGCTGAAAAGAGTCCAAGATAATTAAGTGATAAAAATCAAACAAACAGGTAGAAATCAAAACATTTTGATGATTTAAGAGAATAAAGCACAAAAGGGTATCCAGGATTACTCCTGGCCTCTGATTTGAGTAACAGAAAGACACAAGCAATTTGTTATGGAAATCTGAGACTTAAGCTCAATTTGGATGTTGTGGGATTGAGGGTTCTGTGAACTGGATATGCATGTCTTCAAGTGGTAGATGAGTCTTTGCGCTGGAAACTTGTACTTGGGAATGAGTGTTGAGGTAGTAGCTGAAGTCCCAATATTAGGTGAGATTGACCACAAAGGGAGAATATATAGAAGAAAACAGTTGAAGACAAAATCTGGGCAAATTTGGGGAGTCAGATGAAGAAAGGCTAATGGCAAGTAGACACAGAAAAGGAAAAAGGCAGAAAAAGATTTAAAAATTCAGACGATCAGAGAATTTTTAAAAGGGAGTTGTGTTTTTTAAATATTTATTGAGAGTATTACAAATGTAATACCCACTTCCATCAAGTTCCCGCCCCGCCCCAGGCTTTCACCACCCTAATTTTTGTGTACGTAGTTAATACATATATGCATATGTTCTTTGGTTAACTTCTTTCCCCCCACCCCCTCCCCTCTAAGATTTGTCAGTCTGTTCCCTGTTTCTATGTCTTTGATTCTATTTTATTCATTAATTTATTTTGTTCATTAAATTCCTTATTTATTTTGAAGTTTAAATTGTTGATAGCTATATATTTATTGCCATTTTATTGTTCGTGTTATTTCTTTTTTTCCCCTCTTTTTTCTCTTCTTCCTAAAGAATACCCTTCTTCATTTCATGTAATACTGATTTTGTGTTGATGAACTCCTTTGTTTTTTCTTGTCTGTGATGCTCTATATCTCACTTTCAATTCTAAATAATAGCTTTGCTGGGTAGTGTGGCTGTAGGTCCTGGCTATTTATCACTTTGAATATTTTTTTCCACTACTTTTTGGATTGCAAAGTTTCTGTTACTAAATCAGCTGACATTCATATGAATGATCCCTTATAGCCAATTAAGTGCTTTTCTCTTGCTACTTTTAAGATTCTCTCTTTGTTTTAACCTTTGGAATCTATATATATATATAAAACCCTAATAATGGTGGAACAACTTAACAACCAGTCGCTATGAGGTTCACTGACCACTAGGGGGTGCACATGGATCATGGCAAGTGTTGGCAGCAAACAACAGAGTGCAGAACATGGCAGGTATTGGCTGTGGTGGGATGGTGGAGCAGGTGAGCGAGGGAACCAGACCAATGGCTGTCACCAGGGTGAGCCTCTGGTGGTTACTTAAAATTCTTTGCTCCTGCACACAATGATCCCACCCAGCACTCACACCTGCTGCCAGTGCCGGCCCCACTCACACCAGCTGCTGGAGCCACCACTTGCTCAGCACTGTCAGTGGGTGCGAGCAGCGGCTACTGACCCCAATCGCACCTCAGGGATTCTCCACCTCCTCCTGCTCTTGAGGGGAGATCAGAGCCGGCAGCCGCCTCTCATACCCACTGCTGGCGCTGACTCTGCTAGCACCGAAGCCACCGCTGGCACCCCTTCCCAAAACTTAGTGCCGGCCCCAATCACCCGAGGGCTTCTCCACCTTCCAGCCCTCCTTCACACCCATTGCTGGCACTGGCCCCAATCACTCTGCACCATCAGTGTGTGAGAGCCAGGCTGCGGCCATCAGCATGTGAGAGCGGCCACTGCGGTGGAAGCGGAGCTACTGGCAGACAGGGGGTCGGGGGTCACAGCAGAAGGGGCCAGGAGAGGGCACAAAGGATGGGCTGAGACCCACACCTGTGCCCACCACAGCCTCATGGCCCACATTTCCTTTTAAGGTGCACAAATTTGTGCATTAGGGCCCTAGTTTTACTAGTAAATATCTGTCTTGGTGTGGACCTCTTTGGGTTCATTTTATTTAGGACTGTTTCCTGGACTTGTAAGTCTACTTCTTTCATCAGGTAGGGGAAGTTTTCTGTCATTGTTTCTTCCAATATGTTTTCAATATCTTGCTCTCTCCTTTCTACTTCTGGTCCCCTTTGACAAATATTGCTTGAAGTTGCCCCAGAGGCTCCTTACTTCATATTTTTTAATTCTTTTTTCTTTTCTGATTGGGTGTTTCTTTGCTTCCTCATATACCAAACCACTGATTTGATTCTCAGCATCCTCTATTGTTGATTCCCTGTCAATTATCCTTCATCTCAGTTAGCGTTTCCTTCATTTCTGACTGGTCCTTTCTTATGGTTTTGATGTTCTAATTTCCTTGAAATTGTCACTAAATCCCTTGAAGCTCTCACTAAGATCCTTGAGCATCCTTTAAAACATTGTTTTGAATTCTATACTAGTAGTTTGCTTCCTTCCATTTCACTTAGTTCTTTTGCTGGAGATTTCTTCTGTTCTTTCATTTGTTACATATTTCTTTGTCTCCACATTTTGCCTGCTTCCCTGTGTCTATGTATTAGGTAAATCTGCTATGTCTCCTGGAATTGGTAGAGTGGCCTTGTATAGTAGGGGATCCAGTAGGGTCCAATGGCTCAGCCTCTCAAGTCATCTGAACTGGGCACTCTAGGTACTCCCCTGTGTGGGCTGTGTGGACAGTATTGTTGTAGTTGAGCCTTGATTGCTGTTGGCATCACTGGGAGGAACTGATCCCCAGGCCAATTGGCTGTGAGGACCAGCTGCAACTACAATGGGAGAGCTGCTGTGCAGAAGACACACTTTGGGGTAGGACTTGCTTCAGTGGGGCTTGGTGCTCACCGAGTCTGCCCCTTGAGTGTGTTGCTCATGGATGTGTGGAGCTGTAATCTGGTGTGGTTTGAAGCTGTCCTCTGGTGCATTGTATCTTGGGTCTCCATGAAGGTGCAAAGTCAGCAACTGCCTATGCCCTACCTGGGGCCACCTATCAGGAGCTACAGAGTGATCTGCAGATGGCTGATAATTATGTTAGGTTAGGAAGTGCCCTGGAGAGCCAAGCTCTGAAACAAGGCAGGCTACTACTAGCTCTGGGTCTGGGGCCACCTACTGAGTGGTATGGGGCATGCTGATGCCAGCTGCTACTTGAGAGACTTTAGAAAAGTTTGAAGACTGAGCCAGGGTAGGCCATTCATACGGAAAAGCCGCTGCAAACAGTTTGGGTAATGGTGCAGATTGGTTGGGTCGGAATGTCAGGGAATAACCAGAGTGGTGTGAACACTGTGAGCTAGGCTGATAGAAACTCATATACTAGTATAGTAGCTGTTAGTCAGCTCTGTGAAGAGGAAGGATTCAGCATCAGAACAATGACTTCTGCCAGCACTTTTGTCTGGGAAAAAGGCTCCCCCAAGTTCTTGCCCTGGTGCTAGACAATCCAGTTCTTCCCAGTATGTCCCTAGGTCCCCCAAGTCACTGCCCCAGTACTGGAGCTCAGGGAAAGCAAATCTGAGTAAGTCGATATATCAACCCTTTAAGAGGAACTGCCTGGCACTCCAGCAGGCTCCCTGTCATTCAGCCACTCTCCCCACTAGTTTTTATAGTCCGAAGATACAAGGATTTCTCTTCCCAGCACTGGGTCTGAAGGCCTCTGGTGTAGGTTGGGACCCCTTGCTTCTTCCTATAGGAAACTGCTGCAACCTATATATCCCTCCTAGTTTAAAAAATACCATAAGTGGCTGTCGGATCAGCACATTCTACACCTCCACCCCTCCTACCAGTCACAATGTGCTTTCTTCCTTACTTCCCTAGTTGTAGGATTTCCATTCTGCCAGATTTCAGGTTCTAAATTATGGCTGTTCTGAATTTTAGTTATAATTTTGATGTTGTTTGTGGGAGCAGCATGGACCAGCATTTACCTAGAATGCTATCTTGGTTCTCCTCAAAAAGAGATTGATTTTATATGTCAAATGATGCCAAGAGATTGAAAATAATTCATTGGATATAATAACCAGGCTGCATCTAATATAGTACAATCAACTAAAATGAAGGGTCTAGGCCAAGCATGTCAAACTCGAAGGCTAACACAGACCAAATAAACAAGGTTTAAGTTTATGTGGGTCTCAAAAAAAAACAAAAGTTTCAATTTCCATAGAAACGCAGGTTTATTTTGATAGAGACATGCTGAATACAAAGGACTGAAATAAATGTTAACATAAAATATTTTAATGAAAAGTAACATTTTTTCTTGAACATTAACTTACCAGACACTGAATAACTGCACATATAAGCATAACACAAATAAAACTATTTTTCTTGTTCTCCGAGAGCGAAATATTTCCTGTTGTGCACACCAAAAAGTCAATATAAGACTAACGACTCGCCAATTGGCTGCTAAAATATTCACTGCTAGTAATAGTGAAGAGAAATGGTGCGCCTGCGCATAAGGAACATAAGGGAAATGAATGCAACACGATTATAGTAATCAGTTATTAGCAAATGTTGTAGTTCATTATTAATAATTTTGTATAACAAGATATTGCAAAAATTAGGTTACAAAATTTTTATTAAAACACTAGGGCCCAGTGCATGAAATTCATGCACGGGTAGGGTCCTTAGCAGCTGCTGGCCAGGGCATCCTTTTATTCCGCACCACCCTCTGGTCATCAGCACACATCATAGCAAGCTAGCGAAGTCCTGAGGGGACATTTTGCATATATATAGATGATAGGCCTGATGCACAAAATTCGTGCAAGAGTAGGCCTTTGAAGTCCCGGCTGTCTCAGCCACCCGTGCAGCCCTGGCTTCAGAATCTAGGAGGTCATCCAGATGGTCGTTCCACTGTCCAGCCATTCATTGGATTTGCATATTACACTTTTATTATTATAGGTTTCGTATATACCATTATATTGGTGGCCTGCAAAAATATTCATTGTGGGCCTCTAGTTGGACATAGTCTAAGCCAGTGGTCAGCAAACTCATTAGTCAATAGAGCAGCAAACGCTGCTCACGAGCCATTGCCAACTGTTGAGTTTGGGGTGAAGGGAAGAAGGAAGGGTAGTGACTGCAGGGGAAAAGGATTATTTAATATGGAAGACACAGAATAATGGTCCCGTCCCCCCCACAAGATGTCCACATCCTAGTCCCTGGAACTTGTGAATATGTTACCATACATGGCAAAAGAATTTTGCCAAAATGTTATTAACTGAGTAAGCATATCTTTGAGTATCTAAGAAATCACAAGATTCCTTATAAAGGAGAAACAGAAGATCAGAGAAGATGCTATGTTGTTGGCTTTGAAGATGGAGGAAGGGGCATGGGCGAAATAACAGACAGTCTCTTCCTTTGCTGGAAAAGGCAAAAAAAAAATAGATTCTTTTCTAGACCCTCTAGAAAGTATGCAACTGCTGACCAAATGCAGGCTTCTGGAGTTAAAACAATGGGATAATAAATTTGTGCTCTTTGAAATCACCAAGTTAATATAATTTGTTACAACAGCAAAAAGAAACATTTAGTTTGCTTTGTTTTTTTTAGGTAAGGAAGCTGAGGGTCTTTATGACTTTAGTTAAATGTAGTTTTAAATCCTAATTCTAAAAATCATATCTATCTCTATATATACCCCACAGAAACCCAGGTTTTCCCCCAGATAATCAGCAACCCCCAAGGCAAAAACAGTAGCCTAGACCTGACAAATGATCACACCATCTGGACCTCTAGCGGGCTAACCACATTTTTTTTTTAATATATATTTTTAATTGATTTTTTACAGAGAGGAAGTGAGAAGGATAGAGAGTTAGAAACATCGATAAGAGAGAAGTATCAATCAGCTGCCTCCTGTACTCCCCCTACTGAGGATGTGCCCACAACCAGGTACATGTCCTTGACCAGAATCGAACCTGGGACCCTTGAGTCTGCTGGCTGACACTCTATCCACTGAGCCAAAACGGTTAGGGCAGTGGTCGGCAAACTGCGGCTCTCGAGCCACATGCAGCTCTTTGGCCCCTTGAGTGTGGCTCTTCCACAAAATACCACGGCATAAGCGAATGTATTTTGAAGAAGTGGCATTAGAAGAAGTTTAAGTTTAAAAAAATGTGGCTCTCAAAATAAATTTCAATCGGTCTATTGTTGATATTTGGCTCTGTTGACTAATGAGTTTGCCAACCACTGGGTTAGGGCAAACCACAACATCTTGACCTAAGTTATGTTTCAGTTCCTGAGCCCTAGGGTGGAACAACCACTGGCTATTTTCCCGTGAGACCAGAGAGACACTGGAAAAGACTGCAGAGCTGTCCTCACGACCTGAAGAGATGATTCACTACCCTGACCCCACCTCCAGCCAATCAACTCCCATCTCAACCCAAACCCCTAATCCACCATGACTTGAGATTTCGCCTATATAATCTGTGACCTACACACGATAGAGAAGTTCCAGCTTTTGAGCATTCACTTCCCATTCTCTTGGACAGTGCCATTCATCAATAAAATATCCACTGCAATTCTCAGGGTCTAATGTTTGGCTTTGCTAGCCCCAAGTAAACAAACTCTTCCTGTTCTATAACAACAATAAGAGAAGCTTGAACATGTTTATGTACTAAAGAAGAGACAGAAGGGAAGCTCTGAGGGAAAAACAGATTTTAGTCAGATAATAAAATTGAATAATAAATTTTGGGATAAAAGTTTAGACTTATTCTTGCATCCCTGAAATCCTATCATTGATCTCTGGCCAAATGCTGAACAACTGAAGTTCACCAGGAAGTGGGAAGAAATGAAAAAAAAGAGCACAGGCATAAGAATTAGCCTTGAAAAAGAAAAATGGTCCCTTCCTCCACTAACATAGAAAATTATAAGTATAAAATGAATCAAAGAGGGTAATTGACTAGTCAGTACTTGTCTCCTAGGATCATAGGTGTTATTTACCAAGTACTATGTGTAAGCATGAAGTACTTGGGTAACTTTTCTTTCTCAAAATGCTGCATGACAGAAATTATCCACGCTTGACACATAAAAATTTCCACACCCCCTGGGATTCAGACATGAATCTGTTTGACTCAAAACACTATACTGAGAAACTGGGCAGACACCACCATACCTAGTGATCAAGATTAACACCACCAGGAACAACACATATCATCCTCACACACCCCTGGATATAATGTACTGAGAAAAATACCTCACCTTTGTGGTATCCCTCTGCCCAACTAATGCAACAACAACTTGACCAAATCACAACAAAACACTAAACACATTGAACAGGGATTCTACAAAACATTTAACAAATACTCTTCAAAGTCTCAAGGTTTTAAAAGACAAGGAAAGACTGAAGAACTGTACATACAGACTAAGGGAGATCAAGGAGACTTGGCAAAGCAATTTGGAATCCTGGAATAGATCTCTGACAGAAAAAAAGGGCATTGGGGGTAAAACTGGTAAACTCAGAATAAAGTCTGTAATTTAGTTAATAGCATTGTATCAAGGTTAATTTCTTAGCTTTGACCACTATATTGTGGTCTCAAAATAAAAATTAATTTTTAAAAACCCACACTGCCTGGCTTTTGTGACTCAGTGGTTGAGCATCAACTCATTAACCAAGAGGTCATCACCAGTTGATTCCCAGTCAAGGCACATGCTCAGGTTGCAGGCTCGATCGTCAGTATGGGGCATGCAAGAGGCAGCAATCGATGATGCTTCTCTCTCATCAATGTCTCTCTCTCTCTCTCTCTCTAAAAATCAATAAAAATATATTTTAAAAAATAAAAACCCAACACTATATGCACTGCTTCTATAGGAGCACAGCACTATATAACTACTTGAGGTCCAGTACACGGATTTGTGCACATTGAAAGGAAATTAATTAGGTGGCTAGTGGGGCAGGTATGGGCCAAAGGGCGTTTGGAGAGTGAGCAGGGTCCCTCTAGCAGATGGGGTCCCTCAGTCTGGACTGCGGGAACTGGGCCAAAACCAGCAGTCTGACATCCCCCAAGGGTCCTGAAGTGCGAGATGGCACTATGCAAAGTTGCTGTACCTTGGCAGCTCCTGCATTGAGCATCTGACCCCTGGTGGTCAGTGTGCATCATAGCTACTGGTAGAGGCATCTACCACCTGGTGGTCATTGCACATTATAGCTACTGGTTGGACAGTTTAACAGTTGGATGGTTGCTTAGGCTTTTATATATATACAAGAGGACTGGTGCACAGAAATTCATGCACGGGGGATGAATGGGGAGTGTCCCTCAGCCCAGTCTGCACCTTCTCCAACCTGGGACCCCTTGAGGGATGTTCGACTGCCCATTTAGGCCCAGGCCTAAACGGATAGTTGGACATCCCTCTCACAATCCAGGACTGCTGGCTCCTAACTGCCTCCCTGATTGCCCCTAAACTGCTTCTGCCTGCCAGCCTGATCACCCCCTAACCACTTCCCTGACAGCCTTATTGATGCCTAACTGCTTCCCTGCCAGCCTGTTTGCCCCTAACTGCCCTCTTCTGAGGGCCTGGGTACCACGCCCCCAAATGCCCTTCCCTGCAGGCTCGGTCACCCCCAACTTCCCTCCACTGCTAGCCTGGTAACCCCTAACTGCCCTCCCCTGCAGACTTGATCACCCCCAACTGCCCTCCCCTGCTGGCCTTCTGTGGCGGCCATCTTTTGTCCACATGGAGGCAGACTCTTTGACCACATGGAGGCAGCCATCTTGTGTGTTGGAGTGATGGTCAATCTGCAAATTACTTTTACTAGTGGCCCAATGCACGAAATTCATGCACATTAAAAGGGTATTAATTAGAGGAAATAATTTAATATTGCTATTTGCTCTTTCTCTATAATAGAAGTATCAGAGACTAAAGAAAATTAGTGAAATGTATATGAAAACCTTCCTCCTGGCAGAGTCTGGGGTGCACCACGGGGCCTAGAGTCAAGTCCCCACTCACTCACATGTGCCTCAAAATCACGTGAGACCCAGAACCAGCCGCACCCACCTCCCCACCCCCCGCATTGGGGTAGATCCAGACCCCGCCAGTCCCACTCTTGTTAAGCCACCAAGGGCAGGTGTGTCTTCAGGTCCCCTGGCCCAACACCAGGGCGGGAAGCACACCTTGAGGTTCCCTGTCAAGCCCTGCCAGGTGGGGGGTGTGGCCTGTGGTCCCCTGTCAAGCTCCTCTGGATTGGGGGAGGGTGTAGGCCTCCCTTCCCTCGGCTGCGGCCATGGCCCCTGCCGGCCTCCCATCCAGCTGCCACAACCACCTCACGCTCTCCACGCTCTCCGTGGGCAGGTATGCATAGGGAAGGCTAGGCCAGGATAATTGGGAGGGGGTGATGAGGGGCCAGCATCCTGGGTAAGCAGGGCCTCACAGCCTCTCTGCTTCAGCTCCCAGCACCCCGGACCTAAGGAGTAGTGCTTTCACAGAAGCCTGGCAGGCACTGGATATGGCAATGCCTTAAAAACAGAAGAAGCCCCCTTTAATTGTCTGGAAGTGCGTTGGAAACTTATGGTCGGGGGAAGCAGCCCAAAATCAGGACTGAAGTAAGACCTTGGGTAGCCTCCAGAGGGGGCAAACCAAAACAAAGACATTTGAATGTACAGTGGATATTAGGTGATATTAAGAAATTACCTTCACTTTTCAAGGTGTGACAATGGCTGAATATTTACTTCGTTTTTAAAGATACTCATCAGAGGATATTTAAGTGGGAAACAACTTGCTTTGAAAGTATGGTGTTGTCCTGGCTCAGCCCTCCCCACACCACAGATGCCTCAAGGACTGAGCCTCTCCCGCTCACTCGCTAGGCCCTCGAAAAGACCCTGTGCAGAGGCGTGGTCCCTGCTTCGTTCCCCACCCCCACCAGCATGAAACAAAGCATTCCCAGCTGGCGCTGGCATGAAGCATTTAGTTCCCCGCCGGCACCCGTGTGAAGTGAAGCGTTCATGAAGGGAAGTGTTCACTGGCATCCAGGCAAGCCGTGGCCATGTCCCCCAGTCACACACACACACCCCCGCTCCTGATTGGCTGGTAGCATAGCCAATCAGAAGCCAAGGTACGGTCACATTTGCATGTTACTCTCTTATTAGATAGGAGGATTAGATAGGAGAGAGGCCTGGTGCATGGGGCCAGCTGGTTTGCCCTGAAGGGTGTTCTAGATCTGGGTGGGGGTTCCCTTGGGGTGTGGAGTGACCTGGTCCAGGGGCCTGTGGTGGTTTGCAGGCTGGCCACCCGCCCCTGGTGACCCAAGCAGAGGCCCTGGTATCTGGGATTTATTTTTCTTCTACAATTGAAACTTTGTTCAATTTTAGTCTGGAGCAGAGCCAAGCCTTCTGCTCACTCCATGGCGGCAGCCATTTCAGTTGGGATTTACCTTCTATAATTAAAACTTTGTAGCCTTAAGTGGAGGCCTGGGTTGGCCAGGGCAGATGGAAAGCGTGCCTTCCTCCATCACTGGGTGCAACTCAAGCCTCCTGCTCTCTCCAGCCCTGTGGCTGTTGCCATTATCTTCTATAATTGAAACTTTGTAGCATTGAGTGGAGGCCTGAGCTGGCAAGGAAAGGCAGAAAGCCTGGCTCCCTCCATTGCTGGAAAAACCCAAGCCTCCCTCCTGCTCTCTGTGGCTGGCAGCCATCTTGATTGGGTTTATTTGCATATTCACTCCTGATTTGGTGAGTGGGCATGGCTGAGGGTGTGGCTGGGGTGTAGTGGACATACAGTCAATTTGCATGTTACTCTTTTATTATATAGGACTAGAGGCCCGGTGCACGAAATTCATGCATGGGGGGAGTGGCCTGTCCCTCAGCCCAAACGGCACCATCTCCAATCTGGGACCCCTCAAGGGATGTCCGACTGCCCGTTTAGGCCTAAATGGGCAGTCGGACATCCTTCTCACAATCCTGGACTGCTAGTTCCAAACTGCTAGCCTGCCTGCCTCCCTGATTGCCCCTAACCGCTTCTGCCTGCCAGTCTGATCACCCCCTAACCACTACCCTGCCAGCCTAACTGATGTCTAACTGATCCCCTGCCAGCCTGTTTGCCCCCAACTTTCCTCCTCTGCCTGCCTGGTCACCCACAACTGCCCTCCCTTGCAGGCCTGGAACCTCCCAACGGCCCTCCCCTGCTGCCCATCTTGTGGTAGCTATCTTGTGTCCACATGGGAGCAGGATCTTTGAACACATGAGGGCAGCCTCTTGTGTGTTGGAGTGATGGTCAATTTGCATATTACTCTTTTATTAGATAGGATAGAGGCCTGGTGCATTGGTGGGGGCCAGCTAGTGTGCCCTGAAAGGTGTCCCGGATTAGGGTGGGGAGTCCCTTGGGGCAACCTGGCCTGTGGTGGTTTGCAGGCCAGCCACGCCTTCCAGCGACCCAAGCAAAGGCCCTGGGATCTGAGATTAATTTACGTTCTACAACTGAAACTTTGTAGCCTAGAGTGGAGGCCTAGGCCAGCCAGAGCTGCAAAAGCTTGGCTTCCTCCATCATCCGGGCAACCCTAGCCTCTGCTCTCTCCAGCTCCATGGCTGCCACCATTTCTGTTGGGATTATGTATCTTCTATAATTGAAACTTTGTAGCAGTGAATGGAGGCCTAGGCTGGCAACGGCAGGCGGAAAGCTTGGCTTCCTCTGTTGCCAGGGAAACCCAAGCCTCCCTCCTGCTCTCAGTGGTTGCAACCATCTTGGTTGGGGTTTATTTGCATAATTTGCTCCTGATTGGCTCGTGGGCATGGCTTGATTGGAGGTATGATCAATTTGCACATTACTCTTTTATTAGATAGGATAGACTAGAGGCCTGGTGCACAAAATCCATGCACAGTGGGCAGAGGGTGTCCCTCAGCCCAACCTGCATCCTCTCCAAACAGGGACATCTACTGGGATCGGGTCTAAACAGGCAGTCAGACATCCCTCTTATGATCCAGGACTGCTGGCTCCAAACTGCTCACTTATCTGCCTCCCTGATTGCCCCTAACCATTTTTGCCTGCCAGCCTGGTCACCCCCTAACCACTACCCTGCCAGCCTAATTGATGTCTAACTGCTCCCCTGCCAGCTTGTTTGCCCCCAACTTCCCTCCTCTGCCTACCTGGTTACCCCTAACTGCCCTCCCCTGCAGTCTTGATCGCCCTCAACTGCCCTCCCTTGCAGGCCTGGTCCCTCCCAACTGCCTTCCCCTGCTGGCCATCTAGTGGTGGCCATCTTGTGTCCACATGGGGACAGGATCTTTGACCACATGGGGGCAGCCCTCTTGTTTGTTAGAGTTATGGTCAATCTGCATATTACTCTTTTATTAGATAGGATAGAGGTCTGGTGCATGGGTGGGGCCAGCTGATTTCCCCTGATGGGCATCCTGGATCAGGGTGGGGTTTCCCTTGGGGCATGGGGCAGCCTGGGCGAAGAGCCAATGGTGGTTTGCAGGGTGGCCATGCCCTCCAGTGACCCAAGAGGAGGCCCTGGGATCTGTGATTAATTTATGTTCTACAACTGAAACTTTGTAGCCTAGAGCGGAGCCAAGCCTTCTGCTTGCTCCACGATGACAGCCATTCTGTTTGGGTTTATTTAAATTCTATAATTGAAACTTTGTAGCCTAGAGTGGAGGCCTAGGCGCTAGAGCTGCTGAAGCTTAGCTTCTTCCATCACCCAGGCAACCCTAGCCTCTGCTCTCTTCAGCTCTGGTGGCTGCTGCCATTTCTGTTGGGATTATGTATCTTCTATAATTGAAACTTTGTAGCATTGAGTAGAGGCCTAGCAATGGTTTCTCCACTGCTGGGGAAACCCAAGCCTCCCTCTTGCTCTCAGTGACCACAGCCATCTTGGTTGGGGTTTATTTGCTCCTGATTGGCTGGTAGGTATATCAAAGGTACAGTCAATTTCCATATTACTTTTATTAGACAGGATGGGTCTATCCATTAGTCTATTCAAAACTAATTTACATAGACTGAAAGCCTAGTTCAAGTTCTGACTAGTGGTTAACAATACCATGCCAATTGTCCCTGAATTGCCTGGCATCCTCATGTTCACTCCTGACCTAGACTGATGACTTAACATTTGATCTCTGACTCCCACCTTGTCCTTATCACAGGTTCTGAATCCTGCATCTAATCCCTGGTTATTGCAGTTTTCTACAATAATGTGCTCACTGGGAAAGCAGCTAAGTGAGGACAATAAACCCAAAAAAGTGCAGGACATATTAGGTAAGTCAGCAAAGTAATGTCAAAACATTACTGCTTTGACATAAACATCATCTTCTCTTACATGCTCACATTTGTAAACATATCTCCATAAAATATAAACATCATGAGAAAATGCAATAAGGAGCAACATAACAAAAAAACCTTCAAAATGCAAAGCAGTAGCTCATAAAAGCAAAAATTTAAATCAGTTTGCTCACTTATCATTTATTCCATTAACTGCAACTACTTGCCCACATTATTTACATTAGGATGATTATTGCTAAGGAGTGATCAAAATACATACAACAGTTTGCAAATATTTACTTAGGCACTATTATGAACTAGGCATTGAACAATGATACTTAAAAGATGGGTGTAATCTAACTTGTTTTTAATTCCTTGGACCATTAACTCTATCCAACAATGAGAGATATTTACCTATGCCTCTATATAAGGCCATATAGATCAGGGAGTTCCCATAGACTTACAATGTAAACCATATATATGTTTAAATTTTCTAATAACTGCATTTTAAAAGAAAAGGTGAAATCATTTTACTATTATATCTCATTTTATCTTCTACATGGCATGTTATTTCAACATGTAATCACACTGAAAAAAGACATGATATTTAATTATTTTTTTTGCATAATAAATCTTCTAAATCCAATTTGTATTGCATTATCTATTTCATCATCTCAATTAGGACTAGCCACATTTCAAACGCTCAACTGCCACATGCAGCAAGTCTCTACTCTACTGGACAACACAGATCTAGATGCTACTTGGACAAAGATACATTCTCCCCAATTAACCCCAATGTTCCACTATACCTGTTAAGAGAAGCAAACACAAAGAATGATGAATTAAACTGAAAACTCCTTTGGAGTACAAGCTTTTTGGGTGTTTTAGTTAAAAGAAGACCTGGTATTGTGTCCTCTTCTAAAAACAAAATACATCTTTAAAAAGCAGAAATATGAAAAAAAAGAAAAGACCATTTATTATGAGTGATCCTCAACTCTTAGTAGAGATTCTGTTCTCAGCACATAACGTGACTGGAACAAATCTATACACCCAAACACATCTTTGACTCTATCCGTCAATCGTATTACCTATATTTAAAACATTAAAATTCAGTTAAGAGGAAATAATTTTAAAAGTTTTGTTTAGAGCACATTTCTTCTCCAAATGTAGACATATTTTTTCCTTATAATATGCAATAGCTTTTCAGATTTACTCTTTAAAGGAGAGCTCATCTTTACTGCAAATACTTGAAATGTTAACTAAAAATAAATAAATAAATTTTACTACGAATTACCCCTGGCCTAATTCCAAAGTAGAACTGCAAGAAGTCATTTTTCTTTATAAAGAGTAACAAACTTAAGCTTTCTTTATAGGTTGAGCCCCTCAATTTTAAAAAACATCATTTTCACTGACTCCTTCCTAGTACAGTGCCTCTTGCCCATAACGTTTTCTCAACAAATACTTGGATGAATGAATATCTAGTATCGGACAATGAACATTAATCTATCTAGCATTTCAAAATAAATAAGAATTAGACTCTTTCAATTAAAAGGATCAACTGGATTTCATACGAAAATTGAAGCTACCCTACAGTGAAGAAAACACTTTCCGACAGTTACTAGCATTTAAAACACTCCTGAGGCACAGATGTTATCCCGGAAGGTGGAGCCAACAAATTAAGTTAAAGTCATACACTGTAACTATGAATCAGTGGGGCCAGATTTCTAGCCCAAGTAAGTCCCCAAAGGAAACGTGTGCGCGCGCGCGCGCGTGTGTGTGTGTGTGTGTGTGTGTGTGTGTGTTGGGAAGGAGTGTATGAATGTTATGAACACGATATCCCATGCTTCTCTACTTAAAAGTAAAGAAAATTCTCATTACAAAAACTTCAGAGGAGAAATAACACGTGTACAAAACCCACAACTTTAAAAGTATTTAAGCCCATTTAAATTATAACAACAAGCGCTCTTGATGAAACCTTAAGTGCAAATAGACAAGAAGGTTGCATCCTTCTGTCCATCCCTCCAGGGACAAGTCACACCGAGAGGAAAGCCTCCCCGCGGCCTGGGGCAGGCTCGCCCCGGCCCCGGGCGGGGAGGCGGCTCCCCTCCCCAACTGCAGCGGTCCCCGCGTCCCGGGAGGCGCGGGCAGCGGCTCCAGCCTACCTGACGGGCTCCTGCCGCCGCTTGAACCAGCTGCAGCAGTTGGCCATCAGACTGAACATCCCAGACCGCTCCTCCCTCCGCCTCCCATCCGCGCCTGGGGCGGGGATGGGCCCCCGGTGGCCCGGGGCCGAGTCCCCAACCGCCTTCACTTCGAAAAGCCTCAGCGCGGCTAGCCTCGGAGGAGGGGGCGGGAGGGAGGTGAGGGCGACGGTCAGTCCGAGCAAACGCCGGTACAATCGCGCCGGCCCGCGAGCGGACAACGACTGCGCGCCTTGCCAGGGATGGCGGAGGAAGAGGCGCAGATTCACACACCCGAGCGGGGTTAGCGGGCCGAGCGGAGAACGCCCAGCCGACGTGCTGACGTCCCCCCTCCTTCCCCCCCCCCCCCCTCGGCGTAGCAGGCCCTTCAAAGCACCGCCCATACACCCCTCCAATCATCGTTCGAGGGCCGGCGATGGGGGCCTCTGAGTGGCTGGAGGGGCCGGCTCTCCCGCCCCCCTCCCGCTCCGTTTTGCCCGAGAGGTGGGAGGAAGAAGGGGGAGGGGTCTAGAAGAAGGAGGTGGAGTCCCGGGAAGAGTATTTTCGTTACTAGGCAACGGGAGGGTCCAGCGAGTATCTGAGGAATCCGGGGCAACAGATCTCAGGAGAGGTTTACCTATACATCCATCCAAAAGTGTGCTACAGCCAAGGGTGCTGCGCCTCCTCTGTCTCACAGCTGAGATCCAAAGACCTCAAGTCTTGTGCGTGTTTTGTTTTGTTTTATGCCCCAGAGATAGGGATTCACTGGGATTACAGCAGACTCTGACTACACAACTATACAAACAATACGTTGGGGAGAATTATTACAAAGACAAGGGGAAAAACTCATTTCCTAATGATATCAATAGTTCAGATGAGTGTGACATGTTCATGTGTATAATGTTATTGCTGTTGGTTACATAAAGTGAAATGGAATTGTATATTTATGGTGTGGGGTGGTATGATTACTAAAAAAATATGTTTATTGTAGAAAATGTAAAAAAAAAAAATACTAAAAAAGGAATAAGATTTAGACAATAAGATGTCACACTCACTACCAAAGATAACAAGTGTTAACATTTTGATGGATGTTCTTTCCAGGTATTTTAGATACATAGATTGCTAGCTATTTCTGCAAGATGGAGTTGATGATCTACTGGCTCTTTTGCAACCTATTTTGTATTATTTCAAGAGACATATCTTTTTGTAATATGCTTGTAAAAAGAAATGACAAGTGCATTCCTATAGGAAAAAAATTCATGCATAACATATAAGGGCCTGTGTATGCAGTCAGCCTCGACTAATATATTTTCAAATCCTAGTAAAAGGAGAGAAGGCTCTGAGAAGCCCTGTGTATCTAGGGGAAAATAGAAGTTTGGAACTAAGATAGCGTTTTTAAATTATTCTCTTTCCTTTACTAATTTATGTAATCCTAATTCAAACTCATATACATTACTTACAGTTTACTATCTCTGAAACAAAACACCCCAGCTATAAAGGGAGAATAACAACACCTCCTTTGCAAGGTTACTAAGATGATGAAATGAGAGAAATAAATCTCAAGTACTATTTCTAACAAATGAGAGCAGATTTTTAAGTTGGTGTTACCTGTCTCATAAACATTAATGGCACTTATCCTAGTACTTTTTTCCAAATAGCTAGGGTCTTATTCACCACTAGTGACACAGTTTTGCAGAAGACAGGAGAAAAAAACAAGCAACACTTAGAGAAATGGAGTCACACTTTCTTATTATGATGTGTGGACCCAGAGAAAAATGTGTTTCAAATTCTGGACCAAGAAACATGGAGGAAACTTCTCTATTTATATTTTTTCAGCTCTTTGTCTCCCAAATAAGGGTGTTTCCAGTCCCCTTTGCAAGTTCTAAAGAGCCATATGTGTTGGGGCTTTGAGACCTCAATCAAGGGCCTGGCCTGGCACCAGCACTGATAACTTCATCTGGGAAAGGTTTATTGCCTCTAGGGAATTGGCATAGTGTTATTTTCCTTATTATGTAAACAAGCAAGCATTTACAGAAGCCAAAATAGCAGGGTTAAAATTTCAAACAGCAATTTTCATATAAGATGGATGCTTCACCAGTACAGGGATTCCTGCACATTGAAAGGAAATTAATTAGAAAGTGGCTGTCAGGGCAGTATTGGATGAGATGGGCCGGACACACCCTGAGCCAACCTCCCATGGTTTCTCCCTGGCCACCACACCTGGGGCAGTGCTGTGGCTCGAAGCACATGTACGGAGTGAGTGGGATTTCTCCAGCAGGTGGGGTCCCTCAGTCTGGCCTGTGGGGATCAGGCCAGAACAGGCTCTCTGATACTCCCCTGGGGGATCCCGGAGTGTGAGAGCTCCTGCTTCTCTGGGTCCAGGGTGCATTCCTGGAGAACCACTGCTGCCAAGTACTGCAGCTTGGCAGCTCCTGCATTGAGCATCTGACCCCTGGTAGTCAATGCACATCATACCTACCAGCCAGCTGGATGGTCAGACAGTCACTTAGTCTTTTATATATATAGATTAGGGGCCCAGTGCACGAAATTTGTGCATTGGGGTGGGTGGTCCCTCAACCCAACCTGCCCCCTCTCACATACTGGGAGCCCTCAGGGGATGTCCAACTGATGGCTCATCCCCAGCCTGCCCAAGCCATTGCCCTGCTCAGTTCAGCCCCAGCAACCTGTGACCACCCGGCTCCAGGGGCTGGGTGCTCACGGCCACTTCCGCTCACAGTGCCCAGGGGCTGAGCGCTCGCTGCCACTAATGTTTCATCTCTACCCCCCGGGCCCAGCGCTCACGCCACTTGGCCCCACCCCCACTCCTGATTGGCTGGTCAAATTTGTATGTTTTTCTTTTATTATATAGGATTCTCACTCTCCTGCCTTCATAATATCAACTTTCTTTCTGAGTACTCATGGATGTATGACCCTACTGATTTTCCTAGTTGAACCTGCCCTTCCTCATCAGTAAGAGGTGCTGCCTCTGCCCAGACTGTTCTGGCCATATACTAAAATGTCTCCATAACACAGTACTAATGAAGAAAGTTGAGTGACACCGTCCACACATTTTCTTCCCTCTCTGTTATTCCTGTTTCTTCTGCATTTCTAGTATCTCAAGATATCTATAGTTTCCCTTTTCCAGGGTTAACCACTTTCCTGGGACTTTTGACAAACATAATTTTCCACTTTTCTGAAATCCTGATCCTTCAATTATTCTTCCTCCAACATCTTAAATATATCCTTCCTCATTTTTTCACCCTAGAATCTTAGGTTACAATCCACAGGGTGGGATCAGGGTGAGAGAGCAGAGCAAGATAAGGCTATAATTCCTCCCTAACTATGAGCAAAGTTACTACTGTTCTAGTAACTCTTTAATTTCATAACTCAACTTCTTAAATTAATGGTTCACAAACCCTAAAACATTATTTTTTTTAAAAAGCACAATTTTCTTTTTGCTGTTCAGTCATTTTAATCAATTTACTGTGATTAGGTTTCTGTCCCATCAAGCTACTCAAAACATATTTTATATAACTTATGTCTTCCTTACCAAATCAGTTCTCATTTTCTTTCACATCAGTTAATATTTTTAATACTTTTAATACATGTGTTAACTTTGAAGTAATATCAAATCAAAAGAGCATAGAATGCTGAGCCAACACATGGAGGACAGCTGCTTGGAAAGTCCTGTAGTGGACTTCCCATGAACAAGAAATAACTCTTGCTCTAGCTGATTTGGCTCATGGATAGAGTGTAGGCCGGGAGACTGAAGGGTTGTTGGTTCAATTCCAGTTAACTCTTCTAAAGCTCTTTCCTCCCTCTGCTTTTCACAATTATGCAGTATTCTGGATCTCTTCTGATCTCACTGGACATTCCTTCTCCAGCTTCCTATATGTATTCTCAAGATCCTACCATATCCCTCTGCTTTCTTTCCTTTTTAATAAAATGTTTTTACTGATTTTATATATATATATATATATATATATATATGTATATATATATATATGTATATATATATGTATATATATATATATATATATATATATATATAGAGAGAGAGAGAGAGAGAGAGAGAGAGAGAGAGAGGGAGGGAGGGGCGAGAGAGAGGGAGAGAGAGAGGAAGGGGTGAGAGGGAGAGAGAGAGGGAGAGGGAGAGAGAAAAAAGCATCAATAAGAGAGAACCATCAATCAGCTGCCTACTGGGGACTCAGCCTGCAACCTAGACATGTGTCCTGACTGGAAATAGAACCAGTGACGTCTCAGTGCATGGAATGATGCTTAACCCACTGAGTCACAGCAGTTAAGACTCTCTGCTTTCCTTTTAAAGAAAATTTTCTCTTAGAGATTCCAATGAACACTTTTGTGCCTAGAGGCCTGATTATGTGATGTTTCTTGAACATTTGGAACCATACTCAACAACCTGTTTTCAAAAATATTCTCAACCCAGCTGTACTTCATGGCTTTCCTAGTCCTGATAGTGATACAGTAACAAACACTTGTGGTACCAACATACAGTCAGTCAGTTAGTTAATTATGTTGACTATTAGCTTTTAATATATTAAGTGATTTAGTAAGCATAAGTGTGCTCACTATTTCTAGTTCTTTTTCCTTCGCAAGCACAGGAAATAGTTATCCCTACTCTCTCAAATTCATGAATTTGGTTCCTCCAGTAAAATATGTGTGGTAGTAGTTGTGTCACTTCTTGATGAAAACATTTAAAAGCTTGTGTACAATTCACTATGTTCTCTCTCCCCTTGCAATGTTAATTGTGGAAACATGTGTTAACTTTGAAGTAATATCAAATCAAAAGAGCATGGAATACTGAGCCAACACATGAAAGACAGCTGCTTGGAAAGTCCTGTAGTGGACTTCCCATGAACAAGAAATATCTCTTGCTCTAGCTGATTTGGCTCATGGATAGATGTAGGCTGGGAGACTGAAGGGTCGTTGGTTCAATTCCAGTCAAGGGCACATGCACAATTTGCAGGGTCGGTCCCCCGTAGGGGGTGCAGGAGGCAGTTGATCAGTGATTCTCTCTCATCATTGATGTTTCTATTCCTCTCTCCCTCTCTCTTCTCTGAAATCAATAATAATACATTTTGCTTTAAAAAAAAAAGCTTATCTTAAGCCACTGTAATGTTCTGGCTGTTTTATCACTTTATAATCTATTTCATTCTGAATGATGAAAATAGTCTGACTGCCATCATTCCAGTCAAGAATCTCATTTCAAGAGAGAGGAACCAAGATGGCAGCATAGGTAAACACCTATCTTGCTGCCCCACACAACAATT
Source organism: Antrozous pallidus (assembly GCA_027563665.1). NCBI lineage: Eukaryota > Metazoa > Chordata > Mammalia > Chiroptera > Vespertilionidae > Antrozous > Antrozous pallidus. Next base: position 89,688,023 of record CM050514.1, read on the forward strand.
CTAAAACTACAACTTAACAACAAAACAAACATCATCCAGAATCACTGGAAAGCTGACTGAGTGAAAATTCCACAGATAAAAGTAAAGATAGGACACTGTGACACAGAGGAGCAGTGGTGCACAGCCTTGAAGATATGCTCAGAGATAGGTTTGGAGCTGTGCGGGTTCCAGCTGTGAGGGGCGGGCGGCAGCAAACCCGGCTGCTTTTCACCAACGGGGAGGGCGGAGGCGTCCCACTGCACTGATTCCTCAAGTCCACGTGAGGTCCCAGGTCTGGGAAAGGCAAGCTAAAACCTGGGCATGGCTGAGGTCTCCAAGTTTGAGGAGAGTGCACGTAACTTGGAACAGCAGTTTGCGCAAAAAGTGTGCAACCGTGCTGAGAGAACGCGTGACTTGCTCCCTCATTTGGGAGACCAGCAGACTGCTTTGTTTTACAACCATGGGCGAAACTTTGGGTGTGCAGACTCATTTGGGGAGAGGCACAGTTGTCTGGCAACAGGTGGAGACCAGCAGCAGCTTTCTCTCAGAGGTGTCTGCAGCCATTACCACCCAACACAGACACCCGTGCACCACATAGGGCGAAGCTGACGCTGATGCTGCCTGCTCAGCCCGGAGACTCCACCCATCCAACCTGAACACAGTTTACCTTCACAGCCAATTGGCCTGGAGGTCAAAGCCTCCTAGGGCTAACAACAAAAAGCTGGGCTTAACTTCAGCAATACTGTACAGGCCACAAAGAGGTATCCACCTCAGGTAACTGGGGAGGCTGAGCCACTGTCCCTTAGAGGACATCTACCACACAAAGCTAATCGACCAACTCAGGAAAGCAGCCACAATGCAGAGAAATGGAAAGAAATCAGGTGTGAAAGAAATGGAGGAAAAAAGATGACTAGACATAGAGTTCAAAACCACAGTAATGAGGTTTTTCAAGAGTCTCCTAGAAAAGGCCGATGAACTTAATGAGAACTACAAGAAAATGAACAAGACCTATGAGGAAATGCACAGCACCTACGAGGATATGAAAAAGGACCAACTAGAAATTAAGCATACACTGACTGAAACAAAAAATATTATACAAAGACCTAAAAGTAGTCAGGACTACTGCAAGAACCAAGTCAAAGATTTGAAATACAAAGAAGCAAAATCCACTCAGCTGGAAAAGCAAGAAGCAAAAAGAATCCAAATAATTGAAGATAGTGTTGGGACAACCTCAAGCATACCAACGTCAGAATTATTGGGGTGCCAGAAAAGAGAGAAAGCAAGATAATGAAAACCTACTTGAAGGAATAGTGACCGAAAACTTCCCCCACCTGGTGAAAGAAATTGACTTAAAAGCCCAAGAAGTGCACAGAACCCCAAAATATAGGAATCTAAAGAGGACTACACCAAGACACATCATAATTAAAATGCCAAGAGCAAAAGATAAAGAGAGAATATTAAAAGCAGCAAGAGAAAAACAGTTACCTATAACAGAGCACTCATACGATTGTCAGCGGATTTCTCAACAGAAACAATGCAGGCCAGACAGGAGTGGCAAGAAATATTCAAAGTGATGAATAGCAAGAATCTACAACCAAGATTACTCTATCCAGCAAAGTTATCATTCAGAATTGAAGGTCAGATAAAGTGCTTCGCAGATAAGAAAAAGCTAAAGGAGTTCATCACCACCAAACCAATATTATATGAAATGCTGAAAGATATTCTTTAAGAAGAGGAAGAAGAAAAAGGTAAAAATATAAATTATGAACAACAAATACACATCTATCAACAAATGAATCTAAAATTCAAGTGAATTAATAATCTGATGAACAGGATAAACTGGTGAATGTAACAGAATCATGGGCATAGAGAGGGAATGGACTGACAATTCTTGGGGAGAAAAGGGGAGTGGGAGGTGCAGCAAGAGACTGGACAAAAATCATGCATCTATGGGAGAGGACAGTGGAGGGGAAGAGAGGGCGGAGGGTGGGATGGATACCGGGTGGAGGGGAGCTATAGGGGGAAGAAAAAGGCGAACAATATAATTAATAAACTGAACAATAAAGATAAAAAAATTTTTTTAAGAATCTCATTTCATCTCCCAGAGACTGTTGAAATAGATTCCTAGATATTATTTGGTTTCTCTTAATTTTTCCAACTTCATTGAGGTACAACTGATAAACAAAATCATAATACATTTAAAGTGTATAATACAATGAAATAATGTATATATACACATTGAGAAATGATTCTCAGAATTGAGTTAACATATTAACACTTTTCAGTGAGAAAATTAGAGATCTATTCTTTTAGCATTTTTCAATACAGTATAATTAAGTATACTCATCATGCTGTACATTAGATCCTTAGAATTTAATAATCTTTTTGTTTTTTTGCCTTTATTAGCATTTATTTTGTGCTCAATTTACTCCTAGGCCATAAATTTTTGGTTCTTCTGTTATATCATTTTGTTCTGTACAATGTCCTCTTCTGGTTTAGGAACCATCTGATCTCTTTCCGTAGGGATCATCTCAATGTGGAAGGGAGAGCTTCCCTATGGGCTCTGTGCCACGTCTTAGGTGCTTTGTTCACCTGGATATACTGAATGACGAGAGAATCTCTAACTAAACCTTTAAGTACAGCATTACTCTGCAATTTTAAGCATGACCAGCAATAATTAAGCACTCTTTTAGGGCCACCAACCCTGTGTCCAGCCTATTGTTTGGCTTGAACACACCTACAAACTCCATCATTGCAATGACAGAATGGCACACACTGCTTCTGTGAAGTGACATCCTTTAGGTACTTGGTGGCTTTACAGACATGCATACCCTTGATGGCCTGGGCAGTTTCACGAGTGTTCTTTAAGAATACCCTTTGCACCTCTTGTTTTGCAAGATTTTGTGGGGTTTCCTGGTTTAAGTGAATAGTGAACCATTTTCAGAGGTCACCTCAGGAGCTTATGGGAAGAGAAATTATTCACCTTACAATGGAAAATTTATGTTTTGCCAATTTCTCCTCTTTTCCCATATCCCTCAGCCTCTGGCAATCACCATTCTACTCTGTTTCTGGTTTAATTTTTTTTAATTCCATATAAATAATGCCATGCAGTATTTTTCTTTCTCTGTAGGTCTTATTTCACTAGCATATTATCCTCCAGTTTCATTTATATTATCACAAGTAGCAGCATTTCTTTCCTTCTTTTGGAGGGGGGGGGTAAGGTTTAATAATATTCTACTATATATAATATACATATATATGATACATATAATTCATAGTATATTGATATATAACGTTGGTTTATCCATTCATCCATAGATAGACACCTAGGTGGTTTTCATATCTTGGCTATTGCAAATATGAATATAGTGGGTTTTCTTGTTGTTTTGTTGATGGTTTTCTTTGCCATGCAAAAGCTTTTGATTTTGATGTAGTCCCATTTGTTTATTTTCTCTTTAGTTTCCGTTGCCCTAGAAGCAGTATTGGTAAAGAAACTGCTTCAGCAAATATCTGAGATTTCACTGCTTGTGGATTTCTCTAGTATTTTTATGGTTTCTTGTCTTATGTTTAAGTCCTTTATTCATTTTGAGTTTATTTTTGTGTATGGTGTAAATTGGTGGTCTAGTTTCATGTATCTGTCCAATTTTCCCAACACCATTTATTGAAGAGATTATTTTGACTCCATTGTATGTTCATGCTACCTTTGTCAAATGTTAATTGAGCATAGTGACTTGGGTCGATATCTGTGTTCTCTATTCTATTCCATTGGTCTATATGTCTATTCCTGTGCCAATATCAGGTTGTTTTGAGAACAGTGGCATTGTAATACATCTTGAAATCTGACATTGAGATCCCACCTACTTTATTCTTCTTTCTCAGGATTGCTGTGGCCATTTGGGGTCTTTTTTTTATTATTCCAGATGAATTTTTGGAGAGTTCATTCTAGGTGTGTGAAATATGCTGTTGGTATTTTAATGGGAATTGCATTAAATGTATAGATTTCTTTGGGTATTATGGACAGTTTAATGATGTTGATTCTACCAATCCATGAACATAGTATGTTCTTCCATCTGTTTGTGTCTTCCTGTAACTCTTTTTTCAGTGTCCGTTAGTTTTTCACCTTTAGGTCTTTTACCTCCTTGGTTAGGTTTATTCCTAGGTATCTTAATCTTTTTGGGGCAGTGGTAAATGGGATTGCTTTTTTAGTCTCTCTTTCTGTAACTTCACTATTGGTATATAGAAATGATTCTTGGCATTAATTTTGTACCCTGCTACAATGCCAAATTCATTTAGTAAGTCTAATAGTTCTTTGGTGGAGTCCTTAGGTTTTTTTTTTTTTATGTACAATATCATGTCATCTGCATATAAGGACAGTTTTACTTCTTTTTCAATTTGGATGCCTGTTATTTCTTCTTCTTGTCTAATCGCAATGGCTAATACTTCCAGTACTGTGTTGAACAGGAGTGGTGAGAGTGGGCATCCTTGTCTTGTTCCTGTTCTTAGGGGAAATGGTTTTAGTTTTTGTCCATTGAGTATGATGTTGGCTGTGGGTTTGTCATGTACGGCTTTTATTATGTTGAAGTATGATCATTCTATTCCCACCTTGCTGAGAGTTTTTATCAAAAATGGTGCTGGATTTTGCCCAAATGCTTTTTCTGCAACAATTGATATGACTATGTGGTTTTTATCTCCCAGTTTGTTTATGTGATGTATCACATTTATTGATTTGCGGATATCGTACCATCCATGCATCCCTGGGATAAATCCTACTTGGTCATGGTATATGATCTTTCTGATGTACTGCTGGATCCTATTTGCTAGAATTTTGTTGAGGATTTTGGCATCTATATTCATGAGGGATATTGGACTGTAACTCTTTCATTGTGTTGTCTTTATCTGGTTTTTGTAGTAGGATGATGCTGGCTTCAAAGAATAAGCTTGGGAGTGTTCCTTCCTCTTGAATTTTTTGGAATAGTCAGAAGAGGATAGCTTTTAGTTCTTCATTGAATGTTTGCTAAAACTGCCCTGTGAAGCTATCTGGCTCCAGGTTTTTGTTTGCTGAAAGATTTTTATGACTGCTTCAATTTCTTTCATAGTTATGGGCCTACTGAGATGTTTAGATTCTTCTTGATTGAGTTTTGGAAGGTTGTATTTTTCTAGGAATACGTCCATTTCCTCCAGGTTGTCCAGTTAGTTGGAATAGAGTTGTTCATAATATATGTTAACAATTCTTTGTATTTTGGTGGGATCTGTTGTTATTTTTCCTCTTTCATTTCTGATTTTGTTTATTTGGGTCCTCTCTCTTTGCTTCTTGGTGAGCCTGGCTAGAGGTTTATCATTCTTGTTTATCCAAAAACCAGCTCTTGGTTTTCTTTTCAAAGAATTAGTTGTTGGTTTTATTGATCTTTTGTGTGTTTTTTTGTCTCTATGTTGTCTATCTCTGCTCCAATCTTTATTATTTATTTCCTTCTGCTTACACTGGGCTTTTCTTGTTGCTCTCTTTCTCTCTCTCTCTCCTTTTTTAATATATTTCATTGATTTTTTACAGAGAGGAAGGAAGAGGGACAGAAAGTTAGAAAGGTGATCGGGCTGGCAGGAGAGTGGTTGGGAGCCAGCAGTTCCGGATTGTGAGAGGGATGTCTGACTGACAGGTTAGTTGGACATTCCCCGTGGGGTCTCAGATTGGAGAGGGTGCAAGCTGGGCTGAGGGACACCTCCTCCCCCCTGCACAAATTTCAGGCATTGAGCCTCTAGTTCTAGAATATAATAGAAGTAATCCTGTTATTTGCAGATTTTTAATATTTCCTGTAACTTTTGTGATATCATACTATGTAAGTACAGTTTTGGTAATGTTATTATACTTAAAATCATTTTATCCTTGAAATATTAATGTATATTGCAAGTAATATTATATGTAAAAGAATTTTTCTTGAATAATTGGTGCTTATTGCATGTAACATTATTGTATTTAAAATAGTTTTTCTTGAAATAAAAAAAAAACAACTGAAGAAAGGTGACTGCCTTGCCACTAATTTGTGTTTGTGTGATTGTACAGAAATATATAACTGAATAAGGATCATGTGACATCTTTGGAAAAAGCATAAATAGCACCAAATTTTGTACCTATATTTCCATCTATAGATGTGTATAACCCACTGTGTACATAAACTATTAATTTGCTGTAACCTTAAAATGGCATTTTTCATTATCGTTAACTTTGAGATTAGTTTTGCTTTGTAAAAGTGATCATCCCTGTTTGATATTTCTATTCTTACTGAATATTTTATTTTAAGGATAAAAATTATTAAGGTAGACTTAACAATTAACCCACTTAGGTGATATGCTCATTCATATTTACTTATCAGCATTGGTAGTAAGTAGCTAATTTATACCTGTACTCTCAATATTTAAAGAGAGTTTCCTTTCCTGTCTTATAGCAATGTACAGATCCACGAATCATTTATAAGAGAATCTCAGTTACTCTATTTTGATTTGTTGTACTATGTAATAAAATCGAAACTAATATAGTATGTAGCTGATACTGACTCAGAAAATTAAATAGTTTGCAAGCAATTTAAAACGTTCATTTAAATAATGAGCAATTTAAAGGAATGTAAATACATTGTTGAATTACTTAAGCTGGTGACACATAACTGAAAGCAATGAGTGAAACTTAAGTAGATCCTGAATAAATTTAAAACACTCTTGGCTGTTCATCCTCAAGGCTGTTCATCCTCAAGGCAGTCAATAGGATGAAGGAAGTTTTAAGTTATGTGACTAACTCAACTTGTGTTATATTCTCTTGCTGACTCTGAATTTCACAAAGAACAAATTTCTAGGGAGGACTGGATGGCAGAAGAGTGGGGACAACATTCACTAAAAGATCTCACATATTTTATTGATGCCATACTCAGCAGTGAGGCATGATATCCATTTTGGGAAATTTCTATAGTTTTCAACTTGGAAGACCTATTTGCATTTTATATGTGTGTGATTTGAGGGCGTTATCAATGTTAAAAAAATCCTGACATTAACACTTACATTACCACTATTATACCCATTTTACAGGTGATACAACTGAGGCTTAGAGAGGTTAATCAATTTGGTTAAAGTTACATAGCTAGTAAGTGTCAGAGTATTTCGATTTAAATCCAGGCAGTTCAGCTCCACAGGCAGCCTCAAACATTAAATAACCCACATTTCAAAGGAGTATGTCTAAAGCACAAAATGCAGAGGCAATATATAAAAAAACAAAATGAGCTCTCTGAGATGATGGAATTTGATACGTTCCCTTTTTCCATCAAAACATCATCCCGCCATAGTTGCTTTATCCCGTACACGCAGGTACAAAATAAAAATGTGGATGGTCAAAACTATTCCGTTTGCTCCCCTCATCTCTGTCTTCTCCAGTCTTCCACTCGCTGCCCGGTTTCCGTTCCTGTCCTCGCCCCCGCGGTCTCTCGCAGTTTCTCTTCCGAGCAGGGACCCCCTTCCCCCGCAGTCCCGAGTCCTCCCGGCCTCTCGGCCCCGGCCTCGCCCGCGGGGGCTTCTGACTTCGCCCGCCTCCCTTTCCCTGGGCACCGGCCCGCCCGGGAGCCCCGGGAGCCCCGGGACGAGACGCCGCGCTCGGGAGCGCGCCGGGGAGAGTCGCCGGCGGTGTTTACCAGGCCGCCCCCGCGCCCTGCCCCCCGCGCCGCAGAGCTTCCTGGAAATGTCCGCGTTATCGCTTCCCCCGGCGGCGGGGGGCTGGGGCTGGGGCGGGCGGGCCTCCGCCCCCGGCGCCCCGGCTCCGCGGCCGCGCGCGCCGCCGCCGCAGTCCGCGCCCAGCCTGGCCATGGGAGTCCTCGGAGCGAGCTGCTGGGCGCTGCTGGCGTGCCTCGCCCTCGTGGTTCCCGTGCCCGCGGCGAACTGTGAGTAACCGACGGCGTCTGGTCTTCTTCCCCCGGCGATGCCAGCTGGACGGCCAGCCTCGCGCGAGGTCGTCTGCGAGGGCTGCAGCCTCCTAGAAACTCCCCAGGTCCAGGCAACCCCCGGCGGATGGAAGCAGCTGTGGGTCCAGCGGGCAGTGTGATGGGGGGGGGGGGGGGGGCAGGGTCAGTGTTTGCCCTGCTCTGGGAACCCCTTGTTGCTGCCCCGAGGATCGAGAGAAGGACCCGAGGAACACTAAGTGTTCAACAAGGAGTTAGAACACCTCCCCAGGCGCCGCGAGCAGCCGAAGTTCCCGGTCCGAGGACCGGGATGAGCACCTTCCAGGCTAAAAGCGGGGAAAAGGCATCCCACTGTCTCCCCTTGTCCCCAGGGAGCACCCGGCCGCAGCCTATCCTCCTTTTGCAATTTCTGGACTTTGAGCTTGGTTTGCTTATTTCAACACTGACAAACGTGTTGTTTTAGGCTGAGTTAAATTTTGCATAGCAGTTGGCACATATTATCTGACCTTGAAATCAGAAGGGCTGTTAAATATCGTATTTCTTAGATCATTTTGTACTGAGGATATTTGACGCCGAGTGCCACTGATAGGAAATGAGTTTTTTGTCTCTATCTTTGTATTTCTAGTTCTTTAGGTTCCGGTACCTGGACCCAAGGCACAATATTGAGTTTTCTCTGAAAAATATATGAGGTGTATTAAGGCACTTAGAACATTTCAGACTCATTTGTTTTTAAAGTTTAAGCATGTTCATTGATTAAAAATGCGTACTTGTGCTGTTTTATCCTCAGGAAGTGACATGGGACAGATAAACTATGAATTAAAAATAACTTTTGGGTTGCATAAAGCTCTCATATAAAAACTTCAAAGAAGTAATTTCAGGAGAATTAAATAGGAATTTACTAACATTCCACTAGTTATTACTACTCGTGATGAATGGAATATTTTAACTTTCTAATTTAGAGGCTAAAACATTATTTGTTGATTTTATATTAAAGAGCTACAATAGCAGAACTTCAGCACTCAGACCGCAATCATCATTAAGCCTGCATGTGGACCATAGGCACTTCCTTATTACCTATGTAGGTCATTAGGACAATTAAATATTTGGTCTGTTAATTAGTGCTTTGGAGAAGAAAAAGAGGCAAAAGCACTTGCCACACTTCCTGCTTGTCATCACAGGAATTTGCTAGGCCCTTTCTTTTTATAGAGATTGTTATATTTTCACTGAATCTAGGCAGAGTTAAAAAGTGTGTGTGCGCGTGCGCGTGTGTGCATGTGTGTGTGCGCATGCGCGCACACACCCATTATAAGCAGATATTCAAACCATATGTATGGAGAAAGGCAAGTGTTATGTATAGATACTATTAGAATAAATAAATTAATTCTACCAGGTTACATGTAAAGACCCTATAACCTCCTAATTAAAAAAAAAATCGATAGCTTGCCCTGGCCAAGTAGTTCCATTGTTTAGAGCATCATCCAGATACATCAAGGTTATGTGTTCAATCCTTGATCAGAGAACATACATGAATCAATCAATGAATGCATAAATAAGTGGAATAATAAATCAGTGTTTCTCTTTCCTTCCCTCCTTTCCTCTCTCTGTAAAAATAAATAAATAAGTAAATTGTTTAAAAGTTTAATTGGATTAAAAATTATCTTGGTTTACTGATGAGAAAACTGTAATACAGATGGAATTATATTACTCTTTAAGATTTTAAATTTGAGATAGAATTAGAACTCTAAATATTTGATATACAATTCATGTTTAATTTATAAAATATAGTTGATATTTAATGACAATAAATCACAGGTTTAGTTTTGAGAGAGTGAGAAATCATCCAGTTCAATCTCTTTGTTTTAACAATGAATTGTTCAGAGATGTTAGTGGACTTTCCAGATATTTCTAGACCATATGCAGAGAGAAAGAGATTTAAAAGATATACTGACTACATATTTTGTCATTTCTGCTTAAGTGCTATGGTGAAGAGAAGTAGCAGAAAGGGGATGTCCCATTTTGGCTGTGCTAATTTGTCCCTATGGAGACTTCTACTTCTGGATGGATGCAGTCTACCCTAGACATTACGGACCTATCTTTTCCTTCTCTTTTTCACTCTTTACTGTTACTTTCATTGCTTATCATCTTTGTCTTTACTTAAAATCCCTTTATTTCAGAGTCCAAAACGTTGCACTGATGGAGAGATTTTATCAAGGTTAGGCTAGAGTAAGGGTTGATGCTAGAAAACTTAGAAGCGATTTCTGGTATGCAACAGCACCCTGTGCCATATTCTCTTACCACTAATTCTATGCAGAAAACATAGTAATACTTTTCATAATAGACCCTTATTGTCCACCAAGGTTAATAGTCTCTTTATAGATAAACTAGAGGCCCATTGCATGAAGATGCATGCAATAGGCTTTCCTTCCCCTGGCTGCCAAGACCAGTTTTCCTCTGGAACCTGGGACCCTCTGGCTGTTGCTTCCGTTTTTGCTTTGGCCGGCTGGAGGCTTCACTCCAGCCAGAGCCTTCAGTCTTCTCTGCTCTGGCTGGAGTGCCACGCTGCCTCTGCCTCCTCTTGGTGGTGCGCTTGCCACTGCCACCACCTCGTCTCCGAGCCCTGGGGTCAGGCACTTGCTGCCACCACTGCTGCAGCTTTGTCTCCGCCCCCAGGGCCTGGCGCTCCCTCCGCTTGTCCCTGCCCCCCGCTTCTGATTGGCTGGTAGCATAGCCAATCAGGAGCCAAGGTACGGTCACATTTGCATGTTACTCTTTTATTAGATAGGACTAGAGGTCCAGTGCATGAAATTCATGCACTCAGGGGAGGGAGGAGCTCCCTCAGCCTGGCCTGTGCTCTCCCACAGTCTGGAATCCCTTGCTCCTTATATCCCGCCACCACCCATGTGCTCGCCAGCTGTGAGCCAGGCTTCTGGGAGCGCACTGATGACCAGGGGGCAGCTCCTGCATTGAGCATCTGCCCTCTTGGTCAGTGCACATCATAGTGACCGGTCGTTCCACAGTTCAGTGGCTTTGCATATTAGGTTTTTATTATATAAGATATTCTTTATGCATATGTAAATTTTCAACTATTATGAAAAAAAATATAAGAAGCCTGGTAATACATATATCAGTATTCTTTAGCTACAAGTAACAGCAATGATAAGGGAAGAAGGAAGGAACAGAGGGAGGAGGGGAGGAAGAGAGGGGAAGGAAGGGGAAGGAAGGAAGGCAAGGGAAGGAAATATAAGGGGAAGGAGCAGGGAAAGAAAAGAGAAGAAAGAGAAAAGAAAAAGCAAGGGAGGGAAAAAGAAGCCAAATGGATTTATTGGAAGGTTATTGACTGCATGCTGAATAAATAGGTTTAGGGAAGCCAGGGACTGGGGCATTTAGGTGTTCCATACAGTGGGAACTCCCGTACTCACTATGCTAGGATCTGCCACCATATGACTCACTTCTGTCTCTTCTCATGATTAAAATTCCTAGACAAGAGAGCCTCATCATTTTGGCTTAGCTTATTTCTTTAATCCTGTGATTGACAGCTCAGTAAAATCAGGTAGTGCCTGGACAGCTCCCACTATGCTGGGGAGGAAGCAGAAACAAGAGAACTCTACAGGTTCTAATTATATATCCCCTGTACAACATACACACATGACCTCCTTTCCATTAACATCACTTGAAAGTATTTAAATATCTGCACATATTTACAATATTATGTAAATAAGTAGTGTACATCAGAAAGGCCCTCCTCTTTAATGGGTTTTAGTCATCTTAACCAGAGAGGAAGGCTCACGGCTACCATTTCCTACTTTAGTATTCTTGGGTGATGTCCAAGCCTCCTTTAGCTCTGCCACAATTCCCTGTCAATGTGATATGCTTTATGGACAAAATGATACATTGTAGTGAACCAACACATGTTATATGCCAAAATGTAATAATAATAAAAAAGGGGAATACAGGTATTGCTTTAGGGCTTGCCTGTCTCTCTTGGTTATAAGCTTGAATTGGTACTTATGAGGGACTTCATCCTTCACTACTCAATTCATCTCTCTCTTCCTCTCAGCGAGTTCCTCATGCATGGGTTTTTGTCTGCTCCATAAGCTGAATGAACCACACCCTTCAGAAAGAACATGAGTCCTGTTGTTCCTACCGGTGGATGGCTGTATCCATCTCTTCTTTTAGAATTTCTACTATTTACCGTGGTCATCCTGGAGGAGTAACACTCCTAACTCTGATTTATATGTGGCAACAATACTATTTTGCCTCTATTATTGTCACTCCAGAACAATCCTCTTTTTCTTTTTTCAATGAGAGTAAGGAACTTCAGCTGGCTATAAACCAGGTTCAGCTTCTAATTCAGTAGAAAATATATTAGATCCCCTCATGAATGTATTTTTCCCTGGCTCCCCAACTTTTAGGTGAGCAGATCCCAGTTATGAAGGAAGAAAGGAGAAAATTCTAGAATGGATCTTTGAATTAGTTTCTTAGGTCTGACGGAACAAAGTACCACCCCCCCAACCCCCACCCCCCCAGCTGGTTTTGCTCAATGGGCAGAGCATTGGCCTGCGGACTGAAGGGTCCCAGTTTCAATTCCAGTCAAGGGCACATGCCTAGGTGGCTGGCTCCATCTCCAGTAGGGGGCATGAACCCCAGTAGGGGGCATGAACCCCAGTAGGGGGCATGAACTCCAGTAGGGGGCGTGGAGGAGGCAGGCAATCAATCAATAATACTCATCATTGATGTTTTTATCTATCTCTTCTCCCTTCCTCTCTCTGAAATCAGTAATAAATAATAATAATAATAATAATAATAATAATAATACCAAACCTGGGTGGCTTAAACAGAATTCATTCTCTCACCATTTTGGAGGCTAGAAATCTTAACATCAAGATTTTATCGTAAAGGGGACCTGGCCCTGAGCCGGTCTGCCTAGGGCCAGCTGGTAGTGGGTGGGTTCTTGACTTCATGCAGGAAAAATGTCACAATATGGGTGCAGGTGATTTTTAGAGGACATTCATTAAAGCTGGGGACAATGGAACAAGGAAGGGCCTAGAATAGAAGAAACCACAGGAGAGAGTCAGAAAAAAGGGGATGGTGGGGACAGGTTCAGGGTTTAACCTGGAATGAGCTGTCTCTGCCCATTATTTACTGGTTGCAGGCCTCCCTCATGGGATCCCTTAGAGCAGATATTTACTTTACGATTGATTAACACTAGCAAAATTCAGTTATGAAGTAGCAATGAAAATAATTTTATGGTCAGGGGTCATCACAACATGAGGAATTGTATTAAAGGGTTATGGCAATTAGAAAGGTTGAGAACCACTGCCTTAGAGTGTAGAAGATGCATGCCTATGGAGGAAGCAAAGGCTGGGGTATCCTCCTGATAGGGAGAGGGCCTGTTGGGACCTTCGTTTTGAGAGTTTTTAAAAGCAGAGAGTTTATCGCTGGCTGGTTTGGCTCAGGGGATAGAGCATCAGCCTGAAGACTGAAGGATCCTGGGGTCAATTCCGGTCAAGGGCACACGCCCAGGTTGTGGGCTTCATCCCCAGTAGGGGGCATGCAGGAGGCAGCTGATCAATGATTCTCTCATTGATGTTTTTATCTCTCTCTCCCTCTTTTCTTTTTTAAAAAATATATTTTATTGATTTTTTACAGAGAGGAAGAGAGAGGGATAGAAAGTCAGAAACATCGATGAGAGAGGAACATCGATCAGCTGCCTCTTGACACCCCCTACTGGAGATGTGCCTGCAGCCAAGGTACATGCCCTTGACTGGAATCGAACCCGGGACCTTTCAGTCCAAAGGCCAACGCTCTACCACTGAGCCAAACCGGTTTCGGCTCTCTCTCCCTCTTTCTTCTCTGAAATCAATAATAAAAATAAATAAATAAATAAAAATAAGAGCTGAGAGTTTAGGGGAAGTCTTAGGGGAAGATTTCAATAGAATATTCATCAGTTCCATGCTGATGTGCCAACATAAGATTCATTCTCTTAGCTTCACGTGTTCTTGGGTGTGGTTGGCACAAATGGCACTAATTGGATTCCTGCTATCTATCTCCCTGAGTAGGTAGATTTAAGCTATTTACCCTCTGGTTGAAGAGATGTGTAAACTATTTACTCTTAAGTGTCTTTGGTTACAGAATATAGGATTTTGCAATTAACTACATGATTATAAATTGCTTGGCTTTTAACTATCTCTCTGTCTCCCTATTCAGCTTGACCTGGCTTACTAGCTTGTCTCAAAAGTGTCAGAAGGGTCCAGGTGATTTTTAGAGGACATTTATTAAAGCTGGGGACAGTGAAATAAGGAAGGGCACAGGATAGAAGAAACCACAGGAGAGAGATTAGGCCAGGAAATGAATCTAGGGTGGGCTTCTTTGGCTCACTAAGAAGTCAGAAGAAGGGATGGTGGGAACAGGTTCAGGGGGTTAGCCTGGAATGAGCTGAGGACCAGGAGGGAGAATCTGTTCCATGCTTCTCTTCTAGCTTCTGGTTTCAAAAGACACTCTCCCTATCTTCACACCATCTTTGCTCCATATGTCTGTCTATCCCATATTTCCTTTCTTGGTAAGAACACAGTTATAGTAGATTAGCAACTACCCTTATAACATTGTCTTTCCTTGTCATCTGCATAGTTCCTATTTCTAGATATGGCCATGTCCACAAGTACTGGGGAATTAGGACTTCACTATCTTTATAGGGGGCACAGTTGAAACCATAATAGTCACTGATCATGACAAGCACTATATTTTTCCATGTATAAGACGCCAACCCCCCCCCCCCACTTTTCCAACCCCAAATTAAGAAATCAGTATTTTAAACATAATACAGAACACACTTTTATTTCTTTATCTTTTTATTTAGAACGCTCAGGTGTCTGTTGCATGTGCACACTCTCCACCTCCATCTCCAGTTATGGCATCAGCGGACATCAGTAGCAATAAGGCTCGTGATCGGAGGAAGCCTGTTTGACCAGGTTTGGGCAGCTACGCACCTGTGTGGCTCCCTCCTTGACTGAGTGTATAAGATGCCCCTCGATTTCCAGTGTAACTATTTAAGAAAAAAATAGCATCTTATACACGGTAAAATGTGGTACTCAAGCCTTTCTACCTTCATTTCTGACCTGTGTATTTTGGCTTCAGGGAAAAGAGTACCATATATGAATGATTGCTAGTATTGAGAAGGTACTACAATTTTTTTTTTTTTAACTGCAGTGGAAGATAGTGTTGTGCCACAAAAGGCAGTGACTGAGTCCTCAGTAATTGGCCAGTCTATCATTCCCTGAGGCTACCTCCTTTAAGGTATTAGAGTAGACAATAAGGACAAGGAAAACCATAATAATCATCCCACTCACTTATTTCCTTAATTAGTTAATTCATTAGTTAAAGGTAATTTTGTGTGGCTTAGCATAAAGCATGGAATTAGTCTACCAATAATAATACTGACAGAAAAATTTAACCCAAATACAGAAAAATGCCTCTATCTCTGAGCACAAAATTGCTGTTACTTCCTGATAGAAAAGCCCTAACTAATCAATCACCCATTAGGTACCTGGTTGGATTTTTAAAAACTTACTGTTTTTGTTTTTGTTTTTTTTGTTTTTTTACAGAGAAGAAGGGAGAGGGATAGAAAGTTAGAAACATCGATGAAAGAGAAACATCGATGAGCTGCCTCCTGCACACCCCCTACTGGGGATGTGCCTGCAACCAAGGTACATGCCTTTGACTAGAATTGAACCCAGGAGCTTTCAGTCCGCAGGCCAATGCTCTGTCCACCGAGCCAAACCGGTTAGGGCTGTCCCTTTTTTGAAATTGTATCAACTAGGGGATTTGTGTTTTATCTCACCATTCAGTGAATTAAAACAGGCAGGATGATATCTGACATTAGTAAAACTATTTTTGAATACTGTATTTCAAATATATTTATAGATATTCATTTATTTTATTCTTTTGCTTTATTGATAATTTTATTCAAGGAATAAACAGAAGTACTCTGTCTCTTATTTCTATCTATCTATCTATCTATCTATCTATCATCTATTTAGCTATACATTTTTGCTTTCTTTAGAGTCCTCTGATTCTTAGAATTAACAAAGGAGCAAATAAGCATTTATCAAATAACATCTGTTACAAGCATTAAACTATTTTAAAATTTTCATAATCTTTATTACTTTGGATAAGTAATATCTTTAATGCTATATCTTTAATAACACTTTAGCAGCACTTTAATCTCCAAATATTCCAATCTCCAAATCAATAAATCCTAGTAGTTTAGCAAAATAAGAGTTAATTTCTTTTTTTTTCAAATTAATATATTTTTATTGATTTCAGAGAGGAAGAGAGAGGGAGAGAATAGAAACATCATGATGAGAGATGATCATTGTTTGGCTACCTCCTTTTGCATGCCCCCTACTGGAGATTGAGCCCGAAACTCAAGCATAAGCCCTTGACCGGAATGCCCCTGCAACCAGGACACGCGCCTTTGACTGGAATTGAACCTGGGACCCTTCAATCCGCAGACTGACATTCTATCTACTGAGCCAAATGGGCTAGGGCAAGAGTTTATTTCTTAATTTTGTAAAGACCAATTTGTTTTTTGTAAATCTCTTCCATCTTTAGTTATACTGTCTGGTACACATGGCCTCTAATGTCCCTGCAAGAAAAGAGTACAATAGAGGAGATTTATGTGTTTCTTATAGTCTTAGCACGGAAGTGACAAGACTCACTCCTGCTTAGAGTTCAGATAGCCACATCCCAAGGCAGCACATGGAGTATTTGGTCAGCATTGTTTCTGTTACAGATATTTTTCTTCTAAGGTTAAGAGGTTAAGATTACGGTTTCTTTCTCTAAGGGAGGTGCAAATACTTATTGCCTATTTAAACTTTGGTCATGTAAGTGTGAGGTTGTTGCAACTATGTGAACAAAATGGGTGACAGACAGAGGGCACAACTAACTATGCCTACTATGGCATAACACCTGTGCACTTAGTATCATGACATTGAATTGGTTGTTAATGTAGCAGGATGAAAAATCATATGGTAATAGCTGACATTGAAATTATTCCTCTGGTGAGAACTGCTATTATTTTAGAAATTACCTTCAACAATGGCTTTACATTTGGAAAGTGAAGGTTTGAAAACACGGCCTGTAACGTTGCTACTCAAGCGGAGCCCATGGACCAGCAGCAGCAGCATTTCCTAGGAGCTTATTGGAAATGAAGTATCTCTGGCCCCATTCCAGACCTGCTGGTTCGGAATATGCATCTTAACAAGACCCCCAGGTAACGCCTGTGCACACTTAAAATTTGACTCATGAGGGTCTGTAAGGGGATAGCAGGGAAGACAGATAACTGGTTCTGCATAAGAAGTGAACAGACAGCATGGGTGGCAGTAGGGGGCAACCAGGGAGAGAGAAGGGGAACGGATGTCAGAGAAGGGAGAAAAGCTGAGCCACAGAGAATGCAGCTGGTGTGCAAGGTCTCCCATCGGAGATTATTAGATGCCAGGCAGACAGGATTTTAGGAACTGGCATATCTAGGTCTCAATTTTAAGTTGCAAAAGTAGCTTTAAATGTATATAAACTGCAGCCCTTCCCACCTGCTGCCTGCCCCTAGGGTTTCTTCAGAAGAGGTTGATGTTGCCCTGGCTGGTTTGACTCAGTAGATGGAGCATCAGCCTGTGGACTGACGGGTCCCAGGTTTGATTCTGGTCAAGGTGCATACCTTGTTTGCAGGCTCCTCCCAGCCTGGGCCGGCCCTGGTCAGGGTGCATGCAGGAGACAACTAATCCATGTGTTTCTCTCACATCGATATTTCTCTCTGTTTTTCGCTCTTCCTTTCTCTCTAAAAATCAGTGGAAAAAATCATTGGGTGAGGATTAAAAAAAAAAAAAGAGGTTGGTTTCCACATCAAGGCTGATCAAGAACGAAAAGAAGAGAATAGTGAGATGAAAGACTTAGGGAAAGCTAACACACAAACCACAGTAACCATAAAAAAGCCACAGCTGCAAAACACTGCAGATGTCTTGAGAGAAATTGTATCAACTAGGGGATTCGTGTTTTATATCACCATTCAGTGAATTAAAATAAGCAGGATGAGCCGAGACCGGTTTGGCTCAGTGGATAGAGCGTCGTACTGCGGACTGAAGGGTCCCGGGTTTGATTCCGGCAAGGGCATGTACCTTGGCTGTGGGCACATCCCCAGTAGGGGGCGTGCAAGAGGCGGCTGATCGATGTCTCTCTCTCTCATCGATGTTTCTGACTTTCTATCCCTCTCCCTTCCGCTCTGTAAAAAATCAATAAAATATATTTAAAAAAAATAAAATAAAATAAGCAGGATGATATCTGACATTAGTAAAACTAAATTGTTTTTAAAAAATATATATATTTTTTGATTTCAGAGAGGAAGAGAGAGGGAGAGAGAGAGAAACATTAATGATGAGAGAGAATCATTGCTCAGCTGCTTCCTGCATGCCCCCACGGGGATTTGAGCTCACAACCAGGGTATATGCCCTGACCAGAAATCCATATGTGACCTGATTCATAGGCTGATGTTCAACCACTGAGCCATGCTGGCCAGGCAGCAAAACTAAATTATCTTTAAATTTGCCACGTTCTGTTTTGTTATGCTAAAAGAAAAGAACCACCAAAAACAAAACAAAATGGAAAAGAACTACTTTGGTGCAGCAAAAAAATAGTATGTACTGACTCCTGTTCTCTTGGGTGAAGCAGATCCTTTTAATCTAAATATTTCTGTCTTATTTATAGTTACTTGGGAAATACATATAATTATTTGGGGAGATGGGCAAGAATTTAATTTTTTCTAATACTTTAAATCAAATATATTTGTCATATAACTGAAAATATAAGCTGTACAACATGTTAATTTTTAAAACTGAAATCTTTAGTGTTGAAACAATATGTTAATTTGATACATTTATGTATTGTAATATGATTGCCATTAAGAATTTAATAATTTTAAACAAGAATATATGTCCTATTATGAATTTCCAGTCCTGGGGATAATATATAATGTATAATATAGTGACCATAGTTAATAATAATGTGTTGTATATTTAAAAGTTAAGAGGGTAGAACTTAAAAGTTCTCATCATACGTAAAAAAATTAACTATTTCAGTGACGGATATTAACTAGACTTATTGTGGTGATCATCTAAATATATACATATATATCAAATCATGTTGTACATCTGAAATTAGTATAATGTTATATGTCAATTATATCTCAAAAAAGGAATAATTTCTGCATAACAAAAAAGATCCCAAGGAAATTGGATAATATTTTAATAGTAGAAAGTAGAGTTATAATGCTTTCTCTTGCTTCCTTTTTTAAAGAGATTTTTTAACTTACTTTTTTTTAGAGAGAGAAGAAAGGAGAGGGAGAGAGAGAGAGAAAGACTGATGTGAGTGCACAACCCCACCCCCTAACCTCCCATCAACCCACCCTCCAGGCATGTGCCCTGATCAGGAATTGAACCAGCAACCTTTCTGGGAACGGGGCAACCCCAAGCAACTGAGCTACACTAGCCAGGGCTATTACTTGTTTATTTAAAAATATATATAATAAATTGTTATTAACTCTAATATGGGGACAACCCCTTTATTTGAGAGGCTTATTCATGTTACTTTATTCTAAATATAGAAATTTAATCCTTCAGGTTTATGGGGAAGTGAAATGAGTACAATGTATCTAAATAGATTCTGAGTATTTATTTCTACAGATGAGTCAAATAATTGGAACTGTATCTCACTGGTTCTAGGACATTAATATAAGTCTTCTTAGTCCTCTTGTTCTTTTTAAAAATGGATTTTAAAAAGACAAATTCAAGAGCAATGGCTTTTAGATCTTTATTAAAATGGTAAAATTATAACTTCTTGCATTTATATGATATTTTCCATCTTTTAAAATGATACATTTGCCGTTTTCTCATTGAGCTTCATAGCTATTCTGAGATTTACTTTCACCACTTCAGGAAAATGTTACGATAGCTCCATCTCTAAGTTAGTACCTCCTCGTTCTCTTCCTACTTTCCTTTGAGCTTCCTGAAGAAGTAATCCTACAGGTCTCTATTTCCTCTCTTCCTACCCTCTCACTGGTATTAGTGACTGAGAATGTTGACGGTGATCCTATTGTGGGTGTGTTTTATTTCTATTTATTTATTCATTAAATATATTTTATTGGTTTTTTTACAGAGAGGAAGGGAGCGGAATAGAGAGTTAGAAACATCGATGAGAGAGAATCATCCATCAGCTGCCTCCTGCACACCTCCTACTGGGGATGTGCCTGCAGCCCAGGTACATGTCCTTGACCCAAATAGAACATGGGACCTTTCAGTCCACAGGCCGACACTCTATCCACTGAGCCAAACCGGTTAGGGCTGTGTGTGTGTTTTAAATAAATATATTGGTTTCAGAGAGGAAGGGAGGAGGAAGTGCGATAGAAACATCAATGATGAGAAAGAATCACTGATCAGCTGCCTCCTGCATGCCCCATAAGGGGATTGAACCTGCAACCTGTGCATGTGCCTTTGATCAGAATTGAACCTGGGACCCTTCAGTCCATAGGCTTGTTTTCTATCAACTGAGCCAAACCAGCTTGGCAATGGTGATCCTATTGTTAAACAAACTATACATTTTAATTTCATCCTAAGTAATAGTAATTACTAATAATTATCCTATATAATAAAAGCGTAGTATACAAATTGTCCACTCGACCAGGAGTTCTTCTGAGAGTTTGACCAGGGGGCCAGGCTGGCCAGGGGGAGGGAGGGAGGTCCTGACGTGGCCAGGGGAAGGAAGGGAGTACTTGGCCGGATGCCTCTAGCCATTAGGGACTCTACCAGTGCATTAATTTTGTGCACTAGGCCTCTAGTTATTAATAAGTGCTTTGCAATGTTTGACATTGTTGAAATTTATCTTTTTGAAATTAACCTCCTTTTATATTTATAAACATCTTTTCAAATTTTCTTTCTCTACATATGTGTTACTAAATCTGCTTCTGTTTTTTTTTTTATATCTTTATTGTTCAGTTTATTAATTACATTGTTCCCTTTTTATTCCCCTATAGTTCCCCTCCACCTGGTACCCATCCCACCCTCCGCCCTCACCCCTCTCCTCTGTCCTCTCCCATAGTTGCATGATTTTTGTCCAGTCTCTTGCTGCACTTCCCACACCCCTTTTCTCCCCAAGAATTGTCTGTCCATTCCCTCTCTAAGTCCGTGATTCTGCTACATTCACCAGTTTATCTGTTCATCAGCTTATTAATTCACTTGATTTTTAGATTCATTTGTTGATAGATGTGTATTTGTTGTTCATAATTTAAACTTTTACCTTTTTCTTCTTCCTCTTCTTAAAGAATATCTTTCAGCATTTCATATAATATTGGTTTGGCGGTGAACTCCTTTAGCTTTTTCTTATCTGCGAAGCACTTTATCTGATCTTCAATTCTGAATGATAGCTTTGCTGGATAGAGTAATCTTGGTTGTAGATTCTTGCTATTCATCACTTTGAATATTTCTTGCCACTCCCGTCTGGCCTGCATCGTTTCTGTTGAGAAATCCGCTGACAATCGTATGGGTGCTCCCTTATAGGTAACCAACTGCTTTTCTCTTGCTGCTTTTAATATTCTCTCTTTATCTTTTGCTCTTGGCATTTTAATTATGATGTGCCTTGTTGTGGTCCTCTTAGCGTTCCTATATATTGTGGTTCGGTGCACTTCTTGGACTCCTAAGTCAATTTCTTTCACCAGGTGTGGGAAGTTTTCAGTCACTATTTCTTCAAATAGGTTTTCATTGTCTTGCTCTCTCTCTTTTTCTGGCACCCCTATAATTCAGATGTTGGTATGCTTGAGGTTGTCCCAGAGACCCCTTACACTATCTTCAATTTTTTGGATTCTTTTGGTTTCTTGCTTTTTCAGCTGAGTGGATTTTACCTCTTTGTATTTCAAATCTTTAACTTGGTTCTTGGGGTGCTCTAGAGTACTTTTAGGTCTTTGTATAATATTTTTTATTTCAGTCAGTGTATGCTTAATTTCTGGTTGGTCCTTTTTCATATCCTTGAGAGCCTCCTTCATATCCTTGAGGGTCTCATTCATTTTCTTGTAGGACTCATTCATTTCCATGTTGGTCTTGTTCATTTCCTTGCAGGTCTCGTTCATATCCTTGTAGGTCTTGCTTATTTCCTTATAGGTCTCGACCTTTTCTAGGAGCCTCTTGAAAAGCCTTATAATCGTGGTTTTGAACTCTGTCTAGTCGCCTTTTTTCCTCCGTTTCTTTCACACCTGATTTCTTTCCATGTCTCTGCATGGTGGCTGCTTTATGTGGTAGATGTCCTCTAAGGGACAATGGTTCAGCCTCCCCAGTTACCTGAGGTGGGTACTCTTATGGTAATCCTTTATGGGTTGTACCGTATTTTTGAATTTAAGCCCAGCTTGTTGTTGTTAGCCCTAGAAGGGTTTGACCTCCAGGCCAATTGGCTGTGAAGGGAGACTGTGTTCAGGTTGGATGGGCAGAGACTCTGAGCTGAGCAGGCAGCCTCAGCGTCAGCTACGTCCTATGCGGCGCTCGCGCGCGGGTCTCTGTTGGGTGGTAATTGTTGCAGACACCTCCAAGAGAAAGCCGCTAGTCTCTACCCCTTGCCAGACAACTCTGCTTATCCCCAAATGAGTCTGCACACCCAAGGTCTCGCCCAGGGTTGTAAAACAAAGCAGTCCAGTGGTCTCTGGGACCAGATGGCAAGTCGCCAGGGAGCAAGTCGTGTGTCTGTGCTGTCGCACACTTTTCGCGTGCAAACTGCTTTTCCAAGCAACCTGGTTTCTCCTCAGACTAGGAGACCTCTGTTGCGCCCGGCTTCCAGGGTGCATACCCCGGACCTCGGACCTCACCTGGCACTGGGGAATCCGTGCAGTGGGACGTCTCCACCCTCCCCATTGGAGAAATCCAGCCGGGATTGCTGCTGCCACCCTACAGCCTGCGCGAGCGGCCACGGCTCCTAACCTCTGTTTCCACGCGTATCTTAAAGGCTGCGCTCTGCCGTTCTTCTGTTCGTGGAGTTTTCACTCAGCCAGCTGTCCGGTGATTCTGGGTGATGTTTGTTTTGTTGTTTTGTTGTAGTTTTTGAATTGTTGCGCGGGGCAGAACAATAGGTGTTTACCTATGCCGCCATCTTGGTTGCTCCTGCTTCTGTTGTTTTGATGATCTCTGCTTTTCCTTAAATGTTAGTTTCCTGAGGTTCTATACTGACATTCTGTTCTCCTTGGTCAGTAGCTTAAACTACTAACTATACTCTGCTGATTCCTAACATTTTTATTGTTTATTTATTTATTAGCGTCATTTATTTTTAAATTCTGCAAGACTGTTGGGTTTATTTTAATTTTTCATTCCAGTAATCTTTGCTTAATATAATCTTACTTTGGAACTCTCTAATGAGCCTTCTTAAAAGGACACTACTTCATTAGGATCTGAGCCCCACCTTTATGACCTCATTTAACCTTAATTACTTCTTCAGAATCCCATCTCCAAATACAGCCACACTGGGGATTATAGCTTCCACATATGAATTTCTGGAAGAAGCAAACATTCAGTTCATAATGACCATCAAGTAGAACACAAATGCTTATTTTATTATTTCTACTATGGAAGAAAACAAGTATACTTTATATTTTGTCTGGGTAGTCTTTTTTTTAAGTGGCCCCGAGTTTCTATATGTTACATGCGCCTTGCCTTATAACTTCTTTTATTTTCCCTGACTCCTTATCCAAGTCATTTTCTCTCCTTTTCTTACTAAGTTATAATTTTATTCCATTGTAATTTAGACTGTCTCATACTCCATTGTTATTTAGCCTTTTGGAATGTCAACAGGGAATTCTGAGAGACTGACAGAAATTGTATTGAATTATAAACACCTACTCAATGATATACTAATATGCCAAGTAATCTCACATTCATATCTGCATACATACATATATATTCTAAGAGTCAAAAGGGAAGCCATTGAGATCTAAAATCTTCCTTGTAAGTATACTTGAGATTTGCTTATTGTGGAGATCTGAGAGGTATTGCAGGAAGTTGGATATTGTAGCATTAGGCCAACAGTTTCATTGTTGCCTTAAAAAATGTCCAAAAACAAGTTTCCCGTTGCTTCATAAATACACAGGCCAGTGAACTAATAATATAATTGATGGCATCCTAAAAAAATAGGTCAAATAGAACAAAAAACAAAACACTTCCTGTGCTGTAAACTCTTGGTACATGACATCAAAATCACATGATAGTTTGGTCTCCCAGAGTGTAGTAAATAGAAAAGACAGGAGGACTGACTGCAAGGATATCTTATTGCACATCATAAAAAGAGACCTGCCACCATAGTCTAGAAAGTATGGTCAGTTAGCAATGTAATAGTTGAGAGAAGAAAAGATAAAGCTATAGAAAATTCTTTTTCATACCTTGCCAAAATCTGAACTATCATGAAATACAGTAATTTATCATTTACTGACAGCAAACAAATCAAATAAAAAAAGATGTTCAATATAATTATTTCCTGAGTAATAAACAAGCCACCTGTTCGGTCTTTTGAGTAAAATGTACTGCTTCCTCTCTTTATGGCTAAATGATAATCTTGAGGAAATAATGGCAGAATGTTTGATTTATTCTATTTTATCCCCCTAGACTGAGACAGTAAATTAAACACATAATTAAATCTTGGAGTAAGGAGAGTCCATTTCCCTTCTGCTGTGACTGAACAGTTTAGGCAGTTTCTCTGTTCATTCATTGATCTGACCCAGAATGGAGGTCAGTGGCCACAGGTTTGATTGTATTTTTTTTTCTTAAATATATTTTATTGATTTTTTACAGAACAGAAGGGAGAGGGATAGAAAGTCAGAAACATCAATGAGAGAGAGACATCGATCAGCTGCCTCTTGCACGCCCCCTACTGGGGATGTGCCCGCAGCCCAGGTACATGCCCTTGCCGGAATCGAACCCGGGACCCTTCAGTCTGCAGTCCGACGCTCTATCCACTGAGCCAAACCGGTCTCGGCTGTATGTTTGTTTTTTAATGTCACCAATGGCTTTCCTATTTCTAAATAAGTGACAGCCCTCATTCCTTCCAATCCAAATGTTTTAGAACTCACATTTATGAGTGCAGCGTATAATTCATAGATTATTTCATGTTCCTTCTCAGATTTATATCCTTATCTTTTATGATCTTTGACTACCTTAAAGCCAGCCTATTTATTGCTCACTCCTTTTGAAGGACAGGCATAGTTCACCTTTTTTACATTTTTCTAACCATTAGCATAATAACATTCAGAGAATCAATGTTCAGCAACATAGTGCTCAATATAAAAAAAAAGTGAAATTTAGAGAAAAGCAAGGGTAATTAATACCTTTCTTTAAAATTTTTTAAATTAGTGTATATTGTACATATAGACATAGCATTTCTTTTTGAAGGCTAATAAAAGCTTTTCTGAAAGCTCATAATAATCATATAGACTGATGATTGCCCAAGTAAAAGTCTGTATTTGCATTTTTCTTAATATTTGCAACCTGCACTTTTATAAAATCCCCCCTCAATTGAAAATCATCTGTAGTAGAATTATTTATTTTAAAAAGTAAAGTTTTATATTAATTAATATGTGATAACTTAAAATTTGTAATATATGGTCACATGTTTTTCTATCACTATTAACTAAAGGTTTTTATATATTAACATGCAATTACATTTTTTTCAGGCTTTGACTAAGGAAAACATGCCATTTTAACAGTTGAGACATTAGAGGTACAGTTATATCTCAAATTATTATCTAGTTGTTCTGTTTGTACTTTGAAAGCCATTTTCTCTGAACCCATCCCACAATGAAGCGGAAACAAAGACTCAAAGATTCTGACAAACCCAAACGCTAGGCAAAGATTCTCTTCTCCAAACAAACCGAAAACAACAACAAAAACAAAAGATTCTCTTCTCAGACACATTATGTTAGGGGCAGTTTTTCATTTTGGGAATGTCAGCTAATAGGGGCCTGGGTAAAAGAATGACAGAAAGCAAAACTAAAACAGCGATGACCTTTTGGAGGGAGGAATGTTCAAATAGTCTTTTCAAGGACAAGAGAGCAGAATGGAAGTGATTCAGAGGATGAGCTGTCCTAAAGATTTGGACCTTCTTCATCTGCTACTTCCTCTTCATCTGACTGATCAGTTTTGGGCAGCCTGCAGACTTATGGTCCTGACCCTCCTGAACAGAGAATAACAAGCTTGGACAGCCAGGTGGGAAAGGGGCCTGGAGAAATGAGCTCCCTTTGACCGCGGTTCAACTGAATTGAACAGTGGAGGAATTTTTCTGTGAGTAAAGGCATTACTAACTCCACTGTCCTTACTACGGATGCTTAACTGACACATCTGTAATACCTTAACGATAAATTACATTTTGGAGATAAAACAGACTTATGCTGGAAAAAACACAAAGATTTGTTCCCACAGAAAAAGGGAACCTGTGAAGGCTGCTGAAGACCATTTCAAAAGAGAATTCCAGTTAGTGTTTGAACAATGATTATGTTATTGACATAGTTGTTCATCTGGCTGTGGTCACTTTTTGGAAAAGGGATGACTCAGAGAAGTTAAAAAAAGAAGCTGATTCAGTTATGTTTCTAATCTTGAAAAACTCATAATTAAACATTACAACCTAAAAGTTTGAATCCGGATGTAACACTTTTCAGGGAACATAGCTGGGTTTTAACAAGGACTTTCTTGAAAAACTTCATCTAAAGAAGTGAAACAAACGATTTAAGACTGTGTGGTAATGCAAAAAGAGAAGAAGTTTTGGAGGCAGGCTTGGCTATGTTCTCAGCTCTGTGAACTTGATAAAATTAAACTCAACTTCAGTTGATTTTTAGTTCCTGTGTAATATGGAAAAATTACTATATATTTAGAGCAATTGTGATTAAGATTAAAGGAGATAAAACAAAACAGCATTTATCTGTTTATATACCATGGCTATTATTATGATATTTAATGGAAGTTTGGGGACATTACTGCCGGCCAGTTGGTTGGATGTTTGGGGCTTACAGATTGACCCAACATGTCTAACCACTTACTGTTCTCATCCTACAGTTTTGTAGTTTTTAGATTGGATCTGTGATACCATATTTATACCTTTTGACTAGGAAATAGGAATTATAGACTCCTTTACAAACACTCTTTGTTGAAGGGGTTTATTATATAAGCTATCAAACTTGTCCACTCCACAACCATACAATTTCTTTTTCTTTTTTAAAATTAAGTACATTGTGGGTGTTTGAATGACAGCATGCATATAAGAAAGAGCACTGGACTAGAAGGATAACTTCTTTTATTTGTTTGTTTATTTATTTAAAGTCTGTATTGTTGAGAGTATTAAAGATGTCCCCCTCCTCCTATTACTCCTCTCCATCTTATTTCAGGCCTTCATCACCCTATTGTTTGTGTCCGTAGGATACATATAATATGCACACAAGATCATTGGTTAATCCCTCCTGCCCCCCCCCCACCTTCCCTCTGACATCCCTTAGCTTGCTCTATGCTTTCATGCTCCTGATTCTACTTTATTCACCAGTTTATTTGTTCATTAAATTTATTATTTATTTTGATTTTTAGATTCAAATGTTGATAGATATGTATTTCCATTTTATTGTTCATACTAGAGACCTTGTGCATGAAATTTGTGCACAGTTGGGGCGTGTCCCTAAGCCTGGCCTGCACTCTCTTCAATCCGGGACCCCTCAGGGAACAGCCCTCTCACAATCCAGGACCACTGGCTCCTAACCGCTCGCCTTCCTGCCTGAACACCCCTAACCACCCTGCCTGCTGGCCTGATCACCCCCAACTGCTCCCCACAGCCGGCCTGATCACCCAAACTGTCCCGACCTGCTGATCTGGCCTCTCCTAACTGCCCTCTCCTGCTGGTCTGGTCCCCATAACTGCCCTCCTAAGACTCCCTGCCACTGTGGGCACTGCGGCAACTCAGGACTCAGTACCACCGTGGGTGCTGTGAGGGTGGGATCTTCCCACAGGCCTTGCAAGAAACAGCTCCGGGAGGGTGACTCAGGGCTGGTTGCCGCGGTGACCCAGGAGTCATTCACAGCAACCGGGCCCTGCCTCCTCCACCCCTGTCCCCACTGTCACAAGTCCCTGACCACCCGAACCTGCTGTGTGTGCAGTGTGGCGTTCAGTTGTCCCTCTGATCATTTTGGACCTTATAGACCCTGGTTCTTTAGAGACTTTGCTTGTATTCCAATATGTGGTCTATCTTTGAGAATGACCCATGTGCACTTGAGAAGAATGTGTATTCTGTGGCTTTGGGGTGCAATGTTTTGAAGATGTCAATTAATTCTGATTTAGTGAGTCATTTAGGATTACTGTGGGTTTTTTTTTTTTTTTTTTTTGCTGATTTTTTGTTTAGAGGATTTGTCCAGTGGTGTTAGTGGTGTATTAAAGTCCCCTACTATGACGGAATAGCTCAGTCTCTTCCTTGATATCCTCCAGAAGTTTTTAGTATGTATTTGGGTGCTCCTATACTGGGTGCATATATGTTTACCAGAGTTATATCTTCTTGTTGAATTGCTCCCTTTAATATTATTAAGTGGTGTTCCTTATCTCTTGTTATGGCCTTCACTTTGAGGTCTAATTTGTCATATATAAGTATCACTACCCCACCTTTTCTTCCCTTTCCATTCGTCTGAAAAACCTTTTTTCATCCCTTCAACATCAGTTTGTGTAAGTCCTTTCTTCTGAGGTGGGTTTCCTGGAGACAGCAGATTTATGGGTCATGTTTTCTTATTCATTCACTTACCCTATGTCTTTTGATTGGGGCATTTAATCCATTTACATTTAAAGGATGTAAATGGCATTTAATCCATTTACATTTAAAGTTATTATTGGTAGGTACTTGTTTGTTGCCATTTTTATTCTTCATGCCAGTGTTCCTTCTTCCCTTCCTTATTTCTACTTTTTACAGCAGACCCTTTAGCATTTTTTTTTTAACCAGGAGAGTTATAAATATATATTTTGCAAAATAAATGTATTACTAAAAACAATAATATAGAGTGCAAATAAATTTTACGGACTACATGACTTGGGCAAATCACTTAATCTATTTTTTTTAAATTGATCTTTATTGTTCAGTTTACTAATTACAATGTTTCCCTTTTTTTCTCCTATAGCTCCCCCCCACCCAACACCCCATCCCACCATCCGCCCTCACCACCCCACACTGTCCTCTCCCATAGGTGCATGATTTTTCACCAGTCTCTTGCTGCACCTCCCACTCCTCTTTTCTCCCCAAGAATTGTCAGTCCATTCCCTATCTATGCCCATGATTCTGTTATATTCACCAGTTTATCCTGTTCATGAGATTATTAATTCACTTGATTTTTAGGTTCCTTTGTTGGAAGATGTGTATTTGTTGTTCATAATTTATATTTTTACCTTTTTCTCCTTCCTCTTCTTATAGAATACCTTTCAGCAATTCATATAATATTGGTTTGGCGGTGATGAACTCCTTTAGCTTTTTTTTTATCTGCGAAGCACTTTATCTGACCTTCAATTCTGAATGATAGTTTTGCTGGATAGAGTAATCTTGGTTGTAGATTCTTGCTATTCATCACTTTGAATATTTCTTGCCACTCCCGTCTGGCCTGCATCGTTTCTGTTGAAAAATCTGCTGACAATCATATGGGTGCTCCCTTATAGGTAACCAACTGCTTTTCTCTTGCTGCTTTTAATATTCTCTCTTTATCTTTTGCTCTTGGCATATTAATTATGATGTGTCTTGGTGTGGTCCTCTTTAGATTCCTATATTTTGGGGTTCTGTGCACTTCTTGGGCTTTTAAGTCAATTTCTTTCACCAGGTGGGGGAAGTTTTCGGTCACTATTTCTTCAAGTAGGTTTTCATTATCTTGCTCTCTCTCTTTTTCTGGCACCCCTATTATTTGGATGTTGGTATGCTTGAAGTTATCCCAGAGGCCCCTTACACTATCTTCAATTATTTGGATTCTTTTGTCTTCTTGCTTTTCCGACTGAGTGGATTTTGCTTCTTTGTATTTCAAATCTTTGACTTGATTCTTACGGTCCTTTGGACTGCTTTTATTTATTTTTTTATTTTTTTATTTTTTAAAAAAATATTTTATTGATTTTTTACAGAGCGGAACTGAGAGGGATAGAAAGTCAGAAACATCGATGAGAGAGAAACATCGATCAGCTGCCTCTTGCATGCCCCCCACTGGGGATGTGCCTGCAGCCAAGGTACATGCCCTTGACCGGAATTGAACTCAGGACCTTTCAGTCCGCAGTCCGACGCTCTATCCACTGAGCCAAACCGGTTTTCGGCCTTTGGACTGCTTTTAGATCTTTGTGTAATATTTTTTATTTCAATCATTGTATGCTTACTTTCTAGTTGGTCCTTTTTCATATCCTCATGAGTCTTGTTCATTTCCTCATAGGTCTTGTTCATTTCCTTGTAGGTCTCATTCATTTCCTCATAGTTTTGTTCATTTCCTTGTAGGTCTTGGCCTTTTCTAGGAGCTTCTTGAAAAACCTTATAACCGTGGTTTTGAACTCTATGTCTAGTCATCTTTTTGCCTCCATTTCTTTCACACCTAATTTCTTTCCATTTCTCTGCATTGTGGCTGCTCTCCTGAGTTGGTCCATTAGCTTTGTGTGGTAGATGGCCTCCAGGGGACAGTGGGTCAGCCTCCCCAGTTACCTGAGGTGGATACTCTTACTGCAATCCTTTATGTGTAGTACAGTATTGTTGAAGTTAAGCCCAGCTTATTGTTGTTAGCACTAGGCGCGTTTGACCTCCAGGCCAATTGGCTGAGAGTGTGAGTTGTGTTCAGGTTGGATGGGCGGAGTCTCTGGGCAGAGCAGGCAGCATCTGCTCCACCCTATGTGGCGCGTGGGTCTCTGTGCCGGGTGGTAATGGCTGCAGGCACCTCTGAGAGAAAGCTGCCGGCTTACTCCACCTGTTGCCAGACAACTGTGCCTCTCCCCAAATGAGTCTGCACACCCAAAGTCTCGCCCAGGGTTGTAAAACAAAGCAGTCTGGTGCTCTCCCAAATGAGGGAGGAAGTCACGAGTCCTCTCTGTGTGGTTACACTCAAACTGCTGTTCCAAGTTTACGTGCATTCTCCTCAAGCTTGAAGACCTCTGCTGCACCTCCCTGGGGTTTTAGCGTGCCTACTCCGGACCTCGGACCTCGCCTGGAACTGAGGAATCAGTTCAGTGGGACGTCTTTGCCCTCCCTGTTGGAGAAAACCAGCTGGGTTTCCTGCTGCCCGCCCTTTTCTGCTAGTGCGTGCACGGCTCCGAACCTCTCTCCACGCGTATCTTCAAGGCTGCGTTCTGCCGCTCCTCTGAGTCACAGTATGATGTCTTTACCTTTATTTGTGAAATTTGCACTCAGCCAGCTTTCTGGTGATTCTGGATGATGTTTGTTTTGCTGTTAAGTTGTAGTTCTGGAATTATTGTGTGGGGCAGCAAAATAGAGGTTTACCTATGCTGCCATCTTGGTTCCTCTCTCCCTTTAGCATTTCTTGCATTGCTGGTTTGGTGATGATAAATGCCCTTAGTCCTTTTTTGTCTGTGAAGCTCCTGATTTCACCCTCAACTTTGATTGATAGCCTTGCTGGGTATCATATTCTTGGATTCAGCCCCTTCCTTTGCATGACTTTGTATATTCCATTTCATTCCCTTTTGGCCTGATGTGTTTCTGTTGAGAAATCAGTTACTAGTCTGATGGGGAATCCTCTGTAGGTAACTTTCTGTCTCTCTCTGGCATCCTTTAAGATTCTTACTTTGTTGTTGTTATTTGCCAATTTAATTATAATGTGTGTTGGTATCAGTCTTTTGGGGTTCATCTTGTTTGGGACTCTCTGAGCTTTTTGAACTTGTGTGAGTTTTTTCTTGTCTATATCGGGAAGTTTTCTGTCATGATTTCTTCAAACAGATTTTCTATTCTTTGCTGTCCTAAAGTTCCCTTAGGCTCTGTAAGTTTGGTTTTTTTTTTTCCTAGGTGTTGCTCTTCTTGGATATTTTTTCCTACCTTGTCTTCTAACTCACTGATGTGGTCTTACTGTTTCTTCTAGTCTACTGTTGATGCTTTCTTTTGAGCTCTTTATAGTACCGATGTCATTTCATTTCTTGTTGATTCTTTTTCATTTCCTCTTGGTTCTTACACATGCTGTTGAATTTGTTTTCCATTCTTTTCAGCCACCTTATGACCATTTCTATGAATTCTTTCTCTGACATATTGTTTTCCTCGATTTCATTTACTTCCTTTTCTGGTTTTGCCTCATTTTTCTTTTGTATGAGGACTGTTTCTTTGTCTCCCCATGATTGCACCTCTCTGGATGTCTGGTTATGTAGCTCTCTCTGTCATGCATTGATTTAAAGGCACAAAATACACCACAAGACACAGTGCACAGAGCACCAAACACAAATGTATTCACATTGCTAATAACCTCTAAATAAAGTGAGTTAGGGGATAGAAAAGAGTGCAAAATGATATCGAGAAAAGGAAAAAAATTAAGAGTAAAAAGAAAGAGGAGAAAAAATAAGGGACACACACACACACACGGAGAAAACTCCAATAAAACAACAAATAATAAAAAAAAATGCAAACAACAAACTCCCAGAAATCAATGCAAACTATAAATAACAACTAATCCAAAATATGTAAATTACAAATCCTCAAACAACAAACATCCAGTCAGGGAATTGACTAAATGGGAAAATAGCCACAATTTAGTAGAAAGGAGGTAGGAAGCAAATGAGTGTATAAGAAGAAAAGTAAAAACAAAAATAAAAAAAACTAAATAGAAAAAAAAATAACTTTCCCCTTCTTTAATCTATCTATGTATGTGTTTGTTTACTATATGAAAAGGAGAATAGAGAGTAGCTATGTCTGAATTTGTGATTGTAATTAGTTAAGCTATTAGTAGAAGAAGAGAACAAGCAAGGAAAGGAATAACAAAAGCAAAAAAACCCAGCAACAACAAAAACATACAAACAACAAAAGAAAAAACCCAAAGAAGAAATACAAACAAGCAATAAAACCCAAACTAATCAATAATCAAACATTAATAAGACAGAAAGAGGCAAATAAGTAAAATAAATAAATAAATAAAATAAAACAAAAGGGAGTAACAAAATCTGAATAGTGAAGAAAGGGAAGAGAAAAGTGTGTGGGCTTGGAGCAGAGGAACAGAAATTAGATGTATGAGTAAGATAAATTTTTAACTGGGATTAAGATAAAATATAGAGAAAAACTAAAGCAGCAACAGGGTAAGAGAAACAGGGCAAAAGGATAATGTGAAGAAGAGAGTGTTGGTATAAAGGAAAAATTGAAATAGAGTAAAATGATGCTACAGGAAAAATAAAAATAGAATGTAGAACACTAATCTCAAAATAAAATAAAACTTAAAAAAGGTAAAGTAATAGTAGGATAATAGAAATTAAAAACAAAAATATAATTTTAAAAGGTAAAACCAGGTGAGAAAGGAAAACATGAGTTTCTCAAGTCAAAGATAAAAAGTAAAAATGTGAAGTAGTGAAGATCATTCACCTCCTCTACTCTTCTGTTCGGCAGGTCTGTTTCCAGTCAGGCAGACGGCCCATTAGTGGAGTTCCCTGCGCCCCACAGCTCCTCTGCATCATAAGCCACAACCGTTATTTCACACCATTGGGAGCTCTTTGTTTCTTAACTCGCCTTTAGTTGCATTCACACAAGATTCTCTGCATTGACATCTGGGGCTTACAGGCTCCTCCCCTACTCAGTGTTGAAAGGTCTTTCCCTGTCACCCTTCGTGCCGAGTTAGAGGGATGGACTGCCCTAGAGCTGGCTCTCTGTGTATTTCTCCGCACTCTCTTCTCCAGCTCCCACAAAAACAGCGAGTGTTTTCAATTGAAAGTTCCTATGTGCTGGGCTTAGTGATCACAAGCAAGGATTTAGAAAACAAAAAGAAGAGAGTCACAGGATGTGCGCAGATCCGCGTCTTCCGCGGGCACTCGGCATCTGGTGCGCTGACAAACTCCGGACTGCCCTCCTGTGCCCAGCCCTGCTGCGGGCTCATTTCTCCAGTCTCCTTCCCGCAGCCCTGTGGACCCCTTTCCGCATTCGAGGGCTACCCTTACCCCAACAGCGCGTATTTTATGGGGCGCAGTCTTCCTTTGAGACGCTGGTGCGCGCTGCGCGCATTTCACGCGCGTTTCGTGCACGTATCTCCATCCAACCTTGGCTGAAGATCTCACCGCTGTCTAGGCGATAGCGGACCTTTCCGCCCATCATTTTCCTCACTGTCCACGGATCTCTCACAAGCTGTGTTTAATCCTCCAATTCCGGGTGGGTATTCATAGATCCCACTGTTCCTCCCTCTGCTCCGTGAGAAGGCGCCTGGGTCGCCCACGGCCTCGTGCCGCTTTGTCTCCTCCTGGACAAGCTTTGTAGGCTCCCGAGGTTGGAGTGGCTGGAGTCTTGCTATTCCTGGGTTTGCAGCTGGGGGAGCTGGTCCCTGGGGTTTGTAGGGTCCTGGGAGGTATCTGAGGGTATCCCCGGTTGAAGTTAAGGCTGGGTTTTAGATCACTGCCACCCTCCCCTTCAAGATGGTCCAGTCTCTGCTCCTGGCTCTTTAGATATTAGGATTTTTTTTTTTTTAAATCTTCTTCTACTTCTTAAAGAATACCCTTCAACTTTTCACATAATACTGGTTTGGTGATGATGAACTTCTTGAGCTCTCTCTTGTTTATGAAGCTCTTTATCGGACCTTCAATTCTTTAAAAAAAAAAACAAACATTTTTACTTATTTATTTTTAAATGTATTTTTTTTATTGTTTGATAGTATTGCAGATATCTCCTGTCCCTCCCTCTCCCTTCCTCCAAGCCCTTATCTACCCCCCAAGTTTTCATCACCCTATTGCCCATGTCCATGGGCCACATATATAGGTATATAATTTTTTTGGTTTATCTCTTATCCCCTCAACCCCACATTGAGATATGTCAGTCTGTTCCATGCCTCCCTGCTTCAGTTCTTATTTTGTTGGTTAATTCCTTTGTTCATTAGATCCCACAAATAAGTGAGATCATGTGATATTTGTCTTTCTCAGTTTGGTTTATTTCACTGAGCATAATATTTTCCAGGTCCATCCATGCTGTCCCAAAGGGTAAGAGATTCCTCTTTTTTACAGCTGCATAGTATTCCATAGTGTAAATGTCCCATAAGCTTTTTTATCCATTCATCTACTGATAGGCATTTGGGCTGTTTCCAAATCTTAGCTATTGTAGGTAATCCAATTCTTTTCGATTGGTGTTTTGGGGCTTTCAGAATGTATTTCCAGAAGTGGGATCGCTGGGTCAAACAAAAGTTTAATTTGACCTTCAATTCTAAATGATAGCTTTGTGGGGTAGAGTAATCTTGGTTGAAGGTCCTTGCTATTTATCAATTTGAATACTTGCCCATTTCTTCTGGCCTGCAAAGTTTCTGTTGAGAAATCAGCTGATGGTCACATGGGTGCTTCCTTATAAGTAACTAACTGCTTTTCTCTTGCTGCTTTTTTAAAAAATATTTTTTTATTGATTTTGGAGAAGACGGGAGAGAGAGAAAGAAAGGGAGAGAAAGAGAAGCATCAATGATAAGAGAGAATCATTGATTGGCTGCCTCCTGCACATGCCCCCTACTGGGTATTGAGCCCACAGCTGGGCATGTGCCCTTGATCAGAATCAATCCTGGGACCCTTCAGTCTGCAGGCTGATGCTCTATCCACTGAGCCAACCAGGTAGGGCTTCTCTTGCTGCTTTTAAGCTTCTTTCTTTGTCTTTAACATTTGATCTTTTAAATATGATGTGTCTCGGTGTAGGTCTCTTTGGGTTCCTCTTGTTTGGGACTCTCTGTGCTTCCTGGACTTGTAAGTCTATTTCTTTCACCAGGCAGGGGAAGTTTTCTGTTACTATTTTTCAAATAGGTTTTCAATATCTTGCTCTCTCTCTTCTCCTTTTGGCACCTTCATAATTTGAATCTTGGTAAACTTGAAGTTGTCTCAGAGGCTCCTTATACTCTCTTCATATTTTTGGATTCTTTTTTCTTTTTGCTCTTCTGATTGGGTGTTTTTTTGTTTCTTCATATTCCAAATTGTTTATTGATTCTCGGAATTTTCTACTCTACCTTTGAATCCCTGTAAATTATTCTTTATTTCAATTAATGTAAGCTTAATTTCTGAGTGGTTCTTTGTCATGCCTTTGAAATTCTCACTTAGATTCTTGAAAATCTCACTATGTCCCTTGAAGCTCTCATTTAGATTCTTAAGCAATTCTATAACCGTTGTTTTGAATTTTGTACTAGTAGTTGGCATGCTTCCATTTCTTTCATTTGTGACATGTATTTTTGTCTCCACATTGTGGCTGCTTCACTCTGTCTGTTTCTATGTATTAGGTAGAGCTGCTATGTCTCCTGGAATTAGTAGAGATCATGTAATAGGGTGTCCAGTAGGGTCCAGTGCCTCAATCTCCACAGTCATTTGAACTGGGCCCACTAGTTGCACTCCTGTGTGAGGTGTTTATACATTCTTGTAGTTGAGTCTTGATTGCTGTTGGCATTTCTGGGAAGAATTGAGCTCCAGGTCAACTGGCTATAAGAACTAGCTGCAACTACAGCAAGAAGAGCTGCTGTGCAAGATACACTCCTATGGAGCAGGACTTACTTCTGTGGGGCTTTGGTGTTCATTGAGTCTGCCCCTTGAGTGTGTCACTTGTGGATGTGTAGAGTTGTAATCTGGTGTGGTCTAAAGCTGTCCACTGGGTGTGTTGTCTCTTGGGTCTCCAGGGAGGTACAAAGACACTGCCTGGGACACCCAACAGGAACTACAGAGAGATGTAAAGATTCCTCTTACTTGTATCAGGCAAGGCAGGCTGGTGCTGGTTCTGGGTCTTGAGCTTCTTATTGATAGGTTTGGGGCATGCTGAAGCCAGTTGCTGCTTGTTTGGGAGTTTTTTTGTTTTTTTTTAAACTGAAGGCTGAGCTGGGACATGCCACTCATATGGAAAAGTCTTTGCAAACTGATTGGATGGGCTGCAAATTGGATGGGGCAGGGCCTCAGGGGATCCCTAGGGTGGAGTGAACAGTTTGGGCAGCGAGTTTCAGAGTTTACCTATTCCACCATGTAGGTTCTTCCTTAAATATATATATTAAAATTCCTATTCCATTGGCACCACTTCATAGCTCTAAGACCTTGGTCAAATCATTTAACCTTTCTCCATCTTGATTTCTTCAATAAGAAAAGGAGAATAATTCTAACCTGTAGTTTATTTCATTATTTCTGTGAGGATCAAATTAAGTAACATAAAATTTGAAAATTATTAAGTGTCATGCCAATTTGAAGCATTATTGGGTTGAACATGCATGAAATAGGACATAAACATTCAAATCTAGTCAAAACTTATTTAGACAAAATTAGTTTATATTGTTAGCTTTTTATTTTTTAGGTCAAAGCATTATTGGGTGTGGTCTAGGCCTAGGGTGGGTCTGCCTTCAGTCTGCCAATAGTGT
Organism: Antrozous pallidus; assembly: GCA_027563665.1. Lineage (NCBI taxonomy): Eukaryota > Metazoa > Chordata > Mammalia > Chiroptera > Vespertilionidae > Antrozous > Antrozous pallidus. The sequence continues at coordinate 89,725,502 of CM050514.1, forward strand.
TTGGGTATTTGTCTTCATGCAAGAAAGATTTAACAGTATGAATCCAAGTGATTTTAAGAGTACATTTATTACAACTGGGGACTGTGAAACGAAGGAAGGGCTTAGACAAAAGAAGCAATAGGAGGGATCCTAGGCGGGGCTGCTTTGGCTTACTAAGGAATAAAAGTTGCATTGACAGAAGTGAACTCACTAAGAATTCAGAGAAACAAGGGGGCATTGGATACAGGTTCAGGGAGTGAGTCTGAACCTGTATCCAATGCTGCTTGCTGCTCCCCTGGTTGCAAGTCTCATGGGGTCTCTTAGAGTTTAGGAGATAGAGAGCAGAGATACAAGGCATGGATGGGAAGAACAAGTGGGTCCTTTATCTTGATGATTTTTATATTTCTTTAATCAGGGGTATCCTAGAGGTGATCTTAGTGAGGTCTTATAGACTATTCATTAGCTTTCTAGGTGTGTCCTTCAATATGTTGCTTCATCAAAATGTGAGTATAGAGGGGTCAGGAGTTATTTTATGGTTAGTTTTATTTTCAAAGAATGTCATTGAAGAGGGACCAGGACTGAGGCCATTCTGCCCTGGGACTATCTGGAATATGTAAACCATTTGCTCCTAAGTGTCCTTGGTTAGGAAGATAAAATCTTGTGATTCATTAGCTGACTGTAAATTGCTCAAATCGTTTGGCCTTGTTTATTTTGCCTCAGTTTTCCTAATTCCACTTGTCAAGGGATTTCCCTAGCTTCTTACTATTCTACCTCATTACCCCCTTAGAGGCTTCTCTCCCTACAATCCTTTAGGGCTTATAAGGGAGGACGGTGTGTCTTCAGTAACTACTTCCTGCTGATAAGGGTTGTGGTCCCTGTCTGTGTAGGGTATGGAAGTCTCTCCCTGCCTGATCTGAGGAGGAAAAGGGAATGGGATCTGGCATTGGAATAGAAAGGCTGTTGGCTGATTCTTTTAAATTAAAGATGCGCTGGACTCTCTGAAGTGTTATCATCTTGACATGATATTGTTGTATCCAAGAGGTGACAAATTTGACAAGTATTATATTACTTATCTGTAACAGATTTTTGTTTATTGAAGAGGAGTTTGAGATCCTGGATGGGCCACAAAAATCGGTCTTAGGTTGTAGTTCCTGTGGGAACTCACACGAAAAGGTTAAATTTGAGATAAGTGAGCCCAACTGGCTATAGCTCTGAGCTTTACTGGAGTTGGGGTGCTTAGTAGGATTGGATGTGGGCCCTTCTTTCTGGTTGTAGTTGAGATCAGGACAATTGTATTTCATGTTATAAGGCCCAAGAGACTTCCTCTGTGGTGTAGGAGGGGCCTTTTAGGAGCTGAGGGAACAGAAGTTTTTCTCTAATTGTAAGACCCCGGTGAGTGCTATGAGTTTAACTTTTTGTACTCAAGTATTGGAAGACAGAGGTTTTGCCCCTTGTTTCCTGAAGACGGTTATGGCATACCTAGACTTTCTGACTCAATCCTATATAATAAAAGCCTAATATGCAAATTGTTTGACTGGGAGTTCAATCGCTTGCTATGACACCAGCAGGCAGCACGGAGCATGGCGGGCATTGGCAATGTGGCACTGGCAATGGGTGGTAGTAGAGGCACTCCTGGCCCTGATGGGCCTTGACAAGAGTGGGACCGCAGCGGGATGGTGGAGCAGGTGAATGGGCAGCACCAGGTCACGGTGGGTGTGAGTGGGGGCCCAATCGCCTGCCAATTGTTCTGCAGACAAAGACCAGCAGTGGCAGTGGGGGAGGGGGACTGGGGCCACTGCTCGGCTCACAGGTGCTGCAGCAACTGGGCAGGAGACCCAGCCCAATAGATCGACCTGTAGGCGGGATGGTAGAACAGGGGAGGGGGTGGCACCAGGCCACGGTGGGGTGCCAGGTGGGGCTGTGAGGGTGGGGGCGTGAGCTGGGGCCTGATTCCCGCAGGCCACCCTAAGGGACCCCACTCGTGCACGAATTTGTGCACTGGGTCTTTAATCTTGTAAAAAAAACTTCTGCCATCTATAAACTGTTCTGCTTTGAGATGAGGTAAAAGTTCATCTTTTATGTCAGGCCTGCTTGAATATAATTGTTCAGTAGTTTCTATGGATCGATGTGTGACTTGGGTTTCTATAGTTATTGGTAGGAGGGTGGCAGGATTGAGAGTTTGGCAGACCTCAAGGGAGTTGAGGAGGAAAGCCTTATATTTACTTAGCCTTCCCCCTGTGAGCCATTGAGATCCTTCTATTTCCATTGTGGGTAGTGAGATTGGCACTAGGTGTTAGCCCATTGGGGTCAGACTGGACTTGGGTTTAGCAACCTTGGTCCTTGAGTTCTGGCTAGGAAAGTATTCACAATCGAGATTAAAACTATCAGAGAACATTTATTTGGAAAATTACAAGAGGTAGAAGAACTAATTTGTAGAAGAAATGGGCTTAAGAAACAAGTAATAAAGGCAAAGGAAGGGCCCTTGGAGATTAGAAGTCAGCTATATGATGCAAATATTTCCCTCCAATCTGTTGCTTGATGTTGAATTTTGTTATGTAATTTTTGTTGTTATTCAACTATTTAAAATTTTTTTCTTTGCCTTCTGTTTTTTTCTTACATATTCTTTATATGATGCCATTAAATATTTTAAAACAATAAACTAAGTGTTATAATACCAAATAGGAAAATGTAATACATTAGTCATTTTAATTATATTAATTAATGACATATATATAATTATATATAATGATATAAAACGTTGTACACCTAAAACTAATACAGTGTTACATATCAACTAGTGGCCTGGTGCACGAAATTTGTGCACAGGGTAGAGTGGAGGGGGTGTGCCCCTTAGCCTGGCCTGCATCCTCTCTAATCTGGGACCCCTGTGGGATCAGGCCTAAACTGGCAGCCAGACAACCCCTTCGCAATCCGGGACTACTGGCTCCTAACTGCTCACCTGCCTGCCTGCTTGATCTCCCCTAACCACTCTACCTACTGGCCTGCTTGCCCCCAACTGCACCCCCCTGCCAACCTGATCACCCCCAACTGCCCTTCCCTCCTGGCCTGATCACCCATAACTGCCTCTGCCTCGGCTCCACCACCATGGCTTTGTCTGGAAGGACATCTGGAATGTCTCATGGTCTAATTAGCATATTACCTTTTCATTAATATAGATAAGATATGACATATTGCCATAACTATAACATATCTACCAGTATTACCTATGAGAATACGTACTTCATGAGATAGGAAGGCATCTAGTATATTACATTATATATGTTGTAAGTAGTAGAAAATACAGTATTTGTAGCAATAATATACACCCTGTGACTTCTCTTCCTGATCTGGGAATGGTTCCCAGGTCTTTGAACATTTCCTGACCCCTAATGTATTTTTTTTTTTTTTGCCATTCAGTGTAACTTTATTTTCTGTTTATTGCAAATGATTTGAGGTCTTTAATTTCTAACCACCAAAGATTCAAAGGACTATTTTTTCCATGAATTTTAACATTAACATTAGTGAATTCGTGTATTCATGTGTTTTTATTGTAAACATCTGAGTTATTCACATTGTCATAGATCCTTAACTCATAAGCGTGGACCATGCACAGGCTGGCAGCAAGCCAGAAAGCCACTCTGAAAGCAAACTGATACTCTGTATAAGGAGAAAACTCATAGCATAACATTTAATGTCCGACTTTAATTCATATAGTATCGGGGACTCAACTGCTTGGTTGGTGAGGGGGTTGATTATTGGGAGGATTATTCCTGAAATAATTAAGGAAAGGGGGGCTCAATCTTTCTTCGTGTACTGGGGGTGGGTGGTCCCTCAGTCCAACCTGCCCCCCTCTCACATATTGGGAGCCCTCAGGGGATGTCCAACTGATGGCTCACTCCCAGCCAGCCATCTCCCTGCTCAGCTCAGCCCCACCTACCTGTGACCACTCAGCCCCAGGAGCTGGGCACTCACCACCACTTCCGCTCACAGTGCCCGGGCAGGGGCCCTGGCGCTCCTACACCGCTGCCCCCGCCCAGCCTGCCCCACCGCTTCCGAGTTCCGCGCTCAGTACTTTAAACTCTCTCCTACAGTGTGTCTGCCACCAGAACTACATTTCCCAGAATTCCTGGTGCTCCCAATATCCTGCACGAACCAAGAGCACTGTGAATTTTTTCCACCCGGTGGTGGCCACTGGGGTCTCTGCCCACCCCAGAGACTGGCAGCAGCCTCCCCACTCCCATCATGGGTGTTGGGCTGGGGGGCATGCAGGGACCCTGGGTGCTCATTTGCATGTGATTCAGTCACCATAACTATAAGGAGGGCTGGCCCTTAAGTACCATGTGGGCAGAGTTTATAGCATGGTGGTTGCTTTCACTGTACTATGGCCACGCCCTTGCTGGCCTCGCCCCGTGTGATGGCCACACCCCTGCCATGCCCCATCACGCCCCCATGCCATGCCCCCTGCCCTGATTGGCTGGTAGCATAGCAGAGGTACGGTCAATTTGCATGTTTCTCTTTTATTAGATAGGATAATATCTCAAACTGGAAATGACAACTAAAGAAATTTCTAAAATTTTAAATACCTTTGTAAAAACTAATCTTTTTCACAATAGTACCACAGACAGTGTTGCCTGATTTTTTAAATCTTGACCCATAGTTGGTTAAAGAAGATGTTTTATTAATTTAACTGTGAAAGTTTTAAAATGAAAACATATACCAGTAATAACTGTTGGATTGGTGAGAAGTGATCATATGTTTTATAAGTACTTATTTACTTATTTTTAATCCTTACCCAGGATATTTTTCCATTGATTTTTAGAGAGAGTGGAAAAAAGAGGGAAAGACCGAGAGAAATATCGATGGGAGAGAAACAAATTGATTGGTTGCCTCCTGCACACACCTCAACCAGGGCCCAGGCCAGGGAGGAGCCTGCAACCAAGATATGTGCCCTTGGCCAGAATTGAACCTAGGGCCCTTCAGTTCGCAGGCCAGTGTTCTATCCACTGAGCCAAACTGGCTAGGGCTATTTTATAAGTCCTGAAGAGAAAGCTGAGAGGATTTTGTGATGATGTAGAATTGGGATTTGAGGTGGGGGAGGGAGGAAGGGGGAACTGAAGGATTGTTTCAAGATATTTTGTCTGAGCTCTAGAAGTTACCATCAACTGAGAGGTCAAGTGGAGGCAGTCAGATGGAGTGTGGAAATTAAAAGTTCACTTTCATGATGCCATATTTGAGGTTTTTTTTGGTCATCCAAGAGATGTCCAATAGCCAATTAGACATCTGATCAGAAGTGAGGAGGGAGGCTTGAGCTGGAGTTATAATGTATCATTAGGATGCTAGGATCCTGGTGCACGAAACTCGTGCACTTAGGGGGGGTCGTCCCTCAGCCCAGCCTGCCCCCTCTCATATACTGGGAGCCCTCAGGGGATGTCCTACTGGGGAGTGGGCCTGTCTGGCCTGTCTGGCCTGTCTGGCCTCCCTTTGTGGGAGGTGACCGAGCTGATCAGGGAAAGGCACCAGCCCCATCACCCCACTGCTGCAGCCACGCCAGTCACTGCAGCTACCAAGGTGTTTTCATTAATACTCATTAATACGGACTCCAGTCCCTTCACCATGAAAAAATGACAACTTTCTTTAGGCATTTTCAAGATGTGTCTTTCATAGGATATGACATGTTTTTTTTGTTGTTTTTTTTTATCCTCACCTGAGGATATGTACCCATTGATTTTTAGAGAATGTGGAAGAGAAAGGGAAAGACAGAGAGAAACATCAAAGTGAGAGGAACACTTTGATTGGTTGCCTCCTGCATGAGCCCTGACTTGGGCCCTGGCTAGGGGGAAGCCTGCAACCTAGGTACATGCCCTTGATCAGAATTGAACCTGAACCCTGTGGTCAGCAGACCTAGGCATTATCCACTGAGCCAAACCTGCTAGGGTATTATATGAATTTCTTAACCCTCCAGCAGTCCTTCATTTTTTTTCTCCAGGAGTGTGGTGGAAAGACCCTAGATCGCCTTTTTGGATTCTTATACCCAAGTTACTAAGAATATTACCAGTGGCAAACAGGAGCTTAGCCAATGATCAGTCAGAAAGTGTGTTTCCTCTGTAGTTCACGCCAATTGCTGGCACAGCCCCTGCCCAGGCCTAAAGCCTCTGGCTGAGGCCTTGGGCCTGGGCAAGGGCCCCCCAGTTCCCTCTGATCACCAGTTCCGCCTTTGCCCAGGCCCAAAGCTTCTGGTCAAGGCTATAGGCCTTGGCAGGGGCCTCCAGTTTTCTCCGATTGCCAGCTCTGCCCCTGCCCAGGACTAAAGCCTCGGGGCCTGGGCAGGGTCCCCCCCTCCTCCCCAGCTCCCTCCCATCTGGCTGAGGCTTTAGGTTTGGGCAGGATCCTCCTCAGCTCCGATCATAGGCTTGGCCCTGCCCAGGAGGCCCCTGGCTCAGGCCCTTCCCAGGCTGCTCAGGGCCCATGCGGGGCCTACCTCAGAGTGACCTGTGTGCCGGGGATGTTCCTGAGACCCAGGCTGCTGGGCATCTATGTATGCAAATTAACCACCATCTTTGTTGGGGTGATTTGCATACTCACTCTGATTGGCTGTGGGCATAGTGGATGTACGGTCAATTTACATGTTTGTCTATTATTAGATCAGATAGCCAATCAAATAACCAATATTGAGAGATCAGTAAAAGGGGTCTGGTTAATGAGTTATAAGAATAATGAAAACTGCCTTATGACCTGTAAGTTAGCTTTAAATATTGTATGCATGTATGCATGGAGCAATAATCAAGGCTGTCAAATAATACTTGTAGGTCATGGAAGATGAGGACTGATAATTAACCTTTAGAGTTCGTATCATGACCTTGATAAAAGCAGCATGGTAGAGTCACACACAAAAGCCTGATTGGTGTGAGTGTGAAAGAATGGGAGGACAGGATGTGGGGACTATAAATATAGACAACTGTGTCAAGGGGAGCAAAGAAGTGGGAGCATTTCTGATAGGATTGAAGTGCCTGTCATTAGAGGATGAAAAAGGTCATAGAAGGCATGCTAGGATTAGTCTCCGTGGATTCTATAGTCTTCTGTATGGATTTGCTTTTACCATGAATTTTTATCTTCCTGTTTGTGTGAATGATTGATTTTGTTAGCCTATTAAATATACTTTAAGTGGCTGATTGGACTATACTTCTGCTTTAGCAATCATATGAGTTTTTCATTAAAATTAAGAAAGTAGCTTTCAAGATGGGGTAGCTATGACTTTTGACATAGTCATTTCAGCATGGTGTTATTTTCAATGTAGTTATAAGATAAACAGAAGTATCATCTGGTATGTATGACCTCCAGCAGGAGCATGAAAAATTTGTGTAGATCATTATTATGTTAGTGCTGCAGCAGAACACAAAACCTCTTCTTTGAGTTGTTATCCAAGTGCTATATTTCTGCACTTTTTTTCAGTTCAACCATACTGATTTTAAATGTCATACAATTCACAGGCAGAAAACAATTCTAATTATCACTAGAGGCCTGGTGCATGGATTTGTGCTCCGCACCAGTGGGGTCCTTTGGTCTGTCTTACAGGGATTGGGCCAAAACTGGCTCTCCGACATCTCCATATGGGTCCTGGATTGCCAGAGGACACAGGCTAGGGCAAGGGACCCCACCCGTGCATGATTGGGGATGGGGAGAGTCTGTGGGAGGACTCCAGGGCATGCCCAGCTCATCACACCCAGTCCCGATCAGCTGGACTCCAGCAGCAAGTTCATCTACTGGTTGGAGCATCTGCCCCAAGGTTGTCAGTGTATGTCAGAGCAACTGGTCGAATGGTTGAATGAACGGTCAGACACTTAGCATATTAGGCTTTTATTATATAGGGTTGTTTAAAAAATAATATATTAGGTGGAGAAATGAAATGTTTCTTTATATAAACTTACTTTTATCCTTCAGTTTTGTCAAAGCAACATGCTTCACAAGTTCTGGTTAGGAAACGCAGAGCAAATGCTCCTTTTGAAGAAGTCAAAGCGGGTAATCTTGAAAGAGAGTGCATCGAAGAACTGTGCAATAAAGAAGAAGCCAGGGAGATCTTTGAAAATTACCCTGAAACGGTAAGAACTCATGAAAATTAATGTTAGCACAGCTAGTCATGCAATTATAGACAGAACAGTTCCAGCTTGAGTCTGTTCCTCTGTGTTCCTTTATAATGTTAAATGAGTGTCTATAGATCACATTTTACATGTAACCACTGAAGTATTTGGGAAGGAAATACCTTAAAGGAAGGTGGACTAGTCAGGAAGACACTATTGCCAAAAGCAATGTCCTCTAACCAATCTGTAATTTAATTACAGATGGATTAAATTCTACCAGCAAATAGTATCAATCTCATGGTTTGTAAATACTTTCTTCCAACCATAACTTGGTAATATAGGGTAGGGAGAGAAGACATCTTAAATATAACGTGTGTGCGTGTTTGTATGCGCACATGTACAGACGTGTGTGGGTACCAACATGTGATTGCATTGTAATCACTATACTTTATTAAATTTCTCCACTGGCATTTTTAACCAGCCCTTAATCTAGAGCTTGGTTTACAGTAGGTACTCAGTGAATCCTTACTGAAGAATTCACTCAGCACTGTGTTTCCTGAGTATATTTTAATGTATTCCATAAATCATTGAGAACTTTCCTGAGTCATTTTATATCATCAGGATTAGAATTTACATCTTAGTGTATTAATTTTTGCAAGTTAGTTTACAAAAATCTAATCATAAACATCTCTAAATGTGCAGAAACACGATCTTATTTTTAGTCCTCTCATTTGCCAGGCCAGGATATTCTCCAAAATATCTTGCAGGTAGCAGTATAAATAGTGCCTCTAAGAATTCAAGTTTGATAACCTTCACGGTTACCTCAGATATTTTTTTTTCTGAGATGAGCTACATAACCAAAAGGAAATGAGGAAGAACATGTATACAAAGACCCCCTTTACCTCTTCCATGGTTCTTGGGACCATGAGATAACGAGGAAGAGTCATCCCCATAGTTGGAGAATTTGTCCAAGGCAGTAATAAGTTGTGTTCTCTTTAATTCTTTTACCTCCACCTACCTTTACAGGTTCAAAAGGAATTTTTCCAAGGTACCTAAAGATTCATTTTTAATACTCTCTGGGATTGAAACAAAATGTTTCTGTCAATTCTGTTGCTTTTGTGGATAAGCACTTGGCAAGAGGAAAATACTTTATTCCACACAATATACAGAGTATTCTTATTTTTAAGGAAATTGATACACACACATTTATTTTTATTATAGAAACTTAAAATATATACCAAAGTACAGAGAACAATATAGTAAACCCCAATATATCCTCCCTCCACTTCAACAATGATCAGTATTCTACCATACTTGTTTTGCCTGTTTTCTGCTATACCCACTCTAATTTTGTTTTGTTTGCTGAAATGTTTTCAAGCAATTGTGCATGGCTGAGATATCGTATTGTATCACTAATACATAAATAGTTGATTATGTTAGCATCTGAGTAGCAAATGGGGAATGAGGCCAAAGATCATATAGAGTGAAGGGAAGACAGTGGGGAAGGGAACTCATGAATGTTTTTTCTCTCCTCCACTCATTCTGAAAGTGGTCTCATTGGCATAAGAGAAAGATATGGCAGACAAAAGAAGAAATGGAGAAATAAAAGGAAAGAAGAACATTTGTTACTGCTTCTCACTTCCATCCTGCCCCATCCACTCTCTCTGTCCACGTCCCGATACCTTAATTCACATTCCCCAATCTCTACCCCATTGTTGACCTATTACCCCTAATATATTCCCTTCAGCCATCACATAACCTCCTTTTGAACCCATTCATTGTTGCTTATTCTCCTGGCTTCTGTTCTGTAGAAGACACAGCTGTCTGAAATACTTGATGGCAGATCCTATCCTTATAAACTAGTAAATGTGTTGTGTAGGTTTATATGTGAGAGAAAGAAACGGTGAAGACTTTTCATTCTGTGCAGGATGAACTTATATTTTGCACTTCATTACGTTTTTGTGTAGAAACACTGGTTTCTCATGGGGTGCTCTTATGCTTCTAATGTTACACATTAGATACATTATGGCTTAAGAAGGCTTTTGTCAACTAACCTGAGAACCTTACCATTAGAAATCGTTTTTAGCATTTTCTATCTCTGGTGAAGTATATTTCTTAGTCCAAATTACTGATTTACAGACAAACTTTTGGTACATAACCAATTAATATGTAAGTTATTACTTGTACCCATGATGCTAAAAGATAAATGTTCAATTCAGTTCAGATGATGTCAGTGTTATTCATCATTGGTCTGGAATGTGCAATTGGCATGGCATGAAATGTGTCAAATGGTTATCTAATCTCTCTGGGAAAAATAAAGAATTCATAAAAAGGGGACAGATGTGATTGCATTTGATAGCTTCAATAGAACCCGTTTTCAGATTAGAAACTTTTGAAGCATAATGTAATAGATCAATATTGCCTTAAGACTAAGCATCTTATTAGCTTAATGTTATTAGTTATCTACTCCTAGTATATTTTGCTATAGAAAAAAAACCTTATAATGTGGAAATGACAATTATATGTAACTTATTTGCATCTTTAAAAACATATATTTAAAAAATGTCGCCTTCATCATTTATCCCCTCTATACCCTCCTCCACAATCACCTACACCCCTCCTGTACTCCCCCCCCACATATTTGCATCTTTAATGTAAAAACACATTTTAAAATTGTTTTAACTCTATAGTGAAATTTAACTTTCTAAGATAATGTGTTTATTTTTCTTTCTTTCTAGGAATATTTTTATCCAAAATATTTAGGTAAGTTCAAAGGATTTTATTCACATAATTCTAGAAATGGAATTAGATATGATCGATTGTAGTCTTCTACTTGTATATTTCATCCAATAAAATTTCATTAGCCTTGGGAGGAAGATTCTATTCTATCTGCAATATTGCTGTTCTTTTATTAAAGTTATGCAGAAAAATTTAGAATTGTTCTTTAATTACCATGTGGAATTTTGACTTTTAGTTTTTCTAATTTCCTGTCTTTCTCATAGTCATTGGGCTAATACTAAGTTATATTTAGGCCATGGGTTATCTTTTAATGAAAGAAAATATCTCTATATTCCCCAGAACTGTGGCATAATTGATTATTAAAATGATTAACAACTTCTCTCTTGGCAACATCACTTATTCATTTCCAGCAGTATCTGTCTCCATGTTTTGCTTTGGAACACAATTATGGACTTCCCAGGGGTGAGGTCATTTCCATACCCAAACAGATGAGATGATTTCAACTAAATATCAGTTTAAGATAATTAGCTTTTCAGTTCGCTTTAAGGAAATATGAGAACATTTGTATTAATATTACTTGGGATAGTTGCTAGCATTTCTTAGCAATAAAAGTCAGGTATAATTTTCTCACCTCTTTCTGATAGGATTCTCTGTAGGTCGAACCCACAAAGGTGTGCTTTTGTTCTCCTTTAGGCTCAGATTTCTCCCCACTGGTGCCTTTTTCCATCCCACTCTCATCTTAGCCAACTTGAGCTTTGAGCTCTGTGAAAAAGAAAAATGAATCTTGCTTGGGGAAAAAAAAAGTAGAAATGTACCCTGATGTAGTGTATGAATTACTATGCAGCTTAAAGTTTATTGATATAATTTTCTCTTGAAATTTGAGGGTTTAATTACAGTTTAGGGCTTTACTTTTTGTTTGTTTTTGAATACCCATGCACAAATTCCAGAGACCTTGTTTAGATTCTGTGTATCTCTTCTTTCTCCCCATTTCTTAGGGAGCCTGATATTGCAATGATGGTATGTGCTTATATCTTCCTGTCAGGACAATTAACAAATAGCAGCCTAAGACCACTGTGTAGAAGACCCTCTTAGAACCAAGTGCTCTTTTTCACAGTCCTGAAGTAGTTACACTTTTATTTATGAGTGTCCACAGTGGTTTGACTTGCTTTCTTTTTGTTTGGTAATCCTACCCGAGGATGTTTTTCCTTTGGTTTTTAGAGAGCGTGGACGGGACAGAGAAAGGCACAGAAACATCACTGTGAGAGAGTCACATTAATTGGTTGCCTCCTGTACACACGACAGAGCCTGCAAGTGAGGTATGTGCCCTTGACCAGAATCAAACCCGGCACCCTTCAGTACGTGGTCTGAAGCTCTATTCACTGAGCCAAACCGGCCAGGGATAGACATGACTCACTTTCTAAAGCAAAAACTACAGGTTTGCACTGTTAAAGTTGAGAAAAGACAGAATAATAAGACTATTTCAGCTTCTCGATTTTATATAGAAATTTGATTATATTATAATTAAAACAGACAATATTTGACTATTAAAGAGTTACCAGCTTACATTAAAAAACTGTTCTAAGCATTCCAATAAAGAATCCCTATTTCTTAAGTGTTAATCCCTATTTCTTAAGTTCATTTATTGAAACTGTAGGTGTTAAAACTCTAGAAAATACATACATTTAATTACAGAGTATATTTCGATAAAGATAAATAAGAATTTAATAGAATATTATGTGTTTTGGAGGAGCTCCTTAGGCAAAACATTTTTCCTTTATTCTCCTTTTTTCTCAACCTTCCTCTTTGCTGGCTCAACCCAACTCTCTCCTTACCTGTTTTATTTCACAGCAGGGCGGAAAAGCTAAGCATCAAATAAAAAAGTAATTAAGGAGCATGTAGGCTCGAGTCCGACTTAAGCAAAACATTTCAACTGTGTTAGGTTACGCAAGTTATTTAACTATTTTTCTTCTGTATTTAAATGTACACTATATTTTTTAACTTCAGAGCTATTGGGAATACCAAATAAGTACATTTATGGAGATACACTTCCTATTGCATTAAACTTTTAAAAAAATGTAATGTATTATCATTTAAACAACCCATATATGAAATGAAATATATTTTTATTTATGGTTTATTTTTTTTTCAAATTTCATATTTTGGACCTTATTTATACACAGGCATATTTGATTAATTCTTCTGTTGAAGACAGAAAAGAAATGCTCTAAGTTAAACTTTTCTGCCATTTGATTTATATATTTTGTAGGCCAGATTTTCCTACTTGATAAAAAACCTTTAAAATTCTATCCCTGGTAATCCTAACAGTAATTTCACTAATTACCTCAGTCCATGCATAGGGGTCCTTACAGTGAGATAAGAACACCTAAGAGATTAGATCACTAATAACCTATACTTTTTGGATGGTGTCTAGATTTGGAGTTTCAGGGGTTCAGAAAGCACTTCAATCTATCCATATATCCCATTACTTCATTGAAAACATAGAATTTGGACACAAATGCTCTATTTTTTAATATTTATTTTTTAGATTTTTAAAATATTAATTAAATTAATTTTTAGAGAGAGAAAGGGAGAGGGACCGAGAGATAGAAATATCGATGAGAGAGAAACATCATGCATCGGCTGCCTCCTGCACACCCCCTACTGGGGATTGAGCCCCAAACCCAAGCATGTGCCCTGACCTGGAATGGAACATGACCTCTTGGATCCTGGGTTGCCGCTCAACCACTGAGCCACACCATCTGGATAATGCTCTGGGCTTTTATATTATGTCTTTTTTCTTAGAAAATAGAATAAATAACTCTACCATATATCACCTAGTAGAGTGGAAGATTCTATTAATGGGAGAGAAACTTTTTGGGAAGAATGCTAAATTCTGAGCCTAAATGTAAACCTTAGAAATTATTTTTAATTTCTGTTTCTTACCAAAATGGTGAATTAGCCAAGACTGCTGACTTCCCTTAAAATCATCGTAAGGGAAACAACTGCATTCCAGGCACCAATGATAACAAAATAAAAATTTAAAACAAGAAATGTGAGAAACCCATGTGTAGACTGAAGACTGGTTTGACCTATCATGGGAATCGGAGTGCTGACTGCTGAAGCAGCAGTTCAAGGACAGATTGGAATACTTAAAAAACTGTTCTAAGCATTCCAATAAAGAAAAACTTTTGAAAGGAAACGATAAGTAACAAGAAATAAGGAAATAATAAAAATAGTGATAGAAAAAGTTAAACGGAAAATAAAAGAGAGATTAACAAAAACAATATATCTTTCTTTGAAAAGTATAAGTTAGACTGACCTCTTGTAAGAATAATAAAGGGAAAAGAAAGAGGGAATACCAAAACAAAGTGGAGGATAAACATGGGAAATACTGCCCTAACCGATTTGGCTCAGTGGCTAGAGCATCGGCCTGCAGACTAAAAGGTCCTGAGTTCGATTCTGGTCAAGGGCATGTACCTTGGTTGCAGGCACATCCCCAGTAGGTGGTGTGCAGGAGGCAGCTGATCGATGTTTCTCTCTCATTGATGTTTCCAACTCTCTATCCCTCTCCCTTCCTCTCTGTAAAAAATCAATAAAATATATATTTAAAAAAAGAGAAATACTGAAAACTCTCAATATAGGTGAAATTTATAATAATAAAATAAAGATCATCATAAAATAAAATATTAAAAATAGCTATTCCAAAATATATTTAGAAACTAGATAAAATGAATACATTCTTAGAAAAATATAAATCATCTATATTTTTACATGAAGAAATAAGAGAACTTGATTTTATAAATGGGCACTAAATAAAATTCCTCCACCCTCAAAGCTTTCTCCTTTGTATTCATTCCCCCAAATCCAAACGCAGATGTTAGTTATAGGGGTGAGTTCTTCTACATTTAAAATTGTTCAAGAAAATAGAAAAATATCTATGTTGTGAGTTTATTCTAAAAGACGGGTGTGGATCTTGATTCCAAAATCAAATAAGGACAACACAATAAAATAAAAATATAATTTCTTTTAATTTATGAATTAATTCTAAGTAAAATTACATCCACTCTAATGTAAAGTATATTAAAAATAATATGGTAAAGTAGATTTTATTCCAGAAATTCAAAGAGGTTTAACATCAGAAAATTCATTAATGTAATTCTCCACATAAATAGTTTATTGGTACCTCAACTCATACAGAAAAAGTAGTTGATAAAGTTCAACACTTAATTATGATAAAAAAATTTTGGCAAACTACAATTATAGGAGAACTTTCTGATCTTGGTAAAGGTTATTATATATAGAATAACCATGTAATTTATCTTTCAAATTTTGATATTTTGTTTAGGTCTAATATTACACTAGAAAAATGCCAAGTAAAAAAAAAAATAGGACTTTCTTGGGTAAATTGGCATGTATGGTCATGCTAATGATACACACACAACATGAGAGAAAGAAAGAATGGAAGGATGGAATAAGAGAAGGAAGAAAGGGAAGGGAAAATAAGAACAAAATGTTATACTTAATGGGTAAACTTTAGATATAGTCTCTTTATGATTGATAACAAAAATAGAAGCACTTCGGGTTACAGATAACTCAATAAGGAAAGGAAAGTAAGAATAGTGTAAATCAGCAAATGACAAGTGCTGACGAGGATGAGGAGAAAAAGGAACCCTCATGCATTACTGTGGGAATACAGACTGCTGCAGCCACTGTGGAGAACAGTATGGAGTTTCCTCAAAAACTAAAAATGGAACTCTCATTTGACCCAGTGATCCCACTTCTAGGAATGTATCTCAAGAAACTAGAAACATGAATCAGAAAGAATATATGCACTCCCTATGTTCATAGCAGCACAATTCACCATAGCTGAGATTTGGAAACAACCTAAGTGCCCATCAGCAGCTGAGTGGATTAGAAAACTATGGTACATCTACATAATGGAATACTACACTGCGGTAAAAAAGAAGGACTTCTTACCATTTGCAACAACATGGATGGAGCTGGAGAGCATTATGCTAAGTGAAATAAGCCGGGTGGAGAAAGATAAATATAACATGATCTCACTCATTTATGGAAAATAATGAACAATAGAAACTAATGAACAAAAACAGATCCAGAGACAGAGAAACATTGATCAGGAAGTCAAATCTCAGGGAAGGTAGGAGAGGGTGTAAGGGGGAGAAATCAACTAAAGGACTTGTATGCATGCATATAAGCCTAACTAATGGACACAAGACAACGGGGAAGGAGGGTGGGGGATAAGGGCATGAATAGGGGAGTTGGGGGATAATGAGGGAATAAGGACACATGTAATACCTTAATAAAGAAATTAAAAAAAGAATAGTGTAGATCATAAGGCAAAATCTATGACTATCATTATTTGTAATTGATATGATGATATCAATTAGAAACACCCATTTATATATGGAACTTAATATTTGATAAAGATGATACTGTATGTCACCTTGAATTGTTTAAAAGATCATATAGGGAAGACCGGCTAATATAATCAGAAGAATAAATCTGGGTTCCTAACTATCACCAAATAAAAAGATGGATCATAGGTGAAATAAAAATACACACTAACGTTAAAATAAAGTAAAATGATTGAAACAAGACAAAAACTATATGAGGATATCTTTATGATCAATGGCATGGAACAAAAAGCCTCAAATGCACAAACCATAAAGTAAAATAATTGATAAATTTGATTAAAACAAAATTAACTTCTCTTAAAAGAGCAAAAGGATATGATTAAGGGACAAGAAGAGAATGAGATGATATTATAAATGTTTAGATTTTTTCAAACCCACATGAACAATGGATAAGTGCCAAAATAAAAATGGTAACAAAATAATAAAAGATTCATAAAAGGAAACCCAAATTTTTATTTTTAAAATATTTATTTATTTATTGTTAATTCTAACCTGAGAATATTTTCCCCTTGATTTTCAGAGAGAGTGGAAGGTTGAGGGACACATCAATTGGTTGCCTCCCACATGTGATGGACCAGGGCTGGAGATTGAGCCTGCAATCGAGGTCTGTGCCCTTGACTGGAATCAAACGTAGGCCAATGCTCCTATCTGTTGAGCCAAACCATCTAGGGCAGAAACCCCATTTTTTTTTTTTTTAAAGATATACTTCATCTCACTGGAAATCAGAAAAACATTGTGATGTCACTACTAGAGGCCTGGTGCACAAAATTCATGCACGGATGGGGTCCTTAGGCCTGGCCGGTGATCAGGCTGATTAGGGCCTTCCGGCTGCCGGTTGGGGCCTTCCTTCCCCAGCTGCCAGCTGCCGGCCAGGGCCTTCCTTTGTTCTGTGCTGCTCCTTGAGGGTCAGCACACATTATAGTGAGCAATCGAACTTCTAGTCCAAACTCCTGAGGGAACACTGCATATTCGCCTTTTATATATGTACTGGAGGCCTGATGCACAAAATCCGTGCAAAGGTAGGCCTTCCTTCCCCTGGCTGCTGGCACCGGCTTCCCTCTGGCACCTGGGACCCAGGCTTCCCTCCTAGCCCTGGCTTCATAAGGAAGGTAGTCCAGAAGGACGTCTGGTCTAGTTAGAATATTACGCTTTTATCATTACAGATATATATTCTGGCAACAATGAGAAAGCCAGAATATGAAATTTCTTTTGCTATGATGGTGGGAATGCACCTCCGGAGAGCCTCTAAGTTTATGCCTAGCTAATGATTCTGCAATTCCAGAAACCCCTTGGAATCTATTCCATAGAAATTTCTTATTCATGTGATAATAAGACATTCATGAAGATATATCCATTGCAGTGCTGCTTGTAGAGGTGGGAAATTGGAAGCAATCTGAGTATTGCAGATAGGATTTTCAAAATGGTGATTGTATGCCATGAGTAATATTTAGTAGTTGGAGCAATAAATTGTATATGCTAGCATTGATATGTCATAAAAATATAATGCTAAGGAAGAAATATCAGAAAACATGATACATATTATACAACTTTTTATAGAAGTAAAAATTCATGTATACAAAATTATAAATCTACATTCTATATTTTATAAAAATACAAATAAAAATGCATGTTAATTAGAATGATTGCAGAAGGGGTGATTGGGGGTGGAAATGGAGATAAAAAGCTGCAAACAGGCTTTTTAAAGACAAACAATAGTAATGTGTCATCAAGAGGGGAGTATGAATAACAATCTTCCATTTACAAGCAAGCACTTAGGTTTTTATGTGATAGTATCTTCTGTGATTTAAAGACAGAGGGATGCAAATGTAGTTTCTCAAAGAGAAGGAAAATTTGCCAGTCTCTGGCTCCATTACAATCCCAATAAAACTTTTGTTAAGGTGGCACTGGCAATGTTAACTATTTTTTAAAATTGACCAATTCAGACAGATAGTTCAGTGGTGCCTACAACAGGTGGTAAAAGAGAATCAAATAATTTGGTCTCTAATAATATTAATGAGGAAAAAGATAAATAGAGGGAGTGTGTAAGAATTATCATAGTCTAGATCAAGATTTCTGAAATCAAACTGCTTTTTTTCTTAGATTTGCCTCCTCCGAGGATATTTTTCCATTGACTTTTAGAGTGGAAGAGAGAGAAACATTGATGTGAGAGAGACACATCGATTGCTTGCCTCTTGCAACTGAGGTACGTACCCTTGTCTAGAATTGAACTCGGGACTTTTCAGTCCCCAGACCGGTGCTCTATCCACTGAGTCAAACAAGCCAGGGAACAAATTTCTGTTTCTAATCCCATTTCTTACAAGAACTTCTGCTTTAAGTTATAAAAACTGGGAGAGTCTTTCTCTAACTCTCAACTTTCTACTCATTCTCTCTGAGTTCCCTGTTCCTGGTGTGCAATAAGAATGAGAAGTGGAGGTGAGGGCTCTATATTACACTGCTTTCGTGTAGTCATGTAGCTGGCCCTCAACAAGCAATTCTCAATGCATGTTTCCATAAAAACATTATCACGCATATGAATATAGACTTGTATATAAGGTGCATTATGGGTTAAGTCTACTTTGTCATCTAGCCTAGAGTCCTCCTCACCATATGAAACATTTCACATGGACCTCTAACCTAAGGGCTTTCAAATTTTGGCTGTTATTTACTGCCCAGTAGTGCAAAAGGTGGCTTTCTCACAAAGGAGGGATCCTAATACAATATCTAAGTAGTTAATTCTGGGATTGGGTGATTGAGAAGGAGGGACAAATGAATCTGAGAAAGAATAAAGTCCTAAGATTGCTTAGGTCTCATTTGGCCTGCAGAAAGACCAGTATGTTGTAAGGTGTTATTTCTGTGGGGAAATATTCCAGCCCATCACTGTAGGCTGAATAACGATGTCCCTCAAATAGTTCATGTCCTAATCCTTAGTACCTGTAATGTTACCTTATATGGCAAAACGGACTTTGAAAATTAAATTGAGAATCTTGAGATAGTGACATTATTCTGGATTAACTGGGTGGGCCCAGTGTAATTGTCAAGGTCCTTATACAAAGGAGGCGGGAGATCTGAGTAGGTAGTAGATTATATAACAATGAAGCAAAAGTTGGTAGTGATGTCAGGATAGGCCTACAAGCCAAAGAATGCAGGTGGCTTCTAGAATCTGAAAAAGGCAAGGAAATAGATTCTCCCTTGAAGTCTCCAGAAGGGATGCAGCCCTGTTAAGACAGTAATTTTAGACTTCTGGTTCCTATAGTTGTAAGAGAATAAACTTACGTTGATTTAAGCGCTAAGATTGTGGTAATTTGTCCCAGCAGCAGTAAGATACTAATGTACACATTGACTTCAAATGGAGCCTTGAAATCAGTCTGTTATACATTGTACCTTCCACAAATGGCTGTAGAAATATCTCCCTCACACATACTCTTCTGCAGTACCCTCTTGCCACTTCCCATTCACTACATGGAGTCCATGCTTGCCACCTCTCCCCCTTGGATCTGTGTGGAACCTGGGACTGCCTCGATCAATAGAATGGTGGAAGTGACAACATGCCTCCTAATTGGCCTGGCAACGTCCACCTTTTCCTCTGGAAAGCTAGCTGCCCTGAAAGAAGTGCCATGTTAGAAACAGCATGCTAAGCAAAACTCAACCACATGGAGCAGCCCTGCAGCATCAGATGCCACATGGAAAGAGTGATGCCAAGGAGCCTGAGCTGTCAGACATGTGAATGAAAAGCTGTCTTGGAGGTGGATCCTCCAGTATGTGCAGCAGAGACAAACAACCCCACCCAACGCTTTCTAAATATCTGAGCCACAAATTCATGACTAAAGTAGAATAATTATTTTAAGCTACCAATTTTAGGGTTTGTTTCTCAGCAAAAGATAATCAAGTTCACCTTTTTAGTAAGTTGATGACTGTCTGCACGATGAAGTGATATACTGTTGTTTTCAGTGGCTGTTAAAGAATATGTTGGTACTAAGTGACCCCTAGTTACTGTATTTTATCTCTGTTTTTTCAGCTGTTATTTCTGCCAGCTTGCCATATGTAATTTCACAGAGTTGTAGTGAGGAACAAAATGAACGCAGTAAACCTGCTTTGCTTTGTACTATTGAGTCTCTATGCAACACTGGAAGAATTGGAAATTGTTTATAGCAACCAGAAACACTACCTAATTCCACTGACTTAATTACAGACACTTTCTAAATCAGGCTCTGATCTACTGATTTGAGGATAACTGTATAGGTCTTTGCTATAGAGTTATAGATTTTTTTCTGTGACAATAAATCTCTGCAAATTCAAGAACTTTTTCACTTCTGGTGTTAAGGTTCTTTTCCAAAGAGAAGCTTTCATAAACCTACTAGAGGCCCGGTCACAGAGTTGTGCACTGGTGGGGTCCCTCGGCCTGGCCTGTGCCTTCTCACAACCCGGGACCCTCAGGGGATGTTGGACGGCTGGTTTCAGCACAATCCCTGCAGGCCAGGCTGAAGGACACCCCCCTCCCCCCAGTGCACAAATCCATGCACTGGGCCTTTAGTGTGCATATAAGATCTCTGGTTAATCTCTTCCCGCCCTTTCTGCTCCGAACCTTCTTTCTGAGATTCATCAGTTTGTTCTATGTTTCCATGCCTGTGTGTTGAGTATCTGCCCCCTGGTGGTCATTATGCATCACAGCTACTGGTCAATCGATAGAATGATCACTTAGGCTTTTATATGTATAGATTTTTCATGAATCTATATTTTTGCAGTCTTGCTTTGAATGCTGAATCTGTAAGTCCACAGGAATATAAATATTGTGTCTCTTTGCATAATTTCAACCATTATTTCAGATCATGTGAGCATGTCCACTCTAAAAATATTACATTTGCTTGTATTTACAGTTTGTCTTGGCTCCTTCCGCGCTGGATTATTCACTGCTGTACGTCAGTCAACTAATGCTTACTCTGACCTAAGGAGCTGTGTCAATGGTAAATTACATCTACAATAAATTTAAAACTAAAACCAAACAAAAGCTGCAAAAAGTACACTCATGTAAATATGTTTAAAAATGAACAAATGAACCCATGAAGGTTATGCCCAGCAAGGAGGTTTGCTTAAAATGCATTTAAAAGAATGCTTGTCATATGTAAATGCTATTGCTTTATTAAAAATGAATTTTTGAACTGTCTGCCTTGTTTACTAAGCTTAGGTCATAGATTTCAGAATTTTATTCCCAGCAGCTTTATTTTGACTGTCATTGCATAATCATGAAGTATGACCAAATGTGACAGTTGATTAATAGATTGAAATTGAGCCAAGTTATTTTTCTGACTACTGGCATCAATAACATAAATGTGGAAAATGTTTTGATCCCAAATTAGCCCTCTCCCTCTGAAGTTCACATGGAGTGTAGTGATAATTCTGGTACTTTATATATATCTGATTTACCAGTTTCCTGAGAGTCAGAGAGAAAAGGTGAAATTGCAAGAAGTTGGAAATGCAAGATTGGAATATTTGTCCAGTGAATATTTTACATGCAGCATTGGCAATATTTAAATATTTATCTGCATTTTATCTAATATAAAGTTAGTTATAATTACATAAGTATAAACTATTTGAGAACATATTTAATTCATACTTTATCTCTTTTTTTAATTTATCAATGGACAGGAAAGTAATTTGATAACAATTTTTGATTGATCTTTGTATTATTTTAATTCCTAATTATTACTATTTTAAAAAACAACTTGAACTTATGAGGACACTTAAAAATGTAATTAAGTTTTAGCTAGGTTTAAAATGTTTTTCTTCGCAAGAAAGAGAATTTTCCTTTAGCTAACCTAAGCAGAGAGGCCTGTTTGGGTAGTACGAAGGAACTCGCAGAGTTGACTAGGAAGCCTGGAGAAGCAGGCGTGGAAATGTGTAGGAATCTAGGGACCCTGCAGTGTCCCTTGAGGATAGAGAAACCACAAATGACTAAAGAAACAAATGGACATGTCATTTAAGATGGTGATAAAGTGTTTTGACATTTTATAAAGAAAATTCTTTTACCTAAGGATCAAATTCTTTCGCCTGCTATCTTTTTTAAAATGTTTGAAAACCATTATTTCATGTATTTTGACCAGAGTTCTATTTAGTTAAGGCAGGAGGATAAATATGGTCTCTGTTACTCCATTTTAGCCCAAATTGAAAGTCCCCATTTTTTTTCTATTAATATTGAGAGTAGTTTTTTTTTTTTAATATATTTTATTGATTTTTCACAGAGAGGAAGGGAGAGGGATAGAAAGTCAGAAACATCGATGAGAGAGAAGCATCGATCGGCTGCCTCTTGCACGCCCCCTACTGGGGATGTGCCCGCAGCCAAGGTACATGCCCTTGACCGGAATCGAACCTGGGACCTTTCAGTCTGCAGGCCGACGCTCTACCCACTGAGCCAAACCGGTTCGGCTGAGAGTAGTTTTATGTGTCCTGTATAGCTCATGGAACTGTTTTAATGGTCAAGTATGGTAATATATATGAAAACAATATCTAAATTACAGTAATAAAATACTGTATATATTTGAAAATATAAGAGTAGTTTCCTTTTACAAAATAAAAAGTTTTTCTAATGGACTCATTATTTTATGAAAAAGTATCATTTGAAAGAAGGATTTACAATTTTTTGTTTATTATAAGCTTCATGCCCAGATTTCTATCAAAAGGCATATCATCTTATTTATTGTGGCATGTGGTAAAAATTAACTATATGTCTGCTTACTTTAGCCATTCCAGACCAGTGCAACCCTCTGCCATGCAATGAAGATGGATATCTGAGCTGCAAAGATGGCCGGGCTTCATTCACTTGCAACTGTAAATCGGGTTGGCAAGGAGAGAGGTGTGAATTCGGTATGTATAAAATTCCCATTTGGCTTATCTGGATCAACCCCCTGAGAAATTTTCTGAAAGATTTATCACTTTAAAAATAATTTATTTTCTGGTTTTTAGATATAAATGAATGCAAAAATCCCTCAAACATAAATGGAGGTTGCAGTCAGATTTGTGATAATACACCTGGAAGTTATGAATGTTCTTGTAAAAGTGGTTTTGTTCTACTTTCAAAGGTAAGAGCAAGAAGGTAGAATAAGAATATATTTACCATGTGAGAGCAAAATTCAATTAGAGAAATTTCTCCAGGAAATTTTTGGAAAACTCTCTGGTTATACGCTTTTATAGTAAATATACATTATTATGCACTTTGAAGCCTTCTGATATTATGGGATTGCCTTTTAATTTTTATAGGACATTTATTTTCTTATTGTATTTAATATTTATAGAATATTTTATTATTGCATATGTATGTGTGCACACACGTGATTAAATTTTATTTTTTATTTTTTTAAAATATATTTTTATTGATTTTTCACAGAGAGGAAGAGAGAGGGATAGAAAGTCAGAAACATCAATGAGAGAGAAACATTGATCAGCTGCCTCTTGCACACCCCCTACTGGGGATGTGCCCGCAGCCACGGTACATGCCCTTGACCGGAATCGAACCTGGGACCTTTCAGTCTGCAAGCCGACGCTCTGTCCACTGAGCAAAACCGGCTTCGACATGTTTAAAAATAATAATAATCACATTTAAAAAATAATTTAATTATGCCCTGGTCAGGTGGTTCGTTTGGTTGGAGCATTGTCCTGTACATCAAATGATTTCGAGTATGAGAAGCAACTGATTCTTGTTTTTCTCTCTTGCATTGATCTCTCGCTCTCTTTCTCTCTCTCTCAAAATAAAACATATCTTCAAATGAGGATTAAAAAAAGAAAACATAATTTTATTATATGGTGATAAAGTGAAATTTCATGCAAGTCCTTGCATACTACAGTGCTTGCAAAGTTGTTTATACTTCCCTTTTCAAACACTATATTATTTCCTTTATTCCAATCAGTTAAACAACTATAGAAAAAAATCCAACATAATTTTTAGTAACTTTTTAATTGTATTTTATGTTTCCTTGTCAGAAATATCTCTCTAATTACTACTATAAACCCTTCCTCTTGCACCTCATTTCCTGTTGGAAATTTGGGGAAAGTGAAGAACTGACTTACTTTCTTTATTCTACATCTAAGAGCACATCATTTTTCATTAGTCTTTTTTCTTAATCTCAGACCTTAATGAGTCCTGTCAGTTTTGCTTTATAACAATCATTTTGCTAGTATTTTTCTTTATGTTTGTCTGTTCCCTGAGTTTTGACTTTTTTTTTTAAATCTCTGCTTGTCTTTTCCATTAGACTACCTTAATTGTTGTAACTAAATCTTCAAGTATAATAGGTATGTAGCTGACTAAAAATGAAAATTTCCAGCCTGAAGTTCAGTTTTTCCTTAAGAAACTAGTTTTTCTTTTTTATCCTCTCTTCCTCCCTGTATCCCTTCCTTCCTCCTTCCTCCTTTCCTTTCTCTCCCTCCCTCTTTCTTTACTATTCCTCCACCTCCTCTGTCTCTTCTTGCTACAGGTAAAAAAAAAATTAGTAAATTAAAATGTAAAGTTTTCTCCATTCATTGAATTGAATTCACAGTCAAGGAAAGGTCTGCCCTCAGGGCACTGTAGTGTTTGGTGGAGGATAGTTTACTGTAATATTATTTCAAGTGCAGTTCAGTGACTAAAGAGAAGTGTATGAACTAACAATTTTTTTAACATATGTCTAGTTTGTAATCATATATCTTTCTTATTTGCCTATATGAAAGTCTGCTTAAACATTTAGATACCAATATCATTAGAACATCAGCTATAGAAAACCATCATAATGCAAGATACCATGTTCATGCCATAAACAAATAGTACCCATTCATACTACTGCATTAAAAATTTAGTCTGTTCTTCTAAAGAATTTGTGACATATTTTTAATTAAAAGGTATTTAATCCTTATATACTGAAGTTATACATGTGCATGTAAATTACCACAAAAAGTACTCATAAATAAGAAGATCCCAATTGACCAGAACATATGGTCTTATGTACTTCATTTGTGTAGCTTTTTATCCATGATATCTAATTAATAGAGTATAGAACTCTGTGAAGAATGTATATACAACTATTACAATAAGGCCTTTGTCAACATGTGGATATGCTTGGATGAAGTTGCCAGGAAATGTCTAAAAAATTCAAGGATAAAACTTTTCATTAGTCATTAGATGTCAGTGTAGAGTCATAAAATCAATGAACTATAACCTGAATTCATATGATTTAAATAATTCCTTGCAATTATTCTCAGACCAAATAATTTAAGCATATGTTTTTACTTTCTTTTAAAAATATTAAATATTTCATTTTGAAGTAATATAGATTCACATGCTGCTGTAAGAAATAATAAAAGGAGATCCCATGAACCCTTTGCCCAGTTTTCCTTAATTGTAACATTTTATAAAACTATAGTACATTATCACACCCTGGATACTGACACTTACAGAGTCAAGATATATGGAAATTTTCTTACACAGGGATTGATTCTATTATTTTTGTGCATGTCATTTTATTATTTTAATGTTTTTAGCCTCACCCTAGAAGTGAGGGTATTTTTTTCTGATTTTTAGAGAGAGTGGAAGGAGGGTAGAGAGATGCGAGAGAAACATTGGTTGCCTCCCATATGTACCCTAATGGGGATGGGAGAGTAGGGAGGTAGGGACCAGACCTGCAACCCAGGTACATGCCCTTGACCAGGAATCTACCTGTGACCCTCTGGTGCACAGGCTGATGCTCTAATCACTGAGAAATACTGACCAGTGTGCAAGTCTTTTAAAATAGACTGATGTCTGAAATGTTGGTTATTAGTCTGTGGAAAAGTTAAACCCCTAATGTGTGTGTGTGTGTGTGTGTGTGTGTGTGTGTGTGTGTGTGTATGTGTATTCTTTAAAGTATTACAAATAGTAGTACATATGTTTCCTTTTTCCCCCCCATTAACCTCCCCCCCGCCTCCCCTACCCACCAGTACATGCCCTCAGCTTCCCCCCCCCACCCCCGCCTGTGTCTTGTATCCATTGGTTATGCTTATATGCATGCATAGAAGTCCTTAGGTTGATCTCCCACAGCCCCCACCCCCCACCCTCCCCTGCCTTCCCACTATAGTTTGACAGTTTATTCAATGCTTCTTTGCCTCTATATCTATCTTTTCCCCCTTTTGCATACTAGAAATAAACATATAAGAACAAAAAATGTTTGAGTCTCAGTTTAAATGTCCAACAGTTCTGAGTCCTAGTTTCAATGTCAAACAGTTCCTTATGTGTACATGTCAGCAATGGTGTCTGGATGGTGGACACATGGTGGCAATGCCGGTTCCACCCTCTGTGGTTTGGACCTGGGCCACCTGCAGCAATGCACAGCTGCTGACTGCTAACATGGTAAGATGTCATCAGTGTCTTCCATCTCTGGACTGTCTTCGTGGTTGGAACAGACCTGTTAGTTCCTCTTTGTTGTAGGAATCCATATGGTCTTGGAGTTGTTTTCTGAAAATATACAAACATATTCTCGACCAAAAGTTAATAAAGGAATCTTTTCTATAAATTAGACTTGGGATTCTTTTTATTTTTGCCCAAATGATTTTCCTTTGGCTTATTTTGACACCATGTGTGTTTTTCACGGTTATCCTGCTGTTAGCATTACAAATGGAAATTAATTTTCTGAAGTAAGAATTTTCTAAATGTAATTTACTTACAGGATATTTTTCCTGACATAATATTACCTCAGTATCCCCCCTTTTTTTGATTAATGCGGGCTTTTGGAAATTTTATAGTGCAGTCTTGGTAACTTTAAATTTCAATTTTTGCACAAAAATATGACTGCTTTAGGTTCTTTGCATGCTAGGCTATTTTACAAAGAGATGAACTACTAATAGAAATTTTAGTTAATATTTTAGGAACAGCTTTTTGTCCAGTACACTTAAATTTTCTTGAGTATTCACTTATTTCACTTAGCCAATTTAAATTAATCTGAAAACTTGATCACTATTTTACTGTCAAATTTAATAATCAAACAATAATCTTAGTTTACCCTGTAAATATTTGTGCAAGGATTATTTGCATTATTGAGTAGGCCCTGAGCATTCCTGGTGCTAGATTGAATTTAGATATAGGGCTGCTGTTGCTGGCCAAGTCTCTGTCTGTAACCTGGGTCCTGATCTGAGCTGTGCATGGGAGGCGAAGCAGCTGTGGGCTCAAGAGACCTCCCTCAGAATGGGTGAGAGTTCAGGCCCCTGCAAAGTTAGGGGAGTGAGGGTCTGTGCCCACCTCTCTTGACCTTTAAGTTCTCTCCTGATGGCCCCTCTGAGGCTGTGCCTGTCTTAGGTTGTTCCTTCCCTGAGGAATCTTACCCATTTCTGGCTAACCAGCCATCCTCTGGGCCAAGCAGGTAAACCCCCAACTTAAAAAAAAAAAAGTATTTTTATTTATTTCAAAGAGGAAGGAAGAGGGAGAGATAGAAACATCAATGATGAGAGAGAACCATTGACCATCTGCCTTCTCCATGCCCCGCACTGGGGTTTGAGCCCACAACTGGGCATGTGCCCTTAATTGGAATTTAACCTGGGACGCTTCAGTCCACAGGCTGATGCTTTATCCACTGAGCCAAACCAGCTAGGGCAACATCCAACCTTTTAGAGTAGAAAGTATATTTTTTATTCTAAACTTGCCTTCAGAAAGAACAAATGAGAAAAGTTCACTTAGATCTCCATTGAATTATTCTGTTACTTTTTTTCTTTGTTTTCACAGGTTCTTATCTAGTAACTAATTGCAATCAATACTTTGTCTCCTACTCTACTATGTAATGTTATGACCACAGCTGAAATTTCAGGAATATTAATTTAGCATTAAAATTTCCATTGGATTAACTACAGCTTTATAAGTACTTTGAGACCTTACTCAATCTCACTTTAAATTTGAGTCACTCTTGAATATTTTAGCCAACAATAATGGTTTGTAGTTTAGCTATTGTTTTTCCAAGGGAAAACCATAGGACTAATGAGCCACCTCACATTTGTTTCATTATATTTGTGATAATACAGAGTGTATATACTTTTTAAGACCATATTTCAGAAACATGTATTTAGAAATACATATGAATAATATGGCGGACCTGGATGGTGTTGTTCAGTTGGTTGGGTTTCATCCCATTCAATGAAAGGTTGCTTGATTCCTGGTCAGGGCACATACCTGGGTTGCAGGCTCAATCCCCACTAGGGTCATGCAAGAGGCAGCTGATGTTTCGCTCTCACATTGATGTTTCTCTTTTCATCTCCTTCTCCCTCTCCTCTAAGAATCAATTTAAAATATATGTTTTTCAAAAGAAATGATTATGGTAAACTTTTATCTCTTTTATTTTCATAGTGTAGCCTGGTAGATAAGACAGATAACTAAAGCTCTGTCTTTCATTTACATAAGTACACATTGCAAACATCAATCAAATTTTCTGTGCAAATTTTCTGTGCTTGCATAAAGATATAATATTTAGTGAGCTAAAAATATGATGATAGATTTAATATTTTGTTATTCTCAGGCCACTCTGTTATCTTACTTCATATATTAAACCAGATCCAGGAAACACAGATCAAGAGTTCTTTGTTAGCTTGGTATGGGAAAAATGTCTTTTAATATATTGGTTTCATTTATAGATGTGGATGAATGCTCTGTGAAGCCAGGCATTTGTGGCACAGCTGTGTGCAAGAACACCCCAGGAGACTTTGAATGTGAATGTGCTGAAGGTTACAGATACAATCCTACATCAAAGTCTTGTGAAGGTAGAGTTGTGGTCATGTCATTGTTGATGGTGGAGAGGGTGCGTTTGAACCCTGATTTGGTATTTAGAAGCATTGGTTCTGTTTGATATCAACAATCAGATTTTCTAGGATGGTCAAATACATCTTAGTTTGTTCAATTGAATAATCATTGGCTTCCTTCCAAAGTAAAAATATGCAAGACACATGTCTTTAGGTTTAGTGTTAGTACTCCAGTGGGACCTCTGAGCTAAATATGGATTAGAGACCTCCCATGTCTGATAAAAGCAAAATAAACACATTCTCACATCATTTAAATAATATTCAAAGATAAAAAGAGTTTCAAGCTGGAAGGAATAACACACACATTCAAAAAAAGAGACAAGTTTAAAAATCATGTGGGAGTTACAAGGGTGGTTAGAAACCTTCAATTCTATACCAAGCTTATCAGTGATTTTCTGCGTGCAAGTTTTATTTACTGTAAAATAAGAAATGACACAGTTCTATTATAATTAAATGCATATGAGAGAAAAAAGCTTCATCACAACCAAATGATAGCCGAGTTCTGGAAATGAGAGTGTGATGAGCAGTGTCAGTGCCGTGGATGAGGAAAGCCCTTGGACTTGCTGCTGCTGCGTTTGGCCACAGCAGTGTTGCCACGCGTGCTTCAGGCAGCTTGGAGGTCTTAATGGATTTTTAAAAATTTTACCATGGATACATACAAATTATTTCACATCTTCCTTTAAATTTTTTGAAGTTCCAAAATGAATTTAATACCATGACTAAAACTAATTAAATGAATAGCAATTTTTTAAAAACTATATTTGAGATGCAATGTGGTCATTTAATGGTTTTTAGGTGTACAATTCAGTGGCATTAATTACATTTTACATAGATATACAGCCATTGCCATTATCTGTTCTAAACAACTGCACTACCCCAACGAGAACTCTGTAACCCTCTCTCATCCTTGAACCTCTAATCTACTTTCTCTATCTACAAATATCCCTAATCAATAATAATTTTAGAATTATTTTTGTTATTATTATTTAATTATTATGTCGTTTTTTCAGCTACATAATACTCCTCCTGAGATTTTGAGGCCTTACCTCTTGTAGATACTCGCTCATTCCAACACACATACATCATTTTTACTTTCTCACCATTCCAGATAGAAATGACTGTAGTGAACCATAACCATTTGTAGATGGTAATTAGCCAACTTCATCATTTATATTGTTGTATCATTCCATAAACGACAATTAAAAACAAAATAACAGATTTATATGACATAATATTTTATTACTTTAATTATATAACATTTAATGGTATTGAGGGATCACTAATATTGGGGTTTTGTTTTAAACCATTTTATGCTGTAATAGCATTTATGAATTTGGGAATTTTCAAAGATATCATTGGGTCATTCATCGAAAAGGTCAGGAAGTTTGTAGCTCTGGATCTTAGTAGTAGGCTTTAGCTGAAGCATATTGTTACAACTTTTCAAGAATGACTCTCAAAATATGGAGTGGGGATAAGGATCAACATAGAAGATTTCACAATATGGGAGATAATATAGCACAATGAGCTTTTAATAAAAATAAGAAGAAACAAAGGTATGCCCTTACATTTATTGCCACTATTAATCATTGCATTATGAAAAGTAAATACTAAATTACATTGACCTTCAATTAAAGGAGATCTTTTCATCCCTATCTTCCCATCTTCCTCTCCCTTCTCCCCTCTACATTCCCTCTTTTTCTTCAAAGGGAAAGAATAGGGAAGTAGTATCAATGGAATTATCTATATATAAAAAAGCCTAAGCGACTATTCGTTCGACCATTCGACCAGTAGCTATGATGTGCACTGACCACCAGGGGTGAGATGCTCAACACACTGGCATGAAAATATGGAACAGACTGATGAATCTCAGAGGGTGGAGGGCGGGAAGAGATTAACCAAAGATCTGATATGCATACCAGAGACCTGATGCATGGATTCTTGTACCAGTAGGGTCTCTTAGTCTGGCCTGCAGGGATCAGGCCGAAACTAGCAGTCTGACACCCCTTGAGGAGTCCCGGATTGCGAGAGGGTGCAGGCCAGGCCGAGGTGCCCCACTAGTTCATGAATCCGTGCACTGGGCCTCTAGTATAATCAGAAATGCCAACTAAATTGAAACTCTCAGTCTTTTTGCCTTCAAATTCAAAATCAGAAAGTTAGTATACTTGTTATATTTTTGTTAAGTATTAATTAGTAAAATTTAAATATTAAATTTGTTGTTTTCAGTGTATAAAAAGAAATTAAACTTGTGACTCATTTAAATTTTCATGTCAAGTATTTCAGTGTAACTTGATGTCAGAAATTTCTTTCATTATTGTCACTGAGATCGCAAACTAAAATCAGAACACTTATTCTGTTGGGTTGAACATTTAGGAGATGGTAAGATTTATATTTTCTTTTACTCTAGATGTGGATGAATGCTCTGAGAACATGTGTGCTCAACTTTGTGTCAATTATCCTGGAGGTTATTCTTGTTACTGTGATGGGAAGAAAGGATTCAAACTTGCCCAAGATCGGAAGAGTTGTGAGGTAACACTTTGCAATGTTAAACTTACCATCTCTTTTTTAAAAGAAGAGATCCAGGTACTTATCTCCACAGAGCTAAGTCAGAAAGATACAGATGTTCTCCCATAATTTCTGTAGTTCCATCTAGGCTATGAGTCACAATCTATTAATTATGGATATATAAAGTTGTAAACAATTGGGAATAATTAGTGGCTGGGTAAAAATAAAAGCTGCAGGGTCACAGTTCAGAGAGTACAGCATGTACATTTACAAAATATATGCTTATTTAAAAAACTTAAGGAAAGCTGAGGTTTATACTGGTCTTTGTGAGAAAAAGAATCTTCCATAGAAACTTTAGTGAAAACATTTCTCAGTGTCCACTTTTCTTTATTCACCATTTTGATGACTTTGATCAGGCCTTAGGCATGTTAGTACTTTCAAGAGTTGTCATGAAATCTAGGGTGGAAACGTTGTCAGACTAGAAGATTTAGTGGGACTTAATGTATATCAAAATTCAAAGAGCTTAATTTTGTTAATCTGAATCTCTTAAATTTGCTTTTAGTTACTCAGATTTAACACATAATTGTTCCAGAAATTGAATGTTGTGGGTAGATTCTAGTTTTTCCATTATTGAAATTAATAGATCAACCTATGGAGCTATATATTTTTTTAATAAGGATCATGTGTTAATGATCCTTAGTCCAATTATTGTATCTCCTTTACTTTTTTCAAGTGAAAGTGAAATTTATATGATAATGAGGTAAAAAGACAAAAATCCTTAATCGTATGTATAACATACTTCTTTATCATCAAGACAAAGCTTAAGTTCCCCAAAAATGTAACATTCAATGTTATACTACCTACTTGATAAGGAAGATAAGGTAAGATAGTTGACCTATGTACTAACTTTGAAATACCATGCTGTGTGAATGTTCATTTTATAACTTAGTTTCTTATGATTTAAGTATTTGTTGTAGTTAAACATCACCATCCACCTCAGATTAGATTTATTAAAATTCTAAGAGGAAATTAAATGTTATTTCTGGATCTAAATTTAACATAGTGCTATGTACATAATTCCTTCCAAAATTGCCATTTATAAGACTTTTCATTTTAATGTTTGTTTTTATTTTTAGGGGAAAAAATACTTGATTTCAGATTTAATGATTCTAAATCACTCTTGTAGCTTCCTGGGAGACTATGATGAAATCTCATTTCTATTTATTCCATCCAGATTTTTCAGTATTCCCTTTGCTACCTAGATAGCACAGTTTTTGCACAGAAAGTTTTTTGCTTAATAATGAATGAGTGAATAAAGGAGGTCCTATTTATTGGCACATTAATTTTCCCATCTACTTCTGACTTCAAATAAAAATTATTTTTAGACATACATCATGGAAGGTCTGGTAGCTGTATCAGTTAAATAAGGGGTCACTTGTTGTTACTAGAGGGAAAAGTTTGTGTTTTGGACTATGATTTACAAAGGAAATATTAAAGACAAAAATATAAAGCCATGCACATCAAACAAAATTTTAAAAAAACACATATTTTTGGAGGTTCCACTGATAGACTAGACAAGAAGTAAAGGTTATTGCTTTATTATTACCAAGGTGTCTTTAATTCATTTAGTGTATCACGGAAGATACATTTGACAAGAACACTAGGAATCAGAGAAAGGATGCATAATCTGACAAAAACATCAAGCAGTTAAATGTGGGTTTTGTTTGTTTTCTTTTCTTTTCTCCAGAATGTTCCAATGTGCCTTGCCTTGAACCTTGAGAAAAATTATGAACTCCTTTACTTGGCAGAGCAGTTCATAGGGGTTGTTTTATATCTAAAATTTCGCTTACCGGATTTCATCAGGTGAGATAACACTGTCAATGATAATTTCTAGCAGTAGGCAGGTTAGAACAGAATTAGGAAGGGACTGAAAATGTTTGAAATGTATGAAAATGCATTATAAATCAGATTATCAGGAGCTAATATGCTAATTAGACTGAATAGTAGAACAGCTGTCCCAACGACCTTCCAGACCACGCCAGAGCTGTGAGAGCTGAGGCAGCTGGGGCTGCGAGGGCCAAGCCCCTTGCATGAATTTCATGCATTGGGCCTCTAGTTTAGGTATTTGATCATTCAGATGACTTGGGGAACTGTAAAGTTAATTTGCTCCTTCACACATGTATTTTTCATGCTAGAACCAATTTGGGTCATTCTAGGCTGGCCTTCCTAGTAATTCTTCATTCTTCCTTATTTATGTATTTATTTATTTATTACCTATACATATGTATTTATTCTTTGACAAACATTGAAGTCATCCTGTACATGTGGTTTTATAATCTGCTTTTCCCCAAATACCAGTTCAATATAAGCATTCTTCCCAATATAATATTTCTAGAATAATTAAAAGCAATCTTTACTGTTGAGAATATTACTGATGTCCCTCTCCCCGCCCCCCATTGTCTTCTTCCACCCAGTTCCTGCCCTACCCCAGGCCTTTGCCACCCTATTGTCAGTGACCGTAGGTAATGCATATCTATACTAGTAAAAGGGTAATATGCAAATTGGTCAGGATGCCTCACAGTGACGACTGAACAGCAGGCTGCATGGGGCGACAAGGTCGGCAGGGGGGTTAGTGAGGGACGACCAAATGACTGAACATCAGGATGTGTGGGGTGACCAGCCCAGCAGTGGGGTTAGTGAGGGGTGACCAAACCACCGAACAGCAGGCTGTGTGGGGTTACCAGGCCAGCAAGGGGGGCTGTTGGGGGCAATCAGGCTAGGAGGGGGGGCAGTTAGGAGTGAGCAGGCTGGCCGAGGGGCTCTGTGAGGTGTGAGCAGGCCAGCAGGAGGGGGCATTTGGGGGCAAGTAGGCTGTCAGAGGAGGCTTTGAGGAGTGAGAAGACCAGCAGCAAGGCCATGAGGGGTGAGCAGGCCAACATGGGGGGAAGTTGGGGGCTGTTAGGCCAGCAGGGGGACAGTTGGGGGTAACCAGGCCGGTATGGGCAGCAGTTGGAGGTGACCAGGCTGAGGGGGAGGCAGTGAGGGGCAACCAGGCCAGCAGGAGGGACAGTTAGGGGTGATCAGTCCAGCAGGCAGGTGAGCAGTTAGGAGCCAGTGGTCCCGGAATGTGAGAGGGATCCCTGATTGGAGAGGGTGCAGGCTGGGATGAGGGGACCCCCTCTCCCCAGTGCAGGCCTCTAGTGTGCATGTAAGATCTTTGCTTAATATCTTCTCAATCCCCTACTCCTTTCCCTCTAAGAATCTTCAGTCTGTACTATTCCAATGCCTCTGATTCTATTTTATTTTGTTCATTAGGTTCCTTGTTCATTTATTTTGATTTTTAGATTAAATTGGTGATATATATGTTTTTATTGTCATTTTATTGTTCATACTAGAGTCACAATGCATAACATTCGACACCAGCTTCCTTTTGGCACCCAGGACCTGGGCTTTCCTCTGGCCGCCAGCAGGCACCTGGGGCCTGGGCTCCCCTCTGGCCGCCAGCAGGCACCTGGGGCCTGGGCTTCCCTCTGGCCGCCAGCAGGCACCTGGGGCCTGGGCTCCCCTCTGGCCGCCAGCAGGCACCCAGGACCTGGGCTTCCCTCTGGCCACCGGCAGGCACCTGGGGCCTGGGCTCCCCTCTGGCCGCCAGCAGGCACCTGGGGCCTGGGCTCCCCTCTGGCCGCCAGCAGGCACCTGGGGCCTGGGCTCCCCTCTGGCCGCCAGCAGGCACCTGGGGCCTGGGCTCCCCTCTGGCCGCCAGCAGGCACCTGGGGCCTGGGCTCCCCTCTGGCCGCCAGCAGGCACCTGGGGCCTGGGTTCCCCTCTGGCCGCCAGCAGGCACCTGGGGCCTGGGCTTCCCTCTGGCCGCCAGCAGGCACCTGGGGCCTGGGCTTCCCTCTGGCCGCCAGCAGGCACCTGGGACCTGGGCTTTCCTCTGGCCGCCAGCAGGCACCTGGGGCCTGGGCTTCCCTCTGGCCGCTAGAAGGCACCCAGGGCCCAGACTTTCCTCATAGCCCTGGCTTCGTCCAGAAGGTCGTCCCGAAGGACGTCCATTTTAATTAGCACATTATACTTTTATTACATAGGATTTTTTTCTTTATTGATTACGGTATTACACATGTGTCCTTATCCTCCTATTGCCTCCCCACTCCCACACTCATGCCTTCACCCTTCTGGTGTCTGTGTGGATTTTTTAAAAAAATCTTTTTCTTCTTCCTCTTCTTAAAGAATACCCTTCAACATTTCATATACTACTGATTTGGTGTTGATAAACTCCTGTAGCTTTTTCTTGTCTCACCTTCAATTCTAAATGAAAGATTTGCTGGGTAGAGTTATCTTGCTTATAAGTCCCTGCTATTCATCTCTTTGAATATTTCTTGCCACTCCCTTCTGGCCTGCAAAGTTTCTGTTGAGAAATCAGCTGAAAGTTCTTTTGGCACTCCCTTGTAGGTAACTAACTGTTGTTTTTTTTTCTTGCTACTTTTAAGATTCTCTTTTTGTCTTTAACCGTCAACATTTTAATTATGATGTGTCTTAATGTGGGCCTCTTTGAATTCCTCTTGTTTGGGACTCTCTGTGCTTCCTGCAGTAAGTCTGTTTTTCACCAGGTAGGGGAAGTTTTGTCATTATTTTTTTCAAATAGGTTTTTAATATCTTGCTCTCTCTCTTCTCGTTCTGACACCCCCATAATTTGAATGTTGGTTAACTTGAAGTTGTCTCAGAGGCCCTTTACACTCTCTTCATATTTTCTTTTTGCTCTTCTGGTTGGGTGTTTTTGCCCTCTTGTATTTCAAATCATTGATTTGATTCTCTGAATCCTCTACTCTACTATTGAATCCTTGTCAATTATTCTTTATTTTAGTTAATGTGTGCTTAATTTCTGAATGGTTCTTTTCTATGTTTTGGCTGCTCACTAAGATCCTTGAAAGTCTCACTAATTCCCTTGAAGGTCTCATGAAAATCCTTGAGTGACCTTATAACCATGGTTTTGAACTTTGTATCGAGTAGTTTGCTTTCTTCCATTTGTGACATGTTTCTTTGTCTCCGCATTTCGACTGTTTCCCTGTGTTTGTTTCTATGTATTGGGCAGAACTGCTATTTCTCCTGGAGTTGGTAGAGTGGCTTTGTGTAGTAGATGTCCTATAGGGTTCAGTGGCTCAACCTTCCCAGTCACCTCAGGTGAGCCCCCTAGTTGTACCCCTTTTTGTGCTGTGTGCACAGTCTTGTAGTTGAGACTTGATTGCTTTTAGCATCACTGGGAAAAGTTGACTTCCAGGTCAATTGGCTATGAGAATTAGCCATAACTACAGCATAAGAGCTGCTGTAGGAAACACCTCTATGGAGCAGACTTGCTTCTGCAGGGCTTTGGTGCTCATTGAGTCTTCCCCTTGAGTGTGCTACTTGTGTATGTGCAAAATTGTAATCTGGTGTGGTCTGAAGCTGTCCACTGAGTGTGTTGTCTCTTAGGTCTCCAGGGAGGTGCACAGTCTGCCACTGCCTGGGACACCCAGCAGGAGCTTCAGAGAGATCATAGATTCCTCCTATTTGTATCAGGTTTGGAAGTGCCCGGGTGAGGCCCAGCTGTGAAGCAAGGCAGTCTGGTGCTGTGCTGGGTCTTAGAGTCATACACTCTTTGAAAAAAAGAAATTGGAGTTTTGTTGGAATAATGTAAAGAAAACATGTTTGAGACTGGTTATGGAGTCCAAATTTTAAAATAATTTTATTAAATAAGCATGGTGACCTAGAACATAATTCACTATATACGAGTGACTATTCATTAAATATAAATTCATAGAAATATTTGCATTAAGAAATATTGAAATTTATTCTAAGATTCCCTGATGTAACTGTGCTCCTTCAACACTCATTTTCCTCTATGACCTGGTTTTCCCCTTTAATATCGCAGAGTAAATAATATTGTCTAATGAGATAGACTGGACAAAGTATTCCTTGCTATGCAAATGAGAATGACAGAGGAAAAAAATAATGTTTGCATACTTTCAGGCATGTTCAGGGGTATTCCTTTCTCACAGATAATTAATAATAGCTTGAGCTCTAACAGTGGATCAAATTGGCCAAATAATTATTTTCCTAGTATTATTTATTTAATTAGTTACCTAGTTTGGCTTTTTATTGAGGTATAATATATACAGAAATGTACATGTCTGAATGTACAGTTTGATGAATTTTATAAAACGTGTAACCAACATGAAGAACAAGCTAGCGCTTTATTTATTTTATTTTTTGAATAATTCTTTATTGTTCAGATTATTACAGTTGTTCCTCCCCCCCCCCCCATAGCTACCCTCCATCCGGTTCCCACCCCACCCCATAGCCTTACCCCACACCCCCGCTATCCTTGTCCATAGGTGTAAGATCTTTGTTCAGTCTCTTCCTGTACCACCCACACCAGCTTTCCCCCAAGAATTGTTGGTCCACTCCCTTCCTATGCCCCTGAGTCTATTGTATGCACTAGTTTATTCTGTTCTTCAGATTTTTTTATTCACTTGATTTTTAGATTAACTTGTTGATAGATATTT
Organism: Antrozous pallidus; assembly: GCA_027563665.1. Taxonomy (NCBI): domain Eukaryota; kingdom Metazoa; phylum Chordata; class Mammalia; order Chiroptera; family Vespertilionidae; genus Antrozous; species Antrozous pallidus. The sequence goes on from CM050514.1 coordinate 89,763,548, forward strand.
ATTGTCACTTCATTGTTCATAATTTTTATCTTTACCTTTTTCTTCCTCTTCTTAGAGAATACCCTTCAGCATTTAATATAATCCTGGTTTGGTGGTGATGAACTCCTTTAGTTTTTTCTTGTCTGTGAAGCTCTTTATCTGCCCTTCAGTTCTAAATGATAACTTTGCTGGGTAGAGTAATCATGATTGTAGATTCTTGCTGTTCATCACTTTGTATATTTCTTGCCACTCCATTCCGGCCTGCCTAGTTTCTGTTGAGAAATCAGCTGACAGTTGTATGAGTACTCCCTTGTAGATAACTACCTGTTTTGCTCTTGCTGCTTTTAATATTCTCTCTTTGTCTTTTGCTCTTGGCATTTTGATTATGATTTGTCTTGGTGTGGTCCTCTTTAGATTCCTCTTGTTTGCAGTTCTCTGCGCTTCCTGGACTTGTAAGTCTATTTCTTTCACCAGGTAGGAGAAGTTTTCTGTCATTAGTTCTTCAAATATGTTTTTAATATTTTCCTCTCTCTCTTCTTCTGGCATCCCCATAATTTGGATGTTGGTATGCTTGAAGTTGTCCCAGAGGCTCCTTACACTATTTTCATACTTTTGGGTTCTTTTTTCTCTTTTCTTTTCTGGTTGGGTGTTCTTTGCTTCTTTGTATTTCAAATCTTTGACTTGATTCTTGGGATCCTCTAGTTTTCTGTTGGATCTCTGTATAATATTCTTTATTTCAGTCAGTGTATGCTTAATTTCTAGTTTTTTCATATCCTTGAGGGTCAATAAATTTCTCAGAGGTTTCTAGAAGATTTTTGAGTAACCTTATAACTGTAGTTTTGAACTCTATATCCAGTATTTTGCTTTCATCCATTTCTTTTATTTGTGATATGTTTCTTTGTCTCTGCATTTGGCTGCTTCCCCGTGTTTTTTTTCTTTTCTTTTTTTCTTTCTGTGTTAGCTGCTAAGTCTCCTTGAGTTGATAGAGTGGCCTTGTGTGGTTAGTGTCCTATAGGGTTCAGTGGCTCAGCTTCCCCAGTCACCTGAGATGGATGCTCTTGGAGCACCCCTTTGTGGGCTGTTTGCACAGTCTTGTTGTAGTTAACCCTTGATTGCTGTTGGTATCACTGGGAGAAATTGACTGCTAGACCAGTTGGCTTTGATGACTAGCTGTGTTTATACTGTGAGATCTGTTGCACAGGAGATACCCTTATGGGGCAAGACTTGCTTCAGTGGCTTTGGTGCTCATTAAGTCTGCCCCTTGAGTGTGTCTCTTATGGATATGAAAGTTGTAATCTGATATGGTCTCACTCTGACCACTGGGTACACTGGCTCTTGGATCTCCAAGGAGGAACAAGGTCATCCACTGTCTCGGACCACCCAGCAGGAGCTACAGAGAATCTGTAGATTCCTCCTATTTGTATGGGGTTTGGAGGTGTCCAGATGAGGGCCAGCTGTGAAGCAAGGCCGCTGCTGCTGCCAGGTAGTGGGCCTTCTTTTGGGATCTCTGGGGCTCTCTGACCCAGCTGCAGTTTGTTTAGGAGAAAGAACTGGCCATTCATTATGCAAAAGCCACAGCTCACAGCTTGGGTATGGTTGTAAATTGGGTGGTGTGGAGTCTCTGGGAATCACCAGGGCAGAGCAAACAGCAATGGCTGCCCTGAACTGGAGAACTTTCTCTGTGTCCTGTGCCCTGTGCAGGCACAATGATCTCTATAAGCACTTCCAAGAGTAAGAATTATACTTTATTTCACATTTATCTCTTTAAAATATTTCCCATCACCTTTTCTTTGTTCCATTTGAGTTAGGTCTGTGCCCCATTTCAAATGGTGCCTGTGTTATTTAACTGCTATATGGGGATAAATTGTGTATTCCTTGCTTTATTTAGCAATTATTTGAAATCCTAACTTTTTAAGTTAAATTATCCTTATTTTAACTAATCATTATACAAATACTTCTTCTATTCCCTTTTGTCTTTTTTTTTCCCCCAGTCATTTTGATTTGCTTGGCCCTTGGAAACTTTATTGCTGGTTCTTATTAGAAAGTATCCTGTGGGCACTGAATCGATATGTGTTATTTTAATATATAGCATACTTAAGATTTTTCCTCCCTCATAGTAGCTATATATATGTCTAGAGTGTTCATAGGCATTGCCAGAGCTCTGATACCCCAGAACACATGGCTAGACTTTATCTGTTTCTTTGAAGGTAATATTGATATGTGACATTATATGTCTCCGGCATACAACATTATAATTTGACTAGGGGCCCGGTGCATGAAATTTGTGCACAGTGTCTATGTGGGGGTGTCCCTCAGCCCAGCCTGCACCCTCTCCAATCTGGGACCCCTTGATGGATGTCCAACTGCCCATTTAGGGACATCCCTCTCACAGTCCAGGACTGTTGGCTCCCAACTGCTCTCTTGTCTGCCTTCCTGATTACCCCTAACTGCTCTGCCTGCCAGCCTGATCACACCCCCGCCACTCCCCTGCCAGCCTGATTGATGCCTAACTGCTCCCCTGCCAGCATGTTTGCCATTAACTGCCCTCCCCTGCAGGCCTGATCACCCCTAACTGCTCTCCCCTGCAGGCCTGGTCACTCCTAACTGCCCTCCCCTGCAAGCATGGTCCCCCCCAACTGCTCTCCCCTGCAGGCCTGGGTCCCCCGCAACTGCCATTCCCTGCAGGCCCAGTTGCTTTCAACTTCCCTCCTCTGCCAGCCTGGTCAGCCCTAACTGTCTCCTCTGGAGGCTGATTGCCCCCAACTGCCTTCCCTTGTAGGCCTGGTCCCTCCCAGCTACTCTCCCCTGCTGGCAATCTTGTGCCGTCCATCTTGTGTCCACATGGGGGCAGCCGTCTTGTATGTTGGAGTGATGGTCAATTTGCATATTATTCTTTTATTAGATATTTGTGTACATTACAAAGTGACCACCACAAAAAATCTAGTTATTGTCTTTAACCATAAAATTGACCCTGCAGACTTCTTATTTACTCCCCACCTCATTCCCCTCTGGTACCACCAGTCTGTCCTTATGTTTCAGTTTGTTTTCATTTTGGCTTGTTTTGTTGTTTGTTTTAGATTCCACATATGAGTGAAATTATGCAGTATTAGTCTTTCTCCATCTGACTTACTTTAATACATTTGTTTTGTCTCAAATGGCAAGATTTAATTCTTTTCATGACTGGGTAGTAGTCCATTGTGTATGTGTACCACAATTTCTTTATCCATTCATCCATCACACACTTAGTTTTTTTTTAAATCTTAGCTGTTGTAAATAATGCTTCAGTGAACATAGCGGTGCATTTATCTTTTCAAATTAATATCTTGTATTCTTTGAATAATACATAGCAATGGAATTTCTAGATCATATGGTGACTCTATTCTTACTGTTTTCCATAGTGATGTGCTAATTTACATTCCTATCAGCAGTGTATGAGGGTTCTCTCTCTCCACATCTTCTCCAACATTTGTTGTTTCTTACCTTTTTGATAATAGGCATTCTAACAAGTATGAGTTGATATCTCATTGTGGTTTTGATTTGCATTTTTCTCAGTGAAGCTGAACATCTTTTTATGTGCCTGTTGGCTATTAGTATGTTTTTAGAAGATGCATATTCAGATTTTCTGCCCATTTGTAAAAGTCAGTTGATTTTTGTGGTTATTGAGTTTTGTGAGTTTTTAAAAAATATTTTACATATTATTTTCTCCTTGGATGTATAGTTTACAAATATCTTCTCCAGTGCAATAGGTTGCATTTTCATTTTTTTATGATGGCTTTCTTTGCTTTGTACACGTTTTTTAGTTTGATCTGATCCTATTTGTTTATTTGAGCTTCAGTTTGTTTTCCCTTTGGAGTCAATTCACAAAAAAATTACAATTGCTAAGACACATGTCAAGAAGCTTACCTGCTGTATTTTTTCTGTGTATTTTATGGTTTTAGCTCTTTAATCTATTTTGATTTAATTTCCGTGTATGGTTTGAGATAGTGGTGTAGTTTTATTGTTTTGCAGGGGGCTGTCCAATTTTCCCAGCACCACTTATTGAAAAGTCTGTCCTTTCTCCATTGTATGTTTTTTACTTCTTTGTCATGAATTAGTTATTCATAAATGTGTGGGATTATTTCTGGACTCTCAATTCTGTTCCACTGATATGTTTATATTTATGCCAATATCATACCATTCTGATTACTATAGCTTTGCAGTATATTTTGAAATCAGGAAGTGTGATACCTCCAGCTCTGTTTTTTCTCAAAGTTGCTTTAGCTATTGGGGAAGTTCTATGGTTCCATACAAATTTTAAAATTAGCTGATCGATGTCTCTCTCTCATCGATGTTTCTGACTTTCTATCCCTCTCCCTTCTGCTCTGTAAAAAATCAGTAAAATATATTTAAAAAATTATTTATTCTACTTTAGTGAAAAATGCCATTGGGATTTTTCTTTTAACTGTGGCTGGGATTTGGGGAGACAACTCATGGGGACTGAATGGGTGGTTCCTCCTGCCCAGATGGCCATGGGGGTAGCCAGGCATGGGGGCCTAAGAACTGGACAGGGCCCTTCAAAGGGGGCTAAAATGGGAGAGACTCTGTGGAATGGGAAAGGGTGGGCTGTGGACCTGGAAGGTAGAGAAGGTAGAGAGGGAGAGAAGGAGGACAGACAGAAATGGAGAAGAGAAGGTTCTGAGGGATGGGAGAGACAGAGAGTTCCAGTGGGAGGGATCCAGGAGAGAGGGAGAATGACACTAGGGCAGAAAAACAGAGAAGGGAGAGAGAGACTGAGAGGGCAGAATGGGTAAGAACGAGAGAGAGAGAGAGAGAGAGAGAGAGAGAGAGAGAGAGAGAGAGAGAGAGAGAGAGAGAGAGAGAGAGAGAGAGAGAGAGAGAACCTACACTGGGGAGGGATTTAGATAGAGACAGATACAGGGAGACACCAAGAGACAGAGGTGGGTGGAGAAAGAGGAAAGAAAACCAAACCAACCCCAGTGAGAGATGAGAACAGTTGAGTGGTCAGGAGGAAGGATGGGATGAGGGAGGATTGTGGAGGGCCAGATCCTCCTGCCAGGAGAGATAGGGCCCTGTCACTGGAGGTTGGAGCCACTGGAATTTTCATAGGGATTGAACTGAATCAGTAGATTGTTTTGGGTAGTATGGATGTTTTGATAATAATATTTTTTCTAGTCAACCAGCACAAAATGTTTTTCCATTAATTTGTGTCTTCTTCAGTTTTTTTTTTTTATCAGTGTTTTGTATTTTTCAGTGTATAGGTATTTCACCTCCTTAGTAAATTAATTTTGAGGTACATATATTTTATCCTTTTTGATAACATTGTAAATGGGATTGTTTCTTAATTTCTCTTTCTGATAGTTTGTTATTAGTATATAGAAACTCCACAGATTTCTGTACATTAATTTTGTGTCCTGACAAGAGTGGGAAGCCTGTCTTATCTCTGCTTTAGAGGAGAAGCTTTCACTTTTCCCCATTGAGTATTGTTATTAGTTGTTGGTATGTCAAATGGCCTTTATCAGTTGAGCTATGTTTTCTCTTTACCCAGATTGTTGAGAGTTTTTACTATAAATGGATGTTGAATTTTTTCAAATATTTTTTCTGTTTCTATTGGCATGATATGTGATTTTTATTCTTCATTTTGTTAATGTGGTGTATCACATTGATTGATTTGTAGGTATTGGATCATCCTTACATCCCTGGAATAAATTATACTTGATAATACTATATGATCCTGTCAATGTATTGTTGTATTTGGTTTACTAATATTAGACTATATCTTTTAAACTCTTTTTCCATGTAATCTAGTATAGTGATTTATGCTATTAGAGTTTGGGAGACCCTTTGAAATCAAGCTAAGAGATATATTGTAAAGCTTTCACTTTACCTTTTCTACCACACATGAAAGCTTAGCTATGTTTGCAATCATCCAGATGCTGAGTGATTCCTTCCTGACATATATGAAATCATAGGGAGAATATGCTTTTAGATGGATAAACCAATCATGTAATATCTTTTACTAACCACATACAGATACAGCAATAAAAGAATATTAATCAGATTATGTAGTGTACAAAGGTTCCAGGAGAGATTCAATATGTCTAATATTTGTACATGTGCCTTAATGCCAACATCTGAAAGAGTGCCTCCAAACCACATGCCAAAAAAAAGAAAAAAAAAGAAAAAAAAAGATGAAAAATTACCAAAGTATCTGTTCTCTGGGAAAAAAGACTCCAATAATAAGTACGAAAATTTAATAACTTGATTTTAAACACACATGGAGCCAGAGAAAATACACTAACAGTCTAATTCTGCCCTTCTCTTTTATTAATTCCAGGAACGGAAATAGTTGACTCAACATACTGCTTTTTGTCAGTACAAGAATAATACATAGAGCCTTCCATGTTCTCACTATTAAGGCTCTCTCCTTGTCCATTGTTTAGATTTTCAGCCACATTTGATTTCCGGACATATGATTCTGAAGGTGTTATCCTGTATACGGAAGCTCTTGACCTCTCAGCTTGGCTCCTGATTGCAGTTCGTGATGGAAAGCTTGAAATTCAGTTTAAGAATGAACATACAACCCAAATCACAACTGGAGGCCAGGTTATTAATAATGGTCTTTGGCATATGGTACGTTGTGAATATTTCCTAAAAAATCTGTCCACTTTGACACAGTTTGTATAAAATCATTAATAATTTATTTTTATTAGGTTTAGTGGGACCAAATCTAAGTGGATTTGGTTTTAATCTGATGTTATATGAGGTATATTCTAGGTACTGCAAATCCATGAAAGGGTCCGAGGAAGGATAACCTTACTTAATGTATTTAAGATTTCTCATAACTGAAATTGTTTCCAGTTATTTGTCCGACCTCATCTGTCTTTAACTTCTTACCCCTTTTAATATCTGTCACTGGGTGAATAGGTCAGAGGTTATTACCTGGCAAACTATTTTTTATAAAGACACCCATGATCAAGGTATACTGGATAGCCAACATTTTTTTTTAAATGTAAAGAATTACACATAGGAGCAAAATCAAAGTTACTTCAGTTTTAAATATTAGCATGTAGATAATCAGTTTGTACACTTTACATTACCTATAGCAATCCAGGTGCCTAGAAACTAGCATTTTAAGATAATCCCTTATCATGAGCCTTCATTTTAATAATAACATTTTAATCAACTGGATTATAATGGAGATTTTTGTTGAGAAGGGATTACTGCCAGTCTATACTGGGGAGAATTCTTTTCTGCAATAGAATCAATTATTACTTCCAGGAGAGGATAGCTAAGATCAACTTCAACTTAGAACGTGGTACCCCAAAGAAAAAATGTTTGTGGCTGTGGGATCTGATGAGAAGTCTATGTGGTGATGCCATGTGAAGTCATTACTAAATTATTTCATTCCTTTATTTACCCACCCATGCACTCATCTGTTCAATAAGCTGAAAGTGAGACTTCCAAAGTGCTAAGTTCCTAAGAATTGGTCTTCATTACTTTTGAGCTTAGCACCTCACAGTTTAGTAGCTGATGTTGCCTTATGAATTAGTTGTCCATAGCTGTGTGGGTTTATGGACTAATGCAATGTAATGTGAGATATGTTATAGGAGAAGGAGTGATAAAGTCAGGTGAGCACAAATGTGTTTCACCAAAGAAGGGCTTTCTGTCTTTTGGCAGCCATAGATCTGGGCTCATAACTCTAAAAGAATACTGTCTGCACAGGTTTAGTTGCAACTGTCAGAAAAATCACTAAAATTCTTTGTCTCTGTATGCTCTCATTAGATGCTTTGCTACTATGTCTCTCCTATTACCTCTGTATCAAGAGCAGTTTATGAATATAGCTAAAGGATATATTTTTCTGTCTAATGTCCCAAAATCACATATCTCAAATCACTAAAATCACTTTCAGCAAGAGGTCAAACATTTTTCCACCCAATGAATGAGTTTATACAAATAGTAAATAGCTGTTTGGAGAAGAATTTTGATAAATGTCTAAGTAGAATACATTATGTATAAAGAAGAAGGTAAATATTTACCTGTGAGATTAACAACATGAGTTGTAGATTGTATTTATTTTTTATAATTTTATTCATAAAAGGGGGCCTAATATATGGTGACAGAAGAAGATTTGACTTTGGTGGTGGCTACACAGATCTTATGTCATAGAAATCTACACCTGAAACCTATATAATCCTATTAACCAATGTCACCCCATAAATTTAATAAAAGAATCAAGAAAACAAAAGGGAAATATTTAAAAACAAACAAAAAATTTTCAATGAATCATACTGTTGAAGGCAAGATTAAGGGTCGAATGGAAGGCAGAATTCAATTTAATGTCTCATGTTTATGATCCTTGTTTAAAAGAAAGTAATATATATCCATGTTTCAATTAAAACATTTAATTAAATTTTTCTTTTATAAACAATGCAATTTTATATAAAAATAAAATGTAAGAACTATAAACAAGTCAGAGGAAAACTTTAATCTGGTAATAAATTTGGTATTGGTAGTTTTTCTTAAATTCTTAATTCAGTATTTTATTTTTTTAATTAAAAAAATTTATGTTTAAAGTATTATAAATAGTAGTACCTATGTCTCCTTTTTTCCCCCATTGACCTCCCCCCGGCCTCCCCTACCCCTCAATTCCTCCCCACCATATAAGTAGGATTGTTTTCTCACTTTGTATCTTTTGTTTTAAAAAAATTACCATGTGATATTTTACCAGCTTATAATTTTGATGGTTTATTAATAAATTATTCTATTTTGCTGAACAAATTTATTCATCACAGAAATTATTTGAAATAAATATTGTAAATTAGCATGGTATTTACTATATAACAACTGTTTTACTAATTTTAAATGATTTAAAAATTTTAAACAAAATACTTTAAAAATAAGATTCAAAATTAAAATGCATGACAATTGTTTCATAATTCAGCTAAATTGAATAGAATGTGTAATTATTAAATACTTTGAATAATTATAACCCAAATAAATAAATATTGATTGTTTAGAATGATTATTATATCTCATATTTAGGTTTAATCCTAATATTGGTTGGGAATCTATAATTTATGTCATCATTTCATTCATTATAACAAAATATTTATTGCACTTTATGTGCTATTCCTTCTAGGTGGTGAGGATACAATAGTGAATAAAATAAAGTCACTGCTCTTACGGAGCTTTCATTCTAGTAGTGGTGAGATGAAAACCACAAATAAATAAATAAATAGATATGTCAGATATAATGAGTGCTATAAAGAAAAAGAGAAAGCCAGGCAATCGAGAATGATGATGGTGAATGTGCGAATGGAATCAGGAAACCTATCTCTGATGAGATTACATCTGACCAAATATTTGAGGCATAAGTCACAAGAAATGTATGGGGAAAGATGATTCTGTGCCATCTGAACCGCAAGTACAGAGTCTTCGGCAAGAGGATGTGTTTGAGGAATAACACAAAGGTCAGTGTAGAGGCAGTGGTATGAGACAGAAAGTATGTAGAAAATGAGGTTATAAATATGATATGGAATAACATCATGTAGGGTTGGAGAACATAGTGAGGAGTTGGGTTTTATGCTAAGTAGAAAGATGATTTTGAGATATGTCATAATCTAATTTGCATTGTTAAAGATCATCTTGATTAGGACCTCATGGCTTTGTGGAAACTAGATAGTAGAGAATAATGGTAGAATAGGACATGGAGCCAGGAGACCATTGCAATATCCTGGAAGAGAGAAGATAACAATTTTGGCTGGATTGTTGGTGGTGTAAGTGGTGAGAAGTAATCTGATTCTGGATATATTTTTAAAGTCAAGCCTTCAAGGCACATATTATCTTTCAAATATTTAGCATAAAGAGAGGGTTAAAGGCCATGAAATCGAATATATAAACCTGTAGTTTTAAACTCTGTTATCCATTGCCCAAATATTTATAATATTCTTTTACTGTCCTATAATGAAATGCATCAATATCCCTAATAGAAACCAATAGAATGCTTCAATTATTATATACATGAAAGAAAGCAATTTATAAGAATATATATTTCAATATGTAAATGTTCAAGTAAAAGTATAATATTTGTCAGATCTTGCTCCTAAACATAGAATAATGTGGATGCTACAAATGAAGACTTATGCTGAGTATTGTACTGGCAACTCAGATACCATAACTTCATAAATGGCGTTGCCATCAGTAATAGTAATTTTCCAAAATCATTAAAACTCTTGGCAAAGAACCAGACAAAACAAACCATCTCTTTGCAAGACTTATATTCTTGAAAAATTCAGTAAATGCTAAAATAGTACAATTAATATTTTGTGTTGATATATACACAAACTCAAATAGTTATAAGCATGAGTATGCCCTAGATGAATATCCAGTATGGATATTCATGGTTTCCAGGATATTGGATTTTTTTATTATTATTTATTTGTGCAACTATCATGCATACTTCCTATTCATGGTGACAACTAAGTTTCCTCTATCCCACATTTTCCAAATGCCCTACAGTGGAGCATAGAGTTCTGATTTAGAAATATTTGCACAGTTAAAGGAAAAAGGTCTGGGGCTTATAGAGAGATTGAGGAGAAGAGGAGGATATAGCAAGGAGACTGAGAAGGAATCATAAGAAGGTAGGAGAACCAAGCCAGACTACTGTTCTGAAGGCTATTAGGAACATCTTTCCTTTTTTTTTTTTTTTTTAAGGAATGTCTTTCAAAGAGGGAATAGTTATTAGGGCAAGGAGACATGATTAGCTTATATTAAGGAGAGAGTATATACTGCCTAAATCTGTATATGTTACCAAATTTATTTTACTTTAGAGAATAGTTTTTCTCTTTTTGTTGTAGTGTTTTAATATGCCTATTGTTTGGCCTCCATTAATAATTAATAAATGAAAATCTTGTATGTTGAGTGATTCAGTTTTACATGAGATTGCAACATGGTTCTTTGGTTTGCCTTTATGGGATTTCTTAATTGTTGTTTACCATCACTACTAACCTTTATTTTAGAATCCACACTACTTCAAATTTGGAAAAAAAGGTAAAATTTTATGTATTTTGCTTCCTAACAACTTCAATTACTTTGGAATTTTGAAACAAAATACTATTTGTGTGTAAAAACCAGAATGCTAGATGTACTGATTTCTCTTAATTTATATGAAGAATTTATTTATATTATTGAGTCTATGTGTATTATTATACATAAAGTACACATATATTTAAGAACACTTAAACATATTCTAAGATTTTGTAGAGTGACTCATTTTTTAAAAACTATCCATTTTATGGCATACTGGCTTGAAGGACACATATTTTAATTGAATGTTTAAATTTAACAGAATAATATTGATTTTTTGAACTTTAAAACAGTAATTTAATTTTTATCAAGTACTATTCCTTTAAAACACATTTTTATCACCTTTATAATCAGTTGACATTTCAAATGTATTGGGACAAATGAATAATTACATTAAAATGATTACTTTGGAAAATTATTTACTGGAATATTAATAGGATTATTCAAAATTAGTATTTAATGTGACATGCAAGGTTATTTGATAATCTCTGTCTTTTTAATTGTAGGTCTCTGTGGAAGAATTAGAACAGAGTATTAGTGTGAAAATAGCTAGAGAAGCCATAATGAATATAAATAAACCCGAGAGCCTTTTTAAGTCTACAAGTGGATTTGTAGAAACCAAAGTATACTTTGCAGGATTACCTCGGACACAGAAGAATACACTCATTAAGCCGGTAATGATCCAAGCTTTTTAAATTCATTCATCATGGATGAATTCCTTTTGTCTGTAATAGATTTGAAGATATTACAAAAGTCAAAAGAAGTTATTTTATTGAGCATACAAACTGACAACTTGAATTGAACATGGAAAAATAACATTAGTGGCCCTTGAAGTTATATTAAGGAAAGAGGAAAATGAGTGTAGTCTTTTTGAGCCCATTCCACCTCAAGCAATTTTTATTATTTTTTTATTTTTATTTTGGCACCAGAACTTGGAAACCATTTATTAGAAATGGTAGGGAAAGTTCTCACTATGCATTATAAAAAGGAAAGCTCTATATCAAGTGTTACAAAAATGAAATAGGTAAACGTTTTTAACAAACTGAACTATTTTCTTGTTTTGTTTTTAATCTTCATCTGAGGATATTCTTCCATTGAATTTTTAGAGAGAGTAGAAGGCAGACAGAAATATTGATATGAGAGAAACACATCAATTGGTTGCCTCTCCTGCTTGAGATCCAAGTAGGGTCCCGACTGGAGAGAAGCCTGCAACCAAGATACATGCCCTTGTCTGTGATTTAACCTGGGACCCTTTGGTTCACAGGCTGATGCTCTATCCACTGAGCCAAACCAGTTAGGGCTGAAATATTTTCTAAAAGAGACTTCCTTACTGTCAGAGATCTTGAAAGGCCTCCTGGTGAATCATTGGAAGCAATGCTTCACATAATTGATAAGCTTGTCTTCCACTTTGGGAAGAGCACCACCTTTTTCTATACTTGTTTGCAGTGAAATAGAAAAGTTGAAATTCTTAAGCTTCAATTCATGGCTAACATCATAATTGTACATACTTAGCCATTAAACATAAAACTACATATATTTGAATCCCAAAATACATTATTTTATAAAGTCAGTTATAGAGCTTTCTTAGGCCTTAAATTTGAAATATAAGAATGACTATAAGGTGGAACTTTTTTTATTTAAGAATTCTTTACTGGGAGTATCCAGCTTATCGTAAATTGAAGTTACATACAGCAGATGATTTTCTGAAAATGATGTTTTTCTGATAACTATGGAATAGGTTTCATAAAGGAGACTAATCACTTTCCTTGGAGAGTTTTAAGTATTTAATCTGTATTCATGGATCTGCTAATTGCACCTAACTTAAATATTTACCATTTTATATCTACTGATATCTTTCACTAGTGGCAATTCACAGTTACCTTAACTTAAAAGAATTCTGTAATATGATTTAAAACCTGAATTAGTTAACCCATGTTAGAGTGAATATACCTTTACTTTGAAATTGACAAATACAGACACTTTAACAATACAATAAATTATTCAAAAAGAATCAGCTATTTATGATATAGCCACCACATATCTTCAGTCTGTCTGAGTGCCATGGTGAGACTAAAGAATGGAAACACTTGAAGTCCTCTCATTGTTTTTACCACACACACTCAATGCTTGGGTCTGATGGCAAGACAAGTCAGTGTGATAAATGCAATTAGAGAAAAATAGAAAGCAGCATAGAGTCCAAGGCCACACAGTTAGAGACATTTATGGAACTTAAGAGTAGGAAAGTTACCCCTGAATGACATAGAAGAGGCGTGTAGGGCTTGAGATCTTAAAAATTATTAGGATCTTAATGGAGGTCTGTGATGGCATAACTCATTTTATCTGGAAAAGACTAGCCATCTGAAGGACACTTTGAAAAGAAAATGTTAGATAAAATTTAAAATATTAAAAATATTTTTAAATGACATCAAAGAAAAGATTTTCTGTCTAAACAAAAACCTGTTTCTATAATCAGTTAAGCCACTATCAGTCTGACATACAAGTTAAAAATGCACTCCTTGACATATATTCTATTTTGTTAGATTAATCCTCGTCTAGATGGATGTATGCGAGGCTGGAATTTGATGAATCAAGGAACTTCAAGAGTAGATGAAATTATTCAAGAAAGACAAAATAAGCATTGTTTTATCACTGTGGAGAAGGGTTCCTACTACCCCGGTTCTGGAGTTGCTCAATTTAGCATAGATTATAGTAAGTGATTTCCCATTTTATCTCTCTTTTCTCATTAATGACTAAATTTATTCATTGACAAATAGCAGTAATTCCTTCAGTAAATATTATGAGTGCCTACTTTTGCCAGGCATAGTATTAAGCTTATTCATATTATTAAATACTTTTTATAAAAATTTCTCCAGCATATTGAGGGAAAAAAGTAGTTGAATATGCCTGAAGATTATTGGCACATAGCCTGATTGATTTTGGGTAAATTCAATTGAAGGTTCAATAATTTCTCAGTTGTAATTGAGTTTACTAAAAGGATGCATCTTCTTTCTAGTATTTTCATTTGCTTCTTTCTTAAAATTTTCACCTCTCACCTTCTTTTCTATTTATACATGTTGTCCTACCTTTTCACTGAGCCTTCAACATATTAATTATAATTTTAAAAAAAACCCTGTCTGATAGTTTCAATATCTGTGTCATATCCAAACCTGATCATGTTGATTGCATTGTCTCTTGACCATGTGTTGCTTTCTTCATTCTTTCTTCTACATCACATAATTTTCATTTTAAAGGTGGGCATCTTATGCAGAACAGTAGAGACTGAGATGAATAACATTTAGGTCTGGAAACGAGTGTACGTCCACTTTTGTTAGCCTCTTTACTGGGGGATGTTGAATCAATCTACTCAAGTGTGGAGTGGCTTAGGTTTTGTTGTCTCTGTGACTGTTTTTCAAATTCCTTTAATATTATCTTGTGCTTAGGGTATCAGCTAGAGTTTCTTTTTTTTTTTAATTGTTTATTGTTGAAAGTATTACATATGCCTCTCTGCCCCCCGCCCCCGTGACCTCTCCTAGTCCCCTCCCGCTGCCCAGCACAGGCCCTCACCTCCCTATTGTCTGTGTCCATTGGTTATGCTTATTTGCATCCATACAAGACTTTTGGTTGATCTCTTCCCCTGCCCCACTTCCACTTTTCCCTGCCTTCCCTCTGAAGTTTGATGGTCTGTTCAGTGCTTCTATGTGTCTATTTTTGTTCATCAGTTTATGTTGTTCATTTTATTCCACAAATGAGTGAAATCATGTGATACTTATCTTTCTCTGACCGGCTTATTTCACTTAGCATAATGCTCTCCAGATCCATCCATGCTGTTGCACATGGCAACCTTTTTTTCCCCTTTTTTTATAGCAGCGTAGTATTCCATCGTGCAGATGTACCACTATTTTTTAATGCACTCGTCTACTGATGGGCACTTAGGCTGTTTCCAAATATTAGCTATTGTAAATTATGCTACTGTGAACATAGGAGTGCATATATCCTTTCTGATTGATGTTTCTGATTTGTTGGGTAAAGTGCTGGAAGTGGGATTACTGGGTCAAATGAGAGTTCCATTTTTAATTTTTTGAGGAAACTATATACTGTGTTCCACAGTGGCTGCACCAGTCTGCATTCCTACCTGCAGTGCATGAGGGTTTTTTTTCTTCATATTCTCACCAGCGCTTGTCTTTTGTTGATGATAGCCATTCTGACAGGTGTGAGATGGTACCTCATTGTCATTTTGATTTGCATCTCTTAGATGATTAGTGACTTTGAACATTTTTTCATATGCCTCTTGGTCTTCTGTCTACTTTAGAAAAATGTCTATTTAAGTTCTTTGCCCATTTTTTGATGGAATTGTTATATTCCTTTTGTTAAGTTGTATGAGTTCCCTATAAATTTTGAAGATTTAACCTGTGTCAGATGTAACATTGGCAAATATGTTCTCTCATTCAGTGGGCTCTCTTGTTGTTTTGTTGATGGTTTCTTTTGCTGTGCATAAAGGTTTCATTTTGATGTAGTCTTATTTGTTTATTTCCTCATTAGTTCCCATTGTCTTAAGAGCTGTATCGGTAAACATATTGCTATGAGATATGTGTGCTATTTTGCTGCCTATGGCTTTTCTACGATTTTTATGATTTCCTGTCTTATTCTTAAGATTTTTATCCATTTTGAGTTATTTTTGTGAATGGTGTAAGTTGATGGTCTATTTTTTTTGCATGTATTTGTCCAATTTTCCCAATACCATTTAATTAAAGAGACTGTCTTGACTTCATTGTATGCTCTTGCCTTCTTTGTCAAATATTAATTTAACATAATGGCTTGAGTTGATTTCTGTGTTCTTTTATTTTTCATTGGTCTGTGTCTGTCCTTATGCAAGTACCAGGCAGTTTTAAGAACAATGGCTATGTAATATAGCTTGATATCTGGTGTTGTGATCCCTCCAATTTTGTTCTTGTTTCTCAGGATTTCTGTGGCTATTAGGGGTCTTCTTTTTTTATTACATATCAATTTTTGGAGAGTTTGTTCTAGGTTTGTGAAATATACCATTGGTATTTTAATGGGGATTGCATTGAATCTATAGATTGCTTTGGGTAGTGTGTACATTTTAATGATGTTGATTTTACCAATCCATGAACATGGTATATTCTTCCACTTGTTTATATCTTCCTCTATTTCTTTTTTAACATCCTATAATTTTCCCAGTCTTTTACCTCCTTAATTAAATTTATTCCTAGGTACCTTAATTTTTTTGTTGCAATGGTTTTTTTAGTTTCTCTTTCTGTGAGATCATTATTGGTGCATAAAAATGCCATAGAGCTCTAGCTGGTTTGACTCAGTGGATAGAGCGTCAGCCTGCAGACTAAAGGGTCCTGGGTTAAATTCTGGTCAAGGGGATGTGCCTTGGTTGTGGGCACATCCCCATTGGGGATTGTGCAGGAGGCAGCTGATTGATGTTTTTCTCTCATTGATATTTCTGACTCTTTGTCCCTCTCCCTTCCTCTTTGTAAAAAAAAAAAATCAATAAAATATATTAAAAAAATAAAAATGCCATAGATTTCTGGGTGTTAATTTTGTATCCTGCTATGTTGCTCAAGAGAGGTTTTCTTAATAGCTTACCTGTCCTAAGGTTTAGGTATTCTCTCTCTCACTTTAACATATATTTTTATTGATTAGAGAGAGAGAGAGAGAGAGAGAGAGAGAGAGAGAGAGAGAGTGAAACATCAGTGATGAGTGAGAATCATTGACCAGCTGCCTCCTGCATGCCCTCTTCTGGTGATCAAGCTTGCAACCTGGGCATGTGCTTTGAAGGGGAATTGAACCATGACCTCCTGGGTCATGGTTTGATGCTCAACCACTAAGCCAGTTTGGGCTTGGCGAGGTATTCTCTTTATGATCATTATCAAGAAAGTGTCTCTACCTGGTCTTGCCTCACTGAGTAGAGTGTTCTTACTTATTTCTTGATATCTGCTAGCCTCTTAGAGGAGTTGGAAGTTGCAGGCTGGAGATGGGGGCACTATTCTCTATTGTTTTGGTATAGATTCAATCTTATTGTTACCAGGGAGATGATGAAACCTCAGGTCTTGTCTTATTGAAGGAAATATTTCAATTGAGAGAAGAAGTGTAGCAAAATAAGAATTTATTGGCTGCAGCAAAGATATACTTAGGACAATGAAACAAACAAGGGCATAGAAGAAGCAATAGGAAAGCCTATGCTGGGATGTTTTGACTCACTGAGAAGTCAGTCTTCGAGACAGGTCTTGGAGGTTAGCCCTGGACGAACTGCTGCTGCCTATTGCTCCCATGGTTCCAAGATCAGCTTTCCAGGTGTGCCCTTTCAGTGTTGTATCCACTGATTGGTTGGTGCCATGGCAGGGGTGTCATTAGTCAATGTAGCAGGTCCTGAGTCAGGCATAGCATCACTTTTCTGGTTTAGCTGTTTTTTTGGGCCTGGAGTTGAAATACAACTGAGGCCTAGATGTCATCCTTAGGGAAGAAAAGGTTGGGGAAGGGGGGTGGGGGGTGCTACACTTGCATGACCAACAATTTACTAGGGGAGGAAAGGTTATACTGGGGATGAGGTTCTTTTTGCCCCAGTTTTGCTCCTTGTTAGACATCTAGAGCTTTCCTCTCTGGTGAGTTTCTGTACCTGGCCCATCGTCCTTGCTCTGCTCGTGTCTGTCTAACTGCCTATATAACATTAGGTGAGTGTTTTATTCCTGGGGCTCAGGATTAGACTTTTCATTGTCTTTCTCCCTCACAGCAGGGGGGAGATTTCTAGGATTCAGATATTTTTCTGTTTCACCTTCTTGGTAGATTGTTTTTGTTTTCTTATTTCCATTCTATAATCTGTAGGTACATGAGTCTTCACATGTGTCCTAATGGTGACAGGTTTTTGACCTTTTCCCCGTGCTTTAATGCTTTAGTTGTGTAGAAGAGACAGAAAATGATCTGGGTGGGACTTTGTGCCTTTCCTGCTGGTTGCTGCTTCTCTTTCCCAAGCCAGCACTAGGAAAAAGGCACTTTATAATCTCTTTCTCTGACCCCAGTTTTTCTCTTGAGCACCCAGTAAGGTATGTGTAGAAAAGAAAGCCTGTGAATAGGTATGAATTTATCATGTTTCTGCAATTCCCAGAGCTCATTTATCACACCAGCTCCCACTAAAACTTTAGCAAGTTGTTAAAATTGGACCTAGTTCTAGAACTAAGATGATGGCATAGGTAAATACCAGTACTCACCGCCTCCCACAACCACATCAAAATTACAACTAAAATAATAGAACATCATTCAGAACTTACTGAAATCTGATTGAATAGAAGTCCTACAACTAGACAAGTAAAGAAGAAAGCACAATGAGACTGGGAGGAAGGGCAAAGGCCCAGGCCGGCTTGGGCTGACACCCATGTGTAGCATGTTTTTAATCAAGAGGGATATCTAGGCTTCGGAGACTTCCATTGGTAAGTAAAGGTTTCTAGCCCCGCATCAGACTCCTCAGCCCAGGGTTCCAGTACTGGGAAGAGAACCCTCTTCCCCCCCCCCAAACTTCAACTATAGATACCAGCAGGGATTATGGCTGAATGATAGGGAGGATGCTGGAGTCCCAGGTAATTTCTCTTAAAGGGAAACACATGGACTTACTCAGACCCACTCCCTCTGAGCTCCAGTGCTTGAGGCCGTGGCTTGGGAGAATCCAGGGACGTATTTGAGGAACTGGATTGTCTGGCATCAGTTCAAGAATTTGGGGACAGCTTTCTCCCAGGCAGGGGTTCTTACAGGTTCGTTGTTCCTATGCTGAGACCTCTCCCTGACTGGCAGGCACCATATCCAAATATCCATCAACCTGATTCCTCTTTGATTCCTTTCGTTCGGGGTTCTCAATTCTTCCTGGACTTGTAAGGCTATTTCTTTCACCAGGTAGGCAAGTTTTCTCTCATTATTTCTTCAAATAGGGGTAAAGGATTTTTAAAAATATATTTATTAATTTTTTTACAGAGAGGAAGGGAGAGAGATAGAGAGTTAGAAACATCCATGAGAGAGAAACATCGATCAGCTACCTCCTGCACATTTGGGATGTGTCCGCAACCAAGGTACATGCTCTTTATTTTTTTAAATCTTTATTGTTCAGTTTATTAATTACATTGTTCCCCTTTTTTTCCTCCTATAGCTCCCCTCCACCAGGTACCCATCCACCCTCTGCCCTCACCTCCCCCACCACTGTCCTCTCCCATAGTTGCATGATTTTTGTCCAGTCTCTTGCTGCACATCCCACACCCCTTTTCTCCCCAAGAACTGTCAGTCCATTCCCTCTCTATGCCCATGATTCTGTTATATTCACCAGTTTATCCTGTTCATCAGATTTTTAATTCACTTGATTTTTAGATTCATTTGTTAATAGATGTGTATTTGTTGTTCATAACTTATATTTTTACCTTTTTCTTCTTCCTCTTCTTAAAGAATATCTTTCAGCATTTCATATAATATTGGTTTGGTGGTGATGAACTCCTTTAGCTTTTTTTTTTTTTTTTATCTGCGAAGCACTTTATCAGACCTTCAATTCTGAATGATAGCTTTGCTGAGTAATCTAGGTTGTAGATTCTTGCTATTCATCACTTTGAATATTTCTTGCCACTCCCGTCTGGCCTGCATAGTTTCTGTTGAGAAATCTGCTGATAATTGTGTGGGTGCTCCCTTACAGGTAACTAAGTGTTTTTCTCTTGCTGCTTTTAATATCCTCTCTTTGTCTTTTGCTCTTGGCATTTTAATTATGATGTGTCTTGATGTGGTCCTCTTTGGATTCCTATAATTTGGGGTTCTGTGCACTTTCTGGACTTGTAAGTTTATTTCTTTCACCAGTTGTGGGAAGTTTTCGGTCACTATTTCTTCAAATAGGTTTTCATTGTCTTGCTCTCTCTCTTTTTTTGGCACCCTTATAATTCGGATGTTGGTATGCTTGAGGTTGTTCCAGAGGCCCCTTACACTATCTTCAATTATTTGGATTCTTTTGGCTTCTTGCTTTTCTGGCTGAGTGGATTTTGCTTCTTTGTATTTTAAAGAAGTCAAATCTTTAACTTGATTCTTGCGGTCCTTTAGACTGCTTTTAGGTCTTTGTATAATATTTTTTTATTTCAGTCAATGTATGCTTAATTTCTAGTTGGTCCTTTTTTATATCCTCGAAGGTCTCCTTCATATCCTCAAAGGTCTCATTAAGTTCATTGGCCTTTCTAGGAGCCTCTTGAAAAACCCTTATAACTGTGGTTTTGAACTCTATGTCCAGTCATTTTTCCCCCTCCATTTCTTTCACATCTGATTTCTTTCCATGTCTCTGCATTCAGGCTGCTTCCCTGATTTGGTCGATTAGCTTTGTGTGGTAGATGGCCTCCAGGGGACAGTGGCTCAGCCTCCCCAGTTACCTGAGGTGGATACTCTTGCTGCAGCCCTTTATGGGTTGCACAGTCTTGTTGAAGTTAAGCCTTGATTATTGTTGTTAGCACTAGGAGGGTTTGACCTCCAGGCCAATTGGCTGTGAGGGTCAGCTGTGCTCAGGTTGGATGGGCGGAGTCTCTGGGTTGAGCAGGTAGCCTTGATTTCCGTCAGCTCCACCCTATGTGCCACTTGGGTCTCTGTGCCTGGTGGCAATGGCTGCACGCATCTCTGAGAGAAAGCTGCTGCTGAGCTCCACCCGCTGCCAGACAATTCAACCTCTCCCCAAATGAGTCTGCACACCCAAAGTCTCATCCAAGGTTGCAAAACAATGCAGTCTATTGGTTTCCTGAATGAGAGAGCAAGTCACGAGTCCTCTCTGCACGGTCGTGCACTTTTACTGTTCCCAAGTTTACGTGCCCTCTCCACAAGCTTGCAGACCTCTGCAGTGCCCGAGTTTCAGCGTGCTTCCTTACTATCCAGTTTTACCCCGTATGAGTGTGGGTTCCCTGGACCTCGCCCAGAATTGGGGAATCAGTGCAGTGGGACACCTTTGTCTCCCTCCCCATTTGAGAAAACCAGCCGGGTTTGCAGCCGCCCACCCTATCTGCTTGCGCACGCACAGCTCCAAACCTCTGACTCTGCGCGTATCTTCAACTCTGCCCTCTGCCACTCCTCTGAGTCACAGTGTCCTATCTTTACTTTTATTTGTGGAATTTCCACTCAGCCAGCTTTCTGGTGATTCTGGATGATGTTCATTCTGTCGTTAAGTTACAGTTTTGAAATTGTGTGTGGGGCAGCAAGATAGGTGTTTACCTATGATGCCATCTTGGTCTACATCCAAGGTACATGCTCTTGATCAGAATCAAACCTGGGATCCATCAGTCTGCAGGCTGATGCTCTATCCACTGATTCAAACCAGCCAGAGCAAGGAATTTTATTGTATCCAAAAAAACCCAAACACTTTAATAAGTAATTAATTTTTATGGGTAATTTGAAAGAGAACTACTTTTAAATTACTATTTAATTTTATATAATTTTTTCTGAGCATTTGCATGTTCATTTTAGTTTGACTTTGTTGTTGACTTAAATTTATTTAATTCAACATTATTATATATAATATATATATTTTCTCTTGGGTGGGAATTAGACTATTATAATGAAAAAATATAATAGCATTAGATGTGGCTAAATGGAAGAATATGTTGTCAAAGGAAAATTATTTTCTCCATTCACATCATCCTTTCAAAACCCCTAAGTGGTATTAGAGTTATTGTTATATTTTACTTTATTAAATGAGGAAGACTGCATATTGTGAACTAATAGTTTTAGGAATCAAACAACTTTGGAAACATTAATTCAATAAATATGTGTTGAGTGATTTCTGTGGAAAACACAGTGATGGTAGAGACATGTAGAGAGCTTGCATTGTAGTGTGGTAGGCAATTAACCTAGTAATTAAGAAAAAGAATATTAGGTATTATGCAAGAGAATAACAGAATAGTCTCTATCAAATGTCAAAATTAGCTGTTGACTTAAGAGTATTTCCCTATTATCAAACTACCCAACTCCCCTATGCATAGAAATCATATTTTTCCTTTCTATTGCTCTAACCTCACCTCTTGGTGGGAAATGGTGATCTTGTGATGGCAGCTATACCCATATTTTTCCTCAGATATCCTATCTAATAAAAGAGTAATATGCAAATTGACCATACCTCCTATCAAGCCATGCCCACCAGCCACACCCACCAGCTAATCAGAGCAAATAAACCCCAACCAAGATGGCTGCGGCCACTGAGAGTAGGAGGGAGGCTTGGATTTCCTCGGCAATGGAGGAAGCCAAGCTTTCCGCCTGCCCTTGCAGGCCTAGGTCTCCACTCAGTGCTACAAAGTTTCAATTATAGAAGATATACCTCAACAGAAATGGCAGCAGCCATGGAGCTGGAGAGAGCAGAGGCTAGGGTTGCCTGGGTGATGGAGGAAGCCAAGCTTCTATAGCCCTAGTGCCTAGGCCTCCACTCTAGGATACAAAGTTTCAATTATACGATTTAAATAAACCCAAACAGAAATGGCTGTCACCACAGAGCCAGCAGGAGGCTTGGCTCCACTCCAGGCTACAAAGTTTCAATTGTAGAACATAAATTAATCCCAGATCCCGTTGCCGGCCTGCAAACCACCATAGGCCACTTGCCCAGGCTGCCCCATGCCCCAAGGGAACCCCCAACCTGATCCAGGACACCCTTCAGGGCAAACCAGCTGGCCCCCACCCATGCACTAGGCCTCTATCCTATCTAATAAAAGAGTAATATGCAGATTGACCATCACTCCAATACACAAGAGGGCCGCCCTCATGTCTCCACAAGATGGCCAGCAGAGGAGGGACATTGGGAGGACCCAGACTTGCAAGGGAGGGCAGTTGTGGGTGATCAGGCCAGCAGGGGAGGGCAGTTGGGGTTGATGAAGCCTGCAGGGGAGGGCAGTTAGGAGTGACCAGGCCAGCAGAGGAGGGAAGTTGGGGGCAAACAGGCTGGCAGGGGTGCAGTTAGATATCAATTAGGCTGGCAGGGTAGTGGTTAGGGGGTAATCAGGCAGGCAGAAGTGGTTAGGGGCAATCAGGGAGTCAGGCAGGTGAGCAGTTTGGAGGAGCAGTCCTGGATTGTAAGAAGGATTTCCAACTCCCCATTTAGGCCTGATCCTACTGGGATCGGGCCTAAACGGGCAGTTGGACATCCCTCGAGGGGTCCCAGATTGGAGAGGGTGCAGGCTGAGCTGAGGGACATCCCCCGCCCTCCCATGCACGAATTTTGTGCACTGGGCCTCTAGTATTACAATAAAGTTGTTGAATTTCTTTCTAAATGTGTACTTTAAAATATGACCACTCTGAGATTTGATCATTGGTGAATATGCAAAGCAGAAGGAAGAGCTGTTAAAGAGCAAACAGGGAAAATTCATAATAATTCTAAGTGCCCCTGTCCATAATTCCACTCTGGGAAGAACAGAACAATGGGGCTTCATTTATGTGTTTCTTGCCTTCATTAATTTTTCTTTGTGTTTTGTTTTGCCTAGGTTATATAGGTCATTGAGCAGGGAGAACTAAAATATCTAGTATTACACAAAAATGGCTTTGAATAGTAATGAGATTATAATATTTCCTTCTGGTGTACTTTGATCCTAATTTTTGTTTGCTTGTTTACACAGATAATATATCCAACCCTGATGCTTGGCATGTGGATGTGTCTTTGAATATTCGTCCATCCATGGGCACTGGTGTTATGTTTGCCTTGGTTTCTGGTCAAACAGTGCCCTTTGCCTTGTCCTTGGTGGACTCCTCCTCTGAGAAGCTTCAGGTAACTTTATTCTAACCCTTTATGATCCTTGTTTTTGTTTTTCTTTTTAAATATATTTTTATTGATTTCAGAGAGGAAGGGAGAGGGAGAGATAGAAGCATCAATAGAGAAAACCATTGATCTGTTGCCTCCTGTACGCCCCACACTGGGGAATGAGCCTGCAACCTGGGCATGTGCCTTAACCATGACCTCCTGGTTCATAGGTCAATGCTCAGCCATTGAGCCTGCTGGCCGGGTTATGATCCTTGCTTTTTATTTAAATCTGTAAAGTTGATATAATAGCAGTCTTCACCTCAAAGTGCTATTCTAATAATTAAATGAGATAGCTGATGTAAAGTTTTTGATAAAATCTCTAGCACATCATTAAGGACTCAGTAGATGTCTATTATTGTTACTTTTTTGCTGGCTTATTTTTGAGGTCTGAACCAAGAAATAAGGGTGAGAAATTGAAAAGCTTTCTTGCATGTGTAGCTAAGATTAAGCAGACTCACATACAGGCTACACGGAGTCTTTTCAGAGTACATAAGGACCCACCCTTATTCAGAATTTTGGAGCAATCGTGGGAATTTGTCTGACTACAATCTGCTCTCAGTTATTCAGTGCCTAATTATAATGCTTGTGTTTTCTGGCACACTTAATCTTTTTTCCTACGAGTGAATTAGGAAAGACTAGAGAAAACAAAAAGCAGTTCACGTGGCTTCTTGCTGGCAACTCTGGTTTAAAATTAGGAGGCAGAACAGGAAAAACTCTTGCTTCAAAGGAAACATGAGACTTATCAGAAGATCTGTATGCTTCAGCTTTCTATTAGAGGCTAATAGCTCTGTTCTCATGTCATCCCTGTGGATTCCAACAAGTTACAGCAAGAAGCTTACATTTGTGCCATGATTGGCGTGGATACTCTCTGGAGCTTTTAGAAAGAGATATAAATTAAATAATGTCTGTAGTAATAAAAAGGTGTTGTTTGCAACTTAAAAGATAACTTGGAGGAGTTTCTCTGGTGGTTAACTGTAAGCAACCTAAAAAGATCCTGCTGAGATTTTATCTCTAACCTATCACCACAGGAGCTTACCATACTGGGATTTCAGCTTTTTGTTTGCTTGTTTTTGTATTTGTTTTTTAAACAAAATGGAATTCCTGTCTTCAATGTTATGTTCATGTGGTGGAGGTTAACTCCTGCTGGCCATGCCTTTGATATTTATGCCATCCCTTTTGGCATGTCAGGTTGCTTTCTCAGGATCTGTGTACTTTGTTCTATCTAATAAAAGAGAAATATGCAAATTGACCACACCTCCAATCAAGTCACGCCCATCAGCCACACCCACCAGCCAATCAGGAGCTGGGGCAGAGCCAGCCAGTGCACATGCAGCCCCTGGGGCCTGGTGCGTGCTGGCCAGGGTTAAGGCCTGGGCTGGGGGGGGGGGGGTGGCGGTTTGCTGGGGTGGAGCCAGCCATCAGCCCCATTGCAGGGCGATGGCTGGGTGACCAAGGTCTAAAGCCTCTGTTGTCTGGGGCCTTCCTTCCCAGACTCTGGCCGAGGCTTTAGGCCTTGAGCAGGCTAGGGCTGAGTGGTCAGTAGGACATCCCCTGAGGGCTCCCAGTATGTCAGTAGGACATCCCCTGAGGGGGAAGGTTGGGCTGAGGGATCACCCACCCCCTGTGAACGAATTTTGTGCATCAGACCCCTAGTTTTATAATATTATTCCAAACACTACTGATCATTCTGGAACATCTTTTCAGCTGACCATCTTTAAGTCTAAATGAGTTCAAGGATCGGGAATGTATAACACAGTAACAGGTCTTGAATAATCTGTATTTGAGATGTATAGACTTAACATAGGCATCTTGGATTCCTGAGTAGACACTTCAGACTCTCTCTGCCATCTGGGAAGCATTGCATCTCCCTAGTTTTGATTTTATTTTCTTTCTCACGCATTAACATTTCCTCTGTACACATAAAAGCGATATGCATAAATCACACTTAACAAGTTGAGTCCTTTTGTGTGTCAGTAGTTTGAAAAGTTCAGCAAAATAAATACATTTTCTCTTTTGAGAATCATCTGTTAAGTACTCTGTAACTTACTGCTGGTGATCCCTGTTGTTTCTCTCTCCAGGTTTCCTGATTTACTTTTTCCCAAGTCTATAAGATGGCTTGGGTGACCAAAAATCTCTTTAGTCTTACTAAACCACTTTAAATTTTCCAAGTCTTTTTTCCTAACAAATAGTGATTCAAGTTCTTTTAAAAATATATATATTTTATTGATTTTTTTACAAAGAGAAAAGGACAGGGATAGAGAGTTAGAAACATCGATGAGAGAGAAACATCAATCAGCTGCCTCCTGCACACCTCCAACTGGGGATGTGCCCACAACCAAGGAACATGCCCTTGATTGGAATTGAACCTAGGACCCTTGAGTCTGCAGGCCAACACTCCAGCCACTGAGCCAAACTGGTCAGGGCAAGTCCTTTCTTTTTTATATGCAAGTCTTTAAGTAAGGAAGATTCATAAATAGAAAAATGTTGCTTAAGACACTACTTTAGGTTCTTGTTGTTGGTATCACAACTCTAATGGTATATTAACTTTTCAGAAGTCATCATATATTTATATCTTAGTTAAACCTGAAGTTTATAAAACTAATGAATATTCTAAAATTATGATTATTAGTAGAGGTCTGGTGCACGAAATTCTTGCCCGGGTAGGGTCCCTAAGCCTGGCTGGCAATCAGGGCTCATTGGGGCCTTCTGGCTGCTGTCTGGGGCCTTCCTTCCTAGACTGTCAGCAGGAGCCTTCCTTTGTTCCAAGCTACCCCTGGTGGTCAGCGCATGTCATAGCAAGTGATTGAACTTCTGATCTCCTGGTCGAATTCCCAAGGGGACAATTTGCATATTAGCTTTTTTATAAATATAGATAATAATTAGTATTGTTTTCTTTTAAATTTGGAGGCTCTATTGTACATTTTTTCTCATTGAAATTCAGTTTTTGAGTTTTAAAAACCCTTTATCATTCTTAAGTAGTATTACCATCTGTACTTGCTTATATTGAGTCTGCCTGATTTTTAGGATATCCTGGTATCTGTTGGAAATACAGTAATATACCGGATAGAGGCCTTAAGTCTGTGTTCCAGTCAACAATTTCATCTGGAATTCAGAATCAACAGAACAAATCTGGAGCTGCTGACTCCACTTAAAAATGACATCATCTACTCTGAAGATCTTCAAAGAGAATTTAGCATCTTGGACAAAGCAATGAAAGGAACAGTAGCCACTTACCTGGGTGGCCTTCCAGGTATCTGCTTACTTTTTCTTCAGTTTTAAAAAGCGTATTTTTAATCACAGTGATAGTTGTTAGGGTCACCGAAGGAGGAATGCATGAGGCCAAAGTGGTGAGGGATTATGAATTTATTAGGTCATCTGGATACCAGAGAGGCTGAGCCCCCCAATGATGCCAGCACCCAAATACAGGGAGTCAGAGATTTTTAAAGGACTCTAAGTGGTTTTTTTCTGGGCAGAGAATTTTCTGTGCAGGTCCAGATCCTGGGAAAGTCCAGAGGGGAGAGATAATGGTCTTGGCAAGTGGAATGTGGTCTAAGGGGAAGGGAATGTGCATTCTGAAGTGGCCTAAAAGTCAGTTCCCAGGGGAGGGGTAGGGATTTAATTATTTGATGAAACCTAACAATAGTATTTTAAATAAGTAATTTTATTAAAAGGACATCAGAAGGGAAAACAGAATTTCTGTATCCATTATTCTTTTCCTCATGGTTTGAATTGACATTTTATTGTACATTTTTGTTTATTTTTTTAAATGTGAACTGAAACTAACCACATTTTGCCTCATTTGGCTAGCCTAGCTAGAAAGAATTTATTACTTCATTTCATCCTCATAATAGTCTTTGAATTCAATATTTATTTTTCAATTCATTCTTCATCCAGTATTTTTTAAGAATCTACATCCTAAGCACTAGGAATATAGTAATAAATAGATATGATCCCTGCTATTAAGGGTTTTACAATCTAGTGTCAGAGGCAGACATTAAACAAGTAATTAGAAAAATTTAAAAAGATAAAATTGTCCTAACTTTAGTCTCCTTCCATTACCATTTATTTCTTTACCCTCTTCTACCTCTCCCCATCCAAGATATAAATCTGATATTTGAAGGACTAAAAGAATTTAACTAGGTGAGGGGGAGGGGAGGGGTTAGCATTAATATGCAAATAAAATGGTCTATGTGCTGGAAAAAATGGGAAGGGATTGACATGCTTGAGGAATATAGAGATCAGTATGGTGAAAGCATACTGACCAGGGGGATGGCAGTGCAGAATGAGGCTCTGAACTGAGTCGGGATAAGGGTGAATTAGGAGGTTGGTAGTCCTGGGACAGGGTCCAGATCCTAATTTTAAGAGCTATGAAAATCAATACAAAGTTTTAGACAAGCAAGTTGTATATCATCAATATAGCACCCTGTATAATGGGTGGAGATGGACAGATGAGAGGCAAAAATGCACAAGATGAGTTGGGGGCTCCTGAAATAGTCCAGATGAAGACGCAGTATTAATAACAGCAGCAACAACCCTACTACCTGTTCATAGTGCTTCAAATGTATCCATTCACTGAATGTTTAAAATAGTTTTGTGAGGTAGGTACTATTATTACCCCATTTTACAGATGAGGAGGCTGTTGAAGTATGGTGATGGCAGTGGAGATAGTATACAGTGATTAAACTGGAGATGTATAAGAGAAGTGAAATTAATAGGATTTAATATGATTATAGGATCTCCTAGGTATCTGGCATGAGCAGTAGCATGGGTGGGGAATTCATACCACGATGGAGAAAACTGGAGTAAAAGAAGGTTCATCTTTAACTTTATATTAGAAAATATGAAATTGGCATAAATATTTTACTTCAACTGGCAAAAAAAATTTGAGGCAGAAAGTTCTCTAAAAGAATTTTTAAATACTTTTTGCATGTCACTCTTATGGGGAGAAGTTTGATGTCTGGACTTTAGTAATCTTCATTCCATTACCTTAGCTGATCAGGGACTTCATTTCCCATATATGGAATTTTTATCTGGGTTTTGGAGGAATAGAAATAAATGGGATCTAACAGTAATAGATAGATAGATAAAGATAGCTAAGTACATTGGCTGATAAATAGGAAGTTAAGTTAGCATGGTTAATTATTAGGAATTATAATTAGAGTTCATTCAAATGAATAAATTCTACATTGAAACCCACCACTACCTCACTCACAAATTATTTGTATGCAGTTTTCAAAATAAATAAAATTATGAAAACTTCAGTGGTTCAAGAGCTTTGGCAACAGCACTGAAAAATGACTTCCAGCAAGATAGGTTTAGAAGAAAGTGAGGAAAAATTAAGGGGAACTGAAAATTGAGATATTAATAGTATATGTCAACTATGGGATGAGTAAATTATAATTGTGCAAAATAGACATATTAAATTACACGTTATGAATTAAAAATCAGGGAAAATTGGTCATTCTGAGTTTTTTTTAATAGTGGCATAATCTATAGTGCTCAATCACAGTTAAAGGGGGTTTCTTAATAACTAACTATAAGCCCACAGAAAAGTGTATTGTCAAGTTAGAGGTACAAAATTTAAAGTATATATATTTGTTTAAGGTACTGAGGAAGAAGAGTAAGGACTGAGAATATCTATTGGGAATTAATATTCATGGAGCAGAGATGAAAACAAAACAAAACAAGCAAGCAATAGAGAGATGTTTTTATGGTAAATCATAGTTCTTAGGAATCCAAGGATGTTACCTAAGTATTAAATTTGATAAAGAGAGTGAAAGTGTAGAAAACCCCCAAGGCCATAAACTATTCACTGAAGCATCATTAAAATTGTTATTTTTTAGAACCAAACATTACATAAAAGTGAATTTCCTGTCATGATCTGCCAATGTGTGCTCAGCAAGAAACTATTTCTTTGGAAAATAAAGAAATTTGCTTTAATTCCAGTAATAATAAAAGAAACATATTTATCATGGCATTTAAAATAGATTTCTAAGTAACTATTATTTAGAGTTGAAAAAGTGATTTAACAATACTTAAACTGTTGCTCAGATTTAAAGAGACAATAATGAAGTTCAACATTATAAGTAAGAATGTGCTCATTTCTCCTAAGTGTGTTGATCTTAGGTTTGGGCGGGACTGATTGTGTTTATGAAATGAAAGGAACTCATGTATTCTGAGTTCAGTGCTATGCACAGTGCCTTATACACTCTCTTATATAGATTCATTAAATAGAATTAAATTATTAACTTTTACCTTAGGGCCAGAATTTGGTTGGAAATAGGAAGTTTGAGTAATTCCTCTAAGTGTAAGCAAATAAGATAATAAAAGTCTTGGACTAATTTTTAAATATTCTCTTTTACAGTTGTTCCATTCAGTGCAACACCAGTGACTGCCTTTTTTAATGGCTGTATGGAAGTGAATGTGAATGGTGTACAGCTGGATCTGGATGAAGCCGTTTCTAAACATAATGATATTAGAGCTCACACATGTCCATCAGTTTTGGAAAACAAAAAGAGCCCCTAAGTCATCTTTTCTCTGCTGATAACGTCTTTTTCCTGGGTGTAATTATATTTACATTTCAATAATAGTTGAAGGGTTTTACTTATGATGGGCAGACCTTAATTATTTTATGGTACTTAGTTTGACCTTGGAATTTTAAAAAAGTCCTTTTTTGAGAAAACAAGATTCTCTTGTTATATAAAGCACATTAAAAAGTTCTTACCTTTGTTGCTGTTTAGAAATTAAATAATGAAAAACATAAAATTAATTTGAATGTTTGCTACAAATGACATATCTTCATTTTTATGTTTGTAAAGGCAAGTTTTAATTATGTCATCTTGAACTAGTGTCTAAATACCTAGTTTTCTTGGAAGGAAGGAAAGTAAACCTAAACAAATGCTCATGAGACTAAGAACTGTTGATCACAGCAGATACTATTTTGTTTTTGTTTCTTCCTAATGAAAGCAGAAGAGACAGTGGCCTATTAATTTGAATTGAGTGGGAGGCCTTATAGCTTTATTCCAAAACAACTCCTCAGGGGCACTAGCTTCAGCTTCGCCTTTCTTTCACTGGCTTCACATTTGAGCCAGTAGTTTTACTGAATTAGAGAACAAGTTTCTAGACAGCAGCACAGGAATTGTATCAGTTACTAACTGGATTCCACCAGGATGAGCTGCCAGGTATATTGGGATGGCTGTGGAAACGGGGGGTGGGCACATTCCTTAAATTTGACTGTGCTGGTCACACAAACTCCAGATTAGAAAAAGTAGAATTTAATGACGGAAAGAATGAATGATTCCAACTTTAATAACTTGAATAAGTTGCCAGAATGTGACTGTTTATTGAAGGACAAAGGAAATTATGAAAACTAAAATAGATTTTAATGAAAGAATAACAACAGAGGAACATAATTAATATGGTGTCTTTGGAGAAAGTAGTTTTATCACTCCTAAACCCATGATTCACATTAAGAATGTATCTTATGTTTCATTGACAGTTTTAGAGAATAAACTATTTTTTCCCACTATAGGTATTTTGTATTATGTAAAACATAATAAATTGCTGTATATTTTTAAAATTTATATGAATGATATCTATATTTTATCAACTCTTTGAACAGAACATAAAATTATAGACCTGGCCAGATAGCTCAGTTGCTTTAAACATTGTCCTGATATTCTTAAGGTTGTGGGATTGATCCCAGGTCAGGACACAATACACCAATCAACCAATGAATGTATAAACATGTGGAACAACAAATCTCTTTCTTTCTCCCAACAATCAATACATTTTTAAAATTGCTTAATCATCAATATAAAATTACATAGTATGCATGTAACTCTTCATGCAGCACAGTAGTTCTTTAGTTCAAAGATAGGTAAAGCTCAAATATCTGATGAATAATTATGGCTGCATTGTACATTGGAGCTGAGAACGGAAGAAAAGCACAAGTCGCCTGTATTAAGTATTTACCAGAAATTGTGCTAGACCATCTTAATGGATGTAATTTTTCTCCCAATTACTACCATGTACTGTGGGTCATAAAATTTCAGCAAACAACTACTGATAATTACTTTGGTGTAAAAAAACTGAGGAAGTGGAGTGGTGGTCTGTGTGGCTCAGTTGGTTGGAGCGTCCTCCCAGAGGTGCACACTGGAGGCAACTGGTGGACGTTTCTTTTCCTACCCCTCTCTCTAAAATTACTAAAACATATCCTTGGGTGGGGATTTAAAAACAGACAAGGAAGTGGAAAAACAAAGTATATGAAGAGGAAATAGAAGGGAAGAAAGGGAAAAATTGATTTTTTTGAGAGGGGAGCTCTCTGATTTTCATTTTACTATACCCCAATACACTGAACTCTACAGATCAATTCCACATTTGTCATTAGAAATAGAACCTTCCAACATGCAGTAATCTTCTTAGAAACTCCAGATACTTACTTACAAATTTTGGCTATCTTTGAGATGGACTCACATGTGGCTTAGAGAAAGTGTCTAGACTTCAGACTAAGAAACTTTCATTTGACCTTTTATCTTGATGTTTGCCAAGAAACACAGATTCCTAATTTTAAAGAGAACTGTGGTGCTGAACATTATGCAAGATAGGTTGTAGATTGCCAGCTTGTTGATTTATAACAGTGGAAAGTATAGATCTGCCGCAGCATGCCCAGGTGCAGCGTTCCTGAAAGTATTTGTGACTCATCCGAAGGGGGACATTAGACACAGAAGGAAGGCATGGCTGGGAAGCCCAGGAAGACCCTGGTAGAATTCTTGGTTCAGTGAAGATGCTGCTTAGTTGAGATACTCTAGAATTCTTTCATTCTGTCTTAAATGGGCAGTTGAGCTTCAAAATATTTTGTAATGGATATGAGAATCTGTTAAAGGAAACAAAAGATTTTAAATATAGGAAAAAATGAAATTTGTATGCCTTGATTTGTTTTTTTATTTTTATGCAGAGATTAAAAATATAAAGCTAGTATGTTGCTTAGCAAATATTTTTAAGATATCCTATACGTAGGATGATTGATTAAAAAACAAACCTAATCACTTTTCAGAGTGTATGTTCTTAAGTGAGAAACAAAATTGTATCAGATTTGTAATGCCAGGAACATGTAGAAACTAAAAGTTATTGTGCTGTTGTCTGAAATAATAAATCCAGCTTTTTGTGAAAAAATAAAGAGAATAGTGGTTTATATTTGGTGCTATTTGAGCTTTGTGTCTTGAAAAAGCCCAAGTGACAGATTCATACAGTGTCTCCTAGAGCTTACTATTTTCAGACAGGTTATGGATCAGTAATAATAATGGTTAATTTGTGAGAACAGAGTTATTAACCTTGGTTTTCCTGTCTGAAGTTTTAATTCCTCTATCAATCCCTGTGAGTCTTATAAAGTATTTTCAATTATATTTTCATTCTGAAACTGGTATTATTGATGGGGAAAATTTTTTGAAGGGTATGTTTGTTTAATAATAATAGACATTTATTTAGGAAACCCCTTAAGCCTTTAATCTCTAGTCAGTACAAAAGACTGGGATATTGGAGGTAATTTTATTTATTTATTTAACCTTCACTGGAGGATATTTTTTCCATTGATTTTTATTTTTATTTTTATTGTAATCAGCTAGATATTATTTTAAATCTTTATTGCTGAAAATACTTTTTTTCTCCCGTTGACTCCTTATAGCCCACCCCTTCCCCCATGCCAGGCCTTTACCACCTTATTGTCTGTGTCCATGGGCTGTGCATATACGCATACAAGTTCTTTGGTTGATCTCTTCCCATCCACCTACCCCTGCCTTCCCTCTGAGATTCATCAGTCTGTTCCATGCTTCTGTGTCTCTGGATCTATTTGGCTTATTTTATTCATTAGATTCCACATAAGAGTGACATCATGTGATACTTATCTTTCTCTGATTGGCTTATTTATCTTAGCATAATACTCTCCAGGTCCCTCCATGTCGTCTCAAAGGATAAGATCCTTCTTTTTTACTGCTGCATAGTATTCCATGGTGTAAATGTACCACAGCTTTTTAATCCTCTTACCTACTGATGGATACTTGGGCTGTTTCCAGATCTCAGCTATTGTAAATTGTGCTATTAATGAATATAGGGGTGCATACATTCTTTCTAATTAGTGTGTCTGGTTTCTTAGGATATATTCCTAGAAGTGGGATCATTGGGTCAAATGGCAGTTCCATATTTAGTTTTTTGAGGAAATTCCATACTATTCTCCATAATGGTTGTACCAGTCTGCATTCCCACCATAAGTGTATGGGGTTCCCTTTTCTCCACATCCTAGCCAGCATTTGTCATTTGTTGATTTGTTGATGCCATTCTGACAGGTGTGAGATGATACTTCATTGCCATTCTAATTTGCATTTCTCTGATGATCAGTGACTTTGAGCATTTCTTCATATATCTCTTGGCTATCTGTATGTCCCTTTTGGAGAAGTGTCTATCTAGGTCCTTTGCCCATTTTTAAAATTGGATTGTTTGTCTTCTGTAGGCAGCAGTTACAGGGTTAAGCCTTGGACTGACCTGCTGGCAAAGTTGCAAACAAGTCCTAGTTTAGAGGGCACAGTCCTCTAAGCATAATTAAACTTAATCTTGTGACTGCTGCCTAGATCTTTCCTGGGTAGCTAATGGGCTGTGGGAGGTATAGCAAGTGCTGCCAAAACAAGTGAAACTTATAAGACATTGTAAATTACTTTGTTTACCCCTGACTATAAAATAAACCATCAGCTTGCCGTCTGGATCTATTCTGTGGCCTCAGCAAGGTCCAGAAGATCCATCTAGACCCAGCTTATTCTCTTTGTCATTTCTTCCTCCTTTGCTGCCCTTGCGAAGGCGCACCGAACCCTTAGCTGTGCTGGTGCAGCACAGTCTTCCTTTTGTTAAGTTGTATGAGTTCCTTATATATTTTGGATATTAACCATTTATCAGATGTATTATTGCCAAATATATGCTCCCGCACAGGGGACTCCTAAAATTTCTTGATGTTGCAATTGATGATCTGGGTTTGGGAAAAGACAGGGTCATTGAAACCTCTAGAGACAAGTGTGAAAAATTTCTAATTCATTTAGCAACAAATATTATAGAGTAATTACTCTGCATAAAGTAGAATGTCTGAAGAGCTAAACCCATCTGAATAGGAAACGACAATACTCAAGTCAGCCCATGGTAGGCCTCATATTCCTATTCCTTGGAGTTACAAAGCAGGTTCTTTCAGGTTGTACCTAAAAACGGAGGCAATACAACTTGTGATCATTGCTTCAATATTAAAGTAGCTTATTCCTTATAAACAAGATTGATTTGATAGTGATCTTACACATGGGTTACTAGCTATTATCATGTTTCAAGCTTTCACAGAGAATTTATAATTGAAAATTGGACTCTCTTCAGTGGAAGAGACATTGGACAAAAGTTCAGCCAGTGATGTAGTTGGGTCCACTCCTAGCTCTTGGCTGTCGTGTGTTCATGTTTGTAGAGTATGATAGTGAAGGGCGGTTTCATGCATCAGCATCCTATGTGGTTTTCTGGTACATATTAACCAGAAAGGTATGGTTACCAAATCCAATTGATGCCATGAAAAGACGGACTAAAGATAATGTGAAGCTAAGAAAGTCAGAAGTGTCAGAAACTGAGTATGGGGTGTTTGGAACAAGTAGTGCCCTGAGGCTGTGAGTCATATCCTGAGGCGCAGCAGCTGCTTCTGCAATGCTGCAGACCTGCCATGGCACAGCAATTACCTTGTGGCATAAAAGGATTGCCACAATTGCCTTGTGGCAATAAGAGTAGCATCCAGTGAACTTACAGACTCAGTTCTGTGTCCTACAACTACTTACCACAGCAAGCTCACTCCAAAGATAACACTAGTTCTATATGAGAAATTGTACAATAAAATTTGTAGTTTACTGGTGAGAAATATTTCCTGCTAAAGTTTCAAATGGTGGAATCTGAAATCTTATTCTGTAACTAGAGGCCTGATGCACAAAATTGTGCACTGAGAGGGTCAGTCCCTCAGCCCGGCCTGTGTCCTCTCTGTCTGGGACCCCTTAGGGGATGTCTGCCTGGAGATCAGGCCTAAGCTGGCAGTCAGACATCCTCTCTCAATCCAGGACCCCTTGCTCCTTGCTGCCTGCCTACAGCGAAGGTGGGAGAAGCTCTTGCCACCGCCCTGCACTAACCAATTGTGAGTCTGGCTTCTGGCTGAGCAGCACTCCCACTGCTGTGATCACCAGCTGTGAGCCCCCACATGGAGGTCAGTGTACATCATAGTGACCGGTTATTTTGCTGGTCCTTCCACCATTTGGTTGATTTGCATATTAGGGTTTTATTATATAGGATCAGTCTCCAGATGGAAAAACAGCTTGTTACATTTGGTCCTTCCTTCTTCAAGTTGATTTGAACAGAGAGGAGATGAGATTAATATTTAACTGACATAGGGAGAATCTAACATTATTGTAGTTCCCTAGAAATAAGCAAACAAAATAATTTTTATACATGTAAGTAATAAATATAATACATATTGAAGTGTAGTTAAAGCCCTATTGAACCTTGAAGCTGAGGCTGAAGCCTTCCTGAGCCAATTTGGCATGTACAAGATAGCCACAGAGGCCTACTACCTGGCTCCTCTGAAAAATAGGCACTGTCTTAGTCTTCTTTTTATATGCAACTAGCAAGATGTCAATCAGTAATTGTATCCCAGGATGTGCCCAAATTTGAAACTACATGTGCCTTTATTCTTATTAGTTATCCCATCACTTAGTAATAGATATATTTTTGGAGTGAACAAATTCTATCTCCAACTCTACTTACAGCCTGCTGTATCACTGAGGCCCAACCAATAATAATATCAATTTAATAGTTGTGAAGACAAATGTGATATTTAATTCAATTAAGCAAATGCTGATGATGACTCTGAAAACTTGTATAATCATATAGTTGGAACCCTGGGCTAGATACTGTCCTAGGAAAAGTGTCCTAGTCCTGCCATCAACATTTTTACAGTCTAGGGGATAGCAGACAAATGGACAAGTAATTAAAACATGAGTTTGAGTTTGATAAGTGGTGCAGCAGAGAAATAAACACTTCAGGAGGTTATGTGGAGGAATAAATGGATTTCAAATGGAAGCTCAGTGGAAGCTTAGTGAATGGAAGCTTTTTGAATTAGGCCCAATAAGATAGATAGGAATTTCCATTAGTTTCTCTGCTTCCAAGTCCTGTTGCCCACAATGTTTCCAGATGATCTCTCTCACAGAGATCATATTTCACTGTAATCCTCATAACCTCCTTTGTTTATTGATTATTGCCTGAATTACATATAATTAATTGGGCTTTCAAGGGCTGTCATTATTAAACTAGTAGATCTTGACCCAAGATGCTTACCAGATTCACTGGCCCTATCCCAGACAACTAAATCAGAAGATTCCCATGGGTAACCAAAGTAACAAGCCACAGATACCACCTCTGGGTTACTCTCTAGCCCAACAATTTTCTTTTTTTAAAAAATTATTTATTATTTAAAGTATTAGAAATAGTATTACACATGTCCT
The DNA here is from genome assembly GCA_027563665.1 of Antrozous pallidus. Taxonomy (NCBI): domain Eukaryota; kingdom Metazoa; phylum Chordata; class Mammalia; order Chiroptera; family Vespertilionidae; genus Antrozous; species Antrozous pallidus. The sequence continues at coordinate 89,800,961 of CM050514.1, forward strand.
CTTTTGCCCCATTGACCTCTCCTCAGCCATCCCCACCCCCCAGCACATGCCTAATGCTGGGGTGATATCCAGCATCTAGAAGGGTTCAGGAATATGGAAAAGGTGCTGTGGCGTAAATTAATAAAGAGACTAGAAATATAATGTAAATTTGCAATCCATGGGGGAGCCAAAGGAAGCTTAGATGTAGGAAGCAAGTTCTCTGAATCTCCAGACCCCTTGCTCTTTATTAACACAAATTGCCCTAAAGCACAGTAGATATACATATCAAAAGGTAAGGTTTAGTATACAATGCATTGTCAGTTTTGGGGGAACTGCCTTTGTCTGTTCAAGTGTTTGGCCAGTAGGAGGCAATAACATGTAGATTAAAATGGCCTCACCTGTCTGGCAGCAAGAAATCATTTATGTAAATTCAGGTTTGGGGAAACACTTTTTGGCCATTCCAGTAGGTAAGAATCTATATTCTTTCAGCCCTTGATGAAGGCTCAAGGCTCACCAACCTTTTAATGAATTCCATGCATTTATGATCTGCTGAAATTAGCCTCTGGCACATGCTCTCTCCCTCCCCCCCCCCCCCCCCAGTGTCTGTATCTGTGTCCATTGGTTATGCTTATATGCATGCATACAAGTCTTTTGGTTGACCTCTCTCTCTTCTCCCCACCCTCCCCTGCCCTCTGAGGTTTGATGGTCTGATCAATGTTTCTCTGTCTCTGGATCTGTTTTGTTCATCAGTTTATGTTGTTCATTATGTTCCACAAATGAGTGAGATCATGTGATAGTTATTTTTCTCCAACTGGCTTATTTCGCTTAGCATAATGCTCTCCAATGTCCATCCATGCTGTTGTGGATAGTAAGAATTCTTTCTTTTTTTTACAGCAACATAGTATTCTCAAGCCCAGCAATTTTCAGTGTGCTGCAAAAAATTTTAATACATGCAATGCCTGACTATTTAGTCAGGGGCAATTATCTCTTTTCCCTTAGTTTGTCAAATAAAAAAATGACAACAGTCAACACAACAATAGCCATTCAGTGTGAGTGCCCTGTCTTGAACCATAAATATATCCTCCTATCTAATAAAAGAGTAATATGCAAATCATCACTCCGTTACACCAACAAGCCATACCCACAAGCCACACCCACCAGGCATCAGGTGCAAATATGCAAATTAATCCCAACCAAGATGGCTGCAGCCTCAGAGAAAGGAGGGAGGCTTGGGTTTTCCAGGCAATGGAGGAAGCCAAGCTTTCCATACACCTTGGTGGGCCCAGGCCTCCACTCAATGCTACAAAGTTTCAATTACAGAAGATAAGTAAATCCCAACAGAAATGGCTGCAGCCACGGAGTGAGCAGAAGGCTTGGCTTACTCCAGGCTAAAAAGTTTCAATTGTAGAAAATAAATAAATCCCAGATAGCAGGGTCTCCACTTGGGTCACTAGTGAGGGTGGCCGGCCTGCAAACCAACACAGGTCTCTTGCCCAGGCCGCCCCATGCCCCAAGGGACCCCCACTCTGATCCGGGACACCCTTCAGGGCAAACCAGCTTGGCCCTACCCATACACCAGGCCTCTATCCTATCTAATAAAAGAGTAATATGCATATTGACTATCACTCCAATACACAAGATGGCTGCCCCCAGGTGGTCAAAAATCCTGCCCCCATATGGATATAAGATGGCCATCACAAGATGGCCAGCAGAGGAGAGCAATTGGGAGGGACCAGGCCTGCAAGGGAGAGCAGTTGGGGGTTATCAAGCCTGCAGGGGAGGGCAGTTAGGGGTGACCAGGAGGCCTGCAGAGGAGGGAAGTTGGGGGTGTGACTGGGCCTGCAGAGAAGGGCAGTTGGGAGGGGGGCCTAGACATGCAGAGGAGAGCAGGTGGGGGGGGGCGGGGACCAGGCCTTCAGGGAAGAGCAGTTAGAGGTGACCAGGCCTGTAGGAGCGGGCAGTTAGGGGCAAACAGGCTGGCAGGGGAGCAGTTAGGAATCAATTAGGCTGGCAGGGGTGTGGTTTGGGGGTTATCAGGCTGGCAGGCTGAAGTGGATAGGGGGAATCAGGAAGGAAGGCAGGCGAGCAGTCGGGAGTCAGCAGTCCTGGATTGTGAGTGGGATGTCGGACATCCCTCGAGAGGTCCCAGATTGTAGAGGATGCAGGCTGGGCTGAGGAATACCACCCCCCGCTCCCCCTGCCCCATGCATGAATTTCATGCACTGGGCCTCTAGTAGGTCATATAATAGAGTTGCATCTTATTGGTCATGTCATATAATAAAGTTGTGTCTTACTGGGTCATTATTGGTACCAAGATCCTTATAAATATGTCTAGGCACCTGATTCTTAAAAAGTCACTTGGAGTAAAAAGGTTGGGTAACTTTTGTTATTATTTGTAGGTCAAAATTATATCAATTTTTTTTGTCAGATCGGCAAAAAGTACAATTTATTTTTTGGTATGCTGAAGAATTTTAGTAGTTTATGTGTGCCATGAGAGAAAAGGTTGCAAATTGCTGCTCTAGCCTTATGCACTCCCCCATTCTTTTTGTCTCCTGTGTGCATCTGTACACACACACACACACACACACACACACACACACACACACACACACCAGAGGGCAGACAAAGCATAAAATTGATTGAAAAATAGAAATAAAGTAAAGGATATAGAGGAACAGGTGTGTGTGTGTGTGTGTGTGTGTGTGTGTGTGTGTGTGTGTGTGTGTACAAAAACAGGAAAGAAAAAGACAATGAAGAAAAGGGATATGAAAACAAAGAGTCACTGAGAGATTTGGTAAGATACAAAATAAATGATAAAGTGGAAGAAAGAAGAAGCAAAGATTACAAAAGATACTGGATGAACAGGATAAGATAGAAATAGAGAAAAATGCAAAAGGAAATGAAACATCTACTTTCCTATAGTCACTTAAATAAGAATAGGTAGAGAAGAATTGAGATAGCCACAGAAAAAGAGAGATTGAAAGGTGACAGAAATGATGAAATAGGGACAGATATTTAGAAGACAAGGTCCAAGAATGAAAAAAAGGGAGAGAGAAAGAGAAACAAGAAAAAAGACCAAATGAACATGAAAATAGAGAAAAAATATTAAGTAGAAGAAAGGAAGATGAGCCAAGTATAGAGAAGGGAAGAGTGAGATGGAAACAACAAATACAAATGAAAAGGAAGAAGGAAAGCTCCAGGAGAAAAACAGCAAGGAGAGGCACACATAAAATTAAATAAAAAGGGGAGTATGTCTGGAAAAGGAAAGTGGGAACAAGAATAAAATAATAAAAAATAAAATGGAAAAAAAAGGATGGAGAATTAGACAAAGAGACTGAGAAAAGGAAAGAAAAGGAGAGAAGTATAGAGTGGGGCAAGGTAGTTTTACAGTTGTATTACAAACAGAGTTTATTCTTATGTTATTTAATTTTTATATTATTTTCTATATGAACAACTATAAACCTACTTTCCCCCCACCCTATACAAAGAGAGGCGGGAAGAAGGGGTTGCTCAGCGAGTTTATCCAAGGTGAGGATGGCAACCATAAGGACATAATAAGATGATGTCCATGCCCAGAGGTGGTGCCTTTGGCCAAGTAGCTGCTGAGAGTGTAGTCAGTGTTCCTGAAATCATTCATCAGCGAAGTCCCTGTAGGAGCTGATAGTTCAAAATCCAGGTGTCAGGGATTTAATTTATTCTAAAGGCTGTGAGGGGAGGATCTGTTTCAGGAAAAGGGTAAAGTTTTATAACCTTAAAAGATGTATTGATGCTATCTGTTTTCACCATTCCAATGTTCACCAACATCACTAGAACATATATTCAGATTTATTATGATGCAAGATCAGAAGTGCTGTTCAGTTAAGCACTCACGTTAATGTTCATTTAACAAAAGACATAGATTCTGACTCATAAATTATGTGAAGGGGAAGGTAAAGAACCTAGAAAATAATTATCTAACATAGATGCATTTCCTCTGAAAGCAATAAAATATCTTTGCTGCTTCCTGCAGAAATGACTTTAAGGCATTTATATATTGTGGCTCTTCTACCTAATATTTAGATAGTGTGGTTTAGAAAGTAAAAAAGGAAAAAAAAACAACTCTAGAATTTTATATTCAACTTTGCCCCCATTTGTAAATCATACATTTATTCAAATAAAAATTATGTTCAATAATCTAGTCAATTTATATATGCAGTTAGTATTGAATGGTTTGTTCTGTGATTAATTTTTTTTAATCCCTGTTATTATATACAAATATAAGACCTCATTGGGTAGGCAGATAGGAGATACTAAATAACTCAAATCCTATCTAATAAAAGAGTAACATGCAAATGTGATCATACCTTGGCTCCTGATTGGCTATGCTACCAGCCAATCAGGAGAAGGGGTCGGGGCGGCGCAGTACATAATCCTGCCTCTCTGGCTGCCTCTGCACAGCCTGGGGAAGGAGCACCATAGGCCTGGGGAGCGGACGCTATGCTGGTGGTCCCAGCAAGCCCACAGTGCCAGTTCCCCAGGCTGCATGGAGGCACGGCGGGAAAGCCGGCTACCGCCGTGCTTTGATGCAGGCGCCTGGGGTTCGAGATCGCAAAGGGTGCGAGCGCGGGGGTCCCAGATCACTGGTGCACACGCGAAGGGCAGGACCACGAGAGGCCGGGGGGAAGACCAGCTACCGCCGCGCTTCGCTGCGGGCGCTGGGGGTCCCAGATTGTGAAGGGCATGTGCGCACGGGGATCCTTGATCGCCATGGTGGAGGGGCCAAGGCAGAGGCCATTAGGGGTGATCAGGCCAGGAGGGGAAGGCAGTTGGGGGTGATCAGGCCAGGCAGGGTGGGCAGTTGAGGGTGATCAGGCTGATGGTGGGGAGCAGTTGGGGCCGAGCAGGCCGGCAGAGGGAACCAGTTGCAGAGTGGTTAGCAAGCAGAGTGGTTAGGGGTGATCAAGCAGTCAGGCAGGTGAGTGGTTAGGAGCGGATTGCGAGAGGGTTGTCAAGTGCCAGTTTAGGTCCGATCCCACAGGGATCTCAGATTGAAGAGGATGCAGGCCGGACTGAGAGACAACCCCCCACCCTCACCCCCCACGTGCACGAATTTCGTGCACTGAGCCACTAGTATTAAATAAGGAAAAAATCAGTTTAACTAATAAAGCTGTTTCTGAAAGTAGTTTCTATCTACTTCTTTAGCTTGCCTGAGTAGAAACTGGAGAATGGCTATGAGATATAGAAAAGTGGTCTGATGACCATGCTGAGGTAAAGTCAGGAAAAGAACATACAAAATTTTCCTAGGGATTCTCTAGTACCACTCATGGGACTACTCTGTAATACTTCAAACATAAGACATATTTAGTTCTACTAATTGCATAATAAAGTATACTATACTCCAGTACACTTGGGGCTGAGAAAACAAGCTGAAAATATTCATTATGAACTGTTCCAAATTCAATAACATGATTAGATGCTCTTCATTTTTATTCTTAACTTAGATTTAAAAGTAGCACTTTGGATCCACTTTCTCTCCACTTATGCTTTCAGTTTAGAACATAAATAAACCCCTTGGGAACTAGGGACGTGAGTGGCAAATTGCTATAAGCCCTCATTTCTTTTCCCTGCCTTTTTCCTCACCTGTAGAATTCTTCAGTCCTAGGAGAGTGAGGAAATCCTCACTATAGACAAAAGAGGTGAATCCTGTGGTTAAACTCATTTTAAACACAAACTATTTCCTTGGCTATTAATTGCTTTGTCTTAATCTTAGGTGTTCTACAGCGTTTCCAAGGCCCTTCATAATCTTTCCCTTCCTCCTGTCCCCACACATCATCTCTACCTCATTAGACCAGTTACTCATGGCCCTTCATGGGTTACCATTTAATCCACTTGTTTTCATTCTGCTTTGGCTTGTGTTTTCCATTTGACTAATGGAGCCCTCCCCACCTTTATTCACCTTGTAACATTTGTAGATATTTTCATGTACATTGTTTACCCTGTGTCTTTCTACAGGCTGTAATTTTCATGAAAGGAGGGGCATTATCTGTTCTGCAGTAGCTGGCATTTAATAAGCTATACTTATTTGTTAAATAAATAAATAAATTCTATTGTTTACATGCACTTGCTTTACTTTCTAACTAGGTTGCAAACATTTATGCACATGGAAAATATCTGTTATTCTTTTTATCCAGAGCCACTTCCAGACAACCTCATTGCCTCCTAGGATACCCTTGACTTCATGGATACTTGAAAAATCTAGGCTCATTAAAATCTTGAGGCACTAGTGAAAATTATAGAGAACATGAGGAATATGGTACACAGGAATGGGGTGTGTACATTTTAGTAAGCATTGTTTCAGCATGCTGAGATGAGCTGTATTATGCTTCACCTTTGTTTGGTCCAGAAGAAAGAATAATTCAACAGTGAAGAGCAGAACATTTGCAGCAGATAAAGGGCAACACTGAAGGTGTCTGTGGTCTGTCTGGAAAGAAGCAAGAACGTGGGGTTGTCCCTACTCAAGGCCACAGCAGGATGGCGTGGGGTAAAAGGCCTTGCACTATAAAGAGACACTTCAATGTAAGGAAGGTGCAGAAATGCAAAGATTCATCCTGCTTTTCTCCTCATTCTTGGATTTTCATGTTCCAGGCTAAACAGATGACTCTTATTACTGAAGAGCAGCCCACATCTACAAATCTTGGCAGGACTGTCTCACAGGAAATCCTCAACTTTTTATCAACCTGGACATGTCATTTTTTTTAAATACTCTTACAAAGGAGTGTTTCATCATTACTTTCACATTTTTGGAAATAACTCAAATGAATTCTACTCAGTCGCAAAGAAAAAAAATCATCAATAATTATTTACATTTAACAGACCTATATTTTCCCCTTCTGACATGAAAGCCTAATATTCAACTACATTTCTGGAGGTACATTTTATATTTTTGCCTGCAATTCTGCCTTCTCTCTGTCTGCCTTTGAAGATAAACCCACATTTCAGTCGTGATTTGTTTCATGTCAGTAAAGTTAAAACAGAACTGTAACACATTTGGTGGAACATGTTACGGTATTTGGGAATCCTGCTCTCTTCCTTCCTATTGTCCCATAATGACTGCTTGCAGCTTTCCAGGCTCTCACTGCTGCTCACTACTTTTTTCTTTAATTGGAATAAAATTCACATGACTTGTAATTTGTCATTTTAAGGCCTACCCAGCGTCGAGTCTCTCCTCACCTCTTCTTCCTCAGCAGAGGGAAGCAGCAGCGTTTCCCCTGACCAGGGCTTCTCCTGTCCCATTTCTCCAGCTTCTTGGTGCCCTCTGCCACCAAATATTTTGGGGATTTGTTACCTTTTCTCAATTACTAATGCAGCGCTGCTGCCCTAGGCTCACATTCTCTCTCACCAGACTAACTGCATTTGCCTTTCAAATGTCTGTCTGCCTCAAACTTTCCCATTTCCTTATATTCATCCTCTTTTTTTGTTATTACTTATGTTTTGAAAATAAAGATCCCTCAAGTTATTTTTGTACCTTAAAACAGTCTTTGGCTGTCCACTGCTGAGAGGAGAAAGTTCAAACTTGTTTTCTACTTGCCTGGGTTTCCATTGCCATTTACTCTATGCACACCACAATTCATCCACAGTGCATGCACTTAATTCCTGAACACATTCATTTCCTCCACAGCTACTGTATGGCAGTCATTGTGATAAGTGCTGAGAACTGGACAATAAATGCACCTGTGTGAGCTTCTGCTCTCAAGCAGCTTCAGTGGAAGCTTCCCCTTGTTTGGTTGTGCATATCTATAGAATCAATAAGGACTAAATTATGTCACAACAAGATCGTAAGTTCCCTACTCAAGAGCAGGACTCACAGATTCCTTATAGTGGTAACCTCAGAATCAAATACTGTGCCTGAGTCACAAGAAAACATTTAGCTCAGGCATACTGTGCTGATTTGTGTCTTATTTAACACAATAGTGAATGTGTAGTCAGTGACAGATACTCTCTGTTTAGTGATCTGTAAAATGTGATTCAGATTAACTGATGGAAGTACAAATAATAAAAAACACGGTGATGTAGATTACAATTAAGTTTTGTATTATTTTCATTAATTTCTATGATATCTCAGTTTATCTTAATGATTGAAAATATACATTCTTATTTTTCTGATTTTCCATAAGGTGGTCATTTTTTATTGTAGGGTCTATCCTTGAGCAGTGGTCCTTGATATACAGCTTCAGTGGGACACAGTCATATCTAAATTCCTATTGTCAACGAAGACAATCAAGAACTATTCCCCATCTTTAACATTATTGAGTGGCTTAGGTTTTACCTAGATAATTTTCTTTAAAAAATAACCATTGTAAAGTGAGAGAGCATTTGGTATATTCTTCTGCCTGTTGTCTAATTTCACTTAATCAGTCCAGAAAGCAGAGCATTTAAGCTTGTTTGAAAGCTCTTACAGGAAACCAGATGAAGGTTTATAAACCCCCCTTGGAGGAGGTGTGTGCACATTCTGAGGAACTGGACAAGGCATGGAGTGGGCCATGTGTACATGCTCTTTACTCCTCATGAGTCCTCAGTCCTCTCCTATTAATACCATACACCTTAGAGAGGACTTCTGAAAAGGAAGTGAGGCTGGGCCTGCTGGCATAGTGAAACGAGCACTGATTTGGAAGTAGGATCATTGGTTGACACCCTGGGGAAGGGTTGTGGACCCAGGTTAAGATGGTAGGGTGGGAGAGAAATGCCTTGGACTTTGCTAGCAAAGATCTGGCTTCTCCTTCCAGGTTACCGTCTATGTGACTGTGAGTGAATTATTGCTTCTTGAGTTTCGGTTTGGAGATCTTTAAAATGGAAATAAAATACATCTCAAACAGTGACTATGATAAATCAATGAGAGATTTAAATACAATGCCTGGTATATAATAGGTATTTATTAAACACTAGTGGCCCTGTGCATGAAATTCATGCACATTAAAAGGGAATTAATTAGAGAAAATATTTTAATATTGCTATTTGCCCTTTCTCTATAATAGAAGTGTCAGAGATGAAATAAAATTAGTAAAATGTATATGAAAATCTTCCTCCTTTCAGAGTCTGGGGCGTACGATGGGACCCAGAGTCAAGTCCCTGCCCACCTGTGCATACCTCAAAATTGAGTGAGACCCAGACTTGGCCAGCCTCACCCCTATCAATCCCCACCAGGCTGGGGTGCAGCCTCAGGTCCCTTGGCCTGGCCTGGTGCCATGCAGCCTCAGGTCCCTGATGATCGCTCATTATGGGCACAGCCTCTGCTGTGGGCGCAGCGGTCTTGTGTTATGGGAACCCCGCCTCTGCTGTGGGCACAGTCATCTTGTGATGGCATGAGGGTTAATTTGCATAATACCTCTTTATTATATAGGATTATCTAGCTTTTAAATATTGATAACATTGTATTTAATCACAGTTAGTGGAAAAGTTATGTTAAATTAGTCTAACCAATAAAACTCCCAATGACCAAGTTGTGATTTTAGTCTTCTGAAAATGGCATTCTTACTAAATATTTTATTTATGTTTAATTCACGCTAAGCTTTTTCTGTACTCAAAGACAAATAGATTATGGGTGCAGGATATGCCTTTCTGTTAATCAAGATTTCCCCAGTTTGCTTCTCTAGATTGATACTCCAAGGATAAGGCTCCTCAATTCTTCCTTCAGATATTTCCTGTAGCTTGAACTTGTGGAGTATCTACCCACACTATGCACTTCTTCTCTTAAAAGAGGAGAGGAGAACAATCTTAAAAGTGTGGGACCTGGCAGTCATTTGTATATTTTATAATTCTACTGATCCTACCCAATATCATTACCATTTTCTCCCAATATAATCTAGGCCAATTAGGTTCACATCTATTCAACACTTGAATGGTACTGAGAGAAAAGTAATCTGGTATATCACTATAAAGAGTTTTGTAATTGTTTTAAAGTTGCGAAGTCATCCTTTTCTATTAAAGCTCATAGAATAAACTTCTTTTATGTAAAACTACTGTAAAAGTTATAAACTGTGTAAAGTTACTATGTTAAATGGAAAAAGGCTATAAATTGAGACCCAAAAAGTTATGTTGAATAAATAATTTATGTACAATAAAGCAAAGTCAGATGTGTGCAAAGAAATAAATAAAATAATCATGTAGAGATAAACAGATAGTTCATGAGACTCTGAAAGTCTAGAGAGAGCTCGATAATCTGGTCTAGTTCCTCAGTGAGGTTTGGATGCTCATATTTTGTTTGTATGTAATAGTTTTTATCTTAGGTTGGGTTCTCCAGACTAAGGGGACATTAAGCAAGGTATCTATTTGTGTTAGGTTAATTTCTTCCAAATAAAGGAACCTTAGATAAGGGATTCATGTGCAAATAATTTATTACAAAAGTGCTCCCATGAAAATTAGGGAGGAGGGAAGGATGCAAAAGAGGGAAGTTTAGAATCAAGGGTACTATTTCAAGCAATGGTAGTGACAGCCCAGTAACAATGCACTCTCTGTCCTGACTCAAGGAAAAGTTGCTGGGCTTTCACACTACCTCACCAGCCGGTCATTGGCTTGTGGCCGCAGTGGTGGCTATAAACTCTTAAGCGCTTCCTGCTCTCTGCTTATGCTGGCAAAGGTGCTTCACTAGCTCAAAGGCCCCTTTTAAAAATCATGACAGGAGTGGCCTCCAGAACTGTGAGAAAATAAATTTCTGATGTTGTTAGCCACAAAGTTTTTGGTAAATTGTTACAATGACCATAAGAAACTAATACAGAAACTACACTTATTTTTCTTAAAAAAAAAAATCAAACAAAACTACTCTATCAATTGTTACACAATTTTCTAAATGCTTAATTTTAATTTCTATAACTAATCCCATCATGGTGTTTGGATTGGATTGATCTTTGAGTAGCACCACACACACACACACACACACACACACACACACATACACACACACACACATTTCAGAGAGGAAGGAAGAGGAAGGGCAAGAGACAGAAACATCAATGATGAGAAAGAATCATCTATTGACTGCCTCCTGCATGCCCCGCACTGGGGGTCGAGCCTGCAACCTGGGCATGGGCCCCGCTGGCATTGCACCATTACCTCCTGGTTCATAGGTTGATAATCAACCACTGAGCTATGCTTGCCAGCCATCTCCCCCTTTTAAAAAAGTGTTTGATCTGATTTTATTGCTAAACACTGGTCTGCACAAGCAAAGGGGATGTGTCTGATATTCTGGTGTTTTCCTTAGCACTCAGCCCAGGCCAGGGAACACTATCCTACTATACAAAAAGCCAGGTGCCGTCATGATCTAAACGACCAGATGGATGACCGAACAGCAGGCTAGGAAGCTGAGGGAGTGGGAGCTGTGGACCCCAGCTGGATGGGCATGGTGGAACTCTGGGTCTTGTGTGATCGGGGGCATGGCCAGCCTTCAAATTGGACCCTGACAGAATGGAGGAGGGAGCCCCATTTCTTGCAGAATTAGCCTTTGGTCAGCTTGCTGTCAGTGGCCTGCCAGCCAGGAATCCCATTCACCTGCACCCCAGACCCTCCCTGGGGAGGGCAGTTGGGGGCAATCTGGCTGGTAGGGGAGGGCAGTTGGGGGCAATCAGGCTGACAGGGGAGCACTTAGGCATCAATCAGACAGGCAGGGGAGCAGATAAGGGGTGATCAGGCTGGTAGGAAGAAGTGGTTAGGGGCAATCAGGCAGGCAGGCTCGTGAGTGGTTAGGAGCCAGCAGTCCTGATTGTGAGGGGGATGTCTGACTGCTGGTTTAGGCCTGATCCACAGGAGTCCCAGATAGGAGAGGGTGCAGGCTAGGCTGAGGGACACCCCTCCAACCCCGTGCATGAATTTTGTACACTGGGCCTCTAGTATACTTACATCCAAACAATGAGTGCCTCTTCTTTGCTTAATCTAAAATGAGTTTCTGGTATTTGCATCAAAAGAACAGTTGACTAAGATTGCCTCCAGTCTTCTTTCTTCATAATGGAACAGATATGTATCTGTGAATCTGAACAATACCTTCTTTGATGTTACCCATGGCCAGAGCTTCTGGATACCCTTCATCTACTTTATGGGGATTGAAGATTCAGGAGACTTTTGATTTGTAGCTGTCCCATCAGCAGCTGCCCCTGACACTCCTGTTGAACCAGTTTGTCAGACAGTTAAATAACTTGTCAGACAGTTAAATAACTTGTTAACTGGTTTTAACTAGTGGCCCCATTCCCCTTAACTAATCCTTTAACTGTGTCAAGATTCCATTAGGCTTTCTGCTTGTTTTATTATGTCTAGTTACTGGGTTTGTTTTATTTTCCATAATAGACACTCATAAGCAAAATAATTGTGTTTATCTAATCTTTGGGTTAAATAAGCTCTATGTCTACTCAATACATATTTTCTTTCTTCATTAGGATATGTAATTACTAGGTCACTTTTTCTTTTTCTTTCATATACAGATATACTTCTTTTCTACTAGAAGTGATCAGAACAAACTTATTTTACATACAACTATCATAACCTCATGAACATATTATAGAAAGTCACTATAGTAAATAGAAGTTATAGAAGTAGTGACAGCTTGAAACCCCAAATTTAGATTTATAGTTATGTTCTTTCTTGTTTTATATCTGTTGATAATTTTATATCTTTTAAATCTAATAAGCAATTTGCAATTGGTATTCAATAGAGAATAGAAAATTAACTTAGAAATTTGTTCCACAAAGTTGACTGGTATATTTAAATTTTATAATCTGAGCTCTGGCTGGGCAGCTCAGTTGGTTAGAGCTTTGTCCTGGTACATCAATGTTGTGGGTTTGATCCCTGGTCAGGGTACATACAAGAATCAACCAATGAATGTATAAATAAGTGGAAGAACAAATTGATGTTTCATTGTCTCTAAAAAATTAAATTTTATACATTTTTAAGCACTTGTCATTTAAAAAAACAGTATATAAAACAGTATAGTTTAAATGAACAAATTTTTCTCTTTTTTTATTCTCAATTAAAGGAAACAATTTCATCAGCTCTTTTAATGCTTTATAAATTAAGATAAATCATTAACAAAATTGCACTTCTCCATAGATTTTACTATGTTTAAATTTTAGTAATGTTTTATATCTGAAAAAAATGTTAAAGATTTATAAAAAGAACTTTTGTGCTTAAATCCTGAACCACTCCTTTACCAATGTGTGTTTTTTGATTTCTGTGTTTAGACCTTGAGAGAAAAAAATTTAATTTAAAAATATAAATCTGCATAATACTCTCCAGGTCAGAAGTAAGCCAGAGAAAGGCAGGGATCACATGATCTCACTCATATGGAATCTAAAGAACAAAATAAACTGATGAACAAAATAGATCCAAAGACATAGAAGGATGGAACAGACTGTGGAATCTCAGAGTGAAGGTGGGGTGGGTGGTTGGGAAGAGATCAACCAAAGAACTTATGTGTATATATTCAGAACCCATTTATACAGACAATAGTGTGGTGAAGGACTGAGGTTGGGGAGGGAGCAGGCTAGAAGGGGTCAATGGGGAAAAAAGGGGTACATCTGTTTACTTTTAACAATAAAGATAAATTAAAAAAATCACTTCAAACACACACACGCACACACACACACACACACACACACACACACACTGTTAAAATAACCTCACTGTCATTACGAATTGAATGATTATACCCATCCCTCAGTATTAGAGATGATATTGAAAATTAAGTAGAATAGATTTGGGACAAAGTTTTGTTTTGTACTTTTGAAAATAGATGCACATGATTTAAGTGAGAAAAGAACAATGTCATGCTATGTGTTTAATATATAAATTGCTCTGATGTGCCCCATATGTGCACTTAAACGTGTCTATCCATGTACCCAGATTTTTTTAGTTAGATAAAAAAGATCACTACGGTTATATCATTTTAACTGTAACTTGTGATTTTGGAAATAATTATAGAAATAATATAACTTTGAACCGTTGATAGGCCTTTTATATAAGATGCCCAAATATTGAACAGTTTTGAAGTGGGAAGAGTTATTTGCTGCCTCAGGTCTTCTCAGCTATGTTGACTTGGTTCTGACTTCAAACAAGTCCCTTCTGAGCCTGCTGGTAAATTAGTGCCTGAGCTTAGGTCTGTGCAATGAGGTGACCACAGCGAACTCTTTCTAGGTGCTTTTTTGATAAGATGAAGGTTCTCAACTTGAACTAAATCCACCAAATAGCACATTCTTCCTCTTTAGAGACTTTTCAGACTATTTCAAATCAGTGGGTATGGATTTGGCTGACCACACGATGGCGCTACATGAAAACCTTACAATAAAAGCAAGAAAGAAAGCTTGTCAGACTGTATAATGTAACAACTCAGATTATCCACTTAAAACGTGAACATGAGCTAATCCAGTTCTCTTACTCCACAGAACATGTTCATATTTAAAACTGTCAATGTATACTGTTTATATTGAGGTTCTCTGCTTCCCACCGTATACATAGAATTATCAGCAATCAGTGATAGCAAGTAGATGTCAAAGACATTGCTGTTTTGGTTTTATTTTTAGTAAGTAGAATGATCAGAGGTATTAATATTGGGTAGGAAAACAGTAGCATTAACTCTTTACCAACCTATAACTGTTGCAAACTTCATTATTTCATTTTTATAAAGTGCTTTTTTCCCTCTTGTATTGTTAATTCTCAGGACATTCACCAGAGGTAAGTAATAAACTAAGTAGTTATTATTTTCAAAATGAACAATATGTTACCTAGATATTAAAACTTAAAGATAGGTGATGAATAATATAAGTTACCATTTAGAAGGGGATAATTTTGAGACCAATGTTAGTACCCTTATCCAACAAACTGAAATAGAATCATGGTTAGGAATATACATATTTTATTTATTTTTAATCATTTAAAAATTTTTCAATTACAGTTGATATATATTATTATATTAGTTTCAGGTTTACACCCCAGTGATTAGACATTAAATAACTTAGTAAGTGATCATCCCAAAAAATCTCGTACTCAATCTGATACTATACATAGTTATTAGAATATTATTATCTATACTAGCAGCCCAGTGCGTGACATTTGTGCACTTGGGGGGTGGGGGGGCCTCAACCCAGCCTGTGCTCTTCCACAGTCTGGGAACACTCAGGAGATGTCTGACTGACGGCTTAGACCTAAGAGTACATCTTTAGTGCTGCTGTGGAGGCGGGAGAGGCTCCCACCACTGCACTGCACTTGCCAGCTGTCAGCCCAGCTTCCGGCTGAGCAGCGCTCTTCCTGTGAAAGCACACTGACCACCAGCTCCTGCATTGAGCATCTGCCTCCTGGTGGTCAGTGTGTGTCATAGCGACCAGTCATTCTGCCGTTCTATTTGCATATTACCCTTTTATTAAATAGGATTCCCTATGTGTACTTTATATCCCTATAACTATTCTGTAACAACAAATTTGTACTTCTTAATCCCTTCACCTTTTTCACCCATCCCTCCAGATCCTTCCCATTTGACAACCCTCAAAATGTCCTCTGTATCTATAAGCCTGTTTCTATTCTGCTTGTTCATTTACTTTGTTTTCAGATTCAGTTGTTGATATAGATGTATTATTGTTCATTTCTTTATCTTATTTTTTTCTTCTTCTTAATGAAGACTAACATTTCATATGATATGGGTTTGGTGGTGATAAACTTCAGCATTTTCTTGTCTAGGAAGCTCTTTATCTGTCCTTCTATTTAAAATGATAGCTTTTCTGGGTAGAGTAATCTTGATAGCAGATTCTTGCTTTTTATCACTTTAAATATTTCTTGCCAATCCTTTCTGGCCTGCAAAGTTTCTGTTGAGGAATTAGCTGACAGTATTACAGGGACTCGTTTATGGGTAACTGCTTTTCTCTTGCTATTTAAACAATTTTCTCTGGGTATTTGCATTTTAATTATGAAGTATCTTGGTGGGGACCTCTTATATTCATCTTGTTTGGGATTCTTTGTGCTTCCTGGACTTGTATGTTTATTTCCTTCACTAAGTTAGGAAAAATTTCTGTCATTATTTTTTTAAGTAGGTTTTCAATATCCTGTTCCCTTTCTTCTCTTTCCAGTAACCCCATGATGCACATATTGGTATGCTCAAAGTTGTCCCAGAGGTTCCTTATACTACCCTCATTTTTTCATTCCTTTTTCTCTTTACTGTTCTGACTAGGTGTTTTTTGCTTCCTTATACACCAAGTCGCCAGATTATTGTGATCTCTGAATGCATAATAATTTGGCCACTCAGTATATATACAGTGCATGAATTAGTGCATGAGTTGGGTCGGCCAGCCTGGACAGGGGGAGGGGACATGGGTGGTTGGCCTGCTTGCCTGCTGGTCAAACTCCTGGTCAAGGGGGCAATTTGAATATTAGCCTTTTATTATATAGGATATACACTGAGTGGCCAGATTATTATGCATTCAGAGATAATAATAACCTGGCTACTCAGTGTATTTTAAATTTCTGATTTGATTTTTGGCTTCATCTATTCTACTATTGATTCCTTGTAAATTATCCTTTATTTCATTAGTATACCTTTCAATTCTGACTGGTTCTTTTTATGCTGTTGAAGTTTTCACTAATTTCATTGAGCATCTTTATAAGCAGTGTTTTGAACTCTGCATCTAGTAGGTTGCTTGTCTCCATTTTATTTTATTCTTTTTCTGGAGTTTTGTTTTGTTCTTTCATTTGTGACATATTTCTTTGTCTCCTCATTTTGGCAGCCTCCCTGTGTTTGTTTATATATATTAAGTAGAGTTGCTATGTCTCCCAGATTTGATAGAGTGGCCTAATGTAATAGGTGTTCTCTAGGGTCCAGTGGCACAGCCTCCCCTGTCACCCAAGCTGGGCACTTCCATGTGGGCAGTGTAAATCCTCCAGTTGTAGTTGAGTCTTGATTGTTGCTGGCATGTCAATGGCAGGGATTTACTCTCAGGCTGATTAGCTGCAAGGACTGGCTGTGACTATCTGCCACCATGGAGGATCAGCTCTGTAGGACCCCACCTCACAGAGCAGAGCTTACTTCAGTGGGGCTCTGGTGCCCACTGAGTCCACCCATTAATTAAGTTGCTTGGATGGGTGGTGCTTCAATATGGTCTAAAGCTATCTATAGGGTCTGCTTCTCTGGAGCCTCCAAGGAGGTACAGACCAAAGTTAGCCACCACCTGGATTGTGCTTGGGGTCACCAGCATGAGCTACCAAGAGATCTGCAGATGGTTGTTGCTTGTGCTGAGCTTGGAGAGGCTAAGCTGCCGACCTCTAGTGCCAGACCTGGGACACTTAAGGAAGTGAGAGGTATTAGGAAAGTCTGAAGCCTGAGCTAAGACAGGCCATTTGCATGGAAAAGCTATTAGAAACATCTTGGGTGGGCTGGCAAGTTGGGTGAGGAGGATCTTCAATTTCCAGGGTTGGGCAAGCATTATGAGCCAGATCAATGGAAACTCAGATATGGCACCTGCCTCCCAGCTTAGCAAAGGAACAATGGCCTGTGTCAGCACTACTGTCTGGGAGAAAGCCACCCCCCAGTTTTTACCCTGATGCCAAACTATTTCCTCACATGTCCCTGGTGCCCTTTGAGCTGTTGCTTCATTCAGCATTGGAGTTTAAAGGGAGTGAGTCTGACTAATTTTGTGCACTGGCCCTTTAAGAGGAACTGTCTGAAACTCCAGCAGCCTTCTTGCCACTCAGCTACAATATCTACTGGGTTTTTTTTTTGTTTGTTTGTTTTTAATGAGAGGGATAGAGAGATAGAAACATCAATGATGAGAGAGAATCATTAATTGGCTGCTTCCTGCACACCCCGTATTGGGGATCGAGGTTGCAACCTGGGCATGTGCTCTTTACCAAAATTGAACCTAGGACCCCTCAGTCCATAAGGTTAAAGGTTACTCTCTGTCCATTGAGCAAAACCAGCTAGGGCTACCTGCTGGTTTGTAGAGCCAGAAGTTATGGGGACTTCTCTTCCTGGCACTGGAACCCTGGGCTGGGCGCCTGTTGTGGGACTGCGACCCCTCACTCCTTATGGCAGACTTCTGCAGCTGAGATATCCTTCCAGATCTTTATCCCCCAAATGTGGGTATGGGACCAGCCCCGTCAGTGTCTCCACCCCTCTTACCAGTCTCAATGTGACTGCTTCGTTAATATCCTAGTTGTAGATTCAGATTTTAGGTGGGTCTGAATGATGGTGTTTGGTTGTTTAGTTGCAATTTTGAAGTGGCTGTGGGAGGAGGTGAGTACTGTATTTACTTATGCCACCATCTTGACCAGAAGCCGAGTATTCATATTTTAAAAAGAGAAGTGAGACCATAGAAAGTGAGATGAATTTGATTATTTATATTACATTTAAACCTCATATTTTTTCTATTTATAAAATGTAGGTGAAAAAAAAGAAAAAGCCATTCTTATTATTCATACATTTTCATGTGACACCTTATTTCTTTTAATTGTTGTATTTTCAAGCACCTTATTTGTTTAAGGTTTTAAAAATGCATTAATCAATCCAGCATGCAGTATAATCTCACTGTTTGTGAATTCATTCTATTAGGAAGAAAATTATACTAGTCCATTTAGGTTGCCCTTTGATTAACAGAAATTCCAAAATTCTGTATAATCTCTGCACACCATCTTGCTTGTCTTCATTATTTTTACTTATTTTCTCAGCCTTCTTGGATGATAGAAGTCAATCACTGATTCAAATTACTCTAATTTTTTTCCTAAATCTTCCTCCTAAGCACAGAACTTCTGGTTGTCTTGTGGATGCCTCTGAGAATATCTGTTGACCTGTTTCCCTTTATTAATTTACTTGGATATGTAAACTCTAGTACATGCACAATCTTAGAGGTTGTCTATTAAAAGAAAATCTTGTCTATTCTGATTTCATCCTTTGGATAAATTCATTCTTTGTTGTTAAGCTTACTGACTTAAATCATTTTGAATGCAGGTCATCAAAGCTATAGAGAAAGGACTCATATAACAAATTGCACTTTTTTCCACCTCTTTTATCCTTCTCTTTCCTTCCTCATTCTTTGTTTTCTCTCTTCCTCTTCTTCGCTCTCCTCCCTTATTCTTAAATTTGGAATTCTCGGTTGTCAAAACCAGACAAGAACAACATGGAATCAGAGGTGTGGGGTGAAGGGAACACAACTCTCAAATTACCACCTCAAGAGACACAGTAATAAACATCAACCTGAAATTATTTTGGACTAGATTGCATCGTTTTTATAAGTACATGCAACCCAAATAAACTTATGACCCACTTATTGATCTTGGAAGTTATAACTAACTTCTTTAACACTGCTCAAATCTATCATGACATTTCTCTGTCCTCAGCATGAAAGATTATCCCTATTAAAAATAACATCAATATTTTTATTTCTATAGCTTTAAAGACAGAGCCAAAATAAGCATTTGTGAACTGTTGCTTCATCCTGTCATCCTCATCTATTCATCCACAATAATTATACTACTGTAACCAGCCTGAATTCTCCTTTAGCTCTAATTCTAAAGTGATCCACGTTTCTATGATGAATATGTGTTTTTATGGAGTGGGCTTCATTTCCTCTTCCTCACGATTGGGTGATTGTGTTTCCTCTCTGGATGAATTAGAGCAGTATATTTGAGATTATATTTCATTAGTTTTATTGCTGCTTGTTAAAGTTTTATTATCCTCTCTGTGTTATATTTCAGGCTGGCAACTCTTGCCAGCAGTGCTAAGTGACTTGATATATATGAATCATAACTTTGTGACCTACAATATGCTGTCTGCAAATATAATGGTGTCTTAGATGTGATATTCTGTAATGCTATTAAATATATGCATTCACAGGATAAGCAAGTATGTTTAAAACACTTTTCAGCTATTTAAAATTAAGGAACTCTATTTCAATTTTTTTTATCCCAGTTAAAGTACTTAACATTTCTTGTAAGAGGCAAGTGGTATACAATATACTTTAAATAATAATTCACTGTGTATGGTTTTCATTTATTTCATGTCATTGTTTTCTACTACTCAATTATAATTCAATTAGAGGCCCAATGCATGAAAATTTGTGCAAGAGTAAGCTTTCCTTCCCCGGCTGCTGGCAGGCACCCAGGACCCGGGCTGCTTCCCTTCTCCTGCCATCCACAGGCACCCAGGACCCTGGTTGGCTTCCTTCTGGCCCGAGCTTCATTAGGAAGGACATCCAGAATGACGTCTGGAAGATGTCTGGTCTAATTAGCATATCACCTTTTTATTATTATAGACTAGAGGCCTGATGCATGAAATTCATGCACAGAGGTGTCCCTTCAGCCCATCCTGCACCCTCTCCAATCTGGGATCTCTCTCACAATCCTGAACCACTAGATCCTAATCACTCACCTGCCTGCCTGCTTGGTCACCCCTAACTGCCCCCTGCTGCTGGCCAGATCATACCCAACTGTCCCCTTCCTGGTGGCCTGGTTGCTCCTAACTATCCCCCTGCCCACCAGCCTGGTCACCCATTACTGCCACTCCTGCAGGCCTGGTCACCCCCAACTGCCCCCCTCTGCTGGCCTGTTTTCCCCTAACTGCACCTCTGCCAGCCTGGTCATCCCCAACTGCCCCCCTGCTAGCCTAATCACCCCCAACTGCCCTCCCCTGCTAGCCTGGTCACCCCTAACTGCCCCCCCCTCCGCTGGCCTGATTGCCCCTCATACCCCCCAACTCCCACCAGCCTGGTCACCCCACACAGCCTGCTGTTTAGTCATTTGGTCTTCCCTCACTAGCCATCCTGGAGGCCTGGTCTTAGGCAGCCATCTTGTGAGGGCGTGAGGCTTAATTTGCATATTACCTCTTTATTATATAGGACTAGAGGCCTGGTGCATGGAATCCATGCACTGGGGGGGGGGGGGGGAGGAGGATGTCCCTCAGCCCAGCCTGTGCCCTCTCACAGTCTAAGAGCCCCACAATTGGTTGCCCCAAAGAGGTAGGCCCTGCACACTTAGCTGGGGCTCCACGATGGATCACTCCAAAGAGGTAGGCCCTACCCACATGGCTGGGGCTCCATGATGGATCACCCCTGCAGAGGGAGGCCCCAGCTTGCTGGTAGGTGGCTTGGGCCTTCCTCTTCAGGGTGATCCTAGGGCAATGTCCGGGCTCCCGACTAATTGCATCACATCCTCCTTGGCTGGCTTGGCGCCAGTAGGTGTCATAGCATAGTCCAGATGATTGTTCCACTGTTTGGCATTTACTCGATTTGTGTATTATACTTTTATTATGATAGATAATGTCTTTTAAGCAATCTAGCACTTGAGTAACATCTAAAACTTGGTGCTCCTTAGTGTTCCTTGGTGCATCACATAATTATAGTAGTATTAGACAGGGTGAGGGTTGAATAGGAGGGATGTTGGAATATTCTAACATATTCTAACGTAATTCTAACCCTTACTCCTCTGAACTCTCTATACTATAGTTTCTTGTTATGTAAAAGATTAAGTATATAGCACTCCCGGATACATTTAGAGTTATTAAAATGTATGTAATATTATCATAGAGAACATCATTCAAATAAACTATTTGAAAGTGAACTCCTTAAGGCAAATTTTCTTGAAGAATTTTTGTTTTGTTTTTCAAAAAAAGATAATGTTTTCGTTTTCTAGTAAAGAGATTATCACATGCAATCACCATCAATAATTTAGTCTTTTGAAGAAGGTTGAATCCTTTCTGAATATTTGTCAAGGTCTTACTATGTGCCAAAGAATACTTTAAATTGTTTTAACACATTGTTATTTCTGTATCATTACACTTTATGCAATTGAAACTAGTGACTCATATAAATATCTCTAGTTAGCTAGATGTTCACTACCAATAACATAAAATTCTTTGAATATTTGAGACAAAAAAGAATGTATTCCGTATTTTTATAGGGTTTTTCTTTTTTGGTAGTACGCTTAACATTGAAAAAATTAAGTAAAAATTTGATTAATTATGAAATTGAACTTTTTCTTACTCATTAAAAGCAAAACAGGACAAAATCAAAGTCTGTGGGAAAAAAGAGACAAGGTGGAAATGCCAGTTCACTAGTTCTTGGAGCAGCCGTGAATTCCACGCCTGTTTTCTGGTGAGTGGCAATGCAGAAAGCCGAGAATCTGTGAGCACCTGGTCTCCACACTTCATCTCAGGTGCTAGGAAAGCATGGCCAAGGTTGGAGACTCCTCAGGTCGCTGTGGTTTGACATGGAGATTTCGATGCAGTTTCCTACTGATTTCAGAAGCCCAAGGGTTCCTGAAAGAGAAAACTTCCTGAGAATCCTAGTTGTTTTCTGAAGAGCCTGGAATAGGAGAACAAAATGTAACACAATAACAGTAAATTATTTTGAAACAAAGTATTTACATGTAAATGTGATGGGAACAACAACAACAAAAAAACCTTAATGTGTGCAAGCTTTCCCATCTCCACATTTGGCCCTTCTTTTCTCCTTGTCCCTGACCTCTAAAGAGAATTCTTTTAGTTTCTAAATTTCTTAGATGCTGCTGCTTTGAGTCAATGGGGGAAAAAGGGGATGATAGGATATTTACTTCGGGAAGAGATGAAAGAATACTGACAGAAGGAAAGAGAGAGGAAGGAAAAACAAAGACCCTCATGGGATGGTGGGCTGAGTAGTGGTTGGTTGGAAGTTGAGAGTATCAGAGGGAAATATTTTTAGGGCTTGCTTCTGTCCATTTGTGGAATGTTAGACAGATGGGCAGAATGGCTATTTGAGATGATTTGTGGTTTTAAAAGTATATTTTCATACTGCTGCCATTTTTAAAGGGACATCTTTAAATAATTTGAATGTCATTTAATCCCTTCTGGTTTCTCTATTGTGTTTCTTAAACAATACCTCTGAGTTGAGCCTGGGGCCTGGCTGTTCTTTGGATTGCTCTTTATTTCCGGAAGACATCAGGTAGCAAATGTAGGAAACTCCTGTGCTCATTTTGCTTATTTTCTCACGGGAGCTTGCACCTTCCCGGGAGTGCAAGGATGGATGACACTTACTCTTCACCTTGATATTCTAGGCCCCTTCACCAGAGTTGTCATCTTCTAGTGTCCTGGGAGTAAGTTCGAGTTAATGAACTATAAGACTCTGGGCAGAGTTTGGTGCATGTGGGAAAGTGAGCCAATAAGAAATGCTGTGGAAGGAGGCTTGACTCAGTATCTCTGACCTGAACTTTATTCCTCATCAGAGAAGCTGAAAATTAGAGTCCTAGGAATGCTACTGAAAACTTCACTCAGAATAGCCATTGCTCTGAGTGTCTGTGTTGAAAGAAGAGAGGCTGTGGTCAAAATAATTAAAACATGAGTAGTTGTGCTTTTCCCAGTAGCAGAAACGGCAGCAGCAGTCTTGTCCTGTTGTCACGTCTCATGCTGTTTAGGCATTAATACCAACTTCATTTTCTTCTGGTTGTCCCCAAAATGACTGAGAATTCAACATATTCAAAGCCAAATGCAAGCTTTTCTCTCATCTCATGAGATTTCCCCCCAGACTTATCTTGGCATTGTTTCCCTGGTTTGGAACTTAGAAATAATCTTTTATTTTTATCTTTTGCTCTTGTCCAATCTTTCATGGCAGGTAGTTTTTTCCTTTTTAATGTTTTTCAGACCCTGATTGTTGTCAATGATATTTTACTCAAGTTGTTTCTCCAAATGGGGACGCCTGCCCTTTCTCCCTATCCCACCTTTTTAAGAACAAAAGTGAGTCTCCTGCCTTAGAGCAGTGTCTGCTCCTCACTCGAATGCTCAGGCCCTTCCATTCTCCATATGTGCTTAGTGATTACTTTATTACTGTGGGAACAATTGTGGGGTGCTTTAAAATGCATTAATTCACATGTATCTGTCCTATATGCTTACTGAGTCTGTAAGCTATGAAAATTACCCTGCTTGCTTTATTTCTTTAATTACTGCGTGATCCTTGAGTATCCCTTTGAATACATATAAAATGCTGGGTATGTAATAATTTCTCATTACCTCTTGAATTTTCTTAGAGAAACAAAGTTTTGATTGTATAATTCAGAATAAGAGATACAATTGACAGTTCACTGGACAAGTGGGGGGTGTGGAGGGGAAACAATACAGTCTTACTCAAACTTTTCCTCAGAAGTCCCCCCTGAAGCAGTGGTGAGTGTCCAAGTGGCTGAGGTGTAGACTGAAGCAGCTGTGTCATGTATGTTTGATGTCTCTGGTTTAATCCTAAGCATTTGGGGGAATTGTTCTCATCTCTATGTTTTCAGTATTTTTTTTAATATAAAAACAATGTTTTAAATGACATATATTAGTTTAACAATTTTTTTTCTGACTCTGTCTCCCAAATCTTGCTATGAAATCGATAGTTAAGGAAAATTTGTCTAATTAATGGTATTTCTCATCCTTTGGAAGATAAATTGGTTTGAGATTTTAGAAATTTTCTGATAATGAGACCAGCAGTATGCAGAAAATGAATGATATATTGATAACTATAAAACAATAGTGGGGAATTCTCAGTTAAGTAAATTTGTATATATTTTCACTTAATGATATTATAAATATAATAATAGATTTAAAATTGGCAGCCTTTGGCTCATAATAATTCATGTTTATTTAAATGGAATTTTAGTATATATCTCTAAAATATAAGATCTAATTTCAAAAAATATTCTATAAGAGATTAGTTTTACTACTAAAGAGATTTATATGACTTAATGTTTGAATGCAGTGTTTCTTAATCATTAAAATGACATGAAAACTTGTATGAAGTTAGAAATAGTATTAGAATATTAATATCAAAACTGAATTGTACAAATGATACATATATATGGTCAATTGATTTAATTGTATGCATAAAATATTACACACTTGCATTTTAATTATGCATACATTAACATAAATAATTGAATAAAGTAAGAAAATTATTTAAGTAAATATAATAATATAATGCAAAATTAATTATAAAGATTAATTATCAATATTAATTTACTAACCTCATCTATTCTTTTTCTATTTGTAAATATGGTTGCAATTATTTTGGTTATGGCACAATTGCAAATAAAATAAAATATTACTAAAATATTAAATATATTAAAATGAACACAACAAAATGCAACATTAAAAATATAACCAGCATAACCTACTTGAGAATAGCATATTAATGACCTGTATTTTCTTAAAATGTAATGTAATTATGTAAATATGATACTCATATTTATTGTAGATTATCCTCTGGCATGCTGGTGGTCTGAAAACTTTCTTTTTGCTGCTAACAAGTTAATTACAATGACGTCTTCCCTTAAATTCCACTCAGCACACTGTTTCTGTCAAGCATTTCCCCCTACTTATACATTTAAAGATATGTAGAAAATTTATTAGACTTTCAATTTTTTTGGCTATAAAAATTAGGTTAAAAATGTCTAACCTAATTAGTTCCAATTTTCCAGAGCTCTACAGTTGTTATTTGCATATTTTCGGGTGGGGCGGCTGATCTGAGAAGGTATAAGTAAGTCTCATAATTTTAATTTCAGAAAAGTAGACAAGGCCAGACTTGATGCTGTCCACAGACCCCCAATCCTGCTCTTCACACCAAGTGCTTTCAGAACACAGCCTGTTAAAGTTACTTTAATTCACTGGGACTATGAATTTTCTCAGAAATATCTGCTGCACGTGATCAATGCTTAAGGCTATATTTAACAACACTGGTAACATTTCAGTCAAAATGGTCTTAATGATGAGATTTGGGTGGGGGTGAGGAGGAGGAAGTATGGCATCAAGGCAGTTATTTTATAATACAACTATGGAGAGAATTATCTACTCCATTTACAATTTCATGTGCATTATTTTGTTTATTTATAAATTGCCTCCTTTGAATAAGAATTTGAGGTAGCTAGAATTTTTTCTCAGATACTAAGATATTCTTAAATCTAAAATCTGAAGTATTATGGGAATAAGTTTCCCAATGTTTCTTATTCTTTGTATACACTAGTTCTTTGAGATAAAAGTTCCAAGTTACCTTTTTGAGACTGACAAAATATCTTGCAGTATAAAAGTTTTCAGAAGATTTAGGTTGCTTTCCTAAAATCAAAGTATGTATATGTTTATTTATTTTTTATTTAGATATGTTATATTAAAAGATATGTATTTAAAATGCCTTAGGAATTGAAATAAATAATTTTAAACTATTCATCCTCCATCAGCCAATCATTAAAACTTATTGAAGTCCTGTCTGGGCTTGATCTGTTGAGATTCTTCAGTTGATTTAAAACAGAGTCTTGGCTTTACTTGATCAAATGTCACAAGAACACTTTAGGATGGTTGCAGTGTATTTGCTTTTCAAGCTCATCAGACTAGCAAACAAAAATCCCAGTTACGGAAGAAAAGAACTCTATTAGTATTCATTCTTTTATTTTAAAAACATATTTTTATGCCTAATTCATAATTGAAATTTTCAGTGAATAAAAATTATAAAGTTGAGAGAATGAGAAGTTATAAGGTGCTTAATATCTCTATTTACTTTTCTCAAAGCTTCAACCAGCACTAGGCTGTTTCCAAATTCTGTTGGCTACAAGTGTAAAGTTTGTAACTATAAATGTAAAAGTAATACTATAAAAATTTTATGATAAATAGTATTGTCTGTTTTTTTTTACTTTGTTTTGTTTTTACAAACTCAGTGACCTTATTTTTATAGTTTCTTTGTAATATAAGGCAGTGGGTGCTCAAGCTTGACTGCATGTTAAAATCACCTGGGGAAATTTTAAAATACAGTGATTCCCCAGCCATCATAGATGTTCTTTCTTAATTGGACTAGGGAAGAGTTCTGGCATATGTATATCATAAAAGCCCATAGAGTGATTTACTTGGGTTATCTGGAACAATCCCATCACTGGGCATATTCATACATCCTGTGTGGGTAGTTACATAGCATATGTTTTAGAAAAGCTCCCCAACCAATTCTAATCATGAAGTAGATCCCAGTGTGTAAGACAAGTTCTTCCATGTGCTTTATTCTGCTGTCCACTGCAGATCTTTGGAAAAATAACGTTGGCGGGAGTTTGGTTTATTCAGCCACATAAAAATTAGTCAGTGTCAGCAAACCATCTCTGTACTTCCTGGCATATTGACACAGTAGTTTGATTTGCTGTTATGGACAGCCTAGAGGGGTGGGAACAGTGCTGGAGCCCTGTCTCCAATGTAGAGAAGATGCCAGGGAGGAGAAGAGTCCCCTTCAGAATAGTACCAAGAGTGAATCCGGTGTCTATTTTTTCACTAGTATCTCAAAATTTTATATAGAAAGCTGTTCCTGTTGGGTGACTAAGTACATTGAGAACTTTGTCACTGATTGTGGCTAAAACCAATCACTTAGGACATTCAAATTTTCTTATTGTTTCTACCTATATATGATTAATTTGAATTTTTTCAATAGTAATTTGCAATAATAAAGACATTCTGAGAAAAAAGGTTATTTATTTTTCATATTGGGTTCAGCACTGTGTACAGATGAGAACATGTGTGGTTAATTTTGGTGTCAGCTTGACTGGGCCATGGTGCCCAGATATTTAGTCAAACATTATTCTAGATGTTTCTGTGAAGGTGTATTTTTTAATATTAACATTTAAATGGGTGGGCATTGAGTACAGCACATATATGGGTGGGTCTCATGAGCTGAACGCCTTCATAGAACAAAGAAGCAAGAAGCCCCCAAGCAAGAAGGAACTTTGCCAACAGAGAGCCTGGGGACTAAAATTGCAAGACCCTGGGTCTCAAATCTGCTAGCCTACCCTTCAGATTTTGGACTTACCAAGCCTCAATCATCATGTCAGCCAATTTCTTAAAAAGAGAAAGAGACATAAAGAAAGAAAGAGAGAAAGCAAACAAAATACCTATCCATATTTATATCTATACTTCCCGATGCTTCTGTTTTTCTGGAGGACCCCAACTAACACAGGCCATACTTAAGATGTGGACAATATAATGGTTACTATGGACTCACGTGCCCCAAATTCTGATCACTGGACCCACAAGACGAGCATTCATGGGACCTGTTATAAATATAAACCCTTGAGCCTTATCCCAGATCAACTCATTCAGAAACTGTGGCTAGCAATCTTTATTTTAACACGTCCTCTCAGTAATTCCAATGCACACTTTAGATTAAGAACAACTGTCATAAGTCATGGAAATGTTGAAAATTAGCATCGCTTATTTATCGCTAACCTCATTGTGACTATATTTTCCAGAGATGGCCCACCTCGGTAAGAAGAAGCACCCATTGGTGGTTCTTACGCTTGGCTACATACAGGAATAATCTGGGACGCCTTTAAACATTCTAATGCCCAGGCTGCAGCCTACACCAATTGTAAGTGTTTTTAACAACTAGCCTGGTGATGCCAGTGCACAGCAAGTTTGAGAAGCAGTGGCATAGCTAAAGCAGCTTCAGGTCCTGCTGGGAATAGGGAAAACAGTTATAGTGTTATACAGTGAAAATGTCCTCTGAGTAACTGTAAAGTACCAAACAAAGCAATATAACTAACAGACATTTTTTTAAGTTTTACAAATACATATGAACTCATTTAATTCTCATAACAATGTTGTAATTACCTTCCTTTTGCAACTGAGGCAACGGAAGTGAAGAAAGTTAAGTCACGTGGTAAAAGGTACAGAAAGTGTCAGAACAGGAACTCGACTGGAGCCCTCCGGCTCCAGAGCTCTTGCTCCTTTATTGCCCACCACTCCCTCGCACATGGTAGCTCATGTCACTGGACAGGCTTTTGATGCAGCTGCCTCGTCACTTGAGGAATGCTGGCATTTGCCATTCTTGCTTATTGGCTCTTAGTGATCTCCACAAGCATTAGAAGACATAGTTAATCAAAGGCCAGAACATAAATCACTCATCAAGCAATTGAATGAAATCAGACTCTTGGAAAGTAGAAAAAAAATCTAAAATATATGAAAAGCTATTTGTGTTAAGCCCAGAGGAACAACAACAACAACAAAATGAGCAGGTTCTGGTTGGTGACAAGGAATTGTCCTCTCTATTCATGTCATTAGCTTAGCATTGGCCTGGTGTTTTCATTAATACAGTCGTACGGTATCATCAGGGATGTATTTGTGTGGAAAAAACACACCACCGTTTCAGGAAGGATTTTTGTTGTTTTGTTTTGCTTTGTTGCTGCTGAATCTTTTAATCGAGTATCCACATTGGTAGTTAAGGCAGGGACCTCACTCAAGAAGGTTTTTAATCAATTCTTGCATGCTCTCACTCATGATGTGTTGTGCGTGATACAATGAAAATACTGTGTTTGCATTATATGCTTGTTAAATGCTGGGGCTTTCTAAATATAATATATATTGAATCTATTTAATGCTCACTATATTAATTAAGTCTGAAACCTTTTCTGTTTTATTATCTACACATAATTAAATTTGGGGTTACAGTACCATTTGCAGATACCCTCTGGCAGGATTTTAATTCAACTTGCCAGTATCAGGGTCTAATTTTGGGAAGGAAGCAAAAAAATATATCAAAGGCATAGTTGAAGGACAGCTACAGCGATTTCTTTGTAGACATCAAACATCAATCTGATTGATTTTGGGAGTTAACATGATCTTTGTGTTACTTGAGAATTGTAATACAGCAGTGATTGTTTGATTTCACAATATGGATCTGTTTTAAACATAATGGCAGGCTATCTGTGTTGCTGGGTGGTAAGAATGTGCCGAGTAATTCCCTTCCTGTGAAAGGAAAACTCACAGACGTGAAGCTTGGTACATACATATCCTATCTAGTGATTTTGTCTCGAGCTCAGGGAGAATAACAACCTTTTTCTCAGTTTAGAGATGCACTTGGTGCTTATTTATGTTACAAGTATAAAATTTGTACTTTGAAACATTCTTTAAGCACTTTAGAATATTTGGTTATATGCTTTATTTTGCTTTTATTAAAGTAAGAGCTTCTGAAGAAATTGATTGGTTTACTTTGAAAATGTATAATTTCTTCAGTGATCACTAAATAGATGCAGAAATCTCTTCTTGGCACTCACTTCACACGAATTCCTACAAAAAAGTCTATTCTGGGGAAACAACTGGCCTATATCCTGCTAACTGTAAAAGTATTAGGCTGCAGAAGAAAGAGGCACTGGTTATCTTTTCCCTAGTGAAACTCTTCATCTACTGTTATTTATTGACCAGTAAAAATCTTTGTTATAGTTTTTGTTGTAAATTCAGAGGAACAGTACATTTAGACTTCCTAACTAATAAAATAGTAATATGCAAATTAACCATACATCTGCTACACCCACAAGCCACACCCACAAGCCACACCCACAAGCCAATCAAGAGCGAATACACAAATAAACCCTAACCAAGATGGCTCTAGCCACTGAGAGCAGGAGGGAGGTTTGTGCATTGGACCTCTAATTAATAATAAAAAGATACTTCTTTTATATTTATGTGAGAGAAAGAGAGAGAGAAATATTGATGTGGAGAGACACACGGATTGGTTGCTTCCTGCAAGTATCCCCACCAAAATGGGAATGGAACCTGCAATCCAGATATGTGCTCTTGACTGGGAATCAAACCCACTGACCCTTCTGTGTGTAGGCCAAAACTCTAACCACTGAGCAACCAACCAGGGTGAGAGTTCTAATTTTTAATGTGTAGTAATTTAGTCATGCATATATTTCCATAAGAAGTTAGAGCATGATTAGGATAGAATTGATATGCAGAAACTAGACACACAAAAAATGCTCCTGCAATGGCAGCACAGTTATCTTGACATTTTTACCACTTAAGACTTGAGATATTTTTATTTCTTAGGAAAGGAGTGATGTATGTATATCGTGAGGAACTGCTTTCATGTGCTAAAAGTAAAGGTTTTTTCCTAAGAAATTAGTTATCATATTATGTCACTTTTAGTTACTCCATGTCAGGAAAAAGGAAGCGATCATTGCTGATGCAGTAAATAAAATAATGTATGTAAATTATATTGTAAACAGCATACAGGAATTAATTTGAGGTGTATTTCAGTTTCCCCTCTTTAAAAAAGCCCACAGATACCATTGACAAAGAAAGTAATTAATTTTAAGGGACTAGAATATTAATGTAATGATTTTAGGAAGTAGACAACTTTGAAAGGAGATGATGAATTGCCTAACTATATCACATCAAATATATAATTTATACAGCTTCATCATATTTCTCTCATTTCTTCCTTGTCTTTTTTCCTTATAGTAGCTTCTTGTACGGCTCTTGCTAACTTAGTTTCCTAAATATATCAGCTCCTAATGATTAATAAAAATTAATAAAATTCAAATATAGTTTGAATTAAATTGCATTGCTCTTGTAACAATAGAGTTTTTAGTATATTACAACAGATGACATGGGTGTATAAACTTTAACAATATAAATAAAAGGATAGATAGTGAACACAAAGGAGCAGGTTCAGATAGTGGATAAGAGCACGAACTCTGGAGCCATAATGCCTTTGTTCAAATCCAAACTTTTTAACATGACACGTTTGGCAATTAACCTCTATGTGCCTCAGTTTACTTTCCTGTATAGTGGAATTAATAATGTACTTACCTTACAGAATGGTTGTGAAAATTAAATTAGCTGACATATAATCTTAGCTCTATAACAAACATAAATTAGAGAAGCATTGAAATTGGTGATGTGTGTAAAAGGCTCATAATCTGGGGAAATAGATTGGTTTACTTTGAAAGTAGAAGATAAATTCTAGGGATTTTATGTTGCAGTTTGGGGGAAGAGGAATGTGTTAACTTCCTTGTATTAACTATGTAAAGCTTTGAGGAAGAAGGTGGAAGACTAGGAAGGTTTACGTATAGACTGCTGAGGAAAACTTAGTTGAAGACAGTGGAAAAAGAGAGTTAGGCATTGCAAGCTAGAGAGATAGCAGTGTGAATTCAAATGAGTCATGAGAAAAAGGTTTTACTTTTAATTAGGTGTTATGGCAAACCATTATAAGAGTGTGAAATAAGTCATACTTCAAGAAAGAGAGAGAATTAACTGTAGGCTTGGTAGTTAGAGGAAGTTTGTATAGAGAAGTTACTGAGGTAGAATGCATGTATAGAAATATAGCATTTATTTATAAGAAATTATAGTTATAGCTGGTTTGTCTCAGTGGATAGAGTGTCGGCCTGCAGACTGAAGGATCTGGGTTAGATTGCAGGTCAAGGGCATGTATCTGGATTACAGGCTCATCACTGGTCCTTGTCAGGGTACATGTGAAAGGCAACCAATCAATGTGTTGCTCTCTCTGTGTCTGTTCCCTTCCTTTTCACTCTCTCTGAAAATCAATGGAAAATATCCTCAGGTGAGTATTTAAAAAAAAAGAGAGAGAGAAAGAGAGAGATTATATTATAACTAGAGGTCCAGCACGCATGTAATCATCGTGATTAGGGTCCCTAGTCCTAGCCTGGCCTCCGTCGCTGGCCTTTGCTACCTGTGACACTACGTGAAACTCCCCATTCCAGAACACTCTGCGATGCTTGTGGCCCCTCAACTGCTCCACAAGGTTCCCCCCACCCTGCCACTGCTCTGCAAGGCTCTCCCCACCCCACCACTGCTCCACGAAACTCCCCCTTCCCTGCAACTGCTCCTCGACTGCTCTGTGAGGCTCCTCCTGCCCTGCCACTCCTCCGTGAGGCTCCCCGACGCCCCACCCCGCCACTGCTCCAAGAAAACTTCCCCATGCCCCTCCACTGCTCCTCTAGGCTCACTGCCACCCTGCAAAGCAGCCTGCTGCCACCTCTGCTGCTCAAACAGACCCCAGTTCCGCATGCTGCCACCACCCCTGCTCATGGTGAGCAGCTTGGGGACTATTGGGAGGGGGGGTGGGGGGCACCAAGAGGTGCTCCATGCACTTCATGGTGACCAGTCATTTGTTCTGTCATATGGTATCTGGCTCTTTATATATTAGTATCATATGTAGAATAATAGAAATAATAAAATTCATATACATATGCATACAGAGACATAAATTGATAAGAACAACAGATTTTAAGGTTAATTTACTTGGCAGTTAGTTTTTGGTAACTCTTATTTCATAAACTTCAGAGGAGAGAAAACCAAAATGGATTGAGTTTAGTCATGAAGTGACTATATGGAAACTCATACTCCATGGATTAGATGGGCCTCTATCCATATTTTCAGTTCTGGAATTATATTAACTTGTAATGCCTAATACGCATGGTATAATTTGATAAATTTAAAAAGTCTCTCTTATTTTACTGGAACAATGTACTAACTGAATCATAATTTATTTTGTGTCAGGTGCCAGTTGATGTTAAGCATGGCAAGGTCATATAACTGTGTGTCTAGCATAGGTCTCTTCACTTTGCCTAATTGGTGTCGGCTGAATCTGATCTGTGTCCCACTTTTTAATAAAGGTCAACTCCTTAAACCTTTCCTTCATTAAAAACTCTCATGCCTCAGTTTGAGCATTTTTGGTCAAAATGCTCAAAAGTTGTAAATGAATTAGGTCATTTTGTAGGCTGGTTAGTGCTCTGCTGTTAATGATTTTCACCTACTGTGAGTTCAAGAAGTTTTGAAGGAAACCTCTTTACTAAATATAATGCATTCATACTCCTTAGCCCTGAGGAATAAACTGTTCTTTTTACTGGGTAGAGCTTCTTAACCAGTATTTTTTTTTATAGATTCTCTTGACTTCTACCATATTTACTAAAGGTAAGTTATCAAATGATGAACTGTGTTATTTATCTTAGAAGGTAATAAAAATAGATTCAATATTTTATCCAATATATTTCTAAATTCCTTTACCCTTAGAATTAAACTAAGTGATATATATATATCACTTAGTTGGGGGCAAACAGGCTGGCAGGGAGCAGTTAGACATCAATTAGGCAGGCAGGGGAGGGGTTAGGGGATGATCAGGCTGGCAGGCAGAAGTGGTTATATATAGAGAGAGAAAGAGAGAGAGAGAGAGATTAGAGGCCAGGTGCATGAAATTAGAGGGGTTAGGGGATGATTAGAGGGGTTAGGGGATGATTAGAGGGTTAGGGATGATTAGAGGGTTAGGGGATGATCAGGCTGGCAGGCAGAAGTGGTTATATATATATATATATATATATATATATATATATATATAGAGAGAGAGAGAGAGAGAGAGAGAGAGAGAGAGATTAGAGGCCAGGTGCATGAAATTCATGCATGATTGGGGATGGGGTGTGTCCCTAAGCCTGCCCTGAGCCCTCACCATTCTGGGACCCCTGGAGGGATGTCCATTTAGGCCCCATCCCAGTGGGAAGTTGGACATCCCTCTCACAATCCAGGACTGCTGGCTCCCAACTGCTCACCTGCCTGCCTTCCTGATTGCCCTCTAACCACTCCTCTTTCAGTCTGATTGATGCCTAACTGCTCCATTGCCAGCCTGTTTGCTCTAACTGCCCTCCCCTGCAGGCCTGGTCACCCCTAAGTGCCCTCCCTTGCAGGCTAGATCACCCCCAACTGTCCTCCTTTGTAGGCCTGGCCCCTCCCAACTCCCCTCTCCAGCTGAGCATCTTGTGGTGGCCATCTTGTGTCCACATGGGGGCAGGATCTTTGGCCACATGGGGACAGCCATCTTGTGTGTTGGAGTGATGGTCAATATGCATATTACTCTTTCATTAGGTAGGATAGAGGCCTGGTACATGGGTGGGGCCAGCTGGTTTGCCCTGAAGGGTGTCCCAGATCAGAGTGCGGGTTCCCTTGTGGCATGGGGAGGCCTGGGCAAAGGGCCTGTGGTGGTTTGCAGGCCAGCCACATCCCCCAGCAACCCAAGCAGAGCCCTGGTATCTGGGATTAATTTATGTTTTACAATTGAAACTTTGTAACCTGTAGCAGAGCCAAGCCTTCTGCTCACTCTGTGGCAGCAGCCATTTCTGTTGGAATATATTTATCTTCCAAAATTGAAACTTTGTAGCCTTGAGTGGAGGCCTGAGCCCACCAGGGTATGTGGAAAGCTTGGCCTCCTCCATCGTCAGGGAAATCCAAGCCTCCCTCCTGCTCGCTCCATGGCTGGAGCCATCTTGGTTGGGGTTAATCTGCATACTCACTCCTAATTGGCTGGTGAGCATGGATGGTGGGTGTGGCTTGGAGGTATAGCGGAGTGATGGTTAATTTGTATAGGTAATATGCATGCACAGTTTTGTGTATAATTAGCCAAAATACTATTTCCTTATTTAAAAAAAAAATTTTTTTTATTGCTTTTAGAGAGGAAGGGAGAGGGAGAGAAACATCAATAATGTGAGAGAATCACTGATAAGCTGCCTTCTGCATGACCCCTACTGGGATCAAGCCTGCAACCTGGGCATGTATCCCCAGCCAGAATCAAACTTGGTCATTCCGCAGGCTAATGCTCTATCCACTGAGCCAAACTGGCTGAGCAAGATTACGTTATTTCCTTCTTTAAAATATTATATTTAGATTGTCTTAATCTGGATGCATCCTATCTAATAAAAGAGTAATATTCAGATTGACCATCACTCCAACATACAAGATGGCTGCCCCCCGTGGTCAAAGATCCTGCCCCCATGTGGACACAAAATGGCCACCACAAGATGGCCAGCAGGGGAGGGCAGTTAGGAGGGACCAGGCCTATAAGGGAGAGCATTTGGAGGCGATCAAGCCTTCAGGGGAGGACAGTTAGGGGTGACCAGGCTCGCAGAGAAGTTGGGGGCAAACAGGCTGGCAGGGAGCAGTTAGACATCAATTAGGTGGGCAGGGGAGGGGTTAGGGGATGATCAGGCTGGCAGGCAGAAGTGGTTAGGGGCAATTAGGAAGGCAGGCAGGTGAGCAGTTGGGAGCCAGAGGTTCTGGATTGTGAAAGGGATGTCTGACGGCCCATTTGGGCCTAAATGGGCCATATGACATCTCTTGAGGGGTCCCAGATTAGAGAGGGTGTAGGATGGGCTGAGGGACAACCCTCTTCCCCCCATCGGTGCACAAATCTCGTGCACTGGGCCTCTAGTATTTTATAGGATGTTAAAATTCCTAATTATTTTCTAGATAATATTTATTACTGATTCAAAGAATATACAAAGGTAAGACCTTACATGCCCATATTCCCATTACTTCTCTGTCATTTTTTTTCTACTTCTCCTCTTTTCATTCTCTCCAAATCAGCCATGCTCCTCCTTGCTGTTCCTCAAACAGCCAAGCTGACTCCTGACTCAAGGACTTGGCCTTTGCTGCGACTTCTCCCTGAAATACAATTCATTTAAATATTGGTAGAATTAAGTCCTTTACGCTTTCAGATTTTCTATCAAAATTCACCTTCACAGTGGGCCACTGGAGTCAATATTTAAAATTGCAATCTTCTGTATCCATACTTCATAGCATCCATCCCTATTTTACCTTTTTCTCCTTAACACTGATTATAGTCTAACACATGATATAAATTATTTATCTTCTACCTTTCACATAATAATTTATATCCCATGAAAGCAAGACTTTTTTTTAACTATCATATCCTCAGTGCTTAGGGAATGTTGGCATATCTAAGTATTCTATAAATTTTTGTTAATTTAATTATTGAAAATAGAATGATTTCGTGATATTTGGGCATATAACTAAAGTTTTTCTTCTTCAAGTGTAGTCTGTGCTTAATGTAAATCTCTCCTTCTGTGTGTAAATTCAAACTAAGAATTTTCGGAAGGCATATAATTAGTTTAAAACCTCTATGGTATCTGATTTGTTATTGCAAATAAGGGTCAATGTATTAAACTTGTACATGCCTTTTGTAAAACCCTTGGAAAAATACATTATATTTGTGTCACATTGTCTTATTTTTATTCTAAAGAATAAATAAATCAGCAGAAAAATATTTAGATAGGTGGTATGCAATGACACCATAGGGAACAGTATTTGATGACTCTTCAATAACCTATGTTCCAAACAAATTATAATTGTTGCCCAGGAGAGAAAAGCACAAACCAAGAATTGTTTCTGTCTTTATTTGGGAGTTGTGTGCACACAAGGCACTTGACAAAAACTAATGACAAAGAAGATATAGAATTATCTACAGCCAAATATTTTTAATTTCACAATTGGAAACATATCAAATGAGTCTGCCTAAAATGGAGGGAATTCATGGAAGTTTTCAAAAGCAATTTCTAGAAAAAATAATAAGAGCTGATCTATTTTATTTTTTTTCAGTTATAGTTGACATTCTATATTATATTAGTTTCGGGTGTACAGCATTGTGGTTAGACATTTATATAATTTACGAAGTTATCCCCCCTATAAGTCTAGTACCCACCTGGCACCACACATAGTTATTACAGCATTGTAGGCTATATTCCCTATATTGTGCTTTACATTCCCATGACTATTTTGTAACTGTCAATTCGTACTTCTTTATCCCTCCACATTTTCACCCAGCCCCCAAAACCTTCTGCCATCTGGTAATCATCAGTTTGTTCTCTGTATCTCTGAGTCTGTTTCTATTTTGTTTATTCATTTATTTTGTTTTTAGATTCTATATGATAAGTGAAATCATATGGTTTTTGCCTTTCTCTGTCTTACTTATTTCACTTAGCATAATACCCTCTGGGTCCATCCATATTGTCACAAATGGTAAGATTTCATTCTTTTTTATGTCTGAATAATATTCCATTGTATATAGTTACTGCATATTCTTTATCCAGTCAACTACTGCTGGACACTTGAGCTACTTCCAGATGTTGGCTATTGTAAATAAGGCTGCAATAAACATACAGACACATATATCTTTTATAATGAATGTTTTGGAGTTACTCAGGAAAATACCCAGAAGTGAAATTGCTGGGCCATAAGAAAGTTCTACGATTAATTTTTTGAGGAACCTCCATACTGTTTTTCATGCTGACTGTACCCATTTGCAATCCTATCAACAGTGCAAGAAGGTTCCCTTTTCTCCACATCCTTGCCAACATTTGTTATTTGTTGATTTATCAAGATAATCGTCCTAATAGGTATAAGGTGATATCTCACTGTGGTTTTAATTTGCATTATGATTAATGATCTTGAGCATCTTTTCATATGTCTACTGGCTATCTGTATAAGAACTGACCTATTTTAAAAGAGTCTGTTCTTTGTGCCTGTAACAGTGCTAGATATTTTGTTTACATTAACCATTAAATCCTCCAGCAACATTGTACAGTGGCTACTATTGTTTCCATTTTGCAGATGAGAAAATTGAATCTCAGAGAGGTTGTGTACTTTACCTAGTTACTGCACAGCTGTTAAACGATAGAACAAAGGTTCTTTCCTGAGTGGGCCCCTTAACTACACAATATATTGCTGTGCATTGAGCCCATAACTCAGATGCAAACCTAACAGCCACTTTTGGCTTGTTTAAGCTCAACTTTATGGAGCCAGACATCTTTAGGGCATCCCTTAGGATTAAATTACCCAACTGAACAGGAATAATGAATGTATTTTATAGCAACTCTTTTACATCCAGCTTTTCATAGTCATCACAAGCAGAAAATAATTCATGAAAAATGTAGAGTTCTGGGTTTA
Source organism: Antrozous pallidus (assembly GCA_027563665.1). Lineage (NCBI taxonomy): Eukaryota > Metazoa > Chordata > Mammalia > Chiroptera > Vespertilionidae > Antrozous > Antrozous pallidus. The sequence goes on from CM050514.1 coordinate 89,839,425, forward strand.
CATCAATTCTTTAACTGATTTATCTGAGTTCTGAAGTCTATTCAATATCTGAAAGAGTCAGCCTTACAGAGTTGACAATTGAAAAAGATAAAGGTGGTCAGGAGAGCTAATTAAGCCTGATGATTCAGAGATGGATAATCCCCTTGCCCCCTGGAGATTAGCATCTCTGTCCCCTGGACAGTGAGATGTTGCATCCTAGGGAAACAAAGGGGTCAATAAAGCAGTAAAGAATATGCCAAGCTTTATATATATATATAGTCTGGTTTGAATGCTGTAAACATGGAAGTGAGGCAGAGACGACTGAGATTTGTAAATATACAGACTAGAAGAAAATATCTTAGAAAAAGCACCTTTTAGTTGTTTGCTGTTCTTTCTATTATTCTAGCCATTCCTTTTGTTGGAAGGAAAGGCTTTCAGGCATGTTTTTTTCCATATTGTTTTTTACTTTCATCCTTTTTAGCAGCTTTCTGACTGAGGACTGCCTGCGAGATGTTTTCAAACAGATTTGATCATGGTCACTAGTCTTGGTTACTTGAATGCTATTAAGCAATACATGACTTCTTTTTCAAATTCTGAAGAATATAATATATGTATTATAAAGCAACAACTATTTCTTCTTCTCTTTCCTCTCTTTATTTAGTTTCTTAAAACTATAACCACTTTTCCCTAGCTGTAAAATTCTTCCTAAATGTTGTTGTGTTAAATTAGTCATAATCCATGGTGGATTTTATGTTTTGTGATAGTAATTTAATCTGTTACAGCATAAGCAGGTTCAATTTGTTTACTTCAGTGACTGACTATGCTGGAGGGTTAAAAAAAAAAAGCCAAGTTCCCTTATGAGAGTTTTAAGCCAAATTCCCTCTGTCCAGATGGCTCTTTCCACCAAGCCAGGAAAATGTAGAGCCTCTCTATTTCCTACTGATTTGTTTATAGTGGCCCTTGATTGCTATTAATGATCCCCAGCTGTACCAGATCCCCAGCCCTGTCTTCCTTCTGTCTCTCCCATCCTCATTAACACCTTGATGTTGGTTCCTGCTTTTTTGCTGTCTGATCCTTCTTCACTTCTTTGCAAAAGAAACAAAACTTTAATTTCAAAAACTTTCTAGGAACCTGGAAAACAAAATTAATCAATTCTGTCCACAAAGGGGGAAATGGCATTACTGAAACCTGAATTATTCCTTCTATTTCTCTTAACTTTGTACTCATGCACCACATACATGCTCATTTTCATTCACTTTTTAAAGAAATAATAAATTTTGCAGCATCTAAAAACACAAAGATATATATATATTATATATATATCTGCTTCAGATGTGTTTTTTAGATGTATTTTAGGAAAGTTTTGTCAAATCTGTTAAGTTTCTCATTACTCAAAGCCCACTTTTGACTACCACCTCTGCTTCTTCCTTGTCCATGCTATTTATTTTAGATAAAAATATCACAGTGTTGCCTCGTCCCCATTATGCTCATAAGTAGAATATTTCTGTAGCCTGTGTATGAAATAGAATGTCCTATAAAGAAAAAAAGTAATGAAATGGAGACTCAACCCATCTTTTATCCTTTTAGCATCTAGGTAGAGCACAAAGCAAATATCCTCCATGAACTGATGTCAAGTCAATAAGTTGAAGTGTTTATACCTTTGGTATTTTTCTAGTTTCTCTTCACTGTTCCTTTCTCTCTTTCTGCTTTAAATATTAAACTACAAATTCCTTTTAAACATTTCTACATTAAAATGTCCATACTACCCAAAGCAATCTATAGATTCAATGCAATTCCCATTAAAATACCAATGGCATATTTCACACACCTGGAACGAACTCTCCAAAAATTCATCTGGAATTAAAAAAAAGACCCAAATAGCTGTAGCAACCTGAGAAAAAAGAACAAAGTAGAAGAGATCACAATGCCAGATATCAAGCTGTATTACAAAGCCACTGTTCTCAAAATTGCCTGGTACTGGCACAAGAATAAGCATATAGACCAATGGAACATAACAGAGAACCCAAAAATCAACCTAAACCATTATGCTCAATTAATATTTGACAAAGGAGGCAAGAGCATGCAATGGAGTCAAGACAGTCTCTTCGATAAATGGTGTTGGGAAAATTGGACAGATACATGCAAAAAAAATGAAACTAGACCACCAACTTACACCATATATAAAATGGATAGAGGACTTGAACATAAGATGGGGAAACCATAAAAATACTAAAGGAATCCATAGGCTGCAAAATCTCAGACATATGCTCAAGCCAATATCTTCACCAGTACCGTTCCTAGAGCAATGGAAACTAAAGAGAAAATAAAAAAATGGAACTACATGAAAATAATAAGCTTTTGCGCAGCAAAAGAAACCATCAACAAAACAAGAAAGCCCACTGCATGGGAGAAGATATTTGCCAACGTTATCATTGAAAAGGGTTTAATCTCCAACATTTACAGGGAACTCATACAACTTAACAAAAGGAAGATTAACAACCCAATAAAAAAATGAGCAACAGACCTAAATAGATACTTTTCAAAAGAAGACATAGGAAGGCCAAGAGGCATATGAAAACATGCTCAAAGTCACTAATCATCTGAGAAATGCAAATTAAAATGGCAATGAAGTACCATGATACACTTGTCAAAATGGCTATCATCATAAATCAACAACACAGCAAGTACTGGTGAGGATGCAGAGAAAAAGGAATCCTTGTGTACTCCTGGTGGGAATGTAGACTGGTGCAGCCACTGCAGAGAACAGTATGGAGTTTCCTCAATAAACTAAAAATGGAGCTCCCATTTGACCCAGTGATCCCACTTCTAGGAATATATCCCAAGAAACTAGAAACACGAATCAGAAAGGATATATGCACCCCATAGTCATAGCAACACAATTTTATCATAGCTAAGATTTGAAAACAGCCTAAGTGCCCATCAGCAGATGAGTGGATTAGAAAACTGTGGTACATCTACACAATGGAGTATTACACTGTGGTAAAAAAGAAGGAATTCTTTCATTTTCAACGGCATGGATGGAACTGGAGAGCATTATGCTAAGTGAAACAAGCCAGGCAAAGAAAGATAAATATCACATGATCTTACTCATTTGTGGAATATAATGAACAATGTAAACTGATGAACAACAACAACAAAAAAGATCCAGAGATTGAGAAGTATCAATCAGACCATCAAACCTCAGAGGGAAGATAGGGGAGGGTGGGGGTAAGAGGAAGAGATCAACCAAAGGACTTGTATGCAAGCATATAAGCATAATCAATGGACATAGAAACCAGAGTGAGGGCATGAGTGGGGGGTAGGGTGGAGGGACAATGGGGAGATAAAGTGACATATGTAAATACCTTAATAAATAAAGAAAAATATATAAAAAAAATGAATTTCTAGATAGCCTCTGTATCCTTTAGTGGGCACTTAATAATAAGAGCTAACAGTCATTGAACATGTTTAAATTGTCACATATTGTACCCTATATGTACATTCACTCCTTTATCACAAAACTTTTTAAGATAGATTTTTAAAATCATTCCCATTTGTAGAAGAAGATACTGAGATTCAGAGAGGTTGGGAATAAACAACATCTGGGCAGTTCTTCCTTAAGAAGTAATTGAACAAATTCAAGTCTAAGTTTTGTCTCCAAGCAAAAGCCTGAAGCCAGAGTGACTTAGGAGGAGGAATCTACAACCATTACTTTAGGGCAGTGACTTTCAACCTTTTTCATCTCATGGCACACATAAACTGATTCCTAAAATTCTACAGCACACCAAAAGTAAATTTTCTGCTGATTTGACAAAAATTGTTATAATTTTAATTCATTGACACAGGCTGACTATTGTGTTGGCTGTTGTCATTTTTATTTGACAATCTAAGGGGAAAGAAGTCAGTGTCCCTGACTAAATAGTCATGTGTTGCATGTTTTAAAAATTCTTGCAGCATACCATTTGAAAATCATTGCTTTAAGGACACTGAGAACTGGGGATAAGGGGACTAGCTGATAAGCAGTAGCAGCAGAAAAGCCTGGAAGTCCCCAGCAGGGAGCAGGTAAGAAGGACTGCTAGTATTACTGGAGAAAAACATGTCTCGTTTCCCATGGTTGCTGGTGGAGTGGGGTTCTTGGGGTACCCCTGGAATAAGCTGTAAGTTTTGAGGCAAGGGAGTTGAAAGTTGGAGAAATTTAAAAAGGGGGGATTATTACGCAGGAGGTAGAGAAACCAGGATTAGAGGGGGAGGAGAAGAGGAAAGGACCCAGCGTAACCAGCCCCCAGACCCGGAGAGCAGTCTGGGAGCAGCAGTGCCACGTGGCACACAGAAGACACCTTTTAAGGGCAGGAACAGGAAGGGGTTGAGCCCAGGGCGGAAGGGGAAGAGGTGGGACCCAGGGCACTTGGCATGTGCTGATTGGTGGTTCAATGTCTCTGAGATGTCTCTGTGACAGAGGCTGGTTACATCATAACTCTGCCCACCAGTTGGGGGAGGGAGCATCTATCAGGTATTCAGGTGCATCAGCTGGGCTCTGGACTTCCCGGCCTGCATCAACCTGACATAAGCATTCTAGAATTCCCCACAGAAAGATGAGACCTGGTAGAAAGCTTTATTCCTGTGGAGTTACATCCCTGGGTTTCCAAAGTCTCATTGCCCTTAGTCCAGTCATAGAAGAAGTATAGTTGGGGTTTATGCAGAGTTAAAACCACAGCCAGTATCCAGAATTTTCTTTCCATATTGGAGCCAGGTTCAGTACAGCATCAGGCTAGTTGCAGTCTAGTCATTGTGTGAGGGGGGGTCCACATGGCCATGGGCCACATGGGAGAATGCCAGGAAGCCAAGCATGAGCCATGAGCCAAGCATGTCAAGAGGAACCAAGAGAGAGAACTTCTTTGTTTACCAGATTAAGTATACTAAATATTTGGGCGCTTGTAGTGGCCATTGACCCATTCCGGCCAATGACCTCTCTTCCTAGGTGTGACTGACAGCAAGCACCTTCCCTATGTCACCCTGACTTTATTGGGCGTGTATTTATCTTCCCTATGTAGTTTTTTTCCCATGTGGGTTTTGAAGGGAACATTCCTATAATATCTGGCCTTCCCTTTGCTCATTTCCTATTATTAATAACTAGTTAATTACAATGGTATCACTTGGATTAAATTGATTCAATAACCTAACATTTTTTTTCTTTCTGAGGAAGGAGGATTATATTGCTTTTGTTTTCCTCACTGGATGGTAGAAAGAAATCCCTCCCCCACCCCCAATAGGAATAAGAGACATACGTATTTAAAATATAAAGTCTTAGAAACTCTCTAATAAAATTAAAATGCCAAAGATTAATATATACTAGTAACACATCTCATAACCTGGCTTACTAAATTATTTTAGAACTGGTGGGCAGTTTTTCTAGTATATTCTGACCCAGTTCCTTGAAGAAGTTGCCTTTTAACTGTACTAAAATTCAGGCAACATCGATAAATCATATGCTGGATCATTTGGGAATTATCTTTGCCACTTGGTCTGATTTTTAGTTTTTGACATTTTTTTTCTAATTTCAATAGTTTCTGTTTTAAAATAACCATTAGCAGATAGTTTGGGCTGTGACCAGTGAAGGCAGATGCTTTCCACTGTGTGTCCAGGAGGAGGTTTGGTTTGTGGGAACACAGGTTTGTTGAACTAATTCCCCAGGTACAGATATACTATCGGAGGCAGCACATTATGGTGCACTTTGAGTGAACAGATATATTCCAAAATCAAATGAGGGCTTGGGGAATTGCCCACATTTAACCAAATAACCAGCTGTGCAAATGTTAAAATGCAATTGATCTACTACAGTACTTGAGAATCATGGAGGGTCATTTAGTTCAATACTCAGATGGCTACCCAGCAGGCTAGAAGCTTTGCAGGTCCAGCTATGACTGAGAGTGGTCATTACTGGAGATGATCACAAAGGCTGATTGAGCCTCTTTTAATCCAGCTACCATACCAATGATGCATTCCTTCCTCAGTTCCTAGATCCTGTAAATTTCCTCTCTCAAATTTGGCAAAGCACTTTTTAAAATTATTTTTAGTAGATTTTTCCCCTCCTCCATTGAATTCTTGCTCCTAGATAGAAATGACAAAATTAAACAGACATAGAGTGAAGAACCATGGTTAGTATGAAAGGGAAAATAAGAATCTTAGAAAAAATGTTTTTGTTTTCTGGTCTCCTCCTTTCTAGTTTATCCCTCATGCTTTAGTCAGATTTACTTTGATGATTTTTGGCCTCTGAAGTCTGTATTCATTTTCTTTTTCTTCCATAGGGATATAAAATTCTCATACACATCTTAGACTTCACATTGTTCTCTTTTCTTTCTTTTTTTTTTTTTTGTGTGTGTGTAGTCTTTCAATTTTGTTTTTTCACTCAGTTCTATTTCAATGACTTATTCTTGGTAACTAAAATATTGTCTTGGTTTATATATTTTGCTTTCTCACAAGTTTCATAAAATCATTAATATATTAAAAAAGTTATTCATTTCACTTAAAATTATAACAGCACATTATTATACTATTTAGAATAGGATTGTGTAAACTATTGAATTGATAATCAAATCTTTTGCTCTTTAGATAAGGGCTCTTATAGAAAAAAAAGTATTTCCTTTTGGCTACACGTAGCAATTTGAGTTTCTCAAGTGTTTTGGAACAATGATTTGGAATATATTTAAGATTTATAATTTTGACTCATATAAAAAAATACTTATGAAAGAGTAGCTTAGGGCTGAAATTTCACATTTTTTTTTTATGAAATGTAGGCCAAAAAAGAATTAATTCAAATTATTCTCTTGCTTAGATAAATAACAATTACATTAGAAGATGTTTAAAATCATACCTCAGCAGAACAGAGCTTTATGGAAAGCAGTGTTAGTGTGTAACAGGGTCTAGGAGCTAAGCAGTGGAAGGAAAATGAAACTCCCAGGTGTCAGCAGAGATTTTTTCTCTGTATTTGCTTTAGTGGGGTGGGAACAATACTCCAAGAGGCATAAAACTAGTTTCAGTACTCTCTCCCCTACCTGGTCATGGTGGTTTTTGTGATCTCTTTCCACTCACAGGGTCTATGAATTCTAGAAATATTGACCTAGAAATTGTTGCGTAAGTTGTGACTACAAACCAACTAATTAAATCACAGACATCAGACCCGGGCATGATCCTCCAGATTTTCCATCACCATAGCCTGAGCTAAACAAAACAAAACAAAACAAAACAAAACAACTCAACGTGAAGTTACTGAAAGGTTCCATTTGAATCAGATAATTTCAATATAACTTGAACCCTGAATTTCAGCAGCCAACTCTTCAAATTTACCTTTACCTTGTTTCATGGTCTTAGAGTTTCAAATGATAGCCTCTTTCTTAGATGATTTGTGTGGAGGACAAGGACTAATTGATACCTACATTGTACTTTACATACTTTGAAGTTAGACTTCTATTTGTATCTCTCACCACTAAAAGTACAAGGAGCTATCACAATGCATATTATGAGCAACTTTTATTACCTACATAAAAAAATCTTGTGTCTGCTTCTTCACAAAAGGATAACTTAATTTAATTTGCGAAGTCACTAGAATGCTTAGTATCTAGAGCAGTGATGGACAACCTTTTGAGCTTGGTGTGTCAAAATTCTCCAAAAAACCAAGCATAACTCAGGTGGTGTGTCACTTTGAGAATAAAACCATAATTTGAGATATTTATAGTTTAACAAAAATGTGTAATTGTAATATATAACTATATTTAATAAACCAAAAACTAATTCTTTAACTTACCTGCGTAGTGACTTCTTTGTTCATCTGTCAGTCGGTTTCTTTTGTTGGTCTTGATATTATTTAACTTGTGTGGGGTGCTGTGAATTAAGATAACTAAGGGGGAGGCGGAATTCTTTAACTAAATTGTCTATTAGTGACTTTTTTTGGTGCTGAATTTCATTGGCTAAACCTTCAATTGAAGTTTGGTATTTTGTACACTTCAAGCCCAAGTAAGCGCAACTATGTCTTCTAATTATTGCAAGAAAATGAAAACTAAAATAAAAAAAGATAAGACTAAAACATTGAAAATTCCTTTTTTGAAATTTTGATAACTGGAATATATGAAGCCACAAGCCCTTAACAGGAATTGACTGATAACAAGGTTTATTGTTGCTAAAACCAATTAAATATTGTTAATATTTTTATGACTCAGTGTTATTAGATTTGCATTATAAATAAGGTAGCATATTTTATGGAAAAGTTAAGAAATTTGTGCAAATTGCATAAGGACTTATTGAGAAGGCAAAATTTTGGAAGAAAGAATGAGTGACCATGCTGATAGAAAAACCCTTCATGTATAATTACTATCCAGTTTAGATACTGATATAATGCACACTATGGTCCACACTGCCTTCTAAGAGTTTATTTCAAAAGTTTGGCTATAACTTAGTATTTTTATTTATTTTTGGCTGGGTAGCATTTTTGTTTACTTTATTTCTGGTTATTTGCTTTTGTTGGTGATAAGCAACTATTGAAAAATGTCTGTGGTCTGACTTGGAGAAATTTTTTATTTTAAACTTGATATTTGCAAACCTTTATTTTAAAACAAAGGCTCTACTTTTAAGCTAGGCACAGCCTGAGGAAATGGGAGTTCAGTGCAATGATTCAGGCCATTTATTTATTTGTAATTAGTATTCTCTCAACTAATTCTCACAGTCAACTGCTTTGCTAAATGAATTCCTTTTCTTCCTTCAAATTGTATTCCCTTTAAACAAGTCCCCAGTGGTAAGGAATGCTGCAAGTAAGAAATGTGATCTATGATGTCAATGACAAGGCTTTATTTTATTCTGTTACACTGTTATACACATAAAAATAAATACATTATTCCCAGCATGGATATTATTATATTAGTAAGATTCTTTAATACTGCAGAAAAGAGACACATAGGAATTACCTTGGCAAGAGAAGGTTATTAAGTTTATATGGAAATATTGGGTTGAAAGTTCTTCTAAGATTGGCATGTACTGCCCCTTTAGGAGAACTGAAACTGTAATTCAGTATTATCTGAAATCTAAGAGGAATATGAGACATCTTTTCACTGAACTTTTGTGTTTATAAAACCAAAAGTATTTGATTGATTTGGTTTATCATCTTTCAATTTTTGGCAACTGTATTAGGTAAATTTTCATAGTAGTGGCCAAAACTGAGCTTGGTTTCACCCAATAGACATTTGAAAGCATCGCATAAAGTTCTGGTTACTTTCCTTAGGAGGATACTGTGGGCTTGGAAGTCATCTGAGATTACAGGGATCTCTTTCTCCACCATGTCCAGTAAAAATGCCATTAGGATCATCTTTCTTCTTTAAATTAGTTAATTGAAATAGATTAGTTATTTTCTTCTTTAAATTAGCTAGAAAATGTGGTGAGAATAAAAGAATTCAGGAAAAATTGTGTTATGTTAAAGCATTAAAATATAAATGTTTTCTTATCAAGAGATTAGCTTTCAATTTCATAATTTTGTTCCTTGAAATCACACACATTAAATATGAGTGTATTGCATTTATGAAGGAGTTGGTAGGTATTGTTTCATAAAAGTTAAAATTTCAGGGCTTATTATATCTGTGATTTGTAGGCTTAGTTGTCAAATGCGTGGTGTAGGGAAACAGAATTTATCAGAGACTTGTGAATTTCCAGTGATAACTCACTGGGACTTGAGTTTAGAGAGACCTTCCCTAAATGTAGAGTTTAATTGTACTACATACAAAACAAAACAAAACAAAACAAAACAAAAAACAAGTGTCTCCTCCTTTTTTAAAAACAAGACATTCACAGAGAACAGAACAAATAAAAACTACTGGCTTTCTTCCATTAGTTTTTGCTTTTGTAATGGGCTAGGTTATGAGGCAGTTAGCAGGAAACAGCTGACACACTACATTTGGGTGAGGGGGCCAGTAAAAGAGCAGTGGCAGGGGAGAAGCTCCTGAGGTAACCCAGCAGCCTTATAAAACTGAGTTCTACAAGGAGTTGTCGGATTCAGTTGTCATATCCTGAAAGACTCCGTGTGTTCTGGAAGGAAGTTTCTAGTGGGTTTAAAAGAGGGTTTTGACACACAAAGCACAGAAAGTGTGGAGCTTAACATTTCCCCTTAGCCAGTCATCCCAAATTAAAAACAGAACTGGGGAGAGGTAGCTTTGCAGCTCTACACTATGTAGTAACAAGTAGTTAATTATTGACCCTCTCAGGCCATCTGCACACATGTTCAAAAGTTGAGAGAAACAGTAGGTTGCATTATTTTGACGACTGCAGGAAAAATGCACTCACATTGTTTATAGAATGTGAAAATGAAGCTATTATTTATGCCCGGTTATTATATGCATCATACTGCATGAAAATGCTTTTTGTATATCAGTTATAATCAATCCTCAACACTTTTTGTCTGGGGCATTATCATCCTAATTTACATCGATGAGAAAATGAGCCCAGACAGGTTAACTGATTTATTTAAGGCCCCACAGGTAGTAAGAAGCGCATCTGGAACTGAGACCCAAAGCTGACTAATTTAAAGCACCAAGGTGCCTCCAGGGACTTGGAAAATGTTATTTACTATAGCTCTGGGAGCAATACGAAGCTTCCTCATGGAGTTATTATAGGGAACTGCTTGCTAATTAAAAGGATATTACACAACTTGTAAATAGTACCTTTCTCATCTATTTATTTGTTTAACAATGCCTTCCTTGAGACAGTGCCATAGATATTCAGTGTTTGGCAGAATAAAACAAATACAAGTTGTTCACACTATCTATCCCCAATAAGGAGGAGAGATAGATATATGAATGAAAATTACTATCTATACTCATAATAGAGGAATATGCGAATTATCTGCGACCCCATCACAGTAACAGTAATAACCAAACAGCAGGCTGCGTGGGGCAATGGAGCCAGCAGGGGAGTTAGTGAGGGATGGCCAAACGACTGAACAAGCAGGCTGTGTGGGACGGCCAGACTGGCAGGGGAGTCAGGTGGGGTTGACCAGGTCGGCAGGGGGCCAGGAAGGGGCAACCGGGCTCATGGGGGGTAGTTGGGGGCAACCAGGCTGGTGGGGGGGGGTAGTTGGGGGCTACCAGGTCCTGGGATCGGGCCTAAACTGGCAGATATCCACCGAGGGGTCCCAGATTGGAGAGGTTGTAGGCTGGGCTGAGGGGATGCCCCCTCGAGCATGAATTTCATGCACCAGGTCTCTGGTATAATATAAAAAGAGCTAGAACATCAGATAAAAGTGCTGGTTCCACTAGATATTATTCATTTAATTTTTTAATATTAAGGCAAACTTTATACACAATGAATGAAATGTTGATATCTCAAATGTACTACTTAATAACTTCTAAAAATATGTTTTTCAATGATGTTAGAGAGGAAAAGAGAGAAAAAACATTGATGCATCCATCAGCTACCTGCTGCATGCCCCCTGATGGGGACTGAACACACAACCTGAGCATGTTCCCTGACTGGGCATTGAACCAGTGACCACTGAGTCACACGGACTAGACCCATTTAATGTATTTTGATAAATGTATGTATCTCAGTAACTAACACCCAAAGCCAGATGTAGTACATTATTATCATCCTAAAAACTCCTCTTCTACTCATTTCCAGTTGTTTCCCATTCCTTAGCAATGATTGTTCTAATTTATATCAACATAGAATTTTTTCTTTAATTGTTTAAGATATTACATATGTGTCCTATTGTCACATTGCCCCTCCCACTCTCTGTCCTCCCACCCCCGCCCCACTCATGCCCCGTGTTGTCTGTGTCCATTGATTATGCTTATTTTCATGCATAAAACTCCTTTGGTTGATCTCTCTCCCTGAGCTTCCCCTATTTTTCTCTGACTGGCTTATTTTGCTTCATACAAATGAAAGCAGTTAGTACCTGTTTTTTGTTGTTGCTTTATTTTTTTAATATACATTCTTGCTCTTAGCATTGCTTTATGGAGATTGTCCATGTTATTGATTTTATCCATAATTTCTTCATTTTTATTGCAGAGTAATATTCTGTTATATCAGTATACCACAATTTGCTTATCCATTCTCCTGTTAATGGAGATTTAGGTTGTCTCTAGTTTGGAACACATCTATTATTATTTGATATCTAGCTCACTAATTAGAGCACTGGTCTCCAAAAACTATTTTTTTATTATTCCAGCTATTAATTAATTAATTAATTAATTAAATATACAAATATCATTATCATTAACCAATTTATCAATGCACAATTCAAATGCTCCTCAACTTATGATAAAGTTATGTTCTGGCAAACCCACTGTAAATGGAAAATATCTTAAGTTAAAAAGCACTTAACAAACTTAACTTCCATCTTAATTTAGCTTAGTCTACCTTAAAAGTTCTCAGGACAGACCCAGCTGGTTTGAAAGCCAATCAATTGATTCTCTCTCATCGTTAATGTTTCTTTTTCTCTTTCCCTTTCCTTTCCTCTCCGAAATCAAAAGTTCTCAGAACAATTACGTTAGCCTACAGTTGGGCAAAATCACCTAATACAATGAAACACTGTAGAGCAGGGGCTGAGGAACCATTTTTCTGCCAATGGCCATTTGGCAGGGGCACAACTTTGTGCATGGTTGGGGTCCCTAGGCCTGGCCGCTGATCAGGGCCAATCAGGGTCGGGCCAATTGGAGCCTGCGGCTGGGTGGAAGACAGGACATGGGAGGTTGGCCACCATGTCTGGGGAGGGAGCCGACCCTTGGCCCCCTTTGGAAAGGGGCAGCATCTTCCATCACCTACTCCTGGTTCCACATCCCAGTGTGGGGCCTGAAGGACCCAGTGGGGTCTGGAGAGGAGGCTACTGTCACCAGGCTGGCTGCAGAAGGAATGGATGCTGCTGCTGTGGGAGGTAGGCTGTGGAAATGCACTGACCATCAGAGGCAGCTCCTGTGTTGAGCGTCTGCCCCCTGTTGGTCAGTGCACATCATAGCGACTGGTCAACCAGTCGTTCCAGTCATTCTGTCTTAAAGGTCACTTAAGTTTTTATATATATACTAGTGGCCTGGTGCATGAAATTTGTGCATGGGAGGCGGGGGATGTCCCTTAGTCCAGCCTGCATCCTCTCCAATCTGTGACTCCTTGAGGGCAGTCGGACATCCTTCTCACAATCCAGGACTGCTGGCTCTAAACTGCTCACCTGCCTACCTCCCTGATTATCCCTAGCCGCATCTGCTTGCCAGCCTGATCACCCACTAACCACTACCCTGCCAGCCTAATTGATGTCTAACTGCTCCCCTGCCAGCCTGTTCACCCCCAAATTCCCTCCTCTGCTGGCCTGGTCACCCCTAACTGCCCTCCCCTGCTGACCTGGTCACCCACAACTGCCCTCCCTTGCAGGCCTGGAACCTTCCAATGGCCCTCCCCTGCTGGCCATCTTGTGGTGGCCATCTTGTGTCCACATGGGGGCAGGATCTTTGACTACATGGGGCAGCCCTCTTGTGTGTTGGAGTGATGGTCAATCTGCAAATTACTCTTTTATTAGATAGGATAGATTCCTCGTGCATGGGTGGGAGCCAGCTGGTTGGCCCTGAAGGGTGTCCTGGATCAGGGTGATGGTGGCCTGGGCAAGGGGCCTGTGGTGGGTTGCAGGCCTGCCACACACCCCAGGGACCCAAGGGGGTGGTCCTGGTATCTGGAATTTATTTATCTTCTACAATTGAAACTTCGTAGCCTGGAGCAGAGCTAAGCCTCCTGCTTGCTCTGTGGCCAGGGCAATTTCTCTTGGGATATTTACCTTCTATAATTGAAACTTTGTAGCCTTAAGTGGAGGCTTTGGCCAGCCAGAGCTGCAGAAGCTTGGCTTCCTCCATCACCAGGGAAACTCAAGACTCCCTCCTGCTCTCTGTGCCTGGCAGCCATCTTCATTGAGGGTTAATTTGCATATTGCTCCTGATCGGCTGATGGACATGGCTAGTGGGCGTGGCTTTTCAGTGTATCAGAGGTACAGTTAATTTGCATATTACTCTTTTATTAGATAGGATATAGATTATCCAGCCATACAAAATCATCAGTTTAGAAATTAGCCTGCTATTGTGGTCAAACATTTAATTTACTCACCCCTAATGCCTTGGCAGGGCCAGCCCAAATGATTTTGTGATCCTTATATTGCCCGCAGGTCAGATATTCCCTACTCCTGCTATGGAGTATCAGTTGTTCACCCTTGTGATCCTGTGGCTGACTGGAAGCTGTGGCTCACTGCTGCCACCCAGCATTACAGAAATTATTTACGTTGGCAAAGATCATTAACCTTGAAAAAGATCAAAATTCGAAGTACAATTTCTACTGACAGCATGTTGCTTTCATAACATTATAAAGTTCAAAAATCGTAAATTGAATCATCATAAGTTGGAGGCCATTTAAATACATTTAGGGTAATATATATATATTTTTTTGTTACTGGCAGTAGATATACTACTATTTTCATATTTTTAATAGTCTTGGTAATTATAATTTTTTGTTGATATCTTGTCAGATTTGATTAGACTTTTATTGATTTTACTTTGTAATATGGTCAGTGAAGCTCTCATACTAGAATTAACAATAATGTAATTCTAGCCACTTGTCCATTTTGTGTGGGTTTAGTTTAGTTGAAACTGGGTGATACAATTTGGAAATTCATTTGTTGGTTAAGATTGAGTAATATGATCTATAAATCCACTTTCTGGTGGGAATGCAGACTACAACATGCATCAATAAGATGAAAGCAAATGCATAATTGAAGGAACCTTTGTCCCACGTGTCCTCATTGTAGATGTCCCACTCTTTTCTCAGGAGAGCTGATTATTGCAGGTGACACGAATATCTGACATACATATCACTCTAATGAGGAGACTACTACAAATCTGTATATTAAAATATTGTGAAGCTTAATTCCTAATTTCTTTTTCTATTTTAAATATACAAAGTAAATATAATTAGAAATGCTAACATTTTCTATTCTCAGTACAGTAACTTGGTTTATGAACTCTACTTTGCAGACCCTTGACCTACAGCATGCATCAGTGGAAAAATTGTGAACTTGCTAGCAGTCAGAACATTTATTTTCTAATTACACTATATCTCATTCTCTGACCCACTGTAGAATACTATACCCACCAATCCATATCTTTGGAACAGGGGTTTGCAAGATAGGGCATTTGGACTATATAAATGTGAAGAATATGGAGTTAGCATGATTTGGCTTACTCCATCTCAAAGTTGACATAACCAACTCCATCTTGTAACCTACCAAGTGCCAAGTGCAGCCACTTGGCTGCCTGATAAGGTTGCCTAGAACATCTTGTCAGATGGACACAGAGGTGAAAGGATATGGGCCCCTGTAGCAGACATTGACAAATATTTACAAGTTTTTTTTGTCACATCAGCTGTAACACATTATCACAACTTAACAGGCATGCAAGGACTCTATAAAAGCTGAAAGCACAAGCCAGCTGCTATTTGACCTCCTATGAATGAGCCACGCTGACCAATTTGTGTGTCTGGCTTGGTGACCACTGAGTATTCTGGGGCTTTGCTGTCTTGAGCTGACTTCCGTGCAATATGTGGACCCCCTGGATGCCAAGTCTTCTAGGACTTGCCTATCAGGACATTTCTGAGTGACCAGTGATTGCTCTATGAGTAGTCCACACCAGAGGACATTTGCACCTCTTGGACTTTTGGTTCATTTAACCCCCAATACTTGTGTGTGTTCCCTGATGTATTTGTGATTTGGACTAATCCTGCAAGTATTAAAAGGTAAGTTGACAGCATAGTCACCTGTGTTGTATGACTGTTATTCTTTGGTGTCAGGAACTGAGAGGGCCAAGAGACCACCTAGAGTCATAGCCTCAATCAGGCACCCCTGATACTACTTGGGGGACAGGACATAGGAAGACTTAAGGAAAGACCATACTCACAGCCTGAATGCTCAGAACAATAATATATAAGATCTTCTGGATCTAACATTGCACAATGTTGAATTCCTTATGTCTTTGTGCCCTTTTTAGCTTCTCAAGGAGACCATTTTTTCTTAATGTGATCTACATATTGCAATGCCTTCTAATAGCCTTTTAGACAATATTGAAGGCTAAGTCAGTTTCTATATATCTTTTTCTCATTATAGTGTAGCTAAATGTCACATTCCAAAAAGACTTCCAGTAGATGTCCTGTCAGGTGAAGTATGTAGGAGTCTATGGTAAGCAAACCCAGGACCACCCAACTAGAAAGATACTGACCAAATGTGTAAAGTTGAGAATGAAAAAAAAGATAAATTCCTACAGCACATACCCACTGTCATAGAAAGAGCATTTAGCTGCAGGTATAGTTACAACAGGAAGTGTTATCTCATTGTTTCCTTGGCTGGGACTTAGTTCTATTGCTAACTGGAATATTAACCTTAAAGAGGAGGTTCAGCATTGTTCCAAAGATCATCATAAAAGCTGACAATGAGAGTAATTTGAATTGTCATAATCTTACTACTGAATATTTGAATTACTAACTTTGAATTACTGAAGGGTAGCTACTTAATTCATTCAAGAACTATTTAAAAAGGAAGAGAAGATTGAAGTGAGAGTTGAGGTAGAAATTAGGTTGGATTTTGATTGGATTGAATGTCAGGCTGCAGTATTGGGATTTCATCTTACAGGTAATGAGAACCATGGATACATTTTGAATTGGTTAAGACCTAGTTGTTAACCATAATTTAGGGGGAAAAAGATTGCTGAATATGTAAAAGATAAGAAGCATAGGAGTTAAAAAATAAACATGCTCAGAGGAAATCAGTGATGGGAACACATATAGTGATGGGAATATATGAAATGGAAAAATTAAAATAGATCTAAAAGTAAATGTATATACAAATTGATGACTGATTGTAGGATGAAGAAAAGAGAAAGTCTCAAGACGATACCGAGATCGCTAAAAAATTACTTCCTCTGAATTTAATGTATTTAAGTGCAGTGATTATAAATGTATATGTTGTTATAACATCTATATATATGATGTAGTCTATGCATATATTTTTATCACTTAAACTCTATTAAAGCTAAATTTTCTGAAGGAGAATTATTGCTCCACAAAAGAACCATGAGGATGATACTAAAGAAAAAAAATGAAGGTTTGCTCTCACCATATTTTTCCACTCTGGCAGTGCTGTAATGAGGAGCTATTAGTATTTTAGTTGTCAGCAGTACTCAGGCAAACTATATTAATTTTGCTGAAAATGGTCATTAGGAAACTTAATTATTTAAAAAGTGTTAATTGATTATTGTGTAAGTATTATGTATTCATTAATTATTATTCCTTTCCATTAATGATATATAATTACTTAATTCCTAAAAGCAGATGATTCTTGTTTTGCCATGCTGTTCACTTCTGCTAATTTGACTTACCAGATAATCCTTCATACTAATGCAGACCATAAACTTGAGTGTTCAGAATAAATTTGATAAACATTAACTTATTAATCCTCATGACTTTTGGTATAAAAATTAAGAGCTCTTTTTTTCTAGCTTGTGTCTTATTGTCACCATCAACTTGACAATTGAGCAATATCTGAATAAACAAAGATAATGAAACCATATATAATGCTGGATAATCCATGGAAGTTAGTCCATTTCCAATAGAGAAGGAAAATAAATCATACCTGAGCTATAGAATTAAATTATTCTGCTTATGTTATAAATGCAGAAACTTTAAAGATTGCAGTTTTAATGTAAAGAGGAAGTAAATAAGTATAGACCAACAAATATAAATTAGGCAGATTTTATATCCACATTTTATGTCTACATGCACAAATAAAAATTTATTTGCAGATTAATCTAATTTTGGGACACAGTCTGATACAATTTGTTGCACTATATTTATGGATATAAACAAATATGCATGAAACAATTTAATATTGTGCTATTTTTCTACTTTCTGCATATCTATCTTTTTATTTTTAATATATTTTTATTGATTTCAGAGAGGAAGGGAAAGGGAGAGAGAGATAGAAACATCAATGATGAGAGAGAATCATTGATTAGCTGCCTCCTGCACGCCCCACACTGGAGATAGAGACTGCAACCCAGGCATGTGCCTTCGACCAGAATCGAATGGGGTCCCTTCAGTCCTCAGGCAAATGTTCTATCCACTGAGTCAAACCAGCTAGGGCAGTGTATCTGTCTTTAGTAGTTCCCTCCAAATAGATGAATATGAGTGTCAACAAATTCCATCTGTTAATCAAAACATGTTTTTTTTCTTTTCTTATACTTTAATCCCTACTAAAGACATTCAATATAATTTTAATTATATTTGAAAATATGTCTTTTCTCTCAAGACATGACCATCAACATTTTATATAAAAGTGAAAACAAAATGCTGGGGTTTGAGTCTGACTTCATTGTCTCCCAAAACCAAAGAATGGTTTACAGACAAAAATAATTAGTAGAAGCTAAGTTTATTGAGACCAGTCTTGGAAAAGGTGCAGATTCCAGGACAGTAAAAGCACCCAGAGCTTCTGTTCTATGTTATAGTTGGATGAAGTTCAGCATTCAAGTGAATTTAAGTCTATTAGTTGATGTATGGAATCCCACATACTATCAGGAGAACAGGGGAGCATATTCCCCCCAGGACCCAGCCACAGAGAGCGAGAGAGGCATGTGCCCTTTTTTATATACATGCTTACTAACTTCTGATTGGCTTCTTCAAAGAATTCTGCCTTAGCAACATCCTTGGGATTGGCTATATGCCTCATTGCCTTGTGATTAGTTAGCAGCAAGTTGTCAGTCTTAGTAACATCCATACATTTTAAAGCTCATAGCTCCTGTATGCACCTTTCTTTCCCACCTAGCTGGGTGCCCCCCGCCAAACCCCCGTTCCACTTCGTTTTTCCATAGTCCTGTCACTGTCTACCTAGCTTCGTTTGTCTCCTCCATAGAGGCTTAGAAGAAAATGCTTGAGAAAGCAGAATAGTGAACAATTCACCACAAAATAGAATAAAATGGTTTAGCCTTATATTTTCTGTAGTATTTTAGAACATGTTTCACAGATAATTTTATATGCTTCTGATAAGCACTATAGGGAAAAAAACAACTTTACAAATATAGGCATTTTATTTAAATGAGAGATTATTTAGGTCAAATGAACATAGAGAGTTATTTGTTAGTCAAGTAATAGTGGTAGAAATGTGAATTAAAACTCACTGCTCATAGCTGAGACCGGTTGGCTCAGTGGATAGAGCGTCGGACTGTGGTCTGAAGGGTCCCAGGTTCGATTCTGGTCAAGGGCATGTATCTTGCACATCCCCAGTAGGGGGCATGCAAGAGGCAGCTGATCGATGTTTCTCTCTCATTGATGTTTCTGACTTTCTATCCCTCTCCCTTCCGCTCTTTAAAAAATCAATAAAATATATTTTAAAAAAACCTCACTGCTCATATTTATTAAGGTCAATAAATCTGAATCTTACTGATGGTCATATGAGAAAGTCACTTTGCTTAAGATAGAGACATTCATCATAGGGCAAGGAAACAATTTTGTTATTTATATGCACAATTATTCAATTACTTAGAATAAATAGGAGAAAACAAATTGAAGAAAAAAACCAGGTTGGTGAGGTAGAAAATACATTAGATAAAATGATGTTTGTTTGGAAGTATTTTCTAACTGTAATGCAACCCACTATTTTAAGTTACTAATTTAAATCATTAGATGTGGGTCCTATTCTTAATTTGGCAAACTAATAATTAGCAGGGAGATCTTGGGTAAGTGTTTCATTTTCTCTTAACCTAAATTTATTCTACTTTAAAGTTATATGATTGAACTAGATCATTTCACAATGCTATTTTACTAAAGTTGAGATAAATACCATGTAATAGCCTAGATGTGTTAACTACATAATTAGTTACATAAAATAGAAACTTTAGATCCAGATCCATTTAAAATGATCTAATATTAAAATTTTTTCAGCTCTGTGTATTTCTATAAATCTAGGTTCAGTTTTTTATTTAGGCTAATGTTTAAAAAATGTAGACATATGTGACTGACTTGCCATCTACATTTAAAAGTTAGATTAATTTTAGAGATTATAAAAAATAAGTCTATGTTTAAAACGTGATGAAGGTTTCACCTCTGAACTTAGTTATTTTTTATCTTTATCACTATCTCTCTCTCTCTCTCTCTCTCTTTACCCTATATAATAAAAGCCTAATATGCAAAACAACCAAACAATGGAACGACCGGTTGCTATGACACACACTGACCACCAGAGGGCAGACAATCAACACAGGAGCTTCCCCAGCCTGCAGGCCCCAGGCCAGCCAAGGCGGGTGCAAGTGGGAGCCCCAATCACTCTGCCAGTTGCCCTGCTGACAGAGGCAATTTACTGCAGTGGTGGGGAGTGGGACCAGCAAGTGGATGGTGCCAGGCCAGCCAAGATAGGTGCCAGCAGGCCCTCCACTAGTCTTCCCACTGGTCACCCCACAGATCAGCCCTGATTATCGGCCAGGCCTAAGGACCCTACCCATGCACGAATTTTGTGCACCAGGCCTCTAGTACATATATATAAAACCGTAAGTGACTGGCTGACCGTTTGACCAGTCGACCATTTGACTGGTCACTATGATGCGCACTGATCACCAGGGGGCAGATGCTCAATGCAGGAGCTGCCCTTCTGGTGTTCAGTGTACTCCTCAGCTGATTGAGGGGTGCCAGATGTAGGACTCATGGCTGGTGAGTGCAGCTGCAGTGGCACAAGCCTCTCTGGCTTCTGCTTCAGCAGGCCCAGGATGAGTGGGTGTGGCCTGGCACCCTGCCTGTTCTTGGGCTCTTCCCTGGCCACATGCTGCTTCACACACTACTACAGCCCTTGGGGGATGTCGGACTGCCTGGTTTCTGGCAGCATGACATCCCCCAAAGGGTCCCGGATTGCGAGAGGGCACAGGCCAGGCTGAGGGACCCCAGCAGTGCACAAATCAGTGCACTGGGCCCCTAGAATAGAACAACATATTTCAGTGTAAAATACAAACTTATTTAGTAGACATGACTGGATTTCATAAAATTGGTATGATTTTCCTAGAGTCGGAATTAGCACAAAGAAATTTCCAAGATAGAAAGACAAATATCACATGATCTCACTTATATATAAAATCTAATGAACAAAAGAAACTGACAAACAAAATAGGTCCAGAAACATGGGAGCACGCATCAGACTGATGATTCTTAGCAGGAAGGGGTAAGGGGTGCCGGGAGAGATTAACCAAAGAATTTATATACATATATGCATAATCCATGGATATAGACAGTAGTGTGGTAAAGACCTGAGGAGGGGAAGGGAGTGAGGAAGAGAGCGTCAATGGGGGAAAAAAGAGGATATCTATAATACTTTCAACAATAAAGGTAAATTAAAAAGAAGAATTTGAGAGACTACAAGTCACCATCATCCGGGAGTAATCCATCAGTGATGAGGACACCCAGAGAGGGGCCTGGAGGCTGCTGCGGGCAGTTCAGTGTGGGTGCCCAGCAGTGCCGGTAGGGAAAGAGGTTCTGGTGCCAGCACTGCAGCTGATTAGCAAAGCTGTTCACTGCTCCGATGGATGGCCATGTCTTCATGGCAACTCTGGGCGTGAGCCTCTTCCTTGCAGGCTTTAGCACATGATGCTCGCTCAGTAGGTCTTGACCTAATTCTTTTTTTGATTCAAACTTTGCATAGTGAAGCAAGCAAGCACTTACTGAGTATCACTTACTAGTACTTGAGATTTCCCTTGAGGTTCAAGGAGGAGGAGGAGAAAGAAAAAGGAGAAGGAGGAGGAGGAGGAGGAGGAGGAGGGGAAAAAGGAGAAATGGAGAGAGAGAGAGAGAGAGAGAGAGAGAGAGAGAGAGAGAGAGAGAGAGAGAGAGAGAGAGAGAAGGGGAAGGGAGGGAGGAAGGGGAAAAATATGGACTATTGGGGTTAGGGGTTAGTAGGGTGAATATTGTCCCAGGAGAGTCATAACCCTGACTTCTGGCCTTGGGTTTTACTGATGACTGCCTGTGTGACCTGGCGAAGTCTCATTTTCCTTATGTCTAAAATGAAAGCCATAATCTAGGAAGTAATTTCTAGAGTATTATACTAGACAAAAATTCCCATCCCTATCTCATTCAGGTTGATTATATACCTTTCACATGCCAGGAACAAGCACCTGGTGTCTCTACTCTCAAGATGCCTGTGTCGTGGGGAGGGAGACAGGTAATCAATGGACAATCCATAGTGAAGGTCAGATAATAATGAACACCACTAAGGGAAGTAAACGTGGCAATGCGATGGAGACAGACGGGGCTGAGGGGCACTGGCTTACATACGCTGGGAGGAAGTGCTGTTTGAACAGAGAGCTTAGTGATAGGAGGAAAGGAGTTCAGTTCCTACTTGGAAATGTTCCATCCAGGAGCTGCAGCGGGCCTGAAGCCCAGAACTCCCATCAAGAGGGCCTCCATGCTTTGGGGACGGGGAGTCTGGAGGGACAGGAAAGGGGCAGATGGAGGAGACTGGATTTCATTCCAAGTGTGAGGGCTTTCACTTTGTTTCCGCTCTCAGACCTGTAGTTCAGAGTGTAACAAGTAAAAAATGGCTTTGTGCAGCTCCCTCCATGTCTGGGTGTTGGCAGGTGTCAGAGGGAGAGGTTGGGGTGGGGAAGAGGGAAGAGCAAGTGGGCATGGTGGGGCTCTTTGGAGGACTTGTGAAGTTCATGCCTGAAGGAAGGAGGCTGGAAACAAGACACACTGAAGTTCATGTTTTATTTTCAAATTCTGCATTCACTGTTTAGAATGAGGAGCGAAACCCCGTTTCTGTCCATCTTTCCTCCATCTCCTGGAGTTAGAGCACAGAGATAATTGATGTCAATGCCTATCCTTTGTCTCTTGGCTTATTTTTAAAGTATTTGCTAAGCAGAATAATAATGTGTTGTGCAGAAATTGTTCCTGTATTATCCTCTGGAGTTGTCATTTCAATACCATCTTTTGAAAGCCAAGAAGAAAAACCACTACTTTCTCAGCCTTGGGCTTCTCCTGAAACACACACACACACACACACACACACACACACACACACACACAGAAATAAATAAATGAATAAAAAAACCACTAAATCTTTGAGAAATACAACAGAATTTTATCTTTGTCTCCTTTGCATATTGAGAAAAATAAATGTTTATTATTTTCTGTATGGAGTTACCATATGAATTACTGAAATTCTCTGTTAAAGTTTTTCATTTTTATAGACAAATAGTAAATAAGGGGATTTTCAAGGGCATACATAATAGCTAAAAAATTAAGTCACATTCATTCACTTAAAAGAGAGTGAACTTTTGTTATATGTATATGTATACATATTCTCCCCCACCTGTTATTTTCTAGCTAACACCAACTTAAAATGTAGGGTAAAATGCTTAAACATAATGGTGTTAATTAGGTCAATTTGTTATTATTTATATTTTTCTCAACCCCTTTTAAAGCCCAGCAACGGATTTCTAGGTACCTTCCCTTAAAGGCAATTGGGCTAGTCTGTGAATACTACTAGGATCCTGCTTTTCTTCAAGTTAAATTGAAAGAGAAGACGGAAGGTCTTATGTAATGTGGATGTACTTTTCAGGAAAAGGAGATACTATAAAGACAAGATTTGTATTCAGAGAAATAGAATTAATGTGAACTTCAGCAAATATCACTTATTCTCTTATGATCATACTCTTTAAACCCTTTCTAGGAAAAATGATATTAGAATGGAGGCTGAGATGGATAATGTGGCAAAATCAATAAACATTTCTGGGGAGAAGCAAAGAAAAACAGTTCCCCTTTCTTTTTATATTTTACTTCAGCAAAATTAAAAAGTTTCTAAGGCACGTATTTATGGTAGAATTGCCAGAGGTTGGCAGAATTAGTTCTGGAAATGTTTTATAGTACCATCAATGCAGGTGATATACAATGACCTGTATCTATAACCAATAATGAGCATTCATTTGGGCATCTGCTAAGACACCAAATGGTCAATCAAAACAAAGCCACTTAACCAAAAGCTATTAATTTATCACAATAAGATCATTTATGGCTCAAGAATAATTTGGTGGCACAATCTTTTTTGCTTTTTAAAATGCTTTACTCAGAATTCCAAACTATAAAAGAGTTAAAATTGAGGTTTTATTTGTATATATTTTCCTTATAATTAATCTCATATTGGTTATATACACTTGTAAAACAAACATTTGGAAAAATACTCCATTAATCCACACTAAATAGAAATAGCATAAGCACCCTAGTTAAATGTAGAGTTGTCAAGATAAAAAGCAAACCTAATCTATATGTTGTCTATCAGAAACTCACTATAAATATAAACACATATAGCTTTGTTAAAAGTAGTCATAAGGATGTAAAGTACAGCATAGGGGATATAGTTAATCATAATGTAATAACTATCTATGGTGCAAAGTAGATACTGGAAATATGAGGGAGAACACATACTTTGTAAAGTACATAATTGTGAAACTAGTACAAAATAATATTGAATGTAAACTGTAATTGAAAAATATTTTTAATTAAAAAATAAAGTGGAAATACAGAACCCCTCCCCCCCGCCCCAAAGAAAGTATCTTCATGGACAAACGATGAACTATGCGAACATTAAACAAGAAAATTGGTGTGATTATACTAGTAAAACAGCATAAATAAACTTCAGACTATTTCCAGAGATAAAGAAGGATAATACATAGTGATAAATCACATCATCAAGAAAATGTAAGAATTCCAAGTATGTATGCTTCTGATGACAGAGCTTCAATTATGAAACCCTAAACTAGTAGAGATAAAAGGATGAATAGATAAGTCTACAATTACAGTTGAAGATTTTAACACTCAGCTTCTTGCTGTGTCCTCCTGGTATCTCTACCTCTTTTTATAAGGACACCTTCTTATAAGAATACTAAATTGGTGTCTTACCCTTATGACCTCATTTAATCTTAATTACTCCTTGAAGGCACTGTCTTGAAGTACAGTTACACTGGGGTTACAACTTTAACATGTGAATTTGGGAGGAACACAATTCAGTTTATAACTTTCTGTCCTATCACCCTAAAATTCATGGCCTTTTAATATATAGTACATTTATCCCATCCAACAGCCCCTAAATCTTAACCATTCTAACATCAATTCCAAGTCTAAAGTTTCAACAAAGTTTTATCTAACTCAGGTATGAGTTAGACTCAAAGTATGATTTTTCCAGACTTAAAATTCCTCTCCAGCTGTGAACCTGACACTAGGCAAGTTATGTGCTTCCAAAATATAACTGTGGGACAGGTGTAATATAGATATTTCCATTCTAAAAGGGAGAGATCAGAAATAAGAAAGGGCGACAAGTCCAAACAAGACAAATTCTATTAGATCTTAAAGCTTTAGAATAACCTCTTTGGCTCAATGCTCTACTCTCTGGGTGAAAATGATAGTGTTGTCACTTCCATGTCCCTAGGTAGCAGCCCCAGCCCTGAGGTTCTGTGGGGTGGCCTTGCCTCTTAAGCACTGGGCAGCACTATCCTGGCCCACAAAAACTGAAAACACTGAGGCATCTGAGGGTGTCTGGGTTACCTTCAAGGTCTTTCTCTCCTTTCTTCAAAGGATAATGCACACTCAGAGCTGGGTAGCTATAATATTTCATCCTGTGGAATTCCTGAAGTCCATCAGACTTTCTCCATTCTGTCCCATCTTCTCTGTCTACTTTAGTCCCAGCTGGCAGTTTTCCTGTCTTATTTTACATACTTTTTATAGCAGTACCCTTGTTCATAATACTAAGCTCTGTATCAGTCTGCTCAGGTTGCCGAAACAAAATGGCACAGACTTGGTAGTTACATACACACACACACACACACACACACACACACACACACACACACACACACTTTTTTTTTTTAATCAAGGTGCCAATTTGATAAAAGTTGTCTCTTCCTGGCTTGCAGAAGACCACCTTCTCACTGGCTATATATTCACATAGTTTTTCGTCTGTGAGTGTGGGGGGCAAAAGCAAGAAAGCGAGTGCTCTGGTGTTACTTCTTTTCCTTATAAGTACACCAGTTCTATTGGGTTAAAACACCACCAATTATCTCCTTAAAGTCCCTACCTCTAAATATGGTCACATTAGGGGTTAAAGCTTGAACATACAGATTTTGTTTGGAAAGGGGGAGCCCCAGTTCAGTCCATAATGAAAACAGATTCACAACACTTTGTGGCGGAAAAAGAGAACATTGATTTTTCTCACAAATTTTCAGTTGAGCAAGGCCCAGGAGGTTCAGCTTGTTAACAGGGACAGACAGAAGCCGGGGCTGGGGCTGGAGTCGTTTAATCATATGGGCAGCAACTAATACTGGCAGTCACCTAGGATTTTAGCAGGGGCCATCAGCTGACCCCCTACCAGTTCCATGTAGTGGCTAGGTTCCAAAGGTCAGTGTCCCAAGAGGTTGAGAAAGAAGTCAGCCTCAAAGGCACACAGCATTACCTGTGGTACATTTTACTCATAAAGTCCCACTCACTTTCAAGTGGAGGGAAAACAGACTCTACCTCTTGATGGAAGAATGGCAAAGATAGGGAAATATTGCTGGGGAACAAGAAATACTGCTATGGCCATTTTCTGAAAATGTGCTCTTGTCATAATGTGTGTATGGTTAACAAGCTTTGAGGAGTATAAATTGGCATCTCTTCTTTGGTTTACCAATAATTACATCTTCTCTTGCAGTTCTCTATCATAGTAAGTAATCAATCATAAATATTATTTTTTCAGAATTGCTGAAAAGACAAGGACAGAAACCAACAGGAGTTTATGCATGGCTCAGCAATTTGCAGGTTTAATGGACACATCTATATTTAATCTAATAAATATACCTATATTTATAAAGATAAACGAGAGTCTTAGCACAGAAAACTTTGTAAAACTATTTTTTAAACTGAAAGGTGGCTGGATGTTTGAAACAGGAAAAAACAGAGAATTATAACTGCTGTGGAAAATACTTTGAAAGCAAATGAAAGCCCCGAAATTATTCAATAGCTAAGTATCATAAATTGAGGCAATCATGTGGCATGTTTGCTCAAGTCAGTGTGGTAAAGTTATTTAATTGCTTGAAATGAATATATTAAGTATTCATTAAAATTTAATAATATGTTTACGTAATAACATAAATTAAATTTTTATTTTATTTGAGTTTAAGCATTCTTTTAATTAATGGTCGCTGTACAACTCCCCATTTTTGCATAGTTTACTAATTGTACATTGTGGTAAAATGGTCCTTTTCTCCAGAACTTTGTTAGAGAACATTGAAAAGAGAGTCAGATATTCACTAAAGTGCTTTTCATTGTCACTTTTCTTTAAGATTAGATGCCAGTAACCCATGGTGGCCACAGAGGAACACAAGTTGGTATTTTGTCCTCCCCCAGGAACTGGCTGTGGGTTTGTTTTCACTATTACTGGGATCAGGCAACAGTGAGAAGCAAAGTTGTATTGAATCACATAATTGTAGTGGGACTTAAAACTTAAGTTTGTCCAGAAAGAAGATGAATTAATGAATTGCAGATCAGATCTTTTGAGTAAGCAGTAAAAACATACTATGAGGTACAATACAGTTTTATATGCAATATTGAAATTGACCAGCATTATTTTTCAAAGGCATTCTTATTTTTTAGTGTAATGTGCAATTATTTAGTTTAGACAGTTTTAGTCAGTTCTGGCTGCTATAACAAATTATCAGAGACTTGATGGTTTAAATAACATACATGTATTTCTCACAGTGATGGGGGCTGGGAAATCCAAGATCAAGGCACCTGCAGATTCTCTGTCTGCTGAGAACCCACTTCCTAGTGTAGGAGGCTATCTTCTTTTGTTTCATCACATGACAGACAGCAGTGAAAAGCAAGCTACCTCCTGATTTTTATAAGGGAACTAATCTCATTCATGAGGGCTCTGCCTTTACCACCAAATCTAATGTTAATTACCTTCCAAAGGCCCCACCTTCTAGTATGATCACATTGTGGGGACAATTTCCACATGTGACAGACAGGAACACACAAATATTCAGTCTATGATAGGCCAGTAAGTTCTCTTTTTAAAAAAAGTATGCTTTTATTGATTTTAGAGAAAGATGAAGTGAGTGGGAGAGAGATAGATAGAAATATTGAGGAGAGAGAACCATCGATCTGCTGCGTCCTGCACACCCTCTACTGGAGATTAAACCCACAATGGGGACATGTGCCCTGACCAGAATCTGGTGCTCCTTGGTTCATGGGTTGATGCTCATCCACTGAGCAACACCAACCAGGCCAGATCATTAAGTTCTGAGGTGAAAAAGGAAAAAAAAGAAATATAGAGATAAAAATGATATCTACATTTAAAAAAAGCAATACTATATTTTTGGAATAGGTGAAATGTGTAAATATTATTGAAACAGTTTCATAAGTGTGTGAGATACTTATTTAGAATCTACAGACACCTATCATTGCTAAGCAGATACTGTTTCATATATTACTTCCCATCGACTGGCATGCCCACTAAATGCTGGAGTTCTTCAATGAGAAGACTGTTGCATGCCACATGGATTTGAGGGGATAATTTATTCACCGCTGGATTTTCTTGGACTAAAAAGGTAGATAGATAAATAACAACCAAGCTTATGAAGACGGGTCTTATTTTAATTTGGAACAGTTTCACTCTTATAAAATTGTCAGTCAGAGCATACAAATTGAATCTTATTTATTTTATTGCAATTAAGTCATGAGTGGACATTTTCCACACTATCCCTTAAGAAATAAACAGTAAGGTAAGTTACTTGTTACACTATTTATTTTCCCAATGTGAAACTAATTAGTGAGCTCATTCTTTTAACAGCTGTCCCTCGTGCTCAGGATTTTCCTAGGAAGATTAGGGCCACTGGATGGAAAATAGAACTTAAAAATATAATAGTAATAATAAAAAGCTCACAAAGCATGTCTGAGGAATTAAGTAAAAACAATAAATAAGTCATTTTACAAGAGTTCAGTGATCTTGAACTTCCTATTCCACTTATCCACATAGAGGTTGTGTTGGTTAGTGTCAGTGGGAAATCTTACCGTAAAATGGAAAAATATTAGCAATGAGTCAACCTCAAAGGGTTCAAAATGAGTGTAAGTATTCTGAGTTCAAAAGTCTGCTGGGATCTTAATTAAACCTCCACAATCTTCTAGAGCAGACCAAAAACTCATAGAGAATTGGCCTTTTTCCAGTATTGTCTCAGCATCTTCTTGTTTCTATCAGAATGTTAATTTTCAAATTCCCATATCCCTTAAGTTTAATATCTTTTCCATTCATTCTCAGTGGGTGTTCCTTCACCACAGACTTAGTAAAGTTGAAAATAAGTTTACATATGCATAAGACATGCAGTGGTAATAAAAAGGTAAAAATTTAGTGCTGAAGAGGTAAAACTCAGAGTTTTTGAACCTTTATTTCAAAATGAATATGAAAAACAAATGGTGGAAAAAGAATAAGAATTCCCCAAACTGTACAAAAATACATGGCAATAGATAAAAACAGTATTAAATTAGCAGGTTAAATTCAATAAATGTAATTTGACTAGAACTTTATAAAAATAATTCAATTATTTGTCATTATGCTTCAGTAAAGCTAGGAAAATTAAAACTATTAGTTTTTTTGGTTTATACTGCCAAGCATAACTTGCCCATTATCTGTTCCTCATTCTATCAACATTTCACATAATGTATCCCACGTAATTTCTAAGAAGTGATATGGAGGATGGGACTTCTGAATACCAATATTTCTATTACTAGCATTTCAGACTCTCCTTGTCTTATACAAATTAGACCTTAACGTAGGCTGATTTCCATCCAGAGTAACTCTTTTTTGATTTTATTGATTGCAGCCATGATAACCCAAAATTGTGTGCTAGGACTTTCAGAGTTGAACAAATTAAGAGGAGATGGAGGATAGGATGGGCTCATATCATACAGAAATTATCATTGGATATTCTGCTAACATTTTTTTGGTGATATCTAATAAAATATTTGATTAAGGAAAAGATCATTAGTGGATGATAATATCACGAGATGAAAAATTGCTACAGCTATTGATAGGATACCTCCATATCATCACAAATATTTGCAGGTTACAAAGGGAAAATAATGTAACTTTACAAAGGAGGAATCAGATTGCCATCTGATAGGTACCTCCCCCAACTAGTGGGCGGAGTTATGATGTAATTGACAGAGACATTGAGCCACCAATCAATCACATACCAGAGTGCCCTGTGTCCCACCCCTTCCCATTCGGCCCTGGGCCCAAACCCTGCCTGTTCCGGCCTTTTAAAAGGTGTCTCAGCACGCCATGTGGCACCTTTTCTCCCGGACTGTTCTCCCAGGCAGTCCGGGAGGAGGTCCAGCTGGGTCTCCCCTCTCTTTTTCCCCTTCCCCTGGCCCCAGTCACATGGCGCGGCTTTTCCGGCTCCATTCCCCCCGAGCCTGTGAACCTGCCCGGAGACCCCAAATAAAGCCTAATTAATTCATTCATTTATTCGGACTCCTGCCTGCAGTTTCTCTCACGGCGGTGTAGAACCTTACACCATCCCCTTAACCAAGAGTTCAATGTTAGCATCACTAGAAGTGTAGACATTATGGATATTATGTGCTTTCTATTGAGTCACAGTGATATGAGTTACAGAGCATCACTTATAAAGTATTATGTTCATCACACCCCAACATAATGTTTGGTTCTTAATTGGCTTCTTGTTTGAATAAATTCTTTTTTGATCATTGGAGAATTTAAAGATGGAATGAATATTAAATCATATATATATAGTAGAGGCCCGGTGCACAAAATTCATGCACGGGGGCGGGGTGCGGGCGGGGAATGTCCCTTAGCCCAGCCTGCACCCTCTCCAATCTGGGAACCCTTGAGGGATGTCCGACTGCCTGCTTAGGCCTGATTCTGTTAGGATCGGGCCTAAACGGGCAGTCGGATATCCTTCTCACAATCCAGAACTGCTGGCTCCAAACTGGTCACCTGCCTGCCTCCCTAATTGCCCCTAACTGCTTCTGCCTGCCAGCCTGAAAACCCATTAACCACTACCCTGCCAACCTAATTGATGTCTAACTGCTCCTCTGCCAGCCTGTTTGCCCCCAACTTCCCTTCTCTGCCGGCCTGGTCACCCCTAACTGCCCTCCCCTGCAGCTTGATCACCCACAACTGCCCTTCCTTGTGGTCTGGTCCCTCCCAACTCCCCTCCCCTGCTGGCCTGATTGCCCACAATTGCCCTCCCTTGCAGGCCTGGAACCTCCCAACGGCCCTCTCCTGCTGGCCATCTTGTAGTGGCCATCTTGTGTCCACATGGGGGCAGGATCTTTGACTACATGGTGGCAGCCCT
The DNA here is from genome assembly GCA_027563665.1 of Antrozous pallidus. Taxonomy (NCBI): domain Eukaryota; kingdom Metazoa; phylum Chordata; class Mammalia; order Chiroptera; family Vespertilionidae; genus Antrozous; species Antrozous pallidus. The sequence goes on from CM050514.1 coordinate 89,870,825, forward strand.
CTTGTGTGTTGGAGTGATGGTCAATCTGAAAATTACTCTTTTATTAGATAGGATAGAGGCCTGATGCATAGGTGGGGACCAGCTGGTTTGCCCTGAAGAGTATCCCAGATCAGGGTGGGGATTCCCTTGGGGTGAGGGGCGGCCTGGGTGAGGGGCCTGTGGAAGATTACAAGTCAGCCACACCCCCCGAGGACCCAAGTGGAGGCCCTGGTATCTGGTATTAATCTATTTCTACAATTGAAACTTTGTAGCCTGGGGTGGCAGCCATTTCTGTTTGAAACTTTGTATCTTAGAGTGGAGGTCTAGGCGAGCAAAGGCAGGCTGAAAGTTTGGCTTCCTCTGTTGCCAGGGAAACCCAAGCCTCTATTCTCTCCAGCTCAGTGGCTGCTGCCATTTCTGTATCTTTTATAATTGAAACTTTGTAACATTGAGTGGAGGCCTGGCAGGTGGAAAGCCTGGCTTTCTCTGTTGCTGGGGGAACCCAAGCCTTCTCCCTGCTCTCAGTGGTGGCAGTCATCTTGGTTGGGGTTTATTTGCATAATCTGCTCCTGATTGGCTGGTGGGTGTGGCTGTGGTTATGGCTTGTGGGAGTGGCAAAGGTATGGTCAAATTTACATATTACTCTTTTATTAGATAGGATAGTGTATTTGAAGGAATTGGCTCACACAATTATGGAGGATGGTAAGTTCAAAATCTTAGAATGATCAGTCTTTTGTTCTATCCAGATCTTCAACTGGTTGCACAAGGCCCAATCATTTAATGAAGAGCAATCTACCTCACTCAAAGTCCACTAATTTAAATGTTAATCTCGTCTAAACACACCTTTACAGAAACATCCAGGATAAGGTTGGCCAAATATCTGGGCACCATGATCTAGCTCAGTTGACACATAAACCTGACAATCACAGAGGGTAGATGGGAATTTATTATATTACTCTTTCTACTTTTCTGAAAGATTAACAATCTTCAAAATAAAAGCTTCAAAATAGCTTTGTTTCTTGTACATATCCATTTTCCATAAAGTGACAATAAATTGAAAATATTTTGCCTCACAAGAAGTATTACACACATAATAGGAAAAAAAGGAAAAAAAAATTAAGGTGCTCCAAGTTTAATTGGTGATTTTGAATAACAACAGCATACAGCCACATTTCCCATAGATAGTTTATAAAGCATAAAAGTGATATACATATCACTAAAAATATGTGATGTTGGCTCTGTTAAATGTAAATAAAATGTATCTACAGATTCACTCTCTCAACATGATCATATGTGACATTATTTGTATTTAAAGCTATACAATATAGTAGAAAAATCACAGGATGTAGCTCTGAAGACAGGTATTATGTCTAGCCCTTCAATCTGTGAAACCTTTGGCAACTTACCTGACTTTTTCTGGATTTTGTTGTCTTTTAAATGGTGGCAATATTCAGTCTGCATAGAAAACTAATAATTGAGTTCCAACTCTGTGCCAAAAACGGTTTTAAAAATATTTATAATAATTCTATGTGATAAATGTTATTATTTTTATGTAACAGAAAAGACAACTAAACTTCAAAAGGAATATAAAAAAGGAAAGATGAAAATCACACAACTACAAAGCAATAATACATAAACTACTATTCTCTTCTAATCTGGAATAAAATAAATAATGCAAGTGATTACACTTATAAACTAAGAAGCATCATAGATTAATAATTCTAAAGAATTAAAAAAATCCTCAGTCAGCTTTCATCATTTTAAATCAAAAAAGTGATTTAAAAAAATCTGGTAAGCCTGTGGGCAGCAAATCTTAACACAAAATTTTAATCCTTTAAGAGGAGAAATTGTATTTTATCTCCCCCCCTTCCAACTTAATTTTCTATGATTTGCTTTATTTTTATTTTTATTTTTTATTTATTTTCTTTTTTTTAATCTTTATTGTTCAGTTTATTAATTACATTGTTTCCCCTTTTTATCCCCCTATAGCTTCCCTCCACCCTGTACCTATCCCACTCTCCACCCTCACCTCCCCCTCCCCACTGTCCTCTCCCATAGTTGCATGATTTTTGTCCAGTCTCTTGCTGCACTTCCCACAACCCTTTTCTCCCCAAGAATTGTCAGTCCATTCCCTCTCTATGTCCATGTCTCTGTTATATTCACCAGTCTATCCTGTTCAACAGCCTATCAATTCACTTGATTTTTATGTTCATTTATTGATAGATGTGTATTTGTTGTTCATAATTTTCATCTTTACCTTTTTCTTCTTCCTCTTCTTAAAGAATATCTTTCAGCATTTCATATAATGTTGGTTTGGTGGTGATGAACTCCTTTAGCTTTTTCTTATCTGCGAAGCACTTCATCTGACCTTCAATTCTGAATGATAGCTTTGCTGGATAGAGTAATCTTGGTTGTAGATTCTTGCTGTTCATCACTTTGAATATTTCTTGCCACTCCCGTCTGGCCTGCATCGTTTCTGTTGAGAAATCCTCTGACATGGTATGGGTGCTCCCTTATAGGTAACCAATTGTTTCTCTCTTGCTGCTTTTAATATTCTCTCTTTGTCTTTTGCTCTTGGCATTTTAATTATGATGTGCCTTGGTGTGGTCCTCTTAGGGTTCCTATATATTGGGGTTCGGTGCACTTCTTGGACTCCTAAGTCAATTTCTTTCACCAGGTGTGGGAAGTTTTCAGTCATTATTTCTTCAAATAGGTTTTCATTGTCTTGGCCTCTTGCTTTTTCTGGCACCCCTATAATTCGGATGTTGGTATGCTTGAGGTTGTCCCAGAGGCCCCTTACACTATCTTCAATTTTTTGGATTCTTTTGGTTTCTTGCTTTTTCAGCTGAGTGGATTTTACCTCTTTGTATTTCAAATCTTTAACTTGGTTCTTGGGGTGCTCCAGGGCACTTTCAGGTCTTTGTATAATATTTTTTGTTTCAGTCAGTGTATGCTTAATTTCTGGTTGGTCCTTTTTCATATCCTTGAGAGTCTGCTTTATATCCTTGAGGGTTTCTTTCATTTCCTTGTAGGACTCATTCATTTCCACGTTGATCTTGATCATTTCCACGTTGGTCTTGATCATTTCTTTGCAGCTCTCATTTATATCCTTGAGGGTGTTGTTCATTTTCTTGTAGGACTCATTCATTTCCTTTGTGGTCTTGCTTATTTCCTTATAGGCCTCGATCTTTTGTTGGAGCCTCTTAAAAAACCCTATAACCATGGTTCTGAATTCCATGTCCAGTCGTTTTTTTTCCTCCATTTCTTTCACATCTGATTTCTTTCCATGTTGCTGCATGGTGGCTGCTTCCCTGAGTTGGTCAATTAGCTTTGTGTGGTAGACGTGCTACAAGGGACAGTGGCTCAGCCTCCCCGGTTACCTGAGGTGGATATGGGCTGCACAGTCTTGCTGAAGTTAAGCTCAGTTAATCGTTGTTAGCACTTGGAAGTTTGACCTCCAGGCCAATTGTCTGTGAAGCTCAGCTGTGCTCAGGTTGGGTGGGCGGAGTCTCCGGGCCAAGCAGACAGCGTTAGCTCCGCCCTATGTGGCCCTAGGGGCTCTGTGCTGGGGGCAATGGCAGCCAGCACCTCTGAGAGAGAGCCGCTGCCGAGCTCCACTGGCTGCTGGTTGCCGGGGAATTCAGACTTTCCCAAAATGAGTCTGCATGCGCAATGTCTCACCCAGGGTCATAAAACAAAGCAGTCTGACGGTTTTCCGAATGAGAGGCAAGTCGTGGTGTGCTCTCTGCGCCGTCACACAGCCAAGCTGTTCGCGCAAGCCGCCTTCTCCACAAGCTGGCACACCTGGCAGCACCCGAGCTTCGGCGTGCCCTCCCACTGTCCAGTTTTCACCCCGTATGATAGTGGGTTCTCTGGACTTCGCCCAGAGCTGGATAATCAGCCCAGTGGGACGCCTTTGTCTCCCCGTTCGAGAAAACTGGCCGGTTTCCAGCCGCCCGCCCTCTCCGCAGTGCGCACTCCAAACCTCTCTCTGCGCGCGAATCTTTCAACGCTGTTCGCTGCCACTCCTCCGAGTCACAGTGTCTTATCTTCACTTTTATTTGTGAAATTTTCACTCGGCGAGCTTTCTGGTGATTCTGGAAGGTGTTTGTTCTTTCGTTAAGTTGTAGTATTAAAATTGCTGATTATGACGGCAAGATAGGTGTTTTGCCTTTGCCGCCATCTTAGTTCCTCTATTTGCTTTATTTTTAAACATGTATTGAAATTTTTCTAAAGTCATTCAGGTTTTCACTTTTAGAAAGTTTTGAATAAAAGGAAAAACAATGTTCATTAAGGTAATGTCAAAATATGTTTAATTCACTAGAGAAATGAGAAAGCCTCACTATTCTAAAAAAATTCACGCTCATTTGATAATATTTTTTACTAGAGGCCCAATGCACAAAATTCATGCAAGGGCCTTGGGCTCAGACTCTACCCACCACCACCATGGCATGGGGCTTCTGCCACCTCTGCCTCGGTTCCTGCCCACTGTGGCTTTGTCCAGAAGGAAGGACATCTGGAAGGACATTCAGTCTAATTAGCACATTATGCTTTTATTATTATAGATTGGCAATATCCTCCTGCAACTCTGTTTTTTAAATATACTTTCTTTTTTCTAAATCTTACAATGAAAATACTGTATATCTCATTAAATCTCCTCTTTACTTGAGCCCATCAGTATTTAGACTACATGCCACATTATTTAATAATTAATTATATGTTAAAAATTATTTACTTTAAAAGGAGACCATTTTTTATAAGAACATAAAATATTTGATGGTAACAAGTTTTGTTTCACATTGCTATCTATTTTTATTCAGTATATTATTGTTTTTTCAAGAAAATTATAAATACTTTGAAACAAGTTATATTTTCATTATTGTGCCAAAAAATTTTAGCAACAGCTATTGTTCTGTGGTTGCTCACATATTTAATTAGTATCATTACTGCAACAAAATTTTATTATATAATGATTCTTCAAATTTTCCCACTACTATTCATGTAGTCAGCTTCAATCTCTACTAAGAACCTTATTTTAAAAGTTTAAGAAAAGATTGCATAAGAAATAGTGAAATCATGTCTTGCATGCTTATATTGAGTTTCTATAATTATTTCAATAAAAGTAGTTAAATACTATAAATTAATTATTCATGGGAAGGAATAAGTGAAATACAAATTGTTTCAGATAAATGATTCTCATCTGCAACCAGATTGTAATAGATTCATAGTTGCAGAAAGAATTTTGAAAGTTGCCAGATGGGAGGGCAGTTGGGGAGATGGGTGAAATGTACAGGGATTAAGTCCACCATAGTTACAGAATAGTCACAGGGTATAAAGTACAGCATGGAGAGTATAGGCAATTAGATGATAAGTAGCTATGAATGGTGTCAGATGGGTACTACATTTATTGGAGTGATCACTAACTACTTATAGAATGTCTAATCATTGGGCTATACATCAGAAACTAATATATAGTATAATGTTGTATGTCAACTGTAATTTAAAAATAAAAAACATAATTAAAGTACAAAATAAATAAATAAAACCGTATTTTACATTGACAACAGGAAGACATTATTACCTGGTGGCAATGACGGACTGAAAGTGGCTTTTTTTCTCCTTGTTCCACAGACATCCTCTAACAACAAAGAAATACCCATCCCCCACCACAGCTATTATTGGTGCCAACCAAAGAGCCTGGTAACATTTCTGTTAAAGTAGAAAGGTAGACTGTAAATGTAAACTTTCCCTGAAACTTTCTTTCAATCTGGAAAAATGCAGGTCAATAAATCTAAATCCCTTCTGACACTGGGCCCATAAAACAGTCATTGTTGGGGACAGGTCCAAACCATCTCTGTCTTTCAATAAGTGTGCTGACTTGAATACATTCAATCACAAGAGTGTGCTGACTTGAATACATTCAATCACAAGTCTTTATTCAGTTCCAACTGAAAAAAAAACACCTTAAAATTTAAAAAGAATCTCTTTTAATATCTCTACCATCACATTTATGAGGAGTGTCAGGAGAAAAAGAATTGTGAGAATAAATAGATCATGACTCTGATACCACATTTTTAGAATCAGTTTATCCAGGTAAGAGTTAATCCACTTCACCAGGTAAACTGTAGAAGAAATTGTAGTCATTGCCCTGCTAAACCTTTGGAAGAAATGAAGAATTTCAGCCTTTGGTGCTGTCAGACACCATTCATCATCCTTGAATTGGCTTTTGGCTTTAAAAGAAATAAAACAAACAAAGGCAACTCCCTACAACCAATTGTCTTGGTTTTGGAGTTGATAGCAACAACGACAACAACAACAACAACAACAACAACAAAAATTCAAGTCCTTAATACTCCCAAGACTGAAACTCACACCAGAGTCAAATAATCTCAAGGAGTTACTGAACTAGGTATTGACTGCAGACACTACGATTGTTTGTTATTGGATTTTCAATTTTGGAGGAATGAAGTGAAGTTTCACATCTCTCCGAAAGACATTATGCTCTGATTCCTGAAAGCCAGAGTTTACGTGACTTGAGTTCATTGGAAGAGAGTGATTTATGTTGGCATGAATAAATAATGTCCGGGGGTTCTAACTGTCTAAACAAGATATATAATACTCAGAAAAAATGTGGACCACATTGTAAGGTATCCTTTATTTTGTATTATGAACAATTACAAGAGCAAAATCATTTCAAACTCACCGATCTACTTAGGATTTTTAGGTTGGCTTTGTCAAAAGGGATCCTGGCTTCGCTGAGAGATAGAGGGGCAGTGTGTTGTAATCAACTGTCTCCTTGCTAAGCTTGCCTGGTAAACCTGAGAACAAATGCTTTATAAAGGATATCAGAATGACATTGTGCCCTTTTATCAAATCTCTCTTCACGAGAAATAATAGTTACAAAGCAAGTGAATTTTATGAAAGCATAAACCAATTTGCTTGGTGTAAGATAGAAACTTTTTGCAGCTTTAAATCAGTTTGTAGATGGAAACCTCTCCAGCTGTTACAAATTACGCTCAGCTCACTGCTTCTGGTGGATGTATCTGTTCTGAATATATTTGTAGGTTTTGTTTCCTTTGCTCAGATTAGATTTTAACTGAACCAAACTCCTTTGAATTAACCTAATCACAGTTGACTATTGAGCACCATCCTCCTGAATTCCCTCTTTTACAGATCAAACTTTGTTGGTTTGGGGTCAGTAAGAATATTTATGGTATTACCTATAAAAATAGAAACTTAAATCCTAAATAATGTGTTTTAAGTCTAAGGATTAAAGATATCTGAACAGGGGAGTGATTAAAACCAGCTTTTATCTCAGTAAGTGACCCAACAAAGGGGAGTTGCATAGCTTAAAGGAAAGAGCACGAATCAGGAATGAAGACATTCATTCTGATCCCAGTCTGCCACTATGAACTATGGGACTAAGAACAGTCATATGACTCAACCTCACTTTTCTTATCTAAAATGTACAGATGATGGGCTGAGATTCTGTCTAGCATTAAAAATTATGTGGTGAGCTGTGGTTCTGCATTGAGCTGTTTTATATTTTACTATCCTAAAGGGAGCGCAATAAATTTACTTTCCTTATGTAGTGCTCCTAGTAGAGGCATTTGTGAGTAATGGAATTTTACAATGGTCCATTTGCACAGACCATTTCACAAACACCTTTGGCTTCCTGAAATCTTTTTATTCTCACTACTGAGAACTAAATGTCTTACTTGTAACTATGATGTGAGAATTAATTTAATTAATTAGGATGTTATTTAATCCAATGTGATTTCTGAAATTTGCATGTCAGTTTATCACCTAAAATATATGGGATGATGTCAAGTCTTACTCCACATGCTATATGATACATCTATTGCTTTTCATGTGTTGTGGTGAACTGAAAAATGATTCCCTAAAGACAGCCACTGAAGCCTGTGAATATTACTTTATGTGGGGAAAAAGGGGTCTTTGCTGATGTGATAAAGCATTTTGAGATGGGGAGATTATCTTAGATTGTCAAAGTGGGCCCTAAATATAATTACATATATCTTCATAAGAGAGGTGGAGGAGATTTTCCACAGAATAATAATAACAATGGAGTCAAGATTGCAGTGATGTGGCCGCAAGCCAAGGAATATGGGCAGACACCAGAAGCTGGCAAATGCAAGAAATGGATTCTTCCCTATAGCCTCCAAAGAAAGCAGGACCATGCTCAAATCTGATTTTAGCTCAGTGAAACTGAATTTAAACTTCTGGCTTCCAGACTTATGAGAGAATAAATTTCTATTGTTTTCATCACTAAGATTGCAGTAATGTTTACAGCAGCAGCAGCAGGAAATTAATACATATGCCAATATTTATTTTCACTCATACACCATTGAACATGACCAATGCAAGCCTTGATTCTAGAGATTTGGTAAATAGCAGAGCTATATTAATCTTTTCTTCTATTTTGCTTCTATTTGGCATCTCTTACTGTAGATGCCACACTTAATAAGATTTTTTTTTCAGAGAGTAGTCCTGGGAAAACTTTGTGTTCAAGAGGATATAGTGTGACACTTAATTTTGATAATGAAGATTATACCACTGCATTTTTCTTGGGTGCTTTAATCTTTAGGTAGCTGAAGGCAAATGTCAAGTTTGACTCTTAATTTTCTGGGACAGTGGTTGGAAAGCCATGGTTTTCAGACCACTGGTCTGGGATATATAGTAGAGGGCAGATGCACAAAATTCGTGCATGGGCTGGGTCCCTAGGCCTTGCTGGTAATCAGGGCTGATCTGCAGGACAACTTGTGGGAAGATCAGGGACACCCACCTTGGCTGGCCTGGGGCCTGTGGGCTGGGGGCAGCTCCTGCATTGAGCATCTGCCCCCTGGTGGTCAGTGCACATCCTAGCAACCAGTTGTTTTGCCATGCAATTTGCATATCAGGCTTTTATTATATAGGATATATATTTCTTTTCTATCAAATTGAAGTTATCTTTATATTTGTCTCAACTTTACCCATATTTCTACTTTGATTTCACCATTTTATCATAAAAGTCTCTCCTGAAAGTCATCTTAAAATTCTTCCCAGAACAAGAAAGTGTGCATACACTAAATAAATAATATAAGCACTACAGCTCAATTATATCCAACAGCTAGAGATTCATTAATAATAGTATTGTGATGGTTATAAGGATACATTTAAAAGTGTTTTGTCTCTATGGATAGAAAATAATTTGTTACATAAATGGTTTTCAGTACAAACATCATTTTCCCCCCTCAAATAATCTAGAATACTTATCTAAATAAAGTGAAATTTCATGGCCCTCCTACCCGTTTGCAATGAAATATCTCTATTAAGTTAATAAATATAACTTAACAAATAAGCATATCATATGACATAACTAAGAGGCAACTTTATTTTGTCTCCTGTTGCCCATTTAAAATGCATTCATTTAAAAGGGAGACTAAGGCAGAGGGAGAGAGAAACATCAACGAGAGAGAACCATCAATTGGCTGTCTCCTGCACTCTCCCTACTGGGACTTAAACTCACAACCCAGGCATGTGCCTTGACCAGGAATTGAACTGGCAACCTTTTAGTGCATGAAACAATGCTCACCCAACTGAGTTACACTGGCCAGCGCACCATGACTTTTCTGTCATTCTATTAGGACTTCCATTAACTTTTATGTCTCAAACATTATGTCAAACTGGTAATAAAATGTCTAGTGCTACATTAATAAAAGAAAAACAACTGTGAACTTGATTCATTATCAAGATCTTTTATCTTCACCACCAGGTTGAGCCAGCTTCAGACGTGGAGATCTGCAGTAGGGAAGGAGCAATTCCTGGTTTCTCCTCTTTTCCTCTCTCCTGCCTGAACCACCACATCAGACTGCTCCTAGCACTTGTTAACTCCCTCCATTTACTAGCTGTTATGTTTTACCCTGCGAGTTAAAAGAGGGGAATAGAAGAAAAGGAAGTGAGGGTTTTGGAGAGTTCTAACTTGAAATTATTCATCTTTAGCTCACTGTGTCCTCTCTGGGTCCAGCAGGTAATTCTTCCTACATAGTGCCCTTTCAAGGTCTTTTTGGGGTTCCTTGTCGTGGGCAGATAAACTACTAATCTCTCTCTGGGAGTTCATAAAGACTCAGGCTCCTCACTCAGGTCTTGGGCAGGTTTATCAAATTAGTAGTTTATTTAATTTGATAAGCCTGGACTTTTTTTAATGGAGTCTTTTTGCTAATTAGAAGGGTCCTATGAAATAGGACCCAATGTGACCCTAGAGCAACCCTTATTCCCTGGTCACCTTTGAGATGGAAGCCTAGTGACCATCTGTTTGAAGGTAGTTGTTATACCCTTTCTCCATTTCTAGATTGTCTTAAAGTTAAACACAGGTAACTGTTTGTTTAATCATCTCAATCATAATTTGGTACCCATCCTCTATGTAACCCTACTCCCGAGAATATATTTCAAAGTTCTCAGAGCTATTCACTTTGAAACATGCTGCCCTTTGCAAGGTTTAATGTGAGGAGAAAGGCATCTTTTCATTAGATGAGTGAAAATGACTTTCCCCAAAGATATTTTCCTCATGATATCTTTAGTCTTTTCCCACACTCTGGACCTTTTTATTAGTCCATAATTTGTTGGGAAGACTCAACAGTCATGGAATTGGTTGACAGAGATGTTGTTTGAATATCTGCATATGTGCATTCCTCTCATCCCTCCTGCAGTGCTTGCTCTTTCCTAGTACTGACACCTCAGTTGCTGAAGTAGAATGATTTACATTCATAAATCCTAATAACCTGTGGTTCTTTAATCCTGAGTTGTGCATAGAATCACGTAAAAAGTGTTTTAAAGCACACATGCCTGGATTCCATCCCAGACTATGAATCACAACCTCTGTGTTCAGAAATTAGGAATCAACATTTCGAAAATCAAGAGATAATTCTGAAGGGCTGTTAGGATTTTGCTTCATTGACGGGCGTGTTCCAAGATGTATAAATGATGTGATCTCATGAGTTTTTCACCCTCTTTTGGTGGAAAAACATGGATTTTATGAATGATACTTTTATAAACTATTCTAAACAGTTTGTATTCTAAAGATGTATTTTTATTTATAAGTTTGTGGCAAATTTGTGGCCTAACTGGTTTGGCTCAGTGGATAGAGTGTTGGCCCACAGACTAAAAGGTCCCACTTTGATTCCCGGTGAAGGCACATACCTGGGTTGCAGGCTCCTATGTCCCCTTCCCAGCCCTGGTCAGGGTGTGTGCAGGAGGCAACCAATTGAAACATCAATGTTTCCCTCTCTTTGTCTGTCTCTCACCCTCCCTTCCACTCTCTCTGAAATCAGTAGGAAAATATTCTGGGGTGAGGATTAACAAACAAAACAAAACAAAAATGTGGCAAATTCTTAACACTATCTTGGTAGAGATATTAGTAATCCATGACGTTTTATGCATTTAGATGATTTCAATTTTCCTTTTAATTTCCTTTTACTGCAGTCATTTAGCAGCTAATAAAATATGTATCACATGCATCCATAATCTCTTTGTGTGTGTCATTGCTAGAGGCTAGCATTAGTAGAGAAACCATGGTTTCACTTGCTATCAATTCAAATCCTTTCTGGGGCTTATAGTTCCCTAAAAGGAGTAATAATATTGGAATATGTTTTGATTTACTTTCAGAGAAATCAAAACTTCCAGGAAAATCTGCCTCTGAATGTATAATATGATACTAGTATAAACATACACTACATGATATTTTAACCAAGAATTATAATGAAACATTCTGGAAGCTAAATAAAATTAAGATAAAGAAAAAGAAGTTCTCTGCTGATTCGTTTCTACATTTGTGCTTTGGGATAGCATGCAGAAACAGCCTGATATTACTATGAACCCTTGGGCAATGTCAACGTGGAGCTTCCCAATCAATCTGGTAAGTCAATGATATTTCACACAAGTATTGTACTCGTGACATTGTTTTGATATAAATTTAAACTCAACTCACCCTTGAGAATCTTAAACCACAATCTTAAACCTAGAATCAAACAAAAATTATAATTACTATTTCTCGGGAAGACAAAAGTTCATATGTTAATTTAGAAATAAAAGGCAGTCAGCCATGTGGAATGACTGAAAGGTTGTGTGAAACAGGGTAAAATTCTTACCCATAAATATCAGTGCTTGATATGTTCAGTTTATTAATTACATTGTTTCCCCTTTTTTATCCCCCTATAGCTCCCCTCTACCCTGTACCTATCCCACCCTCCATTCTCACCTCCCCCTCCCTACTGTCCTCTCCCATTGCTGCAAGATTTTTGTCCAGTCTCCTGCTGTACTTCCCACACCCCTTTTCTCCCCAAGAATTGTCAGTCCATTCCCTCTCTATGTCCATGATTCTGTTATATTTACCAGTTTATCCTGTTCATCAGCCTATCAATTCACTTGATTTTTATGTTCATTTGTTGATAGATGTGTATTTGCTGTTCATAATTTATATTTTTACCTTTTTCTTCTTCCTCTTCTTAAAGAATATCTTTCAGCATTTCATATTATATTGGTTTGGTGGTGATGAACTCCTTTAGCTTTTTCTTATCTGCGAAGCACTTTATCTGACCTTCAACTCTGAATGATAGCTTTGCTGGACAGAGTAATCTTGGTTGTAGATTCTTGTTATTCATCACTTTGAATATTTCTTGCCACTCGCGTCTGGCCTGCATCGTTTCTGTTGAGAAATCCACTGGGTGTTCCCTTATAGGTAACCAACTGTTTTTCTCTTGCTGCTTTTAATATTCTCTCTTTATCTTTTGCTCTTGGTATTTTAATTATGATGTGCCTTGGTGTGTCCTCTTAGGGTTCCTATATATTGGGGTTCTGTGCGCTTCTTGGACTTCCAAGTCAACCTCTTTCACCAGGTGTGGGAAGTTTTCGGTTACTATTTCTTCAAATAGGTTTTCATTGTCTTGCTCTCTCTCTTTTTCTGGCACCCCTACAATTCGGATGTTGGTATGCTTGAGATTGTCCCAGAGGCCCCTTACACTATCTTCAATTTTTTGGATTCTTTTGGTTTCTTGCTTTTCCAGCTGAGTGGATTTTACCTCTTTGTATTTCAAATCTTTAACTTGGTTCTTGGGGTACTCTAGCGTACTTTTAGGTCTTTGTATAATATTTTTTATTTCAGTCACTGTATGCTTAATTTCTGGTTGGTCCTTTTTCATATCCTTGAGAGTCTCCTTCGTATTCTTGTAGGTCTTGTTCATTTCCTTGTACGACTCATTCATTTCCACATTGGTCTTGATCATTTCCTTGCAGGTCTCATTCATATCCTTGAGGGTCTCGTTCATTTCCTTGTAGGTCTTGCTTATTTCCTTATAGTACTCAACCTTTTCTAGGAGCCTCTTGAAAAGCCTTATAACCGTGGTTTCGAACTCTATGTCTAGTCGTCTTTTTCCCTCCATTTCTTTCACACCTGATTTCTTTCCATGTCTCTGCATGGTGGCTGCTTTATGTGGTAGATGTCCTCTAAGGGACAGTGGCTCAGCCTCCCCAGTTACCTGAGGTGGGTACTCTTACTGCAATCCTTTATGGGTTGTACAGTATTTTTGAATTTAAACCCAGCTTGTTGTTGTTAGCCCTAAGAGGGTTTGACCTCCAGGCCAATTGGCTGTGAAGGGAGACTGTGTTCAGGTTGGATGGGCGGAGTCTCTGAGCTGAGCAGGCTGCCTCAGCGTCAGCTAGGTCCAACTTGGTGCTCGCGCGCGGGTCTCTGCTGGTTGGTAATTGTTGCAGGCTCCTCCAAGAGAAAGCCGCTAGTCTCTACCCCTTGCCAGACAACTCTGCCTGTCCCCAAATGAGTCTGCACACCCAAAGTCTCACCCAGGGTTGTAAAACAAAGCAGTTCGGTGGTCTCCGGGACCAGGGGGCAAGTCGCCAGGGAGCAAGTCACGCGTCTCTGCTGTCACACACATTTTGCGCGCAAACTGCTTTTCCAAGCAACCCGGTTTCTCCTCAGACTAGAAGACCTCTGCCACGCCCGGCTTCCAGGGTGCGTACCCCAGACCTCTGACCTCGCCTGGCGCTGGGGGAATCCATGCAGTGGGACCTTTCCACCCTCCCCGTTGGAGAAATCCAGCCAGGGTTGCTGCTGCCAGCCCTACAGCCCCGCGCGCGTCCCCAGCTCCTAACCTCTATTTCCACACGTATCTTCAAGGCTGAGCTTTGCCCTCTTCTGAGTCTCAGTGTCCCACCTTTACTTTTATTTGTAGAGTTTTCACTCAGCTAGCTGTCCGGTGATTCTGGGTGATGTTTGTTTTGTTGTTTTGTTGTAGTTTTTGAATTGTTGCGTGGGGCAGAACAATAGGTGTTTACCTATGCCGCCATCTTGGTTGATCTCTCTAAAGACTTCTCTCTTCAAATACAAATATTCCCCTACATTATGACCAAATTATACTTTACTTGTGGCCTGGTGCACAAAATTCATGCCCGGGGGTGGGGTGGGTGTATGTCCCTCAGCCCAGCCTGTGCCCTCTCCAATCTGGGATCTCTTGGGAGATGTCCACCTGGGATCATACCTACACCAGCAGTTGGACATCCCTCTCGAAATCCGGGACAGCTGACTCCTAACTGCTCACCTGCTTGCCTTTCTGATTGTCCCTAACCACTCTGCCTGTTGGCCTGATTGCCCCAACTGACCTCCTTCCCTTTCTGGTCTAATCACCCCGAATTATTCCCCCTGTCAGCCTGATCACCCTCCCCCCAGCCTGCTCGCCCCCAACTGCCCCTACCAGTCTTCTTGCTCCCAATTCCCACCCTACTAGCCTGATCATCCCCAACTGCCCCTCCCCGTCAGCCTGATTGCCCCCAACTGCCCCCTCCCCCGCCACCGGCCTTCTTGCCCTAACTGTCCCTGCCTGCCAGGCCTGCTCATCCCAATTCCCCCCTTTACAACTTGCTCACCCCAACTTGCCCCCCTGCCAGCCTGCTTGTCCCCAATCCCCCTCCCTGGATTGGTTGCCCCCAATTGTCCCCCTGCTGACTTGCTCGCCCCAACTGCCCCCCTATTGGCTTGCTCACTCCTTATTGTCCCCCTGCTGGCCTGTTTACTCACAACTGCCCTCCTTGCCAGCCTCTTGTCCCCAACTCCTACCCTGCTAGCCCTTTCACTCCCAACTTCATCCCCTGCTGGCCTGCTCTCCCCCAACTGCCTCCCCTGCCATCCTGATTGCCCCTAACTTCCCCCCACTGGCCTGATCACCCTCAACTGTCCCCCCTGCTGGCCTGCTCATCCCCAGCTACCCCCTCCCAACCCCTTCTCCCCTCGGTTGACCTGCTTGCCCCTAACTGCCTCTGCTTCAGCCCATCACCATAGCTTTGTCTGGAAGGATGTTCAAAAGGTATCTGGTCTAATTGCATATTACCCTCTTATTAGTATAGATCAGTATTAAATTTGGCAGATTGAGTTCCCTTTTTGACAAGGAGGTCAGTGACAGATAAAAGAACTGAGAATCTGGGACCCAGAAATGGTAATGAAAGAGAGGACAGTGACCCAAAGACATTCTTGATTTCCATTAAAGATATGCCTTACGGTTACTCATTATTTATTTTAAATCTACTTTGCTCCCATGATTTTAACTACTATGTGCTGTACTAGTTATCTATTGCTGTGAAACAAATTACATCGCAACCTACTAGCTTAAAGAAGCATGCACTTACTACCTCACATTTTGTGGGTCAGAAATCTGGACACAGTTCAGCTGGGTCTTCTGCATCAATGGTTTCTTGTAAGAATGTAATCAAGGTGCTGGCCAGAGTTGGAGTCTCACAAGGCCAATGCTTTACTAGGGTAGGATCCCCTTGGAAGCCCATCTACAAGGTTGCTGGCAAGATTCAGTGCTTTAAGTGTTGTTGGACAGAGGCCTCAGCTCTTCACTCCCCATGGGCTGGAGGTTGTTCTCCAGGTTTGTGCCTTTTCCAACATGGAGCTTGCTTATCAGAGCCAGAAAGAGAGGGAATCTGTTAGCTAAGTAGAAGTTGTTATTTTTCTAACCTAATTATGGAAGTAATAAACCATTGCTTTCACTATATCTTATTGGTTGGGGGCATGTTACTAGGTCCAGCGCACTCTCAAGCAGAAGGGATTACGTACAGAAGGATATGATTTTCAGTAGACAGGGATCACTGGGGGCAACTTAGAAGCCTGCTCACAATAGCCACCAACATGCTAGGAATCTTTACATGTAAATCTTCAGCTCAGCACAGCAAACACATGTGTATTCCTTTAAAAATCATATCCCAAATAAGTCCAAATCTATTTCTCTTGTCTTCTTTCATTTCAGTTAAGGCAAAGAACTTTATGTGCTATAAACTTGATGTCATGCTCAACAACTATCATTTTTTCACCCAAATCTAGTCCATACTTAAGTCATATAGATAGATACTTTGAGCAGAATTTTCTTGAATTTTTCTAATGTACCCCACTAACACTATTCTCTACTGAACATCCTTCACTTAGATAATTTTGAAAGCCTTCATAGACTCTTCCATGTGTCCTTCTCATTCCAATTCATCACTTTAATAACTTGGGACTTTGCTGAGGTTATTTCTTCTCCAGGGAATACTTTTTTTTTCTATTACATTCTTAGCCCAGAAAACTCTTATTTATTCATTAAGACCAAGTTTAAATGTGTCTGATTACTAAAAACCTGGTTATACAACATTTGACACACCAAAGGCACTATTTCTAAAATGTTAGAGAAAAATGATATACAATATAGAGATGACAAGAATATTTTACTCTAAAGAGAAAACTTTTCAGATATGGACAACAAGTTGTCTTTATTATTCATCTACATGCAATTTTAAAGTAAAGAATGCAATTTTAGCCCAGCCAGCATGGCCCAGTGGTTGAGCATTGACCTATGAACCAGGAGGTCACAGTTTGATTCCTGTTCAGGGCACAAGTCTAGGTTGTGGGCTTGATCTCCAGTATGGGATGTGCAGGAGGAAGCCGATCAATAATTCTGTCTCATCATCAATGTTTCTATCTCTCTCTTTGCCTCTCCTTTCCTCTCTGAAATGAATTAGAATCTATTATCTATCTATCTATCTATCTATCTATCTATCTATCTATCTATCTATCTCTCCTATATAATAAAAGCCTAATATGCTAAGTGTCTAGTTGACTGGTTGGCTATTCAACCAATCAAAGCATAATATGCTAATGATATGCTAAGGTCGCTCAACCACTTGCTATGATGTACATTGACACTGGTCGACCAGTCACTATAAAGTACACTGACCACCAGGGGGCAGACGCTCTGACTAGTAAGTTAGCTTGCTGCTGGGGTCTGGCTGATTGGGACTGAGCCAGAGAGACCAGACATGCCCTAGAGCCCTCTTGCAGTACCTCCTGAGCTGGTCAACCTCCTGTGTCACTCCCTGGCCCTGATTATGCATGAGTGGGGTCCCTTGGCTGGCCTACACTCTCTCACAATCCAGGACCCCTCAGAGAATGTTAGAGAGCTGGTTTTGGCCTGATCACACAGGCCAGGGCGAGGGACTCCACTGGAGCACAAATTCGTGCACCAGGCCTCTAGCCTATATAATAAAAGCCTAAGAGACCATTATGGCAGAACATCTAGAACAACCAGTCCCTAGATGCACACTGACCACCAGGGGGCAGTTGCTCAATGTAGGAGCTGCACTCTGTTGGTCAGTGTGCTCCCATAGGGGAAGTGCCACTCAACCAGGAGCTGGGTCACAGCTGGTGAGTGCAGCTGCCATGGCGGGAGCCACTCCTGACTCTGCAGATGCAAGTGCAGAGGGCCGGGATGAGCATGAGAAGCAACTATCCCTGATTCAGGCTTCTCCTTGGCCGCCTGCCATTTGGCACACTGCTACATCCACTGAGGGGTCCTGGACTGTGAGAGAGATGTCCGACTGCCAACTTAGGTCCAGACTCCTGGGGCATCGTGCTGGCAGTCAGACATCCTGTAAGTGGTCCCAAACTGCAAGATGGCGCAGGCCAGGCTGAGGGACGAATTTCATGCACTAGGCCTCTAGTATATATATATATATGTATATATATATATATATATATATATATATATATGTATATATATATATAATTTTAAAGAATGTTATCTCTAGTTAATAGCACAATCTAGAAATATTATATTTTTTGTGTGTGGTTTTCTGTGTTTTGCTGTTTTCTTCATTCCTGATCAGTTTAATGCAATGGATAACCAAACATATAAGGATTTAAAAGTTACTTAGCAACATAAAGTTGCAATACCTAATTTCACCACAATTTATTCAATTGCCTAAACACATTAAGGAAACTATTCTCTGAAGCATCATGGTGTAGTAGTAAAAAATGGTGTCCAGGAAACTTGGGTTTTAGTGATAATTCTGCCACCAAGCAGTTTAGTAATAATTCTGCCTCTTTAGAGAATTATTGCTCCATTATGGTTAAGTATCTTTATCTGTATAACAAATGAGTGGGACTAGATTAGTGGAATTTAACATCTGTTCTTCTAAACTCTCAGGTGGCAGTGTTTTGTTTTGTTTTTTAAAGTCAATGACATCCTTTTATTTATTTATTTGTTTATTTATTTATTTACTTATTTTTTAGAACAAGATTTTTAATATATATATTATTGATTTATTACAGAGAGGAAGGGAGAGGGATAGAAAATCAGCAACATTGATGAGAGAGAAACATCAATCAGCTGCCTCTTGCACACCGCCTACTGGGGATGTGCCCACAGTCAAGATACATGCCTTGACTGGAATCAAACCCAGGACCTTTCAGTCGGCAGGCTGATGCTCTATCCACTGAGCCAAACCGGTTTCCGCTCAGGTGGCAGTGTTTTATAAGTTCTGAAATAGAGTCTGACCATAGTACACTCATTCAGTATTTACTCTTTTTCTATTATGTTTATCTCCACCACAAATTGTATTCAGTTTCACCTCTATAATGATGGGACTCTTAACTCTTTTTGCTTTTGCTACCCCCACCAAGTAAAAAAGAGATGGCCAGAGTTAGCAGTCCTTCCTTGACTCATTAAACCTCTCTTGCCCTTTTGGGCTCAGGATACCCTATCTACACAAATAAATATTTCTCTATAAGTAAATTACTTTTAAAAGAATTTTGTTCTAACAAGTATTGTTTATTTAAGTATATTCATACCTTTATACTGCTATAAAATTACTGGCTCTGAACAACCTAGAAAATGTAAAACAATTATAAATTCAAACTACCCATTTAATTTTATTTAATTTATTGATTTATCATTTTTTGCGGCTTTCTGCAGTATAGATCCATTCTTGAAAAATTAATGTTGAAAAATGAAATCATCTTAGTTAGAAGTCTAAGACTACACTTGGCAGACCATGCTTCTCATTATATTGCACATAGAATTAACATACATATTATTTTACATTAGGCTAGTCTCAAGCTCTGATTACTAGCAAAATTGAGAATTTTCCTTAACTTTCTATTTATTCATTAGAATTGTGAAATATTTTTGTTTTTAGGTATGCTATGATTTAACATAAATATTTAAGTGCCTTTTGTTTTCCTGTAGTTGTCTACTGTATTATGGGTAGTCCTGAAGTAAAAGAGATGTAGATTCGAGGTACAGAAAAGTAGAATATGAAGACAGCACTGAAGAAATAGTGTTGCAGACCTAATTTCTTACACGAGGTTTTACTTTTTATATTCTTGCTGTCAATATAACATCTTAGTCATTAGGGTGATCTGGTAACATGATATCACTCATATGTGGAATCTAATGAACAAAATAAACTGATGAACAAAATAGATCCAGAGACATAGAAGCATGGAACAGACTGTGGAATCTCAGAGGGAAGGCAGGGGTGGGTGGGAAGAGATCAACCAAAGAATGTATATGTATATATGCATAACCCAGAGACACAGACAATAAGGTGGTGAACGCAGGGACAGGGGCCATCTAGAAAAGGTCAGTGGGGAAAAAAGGGATACATATATAATACTTTCAAAAATAAGGATTTTAAACTAAAAATAATAAATTAAAAAAAGAAGTTGCGTGATAGCAAACCTTCTGATTTGCTGTTGAAAGCTTTGGGTGAGAAATTGAATATGGCCCAAGACATGAAAACTGAATGGCTCCTGTGTCTAAATTGACCTATTTGATATGTGATATATGGAAGTTGTATGAGAGATTTTATTCTGCATGTAATAAAAGAGAAAGAACTCCCAATAGAGGTGTTGTACTTCCTACATTCAGGAAATACTAATCCTATCTAATAAAAGAGTAATATGCAAACCGACCACGCCCACCAGCCAATTAGGGGCAAATAAACCCCAACCAAGATGGCTGTGACCACTGAGAGCAGGAGGGAGGCTAGGGTTTCCCAGGCAATGGAGGAAGCCAAGTTTCCACCTGCCCTTGTCAGCCTAGGCCTCCACTCAATGCTACAAAGTTTCAATTATAGAAGATATACCTCAACAGAAATGGCAGCAGCCACGGAGCTGGAGAGAGCAGAGGCTAGGGTTGCCCGGGAAGAAAGCAAGCCAAGCTTCTGCAGCCCTAGTGCCTAGGCCTCCACTCCAGGCTACAAAGTTTCAATTGTAGAACATAAATTAATCCCAGACCCCAGGGCTTCCTCTTGGGTCACTGGGGGGTGTGGCTGGCCTGCAAACCACCACAGGCCCCTTTCCCAGGCTGCCCTCATGCTCCAAGGGAACCCCCACCCTGATCCGGGACACTCTTCAGGGCAAACCAGCTGGACCCAACCCATGCACCAGGCCTCTATTCTATCTAATAAAAGAGTAATATGCAGAATGACCATCACTCCAACACACAAGACATCTGCCCTCACGTGGTCAAAGATCCTGCCCCCATGTGGACACAAGATGACCACCACAAGACGGCCAGCAGGGGAGGGCCATTGGGAGGTTCCAGGCCTGCAAGGGAGGGCAGTTGGGGGTGACCAGGACGGCAGAGGAGGGAAATTAGGAGCAAACAGGCTAGCAGGGGTGCAGTTAGACATCAATTAGGCTGGCAGGGTAGTGGTTAGGGGTTGATCAGGCTGGCAGGCAGAAGTGGTTAGGGGCAATCAGGGAGGCAGGCAGGCAAACCAGCAGTCCTGGAATGTGAGAAGGATGTCCAATTGCCCATTTAGGCCCAATCCTTGAGGGGGTCCCAGATTGGAGAGGGTGCAGGCTGGGCTGAGGGACATCCCCCACCTTCTGTGCATGAATTTCATGCACCAGGTCTCTAGTCTATATATATAAAAGGCTAATATGCTAAGTGTCCTTCTGACAGGTAACTATGGCATGCACTGACCACCACGAGGCAGATACTCAATGCAGGAGCTGTTATGATGTGCACTGGCCATTTAAAAATAAATGGGCACCATGGACCTGCCACCAATAAAGCAATACTTGGCTTCCCCCAAGTGGGACACAGGCCTCACCACCACCTCGGAGTGGCAGCCCACAAAATCATAGCCAATGCTGCTGAGACCCCATGCCACAAAATAAACCCACAGCTCAACCCAGTGTGGAAATGGTTACAGTGTGTACCAGGGAATGATATCTCATAGTAACGCCCAGCTTCCTCTCCCTACAGACTAGCCTCTTTGGAGTTTCTTTAGCCCAGGAACACAACTTGCTTTATAACCAGGTGCAAACATTTTGCACTTTAACCAAATGTCTATGAAGTGTTTTCCCATGCCTTATCCCATTTGATCCTCACAGAAGCCCTGAAGTAGGTAGCTAGGAGACTTGGTAGAATTCTATTTTCTTTTCATTATCCAAAAAATGGAGATTTAGTAAGTTTAGAAACTTTACCAAACTGAAAAGAAGAAATAGTGGACCTTGAAGGTGACTTCAGGTTTTCTCACTGTGCAGAATATAGTCAAACACTGCTACAGTTAAATATCTCTGACTTGTTCTCCTGCATGATCTACAATAAAAAAAATCTGCTTCATGTTGATATTTACTGCTAGGTAGCTGACAATTACCTGAAAGAGAAGTTGGGATGCTTCACTGGGCTGGAAAAAGTTTAGCTAAATAAGAAAGCAGGTCTAATTAAGCAAGTTTATTCTATCTTCTATCTATCTATCTATCTATCTATCTATCTATCTATCTATCTATCTATCAATCTATCTATCTAAAGCCAGTGCCTGTGATGACCAAATGACTGCACCTCTGGTTCCCTCCCAGCTCTCCCCTCCCCCCCCAGCTCCGGCCCATGAGTGGGGCATGGCTGGGCAGGACTGGGGACTGGCGAGAACAGCTGACCTCTTGGTCCCTGCCCCTGGCCTGCAGGCTCAGATGGATCAGGATGGTGAACAGGGAAATCAGGGTGGGTGGTGGAGGGACCAGGCTGTCTGTCAGGCCGTTGGGATCACCAGGTCATTCCCGGCTGCTTGGGGGATTAGGCCTGTGGGAAAGCAGGCACCAGCTATTTCACCTCCATGTGCATGCGCCAGGCTGGCTGCTGATGGAACTCGCTGCCTGCTTAGGGCCGCTCACGCTGGTGCAGGTAGGTCGCTGGCATGCCCCGCAGCTTCCATCAGCGCCTCAAGCCCCAGCAGCAGTGGCAGCGGTGGCCACTAGTATTTAACATATTAAGATCACTCATAGACCTGCCTGATTGATCACAGGTTTGGCTATTTCATTGCTTTGTGCATTAATTGAAAACCTACTTCTCATGTGCACCCTGATTCTTTGATGATAAATATGAATTTTACAAGGAGAATCAATATTAGTTTAACAAGAAGAATCAATAAACTGGTTAAGTCATTGCAATACTGACTTGACATTTTCAGCATTACTTTACATCCCATTTTCATTCAACATGTTATTGAATACCTGTTCATTGATAGGTACTAGCATCAAAGATGAATGCTACATAATTGCATTGCTGTTATATAAAGGTTTACTATGCAGGGGAGAGACTCAACACCAAGTGGGAACTAGCCAGCTATGCTATTAGAATCTATTAGGTGATCTCAGACCCTGCAGAGGGACTATGACCAGTGAACTGCTGAATGGACTCTGGCAAGGCCTATTTTTTCCCAGCTTGAACCAGCTTGTATCTTTCTTTATTAACGTGCTTCCACTTACTTCCAGAGCTGGACTTTCAGGCCCTAGAAGAGATCATGGGCAAAAACAGAAGGTGTACGTTATATAGGTAAGAGATATGAGGATATCTAGCATAATATTACAGAGAAAATAGTTTTTGAATGAAAAGTACTAAGAAGCATTGTACGGCAACCTGCATTAATGTTGTAGATCACACTAGGGCAGAACACTTAATAGAAGTTGACTGTTCAAAACATGTTATGATGTTTCTTAGTCCCATCTGAGTTTTGCTGCAATGGGCAGAGCAGTCTGTGAATTATTTTTAGCTCAAGGATTGCCAGACACTATCATGTTTTCATTTACTTAACTGAGTTAAATGGATTGTTAGACAGAAGCACCAAAGTAAAATATCATTATTTTGGATTTGGATTTAACTAGTTTTCAATCCTGGCTCTGATAGCAGGTAAATTATTTAATAGTTCTGTATCTCAGTTTTCTCATTTGCTAAATAGAGCTGTACCTATCTTATAGAGTACTGCATTGATGAAATAGAATGCAGTGCTATTAGTGGCTAAATACTGAGTCAAACAAATGTCTAGCCCAAGAATGTGGTCAATAAATGCCAGTTTCCTTTTTCTTCACATGCTTTTTCAGGAAATAATCTTCTAACAATGAGCCTATACTACCAATTAGGTAACCACAATCTCAGAGTAGAGTGTTTTCTTTCTTTCTTTCTTTCTTTCTTTCTTTCTTTCTTTCTTTCTTTCTTTCTTTCTTTCTTTCTTTCTTTCTTTCTTGACTAAGGTATTACATATATGTCCTTATTCCCCCATTACTTCCCACCTCCCATTCATACCCTGGCCCCCTGTTGTCTCTGTCCATTGTTTAGGCTTATATGGATGCATATAAGTTCTTTGGTTGATCTCTCCCCCTTGCCACCGTACCTTCCCTGAGGTTTGATGTTCTGATTGATGTTTCTCTGTCTTTGGATCTGTTTTGGTTCATCAGTTTATGTTGTTCATTATATTCCCACAAATGAGTGATATCATGTGATAGTCATCTTTCTCTGCATGTATTATTTCACTTAGCATAATGCTCTCCAACTCCATCCATGTGTTGCAAATGGTAAGAACAACTTCTTTTTTAAATTTATTTTTTATTATTTAAAGTATTACAGATAGTAGTACATGTTTCCTTCCTCCCCCCCATTAAGTTCCCCCCAGCCTCCTCTAACCTCCAGCACATTCCCTCACCTGTCCCCTTCCCCAGTCTCTTGTATCCTTGGTTATGCTTATGTGCATGCATACAAGTCCTTCAGTTGATCTCTTACAGCCTCCACCCCCCACCCTCCCCTGCATTTCCATTGTAGTTTGACAATCTGTTCCATGCTTCTTTGCCTCTGTATCTATTCCCCCCCCCCATTTCTTTTCTTTAAAAAATATTACATCTGCATACTAGAAACAAACATATAAGAACAAAAAATAATGTTTGAGTCTCAGTTTCAATGTCCAACAGTTCTGAGTCCCCGTTTCAATGTCAAATAGTTCCTTATGTGTACGTGTCAGCAATGGTGTCTGGATGGTGAACAAATGGTGGGAATGCAGGTTCCATCCTCTCTGGTTTGGTCCTGGGCAGCCTGCAGCAATGCACCGCTGCTGACTGCTAACATGGCAAGGTGTAGTCAGTGTCTTCCATCTCTGGACTGTCTTCGTGGTTGGAACAGACCTCTCAGTTCCTGGTGGTTGCAGGAATCCATATGGTCTTGGAGTTGTTTTCTGAAAATATACAAACATATTCTCGACCAAAAGTTAATAAAGGAATCTTTTCTGTAAATTAGACTTGGGATTCTTTTTATTTTTACCAAATGATTTTCCTTTGGCTTATTTTGATACCATGTGTGTTTTTCATGGGTGTCCTGCTGTTAGCATTACAAATGGAAATTAATTTTCTGAAGTAATAATTTTCTAGAAGTATTTTACTTGCAGTATATTTTTCCTTACATGATATTACCCCACTATCCCCCCCCCACACACACACACCTTTTTTTTATTAAAAGAGGCTTTTGGAAATTTTATAGTGCAGTCTTGGTAACTTTAAATTTCAATTTTTGAACAAAAATATGACTGCTTTAGGTTCTTTGCATATTAGGCAATGTTACGATGAGATGAACTACTAATAGAAATTTTAGTTAATATTTTAGGAATAGCTTTTTGTCCAGTACACTTAAATTTTCTTGAGTATTCACTTATTTCTATTGGCCAATTTAAATTAATCTGAAAACTTGATTACTATTTTACTGTCAAATTTAATAAATTTAATAATCAAACAATAATCTTAGTTTACCCTTTTAACATTAGTGGAAAGGGTTATTTGCATTCTTGAGTAGGTCCCAAGCATTCCTGGTGTTAGATTGTATTAAGAGATAGGGCAGTTGTTGCTGGCCAAGTCTCTGTTGTAACCTGGGTCCCGATCTGATCTGTGCATGGGAGGCAAGGCAGCAACGGGGGCAGGAGACCTCCCTCAGAAGGGGTGAGAGTTCAGACCCCTGCAAGGTAGGGGGGTGAGAGTCTGTGCCCCAACTCTCTTGACCTTCAAGTTCTCTCCTGATGGCCCCTCTGTGACTGTGCCTGTCTTAAGTTGTTCCTTCCCTGAGAAATCTTACCCGTCTCTGGCTAACCAGCCATCTTCCAGGGCCAAGCAGGGTGATTTGAGGTTCAGTTCTGTCTCCTTGGTAGGCTATACCCCATGGCCTCCACTCCTAGCACCTGCCTTGGGATCGCCTCGCCTGCTTGCGGAGTCCTGGCACTGATCACATATCTCATGGGACTCAGGTTTCTTCTGCCGGGAGGGTTCAGCTCACACCATTGGGTGAGAGACAAATCCATGGTGCAGCCACCCAGAAGCTTCAACCTCAGCTTTAACTGAAATCTCAGGCAATAGCTGTGTTCATTTGGATTGTGAGAAGAGGGTCCCTTTTGGCTAAAAGGGCAAGAGGAGCCAGTATAGAATGTTCAAGTGCCTTCCAAGTGCCTTAATTCCTTCCAAAAGGGATTAATTCCTTTCCTATCTTTTTTTTAAATTGCTGCCAAACATTCAAAGAATTAGTTTTTAAGTTTCTTTGGGATAATTGTACAATATGCTGTTGTCAGATATAAAAAATTATGACATTGTAGAATAATATCATGCAAGGAAATTATGGTGTTACAGGGGATGGGGAGACTAGCCTAAGGACTGGTTTGTGTGTCCATAGGCAATGATATGCTCTGGGCCCTGTCAATTCAAATTCAAACTAGCTGGGAATTTTTTTTATAACTTTATATAAACTTTGTCAGTGAGTTAAAAATACAAATTACATACCTTAGTTCGAGAGATCAAATATATTGACTTTCCCCCTTATTCCCGCTACCCCACCCCACTGACCCTGAGGTTTGACATTCTGATGGACATTTCTCTGTCTCTGGATCCATTCCTTTTCATCAGTCTATGCTGTACATTATATTTCATAAATGAGTGAGATCATGTGATATATTTATCTTTCTCTGCCTGGCTAATTTCACTTAGCATAATGCTCTCCAGCTCCATCCATGTTGTTGCAAATGGTAGGAGCTCCTTTTTTTTTATCGCAGAGTAGTATTTCATTGTGTAGATATACCACAGTGTTTCAATCCACTCATCGGCTGATAGGCACTTGGGCTGTTTCCAAATCTTAGCTATGGTAAATTGTGTTGTTATGAACATGAGGGTGCCTACATCCTTTCTAATTCGCATTTCTGGTTTCTTGGGGTATATTCCTAGAAGTGGGATCACTGGGTCGAATGGGAGCTCCATTTTTAGTTTTTTGAGGAAACTCCATTCTGTTCTCCACAGTGGCTGCACCAGTCTGCATTCCCACCAGCAGTGCATGAGGGTTCCTTTTTCTCTGCATCCTTGCCAGCACTTGTTGTTTGTTGATTTGTTGATGAAAGCCATTCTGACAGGTGTGAGATGATATTGCATTGTCGTTTTGATTTGCATGTCTCATATAATTAGTGACTTTGAGCAGGTTTTCATGTGTCTCTGGGCCTTACTTTTGTCTTCTTTAGAAAAGATTCTATATAGATCCATTGCCCATTTTTTATTGGATCATTTGTCTTCCTTTTATTAAGTTGTATAAGTTGCCTGTAGATGCTTGAGATTAAATCTTTATCAGTGATAACATTTGCAAATATGTTCTCCCATGCAGTGGGTTTTCTTGTTGTTTTGGTGATGGTTTCTTTTGCTGTGCAAAAGCTTTTTATTTTGATGTAGTCCCATTTGTTTATTTTCTCTTTAGCTTCCATTGTCCTAGGAGCAGTATCAGTGAAGAAGTTCCTTCAGTATGTGTTTGAGATTTTTCTGCCTGTAGATTCCTCTAATATTTTTATGGTTTCCCATCTTATGTTTAAGTCCTGTGTCCATTTTTAGTTTATTTTTGTGTATGCTGTAATTTGGTGGCCTAGTTTCATTTTTTTTTGCTTGTATCTGTCCAATTTTCCCAACACCATCTATTGAAAAGACTGTCTTGATTCCACTGTATGTTCATGCCTCCTTTGTCAAATATTAATTGAGCATAATGATTTGGGTTGACTTCTGGGTTCTCTGTTCTATTCCATTGATCTTTATGTCTGTTCTTGTTCCAGTACTAGGCAGTTTTGAGACAGTGGCTTTGCAATACAGCTTGAAATCTGGTATTAAGATCCCACCTACTTTGTTCTTCTTTCTCAGGATTGCTGTGGCTATTTGGGTTTTTCTTTTAAATTCCAATGTATTTTTGGAGAGTTCCTTCTAGGTCTGTGAAATATGCCATTGGTATTTTAATGGTGAGTGCATTGAATCTATAGATTGCTTTGGGTAGTTTGGACATTTTAATGATGTTGATTTTCCCAATCCATGAACATGGTATGTTCTTCCATCTGTTTACATCTTACTCTATCTCTTTTTTTCAGTGTCCTGTAGTTTTCTGTGTATAGGTCTTTTACCTCCTTGGTTAAGTTTATTCCTAGGTATCTTATTTTTCTTTTGGTGTGATGGTAAATGCTAAGTTCACTATTTCTGTAAGTTCACTACTGGTGTATAAAAATTCCATACATTTCTTGGCATTAATTTTCTATCCTGCTACATTGCCAAATTAATCTATGAAGTCTATTAGTTTTTTTATGGAGTCTTTGGAGTTTTTTATGTACAATATCATATCATCTGCAAATAAGGGCAGCTTTACTTTTTTTCCCAATTTGGATGAGTTTTATTTCTTCTTCTTATCTAATTGCAATGGCTAATACTTCCAATACTATGTTGAACAGGAGTGGTGAGAGTGGGCATCTTTTTCTTGTTCTTATTCTTAAGGGAAATGGTTTTATTTTTTGTCCACTGAGTATGATATTAGCTGTGGGTTTATCATATATAGCTTTTTATTATGTTGAGGTATGATCCTTCTATTCCCACCTAGTTGAGAGTTTTATCAAGAAAGGATATTGGATTTTGTCAAATGCTTTTTCTGCATCAATTGACTGTGATTTTGATATGACTGTGATTTTTATCTTTCAATTTATGTTATGTATTACATTTATTGATTTGCAGATATTGTACCATCCTTGCATTCCTGGGATAAATCCTACTTGGTCATGGTGTATGATTTTTCTGATGTAGTGATGGATCCAATTTGCTAGAATTTTGTTGAGAATTTTGGCATCTATGTTCATGAGGGATATTGGCCTGCAATTCTCTTTCATTGTGTCATCTTTATCTGGTTTTGGTATTAGGGTGATGCTGGCTTCACAGAAAGAGCTTGGAAGTGTTTCTTCCTCTTGAATTTTTTAGAATACTCTGAGGAAGATAGGTTTTAGTTATTCCTTGAATGTTTGGTCAAACTCCCTTGTGAAGCTGTCTGGCCCCAGGCTTTTGTTCGTTGGAAGCTATGTGATGACTGCTTCAATTTCTTCCATAGTTATTAGTCTACTGAGATGTTTAGATTCTTCCTGATTGAATTTTGGAAGGTTATATTTTTCTAGGAACATGACCAATTCCTCCAGGTTGTGCAGTTTGTTGGAATAGAGTTGTTCATAGTATTTTTTAACAATCCATTATATGTCATTGCGGTCTGTTGTTATTTTTCCTCTTTCATTTCTAATTTTGTTTATTTGGGTCCTCTCTCTTTGCTTCTTGGTGAGTCTGGCTAGAGGTTCATCAATCTTGTTTATCCTTTCAAAGAACCAGGTCTTGGTTTTGTTGATCTTTTGTATTTTTTTTGCCTTAATGTCGTTTATCTCCGCTCTGATATTTCTTATTTCCTTCCTTCTGCTTACACTGGGCTTTTCTTGTTGCTCTCTTTCTAACAGAGTAGAGTGTTTTGTATAGTAGAGTGTAGTGCTAAGAGCACAGACTCTAACTTTTCTGGGCACAAACTTCAGCTCTTATATTAGCAAGCAAAGTGGCTATGAGAAAAGTTCTTTGGGACTCACTTAGTATGTAAAATATAGTTTTCTTCATAGACACGATATAAGAATTACATGAATTAATAAATCTAGAGCACTTGGCAAACAGTAAGCTTAAAAAAATGTTAGCTCTACACAATCAAAACAAAAGGCACTTAGCACAGTGCACATAGCAACATTCTCTAGTCAGAAGTCAGGGCCCTGGTTTCACTTTTATACCTGTTAGACTTCTAAGCCAGACTTTAAACTTAATAAATCCTAGTTTTTCTGTTTATAAAATTAGATCAAGATTACCTTCCTGTTCAGCTTATATTACAAGGGCAAACTAAATGAGATAAATATAAGTTGATGATGAGCATATTTTGAGCAATATTATTATAATAGATGCCCAATGCATGAAAATTCATGCAAGAGTAGGCCTTCCTTCCTCTGGCTGCTGGCTGCAGCTTCCCTCCAGCACCCGGGACCCAGGCTTCCCTTCTCCAGCCACTGGCAGGCACCTAGGACTGGGCTGCTTCCTTCAGGCCACCTGCAGGCACCTGGACCTGGGCTGGCTTCCCTCTGTCCCCGGCTTTGTCAGGCAAGACCTCTGGAATTCATCCAGAAGATGTCTGGTCTAATTAGCATATTACCCTTTTATTATTATAAACAAGGCAGTGTTGTCTGAATTATTTACAATATACCTATATTATGAGAAAACCATTTATTAAACAGTTTTATATGCACTATTTTAAACTCTGCAGGACTGACTCAAACATGTATTCAATCCTATAATCACTAGATCAGGAAGACAAACCACAGAGATCTTAAGCTATGCTTCAACTGATGCCCCATACCTTAATTTTCTCCTCTGTTTGCTACTTTCCTTGTATAATGACAATTGTTAAGAAATATCTTCTTGAATATAGGTCCTGGCTTTTAAAGAATTTAACTTTAAAGTTAAATTCTGAAGATTAAGCTCAAGGCACATTCATACTACTATTATTACTCTTTTTAAACTTCACTCAAGGACATGTTTATTGATTAGAGGGCAGTGAGGGAAGACATTCATGTGAGAGAGAAACATGCCTCCTGTATGTGCCCCAACTAGGGATCAAATCTGTGTATGGAACAATACTCCAACTAACTGAGTATCCCAGCCAGGGCTATTTTTACTTTTTTTGCTAATAAAATTTAATTATGTGAATCAAGTAAAGAAGCTCCTTCCACAAATAAAATTTTAAAATTATTCAATAAATGCTTAATATTTCAATTGCTTTAACCTACTTGAGGGAACAAGTGTTGTGCTGGGATTAAGTCAATCCAATTAACTTGTGGAAAATATATGAAAGATGTTTTTCTATAAGCAAGAATGAAAACTGATAAGGCTGTGACAGAATGTGGCTGATCTTCGTGGTGAATTAGTCTGAACCTTCTCACCATCTTCTTCCTCAAATGCTTACTGCGTGATCCTTTCAAACCTCATTAACTTTAATGTGAATTTCATGTGTGAGGGAGATAAACAGGGTTGGAGCAAGAACAAAGAGTGGGGGAGGAAAGACAGGTTTGCAAGATGAAAATACTTGTGTTTTTCTTCCAATACAAAGAATTTAACTGTTCCACTTTGGGAAGTTCTCTATATTTATATACTATGTTTAAATACCTCATTTTACTTTTTGTATTATTTATTAATGTATAGTTGACACACAATATTATATTAGTTTTAGGTTTACACCATAGTGATTTGACATTCATATATCTTCCACATGAAGATCTCTTATTTTTCAGTACATAAAATCTTTTAGAATTGTGCTGTACCCTGAGATATTTTTAATGGGGTCTATTTCTATTATTGCTTGTGAAGTTGGTAATAAGTGTAATAGCAGGAGAGAGAACAAGGTGAGGTGATGAACTCCTTAGTCCAGGAAAGACTGGTGAGGTTATAAGGTTAAGAGTGCCATTCCCTCTATGTATTTCTATGTCAGGTTTCTCACACACTCTGACCAGCTTAGACACATTCCTGGAGACAGGGAAAACCTAGAATTCATGTAATAGTTTTCTGTCATCTCAGTTGAATGTGCTCTACATAGAAATAAAATTGAATAATAAAAATATAAAGCAATGGTTTGTTTTTAAACTATATTTTGTAGTTATTTCACATGTGCAAAACAGTTGCAAGAATAGTACAAAGAAGTCCCTCAATGCAGATTCTGGATGTGTTCTGTCAGCCTTTCTTACTATATGTAGATACCCATTGTTATCTGTCTTAACAATCTGAAAGCAGTCTACAGTTATATGCTTATCATTCTTAAATATTTCATTGTTTACTTCTCCAAAACAAAGCCACACTCCTATAGTCCCTACATAATGTCTACTTCTCCATACTAGCCTACCTCTCCATTCTAGTCTGCAAATCAGGAGGTGAACAATAATGCATATACCATTCAATCCACAGATGCCATTCAAATTCCAATAATTTCACCAACAATGTTTCTTTTTGCTTCATGATCTAGAAATCTGTGTTGGATTTAGTTGTTATGTCTCTTCAATTTTGTTCAGACTGGAACACTTCCTCAGTGTTTATTTCTAACCTTGATAATATGATCCTCAACATGAATTTAAGTGATTTCTCCTAACTATATTCAGGCCATTCATTCTTGGTAGAAACAGCAGAGAAATGATGCTCTTATAGAGGCACATACATTGAGTCGTCCTTGTCCTAGTGATACTAATTTTGATCACTTAGTCAAATTAGTGTGTACTGGGCTTCTCCATTTTCAAGTCTCCATTTCTCCCTTTTGTAATTAATTACTTTTCTGTGAGGAGAAATTCTGATATTACATTATTCTTCTGTTACATATTAAACCTCCAACTGAATTTAGCATCCATTAATGACTTTTACCTGAATCAGTCATCAGTCTATAATGGTTGTTAAATGACTGATTTTCTATTTCCATCATCTGTCTCCATTTATTATTTGTTATGCTCTGTAAGGAAAAATCTTTTCTTTCTTATTCATTTATTTATTATCTCTTTATAATACAGAGCTTTATTATTATTATTTTTAGTGTATTATATGTACACTTAATGAATTCCTATTTTATTAAATGGGTTAATAATCCATTATTCTAATTTATTTTGGTGCAAAATGTGAAAGATTTGTCCCCTTCAAGCTGAATCCTCATACTATCTGGCATAACAAGGTGTCCCTCATCCCAGACTTGGAACCAGACATTTCCCCAAGAACCTGTAGTTCCTTTTAATGGAGGATGATGTTCAGGAACCAAGAACTAGGTACTCTATGTGCGCATTTCTATTGGGATGACATTGCTTTCAGGATCGCTCAGAAAATAGAACTAGGAAACACATGGATATATATCCATACATCTATAAACACACATCTGTATGTAACTAATATTGTAAAAAAGTTCATAATATCTTATTTAAATTCCCTTGAAGATTCTTTCTCCTCTCTGTTTATATTTGTAAATTTCTTCTTTGATAGTGAGAAACCCACTTTCTTTATCTTCTCTCTATCTCCTTCTCCATGCATGCAAACACACACACACACACACACACACACACACACACACACACACACACACACACACTTATTTGCACCAACAACTTACTCCTCTATTATTACCAATCTCCCAATCATACTGGCTGTCTCTGCATCTACTCACTCTGTGTATCCCCAAACTCACTCAGTTCCTTGACTTCCAGGGACCCGGCTGATGCATCTGTGGTGGTACTTTTGCCCGTTTGCAGGCTGCAGCAGCTGGCCCTCTGTAATGAGAATATCTTCCTTACACACCTGATTTTTATGGCACTTTTAGGTTCTTTGCAAAATGATTAATGTGTGAAACTCTAAATTAAGTCTCAGTTAAAATAATACTTCCTCGAAGCCTTCTAAGATCCTTTAGGTGGAAACACTTTTTCCTGCTTTTGTCTTTCCTTTTCACCTCTGCCCTCAAGGTGTTAGGTCTTGAGTGAAGACTTCTTGCCTATTTCTTTCTGGCAGTTGTTTTCTGTCAAAGGTACTGAAATTCACTGAGTTCCCTTTCTTTCACTCCATGTAAATATTATCATTGTATCTGGCCTTCATTTTACTATTACCCTCACTTGCTATCCAGCATGTTCTGTATGTTTTTGTTTGATCTTTGAATGCTGGCCCCATTCTGGGAGTGCAAGTTTTGACCCTGTTTCCCCCCATCTGGACTAATTTTTTTCCTAACTCCTGTAACCACTCATTTCAAGCCAGCCTCTTCTGGAACTTGTATTTAGTGCTTCTATCATGGGTTGCATAGTTCTTCTAACAGTTGTGTCCAACCTGCACATTATGCTATTAGCTCCTCAAAGTGAAAACCTTTCTTCTTGATTTTTATTGACGCTATAGAACATAAACACAAGCCTGGAACATGATGGGTACTCAAAAGATATTTTCTGAATTTCAATATGTGATAAACTATTTTTCTCTGATATCCCACATTAAGATAATTCCACATTTGGTTTATTGATCTATGGCTAGAATTTGATATAATTTATTGCCAGTATTATAAGTCCATCCTGTCTAATATAGTCCAGTGCAGTGTGAGACAGTACAGGTCTGGAAAATTTCTTAAAAACAACGAAAAATAATGTATTTTTTTTGCTACATTTAATGTATTTATTTGTCCTATATTGGGAACTTCCAAAAGATTTGGATTAATGTGAAGGTAATTCACCACAGAAAACCAAATTTAAGGAAAATACTATTGATTTCTTTTGGGACTCTCAGTTTCAAAAATTTTAGAATATTTTCACTCACCTAACAAATGAAGGCACCATACAAAGAATTTTATTGTCCATTTCATATGTTTTCCAGGTGATGACTTGTCACTGAGAGCCTAAACTGATAGTTCAGAGACATTTATTTTTAATACAACACTTTAAAAAGGAATATGTAAAGTGCCAATTAATTTTTTAAATCCCTGTGTGTTAATTTGCTGACTTACCATTAGACAATATAAAAATAGTTTCAATATATATATAAAACTAAAAGAGTTTATGTACTTCATCTCTGGAACCTATAGGTGAACTGATGTTCAATTTCATTTTTTATGTGCTTTATCTTGCTAGCTTAGTAAGAAATATTAGGGATAAATTTATAGTTAGAATTTGAACTCTCTGTGTGTTTTTTAAAGGCATTTCCTTTAATAAATGGATATCCAGGTACAGTGTCTCTTAGAATTGCTTATATGGGGAGAGTCTTAATTAATATTTGGTTAGTCAATTTAATTCATCATAAAGATTTTCTCATGCCCAAATGAATGATAAAGCAGGCTGTTTATAAACCCAATGTTCTATCCTCTTAAAAATTAATGTATAGTGAGAATTATCAACCATCTAACCTTTATTCTCATGGATTGTTTAATTAATAAGAACTTGGTAAGTGATTGGTGAATAGGCTTTCTTGGGGTTTCACTTTTGTTTCTCTCTTCTTGTTCAGTTTCTTTCTATTTGTGAAACTCACTATTGTTTTAAGGTCCTTGAGTGCACAAGAGAGACCGTTTCATTGGAAACAAGATCATTGCTGGAAGCATAAGTTTTAATGGATTAAAAAAATATAAAAAATACAAAAAATCTTTTAAGAGAAAAGAGAACCCTTAGGATTTTCACAAGCAGTCACCATGAGTGAGTTCATATTTCATATATTAGTTTCAAAACATCCAAAAGAACATGTAAAGTGAAAAATCAGAAATAAAATATTTTACTTTTTTTTTTTGCCAGCTAGTATAATCTCATTCTGAATTTTGACAGTCATCCAAATTTGCTCTGAAGGAACCTTAAAAAATGGAAGTTTTTTTCTATTTTGGTGAGAGAGATGCAGATTTAGTTACCATGATTGTTTCCTCCTTTGCCAAGACCAGGCATCTCCACTTTTGGACTATTTTTATTTGTTTATTATAGCATATGAACTAATAATAACAAGGCTTGAGTTTGGCTTGATAGGGAGTAAACTCGCAATAAATATTTGTTGAATTGTAAGTGTCCTGTGAGGCACTGATGAGAAATCACAGGATATTGGTGATGTCTGCTGACCTTCCATCACAGCCACTTTCAAGTCAGACATCAAGTCTGTTTTCTGTTCTCAGTCTGGAGAATCCATTATTCTTAAAGGCTTTGTTTGCAAAATACATTATCAGTAGAAGCAGAAAATGCTATTAGAAAGATATGTGTGTTTACACAGAGCTCAGTAAACTATTTTACACAGTAGTAAAAAATAAAACCAGCCATGTCTCCTCTTTGTCTGTAATGTAAGGTACTGTAAACTTCTGGGTCTCAAAAACTATAATAAATGTGCCCCAGGAAACCATAATATCTTAAAAATTCATACATGTATTCTCACCAGAAAACTTTGCATTTGATTCATTGTCTTGGAACACCCATTCTAAGTTTTCTTACAAAATAAATTTTGCATATTGTACCTAGAAGGCTCAAGTCCTGAATGTACTCTGCATTGCAAGGCCAAATACATACAATGGAAGCTAGAAATTCTATTTTACTTGAAGGTTTTAATGCAGATTGACCCAAAAATAGAAATCATGAAACAAGTCTCATCAAAATCGGGTTTGGTTTCAATGTTATAAAAAACTAATTGTGCTAAAGTCTATTACCCCTCTGTCTGGCTTGACTGAGTGATTAGAGTGTCAGCTCACAAACCTAAGGAGTTCATCACCACCACATCAGGATTATATGAAATGCTGAATGGTATTCTTTAAGAAGAGGAAGAAGAAAAAGGTAAAGATAAAAACTATAAACAACAAAATGACAACAAATATTCTATGATTTTAAAAAGTCATCATGTTGAGTATTAGTGAGAGGGAAATAAAGGACAGAATTAAATTTATCACTTGCTTTTATTACCCAAAAGTTCAAATACTATAGAGGTCATGTGGGCAATCCAACTGAGCCAGGGCTGCACAACTTTCCCATCTGCCAGGGTGGCAGGAGGCGTGCAACAATCTTACATCAGCCCACTGGCTCTTCCTTAGTCCCGTCTTCCTATCTACTTAGTACATCACATTTACTGTTTCATTCTGTTATGTGCTACTGGATTCACTCCTGACTTACTGTCTTCTTAGTTGCTGGTTATTTATTTTTTGATTTGGAAATCCTTTTGCTTAAACTTACAGAATATTAACTGTCTGCAAGTCTTCCTATGATGTGAGTAGCAGAGTGTAGATAAAGCATAATGAGACTGGGTTTAAGTAACTATAGGGTATTATTATTGATAGGTAATTCAGTTTATTTTATTTTATTTTTTCATTTTTTTCTCTTTATTGTTCAGTTTATTAATTACATTGTTCCCCTTTTTTTATCCCCCTAAAACTCCCCTCCACCCTGTACCCATCCCACCCTCCGCCCTCAACCCCCCGCCACTGTCCTTTCTCATTGTTGCAAGATTTTTGTCCAGTCTCTTGCTGTACTTCCCACAACCCTTTTCTCCCCAAGAATTGTCAGATAGGTAATTCAGTTTAAAAAGAAAGTTGACTACTCCAGATTTTTGTATGTGTTAGCAACTTATTTGAAATGATTGAAATGACGTTTGTGTTTGACTGTCTCCAAGGGTCTGGACTTAGGGTCTGTTTGAAAAAGAATGTAATTTGTTTAATTGAAAAATTTCTGCCTGTTGTGATTTCCCATATTGAAGCAACTAAGTTTACATTTAGTGGTAGTTGTTGAGCTCTGAAGTAACAAAATGCTTGAATCCTTACAGTACGCGTGTGGCTGTGAACATCAGTCTGCCAAACAAGCTATCAGCAGCATCATACACAGACTGTGGCTTGTGCAGGAAAAACTGCCAGACAGAAAGAGCATTGTTTAAAATATCACAGTTTCCTGCACTGGTTCTTCTTGGCTGTAAGGGAAAGCAGCAGATGTAAAGACATTTGGAAGGCTTTAATAAAGTGAGATTTTACTTATGTACCTCTTGGTAGATAGTTTTAATTTACAAACTCTTTAACTTTAAAGGGAATATACTTGTTCATCACTCTATGGAGTATTGTAGGGTAAGACCTATTACAAATAACAGCCCAATGTGGCTGAATCTTCCACATGTTGAAATTAAAGGTTTTTTTTTTGTTTGTTTGTTTTTGTTAGACTGGAGAATGTAAGAGTACCTAAGAGACTTACTTATATAGTAGTAGATATTAAACATAAGCCCTTTTGTCCACTCAGGAGTGTCAATTGGAGAACATTTTTCTATTTTCCCATCTGGATTTATTTGCTGTGACAGATCATTGACATGACTTTAATACAAGAGAAGAATATGAATATATATGTAACAAGAAAAAAGAGGTTGGAAGTGGGATGTGCAGTTGGGACATACAGAGGAAGCATTTCTAGCTCTTTACCTTTTTTGTTGCATCTGAAGATTCTACATTTTTGCGGATTGGAAACTTCTGCTTTGTTGTATGTGTCTCTTCTGTGAGTGATGGTCTTCAACATTAGAATTTTTGCAACGGAATTACAGGTTTATTTGTAGTCCTGTGTGTTGACAGCTATTGAACTGGACCAGAGATTCTCATTATACCGGTGTAAAAGGTAAAGATCAAAAAGTGTGAGAAAACTATTCTTTGATGAACAGACATGATTCTCATTAGGTGGGTTCATGTAAGAAAGAGGCTTTAGTTGTTGCAATTCAGACCTTGCATATTGGCTCCTATTGTTCAGGGAGTCGCTGTTGACAATACTTTGGGTAACTTAGAAAATGAATGTATGGAATTTTAGTAAGACAATTTTTGAAGTGCCTTTGAAGCAAAGTTATTTAAGATAACATATACTATAAAGGGAAAAATCCGAAAATAAATTTAATTTATGTACAAATAACCTGAAAATTGTAGCTTGCTTTAACTTGTGTTTTTAAAAAAATATATTGAATTGAAATAAAATCCCCATCTTCTAATCTGATACAAACTTTGGTCATTCTACCCAGCATTACTACTATTGGTTTTCTAAGTATGAGGAAAAAAATCAACTGGAATGAAAGGTTCAAAACTACAAAATTCATAGCTTGAGTTTTTAAGATGTTCTGGGTTGTTTTAATGGAATGCAGACATATATAATGCCAAGAATATACATTTGTTGACTTGGTCTCTCCTTCACCAAATCCTTTATTTTTCACAGGAAAACTCTATCTCTTTCTGCTTATTTATTGGTTTTCTTTCAAACTAAAAAATAAGTTAGTTGTTAATTATTGTGCTTTTGGTTATAGAAGGGGATGAAAAAAGGAAAAGTGTCATATTATGGAGATAAATAGCTTAAAGGAACCCAACCTTTAGACATTTCTTGATGGGACAGCCTCAAGAATTTCTGAGTTTACAGAATCATTTCATGTTAACTCCACTATTCTAGAAATGGCTTGTATACATTTATCTCATTTCTTTTTATTTTCATTTCCAGTGGTGCACATTTTATATATTTCACAAATTATGGTTTGTTTACTACTTACAAGGACTTCATACAGTGCATTGAACACATATTCCTCATGGTAAGATAATTTCCATATAGCTTATATATTGTCATTTGCTATAATGGATTTTTTTCTAATATGAGGCTAGCAATAACCTTTTTTTTTTTTTTTTAAAAAAAGAAGATAGGAATACACTAAAAGTATGCTTTTTTGCACTCACACTTTGGGTAACTCTTCCATCCTACCTCCTCATAGGTGACTTTAGACTCGTTTAGTAGGAATGACAGAAAAGCAAAAAATAATAACAGTTGTTTCTGAAAAGAAAAATAAAAAATAATATCTAACATATAGAACCTTTTCCAGTTACTCTGGGGATGCCAGTAGAAAAATGGAAGAAGGAACATGTAGAAGAATGAGAAAGTATATATGACACCTCTTATTAGACCCTGTGGGTGGCTTTTGTTTCCAAACTCCTTAATTATAACAAGAATTGTCTTAGTTAATCTATGTTCACCATTGATGGTGGAAAAATACAATTGACTTCTAGTTTTATACGTGTAAAACCACTTACTCTTTTCTTATCTTTCCTTAAATATAAACATAATTTGGCATTAATTTATAACTTTTGTTTTACTATTTATAGGAGTAAATCCTATATAATAAAAACCCAATATACTAAGTGTTCAGTTGTCTAGTCATCCAGTCGTCTGTTCAACCAATCAAAGTATAATATGCTAATGATATGCTAAGGCTGCTCAAACACTTGCTATGACATGCACTGACCACCAGGGGGTAGACGTTCCAACCGGTAGGTTAGCTTGCTGCTGGGGTCTAGCTGGTCGGGATTGAGGCCAATTGGGACTGAGCTAGACAGACTGGACATGCCCTGGAGCCCTCCCACAGTCCTCCCTGGTTGGCCAAACTATTGCATTTCTTCCTGGCCCCAACTGTGCACCAGTGAGATCTCTTTGCCTGGCCTCTGCCCTCTTATAATCTGGGACCCCTCAGGGGATATTGGAGAGCCAATTTTAGCCTAATCTCTTAGGCCAGGCTACAGGACCCCACTGGTGCATGAATTTGTGCACCAGGCCTTTAATAAATATAAAATGGAATATATAAAATAAGCTGCTCTTTATTTTAACTGGCAGTGTTAATTCTGTTTTTAATTATTATTTAGTTAACATAGTAATAGTAAATGTTTTTATTTTTATTACTTAAAAACTTACAAATTACTTTTTAAAGAAAATGTTTTATAATCATAGGCTATGTTATTTGTGGTATGTCAAAATTCATGAAAATAAAATTAGAAAATGAAAAGAATCTTTGTTATAAGTAAATGACAACCAAATATTAAAATTTTAAAAATGTTGTCTAATTATGACATAAATGTGGTGACAATAGTATAGGCGATTTGGATTAATCACAAATGCATAATCATTTAAAAGAGGTAGTTGCATCAA
Source organism: Antrozous pallidus (assembly GCA_027563665.1). Lineage (NCBI taxonomy): Eukaryota > Metazoa > Chordata > Mammalia > Chiroptera > Vespertilionidae > Antrozous > Antrozous pallidus. The sequence continues at coordinate 89,911,202 of CM050514.1, forward strand.
CTCTTAATAGGCCTATTCACTCTTAAATTTTTTTCTCCTTTATTATAAAATTTATGGATTGCTTATTTCGTTTTTAGAGAGGACAATATTACCATACTAGAGGCCTGGGCAGTCAGACATCCCTCTCATAGTACAAGATTGCTGGCTCCCAACTGCTCACCTGCCTGCTTTCCTAATTACCCCTAACCACTTCTGCCTTCCAGCCTAATCACCCCCTAACTACTCCTCTGCCAGCCTGATTGAAGCTTACTTGCTCCTCTGCCAGTCTGTTTGCCCCTAACTGCCCTCCCCTGCAGGCTTCATCTCCCCCAACTAGTTGCCCTCCCTTGCAGGCCTGGTCCCTCCCAACTGTCCTCCCCTGCTGGCCATCTGGTGCTGGCCATCTTGTGTCCACATGGGGGCAGGACCTTTGACCACATGAGGGCAGCCCTCTTGTGTGTTGGATTGATGAACAATCTGCATATTATTCTCTTATTAGATAGGATAGAGGCCTGGTGCATGGGTGTGGCCCAGCTGGTTTGCCCTGAAGGGTGTCCTGGATCAGGGTGGGGGTTTCCTTGGGGTGTAGGGCGGCCTGGGTGAGGGGCCTGTGGTGGTTTTCAGGCTGACCACGCCCCTGGCAACCTAAGCAGAGGCCCTGGTATCTGGGATTAATTTATGTTCTACAATTGAAACTTTGTAGCCTGGAACGGACCCAAGCCTCCTGCTTGCTCAATGGCAGCAGCCATTTCTGTTGGAATTTATTTATCTTATATAATTGAAACTTTGTAGCCTTTACTGGAGGCCAAGGCAGGCCAGGATTGAGGGAGCTGGCTTCCTCCATCGCCAGGGGCAACCCTAGTCTCCTGCTCTCTCCAGCTCTGTGGTTGCTGCCATTTAAGTTGGAATTTATTTATTTTCTATAATTGAAACTTTGTAGCTTTGAGCGGAGGCCTGCGCCTGCCAGGATGTGTGGAAAGCTTGGCTTCCTCCATTGCCAGGGAAACCCAAGCCTCCCTCCTGCTCTCAGTGGCTGCAACCATCTTGGTTGGCTTAATTTGCATACTTGCTCCTGATTTGCTATTGGGCATGGCTGTTGGGTGTAGTGGAATGATGATTAATTTGTATATTACTATTTTATTAGATAGGATATCTCACTTAGAGTGTACATGTTTAGGAAACTATATAACACAGGAGTGATCACAGGAGTGATCTTTTTGTTTCCCAAGTCAGTTTTCTTAAGGTTCTCCCTGCAGCAATCAGTTTGTACCAGTAGGGATCAGCCTATATAAACAGATGTCCATATAGTATACTAGAGGCCCAGTGCATGAAATTCATACTTGGGGGGGGGTTCCCTCAGCTTAGTCTGCACTCTGTCCAATCTGGGACCCCTTGGGGGATGTCCTACTGCTGGTTTAGGCCTGATCCCTGGCAGTTGGATATCCCTCTCACAATCCTGGACTGCTGGCTCCTAATTGCTCCCATGCCTGCCTGCCTGGTTGCCCCTAACTGCCCTTCCCTGCCAGCCTGATTACCCCTCACTGCCCTCCCCCTGCTAGCCTGGTTGCCCCCAACCGCTCCCTCCAACAGCCTAGTTGCCTCTCACTACCCCCCCTGCTGGCCTTGTCCTCCCCTTGACGGCCTGGTCACCCCCCACTGGCCTCTCCTCAAGCCTGGTCACCCCATACAGCCTGCTGTTCAGTCGTTTGGTCATCCCTCACTAACCCCCCTGCAGGCCTGGTTGTAGGCAGCCAGGTTAATTTGAATATTACTTCTTTATTATATAGGACTAGTAGGTGCCCAGTCTTAGGACAGTATTATAATTTGATTTCATGCAATGTCTTTCATTTGGTTATAGAAGAATCTCCTTGGACACTTACATGGTAACATACAACTTCTTGAAACTTAATTTTCTAGCTACACTCTTGGCAGGGCATTTCTCGAAGGATTTCAGTATATAGCTAAACTTTTATTTTCCCTTAGCTGTCTAGTTTTTCTTCTGTCTGTTGTCAATTCATAGCCTTCATTGAAATTAAAATTCGGGGAAAAGAGAATGGCTCCTGAATCATAATTCAGGAAGATGACAATTGCTCACAGAATGACTTACGTGGGAGGGTGACACTGTAACATTGTATAATGTCTTCTCTACCTGTTGGTTTCTATTTTTCCTCCATATTTCTTCTAGCTTCTTGAAGAAATTGAGTTTTGTCTTCCCCACAGCATCTAAGTAAGTTCTTCTTAGAAAGGGGTTATATATTAGCCATCTTTATTTTTCCAGTACTTAGCACATAGTTGGCACGTGTGTGTGTGTGTGTGTGTGTGTGTGTGTGTGTGTGTGTTTTAACTGAACTGAACACAGTAAATACTAAAATGCCAGAATGACCTACTACATAGTTATTTTTATTGGTGGAGAATTATCATTAATGAAAATATCCATGTAATAATGATGGGCAAAATAAAATTATCCATTTTTTTCTTTATAAGGAAGGAGGAGAGTATACATAGTTTAAAGGAATTGGGCACATTTGGTACTCTTTTCAAGTTAATAATTGTTTTGAGTAAAAATGCCTCTATGTTTTAGACAAAACTCAGAAAAATATATTTATGTCTTTCCCTGAGGATGGCATTCTTGTTAATTTGAAGACAACAGTGTTTATTTCTCAGAATACAAATCTTTTCTCTTTATTCTGCTGCATGGCAAGTTTAACATATTAGGAAAGTAGTTTAAAACCATAGAATCCAGTTTTAGGGATGGGGAATGAACTAATTAATCATTTAGCTCACATCATTGTGCTTTGTAGATATATTTTTCGTTTTTAAGCAGAATTAGTGCCAAAGTTTGTTAAAATAATGGTGACTTTATACTGAATTATATATATGATATTCTAAATTATATATATGATTATATATATGATACTATACTAAATTATACCAGTACTGTTATGCTATGGTCAAAGATGAGGTTCAACTTGTGACCACTGGGAGTCACTGTGTAGCTGTCACAGCTGAGGAGGCTCCCACACCATCCACACCAGCTTACTGGGCTATGGGTGAGATATCACACTCATCTCTTTCCCCCAACCACTGGTATTTATCCATTTGCCAACTGGTAGTTATTAAGTGCCCACAGAGAGCTGGGTGCTGTGTTAAATTAAGCAACACAGTGAGAACAAGCTGCCTGTGTGGCTAGCCATGTTTTCCTGCCCCACCCCACACCAGGCAAAACTCTTTAAACCTCTCTTATGATTTATCAATTTCATTTATTTATTATTACTTATACATTTTTTTGAGATTTTCTCTTTTCTACTAGATATCCTCGACAGAGAAGTCTATATATTTATTTTGCAATTGCTTATCCCACTAGCTAGTGCTATGTAGTACTGAATAGATTCTTCTTACATATTTGAGTGCCTGGATGCTTACCTCAGTTATTTTCTTAGGTGCTTTTGAATTTGCTGTTATTCCTTCTTGACTGCACTACTACCTAATTGTTGACACCTACCCTGCATTACTCTCTGTTCAGTAAGCTCTAATGGTTTTGCAATAATGAAATGGCTATTAGTGAAGTTTTCCCTCATGTGTATTGGTTTTCCTCCTTTATTCTGCTGTAACATTTGAGAGGTCATTTTTTATACCACATAAAAATTAATGATACCAGTTATCAATGGCAGTATTAACAGTTTCATATTTGTAAATGGGGACAACAACTAAACAATATATATGAAAACAGCATTAGTTACTAGAAATAATACTAAGTTCACATTAGAATTTTGTATTTTTCACCAATGAACTCCTTCAATATGGAGAAATCATATTAACTCTCGCTATTTCACTTTCTCCATTTACAAAATCCATTTAACATTTGTTAAATGCATTTGGAGTCTAGGTGATGTACCAAGAGTTGAGGGTTGTATAAAGTTGAATTCAGTAAAGGCTAATGCCTTAAAAGGCTGGTGTTGTGGGTAGAAGCTAGAAATAACATAAAACAAACTGGATCAAAAAAGAGGACATATGTAATACTTTGAACAATAAAGATAAATTAAAAAACAACAACAAAACAAACTGAACTTTAAAAGCAGCACTTATGTGTCAAATAAGTGGAAGAGACCACAGGAATTTAGATCTGTGAGTGATTCCATTTAGATTAGATCTGTCAAGATTGGCTTCATAAAATTGGATTTTGCCTTTGGCTTTGAAGTATTGAGACAATCCTTTCCCTGGATTGGAGGGAAGAGGATTGTTTTCGGGAGAGATGTTCAGGTATGTCTTGACAGTAATGAGGAAAATAGATGTCTAGAGGGGAGCATGTTTAGGGAAAAGTAGGAAAACCCATTAAAAAGGTAGAGAATCCATTTTGTGAAGTACCTTGAGAATATTTCTCATCATGAATTTTGGGACCATAATGGATCATACTTAACTCCTCATTCTATATCCTAACTCTTCTTACTAGATCAACTGGATGTTCTCTGTAGGTGCTACTTCTGGAGTTACCATATCCAATAATTTTGCCCTGACACTGGTTATCACTGAGAATATAAGTTGGAAGAGGGTCTGTGCTTTCTTGGAGAGAAGGTGACATTTCATTCAAAGAAATTTTGCCTTTTTATATGGCGACTTCTGGAATATATTAGGTCCAAAGGTGACCCACTGTTTGGGTACCTGATTTCTTACAAAAAGAGAAGAGAGCTCCAGGCCATATCATGGACTTTCAGTTTTTCCTTTTGCTTCCATTAAAAAAGAAATTCTCTGGGAAAACTTTCTGCCAGACTAAGAACCACAGATGCTGAGCTTGTATAATAAACAATTGAGGCCCTAGAGGATAAATTGGTGTCAGGAAAAGTTGCTTGGTGAATTAATTACATTTGTATTTTAGAATATTTTAATAATTTGATAAATAAAAATATGTGCTTAGGGTATAATTAATAATATAATTTTTTCCTATTCTATTCACCCTTTCTTACCCTGTCTTTGCCATGCAATATGTAAAGACTGCCAATTAAGGGGAATAACACTTTATTCCCATAATTGAGAACCAACCTTTATTCCCATAAATGCATAAAGATTTCTGTTCCTGTTAATGCCAATAGATTTTTAGTCCCATTAAGGGAAATGGATCTTTATTTTCATGAATGTTGTAGAATGAGATGGCTGGAACCTCACAGGTAATAAAGACCAGACAAGCTGATTAAATGAAGAAACCATAAAGAAAACAATTGATTTATGGTAATGATTTTTTTGTTTGTCCAAAAATTTTCTATAATTATTTTTTCTCTAATGGGAGTGAGAGAGGAGAAATTTATTTTAAAAATGTGTGTGTGTGTTTCTATTTTAGGCTATGAATTTTATTATTTTATAAGATTACCTCATAGAGTAAGACTTCCCTGAACTCTCATTTAACTATAAAGCACATTGTTAAAGTTACAAAGATTGATCAGTCACAATTTTTAATATAACAGCTAGCAGAAGTAAATAGACTTCTTGATACAAAAACATCTTACTCTACATTTGAAGGACAAGTAAGAGACTGTGCTAATCTTATATCTACCTAAGCCTTGAAATATGATTGGGGAAAAAATCTCAACAGGAATATAACATTTAACTCAATAAATATTACTATAGATTTTAATTGCCTCTTTAATTTTGGAAATAATATAAACAAATTTATTGTAGTAAATGGTGCCCTAAATAATTGTGCACAAATTGATTTTCAAAAATTAATTATTATCTAAGTACACCAAAAATTAGTTTTCTATTAAAAAATTACAGGGATTTTTTTGTGATTAACCTTTTTAATATTGCAAATAACCTTTACATACATAAAATGTAAACTATATTTAGTAAGCCTGAATTTTTAATGTATCAGGATCTCTTAAAATTGGTCAAGTGTGCAATTCCTTCTATTTGGAATAACAAAAGATACACCTATAATTTCTTTAAAATGACAACAGAAGCATACTTATTGGTGAGCTTAACCTAAAGCATCAAGCTGAGAGAACAGAATGGGTCTGCAGGCCATTATTAAAACAATCAAACAAGCATTTTGGCCCTGGCCAGGTGGCTCAATTGGTTGGAGCATTGTTCTGTACATCAAAAAGGTTGAGGGTTCTGTTCCCAGTTTGGGGCACATAATTAGTTGTGGGTTTGATTACTGGTTGGGCATTTACAGTAGGCAACCAATCAATGTTTCTCTCTCTCTCTTTCTCTCCCTTCATCTCTCTGTAAAAATCAATGAAAACATGTCCTTAGGTGAGGAATAAAAAAAATTAAACAGAAGTTTGGTGATTCATAAAGACATTTATTTGTAAATAAACACATTCAATTATTTACTGGAGTTTCATCTTAAAGTAAAAAATTTGAGCTGAGCCAGTATGGCTCAGTGGCTGAGCATCAGCCTGTCAATCAGGTTCAATTCCCAGTCAGGGGACATGCCCGGGTTGTGGGCTCGATCCCTAGTGGGAGGCATGTGGAAAGTAGTTGATCAGTGATTCTCTCTCATCATTGATGTTTTTGTTTCTCTCTCCCTCTCCTTTATTCTCTAAAATCAATAAAAATATATTTTTAAAAAATTTGAATAGTGTGAGGCTGAGGTTCTGTAAGAACAATTATAAATCATAGTACAAAAAAGTCAAATAGATGAGATAAATCCATGAAGTTATTGGACTGAGTTTTAAAAAATGATTGGAAAAATACCTAAAGTATTTTAATTTATTTTCCTTCAAAATCGCTTATCGTTCAATAATTAGTTATATTTGTGTTTTTAATCTGTTTCTTCCCAACATGCATCTGTCATCAGGGTTGAGTGGTAGAACATTGGTAAATGTAAACTGAACTCATATATTATTACCTTTGTTTTTGGAGAAGAAAAAAAAAGTTATTTTACACACAAATGGATACTTGCCTCTAAAGTAATCCTTAGACAATAGAGAATGGTAATTTTAGGTCATGTCTCTTTGAGAATATAAAGGGATTTCCTTTACAAAAGGAAAAAGAGAATTTTATGAAGAGTAGTAAAAAACCAGAATGAGAATGATTTAGAAAAAGGAAACTAGGAAAGAGGGAATTAGAAAGAACCTTAGAAATTACCTAAGGACCAGTACATCTCCCTTATACACTGATGGGGAAACTGAGCCACAGAGAGAGATAAGCTGTGTTTATTGACTTTTTCCTTTTAACTCTTTATTATAAAAATATTTTTAACATGGATAAAAGTGAAATGAATAGTATAGAGAATTCTGTTGTTCAATTACTAGCCATGTATGGTTACAGAGCACATTAACGGTGTCTAGTGACACATTGAAATGGTAATATTTTGAATACAATGAGTTAAATAGAATATATTTAAAAATGAATTTCACTTTACCTTTTTAAATGTGGCTATTAGAAAATTTGAAATTACATATATGGTTCACATCGTATTTTTATCAGATAGTGTTGGCATAGAACAGTCAGTCATCAACTCATGACTCATCTTATTTTGTTTTTACCATGTGAACTTTAGAACTCCCTATGGTCATATGGTGCTTGGTTCCAGATTTGGTATGCAACACCTGCTCATTGGCTATTACTGTTTTCACTGTTATACTTTTAAATTGAAGTCTTTTGTGTGTGGCAATTTTACTATCTCCTAATTAAGATTACATTTCTGAGATTTAATGATTTTGACAAGTTAATAATGTATTCATTCATTTCCTTTATGGACTATTATTTTAATTTAATTGATAAAAATTCTTGGATCAAATCCTCCATTTACTTTACAAAGTAAGAGTGGATTCATTTATAAATCATTATTAATTCTTGTAAGATCCTGATCACCGAAGGACAGCAAAGGAGTTAGTGCTGTCTTCTTATTTATATTTTTCATGCAAAGTTTCATTATTCTCTTACAGCAGATGTTAAACAAGCATAATTGTCCAATGATCAATAAACATATTAATTGAATATTTACTATGTAAAACACACACACACACACACACACACACACACATGCACACACACACATGCACACACACACACATGCACACACACTTATACAACATCATTCCAGAAATTAATAGCTTTGGGATGGGAAGAGAGATGAGGAAACACAAATTTGTCTCTAGATGTGATAGACCCAAAGCGTCAGGGAGAGTCCAATCCAGAAATGTCTACACACCCCTTCTCTTAAAGGCCAGATGTATTGTCTTATTTCTTCTGGGCTTTCTATCCCTTTCTGGTACATTTTAAACTCCCCTCAAACTCTCCTAATTTGAATGTGCCATCTGTTTTCTTGGGGATCTTGAAAGTGTATATAAGGAATTCCAACCCTCAGGTTAGAATTCTTGTTTGAACCTAGATATGTCAGCAATTTCACCTCAGTAACTGAATTTCTACTTGGAAAAGAAATTGACTTGTTACTGGAGGCTCTGGGACATTGATCAAAAGTTACAGAACAAGGATTTTCTCACATTCCTTTCTACCTAAGTAATAAAATGTATGCTTCACTGGAGTGAAATATAGAACTGCCATTCCAGAGTATACTTGAAAAGTAAACATTTTTTCAAGGTATACTTGCAATTAAACTAAGGAATGATGTGGCAGCTGCAACCCTGAAGTCAATACACTTGGACTTGACTTTAAATTGACACCAAAGACACATTTGGCCTCCTGTCACTGGAAACAGCATTAAGTCCTGGAGCACTTAAGAGCTTCAGGTTTCTAATAAGCATTTTCTTCAAAGTAGTGGCTTCATTTGCTCTGTGATTTTTGTCAAGTGCATATCATATCAAAGGGTGAGTGTTTGCCTAAGCTTTCTTCAGTCACAAAAAGAGGAGTTGTTTTTTTTTTTTTTTTTTGAAGAAAGTCAAGTTGCGCTGCCTGGCTCCCACTGGGAAGATGAAAGGAATGACTGGATTTCTTGTTTCTCTGTTGTTGTTTGTATCCCCAAAATATTTTAATCAACATGAAAGAACTTGCATTGTGAGAGCAGTGCAATTTGAGAGAGCCATTTAGAGGTTACCAAATAGATTCACAGTTAATAAAGTTGTATTTGTTTGTGATGTCAAAGCCCAGGTTTATGGAAGATGATTAAGAAGGGCCAGAATGCCAGACATGGAAAGATGGCTAGGAGATTATTTTCAAAATGGATTTCCCATTGCAGATTCTTGATATGCATTTCAAGAAGCAATGATACAGATTGTACAGGCTGGTTTTGGTCTAGTTATAATATAGCATTGAAACATGATAATGATGTAAATCATATACATAATTATGATATAAATCTGAGTAAATTCTATATAGGTACATGCCTAATAAATGCAGAATATTAATTTCAAAATGTAAATTTAAATTTCTAATTAAATCACCTGTATTTTTCAGTATGGAAATGTTCATTTTATTTCTGTATTTTCTTGTTAAATTTCTGTGATATTTATATATTAAAGGCCCAGTGCATGAATATGCTCGGGTGGAGTCTGGCCAGCCTGGCCCCAATTCGGGCAGAACAGACACGGGCTGGCTGGGGGGAAGTGCCACGAGGGATTGGCTGGCAGGCCCAGCCCCTGATTGGGGTGGGGGGACAATCAGGGGCAGAGTTGGCTCCTGAAGGGACTGTGAGGCAATCAGGGTGGTGGGGGCCCATTGGGAGCAGGGCCTGCCTGAGGGAGGGGCTGCAGGAGGTTGGCCATCTGGCTCCGCCCCATATTGGGGTGAGAGAGGCCAATCAGAGGCAGGGTTGGCTGTGGGGAGGAACCATGGGAAATTGACCAGCCAAACCCAATCTCTGATTGACTGGTTTGCTGGCTGTGGTGGGCATCATAGCGACCGGTTGTTTTGGTTGTTATGGCTTTCCAGTCACTGGCTTTTTATATTCTATCTAATAAAGAGTGAATATGCTAATTGACACTCATTCCATTGCAAAGATGGTGGCATCCACAGCCAATAAGGAGAAAATATGCTAATTGATTGCCCCACCATCAAAGATGGTGACTCCCACAACCCATAAAAGGGGATATGCTAATTGATTGCTATGCCATCAAAGATGGCAGCACCCACAGCCACAAGATTGTGGTGCCCAGTCCCCTCAGCCCCACTGTGTGCTTGCCTCTGGAGTCCTCCAGTCCTCTCAGTCCCACAGCTGCCCAAGTCTGGCCCATGGCGCAGGCAAGCCTCAGATGGTGGCTGCCCAGCCACCCAGGGCCGCCTGAGGCTCAGGTGACCAGAGCCAGCTGAGGCTTGTGCTGCTGGCAGAGGCAGCAGCAGAGGTGTGATAGGGTGTTGGCTTCCCCTGATTGACGGGTTGCCTCTCGTCCCTGAGGGCTTCCAGACTATAAGAGGAGGCAGGCTGGGATGAGGGAGCCCCCCCTCTAGTGCATGAAATTTTATGCACCAGGCCGCTAGTATATAGATAAAATAGGCCCTCAATACATGTTTCTTTAAGGAATGAGTGTTTGGATAGTTCATTACACCGTTACAGTGATATGATAATGTTTGTGACTTAAATATCTATACTAATAAAAGGTAATATGCTAATTAGACTGGATAGACAGGACATCTTCTGGATGTCCTTCCAGACAAAGCCACAGTGGCTGTGAGGACCAAGGAGGGCTGGCAGCCGTGGCAGCTGTGAGGGCCGGCAGTGGCAGCAGTGGGGTGATAGGGGAGGTGCCTTCCCCTGATCAGCCCTGTCCCCTCTTACAGAGGGAGGCCAGACTGTGGCTTAGGCCTGCTCTCTGTGGGGCGCAGGTCTAAGCTGTCAGTAGGACATCCCTTGAGGGCTCCTGGACTATGAGAAGAGGCAGACTGGGCTGAGGGACGCCCCAGTGCACAAATTTTTGTGCAGTGGGCCTCTAGTTTTTTAAATAATTCATCACTGGATTTTAAAAATAATTTATAATTTCCAGTAAATAAATTAACTGTCTAACCCAGCTGGCATGGCTCAGTGGTTGAGCATTGACCTATGAACAAGGGATCTAGTGCAGGCTTGATCCCCAGTAAGGGGCATGCAGGAGGAGCCATCAATGATTCTCTCTTATTGTTGATATTTCTATCTCTCCCTTCCTTTGTCTGAAATCAATAAAAATTTATTTAAAAAATAAATTAACTACCTAGGATATTCGTACTCAAGTGAAGCAAGTCTCAATTACCTTATTGTCAGTGCTTAAGGCAACAGAGGAGAATTGTGGCATTAAATATGCTCTCTGAAATCTGCATCCCTTCAGATGGCAAACGATGGAGAACATCACCTTACTCATTATTTTTTTTAGTTTGAGTGTTATCTTCAGGTACTTACTTTTTATATTTTCTTATTCTGTACATTTTCCCTTATATGTAAAAAAAGTATACAAGAAGCTAATTTAATCATATGCCTCAGTTTATGGGACACACTCAAACATTGCTCTGAACAATATCCTTTTCTAATTTCATTTATTGGTGCATTTTATTTACTCCTATTTTTTCCACTTTTTTCTCAAAACAAACAAACAAACAAAAAACCCAACAACCATAAGATATATCTTTCTGTTCTCATCTATACTAGTAAAAACGGTAATATACAAATTTGTCATGACACCCTCACAATAACAACCGAACAGCAGGCTGTGTGAGCCTGGCTGGTGGGGGAGAGGAGGAAGTTAAAGGCAAACTAGGCTGGCAGGAGCAGCAGTGAGGGACAATCAGGCCAGCAGTAGGGGGCATTTAGGGGCAACCAAGCCAGCCAGCAGAGGGGGGCAGTGAGTGGCTACCAGGCTGGCAGGGGAGGCAGTTGGGGGTGATCAGACTGGTAGGGGCAGTTGGGGATGACCAGGCCAGCAGGGGGGCAGTTGTGGGTAACCAGGCCAGATCAGGCAGGCAGGGTAGCACTAAGGGGTGACCAGGCCAGCGGGGGGTCAGTTAGGGGTGATCAGGCTGGCAGAGGTGGTAGATAGGGGAGATCAGGCAGGCAGGTAGGTGAGCAGTTAGGAGCCAGTAGTCCCAGATTGTGAGAGGGATGTCCGACTGCCAATTCTTAGGGATCAGGCCAAAACCAGCAGCCGGCATCCCTTGAGGGGCCCTGGATTAGAGAGTGTCCAGGCTGGGTTGAGGGGATCCCCCCATGCATGGATTTCATGCACCGGGTCTCTTGTGTTTTTATAAAATGTATTGATATTTCATATGTATTTATTTTTTCTAATATATTTTTATTGATTTCAGAGAGGAAGGGAGCGGGAGAGGGCAATAGAAACATCAATGATGTTTTAATCATTGATTGGCTGCCTGCTGCTGGACTCCCACTGGGGATCAAATCTGGAATCTGGGTATGTGCACTTGACTGCAATCAAACATGGGACTCTTCAGTCCACAGGTGGATGGAGCTATATCTATTTTTTAATTTATATAAATGATATAGGTCTTATCCATGTCTTACTATTTTTTCTCAGTATGTTTTACAATTTTTTTGTGTGGCTATGTGTAATATGCTCACTATGTGTGTATGCACCATGTATTTCCTCAGTGTTGTCACTCGTAATGTCTGCAGCCATCTGTCCCATATTTAAAGCTCTGTAATCCTATGGACCTATGTGAAGAACTCTTTGATATGAACAGGGTTGCTGCCTATTAGGTTACATACATAGAAATATTTTATTTAAATGTGTTACAATGTTGCTCTCTGAATGTGTGCATCAGTCCACATTCTACCACAATTCCTAAGGGCTCTAATATTCCCATAAGTCTGCCAATACTTGGAATTATCTATTTTACTAAGTGTTGTTGGTGTGGTTGTAAAATGATATTTCATGTTTTAATGCTCATATTTTTCAGTGAATTTGAACATCTCATGTTAGCTGGCTTTTTATACTATCTCCTCTGCAAATTGCTGGAACATATACTTTGCCCAGTTTTCAGTTGAGATTTATCTGCTTTCTTTCTTGATTTTCTCAATGTAATCTATGTATTAGAAACTTGATAGTGTTAGACACTGGAAATTTCCAGTCTTCCGTTTTTCTCAGATCCTCATTTATTATGCCCTTCCTTGAACAAAACCCCAAGTTCTATGTAAAAGTTATGTCTATTTTCTTTTTTAGTTTCCCCCCCCCCATATTGTTTTTATTAAGGTATTACATGTGTATATATTTCCGATTGCCACCTCCCCACTTCGGTACATGCCCTCACCTCCCCCCCACCCCCACTGTCTTGCGTGCATTGGTTATACTTATATGTATGCATACAAACCCTTTGGTTGATCTCTTATCTCCCCCACCTCTCCCTAACCTTCCTGCTGTAATTTGACAGTCTGTTAAATGCTTTACTGCCTCTGTATCTAGCTTTTTGTTCATCAGTTTATAATATTCTTTATTTGCCATAAATGAGTGAGATCATGTGGTATTTTTCTTTCATTTACTGGCTTATTTCACTTAGCATAATGTTCTTCAGTTCCATCCAGGTTGCTGCAAATGGTAATAATTGCTTCTTTTTTATGGCAGCATAGTACTCCATTGTGTAGATGTACCGTAGTTTTCTTATCTAATCATCTGACGACTGGCACCTAGGCTGTTTCCAAATCTTAGCTATTATAAATTGTGCTGCTATGAACATAGGGGTGCATATATCCTTTCTGATTAGTGTTTCTAGTTTCCTAGGATATATTCCTAGAAGTGGGATTGCTGGATAAAATGGGAGTTTCATTTTTTACTTTCTGTGTGTGTGGTTTTGAAGTTTGTTTAAGCATTCTTCACCAATATGTTCTGAAGTTATTCTCCCATATGACCTATTATTAACTTCATAGTTTTATATTGCATATTTGAGTCCTTAATCTATCTGGAGTCTACATTTATATGTGGATGGAGATTGCCATAGACTGAATGTCTGTGTCACTCTCCCCAATCTCCACTAAAGTCATATATTGACATTCTATAAGAGGCATGGCCTTTGGAAGCTGATTAGGTCATGAGGGTGGAGCCCTCTTAAATGGAATGTATGCCCTTATCAAAGAGATGCCAACTACCTCCTTCTCCCCCTCTGTCATGTGAGGACTCTGTAAGAAGATGGTTATCTAGAAACCAGAAGGTCTCCAAAATTGAGAAATAAATTTCTGTTGTTTACAAGTCCCTCAGTCTATGGTCTATTCCTGGAGCTTGATGAGATGAACACAGAGATCCAATTTTCTTTTTCTCCAAATAACGCATTGTTTTCAGTTCCATCTTCTAAGTAGTCTTCTGTTTGCCCATTGATTGTGCTGCCACCATTATCATATATATCTGTTTGCAGCACTGTGTCCGAGCTTTCTATTTTTCTTTCATTGGTCATTGTCTGTTCTTGTGTCAATAACATACTGCGGCATTTTTTCTTTTCTTTTTTTCTTCTTTTTTTAAAAAGAACACCTAAGGCTGTATAAGTCTGAACCTATCTGATGTGCCAATTTTCCTTTTATTTTTTTGATTTTATATAGACTTTGCTATTTTTTGAGTTTTATTTTTTTCATTCTAAATTTAGAGTAAATGCATGAAGTTTCTCAAAAAATTTGAATTGATTAGGATTATTTTAATTTAGAAGGAAGACCTGATATATTTAAACATTTCAGTTCTCTCGCCCAAGAGCATAGTATAAACCTCCATTTATTCAACTCATCTATGCTCAACATTAGTTTAAAAATATTCCTCAGAGATCAACTAAGGGACTTGTGTGCATGCATATGAGCCTAATCAATAGGCACAGACAATGGGGGTGGGGTATAAGTGGAGGATGGGAGGTTATGGGGGAATAAGGATGCATATGTAAAAATAAAAATTATAAGGGAAAAAATAAAATAGTAAATATAATCCATACTAGCAGTCACCATAACCTTAAGAGAAATTGTTTCATGTAACAAAGATTTTTAAATGAAACTCTCGATAGCCTGAAAATTATTTTGGAAGGAAACAAAGAGAAGATTCCTTCAAAAGTCATGAGGATTGCCGAGACCGGTTTGGCTCAGTGGGTAGAGTGTCGGACTGTGGACTGAAGGGTCCCGGGTTCGATTCTGGTCAAGGGCATGTACCTTGGCTGCGGGCACATCCCCAGTAGGTGGCGTGCAAGAGGCAGCTGATCGATGTTTCTCTCTCATCGATGTTTCTGACTTTCTATCCTTCTCCCTTCCGCTCTGTAAAAAATCAATAAAATATATTAAAAAAAAAAGTCATGAGGATTGTAATTGAAAGTCAATATATTTGGCATCGTGAACTAAAGTAAATAATTCTTGTTTTTGCCTCTCTGATAAAGTTTATATAAAGTTACAAAAAGAAATTGACAGCCAGTTTGAAATTAAATTGCCAAGGCATAGAGTAAAGAATATTCTTATATGATATTATTCTAGAATGTTATTAAAATTTTTGATATTTTACAACAGCATATTGTACAATTATCCCAAACTTACAAACTAATTCTTTGAATGTTTGGTAGCAATTTAAAAAAGGACATGAAAGGATTTAATCCCTTTCAGAAGGAATGAAAGCACTTGAGCATTCTATATTGGCCTCTCTTGCCCTTTTTGCCAAGAGGGATCCTCTTCTCACAATCCAATTGCCCTCAGCTGTTGCCTGAGCTTTTGTTTCATGCTGAGGTTGAAGCCTCGTGGTGGCTGGTACCATGGATCTGTCCCTGGCCCAATGGTGTGAGCTGTGCCCTCCCTAAAGAAGAAACTTGTGTTCCCCGAGATATGTGATCAGCACCGGGACCCTGCCAGCAGGCGAGTGGATCCCAAGGCAGGTGCTGGGCATGGAGGCCACAGGGGCATAGGTTACCAAGGATACAGAACTGAACCTCACACCTCTCTGGTTGGCCCCGAAGATAACTGGTTAGCCAGAGACAGGTAAGATTCCTCAGGAAAGGAACAACCTAAGACAGGCAGAGTCATAGAGGGGCCATCAGGAGAGAACTTGGGTGCAACAGAGGTGGGGCAAAGACCCTCACCACCAACCTTGCAGGGGCCTGAACCCTCACCCCTCTGAGGGAGGTCTCCTGCCCCCCATGGCTGCTTTGCTTCCCATGCCCAACTCAGTTCAGGACCCAGGTAACAGATAGAGACTTGGCCCAGCTCAGATAAGGACCCAGGTAACAGACAGAGACTTGGCTTACAGCAGTTGCTCTATATCTAAATCCAGCTTAGCACCAGGAATGCTCAGGGCCTACTCAAGAATGCAAATAATCCTTTCCACTAATATTTACAGGTTAAACTAAGATTGTTGGTAGAGTATTAAATTTGACAGTAAAATAGTAATCAAGTTTTCAGATTAATTTAAATTGGCTAATTGAAATAAGTGAATATTAAAGAAAATTTAATTGTACTGGACAAAAAGCTGTCCCTAAAGTGTTAACTAAAATTTCTATTGGTTTTCTATCTCATGGTAAAATTGCTTAGCATGCAATGAACCTAAAGCAGTCATATTTTTGTGCAAAAAATTAAAATTTGAAGTTATAAAGGCTGCATTATAAAATTTACAAAAGCCTTCATTAATCAAAGAAAAGGGGGGGATAGTAGGGTAATATCATGTAAGGAAAAATATCCTGTAAGTAAATTATATCTAGAAAATTTTTACTTTACAAAAATTAATTTTCATTTGTAATGCTAACAGCAAGACACCCATGAAAAACACACATGATGTCAAAATAAGCCAAAGGAAAATTGTTTGGGCAAAAATGAAAAGGATCCCAAGTCAATTTTATAGAAAAGATTCCTTTATTAACTTTTGGTCGAGAATATGTATATTTTCAGAAAAAAACTTCAAGACCATGTGGATTCCTGCAACAGAGAGGAATTGACAGGTCTGCTACAACCAGGAAGACAAGAGGAGAAACAGTCCAGAGATGTTAGATGCTGACGACACCTTGCCATGCTAGCAGTCAGCAGCTGTGCGTCACTGCAGGTTGCCTAGGACCAAACCAGAGAGGGTCGGACCTGCATTCCCACCATGTGTCTACCATCCAGATATCATTACTGACAATATACACATAAGGAACTGTTTGACATTGAAATTGGGACTCAAACATTTTTGGTTATTATATGTTTATTTCTAGTCTGCAGAGGTAAGATTTTTTAAAGAAAAGAAATGGGGGAAAATAGATACATAGGCAGAGAAGCATTGAACAGACTGTTAACTACAGCGGGAAGGCAGAGGAGGTTGGAGGGGTGGTGGGGCTGAAAGAGATCAACCGAAGGACTTGTACACATGCATATAAGCATAACCAATGGATACAAGACACTTGGGAGGGGGTGGCAGGTGATGGCATGTACTGGAGAGTAGGGGAGCCTGGGGGGAGTGAAATGGGGAAAAAAGGAGACATATGTACTACTATTTGTAATACTTTAAACAATAAAAAATTAATTATTAAAAAATAAATAAAAGCAAACTAAAAAAAAAGTCCCTTAGAGTCTTGAATATTTGTGTTTAGAATAATTCCTAGAAATGTATAGTGTGTAGGTAGTATATGATTTTTGTTATATTTTACCATTATTATTTATTTAAAGAGATGCTATTTAATTTTGTAATTTGTTTTTTATATAAGGACATTTTGATCAATTTATTTTTTAGTTCAAACAGTTTAGTATATTGATTTCATGGATTGTCCTGCAAGATGATGATTCATCATATTGTTATTTACTGAAATTTATTCCTGGCTGGTTATAGATGCATTTTCTCTTTTTATTTTCTTTGATTCTAGCTTCTAGATTACAAATGTTATCAAGATATTTGATAATGTTACTTTATAAAAAATTTACAACATTTACCTTTACCTTCTTATTTCAATACTTTCTTCATGATTGTTTCCAACATGACTTTAATATGGCAAAGTAATATGCCTGAGTAGATTTTTTTATCATTTCCTAATAGTTAAACAATAATATGACTATATAAAATTCTTACATTAAAATTATTTCCCTTCAGCATGGTAAAGCATGAACAATTGTTAGAAAAATCTTAGAAAAACTGATTCCGATCCTTTTGTAGGTTATCTGCTTTTCCTCTTCGAAAGCTTCCCAAAAGAGAGAAGGAAGAAGGCAATCTCCTTAGTTTGTAACCCACTAGCCCTGAGGATAGGAAGGCAGAAGAAGGTGGTCAGCTTGGATGAGCGCTGGAGGCCAGAAGTTCGTCAGCTTGAATCTTTTCACTGCAGCAGGATTTTTGCAATATCCTCAGATAACTCTGTGGATGTGGTAGTCTCGGCTGTTATCTCTATAAATGGCTTTTGAGACCAAAAGGTAAGAAATTATTTCCCAAGTCAAAGCAGGAGAAAGGAAAAGGCCAAATAGAAACATTTTCCTGACCACAGTGACCAGTTCAGCGAAATCTATAGTCTTCTTAGTGTTTTTTGGGGACAGGTGTTTGTTGTGGTTGCTTTTTTTGTTGTTGTTAGCTCCAGTAATATTTGCTCTTGTACTTTCTCTAGTTTTCCAGGAAGAATCAGTAGAAACCTTCTAACAGTTTTTCTCATTTTCTATTTATTTTATCTTTGCCACTTTCTTCCTAAATATCCCCTTCCTTCCAATGTCCTTTTTACTTACCCTTTCCTCTTCCTTTTCTAATCTTTTCTATTCTCCAAACACTTGATATGGAAAACAGTCAGGTTAGAGGAAATAAGGATTGGAATAATCAGCAGTAAATAATTCCTTTTGCCCACCTAACAAGCCTTGTTCTACAGTTTTATAATATGTATAGCATCATGGGTCAAGGTTTGAAATATCCCCCCAAAATTGTTAAGTTCTCTTCCATTGAAAGTGTCTGCTCAGAGACAGAGATTGTTGTGGACAATGGCAATGTTTAATAAATTTATTCATTGGCTCTTTCTATCTTTTGTGAGTTATTCTGTTGTCATTTTCTTTACCATTTCTTGGGTTTAATTACTTCCATATTACATATAGCTCATATGATCCCAAAGTTATCAGGCCCCTAGAGTTTTCAGTTGCTATTGGTTAAAGTACAATTATTCTAAGAACACCCAAGAATCACTCAAGTATTCTTCAGAGAAGTTCCTTTCTGTCAGTTTTCTTCATAAAATACAGAATTCTCAAGAACTTTTTGGCCTTTATCATATTTCTAGTAACAACTTCCATCTTTCTTAGAATTAGTTAGTTAACTATAATTATCTTAGGATGGAATTAGAGATGAACTTTTTCCCAGTTCAATTTGGTTTTCTGTACTTTAAAATTTTCCCCAGAAAGCTAGTTTAATATTAAAACATATAGGCAAAGGTGTTTAAAATAAGTACAGATTAAAAAAGTTATAACATTAAGAGAAATGTCTAGCCCTAACCAATTTAGCTTAGTGGATAGAGTGTCGGCCTATGGACTGAAGGGTCCCAGGTTCAATTCTGATCAAGGGCATGCACCTTCGTTGCAAGCACACCCCCAATAGGCAGCTGATCAATGTTTCTTTCTCATCAATGTTTCTAAAAAAAAATCAATAAAATATATATAAAAAAAGAAATGTCAAAAGCTTTAGGACCTGTTAGAAAAGGCTGTTATCATTCTATTTTTTA
Source organism: Antrozous pallidus (assembly GCA_027563665.1). Lineage (NCBI taxonomy): Eukaryota > Metazoa > Chordata > Mammalia > Chiroptera > Vespertilionidae > Antrozous > Antrozous pallidus. The sequence continues at coordinate 89,930,645 of CM050514.1, forward strand.
AATTTATTTTTATTGTTGAAAATATTATAGATGTATGCCCCTCACCCCCCCCCCCCATGACCCTTTCCTCCTAATTCACTTCGCCTCCCCAGGCCTTCACTACACTATTTTATGTGTTCATTCATTTTGTATATGTTTCTCCCAATTCAAAGAAGTATCTGGAAACAAATTTTCTTTCTAAGTCACTATATAAATAAAATATATGTGCATTTATTTATAATGTTTCACAGTTTATAGAAACTATATTAAATATAAGATGAAAAGAAGATAATATTATATACCCAAGTCTTGGAAAATATTTAATCATCCTAATATATAAAAATCCAGGGTCCATAACATCCAAAACGACCGAAGGCTTGACGGACTGGAAGTCAGTGCTGAGTTGCTGTGGTGACCCAGCACTGACTGCCACGGCTGTGAGACCCCATACCCAGCATTCACTGTTGAGGAGGCTGTGGATCAGGCCCGAACAGTGGCCTGAAGAGAGAAGCAGGGTCTGATCCAAAGCCTTCATGGCAGCTGTTGTTCAGAACTTGCCTCTCTCTTTTACTCCAGGCCTGGCCAACAGCTGTGCCTCTCTTTCTCTCAGGCCTCGGCTGGGGCTGCTGATCAGCCCCGCCTCTCTGATCAGGCCCATGATAGGCCTGGAAATGCTGACTGGCATAGAAACTGACCAATCACAATCAAATCTGGGTGAAGTGTGAGAGCCAATGGCTGCAGAGGAGACAGAGCTTTTGATGCTGAATGGGATAGAAACTGACCAATCAGAACCAAATTTAGATGAAGTGTGAAGGAAGAACCTAAGGTGGAGGCTGAGGAAGGGTTTCAAGGGCAGCAGCTGTTTGGTATAAGGTGTAAGAAAACAGTTCAATTTTTAAATAACTGGTTTGGCTGTATATTTCATATGTCTGGCTATCAGTCCAGATCGAGAGATTATGTATTTTTGTCTGGCAAAAAACATTTCCTCCTGCTGTAAAAGGCCCCCCCCCCCCCCAATTTAAGCAATCCTATTTTATATATTCTATCTATATTACTAAAAGGGTAATATGCAAAATATACTGTGTCGACTGTCCATATTCCAGACATCCAACTTCCTTCTGGACAAAGCCCTAGTGGTGGGGCCAAGGTAGAGGTGATTAGGAGCAATCAGGCTGGCAAGGGAGGGCAGTTGTAGGCGAAATCAGGCCATCAGGGGAGGGCAGTTAAGTGTGAGATCAGGCCAGAAGGGGAGGGCAGTGGGCAACCAGACCAGCAGGGGAGGGCAAGTTGGGGGTGAGATCAGGTCAGTAGGGGAGGGAAGTTGAGGATGAGATCAGGCTGGTAAGGGAGGACACTTGGGAGTGAGATCAGGCCAGTAGGAAAGGGAAGTTGGGAGCGAGATCAGGTGACAAGGGAGGGCAGTTAGGGGTGATCAGCCAGGCAGGCAGAAGAAATTAGGGGCAATCAGGCAGGCAGAGAAGTTAGGGGTAATTAGGCACACAGGCAGGTGAATGGTTAGAAACCAGAAGTCCCAGATTGCAAGAATGATGTCCGACTACCAGTTTAGGTCAGACTGCCTGTTTAGATCTGTGGGATCAGGCCTAAACCAGCAGACAAACATCCCCCAAGGGGTTCCTGATTGGAGAGGGTGCAGCCTTGGCACCCAGGTCACTAGTAGTTAATAATGGCAGAAATTTTCATCTTCTACACTTGGGTCAACATATAGACTTCTTTGTTCAACACTAGCTAGTGAAGCATATTGCTCAGGCTTTTTTCTTTCTTTCTTTCTTACAGTAATAATTAAAACCAATAAAAAATAAGAAATCTTCATAACCTTACATAGAGAAGGGGAGGTAAGGTCCCTTGGGCCTTAAAATTGAAAATTGTCATGCAAGGTACTAAATATTTAATAAAATTTATTCATTTTGGTTATTAAAATATTTTGTCTTTTGGGCTCCCAAACTAAACACAGTTAAATTTCTCCATAACACGGAAATGGTTCTGTGATCAAAAGTAGCTGCTATTTAAAGCATGGTGTCATTTGGTATAGATTTCATTTGCATATACATACTAATGTTTTACTCTGAAACCTTGTATTTCTTCACACATTTGGTTAACCATAAGCCTTTGATGACAATCCAGTTTTAAACTATTGCTTCTTATAGGGTATGAGAAGTATAATTAGGCTCAAATTTTAGACTAAGTCTGTAATGCATTTGATTTCTCATGAGTTTCTAATCTAGTTTACAAAATATTTCCATATGTACAGGCTAGCTCCGGATCAATTTTTATGTACAGAACTCCTAATGCCTAAATTAAAAAAATATAATATTCATATTCTTTGTTGTGCAAGTTCCATTTCGAACACTGTCTTATTAAGATCATGGGTAGTTTGCCTTAGCTATATTGATTCAGTGAGTAGAGCATTTGCCTGCAGATGCTTGGTTCCTTGATTTGATTCTAATGTAAGGCATGTACATTGGTTGCAGGCTCCTACTCAGCCTGAGACTGGTCAGGGCTTGTGCAGGAGGCAACCAGTTGAAATGTTTCACATTGATGTTTCTCTCTGTCTTTCCCTGCTCTCCCTAAAAAATCAATAAACAATAACAACAAACAAACAAAAAACAAAAAAAGGGGAAAAAAGATCACGGGTAGTTTGTACAGAATAATTTTAAGAATTTTGCACATGTGTTCAAAATTAGTGATGATAATCTTCGAAAATTCAAGTCCTATACATTAACCTCAGAGAGGTAAAGTATTTGAATTAATTCTATATTATTTTCTATTTCATCTTCAGAGATGCATTGTATTGTGAGGGAGAGAACTGAGGTAGGGAGCTGGTGCGACTTATTTGTGATTTTTTGATTCTGAATGTTTCCTAAATTGATTTGTTCATTTATTTAATGACTGGAGGCCCAGTGCATGAAATTTGTGCACTTGAGGGGAATCCCTCAGCCTGGACTCTGTGCCCTCTCACAGTCTAGGACCTGTGAGGGGATGTAGCAGTGTGCTAAGTGGCAAGCAGCCAAGGAGTAGCCCTAATTGGGGCCGGGTGCCACTCATGCTCAACTCAGCCCATTCGGCTGTGCTCATTAGCTGTGAGGCTGGCTTCTGGTTGAATGGCACTTCCCCTGTGGAAGCACACTGACCACCAGGGGGCAGCTCCTGCATTGAGCCTCTGCCCCCTGGTGGTCAATGTGCATCATAGCAACTGATAATTCTGTTCATTCTGCTGTAATGGTCTCTTAGGCTTTTATTATATAGGCTAGAGGCCCAGTGCATGAATTCATGTACCAGTGGGAACCCTTGGACTTGCCTGCAGGATCGGGCCAAAACTGGCTCTCTGACATCCCCAAAGGGGTCTCAGATTGTGAGAGGGTGCAGGCCAGGTCAAGGAACCCCACTGGTGCATGATCACAGTTGGGGAGTGACACGAGTGGTTAGCCAGCCAGGGAGGGACTGTAAGAAGACTCCAGGGCATGTCTGGTCTGTCTCCCTCAGTCCCGATCGGCTGAACCCCAACAGCAATCTAACCTACCAGTTGGAGTGTCTTTACCCTTGCAGACACATAATGACTGCTCAACCTGTCCACTGTCTACTCCCTGGAGGTCAGTGTATGTCATAGTGAGCAGGTGAGTGGTCTTAGCATATCATTAGCATATTTCATTTTGGTTGGTTGAATGGATGACTGGATACCTAGCACATTAGGCTTTTATTATATAGGATGTAATTAGATATGATGTTGGGATTAGGACTATAAAGATGAACAAATAATGTTCTGAGAGTTATATACTATGACATGGGAACACCCCCAAGAAAAATGAGTGCTTGTGGTTTTCAAAATATATACAAAAGAATACTTATTGCAGCTTTAGCCATAATAACCTCATAGTAAAGCAATTAAAACTCTACCAACAGAATAATGGATCAATATATTGTGGCCCATTCATATTGTCAATACATACACAATGGCAAGAGCAAACTAGAATAACTGCATGGACACAATCAATCCCAGAAACACAATATTGAGAAAAATGAGCCGGACACAAAAAAGAACATACTACGTAACCTCATTTTTATAAGGTTCATTAATGGTGAAAATGTATCTTATTATAGGAGTTAGGTTAGATTTGGGGAGGATATTAACTACTAGGAACCATACCTGGATGCTGAAGTGTTCAATATTAATTACATGGGTGTATGTATTTGTTGTTAGCTCTAGTGATAGCTCTCTTTCTGGAAAAGGCCTCTATCTACGTTATTTTAGGCACTTAGGGAGAAATTCTAAGTTTCTTCCCGAATCTTTAGTTTCTTAAAAGAATTCTTATGACAGAAAGACTCATTTTGAGGGAGTAAATTTTGCCTCTCTACCCCACAAAGGGTGCACTTGTTCTTTTCCCTTAGCAAGTCTTACACAAGAAGAGTTTACATTCCATTTCCTAATGCAGTTTTATGAAGGTATAACAACTGTATTAGCTTTATTTTAAGGGGCTTTCAAGTATTTTCATATTCCTTACCTTTCAACTTCTTATGCAATCAGTATTGTTTCTCCAACTAACATTTTTTAAAATTTAACTTTATTGTTGAAAGTATTATAGATGTACTTCCCTTCTCCCCTCCCCCCCCACATTGTCCCCCTCTACCCCGCAACCAGCCTTCCCAGGCCTTCGCTACACTATAGTCGGTGTTCAGGGACTGTGCATATATGCATATAAATTCTCTGGTTAGCCTGGCTGGCATGGCTCAGTGGTTCAGTGTTGACCTATGAACCAGGAGATCATAGTTCGATTCCTAGTCAGGGCACATGCCTGGGTTGCAGATTCGGTTCCCAGTGTGGGGCCTGTAGGAAGCAGCCAATCAATGATTATCGCTCATCATTGATGTTTCTATACTTCTCTCCATCTCTCTTTCTCTCTGAAATAAAAATATATTTTAAAAATTCTCTGGTTAATGTCTCCCCACTCCTTCCACTCCTGTTTGATAAATTTTAATATAGTGTTTTAAACAGAAGGATAAAGTAAGTATACTCTATTTAGGAAATGAAATTTCTAATTAGTTAAAACTATACTTTACCATGCTATACTTCTAACTTCAATTTTCTATTATTTTATTATTTTATTATATTATTGTTTACTTCATTAAGTGTACCTAAAATATAAATATGATAATTTTCATTTGAAAAATCTCAACATTTCAGAAAATGAACAGAGATTTTTGGTTCCCAATTGTTCATTCAGACTGCCTGAGTTAGCTTACCAAAAAAAGAAAAAAAAGCACATATTGTATTATTCTTTCTTTCAACCTTCCCCTCCCCTGCTTTCCAAACTTCACAGTGTAGCTAACAATTTCTTGGGTTTTATCTATGCAAATTGACCACCTGGTATTTTATGCAAATTAGCATGTTCCTTACAATGATAAAAAAGGAGGGAATGTAATATTCTTTAGCCCAACTGACTTAACTAGAACATTATAAAATAAGTAATTTAATTCCACAGTAAAAAATAAAAATAAAATGACTAATTCAATTTAGATGTTTATTTGAATTTATTCTTAAATGTTGCCTCGATCAAATCTCAACTTATAAGATAATATTATCAAACAACAATAGAAATACATAGGCTGTCAGACCTACACTCCAGATTAATATCTTTTTTTACCAAAAAATTTTATGTATGATGACTGAATGAGATACAATACTTAAAAGGGTTTTATTAATGAAAAAATACAAATATGAAGTGTTATTATCACTCTTTACTTTTATGAATTTAACTTCTATTTAAAATATATTTCTTGTTATACTTGGCATATATATGTGGTTAGTTTTACTTAATAGAATCCTTCCCCAGAAAATGAGAATCATAATGGATTCTTATTAAAATGGTATAAATGTCAATGTAAAATTCAGAGGGGGGAAATTAGTTCTAATATCTGCAGTACAGTTCAGCAATCAATCAATTTACATATCTTGAGTTAATTTTTCTTAAACATACTGTCATTACAAGTTCCATGTAAGCCTAGTGAGGTATATTAAAATTCTATTAAGATAGTAGAGCTATTTATTTCTTGAATGCATCATAGGTCAACCTCTTATGTCTTTAAGAAGGAATTTTTTTCTGGTTTCGCTGACACTGCATATCAAGAATGATAATCTGGTCAGGTAACTTGGTCAAGTTGCAAGTGTAATATGCCTATCCTGGACTTTAGATAATGGAGTGTGTGTGTGTGTGTGTGTGTGTGTGTGTGTTTTCTGTTAAATGTCTAATGCAAGATTAAGATAAATATCCATCATGCTGTCACTGCCAGAGATGTATTTATCAAGAGGATTTAATTAATCAGATGCCGTGAGTCACTGTCTTTTCAAGCTTACCTCTGAGAGGAAAGCATATGCTTGAATTCAGAGTGGAAAGAGAATGATGAAAACTATTTTCAGACCTAAAACCAACTTTGATTGAGTTCATAGAGTGACATACAGTACAGAAAGTTGCAAGAAATTGACTTCTCTGATTAAGGAGATAGTGGTTACTAATCAAGAATCTCCAGGCCCAGCCCTAGCCCACTTGGTTCAGTGGATAGAGCATCAGCTAGTGAATTGAAGGGTCCTGGGTTCGATTCTGGTCAAGGCCATGTACCTTGGTTGTAGTTTCAATCTCTGGCCCTGGTCAGGACTAGGGATTCTTTGGGAGGCAACCAATTGATGAATCTCTTTCAAATAGACATTTCTCTGTCTTTGTCTCTCCTCCTTCCTTCTACTCTCTAAAAATCAATGGAAAAATATTCTCAGGTAAGGGTCAACCAAAAGAAAGAAAAAAAAAAGAAAGAGAAAAAAAGAATCTCTAGGCTGAGACAAAAGGAATGTGGTGCATGGAAAAGCAGTGAAGGGAGATTTTGGAGCTGGTATCTGATTAATCAGTTTTAGGAAGTTTAAGTAAAGAGGTTTGCTTCAGCAAATGAAATAAAACCTCTTCTTTTCTGGGTTCTTTTAGGTCACATGAAATTGAGTAAAGGGTTTAATGGAAAGCATTATGATTATTGTTGATAATACTTTATTGTATAATTGAGATTTGGGAGGAGAGTAGAATCCTTTTGATACCTGACCAAGTGGGGGTCCTCATCCCCACTGGGTGATGCTGGGGGTGGAGTTCTTAAAATACCAAAAATAAAGAGAATTTTCTGAGACTCGCAGGGGAAAATGAGTGATTTTGATTTGCATGGGATTAAATGCCTGTATTTCCAAAGTTCCGTTTTCCTTAATCCAGTCTTGGAAAAAGTGTAGGTGGGGTTTCAGTAAAGCTATAGGCAAAGCGAGCGTTCAGAGTTTCATTTCCATGTTTGAGACAGACACAGTACTGTGTCAGGCTAGTTACAGTCCATTAGTCCATTGTGTGTGGGCTCCACATAGCCTTGGGCCATGTCGTGGAATGCAGGGAAACAGGAGCAAAAGAGCCCCACAAGCCAGGAGTCAAGCACAATGAGCCAAGAGCAACAAGAGCATAAGAGTGGGGAGGGTGGGTGGGAAGAGATCAGCCAAGGAACTTGTATGCATGTATGCATAATTTGTGAGCACAGACAATCCAGTGGTGAGGGTCTGGGAGAAGTGGATGGGGAGTCTGGGAGCTGGCTAGAAGAGGTTTATGGCATAAAAAGGAGGACCTATGTAATACTTTAAACAATAAAGTTTTTTTTTTTTAAAGAGCATAAGAGCTCACTAGTTTCTTTGTTTGGGGAATTAAATATCCTAAAATTCTAAGCACTAGCAGTGGTCATGTCCATTCAGGCCAATGACCTCTGTTTCCAGGTGTGACTGACAGCATGCACCTTCCCTAATCATCCCAACTTTACTGGGCATGTGTCTATCTTCCCTTTGTTGGACCCCTGGTGAAGCTGTCTAAATGACATGCCTATAATGTCGGGCCTTCCTTTTGCTCCTTTCCTATTATTAATAGCTATCTAATTGCAATGGTATCACTTTCACAATGTATAAGAATATCAAGTCACTCCAATGTACACTTTAAATATATTACAGTTGTAGTTGTGACTTATACCTCACTAAAGCCGAAATTAAAAAAAGAAACTGTCTTCCCCATATTCTGGAGAATATTTTTGTGAATAGAGGGAAACCTATGGGTACTTCTCTACTTTGTGTACACAATAGGTCTCTGCTTGGTATGAAGATTATCTCTATAGTAATAAAAGTGCAATATGCTAATTAGACTGGACATCCTTCCAGATGAAGCCAAGGCCAGAGGTGCCAGAGGGAAGTCAGTGTTGGCAGCCAGGGGAAGTTAGGCCTACTCTTGCATGAATTTCATGCATCGGGGCTCTCATAAAATAATAATGATGATGATGGCTGACCTATGCCATTGCTTACTGTGTTTCAGGTAAAGTTCTAAGTGATTTATGTGGGTTAATTCATTTAAATCTCACAACAATCCTCTAGAGAGAATCCTGAGGCATAGAGCATACAAAAAGTTACACAGACAGACATAGGAAAAGCAGGATCAGACTCAGACAAGTCTGGCTAGGGGGCTCATTCTCTTCACTACTGCCCTGAAGCTTTAAGTTCACAATGGTGACTGGCCCAGGTAGTCATAATTATGCCCTGACTTAAGGGAAGAACAAGTTCTGTATTATGCCCTCAGTATCGACCATCTTGGTCCCACCTACCAAGGTTCAAATGTATAAAGGAGTCACTCTTTTTTCCATTCCTTCATATCACAAACATTCCTGTTCAAGGCCTGATATAGTGAAGATTGGGTATTTACTATGCTATGCAGTGTGACGATATAAAGATGAATCCGATAAAGAAGATTGGGTATTTACTATGCTATGCAGTGTGACGATATAAAGATGACGATATAAAGATGAGGAACGTACAGATAGAGGGGAGATATTATGAATAGCTATAAGGAAGGCAGGGAATAAGAGTGGTAAAAGGAGTACAGAATTCCTCTGATATAAGAGTTGAGGAAAAAGGAAATATTTTCTTTCTTTTCTCTCTCTTCTCTCCTCCCCCCCTTCCCCCTCCTCCTTCTCCTTTCTCTCTCTCTCTCTCTCTCTCTCTCTCTCTCTCTCTCTCTCTCTCTCTCTCTCTCTCTCTCTCTCTCTCCTCTTTCTTTTACTGTTCCAGTCAATAAAGGGAAACTATTCAGGTGAGTGGCATAAGGCTGGGCTGAGGAGGTGGTGGAGGAGCCTTATTTAATCTTCTTGGGTCACAGGTGATTGGTGTGGCTGCACTGCTTTGGTCAGTTGGCAGCAGGGACTCTTTCTGGGCATTGTTGTCTGCAACAAATCAAATGCTGCTGGTCAGGTGGGATGCCCTCCTTGTCCTGGATGATAGTTCTGAATTCTCAGTGGTGTCACTGGGCCAGGGTCATGGCCTTGTGAGTCTGAATCTTGACAAAGATCTGCACCTCAGTGTGCTGGGAATGCTGTATTGCTTCATTGAAGAGAAAGAGCAAGACATGTTTTCTTTCAAGGAGTGGGCAGGTTATTTTCATTTCTATATGTGTGAATGTCAAAATCAGGATCATGGCTATTATAACCTAATTTTTAATATTAGCAGGAAATTTGAATCAACCACTCAGATTCCATGGACAACAGTTCTTTGGAATATGCTCAAGCACTCTCCATATTCTCATTTGGGAAATCCTTTTCCCTCGATTATCCACACACCTGACCTTCAATGCCATTTAGAAATGTGGATGTGGGTAATTAAACATACAGTTAAGCACTCATTCATAAGTAAATTGCTTTCTGATGGAAGGCAGCTTATTTTCAGTCTGATTTTAGTTATCATTTAGAGAAACTGAAAGGGTAAATATTAAACAACATGCTAAATTGGTAAGCGTCCTCCCTCCTCCCTCTCCTCCTTCCCACCTCCCTCCTCCCTCCTTCCTTCCTTCCTTCCTTCCTTCCTTCCTTCCTTCCTCCCTTCCTTCCTTCTTTCCTTCCTTCCTTCTCTCCTCCTTTCCTTTTCCTCCTTCCTCTCTTTTTCTTCCCTTATCTTCCTTTCTTTCTTTTTCCCTCCCTCTTTCTTCCTTCTTTTTCCTTTTGCTTTCTTCCTTCCTTAATTCTTTCCTTCATTTGTTTCTCTCTGTCCCTTGATTTCTTTCTCTTTCTCTCTTAGCTTCCCTTCTCTTTTCCTCCCTTCCTCTCCCTTCCTCTATCTTCTTCTTACTTTTTCTTATAAGAAGTTCAACAACCCAATAGACTTACCTATCATCAGGATAAAATGATGGAGCCATTGAACTATTGACTTTATAAACATACTCATTTACCAAGTGAAGCCACGTTTTACCTTACACAGTCTATTTCAAATATATGCAATAATGTTTGGTGACATATAACTCATACTTCAAAATTTATGAACCATATTGAAAAAGATTGATACTTAATGAGAACCCTCAATTATAATGTGATAATGTAATAGTGAAATATTACTTTAGAAATTTATGTTTAATATCAGCCTTAATAATTCTGATTGAAAAATATCATTTTTTGTATATATAGATCCAGCAGCTGCATGAGTGAAATACTTTTTAATGTTGAAATTCAATTAAAATAATTAAAACAGTTCTGGCCATGAGGCTCAATTGTTTGGAGCACTGATTGTCCCATACACCAAAAGGTCATGGGTGTGATTCCTAGTGGGGCACACATCTAGATGAAGGGTCGGGTCCCTGGTTAGAGTGCACATGGGAGGCAATTGATTGATGTTTCTCTCTCACAATTCTCTCTCTCTATAAAAAATTAATATAAATATGTACTTGAGTAAAGATTAAATAAGTAAGTAAATAAATAATAATTCATACAAGGCATATTCCTAAGAACATGTATAGCTTGTTTCTATTATCTAAAATATTCTTTAAATATTATTTGTGGAATATTTCTGATTCTATTTTATAGCAATAAGAATCAGTTATAAAAGTTATTTGAGACAAAAACAGCAACCAACTGAATTATCTTACTTGGATGTTTGCCAACTAAAAGACATAGGAAGTTTGAATCATTATTCTTATGTTGTTCTAATTATAAACTTTAAATGAACCCAAATATATTAACATACTGATATTTTTAACTGAGATGCCTCTACTAGTATTACATCCATATGTGCTGGTTATAATTAGCAGAAATTAGGCTTAACGTTTACAAGAAGTAAGGCCCCCAAAACAGCTGTTCCCAAGGCCTGTGTCCCCTTTGGGCCTCTATACTTAAATGTCCCAGAGAATATATATTTCCGTTATCTATTCCAGAAAGGAGGAAGTACATTTTCAACAACTGTGGAAACAATCCAGTTTGCAAAAGTCTTATAAATAATTTCATGATTGATCTTAAAAGCATAACAACCTTTAATTACTCATATTCTGGCACATTCATTCTGTTAAACAGGCATATACATAGCGAAATTTAAATGACCACATGTTTGCACAAAATACAAAAATATACAACACTCATGGGGTTTAGTATAATTGTCATGGGACTGGATACTGCTTTTAGCTTTTCCTTTCCTAGTACATATTTCTGGAATTGCATGGATAGTTCATTATAGACAAATATGTTGTATAGCTCAACTGGCAAAGCAATATACTAAGAATTATAATCCCACTTTAACAACTTCCAAAAAGAAATTTTCTAAACAATTGTCATTCTGTTATTTAGTATTTTAATATTTTGATGGAAAAATAAAAAATTTCCAAATTGTATCTATGAAATAAAGGCATGTTTTTCTAAATTAAGTTTCAATTTAATTAAAAATATGTATATATATATTTTCAGTTGGAGTCTAGTGAGAACTATGCTCTTGTATATATTGCTGCTTAACTGAGAGGGGAAATTTGTCTCCTTAGGGGAAAAAGTGTACTTATTAACAACAATAACTAGGGAAATTTTATTCAGTTTTTTTTTCATTCTCAATTTCCCTTAACCTTCTATACTAACTATACTCATTTGCTTTGAAAATGCTGATTATAGAGAATTGTAAAGGATCTGAAATTTTACTCTACTAGAAAGCTAAAGTTAACCTGCTATAGTTTTATGAATTCTGGTAAGAAACGTGAGACTCTTGGATCAGAGATAAAGGACTCCCATCACAGCAAGCAGCATGAGCTTCATGTATGTATCAGTTCCCCTTGGCTCCCAAGACTCAAGATAAGGCAGTATGGAAGAGCTCAAGTAGATGCTGTATATGTAGTGAGTTTGCAACATAGCTAAGGAGCCCCAAGCATAAGTAACCCCAATATATTTTAATGCACTGTAAGCAGACATTTCCAATATTTGCCCCATAGGAGACATCTTCTTATTTTTGAGGATTTGTTTACTCTTTACTGGAGAGAGACAGACTACCTCTATCTTTCAAGAGTATTTTATATGCAGACATTCTAAAAAAGACTCCAGATAAAAACATAGTTAGTGGTAGTTAGTGTCCTGCTCACAAAGTTTGCAAAAATGTGATATCTATGAAGAATTGTCTCTAAATAATTGCATCCCTTGTTTCTTCATTGCCTTTGCCATGACAGATATTTTTAGGAGTATAACACTCTAGTTAATGTACCTGACAGAAACTGGGACCAAATCTATTTAGATAATCTTATAAAGCATTTAATTAAAGTTATTTCCAACAAGATTTCAAGCAGAAGAATGAGGCTAACATGTACTATTTATCTCAACCATGCCTTGCCTTCATGAATCATTAGAAAGCCAGATGGTTTCTTAAGTTTCCATATTGACCGTTCCACTTGACTTGAGGAATGAAGCCAGGTATATAAACATGTATTAGAGATTGCCTAGCTCCCCCTTTGTCTTGCAAAGAAGAAATCTAGAGCAATTTTCTCACTTCATATCAACCCTGGTCAGTAAATTCGATGCTGACCTGAATGCTTCCCTGGGCTGAGTAGTGTTTCCATAAACATTGAAGGTCTCTTATGAACCCCACTATAGTGCCTGTCACAATTTGGGGGTGAAAAAGGAGGGAGTCATGTTAAAGCCTTGCTTGCATATGAAAAAGATAATCTTACGGGTGCCCCAGGAAAGAAATATTTTTTAGCCCAGCTGGAGTTGTTCAGTTGGTTGAGTGTCGACCTGTGCACCAAATGCTTGCTGATTTGATTCCTGGTTAGGGCGCATACCTGGGTTGTGGGTTTGATCCCCGGTCAGGATATGATGGAAGGCAACCAATTGAAGTTTCTCTCTCACATCAATGTTCTCTCTCCTTCTCTCTCTCTCTCTCTCTCTCTCTCTCTCTCTCTCTCTCTCTCTCTCTCTCTCAATTTGAGTGGAGACAACAAATTTTGGGAGTCAGGGCCAGCCATTGTTCTTTCAGATATATATTTTTAGAAAGTTAAGAGAAATGGCAATGAAATCATGGTGAGAGTCATTTGGAAGGGGTTGAATTCAAGGAATGAAACCTAAGTTTTGGTGAGCTACACTGGAGCATTTTCTTTTATGAAGGCTCCACAGGAGGTTATGAAAGGAAATGGTCATTAATTTTCTTCTTCTCCCCATTCTTTCTGATATCAAAGATGTTTCTTCCTCAGGTACCAGGGTTGTTGCTCTTCTTTCATCTTTACAAAATCAGTGTGTCTATTTAAATAGTTATACCTTAAAAAAATTATAACCCAGTTTAAATCTCCTAGGTTCCATTTTGGGTTGGCACTCTCAAAGAAGATGTTACAACCAAGTCAGTCTAGGGTTATCAGGACCAGAATGGTGAGAATAGAATCTCACATATTTTAAACTAGATCTCTATATCTAACCCCTCCCTTTGGTCATCATCAGCATCCAGGAAGTTGCTGAGATAGGATTATGCCTTTCTGAGATAACTACATTTGTTATATTACTAGAGGCCCAGTGCATGAAATTTGTGCACTGAGGGTGGGGTCCCTCAGGCCAGCCTGGGCCCTCTCTCAGTCTAGGATCTCTCAGGGGATGTCTGACTAATGGCTTAGGCCCTCTCTAGCACCACTGTTGTGCTCACCAACTATGAGCCTGCTCAGGGCTTTTGGCTGAGTGGTGCTTCCATGTGGGAGTGCACTGACCACCAGGGGGAAGCTCCTGCATTGAGCATCTGACCCCTGGTGGTCAGTGTGCATCATAGTGACTGGTTTTTATGCCGCCCTATCAATTTGCATATTAGTTTTTATTATATATAGGATTACTATTTTATTTTTCATTTTCTTAATTCTCACTTGAGGGTATTTTCCACTTATTTTTAGACAGGGTGAAAAGGAGGGGATTGAGAGAGAAATACCCATGTGAACGAGACACATGGATTGGTTGCCTCCTGCACATTGGTTGCTGGGGATCGAGCCTGCAACCCAGGTACATGTCCTTAACCAGAAAGGAACCTATAACCCTTCAGTCTGAAAGCTGATGCTCTATCCAATGAATCAAAAAGGCTAGGACTATTTTATTTTTTATTTATTGATTTGAGAAAAAGATAGGGAGAGAAGAGAAAGACATAGATTTGCTGTTCCACTTATTGATACATTCATTTATGTGCCTTGACTGGAGATTGAACCTGCAACCTGGGTGTCACAAGACAGTGCTCTAACCAACTAAGCTATCTGACTAGGGTCTGAGATGGCCACATTTAGTGACCAAACTACTTTACTAAGGTGTGTGGACAGGGGGGGGGGTTTGAGAAAGCTAAAGACAGAAAATGTTTGAAGTAGGCTTTGAGTAGGTAATTCCAAAATGAAGTAACAGCAGATACTTGGAGATGTCAGGGAGTGTGGAAGGCTCATTAAAGATCTTGACTCTTATGCAAGTGTTGAATGAGTTTTGCAATAAAAGGCATTTCATTTTCTGACTGAAGATGATATGAAAATAGCAGTACAGATTTTGCCCTTGAACACCTAAGAGTTAATCTCCAAACTCTTGGAATGTCCTGCCTGATAGCAGTATCTTTGTTTACCTTTGGGCAGAGGGACCTTGAAATCTGGAAATAGAAAAGTATAAACCCCCCAAAACTCCACCAAGCAGGGTGTTCAGATAAGCTAAGTTACCCTCTTGTGCTGTATGCCAAGTGCATTTTTAATAAATTTGATTGCTTTGTTCCCTAATAAATTTACTTGATTTGCTTCGATGCTGCTATCTATCTCTCATCTGAAATTTTTCTTATGAAATTGACAAGAGTTGAGGCATGGCCAGCCCTCCCATTTCTACGTAGAAGGCTGTCCAGTAATACATAGGATGGTAAATTGGGTGCTTATATTCAACAGATCCCTAAAATTTTGAGACCTTCCTGTCCCTGAAGTTTCTTAGTGTACTTGTATAGGTACATACGGTTTTCTTTTCTAATAAAGACAGGAAACCACAGCCCACCCCTAATTATGTTTCTCCATAAAGCAACTGAGATTAGGATATTGGAAGGAAAGAGACTGAGAATGACTCTATACCAGTTAGCATGGCACATTTATTTTTGGTTTCAAGTGTTCCTGGAACTGCACATGGCTCAACTGAAAAAAAAAAAACAAAACAAAAAACCTTTAACGGTTTTGAGTTACCCAATGTCTCTGTTAGGTTCATCATTACTGACACAATTTGAGGGAATCCTTGACTCATAGGATGCTTGCTGCCCTATCCTATATAATAAAAGCTTAGTATGTAAATTGACAATCACTCCAACACACGAGATGGCTGTCCCCATGAGGACACAAGATGGCTGCCACAAGATGGCCAGCAGGGGAGAGCAGTTGGGGGGGACTAGGACTGTAGGGAAGGGCAGTTGGGGGCAACCAGGATGGCAGGGGAGGAAGTTTTGGGGGACCAGGCCTGCAGGGGAGGCCAGTTGGGGGTGACCAGGCTGGCAGGGGAGAGCAATTAAGGGCCACCAGGATGGCAATGGAGGTAATTTAGAGATGACTGAGCCAGCAGGGTAGGGCAGGTGTGGGTGACAAGACCTGCAGGGGGAGGACAGTTAGGGGCAACTAGGCTGGCAGGGGAGGGCAGTTAGGGGCAACCAGGCCAGCAGGGAATGGCAGTTAGGGGTGACCAGGCCTTCAGGGGAGGGCAGTGGGAGCAACCAGGCCTGCAGAGGACGGTGGTTTGGGGGAACCAGGCCAGCAGGAGAGTGCAGTAAGGGGTGACCAGGCCAGCAGGGAATGGCAGTTAGGGGTGACCAGGCCTTCAGGGGAGGGCAGTGGGAGCAACCAGGCCTGCAGAGGACGGTGGTTTGGGGGAACCAGGCCAGCAGGAGAGTGCAGTAAGGGGTGACCAGGCCAATAGGGAAGGACAGTTAGGGACAATCTGACTGGTAGGGGAGCAGTTAGACATCAATCAGACTGGCAGGGGAGTGGGTAGGGGGTGATCAGGCTGGCAGGCAGAAGTGGTTAGGGGCAATCAGGCAAGCAGGCAGGAGAGCACTTGGGAGCCAGCAGTCCTGGATTGTGAGAGGGATGTCCAAGTGCCCATTTAGGCCTGATCCCAGTGGACATCCCTTGTGGAGTCTCAGATTGGAGAGGGTGCAAGCTGGACTGTAGGACACCCCCCACCCCTGCACATGAATTTTATGCACCAGACCTCTAGTTTTCATGATAACATTCTTACCTCCTCCTGTCTGAGGACAGTGACAAACAATCACATCACTATTGGAGCAGCATGATTAAGTTCTACCTTTAATCAATCTCTCAGCTTGTAAGAATTTATTGAGGGGTGGGGCAGTATTGAACACTTACTTATTTCCTGCTCATCCCCAACTCTTTAGTACGAACATTTTATCCAAAATCTCAGGGTATCTTTTAATATTCCTAATATAGGTCCATGAGGCTCTCATTTTTTTTCCTTATAGAAAGCCATGGTTCTATTAGCATCTCATCTTCACTGATAAAAACTCTTTATAAAATAGCAAGCTAGCCAGGAATACTTTCATGGAAGCTGGAGGAAGATATGAGAGTCCAAATCAGAAACAAAGGACTTAATCCCTAATAGCACCATAGGAAGTGAAAGGAATTTGAGAGACAAAACAGGCAGATTTAGAGAGTTTTAGAAATAAAGAGGGTCTATGGAGAGGAATGCATAGATGAGGGCTTGGAGACCGAAAATGCTTATCTTGTACAGAGGATAGATAATTGCCACGGGGTAAGAAGGAGAGAAAGGCATACATTCACAGAGGATAAAGAAAAGTCACAGAAAATCAGGAAGGAAACATATTTTCACAGAAGAGGAATGTTGAAAGATAAGGGGAGAAAAAGAGGGGGAACCATGTGGGCTTTGGCCTTTGAAACTGATTCTATGTAGCAAAGTAACTGATGAGGAAAGCATTGGGGTCCTAAATTAAGAAGGGTCCATTTAGAAAGGGTCAGGTTCAAACAAACAAACAAACAAACAAAAAACTACAGCACATATAAACTAGAGACAAAGGTACATGAGAAATAATTTTTTAGATTACAGATTTTTAAATATCAGATTTTTGGATTTAGATTTTTTCCCATTAGAGAGAGAGAAAACATGTTTTCCCACTTGGGGTCCCTTTCCCAAGAGGTTCTCTTTGAGGACATCCCTTCCAAATGGAGTTTATATATGCTTCCAATACACTTCTACATTTTTATTAAAGAAATCTATCAGTCTACAAATTTATTCTTCATCTTTGTTGGACAAGGACCCATGAGAAGAAGTCTGCACCCTGAACCACATGTTTCAGAAGCATGAGCTCCATGTTTATAGCAGTGGACCTTGCCTCTCCCTCCCTCCGATCCTAAGCCCATGAGGATGATTTACATCAGAGCTGAGAAACACTGAGTTTAGGGAACCTGAATCTTTTATGAGCTGCAAGCAATTCTGACCAAACTTTGCCTTGAAAGAAGAAATTACCTTTCTTATACTGGATAATTAATAAACTTGCATTCTTTTTTGAAGGAAGCACCATCCTCAAGGGCTGTTTTCTAAGCCAATATATAAAAAAAAGTTTGGCACAAAAGGTGAGAAAGTACCTTTGTTTGCAAGTTGCAGAAATACTAACAATTCATGGAGGATTGTTTTCTGACTATGACTTTTTAAAAGTAATGAACTTTTTTTGTACTTCTACCAAAATATTACCCTACTTACTTTTATTAAATAAAAATATGGATTAGAATAGAGTCTATCATGGGTTGAAGAATGAGAAAATAGTGAGCCTGCTGGAGGTTGGCATGTGAAGACAAAAGGGAAAAGTCACTGGTAACTCAGCTTACAAGATGTTGGGCATACTGTTCTACTAATAAGGACAGGTTTTCTAATTAATGCAGCATATATTTATTGAGCACCTGCAATATGCTAAATACTGTTTTTGTTTTGGGGCATACAAAAGCTTGAGAGAAGAAATATAAACTATAATGCAGTTATGGTTAAGAATACTGATATGGTGGTACTTTGGGGCAGAGTAGTAGAAATTAGGTAAAGAATACATGTCTTACCTGGCCAGTGTAGCTAAGTGGTTGAGTATCAACCTATGAAACAGGAGGTCACAATTCAATTCAGGGCACATGCCCAGGTTGTGCCCTGCATTCCCAGTAAGGGGCATGCAGGAGGAAGCCCATCAATGATTTCTCTGCCATCATTGGTGTTTCTATCTCTGTTTCCCTCTCTGAAATCAATAAAAATCCTATAAAATAATATATTAAGTGTCCAGTTGTCTGGTTGGCTGTTCAACCAATAAAAGTGCAATATGCTAAGTATATGCTAAGGCTAGTCAACCACTCTATGATGTGCACTGACCACCATGGGGAAGACGTTCTGACCAGGAGGTTAGCTTGCTGCTGGGGTCTGGCCAATTGACACTGAATGAAATGGGCTGGACATGCCCTGGAGCCCTCCATGGTCCCTCCCTGGTTGGCCAACCTCCCAGCCCCAATCGTGTACTGATATGGTCCCTCAGCCTGGCCTGTGCCCTCTTGCAATCCTGGACCCCTCAAGGGATGTTGTAGAGCCAGTTTCAACCCAATCCTGAAAGCTAGGCTGAGGGACCCCACTGGTGCATGAATTCATACACCTGGCCTCTAGTATATTTTTAAAAGGAAAAGGAAAAAGAACATGTGTCTTTACTTGGATTCTTGAAAGTATAGTGAGAGTTTTTCAAGTGTAATGCAGTTGGTGGAGATGGTAATTCTATGAAGGAAGAAGTGTACTGGCAAATATCTATAGAGTATTTCAAGTAATATTTGGTAGCTTGACTGAAGTAGAGAGATGAAAGAATGACATAAGAGATATAACTAGATAGGTAAGTGGGGTCAGCTCATTGCAAGCAGTGATTGCTATACTAATGAGTTCAAGTTTTACCTCTACTTTGAAGAGTAAACCTGAAGATTTATAGATGAAAGTGATGGCACAATTAATCTACATGTGTTATGAACTTTTTGACTATTGTAAAATAAATATAAGAAATGATTGAATTGGTGAAACAGTTCAAATCCAAATGTGATTATACTTGTGAAATATACTACAGTGATAGTCAAAGTGATAGAAGGGAGTGGAGGATATTAGAGACTTTGGACACATCTTTTGGAAACTGGATGGGAAGGTGTAGGTGTAGGTGTAAGAAAATCAGGTGTAAGAAATTCCCCTGTTTTAAAATTTGTTCATTGGAAAAATGGCCAACTGATGTTAATTTGATGATGATGTCATTTTGATAATGGTAGGGCTTTGATAATTCACAAAGCTTCTAAGTTTAAAGTTGTTGAATATTGCCAGGTAAAGAATATGCTTGAATTGACTTGTGATCTTCCACTGTCTCATGTTACATGCTTGTAAAGTTGAATAAGTTGAAGGAAACTTTCTTCATTACCAAAGTTCCACACTTGAAGTAATCTCTTGTGAAATGGAATTAATGCTTGGACACTTTTAAAATATTTTTTTTATTGATTAAGGTATTACATATGTGTCCTCATCCCCCATTACCCTTTCCAACCTCCCTCCCCCCCCGTCACCACTTATGCCCTCACCCCCCCCCCTGGTGTCCGTGTTCATTGATTAGGCTTATAAGCATGCATTTAAGTCCTTTGGTTGATCTCTTCCCCTTACCCCCACCCTCCCCTACCATCCCTCTGAGGTTTGACAGTCAATGCTTTTCTGTCTCTGGATCTGTTTTTGTTCATCAGTTTATTTTGTTCATTATATTCCATAAATGAGTTCATGTGATACTTATCTTTCTTTGACTGGCTTATTTCACTTAGCATAATGTTCTCCAGTTCCATCCATTCTCTAGTTTGAAGCAGCCACATTTTCTGCTTTTTCTTCTTCTTAAAGAATACCTTTCAGTATTTCATATAATACTGGTTTGGTGTTGGTGAACTCCTTTAGCTTCTTATTTGTGAAGCTCTTTATCTGACCTTCAATTCTGAATGATAGCTTTTCTGGGTAGAGTAATCTTGGTTGTAGGTTCTTGCTATTCATCACTTTGAAAATTTCTTTCCATTCCTGTCTGGCCTGCATAGTTTCTACTGAGAAATCAGCTGACAAGTGTATGGGTGCTCTTTTGTAGGTAATTAAGTGTTTTTCTCTTGCTGCTTTTAATATTCTCTCTTTGTCTTTTGCTGTTGGCATTTTAATTTTGATGTGTCTTGGTGTGGTCCTTTTTGGATTCCTTTTGCTTTGGGTTCTGTGCACTTCCTGGACTTGTAAGTCTATTTCTTTCACCAGGTGGGGGAAGTTTTCAGTCATTATTTCTTCAAATATATTTTCCGTATCTTGCTCTCTCTCTTCTTCTGGCACTCCCATAATTCTGATGTTGGTACGTTTGAAGTTGTCCCAGAGGCTTCTTCCGCTATCCTCACATTTTTGGATTCTTTTTTTCTTTTTTCTTTTCTGGTTGAGTGTTTTTGGCCACTTTGTATTTCAAATCTTTGACTTGATTCTTGTGTTCCTCTAGTCTGCTGTTGGGTTTCTGTAAGATATTTTTTTATTTCAGCCAGTGATGTTTAGTTTCTAGTTGGTCCTTTTCATATCCATGAGGGTCTTGCTCAACTCCTTGAGGGTCTTGCTCATATCTTCAAGGTTCTCGCTAAGCATATTGGCCTTTTATAGGAGCCTCTTGAAATATTTATAATTGTGGTTTTGAACTCTATATCCAATTGTTTGTTTTCCTCCATTACTTTCATTTGTGATCTTTTTCTTTTCCTCCCCATTTTCACTGCTTCACTGAGTTGGAAGGATAGCTTTGTGTGCTAGGTGTCTTGGCCTCCCCTGTTACCTGAGGTATATACTCTTGGTGCACCCCTTCGTGGACTGTGTGTACAACCTTGCTACAGATAAGTCTTGTTCGTTGTTGTTATCACTGGGAGGAATTGACCTCCAGGTCAACTAGCTGTGCGGATCAGCTGTGTCTACTGTAGGAGATGGCCTTATGTGCCAGGACTTGCAAACTTGCCAAAGTTTCTGTTCTCAGTTTGGATGGGGTGGAGTTTCTGGGTGGGGCAGAATTTAAGGGTAGAGCTGACAGCCTTGGCTTCCAGTCAGCCCAGGCCCATGAGATCCTGGTGTCTGCAGGCAATTGCCACAGGCACCTCTGTGAGAAAGGTACCCTTGCATTTCACCTGCTGCCAGACCGTCCAGTCCCCAATGAATTCAGAATTTCAGATTTTCCCCTGGCACCTGGGTTCAGTGCAATACGAACTCCTTTTCTCTTCCTCCAGACGCAAGCCACACAGTCAACAGAATGCCCTCACCGTGAGCACTTGTACATGCCCCCTGAGTTCCACTTCTGGCCAGAGTTCCTTTCTCCCAACAGACACAGCCAGCGACCTGTTTTTCCTCTGCAGCACACGCCTCCAGAGGTCTGCGGCTCTTCCCCTGGGATTCCACCCCCAATCCAGATTCTCCCTGCAAGGGCCTGGTTCCCCGGGTTTTGAGTGCAAACTGAACTGGGTTCAGCACAGCCTGGAGTTTCTGTCTCCTTTCTGCTAGCACTCCCCTGCCAGGCTTTCACACACCCCATCCTCTCGCATGTGAGAGTCTCCTACCTCACTTGGGCTTTGCAGAGGCTCTGATTATCCGTGCAGACATCTGTGGCCCTCTAGTTTCAAATCTTCCAGTCAGCCAGCCCTCCCGTGGTTTTGGATAATGTCCACTTTGAACTTCAGTTGTATTTTCAAAATTGTTGTGTGGGGCAAAAGCCTAGGTGTTTGCCTATGCCACCATCTTGGTTCTCCCCCTATTCCTGTGATCTTGGACACTTTTTTCCTGCCTTTAACTATAGTGACTTTAACTTTCTTATTAGAACCAATGAAACTATTTGCTATAAATTTTAAGACAAAAATATTAGACCAAATACTCAAAGAATCACCACAACAATAGCTTTATTAAGTTTGAAATCAAATACTTAATCTGAAAACTCTACCTTTGTTCAGTAATTTTGAAGTCAAATATCTAATATCTATACTCAGAGACTATTAATATTGCTGTTATAATCTCCATGCATTAGACAATAAAAAGGAAACTTTTATGTACAATAATCAGTGGCTTCATGCAGAGATAAAAAATACTACCAGTCCTTGCAAATAATTAAAGATCCTAATTCTGGATGGCCTTTGATTAATACATTGAAAGGCAAAGCACCTTCAATGTCTTAGATTGTGGCTGTGTTAATACTGCAGCTGATCTTTCATTGTTCTAGCTGAAGATTAATTACCTCCGTTCCTCTTATAATATCCGTTTAGTGCCTTATAAATTGGATCTAGCTATTAGTGCTATTCATTTATTTCCTGTGAAGATATTTGAAGATTTTTCTACTTAAGTGTTAGATTTAGTATCACTTTTATTTTCTTCTTTACAAAATACATGTTCTTTTAAACAGCTTTAATCTCTCCCCCCTCCCGCCCACTCCAGACCCCAACACACTACACATACTCAGATACTAATACAAAAGATCTTTTTCTTCCTTTCTTGATAATTTTGTAATAAATTTATTGTATTTGTCAAGTTTGAAAAAAGTATCAAAAAGTGAGGGAAAGATTTATCATGACTTTTAGTGAGCCTCCGGACTGTGAGCTTCACAAGTGTTCCTGATTTTTTCTCTCAGCTTTTGTGGGACAGGATAATTAGACTGGGCTGAAGCTGACATTATAGTCGGTTAGACTCTGATAATACCCCAGCTGATTAGGTTCTGG
This sequence comes from Antrozous pallidus, assembly GCA_027563665.1. Lineage (NCBI taxonomy): Eukaryota > Metazoa > Chordata > Mammalia > Chiroptera > Vespertilionidae > Antrozous > Antrozous pallidus. Next base: position 89,953,699 of record CM050514.1, read on the forward strand.
TTAAAGGGTTTCCCTGGAGGGCAGGCCTTGTTAAGAATTGAGTACTAGTACGCTAGTGTATTTCAAAATGTTTTCTCTTCCCCTTCCTTTGATGGAAGCAGACTTTTCTCTGGTATTTACTGAGAGAACCTGGTTGAGCTCTTGGTGGTAAAACTTACAAAAGTGATGGGCCACTCTCTGGCTGGATCCCCCTGGAGTTTTTGAATGTCATTCCTGTCCACACTGAGCTTCCAGCAATTCGTCAATTACCATTCAAGTGTTCTTGCTCTGGCTCTGGTTCCCCAGGCTGTTTCAAGCTACTCCAGTGAGCCCTGACTTCCTGTACCTGCCTGCCTGTTTACAGTCTTGGCAGAAGTTTTTTCTGTGTCCTCATCTCTATTGTGGAACCAAGAGGTCATGTTGATTGTTCAGTTTGTTCAGCATTTTACTTGTTGTTAGAACACAGTGGCAATTTCCAAACTCCTTACCTGTGGGATTGGAAACCCTACCATGACTTCTAATTTGTGCTAGCTCATGTCATGTCTCAGCAATGCAAGTGGATAGGGAAAGAAAAATAAGCTGGATTTCAGTAGGTGCCCATCTTCCAAATGTAGGCAAGTGTATGTAGGGTAGGTATAGTGTTTTATAGAGTTCAATTTTTTAAAAAAATATATTTTATTGATTTTTTTTTACAGAGAGGAAGGAAAAGGGATAGGAAGTCAAAAACATTGATGTGAGAGAAACATCAATCAGCTACCTCTTGCACACCCTCAACTGGGGATGTGCCCACAACCAAGGTACATGCCCTTGACCAGAATCGAACCTGTGACCTTTCAGTCTGCAGGCTGATGCTCTATTCACTGAGCCAAACCGGTTTCAATGAGAGTTCAATTTTTTTTTTGGTTTTATTTCTATTAATTTAAGGAAACATTCAAACCTGTAAGTAATTTTTGTGAGTTTATTTAAGCCAAACTGTCGACAATTGCCAGAAAACAGAATCTCAATGCATTGACACAATGCTCGGAAGAATGGTGGCTTTTCACTTAGTTTTATAAATTTCCATCAAAGGTGCAGATATAAATGGGTTACATGAAATCCACTGATGATAGATTAGGGAGGAGGGATAAACAAAAGCGGGGGGACCTCTGGGATTGGGTAAAAAATGAAATGATAGATGTGTGCTTCTTTTTACATAGGCAGGTATAGGATAGTTAACAGTTGAGAATTAAAATGATAGCAATAATAATGAGGGAATTTGTGGTTTCTGCCCTGGTGCCATTTGTTGTGACCAGGGGAGTCTGGAAAAAAGGGAAGTTATAAGACACCCTGACATTCCACAAGTATGTTATCTTAGATGAAAAAAAAAACACCAAAAACCAATAAGCTCATTGAAGACTGAAGTTCATCTTTGTTAGGGACGATACTGATTTAGGACATGACTAACCACTATAAACTTCTTTTTAATTAAGGTTTTAATTTCAGATCATCTTTTGTGGTTACTTTAGGTCTCTTGAGTTTGCAAGGCCACAGCACAGGCTTTTCCTGAGTTAGTCAGGTTGGCGTGTGGCCCCTTTTTGTCCACACTTCTATATTGAGAAGTCATGGAATTGGTCTGGCCACTAAGCACTAGGCAATCTAGTGAGCCAAGTGACTCTTATGCTTCTAAAATGTCTTACCTAATTGATGTGCACCCCACAAAGACTGGGAAGAATGATCTAGGATCTCAGGCCTATGGTCAAATAATTGCAGTAGTCTTCATGATAATTCTGTACCCAGATGGAACAACCAAATACTGACAGGGAAAGTGATCAGAAAAGGAAGATGTTGGATTTTTTTCTTGGTAGTGTCATTTATGGCATTGATTAAAATGAATATTTGTCTGATCTTTACAAGGTGGAGCTGATTTTATGCTTAAAATATAATAGAAGAAAAATAATATACGAGATCACAAAGGACAGAAAATAAGTGGAACTGATTATAAAACGTTAAAATTTGTTTTAGATTTTTGTTGTTACTATCCAAGTTTCTTTTACTTCATTAAGCTTCCTAAGACATAATGAACTGTGTTTAATTTGGTGACTCAGGGGTCAGAGTAAATGGGTTTAGATATTGGTTCTAATATCTAAATGATTTACCCAAATCACTACCTATGTGATTTGGGTAAATCATTTAAATTTTCTGTGCCTTTATTATCTCATCTGTAAAAGAAGTAAGATTGTTAGGGTCACTGAAGGAGAAAAGCAAAAGGGATAAAGAATTATGAATTTATTAGGTCATCTGGCAAACCAGATGGGCTGAGTCCCAAAATGATGCTAGCACCCAGGGACTGGGAGTTGGAGATTTTAAAGGACTCTAGGAGGGCTTTTTCTGAGTGGAGAATTCTCTGGGTGGGTCTGGAGGGGAAAGATAATGGTCTTAGCAAGTGGAATGTGTCCTTAGCAAGTGAAATATGGTCTAAGCTAAAGGGAATGTCTCTTGTGAAGTGGCCTAAAGATCAGTTCCCAGGGGAGAGGATGTTGATTCAATTATTTGATCAGATCTAACAAAGATAATAACTTATTTTGTGAGGATTTACATGAACTGAAATATTAAAGTACTAATATGAGTACTAATAGGAGTACTAATATGAGTACTAAATATGAGTACTAAATATGAGCACTCATTTGGCTCATCATAGGCATTTAACAAATGCTAGCCTTTGCTACTATTTTCTAAAGTTAACAGAGAAACAGTAAGATGAGCTCTTTATAATCATTAATTCCAAACACAGAGCCTTAGTTTTCCATTATTGAAAGTACCATCAAGCCCAATTAAGTGGAAAATGTTTTATAACTTGGTGATTGTTTTATTCTTATGTTGTAGACCATAAAACATTTTTTAAGAAGACATTATTATTGTTATTTTTTACTGTAAGCACATCCTTAAATCTTTACTCATCTCTTTATTGCCCTAAAGATCCTGAGTATCTGGTCTAATTCTTTATGAAAATAGTAGGCTTATTGTCCTCAAGGTTATTCCTTTTCATATAGTTTGATAGTTTCTCATTCAAACAGTTTGTTGAGTTGATTTTCTTACTCTCTCTGTTTTCTTACTCTTGTTAGTAGAGAAATACACACTTTAAAAATTATTTCGCACTCTAGTTATGATTTTCTGTCATCTGAGTACTTTCTTTTATGTGGAAGCAAGAAATATTGAGGTCCTACAAGACAGGGGTATCGTCTGTTTTTATAGTGTTATTCTCTTGTGAGATTGTTATTCAATTTTAAAGAATAAATTGCATTCTGTATGAAATGTGGTAAGGCAGGGTTGTCCAGATTTGTAGACTTCCACTTTTTAATGATATATTTTTGGTTACTGTCCTTTTGGGATAGAAATATGTTCCATGTTTCCAGTCTGCAGTTGTCTATATTAGCAGATTCAGGTCCAGACCATAGAAATAGGGAGAAACAGAAAACATATAGTCAGAACTTGCACTATATTCCTCGTGTGCTAAAGTTTCTTTTAAATTTTAGAGGTAAAACTGAGAGCTGATTTTGTTATGCTGACATAATTTTATTATTGTATTTACTTTTTAGAATAATTTACTATATTAAAGGAAAAAAAGACTTTTTCCTTGTCTTTTAAGAGCGAAGAAATTAAATAATTTGGAAATCTAGTATGTGAATTTAGGAAGAATTTTACATTAATCAGGAGAGAAAAACACCTGGAGGAACCTTCAAACATTCAGTTTAAACAAAATTCAGGCGTGCTTGCAAACTGTAGAGACATTTTTTCTTTCAAAAGAAGTTATTGCAATCCCCTGCAATTATTTTTGCATCTACCTTCCTTCTGGAATGTTACTGATTTCATTATCTATTGAGACTTTTGGTGTCAAGTAGAAACTTGCCTTAAGACTGAGAATAAAACCATGTTCAGATTTTTGGCAACTTGCTGAGTCATTGCATTTGCCTTTCTTTCTTATAGAGGCCTGGTGCACAAAATTTGTGCATGGGAAGGAGGGAGGGGTGTCCCTCAGTGTAGCCTACACCCTCTCCAATCTGGGACATCCCTCTCACATTCTAGGACTGCTGGCTCCCAACCACTTGCCTGTCAGCCTGCCTGATTGCCTCTAACTGCTTCTGCCTGCCAGCCTGATCCTCCCTAACCACTCCCCTGCCAGCCTGATTGACACCTAACAGCTCCCCTGCTGGCCTGATTGCCCCTAAATGCCCTACCCTGCTGGCCTCGTCACCCCTAACTGTCCTTCCCTGCTGGACTGGTCACCCCCAACTGCCCTTGCCTGCAGACCTGGTACCCCCAACTGCCCTCCTCTGCATGCCTGGGTACCCCAAACCCCCTCCCCTACCAGCCTGGTCCCTCCCAACTGTCTTCCCCTGTTGGCCTGACTGCCCACAACTAACGTCCCTTGCCAGCCATCTTGTGGTGGCCATTTTGTGTCCATATTGGGGTGGCCATATTTGACCACATGGGGGCAGCCATTTTGTGTGTTGGAGTGATGGCCAATTTGCATATTACTCTTCTATTAGATAGGATTATTTTTATTTATATTGTGAGATATATATTTGAATTAAAGAAGTTCCAGGAATGTCATGAACTTAACAAAAATCTCCATTTAATAAATTGCTTTTATTAGTTTTGATTTTTAAAATATTAGACTGCTTATGTCTCTAAATGAGAATTGTATGAAATTCAAGATACTATTTGCATTTAAATAAGGTACCTGGAATGAAAGCTGAGTTTTTCAAGTTAAAAAATGCATACTACTGAAAAAAAAAGCATACTACTAAAATTTTTTTTCTTGTTTCTAAATTAAAAAAAAAGGTCATCAGCTATTTCTTCACTCCCTAAAGAGACATGTTCATAAACAAATGGGAGTACAGAGTCCTACCATTTCAAAATTATATTGAATACACGAGGCAGTATTTTATTTGAAAATGAGAATAGTTTATTACCATAGTTGTGAAGATTCTTCAAGTCTTTTTAATGTAACATAACATTTAAACTTTAACAAATGTTTGGTGATAATGTAATTAACTTTCAATGTGAGAGAATGTGCAGATGGTGCTAAAATTTGAATTTTATTTTAAAGAATAAACTTTTAGTGGTTTCAGAACGTGAGAAACATTTGATCCTTAATTGATACAAAGCAGAAAAAGAAATTGGCTATCTAGTTTCTACTTTTGAAACATTGACATTTAAATGATTAACTTTATAAACTTTTTATTGCCAATTCATATAGAAAACCTAATAACTAATTTATTGCCAGTAAAGTGGGAATTAAATATATGGATAGTAATAGCTATAAATGTATATAATTTTCACCAAGAAAGATTCATCCAGTCTTCATTAGATAGAAATATATCTCAGTTATCCATAACATTGAAGTGGAAAAGAATCACAAAACCAAAAAAGCAAAATGCCTGGGAATTAAAATTATAAACTTCAATACAAAATTATTAACTTCCTGTTCTTCAATTTCAGCAAAGAGGGAATATCAAATTACTTTGTTTTCAGAAGAGACCAATAATATAAATCACTGACCCAGATTCTCATTCAATAAAACTCTATGGGAGAATTACACTCCACTGGCAAAATTCAATCTGTAGAAGCAGAATCACAATTATTGTATGTTTTTCCTAGTTAAATTAATTCCTTGGCTATTTAAATAAAAAATACCAATTCTTTGAAACTATTCAACAGAAATATAGATTAAAAACTATTCCCTTACAGTGATAACTTCTGCTTCCTTCACATCATTAGTTGATACAATCTTTCCTTACTCAGTATTAGCTTTTACCATCCTCATTTCAGCTCTGAAAATGAAATTCCCATGGACTAGCAGAGGCAAATAATTTAGTTCAGTAAGATTGTAAATTGAGATTTAGTAAGGCATCCTCTCCTCTATTACAATTTTACAACCAGAGAAGCTAAGCTGTAATCATCTGTGCTCTTTCTGAGAAACAAATATATTAGATTATTGTATTTCAATTTTGTGGAATTAGAAATTGCAAGCTTAATTTTCAAAGACCTATATCCTAAAAACTCAATAACGTTGGAAATTACTCCTTTCACACTTTTACTTGATTGTTATAAATTCTGTTTGAGCAGTGATTTTTCAATTTGAGAAAACAGAAAGAACATGGTGTTGATTATTAGAAGATTTTTTTTTCTAGTCCTAGTTTTGCCACTAGCTGACTGTTCAATATTCTCTGACACTTAACTTCCTTGGGCTTAATTGTCTTCATTAGTAGAATAAGGATGTTGGGTAAAATGAACCTTTTTGGCTTTCACCTCCAGGCTTGCATCTGCTGTCATTTGCTCCAATGTTGAGGTTACCTGTTCTGAAAGATTTTGAAGTTTCTGTATATAATTCATATTTATTATAGTATAGTCTGTATTCACTTTCTGATTGTTGTGCACTTCGGGATGTTCAAAAGTTCATATTTCTTATATAGTTACAGAAGTAGAAATCTGATTGTGTAATTCATTTAACAAGTATCTTAGGATACATCATTAAACAAAACAGGAAAAGATCGCACCTTATATTTTACTAGAGAGATACACAAGAAACAAAAAAATCCGCCAAAACCGGTTTGGCTCAGTGGATAGAGCGTCGGACTGCGGACTGAAAGGTCCCGGGTTCGATTCCGGTCAAGGGCATGTACCTTAGCTGCGGGCACATCCCCAGGAGGGGGCGTGCAAGAGGCAGCTGATCGATGTCTCTCTCTCATGGATGTTTCTGACTTTCTATCCCTCTCCCTTCCGCTCTGTAAAAAATCAATAAAATATATTTTTAAAAAAAGAAACAAAAAAATCCATCTGTATATATTAAAAATCTAAGTGACCCAACAGCCAAACGATTGAACAACCAGTTGACTGGCCGCTATAACACGCACTGACCAAGAGAGGACAGATGCCCAACACACAGGATTGGGCTCCCTCCAGTCTGGATTGGGCCTGCACGGATTGGGCTAAAACTGGCTATCTGACATCCATTGAGGTTTCTGGGATTGTGAGAGGGCACAAGCCAGGCTGAGGGACCTAACCAGTGCACAAAGGATTCGTGCACAGGGTCTCTAGTAATATATAAGAAACAAACAAAAAATGGATATGTAACACTATGTTAGAAGTCCATACATGTTATAAAAAAAGAAAAGTAGAACAAATAAGGGGATTATGCTGTATTGCTTTATTAAATGGGGGACTAGGGGAAATAGGGTCATCAAGGAGAGGTTAGAACAAAAACATAAAAGAAGTGGAATTAGCAAGCCAATATGTGGGAAAGAGATTTCTAATAGAAGGAACAGCTGTTAAGATTTTAATATAGGAATGGGTCTATTATGTTATTAAACAGCAAGAAAATCAGTGTGGTTCAGGTTGTGTGAGCAAAAGAAAAAGTATAGTAAGAAGTTAAAAGTGCAAATGATTCATGTCATTAATAGCCCCAATATTTTATGTTTTCTTGTCTCCATACCCTTTAATAGTGCTCAATAGTGACTCTGGGTTTGGTCACATGACTTGCTTTGGGCAATGAGATGGCAGCAAACTTGATTCAAGGGAGCTGATAAAATGCCTTTTGCTTTCTCTTGGAACCTGCCACTGTGGCCATGGTTAAAGCCCTGGTAACCTGGGAGAATGGAAGACCAGATGGAACAAAAATGAGGTATTTGCCTGAGGTCATCTTAGAGCGGATAACCCTGTGAACTCTGGCAGCAACACTGCTCAGATCACCACAAGGCCCATGGGAATGAATTAAGTATTATTCAAAGACAATTTGAGTTGGTTTGTTTAGCAGCGGTAGCTTGCTGATCCAAGAAGTGATGTTTGTCAGTGGAGATTGGGGGTAAATCTCGTGAGACCCTGTGAGGATGTAAAAACTTTTGCTTTTATTCTGAGTAAAATGAGCAATCATGATAAAATTTGAAGAGACATGTGGAATGGTCTTCATTTTAAAGTGCTCACTCTAGCTGCTGTGTGTCTCTATGCCTCTTCATTCAAATTCTTGATTCCATGGCCCATCCGCATTCACATTTCTAGAGTGTGGAAGAGAGATTGGTACCTTAGCACTTTTGCTCAGTTTATGAGGAGAAATGTTGTTAATTTACCTTGGATTCAGCATGACTTTCTTTAGAATGTAAAAGTTTGCTCTGGATTTTCATCTTCCCAGAATTTTTTCTATCCCCTTTTGTGTAAGGGTGGTTTTTGTATGTCATCTATGACCTTATCTAATTCCCATGTTTAAGAGAGCTAGTGGCTTTACACGGAATTAATGCATGTTGTGAGAAAAGACCCAAGAGAGGTAGAATCTTCTAATATTGTGGTATCTAGGATTCCTGGGAATAAAGCAAGTAGATGAAATGACTTATATTTAGAATTCTTCATTCATCTAACACTATAGTTTAATATCTCACACAAAGTGATGTTTCTTGGACACGATTGGCAACAGATATCACCCAGTATTCGTTCCAGACCTCCAGGTATTTATACCAGGTAATAAGAGACAGATTGCTTTTGCTAAATCAAAACCCAAACTTAAGGTTATGGTGACCACTAGTATGGATTAGGTTTACTATTTTATTTTTTTCCCTTATAATTAAAAAAAATATTTTTACATATGTTCCCATTGTTTTAAGGATGATTTCACTTATTGGTTTGAGAAGTATTTAAGGAAAACTTTTAGCTTAGGTAGGGTCTTTTCTATCTCTGAGATTAAATAAAATTTTGAGTAAATTCAATATTAATAAGTTTTTCAATCTCTCTCTCTCTCCCTCCCCTCCTTTTTCTTTCTTCCCTCTCCTGCTTTCTGTGCTTGTGATTTAGTTATCTGGTTATCTTCTACTTGAGAAATACAAGGTCCTGAATAACTGTAATTCTTATGAAATTATGGGATATCAGAGTGCCTTAACCACAGTCCTGGTTCAATCATATAGTGTGGGGCATAGAACACATATAGATTTCTATTTTTATTGATATTTAAAATTGTTAGTAACTTCTAAAAAGACATTTATTTTGCAAAATAAACTTTGCATCATTTCAACTAATCCTTACAAGAACAATTTGAGTAAAATATTAACATCATCTTAACAACATCTAGGTTACAATATATTTCTAGATATTAGAAAAGCCTAAGTATAAGGTAATTTTTCTTCAAAGAGACGAGACAATAGATATCTGACAATATTAATTAGTAAGGTATTAAGGCTATAGATGAAATAGTCAAGTGTCTATCATACACTGGCTACGCACTAGGAGACCTTATTTTAGAGGCTAATCAAATAGAGATTAATTTTTTTTCACATTGAAGAAGCTTAGAAGTTAACAGCTTAGGATAGGTCTAGTGGCTTCACTCTATTCTCAGGGAACCAAACTTTTATTTTTCTATTGGCAGCTTGTATTTCAGAAGGTGCTTCCTTCTCCCCTTTCCTTACCCCCTGACTCCACATGCATTCCTGGGCAAGGGAATGTGACAAAATTATGTGCCAACTTATTCTTCACCCTTTTGAAGAGCTCTCTTGGAATCCATACTTTATGCTGAAATCCTATTGGTCAGAAACAGAAGGCTTGCAGATTTAACTGTTTATTGCTATTCTTAACAAAATCTGGGTTCTGTTGATGAAAGAAAAAAAAAGAAAGAAAAATAGACATTAGTTAGTATGATGGTATAGTGCTCAGTTGTTTGGTCAAATACAAGTCTAGATGTTACAGTGATGATATATTTTAGATGTGGTTAACATTTGAATCAGTACATCAGGTAAAGCAGATTACTCTCCATAGTGTGGGTGGGCCTCATTCAATCAGTTGAAAGTCTAATAAAAAAGTCTGAGGTTTCTTGAAGAGAAAAAAAACTGCTGCCTTCAAACTCAAGACATCAACCCTTTCCTGTGTCTTTAGCCTGCTAAACTGCCCTACAGACTTTGGAATTGCTAGCTTTCACAATTGTGTGAGCCAATTCCTTATAATAAACCTGAACGTTATATATGCATCCTATTGATTCTGTTTCTGTGTGAAACCCTGAATCATACTGATTTTGTTCAGAGAGCAGTTCTAGGAGAACCAAATCTTAAGGATGAGTTTCATGAATTGACTCTGGTCCTTCTGGGATCAGTTCTCTAAACTGATTTAGAGATGAAGGCACTAATGACTTTTTTCTAGTAGTAAAGAGAATACTGATAGTCCATGGTATGATGTGTCAATAACGACATGCACAATAGCACCACTGGATACTCCTAATCAAATACTTACAGAAGGCAAGTTTTTGGATGATGATATGATTGATACCTTATAACATTTTTTTTTGTCAAACTAACAAGTATAATGAGGTTGTACGTTTGTTCCTAACTGTACTTTAAAAAGTGTGTGTGTGTGTGTGTGTATGTGTGTGTGTGTGTGTGTGTGTGTGTGTTGGGGCTTGGGGGAATATGAACTCAAGGACTTGCATTCTCAGTTAAAGAGTTATGACTCCTTAAACAATTCCCAAGCATGGGCCAAAAGTTAGCCTAGACCTCTACTACTCCTGAGACTTCTTTGCCAGGAGAAGCAATTGCTTCACCTCCACAGGAGGAGACTATTGTGGCTATTTCTTAGGAAACTGTGATGGCTTCCCTTGAAACAGTTGCCTTGAAAGACACTGCTTATTCTTTTTGGGACCCACTGCCACTGACCATTTTACTACTAGACTTGCATTCCAGCAGGCCCTGAAAGATGAGGTACAAAGTGTGACCAAGAGGAAGTGTGCTGTGCTCTGAAAAAACTATCTGATTTTTCCAATTTATGTAGACAAAATTCCAGAGAACATGTGTGGGAATAGTATAAGGAACATAAAGTTGCTCAGGCTACATTTATTGATATAAAACAAAAAGCAAAATTATGGATTTACTGTTGTGGCTGGTAGGGGGGTGAGGAGGTTGAAAGGGCTCTGTTTGTTTTCTTGGTTGACTGAAGCATGAACCAAAAGGTGACCTATACCAAATAACTTAAAATACTAACACTGCCTTGGTAAACAGTAGAGGAAGGAATAAAAAAGCTTAGGAAGATGAGAATGTGAGAGTGGGTTTTTTTATGTAAACTGCTCACTTGTCTCTGAAGAGTCCACAGGACACACCTTTAACCACAATTGTGAGAAATAATTTGTAAGGTGACATCCAACATCTTTGGAGAGCTCTGTAGTCTGTCTTCTCTGTAGGTTAGAAATTAACATAGGAATGTCTGCCACTTAATTGGGAGCTCTATCTGCAATGGAGCAGTTTGGATCTTTGGGTCACAAGATCTTAGAGGTGAAAATCACTGAAGTCAAGGCAGGTGTGATTTTCATAACCCACAGCAGAATCAAAGTGGTATTCAGAGTCAAAGCAGCGTTGTCTGACTCGCAGAGATTTATGGCATTGGCTAGGGTAAGTAGATGGGAAGTCTACTAAATTCTTACTTGGTCTGTGTAAGCAGAAGAGTTATAGGTCAAGTAAATTAAAATGTGACTTGAATCATAAAAACAGAGTTATGATTCCTTAAACAATTCCCAAACTTAAACCAGTTTACAGACCCAGAACCCCTTGAATGAAGAGGAGGCTAAGTCACCTTGAATAAAGTCTCAGCCACACTGCCAAAAGTTTATGCTTTACATTTTTCTCTCACATACCCCAAAGGGACATTCAGCCTCTCACCAGGTGACTGTGCATTGGGAAAAGGAAATAATCAGACTTTTCAGGGATTATGGACACTGGCTCTGAACTGACACTTTTTCCAGGTGTCTCTAAATTCCACTGTGGTGCTTATTGAGGTCAGATTTTAGCTCAGATCCATTTCATACCTAATCCATGCTGTGGTTTTTCTCCAATCCTGGGATACATAATTTAAATAGACATATTGAACGACAGGCAAAATTCTCATATAGGTTCTTTGATCTGTGGAATAAGGACTATCATCATGGAAAAACCAAAGTGAAGCCACTAGAACCATTTCTATCTAGGAAAATAATAAACCAAAACAATACTTCATTCCTAGAAATGTTTCAGAAATTAGTGCCACCATCAAAGACTTGAAAGAAGCAGAGGTGGTGATTCCCACCATATCTCTATTCAACTTGCCAATTTGACATGTGCAGAAGACAAATCAATCTTGGGGTATGGTAATGGATTATTTTAAGTTTAACCAGGTGACAACTCCAGTTGCAGTTGCTGTACTAGATGTGGTTTCTTGTTTTGAATAAATTAATACATCCTCTGATACCTGGTATATAGCTACTCATCTGGCAATTTTTTTCTTCATCCTTGTTACTAAAGACCACCAGAAGCAGTTTGTATTCAGCTGGAAAAGCCAACAATACACATTCACTGTCTTACTTTAGAGATATAGCAACTAAACCAGCTTTATAAGTTATCATAATTTAGTCCACATGATATTACATTAGTCCATTACAGTGATGACATTATGCTTATTGGATCTTGTGAGAACAAAGTAAGAACTACTTTAGACTTATTGGTAAAACATTTGGATGTTAGAGGGTGAGAAATAAATCCAACAATAATTAGGGAGCTTTCTATATTAATGAAATCTCTAGGGATTCAGTGGTGTAGGCCACATCACAATAGAAGGATAATTTGTCACATCTCTTCCCTCCAACCATCAAATAGTGAGTGGTGGGGGTGGAAGGGAGGGGAGAGAGAGAGAGAGAGAGAGAGAGAGAGAGAGAGAGAGAGAGAGAGAGATGTAATGTGTGGTGGGCCTTTTTGAAATTTGGAGGCAACATATTCTTCATTTGGGTGCCTTACTCCAATCTATTTATGAAGTTACTAAAATGCTACTTGTTATGATGTGGACTCAGAACAAGAGAAGGCTCTACAAGAAGTCAAGTCTGCCATGCTAGCTGCTCTGCCACTTGAGCCATATCCTCCAGTAGATTCAATGGTGCTTGAAATTTCAGTGTCAGATAAGGATTTGGGTTGGAGCTATTCATAGGCCCTACAGGATAGAAATAGTTCAGAACCTTCAGATTTTGGAGCAAAACCCTATCATCCTCTGTGGATAAGTACTCTCTTTTTTTTTAGGAACAGCATTTGGTTTGCTATTGATTGGGCCTTACTAGAGACCAATTGCTAACTACAAACCACTAAGATAGCAGGTAACCTGAGACACCCATCATGGACTGGATGTTATCTGACCCACCAAGTTATAAGCAATAACATTCAATCATTAAATGCAAGTAGTCCATGTGGGGTTGGGCTTAAGCATGTTATAAAGGCACAAATAAGTTCCATGAAGAAGTGTCCCAAATGCCCAGGGTCCCCACTCCTTTTATATTACCTCATTTCTCCAAGCCTTCCCTGTGGCCGATGGGGAATTCTCTATGATAACTTGAAAGAGAGAGAGAGAAAACCTGGACCTGGTTTCCAGATGGGTCTATTCAAAAGGCAGGTGCAACCTGGAAGGGATAGTGTAGCATGATGGCTCATTTCTGGGTCATTCCTAAAGGTCTGAGGTGAGGGAAAAATCCTCCTGGTGAGCATTTGTTAATGTTTCTTGGAAGGAGAAGTGGCCAGATATGTGATTACATGCCAATTAGTAGCTGTGGCCAATGGTTTGGCTAGAAGGTTAGGGATTTGGAGGAATATTATTGTAAGATTAATGACAAGGAAATCTAGGGAAGAGATACAGGACCTGTGGACAGGCCTCTCTAAAGAGGTGAAAAATGTAAAGGTGTTTGCATTCTGTGTGACTGCTCCAAAAAGAATGACCTCAGCAGAGGAGACTTTTAATAATCAAGTGAATAGGATGACCAATTCTGTGGCAACCTGTCAGCCTCTTTTTCTAAGCACCCCTTTCAGTCCCCAAAGAGCTTATGAACAAATGGGACGTGTAACAGGTATCAACCTCAAGCATCAAAGCCTGTTAAGGAAGACTGTTGGTGGCTAGTGCTCAAATGTATAAACAGAGTCTTGTAGTCATTGCCAAACAGGAGACTGTCACCATACTGAGCTGCAAACCTCCTGCACTCTGCTCCTGCCATCTGAGCAGACCCTTATAGAGGAACTCCTGGAATCATATTTCAACCAATAAGATTGAGCCCTTCCCCAATGAATAGGAGCCACACAGCTATATCCTCATTTGCATCTTCAATACTTAATCAGATTGAATCCATTCTGACAAATCAGAACAGTGCTTTTTCAACCAATCGAACTGTGAGGATTTAGATCATTTGTCTGAAGATAGACCAATCAGGGACCTGGGGGAGAGTAGAGAGGGGCAGGGACTTTTCTTTATATAAGTTAGCTTTCTTTGGCTTGGGGAGTGCCTTTCAGTTTTCATAGAAGACTTTGTTTCCCTGTCTGAAGTTCTCACACTGAAGCTATCTCTGCAGAGTGGTGGAGTGGAGCTGCCTTTCCAGAGAAGAGGTGAGCTATAACACTGGAGCTGAGGGGAGCAGAGCTGTCTGGCCAGTATGGAGTGAATAGGAGCCTTGCCCCAGACTCGAGTCGCCTTATAGCCATGCTATTTCTCAGTCATGCTGTACCACAATTGAGATGTTTTTGCTGAATAAAATATCTTCCTTTACTGCACCCTGAATTGGAAACTCCTGTTGTGGATTGGCGATGATAACCTTCAGCTGACACAGGGATGGAGATTATCAACCTGCCTATAGCCACTGCTGAGGGTCCAATCTGCCAGCAGCAGAAACCAACACTGAGTTTCTGATATGGTGTAATTTTCAGAATCATCAGCCAGCTACCTGGGAGCAAGTTGATTACATTGGATCACTTTTATCATGGAAGGGTCAGCATTTTGTTCTTACTGGAATAGACACTCGGGATACAGATTTGCCTTCCTCCCATGGAATGTTTCTGCCAAAATTACTGCTTGAATGCTTTATCCACTTTCATGGTTCCACATGATTGCGATCAAGAAACTTATTTCACAACAAATGACATACATTAATGAGCTTATGCACATGGGTTTCACTGGTCTTACCATGATCCAGCCTCCTGAAGCACCCAGCTGGATAGAAAGGTCTGAAGGCCTTTTGAAGATTCAGATTCAGTGCCAGCTAGGTGGCAGTACCTCACAGGGCTGTGGCAAGTTCTTTAGGAATTCATACATACTCTGATTAGTGTTCTATCTATGGTGTGCTTTCTCTCACAGTAGGGATTTATGGGTCCAGGAGTTGAGAGCTAGAAATGGGAGTGGCATCACTCATTATTACTGTCATGATATGCTATAAAAATTTTGCTTCCTTTTCACATGATCTTATGTTTTGATGGTTGGTAAGTCTTATTTCCAAAGGGAGGGTGCTTCCCCTGGGAAATGAAAACATTTTTTTTCCATTGAACTGGATGTGAAAACTGCCACCTGGCCACTTTGGGCTCCTCATCAATAGGCAAAGGAGGTATTTACTGTAGAGGCTGCATGATTGATCCTGATTACTAAGGAGGAAGTAGGACTGCTACTTCACTATGGAGGTAAGGAAGAGTATATATCTGGAATTCAGGAGATCCCTTAGAACATTAGTTGGCAAACTGTGGCTAATGAGTTTGCCAACCACTACCTTAGGGAAAAACACTTAAAAACATTTTAATAGAGAACCAAGATGGCGGTATAAGTAAACACCTATTGTTCTGCCCTGCACAATGATTCAGAAACTACAACATAACAACAAAGCAAACATCACCCAGAATCACCAGACAGCTGGCTGAGTGAAAACTCCACAAATAAAAGTAAAGGTGGGACACTGAGACTCAGAAGAGCTGTGGGAGTGCAGCCTTGAAGATGGAAACAGGTTAGGAGCCGTCCTGGTCACGTGCACGGGTTGTAGGGCTGGAGCAGCAACCCCGGCTGGATTTTGCCAATGGGGAGGGCGGAGACGTTCCACTACATGGATTCCCCAGTGCCAGGCGAGGTCCGAGGTCTGGGGGATGCACCCTGGAAGCAGGGCACAGCAGAGGTCTCCTAGTTTGCGGAAAAACCCGGTAGCTGGGAAAAGAAGTTTGCGCGCAAGTGTCGCACAAACGTGCGACTGGTTCCCTGAAAACTTGTCTCCTGGCCCCGGAAACCACCTATTTTACAACCCTGGGTGAGACTTTGGGTATGCAGACTCATTTGGGGAGAGGCAGAATTGTCTGGCAAGGGGAAGAGACTGGCAGCTTTCTCTTGGAGGTGCCTCGAGCCATTCCCATCCAACAGAGACCTGTGTGTGCGAGCACCGCATAGGACGTAGCTGACGCTGAGGCTTCCAGCTCAGCTCAGAGACTCCGCCCATCCAACCTGAACACAGTCTCCCTTCACAGCCAATTGGCCTGGAGGTCAAACCCTCCTAAGGCTAACAACAACAAGCTGGGTTTAAATTAAAAAATACTGTACAACCCATAAAGGATTGCAGTAAGAGTACCCATCTCAAATAACTGGGGAGGCTGTGCCACTGACCCTTAGAGGACATCTACCACATAAAGCAGCCACCATGCAGAGATATGGAAAGAAATCAGGTGTGAAAGAAATGGAGGAGAATAGACGACTAGACATAGAGTTCAAAACCACGGTTATAAGGCTTTTCAAGAGGCTCCTAGAAAAGTCCGATGAACTTAATGAGAATTACAAGGAAATAAACGAGACCAACCAGGAAATGAATGAGACTTACAAGGAAATGAATGAGACCCTCAAGAAATGAACAAGACCTCTGAGGATATGAACGGGACCCTCACGGATATGAAAAAGGACCAACTATAAATCAAGCATACTCAGACTGAAATAAAAAATATTACACAAAGTCCTAAAAGCAGTCCAGAGGGCCACAAGAACCAAGTCAAAGATTTGAAATACAAAGAAGCAAAATCCACTTGGCTGGAAAAGCAAGAAACCAAAAGAATCCAGATAATTGAAGATAGTGTAAGGGGCCTCTGGGACAACCTCAAGCATGCCAACATCCGAATTATTGGGGTCCCAGAAAAAGAGAGAGAGCAAGTTAATGAAAACCTACTTGAAGAAATAATGACTGAAAACTTACCCCACCTGGTGAAAGAAACTGACTTAAAAGCCCAAGAAGTACACAGAACCCCAAAATATAGGAATCTAAAGAGGACCACACCAGGACATATCATAATTAAAATGCCAAGAGCAGAAGATAAAGAGAGAATATTAAAAGCAGCAAGAGAAAAACAGTTGGTTACCTACAGGGGAGCACCCATAAGATTGTCAGCGGATTTCTCAACAGAAAGGATGCAGGCCAGATGCGAGTGGCAAGAAATATTCAAAATAATGAATAGCAAGAATCTACAACCAAGATTACGCTATCCAGCAAAGCTATCATTCAGAATTGAAGATCAGATAAAGTGCTTCGCAGATAAGAAAAAGCTAAAGGAGTTCATCACCACCAAACCAATATAATATGAAATGCTGAAAGACATTCTTTAAGAAGAGGAAGAAGAAAAAGGTAAAAATATAAATTATGAACAACAAATACACATCTATCAACAAGTGAACATAAAAATCAAGTGAATTGATAGGCTGATGAACTGGTGAATATAACAGAAACATGGACATAGAGAGGGAATGGACTGACAATTCTTGGGGAGAAAAGGGTTATGGGAAGTACAGCAAGAGACTGGACAAAAATCTTGCAACAATGGGAGAGGACAGTGAGGAGGGGGAGGTGAGGGTGAAGGGTGGGATGGGTACAGGGTGGAGGGGAGATATAGGGGGATAAAAAAGGGGAATGTAATTAATAAACTGAACAATAAAGATAAAAAGTAAAAAAAATAAAAAAAAACATTTTAATAATGTAGTAATGTCTTTAACCTGAAGTGAAAACTTCTGGGTAAGCGTAATGCCTTACACAGTGGTTGGTAAACTTATTAGTCAACAGAGAGGCAACCCGCCACTGGCAAGCCGCATGTGGCTCGTGAACCGCAGTTTGCCGACCACTGCCTTAGAACATCTTTCATTATTGCTATGCCTGTGATTAAAGTCAATAGAAAACTACAACCCATTTCAAGAAGAACTTATAATGAACCAGACCCTTCAGGAATAAAGATTTGGGTAATCCTACCAGGTAAGAATCATGACCAGCTGAGTGGCCTGCTGATCATGAAGGAAATATGCAATGAATTGTTGAAGAGTAAAGAAGGTTACCTTCCAAAATATGGTGGATCTCGTTGAATCAGATGAAACCCTTAAAACAAAAGCCTGAAGTCCCCTGAAGAGGAAGAATCCTGCCCCTGGGATGCCTTTGGACTCAAGAAGCAGCATAAACTCTTCTCTGGGCCTCTAGCCTCCTAAACTCTTGCAGATTTTGGACTTGCCAACTCCCACAATTATATGAGCCAATTTCTTAAAATAAATCTCTCTCAGTCTATTGGTTCTGCTTCTTTGGTGAATCATGGCTAATATAACTAGCCCAAAGAAGACTTCAGCAGTGTTTGGATTATTTTTTCAAGTTATAGTTTTACATTTTACATTACACATTTTTTCAATGATAATGCACTTAAAAGAAAAGACAATTTATGTGGGAAAATGTCCTTATGTTACAGGTGAAGGAGTTTAGACTGTTGTGTGGCTAAGTTAATTTCTAAATATGACATAAACATTGAAAGTTAGGGTCCAGGATTGACGCTCATAATCCAGGGCTAAAGATATCACAGTGCCTTTCCAAGGGGCAGCATTCACTCCCACACAGTAGATTTGATTTGATCAAAATTATTGATTATCTATCTAGTGAGCATAATTGTATTTCAAACAAAAGGTTGTTTGAAATTGACTGAGATGTGTGTATTTCAAGCATTTCAGACAGTGCCTGATTGTACTGTCTAGTTAATAATTGATAATATGAAAACTTCTATTTTTCTGTGCTATCTCCATGACTTTTAAAAAGAAATCATCTTTATTTTACTAAAAGTTAAAATTATTTTTAAAATAAAATTCATGGTTTGAAAACCTCTTGCTTTAAATTTAAGAGCTTTTAAATGATTTGATTGATATATGTTTGGATTATTATAAAATCTAATTATGTAATTTTTCCTGATATGACAAGATATTGTTTGGGCGCCCTGATGAGTCAGGTGGAGGGTGTCAATAAAGAATGATGCCAAGTATGAAATCATGCTCTTTAAGAAAGCCTCTATATTTTTCTGTAAAAAACCCCACAACAACACACAAACTCAGTATTAATATTTAGAAAGCACTTAGGAAGGGTTTCATTTGTAACTTCCCCAAAAGAGCCCTTTGGAAATGATTGATTAGTATTTGGCAGACGTCTTTTATTGTGTCACAGTTTTGTTATAGTGTTTTTAACTTCAATTTTAGAAAAAATTCCAATTCCAAGTATGTACTTGTGCACTGTTCCCAAAAGTAATAACGAGAGGATTAAATACAGTCAATTTTCTGGAATCAGTTGCAGCCATAAATATGGCATTTTACACATGTTGAAATAGGTTATATGTTGCAGAGACTAAAGAAGAAACTAAATATTTTTTAACTTCATTTTTCTTTCTATTCAGGAGCAAAAGTATTTGGAGGATGCTGAAAATTGTAGATTCAGTAGCTACCAATATTATGGACATTTGGCTGTTGAAATCCAATTCAGATATGTCACATGTATAGAATGATATTATTTTTACTAAAATCAGAGTTTCAGGACAGCAGAGATACTAAAAAAGACTTTTAACTTTTATAGACCTTTTCATTTAAAAGTTACCAGTATGCTGGTTGGTAGTTTGACAAAAAGTTTTCAGAACAAATGTAATTCTGGCTATCTATCTGAATTCTAACATTGTCTAACCATTTTTACTGAAAATATTGAACCTATTAGCAGCATTTGATATAGTTGGTCTCTCTCTTCTAAAGTGCCTTTTAACATGTTACTTCTAGGGCACTGCATTCGGTTGGCTTTCTTCCTAACACACTGGCTGCTTATTTTCAGGTGCTTCTCATTTTTTTTCCTGACCCATTGACATTGGCATGTCCCAGAGGTTAGTTTTTGGACTTTCCTTTTTTAGCCACTGATCCATGTTCATCTCATCCAATCTCATAACTTTAAAGACTATTCCCATTCTGATAACTACCAAAAGATCTCTTGCTCCTAATATATCTTCTGTACTCTCATATATCTAGCTGCTTACTCCACATCTCTACTTGGCTGTGTAATAGACATCAGAAATGTGACATGTGTAAACTTTTAAAATTCCAAATATTCTATCCCAAATCTGACCCCTCAGTTTCCCCTACGCCCCTGGACACCTGCTTCACTTCCATTCTTCCTGTTGTCAAAGAGGAAACCCTTGGAGCAGTACTTGCCTTCTTCCTTTCTCGCACACTCTCTGTTAAATCTCTTAGGAAGTGATGGTGGTTGTATCTGTAGAACACGTTCTCCACTGTTAACTTTTTTGTCTGAAGCACCATCATCTCTTGCTTGGATACTGAGTTGCTCTTCTAAAATATGTCAGATTATGTTATATTTCCATTTTACTCAGATTAGAAAACCAAGTCTAGAAAATGGCCAATATGGTCTCATGTTCTGCTACCCTCCCCTCCTCTCTGACTCCTCCCACAAATTTCCACACATGTTGTAATCAGCTTCAGCACACTGGCTTCCTAGATATAGTGTGAACATACAAGACATGTTCTTGTTTTAAGGTTTCTACTTTATGTTTTCTGAATGTTCTTCTACCAGATAGTAGTTTTGTTAATCTCGCTACCTTGTTTAATTATCACTATTTCAGTGAGGCTTGCCCTGATTACCAAAATTAATACTAACTTCTGACCCACCATCCCCCAATACCTTTCCTACTACTCCCCACCTCCAAACTGGACCTTTTGACTTCCTTTATCATGCTCGATTATTTTTTTTAAAAAATTCATAGAATTGTTTACTTTGATGCCTTTCCCCACTAGAATATAAGTTCCTTAGGAATCTTTAGTTGGCCACTGATGTATGTATCCAAGCACCTAGCACAGTGTTTCCCACGTTGTAGACATTTGAAACAGTTTTTGAATGAGTGAGCAAATAAATTGACATGAGAAAAAAATTATATTGTCTGATGAAAATCTCATCTGCAAGCAAGCAAAACTAAGTAAGGAGAGTGATTTTGAAGGGGACAGTGGTTTGAAAGAAAACAATTTCTCTTCGCAGTCTAGCAAGCCTGGTTTTCTCTATATTCTCTTTTATAAATTTAAATAACTTAAATGCAAAAATGTTTAACATTTTTAAGTTGTCTATTATAAATAACAAAATTATGGGATCAACATAGGGAAACAATAGGATAATATAGAACCAATGAATGCCGTGCTGTGATCTGAGGAGTGACCAAAACTCCAAATCTGAGAATACTTCAAAGGTAAATTTAAAGTACTTGAGTTTTAAAACTAGGTATGATATCTAGCATGATCTGGCAGGTTTTGAAAGGATAACATTATGTCTGAGTCATGATAAAACTTTATGAAAATTTATGTTTCTTGAATCTCCTGCTTTGTATCTTTCTTTCATCTTTCCCTTTATTTGTTATTATAAATCCCAGCTGTTTTTGTACATATGTTAAAAAGGATTGCGTGCTATATATTTTCCTGCTAGAGACTGGATAATTTCAATTCATGAAATGTATTTATATTTTGAAAACTTCACAACAGAAAGGAAATCTTTAGGAGATAGAAAATTCAAGTCATAGCATATATTGTTAGCATTGTTGAGCATGAGGGAAGTATTGGTCAATGTTAAAGATAGCTATCTGAGTTTTTCTCAGAATATTAACATGTTTAATTGACTGATGTTAAACTAGGAATAAAAAAGAACGGAGGGGATTGAATCAAAAACAGCAGAAATTTATTTTTGACCAGATGAGGAAAAACCCAAGATAGGTGAACATTTACAACAGTATATATATTTTTAATGTTGAAAATTTTTGCATTATTATTTTGAGAATTAGATATAATGTGTATATCAAGAATAAAGTTTTCAAAGACACCCTTTGGGTGAACCTAAAGCAAATTGCTTAGTTAAAATTCTTTAATGATTAAAATATACATTTTTGATGAAATGGTTTATTTTTGTTACTTAACATACTGAGATACAATAAGTTATTTTTAAGCTATATGAAGCAATCTAAACATTCAGCATGACTTAATTTTTGAAAAATTGTACTTGAAGTGGGGCCATCACTCCAAAAGTGCCGCACAGGGCAGGGGATGGGGCCAGCATCCCGTGTGCCATATTCCTGGCCTCAATTATTTTCTACTTGTGTCACTATGAGATTATGGAGATAAATCAAGTTGGTATAAGATTGTTTCCACGGGAAAAAAACTTGGGATCCTTAGAAAAATACTATTGTAAAAAGTGAAATTATTCACATTTACATGAAATTGTCTTTTTTTTTTTTTTACAAAAACAAGACTATTATGAAAATTTCTACTTTAAATAGAATTCAAATTTCTTTGTTATTATAATTATGCTTAAATGTAACCAACTATAAAATGTAAATGTGTATGAAGTCCACATGAAGTAATTATTAAAAATGTCCAGTCTTTAATAAAATATCTAAAATATGCAAAAGCAGAAAAAACTTTAATTTATTTAAAAACAATATAGAATTATATATAATATATTGAATATATAGAAAGATAGTTAGATTTAATCTTATTTTTTAAACTTTGTATTCTTTGGTTTTCTAATATATAATAACACAATAATAAAAAAAATTCTCATAAAAAATACAAAGTATTTACAAAATACTTCTAGTGTGAAAAACTAAGACTGCAGTGTGCTGTCTAAAGTGATTTATGATCTTCCAATGCTTATAGTAATGTCAAGTTTCAGTTCTGAATCACACTATTATAATGTGTCAAATAATTTTTAAAGTACTCCAACAGTTGACCACACCTGTTTCCACTCTGCAAATCCTTTCAAGTTCATGGAACTTTGATCGAAAGGAAATATTTAACTTATGTCTTTCTTTTTCAATCTAAAAATTGAAAACTTTCTATTGTAATTTTTTGTATGATATATTAGTCCTAATGGATAATAAATTGTTAAGATTAGCAATTCTCTTTTATTTGATCATTTGTAAAGAAATTTTTCACCCAGTTTCATTTGGGTTATTTCCAAGGAAGCCAGTAGACCAAAATGTGGTAAAATTCTACTAAATTATATTATGATATTCTAATGAACAAAATCTTTTAACACTTAATCAAAATATTTTGGCTGTGGGTCTCTAAATTTGATATATACATCTACCTAACTACTCATTCTCTATTTAGATATTTCATAGCATCTTAACAGTAAGACACATTTGTCATGCAGTTATTATTTGGCATTTTGGCCAGCCTACTTATTCTTGGCAGCTTTAAGCAGAATGAGATTCTTGAACCTTTCCTATAGTTTAATTGTCAATGGAAGTTACCATTTCTCTCTTCAGTCACACCTAATAGCTTAAATCATGGGGATAAAATAAAACTATCTTATTATTATTTTACTCATTTTTGGTATATGCATTTGACTAATTCTAGATTACATGAGTAAGGATTCAGGAAAGCACATCTACACTGTAAAACTGTGGAAATAATAATGACAACATAAATTTTCATAAAAAGAGACTGTGAAACTTTATGCAGATAAAATATTCATAGGGTGCTTCAGGTAAAGTTGGCATATTTGCTTAGCAGGACATCAGTGTTTTTCTTATGACTTAGATTTTATGGATCTTGATTCTCTCACTTTTCAGACACTCTAGTTTTGTGAGGCACTTTGAAAAATTATTTTTTAATCCACTGTGGAATTTCAATAAAGGGCTTAACAATGTCTTAATACAAATAAGTTATAAATTAAATATGAAAGTCAAGACATTTTCCTCAACAGAAATATCATTATAATTATAAGGTAAGAGTTGGATGAGAATTTCAAAATACTGTATGTTATTAAAATGCTCAAGAGGATTTTTAAGGATGTAATAGTTTTAATATGGATTCCTATCCTATTATTCATTACTCAGGATATTAAAACATCTTATCTTATTTCATTTGATAATCTTCATGCCATTGGCACTTCCAGTCAACATTACCAATCTAAACTGCATACTAATTGTTTCTTAACGTGTTTCCCTTTGTCTCATTTTTATTGGTAAACCATCTCATTTATGATTTTTATGACCCAGCCTTTGGGAGTATTTCTTCCTGTTTTGTCTTTTCCTTGTTTTTCTTGACTTCAAGTTAATGATGCATTCTGAATATTAGTTCTTTGATCTTGTTGAGCTGCATTAAATTATGCTTAAAATATTTAATTATATAAAACTAGTGACCCAGCACACAAAATCACGCAAGTACCAGAATTCCTCCCCACAAGCGCCTCCCCACACATGCAGCCTCACCATCCCACCCAGAAACAGTCCCATGGCCAACACCCCACTGCTGCCCTGGGAGATGGGACCCAGAAAACCACCCACTGCCCCACTGGTACCTCTGGACAAGTCTTCCAGAGTCAAGTCCCTACCCACCCATGCATGCTTAGCAGCGCACGCAGCCCCGCCCACCTGCACATACCTGCTGTGCACACAACCTCCTGCTGGTTGGTCCTTACAGTGTGAGGGCATCATGACCATTAGCATATTAGCTCTTTATTATACAAGATGCCACTAGGCCTAAGGGTGACTTTTCACCCTGGCCAATATGCTGAAGGGATCTTCCTGCATTACCCAATTATGTATGAGATTTCAGAATGTGCACTGTCTTTAGGACTTTCCCAAAACTGTATACTCTCTTTAAAAACTGCGGATCTGCTCTAGTTCCTAATCTATGGTGAAAAGCTAAAAATATTTAATTTTACCAAAAGAGATCCAGAAGGCCAAAATGATAAACTGCTACATATTCTGCATAAGGTATTTCCTTTATACAAGGATACTCTGAAAACACATACATTTATAGCCATAGAAACAAGTATAATGGCAGATACTTTTGGTGCAGGATGAAATGATGAGGACATACTTTGGGGGCTTACATGAGTTTTGAGAAATTTGAAGTTGTGTTTTCTGAGTGATCTTTTACTATATATTTCTTTGTATATAAGATTATTTAAGATTGTCAGCATAGGATTAATATAAGGAAGAAATAAAAAAGGAATTATATAATCTTCATAAAATGGATAGCAGAAGCAAGTAACAGAGAAGAATTTTAATCTATCTTACTCGTACACAGAGCCATACACACCCTATAGGGACTGCTGCCAGGAGGACTTAATCCCTGGAATGGGACAAGAAAATCTTCTCAGGGGTGGTGAAAGCTCTGTTTCCAGCAGGGGAAGAAAATTCCTCCTTTCAGCACATCAGCAATAGGAGCTAGATGGTGTAATGAAACTTTTGAACATGTGCAATGGAGTCCGGATGACAAAACATGGGGGAAGGGCCTACTGCAGGAACCATGGGAAAGGTAATTGGATTGGATAGAGGACATGAAAACCCAATAGAATTTACTGGGAAGAGAGCCCAATGCAGTCCCAGGAAAAGTTAGAAATTTGGGTTGTGTAATTTAAATAGTTCTTTGTCCTTTACCTGAACCAAGAAGATATACAGAATAACAAGAGCCTTGTGGCAATGTTTTTAGAGCCTGCCCACCCTTTAAGGCCCTAAGGGTATATTAATTCCCCTTAATTCACAATAAAAATCTTACCATCACATTTAAACTTCTCCACCCATGTATGTTTGCAATTCTTTCCTCATCTTCCTGAAAAATGACCTATCCACTGGCAATAAGATGATATTCATTATTTATGGCAAAACACACACGCGCGCGCATGCGCGCGCACACACACACACACACACACACACACACACACACACACACACACATGTTTTAATTGATTTCAGAGAGAGGGAGAGAGAGATAGAAACATCAATGAGAGAAAAACATTGATGGGCTGCCTCCTGCATGACCCCTACTTGGAGATTGAGCCTGTAACCCTGGGCATGTGCCCTGACTGTTGTGGAGCAGATGCAGGTGAATGACCACTGGAGCCCAGACCAAATTAAAATTTAGGGAGCCTTTATTAGCCAGCCCGGGGACTGCTCTGCCATCCTCCACAGGGAGACCAGAGAGCAGCCCCGACCCTTTGTGCAGGACCATTTTTAAGCACATTAACCACATCTTGTTTTTGCACAACAAGCAACCCAAGATAAAATAATTTTTCCCAAGCAATGTCAGAGTCATGCCATTGACGACCATGTTATTCACAGGGTCATCCTGTTCTTTAGAAAGCTGATAGTGTTCTATCTTACAAGGCCTATGTGCTGGGAAGGGGCCATAAGACCGTATCTCAAGGCCTGACCTGGTGTCAGCACTGACAACTCTATCTGGGGCATAGTTCACGGCCTCAATAGTGCTCAAAAATTCCCATTCTACAACACTGACCAAGAAAAAAACTCTTACCTACAAGGTGATGAGACCTTGGTTCTTGTTTTCTTGAAAGAAATATTTCAATTAAGGGACAACGTGTAACAAAGTCAATAAGAATTTTATTAGCTACAACAAAAACACACTTAGAATAGAGAAACTAGGAAGGGCATAGAAGAAGTAACAGGAGAGCCTAGGGTGGGCTCCTTTAGTGCACTGGGAAGTCAGAGAAAAAAAAGGCCTTGGAGGCAGGTTCAGGAGGTTATCCCTGGATGAGCTACCATTGCCCATTGCTCCCCTGGTGG
Organism: Antrozous pallidus; assembly: GCA_027563665.1. Taxonomy (NCBI): domain Eukaryota; kingdom Metazoa; phylum Chordata; class Mammalia; order Chiroptera; family Vespertilionidae; genus Antrozous; species Antrozous pallidus. Next base: position 89,980,323 of record CM050514.1, read on the forward strand.
CTTCCCTATGAAGGAAGAAGGGGGAATGGAATGTTTTGGGATGCACCTCAGGAGAAGAGTGAGCACTAGGTCCTTCTTCCTGAACATACTCAGCTCTCTCTTACAGGTGGAAATCTTACAAGAGGGTCTCTGTAGAATATTCATCAGCTTTCCAGGTGTGCTCTTCCAGAATCACGGTCTTCACTGATTGGTCGGTGCCAGGGCAGGAGGTCATTAGTCAATGTAGCTGGTCCTGAGGCAGCCATGATGTCACTTGCCTGGTTTTGCTGTGTGTTTGGTCCTGGGGCTAAAACACAACTGAGCCCCAGATGTTATCTTTAGGGAGGAAAGGGTCAGGGGGTCTAAACTGCATGACTAGCAATATAAAAGAGCAGGGGTCCAAATCCCATGTCCAGTGATATGCTAGGGAGGATAGGTTACCTGGGAGAGAGGTTCTTGTTTTACCAGTTCTGCCCCTTGTTGGGTAGCTGGGGCTTTCTGCCCTGGGGAGTTTCTGTATCTGGCCCATTGTTCTTGCTTTGCTCCTATCTGTCTGACAGAACCAATGATCTCCTGGTGCATGGATCCACACTCATCAGCTGAGCCACTCCAGCTGGGCAGTGAGTGTGTATTTTTGAAGGATGTAGAATGACAATGATCAGACATCATTATCCATATGAATTTTATTTGAGCTAAATGAAATAAAATTAGCATTACTAAGCACCCATTGTGTGCAAAATAATATGCTTATGCCTGTGAGTCTACGTGATTGTGCTAATTTTACAAGAATAAACTTTCCACAGTGTGCCTGAGATTTACAGGCTTTCTACCAAATCCCCTGGACTATGTTTTTCAAACTGATGAAGACATGGGATGGGAAACACATGGTTTCCCAGGTATGAGAGCCAGTTTGCAATAGGCATTTTTGAGGTGAAAATGTTGAAATTTCTGGAATATTTTAATGCTTGTTGAAAAATACTTGAAATCTTGTACATATGGTAAGCATCATGCCTACCCAAGTATTTTTACTGTCCACCCTGGCCCTTTGTAATTTTCAAAATGTGTGGGGTTAAGATGGGAATTATATAAGCATCTGGAACCTGCTCTTCCTTAATGTGGAACAAAAGGTGCGAAACAGGGAACAATTCTGCATGCTGGCATGTTTACAAATCACTTCAGGTTTTCCCCAGGATTCAATCACTGTGTGATTGAAGGGTGATGATGTTTACAAATTAGTATTTCCTTTGCTGTGAAGTTTTAGGCCTGAGACTTATGCATCTTCAGGAAAACAGTCCAACAACTGCTGACTTTTTGGTAAGAATCAGAGACAGGCCTACATAAAAGGAAGTAAGCAAACAGCAGATTAGGCAAACTGAAAGAATGAATGCTGACTCAACCTTTTGGGCACAAACTCCTAGTACTAGTCAGTGGCAAGTTCTTTTAACACCTTGTTTGCACCAAAAATATCACATTAGATTTTTTTCCCAAGGGAAGTTTTCCTAAATAGGATGCTCTGCCTTTAACCAAAAGTTGATTCATGTTCTTAAAACTGAAGAAGCATCTGCTGAAAATTCTGATTGCTGTTTCAAAGCTGAAAAAGTGTATTTATGAAACAATTTTTTTATTTTCTTCACAATGAGATTACTGAGATTCTATCTACTTAGACAAATTGTTAAAAACCTACTACACAAATCAGTTATTTCACAATAAAAGTACAAAACAATGTAAAATAAAAACATTTAGAAAAATTCTGTCTTCAGATATCAGATGTCACATATATTTCTATCAATAGCTGATTTTAAAAAAAAATATATAAATAATTCCTAACAAATTTTTTTGAAATGTCAATGAATATTATCGTTATTATTTAATCATATATTTTAAGCATCTGCTGAATTGTATTGATCTTCTAGTTTTCTACCTAAATATCTAATATTGGTGACTTCATTAATATAATAAAAACAATATTGTTTAAAGTAAAATGATGCTGGTGTTTTTGTATTGCGGGAACACTAAAAAATCCTGCCAAACATTTGCCTACACTAACGTCTTCACTGCACGAAGTATAATGAAATTGAATACAGTGCTCAGATATTCTAGACACCGTGCTATCTTCAGGGTATAATGTTCATAAACACACTACATAACCAGATTCATATAAGTCTATTCAGACAGGCACCCCCATTGTAAATGCAGTCTTTCAACTTTTCCTGGGTGTAACATTCTTACACACTATGTTTTAAACTAAAAAAATAATGATCCTACTGGGGAGCATTGGCATTGTCTATTCTCAGCAAAGTGGAAAAGTCCCTAACTGTCTTTTTGGTCTTTTTCCTTTTAATTCCTTCTGCTTTGGGAATGTAAAGCTATTACACAGTTGTCTCAGCTGCTACTTGGCATTCAAACCAGATCCTTGAGCTGCCAGACATTTCTAAATCCCACTCTCTTCAATTTTGCCAAGATGTTTACAGTTACAGTACAGCACCCATAAGCTGCATCTCTGGAGGGAACACCCTGCTGTCAGCAGCAACAACGGCCTTGACTCAGTTGGGGTCTCTCATGAGGACTGTTGCACACTCATACGTTGACATGCACCCAGCCATCTAACGCAGTGGGCTTCTCAAAGGCCAATTTATATTCCACATTTGTTCCTCCACAGCATTCCTCTAGGACAGAGATTTTCCAAATTTACAATCCAGAAATTTCAAAGCCTTCCAAAGTTCATAGCAATATGTATGACAATAAATTTTTTTCCAACATAAATGATGAAATGTTCATTTCAGTACTTCAAATATTTGGCAAAAGTTTCCAATCCACATGTACCAATAGTGATGGCATGCTTTTTTTCTTCATTTAATCAAACTGTGTTAACACCAATGTCTAAGGCAGAAAACCAAGTTTAAAGCCTGCTCTGTTGTGCTGAATGTTAAAGTGACAAGGAACTTGGTCGAGATCTGTATTAACAGACAGTTTGTAAGAAGGCAACATTAATATGCCCCTGGAGCTACTATTTAAATGGCTTTAACTTTATGATCTTTTAATGTGGGACCCTTCAGCCTGGAAATGAGGTGGATTTTCCATCCTCAGACTCAAATCTGCTCAGCAGGGTAGCTTCCCTGCTATCCTCTGAGCAGCTGTTAGCAGCAGCGTGTTCTGCAATAAAATTGATTGCTTCAGCCAACACTGTTCTACAGTCCTCAGCAGCTCCACTTTTTGTTGGGTCTCTTTGCACCTGCTCGTCAAAGCACCATATCTTACTTATCTCCAAGTGGTCTAAATGTAAATTCCAAAAAGAGAATGGCTTTCCAGAAAAACCATACAGTGGTTCTGTGAGAATTGTGAGGAATTGAATGCTTGTATTGCTGAGGTCTTCATGAAGATAACAGGAAAGGTTTGCCCAAGAAGGGGTTTTATTGTGATTAAGATCTTAGTTCTAAATCAAGGCATGGCAGCCAGTATCCCTAAATCATTCCTGTGTGTACACTGGGGAGGACAGAATGCATCAAGTGAATTTCCAGCAATATTTAGCTTTACGAATTCCCCTGCCTTTCTTGGAAGCCTCACATGTGGATAAGTAACACCTCCTTGATATTTCCTTTCAGATTCCTGAGGATCAGCTGTCAGTCCTTTCAAATGTCCCTTTCAGTATAAGGCAGGAGCTGGTATTGTCATAACTTGGTAACACAAAGGAAGCAGTTCAGCCTTAGTGTCAAGAGTGATCAGTGTGATGGCAAAATTGTTCATCTTAATTTTAAAATGCCAAAATACTTCATTTTAGCAATTAATAACTGTCACTATGTCTTTACACATGAGATTCTTGTTGTGCTGTATTCCAATTTAATGCAGAAATAACATTCAAATCCACTGTCAGGCAACTGTTCCTAATGAAATACTCTGAATTATTAGTTCTAATCACAATGCTGTATGGGGCTGTATCATGCTTGAAGACATGGAAGGTGACTTTCACAAACATTTATTCTTTCTTTTTGCTTGGACCATAACTTAGAATATTATAAAATTAAATATCATTTGTAACTTTTAAAATAGACTACTAATAATCTGAAGATTGAAACAATTATGTCTTCCCATGCCATTTTAGTAAAATGCAGCTTTTAATTTTTTTTTTAAAGAAAAACATTTTCCAAGTTTTAAAAGAATTTATCTCAGGAAAAAACTAGCATGACACAGTAGTTGGCCAAGTCAAATAATAGCAATGGAATAATTAGTGGGAGAAATACAGATCCATTTTTGGAATGGAAACATGGAGTTTATTTCCCGTCAAGGAGAACTATTTGCCTGAAATGTTATGACAATTTTGCTTTGTAAAAATGGAAAAAAATATGAGGGATTAGGTGGAAGTCATATAGAAACTAGATTTGCACTCGGATGTTAATATTACTCTTAGCGCACTCTGTTTGGGAGTTCCTTAAACATAACAGTGGGGTTTCTAAGAAGACAATTTTACCATTGACAAAATTATGTCACTCTCAAGACTATCTGCTTTAGGAAGACATTATTTGCTTCACAGTTCTTGCTTGAGAGTAAACACAGAAGGTTTGCTTGTTCCAGACAATTTTTCATTAACTTTGACTGAAATATTTGCTTGAAAAGTGAATATGCTGATATATTCAAACATAGAATTTTAAAATACAGATCATTCTCTATGTATTTTTAATATGATATTAAAATAATTTATATAAGAAGATCACAAGTACATACAAATTCTATGTTAAGGTTAGAACAAATGAAATACTCTGAGGTTATTTAGTGGTATGGAAGTAAAAAACTACTTTATTTGTGAATAAAAATATAATAATCTGATTCTGAGGAACAGGCATTGTTACTGTAGAATGTCCCCATTAAAAACCATCAAATAGAATATCAGAGGTTTACTGACTTAAATCTACCTAATCAAAAATGTGCTAGATCTGTTATTCTAATCGTCCACTTTCAATGAGAAGAAAATAATGAGTAAAGATAACTGGAAAGGGAAGAGTTATGTATTTCCACAGAAATATTCCCATAATCTAGCACATCAGGCAGTGTTCACTTCTGGACATTGTAAGATATGACCCTTTTGTTAAGTAATTAAAAATATTTCTAGTTATCTATTGCTGCATAACAGATTATCCTAAAACTTTGGGACTAAAAACAGCAAGGATTTTTTCTCTCACAGTTTCTATGGGTCAAAATATGAAGATTGATTAGCTGGATGGTTCTGGGTCAGAGTCAAATCAAGTTATTGGGTGGGGATATGTCATCTGAAAATTTAACCAGAGCTATAAAATCTACTTCCAACATGGCTCAGTTACATGACTGTTGGCCAAAGGCCTCAATTCCTTGATGGATTTTGGCAAGTGTTCCTGGCCACAAGGACGCGTATATAAAGTTACTTGAGTGATATGGCATCTAGCTTCCATCTGAGCACCTAATCCAAGAAAGAGTAAAGAGAAAGTTTCAAAGTATTCAAATATCTAATCTTGAAAGTCACACACTCTAACTTCTATCATTGTCTATTTGATGAAAGCAAGTCACCAAATCCAACCTACACTAAATCAGAGGGAAATTAAGCTCAATCTTTTGAAGGGAGGTGTATAAAATATTTGTGGATATAATAAAATCACCACTCTCTTTACTTTCACTTTACTTTAAAATTTCTCTCTTTCTCTCCATACATATCTATATTGGATGCCCATTGCACAAAATTTGTGCACTGGGGGGAGGTCTCCTCAGCCTATCCTGCAGCCTCTTCAATCCAGGACCCCTCAGGGGATGTCTGACTGCCAGTTTAGACCCAGTCCCAGGGATCGGGCCTAAACTGGCAGTTGGACATCCTTCTCACAATCCAGGATTGCTGGTTCCTAACTGCTCACCTGTCTGCCTGCCTGATCACCCCCTGCTTCTTCTGCCATCCAGATCATCCCTAACTGCTTCTCACGCCAGCCTGGTCACACCCAACTGGCCCCTTGCCAGCCTGGTCACCCCTAACTGCACCCCCCTGCTAGCCTGGTCACCCCTCACTGGCTCCCTGCCAGCTTGGTAGCCTCCAACTGTCCCCCCCACCAGCCTGGTTGCAACCAACTTTTCCCCTGCCAGCCTGGGATCTCTTTATATCACAAAACAAAACAAAACAAAACAAAACAAAACAAAACAAAACTTTGTAAAATACAACTGGTTAAAGTCTTATAACAGTGAGTTTCAGTTCTTGTTACCTATATGTTTAGTCCCTTTGGGAAACATTTCATTAATGTCAATTCACTAACTGGTATTTTGTTGCTTATTTTAATGGAAAAGGGAAAAGAACATTTCATATGCAAGTTAAAAAACCAGCATAGAAATTCTGGCTTGGTAAAATTCCAGCAGTGACTGTTTTATTATCATGAGATCCATAGTAAAAAAATTTGTGCCTCTATTTAATATTTTAGTCAATGAGGCGCTACTGATGGCTTTGGAACAGTCATGTATAATAATTCATATTTGTAGGCTTCACATGAGAGGGAGAAGAAGACAATCCACTTAGAGGCTATTGCTAAAGTACAAATGAGGAAGGTGCCAATGTAAAAAGAGACTATTTCATAAGCAGTACAACTTTTAATTTTTGTTGTTGTAAGGTTAAATTTATTTCTTAATTCTCATTTCAAACATTTTATTGTTACTTGTTTAGGTATTATGTAGTAGTTTGAGTAGTTGAAAATTAGCAGTACACTACTATTGATGTATAAAATAACAATAATATAAATACTAAAATGTATATTTCTTTGAGATTATTAGTATGATTTAATTTTGGCTGGATATCAGAGACTGACTTATATGAACAGATTTATAGATGTTTCTCAGAAGATCAAGAATTTTATATCTCACAACTCTTCTTTTATAATGCTTAGGGTGCCCAAAAGTACTGTGAAAATTTTTTGCTCATAATACCTATTTGTAAGAGAACTATGGAAACTTCTGAATTGATAAAAACCACACATATTCTTAGCCATAAAGACCCATATTTTGTAGTGTATAGTGCTGAAAGCTTGGGAAGGCTTTGGTGCAGGCAGAACCCTAATGCAGCAAAAACTTGATTATATTTCTGTGGTGCAGTCAGCATTGATTATCCTCAGGTCTGAAAGGGCTGACCTTTTCAACTACCGCACGCTCTCAGGCGAAGGGAGGTTAATATTAGCATCCAAAGTGCTGGGGTTCTCTAACGGGGAAGGTGTTGACCACAGGCTCACCTGCTTGCCCACTAGATATAGTTTGCACTTCTTGCCAGCTTTGGTGACATTACTAGAGGGAAATTAAATTTACAGAGGCTAAGTCTTGGAATGGGGATCAACCTTGGTAGTCTGATCAAGAACATGGGGATGAAGGAAATAGTGTGATTCTCTAAAGTGTACCATGGATTTTGCAGCTCGAACATCTGTTGAAAGCCTAGTTCTGCCGGTATCTGTATCACTTTGCACAAATTACTTACCTTTTTATGCCTCATTTTTGTCATTAAATAAAGATATCATAGTGAGTACTTCACAAGATTATTGGGAAGATTAAATGAGTTCACATGTATAAATCACTCAGGACATTTGCCTGGCATGTGATAAGCCCTATGGAAGTGTTTTCCATTATTAATTATTATTATTATTATTATTATTATTATTATTATTTCTTTATCTAAATTTAAATTCTTTTTAAGGTTTCATTTATATATTCTATTTTATTTCTAAGAAAAAATTCTTTATTGTTTAAAGTATTACGAGCCTCCTTTTCCCTCCATTGACCTTCCCTAGCTACTCCCATCCCCCAGCACATGCCCTCACCTCCTACTATCTGTGTCCATTGGTTATGCTCACATGCATGCATACAAGTCCTTTGGTTGATGTCTGACCCCCTCAACCGATGCCTTCCATCATAGGTTGGACAGTCTGTTCGATGCTTCTATGTCTCTGGATCTGTTTTTGTTGTTTCATCAGTTTATGTTGTTCATTATATTCCACAAATGAGTGAGATAATGTGATATTTATCTTTCTCTGACTGGCTTATTTTGTTTAGCATAATGCTCTCCAGTTCCATCCATGTTGTTGCAAATGGTAAGAATTCATTCTTTTTTTACCGCAACATGGTATTTCATTATGTAGATGTACTACAGTTTTCTAATCCACTCATCTGTTGATGGGCACTAAGGCTGTTTCCAAATTTTAGCTATGCTGAATTGTGCTGCTATGAACATAAGGGTGCATATGTCTTTTTTGATTGGTGTTTCTGTTTTTTTTTGGGGGGGGGGGGCGGAGGATATATTCCTAGAAGTGGCTCACTGGGTCAAATGGCAGTTCCATTTTTAATTTTTTGAGGAAACTCCATACTGTTTTTCACAGTGGCTGCACCAGTCTGCATTTCCACCAGCAGTGCAAGAGGGTTCCTTTTAGTGGTGAGCATAGCTGCCTTCCATTAATATTTAATAGCATAAACAATTTGTATTTTCATTCTTCCACGCCATTGCAGGACACACATATCATTCAAATATTATTTCACAATAATTCAATCATCTATGGGAATTTTTGTAACTTATTTTTTAAAAATGAAGAAACTAGTCACGTTTAATAGTTTTCTTTACCTCTCAAAGTATTCTATTAATAGGTAATTACAAAGTTTTGTATGACAGCTCATATTAGGCAAAAACAACTCTCACAGGTGATGGTAAAGCTGTGAGAAGATGAAATGCAGATATTCTCAATATGGCGAATTTTAAATTTAGTCAGCTACCAAATGTCTCTTTCTTCTCCTTTTCCATAGACCCTGGAACCAGGGCTGACTGAGCCCATCTGGGAAAGCACGCGAACCAGATGGCCACTGTGAACTGTGGCGGAGGCCCTGCAGCAATGACAACTAGTCCCAGAAAAGAAACTCTTTGGGGGCACAATGAGTGCAGGCCTAATTTATATTTTAGAGCTTTATTAGGAGATTAAGTCGAACAATGGCATGATTTTAAACTGCAGTGAGAGGGGCTATTTGTCTTAATGACAGTGAAGCTGAATTATAAGTTTGGAGAGCTTTGAAAGTGTGAAAAGATGGCATAAAGAGAGAGGCTGTGCAGATTACAAACAGTATATGAAAGAACTGAGGTTAAAGAGCCCATTAAAGCAATGCCCTCTTCACTATCTTATTGTCACAGGGTTTCTGACTTTGGGAGAGGTATAATCAGCAGGGGATAAAGGAGTGGCATTTCCCTCCTTTTATGTCAAATTACGTGAACAATTGATAACAAGGGATTAGAAACTGAAAATATATTGTGGCCTGTTCTAATCAGACTAATGTCAAGGTTGAAGAAACATGGTTCATGAACTTGAGAAGCATTAATGCACTTGTTATGGGGCAGCCACAGACCTCATGTGTCTAGAGTTCCAGCAAACACCAGGATGATAAAAATTAGTTCTGACCTAAGTTAACCAGTAAATCAAATACAGATATCCATCTGGCATTTCAGATATGGATCCTAATCCTCCCCTCAGCTTTTCTTTATTAGATGGCATGTAATAAATTTATTTATTTCATTGAAAATTCATTTTCCCATGTGAAATGTCTTCAACATTGATGAAGGATTCTGGATCAATAAACTGAGGCTCAATCAACACCAGTTTAAATGAAAGTTGAAATTAATGTTTATCATATTTTTTCATGCTTGGTGACTGTAATTATAATGAAATTTTGCCATTTGAAGTTGCCTCAGTTCGTTAGTATATGATTGACTCTATCGTGAGTATTAATTTTCCATTAACAACAGCAATGTGTTCAGGATCCAAATGTGTTAGATGCAAAGAGATGCAAAGATGAACACTCTTCTTTCCTTCATCTCACTGTTCAGGTTGTGAGACATTAAAACATCATACAAAGTGCTAAATGCAAGACCTTAAGATATCCAGCCACCTCTCTGCTCCCCCAAACATAAATAGGGTTACAGAGCCCCGCTGGTATGGCTCAGTGGTTGAGCGTCGACCTATGGGCCAGGAGGTCATGGTTCGATTCCCCATCAGAGTGCATGCTTGAGTTGTGGGCTCCATCCCCAGTGTGGGTTGTACATGAGGCAGCCGATCGATGATTCTCTATCATTGATGTTTCTCTCTCTCTCTCTCTCTCTCTCTCTCTCTCTCTCTCTCTCTCTCTCTCTCTCCCTCTCCATCTCTCTTCCTCTCTGAAATCAATAAAAATATATTTTACAAAATAGGGTTATAGAGAGGCAGAAAATGGAAATGGGTGAATGGGGTAAATGCAAAACAATATAGGAGTGGACAAAAGTAGGATTGCAGTTGATTGTATGGCAAAATATATAATACAAGAATAAATAATAATACAAGAATAAGCTTGTTAACATACTCACAACTGTAAGTCTACTTATGCTCACTCCTGTATAGTATGAGAAAGCTTTTCTGAGATTTCTACAGGTGATATAATTTAAAATCATCTACCTGCATGGACTAGCTTCCATATGAATGTCTTCCAGTTAGAATGTGTAAGGATTTGAAAGATCTTCAGTCTCTTTGCATTAGTTATTTTTTGCTGTGTAACAAATTACTCTGAACCTTAGCAGGCTAAAATACTTACTATCTCATACTTTCAGAGTGCCAGGAATCCAAGAGTGGTTTGACTCTGTGGTTCTGACTCAAGCTATCTTACAAGTTTGCAGCCAAGCTATCAACTAGGTCATCTGAGGCCTCACTGATAGATAGTCCACTTCCAGATAGGCTCACTTGCATGACTGTTAACTGCAATCCTCAGTTTCTTCAACATGGACCTCTCTATAGACTGTGTGACTATTCTTAGAACATGAAAGCTGATTCGCACAAAGAGATCTGATCAAGAGAGTAAGCCAGAGAGAGAGTATCCTTCCCCAAATGGAAGCCACAATCTTTGGGGACATGCCATTAATTTTGCCATATTTGTTTATCAGAAGTGTGTTCTTAAATCCAATTTAAACCTAAATGGAAGGAAAGAGTTTCAATGAATTTGTCGATATAATTTTAAAACTACCCAATTGCTACAACAAGAAATTCTGGAAGAACTAAAAATACTATGCTTTTCTTTAAAATCACTAAAGAGCCATGGATGCACTGAAACCTGAAGAAACTAAATTCCAGACAATAATGTCTTCTATTAAGACTGAAGGCAGTCGAAAGATAGCAGCCAGCAGCACAGCAGTGAGGGCGAGAGTGTGAGTAGGAGAGTGAGAGGGGCATGTATGGACAAGTATGGTGTGTATGTGTGTGAGTGAGGGACAGTTAGATATCATAGGAGCTTCAAATGCTGGCAGACCAGCTCCTCTGGATTGGAAGCCCTTGCTAACATTGCAGGCACTCCTTGGGTGATATGACTCTGGCACAGAAACCTTGCCATGTTGAAGGGAAAATTAGCAGTGACTAGGAGCCCAGTCTCACCACTACCCAGAATGGCCTTGGACACTGTCCTGGAACATGCAGCCACTTCAGCCAAAGTTGAGTTGCCTCACGCACAGACCCCAGGAATCATGTCCCCCTGGCTGCTGGCTCCTGGGTGCCCTCAGTCACTGCTTCATCTACAGACCTTGGGTCTCCCACTACCTGATCTTAGGCTCTGGGTCTCCCAGCAGTAATTTGCAAAATGATGCCACCCCAGCCAGGGATGAGCCACACCTTTCAGAGTTCTGCTACCCCAGCCACGGGCTCTGGGACTCCCAACACTCAGGCAGTAGATTCCAGGACCTCCACAGGGAGCCATAGAGTACATGCCACTCTTCCATGCATGAGTCACATGCCAGTGAGACCTCAGGTGACCCTTGCCACAAGAGCTGGGACTATGAGCACATTCACAACACCCTACACAATGAGTCCAAGAGTGAGTCACATAGTTAATCTGTGAGGAGACTCCATCTATGAATGGGAAAAGAACATTCAAGACACAACTACATCAGGGGAAAACCAAATAACTTAAGTAAGTAGAGGGTTCTTCTAAAGCACCCAGCTCAGGAGATCTGAGAGACTGCACCACTGGATCCCACAAATCATAATAATAACCTGAAATGTGAATGGATTAAATGCGCCAATCAAAAGACCTAGGGTAGCCAAATGGCTAAGAAAAGATTATATATATACTGGCTATAAGAAACCTACCTTAGAAAACAGGAATTACACAGAATGAAAGTGAAGGGATGGAAAAAAATTCTTTAGGAAAATGGAAATGAATAAAAACTGTGGTAGCAATTCTTATATCTGATAAAATAGACCTCAACGTGAAGGCCATAACAAGAGATAAAGAAGGCTACTTCATAATACTAAAGGGATTGATATGACAAGAGGATATAACTCTAGTAAACATATGCACTCAGTACAGGAGCATTCAAATACATTAAAAAATTTCTGGAAGATATAGAAAGCAATGCAATCATTCTGGGATGCTTTAATACCTCATTGACATTACTGGAAAAAATTCTAATCAACAAGGAAACAGCAATCTTAAATGATATACTAGATCAGATGGAACTAACTGACATCTTCAGAACATTTCACCCCAAGCTACAGAATATACATTCTTGTCAAGTGCACATGGCATAGTTTCAAAGTAGACCACATGTTCGGATGTAGGTTAAGTCTACAAATTCAAGAAGATTTAAATTCTATTAAGCATCTTCTCAGATCACAATGGCACGAAATTAGAAATCAACTACAATAAAAATAATCATAAACAATCAAATACACAGAGGCTAAATAGCATGCTATTAACAAATGGTTCACCAAAGAGATCAAAGCAGAAATAAAAAGCATCCTGGAAACAAATGACAATGAAAACACAACAACCCAAAATCTATGGGACGCAGTGAAAGCAGTCCTGAGAGGGGAGTTCATAACACTACAGGCCTACCTCAAAAAACAAGAACAATGGTAATAAATCATCTAACTCTACAACTTAAAGAATTAGAAAGAGAATGACAAGAAAAACTCAGAGTAAGTAGAAGGAAGGACATAATAAAGCTCAGCAGAAATAAATGACATAGAGACCAAAAACAAAAACAAAAAAATCAAGAACACATACAAACACACCAATACAAAAGATCAATAAAACCAAGAGCTTGTTCTTTGAAAGGAAAAACAAAATTGATGAAACTCTAGCCAGACGCCAGCAAACAAAAGAGAGGACCCAAACAAACAAAATCAGAAATGAAAGAGGTGAAGTAACAACCGATCCCATAGAGATACAAAGGATCATAAGAAAATTCTATGAACAACTCCATTCATATAAACTGGATAACCTTGACTAAATGGACACATTCCTAGAAAAATACAATCTTCCAAAACTCAATCAAGAAGAATCTGAAAACCTGAATGGATTTATAACTATTGATAAAATCAAAGCAGTAATAAAATAACTCACAGCAAAAAATGTACTGGTCTGGGTGGCTTCACAGGGGTTTTTTACCAAAGATTCAAAGAAGAAATAACACCTATCCTCCTCAGAGTATTCCAAAAACATTCAGAAAGAGGAAACACATCCAAGCTCTTTCTATGAGGCCAGCATTACCCTAATCCCAAAAAGAGATAAAGACAATACGAAGAAAGAGATTTACAGGCCAATATCCCCAATGAATATAGCTGCTAAAATCATCGACAAAATTCTAGAAAATTGTGTAGAAACCATTTTCATGTTCCACATGGTTCAGGGTTCCAGTTCAGGGTTTGGGCTCTGGAGAAGGCTGCACACAAAGGAAAGAGACTAGAAAAGTATTAATTTGAGAATATTGGGGGCCAGGTGGGAGCTGACCTCTATGGGGAGGACCACACACACCTCTGGTATTGCTATCCTTTTTATTAAGACTACTAGAGGCCTGATGCATGAAATTCATGCATAGGGGAATGTCCCTCTGCCCAACCTGCACTCTCTCCAATCTGGGACATCTCTCTCACAATCCAGGACTGCTGGCTCCCAACCGCTCACCTGCCTGCCTTCCTGATTGCCCCTAACCATTCCCCTGCCAGCCTTATTGATGCCTAATTGCTCCTTGCCAATCAGTTTTCCCTTAACTGCCCTCCCCTGCAGGCCTGGGTCCTCCCAACTGCCCTTCTCTGCAGGCTCAGTCACCCCCAACCACCCTCCTCTGCCAGCCTGGTCACCTCTAACTGCCCTCCCCTGCAGGCTTGATTGCCTCCATCTGCCCTCCCTTGCAGGATTGGTCCCTCCCAACTGCCTTCGCCTGGACATCTTGTGGTGGCCATCTTGTGTCCACATGGGGGCAGTCATCTTGTGTGTTAGAGTGATGGTCAATCTGCATATTACTCTTTTATTAGATAGAATAGAGGCATAGTGCATGGGTGGGGGCCAGCTGGTTTGCCCTGAAGGGTGTCCTGGATCAGGGTGGGGGTTCCCTTGGGGCTTGGGGAAGCTTGGGTGAGGGGACTGTGGTGGTTTGCAGGCCGGCCAGACCCACCAGCGACCCATAAATCCCTGGTATCTGGGATTTATTTTCCTTCCACAATTGAAATTTTGTAACCTGGATCAGAGCCAAGCCTTCTGCTTGCTCCGTGGTGACAGTCATTTCTGTTAGAATTTATTTACCTTCTATAATTGAAACTTTGAGTGGAGGCCTGGGCCAGCCAGGGCAGGTGGAAAGCTTGGCTTCCTCCATCTCTGGGTGCAACTCAAGCCTCCTGCTCTCTCCAGCTTTGTGGCTTCCATCATTATCTTCTATAATTGAAACTTTGTAACATTGAGTGGAGGCCTGAGTCAGCAAGGGCAGGTGGACAGCTTGGCATCCTCTATCACTGGGGAAACCCAAGCCTCCCTCCTGCTCTCTGTGGCTGGCAGCCATCTTGGTTGTGTTTATTTGCATATTTACTAATGATTGGCTTGTGGGCATGGCTTGTTGGTGTAGTGGAGATGTGGTCAATTTACATATTGGCATATTGCTCTTTTATTAGATGGGATGGGATACACCCATATCCTTTTGGCAGGAAATTCTAATAACAGAAAGTTATATAAGACAAACAGAGGTGGAGGCTGCTTCAGCTAAGAATGTTTTATCTCTGCCTTTCAGAGCAATTAAGGTTGTTGACCAGCCTTCCAGGTTTCCTGTCCACATCTCCCTATTAGTGAGACAATGATTGGTTTCTGGCATCTCCCCCATTTTTTTTTTTTCTTTAAAAAATCTTGCATCTGCAGACTAGAAATAAACATGTAAGAACAAAAAGTGAGACAAGCAATAATGCTTATGCTGAGAGGGAAATGAATCAGTCTGTAGTAAGTTTCTTTCTGGGCCAACATTTTTTTGATTCCCAATTTCAATATCCAACAGTTTTTTGAGTGCCCGTTTCAATGTCAAACATTTCCTTACATGTACATGTGAGAAATAATATCTGGATGGTGGACAAATGGTGGCAATGCAGGTTCGACCCTCTCTGGTTTGGTCCTGGGCAACCTGCAGTGATGCACAGCTGCTGACTGTTAGCAAGGCAAGGCATCATCAGCATCTTCCATCTCTGGACTGTTTCTCCTCTTGTCTTTGTGGTTGGTGCAGACCTGTCAACTCCTGTCTGTTGCAGGAATCACATGGTTTTGGAGCTATTTCCTGAAAATATACAAACATATTCTTGATCAAAAGTTAATAAAGGAATATTTTCTATAAATTTGACTTGGGATCCTTTTTATTTTTGCTCAAACTATTTTCCTTTGGCTTATTTTGATACCATGTGTGTTTTTCATGGGTGTGTTGCTGTGAACATTACAAATTAAAATTAATTTTCAAAGTAAAAATTTTTTCTCAATGTAATTTACTTACAGGATATTTTTCCTTACATGATATTACCCTACTATCTCCTACTTTTCTTGAATTAATGGAGGCTTTTGGAAATTTTTATAATGCAGTCTTGATAACCTTAAATTTAATTTTTTGCACAAAAATATGACTGCTTTAGGTTCATTGCATGTTAACAAATTTTATCACGAATGAACTACCAATAGAAATTTTAGTTAATACTTTAGGAACAGCTTTTTGTCCAGTACAATTAAATTTTATTGAATATTCACTTATTTCAATTAGTCAATATAAATTAATCTGAAAACTTTACTACTAATTTACTGTCAAATTTAATACTCTAACTACAATCTTAGTTTACTCCATAAATATTAGTGGAAAGAATTATTTGCATTCTTGAGTATGCTCTGAGCATTCTTGGTGCTAGGCTGAATTTAGATATAGGGAAGCTTCTATTGGCCAAGTCTCTGTTTGTTACCTGGGTCCCGAACTGAGCTTAACATGGGAAGCAAAGCAGCCATGGTGGCAGAAGACCTCCCTCAGAAGCGGTGGGGTTAAGGCCCCTGAAAGGTTGATGAGGGATGAGGGTCTGTGGCCCACCTCTGTTGACCCCAAAATTTTCTCCTCATTGCCCCTCTGCGACTGTGCTTGTCTTAGGTTGTTCCTTTCCTGAGAAATCTTACCTGGCTAACCAGCGATCCTCCAGGGTCAAGCAGGGTGATGTGAGGTTCAGTTCTGTCTCCTTGGTAGCCTATGCCCCCACGGCCTCCATGCCCAGAACCTTCCTTGGGATCCCCTCATCTACTGGTGGGCCCCCAGCACTAATCACATATCTTGGGGAACCCAGGGTTCTTCTCCATGGTGGGCTCAACTCACACCATTGGGCAGGAGACAGATTCATGGTACCATCCACCATGAGGCTTCAACCTCAACATGAACAGAAAGCTCAGGCCACAGTTGTGGGCAATTGGATTGTGAGAAAAGGGTCCCTCTAGGCAATAGAGGCCAATATAGAATGCTCAAGTGACTTCCCAGTGCCTTAATTCCTTTCATGTCCTTTTTAAAATTGCTGCCAAACATTCAAGTAATTAGTTTATAAGTTTGTTTGGGATAATTGTACAATATGATATTATAAAATATCAAAAATTATAATGACATTGTAGAATAATATCATGAAGGATATTCTTTGCTCTAGGCCATGTCAATTCAATTTCAAACTGGCTGTCAATTTCTTTTCGTACAGACAAGGTCTTAGTTACATTTTTTGCACCTCTCCCAGGAGCAAGTAGTGGTAGTAGATGTATTTTTGCTTTTCATTTAGCTTAAAACCTTGATTATAAATAAAAAAAAAGCCAATTTATTTAAGTAAAGTAGGTATCTTCATTTAAAAAGCAAAGAAAATTTAGTAAATGTGTACAGCTGATACACAAGCCACAAATGTTGCTCTGCCTCTACCTTAATTAAGCATGCAAGTGGCTACAGGGTTCTTGTTACTTTAAATTCTGCTGTTGGATTTTAAAAAATATTTAGTTACTTCATTTTGCCTTTCTCAGAAGCCAAAATCTTCATAACATTTAAAATATATTTATTAATTTTTTTTGATAAGGCTTTCCATGCAATTTCAACTATATTAGATCTGTTAAATTTAAAAATATTTCCTTTAAGAAGAAAGAATAAATTTCTTCTATTACTCCAGGTCCTTTGAGTTTCCCAATAATCATCTCTTGGTTAAAACCTTGAAATTTTAACATGGAAAAAATCATCAAATATATATATTATATATGATTTAAAGATTATAATACTTTTATCATTATCTTATATCAATCAAATTTAGACTAGTTTTTGCATAGAAAATTTTTCGTTGGGATCACAAAATTAATCCTCTTTTTAAATTAGACCAATAAACAACTTATTTTGAATTCCTAATTATTAGGGAAAACACAACATTTTATTTTCTCAAAAATAAATTCTTATTCTTTAGGCACATAATTACCACAACCACATTGTTTTCCAATTTAATTTGCACATTGAACTTTAAAGCTGGCAAGTTAAATATTTAGCAGTTCTTTGATTAATAACACTCTGTATTTCTAAGAATAAACCGACCAATTTTTTTTTCTTTGCCCAGGGAAATTGAGTAGAAAGCCTGCAAGTATTCAAATGCAAAAATTGTCCTTAAAGAATGGCTACAAGTGGGAAACTAATTTCAAAGGTTCTTTAAGAGTTTGCCACCATGGGGAAAACTTTTAGGCTACTGAAACAGGTTTTTTGGCCCCAACTGCTTGACTCTTCAAAATGACCAAGATTTTTCTGCTAAGGAAGTCAAGAATCAAAACTGTAGCCATTAAAATGCAAATTAACATATTCTTCAAAGATAGCTACTGGCAGGAAAGTGGTCTACCTCTATGCTGGGGGAAGGGCAACTACTCTTCTCCCTCCATTATCAACGGGCTTAGCCAGTTACCTGGGATATTTAGATATTTATAATTAATACATTATTTATCAATATTTCAACAATTTTTTAGATTCAAATCCAATTCGAATTATTTTAAGGTACTTTGGATAAATTCTATAATAGAATTTACTGCTTTTCTTAAAGGCCTTAAAAGTTAACTTTTTAACAAGGTTCATTAGCATTTTAAAAACTACTTTTTATTATGCAAATTCGAATTCTGTTGCTGGAATTAGCCTGAATTTTTTTTTGAGAAGATTTTTTCACCATTTCTATGAGGAAAAAGAACCAGTTTTGGGTTTTTCATTTTCTATAGCTTTTGTAGAGAGATTCCAGCTGAAGACAATCTAAATGTCCAAAATCGGACCATGCGTGCACTCTGTCTTGCAGCTAAGTTCTCTCTCCAGGAGCACTTTTTCACGGTGAGAAAGGAAACTTTAAATTAGCATACTGGGAGAGTGGGCTTCTATATTGGATTGCCACATGTCTCCCTTCCCCCGTATCTTGCTTACTTTGGGGGAAATTTCAGCAACAGATCTGGCTGCATATTTTTTCATGCTTAATAGACAAAGATAGATCTCAAAAATTTTTTCTTTTTCTTTTTGCTTTCTGAAACAATAACTAACATCCAATTTGGCCAAGATTTGCATTTCCCTGCAAGTTCTTTTATAATTTTTTAATGAAATCTTAAGTAATCTTATTATGGAAGAGCAGATAGCCTTGTCCTCTCCTGCCACCTTTGAATTTCGATGCACCAGAGGCAGTTTCATCAATGGAGTTTCACTTATTACAGATTTTTAAACTCCAAATACAAACTAAGATTTTAATTTGAACAAGAAACCACATTATTTTATAATCTAATTCTTCCCTATTAGCCTGGCTGAAAAAGAGGTTCTCACCCTCCTTACAGATCATGACTTTGCAGCTTGTTTGTGGGCTTTGCATGTGGTGAATTTCCCTCAACTATTTCTCGGTGAATTTTTTCCATACCTTTTCTCGGTATTTTTCCTCATTCACTCTAGGGAAAAAATATCATCTCCTCTAGATGTCCCAAGCTGGGTGCCAGATGTGGGAACCTTCTATATGTCCCACATGGTTCAGGGTTCTGGTATAGCATTTGGGATCTGGAGAAGGCCACCCACAAATGAAAGAGATTAGAAAAGTATTAATTTGGGAATATTGGGGGTCAAGTGGAAGCTCACCTCTATGGGAGGACTACACACACCTCTGGCCTTGCTATCCCTTCTATTAAGACTATGGGATACACCCATAGCCTTTTGGCAGGAAATTCCAATAACAGAAATTAATGTAAGACAAACAGAGGTGGAGGCTGCTTCAGCTAATAATGTTTTAGCTCTGACCTTTCAGAGCAATTAATGTTGTTGACCAGCTTTCTGGGTTTCTTGTTCACATCTTTCTATTAGTGAGACAACGATTGATTTCTGTCAAATTGGACTCAATATTACATTAGAAAGATCATACACCAAGACCAAGTGAGATTTATTCTGATGATGCAAGGCTGGTAAAATTATCTTCAAATCAATAAATGTTATACATCACATAAACAAACTGACATACAAAAGTCACATGGTCATATCAGTTGATGCAGAAAAAAATATTAGACAAAATCCAACACCCATTTTTTATAAAAACTCTCAACAAAGTAGGAATATAAGGATCATATCTCAACATAATAAAAGCCTTATATGACAAACTTACCTCACAATAAAGCAAGGGACTGAACCCAACATCACACTCAATGGACAAAAAATAAAACCATTTCCAATAGGAACAGGAACAAGACAAGGGCACTTTTACCAGTCCTATTTGACATAGTACTAGAAGTGCTAGACATTGCAATCAGTCAAGAAGAAGAAATACAAGGCATCCAAATTGGAAAAAAGGAAATAAAAATGTCACTATTTGCAGTCAATATTATACTGTACATAGAAAACACTAAAGACTCCATTGAAAAACTACTATATTTAATGAATGAATTAGGCAACTTAGCAGGATATAAAATTAATAACCAGAAATCTGTGGCATTTTTATACACCAATAATGACCTCTCAGAAAGAGAAACTGAACAAACAACCGCATCTATCATTGTAACAAAAATTAAAATACTTAGGAATAAACTTAACCAAGGAAGCAAAAGACTCATACTCAGAAAACCACAGAATGTTGAAAAAAAGAGATAGTGGAAGATATGCACAAGGGGAAGAATTACCATGTTCATGGATTGGTAGAATCAGCATCATTAAAATGGTCATAGTACCCAGAGAAATCTATAGATTCAATGCAATCCCCATTACAATACCAATGGCATACTTCACGGACCTAGGAAAAATATTAGAAAAATTTATATGGTATAAAAAAAGACTGCAAATAGCTGCAGAAATCTTGAGAAACAAGAACAAAGTTGAAGGGATCACGATACCATATATCAAGTTATGCTATAAAGCCACTGTGCTCAAAAGAGCCTGGTACTGGTATAAGAACAGACATATAGACAAATGGAACAGGACAGAGATCCCAGAAATCAACCAAAGCCACTATGCTCAATTAATATTTTACAAAGGAGGCAAGAGCATACAATGGAATCAAGACAGTTTCTTCAAAAAATAGAATTGGAAAATTGGATAGATACATGTTTAAAAATGAAATTGGGAGGAGGAACTAAGATGGCAGCATAGGTAAACACCTATTGTGCTGCCCTGCACAACAATTCCAAAACTACAACATAACAACAAAACAAACATCATCAAGAATCACCTGAAAGCTGGATGAGTGAAAATTCCACAAATAAAAGTAAAGGTGGGACACTGAGACTCAGAAGAGTGGTGGAGTGCAACCTTGAAGATACGCCCAGAAAGAGGTTTGGAGCTGTGGGCACGCGTGGGCTGTAGGGCTGGCAGCAGCAATCCTGGCTGGATTTCTCCAATGGGGAGGGCAGAGATGTCCCACTTCATAGATTCCCCAGTGCCAGGCAAGGTCCGAGGTCCAGGGTACACACCCTAAAAGCCATGTGCAGCAGAGGTATCCAAGTTTGAGGAGAGTGCACGTAGTTTGGAATAGCAGTTTGCGTGTAAAGTGCAGACAGCACAGACGCGTGACTTGCTCCCTCATTCGGGAGACCACTGGACTGTTTTGTCTTGGCATGAATTTGGGTGTGCAGGCTCATTTGGGGAGAGGCAGAGTTGTCAGGCAACAGGTGGAGACCAGCGGCAGCTTTCTTTTGGAGGTGCCTGCAGCCATTACCACCCAACACAGAGACCCGTGCACCGCATAGGGCATAGCTGATGCTGATGCTGCCTGCTCAGCTCAGAGACTCTGCCCATCCAACCTGAACACAGTTTCCCTGCACAGCCAATTGGCCTGGAGGTCAAACCCTCCTAGGGCTAACAACAACAAGCTGGGCTTAAATTCAAAAATACTGTACAACCCATAAAGGATTGCAGTAAGAGTATCCACCTCAGGTAACTGGGGAGGCTGAGCCACTGTCCCTTAGAAGACATCTACCACATAAAGCTAATGGACCAACTCAAGAAAGCAGCCACCATGCAGAGACATGGAAAGAAATCAGGTGTGAAAGAAATGGAGGAAAAAAGACAACTAGACATAGAGTTCAAAACCACAGTAATAAGGCTTTTCAAAGGCTCCTAGAAAAGGCTGATGAACTTAATGAGAACTATAAGGAAATGAACAAGACCTATGAGGAAATGAGTGAGACATACAAAGAAATGAACAAGACCTACGAGGATATGAATGAGACCCTCAAGGATATGAAAAAGGACCAGCTAGAAATCAAGCGTACACAGACTGAAATAAAAAATATTACACAAAGTCCTAAAAGCAGTCCAGAGGGTCCCAAGAACCAAGTCGAAGATTTGAAATACAAAGAAGCAAAATCCACTCGGCTGGAAAAGCAAGAAACAAAAAGAATCCAGATAATTGAAGATAGTGTAAGGGGCCTCTGGGACAACCTCAAGCATGCCAACATCTGAATTATTGGGGTCCCAGAAAAAGAGAGAGAGCAAGTTAATGAAAACCTACTTGAAGAAATAGTGACTGAAAACTTCCCCCACCTGGTGAAAGTAACTAACTTAAAAGCCCAAGAAGTACACAGAAACCCAAAATATAGGAATCTAAAGAGGACCACACCAAGACACATCATAATTAAAACGCCAAGAGCAAAAGATAAAGAGAGAATATTAAAAGCAGCAAGAGAAAAACAGTTAGTTACCTATAAGGGAGCACCCATACAATTGTCAGCAGATTTCTCAACAGAAACAATGCAGGCCAGACGGGAGTGGCAAGAAATATTCAAAGTGATGAATAGTCAGAATCTACAACCAAGATTACTCTATCCAGCAAAGCTATCATTCAGAATTGAAGATCAGATAAAGTGCTTTGCACATAAGAAAAAGCTAAAGGAGTTCATCACCACCAAACCAATATTATATGAAATGCTGAAAGATATTCTTTAAGAAGAGGAAGAAGAAAAAGGTAAAAATATAAATTATGAACAACAAGTACACATCTATCAACAAATGAATCTAAAAATCATGTGAATTAATAAGCTGATGAACAGGATAAACTGGTGAATATTACAGAATCATGGACATAGAGAGGGAATGGACTGACAATTCTTGGGGAGAAAAAGGGTGTGGAAAGTGCAGTAAGAGACTGGACAAAAATCTTGCAAAAATGGAAGAGGACCGTGAGGAGGAGTAGGTGAGGGTGGAGGTGGGATGGGTACAAGGCAGGAGGGGAGCTATAGGGGGATAAATAAGGGGAGGGAGAACAATGTAATTAATAAACTGAACAATAAATATTAAAACAAAACGAAATTGGATCATCAGCTTACACCACACAAAGATGAACTTAAAATAGATAAAAGACTGAAATCTAAGATGTGAAGCCATAAAAATCCCAGAAGAAACCATTGGTAGAAAATTTTAGTCATCTCTCCTAGCAATACATCTCCTATGAAAATGGAAACTAAGGCAAAAAACAAATGGGACTACATCAAATTAAAAAGTTTTTGCACAGGAAGAGAAAACATCAACAAAATAACAACTGGCCTCTCTGCATGGGAGAACATATTTACCAAGCATCTATCCAATAAGGGATAGACCTCCAAAATTTATCAGGAACTCATACAACTCAATAAAAGGAAGATAAATAATCCAACAAAAAATGGGCAAAGGATCTAAATAGACAGTTCTCCAAAGTAGACATAGAAAAACCAAAAGACAAATGAAAAAATGCTCAAAGTCTAATCATCTGAGAGATGCAAATCAAAATGATAATGAGGTACAGCCTCAAACCTGTTAGAATGGCTAGCATCAAGAAAGAACAAATGTTGGCGAGGATGTGGAGAAAAGGGAACCCTCATACACTGCTGATGGGAATGCATTCTGGTGCAGCAGTTTCCTCAAAAAATTAAAAATGGAACTCCCATTTGACCCAGTGATTCCACTTTCAGGAATTTATCCCAAGAAATCAGAAGCACCAGTCAGAAAGAATATATCCACTCCTATGTTCATAGCAGCACAATTTACAATAGCTAAGATTTGGAAACAGTCTAAGTGCCCTTCAGCAGATGAGTGGATTAAAAAACTGTGCTAAATCTATATAGGAATACCACACAGCTATAAAAAGGGAAGAACTCTTACCATTTGCAACAACATGGATGGACCTAGAGAGCATTATGCTAATCGAAATAAGCCAGAGAAAGATAAGTATCATATGATCTCGTTTATATATGGAATTTAATAAAAAACAGAAATTGATGAACAAAAATAGACCCAGAGACATAGAAACATCAAACGGACTATCAAACCCCAGAGGAAAGTTAGGGAAGTGGGGGAGAGATCAACCGATGAACTCATATGGGTATATGCATAACCCATGGACACAAACACTAGAGTTGTGAAGGCCTAGGGGAAGGTAGAGGGTGGGAAAGGGCAATGGGGGAAAAGGAGGAGGCTGCATAATACTTTCAACAATAAAGTTTTTTAAAAAAGACTGCAGGCATGGAGTCAGCTGATGAAATGTGGTAGAAATGAAGTTGAAATATTTTTCTTAAATACTTTCTCATTTTTCCTTTAAAATTTTTAAAATTTGTTTACAGTAATTCATGATTAATTATAGCAAGATTGCCATTATCTCTCTTCAGTGAATCAAGACATTTCAGTTGCATCCACCTAATTTAAGCCTTATTTTTTATAATTTTTCTGATTTCTTTGTAGTATTGGGTCTATTGTAGCAGTAATTGAGCTTCTTATACCAGTATTCCAAGTTAGTTTGCCATTAGTGAAATATTATAAGTATTGTTCTATTATAGGATGCCAGGGCTACCCACATTTACAAACCACCAGTGTTATGATTCTCATTGCTAGAGTGGCCATCATCTGAGATGGGCATGATAACTAGAGCTCAGATTCTTTAGGAATGAGGGTCACTCCACCAAAAATTCTCCCCAGTCCAGGAGAGATGTTAGCTGAAGGAAGGGTACTCTTGAATGGACTTTAGAAAAAGATGATTAAGCATCAGTTATGGCCTCAAGATCAATTGCAGCAACAAATTTTGGAGAAGTTTTCCCAAACAAGGCAATATTACTCAGAAACAGGTAAATATGAATGGAACAAGGAATGGGAGATACACTTCCAAGACAAAGCTGCCATTTTCCAAATATTGGTTGCTGATGATTCACTGGCGTATCTTTTATTGGAATTTTACTGGGCTGCTGAGAGAAGCCATGAAGAATGTTGTAACCCAGGAAGTGATTCTCAATTAATAACTGGCTGAAACAGGCATGCAAAGCTCTAGCCATATACCCTCAATTGGACATAATTCTGAAGGGTCACTGTAGCCCTGCATAAGATCAGCTGATGTCCTGGTTGCAACCCTGTCATGGGAACCATCTTACTTTTTCACTTCCTTATAGGGAGACCTCTCAATATTGCTTCCATAGAAACCTTCGGTATACAACTCTATCTCCAAATCTGCTTCCAGACATTTCAGTCAAAGATGATATGTTTGAGTAAAAGAAAAGGAAAATATATTATTGGAATGATTCAATTAACAATGCATTATTTACATACTTTCCTTAATCATTATGTCATATGGGTGACATATACTTTTATTGTAAAATTGCTTTTCAAATAGATTTTGATTTAAAAGTTATAAACCCATCTTGGATTGAGCTCTAGATCCAACTCTCCTTTCCAAATGCTTCCAGCTGCCTGGGAGTGATCTCAAGCCCATCACCAGATGCTTTGCTGTGAATTCACAAAAGGGTGGGAATAAAGAATCAGCTTTCCAAGACTTGTAGACCTGCCCACTTGTAGTCACTTTCCAGCAGCTGGATCTGCCTAAATTCCAGATTCTTTTCTTTCAGTTCTGAATCATTCATTCATTTATTTAGGGCTTATTATTGATACTTCTCTGAGCCTCCAACACCTTTTATTGAGATCTTATTTTCAAGCCCCTTTCACAATTGTTTAATGTCTAATTCTACAATATATTTCTTATTTTAAACAACCCATTGTAGTTTTGCTTTCCTGGTTGAAATTCCACCAGCTCAAATGTTATTAAATTACAACACGTGTGTCTAGTTTTTCTTTTTTCAAAAGTTTGTTTATAATTTAGTACTTTATAAACACTTTTAATATGTTTTGCAACTTCAGGGATTTTGAAATACATTTTTACTTGGGTTCTTTCTTCCTGATCAATGCATTTATTTATTTTTTATTTTTTCTGTCCCATTTAGTTTCCATCAAAAAATATATCAGCATTTATACTCTTATCCTTTAGATTTCTTAGTTTTCCAATTTATGTTTTTCCATTCTTATCTTATTTTAATATCTTATAGAAGAATTTTAAATAAAGTTTTAGCCTATTGATTTATTTTTAACCTTTATCCATTTTCATATTCAACCTGCCTTTTGAATTATTTCCCATTTATTATATTTTATTATGCTGTACTTTCAATTGTTCTTTAAGACTTTTTGTCTCCAATTCATATTTTCAAGATTCCCTCTTATTTCTCTGATATTTAACATACTTGTTTTATAATACTTGTGCTGTTTGATCTTTACTTTGTATGTTATATGATGATCAATTTGTTGTTTTTCTCTTAGGGCAATGAAAACTGTAATAATTTGCTTTGTGTACTAAATTTGTGGAATACATAATCAAAATACTTTCAACATTATTATTAAGATGGGTGGAGGGAAGTAAAAGGATTCCAGTTATTACCATCATTATCAATGTAGTGGTAAAGTTTGAAGTTTATGATTAACACAATAAGGCACAGAGCATGTGAAGAAATATAATATATGTTTCTAATAGGTAGGTACACAAAACTGTTATTGTGGTGATATTATAATCTGCTTTTAAAACTAAAACATCTATTTACATACTTTTGTTATTAATACAAAATGCAGCAAAGGTGGATACAATATCAATCTATAAAAACCAAAATTCCCTTTCATTAGACAAAATTAACTGAAAAATATAATAAAGAAATTTCTAATAGAAATAATAATGTTTGAAAAATCTAGGAATTTACCTAATTTTTAAAAATACATTTTTATTGATTTCAGAGAGAAAGGGAGAGGGAGAGTGAGATAGAAACATCAATGATGAGAGATAATCATTGATTGGCTGTCTCTTGTACGCCCCATATGGGGATGGAGCCAGCAACCCAGGCATATACCCTTGACCAGAAATCAACCTAGGATCCTTCTATGCTCTGAACCAAATCAGCTAAGGCAACTTACCCAATTTTTAAAAGGAATTTTTGAAATCGGTAAAGAAATGCAGTTTTTTCATGAAGAGGACTTCTGTCCATGCAGTAGGTCATAGTCATGCACTATTAGAACCACGTGGTACAGATACAATATAGAGTTTATTGGAGGAAAATTTACAGCAGAATAGTAGTCTCCTAAACCCTGATGGATCCAAGTCTAAGTAGAGTTTATTGATGGTCTTTGTATACAATGGCCAATGATCTCAGAGAGAGTGTTCTGTCTCTGCCAATAGATGGATAGGCAACTGAGAGTACCCCAAGAGTATGAGCAAGTTCTGCCACCAACCCTCACTACATTTCTGTAAACTAATCTAAGAATGATAGGGAATCCTTAGCTTCTCTAAATAAAAAGAACTATCTCAAGGGATTGTCTAATCAAGGAGCAACTTTGAGGGCTATCCATATGGATGACCAAGGTGTACATATTGTGGGAACATCCTTGTATGCCAGGATGCTGACAGGAGCCAGAGGCTGAGCCAGTTCTCTGATAAGCTTATGATAGAGAGAAGGGAAGGGGTCTCCAGGCCATTCAGAGTTGTTTCTTATCCTTAACATTATCAAAATATTTATTCTTCCAATATTAATCCAAAAAATATAACATTAATATAGCACCTACTTTTTCTTAAAGAGAGGGAGCCTACATCTTAAATGATATGAAGATATGCTATACAAAACAAAATGAAAATAATTTGTCACTGGGGCAGCCACAGAATACAGACCATTGGAATAGACTAGAGCAATGTTTCTCAACTTCAGCACTCTTGATATTTAAAGCCAGATAATTTACAGTTGGGGACTGGGGCAAGGTTGTTCTGTGCATTGTAAAATGGTTAGGACTTTACTCACTGGATTTCAGTAGCACCTCCCACCCTTCACCCCATTTTTTGACAAGCAAAAATTTGGGTATTTCCAAAAGTCCTCTGTGGGTGGAGTGAAGATTGCCACTAGTTGGGAACCATTGAACTAGAGTGCTAAAAAGTAAAGCTATGTATTATGAGTGCCCCCCCTTTTTTTGATGAAATTGGCCCTACAAACCAAAGGGTGGGAGAAAGATTAATAGAGGAAATTAAGAAAACTGGCTCACATATAGAGTAAAATAAGGCTAGATACTGTTGTGGGCTGGATAATGGTTCACTCAAATATGTCTGCTTATTAAGCTATAGAAAAAGGAGTAAAGGAGGACTTTGCATAACTTAAAAGTTTTCCAATGAGAAGACTATCTCAGGTTATTAAATGGATGGATGTAATCAGAAGGTTTTTTTTTAAAAAGAAAATATAATGAAAACAGAGAGATTTTAAGGTGCTGCTATTGTCTGTGAGGATGGAGAAAGGAGTCATGAACCAAGGAATGTAATGAGTACACATCTAGAAGCTGAAAAAAGTAAGGAAATGGATTCTCCTTTATAATCCCCATAGGGAATAAGTCTCCACTGACATCTGGATTTCAGCCCATCTCAGGTATCTGCCTTTTAGAAATATAAGGGAATAAAATGGTATCGTTTTAAGTCAGTAAATTCATGATAGTTAGTTATAGCAGAAATAGTAAAATAGACATCTACCTCTAATCATATATAACTAGGGGCCTGGTGCACGAAATTTGTGCAATGGGAGTGGGCGATACCTCAGCCCAACCTGCCCCCTCACACATACTGGGAGCCCTCAGGGGATGTCCTACTAACCACTCACCCCAGCCTGCCCAAGGCTGAAAGCCTCTGGTGAAACTTTAGGCCTTGGGCACCCAGCCATTGCCCTGCAATGAGGCCGATGGATGGCTCCATCCCAACCACATATCCCACCCCTGCCCAGGCCTTTTCCCAGCCAGCAAGAGCCCTGATAGCATGGGCCTCGGCCCCGCCACCACTGGCCCAGGCCTTCTCCCTGGCCACAGCCCTGGCCACCTCGGCCCTGCTCCCCAAACGGCCTAGGCTACCTCAGCCCCACCCCCTGTGGCCATGGCTGCCTTGGACCCACCCCCCTGTGACCCAGGCAGCCTCGGCCATGCCCCAGTCATGGCCACCTCGGCCCCACCCCTGCTTCTGATTGGCTGGTGGTCATGGCTGGTGGGCGTGGCTTGTGGGTATAGGGAAGATATGGTCAATTTGCATATTACTCTTTTATTAGATAGGATGGTGAATGCTAAAAAGATTAAAACATGTACATAAAATAATAAATGGAATAAAACTAGTAGCAGAGAATTTTGGAAGATAATTCTTTGTATTTGGGATGTGAGAACATTTTTTAAAACCATAACCCTTCAGAAACACACATCTCACACACACTCAAAGAGAGAGAGAGGGGGGGAGAGAGAGAGAGGAAGAGAGAGAGAGAAAGAGAGAGAGAGGAAGAGAGAGAGAGAAAGAGAGAGAGAGGAAGAGAGAGAGAGAGAGAGAGAGAGAGGAAGAGAGAGAGAGAGAAAGAGAGAGAGAGGAAGAGAGAGAAAGAGAGAGAGAGGAAGAGAGAGAGAGAGGAAGAGAGAGAGAGAAAGAGAGAGAGAGAGGAAGAGAGAGAGAGAAAGAGAGAGAGAGAGAGGAAGAGAGAGAGAGAAAGAGAGAGAGAGGAAGAGAGAAAGAGATGGAGAGAGAGAGAGAGGAAGAGAGAGAGAGAAAGAGAGAGAGAGGAAGAGAGAGAGAGGAAGAGAGAAAGAGAGAGAGAGAGAGGAAGAGAGAGAGAGAGAGAGAGAAAAGAGAGAAGAGAGATATTTAACTACACACACCTAAATATCATTCAAAGGACATTTAATGGAGAAGCTATTTACAAAATCTGCAGAGTTAAGGGCCGAAGTTTGATCAAAGACCTGGAGTTAACTAATGGTGAATAGCCTTTATCATTCATAGGTTTGAAGTAAGAAGGAATGGTTATCAGAAAGTACTCAGAACTGCATCTTTGACAGGGGGATATGGTGAAGGAATGCAGAGACTGCAAAATCAAAGTCTGGAAGGGAGGAAGTTGGGAAATAATTGTTTTCTTCATTTTTCTTTCCTGCTGCTGTTCAATCACATGTTGATATCTCCCATTGTCTGAGCATACCTGAAAACCAGAAGGCAGGAGAGTCTGATTGAGACAGTCTATCAAGATCAACTTCTTGGGTCACAAAGGAGGATGAAGAAAATTGATAGTTGATCTACAGAGGCATAAACAGATCATTCATCACAATTGAAACTATGAGTTCAAATCCAAAAAGTATATCTTGGAAAAATAACAGATGGATAAAAGATAAAAAAGTAATTCAATGTAAAAATGTAACAAGTAATGACATCAGCAGATTGCAGAATAAGAAGCTCGAAAAGCCTCTTATTTATAAAAGCAATGACACTACTGGTAAAAAGATCCACTTTAACTTTTTCAGAACTTTGTAAATCAACCAAAGGTTTGCAACAAACTGAAGAGCATTTATTGAAGAGAAAAGGCTAGATTGCGGAAAGAATAATGAGTTTGGCATTTTAACATGCTATACTCCCATCTCCACCCCCCCCCCCCACCACCACCACGTCCTGTAGTAACTTTGAAAACCAACAGTTTCACAAAATTACTCATGAAATTAGTAGCCAAGCAACCAGTCAAGGGAGCAGAAGAAATCTGGAGCTCCCCCAAACTTTGTTCCTGATAATTGTCATTATGGAAATTTTCTGGCAATTCCCCATAAATTCCCACTTGCTGGACCTGTCTTTATTTAATCTGATAACTTAATCACTGTAAACAGTTCTCTTCCTTGAGGTATTTGCTAAAAACAATCAGTGGTAATTTATTAACATTGAAGCTGCCTGATGTAGTAATAAGGGGATCAACAAGAAGCTGACCAAAAAGCTTAAAAAGAATCTTTGCTGTGAAATGAGATAGTCATAGAGATATCTGAAAAGCTTTGAAAAAATCTTGGGAGTCTAAAAGGCAGCATAAATGTGATGGGCTATAAGTGTAAGTATGCAAGTCTCTTATCTCTCATCTTTGACATACTTTGAAGCTCTGTGCAAGTGGAAAGTAATGTCTAACAGAATTTTGACTGCTAGGTGGGTCATTGAAAATATGCCAAAATACACACATGTAGTAGCCCCTCAGTGAAATTCTTCAAGGCATTTAAGGAAATCCACTTAATCATTAGCTGACCACTAACGTAATCAAGCAGAGAATTCAGTGGTTATATATGACAAAAAGTACATACTTTACAAATTTAGTTCAAGGAAGTGACTGAACAAATAGCAGCCCCAATAATAAACAAACAAAAGCAAAGTAACACTGAGAGATGGATGGAGCTTGAGTGACCATGTTATAGTGTTTTAAATATCTATATGTCAGTTAAAAATCATAAGACTTGTAAGAAACAAGAAAGTAAGACCTATATATTGGGGGTAGAGAGGGGGGAATGTAGGCAGTAGAATAGAAACTGGCTCTGAAGATGTCCTGACATTGTAGTTACTAGAAAAAAACACACAAAACCTCTATATAAATTAATTTATAGTGTATTCAAAGAACTAAAGGGAATCACATCTAATGTATGAGATAATGTCTTACCAAATAGAAAATATCATAGAAATTATAAAAATAAAACAAAACAAGTAGAAATTCTGGAATTAAACTCTTCAAAACTAAAATGAAAATTTCACTTGAGGGCTCAACAGCAGATCTGAGCTGGCAGAAGAGACTATCACCAAACCAGTAGAGATTGATGGGGATTAGTTTGAGGAACAGTAAGAAAAAAGAATAAAGAAAAGTGAATCATATGATCTCACTCAGATGTGGAATATGATGAACCAAATTAACTGATGACCAAAAAATAGACCCAGAGAAATAGAAGCATGAACAGACTGTTGAACCTCAGAGAAAAGGCAGGGGTGGGTTGGGTGGAAGAGTTCAACAATAAATTTATATGCATATATAATCCCTGGACAAAGACAACGGGTGGTGAGGACCTGGGGGTGGGGATGGGACCAGGCTGGAACTGCTAAATGGGGGGAAAGGATGACCTAATTAACACTTTCAACAATAAAGATAAAAAAAAGAAGTAGAAAAGTGAATAGTGCCTCACAGATTAGAGAGAACCTTGAAATGGATGTGTTCCAAGGCCACTGCTACTCTTCTGCTGTAGGCTTTAGCATAGTTCTCTTTTGTCAGCATTTAGCCCTTTCTCCCTGCACTTATCCTTTTGAAGCTAGAGGTTGTAGAAGTTCTGCTGCTTCTAACTTTGAGTTACCTTGTGGTACCCCTAAGTCCTGTACATACCCTTTAAAAATATGTCAATATTATCCTACAAATTGTCTTATTTTTGTGATAATTTTATACATGTTTCTTATAGTAGACTGATGGAAACCTCGTAGTTGTCTGTTATTAGGGTAATAAATAAGCAAAGCATGATGATATAGACCATGGAATACTATTCCACTGCTAGAAGTGATGAATGAAATATATTCATAGCAACATTCTTATACTTTACAAGCATTGTGCCCAATGGAAAGAAAAACAAGACATAAAATAAAACACTTACTACCGTAAACCTGTGGTTTTATGTACATTTAAATCACATACAATTCCACTATTTTTCAAAGATACTTGACACTCAATGACCTATACTATAATGGGTACCCATTGAAAAAAGAGGAAAATGAGTCACATATCAGAAATGAAGGGAAACAAACCCTAATAGGTTTGGCTCAATGGATAAAGCATTGCCTTGCAGTCTGAAGGATCCCAGGTTTGATTCTGGTCAAGGGCATGTATGTACCTTGGTTGCGGGCACATCACCAGTTGGGAGTATTCAGGAGGCAGCTGATTATTGATTCTCTCTCATCGATGTTTCTAACTCTATCCTTCTCCCTTACTCTCTGTAAAAAAAATTAATAAAATATATAAAAAAGAAATGAAGGGAAGAATAAAATTGTAGTATATGTGAGGATACTTTCATGTACAAATAGATATATCAAGAAATGAGGAGTTTGATCATTGGTAGATGTCAAAAAAAAAGTGGTCAATATATATATTGTTGTTTGTTTTGAAGTCCTTTTTTATATAATTATGAATTTAAGATTTCTTAAGATAAATTGGGCAACACCATAAAAATGGAACATTATTTATTATTCTGGTTATGATGTGCACATCAATACCAAAGTGGAAAATTCAACCTAATGGAGGTTATCATTTTGACCAGGAAAGAGAGGATGAGTGAAAGGGTCATGGGTAGAATAGAGACTATGGATGGAATGAGGGAGAGAACTGTGGATGGGTAGAGTAAAAGTTTGGATGTGGTAATTATGAGATTTTAAGAAGCAGAATGAGGTTACAGATGGAGCTAGGGATGAGGTGACACTCAAGAAGGGGACAATATATATATATATATATTTTGCTCATTAACTGGTTATAAGTTTTTAGAGAGGTACATCATATTTTCCTAATGCTACATGCCAACGCATTGTTATTTAGAGACATCCAATTGTATTAATATTGAATTAAAACAATATTTAAATGTCATATATTTGTGTCTTTTAATAGTCCAAAACAACAGAAATTATGTACATCACTGGTAACTGATGGAAAGAATTTTTTAAAAAAGGGTATGTTTGATTGTCTGCTGAAGGAGAGTTTTTTGACGAGGTGGTGAGGAAAGAGAAATGCCAGGCATCACTCTCTTCAGAAAAAAAAGATGGCTTTATTTTAACATTTAATGTGCCTGTCAGGCAAGCCCAAATAATTTAGGTGCGGGGAAATGTGGGCTCTGTAAGATTTATGTGGCTTAATAAGCGTGGGAAGAAGATTTGGCAGGAAGATTCTAAAGACAGAGAACAGACAATTTTTAACAGAAGACGTTTTGCTTATGGCATTAAATTAACTAGTAAAGTAAAAATTATTTAATAGCAGTTGTTTTCTCATTTGGGGATATTATTGAATTTTTATGTGAACGATGGCAATTTAACTTTAATTTTTATACCATTAACTTAAAAGTAGTTGTATTCTTAGTGGATTGGTTTGAGTAAACCTATCCACAGAAAATGACAGCCCACAAGTACCATAAAGAGTATCTTTCTTATTGTATCTTTGGAAAGGAAATCTACATACATAATTGCTTGCATTATATGATCTGAGAGTAAATGTTCATTCTATGAAACAAAGGAGCCAGCATTGCCAGTCCCTAACCAGAGATAATCTTCTAGTTAACCTCCTACCCATTCATGAGATTTCAGAGATAACTACAAGCACTGAATTGAAAACTTGGGTAGTTTCCATTCAGGGAAAATGAAATATTTATTTGCATAAAAGATAAAGGGGAAAGAGAAATGTGTCTTATATTGAGAAAATGGATTGGAATCCAGTCTTGCCAGACAATTACATACTTGGCAGTCAAAAGCACTGTAAGGTCTTTAAGACCCGGAAGTCATAGTCTTTGGTACTGCATCTGTTTCACATGCATGCTCCAGCCCCCCTGAATCAGAATAGCGAACATTTCTGCTGTTTTATTTTCTTAGCCAGTTGTTATTTGTGCTCAACTGTGCAAGCAGCATGCCTCCCGATTGATTTAAGTTTCTTGGCAAAACAGAAGAGCAGGTGGGGGATACAATGATTCTGCAAGCTTTCAGAATCTTGCGGCTTCCCACCCCTCACCCCCGCCCTTATCTCTGAGCTGGGAAGTGCTCTCTGAAGTGATGTGAACATTCACCAGACCTCTGTGTGACTTTGAAGTGCTTGCCTTTCCTGGCAGCTTTGATTGATCTTTAGGGGGAAGTGGAATTCTCTAAGCTTGGTGCCTTATGGAGCACAGAGAGTGGCTGGTGCACAGCTGGTTTTAGGAGAGTAGAAGCTGAAGCCAGAGACAATTCCCTCTTCTCGAAAGTTTAAATGCTCTGTAGGCATGTAATGAAAGCCACACAAGCCATTGGCTGATATACTCCTCTGCTTCCCTGGGGACTTAGCTCCTGAGACACAGGAGGGGCACTAGCTCATTGTGGGGTGGACTGCCATTAGGAATCCCATACTGGCTGATGTCCTCCTCTTGAATATTCATTGCCTGTCAACTGGAGGAACAAGGATATTGAGTTATCACCGAGCTGTGAATGTTACCAATAAAAAAAGCCACAAAATTTACCTGAGTATTTACATACGGCTAAAGGATTATTTTCTCTGAATCCTTTGATATTCTCGTAATAAAAACTATGTATACTTTCCAGAATCTAACATTTTGTAAATTGCATATTCAAATGATTATAGATTCTAGATTATAACTAGAAGTCAGAGGTCCAAAGTGCTGTTTGTAAATGATGAGAGAATTATCTTCTAAAGTGTGACAGGGTATGGAAGTATTGAGCTCTTTATAATTAGCCCTTAAAGTTAAGGGAAGCAGTTAAGGGAAGAGAGTTAAATTAAGGGAAGTAGTTCTCTACCTGGATTGGTGTAGACAGTTTAGACGAGTATTAATGATTGGAGGACACTTTTTTCTATCAGCTTCAGCAATATTAGTAAACTTATAAGTGAGACCCTGCTACTCCTCTACTTCAAACCCTCCAACAGCTTCCCATACCACTCAGGGTATAAGTTACTGAGTTACTACCCACCTCAGTGGCCTATGGGCTCCACTTCCTGTACCAGCCACTGATCACACCAGCACCTCACCTCTCTGACCACATGTGTTATATCCATCTACCTCACTCCACCCTAGACACACTGGTCTCCTCATTGCTCCTTAACAGGTCAAACTTCTCTCACAGGGCCTTGGCACTTGCAGTTTTCTCTGCCTTCTCAGAAACCTCCGTGGTTTGCTTTCTTATTTCTTTTAAGTCTTTTCTCACATGTGCCACCTTTTCAGTAGTACTTTCCTAGCCATTTTGTTTGAAGTTGCATCCCTCACTCTAAGATTTCTTGTCTCTGTAGTTTTCACAAACAGAATAAATATTTTATACATTGTTTATTATCCATCTTTCCATTTCATGAATGTAATCTTCATGAAAGAAGTTATTTTAATTTCCTGTGTTCGCTACTCTTTCAGCAGCTAGAACAATGCCCAGACCATGTAATCACTCCATAAATATTGGTCCAAAAATAAATAGCTGACATTCATTTATGCTTCTGCTGTTTATGCACACTTTTGGCTACTTTATATATATATAATTTACTACTCACAAGAATACAATAAAAGCAGTGACTCTGCCACTTCATTTTACTGAAGGGAAAACTGTTGCAGAGTTTGAATAACTTCAAGATTGTATTACTAGAAAGCAGTAGAATAGAATTGAAACTCTGATAACCCTAATCTTACAAATCAAGCTGCCAGTTTTATTTCACTTTATTAACCATAATAGTACTTTACCTACCCTAAAACTATATTTTTTAATGATTTAAAGGGAAAATTTAAATTTGTTTTCCTTAATTTAATTTCAATTTATTTTAGTATTTAATTTATTTGTTGAATTTATTGGGGTGACATTGACTAATAAAATTATACAAGTTTCAGGTGTACAATTCCATAGTACATCATTTGTATACTGTATTGTGTGTTCACCCCCAAAGTCAAGTTTCCTTCCATCAGCATTTATCCCCCTCTTTACCTTCATCTACCTATCCGGACCCCTTTTCCTCTGGAAAACACAATGCTGTTTTTTTTTTTTTTTTGGTGTGTATATGTGTGTGTCTGTGAGTTGGTTTATTTTTCTTAATTCCTTCACCTTTTTCACCCATCACCGCTACCCTCTGACAGTTTCAGTCTATTTTCTGCATCAAGAATCTGTTTCTATTTTGTTTGTCAGTTCATTTTGTTAATTAGATTCCACCTGTAAGTGAAGTTATATGGTACTTTTCTTTCTTTGACTGGCTTATTTCACTTAAAATAGTACTCTCCAGGTCCATTCATGCTGTCACAAAAAGTAAGATTTCCTTTTTTTTTTATGGTGGGTAGTGTTCCATTATGTAAATATACCACAGCATTTTTATCCATTCATCTACTTATGGATACTTGGGGTGCTTCAAATTTTGCCTATTGAAAATAATGCTGCATGCTCAAAGTCACTAATCATCTAAGAGATGCGAATCAAAACAACAATGCAGTACCATTTCACACCTGTCAAAATGGCTATCATCAACAAATCAACAAATGACAAGTGCTGGCAAGGATGCAGAGAAAAAGGAACTCTTGTGCACTGCTTGTGGGAATGTAGACAGGTGCAGCCATTGTGGAGAACAGTATGGAGTTTCCTCAAAAAACTAAAAATGAAAGTCCCATTTGACCTAGTGATCCCAGTTCTAGAAATATATCCCAAGAAACACCAATTAGAAAGGATATATGCATCCCTATGTTCATAGAATCACAATTTATCATAGAGATGCATATATTCTTTCAAATAAGTGTTTCAGATTTCTTTGGGTATATTCTCTGAAGTGGAATCACTGAGTCATAAGGCAGTTCCATTTTTAATTTTTTTGAGATAACTCTATACTTTTCCATAGTGGCTGCACCAGTCTGCATTCCTACCAGCAGTGAACAGTGTTTTCTTTCCTCCACATCCTTGTCAGCACTTGCTGTTTGTTTACTTATTGATGTCTCAATGTGGTTTCAATTTTCATCTCTCTGATGATTAGTGATGTTGAGCATTTTTCTGTATGTCTATTGGCCATCTGTATATTTTCTTTGGAGAAGTGTCTATTGAGGTCCTTGGCCCATATTTTAATTGGCTTGTTGTTTTTTTGTGTGTGTTGAGTTTTAAAAGTTATTTATAAATTTTGGATATTAACCCCTTATCAGATGTATCAGTCAATATAATCTCTCATTCAGTGGGTTCTCTTTTCATTTTGTTGATTGCCTTTGCTGAGCAAAGACTTTTTAGTTTGATGTAGTCTTATTTGTTAATTTTTTCTTTTGTTTTCCCTGCCCAAGAAGACACAACAGAAAAAAATATTGCTACAAGACATATCTGAAGTTTTATTGCCTATGTTTTTTGTAGGATTTTTATGGATTCAAGTCTAACATTAATATTTTAATTCATTTTGAGTTTATTCTTGTGTATGGTTTAAGAAGGTAGTCTATTTTTATTTTTTGTGCACATATCTGTATAATTTACCCAACATGATTTATTGAATAGGCTATCCTTATCTCATTGTATGTTCTTTTACTTTTAAGACTTTTATTTTATTTTCATTAAAAATTAATTCTTTATTGTTGAAAGTATTGTATATGTCTCCATTTTCCATCACTGACCTCTCCCAGTTCACTCCTACCTTCCAGCAAAGGCCCCCACCCCCCCTATAGTCTATGTCCATTGGTTATACTTACATGCATACATACAGGTCCTTTGGTTGATCTCTTACCTGTAACCCCCTCCTGCCTTCCATCTGAGGTTTGACAGTCTGTTCTATGCTTCTATGTCTCTGGATCTATTTTTGTTTATTAGTTTATGTTGTTCATTATATTCCACAAATGAGTAACATCATGAGATATTTATCTTTCTCTGATGCATTATATGTTCTTGCTTCCTTGGTCAAATATTGTGGCCAAATTGACCATAAAGATGTGTGTTTATTTCTGGGCTCTCCATATTGTTCCATTGAACTATATGTCTATTTTTATGCCAGTGCTATGCTATTTTGACTACGTGGGCCTTGCATTATAGTTTAATATCAGGTTGCATGACTTCTTCAACATTGTTTTTCTCACTGAAGATTGCTGTGGCTAGTCAAGTTCTTTTGTGGTTCCATATAAACTTTTGGAATATTTGTTCTAGTTATGTGAAATACACCATTGGTATCTTGATAGGAATTGTGTTGAATCTAAGATTGCTTTGGGCAATATAAATATTTTAATGATATCATTTCTTCTAGTCATGAGCACAGTATATATTTCCATTTATTTCTATCTTCTTCAATTTCCCCAGTTTCTTACAACTTTCTAAGTACAGGTATTTTAAATTCTTCTTTAAATTTATTCCTAGGCATTTTATTGTTTTTGATTCAATTGTAAATGAGACTGTTTTCTTAGTTTCCCTTTATGATAGTTCATTATTGGTGTATAAAAAATGCAACTGATTTTTGGATATTAATTTTGCATCTTACTGCTTTACTGAATTCATTTTTCAGTTCTAGTTGTTTTCTTGTGGATCTTTAGGGTTCTCCACATATAGTGATGTCATCTACAAATAATGACTGTTTTGTTCCCTTCTTTCCAATTTAAATGCCTTTTATATCTTCTTGTCTATTTGTTGTGGCTAGGACTTCCAGTATTATGTTGAATAAGAGGTGAAAGCAGACATTCTATCTTGTTTCTGATCTTAAGGGAAATGCTTTTAGTTTTTGCCCATTGAGTATAATGTTGGCTTTGGGTTTGTCATATATGGTCTTTATTGCATTGAGATATATTCCCTCCATTCCCACTTTGCTGAAAGTTTTTATCACAAACTAGAGGCCCAGTGCATGAAATTCATGCATGAGTGTGGTCCCTAGGTCTGGCCAGAGATCGAAGTGCAAGCATCTGGCAAGAAAGGGCAGGTCCCAGCTGACCTCTGGGCCCAGGGCAGCACCTGGACCCCTGGGCCCCTGCTCACCCCCCTCTGCCTGAGTCATAGCACCCAAATCCCCATGTGGAGATGCGATAAACGCGGCCAAATGCTGTGGGCCAGGCTGCAATGTGGGCCTCTGGGCAGCCCAGCAATGCCGCATGGAAGCCAGGCAGGCATTGCGCTCTCTCCCAGCTGGCCTTGGCAGACGGCTCCTGTGCGAACCCATGGTGAGCCTGACCAGCCCCTGCAAACCTGGCAGCTGCTGCCCTGCTCACCTGGAAGCCCATTGGGGCCTCCAGTGCCTCCAGTGCAGCCTGTTGCCAATGCCTCATTGCTGATGCCTGCCATGTTCCATGCCACCCCCTGGTGGTCAGCGCAAGTCATAGCTAGTTATCGAATTTCCAAACCCCTGTTTGAGAGGACAATTTGCATATTAGGTTTTAATTATATAGGATATCTCTCATTGATTTCAGATAGGAAGTGAGAGTTAGAGAGAGAGAGAAACACCAAGGATGAGAGAGAATCATGGATTGTCTGCCTCCTGCATGCCTCACACTGGGGATCAAGACCACAGCCCAGGGATGTGCCCTGACGGAGTCAAACTTGGACCTCTGAAGTCATAGGTCACATTCAACCAGTGAGCCATGCCTGCCGGGCTCTTGTTCTCATTTTAAAAGAGAGAGAATTACCATTCCAGGTGGACTTGCCCAAAACAGCCAAGTCACACAGTGGCAGAGTCAGGGGAGGAAGGGGGACTTATTTGAAACACCCACTCATGAGGCCTCTGTGTTATTCGGTTCATCAAGGGGGGCGGGTGGACAGATGCTGTCTGTGGCTCTTCAAGTGGCACTTTCTCAAGGCCCTCAGATTCCCCACATGACCCCCCATCCTCCCTACTTGCCATTAGAGCTAAGGAGGGTGGAGGATGGGAAGGGCCATCTGCGGTTCACCTGGGAGGGAACGTGGGCAGATCTGAGAGCAACACAGACCCCGGTGGGAGTTAGAGGCAGCCATGTGGATGCTGATCACCTTGTCCCAGTGTCTCAGGAGCATTTATTTCTCCAGAAGCACTGCAAACATTGCCTTAGGCCGTGGGACTTGGGGCTGGTCTCAGCTGTTCTGTTCTGTGGTGCGAGATCCTCTCTGCACTAGAAACTGGAATCAGGATTCGAGTTGGACCACCTGGACAATCTCTTTGCATTGGACCCGGAGCTTGTTTGTGTCACGCTTGACCTGGTTCCAGGCACAGCTCATCTGTGTGTCCACAAGGGGGCTTCATTTTCCTAGTTTTCAACGTTTGCTTCCATAATACTGTGCATTCCGTTTTTTTGTTTTTTTTTTTTACCAAAAACAAAACCATTTGCTTGTTTCCAATGACTACTTGTCATCACTGAAGAGAGCTTGCGGGGGAGAGGGGCGTGGAGGATTAGGGCAGCCAGATGGGGAATGACCCGCTTCCTGGACCTCAGGGTGAGAGGCTGGTCATGAACATTCCATGTCCCTTGGTGGAGCTCAAACTAAGGTCTGGGTTTTATAGTCAGACCCTCGAAACAACGGGACCTTACCTCAGGATGCCTGCTGGCAGCTTACCGAGACCCTGCCTTCCCAGGTGATAAGCCGAGCATGGGGCCTCCTTCCCTTACCCCTCACATCTTTCCTCAGGTTCTGGCTTTCCTCCAGCACACCCAAAGCTGCCACCTCGACTACCACAGTTTCCTCAGGGAGGGTGCTGTTGCCTTCTGCTGTCTCCTTACTTCCTCTCTCCCTCAGTGTGCTCCTGACACAGAAGCCAGAGGGTCTGTCCCCACCGCGTCAGCCCAGCGGGTCCTCATCTGCAGACCAGGCACTTCCCCTGCACTCAGGCAAGGCCAGGTTCTCACGGGCCCTCCATCCCTGCAGGATGTGCTCCCTCGCCCAGCCTTGACCTCTTCCATTCCCCCTTTTGCTCATCCTGCTGCCCCTCCAGGGGCTGTCCCCTTTGGCTGATGCCCTTCTCTAGGCGTCTGCCTGACTCTAGTCCATCAGTCCAGTTTCCCTCAGTGAGCTGCCATTGTCCCACCCTCACAAAACCCCTGTGTGGCTTCATTCCCATGTTTTCATGATGCCCGTGCCCTCTAACGGCTGCACCTCATGTCTGTCTGAGGCTGTTTCCGTCCTACACCCCAGTCCTCTCCTGGCAGAATGCATGCTCAGCAGGACAGGTTGGCTGGCTCCCCGCTGCTCTGCGAGCACCTGGGCATTGCCTAGGACACAGCAGGGGCTCAGTCAGCGATACAGGCTGAGTAAGATGCCCAGGCAGCAGTGTTAGGTGTAAAGGCCATTGGAAGGCAGTCTTACTTGGAGCCAAGGGCTGGTGAGCTCTCTGCATAGCACTCAAGGCAGGGCCTGGGAGCCAGTTGCTCCTTTTCTCACAAGGAGGTGGGAGGATGAGAATGAAAAAGAAGCAGTGTGTGTTTTCCCTCAACTATTGAAAAGCTGATGATCTCATTCCATTCTTAAAGCTATGAATAGATACCCTTAGATCAATCCTGTGAGGTAGGTTCTGGCATTATTTGAGATTCTGTGGAGAGTACACTGCCTTTGCCTGCCACAAGGATGGTGCTTAGTAACCACCAGCTTTTAGTGCTGTGAGTCATGAGTGCTGGTGGGGCTGGACTGCAGGGATCAGCTCACTGTCAGAGCACTCTCTTAGCAGGTGATCCCACTGTGAGAGCCCTACACACTGACCACTGGGGGTAACTCCTGCATTGAGTGTCTGATCTAATGGTCATTCTGGTTGTGATGACCTTACAGTCACTGGCCTTTTAATATATAGGACTAGAAGCCTGGTGCATGAAATTCATGAAAAGGGTGGGGGGGGGGGCTCCCCTCAGCCCAGCTTACACCCTCTCCAATCCAGGACCTCTCAGGGGATGTCAGACTGCCAGTTTAGGCCCAATCCACAGGGCCTAAACCGGCAGTTGGACATCCCTCTCACAATCTGGGACCACTGGCTCCTAACTGCTCATCTGCCTGCCTGTCTGATTGCACCTAACTGCCCCCTCTGCTAGCCTGTTAACCACTAACTGTCTCCCACTGCAGGCATAGTTGCCCCCAACTGGCCCCCCTGCTGGCATGGTCACCCCAACTGCTCCCTCCCCACCGATCTGGTCACCCCCAATTGCCCTCCCTATGGGCCTGGTCGCCCCACACAGCCTGCTGCTCAGTTGTTTGGTCACCCCTCACTAACCTGCCTGCTGGCCTGGTTGCCTCATGCAGTCTGTTTGGTCATCCATTCTGTTGTTTCAGATGTAATGGTTGCTTAGCCATATATATATATATATATATATATATATATATATGTACATACATACACATACATACATACATATACACACTAGATGTAATCAAATTATTTTTCTGCATCTATTGATATGATCATGTTGTTTTTATCCTTCATTTTGTTTATGTGGTGTAGCACATTTATTGGTTATGGATATTGTATCAACTTTTCATCCCTGAAATAAATTCTGCTTGATCATGGTCTATGATCTCTTTAATGTATTACTAGATCTGGTTTGCTAATATTTTGTTGAAGATGTTCACATCCATTCTCATCAGGGACATTGGCCTACAACTTCCTTTTTTTTGCAGTGTTTTTATATGGTTTTGGAATTAGGATAATGCTGGCCTGGTGAAATGAGGTAGGGAGTCTTCCCTTCTCTTGAATTTCTTGAAACAGTTTGAGAAGGATACGTGTTAGTTCTTTGAATGTTTGCTAAAATTTACCTGTGTAACAATCTGGTCCAGGACTTTTGTTTGTTAGGAGTTTTTGATTACTGCTTCAATTTCACTAGTTATAATCTGTCAATTCAGATTCTCTGAATCTTCCTCAGTTTCGGAAGATTGTACCTTTCTAGAAATTCATCCATTTTGTCCAGATTGTCAGATTTGTTGCCATAGAGTTTTTCATAATAATTTCTGTGGTGTCAATTGTTACTTCTCTTATTTCATTTATGATTCATTTATTTGATTTCTCTTGCTTTTTTCCCTATGAGTCTGATTAAAGTTTTGTCAATCTTGTTTATCTTTTCAAAGAACCAGCTCTTGGCTTCAGTGATTTATTTATTTATTTATTTATTATTTATTTATTTATTTTAGCATCCATTTTATTTACTTCTGCTTTGCTCTTTATTATTTCCTTTTTAAAAAATAACTCATTTTTGGCATTGTTTGTTGTTATTATTCAAGTTTTTTTAAGTGTCAAATTAGTTGCTTATTTGATATTTTTCTTGTTTCTTGAGATAACCCTGTAAGGCCGGGAATTGCTCTATTAGAACTGTTTTTACTGTGTTCCATAGATTTTGGATTATTCTGTTTTCATTTGTTTCAAAGTATCTTTTGATTTTTTTCATTGATCTCATTGTTAAACCATTTATTGGTTTATAAGATGTTATTTAGCCTCCATGTCTTTGTGTGTTTTTCAATTTTTTTCTTGTGATTGATTTCTAACTTCATACAATGATGATCAGAGAGAATGCTTGTTATGATTTTGATCTTGTTAAGTTTATTGGGACTTCTTTTGTGCCATTACATGTCCTCTATTCTATAAAATGTTCCATGTACCCTTGAAAAGAAGGTATATTCTGCTGATTTGGGGTAAAATGCTCTGAAGATATCTATTAAATTCACCTGATTTAGTGTGTTATTTAAGGCTGCTGCTTTCTTGTTGATTTTCTGTCTGGCAGATCTATCCATTGATGTCAATGGGATGTTAAAATCCTCTACTATGACTGTATTACTGGCCATCTCTCTATTTATGTCCATTCAGATATGCTTTATATATGTACATGCTCCTATGTTGGGTGCATAAATGTTTACAAGGGTTATATCTCTTGTTGGATTTCTCCCTTTATTATTATGTAGTATCCTTATTTCTTATGGTGTTTTAAAGTATATTTTGTCAGATATAAATATTGCACTCCAGCTCTTTTTCCTTTCCATTTGCATGAAATATTTTTTCCATCCCTTTACTATTAGTCTGTGTGCATCTTTTGTTCTGAGGTATGTCTCTGTAGATAGCATATATATAGGTCTTTTTTTAATCTATTAAGCTACCCCATATCTTTTGATTGGAACATTTAAGCCATATAACTTAAAGTGATTATTGATATTTATTGCCATTTTATTCTTTTAACTATGTTCTCTGTTTTTTTTCTCCACCTCTTCCTCCTCCTCCTCCTCTTCTTCCTCCTCTTCCTCTTCCTCCTCCTCCTCCTCCTCTTCTTTTCCTCCTCCTTCTCCTCCTCTTCCTTCTTCTCTCATTTCTTCTTCACCCTTTAACATTTATTGGTTTGGTTGTAACAAACTATTTTTTTCTTGTCTGTGAAGCTCTTTTTTTCTCTCTTTTAATTTTAAATGATAGCCTTGT
This sequence comes from Antrozous pallidus, assembly GCA_027563665.1. NCBI lineage: Eukaryota > Metazoa > Chordata > Mammalia > Chiroptera > Vespertilionidae > Antrozous > Antrozous pallidus. The sequence goes on from CM050514.1 coordinate 90,025,197, forward strand.
TGGTAAAGTAGTCTTGGTTTTAGGTCCTTGCTTTTCATCACTTTGAATATTCCACCACCTTCTGGCCCAAAATGTTTCTGTTGACAAATCAGCTGAGAGCCTTATGGGAACTCTCTAGTAGGTAACTACCTTTCTTTTGTTGATTTTAAGATTTTTTTCTGTCTTTAAATTTTGCCATTTTTAATTATAAGTATCTTTTTGTAGGCCAATTTGGGTTCACCTATTATTTATTTATTTATATATTATTATTATTTTTTTATTTTTTTGCAGTATAACTTATATTTAATAGTAGTACATATGTTTTCCTTTTTCCCCTCAATTATCCTCCCCCCAACCTCCCCTACCCCCCAGCACTTGTCCCCACCTGCCCCCCCCTCACCGCCCCAGTGCATCATACAAGTCCTTAGGTTGATCTCCCCCAGCATCTGCCTCCCATCCACCCCAGCCTCCCCCCTGTAGCTTGACAGCTGCCTGTTCAATGTCTCCCTGCCTCGTTATCAATCACTCTCCCCTGTTTCTTTTCTTCAAAAATATCTTGCCTCTGCATACTAGAAATAAATGTATAAGAACAAAAAATGTTTGAGTGTCAGTTTCAATGTCCAACTGTTCTGAGTCCCAGTTTCAATGTCAAATAGTTCTTTATTTGTACATGTCAGCAATGGTATCCAGATGGTGGACACATCATGGCAATCAAGTTTCATCCTCTCTGGTTTGGTCCTGGGCTGCCTGCAGACACGCACAGCTGCTGACTGCTAGCATGGCAAGGTGTTGTCAGTGTCCCCTATCTCTGGACTCTCATTGAGACTGGAACAGACCTGTCAGTTCCTCACTGTTGCAGGAACCCGCATGGTCTTGAAGTTGTTCTCTGAAAACATACAAACAAATTCTTGACCAAAAGTTAACAAAGGGATCCTCTCTGCAAATTAGACTTGGGATTCTTTTTATTTTTGCCTGAATGATTTTCCTTTGGCTTATTTTGACACTGTGTGTGTTTTTCATGGGTGTCCTGCTGTTGGCTTTACAAATGGAAGTTACTTTTCTGGAGTAAGAATTTTCTAGATGTATTTTACTTACAGGATATTTTTCCTTACATGATATTACCCCACTATCCCCCCCCCCTTTTCTTGATTAATGGGGCCTTTTGGAAATTTTATATTGCAGTCTTGGTAGTTTTAAATTTTAATTTTTGCACACAAATATGACTGCTTTAGGTTCTTTGGATGTTAGGCAATTTTATAGTGAGATGAACTACTAATAGATATTTTAGTTAATATTTTAGGAAAAGCTTTTTGTCCAGTACACTTAAATTTTCTCCGGTATTCACTTATTTCAATTGGCCAATTTAAATTAATCTGAAAACTTGATTACTATTTTACTGTCAAATTTAATAATCAAACAATAATCTTAGTTTACCCTGTTAATATTAGTGGAAAGGGTTATTTGCATTCTTGAGTAGGTCCTGAGCATTCCTGGTAATAGACTGAATTTAGATATAAGGCAGCTATTGCTGGCCGAGTCTCTGTCTGCCACCTGGGTCCCTGTCTGAGTTGTGCGTGGGAGGCGAAGCAGCCGTGGGGGCAGGAGACCTCCCTCAGGAGGTCAAGCCCCTGCAAGGTTTTTGGGTGAGGGTCTGTGCCTCACCTCTGTTGACCTTTTAGTTCTCTCCTGTTGGCCCCTCTGTGACTGTGCCTGTCTTAGGTTGTTCCTTTCCTGAGGAATCTTACCCGTCTCTGGCTAACCAGCCATCTTCCGGGGCCAAACAAGGTGATGTGAGGTTCAGTTCTGTCTCCTTTGTAGTCTATGCCCCCATGGCCTCCATGCTCAGCACCTGCCTTGGGGTTTCCTTGCCTGCTGGCGGGGCCCCGGTATTGATCCCATATCTAGGGGGACCCAGGTTTCTTCTCCAGAGAGGGCTCAGCTCACACCATTGGTCGAGAGACAGATCCACGGTGCCAGCCGCTCAGAGGATTCAGCCACAGCTTGAACTGAAAACTCAGGCATCAGCTGTGTGTATTTGGATAATAAGAAGAGGGTCCCTCTTGGCAAAAGGGCCAGAGGGGCCAATATAGAATGCTCAAGTGCCTTCCCAGTGCCTTAATTCCTTCTGAAAGGGATTCCTTTCCTATCCTTTTTTAAATTGCTGCCCAACTTTCAAAGAATTAGTTTGTAAGTTTATTTGGGATAATTGTATAATATGCTGTTGTCAAATATCAAATATTATAATTACATGTAGAATAATATCATGTAAGGGTATTATGGTGTCACGGGAGGTTAAGGAGGGCCTACCCTAAGGACTGGGCCCATAGGAGATGACAAGCTCTAGGCCATGTCAATTCAATTTCAAACTAATTGCCAAATTTTTTTAATAACATTATATGAACTTTGTTAGGGATGTAAATGGTAAGTAATTTGTGTTTTTACATACCTGGGTTCATCTTTTTTTAAAAAATATATTTTATTGATTTTTTACAGAGAGGAAGGTAGAAGGATTGAGAGTTAGAAACATCAATGAGAGAAACATTGATCAGCTGCCTCCTGCACACCCCCCACTGGGGATGTGCCCATGACCAAGGTACACGCCCTTGACTGGAATCAAACTTGGGACCTTTCAGTCTGCAGGCCGATGCTCTATCCACTGAGCCAAACCGGTTAGGGCACTTTTGGTTCATCTTTATTGGAACTCTCTGCCCTACGTGGACTTGTGTGTATTATTCCTTCACCAAGATAGGGAAGTTTTCAGTCATTATTTTTTTTCAAATAGGTTCTTGATGTCTTGCTCTTTCTCTTCTCCTGGTACCCTTATGATGCAAATGTTGTTATGCTTTATTCTGTCCCAAAGACCCCTTAAACTATCCTCATTTATTTATTTATTTATTTATTTTGCTGATTGGTTGCTTTTTTTTTCTAACTTGTCTTCCAAATTGCTGAGTTGATCCTCTGCTTGATACAACCTGTAAATTCTTTTCAGTCTATTCTTCATTTCAGATATAGTACTCTTCATTTCTGACTGATTCTTTTTTATGGTTTCTATGCTCTTTCTCATGCTGCTATAGTTCTTACTAAGTTCCTTGTAATTTTCACTAAATTCCTTGAGCATCCTTATAACTTTTTTTTTTCTGAACTCTGCATCTGATATGCTGCTTACCTCCGTATCATTTAGTCTTTTTTTCTGGAAATTTCTTGTGTTCTTACATTTGGGACATGTTTTTGTGTCTCCCCATTTTGGCCACCTCTTTGTGTTTGTTTCTATGTAGTAGGTAGATCTGCTATAGTTGTCAGGGTGAGACCAGCAGAATTTATAAGGCCAAAACAGCCACAATTTGTGAAGGGAGGGATCTGCTTCGATTGGGCATATAACAGAAAAAACGACCTTGTCCTATAGCCTCATTACTGTCATTCTTAGATTCTGCCCAGAATCTGTACTCACAGGACAGATCAGACTTTGTGCAGGAAAGACAGTAGTGTGGTCAGGGTTGGGGGAAGTAAACTCCCAGAGCCTCACAACTTAGTCTGTCCTAGATTCTGTCCTTGGTAGTTCAGAATCATCAGGAATTGGGAGCACGGGGCCAGTGGATCTTCCATGAGGAGGATGCACTAGTCAGGTTCACAGGAAGGTAGGGGTCATAGCCTATGCTCCAAATCCACAGTGATTTACACCCCCAGAGTCTGCCAAGATGTCTACACTCCAACCAAGGCAGCTGGCACCTCAGCAGAGTACAAGCTCAACAGGTGGTATAGCAGGCCATTGCATTCTCCCAGGCTGATGCTACATGGAGGTGATTGTTCCACCCAAGAAAGATATCATCTCCAGTGTGGGAGCAGAAGTCAGCTCAGAGATCCTGAAATATGTCCCTGCAGCTCTCTCCCAGAACCACAAATCCCAGTCTCTCCTCATGTTATTCTAATCTGCTACCCTCTCTCTCTGTTGGAGCCCAGGATGAGTGGCTATGAATGAGATTTTGTGCATTGGCCCTTTGAAAGTGCTTATGTATTTCTAGCCACTATTTTGGGAGTGGGGCCAACTCTTTTTGCATCTTTTCCCTTCCTACCAGTCTTGCTGTGCTTTCTTTTGTAAATCCTTGATTATAAGACTTCTCTCCAGCTAGTCTTCCATTGGTTATTCAGGCTGATTATTTTATAATTTAGTTGTAATTCCAGTTTGTTCCTGGGTGTAGATGAGTGTAGCTTCTATCTATTCCACCACCATTTTGGACACTAAAGTTAATTAGTAATTAAGAAAAAAATCCCATAATCATTTCTCAGGAAATATTTATTGATGGTGTAAATAGTTGCAACTCTCATTTACTATTTGCTCCAACACCAGAGTATACACACATTTGAAACCTTCAGTAACACTGTACACACTATAAGACAAAAAAATATATGCCTCAGAGAGACAGGAAGCAATACATTTGAAGCACAACACTTCACATATTTTTTCCTTTTTATTTCTATATATTAATTACAGAAGCTTTTAAAATAAATTTACTCTTCTATTTTAAATAAAAACATGAGTTTCCATATGTTATTATAAATAATAGGATTGTTCATCCTGTTCTATTAAAATGCAGATGAGAAAATTAAATCTCACATGCAGTGATCTCTAAGCCCAAATAATTCATAACAGTAAAACTTAGACTAGGATCTTGATGATTATACATATCATTTGATAACTCAGGAAGTTTGATATCTTCTAAAAGCTAAAGTTAATTGTTTAGAGTAATTTTTATTGTAAATAAGAAATACCTAAAACAAATTTCAATTATAAGTTTAAATATTTAATGTTTCAAATAAAAGACAAAATATATATGTATGTTGGTTAAATATATTGTTATCACTTACATTAATCCTCCATGAATTTCAATAATTTTCATTTGTTTTTTTATATGTGCACATGTAGTATTCACCATTGAACACTAGCTTGAATAAAGGCATACATATTTCTAATTTCTTCATATTGGATGACATTGAGTAAACTAAATACAAAAACAAAAATTTCCTCAATGGTTTTCAGACAACATACTATGGTAGCTCAATAAATGCTTTAACCTTTTATATCCAAGATGAAAATTGCTGAATTGGTTAAACTCAGTTTCCTAATTTTCCAAATGATATGACATAGAATAATGTATACTTGTCTCCATCACATTTTGTGTTCAGATTGGATTACGTTAGAGAATACAGGAATAGACATATGTTTTCAAATGAGGGGATGATCCCCTATTTATTATTATCAATGACAACATGGGCATTATTCCAGCCTGCTCTGTGTGTCTAGTGCAAGCACAACCTAGTTCTTAGAGTAGGAGATATAAATTAGAGGAAAATTGGGAAAGGAAGGAAAGAGGAAGGAGAATAGAAAAAGTGGCTTTCCTTGTTTCATATTTCCAGGAAAATTGAGCATTTAAGGAACTTTCACTTCACATCCCAGGCAGGAGACTTTGGAATATGCTTTCTGTGTTAGAGTAGCCATTAGCCATAGGAAACTATTTCTGCTCCAGGAACCAGAGGAATGTGGGCTCAGGGATTCAATTCTCAAGGCAGAATTTTATACTATTAGAGGCCCAGTGTATGACATTTGTGCACTCAGCCTGACCTGTACCCTCTTGCAGTCTGGGAGCCCTTTGGGGATGTCCAACTGACAGCTTTGGCCTACTCCAGGGCTAAGCCATCAGTTGGACATCCTTAGCGCTGCCATGGAGGTGAGAGAGGCTCCTGCCACCAAGGCTACGCTCGCTAGCCATGAGCTGGGCTTCTTTCTGAGCAGCACTCCCCCTGTGGGAGTGCACTGACTGCCAAGGGGCAGCTCCTGAATTGAGTGTCTGCCCCTTGTGGTCAGTGTGCATCATTGTGACTGTTCATTCCACCGTTCGGTTGATTTACACATTAGCCTTTTATTATATAGAATTAGAGGCTGGGTACATAAAATTCATGCATGGAGGGGGGTGTCCCTCAGCTTTACCTGCACCTTCTCCAATCTGGGAGCCCTCAGGGGATGTCCTACTGATGGCTTAGGCCTGGTCTCCGTAGCTCTCTGCTTTCTGTGCGGCCTGCCTGCTCCACACTGTGGTGACTGCTAAGCAGGCAATGCTGGGTGCTGCCTGCAGGCTGTCTTGCCTGCTCCTGGGTCGCTGAGGTTGTGCTGGATACTGCCTGTGGCTGCGCTTGCCTGCTCCCAGATCGCCACAGCGACAGCCAAGCAAATCTTACCTGGAGCTGCCTCCTCCGTGCTGTCAGTCTCCTCAGAGGTGATAAGGTTAATTTGCATACTCATTCCTGATTGGATGGTGGGCACCATGAATGATGGTCAATTTGCATATTTCCCTTTTATTAGTATAGATGGTCTTTGGTTGGTTACCCTCACCTACCCACTTATGTTTGGGGCCAGGGAGAGTCATGAGAGGTTGACCAGCTGGGGAGGGACCATGGGAAGGTTCCAGGGCATGTCCGGCCCATTTTGCTCAGTCCTGATCAGCTATACCCCAGCAGCAAGCTAACCTACCAGTTGGAGCATCTGCCACCTGGTAGTCAGTGCAAGTCATAGCAAGCAGTTCAGCGACCTCAGCATATCATTAACATATTATGTTTTGATTGGTTGAATGGATCACAAGATGACAAGACACTTAGCATATTGGGCTTTTATTATGTAGGATTACAAGGTAATGTCCTTAGCACAATGAGAAAAATTGTCATCTTAATATTTAAGTAATATGTACATAAACATAACTCATTTCATCCATTACTTTTGAGCATCTTTCTAATGTGGGTCTGTTACTTGGCCTAAGGACAGTATCAATAACGCTTTGTCCTTTGACTCTTCATTTTCCCCCTTTCCTTGTGAAACAGTAGAGGCAAACTACTGAATCACAGTCTTCGTATATTACTTTCCCTTCTCAAACACCTGCCTCCCCTTCTTGATCTGCCCCTGCAAATTGACCTTGCTTTAGTTTTGCAGCAGATTGTTGCTTGTCCTTCACAAGGACATCTCTGTGCTGCCTGTTCCTTGCTTTATGATCAGACAATCTTGTTACTTTCTCTCCCTTCCAAAGTCCCATCTTGACTTAGTTCCTTTCCTGTGTAAACTCTATGGGTAAGCCTTGGTGAGATGTTAATTTGGAAACACGGCTTGCGATCTGTGGAGCAATAAGAATAGGTGCTGCTGCTGCTGCTGTTCAGTTTTTCTTGGCAGATGGGCATAGAGGAAATTACAAATGGGGAAATGTGCCTCAGCTTTGGCTGCTATTCCCGCCAGAAATGTTACATTGAGCACACTCTCCCCTATCCTACTCGAACACCAGGCCTTAATACTTTGATGCGTTATCCTAAAATCATGGTTCAGAATTTCCTGTGTAAATTTTGTTCTAAGCTTCATCCTCAGTAGCCCTCTGGCCATTTGGTCACAATGAGGGGCAGTTTCAGTTATACTTAAGCAATTTGAAGTATACCTTAAATAAATGTTTCCCACATCCCCAATGATTTCAGGTCAGTATCGACATGTGTTGGTTTGTTTATCTAATTATTTATTTAAAACTAGAGGCCCAGTGCACAAAATTTGTGCATGGGTGTGTGTATGTGTCCCTCAGCTCAGGCTGCAACCTTTCCAATCTGGGATCCCTCAAGGGATGTCAGACTATCTGTATAGGCTCAGTCCTAGTGGGATCAGGCCTAAATGGACAGTCTGATATCCCTTTTACAATCCAGGACTGCTGGCTCCCAACTGCTTGCCTGCCTGCCTGATTGCCTCTAACTGCTTCTACTTGCTAGCCTGACCACCCCCTAACCACTCTCCTGTCAACCTGATCAATGCCTAACTGCTCTCCTGCCAGCCTGATTGCCCCAAACTGCCCTCCCCTGCCAGCTTGCTCACTCCCAACTGCCCTTACCTGCTGGCCTGGTAAAAACCTAACTGTCCTCCCCTACAGGCCTGGGCACCCCCAACTGCCCTCCCCTGCCAGCCTGCTCACCCCTAACTTCCCTCCCTTGCCAACCTAGTCACCCCTTAATGCCCTCCTCTGCTGGTCTGGTTTCCCCTAACTGCTCTCCCCTGCCAGCCTGGTCACCCCAACTGCTCTCCCCTGCTGGCCTGGTCGCCCCCAACTGCCCTTCACTGCAAGCCTGGTTGCCCCTAACCGCCCTCCCCTGCCTGCCATCTTGTGGTGGTCATCTTGGGTCCACATAGGGGCTGTCATCTTTGATCACATGGCAGTGGCCATCTTGTGCATTGAAGTGATGGTCAATTTGCATATTACCTCTTTATTGTATAGGATAAGATTCAGTGAGTGTCTTGGTTTGTTCAGTTTGCTATAACAGAATACCATAGGCTGGATGGTTTAAACAACAGACATATTTTTTTGCAGTTCTGGAGCAGTCGAAGGTCAAGGTGCTAGCCAATTCAGTTCCTGGTAAGGGCTCTCTTCCTGGCTTGCAGACAGCCACTTTCTCATTTTATCCTTATGTAACAGGGAACTGGAAAGCTCTGTGTTTCTCCCTCTTTTATAAGGGCACTAATTTCATCATGGGAGCTCCACTCTCATCTAAACCTAATTACCTCTCAAAGGCCCCACCTTTTCTTACATCATATTTGGGGTTTGGCCTTCAACATATAAATTTTGAGAGGGGCACACAAATAATCAATCCATAGTAGTGAGTTATAATATATATGCCCTAAAAGTTTACAATTGTATATGTACAAAGTAATGTGGTTGGAAAAAGGAGCAGAATTATATCAGAACACAATCAATACCCCCAAAACTACTTCTTCCCCATTGAAATTAATTCACACTAATTATTACCTTTTATAGAATGCCATTTAAATAGAATCATATGGTGTGTACATAATCTGCACTGTTTGTCTTATTTAGCTTGATGATTTCAAATTAATCCATGCTCTTTTTTCATATCATTAGTTATTTTCTTTTTATTTCCACATTTAAGCTTTCTCCAGTTGATGAACATGTAGCATGTTTCCTGTTTTGTCCTATAGTGAATAAAGCTCTTAATATCAGAGGGCAAGTCTTCGTAGAGGAATAAGCCCTCTGGGGCAATATCCAAGAGTGGTATTAGAAGGTTGTGTGAATGTAGCTTTAATTTGATAAGACAGTATCACCCTGTTTTTCAAATTGCATACCTTTTTGAATTTCCTCCAGCAATGTATGAGTTCCAGTTGCTCTATAGCCTCACCAGCACTTGTCAGTCCTTTTAAATTTTAACCATTTCAATGGGTGCATTTCCGTATTGACAAGTGATATTGATGATTTTAATGTGCTTATTTGCTATTTTATGTTATATTTGAAAATTTTCTATTCAAATATTTTCCCCATATTTTACAGGATAATTTGTCTAATTATGAGTTATTTGCAACTTTCTGCATACCAGTCCTTTATGACTAGTAGACATATGTTATGCAAATATTTTTTCCAGTCTCTGGCTTATCTTTTCATTTTCTTAACTGTTTTTTAAAGTGAAAAATACCTTACTTTTGGTATTTTGTTAATATTATATTTTATGATTAGGGCCTTTAATCCTACCTAACACATCTTTACTAACCCCAAGGTTATAAAACTTTTGTTCTGTTTTCTTCCAGAAATTTTATAGTTTTAGGACTTCATTTAGATTTATGACCAATCTATTTCTAATGAATATATTATGTATATATGGCAAAAATTTGTGGCTCATTATTTGTGCTTGGATATTCACCTGATCTAGCACCATTTATTGAATTCAGTCCTTATATTGTTCTAAGATGTCCAGAAGCAAAAATATTCTCCTAAGTGTGGCTTTAATAGAAAAATGAGTAAAAGAAATGACAATAATATTCAAAAACATTTTTTAAAAATTGCTGTAGGGGAGGGATTCCAGACACAGTGTGTATGATATAGTTCTAATTTAATGTGATTATATTTCCAAACAGAAACAATCAGTTGTATTTTTTTCCTTTTATGACTTCTCATTTAAATGAATAAGAAGGAGAAGTAAAATCTTTTGTTACTGAAAATCTCTGAATAATTAGTTCAGAAAACATGGTCAGCATATTTACTTATTGGATTTTTCATAATTATTTCTCTCCAAATTTATGATATAAGCATATTATGAATTTAAATGTGGCCTCTATAAAGGACATCTGCCCTTTTTTCATTGTAGAACTCCTCCTAGTAATTTTCCTCCTAGTAAAATCTCCCACTTTTTCAGTTCTTCCAACATAGAAGTGCTTAACCATCTTTGTCCAAATGGAAGCAACTCTGAGAATTACTTTGGATGCTTAATTAGGTTGACATAAAAAAATTATAAGGTATGTGATTTCTATAACCATGGAGTAGATACATTGTCTATTTTCATGTTTTGTGTTTGTAGATTGTCATTATTACAAAAGTCTTTTCACTTTGTTTCAGTCATAAGTTGTTTATATATTAAATCGACACATAAAGCCTTCTGCCTTTGTGTTGCACAATTTAACTGACTCATCACCATTTTAGAGTGGATAAACTCTGGGCACACACCACAATTAGGTGCCTTGTTCTTGAATACTGTCGGATGTCCTGACAAGAGATATCATAGCTGAACACATACATTTAGTTCTGTTCTTTAAATAACCAAAGGTGTGACAGATCTGAGGAGTTCATTTAGGTCTTTCTCATGTGGTAGGAATATAATGCACACCAAATCTATTTTAAATTCCACTTTATGCAGCCTCACAGCAAAATTTCACACATGCAGATGAGAGTTTGTAAAAAAAAAAAAAACCTCATGAAAAAATCTGTTAGTTTAATTTAAGCAACATGGTGATGTGAGAACCAATTTTGCATTTTAATGTCAAATTAACCAAATAATTACTCTAACTTGTGCTGATTTTTATCTTTGCATTATGGTAAGTGACTTAAATGGTTAAAACATAGATACTACTTAAAACACGGCTTGGCACATAGTAAGTGTTCAATAAATATTATTATCATTGCCACCTTCAGTGGGAGGAGGAAGAGACTCATAAATTTATGTTTACATTTGCTCTCAGTAAAGAAAAGCCACATGGAACCAAATGAACAGTTTGAAGAGTATCGACGTTAACTATTAAACAAAAGTATTAATCAGTTACAACTAAGAAAATAAAAAAGAGGGTCAAGAGTACAAAACAAAAAATATTTAGAAGATGCAGAATCTGATTATTGTATGATTTATATACAATGAAATGTTTATGCTTAATTCTGTATATTTAAAAACTACCCATTTGGTTGCAATAATAAATTTGTAGAAAATGTGGATCTTATCAAATTCTCATTTAAATTTTTCTTTTTGTGCTTTGCAATAGATTGGTTGGTATAATGTCCAAAACAATTTCTTTTCTTTTTTCTCTGAGTATGATATAAGCATTTTTCTTTCCTTTAGGGAACTTATTTCCTGTGGCTTGGGTGGACCGCTTCCACCAACCCTCCCTTAATTGGGCATATTAATAAGGAATAGCAAATGGCCAATCAGAGAATCTCATTTTCTCTAACAATAATTACTGATTCAACATTTGTTTTATAAATCCCCTTCCTCCAAAGCACATGCAATTTGATCTTTTTTTTTTCTACTTCGCTGGGTGTGCAGTGATAACATGCTGTATCTAGTGAAGTAGAGCTTAGCTGTGGTAGGCCCATCTATGATGATTAGTGGACAGTGTCTTAGATAATAGGAAGGGAAGGTTTTATATTCAAAAGTGAAAATGATTGATGACTGAGTTTTTCAAGCACAGATAGGCTGAGGATTTTAGATACACTGTGGAATATCCTTTCCTGATATGTTAGCTCTAAGCTGTAGTACTAGGCTTAACTCCTTCTTCTAGTCAGTGCTTTGGGAGCTTAAACAACAACCTGCACAGTATTTTCGTCTGGTCTGGGTAACTTCCCAAATCAAAGTCCTAGTCTTAAATTAATCATCTGGGGTTTATTTGTGCGAGTTTTTTTCTCTTCAAGTCTTCACTTTTTCTCTGGAAAAACAAAATAATTGATTCCAAATTTTACCTCATGGAAATTCTTATATTTCATGTTAGAGCATTTTCGGATGTGTATGCATACATTTGTGCATGTGTGCATGTGTGTGTGTGTGTGTGTGTGTGTGTGTGTGTGTGTAGATATCTGGAAGGTAATGAATACCTTTAAAGAGTAAAGTAGCAAGAATGAAATAGTGACCAGAGGACTGCTTCAGACAAATAGTGTTTAAGAAAAGACAAAGGTAAAATATATTTTGAAGCATAGAGTTGAAATATTTAAAATGTTTAGAAGGAATGAACCCAACTTGTTGAATGTTATAATGGTGAGGTTTTCTTTTCTACATTGATTAATAACATGTATGATCATTATATCAGACTACATTGAATGGCAATTTTTGTTCACAATTTACATAGTTATTTGAATGTAAACTGTATGTACTTTTATTTGTTCTACTCATATATTTGGTACTTAAAATATAAATATATCTTGAAATTGCAATACTTGTTTTTTTGAAGTGAAGAACTAATGAAGTGTGGTTGCTGATGGGAAGAAGCAAAAGTGACGGAGTGAGGAGTATTAAGGCTCTCCTTAAAATTTATAGTGGGACTTGTCTAGAAGTCAGTGGAATGGTGCAGAGAGGAACAGACTGAAAGAACAAATTTCTAGAACTATATATTTTAATAACTTCCAGTGTGTGATGATTTTATGGATGTTAATTTCTTATCTAAAATGAATGTGATGAACCACAACTTTCTAAGCTTTTTCATGTATTTCTGCGTGACTGCTAAATACCACCAATGTCTGCTATTGTCCTGGACTATGCATCTTTGCTGCATTGCTTAAATTTCTTGCTTTTCTTTATTTGAATATGATTGACAAACAAAATTCCATTAAATTTAAAGTATACAATGTAATGATTTGATATATGCATACTTTGTGAAATGATTACCACAATCAAGTTAACACATCTAACATCTCCCATAGTTGCCATTGATGTGTGTGTGTGTGTGCACTGAAAATGCTTAAGTTATAACCTGATAGTAAATTTCAAGTATACAACACAGTATTATTAACTGTAGTCATCATGCTATACATTAACTAGACCGCCAGAACTTGTTCATTTTGTAATTGAAGACTTGCATCCTCTGAGACCGGTTTGGCTCAGTGGATAGAGCGTCGGACTGGGGACTGAAGGGTCCCGGGTTCGATTCCGGCAAGGGCATGTACCTTGGCTGCGGGCACATCCCCAGTAGGGGGCGTGCAAGAGGCGGCTGATCGATGTTTCTCTCTCATCGATGTTTCTGACTTTCTATCCCTCTCCCTTCCGCTCTGTAAAAAATCAATAAAATATATTAAAAAAAAAAAAAAAGACTTGCATCCTTTGACCAGCATCTCCCTAGTTCTCCTACTCCCAGCCCCTGGAAGCCATTATTATACTCTGAACCACAATGAGATATCACCTCACATGTGATAAGATGACTTTTATAAAAAAGAATCATTAGCAAGTGTTGGTGAAGATAATAAAAAAAAGGGAACTCTTGCCGAAGCCGGTTTGGCTCAGTGGATAGAGTATTGGCCTGCGGACTGAAAGGTCCCAGGTTCGATTCCGGTCAAAGGCATGTACCATGGCTGCGGGCACATCTCCAGCAGGGGTTGTGCAAGAGGCAGCTGATCGATGTTTCTCTCTCATCGATGTTTCTGACTTTCTATCCCTCTCTCTTCCTCTCTTTGAAAAATCAATAAAATATATTTTTTTTAAAAAGGGGACTCTTGTTGGTGGGAATACAAATTTTTGCAGCCATTATGAAAAACAGTATGAAAGTTCCCTCCAAAAAAAATTGTTTAGTTTAGATTTAGATAGAGGTAAGAAATTTATTCTCATCACTACAATAATCTAAATAACTTGCAGAATCTAGTTTTATAAATCCATGAAGGATATGAATATAGAAAGAAACATAAACATAACTAAATTCCAAAAGTGATGTATGCTAATATGAAGAAAAACACACAGCAGCTCTCAACTGTGGTAGCTTGGTAAGAAAAAGAAAAATCTGCTGTAGAAAAATAATAGAAATACTAGCGTGAAGACAACATTATCAGAAATGAATAATTCATTAGACAAACAACAGGAGCTTGGAAACAGCAGGAGAAAGCATAAATTAACTTAATATAGGTCAGTAGAATATATTCTCTCTGAAACAGAAATATATGCATCAAAGGAAAGATTTCTAGCTATTTTCAATTTATTCATAAGTAGACTCTCAAAGTGAGAGAAGAGAATGTGGGAGAAAATATATTTGAAGAGATGAAAATCAAGAACTTTCCAACCCACTCTATCAGAAATCATAGTGACTATTTAATTGGATAATACACAGACAATTATACCTCATCTCAAGATAGTCAAGTGGCTAAATATCACAACTAAAGAGGATAACCAAAAGCAGCTAAAGAAATGAAACATTAAAATGAGCAGAATGAAAGCACAGATTATGGCTGACATGTTTCCAGAACTGTTGGCTAGAAGACTATAAATCATCTTTAAAGTGCTGCTGGGAAACAAAATAAACCATACATACACAAACGTAACAAGCCCAAAACAAGTTGCTTTTCAACCTAGGACTTAGCATACAATAACACATTTTTGAAAATTTAAGGTGAAATGAAAATATTATTTACTTTTTAAACATAAATAATAATATTATTACAATTATAGAATATGTAATAGTACAATGTAAGACAATAAGAGGTGGGAGGATGTATAGTGTTATGCTGTTATAAGGTGTTCATACTGTTTATGAATTAGTATAATATTTGAAGGCAACTATGATAACTTAAATAAATATTTTGCAATCTCTAGAGCACACCATAAAGAGGTACAGCTAAAATGTCAATATAAGAGATAAATATAGAATTAAAAATAAGTGGTCCATCCACAGGAAGATAAAATAAAAATGAAAAGACAATGAACAGAGGGACAAATAGAAAGTAAATAGCATATGGATATTTTTAAAAAGGCAATACATACTATATGCTGTTTACAGGAAAGAAACACTAATTATATGGACATTGGCAAATTAAAAGTAAAAAGATAGAAAAAGGTTATGCTATTAAATACTAAAGGGCTATAATCATTCTAATATATAAAAACTCAGGGTCTGTAAAGTCCAAAATGATTGAAGGCTCGACTGACTGGAAGTCAGTCTTACAGTTAGTGCTGGGTTGCTATGGTGACCCAGCACTGACTGCTGAGGGATCTGCAGATCAGGCCTGGAAAGATGCCGGAAAAGAGAGGCAAGGTCTGAAATGCAGCCTACATGGCAGCTGTTGACCAACCATTGCCTCTCTCTTTCTCTCCGGACTTGGCCAACAGCTGTGACTCTGTTTCTCTCAGAGATTCCATGGGGGCTGCTGATCAGCCCCACCTCTCTGATCAGGCCCAAAGATAGGCCAGGAGACACTGACTGGCATAGAAACCGACCAATCAGAACCAAATCTGGGTGAATTGTGAGGAGCCAATGGCTGCTTAGGAGGTGGAGCTTTTGATGTTGACTGGCATAGAAACTGACCAATCAGAACCAAATTGGCCATCTTCGGAGAGCAATTGGGGGCAAGATCAGACCAGCAGGGGAGAGCCATCAGGTGTGATCAGGAAGGCAGAGGCAGTTAGGGGCAATCAGCCTGGCAGCAGAGAGCAGTTGGGGATGAGATCAGGCTGGCAGGGGAGGGCAGTTAGGGGCAATCAGACTGGCAGGGGAGATCATTGAGGAAGAGATCAGGCTGGCAAGGGAGGGTCATTGGGGTTGATATCAGGCCAGCAGGGGAGGGAAGTTGGGAGCGAGATCAGGTCAGCAAGGGAAGGCATTTAGGGGCGATCAAGCAGGTAGGCAGGCAGGTGAGCAGTTAGGAGCTAGCAGTCCCAGATTGTGAGAGGGATGTCTGATTGCTGGCAGTTGGATAATTATCAGGCCTAAACCAGCAGTTGGACATCCCCAAAGGGGTCCCTGATTGGGGAGGGTATAAGCTGGGCTGAGGAAACACCCCTCCATGCATGAATTTTATGCACTAGGACACTAGTATCAGATAAAGTAAAATATAAGGGAAAGTATACTAGAAATAATAAAGAGATTTTGTAATGTCTCTTCTTACATAAGAATAAGAAGCAAAAAACAAGTTGCTTTTCAACCTGGGATTTAATATACAGTAAAACATTTAAAAAATTGTTTAAAGTATTATATATGTCTGTTTTCCCCCCATCAATCCATCCCTGGCCAATCCCACTCCCAGGATAAGTCCCCACCACCCCAGTGTCCATGTCCATTGGTTATGCTAATATGTATGCATATAGTATGCATGTGTATGTTAATATGCAAGTCCTTTGGTTGATCTCCTACACCCCTCCTACCCTCACCCTCCCCTGCCTTCCCTCTGAGATTTGACTATTGGTTTAGTATTTCCCTGTCTCTGGATCTACTTTTGTTCATCAGTTTATATTGTTTATTATATTCCACAAATGAGTGAGATCATGTGATATTAATATTTCTCTGACTGGCTTATTTTGCTTAGCATAATACTCTCCAGATCTATCTATAGAAATTGTTAAAAAGTTCCTTCTATTTTATAGCAGTATAGTATTCCATTGTATAGATGCACCAGTTTTTTTAATCTACTCATCTGCTGATGGGCAGTTAAGCTGTTTCAAAATCTTCCTGGTATTAGCACTAGAACAGACATATAAAACAATGTAACAGAACAGAGGACCCAGAAATCGACCCAAGCCATTATGTTCAATTAATATTTGACAATGGAGTCAAGACAGTCTCTTCAGTTAACAGTGTTGGAAAAATTGGACAGATACGCTTAAAACAATGAAACTAGACCAGCAAATTACACCATACACAAAAATAAACTCAAAATGAATAAAGACTTAAACATAAGATAGGAAACTATAAAAATCTTAGAAGAACCCATAGGCAGCAAAATAGCAGACATATCTCATAGCAATAACTTTACCGGTACAGCTCCTAGGACAATGAAAACGAAAGAGAAAATAAACAAATGGGACTATATCAAAATAAAAAGCTTCTGCACAGCAAAAGAAACCATTAACAAAACAATAAGAAATCCCACTGTATGAGAGAACATATTTTCCAATGTTATTTCCAATAAGGGTTTAATATATAAAATTTATAGGGAACTCATACAACTTAACAAAAGGAAGATAAACAATCCAATCAAAAAATGAGCAGAGGATCTAAATAGACACTTTTCAAAAGAGGATATACAAAATTGCAAGAGACATGAAAACCTGCTCAAAATCACTAACTATCAGAGAGATGCAAATCAAAACAAGAATGAAGTACCATCTCACACCTGTCAGAATGGCTACCATTAACAAATCAACAAATGACAAGTGCTGGAGAGGATGTGGAGTAAAAGGAACCCTCGTGCACTGTTGCTGGGGATGCAGACTGGTACAGCCACTGTGAAGAACAGTATGGAGTTTCCTCAAAAAGTTAAAGATAGAACTCCCATTTGACCCAGTAATTCCACTTTTAGGATTATATCCCAAGAAAACAAAAACATCAATCAGAAAGAACATATACGCTGCTATGTTGATAGAAGCATAATTTACAATAGCTAAGATTTGGAAACTGTAAAACATTATTAAAAATTGAAGGTGGATTAATTTGTTAACAGTGTTTAATAAAGCCAAAAACGAAACTAGATTGCCAAATTACACCATACACAAGAATAAACTCAAAATGTCAAGTCATCATCCTATCTAATAAAAGAGTAACATGCAAGTTGACCATACCTCCCCTACGCCCACAAGCCACACCTGCAAGCCAAGCAGGAGCAAGCACAACCAAGATGGCTTCGGCCACTGAGAGACCAGGTCTAGCCAGGGCTGCAAGCGCAGCATCGGTGCCTCCTGCTGGGGCCATGCAGAAGGAGGGAACAGCTGAGCAGGCAGGCTTGGCTGAGGGAGGGAACAGCAGCGTGGGCCAGTTTGGGGGAGGGAGAAAACCATGGCACGGGCCAGCTTGATGGAGGAGAAAACTGCGGTGCGTGCTGACTTGACTGAGGAAGGGAATGGCAATGCAGGCCGGCTTGGCTGAGGGAGGGAATGGGCTCCACTCCCCCCCCCCCCCTGCAGCCTTGGGGCAGGCTTGGGCTGGGGCTGGGGTGGGGTCGGGAAAAACCAGAGATCAGCTATATCACAGGACAACAGATAGCCTGGGTCCCCTGGTCAAGGTGCCCTGTCCAAGGCCGAAAACCTCCGCCAGAGGCTTTTGGCCTTAGGCAGGGCGGGGGTGAGAGCCATCATTAGGACATCCCCTGAGGGCTCCCAGTATGTGAGAGGGGGCAGGTTTGGCTGAGGGATCTCTCACCATCAGTGCACAAATTTTGTGCACTGGGACCCTAGTATCTAATAAAAGAGTAGTATGCAAATTGTCCTTACCTCCCCTATACCCACAAGCCATGCCCACTAACCAATCAGGAGCAAATATGCAAATAAACCCAACCAAGATGGCTGCAACCACTGAGAGCAGGAGGGAGGCTTGGGTTTCCCCAGCAATGGAGGATGCCAAGCTTTCCACCTGCCTTTGCCAGCCTAGGCCTCCACTCAATGCTACAAAGTTTCAATTATAGAAGATACATAAATCCCAACATAAATGGCAGCAGCCATGGAGCTGAAGAGAGCAGAGGCGAAGGTCATCCCCAGCAATGGAGAAAGCCAAGCTTCTGCAGCCCTGGCCATCCTAGACCTCCATTCCAGGCTAAAAGTTTCAATTATAGAAGGTAAATAAATCCCAACAGAAATGGCTGCCATTATGGAGCAAACATAAAGCTTGGCTCTGCTCCAGGCTACAAAGTTCCAATTGGAGAAGATAAATAAATCCCAGTTACCAGAGCCTCAGCTTGGGTCGCCAGGGGGCATGGCTGACTTGCAAACCACCAGAGACCCCTCGCCCAGGCTGCTCCATGTCCCAAGGGAACCCCCACTCTGATCCAGGATACCCTTCAGGACAAACCATGTACCAAGCCTCTAACTTGTCTAATAAAAGAGTAATATGCAGATTGACCATCACTCCAACACATAAGATGGCTGCCCTCGTGTGGTCAAAGATCCTGCCCCCATGTGGACACAAGATGGCCACCACAAGATGACCAGCAGGTGAGGGCAATTGGAAGGGACCAGGCCTGCAAGGGAGGGTAGTTGGGGATGGTCAAGCCTACAGGCAAGGGCAGTTAAGGTTGACCAGGCCGGCAGAGGAGGGTAGTTGGGGGTGATCAAGCCTGCAGGGGAGGGCATTTAGGGGTGTTCAGGCCAGCAGAGGAGGGAAGTTGGGTGTGACTGTGCCTGCAGGGAAGGGCAGTTGGGGGGAACCAGGCCTGCAAGGAAGGGCAGTGAGGGATGACCAGGCCTAAAGAGAAGGTTGTTGGGGGGGACCAGGCATACAGAAGAGGGCAGTTGGGAGGGACCAGGCTTGCAAGGGAAGGCAGTTGGAGGCTATCAAGCCTGCAGGGAAGGGTAGTTAGGGGTGTTCAGGCCAGTAGAGGAGGGAAGTTGGGGGCAAACAGGCTGGCAGGGAAGCAGTTAGACATCAATCAGGTTGGCAGGGAAGTGGTTAGGGGGTGATCAGGCTGGCAGGCAGGAGTGGTTAGGGGCAATCAGGAAGTCAGGCAGGTGAGCAGTTGGGAGCCAGCAGTCCTGGATTGTGAGAGGGATGTCCTTCTGCTATTTAGGCCCGATCTTATTGGATGGGGCCTAAATAGGTGGTCAGACATATGTGGAGAGGTCCCATATTGGAGAGAGTGCAGGCTGGGCTGAAGGACATCCCAAACACCTGCATGAATTTTATGCACCGAACCTTTAGTATAACCATAAAAATCTGAGAAGAAAACATAAGAAATAAAATCTCAGACATCTATTGTAGCAATATCTTTGCTGATTTGATGTCCAGGACAAGAAAAATGCAGGAAAAAATAAACAAATAGACTACATGAAACTAAAAGCTTCTTAATAGCAAAAGAAAACATCAACAAAATTGAAAAAGAATGCACTTTTTTGGGAGAAATTATTCACCAATGATATATCAGATAGGGGATTATTCTCCAAAATATAAAAAGAACTTATATAGATCATTTAAAAAATGAGCAAAAGACCCAGGCTAGGTGGCTCAGTTGGTTGGAGTCTTGTCCCATACATCAAAAGTCTGTGGGTTTGATACCCAACTGGGGTAAATATGAGAGGCAACTGATTGATGTTTCTCTCTTACATAGATATTTCTATCTCCCTTCCTCTCTCTCTAAAATCAATAAAAACATATCATCAGGTGAGGATTTTTAAAAATGAGCAAAGCACCTGAATAGACACCTCTCCAAAAGGGACACACAGATGGCTATAGACATATGAAAAAATGCTCAATGTCAAAATCATCAGAGAGATGCTAATTCAAACCACAATAAGATACCATTTCATACTGCTAGAATGGCTGCTATCAGTAAATAAACCAAAAACAAGTGTTATTGACCAACACTTGGCCAGTATATGGAAAAAGGGAACCCTTGTGCACTGCTGGTGGGAATGCAGACTGGTGCAGACAGTGTGGAAAGCAGTATGGAGTTTCCTAAAAAAATTAAAAATAGAACTGCCTATTGACCCAGTGATCTCACTTCTATATATTAAGAATCCAGAAACACCAATTCGAAAGAATATATGCATCTGTATGTTCATTGCAGCATTATTTACAATGGTCAAGATCTGAAAACAGCCCAAGTGCCCATCACTAAAGGAGTTGATATAAAAGTTGTGGTAGATTTACACCATGGAATACTACACAGTCATTAAAGAGAAATAAATATTCCCTTTACCACAGCATGGGTAGACCTGGAGATTATTATGCTCAGTAAAATAAGCCAGTCAGAGAAAAACAAACAGTATATAATATCACTTATATGTGAAATTTAATGAACAAAATAAACTGATGAACAAAACAGAACCAGAGGCATGGATACATGGAACAGACTGACAACTGTCAGGGGAGCTGAGAGGGAGGACTGAGTGAAAGAAGGTAAAGAGATTATTCAAGGAATATATAAGCATAACCCATAGACATAGACAAGAGAGTGGTGAGGTCCAGAGGAAAGGGGGGTGGGGGCTCAATGAAGGTGGGCAAAGGAGAAGAAATGTAGACATATTTAATAGTGTCAACAATAAAAAAATGTAAAATATTCTCTATGTGACTGCACTGAACACAGAGCTCAAATTACATGAAACCAAAATTGACAAAGTAAAGGGAAAAATAGGCAAATCAACAAATACACTTGCATATTTGAATGCTCTTCTCCTTACAATCATTTAATCAGGTACACAAAAGTCTTACGATGAATATATAAAAGATGTGAACAACATTATCAACCAACTTGATTTAATTGACATTCATAGGACGCTATATATTATTTAGAGACAATTCTCCATGTTTTTTTTAAACATCTCTGCATGTTCCACTAGTAGAGGCATGCCTACCTTTGTCCTGGAATACCTTTCAAAGGTGTTTATATAACATATTATAGGTTTGATGCATGAAATTTGTCCAAGGAGCTTGGCTCTCTCAGCTGCGTCAGCTACCATTGACTCAGCTTCATCTGGTAGGTCATTCAGCCATCCAGTCTAATTAGCATATCATACTCTTATTATTATAGACTAGAGGCCCAGTGCATGAAATTCATACATGGGGCGTAGAGGATGTCCCTTAGCCCAGCCTGTACCCTCTCCAACCTGGAATCCCTACAGGGATGTCCGACTGCTCATTTAGGTCCGAACCCAGTAGTCCAACAGACAGTCGGACATCCTTCACACTACCCAGGACTGCTGGTGACAAACTGCTCACCTGCCTGCCTCCCTGAATGCCCCTAACCGCTTCTGCCTGCCAACCTGATCACCTGCTAACCACTACCCTGCCAGCCTAATTGATGTTTAACTGCTCCCCTGCCAGCCTGTTTGCCCCCAATCTCCCTCCTCTGCCAGCCTGGTTACCCCTAACTGCCCTCTCCTACAGGCTTGATCACCATCAACTTCCTTTCCTCGCAGGCCTGGTCCCATTCAACTGCCCTCCACCACTGGCCTGATTGCCCACAACTGCCCTCTTTTGAAGGCCTGGAACCTCCCAAAAGCCTTCCCCTGCTGGCCATCTTGTGGTGGCCATCTTGTGTCCACATCGGGGCAGGATCTTTGACCACATGGGGACAGCCCTCTTGTGTGTTGGAGTGATGGTCAATCTGCATATTACTCTTTTATTAGATAGGATAGAGGCCTGTTGCATGGGTGGGAGCCAGCTGGTTTACCCTGAAGTGTGTCCCAGATCATGGTGGGGGTTCTCTTGGGGCAAGAGGCGGCCTGGGCAAGGGGCCTGTGGAGGTTTGCAGGCTGGCCACACCCCCCAGCAACCTAAGTGAAGGCCCTGGGAACTGGGATTAATTTATGTTCTACAAATGAAACTTTGTACCTTGGAGTGGAGCCAAGCCTTCTGCTCACTCCATGGCAGCAGCTATTTCTGTTTGAAACTTTGTAGCCTAGAGTGGAGGCCTAGGCCGGCAATGGCAGGAGGAAAGCTTGGCTTCCTCTGTTAGCAGGGAAACGCAAGCCTTCCTCCTGCTCTCAATGGTGGCAGCTATCTTGATTGGGGTTTATTTGCATAATCTGCTCCTGATTGGCATGGCTTGTGGGTGTAGGAAAGGTACAGTCAAATTTGCATATTACTATTTTATTAGATAGGATTATTATACACTAGAGGCCTTATGCACAAAATTTGTGCAAGGAGCTCAGCTCTTGCAGCCCCAGCTTTGTCTGGAAGGTTGTCCGGAATGATGTATGGAAAGTTGTTTAGCTTTTTGATCTAATTAGCATATTATTCTTTTATTATTATAGGTTAGGAATATAGATGTAGTGTCTCCTTTTGAAACAAAGGATGTGCATGCTTATTGTTCATAAAAAATTAAGGTTCTGTATGCTAAGAGTTTCCCTTCTATAATACACACCGAGGTAAGTGACTTTTTAGGTACCTTTGTGGGAATAGGGGCACAGGAAACTGGTATACTGGCTAATTACTATACTTGCTCTGAGTATAAAATAAATTTTTTTCTCTGACAGAAGAATTTCTTGCCTTCTGCTAGAATTCATAAATCTGTGGCATGCTTGTTACTTTGGAAGTAAGATAAAATCTCAGATACCTCACAGTCCTTGACATTTAAAATTGCAGAATATACATTATTTTTAAGTGTACATGAAACCTTCACCATGATAGACTATTATTGGGTCTCAAAAGAAGTTGCAATAAAATAATACAATTTAACATAGACAAAATATATTCTCTGACAACAGTTGTGTTAAACTAGAAATCCATAACAAGGTATCTTGAAAATTTACAAATATTGGGGAATTGATCAACATATTAATCTAATGCATGGATCAAAATAAATAACAAGGCAAATGAGATTATTTTTCTAAATGAATAAAAAGAAAACATAATATAAGTATTTTCTTTTTGGAATAAACCAGAGCAGTACTTAGGGAGAGTTTCTAACTTCTGTAAACACATCTATACTTACAAAAGAAAAGATGTTAAATAAATGATATGATATCCCACTCAAAAGAAAAAAAATATATAAATAAATGGCTCCAAAATATATTTAAAATAAAAAATCAAAACATTAGAGTAGGCATCAATGACAGAATATGGACAAGCAATAAGGAAGAGCAATAACGTCAACAAATTCTTGTTCTAAATATTATTTTATACATATTCTGTACTTGAACTTTTTGGATTACTCCCATGAAGTAGTGATAATGGTGAGTTTTATGTTGGGGGTGGGAGGAAATTCTTTCTGTATGAGATGGAGAACACAATGATTCAAATGAGAAAGCTATTATTAAAACCTAATACTAGACTATGGCAACCTAATTTTGGTCTTCCAAAATATGAGTACTTATATATGCTGAGGCAGTAAATCTGAGTTAAGCCTACAGATATATACAGGCTTCTCTCTCTCTCTCTCTCTCTCTCTCTCTCTCTCTCTCTCCCCCCCTCTCTCTCTCCATATATATATATATATATATATATATATATATATGTGTGTGTGTGTATATATATATATATATATATGTATATATATATATATATATATGATATGCCCGGTGCACGAAATTTGTGCACTGGGGGTGGGTAATCCCTCAACCCAACCTCCCCCCTCTCACATACTGGGAGCCCTCAGGGATGTCCAATGTCCAACTGATGGCTCACCCCCCAGCCTGCATCTGCTTTAGGCCTTGAGCACCCAGCCATCACCCTGCTCAGCTCAGACCCAGCTGCCTGCAACCACCTGGCCCCAGGGGCTGCACTCTTGCTGCAACTTCTGCTCACAGTGCCAGAGGGCCAGGTGCTCCTTGCCACCCCCACCACTGCTGTTGCTGCTGCCATTTCCCTGAACAGTGCCTGGGGGCTGGGTGCTGGCTGCCACCACCATTTCATCTCCACCCCCGGAGCCTGGAGCTCATGCCACTTGGCCCCACCCCCGCTCCTGATTGGCTGATAGCATAGCCAATCAAGAGCGAAAGTACAAATTTTCATGTTTCTCTTTTATTATATAGGATATGTATATATCCTATATAATAATCCTATATAATAAAAGAGCAATATGCAAATTGACCACATCTCTGCTACACCCACAAGCCATGCCCACCAGCCAATCAGGAGTGAGTATGCAAATTAACCCAACCAAGATGGCTGTGGCCATGGAGCTGCAGCAAGCAGGAGGCTTGCATTTCCATGACAATGGAGGAAACCAAGCTTCCCTGCTGCCATGATTGGCACAGGCCTCTGCTGAAGGCTACAAAGTTTCAATTATAGAAGATAAATAAATCCCAACAAAAAATGGTGGCAGGCATGGAGCTGGAGAGAGCAGGAGGCTTGAGTTGCCCCCAGTGATGGAGGAAGCTAAGTTTCCCCAGCCCTGGCTTGCATTGGCATCCGCTCAAGGCTACAAAATTTCAGTTATAGAACATAAATAAATCCCAAAAAAATGGTTGTGGCCACAGAGTAAGCAGAAGGCTTAGATCTGCTCAAGGCTACCAAGTTTCAATTATAGAAGATAAATAAAGACTAGATCTGAGGGCCCCATTTGGGACTGCATGGCCAGCCTGAAAACCACCATAGGCCCCATGCCCAGGCTGACCCACATGACAAGGGAACCTTGACCCTGATCTGGGACACTCTTCAGGGCAAACCAGCCAGCCTCCACCCATGCACCAGGTCTCTATCCTATCTAATCCTATCTAATCCTATCTAATAAAAGAATAACATGCAAATGACCATCACTTCAACACACAAGATGGCTGTCCCCAGGTGGTCAAAGATAGCTGCCCCCTTGTCGACACAAAATGGCCACCCCAAGATTGCCAACAGTGAAGGGCAGTTGGAGAGACCAGGTCTGCAAGAGAGGGCAGTTGTGGGCGATCAAGTCAGCCAGAGAAGGCTGTTATCAGGGACCAGGCCTGCAAGTGAGGGCACTTCTGGATCATCAAGCCTGCAGGGGAGAGCAGTTAGGGGTGACCAGGTGTGCAGAGGAGGAAAGTTAGGGGCTACCAGGCCTTCAGGGAAGAGCAGTTGGGGGGACCCAGGCTAGCAGGGGAGAGCAGTTGGGGGTGACCAGGCTTGCAGGGGATGGCAGTTAGGGGAAACAGGCTGGGCAGGGAGCAGTTAGGCATCAATCAGGGTGTTAGGGGAGTGGTTAGTGTGTGATCAGGATGGCAGGAAGTAGCGGTTAGGGGCAATCATGAAAGCAGGCAGGTAAGCAGTTGGGAGTCAGCAGTCCTGGATTGTGAGAGGGATGTCTGACTGTTTAGGCTGTACAGGAATCAGGCCTAAACAGGCAGTCAGAGATCCCTTGAGGGGTCCCAGATTGGAGAGGGGTGCAGGCTGGGCTGAGGAGCACCCTGCCCCCCATGCATTAATTTTGTGCACTGGGCCTCTAGTGTATATATATATTAAATGATAAATGGTAAATGTGCCTGGTCAATTCTTATATTGACATCCCAAGCCCAGTTTGAAGATATTATCAAGTTGGGCCTTGGGTAGGTGATTAGGTCATGAGACAGAGCTTTCATGAATGGGATTAGCACCCTTATAAAAGAGATTTGGAGAGCTCCCTCATCCCTTCTGTCATGTGTGGAGATAATGAAATGGTAGCCATTTATGAACCAGAAAATAGGCTCTTAACAGACACCAGCCATACTTGCATCTTAATCTTTCTAGTCTACAGAAATGTGAGAAATAACTTTCTGTTGTTTATAAGCTACCTCTCTATGGTATTCTGGTCTAGCAGCCCAAATGGCTAAGACATATATGTTTACATAGATGTGTGCATAAATAGATGATCCATACACATACATACATATTTTCTCCCACTGTATCAGAGTTAGTTAAGTGTTCAAAAACAACTGAGGCATAGAGAGCCAGTCTATCACATCCTTTATCTATTATAATACCTAATTATTAAAAAAAACTACATTATAATTAAACAAGAAGCCTGGTGTACAAAATTTGTGCACAGGATGGGGTTTGTCCCTCAGACTAGCCTGCACCCTCTCCAATTTGAGACCCCTCAGGGGATGTCTGACTGCACATTTAGGCCTGATCCTCCCAGTAGGTTTGGGCCTAAATGAGTATTTGGACATTCCTCTCACAATCTAAGACTATTGGATCCCAACTGCTTGCCTGCCTGCCTTCCTGATTGCCCCTAACTGCTTCTGCCTGCCAGCCTGATCACACCCTAATCACTTCCCTGCCAGCCTGATTGATGTCTAACTGCTTCCCTGCCAGTTTGTTTGCCCCTAACTGTTCTCCCCTGAAGACCTGGGTCCTCCCCAACTGCCCTTCCCTGCAGGCCTGGTTGCCCCAAACTTCCCTCCTCTGCCAGCCTGCAGGTGTGATCACCCACAACTGCCCTTCCTTGCTGGCCTGTTTGCCCCATTTGGCCCTCCGTTGCAGGTCCAGTCCCTCCCAATTGCCCTCCCCTGCTGGCCATCTTGTGGCAGTCATATTGTTTCCACATGGGGGCAGCCATCTTTGACCACATTGGGGCAGCCATCTTGTGTTGGAGTGATGGTAAATTTGCATATCACTGTTTTATTAGATAGGATAAAGGCCTGGTGTATGGGTGGGGGCCAGTTGGTTTGCCCTGAATGGTGTCCCTGATCAGGTTGGGGGTTCCCTTGGGGCATGGGGTGGCCTGGGAGAAGGGCCTGTGGTGGTTTGCAGGCCAGCCATACCCCCTGGCGACCTAAGCCAAGATGTTGGTATCTGGGATTTATTTATCTTCTATAATTGAAACTTTGTAGCCTTGAGTGGAGCCAAGCCTCCTGCTTGCTCAGTGGCCACAGCCTTTTTTGTTGGGATTTATTTATCTTTTATAATTGAAACTTTATAGCCTTGAGTGGAGGCTTGGGCCTGCCAGGGTGTGCGGAAAGTTTGGCTTCCTCCATTACCAGGAAAAACCAAGCCTCCTGTTGGCTTCTTGGCTGCAGCCATCTGTGTTGGGGTTAATTGTCATACTCACTCCTGATTGGCTGGTGGGCGTGGCTTGTGGTAGTGGAGTGGTGGTTAATTTGCATATTACTCTTTTATTAAACAGGACTAGAAGCCCGCTGCACCAAGATTCGTGCAATACGCCTTCCTTCCCCTGGCTGCCAGCACCGGTTTTCTTCTGACACCTGGGATCTGGGCTGTAGTGGAGCCTTCAGTATTCAGACTTCAGTCTTCAGTGTTTGCTTGGGTGAAATCTTTAATCTTCGCTCTGTGCCTGCACGTGCAAATTAACCCGCCATCTTTGTTGGGTTAATTTTCATACACACTCCAGATTGGGTGTTGCAGAGATACAGCCAATTTGCATCTTTCTCTTTTATTAGTGTAGACTAGAGGCCTGGTGCATGAAAATTTGTGTACTTGGGGTGTCTCTCAGCCCAGCTTGCACCTTCTCATAATCTGGGACCACTTGGGTAGGGTCTCTAGGCCTGGCCTGAGATCAGGGCCTATCTGGACTTTCCTTCCCCTGGCTACAGGCAGCTGGCCCCAGCCCCGCTGCTGCCACTGCTTACCATTTGTGCAGGGGTGCCCCTCACTCCCCAATTACTGGTGGCCTCCATCTGTAGGCGACAGCTGGGTTTCAATGGCTTGGCTAGCTTGGGCCTCCCTCTTTCTTTGCTGGGGGATGGGGCCAGCTATTTGCCTACCTGATCACCCCTAACTGTTGGTCTGCCTAGCTGATCACACCTATCCACTCTGCCTGTCTGCCTGATTGCCCTTAACCACTTACTTGGGGGTGGGTCCTGCCCACAAGGAGCCATGGTGGTCTGGTATCTGGTCGTTTAGGTCATGATGCCTCTGACCTTTTATTATATAGGATGATTATTGGGACCATCTTCTAGAGATAGAGAGACACATTCATAAAATTGGGTCAATGCAAATTTTAAGTCCTTGCACATTCTTAATTCTTGTCAATTGCTATAATTTTACACCACTGTTTATTTTGGAAGAAAACATTTACTTAAATGACAAGAAGTTATTATTATTATTCAGCTGTCACTGGAAAATATTTGCTGAAAAATTAAGATTTTTATATTTCCTAGGGAATAAGAAATCTAAGAACAGATTATCTAGGGATGAAATTTCATTATTCCAACATGCTCCTTCTAACATTCTGTTTGGTGATCTTTATCATATGTGAGTTGTTTTGTAATGGAGAGATGGCTCAACCATGGGTGGCAGGAGAAAAAGAAGAACATAGGGTAAAAGGCACATACCATTGAAAACTATCCCTTTCGTGGATGTCCCTGTGAAAAAAGTTCTTTTATTTTTTTCTTTGACCAGAACTCTGTCTCATGACCACTTCTATATATATAAAAAAATAGGGAAATGTGAATTTTTCTGGGCATTTTCTCAGATTTAACAAAGCAACAGTTCTTTTATCTTGGTAGGCAATCAACAACTTCTAACAAGCAATCTCTGCTATAGACAGTATTAGTAAGTTTTGACTTTTCAGTACTGGAAAGGCATAATGAGAATCTCAATGTTTCTTAATCTCTGCAATCAGAATTCATTATATTAGAAAAACAGAATATCCTGAGGTGGGTTGATTAAAAAATAATAGAATAAAGGCAGCAAGAATTTCAAAGTAAATAGCAATGGTTGCTTTGCCTGAAGTGATATAGAAGCAACAAAGTATTATCTAGAGAGAAAGGAAAGTAATATCATTAAAGTTTATAGGAAAGGCATTTAAATAGTAGTCAGCAATCTAATCTGAGTAAAAATTAAGTCCACCAACAAATTTTAAACAAAGGTGGAAGAGGCTACCTCAGAAGATATGAATTTCCGATCACTGGAAGTGATCGAGATTGGCTAATGACCAGTTGACATGAAATCCATGCCTCAGGTGTATTTTTAAAGTGATCATTGTGATCTTATTCTCAAAGTGTTTGATTACAAAAAAGAAGACCCAAGATGCTAATCAGCCAAGTGTGGAAGTTAAAATACAATAATATATTTGCCTTTAACTTTTTAAGCAAATTATTAAAAAAAAACCCAAGCCTCACTCACATTGAGGGGAGGGGGGATGTCCCTCAGCCCAGCCTGAACTCTCTCCTATCTAGGACCCCTTGAGGGATATTGGTAGAATCAGGGATAAACAGGCAGCAGTCACACATCCGTCTCAAATGCAGGGCTACTGACTTCCAACTGCTCGCCTGCCTGCCTTCCTTATTGCCTGGTCCCCCACAACTGCTCTCTCCTGCAGACCTGGGTCCCCCTGAACTGCCCTTCCCTGTGGGCTTCATTGCCCCCAACTGCCCTCCTCTGCCAGCTTGGTCACCCCCAACTTCCCTCCTCTGCTGGTCTAGTCACCACTAACTGCCCTCCCCTGTGGGCTCTATTGCCCTCAACTGCCATCCCTTGCAGGCCTGGTCCCTCCCAACTTCCCTTCCCTGCTGGTCTGATTGCCCACAACTGCCCTCTCTTGCAGGCCATCTTGTGGGAACCATCTTGTGTTCACATGGAGGCAAGATCTTTGACCACATGGGGACAGCCATCTTGTGTGTTGGATTGATGTTCATTTTGCTTATTACTCTTTATTTAGATAGGATAGAGGCCTGATGCACAGGTGGGGGCCTGTTGATTTGCCCTAAAGGGTGTCCTGGATCAGGGTGGGGGTTCCCTTGGCATATGGGGCAGCCTAGGTGAGGGGTCTGTGGTGGTTTGCAGGCTGGACACAACCCCTGGAAACCCAAGCAGAGGACCTGGTGTCTGGGATTTATTTATCTTCTATAATTGAAATTTTGTAGCTTGGAGTGGAGCCAAGCCCTCTACTCCCTCTGTGGTGGCAGCCATTTCTGTTGGTATTTATTTACCTTCTGTAATTGAGACTTTGTAGCTTTAAGAAGATGCCTAGGCCAGCCAGGGAAGGTAGAAACTTGGCTTCCTTCATCGCCGGGTGTAACTGAAGCCTCCTGCTCTCTTCAGCTCTGTGGCTGCAGTCATTTTTATTTATCTTCTGTCATTGAAACTTGTAGCATTGAATGGAGGCCTGAGCCAGCAAGGGCAGGTGAAAAGCTTGGCTTCCTCTATTGCTGGGGAAACCCAAGCCTCCCTCCTGCTCTCTATGGCCACCGCCATTTTTTTTTTTGCATATTTGCTCCTGATTGGTTAGTGGGCATGGCTTGTGGGTGTACTGGAGGTATGGTCAATTTGCATATTACTTTTTCATTAGATACTAGAGGCCCAGTGCATGAAATTCAAGCACAGGAGGTGGGGGATATCCCTCAGCCCAGCCTGAATCCTCTCCAATTTGGGACCCCTTGAGGGATGTCTGACTGCCTGTTTAGGTCCCATCCTGGTAGGATGGGACCTAAACAGGCAGTCAGACATTTTTCTCACAATCCAGGACTGTTGGCTCCAAACTGCTCACTTGCCTGCCTCACTGATTGTCCCTACTGCTTCTGCCTGTCAGCCTGATAAGCCCCTAACCAATACCCTGCCAGCATAATTGATGTCTAACTGCTCCAGTACCAGCCTATTTGCCCCCAACTTCCCTCCTCTGCTGGCCTGGTCACCCCTAACTGCCCTCCCCAGCAGGCTTGATTGCACCCAGCTTCCCTCCCCTGCTGGCCTGATTGCCCACAACTGCCCTCTCTTGCAGGCCTGGAACCTCCCAAAAGCCGTCCCCTGCTGGCCATCTTGCGGTGGCCATCTTGTGTCCACATGGGGGCAGAATCTTTGGCCATCTGTGGGCAGCCCTCTTGTGTGTTGGAGTGATGGTCAATCTGCAAATTACTCTTTTATTAGATAGGATAGAGGTCCGGTGCATGGGTGGGGCCTAGTTGGTTTGCCCTGAAGAGTGTCCCGGATCAGGATGGAGCTTCCCTTGGGGTGTCGGGTGGCCTGGGTGAGGGGTCTATTGTGGTGTACAGGTTGGCCATGCTCCCTAGCAATCCAAGTGGAGGCCCTGGGATCTGGGATTAATTTATGTTCTACAATTGAAACTTTATAGCCTGGAGTGGAGCCAAGCCTTCTGCTCGCTTCATGGAGACAGACATTTATGTTTGGGTTTATTTAATTTCTATAATTCAAACTTTGTAGCCTAGTGTGGAGGCCTCCACACTAGGGCTGCAGAAGCTTGGTTTCCTTCATCACCTGGGCAATCCTAGCCTCTGCTCTCTCCAGCTCCGTGGTTGCCACCATTTCTGTTGGGATATATCTTTTATAATTGAAACTTTGTAACACTGAGTGGAGGCCTAGGCTTGCAATGGCAAGTGGAAAGCTTGGCTTCCTCCATTGCTGGGGAAACCCAAGCCTTCCTCCTACTCTCAGTAGATCTTGGTTGGGATTTATTTGCTACCGATTGGGTGGTGGATGTGGCGTGTGGGCTTGGTGTGTTTGGAGGTACAGTCAATTTGCATATTACTCTTT
Source organism: Antrozous pallidus (assembly GCA_027563665.1). Taxonomy (NCBI): domain Eukaryota; kingdom Metazoa; phylum Chordata; class Mammalia; order Chiroptera; family Vespertilionidae; genus Antrozous; species Antrozous pallidus. Next base: position 90,057,184 of record CM050514.1, read on the forward strand.
TATTAGATAGATGATTCTCTTTAATTGCTTATCAAATAATCTAAAATAACCTAATTAAACTGTAAAAAGAATGAGACACAATACTTCTAGCTACAGAAATATTTGTTATGGATGTCCTTTGCATTTAAGGAGATAATTAGTTATGGCTAACTTGTTATATAAAATCTATCTCAAAAGTGTTTAAATTGTAAAGGAATTTACTTATATGGTTCGAAATTTCAGAGCAATGCCATATTTAGGTATGGCTTTATAAAGTCTTTGTCCCACTCTGTTTCAATTTTATCTTCAAATGATGTCCTTAAGGTTGGCAAGCTAATGACACCCACAAATTACTGGTACATTGCTATGAGGAAATGGGCATCCAGTTCAAGAAATCTCTTTATAAATACTATACCTTTTGTAAGGATTAGCTAATCTTTAATTCTCTCATTGGCCAAGGAAATGTCATGCACAGATTCTATTGGTCTTAGATTGCCAGAACCATTTACTATGTGGATTTCTGTAACAATAGTTGTAATAAGGAATTTGAGATTGTCCCAGAAGAAGAGGATCATTCAAGGCCCACCCGATCGCATTCAATTCATAGAATGATTTAATGATGGAGAATGTTTGGGATGGTTGTGTGGGGATAACCACAATAGTGATTACTGAAGTGAAAAACACTCCAAATAGTTTTAAATGCATGGGCTTCAGAGGTTATAAAAGAAACTAAAAGCTCAGAAATTGAAATTGTCTGTTCTGCAAATAGAGTTGCCAGCCACCTTATAATTATTACATTCACAAAACTTATATTTTCAATTATAGAGGTAACTGACACATTTATTGAGGGTGGGTGAACAGAGGTTACAAATTCCATTGTGCCTTCCAAATAAGTTATAAAGTTACCAAAGGCTCAGGATAACATTGCACTCCTTGGAAAAAACAGCTTCAACTGTCTACTGCTGTCCATGGCCACAATAGCTGTCAAATGAGCTACTGAAAAAAATGTTTTTTTGAGCAAGAATAATCCTCAGACAAAACTCTATTAATCCTTAAAGATAGATATCTTCTTTGGGATTTCTGTCAGTACACACCATGAGCTTAATCTAAAATGAATGATTTTAACTGACACATGCTTTCAATACCCTTGGTTTTTTCCACATATCTTGAAGCAATAACTACCATCAGTTCTCACTCTATCTTTCTTGGGTCTCACACAAATTGCTGCCAAATGACAAAAGAGAAATACAGGAACTCAATCATCTTTGTGTTGAATACGTTCTCTATATAAATTGGTTTTGGAGAATGAGTTATTATACCTAATTCCAGTAAAAGCACAGAAAACTAAACTTTCATTATCAAATGGCAGAAATCCATAAATCGTGTACTATGATGAAAAAGTTATTAGGGAGGGTTTCAATGTTTCTTTTCAATATATATCTGTGTTAGTCTAGTAGTTTGAAATTTATAAACATATAATTGTATAATTTCAGAGTATTATTTATACTTTTCTCATAGTCATTTACTAGTAAATGATTATATATCTTCATATATACATATTATATGTATTTCAGATATTCACATAAAATATATGATGTAGTAGGAAAGGCAAGGAAGTTCTAAATTAGATTTTCACTCCAGCATTTAATGTTAGGTAAACTTGAATGAACACTTAAATCATTATGGAACCTTAGTCTTCTCATGTGTAAAATGAGGCAATTCTATGTTTGCATAGTGTTGCTGTGAACATCAATAGGATATATCATAAAACAGGTAGTTAGTGATATTCAAGATGTTCATTCTACTCTTGACATAACTTAAAGGTTATTGTGAGAACAGAAGTAACTATATCAGTGAAAATAGTATGAAGATAATCATATTATTAATAATGTTGCTTTACAACTATTATTTAACTGGGGGCCCGGTGCACAAAATTTGTGCACTGAGGGGGGTTGTCCCTCAGTCCAGTCTGCACTCTCTCCAATATGGGACCCCTTGGGGGATGTCTGACTGCCTGTTTAGGCCCATAGGGATCGGGCCTAAACAGGCAGTCAGGCATCCCTTTCACAATTCAGGACTGCTGGCTCCCAACTTCTTGCCTGCCTGCCTGATTGCCCTTAACTGCTTCTGCCTGCCAGCCTGATCACCCCCTAACCACTCACATGCCAGCCTGATTGATGCCTAACTGTTCCCCTGCCAGCCAGATTGTTCTCACTGCCATCTCCTGACAACCTGGTCACCCTAAATGCCCTCCCCTGCTTATTCCCTCCTTATTAGATAGGAATTTTGCTTCAACATATTGGACAGCCCTAACTGGTTTGGCTCAGTGGATGGAGCATCGGCCTGCAGACTTAAAGGTCCCAGGTTTGATTACAGTCAAGGGCATGTACCTTGGTTGGGGGCACATAACCAGTGAGGGGTGGGGAGTGTGCAAGAGGCAGCTGATTGATGTTTCTCTCTCATAGATGTTTCTAGCTCTCTATCCCTTTCCTTTCCTCTCTGTAAAAAACCAATAAAGTATCCTACATAATAAAGGAGTAATATGCAAATTTGGCCATACCTTTGCCACACCCACAAGCCACGCCCACAACCACGCCCACCAACCAATCAGGAGCAAATTATGCAAATAAACCCCAACCAAGATGGCTGCCACGACTGAAAGCAGGAGGAAGGCTTGGGTTTCCCTGGCAACAGAGGAAGCCAAGCTTTCTGCCTGCCTAGGCCTCCACTCAAGGTTACAAAGTTTCAATTATAAAAGATACAGAAATGGCGGCAGCCACTGAGCTGGAGAGAACAGAGGCTTGGGTTTCCCTGGCAAAGAGGAAGCCAAGCCTTCAGGCTTCTGGCCTAGGCCTCCACTCTAGGCTACAATGTTTCAAACAGAAATGGCTGCCACCCTGGAGTGAGCAGAAGGCTTGGCTCCACTCCAAGCTACAAAGTTTCAATTGTAGACAGATTAATCCCAGATACCAGGGCCTCTGCTTGAGTCACCAGGGTGCATGGCTGGCCTGCAAACCACCACAGGCCCCTCATCCAGGCCACCCCATCCCCCAAGGGAATCCCCACCCTGATCTGGGACATTCTTCAGGGCAAACCAGCTGGCCCCTACCCATGCACCAGGCCTCTATCCTATCTAATAAAAGAGTAATTTGCATATTGAGCATCACTCCAACACACAAGAGGGCTATGGTCAAAGATCCTGCCCTCATGTGGACACAATATGGCCAGCAGAAGATGGCCATCAGGGGAGGGCCGTTGGGAGGTTCCAGGCCATGCGAGAGAGTGTAGTTGTGGGCGATCAGGCCAGCAGGGGAGGGCAGTTAGGAGGGACCAGGTCTGCAAGGGAGGGCAATTGGGGGCAATCAAGCCTGCAGGGGAGGGCATTTAAGGGTATCCAGGCCAGCAGAGAAGGGAAGTTGGGGGCAAATAGGTTGGCAGGGGAGCAGTTAGACATCTGTTAGGCTGGCAGGGTAGTGGTTAGCAGGTGATCAGGCTGGCAGGCAGAAGCAGTTAGGGGCAATCAGGGAGGCAGGCAGGTAAGCAGTTTGGAGCCAGCAGTCCTGGATTGTAAGAAGGATGTCCGATTGTCCGTTTATGCCTGATCCTACTAGGATCAGGCCTAGACGGGCAGTCAGACATCCCTCAAGGGGTCCCATATTGGAGAGGGTGCAGGCTGGGCCAAGGGATAATCCCTGTGCATGAAATTCATGCACCAGGCCTCTAGTATATATTTTAAAAAGAAACATTTGAGATTCCTCCATATCTGCCTGGCTGGTGTGACTCAGTGATTGAGACCCCAGGCTGCTGCTGCTGGGTGAGGATTGCACTGTGGGGTGCAACCCCCTGCTGGCTGAGACCTCAGCCCAGGCTGCCACTGCTGGCAGGGGGATCGTGCCATGTGAAGTGAATTTGTTTTTGTTTTCTATAAAGAGTTAGAAGGGCCTCTGGGCAGCATTCTGCCAGGCTGCTTACTCTGCAGGCTTGGTGGCAGCCTTCGCAGAGGCTGGGAGACTCTGGCAGTGCTGAGAGGACTGGGCACCACTATCTTAGGGCTGTGGGCACCACCATTTTTGTTGTGGAGTGACAGTTAATTTGCACATTACTTTCTTATTAGATAGGATGTGTTTGTTTGTTTATTTATATATTGTCTAAAGTTTGACATGTCTCCTTTTTCCCTGATTGACCCTCTCCCACGCCCCCCACAGCCACTCCCACCCAGGGCAAGCCCTCATAGACCCAGAGTCTGTGTCCATTCGTTATGATAATATGCATACATACAAGTGCTTTGATTATTCTCTAACCTCCCCCACCTCCCCTGCCATCTGTGTCTGGATGTATTTTTATTCATCACATTATTTTGATCATTATATTCCACATATGAGTGAGATCATTTGATATTTATCTTTCTCTGACTAGCTTATTTCACTTAGCATAATGCTCTCCAGTTTCATCCATGCTGTTGCAAATGGTAAGAATTCCTTCTTTTTTACAGTGGCATAGTATTCCGTTGAGTAGATGTACCACAGTTTTATAATCCACTCATCTGCTGACTTGTATCTAGGCTGTTTCCAAATCTTAGCTTTTTTATATTGTGCTGCTATGAACACAGAGGTACACACATCCTTTCTGATTGGTGTTTCTGATTTCTTGGTATGTAGTCTTATAAGTGGGAGTTACATTTTTAACTTTTTGAGGAAACTCCACACTGTCTTCCACAGTGGCTGCACCAGTCTGCATTCCCACCAGCAGTGCATGAGGGTTCCTTTTCTATACATCCTTACCAGCACTTGTCATTTGCTGATGATAGCCATTCTGACAGGTGTGGGATGGTATCTCATTATTATTTTGATTTGCATCTCTCAGATAATTAGTGACTTGGGCATATTTTCATATGTCTCACAACCTTCTGTATGTCCTTTTTTGAAAAGTGTCTATTAAGGTCCCCTTCCCATTTTTTGATTGGATTGTTTATTTTCCTTTTGTTAAGTTGTATATTTTCTCTGTAAATGTTGGGGATTAAACCCTTATCTGAAATAGTATTGCCAAATATGTTCTCCCATGCAGTGAGCTTTCTTATTGTTTTGTTGATGGTTTCTTTTGCTGTGCAGAAACTATTTATTTTCATATAGCCCCATTTGCTTATTTTTTCCTTAGTCAAGTTCCATTACCCTAGGAGCTGTGTCCATAAAGATATTGTTACAACATATGTCTGCTATTTTGCTGTCTATACAATCTTGTAAGATTTTTATGATTTCTATCTTACATTTGAGTCCTTTAGCCATTTTGAATTTGTTTTTGTATATGGTGTAAGTTAGTAATCTAGTTTCATTTGTTTGCATGTATCTGACCAAATTCCCCAGAACCATTTATTGAAGAGACTGTCTCGACTCCATTGTATGCTCTTGCCTCCTTTGTCAAATATTAATTGCACATAATGGCTTGGATTGATTTCTGGGTTCTCTGTTCTGTTACATTGGTCTATATGTCTATTCTTGTGCCAGTACCAGGCAGTTTTGAGAACCATGGCTTGGTAATACAGATTGATATCTGGTATTATGATCCCTCCAACTTTGTTTTTCTTTCTCTGGATTGCTGTGGCTATTCAGGGTCATTTTTTAAATTCTAGATGAATTTGTTCTAAATCTTTGAAATATGCCATTGGCATTTTAATAGGGTTTGCTTTGAATCTGCAGATTGCTTTGGGTAGTATGGACATTTTAACAATTTTTATTTTACCAATCCATGAACATGGTATATTCTTCTAGTTGTTCATATCTTCCTCTATCTCTTTTTTTCAATGTCCTATAGTTTTCTGAGTACAAGTCTTTTTACTACCTAAGTTAAGTTTATTCCTAGATATCTTACTTTTTTTGGTGCAATGGTAAATGGGATTTTTGTTTTGTTTCTCTTTCTGTGAGTTCATTATTGGTGTATAAATAAGCCATAGATTTCTGGGTGTTAATTTTGAATCCTGCTACATTCCAAATTCATTTGTTAAGTCTAGTAGTTTTTTGATGGAGTCTTTGGAGTTTTGAATTTGGTTTTGAGGATCAAAGGCAAAGTTTGGAATCCTAGGATTTATATCCTAAACAAAAGAATGAAGATAAATCACACATATATACTCATTATACACATATACTTAATTTTACTTCTACATAAAAAAGAGATAATAATTTCTGGGTACAAGGGTGGGGGGATTAAAGAGATTTAAGAGAGGAATGCAGAATTTATCACAGTACTTTTTTTTTTAGTCAGTCTCCACCACCACCACTCACCAACTCACCAATCACCCAGTAGAGAGGGCAGATTCTCCTAGATGTGAGAATCTGTGAATAGATGTATAGTTTACCTCAGCTCCTGTCTGGAGCTATGAGGAAATTCATCAGGGTGAAATACCCTGTGACAACATGGAAGTATTGCAATAGAGAAAAAATGTTAGCAGTGTATGTTTAGCTAGAAAAAGATAAATCCCCTGTCCCCACTTACCACTTAAAATGTTCTACTGAATGTAGAAGAGATCCTAAACAGAGTCAAGTATAGAATGAAAAGCATAAAGAGTTAAAGTTACTGTGCTTGCCAAGGAATTGTCACAGTAAAAGATGAAGGCTCTGTAGTGGAGCCTATGAGACAAGAAGCCTAGCTGGCTTCTGAAGGCAGGATGTGGGAGCTGAGGAGAGAGATGAGCCAACAGGCCAGGACTGCTAAGTAATCTCTGCCTGTCATGCTGCCTTTCTCCTGGAAGACGAATGAAGGAATTAATTGCTAAAGGATGTCTCAAGATAATGATGGGGCTCAGAACGTACTACTCCAAAATATGGCATTTTGGTATATGAAATACCATAAACTGAAGGGATTAAAAATGGCAGAAACAGGAAGGGTCTCTCTGACCTTCTTTTCTGAAACAGGTTATGAAATTCCCATGTCAAAAGTACCCTCGCTGTAGTAGGAGGAGAGAAAACATTCTTGTAATCAGAGGTGGGTTATTTGGGGTCAAGACATCGGTTACAACAAACCTTTCTAAACTAATTCTTACCTTCATAATTACTTTTTTTTAAATCATTTACCCAAGCCCAAACCTTTTTGTATTATTAATTTTTCACAAAAATGTTGATTTTTTTGTCTGTAAGGTACAGAAGTTTCTTTTTCTGGTCACATTTTCAGTTCTTTATTCTCTTGTGAAGGTTCCTAATTATGAGAAAAAAGTTCAATAAATTTATATAATTTCCTGCTGTTAATCTGTTTTTGTCACTTTAATCTTCAGACTTCAGAACACTAAGAGGGCCAAGCAAAACTTATTCCTCTCCTACAATAAAAATCTGCAAAGTGAATCTTCCTCCTTTAAAGCTATGATATTAAGACTCTGAAGCTTAGATAACTTCCCAAGAAATGGAGAGGAAGAGAATACTGAATTTGATTGGTTGCCCAAAAATTAATACACTAACTCAAGTGAAGAATATATTAGAAAAAATCAACAGATTAGATGAAGCAGAGGTTCTAATCAGGAATTTGGGAGACAAGATAGCAGAAAACACCGAATCAGAACAGCAAGAAGAAAAAAGAATAAGGGTAGTTTAAGGGGCCTTTGGGACATCAACCATACCAACATTTGCATCATCTAGGCACCACAAGGAAGAGAGAGAGAGTAGAAATTGAAAACCTATTTGAAAAACTGATACTAAAAACTGATACTAAAACCTGGGGTTCAAGTTCACTGAGGGCAATAAGCAGCTGGGGATGATGAGTAGCCACTGTCTACCCTAGAGTTGCCTCCCAGTCTTAAACGCATTTGAGTTTTTGTGCTTCCCTAGGGATATAAGTATAACACTCTATTTTGTTCTATGCCTTATATAAATTCTCTATGCACATAAACTCAGGTTGGTGGGCACTGGGAAATTAAGGAATGGAATATTTCACTTTGGTCAGTAACAAAAAACAAAATAAGAATTCAGCAAAGGAAGAAACTAGAGATGACCAATGTCTGCTCCCACCTGGCCCTTCCTGTAAATTGGGAAATAAAGGGGCTCTTTGAGTTCTTTGAAATGGATACTCTAGATTATTTTCCCTTAAATACAATGTCACTTCTGAAAACTGGAGGGAACACAGATATCCAAGAGTCTGACAAAGTAGTTACAATAGTTAAAACATTCTGTTTCAAACCAAACACATGAAGGACCTTCTTTAATTTCAGACTTTGACTAAATAATATTTGTTCTCCAATCTTAACAGCAAGTAATCATCAGAAATAATTACTGTTGAGACGGCAAATGTAAGCAGCAATGATTCTTACTATCTGAATATATTACGGTAAATACAAAATAAGGTAGACTCACATCCAATGAGAAAATTAGATTCTAAAGTAAGGACATGGGAAAATCACATACATTTAAAATTATTCTTGAAAAGGGCCTTTAAATCATCATGATGGTATTCTTTGCACTAAATTTGTAGCCTGATATCCTCAGGATATGGATGACAAAAGCAATAAAGGTATCTTTTCTGACTCCCTTCAACCACTCCTGCCTTTCCAAGTGCAGGCATGCAGGATAACAAGTTGAGTGTCTGTTAGTGTCACTCCATTATATACCTAATAGCTTACTTTTGGGAATTCTATAGTAATGTGATTTTTAGTAATATTTTATTTTATTAAAATATGTTTTATTAATTTTAGAGAGAGGAAAAAAAGAGAGGGAGAGAAACATTGATCAGCTGCCTCCTGCATGTCCCCCACTGGGGATTGAGTCCACAACCTGGGCATGTCCCTGACCATGAATCAACCCCCATGGGGACCTCTTGTTGCATGGGTGGAAGCCCACCCACCGAACCACAGTGGACAGGATATTTTGGTACTTTTTTTTTTTAACAATCTCATTGTTTTGGGTAACCATGAACATTTTTTGAAGGGGCAGGCTGTGCTGCATCTAAATATGGAACAACTAATATTGTGGTCCTTAATGCAGTGGCTACCCTTTGTGTGTGGGATGTGTTGATGTGTTTTTAACAGCCTGATGAGACATGCTATATGGTCCCAATTTTCTTTTTAAGTTTTCTCTTAAGGATGCTAAATCCATCCAAAGGAAGATTAATCGACCTAGAGGCTGCCTACACATTAGTACATGTCTCTTCACAGCTTGTGAGATACCAATAATTCTCCTGCCTTTAAAACAAACAGGACAGCTATTTTCCCACACTTTTAGAGTGGTGACTAAAGGATGAGGAAAGGCACATAGCTGTTAAAGTTTTCTGACTAAAAAAATTAAGATTGACCTGATTCTAAGATCTTTAACTTCCTCTTAAATTTTCTTCTCCCAAATACTTTCATTTTTCTTCTTATAATTTATACATACTTCTTATCTATAGCCTTGTTAACTTTTAACAAATGAAAATATCTACAATTCAGCTAGGACATTATTGTTTTCCTTAGGATCCTAAAACAAAACAAACATTATAAATGATTTATAAATATTTTGAATAGAGCTAAAATCAACACATCTGTTTTTGTTGTTCAGTGACAACTTCTAAGATGTGTTTGGGGATAGGATTCATCCATCTTTGGGTTCACTCAACTTTGTCAAACTGGAGCTTAAACACCAACCTGTCTGTGTTTCTATGAAACTGTTGCAATGTCAGCATGACTCTGGGAAAAAGTTTGTTTTCTTTTTCTTTTCTCAGATTATATTTTACTATTGCTGGTCCAAACAAAGATTGAACCATATTATAAAATATATGTTTGGAGTGCATTTCTGTTGAAAGGAAAATTTGGGATAGAATCAACCCTAAATAAACTTAAATTAAAATATTTTATTCTCAAGGGTATGACAAATTTAGAGTGTGCTTATAGTGTAGCTGAATTACTATACAGAAAAATAATCTGAATAAATAGATGTCGCACTAATATATGTCAATTTTTTTGATAACCTATAAAACCTGCAGTATTGAACACTGAATGGATAGTCCCAAGGAATGTCACTGTGAACTTACCAGGTTGATCCTGTTCATCTGGAAGATTCATGTAAAGTGCTAAAGCCCTGCCAACTCAATGAACAACTTTGCCACCTGCTCACTGAGTACTTGCAAATTTTTATCCCTGCAAAATGTCTTTTTAAAGTGATTATATTTTCATTTCAGGCCATAAAATATCAAATATGGATGTACACTCCATCTCAGAATAAGCTTAGAAAAAGTTTAGCTTATTTATGATGGTACTGATGAAAGTACTTGAGCTAGAAAGAAACTATACAAACATATACAGTGTGGGGCAAAAGTAGATTTACAGTTGTGACTATGCAAAACATGTGGTTTATTCTTATACTAGAGGCTCAGTGCATGAAATTCGTGCACTGGGGGTGAGTGATCCCTCAGCCCAATCTGCCCCCTCACACATACTGGGAGCCCTCAGGGGATGTCCTACTGACCCCTCACCCCTGGCCAAAGCTTTAGGCCTTGGGCACCCAGCCATTGCCCTGCAATGGGGCCAATGGCTGGCTCTTCCCCAGCTGCCTCAGCCCCCTCACACCTTGCACACTCGCCTGCTGCCTGGCACATGCCTCAGCCCCGCCCCCCTGCCTCGCTTGCTTGCCAGCCACCTTGGCCACAGCCCCTGCCCTGGGGGCCCTCCCCCCTCTGTGCTTGCGGGCCACCTCACGCATGCCTGGGACCCATCCTACGCCTTTTGCATTCACCAGCCACCTTGTCCCTGCCCCCACTTCTGATTGGCTGGTGGGCATGGCTGGTGGGTATGGCTGGAGGGTGTAGTGATGGTACTGTCAATTTGCATAATACTCTTTTTATTAGATAGGATTATTATTATTTATTAACAAGAGGCCTGGCACATGAAATTCATGCAAGGGGGGCTAGGGATGTCCCTCAGCCCAATCTGAACCCTCTCCAATCTGGGACCCTTCAAGAAATGTCAAACTGCCCATTTAGGCCCCATCCCAATAAGATTAGGCCTGAAGGGGCAGTTGGACATCCTTCTCAAAATCCAGGACTGATGGCTTCAAACTGCTGACCTGCTTGCCTCCCTGATTGCCCCTAACCACTCCTGCCTGCCAGCCTGATCACCCCCTAATTACTACCCTGTCAGCATAATTGATGTCTAACTGCTCCTGTGACAGCCTGTTTGCCCTCAACTTCCCTCCTCTGCCAGCCTGGTCACCCCTAACTGCCCTCTCCTGCAGGCTTGATTGCCCCCAGCTGCCCTCCCTTGCAGGCCAGGTCCCTTCCAAATGCTCTACCCTGCTGGCCTGATCACCCCAAACTGCCATCCCTTGCAGGGTTGAAATCTCTCAACAGCCCTCCCCTGCTGGCCATGTTGTAGTGGCCATCTTGTGTCCACATGGGGGTAGGATCTTTGACCATATGGAGGCAACCCTCCTGTGTGTTGGAGTGATGGTCAATTTGCAAATTACTCTTCTATTAGATAGGATTGAGGCCTGGTGCATGGGTGGAGGCCAGCTGGTTTGCCATGAAGAGTGTTCCAGATCAGGGAGGGGCTTCCCTTGGGGCGTGGGGTGGCCTGGGCAAGGGACCTGTTGTGGTTTGCAGGCCTGCCATGCCCCTCAGCAACCCAAGCGTGGGCCCTGGGATCTGGGATTAATTTATGTTCTACAATTGAAACTTTGTAGCCTGGAGCAAGCCAAGCCTTCTGCTTGCTCCCTGGTGACAGCCAATTCTGTTTGGGGATTTTTAAATTCTGTAATTGAAACTTTGTCACCTAGAGTGGAGGCCTAGGTGCTAGGGCTTTAGAAGCTTGGCTTCCTCCATTGCCCGGGAAAATCTAGCCTCTGCTGTCGCCAGCTCTTTGTTGCCACTGTTTCTGTTGGGATTATATATATTCTATAATTGAAACTTTGTATCATTGAGTGGAGGCCTAGGCTGGCAACTGCAGGTGGAAAACTTGGCTTCCTCCATTGCTGGGGAAACCCAAGCCTCCTTCCTGCTCTCAGTGGCTGCAGCCATTTTGGTTGGGGTTTATTTGCATAATTTGCTCCTGATTGGCTGATTGGCATGGCTGTGGGTATGGCTTGATCAGAAGTGTGGTCAATTTGCATATTACTTTTGTTAGATAGGATTACTAGAAACCCGGTGCATGAACTCATGCACCAGTGGGGTTCCTTGGCCTGGCCTGCAGGATCAGGCTGAAACTGGATCTTTGACATCTGGCAAGGAGTCCAGCTTGCAGTAGGGTGCAAGCCAGACCAGGGACCTCACCTGGCTGGGGTGGGATGTGGCAGGTTGGCCAGTTGGAGAGGACAACGGGAGGGATCCAGAACCTGTCTGGCTTGTCTCATTCCGTCCTGATCAGCTGGAATCTAGCAGCAAGTTCACCTACCAGTAAGGAGTGTATTCCCCTTTTGGTCAGTGCATGTTATAGCAACTGATTGACTGGTCAACTGTCTGCCCCCTGGTGGTCATTGCACATCATAGCAAGCAGTTGAGTGGCCTTAGCATATCATTAGCATATTACAGTTTGATTGGTTAAATGGCCAAACAGATGACCAGACACAGCATATCAGGCTTTTATTATATAGAACTGTACTATACTCCATATGAATAACTGTAAATCTACTGTTGCTCCACTCTGTATTCACATATATATGTAATTATTGAATTGTAGGTAGAAACTGCAACTATAATCAATTCTCTTTACATTTAACTACAAATGGGCAATTTATTAGGCTTCATTGAAAGTACAAAATGATAACACTCAGTGTTCTTAGACTCTTAGATATCTATACTACCATGTATAATTAAAGCCATGTGTCTGCTTTAAACCTTATATTCCTGAGTACTTTTGGACTCTAATCAGAATTGTGGGCATTGCAATGCATTTTCTTTATTGCAGCTCATGGCCACATATTTTACGTAACTATTGTGCCATTCATTTTGCTAATATATTCTTTTAATGACAAGGAATTAATGACAAAATCAAAAATCAGTTGATAGCTGATTATCAAGTAAAACAAGTCAAAATGCATTGTCCTCCTGTGCAGGGGGTAATGTTAAGCCACACATGCACAGACTGGGAAAGGCTTTCTTAGCTAGGGCATTTGTTTCCATTCAATTATGAACATCTTAGGTATTGCTATGAACGATAGAGTGGTATTAGAAGGATGTTATAGTGCTAACAAACCAACCTTGGAGGGCTCTGAGTTGCCAATTGAGATAATTATTTGAAATTTATTTATAGTTGATTTTACTTGGAGAACTGAGACATCCTTCTATTCTGCTAACCTCCTGTATTGTGTAGGTTTTACTTCTCTCTCTCTCTCTCTCTCTCTCTCTCTCTCTCTCTCTCTCTCTCTCTCTCTCTTACACACACACACACACACACACACACACACACCTCACATATACTTACTCACACAGCATTTCCTTTTACATTATAAAGATATCCTTCCAAATTGTTTTACTATTGTTTAGCTTACAAATCTGAATGTATTATTTTACAATGGTGAGGAAGACACTTCTGTTAAAACTGTTAAATTAAATGTGTGAGCAGACGTTTCTTTGAGCAACAGGAAATGAACCAGTTTGTGATTGGTTTTGAAATTTATATCATTTCCAGGTCTAAGGAGATTCTTTGATGAGTAGAAACTGATTTGACTGTAGGTTTCCTTGTCAATTCCTTACATTCATGATTTATGAAGCTTCATTCTGACAGCAGAATATTAACTCACTCTGAGCTTGGATTGCTTTCCCACAGTGCTCCCTCCATGGCTCTGTACCAGCAATTGTTGTAGCAGGAAAGTGAGAGTGTGTTTACTTCCTGGTGGTTGGCTCCATCCCCATGAGAGTAAGGAATCTGATATGGGAAAGGTTTGCCAAGAGGGAAGTCTTTCTCATTATTTCAGTAGTCAATGGCAAATTTTAGTAGAGACGTTTATCCAGGTGGAGATGAGGTGGATTTTGTTTGCTTTATCCATTTAAGATGGAAAGGCCAAGCAGTTTTACAATCATTTCCTTGCTAATTAAGATTTAGAATAAAATCATTTCCCCTTTTATGGAGGCTAGTGGGAACATGTATGGCAGGGCATTTTTATCTGAAATCCCAGTAAAAGCTGTAGTACAGAAATAATTTCCAACATTGGGGGCATTTGATGTTCACTAAATCAATACTGGGACACTATCTTGATTTCAAATGGAAATGTCGGAGAAGGTAGAATTTTTTAGCCTTGAATAATGTGACACTATTCCCACATTTGGGAAGATTACAAAGGGCTCAGGCTCACCAGGAGCAAGGAATGTTTATGAATAAAAAATACATTGTTTATGAAGAATGGTTTTCACACTCCTTGTGATTTCTGGGAGGTTTGTTTTAATGAATTTGACATCAGTTTATAAGGACCATGCACAGAATAAATAAGTAAACAAGGATTTTGGTTTTGTTTGAAAGCTTTATAATGTAGATGGTCACCTTTGGGTCCCTTCCATTCCCCTGTTGGACAACATAAAAAGTCATGGGTTGGGGCTTAACAAAAAGGAACTATTATTTACACAAGAAAATTACTGAGTACAAATTATTACCTCATATGTAATATACATGTTTTCCTATCTAAGCCTCTCTACTAGAGGGAGGGTGGGTGAAGGAATGGCCCTTTCTAGGAACCTTGGTACTTAATCTGAAGAAATTAGTTGTAAATACATGATCTTTTATAAATGCCATATTATCTTAACTTTTTTTTGACAATTTTGATTTTTTTATATCTCTCAGTTGGCTTTAAATTAAAAGTAATAACTTATCACAAGGAAGAAAAATATTTTTTATTTGTTTCATTGACTTATTACAATTATTCAATAGCTTGTGCAGCATATATCTGTATAAACATATAGGTATGCACATATATAATATCTGGTCTTGAACAAAATATTTTTTTTTCTTATGAGAAAGTTGGATTTTGTTTATTTTGTACAGATTTTATTTTAAAAGTAATGTCAAGGTATTAGAAGGTCTTAAGAAGTGTTATTCCATCAGTCACATGCTAAATATAAAAATTAGTTGCATATGGATTAGGGCAGAGAAGCAAAAATACCCGTGAGGAGGCTATTGCTGAAATCCAAGTAAGAGAAGTTGTGGCCTGGACTAAAGTGATGTATTTCAGCGGGAGAGAAATGAGCAAGTTACATTCTCAACTAGTAGTACATTGGGTGATATCCTGTGCAGTAAGCCACCCGCCACTCCACTTCTCTGGGAGCCGGCAGGAACAGCAGTGTGCCACGGGGAGCCGCACTGCTTCCATGGGAGCTATGCGGCTTCTGCAGCAGACAGAAGCAAGCAGCCAGTGCCCACGGAAGCTGGGAGGGACCCATGCATTTCCACAGGAGGCAGGAGGGAGCCATGCTGCTTCCGTGGGAGGTGAACTCACCATCTCTTCTCCAGGCCTGTGCCTGGCCGCGGAGGCTGCGAGCCTGCCTCCCTTTCCACCAGAGGCCCTCCATGGCTGGGGCGGGATGCTTGCCAGCATTCCGACAGACTGCTCACGCTGCCTGCTCTCAGGACTGGGGTACTCTGGCAGGGCTGAGGGGACTGGGTACCACCATCATGTGGCTATGGGCAGTGTCACCTTTGTGAGGGTGTGATGGTTAATTTGCATATCACCCTTTTATTAGATAAGATACGATGCCAATTTGACTTGCTGCTAAGCAATATGGGATGTGAGGGAGAGAAGTCATAGATAATTTCCTGGAGTTTAATCTAAGTAACTTTCTAGGTAGAGGTGCCATTTACTGAGATGGGAAAGACTAGGAAGAAATGGTTTATGAGTTGGAGATAAACTTATTTTGACTATTCTATATTCGAGGTGCTTATTTTATATTTAATGATAATCATCATGTAGCCCCTAGATGTGTAAGTCTAGACCTCAGTGCAAAGTGTGCAAATTAATAAAGATTGGAGTTGAGAGGGCCTGTGATGGGTACACTTCTGCCTCCCAGTCATGATGGGCCGCCTTTAACAGGAAGAGACGTGTCTTGCATCTTCAACAAGAAGATGTTTTCTATTGTCCTCTCCAGACAACATTCTCTTCAGTAAGAGACTATCACAACCGAGTCAATGAAAAGCCACCACACTTCAAACCCCCAGATGGCCCCTGGACTCTTTGTTTATAGCAGCCTTTCCCATATTTCCCTTTCCTCTATAAAGGACATTCCTCTCCTTTGCTTTCCAGACTTGCCTCTTGTTTTGCAATCAATAGCTTGTTTCCCGAATTGCAATTCCTTGATATTCCTGAATAAATTCATTCTTTTGCTAGTAAAACACACCTTTTTAAGGCCAGTATATGAATGTACTTGTACATTTACATTTTATTTAAAGTCATGCTAGTAGGTGCATTATGTGTAAATAGAGAAGAGAAATAATATAAGGCTCAGCTCTTAGCCACTATTATATTTAGGGTGGGAAAAAAGAGTCAACAGCAAGACAGAAAGAACAGTTAAGATGCCAGGAAATAAAGCAAGAGAGTGTAGTTTCCCAGAAGCTAAGAGACAAGTTCTGAAGAAGTAAGTAACAATCAGCAGTGAAAATACTATTTGACTAAGTGAATCATGTGAGAAATATGAGGATGTAAAAAGCACTTATCTGACTTTGCAAAAGGAGGTTATTGTTAACCCGGCTAGATTATTGGCATTGTAGGAATTTCACTCTGTGTGAGGGAGGTTCAAGAAAATGTGAGAAAGGAGGAAACAAGTACTGGCAACACAATTAGAGAAGAAAAGGAACAGACACATGAGGCAGTAAAGGAAAAGGAATATGTTTCAAATGAAGGATTGCTGAGATGAGAGGTAATTCAGCCTGTTTGTCTGCTTATGGGATAAGCCAATAGAGAAGAGGAAATAATGAGGAGGCAATGATTTCAGAAGTGAAGTCACTGCGTAGGTGAATAATTAGTGTTGGAAATGTGGAGGAATTCTGATCACTTCTATTTTCTTAATTAATTAAAATGTGAGACCATCAGCTAAAGGGAGAAAGCAGGGGTGTTGTTTTGAGGAGAAAGGAATGAAATAGTCGTGTCAGATAAACAGAAATTGAGTTATTAGGAAAATGTATCAATGGTAAAACTGTTAGGTATGATAGCAGATCTTAGCACTTGAGAATTCAATGTCCAAGTTTTGAAGGATCTTAGTATGTATTAGATAAGCAATTTTCAACATTTTCTTCTCATGGAACACATAAACCAATTTCTAAAATTCTGCAGAACACTAAAAATATATTTTTTTGCCAATTTGACAAAAAATAGGTATAATTTTGATTCATTCATACTGGACAGCTAATATTGTGCTGGCTGTTATCACCTTCTTATTTGACAGTCTAAAGGAAAAGAGGTCAGTGTTCCTGACTAAATAGTCAAGTACTGCATGTTTTAAAAGTTCTTGTGGCACACTTGTTGAAAATCGCTGTATTAGATGATATTTATCATTTTGCAAAGATAAGAATTTTAGTCACATTAAAAAAGGGAATGAAAATGTATCACCTAAGTAGAAAATAAAACTTCATGATAATTATGTTACTAAAGAGATTCAAAAAGAAGAACTAACAATAAAATCAAACTTTTTTCTTTTCATATTACTCCTAAAAATAAATTATAGTGTTGAGGTTGAAAGTGAAGCAAATATCAAGGAATCTATCAGTGATGGTTCTTATCCAGACAGCAGAAGTTTTAGGTACTTAAAGAGTGAAATGTCTGTTTTAGTGAAGACTTGGACCAGTGATATAAGCAAACATATGCCCACTCTCTGTGGAAACAAGATAAAGTATGCTTGGAATGTTCTAGTCAATGCTCTAAGTACTGACATGAGGATAGTCTCAGGAAACATGCGGTTTGACTAAGATGTTAATTGAGACAAAACCAAGAGTCTAGGCAAATATTTCTAGTTAGTGGAATCACAAAGGCCTTGGAATGTATCCCTCACTATGTTCAGGATTTATTTCACCCTCTGGCCGACCGTTTTCATGCTCCTCCTCCTTCTGGTTATATTATGGGCTTGTAAATAAATCCTAGTGATAATCATTAAATTACTCTCACAGTATCATTCTGAATAAGTATAAAAGTAATTGTTTTTCTTGTACATTATTGAATGTACCTATATATTACAACCCACATTTGCTTCATTTGTTTCATGATTTCCTTTAAAAATCACTTGCAAATTTGTCATATTATCCTCAAATCAACCCAATTAAGTAATTATTATTATTACTATAGGCCCGGTGCACAAAATTTGTGCATGGGCGGGGGGTGCCCCTCTTCCCAGCCTGCACCCTCTCCAATCTGGGACCTCTAAAGAACATCCCCCCATGCATGGATAGATATTTCACTGGCCTAAATGGCCAGTCAGACATCACTCTCACAATCCAGGACTGCTGGCACCAAACAACTCACCTGCCTGCCTTCCTGATTGCCCCTAACCGCTTCTGCCTGCCAGACTGATCATCCTCTAACCACTCCCCGGTCAGTCTTTTTGCCCCTAACTTCCCTCCTCTGATGGCCTGGTCACCCCTAACTGCACTCTTCTGCAGGCTTGATCGCCTCAAACTGCCCTCCCTTGCAGGCCTGGTCTCTCTCAACTACCCTCCCTTGTAGGTCTGGTCTCCCTCCCCAATAGCCCTCCCCTGAAGGCTTGGTCCCTCCTAACTGCCTTTTCCTGCTGGCCATCTTGTGGTGGCCATCTTGTGTCCATATGGGGGCAGGATCTTTGAACACATAGGGGCAGCTGTCTTGTGTGTTGGAGTGATGGTTAATCTGCATATTACTCTTTTATTAGGTAGGATAGAGGCCTGGTGCATGGGAGGGGGGCCTATTGGTTTACCCTGAAGGGTGTCCTGGATGAAGGTAAGGTTCCCTTGGGGCATGGGGCAGTCTGGGCAAGGGGCCTGTGGTATTTTGCAGGCTAGCCACACCCCTCAGCAACCCAAGTGTTTGCCCTGGTATCTGGGATTTATTTATCTTCTACAACTGAAACTTTGTAGCTTGGAGCAGAGCCAAGCCTTCTGCTTGCTCAGTGGCGGCAGCCATTTCTATTGGAATTTATTTACTTTCAATAATTGAAACTTTGTAGCCTGGAGTGGAGACCTCGGCTGGCCAGGGTTGCAGAAGCTTGGCTTCCTCCATTGCTGGGGCAACCCTAGCCTTTGTTCTCTTCAGCTCAGTGGCTGCTGCCATTTCTGTTGGGATTTTTGTATCTTCTATAATTGAAACTTTGTAGCATTGAGTGGAGGCCTAGGCCGGCAAGGGCAGGCAGAAATCTTGGCTTCCTCCATTGCCAGGGAAACCCAAACCTCCCTCCTGCTCTCAATGGCTGTAGCCATCTTGGTTGGGGTTTATTTGCATATTCACTCCTGATTGCCTTGTGGGCGTGACTTGTGGGTGTAGTGGAGATACGGTCTATTTGCATATTACTCTTTTATTAGATAGGATTATTACCTAGAATCCTGGTGCACAAAATATGTACACTTTGGGGTTAAGGCCCTCAGCCCAGCCTGGACCTTCTCTAATCTGTGACCTCTTGCGGGATGTCCGACTGCCTGTGAATGCATCCTAAACTCGCAGTCGGACATTCCTCTCACAATCTGGGACTGCTGGTGCCTAATGGCTTGCCTGCCTGCTAGTCCAATCATCCCCTAGCCACTTCCCTGTCAGCCTTATTGACGCCTAACTACTCCTCTACCAGCCCTATTGCCCCCAATTGCCCTTCCCTGCTATCCTGGTAACCCCCAACTGCTCTCCCTTACTGGCCCAGTACTCTCCAATTGCTCTTCCCTACTAGCCCGGTTGCACCTAAATGACCTCCCCTGCAGGCCTGGTCCCCCACAACTGCCATCTCCTGATGGCCTGGTCGCCCCCAACTGCCCTCCCCTGCAGGCCTGGTCCCCTTAACAGCCCTCCTCTGCTGGCATGGTCACTCTCTGCAGGCCTGGTCCCCAGCAACTGCCCTCTCCTGCAGGCTCAGTTGCCCCTAACTGCCCTCCCCTACCAGCTTGGTCACCCCCACTGCCCTCCCCTTCTGGCCTGGTTGCTCCTAACTGCCCTCCCATGCTGACATGGTTGCCCCCAACTGTCCTTCCCTACTGGCATGGTCACCCCCAACTGCCCTCCTCTGCCAGCTTGATTGCCCCTAACTTCATTCCTCTGCTGGCCTGGTTGCCTCCAACTGCCTTCCCCTGGAGGCCTAGTTGCCCCTCTGCTGGCCTGGTCACCCCCAACTTCCCTCTCCTGCAGGCCTGGTCACCCCCAACTGTCCCCCTTGCAGGCCTGGTCCCCCCAACTGTCCTCCCCTTCAGGCCTGGTTGCCCCAAACTACCCTCTCCTGCCAGCCTGGTTACCCCAAGTGCCCTCTCCTGCCAGCCTGGTCTCCCCTAATTGCTCATCCCTGCTGGCCATCTTGTGGTGACCATCTTTGACCACATGGGGTGGCCATCTTATGCAAGGTCATGAGGGTCAATTTGCATATTACCTCTTTATTACATATGATGGAGTTTAAAAGATTTGGTGATACAGCTATGTTCACATACTTGGGGAAGAGGAAAAGAGAATACTAGAAACCAAGTTTTCCACTAGTTACCATTACATGTAGCCATGCAATATAATAATGATCAAAAACCTTGTATTTTAAATTATGCTTTTATTGTCTCAGCTAAGTACTATGCTTAATTGTAATATTTACCTGTTTAAAATATAATTTTTTGTTTGTGGAAAAATAAGGATTTAAAATTGGGGAAATCTCCAAAAACAATAATGATAAATAAATAAAAATAAACTTGGATGGGGAAGCCCTTAAAAATCATCCAGCCTAAATACCACCTTTACGTATTACAAAACTGAATCTCAGGAAAATTGACTTGCTTAAGGTCATTCAACTGTAATAGGATTACAGCTGGAATTATATTACTTGACAACTATCTCAATGTGTTTTTCATTGTTACATTGTCTATAGAAATTGAACTACAAAACCACCAAATTCGAGAGCGCGAAAGGACTCTAGAGAATGAGTCCAACCCTCTCATTTTATGGAGGAAATACAGATCCAGAAAATTAAACTGTTTTTGCAATGCTATGCTGTGAGTGTAATAGGAAATTAGTATGGGACTGTGCCTGCCTCAGATTTCAACTGAGATACCATAAGGAAAAGTATCAGATAGCAGAGAGTGTGTGCAGACAGCCCAGTCCTTATATGCTGATTTTTAAAGGAAATTGCACACACACAGATACACAAAACCCCAAAACATGACTCTTTCACCCCTCTACTAAATTAAGAGCATATAAAGATATTAGAAACAGTGGAAAGAGGAAGGGATTGGGAAGGAGGTTTCTTTGGATAAAGCTGGCATTTTGCTTTAAGTTTCTAAATGTTGGGGAAAATTGTGGACATCCTAATTTCTAAGCCCAAGCCCAATGAGTGAGTCTTTGAGAGAAACATTTGGTATGCCACCTCTGTTTTTGGTGGGAGAGTCAGAGGAGCAGTGCATTGGGATTGCTTGAACTCTCAGGGTTTGAACTCACAGAATATACAACCGTATTTTGTGGATCAGATGTGGGCCATTTAAAATGAAAGAGCCCATATGAGACTTGTGGGTCCTGTCCTGTGCCACAGTGCCACCTCAAGGGCAAGGAGACCAAGCAGAAACATGAAGGTACTCTCTGGAATGCCCAAAAGCTGAGGTTTCAGTATCATACCACTACCTAAGACAGAGGTTCGTTCTTTAGGGTTAAGGGCTCTTTAGAAAACAGGAGACTAGGAGGGAAACTGCAGAGGCCAAGAGAAAAAGTTGACTTTTATCATCCCACAATGCCAGAGAGGACAGTCAGCATGTGATGGCACCATCTAATCTCTTCACTAACTGCAAATGGTGAGTGATGCAAGATCTTAACAGAAAGAGTGTGTGTGTGTGTGGGGGGGGCAGAGTGAGGACTGTGGGCTTCCAGCTCTAAGCACATCTGGGTGGGGAAGAGAAGATTTAGTGACAGGCCAAGGTCAGAATTTTTCAATATACATTCTACACAAGTAAGTGAAGCTGCTTTTTACACAGATTGTGAGACATTGTGTTACATACGAGTAAGTGGGAACAAAAGCCATGGAGTTGTTGGAATTTTCATCAGGGGTGGGAAGAGAATAACCAGGAGATGGAGTTAAAATTGCATTTTGTTTATGGTCTATATGCGCAACACATACTGGGTTACAGGAATAATCTCACAATCTCATCTAGGACTTCTTCCACTGCACCCTGCTGTCTCAAAATGAAAGGTGTAACAATTGAAAGAAGAACAAATTTATTTGGTTTCTTTGTCCATCTGCTACATAAAATTAAGAAAGTTAAAAAAAACCCCAACAACTTCATTTCCTAGTAGATGTCCAGTAATGCCTGGTGAACAAAAGAATGGATGAAATAAGCAATGCCATCAACGGGAGGCACGAGACGGGGTGTCCCTACCATCTGACAGGCATGAACAGCTGCAGACACTGATGCAAATCAGAAGAAAATCAAATGTCTAAGGCACCAAGGGAAGGAAAATACAAACATTGTCCAATGTGCCAAGACTGGCCACCAGGCCCGTGCTGCTGGTGTTCAGGACTCCAGCAGTGAGATGTAAACATGGGTCAGCTGAGTTATTTTACTTGGGCCAAGTTATGTACACAGTGTGTGTCCGTGCTTTCAATCAGGACAGCAGCACATGGTGCTTGCTGGCCTGTTTTTAAAGACAGGCAATACATCTTGTTCTTTCCACTCCAAAGGGATCAACAGGGGCAGTAGAGCCTTGCTGTTTCCCACCACAGTTGACTCTTGCATATGCTCAATGCCATCATCCCGCCTTATACTCCCACAGCTGAACTGCAGCCACCAGTTACCCTCCAGAGGTAATGTACAATTACAGCATTTCTCCAGCCTGAAGGACTTGGGGACCGAAATGAGTGACAATTAGCAAAAGTACAAGTGTTCTAAACTGTCTGTCTCACACACTGCTGGATGCAGGCTTTGTTTTTAGGCTCAAGCCAATATCCTGATGACACAGGCAACATGAATGCTACACCCTCAGAGCCATGATGTCTCATAATGGTAAAACTGCACAGACAGAAACAGGTAGAAAAAACATGAGTAGAAACCATCAAGAGGCAATCAGCCATATTGTTGGAATTGCAATAAAGTATATTAAAAGGGAAACTTTTCTTTGTCATGCATGGAAAGTTTCACACACAGGCTGTTTGATGTCATTGCACAAGATCTGAAGTCTAAGAATAAAGGGGAGCCCAAAGAATAGTTAGATGTCAAATGATTACTTCTAAATTTTGTTGGAATTCTCCAATCATATGGATTATCTGTGAAAAGTAATATTTTTGTTTCCTTGATTAGCCACACTGTTTCAAGTACGCCGTTAGTTAATAATATACCCACAGGTAGTTCCTCTTATCACACTGCAAGCCACGTTAAAGTTTGTCATATTACACCATACAGCATCATTAGAAATACATGATGAAAAAATGTGGATATACACAATGCCATTTAAATTTTTTTCAATCCTCTGATGTAGTAGATTACAAAAATGACCAGAGTTCTTTACCTGTTCCTGTATGCAGGACCTTGGCAATATGACTCACCACATCTATTTCCTTATGACTGTGGCCAATATAATGTATAGTAAGTCATGTGCCTGTTCCAAACCTGGGCTTCAGAGATTTCCTAGGTCTCCTCACTGTCTTTGAACTCTATGACTAAGGTCATAGAGTTCATGTTGAAGGATTAGAGATATCGAGTATAATCATTTGTACCACCTGATTAAAATTATGGCAACTGGCACTCATCTGAGTAAGTCCATCCCAGATTAGTGAGTACCCAACCCAGCAGATAACTTAAGAGCATAAGTGAGTCCTGACCCACAGAACTGTGAACCAAAAAAGTTATTGCTTTAAACCACTAAGTGTTGAATTATTGGATATCAATAATTAATTGATATGCCTGGTTATATCATTTATGGAGTTCTTTTGTTTTTATCATTCTGACAGGTTTACATTCCATGGCTGGATCACTTAAAGATTGTCTCAAGTCTTATAAATGGAAGAGACCACAGCTAATGGTGAGACTATCTCTGTAGGCCATTGCTCCAATTCACTATTACTTTGGGAAACCTCTGCCCATAAATATTATTATTTTCATAAACACAAGAGAGAAAGGGAAGAGTAGAAAAGGATTCCTTGTTCCCCTTCTTTCCAGCTATAATACCTCTGACCATCAGGGTCACCCATAAGAGTGGGCCATCCAACATGACTAGGGATCATGAGCCTTGAGGATAACATTTAGGTATTTTTTAATGTTTTATTCTACATAAGCCTTCGTTGTTTTAGCACACAGTAGTGGCTAAATGCAATTACAGGAGCTCAAATTGAATTCATTTAAACTCCTAACTATTATAAGGGAAGAAACAGTACCATCTTCATCCAGCAGTTGCATTCAGGTTTCATACACACTATCCAGCTTTCTGAACTGTCTTGAAATGCTTAGGACTGACTGGAGATTTGGTCAGATTTTTGAGCAAAAGCCATCAATTGTCATAGAACATTCAATGTACGTTTAGGAAAATCTCTAATATCCAAGATAATTATAACTGCAGATTACTCTGAATAGACCCAAATGGATCTGTGGGGGTCCTGGAATGGTCAAAGTGAAGAAGAAATATCCCAGAAAATGTTTAATTCATTAAGTCCTAAATGTATGGATTCCAATTCTTCAGGTACAGGCTGTGATCTGAGAACTGATTACTCCCCAGGTTTTATTCCATGAATTGAATATCCTAAAGTAGACAACGTTCCAAGGCTAGCACATGAGAGCTACTTCAAATGCAGAGATACAGTATAATAATGTCTCTCTTTAAGAAGTTGTTCATAACATCCTGCTATGAGACCCCTGCTTACCTCATCATTCATCACTGCCCCCTCAAGCACTTCTATGATCCTGAGCACTTCCTTCTGTTTCCTGCTTCTGTGCCTCGTGAATCTTTTCCTTTCTGCCTGAACTAAACTTCTCTTTATGTGTTCTCCAAGTGATCACCTTTTCAACTTTTGAATCTCAACTCCAGTACTTCCTTTTCTACTAAGTTCTTTTCAACTGCAGCCCTCCACACCATGCTCTAAGTAGATTTCTCCATTTCAGCACAACTTTGTGTGTGTGTGTGTGTGTACATGTAATATTTTATTGTTGCCTTTATGGGGCAGTTTTGACAGGTTTTATTACTAGATTTTCACCTATTTAAAGGGAAGAGCCATTATTCATAAATTATCATACCAAATTTCTAGTTTAGTGCCTGCATATATGATATTCAATGAGTGTCTACTGAAAAAAAGTGTAAATGAATGTTATGTTGTTTAATACTTGCTTTTTATAAGAAATGTTTAAGAAATCAGTCTGAACATATTATTTTCCAAGTTTTGTGTTTTTAAATGCATATTTTTCATTATGATTTGTTATTTAATATCTCCATAGTGGGAGGACAAACTCTCATGAATGGCAATATTTTATAGTATCTACAGGGAGTATATTTTCCCTTTTAGTCAGAACTTTGTGTTTTAAGCTGATAACAAAACAGGAGATCATTTACATTGATGATTTATGCTTTTTTCACTTAGAATTTTTATTAATGGAGTGAAATTTTCAATATAAGAAAGTGTGAGCAATATGCAAGTAATGCATATCATTATGAATACATATAAAACTAGTAAGTAGGCATAAATAATACTTTTCTACATCATTTTTATAGGAAAAGTAAGTTATTTAAAAGAAAACTGAATCATGGAAAAATACCATATAGCTTATATCAGCAAGTGAGAAAGTCACTTGAACAGATTTAAATTCTACTAATTTTAGTTTTATAAAATATAAATAAAGGTCAATAATATATAATTTTACTCTTTCAGGAACGGTAAATCATAATGAGAAAAATAGAGTAAGCATTTTGATCACTAGGAAAATAACAAGCAACTCATATGGGGAACATATATGTAGCCATCTTGATAGACATAATATATTTTAACTTGAAAATTAATATGCAATGATTTGAGCTGACTTGGTGACATTACTATTTCAGGATATCTCAAAGCCTATCATGAATATGATCCATGTAATAAAAGTTGATTCATTCTTACTTGGTTGCAAACTTAAATAGAGAATAAAGGAAATGACCTAAATATTTTAGGAATAAAAACGTGCTTATGAGAAAACACACACACACACACACACACACACACACACACAAACAAAACAAAACAAAACAAAACAAATTTGTGTCTGAATTATTTAGGTTGGCTTTCAGCATGGGGTAGATTTCCTGAATAAATTTTCATCCCCTACTACATTTAAATTAATACACACATCACCATATAGGATTGGCTGAAGGGAAGCACAGGGGTGAGGAGGCAGTAGAATGGAAGATAGAGTTACTAGAAAAGCCATGTTATTCTTCCCCCCTTCTCCCAGCTTCCACAGACAGGATTTCCTGCAATATCTACACTATCTTATGGCTCCATTTGGAACAATTCAACTGTACTCTTGGAAATACCACTACCTGCCTTATGGGTCAGTGGGTGTGAAATCACCAATGAAAACTTAAAATAAAATTTCCCCCAGATTCACTGATATCAAATGAAATATAAATGGTTTCTCCTTTCCACTGTTCTTTACGCTGATAATAATCCTATCTGTATTTGATTTTCCTATTACAAATTTCAATATGTAAAACCAATTTACTGTTGAATTCTTCCAAGTCAGGGAATATTCTTTTACTCTTTCAGCATGTAAGGAATACATATTTTATCTCTTTCTGACTGTAGTGAAAGAAACAAACACTCTATCAGAGCAGTACACTCTCGAATTATAAATATTGCAGTGCAACAAGCAATAAGTATCATGCATGGAAAGGTAATATATTTTGAGGTTAAAATAATTAGATGTTAGAAATGATTACAGTGAAAAAAATAGCATAGCAATGATTTAGACTCTGATACTTCAGGTAAACATCTTACTTACATGAATTCTCCAAAGAAGAAAGATACTGTCATCAGATCCTCTAGGTGCCTTCATTAATTATGGTACCAAGAAATAAATAAAGATACAAGAAATACTGAGAAAAGGTTAACTTTCTATATGGTTGATTAAAACAGGGAATATGAGAAGTTCAGGAAAATTATTAGATAATTTCTGTCTTTTGCCAAACACATAAAAATGGCATATAAATAAATATAATTACATTTAAGCAAAAATTAATTATAATGTCTGCTATGTTACTTTAAAGAAAATCATCTCTTATTTAATTACTAATGGTCCACAAGTTCTTGAATTTTGCTTTTTAAATATATCCAAAAGAGAGTCTTCCTAAAACATTTTGCAATGTGATGATTTCCTAATGAAAATAAGAACCATTTCAGCAATGCAAGTTTTCCTAATTACTGTAAGTCTCTGATGTTTTTGTGGGAGGTCTTGTGCTCCATTCAGACCTCCTTCTTTCTCAGCATGACACCTTTCAGAAGATGAAAATTGTACTCCAGTCTTGCTGACTGTTCAGTCTTGTGAATTGACACTTAATCTGGAAAACAGCGATGCCAGTGATTATCAAAGAGGATCATCTCAAATTCAGTGTCACACAATACTTATCTGTAGATCAACAGAGAGAAAGATTATTAATAATGTGTTGCCTTATGCCTCTTGTGCATTTTATCTCTAGACATTCATCATACTATATAGCAGTCAGTAGCCACATGTGTCTATTGAACACTTGAAATGTTAAAAGTTCAAGTAGAATACTTTAGGTATTAAATACTCACCAGGTTTCAAGTACTTAGTAGCAATAAAAAATGTAAAACACCTTATTAATACATTTTTACATTGATAAATTATAAATTAAAATGAAAATATTTTAGACAGATTAGATTAAACAAAATATATTAAAATTACTTCTACCTTTTTAATGTGGCAAAAATTAAAATTAAAATATGAGCCTCAAATATGTGGCTCACATGATGTTTCTGTTGGCTGTCACTATTCTGGAACAGATTCTTTAGAGTGTCAAATACCTAAAATCAAATAATCACATACACAGTGAGTTCACATTCCTGTTAATTCTTTCTATGGCAGACAGGTCAAGAATTCCTGCCCCAGAACATTTACAATCAACCTTTGAGTTAAATAAAAACCAAATGCCATGCTTGAATTATTTTGCTGTCCTAAGTCAACACTTCAAATTTGCTTTTGTGAACTGCATTTGGAGGTAACACCATAGGCATAGGTTTCAGGATGATGTAAGAAATGTTCCCAATTCTTTATTGGATTTACCAAGAGTGTTGTTAAGATGTTGCTTGTTGCATCATGATACTCCAGAGGCATACCACATTTCATATTACAGATGCATTCCTGAAAAGTTAAGGGCAAATAATCTTGTAAATATAAGTATATTTTCACTTGACAAGCTAATATGTAAAGTTAACCTCTAATAAATCCTTTAGTAAATGAAATGTTAAAATTAATTACTTTGTTGTTCATTATCTGACCAAGACCTTCATTTAACCTCTAGAAAATTAATTTAATTCCCAAATACTAGAAATACAGCACGCTATTTGAAAAAAAGAGTGAACCTTAATTTATCCATCATCTAATTCCTTTCTGATGACGAACTGCTTCTATAGCTCTGTTCAAGCCAAAATGCTGAAAAAATGTCCCAAGATTTCATTGGTTTCTCTTTCTTCTTCCATAGAAACAGCAGATAGTACTCAATGATTTTTGAAGTCACTCTTAACTCTAATGTACTGCCACATTTTCTTTTATTTTTAAAATTTAAATTCTTTATTGTTTAAAGTATTACAATAGTCTCTCTTTTTCCTTGTTAACCTCTCCCTGGCCCTCCCCATTTCCCAGCACATGTCCTCACCTCCTCTCCCATGTCTCTGTCCATTGGTTATGCTCCTGTGCATTCAAACAAGTACTTTGGTTAATATTTTACCTCCTCACCCCCGTCTTTCCTCATAGGTTGGACAGTATATTCGATGTTTCTATGACTCTGATTCTATTTTTGTTCATCCGCATATGTTGTTCATTAGAGGCTCAATGCATGAAGATTTGTACAAGAATAGGCCTTCCTTCCCCTGGCTGCCAGCATTGCCTTTGCTTAGGCCAGAACTACGTTCCATCTCTTGCCTTGTCATATCAATTTGCATATTCCCTCCTTATTGGCTGTGGACACCTCAATCTTTGATGTGAAGTTACGGTCAATTTGCATATTCTGTCTTTATTAGATGAGATTATATTCCGCAAATGAGTAAGATCATGTGATATTTAGTATCTTTCTCTGACTGGCTTATTTCACTTAGCATAATGCTCTTCAGTTCCATCCATGCTGTTGTAAATGGTAAGAATTGCTTCTTTTTTATAGCAGCAAAGTATTCCATTGTGCAGATGTACCACAGTTTTCTAATCCACTCACCTGCTGATGGGCATTCAGGCTGTTTCCAAGACTTAGCTATTGCATAATGTGCTGCTATGAACATAGGGGTGCATATATCCTTTCTGATTGGTGTTTCTGGTTTCTTGGGAATGGGATTACTGGGTCAAATGGGAGTTCCATTTTTAATTTTTTGAGGAAACTCCGTACTGTTTTCCACAGTGGCTGCACCAGTCTACATTCCCACCAGCAGTGCATGAGGGTTCTTTTTTCTCTGCATCCTCACTAGCACCTGTCATTTGTTGATTTGTTGATGATAGTCATTGCGAGAGGTTTATGATGGTACCTCATTGTTGTTTTGATTTGCATTTCTCAGATGATTAGTGACTTTGAGCATGTTTTCAGATGTTTCTTGGCTATCTGTATGTCCTCTTTCAAAAATTATCTATTTAGGTCTTTTGCCCATTTTTTGATTAGATTATCTTCCATTTGTTAAATTGTGTGAGCTCCCTATAAATTTTGGATATTAAACACTTATCAGAGATAATATTGGCAAATATGTTCTCCCCTGCAGTGGGCTTTCGTGTTGCTTTGTTCATGGTTTCTTTAGCTGTGTAGAAGCTTTTTATTTTGATATAGTTCTGTTATTTATTTTCTTCTTAGTTTCTATTGCCCTGTAGTAAAGCTATTGCTACAACAAATGTCTGCTATTTTGCTGCCTAAGGCTTCTTCTAAGATTTTTATGATTTTCCCTCTTATGTCAAGTCCTTTATCCATTTTGTGTTTATTTCTATAAGGTGTTAGTTGGTGGTATAGTTTCATTTTTTGCATCTATCTGTCTAATTTTCCCAACACCATTTATTGAAGAGACTATATTGACTCCATTGTATGCTATTGTCTCCTTTGTCAAATATTAATTGAGCATAGCCATTTGGGCCAATTTCTGTTTTCTCTTTTCTGTTCTATTGGTCTATATGTCTGTTCTTGTGCCAGTCCAAGGCAGTTTTTAAAACAGTGGCTTTGTAGTATAGCTTGATATCTGATATTGTGATTCCTCCAACTTTGTTCTTCTTTCTCAGGATTGCTGCAGCTATACAGGGTCTTTTTTATTCCAGATGAACTTTTGGAAAGTTTGTTCTTTGAAGTATGTCATTGGTATTTTATTGGGAATTGCACTGAATCTAGAGATTCCTTTGGGTAGTATGGACATTTTAATGATATTGATTCTACAAATCCATGAACACAGTATATTCTTCAATTGTTTATGTCTTCTTCTATCACTGTTTTCACCGTCCTGTAATTTTCTGAGTACAGGTCCTTTAATTCTTTGGTTAAATTTATTCCTTGATATTTTAATTTTTTTATTGTTGCAATGGTAAATGGGAATGTATTTTTTAGTTTCTTGTTCTGTGAGTTAATTATTGATGTATAAAAAAGGCATAGATTTATGGGAGTTAATTTGGTATCCTGCTACATTGCCAAATTCATTTATTAGTCTGAGTAATTTCTTGATGGATTCTTTAGGGTTTTCTATATATAATATCATATCATCTCCAAATAATGACAGTTTTACTTCTTTTACAATTTGGATGCCTTCTATTTATTCTTGTGTGATTGCTATTGATAGCAATTCCAGTACTATGTGGATCAGGAGTGGTGAAAGTGGGCATCCCTGTCCTGTTCCAGTGCTTAGGGGAAATGGTTTTAGTTTTTGACCATTTAGCATGATGTTGGCTGTGGGTTTGTGATATAAGGTTTTTATGATGTTGAGGTATGATCCCTCTATTCCCACTTTGCTAAGAATTTTTTTTCAGGAAAGGTGTTGGATTTTGTCAAATGCCTTTTCTGCATCAATTGATATGATTCTGATTTTTGACTCTCACTTTTTTTTAAATTGATTTGTGAAGATTGTATCAGCCTTGCATCCCTGGAATAAATCCCACTTGTTCATGGTGTATGAGCTTTCTAATGTAATGCTGAATTCAACTTGCTAGGATTTTGTTGAGGATTTTATCATCTACGTTCATCAAGGATATTGGCCTGTAATTCTTTTTGTGTGTGTGGTATCTTTATCTGGTTTTGTGATTAGGGTAATATTGGCTTCATAGGGAGAGCTTGGAAGTGTTCCTTCCTCTTGAATTTTTTAGAATAGTCTGAGAAGAATAGGTTTTTGTTCTTCTTTGAATTTTTGGTAAAACTCTTCTTTGAGGACATCTGGCCCTAGGCCTGTGATGGTGAACTTATGATACACGTGTCAGCACTAACATGTGTAGCCATTTTCGATGACATGAGGCCGCTTGCAGTCACATACAGAGAAGTATGGGGCCACATGCTGAGTAGGGCATTTTATCCTCGGCTACTGCACGGCCAGGTGCAGTAGCAGAGGATGAAACATTTTCTGTAGTGTAGACACTCTGTGCTGGAGGTCTGTAGGTCAAAACAACAGAACTCTGGCATAGAGCGTTTAGTTCTAGGACTTGAAGTTAGGTTGTTAGGGGATCTTTGACCTAACTTCCTGCCTGCAGAGCAGGGAGCAGCAGGATGTCGAGTGGGGTGCATCTCTGGGGGCCTGTGATCGCCATTACCAGCAACTGCAAAACCACAGCAACCATCATCCAATCTACTGTTCTGGGGTGTCCTGGATTTCTAATTGACCATCATTACTGAGATAAGTGAAGGGGAGACTGGGAGAGGAACGGGCTATGGGTGCCATGTCCTACCATTAAAAATTGCAGCAGCCATCTAAATTTATATAAGGAACGTCATTTGGCAGCATAATGCAGACTTCATTTCATCACTGTTACTATTGTGCATCCTTAGTAACCCCTATTTCTGCTTATTAACCCTGCCCTTTCCTAAAAGACAGTTACATGTGCCATCTCGTGGTCAGTTAGGCTAGTTAACCCCTAATTGCCTGCAGGGCTATCTATAATTCTATCTTCTGTCACTGCTCCCCTGATGGAGAACCCAAAAAATAAAAAAAACTAAGGTTAAGTAAAGAAAGTGGTAGTAGCAGTAGCTGACCCTTTCAAGAGACATGGACTGAGATGTATGGCATTATAGAAAAAAAATGGCAGGAAATTTTGTGTTCTATGTACTGAATTGGTAGTAAGCAGAACGTGGAATATAAATAGACATTTTAAAACTAATCATTCTCAGCTCTTGAAAAAAAGTGAGGATGAAAGGAAGGAATACATTTCCAGGCAGTTACACCTTTATAAGAGCCAATCTAATTCCATCATTAAATTTATAAAAGGCTCAACAAATTGAACATCTGTAAGTTTGATCATTGCTCACTCCATAGCTCAGCATGGAAAAGCACTCAGTGAGGGAGAATTTATTAAAGAAACTCTCCTAAGATGTGCACCAGTTTTATTTCACAATATGCAGAATAAATACACAATTATTAGGAGAATATCTGAGTTACCACTCAGTAGAAATATTATAGAAGACCGAATAATGAGACTAAACACAAACGTACAACATCAATTAAAGAGAGACATAAGTAATTGTAAATATTTTTCAGTCTCTCTTGCTGAAACTACTGATGTCACATCACATGCTCAGTTGGCAATTATTGGTCATTATTCTGATGGCATCACATTGAGAGAAGAGTTGATAAAGTCAGTGTCAGTGCCAACAAGTACATCAGGAAGCGAAATATGTAAGGTTGTTATACAAACATTCCATGACCTAAGCATTGCTATCTCTAAAGTTGTGTCAGTGACGACAGATGGGGCACCAAACATGGTGGGGAAAAAAGTCAGATTTGTCAAATTGTTTACGGAAGCTATTGGACATCTGATTGTGCCTTTTCATTGTATTATCCATCAGGAAGTTTTATGTACCAAGGCAGTGTTCACCGACTTAAATGACTTAATGTCATTTGTTACAAAAATAGTTAATTTAATAGCTGCTTGACCCTTCACATTCGAGAATTTTCTTCACTTTTATTGGAGGTTGATTCCACCTACAGTGGACCTCTGATGTACAATAATGTAAGATGGCTGAGCCAAGGCAAAGTTCTTGAGTGCTTTGTGGAGTGTTTTGAAGAAATTAAGGTATTTCTTGAGGGTAAGGATCTGGGAAACTTTTCTCAGCTCAATGATGATAAGTGGGTCAACATCTTGATATTTTTTACAGATCTCTCTGTTCATATTAATTAACTGAACTTAAAGTTACAAGGTTTTGGCAAAAGTATTGATGTTATGTTTGAATACATAAAATCTTTTGAAGGTAAACTTAAAATTTTCAAGTGAGATGTAGAAACTAAACCTTATAAGTATTTTCCTCAAGTAACAAAGTATTTTGAGAAGGCCAGTGCAGCTGTACAAAATGAAATGGAACGCTTGCATATAAAGTACCAGCATGTTTTAGACTTGTTATTTCACCAGTCGAATGATAGATTTAATCGATTTAGAAGCCTAGAACAGACCATAAAAATAATTAAGTATCCTGATGTAGTTTGTAATTAAATGGTTTCCAATGGATGCAAATTGATGATTTGGAGATGCAACTTGCAGAATTTCAAGACAGCATCTGGGCTCAGGTGTTTGTCAACTTGAGGTTCTGAAGATGTCAATTAATTCCATCTGATCTAGTGAATCATTTAGAACTTCTATGTCTTTGCTGATTATTTGTCTAGAGGATTTATCCAGTGATGTCTCTGGGGTATTAATGTCTCTTACTATGATCCTATTGTTGTTGATCTCTCCTTTGATATCTCCCAGAAGTTTTTTTTATGTATTTGGGTGCTCCTATATTGAGTGCATATGTTTACCAGAGTTATAGCCTGTTATTGTAGCAATCCCTTTAGTATTATGAAGTAGACTTTATTATCTCTTCTTATGGCCTTCACTTTGAGGTCCATTTTGTCAAATATAAATATTGCTACCCCAGCTTTTTTACCCTTTCCATTTTCCTGATAAATATTTTTTCATCCCCTCACTTTTAGTATGCATGAGTCCCTTGTTCTGAGGTGGGTCTCTTATAGACAGCATATGTATGGGTCATGTTTTCTTATCTATTTAGCCACTTGATGTCTTTTGATTGGAGCATTTAGTCCACTTATGTTTAAAATTATTATTGATGGGTACTTGTTTGTAGCCATTTTTATTTTTTTGTGCCTTTGTTCCTTCTCTCCCCCACTCCGTCCCACATACATTTTTACTTCTTTTTACAACAGTCCCTTTAGCATTTCATGAATTGTTGGCTTGGCAGTGATAAATTCCCTTAGCCTTAATTTTTTTTGTCTTTGAAGCTCCTGATTTCCCCTTCAATTTTGAATGATAGCCTTGCAGGATCGATTATTCTTGGATTCAGTCCCTTGCTTTGCATCACTTTGTAAATTTCCTTTCATTCTTTTCTGGCATGATGTGTTTCTGTTGAGAAATCATTTGATAATCTAATGGGAAATCCTTGTAGGTAATTTTCTGTCTCTTCCTTTTAGAATATCTTTGTTGTTAACCATTCTAATTATGATGTGTATTGATGTTGGTCATTTTGGATTTGTCTTGTTTGGAACTCTGTGTTTTTCTTCCCCAAATCAGGGAACTTTTTTGACATTATTTTTTTTTAAATAGGTTTTCTGTCCCTTGCTCCTCTTCTTGTAATTCTGGCACTCATATTATACATATCTTGCTTTGTTTCATGTTGTCCCAAAGCTCCCTCAGGCTTCCTCCTGCCTTTTGATTTTTTTCTCCAGTTGCAGTTCAGATCAGGTGTGTTTTGCTTTCCTGTCTTCTAATTTGCTAATTTGGTCCTCTGCTTCTCTTAGTCCACTGTTGAAAGCTTCCATAGTGTTTTTTTTATTGTAGCTATATCACTTTTTATTTCCTCCTGATTCTTACATAAGTTGTTGAATTTCATATATATCAAGTTTATGAACTGTATGACCCTTAGTCTGAATTCTTTTTCTGACATCTTGCATGCCTTCATTTCATTTAGTTTCTTTTTGTGGGTGTTTCCTCCTTTTATTTCCTTTGGGGGTTGTTATTCTGTCTTCTTTTTGCTCTCAGCAAAAGATCTAGGTGTCATGTTGTGCAGGGCCGTGGCTGCAGTGAAGGACTTGTTGGCAGGTCATGTGGTCATGGGCAGCAGCTGCTCCTTGGGTGGTCACAAGAAAGTCATTGCTTGTGTAGTGATGGGCCAGTGGCTGCTAGTAGGGTGGCTGCCAGAGCAGTCTCAGTGCCCAGGGCCACTTTGTGAGGCTCTGCTGTTCACATGTGTGGTTATGGTGCCCAGGGAGGCATCTGGCTGGTGAGAGGGAATAACCCTCCAGAATCACAGGAGCTATTGGCTGGGGAGGCTGGAGTCCTGGTATCTGTGAGTTGATAGCCAAGATAGCAGGTCCCTGGCCAGAGTTGCTATAAGATCCCAGGTAGTGTCTGAGACTACCCTCAATGGAGGTAAGACTGGGCTCCCAGTCACAGCTGCTCTCCCCTTCAAGCTGTTATGTCCTATGCAGCAGAACCAGCCACCTCAGGAGAGATTACAGCAGTAGCAGAGGCTGCCCACCTAAGCGAGCCCTGACTGCAAGCCCCCAAAGGTCCTGTGGGTTCTAAATGTCCTTCACTCACACACACACACACACACACACACACACACACACACACACACACACACACCACCTTCCACACACTCCCCTTTTTCTCCCTCATTCACTTACACTTCATTACCTCACTGCCATACTCTTGTCTTCCATCTTGGAAAACTCAACATTTTCTTCTTAATCCAGATGTTTGTTATATGAAATATTCTTAAAACAGAATACATAACAGTTGCTACTGTTTGTAATTCAGGACTAAAGTGTACTCATAAGTATACTTTCTCTGTTGCATTATAGTAATTATGCTAATATTTTTCATATTTAAGAAGCAATTGGTTTTGCATTTTATTTATTTTAAATACTGACACTTGTAAAATGTCTGTAGAGTTAGCATACTCTATTCAAGGCTTAAAAGTGAGGAATATGAAGTAGCTGATGATTAAACTCTACTTTGTCCACTTATATGTTTTGTTCCCTTTCTCTTTCATCTCCATCAATCAATTCTGAATCTCCTGAAGATATTTATTTAAAATTGTAAAGGCATAGAAGCATCTGACTTCTATTCTACAGTACTTGGTTGCTTTCAAAAGAGGAGCAAGTAAAATCCTTTTTAATGGTACAGTGGTCATTATAAGATGTTACATGTAAAAGCTTTAAAACATGCTCCTTCTGAAAAAAAAATACCATCTAGCACTGAGTTCTCTGTGGGAGAGTGAAGAGAACACAAGTCGTAGTGTCTTTTGTTTGTCCTAAATTACAAAGCATTGACTTACAGTCTCATTACCTTAATTGATGTGAAGTAAATTCTGAAATGGCCAGTGTGTTGGGAGTGGTGGTGGTGATTTCAATTCCTCTAGTTTCACAAATACCTCAAGGTTACCTCGTTATGGTAAGACTGTCTCCGTCTTGTGGACTAAGGATTTCAGCGTAGATTTCTATACAGGATTCAGGGACAATGACTACTCTTTTAAATAAGGAAGCATGCCTGTGAGGACTTCTTAGAGCCAGTGATGAAACATGAGTATATTTTTTTACATTTGACCTTTTAAAGATAAATTAAACGGTGGTAGTTATATACTTTTTTTCAGGATTTTGTTTGTTTGTTAATTGGGGAAGGTGAATTTAGCATAAAGAACTTTTCAAGAATACTAGTTTTTGAGAGTCTGTAGTTGCAGTTGAAAATGGTCTGATTATTTATGCCATGGAGCTATTTACAAGTCCAGAATCAAGGATACATTGGCTAAGCAGAAGCATCAGTTGTGGTGTGCCATGAGGAGCAATTATAAAACTCTTAAACTGTAACTGCTTTTCTGCCCTTCAGTGAAAAGTATCATCTTAAATGTGATTCATGTTAGCAATGGACTTCCGCCTGTTCTCTAACCTGAGAGGATCTCCCAGTACCTGCCAAGAGTCAGGAAAAGTGTATGATACTTTTGTGAAATCAACAGGTCAATAAAACTGCATTGTACTTGTAACGATAGAGACAGAACAACATTTCTTGCTTTTGGATCGGCACAGGAAATACAGAAACGCCAGTCTGTGGTTACACTAAGCATTCCAGCATGTTGAAAGTAACCTCATTTGCATGTTTGAGAAAACCAAGCCACACTGCTTTTACTAATAGCAACTGGCAAAAGATATGGTGAATGACCTGGAGATTCAATGTAGTTTTGCATCAATCATTTCATAAATCATACAGCTGCTACATATTGCTTTTCTTCCAGGGAAAGGGGATGGGGAGAAACAACTTTGAAAAACAATGTTTTCCCCTGATGACTTAAGTATATTTGTTTCAATAACTCTTGAAACCACAGTAACATGATTTTTTTCTTAGCAATACCAAAGAGAGTGGTCGAAAAACAATTTCAAAATGTGATTCCCTAATCCCTTTTTCCTCTCAACATCATAATATCTCTCTTAGATGTAATCTGGTTTGGGGAAGGAGAACACTGGAATATATCAACAGTAAAGAAAAATTCTTATTGTAACTAACAGATTGTATTGAGGTAGAGGGGAATTATTCCTTCCTGAGCCTGCATATTCTAAATCTAATCCATGTGATTGGAGTGGATTGAAGTGGTAAGAAGTGAAGTATATGAAAATGGCAAACAGACTATATATTATGCCTTTAGGAAATGTTCAGGTATTCTTTCTCCCAGTGAATTCTATTCCCAATGTTAAGATTCTGAATTTTATAAGAAGATACTCTTTCCCTCATTTGTTAAAGTTATCAATGTAATGAATGCTATAGATCTTATTAGCATTTAGTAAATGGCTGTTTATATATAAAATACCAGAGAACCTGTAGGTAAATATGTACAACCCATGGACACAGAAAATAGGGTGGTGAAGGCCTGGAGTGGGGGGTGGGAGGTGGGCAGGGGTGGGCTAGAAGAGATCAATGGGGGTAAGAAGGGACATATGTAATGCTTTTAACAATAAAGATTACAAGTTTTAAAAAAATATACATGTGTTATAATACAATTGATCATTGTCAGCAGCAACGGTTTGTTGTTAAAATATTTCCTAATAATTGGAGGAATATGTATGTCACCTCAGAGGTGGTTTTATCTTCATTGCAATTAAAGTTCTTTGTCTATGACTTTATTCATAAGAAAGACATTGCAGGTAAATAAAAGATAGTATTAATTTGTAATTAAGTGTCTATTTCATGATATTAGGTTTCCAAATTAAATAATCATTATAAATATGCATTTACTAGCATGGTAAATTTTAGTATGTGATAGTTCATTGCAACATTTCCATACTAACCAATTTATGACAAGGAATATGCATTCAAGGATCAAAAGAGACTTGATAGTAGAATTATGTGATATTATATCAAACTCTGTGCTAAATATCATTTAACTAAGGGGATAATGAAACATAACTATGAAAAATAATTGTTCTTAATCTAAGGCCACTTACTTAGACTACAGAGGAAATACATGCTAAACATTTGAAACACTATTGATGCAGCTTTTATAATACTTCTCATTATCTTTTAAAATAGGTATCCTTAAATATATGTGCACACAAAATCTGAATA
The DNA here is from genome assembly GCA_027563665.1 of Antrozous pallidus. Classification (NCBI taxonomy): domain Eukaryota; kingdom Metazoa; phylum Chordata; class Mammalia; order Chiroptera; family Vespertilionidae; genus Antrozous; species Antrozous pallidus. The sequence goes on from CM050514.1 coordinate 90,096,164, forward strand.
ATGCATCAACATTTAATTTTGAAAACCTAAAAGAATATATATCAATTAAAAAACAAACTCTTAAACTTTTATATAGAAGCAAAAGATTATATTAAATTTCTAGTAATAAGTTCAGTTGTTTAATACATTTTTCGAAAAGCTTTCATAAACAATTACTAAAACTAGTATGAAAGATTATTAAAAAATTATGTTTCTTTGGTACATTGCACAACAATTATATAGATACTAAAGGTCTGGTGCACAAAATTCGTGCATGGGGGACAGAGGATGTACCTCAGCCCAGCCTGCAACCTCTCCAATCTGGGACCCCTGGAGGGATGTCTGATTGCCTGTTTAGGCCCAATACTGGTAGGATTGGTCCTAAACGGGCAGTTAGACATCCTTCTCACAGTCAAGAAATGCTGGCTCCACACTTCTTGCCTGCTTGCCTCCCTGATGCCCCTAACCACTTCTGCCTGCCAGCCTGATCACCCCCTAACCACTACCCTGCCAGCCTAATTGATGTCTAACTGCTCCCCTGCCAGCCTGTTTGTCCTCAACTTCCCTCCTCTGCCAGCCTGGTCACCCCTAATTGCCCTCTTCTGCAGGCTTGATCATCCCCAATTGCCTTCCCTTGCAGGTCTGGTCCCTTCTAACTGCCCTCCCCTGCTGGTCATCTTGTGGTGGCCATCTTGTATCCACATGGGGGCAGGATCTTTGACCACATGGGGGCAGCCATCTTGTGTGTTGGAGTGATGGTCAATCTGCATTTTACTATTTTATTAGATAAGATAGAGGCCTGGTGCATGGGTGAGGGTCAGCTGGTTTGCCCTGAAGAGTGTCCCAGATCAGGGTTATGGTTCCCTTGGGGTGTGGGACAGCCTGGGCGAGAGGCCTGTGGTGGTTTGCAGGCCAGCCATGCCCCCCAGCAACCCAAGCAGAGGCCCTGGGATCTGGGATTAGTTTATGTTCTATAAATGAAACTTTGTAAACTGGAGTGGAGCCAAGGCTTCTGCTCACTCCATGGCTGCAGCCATTTCTGTTGGGACATTTACCTCCTATAATTGAAACTTTGTAGCATTGAGTGGAGGCCTAGGCTGGTAACAGCAGACAGAAAGCTTGGCTTTCTCCATTGCCTGGGGAAACCCAAGCCTTCCTCCTGCTCTCAGTGGTGGCAGCCATCTTGGTTGGGGTTTATTTGCATAATTTGCTCCTGATTGGCTGATGGGTGTGGTTGTGGGCATGGCTTGATAGAAGGTATTGTCAATTTGCATATTACTTTTTTATTACATAGGATAATATACTTTATATGACAATTGGTTCCCTTTTCTTACCATCAGGACATATCCACTATCAACCTCTGTCAGTTTGCTGTGTGTTCCTGACTGATTGACTGGTATTGTTGTTGCTAGTTACACTCCCTTTATTTTGGAATCTATACTCATCCTTTTGATTAAATAAGCCAAGATTCTAGCTTTCTATTATCATGCAAATTTATCCATTCTATCACTTGAGGTTTACTGTATTAATTGCCATCTTTGTAATCATTAGATTTTCTTGTTATCTTATATTTGTATCATAACTCTCACTCTAGCTTACAATGATTTATCATCTTTTTAGGCTCCAATCAGCTATTGAATTATAGCAGAAACATCTTCCTTATACATCATTCAATGCATAATTTCCCAACTCAAATAATTGTTTCTTTCCACCTAGTGTTTAATATAAGGATTGTCATAAAATTTTCCCTTTATATTTTAATGTGGTCAATTACATTGATTTATTTTTGAAAATTGTACAAATCCTTCTCTCTTATAATGAATCTCATTTTATTTGGATTTCTTATCTTTCTTAGGAATTGTTGGATTCTTTTTGCTAACATTTTGCCTCTATTATTCTTAACTGGTAAGGCCTTTAATTGATTTTCTTTTAATGTCCTTCTAGGGTCTTTTTCCCTTTTTTGCCTCATGAAACAAGTTGGGAAGTATTATTTCCCCTTACACTTTCAGAAAGAGTTTAGGTAAGATGTTTGTGTAATATTAGTATTATCTCTTCTTTAAATGTTTGATGGAATACAGAAGTGGTGCCATCTGGTGCTAACACTCTCTTTCAGGGAATATTTTAAAAAATATATTTCTTTATTGATTTCAGAGAGAAAGGGAGAAGGAGAGATGGAATCATCAATGATGAAAGAGAATCATTGATTGGCTGCCTCCTGCATGCCCCCTACTAGGAATAGAGCCCAGAACCCAGGCATGTGCCCTTGGCTGGAATTGAACCTAGGACCCTTCAGTCTGCAGGCTGATGCTGTATCCATTGAGCTAAGCCAGCCAGGACATCCTTCAGGGAATATTTTTAATTAGTTATGATAACTTGTTTTCTCAAAGAACTTGCCCATTTTATATATGTTGTTAAATCTATTGGCATAAAATTTTTTCATATTTTCTTATTCTTTCTTTTTTAATCCTCACCCAAGGATATTTTCCCATTGATTTTTAGAGAGAGTGGAAAACAGGGAAAGACAGAGAGATATTGATGTGAGAGAAACACATTAATTAGTTGCTTCCTGCATGAGCCCCAACAAAGGGTGGGGCCAGGTAGGAACCTGCAATCAAGGTACATGCTGTGCCCTTGACGGAAATCAAATCCTGTACCATTTAGTCTGCAGGCCATTGATCTATCCATTGATCCAAACTGACTAGGTTCTTATTCTTTTAATGTCTAAGATTTGTAATGTTGTCTCTTATGTTATTCTTAAGCGTGGTAAATTGTGTATTTCTTTTCCTTTTAAAAATATACTTATCTAAAAATGTATCAACTGAATTGTTTAAAAAAAATTTGGATTTGATTTTCTCTCATTTGTTTTTAATTTCATTCTTTTTTTCTGTTAGTTTTGTATTATACCTTTCCTCTAGTTCTTTTGAGTTTAATTTCCTTTTCAAAATGAACAAACAAACAGACTATTAAGATAAAAGCTTAAGTGATTGGTTCTGTTGCTGGAGGAATTAATGGATTTCCCAGGTATGAGTGGGAAATTGAGTGTTTTCAGAAGCCCCTACCGTAGAATGAAGTGTAGGAGAAGTCTTTATTTGCATGAAGTTACATTCCTGTGTCCCATGTCCCGTATACCTTAAACTGGTCCTGAAAGAGAGGCAGCTGTGGGTTCAACAAAACCAAAAGGAGGGCTAGTGTCCAGAGCTGTTGTTCCCTGTTGCAGCCCAGTGGAGTTCAGCACCAGTTAACTAAAGTCCGTCTGCATTGGGTCAGTTCATATGGCCTTGGGCCACGTGGGCGCAGTGGAGAGGGAGGAACCCGGTGCGCCCCAGAGGGCTAAGCTCCTTTGTTCACAAGTTTAAATATTCAGGTTTCGTGCCCTTGCAGTGCCATGCCTATTTTGGCCACCCACTTACTCGCAGGTGTTACTGATGGGCAACCTTCCCACTTAACTTAGACCTTATTGGGCATGCATCTAAACTGCCTTTATCTAGATGCTTCCTCCACTGATCTGTGGAGAATAGACTGGGAGAGTGTTAAATTAGCAAAGCTGTGTAAATGGCATGCCTAAATTATCTAGTTTTCTGTTTAATAATGAGTTATTACAACAGTATCAATTTGAAAGCTTTATTCTTTCTTAATATTGAGTTGGAAGTTATAATTTTTCTGTTAAGTGTTGCTTTTGTGCCCTTCTTCCATTATTAATATGTTTTATTTATATTACCATTCAGTTCAATCTTTTGTAATTTTCCTTGTGCTTTATTCTTTGATATATACCAATACATATACTAGTTTTAAAACTTATTTAGTATTCTCCTAAGTCACAGTCCATCATTTATTTTTTGTAGATGGATCAGACACAAATGCCTTCTAAAAGTAACAATAAGGGTTTTCCCCTTAATATTTCGGTGTCTTCTACATATATATATATTTTTATTGCCCTTAAATCAAATAAAATTTCCCATCCACTGGAAACTCAACCACAGACTTGTTAAGAATCTTGGGAAAACTTGGTTAAAAAGTCAACTTGCTTTATATGCACCATTAAATGGGTAACCAGTCCTAAAGTACTTCTTTGACTTTCCTACTGCTCTGGGATCACCACAAGAACCTCTTAAACAAAAGACAGGAGGAATTACTATGGTTAATGGGCTATTCCAGAAATTCTAAGAAATAATTCTCTTGAGAGAATTAGAGTCACAAAAAGAGAAAGTATCACATGTCTTTAGCGTTAAGTATCACAGAGATGTGTCCAAATAAGCAATTTGTAGATTTAGTGAGGAATGAAGCTTTATGTTCTCTTTGTTTTACATTATCCCACCCTTCATTTTTAGATTTGTCTCACTGCTTTAAAATTATTATTGTTTTTGTCATATTGTAGAAATCATGAGTCATTAATCTTTCTTATATCCTTGAAATCTTTTCCAGGACAAGATAACTATATAAATAAATACATTTACTAAGCTTCAATCACCTTTCTGTTGTAAAAGGAAGAATAATTTCTATTTCATGAGACTTTTATGAAGATTGAATGAGGAAACATATGTAGAACATCTAGCAATGTGTTTAGGCCATAACAACTATTTAATACACAATATCTTTCTTGCCTGTCCTATTTAAGTTAGTCTTTTGGTCATATGGGCCCTATTAACATTTCTACCCTCCATATTGGTAGACTAAATGATGCCAAAGTAACTTCTAAAGTATATGATTGTAAACTAGTTGTATTTAATTATTTTTTCTAAGCCCTTAAACTACAATGCCATTTTTCTTTCTAATAAGTTATCTTACTTTACTCAGAAGTCCCTGAGCAAAAAGCCATAGGGAAGCTGATTTTTAAAAAATAAATGTACAAATTCAATGTTTCATTCTTTTGCTGTCATTTTCCAATCTGTCAAACACATCTGTTTTGCTTTTGCCTCAGTGGGATCTCTGCAGGAGTCTACTTCTTGACATGATTATCCCTGCAATCTCATTGTTAGTTCTACCTTGGAAGCTCACTCTTGAAATGCTTTAAGATATTTTACAGATTTTTCTCTTAGTGACTCTTGAGAGACTACTTCTGACTGGGGGAGCAGGAGCTGGTAAGAATTCTGAATTAAATCATCTGCTGAAGTGTCATGCTAATCTCTATGTTCAACCTTATTCTTAAATGAATAATGTATGTTCTGTGGCTTCTATGTAAAGGAAGGTGCAAACTTGTCTCTCCCGTCTAAAGAGAACTCAGCAGTCCTAACTCCTGGCAGTTTAGCTATTGCATTAGCTAATTTGTTATGGCCAGAGGTGCCTTTTTTAGACAATGAAGAGATGGCAGATTTTCTTTACTTCTGATAATTCCACAAGAGAAGATATTCTTTCTTCATTGGGACATTTTTCTCCATAAACCAAGAATTTCTGACTTACAGTTGTTTAACCACCTGCAAGCTTCACTTTCTCTATTACACACTAGAGGCCTGGTGCATGGATTAGTGCACAGGTGGGGTCTCTCAGCCTGGCCTGTGCCCTCTCGCAATCTGGGACATTCAGGGGATGTTGGACTGCAGGGATTAGGCCAAATCCCTGCAGTCTGACATCCCCCTGAGGGAAGAGGAGTGCCAAGTGGCAGATGGTGAAGGAAGAGCCCCGGCAGGGACCTGGTGTAGCTCTGCTGCAGCTCATCCTGGCCCGGTTGCACTTGCCTCCACCCCGCGTGGTAGCACTGCCGCAGAGGCAGGAGAGGCTCACGCCACTACAGCTGTGCTCACCAGCTGTGAGCCTAGCTTCTGACTGAGCAGCACTCCACAATGGGACTGCACTGACCACCTTGGGCAGGTCCTGCATTGACTGTGGTCAGTGCGCATCATAGTGATCAGTTGACCAGTCGTTCCAGTCGTTCTGGTCATTCTGGTGGTTTGGTCATAATGGTTGCTTAGGCTGTTATATATTAGATTATCCTAGATGACACGTGACATCCCCCACTTCAGAACAGCTTCATCACATTTCATCCTGTACCTCTGTAATGTCACTCAAAGTGACAGTCATTCACTTTGATAATCCTACTGAATTATAAATGTCATATAACCTGTGACTTTCTCGTTGAGCCTATCATTTTCTTAGAATCAACAAATCTACCAATCTACATTCTGATTTGTTTTAGCACTTTTACCTATTGTTTACTTTTAACTTTTGCCAGAGTTAAGATTTTCATCATGGCATAAATGGCATGTGTAACTACTTCCTAATTCTTTTCCCCTTGCTTCCTATTTTTTCCTTCTCTAATCCATCCTCTTCACTGTCAAAACTATTGCTTACAAAATAATTGTAGCTGATTACATTATCCTCCTTTTAAAAAATCTTTGAGTAAAAGATCTGATTATTATTTTTCTTTTTAAAAAATATTTTTATTGACTTCAAAGAGAAAGAGAGAGGGAGAAAGAGAAACATCAATGATGAGAGAGAATCATTGATTGGCTGCCTCCTGCACTCCCCCAACTGCAGATTGAGCCTGCAACCTGGGCATGTGCCTTTGTCTGGAATTGAAACCAGAATGCTTCTGTCTATACTCTGATGCTCTACCCATTGAGCAAAACCAGCCAGGGCAGGAACTGATTCTTAATATGCCATAAAGTGCTCCTTGCAATTGGTTCTTATGTGTCTTGTGAATTTTATCTTCTGCTACTTTCAAAAATGTACCTATAGTCCAGCCATTCTTCAAAAATCGTAGTGTTATTTCAGATTTTGTGACTTCATATATTGTGTCAATTGTCATTGGAATGCCAGTATTACTAATCTCAGATTCTACCTTTAAGGTTAATATACAAATACTAACTCTCAAACACCTCATCCACATCCCTACTCTCACAAATTTCTTATATTTACTATATTTTGGAAGCTTTTTTTGCATTGTCTATTAACAAGTTGCACATCAATTTGTATTTATATTTCTCTTCAGTATAGAGAAAAGTACCTTGGGAAAAAAATCTTTAAAATATGATATTAATATTTTTGTCCCAGGGCATGGCACCTATTTTGCTATATTGCAAATATTTACTGAATTAATGATTGGAAGAAACAATATAATAGAAAGCAAAATAAATGCAGTACACTAGTATATGAAGTTACAATGTATTTTTAGAAACAGATAAAAAAAACAGAGCAAAATTGAACTCTGGGAGTAAAACAAAGATCAAATACATAGGGAGAGTGAAAAAATAAGACCCAAAGGGACTAAATGAGTGAGAATTTATGGGACATAAAAAAAAATAGAGAGGAGTTTACTATCTTATCTAATAAAAAGTAATATGCAAATTGACCATCACTCCAAGACACAAGGTGGTTGCCCCCATGTGAATACAAGATGGCCACCACGAGGTGGCCTCCACGGGAAGGCAGTTGTGGACAGTTAGTGGTAACCAGGCCAACAGAGGAGGGCAGTTGGGGGAGACCAGGCCAGCAAGGGAGGGCAGTTGGGGGGGGCAGGACTGCAAGGGAGGGCAGCTGGGAGGGCAGTCCTTCAGGGGAGGGAAGTTAGGGATGACCAGGACAGCAGGGAGGGCAGTTACAGTGGAGGAAGTTTGGCGGAGGGACCCAGGTCTTCAGAAGAGGCCAGTTGGGGGAGACCAAGCCTGCAGGAGAGGGCAGTTGGGGGGACCAGGCCTGTAAGAGAGGCAGTTGTGGGTGATCAGGCCTACAGAGGAGGGCAGTTAGATGTGACCAGGCTGCCAGAGAAGGGCAGTTGGGGGAGACCAGGACAGCAGGGGAGGGCAGTTAGGGGTGATAAGGCCAGCAGGGTTGGGTTGGACAGTTAGGGGCAATCGGGCTGGCTGAGGAATAGTGAGGTGGTGATCAGGCTGACAGGGGAGTGGTTAGGGAGTAATCAGGCTGGCAGGGGAGTGGTTAGGGGTGATCAGGCTGGCAGGCAGAAGTGGTTAAGGGCAATCAGACAGAGGAAGGCAAGCGATTGGGTGCCATTAGTCCTGCATTGTGAGAGGAATGTCAGAATCCTTCAAGGGGTCCCAGATTGGAGAGGGTGCAACCTGGGCTGAGGGACATCACCCCCATGCACGAATTTTGTACACTGGGCCTCTAGTTTTATATATATTTGTCTAAGCTCATGAGTGACCTTTAGAATTTAAATCCAGCTCTCTTCTAATGGTGCCTGTCTCCTTAGGGAAAACGTAATTTGTATAGTCAGATAGCTGCTTTGCCAGCTCTTTTCTGGCATCTTATATAATAAAAGGCTAATATGTAAATTGACCAAATGGTGGAACAACCAGTTGCTATAATGCACACTGACTACCACAGGGCAGATGCTCAACACAGGAGCTGCTCACTGGTGGTCATTGAGCTCCCACAAGGGGAGCGCTGCTCAGCCAGAATCCGGCCTCATGGCTGGTGAGTCCAGCAGCACAGGTGAGAGCCTCCTCCGCCTCTGCAGCAGTGCTAAAGATGTCAAACTGCTGGCTTAGCCCCATTACCCTTAGCCTTTTATTACATAAACTGTCAGTTGGACATCCCCCAAAGGCTTCTGGCCTGCAAGAGGGCACGGGCCAGGATGAAGGGAACGCCCCTCTCCCGAGTGCATGAATTTCATGCACTGGGCTTCTAGTTCTTAAATAATTAACATAAAATGTGTGAAATCCTATATAATAAAAAGCTGACATGCAAATTGTCTCCTCAACCAGGAGTTCGACTGGGAGTTCAACTTGGAGTTTGACCAGGGGCATGGCTGGACAGCCAATGGCCCATGGCCCCTTCCCCAGGTTGGTCTTACCCCCAATTGCCCCCCATCAGAGTGGGGCATGGCTGGCCTGGCTGCTTCCCCAGGCTGGCCCCACCCCCAATTGCTCCCCAAACAGGATGGGCTGGATGGACCCTACCCGTGCACAAATTTATGCACCAGGCCTCTAGGACTCAATAAAGGGGTAGGTTTACTCTTCTAGGATCCTGTTTCAGTTGGCCAAGGCTTAGAGTATTCAAGAAATCTGCTATTTTGCCCTGCACAGGGGGTAAAGCCTGCAAAGACTAGAGAGAAAAAACAATTAAAAGAGGGTGGATAAAAGAAGAAGAAAAGAGCAACAAAGTTCACATTTGTGGTGAAAAAGAGTACTGAGCATAGAGTTAGGAGCCCTGTGTTGGGTCCTGAAATTGCCAGTGTCTAGTTTTGGGTCCTTGGGCCAATAATTTAATCTCCAGTTTTCATCAGTAAAACTAAGACATTGGTACTTTATATCTGAAAAGTTTAACATACTATATAAATATAAGTATTTTTCTACTATTTTGACCACAATAAGCCTATGCTTTATTTTTTTAAAAGTTGAAAATAAAACAGCAAATGTATAATGCTTAGAAAATAAAAATACTTAGATCCCTCTTGCTTTGGATAATTTTGTATTTGTATATATAGCAACACAATTTTATTCATAATACTAAAATAAAATGAGTGAAGGCTTAGGCTTTCCCTCTAGTTAGAAATTACTTTAATTTCTCTTTGGTTTTATGCTTTCCCACAGGCAGTTTAGAATGTCACATACACTTAGAGCAGATATACTGTACAGTGAAATTGTGCAAAACGTTCGTGACAATTCTCATCTGAGACATAAACACTTCTTGTTTCCTGCTCGTGTTTTCAATAAGGCCATATTATTTCAAGCAAAATTCTCATATGTGACTAAACACATGCTCTGGAAAACAACATATTAAGAGTCATTTCCTTTAGTTGCATGAAAGAGAAAAAAGGCATCCCAAGTGTTTGTTTAAGTGATGGTTTTGAGAATAGAGTTAATTATCATTGAAGGCCTATCTACTAATTCTTATGTCTGTCCCAAGCTCTCTTTGCTACCAGATCTTCCTGCCATATTTTCCATTTAAGAAGTCCAAGGAGCCTATTCTATTCCCAATAATGTTTTCTTTTTTCAATATTCCTTTGAAGTTCTTATTTTTCTTGTCTTCATCCAGGGAGAGAAGGCACAAAGCAAGAAGTTGATTTGGCAAGTCATACTCAGGAAAGGAAAAACAACATCTTCAAATTAATTGAGTAATATCATGAGCTTGACTATTTTTTTCTCTCATGGTCCTTCATATCCAAAGAGGTCTGAGAATATTCATCACCTCTTTTGACAGATTTATACCTATTCACAGAGGAATAAATTTTCTAATATGTCAACAAGAAAAATATATTCCTTATCTGTTTCAATCTATATTACTAAGAAGCTTAATTTTAAAATGTTTGTTTATTATTACAAAATTAATGAGCAATATAAACGATCTTTAAAGGCCAATAGCTTCAGGTGTCTAGATCAGTAAAGTGTACATATTAACTGATAAGATTCTGAATACCTTTTGGACAGGACCCATTTTTATTTTTCTGGATATCCCAAAGTTCCAAGCATTCATCAGACAAGTTTGATATATGTATGTTGAATTAAAGTTAACTATCTCCCAATTCAAGAGTAATATGTGAATCACAGAACTAGTACCTACATTTAGTAAAAAAAATCAGTGATCTGAGGGGAATAAAGATAAAAAATGTTAGACTATTACTGTACTCTTTAAAGGATAATTGATAGGTGGTTCTTTAGATCAGAGGTCAATAAAGTAATATAACAGACAGGTTAATATGTATTCACATTTCTGTTGCTCCTTTTTGTTCTTCCTTGAGGTTTTGATAGAATCAAAGGCAGGAACATCACAATAGCTGCAATTGGTGACTTATGGAATTTTGTTACGTATTGAGACAGCAGTCTCTGCTCTCTCCATTACGTTTTTAGTATAACCGAAAGTAATACCTAGTTGTGGAATAGCTCCTTAACTGTTTATTTTTGCTTTCCTCTTATTATAACTTTATTGACCAAATGATCATGAACTACTATCCATGAAGTGACAATCATTTGGGAATGATGTTAATTCTTGCTTTGGTGTCATTTGAGATTATGCCATGGCTATATATTTCAGTCAGGAATACATTATGCAGTTAATGTCATTTCAATACATAACCCATACAAATGAACTGAAATTATGTAATATTACTTGAAAGTTTTAAACAGATGGCAAAACGCTGTGACAGAACACTTTTTAAATGAATACAGAAAGTTTCTCTTTGGGTAAATGAAGTGTATTTCACAGTTAGGTCTCAGTGTGATTTCGCAGGAGTCCGGCCAGAAAAAGGGCGTGCAACTATGTGAATTATACTCACTGAGCATGCCAAGCCTCTGTGCCTATTTAGAAGTCACTACCCCCTTCACACCACAGCTGGTGCTTGTTTCCACCAGTTAGTTTTAAATAATTCAGTGAAAGTCTTGAGAAACAGGGAATGTTTTGCATAATTTTGAAGCTTGATTACTATTTGCACCAAATGTTTCTGATCAGCACGATTGCCTCAATGGAAATAGTGAAGATTCCCTTTGAACTGATATTCAACCCCAATTCATTATCCTAAAAACTTGAGAAGAATCATTTCAATATCATTTTGCATTTTATATTGAAAAATTATAAAGGTAGATTAGAATATAAAGGGAGAACGAATCTGATTTGGTGAACTTTGTTTCTTGTGGCAATTACATTAAAATTTACTATTTATTTTTCTTATGGTTTTGTTCATTTATTTGTGGGACTTTCTCTCTTTACTTTATCCTAACAATTATTATTAATAATTAGACTTCTATTATTATGCAAGAAGTCATAAGCATGTGCTTCATTTGAATGTTCTTTTGAAACATTTTTATTTGTAATTAAACAGAACTCGATTCTTCAAACACTATTATAGGCAAATGAAACACAAGATGCATAAAACATATAGAAGAATAGTTGGTTTAGAGATAGATGATTTCTAATATGGAAAATAATTACACTTTGAGCATATTGACTAAGAGGGCAGCTCAAGTCCAGAAATCAAAGGAAAATATAGCAAAGAAATTGGAAAGTTAGAGAAGAAATAATATGGATCTTCCTTAAAACATTAGAATTGGAGGATGGAGTAACTGTCTTATGCACTGGCTCCAAGAAGAATGGGACCAGGTTTGAGGATGTTAGAAAGACATTCCTAGTTTTACTCAGGCATTCTCAATCAGAAAGGATATAGCATTTATGAGTGAGGGCAGATTTCTTGGGTCTGCCTTCTGTCTTTCAAATGGATGTGCTAGTAATCAGCAAGCCTTGCAGGTGAGTAAACTTCCAGGTCTAAGGAACTCAGAACAAATAGTTGTCCTCACACTAGCTGGAATGGTTAGGTCTTCACATGTGGAAAAAATATTATGCAATATAAATGAATAATTCTGCTATTCAGGAAGTCCTGTCAAAAAGGCCTATATATCTAGGGATTTTAAAGTCCTGAAATTCTCAATTCACCATACATATGCAACCCTTCTGGTGTATCAGAAAGAAATTTTATGCCACCTCCCATTGTCTCTGCTACTGTACAATATCTAGAAACTTCCTATTTATTCTACATGAGGGCTTTTCTAGCAAAGGCAAGGTGATGGCCTGTATACCACCTTTTGTCAGCATATGCTTTATTAGATATATCAAATGTGAATTTGCTAGTCTGCATGATATAACATGAAGGGATATTTGTTTTATTCAGTGATTGATCACAAGCAATTTCTCTAATTTCCTATTAGGAACTCAATAAATATTTGTTGAATAAAAAAACACAAAGAAATGGAACCATTATTTGATCTTTAACATATTCGAGTAGATATAATAAAACATCCTGTCTAATAAAAGAGTAATATGCAGATTGACCATCACTCCAACACACAAGATGGCTGCCCCCATGTGGTCAAATATCCTGCCCCCATGTGGACACAAGATCTCCACCACAAGATGGCCAGCAGGGGAAGGTAGTTGGGAGGGACCAGGCCTGCAAGGGAGGGCAGTTGTGGGTGATCAAGCCTGCAGGGGAGGGCAGTTAGAGGTGACCAGGGCTGCAGGAGAGTGGAGTTAGGGGTGACCAGGTTGCCAGGGGAGGGCAGTTAGGGGCAAACGAGCTGACAGGGGAGCAGTTAGGCATCAATCAGGCTGGCAGAGGAGTGGTTAGGGAGTGATCAGGCTGACAGGCAGAAATGGTTAGGGGCAATCAGGAAGGCAGGCAGGTAAGCAGTTGGGAGCCAGCAGTCCTGGATTGTGAGAGGGATGTCCGTCTGTCCACCAGGATCGGGCCTAAATGGGCAGTTAGACATTCCTTGAGGGGTCTCAGACTGGAGAGGGTGCAGGGCAGGCTGCACCCTTCCCCACCCTGTGCTTGAATTTTGTGCACTAGGCCTCTAGTATTATAATATGATTTTTCAACACTAAGATAACTTTTGGCTTTTTAATGGAAGTAAAGAAAATGATTTTCTGTTAAGGGTAACAATTCTTCAGTAATTGTGTTGTCATTTAGATATACAATGTATAGGTCATCTAAAGTCTTATTAAAGCATTATGAAATTGGGATTTAATTATACCAATATTTTATTTGTGGCTACTTTGCTTCCCATTTGTGGTAACTGACTATCTACCATGGCTTTGGGTCCTGATTTCAGAGATTGCTTCTTTTATGTTTTAGGAATGTTTTTAACTCACCTATTTGCTTCTGGAAATAATTTAATGTGATGAGTGGATGAGTGACCCCCTTGATGAATGCCATAAAATGATTTCTGTAATTCAATTAACTGTCTTTAATAAAGATAAATATGACACAGCAAAGTAGTGACTAGAAAGCAATTAGAATAGGCCAGAGCCCTCCTAGCTTCTTCAGTTTTATAGGAAGCACAAAGAATATAAGTAATGAACTAATTTTATGTCTGTTCTATGCTGTGGGGACATTTGCTGGACCCTAGGATACCAGAATTTTGGCCAAATTCTCATCTCCCCACTCCACACCACATAGTGAATATATAGTTGTGCTAGAAACAAAAACAAAATGAAAAATTTATAACTGGGAGAAAGCTTTTTATTTAGCACTAGTGGCCAGGTACCCAAAATTTGTGCACTGGGGGGAGGTGTTCCACTCGGCCTTCACCCTCTTCAATCTGGGACCCCTCGAAGGATGTCCTACTGCCAGTTTACAGAGATTGGGCCTAAACCAGCAGTCAGACATCCCTCTCATAATTTGGGACTGCTGCCTCCTAATGCTCAGCTACCTGCCTGCCTGATTGCCCCTAACCACTCTGCCTGCCAGCCTGCTCTCCCCCAACTACCTCCCTTGCCAGCCTGCTTGCTCCCAACTGACCCCAACTGATGGCCTGCTTGTCCCCACCTGCCCTCCCCGCCAGCCTGCTTGCACCCAATTGCCAACCATCAGCCTGATCGACCCCAACTGACCCCCACTAATGGCCTGCTCACTCCCAGCTGGTCCCCCTCCTGGCCTGCTCATCCCCAATGGCTCCCCACACTGGCCTTATCACCCACAACTGCCATCCCATTCTGGTCTGATCAGCCACAACTACCCTCCCCTCTTGGTCCCTAACAGCCTCTACCTCAGCCCTGCCACCATGGCTTTGTTTAGAAGAATGTCCAGAAGGTCTCCTGGAAGGTCTTTCAGCCTAATTAGCATATTATCATTTTATTAGTATAAACAGAAACCTGGTACATGGGTAGGGGCCAGCTGGTTTGCTCTGAAGGGTCTCCTGGATCAGGGTGGGGGTTCCCTTGGGGGGCAGGGCAGCCTGTGTGAGGGGCCTGTGGTGGTTTGCGGGCCAGCCACACCCCCATTGGTGTGGGGGTCCCCACTGGCAATGATGCCTGCCTGGGGAAGGGGGTTGTGCAGTTTGCAGGCCAACCCTGCCCTCATTGGGTGAGGATCCTAACTAGAGGAGGGGGGGAGTGGCCAGCCTGGGTGAGGGGTTGAGGGCCGTTTTTAGACCCTCCCTCAGTAGCCAGCCCCAGTGACCCAAGCCTCCTGCATGCTCAGGACAGCTACATGGACCCCGCCCACAATCCCTTCCTTCAGTGATCAGCCAGGGTGGGCAGGAAGCTTAGGTTGTTAGGGGCAACCCAAGCCTCCTGCTTGCTCCAGCCTGCTCCATGGCCACTGCCCACAGACCTCTCCTTTGGCAGCCAGTCCAGGTAGGTGGGAAGCTTAGCTTCCTCCATCACTGGGGGGTGAACCAAGCCTCCCACCCGCTCTGGCTGGCTCCATGGTTGCTGTCATCTTTGTCCCGGTAATTTGCATATCCCATCCTGATTGGCTGTGGGCATCATGGAGTGATGGTCAATTACCATATTTCTCTCTTGTTAGCATAGATACCATAATCATAGCTCTTTTTAAAAGAGATGATATGAAAATCTAATTTCTATCTATTTATTTCAAATCACATCTGAAAGTAAATACTGATTATGAACAATTTGAACAAATAAATATATATTAAAATGGGTTGAAGTAGAACAACTAGAAATAATAATAAAAATATTTGTTTATAAATATATGATATAAATATCTACATATGTTATGCATATATAGATCAGCACACTAGTAACTTTTAATCAATTTGTAGACTGATGAAAAGAGCCTGGAATGGAAGATGGAGCAATCTAGGGAGGAAAAGAGCTGTAGGTCTGATTCCAGGTCTCTCATCAACTAACTCTGACTTAACACCAATATCAAATCACCTGATATTTTATACTTTTTTTATAAGATCTTTGGAAGTAACACCTCCCTCAAATTGGAATACAAATGAAATGAGACATGTGGATGCTTTTGAAAATGCATATGCAATCAAGAGTGCTATAGATGATAAAAACAGTGAATGACAAAGAAAAGGATGTAAAAATTCAAAGGACATAAAAATTTTGTCTTCAATACTATGGTTTCTAGTTTCCTTATAATGTACTTTTTTGATTTGTTTGTTTTTTCCTCCCTATTCATCAAGACCTTGGAGTTAATTAATCATAGTTTCCAGGAATTTTAAAGAATTGTACTTTTAGAGAAGGCCTAATGCTTTGAATTTAGTGTCTTTTATAATTTAAGTTTAAATGACATGACTTTACAAATAAAGCTAATGTGTCTCAGATCACCTACGTAGAAAATAAAGCTTTTAGTGATTAAAATATATATATATATATAGTTCCTTAAAATTATCAAGACTGTCTGCAATAAACTACATAGAAAATCCAATGTCATTAAAATGAGTTTTAACAATTCAATTGCATTTTCTTATCAAGGAAAGTCAATATTATACAATCATAATATTTCAATCAGTAGAAGAAGCAAAATTACCCTAAATGATAATCTCATTAGTTTCTATGAGGAAGTCAATAAAAAAGAAGCTCTTCTTTTTAAACATACAATCAGCTTCCTGCTTCTGATTGACCAATTAAGAAACTTGCATTGTTAATTCAAGTCAAGTGATCAATAAACTTTTCAAGTGCAAAGCAAATCAACTGTAGCAGATTTTTGCATTTATTAAAACTACAATGTCAAAATATGCCAATATTTGCAAAGATGATTAGAAGAGCTTACTAGATCTGGTATCTTTATAAACATTGTTCTTAATGTATTTCATTGCTATTTGCCTCCCGGATACATATAGGGACAAACAGCTGTTTGAAGTGCATTTGTTGTTTTAACATAAGAAAAATTCAAACCTGTAAAGAATTTTTCAGTGTTTACTTGAGCCAAATAGTCGGCAATTTCTGGCGAGCAGAATCTCAACATATTGGGATAGTGCTCTGGAGAATGGCAGTTCTGCACCTTGTTTTATACATTACAATAAAAGGAGGAGAAGTAAGTGGGTTACATGGAATCCATTAGTGATAGATTAAAGAGGTGGGAGAAAGCAAAGTGGGGACACCTCTGGGACTGGATCAAAAGCAAAATTATAGACACATACTTCTTTTACTTAAGTGGGTTCAGGAGAGTTAATAGTCAACAATTAACATGATAATAATAAGGTAATAATAACAATGAAGGAATTTGTGGTATCTGTCTGGTGCCCAGGGCATTTGGTTGTGCCCAGAGGAGTCCAGAAAAAAAGGAAAGCTACAAGGTTATCCTAACATCTCAAAGATTTGTTATTGTAGATGCAAAAAGACAATGGCCCAGTGAAGGTAAGGATTGACCTTGTCAGGGAAGATATTGGTTTAGGATGTGACTACCAACCATAACTGCTTTTAGTTAAAGTTTTGATTTCAGAACATCCTTTGTGGTTACTTTAGGTCTTTGAGTTTGTGCCGGGGCTGATCGGCAGACCCTGAACAATGGATGAATGATTACTCTAACACATGTTTCTGTGAAAAAGAGGGCTAAGGCACTACTTGGCTGTCGCTGCCAAGTAGCCCTGTTTGCCTGCCTCCTTTTGCTTTTATTGTCACAAGAGCTTGAAGTAAAATTACTCTCCAGATACAATCAACAAGGTAAGCATCCTTGAGAAAGTATAGCTTCTACAAGGTCGGGTCTTTAAAAACTAAACACATAGATTCTAGCAAAACAGTCCGGGGATTGGATTTATTTGAAAAAGTCAAGGTAGAGGCTGCAGCCTTCAGTAAGATCCTCTCAGAGTTCCTCAACCTTTTGGAGAATTATCCTTATAGATATTCCAACCAAGTCCTGAGCTTCCCCACAAGACTGCAAAACTGCCATGCAGGTGTTCCCTGAGCTAGTCAAGTTAGCATGAGACCCCTTTCATCCATAGCTAAATTAGAAAAATGCCACACTGAATGAGTTTTATTGAGCTTTCACTGAATAGATTGCTCTGGATATTCAGATGCTATTACCTTACATAGGTGAAAGAACACAACAATATTAGCAAAGCATTAAAAATTAAATTCTGTAGGTTGCTTCCTGATGTAGAGTACCAAAAGATTCACAGAGTCTGGCTACATATAATTTGAAGTCCAGAGGCAGGCTTCATCTGTGTCATGGTTTGAAGGTCATTCTGCCACCAGATAGTATGGGCTTTATCCTAATGCTGGTTTTGTTCATGGTTGATAGTTACCTGCCAGTGGCAATTTAAAATCTGTATTTTTTGTTGATGGCTTGGAGGAGAGTGAGAAACTTCACTACACATAGGATTTATCGCTCTTTCCTTTGGTCTGATGGCCAAATGAAATAATGAATGTACTCCTGCATCAGTAACAGCCATAGAAGAATTTCATGCACAGATTGGCCTAAGATCTAACCTTGAAGCAAGGCTCGGGTTATCCTTTGTGAGATATGTACTTAGACTTCATTCAAGAAAAGTTGCTGCAGGCTTCTTGGCAACCTGAAGGCCCAGTTGCCACCTCCCTGAGTCCATCACTGTGTTTGTTCTGAGGTCATGCTTCTCCAGGCTGATCCAAGACAATGAACTTGGTGCATGCTGTGGGGCCGAAGGCAGGCTAACCCAAGATATCCCATAATGCACATTATTTTTAATTAAAGTTACTTAAGAAATGGCCACTGTAAGAACACTCTGACCTCGCTGCTCACCCATAAACTGATAGATAGTGTGCCACCTGTCCAGTCCTCCTTCCTTTCCCCTCTCTTTTCACATGCCTTCATGGAGGTCTGGAGGCTCTCTCTACTTTCTACTAAGGATTCTGCTTTATCTTTCGGAGATTTTTCTGTCCCAATATTGAAAACCATACGCTGGATATAAAACTAAAATTTGTGAATACAAACAGCAGTATAGTGGTTGGCAGAGGGAAGGGAGTGAGAGGAGCAAAGGGTGTTAATATATGGTGACAGGAGAATATTTGAATTTGGGTGGTGGGCACATGGTGCAATAAACAGATTTTGTAACATAGAAACCCACATCTGAAACCTATATGATCATGTCGACCAATGTCACCCCAATAAATTTAATTAAACAAACAAAAAAGAAAATGAGGCATGTGTTTCCTGTGTACAAACAAACAAACAAACAAACAAATGCGTAGTCATCTGGAAATTATCCTGGGAATATCTTTGGAGTTCCAATTGATAACCATTTATGGTATAGTTCAGTAACCATTAAATCTTTTGCCAATTGTAAATATTCCTTATACTTTCTTCTGCTTGTACAACATATGGAATTCCTGGCAATTTTATTTATTTAAAGTAAGGATAAACCTGTTTATGTCCTATTATTATTAATATCTTGGTTGTTCATTTGCATTCATAAGGTATACCACGTTTTCAAAATGCTTTAGTTACTTTGTATTAATCAATTCAGCAACCTCAGCTGATAGTTTCAGTATTTCCTTTTCTTCAATGACATGATGAGATAATTAAAATTGGAACTTTACTCTGAAAAAATAAAGCAATATTTTATTAGAGTAGAAATTTCAGTTTTGTTTTATTTTAAAAAGATGTTACTGCCTTTTACTCTAATCATTTCATTATTTACCAATGTAGTTACATGTGAACTATGGCAGAGGAATCCTGCATATACATGTCCTACTTAAAAGAAGTTAGAAGAAAGACTGTGTGTGTGTGTGTATGTGATATGTACCAGCATATTCTTCAATGTGTGGTTATAGTTTCTGTTTTTAATTTCTCTGGCTGTGAGAGGCCACCTAAAGAGTTTGCAATATAATAGAAGAAAATTTTTTTTTAAAATAATGGAATATACTAAATGAACTTTTACAAAGCAATCTATTTTAGGAGAAATAAATCAATTAACATTTCTTTGGATGATCTATGTGAAAGAATTGAGACCTCTATGAACTTCTCAACATAGATGAACACATCATTGCAAAAACGACAAAGCTTCCCTTCTCAGAGCACTTCAGTGTCATATGCCATAGGAGACTCATTCAGCTGCTCTCAGTAGTCGGAGTAGGATGGACAAGGCAATACATTTCTCCAAGGTTACCATTTTCCGTGATCTTCTTACTAACACGACACCAATTCTAAGATAATTAGAATTTCAAAAGCCAACTAATAAAAGAGTATGTAACTGGCTTAATTTTCCAGTTCTTTAAGACTTTCTGTAAACTTCAGATATGCTAATTTTACTCTGTAGTCTAAAATCTATAACTACTCCTTGACAAAATTCTTAATTTACGTGTAGATACATACATAGACAAAATGCACACAGAACTCAACCCTAATATATAATACACACAGAGATGTAATGCTCTTAAACACAGCTATTAAATTTTTGTGTTATCTTTTACATAAAGCTATGTATTCATATAAATGATATCCCCCAAAATGTACATATACTTTGAATAATTATAAAGCAAGTGTTTATTACCATACAGTTCATTTTAAATATTTGAAATAATTTACAGAAAAGAATAATTATTTTTTTGTTAATACTTATTTTCAAACTGATGACTGCTCTGCTAATAACATGAAGTAATAGAATCACAAACATCAAGAATCATTTTGTTTGGTATTTGTGCCCTCAATTTGTTGACTGTTGTGGTTTTGTAGTGTAAACTTTCTCTTTTATGTATCACCATAAAAACGTCCAGTGGCACTTTAGGATACATTTTCATTGTTCAAAGCTTAGCTTACCGATTACTTCAAATCAGTTAAACTTGAAAAGGAGTGAAAAATAAGTGAATTATGAGCTATTAAAGTGTGCATACCTGTTTTTGGGAAACCTTATATTTATTTTGTTTGTTGATATGAATACAGGTTATTATTTGTCTTAGATACCAAATGGCTAGGGGGAAATTATATGTTTCAAATGTGTACATATTAACTTAATATGACTTAATAGCAATTTTAATGAAGCATAATACATTTTATTATTATACTTAATTTATTTTAATATTCTTATAGTATGAATCATATTATTTGTTTAAAAAGCACGCACATTAATTTTCTTCATGAAAAATACATAGAAGTTGAAGAAATACCATTCTTAAGGTAAGGTTACAAAAATGTACTTCTTTTATACCATTATAAAGTGCCATATAAAGAAGCACATTTTAAATCTTTAAAATTTAATATCTGACAAAATTTTATTATAAAAAAGGGGGTTGAAATGCAATTTCAGATAAAGAAAATCATCACTTGATTTAATCTCTTGTTAAAACTGTAGTTTGAAAAAAATGGGAATAAAATTCACATACAAATTTTCTACAGGACAATTTCCACAGGAAAGATCTACAGGAAAATGGAGAGAGCATTATATATTACATATTTGTGAAACAAAATATTATTAAAGTGCCATCACATAGTCGTTGACAATGGTACTTTTTCAAAGTTGATGAGGCTTCTTATTGGACATTTACGTAGATTCTTAATCATATATGTATCTGTGCCTCTGTAAGATGAGCAGAGCTAAGGAAGGAGGAAATAGAAATAGATATTGCTAAATCAAAATAGAGGGAGCCAACAGAGGTGGGGCACAGAACCCTCTGTTGCAGGGTCCTAAACCCTCAACCCTCACACCTTTTTTGAGGGAGGTCTCCTGTACCCATGGCTGTTGCGCTTCCCACGCCCAGTTCAGATTGGGACCCAGGTAACAGACAGAGACTTGGCTTACAGCAGCTGCCCTATATCTAAATCCTGCCTAGTACCAGAAATGCTCAGAGCCTACTCAAGAATGCAAATAATCATTCCCACTAATATTTACAGGGTTATCTAAGATTGTTGGCAGAGTATTTAATTTGACAGTAAAATAGTAATCAAGGTTTCAGATTAATTTAAATTGGCTAATTGAAGTAAGTGAATATTCAAGAAAATTTAATTGTACTGGACATTAAGCTGTTCCTAAAGTATTAACTAAAATTTCTATTGGTATTTTATCTCATGGTAAAATTGCTTAATATGCAATGAACCTAAATCAGTCATATTTTGTGCAAAAAATTAAAATTTAAAGTTATCAATACTGCATCATAAAAATTACAAATGCCTCCATTAATCAAAAAAAATGAGAATAGTAGGGTAATATCATGTAAGGAAAAATATCCTGTAACTAAATTACATTGAGAAAATTTTTACTTTACAAAATTAATTTTCATTTGTAATGCTAATAGCAAGACACCCATGAAAAACACATATGGTGTTAAAATAAGCCAAAGGAAAATTGTTTGGGCAAAAATAAAAAGGATCCCAAGTCAATTTATAGAAAACATTCCTTTATTACTTTCAGTCGAGAATATGTTTGTATATTTTCAGAAAACAACTCCAAGACCATATGGATTCTTGCAACAGAGAGGAATTGACAGGTCTGCTCCAACCCCGAAGACAAGAGGAGAAACAGTCCAGAGATGAAAGACGCTGACAATGCCTTGCTATGCTAACAGTCAGTAGCTATGCATCGCTGCAGGTTGCCTAGGACCAAACTAGAGAGGGTTGGACTTGCATTGCCACCATTTGTCCGCCATCCAGTTATCATTGCTGACCTGTACACTTAAGGAACTGTTTGACATTGAAACTGGGACTCAGAACTGTTGGACATTGAAATTGGGACTCAAACATTTGTTCTTATATGTTTATTTCTACTCTGCAGAGGCAAGATTTTTCAAAGAAAAGAAATGGGGGAAAATAGATACAGAGGCAAGAAAGCATTGAATAGACTGTCAAACTACAGCAGGAAGGAAGGGGTTGTTGGGGAAGGGGCTATAAAAGATCAACCGAAGGACTTGTATGAATGGATATATGCATAACCAATGGATACAAGACACTGGGGGTGGGCAGGTGATGGCATGTACTTGGGGGTAGTGGAAACCAGGGGTAGGTAAATGGGGGGGAAAGAGACATATGTACTACTATGTGTAATACTTTAAACAATAAAAAAAATTAAAAAATAGAGAAGATATGTTCCTGATTAATTCAATTATGCCCTACACACAATTCAGCAAGCAAACTAAGTTAAAAGTAACCAACTGAAACTGGTAATACTTTTTATGCCATTGTTATTTCCTAATCACAGAAGTCATTTATCATTTAAATATAAAACAATAGAAAATATTTTCATTGGTTTTACTGAAATAAGTTTAAATTTCACTAACAATAATCAAACTATATAGTAAAAGCTAAAATATACCTCTATATCTCTTATAGACTTTTTGTTCATTTATATGGGTAATGTTTAATGGAAAAATTTCCAAGCCTTACTTTGAATATATTTTCAAAAGTGAAACATTTCAAATATAGTTACTAGTATTTCATCAGTTGCATGATCTTTGTCCTTAAAGTATTAAGCAATTTATTTATATTTGTTTTCTTCAAAATGAAGTCATTTATACAAATGGTTTTAAAATGTTCACAAATCATGTTAAACCACTGTTTAATATGCTACTATAAATATTGAGCAATGTTAAGGACTTGCAGGTAATAAATGCTCTTCCTACAAACATTAGTTCAAGGCATTGCTAATGAGTTCAGCTCTATTATCTTTCAGACTGCAGCTTCATTATTAGTGTTGTAATACCCAAGATAATTAGTGTGGGCTTGTCAGCTTGATTTTTGCTTACATTATGGCTTATATTTTGTACTATATATTTTAAGGATTCATCTGAGACAGTGGTTTTCAACAGTAGGCTATGATAATTTTAAAAACATGGAATACCTGACTATTCAGTCAGGAACACTGACCTCTTTTCCTTAAAATTGTCAAATAAAAAAAAATAACAACAGTCAATACAATAGCTGTCCAGTGTGAATGAATCAAAATATGTGTGTGTGTGTGTGTGTGTGTGTGTGTGTGTGTGTGTGTGTGTCTGTGTGAGAGAGAGAGACAGAGAGAGAGAGAGAGACAGAGAGACAGAGAGAGAGAGACACACACAGAGAGAGATCAACAAAAATACATTTTTTGGTGTGTTGCAGAATTTTAGTAATTAGTTTATGTGTGTCATGAGATGAAAAAGGGTTGAAAATTGCTGCTCTGGGGTGTAGTGGATCACTTTGTTGGCCAGGCAGATGCTATTCATCCTGGCTTAACAAAAGCACAGTATAATGAAGAAGCATTCTGCCATTTATTGTGTACTCTGTACTACAATTTTGATGTTGGTCTATAAAGGCCAAGATTTGTCAGATTTAATTTCTCTTCTCTAATTTCCTATCAGAGAAAATGTGACACCAGGCATAGATCCAATTTTCCTTTTCTATTAGCATTTATATTGACATAATTAATTATTTTATTATCATCTTTGGCTTGTTGCTAAATTGTAGACATCATGTCCCTTCTTGTGGATGGTTACATATATATTGTAAACTCATTGTCCCAGGAGAAATTACATTGTATTAGATTTTATGTGGTGGGAAAAGAATTCAGAAAGTACTGGAAAATGATAGTGATCCCGAATTAGAAGAGATTAATATTTTTTTCTATGTGAACAATGGATCCAAATAGATAGGCTTGGCAGACTCTCAGATTCTCCTAGCAGGTTAAATTGTAATGCTTCTGATTCCTTTTTTTTTTTAATCTTTATTGTTCAGTTTATTAATTACATTGTTTCCCCTTTTTATCCCCCTATAGCTTCCCTCCACCCTGTACCTATCCCACCCTCCACCCTCACCTCCCCCTCCCCACTGTCCTCTCCCCTTGTTGCTAGATTTTTGTCCAGTCTCTTGCTGCACTTCCCACAACCCTTTTCTCCCCAAGAATTGTCAGTCCATTCCCTCTCTATGTCCAAGTCTCTGTTATATTCACCAGTCTATCCTGTTCAACAGCCTATCAATTCACTTGATTTTTATGTTCATTTGTTGATAGATGTGTATTTGTTGTTGCTAGTTTGCACTTTTACCTTTTTCTTCTTCCTCTTCTTAAAGAATATCTTTCAGCATTTCATATAATGTTGGTTTGGTGGTGATGAACTCCTTTAGCTTTTTCTTATCTGCGAAGCACTTCATCTGACCTTCAATTCTGAATGATAGCTTTGCTGGATAGAGTAATCTTGGTTGTAGATTCTTGCTGTTCATCACTTTGAATATTTCTTGCCACTCCCGTCTGGCCTGCATCGTTTCTGTTGAGAAATCCGCTGACAGTCGTATGGGTGCTCCCTTATAGGTAACCAACTGTTTCTCTCTTGCTGCTTTTAATATTCTCTCTTTGTCTTTTGCTCTTGGCATTTTAATTATGATGTGCCTCGGCGTGGTCCTCTTAGGGTTCCTATATATTGGGGTTCGGTGCACTTCTTGGAATCCTAAGTCAATTTCTTTCACCAGGTGTGGGAAGTTTTCAGTCACTATTTCTTCAAATAGGTTTTCATTGTCTTGGCCTCTCGCTTTTTCTGGCACCCCTATAATTCGGATGTTGGTATGCTTGAGGTTGTCCCAGAGGCCCCTTACACTATCTTCAATTTTTTGGATTCTTTTGATTTCTTGCTTTTTCAGCTGAGTGGATTTTACCTCTTTGTATTTCAAATCTTTAACTTGGTTCTTGGGGTGCTCCAGAGCACTTTTAGGTCTTTGTATAATATTTTTTGTTTCAGTCAGTGTATGCTTAATTTCTGGTTGGTCCTTTTTCATATCCCTGAGAGTCTGCTTTATATCCTTGAGGGTTTCATTCATTTCCACGTTGGTCTTAATAATTTCTTTGAAGCTCTCATTTACATCCTGGAGGGTGTTGTTCATTTTCTTGTAGGACTCACTCATTTCCTTTGTGGTCTTGCTTATTTCCTTATAGGCCTCGATCTTTTGTTGGAACCTCTTAAAAAACCCTATAACCGTGGTTCTGAATTCCATGTCCAGTCGTTTTTTTTCCTCCATTTCTTTCACATCTGATTTCTTTCCATGTTGCTGCATGGTGGCTGCTTCCCTGAGTTGGTCAATTAGCTTTGTGTGGTAGACGTGCTACAAGGGACAGTGGCTCAGCCTCCCCAGTTACCTGAGGTGGATATGGGCTGCACAGTCTTGCTGAAGTTAAGTTCAGTTAATCGTTGTTAGCACTTGGAGGGTTGACCTCCAGGCCAATTGTCTGTGAAGCTCAGCTGTGCTCAGGTTGGGTGGGCGGAGTCTCCGGGCCAAGCAGACAGTGTCAGCTCCGCCCTATGCGGCCCCAGGGACTCTGTGCCGGGGGCAATGGCTGCCAGCACCTCTGAGAGAGAGCCGCTGCGGAGCTCCACCGGCTGCCGGTTGCCGGGGAATTCAGACTTTCCCAAAATGAGTCTGCATGTGCAATGGCTCACCCAGGGTCATAAAACAAAGCAGTCTGACGGTGTTCCGAATGAGAGGCAAGTCGCGGTGTGCTCTCTGCGCCGTCACGCAGCCGAGCTGTTCGCGCGAGCTGCCTTCTCTGCAAGCTGGGAGACCCGGCAGCCCCCGAGCTTCGGCGTGCCCTCCCACTGTCCAGTTTTCACCCCGTGTGATAGTGGGTTCTCTGGACTTCGCCCAGAGCTGGAGAATCAGCCCAGTAGGACGCCTTTGTCTCCCTGTTCGAGAAAACTGGCCAGTTTTCAGCCGCTCGCCCTCTCCGCAGCGCGCACTCCAAACCTCTCTCCGGGCGAATCTTTCAATGCTGTCCGCTGCCGCTCCTCCGTCTGATTCCTAATAATTCTATGGAAATAAAACCTTGAGAAAGTGTAAATCCTGCATTTTTACTATCCCAAAAAATATTCGAAAGGGACCATGAACCCCATTGAATTGAAGCAAAATTAATAATATTAGTGCGTGGTATACCTTGCATATATTTCTTACCTTTTGAAAGAGAACACCTTCCAAACTAATTTAATCATGTAGTTTACTGTGGTTTATTTATTAATTTATTTCTCAAATATTCAAGTTGGGGTGTTTCAAGTCCCTATTCATGAATAATTTACTCATTATTTAAGTGAAAGTGAATTTGTTGTATGTTTTTATGGAGAAAAAATACCATAAATTGGCACTCCTATTTAATGTATTTATTTTCTTTGTAATGTATTACAATGAACCACTTCCTGGTAGTCATCTTAACATTTAATAGGGATCTCAACATTCTCAAAGTTGCAGTGGTTATATAATAGAAATCTTTACATCAAGATAAAGGTAGGACATTTTACCATAAAATTTTATTTTACTTTTTATCTAATGCATTGATAAGTATGTTTAAATATATTTCTCCACTACTTGTAGTAAAGCAAATTTAAAAAAGGGGACCAGTCGGTTTGTATTTTATAACTATAGGAATAATCATATTTCTGCCACAATTAAAGTGAAATGGGAATATATTCATGGAATGTAATTAATATATTTAATATCCAAATCCTGTCTATATGCAAATTTCATGTCAACATTTTCTAAATTATATACACCCCCTGAGACATGTATAACTAACATTATGATTTCAGTGTGATGAACCAAATCAGCCACTCCAGAGATTTTAAAATAAATTTCTAGAGACATTGAAAAACAGTCTGTATGTCTATTACCATTCACATCTATTGTTTACAATTTTAATTAAAAATAATAAAATAATAGAATAGAACAAAATGAAATAATCATACAGGAAATGTATTAGCTGAGGGAGGGGGAGGGAGAGAGAGAGAACAAGTGCACTTATTATAAAGCTGGCCCACGCAAATAAAAAGAAAACTAGTAATTTAAATATCATGTACTAAATCAATGATGTCAAATGCTTCAAATTGTCCTTTGCATACAGAGTTCTAGTTAAGGACTGCTGACTGGGAGTTAGAAGACTCAGACTCTAAGTTGCCTTCCCCTTTCAATGTATTGACTATTCTGAAAAGGTAAATACAATGTAATCAGAAAGCTGGAGTTTCAGCACAGTGCACTTGTAAGCCCTTAACCTCTTTGAAATCCATTTTTTCTTATTGGCCAAGCAGTAAAAATAATATTGTGCAAGAATCAAACATGAAATTAAGGTGTAAATTGCAATGTTCTACCCAAATGTTTTGGTGGAAATATTGTCATTGACAGGCATACAGGGCAGGGCAGTTGGGTGAGACCAGGCCTGTAGGGGAATACAGTTAGAGGGACTCAGTCATGCAGTGGAGGGCATTGATGGAGGAGGGAACCAGGCCTTCTGGAGTGGGCAATTGAGGGCAACCAGGCCTGTAGGGGAGGGCAGATGGGGACAATCACGTTTACAGGGAAGGGCAGTTGAGGGCGACTAGGCCTGCAGGGGAGGACAGTTAGGAGTGACCAGGCTGGCAGGGGAGGGCAGTTAGTGGCAATTGGGCTGCCATGGGAACAGTTAGGCATCAGTCAGGCTGGCAGGGGAGTGGTTAGAGGGTGATCAGGCTGGCAGGCAGAAGCAGTTAGGGGCAATCAGGCAACCAGGCAGGCAAGTGGTTGGGACCCAGAAGTCCTGGATTGTGTGAGGGATCCCAGATTGGAGAAGGTACAGGAGGGTCTGAGGGACACACTCACACACACACACACACACACACACACACACACACACACACAAGCACAAATTTTGTGCACCAGGCCTCTAGTTTTAAATAATGCTACAGTGAACATAGGGGTACATACATCCTTTTGAATTAGTGTTTTGGGTTTCATCTCAAATATACTCAGAAGTTGAATCATTGGGTTATAAGACAGTTCTATTTTTAATTTTCTGAGGAATCTTTATACTGTTTTTCATAGGGGCTCCACCAGTCTGCATTCCCATCAGCAGTGCATGAGGGTTCCATTTTCTCCACATCCTCAGCATCACTTCCTGTTTGTTGACTTATTGATATTAGTCAATTGAGAGGTGGTACCTCATTGTGGGTTTCATTTGCATTTCTTTGCTGATTAGTGATGTGGATCATCTTTTTTTCATGTATCTATTGGCCATCTGAATTTACTCTTTGGAGGAGTATCTATTTAGGTCTCGTGCCCACTATTTATTTATTCAATTTTTTGCTTATTTATTTAAACTTCAAACAAATTTTTATTACACAAAGGTCACATAATTGGATATTTCTCTCCTCTTTAGGAATTTCTGTGACCACAACTTCTTCTGTTGTTAACAGAGGGGCCACACAAACAGCATCCAGTAAAGCAGTTCTTACAACCTGAGTTGGATCAATGATTCCTTTTCCCACCATATTCATAAAATCTCCAACTGTGGCATCATAACCAATTTCTAAAAAACTTTCCATACTTTTCTCAACTATCAACACCTGCATTATTAGCAATGGTCATTGCAGGAATTTTTAATGCTTTCTTAATGATTTCTGTACCAAGTTTTTGATCTTCATTAGTTGGAGTTAATGAGTACAAAGCTGGAATCCACCAAAGCAGGGTACAACCCCCTCCCAGAATAATGCCTTCCTCCACAACAGCTCGGGTAGCATTGAGGGTTTCTGTGACTCTCTTTTTATTGAGTTCAACATCACTTGTCCCACCAACCTTCAGCATAGCTACTCCATCTGAGACTTTGGCCAGGCGTTCACTTAGTTTTTCCTTTTCATATTCACAAGTTGTAATATCTAACTGATTGATGATTTCTTGAATACGTTTTTCAATTTGAGTCTTGTAACGTTTTCCTTTCAAGAGCATGGCATCATCTTGGCCACAATGACCTCTTCAACTTTTCCTAACTCATAAGTCTGAACGTCTTCTAGATCGAAAGTCAATCCTTCTCCAAACACCGCACTACCAGTAGCAGTAGCCATGTTTTTAAGCAGGTTCTTTCTATTGTCACCAAAACCTGGAGCTGTGCCTGCTACAAACTGAAGACCAACTTTTAGCCTATTCAAAATAAGCATACTTAGAGCTTCTCCATTAACATCTTCAGCAATTATGACCAAGGGCTTATGGGGAGCAATGGCAATTTCAAGAGCAGGTATGATGGACTGAACACTAGAAATTTTTTTCACTCAATAGAACGTATGCATCTTGAAATTCACATTTCTGACCTTTTTCTGTATTAATAAAGTATGGAGGAATATAACCTATTTTAAACATCATGCCTTTAATAATTTCTAATTCATCATTCAATGTTTTTCATCCTTTACTGTGATGATGCCTTTCCTTTCAGCTTCTTCATTGCCTCGGAAAATATGTTGCAAATTTCTTTGTCTCCATTTGCAGGAATTGTAACAACCTGAGCTATTTCTTCAGGGATTGTCACAGGTTTAGACTGCTTCTAAAGTTCAGAAATTTCAGCATCAATAGCTAACATCACACCTGTCCTCATTTGCATTGGATTAGCACCTTTACTAATCTTCTAAAGCCTTCCTTGGCAATGGAGCATGCCAGCACAGTAGCAATGGTGGTGCCATCCCCACGCTCTTCATTTATATTATTGGTAACATCTTGAACGAGTTTAGCGCCAATATTTTTATATTTATATTTTAAGTCAATGGACTTTGCAATGGTCACACAATCTTTTGTTACTTTGAGACTTTCCCAGCTCTGTTCAATAATCACTGTTCTTCCCTTTGGCCTCATAGTAATGGCTGTAGCATCTACTAAAAGGTCTACACCTTGAAGTATTAAGGGTCGAGCCTCTGAACCAAATTTTACATCTTTGGCATAAGCCCAAGTGAGATGAGGAGCCAGTGCCCTGGACATGGGCCTAATCTGGCAAAAGACTGTATGTAATAGAAGCATTTCTGTGGGGTGGTAGGGCATGCAGCCAGCGAGTGAGGGCTTATGCCCACTTTTTAAATTGGATTGTTCATTTTTGTGTGTGCTGAGTTATATGAATTTTTAAAAATATATATTTTGAATATTAACCCTTCATTAGATGTATCATTGGCAAATATGTTCTCCCATTTAGTAGGTAGTCTTTTTGTTTTGTTGATGGTTTCCTTTGCTGTGCAAAACTTTTTTTAGTTTGATGCAATCTCATTAGTTTATTTATTTGTTTTTTTTCCCCTTGCCTAAGGAGATATATTACAGAAACATTGCTAAGAGAAGTGTCAGAGATTTTACTGCCTATGTTTTCTTATAGGAGTTTTGTGATTTTGAGCTATGCATTTAAGTCTCTAATCCATTTTGTATTTATTTAATACCATTTCTCAGTGTCTTATGCTGCTAAGACAGTAGAAGATACTAAAATTGGAAGCATGAAAATTTCAGGAAACTGGATTTCTAAATAAGTTTCATGAAAGGCAAAACCCTGCTCTGAAACATATAGTTACAATGCCCTTAGGCTAATTTGATTCTCTTGCATTTATTCCCAAGAGTAAAGAGGGTAGGCAAATCACTACAAACATCACATGCCTAACAGCCATAGGCCAAGCCCCAGTCAATCACCTTCAGCAACCATTATTTCCTCCAGTTGGATGGTAACTAGAAGACAATGGACATGTTGGGTGGTAATGAGAGATGAGCTTGGAAAAATACAGTAGCCAGTTGACAGAAGGCCTTGGTTTTGATAAATGGGCATGGAACGATTCCATTTCCTAACCAGATGTATGTTGCATATGGAAACAGTTATGACTCTCCAAGAGAAATTCATGTTCCGTGCTTCATTGTGCAACATTAGGAAATAATTTTTTTCAATATGAATTTTAAGATTCAAGTGGATTACAGTGTTTCTACAATCAGTACAGAATACCTCACTATTTTAGACATTCTTAATAAAGACTCTAAAGCATTGACCTTTCCTTGGTTCTACCTTTATTAGAATCAGCACATAAGAAAACATAAAAGACTGAATAGCAGTATCACAAACCTTTTAGCATTTATTTACCTGAGACATTCCAAACACTTCCATCTTCAGACCACATTTCTACCCTATCCAAAATTTAAATTCTATACCAGAAGATAAATTTACAAAAGCAACACTAAGAATATAACAACAAATGTAGGGGTTAAGATCCAATCAGTGATATTTTAATAATAGGGATAGTGAAGAATTAAATCTTTCCAAGATCATTTCTGCAATAGCAGAAATGAAGTTGTTTTTTTTTTCCATCTAACATCTATAGAACTCTGTTATGGTGACAAAACATAGTTATATTTGAACAGTTGCAGAATGTCCATTGACTTCTCGAAGTTTAATAACTAATATTTGTATGACCATAATTTTAATTTTCAAGCAGATGGGTAGTGAGCCATTCTTTTCAAAGGCTGATGATGACTTCAGCAGTCAGAGCATAGGTTCATGGGATAAAAAGGTTGGCAAACAGCACATCTGGTAGTTTATATTTCCTGGAGACTTCACACTTGTCCTTACTCTTCAGCTGTCAGATTCAGATTTATTCTAGCAGAGCAGGTGCTGTTTTTCATATTCTTATGTAATATTTTATGTCTTTAGGGAGGAAAATAATATGATATGGCATTTTGTTGAAAGGCATGCAGGACATGTTCCTGAGAGTCTATAGTTTCTTGTATCTAGTGCCTTAGCTTCATATGGCACATTAGCTTCAAGGAGCATACTTACTACTTATTTTTATTACCACCCCCCATGTTTATGGAGGTATACTTGACAAACAAAATTTCATATAATTAAAGTGTATAAAGTGATGATTCAATATGCTTGCTTTTATGTATTTTTAAAATGTATGGGTAGCCAATTTGCTTTTGACCAATTTTTAGGTTAACATAAATTATTTTCTTTCCTACATAACTCTGAGGTTTTGAATATTACATTTTAAGTAGATTTTCACTTTAACTGATTAACTGCTCAGTACACTGATTACTTTGCACTGCTATCATTTTGTAAACGCCTTGAGGGCATAGCTCTAAATTCAACATCTAGTATCATTTGTGACAAATACTATAAATGTGCAAATTGATTAACTAGCTTTATTGACTTGATCAATGATAATTGTAAACTGTCTTTTTATTGCATAAGCTATATTCAGAACATGATTACAAACATAATATATTAGCTACATATATGTCTGAAGTTGTAATATTTTCTTGCATTTTAATTGGTTTCCATTAAAAGCAACATTATAGAATTTTAAAAAATTCCTATAAATTCCTCAGAAAATTTCTTTTTATACTTTTGATTTATAGTTGTGATTTAGGCAAAGGCTATAAAAAGCTTAGTTATAATATTTTTTATATATTATGGGAAAACAGAAAATAATTTTCTTATTTTTTTTATTGCAAATGTAATACAATCAGCATATGATTTTTTATTGCTAAGTTAATTTTCTAATCAGCAGAATTCTTATCAGAATTTTGTTCTTTCTTCAGCCACAATTATAAATGATCACGCATTTTATGGAATGGTCTTTTGTTTAGATTCTGAACTAGTTCAACTAAAAATTATT
Source organism: Antrozous pallidus (assembly GCA_027563665.1). Taxonomy (NCBI): domain Eukaryota; kingdom Metazoa; phylum Chordata; class Mammalia; order Chiroptera; family Vespertilionidae; genus Antrozous; species Antrozous pallidus. The sequence goes on from CM050514.1 coordinate 90,129,065, forward strand.
TTCACTGCTTCAGGAAATAGAGAGATATTCTTAAAAGAAATCAGGTAAGTCTATTACTTTCAAAACTAGTTTGTATTATTTTTTCTCTATTAATTTTAATTAATCTTACTGCAAATTTATCACTCAATGCAGTTTATAGTTATAGCAAAACATTAAAGGACACCTTAAATTCAGCTGGTCAGTTAAGTTTGTTAACATTCTCTAGGTTTACATTAAGAAAAAAAATCCAGACTAACCACTCAGAAAGCTGAAATTTGCCCTGCTGTTTACATAAGAACAAATAAATATTTGGGAAGGACATTAAATTTGCTTATATGTTGGGTTTTTATCAGTTCTAAAATTTTCATGTTCTTTTTTTTCAATATGCTAAATATAGGAAAATAATCTTAAGTTATTTAGGAAATTTTAGGAAAATAATCTTTTAAGTTATTAGATTGTAGGAAAAGATTTTTATCCATTAAAGGACTATTATGTGCTATGCTAATAAAAAAGGCAAGAGACAAACCAGCAACCTTTATTACTCACAAAGCACTGTAGCAAAAATAAGAACTTAAAATGATCACAATGAAGTATTGATCAGAACTTTCCTTGTTGTAGCTAACAAATAGTTCTCAAAATTATTAAACTAAACAAGGATAAAGGGGTCATCCTATCTAACAAAAGAGTAATATGCAAATTTATCATCACTCCAACACAAAGATGGCTGCCCCATGTGAACACAATATGGCTGCCACAAAATGGCCTGCAGGGGAGGGCAGTTAGGGGCAAACAAGCTGGTAGTAGAAAAGTTAGGCATCAATCAAGCTGACAGGAGAGTGGTTAGGGGTTATCAGGCTGGCAGGCAGAAATGGTTAGGGGCAATCAGGAAGGCAGGCAGGAGAGCAGTTGGGAGCCAGCAGTTCTGGATTGTGAGAAGGATGTCAACTGTTCTTTTAGGCCTGATCCTACTGGGATCAAGCCTACACAAGTAGTCAGACGTGCCTCAAGGCATGTCGGATTGGAGAGGATGCAGGCTGGGTTGAGGGACACACACATCCATGCATGAATTTTGTGCACTGGGCCTCTAGCAGTTTCATATTTTGCTACGCATTTCTATTTTTTCTTTTTATCCACAATACCTTCATTCTAGTACACTTGAGGTACCCATTTGTCAGAGTAGAAACAAGGACTCAATAAGGTAAAGAAAAATTACTAGTTAAATGTAATTTTCATACTCAAATTTGGATTAAAGACAGTATAATTTCAAGTTATGGTTTCATCTAAAGAAACTTCTCAATTTTTGTGTCTCTCTCAGCTTAAAGAAATTTCTATGATTAACTTATGTGATTGAAAGAAGATGTGTTGCAAGGCAGTAGGCTGATCCATTGGATTGTGATAAAGGAAAAGTTGGGAGGGTAAATAACATGAGAGCGAAGTGACCAGATATGTGTCCTAATTTTGCTTCATCCAAGATAGAAGAGTATTAGACACATGATGTAAATACAACAGATAGAGTTAAAGACTTATATCCCTGTTCAATTTTAAGAATTCTGAAAAAGTGTGATCTCAAGGCTATCACGTGTATCAACCTGGAGTGTCAGTTTACCAATTTAATGGTGCATGTTGATGGCAGAGGGAGATCTTGAGATTGAGAAATCTCCTGCTTCCTTTTATTTCTTAGCTCTTAGGCAAGAAGAAGTAGACATTTTGGCTAAGAAGGTTTCAAGTGAGAGTGAAATGATAAAGGTGAGGCTGCTCTGTGCCTACAGCTGCAGTGCTAACCATGTGAGCTGGGACAGATGAAAGTCACAGCCAAAGAACTCCTAGGAGTCTGTGACAAAGCACTGGTATAAACCACAAACAACAACTCAAACATGCCAAAGAAGATTTCTTCTATTCTATGTGATTGATTTGATCATCTTCAAAAGTTCCATCCCATAATTTCTTGTGGGAGAGGGAGGAATTTTTAATCCTATATTATAAATTTAGCTCAATAAATGTGCCTTGGTTCAGTATCTTACATAGCCTCATTCGCACCCTGCTTGTGTCAGCTAAATCAGGGGTGAAAGTGGAAGTTAAAGGGGTTATTCATCTTCATTGCTTGAGAGAGATAGGACCTCTAATTCCCCTCTACTTCTGCATTTCCTGGTCCATGTGAGTTGCTCCTTGCAATGGAGGAATCTGTAGCTGCTATAACTCTGATCTGGTTATGTTCTTTGCCAATCCAGGGCTCAGCTTTTGCTAACACTATAGGCCCCTAGGATTTGACTGTGAATTACATCTGTCCCAGCTCACATGGTCAGTTCTGCAGCTGCAGGCACAGAGCCACCCCACCCCCACCATCACATCCTCACTTGAAATATTCTTAGACAAAATAGCTGCTTTTTGTCTAAGCCTGAAACAATAAAAAGAAGCAGGGGAAATCTGCTCTTTCTGAGATGAACCTGCCTATTTACACTCATTGTGATCTCGGAGGTTGAGAGTAGATTTTTGTCTAGAATGGATATTGCAACCAGGGCTCCCACCCACATCTTCCTTATTTGAACACTACTCAGAGATACATTTCCCCCCTGCATAATACACTTATACACACATGAAGACACGCACATAATCTATTCTTAAATATGTATAAATTGCTTTAAACCATAATTATATTTTAGAGGAAATCTGTGATCATGATAGGAGGAAATAAGAGGTAATTAAAAATAAGTTTAATCAAAAAATGCTGTATTTATACTAAAAAGTGTTGAAAATAATTTCATTTATTGAAAACAAATCCAGTTTTTTATATAATAGACACTTTTTTCAAAAAAATATGAAAGAAAAAACTTCAGGCTTTGGCCCTTGAGTCCATCTGAGAGGCAGTTTTGAGAGCTTCCTTGTTTTCCACTATGACAATATGGTACAGGCTCGTCTTGGGCATTTCCTGACTCAGATTTTCCATTGCAGTTTTCCAAGAATCCCAATTCTTAGTCAGAATGGTATCTGGATGGTCTTTTCTGAAGACTGAGCTATAAAATATACATATTTTAACAAAACATCATTAATTCCTATTATCATTTCCAATTTAAATTAAGAACCAGAGAGATGTTATTAAACTCATCTGTCTTACATTTATATTTCTCTTTTTTTCTGTTTTCAATGAGAATAACACAATTACTCATTTAATTTAACCCATGGCCCACACATACATACACACTAACTCAGAATAAAATTAACATCACTATCACAAAAAACAAACTACAGAGAAGAGTTTAATATTTTTGAAGTTTTTTTCTTTCGGGATAATGTTATTTTGTGATTATTCCACTAGATATGCAATTTGGTTCATTTCTTTCATTTTGCTTTCAATGTTTATGGATAACTTATAAAAACCCAATTTTGCTTTGTAGGTGTTCAAAATTCCAGATCAAATCTACATATGTGTTATATGTAGATAACTCTAGCTTCTGTCCAGCTCCTTTTCTGTTTCTCCACATGTATTATCCATCTCTCCTACAATTGTAGGTATCTTTATTTTTGTGAATTTTCTGTCCATTCTCTCAAAAAGTATAATTTGGAGTAATTTAAATCCACACAATGTCTGCAGGAATAGCACAAGGAACTTCAGACCACTCACCCAGAGAGCTCCATTCATGTTTTGTCAGTTGCCCTATGAATCAATCCTTGATCATGCAATGCATCAGTTGTTATAGCTCTCTTGTCTCATACTCCTTCATCTTCTCTTGACTTTCATGACCTTTTTGAAGATACGAGCAAGTAATATTGTGGAATATTTCTCAATTTATATTTGATAGTTTTTCATGTGTTGCTTCAAGTTGTCTATTTTAGATTTGGATACTGTGTTCTTTTCATTGCATCCTAGTAGATAGTGTAGAATGTAGATTTGATTAAAAGGTTATTGTCAAGTTTCTGCATGATAAAGTAACTTTGTTATTTTTCTTCATTGTTATTAGCCAACTAAGGGCCCAGTGCATGCATTCATATACCTTGAAAGGAATTGTGGGTTTCCCATTCTCTGCGCCCCTCCCACCACAGTCCCCACTCCCCTGTCTGCCAGCAGCCCTACTCCTGCCTCCCATGCGCTGATGGTGTTGGCCCTGTTCTCACCCATTGACAATGCAGAGCAATTAGGGCTGGTGCCAGCAGTGGGTGTGAGCTGTGGTTGCTGGCCCTGATTGCCCCTCAGGAGCAGGGGGAGGGGAAGAAACCCTCAGGGGAAATCAGGGCCAGGAGCTGCTGCTTGCACCCACTGATAGTGCTGAGTGATTGGGGCAGGCGCCAGGCACCAGGAACAGGTGCAAGCATCTAGCCGGACCGCGGCTCCTGGGAGCAAAGAATTTTCAGTAACTACCAGAGGCTCGTCCTGATAACAGCAACTGGTGCCCCACCTTGGTCCGGTGCCCCTACTCACCTGCTCCACCATCTTTCCACAGCTGATGCCCACCATGTTCCACAAGTGGCCCCTGGTGGTCAGTGCACATAATAGCGACTGGTTGTTCAGTTGTTCCTTTGTTTCACCATTCAGTCTATTTGCATATTAAGGTTTCATATATATGGATAATTTGTGGATAAACAGCTTTAAATTATAAAAGTATTTTATTGAATTAATTTTTGAATTATATTGAATAAACTTTATGAATTTATTTATTAATTAATTTTAATGAATATTCTGAAATAATTATTCTGTGGTGGTTGCAAGATGGTGATTACGTAACTCTACCATTTCTTCTACATATATTTTTTGATATTGATAAGAACATTCATAATATTAGTAACACCCATGATTTGGCAAATTTCAAGAACTTTTGTTTCCTTTACTAATCATAATAATAAAAGGCCAAGAGGCATCATAATCAAAACAACCCAATGACCAATGACCATGAGGGCACCTCTCAGGTCCTCCCCCAAAGCCCACAGGCTCTGATCGCAGCAAGGCTGGCAGCTGACAGGGCAGCAGGCAGGGCACGGTGAGGTGGGTGTGGCCATGAGTATGGCTGCAAGCACAGCTTTCAGCATGGCTTCTAGCATGGTGGGCAGGTGGGTGGGTGGCCGGGCTGTGTTATATCCCACGCGGGGCCTCTAGTCCTATCTAATAAAAGAGTAATATGCAAATTGACCCTACCTCTGCCACACTTACAAGCCAGGCCCACCAGCCAATCAGGAGCTAATATGCAAATAAACCACAACCAAGAGGGCTGCAGCCACTGAGAGCAGGAGGGAGGTTTGGGTTTCCCTGGCAATGGAGGAAGCCAAGCTTTCTTCCTGCCCTTGTAAGCCTAGGCCTCCACTCAATGTTACAAAATTTCAAACATAGAAGATACATAAATCCCAACTGAAATGGTGGCAGCCACGGAATTGGAGAGAGCACACGCTAAGGTTGCCCCCAGCGATGGAAGAATCCAAGATTCTGCATTCCTGGCCCATCTAGGCCTCCAATCCAAGATACAAAGTTTCAATTACAGAAGGTAAATAAATTCCAAGAGAAATGGCTGCCACCATGAAGCAAGCAAAAGGCTTGGCTCCACTCCAAGCTACAAAATTTCAATTGTAGAACATAAATTAATCCCAGATACCAGGGCTTTCGCTTGGATTGCTGGGGGAGTGGCCAGCCTGAAAACAACCATAGGCCTCTCTCCCAGGCCACCCATGCCCCAAGGGAACCCCCACTTTGATTCAGGACACCCTTCAGGGCAAACAAGCTAGGCCCCTCCCCCCCCCATGCACCAGGCCTCTATCCTGTCTAATACAAGAGTAATATGCAAATTTGACCATACCTTTGCTAAACTCACAAGCTACGCCCACCAGCCAATCAGGAGTGGGGGTGGGTCCGAGGCAGCCGGTGAGCAACCAAGGTAGGGGGCAGGGCCGAGGTGTGCATGAGGCAGCCAGTAAGTGTGGAGGGGGAGGGCCCTTGGGGCCTGGTGTTCACCCGCAGCCAGGGCAAAAGCAGTCATGCAAGGCAGGGGGCGGGGACGAGGCATGCGCGAGGTGGGGTCCAGGGTTGCTGAGGAGCGCGTGAGGTGAGGGGCAGGGCAGGCGAGGTGTCGGGGGCAGGGCCAAATGGTGGCCGAGCGGCGGCCAAGTGGCGCGTGCAAGGCTGATACAAGTGTGGGGTGCCCCCGAGCTGGGTGGTCGCCACTGGAGCTAAGACTTGAGCTGGGGGAGTGGGGCCGTCGAGGGACATGGGATGCGCGGAGCACAGAGCTGAGGCATGAGGGCCAGGGCCAAGCAGCGACAGAAGCGTGCGCAAAGCGGAGGGGCGGGGCTGTTGAGGCATACGCTAGGGGAGGGGTGGGGCCTATGAGGGTCGGGGGGCTTGGCTGAGGTATGGGGGGTGGGGCTGAGCGGAACACATGAGGCTGCTGAGAGTGCGAGGTGTTCCTGGGGCTGGGCAGTCACCACTGGGGCTAAGGCTTGAGCTGGGGGAGCGGGGCCAAGGTGTCTGGCAAGCATGGGGCCCTGGGGGCTGGGTGGTCACCAGTGGTTGGGGCTAAGGCCAGGGCCAGGGGCATGGGGCTGAGATGGCCGGGGCAGAGCCAGACATCGGCACCATTCAGGGGGCAGGTTAGGCTGAGGGATCAGGCACCCCCAGTGCATGAATTTTGTGCACTGGGCCCCTAATCCTATCAAATAAAAGAATAATATGCAGATTGACCATCATTCTAACACACTAGATGGCTGTCCCCTTGTAGTCAAATATCCTGCCCCATGTGGACACAAGATGGCCACCACAAGATGGCCAGCACGGGAGGGCAGTAGAGAGGGAACAGGCCTGCAAAGGAGGGCAGTTGGGATTATCAAGCCTGCAGAGGACAACAGTTTGGGGTGACAAGGCTGGCAGAGGAGGGAGTTGGGGGTTACCGAGGCTGCAGAGAAGAGCAGTTGTGGGGGAAACCAGGCCTGCAGGTAAGGGCAGTTAAGGGTAACCAGGCCTGCAGAGGAGGGCTGTTGGGGGGACCAGGCCTACAGGGGAGGGCAGTTTGGAGGGACCAGGCCTGCAAGAGATGGCAGTTGGGGGCTGCCAAGCTTGCAGGGGAAGGCAGTTGGGGGCAAACTGACTGGCAAGGGAGCAGTTAGACATCAACCAGGCTGGTTGAGGAGTGATTAGGGGATGATCAGGCTGGCGGGATGAAACAGGACAATCAGGAAGGGAGGCAGGAGAGCAGTTGGGAGCCAGCAGGCCTGGATTGTGAGAGGGATGTCCGACTGCCCGTTTAGGCCAGATCCAGGATCTGGGCAGTCGGACATCCCTCAAGAGGTCCTAGATTGGAGGGGGTACAAGCTGGGCTGAGGGACACCATCTGTCCCTCGTGCAGGAATTTTGTGCACCGGGCCTCTAATCTACATATAAAAGGCTAAGTGTCCCTCCAATGGTCTGAATGGTAGCTATGATGCGCACTGACCACCTGGGGGCAGACATTCAATGCAGGAGCTGCCTTGATGAGTGCTGGCTGGCACCATGGACCTGGCCCTGACAAACCAACACTTAGCTCCCCCATAGTGGGACACTGGCTCCACTATCACCTTGGAGCAATACCCCACCAAATTGCAGTCAATCCTGCCGACAGCCCCTGTTGCAAAATGCGACCCACAGCCCAGTTCAGTGCAAAAATGGTTGCTGTAGCTGTTGGGTAATGACCTCATGTAGCAACACTTGGCTTCCTCTCCCTGGCAACTAGCCTCCTTGGACTTTTTCAGCCAGGAACATGACTTACTTAATAGACATTAAGTAAATATATGTGAAGTGTTTTGCTGTGCCTCATCTCATTTGATCCTGACAGAAGTCCTGAAGTAGGTAGACCGTGCTTCTAAAGAAAATTTGAATGTTGTCATACTAATCTGAGAAGCATATATTAAAGGTTGTTTAAAATCCTCTAAGAAAATAAATGAAATAACCAAGAGAAGTAGAGAGATATAAATTAAAAGTAACAGGAAAAAGTAATAAAAATAAAAAATAAAAACTTTGAAAGAATAATTAATTTTCCAGGCTTAATGGAAAAGATAAATATTTAATAGAAAGATAATATTGAGATATTGATATAGAAATACAAACCAAAAATGTAGAAATAAAGAGATGGCTAAAATACAAAGTTTGTGCTGTAATATCAGTATTAAAACGATTAGAATATAAAGTGAAAATCATTTAAGCTAATAGGAGATACTGTATAATGGAAAAATAACAAAGAACTCAAAGTGCCATATTTATGAGTAAAATAATTATTTTTTTAAATTTATAGAAAATAAGAAAAGACATTACAGGGAAAATGTAGATAAATTTAACATCATGTCGAAAAACTTTATATGCTCCTTTCAGAAATTATTAATTAAAAAGTTAATAATAAGTAATTCTCAATGATGTAAAACAGCACATTGAAAAGTTTGACCTAGGAAATATATGCAATTAGATTAGAAATCAATAAAAAATGATGGTTAAAAATTTATGCCAAGTACATTTGGAAAATAAAAGGCAAATTTTTATATAATGTATAATCAACACAAATAACAGAAGACAACTCTTTTCTCTTGGATAGAAGTGTCTACAGTCCTTAAGGACTTCCCCTAACATGATGTCAGATTAATGAAAAAATCTACAGTCATTCCTCAGCTTCTAAATACTAAGTGCAAAGATAAAATCAGTTTATCATCATAGTTCTCTGTGGCTCTCAAAGGTATGTATGGGTAGAATATTTGCAGGCTATTATTAGAAAATGTTTATAATAAAAAATTCTATGCCCAGGTCTTGTATTCATACATATAAACATAACCAATGGGCATAGACACTAGGAGGGTGAGGACATGAGTGGAAGAGGAGGGGAGAGTTAAGGGAAGCAATGGGAGGATAAGGACACATATGTAATACCTTAATCAATAAAGAAAAAATCATTTAAAAATACACTTAGAGGACCAGTGGGATAAAGAAAAACCATGTAAAAAAATTCTACTCCCACTCAAGATAAGCTAACACTTGTGCTCAATATGCTAAGCATCATTTCACGTGTTTTATTTGCTTTATTTCAGTCATTTGAGTTAGATCCATTTATTGTCTTCAATTTGCATATGAAAAAAACTAAGGCACACTCCAAAATGTCTCTCAGATGGGAAGAAGCAGAATCTGGTTCCAGATTCAACATTAAAACATATTGGCTTCTTTATTTGAAAATCACTTACAGAACAGTGCAAAAGAAAGATGATTATAACTTATTAGAAAACACCATGTTATCTAAGAAAATACTTGAAGGATAGATAATCTAAACAAGTGTAAACTTAATCCTATCTAATAAAAAAGTAATATGCAAATTAACCATCACTCTGCTACACCTACTAGCCACACCCACTAGCCATGCCCACTAGCCAATCAGGAGTGGCTATGCAAATTAACCCTAACCAAGATGGTTGTGGCCATGGAGAGAGCAGGAGGGAGGCTTGGGTTTCCCTGGTGGAAGCCAAGCTTTCCACCCACCCTGGCAGGCTCAGACCTCTGCTTAAAGCTACAACATTTCAATTATAGAAGATAAATAAACCCCAATAGAAATGGCTGCTGCCCTCAGAGGGACAAAAAGGCTTGGCTCCCCTTCAGGCTACAAAGTTTCAATTGTAGAATATAAATAAATCCCAGATACCAAGATCTCTGCTTGGGTTGCTGGGGGGCATGGCCAGCATGCAAACCACCACAAGCTTCTTGCCCAGGCTACCCCACACACCAAGGGAACCCTCATTCTGATCCGGGACACCCTTCAGGGCAAACCAGCTGGCCCCCACCCATGCACCAGACCTCTATCCTATCTAATAAAAGAGTAATATTCAGATTGATCATCATTCCAACATACAAGATGGCTGCCCTCATATGGTCAAAGATCCTGCCCCATGTGGACACAAGATGGCCAGCAGGGGATGGCCATTGGGAGGGACCAGGCCTGCAATGTAGGGCAGTTGGTGGCAATCAAGCCTTCAGAGGAAGGCAGTTTGGGGTGACCAGGCCGGCAGAGGAGGGAAGTTGGGAGTGACTGGGCCTGCAGAGAAGGGCAGTTGGGGGGACCCATGCCTGCAGAGGAGAGCAATTAGGGGCAAACAGGCTGGTAGACGAGCAGTTAAATGTCAGTCAGGCTGGCAAGTGAGTGGTTGGGGGCGATCAGGCTGGTAGGCAGAAGCGGTTAGGGACAATCAGGAAGGCAGTCAGGCAGGCAAGCAGTTGTGAGTCAGCAGTCCTGGATTGTGAGAGGGATGTCCAGTTGCCTGTTTAGATCCCATCCCAGTGGGATCAGGCCTAAATGGGCAATAAGACATCCCTCAAGGAGTCCCAGATTGGAGAGGGTACAGGCTGAACTGAGGGACACCCTCCTCATGCACGAATTTCATGCACCAGGCCTCTAGTATTTAATAACAAGCATTGACTCTTATGTATAAATACCTTTAAATGGATGATAACATGGCTAAGATTGCATCTTTTAAGGGTGGTTAAATAGTTTTGACAAAGAAGAGGCACATTATAAATATAAATCTCAATGGCTAGTTAAGAATTAATTATCACAATATAAGTAATAAGATTTAATATTTGACTATGTTAAAAGGGGCAGAGAGGAGGAATAAAAATAGTATAAAGGTTTGTTACCAGTAGATTTGGAAAGAAATAGGGAAGTAAAGCATCTTAACTGAAATTGTTTTATTTTTTTCATATAATTATTTTTTAAAAATTTAAATATGACTGCAAGAAATGGAAAAATAATATGCTATGGCCTGATTGTGCCAAGCCCAGATTCATATGTTGAAGCCACAATTGCCCTCCCCAAAGCTATAGTATTTGGAGAGGGAGCCTTTGGGATGTAATGAGTGAGATGAGGCGATAATAGTTGGACCCTCAAGATGGGATTAGTGGCCTTATATGTAGAGACATCAGAAATCTGCTTTCTCTCTCTCTACCACATGGGAATGAAGCCAGAAGGCTGCTGTCTGCCAGTCAGGAAGAAAGCTTCTAGGAGGAACTGAATTTGCAATACAGCATCTTGCCTTCAGAACTGAGAACAATTTTTTGTTGTTGTTTAAGCCATCTAGTCTGTGGTGCTTTGTTATGCAGCCTGAGCAGACTAATACATAGCCATTTGCATAAGTAGAAACCATAACAGAAATTTCCAAATTATCAAGGAAAAAAAGTAATAAAATAAATTTAACTAATCCATAAAATTAAAATGTAGGAAAAAAAATAAGGAGCAACAGACATTAGTAAAAGTAGTAACCAAATTAGAATTAATTAATTAATTAAAAATTGAATTAGTAGTCAAAGGTTAAAGTCAGTGGTACATGGGTGGTCTAAATAGTCATCTCAGACAATGAATAAAGAAAAACTGAATTTTTTTAAGGAAAAGGGGTTTGGACTGGAGCTATCCAAAGGGAAGAGCTAAACAACACTGAACCAAAGGGTACTGGGTCTATGGCTGCCTGGGATCACTGAGAAGTCAGAGAAACGGGGGCTTGAAGACAGGAATGGGGGTTAGCCTAGAGTGAGCTGTCACTGCCTATTGCTTCACTTATTGCAAGTCTATTGGTATCCCTTAGAGGTTGAGGGACATGTGTCTTTGGGAGAATGGCACAGACATACTCCTTGGAGGGAGAATAAGCACTGGTCTTTTGTCCTGAGCATATTTATCTCTTTCTTGCAGGTGGAAATCTTAGTGTAGATCTCAGGGGAAGGTCTCAATAGAATATTCATCAGCTTTCTAGGTGTGCTTTTCCAGGGTCCACCGATTGGTCAGTGCCAGGGAAGGGAGTCATTAGTCAGTGTAACTGGTCTTAAGGCAACCACAGCATCACTTGTCTGGTTTTGCTGCTTTTCTGAGCATGGAACATACAACTGAGGCCTAGATGTTATCTTTAGAGAGAAAAAGGTCAGGGGTCTCAACCACCTGACCAGTGATGTGAAAGATCAGGGACCAAACCCCATGACCAGTGATATGCTAATGGAGGACAGGTTACCCTGGGGGAAAGGTTCTTTTTTTCCGAGTTTTGTCCCTTGCTAGGTGTCTGGGTCTTTCTGCCCTGGTGAGTTTCTGTACCTGGCCCATTCTCCTTGCTCTGCTCGTATCTAAAAATCTATACTAATAATAGCCTAGGTGGTATCACACCCTCATGCATCACCTCCTAACATTGTCACAAGATGGCCATCACAAGATGGCTGTCACAAGATGGCTGTCACAAGATGGTCATTACAAGATAGCCACATGTACAGAAGAGACAGGGTGTGGCAAGGAGGAGGCTGGTTCTGGCATCTCCGCAGCCTCACAGCCAGCAGGGGAGGAAAGTTGGGGGCAATCAGGCAGGCAAGGGGAGGGCAATTGTGGGTGATCAGGCTGACAGGGAAGTAGTTAAGGGGCAATCAGGCAGGCAAGAAGTGGTTAGGAGCCAGCAGTTCCAGATTGCAAAAGAGATGAGGGATGTCCTACTTAAACCAGCAGTCAGATATCTGCTGGGTGGTCTCAGATTGGAGAAGGTGCAAGGGGAACTGAGGGACACTCTCCAGGCACAAATTTCGTTCACGGGGCATCTAGTGGTATAATAATTTACTCAGCATGATTGCAATAAGTAGAAATTATCAAAATTTTTACATGCATTACATGACATCCCCATGACTTTTTTATTTTATAACTGGAAGTTTGTACCTTCATATTACCTTCACCTGTTTGGTCTATCTCCTTTGATAAAAAACAAAACAAACAAACAAAACAAATCCACAGAAATATCCTATATAATAAAAGGCTAATATGCAAATTGTTCCCTTAATCAGAAGTTCAACCGGGAATTCAACCAGAGGTTCGACTAGGAGTTAGGGCTAACTGGCCAACTGCCTGAGGCCTCTCCCCCGAGTCATCCCTGTTCCCAATTGGCCCTCCATACCCCAATTAATGGCGGGCTGGCTGGCCAAAAGTCCACGGCCCTGCCCCTTGGCCAGCCCCACCCTGATCAGCTTCCCCTATGCCAACCGCACACTACCCTTCCCCATGGCCAGCCCCACTCCTAATCAGCCCCCCCACACCCACCACCCATGGCCAGCCCTGCCCCTTATCAGGCCCTCCACACACCAACTGCCCCCAGCTCCTCCCCCCAGCCATCCTGGCTCAATCTGCCCCCATTGGGGAAGTCTGGCCAGAACCTACCCATGCACAAATTCATGCATCAGGCCTATAGCAATTGTTATAAGAAGCACACTTAAATCAAAGTGAAAACAACAGTTTCAAATTGAAGAAACATGTAATTTATAGCAGGAAGAACTTGAAGTTATTTCATATTAAAAGATACACTCACAAAAGAGATGATAGTCAGAGACCCTTTATGGATGAAACAATGTAGCATTTAAATATATATGTTCAAGAAGAATTTATTAAACACAGTTATAGACATATATTTTTGTATATACACTCAAAATTAGAAGATATAAAAATAATTAAGAACATAAGATCTTAAAAATATAATAATTAAGCTTATATCTTTATATATATGTACTAGAGGCCCAGTTCACAAAATTCATGCATAGGTAGGGTCCTTAAGCCTGGCTGGTAATCAGAGCCAATCAGGGACTTTCTTTTTTCTGCACTGCCCCCTTGGTGGTCAGTGCTCATCATAGAGAGTGATTGAACTCCTGGTCTCCCAGTCAAACTCCTGAAAAGACACTTTGCATATTAGCCTTATACATATATAGACTAGAAGCCCAGTGCATGAAATTCATGCACAAGGGTTGTGGTGGGTGTGTCCCTCAACACAGCCCACACACACTTCAATCTGGAATATCCCTCTCATAATCCAGGACTGCTGCCTCCCAACTGCTCACCTGCCTGGTTGCCTGATTGCCCCTAACTGCTTCTTCCTGCCAGCCTGATCACCTCTTAACCACTCCCCTGCCAGCCTGATTGATGCCTAACTACTTCCCTCCTAGCCAAATTACCCCTAACTGCCCTCCAATGCTGGCCTGTTCACTCCTAACTGCCCTCCAATGCATCCTGGTCTCCGCCAACTGCCCTCCCCTGCTGGCCTGGTCACCCCTAACTGCCCTACCATGCATGCCTGGGTCCCCCCAGTTGCCCTCCCTTACAGAGCTTGTTGTCCCCAATTGCCCTCCCATGCTGGCCATCTTGTGTCCACATGGGGGCAGCCATCTTTGACCACATGGGGCTGCTCTCTTGTGTGTTGACGATCAATTGGCATATTACCTCCTTATTATATAGGATGATTGTGTATGAGTGTATATATTTATGGAAATTATTGCTATTATATATGGGATTTTACTCTAATTACAAGCCAAATTAGGCTATTAATATTTAACTAGAGGCCTGGTATACAAAAATCATGCACGGGGATGGGGTGTACCTTAGCCCAGCCTGCACCCTCTCCAATCTGGGACCTTTCGAAGGATCGCAGTAGGATCGGGCCTAAATGGACAGTCGGACATACCTCTCACAATCCAGGACTTCTGGCTCGCCTGCCTACCTCCCTGATTGCCCCTAAACGCTTCTGCCTGCCAGCCTGATCACCCCCTAACCACTCTCCTTCCAGCCTGATTGATGCCCAACTGCTCCCCTGCTAGCCTGTTTGCCCGTAACTGCCCTCTCCTGCAGGCCTGGTCACCCTAACTGCCCTCCCCTGCAGGCCTAGTCTCCCACAATTGCCCTCTTCTAATGGCCTGTTCACCCCTATCTGCCCTCCCTTGCAGGCTTGATCAGCCCTAACTGCCCTTCCCTGCAGTGCCAGTCACCCCCAACTTCCCTCCTTTGCCAGCCAGGTCACCTCTAACTGCCCTCCCCTGGAGGCTTGAATCACCCCCAACTGCTCTTCCTTCTAGGCCTGGTCCCTCCCAACTGCTCTCCTCTGCTGGCTATCAGTGTTCACATGGGGGCAGGATCTTTGTCCACATGGGGACAGCCATCTGGTGTGTTGGAGTGATGGTCAGTCTGCATATTATTCTTTTTTAGATAGTATTGAGGCCTGGTTCATGGGTGGAGGCCAGCTGTTTTGCCCTGAAGTATGTCCCGGATTAGGGTGGGGGTTTCCTTGGGGCATGGAGTGGCCTGAGCAAGAGACCTGTGGTGGTTAGGAGGATGGCCGCACCCCCCAGTGACCCAAGTGGAGGCCCTGGAATCTGGGATTTATTTATCTTCTATAGTTGAAACTTTGTAACTTGGAGCAGATGCAAGCCTCCTGCTTGCTCAGTGGCTGCCATCATTTTTGTTGGGATTTATTTATCTTCTATAATTGAAACTTTGTATCCTAGAGTAGAGGCCTAGGCAGGCCAGGACTGCAGAAGCTTGGCTTACTCCATCGCCGTGGAAACCCAAGCATCCTCTTGCTAGGTCCATGGCCAAAGCCATATTGGTTGGGGTTAATTTGCATAGCTGCTCCTGATTGGCTTATGGGCGTGGCTTGTGGGCATGGTTTGTGGGTGTCAGGAGTGGTGGTTAATTTGCATATCATTTTTTTATTAGATATGATGTTTCTTGTAGTAATAATTTTACTAGTAGATGTCCATTAAGAGGGAGATACA
Organism: Antrozous pallidus; assembly: GCA_027563665.1. Classification (NCBI taxonomy): domain Eukaryota; kingdom Metazoa; phylum Chordata; class Mammalia; order Chiroptera; family Vespertilionidae; genus Antrozous; species Antrozous pallidus. The sequence goes on from CM050514.1 coordinate 90,144,570, forward strand.
TAACCAGAACTAAGGCATTTTCTGAGACAGGATGTCCTCTAAATGCCACACAAGAAGATAAGAACAAGTAAATTAATATGTAGAAGCCCCTCTCCCTGGCTTATCCCAAGGATCAATTGGTGTCTTTGACGTGTCTTGATTTTTTCTTCTTTAGCCTTATTGCATAGTCTTTCTACTTCATACAATTGATAGAGACCTTTCAGAACAGGATGAAGATAAAGAGAGATTTAGAGGGAAGGGGTTGAGGGTTCAGTAGATCAGATGATCTCCCTCACCATAGACTTCTGTAAATGCCAGGTGGGGCCTAAATTGAGAGCATATCTTAGGTTAAGATTTTTATTTATTCATCTGAGACATGCCAGTGATGTATGATTAAGAGAGAAAAACATGTTGAAAAGCAATGTCTATCGTATTAATACATTTTCTTTAAACTTTTTTCTTTTTCTTTTCTTTCCTTTTTTTTTTTTAGAGAGAGAGAGAGAGGAGGGGAGAGGGAGACATTGATGTGAGAGCAAAACATCAACTGGCTGCCTCTTGCAGTCCAGGGATGAAGCCTGAACCCAGGAGTGTGCCCAAATCAGGAATTGAACAGGCCAACTTTAGAAGCACAGGGCAATGTCCAACCACTGGTCCACACTAGCTAGGGCCTACTACATTTTCTTAAATACAGATAAAAAGTAAAATCATATACATGTGTGTAGATGTTCGAATATTTTTAGAGTAGGGTAAAGATAGTATTGATTACCTATTAGAGACAAGGATTTAAATGCAGAGGCTTGGGGAGAGCATATATTAGCTTTCTTCCCACACCATTGTACTATTTACCAGTGTGTGTGTGTGTTTGTTTTTGTGTGTGTGTGTGTGTGTGTGTGTGTGTGTGTGTGTGTGTGTGTGAGTAAGTATTACTTTGATAATTTTGGAAAAGTAATTTAATAAAAATTAATAAGAGATTGTTGTATTTTATGCATTTCACACATAGAAGGCACAACGTTTTGACCAATGGTTGAAAGTATTCTGAAAGGTCTCTATCAATTGTATGTAGCAGAAAGACTATGCAAAAACACTAAAGAAGAAAAAATCAAAACAAGCCTGAGTTTCAGTTTATATTTCACCTGTGTGTGCAATTAGACTTCCTGAATCTTATATCATTTATCTGTCATGGGGGAAATTAGCTCAGTGATCTTAATGAGAGGAACAAAAAGATACTATGTGGTTCCGAATGTACTATGTTTACTGGATATTACTATGCCATTGCTTTAAAGATGGTAAGACTAATTTTATTATTCTGTTTCCAATGTGGTTATGAAAAATGGGTGTAGGGAGAATGGATGAGATGGAAGGGATATCTTTTGAAGACGAGAACCCAATTACCCTTGTAATTTTAAAAAATATATATTTTATTGATTTTTTTTACAGAGAGGAAGTGAGAGGGATAGAGAGTTAGAGACATCGGTGAGAGAGAAACATCAATCAGCTGCCTCCTGCACACTTTGTCCTGGGGATGTTTCTGAAACCAAGGTACATGCCTTTTACAGGAATCAAACCTGGGACTATTCAATCTGCAGGCCGGTGCTCTACCCAGTGAGCCAAACTGGTTTGGGCATGCCCTTGTAAATTTAATGGGATGGATAAGTACCTTCGTAGTAATCATATTTTACCAAGTGAACATATTTATCTAGCAATATAGATATGTAAATATAACATTAAATAAAAAACTGTCTTTTCTGCATGTAAAAACATTTAGAGAAAAAATGTTGATTATACTAAAAATAAAATAGACTAGACTAAAAATAAAATAGATGTTAAAATATGAAATAATTTCTTGATGCTTACTATGTAAAGGTTTATGTAATATTTATTTCTATAATACATGTGCATCTCTGGAGAAATGTATTTGTGCCCTTTAAGACCATAGGGAATTAGAGGTAACCAAAAGAATGTTTTGTTCCATTTCAAGTGGTGCTTAACAATCTGTCCAGAATGCAATGTGAACTAAACAACAAGCAGGCGCATTTTACTCCCTTTCCAAGAGCGACAGGTGCAAAGAAGCATTGAGGAAAAAGCATTCATTATGGGGAAGGTTAAAATTAGGTACTTAAAAACAGTCATCTAATTTAGGTCATTTATCATTCTCCTCAAAGCCCCTTTTGTACAATTGAATACTGAAGTGCTTAGCTTACTATTAGATCATCACAGCTGCTACAGTATCACTCAAAGCAGATGTTTCACAGACAGAAGGAGCCCAGCTAATTTTAACAGGAACATGGTAACTGCAAGTCACTTTTTGTCAGTTCTAGCAGTGAATGCAAATATACCATGCAGGTGTAACTCCACATAGTGAATTCTAAGGCTATGTATTGAGAATGGAAAAAGTGATATTGGTGAGAGATGCCTGAAAGGGTTTTACACCTCTTGGGTTAGAAATCCAGAGCTTGTAATATGGTTTACTGTGATAAGATTCAAACTATTCCTTCCCTTTTGAAAGAAAAGAACAAATTAAAATGGATGGGCTAATTATAGGGCATTCTCACAATCACTTTCCAAATCAGTTTGCACTTGGAAAGAGAATACTGAGGGAATTTCTTTCACTTAAATTATGATTTAATGATTTAATGTCTTCTCAAATTTTGCCCTTAATGATATCAGTATATGTATTTCTATATGTTTAGAAATATTTACATGTAGAAATCAGAGAAACTAAGAAATATTGGACACGTTGCATAAATTCCTTGTTCAATTTATTATTATAATTCACAGAATGACATTCCTTGACATTTCATGTTTCTTTCACTTACAAAAATATGATAAAAATATTTATGACTAAAGGCTAATTTAATTCTCAATATTTAGAAGACAATAAAGTGGATTTGGGCCAAATGGGAATGAGTAACTTGCTTGATTATTAAAAGTTTAAAATTATGAATTGCAACCACTAAATTTTAATTTCCTATTGAGACATTGTCTTCCACTGTATATATAAAAACATTACATGTGATATACTAAACGTATCATATATGATGTATCCCCAAAGATATATTCCTAAAGAATATCTGTGATGATATGTTTGGAAGTTAACATAACAATACAAAACTACAGGATTGTATTAGTTTTCTAGGGCTACTGTAAAAAATTTCTGCAAGCCAAATGGCTTAAATTTATTCTCTCATTTCTGGAGTCTACACTTCCTCCAAAACTCTAGGGGAGAATCCTTCCTTGCTTCTTTCGGCTTCTGGCCACTGCAGGTGTTCCTTGGTTTCTGGCTGAATAACTCAATCCTTGCCTATGTCTTCACATGGTCTTCTCTGAATTCTCTCTGCATCTTCTCTTGTGTCTCTTGTAAGGATACTTGACATCAAATTTAGGGTCCACCTTGATAACCTCATTTCAAGATACTTCACTTACATCCTTTTCCAAATAAGGTCACATTCATAGGTCTTGGGGGTTCTCCCATTCTAACTCACAATAGGCATTATAGATTGCAAATGAATATGTTAAGCAGTGCTTGTCAAAATCTAGTCCTCAGATGGCTCCCAAGGTTGTGAACTATTTGCTACTGGTGTGCAACCAGGTAAAAAGATTACATCAGGATGTAAATCAATTTCATTACAAAGCACATTTAGATCCAATTGACTTTTTTTTTTGAAAGATTTCCTAGATGAAAGAAGTTAGTAGATTGATTTATTTTCTAGAGCAGATTCCTTATCTCATCATGTACCAGCACTTTCCAAGTTGTACATTTTAAATTTAATGGCCAAATTCAATCTACCTTTGTACAGACTGTGAGTATAATAATGGTCACTATAGACAGATTCTGCTGGTTGGGAATGGGGCATTGCATAACATACCTGGTCATCACAGAAATCATTGATTTATTAGTCCTAACTAGGCAGGTACCGGGCACTGGTACCTGAAGGCAGGCATAGAGCAATATCATGTAACTAAAATGGAGAGCAAGGAATATCAAGTTTTTGGAAACATACTCTTGCCTAACCATGCATGGATCTGTTTTGCCTTTGTTTACTATATTGCATTTTTCTTGCAAAATAGTGAGTACAGTGTGCAACAATGTGTATTAAGTTATTTTTTTTACTGTCATTAAATGAAACTCATGCTATCAAAACTCCAGCCACTGGATTTTCACCTTGCCTAGAAAGCTCATGCTATTATCCCGAAGGTACCATTTCTGAACACACCTTCAGCTCTATTCAAATCCATGGGTGTCTCTGTTGGCTACAAAATTGACTTGACTTCAGTTGTGTGCAAGGCAACACAATTCATTCCCCAGATTATCCTGTAGTGTGATGCTTCCTAAAGCTTTTAAACGAAGATAACTAGCAGAAACTGAAGTGATATTTCTTTACACAATGCCATATCACTTTGCTCTGTTGATCGTCAGGTGTTCTGTCCAAATAACTTTTGCCAAGAGTGACTCCGGGAGAAGTTTCTAGCCAATTGGTTCTTAAACCCTATTCATTTTTGTTATGCATTTCTATGTTCATCTTATTACATATTGTTTCCATTTTCAAAGTTAAGAGCATAAAATCCTATTTCCCAACTATAAAAAGGACCTAAATCAGTTTCCCTAAAATACATTCTGAAAGCAGAATTAAGTGTGACATCCAGCTTCATTATGCTATTGAAGTTGAATTTGTTGAATTGGGAAGTTAAGATGTGAATGTCACTAAATCACAGAATTAAAGTCTTGGGTCATCACGGTCCATTCAGAATTGTCACTTGAGTATACAGTTTACAGTGTCTCTGTAAAAATCCCAACATCATTTAAAAATAATTTTCTCTTCTTTTTTCTCTGTCCATAGGGAATAGTTTTAAGCAAATTATTTCCATATGGAAAGAGTGAGGAGATTTAAAGGAATGTATAGCATCACTCATGAGTAGTACTTAAGTCTCAAGAGCATAACTGCAGCTTGCAGATTAGGGTAAGCAAAATCATTTCATTCCCTTGTATGTTCATATACTGTCAGGGCAGGGAACTCCACAAACACAAATATAAACAACTCAAAAGCCATGACATAAAGTTTACTGTTGACTGATCTAGTTGGACCATGGATATTCCCATTGTAACAGTAAAAAGGAAATCAATACATTAGCTTCCAGGCACTTATTCTTGTGAAAGTAAGGTTGGAATGTACATTTCAACAGTAATATTTGCACAAGCTGAAAAGGATATCCTGGCAAAGATGATCTTTTGTATAGTTAGTGAAGAAATAATCATCCCTAGACTATGGAAACAAAAAAGGTTGTACTCCCCTTTCCATGGTTTCCTATGGACTTGAAGGCAGGCAGGGATTCTCAGGCCTGAGTGAGTGCACAGGTGAAGTGGAGAAGCTGGCGAGCTTTAACAATATTGGATGCTCAGGCTCCATGCCTACTCAAGTTTCTGATTCACTTACTCTAACCTTTTCAAAGCCCCCAGGTGAACTAAACATGTCAGCAGTTTGGAGAGATGAAATATTGCCATTTGAAATAACATGGATGAACCCTGAGAATACTATGCTAAGCAAAATAAGTTAATATAACAAAGCTAAGTACCATATTTTATTTCACTCATATGTGGGATATCAAACTGAAACTCATAGACACAGACAACAGTGTGGTGGTTACCAGAGGGAAGAATGTTGGAGGTAAAAAGGGGGCCAGATATATGATGATGGAGGATGATTTGAGTTTGGGTGGTAGGCACACAATGCAATATAAAGATCACGTATCATAGAAATGTACACTTATAATCTAACTAATCTATATCATCTCAATAAATTTAAAGGAAAAAAGATTCACATGGGAGCTTAATACACTGCATATTCTGGTGGGAAACCTCTGAAGATTTTGATGGAGTAGGTCTAAGTAGAGGTCCATAATAACATTTTTTGCAACATCACAGGGGATCCTATATGCGGGAAGCCAGACATTGCCTCACCAATAGAGATGTAAAAAGAACAAATAGGAAACCTGGTCAAAGCTTAATGGAACTGTTTACTCATTGTTTCGGTGAGACTTTATTGCACCTCCTTTAGTCTTAATGTTAAGTATGAACTATTCACATATTGTTTAGGTGACACCTTAGTAATTGTAAAAGCTTCCACACCTTTTGTCTTATGCTAATTCTTGCTGGTTGATTTCATTGTTGGAACTTCCTGACCTAAAGGACATGGATGTATCATTTAGCCCTAATACAAGGGGATAGGAAAGCCAGAGCTGGTGGCATCCTCCTCCTTGAGGTGGACTCCCGCATGGCCCCCATTATTCCCCAAAATGGATGCTTTTCTAGTCTCTCTTCATTTGTGTGCAGCCTTCTCCAGACGCTGAACCCTGACATGGGAACCCTGGACACGCAGGACGTTGAAAGGATTTCCACACCTATACCCATGGTCCATGTACTTTACCAGTTCAGAAAATAAAGCAGAATCCTTGGGGAGATGTCCTACCAATTTGGCAACCACTTTGTAGAACATTGATCTCTCATAGAGTTTAATATCTCAGTGTATGTAATCACATTCATGCTGTTTCCTTTTGAGCATGTGAAACAAATTTATATGCAAAATACAAATTTATAAATGAAGAAATAGAGGCCCAGAATATTCAAATGGCTTCCCTAATGCTATAAAAAGAGATGTGTCATACCTATTATTAATTCTGTTCTTATTTTCTGAGTCTATCTAAGTAATTTCGGATTACCTAAATACTATCCAAATACAGCTACAATGGCCTGGCTCTGGGGTCAAAATGAATGATGATTAGACTAAAAACCTAATACTGGAAGATGTGTAAGCATGTCACACCTCTGTGAGAGGTAGAATAATCTACTGCATGAAATAGTTCAGGTGTACATGCATCCTGGCTCTGCTACCAACCAGCTGTGTGACACCAAGTTACGCAGTCTCTCGGTGCCTTGGTTTTCTCATACGGTTTTTGCAAGGAAAAGTAGATAATTATGTGAAAACTCCTGAGACCAACATAATGTAAGTGCTGGGTAGTTGCAAATGTGTATTAGTGGCTTTTACCATTTGACAAATAGTAATAAATATTTGTAGGGACTCTATTTGGATGGGGTACTGTAAGTTAAGTCACATGGAGAAGAGTATATTTTTGTTTTCAGTAAAATTTATCTAATCCTTAGTTGTATATAATCATAGGCTATATTGATAATATCTTTCCAGTGGACCAAAATGAGTTGGAAATTACAGAGTATGGATTTATTTTTTAAATGTTAAGGCTTGGGTTCTATTTGGTTAAGCATGTGCCCTCTTTCCTCCCCGCAAAACAAAAACAAAAACAAACAAACAAAAAAACCCCCACCTACTTTGTTTTGTTAACATAGTAATATTCAAGAATAAATCATAGCTGAAATATTGAAACAAATCCCACTCTACCAAAGGCAAATGGACAGCTTTCAGGCCTAGTTCTAAGTTAATGCTGAGCTGATTAACTTCAGACACAAAACAGTGGGTTCTAGGAGGGAAGCCTGTAATGTACTCTTTACATAGTTCCAAAGGGAAAAAATGAGTCAGGAGCTACACTGACTTTCCTCATCGGGAGGGGCAGCCAAGAGCAACATGCATCCAGTCATTCTGACAAACTGAGTAAATGACTCTCTAAGGACCTGGTGTCAGCCAATGGAGCTTGGAGCACAGGCAGAGTGAGGAGCAGTTTGGAGATGATAATTGTTATGGTCAATGAGTCTGAGAAGAAGGATTCAGAGCCTATTTTTAGGTTTATCTAAGGATCACCTCCTGCTTTTAGCAATATGATTGGACCACCTGGTAGTGTTGTTGGGCCTGGTTTTATAATTTTCCTCTCATTTTCTCTTCACTGTTGGTCACTCAACTATACACAGAGTCATTTTGGTATTTGTGTGTGCACACGTAAGTACATGTATGCATGTGTGTGACTCTGGAACAAAGCAGGGTATGAAACATACAAATTAATAAAAATAATGTTGAAGTGTGTGGAGTAAAAATTTGTCAGCAGTATCTGGACATGACATATCTTGTGGCCACATTTTAAACTACCTATGGTTTGGTGGCTTTCTCTATAATAGTGACAATGACTTAGAAAAGAGGTTCTCAGAGTGGCAAACTCCAGAGGGGATATTATTCTGTTACTTATAAACAATCTATCCTTTTTGAGGTAAGGAATGAGTACTGTTGTTTGCTGCTCCCACAGAGTAAATAGTTTATGTTCTTTTCTCCACAGAAAGTTTTATTTTGGTTCAGTTGGATCAAGTATGTTATTTAGTTTTGCTTGTGTTATTGTAGATGCCTTATGAGAACAATAAGGATCTGTAGTATCAGGTTAATAGAATTACTTCCTGAACACTGAGTTGGCATAAGAAGCCAGAACTCTGTGTGCATTTAGGAACAAGCACCACATACTTCATTATTTGTGATCCTTCTTTTAAACATATTTTGGATTCTGTTTATTTTTTGCCAAGTGCTTTAAATATAGAAGTGTTTATTGCTTGGGTTGCTAAAAACACCAACTGATCCAACATTACTTGTGACACATAAATCTTTAATAATAAAGTTGTGCTCATCCCTGGAATAAAAATAAAATGCAAAGGTAGATAGCAGGGTCACACTAGCTATTTTTCAGTTTGTTGTCTAATCCTTTCCCTTCTGTCCTGCTTTCCTTCTGCGGTACTTCTGTTTATACTAACTCCTGGCTGCTTTTCCCTCTCCCTGTCTTCTGCCAAACTATTGTGTGTGGAAAGAAATATTTAAAAATAAAGATGTTTAAGGTTAGACAATAGCTGTTTCAGTTAAATCTTCCTAATCTATTTGGGGAAAAAAGATGTCTTCATTACGAATTGAAGGCATTAATAATCATTATGATATATATATATATATATTAACTGAAATACACACTATTTGTTGATTACATCTAAAGTTTAGATTTCTATAGTTTTATTTGTACAGTCAATCCAGGTCAGCTCCTCCCACAAGAGTTCTGTGGCCACTTGGTGGCGATGTTGTAGAGGGGACTCAACAGGGTTGGGGTTCGGGGGTAGAAAAACCTGAGGCCCTTTTCAACCCCTGGCTTGCACAGTGATTTACTGAATCACAGCCCTATGTCTTAATTATTCAGAGGGCCTTGTAGCATGGGGACTAGCTCACATTTCCAATGGCAGAGTAATAAAACATGTTACACATACTTATTTTGAACATAAATACCTACCATACAAAATTACCTAAACCTAGCAAAATTAAAGCAAGGCCTTTTATCTTTCTTTTTCTTCAAAACAACCAAAAAAAAATACAAAAAATTTAAAAATTCATGCATAAATACATAAAAACAAAAAAAAACAAATTTAAAAAACACACAAAAACACTTAGTTTCATCTTCTTTGATATAAAAAAATTAATGACATATCAAGTCCTAGTCTGGATTCAATTTATCACTACCACTTCATGTTCTGGTGTTCAATTTTCCCCAATGAATGAAATACTGAGGCCACAGTAAACTCATTTTTTTTCCTTATAGGTTTTGTGCATTTTTACATCTCCATATCTACGTTTATGCTATTTTTTTGTACACAATCGCCTCCCACCCACCACCTCCCCAAACCTCCCCTTCTTTAGATAGCCATCTCCACTCCACACCTCTTCTTATTCCTCAACAAAATGATGCAACTATATTTTAATTAGATGCAAGCATATCTGTCTCCCTGAGATCATTTGAATTTTTCAAGGGAAGTGACCATTTCCAGTCACCATTTTTACAATTGTCTTGCTTTCCTCCCCTCCTTCTTCCCTACAGTTCCGCCCGCCTAACTCTTCCTAAGTAATACCGCAGATATGATAAATCCAATACAGTACCTAGTCTCCTGGTATTTACCATCTTGTAGGAAAAAGGGTCAAGTCAAAACACAATTATATACCTGTATCTTAAGAAGAGAAAAGCACTTGATACCTAGAAATAGCAGTAAAAACTAAAATATATTGCATAGTTATTTTGTCATTGACAGTTCTATAATAATTTTACATTGACTTTCTAATCTCATACCAATCATAAATCTGATGCAGTTATTATGCTCACTTTATAGATGAGGACTTAGAAGCCTACGGAGGTTAAAATAAAATGTCCTATGACAAACAGCTGGGTTTCAGCTGAGGTGCTATGCTTTTAGGGTGGATACTTTTAATAACTGTGTATGTTGCTTCGCATTATATGCAGAGTAGAAACATAAATGTTGCAATGTTGAAGCAGCTTCTGTTGAATATATGATTACCAATTCCTGATTAAAGAACCATAATCTGATAGATTATTATTTTATTAACACACATTATACTTGTATCTGTGTTGCAAGTACTTATTTTTTTTCTGATTTGACTCACATTTGTATATTTCCAGTTAAAATGTAAATTTTTATAAAATGATTTCATTTAAGACTTCTTTTGTGCTTTCTACTCTGGCACAGTGCTGGATACATACATGGTTTACTTATGATAAATACTTCACCAATAATTGATATATTTCCAATGCTATTTAAGTTCACTAAACTTTTTTAATTACTCTTTATTGAATGGTTTTTAACAAAGAATGTAAATCAAAATTATTTGTGAAACTTTATTCACAAAACATGTAATTGGACTTAGTGTCACATTTTTTGTTTTTTTTTGGTAGGTATCATATTGGATCTAAATACTTAATGAAGAAAAACTTTATTTGTAGGAATTAGGGTTTGAGAAACCAGCTTAAGAATATACTGACACTCTTGCTGCTGCTACCACTGTGAATCATTATGTTCTTTGTGTTTGACCCAGCAGGTTTGTGTCCCATACATGAACCCTTAAAACTATGGAAAGCTAACGTAACTTGCAGGGGGGTAAATCTCAGATCTTTCCATAGTGATTGACCCATATTTTTTTCTGAAAGAGATTCAACAGTTTCTGGCATCCACAATCATTGTCCTTGAAATAAGTCTCTTTGATCTGCAATCTTCTTCCACAATATTGTTATCCAAGTTGAATGCCTCCTCCATCCTTTAGTTTTCCAGTAAACATTGTTTGCTGTGCTGTTTCTTGCAAATTCTTCCTTCTAAGAACTAAAACTCAACCATGAAACTCCTAAGCAATTTGTTTTCTCCTCATCTGTTCTGTTTTTTGTGGGGAAGCAGGGCAAGGGAATTTCATAATATTTGTTTTATACTACTTTGCAGTACAGCTACTATTATGCTTTCTCCCTTTCTATATTATAAACATCTTAAGAATGTTAATGCAGTTTTATTCATTTTGATGACCTCTACCCCCATATCTTGGCATAATTACTTGAATTTAATGGTTAGTAAAACTCATTTTAAATCAATGAATTTTAAGTATGTAATTAACATAATTATTGCACATTGACCAAGTGTGTAATATGATTCCAATATAGGCACTTTTTTATAACTTTTTATAAGCCCAAAATACATTAGATAAATATGCTTTATATTTATAGAGGGAAATTAGTACATAACTATATTGTTTTCCAAGGCTTTTAATTGACTGGTTAGAATAGATCAAATAAAATATCAATAGAACTTGGACTTGCATACTCAATGGACCATATTCTGAAAACAAATGCATCCATAGGATATATTTTTAGTTGCAATATTGATATATTTACCCTGAAAATTTGTGTGTGTGTGTGTGTGTGTGTTTGTGTTTTGATAATGAAGCAAAGAAATAATTATGCCAGTATTGCAAGAAACTAAGATTTTCAATGTATAAAAGAAGAGTTAATTTTAAAATCAAAACAATTGACTATATTTAATATGAAATGGAAATATCAGCATGCTTTCATAATTTTGTGTCTTTGTTCTTTCAAATGAATTAGTTTCTAATTTTTTCTACTGAAAAAGCCCAGATTATATTCTGTGAAAATTATCCCCTAGTGAAGAGAATAAGTGCTTCCTAGAATATATGACTCTAGGCTTCAAGCTAGAATGTGCTAAATAGGAGATCAAAACAGTTTGGAAGAATAGGTAAGAAAAGAGGCTTATACCTGTTGGTTCTGAGTTTCTCCTGGATATGAAATTACGAGAAGGGGTTGGAAGTTCTGATTTGAAGTTTGGTTCTGCAATTTAATATGTACTCATTGACTTTCTCTGAAATTTAAGGAATTTAATCTAAAGATCTTTAGGACACTAGCCATTCTCAAAAGTATATGATTCTGTCTCTCTATGACTATATTAAAAACAAACAAACTCAGAGATGGAGCATTGGTGCCTGGTGGGAGGTACTGAAATTGTAGCACAGAATAAAAGGCAGGGTCAATTGAATTAATTATTTACATGTAGTAAGTCAGAGTTAATTTTGTTAAGTTAGTAGTAGATCTATCTTTCTTTCTTTTGCTCTTTACATAATTTGTAATTAGTTTGATTTGTTTATAACTTTGAGTTTGTTTAATTAAAGTTTAAAAGAAGTATGTTAAACTATAACATAATTATGTATTCTCCTATTTCATAATCCACATTCAAATATGTATTAAAGTTTTTCCAATCCCTACACCCAATTATTTTACTTCACCTTTAGACTTAGTTTAACTTTCCTCTTTAGACTTCTTCCCAGGTATTTGTGATTCATTTTATGAAAAAGTACTTCCTGACATCTGCCTTGAATTTCCTTTTCCCCTGTCCTGAACTCTCATCTTGTTATCTTCCTTAAGTGGAAAATAGTCTGCCTGACATAATTTCTATCATATTCAGTTCTGTGTATTTCATTGAAATCTTTCTTAATTATGCTCTTCCCAAGAGAGCACTTAATCGTTTTTAGCCTGTCTTTATAGATTTTTACCTGTTAGCCCTAGGGTAAACCATATTTTTTAAAGTAATTTTGATAGTTTGAAAGGCTCAAGTACTTAATTAAAAGAATCCACAGTAAAACAATATTAAAAAAAATACTGTAACTCAAATTTCATGATTTGGAAGAATTAGTGTTCTCTGAATAAACAGAATGTCCAAAGAACAAAGTGATATCAAATATAGTACAGTCACTCCTACATTTTAATTCCATCTCTTTTCCCTGTTGTTTATTTCTTTTAGTACCTTGTTGGTTCAAATGGGGTGATGAATCAGTATTTAAGCCTTCATTTTCTTTTAATATTTACTTGCTATCCAACAGAGCATATATATATCTAATACCTAGAAGACATTAACATTAAATTAATATTTCCATTTAGATTGTTTCTCACATTTATTAACCTAAGGTTAAAATGTTATAGGCCAATTGGGGGCGGGGGAGAGGGAGAAGAGGCATCGCAATAAAATGGGAAACCAATTGCTATTTCTGTTTAAATGGACAATTCATATAATAGCTCAAGATTCACAATGGAGGGAAATACAAGTGAATGTACATTTTGTCAACAAATTATTTGACTAATAATGTGGATTAATGGCTCTCTATATAAACGGTAAAGAAAAAGCTACTTTCACTTAGCATGGTACTAAGCAATGTCTACATTAAGACATCGCCAGTCAAGTGGATATTTTTCAACATATTGAAGTAATTTACAGAGTACATAATAGTTAACAATATGCCAATTATCAGAGATTGTAATTGACTGTATAAATATCAGAAGTGCTATATTAAATATATTTACAACCTTCAAAACTTGGGCCTCGTTTAATGCTTGGTCTGGGTAGCTATTATAATAAATGTAAATTACCAATTTACATGTAAATTGGTAATCTTGAAAGATTTTCTTTCAAAAATATCATTAGGAGTTTAATAGAATTTGAAATATGGATGCCGTCAAATAGAGAAATTTCAGAAATTATCTTAGAGTTTTACTTTCTTTTCACAGAAGAATTTACTTTAGTTCAGAATTCTAACCCATCTCAAAGAAGCATTTCATAATTATTTTGGATGTATAAATTTTGCAGGGGAAAAAGTAAAACTGGCTTTCATACAAAAATGAAAGCAAACCAGTGAATGCTTTTCTATGCAAAGCAATTTTGTTTCATCTTCTGAAACTGTGTTTGAAAATTTATGCATTCATAAACCTCCTTGCTATCACTTGTGTAGAAAAAAATGAAAATTATATGGTCTGAAGATAATATTTAATACTTTTCTGCCTATTTCCGAAACAATGGTAACAAGTTTAATTAGATATTGGAGAGGTTAGCACAAAGTAAAGTTGTGGATCCTTGGTTGGTCATAAAAGAAAAGGAAAGAAAAAGAAGTGTCTTAACTTTGAATGTGGTAACTTAACTGGGTTTTAATTACTTGTTGTCATTAAATAATATATTTGGTGATTATTCATTAAAGGACATTTGCTTTGCAAGTAGAACAAAGGAAGAAGTCTGAGCTCTTTGCATCTGTTCAGTACATAATATTATACTTTATTAAGTTTTCATGTACATATTTGCAATTTAAAAATGCAAATCATTTCAAGGGATCTTGGTTAAAAGGTTTACCTGAACAGTCAGGCATTAATATGTACAAAACTATTTTTTCTATCATCCCATATAATAAAAGCCTAATATGCAAATTGACCAAATGGTGGCAGGACTGGTGGAATGACTGGTTGCTATGATGCACACAGACCACCAGGGGGCAGATGCTCAACACAAGAGCTGCCCTACGCCAGCAGGCCCCAGGCCAGCCAAGGTAGGTGCCAACAGGGGCCCCTGATCAGCCTGCAGAGGGAGGCAAATGGCAGCAGCGGAAGGGAGCAGGGATGATGAGCAGGCAGTGCTAGGTTGGCCAAGGTGGGAACCAGTAAGGGCCCCGGATTGCCCCACAGAGGATGACAACTGGCGATGATAGCAGCAGGGGGCTAGCAAGCGGGCAACGCCAGGCCGACCACGGCAGTGTCAGCAGGGGCCCCCGATCACCCTGCTGGTCACTCAACAGATCAGCCCAGATTGCCAGTCAGGCCTAGAAATCCTACCCATGCACAAATTTCATGCACTGGGCCTCTAGTAAATCATAAGTAAGATAAAACAAAAATTCTTATGAGAAACAAACCTTTTTGAGGTGCCTTGTTGTGTCAAGAAAATAAACTAGAAAAATTAGTATACTGTCAAATATCTATACTAATAAAAGGGTAATATGCTAATGAGACTGGGAATCTTCCAGACATCCTTCCAGACAAAGCCATGGTGGTGGAGGCCGAGGCAGAAGTGGTTAGGGGCAACCAGGCCAGCAAGAGAGGGCAGCTAAGGGTGACCAGGCAGGCAGGCAGAGTGGTTAGGGGCAATCAGGCAGTCAACTTGGTGAGCAGTTAGGAGCCAGGGGTCCCATATTATGAGAGGGAGGTCCAATGGCTGGTTTAGGCCCGAGTTTTGCAGGATCAGGCCTAAACCTGCAGTCAGACATCCTCCAAGGTGTGCCGGAATGGAGAGGGTGCAGGCTGGAGAGGGACCCCTCCACCACGTGCACAAATTTTGTGCACCTGGCCTCTAGTTAATTATAAAAAAGAAATAGAAGTGAATCATGGTCTTTCTATTATCTTGAAGTTGATTACAGTAATACTAACATCTACCTGAATAATAATTTAGAACAATTATTGGCAAATTGCGGCTGACAAGCCACATGCGGCTCTCTGGCCCCTCAAGTGTGGCTCTTCCACAGAACACCACGGCCTGGGCGAGTCTATTTTGAAGAAGTGGCATTAGAAGAAGTTTAAATTTAAAAAATTTTGCTCTCAAAAGAAATTTCAATCGTTGTACTGTTGATATTTAGCTCTGTTGACTAATGGATTTGCCTACCACTGATTTAGAAGATCCTCTACAACTTTTCCATATATTTATTTGCTAATAATTTGCACATGACTTCTTCCATAATCCAAGACAGCTAAATAATTTATTGTCAATGATTTGATGTTAAGTCTGATACTCATCAGATGCAAATGTAAATCTTTTAAAATTCAAATTGTCCTAAATATTACAGTAGGCACAAAAAACAGTTCACAACACACTTTCTATGCATACCTTATTTTTAGGGTATATAGTGATCTCTATATATTTTATAATCATCAATATAAATTCTTTTTCTACTGTTACTTTTTAAAAAATCTGAAAATGAACTTTTCAGCAATAAAACTTTTGAAAGTAAAACAATAACAAAAAACACTAGTTTTACTGTTAAGATTCATAGTTGCTGTACCTTGCCCTCTGAGTAAATTATTTTTCTTCTAGGGAAATTACTTGTCACTTGGAAATTATTTAGCTTTATTATTCCAGCTCAATCCATTAAAAACATGAATGACTAGTTAAAAATGGAAAACCCCAGTTATTACTTTTTGAATTGCTTTTCCAGTGCCGAATGCCAAAGGGCAGAGGTCCCTTCTGGACACAAAAACAAAAGATAGACCACATACAAAGTGAGTGAGCATACATGTATTCTTAATTTTACAGTAAAAAATATTTTAAAAAATAAGGCTAGTCTTTGCTTCCTCATGCTGTTTCCTATGTTTTATATCCATTTTAAGCCCTCTTTGCATATTTTTTCAAACTGCACCAATCTGTTTTCTCAGGCATACATTTCTTCAAACTTCTCTCATTGTTGACAAACTCTTTTTGTGTAATGTTTTCTTTTTGACAATCTCTAGTCAATACTAGAGATTGTAATACTTAATCTCTTGTTTTATTATTTTTTTAATTTTTAAAATACGAATGTCCAATAGGTTGATTTTATTATGCTCTATTATACCCACAATTAGGAAAAGACACCTTACATCAACATTGGGATATCACTTTACATCTCTATCAATATGCAAACGTAATTAAAGTTTAGCAATACTGTTGCCAAGGATGAGATTTAAAAAAAAGGCATGTTTATATACCATGGGAGTATAAATTGGCTCCAGTTTATATTTATTTATTAATTTTAATTTTTTATTGTTTAAAGTATTGCATATAGTCTTATATCTGACTCCCTTTTCCCCCATTGACATACCCCTGGCCACCTCAGCCCTTGGAACATGCCCTCACCTCCCTGCCAGTGTCCGTGTCCATTGGTTATGCTTACATGCATGCATGCAAGTCCTTCGATTGATCTCTTACCTAACCCCCTGCCCACCCCCGCAACCCTCACCATCCCTGCCTCCCCACTGAGGTTTGATGGTCTGTCTGATACTTCTCTTTCTCTGTATCTATTTTTGTTCATCAGAACAATATTCCATAAATGAGTGAGATCATGTGGTATTTATTTAACTTTCTCCTATTGGCTTATTTTGCTTAGCATAATGCTCTCCAGTTCCATCTATGCTGATATAAATGGAAAGAGTTCTTTTTTTTTTACAGCACCATAGTATTCCATTGTGTACATGTACCATAGCTTTTTAATCCACTCATTTGCTGATTAAACAACTCAACTTAGATTGTTTCCAAATCTTAGCTACTGTAAATTGTGCTGCTATGCACATAGGAGTGCAAATGCTCTTTCTGATTGGTGTTTCTGGTTTATTAGGATATATTCCTAGAAGTGGGATTACTGGTTCAAATGGAAGTTCCATTTTTAATTTTTTGAGGAAACTCTATGGTATTCTCCACAGTGGCTCCCCAGTCTGCATTCCCACCAGCAGTGCAGGAAGGCTCCTTTTTCTCCACATCCTCTCCAGCACTTGTGGTTTGTCAATTTGTTGATAATAGCCATTCTGAGATGGTACCTCAGTGTTGTGTTGATTTGTATCTCTCCGATGATTAGTGACATAGAGCATGTTTTCATATGTCTCTTGGTCTTCTGAATGTCCACTTTCAAAAGAACTCTATTTGGGTCCTTTGCTCATTTTTGATATAACATTGCCAAATATGTTCTCCCATGCAGTGGGCTTTTTGTTTTGTTAATGTTTTCTTTAGCTGCACAGAAGCTTTTTAGTGTGATGTAGTCCCATTTGTTTATTTTCTCCTTAGTTTCCATTGTCCTAGGAGGTGTATAGGTAAATATACTTCTGCAAGATATGTCTATTTTGCTACCTAAGGATTCTTCTAAGATTTTTATGGTTTCCCACCTTCCATTTACCTCCTTTATCCATTTTTAGTTTATTTTTCTGTATGGTGTATATTGGAGGTCTAGTTTCATATATTTGCATGTATCTGACAAATTTACCCAACACCATTTATTGAAGAAATTATCTTGACTCCATTGTGAGCTCTTGCCTCCTTTGTCAAATAATGAGCATAATATAGTTTGATATCTGGGATTGTGATCCCTCCATCTTTGTTTTTCTTTCTCAAGACTGCTGTGGCTATTCAAGGTCTTTTTTATTTCATATGAATTTTTGGATAGTTTGTTCTATGTCTGAGAAATATGCCATGGGTATCTTAATGGGTATTGCATTGAATCTGTAGATTGCTTTGGGTAGTATGGATATTTTAATGATGTTCATTCTACCAATCCATGAATATGATATATTCTTACATTTATTTATATTTTCCTCTATCTCTTCTTTTTTCAATGCCTTGTAGTTTTCCAAGTATAGGTCTTTTACCTCCTTAGTTAAGTTTATACCTAGGTATCTTAATTTTTTGGTTGCAATGGTAAATAGGAGTTTTTGTTTGTTTGTTTGTCTTTCTCTGAGTTCATTAGTGTATAAAAAAGCCATAGATTCCTGGGTGTTAATTTTGTATCCTGCTATACTGCTGAATTCATTTATTAAGTCTAGTATATTTTATGGAGACCTTAGGGTTTTCTATGTACAATATGGTGTCATTTACGAATAATGACTATTTTACTTCTTCTTTTCCAATTTAGATGCATTTTATTTCTTCTTGTTTTTTCACTATGGCTAGCACTTTCAGTACTATGTGAAACAGGAGTGGTGAAAGTGAGCATCCCTGTCTTGTTCCTGTTCTTAGGGGAAGTGGATTTAGTGTTTACCCATTGAGTATGTTGTTGGCTGTAGATTTGTCATATCAGGCTTTTATTATGTTGAAGGATGATTCCTTTATTCCAAATTTACTGAGAGTTTTCATCAATAAACGGTGTTGGATTTTGTCAAATGCTTTTTCTGCATCAATTGACATGTTTATATGGTTTTTTATCTCCCAATTTGTTTATGTGATGTATCACATTGATTTGCAAATATTGTACCATCCTTGAATCCCCTGGAATAAATCCTACTTGGTCATGCTGTGTGATCTTTCTAATGTAATGCTGGATCCAATCTGCTAGGATTTTGTTGAGGAGTTTAGCATCTGTATTCATCATAGATATTGTCCTGTAATTCTCTTTCTTTGTAGTGTCTTTACCTGGTTTGGGGATTAGGTAATGCTGGTTTCATAGAAAGAGCTTGGAAGTGTGCCTTCCTCTTGCATTTTCTGGAAGAGTCTGAGGAGGGTAGGTTTCAGTTCTTTGAATACTTACTAAAACTTCCCTGTGAAATCATCTGGCACAGGACTTTTGTTTGTTGGGAGGTTTTACTGCTTGAATTTCATCAATAGTTATCAGCCTATTTAGGTTTTTGGATTCTCCTGATTGAGTTATGGAGGATTCTAGTTTTCTAGAAATATGTCTTTTTCGACTAGGTTGTCCAGTTTGTTGGAGTTGTATTATGTTTTTATTTTTTATTTATTTTTTGTTTTGTTTTTAACAATCCTTTGTATCTCTGTGGGGTTGGTTGTTACTTTACCTCTTTCATTTTTGATGTTGTTTATTTGGGTCCTCTCTCTTTATGAGGCTGGCCGGATGTTCATCAATCTTGTTTATCCTTTCACAGAACCAGCTCTTGGTTTTAATCTTTTGTATTTTTTTTCCCGTTTCTCTATCATTTATTTCCATTCTGATCTTTTTTATTTCCTTCCTTCTACTTACTGTAGGCTTTTTTTGTTGTTCAATAAACATAAACTTAGTTGTTTTTTTTTAAATATATATATTTAATTTGTTTCAGAGAGGAAGGAAGAGAATGATATAAACATCAGTGTTGAGTGAAAATCATTTATCAGCCACCTCCTGCATACCCCATACTGGAGATTGAACTTATAACCAGGGCATCTGCCCCAACCAGAATCAAACTTTGACCTCCTGATTCATAGGTCAACGCTCAACCACCTAGCCATGCTGGCCATGCCAGAAATTGTTACTTTTAATGAATTCATATCCATGTCTTCCTCTATATTTTGTACTTTTTGTGTAGAAAACCTTTATTACCCCAAATTTATAATTTCTTTCCCTAATAGTTAGAGTCTAATGGTTTTGATATTTATACATAAATTCTTAATCCATGAACAATTTGTGTAATGTGGGATAGGAATCCAATTTTATTTGTTCTTTACTTTTTGATAATAAGTCATCAAGTAGCGACTTTACTAATAGAAAAGACAATATTGTATGACATTTAAATAACCATTCCAGTTATTTTGATTAAAATTTAATTTGTATGTATTCCCATATCTTGAAAAGCTTTCTTATATCTTTATATTCGAGGCATGTTTAAGAACATATTCTGATTTTACAAACTATAGTTTTACATCTCATACCTTCACTGAAGACATAACTCATTTATATTCATCATAATTACTGAAGTATTTGATTCATAATTATCAGTTAATTTTTTTCTATACATTTTGAATATTTTTCTTTTTTTTGCATTATTTTCAATTAATTACATTATTTTATTTTTTATTTTAATGTTTTTTTCTCTACTGGTTTTGACATTGTACATAGTATTTATATTATTTTAGGAAACATACATTTTAATGTTCAAACTTACTTTAACAAAGTTTAATTGTATCACAAAATAACCAATTTCTTTTCTCTTCTTTGGAACAATACAACCATGATATCTTTTCCCTTCATATATATATTATTTTATTATTTAGATACTAGAGGCCCAATGTACGAAATTTGTGCACTGGTGTGGTGTCCCTCAGCCCGGTCTGCACCCTCTCCAATCTGGGACCCCTTGGGGGATGTCCCACTACCAGTTTAGGCCCAATTCCATAGACTTTCAGGCCTAAACCAGCAGTCACACTCCTTCTCACAATCCAGGACTGCTAACTCTTAAGTGCTTGCCTGCCTATCTGCTGATTGCCCCTAACCACTTCTGCCTGCCAGCCTGATCACCCCCAAACTACTCCCCTGAATGTCTAATTGAGACCCAACTGCTCCCTACTGGCCAATAACCCCCAACTGCCCTCCCTTGTCAGCCAGATCACTCCTAACTGCCTGGCCCTACTGGACTGATCATCCCCAACTGCCCTCCCCTGCCAGCCTGGTCACCCCAGTGGAAGCCACACAGAGCAGCAGCAGGGACCCACCCCCTGCTGGGGCTGAGGGAACTCCAGCGGAAGCCACTTGGAGCAACTGCTGGGACCTACCCCATGGCAGGGCTGAGGAAATTCCGGGGAAGCCATGTGGAGCAGCAGCAGGGATCCACACCCCCACCCCTAGTGGGGCAGAGGGAACTCCGGAGGCAGGCACTTGGAGTGACCGACCCTACCTGGGAACAGGACCAGGTGCTCTCTGCACCTGCTACTGGGCCCTACCACCTGGCACGGCTGCGGGAACCCTGGTGGCAGGTGCACAGAGCAGTCGCCAGGTATCTGGCCCCCTCATGGGGCCGAAGGAACAATGGTGGCAGGCATGCAGAGCAACAGCCAGGACCTGACTCCTGGTGGGGCTGAAGGAAACCAGGAAGCAGCCCCCCTCCCCCCCATGCTATGTGCACTGCCATCTTGTGATGGGGTTATGGTGTGAGGATTAATTTGCATATCACATCTTTATTATATAGGATTATAAAATATACCTAATATTTGCATTTACCCATTTCTTTGCTTAATTATTTTAGTTTCTAATATCTTTTCTCCTGGTCATTTTTCTTCTGTTTTAAGGGCAACCTTTAGAATTTTGCTTAGTGAGGGGATATTTCAGATAACTCTGTCTTTTTTATATGAAAATATAACTTATTTAATCATCATTTGTAAAACCAGTTTCATTTGAATATATTCTATCTGGACAGTTATTTTATTTCTTAGTACATTCAAGAAATAGTTTTACCATCTTCTGTCTTTTCTTATTATAGTTGACAAATCAGCCTTGTTGTTTCTTTGAAAATCATTTGTTTTTCTCTGTGACTACTTTCAAGATACTCTTTTTGTTTTTTGTAATATACTATTTCATTCTCATGTATTTATATGTCGGTTTCTTTTTATTTATTCTAATTGAGATTTTTTGGAGTCTCACATCTGTAGATTTAAGTTTATTATCTCTGAAACTTCCCAACCACTATATTTTCATTTACCTGCTTCTGTGTTATTGATTTGTTATATGTAGTATAATATTATATAACAATATAATCCTATATAATAAAGAGGTAATATGCAAATTTATGGCTGCCTATGACCAGGCTGGCAGGAGGGTTAGTGAGGGGCAACCAAATGACTAAACAGCAGGCTATGTGGGGTGACTAGGCTGGCAGGGGGGCTGTGAGGGGCAACCAGTCCAGCAAGGGGACAATTGGTGGTGACCAGCATCAGGGGGAACAGTGAAGGGGTGGCCAGGCCAGCAGAGGGTCAGTTAGAGGCCTCAAGGCCAGCAGTGAGGGCACTGAGGGGCCATCAGGCAGGTGGAGGGAGGCAGTTAGGGGCAACCAGGCAGGCAGGTAGGTGAGTGATTAGGAGCCAGTGGTCCAGGGTTGTGAGAGGGATGTCCGACTGCTGGTTTAGGCCCAATCCCTAGGGTCCCAGATTGGAGAGGGTGCAGGCTGGGCCGAGAGGAGCACCTTCCATGCATGAATTTTGTGCACCAGGCCTCTAGTATAATATAACAATCTATATCTATCTATCTATATCTATATCTATATCTATATCTATATCTATATATATATATATATATATATATAATGGAGGAATATGCAAATTTGTCCAGGATGCTGTCACATCACAACTGTTCACAGAGTGGGTGGAGCTGTAGGGCCACGGGTTGGAGCTCCAAGTCTAAGTGTGATTTTGTCCTGCCAGGCAGACTCCCCTGCAGCCTGCAGCCAAATCCCAAGCCAACCTGGGGTTTACTAAACTTTACTGGAGCTGCTCCTCACACCCCCACCACCTGCCCCAGGACCATGCTGCCTGCAGCAGGGCACCCTGGCAGCATCCTGACAGGCAGGTGGCTTGGGAGAGTAGAGTGGGGCTGGGGCTGTGTGAGCGAAGTTCCTGGGGGACTGAGGAGAGTACCTGAAGGAAGAAGAAACTTCTGGGAAGTGGCCGGCCAGGAGCCATGGCCGGGGAGTCCCCAGCCACGCAGACAGGCCTCCACCTGAGGGACATCTTCCAGGTGAGCCCTGAGGCTTTGGTGAAGAGGTCAGCCAGGAGGCAGGCAGCCCAAGGGGTGCAGAGTGGCACTGAGGCAGGGTGCACTGGAGGAGGTTTGGGCCAGGGCAGGGGCCAGTGGGTGGGGATCTGCCTCACCCATGGAGAGCAAGGTTCTCCAGTGGCCTCAAGACAAGGGTTGGCCTGGTGGGAAGTGTCAGTATGGAAAGACACCTGGGTGCAGGAGTGGTGCCACCTCATTGGAGGAGCCCCGCACTGCTGGGTACCCCGCTGCACAGCGGTTCCGTGAAGCTCCTGGTGCTAACCAGGCCTGCACACTTGAGAAGCTGCAACTCCTGCTCTTACCTTGGCCCAAAAGCAAGTCCGTGCCCACCCCACCCCTG
Organism: Antrozous pallidus; assembly: GCA_027563665.1. Classification (NCBI taxonomy): domain Eukaryota; kingdom Metazoa; phylum Chordata; class Mammalia; order Chiroptera; family Vespertilionidae; genus Antrozous; species Antrozous pallidus. The sequence goes on from CM050514.1 coordinate 90,168,162, forward strand.
TTCCCACCCCACCCTCCCTGCCCTGCGCCACAGCAGCGTTCCTCTACACGGTGACTGTGAAGCCTACAACCTGCTCCCTAGAAAGGGGGGAGGGGCAGTAAAGAATGGGGGCAGGAGAAGGGGGAGAGGAAAGAATGTGGAACATCCATGATGTGGAGGTGCTTGAGAACGAGGCTCAGAAGCCTCATGAGGGGGTTTGTTCTGTTTGTCCCCAGCTGCCCCTTGGGGAGGGCAGAGAGCCAGTCATGAGGGCTCCCTGTGCACTGGGTCCAGTTCCACAGCCAACTGGAATTGGCTTCAGTGTCCTGGTCTGTAAAATGGATGAAGTATGTCTCAGTGCCTTCACTGAGCTTTGAGGGAAGAAGTGAGAAAGAAAAGGAAGAGCAAACAACACAAAAGAAAGATTGGAAGGAACCTGTAAACCCATTGTCACTTAAATAGGGATTGTAGTCAATAGTGTTGTAATGATAGTATGATGCCAAGTGGATACTGGAGGTATAATGGAACACTTTGTAAAGTATATGATTATCTAACCACTATTCTGTAACTAACATAAAACCTGAAACTAATACAAATAATATTGAATGCACAAATGTCATGTACTGGGCCTCTAGTATAATAAATAATATAGTATAGTATAGTATAGTATAACCAGGCTGTCAGGGGAGTGGTTAGGGCATGATCAGAGTAGCAGGCAGAAGTGGTTAGGGGCAATCAAGCAGGCAGGTGAGCAGTTTGGAGCCAGCAGTCCTGGACTGTGAAAGGGGTGTTTGACTGTCTGTTTAGGGTATCAGGCCTAAACAGGCAGTTGGACATTCCCTGAGGGGCCCCAGATTGGAGAGGTCCAGGTTGGGCTGAGGAACACCATTCTGCCCCCCCCCCCCAACCGCCCAGTGCACAAATTTTGTGCACTGGGCCTCTAGCATAGTATAATATAATATAATAATAATATAATAATAATATAATATAATATAATATAATATAATATAATATAATATAAATAATATGATATGATATAATATAATATAAATAATATGATATGATATGATATAATATAATATAACATAATTATATATAATAAAAGCCCAGCAATTGAAATGGTGGAATGACCAGAACAATCAGAGACCAAAACAACTGAGGCCCCTCCCCCAAGCTGGGACCCCCACTCTGATTGGGGGCCCACATCAGTGTAGGCCAGCCCTTACCCATGCACATTGCCTCTATCTTATATTATAAAAGAATAATATGCAAATGGACCCTAACAGCAGAATGACTGAAATTACTGCTCGACCAGTCACTATGAGGTGTACTTACTACCTTTTAGTCAGCAGGCTCAAATTTCCTGATGGCATATGGGGAACCAGGGGTAGGTGGCAAGGTTCATGGGTGAAGCCGGGCTAAGGCCCCTCATCCCACTGGTTTCCCCTCACACAGAGGGTGACCCACATTTGGGGTGGGGCCAGTGAGTGGGCAGGAATGGCCAACCTCTCTGTCCCTTCACCCAGCCATGAGGGTCTAATCGCTCGATGGCAAATGGGGAATCAGGGATGGTGGCACTGAGAGGTGGGTCTGGCTGCGGGCAGCTGGAGGAGATGGCCCTGATCATAGGCCCGGCCTAGGGACTGTACCTGTGCACAAATTTTGCGTGTAGGGCCTTAGTATAATATAATACTAGCCAGAGAGAAGAAAATTATATAAAATATGATGATGAAAACCATGTGGAATGAAAAAATATAATATTTTTTAAAACAGCTAATTAATAATAATGAAAGTATAATATGCTAATTAGACTGGAAGTCCTCAGGACAACCTTCTGGATGAAGCTGGGGCTGGAGTAAAGCCCGGTTCCCAGGTGCCAGAGGGAAGCCAGTGCCAGCAGCCAGGGGAAGGTAGGCCTATTCTTTCAGGAATTTCGTGCATCAAGCTACCCACCTTGATGCGTTAAATAAAACAGGGAAATCATTTACATAGATACTAATCTCTGTTTTCCATAGATATTCATACAAGGCCTGAAAGCAGATTTCTTTTTTCTGGACCTGAGCTTCATAGCACTAATTACTTCAATATTTTATTTGTTGAAATTATATCAAAGCTTTAGCCTCCTTAAAGATTATTTCCTCCTGAAATCACCACTCAAACCACACACATCTTTGTCTACATTTTATAGTTTTGAACATCTCTTTCAGTATTTCATAATCTATAACATAAGCTTTTCCAATATCACTGTACAGCTATACATGGGATTCCACAATATCTCATCAAGTCTAGAGTGGGATTTAAAACCTATGCATACATTTGGAAAAAAGAGTAGACAATATTTTCATTTTGTATATCTCATTTTCTCATAAAAACATCCATACTCACAAACCTCTTATTTTCTAAGTATTCCTTTAGTAGAATATTGTAGATAAGCACAGTATTGTAGTTATTTACATCTGCAAAATCTGTAAATGTATCTGCATTTTGCTATACTCTTTAAGGAGTCAAGATTTATATGTATTTTAATTTAAAAGTACAGTTCATACATTATAAACGTTGAGATAGGCAATTAAATAGATAAAAAAATTCACAATGCATGTGGAAAAATACTGGGGGAAATTGGGGTGAGATTGGTCAATGTGATGGGAGTATAAATGCTTCTTTATTGGTATTTATTGAAGCTAATCTCCTACTCTTTCAGAGAGACTGGGAGATGGGGCCCTATCTTTCCTTATGCTTTCTTTTCATTTTACTTGATAACTGCATTTGAAAAGATGTGTCCGAGGTCATTGAGAAGGATGTCCAGTGTTGTAAAACTAGCAGGAATTTGGGAGGCAATTTATATTTCAAAAGGACAGAGAATTTTCTACTTGCAAGTTTTCTAAAGTAAATGCCAATGCTCCACAATTTCATCCTAAAATCTAATAAAAGCTAAGCATCCCTTTGTCTCCTCAAATTTGTCTGTAGTTCACCATAGCTTGCTTGTATGACTTACAATTCAAAAAAAAAAAAAACACCAAAAAAGAAAACAACAAATTTTGCTGGTAAAAAAATAAAAATAAAACATAAAGTAAATGCTATAACAGTAAGGCGATCAGGAACACAGTCAGAGAGAAAGCTGCCTAAAGTTTAGTCAACCTAAGGGGAACATTACGGCCATCCTGTCAATTTTACCAAATAAAATTATGTACAAAATTAGTATTATTTATGATGCAGCTAAAAGTAAAGATCTGAATTCAACTGGTCAAGGGCTGAGTTCAAGAATCAATGAATTAGATTTAATCTTGAAAAACTAAATGCTGCTGAGAACAAGAATCATTTAATATATACATATTACTTAGAAGAAGAAAAAAACAAAAGGCAGGTTTAGGAGACTCAAAGGCTCAAATATCGTAGGAAAGGAGAAACTAACCCCCAGCCCTCATCAAGTCTTACCCCATTTTTGGTTCTTGATGTGCACCCTGCTGATGTGCACCCAAGGGATCTGGGCTGTTTCCCAGTGTTTTACTTTCTTAGCACGTAATAAACAGAATGTCTCATTGCCTTCTTTTCAGCAACTTTATTTCCTAGAATCCAGTCTTTATGTGTAGGCAGTTAATTTTAATTAATCTCTGGAGAATTCTGGGTTTTATTGTGCATTGGCTACCATGTAGAATCACATCACTTGGTTCAAGTAAAAATGAGATATGTGAGTTAATATTGGTAGCATCTTGGGACATTTTTTTTAAACATCTAAGATGTTAATATGTAACATGTCATTTCATTCCTGTGAAATAGGTATATTTATTTTAGCACTTACTTGAAATACTAGTTCTAATCATTAGAGGTAAATATTTCTGCCTTTGTTGGAAAACTTTAAAATAAGCCTTTCTTATGTCATTTACAAAAGGATAAATAATCAACTTACAAAACCATCAAGGTTTTATTAAATTTCACTTACTTCAATTATCTGTGTGTAAGTTTCTGGCAACATAAAAATTACTTCAAAAATATAAATGTTGACACCTAAAATTAATCATGCTTTGATATTCAGACCAGATAGATTTTACATTTTCTTAGATAAGCTGTGAAAACCCTTAATGTTTGCTCACTTCCAATTGTAATTCTAACAGTATTACATAGCACTTAAAATTCTTATCTTTAGTATATAAATTGTCTTTTTCATTGCAAAAATTTTTCTTCTACCCTAATATTTATATGATGCATTTAATTTAAAAATCTTATTTTTGTTTTGAAAGTGAGAATTTACTTAAAATTATTCCTGCTATTTTAAAAACCAGTTTAAATATATATGTCAATATTTCTATTATGTGTAGAAAAAAAGAGAATCTATGTTTTCTTTTGATTTTACTACCTTTGGTAAAAGTGAACTGGGTTGGTGTGTTGTATTATGATTCAATTTTTAAAATTTTTGGCATATATTATTGCTATAGGCAAAATATATGAAACATCAAATACCCAAAGAAACTGATAAAACAATTATTTTTATTGATATAGCAATTATTATTTTTTTTGGAAAATACTCCTTCCAAATAAATAGCATGATTCTTTTTACCTAATAATATCATTGTAATAAAAGATTCCTAATTGGTATTGAAGGATGAAACAGATGGGGCGGAGAGAGACCAGGGTACCAGGATACAGACTTCATTGAGGAGAAGACCCCTCCCAAGGGAGAAAGACCTCAAGTGTGGGGTGAAGGCAGAGAAACCAGGGGATGGGGAGAAGGGACCCAACCGGACCACCTCCTGGACTGCCTGGGAGAACAGTCCGGGAGAAAAGGTGCCATGTGGCACATTGAGACACCTTTTAAGGGCAGGAACAGGCAGGGGTTGGGCCCAGGATGGAACAGGAAGGGGTGGGACACAGGGCACTGGGCATGCGCTTGATTGGTGGCTCAATGTCTCTGTGGCAGATGCCAGTTACATCATAACTCTGCCAACCAGTTGGGGGAGGGAGGGTCTATCAGGTATAGTCTTACTTGTTGCCATTAAAATTGTCTCTTTTGGAAATATATTTTATGATTTTAGTCATATTAAATATGCTTGTTTATTTATTAACTTCACTAAATTTAAGGAAATTGATAAAAATGCAGAACTAATATTTTAAAGGACAAAATATGCAAAGACTACAAGGACTTGAAGTTTTCCAGGATCTTTAGAAATTCATAACTTCTTGTATGTCATGAATTTTATTGCCCTCAGGAAAGCAGGGACCTTGATTTAAAGGACATTCTCAGGTTCTTTAATAGATGTTGACTATGCAGGGCACTGGAAGAAAGTAACAAATTTTCAAAACCTTGTTTTTCTTTATTTGACTCAATTATGATGTAATATTTTCTATCTTTAGTGAGTGAAATTTCCCAATGATTTTTCTGAATTATTACAATTAGAGATTTGTTTGTTTCTTTCTAATACTATTGGTCCAGGTGCTTCAATTGTTATTATAAAGACTATGATTATAGTGCAGGTACTCAAGGAGTAAAATATCTTAGCATTTTGAAAGCTCATCCACATAATTCAATGATGTAAATGATGCAGAATACCATCTTAATTGGAGGTATTATTTGAAGTAAAAAAGGAAATCAGTGTCATCTACCTTAAGATCTTGGAGAAGTGGAGGGACCTGCTCAAAGTAAGAAAAAGCAATTTTGTCAAATATTTAATAACTAAGAAAAATCAGAGTTTATAATGCCAGCCTCAATTTTAATGGTATTTCTCACTATACTATATTTATTTACTACTACATGTTTTTTACATGAATGTTGACACGGCTTAATGGAACTTCAGTCACATGAAGAGTATGCACTTTCTAAAAATATTTACTTTTTATTTATTTCCACTGCTTATAAACTAAGGTTGAGATTATTTTTTGACAAATACATAATTAATAAAATTGTCATAACAAAAAGGAACCATATTAACATTTCTCGTAACTATGAAATTGTTAGTTTTTATTATCCTTAATGGATTTAATTCAAATAACTAAAAAAAACCCCACAAAAACCCAACAAACTACTACTGTTTTAATTCATGTGAGCTTTCCATTTTCCACTTCATGTTATGTTTCACAAAATTCTGTAAAACACCTTGGTTCTTTTCTTATAATTTATGGTATATGATGCATCCTGTACTTTTTTTTCATACCACATCTTCACATTTTGAACATATTTGAATTTACAGGCTTTAAAATTAGCATCTGTTTCTCATTAATCACCAATCATTTCCTCAGGTGTTAGTGAAGTAATTACAGTCAGGTGTACAAGTCTGGCTTCATGTATTCTTATTGGTACAACATCACATTATTATCCCTTTGGCTCTAATTGCATTTTTTGCACATTCTATATAAAATTTTATAAGACTTCTTATTGTACTAGCATTTTTATATATACCACAATTTGCAAAAAATCTGTTTTTTTAAAAGAAAAGTTACAACAAGAGAAAAAAATTCTATTTCTGAATCTGTTAAATTTGCTATATTTTACTCAAAGAGAAAATGTTATTTATTTGTATTTTATTGCATTATTTAATGGAAGTACTCTTGTGGTTCTTAAGATGATTGTTATAAGCTCTTTTCTCAAAAGAAACTCTTGCTCATTTTCATGTTAATAAATGTTTTCTTTTTATTCTGATTATATCTCCATCCTTCCATCCCTCTACTCATCCATTTCTTTATCCATTCACCCAAAATCAATCAATCAATCCATCCATCCATCCATCCATCCGAATGATCATTTAGATATAAAAGTAGCTTGTTTATACTGATTCATTTATGTACATATAGATTTGGCTTGAGTATTTGACAAGTAATAAATGATTATATATATATATATATATATATATATATATATATATATATAATCAGTGGTGTATTAAAGTCCCCTACTATGATTGTATTGTTGTCAATCTCTCCCTTGATATCTTCCAGGAGATTGTTTATGTATTTGGGTGCACCTGCATTGGGTGCATATATATTTACCAGAATTATTATATCTTCTTTTTGAATTGTTCCTTTTAGTATTATGTAGTGGCCTTCCTTATCTCTAATTATAGCCTTTAATTTGAGGTCTATTTTATTAGATATAAGTATTGCAACCCCAGCTTTTTTCTCATTTCCATTTGCCTGAAAAATATTTTTCCATCCCTTCACTCTCAGTCTGTGTGAATCCTTTGCTCTGAGGTGGGTCTCTTGTAAACAGCAAATATATGGGTCATGTTTTTTTTCCATTCAGCTATGCTATGTCTTTTGATTGGTGCATTTAATCCATTTATGTTTAATGTTATTATTGACAAGTACATGTTTGTTGTCATATTTTTCCCTTAGTGTTAGTGTTTCTTTTTGCCTTTCTCTTTCTTGTTTTTATAGCAGTCCCTTTAGCAATTCTTGCATTGCATGCTTGGTAGCGATAAACTTCCTTAGTCCTTTTTTGTCTGTGAAGCTCCTGATTCCACCTTCAATTTTGAATTATAGCCTTGGTGGGTATAGTATTCTTGGATTCATTTCCTTGTTTTGCATCATTTTGTATATTTCATTCCATTCCCTTCTGGCCTGGTGTGTTTCTGTTGAGAAATCAGTTGATATTCTAATAGGGGATCCCTTGTAAGTAACTTTCTGTCTCTCTTTGGCAGCCTTTAAGATTCTTATTTTGTCATTGGTGTTCGCTAATTTAATTATAATGTGCCTTGGTGTCGGTCTTTTGGGGTTCAACTTGTTTGGGACTCTTTGTTTGCAAAGTTTTTTTTCTTGCCAATATCAGGGAAGTTTTCTGTCATTATTTCTTCAAAAAGGTTTTCTATTCCATGCTTCTCTTCCACTCCTTCTGGTTGTCCCAAAGCTCCCTTAGGCTCTCCTCTTGTTTTGTTATGCCTTTTTCCAGTTGTTGCTGTGTTTGTGTGCTTTTTCCTACCTTGTTGTCTAATTCCCTGATGCGATCCTCAGCCTCTTCTAGTCTCCTGTTTAGGACTTCCATTGAGTTCTTTATTGTAGCTATGTCGTTCTTCATCTCCTCTTGGTTTCTTTTCATATAGGAGACATTCTCATTCAGCTCCTTATAGTTCTCATTGAGTTGTGTGTATTTGTTGTTGGGTTGTGTATATTTGTCATACATCCATTTAAACATCCTATCTCTGACAAGCTGCCAGCCTCGAACTCATCTAACTCCCTTTCTGGTGGTTCCCCTTTCTTTCCTTTGGGGGTTGCTTTTTTGTCTTCCCATGTTTTTCTGTAGTGTTTTAATTGTAGATCCAATTGCTTTGCTATCCAGGTTCTTTTGGGGATGGTACTACTTGTGTAGTCTCTTAGTTCTCCTGGACTTGTAAATCTAGTGTAGCTCCCTACTTGAGCTATTTGGGTTCTCTTGATGTGGGCCTGCAAGCTTGAGAGGCACAACTGTGTTGTCTAGAATTCTGCCACCATGGGGGGGGGGGAGTGACCCAATTTTTGCTGTCTTGCACCCTTAATTGAAGTCATGTGTGCCCAGCAGGGACTCCCAGTGGCACCACGGAACCGTCTGTTGGGATGATGGGGCTCAGGTGACCTGTTCTCTGGAATGGTGTGACTGTGGTGCCCAGACTTCTGCAGTCATGTGGTGGGCAGACCCAGCTTTTGCTGTTACACCTGTGGTGAATAAGCGCTTACTCCCAGTGGCAGTTCACAGGAACACCTAAGGTAAGTTTCTCAGCACACTGAAGGGCCCTGGCAATGTAGCTGCTTAGTTGAGGCACCTGTGGTTTAGTATCCCAGATGAGAGAATTCGAAGCTTCTACTGCTGGGCACGAATGTGCGCCCCTGCTTGTTCAAGATTGCACCTTGGGAGAGTTCTCAGTGGCTTCCTCTAGTGCCCTATGGGTAGATGAGCTCAGGATGCCTGCCTGTTGGCACCTCGTATCTGTGGAGGAATGCTTGTGGCACGGAGTTCTGATGCACTCTGAGGGGTCCTGGTACCATGATTGAAGTGTGGGAGGGAATGTGGATAGTTATCCAGGAAGAGGAAGCTCAGAATTTTTACTGCTGAGCAATGCACCCTTGTCTGTGCAGAATTCCACCTTTGGGAGCTCTTAGCGACTCCCAAGCTCCGTGTAAGAGATGGGGTGCTCTAGCTACCTGAGGGTCTGGGTACTTGCAATTCTGAAATGGGGTACCCTGCTGTCAGTGGGGCAGATAAGCTCAAATCTTGAGAATCTTGAGTTGTGTGCACAGGGATGGCTGGAATCTCGGATGGGGTGAGCGGAACTGCCAAACACCAAGCCAGAGAGACCAGGGTGGAGTGCACGTGGAGCGCACCGGGCTGATTTCGCAGGTACCTGGGCGCTCTGCTGCTGGGGAGGGGGAGGTTGCACTCACCGCTGCTGGGTGGCTCACCCCTGGAGGTGGAGGTCCCAGGGTCCCTGGATCTGTGGCTGGAGTAGCGGGACTTTGGTTGGAGTGGTCACTGGGTCGCAGGGCAGTTCCAGGGCCCCTCCCTCTGGTTGGTGGTGTTGAGTTCTCTCTCTCTCTCTCTCTCTCTCTCTCTCTCTCTCTCTCTCTCTCTCTCTCTCTCTCTCAAAAAAAAGGTGCCTTTCTTCCCTTCAAGATGGTGTGAGCTTTGTGCTGTGATTCCACCGACCGGAGAGCCTGTCTGCCACTCCCTGCTGCTCCTGCAAGGACCAACTTTCCCTCACTCACTCATACACACACCACGCAATCCACTCACTCTTCTCTCATACCCCCACTTGCTCACTCCCTCTCCCTCACCTCCGTTCTGCCAGCCACCATCTTCCTCTTGTTGAAAATATATTTTCTTATTAACCGAGTCCCACTACATATTTGTCCTGGAAAGTATTTTCAGGTGCATCTGCACTCCATACAATAATCTCCTGAGTTTTATGTTCTATCAGGGTATTGGGATAATGCCAGTCTGGATTATTCCTTTTTCGGTCTTCAGTATTTACTTCATCATTCTTTCCCTTTCTTTGGCATATGGAATGGAGAGTGGAAAATATTCATCATTTAATGCTTCTAAAACATTTCTAGTTTTTTTTACTAGGAATCTTACATCATATTTTTAAGTTTTAGTGTAAAAAAAAAAGCCAAAGTAATTATCTTAATTAGAAGAATATCTCTTCTCTCTGATCTTTCAATTTGGCTTTTTCTTCTTTTTAAATTTCCTTTTATGTTTTTAGAACAAGTTACTTAAATCATTTATATACTGCTATACGCTATTTGCATAAAAATATACTCTGTCATATTGTTAATTTTAAAGATTGCTTATTCTACTTAAATTAATATAATAAATAAACAGTTAAAAATTAAGAGTTTTCAGAGAAGCAGAAAGATATTTAAAATATATTGCAGACAATTCCAGCAGAAAAAAATATTAATTTTTCGATGTTGCCTTTCATTTTCAAATGCATGGTGTTATTTATATAGCCATTCAACAATGACAATTTTAGATTTAGTTTTCCTTTCCTGACACTATGAAAAAAATATATTTTAACTCTCATCTGAGGATATGTTTTTATTGATTTTAAAGAGAGGGGAAGAGGGGGGAGAGGGAGAGAGAGGAACACTGAGATTAGAGAGAAAGATTGATTAGTTGCCTGCTATATGTGCCCTGATTGGGAAAAACCCACAACATAGCTAAGTGCTCTGACTGAGAGTCAAACATGTAATCTTTTGGTATACAGGATGATGCTCTAACCTACTGAGCCACCTGACAAGGGCTCTAAAATATTTTATTATTATATATTTATATAAAATAGTTATATTGTTATATATTATATTAGTAAAATTTCCTCAGAAGAATGTGTCATAAAGCTTTATTCCCAATTTACTAAGAATTGTTTTGTAAAAGCAACTAACATTATTTTAAAATGGACCCACTGAGACTTTAGTATAATTTAAAATGTTATTTTAATAAATAGTTAAATCAACTGATAACTGCTGTTTGCAGTTGTTAAGTAATATGATTTTTCTTAAGTATTTTGTAATTGAATATTAGAAAAAAACTTTTTTTTATATTAGATACTAGAGGCTGGTGCACAGAAGATGGGGGATGTCCCTCAGCCCAGCATACACCCTCTCCAATCTGGGACACCTTGAGAGTTGTCCAACTGCCCGTTTAGGCCTAATCCCAGTAGGATCGGGCCTAAAGAGGCAGTTGGACATCCTCACAATCCAGGACAGCTGGCTCTAAACTGATCACCTGCCTGCCTCCCTGATTGCCCCTAATCGCTTCTGCCTGCCAGGCTGATCACCCCCTAACCACTACCATGCCAGCCTAATTGATGTCTAACTGCTCCACTGCCAGCCTATTTGCCCACAACTTCACTCCTCTGCCAGGCTTGATTGCCCCCAACTGCCCTCTCTTGCAGACCTGGTCCCTCCCAACTGCCCTCCCCTGCTGGCCATCTTATGATTTGCCCTGAAGAGTATCTCAGATCAGGGTGGGGGTTCCTTTGGGGCATGGGGCAGCTGGGACAAGGGGCCTGTGGTGGTTGGCAGGCTGTCCACATCTCTCAGCAACCCAAATGGAGGCCCTGGGATCTGGGACTTATTTATCTTCTACAATTGAAACTTTGTATTCTGGAGCAAAGACAGGCCTCTGCTTGCTCTGTGGAGACAAACATTTCTGTTTGGTTTTATTTAAATTCTATAATTGAAACTTTGTAGCCTAGAGTGGAGGCCTAGGCACTAGGGCTGCAGAAGCTTGGCTTCCTCCATAGCCCTGGAAACCCCAGCCTCTGCTCTCTCCAGCTCTGTGGCTGCCACCATTTCTGTTGGTATATAGCTTCTATAATTGAAACTTTGTGGCAGTGAGTTGAGGCCTAGGCTGGCAAGGGCAAGTGGAAAGCTTGGCTTCCTCTATTGCCAGGGAAACCCAAGCCTCCCTCCTGCTCTCAGTGGCCACAGCCATTTTGATTGGTGTTTATTTGCTCCTGATTGGCTGGTGGGCATGGCTTGTGGGTGTGGCTTGATTGGAGGTATGGTCAATTTGCATATTACTATTTTATTAGATAGGGATATTTTTTGTTTATATTTAATAATTACTCTTATTTTTTGCATTCACTTTTTTTTTGTTTCTAAGTCAATTTGAATTTAAGAATACCTTTCCTTAACAGAATTGTTCTTAGAACACAATACCTTTTTTATAATGCTAATTCATTCATTATTGATTAAAAAAAGCTAGAGGCCCAGTACATGAAATTCATGCACGAGGGGGTGGTGATGTCCCTTAGCCCAGTCTCCAATAAGGGACCCCTTGAGGGATGTCAGATTGCCTGTTTAGGCCTGATACTCAGTAGGATTGGTCCTAAATTGGCAATCATACATCCTTCTCACAATCTAGGATTGCTGGCTCCAAACTGCTCACTTGCCTTCCTCCCTGATTGCCCCTAACCAGTTCTGCCTGCCAGCCTGATCACCCACTAACCACTACCCTGCCAGCCTAATTGATGTCTAACTGCTCCTCTGCCAACCTGTTTGCTCCCAACTTCCCTCCTCTGGGGCCTAGTCACCCCTAACTGCCCTCCCCTGCAGGCTTGATTGCCCCCAACTGCCCTCGCTTGCAGGCCTGGTCCTTCCCACTGCCCTCCTATGCTGACCTCATCACCAACAACTGCCCTCCCTTGCAGGGCCTGGAACCTTCCAATGGCCCTCCCCTGTTGGCCATCTTGTGATGGCCATCTCATGTCCACATGGGGGCAGGATCTTTGACCACATGGGGGCATCCCTCTTGTGTGTTGGAGTGATGGTCAATCTGCAAATTACTCTTTTATTAGATAGGATAGAGGCCTGGTGCATGAGTGGGGGCCAGCTGGTTTGCCCTGAAGAGTGTCCCATATCAGAGTGGGGTTCCTTTGGGGAGAGGGGCAGCCGGGGCAAGGGGCCTGTGGTGGTTTGCAGGCTGGCCATGCCCCCTAGCAACCTAAGCGGAGGCCCTGGTATCTGGGATTAATCTATGTCTACAATTGAAACTTCATAGCCTGGAGCGGGGAGACAAGCCTTCTGCTTGCTCCAGGGCAGCAGCCATTTCTGTTTGAAACATTGTAGCCTAGAGTGGAGGCCTAGGCAGGCAGTGGCAGGAGGAAAGCTTGGCTTCCTTTGTTGCCAGGGAAACCCAAGCCTTCCTCCTGCTCTCAGTGGTGGCAGCCATCTTGGTTGGAGTTCATTTGCATAATCTGCTCCTGATTGGCTAGTGGGCATGGCTATGGCTTGTGGGCGTGGTGAAGATACTGTCAAATTTGCATATTAATCTTTTATTAGATAGGATTTTTGATTTTATGTCAATTTTATTGATGTTATTGCTTTTTCAACAGATTCTTTCAAAGTTTTGAGTAGAGCTCACAATAGTGTCAAGTTTTAGCCCATTATGATAGATAGGGAAGAAAATACTTTGGATAAAATATGTCTTGGAAAAGCAAAATTATTAAAGCAGAAGCATATTCCAAAGGAACAATTTTGTTATGTTGATAAACATAAAAGCTATCAAAAACAGTGGAGAGATATTATACTTAACATACACAGTAGCAGTGTAAAATGTATATGGAAAATCCTGATATGCTTAATGTAAATAACTTACTGTATAAATGACAGGATTATTTTTAAAAAATATATTTTATTGATTTTTTACAGAGAAGAAGGGAGAGGGATAGAAAGTTAGAAACATCAATGAGAGAGAAACATTGATCAGCTGCCTCCTGCACAGCCCCGACTGCGGATGTGACCGCATTCAAGGTACATGCCCCAGTCTGCAGGTGGATGCTCCACCCACTGAGCCAAACTGGTTTTGGCATGACAGCATTATTTATATCATAATATTTGGTGCCAAATAAATGATATAATGGATTTAAATGCTGGGACTATGGTAAACATTCAATAAACTTTGGCAATTATTATTTGTAATATCAACTGTGGTAAAATTAATATTAATATAAAAATTGGTACTTCTGACCCTTTCATCTGAAAGAAAATGAAAAGTTTAGTTTTAAACTAAAAGTTTGTAGTTAGATTATAGGTAGTTTACTACACGCTGACAATTGTGTATCACTGTTATAAATGAAGAAATCACATAATTTCTTTTTCTTTTTTTAGGGAGTTGTAATGAATTGTCTAAAATGATGGGGGGATCAGTTACATAGAATAGGATAACTAAAGGAACTTATGAAACTCTACTGAATATCCTATATAATAAAAGCCTAGGTGGCATCACGCTCTCGTGCTATGCCCTCACATCACCACAAGATGGCCATCACTTGATGGCCATCACAAGATGGCAGCCCCACATTGTCACAAGATGGTTGCCCCACATTGTCACAAGATGGCCATCATAAGATGGTTGGTAGGGAAGGCAGTTGGGGGTAAAAAGGCCAGCAGGGGAAGGCAGTTGGGACAATTGGGCCAGCAGGTTAAGGCAGTTGGGGGCCATGAGGCCATCAGGGGAGGGCAGTTAGAGGTGACTGGGCAGACAGGGAAGGGCAGTTGTGGGAGATTGGGCAGGCAGGGGAGGGCAATTGGGGGCAATTGGCTGGCAGGGGAGGGCAATTGAGAGCGATTGGGCTGGCAGGGAAGCGGTTAGGCATTAATCAAACCAGTAGGGGAGCAGTTAGGTGGTGATCAGGCTGGCAGGCAGAAGCAGTTAGTGGCAATCAGACAGGCAAGCAGGTGGTTAGGAGCTAGCAGTCCCGGATCGTGAGAGGGCTGTCTAACTTTCGGCCTAAACCGGAAGTCAGACATCTTCTCAAGGGTTCCAGATTAGAGAGGGTGCAGACTGGGCTGAGAGATAACCCCTCCCTCCCTCAGTGCACAAATTTCATGCACCGGGTCTCTAGTACTAATATAAGGCTTTTATTAAAATGAATGATACTGTAAAGGAGAAAGAATATGCAGGAGAGCATTAAGGTCCCTAGAAAATTCCAGATGCAGTTCTCCAATTCCTTTGTTGGTCAAACAGGATGTATTTTGTCTCTGCATTGTGAGCCATGGAGGTATGTCTTAGAAATCTCAGTTTCAGGATAGCTTGGGGGAAAGTTTCCAGTGAAACAGGAATTTTTGGGGAATATAGGTAGTTTTAGAAAAATTTTAGAAAACAAAAACAAAATCACACAGGGCTGGAGACTGGGAGAAGGTACGTTTCCATAGCATAAGGAAGACAGGTGCAGTTACATCTCTATAAGATAAGGGCATGACAACAGTTGCATTTACATAAGACAAAAAAGCAGCAACAGGTACATTTCCATAGGACAAAGGAACTGGAAGTAATAAAAAAAAGGTCTATATTTACCAAATAAAGAAGAAAGAGGAAAGCCCAGAAGGAATAAAAGACAATGAGCAAGAAGGGCCTCAGAACTCACTATAGTAACCAATTCAAAAGGGAATATTGACCAATCAGAGGAGATATCAGGGCACAAGAACTGCAGCCTTTATAAACCATGGAAACAGGAAGTCTGTGGGACCCTTCCTCCTCCCCACAGGGGAGTCCATTCTGTGGGACTCTTTCCCTTTCCCCCATGGCAGTCTGTCTTGTTCTTTAATAAATTTCTATCTTTTCTATACCACCTTCTGTACATGGATTCATTCCTAGACTCCTGTGGACAAAGAATCTGGATTCCAGTTCAGGGGAACACCACGTGTTCCAGTCCAAAAATTCCATATCTTCAGCAGGATCTTTTACACCCCACCAGTCACATAGCCTCACCAGGTTGTGCAACAGGTTTAACTGGGTATAAACTATCTATGCTTAGATTCTAAAACATTGTAGAGAATTTGATCCCACATACTGCCAGAAGAGTTTTTAATTTGAAGAAACACACTGTAAATCACTATCTAATACATCTCATCCTTATCTTGGCTAAGGTGAATGGTCCTTTGACTAAAGCAAAGATAAGCTAAATCCGATTGTATGGCAATACTGTGGTATACAGATTTTCTCCCTGCATATGCCTGCCTTTTCCCTCATTAAGTGGGCTGTGTATTCTCCACACTATTTGGAACTGGGCTTAAAACTTGCTTTGGCAATAAAATTTAGGGGAACTGACATTGTGCCAGTTTCATTGAAAAGAGCTGGTGGCTTCCACTTCTACTTACTTGCTTGTTTCAGTTTCCATGTAGAGAGCTGCAGGCAAACCTCTTAGAGAATGAGAGAGGAGAGAGGACAGAGGAGAGAGAGAGAGAAGATCATATGGAGAAAAAACAAAGAACCTAGGCTGAACCAATATCAAGGCTCTAGGCATGTGAATAAGGCCTTGAATCCTCAACCTGTAACTGAACCATAAGAGCCGATAGGTGGGATGGAGAAAAGCTGTCCTTATTGAGCCCTGTTCTAATCCTTTACCCTAAATTTGTGAGCAAGAAAATGGTAGTTGTTAAAGCAAGTGCATATTGAAGGGGTTTAATTTGTTAGGAGGAGATTTTAGATTATATAGTGCCTGTATTAGTAAAAATTAAATTAAGTACTTACACATGAAATTTAATATTTAAATCAAAAGTCTAGATTTTCAAATACATTTTTATGTGAAACAAAGGAGAATCTTGCCTTTTTAAACAAAATATCTTTAGAAATTCTTTAAAAAGCAATCATGTGACCATTACTTTTAAAAATATACTTTATTTTTCAGTCAATTTTATTGACTTCTAATTTTTATTATTTCTTTTGTTCTACTTATTTTGGATTTAATTTATTCTTTTTCTAGTTAGTTAGGTGGAAATTCATATTATTGACTTATATCTTTATTTTTTTCTAATATATGCATTCAATGCAATAAATTTCTTCTAAGAATTGCTTTCATTGCATCCCACAAATTTTGATAAGTTATGTTTTTATTTTTGTTTAGTTCAAAATATTTTCTCAAAATCTTTGACCTATGTGTTATTTAGAAATGTGAGTTTTAATTTCCATGTATTTTGGAATGTTTTCATCTATCTTTTTATAAATTAAATTTATTACTAATTTAATTTCATTGTAGTCTGAGAGCAATCATTATATAATTTTTACTTTTCTAAAACAACATACCTTAATATGTTTCATGGCCCACAATGTGGTCTATCTGGGTGACTATTCCAGGTGAACGTAAGAAAATTTGTATTTCTGCTGTTGCATGAATAGTGTACAGATATTAATTATATTAAGTTGATTGATGGTGTTGTTAAAGTTAATTATGCCTTTCTGATTTTCTATTTCCTGGAACTGTCCATTTTTGATAAAGGAATGTGGAAGTTTTCAGTAATGATAATAAGTTCATATATTTCTCCTTGCAGTTCTATCAGTTTTTGCCTAACCTAGTTAGAGGCTTTGTTATTAAAAATATACATGTTAAATATTCTTATGTCTTCTTCAAGAACTGAGCCATTTATAATTATGTAAGTGCCCCCTCTTCATATCTGAAGAAGTCTTCTTTCTCTGAATTTAATGTAGCAATTCCTTTTTCCTTTTGGTTAATTTTAGCATGGCATATTTTTCTTCATTTATTTATGTTTAATCTATACAAGGGTGGGCAAAAGTAGGTCAATAATAATAAATAATACAATAATAAATAAATGATAATACTAGAATAAATTTGTGTTTTATATACTCACAGAGAGTAAATCTATTATTGCCAACCCCTGTATATGTTTTTATGTTTAAAAATGGATTTCTTTTAGATTACATATATTTGGGTCATGTTTTTTGATACATTCTGACAATTTCTCTCTTTTAATTGGTACATTTAGACCACTAGTGTTCAAAGCGATTATTGATATAGTTGGATTAATATCTACCATATTTATTGCTGTTGTCTATTTTGTTGACCTTGTTCTTTGTTCTTATTTTGGCCTTTTGATTTTTTTCTGCATTTTATGTTTATTTTACAATAGTTTTTAAAATCAGTTTTTATTTTTCAATTACAGTTGACATACAATATTATATTACTTTCAGGTGTACACCCCAGTGAATAGACATTATATATCTTACTAAATGATCATCTGAATAAATCTCTAACCCATCTGACAACAGATTATTTTGGATTTAACTTATTCTTTTTCTAGTTATTACAATATTCCCTATGCTGTATTTTACATCCCCAAAACTACTCTGTACCTACCAATTTGTACTTCTTAATCCCTTCACCTTTTTCACCCATCATCCAATTCCTCTCTTTTCTGGCAATTTTTAAAATGTTCACTATTCTATAAATTTGTTTCTGTTCAACTTGTTCATTTATTTTGTGGGGTTTTTTTTAGATTCAATTGTTGATTGATAAGTATTTATTGTCATTTTGTTATTTATGCTTTTTATCCGTTTCTTTTTCTTAAATAAGTCCCTTAAACAAATATTGTAATACTGGTTTGGTGGTGATGGATTACTTTAGCTTTTTCTTGTCAGAGAAGCTCTTTATCTGTCCTCTGATACTAAATGAAAGCCTTGCTCGTAGAGTAATCTTGGTTTCAGGTCCTTGCTTTTCATCTCTATTATTTGCCAGTCCATTCTGGCCTGTTAAGTTTCTGTTCAGAAATCAGCTGACAGTGGTATAGTAGCTCCCTTGTAGATAACTAACTGCTTTACTCTTGCTGCTTTTAAGATTCTGTATCTTTAACCTTTGGCATTTTAATTATGAAGTGTCTTGGTGTGGTCCCCATTAGGTTCATCATGCTTGGGGATCTCTCGACTTGTGCTTCCTCGACTTGTATGTCTATTTTCTATACCATGTTGGGAAGTTTTTTGCCATTACTTTCTTCAAATAGTTTTTAAACTCCTTGCTCTCTCTCTTTTTCTCCTAGCATGGCCATGATGCACATGTTGGTATGATTGCGGTTGTCCCAGAGGCGCCTTACTTTATCCTCATTTTTTCCTCTTTTCTTTTTTGTTGTTCTGATTGTTTTTTTTTTTTTTTGCTTCTTTATATTCCAAATCAATGATTTCATTCTCAAACTTTATCTACTCTACTATTGATTCCCTATACATTCTTCTTCTTTCCAGTTAGTATATTCTTCATTTCTGGCTGGTTCATTTTTATGGTTTCCATACCCTTTTTTTCTGCTGTTGAGGTTCTCACTAAGTTCACTTGTCTCTATTTTGTTTAGTTCTTTTCCTGGAATTTTGTTAAGTCCTTTCATTTGGGACATGTTCTTTTATCTCCTCATTTTGGCAACATCCCTATGTTTATTTCTATGTATTAGATAGAAATGCTATACCTGCAGGATTTGGTGGAGTGGCCTTATGTTGTGACTTCAGGGGAGTGCTGGTGCTAGCTGAATTTAACTCTTGGGCATGTTGCTTGAGGTGGTTGGGTGGTGCTTTATGTTGTCTGAAGCTGTCCATTGGGCCTCATGTCTCTGAGGCCTCCCGGGAGGTGCAGGCAAACATCAGCTCCTGCTTATGTTCTGCTTGGGGCCACCCAACATGAGCTACAGCACGATCTGCAGATGGCTGCTACCTGTGTACTGGGTTTGGAGATGCACAAGTAAAGCCAAGTTGTAAACCAAAGCCAGCTGCTACTAGTGCTGGATATGGGAGCCACTTAGTGAGAGGTATAGGGAATGCTGAGGCCAGATGTTACTTATTTGAGTTTTTAGTTAAATCTGAAGCAGAAGCCAATACAGGCCATTTCTATGGAAAAGCCACTGGAAACACCTTGGGTTGGCCCACAAGTTGGGTGGGTCAGGGTTTTATAAAATCGCCAGGGTGGGGTAATAGCCATTTTGGTAGAGACTGAGATATGGCTCCCACCTGCTCGCCCTGTGTGTGTGTGTGTGTGTGTGTGTGTGTGTCTCAGAAAAGGAACAATGGTCTCCACCAGCACCCCTGCTGAGAAAAAGTTATCCCCTAAGTCCTTACCCTGATGCCAGGGAATTCAGGTCCTGTCTGTATTTCTCTGGTACTCCCTGAGCAACTGCCCCAGTGAAGGAGTTCATAGGGACCAAGTCCAAATAAGTATGTGATAGGCCCTTTAGGAGGAACTTGCTGGAACTCCAGAAGCCTTCATCTTACTCAGCCACAATCCCTGCTATTTACAAGGTTCTAGTGCCAGGACTTTTCTTCCTGGCACTAGAACCTTGGTGGGGAAGGGCTGGTGCGGATCTGTGACCCCTCAATCCTCAGGGGCAATCTCTGAGCCAAGATATCTCTCCTGAGTTTTACCCACCACACATAGGTGTGGGATAACCCAATTCCTCATCTTCACACCTCCTAGTAGTCTTCATGTGACTTTTTCTTTATATTCTTAGTTGTAGGTCTTCCATTCATCTAGATTTCAGGCAGTTATGAATGATGGCTAGTCTGTGGTTTAGTTGTAATTTTGATGAGGTCTTGGGACAATTAGAGGATCACATTTACCTATGCTGTCATCTTAACTTATTATTATTATTATTATTATTATTATTATTACTTTCAGGTGTACAACACAATGATTAGACATTTACATAACTTGTGAAGTGATTACCTTGATAAATCTAGTACTCATCTAACACCTTACATAGTTATTACAATACTAGAGGCCCAGTGCATGAAATTAGTCCACTGTGTGTGTAGGGGGGTGTTGCTCAGCCTGGCCTGTGCCCATTTGTAGTCCAGGAGCCCCGAGATCAATCACTTACAGAGAGAGGCCCTGCCCACCCACTGCAGAGCAGGTAGCCTGGGCCTCCTTCTTTGGGGCAATGGATTACAGGACTCCATGATGGACCGCCCATGCAGAGGGAAGCTCTGTCCACCTGCCACCACCCACCAGTCAGTGGCCTAGGCTTCCCTCTGTAGGACAATTATGGGGTGATGGTGGTGCCTGCCACCAATTGCATTGCACCTGCCTTGGCTGGCCTCGCACCAGTGAGTGTCATAGCATGGTTGTCTGGACAGTTGTTCCACTGTTCAGCCATTTGTTTTATTTGCATATTACATTTTTATTTTTATAGATCATTGACTATATTCTCTATGCTGTACTTAATAGCCCCAAGACAATCTGTACCAATTTGCGCTTTCTAATCCCTTTACATTTTTCATACATTCTCTTCCCTCCTCTCCCATCTTGCAACTATCAAAATGTTCTCTCTATTATGAGCCTGTTTCTGTTCTGTTTATTTATTTTTATTCCACATATAAGTGAAATCATCTGCCATTTGTCTTTCTCTGTCTTATTTCACACAGAACAATACCCTTTAGATTCATCCATGTTGTTGCAGATGACAAGATCTTAATCTTTTTTTATGGCCCAGTCATATTTCATTGTATATACACAGTACTTCTTCTTTATCCATTCATCTATTAATGACATTTAAGTTGCTTCTATGTTCTGGCTGTTGTAAATAATGCTTCATTGAACATGGGGATGCTAACATCTTTTCAATGCAGTGTTTTGAGTTTCTTTGTATAAATACCCAGAACTGAAATTTTTGTGTCTTTGTCTCTTGTTATAGCCTTTGTTTGAAAGTCCATTTTGTCTGGTCTAAGTATTACTACCCCAGTTTGCTTTCATTGTAATGAAATATATTTTTTTTATCTCTTTACTTTCAGTCTGTGTGTGTCTTTTGATCTGAAGTTAGTCTCTTGTATACACCAAATGTATGGGTCTTGTTTTGATATTCATTCAGCCACCATATGTCTTTTCATTGAAGCATTTAATCCATTTGCATTTAAATTTCTTATTGATAGACATGTATTTATTACCATTTTATTATTTAGACTTTTGAGTTTTATTTCCTTATTCTTTAAAAAGACCCTTTATTTATTTATTTATTTATTTATTTTTGTAATACTGGTTTGATAGGAATGAACTCATTTAGCTTTTACTTGCCTGGGAAGCTCTTTGTCTTTCCTTCAATTTTAAATAACAGTGTTGCTGGTTGGAGTAATCTTGATTGTAGGTCCTTGCTCTCCACCACTTTGAATACTTCGCTCACTCCTTTATGGCTTGCATATTTTCCACTGAGAAATCATCTTTCAGTCTTATGGATGCTCTCTTGTAGGTAATTAACTGTTTTTTTTCATACTGTTTTTAGGATTCTTTCTGTCTTTAACATTTGGTATTTTAATTATGATGTGTCTTGGTATGGACCTCTTTGGGTTCATCTTGCTTGGGGACTCTGTGTTTCCTGGGCTTGTATGCCAGCTTCCTTTAACAGATTAGGGAAGTTTTCTGTTATTATTATTTTTTTTTCAAATAGATTCCTTGCTCTCCATTTTTTATTTCTGGCACCCCCATGATGTAAATGTCAGTATGGTTGAAATTTGCCCAGAATCCCCTTGCATAATCCTCATTTTTTGGATTCTTTTTCTTTTTTGCTGCTTTAATTAGGGGTTTTATTCTTCTATATCTTGTAAATAACTGATCTGCTCCTCTGCTTCATCTACTCCATTGTTGTTTTTTTGTAATGTATTCTTCATTTTTGTTATTATAGTCTTTATTTTTCACTGGTTCTCTTTTATACTGTCTCCATTTTCATGTTTCCTATATCTTTGTTCAAGTTTTCACTTATATCAATCATTGAGCATGCTTATAACCAGTGTTTTACAATCTGCATCTGGTATATGTTTTTAACTTTGTTTTGTTTATGTTTTTCTGGATCTTTATTTTGTTCTTTCATTTGGACATATTGTTTTGTGTTCTCATTTTTATACCTCCTTGCATTTGTTTCTATGTATTACCTCTTGGTAGAGTTACCTTATATAGCAGATATACTATTCCTTTCCCTTCCTGTTTCTCTAAAATCAATAAAATCATATTAAAAAAAAAACATTCACCTGGGTCCAGCAGTCCTTTGTCTTACTCAGCCACAATACTTGCTGGATTTTACATCCAGAAATTATGGAGACCTCTTTTCCTGGTATCAGACTCCAGGGCTGTTGGGGCATGGAATAGGCCAGGACCTGCCACATGTGGGTGTGGAACCACCCTTCTGTGGATCCACCCCTTTTATCAGTGTTCGTATGGTTTCTTCCGTATGTCCTTAGTTATAAGATTGCTGTTCAACTAGACTTCAGGTGATTCTCAATGATGGTTGTTCTGTATTCTAGTTGTAAATTTGATGTGGGTGTGGGAGGAGGCCAGCATAGTGTTTACCTACTCTGCCTTTTATGGTTGTATTAAGTATTTTATATGATTACTTTTCTCTCCTTTCTTAGCATATTAGTTACAGTGCTTGAAAACTTTTTTTCTTAGTGGTTGCCTTAGAGTTTACAATATATATTTACAGCTAACCTGAGTCCACTTTCAAATGACAGTATATACCATTTCCTAAATAGTATGATGCCTTATAATAAAAATGTAATCCTAATTTGTCCTTACCAATTTTTGATATCGTCACTGTCATTCACCTTACTTATATATAAGCATACATATCTCCCTAAAGAACTTCTTTTAACATTTCTTACAAGGAAGATCTACTGACAATAAATTCTTATAATTTTTGTTTATCTGAGAAAGTATTTTTTTCTTCACTTTTCAAAGATAATTTTTCAGGACACAGAGTTCTAGGTAGGTGTTACTGTTTTGTGTGTGTGTGTGTGTGTGTGTGTGTGTGTGTGTGTGTGTGTGTTGTCTCTTCTCAACACTAAATATTTCACTCCACTCACTTCTTATTACATAGTTAGGGAGGAGAGGATGTAATTACTTAACCATCTATATGTAAGGTGTTACAACCCCCTCCCCTTTTTTTAATCTCTGATTTTCTGCAGTTTGCATGTGATATGACTAGATGTAGGTGTTTGGGCCATTATCCTACTTGGTGATCTCTGAGCTTCCTGGAACCGTTCTTGTGTCTGACATTAATTCGGGGGAGCTTCATCATTTTGTCTCAAATTCTTTTTGTTGTTGTTGTTCCTTTTTCTTTCATCTCTTTTCGGTATTTTCCTTTTATGTAGGTTATAGCTTTTGCAGTTATCCCATAGTCTTTGTATATTCTTTTCTGTTTCTTTCAGTCTTTGATCTCTTTACATTTTCAGTTTGGAAGTTTCTCTTAACATATCCTCACTCTCAGAGATTCTTTCCTCAGCAATGTTCAGTCTACTAATGAGCCCACTGAAAGCATTTAAAACTGTCACACTGTTTTTGATGTTTAATATGTTTTTATCCTCCCTTAGTATTTACACCTCTCTGCTTACATTGCTCATCTTTTCTTTATTTCTGTCTACTTTATCCACTAGACCCCTTACTATATTAATCATAGTTGTATTAAATTTCTAGTCTGAATATTCCAACATCACTATCATGTCTCTTCAAATTGCTGTTTGCCTTTTAGTGTGCCTTGTAATTTTTTGTGTAGTAACAAGTCATGATGTAATGGGATAAATGTACTGAGGTAAATGCTTCTTTAATAATGTGGTGGTGAGGTGTAGAGGGAGGAGAAGAATTCTCTAGTCCTGTGGAAAAAAAAAACCACTATAAAGCATCTTTCAGTGAACACATGTCTCCGAACTGTGAGCTTCACAAGTGCTTCTTAGATCCCTCCCACCCCTTCAGGTGGGACAGGATGAAGAGAGTGGGCTCAAATGGATATTTTCCTTTTCACGTCAGGTAGGCTATGATAGAACCCCGGTAATTTTCTCTCTGGTAAACTAGTTTCATTGAAGGCGTTCTTAATAAAAATAGAATAGTCTGGAATACTTCAAAATAATTTGTCCCCTCATCCCTTAGTGGCAGCAGGAAGGGGTTTTTCTCTGATATTCACTATGAGTACCTGTTGCAACTCCTGGAGGTAAAATCTCAAAAGAATGTGAGCAACCTCCTGTGTTTGGGTGTCTTGGGAGTTTTTATCTCTTAAATATGTCTACACTAAACCTCCATCCATTTTTCTGTTATAATTCAGGTTTTGCTACCTCAGTTTTGCTCAGATCCTGGTTCTCTGTATTCATAATTTTGTCTCTCCAATTTTTAGGGCAGTGCTTTGCTATGAGACCTTACCTCTCTGACAGATATAAGAAGAGTTGCTGATTTTTCAGCTTTTTATTTGCTATTAGGATGGAGTGACAATTTCCAAGTTCGTTACATACTGAATTGGAAACTGCTGATTGTTGGAATTTTAAAAACATTAATTTGAAACTGGAATTTAGTTCTTGCATTGCTGTTTTAATTTAAATCTATTATTTCACATATTTATATAGACACTAGAGGCCTGGTGCATGAATTCATGCACAGGTGAGGTCCCAAGGTTGGTTGGGAGTTGGGGGGTTAAGATGCAATTGGCCCTCCAGGTGGGCAGTGAGATGCCCTTGCCAGCCTGGGATCCAGATCCGTCTCGCTGTCATTCACACTGGTTGTTGGGAGTCACCTGGAGGCCGCTTTCATATTGTTTCTTTCATGCAGAGCATCTAGGGAAGGGAAATAGCTGTGGTGCCCAAGGCCAACTTCCAGGTTTGTCAGTGCTTGGCCCATTCTCCAGAGATTGGACCTGTAGGATACTGAGGGAGTGAATGGCTGCCACTGGGTTGGTGGGTTGCCAGGAAAGTCAGCTGAGCAGCTCTCCTGCTGTGGGAGCACACTGAACACCCGGGGGCAGCTTCTGCATAGAATATCTGCCCCCCATGGTGGTCAGTGCACATCATAGTGACTGGTCAACTGGTCTTTCTGTTTTTTCAGTCATAACAGTTGCTTAGGTTTTTATATAAATAGATAAGCTTTTCTGTTCTTCTTAAAATATCTAATGGATACTTCTGTGCATTACTAGAGGCCTGGTGCATTAAATTTGTGCACTGCAGGAAGAGTGTCCCTCAGCCCAAATGCTTCCTCTCTATTCTGGGACCCCTAAGATTGCTGGCTTCCAACTGCTTGCCTGCCTGCCCCATTGACCCTAACCGCTTCTGCCTGCCAGCCTGATCACCCCCTAACCATTCCCCTGCCAGTTTGATCGATGCCTAACTGCTCCCCTGCCAGCCCGATTGTCCCTAACTGCCCTCCTCTTTATTAGATAGGGTTTCTTCTTCATTAGATAGGGTTTTTTCTTTAGCATATTGGACAGCCTTAACTGTTTAGCTCAGTGCATGAAGCATCAGTCTGTAGACTCAAGGGTCCCAGGTTCTATTCTGGTCAAGGGCATATACCCATAGCCACCATTTTTGTAGTGGAGTGATGGTTAATTTGTGTATTACTCTTTTATTAGATAGGATAATTGAAACTTTGTAGCCTTAAGCGGAGGCTTGAGCTGGCAAGGGATGCGGAAAGCTTGACTTCCTCCATCGTCGGGGAAACCCAAGCCTCCCTCCTGCTCTCTGTGACTGGCAGCCATATTGGATGGGTTAATTTGCATACTTGCTCTGATTGGCTGGTGGGCGTGGCTTGTGGGTGTGATGGAGGTATGGCCAATTTGCATATTTCCCTTTTATTAGATAGGATAGCTATATGGTACATATGTCAGTACTGCATTTTTTGTACATTTTCTATAGGTAATTTTAGATGAGATTTTAAATGATTGACTAGGAGTTCCTCAAATGAGAATAATTTATATTCCTCTATTTATATACAGAACACTGGTGGCCTGGTACATGAAATTCATGCATATTAAAAGGGGATTAATTAGAGGAAATATTTTAATATTGCTATTTGCCCTTTCTCTATAATAGAAGTATCAGAGATGAAAGAAAATTAGTAAAATGTATATGAAAATCTTCCTCCTGTTAGAGTTTGGGGCACATCACTGGACCCAGAGTCAAGTCCCTACCAACCCATGTGCCCCTCAAAATCACACAAAACTCAGACCTAGCCAGCACCCCTCCATTGAGCCAGGTCCAGACCCAGCTGGTCTCACCTTTGTCAAGTCCCTCTGGGTGAGGGGTGCAGCCTCAGGTCTGCCATCAAGCCCCAGTGGTAGGGGGCACAGCCTCAGGTTCCCTGTCAAGCCCTGCAGGGAGAGCAGCATGAGGTCCCCTAGCTCGGGGTAAGAGGAGCAACCTGAGGTTCCCTGGCCCAGCACTGGGGTGGGGGGCTCACCTTGAGGTTGCTTGTCAAGCCCCACCAGGCGAGGGGGGCATGGCCTCAGTTCCCCCAGCCTGGTGCTTGGAATGGAGGCGTGGCCTGAAGTCTCCCGGCCTGGTGCTGGGGAAAGGGGAATGGCCTGTGGTCCCCTGTCAGGCCCTGCTGGACTGGGGGTGGGGTGGCCTGAGGTTCCTTGGCCTGGCTCCAAGGTGTGGGCCATGGCCTGAGGTTTCCTGTCTAATCCCATGGGGGTGAGAAGGGGTGCAATCTCAGGTCCTTGCTTATTGCTCATTAAGGCATGTTATGAGAATTCGGCTTCCATTGTGGTTTCAGCCATCTTGTGTTATGGACGCCGCCCCCCCCCCCCCCCCGTGGGTGCTGGCATATTTGTAGTGGAGTGATGGTCAATTTGCATATTCCCTCTTTATTATATAGGATTTTAAATGAAATTGTAGCAAAAATAGAGTAAAGTTAATAAAGGTTGCCATTATTACAGACCTTTCCTGAGAGAAAGTTATAACTCCCAATCCTTATGATTCAGCCACTGACAGGAACATTGCTGGGAGCACAGTATGAACTATCCTCTGATGGACGTGTAGAAATCAGTTTCTATGTTACTTTAGACACTGTAATAGAGTAGTTTCTGTTTCCACAGCAGAACTCAGCCTCCAATGACTAACATATGTAGATATGTATAAAAAACTGCTCTCACAAACTTCATTTAGACTATCTATGTAGGTTTGTTTCTTATGTGAAGTTTATCAGATTTAAATCACTGTATTTTTTTTCATGACACTACTGAAATGTTCATGTAAGCATATGAATACCAAGTTATAAAGAACTTGCCACTACAGTGATTTCAAAGTTAAGAGGGAAATGACCAGCTAAATCACCATAAAGTGAATTTAAGATTAATTCAATTTTTTCTTATGAGAAGAGCAAAATAGCTTGAGAAGAAAACTGTAGAAATATTAAAAGTTTCTAAGTGACACTGGCAATGAATCTGGTTAATATATCTTTCAAACACACACACACACACACACACACACACACACACACACACACAGATACAAATTATCTCATGGCATGATTTTGGAATTTTAATTATAATGAAGAGAGTATTGTCTATGAATGAAAACAGGTTTCAAAAGAAAAAATAAATCATACATTATTTTAGATTCTTCAAAAAAAATCATTTGGTTTATATCCATTTTATTTGCCATTGAGACACCCACTATGCACTATATGCTAAATTTTCACAAAGTATTGATATCATTGTAATTAGCTAGTCCTATCTAATAAAACTGTAATATGCAAGTTAACCACCACTTCGTTGCAAAGATGGTAGTGCCCATAGCCACAAGATGGTGGCAACCAGTCCCCTCAGGCCTGGCGGACTCCCTAGTCCTTTCAGCCTGAACTGATTATTATGGCAAGTGGACTGAGAAGGTTTTCAACAAGTGTGAAAATCAAGTGTGAGAAGCAAGTGTGAGAAGCAAGTCTTGACGGGATTGAGTGAGAGCTGGCAGACTCAAGGCCCTTGCCCCCTGGGAGGCCCTCAGAGTTCCGTTCTGAAACCTCAGGAGCCCACTCCAGAGCGGGCCTAGAAAGAAGCACTGTTGCTGCCTGCAACAGGTCCCTGGTTAAGGAAGCAGGTCCAAGTCACAGCCATGAGGCCTGGTGGGGCTGTCTCACCCTGGACCATCCATGGTGAGTGAGCTCTGGCAGGGGCAGCAAGCATCTTCGGGATCACTGTCTGCCTCCAGGCTGCCTGTGGACACTGGTGAAGCGAGTGAGGGTTGAACATTTTAATGAAAATGGGATGCCTATGCCCCGGCCCACCATACCCTGGACTGCAGAGAGAAGAGTGCAGCAGGATCAGGTGTGCAGCCTTAGGACCCTGTTAGGAGGCCTTGGGGCTCGGGAGGGGCTGGGAGCAACCTGCAGGCACACTACCCGGAAGAGGTGCTGAACCATGAGGACGTTGAGGGCTGGCTGATGGAGGTGCACAAAGGTGCAGATGAGGTGGCTCTCACCCGCACTGAGATGGAAAAGTGCATTGACAGCCTGATGGACTAAATTGCCTTTCTGAAGAAGGTGCATGAAGAGGAGACTGCCAAGCTGCAGGCACAGATCCAGTGTGCTCAGATCTCTGTGGAGATGGACGTGTTCTCTAAGCCCCAACGCTCCATCCACATCCAGTGGGAGAAGCTGGCTGCCAAGAACATGCAGAATGCCAAAGGATGGTTCAAGAGCCACTTCACCGTGTTGACTGAAGAACACTGAAGTGGTGCGCACTGCCAAGGAGGAGGTGTCTGAGAGCTGTCTCAAGGCCAAGACCCTGGAGATCCAAGCACGCTGGGGCATGAACGAAGTGCTGGAAAAACTGCTGCAATAGCTGGAGGATAAGCAGAATGTCCACATTAGTGCTAGGCAGGACACAATCAACAAATCTGAAAATGAATTGAGAACTACAAAGAGTGAAATAGCACGATATTTAAAAGAATACCAGGACCTCCTCAATGTAAAGATGGCTTTGGACATTGACATTGCAGCTTACAGGAAACTCTTGGAAGGTGAGAAGACCCGGCTCAGTTTCATCAGCATGGGAAGCATGGCCAGTGGCTACTCCCAGGGTTCCGAGGTCTTTGGTTGATCTGCATATAGTGGTTTACAGACCAGCTCCTACTTGATGTATGTTCTCTTCTTATCTTCTTAATACACCAGCCACATCCAGGAGGAGCAGAGTGAGGTAGAGATCACTGAGGCTGCAAAAGCTGAGGAAGCTAAGGATGAACCCCAATCTGAAGGAGAAGCTGAAGAGGAGAAGGAGAAGGAAGAGGCTGAGGAAGAGGAAGGAAAGGAAGAGGAAGAAGATGCCAGGAAGAATATGAGAATGCAAAGGAGGAAGAAAGAGGTGAAGGAGAAGAAGATGCCCAAGAAGCTGGTGGTATGTCATATCCTATCTATACTAATAAAAGGGTAATATGCTAATTAGACCATGAGACCTTCTGGATGACATCTCAGACAAAGTCATGGTGGTGGGACCAAGGCAGTGGCAGTTAGGGGTGATTAGACAAGGAGGAGAGGGCAGTTGGGGGTGATCAGGCTGGCAGGGGGTCAGTTGGGGGCAATCAGGTTGGCAGGGGAGGCAGGTGGGGGTGAGCAGGCCAGCATGTAGAGTGGTTAGGGGCAATCAAGCAGGCAGGCAGGTGAGCGGTCAGGATCCAGTGGTCCCAGATATTGAGGGGGTTGTCTGACTGCTGGTTTAGGCCTGATCCATGTGGGGTCAGACATCCCCTAAGGGTTCCCAGATTAGAGATGGTGCAGGCTGGGCTGAGGGACACCCCCACCCCCTGTGCAAGAATTTTGTGCACCAGGCCACTAGTTATTAATAACAGGAAAAAAGCAAAGGGAGAAAAAGACTAGACATTAAGCATGCCATTTTGGCAGCTTCACCTAGAAACTGCGACTTTCCCCAAAGAGCCACCAGGGTTTGACTACCTGCAAAACATTGGGGGAAGATATCCAACAAAGTAAAGATAGAAATGTGCCCCGTAGAGTTGAGGTGACATAGAGAAGATATGTGCTTCAGTCACATCTGAGAACATAAAGCATTGGCCAGAATGTGGCCAACTGCAAGTGTGGGGAAATTTGGCAATGCATAATCCCCTAAACAAAGGAGTTTGCTTGTGGGGCTCTCCCAATCCTGATTCCTTAATTCACCCCTCTAGCCCATGGCCATGTGAACCCCCACATGCAATGCAGTAATGGGCTTCAGCTAACCTGATGCTGTATTAAACTGTGCAGATATGGAAAGGAATCTTTGGACACAGGCTCTAGTTTTAGCTCTACTGAAGCCCCAGCTATACTTCTATAAGTGGACTAAGGGAAATGTGATTTTAGAAACCCAAGGTGTAATTACATGGAAATAAAACTTTCTACCATATCTCATCGTCCTGTAGGGATCTCCAGAAATGCATATTCTATAAATGCATATCCCACGAACCTCACTTTCATGTGCAATAAAGCAGAGAAGAGGACCTCTCTTATCCTGTAATAATATTAGCAGGCACACTGGACTTTGAAGTCTAATTTTGGTTTGAAATGACTGATATTTGTGCTTTTGTTTCCTTGTCCATTGTTTCTAGATTATACACTCATTCTATGATAAAATATTGAGCATATAACCAGAAAACTTTCTCTGCTTCTACAGTGCTAATTTATGGTGAAGATATTTGATGGCAAATAAAGCTTTATTAAAATCAAATAAATGAAACTGCCAAGTTAATGCAAAGGCTCTATGAAAACTGAAATTTTTGTTGTGCCATGATTTTCCCACATTGTTTGACACAAAAACTACTTAGCCTGTCTTTTGAGGCTGAAGAAGCACTTATGGATTTATTCAAATGTGTTAAAATATCTCAGAAGGCCCCACCTTTAGGTGAAGTTTAAATAGTGTGTATAAAATATGAACCAAGGGAAAATTCATAATGTCCTTTACCTTCGTGAGGCATAAACTATGCAAAATAATACATATTTATATATCTTTAAAACATAATACAAATACTCCAAAAATCTAGAGTTTTTGAATAGGTAGAGGTCCACAGGGATGTTTAATTTGCATATCACTGGCTTGGGTAGCACAGGTGCTAAGGGTGATTTCTGGTTGAAGGTGTCACCTGTGAAATAACAAAGGTTGACTCTTTGCATGCCTACCTCCCTGCTGCTGGTAGCTAAGTAATACTCTTATTTGGCTGATTTCCTAATAAACTACATGTGGGTGGGTGTTGAGGTTGTGCCATTACAAGTCATCATCTGTTAGATCAAAGTGCAGAGGGAAGAATGGCAGGTGTACAGTATTAATAGCTGCATTTATCTCCCCAGTCACTTAATAATTGTTCCTGGTGTGCCTTCCCAGTTGCAGAGCATTTCATGGACTCCAAAAGCATTTTGATGAGGATTAATATGTTCCATGATGGCAGAGTGCTACATGTAGGGTGTGGGTATGTTTCATTTCCTAATGAGTCACTGGTGTAGCAAACAGATATAGGAAACCACTTGAGAGTTTTCATTCATGTTGCTGTTCTTTCATGATCAAATATTAGCATTTGCCTTTACATTATTAATATGTACTTAAGAAGGAAAATAGTATTTTCATCCTATTTTTATAACTATTTCCTCTTATTTAATAGAGCCTTCTGTATGTTAGCCAGATATTGATCTAGGCTTTTATATACATACTAGAGGCCTGGTGCACAAATTCATGCATGAGTGGGGTCCCTCAGCCTGGATGGTGATCAGAGCCATCCAGGTGCCAGCTGAGAGGAGGGGCCCTGGGAGGTTGACTGTGGGAGTGCATGGACCACTAGGGGGCAGCTCATGCATTGAGCATCTTCCCCCTGGAGGACATCCCCCCCTGGAGGATACACACACACACACACACACACACACACACACACACACACTAGAGGCCCAGTGCACAAAATTTGTGCAGGGGTGTGGGTCTCCTCATCCAGCCTGCACCCTCTCCAATCCAGGACCCCTCAGGAGACATCTCTCTCACAATCCTGAACCACTGGCTCCTAACTGCTCACCTGCCTGGTCACCCCAAATTGCCCCGCTGCCAGCCTGATCACCCCTAACCGCTTCTGCTTGCTGGTCTGATTGCCCCTCACTAACCCCCTCCCCTCCTGTTGACTTTGTCACCCCTGACTGCCTCCCTGCTGGCCTAATTATCCATGACTGCCTCTGCCTGTCAGCCTGATTGCCCCCAACTGCTCCCCATGCTGGCCTGGTTGCCCTATGCAGCCTGCTGTTCAGTTGTTTGGTTGCTCTTCACTGCTCCCCCTGCTGGCCTGGTTGCCCTACTCAGCCTGCTGCTCAGTCATTTGGTTGTCCCTCACCAACCCCCCTGCTGGCCTGGTCACCCCACACAGCCTGCTGCTTGGTCGTTTGGTCGCTCCTCACTAATCCCCCTGGTGGCTTGGTTGCCCCATGCAAGCCTGGTCGGTTTTAACGGTCATTTAGGCATACACACACACACACACACACATACACACACACACACACACACACACACTAGAGGCCCTTTGTAGGAAGTTTCCTGCAGTAGGGCTTCCTGGGGTGATCTCCGCCACCCCATCTGCTTCCCTCCCTTCTCCACTGCCTGCTTGCTTGCTTCTTCACAGCTTCAATCTCTTCTTCAGCGCTTGGCTTCCTTCTATACTGTTTTCAGTCTTTGCTCTTTGGATATGCAAATTAACCACCATCTTGGTTAAGTTAATTGGCTCCTGATTGGCTGGTGGGCATGGCTTGTGGTTGTAGTAGAGGTTTGGTCAATTTGCATGTTTATCTTTTATTAGATAGGACTAGAGGCCCAGTGCACAAAATTTGTACATGGGTGTGGGTGTTAGTGTTCCTCAGCACAGCCTCTACCCTCTCTAATCTTGGACCCCTCAAGGGATGTCTGACTGCCCTCTCACAATCTAGGACTGCTGGCTCTCAACTGCTTGCCTGCCTGCCTACCTCCCTAACCGCTTCTACCTGCCAACCTTATAACACCCAAAGACTCCCCTTACAGCCTGACTGACACCTCACTGTTCCTCTGCCAGCCTTTTTGCCCCTAATTGCATTCCTGTGCCAGCCTGGTCAACCATAATTGTCCTCCCACCAGCCTGGTTGCCCCTAACTACTCTCCCCTGCTGGCACAGTCTCCCTGAACTGCTCTTCTCTGCTGGCCTGTTCACCCCTAACTGCCCTCCTCTGCAGGCCTGATCATCCACAACTGCCCTATTCTGCTGGCCTAGTCACCCCCAACTGCCCACCCCTGCAGGTCTGGTTCACCCACAACTGCAATCCCCTGCAGGCCTGGGTGCTCCCCATCTTCCCTCCCCTGATGGCCTGGTTTCCTCCAACTTCCCTCCTCTGCTGGCCCATCACCCTGAAATTCCCTCCCTGCTGCCCTGATCACCCACATCTGCCCTCCTCTGCAGGCCTGTTCCACCCCAACTGCCCTTCCCTGCAAGGTTTGGTACCCCCTCTAATGTTCTCCATTGCAGGCCTGGCCCCTTCCCCAACTGTCTTCCCCTGCAGTCCTGGATACCCCCAACTGCCCTCCCTTGCTGACCTGGTCTCCGCCAACTGTCCTGATCTGCTGTCCCAGTCACCCTTAACTGCCCTCCCTTCTTGTCTAATTGCCCAAACTGCCCTCCCCTGCAGTCCTGGTCTCCCTCAACTGACCTACCTTGCAGGCCTGAGTCCCCTCGAACTGTTCTGCACTGCAGGACTGGTACCCCCAAACTGCCCTGCCCCACTGGTCTGGTTCCCCTCTCCTCAACTGCCCTCTCCTGCCTGGTCCTCCCCCAACTGCCTTCCCTTCCTGGCCTGGTCTTCCCCAACTGCCTTCTTCTGCTGGCTTGGTCACCCCCAACTGCCCTCCCTTGTTGGCCTGGTCACCCCTAACTGCCTTTCTCTGCTGGTCTGGTCACCCCTAACTGCCTACAAGTGCCCTCCCCTGCAGGCCATCTTCTGGTGGCTATCTTGTGTCCACGTGGGGGCAGCCGTCTTTGACCACATGGGGGGTAGCCATCTTGTGCCTTGGAGTGACAGTTAATTTGCATATTACTCTTTTATTAGATAGGATAAAAACATTGCTTTTTCTAGTATTTTTAAATGTCTAAATAGTCAGTGCAAATTTGGCAGCTAAATTTCAGTAAATTAGTAATTGTTGCTCCCATGTATTCAGAAGTAAAATTTTGACCCTAAATATTAGTATATTTGCTTGTAAAATTTTTACTCCTCTGTGTCATTTTGCATATCTCCAAATATGTCCTCATGCTTGCTTTCTAACTGACCAAACTCTTACATCACAGTTATACTCCAATAACATGTGCAAAAATACGGAAATGTACTGCTGTCTTTTGAAATGAGAACTTACAATTTCAGAAATTGCCATCAGAGGACAGACAGGTTATTAATCCTCCACACAGATACACTTTCTCCTTTTATAGTATTCAGATTGTTGCTAGGATCATAGTTAACATGCATTTTCTAGGCTCTCTCATACATAGTTGAGTCTACAGGACTAGGTCTTATCATAAAATGTGAGGATAAGTGGGTGACTCATCTCTGAGAGAGTTTTTAAAATAGATAATCGCCTTCTCCATGTTCTCTCTTCTCTTTGCTGACTAGATGGAGATGACAATATGGCAATAGCAGTTAGAGGGGAGACACATTGTATAGGAGTCTGAGTCACTGAATATTAATATTAATGAACCTCTTGTCAACTAACAATAAACACCTTGGACTATTACCTGAAAGGAAAGGAATATCTATTACATTATAGCAATATATATTACTGAGTATATTATATTATATAATATACTAGAGGCCTGGTGCATGAAATTTGTGTATGGGAGGGGTGTACCTCAGCCCAGCCTGCATCCTCGGGTGATATCTGACTGCCAGCAGCGGGCCTAAACTGGGAGTCAGACATCCTTCTTACAATCTGGGACCACTGGCTCATAACCACTGGCCTGCCTGCCTGCTTGATTGCCCCTAACTACTCTGCCTGCCAGCCTGATAGACTCCTATCCACTCCCCTGCCAACCTGATTGAGGCCTAACTACTCTCCTGCTGGCACAATTGTCCCCACCTGCCCTCCCCTGCTGGCCTGATCGCCTCCAACTGCCTTCCCCTGCAGGGCTGAGGGGACTGGGGGACTCTGGCTGGATGAGGTGGGGTTGAGGGACTGGTAACTGCCATCTTGTGGCTGTGGGCTTCACCATCTTTGTGAGGGTGTGATGGTCAATTAGCATATTCCCTCTTTATTAGATAGGACCTGAGGCTTGGTGCACAAAATATGTGCCCTGGGGCAGAAAGTCTCTCAGTCCAGTCTGTACCCTCTCACAGTCTAGAACTTCTTGAGGGATGTCCACCTGCTGGCTTAGGCTTAGGCTTGGGGGATTGGGATTAAGCAAGCAGTCATTCCTCTCACATTTGGAACCCCTCTCTCCTTACCACTAACCTACAGTGGAAGCGGGAAAGGCTTCTGCCACCAGTGCTGTGTTTACCAGTTGTGAACCCAGCTTCTGGCTGAGAAATGCTCCCCCTGTGGGAATGCACTGACCATCAGGGGGCAGCTCCTGCATAGAGAATCTGGCCCCTGGTGGTCAGTGTGTATCATAGTTACTGGTCATTCCACCAGTCATTCTGTCATTCGTTCGATTTACATATTAGGGTTTTATTATATAGGATAAGGTTATATATCATGTTTATTATAGTATCTTAATTTAGCCTAAGTAAAACAATGCCACTGTATGAAACACAGACTGAAAATGGTGAAGCCTTTCTCAAGATAAACATTATTAACTCCAATCCAGAAACTGTAGATGTTTTGAAAATTGTGCTAAAAATTTTTTAGAACTCTTTAAGATTCAGCACTAGGATTGCTGTGATCAGCAGCATCGTTATAATGACAAGTGAATATAGCACAGTTGCAAAGTTCTGAGTGTTTGCCAAATCTGACATTAATAAATGATTGCCTGTCTTGTTTATAAAATTAAACATTAAATATTAACATACAACAGCAGGCAGTCTGGAAAAACTTTTTTTTTTCAAGTATATATTTTATTGATTTTTTTACAGAGAGGGAGGGAGAGGGAGAGAGAGTTAGAAACATCGATGAGAAAGAAACATCAATCAGCTGCCTCCTGCACACCCACTGCTGGGAATGTGCCTGCAACCAAGGTACATGCCCTTGACCAGAATTGAACCTGGGACCCTTGAGTCCACAGGCGAATGCTCTATCCACTGAGCCAAACCAGTTAGGGAGAAAACTTTTTCTTATAGAGATTCTTTTAAATTCTCACCTGTACATTTTTTTCTGTTAATTTCTAGAGAGAGTGGAAGGGAGAAGGCAGAGAGAGAGAAAAAAAATCAATGTGAGAGAGACACATCAGTTGGTTGCCTCCCACAAGGGCTGTGCAACCTGCAACTAAAGTATGTGCCCTTGAGCCAAACCAGACAGGGCTCTCTAGAAGTTTGGAAGAATTAATTAAAAAATATTTAATATTTTCTATAATAATAATATGCCTATTAACTTTCCACAGTGATAGGGAAAAATCATGTGTTTTTTTCTCTTTCTTCCTTTTCCTCCAAAGTTTAAAACTTTAATGAGCATTATTATTATTATTTTTGTATAGTTTTAGATGTTTGAAACTTAGAACTTAAAAAAAATAAAACAAATTGTGGAATCTCTCAAGAACTAAATTTTTTTTCTAGATATTTGTCCATTTTGCTTATATTTCAGGTAGAATCAGAAAACCTGAGTAGACCAATAATAATTGATGAAATTAGTAAATAAAAAACTCCCAGCAAACAAAAGCACTAATCTGGATGGCTTCATAGGGAAGTTTTACCAAACATTCAAAGAACTAGCACCTATTCTCCTCAAACTATTCCAAAAATCCAAGAGGAAGAAACACTTCCAACCTCTTTTTATGAGGCCACAGTTATCCTAATTCCAAAACCAGAAAAGAGACTACAAAGAAAGAGAACATAGATCCTAAAATCCTGAACAAAGTATTAGCAAGTAAGATCCAGTAATATATTAAAAAGATCATACACCATGACCAAGTGGGATTTATTCCAGGAATGCAAGGCTGAGATAATAGTTGCAAATTGATAAATATGATACATCACATAAACAAATTAAATGACAAATAATCATATGGTTTATCCATAGACACAGAAAAAACCTTCAACAAAACTTAACACCCATTTTTAATAAAAACTCTCAGCAAAGTGGAAATAGAGGGATCATACCTCAACAAAATAAAGGCCATCTATGACAAAGCTATAGCCAACATCATACTCAATGGGAAAAAATTAAAACCATATCCCCTAAGAACAGGAAAAGACAGGTAAGTCCACTTTTACCGCTCTTTTTAACATAGTACTGGAAGTCCTAGCCACAACAATCAGAAAAGAAGAAGAGATAAAAAGCATCTAAATTGCCGAAACCGGTTTGGCTTAGTGGATAGAGTGTCGGCCTGTGAACTGAAAGGTCCCAGGTTCGATTCCCAGTCAAGGGCATGTACAGTGGCTGCGGGCACATCTCCAGCAGGGGGTGTGCAAGAGGCAGCTGATCGATGTTTCTCTCTCATCGATGTTTCTGACTTTCTATCCCTCTCCCTTCCTCTCTGTGAAAAATCAATAAAATATATTTTAAAAAATAAATAAAAAGCATCTAAATTGTAAAGGAGGAAGTAAAATTCTCATTATTTGCAGATGACATAATATTGTACATAGAAAATTCTAAGGACTCCACCAAAACACTACTAGATGTAATAAATGAAGTTGGCAATGTAGCAGGATACAAAAATAACAACCAGAAATCTATACATCAAGTAGAGGTCCGGTGCACAAAATTCGTGCATTCAGGCTGGGGCTGGGGGGTCCCTGAGCCTGGCCTGCACCATCTCACAGTCTGGGAGCCCTTGGGGGATGTCCAACTGACAATCTATGCCCACTCCAGAGAGTGGGCCTAACCCATCAGTTGGACATCCTTAGCACTGCCGTGGAGGTGGGAGAGGCTCCCACCACAGCTCCTGCACTCACCAGCTGTGAGCTTGGATTCTGGCTGAGCAGTGCTCTCCCTGTGGGAAGGTACTGGCCACGAGGGGGAAGCTCCTGCATTGAGTGTCTGCCCCTACTCGTCAGTGTGCATCATGATTTGCATATTGGCTTTTTATTACATAGAACTAGAGGCCCAGTGCACCAAATTTGTGCATGGGGTGGGGGGTGTCCCTCAGTCCAGCCTGAACCCTCTCCAATCTGGGACCCTGCATACCTGCCTCCAGAGTCCCCCGGTACCCTTCCTCCTACCCCCAGCCTCCCAGAGCTGGCCTGAGGTTCAGGTAAACAGGGCTGGCCGAGACTTGCATTGCCGGCTGAGGTAGAAGCAGAGGTGTTATGGGGCATTGCCTTTCCCTGATTGCCAGGTCACCTTTCACCCCTAAGGGTTCCTGGACTGTGAGAGGGGGCAGGCTGGGCTGAGAGAACCTCCCCTAGAGCATGAATTTTCAAGCATTCGGTCTCTAGTATCAAAATAAAAAGCTTCTACACAGCAAAAGAAACCATCAACAAAAACAACAAGAGAGCCCACTGCTTGGGAGAACATATTTGCCAATGATTTATCTGATAAAGAGTTAATATCCAAAATATATAAGGAACCCATAGAACTTAAGAAGAAGAAGGCAAATAATGCAATAAAAAAATGGGCAAGGGACCTAAATTGACACTTCTCCAAAGTGGACATACAGATGGCCATGAGACATCTGAAAAAATGCTCAAAGTCAATGATCATCAGATAGATGTCAATTAAAATGTCAATGGAGTAACAACTTATCTGTCAGAATGGCTAAAATCAACAAATGAATAAATGACAAATGTTGGCTAGGATGTGGAGAAAAGGCAACCCTAGTACACTGCTATGGAAATGCAGAATAGTGCAGCCATTATGGAAAACATTATGGTTTCTTCAGAAAATTAAATATGTCCGAAGAGACCTGAAACACTAATCAGAAAGAATGTATGAACGACCATATTCATAGCAGCACAGTTTACAGTAGCTAAGATCTGGAAATGGTGCAAGTGCCCATCAGTAGATGAGTGGATAAAAAATCTGTAGTACATTTGCACCATGGACTACTATGCAGCAGTAAAAAAGAAATCCTTCTTAACCTTTTAGACAGCATGAAGGGACCTGGAAAGTATTATGCTAAGAAAAATAAACCAGTCAGAGAAAGACAGGCATCACACGATCTCACTCATATGTGGAATCTAAGGAGCAAAATAAACTGCTGAACAAAATAAATCCATAGACACAGAAGCATGGAATAGACTCTTGGATCTCAGAAGGAAGGCAGAGGTGGGTCACTTGGTGGGAACAGGTCAACAAAAAACTTGTATGCATATATGCATAACCCATGGACACAGACAATAGGTTGGTGAAGGCCTAGAGTGTTGGGTGGGGACAGGCTAGAATAAGTCAATGGATGGAAAAAGGGGGAACATATGTAGTGCTTTATAATTTTTTTTAAAAAAGGAAATAATATCATTTAACAAACTTAATGTTCTTAGTAACGCAATGGAAGTTTTGAAAATACATGCATTATAGAGTATGTTATGAGGAAAAATGGGTTGAGTTTGTGACATAACTAGATGCCTGGTGCATAAAATTCATGCATCGGGGGGTTCCCTCAAGCTGACCTACACCCTCTTGCAATCTGGGACTGCTGGCTCCTAACTGCTCACCTGCCTGCTTGCCTGCCTGATTGCCCCTAACCACTTCTGCCTCGTCCCTCACCACCATAACTTTGTCTGGAAGGATGTCCAGTAGATGTCCAGTCTAATTAGCATATTACCCTTTTGTTAGTTAAGATTCTCCAATTGAACCCTGGAAATGAAAGAACAGCTTTTTATGTTTTAGTTTATTTAGAGAAAAGCTCTCAGTGGAGATTTAAAATGGATGATATATTGTGAAGAGAAGAAAGGGGGTAATTATAGAAGTAGAGGTGATGTGGCTGGCCCTAAGGGAGGTACACATGAATTTAGTAAGCCATGTCAGGGTTTTCACTGCACCACCTCGTGGCACCCAGGTGAGAGGTGGCAGACTTTGAGAGCAAAAGCTATAAGATTCATGTAAGGAGACTGAACATAGGTTGCTGATGCCCCCAGACTTCACAAAGACTGCTGTGCTGAAGCCTTGTTTTTGCAAAGCAGAGCTACCTGTCCTCAATGGACCCCTCAGGTAGATATGAGCAATGAGCATTGTAAGGTCTATCATGCTACACTGTATGATAAAGTTCTCCCCCTCACTTAAAAATTAAATACATTGGGGTAATGTTAGTTAATAACATTTTATAAGTTTTAAGTGTATAGTTCTATAATACATTATCTATATATTGCATTGTATGCTCACCACCCAAAGTCTAGACTCCTTCCATCATCATATATTTGACCCCTTTACCCTTCTCATCCTCCCCCCACTCCCTTTCTGGTTACCACCATATTGCTGTCTGTGTCTGAATTTGTTATTTTCTGTTTTATATCCCACATTTGAGTAGATCATATGGTTCTTGCCCCTTTTTATCTTACTTATTTCATTCAGCAGTTTTTCCTCTTTTTATGGCTGAGTAGTATTCCATTGCATATATGTACTATCATTATCCAATCATCCATTTGAAGGATACTTGGGTTGTTTCCATGTATTGGCTATTGTGCATAACACTGCAATGAACATAGATATGCATATATATTTACAAATAAATGTTTTAAAATTTTTCTGATATACCCAGAAGAGGGATTGCTGGGTAATATGGTAGCTTTATTCTTAATTTTTTGAGAAAACTTAATACTGTTTTCCATAGTGGTGGTACCAGTTTACATCCCCATCAGCAGTGTACAAGGGTTCCTTTTTCTTCATAACCTGTCCACAACCTCTTGTCTTGTTGATATAGCCATTCTAACATGTGGGAAGTGATAAATCATTGTAGTTATGACTTGCATTTCCCTTAAGCTAGTTAGGTTGAGCACCATTTCATACATCTGATGGCTTCTTAGGAAAAGTGTCCAGATCCTCTGCCAATTTTTCAATTGGATTCTGTTTGGTTTTGTGTTTTTGTGATGTTGTGTTGTATGAGTTCTTTATATGTTTTTGTTTGATATTGCCTCCTTATTG
This sequence comes from Antrozous pallidus, assembly GCA_027563665.1. Taxonomy (NCBI): domain Eukaryota; kingdom Metazoa; phylum Chordata; class Mammalia; order Chiroptera; family Vespertilionidae; genus Antrozous; species Antrozous pallidus. Next base: position 90,209,736 of record CM050514.1, read on the forward strand.
GATGTATCAGTTGCAGATATCTTTTTTCATTCAGAGTTAAAAGAGATCTTGTGATATCACTGAAAGCTGGTTAGTAGTCCATTAACTTTGAAATATGAAGAGCTTCCCTCTGAGAGATAGCCACTTTGGGATTTTTGTCTTTGCTCTTCCTACTCTCTCTTAGAACATTGGTTGGCAAAGGATGGTCCCCAAGCCAGGTCCAAAACCTACAACTGGAACCTTGATAAGAAATGCATCACACCAGACTTATGAGATCAGAAACTCTGGTGGAGCCTGGCAATATGTGTTTAACAAGCTCTCCAGGGGGTTCTGATGCAGTCAGCCTGAGAATTCATGTCTCTGAGAATGTCACCTCCAGTGAGACAATGGAGTTTGTCCAGAGACCACTCTCATAGATCACTAGTTTTCAATCGTTCCTTTTGTACCTATTACATTTAGATTGAAATTATAATTGAAATTTTTATATCAGGCCTTTTAAAATCTAATCTGCTCATGTTTTCCCCTGCAAATCCTATCAGAATGACAGTGAGAGTTTTGACCCTGTCAGTTGTTAACATTAGAAAAACCGATGGTAGAAAAATAATAAAATTGTCAGAGTTTCAGGATCATGCAAAGAACGAGGGTTATTTCATCTGTTAAGTAACTGATTGAATTGACAGCACACCCCAAATTGTGCAACAGTTTTATACATTGGGTGGAGTGAATTAGTTTAGCAAAGAGTTCAGTACATTGTCATACAGAAGTATTCCTAGTAGGACTTGACTTGCACCTGTTAAACTATTTCGAAGAAAAAGCAAAGCCTGTGCATTCAAGCCAGAAAAAGCTACTCATTGCCAGCTCCATTGCGAGATACAACTCCACTGGCAACTTCCAGACAGGTCAGCAACCATCCCTTTCTCCACAATTTTCCTTAAAATAACTTTTTTTTTCCTGATGGGAAAATAGCACAACCCAGCAATCTGTAATTCTTTTTATTTGTGTCTGCCAAACAGCTGTATTTACAGAAAGCAATGGACTGATTTTTTTTAAATCTTGATTTCTAATTGAGCAGTTTGGTGGTCTAATGATTTTAGTTTGTGAAACTCATAAAATGCATGGGCCAAAGTAGCTTGAACCTTTTCCCTTTTCCTTTCTTCCATGTTCTCATTATTTATAATGAGTCTTCCCAGAAACCTTTCAGTGTGTTCCTCGCTGAGTGCACGGACACTGGTGAAGCTGGGAGATAATCAGCTCCAGACTGGGACCATGCAGCAGCGCCAACATGCTGCTCATGACTCCAGCAGATGTTTCTGCTTTGGGGGCCAAAAGAAATTTTATAGGGTTTTTCCTCCCTCTCAGGGAAAACTGCCAGAACAGTCAAAAATGGGAAATATATAGGCCTGCTCGCATTTCCAAGTTGGGAGGGATATTATGTCCAATAAAAGAACTCTCAAACAGAGGAATTTCTGAAGATGCCATCTTGCAAATCTAGGTAAAATGTTCATCAGGATAAAGAGAGACCGAGGAAGGCTTTAGATTTCTCTGCATATTGAAAACTGTGTGAATGTTAGAGGGGTTAGAACTAATACCCATTTGTGGTAAAAACACATGTGGGAGTCAATGAAGACCTGCTTCCCTTACAATCCAAAAAGACACAGATGCAGTACTCTGAAATTTTGCACTGCCTTTTTTGTTTCTTTCTGTCTGTCTTAAGAATATTTGAATTGTGAGTCCCCTGAGAGAGAGGATATGTGCAGGACTGTGAGTCATTTTTCTTCTAAATTGACTGTGTACCGCATAGTATAATTTTATTCCTAAAAAGAGCAAAATTAACAAAAACTTACCTTGGGTGGGGAAACCTGAGAATTTCAGCTATCAGAGATTGATTTATTTGGTTTTGATGTTATTTTGGATCTTGGGAAAAGTTTATGCACAAAATTATGTGATAAACATCAGAGAGAACTGGTCACATAAAACATATGTGAGGTGAAAACATGGATCTGTGCAGGGCTCTAGTTTGGGGTGTTAAAAATTACAATGTTGGGGAAAAGTCCGAAATGCAATGAAGAGAGTAGCCTACAAGCCACTTGCAAGACTTGTTTATATAACTGCAGGTAAAGAGCATCAGCTTGGAGAACAGGCTGCTGTAATTTTCTATGTAACAAAGCTGTCTGCTAAGAACCAGAAATGATGAGCTATTACAAAGTCATTCTGATAACTCTTAACTGATTATTTTTCTCTGATATTGCATGCTCAAAGCCATGTACAAACAATTAACACAGGGAGTATGATTAGCTAGAAATATGTACTAGTGTACTCCATCTGGTTAGTCACTCAGTATTACTTATAATTAGTCCCAGCTTATGTTTCATGTGCTTGACAGAACAAAAGTGGTTTGCGATGATTCTATTAAGGAACTGTACGATGAAGGAAATGTATCACCCACCTATTAAAGTTCTGATAAAACAGTGTCGACTTTAAAATCCATTAGCTAGTTTATTGTTAAAGTGGGAGTGCTAATTGAGGTCCCAGCAAAGCTCTAGGAGACCCTGTGCTCCCTGAAAGGAGGTAACCTCCGCCTGTTATATGCTCCATAACAATCTACATTTTGGGGGAAGTCCATCTTATCTAGTTTATTTCAACCTCATTTAAACTAAGATTTAAGGATGAGTAATATTTTGGCTAAATTGAGGAGGAATAGCCCACCAAACCAGGGAAAAATGTAGAAATACTCAGAGTTGAAACAAAATTATAATAGATTTGAAAACTAAAATTCATGCACATTAATGTCACCTAATCTGTAAGGGACATGAAACTAATGAGTTATGCAGGGGGGGGGGGAGATTAAAAATGGGCTTTCAAACCATGACAAGAGGATTAGAGGAAAACAAAACCAGCTTCAAGGTGGCCAGTTGGAAGGTTGCTCCTGGGACATGATGTTACTGATTGGGAAAGTGACAGTGACAATTAGAGGTAACCTCGTGAGGAGTTTTAATTGATCTGATTTTTCATTGACTCTATGTGAGAATGGTGGAGAAAGAAAGTCAAATATTATTCCCTAGTTCTAGGCTTGGACAATTGATTGGATTGGTAATACAATTCACTAAAGTATTTTCAGGTGTGAAAGGGAAAGATGGATTCACTCTTCTTGCTTGACAACAGGGCAGTTATTTTGAAGCATTCCCAGTGTCCTTTTGTGTTCCCAAACCATTCCATGCATTTTCTTCTGTTCTAGTAACATCATGTAAGTGCATTAATTAAAGGCAATCTGAAGGACATTCACTGCCAGCACCACACTCCCTAGCTATGCTGACTCCCTGGTAGTCTTCTTGGCATAGCAGTTCCTTCTGCTGCTTCACAGCACCTGCTGCTGCTGCTGCTGCTGGCTCTTCCTGAAGAAACTGGGGAGAGTGCTTCTGACTGAATTATTGCCGAAGGCCAATCATCATGGGTTATAATGATAGTCTTCAACTTCTGATTGCATGCCCTCTTTCTTAGCATTTGAAAAGAGTTTATAAAAGTAGACTGAGAATAAAGGTTATCTTCCTCCTTCCATGTGCTTGCCATCTCCATCTCTTCCCCTGGTGACTTTCTTCCCAGACTAAAAGGTAAAAGCATGCATATGATCATGTGATAAAATAAAGGTCCACAGTGGTCACCTACCTTCCAGTTCTGCAATAGTAAGTACACACATCTTCTTTTGAGCTAAATTGGGACTTCTTGCTGAAGTAAAAATATTTTGTGGGCTTTTATTCCATACAATCATGTATCATTGAATAAGGAGAAGAAGTCCTTGAAGTTAATCTGGACAGTGCTTATCAAACTCCAATATGTGTAGGAATCACAGGCAGTTTTGTTAAAATGCAGTGGTCCTGCATCAGTGGTTCTGAGGACAAGGCTCTGAGCCTGCATTGCTAAACAAGCTCCAGAGTGGTTTTAGAGGCTGCTGCTCTACCACCCATGTTTTATTTATTTATCTTTTCCATTATTTAAAAAAATACATATATTTTTAATTGATTTCAGAGAGGAATAGGAAGATAGAAACATCAAGGATGACAGAGATTATTAATCAGCTGCCTCCTGCATGTTCCCCACTGGGGACTGAGCCCTCAACCTGGGCATGTGCTCTTGGCTGAAATCGAACCTAGGACACTTCGGTCCGCAGGCCAACACTCTATCCACTGAGCCAAACCAGCAAGGGCCCACCCAGGTTTTGAAAAACAAAGTTCTAGTCTAGGCAATTCCCTCAGAGTACAGTTGAAGGAAAGAAGTCAGAGACATTTATTTGGCATAAGGTGATGTATTTGGTGTTGTTTCCTGACTCTCAATCCACTGTGCTTTGTACCACAGTCAGCAGTATTGTTTCAAGTAAATCTTCAAATATCAGAATGTTTACTCCTCTTTTTGGAATTTAGAGAAACTTTCTGTTACTTACCAAAAGAAAATTTCACCAAAGAAAGTTATTAAATCCATTTTGGATAATGTTTTGGATTTTTGTTACTAATACTGTGTGTGTATCTCTCTCTCTCTCTCTCTCTCTCTCTCTCTCTCTCTCTCTCTCTCGACTTATTAAATCTTTGGAAATGTACATGTAGCAAATTTCTATAGATAAAGTAAGTGTTCATAGAAAATAGTTTCATACTATTAGGAAGATAACTATAAAATAAAATCCTGTATTTTTTTTCCTTTTAAAGATATTTAAATTAAAATTTCTCCTTTAAAATTTGTTTTAATACATAGATGGACTTTTGTGGAAGAAAAATACTCAGGTCAGGCAGAAAACCTCTGTGCTTCCACAAATGTGCTTCTAAAGCATGGACATTAATAAACCCAAATCTGAGCAAGCATGAAAAATTGAGGTACTAAAAACTGATCTAATTCAGCAGCACAAATACAGGACTTTCCAACAATTGATTGGGAGATTACCCCCTCCAACAGAAACATCTGGTCATCAAGTCATACCTGGATTTCTTTATATTGTTCTCTCCCCTGACCCTTCACTTGTGAATGCTGCTGCTCAACAAGTGCTGGCAGGGAAGCAGATGGACTTCACTCAGGCCTGGGGAAGAGCCAGCATGAGACTAAGGCAAGGTTTTCCCTCTGACCCTGAAGTGACTACAAATCTGATCAAAAGGGATCTTTCTCCTCAGGTAGAAGAGAAAATGCAGTAGTGTTTCTGGTTGGAAACATCCCTTACCAAACGCCACTGGTGCAGCTGTGGTTTGTATGTGGAGCCTCCAGAGGGTGTGCAGAAGCCATCAAGCCCATATCTCCTGGAATGTCTCCTGGGATGCAAGCACTGGTCAGAGAACAGAAATAAAGTACCTGTTTCCAGCAATTTGCAGTTCTTCTTTATATGAGAAGGGAAACGTGTGGATACATTTTAGCTCAGCAGGATCCTCAACAGAGTGTTTTAGAGAAGTTTCCATTGCTTTTGGCTGCATATTGTAATTCTGCATCCCAAAAAATTTTCTACCATCTGAAACCTTTCAGGAATACTAAATTCATTCAGAGAGGGAAATCCCTCTTGTGTTAAACAACAACATGCAATATTTATTGAAAAATTTAAAATGTCTCCCCAAATTAATATCTGATTCAAAAAGAAGCCAACTGTACAGCCAGCAAGTCAGGCTTTGTACACATGTATTCTGTTCATAAATCTATCAAAGAGAAGGGATTAAACAGCTCTTCACATCTATCTGTAAAGTTTGAGAGGGCTATAAAAATGGAAACGTATTAACTTTGTCTATGAAAATTTATATGTACATATAGCCCTAAGTTAAATCAAGCTCTGAGCCTAATGTATAAGGTAAAATACTCATCATTTATTTTCTCTCTTTGAAAGAATATGGTAAAGGAATCCATTCAATATTTGATAAATGTACTCTTTTATTGAGACATACAAATAGCTAATAGAGGGGAAAATGATAGTGGGTATGACAAAACAAAGACATAACATTAGTTAATGGGAATGGATCCAAAGTGATTTTTTTTCTTTTTTCTTTTTCTTTTTCTTTTATTTTTTTATCTTTATTGTTCAGTTTATTAATTACATTGTTTCCCCTTTTTATCCCCCTATAGCTCCCCTCCACCCTGTACCTATCCCACCCTCCAACCTCACCTCCCCCTCCCCACTGTCCTCTCCCATTGTTGCAAGATTTTTGTCCAGTCTCTTGCTGCACTTCCCACAACCCTTTTCTCCCCAAGAATTGTCAGTCCATTCCCTCTCTATGTCCATGTCTCTGTTATATTCACCAGTTTATCCTGTTCATCAGCCTATCAATTCACTTGATTTTTATGTTCATTTGTTGATAGATGTGTATTTGTTGTTCATAATTTATATTTTTACCTTTTTCTTCTTCCTCTTCTTAAAGAATATCCTTCAGCATTTCATATAATGTTGGTTTGGTGGTGATGAACTCCTTTAGCTTTTTCTTATCTGCGAAGCACTTCATCTGACCTTCAATTCTGAATGATAGCTTTGCTGGATAGAGTAATCTTGGTTGTAGATTCTTGCTGTTCATCACTTTGAATATTTCTTGCCACTCCCGTCTGGCCTGCATCGTTTCTGTTGAGAAATCCGCTGACAATCGTATGGGTGCTCCCTTATAGGTAACCAACTGTTTCTCTCTTGCTGCTTTTATTATTCTCTCTTTGTCTTTTGCTCTTGGCATTTTAATTATGATGTGCCTCTGTGTGGTCCTCTTAGGGTTCCTATATATTGGGGTTCGGTGCGCTTCTTGGACTCCTAAGTCAATTTCTTTCACCAGGTGTGGGAAGTTTTCAGTCACTATTTCTTCAAATAGGTTTTCATTGTCTTACTCTCTCTCTTTTTCTGGCACCCCTATAATTCGGATGTTGGTATGCTTGAGGTTGTCCCAGAGGCCCCTTACACTATCTTCAATTTTTTGGATTCTTTTGGATTCTTGCTTTTTCAGCTGAGTGGATTTTCCCTCTTTGTATTTCAAATCTTCAACTTGGTTCTTGGGGTGCTCCAGAGCACTTTTAGGTCTTTGTATAATATTTTTTATTTCAGTCAGTGTATCCTTAATTTCTGGTTGGTCCTTTTTCATATCCTTGAGAGTCTCCTTTATATCCTTGAGGGTCTCCTTCATTTCCTTGTAGGACTCATTCATTTCCTTTGTGGTCTTGCTTATTTCCTTATAGGCCTCGAACTTTTGTTGGAGCCTCTTGAAAAACCCTATAACCGTGGTTTTGAATTCCATATCCAGTCGTTTTTTTTCCTCCATTTCTTTCACATCTGATTTCTTTCCATGTTGCTGCATGGTGGCTGCTTCCCTGAGTTGGTCAATTAGCTTTGTGTGGTAGACTTCCTACTAGGGACAGTGGCTCAGCCTCCCCGGTTACCTGAGGTGGATATGGGTTGCACAGTCTTGCTGAAGTTAAGCTCAGGTAAATCGTTGTTAGCACTTGGAGGGGTTGACCTCCAGTCCAATTGTCTGTGAAGCTCAGCTGTGCTCAGGTTGGATGGGCGGAGTCTCCGGGCCAAGCAGGCAGCGTTAGCTCCACCCTATGTGGCCCCAGGGACTCTGTGTTGGGGGCAATGGCTGCCAGCACCTCTGAGAGAGAGCTACTGCCGAGCTCCACCGGCTGCCGGGGAATTCAGACTCTCCCCAAATGACTGCACAGGCAATGTCTCACCCAGGGTCGTAAAACAAAGCAGTCTGACGGTTTTCCGAATGAGAGAGCGAGTCGCAGAGCGCTCTCTGCGTGGTCATGCAGCCGAGCTGTTCGCGCAAGCTGCCTTCTCCACAAGCTGGCAGACCCGGCAGCACCCGAGCTTCGGCGTGCCCTCCCACTGTCCAGTTTTCACCCCATGTGATAGTGGGTTCTCTGGACTTCGCCCAGAGCTGGAGAATCAGTCCAGTGGGATGACTTTGTCTCCCCGTTTGAGAAAACTGGCCAGTTTTCAGCCGCCCGTCCTCTCCGCTGGCGCGCGCTCCAAATTTCTCTCTGGGCGAATCTTTCAATGCTGTCCGCCGCCGCTCCTCTGAGTCACAGTGTCTTATCTTCACTTTTATTTGTGGAATTTTCACTTGGCCAGCTTTCTGGTGATTCTGGAAGGTGTTTGTTCCTTCGTTAAGCTGTAGTATTAAAATTGCTGAGTATGACGGCAAGATAGGTGTTCCACCTATGCCGCCATCTTGGTTCTCCTATCCCAAAGTGATTTTTTAAAACAACATAGAAACTTGTAAATAAATAATCTATAAGCCTCTGAAGAACAATGAAACATTTTTAAAATTGGGTAAAAACCAAATAAAATTAATTTATCATATAGATTCAAGGACACATAGATTATTATAATTGAGAAAATTAAGTTTACTTTTATTAGTTAATACAATCCATAAATTAGTAAAGACTTGTACATCGAATTACTTATATGCTTCAAACAAGTGAAGAAATTTATTAATTTCCTAGATTATATTCCTGTCTGGCAATTGTTTGGAGTATAAATTCCACTATAAGGTTAATAGTGCTTTCTCAGACCTATAAGTGCCTACCACATATATTGCAGAATCTGTACTATTCATTGACTATTTGATTTTAATTATCTTTTTAGAAATTATAAATAATGCAACAACATATCCTAAACATCAGTTGAGATATGATACCCTATGGTCTTAAAATAAACCTTTACATATATTTTGTTTGATAGCGCAGTATTGTGGTTGTTTTAAGAAAATATGATTTGATTAGGTTTAGCACTATTTTTTTTAGTTTATGTAAGGTTATAGCATTGGTTATTTTCTTACTCCTTGTTGCTTCACACATTTAAATTACTTGCCTAACCCTTGATAGCATTTGAGATTGCAATATGGCTTTATTGTCAGACTTCAAACATTATAATCCTTTCCTTGATATTTCACATTTGTTGAAAGCAACGAATACTTCCTTGATTTTCCTCGCACCAATTATAACAGTTTTTAAATAAATGAATATTTCTTTATCAATTCAACTAATCCACAAATCTTTACTATGTACCTGTGTTTTAGATAACATATTAGTCAATGAGGGTAAGGATGAACAAGACAGACCTAGTACCCACTCTTATGAGTCTTAGTGATTAAATGAGCAAGGATTTGGTTAGTGATTGATAAAATGTGTTCATCTTAAATACTTTCTGATAAATCCTTGATAATTTTGTCAAATAAATTTCTGGAAAGTTGTATCAATTTACACCACTGGGGCAGAGAATAAAAATTACCCCTAACTAGTCACCTTTTGGACACCAATAGTTGTAGAAGGAAAAAAAAAATTATATCATTCTAGCATCCATTTCTTTAAAAAAATTTTTTTTGTTGATTTCAGAAAGTATGGGAGAGAGAGAGAAATATCAATGATGAGAGAAAATCATTGATTGGCTGCCTTCAACACTCCCACACAAGGGATTGAGTTCCCAATCCTGGCATGTGCCCTGATCAGGAATCTATGTGATCTCCTGTTTATAGGTCAGTGCTGAACCACTGAGCCATACCAGCTGGGCCTAGCATGCATTTTTTGAATAGTCATGAGACTAGAAACATTTTATATGTTCATGGGTTATTTATATATATATTCTTTTCTAAATTTCTTTATGCTCTTTGTACATTTTCCTGTGGCACATGTGTTTTCATCTTAAAGATTTATCTTATAAAAAATTAATAGTGCTACTTGTTTGCCACATGTGTTATATATTTTTTAAATTTATCATTGATAATGAAATGAAATTATTTTTTACATTCTGAAGTTTCATGTATAAGTAGGCAAATGTAACTTTTGATTTTTACATTTTAGGTTAATATTTTGCTAATAAGCTTAAAAACTATTTCTGATAAATATTAACCTAGATATCATACCTTCAATTTAACACATAATTGTGGTATGATTTATAAGTGCCTAGCAGTAATATAATCAAAACAGATTTGAGTATATCTATTTTGATTATATTACTGCTAGGGAACATTAAATGCACTGCCTTTGCCCTTAATCCTTATATATTTTCTTACTCCTGTTGTACTTATTGCTTTATATTAGGCTTCTAAAGTTGTCTTTACCTCCCCCAAAATGTAAACCCAGCCCAAAGAAATAAGGGATTTTAAGAATCCAGACCTACTCTGTGCCTCTTTGTTTTGACAGGCTCAGATAATCTTGACTAATATTGGCAGTGTATATGTAAATCCAAATTCCCTGCCCTATGGAGCTTGAAACTAGTCATACTATTCTTAGTCCAACATTCTGTATGCCTAGATTGAACCCTCAATTCATAGGATTATTCAGATTGATAGCCTTAACATAATTTCCCAAATGTTCTTATAATCTGTGTATTTGATTAGATAATGATTAGCGTTTTAATTCTTTCATGGTGATGGGAATGCTGAATTGAATGATGAGCTACTTGGCTAGGCTTCTTGGCTAGCAATGGCAGTGTTGTGTATTGAGAGGTACAGCTAATGTGATACCAGTATTCTTGAATCCTGGCCACTGATTGGAACCTCTATACTCATGAGATCACCAGTAATACCACTGGCTACCTGCTGATTTTGACTATAGAATATTGTCAGACTAAAGTTCTTGAATCAGAAGCCTACCTTGCATAATAATCTATGTTTGATTCAAGGTCAAGTTTAGATTAGTCCCTTGGACCAGAGTGCTAGTTAACTCCTCTTTTAGAAATGAACCAAGGGCACAACCCAGGAAAAGAAAATCTGAGTACAATAGATGCTTTTTCAAAAAAAAGACAGAAGGAAGACCAAGAGGCACATGAAAACATGCTCAAAATCACTAATCATTGAGAGGTGCAAATAAAAACGACAATGCAGTACCATCTCACATCTGTCAGAGTGGCTATCATAAACAAATCAACAAATGACAAGAGCTGGTAAGGATGTGGAGAAAAAGAAACCCTCATGCACTGTTGGGGGGAATGCACACTGGTGCAGCCATTATGGAGAACAGTATGGCATTTCCTCAAAAAACTAAAAATGGAACTCCCATTTGACCCAGTGATCCCACTTCTAGGAATATATCCCAAGGATTAGAAACACTAATTAGAAAGGATATATGTACTCCTATGTTCATAGTAGCACAATTCACTATAACTAAGTTGGGAAACAGCCTAAGTGCCCACCAGCAGACGAATAGATTAAAAAACTGTGGTACATCTACACAATGGAATACTACACTGCAGTAAAAAAGGAGTTCTTACCATTTGCAACAGCATGGATGGAACTGGAGAGCATTACGCTAAGTGAAATAAGCCAGTCAGAGAAAGATAAATATCACATCATCTCACTCATTTGTGGAATGTAATGAACAACATAAACTGATCAACAAAATCATATCCAGAGACAGAGAAACATTGATCAAACCATTAAACCTCAGAGGGAAGGTAGAGGAAGTGGTGGGGTGCAGGGGGAGAGATCAACCAAAGGACTTGTATGCATGCATATAAGCCTAACCAATGGACAGAGACACTAGTGGGATTGAGGGCATGAGCGGGGGAAAGGGGAGGTAATGGGGGAATAAGGACACATATGTAACACCTTAATCAATAAAGAAATTTTTAAAAAGCTGAGTACAGTACATTAAATAAGCTTTAGAAGGAAAGGTATATGACCAAAGGTTACCAATAGTTTTCAAAGGAGGCATTTTTTTAGAAAAGTGACATTTGAGCAGAGACCTGAGTGAAATCTGGATTAGCTAGGTGAATAATATGGGTAAAATCACCCCAGTCAAAAGAACCAGCAGGAGCAAAGTTTTTGAAGAAGAATTATACTTGGTTATTTCAGGTACAAATGGCCAATATATTGGTCCTGAATGAGTGAGAGAGTAATAGGAGATGAGATAGTGAAATAAGGGAGATAGGGCCACATTGCACAGAGTCCAAGTAAGGTTATTCCTTCCCACTCTGACTGACAAGGGAAGCTAAGAGAAGCTTCTTAACAGAGTAGTAATATGATCTGAATAATATTTTTAAAGAATTACATTGTTGATTATGACAATGGGCTATAGAGGAGTAGGGAAAAAAGCAAGAACATAGAGGCCATAGCCATAATCCAGATAAAGGATTATGGTTGGCTGGGAACATTTTCTTTCTTAATCCATTTAAGCCAATAGAATAAAATACCACTCACTGGGTAGCTTATAAACAACAAACATTTATTTCTCTCAGTTCTGGAGGCTAGAAGTCTAATAAACTTGCCAGCATATTTGGATGAGGGCTCTCTTCCAGGCTTCAGATTTCCTATATCTTTACAAAACAGAATGGGCTAGGGAGCTCTGTGGAATACTATATAATAAAAGCCCAGCAACCAAATGGCAGAACAAGTTGACCAATTGCTATGATGCACACTGACCACTAGGGGGCAGATGCTCAACACAGGAGCTGCCCCTTGGTGGTCAGTATGTTACCACAGTGCTACTCGACTTACTGGGTGAGGAGCTGCTCCCACTGCGAACCCCAGGCGATGGACTGTGATCATCACCTCCTCACCCAGGCTCCTCCTCCTCACTACCAGCCATCTCCTCCAGATGCCCATAGGCTGTGGAGGGCCACCACCAGGCTCACAGAGCTGACCCTGGAGGCTGGGAGGGAGGTTCATGGCCACACGAGACTGAGGCCTACTCAGTGCTATTGTCTCTAGGTCTGGCCCAACTGGGTCCCCTGGAGAGGCAAGTACTCCAGCTCCACAGAATATGCCAGACCAGGGAGCAGCTGCTCAGAGGGCGGGTCCACAGCCACTCAGTTGGCTGGGATGAGCAATGCTCCCACAGCGGGCAGATCCCCACTGGCCATGCCCTGGACCAGTGCATAAATCCCATGCACTGGGCCTTTAGTTTCTTTTATAAGATCATTAACCCCATTCAAGAAGACTAGCCTCATAACATAGCCACTTCTCAAAATCCCCACCTACTAATCCATGACCTGTGGAGGTTAGGGTCTTAACGTATAAATATCGGGGGATACTAATAGTTGGTAATGCTGGCTTTGGATTAAGTAATTGGATTATGATTATAGTTTGATGGTGAAAGTAATAGAAAATTCTGATAGATTAGACATCTCCAAGCTGTTTGAATACCTGAAAAAATGGAGTTGTCAGTAACTGAGATAAGGAAGACTGGATTGAACAATTCTGAGAGGGAAAATCAGAAATTTGGTTTTGGACATGTTAATTTTTAATAAGTAATTGGATCTCTAAATAACCTTAGATATATAAATCTGGAGTTCACAGGAATAGGTGTGAGTAACAGTAGTAAATTGGGGAATCATCATCATATAAATTAAAACCATGACAATAGATGAATCACCTATAGAATAAATAAAGAAGAGAAAAAGTCCTGAGTAAACCATCAAGCAAAGGGATTATCTATACCTTTTGAGGAAAGTGTCCTGCTAATAAAAGAAGGATAAAAAGAGACATGGAAAGAAAGCTTTTCAAAAATAATGAATGATTGGCTGGTCAGTGTGGCTCAGTGGTTGAATGTTGACCTGTGAACCAGGAGGTCATGGTTGGGTTCCTTGTCAGAGCACATGCCCAGTTTTCAGGCTCAATTTCTAATAGGGGGTATGTAAGAGGCAGGTGATCAATGATTTTTTCTCATCAGTGATGCTTCTATCACTCTGTCTCTCTTCTTTCCTCTCTCTGAAATCAATGAAAACATTTAAAAAGGTATAAAAAATGATGCATGATTAACTGTATTAAAAGCTTGAAATGATTCAATATATTTACCTGAGAATTGACGACTGCATTTAGTAAAGTGGAAGTCACTTTTGACCTTGACAAAAGCTCAGTTTAGTTTAAATTGAAAAGTGAAGATTTTTGCATTGGTGGGATAAACTATTTTTTGTTTATGTTAACTTGAAGTTTTTTTACATTTTAAATTGTTTTTGCTTATGTTGTTGATAGAAATAAAGCAAAAGATGCTGAAAAGTTAACATAGAGAAATACAATTTTAGCCATTATTCCACTAACAAAAAATATTATTTAAGGTGGAAGCAATTGGGCAGCTAAATTATCAGGACAGTTTATGGTAGGTTAAGATTATAATTACTTTGTCTAAAATCATGAAGACAAAAATGTCTAGTATTTGAAGATATTCAATAGAAAGAATAAAATTTATAGGGTTTCCTAGGTTTCTGGATTATGTCACTTAGCAGATACTCTCTGATAACTGGAAAATGATTATGTTTATTTATAATAAAAATACAGAAACACAAAGTGTGACTATTTGAAAGCATTTAAAAGATACAAGAAAGAAACAAAGATGGCAGCATAAGTAAACACCTGAACTTGCTGCCTTGCACAACCACTTCAAAACTACAACTAAAAGACAAAATTGGTATCATCCAGAACCACAGAAGTCTAGTTGAGTGGAAATTCTACAACTAGAAGGAAAGAGAAAAGCACACTGAGACTCTGAGGAGGAATGGAGGTACAGAATTGAAGTGTAGAGGTATGGAAGCATGCACGTGGAAAGGGTTGGCAACTGAGCATGCTGTTGTCTTTTTCAATTGGGAAGGAGACACAAGTTACCAACTGCTCAGCACTCCAGTTCCAGGGAGGATTCTGGGGACCCAGAATCATAAGGGGAGAAAATGGACTGTCTGGCATCTGGTGGAACTCAAGGGCGGTTTTCTCTCAGAGGTGCTTGTAGAGATTATTGCTCCTGCACAGTGCCGTGGGACAAAGAGACACAGGACCTCTTCCAGGCAGGACTGATGGACAGCCATTGCTGTTTGTTCTACACTGGTGATTCCCTGAGACCCTGCCCCACCCATTTGTATGCAGAGGCTTTTGCATATGAATGGCCTGGCCCTTTGCAATCTGAAACTTAAAGTACTGCAACTGGGTCATAGAGCCCCAGAGCCTCCAAAAGAAGATCCAAGGCTCAACAGCAGCTTGCATTGCTTCACAGTTGAGTCTCATCTGGGCACTTTCAAGCCCCAAACAAAGAAGAGGAATCTGCATATTTCTCTGTAGCTCCTGCTGGGTGGCCTCTCTCCTTGGAGATCCAAGAGCCAATGTATCCAGTGGTCAGAGAGAGACCATCCAGACTACAATTCTTCAGATCCATGAGAGACACATTCAGGGAACAGACTCAGTGAATGCCAAAGCCCCATTGAAGCAAGTCTTACCCCATAAGTAAGGGTGTCTCTAGCACAGAAGTTCTCCCATT
This sequence comes from Antrozous pallidus, assembly GCA_027563665.1. Classification (NCBI taxonomy): domain Eukaryota; kingdom Metazoa; phylum Chordata; class Mammalia; order Chiroptera; family Vespertilionidae; genus Antrozous; species Antrozous pallidus. The sequence continues at coordinate 90,224,892 of CM050514.1, forward strand.
ATAGACACAACTGATCCTCACAGGCAATTGGCCTAAAGGTCAATTCCTCCCTGTGATACCACCAAGAACAAGGCTTAACTACATCAAGACTGTATGCACAGTCCACAAAGAGGTGCACCAAGGGTGTCTACCTCAGGTAATTAGGGAGGCTGAGCCACTGGGCCCTATAGGACACCTAGCACACAAAGCCACTCTATCAACACAGTGAAGCAGCTAAAATGCAGAGACAAAGAAACAAGTCACAAATGAAAGAAATGGAGAAAAGCAAAATACTGGTTATAGAGTTCAAATCACATTTTTAAGGTTACTTAAGAATCTACTAGAAACTGCCGATAAATTCAGTGAGACTCTTGAGGATATAAAAAGGACCAACTAGAAATTAAGCATACACTGGCTGAAATAAAGAATAATATACAGAGATCCAACAGGAGACTAGAAGATCCCAAGAATCAAGTCAAAGATTTGAAATACAAAGAAGCAAAAAAAAAAAAAAAAACAAAACAAAAAAAAAAAAAAAAAAAAAAACCAACTAGTTAAAGAAAAAAGAAAAAAGAACCCAAAAATATGAAGATAATGTAAGGAGCCTCTGTTAGTACACTTTAATTGTACTAACATCCAAATTATGAGTGTGGCAGAAGAAGAGAAAGAGCAAGATATTGAAAACCTATTTGAAGAAATAATGACAGAAAACTTCCCCTAAAATAGACTAACAAATTCAGAAAGTGCACAGAATCCCAAACAAAAGGAATCCAAAGAGGATCACATCAAGACACATTATAATTAAAATGCCAAGGACAAAAGACAAAGAGAGAATATTAAAAGCAGCAAGAGAAAAACAGTTAGTTACCTACAAAGGAGTACCCATATGACTGTCAGCTGATTTCTCACCAGAAACTATGCAGGCCAAAAGGGAGTGGCAAGAAATATTCAAAGTGATGAATATCAAAGTCCTACAACCAATATTACTCTACCCAGAAAAACTATCATTTAGAACTAAAGGTCAGATAAAGAGCTTCACAGATAAGAAAAAGCTAAAGGAGTTCATCACCACCAAATCAGTATTATAGGAAATGCTGAAAAGTATTCTTTAAGAAGAGGAAGAAGAAAAAAGGTAAAGAAAAAAACTATTTAACAAAGTGATAACAAATACATATCTATCAACAAGTGAATCTAAAAATCAAGTTAATAAAAAGTCTAATGAACAGAATAAACTGGTGAATATAATAGGATCAGGAGAATAGAAAGGGAGTGGACTGACAATTCTCAGGGAAAAGGGGTGTGGGGTGTGTGGGAAGAAACTGGACAAAAATCGTGCACCTATGGATGAGGACAGTGGGAGTCGGGTAAGGGCAGATGGTTGGGTGGGACTGGATGGAGGGGAGTATGGGGGGAAAAGAGGAACAATTGTAATAATCTGAACAAGAAAGATTTATTAGAAAAAATAAAAGATATAAGCATACATTGATTCAATCATCATCTCACTTCCCCTCACATAACATCCTTATTTCTCTTTTATCCAATTTAGCTCTCTGGTTTGTCATTTTAATCAGTCCTTTGCCTCAGTTTCTTTAATTTTCTGACCTCACCTTTTATTATGCCCATTAGGAAAATATAAATGCTAGCTGCATAAAACTCTATATATTGCCCTGTTATCTTCCCAGCATAATGTTGTTGAAGTAAAACACAACCATACTGACTTGTTTTATTTATATTTATGACTCATTACACAAAATCAGTCTTTAGTGCAACATGAATAATCCTAATAAACATTTTTGTTATATTTACTCCCCTACAAGAAAAATCTTTTTTCCCTCAAATGACAAATAATCCCCTCCCCATTTTCTGCTGATGGAAATGCTTCCAATTTCATTATTAAAAGTCACTGAAAGAACAAAAACAGAAATACCATATATTTTTTTCTGACAGATCTAGCAATGTAATTCCATCTATACCCAGATTTTCTGATTTACATCTTGCCACCATGATCCTAATGTTTGTTCTCCCTACATAAGCTAGTCTCTCCGTGTGTCCACTCTTGCCTTTTAATACATTCCACTTCAATAACCCCAACTGTAGTCTGCACTAATATTTATCTCTTTAGTGACCATTTCAGCTATATACATAGTTATTTTGCCTGTCTTAAAATGAATTGTCTTGAATATTCCTTATTCTGCATTGGCTACCCAATTGCAAGCATAACATCATTAATGAAGTAGTTGTGTAAAATTTCTGTCTCAAATAATTTCTTTCATTCTCTCCTGACCTCATTTAAATCAAATTATGAAAAGCATGTGTTTACTAGAAAATGATATAAAGAAAATTTCTGGAGGAATAGAGAGATTCTATATATTGTTTTGTGATCCATGTATAAAATTGTTCAAATTCATTGAACTGAATACTTGAGATTTATACTTTTTACTATGTGTAAATTATACCCCAAGGAAGGAAAAATCTAAGCCAACCCTGTTCCCCATTGCCATTCTTTGCCAAAAAACCCACAAACAAATAGACAAACATGACACATATGGACAGAAACATTTGAAAAAGGAGAAACTATGGAAGAGAGTGTGAGGGAATGCCAACTCAAAAAAAATTGACAAGTGAAATGATAGATACAATTGAGTTTAGAAATCTATAATTTGTAGTGATTCTAGATTTCAAGTTCTGTTTTAAGGGATTAGCTGTCTAGATAGAATAACAGAGTAAAATTAACAATTTACCCAGTTGAAAGAATTTTGGGGTGTTTAGGGAGGGATTTAGCCAGTGGAATAATTAAAACAATGCAACAATGATGAAATAAAGGGTATTGTTTACATGTCCCTAGAAAGCAAGTATATTTGGAGAAAGAGAGAAAGTTAGAAGGCATTTTGGTCAGATAGCAGCATATTAGAGTATAAAACTGTCAAACAGCACCAACAAAGGAATGAAATTCTCTTTCACTATTTTAGTTATCTTAAAAAGTCACACCTGGCTAGTGTGGTTCAGTTGGTTGAGTGTCCTCCTATGCATAAAGAGATCAGTGATTCAATTCCTGGTCAGGGCACATGGCCAGATTTTGGGCTTAATCCCCAGTAGGGAGCACACAGGAGGCAGCTCAATAGTGTTTCTCTCTCATCAATGTTTTTCTCTCTTTATCCCTCTCCCTTCCTCTATCTCTAACATCAATAAAATTTTTTTAAGTCACATTATTATTTTAATGCAGTTTCATTTGCCATAGAAAAAAATACCCACCAATTCCCATCTTGGTGACCATTATTGAAATAATTTATACAAAATCATTTGGTAATCCTTTAAACTTTATGAAATTATAAGAAATTATCAACAGGTTTTTTTTTGCCATTTCAAGTCCAGCATTACTTTTAATACTTATTTATGAAATAAATCAAATGATTAGGTAACCATTTCTTAAGGTTAGTTTTTAAGTCCACTTAAATGTCCATCAAAATGTATATGACACAAATATTTGTCAGAGATTCATTTTATTGAGCTAATCAAAGAAGGGATTTATATTTTATTAGAGGCTTGGGACATGAAATTTTTGCATCGAGGGGTGTTCCTTAGCCCTGCCTGCATCCTCTCCAATCTGGGACCCCTTGGGGTATGTCCAACTGTCACATTAGGCCTGACCCCTAAATAGGCAATCAGACATCCTTCTTGCAAGCTGGGTGACTGGCTCCTAGCCACTTGCCTGCTTGCCTGATTGCCCCAACCCCTCTGCCTGCCTACCTGATCACTCCAAACTCCTCTGCCTGCAGGCCTGATTGCCCCTACCTTGACCCTGCATGCCTAATCACCCCTATCTTACCCCTCTGCATGCCTAATCACCACTAACTTCTCTGCCTTTCTGCCTGATTGCCTGTAACTGCCTCTGCCTACCTATCTGATCACCCCTAACTGCCCTCCCCTGCAAGCCTGACCTCACCCCTAACTGCCCTCTTCTGCTGGCCTGTTCATCCCTAACTGCTTCTGCTTTGGCCTCCACTACCATGGCTTTGTCTAGAAGATGGCCAATCGACCCAGTATAATTAGCATATTACCCTTTTATTAGTATAGATATAGGATAGGATTGCTTAAATGGGGGTGGAAAGCCCTTTTCAGCAGAAGGAGATGCTCTTGGCAGACAAAAACACACAATCCCTATATGTGGACTGATAGCCAGCCATATGCACTATATTGCCAAACTGATCATTAAAAAAATGAATCACTTGATTACACCCTATACTAAACAGCTGTTACTCTTAAAACCCCTCCTCAGCCCCCACCTTAGGTTCTGCCTTTGCAGTTAATCCAGAGTAAGTTCTGATTAGTCAGTTTCTATGCCAGTCAGTGTAAAAGCTCTGCCTCCTAGACAGCCATTTGGCTCCTCTCATGTCACCCAGATTTGGTTCAGATTGGTCAGTTTCTATGTCCTCAGCGTCAAAAGCCCTGTCTCCTACGCAGTCATTGGCTCCTCGCAATTCACCCAGATTTGGTTCTGATTGGTTGGCTTCTATGCCAGTCAGCATCTCTGGGCTTGATTATAGAGGTGTGGCTGATCAGTAGCCTCCCCAAGCTGCTAGCCAGTGGGCTGAACTGCTGACCTCTGGGAGAGAGATGAGAGGCTTGGCTTCTGGTGAGGCCTAGAGAGAGAAGCAGAGTCTGGTCAACCTGCTTCTCTCTCTGGGCCTTGCCAGCAGCTGCTGTTGCTAATCATCCATGATTATCTCTTTCTCCAAGAGGTCAGCAGTTCAGCCTGCTCACCTACTGTGCGTTGAGCCTGGTGTTTGTTTGAGCTTCCTAGCCACTTGCCTGCTTGCCTGACTGCCCCAACCCCTCTGCCTGCCTACCTGATCACTCCAAACTCCGATCATTGTGGATGTTATGACTCTGGATCTTTATATATATAGATGGGTGTACCTTTTCCTTTAAGAGATTTGCACGAAACTAGCAAATCCAATGGATGTAATTTTAATCAGTAATTCTTTGAAAAAGTTTGTTTTTATTACAACAGATGCTTACATAATCAAGACTGTGCCCATTAGCAAAACATCAACACAACACAATACATTAACTTGAGGTTTTCTTTGATTAACAAACACATTCTCACAATATAAAAATTGATATGATTTTATTGTTACAGATGTCTATAGTTTTCTTCTGTGTGAGTAGAAGAAAAAAATATTCAATTAGAGGTCTTAATTGAAAAACTAGCATTTCATAAACTAAATATATTGTTTCAGGTTTAAAAAATACATTTGTTCTATGATTTGCATTGTTAGAAACAACGTGAACTCCGCTAAACAGGTATTATGAAAGATAGAATGTTATGAAAGATACTAGAGGCCTGATGCACAAAGATTCCTGCAAGAATGGGCCTTCCTTCCACTGGCTGCCGCACCATGTTCGCTCTGGCTGGAGCCTCATTTCCACCTTCCCATGCTGCCCAGAGGTCCTGAGTGACTGGGGGTGGTGTGGAATGCCCTACCCCTAGCCGCTTGGTATCTGTGTATGCATTTAACCCTCCATTTTTGTTGGGTTAATTTGTATACTCACTCCTAATTAGCTGGTGGGAATCGCAAAGGTATGGTCAATTAGCATATTTCTCTTTCATTAGTGTAGATAGCCTCTCTTTTGCATTTTTCCCTAGATGAAAAAAGCACATGTTAATTATACTTAAATTTGTGCTTGGAGGGACTGGGGGCATCCCTCAGCTCAGCCTGCACCCTCTCCAATCTGGGACCCCTCGAGGGATCCCAGATATCCCTGGACATCCTTCTCACAATCCAGGACTGTTGGCTCCAAACTGCTCACCTGACTGCCTCCCTGATTGCCCCTAACCACTTCTGCCTGCCAGCCTGATCACCTGCTAACTACTACCCTGCCAGCCTAATTGATGTTTAACTGCTCCCCTGCCAGCCTATTTGCCCCCAACTTCCCACCTCTGGTAGCCTGGTCACCTCTAACTGCCTTTCCCTGCAGGCTTGATCGCCCCCAACTGTCCTCCCTTGCAGACCTTGTCCCTCCCAACTCCCCTCCCCTGCTGGCCTGATCTCCCACATCTGCCCTCCCTTACAGGGCCTGGAACCTCCAATGGCCCTCCCCTGCTGGCCATCTTGTGCTGGCCATCTTGTGTCCACATGGGGGCAGGATCTTTGACCACATGGAGGAAGCTCTCGTGTGTTGGAGTGATGGTCAATCTGCAAATTCTCTTTTATTAGATAGGATAGAGGCTTGGTGCATGTGTGGGGGCCAGCTGGTTTGCCCTGAAGAATGTACTGATCAGGGTCGGGTTTCCCTTGGGGTGAGGGGAAGCCTGGGCGAGGGGCCTGTGGAGGTTTGCAGGCCAGCCATGCCCCCCAGTGACCCAAGCAGAGGCCTTGGGATCTGGGATTAATCTCTGTCTACAGTTGAAACTTTGTAGCCTGGAGTGGAGCCAAGCCTTCTGCTTGCTCTAAGGTGGCAGCCATTTCTGTTTGAAACATTGTAGCCTAGAGAGGAGGCCTAAGTCGGCAATGGCAGACTGAAAGCTTGGCTTTCTCTGTTGCCAGGGAAACCCAAGCCTTCCTCCTGCTCTCAGTGGTGGCAGCCATCTTGGTTGGGGTTTATTTGCATAATCTGCTCCTGATTGGCGGTGGGCATGGCTGCGGGTGTGGCAAAAGTATGGTCAAATTTGCACATTACTCTTTTATTAGATAGATATCTTCTTACACCCATATTTAAAAGATTTGCTTTATGGGAAGTCTTAAGAATCCTCTACTTTTACTCCTTTTTATTTCCTCTAAAATGAACACTCTTCTTTTACACAGTAATATGGTACTTTGGGGAACAGTCATGGGCTTCTTGTATATATTAGGTTGCTAGGACTGCTATGATACACTGCTATGAACTGGGTATCTTAAAAGAACAGAAATATATTGACTCATAGTTATAGAGACTAGAAATTCAAAGTTTTCTTGTAGGCATGGTCATGCTTCTCTGATGGTTTTAGAGAATAATCCTTCCTTGCCTCTTCCTAGCTTCAGGTGACCCCCGTTAGTCCTTGATGTTCATTGGATTGTAGCAGTATCACTCCAGTGTCGATCTCTGTCATCATGTGGTATTAGCTTTCTATGTCATTTTATCTTTTCTCCTCTTCAGATGAGGACAACACTCATATTGGAGTAGGCCCTCCCTCATCAAATATGATCTCTTCTTAACTTTATTACATCTGCAAGGATCCAATTTCCAAATTTGATCACTTCCATAAGCACAAGGAGTTAAGATATGCATATATCATTTTGGGGACAAAATTCAACCTATAACAATGTTTGTCATGTTGAATATATGGAATGCTAATTGTAGTGCTAATAGTTCCATCGCAATCAACATCAGAATGTAGAATGCCTAGTTTGCTTCAGATCATAGGTAGACAGTGAAAGCTCCCTGGAAAAGTCTGTAAGATAAAAGGCAAAATGAGCTGTGTTTAGCATGAGGCTTGGAGGTCATCAGCCACCTCACTTGCCAGGATTTTAAGATATAGAGAATAATTTTTTTAAATGCCTTTTGGGAAACAACTACAGATTCACAGGAATTTTTAAAAATCATACAGAGAGATCTTCCATACCTTTTACCCAGTTTTCCCAAAGGATATATTGTACATAATTATAGGATTATGTCAAAACTAGGAAATCAATATTGGCACAATATGTGTAAATTTCTAAACCTTTTTACTTCATGTGTAGAATCCTATAACCACTAGTACAATGAAGATATAACTACATCATCACCACAAAGATCTCCCACATGCAGTCCCTTTATAGACACACTATCTTCCACACATTACCTGGTATTCATCTATTTATAAGATTCTAAACGCTATAAGTATCTAAAACAAATCAGATTTCCCTGAAGCTCACAAATGAAAAAAAAAAAAACAAAAAAAAACAAACAGAATTCTAAGAAGTGGGTTAGAAAGCATTATGAGTAAAGAGCTTGGCTTCTGATATAGGAAAACCAGGAATCAAGTCTTATAATACCAGTTCCCGCCTGTGTAATTATGGAAATTTACTTAAATACTTTGAGTCATGATTTATTCATTTTTAATCTACTTTAATGGGTTACAGTGCAAATGTGAAGATGAATGTAAACCTGTGACCTAAAATATAAAACACAATTTCTCTCTCTCTGTTTCTCTCTCTCTCTCTCCCTCTCTCTCTCTCATCTCTTTCTCTATTTCTCCCCCCTCCTCCCTTCCCCTACACTCGAGACAGACAGAACCATCTCAGAACAAACATAGCATTCTTCTTATAACTAACTATATGGCATTAGACATCAAACACAACCATCTGCATCTCCTCCAATTGTACGGTAAACACAGTTGGAGGTAGGATTTCATGATCTACTAGATCTTCTGCTACTCAGACATTCTCCCAGCATGACATATTGTGCAAATTAAACAATTTTTAAAAATGAAGGCATGTGAGGAATAGCTTAAGTATTTTGTGGTTGCTTCCTATGTTTTGAAAAATCTCAAAATGTTATTTGATGTGTTCACTTTTTGTAATTTTTATGTATGTATGCATGCACATGTGTGTGTGTGCTTGTTTGTTTGTTTACTTTAAGATAGCTATTGCATTTAGTTTTAGTTGTAATAGGCCAGAGTTGAATTGCAAACTTATCTGTAAAATTAAATAAAAACTGTTAATGTGATATTTCTACCACAGAGAAACTCAGATAAGTCTATATTTTAAGCAGATTTTTTTCCATCACCATTTATGGCCCTTATACCAGCCTCTATCTCCCCCCATATCCCTACCACACCCCCCCACAATCAACACACTGTTTTCCATGTCCACAAGTTCTTTATCTTTTTTCTTTGAAGAAATAAAACCCTCTAGATATTTGGAATGCACTCATCACTTGTCACAAGCTCCTTCTGTTGTGCTGCAATATTTTTCTAGCTAATATTCAAAATTAAGCATCCATAATTTTCCCCTTTGGGGCTTTTGTAATCATAGAAATAAGTAAAATAAAGGCTTCACTTCCCCTTGTCTCTCTGTCTTCTGTGGAGTTTATCATGTGGGTGATTTCTCCATCCACTGCCAGCTGATTATAGACCCCACTGCCTTTTGTTTGTTTCAATTAGAACATTAGAATTCCAAGTGAAGGATTCTGGGGAAAATAATTTCCTTTAGCTAAAGTGGTTCCTCAGTGTGACTTTTTATCTCTCTGAGGGTTACAGAGTTCATTTGCTTTATCCTCTTAATTGACTATTTTTAAAATTCAACATTTGTTAATAAATCTACAATTTAGTAGTAAAATACTAATTATATTGTTCTCTTCTTTTCTCTCCCTCCATACCCTCTCCCATTTGCTTTGCTTTTATGTAACAATTACAATGAAGTAAAATATAATATCAGTTTTCAGGTATCCCCTAAGAAAGGTAGATTGATTATTTAAAATAAGATATATAAATAAAATATATAAATGCAAATATGCATAAATATACACATTCTTTAAACCATCTCTTCCAGACTTGTATATTGTTAGCATGAAGCTGCATTCGATTTTTCCAGCAGGCGTTATATACCAGTGCAACATGCCCCCAATGGCAAGGACCCGTATCTTGCTCTCCAGGAGGCCTGCTGAAACACCCCCTCATTAGGCTCCAGAACACAATAATACCTTTCTAAGTCCTTCTCCAAATCCCAACCTTTATATGCTACCTTTGGGAAAGAGGATTAAATATCATCAGATTGGTTTTGGGTATTTAATTTTTGATAATTTCACGTTAATCAGTAATTGGAATGTTATCATTATCACAGTAGAATCTCAGACTAAGTTTCTAATTTAACACGCCATTAAAATCCTATTTACAGCATAACACAGAACTCAGGAAATATGTAGCCTCCATCAATAAAGCTAAATATTTAGTAAATAATCATTGAGGCAATTTAGAATGTCTTTATGGAAAATAAAAACCTCAAATAATGTCAAGCCAATCTACAATAATAAAAGGGTAATATGCTAATTAGAACAGATGTCCTTCCAAATGAAGGCGGGGCCAGAGGGAAGTCGTTGCCAGCAGCAAGGGGAAGGAAGGCCTACTCTTGGACAAATTTCATGCATCAGACCTCTAGTATTTTAATAAAAATACCATGTGAATATTTTAACAGCTATATAATTGTCTAGTTTTTAAGTTTTTTACATCTACACTAGGCTAGTTTTCTTTATCTTTTTATATGTAATCAGAAGCATTGAGGAAATAGCCATCTCTGACTGTGAGATCATTAGTATAATATGCAGTGTTTTAAAGTAGTTTAGGGTTAGAGAATCTTTAATTGTAGCCTTGATTTATGTATGATTTTGTGCATAACTTTAGAATATAATACATTTGAATATTTGGAGTTTCTAAGAGAATTCAGAATATTGAAGAAAATTAATAATTTTTTCTAGTGAGATATAAGCTTATTGTTATATATATATAACATTTTATAATCATAGCATTTGTCACTTTTAAAGTGTTCCTTATACACTGTCTTAATAGTTCCTCACAATAATTTTGTAAGGACAATGTTAGCATCTATGTTGTATAGCTGTGAACAGACTTTACAAATAGAAATGTACAGTATTTCAAATTTTATTTTTTAAAATATGCATTTTGTACTGAAGTATACTTACAAAAATTTAGTAAAATAATAAATGTACAGTTTGATGCTTATTTCAAAAAGTGAATCCAGCTGGTTATTCACAATCTCAAAAGCCCTCTATGTTCTATTCTATTCACAACCCCTCATACCTATGCCTCAGACAACAACTATCTTGACTTCTAACATCATAGTTTAGTTTGGCTCTTTAACTGTATGTACATGGAAATATAAAGTAAATTCTTGTTTGGGTCAGGTTCCTCATGATTAATGCTATGTTTGTGAGATTCATTTATGTTGTTGAGTGTAGCTATAATTTTCTCATTATGATTATTATATTATAATCCACCATATGACTATACCAAGAAAGGAGAAATATTATTGAAAAGGACAAATATGTTGGTAAATATTTATGTGAAAATTAACTGAATATTGGCTAATATTGAATAATAATATTTTGTGTGGTGTAAAATATAGGTGAGCTAAAATACATCACAAAAACAATAAAATCTCTGGAAAGATTTAAATGAAGTTATAATCTTAAAGTTCTAGAATTATTGGGGTAAATGTTAAAGTAACAATTTGTATTAAAACTCTAATAAGCCAATGCTGCATAATGTAAGCTTTGACATTTTACTAAACATGGCCATTTTAGCCTACAAACATATATTTGACAAAGACTACTTAAAAGTTTCATTTTATCAGTAACAAACTGCTATATATATTATATATAATATCATATATTATTCATATAATAAATAATCATTTATTAGTCAATATTTACTAAACTACTATGTGCTAGGCAACATTCACATGCTTAAGATACATCTGTGAACAAATTGGTAAAATTCTTATTCAGAGAGCTTATATTCTTGTAAGTGGGAGAAAGTTAATAAACAAAAGATATTAAAATTTCTAAATGATTCAATATGCAATATGTGTGAAGGTGATTAGGGCTATGGAAAATGTCTACTTTTCAAAGTGAGTATATTAAATAGAATGTGAAGTGCCCTGTTGGATGAGTAGTTATTGTAGGCGGAGGTCTATAATAAAGGCCTGGTGCATGAAATTCATGCATGAGGGTGTGTGCGGGGAGGAGGTCCCTCAGCCCAGCTGGCACCCTCTCCAATCCAAGACCCCTCAAGGGATGTATACTGCCTAAACTGGTAGTTGGACATCCCTCTCGCAATCTGAGACCACTGGCTCCTAACCACTTGCCTGCCTGCCTGCCAGATCACCCCTAACCACCTCTGCTTGCCAGCCTGATACCCCTAATTGCTTCCCTTGCTGGCTTGATTACTTTCTAACTGCTTCTCCTGCCAGCCTGATCTATCCCTAACTGCCTACCCCTGCTGGCCTGATTACCCCCTCACTGCCTCTGCCCAGCCCCTGCCACCATGGCTTTGTCTGGAAGGACATTTGGAAGATGTCTGGATGATGTCCAATCTAATTAGCATATTACTCTTTTATTAATATAGATGGTGGTCAGGTCAACAATTGTGAGAAGATGGAGTTGGAATAAATTCTTGAAATGAGTTAGCTATGCATACAATTATGTACTTCCATAGATAACTAGAGGTCATTCAAGGCAGGAGAACTTGAGATAGAGTAGGTTTGGTATGTTCTGGAAATAGCAATGTCAATGAAGATGGAGAATTAAAAGTGAGAGTGGTGGAAGAGTTCAGAGAGGTAAAAAGACTGCACATTTTGTAAGAACTGGAAAACTTGTAAAGACTTTGTCTTTTACTCTGAGTGAAATGAGAAGCCAATTCAGATTTTTAAGAAGTGGCATGATCAGGTTTAGGTTTTAAAATACTCACTTTGGCTACTATAATGAGAATAAACTGTAGTTAAGCAACTGTAGAATCAGAAAGACAAACCAGAAGGTTATTGTAGTAATTCAAATAAGATATAATAATGCCTCAGTCCAGGATGGCACCAGTGAAGATATGAATCTTTATGGGAGTTTTAAAATGTTTCAAGGTAACCAATAGAATTTACTAGGGGTTGGAAATAGGCTACAAGAGGGAAACAAACAAACAAACAAAGTATAACCTCAAGTTTTTTAAAAAAACAATATATATACATATTTTTATTTTTTTAAACAATATATATATTTTCTATTTTTTAAACAATATATATATATACTTATTTTTAAACAATATAAATATTTTAGACCATATATATATATATATATATATATATATATATATTAAAGAATATGTACATATGTTTCCTTTTTTCCCATTAACCTCTCCCCGGCTTTCCCTACCCCCCAGCACATGCCCTCAGCTGCCTCCCCCCACTCCCAGTGTCTTGTATCCACTGGTTATGCTTATATGCATGCATACAAGTCCTTCGGTTGATCTCCCACAGCCCTCGCCCCCCACCCTCCCCTGCCTTTCCACTGCAGTTTGACAGTCTGTTCAATGGTTCTTTGCCTCTGTATCTATCTTTTCACCACCCTTTTCTTTTCTTAAAAAAAATCTTGCATCTGCATACTAGAAATAAACATATAAGAACAGTAAAATGTTTGAGTCTCAGTTCTGAGTCCGTTTCCATGTCAAATAGTTCCTTAGTGTACATGTCAGCAATGGTATCTGGATGGTGGACATATGGTGGCAATGCAGGTTCCACCCTCTCTGGTTTGGTCCTGGGCCTCCTGCAGCAACACACAGCTGCTGACTGCTAGCATGGCAAGGTGTCTTCAGTGTCTTACATCTGGACTGTCTTCGCAGTTGGAACAGACCTGTCAGTACCTTTTTGTTGCAGGAATCCATATGGTCTTGGAGTTGTTTTCTGAAAATATACAAACATATTCTCGAATAAAAGCTAATAAAGGAACCTTTTCTGTAAATTAAACTTGGGATTCTTTTTATTTTTGCCCAAATGATTTTCCTTTGGCTTATTTTGATACCTTGTGTGTTTTTCATGGGTGTCCTGCTGTTAGCATTACAAATGGAAATTAATTTTCTGAAGTAAGAATTTTCTAAGTGTAATTTACTTAAAGGATATTTTTCCTTACATGATATTACCCCACTCCCCCCCCTTTTTTTATTAATGGGGGCTTTTGGAAATTTTATATTGCAGTCTTGGTAACTTTAAATTTTAATTTTTGCACAAAAATATGACTGCCTTAGGTTCTTTGCATGTTAGGCAATTTTATGAAGAGATGAACTACTAATAGAAATTTTAGTTACTATTTTAGGAACAGCTTTTTGTTCAGTACACTTAAATTTTCTTGAGTATTCACTTATTTCAATTAGCCAATTTAAATTAATCTAAAAACTTGATTGCTATTTTACTGTCAAATTTAATACTCAAACAATAATCTTAGTTTACCCTGTAAATATTAGTGGAAAGGATTATTTGCATTCTTGAGTAGGCCCTGAGCATTCCTGGTGCTAGACTGCATTTAGATATAGGGCTGCTGTTGCTGGCCAAGTCTCTGTCTGTGACCTGGGTCCTGGTCTGAACTGTACATGGGAGGCGAAGTAGCTGTGGGGACAGGGGACCGTCCTCAGAGGGGTGAGAGTTAAGGCCCCTGCAAAGTTAGGGGAGTAAGGGTCTGTGCCCCACATCTGTTGATCTTTAAGTTCTCTCCTGATGACCTCTCTGCGACTGTGCCTGTCTTAGGTTGTTCCTTCCTGAGGAATCTTATCCATCTCTGGCTAACTATCCATCCTCTGGGGCCAAGCAGGGTGTTGTGAGGTTCAATTCTGAAGTTTTTTGGTCTGAGTGTTGAACAGAGAAGGGGACGGATATAAAGAAAGTTGTTCTAATTTTTTTTCATGAAAGGAGTTGATCTGGACTTTATCTTGATATTTTGAGAGTGAAATATTTATTATAAACCCAGGTGGAAATCTTAGGTGAGCAGATAGCAAATATACTAAAGTGGATTTTGTATGAGGGTTCTGGACTAGAGATACATACTTGATAGTTAGTATAGAGATGGTGCTTAAAGTCATAGATCTAAAGTGAAATCACTGCGGGAGTGAATAGAGATTGTGAAGTGTTCAGGACCCAAATGAGCTCTGGTGTATTTCAACATTCAGCATGTAGTACAAAAGAGGAAGGAAGAATCAAAATATGTTAAGATGAGTCAACTAGTGAAGTAGGGGAAACCCCAAAGTGTGCGTGCTAATTCAGGCCCACAGGAAAGTAGATAAAAAACAACAAACGATTAGATGCACAAGAGACATTTTGGAGGAAAATTTTTTTAAGGAAAAAAGGACAGGGTTTCAAAGGAACTGAAGAGAATTTTCTGATTTGATGCTGGTCTGAAAGTCATGAAAAAAAACTAGGGAAAGAAGGGATTAAAGTGAGGAGTCTTAAACTGCAGTGCAATTCTGAAAATCTTTCAACTGGGTGATAGCAAATTCTCAAGCCAAAGTCTTCATTTGAGTTGTGTGTATCTCAGGCCTTCATTAAAGCTGATGCCATTGTTTGGGAGGAACCTGTTGCAAATATGGACTCAACAAACACAGGGGTAGATCCAGGAATGCTGAGTCAGGCAGTGCTCTGATTATGCTTTCTGCAGCAGGATAAAGGAATGGTGTATTTTTATGGGCACCAGCATGATGTCCTAGAAAGCAAGTGAAGAATAAGAAGAAGGAAGTGTTAAATTATGAGAAGTATTGGTAATAGGTTGAAGACATGGAGGACCAAGAAGTGACTATTGGATATAATAATGTAGAGCATATGGATGGATTTAACAAGAATAGTTTTTGTGGAGTGGTGAGGACTAAAGCCCAATTTGATTAGGTTTAATAATGAATGGGAGAATAGAAATAAGACTGTGAGAAGAAGATACTCTTTGAAAATGGTTTGTTATAAAGAAAAAACAAAAAGAAATGATAAGCTATCTGAGTGGGAAGTAGGTTCAAGGAAAAGTTTGTTCTTTTGAAAATGGAAAAATTTAGTAGGATGTTTGTATTCTGGTGGAAAAACTTCAGTAATAAGCCCAAACACTTAATGGCCCTGTTATAATAATGACTCTTCATGCATCTGTTTCCCATCCTCTGGGCAATAGGGCTTTGCTCCTATCAAGAGATGAAGTCTGTTTCCTCGGCTCTTGCCTTTAGATTGACCTTGTGACTTATTTTGACCAATAGAATTCTGCAGAAGTGTCATTGTATGCCTTCTAAGTCTAGATTTAAGAAACTTTGGAGCTCCTGCTCTCTCGGA
The DNA here is from genome assembly GCA_027563665.1 of Antrozous pallidus. Taxonomy (NCBI): domain Eukaryota; kingdom Metazoa; phylum Chordata; class Mammalia; order Chiroptera; family Vespertilionidae; genus Antrozous; species Antrozous pallidus. The sequence goes on from CM050514.1 coordinate 90,240,683, forward strand.
ACACGCTCCACTAGTAGAAAAAGTCTGATCTAATGTAATGGTAAAAGATAACAGATTTGGAGGAGAACTACATGGTCCAGCCAACTGCCAGCAGAGACCACTAGACCTGTGTGTGAGGCTTACTTGAACAATCCAACTATATTAAAGTCTCCATTTGACTCAGGTGGATGAGTTACTCCAGCAGAACAAATGCCCACCTAACTAAACCGAGATTGTCAACCCCTGGTTTATGAGACATAAGAAATGGTTGATCATATATCAGTAATTTTTGAGGTAATTTATTACAAGAAATTGATAACTGATTGAGAACCCAAACACCTTTTTGAAAATCCTGCTTTTTGTTTTTCCTCTGTATGTTTTCATGTTTATTCTAGATAAACTAAGGAATATTCTATACACTAAATATTGTTTCCACTTTCCCATCTCTGTGTCTTAACTAACTAAATAGAACAGGATCTAGAATATCATAAACACTGAATAACTTTAACATTATCATATGACATATTATCTGGTTTGCTGCTCTGTTGACTAATGAGTTTGCTGACCAGTGTTTTAATAATCCATGACTGGATTATTATATGCATGTGTTTTTATACTGCATTTATTTATATCATTTTTGTGACAATTATTATATACCACATTGCATTACAGCCATTTGTATATTGTTTTAATTTCCTGAGTGGGTATGGCATTGCAAGAGACATGGTGATTATTAAACAACTTGAATTATTTTCTTTCACTAGGTCTCCATCCATTCTTTCCTCCTTCCTATGCAGCCCCTTTCCCTTTCCCACCCTCTCTTCCACCTTTCCACCCTTTTTCTCTTTCTTTTCCTGAATTTATACAGGATTTCTACATATCTGCAAAAGTACATCTTACTAAAGAGAACCAAATAATTTTTATTTGAAATAATAACTATCTCAAAAATACAGAAAAATAATCTCAGTCTACATTATAGTCTTTGGAGTTAGAAGCTGCTAGACATAAAGGACTAAAATAAAATCCTAAAGTCCTCAGTTAAGCTTTTAAACTGCCTAACATATGCTTTAATGTAGCATCTAAATTATTTAACAATTAATTACACTAAGCATTTTTCTTCATGTTAATGTTATGCGTATATTCTACCACTGAACTGTGTAAACTTAAGCCACTTAGCTGTGTAACCTTGAACCAGATGCTTCATCTTTTCCCACTTCATTTTTTTTATTTTAAAACTATCATAAATCTGGTGCCCATCTTACAGATTTTTGTTAGAATTAATGGTATCATATTTTCATATAGTCATGGAACAGGTTTTTGAATATCATAAGCACTGAATAACTTTAACAAGTATTATCATATGATATATTATCTGGTTTTTCTCATTATCATTTTAAAATATTAGGTTTGGAAAATAATTTTAGAGAAGGGCTGGCTTTTTATCAACCAAGTTAGTTAAACATTTCATCTACTGACATCCTTTGTCTACTTTATATCTAGGTTATCTGTAATCAACTACCTCCTAAGTCTGTGGCAATAATTAATATTGGACTTATTCTCTGCAGTTAAATCATGATTTCCACTGGAGTCAAGTTGGTTTAATTAATTGCAACTATAAAAATGTAAATGGATTTTGGGAGAATATTATAAAATGAAAGATTAGGTCATTAGTAATAGTCCCAGAGTTTATTATCCTCAAAAATAATGTTTTTTCCAGATTATCCTAGAAAAAAAAATGATGTTACCTTCTACTTCCTTAAAAAGTCCATACTAAAATTTTTGGAGAAAGGGCATGAATAAATGGTTAATCCTGACTCACCAGGTACTAAGAACACATGACTTCATGTTGTTTGTATACTAAGGTTGTACCACACAAGTTATAAGGTATCTTGTGAGTGATGTACAAGACAGCAATTCACATTAACAGATGTTTGGGAAGGAAATTATTTGTTTAATTTGTTTATGAGTCACAGGATTTTTGTCTGAATGTAATTATAGGAGGAGACCACAATTTATGAATGGATTGTATTCCAAAAGTGCATTTTTAAGTCGGTTGTTTGGGACTAAGAACATATTTTATTGTATACACTAGGTTAAATGTTAGTGTTTTCCAATAGCTGTTTTATCTCATTATTTGGCTGACTGTATCTATCTCTGGAGAAAGAATTTGAGGAGAAAATGGCCTCTTTCTTTCCTGGCCAGTTTTTTGTTTTGTTTTGATTCCACTGGTGATAACTTCTTCCTCTTTCCAGCACTGATTTTCTTAGGCTTTCTCGTGAGACCTCATATACCCCAAAACACCCTGAAGCTCTACAACTCGGGTTTGACCCATGCTTGGCGGAATTAACATGCTTCCAAAATTGTACACCTCCCCTTTCCCACCAACATGTTCCATCTTTTGATGTTACTTATCTAAGTTTAATAAGAAAACAATGCAGCTTAAATTTTTTTTACCCTAATGGGATTAAAAATAATGCCAAGAGTATTTCTAATTTTAAAAGATATGTCTTCATCCGAATTACCCTGTTTGGCAGACTAACTAATAAATTGAAGAGGAAATCCCCAGACATTTTGGAGAAATGACATATTGGAGTTGTGGCCAACATGTAGGCCTTTTTTCTGCCAAAAAGTTTGTCCTAAGAATCATCTTCTTTAATTAAATTTGTTTCCTACAAATTTTCTCCCTTTGCCCTTTATATACTAACAAATTCTCTAAAACTTATATGCAGTAATTCCCATTTTACAATCAGTGATAAATACTGAACAAAGAAAAAGAGAACAAGAAATGTTTTTTTTAAATATATACTTTATTGATTTTTTACAGAGAGGAGTGGAGAGGGATAGAGAGTTAGAAACATCGATGAGAGAGAAACATCGATCAGCTGCTTCCTACACACCCCCTACTGGGGATATGCCTGCAACCAAGGTACATGCCCTTTACTGGAATCGAACCTGGGACCCTTGAGTTTGCAGGCCGACGCTGTATCCACTGAGCCAAAACAGTCAGTGCAACAAGAAAGATTTTATATGAGTACTAGAGGCCCCGTGCACAAAATTCATGCATGGGGGAGGGGAGGTTGTGCACTTGGCCCAGCCTGCACCCTCTCCAATCTGGGATCCCTTGAGGCATGTCAAACTGCTAATTTAGGTCATATCCTACTGCTACATCCCTCTCACAATCCAGGACTGCTGGCTCCCAAATCCTAATTGCCTGCCGTCCTAATTGCCCCTAACTACTTCTGCCTGCCAGCCTCATCACCCCCTAACCATTCCCCTGCTGGACTGATTGATGTCTAACTGCTCTACTGCCAGCCTAATTGCCCCTAACTGCCCTCCCTGAAGGCCTGGTTCCCCCCCACCCCGCAACTGCTCTCCCCTGCAGGCCCGGTCATTCCCAACTTCCCTCTTCTGCCACCCTGGTAACCCCTAGCTGCCCACCCCTGCAGGGCTTGATCACTTCCAACTGCCCTCCCTTGCAGACCTGGTACCTCCCAACTCCCCTGCCTTGCTGTCCATCTTGTGATGGCCATCTTGTGTCCACATGGAACAGCCACCTTGTGTATTGGAGTGATGATCAATTTTCATATTACTCTTCTATTAGATAGAATGGAAGCCTGGTGCATGAGTGGGGGTTGGCTTTTCCTAAAGGTTTTTCCAGATCAGGGTGGGGGTGTCCTTGGGGTGTGGGGTGACCTGAGTGAGGGGCCTGTGGTGGTTTGCAGGCTGACCATGCCCTCCCAGTGACCCAAGTGGAGGCCCTGGTATCTGGGATTTATTTATCTTCTATAATTTAAACTTTGTAGCCTTAAGCAAAGGCCAGGGCGACAGGAGCTTGGCTTCCTCCATCACCGGGGGTAACTCAAGCCTCCTGTTCTCTTCAGCTCTGTGTCTGCTGCCATTTTAGTTGGGATTTATTTATCTTTTATAATTGAAACTTTGTAGACTTCAGGGGAGGCCAGGACAGCAGGATCTTGGCTTCCTCCATTGCCAGGGAAACCCAAGCCTCCTTTTCACTCTGTGGCTGCAGCCATCTTGGTTGGGTTAATTTTCATACTCACTCCTGATTGGCTGGTGGGTGTGGCTTGTGTTCTAGCAGAGGTATGGTTGATTTGCATATTGCTCTTTTATTAGATGGGCTACATTGCAGTTTTTATTAATGTACTTTTACTTTTGCAAATCAATAGATGCCTAATTATGAATTAATTATATTATATTATTAATTATATTACTTCTCACATTAGCTAGTTTATTTATTATTTAGGATTCTGTTGTATGTCTAGAGCTTAACCCAGTGCCTGACGCTTAATAAATTCCCAATAAGTACTTAATGAATGAAGTAAAACATTTTAATTCAGTTCATATTTGTAACATGCCACAATGGACACATAAAAGGACACAAGTAGAAATAACAAAGTATGCTCTGTAGAAAACCAGTGATCTTTTTAGGGAAATAGACAACCTGATAATTTGACCTTTTATCTGGATTTTTTTTTCTATTTTTCTGGTGAGGATAAGGGTTAACTTTTGTTTTCATTATAAATATTAAACATTCACTGTTTCTACCTAGAAAATCATTTTTATTTACTTATATTATAGGAGGAAAAGAATGAAATATTGAGAAAAAATGTTTTTGCAATTGTTCTTAGGCCAACTCCATAGATATTTGAGAATAAATTGGCATTTTTGTGGAGGAGAGGGATTTAAATCATGAGGTGCATATAGAGTTTTAAAGTCACTTTACACACGTATAAATAAAATCAAAATAGATAAAGTCGGGGGGACCCTGAATATAAATATGCAACTGGAAATTACAGCGACATAAAGTTTATCTGATGAGGTAATGTCACACAACGCAATAAACTTAAAAGTAATCCACACAAACCTGTCATGTTGAAAGGACTTATATTTATTTTTAAAAGCTCTTTAGTTTCCAAAGAATTTGGGTGGACCTTTCTGGTTTACACTTGAATGCTGATATGTAGAACATGAGTCTGTATATCTGTAGGAACTGTATAATCGCACAGCAGGCTGAACTGCTTGTTTATTAACAGGTATGAATTAATTATAAGTAGTCATGCAGACTTGCTCTTGTTTCAGCTATTTCTGAAACTGACTGCAGTGCTACTACCCTAAGACTCAAAATCTTAGGGCACACATCAGTATCTTGGTGGGTTCTTTACACATGAGTCATCTGCTCTTTATTTCCAACCATTCTTAAATTAATTCTTTAAATGTACTTTTAACAATACTGAAAAAAACCATCAGGATAAATGTATTACAATAAAAAATGAATTATTAGCTCAAAACACATGCAGACAATTGAGACTTTACAAAATACTGTTTTACTAATACTACAAATTTTTAAATGGTGTTAGTCCACATTTATATATATAAAAGTCTAAGTGACCAAACAACCAAAAGACTGGTCGACCTGTTGCTATAATGCGCACTGACCACCAGTGGGCAAATGCTCAACATAGGAGCTGCCCCCTGGTGGTCAGAGTGTTTCTACAGTGGGAGGGCTGCTCAGCTGACCAATCTGTCCCAGCAGCCCACCAGCACGGTGGCAGCCACTCACTCCCTAAGTATTTTTGCAAGTCCAATCTTTGGAGAATGGGCCAGGTTCCAACGGAATGGCACCAGCGGCATAACCTTGACAGTGCTGCCAAACTCCTGGAAGTCAGCCTTGGGCACTGTGGCCACTTGCTCTCTCTAGATGCTCTGCAAGGAAGAAACAATATAAAAGCAGCCATCAGATGGCTCCCGATAACCTGCATAAATGTCAGTGGTATGGACCCAGACTCCAGACCGGAAAGGGCATCCCTTTGCCTGCCCAGAGGGCCAATTGCATCCTGTTCCCGCCAGTCCCCTAGGGATGGGTGCCGGACACAGAGTTCATAGCTGGCAAGCACCACTGTGGTAGCATGAGCCTCTCCTGATCAGGACTGACTGGGCATGAGCCTGTGGTATGTGCAGTGGGTATGGGATGAGTGGGAGCGGCAGACATTGGAATACCAGTTTTGGCCCAGTGCCTGCAGGCCATGCTGAGGGACCCCACCAGTGCACCAATTCATGCACCAGGCCTCTAGTATTTTTAAAAATACATTAATATTTGACGTAAACTGTAAACATCACAAAATGGTCACTCTTATAAAATACACTACCACAAAGAAGGATTTCTTGTTGGAAAGATTTCAGCTCATTAATTTTCAATTAGTGGCAGTTACTAGTAAGTCCTTTAAGTCTCAACATTGTTAATATATTTTTAATTCCATGTGCCAAGAAATATTCAAAGTTGTTTATCTAGAGCTATTCGTAAGCTTACCTATCTACCTATCTATCTATCATCTATCTGCTATCTATTTATCTATCTAACAAGCTTGCTTGCTGCAGGACATAATTGGTAGCATTATTACTAAAACACACTAGTGTATATTAATCACCTATTAGTAGCTGAAGATTTGTATAAAATGTTTTAACGTGTTTTTGCTCATTGTGCAATAATAATCATAGACAATAAGTGTGAATATTATTCTCATTTTACAGGTAATAACATCGAGGAATTAAGTAGCTTACCCAAAGTCAACATATTACCTAATAATATACAAACATGTAAATTGACCGTACCCTTGCAATTTCCATTGCCAATCAGAGTAAGTATGCAAATTAACCCAACAGATATGTTGGCTTCTTTTGCACACATAGGCACCCAGCGCCTGGGTCCAGGGCATGGGCCTTGAGCAGCCAGAGAAGGGCCTGAGCCAGGGGACTCTTGGGCAGGGCCAAGCCTGCAATCAGAGCCAGCTATTGGCCAGAGGCTTTCAGCCTGGGCACCCTTTGGGCAGGGGCAGAGCTGCGATCTACAGGACCTGTGGGCCGAAAGCCTCTGGCTTAGGCTTTTGGCCTGGGCAGGCCTTGGGCAGGGGTGGAGTTGCTATTTGCAGGAGTTGGGGGTCCTTTGACCAGGCCTAAACCTTTGGCCAGAGGCCTCAGGCCTGGGCAATGACCAGCAGGGGATTGGTGTGACTGCTCATTGGCTAAGCTCCCGCCCTGGTAATATTTCTTAGTAACTTGGGTAATAAGAATCCAAAAAGGTGGGTCTAGGGTTTTTCCACCACACTCCTGGAGAGAAAAACAAAGGTCTGCTGCTGGAGAGCTAAGAAATGTCATATCCTGCCCTAGCCGGTTTGGCTTAGTGGATAGAACCTAGGCTTGCCATTTGTAGGGTCCAGATTCAGTTCTGACCAAGGTTGCAGGCTTCTCCCTGGCTGGGGCCCAGGTCATGGGTTATGCAGGAGGCAACCAATCAAAGTGTTCCTCTCACTTTGATGTTTCTCTCTGTCTTTTCCTTTCTTTTCCACATTCTCTAAAAGTCAATAGAAACATATCCTCAGGTAAAGATAATAAAAGAAAAGAAAAGAAATGTCACATCCACCCTAACCAGTTTGGCTCGGTGGAGTCTTGGCCTGTGGACTCAAGGATCCCAGGTTTGATTCCAGTAAAGAGCACATCCCCAGTAAGGAGTGTTCAAAAGGCAACTGAATCATTTCTCTCACATCGATGTTTCTAACTCTCTATCCCTCTCCTTTTCTCTCTGTAAAAAAATCAATAAAATATATTTTTTTAAAAAGGAATGTCATATCCTATGAAAGACCCATCTTGAAAATGCCTAAAGAAAGTTGTTATTTTTTCATGGTGAAGGGACTAGAGTCCTTGTTGATAAAAACACCTTAGTGGTTGTGGTAACTGGCAGTGGCTGCAGCAGCGGGGTGATGGGGCTGATGCCTTCCCCTGATTAACATGGTTGCCTCCCACAAGGGGAGGCCAGACTGCTGCTTAGACTCGCTCCCTGTGGGGAGTAGCCCTAAGCCTTCAGTAGGGCATCCCGTGAGGGATCCCAGCATATGAGAGGGGGCAGGTTGGGTTGAGGGACCCCACATCCCCTGTGCATGAATTTTGTGCACCAGGCCCCTAATCTATTGTAATAAAAATATAATATTCTAATTAGACTGGACAGCTAAACAACTTTCTGGGTGTCATTCTAGACATTCTTCCAGACGAAGCTGTGGTGGAAGAGGCCAACACAGAGGTGGTTGGGGTGATCAGGCAGGCAGGCAGAGGGGTTAGAGGCAATCAGGTAGGCAGGCAAGCAGTTAGAGGCAATTAGGCAGGCAAGTGAGTGATTAGGGCTAATCAGGCAGACAGATGAGAAGTTAGGGGTGATCAGGCAGGAAGGCAAGAGGGTAGGGGTGATCAGGCAGGCAGGCAGAGTGGTTAGGGGTGATGAGGCAGGAAGGCAGGCTAACAGTTAGGAGTCAGAGATCTCAGATTACGAGAAGGATGAGGGATGTCCTACTTAAACCAGCAGATACCCCCGAGGGGTCCCAAATTGTGAGAGGGTGCAGGCTGGGCTGAGGGACTGCCCCCTGCCACCCCGTGCACGAATTTTGTGCACTGGGACTCTAATGAATAAATAAAATAGTAAACCTAGCATTGGAACAAAATTGAGAGCTTTTTTGTTCCCCTCTGCACAGGGAAGCATATATTTTTATTTATACCCTCTGGGTATTATTCTATTAAACTCCTGGTGGTTAACTGAGCTCAAATATTAAAAAATAATACAGAATCTAACAAACATTTCCACACAGAGGATTCTCATGCAAACTGAACGTCAGGGAGAAGCCTGCACTGAACTGCCTGTCTGCACTGTGTTTCTGCCATCTGAGTCATCCTTTAAAAAGGAGTTCCTTGAATCCTATGTCAACCCATAGGACTGAGGCTTCTCCCATCCAATCAGAACTGTGCAGCTCCAATCAAACATGGACAGTGCCTTTTAGACCAATCAAACTGAGAGAATTTGGAGACCTCATTTGCTTGAGGACAGACTAATCAGAGATCAAGGCTGTGGACTTCTGTTCACGTAAGCCAGCTCCCCTCTGGCTCTCACTGTGCACTTTTTCTTTCCACTGAAGATTCCCTCTTCCTGGTTGGACTAAAACAGAGATGCTCACTAGACCAGAGCAGTACAGTGTACTCCAAAGCAGACTGGCATGATGCATAGCAGAGCAGACCATGGAGGGACAGAACAGAGCTATTGAGCTAGAGAAGGGCCTGGCACAGGGCAGCTTGGCTCCATAGCTGACTCATAGTCCTGCGTTTTTGCAGCTATGCTGCATCATAATTGAGCTGTTTTTCACTGAATAAAATATCTTACTTCACTGCACCCCAAACTGGGATTCTTGTGGTATTGAATTAATGACAAAGACCACCAATTGACTATATTTAATAATATAGTATTGCATACTTGAGAGTTATTAAGAGAGTAAAGCTTAAATTTAAAAGTTCTCATCAGAAGAAAAAACTATTTTTAACTATGTAGGGTAACAAATGTTAACTAGATTTATTGGAGTGATTACTTCCCATTATTTACTGCTATTGAATCATTATGTTGTATACCTGAAACTAATATGATGTTATATATTATTAGAAAATATTTTGGTGTTATTACTTTCAGATGTATAGTAAATCATTGTCATTTTGGGAGTTTGTATGTTCCATCCTTTCATTAGTTGACAAAAGTTACTAAGCCTTGAAGAAGTAAAATACATTATTAATATGAAAGAAATTAACTTGAAAGAATTTATAGACAGAACAAATGTCAAGTGGGCAAGTATATTTCTTTCTAACTAAAGAGTAGTTTACATTAGTTGTTTATTATAGAATGCTGTGAGTCATTATAGGATTGACATAATAAAACATGCATGTTTTCCCTTATTTTGGTTGAAATTATAACATATGATTTTATACAAAATGCAAAAATTTTCTGATTGAACAGAAAATTTACCATGATCACAGGTACTTCTTTAACCAATAGAAAAAAACACACATGAAGAATACCAAAGCAAGGTAATTTTGATTTATTTTCTGCTTTTACTTCATTCCAAATATTAACTTGAGTTCACTTGTTTTTTGAAAATGTGTGAACTTTGAGAGGAAAGATGAGCAAAGCATTCATATTTGCTAATATCGCACATTTTGACAGGTTGCTGTGCATAACATGATTAATCATCAGGATGAGAATAGAAATAAAAAGCAGAGGTGAAATCATGCCAAACTGAGGGAAATGAATGTTCTGTTAATCTTTCAATTATTTATTGAATAAATTGAGCTGACTTTTGCTCTTCAGAGTTTCTTTAACCAGTTTAATGTGTTTTACCTATTCAGCAAAAAAAGTTTACATTTTTAGTATATTATCAACATGGCAACATGATATAGAAGATGAAGTGAACACATTATTTGAGATATGTAAACAATGTATGTACATTTCTTTCATCGTAATAAGAGAAAATCAAGACCTCTTGAACCATCATGGTTTTCATTTGTTGACTTTTCCACTTACACAGAGGTGCTTTTAGCCAAGTTAGTTAACTTTTCTGAAGGTCATTTTTTTAATGTAAAATCAGATATTATCTTCTACCTCACATAATTATTATAAAACTCATCTTAAATAGAATATAGAAAAGTGCATACATAATGCTTGGCTTTATTTTGATTTAGCAAAATTTTGGATTTTGGTTACCTATTTTTTTCTAGGAAAAATATTGTTTTCAAATTAATACAGACATCAATTTAAAATATTATTTTTGAAAAATGACATCAGCAAGATGGCTGAATAAGACATCTCTCTCATATATCCTCTCTCCCACAACAACAATTTGGCTTCTATTCACAGACAAAAGTGTCTTTGTGGGAGCTGTGGAAACCAGCACCAAATGCCAAGGTACTAAGTGGAGTCTTGTCCACCTGTGCCTTGGCTAATGGACAGAGGAAACTTAGTGCTGATTGTTGACCCTGCAGTGACCTCTATACTGGCTCCAGCCACTCTCAGCCATGGTCTGAGAGGCCATGGAGAACACTGTCTTAGACCAGTGGCCAGCAAACTATCAGTTAACAGAGCTAAATATCAATGGTACAACGATTGAAATTTCTTTTGAGAGCCAAATTTTTTAAACTTAAATTTCTAATGCAACTTCTTCAAAATAGACTCACCCAGGCAGTGGTATTTTGTGGAAGAGCCACACTCAAGGGACCAAAGAGCCGCAAGTGACTCGTGATCCGAAGTTTGCTGACCACAGTCTTAGACAATCACCAATGAGTAAAAAAGCTTTTTTTTTTTTTAAAAAATCAGGAGTTTAACCCAGAGGTCTCATTCATAAGAGAATATGAATAATTGTGTGCATATAAATTAATATAGAAAAATAGATAAATATCTAGAAACAAAGAACCTTTCCAGATTGAATCATGTAGGAATAGAAACTCTGAACAAATCAACGATGAGTAGGGAGATTAAATCAGTAATCAAAAGAATCCTCAAAAAACAAAGTTCAAGAACAGAGAGTCTCCCTGGTGAATTCAACCAAACATTTAAAGAAGAATGGAATTTTTTCAAAACAACTGAAAAGGATAGGACATTTCTGAACTCAATTATGCAGTCAGCATTATCTTGATACTAAAGCCAGATAAGGACAATAGAAGATAATTGTGGGCCAATATCATTAATGAATCTAGTTGTAAAAGTTCTTAATGAAATATTAGGAAGCCAAATTCAATAGCATATTAAAAGCATCAGGCAGCTTTATGAAGTGTGATTTATCCCTGTGATGCATGGATGGTTCAACATACACAAATCAATAAATGTGACACACCACATTAATAGATTAAAACATAATACTATGATAATCTCAGTGTTTGTAAAAATAAAACCTTTGACAAAATACAACATCCTTTTATGATAAAAGCTTAAAATTGGGTAATAAAGGGACATACATCAACATAATAAAGGTCACAAATGAGAAACCCATAGCTAACATCCTATCTACTAAAAGATTAGTATGCAAATTGACAGTACCTCCACTACAACCATAAGCCATGCCCACAAGCCACTCTCACTGCAAATCAAGAGCAAGTATGCAAATTAACCCAACCAAGATGGATGCAGCCACAGAGAGAGCAGGAGGGACGCTTGGGTTTCCCTGGCGATGGAGGAAACCAAGCTTTCTGCACATCATAGTCAGCCCAGGCCTCCACTCCAGGTTAAAAAGTTTCAATTATAGAAGATAAATGGCCAAAACTGGTGTGGCTCATTGGATAGAGTGTCGGCCTGTGGCCTGAAAGGTCCCAGGTTCGATTCAGGTCAAGAGTATGTACCTTGGCTGTGGGCACATCCCTACTAGGGGGTATGTAAGAGACAGCTGTTTGATGTTTCTCTCTCATTGATGTTTCTGACTTTCTATCCCTATCCCTTCCTCTCTGTAAAAAATAAAAATATATATATATGGAGACAAATAAATCCCAACAGAAATGGCTTTGGCCACAGAGTGACCAGGAGGCTTGGCTTTTCTCCATACTACAAAGTTTCAATTGTAAAAGCTAAATAAATCCCAGATACTAAGGCCCTCAACTTGGGTGCTGGGGGGCATAGCCAGCCTGCAAACCACCACAGGCCCCTTACCCAGGCCAACCAAGGCCCCAAGGCCCCACACTAATCCAGGAGACTCTTCAAGGCAAACCAGCTGACCCCCACCCATGCACCAGGCCTCTATCTTATCTAATCCTATCTAAGAAAAGAGTAATATGAAGATTGACTGTCACTGTCACTCCAACACATAAGATGACTGCTCTCATGTAGTCAAAGATCCTTCCTCCATGTGGACAGAAGATGGCCACCACAGATGGTTAGCAGGGGAAGGCAGTTGGGAGGGACCAGTACTGCAAGGGAGGGCAGTTGTGGGCAATTAGTCCAGCAGGGGCAAGCTGCTGGAGGGACGAGGCCTGCAAAGGAGGGCATTTGGGGGTAATCAAGCCTGCAGGGGAGGGCAATTAAGGGTGACCAAGCTGGCAGAGGAGGGAAGTTGGGGATGACTGGGCCTGTAGGGAATGGCAGTTGGAGGGGCCCAGGCCTGCAAGGAAGAGCAATTGGTGGGCACCAGGCTTGTAGGGGATGACAGTTAGGGGCAAACAGGCAGGCAGGGGAAAATTTGGCATTAGTCAGGCTGGCAGGGGAGTTGTTGAGGGGTGATCAGGCTGGCAGAAAGAAGCAGTTAGGGCCAATCAGGAAGGTAGGCAGGCAAACAGTTGGGAGCCAGCAGTCCTGGATTGTGAGAGGGATATCCAACTGCCCGTTTAAGCCTGATCCTAAATGGGTCTAAATGAGCAGTTGGACATCCCTCAAGGGGTCCCAGAATGGAGAGGGTGCAGGCTGGGCTGAAGGACACCCCTGTCACCTGTGCACAAATTTTGTGCACTAGTCCTCTAATTTATTAATATTTACATATTATTTTCATGTATATTTTACTAATTTTCTTTCATCTTTGACACTTCTATTCTAGAGAAAGGGCAAATAGCAATATTAAAGTATTTCTCCTAATGAATTCCCTTTTTATGTGCACAGATTTTGTGTCCCAGGCCACTAGTAATATATAAAAGCCTATTGAACCATCCAACTGTTCAACTGTTCGACCAGTCATTATGATGTGCACTGACCACCAGTGGGTAGAACTCAATGCAGGAGCTATCTCTTGGTGGTCAGTGTGCTCCCACAGCAGGAGTGTCACTGTGTCACTGAGCTGACAGATGAGCTCCAGACACTGAGCTAGCTGATGAGCGCAGCTGTGGCAGCACAATCCTCTCTCATGGACATGCCCCCTTTGCACCTCTTCCCCATCCAGACCAGGACCAGGATCCGGACTGGCATCAGAACTGACTGGCCGTGAGCCCATGACTGTTTCTCAGTCATGGGTGCACAAGTATTGTCCTAAGATAGGTGCGCAAAGACAGCAGTGGAGTGGCATGAGCCTACTGAGCAGCAGTAGTGGCAGGCACAGTGGGGCCTGATAAGCAGAAGCAGTGGGGTGCCCAGCCCGGGCTTGGGCTCCTCCCTGGCTACCTGCTGCTTTGTGCACTACTATATCCCTTGGGGGATGTTAGACTGCCAGTTTCTGCCAGATCTCTGCAGGCCATGCCAAGGGACCTCACTGGTACACAAATCTGTGCACCAGGCCTCTAGTACTAATTAAAGGTCAGAAACATGACAAGGATATCTGCTTTTGCCACTTCTATTTAACATAGTATTGGATGTCTTACCCAGGCCAATAAGGCAAGAAAAAGAAACAAAAGGCAGGCCAATTAGTAAGGAAGAAGTAAAATTGTTTCTTTGTGGATGATATGATCTTATACATAGAAAATTCTGGAGAAATGACCAAAAAATATTAGAACTAGTGAATTAATTTAGTAAAGTTGTAGGATACAAAATCAATATATATAAATCAGTTGCATTTTATATACTAATTAGAGTCCCAGTGTACAAAATTCATGCACAGTTAGAGCCCATAGTGGCTGCCAGCTGCTGGTTGGGGCCTCCCTTTCCTGGCTTTCGGCTGCTGGCCTGGGCCTTCCTTCATCCTGCACCACCCCCTGGTGGTCAGCACACGTCATAGCAAGCGATCAAACTCCTGGTTGGTCAAATTCCCCAGGGGTCACTTTGTATATTAAGCTTTTATATTTAGAGATATTAAACTGTCTGAAAAGAAGTACAACAATCTCATTTAAAATGGCATCAAAAACAATAAAGTATACTTGGGAATAAGTTTAAATAAAAAGGTAAAAAATATGTACAATTCTTAGATGAAAGAAATTGTATAAGGTGAAATAATTGGAAAGACAACCTGTTTTTATATGGATCAGAATTAATATTTGCTAAAATGTCCATACTACCCAAACCTATTTGTAGGTTCAGTGGAGTCTCTGTCAAAATTTCAATGGCATTTTTCACAGAGATAGAAAAAACAGTTCTGGAATAAAAATAGGTCCATACATCGATGAAACAGAATTGAGAGCCCAGAACTAAATCCTTGACAAGAGAGTAAGGAGACTCCATGAAGAAAGGATAGTCTCTTTAATAAATGGTGTTGAAAAAACTAGATAATCACATCATTTATAAGAATCAGCTAGAAGTAGTTTAAGACTTAAACATAATCTCCTAGAAGACTTAAATTCCTAGAAGTAAACATAGGGAGAAAACTCCTTGACGTTGGTCTTGGCAACAGTTTTAGGGGGTGTGACACCAAACACACAGTAAAAATAAACAAATGGGATTGCACCAACATACAAAGATCCTGCACTGTAAAATAAAGAGTTAACAAATTAAAAAGATATCATATGGAACGGGAGAAAATAATTCCAAACAAAGTAATATAGTATTAATATCCAAAATACATAAGTGACTCAGATAATTCAATAGCAAAACAAGCAAAAATCTGAGTAAACAATGGGCAGAGGAGCTGAATAAACATTTCTTTAAAGAACACATCCTAATAGCCACCAAGTACAGGAAAAATATTCCACATCACTTATAAGAGAAATCAAATCAAACCATAATGAAAAATCACCTCACACCTGCCAGAACTACTTTCATAAAAAAGACAAGAGATAGCAGGTATTGGCCAGAAAAGAGAGAAAAGGAAACCTTTGTACACTGTTGCTAGGATTGTATAAATTCATGCAGCTCTTATGAAAATAGTATAGGGATTCTTCTAAAATTTAAAATAGAACCATCATATGATACAGCAATTATTGCTGGTATATATCCAAAAGAAATGAAATCAAGTTCTTCAGAGATACCTTCACTCCCTCATTCATGGCAACATTATTCGCAGTAGCCAAGATATGAGAACAACTTCATTGTGCATCTACAGACAAATGGATAAAGATATGGTATATATGTAAAATTAACTATTATTCTACCAGGAGAAAGAAAAAAATCCTGCCATTGTGACCACATGGATGGACCTTGATGGCATCATACTAACTGAATAAAATTAGAAAGAAAATCAAATACTGTGTAATAACACTTAAACATGGAATCTAAAATGATGAACTCATAGAAATAGAGAGTAGAATGGTGGTTGTGAATGTCTGAGAGACAGGGGAAATAGAGAGAAGGTATTTGAAGGGTCCAACCTTCCAGTTATAAGATAAATATGTTCTGGGGATCTAATGATAACATAGTAACTATTGTTAACAATACCATATTATTATGTATATTGTTATATGTATTATATATATTCTGGAAAGCTGTTAATAGATCTTAAGTGTTATCTCCAGAAAAAATAATTAGTAATTATGTGAGTAAATGGAGGTATTAACTAACCATACTATGGTAACCTTTTTGGAATATATGTTTAGCAGATCATCACACTGTATAACATAAACTTATAGAATGTTATATATCAGTTATATCTTAATAAAGCAATGAAAAAGATAAAATATTTTGTCTTGAGGAATGTTTGCATACATCTTCAATTAGGTTTACAATTAAAAATTCTTTTTAAACCTGGTAGATTTATAAGATAAATTATGTGTCCTCTTATGGACTCAACCAGAGAGTGTTGCTAGGAGTTCATAAGAAATAGATATTTTAAGGATAGAATTGGTAATAAGAAACTTTCTATAGGCAAAATTCTATCTTGTGTATGAATCAAAAATGAAAAATGACACAATAAGTAAAACAGCACACATTTAAATGATTGGGGCAAAGTTCTAACTTATTTATGTAACTCAGAATATAGTCTATTTTTCTCTTTATAAAAAGCACTAGTAACATGCTTTGATTCCTGTTAGTTTAAAAAGTTCAGATAAATTACAATATTAATTTAAAGATATTATGATTAATGAATAACAGAAGAATGCCACCAGTATAGGCATCCATCTTTGCTCAATAATGAATAAAATCTACTAAATTACAGTGGAAATATAATTTCATTAAGCAAAGGTAGTCTAATGAGCTCAGAAAGTGTGACTATTATCTAGCTATTAATTTATTTGAAAAATAATTAATAGTTACTTTCTAGTTGTCAGATACAATGCCTGTTTCCAAGTCAAATTACAGTGTTAAATAAAGCATAACCTCTACTTTTAGGAATGTACTACCAATAAATGTGAAAACCATAGAAGAGGAATTGGATTGGAGAAAATTACACTTCTAATAATGTCAGTTAATACAATGAATGCAAACACAGGTTTAAAGCAAACTTGGAGCTGAAAGCCGACAGGAAATCAGGAAGTAATAGAGACATGCTATTAGGATAAGCTGTCATTCAAAATGGCACTTATGACAATATTACGACTTTTTTTTGCACATGACTATGATGGATTATTACCAGAAAAGAGAAAAGAAACAAAATGATGGCAGCATTATACATATTTCCGGATTCAGTGAAAAAGTGAAAAATGAAAATCACCAATAAAATAACCATTTCACCTTTACTCCCCTTTAAATTATCTCAACAGATAACTTAATATTACCTAATATTCCTAAAAAAATGTTTCTTCTACGCACAATTTGAAATATAAGGAAATTATAAAATATATCTGTTTTAATTTTTTAAAAGTTTGATTAGTTACATATGAGAAAATAGCATGGGCTTTTACAACTTTGTTTCCATTATAGAGAAAGAAATTGATAAAAGTATTGTTCTAGTTAAGAAAAGTAGTTGATAAAGAGCACACAAAAAGTTGTTTCCTTACTTGATTTTAAGTAAAGGAAATTGATTTTGTCTTCATTATTGCTTTCTCAAAATAGAGAACATATTGACAGATAAAATGTTTATTTATTTATTTATTTTTTAGGAGAAGTTGCTTTTATTAATAACTGCTACTTACTGAATATTTTCCATTAAGGCTATTTTCCTTTGACTTTGAGGAAGATTATGTATACACAGAATATTTATTTCTTCTTAGAAGATAATTTTAGCAAAATATTAAAATCTTACTAAATACTGATACATTGTCTGATGTTTCATACACATACATACACATAAGCAATTTGTACAGGCTGCCCTAAAAATATATACATACTTTTTTTTCCTGATATCTTAGTTGATGTTTCTATCTTTTTAGATTTAATCCACTGGAATTAATAATTATTCAAAGTTTGCTTACATTTTTTGGGACATCCTGTATATATTGCTCAAAAATATGGCTACATGAGTATAAACTGTTTTTGTTTTATTTTTGAAGGTATTTTTATCCTTTTTATTTATTTTTATCATGAAGACACATTATTCACTAGTAGCTATTAAGTATATACTGCATTCCATCTATGGTGCTTTTCAAAAGTTAATATAATTTGGGTCAATTTTTTAGTTTGGTAAAATTATATGGTCTCAATAGAGGTTTATACTAAAACTTTTCTAGTAAGAGATTTTTTTTTGAAAATATGACTGAGTATTCAAGTCAGAATATTATGTTGCATTTTATATTATTTATTCAAGCCTCTTCCAATTTAATATCTAACTGTATAAATATATCTAATACATAAAATAATTAAGAGAATATTTTATTAAATGGAGGAACACTAGACTTGGAAATTTAGAAGAAAGATTTTGATATCCAACCATATGAAATCAATGAGGTAACTAGGAAGCAATATAAATACTAAAATAATAATCATTATATTAGCTCAGGTTTTTTTATTTCCTTTTTTTTTTCATTTTGAGACCACTAGAACCACCTACCTAGTTTCATTAGATGCCCAAAATATTTTTAAAGAGTTTCAGGTATATTCTAAAACTCCATTGTAGAATAGTATTATTTGAATCCTCTATTTTTTTAATATATTTTATTGATTTTTTACAGAGCAGAAGGGAGAGGGATAGAAAGTCAGAAACATCGATGAGAGAGAGACACTGATCAGCTGCCTCTTGCACGCCCCCTCCTGGGGATGTGCCCGCAGCCAAGGTACATGCCCTTGCCGGAATCGAACCTGGGACCCTTCAGTCCGCAGTCCGACGCTCTATCCACTGAGCCAAACCGGTCTCGGCTGAATCCTCTATTTTTAAAAGATAGTGGAGCAGACCAAGTGCCCATCAGTATGATAGGATAAAAAAGCTATGATATATTTACATAATGGACCTAAAGGGTATTATGCTAAGTGAAATAAGCCAGTCAGAGAAAGATAAATAACACACAATTTCACTTATATGTGGAATACAATGGACAACATAAGCAAACAAATAGAATAGAAATTGCTTTATAGATACAGAGAACAGATAGTTGTCAGAGGGGATGGGGTTTGAAATAGGTGAAGGGATTAAGCAAAAACAAAACAAAATTCATAAACACAGACATTAGTAAGATGATTGCCAGAAAGAAAGGGGGGAGGTGGGATCAGGTAGAAGAGGGTAAAAGGCAGATAAAAGGTGATGGAAGAAAACTAGATTTTAGGTGGTAAATACACAATGCAATATACAGATGATGTATTAGAGAATTGCACACTTGAAACCTACATAATTTTATTAACCAATGGAGCCCCCAAAATTCAATAAAATATATTTATTTATTTATTTTTTAAAAATCTTTATTGTTCAGTTTATTAATTACATTGTTCCCCCTTTTTTATCCCCCTATAGCTCCCCTCCACCCTGTACCCATCCCACCCTCCACCCTCCCCTCCCCCTCCCCACTGTCCTCTCCCATTGTTGCAAGATTTTTGTCCAGTCTCTTGCTGTACTTCCCACACTCCTTTTCTCCCCAAGATTTGTCAGTCCATTCCCTCTCTATGTCCATGATTCTGTTATAGTCACCAGTTTATCCTGTTCATCAGACTATCGATTCACTTGATTTTTATATTCATTTGTTGATAGATGTGTATTTGTTGTTCATAATTTATATTTTTACCTTCTTCTTCTTCTTCTTCTTCTTCTTCTTCTTCTTCTTCTTCTTCTTAAAGAATATCTTTCAACATTTCATATAATATTGGTTTGGTGGTGATGAACTCCTTTAGCTTTTTCTTATCTGCGAAGCACTTTATCTGATCTTTAATTCTCAATGATAGCTTTGCTGGATAGAGTAATCTTGGTTGTAGATTCTTGCTATTCATTTTTTTTGAATATTTCTTGCCACTCGCATCTGGCCTGCATCATTTCTGTTGTGAAATCTGCTGACAATCGTATGGGTGCTCCCCTGTAGGTAACCAACTGTTTTTCTCTTGCTGCTTTTAATATTCTCTCTTTGTCTTTTGCTCTTGGCATTTTAATTATGATGTGTCTTGGTTTGGTCCTTTTTAGATTCCTATATTCTGGGGTTCTGTGCAATTCTTGGGCTTTTAAGTCAGTTTCTTTCACCAGGTGGGGGAAGTTTTCAATCACTATTTCTTCAAGTAGGTTTTCATTACCTTGCTCTCTCTCTTTTTCTGGCACCCCAATAATTCGGATGTTGGCATGCTTGAGGTTGTCCCAGAGGCCCCTTACACTATCTTCAATTATCTGGATTCTTTTTGTTTCTTGCTTTTCCAGCCGAGTGGATTTTGCTTCTTTGTATTTCAAATCTCTGACTTGGTTCTTTTAGCCCTCTGGAATGATTTTAGGACTTTGTGTAATATTTTTTATTTCAGTCTGTGTATGCTTGATTTCTAGTTGGTCCCTTTTCATATCCGTGAGGGTCTCGTCCATATCCTCAGATGTCTTGTTCATTTCCTTGTAGGTCTCATTCATTTCCTTGTAAGTCTCATTCATTTCCTTGTAGGTCTCATTCATTTCCTGGTTGGTCTTGTTTATTTCCTCGTTGGTCTGATTTATTTCCTCATAGTTCTCATTAAGTTCATCGGCCTTTTCTAGGAACCTCTTGAAAAGTCTTATAACTGTGGTTTTGAACTCTATGTCTAGTCGTCTTTTTTCCTCCATTTTTTTCACACCTGATTTCTTTCCATATTTCTGCATGGTGGCTGCTTTATGTGGTAGGTGTCCTCTAAGGGTCAGTGGCTCAGCCTCCCCAATTAACTGAGGTGGGTTCTCTTACTGCAATCCTCTATGGGTTGTACAGTATTTTTTAATTTAAGCCCAGCTTGTTGTTGTTAGCCCTAGGAGGGTTTGACCACCAGGCCAATTGGCTGTGAAGGGAGACTGTGTTCAGGTAGGATGGTCGGAGTCTCTGAGCTGAGCAGGCAGCCTCAGCGTCAGCTACATCCTATGCTGCACTGGCGTGCGCGGGTCTCTGTTGGATGGGAATGGTTGCAGACACCTCCCAGAGAAAGCCGCTAGTCTCTTCCCCTTGCCAGACAACTCTGCCTCTCCCCAAGTGAGTCTGCACACCCAAAGTCTCACCCAGGGTTGTAAAACAAAGCAGTCCGGTGGTCTCCCGAACCAGGGGGTAAGTTGTCAGGGAGCAAGTCGTGCGCAAACTGCTTTTTCTAGGCAACCTGGCTTCTCCTCAGACTAGGAGACCTTTGCAGTGCCCGGATTCCAGGGTGCATCCCCTGGACCTCGGACCTCACCTGGCACTGGGGAATCTGTGCAGTGGGACGTCTCCACGTCCCCCGGATCTCGGACCTCGCCTGGCGCTGGGGAATCCATGCAGTGGGACATCTCCGCCCTCCCCGTTGGCGAAATCCAGCCAGGGTTGCTGCTGCCAGCCTACAGCCCATGCACGTGACTGGGATGGCTCCTAACCTGTTTCCATGCGTATCTTCAAGGCTGCGCTCTGCTGCTCTTCTGAGTCTCAGTGTCCCACCTTTACTTTTATTTGTGGAGTTTTCACTCAGCTAGCTGTCCGATGATTTTGGGTAATGTTTGTTTTGTTGTTTTGTTGTAGTTTTTGAATGGTTGCACGGGGCAGAACAATAGGTGTTTACCTATGCCGCCATCTTGGTTCTCTCTCAATAAAATATATTTAAAAAATAAAGACGATGTCTGAAAGATTCACCTCACAAACTTAGTCCCCTTTGATGATTCATATGAATCCTTAGATGTAAAGGTAAATCATAGAGCCTAGAAATTGTCCATTGCTTTTGAACTGAGCAAAGGAACAATGTATTGAAAGCCATAACTGTCACTTTATTCGATATTTTTGTTGAAAATATCATAAAATAAAAATTGAAGTCTATTTTTCAAGAATGTAAACAAAGTCTACAGATATCTAAAAATGTTTGCCATGCAATAGATGTGTTCTCAATCCTGGACTGACTCGTGTCTTGATAGAGTTTCTCCCTTGGTGGTCTACTAAAGTTTCCTTGTATTCTATATTATCTACTAGAAGTACATTTATTGAAATGAATGAAGAATCTCTAAGAGGACATAGCTATGTTGGTTCCCAATATTCTAACTCCCAGCCTCTACATTTTATTGCTATAAAAATATATATCAAGACATATTTTTAACCTACACTCAAGCAAGTTCTGGCATTACTAGGCAGATAATGTATGTATTTTTAAAAAGTATTTTTATTGCTCATTTTAGAGAGGAAGGGAGAGGGAGAGAGAGAGATAGAAACATCAATGATGAGAGACAAGCAGTGATCAACTGCCCCTGCATGCCCGCTACTGGGGATTGAGCCAGCAACCTGAATCAAATCTGGAACCCTTCAATTCATAGTTTGATGCTCTATCCACTGAGCCAAACCAGCTAAGGCTCTCTGTGTATTTTTAATGTTTGTTGAAATTTAGATTCAAAAGAAATTGCAACAGTATTACATTTCACTCAGTTTCCCTAAAAAGGTTTTATCTTATACAACTACTACAGGCCTGGTGAGCGAAATTCATGCATGGGTGAGGGGGTCCCCTCAGCCCAGCCTGCACCCCCTCCAATGTGGGACCTCTCTGAGCTTGTCAGATTAGCATATGGCTCTGTTTGTCCACAAAGGAGACCATGGAAGAAGCACAGGGCTGCAGAGCAGTAGAAGGTGTATTTCCATACAATAGGGGAGCTGAAAACCTGTAGGATGTACAGTTCCATAGAATGAGGCAGCTGGGAACAGCAAAAGGTCTATGCCTATTTACAAAATAAAGGGAAGGAAGCTCTTCATCCAGAAGGAGAAGAAGAAAGCCCAAAGGAAATAGGAAAACAATAGAGAAGGAGGGGGAAGAACCTATCCCTTGTGAGGTTTCACCTTTGAGCACAGGAGTTACTATAGCAACCAGTCTAAGGCAATAGTGACCAATCAGAGGGGACAGATATAAAGGCACCAAGGTCTGCAGCCTTTATGAACCATAGGGAAAAGGAACTCAATGGGACCCTTTCCCTCTCCCTACATTGGCGTTTATTCTGAGGAACTCGTCCCCCTCCCTGCAAGGGAGTCTGTACTTGTTCTTTAATAAATTTCCATCTTTGCTATACTACCATCTGTCTGTGGATTCATTTTTCAACTCCGGTGCTCAAAGAATCTGGATTCCAGTCAGGGGAACACTAAGTGTTCCAGTACAAAAATTCCATATCAGTTCCACTTATATGGTTCCTAGAGTAATAAAAATTATAGAAACAGAATGTAGAATGATAGTTGCCAGGAGCTGAGAAGAAAGAGAATGAGTAGTAATTGCTTCGTGCTGATAAAGTTTCAACTTTTGCAAGATGAAAAAGAATTTTAAAGATGGATGGTGGCAATGGGTGCACAAGATGAATGTATTAATACCACTGACATATATTTAAAAAGATTAAGATGGTGAACTTTATGTTATGTGTATTTTACCTCAATAAAAATAGTTCACAAAATTATTATCATGAAAATATGATAGGAAAAATGTTAATGGATCTTAAATGCCCCATGTTGTTAAATCTTTATGAACAAACATCGGGTAGCATGATGTCTAATAATGTCTTTGAGGGGAAATTGCTTATTAGTGACTTAAATGGAACCGTGTCATTTATTGAATTATGAACATCATATACCCTTGCACCTGGATTTTCCTTGGAGGTCAGCCTTCCAAACATTAGCCAGATCTGACCCTGCTGAGCTTGAGAGTTCTGATGAGCTCATAGCCCAAGGTAGTGTAGTTTTAAGACTGCATTGCACTAAGAGTGTATCTATCACAGATGAAAATTCAAGAGTATATTTATGTCTTTAGATAATCCATTCATTGCTTTTTACAAACCTAAAGTTCTCCAGGGAGTAAGACAAATTCACATAACGTTCCTATGTGCTATAATTTGTATTTTGATCTTTACTTTAGCTGACAGACTCTTTTATAATAACCAGAATGCTCCCTAGTGAATGCACACATGTAGGCATTAAAAAGTAAAAATTAGTTTAGTGATTCAAGTTAAAGTCAACATTCAGTTATTTTGAATTATATTTCATTTCACATACTCTAATTTTATGTCAAATTAGTATCGGCAGTCTCCTCAATGTCTTAGTATGGTTTTTCTTAGTGCATCCTCAGTTCATCTCTAAGTGCCATGCCACTTTTGGAAATCTTGGCTATTTCCCAAAAGTATCCTATAGAATAAAAGGGAAACATGCAAACTGACTGATAGGCAGAACAACCAAAATACTTGTGGATCTTAGCCTTGGCTGGCCCCACCCCTGAGCGGCCCCCCCAACCCTGATTGAGGATGGGGCTGGCTGGCAAACAGCTAGTGGACCCTCACCCAGCTAGCCTGGCCCCAAAGGCCCCCATTGGGAGTGGGCCGGCTAGACCACACCAGTGCATGAGTACACTGGGCTTCTAGTATTTACATACTCTTGTTGATTTATTTTAGGTTTAACTGATAAAGAACATTTCAGAGGAGTTATGATTGATCAGTATCATTGCTTGCATACATTATTGATCAGTATTATTGCTTGCATACATTAAACACCTGCCAAAGGTTTTCTGGGGTGTAGCTGGTTTGTAAGTCAAATTTGAAGGCTATTGTGTGATTGGTTTTAGAATGCTGATCTATTTTCATAAGTTCACTAGTTATATCTTTGCTAATGTATGTTTGCTGATCTTTCACAAAGGGAAAGTTTTGCTTCAACAGTATATGTCAGAATATATTCATTATCACAAAATCAGAATGAAAAATAAACTGGAAAAAAGAACAGGGCAAAGTTTTTTAATAAATCAGAGATAGTACATTAAGCATGTAGTACTTCAAGTACTAAAGTTATAAAAAATGAGTAAGGCATAATATATAAGAATAGCCTATATGAATAGAATAGAATAACTCATGACCTTATTGTAGTACCAATAATTAGACAACATAATGTGAATAAGACTGGTAAAAGTGTCAGTAAATAAATCTGACAGCACTTTAGAATAATTAGTTATGACCAATTTGAGAAAATTTGTATTTTAAAAATATCTCTCCCGATTATAACTCCTAAAAATCAAGTAAGTTAATATCCAGTTTACTCCCATGAAATGTATGGATTGAGAAAACCACTTTAATACTTGAGCTGGTCTAGAGCTGCATACATGAGTATAACCAAAAATCCACTTGCCAAGCTGCAGGGCCTCAATGTACTTCGCAGAATGAGAAATGCTCTGTGGGCCATGCTTCATATAACCATGTTTGTTGTTATGGCTTTAAAACCCTTCAGTTAGTCCTGCTGCAGTGACTCTTCAGGTGCATAATCTTCAATACTGGCTACGTTTGGACTTTGACACCCTGGGAGTCTTATTGTTCTTTATTGCAGTGATCGATTGTTCCTCAAGGACTACATTATTTTGCTATTATTATTTTCTAGTATCCAGGTTTTCAAAGGGAGGTCTCAGAACAGATACTTCAGACAATACTTTTATTACTTTACCAATTCGACTTCTTCTCAACAATTGACACAAAGTTTTGAGGGAAATGAGAAGCACTATAATGATTGTGGAGAAGAGAAGGTCGGGAAAGAAAATATTTATGCAGAGCCTTATATGTGCTATAAACCATTCCTCAACAATTAGTCCTTTCAGACTAATTATGGATATTTTCTGCCATTTTCCTGAAATCTTGTGGGAATCAGATCTTATTCTTGCTTGATTATTAAGTATTTTAGCACAATGCAAGCATTTTGTTGTAGCTAAAAATGAAGTTTCTATACTACATATGATTTTCTAAGAATCTTTCTTACATTTTCACCTCTAACCACTAATTAAATTTTGGTGTTCTCCAGAATCCCACACTTAATTTCTTTTATTTTATTATTGATTTTAGAAAGAGGAAGAGAAAAAGAGAGATAAACATCAATCAGCTGCCTCCTGCACATGCCCTGACCACCGATTGAATCCACAACCTAAAGTGCTGTCATATTTATTTACTGACACTCTTAACAGTCTTATCTACGTTACGTACCCTGATGCAGAAACGAACCCACCACCTTTTGGAGCACTGGGCTCACTCCAACCAACAAAGCCACCCAGCCAGGGCCATATTTAACATTCTTGTTTTCTCCTTTCAGCACTGTCTTCCTAAGTGATCTAATTCATCTCTGTGCTTGGAACTGCTACCAATAAACAATATTCATCAGGTCTCTACATAGAACCTGTCTCTTCCCCCAAATCTAGACCTGCATATCTAATGTCCTATTGGATGTCACAATTTATCATTTCTACAGTTATATTCAGCCTGGTAAAAGCTAAACTTAAAAAATGTATATTTTTGTTGATTGCAAAAAGGCAGGGAGAGGAAGAGAGAAATAGAAAGATCAATGCTAAGAGAGAATCATTGACTGCCTGCTACACACCCCCTACTGGAGGCTGAGTCAGCAACTGCAGCATGTGCCCTGCCTGTGACCTCTTGGTTAAGAGAATGACAAATAAAGTGCTAACTGGAACCACTGAGCCACACCAACTGGGCAAAAGTTGAACTTTTAATATTCATCTCCCTATCAGTTCTCCCTGTTACATTTATTGTCTTATCTAGTGAGTATCTTCCTGGTCATCTAAGTCCAGAAACGAAGATCCTCTTGGCTTGCTTGGCTCTTTCATTCCTATATCCAATCAGTGACCAAATTAATGTAGTATAGGTTCCATTTTAATTAATTAATTAGTTAATTAATTAAGTTAACCCTCATGCATTAAAATCTTACTTAATGACATTATATGTACACATCATGTACTGCTCTAGGAGCTTGAGGCTCTGAAACAAAACCAACCACGTTCTCAAGGACCCTACACTTTATTTCCAGAGACAGACATGAAGTAAATAATGAGAAAAAAAGATTGTATTTACTTATAGAAAGATAAAGCAAGAATGCTTTAGATAATCACTAAGATTGAGGGAAGAACTGGCACCTGGAGGTTTTTCTGAGAGATAAACCTTTGTGCAAGTATGCAAAAGATGAAACTCACAGTGTGAAATTAAAGAGAATTCTAAGTTAGAAAAAGCTTGTCATGTTAAAGGAAGAGTAGAGCAATCTAATATCAGAATGTGAATGATTTTGGAGAGGTCAATAGATTATAAAAGAAAAAAAACATATCCTTTGCTAAAAGTAAGTAATGAAATAATTGAATTGGGATGGTAAAAAAAAGTTAGATTATAGGATCTTATAGGATTTTAGATTTCATTTAGATGGTAAGCTGCTAGTTTTATAAAATGGAAATAAACTGACCTGATTCTCAAAATATTTTAACTTTAGTTACATGCTGCTGAATAATTAACAACTGACTTTTGAAGAGGAGGGGGAGCACTTGTTATTAATTATGCCAATCTGTGTGTGGTCCACAGACCAGCAGCATTAGCATTACCTGGGACCTTTTTAGAAATGCAAAATTTCAGGCTCCTTGTCAGATCTACTAAGTACAAAGTGAATTTGCCAAGTTCCTAAAATCATTTGTTTGCACATTAAATGTAGAGAAGCAAGGATCTCTACAACTAGGAAAGACAACTAGGAAAGAAAACTTGTCTTTGCAATCTATTCCTCTTCAATCCTACCTTCTCATGTTTGTTTGTTTTGTTAGACCATCTCTACTTTTATTTAGAATTTTAAAGGGTACAGGTTAGTACAGAGTGAAAACTTACTGAGCCAGATACACAAATGGCTTCTTGATTCTAACTCTTTAAGCTCCTCTTCCACATCTAATCATTTCTTAATCATTTATACACAGTCATCAATAAATTACTTCTTTTTCAAACACATTCTGCTATTTTCTCCTTCTTGTTTTTGTACAGATTGTTTTCTCTACCTTGAATATCTTAGTCCACCTAAGGACACATTTTTTTTTCTAAAATAAATGGCTCAAAAGTTTTTAATAAGGGAAAGGCGATGTCTTCAGGTCCTTTTATTATTCTGTTGAGGAACTGTTTATTGGAACCACACATATAATATTTAGTTTTTTTTTCTATAGGATTATGACATTGTTTGACTGTGCTATTCCCTAACAATCAATGTTTAGACTCTCTGAAGTTGCCTGTTAACTTGCATATTGCACCCAATAAACATGTAGATGAACTTTATCTGGTAAAAAAAGATAACTTAATATAGTTATTGCCATGAAAAACATTAACTTTGTCCTTATTGATAATCTGTAGCTAATACTTCCTCATGCATGCCTTTATTTTTTAGACATGGTTTCCTTCAGTTCCTTTAAAACTTTTGCAATATGTACTTTCATGTTTTCTATTAAGTCCAACATTTGGGTCTTTTCACTCCCCCACCTTTTTTTTTCCTGTGTATGGTCACACTCTTTTTTCTTTGCATGTCTCTTTTTTTGTTGTTAAAAACCTGACTTTAGATCATATATTGCAGCAACTCTGTATACCGATTCCCTCTCACATCTAAAACTTCTTGTTATCCTATTTGTTGGTTCAGTGATGGTTAGACTAATTTCAAGAAATATATTGCTCCCACTGTGTGAAGTCTCTGAGGTTACTTCTTGGAGGGCGCTCCTTCAGCACATGCAGTCACCCTGCTATGACAGTGGTTTTAGCAGACTGTCTCCTGGTCTACCAATTCAGCCACCTGCCTCTGCACACCCAGATGCTAGACTCCACTAATTGTCAGCTCATTGCTCTATTGTCTTCATAATGACCTGGAACAAAATTTGCTCCACGGCCTAATCCAATTAAATACAGGCCACTTTTTAGGGGAAGTTTTTTGAGGCCAATTTTTAAAGTTTGTTTTGACCCCGCAAGTACTATTTTTAGTTGTCTATTTCTGTAGCTCACTCTGGTAAGCTAGCTGATCTATGATTTGGCTTGTTCTGAAGGAGCTATTAGTCCCCTCTTAATAGCATCTCTTTATAATTTCTATTGTTTTCAAAAGGGCCATTGGTTGTAAACTTCCTTGAACATACATACAATCCTGACCTATGATCTGATTTACGATTTTTATACTTTATTGGTTATGTAAAAGCTGTTCCCACTTAGTGGAAATCTTATTTTGAATTTTGATCTTTTCTTAGGGTAGGGGTGTACAGTACCAATGCTTTCTTGTGATCCTGGTTCCAGCCAGCCACAGGATCACAGGGTAAACAACCAATATGCTAGAGCATAGTGTTAAATGCATTTTCAACTTACAATATTTTCAATTAATAATGGGTTTTCAGGACATAACCCCATTTTAAGTAGAGAAGCATCTGTACTCTGTTCTAAAATAAAGTCATCCCCTTAGGAAAGAGCTTTGGATCTCTCTGTTGTTATGGCCTGCCTTTGCTTTTCTGCAAATTCTCTGAGTCATTGTTCTGGAGCTGAGGATGAGGACAGAAACTTACTTCTTGTGGAATGACAGCCTTGGTTTATGAGCAGAGTGCTGGACTGGAACAGAAGCCTCTGGTCTTCTTGGCTTGCCTCTTCTGGCCTACTAATAGAAACTATGCATATGCAGTTGCTGGAGTGCAGGTGATGGGGCCCTAGAATTGTATTCTCTGCCTTCTAGTATTGGCCTCAAGTATCCATCTGCAATTGGGGGCTGCACAGATGAAGAGACACCTAATCTCTAAGCTATGCTCACCTGGAGTTCAGCTTTCACAACATGAAGCTGCACAGGGAGAGGTATAAGAAATGTTGAAAGCTTGCCCTTCTAAGGAGATATTGTAACCACTTTCTGAGAGTTGAGGGTAGAGAAGCCCCTTTGTTTTAATGTTATCAACTCAGAATGGAGTTTCCATCACACAGAGCGTGAGTGGGAGTTGGGGAGGAAGTGGGTTATGATCTAAGTGCCACAGCTTCACACTTGCCTTACTAAGATTGAGTAGATTTTCTTGAGTAAATGGTTCTTTATGTGCCTCTATGCCTTTAGAACAATTTCAAAGATTATTAAAGGACATTTTGGATTAAAAAAGAATAATTTTTCACAAGCTGTGCTTTTTTGCTGAGGAGCAAGTAGGTCCACAGAACTCCTCACATCACCATTCTGGAAGTGAATCTCAAACTTTGTATCTACACTTAGAATCTTATTCTGATATATTTAATAAATAAGTGTCATTCTCATAGCCTATATAAAAATAACTATTTAAAAATATTTATTTTTAAATTACAAGTTATATTCAATATTATTTTGTATTGGTTCCAAGTGTATGCCATTGGAGATAGCTTGAGCATTTTATTGGTTTTCTCATTAATTAATAACTTGAATAAAGTTCTTAACTCCTGTTTATTTTATATATATGGCACATGAAGAATTACCCTCTAACATTCTCATTTCAGTTTATTTAAATTTTCCGTGTGGAAACTTCTTGATTACCATATGAAATTTAACACTTCTTGATGTCTACAACTTTACCCTGTAGATATTTTATTGCATTTATCATGACTATTATAATCATCTATGTACCTGCATTTCTTTTAATACAATATGTTGCTAAAGAAAATGCTTTAGCCATTTTCTTCTTTTCTTCCTTCCTTCCTTCCTCCTGTCCTTCCTTCCTTCCTTCCTTCCTTCCTTCCTTCCCTTTCCTTCCTTCCTTTTTTCTTTCTGTCTCCCTATATTCCCCCCTTTCTTTGTGCTGTATCTATATTATCATATTTGCCCTCTCTATGAACTGCCTAAATTTTTGAAAGAACTATAAAAATATAGTAAATGCAATTGAATTATCACATACTTCCACTGGGACTTAGTTTCCTCATTTGTAAAAAGACGGACTTAAGCTAGGTCAGAAATAACAATCTAACCACCTCTTTCTTAGCATAATTTTGACAGATCGTGTGATTAAAAAACGTCTTATTATAGTATCCAAACAGAGACCACCTTTTTCCTAAGATTGAGGAAGAAAAGGAGAAGGAATTTAAGAAGAAAGCATTTCTATTTCTGATGCATGTATATAAAGAATGGATGAGGCACCAAAAAAAAAAAAAGCATCAAAAATCTAGTATTCCAACTTCAAATTGTATGATTACCCAACACAGGGGTACAGCCTCATGGTTCAGTTCCTTGCTCTCTTAATTACTTAATCTGAGTTTAGAATCAGGTTCTCAACCATTTGGACTCAATTCCCTCCTATGTATGATTAGAATATATACAATTAGAAAGAAATGAAATAGAAATGTGACATAAACAAACTCTCCACTACATAAGCTATCTCATGCAGAGACATGTAGGAAGCAAGAGTCAGTCTGGAAACATGTTTAGAAATCTGCTTTAAATGTAAATGAACCTCTTTATAAGTCTAAAAATTTCTATGTCTGGATAATCTGAATACTGTTTTAATAGATAATTGATCTGTGTAAGGCACACTTTAAAATTCAATATATGTGACATTTTCTGTTTACTCTAAAAAATGGAACACTTTTAATGTGTTTCTGTTTTTTTCCTCTTTAGTCAGCATGCAGTCATTTCCCCCACAGTTATACTAAGGCCCTGCTATGCATATAGTACTCTGTGAGGCACAGCACACCTCAGCATATTTATGGTATCCACCTGCAAGGAAATTGATTTTTTACAGACTAGATCTGGTCTTTTGAAAGGCAAATACTTATGGTTCCATTTTCATACAGATTTAGTTAGTATGACATCATAGCTGGAACTCTTGTTAGCCATCTCTTTGCAAAACCTTTTGGTAAGTTGTCTATTTCAAATTTTGCATGCAGGTTTAAAGTAATTTGGTTTTATTTTGAGCTAATTACATTTAAGCTTTCATTAAAATTACATTTCTAAAAGTGTTGAGTTCCATGAATGCCTCTTTAAAACCATCCATAAACCCAACCCATTATATACATATTGATGGATTTGATAAACTGTTGTTACATTTAAGGCTTTATGGGAATTATGGGTTTTAAGCTTATTTTATGATTGGAATAATATATAAAATAATTTGACAAGGCAGTAATTGAACAATATATTTGTGATATCAATATATGTCCTTTATTTCTTCAGTAGGCCTTTTTTTTTCTTGGTCCTTTAGTAACAGCTAATTGGTCTGTGCTCTTTGTCCCAGGGAGCAATATGACAAGCCTTCCAAATTTCTGAACTTAGGTTCCAAAAACATAAGCTCTTCATCCTATATGCAAAAGCAAATTCATATAGAGTGCAAGGCAGGTCCCATGAAAGAATGAAATGACCAGGTAAAAGAGAAATAATAGTGAAAGATCACTGATGAATGGCAACTAAAACTATCCTCCATTTTTAGAATTTGGGGGAACTGTGATGAAATAAATAACATGAAAGTCATCTTAGGTGAGCAGAGCTAACTCAACACTACTTTTTGTGGTGCAGGGATATAGGGATCTATTAGAAGGTAGAAATCCAGTTTTTAAAATATTAGCAAAACAACAACAACAACAATTAATTTGTCTTTTACTCAAAAATGTGTAAACATACTTCATATGTTGAACAATAAAGATATTTGGGGTTGATTTTTTCCCAAATGGCTGTGAATTTGCCACATTAATTTTTCTTCTGCAGAAACAAAGATCAGGGGAGAAATAACTGAACAATTTTGTAAAGAGAAATATTTTCCTATTTTATCCAACTGACCGTGTGCACATTTTGAGCTGGGATTTGTGTTTAAAGAAACAGACAGGAGGAGGTGGAAATTAAAAAGTGCCTGGGGCCCCGGTTGGATAGCTCAGTTGATTAGCGTGTCTTCCCCATACACTAAGGTTGTGGGTTTGATCCCTGGTCAGGTCACATATAAGAATTAGCCAAAGAATGCAGAAATAAGTGGAACAACAACCTCCCCCCTTTCTTCTCCTCTATTTCTCAAAATCAATAAATACTCTTTTTAAAGAAAAATGTGCATAGGACTAGGTTGGGGTGTGTGGGGAGGATGAGTACATGGGCCCAAAAAAGGGTCATGTACACTGAGGGGGGTGGAAACACACCAGAGAAGTAAGACCTTTGTGATTCTTAAGTGTGATAACAGCCTCTCATGAAATTCTGGGGCCTCTGGCACATTGTGAAATAGTCACTGGACCCCATGGTTTCTAATTTGGCATAAATAGGGCAGGCGTGAAATACAAGGAGAGATATTTTGGGTGGAAGGCTGTATGGAGGATCATCTGCGAAAGATGTTCTCCTGTCTCAGTAAGCCTGAACATTCCATAGACTTGTCCTCTTCAGCTGCTCTTTTCTCTTGTCTTACACACATCTACCAGAAATTTTACTGAGAAGACTGAGGTAAAGATTTCCTAGCAGTTCAGCAGAATTAAGAATTAAAATAAGTAGAGTTAGTTACAGCAAATACATTTATATTTCTGTATAGCTGAATTCATTCATTTACTTTATTTATTTACTAGAGAGAGAAAGAGAGGAAGAGAGAGAGAGAGAGAGAGAGAGAGAGAGAGAGAGAGAGAGAGAGAGAGAGAGAATTTGTTGTTCCACTATTGATTGTTTGATTCTTCTATGTGCCCTGACTGGGGATCAAACCTGAAACCTTGGCCTGTGGTTCTTGTCTCTTTCTTACTACATATTTAACTACTCTGTTTAATTTCTTCATCATAACGATTCACATGTTAAATTCATGATAAATTGTAAGGCACATGCATTGAGATACAGAAAAGGCAGTAAGATGCAATAATGATTAAAAAGAACCTACAAAGTGCAAATTCAAAAACAAATATTCTGATATGGAATTTGAACAAGGTCAGAGAAATTAACACCTGGAAGATTTCTCATTGCAAACTAATGCTATATTATAAGTAGGACCTGGAATCCAGATAGATAGAGATGATAATAGAGATAGAGATAGAGATAGAGATAGATAGAGATAGAGATGAGATGAGAGAAAGAGAGAGTTAAATACAGAAGAAAATGCAACGGAACTTAAAACAGAAAAAACCCTAAACAAGTATTTTATTACAGAATACTTTTTGGAATATCTATATTCAATTTCAGGAAAATGTATTCTCTTTCATTGATCATTTTAATTTGCATAAATCTCATGCTGTTTAAATGGATACTTCTGTAATATTTAAAAATATATCTAATTTTCATGATTTTTAAATATTAGTCTAGGTTTTCTAAATATTAATTTTATGTGCCTTATATTTATATATAGTTCATATAAAATAATACTACCTTTAGGCTCTTCTGAATACTGATGATTTAAAACATAATTGCAATCACATAATGTCAGTAGCAACAGGAAAAGCAATAGAATGAATGGATGGATATAAAATGTAAAAAAACAGAAATCCCTTGCCAACTATCTATAGGGAAAATATATAAACTAATATATATGTATATATATATACACACATATATATATTTACCTATATGTATACATACACAAATATGTATGTATATACAGTATATCCTATATAATAAAGAGGTAATATGCAAATTGACCATCATGCCCTCACACAAGATGGCTCCTCCCATGTGGTCTCAAGATGGCCACCACAAGATGGCAGGTATGGGAGGGCAGTTGACCAGGCCTGCAAGAGAGGGCAGTTGGGGGTGATCAGGCGGCCAGGGGAGCAGTTAGGTGTCAATCAGGCTGACAGGGGAGTGGTTAGGGGGTGATAAGGCTGGCAGGCAAAAGCAGTTAGAGACAATCAGGCAGGCAGGCAGGCAAGTGGTTGTGAAGCAGCAGTCTCTGATTGTGAGAGGGATGTCTGACTGCTAGTTTAGGCCCCATACTTGTGGCAGTCAGACACTCCCCGAGGGGTCCCAGATTGGACAGAGTATAGGCTGGGCTGAGGAAGCACCCTTCTCCCCCATCGGTTCACAAATTTCATGCACTAGGCCTGTTAAAAATATATATATATATATTTTCAACCAAGTGGCATTTAATCTGTGGTTCCAAGATAGCAAATGTTAGTGAACCCACATCATTATTAATATTTTACTTGTTACCAAGAAATTGCTTAAAAAATATAAATTACTTGATTCACTGAGTCATTGAGCTTACTCCCTTCTATCTGCAGGAGTAGGATCCACACAGAGGATCCAATATCAAGCCTAAATACGTCATTGTTAAATATGAGCTCATGGTACATGTAGTAGTAAAAGTTGCCAAGAAGTAAGGAGTCTGGATTTTTTGTACCAAACTATACTGCTATACTGTACCTCAATATGTAGGTCCATTTTACTGAAATCAATTTCAGGTGGATGTTACTGAGATTAGACTGATGATATAAGCTTTTTTTTTTTTAATAATAATGTTCTATTTACTCTCTGACTAATTCTATTGCTCAGAGAATGCATTCACAGTTTTTTACACCCAAAAGCAATTGATCTGTATAAACAAACATCTGGCAAACACCTGAACAAACTTAAAGCAATGTTAAATCACATTTCTCTGTGAATTTAACTGATTAATAAACTCTCTCAAAATGATTGACTTAATTATACATATTCTCTACTGCCTGTGAGTAAACATAGTTTTCATAAAGATTATAATTAAATTAGGGCAATAAAATTTTAGGAAAATAATTTTACTCCCTAATTTCTGTGGCCACTTTGTTTAATGATTCTTTTCCCTATATAATAAAATATAAATACTCACCTTTTTATTTTAACTAGTAGAGGCCCAGTGCACGAAATTTATGCAGAGAGCAGTCCCTCAGCCCAGCCTATACCCTCTCACAACCCAGGACCTTTCGGTGGATGCCTGATTGCGAGTTTAGGCCCAGTTCTGCCTAAACTGGCAGTTGAACATCCCTCTCATAATTCGGGACCACTGGCTCCTAAATGCATGCCTGCCTGCCTCATCATTCCAACTGCTCGCTGAGGTGTGAGGCCAGCTGAGGTGAGGGACATGGTCATTCTGGTCTCTGGTCATTCTGTTCTTTCTGCTGTCTTAGTCACTGGGCTTTTATTATATAGGATGAGCAAGACGTTTAGCTTGGTAATATAACTTTCCTCATGACAAATATTTTATTGCCTTTAAATAACTTAAGCCTGTCTTGGCTGGTATGGTTCAATTGGATGAGCCTTGCTCCATTCACTGAAAGTCACTGGTTAATTCCTGGTCAGGGCACATGCCAGGTTGTGGGATCCATCCCCAATAGGGGAAATGAAGGAGGCTGCTGTTTCACTCTTCTTCTCCCCTTCTATCTCTCTTAAAAATCAATTAAAAAACACATACAGGCAGTCCTTGGTTTATGTAGAACTCAATGTACATCATTTGGAAGTTATGTCACCATCTCCCACCTACCTAATAAAAGAGTCATATGCAAATTGACTGAACCTCTGATCAAGCCATGCCCACAGTCATGCCCACCAGCCAATAAGGAGCAAATTATCCAAATAAACCCCAACCAAGATGGCTGCTGCCACTGAGAGCAAAAGGGAGGCTTGAGGTTCCCCGGCAATAGAGGAAGCCAAGCTTCCCACCTGCCATTGCCAGCCTAGGCCTCCACTCAATGCTACAAAGCTTCAATTATAAAAGATACATAATCCAAACAGAAATGGTGTCAGCCACAGAGATGGAGAGAGCAGAGGCTAGGGGTGCTGGGGCAATAGAGGAAGCCAAGCTTCTGCAACCCTAGTTGGCCTAGGCCTCCACTCTAGGCTACAAAGTTCCAATTATTGAAGGTATATGTCCCTGCCCTCAAAGATGACAGTGACCACAGCCAATGAGGAGGGAATATGCTAATTGACAGTCCAGTCTAAATATAGTAGCGCTCACAGCCATAAGATGGCAGCACCCAGTCCCCTCAGCCCCAATGGGGAGGCAGGCACATAGCAAGGCCAGGCCCACCCCCATGCAGGATCGACAGCTCTATGCACCTGCCTCCAGAATCCCTCATTCCCCTCAGTCCCCCAGCCCCCCAGTCCCAGCCCGAGGCACAGGCAAGCCTCAGATGGAACCTGCCCAGCTGAAGCCAGAGGTGCAGGCAAACTTCAGATGACAGCTGCCCAGCCCCCTAGGGCTGTCTGAGGCTCA
Organism: Antrozous pallidus; assembly: GCA_027563665.1. NCBI lineage: Eukaryota > Metazoa > Chordata > Mammalia > Chiroptera > Vespertilionidae > Antrozous > Antrozous pallidus. Next base: position 90,277,665 of record CM050514.1, read on the forward strand.
GGTAAACTGGGCCAGCCATTGTTTGCATTTCCAGCAGTGGCAGCAGCAGGGTTGTGATGGGGCATCGCCAGGTCACCTCCTACCCCTGAGGGCTCCCAGACTGTGAGAGGGGTCAGGTCAGGCTGAGGGACACCACCTTCAGTGCATGAAATTTCATACACTGAACCTCTATAATTTCATAAAAGTAGACGTTATAACTTTTTTAGGACAATTGCAAGTACATTTTTATTTTGGAGGCATGCTCCTTTGTTCTAATAATGAATATGATCTTTATTTCATTATTTCAAAAATAAAAGAGACACTTGAACATGCTGATTTAATTTCAAAATTGCTTGTGCAGATTTCTTAGTTATATGAGTATGTCTAGCAAGTATTATCCTATAATTTAAGGCAGTTAGAATTTTATTCATGAGAAATTCTCCCCTGTAACTTCAATCATTGCTATTTGTTGTATAATGTCCTCACATGATTTTTTAGCATTTATGAGCACTATTTGTATTAATAAAAAACAATAACTAGATTTGCTACTTATAAGTCTTAATAATTAAAATTTTTTATTTGTTGTCACTTTGCCATACATTTTCAAATTTATTTTTGGGTACTCAAAGATAATCCTAAGAATGAAGATTGAAAAAATGAAAATATTGATTTTTCAAACATCTTCATCTTTTTATTTAAAATATATTTTTATTGATTTTTTTCTTTTACAGAGAGGAAGGGAGAGGGATAGAAAGTCAGAAACATCAATGAGAAACATCTATCAGCTGCCTCTTGCACACCCACTACTGGAGATATGCCTGCAACCAAGGTACATGTCCTTGACCAGAATCGAACCTGGGACCTTTCAGTCTGCAGTCCAACGCTCTATCCACTCAGCCAAACCAGTTTTGGCAAACATACTCATCTTTTTAAAAAATAAAAAGAATACTATAAACTTAAGGGGGCTTCGTAACATGAAAAAGGGCATTAAGAAAACAAAAAAATATATAAGACATAAATTACTAAGATAATAATAATTAAGAGTCTCTGTTGTGGTAGTTTGTATCTGCACTTTAATCAATGTGATTGAATATAGAAAATAATATATTTTCTTAAATGTGGAATAATTTGTGAGGATAAACTTATTGTGTAGTTGATAGAGCAGGAGTGGTAGGTTTGCACAAATTTCAAGCACTTTCTTAATCCTCCAATATTCATTTTTATGTTGATTGCCTCATATAAGGGATATGGTATATAGCAGTAGATTAGAAAAAAATTTTCATTAGATAACACTGTTATTCAAATTTTATTAAAAATGCACTCTTTCTAAGCTCTATCCTGAATAATACCTGCATCATTTCTTTACTGAACTGATTTTATAGCAATAAATAGAACTATAAATATATAAATGCCACATTTGCGATGAATACAGTTCACCTGAAAATGCATTAGTGCAAAGGAAAGAGAATTCTATCAAGTAAGGCTTTGGAAAAAGAAGAAATATTATCTTTCTATTTTCCAGTAACCAAAGTATTTGCAGCAATTTAAATAGTTAAATAACAATCTACACTAATAAAAAGAAACATGCAAATTGACCATTCCTCAATCCATGCTTACCAGGCAATCAGGAACAAGTAATTCAAATTAACCCAACCAAGATGGCTGTAGCCATGGAGCAAGCAGGAGGCTTGAGTTTTCCCAACAATGGAGGAAGCCAAGCTTCCTGCCTGCTCTGGCCGTCCTTGCCTCCACTCAAGGCTACAAAGTTTCAATTATAAAATATAAATAAATCCCAACAAAAAAGGCAGCAGTCATGGAGCTGGAGAGAGCAGGAGGCTTGTGTTGCCCCTGGAAATGAAGGAAGCCAAGTTTCCTGGCTGTCTCTGGCCTCCATTGAAGGCTACAAAGTTTCAATTATAGAAGATAAAGAAATCCCAGATACCAGGGCCTCTGCTTGGATCACCAGGGATGTACCAGCCTGCAAACCACCATAGGCCCCTTGCCCAAGCCACCCCATGCCTCAAGGAAACCCCCACCCTGATCCGGGACTCCTTTCAGTGCAAATGATTATCTAATAAAAGAATAATATGCAAATTGACCCCCACTCCAACACATAACATGGCTTCCTCTATGTGGTCATAGATGGATGCCCCCTTGTGACACAGATGGCTGCCACAAGATGGCCAGCATGAGAAGGCAAGTAGGAGGGACCAGGCTTGCAAGGGAGGTTAGTTGTGGGTGATCAGGCTAGCATGGGAAGACGATTGGGAGGGAGCAGGCCTGCAAGGGAAAACAGTTGGGGGTGATCAAGCCTGCAGGGGAGGGCAGTTAGGGGTGACCAGGCAGGCAGGGGAGGGTAGTTAGGGGCAAACAGGCTGACAGGGAGCAGTTAGGCATCAATCAGGCTGGCAGAGGAATGGTTAAGGGGTGATCAGGCTGTCAGGCAGAAGCATTTATGGGCAATCATGAAGGCAGGCAGCTGAGCAGTTTCAAGCCAGAAATCCGGGATTGTGATAGGGTGAAGTCTGGGTTGAGGGACACCCTCCTTTGCATGAATTTTGTTCACCTGGCCTCTAGTAATAAAAATAAAAATCCAGAGGCATCACAATCAAAATGACCAAATGACTAATCACCATGAGGTGCATGGAGCTCCTCTTGGTCTCTCCCTTTGGCCCACAGGCTCAGGGGAGCTGGAACCATGTTCTGATCAGACTGGCCTATGGGTCCTTTCCCCCAGCCTGCAGGCTCTGGGATGCTGTGATTGGATGGGCTTCTTGGTCCCTCCCCTAAGTCCACAGACTTCAGGGAACAAGAGCCATGCTGAGATTGGACTGGCCTCTGGGTCCCTCCCCTTGGCTGCAGGTCTGGGGAACCAGAGCCATTCTACAATCTGGGAATCTTGGTCCCTCCCTGTGTCCCACTGGCTCTAGGGAACTGAAGCCATACTGCCATCAGACTGGACTCTTGGTTCTTTCCCCAGGCCTGCAGGATCCAGGGAACCAATGAATGCATAAATAAGTGGAACAGCAAATTGATGTTTCACTTTCTTCTTTCTGCTCTCTATCTAAAAATCAATTTTTTAAAAAAGCTTTGCATATATAGAATGGTAATGATAATTTTCTTCAATGAATAGAGAATTAAAATCATATTATAAAGAGCTGGGAAGGAGTGGATGGGACTACATATTAAGACTTAAATCCCTGGATATATATTTGATATAACATTGAATCATCATGAACATTTTATGTGATTGGCATTTTATAAGTAGTTCAGAAGAATAGACACTGGGAAAAGGATGAATTGGTGGCAGCCCCATGCTGGAACAAGAAAAGAAGTGGAAGGAGTTTCTGTAGAGGGAATCTGAGTGGCTGGAGCTCATGAATGTGGAATTGAAAATCCAGATGTAGGAGTTGAAGCAGCAGTTCATCCTGATGCTCAACCGGCATTGCCCCATCTGCATTGTCAGGACCAACAGTGTTAAGACCTCTGACTCAGGAGGCAACCCACTGCTTGAGCAGCTGGAGAAGAAGTGATTATGGGGTGGGGGGAGGAAGAGGAAGTACAGGAGATGAGGAGAGGGAGGAGGAGGAGGGTCCCAGAGGGATCTTCCTTGCTGCATGAAAAACTCTCAATAGGGCTCAGCATCAGCCAGGCTTGTTTTGTGAAACTGATCAGCCACACCAGGGGAATAACCCCAGGCTGATAAAACCCAGGACCAAGTGCTGGGACCAAAGTAGTCCTGGGGATGGGCTGTTCTGCCTGGGGCCAGGCTTGCAGGAGGCAGAACTGAGGCTCTGGGCTGGAGAGACACCCAACCATGTAGTTATGGGCACTTCTCCAGCTTCTCCACCAGAGCACCTATCCAAAGGACCTCTGAGCATCTAGCAAAAGCCATGAGTTGCAACCAAAATTAAGGTGAGTATGAAACTCAGAGTGAAACTGCAATAAGCCTGCCCCCAGCCCTGACGCTGACCCTTGTGTAATGCTGGAGAAGTGCACAGTGCCAGGCCCTGCTGTATCCAACCACCATGGTCTAGCTCAGTCCTGCCCAGAATAGCAGCCAGGGTGCACCTTCTCCAGTCCTGCTGGAGTTGTTGTGGGCATGAGGCATGGGCGCCCTTCCAAAGCACATACTCACTGAATGTTTACAGACAAGCTGTGGAGCTTTCAACTGCACGTGTGTTTTATACTTTCTTTTTTAAAATAGTTTTTTTTTTTACTAAAAAAGGATTTTATACAAGCAATATATAAATCGACTCCTATAATCACTCTATGAGATACAGTATAAATATGCTATGGTTTGTTTGGCATTAACATATATTCAGCAGTGATGGCAGTTGCATGTAACTTCTAAGTACTATAATCTCTGGGTGTTAGGGGTGGAGAGAGAGGGTTGCAGTGCATTTCCACCCTGGTAAACCCTTTATAGTACTCAGTTCTATATCATTCAGTAGATATTACTCTTAAAAGAAAAAGAAAGAAAGAAAGAAAGAAAGAAAGAAAGAAAGAAAGAAAGAAAGAAAGAAAGAAAAGGGGAGGCCCAGGCCTCCAGCTGGTAATGCTGTGGCAGGTGTGCATCTGGCCAGCGATCACCCCACAGAAGGAGGCCCAGGCCAGCCAAGCTGCCCCACCACACACCTATTGTAGAGGGAGGTGACCAGTGGCAGTGGAGGGAGAGCAGCACTACACAGATGGCAAGCAGTGGAAGTGGTGGGGGTGGGGCCAGCTGCCTGCAGCCAGGGGAAAGAAAGCCCCTATAGGAGCTGATCTCAGGCCAGGCCTAGGTACCCTACCTTAGGTACCCTACGGATTGTGAGAGGGTGAAGGCCAGGCTGAGAGATCCCCCTGAGAGCACACATTTTTGTGCACTGGGCTTCTGGTCCGATATAATAAAAAGCTAATATGCAGATAGACAGAACAGCAGAACAACTGAACAACCTAACAACTAGTCTCTATGACATGTGCTGACCAACAGAGTGTGTATGCAGAGCATGGTGGGTGTTAGCAGCAGGCGGCAGAGTGCTGAACATGGTGGAAGTTGTCTGTGGCAGGATGGTGAAGAAGTGAGTGGGGTCCCCAGACCAAGGTGGGGTGCTGGCTGGCTAGCCTCTGGTGGTTACTGAAAATTCTTTGCTCCTGCATGCCATGGTCTCACCCAACGCCAGCACCTGCTGCTCATGCCAGAGCTGCCACTTGCACCTGCTGCCAGTGTCTAAAGCTGGCCCAGATTGCTTGATACTGTCATTGGGTGCAAGCAGGGGTTGCTGGCCCTGATATTCCCTGAGGTCTTCTCCACCTGCTCCTGAGGGGTGATCAGGGCAGCAGCTGCCACTCATTTCCACTGATAGTGTTGGCCCCATTCGCACCTGCTTCTGGTGCGATCCTCAATCGCTCCACTCCATCAGCGGGTGTGAGTGGGGCCAACACCATCAACGTGTGGGAGTGGTGGCAGCAGGAGTGGGGCTGCTGGCAGACAGGGGACTGGCAGGCTGTAGAGGAGGGGCCCGGCGGGGGTGTGAAGGATAGGTCAAGACCTGTCCCTGTGCCCACCACAGCTTCATGATGCACAGTTCCTTTCAAGGTTCACAAATTCATGCACTGGGCCCCGAGTAACAATATATTTGAAAAAACAGTTATTTTGTTAAAAGGACTTTGCATATTCAATATATACCTAGTGCCATTATTTTATCAGTGATGAAACAATGTTCAAAAGTTAATTTTTTTTTACAGAGTTCAAGAGTTGAAAAGTGGTGGATCCAGAATTCAAAGCCAAGTTTAATTATGATGATTATAAAATAATAAAGCCAATAATCATATGCTTTTTTAATTGTATCATAATATATTCAAAACCCCAAGGGATCACAACCAAAACAACTGGATGGATGACTGAACAGCAGGCTGCTTGGGGTGACCAGGCTGTCAGGGGGTTATTTAGGGATGACCAGCCAACAGGGGGAAGTTGGGGGCCACCAGGCCAGCAGGGGGGAGCAGTTAGAGGCAATCAGCCTGGTAGGTAGAAATGGTTAGGGGTGATCAGGATTGCAGTTAGTTAGGGGCAATCAGGCAGGTAGGCAGGTGAGCAGTTATGAGCCAGTGGTCCCAGATTGTGAGAGGGATGTCTGACTGCCGGTTTAGGCACTATAGGGCCTAAACCGGCAGTCAGACATCCCCTGGGGGGTCCAGGATTGGAGAGGGTGGAGGCTGGGCTGAGGGGAATACCCTGTGCACAAATTCCATGAACTGGCCCTCTATTACTTATATGACTATAATGATTCACAGAATAATTGACTAGAGAAACATCTAAAAACCTCAACTTAAAATGTAGAATTGTCCATGTCCAAGTCTATTGCATAACATACTTCAGAATTAGTAGATAATTTTGAAGAATGTTGAGAATTTTTTATATTATTTTCTTAAAATGACTAGTTTTCATTTCACTTTCATCTTAATAGAAGATATGTTGAGCCTCCCGCTTGCTCCCAGCCACCCACACAAAAGTTGTACTTAATTGAACAACTGTATATCAAAAAAGAAATCTCAAATAAGAAATATAATTTTTATGGTATAGATCAGTGGTTGGCAAACTCATTAGTCAACAGAGCTAAATATCAACAGTAGAACGATTGAAATTTCTTTTGAGAGCCAAATTTTTTTTAAACTTAAACTTCTTTTAATGCTACTTCATTAAAATAGACTTGCCCTAGGCCATGATACTTTGTGGAAGAGCCACACTCAGGGGGCAAAAAGCTGCTTGTGGCTTGTGAGCCACAGTTTGCTAACCACTGGTATAGACAAATGATATGGAACATATCATCAACTTTTCTCAAAAAAACATTTTTTTTGATATTTTATCTCAAATTATTGTATTCACCTTTTTTCCTAATATATTTGGGGAAATTTTAACATTGTGTTTCAGAGGCCATTTTTATTTTTTCTTACCCATTTGTTATTGTAATTTTGATTAGAGTTAATATTTATACCAATGTAACTGCTTATTTATCATAATTCTGTGGTCAAGATTTGTTAATAGAATTATTATTCAGATTACATATGTGTTTATAACATATTTATATATACATATAAATGCATATATGTGTGTGTATATATGATATATACATATATTTTTATATGAGAAATGCTCAATAAAATCTGATGGATTTCAGGATTTTTTTTTTAAAAAAAGGTCATGGTGACTTCCAAAATCCAGGATAGATTTCTTGAGGCTGAAAATATTAACTCTAAATATTTCCAATAGATTTCAAATGATATTGGGATTTAGAGTTTGTATTGATTTCTGTAACTTATTTCACCTGCCATGTGAGAATAGGATCTCCACTAGAGTTGCTTTCCACTCCTTTAGGATTAGAGGTTAATGTTTGTGAATATCAGTGGTGCACAAGTATTCATTACCCTATAATTGATTTGTGGGAGGGGAAAGAGGAGTATTAAGTACTTTAAATCATATGTGGCATAATTTTCTCTCGTGTGTGTGAAGGAGGGTGATGAGGAAGGTGCATAGAATGCAAGCTGAACAAGAAAGATGCTAGCACAAAGACAGATACAACTAAATAAATCTTATTATGGAAAAATGGCAATTAAGATTCTGTTAATTAGCCTGTCATTTTGTATTTATCATCATAATGTTTGTTTTACAATGCTTTATGAAATCTGGCTTTATGACAAACAACCTGCTAGCAATGCATCCTGTGGTGCAGCATATGGCATTATATCTAATGAATATTAATGCTATGAAGTATAAATGGTCTTCAGGGACAGTGCTGATGGCTGGGAAACTCCTGAACATGGCATTACTATTCAGAAAATTTAACTTGTATGTTTTGTATCATTTTTTTTCTCTTGCTGTGACCTGTTCTTTTGTCTATGAAACATCAAATGTACATCCAAAAGTTAAAAATAGTTGCCTTCTGCTATTATGCCTGCTCTTCTAAGTAGCCTTGCTCTGCTGTTTCTTCCCACCAACTGACTTCTCAAGGGGCTTCTCTTCATTTGCATACTTTCTGCCCAGATGAGTCTGTAATTCTAAGTAATCCACTTATAACTGCACCAGATGTTTCACTACTATAACTGTGTACTGTCACCAAACTCTCATGTTTCTAAACTCAGTAACAGCACCATTTTAAAAAACATTACACTATAAATATTCTCTACTGATTGTAATTCATTATTCTCAAAGAATCCACCAAATGTAATTTTCAATAATTTGTAAATTAGCTGAATTTTATAGTCAAAGAAAAAAAGTGAAAGAGAAGCAAAAAATTTTCAGTAAAGAGGAATATTTCGCTGCACATTATTATTCAAAAGCTTGCCTTGGAATTCAATTGGTGTTATTATAAACCATACCCAACCCAGAATATAGTAAAAAAAAATTCTGAAAAATACTATTGTGTTTTTTTCCCCAATCGTATAGAAATTTTTGGATGACAAACTGAAAAGAAGTCAATCCTACTTCATTTTCTTTTTTTCAGAATTTTAGAGATAAGTTATCAAAGAATCAATAATGAAATTATATGATAATAGTTGGAGGATTGTTCTACAAACATTGAAATGTGTAGGCTGAATTAAATGATTGCAGATGGGACTGTGTATGTTACTGTACAAATAAATCTCTTTGTGTAATATTGCACTAATAAGTGCTCTACTGTACATCAGGTAAAGTCATTAGCTATAAACCCTCCCAACAAATCAGCTTAAAAATACTGATGGTGTCATTAGGCAGCCTGAAAGTGTTTTGGAGATTTCTACTTTTTTCCTTAAGATAATCAGAGACATACCTTTATTCTACTTAATTTATTTTGGTTTCATGAAAGGTGGGGAGGGAAAGGAGTGGATTATAAAACTTAATTTTAGCAGCCAGAAATAGGGTCATATCTCAACTCAAAATAATATAGGAATAGATTTGTCAAATGATGCTTTTGATTTCTTGATCATTTACTGCTTGTGTAATGTTTTATATACTAGTACACTAATTCAATTTTAAAAATCATGCCTGGTAAATTTTTAAAAGCACTTCAAAGTGTAGATGCTTTTATTTCTGATGCAGCCATAAAATATTGTCTAATGTCTTGACCACTGAACTGCTCTTCAGGGAGCTTTCTCATAAAGGGCACACTGAGAGTTTCAGAATATCTCTATCCCATGAATTTGTGGAAGGGGTTAGTTCTTTAGGTTGGATTTTACTTGAAAGTTGCTATTTCTATCATAATAATCTTTCACATGTTTATGCCATAAATTTGCATATAGTGCCTCATATCGATAAGTAAGACATAGGAGACCGAGCACCTCAAGGTCTTAACAAATCAAGTTATTTCCTGTAAAGAGTAATATGGGGCTAATCAGATGAAAAGTAGTTGCCTTTGGTAAATAATCCCAGAACAACTACAGAAGCAGTGTCAATAGAATTTAGAAAGAACCAGGAAAAATACAAATGCAATTTTTTAACCATACATGAATAATTATTTTCTTCAACTAGATTATTAGTATAAAGCATTATATAATTATGTATAGACAAATATGTACTGAACAATTATACAATGTTATGTATAAGAAGCTCTTTCTATATAAAATTGTATCAGAATTTGCTGTCTCGTTTATTGTTATCTATTAAATGGTCTAATGACATTTATAGTAAAATGTATGTTATCCTCATCCTAGGTTTGAAGTTAGTCATTTTAAGTAAACTTACTTTTTAAAAAAATTTCATAAATACACAGAGAAAGAGTTCCTCCTGATGTTGTAATGACAGGTAGTTAGCCTGGGCAAAATCTCACAGTGGTGTTCTGATGTCTGAATTGATAAAACTTGAGAAATAGTTCCTGTTACTACACTGTATTAAGGTGTTTTTTAAAAATATATATATCTTATTTATTATAGTATCTACAGTCCTTGTTCTATTCAATTCATCAATACCTGGAGTTAACATCTCATGCTTACGTCCATGTAGGGAGTATTAGAGATAATTCCTTCAGAAGCTGCATGTGGTAAAGAAAGTATCATGAGGCAACACACAGTAAAGGCTGGATTGAGGAGTCCAGCCAAAGGTGTTGGAGCATTAGGGATTGTAAACAGGAACACCTTCAAATAGGATGTCACAATCATCAAAGAGTATGTGTTCATTGTTCAGTGTGTTCAATGGTCTAAACATCTCAGTCTATTCTAGAAGGAGAATCCCTGCCTTTAAAGCTTTATATGTGCTTATTTTAAACACACAGATTTTGTTTCCCCTTTTTTACAGCATAATGGAGACAGCATAATTTCTGGGTAAATCTGCTAAGGAATGGAGACAGCATAATTTCTGGGTAAATCTGTTAATGCCACATTTATATAAATAACAAAACGAAGCAAATGTTCTGATGTTTCTTTTACCAAGCACTCTTCTCACTTCTCTTTATTAACAGAATAGCTAGCAAACAGTGGTACATTACTGCTTAAATTTTGAGTGGTAGTATTTTTTTCACTTTTTAATTCATTTGGTAATAGTGTTTTATGTTTAATAGTAGCAACCTCAAATCATTTCTAAATAATAAATCATTTTACTGTGTTGGGAAATTACTGGGAAATTTTGAAAATCTCTATCATGATTATATATAACTATTAGAATATTTAGTTAGTGGAAATGGAAGGATGATTCATGATGAAATGTAAACACCAGACAGTTGTTAAAACCAAGAGTCCTATTATAGCGTGGTCTTACACTTTCTAGCAGATTAAACAACTAACAGGAAGATCCCAAGGAAAATGCAAACACCAGTAAGAGTTGCATCTTTAATAGAAAGCACTAAACCTATTGTTTATGCAGCTGCTAGAAGAGATCACTCTGGGGCTAAAAGGATGACTTCTAATCAAGCCAAAATAGTTCTGTACTCTTAGGGGAAAAATTATCACAGATATTTTCTTCTAAAAGTAGAAATCAACAATATAAGAAGAGTAGATATAAATATCCCTGAAGATTAATGTCTTGCTGTCTAAAAATATTCACTATTTCCCAAAGTTTGAATTTTTACCCGAAATTCTCAAGTATAAATAATATGATGTGAAGATAAGTTTTGTTTTATGTTTTGCTCGCTCTTCAAATGAGTTAATTATACATAGTAATGTTGGACAATAAACATTTCTCAATACAGTTTTGTTTTAAATTGAAGGAAACCCAGCTTGAACAAACTTAGGCCAAAAGGGAAGTACATTTATTCACAGAAACAAACCACTAAAAGTCACACGAGCAGCTGGCCTTAGGGACAAATGTAAACAAGAGCAAACTATGACCAGGCTTTCTGTCTCACATTCTCAAGCTTAGGCCCTCTGTGCAGATGAAGTTTGTCCACACTGTGGATACTGTGTCTACTACTTGCTTCCATATTCATAGATCTTCCCATATCAATTGGGAAAAACTAGCTCTCTTTCTTGATTTCCATTTTAAATTTCCTAGAGAACATATCAGAATGTTACATTTTGAGTACATACAGATCGCTTTTTAGTAAATGATGGATAGGGTGGGATATGTAAGATGGTAGCTGTTGTTCAAAGTATAAGATTAAAGAGGTGATGAGGATAGTGTGCAAGAGAGGGACAGCTGCCCAAAATAAAGTAGGACAAAATAATAGACCTTGCCACGGAATATAACTTTGAGCTATTATATAACTTTTCTCATGTTATGTATTTATTTTTGACTAGAGGCTCAGTGCATGGATTCATGCACCTGTGCCATCTCATAATCTGGGACCCCTTGGGGGACGTCAGACTGCCGGTTGCACCCCGACCTCCACAGGCCAGGCCGAGGGACTTCATCAGTGCATGAATGTGTGTACCAGGCTTCTAGTATACATAGACAATCTTTGTATCTCTTCCCACCATCCCTCCTCACTCCTTTCTTCTGAGATTCATCATTCTGTTCCATGTTTCCATGCCTTTGCATTGAGCCTCTGTCCCCTGTTGGTCAGTGTGTGTCATAGCTACCAGTCAAATGGTCAAATGGTCGCTTAAGCATATATATATATATATATATATATATATATATATATATATATATGCCTTTAAAATTGACTTTAAATAAATGTATTTTTTCTATGTAATTATTTTTTATAACCATTGTAGAAAAATACTAAAATGGTATATAAGGTAGAAAGTCTCTGATACAGATACATGTTTTGAAAACATCATTGAGTGTGTTTGTTAAGTGGGCAAAATAATGTCTCTACCTGTGAATTATTTGTTTTATAAATAAATGAAAGCGTTAGTATATTGAGAATTTCTATATGGTGCTAGGCAATGTTCCAATAGTTTTAGACATCTTATATAACTTATTTTTACAACAATCTAAAATAACATAGATCCCATTTGCAAGTGAGAGAATTTAGACTTAAGGCAGTTTTTATAATTTTCCCAATGGCACTCGATCGGTACATAATAGAGTCAGGATTTTGAACACAATTTTTCTTGAAAACTCATATACTATAATGTATACATTAGTGATATTACAAATTTTTTTGTGACCTTCTAAAACTGAAGGAGAAAAATACTATTACATTTTTTCTTATTTTATTAAAATAATTGAAATACAAAATCTGAATCAGGATTACATCAAATGTGACAGACATGAAAATAGGTTTTGCTAAATACATATATTTTGTTTGCTATATTTTATTACAGATTCATTATTTTTTAAAATATTTTTATTGACTTCTTACAGAGATGAAGAGAGAAGGATAGAGAGCCAGAAACATTGATGAGAGAGAAACATCCATCAGTTGCCCACAGAATTGAACGTGGGACTCTTGAGTTTGTAGGTCGATGCTCTATCCACTGAGCCAAACTGACCAGGGCCAGATTCATTATTTTATTAATATCTCAATTATTGAAATAAGTTAAGGGCTTTAAGAAAACTGGATAATTATGTCCCATACCAATACCTTAATTAAGTCTCTCAGTAATTAATTAAAAAATCATAAAACATGATAAATTAGATTTTGTAATCTAAAGCCATGTCTGTTTGCATAGAAATTGTAAAATAATTTGTTATACTTTATTTTTTTCTCCCACTATGAGTAAATACAATTTTTTTTATTTTCAAATTTCATTTCTAATGTTATCATTTTTTTTGCTATCTTAGTTTCTTTTTTTTTGTTGTTTAGGACTTTATTTTCTATTGTATCTATTTTCTATTGTATCTATTGAGTTGTAAGACTCAAATCTGTATCTCTCAGTTAGCTTCCATCATAAATAGAACCAACTATTAATTGATTATTTTCTTCCTTTAAAAATGAATGCTCCTCTTAAAAGTTTCTAATTCTTATGTGTATAGTGACATGGATCTTGGGGGAGAAGATAACGTTATTAAAATTTTCTTTAGCTATGTCTTACAGAATAAAATTGTTTTTGGTTCAACAAAGACACAATGATATTCACAATGACTTACTATGTGACTCATGGAACAGACACTTAAGATATTCAGAAAGTCATTGGACAAGTAAAGTGTACTATGTGCCATGCACAATTCAAAATACTAGCAAATGTCAGTGAATATGCCAGACAGAGAAGTTGCATTTTAGATAAGATATATATATATAAAACAATAAATTAATATAACAATAAATTATTTTATAATATACAACTGAAATATTGAAATAAGACCAATTTAGTTTGGATCTTCAGAGAAAATTTTAAGAATATTTATAATCATTATACTAAGCTATAAATAATAAGAAGCCAACCACAAGAGAATCTGATAGAAACATTTCTGCCCCAGCTTCTGAAATAGAGCTTCTGAAATACTTGTAATTTCTTGGGTGATTAAAGTATCTTTTGTCCTAATAATACAACTCTGGCTGGGCTCCTGGATTGCTCTGGATAAGTGCTGGTCATCAGAAAAACAACTATCATTAGAAAATTGGAATTTTCAGTCCCGTCCTTGATTCTCTTGAGAAGGGAGAAGGGATGAAAATGGAGTTTATGATCTGTCATGCCTATGTAATAGAATGTTCATAAGAATTCCTGTAGCACAGGGTTCAGGGAGAGAGCTTCCCAGTTTTCAAATATATCCTGACTGGGAGAGTTATGCACCCCAATTCAATAGAGGCAGAAGCTCCTGTACTTGGAATCTCCCACACCTCACCCTATATAAGCCTTCATCTAGCTGTTCATTTGTATCCATTTTCATATCTGTCCTATCTAATAAAAGAGTAATATGCAGATTAACCATCACTCCAACACACAAGAGGGCTGCCCCCATGTGGTCAAAGATCCTTCCCTCATGTGGACACAAGATGCCCACCACAAGATGGTCAGCAGGGGAGAACAGTGGGAGGTTCCAGGCCTGCAAGAGAGAGCAATTGTGGGCTATCAGGTCACCAGGGGAGGGCAATTGGGAGGGACCAGGCCTGCAACGGAGGGCAGTTGGGGGCAATCAAGCTTGCAGGGAAGGCAGTTAGGGGTGACCAGGCTGGCAGAGGCGGGAAGTTGGGGCCAAACAGGCTGGCAGGGGAGCAGATAGACATCAATTAGGCTGGCAGGGTAGTGGTTAGGGGGTGATTAGGCTGGCAGGCAGAAGCAGTTAGGGACAATCAAGGAGTCAGGCAGGTGAGCAGTTTGGAGCCAGCAGTTCTGGATTGTGAGAAGGATGTCCGACTACCTGTTTAGGCCCAATCCTACTGGGATGGGACTTAAATGGGCAGCTGGACATCCCTCGAGGGATCCCAGTTTGGAGAGGGTGCAGGCTAGCTGAGGGACACTCTCAAACCTGCATGCACAAATTTTGTGCACCGGGCCCCTAATATATATATAAAAGCCTAAGCGACCAATATGACTGAAGGACTGGAACAACCAGTTGACCAGTCGCTATGATGCACACTGACCACCAAAGGAGCAGATGCTCAATGCAGGAGTTTGCTGTTGACAGAGGGTACTGCATTAGTAAGGTCTCCCACAGCTAACTTCCCACACTGGACAGCCTCCCACAGTCCATCCACACATCCCCATGCTCAAATACATGCACAGGCAAGTATAAGTGTTTCCTTGAGTCCTGTGAATTACTCTAGCAAATTAGAGTAATTTGGAGTGCGTATGGGAACCAAATCAGACTGAAGTTGTGGATAACCTGGGGATCTAGTAAAACTTGTGATTGGCACCAAAGTGGGGTGGGACCAGTCTTGTTGGACTGAGCCCTTAACTTGTGGAATCTGATGCTATCTCCAGGTAGATAATGTCAGAATTGAGTTAAATTGTAGGATACCAAGCTGGTGTTAGAATTGCTTGTTATGTGCAAAAACCTCCACTCATTTGGTGATCAGAAGTGTCAGAAGTGCAATGTTCTGTGGGACTAGTAAGGAGTCACACAGGAAAGAAAGACACATGTGGAAAATGAGGTAGGTTTTTCCTTATACATTTATGTATAAATAAATTATATATCAATAGCTCAAAAGTGATACCAGATAAACTTGTATAATTAAACAGAACATAAATTACGTAAGACTTTACAAGTATTTTAAGCCAACAAGATCATGTTCTGATTTGTAATTGTATTTTGTCTGATAAATGTAGTATGTTACATGGGACAATTGTATTGAGGAAAACCTAGAGGCAAAGAAGACAAGTAGAAGGTTGTTATATTTGTTTGGGGAAGAGATGATGGTGGCTACTACTAGAGTAATATTGGGGTTAGCTAGCTTGTCTCCACTGCACACTTTGAAAAAGGTGATCCTTTCAGTTCAAGGCTTGCCAAGCAAAAAAGTGTTTGTACCAATAAAAAAAAATACATCCCTGCTGCCAAAATGTCACGACCAATACCAAGAGAGTAAGGAGGGCATAGGCTGAATTTTCACACAGACTTATCTCTGGGCTAGACACCTTTGTCCATTGCACAATCCACACACTGCAGACATGGCGGACACTGTTGAAATATTATGAAGTGAATGGTTTCAGAATATATTTTGAAAGTAGATTTAAGAATCTCTATTTAATTCCCTGGCCAATGTGGCTCAGTTGGTTGGCATTTTCCCATTTACCAAGAGGTTGCTGGTTTGATTCCAAGTCAGGGCACAGGCCTGAGTTGTGGGCCTAATCTCCGGTAGGGGCCATGCAGGAGGCAGCCAATAGACATTTCCTTCTCATCTCTCTCTCTCTCCCTCTCTCTCTCTCTCCCCCTCTCTCTTCCTCTCCCTTTCTCGCTCTCTAAAAACCAATTAAAAAAAGAAAAATACATCCTGATTTGATTGGTTGTAAGTCTGAGGGAAGGATGTATATCAAAGATAATATCTGGGCTCTAACTTGAGGCACTCACATGATGTTTATTAAAATTAAAAACAAATTCAATAGGAGCATGTTTGAGGGTAAAAAACAGTTATGTTTTGGCAAAATTTTACAAGTTGCCTGTTAAAAATCTAAGTGTAAATATTACACAGTCATGTAGAAAAATTAATTTGGTGTTTTGGAGAGATGGCTCCCATGGTGAAAATATTTGAAATCATAGGATTAGATAAGATCACATAAGGATAGTGACTAAAGTCTAGATGTACAAAACAGAAATCTAGGGTCAAGCCCTAGAATATGTCAGCATTAGAAATTAAACATAGAAGGGGGCCACTATCAAAGAAGACAGATATGAGGTTAGAAGAAAACCAGGGGTTAAAAGAAATAAAATGTATTTCAAAGAGATAACTATGAATTTTGACAACATGTAGGTCATTGGCAACCTTGCGAAAATAGACTTAGTGGTGTAGCAGGCCTCGGTGGTGGAGTGGTAGGCCTGGGAGCTCTATCTGAGTGCTGTGAAGAAAGAGTGAAAGTAAAAAAAATAGTGATATTGTCTGCAAAAGACTTTTCAATAAGTTTTGCTGTGGGTGGGAGCAGAGAGATGGAGCTATCCCTAGGGTGGGATAGGTGGGATGTGGAGGTCAAATTTTTATTTTTGTTTTTAGAAAGGCAAATGGGAATGACTTGACATAATTGAGAAAGTATGTGCAGGAAAAGGAGGAAGCTTAATTAGTAGTGAAGTCCTTGAGAGGCCAAAAAATTCCTTAGAAGAACTGTAGGAAAGTGATGTGTTCATTGAATAGCCAGGTTTCAGTAGGAGGAAGAGAATGAAGGGAACATTCAGAGCAGAGTCAGAGCATATCACTAATTTGCTGTTGACAGAGGGTGCTTTGCAAAGGGCACACTTGAAGGGTTTTCGAGTTAAGAGATTAGAGGAGATTAATGAACATACAACATAGCGTGGGAATGCTAGTTCAGTTGATGAATGACGGCAGGAGTGACTTGGGCCTCTCCAAATGACTAAGGGGAATCAGAAAGTGAGGAATGACAGGATTAACCCTGATAGTTTCTCGGGAGAAAGTCAGTTCAAGCCAGAAAACATGGGGTTGCCACATACTTTCATTTCCTATGGCTATTTTTTGATGGCCCAGGGGTGACTGCAGTTTCCTCAGAGACCTTCTTCCTTAGGTGGCCTGGAGGTGGAGTTTCAGTTAATGTCTCTTTTCTTCTGGGAGAGTAATAGTCTGGTGGGCCGAGGGGTGCAGGGGGAGGGCCAGTGACTGTGTCTCCTCGGTAGCAGCACAGGCTGTGGCTGCTTGCAAACAAAGGAAAGACTGGAAACATGAATTGTTAACTGATTGAATAAACAAAGGAGTGACTGAATAAAGTATTAATTATCAATTAATATCCTTTATAAACAATAATTATTTTTATCTGAGCTGGAAAACAAAATGAGTTGTGTGTGTGTGTGTGTGTTTTTTAAGTTTTAGTGGATAAATACCGAAACTTATTTTTGCAGCATTAGTAATCAAAGCTATAGAAATACATATTTCAAAACTCATCTGATTGACTACTTGGAAAAAAAGACTCTGAAATCTGTTCTTCTTCCAAGAAGGGATATATATATATTTTTCTTTTGTCTATTCCACAGACAGTCCTCAGGTTCTATTGGACTCAATGTATGCTGTTTCATGGTTATGTCGCCATCTCCCATTTATTTATATAAAAACAAAGTTCTGTAATTTCGATTTTGTACATATGGCCTTTATGTTTTCTTTTATTATTAACCTACCACAAGTAAAGGTCAGGAATTGTTATCGTTCTTTTAATTTTTTTTTCTGTTTCACTTCATTAATGCTGTGTATGTGCTCAGCAAACATCAATGGAGTGACGTAGGTGCTTATGTAGGTGAGTTCTGACTTACAGCGAACATCGCAGAAGACCTACTGTTATTATATCGTCATTTCTACTTTTTACCTCCATTGCCTACTTTAGCAGCATTATACAAATTGCAATTTTTCACAAAAATATGAAAACATAAATTAGTTTTCTCTTTGCTTTAGATAGTTTATTTCTACACTAATAACAGTTGAAACTGTAAGGTTCGAGGCGTAGGATACAGGAGTCAGAGTCCAAGGCATGTTAAAGGGGAAGTTTATTCTGCTCCAACAAGTGAGATTCATTATGGAGGAGGGTAGAAAAACAGGAGTAGAGGAGGAGGAGGAGAAGAAGCACCTAGCAGGACTGCCTTGCAGAATGGGGAGACAGCAACACGTGCAGCGGGGAACATGCCTTTTGAGGGAAGGACCAAGAAGGGGTGGGGCCCAGAGCAGAATGGGAAAGGGGTGGGCGCCGAGACACTCAGCACACACTGATTGGTGGTTCAATGTCTCAGGAATGTCCCGCAGACGACTGTTACATCATACTGTGCCCACCAGTTGGGGGAAGAGAGGATTTATCAACAATATTTGAATTTCACACTAGTGAAAGCATTTTAGAATACAATTAGTTGTCGCCCCAATATTAAACTATTAGAAATCAATATCTGCATTTGTTAAGAATGTTTACTGCAAGAAACACATAACTGAAGTTTTAGTAGTTTACAACAACAGGGATTTACTTTTTCACATAAGGAAGAATTTCCTTTGAATTGAGTTCTTGAATTTATCAATTTTGCCAGCATTTTCAAAATGATATTTTTATTTCAAATATCATTTATTCTAAATTTTCTTATTTTTTTCTATTATCCATGTACATATACACACATGTCAAAATATTTATAGTTGAATTAGTTCCTTAAATAAAAAGAAGTGGCTTCATCTTTACCATTTTGAATTCTTTAAACAAATTTTCTGGTGTTTTAAAATATGAAATAACAATTGTCTTAGGAGTCTCATGGTATTAATATTCTATTTTGATGATAGCTTGGAAATGCAGTTTTAGTCTTAGATATAAAAGAGATTATTTTAAAAGTTAGTATTTTTGAACATGATACAAAAGAGACATAAAACCATACTCCGACTAATAATATTTACTTCTAATATAATTCCCTGGAAGAATAATCTGAAATGTATACTAATATTTATCTATAAAATATTGATTACAATATTACATAAAAATCATTATAAAATTTAAAGTCCAAATGTGAGGAAAAATTAAATCAAGACGCATCTAAACAAAGTTTCATTTCCATCAAAGGCATTAAACAATTCAAAGTAGCCCTTTGAGTTCCATCTTGTGTGGCTGGTGTGGCACCACCAGGTTGACAGTATGATTCCTGGTCAGGGCACATGCCTACGGTGAGGGGCATGCAAGAGTCAGCTGATGGATATTGCTCTATCCCTCTTGCCCTTCTTCTCTCTTTAAAAATCAATAAATATATTTTCAAAAACAAATAAAAGTAATCCTTTGACTAAATGAAAGCCTTGAACTTCTGGTCAGTATGGAGTGACAGCCTGTAGTTGTCCTCCTGAAGGAAATAACTTAAAAGCCAAAACTGTTTTTAGATCATGTAATCCATGAAGAAAAGAAAAGAAAACAGGTGACCCCTACAATTATCTCTACTGTCTGGAATGAATTCCAAGCTGCAAGGCAACTAAGGGCAGGCTAGGCAGAGCCAGGCAATCCTCCTGAGGTGAAAAGGAAGAGTTGAGAGTCCTAGTTGTTGATGTTAGCTATCGTTCCTTAGGCGGTGTAATTAAGTTAGAGCTGCAAAGAAATAGAGCCCAATTATCTTCAGAGACTTCAGATGAATACTGATGAGCACCTATATGTGAAGAAATACCCAAGTTTAAGGAAAGAAGCATGTTAAAGGATTGGATCTACCTTTGAAACTCACGCAAGAGCAAGAATATTTTGTGTTCCCATTAGCTAGAGTAGAAAAAACTTTTAAGTCATAAAACATTAAGTGGAATACTTAAAAAGATACCACCTTAGTAGTAGGAAAAAACTAGCTCTAGGCTAATGGCTCTTTGATCCTACTGAACAAAACTGGCATATAAGCATAACCAATGGATACAAGACACAGGGGGTGAGGAGGAGCAGGTGAGGGCATGAGCTGGGGGGTAGGGGGGTCTGGGGGAGGTTAATGGGGGGAAAGGAAATGTATGTACTACTATTTGTAATACTTTAAACAATAAAATAAAATTTTTAAAAAGCCTTAAAAGAATCAAATTGTTTCCAAGAAGCTTGAGTTCATCATAGAACAAATATATACTCAACTAGATGAAATTAACAATGAAAAATTAACAGGCATACAAACAAACAGAAAAATACAACTCATAATGAGGATAAAATTTCATATAGGAGTGAAACTAATGATAACATTAGTTGGCATGTACATTAAAACAGTTAATATAATTATATTCAACACGTTCAAAATGAAACATGAAAGATGGTAAGCAGCAAGACAGAAGCTATAGAACAAACCCAAATCAAAATTCTAGATAAGAAAACTATATGTTTAAAATAAAAATGCAGGAGAGGAACCATGATGGCAGCATAGGTAAATACCTATACTGCTGTCCCACACAACAATTTCAAAACAACTAAACGACAGAAAGGACATCATCCAGAATCACCGGAAATCTGGCTGAGTGGAAATTCCAGAAATAAAAGTAAAGATAGGACACTGTGACTCAGAGGAGATGCAGAGGGCAAAGTTGTGGATATACGCAGAGTCAGAGGTGTGGAGCCATGCGTGGGAGTGGATAGGGCAGGTGGCTGGATACCCAGCTGGTTTTCTTGAACGGGGAAGGAGACAAAGGCATCCTGCTGCACTGATTCCCCAGTTCCAGGTGAGGTCCGGGGAACCTACACTCATACGGGGTGAAACTAGACAATAAGGAGGAAGCACACTGAAACTTGGGCACTGCAGATGTCCATGAGATTGTGGAAAGGGTGCATAAACTTGGGAACTATAGAAGTGTTCAGAGAGGACTCGTCACTTGTTTTCCCATTCGGGAGGGGAAAAAAAGAAAGAAAGAAGGGAAACCACTGGACTGCATTGTTTTATAACCCTGGGTGAGACTTTGGGTGTGCAGACTCATTTGGGGAGAGGCTGAATTGTCCAGCAGCAGGTAGAGCTTGGAGGCAGCTTTCTCTCAGAGATGCATGCAGCTATTACCACCAGGCACAGAGACCCAGGTGTCACATAGGGCAGAGCTAATGGGAAATCAAGGCTGCCTGCTCAGCCTGGAGACTCCACCCATCCAACCTGAGCACAGCTGATCCTCACAGCCAATTGGCCTGAAGGTCAAACCCGCCTAGTGCTACCAACAATAATCTAGGCTTAACTACAACAAGACTGTGCAACCCATAAAGGGCTTCACCAAGAGTATCCACCTCAGGTAACTGGGGAGGCTCAACCACTGTCCCATAGAGGGTATTTACCACACAGTTACACAACCCACTCAGGGAAGCAGACAAAAATGCAGAGACATGGAAATAAATCACATTTGAAAGAAATGGAGGGAAAAAACCCCGACTGGATATAGCGTTCAAAACCATGGTTATAAGTTTTTCAAGAGGCTCCTAGAAAAGGCTGATGAACTTAATGAGACCTTCGAGGATATTAATGAGACCCTCGAGGATATGAACGAGACTCTCAAGGATATGAAAAAGGGACAATTAGAAATTAAGCTTACACTGACTGAAATAAAAAATATTATACAAAGACCTAAAAGCAGTCTAGAGGACCACAAAAACCAAATCAAAGATTTAAAATGCAAAGAAGCAAAATCCACTCAGCCAGTAAAGCAAGAAGCAAAAAGAATACAAAAAATTGAAGATAGTGTAAGGGGCCTCTGGGACAACCTCAAGCATACCAACATACGAATTATAGGGGTGCCAGAAAAAGAGAGAGAGCAAGATAATGAAAACCTATTTGAAGAAATAGTGACTGAAAACTTCCCCCACTTGGTGAAAGAAATTGACTTAAAAGTCCAGGAAGTGCACAGAACCCCAAACTATAGGAATACAAAGAGGACCACACTAAGACACATCATAATTGAAATTCCAAGAGCAAAAGACAAAGAGAGAATATTAAAAGCAGCAAGAGAAAAGTTAGTTACCTACAAGGGAGCACCCATATGATTGTCAGCTGATTTCTCAACAGAAACTATGCAGGCCAGATAGGAGTGGCAAGAAATATTCAAAGTGATGAATAGCAAGAATCTACAACCCAGATTACTCTACCCAGCAAAGCTATCATTCAGAATTGAAGGTCAGATAAAGTGCTTCACAGATAAGAAAAAGATAAAGGAGTTCATCACTGCCAAACCAGTATTATATGAAATGCTGAAAGGTATTCTTTAAGAAGAGGAAGAATAAAAAGGTAAAAATATAAATTATGAGCAACAAATACACATCTAACAACAAATGAACCTAAAAATTAAGTGAATTAATAATCTGATGAACAAGATAAACTGGTGAATATAACAGAATCATGGGTATAGAGAGGGAATGGACTGATAGTTCTTGGGGAGAAAAGGGTATGGAAGGTACAGCAAGAGACTGGACAAAAATCATACACCTATGGAAGAGGACAATAGGAGGGAGGTAAGGGCAAGGGTGGGATGGGTACTGGGTGGAGGGGAGCTATAGGGGGAAAATAGGGGGAACATTGTAATTAATAAACTGAACAATAAAGATAAAAAAAAACCCAAAAATATAAAATAAAAATTCAATGAATATAATTAACAGTATAACAAATGATTAGGTAGGTATAACCATATTAATATCATAGAAAATAAATTTCTCATAAAATAATGCTACCAGGATTAAGAACATTTTATAAAATTAAATTTATCTAACTCAAAATAATCTATCCTATCTAATAAAAGAATAATATGCAAATTGACCATCACTCCAACACACAAGATGGCTGCCCCCATGTGGACACAAGATGGTCATCTCAAGATGGCCAGTAGGGGCGTTGGGGAGACAATTGTGCAAGGGAGGGCAGTTGGGGGTGAACAAGCCTGCCCGGGAGGGCTGTTAGGAGTGACCTGGCTAGTAGAGGAGTAAAGTTGGGGGTGACCAGGCCTGCATGGAAGACCATTGTGGGGGACCCAGGCCTGTAAGGGAGGGCACTTAGGGGGAACCATGCCTGCAAGGGAGGGCAGTTACGGGTGGCCTTGCCTTCAGAGAAGGGCAGTTAGGTATGACCAGCCTGGCAGGGGAGGGCAGTTAGGGGCAATCACACTGGCAGGGGAGCAGTTAGGCATCAATCAGGCTGGCTGGGGAGTGGTTAGGGGGTGATCAGGCCAGCAGGCATAAGTGGTTAGGGGCAATCAGGAAGATAGGCAGGTAAGCACTTGGGAGGCAGCAGTCCTGGATTGGATCAGGCCTAAATGCGTGGTCAGACATCCCTTAAGGGGTCTCAGATTGGAGAGGGTGCAGGCCGAATTAAGGGACACCCCCCGCCCCGTGCACAAATGTTGTGCACCAGACCTCCATTATATATATATATATATATATATATATATATATATATATATATATATGGCTAAAAGACCAACCATCCATCCATCCAACCATCCAACTGACTGACCAGCTGTTAGATATGATGTGCACTGGCAATTTAACAGCAAATGTTGACTCCTGCATTTATGATATAATATGACTCTCGCTGGCACCATTCATTCAGGTTTTTAATTTTATAATACTATCTTATATGTACTATTTTGACATTTAATTTTTTGCAGTAATATAATTACCACATGAATCTTTCTTCTAATTAATTTTCTTTCAATGTGCATGAATCTGTGTA
Source organism: Antrozous pallidus (assembly GCA_027563665.1). Classification (NCBI taxonomy): domain Eukaryota; kingdom Metazoa; phylum Chordata; class Mammalia; order Chiroptera; family Vespertilionidae; genus Antrozous; species Antrozous pallidus. The sequence continues at coordinate 90,301,675 of CM050514.1, forward strand.
CCAGGCCACTAGTTATTTAAATAAAATCAAAGCTCAAAATAACATGAAACAGAAACTGATAGAACTGTAAATAGATTAATTCATAATTATAGTCCTAGATTTTACAGTCTTCTACAACACAGAAACAACTTTCAACAATCCTTTCACACTAATTGGTAGAATAAGTAGACAAAACCAGAAAAAATTTATGAGTAGAAAAACACTATAAACCAACATGGTACAATTGACAGTTATAGAAAATCACCCAACAATAGCAGTGTTTCTGTTCTAGTGCATAAAGTTTATTTACTATTATAAGCTATATTGGGAGAAATAAGATATCTCAGTATTCTAAAATTTATTCAAATCTTAAAACATATATTCTCTGATAACAATAAAACTAAATTAAAAACCAATCACAGAAAATATCTGGGAATTCCCCAACTATTTGAAAATTAAACAACATACCTTTAAATAATCTATGGGTCATTGAAGAAATCAAGAGGCAAATTGTTATTAGAAACTAAGTGAGAACAAAAAGTGCATATCAAAATTTGATAAATGCAATGTAAATAGTGTTTAGAAGAAGTGTATAGCAAGAAAAATATACATATACATAATATGTATATATTTTTTATATGATAAAGAGGTAATATGCAAATTAACCCTCATGCCCTCACAAGATTGCTGCCTACCACCAGACTGTCAGGAGGGTTAGTAAGGGATGAACAAATGACTAAACAAGCAGGCTGCATGGGGCAGCCAGGCTGGCAGGGGAGTTAATGAGGGATGACCAACCAACTAAACAGCAGGCTGTGTGGGGTGACCAGGCTGGCAAGAGGGGCATGATGGGCAACCAGACAGCAGGGGAGGGCAGTTGGGGGTGACCAGACCAATGGGGGGCAGTTAGGAGCAACTAGACTGGCCAGGAATGGGAAGATGGGGGCAATCAGGCTGGCACACAGAGGCAGTGAGGGGCAATTAAGCTAGCAGGGGGGGCAGTTAGGGTCAACCAGGCAGGCAGGCAGGTGAGTGATTAGGAGCCAGCCTTCCAGGATTGTGAGAGGGATGTCTGACTGCCAGTTTAAGCCTGATCTCAAATTGGACATCCGCCAAGGTGGTCCAGATTGGAAAGGGTGCAGGCTGGGCTGAGAAGACCCACCCTCTGTGCATGAATTTCATACATTGGGTCTCTAGTATACATATGAGTGTACATATGCACACACACACACACACACACACACATATACATGTGTGTGTGTGTGTGTGCATATTTCACATATATATGTGATATATATATATCACATATATATGTGATATATATATGTGAGTATATATATATTTATTTTAATATAGATATGTATACTAACATATATATGTGAGATATCTATCTATCTATCTATCTATTAGAATAAGAGAGTCTCAAATCAATGGCTTCAGCATCCACTTTTAAAAAATAAAAAAAGAAACCCATCCTATCTAATAAAAGAGTAATATGTAAATTGACCATACCTCCACTACACCCACCAGCCACACCCACCAGCCAATCAGGAGCAAATAAGTAAATAAACCCAACCAAGATGGCTGTGGCCACAGAAAGCAGAAGGGAGGCTTGGGTTTCCCCAGCAATGGAGGAAGCCAAGCTTTCTGCCTGCCCTTACTGCTCATGCCTCCACACCTGGCTACAAAGTTTCAATTATAGAATCCTGACAGAAATCGCAGCAGCCACAAAGCTTGAGAGAGGCAGAAGGCTAGGGTTGCCCTTGGTGATGGAGGAAATCCTGGCTATCCTAGGTCCCCACTCCAGGCTACAAAGTTTCAATTATAAAAGATACATAAATCGCAACAGACATGGCTGCTGCCATGGAGTGAGCAGAAGGCATGGCTCTCCTTCAGTCTCCAAAGTTTTTTTTTTTTTAACATATTTTATTGATTTTTTACAGAGCTGAAGAGAGAGGGATAGAAAGTCAGAAACATCAATGAGAGAGAAACATCGATCAGCTGCGTCTTGCACGCCCCCTACTGGGGATGTGCCTGCAGCCAAGGTACATGCCCTTGACCGGAATCGAATCCGAGACCCTTTAGTCCGCAGTCTGACGTTCTATCCACTGAGCCAAACCGGTTAGGGCTACAAAGTTTTAATTACAGAAGAAAATAAACCCCAGATACCAAGGGCCTCTGCTAGGGTCACTGGGGGGCATGACCAGCCAGAAAATTACCACAGGCCCCTTGCCTAGGCCACCCCATACCTCAGGGGAACTTCCACCCTGATCTGGGACACCCTTCAGGGCAAACTAGCTGGCCCCCACCCCTGCATCAGGCCTCTATTCTGTCTAATAAAAGAATAATAAGCAGATTGACCATCATTCCAACACATAAGATGGCTGCCCCCATGTGGTCAAAGATCCTGCCCCCATGTGGACATAAGATGGCCACTACAAAATGGCCAGCAGGAAAGGGCAGTTGGGAGGGACCAGCCCTGCAAGGGAGGGCATTTAGGGGCGATCAAGCCTACAGGGGAGAGCAGTTAGGAGTGACCAGGCTGGCAGAGGAGGAAAGTTGGGGTGATCAGGCCTTCAAGGAAGGGCAGTTGGGAGGAACCCAGGCCTGCAGGGGAGAGCAGTTGGGGGTTACCAGGCCTGCAAGGGAGGGCAGTTAGGTGTGACCATGACTGCAGGGGAGGCCAGTTAGGAGCAAACAGTCTGGCAGGGGAGCAGTTAGGCATCAATCAGGCTGGCAGGGGAGTGGTTAGGGCGTGATCAGGCTGGCAGGCAGAAGTGGTTACGGGCAATCTGGAAGGCAGGCAGGTGAGCAGTTGGATTGTGAAAGGGATGTCCAACTGCCTATTTAGCCTGATCCTGGTAGGGTAGTCGGACATCCCTCAAGGGCTTCTGATTGGAGAGGGTGCAGAATGGGCTGAAGGACACCACCCTCCACCTCCTGTGCATGAATTTCATGTACCAGGCCTCCAGTTATATATAATGAAACAATAAAGAGAAAATGATTCAGATAAAAACAATAAATCATTGGAGCAAAATACAGAAAATCAATATTTAAACCATTATAATCCTAATTTAATGACCTCCAGGCCTTTTATGAATGTTATTGAAATTGAGAGAATTCTAGCCAATCTTATGAATAAAAATAAGGGAATGCAAACTACCAATATCTAGCTTGAGAGAGATATAATAACCAAATATTCCACACATATTAATAATATGGGAATATTATGAATAAATTAGTACTAATAAGTTTAACAACTTAGAGAAAGAAGAAAAATTGTTTGAAAGACACAACTATCAAAGATCACTTAAGAAGAAATATGTAATGTAAATACCCCTCTATTTAAAATAAATTTATAGCTAAAAATCTTATTGCTAGAAAACTCCAGGCTTCAATGGTTTCACTGACATAGTTTATGAAACATGGAATGAGTCTTTTTATACATAAACTCTTGTAGATAATGCAAAAGAAGAAAAAATTTCCCTATTCTTTCTATAAGATGAGAATTATCCATTACCAAAATCAGCTAAGCACATTACAAGAAAAGATAACTATAGAAAAATATTCCTCAGAAACATAGATGCAAATATTCCTTTAAAAATTAGCAAATCAAATTGAACACATAATGATTATGATTCATTACCATTTAGAGTTCTCTCAAGAATGTTGGTTTAACATTTGAAAATCAATTAATATAGTTTAACATATTAACAAACTACATAATGAAAATCATATGATCATCTCCACAGTTAAATTATAAGAGAAATCCAAAATCCACTATTGATTCAAACGCCTAATAAACCAGGAATAGGGAACTTCTTCAATTTAATAAAGGAAATCAGTGAAAAACTTACAGCTAACCTTATACTAAATAGTTAAAGATGAATACTTTCCTCAGGACATTAAAACAACAACAAAGGCCATTATGACAGCTGTGAGGTGATAACTCATTGATGAACAGAATAGATCCAGAGACACAGAAGCATGGAACATGTGGGGGTGGGGAGGTGGATAGGAGAGATTAACAAAAGTACTTGTATATGTATGCATAATCCATGGACACTGACAATAGTGTGGTGAAGGCTTAGGGGAGGAGTGAGGGGGCAAAAGGGCCTATGGGAAAAAAGAGGAACATCAGTAATACTTTGAACAATAAAGATAAATTAAAAAAAAACAATAAAAAGCATAGATGTTTATTCTTATATGTCTATTCAAAATTGTTCTGTCGGTTCCAGCCAGTTGCATGAGGAAAGGAAAAGAAACATATATCAATATAGTAAAATAATAAATAAATCTGTATTTGGGATTATGTGACAAGTCTTTCAGGAATATGAAAAAGCTATTAGAATTAATAGGTGAGTTTAGCAAAGAGTGTAACACACATGTCAATATAAAATATCACTTTTAATTTCTGTGTACTAGCAACAGACAATTATTAATTGTAATTACAAATACATTAGCATTTATATTAACCAGAGAATAGTAAATACTTAGCAATAAGTGTAATAAAATATGTATAAAACCTATAGTTTGAAAATGCCAAAGTTTTGCTGAAATAAAGAAGACAAATGAATGGATATATATATAGTGTATCAAATAAATGATAATTGATATAAATGAATGGAGATATATACAGTGTTCATGTAATCAGATAACTATTGTTAGGTGCCAATTCTATCCATATGAACATATAACTTCAAAAAATCTCAGTTAAAATCCTAACAGACTTTTTTGTAAGATTGATAAACTAATTCCAGAATTTGTATGGAAAGTAAAAGGAACTAAAATAGACAAATAATTTAAAAAATAAATTTGGAAGATTTATACAACTTGACTTCTGAATGTAATATAAAGCTATAATAATCAATGTATTATTATAGTATTGGTTTCCAGATATAGTAGATTTATAGATTAATGGCAAATGAAAAGTTTAGAATAACTATCACAAATAGTACAAATGCATGTTTATTGTATAAATGATAATCTTTTAAAACAAATGGTGCTGGAATAATTGAATAGTTATATGTGAAAATAAATAATCTATATCTCACAGCATTTAAAGAAATGAACTCAAAATCAATAACAGGCTTTAGCATAAGATCTAGACCTCAAATTATTCATATTTTATTTATTTTAATTTTTTAAATTTATCTTTATTGTTACAGATGTCTCCTTTCCTCCCACATTAACTCTCTCATCCCTACTTCTTCCACTTCCCATGCTTTCATAACATTTTAACAAAAAAACATAAGAGAAAATCTTTGTGACTTTAGGTTAGACAAAGATTTTTTTTTATATATATAGGACACTGAAAGCACAATACTGACAAAAGTTAATAAATCAGACAACAAAATTAAGAATTTTTGTTCTTAAAATCATGGTTAAGAGAATAAAAAGAGAAAATATAACATGACAGAGGTATTTTCAAATTATACATCTGATAATGAATTAACATTCAGAATATATAAGCTTTCCAAATGTAATAATAAAAAACAGACAATACAAAAATAAAAATATACAGAATATTTGAATAAAAACTTCTTAATGAGATAAATGGATGCCAAACAAACCCATGAAAAGATGTTTAGAATCATTAGTTGTTAGAGAAAAAAAAGCTATTATGAAATACTATTAAAAACACAAAAATTCTAAAGCCACACAATAAGAGTTCATGTAGTATGATTCCATGTATAATTTTATCATCAAATATCACCCCAGTGAACTAAAACACTATAAGAATAAATTTATATTTACAGAAAGCATATCAGTGGTAATTTGAGGATGGATATGGGATAGATATGTGGAAGACGATACAAATGATTACAAAGAAGCATGAGAAAAAATTTTGGTGATATTCAGTATGTACTATCTTCACTGTATTTATGATTATGCAGTTGAATTATGTATAAAAGCTTAGTGTAGTACAGTAAACACTTTAAGTGCTTACAGTTTATTGTATGTTAATTATACCTTCATAAAACAAAAACAGAAAGACATTTAATGTTTATGTTAATGTGTAGGGACAATAATATGATAAATTCATTTATGTATAAAGAAGCAAATATTCCAAAACATGAACTCACCCTGGTAATAAAAATTTTTTTATAAGTTTTTTTTTTCTATCTGTGAATGTAGTATGTAAATGTCATCAAATGAAACTCTACTGCATTTACAATCAGGGCAAACACTCTGAAAAAGGGATTCTATGTCTATCTCATCAATATCTATACAAAAAGATTGTTTTCTTTATTTTTAAATTATGGACTTCCTTTTCTTCTTTGGGTAGAATCTGAGGATCTTGTTTTTGTTGTTTTTAAAAGCCTTTCACAATACTATTAGCCCCAAATACAATTGGTTGTCTATTTTTCTATCCATTCAAAGAATAGAAGCTGAAATAACTGTTAGAGGCCAACATAGTCACTTAAATGATAATTGATATAAGGCAGCATGACTATAAAAAATTAGAAAGTGGGCAGAACAGTCCTGTATTGAATGTTCATAGTAGTGGGCCTGATGGAACAATAAAGTGTTTAAGAGTCTTTTAGTAACTATTTGTCAGTAATGTTGCAGGTAGATTTTTTTGCCCATATGAAGAATCAACATGTCTTCCAGACTCATTCCTAGCACAAAGAGCCAGGAAATTGGAAAGTCCATGGCACAATTTTAGGAAAGCAGTGTTGGCTTTGACTATAAAATAAATCTTAAAGGATACTCATCCTAAATTCACACCTTCCCCCCCTTTTAAGAGACAAATAATGTTTGAATTAAGAAAATGAAAATTAATACACATTTTACTTGTATTTTGAGAAAATTTACTTTGTTTAGGAAAGATGAAAAGCTTTTTCTTCTTTTTTTATGGCCATTATCATAAATGTTTAATAATATTGCTAAGGGAATTCCAATGGACAAGTCTTATTCCCAAAGAACTTCTTGAGCACTAAAGAAAAAGTATAGCGATAACTATACTAAAAGAATATTTCAGGCCAAGACAAAGTTGATGAAAACATTAGTGGAAGAGTAGATTGAATATATGCATGGCCAAATAATTTATCAAAGTTCCTCAATGTAGAGATAATTCTTTTTTTTCTCAGCATTTATCAGCAAAACCTTCAGCTGGAATAATAAAAAACATATTGTATATGACAGTGATTTTCAACTGGTGTGTCACAGCACACTTGGGTGCTGCAATAATTTTTAAACTATGCCATACTTGACTAGTCAGGGGCAATGACTTCATTTCTCTTAGATTGTCAAATAAAAAAAAATCACAAAAGCTAACACAACAATAGATATCTGGGTGAATGAATCAAAATTATACCTATTTTTTGTCAGATGGGCAAAAATATAACATATATTTAGGTGTGCACAGGATTTTAGTAAATAGTTTGTGTATATCTTGAGATGAAAAAGGTTGAAGATCACTGGTATATGACTGTGTTGGCTTTCCTAATCTAAGGTCCAACATTCTCTTCTAAAAGGGATATAGAAACTGTAACTTATTCTGAGTGAAAACACACAAAATTGTATGATTGATTAAAAGCTGTCTTCACTTTCTCCTTTCCAAATAAGTAACTCAAAAAAGTGAAAGCTTCCTCACATTTTCATCTCATCTCTCTAAAGACCTTCCCTTCTGGAAAGGAAGCTCCCTTGAAAAGTCTATCTAAGGCAGATGATGGGATCATGACTTAAAATCACACACAAAATTTCAAGAAAACTTATTTAAAACTACCGAAAAAATAATAAGCCAAAAAGGAAACACCCTAAGAAAGTAAACAAAATATATGCTTTCTAAAAAACTTTTGAATATAAATTATCTATTATTTAAAATGTAAAAATTAAAATCATCAACTATTTTTGTCTTTTTTATTGTTTAAAGTATTACAAATAGTAGTAAATATATTTTCTTTTTCCCCCTCATTGACCTCCCCCCGGCTGCCTCTGCCCCCCAGTATATGCCCTCACATGCCTCCGCCCCAATGTCTTCTATCCATTGGTTATGCTTATATGCATGCATACAAGTCCTTTGGTCGATCTCTTACAGCCCCTGCTCCCCAACTTCCCCTGCCTTCCCCCCCACCCCCCGTAGTTTGACAGTCTGTTCAATGCTTCTTTGCCTCTGTATCTATTTTCCCTCCATTTCTTTTCTTTAAAAATTCTTGCATCTGCCTACTAGAAATAAACATATAAGAACATAAAAATGTTTGAGTCTCAATTTCAATGACCAATAGTTCTGAGTCCCAGTTTCAATGTCAAACATTTCCTTATGTGGACATATCAGCAATGACATCTGGATGGTAGAAAATGATGACAATGTAGGACCCACACTCTCTGGTTTGGTCCTGGGAAACCTGCAGCAACACACAGCTACTGACTGCTAGCATGGCAAGGTGTTGTCAGCGTCTTGCATCTCTAGACTATTTCTTCTCTTTTCTTCATGGTTAGAGCAGACCTGTCAATTACTCTTTGTTACAGGAATCCACATGGCCTTGCAGTTTTTTTCTGAAAATATACAAACATATTCTTCACCAAAAGTTAATAAAAGAATCATTTCTCTAAATTTGACTTGGGATCCTTTTTATTTTTGCCCAAATGATTTTCCTTTGGCTTATTTTTACACCATGTGTGTTTTTCATGGGTGTCTTGCTGTTAGCATTACAAATGGAAATTAATTTTCTGAAGTAAAATTTTTCTCAATGCAATTTACTTACAGGATATTTTTGCTTATATGATATTACCCTACTATCCCCTCCCCCCTTTTTTATTAATAGAGGCTTTTGGAAATTTTATAGTGCAGTCTTGGTAACTTTAACTTTTAATTTTGCACAAAAATATGACTGCTTTAGGTTCATGTTAAGCAATTTTACAATGAAATGAACTACCAATATAAATTTTAGTTAATATTTTAGGAACTGCTTTTTGTCCAGTACAATTAAATTTTCTTGAGTATTCACTTATTTCAATTAGCTAATTTAAATTAATCTGAAAACTTGATTACTATTTTACTGTCAAATTTAATACTCAAACAATAACCTTAGTTTACCCTTTAAGTATTAGTGGAAAGGATTATTTGCATTCTTGAGTAGGCCCTGAGCATTCCTGGTGCTAGGCTTTAGATATAGGGCAGCTGCTACTGGCCAATACTTTGTTACCTGGGTCCTGATCTGAGGTGGGCATGGGAGGTGTAGCAGCCATGGGGACAGGAGACCTCCCTCAGGAGGGAGTTCAGGGCCCTACAAGGTTAGGGGGGGTAGGGTCTGTGCCTCATCTCTGTTGACCTTCAAGTTCTTTCCTGATGGCCCCTTTGCAACTGTGCCTGTCTTAGTTTGTTCCTTCCCTGAGGAATCTTACCCATCTCTGGCTAACCAGTCATCCTCTGTGGCCAAGCAAAAACCATTGACTTTTTCACATGTCATGTCACAGTATTTGTACAAATAAGAACAAAAAAGTGATCTTTCTACTAAAATGATCTTTTTCATAAACAATTTATAACCATACTACTCTATATAGAAAAACTCAAAGAGGCATGATTCAGAAATATGGGATCAAAAATATTGCCAAGATAAGAGGTTTCTTTTCAGAAATTTTTAGTTTTTTCCCCAGGGGTTTAATTTCTTTTATTAATAGATAGCAAATGTATATTCCTGAGAATCTGATAAATAAATGTCTATAAGGTCTTGAGGTGTACATAAGAATTCAGGTATATTATGTGAATGTCAGAGACAGTCTTGTGTAAATCAATATCAAGATCTAGTTAGCTGGGTAGGAGTTTGCACCTCTATGCCACAGATGACACGTATAAACCATTTTGTAAAATATCAAAAACAGTGATGAACAAGTGTAAACTGAAAACAAGGTTGAATAGATTTGTAATAGGCAATGAAGTAGGTGACTTTATTCTTTGTGTGTATATGTAATTATCTATGTCTGTGTTTATGTACATGTATTTATTTTATAACCTATACAAAAGAGAGATAATATCTGTGCCATGCAGTCATCTAAAACTCCAAGAGGAAACTTTAGGTTATCTGCCATAATTTTGAGGCAATTACAATGACTGGTAAATGAAGGAGAAATCCTAGAAACGAAAGAACAGAGACAGAGAATCTAAATTTCCCTATGAACTCCCCCAACATTTCTGACCTGTCCCTGGAACTGCAAATTCACAGTGCAGACTTAGAACAACTCAAGCAAAGCTAAAACAAACAAATAAAAAACACAAAATAAGATTTTGATGTGTGCCTAAGAGAATTGTAATTTGATTTCAATTGTAATTAAAATGTCTTACACAAAAAATCTATTTGGGAACCATATAACAGAATGTACAACAAAGTTTGTGATGCAATTCAACATGATTAGACATATGAAAAAATAGGAAATGTGGATAATCTTGCAGAAAAAGATAATAAACATAAACACATTTTTAAGACGCACCAAAATTTAGAATGACCCAATTAAGAACATAAAAGTAAATAAACTTGTAGTAAATGAAAACATAGAAAATTCCAGCTAAACAATAAAACCCATAAAAAAGAACTAAATAGAAATTATGGAACTGAGAAATATAGTATCTGAGAAATAATTTACTGTGTGCATTTAACAGATTATAATACCTGAAAAATTAAATAAAAGATAGTGTAATTTAATAAATCTAAAAAAGAGAGGGAAACAGTAAGGAGATTTAAAAACATTGACAGAGCCTTGAGGCATGTGAGATAATATAAAAAGGGCCTATTTTGTAAAAAAAAAAAAAAAAAAAAAAGGAAAGAGGTAATTGCTAATAAAATTAAAATGTTCAAAGAAATAATAGCTGAAAGTTCTTAAATGATAATGTATACATATTTACAAATCCCAAAATTTCAATAAAACCCAAGTGGGATAACAACCATCATGACAAGAACATAGTAATCAAACTAATGACAGCAAAAGATAAGGGAACTATTTTTAAGGAAATCAGAGAAAAGTACATGTTATATGCAGGTATGCAAAAATTCAAATGATTTCTGACCTCGACAAAATAATTGGGGCCAGAAGAAAATGAAACAATATCTCTAAGGAGCTAAAGAAAATATGTCAACAAGAATACTACTTCGAGGGAAAATAATATTACAGAATGAAGGAGAGCTACATACATATATTTTTAGACTTCAAGAAACCCAAAGGGTATTCATTAGAATTCAATATTTGATCTCACAAACCTTAACAACAAATTCTAAAGGAATTTCTTCAGATTGTAAAAGATGATACAGCCTGAATGCTTAAATATTCAGAAAAGAGTGAAAAATATTAGAAATTATCATTTATTTTAAATGCATACTGTTGATTAAAGTAAACACTAACATTGCCTACTGGGGTTCAGAAAATATGCAATTTAATACACATAAAAACTCTACCACAGGAGCAAGAGTTGCAAATTTGTACATGTTGCAAATGGTACAATATTATATGGATACAGACCCTTGAAATACTGTGAAAGAACATTGTAATATTAAAATGAACACAAAAAAGTAATGTAAAAATGTTTAACTAAAAAAGGACAATTGATAAATTAAAATACAATTCTAGAAACTATTAAATAATTAAAAGGAATGCAGGAAAGAAAAAAATGAAAAATATAAAGAACAGTAAGGGATCACTTACAGCCCTCCCCAACCTCCCCTACCTGCCCGCTGTAGTCTAACAGTCTGTTAAATGCTTCTTTGCCTATGTATCTATTTTCCCCCATTTTTTATTTAAAAAATACTGCCTCTGCAGACTAAAAATAAACATATAAGAACAAAAAATGTTTGAGTCCCAACTTCAATGTCCAACAGTTCTGAGTCCCAGTTTCAATGTCAAACAGTTCTGAGTCCCAGTTTCAATGTCAAACAGTTCCTTATGTGTACACGTCAGCAATGATATCTGGATGGTGGACACATGGTGGCCATGCAGGCCTGACCCTCTCTGTTTTGGTCCTAGGCAACCTGCAACGATGCACAGCTGCTGACTGCTAGCATGGCAAGGCATCTTCAGCATCTTCCATCTCTGGACTGTTTCTCCTCTTGTCTTCGTGGTTGGAGCAGACCTGTCAATTCCTTTCTGTTGCATGAATCCACATGGTCTTGGAGTTATTTTCTGAAAATATACAAACATATTTTCGACCAAAAGTTAAAGGAATCTTTTCTATAAAATTGACTTGGGATCTTTTTTATTTTTGCCCAAATGATTTTCTTTTGGCTTACTTTGACACCATGTGTAGTTTTCATAGTGTCTTGCTGTTAGCATTACAAATTAAAATTAATTTTCTAAAGCAAAATTTTTCTCGATGTAATTTACTTATAGGATATTTTTCTTACATGATATTACCTTACTACCCCCCTTTTTTGATTAATGGAAGCTTTTGTAAATTTCATAATAGTCTTGATAACTTTAAATTTTAATTTTTTTGCTCAAAAATATGACTGCCATAAGTTCATTGCATGTTAAGAAATTTTACCATGAGATGAACTACCAATAGAAATTTTACTTAATACCTTAGGAACAGCTTTCTGTCTAGTACAATGTATGCATGCATATAAGCATAACCAATGGATATAAGACACTGGGTGGGGCAAGTGAGGGCATGTACTAAGGGGTAGAGGAAGCTGGGGGGAGGTTAATGGGGGAAAAATAGGAGACATATGTACTACTATTTATTATACTTTAAACAATAAAAAAATTTTTTAAAAAGAACAGTAAGGGAAACATAAGTAGTATAATGATAATTTAACCCAAACATTAAAATTACATTAAATATTAATAGGGTTATACTCATATTCAGAGGCAGAGGCCATCAGAATATGTATAAAAACAAGTTATTCAATATAAAAGTTTTTCAATACTTGTGCATCTTCATATATTTTTTTAGAACATATGTGAAACATTTTTTGTCTTATCCACTATCTAATACAAGACTTGACTACTTGGTACCCCCTTATATTTTGTAATTTCTTCTATTTGTGGTATATCTCAGACTGCTACCTTGAGATACACAACCCAGCTTGAGAAGTACAGGCTAGTTTAGTTTAATTTTAGTGGTCTTAGAAACAAGATTTACATTATTGACTTCTAGCATAAATATCAATTAATTTTTAAGCTTTAGTTTTAGCTTTCCAGAATAGAAAAACTGAGTATCAGCTAAAGTGTTTTAAAAACAAATAGTATATCAAAAAGAATTGGCATTGTATTTTTTACCTTGACTCATGAAGAAATATAACTTATAAGCAGGTTCATCCACAATAATGCAGACTCAATTTTAGGTGATCGATTATTCCTCAAGAGATGATATGCATGAACAATTCTGTTTAATTTTAGAAAAATACTGATAGTCCCTACAAATATATAAATTTCAAAACATACCTGTTCATATGTTTTTTATTTCATCTTAGTGCTAATTTTTCTTTTCAAATATTTCATATACTAGAAACGGTCATGCCCTTTTCTTTGTACTGTAAATTTTTTATAGCTAGCAGAAGACCAGAATCTCCTCATCTTAGCTCAATGAAGCCATTATTCTTCTCTTTCATGGTATATAAACTATTATGTGTCTGTGTGGACCTGTTCACTCTTTCCCAGTTCAGCTAAATAATGTTTAGTGTAAAACTGCCTTCTTTCAGGATTGCACTCACATTTTTACTGCAATCATTTGTGGTTTATTTGCAGGCATTAATGTTGACATCTTCACATTATGTAGCTCCTCCAGATTGGACATATGCAAACTTACTTGCAGGTCATTCCTCCTTCCTCCTCCCTGCTTCCTCACACCACCTTGGAACAGAAGCAAGCCCCAGCAGTCTCACCCCTGACTAAGAAACATGTTATCTTTATCAGTATATGAGGGAATCAGATTGTTCTTATCAGCAGTTATAGAAGAAACCAATAATGAAATAATTACTATAATCCTAGTGAAAATAAAATAGTATAGTAAAGTAAATGCTTTATAAAATACCTGTTACTGTTTATCACTAATCCTTGACCATTTTCAACTCAAGTTCTTCTAGGTTTCTTCACCTTCTTTATAAGCATTAGAAAACAATTGATTGTATAACTCTTCCCAATCTTTATACAAATATTTTAGCAAAGATGGCCTGGCCATCCCTTGACGTATAAGTATTTCAAGCTGTTGGCAAGTATATTAAATGAAAGGAATATCTATTCAATAAGGCACAATTATATCCTTATCTGTGCCTCTGAGTCTTCTCACAGTAAGTTCCATTAATACACCTATTTTGGGCACTTGCCAAAAGCCAAATACTGTGAAAGTGATAAGGATTCAAATCTGCATAAGATTATCCTCTTGACTTCATGGAACTCAGTATCCACTGGGGGAGCAGTAAGATGTGATGAGTGCAATAAAGTATTAATGAGGCAAAACATACTATAGAAGAGGAAGTCTGACACATTACAACAATGAGCTATCTATTAAGCACTATAGCAGATGCTGTGTAATCAAATTCTTCTAAGTGCCTTGGACTTACTAAAGTATAGGAGAAATAATAGCATTGGATAGCATTTAACTTTGCTACCTATTGCTGTGCAAAACCTAAGTTCTACACTGTTAAGCAAAAAGCATATTATCTCAAAATCATTTCATTTGGCTAGGTGGAAAGATTGCTTACTTGACTTAGGACTTAGACAACTAAGTCCTGTGATATGCTAATTGTGAGATATGAGTGTTAGTTTTATAAAGGACTAGAGGCCCGATGCACAAAATTCGTGCAAGGGGCTCAGGACTTGGTCTGCCCTCACAGCCCCAGCTTCGTCCAGAAGGATATCCGGAATGTCTTTTGACTATCTGGTCTAATTAGCATATTATGCTTTTATTATTATAGATATAATGAAAGGATTTCATCGATTAATTTTGAAGATAATTTCAAATTTTAATATTCTGATAAATCTTATCTAATAAAAGGTAATATGCAAATTGACTGTCACTCCAACACACAAGAGGCTGCCTCCATGTGATTAAAGATGGGTGTCCCCATGTGGACATAAGATGGCCACCATAAGATGGCCAGCAGGGGAGGACAGTTGGGAGGGACCAGGCCTGTAAGGAAGGGCAGTTAGGGGTGACCAGGCCAGCAGGGGAGGGAAGTTGGGGGTGATCAGGCCTGCAGGGAAGGATAGTTGGGAGACACCCAGGACTGCAGGGGAGAGCAGTTGAGGAGCCAGGTATACAGGGGAGGGTAGTTGAGGGGGATCAGATCTGCAGGGGAAAGCCATTAGGGATGATGAGGCTGGCAGGGGAGGGCAGTTAGGGGCAATTGGGATGGCAGAGGAACAGTTAGGCATCAATCAGGCTGGCAGGGGAAGTGGTTAGGGGCAATCAGGCAGGCAGGAAGGCAAGAGGTTTGGAACCAGCAGTCCTGGATTGTAAGAGGGATGTCCTACTGCCTGTTTAGGCCTGATCCTACTGGGATCAGGCCTAAATGGATAGTCAGACATCTCTGGAGGGGCCCCAGATTGGAGAGGGTGCAGGCTGGGCTGAGGGACACTCCCCACGCCCCCCCCCCATTCACAAATTCTAATATTTTGTGCACCAGGCATCTGGTGTTTAATAAGCAGTAAGTCTTCTTGTTCCATTTAAACCCACTGTTATGCTTTTCTGGGGGACCAATGAGTATTTTAAGAATTGCAAAATGACATCATCCTCATAATTCAGTTGTTAAAATTACTGATATAATGTTAAATGTTAAATAAAAGATGATGTAGGAATAATTGTAAACAAAGTAAAATCATAAAATTGTATTTTTAAATATTTTGCATACCCGGTACCCTGTGCATTTGCATCAGATTTGCAAAACTTTGCCTCTAATATGTGAAAAGGAAGATTTTCTTTCTATATAAAGTGCTTTTTTCCCCTTTAGTATTTAATACTCACTTTTTATTCTCGCAGAAAACTAACTATAAAAAATTTGAAGGTGACATTTTAGGTTGCAGAAAGGAATGTTGTCAGTAAACCTGGTCTATAGTGTGTGTGTGTGTGTGTACACATTTATATATAAAAATAATTTCTGGCATTAGTTGAAATGTTTCTTTATTCTATTTTCACATTAATTGTGGTAATTTCTTTTGTACAGATTTCTCAGTCAAGAGTTATCCTGATAGTATTCAATTATCTCATGTTAAAAATGAAATCTTTGTGTACTTTTTGAAATAAGTCTTTGTATGCATAGTTAACGTAATTCTTGTGAAATTTACACCTGTACTTTTGCTTACTTTTTCTCTATGAAAAGCTATGTCAATATTGTATTTATTTAAAGATTATTCATTATGTGGAGAAAAAAGTAACACAAACTATAAATTGTCTTACTGTCATTGACTTTTGAAAATTCTATAATTTTGAATCACTGTTGCCTGACTTGTATCACTTTTTAAAAATTTTTAAATTTATTTTTGACTTGTATCACTTTAGAAAATAGTTGGGCAAATATGTCTGACACTCTCATTTTGCTGTTCTTTTTTTTCTCCATTTTTCTTGCTGGCTCTTATAATTTTTAAAAATCCTTTATATTTTTAACTTTGACATAATTGTAGACACACATTAATTTATAAAAAAAAAAACACAGATGAATCTTTTGTTGTACGTTTTACCAGTTTTCCAATGATAACATCTTAATTCTGAAGAATGATGTCATAACCAGCATTTTGACAGTGATGAAGTCAAACCTCAAAACATTTATGTCACCACAAAGGTTCCTCATGCAGCTCTCTTGTAATCAAGCCCTCAACTCCTTCATCCCCTTTATTACCTGGCTGCAATGAATCTGTCCCTTATTTCTACATTTTTATCATTTAAACATTTTCTGTAAATGGAATAATTTATTTATTTATTTTTTTAAAAATATATTTTATTGATTTTTTACAGAGCGGAAGGGAGAGGGATAGAAAGTTGGAAACATCGATGAGAGAGAGAGACATCGATCAGCTGCCTCTTGCACGCCCCCCACCGGGGATGTGCCCGCAGCCAAAGTACATGCCCTTGCCGGAATCGAACCCGGGACCCTTTAGTCCACAGTCCGATGCTCTATCCACTGCGCCAAACCGGTCTCGGCAATGGAATCATTTAGTTGGTGCTCTCTTTGGATTTGCTCTCTTCACTCAGCATAATCCTGGAGATCCCTTCCGGTTATTGCATGCGTCAATAGTTTATTCCCTTTTATTGCTGAATAGTAGTATTTCTTGGTACAGATGTCCCACAATTCATTCAAGGACATCTGGGTAGTTTCTAGTTTTGGGCAGTTTGCAATAAAATTGCTAGAGATATTATTGTATTGGTTTTGTGTGAATATATGTTTTTCTTTTCCTGGGATAAATGCCTAAGAATGCAATTGGAAGGTGATATGGTAGTAGCATTTTTAGCATTTTAAGAGATAGACAAAGTTCTTTCAAAAATTGTTACATTTTATATTCCTACCAGCAAAATAAGGGTGATCTAGTTTCTCTTCATCCTCAACAACATTTGGAGTTGTCATCATTTGTTCTCCTAGCCATTATGAGAGGCATAGAGTGATATCTATTTATGATTTGAATTTGCTTTTCCCTCTATTCCCATGACTAATTATGTTTACCATCTCGTATCCTATTCAGTAAAGTGTGAATTTATTTCTTTTACTCCTTTCCTAATTGCAATGTTTGTGTTAGATTTACACAAAGGTATTTATTTTTTAGCAATTGTAAGATATATTGTATTGTAAGTTTCAGTTTCCTCATATTTATTGTTTTTGTATTTATTTTGTGTCTTGTGACCTTGCTAAACTCACTCTTTCTCTCTAAATTATTTTTTAGATTCTGTGAGATTTCCTAGATAGGCATCTCATTTGCAAATATGGGCAGTTTTATGTCTTCTTTTCCTATCTGTACATCATTAACTTCGTCTTGACTAATTGCACTGGCTGAAACTTCCAGCAGTATGTTGAATAAGAGTGGTTACTAGCAGACAACATGCCCTTTAGCCTGTTATGTTACACTAATGGTCCAGTGCACAAAATTCATGCATGGAGGGAGGGGTGTCCCTTAGCCCAGCCTGCACCCTCTCCAATCTGGAAACCCTTGGGACCAGGACTAAACTGGCAGTCAGATATCCCTCTCGCAATCTGGGACTGCTAGCTCCTAACTGCTCACCTGCTGCCTCCCTGCCTGATCGCCTCTAACCATTTCACCTGCCAGCCTGCTTTCCCCCAACTGCCCCGCATGCTGGCCTTCTTTCCGGCAACTGCCACCCCTTGCCAGCCTGATCACCCCTAAAAGCCCCTACTACCTCCTCCTCGCCCCCAACTTACCCCCCTGCTAGCCTGCTTACCCCCAACTGCCTCTCCTGTCAGCCTGCTTGCCCCAAACTGCTGGCCTGATCACCCCTACCTGCCCTCCCCTTCTGGCCTGATTGCTTCTAACCGCCTCTGACTCGGTCCCACCACCATGGCTTTGTCTAGAATGATGTCCTTTCATTATAGACTAGAAGTCCAGTGCACAAAATTTGTGCACAGGGGTGTGCATGTGTGTAACCTCAGCCCAGCTTGCACCCTCTCCAATCTGGGATCCTTCTCACAATCCAGGATTGCTGGCTCCCAACTGCTCACCTGCTTTCCTACCTAATTGCTCCTAACTGCATCTGCCTGCCAGCCTGATCAATGCCTAACTGCTCCCCTGCTGGCCTGGTCACCCCTAACTTCCCTCCCCTGCAGGCCTGATTGCCCCCAACTGCCATTCCTTGCAGTCCTGGTTCCTCCCAACTGCTCTCTCCTGCCAGCCTGATCGCCCACAACTGCCCACCCCTGCAGACCATCTTTGACCACATGGGGGCAGCCATAGTGTGTGTTGGGATGATAGTCAATTTGCATATTACAGCTTTATTATCTTATCTAATAAAAGAGAAGTATGCACATTGACCACACCTCTGCTACACTGCCAGCCAATAGGAGTAAGTATGCAAATTAACCCAATCAAAATGGCTGTCCATAGTGGCCATGTGGCTCTGGGACTGCCCCACAGATGGGAGACACACCAACAGGGAGCCTGGCACCCAGCAGCCCAAGCCCTACCATGCCCCGCCATGGGGGTGCTGGGGCTGCGGGGTTGCCAAATTGCACACACAAATCAGCAGGGAGGTCAGCACCCAGCAACTCCAAGCCCCGCCATGGCAGTGCTGGGGCTGCAGAGGTGCTTGATCAGACACTCAAACCAGCAGGTCAGTCAGCATCCAGCGGCCTCAAGCCCCACCTGCAGGGTGCTGAATTGGAGACACAACTGGCAGGGAGGCCTGCACCCAGCAGCCACAAACCCAGCGATGGCCAGCACCCAACAGCCCCAAGCCTCACCATGGTGGCGCTGGCTCTGCAGGGTGCCAAATCGGAGACACAAACCCACAGGAAGTTGAGCACCCAGCAGGCCAAGCCTCGCCATGGCAGTGCTGGGGCTGTGGGGGAACTTATTAGAGACACATACCTGCAGAGAGGCTGACACCCAGATTCCTCAAGCCTCGCAATGGTGTCACTGGGGCTGCCTGGGGCAAAGGGTGTGGATTGGAGACACAAACCGGAACCCTGCAGCCCCAAGCCCTGTCATGGGGGTGCTGGGGCTGCAGGGTGCTGGATCAGAGACACAAACCAGCAGGGAAGCCAGTACCCAGCAGCCCCAAGTCCCGCTATGGCATCTCTGGGTCCGCATGGGGCTGGATTGGAGACATAAAACCAGCAAGGAGGCCAGCACTCAGCCGCCCCAAGCCCCACCATGGCAAACCTGGGACGGGGGTGGGGATGTGTATTGGAGACACAAACCTGCAGGCCTGGCACCCAGCAGCCCCAAGGCCTGAGGTGGAGGTGCTTGGGCTGCTGGGAGGAGAGGGGGGCAACAGAAATACAAACCCAAAAGAAACCTGTGGAAAGGGAGGTAAACTATCATAACTTTATTTCCCTTTCCACAAGATGAGAAAACTGCCCCTGGATTACTTAATGCTGTTTCTAACACCTTTCTACAAACACAGGGTAATATTATGACCATTCCCAGGAAGGTCTGGTCAGAATATCATCTCAAGGGAATAACCCTACTGTGGCAAATCATCTAAGAGAAGAAACAAGCTTTTATTGGGTTTATTCTGAAGGTTAGAGAACATGCCACCCCAACATATGCTGTATTGCTATATTGATGATCTTGAAAAACAGCAAATTCATGCAGAGGATTTCACTCAAGTCTCCTGATCTCACTAAATCAGACCCTCACCAAAAGAGCTTAAATGTCATAGGTCCCCTTGATGGGAGAAGTGTCATCAGAGTAGAGAAGACTGACTCCTGTCACAGGACAGGAGAGTAGAAGTTGACGTCACACCCAAACTTTGTTACAAACTATTTCTCCCCACCCCATTCATCTTTCATAAATATCATCTACTCTCCTCTAAGAGGCCTATATCTCCCATCTCCTTTCCCTAGGATGAAGGTATTTAAATCTGCATTCTAAGCCACCTTGGGAAGTTACTCATTTTTCCCTTGGATCTCCACATATACACAAGGTACACACATTAATGAACTTTTGCTTTTCTCTTGCTAATCTGTCTTGTATTACAAGGGCCTCCACTAAGAAATAAGAAAAGTAGAGAAAAACTATTTTTTCCTCCTCCATAATTCTATCTTGGGAAATCAAGTCCCCAGTTGAACAATGAGGTTGGCTCTAGTACCAAGCAGTCCTTGCTGACAGGAGGGAAGCGTCTAGGGAGAAATCAATGATATTGGCATCAAAGTGGGATGGAGGGCACATACATGGTTGCTGATGGGAGTTTAAAGTGGTTCAACATTTTTGGAGGATGATTTGGCAAATTTGATAGAAATGTTCAAGGTACATCCAAGAGTCTTCTTCTAGGAAGTACATCTGCTGAGATAAAACACAAGCGCATAAGCCCTGGTCAGAACCAGGATGCTACTGCAGGCTCCCCTCCCATGATAGGAGAACCTGGGAACAACCTACATTTTTAGGACAAGGTGGCATCTATACTAATAAAAGGGTAATATGCTAATTAGATTGAACATCTTCTGGACGACCTTCTGGATGTCTTTCTGGACATCCTTCCCGACAAAGCCATGTTGGTGGGGCCAAGGCAGAGGAGGTTAGAGGCAATCAGGCAGGCAGTGGAGAACAGTTAGGTATACCAGGCCAGCAGGGGAGAGCAGTTAGGGCAAACAGGCTGTCAGGGGAGAGCAGTTAGGGAATCAGGCTGGAATGCAGGTGAGTGGATAGGAGCCAGAGGTCCCAAGTCAAAGAGAATGCAGGCCAAGCTGAGGTGAACCTCTTCCTATGCACAAACTTCATGCACTGGGCCTCTAGTATAGGATTATATTGATTAAGCTACAAATATTGGAATAACCTTTTATTTCTGGAATAAATTACATTGATTATAGTATATAATATTTTCTATATATATTGCTAATATATTAATAATTTTTATATCAACATATATGATGAATATTGATACGCAGTGTTATTTATTTTGTCTCAAGCCAAATTGAGAAATAGTCCTTCCTCTCTATTTTATGGAAGATATTATATAGAATAGGTGTTGATTTTTCTTTAAAATATTGATAAATATACTGAAACCGATTTGACTCAGTGGGTAGAGCCTCAGTCTGTGGATTGAAGGCCCTGGGTTTGATTCTGGTTAAGGGCATGTACCTGTTTGTGGGCACATCCCCGGTGGGGGGGGGGTGCAGGAGGCAGCTGATCAATGTCTCTCTCTCACTAATGTTTCTACCTTTCTGTCCCTCTCCCTTCCTCTCTGTAAATAATCAATAAAATATATTAAGGAAATATTGGTAAATTTATCCAATAAAATCTTAAGTCCCATTGATTTTTTTTGTGTTTATAAATCACAAAATAATTTACCTTAATATTTACATAGCTATCCAAATTATCTATTTCAAATTGGTGAGTTGTAGTAGTTGAAAAAATAATTGGTCTATTTCATCTAAGTTGTCAAATCTATGTATTAGGAGTGATGCATAGTATTTCTGTATTGATATCTTTATAATATTGGCAATTTGTGACACTCTCCTTTTTTCAGTTTACTTAGAGGTTTGTCTAATATATTGATCTATTCAAAGAACAAGCTCTTTGATTTGTTTTCTCTAATGTTTTGTTTTTATCATCATTGATATTTGATTATATTAGTTTTATTATTTCCTTATTTCTGCCTATTTTTAGCAAATGCTGACAACAGAGTACATCTCAAATCACCATTGACTTACTATTAGGCCACCAGGCCAGTGTGGCTCAGCAAGTGAGCCTCGCCATATGAACCAAGAGTTGATTCCGGGTCAGGACACATGCCGGGTTGCACGCTTGATCCCCAGTGTGGGGTGTGCAGGAGGCAGCCATTCAACGATTCCCTTTCTATCTCTCTTTCCCTATCCCTTCTTCTCTGAAATAAATAAAAATATATTTTAAAAAATAAAATAAAATACTATGAGGCCTCAGAGGGAAGGTAGGGGAGGCGGGGGTGAGAGATCCACTAAAGGACTTATATGCATGCATATAAGCAGAATCCATGGACAAAGCCAATAAGGGGGTTAGGGGCATGTGCCTGGGGGTGGAGGTGGGGGCAGTGTGAACAGTTGGGGGAGAGGTTAGTGAGAGAAAAAGGAGACATATGCAATACTTAAACAATAACAATTAACAAACAAACAAATAAATGTTAGGAAGAAAATACTATGAGGGACTTCTGATTATGGAAATAAGGAATATATGTTCTTTTATCTATTCATACCATTATCTCATTGCTTGCTTGAGACATGTCAGAAGTAGCCAGCTAAAATGGGAGGTTTAAATTAAGATCCAGAGTCAATATAATA
Organism: Antrozous pallidus; assembly: GCA_027563665.1. Taxonomy (NCBI): domain Eukaryota; kingdom Metazoa; phylum Chordata; class Mammalia; order Chiroptera; family Vespertilionidae; genus Antrozous; species Antrozous pallidus. The sequence continues at coordinate 90,324,504 of CM050514.1, forward strand.
TACAAAATATCCAGGTTTTAATAGAAAATCACTCAGCATACCAAGAACCAGAAAGATATAGATTGAATTGAAGAAGATCAACAAAATGACAGGGATGCTAGAATTCTGGTAAATATTTTAAGTACTACCACAACATGCTTCAATGGGCAAATATAAACATGCTTACAATTGAAAAAAATAGAAACTCAGCTAAGAAATAAAATATATAATTCACTTTTTTCCATTGTCCAATTCACTGATTCCTTCTTGTGCCATCTCCATTTTACTGTTTAATATATTCATTGGCTTTTTTTAATTTTAGTTATTTTATTTTTAGCCATAAATGTCTTTGCTCTCATTTCATTTTTCAGCCTTTGGGCTATTAGTAAGTTACCAGTAGAGCTAAAAAAAGATGACTCTTCTCCCTTTTGGTTTGTTTTACAGTAATGGCTTATCTACTAGTATAATAATAAAAGTGTAATATACTAATTAGACTGGACGACATACCGGACGAAGCAGAGGCTGCGAGGGAATCCGAGGGAACCAGAAGGAAGCCTGTGCTGGCAGCAGGAGGAAGGAGGGCCTACTCTTACAAAAATTTCGTGCACTGGGCCTCTAGTAAAATACAAATTTCATTTAACAGCCTCCATAAGAGTATAAGCTCTGTGAAGGCAGATACCTAATAGTCTCCTCACCCCTGAATGTCCAGCACTAAAAACATTTCCTGTGTCATGCCAGAAGTTCAACAGATGTTAACTGAATGAGTGAAGAGAGTATGATGCTAACCATTTTATAGATGTTATCTCATTTAAACCTTCTCAAGTTGTGTTGAACATCTCCATTTTAAAGATTCAGAAAGGAAAGGTTTATTGAGGTTCAACAACTTGACCCAGGTCACACCAAGGATAAGTGGTAGAGCAGGTTTCAAATCTTCATCTGCCTGCAAAGTCTGTTTCTTCATCTATGCCAAGCTGCTCGCCACCCAGAGGAGGAAAAGAAAGAAAGAGCTTGATTTTCTCCCTTAATGTTTCCCTACACCTCATATCTGGGATGATGCCACTGAACCACGGGGGCATGAACAGTAAAAAATTCTCTGCTCCTTTCAGAAAAGTAAACACAGAAACAAAACAAAAAAAAAGCCCAAACAAATAAAACTCCAGAAACCTGGGGGAAACAAAGTAACAATTACGGCATAAACAGTGAAATTGCTGCAAGAAGACAACAAAGGGATCAAGAAAAGTAGCATAGTGCACACATAATTCATTATCTGCATAAAAATTTAATCATAAGAGCCCAAAGCCTCAGCAAATAAACATTGTTTTACAAATGATTTCCTGGGACTTGGGATGCATTTACATTGAATAGCAGTCAGTCACTGCTTAATCACCCCAGCAGAATTTTTCCAGGGTTTAACTTTCTCTTAATTATACTTAACTTTCTCATCCTTTTCTTTATTTTTGTGATTACTAAACACAGGCCAGTTAAATGTCACCAGTATCCTCTTTCATAACCGTGATCGCAGTGGGAAGGGAGTTAAAGCTTAATAAAGTTTATCTAAGTTATCTGTCATCTTCCAAGTCCAAAACTGCACCATATTTCCCAGCAGCCCATGTGATAGCTGTGTCTAAATCTATATGCAGTCAGTGCTTCATGTCAACTAACAATCCCTTAAGCATAGTTTATGTGACTTTATATTACTCCACCAGTGAAGACAAAAGCATATTTTCTGCCAATGATAAAACAATTTGAGTCAATCTGGACCACAGATAAAAGATATTTTTCTATTCATTGGCTATGTTTTCAAGATAGCATTAATCTAACAAATAAAATTACAAATTGGGTTAATCATTTATTCTGGAACAGGCGGTAAAATTTAAGACATTAAGATGAATGTTTTGTAATATGTGCTTTAAAAAGTTGTCATCTATGATTTATTTGCCTTCCAGTGTTTATGAACAACATCAGGGTAAATTGTTTTATGTGTGGCTTAAAAATAATTGGTATGCAAATAGTGTATGATATCAATTTAGCCAAGCAAAATGAGGCTCTGCTCGTTAATCAAAGTAGACTGTAAAACTTTGGCAAGGAGCTTGAAGCTGGAATTATTTTTGGTACTGTGAGGACTTTCAGTGCTATATTTTATTATATTTTTCCTTAATTATAAGGAATTTAGCTAATCATATCTTTATAACCCCTTGGTCCATTTATACTTCCAAAACCTAATTTCCTAATATTCTGACTCTCATGCTTTAGTCACCAGTCTCTTAATGGTTGACCGAACACACCATGCACACTCAGCCCAGAGCTTTTGCATTGTGTTCTGTTTGACACAATGTTCTCCCAGGACCTCTTTAGGGTGTGCCCTCCTTTGGTCTCTCCTCAAATGTCTACATATCAGCAAAGGCTTTCCTTAGAACCCTATACAAAATAGTGCATTCCTACTTTGACTAGCCTGGTTCTGCTAATCTCTCTTAACACGCATTTATGCCTCTGTCTTTGTGACACACTATATATTCCTCAGCATATCTGTTTATTTTCTCTCTCTTCCTATGTTCCACTTAACTACTGTATAATACACCACACCCAAACAATGGCTTAACGACTCATTTATTTTGTCCATGAATATGGAAGTTGTCTGGCCTTAGATACTAGGTTCCCTATCAGAATCTCCCATACAGTTACACAGTTACACAGTGACTGGGCTTGAAATCATGAAAATGCTCACCTCCTCATACCCCTTACACCTGAAGCATTGTTATTTTGTTTTTTGTGACCTTGTCTGAGGCTTTATATAGCACATAACTTCTGTAGAATTCTAGTCACTGAAGGAGTCACCAAAGCCCTAATGAAGGAAATGAAACTCCAGCTCCACATTTAGGTGGTGGACAAAGGTTTATACAAACAATTGGGACCAGAAATATTGTTGAGGTTAGTTTTGGAAAAAGCAATCTATCACTTCCCATTAGAAAGTAATATTTATATGGGCAGGGGCTTTGTTTAGGTCCTTGCTATATCCTCAGTCATTGTTTTGAATGGCTAAATAAATAAATGAATAAAAGAAAAACCCGATGACTAAAAACCAATTGTACATGACCAATGTTTCCAATACTTGAATAACAATAGAGAAAAGGTTGTGTAAATGCCTGTAGCTCTGCACTTAAAAGGTGCTGTGATATATTTTTAAGTAGATTTCCCATTAGTTTTTCTTTTCTTTAGTAATTCCACATAGATTTAGCAAATTCAGGGTAAGCCAGACATTTCTAGTTTGAAGTGGGTATTTCCACTTCAATCTTGATTTTATGGATAATTTGAGGACAGGGATAGATCACACAGAGAAGGTATTCTAACATTTTTGTCTCAAAATTTCCCTTGTTTGTTTGTTTGTTTGTTTATTGTTTTTACTGTTTCTTGTAGGAGGCACTCCATAATTAATTACTCAGAAGAGAAGAAGATAAAGCCCTGCTTTGTTATGCCTCAGAGATGTATTTAGTGTTCAGAACCACACCTCGCATATAAAAGTTTCTTAAAGCTTGTTAGATGGGCAATAGGTGAAAATTATTACCAAGTTTATAAGTACAAATTGTAAAAAATTTAAAAGTCTGAACTTCCAAAGGAGCATTAAATTTACAGAGAAATTTGATATGTATTATCTTAGTTTGTATTGGACCTGTCTATCTTTTAAACTGTACTAGATATAAAGTTTTAATTGTTGCTCAACCTTTTGACTGAGATCAACTGTAAATATTAAAGTTTATGATAAGGCTTTAATTTGTATTATAATTTATGGGTGAGATGTTAAAAACAAATCACAAGCAGGCATAGAATAAAAAAGAAAATTCAAAACTAGATAATCTACTATTTGAGGAAAAAAGCTAATTTGTAGACTATTCTTTTCAGAGCATATTGTTATAGTTTTTTGTTTTTCTATATTTTCCTTTGTTCCATAGTATTGTCTCTATCCTGTAATAGCTTAAATAAGTAATTTTTAAGAATACTTTTTATTATAAAATGCATTTTCTTTTGAAGAAGTTGTGTTTATTGTTACAGTATGTTTGATCAAGCTGATTTCTCTGAGTCAAAAGTTAGTATGTGGTATATTCAACTGAAGCCTAAATTTAACACTAATCAGGATCTGGTGTAATAATGCATTCCTTGGTGTGATTGTATGTTCAGTGTAGGTGAGTACCTGGTGAATTATAAATTTGTCAAAGTCAAAGAGTTACTATTAGGTATACCTACAATTTACATAGACAACAGATTTGATTGCTCAACATTTCTTTCAAATGTGAAAGACAGAATTTGGAAGAGAAGATTATGCAAAAGGAGCATAATTGCTATCCATGAAGTGTCATAACATATACCATACTTTATCTCTTAAGGAAAAGCCTATTCCTTAATCTATGAAAATTTTGGAAAAACATTGTCAAAATACCAGGAAATAGAACACATAAAGTGTTAGTTTAGGCTAGTCTTTTATCACAAAGTGAATAAAAATGAATATAATCCGAAGAACCAAGAGTAAAGCACAGATATTGATAGAATAAATAAAATAGTAATTCTTGGGACCAGAAATATTGTTAAAATTAAAGAGCTACAAAATGCTTTGGGGAAACTTTATTCCCTTTTTAAAAATGTATTTTCTCACCCTGCTGGCATGACTCAGTGGTTGAGCATCATGGTTAGAGTCCCACTCAGGGAACAAGACTGAATTTCAGGCTAGATCCCCAGAAGGGTGCATACTGGAGGCAGCTGATCAATGATTCTCTCTCATCATCAATGTTTCTAACTCCCTCTCCGTTCTTTTCTGAAATTAATAAAAACATATTTTAAAATTTTTATTTATTCATGATTCTCTTAAACTTCTTAGTGTTTGTGTGTGACGTATCCAAATGTGTTTGACCTATGTACACATATATACATATGTGTATAAGTGAAGTTTACAAGAAATATAAAGTTATGAAAAGTGAAAATATAGAGAAGAAGGATTAGAGTCTTGCATATATAGAAATAACTGGCTTATGATCATAGATCAGTCTTCTGAACTTCCTAAATAAATTTTAGACAAGGGTAACACTTGTCATTATTTCCACATAAACTGAATTAGTTTTAAATAAAGTTAAGGGAAAGGGATCTTTGCAAAAGCAAAAGAAACCAAGTAGTTACTTATTCAAAATCAGAGTGGAATTATATTTTATAAAGGAGCTAAATTACAAAATCTCATGTAGTCAAAATTACTCTTGACAATTACATTTATTTGTTTTCAGCATTTTTGTTTTAGAAAACTAATTAGAAAATTAAACTTTACAAAATTAAATACAGAGATGTTTCCCTTTCCAGTTTCTCTCTCCCTTTCCTGTACTTCCTCTTCCTTCCTTCTCCCTCTCTTTCCCAGTTTCAATTATCTTTACAGTGCATGTAGCTATATTTGTGTAAACTAAATGGGTGTGTGCTAAGACTCTACTCTTTCATAAATAAACATTGCACTGTAATTACACCGTAATTATGTGGAATGTAATTTCAACAGATTGATGATGTAGAGGTTGGCTCTGGTAGCTGCCCTGCATAAGCCCATCACTATGGGAACTAATTTCCAGTCTTTGGTGATGTTTAAAGAAAAAAAATCTTATTTTAAGCTTTTCTGTTTTTCTATTACATAAATTTAGAAAAAAGAACTTGAATATATTGTACAGACATTTTTTAATATCTGAATAATTTTCAACATAATATCTATCCTTGTTTTAAAAACTATACTATCTAAATTGCTCCTTCTCAATCCTGTTACTTTTTAAATAACTGGCAGCTCAATTTTCTAAGGACCTCTCAGTAGCTTCGGCAAGCTTAATAATGCAGTCAATTAAAGTGTCTTTGGCAAGCCAACTAAGGTTAGAATCCTATTACTACCAATGGCTTTTTGTAGGACCTTTCTTGACACTTAGGCTACATAATTCAACATAATGTGCCAAGTTCAATAATGAGATTAGCTGGTTATTCTGCACAATTGGATAACTACTTGATTATTTGGTTTAACTATAATTTGTGATGAGGTGAACTCCAAGAAAGATAAGGACAATAAAAACTTGTCAGGATATGAACATGCATATCTTTTAATGGAAATGAAAACTAAATTACTTATGGTGATTTATCATTTAAATATTGATTCCATATCATTAATGTTAGGCTTGATGGAGCAATTGAATTGATACCACTCCCCAGGGAACTGACTTCTCAGGTCGTTTCATTATGGACTTTCCCTTTGCTGAGACCACATTTCACTTACAGTGACCACATTCCATTATCTCCCCTCCGGGTATGAATAAAGAAGTTTCTGCCCAGAAAAGAGCCAGCCAAAAAGCCTTTAAAAGCGGCTGACTCCTGTAACTAGGTGCTGGAGCCATCCAGGCTCTGCCACCGGGTGTGCAGATGATTGAATAAATAGGTAATTCTTCACCAATTGTGTTCCTCCTTCAGTGATCTAACAATTAACTTCTATCATAGAACTACCCCATGAGATATTATTCCTTTAGTTATAGATAAGGAAAGTGAGAGTCAGGAAAGTTGAATATTGAACTCAGGGTCACACTACCCAGTACAAGTGTTAGAGTAGAAACTCATTCTTTTGATGGCAAACCTGTGTATAAAACCAGTTCTTGGAGAAGATACTATAAAAACAAAAAATGTATATATACATAAATATAAGTACATTGAATTATATAATAAATATTTAAAGTGTGTAAGATATTGAATGCATATAATATATATACAGAATGTATGTAAAGTATTGAAATATATATATGTACATATTTATATATACCTCTCTCTCTCTATCTCTCTCTCTCTCTCTCTCTCTCTCTCTCTCTCTATATATATATATATATATATATATATATATATCAATATTATGTAGCATGATGGTAAAACATATGCATTTTGGAGTCACGTGGTCAAAGACAAAAATCTTAGCTCCATTACATCCTAGCTGTATAAGCCTCCAGGAGCCTGACTTACTATAAATAGGGGAAATAGTAATAATAATTGTACCTATTGAAAGGTACTTAACAGTGAAACATTTAGCATTGTGTTTGGCACATGATAAATGCTTAATAAGTAATAGTAGTAAGGGAAAAGAGAAGGAGAAAACATCAAAATTACCTATTTGTTTGAAAGCCAGCCAAAAATTATCATGAGGTCAATGCTTCTGATATAATATCTAGATTTATGAAGCATTTTTCAACTGCTTCTGATACAAAGTAAAAGAAAATTTACAAATCCTATATAATAAAAGAGAAACATGTAAATTGAGCATACCTCCACTACATTCACCAGCCAATCAAGAGTGCATATTCAAATTAACCTAACAAAAATGGCAGGTTAATTTGCATGCACAGGTGTTGGGCAGAGAGTAGAATGGGAGAGCCAGTAGTGAGTGGAGCAGCTTGGGGAGCTTGTCTTCCCAAGCCACCAGATGGAGAGCAGAGAGGGAGAGCTGGTGGTTTGAGGACTTGGCAGAGCAAGAGGCCATGGGATAGAGACAGAGCAGGAAGGGAAAACCCAGAGTGAGGGGAGCAATAGGAATTCTGGGATTATTAGTTATGGTTGCAGCCCTAGGAGCAGAAATGGAAGCCTAGAATGTGGGGAGCACCAGGAATGCTGGAAATCAAAATTTAAAAATGAACAAAACTAGTTATCAGTACAGTCATTATATACCACAGATATCATTGGAGTTCCAGTCTGAGAGAACAGAGAGATAATAGAATAAAAGCAACATTGCAAGAGATAATATTTGTGGAAAAAAGTAAATTAATAAAAACTATCAATCTACAGAATCAAGAAACTCATTGAACTTCTTTAAGCAGCATAAATATAAAGCCACACATTATAGGTGCAAAGGCACATTATAATTTGCTCAAATCAAAGGATAAACAAATTATACATTTTAGATTTTGAAAGTGACTCAAGAAAAAGAAATTTTATATTCCTCAAAGGAATACTAAAATATTGATAATATTGATTAAAATATTTAAAACAGAAACCATTGGAATCTAAAAAGAATGGATAAAACATGAAACCAACATAGAATTTAGGACTTAGAGAAAATACCCTTAAAAAAAAGAATCAAAGGCAAAATAAATGTCTCTTATGATATCTAAAAGCTGAGACAATTTCTAAATTGCATAACTTCACCATAACAAATAATAAAGTTTGTCAGTGTGAAGGAAAATGATACCAAATGGAATTATAAAAGTACAGAAAAAATTGAAAGTACAAAATACATAACAATGATAACAAAGCAATCAAGAGAGATTTAAACTGAAAAATTTTCTCATTATGTTAAAAAGGGTTAAGAAATATTCTTATGACATGTGCAAAAACACTCTCGAGCGATTATACACTTAAATTTGAGAAAATCATTACAAATTCCAGAAAAAAAATAGGCTAATAGCTTCTTCACTTTGATATAGGCAAAGATATGTGAAATAAGTCACAAAAAAGAGCTCATCATAAAAACATAAGAATTTAACCATTTTGGTCCTTAGGAAATATAATTGAGACAGTGAAAATCCAAGTTAGATAGTGGGAGTTATATGAATATAAATATATTATATATACATATAAATAATTTAATTGATAGTTTAATATTTATAATCATATCAATATGTAAGGTATATATTTAGTGTATATTTCAATATATATGCTTTATTATATATTAGATTTTTAGATATTAGACTATATACTGTGTGTGTGTATATATATATATATATATATATATATATAATCTTTATTGTTGAAAATATTACAGATGTCCCCTTATTTTCCCTCACTGAACCCTTCTATCCTGCGCCCACCCCCTACTCAGGCCTTTCCAGCACTATTGTTTGTCCATGGGTTATGCATATAAATTATCTGGTAAAAATCTCTTCCCACTTCCCTTTCCCTCTGAAAAATCAGTATATATGGTATACATATACATTTTAGTATTTATAAATATAAAATAGATATTACATATAAAATTTCCACTTTATGGGAATTATATATTATTATATACATGTATAATTTTAAACAATAGACATTTTTATATATTCTAAATTAGTGAGAAAATATTTAAAAATCCAATAGAACAATAATAGAAATACTTCAGAAAACAGGATATTTACATAGGCAATACTTTTGAAAAGTATTCAACATTATTAGTCATCAATGAATAAAAATTTAAATCATAATGATTTCAACCACAACATCTATAATGGAGCTTGGGTGGGTGGAAGAGATCAACCAAAGAACTTGTATGCATATATGCATAACCATGGATACAGACAACAATGAGGTGAAGGCCTGGGGAAGAGTATGGGGGCTGCTAGAAGCAGTCAATGAGTGGAAAAAGTGGATATATGTAATACGTTCAACAATAAAGATTTATATATACATACACACTAGAGGCCCAGTGGATGAAAATTCGTGCACTACAGGAGGGGTGCCTCAGCTCGGCCTGGTCCCTCTCACAGTCAGGGAGCCCTCAGGGGCAGGAGGCAAGCTGGTGATCAAGGGAAGGTGATGCTCCCATCCCATCTCTGCTGCTGCCACTGTGAGCAGTTCAAGGCTTGACCTGGCCCTGGTTACCTGTGCCTCAGGCGGCCCTGGGCAGCTGGGCAGCAGCCATCTGAGGCTTGCCTGCACCTAGGGCTGGCCCTGGGTGTCTGAGGGGACTGGGGGACTCTAGAGGCAGACACACAGAGGGGCCAGACCCGCCTGGGGGCAGGACCAACAGTGCTGCACATCTGCTGCCCCAGTGGGGCTAAGGGGACTAGGCACTGCCATCATCATTGAGGGCATTGCTGTTAATTAGCATAATTCCTCCTTATTGGCTGTGGGTGCTACAATATTTGTGAGGGTGTGACAGTCAATTAGCATATCTCCTCTTTATTTGATAGGATTAGAGGCCTGGCACCTGAAATTCATGTGTGGTTACAGTTCCTAGGCCTAGCCTGAAATCAGGGCCATCTTCCCCAGCGGCCTGCAGCCTGCCCTTCCTCCTTACTTCTCCCCGCAAGTTTTCCATTCATCATTGGGTGATGGGTGCCTGATGGTGGGGGAAGGGACCAAGAAATCGGCTGTTACTATCCGCTTGCTGGTCCCACCCCTCCCACAGATGACCATTAGGTGATCAGAGGCTGCCAGTTGCTGAAAGGGACCAAGAGATGGAATATAGCATGAAAATTGTGGTTTCTCAGATTACATTTGCTTCAAAAACTGTTACTTTGATACTGCCATATAATGTACCAATTTTCAGATAAACTGTCATTAGAATAGCTGAGTTTAGTCTGAGTATGAGCATGATCCTTTCTAGCTTTGAAGCCTATAATACTCATACATTTCAGCTTGTCTCTAATAATATACCACAGCCACTGCCTTCATTAATTCAGCAAAACCATACCTTCCATCAAGCTTTCACTTTTAATTTTTTTTCTCTCCAAACTGCCTATTTAAAGACTTGTTTCCTTCTACTTATGGAACCTTAATGCATATAAGTATTATTTTCCCCATATATTTATACTACTCTTTCATTCTGTGAACTGACAGTTTCATCATAGGTTTCTTCTATCTATCAGATGATTCCCATTTACACAGCTCTGAAAGGAAAATGATTGAGAGAAAATTAATTTTTTCTTAGCTTCTGGCATTTTCCAATAGCATAATGGTCATTAATATTCCTGTTGGAAAAGGTTTCATTATGACAATGTTTAAAACCATTTTGCCTGAAGCAAAAAAACCCTTGAATCAAATATAGAATTTTTATTATGTTTCATATTTCATAACATTTTATTATATATATTGTTATATAATCCTCATTAGGATGGTATGCTTAAAGATAGTGTGAATAATATATATGCCAAAGGCCAACTAGTAGCTAATAATGTAGTTCTCTTTCTCACTCATAATTTTAATATTTCAAATTAAATTATACATGTAATGTATGAACATATCCATTAAAATTAAAGTACTATTAATAAGGCTAAATTTTATTTTGATGATTTACTTTATTTTACTCCCTTAATGATAAATAGGCATATTTATAAGTTCAATGCACACCACTGCCTTTTTTGAACAAATAATTAAATATATGTACCTACATATTTTAGTTATACATATATATATGTATACTAGGAGCCTGGTGGATGAAAATCGTGCACTGGTGGTGGGTGGTCCCTCAGCCCAACCTGCCCCCTCTCACATACTGGGAGTCCTCAGGGGATGTACTTCTACTGATGGCTCACTTTTGGCCTTGGGCAGGGAACCTTTGCCAAGGGACCCCTAAACTCTGCAATCCATCGATTGCTGGCTCTGCCCCTGACCCTTCAGCTCTGATGGTTTACCTTACAGTGACCTGGGACACAGGTACTGGGCGCCTATGTATGCAGATTAACTGCCATCTTTGTTGGGTTAATTTGCATACTCTCTCTGATTGTATATATATGGGCATAGTGGAGGTACAGTCAATTTACATGTTTGTCTATTATTAGGTAAGATGTGTGTGTGTGTGTGTGTGTGTATATATATATATATATATTTATTATTATATATATATTTATTTATTATTATTAGCTAGTGCTATATATTAGCCAGTGTTTAATAATTTGCTTCCCTTCCAGACCAATGTTTATTCATCTCCATCATTCAATTTAACTACTTACAGCACAATATTGAATAGTATGGGCATGTAAAGTTTATATAATTATTCTCAATATGAATGGATTTTTAGGTTGTCCTAATTTCTGCTACTGAAATCAATAAATGTTCTCAAATCTTATCATTTAATAGATAAATATCAAGTAAATTTTTATTTAGATTAATTATAACTACAGATATAATTATAACTACAGTATGACCCTATAATTTCTATATTGTTTTATTTTCTATTTACTATATTTTAATTTTTCTCTCCTTCTTAATCTTGTGATTTTGATGAATATTTTTTGTACCATAAAAAATATGGTACTTCTATTCTAATACTTCCACCCATAAGCTACTTCTATTCTAATATTTCCACCCATATTTTTATTACAGTTATTTAAACCTGCTTTTGTAATAAATTATAGAGTTATTACAGCCTACTATCCTGAGTAAAGAATAAAGCATGCATTTAGGTACACCTCTTCTCTTCCTCACCATCCCATCTTATATGATGACATCACTGGAATTTTTTCTGTATTTGGCAGTGTACTATGTGAATTCACAGCACTTTTTAGCCCCCTAAATTGTTCTGTCAAGTTTTTATTTTATGTATAAAGAGTATGCACCTGAAAACAAAACATGACCATGAGATACCAGAGAGATTCAAATTTTATATTCCACTGGTCATTTTCTCAAAAAGAAAAATAATGGTGTCATGGGAAAATAGCTAATTAGATATACAACTGGAATATTTATGTTTTATTTTACAGTTAAATGTATTCATTTTTAAAATATTTTCAGGGTTAAATTTTCTATTTTATTTATTCATTTTTAAAATTTCTTTAGTGATTAAAGTATTACATATGTGTCCTTATCCCCCCATTCTCCCTCCCCTACTCATGCCCTCATCCCCCTGTTGTCTGTGTCCATTGGTTAGGCTTATATGCATGTATACAAGTCCTTTGGTTGATGTCTCCCTACACCCATGCTCAAAATCACTAATTATCCTAGAGTGATTAGGCCTAAACTGGCAGTCGGGCATGTCTCTGGCAATGTTGCTGCTGCAGCTGTTGTTGCTCCATGGCATCTCTCTGTACTGTGGTTCATACTCACCATGCTGGGGTTGCACCCTTGGTTCATGATGTTCAAGGCCTGGTCCTGGGGGTTCAGGCCTCCCATTTCTTGCTGCTGTGGAGGGACAGCAGATCGTGGCCTGCTGGCTTGCACTGTGTTCAGGTTCAGCAAGCTGGGCTAGAGCTGGTGGCCAGGCTGGCTGGCCACTTTCTTGGCTGGTGCTTTTTTATGAGAGCTGCCACCAGCTGAGGGTTTGACTTGAGGATGTTGAGCATATGCTGCTGCTGGGGGAGCTGAGAGACTTCAGGGTCCTGCAGAGCACCTGGAGAGATGCTCTGAGTGGCTGCACCTTGGGTCTGCATATTCATCACAGTTTTGGGCATGCCACACATTGGCTCTTCCTGGAGGATTGGAGGATGGCTGCCACTGCCGGAGCTTGCAGGTACAGAATAACAGGACCACTAACCTGGTTGGGTCACATTCAGGCCCACGGGGACCATCTAGCTCTCAGGGGTCACTGTGCCTCAGGGGCATACCATTGTTGGTATTCACCCTGTACAGGTGCTACTGCTGCTGTACCTTATGTGCAATCTGCCGTGTGCCTCCACTGCTGCAGGTGGGCCTGGGTGGAGGCAGTGGGGCTGGCACCTGGTTAGTGGGCTTCTCAGTACAAACTGTGATGGGGGACTGAGTTCTGGCCATGCTGGAGAAGCTGGCTAGTGACATGCTCACAGGTGACGTCTGGGGCAGAGTTGGGACTGTGGTGTCCAGGGTCTGCTGGGATGCAGTGTGGGGAACTGGGGTGGTGCTGAGGGAGGGAAAGGCAGGCTGAGCTAAGACATGCGGGGGGGGGGGTTGATGGTGGCATCTGCTGGCGCATGAACTATAAATACTGCTGGCAGTGCTATATCTCCTACTGATGGAGTGTCTGCTTGATGTTGAGGCAGTAGGGAATAAGGCATGTGTTTTCTTGGCAGTGTTTGTCACGGTAGCAGCAAAGGGCCATGAACTGCTTGCATACTCTGCAACCTCTATTGGTCTTGTGCTGGCAGTCCTTGGTGTGTTGGACAACCCATCTCACCTTCTGGCAGGACAGCTGTGGGCATTTGGCTTCACAGCACTGGTGGGCATGCCTCAGGGACTGGATGCAGCACTGGATGACCTGGTGTTGCCACTCCCAGAGGCTCCTGAACTGCAGCTCACCCTCAACTGCTGTGTGAGCAGAGGCAGTGTGGCCTCTTTCATTTCAGCTCCTGCAGCAGCCCTGATTCCTCAGCTCCTGCTCCCCAACCCTCTATGATCTGGCTCTGCAGCAGTGGTTACCTCCTCTTCCCCTCTGACTCCCACAGCAGTGTCAGTGCTGTTTCCTAAGCATCCAGAAGAAGAACTCTCAGGACCCTCTCCTGCCCGGACTTGCCAAGAAACAGGCTGTTTTGGAGCCAACTTTTATTGAACTTGCTACATTGCCACTAGACAGCAGTAGTCAGGCTTGCTTCATGATATCCTTCCCATATAATAAAGAGGTAATATGCAAATTAATGCCACCATCTTCTGAGGGCATTACAGCATAAGGGTTAATTTGCATATTACCTCTTTATTATATGTTATAGGCCCACTGCATGTAATTTGTGCATGGGGGATAGGGGGTGTCCCTCAGCCCAGCTTCCACCCTCTCCAATCTGGGACCCCTCGAGGGATGTCCAACTGCCTGTTTGGGCCTGATCCTACTGGACTAATTGATGCCAGCCTGTTTCCCCCTAACTTCCCTACTCTGCTGGTCTGGTCACCCCTAACTGCCCTCCCCTGCAGCGTTGATCGCCCCCAACTCCCCTCCCTTGCAGGCCTGGTCCCTCCCAATTGCCCTCCCCTGCTGGCCTGATCACCCACAACTGCCCTCCTTTGCAGGCCTTGAACCTCCCAATGGCTCTCCCCTGCTGGCCGTCTTGTTGCCGCCATCTTGTGTCCACATTGGGGCAGGATCTTTGACCACATCGGGGCAGCCTTCTTGTGTGTTGGAGTTATGGTCAAGCTGCTTATTACTCTTTCATTAGAGAGGATAGAGGTCTGACACATGGGTGGAGACCAGCTGGTTTGCCCTGAAAGGTGTCCTGGATCAGGTTTGGGTTTCTCTCGGGGTGTGGGGCAGCTTGGGTGAGGGGCCTATGGTGGTTTGCAGGCCAGTTATGCCCCCTAGTGACCCATGTGGAGGCCCTGGGATCTGGGATTAATTTATGTTCTACAATCAAAACTTTGTAGCCTAGAGAAGAGCCAAGCCTTCTGTTCGCTCCCTGGCAACAGCCATTTCTGTTTGAAACTTTGTAGCCGAGAGTGGATGCCTAGGCACTAGGGCTGCAGAAGTTTGGTTTCCTCATTGCCTCGGCAACCCTAGCCTCTGCTTTCTCTAGCTCCATGGCTGCCACCATTTCTGTTGGGATTATTTCTCTTCTATAATTGAAACTTTGTAGCATTGAGTGGAAGCATAAGCCAGCAAAAGCAGGCAAAAAGCTTGGCTTCCTCCTTGCAAGGGAAACTCAAGTCTCCCTCCTGCTCTCAATGGCCCCAGCCAACTTGGTTGGGATTTATTTGCATAATTTGCTCCTGATTGGCTGATGGGCATGGCTATGGGAGTGGCTTGATTGGAGGTATGGTCAATTTGTATATTACTCTTTTATTAGATAGGGCTAGAGGCCTGATGCGTGAAGACTCATCCAAGAATGGGCTTTCCTTTCCCTGGCTGGTGGCACTGCCTTCTCTGTGGCTCAGAGCTGCCTTTCTGCATTCCCAGGCTGCCTAGAGGCCTGGAGTACCTGGGGTGGTGTGGAATACCTGCATCATCACCATGGCACAGCAACCCACCCTGCCCCAGCCACTCGGAGCCTGCCTATGCAAATTTACCAGCCATCTTTGTTGGGTTAATTTGCATACTCACTCCTGATTGGCTGGTGGTTATTGCAAAGGCATGGCCAATTAGCATATTATTCTTTTATTAGGTAAATGATAGAAGATTTAGACGATTATTACAAACTTTTTTAACAATTTTATATTTTCTGATATGTGTCTTCTGTGAGCAATAATATTTTCAATTTATATTAACAAGCTTTCCCAAAGTTTATTATATATGAAAAATAAAAATTGCACTTTAATTAGGTTTATTAAATATGTAAGACAGATTCATAAATAAGATTTCTAACTTTAGTATTTTTTATAATATATTAAATTATATTACTAATGATTATTGTGATATTACTACCTAATTTAGTTTTATTTAATTTTTGAAATATACTTTTCTATAATATAACTATTGATTACTGACCAAGATAGTTAACCTCAAAATTCTAATGTCTTAAAACAAAAGGACATTTCTCATTAACCACACATTCCAATATGGTTTATGAGTAGGATGACTAGGGATTGGGCTCCACACTGCCCTTCCGAACTGTTCATCATGACTTACGGCCTGGGGCCCTCCACAGGGTCATTGAATCATGTTGGCTGGCAAGAAAAGAGGAAAGGCATGGAGGTCCACAGGGGAAATTTTTGGCAAAAAATTACATAATTATCACCTCTAAACAAATTTTATTATCCCAAACTGAAACATGTAAGCTTACCTAAATGAATGGGCACAAAATGTGGATTATTATGGTTCCCAACAAGAAAAGGTGTTAGGTGTCTTTAAGTGAGCATTATCATTCTCTGCCATCAGTATTCAGTGCAAAAAGCTACCTGACATCAGAATTTCAATTAATTTAGTAGGGAGGAATTTCAATCTACATTTAAAATTTACATTCAGTTACCAATTTTAAGTGATTATTGGACAACCAAAGACTGACATTTTTCTGCTTTATTTTTTGTTCCAAACTAGAATGTAAATAATTTCAAACATAAGAAACTGTTGTATAAATAACAACAGAAATACATTCACTTAAGGATTTCTGTTTCAATGGTCACATCATGGTCAATAATCTATAAAAAAAGCAAAGAAAAGAAAAAGAACAAAAAATTTCCACATTTTCTATTGTACTTATTCTTACTTTTGTTTCTCTTTCTAGCTTTCCTAACCAAACTGTTTGATCATAGAAATATCAATGTATTTAATGTATCAGTAATAAAAATAAAATGTTTGTACCCCAGGACAAAATAATGATGAATTAGAAGTCCTATAGCCATCCTTTTGAAATATTCCATTGAAACACTCATGTAAATTATAGGAAATGAGATTTGTAGTAGCACTATATACTAATGTTAAAATTATAGGAAATGAGATTTGTAGTAGCACTATATACTAATGTTAAAATAACACATTTAATATAACTCAAGGAATTATTTTCATTGTTACTTCATAACTGTAATTTTGCTCTGTTAATGTGTTAATTAATCATAATGTAAATATCTGTATTTTCTGATGGTCTTAGGCTCTACAGCAGCGGTCACCTAAGACCATCATAAAACACAGATATTTACATTATGATTCATTAACAGTAGCAAAATTACAGTTTTGAAGTAGCAATGAAAATAATTTTATGGTTGGGCATTACAACATGAGGAACTGTATTAAATAAAGGGTTTCGGCATTAGAAAGGTTGAGAACCACTGCCTTAGGCAAAACTAATGGATATTTTATTGAGGTATATAATTCCAGGAAAACAAGGTCTAAAGATAAAGGAAAGTGAAGCAAGGAAGATGGAGAGCAAATACAAAATGGTACATGCCAGAGCTGGCCACAGCTTTGATTTAAAAAAGATTTTGTTGCTCAGTTACATGAAATCTATCCAGAGAAGCACAAGGAAACCCTAGCATCTGGAAACAGACAGCCAGAGGAGGATAAAGATCAATTTTTGCTGAATCTTTCTTGCCTTCTTTTTGTCTTTGGTCAAAATTTCTCCCTCAGGACATTAGTGGCCTATCTGCCAGTTTTGTTTCATCTGGCTGATTTTCTAGGAAGTCATCAGATAAATCCAAGCTTTCTGGGCATAATCCAACCATTGTGAAGGCACAAGGATATCTTCTTGTCACTTGGCACTGAACACAGTGTCCTTCAATTTATATTGTTGATACCATTAATTGGCTCCCAGAGATTTACTACTCTGGGAATAGCCTAGGCTCTGTTCTAGAACCACTTTGGCCAAGGAGGAAGGCAAGTGGCCAAGACCCTGGAGAGACATAGTTGAATAGATCTAGAGTAGCAGATAAACTGGGTTCAGATAGCATATACCAGTGATCAACAAACTCATTAGTCAACAGAGACAAATATCAACAGTACAATGATTGAAATTTCTTCTGAGAGAATAATTTTTTTAATCTTAAACTTCTAATGTCAACTCTTCAAAATAGACTTGCCCATGCCCTGGTATTTTGTGGAAGAGCCACACTCAAGGGGCCAAAGAGTTGCATGTGGCTCACAAGCCATGTGTATATCTGCCATATACACACTTGTGAACCATAATGAGGGGAAAATGCCCACACAAACAATGAATAATTTATTTATTTATTTATTTATTTACTTACTTACTTACTTACTTACTTACTAACTTACTTACTAGAGGCCTGGTGCACTAAATTCTTTTACAGAAAGGGGGTTGCCTTAGCTTGTCCTGCACTCTCTCCAATCTGGGACCTCTGGCTCCTAACCACTCAACTGCCTGCCAGCCTGATTCCCCTAACTGCTCTCCCCTGAAAGCCTGTTCGCCCTAACTGCTCTCCCCTGCTGGCCTGTTGCCCCTAACTGCCCTCCCCTGGCTGCCTGATTGCCTCTAACCTCCTCTGCCTTGGCCCCACCAACATGGCTTTGTCGGGAAGGATGTCCAGAAAGATATCCAGAAGGTCGTCCAGAAGATGTTCAGTCTAATTAGCATATTACCCTTTTATTAGTATAGATGCCACCTTGTCCTAAAAATGTAGGTTGTTCCCAGGTTCTCCTGTCATGGAAGGGGAGCCTGCAGTAGCATCCTAGGTTCTGACCAGGGCTTATGCGCTTGTGCTTTATCTCAGCAGATGTGATTCCTAAAAGAAAACTCTTTGATGTACCTTGAACATTTCTATCAAATTTGCCAAATCATCCTCCAAAAATGTTGAACCACTTTAAACTCCCACCAGCAACCATGCATGTGCCCTCCATCCCACTTTGATGCCAATATCATTGATTTCTCCCTAGAAGCTTCCCTCCTGTCAGCAAGGACTGCTTGGTACTAGAGCCAACCTCATTGTTCAACTGGAGACTTGATTTCCCAAGATAGAATTATGGAGGAGGAAAAAATAGTTTTCCTATACCTTTCTTATTTCTTAGTGGAGGCTCTTGAGAAAAACAAAAGCTCATTAACATGTGTACCTTGTGTATATGTGGGAGATCCCAGGGAAAAATGAGTAACTTCCCAAGTTGACTTAGAATGTAGGTTTAAATATATTCTTCCTAGGGAAAGGGGACTGGAGATATAGGCCTCTTAGGGGAGAGTAAATAATATTTAGGAAAGATGAATGGGGTTGGGGGGAAATAGTTTGTAACAAAGTTTGGGTGTGATGTCAACTACTATTCTCCTGTCCTGTGACAGGAGTCAGTCTTCACAGCCTGATGACACTTCTCTCATCAAGGGGACCATGACATTAAACTTCTTTAGGAGGGTCTGGTTTTAAGGAGATCAGGAAACTTCAGTGAAATCCTCTGTGTGCTTTTGCTGTTTTTCAAGCATCTTCAGCTCAAAATCATCAATATAACAACACAGCATATGTTGGAGTGGCATGTTCTCTGACCTTCAGAATAAACCAAACAAAAGCTTGTTTCCTCTCTTAGATGATTTGCAACAGTAGTATCATTTCCTGGAGAAGGTATTGTGACCAGACCTTGCTGGGAGTGATCATAATATTACCCTGTGTTTGTAGAAAGGTGTTAGAAACAGCATTAAGTAATCCAGGGGCAGTTTTCTCATCTTGTGGAAAGTGAGATAAAGTTATAATCGTTTATCTCCCTTTCCACAGGTTTCCTGCAGATTTGAGTCTCCACTGCCCCAACTCATGCCCCTCAGCAACCCAAGGGCTTCTGCCTCAGGCCTTGGGGCTGCTGGGTGTCAGGCCCATGGGTTTTTGTCTCCAACTCACCCGTTAACCCCCCAGCGCCAGGTTTGCCATGGCAGGGCTTGGGGCTGTGAGGGGCCAGCCTCCCTACTGGGTTTGTGGTTACGATCCGGACCCCTGCTGCCACAGTGCCGCCATGGTGGGGACTGGGGCTGCTGGATGATGACCTTTCTGTGCATTTGTGTCTCCCATGCACTGGGTAGCCCCAGCAACACCTGGCTGCTCCTGGCCATCTTGTTTGGGTTAATTTGCATACACACTCCTATTGGCTGGCTGCATGTTTCTCTTTTATTGGGATAGTTTAAACTAGAGGCCCTGTGCACAAATTTAAGCACCCATGAGATCAGGCCCGGTTGCCCTGATTGGGGGTGATCTGGCCGGAATGGCTTGGAGGGGATGCCAGAGGTTGTCTGGCTGGCCCTGCCCCCAGTCAGAGTTGGGGGTTCTGATTAGGGGCAGGACATGCTGGAGGGAGGGTCCATGGGTGGTTGCTGCCCTGGCACTGCCCCCTGGTCAAACTCTTGGTTGAACTCCCAGTTGAGGGGACAATATGCAACTTGAAATTTGTATTAGGATTCTTTAATGTTGAAAGTATTACATATGTCTCCCTGTTCCCCTATTGACCTCTCCCCAGCTGTTCTCGCTGAGCACATTACCTCACCCTCTACTGTCTGTGACCATGGGTTATGATTATATGCATGCATGCAGGCCTTTAGTTGTTATTTTACCCACCCCCCTCCCCTCTCCAAGGCTGGACAGTTTGTTTAATGCTTTTATGATTCTGGATCTATTTTTGTTCACCTGTTTATGCTGTTCATTATATTCTACAAATGAGTGATATCATGTGCTATATATTTTTCCCACTGGTTTATTTCCTTTAGCATAATGCTCTCCAAATCCATTCATGCTGTTGCAAATGGTAAGAGTTCCTTCTTTTTTACAGCAGCATAGTATTCCACTGTGTAGATATACCACTGTTTTTTTAATTCACTCATCTGCTGATGGACACTTAGGCTGTTTCCAAATCTTAGCTATTGTAGATAATGCTGCTCTGAACATAGGGATGCAGAGATCCTTTCTGATTTCTTGGGATATATTCCTAGAAGTGGGATTACTGGTTAAATGGGAGTTCCATTTTTAATTTTTTGAGGAAATTCCATACTGTTCTCCCCAGTAGCTGCATCAGTCTGCATTCCCACCAGCAGTATATGAGGGTTGCTTTATCTCCACATCCTCAACAGCACTTGTCCTTTGTTGATTTGTTGATAGCTATTCTAACAGGTGTGAGATAGTACCTCACTGAGGTTTTGATTTGCATCTCCTGAATGATTATTGACTTGAGCCTGTTTTCATATGTCTCTTGCCCTTCTGTCAACTTTTGAAAAGTGTCTAATTAGGTCCTTTGTCCATTTTTTTTATTGGATTGTTTATCTTCCTTTTGTTAAGTTGTATGAGATTCCTATAAATTGTGAAGATTAAATCCTCATTGGCTATAACATTGGCAAATATGTTTGTCCATGCAATGGGCTCTCTTGTTGTTTTCTTAATGGTTTCTTTTTGCTGTGTAGAAGCTTTTTATTTTGATGTAGTCCCATTTGGTTATCTTCTTCCTAGTTTCCATTGTCCTAGGAGCTGTAACAATAAAGATATTGCTACAAAAATATATCTGACATTTTTCTGCCTATGGATTCTTTTAAGATTTTTATGGTTTCCCATTTTATGATTAATCCCTTTATTTGTGCTGAGCCACCAAGGCCCGCTTCGGAGAGCCTGAAAGGGGGCAGTGAAGGATTGATAAGTGAAAGACAAGAGAATAAAGCTGGGTGCTAGGTGGAATGCTGCCATCTCTGATGCAGTGGCAGCGCCACAGTCTGTAGGATGAGTCTTTATTTTATAGCCAGATTCCAGGAGGCAAAGTAAAGACTTGGTTACAAAGTTCTTATGAGTTTGGAATCTATTTTACATGCACCTGATCAAGCTTTGTTTACTTGCTGCACCTGTTGCAGCCCATTAGCTACTTAGGAAGGGCTACAAGGTCAGGCTTAATTATGCTAGGGGAGCTCTGCCCTCCAGGCTGGAACTTGTTTGTGGCCCTGCCACAAGTCAGCCCAAGGGCTTGACCCTAAAGCTGCTCTCTACATTTATTCATTTTGAGTTTATTTTTGTGTATGGTGTAAGTTGGTGGTCTAGTTTCATTTTTTTGCCTTTATCTGTCTAAGTTTCCCAATACCATTTATTGAAGAGACTATATTGATTCCATTGTATGTTCTTGTCTCCTTTGTCAAATATTAATTGAGCATAATGGCTTGGGTTGCCTTCTGGGTTCTCTGTTTTGTTCCACTGGATAGTATGTCTATTCTTGTGCCAATACCAGGCAGTTTTGAGAACAGTGGCTTTGTAATATAGCTTGATTTCTGGTATTGTGATCTCTCCAACTTTGTTCTTCTTTCTCAGGATTGTTGCAGCTATTCGGGGTCTATTTTTTTTAATCCCATATGAATTTTTAGAGTGTTTGTTCTAGCGAGGTCTGTGAAATGTGCCATTGGTATTTTAAACAATTGTAAAAAAAATTGGGAACAACTCTACTCCAACAAGTTGAGTAATCTAGATGAAATGGACATATTCCTATAAAAATACATTCTTCCAAAACTCAATTAGGAAGAATAAAAAAAACCTGAATAGGCTGATAACTATCAATGAAATTGAAGCAATAATCAAAAAAACTTCCACCAAACAAAAGCCCTGTTCTGGATGGTTTCACAGGGGAGTTTTACCAAACTTTAAAAGAAGAACTAAAGTCTATCCTCCTCAGACTATTCCAAAAAATTCAAGAAGAAGGCACACTTCTAAGCTCTTTCTATGAAGCCAGCATTACCCTAATCCCAAAACCAGATAAAGACACTACAAAGAAAGGGGAATTGATTTAACTTACATTCAAGCTCTGTATGTGAATCCAGAATAAAGGAACCTGGTTGAACAGAAAGAAAACTTGGTGGTTATTATCAGCAACTACCAAGGTTTTGCATCTCAGTCTCTCAGTGGCTATCTTTTAAAGTTTATTCAAGGAATACAAAATTTAAGAACCAAAGTGGGGAACATAAAGGAATAGATGAAGGTGCTATGTACCTTGGAAAGTGAATCCATATGTCATTGAGTTATATTTCTAGAAGTAATGGATATTTTCATTAAGGGCAGGTTGTCTGAAATGTTCTTGGGAAAAAAAAAGAAAAAGACAAAATACCAATCATATTGTTTAGGTGGCTATCTAACATGCCCAAAGAGAGAAAAGAAGAATTTTGAACGGACGAGCCCTAAAAGAATGCAAATGCCCTTCTCAGATGAAGCAGAACAGTAACTTGATATAAAGTATAATCTGAAAGGAAAATCTACACACACCAAGACAAACTGAAAGGAACTATAGAACTTTCCTACTCTTCCGCTTCTTTGTAAAGAGAAGACTTGAATAAATCTTTCCCCATAAATGTTGAAAAAGTGAAGGAAGGGAAAAACTGCTTTAAAATATTGTAATGTAATGGAAAAGGCACATCACCTGAAAATTCAAAGAAGAATGTATTTTAGGTAATGCAATTGATAAGCTTTATATTTTAGAGAAGTTTTGAGTTCAAAGCAAAAGTGAGCGGAAAGTATGGAGAGTTCCTATATAACCCATGTCGCCAGACATGAACAATATGTAAGCATATGCTTAAATTCTCCTGGATAAATAGAAAGGAGTACAATGTTGGATCATATGGAGAGAGTATGTTTAGTTTTATATGAAAGCACCAAACTCTCTTCCAAAATGATTGAACCATTTTGCTTTTCCATGAGCAATGAATGAGAATTCCTGTTGTTCTGCATCCTCTTCAGAATTTGGTGTTTTCAGTGTTCTGGAATGACCATTCTAATAGATGTGTAGTGGCATATCATTATTGCTTTAATTTGCATTTCCCTGCTAACATATGTGAAGCACGATTTGCCATATGTATATCTTCTTTGGTGGCTTATCTGTTCAGGTCTTCTGCCTAGTTTTAAAATTGGGTTGCTTGTTTTCTTATAGTTGAGTTTTACAAATTCTTTATATATTCTGGATAACAGTCCTTTATCAGATGTATGTTTTGAAAATTGTTTCCTCTTACTCTATGGCTTGTCTCCTCATTCTATTAACATTGTTTGCAGAGGAAACATTTTAAATTTTAATGATGTCCTGTTAATACGTTATATAAGAAAAATGTTTTAAAAGACTTGTTGTCACCAAAATAATTAAAAATTACAGTACTGCAATGAAACAGATGGATAGTTGATCATAAGATGACAGAATAAATTAAAAAATAAAGATAAACTGGAATGAGTCAAATTGTCGCCAATATGATTTTTGAAAAAAACAAAACCAAGCTAGTCTAAAAGTTTTAGAGTTTCTTTGAGGATCATACAGCTACAGAAAACAAGTTATTGAAAAAAGAAAAGATTTAGAAACATTATTTTAAGTGTAGTAATGGTTATAGCTGAATATCTCAATTTATTTCATGTAAGAAAACATACAAAACGTAGCAATTTGCTTACTGTGGAAATTAGTTTTACCACCTCTATTTAGTACTTTCATAATTAGGTATGTAGATATTTGTTTTTCACACAGAATAAACTGCTTATGAAGTAAGAATCTGCCACAAAGGCACAGAATTTAAACATGAACATTTTGAAAACTGTTTTGAATTTAAATGTTTTACTAAGAATAATGAGATTCACTTGCTTTTCATACTATTCTGGGAAGTTCACTTTCCATTATAAACTGGAAGACATCAAAAAATGTTTTGTCAACAAACTTCTGGATTGCATATCTGCCCATCTCCATCCCTCCCCCCAACTTCAACTTCACTTTGGTTTAAGGCTACTTTAAAAAGAGAAAAGCAAACTATTAGAAAACCAAAAAATCTCTAAACATTGGTTTTAATTTCTTTTAAAAATATGTTGTTGATTAAAGAACTCAATTTACTCTAATGAGAACCTGATTTGTACCAGAGCCAATCTCTTCATCTTTATTATGTCAAAAGTACAAAGTGGACCATAGGTTAAAAATAGTTAAGTAGAAGAAGGGGGGCAGTAGACAATGTGCATTTTACATAAGTTAGCATGGTAAACGAAACCGGTGTGCACCTAAACATGACAGCAATAGAGATAAAGCTTAGTACTAACATTATTCTAGTTAAATTTACTATAGTTACTCACCAGTCACTCACAAAACAGCATCTCAATATTTTGAATCAAACTAACAAGCAAAAATTTAGACTTCACCATTATATATTTGCCCACTTGTTATAGTTACACAGCAAGCACAGGGAACATCATTCAAGTATATTATGGAAGTTATGAAAGCTTGTATGTGCAGTTTCCTATGAGGAAACACATACATTTTCCATAAACTTCTGTCAACCTAACATTTTATCAACCTAACTCTGGTGCAATATGATTCATATTTCTCCTGCATGTCCCATTAGACTGAGATTTTAAGGCCAGTTTTTCTTCTTAATAATAATTTTTTTCTCTCAAATTTATTTATATTGTCTTTGGAGATTTGTGGAACAAAAGAAGAATCTTACACATTCATCCTGATCTCCTATCTTATTAAATGCTTACTTGGTAATGTAATCTTTTATTTTTTTGGAAAACTATAAGACAAATAGCCAATTAGGTTTTCACACTAGGACATAAAGGAAAGTGGCAAATATGTCCAAGTAAACTAGAAATTCATGGTACAGAATGATTTAAGTAGATTCAAACTGTGCATACATTTGCTTTCCAAGACAGGAAATTCAACTTTATGCCGGATGAGGATAATTATTTATATCCCTAAAGTCCTCAGCTAAGATGTTAGAGAAATGGAACTAATGTCTCCTTCAATAGCTTTCAGAAGAAAAAATATCTGGGGAAAGAGTTTTAGTGCCAGAATGAAATTCTTTGCTAATATAGCATTTTTTACTCAGGTAAAAATTAACTCTTCAAACTGCAAATAAAACAAAAGAATTAAAGTTAGGTGTTTTTTTTTCTTTAGTGGTTTCTATGTATCAGAAGGGGAAAATGAACCTTGTCATTCAATAGAATAGTTAATTCTTATAATAAATGATCCTTTTCATTATCACCATTGCCCTGAGGCTGAATCTGCATGGATTCATTAACTAAAAAGTCTTTGTTTCATGTTCTCTTCTTTATGTTACACCATAGAATTATTATT
The DNA here is from genome assembly GCA_027563665.1 of Antrozous pallidus. Classification (NCBI taxonomy): domain Eukaryota; kingdom Metazoa; phylum Chordata; class Mammalia; order Chiroptera; family Vespertilionidae; genus Antrozous; species Antrozous pallidus. The sequence goes on from CM050514.1 coordinate 90,350,515, forward strand.
TCTCATAATGAAATATATTTGGAAGTCATAGCTATCCACAAGATGTATAATAGGACTAGTACAGAATCACAATTATAATATAAAATAATCTCAGATTGTTAGAAGTAAGTATAAGATATGTTAGGTTTTATTTCTGCATTTGATATCTTAGATTTTGATAACTGAGGTGCAGAGCTTATAACGTGAAATGTGAGAGACTATAGTTTCTTAAATTTTCCTCCTATTATAGTTAACATTACTGTGACCAATTTTATTTTTGTAAAAGTTGATTAGAAAAGGGAGCCATGGTGGTGCAAAAGGAGATATTTCCTTCCTGCCACCTTCTCCTACACAGCCACATAACTGTTTGCTGGCCCAAGCCATTGCAGATAGAAAAGATGTATGTCACAGTGATGCTGTTGCTATTTTACCAGCCTGTCAATACATGTCCTTTCAAACAGATAACCATGCTCCAGGCTTTTCCTATATATATATATTTAATTTTGGAGCTATCACTGGGATGGAGTATAAGACTCTTAAATTATAATAATTTACAAAAGGTAAATATATACATTGTAAATAGATTTTTTTTGAAAACCAGTATTATTCATTATAGCATGAAACAAAATTTTATTTGAAAGCAACTAAATATTCAATTTTATAATACTTGAGACTTTCTGAAAGAAACAACACAACTAGTGTAGCTAACATGCTCAGAATTTTATAACTGACTCCTTTTATGGAAAAAAAAGGAAGGTGAAAAGAAATAAGTCAGTATAGTAGATTCCATTAACTTATAGTGCATATTCCCTCAGCTCCATGCTGATGCTCTATAAAGACCACTTTTAATTAGATATTAAGCAATGAGCTAGTGACAACTTGCGAAACTTTCTTTTTATAAAGAGAAGAAAACCTTTTTTCCTTATTTCACAAATAAAGCTGGCTGAGAAGTTTGCTTTTTGGTTATTATCCAAAAAGACCAAATCTCATATTCTGGTCATACTCCCTTGACTGTTCCTTTGCTTCAACTTTGGTTGGGTCTGCAGCAGCAGCAGGAGCGGCAGTGGAGGCAGGGCCACAGGGGCTGGTGGATCAGCCAAGAAAGCCTTGACCTTTTCAGCAAGTGGGAAGGTGTAAACAGTTTCCACAAACAAAGCTGAGGCCCACTTATACCCACTCTGATAGGATGGGGAACTGATGCAACAGCTGGGTAATCAATGTGCAGACAGACGCTGGCAACATTTCAGACATCCTCCAGGAAGTGGGAATGCCATTTTCTCTGGGAAGTCAAGCACTTCCGGGTTGTAGATGCTGCCCTTGCCAAACACCTGCTGGATGATCAGCCCAAAGGAGAAGCGGGAGATGTTGAGCATGTTCAGCAGTGTGGTTTTCCTGGCTCACATCTGTCCCCAATCTTAATCAGCTGCACATTACTCAGGATTTCAATGGTACACCTGGAGATTTTAGTGGTGATGCCAGTTTTCTGGGTTGCACAGTAACTTCACACGTGGCATTGGTACAAGCTACCTGATTGGCCTCCTGATCTTAGTGAGGTCATCCTTGGTGAACATAAGGCCCCAATTCCCCCGATAGGAGACAATGGTTTTTGCAGAGCTGGATTGTTTTCCAGATGTCCTGGGATGGTCTGTGTCATGGTGTTCTTGCTCACCAGTACCACAGCCTTCCTGCAGAGGGACATGCAGATCTGTACCATTTGCTTGGAACCCACAGTGCTGCCTGCACAGTAAAGCATTTTGGATAATCATCCAGAAGTTGAATTATTTTAAGGAAGTAGTTGGACTTCCAGGTGCTCAGACTTGCTTCGGCAGCACAGCAGTGCATCAGGGATTACCACACAAGGTTTAAAAATGATGTCACTCTCACAAGGGCACTAGAGGAGATAAAGTGCAAAACTGTTTCAGAATTAGATATAGGTAACCATCAGATACGTTACTTCCCTTATAATGCTCATGAATGAAGTCAGATCATTATGTTGGTGATATTCTGTTCAACAGTGTGGTGATTGAGGGGAGAGGGGGATAGGGAAGTGGAGGAAGGTATAGAGGGGATAAAAGGTGATGGCAAGATAAAATGAAATAAACAACTACAGAATTCACAACAGTTTTGTATCATAATTATGTTCTTTCATAGCAGAAATGTACATCATTTAAAATTTGTATTTAAAATGATCCCTTACATTAATTTGAAAGATTTACTTAGAAAGTGCCCTTTGAGAACAGAAGTTGTAAAACAAAATTTATCTGCCTAAAATAATTTTTTTTTAGAATGTAAATGCCTGAAAAATTCAGTGAACTTCCGAGCTCTTCTAATTGAACCAGAAATAGTTTGTGAACTGTAGTCTTATCACACATATTTTGTGAATATAAACACAGCTGCTATTTTATCCAAAACAAAGTTATATATATTTTTACTTTAGATAGGAACAGGCTTGTTCATAATGACTTGAGAAATTGTGAGAATCTTTCTCTTCTCTCCCCCCCCCCAAAAAAAAAGTATGAAAATAATTTATGGTCCTAGTCAGTGAGGTTCAGTTGGTTGGGTATCGTCCAGTGGACTGAAGAGTTGCTGGTTTGATCCCCTGTCCGGGCATATGCCTGCGATGAGGGCTGGGTCCTTGGTGGGGAACATGCAGCAGGCAGTCACTAATGTTTTTCTCTCCTGGTGATGTTTCTCTGTCTTCCTCTCCCTTCCACTCTCTCTAGAAATCGATTTTTAAAAATATAAAAAAGTATTTTTTAAATACATTTTATTGATTCTTTTACAGAGAGGAAGGGAGAGGGATAGAGAGTTAGAAACATTAATCAGCTGCCTCCCACACACCCACCACTGGGGATATGTCCCACAACCAAGGTACATGCCCTTAACTGGAATGGAACCTGGGACCCTTCAGTCCACAGGCTGATGTTCTATTCACTGAGCCAAACCCATTAGGGCCTAAAACAATGTTATATGATAACTGATGCATAATGACCATTGAAAAGATAATGCTTATTAATACACGCCATAATACTTTTGTTGTAGAAGTTACCCAGAGGGAAGCCCCATCTATGACTTCTGACTTCATTCATTTAATCATGATAATTATTATAATATCAATATCTGTCATAAGTTTCTTGAGTCCTTAAAATGTACTACATACTATTGTAAGTGCTTAATGTACATTTTTTAAACTAATGCTCAGGAAAACCATATAAAGTAGACATTGCTAGCATTTCTGCTCCAGTGAGGAGAAACTAGTGTCTGGAAGCAAAACACTATCCTGACCACCCTGATAGAATGCATCTTTGCCAGGACTTGAATCCATCCAACTGGCTATGCATCATCAGCATGTGCTCTTTACCACCATTGTCCTACCAAAGATAACTTCATATTTCCAGATGTGGAGCTTAGACAAATCTAAAGATATTTTGTGAGATTAATGTTCTAATATTTATCTTTATCTTTAATAATCTTTCCCATGGAAATTTTCTGAGTAACTGTATTTGGCTGACTTGAAGATGACATTTATTTAGTTTCCTGGGTTTTGATACCAATGCCCTCTGGAGTCTCTCACTGTTCTTCCTGCACATTGTCTTTGTTTTGTTTTGTTTTTTTCTTTCAGTAAGTAGTGAAAAAAAATCATAGTTATGTGGAATGCTGGTTCTAGCCCAGAGACATAAAAAATTTAAACCACAACTTTGAGTTTTACAGAGCTCTGTGAGAGTGAACTCCACTATTAGAGTTTGAGCATATTCAAACTAATTTGATGGACTGAGAATTCTTGTATGGGGTCAGAAAGATGGAAAAGGAAGTTCGGATCATGAAACAAGCAAGCCCACAACAAACACATGGATAATCTACCAGAGTGAGTGAAACTGAGCAACAGGGTTCAGGTTTGAAGGGATTAATAGTATTACATGGAATATGAGACTGTGCTTCACATCTTTCAAAATCACCTGGGGAGATTGTTAAGAATATCGATGTTGGGGCTTTGTTGTTAATTGCTATAATTAAGAAAGCATGAAGTGAAACAGAAGATCTGAATCCTTTAAAATCTCACTAAGTGATTCTGATCCATAGCCAAGGTTACGGAGCACTGGCATGAAAGAAAAAAACTGTCTCATAAAATGTGCAAGAGCTCTGCTGTAATAATTGTATTTGAAAGAGCTTGTCCCAGGAAGCATACGAAGTTTTCTTCTGACCTGAGTAGAGAAAGGGCATCTAGAAGAGATCTGCAGCTACCGAAAGGCAGCTGATGGGAAGCTTGGAGGTTGGGGCTCAGGATTTAGGGAGCAGTGAGGGCAGAAGATCAACAGTATTAATGACCCAGAAAAAATGGTGAAGGCAGCAATATTAGAATACTACCTGCAGGAGGCCAAAGGCCTTTGTCATCTTATATATTAATTATTCCAAGTATCTAGAATTATACCTTGCATATAGTAGATAATCAATAATTGTTAAGTAAATAACACTAAGATCAAGGATTTACCACAAAATATCAAATGGTAACCAACCAACCCTTACATATTTGGACATACATGCCTCTCCAGATACCTCTATAATTAATGAAGATACCAGGAAATGATTGGACTTTTTTTGTTAAACATGCAAGTAAAAGCTTAGGGCTTTGATTTATAACACAATGAATTTAAAATATAATACATTTGTATTCACAGATGTAGCAGGGGGACAGTTAGATTTCAAATGGAACTTTTTGATATGTATTTCTCACTTTATTTGAGATCTGGTCTAAACCACCTGGCAGATGGGAACTCTAGAAAATTGTAGCTAATGGCTAGAGCTGTCTTCACCTAGTTGGCTAATTCAGCTTAAACCTGAGGTTATTAAAATTCATATGTTTCTGAAATATGGTCTCAATTGACTGGTTCCTTGGAGAAATATGTATTTGCCAGTGTAATCATAGAGGGCCGAATTCCTAGTAGACACTTAATATTATCTGCTACAACAAGGATGAAGCAGCTGTTCTGGCTCCATTTGTCTCTAGGACCTCAAAATAAAAAGAAATAAAATATAAGAAGTTGAAATCAAAGTTATATATGTGTATATAAGAATTAAATATATTCTACTGCCTGAAGCAAATTATCAAGGGCATTGTCACTTTTACTCTAAGAAATATCATATCATTTTATTTTAAAATAAGTAATATCTCTTATTTATTTCCCATTAATTTTAAGTGAAATTTCTTAATTGAAGTTTGTAAATTCTTGATTAGAAATTGAGCTTCCTATCTCTCTTAAACATGTGCATGAATCAGTCAGACATAGTAAAAATTTCTCTAGTCACAAGGTTATACAGTACTTGTTATATTTTTAATTATTGCAAGGATATATTTCAAACTAGTGTGTTTTTTTTTCACATTCAGCCCATATTATACCTTTCTGTAATTAGCATCACAGAGAGTACTGTCTAAAAGTAACATTTCCAGTCCTAGATGAATCTAGGACTGTATTTAAAATTGAAAATAAAACACAATATCTGAGTAAGATGATATGTGATAGACAGCTTTTCTGAGTAAAAATAAATCTTTTGCTCCAAATGCAAAAGCAAATTATCAAATTATAAAGTTCATTTTATTCTGCATTAAAAAATATTTGTGTATATTACATCACTATTCCTTCTTCCCATTTCTCACATTTTTCCAGTACTATGAGATCTTTTACCTAGTGAAGCAGAGTTATGCTAGACAGAAACTCCCTAGGGGCTCCTTCCATTTCTTTAACATGGCATATATATTCTTGCAATCATAAAAATATAACTTAAGTCTATACCGAAATTTACAGTGCCACCTAAGGTTTAACCATCATATCGCAGAAAGTGAAACAGGTGTGGGACTCAGTTATTAAAAATACAAAATCTTTGTCAAACTCTTGAATACATCTGGAAGAAAAGATTACATTTGATTCAAAGTGAGTAAAGTGATTCTTCAACAAAAATAACTAAGTCCAAAAAACAATGGTATTTTTTTTTGGATGATGTTCCTTAATTGGTTTAATATCTAGATGTCAACATTTAGATTTAAAATTCTTGGAGTCTAACATTTATTTGCCTTCTAAAGCCAATATGTTAGGAATAATTAATAAGAACTGACATGAAAATAAATAATTTTAAATATAAAACCATACTTTCACCAGAATCAGTAGAAAAGGGATATATTTAAAAAAATAAATCATGAGAGATTGTCTTACTCTATGAAAAAATGCAAAATTAGATCTTTCCCTCACAATAGCCATAAAAGTACAAAAATAAATTCCAGATTGATTAAAGCTTTTAATGTAAAAAGCAAAATATTTAGAATAAAATATTTAATATGTTTATGGAGATTTTAAAATACTGTTAAAATATCATAACTCGAGCAACTCCATAACTTTCTTCATGTGGTATAATTCAATTAACTTATTACATTTGATGAAATCTTTTAGCTACATTGTCATTTAAAAAATTTGATTTAAAGAGATCTATAAAATCAGGAGGATGTTGAATGCTGAATAAGAAACAGTCTGCTTTTAAATGATCTTTTATTATCAAAGGAATGCATTGTCCAAAAGAAAAAAAAAAAAGCAAGGAAGACAAATCTCAAACTCATTCTTTTCTTATTTTCATGTTCAGAACTGATAGAAATGATTCCAAGAAGCTGTTGACCAGAAAGTCAGAAGGGTATTCTTTCAATAGTGTGTTTTTTCACATTCAGCCCATATAATATGATGCAGCTGCTTTTACCAATACCTTTCTGTAATTAGCACCACAGAGAGCACTGTCTTTCAAGTTATATTGGATGCATCTGTTTCATAATAATGTAAGATGATAAAATAATATTACCTTAACAGGTAAATGGTGAAGGTGGAAATCATGGCTTAAAAATCTAGAAACAAAAAATTCAAAGGTTAGATGCTAAAAGCAAGGCCATTGTGGGCATGGGTTTCCACGTGGTGTGATTTGACAAGCAATGTACAGCTCCCCTGATCAACACTGATTCCCACTGGCATACTTGTCAGTTGAGAGGAAGTGTTTTAGGGATGAAAAGTGGAGTTGTGGGAGAAGAGATATAAAAATTTAAAGACAAATGAGATAAGTAGGTGAAAGGTTAGTTTTAAGTTTAAGACAGATGCTGAAATCACTGTTTATTTCACATTCTGGTAAGGTGCATTAAGAAAAGAAGAAAAACAGTATTAAAATATAAAAAATAAAATATCGCACATCATTTTTTTCTTTCAATTTTATTGTGTACTAGAGGCCCAGTGCATGAAATTCGTGCACTGGGGGAGAGTTCTTCAGCCCAATCTTCACCCTCTCCAATCTGGGACCCCTCAGGGGATATCCCAATGCCTGTCCCTTTTACAATCTGACTGCTGGCTCCCAACTTTTACTTGCCTGCCTCATTTCCCCTAATTGCTTCTGCCTACCAGCCTGATCATCCCCTAACCATTCCCCTGCCAGACTGATCAACACCTAACTGCTCCCCTGACAACCCAGTCACCCCCAAATGCCCTCCCCTGCATATTCCTTCTTTATTAGATAGGGTTTTTTTCTTTAGCATATTGGACAGCCCTAACTGTTTGGCTCAGTGGATGGAGCGTCAGCCTCCAGACTCAAGGGTCCCAGGTTCGATTCCAGTCAAGGGCATATATTTTGGTTGGGGGCACATACCCAGTGGGGAGTGTGCAGGAGGTACCTGATCAATGTTTCTCTCTCATAAATGTTTCTAGCTCTCTATCCCTTACCCTTCCTCTCTGTAAAAAATCAATAAAATATATATTTAATAAAAAGGAACATTTAAGATTTCTCTATATCTGCCTGGATGGTGTGATTCAGTGATTGAGACCCCAGGCTGCCACCACTGGAAAGGTATCACACCTCAGCCAGGCTGAGACCCCAACCAAGGCTGCCATCTCAGCCTGATCAGTGATGGCTCTGCTGAGGTGCACACCAGAGCCCAAGCTGACATCACTGGCCAGGGATGGCGCTAAGGAGGGTGCCCTCCCAGGCCAGGATGAGACCCCAGCCCAGGCTGCCTTCTCAGCCTAGCCAGAGATGGCGCTGCCGCGGAGGTGGAGTGGTGGGGAGGGGGGTGCCCATCTTGTGGCTATGGGCACCGCCATTTTTTTAATGTGTTGATTCCCATATTACTTTTTTATTATATAGGATAATTGAAACTTTGTAGCATTGAGTGGAGGCCTAGGCCAGCAATGGCAGAGGAAAGCTTGGCTTCTTCCATTGCCAGGGAAACCTAAGCCTCCCTCTTGCTCTCAGTGCCACAGCCATTTTGGTTGGGGTTTATTTGCTCCTGATTGGCTGGTGGGCATGGCTTGTGAGTGTGGCTTGTGGGTGTAGTGAAGGTAGGGTCAATTTGCATATTACTCTTTTATTAGATAGGATTAGTTTCAGGGATGCAGCTTAGTGGTTAGGCAATCACATGCCTCATATAATGTTTCTCTTAATATTTCCAGTACCCAACTGGCATTGTCCATACACCAATGGGTGGCCGGGTTCAAATCCTAATCAGTGCAGATAGTAACAATGTTGAGGATTTGATACCCAGTTGAGGTGCATGCAGGAGGCAACTGATCGAAGTTTCTCTCTCACATTGATCTCTCTCATTCAATTTAACAAAAAAATAATTAACAGAGAAAATTTTATAAAATTTAAGGCAAAAAGAACAAGTTGCCTTCAAAGGAGAAGCAACTGTTCCATTTTTATCTGCAAACACACATCAAGAGAAAAAAGAAGAGCATGTGCACAATGTTAAGCTAAAAAAAAAACAAACAGTTGCATGAAAGCACTGTACTTATCATTTGGTAAATCTATTAAATGATAATTAAAAATTTAAGAAGTTTATTATCCATGGCTGTTGTCTGAGGACAAAAGTCAAGAAAAGCCTGTGTCATTCAGCGTTTTATGCCAACAACAGAATATATTCTAAACGTGTAAGCAGAACAATAATTTATTAAGGGGAATTAGATGTTTCACAGAATTTCCAGGAAGCCCAGATTGTTAAGATTGGGTGCTACGTGCTATATCTGGGATTACCCTAGAGAAAAAAAAGGTAACAGGAGAACTTCCATTCACCAAATTGCAAATTGTGCCTAAAAATGAATATAAAGGCCTGCATAAAAACATAATAGCTAGTGAGAAAGGTTACCTCTGAGGAGAAAAGAGAGAGTGAGAACAAAATGTGAAAGTGAATGACCATATTGTCTATGAACTTGGATATTGTTGGAATATTTTACAGTCAAAATATGTTTAAATATTGGATTATAACAACATAGACTACAGTAGAGTTTTCTGTTCATTATTTTGAAAAGACAAATAAAAAATTAATTAAATGTTAGATGCTTGTTTTACCATTTTGGTGATTAATGGCTATTACTTCAATTAAGGAATGGAAATTCTATGCAAGGCATTTACCTTGACCTGATAAAGCAAGTGGCTGGCAGGTAGATTTGATCAGTGTGAATTCAAACATTGTGTGTATTTGAGGGATAAGAAATTAAATCTGATGTGGGTTTAACTTGGCTCTCTTATAGTCAGGCCAACTCTAATAAAATACTGACATTGTCTTAATGGAAAATACATCCACTAGTATGCCAAGGTCATCACAACTTAATTGCCTCAGATTTCAATCAGTGATTAATCAAATATGAATACCCTTTGGAGAGAAATGTATAAAAACCTGAGCTCTTATGTAAACTATATCTTGTTTTTGTGTAGCAAAATATATCAACAGTGGCCTTGTATAGCCAGAAGGACAAGAGCTAAAATGCATTGCTCATTTTTCAGGCCTGGACGATATAATAATGGAAATTTAGTGAAAATACGAATGTATATTTTAGAATGAATTAGATGATTTGTCAGTTTTTAGGTTTGCTAATCTTTCAGTTAAAATGGTCTTCAATGTGTAATGTTATTTCTTAGCAAGATTTTTTAAAAGCCTATAAAACTCTACAAAAGGACACTATCAGCTCTCTTTATTGGTGGACAGAGCAAATCACCTTAAAAAGAGAGTTGTTTGTTCAGGGAAGTCACTGGAATGTTCCCTATGTAGTTACATAACCTATCTAATAAAATAGTAATATGCAAAATTGACTGTCACTCCAAGACACAAGATGGCTGGCCCCATGTGGTCAAAGATGGCTGTGCCCATGTGGACACAAGATGGCAACTACAAGATGGCCAGCAGGGGGTGAAGTTGTGGGCAGTTAGGGGTGACTATGCCAGCAGAAGAGGGCAGTTGGGAGAGACCAGGCCAACAAGGGAGGACAGTTGGGAGGACCCAGGCCTGCAGGGGAGGACAGTTGTGGGAGATCAGGTAAGCAGGGAGGGCAGTTAGGGTTGACTGGGCCAGCAGGGGAGAGCAGTTGGGGGGACCAAGTCAGCAGGGGAAGTCAGTTGGTGGGGACCATAACTGCAGGGAAGGGCATTTTGGGGGACCAGGCCTGTAGAGGAGGGTAGTTTGGGGAGACCAAGCCTGCAGTGAAGGGCAGTTGGGGGACCAGACCTGCAGTGGAGGACAGTTGGGGGAGACCCAGGCCTACAGGGCAGGACAGTTGGGGGGGGGACCAGGCCTGCAGAGGAGGGCATTTAGGGACAATCAGGCTGGCTGGGGGGCAGTTATGCATCGATCAGGCCAGCAGTGGAGTGGTCAGGGGGGATCAGGCTGGCAGGCAGATGTGGTTAGGGGCAGTCAGGCAGAGGTAAGTGAGTGGTTGGGAACCAGCAGTCCTGGATTTTGATCCACTGGGATTGGTCCTAAATGGGTGGCTGGACATCCCTCAAGGGGTTCCAGATTGGAGAGGGTGCAGGCTGTGCTGAGGGATACCCCCGATGCATGAATTTTTTGCACTGGGCTTCTTGTACAAATATAAACCAAGTAGGAAGCCACAGTGTGTGGACAATTGTGAAAGAAAAGATGTGTAGCCTTGATTCTCTCCCAAAGTTGCTTGGAATGTAGAACTGATCAGTAGCGGGGAGGTGGACATATTTGAATTGGGACAAATAAAACTTGTGAAAGAAAAAAGATTGCGAGCATAGTCATTTTTTTAAGTTTAAGATTATTAAAATGTCTGTGATGGACTGTCATTGGCCTAACTGATGTTGAATGGAAGGAAATTCTTTAAAGAGACCCCAAAGAATCTCACAACAAGGAAGAGAGAATGCAAATTAATAACTCAGGCTAATCTCCAGAGCTGGATGTTTCCAAAAGAATATTTAGTTTCAGAATATATATGTCTTCAGCTAACAATCTTTTCTAGAATGAATTTCAGTGGTATGGAAGTATAAACTTGGCATTTGTGATTGAACAGAATGAGCTCTAACATGGAAATCCAATGCAAGGTTTGTTGTAGGGATCTAGGTCACCAAAGACAGAACCCTTGTTGGGAACAGATGTTTATTAGACTACGTGAGAGTAATATCCAATAGCAACATCATATAATAAGACCAAAAGTAAAAGTATCAGTTTCTAGTAAGTTTGGGATGCCATAAAAAATGCCATAGAAGAAGTGAATTAAAACACACACACACACACACACCCACACACACACACACACACACACACACACACACACACAGAATTTAATTATTTCACAGTTCTGGTGGCTGGAAGACTGAGATCAGGATGTCAGCATGGATGGGTTGGTGAGAGCTCTCTTTCTGGCCTGTAGATAGCTGCTTTATTGTTGTGTCCACAAATGGCAGAGAGAAAGAGAGAAAGAGAGAGAGAGAGAGACAGAGAGAGAGAGACAGAGAGAGAGAGAGAGAGAGACAGAGAGACAGAGAGACAGAGAGACAGAGAGACAGAGAGAGAGAGCTTTCTGGTGTCTCTTCTTATTAGGGCACTAATTCCATCATGAGGCCCCCACACTCATAATCACATCTAAATAATTTTCCCCCTAAACTCCCAGATCTAAATACTTGTCATATTCAGAGTTTGTGTTTCAACATATGAATTTTAACAGGCACAGTTTAATCAGAGCAACCAGAAACTTTGAAGGTTTTTTTCCTCTTCCTCTATCTATAGCTTTCAATAAGAATGATATCTTCTTATAAACCACTGAGTAAGAATACTGTGTCAACCTCTGTGTTTAATAGAATAATGGAATACTCAAAAGATTTTGGCCTGCTGACTAATCAGAAAAGTTGGTTCTCAATAAATTAATTAGAATTCTAAAAGTATGAACAACCCTTAGACACTTCCGGAATGGTTGTATGAAGAGTTCTATCAATATGCTCCCCCACAAAATAATAAATGAACACAAAATGTAAAACACAACCAGTTAACGTCCAGAATTTTTCATAACAGAAAACAGTACATAAAGACACTTTATTTAAGAAAACTACTAACCTAAATTAGATTGAGAGTCTGTGGCATTCCAGAGAGGATCTACTCCCTCTCCCCATACCTCAGCTTAGCAGGACAGAATCTATTTCTTGTTGGTATTGCTAAGAAATTGGAAATCCCTCTCCTTTCAGTTCCCAGTTAAGGGCTCAGGTATCTCTATAGGAGGGGCAGGCTGTAAGCATTTCTCACCTACCTTCCAGCGCTATGGTGTAGAGGTTAGTTCCTGGAGAGTGTAACCAGTCACAAATTATAGAAGCTATAACTAAACATGGCATGCCAACAGTGTTTGGCTCTTAGTACTTTCACCCTAATTACTTCATAGAGTAGAGGTTGCATGCTAAAAAGAGCAAACCAAAGAGGCTACCATCTTGCTGAATGTCTGTATTACAAACCAATATTGCCATTCTGAGAGAAGCAGGGCATTTTTCTATCCTATTTCTGGACTGCTGTCTCAGAGATTTGGCGAGGAGGTGATATTAAATTAATGGATAAAAGAATCAGTGTATATGAACATAGATTTAAATATATTCAGTTCAAAGAACAGAAAGGTAAAAGAATGAAGGAGGAGTAAGGAAAACCCAGCAAGGGCAGAAAACCACAATGGTGGCATAAGTAAACACCTATCTTGCTGCCATACACAACAATTCCAAAACTACAACTTAACAAAAGAACAAACACCATCCAGAATCATCGGAGAGCTGACTGAGTGAAAATTCCACAGATAAAAGTGAAGATAGGACACTGTGACTCGGAGGAGCTGCAGCAGACAGTGTTGAAGACATGCACAGAGAGAGGTTTGGAGTAGGGGGAGCGTCGGCGGATAGGGCAGGTGGCTGAAAACCTAGCCAGTTTTCTCCAACAGGGGAGACAAAGAAGTCCCACTGGACTGTTTCCCCAGCTCCAGGCGAAGTCCAGGGAAACCACAAACATACGGGGTAAAAATTGGACAGTGGGAGAGCACGCTGAAGCTCGGGTGCTGCAGGGGTCTGCAGGCTTGTGGAGAAGGCGAGCTTATGTGGAGTGTGTGTGAACTTGGGAACAGCACAGCTGTGTGATGGCTCAAAGAGCACTCCTGACTCGCTCTCTCATTTGGGAAACCATCAGACTGCATTGTTTTGTGACCCTGGGTGAGACGTAGGGTGTGCAGACTCATTTGGGGAGAGGCTGAATTCTCTGACAGCTGGTGGAGATAGGCAGCGACTCTCTCTCAGAGGTGCTGGCAGCCATTGCCATCCGGCACAGAGACCCTGGGGCCGCATAGGGTGGAGCTTACACTGTCTGCTTTGCCTGGAGACTCTGCCCACCCAACCTGAGCCCAGCTTAGCATCACAGACAATTGGCCTGGAGGTCAACCCCTCCAAGTACTAACAACGATTAATCTAGGCTTAACTTCAACAAGACTGTGCAACCCATGTCCACCTCAGGTAACTGGGGAGGCTGAGCCAATGTCCCTTAGAGGACATCTACCACACAAAGCTAATTGACCGACTCAGGGAAGCAGCCACCATGCAGAGACATGGAAAGAAATTCAATGTGAAAGAAATGGAGGAAAAAAAAAAAAACGACTGGACATAGAATTCAAAACCACAGTTATAAGGCTTTTCAAGAGGCTCCTAGAAAAAGCCGAGACCTACAAGGAAATAAACAAGACCTATGAGGAAATGAACAAGACCTAAAAGGAAATGAATGAGACCTATAAGGAAATGAATGACACCTACAAGGATATGAATGAGACCTTCAAGGATATGAAAAAGGACCAACCATGCAGCAACATGGAAAGAAATCAGATGTGAAAGAAATGGAGGAAAAAAAACGACTGGACATGGAATTCAGAACCACGGTTATAGGGTTTTTTAAGAGGCTCCAACAAAAGATCAATTCCTATAAGGAAATAAGCAAGACCACAAAGGAAATGAATGAGTCCTACAAGAAAATGAACAACACCCTCAAGGATATAAACGAGAGCTGCAAAGAAATGATCAAGACCAATGTGGAAATGATCAAGACCAATGTGGAAATGAATGAGTCCTACAAGGAAATGAAAGAAACCCTCAAGGATATAAAGCAGACTCTCAAGGATATGAAAAAGGACCAACCAGAAATTAAGCATACACTGACTGAAACAAAAAATATTATACAAAGACCTGAAGGTGCCCTGGAGCACCCCAAGAACCAAGTTAAAGATTTGAAATACAAAGAGGTAAAATCCACTCAGCTGAAAAAGCAAGAAACCAAAAGAATCCAAAAAATTGAGATAGTGTAAGGGGCCTCTGGGACAACCTCAAGCATACTAACATCCGAATTATAGGGGTGCCAAAAAAAGCGAGAGGCCAAGACAATGAAAACCTATTTGAAGAAATAGTGACTGAAAACTTCCCACACCTGGTGAAAGAAATTGACTTAGGAGTCCAAGAAGTGCACCGAAACCCAATATATAGGAACCCTAAGAGGACCACACCGAGGCACATCATAATTAAAATGCCAAGAGCAAAAGACAAAGAGAGAATATTAAAAGCAGCAAGAGAGAAACAGTTGGTTACCTATAAGGGAACACCCATATGAATATCAACGGATTTCTCAACAGAAACGATGCAGGCCAGACGGGAGTGGCAAGAAATATTCAAAGTGATGAACAGCAAGAATCTACAACCAAGATTACTCTATCCAGCAAAGCTATCATTCAGAATTGAAGGTCAGATGAAGTGCTTCGCAGATAAGAAAAAGCTAAAGGAGTTCATCACCACCAAACCAACATTATATGAAATGCTGAAAGATATTCTTTAAGAAGAGGAAGAAGAAAAAGGTAAAGATGAAAATTATGAACAACAAATACACATCTATCAATAAATGAACATAAAAATCAAGTGAATTGATAGGCTGTTGAACAGGATAGACTGGTGAATATAACAGAGACATGGACATAGAGAGGGAATGGACTGACAATTCTTGGGGAGAAAAGGGTTGTGGGAAGTGCAGCAAGAGACTGGATAAAAATCTAGCAACAATGGGAGAGGACAGTGGGGAGGGGGAGGTGAGGGTGGAGGGTGGGATAGGTACAGGGTGGAGGGGAGCTATAGGGGGATAAAAAGGGGAAACAATGTAATTAATAAACTGAACAATAAAGATTAAAAAAAAAGAAAAAGTAAAAAAAATGCTGAAAGATATTCTTTAAGAAGAGGAGGAAGAAAAAGATAAAAATTAAAATTATGAACAACAAATACACATCTATCAACAAATGAATCTAAAAATCAAGTGAATTAATAATCTGATGAGCAGGATAAACTGGTGAATATAACAGAATCATGGACATAGAGACGGAATGGACTGACAATTCTTGTGGAGAAAAGGGGTGTCGGAAGCGTAGCAAGAGAATGGACAAAAATCATGCAACTATGGGAGAGGACAGTGCGGGGGGTGAGGGTGGAGGGGGTGGGTACTGGGTGGAGGGGAGCTATAGGGGGGGTAAAGGGGGGGCGCAATGTAATAAACTGAACAATAAAGATTAAAAATAGAATGAAGGAATATAAACAAAGCTACAGAGAAATATGGATAATCCTTAAGCACATCAGCAGATACATAATAGAAGTAACAAAACTAGAGGAGAGAAAGAATGAATATAGGAGGTTTTTCTATTTATTTCAATATTTTTACCTGATGAAATAAAGAGTTGAAAACTTTTCAAATTTGATGTAAATCTTCATCTACATATTCAAGTATATCAAAATTTCCAAAGGCCAGTGCATCAGAAAGATACAATAATTATAAGAATTTATGCACTAAAACAGA
The DNA here is from genome assembly GCA_027563665.1 of Antrozous pallidus. Classification (NCBI taxonomy): domain Eukaryota; kingdom Metazoa; phylum Chordata; class Mammalia; order Chiroptera; family Vespertilionidae; genus Antrozous; species Antrozous pallidus. The sequence continues at coordinate 90,366,635 of CM050514.1, forward strand.
ACTCCAACATACATGAAGTGAAAACTAGGAATAGTAGGAAACAATCTATGTGATAAAGGACATCTATTAAAAAAAAAAGCACAGCTAACATCATATCCAATGGTGAAAGACTAAATTCTTTCCACCTAAAATCAAGGACAGAACAAGGATGTTCACTCTTTCTACTTCTGTGCAACATTTTCTTGGACTCTAGAGCTAGTATAATTAGGTAAAAAGAATTAAAAGGAACTTCACTGGAAAATACGTTAAACTATCTTTCTTTGCATATGACATGATATTGTATAAAGATAATACTATGCAAGTATCTAAAAAACTATGGAAACTAAAACAAAACCAACCAAAATAGTTCTGGTTTGCAGGGTATAATGTCAAATACAAAAATCAATCGCATTTTCATAGAATAGCAATGAAAAATACAAAAATGAATTTAAAAAGCAATTATATTTATAATAGCAGTGAAAATAATGAAGTACTTAAGAATATATATAACTGAATAAGTTTAAAAACATACTATAAAACTATAAAATATTGTTGAAAATAATCAAAGAATCCTATATAATAAAAGATTAACATGCAAATTGACTGTAGGCTACCAGCTAATCAGGAGCAGGGGGCGTGGCCAGCAGACAGGGGGAGAGGCCAGCGGGGTCATGGCCACAGTGCCTTGTAAGCAAGCACCACGCTATAAGCTCTGCCCAAACATTAATTAAGGGCCAGCAAGATCCCTCCTTACAGTTATTGTGACTGAGTCACATGCAAATGACCACCCAGGGCACCTTGGGTAATGAGCGCCAGGTGTGAGGTGAGCTGCAAGCCAAGTGGCAGTTTGAGTCCACGCCCCCAGCCCAGCGCCTACGACTTAGGTGGCTACTGCCCTCTGGAGCATGCAGATATCCTGGTGGCTGCCTCTGTGTGAGGCCCAGTGGTCCCTGCATGCCTCCCAGCCCAGCACCCACGATGGCGGTGGGGGGACTGGCTGCCAGTCTCTGGAGTGTGCGGAGATCCCGGTGGACACCACTGGCTGCAGGAAGTTGACAGTCCTCTTGGTTCATGCATAACTGAACCAGAAGCAGACATCTAGCGCGGGGAGCACCAAGACTGCTGGGAAATGTAGATCTGATGGGAGACACACTGCAGGAGAGAGTTTAAAGTACTGTGATGTTTGGAGATGTTTCAGAAAGTTGCCTCTTAAAACAAATATGAGATCAGAGGATTGTGCTTATAGACAATGGTTCATAAAACTTGGAGATGGCAGGCTGAGGAGCCAATGGGGCGAAGCTATAATCTGTGGGATTATGACTGAGCGCCTCTAAGTCAGAATCCCGCACAGGTGGAAAGATAGAACAGCACCGCAGGGAGCCTCAGTTGGCCTCTGATAGTCGGTCCCTCACTATCCCCATCAGGCCAGGGCCGTTGCACCCAACCGCTTTGCTGTGGCGGTGGCAGCGCGCTCCACCACGCATCGGGACCAGGGTCTGGTGTGGAGAGCCCTTCCTCCTGGGAGATGAGCACTGCTGTAAAGGGGGCTGCCCCCACACCCTTCATGCAATGCACATTGGTGGAGAACCTGGCGCTAAACCATTCGTAGATGACCTGCTTCTGGGTTGGCATTTTGTACTAGCAGAGTAGCTGCCTCACTGTGATCTATTGAAAGTCAGCCCACAACACAAGGTTTTTTTCTTTTTTAAGTAAAGAAAAATTAAAAAAAAAAAATATATATATATATAACTAACAAACTTGGAGATGGCTAACTTGATGGCAATTTTCATTTAGGAATGCATAGTATTGAAATTGTCCATGAAATGATTTGTAATGGATCTAATATTGAAGCCACTTTTGGAAATAGTATATCCTCTATAGATAATATTAAAAATATATCTAAATGCGCAATTCTTTGTCCAAAAATAGAGCATGTTCAAAAATTAAATGAAGAAATTTTGGATATACTTGATGGGGATTTTCACACCTATTTGAGTGATGATTCCATTGACTCAACAGATGATGTTGAAAAGGAAAATTTTCCCATTGAATTTCTTAATAGTATTACTCCTTCAGGAATGCCATGTCATAAATTAAAATTGAAAGTGGGTGCAGTCATCATGCTATTGAGAAATTTTAATAGTAAATGGGGTCTTTGTAATGGTACCAGATTTATTCTCAAAAGATTGCTGCCTAACATTATTGAAGCTGTAAGGATCTGCAGAGGGAGAGGTTGTTCTGATTCCAAGAATTGATTTGTCCCCATCTGACACTGGCCTCTCATTTAAATTAATTTTATGACAGTTTCCCATGTTGCCAGCATTTGCAATGACTATTAATAAATCACAAGGACAAACTCTAGCCAGAGTAGTAATATTCCTACCTGAACCCGTTTTCACACATGGTCAGTTATTATGTTGCTTTCTTTCAAGTTTAAAGAGCATGTGATGGTAAACTTAAAGTTGTAAATACTTTATCCCAAGGGAAATTAGTCAATCACTCAGAAAGTGTTTTCACTGTTAATGTGGTATACAGGGAGATATTAGAATAAGTTTAATCACTTTATCAGTCATTATTTGCATCAATGTTGTTTTTATATCATGAGTTTTTTTTTGTTATATCATTTTGTTATTATTTATTTGTTAATGAAATTATGTATTATTTTCATACACATTGTACTCATTACCTTTTATTTGTCACATTTTTATTATAGAGAAAGGGCAAATAGCACTATTAAAATATTTCCTCTAATTAATACCCTTTTACTGTGCACTAATTTCATGCACCAGGCCACTAGTATCTAAATAAATGGAAAGACATTTTATAATCATGGATTGAAAGACAATGTTATTATGATGGCAATATTTCCTAAACAGATTCAATAGAATTGCTATATAATTCTTAATTTTCTTTTTTGCAGAAATTGACAAGCTGATTCTATGCTTATGGAAATGCAAGTGACTAGACAAGGCAAAATAATCTTGAATCAATAAAAAAATTAGAGGAGTCACTTTTCTATATCAAAATTTACTACAAACCTACAAGAATTAAAATCATTTGCTACTGGTTTAAGGATATGCACATGGATTCACTTAAGTAGAATTTATATTCCAGAAAAAAAACCTGTTACACTTATGGTCGATCAATTTTCTACATTAGTGTCAAGAAAATTCAATAGGGAAAGAATAGTCTTTTCAACCAATGGTACTGGAATAATTGAACATCTAACAAAAGAATAAAGTTGAATCCCTTTCTTGTATCATACATATAAATTTACTCAAAATAGTTCATAAGACCTACATGTAAGAACAAAGAAAATACAAGAATAAATGATCATGACCTTGGATTTAGCATAGCCTTTTTAAATAGAGCACAAAAGTATCTGATAAAAGTAAAAATTAATATTTAAAATGAAAAAAATTGCTTTGAAGGTATCAAAAAAAGTGAAAAGACAACCCATAGAGTAGGAGAAAATTTTTACAAGTTATGTCTCTGATAAGGGACTTTTATTCAGAATACAGACAGAAATCTACAATTCAAAACTAAAATACAACAACTCAAATAAAAAAATTGGTTGAATACTATACATAGACTTTTCCCCAAAACAGATATACCAATGACCAACAAGAACATGAAAAGTTGTTTCACATTAGTCATCAGGGAAAATGAAATGAAAACCATAATCAGATTCCACATTGCATTCACTAGCATGTCAATAATCAAAAGTGTTGGTCGGATGGGAGAAATCAGAATCCTCATGGAATGTTGATGGGAATGTAAAATGACGCAAGCACTTTGAAAAAGAGTCTGGCAGTTTCCCAAAAGGATAGCATATGATTCTACTCCTAGGTATATATAAAAGAAATTAAAAAATGTGTCTTCACAAAACTTGTAGTGAGTATTCATAACAGCATTCTATCTAATCCTATCTAATAAAAGAGTAATATGTAAATTGAGTATATCTGTGCTACACCCAGAAGCCATGTCCACCAGCCAATCAGAACAAGTATGCAAATTAACCAAATCAATATGACAGTTAATTTGCATATCCATGCACAGAAGATGTTGTAGAACAGTGATGGGCAAAATTTTGAGCTTGGTGTGTCAAAATTTACCAAAAAACTGAGCTTAACTTAGGTGGCGTGTCACTTGGAGAAAAAACCCATAATTTTGCCTTATTTATAGTTTAAATAACAAAAATATATAATTGTAATATATAACTGTATTTAATAAACCAAAAACTAATTATTTAACTTACCTGCTTAGTTACTTCTTTCTTTATGTGTCAGTCGGTTTCTTTTGTTGGTATTGATATTATTTAACTTGTGTGGGGTGCCATGAACTAAGATAAGTGAGGGGGAGGGAGGATGCTTTAACTAACTTGCCTATTAGTGACTTTTTTGTTGCTGAATTTCATTGGCTAAACCTTCAATTGGAGGTTGGTATTTTGTACACTTCAATCCCAAGCAAGTACTACTAACTTCATCTGACAATCTGTTTCTTTTGTTGGTTTTGATATTATTTAACACTGAGAATAAGGTCTCACAAAAGTACGTAGAGAAAAAAATTGTGAGTAAAGCCATTGCTATATTTTTCAGGGTGCTAAACGTGTCTGTTAATCGGTTATAGGTACTCTAAATTTCCTGTTCATAGTGGCACTCCTCTTGATTCTCCAAGCAGCACCTATCCAGATGTTCAAGCTTTGACCTCAAGTTGATAAACACCTGAGCCCAGATGCTGTCTTGAAATTCTGAGAGTTGTATCTCCAAGTCATCAATTTGCATCCATTGAAAACCATTTAATTCCAAACTACTGTAGACTACTATATCAGGATACTTAATTATTTTTATGGTCTCTTCTAGGTTTCTAAATTGATTAAATCTATCACTAAACTGGTCAAGTAACGAGTCTAAAACATGCTGGTACTTTTTATGCAAGGCTTCCATTTCATTTTGTACAGCTATACTGGCCTTCTCAAAATACTTTGCTACTCGAGGAAAATATTTATAAATTTTAGTTTCTACATCTCACTTGAAAATTTTAAGCTTTCTTTCAAAAGCTTTTATGTATCCAAACATAACATCAAAACTTTTGCCAAAACCTTGTAACTTTAAGTTCACTTCATTAATATGAACAGAGAGATCTGTAAAAAACATAAGGGTTTTGACCCACTTATCATCATTGAGCTGAGAAAAGTTTCCCAGATTTCTATCCTCATGAAATACTTTAATTTCTTCCAACCACTCCACAAAGCGCTCAAGAACTTTGCTTCGGCTCAGCCATCTTTCATTATTGTACATCAGCAGTCCACTGTAGGTGGAATCAACCTCCAGTAAAAGTGCAGAAAATTCTTACTTTTGAAGGGGGCAAGCAGCTATAAATTAACTATTTTTGTAACAACTGACATTAAGTCGTTTAAGTCAGTGAATTCTGAATTGGCACATAAAACCTTCTGATGGATAATACAATGAAAAGACACAATCAGATGTCCAATAGCTTCCATAAACAATTTGACAGATCCGACTTTTTCCCCCACCATGTTTGATGCCCCATCTGTAGTCACTGAAACAACTTTAGAGATATCAATATTTAGGTCATGGAATGTTTGTATAACAACCTTGGCTTTCTGATGTACTTTTGGCACTGACACTAACTTTATCAACTCTTCTCTCATTGTGAGACCATCATAATATCGAACAATAATGGCCAACTGAGCATGGGATGTGACATAGTAGTTTCATCAAAAGAGATTGAAAACTATTTATAATTACTTATGTCTCTCTTTAATTGATGTTGTATGTTTGTGTTCAGTCTCATTATTTGGTCTTTTATAATATTTCTACTGAGTGGTAACTCAGATATTCTCTTAATCATTGCATCTTTATTCTGCATATCATGAAAAGAACTGGTGCACATCTTAGGAGAGTTTCTTGAATAAATTCTCCCTCACTGAGTGCTTTTCCATGCTGAGCTATGGAGTGAGCAATGCTGACACTTTCAAATGTTAAATTTGTAGAGCCTTTTATAAATTTAAGGATGGAATTAGATTGACTCTTATAAAGGTGTAGCTGCCTGGAAATATATTTCTTCCTTTCATCTTCACTTTTTTTTTCAAGAGCTGAGAATGATTTGTTTCAAAATGTCTGTTTATATTCCACATTCTGCTTATGTCCCTTTCAGTACATAGAATGCAAAATGATCTGCCATTTTTTTCTATAATGCCATACATCTTGGTCCATATCTCTTGAAAGGGTTGGCCAATGCTGCTTCCACTTCCTTTACTTAACCTTGTTTTTTTTTTTGTTTTTTTTTGGGGTTCTCCATCAGGTGGGCAGTGACAGAAGATAGAATTATAGATAGCCTGTTAGCCCTGCAGGCAATTAACTAACCTAACTGACCAAAAGATGGCACATGTAACTGTCTTTTAGGAAAGGGCAGGGTTAATAAGCAGAAATAGGGGTTAATAAGGATGCACAACAGTAGTAGTGGTGAAATGGAGTCTGCACTATGCTGCCAAATGACATTCCTTGTATAAATTAATATATTAATGTTAAAATAACATATTTGATATAACTCAAGGAATTATTTAAATTAAGATGGCTGCCCCAATTTCTAATGATAGGAAATTCCATCCATAACCCTCGCCTCTCCCAGCCTCTCCCTCACTTATGTCAGTAATGATGGTCAATTAGAAATCCATGACACCCCAGAACAGTAGATTGGATGATAGTTGCTGTGGTTATGTGGTTTGTGATAATGGCGATCACAAGTCGCCCAGAGATGCATCCCCCTTGGCATTCAGTTGCTCCCTGCTCTGCAAGCCTGAAGTGAGGTCAAAGATCCCCTGAGGGCCTAACTGGAAGTCCCAGAACTAGACACTCTGTGCGGGAGTTCTGTTGTTTTGGCCTAAAGACCTCTGGCACAGAGTGTCTATACTACTCTACAGCAAATGTTTCATCCTCAGCTCCTGCACCTGGCTGTGTAGTAGCTGAGGATGAAACGTCCTTCTTGTCATGTGGTCCCATACTTCTCTGTATGGGACTGCATGTGGTCAGGTGTCATCAAAAATGACTACAGGTGTCAGTGCTGACACACGTGTCATAGGTTTGCCATCATGGGAGTAGAAGGAAGTCAAGCACTGCAAAAGGGAGCAAAGCTGCGGAGAAATAAGCAAGTTGGGCAGGGGATAACTGAGGGAAGCAGGTTGGTGGGGGGAATAAGAGGGTCAGCAAGGCATCAGAGAAAGGAGTGCGGCAGTGGAGACAGGAGGGAGTGACACAGCTTAGATGGGAGAGAGCGAGGCAGAGGAGATGGGAGGGAGGGGGGCAGGAGAGAAGGGAGCAAGGCAGTGGAGATGTGAGGGAGTGAGGCAGAGGAAACACTAGGGAGCAGTGAGGCAAAGGAAATGGGAGGGATCAAGGTAGTGGAGAAAGGAGGGAGCTTTGCTCAGGCCGCAGGAAGCACTCTATTCTTGCAGGAATCTTCCTGCAATGGGTCTCTTGTTATTCATAATAGCTAAAAAGTAAAAGCAACCCAATTGTTTAGCAACTAATGAACAAAATGTAAAATATCAATATAATGTGTTATTATCAGCAATACAAAAGAATAAAGTATTTATACATGCATAACATGGCTGAATCTTGAACACATTATGCTAAATTATATAAGCCGGTCATAGTCATAGAAGTCCCATTGCTGATTCCATTTATATGAAATGTTCACAAGAGACTAAAGTAAAGAGACATAAAAATAGTTTAATGGTTTTCTAAAGCTTTGTCAGATAAGGAAAGATGGAGAGTGACTGTTAATAAGCATAGGTAGTTGAAAATCCCCTGAAATTAATTGTGGCAATAGTTGCATAGCTCAGTGAACATCTGAAAAATCAATAAATGGGTAAATTTTATAGTGTGAGAATTTCTCTTAATAAAGTTGTTATACATTAAAAACAAATCAAAGAGGTGATTCCATTTATTAGGAAGAAGATTATACTAGTTATGCCAGGACATTTTTTTTCTGTAACACTTTTTTTCCATACTTTATCCTTTCCATAATGAGTGAAAACCATATCTTTTGGCAGTGTTCACAAATATTCTGTGTGTTTTGCCATATCACCCAGGTTCCCTTGCAGTGAGTTGGATCTGTGTTTTAATTTAGAATATTTTAACCTAACCTGACCAATGTAACCAGTGTTAATACTAATTATAAATACAGGACAATTATAAATGGATTTTAAAAATGTATATGTAGTTTAGCAGGGATATAGTTTAGTAACGTTTGAGCAATTATAAATTTTAAATTTAAAAAGAACATTTGAAAGACAAATGATATAAAACATTCTTTGTTAGTGATTATAAATGGAGGTAAGTGAGTCAGTGTCCCTATGGATAAAATATGGTATACTTACCTGGGAAATTTGAAAATAATATAATAAAAGGTATGGTTATTGTGTAGGAAAAACACAGTGGATAGTAGCCTGGGATAGTAAAAATATGGCTTTATTTCTATTGCAATTAATGAAGGCACAAGGGGCTCAGATGGTTATCTTGGCCTAAAGAATGAATTGTCTGGAATGCACTGCCAAAATGTAGCTGCTGAAATTAGTTTGCGGTGATTCTAAGTCATAGCAATATGACAGGGAAGGAATTGGGGCCTTAAGCCATTATCATCCTTTGACAGAAGTCCAACATCAAGGGACATTTTTATGATGGTCTATTCTGGTCATCCTCTCTGATTTTAAAGTTGGGTGCAGAATGAGCATGGATTTGGAGAACGATGTGAAAAATGAAGGCTACAAAGTGTTTGTGACTGAAATTTCATTAAATTATGAGCTGTGAGACACAGAGAGAAAAGCATTGACTCTCATGATGATCCTCTGTCTTTAAGTTGAATAAGAAGCAGCTATTAGAAGACTAGGCCACTTTCAGTGTTTGCGGTAAGTGGGTCTGGAGTGAGGCCAAGAATGTGCACTTCTAACACATTCTCAAGTGTCAGTGGTGCTAGGGGACCACACTTTGGGAACCATTGAATCAGAATAACTAGGTTTTGAATCCTAATTCTGCTTTTTTATAGCTTGAAATCATGATTAGTTCTCCCAACTTTTCTGATTTTCACAGGTTTATCTATTCATACATAGCAATTTAACAATTATTAATTAATTAATCAATTTAAAATCTGAGAATATTTGTGTTTATCTTGAATGACTTTGTAGAAATTATTGTGAAATTATATGAAAAAATACCTAGTATATTGTTTGGTACTTTATAAATATGATTACATAAGACTTGTTTTTATTCTAATATGTTTAATCCATTAAGTTAATTGAACTATATATACTAAAAAGCCTATGAAAATCTATAAAATCTATATTATGTATTATTCTAAAGTAATGATAAATGTATGCTTTAATTTATTAATTTTGAATTAAATTATTTGCGTATATAATTTTTATTTAAGGTAGCAAATATATATATAACAGCTATATGCTATTTTGTGCTTATTGACTCTGGTTAATATGCTGCAACCATGGTTTAATTATCTCTTGAGTAATGATTCTTATGATCTATTTGAAGGCAAATGGTAAATGAAATTAATAGTTTGCTCCATGTAATGGGCAATAATGGATCACCTTTTATAATAAGCTAGTCATGTTTCATTTATATTATACCCTCTGGGAAATTAGATGTTCAGTATAAGTAAAAATTTCCAGATAATTAATGCTTAATTTCTGAAATAAAATATTTACTCTTTCTCATTGCTTTTAAAATATCCTAAGATTATAATATTTTATTTTTATTGAATTTATTGGAGTGACATTGGTTAATAAAATTATATAAGTTTCAAGGGTTCAGTTCTATATTACATCATCTGTGTAGTGTATTGTGTGTTCACCACCCCAAATTAAGTCCTCTTCCATCACCATTTATCCTTTCCTACCTTTCTCCACCCTTTTCCCTCTGGTAATCACTATACTGCTGTCTGTGTCTATGATTTCTTTTTCTTTTTAAATCCCTTTACCTACACTAAAAGTGCTCAAGCCTTGTTATCAATAAACCAAGAATATGTTTCACTGTAAATATTTAGTTTCATGAAAGTTCAAGAATCCTAAACAAACATTATAATAGTGCAGATTAGGAAGCAGACAAGTGTCCAACAGTAGAAGAGTGGATAAAGGAGTTTTGGTACATTTACACAATGGAATACTACTCAGCTACAAAAAAAAGGAAATATTTCCTTTTGCAACAACATGGGTGGACCTGAAGAGTATTATGCTAAGTGAAATAAGCCTGTCAAACAAAGACAAGTGCCTCAGTGAATTTTAAACATTCTAATCTGCTTTAACATGCAGCCATGATTGAAAATTACCAATGTAGATAAGCCTGGCACATAGTAGATGTTCAATAAGTATTTGTGAGTATATGCATACACATATTTGTTGATGCCTTTTAAATTTAGCTTTATGATAGCATTTGGATATATTGGTATGAAAAGTCATTGTCTTTGAAATAGTCACAGAGATGTGAATGTACTTTTAAGTTTCATCCTGCAATATCATAATCATTTTCATATAATGTGGCACAGAATTAGTAATAATCAGGTTCCGCCCCTCCCCCCTTGGCCAAATCTCCTCCTTTTCCTTTGCTCATTGAACTGAAGACAGCAGCACCACCTGCTCTCTGCCCTATCTAGAAATCTTTAGATAATCCTAAATTTCTCTTTCTTTGCTCTCATATTAAATTCATCTTTAGGTCCTATGTTTTTAAGCTTCCTCTGTATTGTTAGAGGTTCTTTATTTTTATAATTTTCTTTTCTTTTCACACCACTGGCATTCTTAAATATATTGTGATCTGTCCTATGTTTCCTAAAACAATATCCTAACATCTCCTAGCTTCCAGTTTGGACTCATTAGTGTCATTCTCATATTGTTTTACAGCATAAAACCGAACATATCAGTCCTTTTCACAGCTTAAATACCTTCAATGTTTCCCCATTATGTTCAGAATAAAATACATTTTATAGGACCATATAGTAAGGTTCCCTTCTTGCTCCTCTGGAGACTCTCTCTCTCTCTCTCTCTCTCTCTCTCTCTTTCTCTCTCTCTCTCTCTCTCTCTCTCTCTCTCTCTCTCTCTCTCTCTCTCTTTCTCTCTCTCTCTCTCTCTCTCAAAAAATATATATATATATGTTTCATAGTGGAAGGGAGAGGGATACAGAGACAGATACATCAATGATTAAAGAGAATCATTGATCGACTGTTTTCTTCATGCCCTACACTGGGTATAAAGCCAGCAACCAGGCATATGCCATGACCTGGAATCGAACCGTGACCTCCTGGTTCATTGGTCCATGCTCAACCACTAAGCAACATCAGCTGGGTGGCTTTCTTGCACTTATCTCGTTCTAATGAACTATATTATGTGCTTTGAACCAATCTACTACTTCCTCACTCTGAATTATCTTTTGTTATTTCCTCTGCTTTTAAAGCTTCTCTTCTAGTTAATCTCAATCTTACTTTACTAGCTAAATCTTTTTTTCTCCATTAGTGTTTATCTGAGACTCCACATCTTCCAGGAAGCCATCACTGATTTGCAAATACCATTTATTAAAAACATTTGAATACATAATAAATGTGGATTTATTTCAATAGTCCCTACCTTTCATGGAGCACAATTTTATGAGGGGGCAAGTCCTGGAGAACACCTGAAGTTTGAGCATGTGCCTGTATTCAAAATGGGAGTGAGAGGTATTCTCAAAATTTGTTTCAGGGCTCCCAGTGAAATGGGGAATATCTGGGGCAACTTGGAATCCTTGGAGTACATTTCTGAACCTCTGCATTTGAGTAATGCCTCCATGCCCTGTGCTATAGTGAATAGATCACATTCCCAAATCCCATAATGCACCTGGATTCTGCCTGCACCACATACAGATATTTACCTTGTAAATTTCCATGAGATTCTTAATCATTATCAATTGATTCTCTTGGCAAGGTGTATTGCTTCATTACCTCTACACTATTAAGGTGATCAGAGGAGAGCATTGGTTTCCTGATAAAGATGTGCAATGCAATGACATAATAACCACACGTAGTTAGAAAGGAAATGGAAATCAATATTTCTAGTGCCTACTATATGACAACACTGTGTTGGCTGCTTTGCTTCCCCTCTGATGATTATATTTTACCTTATCTTCTCTTGAGCTCTTCAGGTGTGAACTTATCTCCGTCTTACACATGATGACAAAATAAAGAACTGAGGAAATTATGAGATTCAAACCCATACGTGTGTTATTTCAGGACCCACTCTTTTCTTATGAGAGCATGCTGTCTCATAAGACAATACTTTTAATACATATGGAATCCTAAAGCCTTCTTTAATCTATGTCACAAGATATATGAGAAACCAACCTGTTTTAATCTATCTAACACTAGGGATTTGGATTTAAAATATACCTCTGGTGAGAGTAAGGCTAGTAGAAATTTGGTACACTATTAAGCTTTCAATGTTATCAGTAAGGACAAATTTGATTTATCTTTATTATCATCACTGAATTATTTTTATTTGCCTATAATAAAGGATTCTCTGTGAAAGAAGCCTGAGTTACATTAATTAAAATATTATTTACCTCAAGGACTATGTACTTAAGTCTATAACCAAAATATTTACTTGTTTTCAGCTTCTTGTTGATCTCTGATTATAAGAGAATAATTAAAAATAATAGAAAAATAGTACCACAAGCTCTATAGAAAAAAGAAAAAAACAAATTCCAATTTAATTTGGTTTCCTAGAAAAAAAATCTTTACTTTTAAGTCATGTCTATAAATGCATGTCAATAGGGCAGTATTATCGAGAGGGTTAACTTGAAATTCAAGCAGACAGGGATTTGTCCAGGTGGAACATAGGCAGGGCCAGACACATCAGTCTGAGGAGCCTAATCACAGGAACCAACCAAGCAGAAATAATAAAATGTTTCTGGACTCAAAGCAGGAGGTCTGGGAAAACAAGGGAGAGCCCTGAACAATAAGGTGCGATGACACATAGAAACAGAGAAAGTTCAGCACAGGAACAGAGAAATAACACATAGAAACAGGGGATGTTCGGCTCTATTGCTGGGCAGAAACAATTGAGGGAATCAATCAGGTGATGACTCAGACTGACATAGAGCAGGCTGAAACAAACATATACTACTGGACCACAAGGCTTTAATGGGCAGCCCATTATTCAGCCTCCCTCTCCTTGCAGGAGTCTGAATCTGCTTGTAATAAATTTTCCACACTTTTACTTAAATCTTTTGGACTAAAGAGCTCATTCTTTGGAGTCATGAGACAGGGCCCAAGGAAAACATCTCAGCTCAGTGTTTTGGTCATCATTATGAGGTCATAACTCCTGCAAAAATATATGTTGAAATCCTAATTCTTTACTTCAGAACTGGACCTTGTTTGTGAATAGAGTCATTGTAGATTTAATTAGTTAAGATAAGACCATAATGGAGTAGGGTGGGTCCCTAAGCAAATATAACTAGCATCCTTATAAGAAGATAGCAGATAAAGACTGGGACACAGGAAGAATGCCATGAAGGTGGGGACAAAAATTGAAATGATGCCTCTACAAACCAAGGAATACCCATACTTACTGGCTCTCACCAGAAGCTACTAGCAAGAGAGACATCTAGAATGGACAAATCATGCTGACATGTAAGCTTTGAACTTCTAGACTACAGAACCATGAGTGGATAAACTTCTGTAGTTTCAAGCCACCCAGTTTCTGGTACTTTGCTATGGTAGCCCTAGGAAACTATTACAGGGAGATTTTTCTACCTTTAATTAGTGTTTCTTAAAATTTTTACAAATATAAATACACATATTCTCCAAAAGAATACCAAATTCTTTTTGGCACATAAATTACTAAAATTTATGTAATTTTCAACTATGCACACTTAACCACACCTGAGGCTCTTCAGAAGCTAAGTTAATTTTAGTTCACATGGCAATTAGTGAATGAAATCTTTCTAATAAAAGAGTAATATGCAATATTACTTCACTATACCCACAAGCTATGCTCACAAGCCATGCCCACCAGACAATCAGGAGTGATATGCAAATTAAGACCCAACCAAGATGGCTGTTGCCCAAGGCTGGAAAAAGCCTGGGCTAGAGGTTTTTTCTGGCCTTGGGCAAGCTGGGGATTGGGCGGAACCAGCAAGCGATTGGCCCCATGGCAGGGTGATCGCTGGGTGCCCAAGGCCAGAAAAAGCCTTGGCCAGAAGCTTTTTCTGGCCTTAGGCAGGCTGGGGCTGGGGTCTGCTGGCTGAGGTCCCCTGCCCAAGGACAGCTTTCAGCCTTAGGCAGGCTGGGGGTAAGCCGTCAGTAGGACATCCCCTGAGGGCTCCCAATATGTGAGAGGAGGCAGGTTGGGCTAAGAGACCACTCACCCCCAGTGCATGAATTTCGTGCACTGGGCCCCTAGTATAATAATAAAAGCATAATATGCTAATTAGACTAGATATCCTTCTGGATGACCCTCTGGACAAAGCTGGGGCTGTGAGGGAAGCCCAGGTCCTGGGTGGCAGAGGAAGCCAATGCTGGCAGTGGGGGAAGGAAGGCCTAGTTTGGCATGAATTTTGTGCATCAGGCCTCTAGTATAATAATAATCGATAAGGGAAACATACTGTTTTCATTTATTTTTCAAATGCTTCATATATAAATATAATCAGGCAATACTAAAATCAGCCCAGCACCATTTTATCTAGACTCAATTGGGAGCATCAGTGAGTTCTCTAATATTACAAGAACAGTAATTGCAGTCTGTGATTCAAATTTCTTCCTCTTAACACAATGTATTTGTTATTGCTACCTTTCTTGTTTAATTTGAAACAGAATATCTAGTATTCAATATAACTTCATTCATTATGGGCAGAATTTAAAAATGGCATTTTACAATATAATATAGTACTTCTTTTAAATCATGAAAAGAAAAAAAACAAATTAAAAAACAAAGATCACATGGCTTGTGAAATTATATCCTGGTTGCATGCTTGTTTGTTTGTTTATATTATTTACTTTAAAGGTAAATTTTCACTTGAAATTCTAAACCATGTTAATAAATAAATACATAAAGAAAACTTACAGATTGGGGAAAAATATTTGCCAACTATCTATCTGATAAGATGAACTCAGAAAACTCAATAGCAAAAACACACACAATAGGTAATGGCTAAATAATCTGAATAGATTCTTTTCTAAGAAGATGAACAGATGGCCAACAGGCATATGGACAGGAATTCAACAACATGGATTATCAGGGATACCTATCAATGCCATATGAAATATCATTTCAAGCTTGTGTTGGCAAGGATGTGGATAAAAGGCAACCCTGGGTAGAATACCATTGGTAGAAATCTACATTGGAACAGTCACTATGGAAAACAGTATGTGGGCTCCTCAAAAACTAAAAATAGAACTACCCTATGATTCAGAAATCCCTCTTCTGGATATATACTGTAAAGAAATAAAATCAGTACCTCAAGGAGAGAATCTGCACTCTTGTGTTCATTGCAGTGCTATTCATAGAAGCCAAGATATGGAAACAACTTAGGTGTTTGTTGAGAGATGAATGGACAAAGAAATTGTGGTATATATACACAATGAAATAGTATTCATCTTTTAAGAAGGAGATCCTCCTATCGTTTGCAAAAACATGACTGAAGCTAGAAGACATTTGTTAAGTGAAATAAACCACACAGAGAAAAAAATGCATGATCTTATTTATATAAGTAGAATCTAGAAAAGTTGAATACATACAATGATTGAGTAGAATTGTGACTACTGAGGGTGAGGAGATGGAGTAAATGTGGAGCTTTTGGTTAAAGGGTACACAGTTGCATTTATATAGGATGAACAAGTCTAGAGATCTAATGTATAGCATGATGATTATAGATAATAATACTGTATTGAACAGTGGAAATTTATTAAAAGACTAGATTTCAGGTGGTCTCATCACACACATACACAGTAACTATGGGAGGAGGATATATGTTAATTAGCTTGACTGTAGCAATCATTTTACTATGTATATAAAAAATCATGTTCTATACCTTAAATATAAATTTTATTTAAAAAATAAAGACAAAAATTAACTTTAAAAACCCAATATAAAAAAAATTACTATACAAGTAAGCTATAGAAGAATAATTTGAAAAGCATCCTATCTAATAAAAGAGTAATATGCAAATTGACCATCATTCCAACACACAAGATGGGCAACCCCATGTGGACACAAAGTGGCTGCCACAAGATGGTGTGTAAGGGAGGGAAGTTAGGGGTGACTGGAGAGGGAGGGGGGGCAGTTGTAGAGGGACCAGGTCTGCAGGAGAGGACAGTTGCAGGGGGACCCAGGCCCACAGGGGAGGAAAGTTGGGGGGGCAGACCAGCAGGGGAGGGCAGTTGGGGGTGACCAGGCTTGCAGGAGAGGGTAGTTAGGGGTGACCAAGCCAGCAGAAGGCAGTTAGGGGCAATAGGGCCAGTAGTGGAGCAGCTAGGCATTGATTATGCTGTCAGGCAAAAGTGGTTAGGGGGTGATAAGGCTGGCAGGGGAGCAGTTAGGAATCAATCAGGCTGGCAGGGGAGTGGTTAGGATGTGATAAGGATGGCAGGCAGAAGCAGTTAAGGGCAGTAAGGAAGGCAGGCAGGTGAATGATTGGGAACTAACAGTCCTGGATTGTGAAAGGGATATCTGACTGTTGGAATTTATTTAACTTCTATAATTAAAACTTTGTTGCCTCGAGTGGAGGCGTAGGCCGGCCAGGGCTGCAGAAAGTTGGCTTCTTCCACCACCGGGCTACCCTAGCCTCTGCTCTCTCCAGCTCTGTGGCTGCTGCCATTTCTATTGGGATTTATATATCTTCTATAATTGAAACTTTGTAGCATTGAGTGGAGGCCTGGGCTGGCAAGGGCAAGAAGAAAGCTTGGTTTCTTCCATTGTTGGGGAAACCCAAGCCTCCCTCCTACTCTCAGTGGCCACAGCCATCATGGTTGGGGTTTATTTGCATATTTGCTCCTGATTTTCTGGTGGGCGTGGCTGGTGGGCATGGCTGGTGGGCATGTAGCAGATGTGTGGTCGACTTGCATATTACTTTTTTATTAGATAGGATATTATTACAGGTATATTTAAAATGTATGGTCTTATTATCAACTCTGGCTTACACACACATTGTCAATCCTGCTCCCACTGTGATTCACAAGTTGTCCTTCTATGACCACCTAGAAAGGTTAATAGATATGTCCTGCACTCTATCCTTTAACCTCATTATTTCCCTTTGTCCAACTCTTAGCAGATGATCTTGCCTCTTAGTATATAATTGACCTGAAAGTCTCACTCTTGAATTCCTGTCACTAAACATAGAAATAGACGTACATTTTTATCCATTAAAAAAATAAATGTCTTCCTTCTCTTACAATACAAAGTGTCTAGCATATTATTTGAAGTTAAATGTTTAAGTATTTCAACCTGAACTTTGGATTCTATCTTTGTTTATTTCCTTAGAGACTGCACTCCACAAATCAATTTCTCTGTCTCTTTTTCTCTACCTCTCTTTTTTATATCTTCCATGTCTCCTGCTCTAGTGGCTCTTACCCATTAATATTTAAACATATTTAAGACTCTTTGAACTTACAAGCTAAGTGAAAAATAAACAAACAAAATAATTAAAACTTTCTCTCAATACTATCTTTTTCCATTATCTTTTTTCTTTGTATCACAGTAGAAAAGTTGTCTATACTCTTTCCTGTGTTTCCTGATATCCACTCACTCCTAAGCTATGGGAATCTGACTGCTGGGAAGCAGTTTAATGTAGTGGTTAAGGTAGAATGTTTTGTAGCAAAAGGCCTGGCTCAAAATCTCTACGTTCCCTACATCATTGACGTATTTACCAATCTCTTTGTGCCTCAATTGCTTTATTGTTTGACCTGTCAAATTAGAGTTTAACTATGCCTAACTCACAGAATTTTTTGGGAAACAAATAAAATAATGCACGTGAAGTCTCTTATGCAATTCCTAGAATAAAACTGAGATTGAAGTCTTAAGCATGACTATTTTCTCTATACAAGATTGTTCTAATCTTTGAAATCTAAAAAGATAGAACAACAGAAGGCAGAGCATGGAGAACATGATGGTAACCAGTGGCTTTTCCTCATTAAGGCTAATCTGGCTACCACTTGCCCAATCTGTCAATAGATATTATAAGAGTAGTCCAAATGGTATCTGGGGGTAAAAATCTGATGGGAATAGAATTAAAAGAGAATGGAGATCTTAGTTACCCCTTACGTTGAAAATATCTCTACTTAAAGCAGTTTTTTATCCTCATACTGGATGAAATGTCTTTCTTCTCCTTGAGTTAACTTCCTACCTGGCTACTCTAAGTTATTGCAAGGCCCTAGAACTTCCTGCTTCCACACTCATCCCCGCAACAACAATCTATTGCAACTGCATGAAATTAAAATATAACACTCTTAAAATGTACAAGGCTTTTTATATTTGATACCTTCTCACCTCATCTCATATTTTCCTTGGTTCACTTCATTACAACTACACTGGCCTCTCATTGTTTATTGAATCAGTTTATTGTTCATTTTGCTTAAAGACTTTGCCCTCAGGGTTTTCTCTGCATGCAATGGTAAGTCCAAATGGGTCTCACTTTTATGTTTTAAACACTCACTTTTCCTGTAATATTCTTAGTGGAATCCCAATAGGGACATTACATTTCTTCTATTACTTACATGTTGTATCCAGGGCATTTTTTTCTGCATTATTTTTCCTTCTGGAAATAACCACTAAAATATTTTACATTTTATTTAGCACTAGGGGCCCAGTGCACGAAATTCAACCTGCCCCCTCTCACATACTGGGAGCCCTCAGGGGATGTCCAACTGATGGCTCACCCCCAGCCTGCCCAAGGCAAAAGCCTCTGGCCTTGGGCACTCAGCCATCGACCTGCTCTGCTCAGCCCCGGCTGCTTGCGGCCACCTGGCCCCGGGGACTGGGTGGTCATGCCATTTCATCTCCACCCCCCGGGGCCCTGGGCTCATGCCACTTGGCCCCGCCCCTGCTCCTGATTGGCTGATAGCATAGCCAATCAGGAGCAAAGGTACGACCAAATTTGCATGTTTCTCTTTTATTATATAAGATGTTACTTGCTGCTCCTATTGTAATGTAACCATTAAGACAGTGATTTTTATTTTATTCACTGATGTATTTATAAATAAAGATATCACTAAATATTTTTAAATGTAAGAATGATCTTGTGAGTATGAAAGTCAAATTACAGTAAATTGAAGATTTACTAGATTATTTACTAGATTATTTCAACAAAGATTATAAATGAACCCTCAATTTTTCCTAAACCTCTCTTAGCAGCAATATCATATTTTAACCATATCTTAAGATATATCAAATATATCTTAATTTGAAAAAAACATTTAATTACTTAATCTTGTAGTACCCCCCATTCTTTGTGGAACATGATATTAATTATATTAGGGGAAATATACAATATATTTAGACTAAATATATTAATATGTGTGATACTACTTGGATTCAGAATTTAAAATCTTAGCTCCACCCCTTAGCTTGGACCTCAACAGTTTTATTTGCTGGTTAAGAAAATCTTTGTCTCAGTAATAACTTAGAAGCAATGAGTTTAAGATGCCAGAACTTCCTTGGCATACTCTATAGAGAAAGGGATTCAAAGAGTTAGGGAAATGGTAATGTTGGAATAAATATATTATGTTCCCTTGGATTGACTATTTCTAATAATATAAAAATTTTATTAACTGACCTGGTGAAGGTAAGTTAGCAAGCTCCCTATGTATTTTAATGAGATAAATGTACATCAGAGAGCAGAAAGTAAGCCCTGAAAAGGTTCAGGGACTCCCACATTAGTGATTTCAACTAGTGTTTAGGATATATTGGAGCTATTGTTTTCAATTTAAAGAAAAATTTTATACATCTCAGACTGCCATTCTGGAAGTCAAATTTTAATGCTTTTGTTTTATTTTTAAATCAAAAGTTAAGTATATCCAGTAGAATTACAGACTGACTTGGGAACCTATAGAGAAAGCTTTTCTTGACCAAATGTCAAGCAGTGTATATAATTATTTTATGTGTAGAGGTAGACACACACACACACACACACACACTCAGTGTTTGGCAAAAGTAGGTTTACAGTTGTAAGTTTGTAAAACATAGAGTTTATTCTTCTATTATTAGTTATTATTATTGCATTACTTCCCTTATAAGCAACTATAAACCTACTTTTGCCTCATGCTGTGTATATGAGATATTGTGTAAGGTATAAATTTATATTGATTCATAGGTAGTGGTTAAGTCTTATCTTGCTAGGAATATAACAAATAAAATTTGAATATTTAAAACAAGGAAGATTGGGAAAATATGAATGGACATCATATAATAAGGAGCAAAAATAATAAAAATTTGTATACCAAATAGATTCCTCCTCCAGAAGCATCTGTTTCCAAGGAGACTTTCCATTATCAGGTGGACAAGATGAACCATTCTGTTTATTTCAGTCAAACTCATTCTTCAAATACCTCATTGTCTCCTTCATTGGCTATGTAAAAATAAAATATGGACTCAGTAAACATGAATTTTCCCCATTAAGTATAATCTGGCTACAACTTTCCCACCCTGACAATAGATGTTACAGTTAGACTACCTTTGACCCTTTCCTTTAGTTGTGAGGAAATTATTTGTCTTCATGGGAGAACATGCACATATTCCAAATATGGATTTGCCTTTTACATCTGAGAAACTTCTTCCCGAACCTTCACTAGTGGATTTATAGAATGCTTTTTTAATGGCTTTGTCATCTTACATATCATTGATTACAAACAAAGAACTCATCATATATAATAAAACACTAATATGCAAATCGACTAAAGGTGGGACTACCTGTTGCTATGATGTGCACTGACCACTGGGGGCAGACACTCAATGCGGGAGCTGCTTCCTGATGGCCAGTGCACTCCCACAGACGGAGCATCACTCAGCCAGAAGCCAGGCTCCTGGCTGGCAGGCATAGTGGCAGTGGTGTGAGCAAAGAGTCCCAGATTGCAAGAGGGCATGGGATGGGTTGAGAAATCCTGCCTCCCCTCCAGTGAACCAATATCATGCACTAAGCCTCTAGTTTTACAATAAAAGAAATGTAACAGTGAACTCATGTACAAGGGGTACAATGGTCTTACCATGAACTCTTCACTCAGAGAAATAGAGTTGGATAGAATAGTATGGCCTCTTGATTATTCACTTATGCCCTACAGTTGCAGTGTAGTACAATGCATAATTCTAATTTCTTTTTAGCTAGAATGTATAAGTCTGAAAACCAAGGTAGAGGTAAGCCCCTTTCGTTAATATATTTGATAACACATTTCTCTAATGTTTGCTGCTCTCTTTGCAACCTTTGTTATCCTTTCTGGCTACCATATTTAAGAAGCAAAGATTATAATGCTACTCTGAATATTTAAACAAATGTGATTAATTTGGGGATTAGTTATATAGACAACGGAAGAGCCAAGAAATCAGTAGGAATCAGTGAAAGATTACCCCAAGTGGAATCTTATAGCACTGCTAAGATGAATGGCCAAATGAAGAACATATTGTTTTCAGAGCCCAGGAGCCTAGATCCTCATTGGAACATGGAATAATAAGAGGCTGGTCTTTTGGAAACAGTTCTTTTTAAAGTTGCACCTGACACTGCTAGTACTTCTGTAAAGTCAATTCAGTCAGAAGCCACTTGACACAGGAGTCTGGAAATGAAACCTGGATAGATCAGTGTTTGTTGTTGCTATGCAGAGGAGGAGAAAAGGGAGGAATTCATTTGTCTTCAAAATGAACCAGAAAGTTAGTGGGCTATTCTGAATTCTGGTTTGCTTAAGACAGACTTAAGAGCTCATTTCCTAACATTTGTCAGACTACTAAGTGACTAGATTTCAGCCAAGTATTTGACTTGCTTTTTCTTTTTCAATGAAATCTCACTTTTATTGAGTGTCAATTTATAGAAAGAAAAGGTAATAATTCCAACCAACTAATTTAATTATAAGATTTATTATTTATAACGAGGAAGACATATTGTTAAAAACAGTAATAGAAATGTATACCACTAATCCAAACAATTCTTAACAGTTCCAAATGTATAGAAAGGTCCTCCATGAGTAGTGTAATTTTTATTTTGAGGGTCCAAATTCTAACCTAAAAAAGTCAGTCAAGAGAGAGAATTTCGAGCTTACTTTCTGTTGGTTAGATGCCATATGGACATAAATGACTCAATGTATCATTCTTTAGGCATCTATAAAACTGAAAAGTTGACATTCAAAATAGTCATGACTCAGTCCAAATATGTGATTTTTAAAAATCAATACCTAGCAAATAATAGATTATGTAAATATAAGTCAACATGATGTAGTAGATAAATTCAATACTGGAATCCTCCCACAACCATATAAAAATTACAACTAAACTACAGAACAGTCATCATTTAGAATTGCATGAAATTTAGCTGAACAAAACTCCCATAACTAAGGCTATAAAGAAAAAGCTATAATGAGACTGGTAAGAGTGTTAGAGAACTAGAATTAGACGTTGTCACACCCACATATGTGGTGGATAAAAATCAGGAAGGATTTCTTGGCTGCAGAGGTACTCCCTGAGGAGCACGTGGTCGCAGATCTCTATCAGAGCTCTCAGCCCTGGGCTCCAGCACCAGGAAAAGAAGTCCCCATAACACCTAACTGGGAAAACAAGTGGAAATTGTGCATGAATAAGGAGAACTCCTGGAGTCCCAGGCATTCCTCTTTAAGAGCCCAGGAATGAGCTTACTTACTTTCACTTGCTCTGAGTTCCAGTGCTGAGACAATAGCTGGAAAGGCATCAGAAACATAAGGGGAAGAACTGAATTGTCTGGCCTCAGCTAGAGAGCTGGAAGGGCAGCTTACTCCCTGACAAAAGTGCTGGAAGAGGCCATTGTTCCTTTGCCAAATGAGCCCTCCCTCAACAGAGCTGGCAGGCAGGTACCATATCCGAGTCCCTATGATATCATCCCACCCAAATTTTGGGCCCGCCCAAGCTCTTTCTAGTGGCTTTTCCATAGAAAGAGCCTGTCTTGGCTCATGCTTTGGATATCTCTAAAATCTCTCAAGCAAGCAGCATATGACTTTGACATGCCCTTTACCTCTTGCTAAGAGGCCTCAGACCTGGTACTAGCTGCAGCTGGCCTCAGTTTGCTTGTTGACCTCTCCTGGGCACCTCCAAGACAGCATAAGTAGAAGCCATCTGTAGACCAATTTGTAACTTATGTCAGGTGGCCCTGGGCAAGGCACAGGTGGCAATTACACTTGGCCTGAACCTTTGAGGAAGCCCCATAGTCAGTACACCTGGTGGACAACATATTAGCACATTGAAGCAACACCCAATCACTTCTGCAAGCAACAAACTGGGGAGCAGACTCAGTAGACTATAACCCCACTGAAGTAAGTCCTGCCTTTTGGGGTCAGTTCATATACAGGTGATCTCCATAGTGGTTGGGCTTATTACTCTGGGAATAAATGACTCCCATTGTGGTACTAACAGAAATCAGAGCTCCAACTACAACAGGAGGGTATACACTGCCCACACAGGTGACACAGATGGAGTTCCCAGCTCTAGTGCTCTGGCAGGCTGTGCCGCTGGATCTTATAAGACACCTACCACAAAAGCTCACTATACCAAGTCCAGAACATGCAACAGCTCTATCTAATACTTAGAAACAACCACAAAGAGCAGCCAAAATGAGTAGGAAAAGAAACATATCCCAAATGAAAGAACAGGATAAAATTCCAGAAAAAGAACTAAATATGATTGAGACAAGCAAACTATGAGATGCAAAGTTCAAAACAATGATTATAATGATGCTCAATAAACGTGGAGGAAGAATAGATGAACTTAGAGAGAACTTCAACAGAGATATAGGAAACAAAAACCTAAATAGAAAAAAATTTAAAAAGAACCGGTCATAAATGATGAATACCATAACTGAAATGAAGAATACATTACAGGGTATCAACAATGGAGTAAGTGAAGCACAGGATCAAACCAGAGATTTGCAATGTAAGGAAGTAGAAAACAATAATGAGAATAGAAAAAAGAAAGAAAAGAAAAGAAAGAAAAAGAATTTTAAAAATGAGGATAGTATCAGGGGTTTCTGTGACAATTTCAAGCATACCAACATTTGCATCATGGAGATGCCAGAATGAGAAGAAAGAGAGCAAGGAACTGAAAACCTGTTTTAAAAATATAGTGATGGAAACTTCTCTAAACTGGTTTAGAAAATATAATTACAATTCAAAAAAGCACAGTCAGTACCAAATACGATGAATGCAAAGAAGCCCACACCAAGACACATAATAATTAAAATACAAAAGTTAAAGGTAGAGAATATTTTTATCTTTCTTTTCTTTCTTTATTGTTCAGTTTATTAATTACATTGTTTCCCCTTTTTTATCCCCCTATATCTTCCCTCCACCCTGTACCTATCCCACCCTCCACCCTCACCTCCCCCTCCCCAATGTCCTCTCCCATTGTTGCAAGATTTTTGTCCAATCTCTTGCTGTACTTCCAACAACCCTTTTCTCCCCAAGAATTGTCAGTCCATTCCCTCTCTATGTCCATGTTTCTGTTATAGTCACCAGTTTATCTTGTTCATCAGCCTATCAATTCACTTGATTTTTATGTTCATTTGTTGACAGATGTGTATTTGTTGTTCATAATTTATATTTTTACCTTTTTCTTCTTCCTCTTCTTAAAGAATATCTTTCAGCATTTCATATAATACTGGTTTGGTGGTGATGTACTCCTTTAGCTTTTTCTTATCTGCGAAGCACTTTATCTGATGCTCAATTCTGAATGATAGCTTTGCTGGGTAGAGTAATCTTGGTTGTAGATTCTTGCTCTTCATTATTTTGAATATTTCTTGCCACTTGCGTCTGGCCTGCATCGTTTCCTTTGAGAAATCCGCTGCCAATCGTATGGGTGCACCCCTGTAGGTAACTAACTGTTTTTCTCTTGCTGCTTTTAATATTCTCTCTTTATCTTTTGCTCTTGGCATTTTAATTATGATATGTCTTGGTGTGGTCCTCCTTAGATTCCTATATTTTGGGGTTCTGTGTACTTCTTGGGCTTTTAAGTCAGTTTCTTTCACCAGGTGGGGGAAGTTTTCAGTCACTATTTCTTCAAGTAGGTTTTCATTAACTTGCTCTCTCTCTTTTTCTGGCACCCCAATAATTCGGATGTTGGTATTCTTGAGGTTGTCCCAGTGGCCCCTTACACTATCTTCAATTATCTGAATTCTTTTTGTTTCTTGCTTTTCCAGCTGAGTGGATTTTGGTTCTTTGTATTTCAAATGTTTGACTTGGTTCTTGTGGCCCTCTGGACTGCTTTTAGGACTTTGTGTAATATTTTTTATTTCAGTCTGTGTATGCTTGATTTCTAGTTGGTCCTTTTTTTTTTTATCCGTGGGGGTCTGGTTCGTATCCTCAGAGGTCTTGTTCATTTCCTTGAGGGTCTCATTCATTTCCTTGTAATTCTCATTCATTTGCTGGTTGGTCTTGTTTATTTCCTGGTAATTCTCATTAAGTTGATCAGCCTTTTGTAGGAGCCTCTTGAAAAGCCTTATAACTGTGGTTTTGAACTCTATGTCTTGTCGTCTTTTCTCCTCCATTTCTTTCACACCTGATTTCTTTCCATGTCTCTGCATGGTGGCTGCTTTATGTGGTAGATATCCTCAAAGGGACAGTGGCTCAGTCTCCCCAGTTACCTGAGATGGGTACTCTTACTGCAATCCTTTATGGGTTGTATTCAGTGTTTTTGAATTTAAACCCAGCTTGTTGTTGTTAGCCCTAGGAGGGTTTGACCTCCAGGCCAATTGGCTGTGAAGGGAGACTGTGTTCAGGTTGGATGGGCGGAGTCTCTGAGCTGCGCAGGCAGCGTCAGTATCAGCTGCTTCCTATGCGGCGCTCGCGCTCTTGGGTCTCTGTTGGTTGGGGATGGATGCAGACACCTCCAAGAGAAAGCCGCTAGTCTCTTCCCCTTGCCAGACAACTCTGCCTTTCCCCAAATGTGCCTGCACACCAAAAGTCTAGCCCAAGGTTGTAAAATAGATGGTTTCCGGATCCAGGAGATAAGTTTCCAGGGGGCAAGTCGCGGGTTTGCGTGACCCTTGTGACTAGGAGCCTCTGCCGCTCCCCACTTCCAGGGTGTGTCCCCCAGACCTCGGACCTCGCCTGGCACTGGGGAGTCCATGTAGTGGGACGTCTCCGCCCTCCCCGTAGGAGAAATCTGCCCAGGGTTGCTGCTCCAGCCCGCGCTTGCAACCAGGCCAGCTCCTAACCTGTTTCTGTCTGAAAGGCTGCGCTCCCGCCGCTCCTGAGTCTCAGCGTACCACCTTTACTCTTATTAGTGGAGTTTTCATTCAGCCAGCTTTCTGGAGATTCTGGATGCTGTCTGTTTTGCTGTTATGTTGTAGTTCTTAAATCATTGCGAGGGGCAGAACAATAGGTGTTTACCTATGCCGCCATCTTGGTGTTCCCAAAAGTAGAGAATATTAACAGTAGCAAGAGATAGTCAGTTACCTACAAGTGAAATCCCACAAAACTATCAGCTTATTTATCAACAGAAACTTTGAAGGCCAGAAGGAATTGGCAAGAAACATTCAAATTATAAAAAGCAAGACCTATCTCTTCGGTAAAAGCTATCATTCAAAATGGAAGGACATAAAGAACTTCCCAGACAAGAAAAGCTAGAGGAATTCATCACCACCAAACCAGTATTACAAGAAATGTTAAAGGCTTTTCTTTAAAAAGAAGAAAAAAATTAAAAACAAGAATAATAAAATGGTAATAAATACATATCTATCAATAATTTCTTTACATGTAAATGGATTAAATGCTTCAATATAGAGACAGATGGTTGCTAAATGGGTAACAAAACAAGACACATATGCTAAAAGAGACTCACTTCAGATCAAAAGACACAGAGTGAAAGTAACTGGTGAACAAAAACAGATCCAGAGACAGAGAAGCATCAGACTGTCAAACCTCAGAGGAAAGGTAGGGGAGGGTGGGAGTAAGGGGAAGAGATCAACCAAAGGACTTGTATGCATGCATATAAGCCTAACAGATGGACCCAGACACTAGGGGGGTGAAGGCATAAGTGAGAGGTGGGAAGAGAAGACAATGTGAAAATAAGGACACATACATAATACCTTAATCGATAAATAAAAAAAAGTAAAATAAAACTTCACATTGAAAAAAAAAGACACAGAGTAAAAGTAAAATGATAAAAGAGATATTTCATGAAAATGGAAAGAAACAAACAAGCAAAAAGCTTGTTTAGCAATACTTACACTAGACAAAACAGACTAAAACAAAGATTATATAACAAGAAACAAAAAAGGACCCAGGAATTCTACTTCTGAATATTTACTTGAAGAAGCCCAAAATATTAAATTCAAAAGATCTATACTATATATCCATGTGTTCACTGCAGCATTATTTACCAAAGCCATGATATGGAACTAACCTGAATTTCCATCAATAAATGAATGAATAAAGAAGGAATGGTGCATGTAGACATTGGAATATGACTCAGCCTTAAAAAGATATGAAATCTATAACAACATTGATGGATCTAGAAATTATTGTGTGATAAGTGAAATAAGTCAGAGAAAGACAAATGTCATACATTTTGACTTATGTGTGAAATATAAAAAAAAATCATAAACCAGCAAACAGAACAGAAATAAATTCACAGATACAGAGATTAGACTGATGGTTGACAGTGGGGATGAGTGCTGGAGGGCTGGGTGAAAAAAGTGAAGAAATTAAAAAGTACAAATTGGATCCCTGCCTGGTAGCTCAAAACATCACCCTGATATGCCAAGGTTGAAGTTTCTATCCCTGGTCAGGGCACATACAAGAATCAACCAATGAATGTTTAAATTCATAAATAAGTAGAATAACAATTGTATATATTTCTCTCCATATTTCTCTCTCTTTCTTTCCCTTCTTCTCTATCTGTAAAATCAATCTTTAAAAAAGTACAAATTAGTGGTTATGAAATAATCATAAGGATGTAAAGTACAAAATAGGGAATATAGTCAGTAATATAATAACTATGTATAATATCAGGTGGGTACTAAATTTATCAAAATGATTACTTGGTATGTTATATAATGTCTAATCACTGGGTTGTACATCTGAAATTAATATAATATAGTATATCAATTGTAATTTAAGAATAAATATATTTAATGTATAAAGAAATTTAAAAATGAATATTTATATAAGTAATCCTAAACTAAAATATCCAAGTTGCTGTCATTGTGACCCTGGTTTTGGGGGTAAGCATCACAGAAACAGAGAATGGGATTACATCTGTCCTCAAAATTACAATCAGTTGTTAAAAACAGGTTCTTATTACATATGTCTTAAAACTAATAATCAAGATTATTAGTTCCCCAGATTTAGAGGACATCCTGATGTTGGAAATATGAACTTGGTCTTGCTATTCAGTGAATATAATGTCATGTCAAACGTAGTGTATGTTCGTCTTTAAATTTATAGACTGTTAACATATGTCCACTTATAAGAGTCATTTTGAGTATTAATGCTCTGCCTCAGAGGCATCCTGCAGATAGCTGCAAGATCTAACTTACTTTATTAGTGCATAAGTCATATCTTCTTTCTTTAAGAAACAATTTCTGTATTGTAATTGGTAAATATTCACCAATAAGAATTTCATAACCTTCCTAAAACATATCCCCGTGATATGATGGAATTATTTTTCATCTGGAGCGCTAGCCTAGACTCCTTTTGCACTGTCTTCAGTAAAAAGAAAATTATAACTCACTGTGTTTTCTTATATTTGTTAACGTAGGAAGCATTCAAACCTGTAAAGAATTTTTGTGAATGTATTTGAACCGAATGCAAGCAGAATCTCAAAGTACTCAGATAGTGCTTCAGAGAATGGCAGTTTTTCACCTATTTGTGTAAATTCCATCAAAGAAGGAGACATAAGTGGGCTACATGAATTCACTGATAGATTAGATAGGTGGGAGAAAGTAAAGTCAGGGGCACCTCTGGAACTGAATAAAAAGTAAAATGATGGACACATGTTCTTTTACATCGGTGGGTACAGGATAATTAACAGTCAACAGTTAACACAGTAAAAATAACAATGAGGGAATTTGTGATGTCTGTCTTGGCACATTGATTGTGCCCTGAGGGATCCAGAAAAAGGAAAGTTATAAAGGATAACCAAAGTATGTTATCCTTGATTCAAAAAGACAAGTTCAGTTAAGATCAAAGTTAATCTTTGTTAGGGAAGGTACCCTTCTAGGACATGACTACACATCACAAACAGTTTTTTAATTAAAATTTATTCAGACCATCCTTTGTGGTTACTGTAGGTTTCTGAGTTTGTAAGGCTGAAATGCAGGCTTTCCTGAGCTGGACCGGTTAGCATGAGGCCCCTTATTGTCCACACATTTGTTTCCCAAGCCAAAAAACAGCTATTGTTTAACAGTTTCTTCTTTCAGTTTTATAATTTCAATTCTACATTCAATAAAAGATTCTTCTATTACTTATATATTAAGTAATAATATTACTACTAATAATACTTATGCAGTAGTAATATTACATAATACTTATCATATTCTTACATAGATTTTTTTATTTAGAACTCTTGATTTTTTATATATGTATCTATATATTAACTGTTAAATATAAAATATAACAAGTTTCTTCTTTCTGCTTATTTCTCTTTTTTTTCCAAAGCACTTTGCTCATACTTTAACTATAAATAAACTCACATTCTATTTGCATATCTATATCCTTAACACTCAGAGGGCAGAGGGAGAATTTCTTATCAGTGATTTTGGTTCAGGATGTCTCTCAGAACTGGCACAGCAGAAAATCTCAACCATTTGACTCAATGGATCACATTTTTAAGAATAAGTAAGAATAATCCCTGATATTTCATCAGGGACTAACAATGTTCAAATCATAGTAGATGTTTTGTTTCTGGTGAATTATTTAATACTAGTGGCCTGGTGCATGAAATTAGTGCACGGTGGAGGGGGGATGGGGATTCCCTCAGCCCAGCCTGTACTCTCTCCAATCTGGGACCCCTCAAGCCTCTAGCTCCTAACTGCTCACCTGCCTGCTAGCCTGATCCCCCTAACTGCTCTCTCCTGACAGCCTGTTTGCTCCAACTACTCTCCTCTGCTGGCCTGGTCCCCCTAACTGCTCTCCCCTGTTTGCCGGATTGCTCTAACCTCTTCTGCCTTGGCCCCGCCAACATGGCTTTGTCGGGAAGGATGTCTGGAAGGAAATCTGGAACGTCGCCAGGAAGATGTTCAGTCTAGTTAGTATATTACCCTTTTATTAGCATAGATGCTACCTTGTCCTAAAAATACAGGTTGTTCCCAGGTTTTCCTATCATGGGAGGGGAGCCCGAAGTAGCATCCTGGGTTCTGACCAGGGCTTAAGTGCTTGTGCTTTATCTCAGCAGATGTGATTCCTAGAAGAAGACTCTTGGATATACCTTGAACATTTCTATCAAACTTGCCAAGTCATCCTGGAAAAATGTCAAACCACTTTAAACTCCCACCATCAACCATGCGTGTGCCCTCCATCCCACTTTGATGCCAATATAATTGATTTCTCCCTAGAAGCTTCCCTCCCGTCAGCTGGGAATGCTTGATACTTGAACCAACCTCATTGTTCAGCTGGGGACTTGATTTCCCGAGATAGAATTATGGAGGAAGAAAAATAGTTTTCCTCAACCTTTCTGAGTTCTTAGTGGAGGCCCTTGTAATGAAAGACTGATCGCCAAGAGAAAAACAAAAGTTCATTAACATGTGTACTTCATGTATATGTGGGAGATCTCAGGGAAAAACGAATAACTCCCTAAGCTGGCTTAGAATGCAGATTTAAATACCTTCTTCCTAGGGAAAGGGAATGGGAGATGTAGGCCTCCTAGAGGAGAGTAAATGATTTTTAGGAAAGATGAATGGGGTGGGGGAAGGGAGAGAAATAGTTTGTAACAAAGTTTGGGTGTTATGTCCTGTGACAGGAGTCAGTCTTCTCTGCCTGATGACACTTCTCCCATCAAGGGGACCTATGACATTTTAGCTCCTTTAGGGGGGTCTAATTTTAGACAGACCAGAAAACTTCAGTGAAATCCTCTGCATGCACTTGAAGTTTTACAAGAATCTGCAGCTCAAGATCGTCAATATAACAATAAATCATATTTTGGGGTGGTATGTTCTCTGACCTTCAGAATAAACCCAACAAAAGCTTGTTTCCTCTATCAGATAATTTGCCACAGTAGGTTATTCCATGGAGAGGGCATTCTGGGAGTGCTCATAACATACCCTGTGTATGTAGAAAGGTGTGGGCCACATCACTAAATATAAGGGACAGTTTTCTCATCTTGAGGAAAAGGAGATAAAGTTATAATAGTTTATTGCCCTTTCCACAGGTTTCTTGTGAGTTTGTGTCTCAGCTGCCCCCACCCGCCGCGCCTCCCCAACCCCCTCCCCAGCAGCCCCAGCACCTATGCATCGAGCCGTGGGGCTGCTGGCTGCCAGGCCTGTGGGTTTGTATCTTCAGTTCACCCCCCTCCCACCCCACAGCCCCAGGTCTGTGGTGGCGGGGCCTGGGGCTGCTGAGTGCTGGCCTCCCTGCTGGTTTGTGTCTCAGATCCAGCCCCTGAGAGCCCCAGTGCCCCCATGGCAGGGCTTGAAGCTGCTGAGTGCCAGCCTCCCTGCTGGTTTGTATCTCCAATCTGGGGGCTGCTGGGTGCTAGCCTCCATGCAGGTTTATGTCTCTGATTTGGCCTTTGCAGTTCTAGCACCTGGGTGGCAGAGCTTGTGGGTGCTGGGTACCGGCCCCCTGTGGGTTTGTGTCTCTGTTCCATGGGCTATTGGGTGCCAGCCTCCTAACAAGTTTGCACCTCACACGCCCCACCTGCCGAGCCCCTGCCCCAGCCTGGCCTGCCCCACCCTGCAGCTTCCACATCCCCTGCCTCCCTCAGTACTTCAAACTCAGTCCTACAGTGGGTCTATCAAGAGAACTACATTTCCCAGAATTCCTGGTGCCCCCTGATACCCTGCAGGAACCAAGAGCACCATGAATTTTCTTCACCCCATGGTGGCCACCAGAGTCTCCGCACATCCCAGAGACTGGCAGCAGCCCCCCACTCCCATCGTGGTGCTGGGCTGGGGGGCATGCAGGGAC
Source organism: Antrozous pallidus (assembly GCA_027563665.1). NCBI lineage: Eukaryota > Metazoa > Chordata > Mammalia > Chiroptera > Vespertilionidae > Antrozous > Antrozous pallidus. The sequence continues at coordinate 90,398,948 of CM050514.1, forward strand.
CCCACAAGATCATTTGCATGTGACTCAGGCACCATAAGCTTAAGGAGGGCCAGCCCTTAAGTACCTTGTGGGCTACCCTTATAGGGTGGTGGTTGCTTTCACTGCACTGTGGCCACACCCCTGCCAGCCTCGCCCCCTGTGTGCTGGCCATGCCCCTGCCCAGCCCCACCCTCTACTCTGCTCCACCCCCTGCTTCGCTCCACCCCCTGCTCCGCTCCGCCCCCTGCTCCAGTTGGCTGGTAGCATAGCCAGTCAGGAGTCACATTTGCATGTTACTCTTTTATTAGATAGGATATTGATCAATATATTTATAAGGTGATAGCCTAAACCTTTTATACAGACAAAATGACAGAATGAATGGAACAATCCTATCTAATGAAAGAGAAACATGCAAATTGACCATACCTCTGCTATGCTACCAGCCAATAGGAGTGAGAATGTAAATTAGCCCAACCAAGATGGCGAGGCCCATAGCAGCCAGGTGGTACTGAGGCTGCCAAGGTAAATAGGAAACACAAACCCGCAGGGAGGCCGGCACCCATAAGCCCCAAGCCCCGCTACCTTGGACCTGGGGCTGTGGGGGGGGGGGGATGGATTGGAGACACAAACCCGAAGGCCTGGCACCCAGCAGCCCCAAGGCCTGAGGTGAGGGGTGGGGGATAGCGGAGATGCAAACCTGCAAGAAACCTGTGGAAAGGGAGAAACTTTATCTCCCTTTCCACAAGATGAGAAAACTTCCCCTGGATTATTTAGTGATGTGGCCAACATTTTTCTCCAAACAGAGGGTAATGTTACAACCACTCCCAGCAAGGTCTGGTCAGAATATCATCTCCAAGGAATAATGCTACTGTGGCAAATCATCTAAAAGAGGAAACAAGCTTTTGTTGGGTTTATTCTGAAAGTCAGAGAACATGCCACCCCAACATATGCTGTGTTGTTATATTGATGATCTTGAGCTGTAGATGCTTAAAAAACAGCAAATGCATGCAGAGTATTTCACTGAAGTCTCATGATCTGCCTAAAATTAGACCCCCCTAAAGGAGCTTAAATGTCATAGGTCCCCTTGATGGGAGAAGTGTCATCAGGCAGAGTAGACTAACTCTTGTCATAGGACAGGAGAGTAGAAGTTGACGTCACACCCAAACTTTGTTACAAACTATTTCCCCCCACTCCCATTCATCTTTCCTAAATATCATTTACTCTCCTGTAAGAGGTCTATATCTTCCATCCCCTTTTTCTAGGAAGAAGGTATTTAAATCTGCATTCTAAGTCAACTTGGGGAGTTATATATTTTTTCCTGGAATCTCCCACATATACACAAGGTACACATGTTAATGAACTTTTGTTTTTCTCTTGGCGATCAGTCTTTCATTACAATGGCCTCCACTAAGAACTCAAAAAGGTAGAGGAAACCTACTTTTCCTCCTCCACAATTCTATCTCGGGAAATCAAGTCCCCAGCTGAACAATTAGGTTGGTTCAAGTACCTAGCAGTCTTGGCTGATGGGAGGGAAGCTTCTAGGGAGAAATCAATGATATTGGCATCAAAGTGGGATGGAGGGCACACACATGGTTGTTGTTGGGAGTTTAAAGTGGTTCAACATTTTTCCAGGATGACTTGGCAAATTTGATAGAAATGTTCAAGTTACATTCAAGAGTCTTCTAGGAATCACATCTGCTGAGGTAAAGCACAATTGCATAAGCCCTGGTCAGAACCAGGATGCTACTGCAGGCTCCCGTTCCATGATAGGAAAAACTGGGAACAACCTGTATTTTTAGGACAAGGTGGCATCTATACTAATAAAAGGGTAATATTCTAATTAGACTGAACATCTTCTGGACAACCTTCCAGATGTTCTTCCAGATATCCTTCCTGACAAGGCCATATTGGCCGGGCCAAGGCAAAGGAGGTTAGAGGTGACCAGGCAGTTAGGGGGACCAGGCCAGCAGGGGAGAGCAGTTAAGGTGAATAGGCTGTCAGGGGAGAGCAGTTAGGGGTATCAGGCTGGGAGGCATGTGAGTGCTTAAGAGCCAGATGTCCTGAGGGGTCCCGATTGGAGACAGTGCAGGCCAAGCTGAGGCGACCCCCTTCCCATGTACAAATTTCATGCACCAGGACTCTAATAGGTATTAATGGACAAAAAATAACTAAAACATAATTTTAAGTTTTTGTTCTTAAAGATAATAAAGAAGATAATAGTTGATTCTCTTTGATAAATTATTGTGGGTAAGAGGCAATAATAAGAACTTTATATGCATTTTTATACTTAGTCCTCAAAGAAGCTCAAAGATAGAGAATCTCTATTAAATAGATAAGAAACATGAGTCACAAAGACTGAATAAATTGCCCCAAATCTTGTACCTCATAACTGGTCTCATCTATAAGTATTTAAATCCTCATAAACAGACTCAACTGCCATAATTTTTACCATTATGCTATGTTAACTCTCAAAGCATGAAATGATCTTAATAGTTGAGTAAATGCTAATGTACCACAGGCAAATACAGACAAGTGTACTTGTTTTTAGCAAGGCGAGTCAAGTTGAAGATGTTCTTTTCTTTTATTTAATATGTATCTGTTTTGCTTTGCAATAAATTGCACCGTTCCACTACTCAGGAATACCTTGTGCATGAAAGCAGTATGTACTTCTAACAAAGCCGCTACGGAGAAGTACAGAAAACATTTAACAGATTCAGCCAAAGAGGACACAAACAGATCTTTAAAATGATGGACACTTTTTAAAATGGATCCTCTCTTTAAAAATTGTCCATCATTCTAAAGATTTGTTTGTGTACTCTTTCCTGAGGAATAGTCTATTAGGTTATTTTGCAACTTTAATTTTCCACAAAGAATCAATCAGAGTTCCATTTCAGTTCACAGTTATGCTATGCAATTTTAAATTACTAAAGATCATTAATACATATAATAGGTACATATTTTAAGGGGACTTGACTGTAATAGGCTATTAACTCGACAAGTGGCATTTAATATTTTCTTTAAAAATACTGTTATTGTAGGAGTTACATTATTTGTGAAATAATATGTAGCTATATTGCTAGCATAAATCTATACTAGATCCAAGTTAAAATTTGCTCCATATGAGAACAATAAATTAATCAGTTGTGCTAAGTATTTGTTTTATTTAATGTTTGGATGCTAAATTATATATTTGATTATGTTTCTTTTAGTCTATTTTCTTATTTGTTTCTGTTTTATTGTAGAAGACTGCAGTATTGGTCTTTTTAAATGTGAGATCAATACATTTTGGCTTGAACCTGTTTACCTTCCCTTTTAAATTAAGAGGGGGAAGCAAGAGCACGCTCCGTATTGATAACCAGAAAGGTGAGCCAAGGTGTTTTCTCAGGTCGCAAAGCAGAAGAATGAGCTCTGCAAACCAGGAGATCTATGCACAAGTGTGGAAAACTTATTATAAGCAGACTCAGACTCCCGGCCAGGGGAGGGGGAACCCAGGAAAGGGCTGCCCGTTAAAGCCTTGTAGTCAGGGGTATATAGTTGCTACAAGCCTGCTTCTAGGTCTACCTGTGTCATCACCTGATTGATTCTCTCAATTGTTTTTGCTGAGTAATGGACCTAAACTTTCCCTGTCTCTGTGTGTTCTTTCTCTGTTAGTGTGCTGAACTTTTTCTGTTTCTGTGTGTTCCTATATCTTGTTTTCTGCAGGCCCGCCCTTGTTTTCCCAGGCCTCCTGCTTTGAGTTCAGAAACTTCTTATTATTTCTGCTTTGGTTGGTTGGCTCCTGTGGTTAGGCTGCTCAAAATGCTGTCTGCCCCTGCCTAGGTTCTACTTACCTTTGTTTTCCACTGGACCCCTGCCCTGTCTGCCTGCGCTGCAAGTTAACCCCTTCAATATTAACTCAGAAAGTACTACAGGACCAAGTATTTTGGGGCAGACATAACATTTAGGGATATTTTTTAAAAATGCACTAAAATCACAGCAGAGGAAGGCCGCCATTTCTCGGCAGGTGGTCTGTAAATATGAATGCACGATGTATTAAAATACCCTCTGACGCCTTGCCACGTTGCCTGTGGCATTACTCTAAGGAGCTCCTCTGGTCTTTCACTCGCTTGCATACTGTGGGGTGCTATTGTTTCTGTCTCAGCTGTGACCATATTGGCACTCGGTTTTTCTCAGCCTTTCAGAATATTCCATTTCTTAGAAAATTCTTAAGCGCAGGATGAACTAAATGAAGGCAAGAGATTCTTTTGAATATGTGAGATTATCCACCACCTACTAACTCATTCACATTCTCAAGGTTAATTTAAACAGTAACTAGTACCTTTTGTACATCAGAATATAGAAGTTGTAATAATGTCTTTGCTGATTTGTTTCTTGTTTCAATTATAGTTGTCAGAGTCAATTTACAGCATTTTTTTCTGAAACAATGCTTTCTTTCTAGAAATTTATTTGGTTGTAAAACTAAATAATAGTTTTCTCACCCACACATAATCTACATGTGTAGATCATTATAATTATACAATAACAGGATTTATTCAAACTGGAATTTCTTAAGATATTTGAGTTTTCTTATAGATAAGTGATATTTTTCTTCAAAACACATGCTAACAAAGAAATTTAGTGTACTATATTTACCTATATAAAATACTAAATCACTAACTATTATTTTGAAGGAAATACTGGGTTTTAGAAATAATCATCTTAAAAAGCATGTTAAATATCAAGACACATGGTCTTATTAATGATCATGAAACTATAATCTAATTTAAAATAAGTGAATTATTATAACTAATTAAGACTAAGTTATTTTGTCTTATAAACTATAATCCATAAATCAAAGTCAATTGGCATAACTGTCTTCAAACAAATGGTTATATTGATTCTCAGAAAAATAATTTAAAGGAGATCAAATATATTAGATAAGTTTAAAGATGATCACAATTTCTAGTGTATTCAGAAACTAACTTGTCTAATATATATTTTTTCTATGCAATGTAAGCTTCTTAGAGAGCAGCATGAGTGATACAAAATAATATATATTTGTTTCTTAAACCTTGAATACATTATGCTAAGTTAAATAAGCCAGCCACAAAATCAAAATACTATATGACCCCACTTATATGAGGTACCTAGAGTATCAAATTCATAAAGACAGGGAGTAGAATTGTAGATGGCAGGAACTTAATTAAGAGAGAGGGAGGAATACAAAATTTCAGTTTAGGAAGATGAAATAAGTTCTTGAGATAGAGGATAGTGATGAGGGCACAAAATGCAATGTATATAATGCCATCAAACTGTACACTTAGGAAATGTTCAAAACAGTACATGTTGTTATACATGTATATTGACATATATTATCACAATTTTAAGTAGATAGGTAGATGGATAGATGGATGAATAGATAGGTAGATAAATAGATTATGATAGATTATAGGTCGATAGATAGAGAGGTGATAAATAAGATTAAGAATACATTATCTGTAGTTTGTGGTTTGTTCAGAAAAAAGGGCAAGAAGTGTCCAATAATGAAGGATGATGCAAGTAGTGATATAGGAAAATGCCCAACAAGCCATCAAGGAGTTGACATAGAATTCAGCTCCTTCCTACAGGCATGCCTGACTTTCCCTGTACCACATTCTGAATCTTGAGTGGTTTTATTGGATCTGGTGCATTTGGAGTGTCTATAATGTTTGTCTCCAATGTTGCAAAAAGACATGCTGGTTTACTACAGTGTGTTGAACAGCTCTATTGATTTCCTATACTATCATTGCATGGAAAACATGAGATACATTGTTTGCTAAGTTCTTGAGGTTAGATAAAAAAAAGATCACTCTGGATTGAAATGAGTTGTGAAACTACACACATAAAAATGTATGCAAAAGTCCCTAAAATATGAGTATAGTTTTAATAAGCATTTTAGTTGTGAGGTTTGTGCAGGAAATAATGAATAAGTGAATTTGATTTTAGCAAAAATATTAATGTAAGGGAATAGTGGGAAATAAATTTGGAAAGTAGTTTTGAGGGAAGCTTTGGGGAACCCACAAATGACAGGGAAAAAGTAGATAAAAAGAAGGCATTGGAGGTTTAATCTCTGGATTTTTAGTTCCATTTCCTTCTTGAGTTATAAAATAATGGCCATAAAATTATATTCATCAATTATTGCTACATATCTTAGATGTAATATAAACAAAGAGTTGAAAAAATGTTTTGATTTTGTTAAATGACATTCACTAAAAATCTAATTCTAGGAATGTAACCAAAATCTAAGAATGAGGTTTTTTTTTTGTTGTTGTTTGTTTGTTTGTTTGTTTTTGGATAGACATATGTGGATAGCTTCAACATGTAATAGTCTTTGACTGAAAGAAAATTGTGTGTATACTTGAGTTATTACTTTTGAATATACCACGGGGTTCTCTATAATAATGTGTGTCTCCAGAATAAAGTTTCAAATAATTGAGAAAAGAATCTTAGAGCAGAGATCTGATGCAATAGTTATGATTCAATAACCAGTTTGTATGATTGCTTCTGTAATTCTGTTAAGCTTTGCTAGAATCTCAACTTAATAAAATGGATAGTGATCAAAATGAGACAATTTCTCTGCTAACCTGACCCAGCATTTAATCACAACTTGTTAGCCATATATTGCAATATTAAAAATGCCTATCCTCCTTTGAGACCTCACTGATTTGATAATTGGAGATACATGTACCTTATTATTTTATGTCATTCAAATGTCATGATTAGAGAAACCTCTGAGTTATATATGAAAAATGTTAAGTCTCAAGACATTGTGTATGATTTATGATGATTGTTTTCTTCTCAATTTAACTATATCCTCTAGGGAGCTGAAAAAGAACCAGTCATCAAATCACCCCCAGGCTTCTGAAACAGAAGCAGAAGTGTTGAGACCCTTGCAATTGGCAAAGGCCACTTCCTCCCTAGTGGAACGATTTCAAAACTGGTCCTGGCAAAGTCAATATTTCTAGATGTTCTTGAATTTTGTCAGGTCACCTACTTCAGTCATGAATATAAACATTAAAGGGCATAATGCAGGAAAGTTAAGCAAGTAGATTTATAACAAAATTATCTCTATAAAGGCTATCATGATTATTATTATGATTATCGTCTCTAAACATGGCATTAATAATTTCAAAACACATTAAAACCTGCTAAGATATTTTTCTTTTTATTTTGGTTAGCTCAGCAATCTTCTGAACTCAATCAAGTAGTAACCAAACTGTTATTAACAAATTTAGACACAATTAATTGAAAATTCACTGGTTACAACAATACTAGGTACTGCTGCAAAAAATATAAAAGTTACACTTCCCCTATATTTTGAAATTAATAATTTTCAGATGGTAAGATTTAAGTGCAAAAATGACACAACTATTTTAAGATACAAATATGTTTATTTTCAATGATTTTTTAAATAATAGTTTTACAATGACATTAGCTGAACTTGGAATATGACCATACCTATGCACTTACTCACTGCTAAATTTCAGTACTAAATCTGAGATACTTTACTAGATTTTTCCACAAGACATCATTTTTATCTTACATATAGGATTTTTATATTGCATACTTATTTATTAATATATCTGCCTATATAAATAAGTTCCTGTAGGAACTTACTCTGCTTTATTCAACTTTCAATCTATGGTTCATAATAAATTATTTATATGTTAAATAATAATTGATACTAAGTGAGTGAGTAAATCAATGAATCAATAAATCAAGAAAGAAACTGTAGGATACCAATTCAGGCAAAGCATACCCTAGAAATTTGAACATTGAAAGCACCTTAAATATAAGCTAAGTCAAAGACTAATGATTATTTTCTCAAGAAATTATTGTGTACCTAGAACATCCAAGAGTAACACATGAAAAGATACTAAGAACAATAATAATCTTTAATAACAAGGCCAGGAATAAAAAGTAATACATAAAATCAATATTTTTCACTATGTAAACAACAGGTAATTATAAATCCCATTTATATGAATAACAAATTACAGTATTGAGCAGTAAACATACCAAACATTATTCAACAGTTGTTTGATGGAAATAAATGAACACACTATACAAAGGACTGATATGAAATTTTAATGAATATTCCAGGCATATAATATTTTTAAGTAGGATGCCTCAATATTCAAGAAAAGATAGGTCTGCCTACATTAATTATAGTCATTAACACTGCACATCAAAAATCTTTTGTTTCTTTTTTCTTCTGGGCATGTAGAATTGACTTTCTTGCTTCCTTGAAGTTAAATATGGCCATATGACTTACTTTGGCTAATAAAATATGAGAAGTTACATGTGTTGCTTCCAGGGAAGAGCTTTAACTGCCAGTACATGACTTAACATGTTTAACTTACTACATTTTTCTACAGAATTTATGGTAGCAAATTTCAAAATGAAATCTGTTAGCTTAAGTCCCTGAGTAGCTATTATGATAACTGACTACCCCACCACCACTCTTATTGAATTGCTTTGAATGAATAATAGACACAAGTCATACAATATTATTGTGTTAAGTCACTGAGTTTTGATGATTACCTTGGAAATTTGTTAACATATTGAACTACAGAACATTAATCAAGAACAGAGATCAAGAAACTTTTTTGTGTAGGTTCAGATATTAATTATTTTTGGTTTTATGGTGTATATGGTTTTGGTCACTCCTTAACTTCAGCTGTCATAGCACAAAAATAACCATAGGTAATATCTAAATGTATAAATATGGAATTGGAATTTGCTGACACCTAATTTAAAAATTTAAAATAATTCTAATAAATTTAAGTGTGCTTTATTTTTAATCTAATTCGACACTATAGTTGATATGAGAAAATATGTAATGACAGTTACAAGATATCTGAAAAATAAAAGTAATTGAGCCAAATCAACCTACACAATTGTTAATACATATTTGAAACATCATTGTAGATTCTGACACATGAATGGATAGACCATATATAAGAAAACATTACACAGTAAAGGTGTCACATACCAGTGAGGAAAAGATAGTTTAACATTACAAATAGCAGGAACAAAATCAAAAGACAGACTTTGGAAAACCTATTTGCAACAATTTGACAGTTCAGTTTTAATGATTTTACTTTAAATATCAAGTGTTCCTGCAAATTGATATGAAAAAGGTCAACAGCTCATTAACAAAATAGTATAGGCATGAAAACAGAAGTTATTTGTAAAATAGAATACAAATGCATTTTTGTAATATGAAAGGACACTTAACTTTATGCTAAGAAAAATTAAACAAAAACTGCATTTTTATGAAAGTTTTAAATGCACATTTTTTGTGTGTGCAGAACAATGTAAATTTCTGTGTGGGACAAATATCTATCAAAATCTCAAACATAAAGATCCCCTTTAACTAGGGATTTTTATGTTTAGAAATATATACTATAGATATTCTAATATAAACTTAGATATAAATAAAGCACATTTTTATATTTATTACAGAACAATACTGAAAACACTCATATAGTTACAATAGGAAACTAGTGCAATACATTATACTCCATATATTAAAGGGAACTCTAGGTAGCTACAAGAAAAATAAGACATGTCTTAAATCCTGATATAAAATTATCTATAAGGGGAAGAAAAAGATTCAGAAATGTCTATAGTGTGTTCTACTAATTATGTTAAATGATTGTATAGAGATAGAACATCTCTAGAGCAATGCATAAGAAATTAATAATATAGGTAAGTCTTTAAGGAATAGGCTTAGGGCCCAGGAAGGGCCAGAATAGAAAGTAGAGGTCTGCCTAAGCTGGTTTGGCTCAGTGGATAGAGCGTCGGCCTGCGGACTGAAAGGTCCCGGGTTCGATTCCGGTCAAGGGCATGTATCGTGGCTGCGGGCACATCCCCAGTAGGGGGAGTGCAAGAGGCAGCTGATGGATGTTTCTGATTCTCATCCCTCTCTCTTCCTCTCTGTGAAAAATCAATAAAATATATTTAAAAATTAAAGAAAGTAGAGGTTTATGTAAAATATGTAGAGATCTATGAAAATATACATATTTTCATTACTGATAAGTTTTGTTACTATAGTCATGCTTTTTATTTTATAAGTGAATTATTTTAAATTACATGACAAACTTTTATTTTAGGAAAGGAATTTATTCTACATCATGCCTTAATTGGCTACCCAACATTTGTTATGTTCTTCCCAGGATGATTTAAATCTTTTCAAATTTAATAACTTTAATATTATTTTGTTTTGAGAAAAATCTGCTTTTCTATAACTACTAGTTCTTGGTCTTTATTCTACCTCCAATATTATTTATATCAAATTTAACCTCTTTCCAATGGGCACTTGCAAAATGCCTCTCTATCCTTCTATGTCTATATTTCTATGGTATATGTTCTCTAGACATTATTCATATGACATGATTTTAGATCTTAACATCATTATTAATACCACTAATTTAGCTTCTGTTTACTAACATCCTCTTTAAAATCTGCCAAAGTTTGCCAAACCAGTATGGTTAAATGTTGACATATGAACCAGGAGGTCACAGTTTGATTCTGGGTCAGAACACATGCCCAAGTTGGGCATATGTAGGAGGCAGCCTATCAATGATTCTCTCTCATTGATGTTTCTTTCTCTCTCCCCTTCCCTTCCTCTCTCTGAAATCAATAAATACATTTAAAAATAAGTACATAATATTGGCTAAAGTTTGACCAATTAAAAGTATAGAGGTTAATATACTTTGCTCCTTTGATAGTAACACTACACTTTTATTACTATAATTTAAGATTAAATCAATATTTTGTCATTATAATACACTAGAGGCCTGAGACACAAAATTTGTGCAAGGGGCTCAACCTTTGCAGCCCCAGCTGCCTGGGTCCTTGCAGACCTGGCTTTGTCAGGAAGGTTATCTGGAAGGAGTCGTTCAGACAGTTGTTCACTGTTCGGCTGTTTGGTCGATTTGCATATTATGCTTTTATTATTATAGATTATTAAATTGTATTTATTTTACAGTGCATTATAATTGGTAGATTTTTTTATTTTTATTTTTTGGTGGACTTAACTAATAAGTGCAAGATCCAGAAACAGGCAAATTGAGATCTGCTTCACTTATCCATAAGGCTATGTTTTTTTGACATCTTAAATTATAACATAAGAAAATAATACTACCTACTTCATATTTTCTTTTGTAAAAATTCAATAAGAGATCCCCTATGATCTTACTGATGTAAGGCTGTGACTCTTAGGATTAAGAAACAATGTGAAATAGTGACAAAAACTGTTATAAACATATTTTTGAGGTAAAATTCTCTAAAAGATTATGCAAATGTTTCTAAATTCTGACAACAAGAAAAAATGATTTTAGTGTACATTGTAAAAAGAAGGGGGAATGGAATAAATTATATAACAGTAACAGGTAACAGAAATCTTAATACTTCAATTAACATTTCATTATGTTTTATTTTTGGAAGGAAAAACATAAATGCATTTTTATGCAGTTAAGTAGACATTAGCAAAATCTATAAGGTTAAAAATGCAATAGAAAATTTGAAGGGTCTTTATTAAATTGCTTTAATATTTCTAGTACAGCCAGACGGGTAAACCTTTGAGATTATGGGGTAAGTAAAGTATGAATTGGAAGCAAGTTTTTAAGAGTTGTAATAGTAACTTTTCTATTAGTGATGGTAATTGCAAGAAATTCAATTAGGAGTAAAAAAAAAAGATCAATACAGAGATAAATATCATCTAGGTGTGGCAGTGGTCCCATCCATATTTTTTATTTCCATAGGCAAACTTCCTACCATATAAAGTGGCAATCAGTTCTTACTTCTCCAAAACCTTGTAGATGTTAGGCATTTCCTAGAATTTTAGATATCTTTGCAAGCACTTTAGAACCAAAGAGAATTTTACACAGGAGTCTGTCTATTACAAGATGTGCTTGACTCCTCTCCCATTTGTTTATGCTGAGTTGTTTAAGAAATTACTAGGCAAGTCAGACTGTTCCTCTCTTTGAGCCATCCTTACATCATCAAACGTTACCAATATAGGCATGCTAGTTTACCATGGAAATGCACATTTATTTATTTTTAAAGGTTGAAATGATAGCTAAGATAGCTATTCCTTTATATCAGTGAGAAAGGAGAGTATTATTCAATATTTATTTCTTCAAAAGGTTGGTATGCCCCCATGGGTGCTCTGTCTCCTCATAGTAAAGTTCACTTACTTGGACCGTCTCTTATATCCATATTAGAGGCTTATGGCATGAAATTCATGCATGGGGGAGGGTGTCCCTTAGTCCTGCCTGCACCCTTTCCAATCTGGGATGCCGTGGGGGTTACCGGCAGTTGGGTATCCCTCTCACAATCTGGGACTGCTGGTTCCTAACTGCTCACCTGCCTGCTTGCCTGATTTCCCCTAACCACTTCTGCCTGCCAGTCTGATCACCTGTCAACCACTCCCTTGCTGGCCTTCCAGATGTCTAACTGCTCCCCTGCCAGCCTGATGGCCCCCAGCTGCCCTCCCCTGCCAACCTGGTCATCCACAACTGCCCTCCCCTGCAGGCCTAGTCCCCCCCCGCCCCTAACTTCTCTCCCATGCCAGCCATCTTATAGTGGCCATCTTGTGGTAGCCATCTTGTGATGGCCATGTTGTGGTGGCCACCTTGTGATGACGTCAGTTGAGGGCATGATACCACCTAGGCCTGTGATTTGCAAACTGTGGCTTGCGAGCCACATGTGCAGGCAGGGTGCAGGCAGGTTCTTTGGCCCCTTGACTATGGCTCTTCCACAAAATACCACGATTGGGTGAGTCTATTTTGAAGAAGTGGCGTTAGAAGAAGTTAAAGTTTAAAAAAATTGCTCTCAAAAGAAATTTCAATCATTGTACTGTTGATATTTGGCTCTGTTAACTAATGAATTTGCTGACCACTGACCTAGGCTTTTATTATATAGGATAACTTCTTTTTTAATTCTGATGTAGAAAACAATCTTCATCTTTCAAAAAGAAATAACATTCTTAATGACCTATTGTCCCATTGTGTTTCAGGCAGTCTCTCTCTCTCTCTCTTTCTCCCCCTCTCTCTTTTCATATACATATGGCATCCCCAAAAATATATACACACTTAACAGCTGATAGTTGAACTTATGTTTATTTCTTTTAAGATTTAATTTATTGGAATTCGTAATTATTTAAAGTATATATATATATATATATATATATATATATATATATTTGGGGGGAACACCATATATATTTCTTAGCCTTACCTCATTTGGAAACATTGCCTCAAACAGTCTGATATGAAGCATTATTTCTTGATTAAGGCTGAATTACAAGAAAACCCAGATGGATTGTCAGTGTTTCCCCTTAGTTGTTTTCCTTACTGCACAAAGAGATTTGAAACGGTTTCTATGCCACAATTTAATTCAATTATTGAAATGTAGTATCTCACCCAAAATGGACATGGACTGGGTTACTGATGATATATATGACATATTTTAGAGAATACATGAAATGAACTTGTAATGATTCCAGTTACTGATTTCCTCCTCCCTCGTTTTTTCATTCTTAGAAGTCTCTGATGAATTGACATGGAAGACTGGAACTGGGACTTCCCTAGAACATACACAGCCAGATAGTTTAACCACATCAATTATAACTGAAGAAATCTGAGTATTTTAGAAGATATGTCATATCTGGAAGATAGGAATATTTTTAATGACAGATTTTGAGGTTTAGTAATCAGAGAATATGGGAAGTCAGAACATAAGTTATGATAAAGAAGACTGGAAGAGCACTACTCAATTAAGGAGAGTGTGCTTGATGCTGACTATAATGACTCAGAAATATCATTGCTATAAACAGACACAAAGAATGTCATAAAAGGTGACAGTAAAATGACAATAACTTTGAACCACCTTTAGTGACCAAGAATAAACAGGGAGCAACCGTATATCTTGTGTAACAGGACAGAGCATATAAAGTAGCAATAATTATTCCTTTTATGGATGAGATGAATTGAGGGGACATTTAGTTTTCTTTTAGGGTTTGCATGTGGACTGAATAATTAATAAACAGTTGATACTTTGAGACAAATAGTTACTGAAAGTGGGAATTCTGAAAAAAATATTTCTAATGAAGTGACAGTAGTATAGAAAGGGTTTGAAGAAGGGGGAACAATTAGACACATTTTATCATGGAAAGACTAGTGCATGTGAAATGTAAGATTGTTGTCATTTAAAAACTTAATTGTGTGTGTGTGTATATATATAGAGTTGTTTGTTATAAAATATAGCCAAGGTTCAACATCCATCATGGATGAATTGAATAACACTCCCATCTAAATTTCATCCTGGAATTTGGATTGCCATTCCCTTCCCCCTGCTCTGGAGTGGCAATCTCTGGGTACTAATTGGAACCCTTACTCATATCACTATGGATGGGGCATTTCCCATAATCTGCAATTTCCTTTCCCCCAAGTTCTGGGGCAGATTATTTGCTACACTTTCCGCCATTGTCACTGAGCTCATTAGACTCTTTGGAGAACTTCAGCTCTTTCATACTTACCTCCAAGTAAGATATGACACCAAAGTTAATTTACTGTTTTGTTCTTGTTTATGTAGTCTTCTCTTCAAAAATTACACTCTCCTTTTGAGGAAGTTAGACCAAATTCCCCAAGGGTAAAGCTGTGTGCTAAAAAGTAATATGTGACCATATAAACAGTTATCTTAGCCTTCCTTACCAAAACCAAATAAGATTTCCACATCTCTACTCTACCCCAGAAGGGGATTCCTGGCTTCTAAAGACTTCTTTCTAGGAGCCAAGGTCTTTTAAATCCAAGTTCAATGTTAATCGAAGAGCTAGTTCTAAAATTCCCTTTATCATAGAACCTAGAATCAATCTATAGATAGTTCCAGATTCCTGGCAAGAAGTCTAGAAGAAGGTGAATTTTGCTACATTTAGTAGAGGGACCAGGACAAAATGGAATTTTTAATTTTTTGTATAATAATTATCAATGCTTAATATTGACTTCGAACACATTATTACAATTAATAAATGATCTCTCACAAAATTCTTAAGTAGAATGGCAATAATGAGTAAAAGCTTATTATAGTACTTGGTATAATATATGACACCTGTTTTGCTATCTAAAACACACTGATAATAGGTAGAGACACAGCTAGGAAGTTTGTTACATTTTCAGGTATCTGTGTTTTGATACCTTACCCTATGTAATTGATCATTAACAGAATTACATTAACTGTAATTAACTAGTCTTCTTGATGTTGATCCTGTTTTAACAAGCATTGTCATATAAGATATTCAAAATAATTGAATTAATAAACTCACATCAATTTCAAATATTATTTACACATATTAAATACAGGAGAGTCAACATGTCTTGATTATCATTCCAGTTTTAGCATTATATTTCTTAATCAGTCATTAAAACTTGTTGAAATGCATGTAGACTATATAATTTTTAATTTTCACAAAATAGAACTCTATCATTTCTCTAAGTAAATGCTATCATGACTTTAGCCACTAAATTCTTTCTCTGCTAAAGTAAAAACAAAACGGCAAAGCTTGGTGTAACATACATCTCCTGCTGAGTCCCCATCGGTCCAGGTGTTAAAAATTGGACACTTTTTTTTTCATGCCCTTGATATATGAAAACAAAACCAGAAGGAAAGTTGTTGAGGAAACTGTGTTTTAAACAGTAGTAGCTCAATCTGTTGATTTACAGGCTACTGATTTACAAGCTGTGAATGAATTGAAGCCTTCAGCAACAGGAAGCTCTGCCATTGGGAAACCCTAGAGCTCCAGCTGGAGCCCAGGGACCTGCTTGACTGCTTACAGGAAAACTCACTCCAGGAGCTCCTGTAATCAGAGTTGTTAACCAGAAGGAAATGTCTTCAGTGCTCTTACATAGCTCTTAATCAGATACTGACAGAGTGCCTTTGATCAACATATTTGCACCATGAGGTTAACCAGGGGGTTCAGTATGTCCACATAGATTTCACAGTCAGTTCCAAACGTATACAACCAACAGAGAGACTATTCAAACCTGATCCTGTTGCTGGCTTCCTCCCTGTCCTCTCCAGCTCTGGGATCTGTTGCGGGGATTAATGAACTACATTTTTCAAGCATCTTGCCATCTCTGAACTAGAACAGAGAGTGAAGCATGAGGCATTGTTATGGAGGCCTGCTTGTGACTTCTTTGATATCTCCACATGTCTTAATTGAAACTTTAGACAGTGGCACCAGCCTGTTGCCCTGTGTTAGGCCTGTAAGAACACAGTAGTGGAGAGAAAGAAACCTCAGGGAGGAATTATCTCACAGACAGAGATCACTGGTGGGTGAAATAGCCCCGGCTGAGTTATTTTTCATTTGCCAGCTTGGTTGGTATCCAGAATCCGTGACTTGAAATGAAACTACTCTGTAGTCGCCTAGCAGAGAAACAAAGTTGGCACAGAGGTGCCAGAGGAAGTAATTCACAAGGTGCATCCCAAAGAGGTTGAGGAGAGAGTTATATATTTTTGTCACTTTAATTGCCTGTGAAATAGTTCTTGTACTTTGTGTTAGTGAACAAGATGGATTAACTCCATTGTATCTTAGGGAAAAGGAAATCCCTGGGTCTGCACTGAGCTTGTTGTGGAGGAGACATGCATGAAGTAATGCTAATAGATTTTTTTAGTATGTTTTAAAACAACACTTTACAGGGTAAACATATTGCTGCACCCTGACTTTGTCATTAGATGGCACAGAAAAAATATTCACATAAGTAAGCATGAAATTTTACAAAACTACAGGTTGCAGTTGTATTTAAAAGAAATAAAATGAGTATTCTTTCATTTAGATGTTGACAAAAGATTGACAATATGTATCCAAGAGCTACCAAGGAAAACAAAGACAAGTGTTAGAATCACTTTATAAAAAAATCTTAAGCATTTGCACTTATAATTTAAAACAGTAAAACTTAATTTCAAATGCACTATCTTTATAGTGCTTAAAGTACTAGTTTTTCATTCTACCATCCCACCAAAAAACCTAAGGAAATTGAATAACCACCTTTCATGTTCTAGTTACTGACCAATAGAAGAAAAAAATGAAAAAAATTATTGAGGCAAAATAAGAGATAACTGGTAATAGTTACTCTTTGATATATTACCTTGAAATTTAGGAAGTGATTAAAATATAGTGAATACATTTTTTCCTGGCCTTTTAAAAATTAACTAATATTATTCTAATTTGCGGAACAGATAATAAGTTTATCTCCCAGATGTCAATATTTGTTTCAGGTGAAATCACAGTCTAATTATTGTTTGAAAACCTCTATGTTATAATTTTTATAAGTTAATTACAATTTAAAGTAAATAATTGTTATAGCTTTTTTCTCCAGAATTCATCTGATTTTACTTTTTGTTGAAATTAAATTTCATAAGAAATAAATTTTAAAAATCATTATAAAATAAGTTTTTCCAAGTAATTAAGTATGATGTTTTAGAGAATTTTAGTGAATCTAGCAGCACTAATATAATGGCAAATATTCTTAACTAGAAATTTATGCAAAGCTTTGAAATGTACACAGAGATTGCCAGATATATTTTAAATGGAATACTGGGCATTGTATAAGCGACCTTCTGCAATGATTTCATTCTATAGGACTGTCCACCTATGAAAAATAGAAATTAACTTGGAAAAAAACTGAGGTAATGCAAATGCATCCTGGAATTGCATTACATAGCAGTGTAAGTGATTCTTGCTCATGGCAATGAAAATAAATTTTATATAGAATATAAATCTCTAGAATTCTCATTGAATTGATTTTAACAGTTTATCATAGTGGGTTAAATAGAATCTTTGACAAGGTTCATTTCATATTAGTATGAGAGTCACAATTTTATCTCTCTTATAATTATATTTCAGCAGACATGAGGGAGAAAATAAGAGCTCTTTAAAAAAGTGAGCTTGCTGTAGTTTTCCCTTATACACATGTTTTCACATTAGTTAATGTTAGGTATGCTCATTAAAAATATCCCCAAAAAGTGTTTAAATTCTAGAATGTACATGGGAGGAATGATTTTGTTTTATTTATTAGTGTTGGTTTTTTTTTTGAGAACCTCTAACAGCTTTGTAGTGAGCATTGAGTATTTGTTGCACCAAATGAAGCCTAATATAAAGAATGGACATACGTAATATAATCACATCTAACTGGAAGGACAGTATGCAAATATCAAAAGGAAAGACTGATTGATTTAAAATTTATTTTAAATGTCATATTGAATATTAGAGTGTACCTAATGAAACGTTTAAAAATATACGTCTAAGTTGATATTAGAGAGAGAGGAAAGGTGACAAAGAGAGAGAAATATCAATCAGCTGCCTCTTTCATGCCTGCTGTGAGAGATTGAGTCAGAAATCTGGGCATGTGCCCACACCAGGAATCGAATTGGAGACTTGTTGGTACATGGGTTGACATTCAACTACCTGAGGCACCTGAGGGCACAACTCTTTCTTTTTATTATTTTCTATACCATGAGAAAACTTTTTCTGTCTTTGTTTTCTTTCTTGGATTTTTAAAGAATCATAGGATAAGCTGACAATTTTGAAAATACAAATGAAATCCAGTGGTTGGCCAGTAAAACTGGGAACTATGATTTTGAAGCTCTTTTTAATATTAACTGAGGACTTTTATTCTAACATAAAATGTAGATGGCAAAATGAAAGTGTCTTCATTATTAATCTATAGCAATATAATTGCCTCATCTTTTCTTTTTACACACCTATGAAAAATGTGATTGAGAAGGTCATCTGACACTATTTGATTTTACAAAACATTACACTATAAGCCAACTTTTCTAGTGACTTTAAGAATTTGATTACCTATACCTTTGTGTAGTTTTAAAATGTATATTCTGCTTGAGTTTCATGAAATCCTTGGAACTGTAGGTTTAAAGTTTTATCATAAGTTCAAAAATTTTCAGCCAGTTTTTTTCAAGTAGTTTGTAACATTTCATTTTTAGATGTTAGGTTTTTTAATCCCTTCACATATTAATTATCTTTGTTTAAGACATAATTAAGTTACTTGAAAGCAGATTCTCTGAGGCAGGTTGTTTAAACTGTTGTAGGCAGGGTCAGAGTAACTTTTAGTCTAAGCTTGATTGACCACATTCCAGAGACAGTGACTTTCTCAATTTTTTTCAGTACTGCCTGTCTTTTCTCATTCTTGAATACACAATCTAGGGGAGCCTCAGTCTCAGTAGTTCTGCTTCCTCCTTCCTCCAGCCTCTGATACATTGATCAACATATATCTGTTGATGGATACTCAGGTGATTATTCAAGGTGAATCTGCTTCATATCTCTAGAGTTCTTTGTGTAACTCTGCTCTCGCGTCCTATAGCCTTTGAATTCTTCATGTTTTACCTTCTCAAATGCTTAACTCTGTCTCTGAAACATGGGCAATCATAGGGCTTTAATTGTTTACAAGAGGCCTAGTGCACCAATTTGTGCACAGGTGGGGTCCCTCAGGGTGGCCTGCAGAGATTGGGCCCCAGCTCATACCCCCAACCTTGCAGCCCCAGCTGGCACCCCCTGCCTCACAGCCCCACAGCCCCACCTGGCACCCCATCTAGGCCTGGCACCAACCCCTCACCTGCTCCACCTTCCTGCCTGTGGGGCAATCAATTGGGGCCTGGCTGTCCACTGGGAGATCTGCAGGGCAATTGAACCCCTCCTCACATCCATCTTGACCTGGTTCTTGCTGCATTTGTTCCATCATCCCACCACGGTCCCGCTCTCATCGGGGCCTGTTGGGGCCGGCAGAGCCTCCACTGCTGCCCACTGCCTTTGCCTACTTGCTGATGCCCACTATGTTTCATGCTGCCCCTTGGTGGTCAGTGCATGTCATAGTGAGCAGTCAAACTCCTGGTTGAACAACAGCTGGACGGGACAATTTGCATACTAGGTTTTTATTATATAGGATTTTTCTTCCTTCTAGGATGACTGCTCTTTGCTATCTATTGTCTCATATCTGAAAATCATTATTTCATATGTTTTGTTCATTTTTTGAATTGTGTGAGACTGGAGAATAAATGTAATTACTATTACTCCATCAGGGCCAAAAGTAAAAATCTGTAGCTCTATTATACTGGGTCTTCCCTAGCTTTTGAGCCATTTTTTAAAATGTCTTGAATATTCTTTGATTTCAAATTATGAAATATTAGGGCTGGACCCTAAAACTCTATACTTTATGCCAGCCAAGAATAAAGTAGGTAGCCACAAAGGACCTGAGGCAGGCCTTAATATTATATATGTCACCTGGTCTCTGCAAGAAGTGAGAGTAGTAAGAGCAGTAATTGAAGTTAGTAAGAAGGTGTTTTTTGGAAAAGTAGTAGGAATAATGTAGTAGGTAAAAGGAAAAAAATTTTGTTTTGCTTTTCCCTTTTTGGGGTAAAAAAGATGCCTTAGTCAGTGTGGCTCTGTGGATGGAGCATCAGCCTATGGACTGAAAGGTCCCAGGTTTGAGTCCAATCGAAGGGCACATGCCTGGGTTGTGGACTCAATCCCTAGTAGGGGGCATGCAGGAGGGAACCAATCAATGATTCTCTTTCATCATCATCTCTCTCTCTCTCTCTCTCTCTCTCTCTCTCTCTCTCTCTCTCTCTCTCTCTCTCTCTCTCTCTCTCTTATTTTCTCTCTGAAATCAATAAAGAAGTTTATAAAAAGCCTAATAAGTAATATAGTTTGCGGCATCTCAAGTGCTAAAGACCAGGACACTGAATATCTGTGGAACTTGTACAGGGCACAAATCCAGGGGCCCCTTTCCATCACAGTCTATAGCCTTTGATTGGCAGCTGAGATATCAACTCTAGGAACTTGTTAGAAACACAGAGTTTCAAATCACACCATAGACCTACTGACTCAGAATCTGCATTTCAATAAGATCTCAGATGACTTTTATGCCGATTAAATTTGAGATACATCTATGTGAATAATGTCCTGGAGTTGTGAGTACACAACTTGCCTGAACCCCCAAGTTGGTAAAAATATGACTTAAACAAGATAACTTCAAAAACTGGGTTGAAATGTCTCTGGGTAGCCAGATTATTTATATATATACTAGAGGTCTGGTGCATGAAATTCCCTTAGTGCAACCCCTCCCCCTCTGCCCTGGGACCCCTCGGGGGATGTTCGACTGACTGTCAGAAATCCATTTCACAATCCAGGACTGCTGGCTCCTAACTGCTCACCTTCCTGCCTTCCTGATTGCCCTTAAGTGCTTCTGCCTGCCAGCCTGATCACCCCCTAACCACTCCCCTGCCAGCTTGATCAATGCCTAACTGCTCCCCTGCTGGCTTGATTGTCCCCAACTGCCCTCCCCTGAAAACTCGGTCACCTCCAAATGTTCTCCCTTGCATATTCCCTCTTTATTAAATGGGTTTTTTTTTCTTTAACATATTGGACACCCCTAACTGATTTGGGGATGGAGAATCAGCCTGCAGACTTAAGGGTCCCAGGTTTGATTCTGGTCAAGCGCATGTACCTTGGTTGGGGCCACATACCACAGGGGGAGTGTGCAGGAGGTAGCTGATTGATGTTTCTCTCTCATAGATGTTTCTAGCTCTCTAACCCTTTCTCTTCCTCTCTGTAAAAATAAATAAAATATATTTAAAAAATCATATTGGGCAGTGTACCTGCTGTGGTCTTGACAAACCAGTAAAAATGTAAACCCAAACTAAAAGTGTTATAAAATAAACTCCTTAAACAGGAATTTCATGAGACCTTGGAAAGATGATATCATGTGGTTGTTTCTTCCTTTTTCCCATCTCTTTCTTTTTCTTGATGTTTCATCTTTTGTCCTTTCTTTCTTTTCTCCTTTTATTCCTTCCTGTCCTCTCTTCCTCTTAACTTTTCCATTGGTAGAATCATCAGTGCTTGAATCTGTGGTGCTTCCAGAAGATAGAGAAGAGGGAAACACACCATCATCTGAAGAAAAAGATGGTCAATGTTGGGATTGGTGGTGTTTCAAGTTTTGCTCTTTTCCCGGTTTGTTTGTCATTTCTGCCACCCAGCAGCTTCAGAACTTGTGCGAGGACACTTGTTATCCATGTCTAGAAAACCTGTCTGTCTTGGTGAAAACTGTAGGGGAAAGGCCTTCCTGAGTGGACTCAAGCCCTGCCTGAGGTGCTGAGGAACCAGGGCCGCGAGTGCCCACCACCGCCCTTGCGGAGCCAACCTCCTGTGTACTAGCCAGTAATGTAAAGGCAATGTCGCAGTTTGCCTTCAGAAATTACTTGTAAGTTACTTCTGATGTGAAAACCTACCTCAGACATTCTCTTTGCAGTTTGTAAAGATTTTAAACAAAACTTATTTACCTCCATAATCTGGTCAGAAGTTTCTACCCAATTAGAGGTTTGTTGGGCAGTGTCTCCCAGATACCCCACCCCCCACCTCCAATCCCTCCCCTGGGGGCAAGGGAAGTTCCAAGGCAGACTCCCTAGGCTGCTAGAGGGGCATGATCACTAGCCCAGTAGCAGGTGCTTTGATGATGAGACACTGAGGCTATAGGTGTGTGTGTGTGTGGGGGGGGGGGGGATCACTCTATGAGGGTAGGCTGCCTCCCAGGCTGACACCCCAGGCTGCTGCTGGGAGGGAATCGCTCAATGAGGGTGCAGGCTTGTGTGTGTGGGCTCACTCTGGGGCAGTGAATTTGTTTTTTGTAAAGGGTCAGGAGGGCCTTTAGGCAGCATTCCATCAGGTCACTTACACTGCCGGCTCTCAGTGGCAGCCCTCTCTGGGACTGGGGGACACAGGTGGGCATGAGAGGACTGGGCGCTGCTATCTTGTGGCTATGGGTGCCGCCATTTTTGTCATTTTTTATTAGATAGGATATTGCAGAGAAACCTAAAAGAATCCACTTTGTTTCCTATTTCCCTTTCCTCTGGTTTTCTACTCTCTTCTCATTCCAGTTGCTACCCTGAGCTTACCAGTGGAAGCCACAGCACTGAAGGAAAATTGTTTCAGCTCTCTCATGTCAATAAGAGAACATTATGTGCATTCTCTCTCTCCAGCTCCTTGTTCCCTGTTAGCCATAACACTAAGCCTGGCTTAGTTTCAACAGAGGCATTCAGTGAGAGTGGCCTGATAATTCTCAAAACAGAATATGCATCAAAGGAATATGCAATTTTCAGACACATGCTAGTCATATCTTTTCTCTTTTAAGTATAAATCTCACATTCTGAAATAATTATATTGTGGGCAGTTAGCCAGCCTTGATATAGATAAAAACTTGATTGGATATGTTAATCACTAGCTGGATAAAGAGGAAAAGCATTCATTCTCTCCTAACACATTTCTCCCAGCTATATTGTTAATCCCAGCATTTCCTGGAGAGAGAATTGTGTTTCACACCACTGTCAAGCTGCCAGGTTTCTAGGTGGTCAATTAGGACAATGAGCCAAACTGAAGGTAATCATCAAAACTTTATTCCTTTTCTGATATAGTCTAAGTAAGACTCAAAAATAGGCACTGGCTCTCTAGTGCTCCATTTCTTCCTCATAGAACAATAGTACCAGGCATTGCTCAAGTGGATCTACACAAATAGGGGAACATTCCCACCGCAGATGATCCCTGAATGAATGTCACCTGTTGTTTTATAAACCCACAGGGCTAGGGGAGAGAGAGAGGATGTGCTAGCTATAGAGAAGTACTGACTGAGAAAGTGGCTTAGGCGAGGACTTGCATTAAGGAGACCTCCAATGGGAGGAATATGGGCTAGGAATGCAGGATATGCACATGAGTGTGAATCCTTGACTACAACTCTCTCCAGAAAATTGCAATGCACTGGCCACCTACCAAATCTTATGTGGGAGGACAGTTTCCCCCCAACCTTGAGGCTTTCCAGGCAAAGCCCTGTATTTGCCTATGATCAGGCATGAAATATCACACAGAGGCACACCTGTAGCTGGAGGCCTCAAATACAGTTTGGAGATATCAAGTACATGTACAAGTGAGACAGAGATCTGGTATACCTATTCAATATGTGGGACTCAATGAGGCTGTTGCTGAGAGTGACACAGAAGTTAGCTCTACCAGATGGGATTTTAACTAAGCAGAAGTTAGAAGTCTTAGCAGAAGAGTTCATGCCACTTGAAAAGGAATATAAAACATACATTTCTGAATGGAGACTTTGTCCTTGAGCAATGCCACTTAGCGTTTTCAAGTGTTTCCTTACCTGAAGGTACATATTTAGTGTGTGTGCTTTTTTCAATTTATACTCTAGGTTTGGAGCAGTTCAGATACAGTTTTGACAATACATAATTGAGGTCAACCTATTACCTGGCTTCCAGGACAGATTTTCCCCAGTCTCTAGGTGGCAGTTTTGATGAATGGTGATATCCTTCAGGGTAATATATTTACACTATTAGTTTGGAGCAGTTTTAAATTATAGTGTGCTAATTCTATTTCAGAAATGCCTTTCACAGGACCCAAGAACTCAATTTATTTTCTGTGCTTATAGGTATAGATATTTTTCTCTATTATTTTGTACCCTGCTTCCCTAACTTCCAGTATGTATTCTCCAAATCATGTATTCTTCCCCTTTACTCTAACTCTGCCGTAGACCATAGCCACATTTGCCACCTTGAAATCCTGAACAAAGCTTCTCAGTGGCTATGGCATCCTCCCTTAGTCAAAGGAAAAGCAGCTGTGTGGGCATCTTTGAGTCCCCACATTTTCCTGAACATAGTAAAGGGAGTGGATATCCAAAAAAACAAACAAACAAAAAAAACCCCCACTGGTATTTATATTTTCTTAGTCAGGGAATGAGGGGTTAAGGATATTTACTCTATTATAAAAAATAACTTTTTAGTTTGGGTCATATTTTCTATATCTTAGGGGAGTGGTCGGCAAACTCATTAGTTAATGGAGCCAAATATCAACATTACAACAATTGAAATTTCTTTTGAGAGCCAAATTTTTAAATTAAATTTAAACTTCTAATGCCACTTCTTCCAAATAGACTCGCCCAGGCCGTGGTATTTTGTGGAAGAGCCACACTTAAGGGCCAAAGAGCCGCATGTGTCTCGTGAGCCACAGTTTGCCGACCACTGTCCTAGGGTCATGGAACAATTTATACTAGTTATATTTTAAACATTCAAAACTAATGAAAATTATCATGAGGTTATGGCTAATAATTCACATAATAAAGATGAATACTAAACAAATTACAACTTTTACAATTGAAATCAAGTAATTTTGAGAACATGGTCATGACCTTATTAGTAATCTGATATATACAAAGGAATATGGACTTTCAGTAGTCAACACTGATATGTAAGTAACATACTGGAATGTGAATAAGCTTTAAAGTTTTTACTAGAATTCTATTCTATAAAACCTTGGAATTAGTAGTAGCATAGTCAGCAAATAGCTGAACATGTTAATTTTTCTACAGTATTTAGATTACTGAAGATAAAATTAAGAATGGCTTTTAAAAACTATAATTCAATCTCATTATGTAAAAATATTGCAACTAGGTTCTAGGAGGTTATCAAAATATCCTCAAAGCACCACATCTAAAATAGACTGCAAAGTTGGAAATAGCTATGGAATACATGGAGGATAATGGTACAAAACTGCAACCGAAAGGAAAGCAATTTAGCTTCACTGTGTCTGCCTTTATCTCAATTGTACCATGTACTTCAGCTCTGCTAAAAGAACTTGAGTACTCATACTGCCTGCTGTAAATGAAGCAAACTAGGACTAGGAGGAAGTAGAGAGTGGGAAAGAGATGTTTCAGAGAAGAAGCCCAAGAAAAATAATTTTGTTAACCAATGCCACTCCAATATACTGGCATTAAGTAAAAAAATAAAAATAAAATTAAATTAAATTAAAAAACAAAAGGTGTTAATTAAGAAAGAATTTAAAATGCCCCTAAGGTTAATACAAGAGAATACTCCACACACACACACATACACACACACACACACACACACACACACAAACACACACACATACATCATGCTTCTCCTAAAGAAAATTATATGAGCAGAGGTAATCAAACATACTTGTCCCATTATTCTAAAAGCATGAACCATAGACCACTGCTTATTTAAAAATATGCATTTATTGGCAAAACCCCATATTTATTGAATTAGCACCTCTAGAAATAAAGATTGTGAAGCTGTATTATTACAGGTTCCATACCGTATAGTCAGAGGACACTGTTATTTCTATAATATCTTCCCAATATAAAGGGCATTGTTTTTTGTTTGTGTGTTTTTTTAATACATTTCAAATATTGAAGAATGGAAGAGGAATAAAAATAAGTTAAATGATAAGTATTATAAAATACCTATTTTTCTTCTGGTAGACAAGTATTTAAAAAGTATAACTGAACTAACATGAGACCAATATTCTCATATTTTATATTTCTTAAGTTAGGCAAGCTCACCATGGTAAAATAGTAAATTAACAAATGGAAGGTTTAAATTTTTCTACTTTCAAAGAAAAGGATTATAATATATAAAATTTAAATATTGGGAGAATATCAATATTAAAACAGATTCATGATTATTGAGTAAGGTTTAGATTTACATACATAAATCTAGCTAAGTATAGAAGGGAGAAAGAGAGAGAGGAAGAGAGATCCATGTTTTTCTAAATACAGTATAACTGTGGAAAAATCCCATAAAGTTATATAGGAAAAGAAAAGGGATTCAAAAACGAAAACTAATTAGTTTAACAAGTTTTTAGTTTTTTAAATCTTCAATCCCAGAAGTCTCTGTTGAAGATCAAATACCTATTTTTCATGAAGAAGACTGAAATCTCTTCCTGTGCTAATCCGGCCATCTGACAGATGTCATATATCAGAACATTGTTGTTATTGTGCATGTTTACATATAATCCAAGAACCAAAACATCAATAAACAACTGGGCCAACTATGTAAGCCTCAGAACAAGAGTAACTCTGTGCTCTGGTCTAGCGATTGAAAACAGATATAAACATTTGTAATTATGCATGTTTCAGGCTGCCTTTCATGCACAACAACAGTTGCTTTAGAAATTGTGGTTGAGGCTGGCCTAACATAAACATTATTTGCCTTTCTGAAGTGTAGGATGAGACATCAGAGTACATGCAAGCACATTAATCATGAAATGAAATTTTTAGGAAGGCAATTTACTGGTGAACTTCTGGGTGTCTCTCAAAAATGGGTGGAGGTGGGTAAAGAGGGAGAAATGGGGCTCATCTGTAAGTGTCAGCAATAAAAAATGAAAGTATTGAAACTGCTTGAGTCATTTCCTCATGCTTAAGAACTAATATAATCATAAGATGGAAAGGAACATTATGAATATTTTCTCCCTTTCAATGCTGCATTTCAGCCATTCATTAGATGATATTTGGGGTATGTTTTCTGATATTGATTTAGCTATAGAACAGAACACCAAGGAAGCTCCAATGATAGGTATTAACATGCATACAAAATGCCAACATCCATTTCTCATTTTTACCTTTGTGACTGGACTCCTTCCCATTTTTAGCTGATCCTAGTACTACTTGCTAAACAACCATATTTCCCATCCTATCTTACAGTCAAATGTGACTATTCTCTGAACAATTTCATGTAAGTGAATATGTAGCAGATTTCCAGATTTAAATGAACTTCACATCTTCTTCATTCAAGCATAAATGAAGTCCCTTTGAGAATGGAAGTCACATGTTAGAAGGGTAGAAAGCTGGGTATTAGTGATTTTAAAATACTGAGAATAGTGTAGCTGTCATACTAGTTTGAATTTCTTACCTCCAGAATTTTCTTACAGGATAGAGAAATAAGCTTCTACCTTTTTAAAAAATCACTGATTATGCCTTTGTTTGCCTGTATATTGAAAATGGAACCAAATTCTATACAGAATACAGATTAAATTTAACCAATCTGTGTAGCATGCTTATGGGGGCTGTTCCAAAATTTGAGACTACAATGGTGAATAAGAATGGACATAGTTAGCTAACCATTTCGTGCAGGGATCAGAAAACTACAACTCATGAATAAAATCTACCCACTGTTTTGATAAATGCAATTTTATTGTAACACAGCCATTACAATTGTTTATTGCTGCTTTCCTGCTATATTAACAGTTGAATAATCACAACAGAGATCTCATGACCTGGAAAGCCTAAAATAATTACTGTCTGGCACTTTTCAGAAAGAAGTTTAACAAAACTGATCAGGTGGGAAACCAAGACAAATAAATGAACATTAGAGTAGTGTGTTGTATATATAATATGAAGGGTCCTCAATGCTGATAGCCTGTACTTGGAGATCAGAAAATCTGACTAGAACTGGTGATGTTTAAAATGAAATTAGAAGGACAAGTAGGCAATAACCAGATAAATGAGTCAGTGAGAACATTCTAAGTTGAAAA
This sequence comes from Antrozous pallidus, assembly GCA_027563665.1. NCBI lineage: Eukaryota > Metazoa > Chordata > Mammalia > Chiroptera > Vespertilionidae > Antrozous > Antrozous pallidus. The sequence goes on from CM050514.1 coordinate 90,427,353, forward strand.
AAGTGTATAATAATCCCCAAACCCCAAAGTGACAAATACCATCAAGTGAAATGAACACTGAAAATTTCCCCATAAGGAATGGAAGAATAACACCAAACTCAGAAATGGTTACAGAGAAAGCCAAGAGCAAGATTAAGCTCAGGAAAGATTAGAAATTTCAAAGTTATGATTTACTTTTCAGTCAACTTTACCAGGTATTTTATTTTAAACTTCATTGTCTTGAAGTTTAGTTTAAATCAGAATTAAAGTTTTCTTTAGGAAAAGAATACAATTAGATGTAAAGTGAGTAAGAGTGTGTCAGGGTTGAGAAGGCAGGTGCTGAGGTTGCCCTTAAACTACTAGTCCTGGGTGTCATAGTGAAGTATGAGTAACAATCCCTAGGTTACACGCTGAATTGCATACCTCAGGTTTCACAGTTTCTAGATGCTGATTCAATGTTCTAGGCTTGGGCTCAGAAATTGGAATTTACACAGTGAAAAAAGTAATTTCAATTAAATTTACCTAGAAGCTCTTCTGAGAAATGTTGCCTTGCTGCAGACCCATGCATCAGAACCTTCTGAGACCCTTGAAAATTCGCTCTTGGCTGACATCCTGAACTAGTGAAAAAAAGAGGGTGGTGTCTTTGGATCTGTGTTTTAATAAGCTTTCCAGATGATTCTTTTGTGCAATAAGGTCTCTAAAAACATTTCTATATACCTGGTTCTTGTTTCACAAACCTATAAGCATTCACAACTAGCAATGTGTAAGGCAGAGAAGCGAGGAGCAGTGTCTGAGTCAGCTTGATTGGGCACGAAGGGGAGGACAACAATTGTGTGAACATGGAGCCACTGCCAACTCATGTTTCTTGACTGTTTTCTGTTTTTCCCACTTCGTGATTAAGGGAATTCTCATCCTGTTCCTGAGTCTTTCCTGATTTCACAGCTCCACAAACAGAAACTGGTCAATGTGTTACTAGATGATGTGTGCAGAGTCACTGTTTAATTCAGGAACTACTTCCCTTGCTATCATTTCTAGAGTCACAGGCCTTTCATTCCCAGCTGTTAAGTAATCTCTAATAACACCTGACATGCACATAGAACTTGGCTTCCTTATCCTATTTGTTCCTGAAAAATGATATATAACTGGGTATTATATTATGTCTCCAGAAAGTAGTAATTTAGAATTTCCTTTTCAGCCAAATACTATTATTTTATTGACCCAGAGGTAGACATATTTTCAGGATATAAGTACATATAGGATTTTAAGTATCCGTTTCCTAAGTTGATTTGCACAGTGAATAAAATTTGAAAGTGCTTAAAATAAGACTTACATGAACATGAAGGAAACATTTTATACTCTCAAGTTGAAATGAGAAAACTCAAACATATTACATGTCTTAATCTACAATTACATTCACCTAAGTGATTTCACCTGCATTTACTATGTAACCTGCATTTACTATGTAACTCAGATTTAGAGTTTAGCAATAACTGTGATTACTTACTTGGACTCTGTATACTTGACCAGAAGGTAGTTTTTTGAAATGTCATTTTACTCAGTTCTCATCACATCTTAAGTCAGCACAGGGTTAACTCTTTTTAGACATTTTTTAAAAAATAGCCACAATAAAGAAAATAGAAGTACAGCCTAACAAACGTATTATGTTTTAATTAAACTTAATCAATGTTGTCCTTTTTTTACATTAGAAATTGCAAGTATTAGAAATTCTATAGGTGAAAATATGTTCCATGAAAATATTTTTTAATGGACAATATAGTTGTAAGTTCAAAGAAATAGAAATGTGCACAAATTTGACAAACATATTTGGCAAATGTCCCCTTGTAAGTGACAGGAAGAGGTAAACATATATTGAACTGCACCCATAGAATTTTGTAAATCAACCCAGAAGAATAACAAAATAAGGAATCTCTAATTTTTGTGATAATATAGATGATATTTAGTATGCATTTGTTCCAGACCAAAAAGTCATTTTACCAAATATTTTGGCAACTTTGAAAGACTAATCATAGTGTTGAGGGACTTTCTGCTCAATTTTTCTGTAAACCAAAAATATATGGTGGGGCTTGGGTGAGGACAGAAGGAGGAAAAAACAGATGAGCTACTGGTAAAGGAATAGAGATCAGCAATTTTCAGATATGAGCACGGTCAGAATCACCTGGAGGGCATGAGGAACAAACTACTGGGTCCAGCCTTTAGAGTTTCTGGGTACAATTTTATAAGTTATGTGGAAATAACAAGAAGTTTTGAATCATTTGATAATAATTTGAATGCTTTGTTTATGTTTTATATTTTTTGATGTACTATAGGGAATGTAACATGCAGCTATTATTTTATATAAACATTTAAGGGAATTTTAGTATTTTTAGCCAATTTTAAATGTCTGAGAAATTTGGCATATTTCTTTGAGATATTTTTATTAGTTCTCTAAATGTAATAAATTGATTGCCACACGAAGAATAAATAGAAGTCATAGCTCCATGCCCAAACATTCAAACAAAAATTCAGTCATCTAAAATATTCTTTATTTTACCCTTTATTTTGGAAAACACCCATACTTCTATTGTTATTTTATCTGTCTTAATGGATTGTCCTGATAAAAGAAAATGTTCAAGTATAAAATCTAGCTCCATGCACTAATGATATAAGCTAAAAACCAGCTAACAAAAAACTCCTCTATCAGTGCGGCTCACTGTCATCTATGTATAATTATCCGTTTGGGACAGCCAATCATCTTGCTCCAATTTCTTGAGTGCAGAAAGATGTGTTCTGTACCCTTATTTTCCATGATGACTGATATTTTTCTATCTGCCCAATCATCTTAGGACCAAGGTTTATAGTCTCTTTAAGGTAAAAACTGGACAATCTAGGAAATTTATACATAATAATAAATAATGATAGAGAAAGCAAATAAATCACCTTTTAAGGTAATGTAAAATTATTTTAATAGTAATTACCAACAGACAATACAGTCAGTATCCTTTCTTACCATTAAAATATAACTTGGAAGTGATTATAATTTTGGAAATTTATGGTACAAAAATACATTTTATACTCTAAAGCAAGAATAACAAATGTACTGAACTCATGCTGTTGTTACCTTTATAATGTGCCCACAGGAATCATTTATAAGTAATGAAAGAACCCATACAATCTTTCTTAATACAATATTACTGCCCATAAATTAGAACTACACAATTAGGGAAATAAATGTGTGAATGATATCAAATATAAACTTATATATAATTTCTGAAGAATTCTAAAAATGAAAGATAAGAAGTTGACAAATATGACAGTAAATTTTCCTAAAAGGTAAAATTAATAATGTATCAGTTATCTATTGGTGATTAATCTCTCCCAACCACAACCTAGTGGCTTAATGTAGCAAATATTTATTATTACATTTTCCAGCTTTTAAAACATATAATTAACAAGTAAAAATTATATATATATATATATATATATATATATATATATATATATATACATTGTAACTGAATAATGTAATGCTTTGACACACACATACATTGAGAAATGATTACTACAAGGAACTAATTTACTAGTACATATTCATCACCTTACATAGTTATATTCTATGTAGGTGTGGTGAGAACATTTAAGATCTATTTTAGCCCTAGCCAGTTTGGCTCAGTGGCTAGAGTATTAGCCCATGGACTGAAGAATCCCAGGTTCAGTTTTGGTAAAGCTCGATCCTATCTCTGGTCAGGGCACATGCGAGAGATTACCAATCCATATGTCTTTCACATCGATGTTTTTTTCTCTGAATTTCCCCTTCCTTTCCACTCTTTCTAGAAATCAATGGAAATATATTCTCAGGTAAGGATTAACAAAAAAAAATCTACTTTAGCATATTTCAAGTGTGAAATATAGTAACATTAACTATAGCCACCACTTTACTCTCTGCAAATATAAGTTTAACTATTTATTCATTTATTTTTAAATACATTTTTATTTTTTCAATTACAGTTGTCATATAATATTATATTAGTACTAGAGGTGTGATGCACAGATTCGTGCACTGGTGGGGTCCTTCGGCTTAGCCTGTGGGCATTGGGCTGAAACCATTTCCCCAACATCCCCCAAGGGGTCCCTGATTGTGAGTATAGGCTGAAGGACTCCACTGGTGCACGATCGTGCCCAGGGAGGGATCACAGGAGAGCTCTAGGGCATGTCCAGCCTGTCTGACCCAGACCCAAATGGTCAGACTCCAACTGGAAGCTAATCTACTGGTTGGAGCATCTGCCCCCTGGTAGTCAGTGTGTGTCATAGAGACTGGTTGAATGGTTGGACACTTAGCATATTAAGCTTTTATTATATAGGATCAGGGATATAGCATAGAGATTAGACATTTATATAACTTACAAAGTGATCACTTATCTGACATATATAACTTTTATAATATTATTGACTATACTAGAGGCCCAACGCATTAAGATTCATGCAAGAATGAGCCTTCATTCCCCTGGCTGCTGGCACCATCTTCGCTCCAGCCTGGAGCTGCCTCTTTGCCTTCCCATGTTGACCAGAGGCCTGGAGTGCCTGAGGTGGTGCAGAATGCCTGTGTCCCACCACTGGCCACTCAGCACTTGCATATGCAAATCAACCCACTCTTTGCTGGGTTAATTTGCATACCCACTCCTGATTGGCTGGTGGGTATTGAAAATTTGTGGTCAATTTGCATCTTTCTCTTTTATTAGTGTAGATTCCCTATGCTATACTTTAAATTCCCATGACCATTTTGCAATTACCTGCTTCAGATAAATATCCAGATGTGGCATTGCTAGGTACTTTTTTGTCCCCTGTCATAGTCGTTGTTTTAAAGTCTACTTTTTCTAAAATAAATATTAATACCCCAATTTTTTCTGTTTTAATTTTCATGAATTATCTTTTCCATTTCTTTACTTTATCTGCATGTCTTTCAACCTGGAGTCTCTTGTAAATAATGTATGTAAGGATCTTGTTTTCTTATCCACTCATATATCGTTTGATTGGAGTATTTAATCAATTTACATTTAATTATTGATGAATATGTAGTTATTGCATTTTATTATTCATACAGGGTTTCCTAAAATGTATACACACATTTTGAATAATTATAAAGGCACCGTTTATTACATTTCATTTACAAAACTGAGCTTTCAGTTGTTAAAATGTCTATACATTTTTGGGGACACCTTGTATTTCTCTTTCTTCTTCTCCTTCTCCTTCTCCTTCTCCTTCTCCTTCTCCTTCTCCTTCTCCTTCTCCTTCTCCTTCTCCTTCTCCTTCTCCTTCTCCTTCTCCTTCTCCTTCTTCTTGAAGTCCCTTTAACATTTCTTATAATACTAGTTTGGTGGTGATGAAATCCTTTAGCTTTTTCTTGTCTGGGAAGATCTTTATCTGTCCTTTTACTCTAAATGACAGCCTTGTTCGATAGAATAATCTGAGTTTATAGGTCCTTGCTTTTCATCACTTTGAATATTTTGTACCAATCTCTTTTGGTCTACAAAATTTAAGGGAGCTTTCACATTTCTGCTTTTAAGATTTTTCTCCTATATTTAACCTTTGGTATTTTAGTTATGATGCATCTTGGTGTGGGCCTCTTTGATTTCATCTTGTTTGGGATTCTCTGCACTTCCTAGTCTTGTATGTTTATTTTATTTTATTTTTATTAACAGGTTAAGAAAGTTTTCTGTCATTATTTATTCAAATAGATTTTCAATTCCTTGCTTTCTTCTTCTTTTTCTACTACTACTTGTTGCAAATATTGGTGTGTTTGATGTCATCCCAAATGCTCCTTAAACTATCCTAATTTCTTTGAATGCTTTCTATTTTGATTTTTATGTTCTGATTAGGTGTTTCCTACTAAAAAACACTGATTCCATCATTGGCTTAATGCTGATTTTCTTTAATGTATTCTTCATTTCTGACTGGTTCTTTTTTAACTTTTTCTCTCTTATTTTTGTGTTTCCTATCTCTCTGTTGCTGTTCACACTGAGATCAATGAGCATCCTTGTAATCAATATTTTGAACTCTGCATGTGCTAGCTTGTTAGTCTACATTTTCCTTAATTCTTTTTTGAATTATCTTTTTTGTTTGTTTGTGTTTTTTGGGGGGGCATGTTTTCTTGTTTCCTCATTTTGGCTGCCAACTAGTATTACTTTCAATGTGTAGACCTACTATTTATCCTGGCCTTTGTAGAGTGGCCTTATAGAGGAGGTGGCCAATGGGGCTCACCTGATCTTGGTGCTTTAGAGGTCTCCTTCTGTGAGTTGTTTGTGGCCTTCTGTTTTAGTTGAAACTTGATTGCTGTTGACACATCAACAGGAGGGATTGACCCTCAGTAAATTGGTTTTGAAGAGTGGCCATGACTATAGAGGAGGAGCTGTTGTGTAGGGTCTGCCCCTATAGATCAGGATTAACTTCAGAGAATTCTGGTGCCTGCTAAGTCTGTCTTTGAGTTTGACTTTATGGATGTGATTAGCTTATCTTACAGTGTGGTCTGAAACTGTCCACTGAGTGTGTTGGTTCTGGAATCTTTTGGGGCATGCAGGCCAAGGTTAGCTGCTGCCTATGATCTCCATTTTGATACTTGGTATGAGTTACAAAGTGATCTGCAGATGGTTGCTACTTGTGATGGGCTTGGAAGTACCTATGATGGAGAGGCTAAGCTGTGAATTGAGGCTAGCTACTTTTAGTACTGAACTTGATGCATAGAAAGAGTTATCTGGCATGCTGAGGCCAAGCACTACTTGTTTTCCATTTGTAAACCTTTGAGAAATTTTAGGAAAGTCTCTAGGATAAGCCAAGACAGGACATTTAAAAAAAATCCCCTGGAAGGATCTTTGATTTGCTGCAAATTGGGTGGAGCAGAAATTATGGAATCACTAAGGCTGGATGAACAGTAATGGCCATGTTGATGGATATTTAGATATGGTGCTCTACTGTGCCTATAGCAGGGAGGAACAATGACTTCTGCTAACACTTCTATCTGGTAGAATGTGACCCTCTAACCATTGCTCTAAGGCCAGTCAATTCAGTTCCCTCCATTTGTCCATAACACTTTCAAACTGCTGCACAAGTGCTAGAGCTCAAAATGAGTGAGTGTGTCAGCAAATAAGTACATGTGGACCCTTTAAGAGGAGCTCCTGGGACATCCAGCAGCCCTTTGTCTTATTCAGCCACTACCTTTACTGATTTTCACAGCTAGAGGTTATGGAAACTCATTTTCCTGTAGCTGGAGTAGTTTGCTGGGGATCCCAGAGTGAGGCTGAGCTTCCCTGCTCCCCAGTGTGTACCTCTGGAACCAATTTTTAACCACCACATAAAGGTACTAGAGCAGCCTGATTCTTGTTTTCACCCCTCTCACAAGCTTGAGGTGGTTTGTTCTATATATTTTTAGTTTTAGAGCTTCTGTTCATCTAGACTTCAGGCGGTTCTCAATAATAGTCATTCTGTAGGTTAGTTTTAATTCATATGTGGTTTTGGGAGTGTTATCTGTGTAGTGTCCTCTAAGTCCCTATCTGTTGCTGGTGGAATTGGGATTCTTGGGGTGCTGCAGGAACAAGAATTTCCTAAGGCCTCCATGGGGAATGAAGCATTATAGGAAGCTTTATTTCTGTGGCATAAAACTTCTGAGTTTCCAAGATCCCATCTCCTGCTGTCTATCTTAGAAAAAGTGCCATTCTGTTGTCATCAGGGCTGAGATCAAAGCCATTTGACCAGAGCCTTGATTCCATATTGAAACAGAGTTCAGACTAGCATCTGGATAGGTTACTTCATATTCCAAGCTGCAGTTCACTGCATGTTGGATCTGCATGAAATGGGCTATGCAGTTTCTATGGCTACATGGCCATGGAGATGCATGATAAGTGTGGGTCATGAAAAAAGTGAATGCAAGAAAGCAGGAGCAAAGCAAAAGAAACAAGAGAGAGAAAATTATTTGTCTGGGGATTTTATATTCCAAAATTTTAATGGGTTTACATTGGCTGCATCCCTCTAGCCAATTATATTTGTTTCCAGATTAGACTGACAGGCAAGTACCTTCTTTGTGTCACCCCAATTTCACTGAGCATGTGCATCTTCTCCTCTGTTGGACTCATTCTACCAGTGATTTGTATGGAATGAATGGGTGGTTCCCTGGGGAGTATGAAGTTTCAGGTTCCTAATGAAACTGCCCAGATGACCATGATTATAATGTCTGCCTTCCCTTTGCTCCTCCTCTTATTATTGTTATTATTTTTATTTATTTTTTTGTTAATTCTTAGTAGAGGACATTTTTTCCCCATTGATTTTTAGAATGCATGGGAGAAATGGAGTGAGGAAGGGGAAAGAGAGAGAGGGAGAAAGAGAAACATCAATGTGAGGGAGAAATATCAATTGGTCGCACCTCAGACATTCCCAACTGGGGATCAAACCTGAAACTCAGGTATGTGCTCTGATTCAAAATTAAACCCACCAACCAACACCTTTTGGTGTACAAGGTGATGCTCCAACCAACTGAGTCACATTGGCCAGGCCTTAGCACTATTTTTGATATTAAATTTCAGTTGACTTTTCAGTGCTATTTAAAAATCACTTCCTTTGGACATTCAAATTCTCATTTATTATTGAAGAAGCACTAGAAGAATTGATACCATTCTTAGTCAAATAGCAGATATTATAGGTATCATATCCTGTAATTAAAATGTAATAAAATTATAAATTAATAGTAAAGTTTATATGTACTCTCAGGAAAAAAATAAGAAAAAATGATAATCTGGTTGGTATTATTAATATAGATTAAATTTCAAAGAAACATTAACTAGTTAACTTAAAAATCATTGCCAATATATTTTACATAAAAATTGATGATGTATAGTCAAATGTATAGTACACTTAGAGGAAACTATATGAAAGAATTATTTTTTAATTTAAGAGAAAGGAGATACTTCTGGCTTCGGCTTAAGGTGCAAATAGCTGGAAATAATATAACAGCCAAAACAACAAAAGAAAAAGTCACTATAACATATAATAATTACTTTTCATTAAATATCAGATTAATGAAATTTTAGGGCAAATGCTTTTAAAAATCTGGGGTGCAATAGGATTATTGAGAAATTATCTTTAATCCTTGAGTGAGAATGATTTCAACCCCTGAGACACAAGGACTCATGGCTAGAGTAGGATAATAGAAAAAACCCTAGATCCCACCAGCAGGTATAAAGCATCAGGTATAAAGCAGTATCACTTATATTCCCTGGTTGAAAGACATGAATATAAGCAGAACTTCTATAAGTACACATACAAATGAAGACCTAAAGTTGAGAATAATAAGGCTTGAGAAAAACTTTCTGGCTAAGCACACAAATGTAAGAAATTCCAGAGGATTTTGAACCCAATTGTGAATTATAAAAACAACAAAACACAAACTCAGCTCAATTCTGAATAAAATTGACCCAACCTTAAAATTAATAGCCTAGCACTAGCTGGTTAAGGGCCTGGTTGTGCATTCAATCCCAGTAGGGGGAATGCAAGAGGCAGCCAACCAATGATTTTCTCTCATCATTGATGTTTCTGTCTTTCTCTACCTCTTCCTTCCTCTCTGAAATTAATAAAAAATAAATGAAAAATTAATAGCCTAGAAGATGAGATCTAGAATATGATTCACCATAGTAAATGTTATGTTATATGTGCTCTTAAAAATAATTTGTATTCTCATCATAGAACATTGACTATGGTAAGACATATTTTGGGCCTAAAACACCCTAAGCCTCAACAAATTAAAAAAATAAATTAAAATGTAATTTCATAGTCTGAAGAGGAATTAATTTAGAACTTAATAACCAAGATGTCTGGAAAATCCTCAGATATTTGTATATAAATCAGCACACTTCTATATATCATGTGGGTTAACAAAGAAATAACAATATTTTTTAAATATTTCATATTGCATAAAAATATTATATAAAAATTGTAATGTCCTACTACAGAAGTATTTAAAGAAAAATTTATAGTAATAAAACTAATATTAGAAAGAAAAATTATCTAAAATTAATGAACTAAAATTGTCATTTTAAGAAATAAATACAACAATATAAATGAACAAACATTTAGAGGGTATTGGGGGACTGGTGAAGGGGTTGAGAAGTACAGATTGGTAGTTACAGAATAGTCATAAGATATAAAATACAGCATAGAAAATAAAGTCAATAATATTATAATAACTATGTATGGAGTCATGTGGATACTTGAAATATCAGGAAGAATATACTGTAGAATATAAGATTGTCTAACAACTATGCTGTACATCTGAAACGAATACTGAACATAAACAGTAATTGAAAAAGGTAAAATCAAGACAAATTTAAGGAGTTAATTAGCCCAAAGTAAGTAGAACAAATGATATAATTATCATAAGAGCAGAAAAACATTAGTTTTAAAACAAACAATAAACTGCCAATGAAACCCTCAAGATAGTTCTTTGAAAAGATCAATAAAATTAATAGATATGTAGCCAAACTATTCAACTAAAAAGAGAGATTAAGCAAATTTCTAACAATAGTAATGAATAAAAGTCACTGTAAAAGCTAGAAATATTAAAACTATGATAATATTATTAACAGTTCTATGATTCTAAGACCAATAATTTAAGTGAAATGGACAAATTCCTTGAAACACAAATGACCAAAATTTACTCATGAAGAAATAATCTGATGACCCTGTAACCCTGGAACTGTACATTAATATTTAGTTTGAAAATATTCTCACATATAACCTGGCTGAATGGCTAAGTTGGTTGGAGCATGGTCTGATGCATCAAAAGGTTGTGGCTTCCATTTCTGAACATACATAGGGCACATACCTAGGTGGCAGATTTGATCCCTGGTTAGGGTGCTTATGGGAGGCAATCAATCGATGGTTCTCTCTCACTTTGATGTTTCTCTCTCTCTCTCTCCATATATATATATATATATATATATATATATATAAAATATATATATTTAAAAATCAGTTAAAAATACAACCTCAAGTGACGCTTAAATTTTTAAAAAAAATATTCTCACATACTTCTATGTTCTGGTTTTATATAAACACTTGGGAGGTCACCACTCTGTCCTAACAAGAAGTAGAAATCTAAATAGACTGAAAAATCATCAACTCTTCCTGGATACATAGTAAGAGAAGACACAGGACAAGCCACTGCTTTACGATTGAAAAGACAGGCGAATACAGGAAATCATGGTTTACTGGAGCAGCAACTCAAAATTGAAAGCCACCTTGGGAACCAGTTCTGGGTTAGGAGAAACTAAAGTGTAATCAACAAATTTGTTGAGGGATCAATGCAGACAGCTCTGTAAGGGGACCCAGTAAAGGGGGCCCCATAATATTGTGTAATTGACTTCTAGGTGTTTGACTATGTTCCCACAGTAAATATCTGAGAAAAGTCCCATCATGCTCTGGCAGATGAGATGAAAAGTTACCATTAAAAAAATTAACCTCTTTCAAATTTTATTCCCAGGATTCTTCATCTTGATTAGCTACAAAGAATGATTTATGGATAAGCAAAAACTAAGAAAGAGCTGCAGTGTCCAAGGGGGGTTGGGCTGAAAAATATTAGAGATGTAGATTTTGTCAGACCCATACACAAAATTTGAAAACACAGTCATAATATAAAACAGCACCCAGAAATATCTTCAAGTTTACTATCTTCTTCAGAAGTTGACTCAATTCGGTGCTTCATTTTTGACAGCCTCATCAAAATTCTCCACAAGATCTGGAACTTCATCATCATCGTGTTTAGTAGCAAGTGGTGCTTTTCCATCCATGGATTGTTTGGGCAGCTTCAACCAGTCTCCTTAATCTAGTCAGGCTGCCTGCACCAAGCTGGTTTGAGATGCTGTGCAGCGTTTCTGTCAGCTGCTTTGTCTCAGCATGGCCTGTAAGCGTGCAAAGTGTTCGCTGCCAGAGATGCCTGAACGTTAGGGTTGTGAAAGTGGATCACTGTTCCTTGGCTTATGAACATATTTTCCTCTTCAATACCAGATGTATGGCTTACCTCTAACTTTAAGAACTGAAGTTTTTATCATCTGCGGTAGCTGTTTGGAGAATCCCCGTCTTCTTTCTATGAGCAGCTCCTTTCCCCACCAATGTGCTCTTGTGGCTGCAGTTTGGCCAGTTTCTCTTGGATCATGATCCTTTCTTTCATCGTGCTGGAGAGGAGTGGGGACTCTGGGGGACTTGGCCTGGCACTCAGGGGGTCTTAGAATGAGCGAGCACGCACCACAGCACTTTGCTCATTACAAGGCCTGCCCTCACCGGAAACTAACTAACCAGAGCCTAATCTGCTGAGGTATTACTAGAGCCTCACTTTCCTGGTGTCAGAAAATACCCAACTCCAGGCTACTCTAGCATCCTGTCCCAGTTAAGGGAGAAGCACGTGTGAAGTTCGCCTTTCAGCAGCACAGGCTCAGTGACAGACTTGAAACCTAATCGAGAGGCAATAGAATGCTTCCCTCTCCCATGTTATGAACAGGTAGCAAACAAATTACATTATACACAGATATCAAGCAGTTTACAAGGCATATCAAGAGGCAAAAGGTACAATTTGAAGAAACATGGATAGCATCAGAACCAGACATGGCAAGGATATTGGAATTATCAGGTCAGGAATTTAAAAACAACTATGATCAATATACTAAGGGCTCTAAAGGATAAAGTGTAAACAGCATGCAAGAACAGATGGGCAATGTAAGCAGAAGATGGGAATCCTGAGAAAGAACCAAAAGGAAGTACTAGAGATAAAAACAAAACAAAACACTGCAACAGAAATGAATAATTGGTGAGAAAGAATCTGTGACCTAGAGGACTGATCAACAGAATCCACATATAAACCTTCACATGGATGCTTATAATTATTGTCATGTCTTTTAAGTAATCAAGATGTCTTTCAGTAGATGAAACGAAAAATTAAACTATAGTACATCCAAACAATGGAATATTGTTCAGTGGTAAAAAGAAATGAGTTCCCCCTGAACAGACATGGGGGAACTTTAACTACATATTCCATAACGACAGAAGACTATCTGAAAAGGCTGCACACTGTATGATTACAAAAAAGGCAGAACTACGGAGAGAGTAAAAAGATCAGTTGTTGCCAGGGACTAGTGAGGAAGGAAAATATTTATAGGAAGAGCACGGAGGATTTTAGGGCAAAATGAAATTACTCTGTATGAAACAATAATGGTAGATACATATCATTATACATTTGTACGAATCCATAGAATGTACAACACTAATAATGAACCCTACTGTAAACTATGGACTTTGAAGGATTATGATGTATCAATGCAGGTTATTTAATTGTAACAAATAGTGCTGAGGGGAAGATGTTGATATTAAGGAAGGCTACATATGTATGGGAGTGGGGAATATACTGAAGATCTGTACCTTCCTATTAATTTTATTATCATCCTGAAACTTCCATAAAAAAGTCTTATGAAATATTCCCCCAGAGAAAACTTGAGGATCAGATGTCTTTAAATAGGACATTTATCAAATATTTAAAATAGAAATAATGCAAATTCTGTAAAAATTCTTACAGAGAATGGAAGAGAAAAAACACTTCACAACTTATTTGAGGTTAGTATACTAAAAGCATGCAAAGACACTGCAAAACAAAACAACTATAGAACAAAAACAATGTAAAACTTCTTAATTTAATATCAGCAATGTAACAAATGAGTAATAGATTATTACCAAGTTGAGTTCATTCCAGAAATGAAAATCTTTTTAAATTTCTTTTTTATCTTTATTGTTGACACTATTACAGATGTCCCATTTCCCCCCTTTGCTCATTTCCATCCATACCCTACCCTCCTTCCCTCTGACCATCACCACACTGTTGCCTGTGTCTGTGGGTTATGCATATATGTTCTTTGGCTAATGCCTTCTTTTATCCAGTCTCCTCCTTCCTCTTCTCTGACAGCTGTCAGTCTGTTCCATATATCCATGCTTTTGTTTCCACTTTGTTAGTCAATTTCTCTTTTCTGTTATTTGGAAGCTTGGGACAAATTACTAGTAAAACCGTATGCTTCAAGAGAAACCAAGATGGTGGCATAGATAAATACCTAGGCTGCTGTCTCACATAAAAATTTCAAGAATACAACTGAAATACAAAACGGACATCATCCAGAACCACAGGAAAGCTGGCTGACTGAAAATTCTACAACTAGAAGGAAACAGAAATGCACACAGATAATCAGAGCAGCTTGGGTACAGAGACATGTGAGCATGCGCGCACGGCGAGGACAGGCTGGAGAGGACGGGGAGTCTGAGTGCATGGCAAGGGTGCTCTAGTGGGAAGGAGATAAAAGCTTCAGACTGAGCTGAACCCAGTTCTGACTGCACTAAACCCCGGTTCTGGGCGAGACCTGGGAGACCCAGGCCCTTATGGGAGGCATCTGGATTGTGAGGCAGAATCTCAGGGGAAGAGCCCATGGCAAAGCTCTAGAGGCGCAAGCGCAAGTGGGCCCAGAGAATGCGAACTGTTGACGGTGGCACTGGCTTGAACTGGTGGGAGGGAGAAAGGAGCCCTGGATGGCATTGAAACCCAGTTCTGACTGCACAGAACCACAATGCTGGCTGAAAATCTGGGAGTCGGGATTCATTGGGGGAGACACAGGATGGGTTGGCAGCTGGAAAAACTTGAGGGCACCTTTCTCTCAAAGTAGCTTGCAGCAATTGCCTGAGGATGCTAAGACCCAGTGATGTCATGCGGTGGGGCTGACTGGAAGCCAAGGCTGTCGGCTCCACCCTGAAACTCCACCCCACCCAGAAACTCTGCCTATCCAAGCTGAGCACAGAGGCTCTAGAAAATTTGCAAGTCTTGTCACATAAGGCTATCTCCCAGTGTAGACACAGGTGATCCTCACAGCCAATTGGCCTGGAGGTCAATTTCTCCCAGTGATACCAACAACAATCAAGACATAACTGCAACAAGGCTGTACACACAGTCCAAAAAGGGGTGCACCAAGAGTGTCCAACTCAGATAACAGAGAAGGCTGAGATACCTAGCACACAAAGCTATCCTACCAACTGCAGGAAGCAGTGAAAATGCAGAGAGAAAGAAACAGATCACAAAAGAAAGAAATGGAGGGAAACAAACACACTGAATATAGAATTCAAAACCATGGTTTATAAGGTTTCTTAAGAGGTTCCTACAAAAGGCCAATAAATTCAGTTAGATCCTGAGGATATGAAAAAGGACCAACTAGATATTAAACATACACTGACTAAAATTAAAAAATATATATTTTACAGAAACCCAACAGCAGACTAGAGGAACATAAGGATCAAGTCAAAGGTTTGAAATACCAAGAGGCCAAAAACACTCAACCAGAAAAGAAAAAAGAAAAAAGAAATTAAAAAATTTGAGGATAGTGTAAAAGCCTCTGGAACAACTTCAAGTGTACCAACATCCGAATTATGAGGGTGCCAGAAGAGAGAGAGAGAGCAAGATACTGAAAACCTATTGGAAGAAATAATGACATGGTGAAAGAAATAGACTTACAAGTCCAAGAAGGACACAGAACCCCAAACAAAAGGAATCCAAAGAGGACCACACCAAGACACATCATAATTAAAATGCCAAGAGCAAAAGACAAAGAAAGAATATTAAAATCAGCAAGAGAAAAACAATTACGTACAAGGGGGCACCATGTGATTGTCAGCTGATTTCTGAACAGTAACTATGTAGGCCAGATGGGAGTGGCAAGAAAATTTCAAAGTGATGAATAACAAGAACCTACAACCAAGATTACTCTACCCAGAGAAGCTATCATCAGAATTGAAGGTCAGATAAAGAGCTTCACAGATAAAAAGAAGCGAAAGGATTTCATCAATACCAAACCAGTATTATATGAAATTCTGAAAAGTATTCTTTAAGAAGAAGAAGAAGAAATAAAAGGAGAAAAAAGTGGCTGCTTTAAACTAGAGCATAGATGGAACTGGAGAGTATTATGCTAAGTGAAATAATCCAGTCAAAGAAAGATAAGTATCATATGATCTCACACATTTATGGAATATAATGAACAACATAAACTGATGAACAAAAACAGATCCAGAGACAGAAGCATTGAGTGTCAAACCTCAGAGGGAAGTTGGGGGAGGGTGGAGGTAAGGGGAAAAGATCAACCAAAGGACTTGTATGCATGCATATAAGCCTAATCAATGGACACGGACACTAGGAGGGTGAGGACATAAGTGATGAGCGGGGGGGTTGGAAAGGGTAGTGGGGGATGAGGACACATATGTAATACCTTAATCAATAAAAAATGAAATTAAATTATGAGATTAAAAAATAAAAAGATATGCTTCTAGCATATACTCAGTAGATCTCTGATTGTTTTTCTTGACAATATTTTTATTGCTCTTAAGTTGTAGTCATCTAATTTTTTAAATTTTTACTTAACAAAAGTGCCATTAATTTTGTTAGAATTTTCTGTTTTATAAAGTTACATGCAAAAGAATGAAACTAGACTCCTATTTGATGCCATACACAAAATTTAACTCAAAATAGATCAAATTATTTACATATTGAAAATGAAGAAAGCAAATCATGCACAGAATGCTATGTCCCTCAACTTTAGGAACTACACATTTAATGTGGTTTTTCAAATATATCAACATCAGCATGAATTCATACTATACTTTATCTTTTTGTGTGTGTGCATGAAATTATCTTTTAATTACAGGAATTTTTAAAAATCATTATATATACATTGTTCCTGATGTGCCATGTATTTACTCTGTCTGATATAATATATAACTCAATAGGTTGTGGTCACAACCACTCCACTATTAATTATTGCCATATTTTCTTTCATCTCATTTGATATACTATCAACAATAGGATTGTTACTTTCATAGTTTATTTGATCTATCAAGCATTCATTCTTAATCAGATAGTTTAAAACACATGTAATTCAATTACTCATTTAATCAGAATTCATTCTGAGCATCATAGTGAATAACAAAGAATCCAAGAATGTACATACATACTCTATGAAAGCTTTCATTCTCAGTTTTAAGCTAAAATTAATACAAGGAACAGCTACGTAAATATTAATTTGCATTTTCAGTAAAATATATTAGCTAGAGTACTTCTAGAAGTTTTCATCCAATGTCCTACCAAATGGCACATTATAAAAAATGCTTTTAAAATTTGTTTTTCACTGAAGTTAATTTTGACATTAGCATGTTAGCTATTACATGTTCTAAACATTAGAAATCACTTGCCACTGAATCTCCTCAGAATTCCTAACCTACTATAAGGCTGAGAAAGAGTACTTTGATTTTTCCTGTTCTGATCTTATATAATTTTAGACATTTTAAAATTAGTGCTCAAATATGAACTCATAATCTATTTTTTCTTCTTATTATGGATATTACTTAATTTATAATCCTTTTAGTATTACTTCAGTTTACTTAATGTTTAAAATGTTATCCAAAATTTCAAAAAAATTAAAAACATATTATAATTATTAATAAACAATTCATTCCCATAGAAAATCATATATAACAGAGATGAATTAAATGTTGCCAATATTATCATCAAGATGTGGCTGACCTTATGGTGTTTGTAAATAATTTGTATCATAAATATTCATATATATATATAAAGTAATATGTGTACAAATTAATAAATTTATAGCCTCTGAATCATTTACGTACTGTAATATATTTTGAATTGCATACCATGCTATAACCATAAATATTCTAAAACATCGTTCATGCATCAGACCCAAGCTTTATGTTAAGTAAAAATTTAGCATAAGCCAATTTATTCAATCGAGAATGTCTATTTCTTGCACTTTTCATCCATAACTAATAATATCAAAAGATTATTCTGCTAGGAAATGTTTAAATGTACTATAGGTTTACACTTGATTATTTCTGTCAAACTAAATAAATGTCCCTCTGATCAATTTATCACCTTCATTAGTCTATAATTATTTCAGAAAATCAGAGCTTCTTTGTCAAATTCACATGAGGAATTCTATGTCTTTGGGATTTTTCTAAAACTATCAATTCTAAGTGAGCTAGTAGTTCAGCCCTTTCTTGATTCAGGAAAGACTTTAACATCAGTGCCACCCTGAAAATTTTCATGCAACATTCTAATTCAAAGACATTTAAAATTATATTTTTGTAATTCTTCTATCCCTGCCCTTTCTCCTTAAATAACTTTTACATAAGCTAGTATTTGGCATCTATACATCTCACTATGGACTTTAAAAAAATGCCTGCCCTTTTAATTAGTGCAAGGCCAGCCTTTGGTTCTTCAGTCCAGTGTGCAGCTGACAAGAAACAGAACAAGTTGACAGCAATGTGTGTGGTGGCCAATGGTTCCATGGAAAACTGGAGGAGAGGGGAGCTGAGTCTGCACTGTCTAGTATGTGATTTTACATCAGCCAGTTTTTCTTAATAAAGGGAAACTTAAACCACAAATTGGAAGCAGCAAACATAGTGATCAAAAATGTGATCTTTATAGTAAGTGCTATTGTCATTATCTCACTGTTTGGCTTCTGAAGAAAGACCACACAAGTTTCATAGAAAGACTATTGTGAGAATCAATGGCCAATTGTGTGCAGCACTACAGAGATATCATGCAAGGCTTTGGATTAGACCACTTTTAATTTTTTTCCAAGTTGAAAAAGTATGCTATATTTGCGTGTTAGACTAAATGTCATTCAACTGGGTACTATGTCTGACATGTTTTTTAATGTCCTAAATGACTCTAAATTAATGATAAAATGAAAAGGATAATATGTTTACTACTTCACTCAAATGAAGACTTGCAAGAAATAATAAGGAAAATGTTTAATAAATTTTTAACAAGTACATAGATTATTATTATGTAGTTATAGGAAATCACCAACCTATCTTATTGAACATTTCACTACTATTTTACTATTTCTGTATCATTTTAGTCTTTTCTCCTTCCCTTGCCCAAATATACAGCCAGACTGTTGTGTCTGGCTTTCTGTGAGCTTTATGAGATTTAGAAATTTAGGGAACTGTTGGAATATTTTCTATAATAAATAGTGTTTTCATTGATACTGGTTGCTATTTAAAATTACATCTTAAATTACATTGTAGAGACTTTCAATAAAACATTTTATTTCTCAAATATACCTAGACTGAATATTTGGTTGTTACTTTAACTAGTGAAAGTATATTTATACTGATGTGATAGAATAAAGTTTTGTGCCTATCCACTTTTCCTTATTTCTGAATTAATGTTTAATCAGGAGCTGTGTGATGTGATATTTGCATACTGTTCAATAAAGAAAGCTAAATTAATTTCAAATCTCTTGCTGGATTAGTCTTATGTAAGGTGAGTGACTGTCAACATGAAGCAGTTATAGGTATTAGGAAGGTCCTGCAATAAAAAAAAAAAACTTTATCCCTTATAACATATTTTTTTTAATTATCACTTTAAGTTAAATTCAACCCTCTTTAAAGAACTATACGTTCTTAACTTTTTTTTCAGAATTATTCTGAGAACAAATTTTGATAGGCAAAACAATGGAAAGCATAAAGATCCTGACCTTCCCCACCCAAATTACCAGGACAAGTAAAAGGTGCACCCAAAGGTGATACACTTGAGTTTGAAGAACTGGAAGTACATTAGAATCTGCTTGTAGTTATTAATGAATTATGATGCTTTTCTTATAAAATATGAAAAAAGAGGGATAAGGGGAAGCAAGAAATCAAATATGTCAAAACCCATCGCAAAAATACAAACCAAAACAAAACACCTGTTTTTCAAATTTAACTATTTGTCATTGAACATAGGCAGATTTAAATAATAACCTTGCTGATTTTCATGAAAGAAAATTAAGAAATAGATGACAGCACTAACCTAATGAAAACGTCCCTTGAACTATTTCTCCTCTTAAGATTAAGTTGTTTTTCATTGTTAATTCCAATCAATTTTAGGCAAATGATTTCCTGTTCTTACTGAATATTTCAGTGTGCAAAACATCATTAAAATGTAATATTTTGCCCAGCCATTGTTGTTCAATGGTTGAGCATTGACCTGTGGAGGTCATGGTTCAATTTCTGGTCAGAGCACATGCCCTGGTTGTGGACTGGATCCCCAGTGAGCATGAGGTAGCCGATCAATGATTTTCTCTCATCATTGATGTTTATCTCTCTGTCTTTCTCTTCTTTCCTCTCTGAAATCAATAAAAATATTTTAAAACATTTAATATGTTCTCTAAATTACTTAGTGAAGTTAAAATGTAGATTTGTTTGTCTTATTTAAAGTGAAATTTCATGCAATATGAATGTATTTTCACTACGTTAAATCAATTCAGGCTATAACAGCACTCCATGACAACTGAAAGTTCTATTGAATCTTGTTTATACTAATAATAGGCTGCTAAAACTCGAAGATTAAAAAAAAAGTTTGCAGTTCCAAGATACAAAGGAAAACATACTTTTAACTTAATTGTAGTACTGCATCTCTCCAATAGCAAAAAGACCTTTTAAATCCAATAAATATAATATAATTTTATAAACCATAAACTTTTTTTTAAATGACTGCATAAACAAACAATCTAGGAAAGTAGACTTCAGCTCCCCTCCCTTACAATGCCCTAGGACTGGTCAGCGAACTGCGGCTCGCAGGCCACATGCGGCTCTTTGGTCCACAAAATACCACAGCCTGGGTGAGTCTATGTTGAAGAAGTGGTGTTAGAAGAAGTTTAAGTTTTAAAAATTTGGGTCTCAAAAGAAATTTCAATCCTTGTACTGTTGATATTTGGCTCTGTTGACTAATGAGTTTTCCAACCACTGCCTTAGGTCATTGTTTTTTTTCCTTTACTACACATTTTCAGAGATGTTTAAAGTCTGCACGATATATGATTTAGCATAGCATGCTCTTTCTCTGACCATGCCAGTGCTCGGTATTCTCACCTTGCTATTAATCCTTTTATATGTATCATAAACTTCCTTATATGATTTATGATATTCTAGAGGATTTATGCCTTAATTATTGACTTGTACTGAAGGTCTTTTAAGGTCATGAATATTGCTGTGACCTTTCTCTCTCCATAGCAATGACATGCTTCACCCGATTGCCCCTTGCATGGCTGATATTTAAAAATATTTATTATTGAAAATACTGGAGAAAAAATTAAATAAGTTGAGACTTTAAGGAGGTTTGTATGTTGAGCAAGTCATCCCTAATGGATCTGTGTAAACACTGGATTTAATCTTGATAGAAAAATATCTGGACCTAAATACAGAACACTGTTACCAATTTGTTTACTATTAGTTGTGGGTGATTTATTTTTTCCTGAGACTAACATTTTCATGATGATAAAAATGTTTTAATCACACATGTTTTATTTAATTATTGGTTTAATGAGTTTGTTCTGAAATAAACTAAGTAACTTTATAGAGTACAATGATATCATAGGCTAGGCTGTAAAAGAAGAAATGAAGAATAGATGGCTGCCTATAAAATAGGGCCAATTGTAGATGGAAATAGGTTTATCAGTAAACAAAATCTGTTTCTGCAGAAATATTTACATATCAAGGAAATGACTTTCTTCTAACTGGAAAAAGGAATACTTTTCAAAAAAGTGGTCATACTGGCAAATTTATGGTAAAAAGGATATGTAGACTGTATTCTTGTAGTTGTGGTAGAGAAAAAAAGCAGGGATATGCAGCCCACAAAGAATTGAGGAGGTACTATAGTGAAATTAAACAAATATCTATTGAGTGCTGTGAAAAAAATTGTTTATTACAAGAGTTGTAAGCAAACTTTGTTTCGTGTATTTGATAAAACTGCTGTAGAAATGACTAAACGTTATAGACAGTTTCACAACTAAGAAAAGCCAATAGTGAATTAGAATGAAGTCACCACTATGCAACTCTAATCTTATGAGATGCTCCCTTAAAGAAGGGTCTCTCTATCCAGTTAATTGAGAAACGCTATCCAATATTTCCATCTTGGAAATAACTATGCATCAAAATCTGAGCAGCATAGCAGAAAAACACAAATTACACAACCCTGGTTAATTGTATTTGACTCCAAATGAAAGTTTTTTGCAACCTAATACCCATGAAAGTGTTGGAACTGATATTTCATTAGCAAACTTTGGAAGAGTTAGTACTTTGATCTTTCTTGAAACAGTTGAAAAATATCCTGATTTAAGGTAGTACATTTTAATGACAATTTAAGATTATTGAGTTTAGGTTTATAGTAATGAAATGTTTATGACTTAAAAACATCATTCTCTGAACCTTTGAACTTTGCATTACCTTTCAAATTAAAATGTCATGATAATGTGAACTAATATTTGTGCTTAATAGACTTTCCAGAAAGCTTTATAAAAATAATTATGATTTTTTCAATTAATTTTATTTTATATGGAAATCTATGCTTTTGAATATCATAGGTATTCACTTTTAAGGATATAAATTACAAGCATCACTTACAACTGGATGTAAATAATCATGATAATAAACTAGCGGCCAGATGCATAAAATTCATGCACTGGGGGGCAGTGTCCCTCAGCCCAGCCTACACCCTCTCCAATCTGGGATCCCTCGAGAGATGTCTGACTGCCCGTTTAGGCCCAATCTCAGTAGGATCAGGCCTAAGTGGGCAGTTGGACATCCTTCTCACAATCCAGCACTACTAGCTCCAAACAACTGGCCTCCCTAATTGCCTCTAACCACTTCTGCATGCCAGCCTGATTACTCCCTAATCACTATCCTGCCAACCTAATTGATGTCTAATTTCTTCCCTGCCAGCCTGTTTGCCCCCAACTTCCCTCCTCTGCTGGCCTGGTCACCCATAACTGCCCTTTTCTGGAGGCTTGATAGCCCCCAACTGCCCTCCCTTGCAGTCCTGGTCTCTCCAACTGCCCTCCTCTGCTGGCCTGATGGCCCACAACTGCCCTCCCTTGCAGGCCTGGAACCTCCCACTGTCTTCCCCTGCTGACCATCTTGTGGTGACCATCTTGTGTCCACATGGGGACAGGATCTTTGACCACATTGGGGAAGCCCTCTTGTGTGTTGGAGTGATAGTCAATCTATGTATTACTCTTTTATTAGATGGTGCATGGGTGGTGACCAGCTGGTTTGCCCTGAAGGTGTCCTGGATCAGGATGGGGGTTCCCCTGGGGTGTGGGGCAGCCTGAAAGAGGGGCCTATGGTGGTTTGCATGCTGGCCATGCCCCTCCAGAGACCCAAGTGGAGGCCCTGGGATCTGGGATTAATTTATATTCTACAATTGAAACTTTGTAGCCTGGAGCTGAGCCAAGCCTTCTGCTGGCTCCATAGTGACAGCCATTTCTGTTTGAAACTTTGTAGCCTAGAGTGGAGGCCTAGGCTAGGGCTGCAGCAGTTTGGCTTTCTCCATCACCCCGGCAACTCTAGCCTCTTCTCCTCCAGCTCTGTGGCTGCCGCCATTTCTGTTGGAATTATGTATCTTCTGTAATTGAAACTTTGTAGCATTGAGTGGAGGCCTAGGCTGGCAAGGACAGCCTGCTGAAATGACTAAAAGTTATAGACAGCTTCACAATTAAGAAAAGCCAATAGTGAATTAGAGCAATTCATCCCTAATGGGTCTGCGTAAACACTGTTGCTGGGAAATCCAAGCCTCCCTCCTGCTCTCAGTGGAGGCAGCCATCTTGGTTTGGGTTTATTTGCATAATTTGCTCCTGATTGGCTGTGGGCATGGCTTGATCGGAGATATGGTCAATTTGCATATTACTCTTTTATTAGATAGGACCCCTTTTCTGGAGGTATTACTACTTCCCAGATGGTGAGAACTTCCTCTTCACTAACAACTGACATCCCAAGAATTTTTTTGTACTAGTACATTAGTGGCATAAATACTATGAATCTAAGACTATATATGTCAGACTCCAAAAGATATGCAAATTTTAAGCTTATTACCTAGAAGGACAAGAGCAATATCTAGGACAGTAGCTTTTCAAATGTCAACATAAAAAGTGTCATGAAATATTACTTTAGGATTGACATAGGCAGAGGAGAAAAAGGAAATCATTTCAAAAAGTAAGATCAGGTAATACTCAGGATGTGATTGCCATAGACTTGCTGATAAGGAATCTAAGCTTTTAAAAAATCTGTGGAATAATATAAAATGAGTTTTCCTTCCTTTAATTCATAAAACAATATTGTTTAAATTTATACAGTGTAGTTACCAACACATCTTCCTTGTATTTTTCAGGTGTTCATGATTCCTGTATTCCCTGCTGCTCTAGCTCTGACTTAAAAATGGGAAAATGAAACTAAAATAAAACCATCTCTTTAGTGGACCATAATTGCCACTCCATCATTACTTTCCCAGAAATCTGTTTCTGTCCCACAGAAGATAGGGTTTAGCAGTCTGAGAAGGTGATCAGATCGCCATCAGCCATGGAGGAGTTATCTGTAATAGAGACAAAGATACCAGAGAATGGAATGCAGAGCATTTATATCATAGGACTCCAAAGCTGAAAATAGAAGTTCGTGTCAAACTCAGGAAAATAATAGTCTTCAGAGAGTCAGAGAACCATCAATGAAAGCAGCCTGTTGATAGGTGAATAAAAGAAGCCTTTGTGTGAACACTGGCTAATTAAGTCTTGCAATTACGGAAAGAGCTTTCTTTTATGTGGAAGAGAGAGACACATGAGAGTGATGTACAAGTTCAGATTGAGAATACTTATTCATATTCTTTGGGGGACAGCCTATTTGCCTATTAAACAAAGCCAATGTCCCTATTTTCTGCTTTGAGTAGACGTGGGGAGAGTGGGAAGAGATCAGCTTCTAAAGTAGGTGAAATTGTTGGCCATGAAAAGTGCCTTTGACTCAAAGTTTCAATGGATTTAACCTTTATTAAATATAGAACCTCTATCAAAATAGCTATAAGCTGAGAGAATTGCTTCCAATACACTCTTCTTTTCTTAGCAGTCAGAAAAAAACAAAGCTTGGTAAGCTCATGGGGCTGAAGTATTCTTGTCCCATATGGGAGTTATTATTTCCAGTTCAATGTGTCTCAAAGTAGGGGTCAGGTCTCTCAAAGGCCATGGGGTCTGAGAGTGTTAACACAGAACAGAACTACAGAGCTCTGAAGTGATCAGTGTTGATGATGGTGGTGAACTCCTAGCTGCATAAACCAGATGAAAGGCCTTTGCTCACTAGCTCCAGCCTTCATTTGTCTCCTAACAAATGTTCAAATATACTCCATCTCCAAGAGAGGGCTCCAGACTGCTGTTTGATGGCAGTGGCTACAAGGAAAAGCTTATGAAAATCGGGGTATGTTTGTTTTTGTGTGTGGATAGCATATAGCCAGCATGAGAAACTAAAGCAAGTGGAGCAAGGAGGGAAGGCATGGACTTAGAACAGTTCAAATTGGTGAAGGAAGTTGGCAAACTTTTGTGGAGACATAAACCAAAGGCCTAGGGGCTCCAAATATTTGGACCCCAGAAAATGTGGGCTCCAATTTCACATAACATTTTGTTGATAAATCCTTACCCAGTTATTTTCTAATGATTCCTCTTGTTCTTATGCCCTCTGTTGGTTCTTGAAATCTACCCAGTGACATTACAGTATTTCAGAATAGTAACCTCATATTAGACATGTCTCAGGAATTCATGGACTAAGTAACAGGGATTTTGTTCTTAGCTACCTAATCAATGTCTGATTTCCGAGCCCTTTCTCATGCTCTTATAATCAGTAATAAATAGTAAACTGAGAGGTGAAATAGAGATTTTGATGATTGTCAGCATTGGCCCTTTCACTATTCACAACCTTTACTCATAGAACAGCAAATAGACCCCCTTCTTTTCCCAGCATTGTTGACACCTGTAGTAATTATTCCCAAGAAGATAGCTCTCTGAGGCAATATTTTATTCCTCCCTAATTGGACAAGTACCAGTTTATACACCATCAGCATGGATGAGCAGTGACAACCTCCTGTTAGCCAGGTAATTTGTTGGCAGAAAGTGCCATAGATATTTTAGCTTCCATCTTTCAAAGCATTTCATGCAAATTAGGCACAGTAATTAGCATTGACCTTCCGCTATTACCAGTTGTCAATCAGCTGTGTGCTCTGCTCAAAGACTGTCTCCCTTAGTCCATGCAAAAACCTGGACACATGAAAAATCATGAGAATAATAGGCAGCATAAGAGGACATTGTTCTAAAAATTACCTCCTGATTGAATACAGGGATGGAATCATGGAAGACAACATGCTGAATCGTTAAAAAACAGTAATTTTCAAAGTATTATCTAGGGAACATCTGTGCCAGTATCATTGTGATGGCTGTAAAAAAAATCAGATCCTGGTATCACACTCAGGCCTTCTCAACAATAACACCAGTATTTGCAGCACCTGACAATAAAGTTTGCACAAGCACTTACAATTTTCCCCACACAGAACTTTCAGAATGACTCATGTAAAGTTAGCGTGCATACATTCACAAAGATGAGCCAAGACAGCACCCTGCCCCATCACTGAACTCAAAACGTGATTACATATTGTTTGTGCAAGATGATATTACATTTAAAAACATGGGAACTACAAGTTGCACTTGCCCTCAAGTATCAACCTAACAGAAATATTTGATCAAGGACTATAGGAGGGATACTGTAAAGAACTACTTTTAATAGAAAAAAATGACAAAAAATTGAATGTATTTATTGCTTTGCACTGTCTATATTATTTATTTTTTAAGGCTATCTACTTTTAACATTTAGCAGTTGTTTATAATAAAAAGTAAGACTATAGCATAGATTTTAAAGGGTGTAATTTAAACTGAGGATCAGCTAATAAAATGCTTATTTGGTTATCTGAAAAAAAACACATGTACTTAGAAAATATTTTTTTAGATATGTAAAAATATATTTAAACTGTCTGGAATTTAGTTTATCTAGAAATCAGTAACTTTCCTAAAAATATATGTGCTTCTTTAGCAAGATGAAATAGGTGATTTATCATGTTTTTTATTTTTTATTTCTGCATGAAGTGAAAGACCATCCTAAAGACTGTTGAGATTGTTTCATTAATGAAAAACATTCCTTTAATAGATTAAAAATGGGTTACTAGTTGAACTAGAATAATTATCTCCAAATACTCAAAAATTTATAAATTAAACCTACCTAAAACTCAGAGGTGCTTACATAGTTTCGGAGAGTTTATTTAACAAGAAGATAATAAATGGACATTTTTGCTTATTCGTGGGATATTTTTGAGAAGTTTAATTTTTAATTTTACTAGAGAAATGTTCACATCACTTTCACTATCAAGATCATCTAGGGCATAAAATATCCAAATAAATATATTTATTTTGACAAAAATTATTAATGTTTTTAAACTGTAAATGTATTTTGCCTAATCATTTCCCACTGTATTGCCTATTCCCCTTTTGCAAGATTGGACAACTAAAGAGTTATTTGCTTGTTGGGGAGACAGTGTTGAATCTAGAAGTGCTGACTCAGCTGGGCCGAAGATGGTAAGATAAATAGACACCAACCTGAAGGGAAACCCAGTCTGTGAGTGTAAAGGGCCTTGGCAGGGGAAACATTCCCCCAGTAAAAGAAGAATACACACTTCACCCTTCCATTCACCCCATGGCCAGACATCCTGTTATATATGTCAGATCCCATGTAGTATTGCTATTGGAAATGTATATCTCTACTCATTATTGATTGAATTAACACCAACTCATCACACATTTTAACATAAACTTTAACTACTCTGATACTTTTAAAGGTGGTCAATTTTATTTCTTTAATAACATATGCATTGTATTTGAAATAACAAGCACATTGTAATAATTATTTTATAGTCTATTAAACTGCATATGAAAATAAGATATATTCAATACATTTTAAGTACAGATTATATATATATATATATATATATATATATATATATATGGCTAATATGCTAAATGTCCGTCTGGTAATATGTCATGTAGCAATGCCTGGCTTCCTCTTCCTAGTGACTAGAAACCTTGGAGCTTCTTCAGCCCAGGAACATCCAGGTGGAAACATTTTATACTGTAACCAAATGTCTGTGAAGCATTTTCCTCTACCTCATCTCTTGATCCTCACAGAAGTCCTGGAATAGGTAGATAGGAGACTCGCTGGAATCCTATTTTCTTTTCATTAGCCAGAAAATGGAGATTTAGAAAGCATAGAAACTTGACCGGACAGAAAATAAATAATAGTGGACCTTGAAAATGATTTCAGGTTTTCTCATTGTGCAAAATATAGTCAAACACTGATACAATGAAATATTTTAACCTTAGATCTACAATAATAATCTTTAGGTTGATATATACTTCTGTGTTGCTGACAATTATCTGAAAGAGAAGTGAGGTGCTTCACTGAGCTGGAAAAAGTTTAGCTAAATCAGAAAGCAGGTCTAATTAAGCAAGTTTATTCTATACTAGAGGAGTGGTGCATGGAATTTGTGCATGGCGGTGAGTGTCCCTCAGCCCAGCCTGTACACTCTCCAATCTGGGACTCCTCAAGGGATGTCCAACTGCCTGTTTAGGATCGGGCCTAAACGGGCAGTTGGACGACATCCCTCTCACAATCTAGGACTGCTGGCTCCCAACTACTCGCCTGCCTGTCTTCCTGATTGCCCCTAACCGCTTCTGCCTGCCAGCCTGATCACCCCCTAACCACTCCCCCGCCAGCCTGATTGATGTCAAATTGCTTTCCTGCCAGCCTGTTTTCCCTTAACTGCCCTCCCCTGCTGGCCTGATCCCCCCAAATGCCCTCTCCTGCAGGCCTGGTCACCCTCTACTTCCCTCCTCTGCCAGCCTGGTCACCCTTAACTGCCCTACTGTACTGGCTTGATTTCCCCCATACTTCCCTCTCCTACAGGCCTGGTCCCCCCAACTGCTCTCTTCTGCAGGCCTGGGTCTCCACCAACTGCCCTTCCCTGCAGGCCTGGTTACCCCCAACTTCCCTCCTCTGCCAGCCTGGTTCCCCCCAACTGCCCTCTCTTGCAGACATGGTTGCCCCAACTACCTTCCTCTGCCAGGCTGATCACCCCTAACTGCCCTCCCCTGCAGGTCTGGTTGCCCCCTACTTCCCTCCTCTGCCAGCCTGGTTACCGCCAACTGTCCTCTCTTTCAGACCTGGTTCCCTCCAACTACACTCCTCTGCCTGCCTGGTCACCCCTAGCTACCCATGCAGGCTTGATTGCCCCCAAACTGCCCTCTCTTGCAGACTTGGTTCCCCCCAACTACCCTCCTCTGCCAGCCTGGTCACCCCTAACTGCCCTCCCCTGCAGGCCTGGCTGTCCCCTATTTCCCTCCTCTGCCTGCCTGGTCACCCCTAACTACCTTCCCATGCAGGTTTAATTGCCCCCAAACTGCCCTCTCCTGCAGGCCTGGTATCCCCCAACTGCTCTCCTCTGAAAGCCTTGTCACCCCAACTTCCCACCTCTGCCAGCCTGGTTACCCCCAACTGCCCTCTCTTGCAGACCTGGTCCCTCCCAGCTGCCCTCCCCTGCTGGCAATTTATGGTAGCCATCTTGTGTCCACATGTGGGCAGCCATCTTTGACCATATAGAAGCATCTATCTTGTGTGTTGGAGTGACAGTCAATTTGCATATTGCTCTTTTATTAGATAGGAGGACATATAAGAGGCTAAGTTGACTCACACATGCATGATATATAAAGAGCTCTTGCTGGTGCCAATTACAAGCGTTGTTTTGATCTGTCGTTGTTGATCATAAATTTGGTTTACAGTTCTATTATAGAGAAAGAGCGAATGGTAATATTAAAATATTTCTTCTAATTATTTTTTTTCAATGTTCATGAATTTGTGCACTGGGCCACTAATATACTATAAGATACTGAGGAAAATTGTAAATAACTTTGCAGTGGAGGAAGATAACAATGGATTACAAGATAATAAATGGAATACCACCTAGCTACTTTTTGTTTTTTAATATTTATTCAAAATCTGCATATTTTGAGAGAATGAGAAGACAAGTGTTTTTCTGTGTCAAGTAAAATATATTCCATTTTAAACACAATTTAAATAATTGTATTAAAGCCAAAAAATCCACATTTTATAGTTTCATATTTACAGTATATCCAAAAGTTTGACACTCTAACATTTCCCATTAATAGATTTCCAAAGAGTGACAGTTAGAGAGCAGCACTAAAATGATTTAAAGTGTATTTTGCTAACACACGATTTGTCAATATTAGTGTTTCAATTTCAAGGTTTTATTTAATTCAGCTGGTATGTTAGAAATATTTGTTTTGCAGATACAAAGTGCAATTTATTTATTCTGTGAGTATTTACTGAATACCTACCATTCAGCAGGTGCTATTTGCAGCCACTGTAGATCTAGTAATAAGTAAATGACTAATGAAGTGTAAAATAGTGCTAATGTCAAGAGGGGAAACTATGGAGAGTTATACAATTCAAGGTCAAGTTCCATGCAATCTAGAATGAGTGTCAACATTTTCTTTTCTTCCAGAAGACAAATGAGATTATGCTTTTTTCTTTTACCTGGCTGCACTTTTGCTTTTGTCATTTTTCTTTGTAAATTCAGTGTTCCATGGGTAATGTAATGGAGACTGAGAGGAATGAACCAGGAGAACTAGAAATGTGGTTTCATCTCTCATACTAATTAACCTTTTGACCTTAAATAAATTAGTTAAATTTTTCTGTCCTCAATTTCCTGGGATAATTTATAGAGTTTTATGTAAAATGAAGCTTCATTTATAGGAGGGTATATTGTACATTTTGTGAAAACAAAACAATTGGAGACTGTGGGTTTCCATGTGTACCTTATCAATGCAGAGGAGAAAGTTTCATTTATAATCAGATGGCAATCATTACTGTGTGCATATTGGACAATTTCCTTGTCTTTCACTTCTCATTTCTTACTTTTTCAGATCTACTTTCTAAGCAGGGAGCATATATTAGTTGTTAAGGAAGTAAAGAATAAATAAAATTTTTCAGCTGAAAATGTTATACTCAAATACACATATGTATAATAACTTACACATATACCTACAGGACCTCATGTTTTACAATCCTGTTGTAAAATCTCCCTTTTATGTTGTCTCAAAGGAAAAAGCAAGAATTCAGGAGTAGACAACCTGTGGTGAAATTTAGTAGAGTTATGGGTAATAGTAATAGGAACAATTTGTCTTTTGGAGAATGGTAAGAAGTCTGAGCTTTTCTCCATCCATAAAATATTTTTATTGGTAACCCTCCATTTTTAACAGATATCAGTATATATAAAACCTTCTCCAGTTATGTGAATTGATTTGCAGAAGGAGTTGGGTAAATTATCCTGATGATATCCTTTGCAATGTTTTTGTATATGAGTGCTCATTTTGGCAAAAAAAAGAGAGGGAAGATGAATTCATTTCACCTGGAAAAACATCCAAAAGTTCCTGTTTAGTCAATAACAAAATTATAAATAGAGCTATTGCTTTCTATAATATGTTTAAACTAATATAAGCAGGTCCTCCTCCAAAAAATTGATCAGTGTTAGCTGTTTTGAATACGTACCCTAGTTAACACTTTTAAGTTTAATCTCTAAACCATTCTTCTTCCGGGCTCAGCAGAAAATTCTGCCTGTCATTAAATCAATAACCCTTTATGATTATGACTAGAAAGAACTACATTAGCTAGGCTTATGTGTGGAGCAAAACTTGTCTAGTTAGCATCAGGCTACATATTACCTTAAGTTGACAATAGCCTTTCTTATGTTATATTATTTTGACATCTGCAATGGATAACACAACATAAAATAAGTCTTCATTATTATTTTATCTTCTTGGTATAACTTTTCAAGCATTTTTCTTGCTTTGTCTTTTCTTTCTTTTCTCCTCCTCCTCCTCCTTTTCCTCCTTCTCCTCTTCTTCCTCCTCCTCCTTCTCTTTCTTCTTCTTCTTTTTCTTCTTCTAAAATGTCCTGAATTATTCTCAGCATAATGAACTTTAGGTGCCTCATTCCTGCTTCCGGAAGAGAAATCACAGACAAGTACTAATTTCAGGTGTGTTAACATCTTTATATTACCAAACCTCTTCCCTACTTTACAATTCTATCCATTGCTTTAGATCTGTCTCAAGAACCATAATTCATTGCTCAAGATAGTAGAAACTGACTGAGATTGTATAAAATACAACTACAGTAGGTACAAGGAAAATAGAGTTTAAAAGGAGAGAAAAATAAAGATTGTAGAAGAGTAACTATTTCTATTAAAATGATCTAATGGTTATTTAACTAAAGTCAATTAAAATCCACAGGGATTTTTTTGAATTCAAATTTCTTATAAATTCACTCTGCTATTTCAAAAATAATAAAATATTTGGGCTTTTAGTCACACAATAAGGTGGTAAATGGCTGATAATGTTGCTCTTTCATGTTATCAAAAGTAACATACTTTTAAAAAAAATACCAACATGTATAAATATATTTTAGCAGTTGTCTTAAATGATGTTAGGATAATGTAGAATGCAGTTGGACTTAGTTTGTAATACCTTAAAATAATTCATTTTAACAATAATTAAAATATATATGTAAAACATTTGTACTTGATTGTTAATGGCACACATGATTTTGAATAAATGGAATAAATTAATTTAAT
Source organism: Antrozous pallidus (assembly GCA_027563665.1). Lineage (NCBI taxonomy): Eukaryota > Metazoa > Chordata > Mammalia > Chiroptera > Vespertilionidae > Antrozous > Antrozous pallidus. The sequence continues at coordinate 90,459,994 of CM050514.1, forward strand.
AAATAATTATTGTCATCTGTCATTTTAGAATTCTCAGTGTTTTAAACTAATTTTATTTGCCACATATATTTTCTTTTTTTGCATTTATAGCTTTTAAATTGTTCATGACTTAGAGTGTAGAATCTAGAATGTAGTTAATAAAATAGGTCAGTCTGTCACTGATTTGCTTTGCAGTTTGATTGTCAATATTGAGCAATATATCATAACATATTTAATGTCGGCATCTGTTTCCTTTTTCATCATCATTCCAGTGAAACTTGTGGCTGAAGAAGATAAACCCAAAAGTATTTAATGAGACAAAAATATAAGTATATAAATGTTCCTAAATGATGATACGTGACAGTATTTTAAATGCTAAATACATCATTCAAAGATTTATTTTAAAATAATCACCTCTTACCCTAACTGGTTTGACTCAATGGATAGAGCATCAGCTTGTGGATTCAAGGGTCCCAGTTTTGATTCTGGTCAAAGGCATGTACCTTGGTTGTGGGCACATACCCAGTAGGGAGTGTGCAGGAGGCAGCTGATTGATGTTTCTCTCTTATGTATGTTTCTAGCTCTCCATCCCTCTCCCTTCCTCTCTGTAAAAAAATCAATAAAATGTATTTGGAAAAAAAAAACCAATCACCTCTAAATGAATTTTTTATTTGAACCATTAATATGATTTAAGAACAAAATTAAAATCCTAGATTATATATTTATAAAAAGTCAGGATAAAAGGAAATTAAAAAAACTCAGCTCACCATTTACAACTTTCTGTATTGACAAATGACATGATTTAGTAGTGTTTTGCCTTTGAAAGGTTCAAAGGCTTCTTTCTGTAGGCTCCAATCAAAAAGCATATGTTTTCCCACCCTGGCCATGTGACTCAGTTGGCTGAATTATCATCCTATACACCGAAAGGTTTAGGGTTCAATCCCTATCAGGGCAAAAGTTTTAGGGTTTGATCCCTATCAGGGCTGTGGGTTTGATTCCAGGCCAATGTGCTTATAGGAACCAGTGATGCATATTTTTCACATTATTCTCTCTCTCTCTCTCTCTCTCTCTCTCTCTCTCTCTCTCTCTCTCTTTCTCTTTCTCCTTTGCACTCTAAAATCAACATCAACATCTTCAAGTGATGATTAAAAAACCAAAAACATATTTTCCCTAGATGGTTTCTGTTCTCTGGGTACAATTTCTTGGCTAACTGCAAAGTACAAAGCACTGTTAAGTCAGTTGTTTTGCTTTCTTATATTTTAAGTTTCAGGAAGTTACAACCAGCACATAGGTGGGTGATTATAGTAAATAGACTAGTCAATGAACCCTGATATGTCAATAGTCCAATCTACGTAATGAATTACTTAGATAATGTCTCGTTCTGCATTGCTTTGCTCAGTATTTCTGAACCAAATATATGAAAAATTTATGAAATTTCTCAAATATATAAAAAATTATTCTAATTTTGTGCTATTTCTACTCTTAAACCCAAATAATTACCTATATAAAATATTCGCTTAAAATTCTCAGGAACACTTCACTCTTGGTATGCCCCATTCCCTAATCTGATGACTTAATTCCTTGTTGTAGTTCCTGACTTCTCTCAAGTGCTTAGCTGAAGTAAACCATGATCTCTTCATGTAAATTGACAAAATAACAACAAAAAGAACGAAAGAACAATTGTGATCATTACTCCTAATGTTTTCCAAACAGTGTGACACTTTGAACATCTTAAAATTGTTCCCTTGATTTGATGGTCACTATAGAGCTCTACTTCTATCCCTTACTCTCGATTTACTGCTTCTGTTTTCTTTGTTCTCACTTTGACAACTGTTTAAATTGTGCTACATGACTCTATTTATCCTGCTGATCATCATTTATTTTCTTTCTTGGAGACTATATATATACTGACTTTAATTGTACACACCAGTAATGATTTATAATTTTACCTAACTTATCTGGTTCAATCCCATATAAAACTTTCCCCCATGGAATGTATGATCATTGTTTCAAACTCTTGTTGACTAAATATTAAATATAAAGATCTTTTTCCCAGTCTTAGTCGTCCCCCCCCCCCCAAATAGACTTGGTTGTCCTGCAAATAGATTTATTTTCTTTTGGTAGAGCAAGCATTTCCCAACTTCTCATGCTCACGTTCTGGCAATCCTTCCTGAATCTTCTTTTTCAATCTACTTAATTATTACATTGTGTAAATGCCTCCACTTCATGTTACTTTTATTCTTCTCCTTCTTTCTATTCTCACTGATGTTAACATTTTCCAGTCCAAGCTATCTTTATAGCTTTACACCTACAGGGTACAGCAATAGTGATAATTATACAGATATAGACTCATACAGATATGCCTTTTTTATTATCTATTCAGCTGTTCTTGCTCCCTTAAATACATGTTAAATATGACTGTCAGAAAAGCTGGTAGCTCAGTTGGCTAGAGCTTCATTTTCTGGTTCAATTCCTGTTCAGGACACATATAAGAATCAACCAACGAATGCATAAATAAGTATAACAACAAATCAATGTTTCTCTCTCTACAAAATTAATACATAAATTTAAAAAAATAAGTACAGAGAAAAACAAAAGAAAAACATTTTAAAGCCATTCTAAAGTATAGTTTTGCACAAGTCACTTTGTGCAAAATTTCCTCATAGTTACCACCATTCTTTTTTTTTACAAAATGAGACTGCATGTATTCATCTTACTAAATTTGTTCCTTTTCAACTTCATTTATTTCTACTAAAAATATGCAAACCTAGTTTCAAGAAAACTGTTCTAATACTACTAATTTTTTAAAACTTATAAAGTAAATTATTTCAAAATATATCTTTCTACTTAGAGAAAAGTTCTATGGTTCAATCATTATTTTTTAATTATGCTATGAGTGTAATTATATTCATTTTTGTGCTCTTCACTAGAGAAATGTGTACATTCTATTTCAGTCTTTTTCTACATACTATTCTCAAGGGTCAATTTGAATTTTTTAGTTTCTATGAGATCCAGTAGCACTGTCTATTCTTCACTCATTTAAAAAAGTAATTTAAACTTTTATTGTATTCTACTTAGAACAACATTGAATAGCAAATAATAAACACCATGATATGTCATGAGAGAGACTGAAAAAAGAGACATTTTATATTTAATACTAGAAGCCTGGTGCATGAAATTTGTGCATGGTGTGTGTGTGTGGGGGGGGGAGGTCCCTCAGCCTGGCCTGCACTCTCTCCAATCTGGGTCCCCTCAGAGGATGTCTAACTGCAATTTTAGGCCCAATCTTGCAGTTGGACATTCCTCTCACAATCTCAGACCACTGTATTCTAACCACTCTCCTGCCTGCCTGCCTGATCAACCCAACTGCTCCACCCCTGCTGGCCTGATCACCCCCAACTTCCCAGCCTTGCTGATCTGACCTCCCTAACTACTCTCCCCTGATGGTCTGATTGCCCCCAATTGCTATCCCCTGCTGGCCTGATTGCCCCTAACCACCCGTGCTTCCACCCCACCACCATCACTTTGTCTAGAAGGACATCCTGAAGGTCTCCAGATCTAATTAGCATATTACTCTTTTATTAATATAGATGTTATGCCAATAATTTAATAAAATTGTCTGCAAATTATGCTTATACTGGAAGTGAACCATTTATCAATTTTATTTTAATCATCACTGTTGCTGTACCCTGTAGGTGTAAAATTTGGCTCCCGCACTGTCAGAATTTCTTGGGGACCATACTTCAGAGACTTAATAGATAGTTCTGAGATCTTTGGCCTTGCTCTGAAGTTACTGGCTGCCCAAGTTATCACTCGAGGTGGTGATAACTTGGGCAGCCAGTAACTTCAGAGATAACAATTTTTTCTACATTGTCTTGGTCTTTTTTTTTTTGGGGGGGGGGACCACTTTCATTCAGTTACTCATTTACGCTGTGATAATAGCCATATATTGTTGGCTTTACAGCTTTTGTAGGTTTTCTTGAAGGGGTAGGAATTTTTGGAAAGGCTCTTTTTCTTGAACTCCCTTAAAGACATTTTTTGCCCCCATGGATGTCTTTAGTAGCTGGAAGGACAACAGAGTTAGTGCAGAAGCACATTGGTTTGTGGGGAAATGGCTGCGATGAAAGGGGAAAAAGTCTTCGTGAGAAAAAGTATGGGTTGAGGATGGAATCTTCCCGGCAAGACCAGGGAGTCTGGGCCCTATGCTGCTAAAGAAGAGGAGGAGAAGTTTGGGTGTGGTCCTTTCATCCTGTACACTGACCTGTGTTAACAGGGCTTCTTCCTCTTTTACCTTCTTTTGCTGAATTGGGTTAGTTGTTACATAACTATACTAGCAGTTTCTGGTTCCCTGGTCATCTTCATCATGTCAAAATTTTCCGGGACCAACCCCAGGCCTCCTGAACATATACTTTTCTCTAGGACAATGAGGAGCCACACCCCGTAGGCTTCAATTAATCAGAAAGCCTCTCCTCCAGCTAATGGTATCTCTGAGAGAGGAATTTAGATTTCATAAAGCACCATCCTGACATTTCCATGGGGAGGGGTGAGGAGGCCAAGATGCTCTGGTAAGAGAAAGGCGGCATTTTTTTAGCACTCCTAAGCCTTCTCAAACCTATTGACCCATGCTCAATTATGATGGGTCACATGGTAGGAAGAAGATGCTTCCTCCAAAGGAAACTAGGCCACCAATTTCAGTAGTTCATTGTTCTTTCTCATCCTTCACCATTAGTTAGTTTTTATAAGATTTACTTAAAATATTTTGGAGATAATATGACCGTCTCTGTGGAGATATGAATCATCCTGCTTCCCTAGTAAAGGTTTCTCTTATGCACCTTGAAAACCATTCACTTCTTGGCTACTACCAGGGAAATTTTCCATCTCACCTCCCTTTTTCCACTGTCCATGTGGCTATCGGCAGCTTTCTGTTTTCAAGGTTGAAATCATTGTCTTTAGGCTGTCTTTAATGAATAGAGTTGCTCACCTGGTTATTTTAAGGTTGTTTAAAATCTTGGAGGTGATCAAAGTAACTATAATATCTAGATTTGGGGTTTAACCATATAAGAAATTAAATTTCCAAAGTTGGGCTTCCTGTTTGTATTTTAAAACTGCACGTCCCCCTGCCCCACCTCCTCAGGGAACTTGGGTAGTCAGACCATTTGCCTGAGGATTGCAGACTCAGGTTCATAGAAGATAGGAGGTCCAGGCCTGTCAAAGTATGAATCAGATGGAGAGCTAAGGGACCATATGGAATCCATCTCAGCAGCTACCATCAGGCTTTGGAATTGCTGTGCTTGGTACCAGATGTGATGTACATTGACTTCCTGCAGAGGATTCAGGGTAGTGAGGCCTTGATCTGAGGATTCCAGCTTTGGGTCAACAGAGGGAGGATCCTAGGGCCTGACAGGGCTCAAGGTGAGGAACATGAGGGAGGAGAGGGGTCCCTGGATCCTAGAACAGAATCATCCCACCCAAGATGAGATGACAACAACAGGCAATTTCTGCATCCAGGTCTCAGAGACTTGGGGGCTTTGGTATAGGAAGTGAAAAGGACTGGCCCAAGTCATGCCAGAGTCAAGGTGAGGACCCTGAGGAAACACTAAAGGGACTCTGGATGCCACAATAGAGGGGATCCTATCCAAACCCCCCTCTAGTGTAAGCCCTGGGAGTCCCCAGGGTGGGATGACAGGCAATTTCTGCATCCAGGTCTCAGAGACTTGGAGGTTTTGGTATAGGAAGTGGGACCTCAGATATGCAGAGGACTGGCCTCCATCCTGCCAGAGTCAACATTAGGATGTAGCAACCATGGATAGCATAACAGAGGGGACCCCACAGAAGCCCACCCTTGCTGTCAGCTATGGGATTCCCCAGGGTGGGATGACCACTCACTGTGGTTTCTGACTTCTACAAATGAGTGTGAGAGATCCTGGGAACATGGTATCAGAAAAAGGGCCTCTGGTTCACAGAGGGGAGGGCCCAGGTCCTGTTGGAGTCAACCACTGAGGCAGCAGGCTGCCCAGGCTGAGGTTAATGACCTTGCTGTGCCTTTCTTGCCCTGCCCTGTCCACTCCCTGCCTGGCATTCAGTCAAGCCTTCAGTAATTTTGGATGTTATGGACCCTGGCTCTTTATATATGTAGACTAGAAACCTGATGCAAAAAATTTGTGCATGAGGGTGTGTGTCCCTCATCACAGCCTGCACGCTCTCCAATATGGGACCCCTCAAGGGATGTCCAATATCCCTCTCACAATCCAGGACTGCTGCTTCCCAACTGCTTGCCTACCTACCTGCCTATTTGCCCCTAACTGCTTCTGCCTACCAGACCTATAACCCCCTAACCACTCCCCTGCCAACTTGATCACCCCTAACTGTCCTCCCCTGCTGGCTCAATTGCCCCTAATTGCCCTCCCCTGCAGGCCTGAGTCCCTCCCGAAGTGTACTCCTCTAATAGCAAGGTCACCCCTAGCTGCCCTCCTCTGCAAGCCTGATCACCTGCAACTGCTGGCCATTTGTGGCAGCCATCTTGTCTCCACATGGGGGCAGCCATCTTTGACCACATGAGGGTGGCCATCTTGTGTGTTGGAGTGATGATCAATTTCCATATTACCTCTTTATTATATAGGATATTTTAAAAATTGACTGTATTGGTATAGCTTTGTTTTAAAAAGTCACTCAGGTTTTGTGTACAAGTCGATAAAACATCTGCACACTGTATCATGTGCCTATTACCCAAGCAAAGCCTCTTTCAGTCCCTCACCCTCTCTCACTTTTCCTACCTTCACTTAGAATCCACCCCCTTTCCCTCTGGCTATCAGCACACTGTGTTTTGTGTCGATGTGTTATATATATATATATATATATATATATATATATATATATATATATATATGTTTTTTAGCTAATCCATTCACTTTGTTTCATCCAGTCTCCCCATCCAGTTCCCCTCTAACCTCTGTCAGTCTGTTCCTTGTATCCATGCCTATTTCTATTTTGTTTGTCAGTTTATTTTGTTCATTAGATTCCACATATAAGTGAGATGATATGGTATTTGGTTTACTCTTATTGACTTATTTAATTTAGCAAAATAATCTCCAGGTCAGTCCATACTGTCACAAAAAATAAGATTTCTTTTTCTTTTCTATTTTTTTAATGGTTGCACACTATTCCATGGTATAAATGTACCACAAATTTTTTCCACTCATCTACTGATGGGCACTTAAGAATTTCCAGATCTTTGCTATTATAAATAATGCTACAGTGGACATTGGGTTAGTTCCAAGAATTTATAATAGAAAAAGTCAAGTGCGCACAAGTAAATAATTGATAATTCTTCCTCCCTTCCTTCCTTCCTCCCTTCCTTCCTTCCTTCCTTCTTCCCTCCCTCCCTCTCTCTCCCTCTGTTCTATATTCTTGGTTTCCAAGTGGATCTTAAGCACTTTGGATATGGGAACCTAAGTCATATACTTCTTTGTTATATCAACTTCTTAAAACTCTATTGTTAAAGAAAAAGAGGAAATAATAAAAAAACAAAAATGATAAATAGGAGAAAAAATAGAATTCTTTTATGAGTTCATTTAATAAATATTTTAACAAATTCCCCTATAACTATCCTAAATTAGAATAAAATACAAGTGAGAAAGTTGTCAACTTTATCACTAATTGTATTTCATCTCTCTCTCTCTCTCTCTCTCTCTCTCCCTCTTTCACTTTACCTTCATATAGACTTTATAGTGAGTAAATTTGATCTAGGCTGTGGAGCCATGATTTTAAATAATCTTCAGAAATTTTAAAACTGAAATCAATGTTTTCAAGTGGTTATTGGGTATTTTCCTACTATAAATTTGGCTAAAGTTAAGTACAAGATGAAAGAAACATTTGTACACACATCTACAGAAACAATAGAAAACAAAAGGTAAATCAAAACATAAGCTAATGTGAAGCTTGCAACCATAATTCAGGCAAATAAAACAAAGAAATACAATCCACATTAAAAATAAATTATTTTTATAGCTGTATAGTATTTCATTGTCTAAATATACCATTGGCTTTTTTATCCATTCATCTACTGATGGGCACTTGGGCTCTTTCCAAGTCTTACCTATGAATGCACCTGGATACTATTATGCTAAGTGGTATAAGCCATTTAGAAAAAGACAAATATCACATGAACTCACTTGTTTTTGGAATCTAATGAACAAAATGAATTAATCAACAAAATAAGACCCAATGCATAGAGACAGGAAACAGGCTGACACATATGTGTGTGTGTGTGTGTGTGTGTAATGAGAAGACATAAACCAAAGAACTACTGTACTTACTAGAGCCCCAGTGCATGAAATTCACGCATGGGTGGGGAGGGTATCCTCAGCTCAGCCTGCACCTTCTCCAATCTGGAACCCCTTAGGGGATGTCCAACTGCTGATTTAGGCCCGATCCCTAAACAAGGCAGTTGCTCATCCCTCTCACAATCCTGAATTGCTGGCTGCTAATCACTCACCTGCCTGCCTTCCTAATCAACCCTAAATTCCTGCTCCAAAGGCCTGATCACCCCACACTGATTCTGTGTGCCAGCCTGGTCACTCCTAACTGCCCCCCATTGCTATCCTGGTCACCCATCTTGCTCCCCTCCTGCTGGCCTGGTCTCCTCACATAGCCTGCAGTTCAGTCGTTTGGTCTTCCCTCCCTCACTAACCCCCCTGCAGCCTAGTCATAGGCAGCCATCTTGTGAGTGTGTGAGGGTTAATTTACATATTACCTTTTTATTATATAGGATATACTTAGCTCATGGATACAGAGGAACTGGGGAAAGAAGGAAAAAAGGAGAAGAAATGAGAGACAACTGTAATACTCTCAATAATAAAAATATGTATAGATATAAAATAAATTCATTTTGATCAGTTAACTGCACTTATATTAACTTATGTAATAATTTTAAAGAAAATTATTTAAATTATTTTGTCATAATTAAAAAATTGAAAATTTGATTTTAAATCATTTAAATAAATATTTTAAAGTGTTGTAAATATTTGTAGTAAATTAAGACTACATATTAACTATATTCTGTAATAATTATTTGAGGCTTTGTTTTAAAGGCTCTTTGGAAAAAAGCAAGCAAACAAAAAATGGTAGTCTACATTTTGTAAGGACTTTACTAGTATTTAAATCTCTGGCTAATTGAAGCTAAAATTGCAAATTAAGAGGGTTTTTTTGTTTTGTTTTGTTTTGTTTTTAACTGTCCTACCAATAATTCTCTCTTCAGAGTGTCACTTTATGTTTCAATAGTGTTTAAAGCAAATCATGATGTTCTGAATCTATACATTAGATAAATGTTAAGCTCTTTCAAAATAAATTTTAGCTAATTTAAACATCAATGTATTTCTAAGATGAAGGATAAACTTCCAGTTTTACACTATCAAGAAACATTTAAATACTATGCCTCTAATCAGCCCACTATACTATAATTCTACATTTGGAGTGGATCTTAGAGATTGCTGTATCAACTCTCTCATTTTACTTAGAATCAGTATGTGCAGGGATTAAAATACAGCTTGCCCAATGTCTCACAACATTTATGGTAAAGATAAGAGGCTAATCAGGTGTCCTGGCTCCTAGTTTAATTCTCTTTCTATCTTAATTTTTGTTGGGGTGGACAGCAAGAATCACTTCTATATTTACTGTAGTAAAATTGTAGTCTCTGGAAGTTCCTTGCACCATAGTTGAACTGAGGACAGAGCTAATAGTTAAAGCTCAATACATAAGCCACGATTGTCATACTTATAATAAAACACCTTGACTAAATGTTTTACTAAGTTTTTGAGTTTTTTTCTGGAGGTGTGAAGAAGGGAAGAAAGCAATTTGGCTGAAGAGTTAGAAATTTCCTGCTATGAGTCTCATTTCTGTTTATCTTCCCTATTAAAGAATGTGCTTTGTATAAACTAGTTAAGTGGATGAGCTCGTCTGAGCAAGGGAAACTGAACACACAGAGGAATATTTTTTTATCTCATAAAAAACAAAGAAAATATAAGTGAATAGATAAGGCCATCATTTTCTTTTTTATGTTCTGTGTGGTATCATACAAATTAAGATGAAAGTTATGTTTTTATGGCACAGAATGGGAGTCTCAATTAATATCACATGGCTCACTTATGAAAGTTGGGCATATTTTAAAAATGAAAGAGTATATTGCTGAGTTTATACTAGAATAGTAGAAATGCATATTTAAGGTACATGCTATCAATTATAGATTCAAAATGAATTTATAAATCTATATAAGTAAATTTTAAAAGCACACTTTCGATTGCTTAGTTTAATATAATGGCATTTTCTAAGACCTATGATTTAGAACAGAATGATTAAGAAATCTGGAGTGTTTACAATTCATAAGCGAAGAAAGGTTTGGGAAATTGGGACTCTGACAAGATGTTAATTTAGAGAAAAAATTTAGTACAAAAAAAGAATAACATTCTAGTATATACATATATACATATATACATATATATGTATATATTATATATATTTATATATATACTAGAGGTCTGATGCATAAAATTTCATGCAAGGGTAGGCCTTCCTTCCCTGGGCTGCTGGCACTGGCTTCACTCTGGCACCCAGGACCCGTGCTTCTCTCCAGCTGTCAACAGGCATCCAGGACCCAGGCTTCCCTCACAGCCCTGGCTCTATCCAGAAGGACAGAAGGACATCTGGTCTAATTAGCATATTATGCTTTTATGTATATATATATATATATATATATATATATATATATATATAGTAATTAATACTCTATGGTACTGATATAAGGATACACATATAAACTAATGAAATAAAATTGAGAGACCAAAAATAAAACTTTACTTGATTTTTGACAAATGTGGCCCAATAATCTATTGGGAGAATAATCTTCTCAACAAATGGTGCTGGGACAACTGATATCCACATGCAAAAAAAATGACTTTACATCTTTAACTTAAACCACACATATAATCATACAATTTAGCTCACAATAAAACACATCGCCCTGCCTAGTGTAACTCTATTAGTTGAACATCATCCTATGCACCCAGAGGTCCAGGGTTTGATTTCTGGTCAGGTAGTATGCCCAGATTGCAGACTCAATCCCTCCTAAGGGGTGTGTAGTAAGCAGCCAATTGATGTTTTCTTCTTCTTCTTCTTCTTCTTCTTCTTCTTCTTCTTCTTCTTCTTCTTCTTCTTCTTCTTCTCTCTCTCTCTCTCTCTCTCTCTCTCTCTCTCTCTCTCTCTCTCTCTCTCTGAAAATCAATTAAAAAAAACTCACATAATTTCTGGGAGGCTTGAACATGCTCATGTAACCCCATTGGGAGAGGACATCTGAGTGTTTGTGTGTATGCTTCTCTGTACATCATCTCATACAACTTGTCCCTTACCTGATTTTAATCTGTATCCTTTCATTGGAATAAACCATAACCATGAGTGCAACAACTTTTCTGCATTCCCTGGGGACTTTTAGTGAAGTCAAGTACAAAATGGCAGCATAATCATTAAACCAACCTTCCAATAAAGAAATAGGAAAAACAAACTTTATATTGATATTGTTTTCAAATTGAAGATTAAAAGCCCATACAAGTTGGTCATCCTTTCGGAAATGGTGTTTTAATCAAGCCCAGTGATATTTCCCTTCTTACTTGAGTACAACTGTAAACAGATTTCCACATCCAACAAATGGCCTGATTCCATGAACCCACCCACACAGTTCTATAAACATTCAGATTCTACATGTGGTATCACTCAGTTATTAAATGGGAGCCTGTGCTTTCACTGTTTCCCTGTCACTGTGCAGACCTCTCCAGTTCAATGTAATACCTTGTCCTATATGAGACAAACAACAAACTCTTCTAATTTGAACTGAAAAAACACAGCATGTGAAATAATTTACTAAAATAAAAATTCTGGGGCTTGAAACCCCCTTTCACAATATTCAGTGGGATACATCAGCAACTGGCAGCATGCAGCACTGTTTTGGGTAGACATCCATATTTCTATTTTGGAGGAAAGTCTGTACTGGGAACAGCTGCAGGGCAGAAAAAAGAAACACACAGGCATAAACCAATCCTATCATTTTACTTTGTCAGTGTTCCTAGAAGAAAAAAAAATGTTCATGGTGTGGGGCTACAAATACAAAAAAAAAAAAAAAAAAGACTATCCCTTGTGAGCAATAAAAACTTGTGAAGCTATAAAAGCTTATTTCTAAACGTGAAGTACTAGTATTTTAATCAAATATCATTCCAAACTGGAACACCTGTGGCACTATTATGTATTGCTCTTGGTAGTCTCTCTTCAAACTATATTTTGGGAAAGAAAAACTCTGCTACTGATAACTTACTTCTCATGACTTTTGAGGTAATTTCCCTAGCTAATCAGGACGTCATTTGAGTTTCAGAGTTAAAGTCTGACATTTATAGCTCCCAAAAGATAAAGTCTGAATAGTTTTATCAAATGTTTCTTGGATCTGAAGTTCTAGCACTAGAAACCCAAGAAATATTATTTTTTTTCTGATAGGAATGAGTAAAGGTGGTATTATAAGAACGCTGTAGTTAGATCATTGTTTTCTATTTTCATGCCTGAGAAATAATCTCTTTCTTATTTGTGCATCAGAGAAAGGTTATATCTGATATAGTGTAAAGATGTTTGAAAGGTTAACTTCGTTTTGAAACAAAGTAATAAATATTTCACCCCGCAGAGTTTTATTCAACGGTGACTGGAATCACTTACATCTCCATGATGTAAGATAAAAATGATATGTGGAAGCATCCTATTATCCATGGACAGCTTCATGGCTGTAGAGAAGCGATTTCTGATTTGACTGATTTGTGTCTGGCTTGATGCTACTTGAAAATAAAGGCTCGGCTTCTGCCTGCACATGCCTATTGCCTGTTAGAACCATCAATCAGATCGTTGCTAGCAGAAGTTCAGGAAGTCACTGAATTTATAATGTTGACTTCAACACAAAGGTATCAAAAAGAGTGGCTGCAGATAAAACTGAGATAGCTGTTATATAGAGTAAAAGTACTAAATACTTTTGAAAGATTCTACATATGGTATCACTCAGTTATTAGATGCTTTATCTTTTCCTGTCATGATGATAAATTTTCCTTAGTCCTGTGTAAAACATTATATCTTATATTAGGCAAATGAAGAAATCTGCTCAGTATTTCTGCAAGAGGTCACTAGCCAGCTGAATCCCATTGCTTCAAAACACATATTTAAAAAGAGAATTAGCTTCACTGAAAATCAAAAACTGGTCTTCACTTTATGCCATATGTTATTCTTGATAAAACATGTTATATGAAAATATTTTCAAGACCAATTCTGATAATGTAGCTATAAATGAACATTCTCACATCTTCCCTTTACTCAAGCAGTTTTACTTATACACAGACCATGCTTCTGGTTGAAAACTGATTGTCGTCATTAAAACTCTTTGAAGATGTTCAATAGCAATTTTGCAGAACATTGTGACAAAATTAGAGCTATATCAATTTGACTTTATAAGTACCATGTGCCTTTTTTTGCCATTAAAAGCCTTAATATGGCATCTATATTGTATACCTTAGGGTGACTGGTTGGTCTGGCTGAAACAGCCAAGAGAAACATGCAGGATTATTTAAGGATCTAAACTATTATCAGGAAGCTTTCAAAAAAAAGGAGTTCATTACTTTAGTTTGTGACAACAGAATTTTAAAAAGAGGAGAGGCTAAGGTGAAAAGTAATATTAAAATATAGTTATAATCTTAGGGGAGAATATATGTATATGAAAATATTTTTCTCTCGATTTGATTCTGATACAGATCACTGCTTTCAATTTTATATCACATATTGCATTTCCATTTCCTGTCAAAAACATTATTTGAAACATACTAGAATATGTTGGCCACTGATAAACCAGTACTGAGCAGCTGTACTTAAACAGCGGTCACAACTCTGACTCCATTCCTTTTGTGTCTCACACTCTGGGACATAGCCCAGTTGCTCTGGGAGATTCAGATGGCAGCAGGAAAGCACTATTACCTGCTGAAGGTTCCAGAAGGAGAATTACTAACTCTTTCTGCCATCTTGGAAGTGAAACCAACACAAATCTTGGCCCAAACAGCATTGATTCTGATTTCTTCTCTTTTTCTTCCCTCAGGCCTCCTGGGGCCGCAGGCCATTTACCACTCACATGTTTATCCATGTCAAACTGAGTCTTCAAAGGGACATTGATTGAGTCACTACTGGAGCAATGTAGGGAAAGGTAAGCAAATCAAAACTTCACTGACATATAAGGAGCATCACCTTCCATATTTTATAACTCTGCAAGAGAGACTTGACCAGAGAAACATCATTTGTCATAGTTACTAGGTCCGTTTTGTCCCCTGGTGATGTCTATTTCAAGACAACTGTAAACACTTCTGCTTAGACTTTGTTGGCTCCTAATGTCTTTGGCCATTATTAAAGGATAAAATGGGTATAAGAGAAAACTGACTATCTCTCTATTTCAGCAATTAATATATATATATATATATATATATATATATATATATATATATATATATATATATTTGTGGGGATGGAGCCTACAACCTAGGCATGTGCCCTTGACCAAAATTGAACCCAGAACCTTTCAGTCCTTAGGCCTATGCTCTATTCACTGAGTGAAACCAGCTGGGGCTATTTCAGTGATTTTTAACTGGCAGGCCACAATAATTTTTAAAACATGCAATACTGAGTTATCAGAGGCCCTGAGCCTCTCCTCCCCCACCCCCCACCCCCGTTATATTGTCAAACAAAAAAATGATAACAGCCAACACAACAATAGCTGTCTGGTGTGAATGAATAAAAATTATTCCTTCTGTATTTCTTTTTTTTTTTTTGGTCAGGCTGCAGAATTTTAGCAATTGGATTACATGTGTCATGTGATGGAAAATGTTGGAAATTGCTGCACTATTTGAAAAGAGTTATCTTCATGTTTAAGTTCAATAATATTACATTTCCATCAGTTGAAAGTTTAATATTTGTTCTTAAATGTTCACAAGATGGCCTCATGCTTTCTGGTATGAAGTTATTAAATGTTTCATAAGAGAATTCAAGTCTAAGATAATTCATATTTTTCTCAGAGAAGTTCATTTTGTATTATATGAAGAACATAAAAGCGACATATATAATGCTAAATTGATTTATGTTTGAGGAAATACAATGAGTATTTAATTCTATCTTTGTTGACTAAGCCACTTCGAAGAAATCTTAACTTCTTTTCACTTGGAAATGATTAAAGAAAAAAATAGTCATAAAATTTCCTACTGAATCTCTAGTTCTGATGAGGCATAAGCAGCATCTTTAAATAGGAAGCACAACTTGCACATAATATAATGGATACCATGAAAATTGGGTACCTTATCTATTTTGCCATAAAACTTCTAAACTTAAAAAAATGACAAAAATATGAAACCATTTTAGCCTTTGACCATCATGTCAGTGGAAACTGTTGTACTGTGTTTCAGTAAGGCTCAGAACAGCATTTTCCAGCATGTTTTCTGCAAAACACATACCTAGAGAAAATCATGCTGTGGTGAAATAAATTTGAATGATGTAGAATGATCAGTTAAACAGATGTTTTAGAGCTATAGAGTTTATAACACTTCCAGAATTCAGTCATGACACTTCTACTGCTTTTCCCAATGCCCAGCATTTTGAGTAAACCCATATCTTGCCCTCACCCTAAGATTCATTTGTGTTTTTTTATTTAAATGTACATATTTTATGGTAATAATTATTAATAATGTACATTTATTATACTACTTGAAATGAATCAATTGTAACTCAAATTGGTGTGTTAACTACTATTTGTCTGCAGTAGAGACAAAAAGAAAAAGAAAAAAGAAAGCACAAATTGTCATAAAAAACCATTTACCATTGGCCTCACAGATAAATGACTGTGACAGCTCAGTTTTCTTATTTGGGTAGAGACTTCCTAATGACCCTGATTTGATTTCTACTACACTGAGATTACAAAAATTTCAAAATGTCACAGAAAAATATTAACAAACATATAAATTGCAGAGCTCTCATTATAAGCAGTTGTTCAGATATTGGTTCTGTTTTTAACAGAACAAAGTTATGCCATGTATTTCCTGTGTTGTGGAGAAAAATTAATGCCAAATTAAATATCTTTAATTATTTATAAGATCATTAGAGAACTGTATAATTTGAAATTTATTTTTCTATCAATAATATTTCTAAACACCCCTTAATTTGTTCATACCAAACAAAAATAGTCAACAATTCCCTTTTGATACTTCACAACAAAAAACTTGGAGAAATACACACATGATCAATTATGGCATCAATTTTGGTAAACATTAATTTTAGACAATGTTGCCTCTTTTGGGGGGCATAATGAAACCATCTACAAATGGTTTGTTTTTAAACCACGGGGTATAATTTAAAGTGATCACTTACATTCCATAACTTTCACAATTGAAGAAACAGTGGAGATAGATAATCTATGGGTGGCTTTGGAAATACCTTTCTTAGCACTTTAAGAAATGCTCAAGATACTAAAAGATAGCCAAAAACTTTTCCTGAATAACTCCGAAAATAGGCACAGGTCAGACTGAAATTCTGGAACTAAAAAGGCCTTTTTGTAAAACTCCACAATTATGAGCAGCTGGTTCTATCCGACTCCTGTGAAGTGGAGTGCTTTGGTTCAAGAGTTTTCTTGTCATGCAATCAAAGGACGGAAACATTAAGATTGCAGACGGAGAGCGGTGACACACTGTAATTTCATACAGATCATAAGACGGTTTGGTGACATAAGAATTACTAGACCATGAGGCCTGGGGTCCATGAAATGGATTAAAGCTTTATTGCCCTTTGGAGTTCTGACAATGACAAATGCTCTCTCTGATGTTGGGATTATCTTGTCTAAACTTTTGTTTCCTTAGTTTCAGGTTTCACTTTTTCCTTAACCATCTTCTAAAATCGCAAATAACTTCCGTTTTTCATTGTTATTGGAAGACATTTAGAAACACTATTTTGTTTTATGTCTTTGTCGTTAGCATCACATACATAATGCATAAGTAGCTTTTAATTTCCAATATCCTGATAAAGATTTAAGTGATAGACTTAATGGTATGGTCACATGACCTAACTTCAAATTCTTATTGAAAAAAATGAAAGAAAGAAAAAGAATGAAAAACAATAGAGAATTCCACAAGAAACATACTAGCACAAAATAGTGTATTAGCATTAATAGCTCTATCAGTTGCTAGCACCAATTAATTAAACAGATTTTGACAGCAAACTTTAAAGAATGTCAAATTCACATAATACATTCCTTTTTCTCATGACACATTATACATACACACACACACAATTTCATAAGTGAGGTTTCTGATTTAAGTTGGAAATAGGAATTTAAGTAAATTTTGATAAGCTGTTGCAAATTTATTGTTTTTTTCTTTATTAAAATGAAAAGGATAAATGAAAGAAAAAAGATTTATTTTTTTTGACTCTGAACCTGGTGGCACTTTTCTCTTTCTTGACATTTTGTCTTTGTCATTATCATGCATTGTGAAAGCAGGACTTCTGGCAAAGTTAAGTGAATGAATCTTTAATTAATGTGAAAGAAGTTACTAGTATATAGTTCACCATCCCAGCAAATTTGAAGGCATTAACATTCAGTGTTTCTCTAGTACCCGATAAAAAGTGTGTGAATATCTTGTATATAGAAACACATTAAGATTTTACTTATTGCTAAAAATGTCCAGTAACACAGATTGGGAATTTGGTTCTAAAGGCATTACTTCCCAAGAGAGTTTTAGACTGCACTTGAATGTATTATAGTAGCATTCGCTGTTTTAAAATTTAAGTTATTGAATAATGCAGATGTGCTATAGTTAAATTGACTCATCTATTAGTATTCATGTACTAAATAAAAGAAAAAAGGAATAATATACTAGTAATCTATGTACCAAAAACAAGTTTTATGATTGGCACAACAAAGTGACAAACTTTGCTTTAGGGAAGGCAGAGAGAGAGAGAGAGCAGGCAGTAAAACAATTTTTTTCTTCAGATATAATGTAGATTTTTGAAATTTTAAAACTAGATTTTTGTGTGATTTTAGATACATTATGAGGAGAGTTTTTAAGAACATGTGAAAACTACTTTGAACTTAATTCCATTTCTTTCTCTTAGTTCAATTTCACACAACTAGTATAGTGTTTGGTATATGAGTGTTTAATAACTGTCGAAATAATAGAATAGTTGATTATAAATTGAAATTCTTTTGTGTGTTGAGCATGGTTTGATATCTTAGGGAACCATTAAACAATAACAGAAATAATATACGACCACCAATAAATTTATAAAGTATTTCATTTTCTGAGGGACTAAAGTAGTGAATTTAGAATGAGAAAGAGCTGCTTTTACATCTTAGTTGTCACTCACTAGTTGTGTCATTAAGCAAATTCTGATCTTTTGCAATGCTCAGTTTCTACATATATAAAATGAAAAAAAGAATATCTACATCATAGTTATGGCAAAAGATTAAAATAAATTACTTTGGAATGCTGTTCCATGCAAAGCAGCCATTAAATATTAGTCCCTCTCTCTATTATCAGAATACTTTAAACTACAAAATGATAAGAGATTTATTCTGTAAAATCTGAGAACTTCAATATTAGCAATTACATTGTAGCACAAATTTCCTTCATGGTGTAATATTAGAAAAAGATGATATTCAGAGTTTTAAAATGAAAAGTCAAAATGCCTCTTACACACTTCTATTGGTCTCTTTTCTAAAGATTGATGGCTTTGGGGGAGCAAGCTTCCAGAATCAGGTTTAGAACCCCAACATTTTTAGTCAAAATGCATCCTCCACATTTCAATATACCACCTGAAATATAATTTTCATAGTAAAAAATAAGCTGAAAAGCATGAAATGTATAACAAAACTATGTATCTTATAGACACCATTGTGCAGGGTGGGGCAAGTGTGGGTTTATAGTTATGAGTATATGAAATAGAGAGTTTATTCTTGTATTATTAACTAGTAGCTAGCCAGTAGCCTGCTGTCACCCTCCTTAGCTCTCTGCCCGATGCCCCACCCTCCTGCTCCCCCTACCCCTGTTCCCTCCATCATAGCTTGTTGCCCTGCCCCGCCCCCTGTAGCTCTCTGCTGCCTGTTTGTAGCTCCCTGGCCCACCCTTCTGCTGATCCAGGATACCCTCATTATGGGGTCAGTCATTACACTTAACAGAGCAACTGCCATTTGTATATTATATCTTTATTATATAGAATTATTGTACTATTTTCCATACAAACAACTGGAAAACTACTTTTGCCCCACCCTGTATATTACTGCACTTTTATGGATTTTTTTTTTAAACAGGAAAGTAGAGATAGAAAGCAGATCAGAATTTGCCTGGGTCTGGTATTGGGGAACTACCAATGGCTACAAGGGAACTTTCGGAGGTTGGAAAGTTCTAAAACTGGATTGTGGTGATGGTACTACAATAGTAAAAATTACTAAAAATTACCAAAACTGTACACTTAAAATAGGCAAATTTATGATATGTCAATTATATCTTAACATATAAAAACTAGTAATAGTATAGAATATGTTTGCATTTGGGGAATATCGATATCTTCATTCACATCATTTATTTAAATGTGCCTACACCCTTCTTAAGAAGCCACACCACTAGAAACAAAAGTCAATTATTACCGTCTCTGTATAATTCTCTCAAACTCCAAGTGCATTCCTCCAGCATATTGTAGCAACATTGTGTTCATTTTTGTATTTTCAGTGTATCACACACGATATCTGACATCCATCGATATTTAATAGTATTTCTGTTGAACATCTGAATTATGAAGAGTAAATATAAGCACTAGAAAGAATAAATCAATATTTTTGATTCACTAATCAATGTATTTTCACTAAGACTATCTAAATTTATTCATCTCTATCATTTAGAATTATTTAGATTCATAGTTGAAGATTTCATTAAGCAACAAATGAGAGTAGTGTCTATTCTCCCATGAGGAAACAAAAATGACTAAAGTTTTTAGCCATTTATTAAGATTTTCTTATTACTCAATGATTTTTTCAATAAAGTTTCCCTCTGTATTAACAACAAAAGGGAGGGGGGAGGCTGTTCCACAGGATGTTATTTGTTGAGTCCTATTCTCAAAGCAAAAATGGGATTCTTGGATAAAACAATTTATATTTCTTTTCTGTGGGAATGAAAAGGGTAGTCTAACTTGCTTTATGAATTTCCAAAAGGGAGATACAGAGTTAGGATTTCCAACATTTGTTTGATGCAGAACCAACTTTTTCCCCAGTAACTCATAGTAACAACTTCCCAAAATGGCTTTTCTCTAAACACATATTTGAGATTCTTATATATAGAGAGAAGTTGAAAAGTGAATGATACTTGTCAAAGTCTGTCTATCTGGCCGAAAAAAAACAGAAAGTTCCCCAGTTCCCTGTCACCCACTTCCTGAGTTGACTCACCAAGATTAGCAAATCTGCCTAACTCAAGCCTTCTTCAACCAACTCCCATTTAGATTCAATAAACTCACTTCTTCCAATTCTTTCACAAATTATAAAGTTAAAATCAGCAACAATAAATCATATAATTGATTCAATAATTTTATCTTTCATATATTTTCCAATGACTATGAGTTTTAATTACATCTAATTTCTTATTTAGTGATACTATACCCATTTAAAAGTGATTAACTAGATTTTAATTAAATACTTATATACTTATGACTATATCACAATGAACATCTCTAAAGTAGGATGGATTAGCAGAATTTCCATAGCAATCTATTAACATTTGGTTTGTTAACTAATGAGGCATGTGGACATATCTATTCATTTAAAATATTTTCAGGACTATATAAGAGATTTGAATCTAAATCATCCTATCTAATAAAATAGTAATATGAAAATTGACCATATATCCTATCAAGCCATGCTCTCAGCCACGCCGACCAGCTAATCAGGAGCAAATTATGCAAATAAACCCTAACCAAGATAGCTGCGGGCACTGAGAGCAGGAGGGAGGCTTGGAATTACCCCGGCAACAGAGGAATCCAAGCTTTTCTTCTGCCTTTGCAGGCCTAGGCCTCCACTCAATGCTACAAATTTCAATTATAAAAGATACATAATCCAAACAGAAAATGCAGCAGCCAAGGAGCTGGAGAGAACAGAGGTTAAGGTTGCCTGGGCAATGGAGGAAGCCAAGCTTCTGCAGCCCTAGCACCTAGGCCTCCACTCTAGGCTACAAAGTTTCTATTATAGAGTTTAAACAGAAATGGCTATTGCCACGAAGCAAGCAGAAGGCTTGGCTCCACAACAGGCTACAAAGTTTCAATTATAGAATATAAATTAATATCAGATCCCAGGGCCTCCACTTGGGTCCCTGGGAGGCATGGCCAGCTTGAAAACTACCACAGACCCCTCGCTCAGGCTGCCCCACAACCCAGGCAAACTCCCACCCTGATCCAGGACACCCTTCAGGGCAAACCAGCTGGCCCCCACCCTTGCACCAGGCCTCTATCCTACCTAATAAAAGAGTACTATGCAGATTGACCATCACTCCAACACACAAGAGGGCTGCCCCTATGTGGTCAAAGATCCTGCCCCTATGTGGACACAAGATGGCCACCACAAGATGGCCAGTAGGGTAAGGCCATTGGGAGGTTCCATGCCTGCAAAGGAGGGCAGTTGTGGGCAATCAGGTCAGCAGGGGAGGGCAGTTAGGAGGGAGCAGGCCTGCAAGGAAAGGCAGTTGGGGACTATCAAGCCTGCAGGGGAAGGCAGTTAGGGGTGACCAGGCTGACAGAGGAGGGAAGTTGAGGGCAAATAGGCTGGCAGGGGAGCAGTTAGACATCAGTTAGGCTGGCAGGGTAGTGGTGAGGGGGTGATCAGGCTGGCAGGCAGAAGCGGTTAGGGGCAATCAAGGAGGCAGGCAGGTGAGCAGTTTGGAGCCAGCAGTCCTGGATTGGGAGAAGGATGTCGGACTGCCCATTTAGGCCCAATCATACTGGAATCAGGCCTAAATGGGCAGTAGGACATCACTTGATGGATCCCAAATTGGAGAGCGTGCAGGCTGGGCTGAGGGACATCCCCCCGCCCCCTATGCACTTATTTTGTGCACTGAGCCTCTAGTATTATTTATAATAAAATATATGGAAAAGTGACACATGTACTTTAGGACATCTATATTATACTCAAAACATAAAATTGAATGGAAAAATGAATTGCATTTAGAAATTGCAAACAATATTTATACTATTAAATACTTGCAATTTGGTATATTATAAGCCTTAACTAGCAATTTTTGACACCCAGTAAATATTTATAAACATAAGGAAGAAATGGAGGAAAGAAGGTAGAGACTTTTAAAAATAAAGAAGAGAGGAAAAAAATATAAAATATAGACTCTTCCATGTGTTCTTTAGGAAGGAAAGGGTGGAATTCCCCATAAAAGTGTATGTTGCTAAATTCATGATAAAAACATGCTGCTAGCTATATCATTAAAGGATGAAAAAATGCCCTGAAGGCAAATGTAGGGGCTGAAACAGATGTCCTCAATCATGAGAGTTCATATAAAAACATGTTCCATATGACTTAGGACAAAAGATGTACAGCTCAGAGGAGTGCACAGCTCACCATGGAAAAGAGAAAACAGCTCTCAGTGGGGAAGAGGAAACAGTCTAAGGTGAGCACCATGTTGATAATAGTGTTGGTAATATAATAGCTAATAACAACATACCAACTAATGTCCTCACCTGTATATGTAGAACTGAGCTTTTATTTTTTAGTAGTAGTTTATATTCATGTAAAGCTCAACTACTATATGCATGTAAAACTAAAATTTAGAGGCTTTATAAAACTTCATCTTTTGATATATATGTTAATATATTTACTAAGGATAGAATAAATTATTAAAATTTATTTTAGAACTGAAGAAAGAAATTGCATCCAGCCTCTTTGGACATTGTCCTCTCCTACACATGTGTTCAAGGCAATGTGTTCCAGCTCTGCTACAAGACCAACTCCAGAGATCTGCATGTATCATTTTAATCTAATGGTTCCTAAAATAACCAGTCACTGTTAAGAAACCAATAAAAGTGCTTCTTGACCACAGTATAATAAGGACATTTACACCACGATTGAACAGATACAATCACAAAGCTACACAAGGCTAAAAGCCTGGATAAGGGCCCTATTTTCTTCTCTAACAAGCACATTGAATCAAATAGCTGGCCAACTTTTTTCCAGGCACTTATTGTGTAGGATTAAATAATTCCTTTAATCAAAATACAAATTTGCTGAATGAACCAGTTTGTCTCAAAGCCTCACATATATGTTTTGTAATTGTTAAAAGACTTTGGAACTTTTTTCAATCATTTCAGACTAAATTTAATAATTTATGTATCCTACATAGCAGGAAGCTATGCTCATGGAGTAGCCATTTACCACATGGCTACTGTAAACTAGAAAGATATGACCTTATAATTTAAAACCAAAAAATTGGAAATTAAGTTTTGTATTATTTATGCTGAGATTGAAAAATAGCTTTCATAGAAAGTCAAAATATTCTATTTCAGTGAAGGAAATTTTCTACCTTATATAATTTTCTTATAACATACTTCAAATGTCAAAAACAAAAATAATTTTATTAACAATGAGAAATAAGAGAAAGCTAGTTCTATGTCTTGAAAATAATAATTGATCACTTTAATGTAAAATATTATTATCAGGATTTACCAAGCATCTAACAATGGTTCTAAATGGCTTCTGAATATTTACTTTTTGAGCCAATTTTCTACACAGTTCATTTTTGATAAACATAAATCCTAGAACCAGGCTTTTAACTGGACCAAGGTAAGTAAATAGGGAAAGGAAAAGTACTACTTGAGTATGGAAACTAAGAAAAAACATTCAACCTATAATATTCCATTTTAATGCTCTAACTTCATTAGCTTGATATAATTATTTTTATGTTCATAGTAAAGAAACTGAGGGTAGAATTCATCAAACATCCAATTTAACTGATAAAAGCAGCTAAAGATTTTCACCTCAGGGTTGTTTGGCTCTAAATCCTGATTCCTTTATACTACAGTATAAGTTTTAACAAGCAAAATAGAAAGTGTTCACAGTAACATATAATATCTGATTAGATTTATATGCTTATTTCATATCCATTTAAAATAGTCATTTTTAAACAGCCCTTTAATTTAAAAAAACACACATCTGGGTGTATACATGTACACAGTGTGAAGGTTAAGGATGTCCTTTAGACTGTTTCAGAATGTAGAAACTAAGAAAAATAAACTTCACTCAACAAATGGGAGTTTATTTAATAATGCATGGTTGTGGGAAGAGCAAATTATCTTAGTCTCTGAAATATTGCAGGAGTCAGAGTACTAAAATTTTTCCAGTCTTCAACATTAACTTCAATACCTATCTTCAGTACATTCGTTACCTCTCTATTTTGCAAATAAATCCAAGGCTTAGAAACATTCTGGCAGAAAGGAGGTATCCCAAACAAGAAAACAGACAAAAACACATTAACTGTTGCTATTGAATAAATGCATAGACTTTTTTTTGCTTTTAAAAATACTGATAAGTACCGAGACCGGTTCGGCTCAGTAGATAGAGCTTTGGACTGTGGACTGAAGGGTCCCGGGTTCAATTCCGGCAAGGGCATGTACGGTGGCTGCGGGCACATCCCCAGTAGGGGGCGTGCAAGAGGCAGCTGATCGATGTCTCTCTCTCATCGATGTTTCTGACTTTCTATCTCTCTCCCTTCCACTCTGTAAAAAATCAATAAAACATATTTTTAAAAAATTAAAAAAAATAAAAATTCTGATAAGTAACTCAGCTAACGTGGTACTTCTGTTTCTATTTCTTCAGTCATTTAAGTGATCTATAAGGAAATAAACAAATCCCAGAAGTAAGCTTACATTACAGCGGTGGTTTTTACAAATTTTAAAGACATTGCTAATTTCATTAATATGTGTAAATATAACAATTACAAAAATAAAATGAAGATGAGTCTTATTTTAAAGAGAATAGGCAGAATTGCTCTCACATATCAATCATCCAGAATGATAATAAGAGAACTCTAAATTGTTTTGAATTAACTCCATAAATTCTGGAGATGCCAGTTCAAAACCCTCTCATTAGTAATATGGATAATAAATTCATCTTTAATCTCAATTCCTTTAGAAAAATATGACCATTTCAAAACATGTTTTCACTGATACATACACACACACACACACATACACATACACACACACATACACACACACACACACACACACAAACACACACACAGACACACACACACTAGAGGCCTGGTGCATGAAATTAGTGCATGGGGGTTGGGGATGTCCCTCAGCCCAACCTGCACCTCTCCAATCTGGGACCATTCAAGGGATGTCCAACTGCCCGTTTAGGCCTGATCCCAGTAGAATCAGGCCTAAATGGGCAGTCAGACATCTTTCTCACAATCCAGGACTGCTGGCTCCAAACTGCTCACCTTCCTGCCTCCCTGATTGCCCCTAACCACCTCTGCCTGCCAACCTGATCACCCCTCACCACTACCCTGTCAGCCTAATTGGTGTCTAACTGCTCCCCTGCCAGCCTGTTTGCCCCCAACTTCTCTCTTCTGTCAGCCTGGTCACCCCTAACTACCCTCTACTGTAGGTTTGATCTCCCACAACTAACCTCCGTTGCAGGCCTGGTCCCTTCCAACGGTTCTCCCCTGCTGGCCATCTTGTGGTGGCCATCTTGTGTCCTCATGGGGGCAGGATCTTTGATCACATGGGGGCAGCCCTCTTATGTGTTGGAGTGATGGTCGATCTGTGTATTACTCTTTTATTAGATAGGATAGAGGCCTGGTTCATGGGTGGGGGCCAGCTGGTTTGGCCTGAAGAGTGTCCAGGATTAGGGTAGGGGTTCCTTTGGAGCATGGGGTAACCTGAGTGAGGGGCCTGTGGTGGTTTGCAGGCCGACCACACGTTCTAGCAACCCAAGCGGAGGCCTTGGGATTTGCGATTAATTTATGTTTTACAATTAAATTTTGTAGCCTGGAGTGGAGCCAAGCTTTCTGCTCACTTTATGGTGACAGCCATTTCTATTTAAATTCTATAATAGAAACTCTGTAGCTTAGAGTGGAGGCCTAGGTGCTAGGACTACAGAAGCTTGGCTTCCTCCATTGTAGAGGCAACCCTAGCTTCTGCTCTATCCCTTTCCATGGCTGCCACCATTTCTGTTGGAATATATCTCCTATAATTGAAACTTTGTAGCATTGAGTAGAGGCCTAGGCCAGCAACAGCAGCAGGAAAGCTTGGCTTCCACCATTGCAGGGGAAACCCAAGCCTCCCTCCTGCTCTCAGTAGCCGCAGCCATCTTGGTTGGGGTTTATTTGCATAATTTGATCCTGATTGGCTGATGAGCATGGCTGTGGGTGTGACTTGATCAGAGTTATGGTCAATTTGGATAGTACTCTTTTATTAGATAGGATATATATACACACATATACATACATGTTTATGCATTCCTTCTTACTTGAAAATAAAAATATGCAGCTAGGACATAATGCTTTATTTTTATTTTTAAAGATATACTTTTTTAAAAAAATATATTTTATTGATTTTTCACAGAGAGGAAGGGAGAGGGATAGAAAGTCAGAAACATCGATGGGAGAGAAACATCGATCAGCTGCCTCTTGCACACCTCCAACTGGGGATGTGCCCGCAGCCAAGGTACATGCCCTTGACAGGAATCGAACCCAGGACCCTTCAGTCCACAGGCCGACGCTCTATCCACTGAGCCAAACCGGTTCGGCTAAAGATGTACTTTTATTGATTTTAGAGAGGAAGGGAGAGGGAGAGAGAGATAGAAGCATTGATGATAAGAGAGAATCATTGATTGGCTGCCACCTGCACACATCACACTGGGGATCGAGCCTGCAACCCGGGCATGTGCCTTTACTGAGAACTGAACTGTGACTTCCTGATTCAGAGGTCAACACTCAACCACTGACCATGCCAGTTGGGCTATTTTTCATAGATAACTGAAATTTTCAAATGAAAATACATTTATTATCATGAATATGAATCACATATTAGAAGTTGTTAGAACACAAAAATCACAAAGAAAATATCTACACCAATTCTCATTTAGTACAGTTAAAAAACAAATTCATTTGTTCATCTAAATATTATCAGAATTTATATGTGTTTTTAGAATTAGACTTGTGTCTTATAATACTCTAATCAAGCATTAAAACTATACAAAGTATACTCAAGAACAATAATCCAAAACTATAAAATAAAATAAAAATAATTTTGAAGAAAATATTGTTACAGGAAGGCAAAAAAAGAGAAAGAACAAAAGGAGAACTGGAGGAAAAATGAAAACAAATGGTAAATTAACAGTGTAATTACTTTACAAAGAAACCACTTAAATTTACACATTAACCCAGCCAGTGTGGATCAGCAGTTTAGCATAGACCTATGAACCAGGAGGTCGTGGTTCAAAATTCATGCATGGGGCATCCCTCAGCCCAACCTGCATCCTCTCACAATCTGGGTCCCCTTGGGGGATGTCCAACTGCCTGCCTGCTCACCCTTAACCACCTCTGCCTGCCTGCCTGATTGCCCCTAACTGCTCTCCTGCCTACCTGATTGCCCCTAACAGCCTCTGTCTTGGCCCTTGCTGCCTTGGCTTCATCCAGAAGGACATCTGGAATGATGTCTGGAAGGTCATTCAGCTGTCTGGTCTAATTAGCATATTATACTTTTATTATTATAAATACTCCACAAATCACAGCATTATATAGATAGTATTCAACTGTACATGGACCATTCATTAAAATAAATGTTACCTCGAGTCATAAAACAAACCTCAACACACTTAAGAGTAGAAATCATACAGCATATGCTCTTTAAACCTTATAGAATCAAACAAGAAATAAATACCAGAATAAATACCAGAATATCTGAAAACATTTGAAAATTAAAAAACACACTTTTAAATAATTCATAGTTAAAATAGTCTCAAAATAAATAAATATATATAGAACTGAATGAAAATTGAAATAAAAGATTAGGAGTTACTAATATTAATTAGATATACCTAAAGTAGCAATAAGGTGAAAATTTATAGTAGTGTATAAATATTTTAAAAGACAGGAAAGATAAATTAATAATCTAAGATCCCACCTCAACAAACTAGAAAAAAAGAGCTAAATATGCCCAACAAAATAAAAATAAGATGACTAGAACTAGCAGGAAAGAAATAATAAAGATAGGAGGAAATACTAATGAAAATTAAAAGAGGAAAGCAAGAAAGAAAATCAATAAATGTAGAAATCGTTCTTAAAAAAAACAATAAACCTGTGAAACTTTTAGAAAATTAAAATTGAATATAGTGTATACGTAAATTTAAGTGTTAGTCATGAAACTAGAGATATTACTTCAGACCACATACTCATTAGAAAGACAATAAGGGAATACTACAAACTATTTTATACCCATAAATTTGACAACCATCAAAATAGGTAAATTTCTCAAAAGCTACAAATGACCAAAAATCATTTTGAAATCATTTTTTAACAAAAATTAAATAAACTGAATAGTCACACAATAAAATAAATTGAATTTGTAATTTAAAATCTCATTAGATATGTATCCCCAGCCATTGATAATTTGGCTGAAGAAATCTATAAACAACTAAAAGAGAATTAACACAATTTTATACAATCTCTTCTGGAAAATAAAGGAGGGAAGAATGATCTTTAATTTACTTTATAGAGCCCCATACCAAAAGCCCAACAAAAAAGGAAAAGAAAATAATGAAGTTGAAAGAAAGAATGAAAGAAAGAAAGAAAGAAAGAAGAAAGAAAGAAAGAAAGAAAGAAAGAAATGTACATACATTGTCTCTGACCTAGAAATCTCATATCTTCCATAGGCATCCATGAAAGTGTGACAAGCCAAATTGTCGGCTTATAAATTGGGTAAATTCCCAGACACTTCACAATTCTTGATAGCTCTTTCCCCTCCCTCTCCTCTATGATACTTGAATTTGGAACTAGACATCATGTTATGAGGAAGCCCAGGTCACAAAAATAAGCCATGTGTGAATCTTCTACACTATAACCTGTCTATGTCCCCAAATGCAGACAACATTAGTAATGAGACATATGAATGAATGAGCCTTCAGATCTGAATAATTTAAATGAGTCTTCAGATTTCTAAACCTCAGGCTTTGAGTCTTCCATCTAAGGCTCAGAAAAAAATTGGAACAGAGGCAAGCTCTTTGCACTGTGTCATGTCTGAATCCCTGACCTGAAAAAGTATGAGAAAAATGTGACTGTTAAGTGACTTAGTGATTTATACCACTAAGTAATATTACATAACCATAGTAAGGAAAGTTCACTAAAAAAGAGAACCCAGCGAATCCAATTTGCTCTAATAGTTCTTGATTTTTTTATGTACATGCTGTTTTAGAAAAGCATTCCTCAAAAAATGTTAATCTTATTTTTGTTTTTGACAGTTGTTGATTCTTCGAATATTAGTAATATGTCATATATGCTTTGCCTTTCTTCACAGTGAAAAAAGTATAATAGGATTATTTTGTTACCTGTAATGATACTACATTAAAAATATCTATTGCCCTGACCAGTTTGGCTCAGTGGCTAGAGCCTGAGGACTGAAGAGTTCCAGGTTTGATTCTGGTCAAGGGCATGTACCTTGGTTGTGGACACATCCCCAGTAAGAGGTGAGCAGGAGGCAGCTGATTTATGTTTCTCTCTCATCAATATTTCTAACTCTCTATCCCTTGCCCTTTCTCTCTGTAAAAATCAATAAAATATATTTAGAAAATACTTATTCAACAGCTATGACTTTATTCTATGGGTCATGTTAAAATAGACTTGACAAATCTCTCTCTCTCTCTCTCTCTCTCTCTCTCTCTCTCTCTCTCTCTCTCTCTCTCTCTCCCCGTCTCTCCCTCCCCCCTCTCTATCTCTCTCTGAGAGAAACATTAGCCTAAGTGGAATTTAGTTGTATATTATTCACTGCATCCATGCCATCTTAGTTGAAAAAGGTAATATTAACAATTTGTTCTCTCATAATACATTTAAAATTAACTCAAGAAATACTTACTTTGTGCCTTCTTATCTATTGTGTATAAGTTACATGTTACAGTGTTAGACATTTAATAAATGATGCACCACTATTAAGCTAAACTTTACAGGAATGTTAAGCTAGAAACTTCCATGCTCAATTGATGCCTGAAACTAAATGATAGTCAGGCAGAATAAAGAAAATATTGCAATTTGCAAAATGTTTTTGAAAAGATTAAAAACAGAAAAATAATCTAATTAACTCTGCAAGGCTACACTAACCATTCATGTATTTAAAAAATTATTACCCTAAGATATCATTGTAACATGATTTGAATATACTGACTCTAGGATCAGAAATATGAAACAAATTGAGTATTAAGGGATATCTAGCCCAAGATGAATAATAATATTGGCAAGTTGAGCATTCTGTGAAATAGAATATCCAAATGAATTTTGACTAGAGTCTTTTTCTGTTTTTGTGTTGCTGAGTTGCTGATGTGAAATATATATTTATTATATGAAGCATACCTATGGCAGTTAAATTCAGATAATGTTATCTATAACAATTTGTATTGGCTTTCTCCCAAGGCTTTTGACTTGCTATGTATGAGAATAAATGAGAACCATATGAAAGTCAATAAGTTCTTGATACTACATGACATTTTTTGTTCTCTCGTCCTTGATTTTAGCAAACATTCCAAGGTTTTGGCTTCCATCATTGAGGATGATAGGCTTCAAAAATGTAAGGAAATTTTTTTTTGGCTTCAGATAAGAATCCCAACTTAACACACTTCCATAAATCACTGGTGTGGAAATCTGTCATAAAATGGCACAAGAGTACTACTTTTTTCCTTGTGGTATTTGGTGATTTTAAATTAGATTATTTGTTGAATGTTCAAGGGAGCATATTTGCTTGAAGAGTTCACCATATGTCAGACAAATCTCATGCTCTTAAAATGGAGTTCACAGAAATGAAATCAAGGGTAACTACCTATTCCTTCCTCTACCATGGTAGTAAGAATCAAAGTATTTCTCAGAAATATGAAGCAGAGTAACTACTAACAGAATCACAGAGTAAAATCATGAACATTAATGCTGAAACCAGTTTGGCTCAGTGGGTAGAGCATCTTTCCTGCGGACTGAAGGGTCCCAGTTTTAATTCTGGTCAAGGACATGTACCTTGGCTGTGAGCACATCCCCAGTAGGGGGTGTACAAGAGGCAGATGATCTATGTTTCTCTCCCATTGATGCTTCTGACTTTCTATCCCTCTCCCTTCCTCTCTGTGAAAAATCAATAAAATATATTTTAAAAAAATATGAACATTGAAAATTGGCAAAATGGAGACTGCCTAAGATCTTAAATCCAGAATTCAGTTCATACTTGCCTTCATATTTTATACTCATTAGTAATATTATACTAACAGGTAATAGAGGGTGGTTATTCACAAAAAGGATCCTAGAGTTAATCTGGTCTTCATCTCTTCTACTTATTAGCAATATGACTTGGTGTGATTATTAACTCTATGCCTCACATTAAAAGGTGAATAATGTACTCAGTCCATAGAGTTTCTGAGAA
This sequence comes from Antrozous pallidus, assembly GCA_027563665.1. Lineage (NCBI taxonomy): Eukaryota > Metazoa > Chordata > Mammalia > Chiroptera > Vespertilionidae > Antrozous > Antrozous pallidus. Next base: position 90,491,722 of record CM050514.1, read on the forward strand.
GTTATCAATCAATTCTATTTAATATATATATGTGTATATATGTATATACATATATATGTGTGTATATATACACATATGTATATATATGTATGTATATTGATTTAAAAGAGGAAGAGAGAGGAAGAGAGATAGAAAAATTTATGAGAGGTAGAAAAAATGGCAGCAGAACATAGGGATGCGATCTGAATCTGGTCCCAGGGCAGAAGGAGGGAGTAGCTAAGGGTCGTGCAGGGAGTGTTTGTTGGTGAGTAGGGGGACAGCTGTGCTCTGGGAGAAGATAGGGGACTACTGGACTGGCTTCCCCTGCCTGAGCGGCCCCAGTACTGCTGGGTTCTCTCACTGAGCCACTGGCATGGAGGCAGACCCCGTCATCTTGAAGGGGAAGGGTCTGAAAATATACAGCTGCGGTACCCACTGGAAGGCTGAGACGCCCAGAACACCGGTGCCCAGTTGGCGCTGACTCTCAGAGTCCAAGGAGCTCTGTGCTCCAGCACGGAAAGGTCACATTTCCCTGGGGGTACTATTCCGAGGGAGCTGGAATAACCGGGAAATCTGCGCCTTGGAACTCAGAGCCAGGAGGTCTGCGCCTAAAATAAAATCTATGGCTGTTGGAGCTGGTAAACGTGGAAGAGGGCCCTTGGAGCTGGTGGCAGAGGGAATCCCTGGAGGGCAAACCATTTGGACCTGACAGAGGAGGGAAACCCAGAAAATTTGGGAGGGTTCTGGCTGCTAAACCAGCAGTCACCATTAGAGAGGCAGCTCTGGAGCAGCCCACTTCCACAAATCAGCATTGAATACCACAAGGACAGCAAGATTTTAGTTCAGGCTAGAGAGGACCAATAGACCCAGAGGTCAATCTAGAAACACTGCCACCCAGGGGCTGAATCACAAACTAACTCTTGTGTAACAGAAGGAATTGATTTAATTTTCTCCTTATTCTACTTTGGGATTAGTGTTCTACAGTCTATTTTCATCTACACTTTAGTATCTTTTACTCTACCTCAACTTCACCTTTATGCCACCACTCTCATGCTAACCTTTCCCTATTTGGGGCCTTGTTTCTCTTATACTTTTTCCCCTTTAGATTTACCTTAATTCTTTCTTTTTACCCCCTGTTAAAATTTCACCCCACTTATATATCTAATCTTCTACCACCTACTCCAAGTCCATATATACCTCTTGCTTCTCTGACTTCACTATTCTAAATTGTTTTTATTTCTGTCCTGTTGTTGTTTACTTGACTGTTGATTATATCAATTTTTTATGCAGGTTTGTGAGATTGGTTTGCTTATTCATTTATTTTGGTTTGTTTTGTGGGGAGGGTGTTGTTTCTTATTTTGTTGTCCTCATTTGCATTGTTTTTTAGGTAGATTTTTGCTTCTGTGTTCCCTCACCTCCCTTGATATTAGTAGTTGTATGAAGTTTGTATCAATCTCCAGGTACTTGTTGCTGGTTTTTGTTCAGATTAGTGGCTGTCCTATAGGAGTTTTCACCCCCCATTTATAGTTTATTCCCCTTTTCTTTTTTTTACTTCTTCCCCTTTTCCCAATATCATTTTGGCATTCCTGTCTTTCTTTGTGTGTGTGTGTGTGTGTGTGTGCGCGTGTGTGTGTGTGTGTGTGTGTGTGTGACGGGGGCTCTCTTTCTATTTGTGTGTGTGTGGGGGGGTGTGTCTGTGGGGGTGTGTGGGGGGTTCTCTTTCTTTTTTTTTCACCTATCTCCGAATTTGCCTTTCTCTGGCAATCACCTTTATTTGGAGTTACCAATACTGTGACTACAATACTGTGCAACACACCTGTTTATGTTGTATTTTGTACCTTAAAATCAATGCAGGAGAGTGAGAACTACATAACCAGATACACAGAGAAGAGAGACCCTGGGGAGACAAAGAAACAGTCCACATATGAAAGTAAAACAAGCCTCACCAGAAACGGAGGTAAACAAAATGGAAGTTAGCAACCTGTCAGAGAAAGAATTCAGAGAAATGGTCATAAGGTGGCTGGAAAGAATGGAAGACAAATTTGACAATATGAGTAAGAACCAAGAGGAATTAAAGAAGAACCAAGAGGAAATGAGAAAAACCCAGGAAGAAATGAAGAAGAGCCAAGAAGAAATGGAAAGTGGCATTGCTGAAGTAAAGAACTCAACAGAAAGTATGAAGAGTAGACTAGAAGAAGCAGAGGACTACATCAGTGAGCTAGAAGACCAGGTAGGAAAAATAACCAAGTAGAGCAGCGTCTAGAAAAAAAATTAAAAAACAAGAGGACAGCCTAAGGGAACTTTGGGACAGCATAAAACAAAACAACATCCATATAATTGGGCTTCCAGAAGGACAGGAAACTGAGCAAGGAATAGAAACCTGTTGGAAGAAATAATGACAGAAAACTTCCCTGATATAGGAAAGAAAAAACCCAAACAAATCCAAGAAACTCACAGAGTCCCAAGCATAATGAATAACAAAAGACCTATGCCAAGGCACATTATAATTAAACTGGTAAACACCAATGACAAAGTAAGAATCTTAAAAGCTGCCAGACAGAGACAGATATTCACCTACAAAGGAACCCCCATCAGACCAACAAGTAATTTATCAACAGAAATGTATCAGGCCAGAAGGCAATGGAATGAAATATACAAAGTCATGCAAAGGAAGGGTTTGAATCCTAGAATACTGTACCCAGCAAGGCTATCAATCAAAATTGAAAGTCAAATCAGGAGCTTCACAGACAAAAAAGGACTAAGAGAATTCATTACCACCAAACCAACAATGCAAGAAATGCTAAAGGGTCTGCTGTAAAAAAATTAGGAAGTGAAGAAGGAACACAGGGGTAAAGAACAAAAATGGCAACATATAAGTACCTATCAATAATAACTTTAAAGGTAAATGGTTTAAATGCTCCAATCAAAAGTCATAGGGTAATAGACTGGATAAGAAAATAAGACCCAGGTATCTGCTGTCTACAAGAAACCCACCTCCAAAAAAAAGACTCACACAGACTGAGGGTGAAAGGATGGAAAAATGTTCTTCAGGCGAATGGAAACGAAAAAAAAGCTGGGGTAGTAATACTGATATCTGAAAAATTAGATCTCAAAGTGAAGAACATAATAACAGATAAAGAAGGCCAATACAGGAGCACAACCAATACAGGAGCACCCAAATACATAAAAAAACACCCCTGGAGGATATCAAGGGAGAGATTAACAGCAATACAATCATAGTAGGAGACTTTAATACCCCACTATCAACATTGAACAAATCCTCTAAACAAAAAATCAGTAAAGAAACATCAATCCTCAATGACTCACTAGACCAGATGGAATTAATTAACATCTTCAGATCATTTCACCCCAAAGCCACAGAATATACATTCTTTTTAAGTGCTCATGGGCCATTCTCAAAGATAGACCATTTGTTGGGTCTTAGGCAACGTCTTTCCAAATTCAAGAAGACAGAAATCATATCAAGCATATTCTCAGACCACAATGGCATAAAGCTGGAAATCAACTACAATAAAAACAATCCAAAGAAATCAAGCACATGGAGACTAAACAGCATGCTATTAAACAATGACTGGGTTACTAGAGAGATCAAGGAAGAGATAGAAAACATCATGGAGACAAATAACACCGATAGCACAACAACCCAAAATCTATGGGACACAGTGAAAGCAGTTTTGTGAGGAAAGTTCATAGTTCTACAATCCTACTGCAAAAAAAACAAAAAACAAAAAACAAACAAACAAACAAACAAACAAAAAACAAAAAAACAAGAAATAGCGGCAATAAATTATCTAACCCAACAACTCAAAGACTTAGAAAGAAAGCAACAAGAAAAGCCCATTGTAAGCAGAAGGAAGGAAATAGTAAAGATCAGAGTAGAAATAAATGACATAGAGACTAAAGAAATAATAGAGAAGACCAACAAAACCAAGAGCTGATTCTTTGAAAGGATAAACAAGATTGATGAACCTATAGCCAGGTTCACCAAGAAGCAAAGGGAGAGGACCCTAATAAATAAAATCAGAAATGAAAGAGGTGAAATAACAACAGACCCCAAGGAAATACAAAGAATTGTTAAAAAATACAATAAACAACTCTACTCCAACAAACTGGACAACCTGGAGGAAATGGATATATTCCTAGAAAAATATAACCTCCCAAAACTCAATCAGGAAGAATTAAACAGCTCAATAGACCAATAACTGTGGAAGAAATTGAGGCAGTCATCAAAAAGCTTCCAGCAAACAAAATCCCAGGGCCAGACGGCTTCACAGGAGAGTTTTACCAAACATTCAAGGAAGAATTAAAACTTATCCTCTTCAGACTATTTCAGAAATTCAAGAGGGTGGAACACTTCCAAACTCCTTCTATGAAGCTAGCATCACCCTAATAACAAAACCAGATAAAGATGACACAATGAAAGAGTATTACAGGCCACTATCCCTCATGAATATAGATGCCAAAATCTTCAATAAAATTCTAGCAAATCAGTTCCAGCAGTACATCAGAAAGATCAAACACCATGACCAAGTAGGATTTATCCCAGGAATGTAAGGATGGTACAATATCCGCAAATCATTAAATGTGATACGTCACATAAACAAATTGAGAGATAAAAATCACATAGTCATATCAATTGATGCAGAAAAAGCATTTGACAAAATCCAACACCCTTTCTTGATAAAAACTTTCAAGAAGGTAGGAATAGAAGGATCATACCTCAACATAATAAAAGCCATATATGATAGACCCAAAGCAAACATCATACTCAATGGGCAAAAACTACAACCATTTCCCCTAAGAACAGGAACAAGACAGGGTTGCCCACTCTCACCACTCCTGTTCCACATAGTACTGGAAGTATTAGCCATTGCAATTAGACAAGAAGAAGAAATAAAAAACATCAAAATTAGAAAAGAAGAAGTAAAGCTATCCTTATTTGCAGATGATACTGTACATAAAAAACCTGAAAGACTCCATAAAAAACTAATAGACTTAATAAAGGAGTTCAGCAATGTAGCAGGCTACAAAATAAATGCCAAGAAATCTATGGCATTTCTATACACTAATAGTAAATTTACAGAAAGAGAGACTAAAAAAGCAATCTCATTTACCATCAAACCAAAAAAATTAAGATACCTAGGAATAAACTTAACTAAGGAGGTAAAAGTCATATCCTTGAAAAACTACAGGACACTAAAAAAATAAGAGATAGAGGAAGATATAAACAGGTGGAAGAATATGTTCATGGATTGGGAGAATCTACATCATTAAAATGTCCATACTACCCAAAGAAATCTATAAATTTAATGCACTCCCCATTAAAATAGCAGCAGCATATTTCACAGACCTAGAAAGAACTCTCCAAAAATTTATCTGGAATAAAATAAGGCCCCGAATAGCCACAGAAATCCTGAGAAAGACGTACAAAGTCAGTGGGATTTCAATACCAAATTTCAAGCTGTATTACAAAGTTACTGTTCTCAAAACAGCCTGGTACTGGCAGAAGAACAGACATATACATCAATGGAATAGAATAGAGAATCCTGATATCAACCCAAACCACTGTGCTCAATTATTATTTGACAAAGGAGGCATGAATATAAAATGGAGTCAGGACAATCTCCTAAATAGTGTTGGGAAAATTGGACAGATATATGCAAAAAATAGACCATCAACTTATACCATACACAAAAATAAACTCAAAATGGATACAGGACTTAAAGGGACTTAAAGATAAGATGGGAAACCATAAAAATATTAGAAGAATCCGCAGGAAGAAAAATCTCAGATCAGACATATGCCGAAAGAAATTCTTCAGTATACTGCTCCTAGAGGAATGGAAGGTAAAGAGAAAATAAAGAAATGGGACTACATAAAAATAAAAAGCTTTTGCACAGCTAAAGAAACCATCCACAAAACAACAAGAAAACTCACTGTATGGGAGAACATATTTGCAAATGTTATCAGTGATAAAGGTTTAATCTCAAGCATCTACAGGCAACTCATACAATTCAATAAAAGGAGGACAAATGATCCAATAAAAAAATGGGCAACAGACCTAAATAGAATATTTTAGAAAGAAAACAAAAGGAAGGCCCAAAGACATATGACAACTTGCTCAAAGTCACAAATTATCCAAGAGCTGCAAAACAAAACGACTATGCAGTACCATCTCACACCTGTCAGAATGGCTTACATCAACAAATCAACAAATGAAAAGTGCTGGTGAGGATGCTTAGAAAAAAGAACTCTCATGCACTGCTGGTGGGATTGTAGACTGGTTCAGTCACTGTGGAGAACAGTATGGAGTTTCCTCAAAAAACTAAAAATGGAGCTCCCGTTCGACCCAGTGATCCCACTTCTAGGAATATACCCCAAGAAACTAGAAATACGAATTAGAAAGGGTATTTGTACCCCTATGTTCATAGCAGCACAATTTACCATAGCGAAGATTTGGAAACAGCCTAAGTGCCCATCAGCAGTTGAGTGGATTAAGAATTTATGGTATATCTATGTAATGGAATACTACGTTGCAGTAAAAAAGAAGGATCTCCTACCATTTGCAACAACATGGATGGATTTGGAGAGCATTATGCTAAGTGAAATTAGCCAGGCAGAGAAAAATAAATATCACATGATCTCACTCATTTGTGGAATATAATGAATGACATAGACTGATGAACAAGAATGGATCCAGAGACTGAGAAATTCTGTCAGAATGTGAAACCTCAGTGTAAGTGGAAGGTGATTGGAGAAAGGGGGAAAGTAAATATATTTGATCTCTTGAACTCAGGTAAGTAATTTGTGTTTTTACATCCCTGACAAAGTTTATATAAAATTATTAAAAAATGGCGGCTAGTTTGAGGTTGAATTGACATGGCCTAGAGCTTGTCATGTCCTATGGACACTAGTCCTTAGGCTAGGCCCCCCCCCCCTTAACCTCCTGTGACATCATAATACCCTTGCCTGATATTATTCCACAATGTCATTGTGATTTTTGATATGTGACAACAGCATATTGTACAATTATCCCAAAAAAACTTACAAACTAACTCTTTGAATGTTTGGCAGCAATTTAAAAAAAGGATAGGAAAGGAATTAATCCCTCTCAGAAAGAATTACGGCACTGGGAAGGCACTTGAGCATTCTACATTGGCCCCCTCTTGCCCTTTTTGCCAAGAGGGACCCTCTTCTTACAATCCAAGTGCACACAGCTCTTGCCTGAGCTTTCAGTTCAAGCTGTGGCTGAAGCCTCTGGACGGCTGGCACCATGGATCTGTCTCTTGCCCAATGGTGTGAGCTGGGCCCTCTCTGGAGAAGAAACCTGGGTTCCCCGAGATATGTGATCAGTACTGGGACCTCGCTAGCAGGCAAGGCGACCCCACAGCAGGGGCTGGGCGTGGAGGCCATGGGGGCATAGACTACAAAGGAGACAGAACTGAACCTCACATCACCCTGTTTGTCCCTGGAGGATGGCTGGTTATCCAGAGACTGGTAAGATTTCTCAGGGAAAGAACAACCTAAGACAGGCACAGTCGCAGTGTGGCCAACAGGAGAGAACTAAAACAGGGGGGGCACAGATCCTCACTGACTAACCTTGCAGGGGCCTGAACTCTCACCCCTTCTGAGGGAGGTCTCCTGCCCCCATGGCTGCTTCGCCTGGCAAGCACAGCTCAGATCAGGACCCAGGTTGCAAAAAGAGACCCGGCCAGCAACAGCTGCTCTGTATCTAAATACAGTCTAGTACCGTCAATGCTCAGGGCCTACTCAAGAATGCAAATAATCCTTTCCACTAATATTTACAGGGTAAACTAAGATTTTCGCTTGAGTATTAAAACTGACAGTAAAATAGTAATCAAGTTTTCAGTTTAATTTAAATCAGCCAAGTGAAATAAGTGAATACTCAAGAAAATTTAAGTGTACTGGACAAAAAGCAGTTCCTAAAACATTAACTAAAATATCTATTAGTAGTTAATCTCACTGTAAAATGACCTAAGATCCAAAGAACATAAAGCAGTCATATTTGTGTGCAAAAATTCAAAAATTAAAATTTAAAATTACCAAGACTGCAATATAAAATTTCCAAAAGCCCCCATTAATCAAAAAAGGGGGGGATAGTGGGATAATATGTAAGGAAAAATATCCTGTAAGTAAGATACATCTAGAAAGTTTTTATTCCAGAAAAGTAACTTCCATTTGTAATGCCAACAGCAGGACACCATGAAAAACACACATGGTGTCAAAATAAGCCAAAGGAAAACCATTTGGGCAAAAATGAAAAGAATTCCAAGTCTAATTTGCAGAGAGGATCCCTTTGTTAACTTTCAGTTGAGAATGTGTTTGTGTGTTTTTAGAAAACAACTCCAAGACCATGTGGGTTCCTGCGACAGTGAGGATCTGATGGGTCTCTTCCAGCCACGAGGATGGTCCAGAGGTGGGGGACACTGATGACACCTTGCCATGCTAGCAATTGGCAACTGTGCATTGCTGCAGGTGGCCCAGGACCAAATCATAGCGGGTGCAACTTGCATTGCCACCATGTGTCCACCATCTGGATACCATTGCTGACATGTATACATAAAGAACTATTTGACATTGAAACTGGGACTCAGAACAGTTAGACATTGAAAATGAGACTCAAACATTTTTTGTTCTTATACATTTATTTCTAGCATGCAGATGCAAAATATTTTTGAAGAAAAGAAACAGGGGAGAGCTATTGATATAGAGGCAGGGAGGCATTGAACAGGCTGTCAAGCTATAGGGGGAAGGTTGGAGAGGATAGAGGGTGGGTGCTGTGGCAGATCAACTGAAGGACTTATTTGCATGCATGTGAGCATAACCAGTGGATGTAAGACATTGGGGCGGGGGGAACAGGTGGGGACATGTGCTGGGGGTTAGGAGAGGATCAGGGAAGGACAATGGAGGGGGAAAATGAAAACATATGTACTACTATTAAATCTAAGGTATACTGCAAAAAAAAGAAAAATTTATGAGAGAGAATCATTGATTGGCTGCCTCTTGCACACCTCCCCTTGGGGATTGAGCCTGCAACCAGGGCATGTGCCCTGACTGGAATCCAACTATGTCCTCCTGGTTCATAGGTAAACACTCATCCAGTGAGCCATACTGGTCAGGCTATCAACCAATTAAAAAAGTTATTTGTTTTTGTTGTTACTATTGTTACTTTTTAAGTTAAGTAGAACATTATATATTTCTTCAAAAAAGAAAGATGATAGTCCAGCTAGTGGGAAAATATTATTTAATTATGACTATATTCATTAAACTTGTAACTGAGTTTTCCCAGAGAATTTCAGGGTGAGGACTTCAGTAAACTTCCAAAATCTTCATTTTATAGTGTACTAAACTCTAGCACTTATTTTCCTAAATTGTGTCTAGATCTCCTGGGTCAATAGCATGGGTATCCCAGATGCCCCATAAGAAGGGTAGTTTTAGTAGGCATGTTGACATTATTTGTACAGAGTAATAGAGTATAAAGGATCAGAAAAGCTTTGGCATTTACCTTGTTAAATTTTTATAGCTAAGCTCTGGTTCAAGGGTCTACTTAAACGACTTAACTGCACTAAGAAAAATAGGAGCATTGAGACCAATGAAATGAGTCCACAAAATTCTATGAAAATGACCCAATTCTAGCAGAAATAAGTATGTTTAATGATCCAAGATACACAACTGGAACATTGACTAGCTTTATTGACCTCAAGAAAATTTACATGTTCCCTTATAAGGACAAAAATCCCAGGGACATTTTCTTTATTATATCATCAAAAATGGTTCTAATACATTTAATTCCACTTCAATTTTTGAATGCTTATTATATACTTAGCTTTGCAAAGGCCAAAGGGGCACAGTGGTGTACAGGGTACAGTTCATGTTCAAGGTACCCTCAGCTGTAAGTTGGGATGGGGCATAAAAAAGAGGAAATTTTAAAAGATATGTTATGCAGGATCAATTAGAAATTCTCTCAAAAAATCAGAAATTTACATTGGATTCATGTTGCCTTGTTGCTGAGAAGGCAATGAAGGGTGCTTTTATGAGTCACCACATTCCTCACTTGCTTCACTCGTTTTTATAACCTGTTAGGCCCTGGAGGCATTTGCGTTTGTCAGAGGAACTACAAAATTAAATGTGCTCTAATAAATTAGTCTGATTGATATTGAAGATATCAGGACTGGAGGCAGATGCTTTATTTAGGACATTCCTTTATTTAGGAAATCGATACAAGTAATGAGGTTGCGATGGGAGACAGAGAAAAGAAGTTAGCATTTGTACGATGGCATAATGGTTTAGGTGACCTAAAATGAGCTAGAGGGGAGAATAAAGAATGGCATTCTAATTTCCAGGTTAATCAAATTGTGAATCATTATTTCATGGATAAGCAAGAAACAGACACCAAGAAGGAATTTGATCAGCAAGAAAAATTTTGGTGGAAATGCTTAAGAAGGGTTGTTACTGGGAATAAGAGAAGGCATATGAAGCTTTTAGATAGAAATATACATCTGAAACCTATCTATGGAGAGATCAAAGGAGGGAGGACTGGATAGGAAGCTCAGACTGCTGTGGACCTCTGAGAAAAACCTCAGCCAGGATGATTACAGCATGAGATCCAAAATCGCTTATTACAAAATTCTGTCACTTAAGAGGAAATGGATAAAATTTAGTACTTTCACTACCAAGTCCCAGGGTAATTTTGCTTGGAAGTTTGAAACTACAACAGCTTGGTGTTGTAAGCTAATTGCTCTTCTATTAACTCCTCTCTTGAAAGGAGATCTGAACAGTCCATACCCATAGAAGTATTAAGAAAAAAGAGTTAAAAATGGTTGTCTGTATGGAGTAAGCAATGAGTGGAGTTACCAAGAGATTGATGATTTCTTAATAGCATTTTAGAACTATCTGCCTTTACATATTACATATGTAAGTGACAATGACTTGTGGCAGAGGTTGCTGTATAGATTCCAAAAACTTTCCCTTTCCATTTAGGCACACGACTCCTCCCACATTCTCTGCCATTAAATACAGCACTATGATTTACTTCTAGTTAATAGAAGAGAAGTGATATGTGCCAGTCAGAAGCAGTGCTCATAAAATCAGCTAGACAACCACTCTCGTCCTTCAGTTGTACTGGCTGATAGAAAGGTCTTAAGGCTTTATACTCACCAGTATATGGAGAGAGTATGGGATCTGAATCATTGGAAGCAAGGTCACCTGACAACTACTTTGGGTTATTCTGTGTTTAAAATGATGGTAATGGTGTTTCTTTCTTTTTAAGCTGATGACAATTGGAATTTAACTATTATAGCAGCCAGAATTAACTTATGAAAGGTGGTCCAAGATAAATATTTATATACTAGGGACCAATGCATGAAATTCGTGCACTCAGCCCTACCTCGCCCACACACATACTGGGAATCCTCTGGGTGAGGCTTTCGGCCTTGGGCACCCAGCCATCGCCCTGCAATGGGGCAGATGGTGGGCTCCATCCCTGCTCCACCCTCCCCACTCCTCCTGCCAGGCCTTAGCCCCAGCCAGCTTGCCCCCAGCTAGCGCAGGCCTCAGCCCCACCCACCTAGGCCTGGTCCTCCTTGGACATGCCCCCAGACCCCTCCCCATGCTCAGGCCACCTCAGCCAAGACCCCCAAGACCAGGGCCACCTTGGCCACTCCCCCACAGGCCCAGGCCTCCTCGGACTCACCCCCCAACACCCCCCCAAGGTAGAGGCAGGGAGGGAGGGAGGTAAGGGGAGAGAGAGAGAGAGAGAGAGAGAGAGAGAGAGAGAGAGAGAGGGAGGGGAGGGGGGATTATACTACTTTAACTAGGGAACTACTTTCTATAAAGTATGAGGTGTTTTTTAGTGTTTTCTGAAAGTGTGGTTGTTTGTTTTGTTTTTTATTTTTATTTTTTGGCCTGTTCAGAATTCCTTCCTTTATTCATCAATGATATTCTGGCTTCTTGACATAACCTACTCTGACAGTTCTAATCCCTTAGATCAATGATTCCACATAATCACACCCAGAGCATAACATGAATCCCTCTTCACTAAAGGAAAAAAAAGAAACAGAAGCACATTCTTCATGACTTGTATAAATTTCATTGTTTTGTTGTTTAAATAAGCACATATTTTAATAATATATTTAAAAGTTTCAAAGACCACTTCTGTATTTCAATCTGTAAAAAATATTTTCATTATGTTTATTATAAAAATATAAATGTTCCCACTACAAATCATTTTACATTAGTAAGAGGCCATCTACATTGTACAACATAAACTAAATGAGTAATGTTTTGAAAAGACAAGTTTAAAGCAAATACATATTTTCAATCATATCACATTTATACATGGTTTATTTGATACTTAGTACAGAATAATCTGGGCAAGGTACCAGAAATAAATAATATATGTAAATCAAATTTTCAATACAAAAACAGATAATATGGTACATACCATTGTATGGAGATATGGTTTCATGTTTATGGAAAGTCAATGCAGTTTCTGTACAAAGAGATGGCCATCAGCATCTAGTACCTCTACTGCAGTTAAGAATCGTACACTGTTATGTTTACATATGTACAGGGTAAGAATTGTGTAAAGTAAATGTATAAGAGGTCGGATAGAAAAATAGTGAAAAAATGAAGAGAAATATATTGTGTATATGACTTGTACTTTCAAACGAAAACCATAGCCCAAATAACAATCCTCAACTTCTATTAGCTTCTGAAATGCACAGATTTCGTTGAGTATGCTCAGAGTACAAAAGTAAATGCTAGTCTGGGATAAAATGAGATTGAAGCCAGAATTAGGTCTCAGTCTAACAATCCACAACACAAAATTTTGATTACAAAATGCTTTTAGCTGCTTCTAGGCTTAAGTAAAATTTGTAATTAATTTTATAATTGCATATAACTTTATAAAAATTCATGCTCTTATATATCCAAAATAAAATTCTAGTTGGATGATTTGACTGTAAGGAATATTGCTGAATTTAAGAAATAATCTTATATGTGAAGGAACACAACTTAAACCTTATTACAGTAAACTTACAATTTCTTAGCACTTGTGAATTTTGATTTGATTGTAAGCTGTATAATGTTCCATTTTGCATAAAAACATAGTTTGCAGTATTTTTATCCATTGTGTTCTTATTACATATGTATTTATTATTCTCATAAAATGATCATATCAGCATTAGAGGATATAGATAGAGCTAAAATGTTTTAGTGGCTAGATCTATACCAGGTTATGTTTTTCAAATATTACTGATTATGCCCATATTTGACCTTTATAAAATAGTAAGTCTAAGTTCCCATAATGAGAGATCTCTCCACTGCCTATAGATTTTGAATCATTTGCTAGATAACCATTGTATTTATTTCTAAAATAATACTGTTTATATAAAGTAATTTAATGCTTCTAATTTATACACCGACATTACAACAGGTGCATTTCAGTGAAAGACTCTTTAAGATAACAATACCTGAAATAGATTATTACAATGTTTAATTAATTAAACTAAATCCCCATTACTTAGATGAGTAGTTTGTTTATAATCATTAGCTAAAAAAGCTCATCAATTATATGCTAAGATAATGAGTGACATTTCATAGCCTGTCAGAAAGTGATTGTTTATTACTTATGCATTGGCCAATAGGCTGTGTTGCCAATTAATGCAGCAATTGAAATAGGATTCCGATGATTTCCAGTGTAACTATTCTCTATTCAGGAGCTCTAACTTAGCTTCTTTACCAACGAATTGTTTCCTAAACACCAGAGTAGGGCAGATATGCCATTGAGAATCCATTACTTACAAGCCAGTATATTAGACTAAAGTAGGAGCATATATTTTATATTAAATGGAGACACAAAAATGTGTGAGATAAATCAGACTGTGAGATTTGATTAATGAATGAACAGGGAAATGATTTGGTTTCTATATATACATGGATGTTTTGAAAATCTGGAAAGAAGCCCATCATCCCCTATGTTTATTTTTCCATGTTTCCTACTGCTGACAATTTGAGAGAGCATTTGGCACTGGGCTGTAACAAATCCAAATTAAGTCATTGAGGCATAAATAGAAAACAATAAAAACAATTAGAAAGAAAATAAATATGTACTTTTCTTCAAAATTAAGACACCTTTTACATGATAATACTTAACAAAGCTAATAATCATAAATGCATGGTACTTAAAACAGCTACAAACTTTATATGCTTTTTAACAGATAAAAGAGAATAATACAATGAAAAGGTAGTAAATATGGCCAGATAGTTTGAGGTATAAATTCCTCTGTTTTTCTTGCTTGTAAAGAAAAAAAATACCTGTTACAGATTTCTTCTGTATAGAAAAATATAACAAGTCTTTTCCTTTGTGGCTAGCAGTGAACAGAGCCATTATGTTCATGTTGTTGTTTCACTTGTTTTGCTTTTATAACAGTCAGTATGTAATCCATGGCTCTAGGCTAGCTCTTCATCATTTCATGCTGAAGAATTTTAATTTCATCCATCAACTAATATAAAAAATCAATTGCAAAACAAAATAACATCCACACAATCTGCTAAATGATATGGGAAAATATAGTTTTTAAATTTCATTTTAAGGCATTTGTACTCATATATGAGTGTCTTACAGGGCTTGAAACTTCCACCAGGATCTCCAGCATTATCATCTGTCTGAAGAGTGATGCTACATCTTCCACAGCCACCACTTCCTTTGAGAAACAACCCTTTAAACTGGAACTGGACCATTCTTTGATTGTGTTTCTAGAGCTTTAATGCTACTGATGATCTTCTTTTGTGGCCCAACCACAGTAACACCAACCTTTTTCATGTCACTGTAAAAAAAAAAGAGAAAATGTTTGGTGAGAATCATTGTTTCCTGGATATTATGTAAGCATGAGATTTTCAGTTAGCAAAGCTTTTAAAATCATATATCTTAGTGGTTTGGACATAATTTTTATTTTTACATCACCCATGTATCGTATCCTGTCATTCCACCTCTAATATTGTAGAATATAAATGTTATAGTGTCCCCTTAAAATTAATGTCCACCTAGAAACAACAATAGGGTCTTGTTGTTTGTAATTAAGACCATGATCAAGATGAGATAATATTGGATTAGGGTGTAGATGGAAGCAGAGATTGGAGTTATGTTGCCATAAGCCAAGGAATGCTGGCATTCACCAGAAGCTGGAAGAAGGAAGGAATAATTCGCCCTTATAGACTTGTAACCTCTTAACATCTTGATTTCTGACTTCTGGACTCCAACAATGTGAGAAAACAAATATTGATTGTTTAAGCCAATACATTTTTGGTAATTTGTTATGACAACCCTAGGACACTGATATAGATGGTCACACATTCTTGGTGGGGCATTATCCCATTCCTTTGAATCTGGGCCAGCTCCAGGACGACTTTGATTGACAATGTCAGAAGTGACACCGAATCAGTTTCTTCTCTCAGGTATTTAGAAACTGCCAGATTCAACTTCTTTTCCCTTAGGACACTCTTTCTGGGCTGCAAAGTGCCATATATGAAGTCTAACTACCCCGAGACATTGGAGATGCCATCTGAAAGTACTTAGTCTGCAATCTCCACTATGTAGCCATGTGTACCAAGAGACAGGAATGAAACCATCTCCAGCCTTCCAGACAAGACCATATTCCGGTTAGATGAATACTTCAGTCAGCATTAACACTACAGCAGAAGAATTACCTGCCTAGCTCTGCCCAAATTCATAACCCATGACATTGTAATATGCAAGAAAAATGTTGTTTTAGCTGTTAAGTTTTAAAACAGTTTGTTGTAAGCCATGGATAACTGGAATAATTTCTTAAAAGTATAAATTCCTGTCCTAACTGGTTTGGCTCAGTGGATAGAGCATTGGCCTGTGGACTCAAAGGCCCCAGGTTCAATTACGGTCAAGGGCATGTACTTTGGTTGCAAGCACATCCCCAGTAGGAGGTGTATATGTATAAATCAATAGATCCTTTCTCTTTTTGTATTTCTTCTAACATCTTTCTTCCAATTCTATATATATTTTTATGACTCACTAATATTTCTCTTCCGTTTTCCCTTTTTTAAAAGCTCGAGAAAATATAATAGCTTTATCCCTCTCTCTTTATCCCTCTCTCTTCCTCTCTGTAAAAAACAATAAAATATATTTTTAAAAAGTATAAATTTCTTTCAAAGTAGAAAAAATTATAAAAATTTGCTTCTTTCAAAGTCACTAAATTTAAAACAATTTAAACTTAGAATCAAACATGGAATGAAGATTGGTTATAAGAACAAAAAATTTCATTAAAATGTTATATGAACATGTGCAAATTCTTAAATATTTTTTACTTAAGTAATTATTTCATTCACCTCTTTTAGATATTGACTCAAACATCCCAATCTCATGAAACCTTCCTGACCCTTATGTTTAATATTGTAAATCCTCTCTATATTCATACTGCCATTTCATATTTTATTTTCTTGTTTCATTTTCTTCCAAACATTTTTACTATTCGGCATATTATCTTTCTTTCTGATTTATTTTCTTAATTCTCTGTTTTGCTCCACAAGAATATGAATTTCATATGAATAGGCATTCTTGTTGGTTTTGTACTCTGCTTAGCAATCATACTCTGAACAATGGTTATCATTTGGTAGGGACTCAATATGTACTTACTAAAGAATGAATCAATACTTCCAAAATACAATTATCTGGAGAAATTGATAGAGGAGTAAAATATCACTTGTCAAAGAGGCCCAGGCAAATTGAGAATGGCAAGAAGAAAACACACACACACACACACACACACACACACACACACACACACACACACCACACACGGGACTCTTTTTTATTGAGCCTAAGAAAGAATGAAAAATTGGGAGTTTCAACTACATAGTAATGGATTAATGATTCCTTAAGAAATGAGTTCCCAAGCAATAAAGGTGGGCAAGCAGAAAATAGGTAACAATGTAAAAGCAATTTAGATGAGAAGCATTTCATCATAAAATTAACCAAGACTGGTTGCATGTCTATCACCTGAGCTGGCAAGAAAATTTTTTGATGATCTGCAGGTCACCACCCTGGTGCCACTCAAGAGGGTGATAAATTTTCTATGGGCACCTTGTATTTTTCCAAGCTCCTCTCTGATCATACTCTTCAGCTGCTTTGCTTCACCAGAAAAGCTAATGGGAAGTGACATCAGATTTGTCACTCTTAATGTAATTGTGTATAATGAAACCTTCACTTAGAGAATACAGGCTGTTTGTATGGATCCCCACTTTTGAAAGAATGTGCATTCTGTGGGATTTTGATTCTTTATATACCTTGCATCTATCTTCAAAATGAACAACAGACATTTCCATTCTAGTCCCCAAATTATATCAAAGTCAGGTTATGAATGTACAGCCAGAAAACAAGGCAGACATAAATGTATATGTATAAATTGATAGATCCTTTCTCTTTTTGTATTTCTTCTAACATCTTTCTTCCAATTCTATATCATATTTTTATGACTCACTAATATTTCTCTTCCGTTTTTCCTTTTTTAAAAGCTCAAGAAAAGATAATAGCAGAAAAATAATGTTTCAAGGTAGTATGCTAATTTCCTGAGCTCTTTGAGAAATTAAACACAATGACAGAGTAATATGACACAATGCCGTGGTATGACTCTTGGCTCTGACCTCCCTCTGGAGCACCTGGATCTTAGCAGCAGGTAAAAATCAGATGCTGAGCATTCACATAACTCTCTGAAGAGCCAGCCCAACTCTTGGGCTCTTGATTCACTAGAAAGGACTGAGTCTTTTTCAGCCCAATGCCCACTCATCACTTCCTTATGTATGTTCCAAGTTCACGCCTCAAGAAATCTTCATAAAACTTTCAGAGTCCATGTCTCAGAACCCAATATAAGCAAAATTTTAATAATAAACATAATTTGATGTTTAATGCCAAGGATTATATTGGAAAAGAGAATTAAAGCAAGAAACCCTTTAGGTTATGATTTAGCTTGGGTTTTTCTATGGACTCTCCACTCTTTCTACCCCCCTCCATAATGTCTTCTACCCATCATCTTGCCACGTACAAAATTGTTCTAAACATACAGCTGCTATAGTCTCAGTAACACTCCCCATATGCTTATATCATTTTGACTACCTTGTTCAGAAGGGCAGTGGGTAATTTCAAGAACACAGAGCAATTCAAGATTGAGACCAGAGGTTAATGATCTATACAGTACTTCAAAGGCAAAAGAATAGGTGATGACACTTGGAAAATGGCATCTAAGAGAACAAGATAATGACATGTTTCAATTAATCTGCCTAATATTCATTCCACACACTTCATTCTCTCTCCAGAGTCTACGGTCACTTTTGCCCCTTTTCTCATTCTCTCTTCCCTTCTTATATTAACCTTCTGAAATCCATCTTAGGCTATTAAATAATATTTTAAAAATATGTTATATATACTGAATAAAATGGCATATTTTTCTGGATTTCATCTGAAAATGAAATGACTTGAGTAGCTTGCTGTAAATGAAACCCTGAACTAATTAAAATAAATTAATGTTTAATTTTAAAGCCCTATTGAACTTTTTCTATGATTTGATAGTCTAGATAAAAAATAATTTAATATCCTTTTTAAATTATCACTATCTTATTTTAGAAGATTCTCTGGTGTCATTTAGTCAAGGGAATAATTTCTGAATTGAGTCTGAATGCCACAAAGAAAATAAGGATTGAAAGAAATCAAATTCAAACAATAAACTTAAGACTGAAGAAAGCATGAAATATTGGGTTAAATATTTTAAATGACTTGAGATATCAATATTGCCTCAATAGAATTCCCCAAATAATTAGTATAATAAATTTATTTTTCTTTTAAGTCTCATTTTTATAGTATAAACTATGGGCAGAAGGTATACCACACTGAGATATAAGAAATAATTCTTTTCAAGGAACTTCATGCCAATAGATCTTAATTCTATCTTGATCCTGAGTTCAGGAGAAAGGACAGAAGAAAGATCATTGTGGAGTTTGAAATACACAGAGATCTCCCCATGAAAAACACATGGTGTTAAAATAAGCCAAAGGAAAATTGTTTGGGCAAAAATAAAAAAGAATCCCAAGTCAAATTTACAGAAAAGATTCCTTTATTAACTTTTGGTAGATAATATGTTTGTATATTTTCAGAAAACAACTCCAAGACCATATGAATTCCTGCAACAAAAAAACTGACAGGTCTGCTCCAGCCACGAAGACAGTCCAGAGATAGCTGACACTGTCAACACCTTGCCGTGCTAGCAGTCAGCAGCTATGCGTCACTGCAGGTTGCCCAGGACCAAACCAGAGAGGGTGGGACCTGCATTGCCACCATTTGTCCACCATCCAGATATCTTTGCTGACATGTACACATAAGGAACTATTTGACATTGAAACTGGGACTTAGAAATGTTGGACATTGAAATTGAGACTCAACCATTTTTGTTCTTGTATGTTTATTTCTAGTATGCAGATGCAAGATTTTTTAAAGAAAAGGAATGGGGAGAAATAGATACAGAGGCAAAGAAGCATTGAACAGACTGTCAAACTACAGTGGGAAGGCGGTGAGATTGGGGGGGCTGGGGCTGTAAGAGATCAACTGAAGGACTTGTATGCAAGCATATAAGTATAACCAATGGATATAAGACATGGGGCGGGTGGGGACATGTGCTGGAGGGTAGGGGAGTCTGGGGGGAAGGTCAATGGGAAAAAAAGGAAACATATGTACTACTATTTCTAATACTTTAAACAATAAAAAACAATAAAAAATAAATAAATACAGAGAGATCTGAAACCATGTGACAGTGTGAAGAGCAAACCTGAAAGAGTTGAGTCTCAGAAAAGTCCGTTTTCATCCTGAATGTAGAGATTTTTTAAATAATAACTACCAAGTGAAAATATTCTAACTAGCAAAAAAAAAGCTTACTGTCTAACATTATATGGTTGAGACAAATACATTTCTTAATTAGAAATGTAACAAATGCTGCCACTTCACCTTTTTAGGCAAATAGTTTCTTAGTATATTCACAACTTACAATGTCTGACTATATTTAAATTGTGAGCTGACATTGTTAATCATATTATCAATGTTCTGTTTCATTCACTTCATTATTTAAGAGCTATAAGTGTTGATATTTTATTTAAAATAAACATTTATAAAATGTTACCTTTGAAAATCTGGCAATGGTGCAGAAATATTCAACTGTGTTTGCTTTCTCCTATGCTTCAGTGCCCTAAGGCAGGTATCTTGTGTATTATAACCCCAACTGTTTATATTAATAAAGTAATATTTTAAAATATTTAAATATATTACTATATCCTGTGATTGTATATAATAAAAATAACTACTACAGAAACTCAAGGCATGTTGCAGATTTGAGTCAGAAGCTTATTCAATAAGCAGTGAATTTCCCTTTAAACAGGAATTCCAACACAGGTTAAATAGACTAGAGCTTATTTCTTAAGAACAATTCTCTCCCATAGTAATATTTGAGGTCCTTTTGTGACTTGTGTTTCTGATTGGAATATTATGCCCTGAATGACAAACTTCTTTATTTACTTATTAGGCACTTATATTTCTACTAGAGGCCCAGTGCAGGAAATTCTTCCATGGGTGGGGGAGGGCCCATCAGCCCAGCCTGCACTCTATCCAATCGGACATCCTTCTCATAATCTGGGAACACTGGCTCCTAACTGATCACCTGCTTGCCTGCCTGATCTCCCCTAACCCTTTTGCCTGCCTGCCTGCTCACCCCTAACTGCTCCCCTGCTTGCCTAATTTCTCCCAACTGCTCTCCCCTGCGGCCTGATCACCCCTAACTGACCTCCCCTGCCAGCCTGATCACCCCTAACTGCCTCTGCCTTGACCTCAACCACCATGGCTTTGTCCAGAAGGAAGTTGGACATCAGGAAGATGGCCAGTTGATCCGGTCTAATAAGCATATTACCCTTTTATTAGTATAGATAGATTATATAGGATAGGATTGCTTAAATGGTGGGGGGAAGCCTTTTTCATCAGGAGGAAATGTTCTTTGCAGACAAAAATACATAATTCCTATATCTGGACTGACAGCCAGCCATATGCACCATACTGTGAAATCAATCATTACAGAATTGAACTGCTTTCTTACACCTTACACCAAACAGCTGTTGCCCTTAAAACCCCTCCTCAGCTCCCACCTTAGGTTGTGCCTTCACAATTAACCCAGATTAGGTTTTGATTGGTCAGTTTCTATGCCAATGTCAAAAGCTTCTCCTCCTACGCAGCCATTGGCTCATCACACTTCACTAAGATTTGGTTCTGATTGGTCTGTTTCTATGCCAATCAGTGTCAAAAGCCCTGCCTCCTAAGCTGCCATTGGCTCTCCTGGGAAATCCAGAACAGCCCTGCTGACAGCTCTCTCTCTCTCCAGACCTATCTCTGGGCCTGATCTGTAGCCTTTGCAGCAGCTGATGATCAGAGCCTGCCTCTCTCTTTCTCCAGGCCTCACCAGCAGACACAGTGACTGCTGATCAGGACCTGCCTCTCTCTCCTGGCCTCTCTCCGGGCCTAATCCTCAGTTGCTGTGGCCAGAGGCTGATGACCTCACTGCACCCGCCTCGCCCTGACCACTACCTCTCCCACTCCACCTGCCTGTCTGCTGCCATCCTTGTGGGCCACAGGGGAGGGACCAAGAGTTGGTACATGCACTTCCTGGTAACCAGTCCTCAGTCTGGTTGTTTAGGTCATGACTGCCCTAAGCTATTAGTAGGTTAATTGCACTGCATATTTCTTTTTGATAACTATTTTGTAGCTCTCTTCATTTAAATGATGGACAAGGTGACAATGAAAGCCTTAAATATTCAACAACATTTAAATATTCAAATATTGGTAGGAGAGGTTAGGACAAAGGAAATTGAGGGCAACAAAGAGATTGTTTTAAGAAAGAAATATTAAAGATAGAAGATTCTGAAACAAAGATGGACACAGTTTGCAAACAAACTATACAAGCTACAAAACTATGTATAAGCTGGTGTATCTGACCAACAGAAACATTTTTTTTTGGAACAGTTCTCTATCTTACCCTCGGAAAAAGGCTCCTAGAACCTATTTCACAACATCTTTTGAACAGAAATATTTATATAATAGGAAACATATAACTTTGAAGGTGTCATCTATAAGCAGGACTGAGCCCATCAAAATTTCCTTTTGAGGGCTTAGAGTTAAGAGAGTTGGGCTCTAGTCAGTTGAGTAGCAAACTAAGAATGCATGACTGAGGGCTTAGAAAGCCATTTTTATCTAATGTTCATAAGAGTGCAGCAAAAGTCACTGTGCATAAAAAAAAGAATGATGCAGGTTATATTAAGAAATAAAGTAAATTAACTCTCATTCACACAGAGAAGAATATGACTTCTAGTTCTTTACTGCCATTTCCCAGTTACCATAGCTTGTGCAAAAAGATAACTGTTAGTGACTAGTCACTGGATTCACTTGATAAACCCCCTTCCATTGTGCCCAGGGGTTTCCCAAGTCAAACAATTGCTATTATCCAAATATCTCTGTCTAAGAAATACATCATATTATATTTAATTATTATCGGCTTTTAACACATCAATCCATATTAATTATGTAGACTAGATGCCCATTGCATGAAGATTCATGAAGTAGGTTTTCCTTTCCCTGGCTACTGGCACCAGTATTCCTCTAGCACCTGGGACCCAAGCCTTCACTCTGGCCACTGCCTTCAGTCTTCACCGTGGCTGGAGCCTTCAGTCTTCACCTTGGCTGGAGCCTTCCGTCTTCTCTTATCTGGCCTGAGCACCACTTGTGTAGCTCCCCCTGCTCCCCTGCCTCTCCTCATGGCAGGTGCCCTGCTATGCCCAGCCACTATGTGCCTGTGTATGCAAATAAACCTGCCATTGTTGTTGGGTTAATTTGCATACTCACTCCTGATTGGCTGGTTGGTGTCCCAGAGGTAAGGTCAATTTGCATATTTTCCTTAATCTGAACATAAGCTTTTTAAGGAATATAATAAAGTAATACCTTAAACTTATTTGTCACTTAATTTTCAAAGACTAAATCCTTCATAGACTCAATAATAAATAATGATTTGCTTACTTAGCAGCTGTGAAAGTTACTTCTGACTTTAGCATGTCTCCCTGTGTACCAGCTTATCCACTAAAAGTTTTCCTTTCCATTTCCAAACACTAGGTTTTGTTAAAAGTAACAGAGAACAAAATCATCATGCCCTTTCTGCTCATGATTTCAGTTAGGGGCTTGGGTCTTTGAAGTTGAGTACATATATGTATCTGTTGGTCTATCTGAAGTAGGTCATAGTTCAATGAACACACCTTCTATGAAGGAAAAAGACATATCAATACACATAAACCCAAAAGGTGATATTTATAAAGAGAGAGACCCAGGATCCACTTCAGTGGTTACAGGGGACAGTAATTACCTCAGAGGTTCAACTAATATTTATAACATATTAATCCAAAACATGTATGCTCAGTAGAAAGTTTAGAATCATTCAGTTCTCTTAAAAACTTTTTCTTACTCTGTAGAAATCTTGGCTATGGTGTCACAAGAACTGTATTCCACGCCTGTGAAGATTTCTTTGCACTGTGCTGTTCGAACACCATTAAGCCAGTCACTTGTTGTGTGGAAGGTAGTGATATCGACATTGCTTTGGTCCAGAAGAAGGTTTGATGGCCTGCAAGAAAAGAGAGAGAGGCCAGGAGTCATCAGAGTTCCTGGATGTCAAGATTTGATATCTTTTTAAAACACTGAAACTTGGCCAGTGAAGTGCATAAATATATCAATACATACTTTAGTGATTTAATTAACTTAACCATTAACAAAGATGATCTTAATTTAGGATACAGTTATTACAAACATGATGCACTGAATAAATTGTTGTCTACTTTAATGATGGATTTGGTTTCCCTTATTAAATTCTGACCAATGTTCAGGTTACTGTCTGTCTAAATAACAATTTGGACAACATAAACTATACTTATAGCAAGACACAAAGTCAGCACAGATTGAAATAATGTCACAAATGTCATTAAAAATAAAAATAACAAAATAAGTGAAAAGCAGTGATGAGTAACAAATGAAATCATTGCATATGTGACAACACCAAAAGGAGAGTTCATTATATAGAGAGAGTTATAATCGTATATGTAGAGTTCAATATATATATTTGTCTATATAGTATATAGAGAGATAGATGATGGATAAATGTATAATTAAAAGAGAGAGACTTTTTCATTCTACTTATTTCACTAAATATGATATGATTTCACTCATATGTGGGATTTAAAACAGAAAGCAACCAACAAGACTAAAAAAAGAAGAACTCATAAACACAGATGGCAGTATGGTTACTAAAGTGACAGGAAAGGTAGAGGAGGTAAAGAGGGTTAAATATATGATGATAGAAGACTTAACTTTAGGTGGTGAACATACAACGCGATATACAGATCATGTGTTATTAGAATTGGACTCTTGAAACCTATATAATCTTATTAATCAATGACATCCTAATACATTTAATAAAATTTAAAAAGAGAGTGAAATTAATTGATTGTTACTGTGATTTGTATTGCACAATATAATCAGCATTAAGAAGGCTTTCTAGCCCAGCCATTGTGGGTCAGTGGTTGAGTGTTGATCCATGCACCAAGAGGTGGCTGGTTCGATTCTGTGTCAGGGCACATGCCCTGATTTCAGGCTTCTTCCATGTTGGGGTGTGTGTAGGAGGCAGCTATTCAATGATTCTCTCTCATCATAGATGTTTCAATCTCTCTCAACTTCTTCTTCCTCTTTCTGAAATCAATAAAAACATTTTTTAAAAGGAGAAGTTCTAGCATTGTTTTATATAATTATAGGCCGAACCATAGATCTATTACCAACTGTCATATGGTGAACCAAAAAGATGTAAAAGAAATGGAAGAGAACATATTTTCACCCCAGAAGAACCCAAAGAAGCAGCCTTTTGGTGAAGGTTTTTCAGCTCTAAGTAACCTCTGTTTTTAAATTTTTTATTGATTTCAGGAAGAAGGGAGAGGAAGAGAAAGATAGAAACATCAATGATGACAGCAAATCATCAATTGGCTGCCTCCTGCACACTCCCTAAGGGGATTGAGCCCAGAACCCAGGCATGTACCCCCCACCAGAATTGAACCTAGGACCCTTCAGTCCACAGGCCAACGCTCTATCCACTGAACCAAACCAGCCAGGGCTCAGTAATCTCTTTGATTTTCCTTTAACTCATGAGACTGGAACCAGTCTTCAGGTGGACAATTGTCCTGTTACTTCATCTTAGAAAGATCCCTGGGTTCAAATAATTCATATTTATTTGTACTTTTAGTCTACAGGATTAATACATGAAAAAACTACCATATTTTCTTGGTCCAATAATTTTCTTTTAGTTGTATTACTACTTATTCTACTTATTTAAGTAGCTTGGCTGGTAATAGAACATGAGGTTAGGTAGACCATTGTCTGAATCATGCAGAGGAGCTGGATTTATATTAAGTACATTTAAAGAAGAATAGTCCTTCTTAAGAAAATGAACAGAAGGTAAGCTGAGGATGGGATCTCTGGATGCATGGTGCATTAAATAATATATCAGTGAACTTTTAGGATCTTATAGATGTGGAGCAAATGTCTCCATGGACATTTGGACAGTATCATTGTCTTGTAAAGTGTCATAACCTAATTTTTACCTTATAACTGAGAGAGTAAATTTGGATTTTTGCCTCTTCTGAACATTTTATATTTTGTGATACCACAGTACCATTTAATCAGCATTGAGCTCTAAAGGTTTAGAAACCTTTAAACATTATTTCAAGTTAGTGAATATTAAAATATTTTAAAACTAGAACTTCACATTTTCATATATATTGAAAATTAATAAATAGCCTAAATGAAACCCACCTTTTGAAATGTTTTTTAAGTTCAAAATTTATAATTATTTTTCAAAAGACACCAAAACTAGTGAAAAATATGTTAACATGAATTTATCATTATTTTAGAAACAAATTAGCTTTTTAAGGTACCAATTCCAATATTTTTAGAAATAGCATGAAATAACAGCAAATAATCCTTCCAGACACACTTAAACTATATAGTGTTTTACATGTGAATACTAACCCTGAGTATCAGTTGAAAGTGGAGGACTTTTCAATTATCTTTCCCTTAGACTAAATCAACTACTTAAATCCTCTCTACTTTTTATGTTTGATGTCTTATGGTTAAATTTTAGCTAACATTCAGAGGTTATCTTTTTCAGAAAAAGGTAGAAACAAAACAGGCATTATTTTACAAAACAATAATTTTCTCTCATTTAGGAATATATAAACTACAAAATATAAATATAACATTTTGTATGTTATTCTCTTATAGAATATATATGTATATGCAATCCTATCTAATAAAGATGGAATATGCAAATTGACCATAACTCTGTGACAAAGATAGCAATGCCCACAGCCAATAAGGAGGGATTATGCAAATTGACCTGACAAGGCTAGAGGCAGAAGGCGGCACGGCTTCAGCCAGAGTGAAAGCAGAAAGGTGGCTCCACTTTGGCCAGAGCAAAGGCAGAAAAACAGCTTTGCTCTGGCCAAATCAAAAGCCCAGGTCCCAGTGTAGGAGGGAAGCCGGTGCCAGCAGCCAGGGAAAGGAAGGCCTATTCTTGCACTAATCTTCATGCATTGGGACTCTAGTTTTCTATCCTTTAAATTACTCATCAGATAAAGATAAAACAATTAATTTTAATAATTGAAAATCTCTTATTTTTGTTTGTTCCTTAGAACTTTATTTTAATAACAGAAAATCTTTTTTTTTCTAAGAATTTGATGAACCCAGGTTCCAAAACTTGCATGATATTTTTGGGTTATTTTGGGATGGCCAGAATGGGTGAAACAGCCTTTGTCACTAGCCAGAATCCTATATAATAAGGAGGTAATATGCAAATTGACCATCATGCCCTCACAAGATGGCTGCTTACAACCAGGCTGGCAGGGGTGTTAGTGAGGGATGACCAAATGACTGAATAAGCAGGCTGCATGGGGTAACCAGGCTGGCAAGAGGGTTAGTAAGGGACAACCAAATGACTGAACAGCAGGCTGTGTGAGGTGACCAGGCCAGCAGGGTCGGGGAGCATGAGGGGCAACCAGGCTGGCAGTGGAGGCAGTTGGGAGAGACCAGGTCACTGGGAGGGCAGTAAGAGGTGACTAGTCTGGAAGGGGGGAAATTAGGAGTGACCAGGCCAGTGGGAGGGGTACAGTGGGGGGTGACCAGGACAGCTGGGGAGGAAACTTGGGGGAGATTAGGCTGGAATGGGGTGCAGTGAGGGGTGACTAGGCCAATGGGGGAGCAGTTGGAGGCAATCTGACCAGCAGTGGGGGGCAATTAAGGGCGATCGGGTTGGCATGCAGAGCCAGTGAGGGATAATCAAGCCAGCATGGGGGCAGTTAGGTGTGACCATGCAGGCAGGCAGGTGAGCAATTAAGAACCATTGGCCCAGGATTGTGAGCGAGATTGGGCCTAAACCAGCAGTCAGATACCCCCTGAGGGGTCCCAGAGGGTACAGGCTAGGCTGAGTGGACCAGGCCTCTAGTTATATATAACATTGGAGCCGTTGGAAGAAAAAAAGATCATTGAGTCAGTAAACAGAATGGATAGAAACAATAAATGTTATGTGAGAAATTTTTATAACAAAAATGAAGTGAGACCTAGAAAGAAGATGATATTATATTAAAGCATCTACAGGTATGCCCTTCCCCCACCCCCTGTACACACACACCACACACCACAGCTTGGATTTCCACAGTAGCTGTACATAGACTCTAATGTCAACTATTATAGACTCTTGGTCTCATGAATAGCAATACTTTTTATTTATGGGTTTGTGAGTATAAACAATAAAGCCCCAGAACATTTATTTAGAATATTTATGAAGCATGCCTAATAGAAAAATGTAGTTTTTCTTTCTTCTCAATTCAAAATGGTTTGTATTTTAAAATTCAGCACTATACTCAGACTCAAAATGAGTTGAGAGAAAATTAGTATAAACAGATTGAAATAGAACAGGATGTGAGGATTAGGAATTAGAGTGACCCCAACCGAGCTTTTCTGTTTATTACTTGGATCAAAGTGCAAGGAAGACAGAGAATGACCTAATTTTAATGCCAGTGACCTCAGACTAACCAGCCCTGCAAAGTATCATTTTTCCACTTCCAGGATTTCTCTGGAGAATTGAAATAAAATTGGTTCCTTTCCTCCTTGGAGAGGACATCTGGAGAGTTTATCAATGGATAGGAATTTGTCTCTCACTGTGAAGAGCCTGTGATGTCTCTTCATGCTCACCAAGGGAATGTGGACTTTTTGAGCAGCTGCAGGCATTGGCTTTTTTTAGACCCAGCCCCAGACATTGGGTCTGAAGGGGAAATTTATAGGCTGGGTGATGTGCACCGTGAGCTCACACTTTTACTAGACAAATTAGATAGGTTTCAATCCGTGCAGCTGTAAACGATGTCCTGCAGAGTTCCACCTGATCTTTTACAGCTTTTCATAAATCAGTACCTACTGGCTGTGGAGCACAGCCATTAAAAAGAAATCATGGAAATTATATATTTGCTCAGGGGAAAACAACAAAAAAAATAACTTTCCTCCCTTTTTCTCTCTCTCCTTGTATTTAGGCTTGTGAATTATTCCTTTATGGATATTCATACTGCTGCATTACAGGTTCATCTATATTTTCTCTCCATCAATTCTTATTTTATCTGTAAATGCTGTCATATCAATTAGCCCCAGATACTGGGAAACAAATATCAATAAGTAACTGCCAGTTCCAAGAATATCTTCTCATAATGATATTATTTCATATTGTGTTAGGATTAAAACTATGGGGATTGAATGCTCAATTATCCTTCTGTAACATAAGAAGACTCCTTTTGGTTTAAAAAGGGATTTATTTTTCATGTATTAAAATAATGATTAATACACATTTTTGAATGAAGAAGTAGATGTTTACTGAGTCTAGAAATAGTAATACTATTGGAGATGTATGCTATACCACTGTATTTAGATATCTTTTTCTGTCGTGAATAGTTTCTGAACTATATTAATTTCAAAGTGTAATTTCCAAAAGAAATATTAATTATTTCTACTTTTATGATTGTCTGAAAATAATATTTTTCAATACCTTTTATAATTTAGTGTTATATTTTATTATTTCAAAGGATAATGATCAGGCTGGCATGCAGAGGCTGTATCTCAAGGGGAAATCTTGTATTTGCCTATTTTTTGAAAGTGTGGATGTATGATGATCTTTATCTTTTTATCTCTAATATTGAAATATCAAATATAGTTAAGTTAATTTAATTTGTTATCAGTTACAAAACGTAGTGTTTAGTATGTAAAGTTCCCAACAGTGGATTAATATGTAATTAACAAATTAAGGAGAAGTAAAGTCATTGTATTTAATTATCTCTAAGAGTTAAAGATAAAAATATTAGCACTTATAGCTATTGTATTTGTTTTAATTCTTTCCAGTAGAAAATTTGCTATTTTGGTTTGTAAGTTAAAAAGAAAGATCACCTGGGTATTTAACATGTATTTATGTCCCTCCAAAAGGTTCTGAACCACATTTGTTCAGTGAGGAAAGTCAACCTGTCAGTTTCAGAATTGGAGGTCAAGTTCATTTGGAAAAACAGAAAGCTTTTGGGTCATTTGATATTTTTAAAGGATATATTTGTCAAACAGCAGTTATTCTCTAAAATAATTTATTATGTACTCTTAGAGATCAGAAGCACTTTATTAATAATAATGCCATTAACAGTGAAATATTGTATTGTTTGTACTTTCTATATTTATCTTGTGAATTAATAAAAATAACTCTCTTCAGTGAGCAACACAGTGAAATAGTATATTTAATATCATTTCAGATAAATTAAGTATTAAGTTTTCAGAATCTCATTCTAAATACATTTAACATATATTTAAGTCTTTACTCCATGAATTAGGTTGCTTTCTTTTTAAAACCCCATTTTCAATGTATCAAATATATTGTTTAATAATTTATACCAAGAATTTGGATTCCTTAAATTTATAATAGTATTGAAGAATCTAGTGATCTGAAGTGTAAAAATACTATGGACTTAAAGAACAAGTTATTTCTCCATTTAATTTGATAGATAAACATCCAAAAATAAAAAGTATTTGATTGCCTGAATAGAAACAAATTTCTCATTTTATTAGCCTTTTTTACTTTTAATTTATCTACATTCATAAAAGTAACGGAATCAATTTATTTAAAGCAGGAACTATATTATAAATCTAATCTTGCAAAAACAGTTTCCTTTAAAATATAAATTCTTCTTATTGCTTTTTTATATATAACAAGCATCTGTTATAAAGTAAGAGAACATTATTTTGGTGTAAGACCATTTTTAACTTATTTACATTGCACTATTTTCTACCAATAACTTTTTAAAGAAGGATTTCTTCAATTCTTAAAAAAGTAAGAGATATTTGTTTTTATCCTTTTACACATAAGCACTATTATGTCCATTTTTTTCTGCATTTCTCAAAAACACTATTTTCACATTGCCCTTTTTATCATCCAATTATAACAAAACCTCTTAAATGTTGTATCTCATCTATTACTCTAAAAAAATCACAAGAGTTCCCTGAAAAGAAGCTGATGTCCTCATTACTTCATTGAAGGCTTTTCCCTCAGTTGTCTTTTTTTGTTTTCCTTTTTTCTTTTATAACTTTAGATAATAGTTCATTCTATTCACTTCTGAAAAATTAATTCCTTCAGATGGATTTTCTATAGTGGTCTAAATTTCATTCTTAACTATGTTCTACTCTGTTATTGGTACTATTCTCCAAAGCTTGTAGTGATAATGGTCTGAGATTTTTTAGGATTGCCATCCACTGGCATAGGTTGGTTCTATAATCCTATATAATAAAAGGCTAATATGCAAATCAACCAAACAGCAGTACAGCTGGTCACTATGATGTGCTATGATGTGCACTGACCACCAGAGGCAGATGTTCAATGCAGGAGCTCCATCCTGGTGGTCAGTGTGCTCTCACAGGAGGAATGCTGCTCAGCCAAAAGCCAGGCTCATGGCTGGCGCTTAGGATGTGCTTAGTGCTCACGGACCTAAGCCATCGGTTGGACATCCCATGAGGGCTCCTGGACTGCAAGAGGGTGTAGGCCAGGCTGAGGAACTCCTCTTCCCTCCCCCTCCCTCTTCCAGTGCATGAATTTCATGCATTGGGCCTTTAGTCTCCTTAAAAGGAGCCTAAAATCTCCACTAGCTACCATTACACTCTACTACATATGAAGAAAACATTCACTAATTTCAATTAGCTTCTTGGCTCTTGTAGACGTTTGAGTTAGTGACTAAAAAATTGAGGCATTTAGAAATTTCAAAAAGATCCTTAGACCGCAGGGCATCACAAAAGTAGCAAGGAGAAGCTAAAAAATGGAACATATTGGAATGAGGGAATCTCAATGTCAACCTATGTGAACTAACACTACTCTTCACAGATTAAAGTTTACTGATGATCCATGGAATATGAAAGCTTTAATTAGAAATAATTAATACTTTTAGAAAAATAAAAATGGACATATTAGTGGTTAAAGCCAGCTATACTACATTGAGATAAAAAAACTACTAAACATGGTTTTGATTGAGTCTTCTTTTGTTATCTTTATATAGAGAACACTAAATTGTAGGCCTACAGTTAATTTTAATCTTTTCTCCAGCTTGAGATATGAACTTCCAGCTTCTTGTGGACTCAGTCTAATCACATCCAGAATGCTAACCTGCCTCACAGTCTTTCTTTCTTCTGCTGTCCATAGGCACTGCTCTCAGGGTCCTCCATGTGCAGAACCTGGAAGCACTCTTTGGTACTTTCTCTGTCACTCTACGCAGCTCACTAGTCTCCATGTTTCACAATACTCACTCCAGTAAAACTTTCTGAATCCTCATTCTTGAATATCTTATCCTTTAGCTCAAATAATTCCATATTCTGAGGACTATTAAAATATTCACAAAGATGTATTTCCCTCCCATCTATACAAATAAAAGGGTAATATGCTAATTAGACTGAATAGACCAGATATCTTCCAGTTGTCTGGTCCCCCTTCCAGACAAAGCCACGGTGGTGGGAGCTGAGGCAGAGGCAGTTAGGGGCAATCAGACTGGCAGGGGAGAACAGTTAGGGGTGATCAGGCCAGTAGGCAGAGGGGTGAGGGGTGATCAGGCAGGCAGGCAGAGTGGTCAGGGGCAATTAGGCAGGTAGGCAGGTGAGCATTTAGGAGCCAGTGGTCCTAGATTGCGAGAGGGATGTTGGACTGCCAGATTCTGCCTTATCTTGCAGGGGTACTGGATTGGAGAGGGTGCAGGCTGGGTTGAGGGACCCCTCTCTCCTTGCACAAATTTCATTCACTGGGCCTCTACTATATAAATACAAGCTGCTGAGGATAGAAGTTGGGTTACCTATACTAACACTAGATGCCCTAGCATAATGCCTTGCACAAAATACCACTAAATAAAAAGGTGTAGCTTCATACTGGTATATAATAAAAAATTTCAAAATTTATACATGTATTCTCCAACTCTACTTTTTGGAAAAGAAATCAATTACTGGAAAATAAACAAAACATTTAAAGTGCTCTATAGAGTCAATGTACTTTCTAAAAAAACAAAACCCAATAGCATATTTCACAGATATGAAACAAATATTTCAAAATTAATATGGAACCTAATAGGACCATGAATAGACTAAAAATCTTAATAGAGAAAAAGGGAAAGTTGTAGGGATCACAATACCAGATATCAAACTATACTATAAAGTCATTGTAATCAAAGAGCCTGGTACTGACACAAGAACAGTCATACAGATCAATGGAACAGAACAAAGACCCCAGAAATAAACTCATGCATTTATAGTCAGGTAATATATGACAAAGGAAGCAAGAGCATATAATGGAGTATAAATGATCTCTTTAATAAATGGTGTTGGGAAAACTGGACAATGCATGCAAAAATATGAAATCAGACCACCAACTTACACTATATACAAGAATAAACTCAAAATAGATTATAGACATAAATGTTAAGTTATAAAATTATAAAAAAGCCTAGAAGAAAATATAGGCAGTAAAATATCAGACATCCCTCTCATAGCAATATTTTTGCTGATATGTCTCCTATGAAAGGGAAATTAATGAAAACGTAAACAATCAGACTACATCAAACTAAAAAGCTTCTGCATAGCAAAGGAAACCATCAACAGAATGAAAAGGAAACCTACTGTATGGGAGAATGTATTTGTCAATGATAAAACTGATAAAGGGATTAATTTCCAACATATATTTAACTTAATAAAAGGAAGACAATCCAATTAAAAAATGGGCAATGGGCAAAGGACCTGAATAGGCACTTCTCTAAGAGGTCATATGGATGGCCAAAGGATAGATGAAAAAATGCTCAAAGTCACTAAGCAACAGAGAAATGCAAAGTACAACTACGATGAAGTATTACCTCACACCTGTCAGAATGGCTATTGTAAATAAATCAACAAACAACAAGCACTGGAGAGGATGTGGAGAAAAAGGAACACTCATGCACTGCTGGTGGGAATGTAGACTATTGCAGACACTATGGAAAACAGTATGGAGTTCCCTCAAAAAAGTAAAAGTGAACTGCTTTTTAACCCAGTAATCTCACTTGTAGGAATATATTCTAAGAGATCTGAAACATCAATCTGAAAGAATATATGTACCCCCCCCTATGTTTTTAGCAGCATTATATACCATAGCTAAGATCTATAAACAGGCTAAGTGCCCATCAGCACATGAGTGGATAAAAAAGCTGTGTTTACACAATGGAATACTACAGGGCTATAAAAAGAAGGAATCCCTACCCTTTGTAACAGCATAAATGAAACAAACAAGTAAGAAAAAGACAAGTACCACATGATTGCACTAATATGTGAAATCTAATGAACAAAATAAACTGATAAACAAAATAGAACGAGAGGCATGGAACACTGGAACAGACTGATGTCAGAGGGGAGAAAGGTAGATAGGATTGAATAA
This sequence comes from Antrozous pallidus, assembly GCA_027563665.1. Classification (NCBI taxonomy): domain Eukaryota; kingdom Metazoa; phylum Chordata; class Mammalia; order Chiroptera; family Vespertilionidae; genus Antrozous; species Antrozous pallidus. Next base: position 90,525,882 of record CM050514.1, read on the forward strand.
AAATACCAGTAGGTGAAGAGATTCACAACAACAACAAACAACTACCTAATAAAAGAGAAACATGCTAATTGATCATACTTTTGCAACACCCACCAGGCAATCAGGGGTGCACATGCAAATAAACCCAAAAAAGATGGTGGGTTAATTTGCATAAATGGGCGCAGAGTGGCCAAGGGTGAGGTGAGATCCAGGCATTCTGCAGCTCCGGGCCTCTGAGCAGTGTAGGAAGGTGGAAAGGCAGCTCTGGGCCTAAGCAGAAAGGTGGCTTGGGCCAGAGCGAAGGCAGTGCCAGCTGCCAGGGAAAGAAAGGCCCATTCTGGCACAAATCTTCATCCATCAGGCTTCTAGTATATACATAGCCCATGGACACAGGCAATAGGATGGTGAAGGTCTTGGGATAGGGACAAGTGTAGGTTGATGGACGTTAATGAGAGGAAAGGGACATTGGTAATACTTTCAACAATAAAGGTATATTTTCTTAAAAAGAATAATTGTATGGACTTCTTAACTGTGTTGTCAGAAAATGCCTTAGTTAATATAATATGTAGAAGCTACCGCTTAAAGGAAGACAGATGCAAAGGAGAATCTAAGATAAGAAAATAGCACATGCTACTGTCTTCCTATCTGAAATGCTTCGGCTTATGGGAGGAACTAGAAATTGGCTACTGAGGTTATAGAGCTATTTTAGTATAAGTGGCATAGACCCCATTCCCCTCTCACACTTTTGTCTCTCCGTCCACAAAGCAGTTGTGTAAATCAAATAATGTCATTGCTCTCCTCCAAATGCCTTAATAAATTCCTTATGAATTTCAAATCCCAACATCTTTGCGATGGTCTGGGGAACCTTAGGACTCCTGCTGCTATTTGCCTTTCCCTACCGCTCTTGTCTTGTGATCTTCCTGCCACTTCCTAGAGCCCTCCAAACTCATGTGCAGTTTCTTATTCCTATGATAAGATTTATTTTGGGGGATGGAGTTGGGGGAGAGTAATGGGAGGGTTCTTTACACACATGGCTCTTTCTCTTTCTTAGGATCTAAGCCAATATTAACTCCCCCAAAGGCTCTTTTTCAACAACTCCTATATTATCTATTACAGCTATCTGTCAATTTTCTTCCTCTAGACTGTACTTTCATATTGTATATTGTACATTTTCCAGATGGTAAGGACCATATTTGTGTCCTTCACTGTTCTTTGGTTTCTATCCATGCCTAGCACAAAATAGATTGGCATACCATAAATAGTCATTGAAAAATAAATAAATAAATATTTGAATAAAATACATGACATTGGAGAAACATGACCACTTAAATCACCAAAATGACCTCGTTGGTGTGACTCAGTGGTTGGGTGTCAACCTGTGAACCAGAAAGTCATGGTGCAATTCTCAGTCAGAGTGCATGGCCAAGTTGCAGACATGATCCACAGTAGGGGGAGTGCAGGAGGCAGTTGATCAATGATTCTCCCTCATTATCGATGTTTCTATCTCTCCCTCTCCCTCTCCCTTCCTTTCTGAAACTAATAAAAAATAAATTCATCTTTTTATTTTTTTATATATTTTATTAATTTTTTACTGAGAGGAAGGAAGAAAGATAGAGACCTAGAAACATCAATAACAGAAAAACATTGACCAGCTGCCTCCTACAAACCCCCTCCTGGAGATGTTCCCATAATCAGGCTACCTGCCCTTGACTATAATTGCACCTGGGGCCCTTCAGTCCATAGGCTGATACTCTAAACACTGAGCCAAACCAATTAGGGCAAAACAAATTTTAAAAATCATCAAAATGAGTCCAGATTTTTACTAAGTGTAATGGGAAATCAAGATTGGTTATAAACTGGTTACCAAGATATCATACATATTTTGATAAGAGAATTCTGAAGACTATATGAAAAGATCCTTGGGACAGGCAAGAATGGAAGCAGGGGAACATTAGAAGGCTATTGCAGTGGTACACATTAGCAGAGGGGGAATGTTTTATATGTTGGTAGACAGGTTGTGATCGCCACCATCAAAGTGTGGGGAGTAGGAAAGAGGTACCAAGAATTGCTCTAATCCTGATGGATAAATGAATAGATGCTGGCATGCTCAACTAAATTAGAAAGGCAATGGAACAATAAGGCTACCTAAAGAAAATTAAAAGATATAGTTTTTAGATGTGTGTGAGTCTTTTATTTGAGAACTTTGCTGTGAAGGGTGGTAAAAAATCAGGAAGTAGTTAATAGAGATGTGAGATCAACAGAGGTTACATTGACAAACAGAATCTCTTAAATTCACCTACTGATAAAAATTACTTGTTTTTTTAAGCATCCACATTAAATTCATCTTTCCTAGAGATTCTGAAATGCTAGTCTGTGATAGACCTGGATAGTTGTACATTTAATACCCTTGTTATTCTTATCACTAGGAAAATTTGAGAAATAATGCAATGTAATATATTTCTGTCATAATGAACAAACAGAAAGGAAGAAATGGGATATGTAGGAGAGAGAGAGAGAGAGAGAGAGAGAGAGAGAGAGAGAGAGAGAGAGAAGAGAGAAAGAGAGAGAGTTTAATTCTGACAAGTAGAAGGACACTTCATGTCTTCTAATTAGAGATAAGAAGGACAAGCTGCGTGAATGTAAGCACCACTAAGTTTCTATTTAGCTGCTAGAATTTCCCATTTGACAGCTTTTGTTTTCTCATTAAAGTATGTGGCAAGGGCATCACTGGAAAATTAAAGGTGAAAGGCAGTGAATTCACTCAATTATAAAAAAGAATGAAATAATCATTGTCAAAAGTGGGAAATCAACTTTTCTACAACAAAATATTTCTTAATGTATGACAATATGAATTTGTTGTTAATAAATTCATAATGACATAATCTTCCCTGTTTTGTATTTTAACTAGAGGCCTGGTGTAAGAATTCATGCAACAGTTGGGTCACTTGGCCTGGCCTGTGGGTTTGGGCTGAAACCAGCTCTCTGACATCCCTCAAGGGGTCCCAGATTGCAAAAATGTGTAAGTCAGGCCAAGGGACCCAGCCAATGCATGATCAGGGCTGGGGAGGGATGCAGGAGGCTGGCCAGCTTGAGATGGACTTGTGGCAGGGCTCTAGACTATGTCCAGCTTGTCTCACTCAGTCTGGATTGGCTGGACCCCAGAGTGCACATCATAGCAAATGGTTGAGCAGACTTAGCATTTCATTAGCATATAATGATCTGATTGGTGAATGGATGAGCAGAAGACTGGACACTTAGCATATTAGACTTTTATTATATAGGATGGCAATAAGTACACATATAAAAACAATTTCCAAAATTTTGTATTTAGTAAATTTAAAAAGATGGCGCTTTTTAGAAAAATACCTATTTTCCCTAAAATTATATTTGTTGCTACAAAAATACATTAATTTATTCAGGTTTTAAAAATTAAATATTAGTATAAAATATATTCAACATATTTCAATAAGAATGAAAAGGTGAGTTTAAGAAATGTGTTAAAATTTGGATGCCAAGACATATTGTGACATACTATGATCTGATATTGAGACAATTTTTCCTCCTAATTGGAGTTAAATATCCCTAGATCATACAATATGACTTAGTCTTTATATTGCTAATACCACCCTATGAGAATACTTTTGAGTGTCTTTTTTATTATATGGAAAGAATTGAAAAGATGTTCTTTTTCGCTATGATTGCTATTGAGTGAAGATCAAAAGAAATGACTTCAGAGTACAAAATGAGGACCATATGGCCTAGGAAAGGACAAGTTAGTTATCCTTTTAGTTGTTACATTGTCAGGTAGATTTCCAAAAGAGTCTGTGTAGTTTCACTCTGTAAAACTTAGAATAGAGATTCATCCTTACAAGATAAGCTGTAGGTAGTTTCACTATTTAAGAAATATCATTTAGTTCAGTGACCCCTATATGTTATATCCAACAAATAATGTATAATTTTTATATACTGATATTAAGACTTTGGTTCAGATTCCCCTTATTCATCTTATTGAACACAATGTGATAATGGGGTCATGAATATTGAGTGTAATTATACCTATTCAGGTAAAAAATCATGCATTCTATTAAAAAGTACTTTAGTAAATGCTCTATCAATATGCAAGTCATAACTCTCATGACTGTCAGTAAAAAGAGCAGATATGCAAAAAAGACTCAAGCAAAAATCTTCCAATAGTAACTATATTACACCCTTTACATGTGAATCATATTGCTTCATCATTATGTAGCATTTACACATACCACTTACTACTGTGGATTTGTGTACACTTTAAGTGTATATCCTTCTACTAAAACTCTGTAAAGCACACATCATCAAAATGCAGAAGAACTGTTTTTCTCTTATGAATAAGAAAACAAATCACTAAACAATATAGTTTTGCCTTTAGTTTCCATGAGAAGCACCAAAATATTAGCACTTCTTTTTTCCTCAGATGGCAGCTGACATAATTTATCTTGCCTTACCCATTTTTCTATTGCAGTTCATAGGGACACTTTAGTTTACATTCTTCAAACCATTAAGAGAATAGAGGAATAAACATGGAATCTAATAGACATTGTGCATTCTGGATTGCTATATATATGTGATGCATTGATGTTGTGTTGCTATCTTGCAACATTGACATTATTTTACTCTTAGTATTATCCTTGACAGAACTGAAAAATATAAATGCACACAATATGGGTTGAATAAATACTTGCTTAATTAAGGGGGTATTGCATTCTGTTATTCAATGTAAAGTTTTGGAAGGATTTTTATCTTTGTACCTTTACTTTAAATACAGAATAAATCAGGACTTCACTAGAATTTCTTACCACTCCAGGACTGTTTTTTCCTGTTTAAATAGTTGAGAGTGATAAGAAGCTATGTGTCCTGGGTCTCTATTTTCCAAAGACTTAAGCCTGAATGTAAATTCACTTCTGGTCAAGATAAAAATTTAAAATAACAATTTATCATTAAATTGCATGAGATTTCTTCCTGACCAATTTAAAAAGAGAAATAAAAATATCTATCTTCAGTCTTGAGGAATATAAGTATCAAAGAATGTAAGTGAGGAAGTGGGATATAGAACTTAACAATTGGAGATAGAAAATACATTCTTTTGAGCGGGTGCATGATGCAAACTCATGCGTCACCTTGCTGCTGCACTGGTGATAATCTTCAGGCTGCCTGGGTTCCGGATGAGCTTGTCCAGAATGCTGACAATCTGCTCAAACTTGGGCCTGTTGTTTCTGTCTTTCTGCCAGCAGTCCAGCATCAGCTGATACAACGCAGCCGGGCAGTCCATAGGGGGTGGCAGTCGATAGCCTTCATCCACAGCTTTAATTACCTGGGCAAGAAGGGAAATTTCCCAGGACTTAAGAGGTAGGTTTCCTACATCTTTATGAGCAGAACACACTAATATGAGTATTTTAAAGTTAAGTGGAAAAGTTCTCAATTTAAATTGCTTAAAAAATAATAGCTTATCAAATATATATATTTAATGCCCAAAATGTTATCTAAAGGAAGATCAAGAGAGAGAGAGAAAGTGAATTTAGAAGAGTTTGTAAAGATACTTTTCAGATTAGTACTTAAAAAAATTCTATGACATAGGAAATTCAGTGAATTATAAAGAAAATTTTGTTTGGTAATGCAAATTTCTATGGAAACTATATATATATATATATATATATATATATATATATATATATATATATGAGTGAATGCAGAAAAAAATAATACAAAACCGTTTACATATTTTCTTTATACCACATTTCAAATTGTACCTTTCAAATCATGGTGAGGTCCTTGGTAAAAGTTCATGAGTTGCACGGTTAAGTAACTATCAGCTTATTAGTATTTTTTAATGACATAAAAGTGTTTTTTAAACTTTTTAAACATGTATGAGTCATGTGAAGAACTTAATAATATACAGATGACTAAACTCTGATTGCATCACTCTGGGATAAGGCCTGAGAACATGCATTACTGCAAATTCCCAGGTCATGCTAAACCTGCTGGTCCAGAGGCCACATTTTGGGGGGCTCTGATACAGAGAAAAATTAAAAAATAGAGATATGGAAAAGGGAGTCTGATTTTCCCATTACTGTTATAAAAATAGTTTGTTTGAAGATGTACAAAAAGGTTTCATATCCATATCCATTAAAAGCAGTTTTATATGTGGTGAGTAGGAAATGACTAAAAGCATCTCAGCTTTCCTTCTTATGCATTTTGAGATCACGCTCACAGTTTCTGGCTGAGCATAAAGAAAAACCTCTGAGTGCTGATCCCACATGCCAAGAGCATCCTTTTACTAAGCTTGAGCAAACATTCCTTTGTAAAAACAAAAATCCTTTTGAAAAATCATATCACAGTTATAACAGAAAGTTAAAGATTATTTTTTCATCCAAAGATTTCAATATGTATAATGAAATTCATGTGCAACATTAATACATAATGAGGAACAACATGCTGCTGATTGATTGTTTTGTCTGACTTTGGGAAATACTATATTTAAATAAACAAAATGTTGGCATAGATGCACTAATTAAATCTACAAAGGCTGGCAGACATGTATATATTACTAATGTTACCTAGAAACAATTGTGCAGCAAAAATATTTCAAACACTCCCTGACATATACTGGTTATCTTGATAATCACTTATTTCATTGAATTTTAATACAGATACCTTCATTTTTGCCTCAATTCTAAACCCCTTTTTGAGGAAACATTGTAAAGCCTTAAAAGCAGTTCAATTGATGCTCTCGCAAGATTTGAAGACAATTTCATTTTATATTCCTTTCCACTAGTATTTACAGGGTAAACTAAGATTTCTGCTTGAGTATTAAAATGGACAGTAAAATAGTAATCAAGTTTTCAGATTAATTTAAATTGGCCAAGTGAAATAAGTGAATACTCAAGAAAATTTAAGTGTACTGGACAAAAAGCTTTTCCTAAAACATTAACTAAAATATCTATTAGTAGTTCATCTCACTGTAAAAATGCCTAACATCCAAAGAACCTAAAGCAGTCATATTTGTGTACAAAAATTAAAATTTAAAATTACCAAGACTGCAATATAAAATTTCCAAAAGCCCCCATTAATCAAAAAGGGGGGGGGAGTGGGGTAATATCATGTAAGGAAAAATATCCTGTAAGTAAAATACATCTAGAAAATTCTTACTCCAGAAAAGTAAATTCCATTTGTAAAACCAACTGCAGGACACCCATTAAGTATTCTATTTCAATGTCATATACTAGGAGCCACCTGGTCTCATTAGGCTCCACTGCCTTGCATAACTTGATCTCTTAATCTGACTCCATAATTCATGGACTACATATACTTACATCCTGATTGGACATCTCCCAGTATGGCCTCTCTCCATAGGACATCACCTCCCAGAGAACAATGCCATAACTCCACACGTCGCTGGCTGATGTGAATTTGCGATAGGCTATAGCTTCTGGTGATGTCCACCGGATGGGAATCTTTCCTCCCTTTGAATATAAAAGCACATGGGCATACATGGTCAATGCATAAGATAAATCTATTATAATAAAAAGCTAATATGCAAATTCACCCCTCAACTGGAGTTCGACCAGGGTACAGGGCCAGCCCATCAACTGCCCATGGCCCCTGCCCCCAGCTGGCTCTATCGGCCAATCGGGGCAGGCCAGCCAGACCACACCCCGTGCATGAATTCATGCACCCGGCCTCTAGTACATTATAATCTGAAATCTGACTTAATTTGTCAGGGTATTTCTCTTTTGAAATGGAACATGGGTTTCTCTTTATGTAGCTTGATATTCTTCTATATTAATGCCAAGCAGACTGCATGGCATACTATTTACTGCAATATTTGCTTCCAATTGATTTAAAAGAATTTTAATATAAAAAGAAAAATTGAAGATTGCTTAAACACTGACATTTTATATCAGCTGTGGCACCTTAGTTAGTCATCTGTAACAAAGTGACTTGATGTGGATGTACAATACTATTAAGTTAGAAGAGAATGAAGAATCTCAAATGAACCTTTGTTGATTTAACTAGATTTATGTTCTATCTACAATCTTAGTTCATAATGTGAATAAGTTAGTATTCCATGACACTTATAGGTATTTGTTAACTAAATAAATTAAGATAAAATTTTACATCTACTATATCTCTTTAATACATTATTTGATTATCTTAATTTATTCAGAGCCTCATTTCATCATTACTTTTTAGTTTTGAAATTTTATTTCATTATTGAGAGTATTACAGATCCCCTCTATTTTCCCTCATTGACCCACTTCATCATTATTTCTCCCTCCATTGACCCACTTTCATATACTAGGTAGGTACAATATAAACAAGAAAGATATGATAACTACATTCCCAGAACTATCTAGAGAAGGATATTGGTTCTATGAGTTATAGTATATATAAAGATGTGTCTCCTGTGGAATTATTTCTCAGCTTAATAAAACATTTAATAAAGATGTGCCAAGTAGCAACCATATGGGGAGTATTGCCTGCCTTCCATCTTGGAAAATATCAGGTAAGAAGGAATAAGTATTAGTTGTTGTGCATTATTAAATGCATACAAAATAATCATCTTATCAAAGAGATAAATTTTTCTTCAAACTTTTCAACACATATGAATCATCTGTGGCTTGTCTTCATGCCTGGAGAAATCCTGGTTCAGTAGTTTCTGAGTGTAGGCAGGGCCTGCATTTCTAAGAAGCTCCAGGGGATGCTGACTATGCTGGTCATGAACCCCACTTTAAGCAGAAAGGAGGTAGGAAACATGTGCTGCTGAGCAGGGAGCCCCAATTATCACTAGAGAGACTGAGGAGGGAGGTCATAAAAAAATTGAGCTTTAAAATATGTATCAATTTTTGACTCAACAAGAAAAAATAATCGATGTTCCAAAGAATTTACATAACCAAAATATTAAGCTATATTCACCAAAATGTGCTCCACTAACATTGCACCTCATAGCACTTCGCTGTCTGAAGTAATGCTCAAGAGGGACATATATTGCTTATGGGAAACAGGAGGTGCATTATTTAACCTCAATAGGTCTGAGTTTCCTCATCTATTACTTGGGAAAGTAAGAGTACCGAAGCATAGCTTTGTTGTTGGGCTAAATGACAAGTTTCCGTAAAATCTTTAGCAAAATCCCTGGCACGTGGGAAAGCTTCAAGAAACATTAGCTTACTACTCCCACACTCTGTGGGAAATGGCAAGCATCAAAGCACAGAGGAAGAAAATATATGTTCTGCAAGAGCAGTTTCTGGTGTAAAAATACAACAGATTATGTGGAGAAATACAATGAGAGAGGATGAGAAAAGGGTTAAATCAAACTTACTCAGAGGTATACTGACTTTTATCCCATAGAGGAAAAATGTATACGTGGCTTTAAGGACCTTAGAAAACTTAACCATTCTTGACATTTTCACTCAAGTGAGTGGTGCAGAGAAAGTACTACCAGAAGAGCTTTGAGAGAGGTAAGGCTTACACTGGGCTTTGAAAACTGCATGAACTGTAGACAAGCAATCACAGAGAAGGGTCCTGCACACAGCCTTTCTTAAGATGCCTCCAGCCTAAAGTAGTCAATGACTTTATTGGTGAAGAAAAATAAATCAATTGGAGAGATGGGAGCTAGTTAAAGAAAGCATTGGGCATTAGGGGAGACACTACGGTGCTCAGCATGCTTAACGATAGCGTAGAACCAGAAAACCAATAGAAAATGTTTAGCATCACTTAGATGAGAGGCCTTGACTTAGAACTTTCCCCTTTCTTTTCTCACACACTCACATTCACTCCTTCACTATTTACTTTACAGTGTAATTTTTTTCCAGCAAAAATTTGAAAGGTCTTTCTTTATATTTAAATTTAGAGAGTCTAGTGTCAGGTTAATATTGCCCTTTTTGTCAATGCATTCAAACTTAAAAATAATATTTTAAACCCCCCAAATTAACATATTTGCTTCTGAATATACAAAGTTTGGGTTTTAAGAGTCAATCTTTCAAATAATAACTCTGCAATTTGATTAAAACCGAATTATACATGTGACAATTAGCAAAATCTATTCAAGGTGCCAAAGAGAATCATTGGGCACACTTTATCTCTCTCTCTCTTTTAAATTTTTCTTCAATACATGCATTTTTAATCTTTATTGTTCAGTTTATTAATTATATTGTTTCCCCTTTCTTTCTTCCTATAGTTCCCTTCACCCTGTACCCATCCCACCCTCCACCCTTCCCTCCCCCACATTGTCCTCTCCCATAGTTGTATGATTTTTGTCCAGACTCCTGCTGCACTTCCTACACCCCTTTTCTCCCCAAGAATTGTTAGTCCATTCCCTCTCTATGTCCATGATTGTGTTCTATTCACCAGTTTATTCTGCTCATCAGATTATTAATTCACTTGATTTTTAGATTCATTTGTTGATAGATGTGTGTTTGTTCTTAATAATTTATATTTTTACCTTTTTCTTCTTCCTCTTCTTAAAGGATATCTTTCAGCATTTCATAGAATGTTGGTTTGGTGGTGATGAACTCCTTTAGCTTTTTCTTGTCTGCGAAGCACTTCATCTGACCCTCAATTCTGCATGATAGCTTTGCTGCTTAGAGTAATCTTGGTTGTAGATTCTTGCTATTCATCACTTTGAATATTTCTTGCCACTCCCGTCTGGCCTGCATTGTTTCTGTTGAGAAATCCACTGACAATCATATAGGTGCTCCCTTAGAGGTAACCATCTGTTTTTCTCTTGCTGCTTTTAATATTCTCTCTTTATCTTTTGCTCTTGGCATTTTAATTATGATGTGTCTTGGTGTGGTCCTCTTAGGATTCCTATATTTTGGGGTTCTGTGTACTTCATGGGCTTTTAAGTCAATTTCTTTCACCAGGTGGGGAAAGTTTTCACTCACTATTTCTTCAAGTAGTTTTTTATTATCTTGATCTCTCTCTTTTTCTGATACCCCAATAATTCGGATGTTGGCATGCTTGAGGTTATTCCAGAGGCCCCTTACACTATCTTCAATTATTTGGATTCTTTTTGCTTCTTGCTTTTCCGGCTGAGTGGATTTTGCTTCTTTGTATTTCAAATCTTTGACTTGGTTCTTGTGGTCCTCTGGACTGCTTTTAGGTCTTTGTGTAATATTTTTTATTTCAGTCAGTGTATGCTTAATTTCTAGTTGGTCCTTTTTCATATCCTCGTAGATGTTGTTCATTTCCTCATAGGTCTTGTTCATTTCCTTGTAGTTCTCATTAAGTTCATTGGCCTTTCCTAGGAGCCTCTTGAAAAACCTTATTACTGTGGTTTTGAACTCTATGTCTAGTCGTCTTTTTCCCTCCATTTCTTTCCATGTCTCTGCATTGTGGCTGCTTTCCTGAGTTGGTCCATTAGCTTTGTGTGGTAGATGTCCTCTAAGGAACAGTGGCTCAGCCTCCCCAGTTACCTGAGGTGGATACTCTTACCGCAATCCTTTATGGGTTGTACAGTATTGTTGAAGTTAAGCCCAGCTTATTGTTGTTAGCACCAGGAGGGTTTGACCTCCAGGCCAATTGGCTGAGAGGGTAAGCTGTGTTCAGCTTGGATGAGCGGAGTCTCCGGGCTGAGCAGGCAGCGTCAGCTCAACCCTATGTGGCGTGTGGGTCTCTGTGCTGGGTGGTAATGGCTGTAGGCACCTCTAAGAGAAAGCTGCCGCCGGTCTCCACCTGTTGCCAGACAACTCTGCCTCTCCCCAAATGAGTCTGCACACCCAAAGTCTCACCCAGGGTTGTAAAACAAAGCAGTCTGCTGGTCTCCCGAATGAGGGAGCAAGTCACGTGTCCTCTCTGAGAGGTCGTGCACTTCACATGCAAACTGCTGTTCCAAGTTTACTCGCACTCTCCTCAAACTCACAGACCTCTGCCACGCCCAGCTTTTAGCGTGCCTTCCCCGGACCTCGGACCTCACCTGGAACTGGGGAGTCAGTGCAGTGAGGTGCCTCCGCCCACCCCACTGGAGAAAACCAGCCAGGTTTGCTGCTGCCCACTCTTTACTGCTTGTGCAGCACGGCTCCGAACCTCTCTCTGCACATATCTTCAAGGCTGCGCTCCGCCGCTCCTCTGAGTCACAGTGTCCTGTCTTTACTTTTATCTGTGGAGTTTTCACTCAGCCAGCTTTCCGGTGATTCTGGATGATGTTTGTTTTGTTGTTAAGTTGTAGTTTTGGAATTTTTGTGTGGGGCAGCAAGATAGGTGTTTACCTATGCCGCCATCTTGATTCCTCATACTTTATCTCTCTTAAAAAATTCTTGGAATTAGGATAAGTCAAACAAAGCTATATTCATAATCCAAAAAAGGGATACTATTTTAAAATCTCAGGTGTTTTATCTCTGCTATCCAAACCTTGTTATTTCCTTTCCTTTGCCCAGAACTAAATTACTAATTATATGAATTTGCCATAGGCTATAACTTGTGTTGATGTCCACTGGATGGGAATCTTTCCTCTTTTTGAATATAAAATCACCTGGGCACACATAATCAATGCATAAGATAAATAATATACATTAGAATCTAAAATCTAACTGAATTTGTCAGGATATTTTGTGTGCCACAAAAAAATGGCACACACCAAAAAATGAATTTCTTTCCATGCTAAAACTGTTGTGTTTACTTAGAAAATACAAGGCACGGATACATGTCAACTTACTAATATCTTTTGTTGAAATTAAAAGAGATTGATGACAACCATGAACTTACTGCATATTATTTCTACCAGTATTAAAATGGTGCCTGCCAAAGTTGTTTCAACTTAAGTGATTCATCGCTCTTTTTAGAGAGGGGAGCAGTGAGCATATTTTAATGAAGTTCCTTAAAAGAGTGAATTCTAAAAAAGAGATTTTTTTTAGAAAGACATAGCCAAGCTTGTGTTTAAGCTTGGAAGGAGAATCTTCTCACGAGCTGTTCTGTGTACAGACACACATGCTGTTGGATGGGTCTCTGCAGCGACAGCCAAGCCCATCTCTTCAGTGGGGCTGTGCTCTCCAGAGTCCGATAAGCTTGACTGCAACTCTTGCAGTCTAAAGTAGTACAAGGTTACAGATTCAAGCAAGTTATTTGTAGAATGATTTTCCCATCAAGTGCTGTCTATTTGCTTTCACTGTATGAATTTTATTAAAGTATTAAAACATACACAAATAGAAAATGTGTTTTGAAAAAAATGCATAAAGAATTATTTTAATAAAAATGCTTACATTTTGAATTCTGCTCTTGTGATAATATGTGCCTGTGAAACACAAACACACCCACATACACACATGCACTTGTTAGAGTAACAAATTCAACTTTTAACTATAAAAATATTTAAAAAATTCTGTTAATAGTGGCTGATCAAATAACCCATACACTATCTTTATCTCGAATTGCACTAACTCTTAACAAAATATTTTGGCCATCAGCTCATTGTCCTGCATTGGGAAAGTATGCTGGCCACCCTGCACAGTGGTCACCACTGAGGTGAGAAAGGCTTCTCACTGTGATATTTGCTAACCTTGGACATGCAGCTTATGGTCTCTTTACTTGTTTGTCATTCGGGTCTTTAATCTACGCTTTCCTCTGGCTCCAAACTAATATTAAAGCTCAAGTTGCTGCTCTTAAGCATAAAGAAGTGAAACTATTTGAAGTTTTTCATTTTATTGCAAACATGTTATTCTAAACTCAAGAAAAGTAAATAAGTGGCATTCAGGTAATTAAATTAGTTAGCAAAGTTATATGTTTCCTTAAGTTATCTAGAAATTTACATTAACATTTTAGTGTATTAGTTGTGTGTGTGTGTATATGTGTGTGTGTGTGTGTGTGTGTGTGTGTGTTTCTTTTTATGATTGAGCTCTGATCCATGTCACTGTTTATTTCAGTTAGTCCATATAATTAACATTAATATATTTATATTAATAACAAATAGAATAACCTTAATTCATATTTTCCTATATTATACCAATACAACTCATACTAAATAAATAACTGGAGTTAACTTGAGCTTTTTATTTAGAAGAAAGTGTGATTTAATAAGTATTGTTTGCCTTTGCTTAATGTCATGTTGAATCCACTAGCTAGTTAGCTTTGAATCCTAGAATTTTAACTCTCAAATACTTAGCTTTCTTATTAAAAAGTTTTCATTATTGAAGCTGCAGCCCTGTGGGCTATTTTAGTATAAAGAAAAATATTCTTAAATAAAACTCTGAAAAGAATAAGTTTTCATTATCTCTGTCCAAGTAGTGTTTTAGACTGATTAGTTTCACTCTCACATTAATGTGATAATCAAAGACTGAAGAACATCATCTTGACCTACTAAGCCATCTGGAAAATGGTGCCATCCATCACAGAGGGAATCAGGAAAAGAATAAAGTTGATTGAATATTATATTTACTACTAGAGGCCCGGTGCACAAAATTCATGCATGGGGGGGCAGTGTGTCCTTTAGCCCAGCCTGCACCCTCTCCAATTGGGGACCCCTTGAGTGATGTCTGACAGCCAGTTTAGGCCTGATTGCAGTAGGATCAGGCCTAAATGGGCAGTCGGACATCCCTCTCACAATCCAGGACAGCTGGCTCCCAACTGCTCACCTGCCTGCCTTCTTGATTGCCCCTAACTGTTTCTGCTTGCCTGCCTGATCATCCCCTAACCACTCCCCTACAGCATGATAGATGCCTAACTGCTCCCCTACCAGGCAGTTTGCACCTAACTGCTCTCCCCTGCAGGCCTGGGTCCCCCTCATCTGCCCTTCCCTGCAGGCCCAGTTGCCCTAAACTTCCTTCCTCTGCCGACCTGGTCACTCCTAACTGCCCTCTCCTGCAGGCTTGATCACCTCCAACTGTCCTCCTCTGTAGACCTTGTCCTTGCCAACTGCCCACCCAAGCTGGCCATCTTGTGGCAGCAGTATGTGTTCACATGGAGGCACCCATCTTGAGTGTTAGAGTGGCAGTCAATTTGCATATTAATATTTGTTAGATAAGATTAGATAGGTGCATGGGTGGCAGCACCTGGTTTGCCATGAAGGGTGTCCCAAATCAGGGTGGAGTTTCCCTTGGAGTGTGGGGCAAGGGGCCTGCAGTGATTTGCAGACTGTCCATGCCCCCCCATGACCCAAGTGGAGGCCCTGGTATCTGGGATTTATTTATCTTCTATAATTGAAACATTGTAGCTTGAGTGGAGGCCAGACCAGACAGAAAGCTTAGCTTCCTCAATTGCCAGGGATACCCAAGCCCCCTGCTCTCTCTGGGGCCACAGCCATGTTGGTTGAGTTAATTTGCATACTTGCTCCTGATTAGCTGATGCACATGGCTTGTGGCAGAGGTACAGTCAATTTGCACATTATACTTTTATTAGGTAGTATTATTAAGGGACCTTTTTATCATTAGCAATCTTATCCAATAAAAGAGTAATATGCAATTTTGCCATACCTCCACTACACCCACAAGCCACACCCATTAGCCAATAAGAGGAGAATATGCAAATTACCCAAAACCAAGTTAACTGCGGCCATAAGGCCAGAAAGTGAGCAAGAGGGAGGATTGGGTTTCCTTGGCAATGGAGGATACCAAGCTTTCTGCATACCCAGGCCAGCCCAGACGTCCACTCAATGCTACAAAGTTTAAATTTTAGAAGATAAATAAATCCCAACCGAAATGGCTGTGACCACAGAGTGAGCAGGAGGCTTGGCTCTGCTCAAGACTACAAAGTTTCAATTGTATAAAATAAATAAATCCAAGACACCAGGGCCTTTGCTTGGGTCACCAGGGGCACGGCTGGCCTACAAACCACCCAGGCCAACCCATGCCCCAAGGGAAACTCCACCCTGATCTAGGCACCCTTTGGGGCAAACCAGCTGGCCTCCACCCTATCGAATAAAATAATAATATGCAGGTTGACTGTCACTCCAACACACAAGATTGCTGTCACAATGTGGTCAAAGATCCTGCTCCCGGGTGGACACAAGATGGTCACCACAAGATGGCCAGTAGGGAGGGGAGTTGGGATGGACCAGGCCTGCAAGGGAGGGCAGTTGAGGGTGATCAAGCCTGCAGGGGAGGACCAGGCCAGCAGAGGAGAAAAGTTGGGGGCAACCAGGCCTGTAGGGAAGGGCAGCTGGGTGGGACACAGGCCTCTAGGGGAAAGCATTTGGGGGGGAGGACCAGGCCTGCAGAGGAGTGAGTTAAGGGCAAACAGGCTGGCACAGGAGTAGTTAAGGGGTGATCAGGCCATCAGGCAGAAGCGGTTAGAGACAATCAGGAAGGCAGGCAGGTCAGCAGTTGGGAACCAGAAGTCCTGGATTGTGAGAGATGTCTGACTGCCCATTTAGGCCCAATCCGACTGTAATGGGGCCTAAATGGGCAGTAAGACATCCCTTGAGGGATCCCAGAATAGAGGGGGTTTAGGCTGGACTGAGGGACAACCCCCACCCCCTGTGTATGAATTTTGTGCATTGGGCCTCTATTTAATTGATAATATACAAAAAGAAACTAATAGTGTATCTAATTTTAATAGAGTACTCAATAATTGTTTTCCTTTCTTCTTTTCTAATTATCTTCCATTAGCTAACACACCTCATATTGGTATAAGTAATTTATGAAATGAAGATAGAAAGGAAAGCTTATTGTCAACTTCAAAGCATTATTCAAACTTAGCATTTGTTACAATTGTTGCTAAAAATAAATCAAATTAAGAGGAATATTATAATTTTTAAAAATTCCCTATGATTGGTAAAACATGTTGAGTGGTTTTTACTTTAAATGAGAGAAATATGAACCATAATTGTATAGACAATATAAAATCAAGCTACTGGAGAGATTCCAACATAGCAAATCATTCTAGAGTTTGAGGAAGGGCAAATGTTACTATTCCCTAGATGCCCAGTGCACATATTCATGTACTGGTGGGGTCCTTCATGCTGGCCTGTGCTCTCTCATAATCCAGGGCCCCTGGGGGGATGTTGGACTGCAGGTTTTGGCCAGATCACCATAGGCCAGGCTGAGGGACCCCACTGGTCCAATGCCACCTGCCACTTCTGCCTGTCTCACTTGGTCATCCAGGCCTGCTGCACCTGCTGTGGGCTCGTGCCCAGTCAGTCCCAATTGGTGCCTGTTGGTCAGCTGAGCAATGCTCCCACTGAGTGAGCACATTGACCACCAGGAAGCAGCTCCTGTGGTGAGCATCTGTGCCCTGGTGATCAGTGTGCATTATAGCAACTGGCTGACTGGTTGTTTGATTGGTCCTTCAGTCTCTTAGCCTTTTATATATATAGATATGTTACCATAAACTCTTTAAATTAAACATTGCAGTTTCAAATTCTTTACATTAAACAATAGTAAAATAAATTCAAGTAGAAGCTCTTTTCCTACCCATTGTTATAATTAAAATTAGTGTGACTAAACTATAATTTGAAATCATAAGGCTGTGAAAGCTGAATAGCTTATAAAGCTGAAGATAATTAGCATAAGCCACATGAGCTTGTGCTCACTCACTGCAGAGAACAATGGTCTTTTTCAGATATTATCTTGGGTAATGTGCAAAGTAGGCACTCAACAATGCTCACTGACTTGAATATAATTTCCTTTCTCTTAAATAATACATTCTATTCTTTTAAAATATTTTTAACTGGAAAGCTTTCTCCCTGTCTGCTTTTTGTAACTAGCAAACTTCTTAGTTGATCATCCCTAC
This sequence comes from Antrozous pallidus, assembly GCA_027563665.1. NCBI lineage: Eukaryota > Metazoa > Chordata > Mammalia > Chiroptera > Vespertilionidae > Antrozous > Antrozous pallidus. Next base: position 90,543,552 of record CM050514.1, read on the forward strand.
TGGGAATCTTATAGCCAAGTTGGTTACTTAGTGTCCTAGTTGGTTACTCAGTGTCCTGTGATCTGCCTACTGTTTAATTATCCTGACGAGACTGAGATATCTATAGAAGTTACTGCCTTTCCTCCTTCTCTGTGTTCCCACAGTTTAAATCTGGAGTCTCCATTTTCAGCTCTCCTGTAGAGAAGTGTTTTGTTGAGAGAAAATATGATTAATAGTTTATGAACTTAGAGAAGTAAATTATCCCACTCCCATGCTTTATATATTTTTATATATGTTAAATAACTTTAAATGATGTCTCTCTTCAGCCACCCTAGTGACATGTGACTATATTGATTCTTTGTTGTGGGGGCTGTCTTGTGCATTGTAGTATATTCGGTAGCATCTTTGGCCTCTACCCAGTAAATTACATTAGCTTCCTCTCAAATGTGACTGCCAAAAATGTCCCCAGACAATGTCAAATATCCCCTGGGGAGAAAGTCATCTTTGCTTGAGAATTCCTGCTTCAGATGGTATGAGACAAACTTTGATCTTCAAAGGAGAGTAATTAAAAAATGTTCAGGATTTATCTAGGACTTTGCGTAGATTAAGTAGAATTAATCTTTTCCTTTTTTTTTCTCACTATTCACACACTTTCAGTGGATACTTTTATTTCAGTACTAATCTATAAAAGATAGGGCCAAGTTCATTTGAGCTAATCTGATACCTGGGTTTTGGTAATAATAGCAGCATCACTCTGAGCTTTTATTTAATTTATTTTTTTGTTAATGCCACTCAAGGATATTTTTTCTATGGATTATTAGAGAGAATGGAAGACAGAGGGAGAGACAGAGAGAAACATCGATGTATGAGAGACATATCCATTGGCTGCTTCCCACTTGTGCCCAGATTAAGGCCAGGATTGAGCCAGCAGCCATGCTACATACCCTTGAGCTAATCCAACCTGAACCTGCAACCTTTCAGGCCACAGACTGACTCTCTGAACACTAAACCAAACTAGCTAGGGCTCCCTTTGAAATGTTCACTCTATTTTTTAATGTTTTCTTTTATTTTCCTTTCTTTTTCAAAAATTCTTTTTTTTAAAGGGGATCACTTCCTAATACCAATTGAACTTAAATTAACCTTATACATTAAGCAACATTTTCTTTATCAGTGAAAGCATCAATGACCAAAGATTTTACTAAGAAATGGATGTTTACTCCAAGAGGAAACATTACCTACAGCTCCAAAAACATAAATGTCATTGGATAAGATAAGAGTCCTCGCTGGACCAATTTTGTTATGAAATAGGGTAAAAGAAGAAGCCTAGTCCCATCCATTTTAATTTCGATATACTTCATGATAATATTCTCTACCTTCAAGCTGAGCACCTATAGATTTGTGACCTCGAAAAGATGACAAATTGAATATACAAGAGTTATTTTCCATTGCAAAATTTATTTGTACTTCTGCTTCTGTTTAGACCACAATATCTCTTCCTCCCTCATCTCCCTCTTCAACAAATTTAAAATCATATATTGCTTGACATGTTTTCTTTTTCTTTTTCAGGTTCAGAAAATTATTTTCCAGTTTATATATGAGATTGGGGAGTTACTTGAAAATTTTAGATGCTTTTCATATAACTGATAAACACATTCTTCAATAACTATCCAAAAATTTGGATTTGATGAGATAAAATGCTGCATTTGGCATACTTCCTTCTTGTCACAGGAAAACTATTCTAATGCAACTGTTGAAAATGAATTATATCTTGAAATCACTCTATAATTTATATTTTGGTTGGTAAAATGCTACTTGGTGCTTGGGATATTATAAAGCACAAATATTTACTATACCAATAATTTACAAATATCTTTTCAAATATTTAAAAATATTTTAGATAAAATATTTTAAACCTACATGTAAGCTTTCCAGATATTTATGTATCTGAGAAGTCTTCGATCGCCTGGAGTAAGCCCATAGTCACAGCGTCAAGATTGTCTGAGAGCTCTCTCCAATCCAAACTTAACGTCATCAGAAGTGAAAGTTTATTCTCCATATCTGCACTGTCAGACCTAGAACCTATTCCTTTCAGTGCGGATATCTCATCTATTTTTAGCTCAGTAATTTGGAGTGTAGGAAGATTTATGGTCACTTGCTCCATTTGGATTTTAATGCTTAGTAGTAATCAGTGGTCTTGGTTTCTGGGCTCAGCTTTGATCCTACTGTTAAATTTTAACCAAGTTTCTTAACCCCTCTGCAGATACCTTGTCATGAACAAACTGAGGGCCATGAGAAACATAAAACATGACTTTATATTGCCTTATCTATCTCTAGCAGATGTGATGACTTATGAATCTTAACTCTTACAACTTTCAAATTTCTGTCTAAAACCTATATGATTATAAAGAATATTGGCATTTTCAATGTTCATTATTTAAGACTCTTAAATATGATCCTAGCTTTAAACTAAACTGCAGATCTATTAGGTGTCATATCTGAATTTATTTCCTTGTAATTTTTTACAGAAAGTTAAAAGAGGAAAGTGCAAATAATGATACTAGGGATTCTGTGGGCAGAGGCATTGCTTAATTGCTAAACTCTAATCCAGGATTAGTTAAAGTAGTCCAAAACTAGTTCACTTTGGCCATAAACAGCAGTTACAGTAGGAATCACGCAGTAAACCTGTTCTCAAAAAGATCCTGTAATTCAGTTCTCTAAGCTTAATGAAGTTAGACAGTTCAAATGAGATCCTTCGCTAAAAGCCCGGATTTTTCAGTCTTTTAAATAAAGTCAGCTCATTTAGTATGGGTTAGAAGGCTCCAAGGCTTGATTTCTAAAGAAAGGGAATATAATTGCTGAAATCTCTGGACATTGAGGGATAAAATCTAGTATTTGCCCCAATTTTTCCATAATTATGTATACAAATCTCTCCTTGTTGAATTAGGAAATCCTTTACTGATCCACAGTTCACATTTACTACCGGTGAGCTCTGTCAAGTCATACTTAGAGTGACAAAGGACTTTAGAGAGTTATCTTGGTAAACCCTAAGTAATTGAGTGTTTAACCTGGAGACAAATATTGGCTTCTCAGGTTGGAAGTGGAGCTGTACAGATAAATCATTCTACTCAATAACATCTATCTATTGCAGGTACTGAACTCAATTCACTGTAGACAACAAGGTGAAGCGCGATCCAAGAAGACTCCCAGAGGAAGCATCTGTCCTTACCCCCAGTAGTTCACATCTAAAAACCATTGAGAATTGTTTCAGCAGATGTTTGATTGCCACAAGTGATCAGAGACAAATGATCTCCTTGGTAGCAAAAGCCCATTCCTTGAAGTTTTGAGATTTTTCAACATTATGCAAAATACTTAAGAATGTCTTGAATCCAGAAAATCTTCTCATTGCATTCTAAGTAACTAAATGTTTAGCTAGGAAATGAAATGTAAGTAGCATTTTTATTTTCAGGCTACAAATTCAAACACAAAAAACATTTATGTTAATTTAATAATAAAATATAAAATTAGGTCATCTGATGTGCAATGTCTCCTTTTAACAAAAACAATTCCAAAAATTTCAGGATAAGGATAAACATATATCCTAATATGAGTATAATTCTTTTTCAAAGTTCAATGAAGTTGTAAATGTTAATCCTTGTGGTTTATATGTAATCAATCCCTTATTTATTTTTTAAAAGTTACATGAATTCACTTGAATGTATAAATTTTATACCTTTAAATACAATTTTCCAAAGAAACAATATTTTAAGCAAATAAGTAAAAAAAATATCTATGCAATATAGCAGGAGTACTATATATCTGTAATAGAAATAATAATATAGAAGTATTAATATTTACTTAATTAACCAAATAAATAGTGCCTAATGTATTGAAGGCCCTTAAATATATGCTGAGTGAATAAATGTTGCATTTTAGCAGAAGTAGTTCCTGCTAGAGACTGTGTGTAATAGGTTTACATACTAATTTTTCATTCCTGTGTTGCACTCTAAAATTATAATTGTGACTAGAGGCCGGGTGCACAAAATTTGTGCAATTTGTGCATGGGAGTGTGTGTCCCTCAGCCCAGTCTGTACCTGTCCCCTCTCAATCTGGGACTCCTCGAGGGATGCCCAACTGCCCGTTTAGGCCTGATTCCGGTAGAATCGGGCCTAAATGGACAGTTGGACATCCCTTTCACAATCCTGGACTGCTGGTTCCCAACTGCTTGTGTGCCTGCCTTCCTGATTGCCCCTAACCGCTTCTGCCTGCCAGCCTAATCACCACCTAATAACTCCCCTGCAGCCTGATTGATGCCTAACTGTTCCCCTGCCTGTCTGTTTTCCTCTAACTGCCCTCCCCTGCAGGCCTGGGTCCCCCCCAACTGTCCTCCCCTGCTGGCCAGTTTGTGTTGAACATCTTGTGCCCCCATGGAGGCAGCTATCTTTGACCACAAGGGGGCAGACATCCTTTGTGTTGGAGTAATGGCCAATTTGCATATTACTCATTCAGTAGTTAAGATTCTCCATGTAAATTTGGAGATTATTTAGATTATTTTAACACAATAAAATGTTTTTGGTACCCATCTCACTGAAATGAAAAGTACTAGAATTCTCATTAAATTTTGATGCAGCATAAATAATTGAGATTACTAAGTCTTCTAAAGTTATCTGTGTTTTATTTTAATGTATTTTTATTGATTTCAGAGTGTAAGGACGAGGGAGAGTTAGAAACATCCATGATGAGAGTGAATCATGGTGGATTGGCTGCCTACTGCAAGACCCCCACTGTGGATTGAGCCCATAACCCTGGCTGGCATGTGCCCTTGACTGGAATCAAACCTGTGAACTTTCAGTTTGCAGGCCAATGCTCTATCCACTGAGCGACATTTTTGAATGTGGCTTTACTTTGTAAAGTTACATAAGGCATATTCATACTAATCCTAAGAGAGTAAGAAATAAATCCAGGGTTGACACTATTTATTTTGATTCAAGCTTAATATGAAGGCTGCTGATTAGATACTTACTTATTGTTTTTTGTGTTTTTTTTTAGTTCATGTGTAAATGACTCATGACATATATTACTTATCAAAAATAATTGTATTTTTGTATTACAACAGTTTTTGGTGTGCAGAGTTTTTAGTCCTTAAGATCTACAGAACAAAGGCTCATATTATTTATTATTTATGTTCGTGGAGTGGAGTTATTCTGAACAGGAGTATTTAACTACTTAGCTTTTAATCACTTGGTTACATTTTGTGTTTTCTTTTAAATCTTCAAATGAAAGTATGTAAGACAAAGCTGTTTCTGAATATTCTGGCACCAACTTGGTAGAATCACAGAGCTAAAAATGCAAATAGATTAGTAGGTATTTAAAAATGACTTTGCCTGGTGCATGGTGAAGGGCAAAAGTGGAAGTAGGGGTGCCTGTTCCACTGCACTAGCTATGGTGACTTAACTAAAACGGGTCAGGGGGCAGAGGTGATAGAACAAGTTTGGGGTATTTTTAAAATATAACTGATGGAATTTGTTCTTGGCTTAGTTAAGGGGAAGTGGGTGAGAAGACTCAAGATGATGCTCAGGTTTTGGCACAAGCAATTGGTGATAAGTGATAGCATTTATGGCTATTTTAAGGTTGGGGCAAGAACAGGTTTTAGAATAATAATTTATCAAGTATTCTAAATTGGATGTACTTAGATGCTCAAGAGACCTCCAAGTAGAGGCATGGAGTAAATAGACGGATCTACAAATCTGTGGCTCAGGGAGGGGTACAGGCTAGAGATATAAATTTGGGAATCACCAGCATATAAACTGTATTTAAAGCAATGGCACTAGATTAAATCACATGAGATGTATCTAAAGAATACCAGAGAGTCCAGAAAAAAATATTGTGTAAAATAAAGTTTCTTTGCCCTATTATTAACACATAATGTCATTATCTTCTAAAAATTAAATAGGTTTTAATTGAACATATAGAAATGTGACAAAAGACAGAACATTCTCATACAACAACAACAACAAAAAATCCCAGTTGGTATTTACATTTTGTGCTCTATATCTAATTTATTCATCTTCATAACAGAAACTAAAATAAAAAATCTAATAATCAAAAATAAATAATTTGATTTTCTCAAATTTCCCAAATCAGTTTATGTGGTAATTGTGTCCCTAAAATGAATTTGGGGGCTTGAGAATTGGATTGGCTTTATATAAGATAACTTAGTTAGATAAAAGTCTAAATTTTCTCAAATACCATGTAAAAAAACATATTGAGTACTATTATGTTGGAATTTTATATACTATCTAATAAATGTATGAATATAAGAATGTTTATATGCATAGATGCATTCATACATATATAAAAATGCTAACCTGTTTAACAAAATTTTATAAGGGGAAAGATTAAAAAATTATTCAGGGACAAAGAATTCTCACCAGTAATATTATGGTTCTATTAGAATGAAGTAAAGTAAATTAGTTGTTCAGTGCAAAAAATAAAACACATGCCATGATTATGCTTTGAAATTCACATTATGAGGAACAAAATAGAGAGAATTCATTTTTTGTTTGCTTGTCTTTCTCAACAACAAAAATTCTTCGATGTTTTAAATTTGCAGAGCTAAATGCTCCATCATATCCATACCAAATAAAACCCGAGGCATTTTCAGATGATCTGCAACCTTTTAGTATACAGCTGCACTTAATGCTTTCAGGCTTTTCTCAAATGTCATATCGCATAATGCTATATCATAGGTCACATTCTATTTCACTTAACTGCCAAACATTTATTTAGTTTTCAAAGTGTTTCTATTTTAGGTAATAGTGGTTCTCATGGTGTTATTCAAGCATTTCTGGGTGTCCCCAAGAACATTTCAGGGTGCCTGTAAGACTGAACTATTTTCATAATAATACTTAATAAAATATTATAGCATTTCTCACTCTCAACATCTCATAAATATATAGCGGAATTTGACAAAGGTTACAGGATGCCTAATTATATTGTACAATTGAAAGTGTCAATGTATGGAGTTTATGCCTAAATCAGTAGTGAGAAATGACTGGGGGGAGTGAAAATAAAAATAATCTGATTTCCTATCCAATATCTTTATGGAAAAGGAAGAACACAAAAAAGGTGTATATTACTATGTTAGCTGGGATTCTTTCCTTTTGAGCATACTATTGATGACATCAGGAAGGGAAACTTGTGATAATGCTTAAGACAATACTAACAGCAGCATTGGGAAAAGTCTGGGATAAAAAGCATTGGGATAAGTTGTTTTAAGATTTAAGGCTAAGCATTTTTTTCAACATCTCAGATTCTCTTCCCATTTTAAGAATTTATAAACATATAATTAATTTATGTAATTTCTATTTCATTCTTCTACACTGCCTATCTATCACAGAGATGTTTTTAGAAAACAGCAGACACGGTGCATTCATTCTGTGACATAGAATCAAACGCCACTCAGGATTCTTTAGTGTAATTACACTTTACCTGCAGCTGAACAAGGACACTTGTCCTTGAGCAAATTAAAGCTGATATATTGTTAGAGGCAAAAATGACAAAACATCATGAGAAGAAAGGCAGGGAATCTTTGGAAAAAACAATTATGCTGGGAATAATATAAGGCAGCAGAAAAAAGAGGAAGAGAAAATATGAGATGTATAGATTTCATAAAAGAAACCATAGACATGAGTCTACAAGATCTGAATAGGGCTGTTGAGGACAGGATCTTCTGGGCATAGGGTCATTCATAGGGTCACCAGGAATGAGTCCACTTAAGGGTAGGTAACAACACAAGCAATACATTTCAGTGGAGCAATCAGGAAAGGTTTAAGGCATTGGAGCACGAAATACTAATTTCTGAATTGGTCTGACAATAGGTTACCCGGGGTAAGTGAGACTAAAATAACCTGACTGGTAAAGATGATTCCAAAAGCGAACTCCCAGTACATTGTATAATACCAGTGTTTCTGCAGTGCATACAAATTTCCTGAAGACATCTTAGTGTAGCAATTCTCATTGAGTTTTTTCAGTGTGTTAGTTTAAAAATCAAAATAGCAGCCTTATTACTTTATAGCCATACCTCATACTTTATAGTAATTTATAGAATGATTGTACCAAACAAAACTTATTATGGAAGACTAAATCAAGCATGTCAAAATTATTCTCGAAGTGCAGATGCAAACTACAGCTTCTCAGAAGGAATCTAGGACCTCCAAGATTTGAGGAGTTTGTTTCAAAAAACTAAAAGGGTAAACACTGAATAACTCTAAACAGCTATCCATTGGTAGTTGTTCTGTGCAGTTTTTAAGGGTATTTAAGAATGAAACATATATGAGAGCCTGTTGAAACATATATGAGAAACATATAAGAGCCTGTTGCACTTTTATGCCACAAATGCTAAAAAGAATTGTGACACAGCAACACCTACTGAGGTTGAAGTAGGCTTCTGGAACTCCTGATCCTAAGAAAACAACATTCAGTGTAAATTAAGTCCTGAAAGTTAACCTAACATTTTCCAGGAAGCAGGTGATCTTGATTTGTATGGGTCTTTTAAGTTCCTACAAGAGAAATCATTCCTTCAAGTATCCTAGAAATCAAGACTGCTATCAAGAACAAGTGTGCTCTCATGTAACAATGGAATGAAGCATAGGACTGGAACCTGGCTGAATCACCAGAAATCGAATATTTCAAATAAAGGTTTTTTTTTTAATCAAATACTTTTTATTAAAACTAGAAATATTTCTTGGATAAGGTGATTGCTGCAACAGCAAGCAAGAATTGCATTTTTTATGGAGTATGTTAAACACTCATATAATAGCGGAAGTTTATGAAGGAAATCTTTAGGATACATAGTTACATGACTAAAATAAAAAGAAAAAAAACATTGGAGACAATAAATATATTATCATCTCTTATACATGATGTTTTGTGGGATAATAATTAGTCATACAAATGATGCTTTTCTGTAGAATGCTCACTGACTAATTTTCCTGGACTCCTGAGAAGGAACACTAAAAACCACAATCGAGATATTTACCCTTGTTTTGCATTTCTATCAAGTTTTAAGAGCTGTGTAGTCATAATTACTCTTCTCAAGCAATTCAGTTAGCTGCTAGATATACAACTATCTTGCATTTCTTAGTCTTAACTTAATGAACTGTATTTCTAAGAATAAGACAAAGTGAATCCACTGCAAAGTCTAATTGAAAACGGAAAATGCAAACATTAATGTGATGTATAAAGTCTTCAGGAATGTTCCAGCCTTAAGTCAACACATCTAGGAACATCTCTAGAATATTGTGATTTATATGTCTGTGGCCCTATCACTACAGCTTTATTTATAGATGAAACTCCATCTGACATATTGGACATTTCTCAAGTGTGATATTGATGCTGTGTGACAATATTGGTAGTTGTTAATGGAATTGTCAAAGTTGAAGATTTAGAAAAAAATGAGTTGGTTCTTTTAATCAGGAATAAACTTTTAGAATTAAGCAATAAGTTGACTTCAAAAAACTGTTAATTTTTTTTGACTGGTGAGAATATGGAGGAACAGGTTCCTTTATATTATATTTTGCTACTAGGAGTACTAATCAGTAACAAACTACATGCAAAACAGTTGAGTGACTTTATATATCAAAATCCTCACATAGTTACACACTCATTTATTTTAATTCTAAAAGACTTTCATATCAGTATGTATCACATTATTGTTAAAAATATCCAGATTTTAAAATTCTCCAATAGTGGATTATATAATTAACTTATGTATATGAAAAAATGGAATACTGTACCCTAATTAATGATATACTGTAAAAGGACTATTTGTTATCTGAACATTTGTATATTTTATTTGTTTAAAAAGGCAGATTACAAAACAACATTAAATTGATATGTAAAAATACTGAATTTATTGATAAGAGGAAATAATGTTATATGTCAGTATATATATAGTGTTTCACAAAATGTGTATACACTTTGACAACTGGTAATACATTTAATCACTTAATTTTAATTCCATTTCAGGTATAAGTGATTGGAAATAATGGGTGAAGTCAGGCTAATTTTTGAACAAAGAAAACTTATCCTAAAGTGCCATTAGACTTTTTTTTTTAATGGAGATACATAGAAGATAAAGTTTTTAGTACAAAACCAACAACTGTTGATGAATTGAAGGTCCATAAATAACAAACTAAATGATTCTTGCTGTTTGTGATTCCATTGCTGGATCAGAATGGCCAGGTGTTGACAAAAAAAAGTATTCATTTCTGTAGATTCTCTTAAATTTTGAAATTGAACTGTATGTCAAAAAACATTGACTCTTTAATCATTCAAACTATGTATACATTTTTGGGACACCCTGTATATAAAACATGATACCATTTTTATAAGTAATGCATAGTTGGTAATTTATAAAATATTAAAACTGGGGGTAGTAAAATTAGTAATGATTATTATATCTTTACTTTAAAAATATTCTGCCAGGAAAGAAAATGTTCCCCAAGAAATAGTATTTTAAAGAAATCTGCCAATAAATATATGGTGAAATAATCAAATGCATTTTGATAAAAAGACACAAATTAAAACTTTAAGTACAATTGGTCACAATTAATAAGTAAATACCAAAAATTATAAAGTCTAGTATTATCAGCAGTCTAGTTAAATATCTTTTGAAAACAGTACAGACTCTGATACAAAAAAATTAATTTTAGGAATATTTTTCAGGTAAATCACTGGACTCATACAATTATGAATGCAGATGAATTATACATTTGTATAATATATTTAAAAACTACATGTAATCATAACTTATTAGGAGTTGGTTAAAATATTGTACCACTAGAAAATAGAATACATCAAACTATTAAACATGAAAAATATAAATATTATTTATTTATAGTAGCTATGTTCAAGAAATATATTGCTAACAATAGAATTATATTCTTAAAGAGAAAAATAAGCTAGTTTATTATGAATATATATGTATAATGAGAATAATGTATCATATCATTATATATATATATATATATATTATAAGGTTATACATACTAGAGGCCTGGGGCATGAAATTTGTGCACTCAGGATGGGGGCATCCTTCAGCCCAGATTACAAGAGGGCCCAAACCAAGGCCTAGGGACCCCACCGGTGCATGATAGGGACTGGAGAGGGATGTGAGGTGTTGGCCAGCCTGGGAGGGACTGTGGGAAAGCTCCAGGACATGTCCAGCTCATCTCTCTTAGTCCTGATTGGCCAGACCCCAGCAGCAAGCTAACCTACCAGTTGGACCATCTGCCCCCTGGTGGTCAGTGCACTTCATAGTGAGTGGTTGAGCGGCCTAAGCATATCATTAGCATATTATGCTTTGATTGGTTGAATGGCCGACTGAATACTTAGCATATTAGGCTTTTATTATATATATGCAAGATAAATCTGGAAGAATTGACTTACAAAACTAAAAATGTTCTTTGCAGGTAGCATAGCTATAGATGACTTTTCTCCTTTTTATTGCTTTGTTTTGAAATTTTTATAATATTAACATGTGTTTCCTATATAAATATTACTTTTAAAATGCTTTAAAACTGTAGATATAGGTGGGGGTACTAAGAATTTGTACAGTCTACTTAAAATGCCTTAAATATAAAAATAAAAAATAAAAATACAAACTTCAAGCATATGAGAATTTTGCTGCCCTTTTGAGGGAAACATTAAATCAATGTAGAGGATTTCAATATTAAAATCATCAGCATCCTTATGAATAGCAATATCTAGTTTCCCATACAAGTAACAATATTATAATGTTAAAGACTACGTTTCCTTTTGGGGCAGATGTAAATGACTAAGCATTGACATGATTTCTATCTTTGTGAGTCAACATAATACAAGGTGAAAAACAAAGATAAAAGAGGGGAGGGAAGAGTTACTTACTCTTGTTGTATAAGCAGCTTCTGGGTCATCTTCTAGAACACGTGAAAGTCCAAAATCAGAAACTTTACACACCAAATTGCTGTTGATCAAGATGTTCCGAGCAGCAAGGTCTCGGTGAACATAGCCCATGTCTGAGAGGTACTTCATGCCAGATGCTATCCCCCGAAGCATCCCCACTAGCTGGATGACTGTGAATTGGGCATCATGTTTCTGGGAAGTATTTCAAACATACAATTAAGATGTGTTGTTGTTGTTGTGTGTGTCTTTAAAGATATATTTTGGTTAAAATCTCACATATGGAATTGTAATAATAGTGACTATACATTTTAGTTCTAATCACTCTAGCCTAACAAGATATGTAAATAAATGGATACAAGGCTGAAACAAAATATCATTAAGTACTATTACTATATACTTTGTAACAAGAAGTACCTAAATATTGTTTTACTTTAAGTTCAAACCTGAACTATCATGTTTATGTGAGATATTATCACCTTAGAAATGTTCAGTTCCGGAACAAGAATGTAAAATGTATCTTGTGGCCATTTTAGTTTTATTTATTCACTGGAGGCCTGGTGCATGAATTCATTCACAGGTGAGGTCCGGCTGGCCTGCCCTGATCAGGGCCAATTGAGATGTGTTGGACAGCTGGCCATGTCCCCTGGTTGAAGCCCTGATAGAACTCCCGGTCAAGGGGACAATTTGCATATTAGCCTTTTATTATATAGGATTTGTTTGACTGTTCATTCTTCTTTCTCGTTTTCTGGATATTTTGTGAATTGTTTCAAATAAAGTGGATGTTATATTTTTAATTATTGTATATAATTATTTTAAAATTAGTAAAAAGTATTTATTAAATATTTGTTTTTCTACCCAAATTTGAATCATACATTATAAAATAGAAAGTAATATTACATAATGTTGGAGTTCTGGATTTAGAAAAGCTTTTAATCTTCTTGGATTAAAGTAGAAATATATAGTTTAGACCAGTGGTTGCCATCTGGTGGTTTATGGACCACTGGTGTTCTGTGCGGTCCAAAAGGTTGGTGACTGCTGGTTTAAACCATAGATAAGTAAATGAATAGATAGATACACACATAAGAATGTAGTACTCAAATACATACATGCATAAGTATAAAATTCTATGTCTAATTATATCTACATGAACAATAATATTTTAAAAGAAATATTTTTATGATTTTAATTACCTAATTTGAACAATTGCTTGTTTTTGAATTGTTTATGGAAATAATTTCTAACAAACTTAGTTTTGGCTCACAAATATTAATAATGCAATTTCTCAATTATATAAAATTGAGTTTTCCTCATAATAATAAAATGTACTGTTTGTCTATTTATCTATCATCTATCTATCATCTATCATCTATCTACCATCTGTCTGTATATATTCTGCTGAAAGTTCCTTTTAGGATGGGGCAATTTTTTACTTTATCCCTTGCAGTGACTGGTGATTGACAGTGTTACATTTTTGTATTTTTAAAATATATTTTATTGATTTTTTACACAGAGGAAGGGAGAGGTATAGAAAGTCAGAAACATCGATGAGAGAGAAACATCCATCAGCTGCCTCTTACACACCCCGTACTGGGGATGTGTCCGCAGCCAAAGTACATGCCCTTGACCGGAATCGAACCCGGGACCTTTCAGTCCACAGACCGATGCTCTATCCACTGAGCCAAACTGGTTTCGGTAATTTTTGTATGTTTTAACATTATATTTGTTCCAAAATAATATCTCTGAGTTGAGAATACTTTGACATTATAGAACATGCCTATTTTCTGAGTGGACAGAACTATGTGAGTGATAGATGGTCTGCTATCTTATAGCAGTCTAAGGTTATTTCAGATAAAAAATATTATATGTCTTAAATCAATATTATTTATGTCTTACTTTAGGATTATATTTAATTTTTGTTTTAGCCAATGTGAATTTTGGCAGTATAAAAAGCTGAAGAAAACTGAACAAATTTATTTAAAAAATATAAACCATTAACATTTGGATGCTTTAAGATAAAGATTCAAATTTATAGCCTTCCCTTTGCTATTAGGTCTCTGAAAATTTCAGTTTTATTTTGAACTTTATCTAATTGGCACTGTATCAGAGGTTGTCTCCAATATTTTCAGTAATTCATTCCTTATTTATGTATGTATATAAATAGAAAGAGAGCTATACACATAGTAGATAAAAATATTCTACTTACACGTAAAAAACTGTCCAAGGAACCATTCTCCATGTATTCTGTAACAATCATAACTGGTTTACCTAGATATATTATAAATTAAATATATAATCATTATTAGAGTTCAACAAATATGCAGTGAACATATAAAGCACACTTTAATACACCTGATAAATTAAAAATTAAAAGTTTTCCCTGCCTTCCCAATTTTGCAAAATTGCAATTAGAAAATTAAATTTAAATAGAATTTAAAAAAAATAATGTTTGTTTTCTAAGAGCTCATAACCTATACTTCCTAAATTGGCTTATTTGGCATGGATTTTCATGAACACAGATATGACCCTTTCTTCACCTTAATTGCATCCTAGCTGATCTAAAAAATCAAGTGTTTCTGCCTTCAAGCTCAAGATATAGCTAAGAATTCCACAATCATTTATACTTCCTGCAAGTAGCTACAGAACTATGTGCTAGATATCCTCTTGTGCTAGTTAGTCAAAAACGATTAAATCAAAGACCCTGCCTTCATGGATTCAACATGTGAATTGCACAAAACAATTAAGACCAATAATTATACTATTTTATCTGTATACATTTAACACATTAAAGATTATAAAACCCATGCTATGTTTAAAAGGAAAATAAAATTAAAATTGCTGTTGGCAGTAACTTGTAACAACCATTTTGGAATATGTGGTCTTAAATGCTATTAAATATTTTAACAAGCATATAGATTCATTTAGATAGCCCTTTATAAAATGTACAAGATTGTGGTCTGATTATTTTATATGCTCTAACTTATTATTTATCATTTCCATTTACACATACAAAAATGAAGATATAAAGAGGATAATGAAATTACTCCACACTACACAGTGAATAAGTTACAAAGCCAAAAACTGCAACCAGAATATACTAGATTGTTACTTTTGGAAATTCATCCTGAGAAAAACATTTAAGATATATAAAAAAGCATTAAATATAAAGGTGTTAAATATACTAATATATAGATCTAAAATGAACAAATGTTCAACTATTGGTAATGACTTAGACAATGCTGTGATTATTCTGAATTAAAATGATTGAAGACTAGCACTTTAAACAATTGCTACGTAATAATTTTAGGTGAACAAAGCTGAAAATATTAATTAAGAAAATAAGTAATATCAAAAAAATTTCAAATACAAAAATACATTAAAATGGGTATCTCTGATATATAGGAAACGTTAATAATTTTTCCATATTTAGAATCATGTAGAATTACATTAATACTTGGCATAATTACTTCACTTCATCTTCACATCATTTTTATGCTTTAGTAATATGTATTTTTCCCATTTTGTTTCCTTCAAGGAAAGCATCATGGATTTAGGAAACTAGCGGAGGTCACACAGTTAGTACTGCAGCAGATCCCCAACATGGTTGTCTCTGATTCAAAGCTCACATATATAGTATTACCACACTGTAATCCCTTTATTTATTGTTGCTATGATATTGTTTTAGTTACAAACCCATCATCTTACAGAGGAAGAAAAATCACCCCTCTCCCAGGTCTAGAAGATTTGAGTTAATACTGACTACTGATGGAAGATTTTGAGCAAATAATAAATTTTTAACAAACATCGATGCATACTTAAGTGAAGAGTACATATAGCTTTTGGTCTTAAGATTCTTCTGTATCTTAAAGCTTACTTTGCCATTCTCAAAATGGAAAATAGCTTTCTTTGATTTTTTTCCTTTCATAGGTGAAAACTCTTAATTCATGCTGCCTGTGCATTATGGATTAGTACTGTGAAGATTATAATCCCAACATTTGGTACTTGAATATATCCCAAGCTATATATTTTGTTTATTGAGGTAATAAAAATTATTTAAATTTTATGAAATTTCTCAAATAATTTTATATATATAACAACCAATTGATACATCAATCTATTTTCTACTAATACAGTAATTTAGTTATATATTTTGTGTAACACATTATATATATAGTCTGGTGATGTCTGAAAAGTCAGTTTAGCCAAAACTTTAAGTCTCCAGAACTTGCCTCTTCAAAATTATAATCGAGGTTTGATTTTAAGATATTAAAGAAAAAAATGGAAGATTCAACATTTCATTGTAAACTTCTCTCCTGAACTGGTAAATAAATGCCTCAAGACTGATCCCAGAGACCTGACCTGAATGGATGGATGAATGGATGAATTTCTGCATATGTATACTCTCCATAAAATAGTATACATTTTTGTGTTCCTTTCTTAACAGATTTATAGGAAAACTCCTCTCTAGCAAAATTCAATGCATACTTAGAATGTAGTCATATATATTTTGCCTCTTACAGCCAACTCTCAGTTACAGTGGCCAGTTACTGTGTTTGCATACAGCACTACCCAGACCTTTGCCTCTCTCTTCCTTCTGGATCCCAGCCTTATGACCATTTTGCTTTTGTTGACATGTCTAGTAGAATTTTGGGTTAGGGAAATAAAAATGAAAGTAGCTGAAAATTCAAACCAGTCAATTAAGTCAAAGCCTCATGACCATTCAGAAATTGGATCAGGCTTAATTTAGCTCTATAATTTAGGTACTTATAAACACATCATTTAAAATGGACAAGTCTAAAAATGTGCTTTACATTAATTTCAAAGATTTAGCAAGACGAAATGTACAGACAAAGAGTAAACAAATACAAATATTCTATATAGGAAAGTGGTACTTTACCTAGGTTCCTTTGTGATTGTGATTATGATGAATGGGATTGAAGAAAAAGAGATTCAGTAATGATGAGAACGAGTTCTAATAATATGAAATGTGGTTGGAAATCATAAATTACTAGCTAATCTTTACACAATGCAATATATTTCTATTCAAGTTTGCATACTCTTTCATGTGTATTTTGATCATCATTAAGAATCTTTATCATTTACTGCCTTCAAAGCTATTAAAACAAGTCTAAGTATGCATAGTGAACTCAATTTATTGGTATGTGTCTGGCTGGAATAAAATCTTATAAAAATGAGCAAAACAAAAAGTTCAGGAGAGTTTTGCTTTTTTTCTTAAACTTATTTATGAATACACATGAAATCATGATTTTTTTCATAATTAAAAGGTTAAGGGAAGCATATCAGCATGTTATAATCAGCTCATTTTTCCAATTCTTCTAGTGGCTCAGAGATATTACTAATAATTGAGCCACTGTTTGAGGACAGAAGAAATGTGTTTCAGAATGTCAGGGAACTCCAGGTTCAGCACTATTTACTTCACCTCAACCTTCCTAATCACCTTTTTATAAAATGAAGAATCAGATATATGTGAGATATAGCAATACATAGAAATGTTTATTGTAATTATCAAATAAATGTTACTTTATTTTATGCAAACATAAAAATTATCAATGACTCCAATATCACAAATTTTGAAATGTAATTCATTTCCAAAAGAAATTCTATTAACTCTTATTAAGAGTAAGTGTGTCTTACATATCCAATTCTTTATCAAAAGTCTTAAGCACAATCTATTATGATTATATATTTTGCCTTATTCCACATTCAGTATTAGTATCATGTAATAAGAATCAGGGTGGAAGCAAAAAGCAGAAGCAAAAGAAAGAAAACTGAAGAAAATTGATGAAATGTATGTCACTATTTCCAGGAAGGAAGTCTTAAATCACCTTTGACTAGAAACAAAAGGTTTTGGTATCGATTTTCACATATTATACCTAACTGATTGATGGAAATATTGTAATGCATGAATTAGAGTATTTTTTTCTTGTGAGTTTCCCATTAAATCATGTAAAATACAGACAATCTTTTCAAAATTCCATTTTAATCAAGACATTATTCATGTTAAGAATAACCTCTGCTATACCTACTGGTTTATGAGTTAATGAGAGCAGGGGCCAACTCCATTTTGACTTCAGTTCAATATTTAGTACCTGGCAGAGTACTATTTACAATTGATCATATCATGTTTGTCATTTAAGGCTGGTGAAATATAACCTCTGCTTTCAAAATTAAGCTAAAAAAGGTTTCTCCAAATTTTCTTCAACCAATCGTATTCTACCAATGTTAACACACCAAATGTTTTACACTCAGCTGACCTTAAAAGTTTTAAATGTATTTATGCTAATTTAAAACAAATTTAATATCTTTAAAGACAGGAACAACATTCCTCCTCTCTGTGACTCCATTCACAGCTGATTTGCTTGGTAAATATAATGACAGTTAGTGAATATTGTAATATGAATGGCATTGATGTTGATATTGATATTGATATTGCAGGAACAGCTTAGTTTTCTTTTTTTCTTTTTGAGCTTCTACCTTTTATGTTTCTTCTCAAATAGTAAAATTAACAACTTAGGTATAATAATAAATATAGGCTTCTTATTTTTATTTTTAAAGAAATGCTTTAAATATTTCACCATTGAATATGAAGTTTATAGGTGTGTTGGGTGTTTATATACATTATCAGACATACATATTTTCTATGTATGATGTGTTAAGAAAATATTTTAAGTTAAAATGTTTTTTTTCTGCAGTTAAGATTGCCTTTTTATTTTCTATCTATAAATGTTGTCACTTTCTTGGATGTTAAATATTAAACCAACTTTGCATGCTTGGAATAAACTAACTTGGTTATGATAAAGTATCATTTTTAATACATTGCTATGTATGGCTTTAAAATTATTCCAGTGTTATTCAAAATGTATTCACATGTTTCATTGACCTTTAATTTTGCTTTTTGATCTTATTTTTGTGTGGGTTGGTATCAAGATATCACTTGCCCCATGAGTTAGGCATGTTTCTTTTTCTCCCCTTCTGCAAGAGTTTGTATAAGACCAGTACTACTCAGAGAGCTATTACACAATCATGTAATTATATTTCTTCTTACTTTAGGATAGATATTACATTTTTAAACTTTTTTAAAGACAGTATCTGGGCCCATGACAAGTTTTGTAAGTTGAATTTGTTCTTCAAAAACTATCAAAAATCCATCCTATCTAAAATTATTGATGAAATACACAACACATTATTTCATATTGAAAAATTAAGGGAATATGTAAAAATAGCACTTCCTGCCTTACTTTTTTTCATATATTTAGTAGAGGTTTTCTTAGTTTTGCTATTTGGGTGCTTATAATGATTTGGCTTCAACTGATTTACCAAATGACGATCCTGAACACAGAGTTTCCAAAATTGATTATCTTAACAAACTATTTCTGTACATTATTAATAAAATAAATAAACTATATATTATCTATTAAGATTATGACATAGGGTGCAGTACCCTTGAGACAAGTGCAGAAAAAAAGCCTTTTAAGAGAAACAAAGAGAAACTAGTAAGAATTTGGCTTTGTCTCTAAAAATGACATCGTATTCCAGTAATGTTTTCTTATCACATTTGGAGCAGATAGAAAGGTGGAAACAAATAACTAAGGGTTTTTTTGTTTTGTGTGTGTGTGTGTGTGTGTGTGTGTGTGTGTGTGTGTGTGTGTTTGTGTGTGTGTGAAGTGGATTCTCACACCAATACATAAATGTTTGACTTATTTTTTTTAATCATCTTAATGTTATGGTTATTGCATTCTTTAGTAAAGCAAGTTTATAGTTAAGTGCATTATTATTACTTTTAAAAATTTTCAGTAAATAATTCCCCCCATAATAACAACAATAAAAAATCCACATCAATCTTATCTATATAATTCCTCCTATTTTACTAAGTGAAATGTGGCCAGTGGAGGTCTTCTTGTAGTCTGAACATCATTTGACTAATGGTGTGATGGCAGAAATCTCAAACATTTGCTTAAAGCAAGTTCCATCTTTTTAACTTCAACTAAAATTGATAACACATGTTAGTGCCAAGCTCTGAGCAGAGACTGTGCCCCTACCTTTCTGCTACTTTGAGATCAGAGACTCTCTCACCTTCTCTTGTTTAAGACTATCAGGCTCAAAATCTACCATTAAAACTGTTTATGGCTCAATTTAAATAAATGAAAATATAATGATCAGATAAAGGGCTTTCTTGAAATGAGCTGAAAATTATACATTCTAATAGACCTGGTGCTTCAAAGCATAATTAATAGCAATAATAAAAAGGTATTTTTGAGTAAAAATAAAATGAATTATTTTCAAGCATTTACTTCTGTACTCCCAAGATTAACTGGTAAAACCTCAAGCTCGCCTGAAGTGGCAATTTAGATTTTTATAGCTCTATTCCACTTAACAATGCATTTCTACATAATCTT
This sequence comes from Antrozous pallidus, assembly GCA_027563665.1. Classification (NCBI taxonomy): domain Eukaryota; kingdom Metazoa; phylum Chordata; class Mammalia; order Chiroptera; family Vespertilionidae; genus Antrozous; species Antrozous pallidus. Next base: position 90,563,888 of record CM050514.1, read on the forward strand.
ATTTGATCTCTAAAGTATCTGGAAATAGTAAAATAGAAATGCTACTTCCTGGTACAATTGAAGAAAGTGAGTCTTGGTGAGTGATCTGATATGCAGATGTCTCATAACCAGTAGGGTTGAGCAAGACCTTGAACTTTGACCTGATTTTTAATCCAGATACCAATTTTATCTCTTCTGCAAATGCTGTTTTGTTCATTAAATTTTAAGCTCTGCATCACTCTAGCTGTGTGTGTGTGTGTGTGTGTGTGTGTGTGTGTGTGTGTGTGTGTATTTGGACTTTGAAGGTAGATTGTTTTATCCTTTATATAGTCTCAGGAAACAAAGAAAATAATAGAAGTGGATTGAATAACTTATTCTGGTGTCAAATTGTCTTACTCATAAGTTAAAAGCAATGCATTACCTTTTTGCTAAAGTATTTCTATTTTCTCTCAGTTACATGTGCCAGACTTAGAGCTTTTACATATGCCAGTAAAGGAGCTCAAAATCTAATTTTCAGTCTGCTACTCTATTATGCTTGCACTATATGAGATGATTGGGATTTATATGGTCAGATTTGGCAGCTTCTTACATGTCTATTTGACCAGGGAGGTATATCAAATTTAGAACTTTTATCCTAAGAATAAGGTAATTACAATCCATATTAGAATGTTACAGAATCAGGTTTGAATAAGGTATTAAATGCAAACTATTGACAATATTTAAAGATCATTTTTTCCTTAATCTTTTCCCCCTGAATTTTGGTCTTAGGCATTGTTTTATGGATTTCTTTGCCAGGTGATCATAATTCATATTTGATTATTTCATTTTTATATCTAAAAACCTGTCACAATTATTATAGCTTAATGTTATTTACCCTTCAGTAAACACATTTATAGAAAGCAGCCAGCAAAATATAGCAAATTATTTTTTAAAATTCTTAACACTGGAAGCAAAAACTCAATTCTTGTTAATATATGAGAGCTTATCAATAAGCTTAAATTTGAACCTAATTTTTACTTTCATAGTTACTTGCATCCTGTGTGTACATAGTTGTAAGTGTTGGAGAAAGTAGGTACCCATATTAAAATTGAATCACTTTCTCCATTACTCCCAGGTTACACCCACCTGCTCTCCCCTGTAGGCTTGGGTGCCCTCAAGGGGGGGTTCTATTTAAGTTGCTGATTATCAAATAACATGGTTCTTGCCTTCAATGAGAGTTTACATTTGTTTTAAGCATTAATGGTTATTAATTGGCCACTGAAAGTTTTTGAAGTTTGAGGGATGCCCTGTTATGTTTAAGTTTCAGGAAAGATAGATAATTTATATATTTGCATACAAAAGTAATATGCAAATTGACCTTATCTCCACTACACCAACAAGTCACACCCATCAGACTATCAGGAGAAAATATGCAAATAAATCCCTCAAGGGACCCAAGCCTACAGGGGAGAGCAGGTGGGTGTAACCTGGCCTATAAGGAAGGGCAGTTAGGGGTGACCAGTTCTGCAGGGGAGGGCTGTTGGGAGGAACCAGACCTGCAAGGGAGGGCAGTTGGGAGCAATCAAGCTGCAGAGGAGGGCAGATAGGAGTGACCCAGCCAGCAGAGAAGGGAAGTTGGAGGCAAACAGGCTGCCATGGGAGCAGTTAGGCATCAATCAGGCTGGCAGGAGAGTAGTTAGGGAGTGATCAGGCTGGCAGGCAGAAACAATTAAAGGCAATCAGGAAGGCAGACATGTGAGCAGTTGGGAGCCAGCAATCCTGGATTGGGAGAGAGATGTCCACCTGCGTGTTTAGGCATGATTTCACCAGGATCAGGCCTAAACCTGCAGATGGACATTCCTCAAGGGGTCCCAGACTGGAAAAGGTGCAGGCTGGGCTGTGGGATAACCCCCCGTCCCCATGCACAAATTTTGTGCACCGGGCCTTTAATTTAATTATATATATATATATATATATATATATATATATATATATATATGTCAAATACAATGATAAAAGGTAAAAACACATTTTTGCCTAGAATTGGTGATAGAGGTAAAACCAACAGACCAAGTTACCAATGCCACATCTAGAACTTTTCAATTAGCAATGAACTTGTTCTTTAGTTACCATTTGCTCAAATGTAAAATTGTAATATACCTAATTCACAGTATAATAGTAAGAAAAAAATAATCTCCCCACTACAATGTTCAACATATAATAGCCAACTCAGAAAGGAAAACTTGTGAAAATTGAGAGTTAAATGAAGAATGTTTGTATAAGTTTAAATGTGTTTTTTCTCTTGGCAGGGTTCAAGATATGAATCACAATCACTTTGTAAGGAAACTATGGAGAAAAATAAATGACTGATTATTAAAACATCACTGAGATATCATCCTATTCCATGGATATTAAGTAGTTTGGTCTTAGCCTGAAGGAACAGAGAATCATACGTTTTCCTAATCTGTACTACTACAAAAAGTGTTTTGATTATTAATTTAAAAAATTTAAAAGTGTTTTTGTCAGGAAATATTTCAGTGTTACTAGTAGTATGGCCTAAGTTTTAGTAGTACAGATAAAAAATAATAATTCTTATGTGACTTAATGTGGGCTCACATGTTATGGTTAAATTTTTACTTTGCTAAATTATTAATCCCATTTATTATATAAGAAAACTATGAAGGATATCAAAGTATATTTTGATTATTCCGTGCTTTTCTGAGGAAAGAACTGATGTTTTAGTTACACTAAAATAAGAATAGGTATTAGTGCCATTAAGAAAGTGCTCTGCATAGTATTAAAGACAAATATCATTGTGAAAATTATAAATGTAGAGAACCAAGATGGTGGCAAAGGTAAAACACCTATCTTGCTGTCATACTCAACAATTTTAATACTACAACTTAACGAAAGAACAAACACCTTCCAGAATCACCAGAAAGCTGGCTGAGTGAAAATTCCACAAATAAAAGTGAAGATAAGACACTGTGACTCAGAGGAGCGGCTGAGGACAGCGTTGAAAGATTTGCGTGGAGAGAGGTTTGGAGTTCGCGCCAGCGGAGAGGGCAGGCGGCTGAAAACTGGCCAGTTTTCTCGAACGGGGAGACAAAGACGTCCCACTGGACTGATTCTCCAGCTCTGGGCGAAGTCCAGGGAACCCAATATCATACGGGGTGAAAACTGAACAGTGGGAGGAAATGCCGAAACTCGGGCGCTGCAGGGCTCTCATGGCTTGTGGAGAATGTCAGCTTGCGCAAACGCCTCGGCTGCGTGACTGCGCAGAGAGCACTCTTCCACTTGCTTTCTCATTTGGAAAACCCTCAGACTGCTTTGTTTTACGGCCTTGGGTGAGACATTGGGCGTGCAGAGTCATTTGGGGAGAGTCTGAATTCCGCGGCAGCCGGTGGAGCTCCACAGCGGCTCTCTCTCAGAAGTGCTGGCAACCATTGCCCCTGGCACAAGGTCCCTGGGGCCGCACAGGGTGGAGCTAACACTGTCTGCTTGGCCCGGAGACTCCGCCCATCCAACTTGAGCACAGCTGAGCTTCACAGACAATTGGCCTGGAGGTCAACCCCTCCAAGTGCTAACAACGATTAACCTAAGCTTAACTTCAGCAAGACTGTGCAACCCATATCCACCTCAGGTAACTGGGGAGATTGATCCACTGTCCCTAGTAGGAAGTCTACCACACAAAGCTAATTGACCAACTCAGGGAAGCAGCCACATGCAGAGACATGGAAAGAAATCAGATGTGAAAGAAATGGAGGAAAAAAAAAAATGACTGGACATGGAATTCAAAACCACAGTTATAGGGTTTTTCAAGAGGCTCCAACAAAAGGTCGAGGCCTATAAGGAAATAAGCGAGACCTACAAGGAAATGAATGAGTCCTACAAGGAAATGAATGAGACCTTCAAGGAAATGATAAAGACCAAGGTGGAAATGAAGGAGACTCTCAAGGATATAAAGGAGACTCTCAAGGATATGAAAAAGGACCAACCAGAAATTAAGCATACACTGACTGAAATAAAAAATATTATACAAAGACCTAAAAGTGCTCTGGAGCACCCCAAGAACCAAGTTCAAGATTTGAAATACAAAGAGGGAAAATCCACTCAGCTGAAAAAGCAAGAAACCAAAAAAATCCAAAAAATTGAAGATAGTGTAAGGGGCCTCTGGGACAACCTCAAGCATACCAACATCCGAATTATAGGGGTGCCAGAAAAAGAGAGAGAGCAAGACAATGAAAACCTATTTGAAGAAATAGTGACCAAAAACTTCCCACACCTGGTGAAAGAAATTGACTTAGGAGTCCAAAAAGCACACCGAACCCCAATATATAGGAACCCTAAGAGGACCACACCAAGGCACATCATAATTAAAATGCCAAGAGCAAAAGACAAAGAGAGAATACTAAAAGCAGCAAGAGAGAAACAGTTGGTTACCTATAAGGGAGCACCCATACGATTGTCAGTGGATTTCTCAACAGAAACGATGCAGGCAAGATGGGAGTGGCAAGAAATATTCAAAGTGATGAACAGCAAGAATCTACAACCAAGATTACTCTATCCAGCAAAGCTATCATTCAGAATTGAAGGCCAGATAAAGTCCTTCGCAGATAAGAAAAAGCTAAAGGTGTTCATCACCACCAAACCAATACTATATGAAATGCTGAAAGATATTCTTTAAGAAGAGGAAGAAGAAAACGATAAAAGTGTAATTAATAAGCTGATGAACAGGATAAACTGGTGAAAGTAACAGAATCACGAATATAGAGGGGGAATGGACTGACAACTCTTGGGGAGAAAGGGGGTGTGGGAAGTGCAGCAAGAGACTGGACAAAAATCATGCAACTATGGGAAAGGACAGTGGAGGGGGGTGAGGGTGGAAGGTGGGATGGGTACCAGGTGGAGGGGAACTATAGGGGGAAAAAAAGGGAACAATGTAATTAATATACTGAACAATAAAGATTTTAAAAAAAGAAATATATAAATGTAATGTCCATTGGTAACCACAGAATATGTAAATGTGGTATCAATCCGTTATCCTCTAATGGATGTCAAATTCCCTGCCATGTAGTCTTTCATTCTAAAGAGTTTGCTGCCAATTTAAGTTTATCTTCATTTTGTGCTCCAAAATCTTAAGGAAACATCACTGAGATACATCCTTTAAGGAAATAGAAAAAATCCCAGAGCATTCTCAAGTGATTTTCATTGGGATTGGAGCCAAAAATCACATAGTTGTCTCATGGGATTCCTTTAGAGTATGGCTGGAGAAACCATAAAGAAAATAAGTTCAGATCTCTATCACAGGATGTGAGCTAGAGCTTCCCCAGACAAGTCAAGAAGCCATGTGGGACTATAGATTAGAATTATTTGAAATCCCACAGAGAACAGAGAAAAGGCATTGAGTCTAAAGTGATCCCAAACTTCATAGCTCAGAAATATTCCACAAACTCCTATAATTTACCTAAATCCAGGGGTTGGGGTGGGTAAGGACTTGGGAGCATAAATGAAGATGTTGAGTAATAAAATAAAAGGCAGCAAGCTGGGAGATCCTGACAATTTCTATCAAAATTGAAACATTGCTTTTTCTTGCTACTCTACATAACAGAAATTTCTCCAAAATTCACTTCTTCCCTGTATTTTAATCAGCATGTATTAATGTCCAGTTTTTAGCATATAAATTTTTAAAGCTTTGTCAGTATAATATTAAATATTTTTGGTCTCTTGTCAAATAAAGACATGTTAATCTTAAACTGGTCTTTTTGTTAGGACATTTAGATACTTATAAAAAAAAAGATCAAATTTCTTAAATGACTGAGAGTTCAAGTTTTAATGATCTCTGTTCAACATACACAAAAGTTGACTTATGACTTTACTTACTTTTCGTGACAACTCCCTCCAGCCTAATGATATTGGGATGGTCAAATTGTCCCATAATGCTTGCTTCTCCCAGGAAGTCTCTCCTTTGCTTTTCAGTGTAACCCACTTTCAAGGTCTTGATGGCCACTGAAATCTCTTTTCTTGATGGGAGTTTTAAGCGACCGCTGCACACCTCTCCAAATTCACCTGTTAGAATGAAGAAGAATGAACCCCAACAACAACAACAACAACAACAACAATATATATATATTGTCAGCAATGGAGTGCAGTAACAACCAGACTGACTGGTCACTATGATGCCCACTGTGGCCAGTGAACTGGACTGATGGGTGAGGGGAACAGCAGCCAACTTTCTGCAGCTCCTCCTTCCAGCCCACCCTGCCCCTGATGGGCCCCCACCATCCCAATTACCCCATGGGTCCTCCCCACAGCCACCTCGGCCCCCAATCAGCAACCCCACTCTAATCAGGGTTAGGGCCAGCTGGCCAGCTACCCATAGCCCCTCCCTCAGGCTGCTGACCCTCAATCAGCCCCTCTCATACCATGTGGGGGCAGGGCCTGCCAGACAATTTCCCAAGACCTCTCCACTCAGCTGGCTCAGCCCTGATCCAGCCCCAATCAAGGCATGCTGTCCAGTCAACCTCCTGACATATCTTCTTCCTAACAGGACTGGCCATGATCCATCTATTGGGCTGGGCTGGCCGGACACCAACTGTGCATGGGTTAGTGCACTGGGCCTCTAGTCATATAATAAAAAATAAGTAGAGAACAATTCTTTCCTTTTAATAATTGTATTCAAATATTTACACTTGGGATCTGTAAGATGTACACTGTAGGCCTTCAAATTATTTTGGAAGCTGGTAATCTGAGCCTCCCTAAGAAGCCCCAGGACATCCACACTCTAGTAGTAAATGGACCATGTGACAAGCCTCATATATTTTAAAGAAGCACACTGTGAATAATGAAATATGAAAAAATATGGGACAGTTGAAAGCTATATCTATTAGACTTTTTACTCCTTGTTCTCATAGCTACCATTTCCTCAGAGTAATCAACAGACCAGCACAAGCATTGGTTGAGCATTGATTGAAATTTCAGATGTCTCTAACTTTTCTGTTTTTATGAAGAAGGCCAATTTAACTATATACTTGGACTCTCTGAAAATGCAACCATCTGCTATCAATTCATTTTATTAGAATATCAGCATATTGCATTATTGACAAACTGCTATAAAGTTCCCTGGGCTTCTGGAAGGAGAAGAATAATATAACAGCATCAAATAAAAGATACCACATTTTGTTTTGCCCTGTTCAGTGTGGCTCATTTGGTTGGGTGTTGTTCAGTACACCAAAAAGTCACCAGTTCAAATCCTGGTCAGGGCACATGGCCAGGTTACAGGTTCAATCTCCAGTAAGGTGTGTGCAGGAGGCAGCCAATATGTCTTCTGACATTAGTCATTCTCTCTCTCTCCCTATTCCTGCCTCTTAATTTACAATCAATTTTTTAAATTGAAAAAACAACAAAAATGATACCACATTTTTATCTATGGAATCACTGTAAAGACATTTTTAGATTTAATAAAAACTTTCTTAAATGAATAATCCATACTTTGTTGAAAATAAAGTGTTGCTGACTTTAAAAAGTCTAATGAAATTGGTAAAAAATTACCCAGAACTGCCAAACCGGTTTGGCTCAGTGGATAGAGCATTGGCCTGTGGACTGAAAGGTCCCAGGTTCGATTCCAGTCAAGGGCATGTACCTTGGCTGCGGGCACATCCCCACTTGGAGGTGTGCAAGAGGCAGCTGATTGATGTTTCTCTCCCATAGATGTTTCTGACTTTCTATCCCAATCCCTTCCTCTCTGTGAAAAATCAATAAAATATATTTAAAAAAATTTACCCAGAACTAGTTTGAATACTATCTTCATAACCATTGTTTTTGAGATTTGTTCTTTCAGTAGATTTTTTAGCTTCTGAGAGCAGAAACCTTTTCCATTCTTTTCTTTGTCCCCAATGCTGCCATAGTAGTAGCCACACATTAGTGCCATACATATAATGTTTCATATTCATAGAAGAAATCTATTTATTCATTTATATTTTTTATATTTTAATATTTATTGTTAAGTTTATTAATTACATTGTTCTCCTTTTCTCCCCCTAAAGCTCCCCTCCATCTGGTACCCATCCACCCTCTGCCCTTACCTCCCCCCTACTGTCCTCTCCCATAGGTGTATGATTTTTGTCCAGTTTCTTGCTGTATCTCCCACACCCCTTTTCTCCCCAAAAACTGTCAGTCCATACCCTTTCTATGCCCATGATTCTGTTATATTCACCAGTTTATCCTGTTCATCAGATTTTAATTCACTTGATTTTTAGATTCATTTGTTGATAGATGTGTATTTGTTGTTCATAATTTTAATTTTTACCTTTTTATTTTTCCTCTTCTTAAAGAATACCTTTCAGCATTTCATATTATATTGGTTTGGTGGTGATGAACTCCTTTAGCTTTTTCTTATCTGCGAAGCATTTTATCTGACCTTCAATTCTGAATGATAGCTTTGCTGGGTAGAGTAATCTTGGTTGTAAATTCTTGCTATTCATCACTTTGAATATTTCTTGCCACTCCCATCTGGCCTGTTTTTCTCTTGCTGCTTTTAATATTCTCTCTTTGTCTTTTGCTCTTGGCATTATAATTATGATGTGTTTTGGTATGGTCCTTTTTGAATTCCTATAGCTTGGGGTTCTGTGCACTTCTTGTACTTTTAAGTCAATTTTTTTCACCAGGTGGGGGAAGTTTTCGATCACTATTTCTTCAAATATGTTTTCATTATCTTGCTTTCTCTATTTTTCTGGCACCCCTATAATTTGGATGTTGGTATGCTTGAGGTTGTCCCAGAGGCCCTTTACACTATCTTCAATTTTTGGGGTTCTTTTTACTTCTTGCTTTTCCAACTGAGTGGATTTTGCTTCTTTGTATCTCAAATCTTTGAGTTGACTCTTGCGGTCCTCTAGAATGCTTTTAGGTCTGTATAATATTTTTTATTTCAGTCAGCGTATGTTTAATTTCTAGCTGGTCCTTTTTCATATCTTCGAGAGTCTCGTTCATATCCTTGAAGGTCTCATTAAGTTCATCGGTCTTTTCTAGGAGCCTCTTGAAAAACCTTATAACCGTGGTTTTGAACTCTATGTCCAATTGTTTTTTTCCCTCCATTTCTTTCACATGTGATTTCTTTCCATGTTTCTGCATTTTGGATGCTTCCCTGAGTTGATCAATTAGCTTTGTGTGGTAGATGTCCTCTAAGGGACAGTGGCTCAGCCTCCCCAGTTACCTGAGGTGGATACTCTTGATGCAGCCCTTTATGGGTTGTGTTGTTGAAGTTAAGCCTAGATTATTGCTATTAGCACTAGGAGGGTTTGACCTCCAAGCCAATTGGCTGTGAAGATCAGCTGTTCTCAGGTTGGATGGGTGGAGTCTCCAGGCTGAGCAGGCAGCCTTAATTTCCCATCATCTCCACCCTATGCAGCACTTGGGTCTCTGTGCCTTGCAGTAATAGCTGCATGTGTCTCTGAGAGAAAGTTGCCACCGAGCTCTACCTGCTGCCGGACAAGTCAGCCTCTCCCCAAATGAGTCTGTACACCCAAAGTCTCACCCAGGGTTGTAAAACAATGCAGTCTGGTGGTTTCCCTTCTTTATTTATTTTTTCTTCTGAACAAGAAAGCAAGTCAGGAGTCCTCTCTGCATGCTAATGCACTTCTGCAGTTCCCAAGTTTATGCACCCTCTCCTCAAGCTCACAGACTTCTGCAGTGCCTGAGTTTCAGCATGCTTCCCCCTTACTGTCCAGTTTCACCCCGTAATGTGTATGGGTTCCCTGGACCTCTCCCAGAACTGGGAAATAGTACAGTGGGACACCTTTGTCTCCCTTCCTGTTCGAGAAAGCCAGCCGGGTATCCAGCCACCACCCTTCCTATTGCACGCACAGCTCTGAACCTCTGACTCTGCTGCTCCTCTGAGTCACAGTGTCTTATCTTTACTTTTATTTGTGGAATTTCCACTCATCCAGCTTTCAGGTGATTCAGGATGCTGTTTGTTCTGTTGCTAAGTTGTAGTTTTGAAATTGTTGTGTGGGGCAGCAAAATAGGTGTTTACCTATGCCACCGTCTTGGTTTCTCAAGAAATCTTAATATCTGTAAAGTATTAGACATTTGAAGTTTTTTTTTAAATATCAAATAAGAGGGGTTCCTTTTTGACAAACATTCACTACATGCTCAATTTTCAGAATGTGTGTGGAATATAGTCATATTTTTGGTCCAATCTTCTCACTGTGAGTTTTTGTACAAGTGCCATACCCCAATGGTCAACCAGAAAGAAGGTGTCAAGAAGTGAGCTTTTTCTTCTCTATTTGCTGTCCAAGTAAGTAGCTTTCCCCCAGAAACATCAAGTGGCCCTATCAGCTTCGTAATTCCAACATTAAAAATGACTTGCATCTATCCAGGAAGCTCTAAAATGACCAGAATTGACCCTTTTGTAGGAATCCAGTCTTGCCCCTATTTTTTAAAAACATGACATGTTGAAACTTGTCAAAGTTACTTAAGGTCCAAGAAGCAGTTAGTCAGGCATTATTTAATAAATACTCATCAATTGGCATTATTTTGACAGACACCATGAACAACACAGATGTAATGGTAAAGAAGGCAGATCTAATTTCTCCCCTTGAGGAAGTGCAGAGAAGATAGCAAGAACTGTAGCTAGATTATTCCATAGGATTATAGGGAGAATTAGGGATAGAACTTGAGACCATTCATTGATCCTTTTCAATCCAACGGAAAATGTACTATATACATATAAGTATTAGGAGGAGAAATTATGATAGAAGTTATTCAAGAATTTAGAATTTATAAGCAAGAGTAAGAATTTATTTCCTTTTACAGAACCATAAGAACATTGTCAGACCTCCAGTTTCCTTTGTGTAAGCATTAATTTCAAGCAAGCCTTATAAAAAGCATTTATAATGAATTAGGGGCCTGGTGCATGAAATTAGTGCACTGGGGGTGGGTGGTCCCTCAACTCAACCTGTCCCCTCTCACATACTAGGAACCCTCAGGGGATGTCCAACTGATGGTTCACCCCCAACCTGCCAAAGCCTTTGGTGAGGCTTTAGGCCTTGGGCACTCACCTATCTCCCTGCTCAGCTCAGCCCCTGCTGCCTGTGACCACCCAGCCCTGAGGGCTGGGCACTCGCAGCCGCTTCCACTCACAGCGCCTGGGGGCCCGGCGCTCCCTTCTGCTGACAAGACTGCTGCTGCTAATGCAGTAGCTTATCCTCACAGAGCCCAGGGGCTGGGCGCTTGCCACCACAGCTGTTTCATCTCCACCCCCAGGGCCCAGCGCTCCTGCCACTTGGCCCCACCCCCACTCCTGACTGGCTGGTAGCATAGCCAATCAGGAGCGAAGGTATGGTCCAATTTGCAGTTTTCTCTTTTATTTTATAGGATTTTCATTTTCTGAAAGTTCTGCCATTATCATGAGTCAACATGGTGTAATACATTGTGTTTTAAATTTGGATGTCATCACCACTTATTCTAAGTGACATGGCACTTGTCAGATTACAGGCCAGGCAGTACAGAGCTGTGAGACGGAGCATGGATTATGAAACTATAAGTATCTACAAGGTAATTCTGCCATTGTCACTTATTAGCTATATGATTTTAAGTGAGTGTCTTAACTTCTCTGTGCCTGTGTCTTAACCTCTCTGTGCCTTTTTCTCCTTATCTATAAGAACATCAGTTGTGTCTCTAATAAGGTTTTTGTGCATTTAAAGGAATTAATGTATGTGAAACACTTAAAAGAGAGCCAGACACATAGTAAATGCTAAGTGTTAGTCACTATTTTCCTGAATTCAAACGTACCTTTAGAATAATAAATTATAGATTTACCTCTCAAGAGTTAGATCAAATTGAAGAATAAATATAACAGTGTTTTTAACACTTCAAATACTGTTTAAATGTAAGAAGAGATGGTTGTGACGATGAGTGTGATAGCAAAATCAATGTCATAGTGACCAGTATTTGTAGAGGACAGCATTTTGTAAAAGCACCCCTCACTAGGGAGACCAAAGAAGAGATGAATTTCAAGTAGATCACTTAGAGTTTCTTTCTGTGTTCTCATTGGGTTATCTGTACATATACATCTACTTTCAAAATTCAGGAAATGATGTTTCAGTAATGCTCATTTATAAACATTTAAAAATTTAGAAATGCGATTTTTTTTCATGTAGATTTAAAAATATTTACTTAATTCTTTTAAAAATAATTTAAAAGAACTCTTACAATTTTAACAAAGACGGGGCAAATGCAATGTCTGATCTTTCTATTTAGCCCAGTTTTATGTGGCCATATTCAACTAACTTTGCACCAATAAGAAATGAAATTTAGGTTCTGTTATTTCTATGTAAAATTACAGTTATAAGAGAGTCACTTAGGAAAATAATGCTTGGTTTTCTAATTCAATAAGTGCAGCATTATTTGTCTTGTGAAAGAAAGTGTAACTTATGAGAATTAAAATACGTCTTCTGATTTAAGATGCACAATGCAAAATTGCTCAAAGTAAATTTTCTTACACTAATTTCATTTAAAATAGAGGAAACATGTACTTTAAGTAGTATGACTCTCTGCACTAATTTAAAAGCCCATTCTCCTTCTAGTGTTTTAATTAAAAATCATAATAAAAATATATAAGAAACAAGTTGGTATGTCAACTAAGTGCTATACATGCATACTCAAATTAATCCTCACAAGTATCTAGAAAAAGTGTACTGTGATCATCAATGTGCAGCGTGGACTTTGAAGGTGAAAAGTACAAGTTTTCAATTTTGTTTTCCTAATTAATAGCTATGTGACCATGTACCATTCAAACGTTCAGCTTTTGTTTCCTTATCTGGTAAAATTAAGATTACAATAATTACCTTCCAGGCTAATAAAATTAAATACATGTGAATGCTTAGTGTAGACTATGAGTTAAATAAATATATTCTACCTTTAGAAAATTTGAATATTTAATCTTTGAAATGATAGAAGATTGGGGAATAAAATTATGAATTTCTGTTATACCTATTTCTTTGTACATAAAATCTCTGACTGAAAATTAGAGAATTTGCCCACAATTATAGAGTCTTTCTGTATATATCATTGGCTGTGAAAGTTCTGTCATTCACCAAGATATTCAACCCTTTTAAGAATACAAGATTGTCACTAATTAATTTAGCAAAAATATTCATCTTTTATGTACAACCTTATTTGTAAAGTTAAAACGTATATAGATGAAAGAAAGCTGGCCATGAGTAGATTGTTACTGTAGTTGTTGTGGAAATGGATGCATCACAGTTCATTAAACTCTTGCATATTTTCATCTATTTCTGTAGATATTTAAAATTTTCAACAAACGATTTCAAAATCTTGATTTCACAATTTATAATTGGTAATGTCAAGCCTTTTACACTGAAGTCTTCTAGGCCAACCATAACTGACCTTGAAGATATACCTATTTGCAAACAAAATAGGCATTGCTTTATTGCCATTAATGTGGCAAATGACAATATTGGCTGCAGAACCCTGAAAATGGGACATATGTCTAATTTTTTACAAATATGTTTGAAGAGAAAAAGAAAAAAAGAGGATTTGTCCTAATCTTTAATCAGGGATTATTGAGTTAGTATAGTAGGCTTTCCGTTTATTTCATTTATCAGATACCATTTTTAATGAGTGTGCTTTGTTTCACACCTCTGTAAAATAGATCTTTGGCTTTTGAAATAGCATCTTCATATGTACACTTTAACTTACAAGGTCTGGCCTTCTGGATTTTGGCTGAGAATAGTGGGTTTTTCCTTTTGGCCAGTTGAGCACTCAAAGTATGTGTGTTGCATTTGCTACCACAGCTTCCATGATGGAGAAGAATGCATTCTCCTGGGGCAACATTCAACAGTGATCAGAAGCCTCTGCATCATAGAGCAGTACACAGAGCAGAACTGCACAAATGAATGAATAAGCAATACAGAACTCTTGTAAATGGATTAGATGTATGGTGACTATTTATTCTTAAGTCTTAGACTGTGAAAAAAGAAGTCACTCTAGTTTGCTTTAATGAATCACTAACTGAATATTTTAATACGTTATATTGATTTCATAGAGAGGAAGGGAGAGGGAGTGATAAACATTTGAGAGAGAGAAACATCAATCAGCTATCTCCTGCATGTCCTCTCCCCAGGAATAAGCCCACAACTTGGGCATGTGCACAGGAAGATGCCCAACCAACTGAGCAATGCTGGCCAGCCACTAGGTGAATATTTTAATATTGCCTACACTTGTGACATTTAATATGATACAACATTGAGAATATTAGAAATTAACTTTTTTACAATTTTATAATACATCATCTTTATATTGCATTGTGTGTTCACCACCTCAAATTTCCTTCTAGAAGAGAAAAGTTAGTATATTATCATTTTGTTTAGATAATGTGAATTACTCTGATTGTCCTGGAAAATAGGAAATACTGCTTGCATTGTAAATACTTTTGGTGTATAGAAAAAAACACACACACACACAGCAGAGGACATTAGATGCCCATTTGTATACAGAAGGATCAGTCATAAATATACTACTACAGAAATTGTGTTCTGATGTATTACGGATAATTCAATAAAATTTTTTTCATTCTATTTCCCACATCAAAATAAGTAGTTTGTGAGGTTTTTTGAGACCAATATTGAAGAATGAGATGATGGTGTAAAACCATTAATGCACATTATTGTTTATTTTTACTTTGGAGTAGTAGTTTTGTTCAAATGCGCACTGCAAGTACTGTGGATGTTCATATGTTATATCTCAGTGTGTAAAATAGTTATTTTATAATTTTCTATAATTTTACTACAAATATGCAACAGCTGTTAATAATCACTCAAAGGGTATTTATGAATTTATGGAATAGCAAAATTACTCATTAGAAAAAGAGATTCTATATGAAAACAAGCTTTGACACAAATAAATTAATAGTTTATAAAGTTACAGGCAACCATCAAAATGGAGCACTTCATATTATTTAAACTACTCACTCTAATTATCATGAAATTTGTGGTTCAGAATGTTTCATTTATGATATTATTTTGTGTTGTCTATTTTTTTAATTCTTAAAAAGGATTCTAAAGTTACCTTTTTTCTACAAATCCCAAATTCCACTTAGTGGGCTTAAAGTAAAACACACTTTTATCCTATTATCCCTATTTAAGTTAATGGTCTTTGTGACACATGATCAGCATAGCCCTGGGAAGACTGAGCTGTTGCTGCTGCTGCCTCTGAAATTCAATAAATAAAAGGCTGGCCTGTGGTCTGTGAGTCTGTAGGTCTGGCACCTTTGAAATCATTACATTCCATTAAATGCTCCATTTATTTGTTGCTTGCCTTTGATCATAAAGTCAGAAAATGTCCCTTTCATAGCAATATACAGGTGGAGTAAAAGTGGGTTTACAGTAGTTTGTATAAAAATAATGCAATAATTAATAAATAATAATACAAGAATGAACTTTGTGTTTCACACACTCACAATTGTAAAACTCTTTTGCCACACCCTATGATTAGGCATGAGAACCTGAGCAATTTCAAGGAGAATTCTTTTTTTCCTTTTTTTTTTAATCTTTATCTGAGGATGTTTACTGATTCTAGAGCGAGAGGAAGAGAGAGAACAGTGGCCTCCTGTACATCAGCTACCTGGGTTCTAACCACAACCTAGGTATGTGCCTTGACAGTGAGCTGAACCCACAACCTTTTTGGTGTATGTGACAATGCTCCAACCAACTGAGCCACCCAGCTGGTCATCGAGAAGAATGCTTATTCATAGTTGTAAACTTGTAACTGACATCGTAGGTTGGCAGTGAGAATTCTTGGGGTGTTTACCTGCTCCAACAACTTTGTCAATGGATATGTTGGTGGCGTCCAATTCCTTAGCAAACTCATGAACTGCTTGAGTAGGGTCTTCGTATGTATGTGGATCAACGTAAGTTCTGAGACCTGGAAGTTTTACTGTTCAAGGGAAGGATGAAGAAATATTATTGTACCTAGGTTTATGAAATCTTGTTGAACAAATTTTATAACCTTATTGGTGAAAAACAACCCCCATTATGATAAAGTGCACCAAACCTCTAGTTTATTCTGAAATGTCACAAAAATCAGCAAAGAGGTTGGAATAAGTACTGACAACTTAATAAAATAAATTCCCCATAATGATATTTAAAGAGGAACCACAATGAGCTTTCTTTGTAAAAACACTAGAAGGAAAAAGGACATTGAAGGAGGGGGATCTTATGGAGAAGATGGTTCAAAATTTTGTAAGTCCAGTATTTTCATAGTAACATTAGTAACACTATCAGCCATCACACCTTTATGATTCTACAAACAATAACCAAGTATCTATTTCAATGCCACATCTGACAATAAATAAAAGTGTATAAAATACTTTCATAAGGTTGGATAAGTGCTGTAATACAGATAAATTAATTATAGGATATAAAATGGTATGTCTTATCTCAGATGTTATTCTGCTTTTATTAAAAGATGTTAACAATCAAACTCTCCCATAACAACTCTAGATCTACTGCAGTTTGGCTACAAAATTATCAGTTTGTGGACCTACTCCATGGTTACACCACATACTTTTTGCTTCTGTAAAGCTTCCACAGAGGTTTAACTAAATAATTATAGACATGAAATTTATTTTAAAAAATGGTGACCGGAAGAGATGGGAGGTAAAAGTTTATTTTCCTCACTACTTCTTCAGATGGTTGTGAGATAGCAAAATAGAAATGGGAGAGTGAGGGAGCAAGTGGAGGACCTAGGAGAAGAAAGCTCGTGAAAACTTGTTACTCAAGTGCCTATCTCCAGTGCCTGTTACGCAGTTAATGCTCCTAAATGTCATGATCAGTATTTTCACAATTATCGCTGTCAATGAGGGTCCCTGGATATAGGATTTGGGCTCAGAAATGCCCATTTCTTTTGAACTCATAGATCGGTTCTCATGCTTTGCCATTATTATAAACATGATTGCTTCCTATAAAAACAGATAGCAGAGTCACTCTTTCTTATAGTGGTCCACTATAATTTATTACTACACTAAAACTACTCTTAGCATTATCTGTACTAAAACACTTTACCCTCAAAGTAAGCAAACATATTAAGGAAACCTATAATACTTTCAAACTATCATGCGAAGAAAAGCTTTGGAGTAGGGAAAACAATAAAAGTAAACATAGACACTCTAAGAGATGTTAGGAAATAAAGCCTTGCCAGAATTTGTTTAAGTCAATTTGGTTACATTTTAATAAAGACTCATCGAATGGAGACTATGATTTGTGATCAACCAATTTTGCTTTTTCTCTAGTAATAGTAATAGCAAGATAAGAGAATGTTAATTAACATCAGAAGAAAACCTAGCTTATTTTTCAAGAGAAAAATTAAAACATATGGTTTAAAATATTTATTCTAGTAAACGACTACAAATATCTTAACTGTTTTAATTTAAGGAAATAAATTTGTGAGAGATTTACTGACATCAGAATTTACAAAGAAAATTATGAAATGGATGATCAGAAACAGTGTCTCTAATATTACAATGACAATGGATTTAAAAAGCCTTGAAACTGTGCTTTAGAGTGATCCCTCAATACCAAATAATCTGAACATTAAATAATCATTCCCAAATAAAACCAACTGATTTATTCTGATTAATTAAATTGAAGTAATGGCTTTCCATCCACATGACATTTGGGGAAACAATACAAATATGTGTGTGTTTGTGTGTGTGTGCGCGCACACACACACACACACACAAGTAAAATGACTTGCTCACTGTGGTAGTGTCGGCTGCTGATTTTTAACTGCTGACCCCAGAGATTCCAGGAATCAGGTGAGTGTGGATACAAGGCACATAATCCCCCCACACCAATAATTAAGGGCAACATACAGAGTAACTGGGCTGTGTCAAGAAAACCAGATAATAAACACATGCACACGTGTTAAGCTGCACTACTTTACAGCTCATTCTGTGCAAACACAATAATTTACATTTCCATTTTACCAGCATGACTTGCCCTAAGGATAGCAAAAAAGTAAAAGACTCAGCGAGAGAGGGCAACGGGATAGGATCTTAGGAGGTGAAACACATTTCTTTCCTTTTGAAGCTATATTATGGGTTTTGTAACAAGGCTGAGGGGAATAGTTCATATTTCGAGCTTTTTCAGGTAATACCAAATAAATGGTCTGAAATAAACCAGCTGTATTAAGACATAGAAAGTTTATGGCATGCATATAAATTACTTTATGCCGTTGCAGTTAGGATAAAATGCATTTCTTTTTTGTTTGTTTATCATAAGGATATTGTGCATTTGATGAAAATTAAAGTCTCAACAAAACTTTACCATAAAAACCAGCAGCTAAAACAGATCAGAGTGATAAAAGAGCCTACTTACAATTGGCTCACAGGAATTTATCAATGCTCTAAATTCATGAAATTTATAATTCCCATATAAAGAACAAAATCAGTATGGTTTTGCTCTAAAAACAATATTTACATTGATTGTCCAACTCAAATTAAAAGCAACTTAATCCCAAGGAATGTAACTGTTTTGAGTAATTTAAGCATGGCAATTTTCAGTGTTTTGAGAGACCAGGAAGAAAAAGCTAGACAAGTATCCTGGAATTTGTTCATGTACACTTTGAGGACTTTTGAGTTTGTAACCTAACTATTCTGAAATGAAGAAATGTTAATATTAGAAAGGTAGTAGTGTGTGGGTTCTTTTTGTGAATTATTTTATAATGACAGCAATGAGGATAAAACAATGCTCTCTGTAATGTGTCAATATGACATCAATTTACATTTGGAATATTTTTTCTTCAATCTACTGTATGCCCTTCTTGCATGTTAGTAATAGGTAATCAAGTTTTCACTTGAGTTACAACCAAAGCTATAATTTTCAGATGCAAAGCCAATGACTGATAATGAAGTATCACATTGACTTAAAAATAATTTGGCAAGGCAATAGTGAATGCCAAAGAAAGGAATGTTTACAAGACTACCCTAGTTATATATGAATATTGTCTCCATATATGAGAATTAAGGCCACTGATTAGTAATTTCCACATTAAACTGAGCCATATTCTGGAAAAGCAAAGAATTGGAATGATTCTTTTCACCAGAAGAAAATAAAAATGAGTCTTTTTATTAGACATAAACACTTTGTTTTCTAAAATAGTATTTCTCTTAGAAAATATATTTTTTTCAAATACTAAATTGGTTGGTATTAAAATATGAAGGAAGAGTGCAGGCTTTCCTACTAATTGGATATCATGTAACTCCAAAATAAATAGTTTATTCTTCTGGTTGGCTGACAAAATGGAGTGGGGCATTTTATATAAACAGAGGTTGTTTCTATTTACCTGGCAGTTAGGATGGAAAAAGGGATCCTATTTAGATTTTAGCAAAAGACTAGTAATAAGAAATTTGAAGATACGCTTTGCCTTTCCGTTATGCAAAGCTGACTACAGTTCTGACTCCCGTCATGTGCACTATTTGGATATAAACCACCGGTTACCTTTTGCTTTAGCTTAAGTCTGCTTAAATGTGGCCATGCAAGAATTACTTGATGCAGAGTCATGCATTTCCTTCTCTGTTTAAAATAATTTTAATTTGCTCATTCCCTCCCTCCCCTACACTCCTTCCCCCTAAATACTACTTTTGAATTATTTTTGTCAGGGGAAAATTACTCAATTATAAATGAACCAATGAACCGATGCTAAAACCAAAATGGTAAAACCAAAACACCACAACAGTTTAGAAACTTACAATGTCCATTCCCAAAATGAAGTCTTTTTTCATCTGTACCATGTTTTGACTTGTTATAGCCACAGAACCTAGAGGGAAATTGAGGGATGAGAACACAGGAAGAAAATATACTTAAACAATTATCTAAGCTCAGAATGTACAAAGCAAAAAACATAAAGTGTTTTTCTTAAACAATTAAATGCCTTAGTGAAAGTTTAATGACTATGTATTTTTTAAATCCTCCATAGAAAGCCCCTTTCCCTGGGGACCCTGGAAGGCTGCCTAATGAGGAGATATGTAGAGCTGCTTCCCACTGAGCAGACCCCTTCAGTTGAATTTTTATAATGGCCTCAGAAGGTGTTTATAGCATTTTTTAAAACAACTGCTGTTAGAATGAATGAAGGGTAAAGTGTCCGTTGTTAGTGATTAGTGCCGTTCTGGGTGAGAAAGTGTCAGGGAAATATGGGGTGTATTTTAAGAGTGAGGGGAAAAAGTAAAAACTAGGAAGAGAAGAGATGGGTTGTGTATTGGAGAGTGAGGCCGGAAGTTAATGCAAAAAGAAAACCAAAACTGAAGGTGAAGAAACATAAGAAAGGGGGGGGGGGGGAGAGAAAGAAAAATCTAGAATACAAATGGAGATATTCTGACTTGTTAACATTCATTACTGAGCACACTTCAGATTTTAGTAGTAATTGGGGGGGGAGCAAGCAAAGCAATAATAAAAGTAAGTTATAAAAGACTGTGAACTCACCTTCCAATCAAAACGTAGGTGACTACTGTGAGGAGAATAATTGCTACAGCAGCAGAAATGGCAATCATTACCACTTGGCTATTTTCACCGGAGATAGAGAAAGCTGTGAGATTGAAGAGAAAAAAAAATTAAAAGACCAGACATTAACACATCATAACTAAAAGCTACACAGAAAATCTGATAAATTCAGTCATATTTATTCTGCTTTCACCTGAAATATGGCTACTGTCTGGTATAATATAGAAGTAATTCTTCAGTGAGAATGAAAAAAAACAGATATTACTACAATTTTGTGTGAAAATTCTAATTAATAAGATTGAATATTCTGTTTCAATGGCATCAATCAAAAACTATTTTAGTGTCTAGTGTGTGAAATATGCTGGACTGCTTTTCTCTGTCCTCAATGGCAAGAAACTCAAGAGATATAGCTAAAGTTAGCAAAGGAACGACATAGAGAACAGATACGATTTCTCAAAATGAATTATAAAAGTTTTCTAATTAAGCTGGTTTAGTCTCCAATATTTACATTTGTTTGAAAGGTGATGTAACAGCTGTCTTCTGGGCCTCAACATATGCCAGCAATGCAATGTCCCTCTCCCTGTATTCTCTACCTTTGCAAATGGCTCACAAAGTATTGGCAAAGGTTACCAGGAGCAAAATCTGGCCAGCCATCAGTTTTGGTATAACTCAGGAGCTTAGGATGGTTTTACATTTTGTAAAGGTTGTAAAAAGTCAAAATCAGAAGATTTTTTGACTCGAACATTTTATAAAATTTAAATGATGGTGTCCATAAATAAAATTGTTTTGGACACATTCACTCATTTGTGTATTATCTATGACTGCTTTTATCCTATCCTATATGAGAAAAGCCTAATATGCAAATTAACCAAAGGGCAGAATGACTAGTTGGTATGATGAGCACTGACCACCAGGGGACAGGTGCTCAACGCAGGAGCTGCCCCCTGGTGGTCAGTGCGCTCCCACAGCGGGAGCTTCACTCAGCCAGAAGCCCCGCTCACTGCCGGAGAGCTCAGCAGAGGTGGCAGAAGCCTCTCCTGCCTCCGCTGCAGGCGAGCAGTAAGGAGTGAGGAATCTGGACTGCAAGAGCCCTGGACTGTGAGAGGGACGTCTGCCAACTTAGACTGGATCCCTGTGCCTCTAGTATTATGATAAATAGATCAGTAGAGTAGGAACAACGGAGACTATATATACACAAAGCCTAAAATAGTTACTGCCTAGACCTTCACAGGAAGTTTACTGACCCTAGACCTAGACAAGTGCTTTCTAGCTTTAATATTCACACAAGGCACTTGAATATCTTTTGAAAACGCAATTTCTATTTCAGTCTGGAGTGGGGACTGAGACTGTATTTCTTACGAGCTCCCAATGATACTGATGCAGGTGATGTAGACCATTTTGGGTGACAAAGGTGTGGGCCATAAGTATGAAGTCACCTTGTCCACTCCCTCTCCTGATTATTTTATATCCAATTCATCACAAAGCCCTTTACTATATCTTAGTTTTTGTCTTTCTCTTCTGGATTACAATTAGAAAGTCCTAATTAGTCTCTATTTATGTCTTTCTCTTTACCTGGTGACCAGAGTACTCTTTCTAAACCATGAATTTGATTATGTCATTATAATGCAGAAATTTTCTGCAGGGCTCTCCACTTTCAGGATAAATTGCAAATCCTGTAGCAGAAGATGTAAAGCTCATTAAATCTGTCCCCTGTCTCAATGCCCAGCTTTGTGTGCTGGCAAACTCCATGAATGTCCTATTCTAGACTTTTTAAAACACACACAGTTCCTGGAACAGCATCTTCAGTTGCTCATACTTTAACTTGTATTTTTTTTTGTAGTAAATGCTGAAAGTACAAATGAATGACTGATGTATAAAAGAAGAGCTTAGAAGAGAAAGTTTGGTTATCTGAATGCCACCACCTCTCCGAAAGCAAGCCACTATCTTATGTTCAGCCTGATTAAAATCTACATTTTGAAGGCTTCTCTAAAATAATGCAGCTTTAGGACTGGTTAAATGAAGCAAATAAAGAAACATGGCTGATGGCCTGGTAGAAGTTTTGCAAGCATTTGAAAAAGGAGCTCTGAGTCTGTAGGATGGCATGCACACTCCAAATATAAGCTGCTGCCGCACTTTATTCTTTTCTACCAGCGGAATATTGTTTATACCACTGTGGCAGTCCTGGGAGTGCCTGCTTGGATCTCCCTGATGCCAAGCCTCAGTGGGCAGACGGCCTCCAGCTGCTGCATCCCCTACAGCCACATGCACAGCACAGGCTGTGCTTCCTCAGTGACTACACCTGACAAGGGGACTGGAACCAGTCCAGGTCTGCCCAGTGCAGCACTCCCCTTCACTCCGGAGTGACCCATCAGATTGGCAAATCCCTCTGAACTGCCTTGCTGCCTGAGACTCCACCTTTCTCTTTCCCTCAGTTCTTCACAGATGGCTCAGCTCAGTCTGAGGCGCTGCTTGCCTACTTCTGCTCCAGCTTTTTTTTTTTTTCCGGTTATCTGTTTCTCCATAAAAAGCTCTCATACTTTTATCTTGACATCTGCTTCCTAAACACCTGGATTGCAACATCTCTACCCATTAGCTATAGATTTGTGAATAATTTGTAAAATAACTTAACGTAGCAATCTTAGTACCTATGAATCCCAGAGACATATAAACTCAGATCATTGTTTGTTACTGAAATAAGCAAACATTTGAATGAATAATATTGTTTAAATTTGTTTAATAATTTTAAGTGGCATATTTTAAAAAGTGGTATTCCATGTCTTAGAAATTGAATTTAAATATGTTTTCTTACAAGAAAACTGCTCTCCTTGCTTTAAGTAGCATTGTGTCCATTTCTCTCCCTGAAATCAAATGGTTGTGAGCTCACTCTCCCTACACAGAACATTTGGATTCATACTTCTTTGCTGTGTGACATAATGTGATCTTGTGAGGATGAAGTGAGTGCTTAATAAATGTCACATATTTTCAGTATTGTATTTCCCCAGTGAAAGCTGGGCAAAATTACTCTGTTCTACAAAATTACATATGAATGTCTGATCTTGGAATAAGAATTTCTATATAGTGATCTCATTCTACCTTTGTCAGGCTGCCTTAATAATAAGGGTCCCAGAGATTAAGGTTGCTGCATGTCAATGTATCAAAAACAACACAAAAGAGGTGAAAAGCACTCAAGAGTGCTAATTAAATTGTCCCCAGTGTTCATCTTTTTGGATAGTAATAATATTCATGGAATCCTCCAATTCCAAAACTCAGTTTTATTTCACTGCTTTTAAATTCCTTGGATGCTCAAATTATGTACTGTTATTTAAACACAACACAACACACACACACACACACACACACACACACTTACACACACACGTACACACACACACACAAACACACACACACACACACACACACACACACACACACACACCACCTATTATACCAGGAACATTTGTAAGTACTTTACAAATAATAATTGAATCACCATAGATGCCTTATTGAGGATACAGGTTCTGCCTAGTGAGGGTTTTCAGGCAGATAGATTGCCTGTTTTCCCAAACATGTTGACACTCCCTGCTTTTGTGGATGTTGCCTTTATCTAGGAAAGTCCTTTGACTCTGATACATTCTATGTTCTCTGTATCTTAGTTTAGTATCCTTTTCCTTAGTATGTAAACTAGCAGGGCTGAATCAGTAGAAGTCCACAAAATATGGAGGTTGTAGGCTCATTGATCCTACTTATTAGCCATGCAACCTCAGAAAAAATCACAGAAAATCTCTGTCATAGACCGTGTATAAAAAGAAATAATAGTATTTGAATAGCTTGCAAAACAAGATAAAAATGTTCATTAAAATATTATATTATACTGTTGTATACATGTATGAGTTCTAGAATCAGACACATCCCTACCAGCTGTGTGACTTTGGGAAGTTTTACTTAACTTCTTCATGTCTCAGTTTCCTCATCTGTTAAAAGAGGGTGTGAATAAGTGTAAAGCACTGATACATAAAAAGCAAAACATTTTAAAGCACATAGAAAAATATATGCTTCACTGTGCCTCTATATCTTTACTATAAATCAAGTTCAGAAAATGTTATCTGAATTCCAGCTCACAATATACTGTACTCAACTAAGAAATATTTTTGTGCTATTAATGAGAACTCATATAATTTTTAAAAATAAAACCCAGGCCTAGCTGGTTTGGCTCAGTGCATAGATCATTAACCTGCGGACTGAAAGGTCCCAGGTTGGATTCCAGTCAAGGCAGATGCTTGGGTTGCATTTCAATGCCCAGTAGGGGGCCTTCAGGAGGCAGCAGATCAAAGGTTCTCTCTCATCATTGATGTTTCTATCTCTTTCTTCCTTTCTCTTCCTCTCTGAAGTCAATAAAAATATATTTTAAAAATAAATATAAAACAGAGCAAGTGGCAAGCTGTTAAATAATCTAAACACAAGTCTTTTTATGTCTACTAAATATCAATACATAACAAAAATGAGTCTTAAATCCTTAGAGTATTTTATGAATATGTAGTTTTTATTTGTGCTTGAAATCCATCTGTATAGAGGATCAACTTAAATTATGTGTGCATTTTTACTGCACAGATGGTTGGCACCCTGAACCCCCAAACTGTTCAAAGGTCAACTGTATATCACTTTTATTTTTTAAAATGGAGTAAAAAATTATTTTATAATTTCCCCTTAAAGCAATGGGCACTTTTTTCTCATCTATATTTAAAGTTCGGGAGAATTCTATGGTGAAGCAGTAAGGATAATTTTCTATATATTCTTTTTTAAAAATCAAACTGTGAGACTCAGCTTTTTAAAAAATAACTGGAGAGGGAGTTGTTAAAAAGGTTGTATTTTTCATTTTATACTCTTTTTACTTGCTCTCTCTCAAGAAATGTAAGTACTGCAATTCTAAAACTTATTTGGTGCCCTAACTCACTTGGCACAGTGGATAGAGCATTGGCCTGCATGCTGAAGGGTCGCAGATTTGATTCCAGTCAAGAACATGTACCTTGGTTGCTAGCATATACCCAGTAGGGGGTGTGCAGTAGGCAGCTGATCAATGTTTCTCTCTCATCAATGTTTCTAACTCTCTATCCCTCTTCCTTCCTCTCTGTAAAAAAATCAATAAAATATATTTTAAATAAAAAAACTTATTTGGCAAAAATCCTAAGAATCTGCAGTTTTAAAATGGAATATACCTTAAGTTTCAAATACTGAAGCCTCATGAGAAGTTCATGTACAACACAACCACAGCTATGTCTGTGGTAAATATGTAATTACATTAGAATTTTAGAAACTGTTATTGTTTTTGACAAATTTACTTATCAGATTAGGTTAGTGCTAATAAAAAACATATACAATTAGATTGATAATGCAAAATAATGCATCAACATAAAGTTGTACCTAATGGCAATCTGATATTCCTGCCTTCAATATGCCTAATTTATAGCACAGGATGTAAAAAAAACATTTGCTTTTGTTATTTCTGTGATTTGGGATGATTCTTGGTGAATCAAATATAGCTTTTGTTGTTAGTTTTAAAAACCATGTAACATCTTGATAAAAGCAGTCTATAATGATTTCAAAGCAATAAACTAGCTTTGTACCTCTTAAAATTGTGAAAGGATGTAGAATTTCTAATGCTAAACAGAATGATATTTGTTTTCTAAAATATTTAATTTGTTTTAAACATTGTTTATTTGCACTTCCGTGGTATTTTGCAGCGTTTTGTTTCAAGTATCCTCAGAGAGAGGTTTCTCTGTGCTCATTCCATCCCAGGAGGATTAAGGGGGGACCTGAGTACAGATCTGTGTGTTTCAGGACGGCAGCTCTCCTTCAGATAGAATCTTCAAGGTTCAGCTGTGAGCCAATGACTTCTAAAAACACTGGAATCTCAATACTGTGCAGAATGTACACCTTGTTACTGCATTTCAGATCGTCTGACAAAAAGTGTGCCATAAAATATTTAGACTAGCACATTAACTTAAACAGAGTTTATATATATATATATTTTTTTTTGTTAATTGTGAATGTTTCTATTAGGTATAAAATTTGAGCATAAAATTTTACCATACCAGTAACAATGTAATTTTATGTCAGAAACAAAATAATTTTCTAGTAGAAAATATAGCTGCCATGGGAGAATGACAAATTAGAGTAGTCAAAAGAGATTACTTGGCTTCCTTTTAGTGGAGGGCTGGGAATTATTACATCCTTCCTGGATAAGCTGTTTCTAAAAGGTGTTCACCTTTGATTCTGGTCTATTTTACAGCTGTGAGTTTAAGCTGAAGAGAACTTATAGTGATACATATGATTTTTTCATCACAGAGTGACACTTATTTCATAGTGATATAATTGATATGTGCTATGGATTAGATAATTACACTTACTTTCCCATAGAATATTTACCAGTTTGGGATTTATTATCAAGTTTAATATTACTTATATCACATACAAATATGTTTGTATAAATGTGTATATGAATCTGTCCTTTAAATTTTCCTTTGAACCAATTTTAACCTTTTATTAGTAACATTAATGCAAATAAAATTTTAGCTTGTGTTCATTTTATATTAGCATCACAACCATGATTTTATCTTTTTAAAATATATATTTAACAGAAAACTCTTATAACATAAAGCAAATGCATTTGAAGAAAATGAAAATATTATTAGGATAATGTTTGTAAATTTTAGATCAATTTTAGACAAATTTGGGGTCAAACAAATGGGACTATTCAAATGATCATAAATCAGGTTTTAAAAAATCTCTAATCTTCAACTAATACAAGGTTGACTGTTAAGGATTAAAACAAATTTAAGATCTTCATGGATCAGAAACTTTTGTCAATCAATCACTGAACCTGGAATATCTGTATTAAATGGGTATTGGAAGTGTGCTATCATCCTACTTAATGTATCTAAGAACAATTTATAACTAATAGGAAGCCAGAAGCATTCCAGGCATTATAATATGTTTTATTTGTAAAAGAACAAACCACAGATGTACACACAAACACAAATGCTCAGACCCAATGCTATGCAAATTGTTCAATGTTCCAAGCAGTAAACTTTCAATGTATCACACGTAGTTAAAATGTAGGGAGAGTGAGAGTGAAATATCAGACACCTTTGGACCATCTACCCTCCTCCCAATCACAGTACACTGAAGTAATACATACAGTCTGGACTTGTTTCAAACTCAAACTTGCGACTGTTGGTCCCATATCCAGCTGCTGTCCGGGCTCGGATTTGGAATATATAAGTGGTGTCAGGCTTGAGGCTATTGATGGTAACATTTGTGCCCCTTGCCCTCAGAATGGTATAACTTGTCTCTTGCTCCTGCTTTGAGGTAAGAAAGAGCAAGTTAAAATCAAATCTTCATAATGCATTAACTGATTAAAAGTAAACTACTCAAAACTATTTTAAAATGTAGCATAGGAGAAATAAGAGAGAGACGATAATCACTTCACTCTCTGAAGGTATTTTTTTAGAAAAAAAAAACATTTAGAGTTTCCTAATCTGGATATAATAATTTGTATTCTGCACATAAAGCAGGAAAGTTAGTTTTCATTCTTGCCAATTAGTGAATCTCTGAACAAAAAATCTGTTCTATTCAAGCATAAGGCTGAAATTTTCATCCTGATTAAAAGAATACATTTGCCAAGAGGAAAATACTCCTTTGCATTGTTCCTAATAGGAATGTCCCACTGATTCTCAGATAGGAAATATTTTATCTATTGCAAATTGTTAAACTTAAAAAGTTTATAGCTTTACATTAATAACTTTATCAGCATCAATTGAGTTGTATTGTATTTGCATTGTATTGAAGTCACAGTGATTTAACAGAAACACAAATCCTCAAGTTGAAGTCTAGAAGTATATTCCCAAGAATTTCATCTAGGAGAATCAATTCATTGTACACGAACAGGTTTACATTACACATCAACAGTAAAGTCTTTTTGTATCAAACTTTGTTTAAAAGATGAATTTACACAGAATCTCATTTTTTATCTAACATATATTAATATCTCCTGAGCACTTTATGGAAAGCCTGTTTTTGAGCATGATGAACTGTTCCTATATCTGGGTGAGGTCTGAAGTGGGGAAGATGACATAATGCTTGTCCTCAGCCAACACTAGGTCGAACATTGAAGAAATAAGGTTGTATGTAGGTTACATATACTTTTTAGTCAAATATGCTGGTAATGATAGACTTGGAGTTGATATATTTAATAATGAAGAGAGATAAATAGATTTTATAAAAATTATTTCATTTGTTAAAAAAAACTTTCACTAGCCCTCATTGAGTGAAATATTACAATATTTCTAAGTGTCACATATATATGGAAGTTATTTTTAAATTTATGTATGTATGATATAAATACTTACATATGTATTTAATAATATTACATAAGTGTATCAAATTTAGAAATGCATAGAAACAGTAAATAGATTTAGACATTTTTCCCCTGCACTGGTTAATATTGCTTAAAAATAACCTTGTGTTATACTTTATTGGTGGAGAAAAAAGTAAGTTCAGAATTTTTTTATATTTGCAAAAGATATGAATTTATATTATTTTTTCAAATGGCCCACATATCTAAAAGGTGGGTGCTTTGTGGTTCTGCTACCAGGTCTGAACTGAGGCACATCATCACTTTTTATTTTGTTTCACCAGCTATGATATGGATTCTTGTGTTTTCACAGGCTTTGTCACATTTTTAAAAATAGAAGATCATGGTCACAGGAGTATTTGACAGTGCCCTACTGGATCACAGAAAACTAGGAGATAACTTATTTATAGTGTGATTTGGCCCAATTAAGTTTATTAGGCCTCTATTCCTTTCAATTAAATGAGACATACGTTTTCTGTGTGTGGTGTGAGTGATGGGGAGAAGGGGGTAAGAAAAGAATGGCATGATACTTGTGAAATATGTTAACTTCAATAAATAAAATACCTACATTTGCAAAAACATTCATACATTATACCTTTTGTGCAATTGATCATACTTAACAATCCATTGTCATGTGGAGGTAGGGAGGTAATGCAGGGAAAAACATACTAATGAGTAGTCATGGCTGCCAGGATTCAAAACAGAGACCTAATGTTGACTAGCAGTGAGGATGTGAGAAATGCAAATAACTTCACTTGACTCCAAATTGTCTTTCATTTGTAAAAAAGCCTGTTTTCCCACTTTCACAGGATTATCAGACAGCTCCAAGTTAAATAATGTATGCAAACATTTTCTATAAATATCAACTATTATGTAATATACAACTTACTTTTTATTCATTTTAAAATACTTTGTAAACTGCAACAAATACACAAATATGTTGTGTTCATATTAAAACCAACCAACTCTGATGATGAGGTTTGAATATGTCTTGCTTCCAAATCTCACAATCATTTATAAACAGGGAGAAATAAGTCCTATTTAGTTATGAAATATCACAGTCTAAATTCTACTTATAAATAACCATATACCTATTTTTCCAAATTTATTACTGAACCATAATTTTATGATCTGAGACAGACTAACACACCCACTCCCATCTTCTAAATGTCCTTGTAAAAAGCCAAGAAAACTTTCTTTGTCAGTTCAATAATAATACAGGAGTTTTGTTATTAGGTCAATGTTTCTATTAAATAAAATTCATGTGAATGCATAGATGAAGTACTGATGATTACAGGCAATAAACTAAGGAATAGTTCATCGATGGACTAAGGAATCACTATGAAATAGTTGGTAGAGCAATAGGTCTTGATGTGGAAGGACATAAATGTCATTTCTAATAACTAGGTGTCTTAATTTTGGTAGTAACATCTCTGCTGTGGCTTATTGAAGTTGAATGGAGGATATTCTACACAATAATTTCTAAACCCCTCTTTACCTATAAGTCAAAAAAGTACCATGTGACTACAGATTTAAACAAAGCACTGCCACTTTGTATCAATGTCATTCTTTTCTTCATAAGAGCATAGCTTATGAGTAGGTAACTTCTTTCCCTACACAAACCAACTCTATCACATTGTCTCCCCACCTTTTCATAATATTTGACCTCATAGTCCAATATGATCCCATTAGGGTGTTCAGGTTCTTGCCAGGATAAAGATATGCTGCTCCCGGATGTCCGGTCCTTCTTAATTATCATGACAGGTGATGGAGCTGTAAAGAGAGGATGGAGGGGTCACAGGAGAGGGCAAATTAATCAGGTTGTGAATGTGGTAAAGAGGATCAGAGTGCAAAGGGAATAGCAAATGGAATCTATCATTGTTCTAATTTTTGGCAAGAAAACACTATTTCCATTTCAAAGGCTCCTGAGTATTAATCTGGCCCCATATCAAGCCTCGGCAGCTGGATTATAGCCCTGGTACATACAGGCCTATGGAAAATGAGCTGAGATTTTCAGCTGCTGGTGGAATAGTGGCAAGTGAGCAGATGTTTTCAATCTGCTACTCTAATGTAAGCAATGAAATATATTTGATATATTTAAAATAAGAACAAAATATCAGGACTACCTATTTGTTATAATGTTGCAAAATTATTAATACCAGATTCTTCAGCTCATTGGTAACATTTTCATCCACAACTCTGAAAGAGGACTGGAATCCATTATGCACAAGGAGTCCCAGGGTATCAATAGGTAATAATAATATTGAGTGTAGTGTAGAACAGATAAGATTTAGGACATATAGTAGGACATAGCTTGACTACTGACAAAAAATCTCTAATGGATAAAAACATATACCAAGAAAATGTAGCAATCTTCTGCTTTAATATTTTTTTAATTTCCTTAAAAATATTTAATAAGAACTACCAATGAAATGGCTGCTGTTTGTACCACAACTCTCAACCTATATTATGAAGTTTTTTATTTGTTATGTTTTGCTATGCATTATCAAAAGAATAGAACATGAATAAAAACCATCTGTTTGGATCAGATATCAGAGGGTCACCTTCATTTCTGATGGAAGATTAAATATATTTTAAGTGATATCCTACTTTAAATCCTTCCATTAAAAAGAAAAACCCATACTCTCCATCAATTCACTTCTGGTTTCAAATCTCAATCTTGGTACTTTGGCAACAGAAATATTTCACTTGATATTCAGTGACTTTCTGCTTTAATGGAATCCAGCGAAACACATTACAAACATGAAAAAAAAATCAAGAATTCTTAGGTACATTAACTGCTGAATTCTTTTCATTGCTGAAAGACCTATTTTCTCATCAACTTTTCTCAAATCAAGGACTATAAAAACCCTGTGTTTGTATTTCCCACAATGACTAACAGACTTGTTGATTTGATGTTTCTGTGATTATCTCATGCCAACCTTTATATAAACAACTGAGGAGACAGATAGAAGCTAGGTAGACAGGGCTGGGATCATGGTGATGGGGAGCGGTGGGGAAGTAGAATCCAGCTAGGTGGAGTTACTAAGACAACCCAGCTAGATGGAGATGTAAGCTTTAAAATGTATGGGTATTATTAACACAGGCAGTTTGCAGATAGCCAATCACAAGGCAGTGAGGCATATAACCAACCCAATAATGTTACTAAGACAGAATTCTTTGAAAGGACCAATCAGAAGCTAGCAAGGCATGTATTTAGTCCTAGACAAACAAACAAAACAAACAAAAAAACACACATTTTTCTCTTTCTTTCTATCCCCTCTCCTCTTTCTCTGGTTTGTTCTGGGTTCCATGAGTTGTGCTCCCTTGTGCAGCGAATGGAAACTCTAGACACTAGCCTGCTTTTGGAATCCTCTCTATACCTTTTCCAGGACTGGCTTCTCTCGATAAAATTTGATTCCACTATCTATTTTTTGTACATGAATTCATTATTTGATTTTGTGAGACAACAAACTTTGACCCAAACACCAAATTTTGGTTTCACAACCTGTCGCTTAGATTTTTCCTGTTTATAAATGCCTTTACCTTTTATTCCTCACATAAAATCAATTTCATTAAGCCTGCCTCATGACACTTTATTGGAAAATGTAAACCTTAATGAAGACTCCATTGCAATAAATTTCCCATTCTTCTATCTCTATTAGTTGTAAAATCTGCTTAAGAACTCTTTTGTAACTAAAGCATCATTACTTTGATTGATTGGCCTGGGAATGATTTTGAACCTTTTGCCAAGGAAAAATGTAGGTCTTGCTTTTCTGCTGGAAAAGAAAATTCATTTCCTTCTTTACTATTGACAATTAATATCCTCTCATGAAACATAATTTTCCAGTTATCTTTGCTGTTTTTAAATTCAATACTATTTTGTTATCATCAAAATTGACTCACAACATCCCCATTCCTCACCCCTGCATGGTTACTGTTCTGAAATTGATTCTAAGCAAAGAATAATTTAATTTGGTTATATTTAGTTGAAATTTTATAAACATACTTAATAATTATAAACATATCACTGAGCTATAAATAACAGATTTGTTAAATCATTGAGAATAATTTTCTTTTTATATATTCTAATACTTAGAAAAAGCAAGTTATTATCCAATCATTAATATAAAAATCTCTGCTCCAATGCCGTTGGAACCAAATTTTGCTTTTTATGCAAAAAAAAATGGAGAAATACCACAAATTTTCCTGTTGAAAGAAACCCATTTTAGAGTAACTAATGTATGCTTACAGAGCATTTCAAAGAGGCTAAATGTTGGAAAACTTTTCTAGTGAAGTCAGGGAGACTCTATATTTATTCCATATCACCTTGAATATGATTTATTTTCCTTAACGGCTAAAATACATTTTTAAAGAAGCTTTGAAAATCACCAGGTATAGCATATCTCTTAAAGAGAAAGAGAAAGCAATTCATATCAAAAAACAATTGTGGCTAGAATTGAATTAACTTTTTCAGGAAAGCTCTGCAGGCTGTTTTTGGGATCTGCCCACATTTTACTGCTTCTGCACTGAGCAAGACTTTATAACTGTTGAAATTCTTCAAAGGTCTTTGAGCAAGCTGCAGACCCTATTGGACTGTAATAAATAGCCTTTTGTAATTCCACACTTACTTAAGTAGAGGCAATTGCTCAAAGCTTGTGTCATCTCGAGGTTAAATGAACCTTTTCTGATTGCTGCTTTTAGGCCCCTGTTAAGTCATTTGTTCTGCTCCTTTAATATAACCCCTCACCCCCTGTGTTGGATGCTTTTTCACAGTCTTACCACAGTGCACCAGCTGGAATCCCAGTACATTTGGGTAATGCTCATCAATATTTTAATATTAATAAATAATTAACAGAATTGTTTTCTCTCCCCAAATAAATAACTTTAAGACATAATAAAACCTGCAGAAAAAGAGAAATTTTATGGGCACTCTACTATATCCATGCTTTCTAAAAAGTTTTTTACAACCCATTTTAACACATGTCTTAAAGTATAATTTATCTATACTTCCACGTGTGCTTAATAGAGCTTATAATAATAGTTAAAATCAGTGGTACACATTATGTTTGGTTTTTTTTAGCTATTCTTCATGTATCAAAAGATGTTTTTCAATGTAGTAATTTTCAAAATCCACAGAAATTCCTTAAGTTTTATTTCTGTCTAAAGTAACATGACATTGTAATGTATATCATAAAATAGTTTTGATTTATTTTATCCTTAATTCTTAGCTTTTAAAATTTGTGATTTGAAAGAATGTTGGGTATAGACATATGAAATAAAAAGAAATCTATCTTAAGACTAGAGAGTCAAAACCAGTTTGGCTCAGTGGATAGAACTTCAGCCTGCAGACTGAAGGGTCCCAGGTTCGATTCTGATCAAGGGCATGTACCTTGGTTGCAAGCACATCCCCAGTGGGGGGTGTGCAGGAGGCAGCTGATTGATGTTTCTCTCTCATTGATGTTTCTAGTTCTCTATCCCTCTCCCTTCCTCTCTGTAAAAAATCAACAAAATATATATATTTTTAAAAACCTAGAGAAATGCTCAGAACAACAGTGAAAATTTATATAGGAGGAGCAGGCAGAGGTTTTTCCAGGCAAAATGCTGGTGTACATCCTAAAATTGCAATTATTGGTGAGCACCCTAATAATCTAGGATTAAGAGTTTAAATCTGGTGCCTCTTTTATGTACCTTAAATGACACAAGTGATTTCCCTCTTATTAAGAGGAAGAGGTTAAAAACACAATAGGCTATCATGAAAATGGCCAGGCAGTTATGAAGTTTGGTAAATGGACATTTTTGCAGGGGGAAAAAAAAAGGAAGAAACTGTTAACCAGAAAAACTAAACAGTAGGAAGCTAATTCTTTTTGTAAGTTAATAGCCCACTTAAAAATAATATATTGGTGTGCAAAATGCATTTTTGTTGTATTGATCCTATATAATAAAGAGCTAATATGCTAATTAGACCACACAGCAGTATAACCATCCGGACAACCTTCCAGAGGAAGCCAGGACTGCGAGGGCCAAGGCCCTTGTATGAATTTTGTTCATCAGGCCTCTAGTTGGTGTATAATAGGGAAGAAATATTTGATTCTTAGCTTTTTCTATTCTGGGTACAATCCGATATAAGTGTCTTTGGAAAATACAGAAAGAAAACATGATATATCAGGTAAAATGAAATATATTATATTTTAATTAAAATATTTCTTTAAACAAATGCAAATACAAGGGAAGACAGTGAAGGTTAGGAAGGAGTGATGAAGGTTAGGGAGGTTCATGGATCACACAGTTAATCATCCTCCATGAAGCTTTCTTTAACTAACTTCTGAAGCATTCTGAGCATCTCAGTATTAAAATAATTCTGAGCCTGTTGTGTTGCTATGGATAAACTCATGGCTGTTTCAATTCCTTCCTCTTTAATTTTTTTCTTTGGTCATGACGTAGGACTAGACAAATAATTTCACCCTATGTTGTCTAGCAATATGTGTTTCACAAAAAAAAAAAAAACTATATTAAAATGTTTTTTTTAGTTTTTGTTTTAAAGAGATAAAACTTTCGGGAGAGGAAAAAAATGGCAGCAGAACAGAGGGATGCGATCTGAATCTGCTCACAGGGCAGAAGGAGGGAGCAACTGAAGGTCCTGCAGGGAGCATTTGTTGGCGAGTAGGGGGACAGCTGTACTCCAGGAGAAGATAGGGGACTGCTGGGCTGGCCTCCCCAGCCTGAGCAGCCCCAGTACTGCTGGGTTCTCTCCCTGAGCCAACTGCGGGAGGAGGTGCGCGGAGGCAGACCACGACATCTTGAAGGGGAAGGACCTGAAAATATATACAGCTGCAGTATGGGCTGATGGCTGAGACTCCCGGAACACCGGCACCCAGTTGGCGTGGCCGCGCGCAGAGTCCAGGGAGCTCGAAACTCCAGCACGGGAAGGTTAGATTTCCCTGGGGGTACTTTGGGCATGAAACTGAGGGGGCTGGCAGCCTGGGAGATCTGCACCTTGGAACTCAAAGCCTGGAGATCTGCACCTGAAATAACATCCGTGGCTGTTGGAGCTGGTAAACGTGGGAGAGGGCCCTTGGAGCTGGTGGCAGAGTTAATCCCTGGAGCGCAATCAATTTGGACCTGACAGAGGAGGGAGACCCGGAAGGTTTTGGGAGGGTCCTGGCTGCTAAAACAGCAGTCACCATTAGAGAGGCAGTATTGAATACCACAGGGACAGCAAAATTTCAGTTCAGGCTAGAGAGGACCAATAGACCCAGAGGTCAATCTAGAAACACTGCCACCCAGGGGCCAAATCACAAATTGACTCTTGTGTGACACAGGGAATTGATTACTCTTCGACCTTGGGAATACAGTCTATTTTCATCTACTCTTTAGTATCTTTTACTCTACCTCAACTTCACCTTTATACCACCACTCTCTTGCTGACCTTTCCCTATCTGGTGCCTTGTTTCCCTTACACTTTTCCCGCTTTAGATTTACCTTAATTCTTTCTTTTTACCACCTGTTAAAATTTCACCCCACTTATATATCTAATCTCCAACCACCTACTCCAAGTCCATATATACCTCTAGCTTCTCAGACTTCACTATCTTAAAGTGTTTTTATCCCTGTCCTTTTGCTGTTGTTTACTTGACTGTTCATTATCTCGATTTTTAAAGCAGGTTTATGAGATTGATTTGCTTATTCTTTTATTTTGGTTTGTATTGCAGGGGGGTTATTTTTATTTTTTGGTGTTGTTTCTTGTTTTGTTGTCCTCATTTGCATTGTTTTTAAGATAGATTTTTGCTTCTGTGTTCCCTCACCTCCCTTGATATTAGTAGTTGTATGTAATTTGTATCAATCTCCAGGTACTTGTTGCAGGTTTTGGTTCGGATTAGGGGCTGTCCTATAGGAGTTTTCATCCCACATTTATAATTTACTCCTTTTTTTTCTTCTTCCCCTTTTCCCATTATCATTTTGGAATTCCTGCCTTTCTTTTTTGTGAGTGTGTGTGTGTGTGGGGGGGGGTCTCTTTCTTTTTGTGTGAGTGTGGGTGTGTGAGTGTCTGTGTGTGTCTGGGGGAGGTTCTCTTTCTTTTTTCCCACCTATCACCGAATTTGCCTTTCTCTGGCGGTCACCTTTATTTGGAATTACCATTACTGTGACTACTATCCGGTTCAGTGCCTGGTGCATTGCACCTGGATGTGTTGTATTTTGTGCCGTTAAATCAACGCAGGAGAGTAAGAACTACATAACCAGATACACAGAGAAGAGAAACCGTGGGAAGACAAAAAAACAGCCTACATATGAAAGAAAAACAAGGCTCACCAGAAAAGGAGGTAAACAAAATGGAAGTTAACAACCTATCAGAGAAAGAAATCAGAGAAATGGTCATAAGGTGGCTGAAAAGAATGGAAGACAAATTTGATAATATGAGTAAGAACCAAGAGGAAATGAGGAAGACCCAGGAAGAAATGATGAAGAGTCAAGAAGAAACGAAGAAGAGTCAAGAAGAAATGAAAAGTGACATTGCTGAAGTAAAGAACTCAATAGAAAGTATTAAGAGTAGAATAGAAGAAGCAGAGGATCACATCAGTGAGCTAGAAGACCAGGTAGGAAAAAATAACCAAGTAGAGCAGCTTCTAGAAAAAAAAATTAAAAAGCAGGAGGAGAGCGTAAGGGAACTTTCGGACAACATGAAACAAAACAACATCCGTATAATTGGGCTTTCAGAAGGACAGGAAACTGAGCAAGGAATAGAAAACCTGTTGGAAGAAATAATGACAGAAAACTTCCCTGATATAGGAAAGAAAAAACTCACACAAATCCAAGAAGCTCACAGAGTCCCAAGCAAAATAAACCCCAAAAGGCACATTATAATTAAATTGGCAAACACCAATGACAAAGCAAGAATCTTAAAAGCTGCCAGACAGAGACAGAAAGTCACCTACAAAGGAACCCCCATCAGACTAACAAGTAATTTATCAACAGAAATGTATCAGGCCAGAAGGCAATGGAATGAAATTTACAAAGTCATGCAAAGGAAGGGTCTGAATCCTAGAATAGTATACCCAGCAAGGCTCTCAATCGAAATTGAAGGTCAAATCAGGAGCTTCACAGATAAAAAAGGACTAAGGGAATTCGTCACCACCAAACTAGCAATGCAAGAAATGCTAAAGGATCTGCTGTAAAAAGAAATAGGAAGCAAGAAGGAACACAGGGGTAAAGAACAAAAATGGCAACATATAAGTACCTATCAATAACTTTAAATGTAAATGGTTTAAATGCTCCAATCAAAAGACATAGGGTAATAGACTGGATAAGAAAATACAACCCATGTATCTGCTGCCTACAACAAACGCACCTCCGAAAAAACGTGCACAGACTGAGGATGAATGGTTGGAAAAAAGTTATTCAGGCGAATGGAAATGAAAAAAAAGCTGGGGTAGCCATACTTATATCCGACAAATTAGATATCAAAGTGAAGGACATAACAAGAGATAAAGAAGGCCACTTCATAATACTAAAGGGAGCAATCCAACAAGAAGAAATAACTCTGGTAAACATAAACGCACCCAATACAGGAGCACCCAAATATATATAAAAAGTCCTAGAGGACATCAAGGGAGAGATAGACAGCAATACAATTATAGTAGGAGACTTTAATACCCCACTATCACCATTGGACAGATCCTATAAACAAAAAATCAGTAAAGAAACATCAATCCTCAATGACTCATTAGACCAGATGGAATTAATTGACATCTTCAGACCATTTCAACCCAAAGTCACAGAATATACATTCTTTTCAAGTGCCCATGGGTCATTCTCAAAGATAGACCATGTGTTGGGTCATAGGCAAAGTCTCTCCAAATTCAAGAAGATAGAAATCATATCAAGCATATTCTCAGATCACAATGTCATAAACCTGAAAATCAACTACAATAGAAACAATCCAAAGAAATCAAACACATGGAGACTAAACAGCATGCTATTAAACTATGACTGGGTTACTGGAGAGATCAAGGAAGAGATAGAAAACATCAGGGAAACAAATGACAATGATAGCACAACAATCCAAAATCTATGGGACACAGTGAAAGCAGTTCTGAGAGGGAAGTTCATAGCTCTACAATCCTACCACAAAAAACTAGAAACAGTGGCAATAAATTATCTAACCCAACAACTCAAAGAGTTAGAAAGAAAGCAGCAAGAAAAGCCCAGTGTAAGCAAAAGGAAGGAAATAGTAAAGATCAGAGCAGAAATAAATGACACAGAGACCAAAGAAACAATACAGAAGATCAACAAAACCAAGAGCTGGTTCTTTGAAAGGATAAACAAGATTGATGAACCTCTAGCTATACTCACCAAGAAGCAAAGAGAAAGGACCCTAATAAATAAAATCAGAAATGAAAGAGGTGAAATAACAACAGACCCCATTGAAATACAAAGGACTGTTAAAAAATACTATGACCAACTCTACTCCAACAAACTGGACAACCTGGAGGAAATGGATATGTTTCTAGAAAAATATAACCTCCCAAAACTCAATCAAGAAGAATCTAAAAAACTCAATAGACCAATAACTGGAAGAAATTGAAGCAGTCATCATAAAGCTTCCAGCAAACAAAAGCCTAGGGCCAGACGGCTTCACAGGGGAGTTTTACCAAACATTCAAGGAAGAATTAAAACCTATACTCCTCAGACTATTCCAGAAAATTCAAGAGGATGGAACACTTCCAAACTCCTTCTATGAAGCTAGCATCACCCTAATACCAAAACCAGATAAAGATGACACAATGAAAGATAATATAGATGCCAAAATCCTCAATAAAATTCTAGCAAATCGGATCCAGCAGTACATCAAAAAGATCATACATCATGACCAAATAGGATTTATCCCAGGAATGCAAGGATGGTACAATATCCTCAAATCGATAAATGTGATACATCACATAAACAAATTGAGAGATAAAAATCACATAGACATATCAATTGATGCAGAAAATGCATTTGACAAAATCCAACATCCTTTCTTGATAAAAACTCTCAACAAGGTAGGAATAGAAGAATCATTCCTCAACATAATAAAAGCCATATATGATAAACCCACAGCAAACATCATACTCAATGGGCAAAAACTACCACCATTTCCCCTAAGAACAGGATCAAGACAGGGTTGCCCACTTTCACCACTCCTGTTCAACATAGTACTGGAAGTATTAGCCATCGCAATTAGACAAGAAGAAGAAATAAAAGGCATCCAAATTGGAAAAGAAGAAGTTAAGCTATCCATCCTTATTTGCAGATGACTTGATATTGTACATAAAAAACCTGAAAGACTCCATAAAAAGTTAGTAGACTTAATAAATGAGTTCAGCAACGTAGCAGGCTACAAAATTTATGCCAAGATATCTATGGCATTTATATACACTAATAGTGAACTTACAGAAAGAGAGACTAAAAACGCAATCCCATTTACCATCACACCAAAAAATTAAGATACCTAGAAATAAACTTAACTAAGCAGGTAAAAGACCTATTCGTGGAAAACTACAGGACACTGAAAAAAGAGATAGAGGAAGATGTAAACAGGTGGAAGAACATACCATGTTCATGGATTAGGAGAATCAACATCCTTAAAATGTCCATACTACCCAAAGCAATCTATAAATTTAATGCACTCCCCATTAAAATAGCAGCAGCATATTTCACAGACCTAGAAAGAGCTCTCCAAAAATTCATCTGGAACAAATAAAGGCCCCGAATAGCCACAGCAATCCTGAGAAAGAAGCACAAAGTAGGTGGGATTTCCATACCAGATTTCAAGCTGTATTACAAAGCTACTGTTCTCAAAACAGCCTGGTACTGGCACAAGAACAGACATATGCATCAATGGAATAGAATAGAGAATCCAGATATCAACCCAATCCACTATGCTCAATTAATATTTGACAAAGGAAGCATGAACATAAAATGGAGTCAAGACAGTCTCTTCAATAAATGGTGTTGGGAAAATTAGACAGATACATGCAAAAAAATGAAACTAGAGCACCAACTTACACCATACACAAAAATAAACTCAAGATGGATACAGGACTTAAACGTAAGACAGGAAACCATAAAAATATTAGAGGAATCTACAGGAAGAAAAATCTCAGACATATGCCAAAAGAACTTCTTTGACCATACTGCTCCTAGGGCAATGGAAGCTAAAGAGAAAATAAACAAATGGGACTACATCAAAATCAAAAGCTTTTGCACAGCTAAAGAAACCATCAACAAAACAACAAGAAAACCCACTGTACGGAAGAACATATTTGCAAATGTTATCAGTGATAAAGGTTTAATCTCAAGCATCTACAGGCAACTCACGCAACTCAATAAAAGGAGGACAAATGATCCAATAAAAAAATGGGCAACAGACCTAAATAGAATCTTCACGAAAGAAGACAATAAGAAGGCCCAGAGACATATGACAACTTGCTCAAAGTCACTAATTATCCCAGAGATGCAAATCAAAACGACTATGTGGTACCATCTCACACCTGTCAGAATGGCTTACATCAACAAATCAACAAACGACAAGTGCTGGCGAGGATGCGGAGAAAAAGGAACTCTCGTGCACTGCTGGTGGGATTGTAGACTAGTGCAGACACTGTGGAGAACAGTATGGAGTTTCCTCAAAAAACTAAAAATGGAGCTCTCATTCGACCCAGTGATCCCACTTCTAGGAATATACCCCAAGAAACTAGAAACACGAATTAGAAAGGATATATGTACCCGTATGTTCATAGCAGCACAATTTACCATAGCTAAGAGTTGGAAACAGCCGAAGTGCCCATCAGCAGATGAGTGGATTAAAAAACTGTGGTACATTTACACAATGGAATACTACGCTGCGGAAAAAAAGAAGGAGCTCCTACCATTTGTAACAACATGGATGGATTTGGAGAGCATTATGCTAAGTGAAATTAGCCAGGCAGAGAAAGACAAATGTGACATGATCTCACTCATTTGAGGCATACAATGAATGACATAGACTGATGAACAAGAGTGGATCCAGAGACTGAGAAATGTCCATCAGAATGTCAAACCTCAGGGTAAGTGGCAGGCAGTGGGAGTAAGGGGGAAAGTCAATATATTTGAACTCTTGAACTAAGGTAAGTGATTTGTGTTTTTACATCCCTGACAAAGTTTATATAAAGTTACAAAAAAATGGCAGCTAGTTTGAGATTGAATTGACATGGCCTAGAGCTTGTCATATCCTATGGACAGCAGTCCTCAGGCTAGGCCCTCCTTAACCTCCCGTGACACCATAATACCCTTACATGATATTATTCTACAATGTCATTATAATATTTGATAGTTGACAACAGCATATTATACAATTATCCCAAATAAACTTACAAACTAATTCTTTGAATGTTGGGCAGCAACTTAAAAAAGGATAGGAAAGAAATTAATCACTTTCAGAAGGAATTAAGGCACTGGGAAGTCATCTGAGCATTCTATATTGGCCCTTCTTGCCCTTTCTGCCAAGAGGGACCTTCTTGTTACTATCCAAATACACACAGCTGTTGCCTGAGCTTTCAGTTCAAGCTGTGGCTGAAGCCTTTGGGCAGCTGGCACCA
This sequence comes from Antrozous pallidus, assembly GCA_027563665.1. Classification (NCBI taxonomy): domain Eukaryota; kingdom Metazoa; phylum Chordata; class Mammalia; order Chiroptera; family Vespertilionidae; genus Antrozous; species Antrozous pallidus. Next base: position 90,606,388 of record CM050514.1, read on the forward strand.
TGGATCTGTATCTTGACCAATGGTGTGAGCTGGGCCCTCTCTGGAGAAGAAACCTGGGTCCCCCGAGATATGTGATCAGTACCGGGACCCTGCCAGCAGGCGAGGGGACCCCAAGGCAGGTAATGGACTTGGAGGCCACGGGGGCATAGATTACAAAGGAGACAGAACTGAACCTCACATCACCCTGTTTGGCCTTTGAGGATGGCTGGTTAGCCAGAGACGGGTAAGATTCCTCAGGAAGGAACAACCTAAGACAGGCACAGTCGCAGAGGGGCCAACAGAAGACAACTAAAAGGTCAACAGAGGTGGGGCACAGACCCTCACCCACAAACCTTGTAGGGGCTTGAATTCTCACCCCTCCTGAGGGAGGTCTCCTACCCCCACGACTGCTTCGCCTCCCATGCACAACTCATACCAGGACCCAGGTGGCAGACAGAGACTCGGCCAGCAATAGCTGCTCTATATCTAAATTGAGTTTATTACCAGGAATGCTCAGGACCTACTCAAATTTGCAAATATTCCTTTCCACTAGTATTTACAGGGTAAACTAAGATTACTGCTTGAGTATTAAAATTGACAGGAAAATAGTAATCAAGTTTTCAGATTAATTTAAATTGGCCAAGTTAAATAAGTGAATACTCAAGAAAATTTAAGTGTACTGGACAAAAAGCAGTTCCTAAAACATTAACTGAAATATCTATTAGTAGTTCATCTCAATGTAAAATTGCCTAACATCCAAAGAACCTAAAGTAGTCATATTTGTGTGCAAAATTAAAATTTAAAATTACAAAGACTGCAATATAAAATTTCCAAAAGCCCCCATTAATCAAAAAAGAGGATGGGGCAGTGGGGTAATATCATGTAAGGAAAAAAATATCGAGTAAGTAAAATACATGTAGAAAATTCTTACTCCAGTAAAGTAAATTCCATTTGTAAAACCAACTGCAGGACACCCATGAAAAAACACACATGGTGTCAAAATAAGCCAAAGGAAAATCATTTAGGCAAAAATTAAAAAGAATCCCAAGTCTATTTTGCAGAGAGGATCCCTTTGTTAACTTTTGGTCGAGAATGTGTTTGTGTGTTTTCAGAGAACAACTCTAAGACCATGTGGGTTCCTGCGACTGTGAGGAACTCACTGATCTATTCCAGTCACGAGGATGGTCCAGAGATGGAGGACACTGACGACACCTTGCCATGCTAGCATTCGGCAGCTGTGCATGTCTGCAGGCATCCAGGACCAAACCAGAATGGATGGATCTTGCATTGCCATGATGTGTCCACTATCTGGATACCATTGCTGACATGTACACATAAAGAATTATTTGACACTGAAACTGGGACTCAGAACAGTTGGACATTGAAACTGAGACTGAAACATTTTTTGTTCTTATACATTTATTTCTAGTATGCAGAGGCAAGATATTTTTGAAGAAAAGAAACAGGGGAGAGTGATTGATATAGAGGCAGGGTGGCCTTGAACAGGCTGTCAAGCTACAGGGGGAAGGCTTGGGTGGATGGGAGGTGGATGCTGGGGGAGATCAACTGAAGGACTTGTATGCATGCATATGAGCATAACCAATGAATGAAAGAAACTGGGGTGGGGAGGGTGGAGGGTGGGGTTATGTGCTGGGGGGTAGGGGAGGCTGGGGGGAGGATAAGGGGGAGGGGGAAAGGAAAACATGTATTACTATAAATTATAAGTTATACTGCAAAAATATCAATAAAAATATATTTAAAAAATAAAATAAAAAGATAAAACTTTATAGGACCAAAGGTTGGATTATTCACTGCATGTTTTGTTCCCTAGTTCCAGGCCCTTGTAGTGGCACCCTCATGAATCAGTCATGCAATGACTGGTTCAAAAGACAGAGATATAGAGAAGTATTACCCTCAATAATTAATTATAGAACCCTAGTCATTTACTTATAGGTTTTCTCTCATTGTCAATGTAACCTGAGACCTTGACTGCATCTAATGGAAGAGGAGGAAAACAAATTACAATAGGAAGCACAAAATTAGTGTCACAAGTATTCCCATGTAAAGGGATCTGGCTAGAGATAGGGCTTGTGTAGTTTACAATTTGTATTAGACCCCCGCTCTGTCTTTGTGCATGCCACATCTACTGACAGATATGGAAAGGATTCGCTATTTTATCTATGGTGTTTTTAACTTACCATTACTCAGCAACTAAAATATGACCCATGGTTAGAAATAGGAAGTAAAAACTTCAAAATTCAACTCCTAAAGGATCTGGTTTGGTTAGTTTACAAATTCTTCTTTCTGAGTTTGGGAATTTTTAATGAACTTCTAAGGTGTCTCTGTGGTTTAGAGATCAGGAAAGTTAAAGTAATAACAAAAAGGGGTCTTTTATATATGAGCCAAAGCTTTTAAAAATTATCTCCATGAGAAAATATCATGCAGTAAATGGTTGAAAGGCTTTTTAAAAATCAGACATGCCTTTAAAAGCATTACTCGCTTACTTTTTATTACTTTGTAACATTCATTATAATGGCCACATAAGAATATTTCCTTCTCAGTTTTTTTCAGAAGTGAACATTTCTATTAAATCCAGAAATACTGTTGGGTTTGAATTAGCATAACCATTCATAGCTTAATGTTTTCCATCTTACCACCCTTACTCTAATTTCCCCACCCTGTCATTCTCCAGAATATCCTGTTTGGGTCCTAAGACTTACCATTTTTAAGGTTTGCTCAGTTTGGATTTCAGAATTGTACTTCTTTTTATGTTCTCCCTCTCCAACAACCTTGCATGCCAATCAGCTTCAACATCTGAAAACTGATGAATTTTCTTTCTAGTTTTCCAACTCTGCCTTAGTTCATGCTTTTCATCTCATTCTTTCCAGAATTTCAACTTTCTACATATTTTGATGATTTATAATTTTATAAACAGAATGAATCATGGAGCATCCCTTCCTTCCAAATATCATTTCAAATCCATTTTTCTAAACTTATTATCTGAGAAAATGCTTTAAAAAGATGATCTTACAGTCAATATTTTTAAGTAGTTGATATCAGAAAAACTCTTAAGATCACAAATTAGGAAAATTCTAGACTACAATAGAATTTATAACCTAAAATTCTCCATGTTATTAGTTAAGACTTCTCATAGACTGAAAAACACATACCAGATTTATCAGTTTTTATTCTTTCAAAGCTACAGTTGTAAAAACTCCCTTTGGTCATCTTTCTGCCATGTGCTTGCTGGACTCACTGTCTGGCATACTCAATCTATTCCTTTCCACTTGAAAAAGCTTGTCTATTCATTATTTTTATAAATTTACTGCTAATATCATTCCTCCCATGGATTTTTCTCAAGCCTGTTAGTAAATAGTTAATCAGATTCTTCCTCTAATCTGATATGCAATAGTTGTCCGTTCTTTATTATTATTGAATTGTGTTGTAATTACATCATCAGTTTACCTGTGTATCTTCCCACTAGACTGAGTCCCTCAGAGTCTTTGATGCCTAGCATAGTGCCCACCTTACATATATCTTGTTATATAGTTATTTTTATAATAAAATATACAGTGTATTTCCTTTTCAAAGATAAATTCTATTTACCTTCTGATGTTAAAATATTATCCAAGATGAAAATTATAATATGGTTAGCAGAGAGAGTATTTTAAATAAAATTATGTCATTCATTTTTTATAGTTTCCTCAATTGAATCAATAATGCTGGGGGAAAACATTGTAAGATATATAAAGTATAAGATATATACATAAAAATTTAATTCTTATTTTCTAGAAAACTTTTTAAATTTTAAATATTAAATTTTGGAGACCCCAAGGTACTTTTCAAAAGTGGATAATGCAGTTACAATATCAATCTTCTTCTTATTCAGCATGGAGCCATAAAAGAAAAAAAGAACACAGTAGTGATAAGAGTTCATTTTTTAAATATTCATTGTATAGATTTATCAAGATGAAATTTTATTTTTCACTTTTTCCAATTGCTTTTCACATTTCTCATTTTTAGTATTACTTTTTCCTTTATTTACCATTATCCAATATCCTCAAAGAATCAGAACAATTTTAAAATCTGCTGTTAAAAAGCACACAATAAAACTAGTTCTTCCCTCCTGTGTTTCTTCTTTATTTTCACGTTACTATTATTTCTGACATCTGTAGTCACCAAATGTGTGTTTTTCCCACACACCAAGCAATCCTGTGACAAGAGCTGGATGTACTACAATTTAGTTAATTTCTGGTACTATCAAAATACCATGAGGCTGTACCTCACTTCAGATGCCAACCCAAATAGTAGGTCCCCAGGTTATTCACAGATTCTGTCAAATTTGATTACAAATAGGAGGTTGCCAGGACTCCCTTCTGAGGTTTGATTAATTTGCTAGATCAGATCATGGGACTCAGAGAACACTGACATTCATTTACCAGTTTTAATAAGGGATCTGATAAGGAATGCAGATCAGCCAGAAGAAGTGATACACAGGAAAAGGCCTGGGAGGTACCACAGGCAGAACTCCCATACTTATGAAGTTGGTATGGATCACCCTCCAGTGTGTGGATGTGTTCCATCACCTGAAAGCTCACAGAACCTCATGCCTTTGGGATTCTTATGAAGTCTTTTCCCCATATGCCACTTTTTCTTCTTGAGAGAGTGGGAAGGGGATTGCTGAATATTCCAAGTTTCTCATCATAACTTGTTCTTTCATATGACCAGCCCTAAATCTGGAGTCATCCAGGAACCACCTCAGAATATCCCCTCATTAGAAAAAAAGATATTCCTCTCACCAAGGAACTTACAAGGGTTTTAGGAGCTCTGTGTCAGGAACCAAGGTCAAAGACCAAATGTTAGAACAAAATACATTTCTATTGTTTTTACCACTTAAGACATTTGCTGTAATCAGTTTGGCTCAATGGATAGAGCATCGGCCTGTGGACTGAAAGGTCTAAGGTTGGATTCCAGTCACAGGCATGTACCTTGATTGCAGGCACATTTCAGTGGAAGCTGTATAGGAGGCAGCTGATCGATGTTTCTCTCTCATCGATGTTTCTAACTCTCTATTCTCCTCCCTTTCTCTCTGTGAAAAATAAATAAAATATATATATTTTTAAAAATTACAAAGATTTTAGAAATTTTCTGCTAGAAACCAAGAGCAGAGATCAATATATATTTTCTATTATTTCAGATAGGTGATGTAGCTTTAAAAATAGATGGGAATAATTATAATAGGTTTCTAAATACAATGCTTCAATGTGAAAGAGGTTAATTTTGGTAAATAACTATTTTTAGGACTCTGTCCACAGGGAGTTCATTGATCTATACAATAAGAACTCATGTAAGTAGGAAGTATTAAATATTAGAACAAACAGTTTTTCTTAACTATTTGTCTTTGGAAAATACAGTATACTAGCAAACCCGTAATAATGTGTTAAGAGTTCACAGAATTAGTACATTTTAGAAAAAAAATAATGGTCTTTTGATTTGCTGAGTCATTTTAAGAGTATTTTTCTCTCCTTTTGGCATTTGTGGGACCATAAATGCTCTCAACATGTCTGCAGGGACAACAACATTGATATACAAGTCAATGAGAATGATAGCTGGTTAATCATAAAAGTGTGTGTGTGTGCGTGCGTGTGCGTGTGTGCGTGTGCGTGTGTTATCCTAATGTTCTTTCTTTACACAGATGATATAATGCTGCTGGAGGGTCTGGTTGTCTTTTATTCTTAATACAATACACTCAAATTCAACTACATATAGGGCATTGCTTTCTTTTACATCATTTACAAATGAAACATAAAGTATTTTCAAAATGTTTAGAGAGCTAGTTAGCTATGCATGCCTTATTTAAAAATATTCAACAGTCTTTATTTCTGAAAACATATACTTTACTTCTAAGTATTTGACTGAGCTTAAATTTAGAAAAATCCATTCCGGAGATTATATAAATAATACACAAAGATAGGATAGAATCTTCCCTTCCAGAGATCCAAAATTTGTTTGGGAAATATCTTACTTACTAAGGATTTGAAGTACCTCAAAATTTCCAAAAGATACAGCTTGACTTTGTGAGTAGTAGTATGTCTAAATAATTTTCAAAGTTCTCCTTGGGTAAGATCCCTAGTTATTATATTAAGGAAATCTGCATTTGCCAATGGGTAGGGGAGGCCAGGGGAAGATCAATGGGAAAAAACAAACAAAACAAAACAGAAATATGTACTACTATTTGTAATACTTTAAACAATAAAATAATTTTTTAAAAAATTCAAAGAAAATCTGCTTTTATGAGATTTTACTAGATATTATTCCACATTCCCAGTCAATATGATTGTTTTCCCCAACACCCCTGGCTTATTGTTTTAATTCAGAAGTTTCCATAAAAATAAAAATGCAATAGAGTAGAAAATTTAAAAACAGGATTGAAAACCAAAATTTAAATAAGTAAATATGAAATCTTGGGCAAAATCAAATAATATTTTATACAACATTTTAATTTAGGCAAGATTATTTTAGCATAGATGTCTCCAAAGGTTGAGAGAGGCATACCCTCAATGTAGCTTATCAATGTAGCAAATGGAAATGTGATGGGGAATGGATGATGACACAGGGTCAAGCCCCTGTGAATGCAGAGCATATTTCAGAACAGAACAGGGCTTACCATATTGTGAGTTTTTTTTTTCTTGATTGGTTTTAATTACTTTTCTTTTTCAATTATAGTTTACTTTCAATATTATTTTGTATTAGTTTCAGGCATACAACATAGTGGTATACTTCCAGATGGAAATATTTGGGGGAATACTTTGTTGTTTTTAAGAGTTGTTGAGATAATAGGTCTGTTCTAAGTCATTTAGGGGTAGAGCTACCACTGTCCAGCACAGTCCAGTTGGATCTAACTCTAAATTCTGGTGGCATTCTGTGTAGAGATTCTCACAAAGGGTTTGCTGCCATCTAATCAGCCGAATGAGTAGAGAGATACACCTTTAGCACAGAAGAGGATTGATATCAATCCTGCTCCCTCTTTACAGATAATGATAAGCAAGCCATTGTGAAAGATTACATTCTAAGACTGGTTCATGTGCTCAAATAGGACTGAAGGAAGAAGGAAATTTTATGTTATGTGTTATGTTTTATTTAGAAACTAAGCAAATCCTATCTAATAAAGAGCTAATATGCTAATTAGATCAGACGGTGGGACGGCCTTTCTTCTGAAACGACCTGCTGGAATGACCAGTGGGTGGGGGACAGGGCCAGTGAGCCTGCACTCTGAGACTAGCCATGGCAGCCCTGGAGGCCCCCCCCCCTTTTACAGAGGCAACAGGAGAGGCAGTGGCACAGGCTTGGTCCCGACAATGCCTTCCACAGAGGTGGATGCAGGGGAGCAGGCCTAAGGCACAGTTGGACATTCCCCGAGGGCTTCCAGGTTACCAGAGGGATGTCTGGCTGCCAGTTTAGGCTTGATCCTGTGAGAAGCGGGCCTAAGCTGGCAGGTGGACATCCCCTGAGGTGTCCCAGACTGCGAGAGGGACCAGGCCTGGTTGAGCGACCCCTGAGTGCATGAATTTTTGTGCACTGGGCCTCTAGTATAAAATAGTTTTAAGTAAGTTAACTTTTTTACTGGCTAACTATAACTATACATGGAAAGGGGACACTGGTAGAAATACTCCATACTTTTCTATATATTGAATGCTGTAGACATGTTTGTCACAAGTTATTGAATTTACAATTAATGATGCAAATCTACCTATAAAAGTTACCTCAGTTAATAAAGAAACAAAACATATTTATTTTTACTCAGAGTTTAGAATGTCACTGTATTAATTATCTTTTCTTATTTTCTATATTTTTGATGCTCTGGCATCTGGAGCTAACAGGACAGATTGGCTCTCTCAGTGCTAGCAAAGTTCTTCAGAACTGTAAAGATTGGCTAAGCAGTGTGCTTTCCATATGCAAACAAATTAAAACAGCATCTTCTCTACCTGGGTCTTACACTATAGCAGGTGACATTTTCCTGCCCTAATCAACCCAAGGCAGGTACCAGACAGCTAGAGCTAGTACCTCAGAGTTTACTCAAATTATCTGACCTAATTTTGCCTTGCTTTCCCACTAAACCACAATAAAGACTCTTGCCAAAGCTTTTCTTTTGCTCCTTCTATCTCCTAACTGACCCCATGCTTCCTGTGTGGCCCTCTGGGTGTGGCATTCCTCATGCTCTTGAGAAAAGTGAGTAACAAACTCTTTTCAATGGTAATCTCTGATCTGTTGACCTCATCTGACGTGAATAATAATAAAACCTAAATTTTAAGATAATCACAATAATAGACTATCATCCAGGGTTTTTTTGTTTTTCTTTTCAAGCAGGTTACATATCTCTTCATGATAGAGCTGATGAGCTACCTAAGAATCTAAGAAAATATCTAGCCCACACACAATCTTGGTATGCTTTTTTCCCCCTCTCATCCTCTTTAAACCCAAAATCTCCATGATGAACTATTTTTGCTGTTTGGCCAGCACTCATGATCAGCCTATAGTCACTTTGGTAAGACAGTTATAACCTATCATAATATTTAATATATAGATAAACACTTACATGCTTACTACCTGTTTAGGTCCTGTGTCTCTGTTCATTAATCCCATGATTTTACTCAGATTACATCATTAGCTAGAGACAAAATACTAACTCCTAAGCTAGCACATGTAGCTAGACCTATTCTTATTTGGTACAAGAGAGGGTTTCAATGAACAATTCCTTTAATTTTTATAAGAAAAGAAAATATGATGGGGAAGATCATATCACAGCTACATCAGAAAGAGTTCTTCAAAGTATCATATATAAGCCTTGTTTTTGTAGGATGAGTTTGGGGTCTCTGTCACAAGCAATTACTTAAATTGAGTCATTAAAATTGGAAATACACATGCAAACACACACTCATCTCAGGTGTGTATACATTTGTATGAATTCAAGTGTGGCCTTATGATAACTTCACTCTCACTTATATACATTCTTCAGTGATGATAAATTGATTTACTTCTGAAAGGATGATAATTATCCTTATAAGTATCATATTTGTGAGAGAGCAACCACACTTTAATCTCCCTGTTGTATGGATAATGAATTTTATAATGAATTAACCCTTGACAAATGTACACCACAGAAGTATATGTTGCATATAAATATTATTGATCTTATGTGTAGAAGCAGAAAAAATGTTGAGAAATTCTGTTTAGAATATGGTTTGTGCATATCTCGCCCATGTGGCTTCTATATGCCTAGCAATTCTATCTCAAGTTGCCACTGAAGGAGGGAGGGGGTGTTCTTTAGAAATCATGTAGGTTGATCTCTTCCTTTAGAGAAGGAAAAGCCCCAAACTCCCATAACAGGAAATCTGCAAAGTCTGCTCAAAGATTTAGAAATCAGACTTTCTTAGTCAGCTTATTTACTTATATATAATTGGCTTGGGGAAAAATGGGATAGAGGAATATTGTAAAGAGAACATTTTGGTGGGTTACTATATAAAATTTAAAATACTTTTATTACTAAGAATCATCTTTCTGAATAGCCCTACTTTGACTTCTATGTTACCTTGATGCTAAGAACTTATTTTTAATACAGCTATATTGTTAAAGAACATAGTCTTTATTTGTTCATTCAAAGTATATCACTCAACATTTTTTAAGTAAAATAGGAACATGTTAAATTCATTTGGCAATTACATGAAACCTTATATGCATACTAAATCTTCTCAAAGTATGATTCCCAAACCCATTATCAAATTTTAATTAAAATTTAACAAACTATGAAATTAAAAAAGAAGTGTTTATTCATTTTCTCTAGTCTAGCTATTATAGGATGAGGTGGAGACATGCTAATTTGGGTGTATTTGCATACTTATACAAATAAAATGCATAAGTAGTAACTTACAAAATTTTATAATCATGCCTGAAAATTTTCTATTTTGGCTGTAAAATTTGCTTTGTCCATGCTTGCATTTACTAATAAACTCTCCCAACTATTTTTCTAACAAACAAATATCCTCTTCTTCCACCCTACATTTCTTAATTAAGAAATGCAAACATTTAGCTGCAATAAAAACTATTTGTTCCTGACAAATAGAGATTCTTAAAAGTTTATGCAGGAAAGAAAAGCGAAATGGCAAAGGCAGACTAGCTGCTGTTTCATTTTTGTGATGCATGTGGCTGATCTCTGAGTTCCAGGCACAAAATTAATTAATCTATTTTTTTCAAATACCTTTTAGCTAGCCATGAATTTTGGAGCAATTGTAGTCCTTAAGTCCACCAAGATAAAAAAATACATCAATATGTATTTTGCATTTATGTCAACTTCACATACTTAACCTTAGAATTTTGAGAACTGGAGCAAATTAAGTTCTACATACACCATAAAAAATTCAGCACATTAAAAAAAAGATAGCCTTAAGCTCTTCCATTTTTGTATTGCTTAAGTAAAGCTAAAAAGAAAATTATGTAGATACAAATATAGTAATACCTGCTTATTTTAAGAGTTTGGTTTTAATTTCATTTCGTGTATTAAGGTTCCTGCATTTCTAGGAGATGAAAAAATTGTCTTTAGTCTACATGAGAAATAGTTCTGAGAGAGAGCTGTATAAACTACAGATTTCTAGGAAGACACTTCATTTCACCCAAGTTGTGGAAAAATTCAAAACACTCATTCCCAAACTTGTGCGCTAAACTTGTCACTATGTGTTGAGTTATTTTTGTGAAAAAGCAAATTCAATATAAAGACTCAAATTATAATTTGTGTTAAAAACTGAATTAAAAAATGCAATGATAGTATCATAATTATTACTAATTAGGGGTATAAAATATTCTCACACTGATTAATGTTGATGATAGCACCAATCAATAGAGTTACTAAACATTTATAAGATGTAAAATACAACTCAAAAGTTATGTGTATATTAAAAAGCCTGAAACAAAATATAGTATACATAGTTTGCCAGTGTTACTTGGTGGTTAAATTAATTATATGGCTGTGAATAATTTTAACCACTTTTCTATGTTCCATGTGTCATTTTTCTGTGTTCTATATATTTTTTCTAACTTTTAGGCTTGTTTATAAAAAAAAGTCTGTGTGAAATTATTATATAGTAAATATAACTTGTTACTGGCCTGATCTGTCAGATTTCTTTGGGAATTGAAAAACAATAAATCATGGATCAGTATTTTCCATATTGCACAGTCTGTGGTTTAACTTCAGAAACATGCTTTTCAAGTGAAATTTCCTTCAAAATGCACCTTGCTAAAAAAAGAAAAGAAAAGAAAAGAAAAGAGGGGGTGGGGGAGGGAGTGCTAAAGGCAAAGCAAACATGAAGTTTGAGAAGTCTGGCAGTCTATTCTCCAAACACAACTGGATTTTCCTACTCTTGGAGCAATCTAAGGGGCTCACAGTTTGTTGCCATATAAGTAGGTATGGATCTATGCATACATCTTGCTCTCAGGGATGGCTAAAGTGTGGTACTTTTATTCTTTCTTAACCTTAGGAATAATTGACTGTCAAAATGATTTTGGTCTATAATGGCCTGGTTTAATCCTCTGGAAGAGAACCCTGAAATACAAGTCCTGTAAAACCAGTCACTGCGTTCCTTCTAAACAAGGTATAAAAATTTCAAATGGGTATGTATGGAATGGATATTCCATTAACATTTGTGTGTAATATAAAATGCCCAATGCAAAGATGTATATACATAATCAATATAATGATGGTGTTGTCTTCATTCATAAATTTTTAAGAAATATATAGCAACAGTCTGGTAAGTCCTTTAATTCACCACTGCTTTCCTGTGAAATGGTGGGTAATGAAATCACATAAGAAAAAATTTAACCCAAGTATGAAGATTGAACAGCAGCAGCAACAGCAAGTTATACCTTTGTTACAAACCTATTGAATTTAAGCTTATAATAATAGAACTGACTATCATAACTGCAGACACAGAAGGAAATTTTTAAGAAAAATTTTCAAACACATTCCATGAAAAGTTAGCAGGGTTTTATAGAAAACAATCAAATGATTGTAGAAATAAAAGATGCAACAAAAAAATCAGTTAGTATCTATAATTTAACAAAATAACATGTTCAGTCACTTTTAAAGATGACTATAAATTGCTAACTACCAATGTTCATTTAAGGAAACAAGGCATAACACTGATGACAAACTATCCCAGAAGTGGCTGCTGCAAAAACTGGATAATTAGTGTTGGACTTCCTGGTAACTTTCAATTCTTAAATCTACACATCTGTAATCAAAGTATAGTTGTAAGCCATGACATATAGAAGATTTTTCAAATAAATACAAAACACAAAAAGTACTGATTGGCACAAACATTTTATGAAATTTGAACATAAATTCTTTAAAACTTATAAATTATTAAAAATCAAAAACGTGAAAATTATATTCCATAGTACATATTTAAAGAGAAAAACCTGATGAAATGTAAAACTAAATGTATTAATTAATTTTTTTCAAACAGGAAGACTTATTTATATGGATATAAAATATGCAATATATTTACTATCACATACATGCAATGTATACACATTGAAACGTGTTTATATGTATTCATACACAACCTATGGATAGCTCAATTGTTGATCATTTTATATATGAGTCACACATTCTTCAATTTTAACAGCAATCTTTAAAAATGATAATTGTTTTTCTGATTTAATAAAAGAAGGAAACAGAATTTCAAATAGTACAAAATTGAACTAAACAGTTAAAAATATAGTGGTGCCATTAATTTCCTCATACCTCTCTCATTTGAATTCTTCTACTCACACCCTATCAGGAACTACCTTAATATGAACAATGAGATAATTTCTATTTCAATTTTATAGAACAGAAAAGTTGTAAATTTTTAAACGAAAAGAAAAAAAAAACAACCCTAGCATTAACCCATACTTTTTTCCTTTTTCTATCACCCTACTGGAATAAGACTAAGTATTCCAGTAGTTCTCTGGAAAGACAGTTGAGATAGCATAATTTTGTATTTTATTTTATAAAGAAACAATTCTAATTAGTCTTACAGTTCTTGTTATTATGGTCCTTTTAAATGTTTTATTGACTTTTACAGAGAGGAAGTGAGAGGGGGAGAAAGATAGAAATATAGATGTGAGAGGCAAATATCAATCAGCTGCCTGCAGCATGTCACCTACCAAGATCAAGACCACAATCTGGACATGTGCTCTGACTGGGAATCAAACTGGCAACCTTCTGGCACAAGGAATGATGCCCAGTCAACTGAACCACGGTGGTCAGGGCCTTGGGCTCTTTTTAAATGAGTATTGACATGGCTATTTTCTTAGATTCCTTTCCAGATATCTTTAAGTCCTTAATAAAATTATTAAATATCATAAAATAACTAGGAGCCCAGTGCATGAATTTGTACACCTTGAAAGGAACTGTGGTCCACGATGCTGCAGTGGGCAGAGGGAGGTCTCAGCCCATCCTCCACACCCTCGCCTAGCAACTCCCGCCATGGCTCCGAGTCTCCTTTCTGCCAGCAGCCCTGCTCCTCACCACTGATACTTCCACATGCTGACGGCGCTAGCCCCACTAGCACCCACTAATAGAACACAGTGACTGGGGCCGATGCCAGCAGTGGGTGGGAGTGGTGGCTGCTGCTCCAATTGCCCCTCAGGAGCAGGAGGTAGTGGAGAGGCCCTCAGAGGCGATTGGTGCTGGCAACCATTTCTTGCACACACTGATGGCCCAGCGCAATCAGGACAAGCCCTAGGCACAGGCAGTGGGTGTAAGCAGTGGCTCTAATGCTGGCTTTGGGTTCAATCGGGGCCATTTCCTGCAGTGGGTGTGAGAGGCGTTTGCCAGCCCCAATTGCACCTCAGGAGGAGGAGGAGATAGACAAGCCCTCAGGGTGCAAGTATGGGGTGGGATCATGGTGCATGGGAACAAAGAATTTTCAGTAACCACCAGAGGCTCACCCTGATGAAAGTGACCGGCACCCCACTTTAGTCTGGTATCCCTGCTCACCTGCTCTACCATCCCAAGACAGCCAATGCCTGCCATGTTTCATGCTCTGCTGCCTGCTGCTGACACTTGCCATGTTCTGCATGTGCCTCCTGGTGGTCAGCTCATGTCATAGCATCTGATTGTTCAGTTGTTCTGTTGTTCCACCATTCGGTCTATTTGCATATTAGAATTTTTACACAAAATTCATGCACAGGCAGGGGTCCTCTTAGCCCAGGCTGTACCCTCTCCAATCCGGGACCCCTTGGGGATGTCTGACTGCCAGATTAGGCCTGATTCTGGTGACCAGGCTGGCAGGAAGAGGCAGTAAGAAGCAACAAAGTTGGCAGTGGGGCACTTAGGGGCAACCAGGCCAGCAGGTCATAGTGACTGGTTGTTTGGATCTAAACCAGCAGCCTAACATCCATCTCATAATCCTGGACCACTGGCTCCTAATTGCTAACCTGCCTGCCTGCCTGGTCTCCCCTAACTGACCCGCCTGCTGGCCTGATCACTCCTGATTGCCCCTCACTGCCTCTGCAGGCTGGCCTTATCATACCTAACTGCCTCACTCCTGGCCTGATTGCCCCTAACTGCCCCCCACTGCTGTCAACCAGGTTTCCCCTAACTCCCCTCCCCTCACCAACCTTGTTGGTTCTTACTGCCACACCCCCTTGTAGGCCTGGTCACCCCCAACAGCCCCTCCGCCAGCCTGGTTGCCCCAACTGCCCTCCCATAATACCTCCCTCCCGTTGCTGGCTGGCTGCCCTTCATGACCCCCCTGCCAGCCTGGCTGCCCCACACAGCCTGCTGTTCAGTCATTTGGTTGTCTCTCATTAACCCCGCTGTTGGCCTGGTCATAGGCAGCCCCATCTTCTGACACTGTGAGGGCTAATTGGTATATGACCTTTTTATTATATAGGACTAGGGGCCCAATGTATGAATTAATGCACTTTAAAAGGAACTATGGGCTGCAAGGCTGAAGTGGGCACAGAGGTGGGTCTCGACCCATTCTCTGAGCCCTGGCCTTGCCCCTCCCACTATGGCTCCTGGTCTTCTCCTGCTGGTAGCTCTGCTCCTGCTGCCACTGCTCCCACTCATTGGTGGCACCAGCCCCACTTTCACTCACTTACAGTCCTGAGCAATCAGGATCATCACCGTGTATCAGCAGCAGGTGCAAACGGCAATTCCAACGCTGGCAACGGGTGCAAGAGGTAGCTGCCAGCCCCAATTAATCCTCAGGAGCAGGGGAAGGTGCGGCAATTGGGACTGACATCAATTGCCAGCAGCTGGTGTGAGCAGTAGCTCCAGCAATGGCCACAGGTGCAAGTGGAGCTGACACCAGCAGCAGGTGCAAGCACTGGGCCAGACTGTGGCATGTGGATGTAAAGAATTTTCAGTAACCACCAGAGGCTTGCCCCAATGACAGCAACTGGCACTCCACCTTGGTCTGTTGTCCCTGCTCTCCTGCTCTACTATCTTGTCATGGCCAACCTCTGCCATCTTCCTCGCATGCCCCCTGGTGGTAAGTATAGGTCATAGTCATTGGTTGTTTGGTTGTTCGGTTATTCTGCTGTTCGGTCTATTTGCATATTATGATTAATTAGATAGATAGATGATAGATAGTTAGTAGCCAACTGTGTCATTAGGGAATTTTAGTATCCTTTGGACTTGAGCTTAGGGAAAACAGACATGCACAAACATGCACATTTACACAGAACTGACATGCATACATATCTACCCCATATCCTAGCAGCATCTATTTCTCAAACTCCCTCTTGGGAGCTATACTTTGTAATACAGATAATATAAAATAGTTGAGTAATAGGGTTATCGTTCCTATAGGGGGATGAGGATATAGAAATTTAGTGGCATCGATTTTGTTCAATAGCCTTTGTTTTTCTGTCTACACAGAGGATAACTCCTCTGAACAAAATGCTTAGAATGTAGAATTATCAGGTTAGAGAAGTAGAAGTGCTTCATTCCCTTCCATTCTTTGGGATTCGTAGGAAAATATTGAGATGTATCATGACAATGTACTCTCAAGCAAGAAGCAGACATTGCAACACAGACCACAAACATGATTTTTTAGAATTGGAATACGGAGAACAGAGCTCCTCTGAGCTGTAGAACCTTGCTTTCCTGTTCTTTGAACATATTGCTGTAATACCTCATAGCTTTCTGTTCACTTTCAGTTATGAATGTTTAGTATACACCAATATAAAACAGCAATTTATTGGGTGAATGAGAAAGAGTCAGCACTGTTTTCCTTCATTCCCTTTTCTGATGCTGGGACACTGTGGAGCAGTAGTGGGGAAACATATATACTTATGTGCAATTATGTTGTGTTTGTTGAATTCCATTGCTTTCTGGATTGGCATCAGCTGTTGGGTTCAGCACTGGCACTCTGCACACACTGGTGCATTTTCAAAGGACTCTGCAGTCTTCACACCGCATTTTGAGCCATTTTTTAAAAAACTTCAAGATAGGTACCATACATTTTCATTCTGTTTTATGGCTCTAATTGTCAGTTCCCAAGCTACTGAAAAATATTTTGCTAATCATTTTACATATAAATGTATATCTGTGTAAGTGTGTGAGTGGGGTGCATATCATAGTATATATTTTAGCTTTTAGTTTGGAAACTTATTTTTAATAAATCCTTCTGTTGTCTTTAACCCATTTATAATGAAGCCAGGTGCACAAAATTCATGCACTCGGGGTGGGGGGAGTCCCACAGACTGGCATGTGCCCTCTCACAGTGTGGGAGTCCGTCCCATGATCCATTGCCCCAAAGTGTTAGGCCCCGCCACCAATCTGGGGCTCCTCGATGGATTGCCCCATAGAGGTAGGCCAGAGTCAGGGGTCCCACCTCCACAGCGCTTGGAGCTGTGGCACCAGCCTCCTCTGCCCAACGCGGCAGGGTCCCGCCTCCTCCATGCTGCATGGATCCTCTGGACCTCGAAGCCTTGTCGTGTGAAGCATCACTGGGCCCAGCTCTGCTGAGCCCGTAGCTATCTTGTGATGGCCTAAGGGCATCACTACATCAGGGCGTGATGACTACCTAGGCTATTATAAGTATAGATAGTACTATATATAATACCTAATTAAGAATAACTGGGTGAACTTATTCTATTTAACTCTCAGAGTTAAATGCTTATACCGAGAATACATAAAACCATGCAATGACACCTTCCTCATTCTATACCTCTCAAAGCCTTACAGAATGCAATTTAGTTCTATGCTGGGGCAACATGTTACAGAATCCCATAAATAGAAACCTTGACTAGGATTGAAAGTGAGGTAAAACGTATTTCTGAGTAAATACTTCCTGTCAATTCACTTGAGAAATGAGTAGAAATTATAGAATTATAGTTCAGCAGAAAGAGAGCAAGAGGCAGATAGGCTTAAGTTCCCTCTGGGAGAGACTTATTCACAGCTGGGAGATGCTACATTGGCATGCCACTGCCTAGCAGACTTCACCAAAACTGACACCTGTCAGATAGGAATTGAGGCAGTCAGTTCACACAAAAATCCTTTCTGTTCTCTACTTCCCCAGTTCCCACTTGCTTCTATAAAAAACATTCTAAAATATCATGGCCATTTTGCAATTATTATTCTGAAAGTTTTGTTTTATGAGGTAAGACTGATGTTAGAAAGAAATTCAGAATTACATATTCCATATAAAATGAGGAAAATATTGTTTTACTGTGTCTATGAAGACTAGTTTAAAAAATGATCTTGAAGAAATAATGAGCAAAATTTTTCATTTAAAGATTAAAATAAATAAAAAGACAAACTTATCTCTTAGAACATTAATATTTGCATATTACCTATATTTGTTTTCATCCTTGCACACACTTAAAATTAATTAAAAATTTGACTTCAAGAATAAATATAAATATTCCATGTCATGAATTCTATTTAGTGCCAGACACTTACAATCAAATCAGAAAGTTACAGGAATAAGAATTGAAAGCATTTTATGGAGTAAAAAGACTAGAATAGCAAAGCAATAAAATACTTGGGAGGATTTCATATTTTCTTAATCAAGATGCATTTGTTTGATCAAATTACCTTTTATATGAAGCATATCCAGGCTGGCATGTCCATGGGTCTTCTTGTGGTTTAAACAGATATTCTAGATACTTGTTTTTAAAATATATTGCAATACAAGGGGAGATAACAAAACTTCTCAGAGTCAAATGCTAAGTTATTCTATTTGTTTTATTTATGACTTAAGGTAACTGGCTCTTTCATCAAGAATAAAGCCTTCAGGAGATAGAGACTAAGATGTTCAAATGGATGACTGTAAAGTGACTAGTTTGTGCCAAAGGATGATTCATTTTATTTAAAACACATTTGTCCAACAAAATTTGGAACTGTGCACAGGTTAATTTTCTCCTTTGTGATTTCTCTTCCCTTTTGTAAGTTGGCAGTCAAACCAATAGCTAGACAGTGCCAAGTTTCATGAAGTGGTTAAGAACATTCCTTGAAGTGGCACATATGCCAATGAATCAGCCTTTTGCAATTAGAGGAGTTAAAAAAGTCTGTGCTAGATATGCATAAAAACTGCCATATGTTTTTTTTAAATATATTGAAATACAGAAGGCTAAGACTAAGCTAGAGAGTGACAGAAGGACCCTCAGAAATTAGCAATATGTTCCATATGCTATAGAGCCATTAAAATCCAAATAGGTTTCTGATGCCTCTTCAAGTTCCAGATCATGATTAAATTCTAAGTAGTTTTGATACACCTTGTATTCTTATTTGATGAGTCTACTGGGGCTGAATGATCTTAAAATCTGTGGATGGATCAATCTTCACTTCCAAGGTGGACAAATATTATTAATTTGATTTGATTCTTTCTGATCAGATTGATTATTGTGAAAAAAACCTGTGGTAGCATTTTCTCCCTTAATTCTATGTACCATGAGAATTTAAATTTTTGTAACTACATAAAGTTTTTAGATAAATTCCTGGGCTGAAAGTGAATCATAGAACCTGGGTGGTGTTGCTCAGTGACTAAACATCAATCTATGATTCAGGAAGTTCATGGTTAAATTCCCTGGCAGAGTACATGTTCATATTGCAAGCTCAATCCCCAGTAGGTAGCATGCAGGAGGCAGCTGATCAATGATTCTTTATCGACATTGCTGTTTCTACCTTCCTTTCCTTTCCTCTCTGAAATAAAAATTGTATTTTACAAAAAAAGTGAATCATAGCGATTGGCCCATGAAAACAATGAACTTGATTCCAAAGCCCAACTCAGACATAACTCTATTATTTCTTTAAGTGTTGAATTATTAGAAATTGTGTTTGTCTTCAAAATATGTAATCAAGATTGACCATAATATGAAAAAGTGTCATCAAAGGAGTTAATTCTAGTCTTAACTTTTGGTGAGCTATCAATATCAGCCTTTTCTTTTTTTCTTTAATATCACAGTGTTTTTTGTACAATGAACTAAGTAGAGGTACATCAACTAGAACAAACCTTACTTGTGAGGAGATTTCCCTAAATATTCTGAATGTGTCAGACCACATAGCTATAGATTACTGAACCAGAGAAAACCCTGCTGACAGTCAGTATTTAGGAAACTCCACACATCTTCTTGACAAGAAATATTAAGATATCACTCTATATTTCTTACTATTTTGTAAACCAAATATGTGAACAACTAACATGAGGAGTTTTGAAAATAAAACGGGGGGATGGCAAAGTGTACAAATGCAAAACTTGACTGCATTTATCTTTATAGAATTTAAGAGAAAATGTAATAAAATTTCCAAATTGGCTTTCTTAATTTCTTGGTAGTGCTTTTATTTTATTATTTTACTAGAGGCCCAGTGCATGAAAATCATGCACTGGGAGGGGGAGGGGGATGTCCCTCAGTCCAGACTGTGCCTTCCTCAGTGATTGGGCCTAAGCCAGCAGTCAGATATCTCTCTCGCAGTCTGGGGCTTTGACAGTGTAGGACCCCTGGCTCCTTACTGCCTGCCTGCAGCATAGGCAGGAAAGGCTCCTGCCACTGCTGCTATGCTAGGCAGCAGTGAGCCAGGCTTCTGGCTGAGTGGATCTCCCCCGTGGGAGTGCACTGACCACCAGGGAGCAGGTCCTGCATTGAACACCTGCCCTCTGGTGTTCAGTGAGCATCATATTCACTGGTCATTCTGCCATTTGGTCAATTTGCATATTAGGGTTTTATTATATAGGATATCCAATAATGAGCTGAAAAAGTGTTGTCTAGGTGCACAAAGAAGGTGAGAAACAGTGAAACACTGGTACAAGTTTAAGAAAGCAAATTACATTTTTACTTCATGGTATACTAACTTCTTATTCATTATCTATTTCAGTTTACAACCTATTTCAGGCTTAGTGTTATTAAAAATTTCCTTTTCCTTTCTTTCTTGTATTGAGAGAAACAGGTTTTCTTATTTCTTTCTATAACTAATACCTGTCATTGATTCATTCCTTCTTGCCATTCCTTTAATTCTCAACAGTCTTCTCAATAAATTGCTAATCCATATTTTTATTCCCTGCAGCTTCAATAGAGAAGAAAGTGTTGGTTAAGAATGCAGACACTATTGTTAGATTATTGAGTTCAAATCATGATACAGCAACATTTGTGTAAATTTAGTCATGTTATTTCACATCCTTACCTCAGTTCCCTCCATTGTAAAACTGAGAAAATAATAAATTCTATCTTTATGGCCTTTTTTCTTAATGAAGATTACTTTAAATGATGTGTACATTTCAATTAGCACAGTTCCTGCCACATAGTTTGTACTTTAATACTTGTAATCCATCTTCTGTCCCAAATTTCACTCTAAATTGTCTCAAATGATACTATTCCTCCAAAACTAGCAACTGCAATAGCTTTTGTTTGTTAATCTAATTATGTGAAATATCTAACATTTACATTCTCTGTTTATCCTTCCATCTTCTTTTATATTTTTCACTGAAGAAATACTCAAAGGGGTCTGTTTGGATAAAGACTACGTTAGCCACTATGTAGACAAATGTGGATCATGCCTGGATCATGCCCCCAAAGAACTTAGAGTACAGTAGGGAAGATTGATAGCATATAAAATATCATTTTTATGTAAAGTAGAAGAGCACCATTAGAGATTCCACTAACTGATGATGAAATGCCATGGGAGTTCAATTGAAAGCACAATCACATGGAGCTGAGAAGAATTTAAAACAAATTAATGGAGGTGCTGGCCTTTAATCCGGGCCTTGCAGAATAAAAGATATGTGGACACATAGCTATTAAATAAGTGAATTTTAGGTGAAGGTCATTAAATTTGCAAAATTCCTGGAGAACAAGAAAAAGTTAAATCCATCTTTGTAACAAAGAGTAAAGAAGATTATGGTTGGAAATACGTGTGATGCCTACTTGAGAAGAGTTTTATTTTCCAGGCAATAAGGTTTGAGTTTTTCCCTGTATATTATGGGGAACTATCAAAGGTTCAATGAAGGTAAGTGACATAATCAAAATTATATTCAATAAACTTAATATTTCCATTTTCATGACAGCTTAGATATGGATAAGCCAGTCAGAAGTGAGAGCAACTGAAAGTGACAGAGCTATACAGTTTTCCCATGGAGGCCTCAATGGTAGCTTCCTCCAGTTGGGAAATGGAAAACTTCCTGCAGAGGGTGACTCATTAATTAATTTTTGAGAGATAAGAAATGAACAGGTGAAGAAGGGAAATAATAGAATGTCCTATAATAAGTATATCTAACTAAAATGGTTAACTAACATGAATCCGTGGATAGTTTATAATTACAAAGAAATATATTCATAAGCCATAGATTGAAAAGGCATTAAATGACAAGTATGCATAAAGTAGGTCATGAGGAATTTTATAAGCCACAGTAAAGCACTACGATTTAAGGTGCTTTATAAAACAAATGAAGCAGAGGAGCAACTCCAGACTAGTGGTTACTGTAATAGTACAGAGAACAGTCAATGAGACCTGAAGTTACAAATATCAACAGAGACATAGATGTCATAAGAAATAGGAGAGAGTTTGTATTGGTGGAATCAATGGGAATAATTGAATATATGTCCATTTGGTAGACATTTAGTTAATACCCACTACATTTCAAGAACCTAGGAAATACATCAGCAATACAACAATGAACGAAAGTAGGCAACATTTTTCTGCCCTCATGAAGCTTATATGTCAGAGGATGACTAAGAGAAGGAATAAAAGAGAATAAGATTTCATAAGTGACATTTGGATACAATTAATTCCTGTTAAAGAATGAGCTTTGATTCCAAAACTGGCTTTATCTCCCATGCTCGGTAGCTATCTGATGCTATTCCCAAGATCATATATTTGGCCCTATGTTTTTAAATTAAATACTCTATATCCACTCCTTAAGTTCTTTCATAAGGAGAAGACTTTTACTGCCAACTGCTTACTTTGTGTGACAATTTAGATGAACCACTTGTATATTGCTTCATTCTCATCAAGTCTAAAATGCTCCATGTTATCTTATCACATGATCATCTTCTTTTCTGATCTTAATCAATAGCATCATCATCCTTTATTCCATAATTATGTATATTATTTTCATGTTCCAATGACCTACAACTCCTCCTTATTCTTTAATTCAAATCTGGTCAATTCATACATTCTGGTTTTAATCTCTGAAAGGTCATCCTCTCTCCTTTCCTCAGGTTTAGTTCAGATGTTACTCTCTCTCATTTGGATTATTGTTAGTTTGTTAACTGGTCTCCCTTGCAACTTCATTTATTTCCTTAAGTCATAGGTTCATCAGGTCACTCTTCTACACAAAAATCTGCATGGCTTTCTGTCCAGCCCAACCCAAATCTTATATAACCTACACAAGCACACTTCATGTATAATGAAGAAAAATTTCCTATGCATGCTTGACAAGGCTGGAGAGGGAGATGGGCCTTCTATGTCAAAGGGAGATAGAAGGCAGAGATACTTTGTGAGGAGACTGTGATCTGTCTGTGATTTGGCCTCCTGCTCCATCTGCCTTCATGAGCTTGTTCAGGAGATAAAAGTAGTCCCCTAAAACAAGGAGCAAAAATTCTTCTTCTTGTTGTTACTGTTTTCCAGTCTGGTAGGATCCTTGCTGCATAGATAGTCATATGAAGCTGTTGGCATCTACACATTCCAGAAACCATTTGAGCCAAGAGATGCTTATCTGTTCTTTTGACTTCAGGCCCTTGCTTAAGTGAGGTACCCTTGAGAGAATATGCTTGGAAATAAGGGTGACTGAAGATAAGTTTATCTAACTAAAACTGAATCTCTATCTAACTCAAACTGAATTTCCCTTGAATAGTGTACCCCTTTCCAGCACACACACCCCCCAGACAGCCCTCCCCTCACCCTATTTCAAGAGAGTGGACCTGCCTGAAGAGGTGTTTACCTCTTCAGCCTCTCTGTGTAATTTTCCAGCATTTATTGTCTCTGTTCCCTGTTATGTCTATTAAATCCTTATTTAGTTTTTATTGTCCACCTAGGATCTCACATGTTCAGTAAAATCTTCCTCAATTCTCAAACCAAAAATAACAATTGCATTTTTTCTATTTTCTGATGCACTTAGATTGCACAAAATATTTGGTTGATTAAATATTAAATTAATTATAAATCCTTGAGGACAGAAGCATATATTATCATTGTATTCCCCCAGAATACATAGCACAATGTTGCTCACATAATAGAATTCAATAAATACCTTAGAAATTAAACTAAACAAATAAAATATTTAATTTTTATAAAGGTAGTTATTTTTTAAAGGAAGTTTATGAAAAAATTTAAAAGCAGCAAATAATGATCAAAATGAAAAAGAAAACTGTAACTTAGCATTAGGTGGGTGTGGTCCGTATATTCCACTATTGACTCATTCACCGTGACTCTACAACAAATCTGAGGGTAAAGCAGGTACAAATGAACAATAAAATCCCTCCGAATTAAATGGATTTGGGATATATTAATAAAATGACAATTTTTAAAATTTTCATAAAATCTAGCATTTTTTTTTTTTGCCTTTTGAGGTCAAAATAATATTAGCATATATAAATATGATTTTTAATAAAGACTTACCCAACTGTGCTTATAAATTCAATATACATGGCTTCAGGCCAGGCAGTGCATTTAAGCACAAACAGAGCAGAGACATCAAATGTGAGGTGATTCCAGATTTTCTGCCTCTTTAGTGTTGCAATTAAGAAAAAGTTTCTTCCCAAAATCTTCCAAGTACTTGTTGACCAGATTCGGTTGTAGAGTGTTTCAAATATACATGTGTTAGGAAAACTCTACATTTATTTGCTGAGACTTTTAATCTGTAGAATTGACTTGAAGAGGGTACACTATTGGTGTGATGAAAAGCTTCTGAGGGATTTTTAAGGTAATTCTGCATTTGAAATTTACTGAGTTATGAGTTATCATCAATAGGACCACACAAAGATGATAAACCAGTAAAATACCATAGATAGAGATGCCCCCATATAGATAAGGGAAAAACATGTAATAAAGTTTGTCTTATTAAGCCTGACACTGTTCCTGAAAATCTTACTAAAGGGAGAACACAAATAAAAGAATCTCTAAATATAAAGTATTAATAATGAAAATATTTACCAATAAAAATTATATAATGTGACGTTCCACAAATTACATTGCTGTTGATAAGTGTTCACACCAGGGAGGTTTTAGAACTCAATATATTTGACCTAGGATTAGGGGAGGGGACATTATCTGGTGTGCTAGATACTGTATTCCAAAAAGAATCTAAGAGAAGCATCCTCCACAGAAGACTCAAGATTCTAAGAGAATTTCAACAAAATCAGTGGGAGAGTATCAAAGATTTTCATTTTCTATTAGAGTTTATCCTATTTTCTTTAGACATCTGGTCTATAATTCATTCAAAAGAAAAAGAGCAATTACACACATGCACATACATGTACACACTTCATTGTTTTGTTCTTTAGACAGCCCTAATACAGTACAGGGACTCATATCATTCCATAAACACATTCCAATCCTATCTAATAAAAGAGTAACATGCAAATGTGACCGTACCTTGGCTCCTGATTGGCTATACTACCAGCCAATCAGGAACAGGGGGTGGGGCCGAGGGGCGGGGCAGAGTGGCACGAGGGCTGGGCCCCGGGGGTTGAGACGAAGCCGTAGTGGTGGTGAGCACCACAGTGCCATGGCTGCCTGAGCTTGGAGGCGGCCAGGGCATGGGGTGGTTGCCTGAGCTTGAAGGAGGCCAGGGGGGCGCGGCACGGTGAGCACAGGAGCGTCATGGTGCCCAGGCTGCCTGAGCTTGGAGGCAGCCAGGATGTGGCGAGCGTGAGGGTGCCCAGGCCACCCGAGCTAAGAGGCGGCCTGGGCACAGGGCAGGGTGGGGCGAGCACAGGAGCACTGCCACCTGAGCTTGGAGGTGGCTGAGGGGGGGTGGGTGCAGCGAGTGCAGGAGGCGGCCAGGGGCCAGGGCAAGCAGCCAGGGCGTGGGAGTGGAGGTAAGCATCTAGCCGCTGGGGCTGGGTGGTCACAGGCAGCTGGAGCTGAGCTGAGCTGAGCAGGGAAATGGCTGAGAGTGAGCCATCAGTTGGACATCCCCTAAGGGCTCCGAGTATGTGAGAGGGTACAGGCTGGGCTGAGGGACCACCCCCCCATGCACTAATTTCATGCACCGGGCCACTAGTATTACTTATAAAAACAAAGCTATATAAATCTTAATATATAAAACACCCATGCTCTGTAATATCCAAAATAATCAAAGGCTAGGTTGACCCAGCACTGACTGCCCAGGCTGCAGGAGCCCCAACTCAGCACTGACTGCCGAGGAGGCTGCGGATTAGGCCCAGAAAGAGGCCCAGGGAGAGAGAAGCAAGGTCTGATTTGTAGCCTCCATGGCAGCTGTTGATCAGCACCTCTCTCTTTTGCTCCCAGCCTGGCCAGCAGTCACACCTCTCTTTCTCTCAGGTCTCCCCTGGGGCTGCTGATCAACCCTTCCTCTCTGAACAGGCCCATTGTTAGGCCTGGCGATGCTGACTGACATAGAAACCAACCAATAAGAACCAAATCTGGATGAAGTGTGATGATCCAATGGCTGCCTAGGAGGTGGGAATTTTGACATTGATTGGCATAGAAACCAACCAATCAGAACCTAATCTGGCTGAACTGCAAAGGCACAACTTAAGGTAGGGGCTCAGGAGGGGTTTTAAGGGCAACAGCTGTTTGGTGTAAAGTGTAAGAAAGCAGTTGAATTTTTTAATGATTGGTTTGGCAGTATAATGCATATGGCTGGCTATCAGTCAAGATATAAGGATTATATATTTTTTGTCTACCAAGATCATCTCCTTTTGCTGAAAACGGCTCCCTCCAATTTAAGTAATCCTATCATATATAATCTATCCATACTACTAAAAGGATAATATGCTAATTAAACCAGGTCAACCAGCCATCTTCCAGATGTCTGACTTCCTTCCAGACAAAGCCATGGTGGTGGGGGCCAAGGCAGAGGCCATTCAGAGTGATCAGGCTAGCAGGGGAGGGCAGTTGGAGATCACATCAGGCCTGTAGGAGAGGGAAGTTGGGGGTGAAATCAGGCCTTCAGGAGAAGGCAGTTTGGGTCGAGAATAGGCCAGCAAGGGAGGGCAGTTAAGGGTGATCAGGCAGGCAATTAGAGGCCATTAGGCACAATCAGGCAGGCAGGCAGAGAGATTATTGGTGATCATGCAGAAAGGCAGAGGGGTTAGGGTCAAGCATGGAGGAAGAAAGGCAGGTAGGAGCAATTAGGCAGGTGGGCAGGTGAGTCATTAGGAGCCAGCAGTCCCAGATTGTGAGAGGGATGTCTGACCACAGGGATCAAGCCTAAGTTGGCAGTCAGACATCCCCCGAAGGGTTCCTGACTAGAGAGGATGCAGGCTGGGGTGAGGTAACCCCCCTCCATGCACAAATTTCATACACCAGGCCACTAGTATCCTATCTAATAAAAGAATGATATGCAAATTGACCATACCTCTGATCAAGTCATGCCCAGAGCAATGCCCACCATCCAATCAGGAACAAATTATGCAAATAAACCCCAACCAAGATGGCTGCCACCAATGAGAGCAGGAGGGAGGCTTGGGTTTTCCCGGCAATGTAGGAAGCCAAGCTTTCCGCCTGCCATTGCCAGTCTAGGCCTCCACTCAATGCTACAAAGTTTCAATTATAAGTTACATAATTTGAACAGAAATGCTGGCATCCACAGAGCTGGAGAGAGCAGTGGCTAGGGTTGCCAGATGATGAAGGAAGCCTAGCTTCTGCAGCCCTAGCTCCTAGGCTTCCACTCTAGGCTACAAAGTTTCAAAAGAAATGGCTGTCACCATGGAGTGAGCAGAAGGCTTGGCTCTGCTCTAGGCTACAAAGTTTTAATTATAAAACACAACTTAATCCTAGATCCCAGCGCCTCCACTTGGGTCACTGTGGGGCCTGGCCAGCCTGCAAACCACCACAGGACTCTTGACCAGGCCGTCCCACACCCCAAGGGAACCCCCACGCTGAACTCCCTTTAGGGAAAACCAGCTGGCCCCTACCTATGCACCCGGCCTCTATCCTATCTAATAAAAGAGTAATATGCAGATTGACCATCACTCCAACACACAAGAGGTCTGTCTCCATGTGTACGTAGATGGCCACCACAATATGGCCAGCAGGGGAGGGCCATTGGGAGGTTTCAGGCCTAAAGGGAGGGCAGTTGTGGGCCATCAGGCCATCAGGGAAGGGCAATTGGAAGAGACCAGGCCTGCAAGGAAGTGCAGTTGGGGGTGATCAAGCCTGCAGGGAGGGCAGTAAGTGGTGACAAGGCTGGCAGAGGAGGGAAGTTGGGGGCAAACAGGTTGGCAGGGGAGCAGTTAGACATCAATTAGGCTGGCAGGGTAGTGGTTAGGAGGTGATCAGGCTAGCAGGCAGAAGGGGTTAGTGGCAATCAGGGAGGCAGGCAGGCGAGCACTTTGGAGCCAGCAGTCCTGGATTGTGAGAAGAATGTCCGACTGCCTGTTTAGGCCCCATCCTACTGGGATCAGATTGGAGAGGTCCCAGATTGGAGAGGATGCAGGCTGGGCTGAGGGACACCCTCCTGCCCCCATGCATGAATTTCATGCACTGGGCCTCTGGTATATATATATATATAAAAGCCAAACAACTGGAATAAGAGAACAACCAGAATGACTGGTTGCTATGACACACACTGCAGTGGCCAACCGGGCCAATCAGGGCCCTGGTTGCTCCCTGCAACCTCCCACAGACCCCAATCAGCCCACTTCATATCTGGGGTTTTGCTGGCTGACCACCCATGTCCCCTGCACACTGCCCCCCCCCCCCTTCGGTATGGCCTATCAGCCCCTATCAGTACAGGCTAGCCTAAGCCTACATGTGCATGAACTCATGGACTGGGCTTCTAGTACATGTTTAAAAACCTAAGTGAGAAAAAGAACCAAGATGGCGGCATAGGTAAAACACCTATCTTGCCGTCATGCTCAGCAATTTTAATACTACAACTTAACGAAAGAACAAACACCTTCCAGAATCACCAGAAAGCTGGCCGAGTGAAAATTCCACAAATAAAAGTGAAGATAAGACACTGTGACTCGGAGGAGCGGCTGAGGACAGCATTGAAAGATTCCCGCTGAGAGAGGTTTGGAGCACATGCCAGCAGAGAGGGCGGGCAGCTGAAAACCGGCCAGTTTTATCCAATGGGGAGACAAATACGTCCCACTGGACTTATTCTCCACCTCTGGGCGAAGTCCAGGGAACCCACTATCACACGGGGTGAAAACTGGACAGTGAGAGGGCACACCGAAGCTCAGATGCTGCAGGGGTCTCCCGGCTTGTGGAGAAGGCAGCTTGCAGGAACAGCTCAGCTGCATGACCGCACAGAGAGTGCTCTGCAACTTGCTCTCTCATTCGGAAAACCATCAGACTGCTTTGTTTTATGACCCTGGGTGAGACATTGGGTGTGCAGACTCATTTGGGGAGAGTCTGAATTCCCAGGCAGCCAATGGAGCTCCACAGTGGCTCTCTCTCAGAGGTGCTGGCAGCCATTGCCCCCAACAAAGAGTCCCTGGGGCCACATAGGGCAGAGCTAATGCTGTCTGCTTGGCCCGGAGACTCCGCCCATCCAACCAGAGCACAGCTGAACTTCACAGATAATTGGCCTGGAGGTCAACCCCTCCAAGTGCTAACAATGATTAACCTGAGCTTAACTTCAGCAAGAGTGTGTAACCCGTATCCACCTCAGATAACTGGGCAGGCTGAGCCATTGTCCCTAGTAGGAAGTCTACCACACAAAGCTAATTGACCAACTCAGGGAAGCAGCCACCATGCAGAGACATGGAAAGAAATCAGATGTGAAAGAAATGGAGGGGAAAAAAATGACTAGACATGGAATTCAAAACCACGGTTATAGGGCTTCTCAAGAGGCTCCAACAAAAGGTCGAGGCCTATAAGGGAATAAGTGAGACCACAAGGGAAATGATCAAGACCAACGTAGAAATGAATGAGTCCTACAAGGAAATAAAGGAGACCCTCAAGGATATAAAGGAGACTCTCAAAGATATGAAAAAGGACCAACCAGAAATTAAGCATACACTAACTGAAATAAAAAATATTATACAAAGACCTAAAAGTGCTCTGGAGCACCCCAAGAACCAAGTTAAAGATTTGGAATACAAAGAGGTAAAATCCACTCAGCTGGAAAAGCAAGAAACCAAAAGAATCCAAAAAATTGAAGATAGTGTAAGTGGCCTCTGGGACAACCTCAAGCATACCAACATCCAAATTATAGGGGTGCCAGAAAAAGAGAGAGAGCAAGACAATGAAAACCTATTTGAAGAAATAGTGACCGAAAACTTCCCACACCTGGTGAAAGAAATTGACTTAGGAGTCCAAGAAGCACACCGAACCCCAATATATAGGAACCCTAAGAGGACCACACCAAGGCACATCATAATTAAAATGCCAAGAGCAAAAGACAAAGAGAGAATATTAAAAGCAGCAAGAGAGAAACAGTTGGTTACCTATAAGGGAGCACCCATATGATTGTCAGTGGATTTCTCAACAGAAACGCTGCAGGCCAGACAGGAGTGGCAAGAAATATTCAAAGTGATGAACAGCAAGAATCGACAATCAAGATTACTCTATCCAGCAAAGCTATCATTCAGAATTGAAGGCCAGATAAAGTGCTTCGCAGATAAGAAAAAGCTAAAGGAGTTCATCACCACCAAACCAATGTTATATGAAATGCTGAAAGATATTCTTTAGGAAGAGGAAGAAGAAAAAGATAAAAGTGTAAATTAGGAACAACAAATACACATCTATCAACAAATGAATCTAAAAATCAAGTGAATTAATAAGCTGATGAACAGGATAAACTAGTGAATGTAACAGAATCACGGACATAGAGTGGGAATGGATTGACAACTCTTGGGGAGAAAGGGGTTGTGGGAAGTGCAGCAAGAGACTGGACAAAAATCATGCAACTATGGGAGAGGATAGTGGAGGGGGGTGAGGGCGGAGGGTGGGATGGGTACCAGGTGGAGGGGAACTATAGGGGGGAAAAAGGGAATAATGTAATTAATAAACTGAACAATAAAGATAAAAAATAAAATAAAATAAAGGTAACCTACCAAATTGGATAGTAAAATACATTCAAAATGCCCATATAGAATAAAAAAATTAAAACTTAAGTGATTTTTCAACCATTTGACCGTTCCACAGGTAGCTATAATGTTCATTGACCACCAGGGGGCAGATGTTCAATGCACATGCATGGAAATATGGAACAGATTGATGAATCTCAGAGGGTAGCAGGGAGGAGGGAGCATGAGAAGAGATTAACCAAAGATCTTAAATGCATACTAGCGTCCCAGTGTGTGGATTCGCATACCAGTGGGGTCCCTCGGCCTGGCCTGCAGGGAGCGGGCCAAACCTGGTATTCCAACATCCCCCCAAGGGGTCATTATATATACATAAAGGAAGGATAGGTACATAGTTTTTTTTATATAATAAATTAATAGTGATATTTTATTTTTTTGCCACAGCCACCTATCTTACTTCCTCACGATTTGAGCTTGTATAAATCCTTTTTCGTTCATATTACACTAGCAGGAAAATAGAGATTGAAATGTGTACCAGACTAAAATCTTAGTTTAACTCAATAAATATAAAACTGCTTAATGAAGACATTTTATTTTGACTGTGGACACATATAAACTTCATTCATCTGGAATAATTTTGGTTCTGATCATGTTGGTAATTTTTCTTTGCAGGGTGAGAGCCGCTGTCTTGAGCCTTCTCTGTCATTTCTCCCTTGTTGTGTACATCCTGTCATCTGTCAATCTGGCATTTTTCACAAACACTCAATCACACATGTTAAGCACTTTCCCCTTTGCTTCACCACCCAACACTCCACACACACAAACACACATGTACACTCTTTACCCGATGTTGAAGTGAAATGTCTTTCCACTCCACTTTGTGCATTGCCCATTATAGTGGTTCTGTGAAGGTTTCTGGTTATAAGCATTGTGACTTAAAATTCTGTAGGTTGTGTGCAGGTGACCACAGCTAGGATGAGAAGCTTTATAAAAAATCAGAGACAATAAAAACAGCTGCCTGGCACCAACTGCAATAGAAAAGCAGCTGGTTTTTTCACACCGAGGTTGGAACAAAGCTCACTACTAGGCAGCAGTTGTTACTCTAGCAATAACTATCCAGGCTAATCTCCCATCATCTCACCAATTATTTGGAGAACAAAAGGAAAATAATTGAGTTTCTCCTTGAATTAAGGACGTGCATAATGAAATTTCCTTCCTTAGATGGCTCATTCCTCAAGATATGAAACATGTACATCTCAAAAAGAAGACGAACTTGATTAATAGCAGCTAGTTCCACTTCACCAGACCAGGCACTTATTTTTTAAAGAAATAATTATGATCATTATTCCTGGAGTGGAGTCATCTCACATAGTCCTTAAGATTTCAAGTTAGTATGCTTTAACTCCTTTTTATTATAGTCAGGATCTTAGGGAAAGAGTGAGTGATCATCATTCTTTTATACTTTCATTTCAAATATATTTAAGACATTAACTTTAGGGAGGAATACAAAGGTAACAAGTCTGTGATCAATTCATATACCCCCTATTGGAAGAAGTAACAGAGAGGGAATTATTAAAGCATGATCAAAGACCTGCCCTCATATGGTCCACACACTGCTGCTTTTGTGAAACTCAAGTTATTATCATGTTTCCAGACTAAGGAATGGCAGGGAATGGGCAGAGAGGAGAGTGACACAGGTCTGTGGAGCTGACTACTTAGGAAATGTTCATCTTATCTCTAGGAATCCTTACAGGGGGAATTTCATTAAGTAAAAAGCAACCTTTCAGTATTCCCTAGACTAAACTATGAAACATTTTTGAAAAGCATAAAATCTTTATTTATGGCAAGAATGTTTGAAATTCAAAAGATAAATGCCATTTGGAATGCAAGCATGTTCTAGGTATCTAATATGTAATGGGACACAGCTGTAATAACAGCCACTGAACCAGGGGCCTCTCTATATCATGTCATTAGTTGACTTGTTATAAGCTGATCTTCTAGCCCTTTTTATAAGGGCCACTGGGGTAAAAAACAAATATATCATGTAGTGAACATCTGTGATTCTGTCACACAGCACCACTCATATCAACTTTCAAGCTTACATCTTAGGTTACAAAAGATACCCTTTCAAAAATGGATCTTAACCGAATGTATAGGTTAGAAAAACTTAGGTCTTTATTTCTAAAGAGTACAAAGGATATAAAGAAGGCCTGAGCTGTGCCTTGGGCAATACCAATGTATCTTCTTTTCTTACTGTTTTAGTATATTCTTTTGGGTTCAAAACCAAATGTGTACTCTAGGTAAGATTATGAAGGTGAATATTTTACATATGAGAGTTAAGTGAGGAAAGAAATGCCAACTGTGAAAGCTATTGATGTAGTAAGTCATCTAATGGTGAGACAGTATTAAGAAAACACAATTAGTAGGAATTTCTGCATGAGCACTTTTTGTTTATAAACAAACCTCTCTGATCATATGAGAGGTTATTTCTTTCATCTTTTCAATGGCCAAATAAAAAATAATGTATGCGCCAAAACCGGTTTGGATCAGCGGATAGAGCGTCGGTCTGCGGACTGAGAGGTTCCGGGTTCGATTCCAGTCAAGGGCATGTACCTTGGTTTCAGCCACATCCCCAGTAGGGGGTGTGCAGGAGGCAGCTGGTCAATGTTTCTCTTTCATCGATGTTTCTGACTTTCTATTCCTCTCCCTTCCTCTCTGTAAAAAATCAATAAAATATATTTAAAAAATAATAATAATGTATGTCCCCTTTAAAAGGAAAGAGAGGAACTGAATAAAATATTTAAAAAAGAAAATTCTACCACTTATAAAATATTCAGAAAAATATAAGCACCATTAATCCTATCTAATAAAAGAGCAATATACAAATTAACCATCACTCCACTACACTCACAAGCCACTCCCACCAGCCAATTGGGAGTGGGTATGCAAATTAATCTAACTAAGATGGCTGCAAACAGGAGGCTTGGGTTGCCCTGACAATGGAGGAAGCCAAACTTTATGTACACCCTGGCAGGCTCAGGCATCCACTCAAGGCTACAAAGTTTCAATTATAGAAGATAAATAAATCCCAGATACCAGGGCCTTCACTTGGATCGCTGGGGGTGTGGTCGGCCTACAAACCACCACAGGCCACTCACCCAGGCCACCCCATACCCCAAGGGAACCTCCACTGTGATCTGGGACACTCTTCAGGGCAAACCAGCCAGCCCCCACCTGTGCACCAGGCTTCTATCCTATTTAATAAAAGAGTAATATGCAGATTGATCATCACTCCAACACACAAGAGGGCTGCCCCCATGTGAACACAAGATAGCCACCACAAGATAACCAATAGGGGAGGGCAGTTGGGTGGGACCAGGTCAGCAGAGGAGGGAAATTGGGTGTGACTGGGCCTGCAGGGAGGGGCAGTTGTGGGGGACATAGGCCTGTAGGGGAGAGCAGTTTGGTGGGATCAAGCCTGCAGAGAAGGGTAGTTAGGGGTGATCATGTCTGCAGGGGCGGGCCATTAGGGGCAAACTGGCTGGCAGGGGAACAGTTTGGCATCAATCAAGTTGGCAGGAGAATGGTTAGGGGGTGATGAGGCTGGCAGGCAGAAGCAGTTAGGGGTAATCAGGAAGGCAGGCAGGTAAGCAGTTGGGAGCCAGCAGTCCTGGATTGTGAGAGGGTGAGGGCCTAAATGAGCAGTTGGAAATCCCTAGAGGATTCCTAGATTGGAGAAGGTGCAGGCTGGGCTGAGGGACAAACACCCCCGTACATCAATTTCATGAACTGGGACTCTAGTCTATATAATAAAATGAATGGTGATAAATATAGAGTACTTATGAGGGGTTTGATATTTTAGAGTAGATAAGAAAGGAAGGAAGAGAGGGAGGAAGAAAGGAAGGAAGGAAGTTAGGAGGCATATTAAATAATCTAGGCAGGATATGATAGAACTAGGTTTATAGCAATGGATGTGATAAGAAGCAATTAGATGCCCATTATTTTGAAGGTATATTTTGTAAATATGCTAATATTAAAATATAAGATGTGAGAGAAAAGGAGGAGTCAAGGATGACTTTGCTGGTTTGATATAACTAGGAATGATGCAGTTTCCATGCCCTCAAAAGAAGAGATCTATGGGTTACTTGACCCTATATTGCAACAGCTTGTGAAGCAGCATTGTCGGTAAGTGATATATTACTCAGTGTTCCACCATTGATGGCTTGTGAATTGGTCCTAGGAGTTACATGGGCAAATATTTTTTATCTAATTAGTCATAAATATTTAGTAAGTAATATTAATTTTTCATTTACATTAATATTAAAGTCTCTGTTAAATACAATTTAGGGAGTAAAATCTATTTCAAATACATGTTAAGGAGAGAAAATGAAGCTTGATTTAATGAAATACATTGTTACATTATGATATTTTTCATGGGATGTGTTGAAGCAAAATTCCTGAAAGTTGTAACTTATTTATTGAACATACTGTTGTATTGTAAAGACCTGTGTTTAAATTCTCCTTTACCACTTAAGAGAGATAAAGGGGGTTATATAAGTAAACTCTTGAAAACAGTTTCTTCTTCCATTAATAATGACAGTAATGATTAAATCACAAGGTTGTTTTAAGGCTTAAATGTTAGCTATGAAATACTCAGTACAGTGTTTGGCAAATACCTGACACTACACACTTGGGTTGCTACTTTAAATAATAATTATTCTGATTTCTGTGGCCATTCAGCAGTTCCTTTAGGTTACCACAACTCAAAGACACACACAAATATATAACAAATACCTAATGCCTGTTAGTTTATCTAAATAAGAAATAGCAAGAGTAATGTTACTGCCTGATATATAACTTTAAAAAAATCATTCAGTATTCTAAAAATCATAGCAAGTAGTTGTAACCTACTGGTATCACAAGTAAAATGCATTTAAATATTAGAAGTTTCCTAAGTATTTCCCAAGAAGACAAACTATTATATCTCAACAAAATGTATATGCAGATTCACCTGAACAAAGAATAATGAATTATTCCTTGTATCAACTTTAACTGATAGACTTCTTGTTTTTTGTTGTTGTTTTTTAGCCAAACCCAGTTTGGCTCAGTGGATAGAGCTTTGACCTTCAGACTGAAAGGTCCCAGGTTCGATTCTGGGCAAGGGCATGTACCTTGGTTATGGGCACATCCCCAATAGGGGATCTGCAAGAGGCAGCTGATCGATATTTCTGACTTTCTCTCCCTCTTCCTTCCTCTCTGTAAAAATCAATAAAATATATTTTAAAAAATAGGTGTTTTTTTTTAAATATAACCTGAGTGACCAGATTATTATGATTTCTGAACTCATAATAATCTGGCCATTCAGTTGATATAAAGAGAAATATCTTTTAACTTTTATAAACAAGCAAGATTCTTAAACATGAATTTCTTGACAAATATAAGCAGACAAATATTAGCTGGTATAGTTTATCTCATCAGTGCTCGGTTGTGGCCATAACAATTACAATTCATGTTTATTATGATTATTATGGACATTTATAAAATTTTGGCATTTTCTTAATTACTTAGTGACTTTCATGTTAACTACTATCAATTATATTTTAGGGCAGTCTAGTTTCAAATACTTTATGTGGTAACTGCTAATAAATTTGCATATTTTATGAACTAGAATGTTCCATTCCATACTAATAACAAAAAAACTGGACTGATCAATATGTGAATAAATGGGTAAATAGATGGACAAAAAAGCAAGACTGATGTGGAAAGTTTCACTAGAAAAAGTTTCACATTTTTTACTAAGTGCTTAGACAAACCAGTCATATTCAACTGAGAGACCATTCAACTACACATGCAGCTGACATTTAATTTGTATACAATTTAAAGTGTTTTATTTATTTTCCTCTTCCACTTAGTGAAAATTTTTGGTATATTAGACTGATTTTTAGCATTACATCACAAAAGTCACAAAAAAGACAATTAAAAAAATCTCCTATGAAAAAAAACACATTAAACTATAATATCTACTTTGACTTTATCTGTGAATTCAGGATAAATCTGTTTCCTTGGGTGGTTTCACTGAGCTGCTGCTGCTTGTTGAAGTCTCTTGGCAGCTGGCCTTGCCTGCCTTTTGTTGGCCAAACTAATCAATTTCATGCTGGTTTCTAAAAACCTTTAAGATCTACTAAACTGAAAGCTCCTTGAAGAGAGCAGCTACATCTTAATCATATCATCATTTTGTCCAAGTGCATCCACCATAGTACCTGGCTCAACTAAGTGCTCACTCAGTCAATGTTTAGGGAACAGAAAAAAACACTTAAGTGTGATATTTATTGCCAAAGAAAGTGAGGACCATCTTTGATCTTTAAGAATATGTTTGTTGCTAAATAATTCCAAATGTTTGCTAAAGATATTAACTACCAAGTATAGATCATTTTCTAAAAGAGCAAAAAGAAAGAAAAGATAGAATTAAAGCACCAACAGAACAGTAACAGGATGAAAAAGGGAGAAATGAACAAAAGGTTTGCAAAAAGGAAAAAATAAAATAATGTAAAAAATAAAAATAGAATGGAGACCACTAATCCAAAAAAATAAAAGGTTAAAAAATAATAAATAAAAAAATAATAAAATAAAGTAAACAATCGTTTTTTTTCTTAAGTAAAAGATAAAAATTTTAAAAAGTGAAGTGTTGTTCATTTCAGCTGAGTTTTTTTTAAAAATATATTTTATTGATTTTTTACAGAGCTGAAGGGAGAGGGATAGAAAGTCATAAACATCGATGAGAGAGAAACATCGATCAGCTGCCTCTTGCATGCCCCCTACTGGGGATGTACCCACAGCCAAGGTACATGCCCTTGACCGGACTCGAACCCGGGACCCTTCATTCCGCAGTCTGACGCTCTATCCACTGAGCCAAACCGGTTTTGGCTCATTTCAGCTGAGTTTTAATGTCCCATGGG
Organism: Antrozous pallidus; assembly: GCA_027563665.1. Lineage (NCBI taxonomy): Eukaryota > Metazoa > Chordata > Mammalia > Chiroptera > Vespertilionidae > Antrozous > Antrozous pallidus. Next base: position 90,643,971 of record CM050514.1, read on the forward strand.
AAGAAGAAATAAAAGCCATCCAAATTGAAAAAGAAGAAATAAAACTGTCTTTATCCCCAGAGGCATATTGTACATAGAAACCTTAAAGACTCCATCAAAAAACTAGGAGAATTAATAAATGAATTTGGCATTGTAGTAGGATACAAAATAAACACCCGAAATCTATGCCTTTTTTAAACACGAATAATGAACTCACAGAAAAAGAAATAAAACAAAACAAAACAAAATCCCATTTACTATTGCACCAAAAAAATTAAGACACTTAGGAATAAACTTAACTAATGAGGTAAACAGCTTGTACTCAGAAAACTACAGGACATTGAAAAAAGGAGATAGAGGAAGACATAAAAAATGGGAGAGCCTACTGTGTTCATGGATTAGTAGAATCAACATCATTGAAATGTTCATATTACCCAAAGCAATTTATAGGTTCAGTGAAATCCCCATTAAAATACCAATAGCATATTTCACAGACCTAAAACTAATCCACCAAAAATTCATCTGGAATAAAAAAAAAAAAACCCAAATAGATACAGCAATCCTGATAAAGAAGAACAAAGTTGGAGGGATCACAGTACCAGATATCAAGTTGTATTATAAAGCCACTGTTCTCAAAACTCTCTGGTACTGGCACAAGAACAGACATATAGATGAATGGGATAGATTAGAGAACCCAGAAATTAACCCAAGCCATTATGCTCAATTAATGTTTGACAAAGGAGGCAAGAGCATACAATGAAGTGAAGACAGTTCCTTCAATAAATGGTACTGGAAAAATTGGTCAGATACATGCAAAAAAAAAAAAAAAAGAAAAGAAAAGAAAGAAACTAGACCTCCAAGTTATGCTATACACAAAAATAAACTCAAGATGGTTAAAGAATTTAAAAAGACAAAAAACAAACAAACATAAAATTCCATACAAGACTGCATAGGCAGCAAAATATTAGACAAATGTCTTAGCGACATATTTACTGATACAGCTCCTAGGGCAATGGAAACTAAAGAGAAAATAAACAAATGGGACTACATCAAAATTAAAAGCTTCTGTACAGCAAAAGAAACCATCAACAAAACTAGAGATCCCACTGCATGGGAGAACATATTTACCAAGGCTATCTCAGATAAAGGCTTAATCTCCAAAATTTACAGGGAACTCAGAAAACTTAACAAAAGGAATATAAAAAATCAAATAAAAATGGACATTGGACCTAAATAGACATTTTTAGAAAGAGGACATACAGAAGACTGAGAGACATATGAAAACATGCTCAAAATCACTAATCATCTGAGAGATGCAAATCAAAATGACAATGAGGTATCATCTCACACCTGTCATAATGGCTATCAACAACAAAGAAATAAATAAACAAACAACAAGTTCTGGCCAGGATGTGGAGAAAAAGGAACCCTCGTGCACTGCTGGTAGAAATGCAGACTGGTGCAGCCACTGTGGAAGACAGTATGTAGTTACCTCAAAAAGTTAATAGCGGAACTCCCACTTGACTCAGTAATCTCACTTCTAGGACTGTATTCCAAGAAATCAGAAACACCAATCAGAAAGTATAAATGCACCCCTATGTTCATAGCAGCACAATTACAATAGCTAATATTTGGAAACAGCCTAAGTGCCCATTAGCAGATGAGTAGAATAAAACTTGTGGTATATCTACACAATGGAATACTATGCTGCAGTAAAAAATGAGTTCTTACCATTTGCAACAACATGCGTGAACCTGGAGAACATTATGCTAAGTGAAATAAGCCAGTTGGAGAAATATAAATATCACATGATCTCACTCACATGTGGGATATAATGAACAACATAAACTGATAAACAAAAGTAGATCCAGAGACTAAGTAAGAAACACTGAACAGACTGACCAACCACAGAGAGAAGGATGGGTGAGTGTGGAGTTAAGAGATCAATCAAAGGACTTGTATGCCTGGGTATTAGCATAACCAATGGACAAGGACACTGGGGTGGTGGGTGCTTGTCCTGGGGGGTGGGCATGGTGGTACGGGGATCAATCAGGGAAAAGGTGACACATGTAATATTTTGAACAATAAAAGAAAACAGGAAGAAATAGTTACAAATATTAAGTGGCAACACCTGGATTTACTAACTGGACTTTTGACACCTCTTTTTACCGGGTTGACACACATTCCAGAACTTCCTGCTCTAACATAATAACTCCCTTTAAAAGCTATTTCTTGGATAAAATTGTGACCAGAGACAGATTTTCTTTCTATTAGTTAATTATAATTTTTTCTTTGCTATTGGAATGAAAATGAAAACCAGTTATAGTGGATGATAACAAATTGTCAGGATAAATACTTTTAAATTAACAGTGATTAAATATAATCTTTCAAAGCTACTTTAGAAGTTCAGGGATTGGATATATAATTTCCTAATAAAGCAACTGAGATTTCAAGTACATATGAACATTAACTTTTGATTTAAAAAAAAGTCATACAATCTGTGTTTTGGCAGCCAGCCAGCATCTTATAATTACACTAGAGGCCTAATGCATGAAATTCGTACAAGCTGCTTGGCCCTCCCATCCCTGGCCTCATCTGGAAGGAGGTCCAGAAGGTCCTTCAGCTGTCCACTCTAATTAGCATATTACACTTATTATTATAGAGCTGTGGACATCTTTATAGATTCACTTATTCAATCTCACATATATTTTATGCAAACCCTTTCAGTCCTGAGCCATGAGAAGAAGAATATTCTAATAGTAAAGGTTAGGAATTTTTGAGTTATGTAATCATGGACAAGAGGATTAACCACTTATAGTTGTTTAAAGTTGTTGTAAGGACTAAATGAGATAATGCAATAGACTTTAGGGCAATGCTAACCTTATCAAGATGACTTAGGTTAGCAACTATAAGTGACAAAGCAGAGTAGAAATGTGAGCTGCCCATCTTTGTGCTTTGGGATCCTTTGGCTTGGTGTGAATGTTATAGAATTTCAGGCTCCTCACAGTTCTTTTAATTAGTATACGATTGCAACTTTTTTATGGCAGATAATAATAAAGTCCTTTGAGAAAGGAGTGCCCTTTTTCAATTTGGGCATGGTGCTATATTTACAAGATTAAAGAATCAGAAGTCTGGGCTATATCACAGTTATTAACAATGAGATAATACTTTTGGAGATGCTATAATATGATGTAAGCAGTTTATCATAAAATAGCCTGACCTGTAGTAGTAAAATTTTTGTTTTTGAGGACAGAAAATATTTTCTTTCTAAATATTTGCATTTGTTTAATTTCACAATTATTTGTACACATTGCTATTCTCCAAGGACTTATATTTAATTTAACTCTTGAGGAATGACACATTCAAAAATAAATTATATAGATAAAGATAAGTTTTTATATTTACTGTGTTTGATTATAAAAATTTTCTTTTGGGAAAATAAGAATACAAAATATTTCTGTTGAATAAGTATCTTTTTGCTCTTGAAAGATGCAGTGAAGATGGCACAAGTTAGCATTCAGTGGCTATTTCTTTCTTAATGTGTAGGTGCTTTAGTTAACACCATATTTCCTTCTTTAGCTCATGATCTCATGCATAACCTTTAGGAGAAGCCAGTGGGAAAAGAGTGGCCATATCCATCAGGCGCATGTCAGCTCCATTAATGGTAGTGGAATTAAAGGTAAGAAATGAAGTTGAGACAATAATTCAATAGATCCCGGAAGCCTCGAAACTGTCTTTGTTTGCTAGTGTTCCATACAGTTGTGGCTTTAAGCTCCTGTAAAGGTTCTGAATAACTGTCAGGACAATGGATGGTTCTGCTTATGTTCAGCTTATTGCTCATACTGTGCATACTTACTATGGCTCCACACCATGGTGTGATGGCTGAAAGGCATCATTAATGTGTAAAATGATGTGGAATGCTTCAGGCACACAATGACATATCACTACAGAATGTTAGTCCCAGATGCACAGGTATCTGCCTCGATTACAAATCAAGAGGGAAGAAGCTAAATTACTACACAAGTACAATGCACCAGGAAAATCGCAGTGTATGTAGCCACTTGAAATCTCTGGGCCTGATTCAGGCTTCACTTGTTTGTTGAGAGAAATAAAATGTTAAGGCTTTAATTATTAGGGTTAATCACAAAAGTAAAAGAAGGGAAGAGTCATCTGAGTACATTACTAGAGTCTTATCTCTGCTGTTTCACAGTTGATTTTCATTATGTGTTAATATTCTGATTTGCTACACTGATGCTACCAAACATCTTCCTTCACATTCAGAGGAAGAATCTATAATAATAAAGGTGTAATATGCTAATTAGATCAGACAGTTGAACGACCTTCGTGATGTCCTTCTGGATGACCTTCTAGAGCAACCAGTGGGCAAGGGGCCGGGCCAGTGAGCCTGTGCTGCAAGGCCAGCCATGGCGATCCTGGCACCTCCCCACTTAGGTGAGGCAGTGGGAGAGGCAGCGGGGTGGGCCCAGTTCCAGTCCCACCACCACCCCTTGCTCAGAGGCTACAGGAGAAGCAGCACCAAGACTGGACCTGCACCACTGCCCCTTTCCAGCACTGCCCCTTCCACAGAGGCAGTAGGAGAGGCCACAATGAGGCCAGGTCCCTGCGTTGCCCCTTCTGCAGAGGCAGTAGGAGAGGGGACTGTGTGGTCCTGGTCCTGGTACCATGTCTTCTGCAGAGCGGTGGGGGAGACATGGGGTAGTGCAGTCCCAGAGCCTCCACAGAGCAGTATGAGGCACAACCCTGGCCTCTCAACCTCCAATGCCCTCCCCCCAGCCAGCCCGGCTACAGATCACCCCCACACACACCAATGGGCAGAGGGCAGGGCCAGCTCTAAGAAGCAGCGAGCCTGGATTCTGGTTGAGTGGCATTCCTCTGGACTGCCCCACTCAGCCAGAAGCCAGTTGCACTGGTGAGCACAACTGAGCTGGCATGAGCCTCTTCCATCTCTTTCCTCCAGTGCACATATTTTGTGCACCAGGCCTCTAGTCATATGTATTTTTCTGACATCTACTCTTCTTCCAGGGAACATAATTACCTGGCAGCACATGTTTCTATCGAGACTACACCAACATATGTTCACTAGATGTGTGATGCATGAAATTCGTGTATGGGAAAGGGGTTGTCCCTCAGCCCAGCCTGCATCCTCTCCAATCTGGGACCCCTCAAGGGATGTCCAATGGCCCGTTTAGGCTTGATCCCACAATCCAGGACTGCTGGCTCCCAACTGCTCACCTGCCTGCCTTCCTGATCGCTCTAACCACTTTTGGCTGCCAGCCTGATCACTCCTTAACCATTCTCCTGCCAGCCTGATTGATGTCTAACTGATCCCCTGCAAGCCTGTTTCATGCTAACTTCCCTCCTCTGCTGGTCTGGTCACCCTTAACTGTCCTTCCTTGCAGGCCTGGTTGCCTCCAACTGCCCTCCCTTGCAGGCCTGGAACATCCCAAAAGCCCTCCCATGCTGGCTATCTTGTGGTGGCCATCTTGTGTCCACATGGGGGCAGAATTTTTGACACTATGGGGGCATCCATCTTGTGTGTTGGAATGATGGTCAATTTGCGTATTACTCTTTTATTAGATAGAATAGAGGCCTGGTGGGTGTCCCAGAAGGGTGTCACAGATCAGGGTGGGGGTTCCCTTGGGGCCTGGGGAGGCCTAGGCAAGGGGCCTGTGGTGGTTTGCAGACCAGCCACACCCCCCAGCAACCCAAGTAGAGGCCTTGGATTCTGGGATTTATTCATCTTCTACAATTGAAATTTTGTAGCCTGGGGCAGAGCCAAAGATTCTGCTTGCACTGTGGTGACAGTCATTTCTGTTTGGGTTTATTTACCTTCTATATTTGAAACTTTGTAGTCTTGAGTAGAAGCTTAGGCTGGCCAGAGCTGCAGAAGCTTGGCTTCCTCCATCACTGGGGCAACCCTAGCCTCTGCTCTTTCCAGCTCCATGGCTGCTGCCATTTCTGTTGGGATTTATGTATCTACCATAATTGAAACTCTTTAGCATTGAGTGGACACCTAGGCCAACAACGGCAAGCGGAAAACTTGGCTTCCTCCATTACAGGGGAAACCCAAGGCTCCCTCCTGCTCTTAGTGGCCACAGCCATCTTCGTTGGAGTTTATTTGCATATTTGTGTCTGATTGGCTGGTGGGTATGGTTGGTGGGTATGGCTTGTGGGTGTAGTGAAGGTGAGTTTAATTTGCATATTACTCTTTCATTAGATAGGATGGTTTAAGAGCAGATTCAGCTTCACATCTTTTATTTATTTATTTATTTATTTATTTATTTATTTATTTATTCATTTATTCATCCTCATGTGAGAATATTTTTTCCATTGCTTTTCAGAGAGAATGGGAGAAAGGGAAGGAGTGTGGGAAGGCAATTATAAAGATATGGAGAGCAAGAGAGAGAGAGAAACATTAATGTGAGAGAAACACATGGACTGGTTTCCTCCCACACTGGTCCAGACCTGGACAGGAGCAAACCCACAGCACAGGTACTTGCCCTTGACCATAAATCCAATCCAGGGCACTGTTGTGGCCTGGGCAATACTCTAACCATTTAGCAATGCTGGTAATGGCTCTACCTTTATTTTTAAACTAGAGTCCCAGTGCAAAAAATTCATGAATGGGTAGTGTCCTTAAGCTTGGCCAGTGATCAAGGCCTTCTGGCTGTAGGCCTGGCTCCCTCCTTTGGCTGCTGAATGCTGGCCAGGGACTTTCTTTGTTCTGCACTGACCCTTGGTGATCAGCACACATCATAGCAATGACCAAACTCCCAGGCTCCCAGTTGAACTCCTGAGGGGACACTTTGCATATTACCCTTTTATATGTATAGATGTTTCCTTCTTCAGAAATGTTCAAGATTGCCTGGCTATCTTTGACATGAGGTGTTGCTCTGTCATATCTATATATGTTATTTCTAAATCCCAACAGAATGACAAGGTGGATAGAAGAAATATATTTCAAAATTAAGAATATAAAATTATTCAGAAATATGTTTTATCAATGTAAAATAATAGAGTGTGTTCTAAAATTAACTGAAGAGCTCTGATAGTTTAGGATTTATTTTTTTTAATGTGTTATGTTTTTTCAATATTCATCAAAGATTTATATTTCTTTTTTTCATTAATGGATTTGGTTATTTTTTTCTGTAAAATAGTGACCACAAAATCTAGATAAAAAAGCTTCTAAAATTGTTTATAAAAAAAAGTGAGTTGTTAAAGGTCCTCCCTAAATCATTGATTAATGAATTTTTTACTAGTAATGAAGTTTTGAATTATAGTCCCAGAATCACAAAAATTTAAACAAAAAAGAAAAAAAATATCATTGGGTTACTTGTTCAAACCTTTCACTTGATGGATGATAATTTGTGGCCAGAAAAATAAAATAAAACAATTTGCCTTTGATCATCAAATTCAATGTATGAGAGAGGCCATTCAGTCTAAAGTTGAGGAAGGAATGTTTTTATTGTATCATGTAGGCTCTAAGATGCTATCTTTCTTTGAATAAACCAGTGATTGCTCAATAAGAAATCTAAATGAAAATAGATTGTATCCACTTTGTTTTAATTAACAGTATCTGCTGTTATTTTTCAATGGGGTGACAACTGTGAAAGTCTTGGAATAAGATCAAGCATCTTAGAAAAATCCTACCAATAAGAGTTGGTTCTCTTTCCCTTCATATTTTTGTATCTGACTTAATTCATAGCTAATGGTTAATTTAATCATTATTATAGACAGAACTATATTTACAATAGAATATGAAGGCAAACAGAATATCAATTTGTTTTTGTTAAAGGGACACTAGTGGAATAATTAATAAAAGTTGACTAATATCTGAAGATGAGCTCATAGTATGAAACAATGTTAATGTCCTGATGTTGATAAATTTATTAAAGTTATCTAAAGAAGAGTGATTATTTTTGGAAATACACACCGAATTATTTAGGAAAAAGAGTGGCATAATATCTGTAATTTATCCTCAAGTTGTTAATGAATAAATAATTCCTAGATAGAGAAGAAAATAGGGGAGAGAATGATAAAGTAAATGAAGTAAAACATTAACTTAAAAAATCTGGCTGAATTGTACATTATGTAATATGGTACTATATTGTAACATTTTGCAACATTTTCATACATGTAAACAAATCATATGTCTTCAGAACTCCAATAGGGTAAATTGAAAGAAGAGGGAAAGCTCCATTCACTACAGGGAAATATCAGAGTCAGGATAATCTTCACAGAAGAAAAAACAGTTTTAAATGTGAAATATTAACTTTAAAAATTATATGTAAAAATTATATTTATGGACTTCATTCCATGCTCTTTTCAAGATTAAACATCTTAAAAGAGATTAATTCAGGTTACTCCTTCACTCAATATGTGTGTCTGTATTAAATATCGGACTATTTACCATTGAAGTTGCTTGGCCTTCCATGACTATTCTTACCCTTAACAAGATTTGTTTTCTCATCACAGCCTGGCCTTACTGTGACCAAAAGAACTTGGCTCCAATATTGTGATACATATACTTTCTTCCCTTCATACCTATCTACTTATTTTTATTCCTCAAAGTACATCTAAACTCTTCAAAGTTTTCCTAAAATCCTTAACTGCCATTTTGATACCCATTTAATTACATAATGTCTTATGTAGGTTCATTTGATTTTTTAAAGTTTATTCTTAGATTGTAAATTTATGTGTGGTTCAGGCATATATTATGTGAAAATAAAAAAAAAGGCATCTAAATATGTTGATCCATTAACTCTTTTTACAAATATCTCAGCAGAAAGAAGATGCTGGTTGGTAGGATATTTTTATTTAAATAAATATATTTCAGTTCCAAGTCTCTTTTATTTTGGCAACTCAACATAATTTAAAAAAGACTATTTATTATAAGTTATGGAATTATTTATTTATAAATGTTATAACTAGAAATTTAAAAATCTAACAATAAATGTGGAAAAAAGGTAGGAGAATTCAAAGCAATTAAAAAATCAGAAGCATGTGAGAACTTAAAAATGGAAGACAAACCACAGATTATTCCTGATGCTAAAATCTGGTAAACTGGGGGAAATGGTGGTCTTAGCTATAGAGAGGGGAAAAATAAAGACAAAAAGTGGTTTGAGAAAGAACACATTTTAATTTTCAAATGATGAAAATTTCCAGTAGACAATCTTTCAGTCATTCAGTAAACATTTGAGTGATTACAAGGTACTAGAAGGCATTGTTCTAAGTCTGAGAAACACAAATGTGAATGTCAAATGAGGCCCTGTCCATATGAAATTTAACATAAAGACAAAAATAGGAAATTATGACTGTTGTCAGAAGGGCCTTGCTGGGCAGAAACCAAACTGCCTTATGAATGAGAGAACAAAAGGGAAGTAAGAATTACTTTATTTAAAAGTTAATTTTAGATTGCAAATTTGGAGAAGAATAGGATGACATTTTGAAGATTCAAAGAACTTAAAATGCACTCACACAATGTGTGCTGTTGTTGCTTCTGCTGTTATTTCCTTATTTGTATCTTCCTCTAGATAAGAAAAAAAACTATGTGACATTAGAGGCAAAGATTCTAGAAGGTGAGGAGAGAGCACTTTCTTTACAGAGTGACAAATCAGTGGAGGTTAAGGAGTGCAGAGGGGGAAAATTAGATTAAAATAAGGGAATGGAATAGCATTTTCTTTTCCCCTTTAAACTTTATGGTCTTAATAAGTTAGGATATAAGAGAAAAAAACACACTTTTGTGTCCCACTCCTTTCAATATTCCATTAATGGAATACTTCACTATGGTCACCAAGTATGTGGGGATTTTTCCCACACCAAGCAATTCTGCAACACCAGATGGGTGACCTACAACTACAATTCAATCAATTCTGATACTGTCTATCTGATTCTCTTGACCCCCTTTCAGTTGCCAATCTCAAGTCCAGGTTGTTATCTGTACTTTTTATCCAGCAGGAATAAAACAAGGAGAGTTCCACAAACTTCTTCTCAGGTTCAATTTATTTGCTAGAGCAGTTCAGAGAACTCAAGAAAACATTTTACTTAATAAATCATCAGTGTATTATAAAATAACTAGAAGCCTAGTGCACAAAATTTATGCACAGGGGTGGGGAGTCCCCTCAGCCAAGCTTGCACCCTCTCCAATCTGGGACTACTGGCTCCTAACTGCCTCCCCTCACCAGCCTGGTTACCCCTTTCTGCTCCTCCTGCCAGCCTGGTTACCCCTTTCTGCTCCTCCTGCCAGCCTGGTTACCTCCAACTGCCCTCCTGCCAGCCTGGCCCCTCCCTGACAGGCTGGTCACCCCACACAGCCTGTTCAGTTGTCCGTTCAGTTGCAATGGTCGCTTAGGCTTTTATTATTATAGATATAACTCAGAAGACACAGAGGGAAGAAATGCATGTTGCAAGGTATGAAACAAGGGACACAGAGGTTCCATGCTTCCTCTAGGCATATCACATACCAGCATCTGTATGTATTTACCAACCTAGAAGATTTCTGAATTCCTTCTTTCGGGCTTTTCAGAAGGGTTCATTGGTTAAGCATGATTGTTTGAATCATTGGCCAGAGTTGCTTGAACTCTCACTTCAGCCTCTTGCCCCTTCACACAAGTGTGTAGGAGGTAGGGAGACTGAAAGTTTCAATCCTATAATTACAGGGTTTGGTTCCACTGACAACCAGCCTCTATCTTTGGGGGTTTTCCAGTCACTTCAATAACACAAATTCAGGTGTGTTTGAAAGAGATTGTTATGAATACCAAAATATGCCTTAATTTCTCTGATCACTTGAGAAATTCTAAGAGTTTTAGGAACTCTGTGCCATAAACTAGCAACTATCCATTTCTTACTATAAATTTGCTTCACAGCGGGAAAAAAAAAAGATCTTTGGAAAATGAGGAAGTAAAAAATGAGATTGATTAGAGGGAAAAGGAGAGGAGATAAGGAGGAACTCTTACTGAATATCCCTAGGAAATCCTGTGATGTATGACTGAGAAGCAAGGACCAAGTTTACTGTGGATGGCATAGGTTATAATAAACTTTTTAAATTATTTTTTATATTTTATTGATTTTTTACAGAGAGGAAGGGAGAGTGAGAGAGTTAGAAACACCAATGAGAGAGAAACATCAATCAGCTGTCTCCTACACACCCCCTATGGGAGATGGCCCCGCAACCAAGGTACAGATTGAACCCAGAACCCTTGAGTCCGCAGGCTGATGCTCTATCCACTGAGCCAAACTGGTTAGGGAGGTTATAGTAGATTTTTCCAGTAAAACTCCTGTCTGTCTTGAAGGCAGCATTTATTTTTGTAGCCACTTGCAGGAATTACAGGAGCATAGAATTTAGAAGTGGTACGGAGTTGGGAGACTTAAGTGAAAGTTTGATTTCATGATAAAATGATGAAGAAGCTTCTCAAATCTGTTTCTTCAGATGTGAAATGGGAGAGGGAGTAGACCTCAAAATGGAATGCCCATGAATTCTCTGTGAGTGTTCCTATTCTAATCTAAGTTCATTATATGCTATAAGGTAATGGGGGGGGGGGGTAAAGCAGATTTTATGATGAGAATAAGCAGAGATGTATGTTCCACTAATGATCTAGAATGACTGTTTCCAGAACTGAAAGGTAAATATATTCATTCAAGGAAGAAAACACAAAGTAGAAATTCATACCAAGTTATAACTTTATAGATTTTGTTTTGCAGTCAGCAATTCTTTCTACACATGTTTGATTGATGAATTCACAAATACCAACTTAATGGAAGGGCCATGTTTTTAATCTCATTGACTTACTTTGTTAAAGTTGAGAGAGCTAGGAACTCACATCAGACCTTAGAGCATAATCCACTACAAAGTAGACAGTGCCTTGTCATGTGCTCATCACATGGCTTTTATGATATAATCAAGAGAAATAGTAACAGGCTCCTCTCACAAACCAGATTAAAAGGGACACATTCTCATTTCCCCTTTGTGCTCATGTCAAAGATGGACTAGGAGGAATTTAAACTTTTATGGCATCATATCTGTCATAGAACTATCTGTCTGGTAACATGGAGCTCATTTTTCAAGGCTACAAGTCCATTAACCTTTACAGGAACAAAAATAAAGCAAAACAAAGAAACACTCTCTGGAGAAATGCATTGCTTCTAATCTTGTTTATGGATCTTAACTGTGGGGTTTGAAAATGGAACAAAGACCTCTACCTCCCCAGGCAAACAAAAGCATACATACACTCAGAAATAAGTATAAAATGCCCAGAGATGCATATTGTAGACAAATTTGTGATTTTTTAATAAAGGGGGAGTTGGTTTAGGGAGAGTAACTGATATCATCTCCGTTGAAGCTCTGTCTTGCACTATGATTTGTAACTGGGAGGGCCAAAGCATCAACTGTTTATTTTTAATATCTTGGACTACATTTGATTACCATTTTATTTACATTCATTCATTGTACATACCTGGAAGTATTAATTTCTAGATAAATGTGTTGTTAGAAAGCCAGAGGCTGAAGATGAGGCAGAATATAAGGAGTTCTTGCTTGTTTGTCTATGGTTCTGTTTGACTTAGGAAATAATTATAATACAAACTGATGCTCCCATTTTAAATAAGGTGCGGAATCAGCATGAAATATAGAATTTGGGAAAGCCATTTGCCACAAAATTATAATTTCTTAAAATTCCTGTGTTCCTTGCATAAGAGAAGCTACAATCATGTGATACATACCAGTAGCATTACTCTTTTCCCTCCTCTTATGGAAGATAGTTAAATAAAGTTAAGTAACAAACTTTTAAATATCATTAACTGCAGCAAAGCAAAGACTTATGTTTGTTGGTCTGGGATCTAGCTTTAAGTGGGAGATTCCAGGAAGAAAGATTAAAATAATAAATCCGTGAACTTCCTTGAAAAGTCATGTCTTGCCAGCAAATAAAGTTTATTTATCATCACGAAACCACTAAAAGTGTATGACTTCCATCAGCAGAGACAATAGAAGCAAAGTAGGAATGCAAGAGGGGTTTGGAATCAGAAAGAGACACATGTGAGAATGTATGAGAGGTTTTATTCAAAATATTTATCAAGTAGAATTTCAGTGACACAGACCCCTCAAGAGGGAGGAGTTCCAGCACAGGGATCTAGAAACCTCTCTTATACCGGGATTTATACTTTTAGTTGCTGCATTATGGAGAGAGCAGGGGATGGGGTAGACCTGAAATACTGGGTTTAGGAGCCTACTCGGGGTACTGGAGGAATTAACCAGAAGTAGTTGTAACTACTTCTAATCATTACAGAAGTGGTGCAACATTTTAACAAGTGCTGACATGCTGAATATATTAGCCCTTGGATGACACCTATTAATTGTTTGCCCTTAGTAGTTTAACCTTACTGAACCAGCCACGTGAGAGAAATGAAAGTGATGAGTTTTTCAGACTAGTTATTGGTTTGTTCTACAACCTCTTCCAGCTGATGGGGAACTTACTCGTCTATCGTCTCTCTTTTCCTCAGGCATCCAGTATGCATATCCCTAGAGCAAAGGCAAGTCCCACTGCAGAGCAGAGCGACTTCCAAAATTTCAGCCAGATGCAGAAAAGAAGCAGAGTTTGCATTCCATCCTAACTTCCAGCTCAGGGGTTAACCCACATGGGAGATGACCCAAGAATCTGTAGTTCTGCATTTCAGGGTGCACTCTGTCTCCTCCTTTCCCTTTTTTTGGCTCCAATGTTTATTTTTGCATAAATGATACAATAATATTTTGCATTGAACTTTTTGAAATGTATTCCTAATTATGATATCTAATAGTAACAATTATGCACCTAAACATCTTTCAGTTTAACTGTGTACAAATTTTGTTGGTTCAAAAGGAAACTTTAATATGTGTTTATCAGTTTTCTACATTGAAGAACTAAGTGTCTTATCCCAAAGAAGTATCATTGGTATGTCACTGTATATTCTGCAAAGTATAACGCTTCTGTATGTTTCAGAGACTCATAACTAAAATCCCATACATAATTTTGAACATCACATTGTTAAAAAAAAAAACTATTTTAAAAATCACAGGAATTATCAGAGAACTAGAAAACACATAGATTTAATGAGTGGTTGAAAGAGTAAGATGTGCTAGAACTAAAGAGAAGAGAAATATTTTGAAAGTAAGATAAAGAAAGATGAGAATTTGTTTGCTTATTTTCTTTTTCCAATTCCACATCAAAGGGCCTTTGCCTGCCTTTGCTTGATGTAACATTTTTTTTTTAAATTAGGAAAATACTGTCAGTGGAAAATAGTTGGTAAAATTTACCCTAAGAAATTTGTTTTTAGATCAGTATTTCTAAATGTTCTTCACCAAGACCTCTTTTCACTATGCTTCTCTACAAATTTCATATTTCAATTTTTTAAATACAAATTATAGCTATTCAATAAAATTGATTTATCTTATTTTTTATTATTCAGATATTTATAATTTCCTGAGCAAAATACTCAGATCCTTTGATGATCATAAAATTATTGAATAACAACATAAAATCTGATATAAATTGTAACTAAGGTAAAGATATTTCAAATTTGAAAATATCCTACATAACCTTTTCAAAGTTAAGTTTCAATGTCTACATTTTTTGAAATATGAAAATGCTTCAGTCTGAACCACAGGTACTACCTCCAGAGCCCCAACTATTTAAAGATTCCAAATTGGATAGCCATGGGTTAAATTAATTTAAAATAATCTGACAAATATGATTCATTCTTATTTGAAGATTGAATTATTCAATGTTCCGTAACTGTCCAAAGTGTTAGAAGAGGAAATCTTGAAGTTCTTTCAAATTTTTGTCTTCCTGCCCTTTCTTCCCCTCTCTGTTAAGACTCTTAATTGACTCTGAGATGCAGAAGTACTCACCGGCCTGATTAGTTGTGATGCTGACTGCAGCAAACTGTCGTGGTGGTGAGCTCAGCTCTGACACCCCGTTAATGGCATCGATTTCAAAGGTATAGTTAGTATGTGCCAGGAGATCTGTCACTGTCACCGTGGTGTTGGTGAGTCCAAACTGCCGAGGGAGGAAGCGGACATTTGGGCTGCATGGCTCACACTGTTTTACATTCCACCCACATTTTTTACATATGATGTTGAAGGTAACATCTTTCCGGCCTCCTGAGTCCAGGGGCCAACTCCAGTCCAGGATAACCGAGGTCTCATTTATATTAGAGATAACATTTCTTGGTGCAGATGGAGGTCCTGCAAAGTAGTTCAACAAAGATTAATGAGTCTCACTTCTGGTTTCTACTACATGGGAAAGAGATTATTTACAATGGGACTGAAAGAGGTAAATAACCATCTTGTCTTTATTACATATTTTAATTTGTCCTTAGAGGATCCATGAGATTATAGACACATGGATTTAAGAGCACTGTTCTCTCCAAGCTATGGGTGAGGGAGATTTGACTCAAGTTGCATATGCATTCAGAAAGTCCAACAAAGGTATTGTACCATTAAATTCAATGCCCTTGTGAATAGTTCTGAAAACTGTAGTGTTACTTATATAAATCTTAGTCCTCTTCCTGATGACCTATGACCAACATGTAGCAAGAGGGAATCAAAATGTAAAAGTACAAATCCCATGTTTACAATCTTCCCTAACCTGTCTAATAAAAAGCAAAATCTAAAACAAGATACAGAGAATTTTTGGGTCCTGTTGCAGTAAGTGCTTTATAAATTAAGTCATCTAATAAATGTGGTATTTGTGGTGAGCCAAGCAGGGAGAGTGAAGCAGAGAAAGCTTTCAATTTGCACATGGGTAGCACAAGTAAATGGCCAAATGCTTAAAAAAAGAAAGAAAGAAAAAAGAAAACCAAAAAGCAAAAAACAACAACACAATAATCAACAAAATAAAATAAACATGGAGGCATGGGTTGCAGCAAAACTACTCACGGGTACAAGCCATGGATGGAGGGTCTTTGTCTGCTCGGAAGTAATTATTCTCACACCTGCAGTTCATTGAACCATCTTCCTGAGTAGAACTGTGAGGTGGGCACTTAGCACACTTCATGTTACCATCCACTGCCTTGTAGAAACCGGGTTGACAAGCTACAAACAAAATAATGCTTTTAAAATTCTGCAATTATTTTAAAAACATATTTTTGAAAATATCTTAAACAAATTTTAGAATGTTAGGACATGCAGTTACTATGAATCAAATTCATTTTCCTCCCAGACTTTACAGAAGCAAATAACATGGCCCAGAATAGTTTTTGCACATCTACATTTAAATTTGCTCCAAATGTTAAAGAAACACACACACACACACACACACACACACACACACACACACACACACCTACAAGATTTAGATTATTTTGGCACCAGAGTGTGATGAAATTTCCAGCTCATGTTTTCACAGCTTTACTTGGCATTGGACTATTTATGGAGAAAATAAAGCACAGTCATGTCATCATGTAGCCATTCCCTTTTAAAACATGATGCAATGTGTACAAGATTTGCATTACAGTTAGCACTGTCGTTGCGAGCATGTGAAACACAGACTTCCTTCGTATGTTATTACTTATTAATTATATGGTAATGGCCTAAAATAAAGAGTGAAATATAGTTCCTTTCTATATCTTAAATACATAAGGAGATACAATTTCTATGTAAATAAATATATTCCTTTTCACATATATCAAACATAGAGGGTACAATTTTTATTTAAACTAATATATTTATGAATTATTACTAGATTAAAGATTTTTATTTTATTTATCTTTTAAATATTTTTTTATTAATTTCAGAGAGTAAGGAAGAAAGAGGGAGTGATGGAAACAATGATGAGAGAGAATCATTGATTGGCTGCCTCCTGCACACCCCATACTGGGAATCGTGCCTGCAACCCAGGCATGAGCCCTGAATGAGAATGAACCCATGACCTACTGGTTCATAGGTCAAAGCTCAACCACTGAGAACTAAATTCATGGTGAAAATCCCAACAAGAAGTTCTTTGGCATTTCTTTGATGAAGGAATTTGGGGTCCAAATGTTTAAAGTTTCCTTCAGAATATTTTTGGATGTCAGTAACTTCTTGAATCCATAAACTCAATTTCAGTGCTACACTGAAACTTTATTACTTAAAGTACTTATATATAGAATAGTCCCTATAGATTATCTTTATTATTGAATTGAATAATTATTTCATATCAACTTCATATTGCAAATAACAAGATATTTGCATTTAAGTAAAACCTGTGTGGACAAATATTAATTTTTATAATAATTAAATGCATATTGAAAGGTAACCCATGATATCCAAAATAGTATACCTTCCTCCTACTAAGGTACTTGGTAAATACATGGACAAAACAATTATAATAACTTAAAATGATAGCAATCATTAATTCAGTCTTGCTGTTTTCCAGTTCCTGTTAATAAGGGCTGCTTCATTTTTATTTTTTATTTTTTATCTTTATTGTTCAGTTTATTAATTACATTGTTCCCTTTTTTTTCACCCTATAGTTCCCCTCCACCTGGTACCCATCCCACCCTCCGCCCTCACCTCCCTCCCCTGTCCTCTCCCATATTTGCATGATTTTTGTCCAGTCTCTTGCTGCACTTCCCACACCAACTTTCTCCCCAAGAGTTGTCAGTCCATTCCCCCTCTATGTCCGTGATTCTGTTACATTCATCAGTTTATCCTGTTCATCAGCTTTTTAAATCACTTGATTTTTAGATTCATTTGTTGATAGATGTGTATTTGTTGTTCCTAATTTACACTTTTATCTTTTTCTTCTTCCTCTTCTTAAAGAATATCTTTCAGTATTTCATATAATATTGGTTTGGTGGTGATGAACTCCTTTAGCTTTTTCTTATCTGCAAAGCACTTTATCTGACCTTCAATTCTGCATGATAGCTTTGCTGGAAAGAGTAATCTTGGTTGTCGATTCTTGCTGTTCATCACTTTGAATATTTCTTGCCACTCCTCTCTGGCCTGTAGCGTTTCTGTTGAGAAATCCGCTGACAATCGTATGGATGCTTTCTTATATGTAACTAACTGTTTTTCTCTTGCTGCTTTTAATATTCTCTCTTTGTCTTTTGCTCTTGGCATTTTAATTATGATGTGCCTTGGTGTGGTCCTCTTAGGGTTCCTATATATTGGGGTTCGGTGCGCTTCTTGGACTCCTAAGTCAATTTCTTTCACCAGGTGTGGGAAGTTTTCGGTCACTATTTCTTCAAATAGGTTTTCATTGTCTTGGTCTCTCCCTTTTTCTGGCACCCCTATAATTAGGATGTTGGTATGCTTGAGGTTGTCCCAGAGGCCCCTTACACTATCTTCAATTTTTTGGATTCTTTTGGTTTCTTGCTTTTCCAGCTGAGTGGATTTTACCTCCTTGTATTTCAAATATTTACCTTGGTTCTTGGGGTGCTCCAGAGCACTTTTAGGTCTTTGTATAATATTTTTTATTTCAGTTAGTGTATGCTTAATTTCTGGTTGGTCCTTTTTCATACCATTGAGAGTCTCCTTTATATCCTTGAGAATCTCCTTCATTTCCTTGTAGGACTCATTCATTTCCACGTTGGTCTTGATCATTTCCTTGCAGGTCTCATTCATATCCTTGAGGGTCTCGTTCATTTCCTTGTAGGACTCATTCATTTCCTTTGTGGTCTTGCTTATTTCCTTATTGGACTCGACCTTTTCTAGGAGCCTCCTGAAAAGCCCTATAATCGTGGTTTTGTATTCCATGTCCAGTCGTTTTTTTTTCCTCCATTTCTTTCACATCTGATTTCTTTCCATGTCTCTGCATGGTGGCTGCTTCCCTGAGTTGGTCAATTAGTTTTGTGTGGTAGACTTCCTACTAGGGACAGTGGCTCAGCCTCCCCAGTTACCTGAGGTGGATATGGGTTGCACAGTCTTGCTGAAGTTAAGCTCAGTTAATCGTTGTTAGCACTTGGAGGGGTTGACCTCCAGGCCAATTGTCTGTGAAGTTCAGCTGTGCTCAGGTTGGATGGGCGGAGTCTCCGGGCCAAGCAGACAACCATTAGCTCTGCCCTATGTTGCCCCAGGGACTCTGTGTAGGTGGCAATGGCCGGCAGCTCCACTGGCTGCTGGGGAATTCAGACTCTCCCCAAATGAGTCTGCACACCCAATGTCTCACCCAGGGTTGTAAAACAAAAGTCTGATGGTTTTCCGAATGAGAGAGCAAGTCGCAGAGTGCTCTCTGCACGGTCACGCAGCTGAGCTGTTCGCGCAAGTTGCCTTCTCCACAAGCTGGGGACCCCTGCAGCACCCGAGCTTCGGCATGCCCTCCCACTGTCCAGTTTTCACCCTGTTTGATAGTGGGTTCCCTGGACTTCGCCCAGAGATGGCGAATCAGTCCAGTGGGATGTCTTTGTCTCCCCATTCGAGAAAACTGGCCGGTTTTCAGCCGCCCGCCCTCTCCCCTGGTGCACCCTCCACACGAATCTTTCACCGCTGTTTGCCGCCACTCCTCCGAGTCACAGTGTCTTATTTTCGCTTTCATTTGTGGAATTTTCACTCGGCCAGCTTTCTGGTGATTCTGGAAGGTGTTTGTTCTTTTGTTAAATTGTAGTATTAAAATTGCTGAGTATTAAGGCAAGATAGGTGTTTTACCTATGCTGCCATCTTGGTTCCTCCTCTTTTTCAATAAGGGCTGCTTTAGATTGAGATTACATTAAATTGAACAATTTTGGGGGCCACATTGAGAACCACTAAAATAAATTGCATTGCCCTAACATGGGTTGGGATTATAAAGTTTTGAACATTGTCTGTAGGCATTGGTTAGAAAATTCTACACACATCTCCTGTTATATTTCCTCACAGAAAATGATACAAAGTATAAACAAACTATACCCTTAACTTCTGGTTCAATTTAGCTCATCATTAAAGTGACTTTAAATTTGCAAGGGGGAATTACTGAGTCTTTCAAGACTAAGATGCTTTGTTGTTTTGTTTGCTCATAAGTTTATCTTTGTGTCTTTATTTGAGGCTATTATACATTTTACAACATTTAGCATAAAGGTATTCATTAAACAGTCAATCACTTTTTGTTACTATTATAAATAGTATGTGATACTTAAAGAAAAGACAGTCATATAATCACTTCTTAGCTATACCACTATAGCCAAGGATTTCTGATAGTAACTTGAATTCTATCAGTTATAACTAGTTAATCAACTTAGAAGTTAATAATGTTAATTCAAACTAGTAATTACAATTTACCTATTTATGATTAAATAATTTTAGAAATGACACTAGTACAATATAGGTAGGCACATACACATGCAGTTCAACAAATCATGTTCTCTTTTTCAGGCTTTTGGGTACCCTTAAAAATATAAATTCCCTAATTTTGTCAATCCCCCAAGGGCCCTTGAAATAAAAAAGGGCACCAGACACTTAACATGGGCCACACGGAGCAAGCACCCCATTCCAATGCAGTGTTGGAAGAGATTACACAGAGGAATCTTATCAGAGAAAGATCATGAAAAGATGAAAGGAACCGGCCTGTGCAAAGCATAATTAAATATACAAATAGATGGACATAAAAAGACAAACTGTGGTAAAATTGGTTGCATACTCTTAATATCTAGACCCTGCTTACTGCTTGCTAATAGGATCCTGATTTGTTCAGAACTGCATCCAACCTAGTACCCCCAAACACAGATTTCCCTGCAAACAGTGATGGATGGCCAACGCTATGGCCAAAGAGATGCAAACAGAAACCCAATGAGAGTCTTTGTGACAGTTTCTCCCTGCCCCCTGCCCACCCCATTCACAAGGTGGTCCAAATGCAAATGAAGCCACCTAATCTGCATCATTCCAGAATTGATTATGGACTTAATGGCTTACATGTGACAATAAGTTCAAGGCCAAGAAAACCACAGGATGTGTATCCTGCACTTGTTGATCCAGCAGGCACCTATCTCAAGATTTATTTTAATGACAAAAAATAAGAGCTTATTTGTTTGAGTCACTGTGGTCAAGTTTTCTTTTACTCACAGCAGGAAGTATTTCTAAATGACATAATAGACAAAGAGGGTTCAGTTGAATTGTGCTATTTAAATACAATCATAGCTTAAAGGTGCTAGAAAGAACCTAAGACATCACATGTGCCGGACTGAATATTCTACATCCTTTGGTGGACACTGTGATGCAGGAAGGTGGGGGATACGCAGAGACAAGGTCCACTCTGCATCTTCTGTTGACAGGATTTAGCCACAAATTTGTAGATATTTGTTGAATGTCAACTCTATGCGAGTACATCATCTTCTAGGAAGGGCACTGGACTAGGAAGGAGGGAATGCAGGTTTTGACCTAGTCTGTTCTGATAGGTAAGTGTTACCTCAAATTCACTGATGAGGTATCTTCAAATTTCAATGAGGTGGTTGGGATAGTGACACTCTCTTCTATAAATACGTCTGAAATTTTGCTTGGTAATTATTATGTATTCATAGGTTAGACCCAAGCAATATAAAGACAGAAGTTATTCCCATTTAATTTGTGCACCCTGTGTCTATCACATTTTCCAAAACCTAGCAGCTAATGGGGTTCATTTTTTAATTGACTTCAGAGAGGAGGAGAGAGCGAAACATCGTTGATGAGAGAGAATCATTGATCCTATACCTCCTGCACATGCCCTACTGGGGATCGAGTCCACAACCCAGGCGTGTGCCCTTGACTGGAATCAAACCTGGGGACCCTTCAGTCCACAGGCCAATGCTCCATCCACTGAGCCAAACTGGCCAGGACTTATGGGTTTATTTTTTAAGTGGATGACTAACTTGCAATCAGTTGTCCTCTCTAGACTTTAATTTCCTCATTTATTAAGTGGCAGATATTGACTAAATTGTCTCTAAAACTCTTCAGGCTAGACACTTAAAAAAAGTTTATAGTTGTGAACTAAAATTTATAACATTTCTAGAACTTTCTAAATAGAAAAAAATACAACAAATTATCTTCACTACATTATTGCTTTAAGAATTATAATTAGTCATTGAAATTATGAAATCACTTAGAAAGAATGAGACAAAGAAATGAGACTCTCTTCTGACCTAAAAGAAATATATTTCCACAAAAACTGATACATTTTTACCTTTTCAATATTTTCCAGTATCAGAAAAGTATGTATTCAAAGGACATGTTCATTTCATAATTGAATGAATTAAAGGGTAAATCAAGAACCAAACAACTAATTCCCTAGTATTCAACTTAACCAATAGCATAATAAAATTAGATTTAATTATACTATTCATTTAATGTACATCGTATATTAGAATGTTAGAAGTTTGGGAATCTGTGGGAATGAATAAAATATTAATAAAAATGTAAGATGATGCCATTTTTTCTTTCTTGCAGGGGAAAGAAGCACGGTATTGAAAATATAATTTAAGACAATATACATGTCCCATTTGTTAGTCTGCAGTAAGGTTTTATTTGCCTTATCCTTGCTAATCTTGTTTTTTGTTCCTGTATTTTAACTGCTGAGTAGTTAAGGCATGCTTGCTCATTTATTGAGCAAACCCCAATCCTATTGAAAATGCCCTGATGGGCCACAGTGGAACAAAATTATGGCACCCTTGCCAAATGTTAACTTTCTATTGAGTAACACTAAAAATATGAATAATAGGAGGAAGCCAAAATAACACCAATTAGTAGCACATGAGTTAAAAATATTTTGGGAATCTGCTGATTCTCTCTTTATGAAGAGGTAACAATAAAACAGGAACTAAATGCTATGGGTCAGAAGTGAGGTAAAATAACAAACAGCCAGCTTTGGAAATTAAAGAAGAAAAAAGAATGAAATAAGGAGTATTATGACCACTACCTATACGATGAATAATAATTATAGAAAACCTTCAGGATAGAATCTTGGCTTCAGTCCCACAGCACATAGCACACTTCTCCTCGAAGCTGTAATTGATGGGTTTCAACTCTGCTGATACAGAGAATGGGTAAAGTTACCATAGTGAAAGGAAAACAAATGCACTCAGTAAACCATGGTGGCTACTGTTGAAAGAAAGTAGACAGCCTTTCAATTGCAAAGTGAATTTTGTCTCCAGTTGACTAATGTGGTTGACTTTTAAGAGAAAACCTGGTCCTAATTAAGGGTTAAAAGAATGATTTCAGTTTGAACTAACTTTAAAATAAAAAATGAAGCTGTTAGTAAATAGGACCCTTTTAGTATTCAGACCTTAGCTTCATATATACAGGGCTATATTATAAATTCCCAGCCATAAACACAAACTAATCACCAGAACCAGCACTGACTAAACAGATGATTTCCTGGCCTTGCAATTCCAGGCCTGACAGGGTCTATTTGCCGGTACAAGGTCAAAGCAACTGTTTATTCCCCAAATGAGCTTCACTCCACAATCTTACAGGAACTCTATTCTTTGCCATTTGAATAGAGGTACAATGCTTTAAGGCAAGGCAGAGGCATTTCAATGCACTGGAAGTGGCTACATTCAGTAATTAATCCCTGCCTGCAATGTGCAGCATTTTTACAAAGTGATCAAATGTTTCCTTCTTCTGTTCTGTCCACTGCTCAATGAACAAAGCCCAAGGGAAATGCCACCACACCATTAAACACAACAGAATCAATCACAAACTAGTATGGCTCAAAGATAGCTTAGTAACAAGACTTTATTGTGTTTGTTGTTGCTCCATCAGAGTCAGCAAGACAGGTGCCAGTAGCAGTGAAATGTGTGCAACGTCAGTGTGCCCAGAGAGAATGCTAAAGCAGCCCTGGTCCTAAGGATATTGGGTTTTGCCAGCTTTTAAGTTGTCTTCCACATTTAAGGAAGAACTGTGTGCCCTAAACATATTTAAAGTTTTTAGATGCATTTATTTTAAAATAATGTTAGTTCTTACCCTGGGAAAATACTTTTGCAACTTTTGCATGTCCACCTTACATTTCATATAATCGTATCAGCTTTCTATTCTATTTTTATTTTTTGACATTTATTAAACTGAAACATTTGATAGTATTATCTTTATAAAGAGAATGGATTTAAAATAAAACTGTGTCATACATACATTAATTATAATATATTACAAACTAGGAGTTGTTTTCAATTGAAAATTGGCTTTGAGTAACTTCATGGCTAACAGCCATTTATAAGGTAACAAAATAGTTAATGTAATTCTAAAGTGTCTTTTTTGTTGCTTATTTTTATGTTTATAGTAAATATTTGCTTTGAGATAGGAAGGGATTTCTACTTAAGAAATTTTGAAATTTGCTTCTTAAATGGATAAAAATGGATTTCACAACAAAAACATAAAAACTATGCCTACTTAAGCATCAAAACCTATGAGTGTCTTGCAAAAATTAAACAAATCATCTATTTTGAAACTGTTTAGAAAGACATAAATGTTCTTAATTGTATAGAGTAACATGTTTATATATTTGAATTTCACATAAAATTGTCTTATTAAAGGAAAATGTTTCATTTGCATAAGAATATGATGTTTTAAAAATGTCAGCATGTTTTTTCAAATGTATATGTATATTCTAATGTATATTTCAAAAATACAAAAATATCTTTCCCATACTACTCTTAACCCCCAATCTCCACAATTAAGATCTAATAAAAATTCTTAAAATATATAGAACAATTTCATAGGTAGGTGCCACAGCAATAGATAATAGTATTTACAGTATTGTGAAAATAAAGTGCAACAAGTTTGATTCATTTATGTGGTTAATTTCTAAATTTGAAGGTGAACATATTTCTTTAGTTATGACTCTAGAACGTTACATTAATCTTGCAAATATATATATATATATAATATTGCAATAAAGGGATATGATTAATCTATCTACTAGGAGGAGATAATTAAAGGATAGAAAGAATGGAAGAAAGATGAGAAAATATTAGGAAATTTTAAAATGAATTTATTGCATTTGGCAAATACTATTACTCTTATAGTACAAATAACTGGGGCACATTAAGATTTTAGAACATAGGAAGAAGGACAAGAGCAGGAGTCCGTCTCCCATTTTTGTTTATTTTATCTGGTCATTTCACATATCCAGATTTGTTAACTAATGATGCTTCCCACTGAAGGGAGGATGTGGATTGGAAAAGAGGGAGAGGGAGAGGGAGAGGGAGAGGGAGAGGGAGAGGGAGAGGGAGAGGGAGAGGGAGAGGGAGAGGGAGAGGGAGAGGGAGAGGGAGAGTGAGAGGGAGAGGGAGAGAGAGAGGAAAGACAGGTGGGAAAGGGAGGGAAGGAGAGAAGGAAGAGAGAGAGTGGGTGTATCTTTCTATGTTCTAAAATAGCCATATTGTGAGTGTGTCTGTGTGTGGTGTGTGTGCATGTTTCTCTAATTTAGATCACTGGGTACATTTTAAAAGTGTTTCTTGAGGGAAAAGATTATTATATATTCCATCTACCCATTCAAGGTTACTGTTTATAATTTTATTGATTGTTTATTTTCTTCTTACAACGTGCAAATTTAGGGGTTTAGATATTGTATGTGAGGCCAGATAAGTGAAGGATAGGAAGGGAATGGGACATTGAGTCACATTTTATCCCAATAGACTTTGAAATCCCAAACAGATTACATTACCTGTTTGTATCACCCTCCCCAGATCTATCTGTCTGAAGAGAATAGTTCTCACCTCCATGAAATATAATAAACACTATTTAAAGCAATGTCCTCCAGGTCTAGCACTGCACTTGTGTTTCACTTGTACTTAAAACAATCCCGTCAGACAGGCATTATCCATTCTTCCTGAGGAGATGATTGAGGCTTAATGAGGTTAAGTGCATTGGCTACTTGTCCCACTGTTGAGTGTTGTAACCAGAAATGAAACCTAAGCCTGAGGGCCTCCTACATACTGGTAATTGTGGGCTTTGAATCTATTGTCTTCTCATTTTGTCAAATTTAAAAGTGATGACCAATGTAGGACTGACAATGGATCCAGCACCCTAAAATTAATGTAACAAATATATGTGGAGTGACTCTAAAAATATTAGTCAGATCATCACAGGGCACACAGGAAAATTCATCACATTGTTCCCTCACAATAACTGATTGTCGATCGTAGTTTCCTTCAACATTTCTTCAAGCCTAAGTCTAGCCAGGTGAATGGCTCTGATGGAAGGGAAGTCTAGCATTGGAAACAGAGTGCTAACTGTTGTAGGTCCGCTAGAGGGTTGTTTGTGAAATGTTTTTCAGAGAATCTGCCTGCTTACCATAGAATGAATTTTCTACTTTTCTCTGTTATCAGCTGAAAGAGGAACTTTAGTGTGTGTGTGTGTGTGTGTGTGTCTGTGTGTGTGTGTGTTGGTATGTGTATTGGAGGAGGGTGGGAAGAGGGGGATCATACCATAAATGGTTTCCAATAAAATACTATAAATACTAATGCAATTCCACTTTTACTGCTTCAGTTGGACATTAATAACTTCTCAAGGAGCATAGGAATATCAAATAGTCTACTTTATTATATTATTGATAGGTGAATTTTTTGCTAAAACATAACATAGTATTAATGTCTATTAAAGAGTAAATATTCAAAATACCAACAAGAGTGAAAAATATTAGCTCCTTTTCCAAGACTTGGGGTAGATTTGATGCACTTCAGAAAAGATACTTAGAAAAGCCTTGAGCACCACCCCTATCTAGTACTGTCACTCTGATTATAAATTTGACACAACTAAGTAACAATTTTAAAACCAATAAATTATTAATTAGGACTGAAAAACAGTACATCTAAAATGTTTTTAACATAAGTTATAACAACTAGATGTGGACTTTTTTACTTCTGAGCAAATCTTGGTTTCATACTACTGTGTATTTGTTTGATGATATATAGAAGGACTCTATATTAGAAGACAAGAATAAATTGCTGCAACTAGCTAATTTAATTTTCAAGAATAACAAAAATCATTCATACTCATAGTCAAGCATCCACTTCTGATTGCCTTCATGTCTTATCATCTGCAGGCTTAAAAGTCTGAGAAAATTTTAACTACCAGAAAATCTTTCAAAACAGTGTGCTTTACTCAGTTGATACTTAATATATCTTCCAAGGCTATCTAGTTACTGGATCTACATGTAAAATAAACACTGAAGATATAATCATCTTATATAATAAAGGGCTAATATGCTGATTAGACCAGATGGAAGAATAACCTTCCAAAATGATCAGTAGGTGGGGGGCAGGGCCTCAGGGCCACAAGGCAGCCAGGTCAGCAAGGGCCAAGTCAGCCTGGACTGCAAGGACCTATGCTTGTACAAATTTTGTTCATCGGGCCATTAGTCCTATATAATAAAACCCTAATATGCTAAGTGTCCAGTTGACCAGTTGTCCATTAAGCCAATCAAAGTGAAATATGTTAATGATATGCTAAGGCCACTCAATCGCTTGCTCTGACATGCACTAACCAACAAGGGGCAGATATTCTGACTGGAAGGTTAGCAATTGTGACTGAGTGAGTTGGCCCAGATATGCTCTGAAGCCCTGCCATGGTCCCTCCCCAGACCCAATTGTGCAACAGTGGGGTCCCTTGGCATGTTATGCACCCTCTAGCAATCTAGGACCCCTCAGGAAATGTCAGAGAACGGGTTTCAGCCTGATTCCACAGGTGGATTTGAGCACAAGGCCTCTAGTGTTTTCATAAAACACATGTATAAAAAATTATAGCCTTAAAATTCTACTCATATTATTGTAATATTATTGATAACATAATGAATACCTCATAAACTCCTCCCCCCTCTTTTTTTTAGCTTTCATTTCAAGGCATCTACTAGAATGCTTGGTTCATAAAAAGCTGACAACAGATTTTGAGAGAAGAATGGAAACTATTTTCATAGCAATGTCCCATAATATTTGTTATGCCCATTTCATAGGTTGAACCAATCAGAGATATCTTAGTATACCAAATTTTCCTGGAAAGAATCAATCTCAAGTTATGAATCAATTACTAAATTTTAAAAGAAGATGGGTACATTTAAAAATATGTGCTCCATTAGTTATTAAGTACAAAAATATATATGTAACATACATAATATATAATTATACATGTGATTTACAGTAATTATAAATAATATATTAAAACTAGAAATGAAGAAACTTCCCAGTTTATTCTAAAAATTCCTTTTTAAAAAAACATTTTTAATTATGTTTAAACAAATATCCCTAGGATAAAAAAAATAAGTCTGAGGTATATTTACTGAAAAAAATGTCTCTTAAATAAACATACGATGTCAGTTTAGAATGAAAAAAGAGTTAGCAAATTTCCAATTGAATAATAATAATCAGTATGCATACCACCTAACCTTAAAAATGAGGTCTATCATTTTCTATGGTATGTACAAAGCACTGAAATATTTATGTGATATATAAAAGACACAAGTCAAAACTGAAAAGCAGAGCATTCTATGGTGAAAATCTCGAGGCAGAAAGAGAGTTGAGTGTTTCTGAAAATGGAGGGGGAAAGGTTATAGCTGAAACAGAGAGGCTACCTGGGCTTCAGGTCAGTGTGGTGAGGTATGCAGAACAATCATGCCATGGAGTGCCTTGCAGGTCACATTAAGGGCTTGTTTTTACGTAGGCATTGCAGAAGGTCACTGAAAGGGTTCATATATGGGGTACAACAGCATATTGAGATTGACATTTCAAAGAGATTATTCTTAACTCCAATGAGGAAAATGCATCTAACTGAATCAAGAGTGGAACAGATGGGAAACTACTGAAATTATTCAAATTAGAGATGATATGACATAGAGAAATAGTTATGGGCATAGAAAGATGTGCATTCATTTGAGATATATTATGTAGATCATACTGAGAGTTCTTGCAGGTAGTATGGGTACAGAGTATAAGGTAGAAGAAAGCCTAAGGACTGACCTCTAAACTTCTTATTGAAGTTGTTAAGTGCTATTTCCTGAGTTAAGAAATCAATGAATATATATAGCTAAAGACACAGAGTTTTATTTTTATGTTACATCGAGTTAGCAAAATAAACACTTGCTACACTAAATTTTTAGGTATTTATAGTCTTTGTACTGCAAAAAATACGATTCCAATATTTTCATGTTAAGAAAGTACAGCATTTAGTTTTCCTTGTTATGAAGCCTTTTGTATATTGACACCTAATAAAATTGGTTATCAAAAATATGGTTTTCCAGAGAAGCAAATATAATCAAACTTTATAGAGATTTTTTTAATGTAAAATGAATACAAAAATAGATTACTGGGGAAGTCTTCTCTAATACTAATACATTAGTAAAACAAAGTGTCTTTACTGAATTAGGTGAATCTTCTCAGAACATGATTGATTTTGATCTCCTCAGATACTAGTTTTCAAAAACTGTGGTCTACTGAGTACAATTTTTGCCTGATTTTGCTAATATACACTACCAAATAACAAAAAAGAAAAAAACTACAAGCAGGTCAACACAAACGCATCATATCTATTGGACCAACCATTTAAAATGTAGCATCAGTGATGGTAAATCAGTCAGAGATATTGTTTTAATGCGGACATTGTAATTGTTCAGAACACAGGTCCAAATCTTGATTCTTCCACTTACTACCTATGTAACTAAACAAGTTACAAAGCCTCTTTATGTCTCAGTTTCTATATTCATAAAGTGAGGATAGTTAAAAATATCTGCTAGGATTTTGTAAGAATCAAATTGAGGAAATAATAAGTTTCATAAACATATTAGAATTGGTATTAATATATAAATAATTAAGCATTTACATAATGTATACCAACATTTCTAAAATCTGTTACATAAGTCCATCTATTTGTTAGTACTTGAAAATATTAAACCACATTTGCCTTCATAGTTTTCTAATTTTTCAGATTTAACAGGCATTTACTTCTCCTTGAAATAATGCAATATCCTTCTTTATTAGAATTATTTTTTTCCCAAAGGATTTGCTAAAATATACCACAAAATAGAACCTCTTGTTCAAGTAAGTTATTAATACATGTTCAACCCTTCTTTGCTATACTCAATACTTTCAATTATATCTTTGTGGCCCTGGAGATTTCCATAGATATACTATGTCTGCAATTTTTTTTTCTTTAACATAGAAAAATCAGAGCAATGTTTTGCCCTTGGTGGCTGGTTGATATTCCACATCATCTTGTCACACATAACTAATGCTTTTACTCTCCTCTATAATTCTTGCATTTACTGGTGGAAGGACCAAAGCTAAATGGGTTCCCCTTAGGGGTAATTGAAATAATTACCTCCACTTTGTAGTGCAAAACCTCTCTGCTTCTTTATATAGATTCACTCTTCCCACCCCCAATACTGACTCTCTTTATTTTATTTTTTTGGCTGCCACAGACACTAGCAAACACTTACAAACTTGGCTGACTTCCCTCCGCAGCCTGTCCTCACTTTTTGAAGGAGCTTTCTTTTATTGAGTATCAAAACATATCTGACTTTGAAATTCTTTTGTTTTCCTGAGTCTTACTTCTCCATAAGTACAGACTGTTACTAAGGTGATGCTGATCCTTTCAACTTTCAGCCACTTGTCCAAATTTGTATTATGTTGGCACTGACCAACATCTCCTCTGTCTGATAGCTTATCTGACAGTTAATGAGAAGTAAAAGGCTACAGCTATTAGTCCAAATCCTAGGGGATAAGTGTCCAGATTACAAAAACCACATTCACATATGGCAATAATTGTCAGGCTCTTTTAGGTGATCACAGCATTACTTCTAAAATCCCAGGGGATACTTGAATAATTCCTTGGTGCCAAATAGGTAATTCTCCTGAATAAGATAAGTATATATTGTTTTTTGTAAAGTTACTGCTTTGGGGGAAAAAATGGAGTTTTCTATTGAAACCCATTCATTTGAATAGTTTATGCCAGAATTTATATAATTCTACAAAAATTCTCGACCTAACTCTATAGCAATTGAAACCTCAGGAATAAGATCCTTCAGTCTCACACTGCATAAGGCATTATAAATTGAATTAGCAGAAACCAATACATTTATATAGTAAGTACCATAGTACAGCAGCTCAAATTTGTAAATAATATTCTTCCAAGAAAGATAATGGCAGTTATAGATTGCTATTTTAACTAGTCTTTTTCATTCTTTTGATTTCTTGAAAGTAGGACAACATGAGCCTATTTCTGTTGAGGCATTTATTAATTTAATATTTATATATTGAATTTTGTATGCAGTAATTTACTTCTATTTCTAAATCTGCTTCTTTTTTATACAACCTGGCTTATAAGATTCGATTGTACTCCTTTCTGTTTCTTGCTGTGTTTATTCATACTTTGTAGTAAATTAAACATTCTTCAGAGTTACAAGCAGTCAACAAATGAATAGAATATTATAGAGCTTTTAAAAAATAATGGATGCTCAAAGAGAATGCTGACTTAATAAAGGGGTCTCAGAATATTTTTAGTTCAAAAATATTTTGATTTATTTCATTTTAATGTTTAAATATTTTAAATTATGACTTTCGTTTTGAACTATAAGCACAGCTTCCTTATTCCAGCTCTATATTTTCGTGTAGGAGGCACAGCAGCCCCAAATTGGAAAGCAATAGACCTATGTTCCAGTTTGCCTGGCTCTGCCTGCCTGGGTATTGTCTTATATTGAGGGAGCTTGTCCCTGATCCCAGAGCCAGTGGTGGTGGAGATGGACTTGACACCTGGTCTTCTTCCTTCAGCTCACATGCTGCTCTTATTATGTTCACAGCATAGATCTTTAAGATCAGTTAACACATTTTTGTGGGTCAATTTACCTGGGATTAATGTACTTTTGATAATATTTTACTCTACATACATGATGTCATACTGAATCTGGGCAAAGTTTAATATGACAAGCTAGTGTTGTGAACTTCTTTGTAAAGAGATAGAAACAAAACAAATAACTCTCCTCACATTTATGTTATTCATCATTCTTTCCTCCATGGATTACTCTAGGTACAGGATTGGGTTTTCAGTAGCTAGGATGATATTGATTGTGTTTTAGGAATCTGTTTTCAATTTTACGTTCTAGAAAAAAATTATAGCAAATATTTATAGAGATAATTTGTTACTCATCAAATGAATAAAGTGATTTTAGTAAATAGTAACATGTTTGATTATTAATGATTTTTTCAGGGCTTTAGAATACTTCCAAACACTAATCACAATATTATGTACCTCTATTAATTGCTAGTAACCTGGTAACTATTTATTGTTAATCAAGATTCCAAATAAGCTTATAATTGAGTTTAAACAAGGATTAAAATCTCTTGACACATAGCTCCTTAGCTTTAGAACAAAAGTCCACAGGATTACTCTATTTAAAATCCCATATTCTAGACTAACTATATCTCCTCTTCTATTTAGCATTGGTTTCCCAGGATTAGAAGATTACACAAGATGGTTCAGTGATTACATTGGAGAATATGTTTCCCGTAAAGCAAAGAAAATAGTCACCTTCAGTTTCTTATCTCAAGTTACTCATTCATTTGCTGAATTTCTCATCCTTTTTGTCAACCATAACTTGAAAATTAAACACTTTTGGGACACGAGGGAATAGCAGGAGATGAACACTATTCTGACCACAGCTGGAGGCCACTGAAATGCTGCTGCACCAGATGAGGTGAAAGGCTTGGGCTACGTGGGGGACAACAGCGGGGAGCTGGCACTTATAACTGGTCTCTCCATTATTTTTATTTGAATTATTTGCACTTACATGTATGCCTATGATTCTTTTAAGTACAGTACTAATAATAAAAGAAGTAGTATAATAATCTGAATAAAATAATGTGTCTCTCTTCCTAAAATTATGCTTTTTAAATATAAAAAAGTGTCCAGTGCTCAGAAGTCTGAACATTTTTAACACAGCCATTGTTAAAATACATACTTTTTATACAATAACAGAACAGACTAGCATTAAATGTTTTATATGAATGTATATGTCTACCATTACTTATAGAGACAAACTTACAAGAATTTTCAGCTCATTTTCACAGATATTTTCAGAAAGCATATTCAAAGCAAGATGTTACACTATGAGCCTCCACTGCAGAAATCCTAATCTTTATTTGTCTGGTATTCACATGGTAGTTTAGTATTGAAAGAAAGAGAAGCTGTTTCAGCATTTATGGCATTGGCTTACACAATCCAGTACCCTGTTTTCACACAAAGGATACGCCTGTCTCTAGACAGAACAGGTTTGGGGCAAGCTGCTCCTCTGGGTAGGGTTTACATGGGTAGCATCACTGTCTTAGTTTCTGCTAGTTTCACTTTTTTCATCGACTAGTATACTACTACCTGTAAGATTCTGCTGTTTGGAATTTTCATTCATGAATGTTTTCAATCTTAGTATGTTATAATCTCATTCTTTCTCAGCCCTGTTACAGTGAAAAGTAATTGAAAAGAGGAATTCTGTTTTATATATCTTTGCATATTAGATATCTTAACACTGCCTGATATAAAATTAGTAGTTACTATTTACTGAAACCAATTAGCTCTAATACATACATATAATACACACACACACACACACATGCACACATACACAAACATACATTCATACATAAAGGTGTGTGTATGCTTGTATATTTACAGCAGTCAGAGTGCACATGTTAAGACACAATATTAGTTCCCCTCCCAACTTTTCACCCAACACCCTACTCTCAACTTCTCACCTCAAATGTTCTTAGATGCTATAGAAAAAAAGTAGAGAAAAACACACATGACATTTATGAAGAGAACTTTTTTTAACTGCCTACATTTTTTAATCTGGGAAAGGAGTAAATGGTACTGGGAAGGAGATATTGGGAGTGATAAATGGGCCATATGAATACTACAAGTTAATAATTTCAACATGAACATGAGAAACAATAAAATATGGAAAATATAAATACCAAGTGAGTTTGAATAAGCAACTTGTAATTTGGCTTTTAGACTAAGAAACATCAATATTTTTCATTTTGTGGGGAAATTTTGTGTGTGTGTGTGTATGTGTGAGTGTGTGTGTGTGATTTGATTTCACAAATCCACTTAAATATAATTAACACAGTATAACCATCTGTGTAAGGTGTTATACCTTTACAAAATACATATAGCATTACTGATAGCAAATGATTATGATTTATAGATCTATTATTCTTTAAAAGTGTCATTTTCACATCTTTCCATAGTATGACTAGATTCAGTTTTGCATCCCTATAATTAAATATTATATAACTAGTGGCCTGGTGCACAAAATTTGTGCACATTAAAAGGGTATTAATTAGAGAAAAAATATTTTAATAGTGTTATTTGCCCTTTCTCTATAATAAAAGTGTGACAGATAAAAAGTAATGAGTACAATGTATATAAAAATAATGCACAATTTCATTAATAAATAAATAATAAAAATGATATAACAACAATAACAAACTCATAATATAAAAACAACATTGATGCAAATAATGACTGATAAAATGATTAAACTTATTCTAATATCTCCCTGTATATCACATTATCAGTGAAAACACTTTCAGAGTGCTTGACTAATTTCCCTTGGGATAAAGTATTTACAACTTTAACTTTTACATCACATGCTCTTGGAATTTGAAAGAAAGCAATATAATAACTGACCATGTGTGAAAACTGGTTCAGGTAGGAATATTACTACTCTGGCTAGAGTTTGTCCTTGTGATTTATTAATAGTCATTGCAAACGCTGGCATCACGGGAAACTGTCATCAAATTAATTTAAATGGGAGGCCAGTATCAGATGGGGACAAATCAATTATTGGAATCAGAACAACCTCTCCCTCTGCAGATCCTGTTAATACTTCAGCTTCAACTATGTTAGGTAATAATCTTTTGAGAATAAATCTGGTACCATTACAAAGACCACATTTACTATTAAGATTTCTTAATAGCATCATGATTGCACCCACTTTCAATTTTAATTTATGACATGGCTTTCCTGAAGGAGTAATACTATTAAGAAATTCAATGGGAAAATTTTCCTTTTCAGCATAATCTGTTGAGTCAATGGAATCACCACTCAAATAGTGTGGAAATCTTCATGGAGTATATGAGATTTTAAGGTATAATTTGGTACATTATTAACAGTTACTAAGGAAGTTCTTTTTTGAAGCAATCTGCAAAATTTCTTTATTTAATTTTTGAACATCCTCATTTTTTGGAAAAAGGATTGCACAATTAGATATGTTTTTAATATTATCGGTAGAGGATATACTATTTCCAAAGGTGGTTTCAATAATAGATCCATTACAAATCATTTCATGGAGAATTTCAATAATATCCATTCCTAAATGAAAACCACTATCAAGTTTGCCATCTCCAAGTTTTATTAACCATTCTCTATAAGCAGAATCCTCTGATCTCATATTTGTTTTAAGAGACAACTTTCTGAAATATCTCCAAACATCACAGTACTTTAAACTCGTTTGTACTGTGGCCTATCGCATAGCATGTGGCATGATACTGACACATTGTCAAAAATCCCCTCTGAGAAGGAGAACTTTTCCACCAAATGCAACATTCAAATTCATAATTTCTCTTAGTAATCTGTCTATGGCTTTTATAGCATGACTGGATGCCATGTTTCATTCATCAATAATAAGAAGTTGGGCCTTTTCAATGGTTTTAGCAACTTCGCCACACACAGCAGCAGCCGCCATGGGTCCCTCAACCTGATCTGCACCCTCTCTAATATGGCAACCCTCAGGGGACCCCCTCCAATCTAGGAGTTTCTGTCTGTCTTTGCAATCACATGAGCGAATTGTGTGAGACCCCAACCTTTGCTTTCCCTCCATCTCCCACCCGCAACAGTAACTTCTTTCAGACTTACTTTGATCAGTGTGTCTGTCACCAGAACTACTTTTTCCAATTTTAATTTATGAAATTAAAATTGGAAAAAGTAGCTTGGGGTCAGAGCACGCGACCCTGAGGACTCACAGCCTCCCTTGTGCCTAGAGCTCATTATCCAAGGTGCCCTGGTGCTCATTTGCATGTCCCACGTGACAGGTAAAACCCACACCTCAGTCACAGCCTAACTATCAGAGCAACCTACATGTGAGCCTCCTGAGGGGATCTCATGGCATGAAATTCCCCTAAGCGTCCCAAGGTCACCGTGAAAGGTCATGACTCAGTCAGCAGTAACTGTAAGGAGGGATGGATCTTGCCAGCCCTTAAGTACCATGTGGGCAGAACTTATAACATGGTGCCTGTTTACACAGCACTGTGGCCATGCCCTTGTCTGCTGGCCATGCCCCTGTCTGCTGGCCACCCCTGCTGGCCAAGCCCCCTGCTCCTGCCCCACCCCCACCCCCGCCCCCGCCCCCTGCTCCTGATTGGCTGGTAGCATAGCAGAGGTACAGTCAATTTGCATGTTACTCTTTTATTAGATAGGATTAGCTTTATGATGAATGTTAAACTCTTGTTTAAACATACATGAATTTAACCATAGGTACCATGAAAATAACATTTCTGTATCAAGCTGGCTTGCCATCTGATCATTTATGTGCAAAATTGAATATTTTATCTGATCATTATGTGCAAATGAAATGGGAGCTTGTATACAGGGAGGGAAATCATTCAACTGAAAATGGTCTGAAGCAGAAAGGGTTTGAAAAGAGTTCTATAAATGGTCATCATACTCCCCTCGACACTCCAAATAAAAATATCCAATCAAAGGTTTTACAGACTGCTTCGAAAAAGAACTTCCTTAGTAACTGTTAATAACGTACCAAATTATACCTTAAAATCTCATTTCAGGAAAAAGACAGGTTTTTATTTTACTACAGAAGCATGATTCTCATTCATCAACACTATGGCTTTCTAAAATATCTCCTCAAGTTATTATGGTGGTTCATAACTAGACATGATTGTAAAATATGACGTTACAAAAAATCAATAATAACATATTCCTATGATCCAAGATTTTCCCAAATTGAATCTGACTGGGTCATGGCAGTATGCTGATGTCTGGAATGCAAGTAATATACTACATTATTGATGCCTGTCAAGTAACGGAAATTGTTACAAATTAATTCATCCTTAACCTAATTAACCCCGTGTGCAATATTATATGCATTCCAGATGAATACTGTTGTGCTCTGGCAATAAAACCAGAAAGAACAATATTTCAACCTATAAAATCGTCTTTTAAGCCACTTAGAAACTTCAAGGAATATTGCTTATGCAGAAGTGATGCAAAAGAATGCGTTACCTCATCTGTTTGAATTATTTTTGTTCTGATACAAAATGTTCTCCCAACTTTTTTACTGTAAAAATAACCTTAGGAAAATATCATCTGTCTGTCACATGAGTAAATAGCATACATTCATATTAATAGCTTGCATTATAAAAAATAAAAATTGTACATTTTGGAGGAAAATGGGAAAGTCTTACCATTTTTGAAGTTATAATGCAAAAATTATTGTTTTCTATACAGGATATATCAGTTCTGACTTTACAGGTAATTATATATCGAGGTGAATTTGCTGACTGCATAAAATGCACTGATTTTGGAATCAATGGGTAGGTTGTTAATTTTTTATCATGCCTTGCTACTTCTCTACCACTCTTTCTTCACACATGTCCCTCCTTACCCCCATTTCACAGTAGTACCCTGCTCTTCCCTTTTATAATCAAGGCCAGATTTGAACAGACCCATATTTGAAATTTTCCTACACTCTAAATCTATCTTGGATCAACACATTAATATTTATCAGTCCTCTTATTTATTTTCTACTACCTGAAAACACCAATGATGTTATATCTCCTAACTTTCTTAACTGATTATTAAACAATTTTAAAAAGATCAGTTCCAAAGAGAAAATATAATATAGAGATATTAATTTAACTTTTTTGACTATCATTTAAGATTATACTGCAACACATTCTTTCAATTATGTCCCCCAAATGGCATTTTACCTAATATTAGAATAATTTGATGTTTGGATAAATTGGGAGGGCAATTTTCAGTGGCACAGACTGCATGAGTATGGTGAAGTTGGATCTCAAGGAAAATCAGGGCTTTGACACTTTCTGAGTGATCTTGGAGAGTTATTCAGCCACTCAGAACTTAATTTCCACATGTGCATGCTGCGTACAAAAATGTCTCCTTCAGAGAGTAGTGGTAGCACTGAAATGACCACTAATGAGCATCTAACATGGAACAGGCACTCTTTAAAAAAAAAAAAAAAGCTTTGACTAGTATTTAATAGGTATAGTTTACAACCAGAACTGTGTGCAAAATGAGTATTTTTCAATTCTTAGCATTTCAACTTTGGTATTGTTTTAACTTCAAGTAACTATCAAGTATCCCTTATATCTATGGATTTCATTTTGCATATAAAAGCACCGAGTATTCTCAAGGAGAGAACTGCCACACATTGTTTAAGAGAATTTTTTCTTTGTTCAAAATCTAAAACAGTGTAGTTTATCTCAATTTTAAGAAATATATTTTATTACATATATATATATATATATATATATATATATAGAGAGAGAGAGAGAGAGAGAGAGAGAGAGAGAGAGAGAGAGAGAGAGAAAAGAGAGAGAGAGAAAGTGAGCTGTGGCCTGGTCTTGACACCACAGGAGAGGATCAAAGAATCTTTCATGGTGATAAAGCTGGCAATATGGCAATATGGACAGGACATAAGGTCAGAGACTGATTGTGTTAACATTCCCATCTGGTTCCATGAAAATAGAAAATAGAAAAAATGGGTTTACTTTTGTGCCATCTATAGCATTTGAAAAAGTTAATGCTGTACACTTTCTCCCTCACCATATCTCATCAAGCAAGGGGAAGGTTATAAGAGGACTTATCTTCCAGTATGATTCCTTTCAAAAAGTATCTCTTATATTTATAGTAAGTATCATCATGGCATTTCAAGTGGGCACAAAAGCACAACTCATTCATTCTCCTGGCCTCTATATCTGGTTGACAGCTACTCCACGTAAGTTGTGCCTTGACTGACAAACACCCTAGTGGGCACATTTTCCTTATGAAAGTGCTTTAGAGATAATATAGGGGACCAGCATCTCAGATTTGTATTCTCAAGGAATGATATCAACTGGAATGTGAAGTTCTCAAATGAGAATAAATCTTTATCTGGAATCATGCTTCATCTATCACAGTTAGACCTGCTGGCACCTACCATCTTGGCACCATTGGCTTCTCCCATGAAACTGCATTGGCGGCAAGTCCAGTGGAAGGCCCCACAAAAGAAACTTCCTGAACTGCTAACACTTAGAGTGTTAAAAATATAACACTGCATTTTTTAAAGAAAACTTCTTCCCAGGTTTTAAGCACCCTAAATCAAAAGATGCAGGTATATTCATTCATCCTGAGGGAATCCTCTCCTAAAATAAAATTGAATGTCATTGCTAAAACAGACCAATGGTAACACATTTGTGTCAGTCACTATCTTCCATAAAACAAAACAGCTTTTTTTAAAGTCTTGTCCACTGAGTTCTAAAATGCCACACAATTCTGAAAGTCTCATTATATAATTTGGCTGACACAATCAAAACATGCTCCCAGCAATATCCTTGTCAAGTATGTCCTTGTTGGCATACACTCCTATTATGAGACATTACATTTTAACCAATATAAAATAAGAATAAATTTTACACACACACACACAAATACACAGATGTATGTAAGTTTTCCCCCACCAATATACACATACATATCAGGAATTAGTTTGCTGGAAGTATCCAAATGATGCAAGGATGTAATAGGTATTTATTTCTATTACCAAATTGCCAACTGTCATCAGGCTTTACGGTCTATTTGTAGGCACTGTGTTTATATTCTATAGGCTGCCATCGAGGTGCCAGACACTGAGTGAATCTCTGTCACCAACGAGGTCATCCCTGAGTAGCATGCTGAGAACAGCAGGACTATCTATCACCAGGGTCTGGAGAGGTGCGGTCATAGAAATGTGTTTTCATTTGTATCCTTTGATAAGTTATTTCCACAAACTTTCACTCTCCAATAGCATGCTTTGAAACTTTGATAAACACATTATAAATTGTTTTGCACTGTACCAGTATTAATCCTTACTATATTAAAGATCTGTCATTGTTTGAGCAAAGTATCATATTCATCTCCATGTGATCCTCAGGACTATACCTTGCATAAAACATTAGTCACATACTCTCAATGTCATGATGAAACAAAAGAGAAGAAAAATATAGATTAGAAACTATGGTAAAAGTTAGAAATGTAGAGGGGAACCAAGATGGCGGCAGAGGTAAAACACCTATCTTGCCGTCATACACAGCAATTTTAAAACTACAACTTAACGAAAGAACAAACACCTTTCAGAATCACCAGAAAGCTGGCCGAGTGAAAATTCCAAAAATAAAAGTGAAGATAAGACACTGTGACTTGGAGGAGCGGCTGAGGACAGCATTGAAAATACGCCCAGAGAGAAGTTTGGAGGAGCCGTGCGCGCCAGAGGATATGGCGGGCGGCTGAAAACAGGCCAGTTTTCTCGAATGGGGAGACAAAGACGTCCCACTGGACTGATTCTCCAGCTCTGGGTGAAGTCCAGGGAACCCACTATCATACAGGGTGAAAACTGGACAGTGGGAGGGCACGCTGAAGTCCGGGTGCTACAGGGGTCTGCCCGCTTGTGGAGAAGGCGAGCTTGTGCATGAACTTGGGAACAGCACAGCTACAGACCGTGTAGAGAGCACTCGAGACTTTCTCTCTCATTCAGGAAACTGTCAGACTGCTTTGTTTTACGACCCTGGGTAAGACGTTGGGTGTCCAGACTCATTTGGGGAGAGTCTGAATTCCCCGGCAGCCAGTGGAGCTCGGCAGCAGCTCTCTCACAGAGGTGCTGGCGGCCATTGCCCCCGGCACAGAGTCCCTGGGGCCGCATAGGGCAGAGCTAATGCTGTCTGCTTGGCCCAGAGACTCTGCCCATCCAACCTGAGCACAGCTAAACTTCACAGACAATTGGCCTGGAGGTCAACCCCTCCAAGTGCTAACAACGATTAACCTGAGCTTAACTGCAGCAAGACTGTGCAACTCATATCCACTTCAGGCAACTGGGGAGGCTGACACACTGCCCCTTGTAGGAAGTCTACCACACAAAGCTAATTGACCAACTCAGGGAAGCAGCCACCGTGCAGAGACATGGAAACCAATCAGATGTGAAATAAATGGAGGGAAAAAAAAAACACGACTGGACCTGGAATTCAAAACCACAGTTATAGGGCTTCTCAAGAGGCTCCTACAAAAGGTCAAGTCCTATAAGGAAATAAGCAAGACCAAAAAGGAAATGAATGAGACCCTCAAGGATATGAAGGAGACTCTCAAGGATATGAAAAAGGACCAACCAGAAATTAAGCATACACTGACTAAAATAAAAAATATTATACAAAGACCTAAAAGTGCTTTGGAGCACCCCAAGAACCAAGTTCAAGATTTGAAATACAAAGAGGGAAAATCCACTCAGCTGAAAAAGCAAGAAACCAAAAGGATCCAAACAATTGAAGATAGTGTAAGAGGCCTCTGGGATAACCTCAAGCATACCAACATCTGAATTATAGGGGTGCCAGAAAAAGAGAGAGAGCAAGACAATGAAAACCTATTTGAAGAAATAGTGACTGAAAACTTCCCACACCTGGTGAAAGAAATAGACTTAGGAGTCCAAGAAGCGCACCGAACCCCAATATATAGGAACCCTAAGAGGACCACACCAAGGCACATCATAATTAAAATGTCAAGAGCAAAAGACAAAGAGAGAATATTAAAAGCAGCAAGAGAAAAACAGTTAGTTACATATAAGAAAGCATCCATACGATTGTCAGCGGATTTCTCAACAGAAACGCTGCAGGCCAGATGGGAGTGGCAAGAAATATTCAAAGTGATGAACAGCAAGAATCGACAACCAAGATTACTCTATCCAGCAAAGCTATCATGCAGAATTGAAGGTCAGATAAAGTGCTTCGCAGATAAGAAAAAGCTAAAGGAGTTCATCACCACCAATCCAATATTATATGAAATGCTGAAAGCTATTCTTTAAGAGGAGAAAGAAGAAAAAGATATAAGTATAAATTATAAACAACAAATACACATCTATCAACAAATGAATCTAAAAATCAAGTGAATTAATAAGCTGATGAACAGGATAAACTGGTGAATGTAACAGAATCACATTCATAGAGAGGGAATGGACTGACAACTCTTGGGGAGAAAGGGGGTGTGGGAAATGCAGCAAGAGACTGGACAAAAAACATGCAACTATGGGAGAGGACAGTGGAGGCAGGTGAGGGTGGAGGGTGTGATGGGTACCAGGTGGAGGGGAACTATAGCGGGGGAAAAAGGGAACAATGTAATTAATAAACTGAACAATAAAAATAAAATCTTCTTTTTAAAGTTAGAAATGTAGCTTTTTATATAAGCTCAAAAACTTGACCAGGTATGCATAATTTTATTATTTTATAGAAGGTGACTAAATTTAAAATTTGACTATATAACTTGCTAGAGGCCCAGTGCACAAAATTGTGTGAGTAGGGTCCATAGGCCTAGCTTCCTTCTTCTGCCTGTTCACAAGTGCGTAGGCCAAGTGCTGCCTCCACAGCAGGGCTGTCAGGCCATTGGGATCACCAGCTCATCCCCAGCTGCTCAGGGGTTCAGGCCTGTGGGAAAGTGGGCGCTGGCTACTTCACCTCCAAGCCCATGTGCTGAGCTGGAAGCTAATGAAATGCACTGCCCACTGGGGGGCCGCTGCTGCTGGGCTTGTGGCACTGATGGAAGTCACAGGGTGCACCGGAGATCTACCTGTCCTGGTGTCATTGGGCAGCTCGATCCATCAAGGTCCATCCTGGCACATCTACATGGAGGTGAAGCCTCCAGTGCCTGCTTTCCCGCAGGCCTGAGCCCCAGAGCAGGCAGGGGTGAGCTGGTGATCCCAAAGCCTGACAGCCAGCCCTATTCTCCCGCCAACCACCCCAATTCCCCCATTCACCATTGCTGATTCATTGGAGTTTGAAGGCTGTGGGCAGGGACCAAGAGGTCAGACATTCAGCAGGCTCGCCAGTCCCCAGTCCTGTCCCGCCTCTCTCAAGAGCCTGGGGTGGAAAGCAACCAAGAGGTGGTCAATGCCACCTTATGGTGACTGGTCATTTGGTTTTCCTGGTCATCACAGACACTGACATTTTATATATATAAATGGCAGATAAACTGTCTTTTCAGAACCTATTTAATTCATGCAATATTCTATAACTGTAGATGCCTCATATATAATTAAATAGGAAAAACCATGTTGAAATGCTCAATAAATGAAGAGCAATATAAAATGTTAATTCTTAGAGTTTGTGTGTCCATGTGTGTGCATATACAATATCAAAATATAGTTATAATTAGCTTGATTATAAGTCATAAAATCAGTTTTGGGATTCTTACAGGAAAAGTTTACAAAAGTATATATTGCCCATGATAAGAAAAGAATGTGTCATTTATTTTACTGATGATAACTTTGAACAAAAATATGTAATAT
The DNA here is from genome assembly GCA_027563665.1 of Antrozous pallidus. NCBI lineage: Eukaryota > Metazoa > Chordata > Mammalia > Chiroptera > Vespertilionidae > Antrozous > Antrozous pallidus. Next base: position 90,687,431 of record CM050514.1, read on the forward strand.
TTAGAAGCTGAAATAACAAAGACTACAGAAAGTCTAATAATTTTTGCTTCTTTCCTATCTTGTTACTATTCACTAATATATCATTTGAAAAATACTTAAAAGCCATCTGAGTGGTTAAGTGAAACAGATTTTACATTTCATTTTATATGTTAAGATAACAATAGCATGGAGGTGAATGTTAAAACTATAAAAATATCCTATCTCATATGAGAAATAATTTGTATCAACTTGAGATAGAGTTTGATACGTAAGGATGTACACTGAAAAGACTACAAAAACCACCAAAAAGTTGAGCAAAGAACTGTTGCTAAAATTATTGTCAAAATGACATACTAAATAATTATTGTGTTAAACTAATTCTATAATAAAACCAAAAAGACTAAAGAGGAAACATAAGGAGGGGGAAACATTCAGACAAGTAGAAAACAAATAGCAAATGGCACACCTAAATTTCAACATATTAACTTTTACATTAAATGTGAAAAAATTAAACATGCTAAATCTATCACAGTCAGTCAATTTAGATCAAAAGAGCAAGACTCAGTTATATGCTATGATAAGAAATACACTTTAAAGACTAAAATGAAAATAAGTTGGCAGCAAAAAGATGAAAAAGATATACCATTACAGCTAGCAGTATAAGAAAATTGGACTGCCTATCTTAACATCAGACAAATGAACTTTAAGAAAATGAATACTAATAGACATAGAATTAATCATAATATAAACACAGTATAAATCATATAGTTATAAATGAATCTGAACCCAAAAATATAGCAGAAGAAAACACAAAGCAAAAATTGACAATATTTAATGGAGAAAGGTAAGCTTTGAAAGGAATACTTAAAAATGTCTTTATTCAGAGACTGCATGATTTTCTATTTATAAAATCTTGAAGAATCAATTTAAAAAGTTATTGCATAACCATAAATGAATTTTCAGATATTAGGCTGTCTCTCAAAAACACCTTTTACAAATTCACAAACGTTTTCTTAGAATGTGTGAGTTTTAGGAGTAAAAAGAAAAGATAATCATTATTACAATCACTGAGTTCTCTAAGTTCTTTAGCAAAGGCTTTACATTACATTTTGATTTTATTATTACCAGAGGTTCCAAATTTATTCTACTAAAATATCTGAAAGAAGTAAAATCAGAATACACTTGTGGAGGAAATATGCTGACCATAGGAAATTGAGGTGCCAAGACTTAGATAAACCAACCACTTAGAGTCCATAAGTCCACCGTTATAACTTTAAATACTATTTAATTTACTTCAATTATTTTCTTTTCATTTTTGGTAATCAGCCCCCCTCCCCTTTTCTAACAAAATTGCGTCTCAGTTGTATATGCCCAAAGTCACTCTTCAATATTCTTGGCAACTTCACCTGAGACATCAAATCCCATAAAAATTTTTCAGACATTATATGGAAAATATTCCAAGTTACATTGTCAGCTATGAAGTGTTGAAAATACAAGTGCCTGAGCCAAGGAAGAATACTCTGAGGTTAAAGAGCCCCTTGGAAGCATTAATGATATAGACACTTAATAAACAATTCCAGAACTGGTATTTGCTGGAGAAAGACAATCCATGTTCCTTAAACCAGAATAATAAACATGACTTTTCAGAGACAACTGACGGCTTGGACCATGACTCCCCTAAATCCATTGGGCTCTGTGGCCAGCACTGAAGAGAATGTTGAGCTTGAGTACATATGAAAATTCTGAAAATGTCTTGACTCAATTATGATTATATATTTTTTCTTTCTAGTCTAAGTGAATGATATATATGGAAACAAAATGCAGAATTTAAATATCTATCTTTATTACTCAAATACACTACATTTTGCACCATTTTGGACACCAAGATTTGCATGGTTTCACTCAGATTGTTAGTCAACACAGTAAGTGTTAAAAGCAAGAAAAAAGCAGTCATAATATTCATCTTAAAGTTCGTTTCTCCAAAATGTTATCACTCTTTTATCAAGTGTAGTAGAAGGAGAACAAAGGAAAATGTGTTGAAGTTAAATTCTTTCCTTTAATATGTCTTTTTTTTTTTAACCCAGAAACCGAAAATATAGTTTTTTCTTGTTTTAAACATAGGGAAGGTCATAAAATGCTTACAGATATCTTCCTGACATTTCACTTATAATCCTTCATATCAGTGCCATTTTGAGTTCTATTATATGAATGAGGAAACCAAGAGCCAGTGGAGTGAAGCAAACAGCTGGGAAATGGCAGAGCCTGGATGAGAAGCCAGGCATTTTGGCTTCAGAGACTGTGCTACAAATGACAATGCTTAAGAAACAAAAATAACCCAACTGGGTGTGGTACAAAGGTTGAGCTTTAACTCAAGAATCAAGAAGTCACTGGTTTGACTCCTGGGCAGGGCATATGCCTGGGTTGCAGTTGAATCCCTAGTAGGAGGCATGCAGGAGGCAGCATATCAATGATTCTCTCTCATCATTGATACTTCTATCTCTCCCTCTTCCTTCCTCTCTGATATCAATAAAAATATATTAAGAAACAGCAACAACAAAAACCCAAAATAAAACAAGACAAAAAAAAAGGTGGGATGAGTAAGATCTCAAAAAGACTTTAGGACATACATTCAAAGAGATGACGAGACATAACAGTGATGCATTATTGGGAGACTTTATTTATTTAATTACTCCCGGGAGTTCATTACTAATTAATAGATGATTTGCTTAGCAGACTGTGTTCCTGTCTTTCGGAGAGTTGAATAAGTTAGAGCAGTTAGATGCACACTGTAAAAAATATCTTAAGAAGTAGCCAATATCAAAAAAGAGAGGGGTTAAAATAATTTAAGTTAAGCTTTGTCTCCTCAGTTAAAGTGCTTTTGAGTTAACTATTAATCATCTATATACTAGTATATAAAAGTCTAAGTGACTTTTATGACCAAATGACTGGAACGACCAGAAGGACCAGTTGACTAAGTTGCTATGACGCACACTGACCACCAAGGGGCAGAAACTCAATGCAGGAGCTGCCCCCCAGTGGTCAGTGCACTCCCACAGCCAACCTCCCATGGCCAGTCAACCTTCTGTGGCCCCTCCCCGAACCTGACAAGCACCTCCCCAAGCCCTAATCACGGGCCAGCTGGCTAACCTGCAGCCCCCCCGACCCCGCCAGTTGGATCCTAGATAGGCCTTGATCACCAGCCAGGCCAAGGAAGCCCACACATGCACAAATTCGTGCACCAGGCCTCTAGTTAAGACTGTAAAGCTTAAAAATGCTATATGAACACTACAGCTTTTAGAAAAGCATAACATGGCTTTTCCAAAACAGTCTGACATTATTCTGTGGATTCATACAGATTACTATAAAAATGTCCTCAAATTTTTTTACCATTTCTTTAAAGCTATTATATTGTATCATTTTCCTTTTTTCTTAAAAATAGTATTCTCATGTTTAATATGATCTTTACTCACTGTCTTTTAATTTTCTACATCTACTTTCTATATAGAGTACCCTGGTTTGAACTACTCAAAGGATTTTACAGGTATCAGTTCATTAAAAGCTATATCGAGAAACAGTCAGTGAATATTTTAGATATTTTGTAACTTTCTACTTATAAAAGAGTAATAGGCAAATTTACTATTCCTCTGCTATACCAATAAGCCATGCCCACCAGCCAATCAAGAGTAAGTATGCAAATTAACCCAACCAACATGGCTGTGGCCAAAGAGTGAACAGGAGACTTGGGTTTCCTTGGCAATGGAGGAAGCCAAGCTTCCTGCACAACCTGGGTACCACAGGCCTCCATTCGAGGCTACAAAGTTTCAATTATAGAAGATAAATAAATCCCAGATACCAGGGCCTCCACTTGGGTTGCTCAGAGGGGAGTGACCGGCCTGCAAACATCCACAGGCCCCTGGCCAGGCTGTCCCATGCCCCATGGGAACCCCTATCCTAACCTAAGACACCCTTTAAGGCAAACCAGCTGGCCCTCACCCAAGCACCAGGCCTCTATCCTGTCTAATAAAAGACTAATATGCAAATGTTCTATCACTCCAACACAAGATGGCTGACCCATATGGTCAAAGATGGCTGCCCCCATATGGACAAAACATGGCTGCCACAAGATGGCCAGCAGGAGAGGTGCAGTTAGGGGTGACCAGGCCAGCAGAGGAGGGAAGTTAGGGGTGACGGGCCTTCAAGGAAGTGCTGGTGGGGGGACCAGGCCTGCAGGGGAGGGAAGTTAGAGGTGACCATACTTGTAGGAGAGGGCAGTTAGGGGTGAACAGGTCTGCAGGGGAGGGCAGTTAAGGGTGATCAGGCCTTCAGGGGAGTGGTTAAGGGGTGATCAGGTTGGCAGGCAGAAGCAGTTAGGGCAATCAGGAAGACAGGCAGGTTATAATTTGGGAGCTAGCAGTCCTGGATTCTCAGAGGGATCAGGCCTAAACAGGCAGTGGGACATCCCTCAAGGTGTCCCAGATTGGAGAGGGTGAGGCTGGGCTGAGGACACCCCCCTCTTGTGCATAAATTTCATGCACCAGGCCTCTAATATGTCCTATTTAATAAAAGAGTAATATGCAAATTGACTGTACCTCTGCTATATACACAAGCCACACCTAGAAGCTATGCCCACCAGCCAATCAGGAGCAAATGTGCAAATAAACCCAACCAAGATGTCTGCCAGCCACAGAGAGCAGAAGGGAGGCTTGGGTTTCACCAGCAATGGGGGAAGCCAAACTTTCTACCTGTCCTTCCCAGCTCAGGCCTCCACTCAAAGCCACAAGTTTCAAAAATAGAAGATAATGAATGCTTCCACAGAGCTGAAGATGGCAGGAGGCTTGAGTTGCACCCAGAAATGGTGGAAGCTAAGCTTTCCACCTGTCCTGCCCAGCCCAGGACTCTGCTTAAGGCTACAAAGTTTCAATTATAGAAGCTAAATAAATTCCAACAAAAATAGTTGCTGCCATGTAGTGAGCAGAGTGTTTGGCTCTACTCTAGGCTACAAAATTTCAATTGTAGAAGAAAAATAAATCCCAGATACCAGGGCCTCTGCTTGGGTCACCAGGGGGTGTGGCCAGCCTGCAAACCACCACAGGTCCCTTGCCCAGGCCACCCCACTACCCAAGGAAACTCCCACCCTGATCTGGGACACCCTTCAGGCAAACCAGCTGGCCAAACCCATGCACCAGGCCTCTATCTGATCTAATAAAAGAGTAATTTTCAGATTGAGCATCACTCCAATATACCAGATGACTGCTCCTATGTAGACATAAGATGGCCACCATAAGATGGCCAGCAGGGGAGAGCAGTTTGGAGGGGCCAGGCCTGCAAGGGAAGGCAGTTGGTGGCGATCAAACCTGCAGGGGAGGGCAGTTAGGGGTGACCAGGCCGGCAGAGGAGAGAAGTTAGAGGTGACCAGGCCTGCAGGGCATGGCATTTGGGGGGACCCAGGTTTAGGGGAGGGCAGTTAGAGACAAACAGGCTGACAGGGAAACAATTAGACATCAAGTAGGCTGACAGGGAAGTGGTTAGGAGGTGATCAGGCTGGTAGGCAGAAGAGGTTAGGAGCAATCAGGAAGGCAGGCAGGTGAGCAGTTGAGAGCCAGCAGTCCTGGATTATGAGAGGGATGTCTGACTGCCAGTTTAGGCCAAATCCTACCTCTTCTGGACATCCCTCAAGGGGTCCCAGAATGGAGAGGGTGCAGGCTGGGCTGAGGATAACTCCCCACCCCCCATGCATGAATTTCACGCACTGGGCCTCTAATATATATATATATATATATATATATATATATATATATATATATATATATTTTTTTTTTTTTTTTACAAATTATACCAGGCAGTTTAGTTACTTAAAGACAATTATGTTAGGTCATGTTTTTCAAGTGTAGGTCTTTTTTTTACTATTGTATATTTTTACTTATTTGATTTAGTTTTTATTTTAAAATTAATTTTAGAGTAGTTTTAGGTTTAGTTAAAAAATAAACCTAAAACTATGCATATGCATAGTCTCATTATGGACATGACTGACCAGAATGGTAGCATTTCCTTCGGTTCTGTCGTAGGGCTCTCATCTGCCTGCCCATGTGTTCTCAGACACTGTGTACTTTATCCGTTAGGTCCCTTAGTATATTAATCAGAGTTGTTTTGTATGCTTAGTCTGATGACTCTAATATTCCTGCCATATCTAGTAATCATGCTTGAACTTTTATGTTTTGTTTTGTTTTATCTTTTGGTATTCATTGTATTTTCATTTCTTATAGAGAATGTGATTTACTGGGCAAACATTTATGTTTTACTATATTACCTTTCTTATATACATTTCACATTATTCAACACAGGTCCCAACATAATGCCTATTCAATTAATACTTAGTTGTTATTTAATTGAGGCAGAGTCCATTTAAAATTTGCCAAGACTTTATTATATCATCTAGGCATTCATTAAAATTCTAATGAATTTACTCTTGTAGTTGATCTTAAATGCCAATAACTGTTGAATGGTATTGTACATCACAACTATTAGCTAAATCATATTCATCTTATTAATTAAACATACTATATTAATGAAACTTTGGGAAGTAAATTAAAGAAAGTTATAAAAATCATCACAATCTGACTCAGATAAGTACGGTTATTATTTTAGTAACTGTATATGTGCTCTATTTAAAGAAAAATCATTACATATTTAATGCAAAGGGGAGTTAATCGCTTTATTTTCCCCATACTCTTAACTGGTCTAATAATGCTATCAACTGAATCATTAAAACTTTAACATTTACATGTTATCTGACTTCTCTTGTTTTTCCATAATTTTTTTATGGTCTTTGCTTTCTTTGGTCCTCATTAATTTTAGCAACTCACAATTATTTGAGTTAGGATTCTGCACTTGAAAATTACAAAGCTACTCCAAAACTAGTCAAGGATTCTGCCTATTAATAATTCTCTCTATTTTCCTCTTAAAAACATTAAAGAAATTTTAGGAGTTTTTCTATGGTTATGCTAGATGATGATGATAATGATGATTTTATGGTAACTACTTAGTCACTTATAACAGTATACATATCCTCTGTAATAAATGAGAAACATGCAAATTACTGTACCTTCACTATGTTACCATCCAATCAGGAGCGGGAGGTGGGGCAGAGCTGCTCAGGAGGGCGGGGTGGGTAGCGGGGGGGGGGGGGGGGGGCACCCTTGCTGGAGGTCAACCATGCAGGGCCCCAGCCTCAAACAGAGGCAGCAGGGTGATTTTGTGCTGGGGGTCAACTGCCCAAGGCCCCATCCTCAGAGCATCAGCCAGAGGCTTACAGCCTTGGCCCAGGACAGAGCAGGGCGATCGCACATTCTGGGGGTCTATTGCCCAGGGCCTCATCCTCAGAGCTGAGTGATCAAGCGCACTGGGTGTCCCTTGCTCTAGACCTGAGCCTTGGATCCTTGGCCAGAGGCTTGGGGCCTTGGCCGGGGTAGAGCAGGGCGATCTCAGATAACTGGGGGTCCCCCGCCCAGGGCCAGAGGCTTTAGGCCCTGGCAGGGGTGGAGATGAATATCAAAGGAGATAGATGTGAACTACAGAGGAAACACCTTTTCTGACCACTCATTGGCTAAGCTCCCTGTACACCATTGGTAATATTCTTAGTAACTTGGGTATAAGAATCCAAAAACAATCTAGGGTTCTTCCATCACACTCCTGGAAGGGAAAAAAAAAAAAATCTGCTGCTGGAGAGGTAAGAAACATCATATCGTTTCCCTAGGCAGTTTGGCTCAATAAATAATGCCTAGGTTTGCCAACTGCAGGGTCTGGGTTATATTCTGATCAAGGGCATGTACCTAGGTTGCAGGCTCCTCCATGGCTAGGGCCCAGGTCAGGGCTCATGTCGGAGGTAACCAATCAAAATGTTCCTCTCCTTTTATGTTTCTCTCTGTCTTTCCCTTTCTCTTCCACACTCTCTAAAAATCAATGGAAACATATCCTCAGGTGAGGATAAAAAAAAAAATAAGGAAATGTTATATCCTATGAAAGATACATCTTGAAAATGCCTAAAGAAAGTTGTCATTTTTTCATGGTGACGGGACCAGAGTCTGGATTGATGCAAACACCTTGATGGCTGCTGTGACTGGCAGCGGCTGCAGCAGTGGGTGATGGGGCTGGTGCCTTTCCCTGATCAGCCCAGTTGCCTCCCACAAAGGGAGGCCAGACTGAGGCCCACTTCCAATGGGAAATAGGCCTAAACAGTCAGTAGGACATCACCTGAGGTCTTCCAGTATGTGAGAGGGGACAGTCTGGGCTGAGGGGACCCTTCCCCCCCAGTGCACAAATTTCATGCACTGGGCCCCTAGTATTAATATAAAATGTAATTTCAATTTGCTATTCTCTTCAATTTGATATATGAGGGAAATTACTATTTTAATGTGAAAATTTTTAAATTCTGAGACATTTTTATTTATTCCTAAACAAAGAAGCCCTGATAGGTTCTTCATCCAGAAAGGATTATGTGAAATTCAAAAGGATACTTCGCAGTTGGCAAGTATCACTTAACAAGTAGTGGAGAGCACAGCTTTCTACTCTCACTTTCAGGCTAGCCAAACCACAGCATAGTCAGGACTGAATAGTCCAAACCCACAGAGCTTTTCTGAGGATTACTCACAATTTGCTGTGAATGGACGGCTAGACTGAGCTTAAGTGAACTGACCTGGAAAGAAACAGAGTCTGGTAATCTATCAGACCTGAGTTTTACATCATTAATTTTACTGCCATTATACAGCTCACATCTTTGTTTTTTAAAGATTTGACCCAAAATTCAACTATAATTTATCATTCAGAACTTTAATATGTTCAGTAAGTATTGTTTGGAAGTTGAGATCATTGAAATAGGAAAATTATTCTGAGAACCAGTGCTAAAATGAAATCTACTACAATGACAAAATTCTCATGATGCATCTAAAATCAATTACTTTTGTTTTTTTGTTTTTAATGATGATTTCAATAGAGTTAATCATCTTAAGATGATTTAAATTTTATGTCCATAGTTTCATGGGGAAGATAAAATCAAAATAGTATAGTAATTTTAAAAAATGGACTTTGAAACTAGATACTTCATATCAATTTAGCCATTTAGAAGCTCTGTTAGATGAATTACTTCACTTCTCTGTGTCTCAGGTTTTCACTTGGGTAATGGGTATCAAAATATTAACTCTTTCATACTATAATTGTTGAGATCAATCATTATTAAATGTAGATTAATTAAACAATTGCCTAGGACAGGGTAAGTACAAACACACAAAATAAACTGATGATAATGATGATGACGATGCTGCTGCTGCTGCTGCTGCTGCTGCTGCTGATATATCCTATAAATACTGATTGATTTCATCAGAGATAAATGTATACAATAGTACCACTTAACTTTTTCAGCACTTCTCTCCTTCTAGCACATAAGCCTTTCCATGAAAATTACTTTCATTCTGAGTCCTACAAGGAAATGAAGGAGACCCTCAAGGATATAAAGGAGACTCGAAGGATATGAAAAAGGACCAACCAGAAATTAAGCATACACTGACTGAAATAAGAAATATTATACAAAGACCTAAAAGTGCTTTGGAGCACCCCAAGAACCAAGTTAAAGATTTGAATACAAAGAGGTAAAATCCACTTAGCTGAAAAAGCAAGAAACCAAAAGAATCAAAAAAATAGAAGATAGTGTAAGGGGCCTCTGGGATAACCTCAAGCATACCAACATCTGAATTATAGGGTTGCCAGAAAAAGAGAGAAAGCAAGACAATGAAAACCTATTTGAAGAAATAGTGACTGAAAACTTCCCACACCTGGTGAAAGAAATTGACTTAGGAGTCCAAGAAGCGCACCGAACCCCAATATATAGGAACGTTAAGAGGACCACATCATAACTAAAATGCCAAGAGCAAAAGACAAAGAGAGAATATTAAAAGCAGAAAGATAAAAACAGATGGTTACCTATAAGAAAGCACCCATATGATTGTCAGTGGATTTCTCAACAGAAACGATGCAGGCAAGATGGGAGTGGCAAGAAATATTCAAAGTGATGAAAAGCAAGAATCGACAACCAAGATTACTCTATCCAGCAAAGCTATCATGCAGAATTGAAGGTCAGATAAAGTGATTCGCAGATAAGAAAAAGCTAAAGGAGTTCATAACCATCAAATCAATATTATATGAAATGCTGAAAGATATTCTTTAAGAAGAGGAAGAAGAAAAAGATAAAAGTGTAAATTATGAACAACAAATACACATCTATCAACAAATGAATCTAAATATCAAGTGAATTAATAAGCTGATGAACAGGATAAACTGGTGAATGTAGCAGAATCACGGACATAGAGAGGGAATGGACTGACAACTCTTGGGGAGAAAGGGGGTGTGGGAAGTGCAGCAAGAGACTGGACAAAAATCACGCAACTATGGGAGAGGACAGTGGAGGGGCGTGAGGGCGGAGGGTGGGATGGTTACCAGGTGGAGGGGAACTACAGGGTGAAAAAAAAAGGGAACAGCATAATTAATAAACTGAACAATAAAGATAAAAAAAAGAAAATTACTTTCATTCTACATAATATTGATCTAATGTATTATTGCCAATTTATTGGAATAATAAAGAAAAATGCAAGTAGGTTGCTTTTTACAAAGTTTTATTCTCTGCATGAAACATCTGGTTGGACATACATAATGAAGAGAAAGGAAATCCAGAAAAGCAGTGATCTGGATGTGGCAGCAATTGATTTGGTCAATGTGAAAAATGGTGGTAAATACCAGGGCAGATGTGACACCCTTCACTTTTTCTTCTAACATCAAGAGCCCCATATATATAGCAGAATGACTGAACCTTAGAGGTAAATAAGATATCAAAGAATAAATTTCACAGGTATGAAGTGACCTACCTGGTATTCAGGTTACACAAAATGAATGTGGTAACACCAAAGCATTTTTATCTATGATTTCCCAAATATTGATCTAATAGTCTTTACCTTACATGGTAGGTGAAAAAAGAAAACTGCTAGTGCCTATATATTTAAAACGTATCTTCATCAAATGAAACTAAAGTTACAGCATGTCATCTCAATCTTCTATTATTAGATAGCAGGAGCTGTCCCGCAAAATAATACTTTTCTTAGATTTTTACATTTTCCTTTAAGAGGCAAATAGAAGCAGCAATATTGATGTGTTGTGCTAAAGTGCTCATCATGTTGAAAATCATCAAGAAGGATGAAATAGATAAGAAGATAATTATAAGGTACTGAAAAAAGAAAATTAAGCAAGTAAAAAATGGAAAGTGTATGTGTGTGTTTGTATAAGATAATCCTTTAAAAATAATAATGATTAATGAGACAAGAGAACACTATGCACCATATAAAACTTTTTCATCAACGTAGTTTTAAATAGTCATAAATAAAATTTAAAAGTAATTCTAAAAAAGAATAATCTTTTAATCATGTGACTAAAGAAGATCAACATCAAAGTAAGATGCACTATAAGCATAACCAATGGATAGAAGACACTGGGGTGGGGGGGCAGGTGAGGGCATGTGCTGGGGGGTAGGGGAGTCGAGGGGTGGAGGTCAATGGGAGGGAATAAAAGGAAACATATGCACTACTATGTGTAATACTTTAAAGAATTAAATAAATAAATTAATTAATTAATTAATTAATTAATATTTTTAAAAAATACTCTGGCCCAGCTGGCATGCATCAGTGGTTGAGCATCGACCTATAAACCAGGAAGTCACAGTTTGATGCACATGCCTGGGTTGCAGGCTTCATCACCAGTAGGGGACATGCAGAAGGCAGCCAATCAATGATTCTCTCTCATCATTGATGTTTCTATCTCTCTCCTCCTCCCTTCCTCTCTGAAATCAATAAAAATAAATAAATAAAAGAAAAATACTCTGAAAAAAAAGTAAGATGGACAATTAACCTAATGAATCTTCTGGGAACATTAAAAATTATAAAATTTATAAAAATTTTTATAATTATAAAAATTATAAAATTTATAAAAAATTTTATAATTATAAAAATTATAAATCTTTCATTTATAAATTTGCCAAAGATTTCTTTTGTGGTAACTTGTTTCATGGACTTTTCCAGGTGCATAGGTTTTATCAGTAAACAAAACAATGAGTCCTGCCCTCTTGGAGTTGAGGTTGTAGTGTGCAGTGAGCATGGAGAAGGGAAGAAGAGGAAAGGAAATAGACAAAAATTCATGAATATGATTAATATGTATATTACATTTTATGTTAGATACAATAGTAATTAATATGGAAAATGAACCAGGAAATTAAATAAATAAGGGAGTTGATGAGGAGCTAATTTGAATAGAGTAGTCAGCTTGTCATGTATTTGAACAAGGAAAGATTATTCCTGGCCTAGTGATGAGCCTGGACAAGGACCCTAAGATGAGTATATATTTAAGGAACATTAGGGAGTCCAGGGTGCCCAGAGCGGAGGAACTGATGCTGAGAGTAATGAGATAAATCCGCAAAATAAGATTATGTGTGGTATTTAAGAACCTTGGATATCTCTATGAGGGTATCTATCCTTCCAGGGTAAGAATATTGGCTTCTATCCTGAATAAATGGGGGAGCCATTGAAGGTTATGAAGCAGAGAAGAAATAAGAATGTTTAATTTGAAAACTAGCATCATGTCTATGTTGAGATTGAATGGTAAAAGGGTGCTACAAGTCAGTAAAATACAGTTTGCACTGGATCAGATAAGAAGTGGGGAATTTGTTGTTAAAAGTCTAAGTCTGATGAACATGGAGGTGATGAAATTTTTATCAGAAACAACAGTGGTTCCAAAAATTCAAGTACCTTTAAATTTGCACCCAAGTTAACAGCAAAGCAGGGGCTAGAATACTACGGGAAATAAAACTTATTTTAGTTATGTTTTTAAAAAATCATCAATAAAGAAAATAGTCTAAAGAAGTTTAATAGCTTGAAAATTAGCAAAGAACAGGAAAGTAGGTCTGATTCTATATCTTAAAAATTTCAGATCTAACTCTTATTTTTTGGAAGTACATGAAGTAACATTAAGCTTATACCCCCCTTCATGACTTTGACATAAAAACAGAGTTGCACAAAGAGCCATCAGAATTACTTGTGAACTAGAGGCTCAGTGCACAAAATGTGTGCTTGAGTAGGGTCCCTAGCTGCCCCAGCTGCCTACTGCTGCTAGCCAGCGCCTCCCTTCTCCCAGCTGCCTGCTGCCTCTGCTGGCCAGGGGGTGAGGGGTAGGAGGGAAGAGGGAGCCTATGCCTGCCATGTTCTGCACAGCCCCCTGGTGGTCACCACACATCTAATTCTGCATCAGACAAACTCCCACCCACTGAGATAATTTTCATATTAACCTTTTATTATATAGGAAAATAGTTCTCTGCACTAACCTTGCTTGCTTAATTACTGATGTGAAAAGTGCATTTTTTCATACCATAAAATAATAGTAAAAACAACATGAGATTCTTGTTTATTTAAAACTAGAGACCCGTTGCAGGAAGATTCCTGCAAGAATATAGCTTCCTAGTACCTGAGCAAAGCTCCCTCCCTTCTCTGCTGCCTTGCTCCTTTCTCCACTACCTCGCTTTCTCCCGTCGCTGCTGCCTTGCTCCCTCCCTTCTCCCCTGCCCCGCTTGCTTACTTCTCTGTAGCTTTGCTCCCTTAAGCAGTATTTGGCTTCCTTCTATGCAGACTTCTGCACATGGATATGCAAATTAACTGCCATATTGGTTGAGTTAATTTGCATATTCACTATAATTGGCTTGTGGGTGTGGCTTGTGGGTGTAGCAAAGGTACAATCAATCTGCATATTACCTTATTTTCCGGCATATAGGATGACTGGGCGTATAAGATAATCCCCAACTTTTCCAGTTAAAATATAGAGTTTGGGATATACTTGTTGTACAAGACTACCCGTCTTCCAATGCACACCAAATAAAAATTAAAAAAACACCCCCAGTGTATAAGATAATACCTGACTTTTGAGAAGATTTTCCTGGGTGAAAAAGCCATCTTATACACTGGAAAATACGGTACTCTTTTATTGGATAGGACTAGAGGCCTGGTGCATAAAGTTTGTGCATTGGGGTGAGGGGTGATGGAGTGTCCTTCAGCCCAGCCTAAACCCTTTCCAATCTGGCACCACTTGAGCAATGTCCTACTGACCATTTAGGCTCAGTCCCACTCAGGCCTAAATGGGCAATTGGACATCCCTCTCAAAATCCAGGACTGCTGGCTCCCAACTGCTCACCTGTCTGCCTTCCTGATTGCTACTAACCACTTCTGCCTGCCCACCTGATCTCCCTCTAACCACTCCCCTGTCAGCCTGATTGATGCCTAATTGCTCCCCTGCCAGCCTGTTTGCCCTGAACTGCCCTACCCTGTAGGATTGGGTCCTCCCCAACTCCTCTTCCCTGCAGGCCCAGTTATCCCCAACTTCCCTCCTCTGCTGGCCTGGTCACTCCTAACTGCCCTCCCCTGTAGGCTTGATTGACCCCAACTGCCCTCTCTTGCAGGCCTGGTCCCTCCCAACTGCCCTCCCCTGCTGGCCATCTTGTGGTGGCCATCTTGTAACCACCTGGGGGCAGGATCTTTGACCACATAGGGGCAGCCATCTTGTGTGTTGGAGTGATGGACAATCTGCATATTACTCTTTTATTAGATAGGATAGAGGCCTAGTACACAGATGGGGGCTGAGTGGTTTTCCCTGAAGGGCTGGGGTTCCCTTGGGGAATGGGGAGGACTGGGCAAGGGGACTGTGGTGGTTTGCAGGCTGGTCATGCTCCCTGGTGACCCAAGTGGAGGCCCTGGAATTTGGGATTTATTTATCTTCTACAATTGAAACTTTGTAGCCTGGAGTGGAGCCAGGCCTTCTGCTCAGTCAGTAGCAGCAGCCATTTCTGTTGGATTTATTTACCTTCAATATTGAAACTTTGTAGCCTTAAGCAGAGGCTTTGGCCAGCCTAGGAAGGTGGAAAGCTTAATTTCCTCCATCGCTGGTTGCAATTTAAGCCTCCTGCTCTCTCCAGCTCTGGCTGCCATCATTGTCTTCTATTTTTGAAACTTTGTAGCATTGAGTGAAGGCCTGAGCCAGCAAGGGCAGGTGGAAAGCTTGGCTTCCTCCATTGCTGGGGAAACTCAAGCCTCACTTCTGCTATCTGTGGCTGCAGACATCTTGGTTGGTTTATTTGCGTATTCACTCCTGATTGTCTGGTGGGGGCAGCGGAGGTAATAATTTGCATATTACTCTTTTTTTAGATAGGATGTTTCCAAGTAATCAAAATATTTCTCATATCTACTTTTAAATGTGGACTAAATTGCCTGCTTTATATTTTCTATCAAGAACTGATATTTATATTCATATGTATCTCGTAGATAAAAGTATTAAAATGTATGAAAACCAATCCATAAGATACCCATTCCTTCTTTTTTTTCAGCTCTCACTAACCTCCCCTTTTTTCCCTGCTTCCTTTCTCCTACCCTCACTTTCTTCCTTCCCCTTTTCCAAATTTTATGATTTGCAATTTTAGAGCACCTTTTTTAATTAAAGAGAACATACTTAAAGAAACTGGTCCTGGATAGAAGCTTTTGAAAATGACAGCAAAAGACAGAAAAGAGAAATTATAGGAATTACAATAGAAAAGAAGATCCATCATGTGCAGCACAGGTATCATAAATCAAAATTATTTTAAAACTCAAGATATAGTTTAAGCAAAGAAATGATAAAAGAATCTTTCCAATATTATTTGCATAATTTTGTAATAAATACTGTTATTGGACTATACATTGTTGTTGTTTTGAATTTCTAATGTTATTTTGGAAAAGAGAGATCAAAGAGCAATAATAAAGATTTAAGCTTTAAGAGAATATTAGCAAGTAGGAAGCTGCTATAATTCTAAATTCAGAATCTGTAAAGGCATTTTGAAGATTTTTTAGACATCTTAAAACATGTGGGGAGAAGGGTATTAGAAAAATAAGCAGCCATGATGTACACATGAAATGAATACCATATGGCATTCTTCATTCACATACAATATCTTTCACCACTTTGCTCCTGACTGCAAGTCTCTAATCATTTCCACCTACTCAGTTCCTCATTCTCAACTTGTACTGAGTTAGGATAGAGTCAAACTCCTCAAATGGATAATAAATAAAAGGCGTTTTTACTTCCTATAAAGTAAGCTAAACTTTAAAACCCCTTTGTTCCTTTCTAACAACCAGAATAAAATTATAAAGGAAGACAATTATAAAATAGATAAAAATATTATAAATAATAGGCAAAGAAACTGTAAGTAGGGGAAAGCATTACATCAAATAGAAGGATTTTATTGATTACTAAAACTCAAATTGTTTTACAATATTAAAATAATTAATTGAATTTAGAATATAGATTAAATAGATAAATTTTTCAGTTATAGATGACACAATGTTTAGGATTTTATTGTTTTAAAAATAAAATAAAAAAGCCAATGCTATTCCATAACTAAACATGAAATATTTTATGTTTTAAAAATTTATTTAAATATTAAATTTTGTACAAATAGGACAAGAGAAGATTCTTAGATCAGTCTGAATGGCTACATATTGTTTACAGTGATGAGGTTGTCACATTTTATTTTTCTTTACTTACTTGAATATACACAAAGTTAAGAAGTTTGACATTCACAAAATAGCCACACCAGGTTGTATTTATTTCTCATATCCCTGATAATTTTTCTTAAGCTTCATATATGTACTCTTACAGAGTTTGTCAACACTACTATCATAATGTCCTAGACTACCATTCAAGCGTATGTTCCGTTGTGCTGAGCTTCTTAGAAAATAAAACCTTAGAATACATTCCCATTCGTGGAAGTTTGTAAAGTAGATTATAATTTTAACTCTAAAGAAGTACCATTTATTATTTTATGCTTAACTCCCAACTTACACCTTTCTCCATGCACACAATAATTTATATTTACTATAATACATTGGGATTATTCAGATGACTAAAATTATTCTGTGAATGTAGATGCTGAATCACTAACAAATATGCTTAGGCATTGGAAGATGCAAATACTTAAACATATAAACCAGGGTATCATGTTACTCAGTTTAATAAATATGAAACACGATTTTATTATTGAAAGGCACATGTATTAATCCCTTGTGTGCAGTAATGTACTAGTCTGTTCAAAATAAGCTTAGTAAAATATCTATATTTTAGGACTAGATATATATTTTAGTATTGTAAGTGACATTATCAGCTGGTTCTATTAAAAAATCTCATAACATACCACTTCAAATTATTGAGGCAAATTGAGAAGGCTGCACATTTATAGCAAAATATGGCTAAAACATCAAAACATTTTTGAAAAAAAAATTATATTTCCCAAGAAGTATTTTATGAGCTCCCTGAGAAAATTTCCTTCAGTGCTTTAAATCCATCACTTAAATATTTTGTGTGTTGGGTTTTTTGTTTGTTTGTTTGTTTTTGAATACTAAATGGCCTTTCTCATTTGGTAATTCATTTTAGCAACCAGGTTTGACTCTGGAGAATTCTTGATCACACACTCATACACACACACACACACACACACACACACACACACACACATACACACACAAAAGGAAACTTTAATTTGAAAACTTATTAAGAATGTGCTACTATACCATTTAATTAAGGCATGGGCCAGCTATTCTGAAGGTTTTGCTGCCTTCATACAAACACAGACATACTATTTTGTAATCAGATCTCACAAAAGAAGAAATGTAAAAGTGCGAGTGGAAAGATCCTCTGAGTGCTGTGGAGAGCAGTTATGGCAATATGAAAGAAAGACTTGGGAATTTTATCTGAGAGGTTTTAGTTTTAAAGAAATTGGCTTTACCATTCAGGATTTCCTATTGTATCTAATAAAAGAGTAATATGCAAATTGACCATCACTCTAATACACAAGATGGCTGCCCCAATGTGGACACAAATGGCTGCTACAAGATGGCCAGCAGAGGAGGGCAGTTATGGGTTACCAGGCCTACAGGGGAGGGCAGTTAGGGGCAAACAGGCTATCAAGGGAGCAGTTAGGCATCAATCAGGCTGGCAGGGGAGTAGTTAGTGGGTAATCAGGCTCGCAGGAAGAAGGAGTTAGGAGCAATCAGGATGGGAAGCAAGCGAGCATTTTGGAGCCAGCAGTCTTGTGTTGTCAGAGGGATGTGTGACTGCTGTTTAGGCCTGTTCACCCCCAACTATCCTCCTTGCCACTTTATTGTCCCCAACTGCCCCCCTGCCAACCTGATCACCCTCAATTGCTCCCCCCATCAGCGTGATCGCCCCCAACTGCCCCCCCCCCACTGGCCTGCTTGCCCCCAACTGCCCCCGACAGCCTGCTCACACCTAACCACCTTTGCCTCAGTCTTGCCACCATAGCTATGACCAGAAGGACATTTGGAATGTCTCCTAGTCTAATTAGCATATTACCCTTACATTAGTATACTAGAGGCCTGGGGCACAAAATTTGGGCACAGGGTGAGGGGTATCCCTCAGCCCAGCCTGCACACACTCCAATCTGGGAAACCTCAAGAGATGTCCAACTGCCTGTTTAAGCCTAATACCATGCAATTGGACATCCCTCTCACAATCCAGGACTGCTTGTTCCCAGCTGCTCACCTGCCTGCCTTCCTTATTGCCCCTAACTGCTTCTGCCTGCCAGTCTAATCACACCCTAACCACTCCCCTGTCAGCTTGATTGATGCCTAACTGCTCCCCTAACAGCCTGATTGCCCCTAACTCCCCCCCCCCACTGGCCTGGTCACCCTTAACTGCCCTCTCCTGCAGGCTTTGATTGCCCTCAACTGCCCTCCCCTGAAGGCCTGGTCTCTCCCAACTGCCCTCCCTTGCTGTCCATCTTGTGGTGGCCATCTTGTGTTCACATGGGAGCAGGATCTTTGACTACATGGGAGTAGCCATCTTGTGTGTTGAAGTGATGGTCAATCTGCATATTACTCTTTTACTAGATAGGATAGAGGCCTGGTGCATGGGTGGGTGCCAGCTGGTTTGCCTGAAGGGTGTTCCGGATCCGGGTTGGGGTTCCCTTGGGGCATAGGAAAGCCTGGGCAGGGGCCTGTGATGGTTTGCAGGCCAGCTATTCCCCACGGAGGAGGCCCTGGAATCTGGGATTTATTTATCTTTCACAGTTGAAACTTAATAGTCTGGAGCAGAGACAAGCCTTCTTCTCACTCTGTGGTGGCAGCCATTTCTGTTGGAATTTATATATCTTCTACAATTCAAACTTTGTAACCTTAAGCAGAGGCCAAGATAAGCCAGTGTGATAGAAGCTTGGCTTTCTCCATCGCTGGGGGCAACTCTATCCTCCTGCTCTTTCCAACTCCAATGGTTGCCGCCATTTTTGTTGGAATTTATCTTCTATAATTGAAACTTTGTAGCCTTGAGTGGAGGTTTATGCCAAGTAGGGTGTGTGGAAGCTTGGTTTCCTCCATCACCAGGGAAACCCAAACCTCCCTCCTTCACTCTGTGTTGCAACAGCCATCTTGGCTGGGGTTAATTTGCAAACCTGCTCCTGACTGGTTGATTGGCATGGCTTGTGAGTGTAGGAGAATGATGGTTAATTTTCATATTACCCTTTTATTAGATAGGATTACCCTTGTATTATCATGCAAGTGTGGCAGGATAATTTAGTGAAATACAGAATTACCATGATCGGACTTAAACAGGCAGTTGGACATCCCTCAAAGGGTCCCAGATTGGAGAAGGTGCAGGTTGGGCTGATGGTGACCTCTCCCCATGCACGAATTTTGTTCACTAGGCCACTATTATTATTAAAATGAATGACAGACACCATTTCGACTCACTATATCTTACTACAGAGCAGTATGACACTGTCATTAAAACCTTGAATTCTGAAGTCAGACAGTAAGGTTTGAAATCTGGCTCCAAAGCCAATTATCTGAGTGACATCATACATATTTCAGAAAATGGAGAAAATTGTTAAAAATAGTAAATGTGCCGAGACCGGTTTGGCTCAGTGGATAGAGCGTCGGACTGCGGACTGAAGGGTCCCGAGTTCGATTCCGGCAAGGGCATGTACCTTGGCTGCGGGCACATCCCCAGTAGGGGGCGTGCAAGAGGCAGCTGATCGATGTCTCTCTCTCATCGATGTTTCTGACTTTCTACCCCTCTCCCTTCCGCTCTGTAAAAAAAATCAATAAAATATATTTAAAAAAAAAAAAAGAAAAGAAAAAACACTGCCACGAGAAATGTCCAAGATTTAAAAAAAAAAAATAGTAAATGTAATAATCTACATAAAACAGTTTTGCATGGTTTCTGGAACATAGTTTATAGTAAGTAATTCGGTCCTCCCATTTTCTTTCTGCTTCTTAGCATCTGTGTTTAGCACTGTCAGAATATTAAACTTATATATACTGACAATGCTAAAGGCCTGCAAGATTAGTTTATATTGAGTTTATGTTGATGTTAAATGCATCTGTTTATCACAGAACAAGAAATGAGTTATGGTGAATGCTACCTTCCTTATAGAAAAATATAATAATAATCCGTGGAGAAAGACAAAACATCATAAGGCTTAACTCTTCAATAGTTGCTTGTCTATTAGAAGATTTACTGAGTAGCTACATAATAAACAAAGTAATCACAATTATTCAGGGCATAAATCTACTGTGGTTCAAGTACTAGTAAACATAAAATTAGCATTTTAAATTCTACCTTTGTTTTGCCTAGGGGCAAAAACATGATGTGACAACAAAAATAAAATAATTTGCTTATGTCCAAAAAAAGAATCAATATAATTGATACAGAAACATGCAGTTAAAATGTAATACTACCTCAGATTGTAGATAGGCAAATATAGGAGAGTGGTCTGGTAGTTTAGGGCTATCAAAGTTGTTCCTTAAGGATGTATATTGCATAAGCTAATTATATTTTTCTATTTGATACAGTATTTTAGAGAAACTTCTGACCAAAATGTTGTTTTTTTAAATTATGCCTATACCATTTTAATAGTGTTATCCATAACAGAAAGCTGGCTGTATTGATATTCAAATGCTGCTCCTAAAATTTCCTTGCTGAACCTTACAAATCCTTATTTGTAACTTACAAACAATCATAGAAGCTCATTATAATACTGTGATTATTAAAGGAGGTAATCCATGTAAAGACTTTTGTATAATGTCTGCACATATTGCACATTTAATAATTGTTTTTTTTATTTAGTTAAGCTGTCATTTTTTTCATTGGTTCATTTTGGTATTAGTTTTCTAGACATCGTTCTCCTGATGTTCAATTTCCTGTTGATAGTTTTATTATGCTCCTTTATCTAAATTTTAGTCACTTTAGAAATTTTCCCTCTGGTATTACATACTTCTTCAAACATAGTATCATCCTTTATCACCCTCTTCCATAAAAATATATCTCCATTAATCATTCTGTTCAACACACATTCAATATTGTTCACCCACCTGGAAAGATTATTTTCCAAATATCTTACAGCATTTTCAAAAAATTTATCAACACTACACCTTCTTTATGAAGGTGTATGTAAATGTAAAATCTTCAGGAAACTTTTACTATGTTGAACTGTTGTCTTTATTTTATACTTATAGGATAATCATATATTGTTTATTCCATAAGTTCAAAAGTTAAAAACAAATGGAAGATATAAGATGGATCAAAATAAAGCTTCTAGAGATAAAAATTATAGCATATGTCATGAAAAATACACTAAATTAGAAAGGTAGCAGATCCAATGTAATAATGGGAAAGATTCATCAGCTTGAAGGCATAGAAATAGAAGCTACCTAACACAAAAAAACACAGAGAAAAACAATGTGAAGAACATCCATGAACCCTGGACTACTTCAGTTGCCTAATATATGTGTAACTGGGGTTACCTATTGGGGCTAGACATTTGAAGAAATAATAATTAAAAATTGTCCACATTTAATGAAAACTACTAACCCAAAGATCTAAGATGAATTAAATCCACAGATAAGAACACAAAGCACACTGCACCAAGGCACATTGTAAATAAATTGTTCAAAATCTGTAATAGTGCCAATCTTCAAAGCACCAAAGAAAAATGATACCTCACATAAAATACTATACAGATTATGACAGATTTCTAATCATAAAACCAGAAAAGAGTTAGACATCTTCAAAGTGCTGGGAAAAAAAAGTGCAACTTAGAATTCTATACCTAGCCAAGTGTGTTTTATAAATAAAGGTGGACTAAACCTTTTTACAGACAAGCAACATTGAAGGATTCATCACCAGCATAAACTATATTGGTGTTTTTGGAAATTTTTAGGCAGAAAATATATGATACTACATGGAAATACAGATTTACACAAAGAATTAAAGATACCAGCCTCAGTAACTACACTGGTCATTATATATAATTTTTGTAAATATTAAAACATTACTGCAGATTATATAGGATGAGAAAGATAATAAGCATACATTGTCAAAATTTTTATTCTGATAAATTTGACAACTTAGATAAAATGAAAAAATCTCAAAAGTGAAAAGCTATAAAGTTCACTCCAAAAAATATATAACATGAAAATTACATACATTAAAGAAATTTTATTAAATAAATTATTTTTAAAAAGAAGAACAAAGTTAGAGAACTAGCACTAATAAGTTTAAGACATTTCCAGTCACTATGGTATAGATGTTAAGACAAATAGGTTAAAAGAACAGAACAGAGTCCAACAATAGACTTGCAAATGATTCTCTACAAAGATTCAAAGAGCATTTAGTGGAGAAAAATGCAGTCATTTGAGCAAATGGTCCTAAAAATAATTACATATTCATTAGATAGTCCTCCAAAAAAAAGGACAAATTGTTTAAACATATATTTTACAAAAGAAGATTTACAAATAGGAAAAAATATTCTCAAGATAATGAGCTTTATGAAAATGCAAACCAAAATTACAATATACCAGTAATGCTCCTATAAGAATGGCAAAATGACTGTACTTAGGTTTGAACAAACTGGATTTTTCATACACTGTTAGCAAGTATAAAAAATTTTTCAAACACTTTGAAGACATATTTGCACTTTATTAAAGGTTAAATGTCACATGATGCAGCCAGGCTACTATTTGGCATTTATCCAAAAAAATGATACATGTTTATAAAGGCTTATGCACAAATGCGTACTGAATTCAAAGACTTTTGAAATTTGGTATAAATTTTAGCAGACATTGTGTGTGTGCGTGTGTACGTGTGTTTGTGTATGTAAGAGAGAATGAACAATATTAAGGAAATTAAATTAAATATTGGAGACTGTACAGAGACTTTAGTACCTTCTCAATAAAATATTTTTTTATTGGGATTAAAGGGTTTTCTGGAAAGAATTATATTATTTTCAACCAACTAGGCTTAAAAATCCAGAAAGTCCAAAATATTATTGAACATGAGTGTTTGTCAACCTACTATTAATTTGATTGTCAGATAGTTTACATTTATCTTGGCTCCCCAGACATTAAAGTACTATTCCTCCAGATTTATCCTACCTTACAAAGTAGACTAAGGATCACACATTATCACAAGTTAATCTAGGAATCACGTATTTTCATTTACCCGGGCCATCTGGCACATATCCTATAAAACCAGGCCAAACTTTTAGTCTTGCAGTGTGGCATGTTCTTATTTTTTAAGTGACAATATCATAAAATGGAACAAATGATCCTTACAGGTAATCTCATGCAACAGCACATGTCGTCCTCAGTTAGCTCTTTAAGAATAATTCTTGTAGAAAGTAGCTACAATTTACCATTAGTTATCTTACATCTTTCCTTGCCTATTAATTTCATTACTTAAGAATCCTTTAAGTATCTTTCATCATTTCTCATCATTTTATTATTAGGGAAGGCTGATTCAAAACAAGTTTTAATTAGTAAAACAGATGTAAATGCTATCTATCTCTTTTTCACAAGACATAATTTTTAGAGAAACATTTCTAAATTGAAATTAAAAAAACCTCTGCAAATTATTTTTGCAGAGCCTAATGTAGGGTGGGCTTATTTTCCTGTATAGTACAAACTAAGCATGAAAAAATATATAGTTGGATTATACATCTTCTGTAATTATCTCATAGACTAGAGGCCTGGTGTGTGAAATTCATGCACTGGGGTGTTGGGGTGTCCCTCAGCCCAGCCTGCACCCTTTCTAATCTCGGACATCCCTTCCTACAATCTGGGACTGCTGGCTCCAACAATTTGCCTGTCTGCCAGCCTGATTACCCCTAACCACTCCCCTACCAGCCTGATTGACTCCTAACTGCTCCCCTGCTGGCCTGATTGCCCCCAACTGCCCTCCCCTGCTGGCCTGATTGCCCTAACTTTCCTCCCCTGTTGGCTTGATTGCTCAGAATTACCCTCCCCTGCCAGCTATCTTGTGGTGACCACCTTTGACCACATAGGTGTGGCCATCTTGTGCAAGGGTGTGAGGGTCAATTTGCATATTATATTTTTATTATATAGGATATATAATTTTACCTATAAAATCCTACAATCAAAGTACATGGGAAGTGTGAAGTAGTCTAGACCAATCTTCATATTATATGAATTATGATATTGGAAATGGAAGAGGTTCAGTGACTTACTCATGGTCATAGATTGAGTAAATGCTTTAATTGGACTTGGATCCCACTTCACTCTTTAATTAATTAGCAAACTTTCATGATAAGTGATATATTATGTGAACTACAAGGGTTGTAAGAAAAAAAAATGAACAAAGCCAGTTGTCCAAGTGATTATAGAATCTGGCATGGAAGACACCCAGCTGTATATCAGGCAACTCAATCAATTCTGGGTATGCATAGTTATTTCTGAAAATTAATCTGCCATTAAAAAGACATTAGGGAAAGGGGGTATGGCTAAATAGAGGTGGGCAAAGAGAGGATTTATGAGGATAGAAAGAAACTCTGTTTGGGGTGATGGGTGCACAATGCAGTGTGCAGATGTTTTGTTGAGTTTTACACTTGAAACTTCTATGGTTTTGTGAACCTATGTTAGCCCAATTAATTCAATTAAAATAATAAATAAAAATATATTAAGGCCATACTCATAACAGGACATCAAACATCATGGGGTTGTGTTTTTAATTTATTTCAATTACAGAATACACCCTTTAAAAGAGTAGGAAAGCTGTCTGCAAATACTTTTTTCCAAGAATGATTACCATGTAGTTTGTATTTGATCTACACATCTCACAGTAACAGTGAAGACAAATTTGTCAGGCAGTGCTGCAGTTTTGCCAATCGTGGTTTAAAACTGACTGGTGGATATAATTTTTATTTACAGATATGCCTTCACCCTCCTTTACAATAAGTACAGTTTTACTGTTAACCAAACACATGGCTATACTTTACTGTCAACTGTACTAAGAAAGAAAAAAGTAAAAGAAGAATTAGTAAGGTTTTAATTTGTACTCACACCCAGCACCAGTAGTGGGTGTGAGTGGGGCCATCAGTTATTTCATAACTTACTATTAAATATTAAATTATTTTCAAGTTTGTTTTTGAGAGATTGTATCCATTTTTTTCTCTATACGTAACTGTGATGGGATCATGCTTTCAAAATGTTCATTTGTTGAGAGAAGGAATATATCAGAGCAAGTTAAGCAGAAATTCTCAAAAGATTGTTGAAAATAATAATGGAATTAAAATAACATTCATTACTTTGACAAATTTTTAAGGTAAGATGCAATTATTGTTTATGGAAACATATAATACAACCCAGGGAGAAGTGCCTAGTTAGAATGATGACAAATAGGTATTAAAACCTACAGAAATGAACATTTAAAGCAGCAACAGAGGAACTGTCCAACCCGGAGCTGATGGTGACCTCACAGTTTGTATTATCTGACGTTACTTGATTAAACAAAAGGGAGATTTCAGAGACTGAATCCCAAAATGAAGGCCAGACATCAAGATCTGTTACATCAGGCAACTTTCCAGTTGAGCTTCCTTTGATGCTTATAACACAGAAGCTAAGCTTTATCCATGAAGAATTCACTTACCAGAAAGTCCCCTCACTAAATCACAATGCAAACAGATCCACTTCCCTTCGTCAAACAGGGGTGGAAGAAAAGGAAGAATGGCAAGGAGTAGGACCCACGGCTTTTTTGTCCTCTCTATACATTTCTTCCCTCTGTGCATGTCTCTGTAAGTCTCAAGTCGCAGTGTCATCCCCTCCAAAAGTACATGAACACATTACATTCACACATATTTAATCTTATGCCATTGAGGAGAATTCATAAAATTAAAATTAAAAAATAATTTCTTACATGGGATTATATAAATAACAAAGGGATATATATGCATCCACCTCAATATAGAAATTCAACAAATTCAATATTGGCTCAAAATTCTCAAATAAACTTGCTTGGTACAATATGTCTGCTCCTGCCAAAACTGGTTTGGGTCAGTGGATAGAGCATTGGCCTGCAGACTGCAAGGTTCCGTGTTTGATTCCAGGCAAGGGCATGTACCCTGGTTGCAGACACAGCCCCAGTAGGGGGTGTGCAAGAGGCAGCGGATTGATGTTTCTCTCTCATTGATGTTCCTGACTTTCTATCACTCTTCTTACTCTCTGTAAAAAGTCAATAAAATATATTTTAAAAGAACAACATGTCTGCTCCAGGATCCCATTATAATATACTGTATATATTATCATTTCTTTCTTTTACATAGAATACTTTCAGGGGTAAACTCTGAAACTGTTAGTTTTTAGTACCAAGTTTAACACTGTTAATTTTTAGTACCAACTTTAACACTGTTAATTTTTAGTACCAAGTTTATCCATAGGCAACTTCATTAGCACATTGGGCTGCCAGTGGGAATAAAGAGTAAAAGGCAGAACCAAGTGCCAGCTTCTTTCTATCAGCCCCAATTCTGCACACGAAGGGCATTCAAATACACAGTTAACCTCTGTACACCTCAGTGATCCCACATTCTAACTCTGTGAGCAGGAGCATGTCAGCTCACCTCTCAGCCTCACTTCCTTAGCTTGTAAAGCTGGGGTAATAATAGTAGCTACTTCATTAGATTGTACTGAGGACCATATGTATTAACATATATAAAGACTTGGAATCTTGTCTGTCAAGTACATACAATATTAATAATTAACATGTTCATAATTGATACTTTGCCTTCAATAAAGTTTCAAAGTTCTTCAGAATTATTTATTAAGACAAAAGAACATTTAAATCTGTTTAAAAGCATTTCCACCAATACTACAGTAAATAAACATTTTACATTTGAGGTTTAAACCTTAATTATGTTGACAACCATCGACACCATGGTGCTTTGTTTCCTGCAGCACTAAAGAAAGACAGTATCATCTATACAACCATCATGGTATTTTTAGTATAATTCTAGGGGCCAGTGCATGAATTCATGCACCTTGAAAGCAACTGTGGTGGCCACAGGGGCGGGTCTCGACCCATCCTCTGCACCCCTGAATGGCCTCTCTAGCTGCAGCCCCCCCCCCCCCCGCCCTCTCTCTGCTGGCAGCCCAAATGCCGCCACCTCCACTCTCAAATGCTGATGGCCCCAGCTCTGCTCACACCCGCTGATAGTGTGGAGCAATTGGGGCCAGTGCCAGCAGTGGATGTTGAGTGGGTCCAGCGCCATGAATGGGTGCAAGAGGCAGCTGCTGCCCAGATCACTTCTCAGGAGCAGGGGGAGGTGGAGAAGCTTTCAGGGGCAAGCAGGGCTAATGCCAGGCTCTGGCAATGGATGCCAGCAATGGCTCTGGCACCAGCACCTGCTATTCCTGATCACTCCTCAGGAATAGGGGGAGGTGAAGAAGCCTTGAAGAGCAATCAGGACTCACATCCGCCACTTGCAGCAGCTGAAGGCGCTGAGTGATCAGGACCGGCGCCTGGGTACTGGCAATGGGTACAAAGTGGCAGCTCTGGAGCTGGCAATGGGTGCAGGAGGCAGCTCCTATTTCTGATCACCCCTCAGGAACAGGAGGAGGTAAAGAGGCCCTGAAGGGTGATGGGGGCCAGCAGCCACCGCTTGCACCACTGACAGCACTGAGCGATTGGAGGCTTTGGCACTGGCAGCGGGTGCAAATGGGGAGGGCTCCAGCAGCAGATGAGAGTGCCCCATGGGACCATGGCGCACAAAAGCAAAGAATTTTCAGTAACCACTAGAGGCTCGCCCTGATGACAGTGACCAGCAGCCTGCCTTGGTCTGGCACCCCCACTCTCCTATTCCACCATCCCACCATGGCTAATGCCCATCATATTCTGCACTCTGCTGCGGACACCCACCATTTTCTGTGTGCTCCTCCTAGTGGTCAGAGCACTCATAGAGACCAATTGTTTGGTTTCCCAGTTGTTCCACAGTTTGGTCTATTTGCATATTAGGGTTTTTTATATATATATGTATATATATACATATATATATGTATATATATATAAATGCTTACTAATAGTCAAGGCTATCAAAAACAAAATGTATTAGCAGACTAAGTAAAGGAACCTTGACTTGGGTTTGTGGTCTAAGAACTTTACTAAGTTAAAGTCAACATCTGCCATTGGTGTAGATGAATTGGTTCAAATCTATATCTCCATTGGCTCTGAAACAACCTGCAGGAAATGAAACACTGAAGCCTATAACACTCTTCATAACATAATGGTAACTGTGCTTTAAAATAGATATGCAGTACATACTGTATCCATTCAAGAATTCCAGATAAAGTCTATGAAACTGGCTATAAATGTCAACATTATATAGCATCATAGTTCTATATGGATGTCAGGAAGGCACATTACCAGTTTAAAGCTATAATCATTCATGTCCTACCAAGTAATGGTATGACACATCCATTTAGAAAAATGTTCTTCTCACAGAGTATTATATTAAAAAGATAAATGCATATGTACCCTAAACTGTATATGTCAACATTGACTATGCATGTAAGGAATTGTGTTTCATCATAGTAACTATTATTTACAAACATTAAACTAATTTTTAAATTGTATGCTTTTGTAGCTCTTGGTAAATAATTTGTTAGGAAGTATGCACATTTAAGGCTATTTTTCATTAAAAGTAAATTCTGATGTTTTCTTATCAGGTAGGCATACCTCCGTGGGGCAGGAAAGCAATATGTAACAGTATCATATTCAGACACATTTTTAGATGTCAGAAAAAAAGTAAAAGTTAAAAAATTTGTTGTATTCTAGGTTTGACTTAGGGTGAATCTTGAATAGAGAAAAATGGCTGATGATATTGACCCACATTTGTGTAACCTGAGGTAACTTCCTTAAGTGTCCCTATCCTATATAATAAAGAGCTAATGTGCTAATTAGACTGGACAGCAGAATGAACGTCTGGAATGACTTTCTGGAACAACCTTCTGGAATGAACAGTGGGGGGGGGGGGGCAGGGCCTCAATGTGTCCAGGGCTGCGAGACAGCAGCTGAGGTGACCAGCTCTGAAAGAGCCGAAGCAGCTGGGCTGTGAAAGCCTACTCTTGAATGAATTTCGTGCGTTGGGCCTCTAGTATATAAATAAGTATTGACCTCAAATATCTTTATGAAAATTTTCTACTTCTAAAAAAAATTTAGTGCCAAAATTAAATATATTTGTCCACACATTTTTTATTTCTATCTTTTGCCCTTAGGTATTTTTGGAGGGGAACACTTGATAAACTTGCTGGCCTGTGCAATATATATTCCCAGAATACTATAGTCACTCCTCCTGGTGATGGTTCTCTCCGTTATTTAGTTGACATCACACCCTCTCTTAAATTGTTCATCCCAGAAACATCTGTAACCTTGCATATATCACACTTTTATTGACCTCACCATTGCCTACTATGATCCACATAATCTTTAGCAAGGCATTTAGCATTGCTGAATCTCAGTTTTCCCATCTATACAATGAGGATAATAATAGTTCTAACCCTGAAAGTTTGGTCTGCTCTTAATACATGTAAAAGCAGAAAACTCATTGTGGTTGGACCTCAATCAAGGTTAGCTGTTGGGTTCTGTCCTTAATTGTTCTGTAGCTATAGATGTTTTTATTGTAAAAATAAAAACTTTAAAAAGCAAAACAAAACAGAAAAGCTAGTTTCAAAAATCAATTCCTTCAACAAGTGTTTTTAGCGAGCTCCCCATGATTCAGATTCTGTGAATATGTTGCAGGTAGACTATGTTCATTCTTAAATAAAGCTTACATTCCAGTGGATGCAAAAAGATGATATTGAGTAAATATAAAAGTGAATAAGATATTTTCAGGTACAGGGAAGAACTTCTAAGAAAAAAAAAGGCTTGACAAAGGGATTAAGAGAGTTAGGAGAGTAAAATGGGGGAGGGGAAGGTGCTTTTCCTTGCTTTTTTCATGTTGGAGTGAACCAAGGCCCAGTTCTTGCACATTGCCACTGCTTTGTTCACACACTCTTCCTCCAATGCCTTCTAGGCCTGGGCTTTCATAGGACTCCAAACACACCATAGAAGGTGATTATTTTCCTCAGACCTGCTGCACTGGCAGTCTCACTTAAAACATTCAATGGCATTTTCCCATTGCGAAGACCCTTACTCATTTTGATTTTTTCCCTGTCAACTTATATACAAACCAGCAGTTAATTCTGTTAACCTACCTTCAAATACATCCAGTATTTTACCTTTTCTCACCACCTTCACTGCTGCTACCCTTTTCCTAGATTCCAAGATCTCCTGAATTAATTGGCCCTGCTTTCACTTTTGTCCACACACAGCCAGATGTGCATAAACTGGATGATGAGCCTCTTCTGCTCAAAAGCTCCCATGGCTCTGATTTCTGTTAGAATAAAAGCAGACATCTCACCTATGGCTCTTTCTGATCTGTCCCACCTCCCTTACCTTACTAATACCCAACTCCTCTCTTCCTAATTCATTATGCGCTGGTAAACTGGCCACTTACTGCTCATGAAATACACCAGCAATGCTTCCAGTTCAGGGCCTCTACTCTTATGGAAAGATCACCTCCAACTGCTTCCCCTACAGGCCTGGTTGTCGCTTTCTGCTCCCCCTCCCCCCGCCAGTCTTGTTGGCCTGGTCACCCCACACAGCCTGCTATTTAGTCGTTTGGTCGTCCCTCACTATCCCCCCTGCCCACCTGGTCACCCCATGCAGCCTGCTGTTTGGTCATCCATCTGGTTGTTTAGGTCATGACAGCCTGTGGCTTTTTATATATTAGGACTAGTGGCCCAGTAAATTCATGCACATTGAAACGAAATTAATTAGAAGAAAATATGTAAATATTGTTATTCGCCGTTTCTCTATAACAGCAGTGTCAACCAAATTCACAATTGACAATGACAGATCAAAATACATATGTGCGATTAGCACTAGCAAGCTTTAAATGTGTCACACGTATGCGAGTCAACTTAACCTTTTATAGACAGAATAAACTTGCTTAATTTGACCTGCTTTCTTATTTAGCTAAACATTTTCCAGCCCAGTGAAGCACTCCAACTTCTCTTTCAGGTAATTGTCAATAACACAGCAGTAAATATCAACATGAAGCATATTATTGTATAGATCACATAGGGAGAACAAAGGGTAAACTATTTAAACTGCAGAAATGTTTGTCTATATTCTGCACAGTGAAAAAACCTGAAGTCATTTTCAAGTTCTACCATTTCTTACTTCTTTTCAGTCAGCTCAAGTTTCTAAGCTTTATAAATCTCTGTTTTCTGGCTAATGAAAAGAAAACAGGATTCCACTGAGTGTCCTATCTACCTACTGTAAGACTTCTGTGAGGATCAGATGAGATGAGTGATGGAAAGCACTTCACAGAAATTTGGCTAAAGTGTAAAATGTTTCTACCTGGCTATGAAGCAAGTCATGTTCCTTGCTTCAGGAAACTGCAGAAAGAAACTGCAGGGAGGCTTGTCACTAGGGAGAGAAAGCTGGGCGTTGCTATGTGACATCATTACCTGGATGGTTGGACACTTAGCATATTAGCCATATATATATATATATATATATATATATATATATATATATATTGATGTGTTGCTTAATTCAAGTGAAACCTGATTACTAGTATACCAGGCTTTATTCTATGAAAGCAATCATCTCTCTAGAATACTTGACTCGGTGCAGCCTGCTTAATGAGAATGGTAGCATTCTCACTACTCAAGTGCTTTGATTTGTGTAAGCTGTCCAACAGAGGGGAGACAGGTGGTGGCACCACCCCTTTCCCAACCATTTTTCAATCCTCTGGAGCCTTTCTACTAATTACTAAGAACACTGAGATGCTGTTTCTATACCAGCACCACAAAATTGTGGACAGATTCTCTATAACCACGTATTTCTTAATTCCTATTTAAAAATTTATCAAGCTTCCTTCCTGAAATAATAGTGTTTTCTATGAATACTTATTCAAAAGTCATGAAATATGAACATAACTAATTAAATCCATCCACATTTTTAGGGATTAAATGTCCTCGCATCAGTTCTATGTCTAGCTATCCTAAAAAATAAAAGAGAAACATGCAAATTTGACCATACCTTCGATCCTGATCGGCTATGCTACCAGCTAATCAGGAGAGGGGGCGGGGCCAAGTGGTACGAGCGCCAGGGACCGGAGGTGGAGATAAAATGATGGTGGTGGCGAGCGCCCAGCCTCCAGGGTCGGGTGGTCGCAGACAGCTGGGGCTGAGCTGAGCAGGGTGATGGCTGGGTGCCCAAGGCAGGCTGGGGGTGAGCCTTCAGTTCTACATCCCCTGAGGGCTCCCAGTATGTGAGAGGGGGCAGGTTGGGTTGAGGGACCACCCACCCCCAGTGCACGAATTTCATGCACCAGACCCCTAGTATAGCTTATAAGAAGGAATATTTTACTCTGGACTTCCCATTTCACACACTCACACAGGCATGTGCACATGCACACACACACAAACCTACACATACACACAAAACTACACATACACATAGGTATACATAACAAGGAATGTTGATACACTGTAGTCAGTAATTTTACATATTTTTTATGAGTTTAGAAGTGGAATGAATAAAACACAGTTTGCATCTTAGTAATCGAACATTGTCAATTTTTATGTTTTAATGGGTTTAATTAAAGATTATTTTGTTAGTGACATATTTTCATATTATAGTTAGTCTAAAGTGGCATTTCCCACTGCAATTTACAATAATAGGGAGGGCTCATATATTATTTACTTTTATCTTTCTTTGTTAATCATTGGCTACTTAGCAAAGAGGACTGTAACTAACAATTAACAAGAAGAGAGATTAGTAGTTAAGTACATAACTTAGTCATTCTACTCTTACTTTAGGATCGTGCCAAGTGAATACTATAGGATTCACTACTGTGACAGATGGTCTTATTAAGGAACACTTAGTTGTTAAAAAATCACTTAGTCTAAGTCTTATATTAAAAATTAGCTTATATACTAGCTCACGTTATTGAATTTTAAACAAATTGAGTAATGTCTTTGGAATTTTAGTACCATGTATTTTGAATGTTTATTGAACATATGTTTAAGTCAGTAACCAAAAGGCAGCTATACATAAAAAGAAACTATAAAAATTAATTAGACATGGACAGCATGAAGTATATGAATATAAATTATTTTAAAACAATATATATATTAAAATGTAGAGTGAGCACTTGTTACTGATCTTTTCTCCCACTGTTTCTAGAATGGTAAACAGAGTGCATAAATTTCATTAACAAAAATCCTTTCTTTAAAAGCCATTACTTAGAACAAGAGAACATATTTCTCCCTACCTGAATGAGGCTTTGTATATGTATGTGCACTAATCTCTGGGAAAACAGAGTGTAGTTCATTTGACATAGCTATTTATTTGCAAACTATTTTAAATTAAAAATAAAAGGCTACTCCAAGAATTTAAATGATATCCAGTCTGTTATTTAAAAACCTAGGAAAAGCCCCCCACCATACACACATTTGGTTCAAATTTTCCACAGTTTACCACCAAGCAAGCCAGATGCATACTTAAGAATGCAGTTAAGGATGCAGCTCTAAACACTCTTAAATATGAGCTCAGCCACACCCCTCTCCCAGCATGAGGCACTTAGAGTAATGAGATCTATCCTCTTTTTAAAAGTTAATTTGCACTCATTTTAGAGTGTTTCTCCTGGGAATTAGGAAACCCTCTAAGGTACTGGGCCTATACGTTAGAAACATCCTACCTGGGGAGTTGGCAATTTTATACACACATATTTAATAAGATTTATCAAGCTCTGAAAAGAGTAGAGCAAACTCACTTTATTCTGAATCTGTGTATTTGTGGCTGTGGGATACTGAGAAAGGGAGGGAATAAGGAGTCACAGAAACAGGGCTTTGCACATGAAGTCCACAAGATCACAAGCAGAGGAAGCCACAAGCCTTCTGGAATGTCCTCCTGCTGGGTGTACACATGGCATTCTACTCAGCCCGTGAAACCCTGGATTGTTTAGCAATGGCAGACACTGAGAGCAAAGGAGCTCTGTGCTGCAAAGGTTTTCTTTAATGAAGTTAGTAAACTAATCATGTTTCCATGACTCGTCCTGACAGGTTGATTTCCCACCTGGAAGAGCCAAGCTTCCAGGGCCCTGACCACCTACCGGGCAGAGACCTGCTTCGAGCTACTCTTCTGCAAGAAGCAGTCTGCCCAATGCCACTGAGGCCCAGCAAACTTGATACCTGGCCTGAAAAGTGTCCCAATATGCCTAGGATTAAGAATAAATCTGTTTAAAATGAAAAGTAAAGCAGGAAATATATATAGCATACTAGCCTTTGGGGCAAAACTCCTCCAAAAGAAAAGTATTTTGACTCTATTTTAAAGGACTGCTGGGGAATTATACATGCTTTTAGAAAATCATCTTGTAAAAATATAAACCTATCATGAAGCGTGTAAAAGCAAAGATCTTTGTGAAGAAGTAAAATATATTTGAGACAAACCTCATGAACCTTCCTTGGAAAGTCAGTTCCTTATTATGCTATGAGAAGTTAGAGAGTTAAACACCCCATTGAAATTATATTCACCATCAAAGGGGGGTCTGATAGAGAATCATTGTGTAAAAAATTTTACAAAAGAAAAGAAAAGTGTTTTGAAACCTACTAGCTAATACATAGGGAATTTTCATAAATGGGAAAATAGTCCTAAAAATAAAGTTCAGGAAATTTTGGAAAAAGAGAGCAAGAAAACACTAGGGCAAAATATTATGACAACAAATGGAATATACTGGGATCATGTTTCCCATTAAAATGGGTGGTATAGAGTTGAACTATAAACCTATGAAATAAAAGCTCTCCAGGGCGTGCTATCTCCATAATAACATATCTTAAAATGCATAAGTAAAAAAGAGTTCATTTAAAAGCATCATGTTTTCAGTGGCCTAGAACACTACCATTGCCTCGGATTTCTCAAAGTTTTGTGCTGAAGATTTATTTTTATGTTGTCCTTTAGACTTTCATACCAATTTAGTTAAAATTTTCAAGAGTCAAATCTAGTCATCTAATATTCTAATACGGGGGGCCCCGTACACGAAATACGTGCACTGGGGGTGGTCCCTCAACCCAACCTGCCCCCTCTCACATACTGAGAGCCCTCAGAAGATGTCCAACTGATTTATGGCTCACCCCCAGCCTGCCCAGAGGCTTTAGGCCTTGGGCACCCAGCCATTGCCCTGCTCAGTTCAGCCCCAGGTGCCTGCGAGCACCCAGCCCTGGGAGATGGGCGATCACTGCCACTTCTGTTCACAGCACCCAGGGGCCGGGCGCTCCTGCCACCAGTGCTGCTGCCACTGTTTTTCCTCACAGCGCCTGGGGGCTGGGCTCTCACTGCCACTGCCATTTTATCTCCACCCCCGAGGCCCAGAGCTCATGCCACTTGGCACCGCCCCTGCTCCTGATTGGCTGGTAGCATAGATATTCAGGAGCAAAGGTACAGTCAAATTTGCATGTTTCTTTTTATTATATAGGAATGACATATAATAAAGAATTTCCAATGCATGAATATCTATTGTAGTGTTGGCTAGAAATATATCCAAAAGCATGAAAGATTTTATACAGTTATGCTTTAATTTTATTTCATTAAATGTGCCTGTAATCATTCCACTTTAAAATTCAGAATTAGAGTGTTATTATTATTATCTATCATCATCATCATCATCAATATTATCATCCTCATCCTCATTATTTTCATTAAGACAAAAGAAAATGGTGAAGAAAATGGTTTTCAGAGGAAAATGCAAGCCTTGCTATTACACTATTTCCAAGACATGAAAATTATCAATATAGTAGCAAAATATAGCATGGCCTTTGAAGTTTTGATTACTCTAAAGTGATTGTTTCTTGAGGAGGTGAAGAATGGGTTAGGCAATGCTATTTTACATGGATAGCCAGACAATTAATTACGAGCTTTATAAGATGATATCTTAAAGGGATGCTATTTATTGAAAACCATTAAATTGATCTTTAATATCTCTTTGGAAACTATAAAAGTTGCTATGATCTAAGTTAATACTAAAACTGGAAAGCTTCAAAACAGCCTGATTTTCAGATATCCTCCTTAATACATAATGTGTCCTTTAATGCCACGGAAAAATACATCATTTCCTGTGTTCTGTGGGAACCTAGATTTCCTGAGAGGGCTATTCAGATTAGAATCATAAATCTTGCTCCTGAGTATAAAAAAGCCTGGCACAATTTTCTCTCTCAATCAAACCTTTTTCATATTTTCTTCTGCAAATAACATCTAAGAGGTAAGGGAAGGGCTATTATTCATCTTTGTTACTTTTGACTCCTGTTTTTTTTTTTTAAATTCATATGCACATGTTAAATTGCCATATTAAAAACAGAAGAGAACAAGTTATCTCACAATACTGTATTATCAGAACTTTAATTAGGAGCTCTGTGGAGGAATTTGCAAAACCATTCTCTTCACAGTCAGGAATCCATTTAAAGATTCTTTCCTACTCAATCAAAATGCATTCAGTTTAAAGAATGGGCTAGTGACAGGTTCCATCAATAATTTAAGCACCTGGCTGAGGCATCCTTACTGTGCAGTGTCTGCTCTACAGATCTCCTACCCGAGAAGGGACGGTGTTATCAACCTTTTCATACCATCACTTATTATTTAAAAGGCTGACATAGTTTTATGGATGGCATTCTGTGACACTGATAAATCAATATGAATATATTCTGGAATAGAAATCACCTATGTACAATTTAAGAGCATGGAAACGCATACCTTGTAGAGTCTCTATTTAAAAAATGCAGGCACTGCCATTTCTGATTTCTTCTTGTGTGTGCTCTCTTACCTTGCTGCCCCTTGCAGAGTTTTTGCCTCTGCTTTGTCTGTCCAGTATTATGTTCACTGACTGCTATTCTTCTCAGGGGCTACAGCTCAGATTTCACCTTCTTCAACCCTCCAAAACTTGGTCAAGAATATCTCCTCGGTCATATAGAATATGTATGGTGTTGACTGCCTTTTATTGTTTTATTTTTTATTAAATTTATTAGGGGTGACATTGGTTAATAAAAGTATATGGGTTTCAGATATGTGATTCTACAGTACATCATCTGCATATTGTATTGTAACTTTACCGCCCCAAGTCAAATCTCCTTCCACCATCATTTATCCTCCTTTTACCTTCTTCTACCTCCCCTACTTTCCTTCCCTCTGGCAATCACCATACTGTGATCTGTGTTCAGGAATTCTTCTACTTTTTCTTTGCTTAATCCCTTCCTCCCTCTATTTCCTTTAACCAAAGGGAGGTATTTTGCTTTACTTATTATAGTACCAGTTCTCAGAAAAGTTCATTTTTCTCCAATTGTCCTGGGTAAACATCTATTTAATAAATTAATAAATCAATATTTTTCCATGATACAATGTCACATTACCTAAATGAACTGTGAAGAACTGTACATAAAAATCACACAAACCATATATTATGCCCTGTCAACTATCAACTGTGGGAAATATTGAAAGTTTTAATGTATCACTGAAAAAATTTGAGGTTGGAGAAGGAATTATTTTGGAGTGAGCACATGTATAAATGAGTTAGGAACCCATTTGTAGATATAATAATTCCATTTTGAAAGGTACTCTTACTTATAATATCTCATTTGAAGCTCTTAGCACCCAAGATAAATAATAATCCTAATACTCACTTGTTACAAGAGAAAGGTGCTCTCACAAATTAATAACTTTATTAGTGTGAACACAAATGGACATTTTCCAAGCCAGAGTTTGAAGATTCAGGAGACATATAGTTATAGAATAAAATCCAGTTTCCTCTCTCATGAGGATGTCATATCTCAGAAACATCATGGTCTGATCCTGATGGATTATTTTTTTGTCATATCTTCTATTTTAGGAGCTGTCAGTGATTTTTGAAAAATATGATTCTCCAGGGTAAGAAGTATATAGAATTGACAATGCTTTCCTAAGGACTGTATCATAGCATATACAATAGTATAAATTTTGGTTCACATATATTAAACCTTATATAGTTGGAAAATGATGGACTTTGGAGTCACTCAGACTTGAACTTCAGTTTTAATGAAACTACTTACTAGCATGGGATATGTTTTCCATTTTATAACAAGTATTAATGGGTTAAAATTCCTTGACACTTGCAATAAGGCTAAGTTCAAAGACACTATATTATTTGTAAAAGACAGGGATTTAGTTTAAATGTGATATAACTTTGTGCACTCTTGTGGGAAGCCACTGCTTGCCAATACTGTCACAAAAGTGCACCAAGGAATGCGGAGGGCCAATAGACCGTGGGCACTAGCAGGGCTGACACTAAGCACCAATTATTAGTATTGAGATAAATGGTGGCACAAGGCAATTCCCTAACTTGATAATCCTTTTACTGTTTACCAAACTTTACCTTTGATATGCCTGTATGCATTGCTAAAAAGGCAAATGTGTATTCAAGTAAATAAAAGGTGGACCAGACCAGAAGTTGGTATGTCTTCTCTTCAAGCAAGAGGCTCCACCTGACTCCCAATCCCTTCTAAAATTCATGTTTCTTATAGCATTTTCATTAGTGCGTCAGTCCTCCTTCAGACTCTGAACCCCACCACAAAGTTCATGTCATAATCTGTCAATACAACCACAGGTGTGTGGCACTTAGATAAGTTATATAATTTATTAATATTTTTAAAATTTTAAGTAAAAATTTTAATTAAAATATTTTATTTTTATTTGTAAACATAGTAGCCACAATTGGTAATACAACTGATTTAATAACAAATGCAAACTGAATTATTTTCTTTTTCTTTTATTTGTGGTCATTTCTTCCTCTTTCTTGTTTCGCTTTTTTTCATCCTTCCTCCTCTTCTAGTTCTTCCTTGAAAATAAATCCAGAAATCTAAAACATCTTAAAGATTATCAGGATCAAGGACACTGACCACCAGAAAAGGCCAAGCTCAGGCAGGATCCTTACCATTCCCATTTGAAATTCAATCTTATGGAATTGCAGCCACTGTTTAAAAATATTGGTAGTGATTATCAGAAGGAAAAGGTAGAAGTGGGAGAATGTACAAGAGGGTATGAGGTGATAAATAGTGACAGAAGGAACACACAATACAATATGCAGATGATCTATTATAGAACTGTACAATTGAAACCTATATAATGTTATTAACCAATGTCACCTCAACAAATTGAAGAAAAAAGAGAAAAAAAAGAAACAAGAAAATCCCTATAAAGAAGGACAAGTCAATGCAACTGACCTGCATTATGTTTATCTTCTCAGCAAACAAACAAACAAAAACATTTTTGGCTTTGCTTCTGACCTTGTGTTTTATATTTTTGTTTATTTGGTTTTCAGAGGGCTTTTTTGCTATGGTTTCTTCTTATTTTATTTGTATACACATCCTCTTTGTTGGAAGAACTTTCATAAAATTATGTTGTCAGTTTTACCAGGCTTTCTTTTCACAGCTCTTGCTGCTAGGTTGTAAGAAACCATAGCAAATTGAAAGACTCCAAAGGAAAGTGTGCTGGACCTTATAGAAGCATCCTTGCCCTGAATCTTGTGAGATCTTTGCCTCCAATAAAACAGCAGGGAGAAGTTGTGTTTCAGCACCAGCACCATGAAAGAGGACAACCTATGGACCACACACTCATGAAACCAGACAGAATAATTTCATGGTTGACACCAGACACAATGACCAACTGCTCCCGACCCATGACCCCAACTCCTTTAGCCACTTGATTGTTTTTTTTTTCTGAATCAAAATATTTATTGAGTTCTAGCATGGCAATAGCATTTACTGTTTTGTTCTCATTAAAGAATCTGATAACTCACGAAGAAAATACCCCCCCCAAAAAAACAGTAATGAACACCTTTCAAAATTAATTTTCTTGTATATTTCAAAAAATAATCCTACTTTGAAATTTTAAAATTATCATCTCAGATTGCCATTTATAACTGAAGTAATTTTCTTAACTATTGCTTTCCTGGAGAATCAAAAGATAATAGAGGAGCTTTATATTTATTTATTTTTAATTATTTTTTATGTTTTTTGCAGTATAACTTATATTTAATAGTACTACATATGTTTTCCTTCCCCCCCTTTATCCTCTCCCCATCCTCCCCTACCCCCCTCCACATGTCCCCACCTGCCCCCTCCCCGCCCCAGTGTCTTTCATTCATTGGTTATGCTCATATGCATGCGTACAAGTCCTTTGGTTGATCTCCCCCAGCATCTGCCTCCCATCCACCCCAGCCTTCCCCCTGTAGCTTGACAGCCTGTTCAATGCCTCCCTGCCTCTATATCAATCACTCTCGAGGGGCTTTATATTTAAAGATAGATATTCCTCATATTACTATGCTTAATATTCCCTGGAGAATAAGAATAAACTTTTTTTTTGTCTCAGCGTTGAAACAGGAAATAAGTTAATGTCAACAAGAAAGTAATACTTGCTGAAAGAAATCTATATTTTGTGTACACAAAACATATTTATATATGTAAAAGGGAGGGCACTATTCTTTCTATATTATTTTTCACACTTGATTAACTTAAAAATTTTTGTTCTAAAAATAATTATTGCTACAATTTGAGACAGATTCTGGTGAAGGAACATAGTGTTTTGTTTACTTGCTTATTGTTGATTTTTAAAACAACTGTCTCAAAGGTGCATGTTCCTTTAAAAACATTTTTAATTTATTTCAGAGAGAGGAAAGGAAAGGGAGAGATAGAAACATTAATGATGAGAGAGAATCATTGATCAGCTGCCTCCTGCATAGCCCCTTCTGAGGATCCTGTCCCAAACTCCGATAGATGCTCTCACCAGAATGGAATCATACCCTGACCTCCTGGTTCATGGGTCAACACTAAACCACAGAGCCACATTGTTTGTTTTTAAATCAAAGAATAGATAGATTTTATTAGAAAAACTCTGCTGGATACAACTCATAGACAAGCTATATAATTTCACACACAGTAGCATCTCTTCCTATAGAAATAAGACACAAGTGAGAGTCCAGCTGGCTCTGGATCAAAAGAAGCTGTCCATGTGTTTAAAGCTCTTAGTCATAAAGAACAGGTGGGACATCAGCTCACCAAAGACAGAGAGGCACACAGAAGAACAGAGCAGACAGAAGTCCTGTCAAAAGAAGAGTGGAAGCAGATTTCTGAGTCTAAAGTTAAAGGAAAAACAGTAACCCCAATCTTCTACAAGTTCAAGACTGGCAATGGTTGCCTGGCTGGTGCTGCTCAGTAGTTGAGCATCAACCCAGGGACTAGGAGGTTACAGTTAGATTCCTTGCCAGGGCACATGCCTGGGTTGCAGGCTTCATTCCAAGTAGGAAGAGTGCAGGAAGCAACTAATCAATGATTCTTTCTCATCATTGAAGTTTCTATATCTCTCTGAAATAAATTAAAATATTTTAAAAAGCCTGGCAATGGTAATGATTAATTATAATACTACTAACTGTTGAGGGCCCCCAGGGAAGACACGTGAGCATTCTTTAAATTATTGTCAGCTGAATCCAAGGCATCATACAGAACCCTGTCTTGGAAAACACATCCACCAAGAAGGCTGGATGCATTATCAGTACTGACTCTTAACTTTGCCCCAGGTGTCAGGAAGAGGGCCTTGAAATGTAAATCCAGTCTAGCCCCAGGAATGGGGGAATGAATAGAGCCTGGGTCCACCAAAACTCCTTTGATCCTAAGTTTTTCAGTGAAACCCCTTTGTATTTTGGAATATAAATAAACTGCTGCTGTTGGGTTTGAGAGATCCTGTCTCTCCATCAGAGAGAACAAATATTCCACCCAGTCCCAGCTATCATTTCTATTACTGCATCTTCTCTTCTATTCTTTTATTTCTTAATCCCCAGCTCCTCTACTCAGAAACTTGGCCCACTCTCTTTCATGCTGGACATGGAAAAGAGAGAAAACTCCTACAACTAACAACAACAATAAAAATAATAATATGAGATCTCAGATACTGACCATTTACTGTGGAATACCATGTAGAATGCTTTAATCTATTATATCAATGAACTAGAGGCAAAGTGCATGAATTTGTGCATGGTTTGGGGATCTCTCAGCCTGGCCTGCACCCTCTCAAAATCTGGGACCTCTTGGGGGAGTCCAACTTCTGGTTTAGGCCCAATTCTGTAGCAGATCAGACCTAAACTGCAGTTGGACATCCCTCTCCCAATGTGGGACCACTGGACCCTAACTGCTTACCTGTCTGCCTGACTGCCCCTAACCGCCTCTGCCTACCTGATCGCCATTACAGACTCTGCCTGCCTGATCGCCCCTAACTATCAGTGGGGGACAGCTGGCCTGATTGAGGGGCCATGGTCACTGGGGTCTCTGGTCGTTCTGATCATTTTGCTCTTTTGGTTGCTGGGCTTTTATTATACAGGATTCCCATATTATAATTAATTCTGATCCTATGGATAATAAATTAATTTTTGTATTTGCTATTCACAGAAGATATACTCACTTCCTGAGGTCTGCTTTAGTGCTCTTGACAACCTCATCAAATAGGAACTATTACTATCACTCACATTTTAAAGATAACTCAATCAAGGGCAGTAACTTGAAATCACTCATTTCATAACTGAAAATCTCCACATTAAAACTCATGCAGCCTACCTGTGGAATCTGTGTTTTAAATCATTGGTTCTCAGCCTACAGCATGCATCAAAACCACCTATTAGGTACATATTGCAAAACCCTGTCCATTAAGTTTCTCACTTAGCTCTCTGGAGCGGGGCCTGAGGATTTTCATAATAATCCTCCCAGATGATGCCCATAATGCAGTTCTGGAATCCAGACTTTGAGAACTACCACTAAGTATTCTTTCTTGTGTATGAAAATGTCACTTAAATTCTCTGTGCCTAATCCTGTAAAATGTGAAATAAACCTTCCTTATAGGATCATTCTGATGATTAAGTAAGTTACCATGTGAAACTGCGTCTGGCACACAATAAACACCAAATGTATAAATGATATTATTGGGTAGTGCAGCTATAAAAATTCTAAATTAAATGTGATATTTAAAACAATAAGAAAAGATAAATCATCATGCTATAAAGCTGTATTATTTTTCCAATTCTAACTAATGTTCAGAGGTTTATCTTGTAATCTTGTATAAGTTAAAAAATCTGGCTTTGACCTCAGGTATTTGTGTGTTGTTTTTTTTAATTTCTTACTTGTAAATAAGAAAATTATATCATTTACCACAACACAGGAAAGTTGAAGAGAATTACTTGTAAATTTATTTTATAGCACTTTGTGAAATAATGGAGTATATAAAAGCTAATAATAAATTTCACCTTCCTCAAAGAACATTGTAAATTTTCTATCTCAGCTGATTTACTGCTATAGCTAAAGTGCTAGTTATAGACAAGATTTTTTTCCCTGGAAATCAGCACAGTTAGGCTTTCTCTTTTAATGTGTTATGAATATAATTTATATTAGTCTACTTATCTACAATTCTGAAAATACATTCAATTTCCTCACTTTCAAGAACATTGATTATGTCATAAAATGTTGGTCTAAAAATAATAAGAACAGAAACATAAAAAGCCAGAGACACCATCTGTTAAGAAACCAAAAAAGAGAAAATCAAATTTGTAGTTTTTAGAAACTTGAAGTATCCCTTTAAATTTTTGAGAAGGCCATGAACTTGAAAATGAGTGATTGTTTCTTATTATTCCTTTCTAAGCAATGAAGATTAGCCACATGAACAGACGTATCTTTCAGCAGCAACAGCATTAGGAAACACATGTTTTCAGAAAAGAGAAAGTTGATCTATTGGGGACAGTTTGGAACTGGTGTGGCCTGTAGTCTAGGTGTCAGAAGTTGTGAATTGTAATCCCTCTCAAGTACCACCCAACAGCTACTGACTTGTGTGGCCTGGAGCAAGTGGGTTGTTTCTTTTGGCATTTAAATGCATCCTTAGGAAAAAATGGATAAAATTACATTAACCTACCACAAATAATTAACTTCATAATTTTTCTTAGCCTACATTAGGAAGCACATCCTAGCTATTAAGAACTTCACATAA
This sequence comes from Antrozous pallidus, assembly GCA_027563665.1. Lineage (NCBI taxonomy): Eukaryota > Metazoa > Chordata > Mammalia > Chiroptera > Vespertilionidae > Antrozous > Antrozous pallidus. The sequence continues at coordinate 90,731,960 of CM050514.1, forward strand.
GTTTTCCATCACTTCAAACGTTTGGCAGAAACTTTATTGAAGGCCAATATGAAATGAGACCTGCAACAAAAAAGCTTCCTTTGAACAAGTTAAAATTATTAACAAAACATACTTGCAGACTAATGGAATCACATTGCTTTAATACAAAATATTACGTTGGTTTATCCATTGTTCTAGTCTCAAACAAACTCAGAATTAACTCAGAAAGTGTTAGCAATCTAGTATAAAATTTTAAGTCTTTGGTGGTGCCCACTTTTTCTCAGCGTTTTATGTGTTTGATTTTTTTACATTTATTTAATTTAAAAAATTCAAAGCTAAAATAAAAAATGATTGATTTTGTATTGTTTGGACATACCAGAACAGCTTTTCTAAAGTTACTTTTAAGAACTTAATTGGTTAACTGGCAATATCTCCTTTCCATCCTTTATTTTTAATACACCATCCTCCAACATGAAGGGCTTTTAATGCTCATTTAGAAACATTCTTTGTTTTGCTGTTCTGCTACCGGGTTTCCAAGGAGAACAGAAGGGCTATGACTTTTAAGCATGTCAATGGTGCCCAAGCCTTTCTTTTTTAATGAGAATAGGGCTCCAGACTGAATAAATCAAGTTTATTCCTCTGCCTGAGAGAATAACATCTGAATTAGCCTCAGTGTAAAATAGCCAAGGATAATTAATTATATGCTTTGAGTCATAATTCATTTCAATTCAAGTACATAGTCATCTTTTTTTAATGTTACAAAGAAAATTATAACGATGATCGTCATCTTCTTTAAATTTTGTACAGTTCTTATCATTATCTAATATAGCTTGTAAATATAATGCATGGTAAGATAAGCTCACTTTATCCACTACCTTGTTTAGTTACCACTCACCTTCTGTTACATTTCATTTCATTTCTATCTCTGCCTAAGTTTTTATAGCCTGATTTCCCTTCATTCAGTTTGCTTTTACTCTGCACATTTTCTTATGTTCTTTGAGAAACAAAAGTACTCAGGAGGGAGATGAGAAGAAATGGTAGGAAATATTAGACAATTTATTTTTTAAAGAAGTGCTATTTTAAATCCGTTTTAAAGGTCATTGACTTCCAAAAGTCTTAGCCATTTCAAAGTTGGATAAATAAATCTGTTTGTTGGTTTTTTAAATGTGTTAAAACACAATAAAGTAGGTTTTGAGAATGTTATTTTATATTTAGTAAATGATTATGATAGTTTTTATTGTTAAATTTTCTGCTAGTCTACTTTTATTTTTAGATGATTTATTATTTTTTTCAATTTAAACTCTTTATTGTTGAGAGTATTACATATGTCTCCTTTTTTCACCATTGGCCTCATCCAAACATTTCTGGCTCTCAGTACATGCCCTGACGTCCTTACTGTCTATATTCATTGGTTATGCTCATTTGCATGCATATAAGTCCTTTGTTTGATCTCTTATGCACCCCTCTCCCACCTTCTCTCTGAGGTCTGTATGATGCTTCTATGTCTCTGGATCTATTTTTGTTCATCAGTTTATGTCTTTCACTATATTCCACAAATGAGTGAGATCATGTGATATTTATCTTTCTCAGACTGGCTTATTTTGCTTAACATAATGCTCTTCAGCTGCATTCATGCTGTTACAAATGGTAAGAGTTCTTTCTTTGTTACAGCAGCATAGTATTCCATTCCATTTTGTAGCACCCTTTTTTAATCCACTCATCTGCTGACAGGCACTTAGGTTGTTTCCAAATCTTAGCTATTGTAAATGTTGAAGCTATGAACATAGGGGTGCATATATTCTTTCTGATTGATGTTTCTGATTTTTTGGGGTATATTCCTAGAAGTGGGATTTATAAATGGAGTTCCATTTTTAATTTTTGAGGAAACTCCATACTATGCTCCACAGTGGCTGCACCAGCCTGCATTCCCATTAGCAGTGTAGTAGGGTTCCATTTCTGCACATCCTCACCAGCACTTGTTGTTTGTTGATTTGTTGATGATAGCCATTCTGAAGGTGTGAGATGGTACCTCATTGTCCTTTTGATTTGCATCTCTAGAATGATTACTGACTTTGAGAATTTTTCATATGTCTTTTCACCTTCTGTATGTCCACTTTCTAAAAATGTCTATTTAGGTCCTTTGCCCATTGTTTTTCCTTTTTTATTGAATTGTTTATCTTCCTTTTGTTAAATTGTATAAATGCCTATACATTTTGGAGATTAAACCCTTACTGGAGATAACATTGGCAAATATGTTCTCCCATGCAGTGGGCTCTCTTTGTTTTATTGATTGTTTCTTTTCATGTGCACAAGCTTTTTATTTTGATGTAGTCCCATTTGTGTATTTTCTCTTTAGTTTCTATTGTCCTAGGAGGTGTATTGGTAAATATATTGCTATAACATATGTCTGCTATTTTGCTACTGATGGATTCTTATAAGATTTTTATGGTTTCCAGTCTTATCATTTTATAATTTAAATCTTTTTATCCATTTTGAGTTTATTTTGTGTATGGTGTAAGTTGGTGGTCTAGTTTCTTTTTCCTTTTTCTTTCTTTCTTTCTTTTTTTTTTTTTTTTGCATTTATCTGTCCAATTTTCCCAACACCATTTATTGAAGATACTGTCTTGACTCCATTTTATGCTCTTGCCTCCTTTGTCAAATATTAATTGAGCATAATGGCTTGGGCCCATTTCTGGGTTCTCTCTTCTGTTCCATTGCTCTACATGTCTGTTCTTGTGCCAGTACCAGGCAGTTTTGAGAACCATGGATTTGTAATACAACTTGATATCTGGTATTGTGATCACTTTAACTTTGTTGATTCATTTTTAATGATATACTTTTTAATAAAATTAGTTTTTTTACAACAGTAATATAACATGTATAGAAATTAAGGGAAAAGATAAAAATATGAAAAAGCCTAATTTGGAAAGAAACATAAGAAATATTTAAATCACACTGATGTCTCAACATGCTACATGCTAAAGAAAGTTACATTCTTAGGATTAGAGGAAAATTAAGAATTTTTAATAAACATTTACCTATAAAAGTTGAGTCTTTTATTCAAAAATCTGTAAGAGTAATTGAAGTTAATTGATTTATCTGTTGTGCTACTATTGAATTTAAATCCTTAATTCAATATTGACACTTAAAATGTAAAACAGAACTGTGTAAGTCCACTAATATGAAGATAAATTCATATTTAGCTAGATAGGAACTAAGTTGGCTTCAGTAAAGAACAATTTTCAATTAGCACAAAGGTTATATGGTACAGTAATTAGAAGTAACTCTACGGAGTCAGGTGACCTGGGTTCAAATCCTATTGTGACCCAGGACAAATAACTTAAAGTCTAGATCTCAGTTTCTTTCTTTGTAAAGTAGAATTGATCATTTTTACTTCAATGATTTTTGTGAGTTATAAATTAATCCACTCTTTATTATTAAGTTATTATGGAGTGTCATTCTGTTGCTTGCAGCATGTGCTCTTCTGGAGTACTTTGGGGTTGAGGTATCCAGGAGATAGAGGGCCAACCTAGGAATTGAAGTGTGTTTAGGTATCTTCTGCTGGTTTACATTAGACCAAATAATCTAAATTACAAGTTCTTAAACAAACTTTTATCTCTAATCCTGAACATTTCTAATGTAGAAACAAGAAATAGAAATCTCCTTGTGTATATCGTTGCATTAAATATTTCCTAGTTTTGCATTCACCTAAACAGAGGAAGTTTAACATGGAAGAGAAGGGTGTAAGGAAAAGGTTACCCAGGCATTCAGCAGTCCTCATCCTTAAGACCTGACTTTCGCTTGGAATGTACTTGGTTTCATAATGTACAACATGAGAAGGGAACAAAGCTCTGCAGTTGTGTCAGAAAGCAAGCAGTTGTTTCTACTACACTTTCCCCTAAAATAATCATTTCTGCAAATGAAGAAATATGCCAAAAAATCAAATGTTATTTCTTGAAAACAGTTGACATCTTTTTATCTAAGTTAACCTAAATGGGGACTGGAATTAATAAAAATCATATCACAATTTACAAATTTTTCAAAAAGTGTTTCCTGAAATAATGGTACATCAAGAAGCTTACAAATATCCTATATAATAAAAGCCTAATCTGCTAAGTGTCTGGTCATCCATTCAACCAATCAAAGCATAATATGCTAATGATATGCTAAGGCCACTCAACCGCTCATTGTGACATGCACTGACCACCAGGGGCAGACACTCTGACTAGTAGGTTAGCTTGCTGCTGGGGTCCAGCCCATCGGGACTGAGCAAGTGGAGCCGGACATGCCATGGAGCCCTCCTGTGGCCCCTCCCAAGCTGGCCAACCTCTCTTATCCCTCCCTGGACCCAATCATGCACTGGTGGGATCACTCGGCCAGGCGTGCACCTCTCACAATCTGGGACCCCTAGGGGGTTGTCAGAGAGCCAATTTTGGCCCGATCCTGCAGGCCAGGCTGAGGGACCCCACAGGTGCCTGAATTCATGCACCAGGTTTCTAGTTACTAAAATACAAGTCTTTAGAGAGGCAGTATTACTTCATAAAATAAAATTTATTTTCTGTAGAACTACTCAGAGCTATTGCCTCGTTAATGTACTTAATTAAAGTAAATGTGTGAAAGAGGATATTAAGTAAAATTTTTTATGAGGGATTAGCAATTTTCCTGATATCATTCTAAATAAATACTGTACTTTATAATTCCAGTTTTAAAAAAATTTAGCCTTAAATAAAAGGTTACTTAAAAGCAAAGAAGATTTTATTTCATTTTTTATTTATTACTACTAGGGGTTGGGGGTTGTTCTTCAGCCCAGCCTGCAACCTCTCCAATCTGGGACATCCATCTCACAATCCAGGACTGCTGGCTCCCAACTGCCCCCCTGCCTGCCTTCCTGATTTTCACTAACTGCTCCTGCCTGGCAGCCTGATCACCCCCTAACCATGCCCCTGCCAGCCTGATTGATGCCTAAGTGCTTCCTTGCCAGTTTTTTTGCCCCCAACTGCCCTTCCCTGCAAGCTTGATCACCTCCCAACTGCCCTCCCTTGCTGGCCTGATCACCCACAACTACCCTCCCTAGCAGGCCTGGTTCCTCCCAAATGCCCTCCCCTGCTACCCATCTTTTGGTGGCCATCTTGTGTCCACATGGGGGCAGGATCTTTGACCACATGGAGGCAGCCATCTTGTGTGTTGGAGTGATAGTCAATCTGCATATTACTTTTTTATTAGATAGGATAGAGGCCTGGTGCATGTGTGGCGGCCAGCTGGTTTGCCCTGAAGGGTGTCCCAGATCAGGGTAGGGGTTCCTTTGGGGTGTGGGGCAGCCTGGTTGAGGGGCCTGTGGTGGTTTACAGGCCAGCCACACCTCCAGTGACACAAGTGGAGGCCCTGGTAACTGGGATTTATGTATCTTCTACAACTGAAACTTTGTGACCTAGAATAGAGCCAAGCCTCCTGCTTGCTCCGTGGCTGCTACCATTTCTGGTGGGGTTTATTTAAATTCTATAATTGAAACTTTGTGGCCTAGAATGGAGCCAAGCCTCCTGCTTGCTCTGTGGCTGCTGCCATTTCTGTTGGGATTATGTATCTTCTATAATTGATACTTTGTAGGCCTAAGTGGAGGCCTGAGCTGGCAATGGCTGGCAGAAAACTTGGCTTCTCCATTGCTGGGGAAACCCAAGCCTCCTTCCTGCTCCCTGTGGCCAGCAGCCATCTTGGATGGGTTTATTTTCATATTCACGCCTGATTGGCTGGTGGGCAAGGCTTGTGGTTGTATCAGATGTGTGATCAATTTGCATATTACTCTTTAATTAGATTGGATATATAAAATAATATTACCTAAATTGTTTATTACATTCCACAAATGAGTCAGATCTTGTGATATTTATCTTTATCTAACTGGCTTATTTCACTTAGCATAATACTCTGCAGTTCTGCAAAATCAGTTCCAGAGACAGAGAAGCATTAATCAGACATCCAATCTCAGAGGGAAGGATGGAGAGGGTAATGGTCATGAGTAGAGATCAACCAAAGGACTTGTATGCATGCATATAAGTCTAAACAATGGACATAGACACCAGGGGGGTGAGGGCATGATGGGTGGTTAGGGAGGCAATGGAGGATAAGGACACATATTTAATACCATAATCAATAAAGAAAAAAGAGACTGGAGGAAGAAAGACCTCTAAGGGAATCATTGGAATAAAAAGATTCTTTCTTACAAATAAATAATAAAATAATCCTATATCATAAAAGAGTAATATGCAAATTGGCTGTCACTCCAAGACACAAGATGGCTGCCACTATGTGGTCAAAGATCCTGCCTCCAAGTGGACACAAGTTGACCAGCAGAAGAAGGCAGTTGGGAGAGACCAGGCCAGCAAGGGAGGGCAGCTGGGGGTGACCAGGCCTGCAGGGAAAGGCAGTTGGGGGCAAACAGGCTGGCAAGGGAGAGTAATTAGGGGTGACCAGGCTAGCAGGGAAGGGCAGTTTGGGGTGACCAGGATGGCAGAAAAGGGCAATTAGGGGCAATTGGGCCAGCCAGGGAAGAAGTAAGGTGTTGATCAGACTGGGAGGGGAGTGGTTAGGGGGTGATCAGGCTGGCAAGCAGGAGCAGGTAGGGGCAATCAGGCAGAGGCAGGAGAGCGGTTGGGAGCCGGCAGTCCTGGATTGTGAGAGGGATGTCTGATCGCACGGTTAGGTCCAATTTGGTGGGATTGGACCTAAATGTGTGGTCAGACATCCCTCAAGGTGTCCCAGATTGGAGAGGGTGCAGGCTGGGCTGAGGGACATGTCCCCCCATGCATGAATTCCATGTACCGGGCCTCTAGTTCTATATAATAAGAGGGGAATATGCTAATTATCTGTTACTTCCTGAGGCATAACAACCAAACACATAACCACCAATCATGGATCTGTAGGAGTGTGGGGCAGTGAACTACAAGCGGGCAGAGGAGAGCTACAGGAGGGGGCAGGGCAGCAAGCTATGAGGAGCGGGGAGGGGAAGGGGGTTCAGGAGTGCAGGGTAGTGGGCAGAGAGCTACAGGAGGGTGGCAGCATCCTACTGGCACACAGATTCCTGAGCAGGGTTACTAGTATTGTCTATAATAGTATTATAGACAGTGCTATCATAAATGTGTGTGTTTATGTATCAGTGTCTGTGTGCTTAAAGATTAAAGCTAGTGTAACTTCCTAAATAACTACTTGAAATATCAAATGATTAAAAATGACATTCAAAAGACAATATGAATATAATATACTAGAGTTATGAATTAGTCAATATTTAATGCTGTGGTTATCTTTTGTATTAATAATTATTTCCTGGGTCTATGAATTTATTCAAATAGCATGTGGAAATTAATTTTCTAAAAAACCCATTTATTTAAAAACTATTTCTTTTGATAATATACAAACCCCTGCTCAGTGCTAGGTTACAGTGGCAAGCCAGGAGAAACTCCCCCGTGTTCTCACAAAGCATTCATGTCAGTGGGAAACAACCCACACAATTTAAAAATACATGCAAAATAATAAGTTCTCTGTAGGGTATGGTCATGGCAAAGGGCAAATTGGTATGCTTTCATTCTTTGATCAGGAAAGAGCTCTCTGTGCATCTGACTTTTAACTGAAAGCTGAAGTGTGAAAAGGCGCTGGACATACAACGAATAAGGCTAGAGTACAGCCTTGTGAGGGAAAACACTACATGTATAGGATGTCCCCCAAAATATATATTCACCTTAACATCTGATAGCCTAGTTTTGAAAGTGAAAGGCATATTAATAAACACTGCCTTTATAATTATTCAAAGTGTGTATAGATTTTTGGAGACCCTATTTGTAGATAGCTTAAGCAATGAATAATATTTTCAAATGCATCAAGAGAAAAGAAGATACAATGCTAAAATAAGAATATAAAATATTTCTAAAATTATAATATGTAAAACTATTGCTAGTGGATTTTCAGCCAGGAGTGCCTTTATAGCCTCTTGAGGACTGACTCTGGAAACAAACATCATAACTGGCTTCATGTGACATGACATGTGACAATTCTCATCACACGCCCGCGAGCCCTACTGCAAATTAAATGCCCAGAAAGACCAGCAAGTCCTGCCAGCCTGCTGGTGTTCTTTGTGGAGTGTAACTCCACATAAGGAAATGCGCAGAGAATGGAAGACAGCAGGCACCTAACCGGTTTCTGTGGACTGAGCAAAGGCAGGATAGCCTCAAAGATTTCAGTAGAAACTCTGTGGAGGCTCGTAGAGTCCTAACATGAAACAATGGGGAACAATAGTCCTTCATGAATCAGCTTGGTATGGAAGTCAGCACAGAGGGAGATTTTGACCGTGGGCAAAGCAAAAAGGGAAAAAAAAAGAAGTAATATTATATTCTGTCAATAATGCCTGAAGAAGCGAACTGAAGAATATTATTTATTTGTTCCTTGTTAGAGCTTTAAGTCACTCATATACACAGAAAGTGATAAGAAACCATATTTTCTTAAAATAACACATGTCCCATTAATCACAAAGAAACTTCCAGTACATAAAATCCAAGATATGCTAGTTAATTCAACACTTTTTTAGAGAATCTCTACTATGCCTCAACCATTTTTCTAGCCACTTGGTATCATTTATAGACAAAACAAAGTTCATTGCCCTGTTAAACTTTTTATTCTAGTCAGAAAGACAAGACAATAAAGATAACAGCTGAGAAAATTAGGATGATGATAAAAGATGATAAGTGCTCTGAATAAATAAATTGGATCAGGGTAAGAGGATTAGGGAGTTCCATGGAGCAGTGGCATGTTGCATTATTAAAGGCCACTGTACTTGGTATTTCCTTAAAACTTGGAGATTAGCCAAGGGAAAATTGAGGAAAATATTAGAGCAAAGGCCCAAGAATAGGAAATGCCTAGAAGCAAAAGCAAGAAGCAGAGTTGGGAAAAGGTCAGGCAGGTAACTGGGCCGGATACCCATTTTCTCACAGGCAACTTTTAAAACACTTTGTATTTTGTAACAAATGTAGACTCACAGAATTGGGAAAAAATATATAGCATCCTCACAAATCCTTCACTCAGCTTTCCTTAATGATAACACATTGTATGACGTTAGTATATCATCAGACCAGGAGACTAATATAGACACAAAGATTAAACTAAATTACAGGCCTTAAGCAAACTCCGGGGAATTTCCCATACATTTACTTTTTATGGCTGTCATTTGATGTAACGCTGGTGGGAGTGTTTTGCATGGATATAGGTTTACATAAAATCACCACAGTCAGGAGGCAGAATTGCTCTGTCATTCCCTAGAACTTCCTCCAATTATATTACACTAGAGGCCTGGTGCACGAAAATTCATGCACCCAGTGGGGTGCAGTCCCTCAGCCCACCCTGCACCCTCTCACAATCTGGGACCCCTCAGGTAGGGTCCCTAATCCTGGTCTGAGATCAGGGCCTATAGGGGCTTTCCTTCCTTGGGCTGCAGGCAGTTGGCCCCACCCCTGCCACTGCCATTGCTTGCCATCTGTGCAGCACTGTCCCCGCCCCCCTTCCCTGTCACCTGTGGCCTCCCTCTGCAGGTGACAGACTGGGGTTCAATGACTTGGCTGGCCTGGGCCTTCCTCTTTCTTTGCTAGGGGATGGGCAGGGCCAGCTCTGCGAGGAACTGTCTGCCTACCTGATCACCCCTAACTGCTCACCTACCTACCTGATCATCCCTAATTTCTGGTCTGCCTACCTTATCACCCCTAACCTTTCTGCCTGCCTGCCTGATTGTCCCTTATCACTTGCTTGGGAGCAGGGCCAGCACTGACTTCCAAATGGTCAGCCTGTGGTCCTCACTAGTCATTATGACCCAAGGTTTTTATTTATTAGGATGCTCACCTCACCCTAATCCCTGATAACCATCCAACCTTGCTTTCACTGGTATTGACATTATCTTTGAGTGAGATGTACTCCTTTGAAAGGTTTTAATAAAATGAGTGAAGTTAATTGTTAGAAGATATATAGATATAGCTACTTCTTTTGCCTTTGTACTTCAAAAATTTTCAAAACTATAAACTGATAAAAAATAATATAAAATGAACCATTGTATTCCATTTATTTATATATCCAAATATTAACATTTCACTATATTTGCATCCTTGCTTCATTTCTCTGTATATATTTTTTGTTGTTGTTGTTGTTAATTTTTCTCTTTTTGGTGAGGCATTTAAATGTAATTTGCAAACAAAATTACACTTTATTACTAAAATACTTCAGAATATGTTTCTAAAACTAAAGGCATTCTCATAAACTCAATAACACTATCACACCCCACCATTTTAACATTGATAGTATATTTTCTAATATATGGTCTAACTTAATTTCTTCAATCACCTTAAAATATGGAAAGGAAGCAGGCATTTCAATTCCACAAAGCAGGACCATGAGCTCACCATATCATTTGCCTTTGCCATTGTTAAACAAAAAGCTAATTTTGTTTATTTTAAATAAACTAATCACAAACTATAATTTCACATTAGAATTTCTTAATTAACTAAGAAATGAGTGTCTAAGTCAATATAAAATTAAAGCTAGAGTTTAAGAAAATGTAATCATAGACATCTCAGCAGGTTGCTTCTTTTTATTTAAAACTAGAGACCTGGTGCATGAATTTGTGCTCTGGTGGGGTTCAACTGGCCTGCCCCGATGGGGCCCCCATTTGGGGTATGGTGACTCACTGGGGGTTGGGGCCGACCAGGGCGAGGGGCTGAAGTTGTTCTGGTCATTCTGGTTGTTCCACCATTCAGTCGCCGGGCATTTATTATATAGGATTATATATTTAAGTTTGATTTTGATTTTTTTCAAGGTATTTTCAGTTTTCTTGACCTTCTTCTTAAGTGTTGCTTTCTAAAAAATATTTACATATAGTTAAAAGATCAAGCTATAATACATGAATTCAGAGAGGATAAGAGAACAGAAGTAGCTAATGATTAAAGGCTGTCCTAAGCCAGGCATATTTTTGAGAACTTTCATTTATTCCTTTTTTTTTTTTAAGTGTAACTTTGAGGTGGAGAGTCAGGCAAGGTATGGATATGAATCTTTCAATTTTGTAAATCCAATTTTTTCAAAGTAAACTTCAAGAGATCCTAAATATAAATGTATGGCATCTGTCTCAGTCATGTACTTGAGGATTTTTCTTTTCTAAAGTGAAGTATATTTAGTCTTTGGAAAAAGAGAAAAAGGATAAAATATTGTACTATATAATTTATAGTTATTTTCAGGGAAAATTGCCTATTTATCTAATGTAAACCTATAACTCCTACTGGGATCAGAAGTATCATTTGCAGAATTCTTTAAACCAGTGTTTCACCTCTTCACTTGTCAATGTATAAATCTTTTATAGTACTTAGAATAACTAGATGACATCTGACAATGGGGAATGACTAAGTTGGGATCAAGGACAAATAAAATAAGTTTAAAGCAAACCAGTTAAAAAACTAAATTCTACTAATGTTTTTCCTAAACTATTTTTGATCTTTTATACTATTACCTTAAATTAATATAATTATATTGAATTATATCACATTATATATATAGTCTTCAAGATGAAAAATGAACTCCTGCAAACAATATTGTACCAGCTATTGGCATCTATTAAGGTAAAGATTATGATCAATAGGAAAAATATATTTTTTTAAATGCATGGACAACCCTGATTGGTTGCTCAGTGGTTAGAACTTTGCCCCCTGGACCAAAGGATCACAGGATTGATTTCCAATCAAAGGCACTTACATTGGTTGCAGATTTGATCCTCAACCTATGTCAGGGGTCATGCAGGAGGTAACCAATCAATGTGTCACACATAAATATTTTTCTCTCTCTTCCTGCCTCCTCCCTTCTTTCTACTTTGCCTGAAAAGTCAGTGGAAAAAAGATCTTCAGGTGAGGATTAAAAAAAAAAAATCATGGATAAAGTTTCAAAGTTTTCCAATTATTAGGGATATTAAAAAATATCCAGGAATAAAAATAAATTTTGCTAAAGTAACAACTGGCAAACGGAATATAAAATTTTTAACCCAATATATTTTGACTCTGAACTCCACTTGAGGATTATCTTTTTAACCGAAGTAGCCAAAAATATAAAATATTCTCTCTTCTTTTGGAATTTAATCTATCACAATATGCTTAAAAAATGGCACAGCCAGTCATGGAATTCAACATTTCTCAAATATTCAATGAAACATTAATTATCATTTTCCTTGGCAAGGATATATAGAAATTTACAAATGGTTTGCAGTATGAGAAATATATAAAATCACATTTCTCCTGCAAATATTTTATATTTCTTTTGAAAAGACATGTTTTTGCTCTATAATTTATTATTCCTAAACAGAAAAGCTATAGAAACTAAGACTTAGAGTGTAATTCATGATTTTTTTTCTCTTAGGCTGCATGTTTATAATTATTTTTATCCATATATGCTCCAGGTAGAAAGACAAAATAAAATACAATGATTAATGTAATGTACATAATATATTTAAATAGAGATATCCTGAGGTATTCAGAATGATAAAATGCTTCAATATATATTTTATTAAACAGAATATGTTTTATAATCTTAAAGTTTGATTTTATCCATATATAATATCATGGAATAAACAAAACATATCAATGGGTTAAATTATGTAAGACAAATTAATAAAAATTCAAATTTTATTAAAATAAAATAGTATTTGAATATTTTTATGACTTGCTCTTGATTTCTTAATACATTTATCTTTACAATCATGTAAAAATAGTTGAAAGAGCAGGAGCTCAGTAATCACATGAATTTTTATTTAAATAGGAGTTGTGACTTTTTCTGATCATGTTACCTTGGGAAATGACTTAATGTTGCAGAATTATGGTTTTATCTTTATTATTTAGATTTATACAACCTACCTCAGGGTTGAATATTAGGTAAAACATATCTAACACATAACCTGTTCTCATATATTTTAGTCACCTTCTTCATATATAATCTTCAATTTTTATATATATAAATTAATTTGGCCCAGAATTACTACGATGATTGAAACATTTATCACTTGATATAAGTTAAAACATTTGTTTTCTTTTTTAAAGAAATAACTATAATCTATTTGAGAGTTAAAACAAATAAATCATGAAAAAAAAGTGTTTTTAAGTTCTTTCTTTTTTGTTTGTTTGTTTTTAGAATGGAATATTCTGATTAAAAAAAAAAGAAAAGAAGCAAAAAACCCACAATATTTTGACAGTATGTCTAGAACTTGGTAACTGAACTTTTGAAGACTTTCACATTTTCAAGAGCAAAACCATTAGACGTGACATCACAGGTCTAACACCTTAGACTTAAGGCTGAACCTTATGTTCAATAGTCCCAGACCACTAATTCTATATCTATTTCTGTAATGATTTTCTGAGACATTGTTGTCAATATTGTTTAAATATGCAGCCTCATGAGGAGGACAAATATGACTAATTCTTGTTATCAAGTTTGCAAGTCTTCTTGAGAATTATCATCAAACATTCATTGGGAGAATTTCATCATAGTAGGGAACAGATGAGGCTTCACATAGAAGTGTTATTATACATAAAATATTGAAAAAAACATATGATAGGATTTTTACATACAGAAACCATCCTAAGAAAAAGAGCAATAGAATAAAGCCCAAGTAATGAACAGTGATTTAAGTTTTGAGTCTTTTAAGAAAATGTTAATGGAATCAGTACATCAGTTTGTTGAACTCAGAAGGACCTCATGTTTGGTTTACTAGGTTAGTACAGGTAGTCAATGGAAGACATTGAGGATTTAAATAAAAAAAGAAGATAGAACAAGAAATTAGGGAAATTAGTCTTGCAATTTTACATAGAATAAAGGTAAGAAGAAAAAAAAGACCAAATATTTTTAAAAAGGGTAAAAACACTCCCCCAAACCAACAATTCTATATAATGAAAAGGTAATATGCAAATTGACCCTCATGCCCACATGTCACAACATTGCCACCCACATGTTGTCACAAGATGGCCACCACAATATGGCTGTCCCCACATTGTCACAAGATGGCCGGCAGGGGAGGGCAGTTAGGGGGGACCAGGCCTGCAGCAGAGAGAAGTTGGGGGTGATCGGGCCAGCAGGGGAGCAGTTAAGTGTCAATCAGGTCCATAGGGGAGCATTTAGAGGGCTATCAGGATGGCAGGCAGAATGGTTAGGGACAATCAAGTAGGTGAGTGGTTAGGAACCATCAGTCTTGTATTGTGAGAGGGATGTCCAACTGCCGGTTTAGGTCCAACCCTGTGGGATTGGGCCTAAACTGGCAGTCAGATATCCCCTGAGGGGTCCCAGATTGAAGAGGGTTGAGGCTGGACAGAAGGACATTCCCCTCCCCCCATGTATGAATTTTGTGCACCGGGCCTCTGGTAAGTAATAATTTGCTGATATATGTGAACATTTCTGAAGTCCTAAAACAAGGTGGAAGATATGCAGATTGGCCAATAAGTACAAAGAAAGGAATCAACTGAGAAAATGTGTGAGGATACTTAAGTCAATAAAGCTTCTATGGATCTAAGCAAAATATAAAGGAGCTTTTGCTAATGGACATAAGTGGCTCAGGGCAGCTGTCTTTGGTTTGGAAAAAATCAACTTTCTTAGTTTTAAAACAAAACTGGCTGTCCTTATTCAGGAATGTAGACTAGGAATGCAGAAGTGAAGTGGAAAGACAGACTTTCTATGAAAAGTGTGGTAGTGATGTTTGAGAGCACTTGCTTCACAGGGATCAGGGAAATGTGAGTTGTGGGGAAAAGGGTCATTAGTATGGAGGCACTGTGTTGGGAACAATATGAACATTACTTCCATACAGGACAACAAGGAAAAAATAAGCAGGGGTTTTATGGTTAAAAAATACAGGCAGTAGATGTTTCAAACTGACTAAGTAAATAATTAGGTTGCCTTATTATTTGAGAACTAGAGGCCCTGTGCACGAAATTCATGCACGGGTGGCAGGGAATGTCCCTCAGCCCAGCCTGCACCCTCTCCAATCTGGGACCCCTCAAGGAATGTCCAACTGCCTGTTTAGGCCCGATCCTACTGGGATCGGGCCTAAACAAGCAATCGGACATCCTTCTCACAATCCAGGAATGCTGGCTCCAAACTGCTCACCTGCCTGCCTTCCTGATTGCCCCTAATGGCTTCTGCCTGTCAGCCTGACCACACCCTAACCACTACCCTGCCAGCCTAATTAATGTCTAACTGCTCCCCTGCCAACCTATTTGCCCCCAACTTCCCTCCTCTGCCAGCCAGATCACCCATGACTGCCCCCCCCCCTGCAGGCTTGATCACCCCCAACTGCCCTCCCTTGCAGGCCTGGAACCTCCCAACAGGCCTCCCCTGTTGTCCATCTTGTGGTGGCCATCTTGTGTTCACATGGGGGCAGCCCTCTTGTGTGTAGGAGTGGTGGTCAATCTGCAAATTACTCTTTTATTAGGTAGGATAGAGGCCTGGTGCATGGGTGGGGCCAGCTGGTTTGCCCTGAAGGGTGTCCTGGATCAGGGTGAGGGTTCCCTTGCGGTGTGGGGCAGCCTGGGAAAGGGGCCTGTAGTGGATTGCAGGCCAGCCACGCCCCCAGGAACGCAAGTGGAGGCTCTGGGATCTGGGATTAATTTATGTTCTACAACTGAAACTTTGCAGTCTGGAGCAGAGCCAAGCCTTCTACTCGCTCTGTGGTGGCCCAGAGTGGAGACCTAGACCAGTCAGGGCTGCAGAAACTTGGCATCCTCCATCACCTGGGCAACCATAGCCTCTCCTCTCTCCAGCTCCGTGGCTGCCATCATTTCTGTTAGGATTATGTATCTTTTATAATTGAAATTTTATAGCATTGAGTGGAGGCCTAGGCTGGCAATAGCAGGCTGAAAGCTTGGCTTCCTCTGTAGCCAGAGAAACCCAATCCTCCTTTCTGCTCTCAGTGGCTGAAGCCATCTTGGTTTGGGTTTATTTTCATCATTTGCTCCTGATTGACTGATGTGCATGGCAGTGGGCGTGGCTTAATCAGAGGTATGGTAAATTTGCATATTATTCTTTTATTAGATAGGACTAGAGGCCCGGTGCACAAAATTTGTGCACTCGGTGGGGGGACGGGTCCCCCAGCCTG
Organism: Antrozous pallidus; assembly: GCA_027563665.1. Classification (NCBI taxonomy): domain Eukaryota; kingdom Metazoa; phylum Chordata; class Mammalia; order Chiroptera; family Vespertilionidae; genus Antrozous; species Antrozous pallidus. The sequence goes on from CM050514.1 coordinate 90,748,074, forward strand.
GCCTGTACCCTGTCACAATGCAGGAGCCCCGCCCATCCCTCTGGGACTCCTTGATGATTTGCCCCAAAAAGGTAGGCCGGAGCGGAGGACCCTGCTCTGCGCCACATGAATCTGGGAGGCAGGACACCTAAGACCCCCAAGCAAGCCTCTCCATTTTGAGCCAAGAGACCCCCCAGGCAGGCCTTGCCATGTGGAGCTGAGGGACCCCTATACAAGCCTTGCCATGTAGAGCCAGGGGACTCCCAGGCAGGCCATGCTGGACACACAGGCAGGCTTTGATTGTAGGGCTGGGGGACCCCCAGGCAGGCCTCACCAGATCCCCAAGCAGGCCTTGCTCTTAAAGCCGGGGGACCCACCTCCTCCCAGCTCCACATAGCCTAGAGGAAGCGGGACTACCAGGCAGGCTCCACGTTATACACACAGAATCAAGCCAAGCCCTGCCAGCTGCATGTGCCTGCTGTGTGTGCAGCCATCTTGTGAGGGTATGAGGGCATCGCAGCATGACCACCACTTAGGATTTTATTAGTAAGGATACCTGTTCATAGGGACTTTATTCATAATAGCCAGAAAGTAGAAAAAGAGCAAGAGTCTATACACATTTGAATAAACATCCTCACACATAAAAATTGCGAACCCTGTGGCCCCCAGTGCTGCCATGGCTGAGCTTGGGGCCAGGTTTGTGACTGTGATCGGGACCCCCCCAAACCCCAGCACCACCATTGCCAAGCTTGTGGCTGCGATCGCCACCCCCGTGGCCCCCACCGCCTCCATTGCTGGGCTTGGAGCCGGGTTTGTGGCTGTCATCCTGGCCCCCAGCACTGCCATTGCCGAGTTTGGGGCCAGTTGTGTGGCTACGATCACCACCTCTGTGGCCCACAGTGCCGCCATGATCAAGTTTGGGGTCAGGTTTGTTGCTGCAATTGCTACCCCCACGGCCTCTAGCGCCACCATTGCACTGGGGGTTGATGATCCCTCAACCCAACCTGCCCCTCTCACATACTGGGAGCCCTCAGGGGATGGCTCACCCCCAGCCTGCCAAAGGGCACCCAGCCATCACCCTGCTCAGCTCAGCTCCGGCTGCCTGCAATCACCACTGGGCGCTCCCCACCACTTCCGCTCACAGTGCCCGGGGCCTCCCTGTCACTGCCACCACCACTGCTGCCGCTGCCGCTGCTTCCCCTCACAGCACCCAGGGTCTGGGCACTTGCTGCCATCACCATTTCATCTCCACCTCCAAGCCCCGTGTTCTCACCACTTGGCCTAGCCACCGCTCCTGATTGGCTGGTAACATAGCCAATCAGGAGCCAAGGTACGGTCACATTTGCATGTTACTTTTTTATTAGGTAGGATAAGGCAAGAAGTTAAATAATAGGGTACCTGAAGAAAATACACTACAAAAGTATTTTTTTTTTAATTGAGAACGTATAAGAATGTTCATTGACAGAGGAAGCAAGTAATATGGGTGAATTAAAGATAAGTGTCATAAACAATATGAAACTGACATAAAAGAATTGAAAATTCCTTTAAACATCTGTTTCCCAAGACATTAGCATTGTCTTTACTTTCACAGTTCTCTCTGGGCAACATTTTAGTTACAGTTATTATTGATGAATTTCACAAATCTGCATGCCAATCATGTCTTTAGTAATAAAAATTATACTTCAATTTCAAGTTTGTTTAATAGTTAAACTTGAATGTCCCACAAAGACTTTAACTACAAAATGCCCCAATCTGAACTCATCACTTTCTTCACAGGCTTATATTTTTCCCATTTCTTTTATCAGAAAAATGGGACACTTAGCGCTCGCTTTCTCTCTCTCTCTCTCTCTCTCTCTCTCTCTCTCTCTCTCTCTCTCTCTCTCTGTCATAATCTATTTCCATGGATTTTATGCTCTATGTACTTTTGGGGTTTGCTTCCTTCTTCTTAATTTATAAGACAGGTCCAAATAAGGCAACCACCAATTTTTGAATTGACAATTATAATAGCCTCCATTTTTTACATCTTTTTCCTTTCTGTCAAAAAGATTTATATAGGTCAGTTGTTTGTTTTAATGCAGTCAAAGCAAGCCCTGAACCCCAACTTCAAAAAAAAGCACCACCACAGACATACTCATAAATAAAATTAAAATTCCTAGGATGGTACATGAGATGCAATATCACCTGTCCCCTGTCTATTTCTCAGATAACATTTTCCATCCCTGCCTGCACTACTCACAATTTATATTTCAGCAATACTAAAATATTTGCCATTCTTGGTAACAACTTATTTCTTACCTTCAGAATTAAAATTTATCTTATTTCAAATTTCCTTATTAATCTTACCTTTTAGTGTCAAATTAGCTTCTAATAATTTTTCAAGTTCTCCCTTAAGTTTGTCTCCTCTTTATAATAATCCTCTAATCCTCAAATTACACTGTTTTGTAATCTCAGAGGAATGCGTTTGTTAATTTTTGTTCCTCAAAATTATTTCCTTTACTTAACTTCTTCTATTTTTTTTTAATTTTCTAAATTGGGAGCTGTTTGGCATAATGACTGGAACTTAGTGATCTTTGCAATTATCCTCAGTATTTAGAAAAGTACTAGCACAGATAGATGATCAATAAATACTTGTTGAATGGTGCTGGATGTTCTTATTAAGACTAAGTCAGAAAAAACCACTAGGTCTACATACTATATGCTAATTATTGCTCTTAGCACATTTTATATAAATAAGCAGGTGGGGCAAAAATAAGTTTACAATTGTTCTAATGGAAATTAATACAACAATTAATAAATAATAGTACAAAATAAACTGTTTCAAGTGCTCACAACTATAAGCTTATTATCTATATATACATATGTATGTATATGCTTACATATATATTCTAGATATATATGTCTGATATACCAGCATCATTAAGAACTCCTAGGACAAAAAGTACAGTTTGATATTATCAACAAGGAAAATTCACTGTTCTAACATTAGTGAATTTGACATTACTTTCGGATGATGTCAAATGTAATTACAGACAAAATGAAAAAATGATTAAAATGTTAGCAGTAAATTTCTGAAGAAGCCCAGAATGTTTCTTAGTACCATTCATATTTAACTTTTGTAAATGATATTGACATTTATGTCAAAGAAAAGTGATTGAAAGTATGTCTGTTGTATCATAGAAAGTGCAGAGCTGCAATTGTCACACGATATATTCACATCTGAAGTAATCGAACTGTCATAGCCCATGAAATAATGGCAACTTTAATGTGTCCCTTGCAAGCTCTTTGTTGAGAGAATCAAAGAATTAGGCCAGCAGGGGGCCACTTCTATTTAATAGTGGATCATGTAGTAGACAGCTATGTCCTGTGTCACATTATTGATGTGGGAGCCATTAAAATGTTATCTCATCTTTCAAATAAATAACTTTAAATTTCAGAGTTTCATGACATATACAAAATAGCAACTTCATATCTATTTTCCTCTAAAAATTAAAACATATAAAATAATTAGTTTATAATAGGATTTAATGGGTTATAAGAGTTTATACTTTGCTGAGAAGTTTCCCTTGGGCAATTAAGTATGTATCTAAAACAATATTTTCTCAATTAAATTATAAAATATAACTTCAAAATTTAATAACTATATTGGAAGTTTACTGGGGCTTTTAGCACAGTGTGATATTTCTCAGCAACATGATCATCTTTGGAATAACATTTTCTAAATGCAGAAGATAGCATAATTGTAACAAGCTCATATGATTTGTGAAAGTTATGCCACTATTTCAGACGGTTTCCCTTTGAAGTGTCAGCATTTCCCTAGTTTAAAGTGAGCATACCAGAATCACACAGCGTGAGAGAAAAGTAAAGACGGCTGGCATCTAGCCTTTCACCGAAAGACTTTGCCAGTATCAAACTGTGGGTCTAATGCATTCTCTTGAGATTCCCCCATTCTAGTATCTCTCAATGATCTTGTATATTGCCAGGTTTTAAGTGACCTTATTTTATTCTCATTTTTACAGCATTGCCCAGGAATAGAAAAGATGTTCTTGAACAATTTGACCCATTCCCTGAAGACTTTTAACCTGAAGCAAAATCCATTTAACCAGCGAAGGCTAACACTATGATAACAGTTCCATGTTGTACACAGGCATCCACATTGACTGCCAATGACCCTGGAACAGCAGATTTAATTCACACTCCACAGAAGGTGTTTCAGAGTAATCTTGTCCATTGCAGTAGGAATTTTCACAATTAGGAGAGCCTACTAGATTTTTATTTTTGTTCCATATCACCAGGACAATCAACGTAAAGATCTTATATTTTTCTTTATCTATATATATTATTTTTCAAGGTGAAAATAACCTCTTTGTCAATGTATAAATATTATTTTAACATTTACAACATTAATCATTTATAAGATATAAGGTTTGACTATATATAGATTCATAATTGCAGGATGCTAATTTTTAAGATTGTTAATAATGGAATGCTTTAAAAGAAGAATGGAGCACTGATATATAAAGCACCCTTTTCTACACTCCTTCAAATATTAATCAGATAATTATAATACCTGGATGGTCTAGAATAAATTAATATATTACAATAGCTTAAATTTTACCTCCTTATTTAGGAAGTAAACGTTTTAACATGATTCAAAGTCTTCATTTTTGTCAAGACTAACTGTGTACTAATTATTACTAGGATTGATATGATTTGAACCATTTATTTTTTTAAAACAATGAAATGAAAGTGATTAAATACCAATACAGATACTGATATTGTGGCTTGGTTATTCTTCCTTTTTTAAATATTTCTTTAAGAATATACAAGCACACTTACCCTGCCTGAAATTCTCTTTAATAATTGAAATTGACCTGAATGACACTGAGTTATGAGGGTACAATTATTTGTCTGGAGGGTTAAATGCAATTGAACTTTGATCACAGACTCAATTTTACTTTCATAAGAAAAAGGCTCACTTCATTTTGAAAAAACATATGCTTAGCACAAAAGGCAGAATTTGAAAAAATTAAAAAACCAATACATCTAATAGGATCATTCATATTTGTAGCATGCAGCTGATGAAATGCTCACACCATATGATAGCAACTAATGAAATTATATATCAACACTACTATTACTGCTATTAGCACCATAGTGATTAAAATAATACTTTAATATGAGAAACACTCTTTAAAATACTTCTTTACATTTTCTATTTCACTGATTTTCTCCTATTAGTATTTGTGGAAATATTACTATAAAATTATATAATCACTAAATTTTAAATAAAAAGTAATAATACATATTTGTTTTAACAATTAATGGAGGCCATAAAATATATTTAAAGTTTATTTTCTTTCTTGCAGAAAAAATAATTTAAATATGTTGGATATAATAATTATGTGATTCATGTGATATAATTGGCTCATATTTTAAAAATTATACTATTTAAAATTTAAAATATTAGCATATACAGGTTTATCTGATTAAAGTTTTATACATAAGCCACATACACAAAATATAACAAAGTTACAAGCTTTCCTTCTGATTTCCTAAAAATGGAAATTCCTGGAAACCTAGTTCTATTAATAACTTAAACATCATTGTAATTTTGGTTAAAATCTCTCATTATACACAAATTTCCCCAAATTTTGTTATAATTAAAGTTTGTATAACATTAATAAAGTGCATCAAGTGTAACATTAAATTAGTATTGCAGAAATGCAAATTAAGATTTGAAAGCCATGTTTTCGAATGCAAAATAATTAAATTCTTAAGATCCAATTCACAGAACTGTGTTAGGAAGTTATAGTTGCAAGCATTATTAGAGGTAGAATAAAAGAGAATGTTAAAGGGCGAGACTTTAGTGTTGTTTTTTTTTGAGTGGAAGAATTTTCATACTTAAAAAAATACAATTAAAAAAAAGAAAACTATGAAAGCACAGGGATTGAGATAAATGAACCCAGGAGTGAGATAATATTTACCTAATATCTGTCAAATGAATTGGAGAGCCCCACCCAATCCAAATATTTTGATTAATTATAAACTATAGCAAATAAAAATTATAGAGGTATTACTAAAACATTACACTGCAGTGCACAACTGAACATGATTTTCACAGTGGACAGTATAGTAATTATTAAATTATTTTATTTGAAATGTTAATATCCTGTACCTCCTAAGAAATGGTTGCTATTATTTTGAACAGAAATAGCCTATGGATTTTAACCTGTAGCGGGAATGGCTGTCTCAGTAGAATTATAATTCTTGAATTGAAACTGCCCTAAAAATCATTGGCTCATATTACAGCATTTGTAGCAATGACATTATTCTTAGACTTTGAGCTGAATTCCCAACTCTGCCAACCAGGCATTTCCTTTCATCTCCTCATTGATTGGAAAGCACCTTAAAAGAATCAACCTAGGTTTGAAATCAGCATTTTATTGCACTAAAGGACAACCTAATCTTGTTTTGTGAAACAGTGAATTATAATTTTATTTACTGCCCCATCAATACAAGCCTAAGACTGACTATTCTACTTTATGGTTCTTTTAGTGTATCCCTAAGAGAGGAAATAAATCATTCACTAATTAGAGGATATATTTAGTTTGTTTCTAGAAATATATTTTTTCTTATACTTTTGTTAGGAGGAAAGAACCCATAATAAAATATACTATTATATTTTTACTTACTTGTTTTACAAAAAATAAACCTATCTAATAAAGAGGGAATATACAAATTGAACATCACACCATAAATATGGCAGCAACCAGTCCCTTCAGCCCCACCTGAGTCCTATAGTCCTTATACCCTGCCACCAGTATCCCTCAGTCCTTTCTCAGAAAATGGGTTGCCTCAAAAGTTGGTTAAGCTTCTTAGGACAAAAAACATTCAAAATATTTGAAAAGGGAATTCCAATATTTATAAAAATTTGAACTAGACAATACAAGATTATTTCCACTACAACCTTCTATGATTTTGTGATATTAACATTCTGAATTCACATAGTACCAGCTGTATTGTATATAAGCATATATTATTTAAATGAATGGCCATTATTATTAAAACAACTTATAAAACCACACTGTTTGTATATCAAGGACATTCTGTGTAACTTTCCTGGTGGCTGGAGTTAATGTCCCTAAACTGGCAGTCAGACATCCCACAAGGAGCCCCAGATTGGAGAGTGTGCAAGCTGGGCTGAGTGGCACTTCCCATGCATGATATTTGTGCACCAGGCCTCTAGTAAACTACATAAATGAGAAACAGAATGTACATCCCATTATTTTTTTAATTGACTGATATACCATTTTGCTTATTCCCTTTTTAAAACAGGGAAAGTAATAGTACTTGGCAAAGATAATGGCTATGAGCATTAAATGTACCAATAAATACACAAGAAAAAACTCAATTTTTAAAAAGCCAACAAAATAACACCTCAATACATACTAGATATTAGTGGTCATGGTGGTATTAATTAGTGGGCAGTAGCAATTTAGTAGAGCAGGAATAATAGAGGTGTTGTTGGTGAATGAAATATAAATAGTATGACAGGATTGCTAAAATATGTGAAGATTACCTCTGCCATAGCAAATTTTAGCTGAATGCATTAGGTCAGGGGCAAATGCCAATCAATTTTCAATTATCTAACATTTATCTATAGGAAGTCAAGAATGATTGGCTGATTCACTGATTAATATGTATAATGATAATTCCCTCTTGAAACACGGAGGTAATGGGGTTGTAGTGAAATAACTAATCACTTTTCCTCATTTAACTGGAGGAAAAACAAGAAGAAATCAAGGAGAAGAAACACTAAAAATTGCACTGTTATCCAATGACTTTTTTGTTTTTTTAACCATCAATCTAATATTGTACTGGTGATTTATGGAGTTACAAGGTACATAATGTGTTCTTCAGAAAAATGAAGGATTTTTTTAAATGATATGTATCTTTGTTAAAAATATAACACATAATTTTTGTTTGGTTTTTGTTTGTTATACATATGTTACATTTCCAAGAAGTATTGTGTTGCTTTAGTCACTTTTTAATTTGTCATTTTAATTTTAAAGTTTTGATATATAATGATTATTCAAACAAATCGTTTCAAAACAGCATTGTCATTCTTTATAACTTAAATCAGTGCTGCTTTGTGTTATTTATTGACAGCCAATTGTCAGTGATTCCTATTACTTTACTATTATTTTTTTTACCATTTGGTCACACAGTCACATTATTATAATATTAAATAATTGAAATGTGAAAGATTTTACTTTCTTTATTCTGAATTTAAACAAAAATACCTCATAAGTGAATGTGTTTAATTTGCATAATTAGAAAAAGCATGATATATAGAGTGTCCCAAAAATATATACACACACTTTCAATAATTATAAAGACAATGCTTATTAAAATGCATTTCATTTTCAAAAGTGAGCTATCAGCTATTAAAGTGTGTATACATTTCTTTGGAACATCCTTTATTTATTTTGTGGTAGATGTAAAGCACACTATACTGGGTATTTTACAAATCAAATAGTTATATAAAAACATATTATTGTAGATATAGAATATAATATTTATTTTTCAAAGAGCACAAATATATTACATTTTAAGTGTGGATATATAATAATTAGTATATGTTGTATAACAGTTAGTATATTTACTTCAAAAGATCAATGATGGTGTGTTTTTATAGAAACCATAATTTCATTAATTATGCATTCTCCCAATAAAACTGTCAATGAAGCAAGAATTATAGATCCTGGAAATCTTACAGAAAACTGCTCAGGAAGTCATTTCCACAAAAATCCCCAGAAAATCACATCCTGAGATCAAATCAATGAGTCTATACAGATATTCTTTAGCATTGTCATACAAATATATTATTCAGACCATCTGACCTTCTTTCATCCCAGAAGTAGAATCTCAACAAGAGCAGCCCCTGCTTGGCACCACTGGGGTTAGATGCCAAACCCTTGACCCTTCCTCTTGAATGTGCTCAGTTAGTTTTGCCTGCCACAGCTGTTGGATATTCCTGAGGATCAGATGGCCAGAATAGGTCTAAAATAGACCTATTAGCATCTCAATACAGCCACTCAGCTCCCTTTATTATCAATTCACTCAAATTAATTAATTTTTAATTTTGTGCTATCTCAACTATTATAAATCAAGTCTACAACCAAGACAAAAATAGCATATTGAAACATGAAACTGTCTGTGGTTTAAGTCACAGAGGCTCAACCTGTGCAATCTGTCACTTTGAAGATCAGAAAAAAAAGCAAATTATCCTGTGCAGATATTATTGAAAAAATATTTTTTGATGAATTATGCTCATTTCAAGAGGTCCTGAAAAATGAGTGATGATAAATGTCTATATGTTTAAATTCTGAACCCAAGTTATAGATTCAAGAAGACTAGTCAAGTAAAAAAAAATACTTCTGTACATTCCCATTTACTTTATTTGAACTTAACATTTTCTTGTGGTATTAAAATATATACTGCATAAATGAATTTCAGTTTTAAAATTGACAGCATCTGTAATTTTATAATGTTCCTAAAATATAAAATATATTATTATTATTTATATATTTATTTATTTTGTTGGCTTGGCTAGGCTATTACCTTAATGCAGTGTCAGTAGTAAATATTTTAGATTGGAAAATCATCTAAATTACAGAACTAGTATTTTGAAATGCAGAAAGCAATGAGATCATTGGCAAAATATCTCTCTGTGTTCTTTTATCTTCAAGTTACTTGAATTGGTCTCAGGAATAAAACTTATAGTAGAAAGCATTTACTTTGAACAGTACAATCCTCTTTGATTGAGAACTGATTGCTTTTGATATTCCATAGTCAATGTTCAGTTATAGATAGAGCATGTCGGGCTTTCATTTTTTACTTTGAGCTACAAAGTATAGAAAGACCCAAGATTAAAGGTATTCAGTCACTCCAGTATACTGTGTAACTTCTTACATCATACACTTGAGCAAGGAAATGTGGCCAGATTTAAGATGCATTTATACCATGCTGGGAAGGATTTTTTTTAACCTAATATAAACCTAGCTGTCACAGACAGAGTACAATTGGTTTCTGTTTCTGAGAAAAATAAAGGGTAGATTCATGACTACCGAATAACTCTTAGGAAGCTTTCTTTCTCAAATTTAAGCAAGTCCATGATATAGTTTCGTGCAAAGAGTTATAAAGCAGATTAATTTTAAATATTTGCAACTATCGTATAAGTACTTGGGATTTAAAATAGTGGAATTGAAGTAAGTAATTTGTTGAGGTTAACAATGCAATAAAAGAAGAAAGATCAACTTCATATATTTTTAGGCTATCATTTCACAAATTTTCCAGGGCAACAATGCTTCCCTAAACCTATATTGGTTACAGGTAAATTGCCATAAATAACAACTATCCACATTTAAAAAAATGAAAGACTTCCCTAAACTTTTGTTAAACTCAAGAATGGATTTCTTATGTGAATAACTGTGCTTAAAGAATAGTTTTGTGATTTTGGGACTAGTTTAATTATAGTTCTGACTACAGGCAGAAGATATCAGAGAGGAACCAAGATGGTGGCATAGGTAAACACCTATATTGCTGCCCCACATAACAATTCCAAAACTACAACTTAACAACAACAAAAAACAAACATCATCCAGAATCACCGGAAAGCTGGCTGAGTGAAAATTCCACAAATAAAAGTAAAGATAGGACACTGTGACTCAGAGAAGCGGCAGAGTGCAGCTTTGAAGATACACGTGGAGAGAGGTTTGGAGCCCTGCGCATGCAAGCGGAAAAGGGCAGGTGGCAGCAAACCCAGCTGGTTTTCTCCAACAGGGAGGGTGGAGGCATCCCACTGCCCTGATTCCCCAGTTCCAGACAAGGTCCGAGGTCCAGGGAAGGCACACTAAAACCCGGCACAGCAGAGGTCTGTGAGTTTGAGGAGAGTACACATAAACTTGGAACAGCAGTTTGTGCATAAACTTGGGGACAGAAGTGCATGACTGCACAGAGAGCACTCATGACTTGCTCCCTCATTCAGAAGACCTCCAGACTGCTTTTTTTTACAACCATGGGTGAGACTTTGGGTGTGCAGACTCATTTGGGGAGAGGCAGAGTTGTCTGGCAACGGGTGGAGACCGGTGGCAGCTTTCTCTTGGAGGTGCACAGCCATTACCACCCGGCACAGGGACCCATGAGCCGCATAGGGCAGAGCAGATGCTGCCTGCTCAGCCTGGAGACTCCGCCCATCCAACCTGAACACAGCTTACCTTCACAGCCAATTGGCCTGGAGATCCAACCCTCCTAGTGCTAACAACAATAAGCTGGGCTTAACTTCAACAATACTGTACAACCCATTAAGGATTGCAGTAAGAGTATCCACCTCAGGTAACTGGAGAGGCTGAGCCACTGTCCCTTAGAGGACATCTACCACACAAAGCTAATGGACCAACTCAGGAAAGCAGCCACAATGCAGAGACATGGAAAAAAATCAGGTCTGAAAGAAATGGAGGAAAAAAGATGACTGGACATAGAGTTCAAAACCATAGTAATAAGGTTTTTCAAGAGGCTTCTAGAAAAGGCTGATGAACTTAATGAGAACTATAAGGAAATGAACAAGACCTATGAGGACATGAATGAGACATACGAAGATATGAAAAAGGACCAACTAGAAATTAAGCATACACTGACTGAAATAAAAAAAATATTACACAAAGTCCTAAAAGCAGTCCAGAGGACCACAAGAACCAAGTCAAAGATTTGAAATACAAAGAAGCAAAATCTACTCAGCTGAAAAATCAAGAAGCAAAAAGAATCCACATAATTGAAGATAGTGTAAGGGGCCTCTGGGACAACCTCAAGCATACCAACATCCGAATTATGGGGGTTTCAGAAAAAGAGAGAGAGCAAAATAATGAAAACCTACTTGAAGAAATAGTGACTGAAAACTTCCCCCACCTGGCAAAAGAAATTGACTTAAAAGCCCAAGAAGTACACAGAACCCCAAAATATAGGAATCTGAAGAGGACCACACCAAGACACATCATAATTAAAATACCAAGAGAAAAAGACAAAGAGAGAATATTAAAAGCAGCAAGAGAAAAACAGTTAGTTACCTATAAGGGAGCACCCATACTATTGTCAGCAGATTTCTCAACAGAAACTATGCAGGCCAGATGGGAGTGGCAAGAAATATTCAAAGTGATGAATAGCAAGCATCTACAACCAAGATTACTCTATCCAGCAAAGCAATCATTCAAAATTGAAGGTCAGATAAAGTGCTTCGCAGATAAGAAAAAGCTAAGGGAGTTCATCACCACCAAACCAATATTATATGAAATGCTGAAAGATATTCTTTAAGAAGAGGAAGAAGAAAAAGGTAAAAATATAAATTATGAACAACAAATACATATCTATCAACAAATGAATCTAAAAATCAAGTGAATTAATAAGCTGATGAACAGGATAAACTGGTGAATGTAACAGAATCATGGACTGACAATGAGGGAATGGACTGACAATTCTTGGGGAGAAAAGGGATGTGGGAAGTCCAGCAATAGACTGGACAAAAATCATGCAACTATGGGAGAGGACAGTGGGGGGGAGGTGAGGGTGGAGGGAAGGATGGGTACTGGGTGGAGGGGAGCTGTAGAGGGAAAAAAAGCAGGGACAATGTAATTAATAAACTGAACAATAAAGATTTAAAAAATGAAAAAAAAATAAAGGCAGAAGATATCAACTATAATATTTAGGAAATATTACAATTATCAAATTCAAAAGTGGGTTCACATACCTCAATAGTATTTTAAGCAGTAGCTTACCTAAACTTTTCTTAGGTTTCCCAATTCTATATTGTTTTTATTTAGATTTTTATGCAAATTCTTTTTGTTGGTTTTTTGGCAGTGAATATTAATATACTCACAAACTGAATAGCAACTGGGCTTACATAGCTATCTGTATATTCTATAGTGTGCATTCATCTCCTCTTAAAAAAATACACATGTATAAAAGAAATATACATTTCTTCTTAAACTTAGGATACTCAACATTCTAATGAATAGAAAACAGTTATTTACAGGATATCTTATGTAATAAAAGGTGCAAATAGACATTAACAGTTAAAGGACAAGTTGCTATGATGCACACTGACCACCAGGGGCAGACACTTAATGAAGGAGCTGCCCCCTGATGGTCAGTTTGCTCCAAGATGGGGAGCACTCCTCGGCCAGAAGACAAGCTCATCACTGAGTGCAGCAGTGTTGGTGAGAGCCTCTCCTGCCTCCCCAGTAGCACTAAGTATGTCTGGGGAGCGGGCCTAAGCCATCAGTCGTACATCCCCTAATGGCTCCCAGACTGCAAGAGTGCAGAAGCCAGCTGAGGGAACCACCCCCCCCCCACACCAAGTGCATGAATTTTGTGCACCGGGTCTCTAGTACTAAATATTGTTATTGATGTTTCCTCAAGTATCTCAGATAGAAAAAATCTTGTCCTGATTCCTTCACTTTAATACTTTAAAAGAAAATTGATCTTTTCTACTAATGAAGGGTATTAAGTACAAAAAATAAATTGTTATTATTCTTATGATTTAAGAGGTCAAAGTTATTCTGTATGCAAATACTAACCATCTATCACAAACTTAGTTTTCATACAAGTTAATTGAAATCATAGGCAGAAACACTTAAAAAAAGGTAGACAAAAAATAATATGGCTGACAATTATGGATATTGCTTTATTTTTGTTGATACTGAGTTTATAGAATTAAATTAGTCCTATATAATAAAAGCATAATATGCAAATTGACTGAATGGCAGAATGACTAGTCGGTGGGGGATAGGGCCAGTGAACAGGTGGTTCCAGGCCAACCAAGACGTGTGCTAGCTGGCAGAGGGAGAATACAGCAGTGGGTGGAAGAGGCAGTAGTGATGAGCGGTGGCAGAGGGCAATTGGGTAGGCAGGGCCAGCCACTTGCCAGCTATTGCAGTCCCCTAATAGGCCTGCCTGGTTGCTTCCCTCAGAGGTAGGCCTCTGGTTGTGATGGCAGCAGGGTGATGAGAGATGGGGCTGGCTTCTTGGTCACCCAGTCCCCTGATTGGCCTGCCCCATTGCCTACCAGAGAGAAAGGCCAGACTGTGGTTTAGGCCCGCTCCCTGAGAGGGCTCAGGTCGAGCTGAGGGACCCTCCTCCCAAGTGCATGAATTTTCATGCACTGGGCCTCTAGTTATATATAATCTTTGGTTTATGAAAGCTACTTTAGATTGGTTCATGTATGACCATAATTTATGTATTTGTTCAGTCATTTGTTCACTTATTCATTCATTTATTTCTTATAATACTGTAATATGTATCTGTAAGTCAATCATCTAGAATGGAAACTTGATAACAACTAACTACACATATCTAATCACATTATTTACCCTATTCTATTCCTGAATACCTCCATTTCATCAATACTCTGAGTTGCATTTTCACCATGATCTTGCTTTCTTTATATGTATATTTATACAGCTTAATTCCATAAATGTTTTAACACTTTTTAAAAGTTTAGTTCTCTTTATTTTATAAAAAAGTATATCATAATAGATGCACTTTAAGGACTTATCTGTCACAGTGTTATATTGCTAAGATTAATACATACTTTTATGTAATTATTTTTCATTAAGTTTGCTTGATGTATCTAATGTTCCATTTTACTAATGTACTATATGTTATTCACTCTCTTTTTTATGATATTTAGATTATTTTCAGGTCTTATGTAGTTTGAAAAGTGCTTTAAGAACCATTATGAACATAAACAAGAGTTTCTCTTGGCTATATATCTGGGAAAATGGCTTGGTTTATTTCAGATGATAACACTAATCTATTTCCCAAAGTGGTTAAAGCATTTAAAGTCTCCAAGCTATATTAAAATTTGACTCAAAATTATAAAACTATATTTTCTCTAAAACTTGAAATATGACTTAAATAAACATATATTTATATTTCATACTAACTAGTTTAAAATAACCTATTACTTTCTTGTCCTGGATTTCTGGTCATTAATAATATTGAACATCCTTTCTATGTTTATTGAACATCTATGCTTGCTTTTGTAAGAAATGTCAGCTTATGACTTTTACTCACTTTGTTTTCATTGCCTATTTTTAATACATAGAAATTATTCATATATTACAGACACATACGTATTTATGCCAAATATATTTGGTTTCAGAATTAAATCTTTATATTGCCACTAAAAATCATTTTGTTTTGTCCCTTAGAATGTCAAAATATTATTCAAGAAAAGAGTGCCCATTTCATGAATATTTTTCTACTCTATAACACTATCAATATGTGTTATGAAAGCTTTTATCTTGTAAACAACCAACCACTACTCAAGTACACTACTTGAATCCCATCCAAGCACTACTCAAGTACACTACTGAAATTCACCTCTAGAAGTAATTAGCAGTCCTTATTTCCAAGGAAGGAAGTGGCAGGTTTTATTGGTCCACATTTGCCAAATCATAACCAACCAACATCACCTTACTTAGTTACAATGTTGACAAAAAACAAACAATTAAATATAAATGAAATCCATTCACAGAATGAATTGTGGTACAGTACTATGTAGTTAAAATAATTCATTTTTCTACATGATTTTGTAGTGTATTAAAGATTTTATTGGCTAAAATACATGAAAACAGCAGTCACATGGAAAATTAAAAAGTAACATCAAAATTTACTAAGCTACAGAATAAATCAAATTATTTTTCTGTTGATATTAAGACTTCATAGAATAATTTCATTATGTTATTTTTAATTTCTGTTTATATAGCATCATCAGTACTCTAAATTAAATTATATTTAAATTGATCTTTCATTGCATATCAATTCAAAGTAAAAAATTTTATGGCATAATCTGTAAAAACTTTACCCTACATTTTTTGCTTTATGGAGTTTTAGCACTCAAATTTGTGATATTTTATCAGAGGCTTCCTTCTACTGTTCTACCTTCCAACTAAACCACACCTTAATTGCAAGCCTCCAAAACACTTTTTTCTGCCTGTGCAAAGGATAAGAAAATATAAAAATCCTTGCCACATTAGTAATAGCAATAATAATTTATTTGTTTATAAACAGCTCATTTAAGCCTTGGTCCCTACAAAAAATCAAGTGATAATTGTATGAGCTAGGGGAAAAAAATGGATACATCTTACTAAACAAGAAAATAAAGTGAAATAACTTCCTTTAACTGACTGTTTTAAAAATGGTAGATCATCTTTATAGAAAATTACCCAAAAAATGTCACAGAATTTCTCCATAAGAGTGTATGTATAAAATTGATTTTAATAATAACATTTTAAGGATTAATGGCGCATTGAAATTCTAGCAGAAATTGTCAACTACTGTATTTTCTGGCATATAAGAAGACTGGAACTGATGATGATAGGAGGAAGATAACAAACAATAGAGAGAGAGCAAGTGCTGGGCAAGTCCCTGGCAAGTTAGCAACATCCATCATAACTGCAGGCTACGGTATTTTTACACCTGGCACATAAGATGACACCTGACTTTTGAGAAGATTTTCCTGGGTTAAAAAGTCATCTTATATGCTCGAAAATATGCTATTTTTGTTCATGCTTGTCTATTTTAATCTCTAAATCATTCATCATATTAAGAGCCAAGCTGGGCTACATGGGCAACTAATTCCATGGTTCACTGATTCCATAGGCACCACCTGAAGATCTGCAGGACTGGAAACCATTCCTTTAAAGGTTCTCTCCACCAGGGAATCTCTGGAGTAGAGAATGAGTGGCTGACATTCCAGCTATTTATATATAAATATAAAAGCCTAAGCGACCAAATGACCAGTTGATCAGTTGCTATGATGTGCATTGACCAACATGGGGCAGATTCTCAATGCCTCCTGGTGGTCAGTGTGCTCCCACAGCCAACCTCTGGTGGTTGCGGCCCCCCTCCCAGCCCCGTGGCTGGCCAACCTCCTGTGGTCCCTCCCTGGGGCTGGCTGGCCCGTGATGGGCCCAGATAGCGGGTCAGGCTGAGGGACCCCCTCCTGTTTATGAATTCATGCACCGGGCCTCTAGTTTTAAATAAAAGTGCACTTCAAAAGCAAAGTAGAGATCAGAACTCTATTTTCTT
Organism: Antrozous pallidus; assembly: GCA_027563665.1. Lineage (NCBI taxonomy): Eukaryota > Metazoa > Chordata > Mammalia > Chiroptera > Vespertilionidae > Antrozous > Antrozous pallidus. The sequence goes on from CM050514.1 coordinate 90,765,201, forward strand.
CTTTATGAGATAGCTAAGTGATTATATAAGACTTCAGACTGAAAGCAAGGCACCTGATATTTGCTCCAGTGGTATGTGTATCCCCTTTAAATATTAGTACAAGAATGAACTTAAGCATCTACAATACATAAATTATTACTAGTATTCCCACTTTAAGCAGCCTCAAGCAATCTTAACATCTTTGCATGATAAAAAATGTAATTGAAAGTGTATGGGAAAAACACTTCCTCTAGTTAACTTTTTGCCTTTCCCAGCTGACAACTCCAAAATGCATTCATTTATATTCTTATGCTTTCCACTGTCTCCCTCAGAGAGAGATAGCACTTATACTCTTTGGTTAAAAACAGTACAACTCTAATTGAAGAACCAGTATAATGTTCATTCTGCCTTTGCAGTATTCAAACCAACAGTATTTCAGCATATGAAAAAAAAAATTACAGCTGGTGCAAAGTTCTTAGGGTCTGGTCCAGCAGGGGAAGTAGAAGCAAAAAGTCATGTCAATAACAATAATAATGCAAACATTTTTAAATCTTTGATGTTATGAATAGCCTGGGTACCAAAAGCAAGGCCTGCTGCTCATTACTTAACAACAGGCCAAAAGAGCAGACAACCTCATTTTCACATCCTAGTTCAATGCCAGAGGCAGAGAAGTGGGGAAGACAATGTAGGCCTTTGGAAAAGTATAGCAGTTAACTTTGTAGCATTATCATTGCAACTAATGCATTGAGATGCTACCAATAAATGAATGAGGTCTTCAACTTTTTAAAAACATTGTCTAGTTTTTAAATGGTGTATCTTCACATATAATAGAGTATGTGAACAATACATGATAAATACCCAGGACAAAATGTTATTCTGCTCTTAAATCCTAATCTTTATTATTTTAGGTGTCATTTTATATATGAAAAGAAAATATGTAGACATGGCATATACTAATATGTGGCCTTTTATATTTGGATTAAAAATAATCCCTTTCATTGTGGGTGTGTGTTTAAAATTAATTATCTAGCACTTCAACTCTTTCTTGGCTACTTGAATAGTCTCAAGTATGAAAAATTTTTATGTAACACACTGTAATATTAATTGTTTTCCATTATTTAACCTGGCATAAAATTGAAAAATGACTTCTGTCCCTAAATTACATCATAAAAAATGTTATTTTTCCCCACCCACTAGTACATAAAATTTTCCATATTTCTAAAAGTTAAACATCCCTCGAAAACAAGGTGCATTTGTACTTTTTACATGAAATCTTACCAGATCAACCTTTCCCTAAAACAATGTGAAGCTTCAGACAGCTTTCTGTTTCCAATATTAATTTGTATTTCAAGTCTTTCACCTCTCTGGCTTGTCCACCTGCTTGAACACATTTTTCAGACAACTTGCTATCTCCACATACACTACCCTACCTCAGGATTTTCCCATCAACAAAGATTTCTCAAATCTATCAACCTCACCTGAATGGGTCTTTCTTGCCCAACCACTAAGTTTTTGCTTTTCATTTAAAAAATACATACATGTCAATTAAACTTTACTTTTTAATTTTTTTGTATTTTATTGATTTTTTTTTAGAGAGCGGAAGGGAAAGGGATAGAAAGTCAGAAACATCCATGAGAGAGAAACATTGATCAGTTGCCTCCTGCACGCCCCCTACTGGGGATGTGCCTGCAGCCAAGGTACATGGCCCTGACTGGAATCGAACCCAGAACCCCTCAGTCCGCAGTCCAATGCTCTATCCACTGAGCCAAACCGTTTTCAGCCTCAATTAAACTTTATGAAGAAAATTGTTCTATGAGCAAAAGTAAGTATGTGCCATTTTTGTCTCTAAAGTCTTACTACCCTGTGGTCTGTGGACCAGCAGCATTGTTCATATCATCTGAGAGCTTGTGGTATGTCTCAGGCCTCCAAGACCTACAGACTTAGAATCTGCATTTTTAGCAAGATCTGCTGGTAATCTATATGGACACTACCTTCCAAAAACACTATTCTGTTCTGCCCAAAACACAAACAAACAAAAATAGTAGCTGGAAGTAAGAAGGAATAGTAAGGAAAAAAGTAAATGTCAAACTTACTGCATTCTTTGTAAGTTATGTGTTAATACAAAATACCTAAACATGCTCATATCTGTATGTAAATGTATGTATATATTCATTTATATATATACATAGTGAAAGAATACTATGCTAATTAGATGAAGCCAAGGCTGCAAGAGAAGCCCAGGTACTGGGTGCCTGCTGGTGGCTGGAGGGAAGCCTGGGTCCAAGGTGCCAGAGGGAAGCTGGTCCTGGCAGTCAGGTGAAGGAAGACCTACTCTAGCATGAATTTACTGTATCCATTGCATTAAAAATGCTACCAGGCCTCTAGTATATATACAATAAAATATAGGATGTATTTTAACATATGATGACATGATTCAAATGTTATAATAGATAGCTAGTATTTTGTATAATAAATAATTTACTACCAACACATTAAAAGAAATGGAAGGTAATTTCATTTGTCTAACAAAATGGCACTGAAATATTTATTCTTTGGTGGACAATTGTGCCAATAAACATATTGGATTCAGCTTAGTGAAAGTTATTAATAAAAATAGGAATATATATTCCTTTTCATAGGTAAATTCAATTATTAGAAATATGGGAGAAATGTGCAATAAATAAAACTTTCTGTGTGTATTTAATGATTTTTTAAATTTAAAATGAACATAATATGGTAAATATTACAAAACCATAGATATTTGGGCATGGAGGGAGCCAGTGATGAAGGCCACCATGCGTGCACCTTAAAACAAAAGTCCAGCACCTGCAACATAAAGCCCCTGAGAGAGCAAATTTACAAAAATTTACAAATTCAGTTGTGTGTGTGTGTGTGCATGCACATGCACGCTATAAAATCTGAAGGAAAGTAAAACCAAATAAAATGACACTTGATTGATTTCCCTAAAATAGCATCTTGACCAAATCAACTCGCCTGAGATTATCAAAACCATGTAATACAGTGTTACTTGTAAATTCTGTTAAATCTATATTATTTTTCTCCTTCGTTCTTCTAAAAAAAGACTTCAAAAGCTAACCCACACACACAATATTTGAAGAAAATTTAAAATATTTCATAAGCCATTGAGCCCCAACATAAATTCCCACCCTTATATACTAATTCATTCCAACAAAACTGGGTAATTCAGGCAGACTGAAATAGTCTATGGATCAGGGGTGGAAGAGATACATCTAGGTGAAAATGTTTCCTGTCTCTAAACCTTTCCATAGCCTTGAGAGGCCATTAAACTCAGTGAAACTCTACCTTCATTGTTGCTCTCTTAATGACACCCTTCTTGCTCCACAGACTCTTCTAGTCAGATGCTGTTTATTTATACCCAGGGTGACCTTGTAATATATATATAACTAGAGGCCAGGTGCACAAAATTTGTATATGGGGGGAAGAAAGGAAGTCCCCTCAGCCCAGCCTGCACCTTTTCTAATTGGGGACCCCGCGGGGGATGTCCAACTGCTGGTTTAGGCCTGATCCCAGGGACAGCTGGCAATGGGACATCCTTCTCACAATCCTGGACTGCTGGCTCCTAACTGCTCACCTGCCTGCCTGCCTGATCACCTCTAACTGTCCCCCTCCACCAGCCTGATCACCCTTAACCACCTCTCCCTGCCAGCCTGATAGCTCCTAACTGCACCTCCCTGCTGGCCTGGTCACCTCCAACTGCCCCTCCTTCTGGCCTGGTTGCCTCTCACTGCCCACATCTGTCAGCCTGGTCACCCCCAACTGCTCACCATGCTGACTTGTCACCCTTCACAGATCCCCCTGCCAGCCTGGTCACAACTAACTGCCCCCATGCTGGCCTGGTCATCCCAAACTGTCTCCCCTGCTGACCTGGTTGCTGCTCATTGTCCCCCTCTGCCAGCCTGGTCATCCCTAACAGCCCCACCTCGTGCCGGCCTGGTTGCTCCCAACCGCATCACCCCACACAAGACTGATCACCCCAACTGCCCCTTCTGCTGGCCTGGTCACCCCTCATGGCCCCCCTGCCAGCCTGGTTGCCCCACCCAGCCTGATGTTCGGCATTTGGTCATCCCTCCTCACTAATCCCCTGCCGGCCTTATCTCCCCATGCAGCCTGATGTTTGGTCGTTACTATAAAGGTGTCCTGACCGATTTGCATATTACCCTTTTATCAGTATAGATTGCCTCGGATCTTAATCATTTCATAGTAATATAAAGTAGTTGGTACAGATCTATAAATTTCTAACTTTTTTTGTTCACATGCACCCTAAAATAGACTTCAAAAATCAATATACTGACTCATTTTTAAAGTCAACATTTAAATGTTTCCTCATAAGTGTTAATAATTGGAAATGATGAAATTTTAAGCATATTATACATATTAACACTTTAAATGAAGCTGTTATACTACTCTTTTAAATTAATCCAATGAAGTCTAAATACCATATTGATACCTACTATCATGTAAAAATAATTTAAGACTTTCTTCCCTAATGGTCTGGATATTTTGTTCTTTCCTTTTCCCCTTGAGTTCATATTTTCAATCAACTTCTCAATAAAATATTATGTTAAGGTAATATATTTTATGTTTGAAAAGCAGATATTCCTTAAAGTATTATATATTGTTACAATAAAATATTGAATTAAATAAACTTGTATTATATTTTTATTATCTTATAATATTTTGTGAAGGGATGATAAAATTCATATAAATACATTTAAAAACAATGTAAACAAAAAGTAACTCGAGAGTCATGTCTTTCTAGATGAACTAATTTATTTTTCAATTAAGATGGATATTACTTATTTCTGTATATTCAGAATCACTTTATTTTCTATTTTATTGTTTTAAATACATTAAGAAATCAGGTTTGAATAAATAGGAATGAAATAATTTTCTTATAATAAAACGACTTCATTCTTTGAACTTAAATTATATTAAATACCATGGTAAGTTATTAAAATCATTTTTAAAACTTCATCAATTGACAGTTTATTAGGTTTTTCTTCAGTTGAATAAAAACAACTAAAAACCACTTAACTTGAAATAGAATTTTATACACACCCATTCACTTTCTCAAAAGTAAATTTTCATTCCCTTTGTTAAACACATATCCAAAGAACAGTGCACCTTAAGATTTCTGAAGGATGAGAGGAATGCTTTCCTTTAGAAAAGCAAAAGAGCAATTGTGCAAAGGGATGTGGGGAAGAAGAACTATCTTGAGAGTTTGGGTATAAACACAGTCTAATTCTTATACAAGTCAACTTCAATACATATGAAAGTTGAGGATATGAAAACTAATTTTCTTAAAGCCATAGATGCCCATGTAACCCTTAGACATTCTCTATGATGCTCTGGTTTATGTGTACCTCAGTTTGAAAGCCACATATGAACACACTTCCTTGTTCATGTTTATGTGATACTCAGGTGTTGCATACTACACAGTATTTTGCATAATGCCTTGAATTTAATAGTCAACTATTATCCTATCTAATAAAATAGTAATATGTAAATGAGCATACCTCTCCTACACCCACAAGCCATGCCCACCAGCCAATCAGGAGCAAGTATGCAAATTAATCCAACCAAGATTGCTGCAGCCACAGAGAGAGCAGGAGGCTTGGGTTTCCCCAGTATTGGAGGAAGCTAAGTTTTCCGCACACTCTAGAAAGCCTAGGCCTTTACTCAAGGCTACAAAGTTTCAATTATAGAAGATAAATAAATCCCAGCAAAAATGATGGCAGCCATGGAGCTGGAGAGAGGAGGAGGCTTGAATTGCCCTTGGTGATGGAGGAAGCCAAGCTTTTCACACACCCTGGCTGGCCTAGGCCTCCACTCAAGGCTAAAATTTTTCAATTATAGTACATAAATAAACCCCAACAAAAATGGATTCAGCCACAGAGCAAGCAGGAGACTTGGCTCTGCTCAAGGCTACAAAGTTTTAATTATAGAAGATAAATAAATCCCAGATATCAGGGCCTCCACTTGGGTTGCTGGGGTGGCATGGCTGGCCTGCAAACTACCTTAGGCCCCTTTTGCAGGCCACCCCACACCTCAAGGGAAACCCCACCCTGATCCAGGACACCCTTCAGGGCAAACCAGTTGGCCCCCACCCCTGCACCAGGCCTCTATCCTATGTAATTCAAGAGTAAAATGCAAATTGACCATCACTCCAACACAAGATGGCTGCCCCAATGTGGTCCAAGATGGCTGCCTCCATGTGGACATAAGATGGCCACCACTAGATGGCCAGCAGGGGAGGGCAGTTGGGAGGGAGTAGGCCTGCAAGGGAGGGCAGTTATGAGTGATCAGGACAGCAGGAGTGGGCAGTTGGAAGAGACCAGACCTGCAAAGGAGGGCAGTTGGTAGCAATAAAGCCTGGAGGGGAGGGCAGTTAGGGGTGACCAGGCAAGCAGAGGAGGGAAGTTGGAGAGGACCAAGACCTACAGGGGAGGGCAGTTAAGAGCAATCAGACTAGCAGGGAAGCAGTTAAGCATCAGGCTGGCAGGGTATAGGTTAGGGGGTGATCAGGCTGGCAGGCAGAAGTGGTTAGGGGCAATTAGGAAGCAGGCAGGCGAGCAGTTGAGAGCCAGCAGTCCTGGATTGTGACAGGGATATCCAACTGCCCTTTTAGGCTTATCCTGTGATCAGATATAAACGGGCAGTTGGACATCCATCGAGGGTTCCTAGATTGGAGAGAGAGCAGGCTGGACTGAGGGACACACCACCTGTGCATGAATTTCATGTACTGGGCCTGTAGTGTATATATAAAATTATTATTCCCTGACACCAAATGTATACCATATGTTAGTGTATCTAATCATACTAAATGCACAATTTTTATTTAAATGGACATGACATTGTTACTATGTTTTCAATATTTATTCCTAAATATTTTGAATAGAGAGTTATACATAGTACAATGAGCTTGTTTGTGGGTATACTGTATTTATTATGCTTAACTGTGAACACCAGGAAATTAATCCACTGTTACTGTATTGGCAGGCTATCCCATTTGCATTTCCTCCAATTTTTCTAAGATCATTACATTTAAGTCAAGTTTTTTCTTCAATATTCTGTTGTCATTTTTAGGTTTTTGTGCACCACTTAATTACACGTTGCCAATTATAGACACTCTGTCAGTGAATACTAACCAATGGGTGAAACTGTTTTCAGAAAGCATATTACAATTGTTAAAGTGAATCTGAGTAGGCATTTTATCTGGGGACCATGTGTCTCACGGACTAGTCATTTCTAACTAAGGATATTGAAGTCAAAGTTACAGCAAATCTACTTTGCAATGTTATCACACATGCCAAACATAATACTGAAATACCAGCAAATGACTGTTATACACAATACACTATAATTAACCTTGTAAATTCACTGTGCTTATAGCCCTAACATTTGTACTTTGGTGAAAGGAACCAAAGTGCTGAAAGCAAATGTGAAATTTGCTAAATGAATTTTTGGGAGCTTACGTCATTTGACCTTTCCAGTTTAAACAACCTAATAAAAAAGAGTTAGTCTTTCTTGGTCTTGGGACATTACAAGTAAACTGCCGAAAATAATAGTCATCATGTTCTGGGATATCCTGACTGCATTATTATAGTAAATTTTCCTGAAGTGTAAAAATGAATAAAGTAATACTTAGCCCCCTGAAATCACAGGTAAAGCTATGAATTAATCACCCCTCTGGTACCCAGTACACACAATCAGCAGGGCTCTCAGCTGTTCCTCAAAAGGCACAGGAACTGGAGAAATATTGCTCCAGGTTTTAGGATTAAAGTTTCTATTAGGACTTTCAAATATTTTTCCTTAACATAATGACTTATGTATTCCATTGTCAGTGATGTATAAATTCCTTACATCATTTTAATATTTATTTAGAAACACACGGGAAATACATTATGATTGATGAATGAGTAACTGGACACCTGGAAGTGATCCCTTGAGCTTATTTTCTCAATATCTAAACAATATTACCTCCAAAGTGCAGGATCCATTTTCAAAATTTCCAAGAAAGAGGCTATTGCAAATTTCTTAAAGGCAATTTGAAACAATTCACTTAATAAGCACAATTAGAACTTCTGTCTCTCTAATTGGAAAAAAGTATATATGAAAACACTAAATAATAATTTGAGTATTGTACACATACTATTCATAACTTATACTAATTATATATTTAACTAAAATCTGTAATAATAAGAGTATAATATGCAAATGGACCAAACAGCCAAACAGTGGAAAGACCACCCGGATGACCTTCGGACAACCTTCTGGACGAAGCCAGGGTTGGTAGGGCCAACCCCTTTGCAAGAATTATGTGCATTGGGCCTCTATTTTACATATAAAATTGAAGGATTCCTGAATATCAGATCTCTGATTTCTCTCTTTTGACCATTTCAAATGAAGTTTACTTTGTAATATGTACATACTTAGTCACTCTTTTGCTTTTTACTTTGAAAACTGTCCTCTGCTTTTTTTCATTTCCATACACACTTTGCCATACTTATTTCTGCACCTAGGTCTCCCTATACAATCTTATACAAAGGAATTCATCTCATTGATTTAAGTGTAATCGAGACTCAATGCCTGTGCTTCAAACTTCATGACATTTGCAAAGTAGTTAATTATTTGGCCCTGAATAAGAACTGGTTTTCCACATAATACCAAAAAAAAAAAACAAACCCAGTCACAACAACATATTTTAAAATATAAAGAATTCAGAACTGTATGGCATGCCTTGCTTTAAAATAAATAAGCCTGAACCAGACTAGTCAGACCATCAAAACCAATTACCTAACCAAGTAGTGTTATTTGTTTCTGAAAACCTATCCAATCCCAGATTAATCCTAGTCTAAATATATAAGAATTGAGTATTTTTCAATTTAGAATAAAGAAATAGTATATGTTAAAAGACAAATTGTGTGCTGTTTAGTTAAATTTCATTTTGTTAGTTTTACTTGACATATAGAAAATTATTAGTCCTTCGATGGTAGCTAGCTGATTTTCTTCCATAATTAGAGCTTTTTTTTTTTCTTATTGGGATAAAATCTAACACATTAAGTACTTACTATGTGCCAGGACTTACGTTGAACATTTTATAAATATTACAGTCTCTCACTTTATTCTCTCCACAGTACTACAAAAGAGATGGGCCAAGAGCAGTTAGTTACCAAGATAAAATCCAGAGCCTCTTTTTTTATACCATTTACCCAATTAAAGCAACAATGCTTCTAACAATTGTTTTCTATGAAGGGAAATGGTAAAATATTTAACCACTTCATTCTTTGACAGAGTGGAGAAAGTATAACGTAAACATTTTTGAAACCTCAAGGTCATAGCTATGAATATTTCCACTTGCCTTCTGTACTCTTCAGTCCTTGGGTCCACTCAGGGTTTACTCAAGCAGAGAAACTGTGGCCCCTCAGAGACCCCAGACAAATGTAATATAAACACGTGTGTATGTTATCATAGCCCTTCCGGCCTCTTGTCCTATACTCAGGCTGCCAATTGTGATGTTCACCATACTCACCATATGTACTATTTACAACTTTCAATATTCTTCTACTGTTAGATTTGAAACTGAATGCCCCACAAGTCATAACTATGTTTCTTAAGTAAGGTGAACTCTGACTGGTGGCCTTGGGGTGTTACCAAACCTTCCTATCCAAAATTTTGGCATATCTAGGAGACATATTTAACACCCTGAATTGCTTGCTTAAAAATTAGCATAGGTATCTCCTATAATATTATTTTTTTTGGGGGGGAAATGCATCTTCCTTAGAATCTAGGTTACCATATACTAATTTTTAAAACTAGCATCAGTTAGAACATGATAACTACTAAGCCAAAAGAAATACAGAAGTATGTGAATGACTGAGATGTGTAAAGTCTTACAATTGGTAGAAAGTGTAAATGTTCCTTCTAGTCTACTTTCAAACCCAGTGTACTTTTAGGAAATTGTTGTGATCACACCAAAAGTCTTCAGAGGAAGTATAGAGTGTCCTAGAGGTTCATAGAAAGTACCCAGTGAGTTTCTTAGATTTAGGATGTACTAGGTCAGTGGTCGGCAAATTGCGGCTTGTAAGCCACATGCGACTCGCCAGCCACAGTTTGCAGTTCTGTTAACTAATCAATCAGTTTGCCGACCACTGGGATAGAGCTTAATCACAAGGAACAACAGTCTGTAATTATTGGAATGGAAATTCTAGGACCTAGTGACTAGGTTATAGAGGCATTTACCCTTATCATTACAATCATCTAAGCAACAGCACCTAATCATGCCACATAAATGACCAGCAAATGAGCAATAGAAAATAAGTGTAATTACTAAGTTAGAACACTTCAAAACCTAAAGTCTTAAAATAGATATTCAAGAATGGATAATTTCAGCCATGGATAACTTGACAATTTCCAAACACCTTTTCACCTTCAATTTATATTTTTATAAGGAATCCATCAATTTTCAAATTTAATTTTTTTTCTTTTCCTTCAACTGGGGAAGTAATCTTGCAAATAACAGAAGACTTTCTTATTTGTATATAAAAAATTAAGCAACTATTTTTACTGTCTATTCAACATTTAAAGACTACTTCAAATGTATGGACTTTATAAGAGTGTATTTTTATTATAAACTAATGGGTATTTCTAGCCTTCTTCCTTCTTTAGATGTTAAAGGAATTAACTTTTCTGTTACTCTGTGTAGCCTTTTATTATTTTTTAAAGAAGAAATATAAAAATGAGCTTGTTTAAAGCAAACTATTTGCTAACTAATATAGTAGAATTTGTTTTATCATTTTATTATTAACAAGAAGCCTGGTGCATGAAATTTGTGCATGGGGGAGAGGGGATTGTCCCTCAGCCCAGCTTGCACCCTCTCCAATCTGGAACCCCTTAAGGGATGATCAACAGGTGTCTTACAATCCAAGACTTCTGGCCCCCAACTACTCACCTGCCTGCCTTCCTGATTGCTCCTATCAGCTTCTGCCTGCCAGCCTGATCACCCCCGACCACCCTGATTGATTTCTAACTGCTCCCCTGCCAGCCTGTTTGCCCCCAACTTCTCTCCTCTGATGACCTGGTCACCACTAGCTGCCCTCCCCTGCAGGCTTGAATGCCCCCAACTGTCCTCCCTTGCAGGCCTGGTCCCTCCCCTGATGGCCATCTTGTGGTAGCCATCTGTGTCCACATGGGGGCAAGATCTTTGACTACATTAGGACAGCCCTCTTGTGTGTTGGAGTGATGGTCAATCTGTGTATTACTCTTTTATTAAATAGGATAGAGGCCTGGTGCATGGGTGGGGCCAGCTGGTTTGTCCTAAAGGGTATCCCGGATAAGGGTGAGGGTTCCTTTGAGGCCTGAGGGCCTGGGTGAGGGGCCTGAGGTGGTTTGCAGGCCAGCCATGCCCCCCAGCAACCCAAGCGGAGGCTCTGGTATCTGGGATTTATTTATGTTCTACAATTGAAACTTTGTAGCCTGGAGTGAAGGCCTAGGTTGGTCAGGGCTACAGAACTTGACTTCCTACATTGCCAGGGCAATCCTACCCTCTGGTCTATCCAGCTCTGTGGCTGCTGCCATTTCTATTGGGTTTAATGTATCTTCTATAATTGAAACTTTGTAACATTGAGTGGGTGGAGGCCTAGGCCTGCAAGGGCAAGTGGAAAGCTTGGCTTCCTCCATTGCCAGAGAAACCCAAGTCTCCCTCCTGTTCTCAGTGGATGCAGCCATCTTGGTTGGGTTTTATTTGCATATTTGCTCCTGATTGGCTTGTGGACCTGGCTTGTGGGTGTAGCGTAAGTGTGGTCAATTTGCATATTACCTTTTTATTAGATAGGATTGGAGGCCCAATGCATGAATTTCTTTTTTTAAAAATATATTTTATTGATTTTTTACAGAGCGGAAGAGAGGGATAGAAAGTCAGAAACATCGATGAGAGAGAAACATCGATCAACTGCTTCTTGCACGCCCCCTACCGGGATGTGCCTGCAGCCAAGGTACATGCCCTTGACCGGAATCAAACCCGGGACCCTTCAGTCTGCAGTCCGACGCTCAATCCACTGAACCAAACCGATGTCGGCCCGATGCATGAATTTCTTGAAAGAGTAGGCCTTCCTTCTCCCGGATGTCAGCACTGGCTCCCCTCTAGCACCTGAGACCCAGGGTTTCCCTGCAGCACTGGCTTTGTCTGGAAGGACTTCCAGTCTAATTAGCATACTACGCTTTTATTATTATAGATTGAGTATTCCAATAAATTTGCCTCCTGAAGATCTCAATATTTTAATTTTCTAGTCAATCAGTAAGTTGATCAACTAAACATTTAAATTTTGCTTCTATTTTATGAAGTTTAATATTAAATAGTTTTTATGGAAAAATGTCTGTGCAGAAAGGAGAGATGCTGTAATTCACAAAATAATACAAGGTTTGGGTATTGTAAATTCCTATTTAAGTACTTCTATCTCCACCATGGATGCCTACATTTGAGAAAGTTACCCACATTTTTCTATTGTTTCATTTACATGTTCTATATTGATTGAATGCATATGATAATGAAAAATATTAATGAAAATGAGTTGTCAATAAGCACACAAGGGTGAATCTATTATGTTCAAATTTTGTACTAGATTCTGAAGGGAATCTGCTAATCTTAGAAAGCAGATGTAGCAATAAAAAAGCTTCTTTTTATTCACTTTATAACAATTTAGTACCCAGATTTTAGTGCCATGTTTTATGGTTCTCTCCTAATTTTAACTCTTAAATAATATTCTAGGGTAAGATTTGTAGCACCAAACTTACTCCTACATGTAAAATATTATAATAATGTGATATAAACAAGCTCCAAACGTATAAAATCAAGTGACACAATAATTATATGGTAAAGAATCTTATTAGACCTTTGTGTTGAACATAGGTGGACATTAGTCAAACAAATGTTATCTCACCAACCCTGCTGGGTAAATCTCAGGTTTATTACTGGACTAAGAATGTACAGAAACCATCTTGTACACATAGAGCTGACAATTCCTCTGCAATGCCTTCCCTTGTCTGGAGTTTACAGCATGAGCTTGGCTACTTGCCAACATGAACAATGTTTAAATTTCCTTATGGCAGCTCAATGAGCTTCCAAACATTCATCTGCTTTACCTACTGTGCTTAATAAAAAGCAAGTCAGTGTATTTTCTCATTTCCTTTTCATCATTAATAAAGGCAAGCATCAACCTTAAGAAAGATGTAGTCTGCTTTTATTGTTAGCTTCCTTTTCCCAGTAGTTCTGACTAAAGGACTAATAGAGCACCATTATCCCACCTATCATCCTTACACAGTTTTGGATATAAAGCAGTATATATCTTGTCACTAAAACATAACTACTGTAAACAGCAAAAGCTCTAGAGAATTACTTCTGTTCATGTCAACATTTTAAAGGAAGTTTTACTATATTAATTAATGCTTTATGTAAGCTTTTATATTCTAGAAAACTTAAAAGGCTAAGAAATTTCTAATAGCAACAAAAAATTTGTAATCTATAACACCAGTATCATTGATAAAGAAAAAATAGTTTCATAAATTATCCACATATAAAACAACCTGATTAGTAACTTAGAAAATATGTACATTTTAAACCGTATTTTTTTTACCTGAAAGGTGTACAGACTTATTAGTATGTTTCCATCCAAAATTTAAAACTTATGCATATTATAGCTATTCACTTTATTTTGTATGCTGCCTCACTTTAAAAGAAGCAGGAAATATAAAAATGTGTGCTGCACCCAACAGCTTCTGAAGTTATTTGATATTTTATTCCTTATTTCAATCTTCTTAAATTGTTTTAAGAAATAAAGATATTTTTATAGTTGGCATACAATCTTATATTGCTTATATTAGTTTCAGATAAACAATATTGTGATTGCACCATTTTTATGCTGTATGATGTGATCACTCCAGTAATTCAAGTAATCATCTCTCATTGTATAAATGTATCATAATAATATTGACTATATTATCCCCCCCTTTTCACCAAAAATAATCAATCTAAATTTATACCTAAAGAAACTAAAGAAAGAAAAATAAACAAAATCCAAAGTAAATAAAAGGAAGGAAATAATAAAAATCAGAATGGAAATAAAATAAACATTTTAAGTGCATTTATAAGTACACATATTCCCTATTAAATAATTAAATATGTATATATGTTAATAAAATATATAACATATAAACATGTACATATATGCAGATATTATATATATATGTTACATATGTTTATAAATATATGCCCCCTTATACACATGTAAATATACATGTGTTCATATTCACATGTGAATATACATTTTTATACATAGCAGTGGTTATGAACTTTTTATAAATCCAGTACATGTAGTAGATATGTCAGCAATCTCCAAAAATCATCCCCAATCTGCCACTTGAAAATCTGTCAAGCTAGTAATGAAGCATATTGTGCAAGAGCACACATTGGGAACATAGGAGTATCTTTTTGGAGCCTGGTTCCTACTAGCCATCATCACCTATCAATTATGTCCTCAGCAACAGCAGGGGCAATGGAAAGAGAAGCAAAGGTAATTAGAGGTGTAACTCAGTTCCACATGGCCAGAAAATAAAGACCAGAGAAACCTTGTTAAAACATCTCTGTGTTAGAGTTTTACGCAAACCTATCTTGAAAACGAAGGAAGTGTGTTAGATAAATGAATATGAAGTTCTTTTTAAAGAACTATTGCCAATCTTTTTATCTCAATTCTAATAATCAAATTCTCCATATACACTTAGGCAAATATTCACATTATAGTGACTTGCAAAAGCATCATTAAAGAAAAAATACTGACTTAGAATGTTACAGAAGGATTGGATTTAAGAATTAGAGACCCTAATTTACATCCTGGCATCGTGCAATAGGGCAAATTAATACTCTCTTAGCCCTACCCTGGTAAATTATGGCCATTAATATTTACCTGTAAAGGATTTTGTTGGGGATAAAGTGGTATGTTAATCACTATGTACACACTAGCCAATCAATAAATGTCACTTCAAATGTATTTATGACATCATACTTGAGACAGAACACCCGCCATTTAAGATGGAATAAATTACTATAAAATATTTTAAAGGTGAACAATAGAGCACAAAGGGAATACAAAGGAAAAAATAAAATTGTGAGTTTCATATGAAAAAGGCTATGTTGCATGGGCATACCTGTTTGTTGGATGTAGGAAGATACACAGTTCTGTGAGCTTTAGAGGAATGCAAACGACAGCCCTGTGCTGCAGGGGCTGTCTCTGAAGGCACAGGCTCTGGGAGGCTGGTGGATGCCGGCCACACACAGGTGCTCTGCACTGAGTTCAGTTTCGAAAAGTTCAGTTCCGTGACTCACTGACATCAGACAATTGTCCAAGTCCTCTAAGTCTCTACTTTCCTCTCATGGGAAATGGGGACATGATGGCACCTTCCTCATAGGTCCTTGGGAGGATTAAATGAGCTGTCAGGCTCAGTTAAATGTCAGAGGACAGAAATGCTATTTTTAAAAGAAACAGCTGATGTTGAGGTGCTGCTTTAATTTTCAAAGAAGAGGCAGTCATAGAACTAGAAGCGCAGGCATTTTTATACAAAGACTATTAAAACAATATGCCATGTAATATAACTGCATCTACCTGTCATCTTTGCATTAATATCACCTTATAGAAAAAAAGAGTCAAATGTCATATTTGATCTCATGTCAGCACTTCAGAGTACCCTAAAAAGGAACTAACTCCATAGCAGCTGTTTGAATCCTTTGCATAAGGAAATACCCTCAATCTCCCAATGCTTTCTCATTGATGTCTCTTTTATTACTCTCTACATTGTCTATTCTAGCACTATTAAATTCAAACCACTGACTGCCAATCACTTTGTCCAGCTCTTTGCATGTAATATTCTTTCCCTCATTTTATTTTTTATTTTTTTAAAATATATTTTATTGATTTTTTACAGAGTGGAAGGGAGCGGGATAGAAAGCCAGAAACATCGATGAGAGAGAAACATCGATCAGCTGCCTCTTGCACACCCCCCCTACTGGGGATGTGCCCACAGCCACGGTACATGCCCTTGACCGGAATCGAACCTGGGACCCTTCAGTCTGCAGTCCGATGCTCTATCCACTGAGCCAAACCGGTCTCGGCTCTTTCCCTCATTTTAAATGAGGTTTGAACATCCAGCCTCAGGTTAATATACCTAATCTCTCTATTCTTTCTTCCCGATAAGGAATCTTAGTTTTGTTTTGTTTTTCGTTTTGTTTTGTTTGCTTGATGTTTTTGCAAAAGTGCCACTTTCTACTGATTTAAATGCTTCATAAGACATTATATCCCTTTGAAAGTTATAGAAATTCCTAAGTAAGCCCCAGAAGGAATGAGTACTCAGGTACATTCATGAGATGCCTGTGCCAGGATTCCAGATTGACCTTTTAGCCTAAATTTATATCTCTACCAAGGAAGAGGTGATGATTATAAGGCCCTGGGCAGGTAGTTCTGTTGGTTAAAGCATCATCTCAATATTCCATGGTTGTGGGTTCAATTCCTGGTCAGGGCACATACAAGAATCAATCAAAGAATGTACAAATAAGTAAATCAACAAATTGGTGTTTTGCCCCCTTACAAATAAAACAATACACAAAATTTTTTAAAGAAAGGGTGATTTTTAGATCAGAGTTTCTCCATCTTGACATTATTGGCATGTTAGACTGGCGACTTTTCTGTTGTGGAGGCTGCCCTGTGCACTGCAGCACATTCAGCAACAGCTCTGGCCTCTAACATTATATGCCAGTAGATATCCCCTCTTTCAGTGTCTACAACAAAAATGTCCTCAGACGTTGCGAAATATCCATTGTGGGCAATCTTGCCAAGGATTACTCTAGGCCAATGATGGGCAAACTCATTAGTCAACGGAGCGGCAAACCATGGCTCCCAAGCCTCATGTGGCTCGTGAGCCAGTTTGTCGACCACTAGGTGGTTCACTAAAAACATTTGCATTAGCATTCTTGATGTTTACACTAACACAAGTTCCTTGAGGGCAGGGAATTTTTCTATCTTGTTAAGTGGATAGTTAGTATAGCAGACACTCATTAGATTTTTGTTGAATGAACAGTGAACAATGATGGAGTATCTAACTGCATAGAGATTGAAAACTCCATTTATCACATTTTAGCAGCACTGTTTCCTTAAGAATATTGTGCTTGCTTTTATTTAACATAAATTCAGTTCATATCACCTTTACAATCCTATATAATAAAAGAGAAACATACAAATGTGACATTACCTTCTTTATGCTACCAGCCAATCAGGAGTGTAGGGCGTGGCCACAGCACACCCAAGGAGAGGCAGGCGGGGAGCTGGGTGCAAAATATGGAATGCTTCACAAATTCATGTGTCATCCTTGAGCAGGGGTCATGCTAATTTTCTCTCTATCACTCCAATTTTAGTATTAGTGCTGCAGGAAGCAAGCACGTTATAAGCTCTGCCTGCATGGTATTTAAGGGCCTGCGAGATCCCTCTTTTTCAGTTACAGTGAAAGAGTCGTGTCCTTTTGCAGTGATCTCGAGTAGGTTAGGGGAATTTGATGCCATGGGATCCCCTCACGACCCTCATATGTTGGTTGCTCTGATAGTTAGGCTGCGACTGAGCTGCTGGGTTTACCTGGGTTTATCTGCGTGAGACATGCAGATAGTGCCTGGGGCACCTTGTGTAATGAGTGCAAGGCGGGGCTGTGAGTCATCAGGCCCAGGTGCTGGGTCGGAAATGAACATGGACCACACCTCTGCTCATGGCACTTTCCAGGGCCTAGGGAGTGGGAGAGGCTCGGTCCTTGAGGCATCTGTGGTGCTGGGAGAGCTAGGCCAGGACAACACCATACTTCCAAAGCAAGTGTTTCCCACTTAAATATCCTCTGATGAGTATCTTTAAAAGCAAAGTATATATTCAGCCATTGTAACACCTTGAAAAGTCAAGGTAATTCCTTAATATCACCTAATATCCACTGTACGTTCAAATGTCTTTGTTTCAAATATGCCTTTTACTGTTGGTTTGCCAAGGATCCAAGCGAAGTCCCATTGACCACATTGTATTTGGTTACTTGGTCTTTAGGTCTCTCTTATTCTCTGTCGTCACCCCTCCCCATTTCTCCTGCAGCTGTAGTGGGGAAACTGGATATTTGCCCTGTGGAGCATCACAATTCTTGCATTTGGCCCATTTCTTGCTGATAATGTCATTTAACTTCTCTGTCTTACATGTTCCTTGGAAAGTCATAGAGCCAGATGCCCGGTAAGCCTGCGGTCATTGCATCCCAGCCTGACGCCGGCGGGGTCCTGCTGAACCAGTGGGCTCCAGGGGGTCACCCGCTGGACCCTCCATAAAGTCTGGACCAACAACCCTGAGCGACCTCAATAACTTTCAATTTCAGGAGGGAAAGAGGGAGCTGGAAAAGTACAGGCACTGTGCTTTGGCAGAGGCGCAGGAAGAGGCGCCTAAGGGGTCCTGGGTCTGCAGCGCCCGGTGCACTAAATTCATGCATGTGGGGGGATGCTCTTTCTAGGCAAGGCAGGGAAAGCAGGAGAATGGGAGCCAGGGAGCTGGGGAGGCACTAGGTGTGTAGCAGGGCCCTCCAAAGGGCAGCCTTTGCGGGGAGAGGCAGACACACAGCCCAAAGGTCCACAAGGTGAGATACCCCCGCACCCTCCTTCCAAGTCCCGCCGATCTCCGCAGTCAAGGTTGGACTCACCTGGTTCTAGCGGGCCGAGCACTCTGCGTTCGGCACCCATGCCCCCAGTGATGGGGTCCAGTTGGGACTGAGCAGAGGGGACCAATTGGGGCAATCAGGCCAGCAAGCAGAGTGGTTAGGGGTGTTCAAGCAGTCAAGCAGGTGGGTGGTTAGGAGTAGATTGCGAGAGGGTTGTCCAAGTGCCAGTTTAGGCCTGATCCCACAGGGATTCCAGATTGGAGAGGATGCAGGCTGGACTGAGAGACAACCCCTCCTCAGCCCCCCCCCCCCCGCGTGCATGAATTTAGTGCACCGGGCCACTAGTATAAGATAATTGGGAGCAAGTATTATACTCTCCTTCTCCCCAGTTCAACATATTAATCAATTCTGTATGTCATAAAATTTTTACATATGCTGAGTGATAGATTGAAATATCTCATCTTTAGTATAGCAGCACTATTAAGACAGGAGATGGATCCAAGTCTCTGAGATACAGATAAATACTAGAAAAGCAAAAATATTCCTTTGCAACCAATTACATTTACATATTTGATTCTGAGTTTCACAAAACTTTACATGTTCTTTATGCACTAATTCAAGAATGGTATTCCCTCATCCCATAGTCTATATGCTTTGTTTTGATGAAAGTGAGTTTTCATATAAAAAAGCAACTGCTGCTGAAATTGGTTTGGCTCAGTGGATAGAATGTCAGCCTGCAGACTGAAAGGTCCTGGGTTTGATTCCGGTCAGGGTCATGTACCTTGATTGAGGGCACATCCCTAGTAGTGAGTGTGCAGGAGGCAGCTGATCAGTGTTGCTCTCTCATCGATGTTTCTAACTTTCTATCCCTCTCCCTTCCTCTCTGTAAAAAATCAAAAATATATGCTTTTTAAAAAGCAATAGCTGTTTGCAGTAGCCAGTTTGGAGTCTGAAGGGTTCCAGGTTCGATTCCGGTCAAGAGCATGTATTTTGGTTGTGGGCACATGCCCTGTAGAAGGTGTGTAGGAGGCAGCTGACTGATTTTCTCTCATCAATGTTTTTAACTATCACTCTCCCTTCCTCTCTGTAAAAAATCAATAAAATATATTTTTAAATAAGCAGCAGCTGTTTTCAATTACATCACCCATGTTTAACATTTGCAGCATCGTAACTGACCACTGAAGAGAGAATTCAGGAATATTTGCTTTTGCTATTGGAAATAATTCTTACTTCTTATTTGTCTACTTAAAATACAAAAATCTGTGGCTGATTATATAAGGCTTATGACTTTCTTGATCTTGAGTCACCCTTGGGATCCCTGGGTCTTCCTCCTCTCACAGAAACACTCTGTGATTAGAAATTCACATCGTGATCATGTTTCTTTAGGACAATCAACAGCCTCACATCTCAGAGGGCTATAAGAACAGTAAACCACAAAGTGACCAAAATGTATGACATCGGTATTTTATTTGCTGTCATGGATTCTGTTCCCTAAAGGAGGCGTCCATAAGTGACCACAGAGTTATCTGCCAGCAAGATGCTTGTTCCCAGCCTGGAGGATGAGAAGTGACAGCAGCAAGTCATACATGAAGTCTTTCTAGTTATGATTCCTTTCAAATGGCTCTTACTTTAAACCACTTTCATAAAATATTATCAAAACTTATACTTCTCTCTACAATTGTTTTCCATTAAAGTTTAGTGCCAGCTGTCAGAGCTGTAATGTAAGCCCTTATTAGCTCTTATAAGTTCTACTCTGGAACTAATAAGGGATTGTCAAAACTCCAAACACAGACCTAAGTGGGGGCAGAAATCACAGGAAAGAAGGTGGAAAGTGTTCGATGAAGCTGTACTGGCAAAGCAATCACTCTGAAACTTTTAGCAATGCATTTCACAGAATCTAAGAATCTCAGGGGGGGGGGGGAAGACCTAGTTCTCAATTTATTTTGCATACGGTTTTACTTCTTCTCCTCTGGAAGGGCACAGCTAACACAGTAAGATAAATAATTGAAAATTTTAATAAAATATAAATAACTTCTTCAGAATTTTTACACGTATTCTGAAAAATTATATTGCATTCTCTAAATTTTAAAATATAGAAGTTTGCTAAGATCTTAATAGCTAGAAAGAAAAAGTATAGTTTGAAAAATCAAAGATAAATAATATTATTTACAAAAGTGATAGATTATATAATATATAAGGTTTTTAAAAATGTGTTTAATGAAGTGGCATGCAGCAAAGCAGAACAAAAAAATGACTGTCCACATGAACCCCAGAGTAGTCAAAGTTACAGAAATAAAAATTGAAATGAAATTTCAAGACTTCCTGTAGAGTCTTACTAGACTTGACAGTAATTTATGATGACAGATCCATGAGTATAGGATAAGGTGTTATTTATTAAGATGTCAAAGTCAGTATAATTTTTATATATTCAAAATAATCAATATTCCTTCTCTTACAAAGAAATGTGGCTTTTCCTTGAAAATTTTAATCACTTTTCAGATTAGTTTACATTAATAGATCCTTAGTAAGTGGTACACAGAACAATGTTCTGGACTACCTTTGAAAATGAAGCTGAAAATGAAATGACAAATAATAGTTCTTTTGAGTAAAATCAGAACTACTTTTCTTTCTGCAATTGGAAGTCATTTTCCCCCCATGTCTTAAATTAGCTCAGTGAATTCTGTCCTAGAGAGCTTGATTCATATTTTGCCACAGACAGACCCTTAAACAAATAAATGATTCAAGAGGCAAATTATTTGTGTTCTCTAAAGACTATGCATTTGGCATGTAGGGGTTACCTAAATTATTACTTGGACCAAACCAGGCAAAGCCTCTAAAAGTTTATACAACACAGTGAGGAAAAAGAACTTGGTATCTCAAAAGCAGACACCCTACAGCTATTTGATAAGGGCTGACTGTAAACTAGGTTATAACCTTAGGAAAATACCTTAAGACTGACCTATAAAATGGTCTTCTGGGTTATGATAAAGACTAGTAAAATACCTCTTAAAGAGAAAATGTCATACTGTTTTCCCCTCTTTGAACAACAGATTAATGAGCTTATATAACTAAATTAACCAATACAAGGTACAAGAATACTATTTTACTAAAACACTATAATTCTTATTTAGCTATAATTCTGTTAGAATGTTACTAACATTTATAAAACTGCCTGTGATTTTTAAGGACTTTTATGGTAGTTCACTGCTGATCATTTAACTTGTTCTTATTCATTAGGAAGTATTTAAATGGTAGGATAGAAATTTGTTCTACTCCCTAAATTTAAGGACAGGCATATCTCTCCTAAATATGTTTGCAATTAAATTGTCTCTGGCTGCTCAAAATAGTCTAATTTTTTGTATACACAGAACAAAGAATTCACATTTCTTCCTAGTATCTTCAAGCAAATCCATGGTTCAAATTTATACTGTTTGTTTTTATACAGACTCAAAGATAAACTGCATAGTTAAACAAGTCACAAACAAAATACGCTTCCTTATTTTTCCTATCTTTTTCATATTTGAAACAAGTTTTTATTTAATTACTATTTAGACAGTTCAGCCATGTAATTTGATCGAAAGTTTCCAGTAATATCACACAGTAATTCATGCTAGGACATTTGTCTTTTACTTCATACAATTAATATTGTTTTTCCTGCTGCCGTTTTTACTATTTGGGTGATTCTCAATTATACATAATAAATACCTAAAATAAGTCAAATAGATATAGTTAGCACTACATAGAGAAAGTAAAATGGCTAGATAAATATTTTACTTGATTACTTATTTTTATTTTTGATTCACATAATTTCTTCAAAGTAAGAATATTATTTATTGTTATATCTTCTCCAACTCTGTAATCTAATCTTTTTTACAATGAATGTTAGAATATGTAACAGTGTGAAAGAATTCAAGATTTAGTGTTATTGAAATGTAGCACTTTTATTTTATTTTGCTACAGTTGTTTCCTTGTTTTCTAAACTATATTTTCTTAAATCACTAAAACGTGAGTATCTTTCTGGGTATACAATATAAAACTGTCCATGTAAAATTCAAGGCTGCTTTTGAAAAACCAATGGAAAGACCCATGCTAGAAACAATAAGCCACTGAGACATATGCCAGATGGGAAAAATCAAGAACTGTTTAGAAGAAGGAGGAGAAAAATAAAAGCTAAACAAGAGAGAACAGAGGAAATATCCTCTATGATTGAATAGGTTAGAGGTTTAATGGAACTAAAAATGGAATATTCTGGGGTATGGGGAGGGATGGGATGGGAGGGAGAATCTTGTTTGAAAGAAGGTAGACAGCCAGTGATGAAATCATAAATACATAATTATATAAAATTATTTTAAGATATTTCCTCCCTCAAGATATCTCTATAAAGTCTAAGGTTTAAGGTAACATACAGACTATTAAAAGGGTGTCATATCTAAATGTTTTAATACACATTAAAATAAGAAAGCCAGAAAGGCAATATATTCAATAATGCTGATGACAGATAATAACAATGAGGTTCAAATACCTTTCATCCAGTGCTAGGTACTCTACACTGGGATAAGCAACACATTGGTTGGCAATTTTAAAGGGTAAAATTGGTTAGCCACACAATTGATCAGTAGCATTCTTGGAAGTCTTGAGTTCAAGCATTAAGACACTAAGCAGCAGGAGAGTTTGGTAAATAGAACAACAAAATAAAACCTGAAATTTGGGAACAAAGTTGGCAAATGTCTGTACTATGCTAATGTTGCTATAACTTATTATCTAAATTGGTGAGAAGACAGAACTTGTATAAATCAGACGCTTTGTAGTTATTAGTAAGCTGCCATAACAAATCCATTTAATTTACTTGAAAGTTATTTAGATTATTGCTTATAAGTGGCATATTTTTATTAAAATTAATTGATTTGTTTGAAAAGTCATGGTTGTATAATGCTAAAAGCAGAATGGGAATAAAGGACTGTCGTTTTATACTAAGGAAAAACAAATAAAAAATTTTGTAATTCACAGAAACCTGATCATTACAGTGTAGTCATTAAAAGATGAATCCATATATTAAGAACTAAATGTATAAAATTAAGGGAGAAAATTCAGCATCTTCATAAACAGATCTTCTCACTATAGATCTGAAACTAGTGTTAATTGATTTTTGCAAGTCATAAAAATAATATTCATCACAAATTTATAAAAGAAAAAAGTATTCTCTCAGGCATGTGAAATATTACTACTTTACTTCATCTATTCATCACTATAATGATAATTCATATAAAATCTAATATTTAATTGTTGCAACTGTATGTAATCTAACAAATGCATTTGTTTCAAATTACAAACATGAACATCTTCATGTTCAAGTCTTTCTAAAAGGTCTTGTAAATTCAAAGATAAATAATATATAGCATGTTCTCTCTAGAACTTACATTGTAAAAATACATAGTTGGCACAGAAGTCCCCCAGTATTTATTCCCTCAGTAATTGTCTAATTGAGAACTTAATTATATTCTTCCAGTTTCAAAGCACAATGTTCCAACAAAAAGACAAGATACTTCCTGTCTTAAAACTGAAAAGAACTATTTCTGAATTTTAACAAAAGAACACCTTGCAGTTTTAGAAGGTGCACACAGACTCAGTAGGTGCTAAGAAATTTCTACTGAGATGTTTCATTTTCTCTAGCTCCTCTGTCAAAGCAAGCAGAACCTTTCTGTTATGGAAACCTTGACAGTTCCTTTAAGACAGTTTCTGAACTGACAGAGAAGTAACTGGAGAGTAAGAGTTGGTATTGTTAAGTCTTAGGTGAAACAAACATAATTATAAATAATCCTCAACAAGTCTCCATGCCTTCATACATCATATCAAACACACTTTTCTATAAAGCTGCTAATGTACAAGAACAAGAAAGAAAGTTAACATTCCATGATGAATGCACAGAGATAAAGCACAGAGCAACAGATTCTTCAGTGACATTAATAAGGTACTTGGTACATTAAGTCTAAACAAAGTTTGTAGGAACAGGAATATTTATAGTAACCTCCTGGTATCTGCCTCAAATGTAATTAATTGACTATATAAAAAGCCATTAACATTCTCATTTCTTCTCTTCAAACTGAATCAAAGCAAATAATAGAATTCATTAGCCAGGAAAAAAATAATAAGGATCATGAGGTCCCCTTGGAATTAATGTGAAATTTTCCTAAACCTCCAATCTTAAAAAGTGAAGAGTTATAGTGGAATGTAAGAAGAATGATGGATTTCCTAAATGAAATAAATCACATAAAACATGATAGTCAATGAAAGCAAATAGCAGATGATTTAGGTTTATAATTTTAACTTTTAATGTTATATTTTTAAAGGATGTTTATTGACATCTTATAAAAACAACTCAACCTGAAATTTGACTATTTTCTAAACATCCAGAAAGTTTGCCCAGATCCCAGAAACATGACCTAAATGAGGTTTAAGCCACACACACAGTAAATTAAGAGATACCACAATTTTTTACTCTATCATTAAGTTGAGAAATAACTTTTTAAAACAAAAACTACATTTTAAAATTATATATTAAAGAAAGTGCTTCTTGCACTCTCAAACCAAGTCTGATGCATGACTTGTTACTTTTCTTACTAGTCTTTACATTACCCCGTTATGTTTTAGCTTGTGTAATTTTTAATGTGCATTTCTATCCTATCAAGTTTATCATAATTAGTACTTTTTACTTTCTTGTTGCTGCCTTTTTCTGTATTTTGAGTTTGCTCAGCACACAATTCCTGAATGATTCTTTACCAATATGCCTTACATTGCTCCCTAATTTTCTTCCTCCAACCAATCCATGAGTGAGAAAGTTGCATTTTCTACTCTTACTTTCTTATATTTCTTAGGTAGCAAAGAAAAGAGACCAGCAACATAAAAGGATTTATTGCAGAAAATGTTAATTTCACATCACTCATCTCCTCCCTTATTGATAGCTCCTTCTTCAACAATACCTTTGTTTCAGTCTATTAACCTAATTTTGTTTAGATTTAATTAAAAATCTATGTTCCTTTTGAGACAGAGACCAAAACACTTTACATTTTAAGACACATATTCACTTATATATGTGTGTGCATACACACACACACACGTACACACACGCACACACACAACTTCATATTTTTAAACAACCAAACCTATTTAGCAGTCATAATGTTCATCTTCCTTTTCTAATGTCTAATAGAATTTAGGACATATCAGAAGTTCAATAAATGTTCAATGATTGAATAAATGATTAAAGGATGCTTTCATCTACTTTTTCTCATTTAAACTTTTTTATTTTTATTTAATGTATTGGTGTTACATTGGTTAAAAATTATATAGGTTTAACATGCACAATTCTATAATACATGATCTGTTTATTGTATTAGTGTTCACCACCACAAATCAAGTCTCCTGTCACCATTTATCCCCCTTTATCTTCTTTCTCTTTTCCCCCTGGAAATCACCATTCTGTTGCCTGTGTCTATGAGTGGCTTTTTTTTTGTTTGTTTGCTTAATCTTTTCACCTTTTTCACTCAGTCCCATACTCCCTTCTCCTCTGACACTTGTCTGTCTGCTGTTTTTTTCTATTTATGAGTCTGTTTCTATTTTGTTTCTTCATTTGTTTTGTTCATTAGATTGACCTCAGACCTGTCAGAATGGCTATCATCAATAAATCAACAAACAAGTGCTGGCAAGTATGTGGAGAAAAGGGAACCCTCTTTCATTGTTGATGGGAATTCAGATTGGTGTAGCCTCTATGGAAAATAGTATGAAGTTTCCTCAAAAAATTAAAAATGAAACCACCTTATGACGTAGCAATTCCACTTTTGGTTATATATCCAAAGAAACCTAAAACACTCATTCAAAAGAATATAGACACCCCTGTGTTTATTTCAGCACTACTTGCTCTGAAAGGAGCCTATACATGGCCATCAGATGAGTGGATAAAAAAGGTACAGTGTGAATACACAATGGATACTGCTTAGCTATAAAAAAGAAAAAAGAAAACCTTACTTTTGGGAACAGAATGGGTGGATCTGGAGAGTATTATGCTAAGTGAAATAAGCCAGCCAGAGAAAGACTAATATTATATGATTTTACTTTTTCTCATTTTAGGAATAAATAGGCTGTTGTGAAAGTTTGCATTATGTATGAGAGTAGATAATGCCTTGGTTAGAACTGTAGTCTTATACAAAGACAATTTTGGTTTATCATATAGCTCTGAGAGTGATGGATGAGTTTTTTTTAATATAAAATATTTTTATCAATATAGTTTTCTAACCAAACAGAGATTTTCATAATGCAATAACTGTCCCAACAACTGTCAAGAGTAAGACAGATAATTCAAAATATCTAATTCGATGTCATAAAATAACTAGGTTATAAAATATAAACCTCTGTAAGGCCTCCCTGTGGAACAACCAGAATTCTAATGAAAATTTTTCACATTTTGAGGTAATGACTCAATAAACAAATTATAAAACTCAACTTCTGAAATGTATAAGCTGTGTAAGGTCATTAACTCTTTCTCTTTACACCAAAATTTTCTAAACACAATAGTAAGGAGTCTAAAATCTCAATGCAAATACCTCTCATCATAAATGAATGATTTCCATTAATAATTTTGTAATACTTAAAATTAGTATTTTCTTCCCATATTTACCAAAGCACCTCTGTGCCCCTGGTAGATTTATTGGTCTGTCTTGCACTAAAATTATCCACTTATGTTTGTCTTTCATACTAGATTGTTAGCTCCTAAAAGTAGATAAAATGACTTACTTATCCATGTTTCCCCTATGCCTGGCACATTATTAATTTGTATTAATAAATGGTCAAAAACACTTACTGAGTTGAGTTTGGTAGACATTTTATGCATATCTACATTGCATGACAATCCACATAGCCAGATTTTACTAAATTAGACTAAACCTCATCTTCCTACAATATGACATTTGGCTAGCAGTTCTTCTTTCTTAGAAATCTAGAAACAGAAAAATCTGGGAAATATACTGAAATAGATAAACCTTGTATTAACAGATTCTTAGCTACTTCATGCTAACTTTTTGTGGCCCCACTCATTCTTCTTCAATATATAGAACTGTAACTCCAGTGGAATTTGTGTCCTGGGGGTTCCTAGTCTCTGTCACACTGGACTGAATCATAGGGAAGCTTGTGGGTTGAGGTTAGGACTGCAGACCTTGGGATCAGACTGCCTAATTTCAGATCTCATCTCTCACACTCACTTATTAAGGAACTAAAGGCAAGACATTTAAACTATCAAAGCTTTGTTCTCATTTAAAAATGGAAGTAATATCAATATACATCAATAGGTTATTTCAAAGGAAAAATGAAATTACTTATAATATTATTTAACAACTCAGCACAGTATCTGGCATCTGAATGATCAATTAATGTTTAAAAATTCTTTGAATTGTTACTACAATGCTTGGAATAAAGTAGGTTCCCAATAAAAGTTGTTGAAATAAAGTGAAGGAGTCTCATTTTCTTCTGTTTTAGCAATTAAAAACTTATGATTACTTTTCAAAAGAGTGACATATTTTGTAAACAAAAGACAATAAAATAAACAACTAATGAAACACATGTTTAGCTATTTTGTCATGTTTACCTTTTTGAAGCATTACCATGTCTCTGTGTGTCTGAAGTACTTGAGAGTCTATCTTATTAAAAAACTACCATAAAATTAAAAATTAAGAAAGGAAACCATAACAAACACCAGCACTATAACTGACAATAATAGCAAAATTATAAGCTTCAAGCCAGGCTGGCCTACACTATTACAGAATCAAGGTGTTGAGAACTTGATAAATTAGCAAATGTCAACAAACAACTCTAAGACTATGCTCCAACTTCAACTCACATGAATATAAAATCATCTCTTTTTAAATTCTAATCACATCCCATTTTACACACCATCTCACCATCTCCACTTATACTAAGATTATTGCTATTAGTTTATCTCCAATATATTTTCTTAGAATAGTTTGTATTTAAGCATATATATGCATATATATGTTTTATTCCATAACTAGTATTTTTAAACATTAATAAAGTCCTCAATAATATAGCATTTTTATATTATCAATGAGGTGCTGTGATGTCCTTCAATATAATAAAGCACACAATTCAAGGATATAAAAACTGACATCAATGTGTTCTCTAGGAGTAATTTGACATGGAACATCACTGAATAGCATAGTAGTTACTTTAAAAAAGTGGTTCAGTAAATTAAGATGCAGTTAGTAAAATAATAGCAATTTTGAATTTATTGTGAACTTTCTGAATACCACTTAACATTACTCTTTTTTAAAAAAAATTCTACTGAAGTTTGTCAAATCAGCATGTGTAATGAGCTAATAATTTGAATTCTTTGTCTATTACCACTTTTAAGTAATTCTATTTATCTCACTGATACTTACTTTTCTGTTTCTTATAACTCTGAATAAGATATAAATTACTATGTAAAATTATTTAAAATCCAAACATCTAATGATTAGACTTATTGCTGAGTGTAATACTTTATGAGATAGCTTTGTTTAAATTGATACATATTATTAAAATAGAGACACATTATTTCTCTCCTGGTGTATTAGAGATTGGATCCATAGGGATGAAATTAGAGATGGTGGACAATATTTAATTCCTCTTCAGCTAAGTTTTAATCATTTCACTTAAAATTAATCTCACAAACATCATAGATCACAAATAATACTGAAAATAAAACACAATTCAAGTGGATAATGAAGCTATTGAGTGTTCCCTCTACTCATGTATATAACCAAGTAGTAGCTAGTATGTTGTTTCAATTTTAGAACTTTCAAAACTATACTTAATAACAGTATTCTAAGGTGATTGCCAAGGATCTATTTAATACCAAGAAGTATGAGGATAGTGTGTATCATACTCACCTTAGAATACTGTTTTTTTTTCTATAAACTATATCTGTGGTCAAAAGCAAAATGCTATGTACCATTCAAATTGTTAGAAAGGCAAATTTATATATAAAGAATAATAATTTTTCCCTGTAGACTTGAGATTTACTGAATGCCCTTATGACTAATAACAAACTCAACTTCTTTGACATAGTGTAATAGCAAACAAAAGTGTTAAAACAGATTAGATTCTACAGACTAGGTATGTAAGTATTCCTATGCATTTATACATTTAAAAATTTAATGTATAAGAAAAGACTAATTTTATAGCAATATAATACATTATATATAATGAGATAGAAAAGCGCAAACCTAGTCAACACACTCTAATTCTTTTAGAATTAGTTTACCTACTCCAGTGTCAATGATGTTTCTTTTCTCAAAATGAAAATGACAGGGGATTATTTTTTCTTAGAGTTACATTTCCATAGTCATTAAATAGCAGGAAAACTTAAAAATAGCACAAGTTACACCTCTTGTGCGGTATATGCCAGCACCACATATTCAAACATGTTAATATTTCTAAAATAAACTATGAATCACACATCAAGTGGGATAAACTTAGTCTATAAATAGACTCTGTTCTGTTTAAGGCATGTTTGGCTGCCAAGTAAGTATAGATTAAATTAATTTGTTTCAATTACTCTAAGATAAACTCACAAGTGAGAAATACCACTTTAAGAAAAATAGGGAGGACTTACCTTGGCACATAAAACCCCTTTCTTCATAGCCAGCATTGCATGAGCACTTTCCAATGGGTACAAGCCATTCACCTTCTGTGCTGCAGTACATCCTAGGAGGATCATCCTCCTTGGAATTGTTAACACAAGAACCCCTAACCTCCACCAAGGATTGAGAATCCATTGGTACTGTGTCTGGAAACATGGCCAGATTCTTCACTATAAATGGGCACTTTTTGAAGTACACTCTCACGGACACCAAGGCAACACAAGCTCCAACATCTTGAAAAGCCAAATAAAATCCCTTTTTGTTGACAGGACCTACTTCTCTAACTTCAGTGTTGAGTTTAAGAATACGGTCCCCAAGATCCATTTGCGTGAAACTTTCATCAGCTGCAATAGTGTCAATCTTTGTAAACTGGTGTTCTCGGAACTTGACCCCATGATCATCATCAGACTCCATGTAGTACAAGTTGAAAGTCTCCTTGCAAGTCCCCAAAACAAATGGGATGCTATTACAGTCTCGGAGAGTGAACTTGAGCTCCACATAGACCTTCTGAGCTGAGTTCCTTGGGACCCAGTTGGTCCTCAGCCAATTATTTTGACTATGTTCCATTACATTGCACACCTGGTAAGTCCTGATGGGTGTGTAATGCTCGTCAACACCACTGATTTCTTCCCACTGAAGAACCATAGGAGAAAAAAAAAAGAGGCACTTAAGTTAAAAATAATGAATAAGTAAGATGAGGGTGCTAATGGTGTCACCAAAAATACAAAATAAATAAGCTAAAACTTTAGTGTTACTCATTAAAGGTCATGATATAGAGAAATACCATAACATTCTTGATTTTTTTTATTTGCAAGATTCTCTAAATTCACTGACACAGAGTAATTTACACTTTTGATGAATACATGTGAATTGCATTGAAGTTTGTGGGACATTCAGGGGAAAAGTTGCTTAGCATTTCATTAGACCACAAATATTCCAGCATTAAAACCTCAACTCACTCAGACCAGCATGGCTCAGTGCTTGAGCATCCACCTAAGAACCAGAAGGTCACTGTTCAGTTCCTGGCCAGGCCATATCCCTGGGTTGCCAGCTGAATTCCCAGTGTGGGCATGCAGGAGGCAGCCAATTAATGATTCTTTCTCATCACTGATGTTTTTATCTCTCTCTCCCTCTCCCTTCCTCTCTGAAATGAATAAAAATATATTAAAACAAACAAGCAAAAGGCTCAACTCAGGCATCTTCAATAACACTATAAAATGGTTTTATTTTAATTTTTGGATATATTTTGTTTGTTTGTTTGTTATTAAAAACTAGTGGCCCGGTGCATGAAATTCATGCATGGGGCAGGGGTGTTCTTCAGCAGTGCCTGCACCTCTCCAATCAGGGACCCCTTGAAGGATGTCCTAATGCCTGTTTATAGGGACAGGGCCTAAATTGGCAGTCAGACATTCCTCTCACAATCCAGGACTAATTGCTTCTAATGGCACTCCTGCCTTCCTGCCTGCCTGATTGCCCATAACCACTATACATGCTGGCCTGATCACCCCCAACTGCCCCCTTCTGCCAGCCTGCTTGCTCCCAAATGCCCCCCTGCCAACCTGATTACCCCCAACTGCCCCTCATGCCAGTGTGCATACCCCTAACTGCCCCCCTGATGACCTGCTCAATCCAAACTGCCCTCCTGCTGTATTGATCACCACCAACTGACCCTCACTGATGGCCTGCTTGCCCCAAAAGGCCCCCCTGCTGGTCTGCTTACCCCAAATGGCCCCACCCCCCACCAGCCTGATTACCCACAACTTCCCTACCCTCTTGGCATCTAACCACCTCTACCTTGGCCCTGCTACCATGGCTTTGTCCAGAAGAACATCTGGAAGGTATCCTGAAAGGTCTCACAAGCTAATTAGCAAATTGCCCTTTAATTAGTATAGATAGAGGACTGGCACATGGGTGGAGATCAGCTGGTTTGCCCTGAAGAGTGTCCCAGATCAGGGTGAGGGTTCCCGTGGGGTGTGGGGCAGCCTGGACAAGGAGCCTATGGTGGTTTGCATGCCCTCATGGGGTGAGGGTCCCTGCTGGGGGGGGGGGGATGGTCAACCTGGGTGAGAGGCTGAGGGTTGTTTTTAAGCTAGCCACACCTTCTTTGGGGAGGGGGTCCCTGCTGGGGTGCCTGGCCAGCCAGGGTGAGGGGCTGATGGCTGTTTGCAGGCTGTCCAATCCCACCAGCAGGGACCCTCACCCATGGGAGTGTGGCCAGCCTGAGTGAAGAACTAAGGGCTGTTTTCAGGCTGGCCATGCCCTCCCGGTGATCCAGGCTCCCAACCACTCCCTTTTTTCATCTTTTTTTTAATGCCTCTTTGAGTGGAGTTCTCCTTGAGCAGAGGCTATGGACTACTGGAAGTAGGTATCTGGGATTTATTTATCTTCTATAATTGTATCTTTGTAGCCTTGAGTGAAGGCCGGTGCCAGCTGGAAGCCTAGGTTGCCCCTGCAACCCAGAATCCCAGAACCTTCTTTAGCAGAAGCCAGGGCTGGCTAGAAACAGGTATCTGGGATTTATTTATTTACTATAATTGTAACTTTGTAGCCTTGAATGGAGGCCAGGGTCAGGCAGGGTGGGTGGGAAGATTGGCTTCCTCTTTCGCTGGGGGCAACCCAAGACTCCTACTTGCTCTAGCTCCATGGACACCGCCATCTTGGTTGGGTTAATTTGCATAGTCACTCCTGATTGGCTGGTGGACGTGTCTTGTGGGCATAGCAGAGGTGAGGTCAATTTGCATGTTTCTCTTTTATTAGATAGGATAATGAAAAAATATGACTGCCTAAATTAATATTTTCCCAATTTGGACCACATTTTGGTAAAATCAGAATATGGAAAAGCAAAGTAAATCTAAATGACACTATTACCATGTATCTTCATGTATGACATTTTTAATACAGTCATGGTGGACTATCAAAGAAACTTTGAAGTAAAAATATAAACATCTCTTCTTCCTGACCCAAAATAAAAGATAAAATAGTTATGCACAAAGAACAAAAGAGTAAAGTGTAGTGAACATTTTAATTCTTAATATATTTTTTACACAAGAAAAAAAAATAAATGGCAATTTGTGTTGTTGCTGTCATAGCAGTTAGTCTCTCCAATCCTTAGAGCAGGTTTTGAGAAACTTTTAAGTTGGCATCGGCTAGTTTGTGTTACTTACAATTCCATGACTATAACAGTTTTGCCCACTGCTGCCCGGAATGTACAATTTTTACCATGACATTCTTGAATTAAAAGGCTCCTCATTACCTATGCATAACTCTCATTTGATGTTTGTGTTTTTCCAAAAACTGGTGCTAACCTACGTTTATATTTTGCTAGAAGTGTGAATCGAAATTAGTGGATTATTTTTCACTATGCACATGTCATGTTCTCATCAATATAAAGTCTTTCACTATTTTTAAATATACATTTGATTGTTATTTTGTTTATGGTATTACCCCAAATGGACTGTGTCTTTTTCTCCTTGATGCCTTCCATACCCCACTCATTTTATTACATGACAATGTATTGTATAACCCTTATTAAATACCATAATTAATTCATGAAACATGTTAAGGATAGTTTAGTTTTGCTTCAATGCCTTTACTAAATATTAGACCTCTTCATATCCTCGGTAGTATGCAACATAAAACTTCACCTTTCGGAAGACACATACTATTTTTTTTCTTATGATACATGTAGAAATAATTCAAGAAAGTAATACATATAAGGTTCTTGTTAGATAATATATCTTAATTTTTAAATAAATTAACAAACAAAATCCTTGTGAATCCCTTTATAAATGTATTCTAAATTTTTCTCCATTAAGGGAGTGGCAAGTTGTATATACCTTTAAACAAAATCAATGGCACTTAAGGTATATTAACATTTTTCTATATGTATTTATTAAAAACACATAGAAATTAATTTCAATCCATAACTTCTGGTCACAAAATTAGATGAAATGTTAACATATTAAATTGATGACAACCACAAGAAAAGAAATATGACATTTATTTGGCCTTTGACCTCATTAGAAAAATAAATTATTTGCATTAGGGTGTTTAAATTAACAAAACTAATTTGTGGACTACCATTGATACAATTAAAAGAATTCTTATTCTCTCTCCCTTTCCTACAAAACTAGAAATAAACCAAAACAAAAACTACTATTTATTTTAATAATCTCAATCATTCAAGATCTAGAATATTACAAAAGGCATTAGTTTTCTGGAGACAAAATGGTTTTGACTTAGGTCCAACAACAACAACAACAACAACAAAACAAATTTGTGGTATTTTAGAAAACCTTAGAGTTAATATATAAGACATATTTATATCTTAATACAAGAAAATAAAATATTTATACTATGCTTTTGCTAATCAACAATACACCATTTCCAACCATCAACTCTATAAAATTTTAAGAGGAAAACTATACATGTGAGTCTCAATCCTCAGGATTTTACATTGAGATGCTTATAATAGTATAGTCATATTTGAAACAAAATTAATGTATATGTTTAATACCAGAAAAATAAAAAGCCTGACTGGTGTAGCTCAGTTGATGAGTGCATAGACCTGAATAAGGAAGATTTGCTGATTTGATTCCTAGGCAGGTCACATGCCTAGGTTGTGGGTTTGCCTCCTCTCTAAGAGTAGTAAGTGTATCCTCAGGTAAAGATTTAAAAAGAGAGAGAAAGAGAGAGAGAGAGAGAGAGAGAGAGAGAGAGAGAGAGAGAGAGAGAGAGAGAGAGAGAGAGGAGAAAAGGAAGGAGGGAGGGGGAGGGAGAGAAGGAGGAAGGGGGAAGATGGAAGGGAGGAAGGGAGGGAGGAAGGAAAGAATGAAGGAAGCGAGGGAGGGAGGGGAAGAAGGGAGGAAGGGAGGGAGAGAGGGAGGGAAGGAGAGAGCTAGGGAGGAAGAAAGAGTGAACAGAGTTGTAGTTCCTCAAAATTCTGATACTCTAGTGTGGAAAAGTCATTATGATGTGGAACGACCTCTGTGGTCATCATATTGGTTCTCCAGTGTCACTGTAAAGACAGAGCCAACAAAAGCCCCAGAAAATAAATGTTTTCTGTAGACGTTTTAAAGAAAGTTAGCCCATGACATTATTTAAGAACAAACCAATTGACTTAAAAAATTTAGGTCAATATTTCCTTTTCAGAATATATGTGAGTTTGTACTTTGATGAATCGATAGCAAATTTCTTCTGTTATGTATGAGCATTTGTATTAGTCATGAAACAGAAGAGATTATAGAGAGATGTTCATAATTTGATGTAAACTATTATTTTAATTATAGAGGTTTCATTCTGGCTTAACATTTTCCCTCTCAATGCTAATTCAGCAAGCTATCACAAGTCCTTGAATGCAGAGGTACGAATCTCAGAAAGATAATGCAAACAGCACCACAATGATTTGAATGTAAAAGGTTGCAGAAAGCAATTATCACTTCATTAATTTGTGATGAAGACCAAATTGCCTGAAAGGGATAGTAGCTTGCTATCTCAGACCACTTGCAAAACATTATCACTAACTCTGGAATTTACTAAGGACTAAAGATAGTAGAAACAAAATCCCTAACTGAGCATTTTCACAATAGCAGCAGCTAAGCAAAAATCATTAATTAGAACTGCTGTTGTAAACTTTACACTATATAATTCTAAAGAATGTTTATTTACCCTATTTTCTTACTCCAAGAACTAACATGTAATGTTCAGACATTATTATAGATATGTTATTGCCACAATCACTGTCCCAAGGCAGACTCAGAAAATGAAAACAGGTGCCATATAGAAGTGAGTGGTCCAAAGGTTCTTTCTTTTCATTGTATTAATTCCTAAAGAAAATCACAGACAAAGGGGGGTGAAGATAATGGGGGCGTAAGGACACATATGTAATACCTTAATCAATAAAGAAATTTTTAAAAAAGAAAATCTCTGCAAGGCATATGCAGCAGCAGTGTTGTCTTCAGCAGAAGGAGATGCTGAACTAGGAGGAGCTCAAATTGTTTCTAAAGTTCAAGTCCCCCAAATCAACAATTCTGATATGTAGCACTTATTATTCCACCACAGAAGTGAGACAGAACTCAGTGCCCTGTTGTGTTGTGTTCTCTTGTTCCAAATTATAGGACTGGAAACCAGTTGTATCTAGATATCCTCTCCCTAGCAAGGTCACTCTGAAATCTATTCTCAACAGCATAATCACAGTGAACCTCCCCATCGTCAAAAGATAGTGTCGGACACAAAGGAGACTTTCAATTTATACTTTGTGGATAGCAGTTCTAGGTCATTGTGTTAGGAACAGAAATAAAATATTGAAAAATATCTACAATTATAAGAAATATTAATCATGCTCTCTTAACCATGATTGTTCTGTTCTGGTTAGAGAAAGCACATTCTAATCTGGCTGAGTTGCATGCCCTGGGACATGGGAGCTAATATCAGAATGCCATCCATCCTCGTTTTATGAGAACTGCCTACATTATGGAAAGATGTACAATCTTATGGCTGGGACAATCTAGTCCTGGAAGCACCTACCCTTTGCAACGCCTAGCCCCTATTTGCCTGTAATTTGGCCCCGGAGGTGCCCAGAGGCACCCTCTCTCAGCAACGCCCCCCTCCCAGCCCAACCTGCATTGCTTGTAACCTGTCTACTTGCCTATGCTTGGAATTCTTACTCTCCCACATAATCTTTGTCTCCTATGCAATATGAGCAGCTGGCTTATGGGAAGGGGCACAGCAGACTTTTTTGGGATGTCCTGCTCATCTCCCATACCAATGGCAGTATTGGAATAAATGCTCAGGTATGATTGAACCCTGTCTCTACTTAACTGGCTCAAGTAGTGATAGGCAGCCTGAATCTCTTGGTTGTTCGATTACAATTTATTCTAACATATTTTTTGAAAAACCTATATTTTAATAATTAATCAGCATTTAACCTAATAACTATCATTCTGACAAATCTCAATTCTAGTAATTAAGGATTTTTACTCAAAATTACTTTCCTGGATACATTTTTAGCTACTTGGTAATTGGGAAAAAGAAAAAAAATGTGTGCATTTATAAAAAAGATATGTTTGTATTGATTTTAGAGAGAACGGAGGGAGAAGGAGAGAAATAGCAATGTGACTCAATCAGCTGCCTCTTGCACTCCCCAGGGGGATTGAGCTGGCACCCCAGATTGGGAATCTGACCAGTGGCCTCTTGGTGAATGGGAAAACTCAGCCAACTGAGGCATGCTGGCCAGGGCTGCATTCATTTTTCTTTTTTTAAGATGGAGAACCGGAAATACATTTTGGGCATAGGTTACCATGATTTAGAAAATATTAAGAAAGTGAAAAATAACTTCATGATTTATCTAATAAGACATAAATTCAATTTCTTAAAAATCTGCATATGATAATAGAAAAATAATCAATATTGTTATGTTTACAATATTGCTTTTGCATTTCAGTGATTAATAAGAATCAATTTCTTCTCATTTTAAATGTTTATAATTAACTTTGCATTAAATGATTGTAGGTGATATTAAGTTGGTCCATGCTATTCTTTCTCTATATTTTTTTACATTTTTCTTTCCTTGTACACACTCATTTCAAAATTCACTGTTCATCTTAGAAATATTTTCACATTTGCCATATATATATATATATATATATATATATATATATATATAATCCTCACCTGAGGGTATTTTCCAGTAATTTTTAGAGAGAGTGACAGAGTGTGGGAGAGACAGAGAGAAGCATTGATGTGAGAGAAACACATAGATTGGCTGCCTCCTGCATATGCTTTGACCAGGCTCAGGGCCAGGGAGGAACCTCCAATGGAGGTACATGCCCTTGACTGGAATCGAACGCAGGACCCTTCGATCTGCAGGATGACACCCTATCCACTGAGCCAAACTAATGAGGACAATATACATCAATATTTTAAGCATGGTGATGCATAACTGGTTACAATAAGTGTCACTATCAAGTGTCAGGCACAGAAATACTTATAAAAGTCATTATACTTCCAGTTATTTATAAATAGTTATTCTTAGCCCATTCTGGTCTCAAAAGGACATCCATACATATATTTCTAACAATCCTATATAATAAAACCTTAATATGCAAATTGACCAAATAGCAGCATGGTCGCTATGATGGGCACTGACCACCAGGTGGCAGACACTCAACACAGGAACTGCCCCATGGTGGTCAGTGCACTCCGACGGGGGGCGGGGGGGGGGGGGTAGGAGGGGGGAAGCACTGCTCAACCAGAAGCCAGGATCACCACTAGCGAGGGCTTCCCATGGGGACATCCCCTAAGTTGTCCTGTGAGAGGGTGCTGGCCGGGCTGATATACCCCACCCCTCTCAGTACAGAATGTCATGCACCAGATCTCTAGTATTATATAAAAAGTTAAAGTAAAAAAATTGAGATTAATAAAGAATAGAATTGTTTGGGTTTTGAGTTTTTGCTGCTATTGATGTTAACTTTTGATCAAATCAGAGAATTACATTAGTAACCAGAAAACCAAGGAGGAAGAAGATGGAGATTTGATGTTGGAAAGCCAGTATCAGTAACAAGACGCAGGCCAGAGATGAATATAAATCTCTGGAAGGGGCCTGACTAGGATGGTAGGTCAGTATCTTCATAGTAATGACCACTATATATCCCCGTACACTCATCTCTAAACTTCTAAGTATTCAGCAGAAATTTGATAATGGTATTAGGACTGTCTTAATGAATATAGGGAGGACCATGCCCCAGTTTGGATAAGTGTACTAAAAAGAAAACCAGGACAGGAGTAAAAAGACAGAGATTATTGTTCCTTAAATATGTTTTTATTGATTTCAGAGAGAGGAAGGGAGAAGGAGAGATGGAAACATCAATGATGAGGATCATTGATGACATGCCTTCTGCATGCCCCGCCTTCTGCATGCCCCCTACTAGGGATCAAGCCTGCAACCCTGTCATGTTGTCACATGCTTTGACTGGGAATCGAACTGTGACCTCCTGGTTCAAGGGTCCACACTCAACCATTGCGCCACACTGGTTTAGCAGGACAAAGATTACTAACGAGGAAAGCCAACAAAGGCTTTCAGAGTGAGGGCAAGAGTTAGGACCAGGATGGCGTAACAAACTGTTTAGGGTTATCAAGAATATTGGGTAGGTCATGGTACTTTTCACAGTTACAAAAACACACATGTTATTAAGGGCACTATCTCTAGAAAGCTTGATGGTATGGAGATCCTTGTGCCTCTTACAACCCCTCCCTTGAATTCTCTGTACTCAGCAATTCATGTTCACAGATGATTCCATCTTCATTCTCAGTGCTTCTCAGCTCCTTTAACCTCCAGACTGAGACAAGAGCTAGAGCAGTTTGGCTTCACCATTCTATGGCTTTAATGTCAGTTATTCTCCTCTCAGCTGGAAGCAGTGATACTATATTGAGATCTTAGGGCTGCTGTTGCCATAACTTTGTACCTGTGGACAAATGTTCCATATTACTGACCACAGTCAGTCTAATTCCCTTAGGTCCATGATTCTCATATAAAAAATTAGCGAGCAAATTTTTTCTAAAATACTGCTTCACGGGTGTTTCATAATTATTTTTAACTCCCTAGGTAATTCTAACAGACCCTTAAGGTTGAGAACCAATGCTATATGTCCCTTAACTGGATTTGTCATTTCTGCGCTCTACCTGACCTGACAGCATATTTCAAAAACAGCTTCCAAGATTTCCAAATCTCCTCAGAAACTATGTATACATTTTCTAGGTAGCCCTGCCCCTGTCTCTGTAGAATGGCCTTTGCTCAGCCCTCATTCCATCTGTATTTTAATTCCAGCTTTGCCAAAGCCCAGGCTCACCTTATGTAGAAGCTCACCTGAATAACCTCATCTCCTACCTCCCACAAAACTGTATGATATTATTATAACAAACAAAGTAAATCCAATCATAGTGTTCTATTTTGCATCTGGCTGTAAATGCAAACCATGTGCACTACAAATAGATGTAAACAGTGTGTGTGGGAGGGTTACCTTCAGTCACATATTTCTTGAGGAATGAATACGAGACAACTTGTTTTAGAAATGCTGCTACTTTTATGTTTGCTATAGTTTGATAGTTTCCCATTGCAGTTTTCTATTGTGATTTTTTAAAGATTCTTGCATGATAGAAGTTGTATTCAACTCCACATGTATTTATTAAATATATTTTTTAAAAAACCTAGGTCAGAAACCATGGATAGTCAAAAGTTAAAGTGTGATTTTTGTTATGCAGAAGTTTTGATGCTGGAGGGAGAGGCATAGTGTCACACAAGCAAATTATGAAATGCTCTCTATGTGACCTCCTGGGAAAAGTTATGGGGAAAGAGAAAGAATTAACACCACAAGAAAATTCCTAGGAAAGGAATAAGAAAAACAAAATTGAAGGGTAGTAAGGCTAGGATTTCTATAGGGCAAGTACAGAGAGAAAAAAGTGTGAGCAAACCAGAAGATGTATAAGGACATACCAGCTTAATAAATTGGGTTTCACTACAGCTAAACAATAGGGCACTGAGCAATGAGTATGTGGGCAATTACTTAGGACAGAAAGGTCTGGGCCCCTTGAACAATATCCACTGACATGTTGCTACTTCATGTGCTACCATGAGAAACTACTGAAAAAAAGGTACAAGCTTAATTCTAAACTGGGTGCTGGTTCTCTTTGAAAAAGGGTGTGAGGGGCTTTAGAAAGAGCACTATAAAAATCAGAAGAGCCCTAACCTGTTTATTTCAGTGGATAGAGCATTGGCCTGCGGACTGAAGGGTCCTGGGTTCGATTCCAGTCAAGAGTGTTTACCTGGATCATGGGCACATTCCCATTAGGAGGTGTGTAGGAGGCAGCTCCTCATTGTTTATCTCTCAGCAATGTTTCTATCTCTCTATCCCTCTCCCTTCCTCTCTTCAAAAAAATAATTAAAATATATTTTAAAAAATCAGAAGAGAAGCCATAATGTGACCTTTGTTGAATAAATATACACTGAACATTACTCAAAAGATCATAAAGACATACACATTTTTTATGAATGCATATAGGTTACTTCTACAGGTGCAGCATAACAGCTGCTTGTTATGTTAGAGTTTTTTGATTACTAATTCATATTTCAGAAAGATCCCTGTGCTGAAAAATTGTAAGTATCAGCTGAAAAAACATCTAAGTGCATGATATAAATCCATGCATGTCTTTAATACTTCTCTTATGAAACAGTGTTCTCATTATACTCCAGCATTCCTTTCAGAAATAATTAATTTATATTTATTAAATGACTGAGTTAAGGTCTGCATCAAAAATTGAGTAATGGAAAAGATAGACAGATTACCTGTTCTTAAATGCCTATTGTATTTATGTTATATCCATTATTATATATCTTATTATTTTAAAAGGCATATTTATTTAATTATTTATTCATTATTCTTTCTACCCAACATGCTTCCTAGTTTGGTCCTTTTTCTCCTTCTAAACATCTCTTTATGTATCTAAAACCAAGTACTTTATAAAGAATAACTAGAATTAAATATTATGTATAAAAAGTAAAGCTTATATAACTAACAAAGCACAGAGTGTGCTTTTTGATATGGAGGGCATTCAATAAAAAAATCAATATTCTGTATGTCAGAGTGACCTTATAATGAGTAAATATAAGATCCATTCCATGAATGTAAGCATTTTTTAAATTTTTTTAAAGAAGGGGAAATTTTCTAGAAATAACATGTCAGTACATTTATGATAAATATTTTTGTAAATGATAGTAACAAATTTTAAAGAAGAAGAAAATAATCTTAAAATATAGGAGATGGTTGAGTTGCAATTAAAAAACAAAAACTTGTCTGGCCAGCATGACTCAGAGGTTCAACATTGACCTATGAACAAGGAGGCCATAGTTAAGCTCCCAATCAGGATGTATATCCAGGCTGCAAGGGCTCAATCCCCAGTATGGAGCATGCAAGAGGCAGCTGATCAATGATTATCTCACATCATGGATGTTTCTCTCTCTCCTTTTCCACCCCTCTCTAAAATCAATTTAAAAAATTTAAGAAACTACCAAAAAGAAAAATTAAGATACCTAGGAATAAACTTAACTAAGGACATAAGAGACCTGTGTTTGGAAAACTATAGGACATTGCAAAAATGGATAGAGGAAGATGTAAACAAATGGAAGAACATACCATGTTCATGGGTTGATAGAATAAACATCATTAAAATATCCATACTACCCAAAGAAATCTACAGATTCAATGAAATCCCCATTAAAATACCAATGGCATATTTCAAATATCTAAAACAAACTCTCCATAAGTTCATCTGGAATTTAAAAAGCCCCCTAATAGCTACAACAATCCAGAGAAAGAAGAACAACATTTGGGGGGTTATAATACCAGATATCAAGCTATATTAACAAGCCAGGGTTTTCAAAACTGCCTGGTACAGGCACAAGAACAGACATATAAACCAGTGGAACAGAACAGAGAACCCATAAATCAAACCAAGCCATTATGCTCAATTAATATTTAACAAAGGAAGCAAGAGCATACAATGGAATCAAGACAATCTCTTCAATAAATGGTGCTGAGAAATTTGGTCAGATACTTACAAAAAAAAAAATGAAAGTAGAACACTAACTTATACCAAACACAAAAACTACTCAAAATGGCTAAAACACTTAAACGTCTGACAGGAAACCATAAAAAATCCTACAAGACTCAAAAGGTAACAAAATAGCAGACATATGTCATAGCGATATCTTTATAGACATAGCTCCTAGGCCAATGGAGACTAAGTAGAAAATGAAGAAAAAATGGGACTACATCAAAATAAAAAGCTTCTGCACAGCAAAAGAGATCATCCATAAAACAATAAGAAAGCCCATTGCGTGGGAGAACATATTTGCCAATGATATTTTAGATAAGGGTTTAATCTCCAAAATTTACAGAGAACTCATGCAATTTAATAAAAAGAAGATGAGTGATCCAATAATAAAATGGGCGAAGTATCTAAATGGACACTTTTTAAAGAGGACATATAGAAGGCTGAGAGATGTATGAAAACATGATCAAAGACACTAATCATCTGAGAGATGCAAATCAAAACAACAATGCAGTACCATCTCACACCTGTTAGAATGGCAATCATCAACAAATCAACAAATGGCAAGTGCTGGTGAGGATGCAGAGAAAAAGGAACCCTTGTGCACTGCTGGTGGGAATGCAGAATGGTGCAGTCATTGTGGAGAACAGTATGATGTATCCTCAAAAAGTTAAAAATGGAACTCTCATTTGACCCAATGATCCCACTTCTAGGAATATATCTCAAGAAACCAGAGACATGAATCAGAAAGGATATATGCACCCCCATGTTCATAGCAGCACAATTTATAATAGTTAAGATTTGGCAACAGCTTAAGCGCCTATCAGCAGATGAGTGTAATAAAAAACTGTGGTATATCTACCCCATGAATACTACACTGCTATAAAAAAACAAAGAACTTTTACCATTTGCAACAGCATGGATGGAACTGGAGAGCATTATGCTAAGTGAAATAAGCCAGCTAGAGAAAGATAAATATCGCTGATGTCACTCATATGTGGAATATAATGATGAACATAATTTGATGAACAATAATAGATCCAGAGACTAATGGTAAGGGAGGGGAAAGTTAAAGATCAACCAAAGGATATGTATGCATGCATAGTAGCAAAGCCAATGGACACAGACACTGGGGCAGTGGGAGTTTGCCTGGAGTGGGAATGGCTAAGGGAGGCCAACTGGGAAGGAAAGAGA
Source organism: Antrozous pallidus (assembly GCA_027563665.1). Taxonomy (NCBI): domain Eukaryota; kingdom Metazoa; phylum Chordata; class Mammalia; order Chiroptera; family Vespertilionidae; genus Antrozous; species Antrozous pallidus. The sequence continues at coordinate 90,809,414 of CM050514.1, forward strand.
CATATGTAAAACTTTAGACAATAAAAAAATCCTCAGAAAGAGAAAACTGCCAAAATAATGTAAAATGCTTAAAGAACTACTGAAAATGTGATTATCTAGCCAGAGGAATAGACTTGCAACAGATATGATGCATTAAAATATAAAATATACCTCAAAAAGATATTATCTAAATTTACCATTGTCAAGGATTTTAATTAAATCTGCTAATCAGAAGTTATTTTTTATATGTGGGAAGAAGATCAATATCAAACAAAAGATGAGAAAGATATAATTTATGTTATACAGGTTTGATTTAAATAGATAAATATTTTTTTTATTTATAAAGTAAGACAGACATAGAATTTCAAAAATGTTATTTTAAAAACTATAACCATGAAATATAACATTACCTGAAATGATCTCTGTGAAGAGATCAATATAAGCTAGTCAGTTAAAATTATTTAATAAATCCTTTGCTTATTCTGTGAAACAGAAAAATGAACATTGTTTATGCTATCAGATATTTCTCTTACTCTGTTTTGCTGTTCATATATATATTGGTTAATGACTACTTTTTACAGAATAAATTTCCCTTAAATTGTAAGGTATAGGACAATTAGAATATTATGTTTTCAATTCTTGGTAAAAGGTTCAATATAAAGTTGCTCAATAAAAAGATAATCTTAGAATTCAGTATAACTACTTGAAAATAATGGGGGAATTCCATGCACATGGGTTTAACATGTCTAGACTGAAAACTGTGCTAAGATCAGCATTGACAGAATTATTACAAATGACCAACTACAAAGATATTAATGCAAAGCAATGGCAGCAGTACATTTCATATCAGTTGTGAGATTCATGTAATTTCCTGCTATGATAATGGGTTACAGCCACAGGAATCACAGTAATTTACCACATACCTGCAGAGCACTTACAGTGATGGAAATGAAATTAACTCATGTCACTGTAGAGCATATGCTAAGTTTCACAGATCTTCAGATAACTAAGTTTATTTTAACACTATAAGTATCGTTTTTGAGAGTATTTGCCTGAAATGTAAGAGGCTTTATAGAACCAATTTTAAAGCTACAGAAACTCTTTCTCCTGAGAGAAAGGATAGCAACTGTGCTTCACAGGAACATTTTAATCATTTATCCATGGAGCATCTGCAAAGCCCAGATTAAGGGTCAAAATCTAGAGACAGACTCTGGATTTGAAACCTAGCTCTGTTACTTAATAGTTTAATATACTATAATTTAATTCACACATCCGAACATAACTGTGAGCTCTTTCTGGAGATGTTGTAAACAAAAGTAGATTGTCTATTTTAAACAGTATGCTGTGCCTGGGAAACAGTAAACTAAAGTTATTGTTACTCAGCTAAAGCCCAGTCAACTAAACATGTAATTGGAATACACTGACTTTTTATCTGTATAAAATAATCCAAAAACATTTTAAGTTCTAAGTTTCCCTATATCTTATCCATCTTTTTTTTAAAATAGAATTTCTTCAAGCTTGTTTAAGGTAACCACAATTTCTATGGTAAAATTGCCCTTCCATATGGAGTAATAGTTTTGCCAGTAATATTCCACACTTTACCAAGTACTTTAGTTTTGTAATTTTTTAGGCATTGACTTCATTATCTTTCACTATTATTTTTCAAACTAGAGACAGAGGCCCAGTGCACAAAATCTGTGCCCTGGGGAGGGGGGATTCTCTCAGCACAGTCCGGGAGCCCTCAGGAGATGTCCTATGATGTCACAGGCCCACTCTCTGTAGGCCTGTGCCATCAGTAGGCCTCCCACAGCTGGAGGCAACCAGCTGATCAGAGGAAGGTGCCACCCCGTCACCCTGCTGCTGCGGCCACTACTGGCTGCTGCAGCCACCAAGGTGTTTTCATCAACAGGGACTCCAGTCCCTTCACCATGAAAAAAAATGACATTTTTAATGCATTTTCAAGATGTCTCTTTTATAGGATATGACATCTTTCTTTCTTTCTTTCTTTCTTTCTTTCTTTCTTTCTTTCCTTCTTTCTTTCTTCCTTCCTTCCTTCCTTTCTTTCTTCCTTCCTTCCTTCCTTCCTCCCTCCCTCCCTCCCTCCCTCCCTCCCTCCCTCCCTCTCTCTTTCTCTCTTTCTCTCTTTCTCTCTTTCTTTCTTTCTTTCTTTCTTTCTTTCTTTCGTTCTTTCTTTCTTCTTTCTTTCTTTCTTTCTCATCCTAAGGATATTTTTCCATTGATTTTTTAGAGAGCATGGAAGAGAGAGAGAAAGACAGAGAGAAACATCAATGTGAGAGAAACATTTTGATTGGTTGCCTCCCACGTGAGCCCTGACGTGGGCCCCCACCAGGGAGGAGCCTGAAACCTAGGCACATGCCCTTGACCAGAATTGAACCTGGATCCTGCAGTCAGCAGGACGAGGCTATATCCACTGAGCCAAACTGGCTAGGGCAGGATACAACATTTCTTAGCCCATAAGTGGACCTTCATTTTTTCCTCCAGGAGTGAGGTGGAAAAACCCTAGATCATCTTCTTGGATTCTTATTACCCAAGTTACAAAGAACACTGTGAGTGGCGTGCAGGGAGCTTAGCCAATGAGCTGTAAGAGAAGGTGTTTCTGCTGAAACTGGTTTGGCTCAGTGAGTAGAACATCGGCCTGCAGACTGAAGGGTCCCCGGTTCAATTCTCGTCAAGGGCATGTACCTTGGTTGTGGGAAAATCCTCAGTCAGGGGTGTGCAAGAGGAAGGTGATAGATGTTTCTCTCTCATCGATGTTTCTGACTTTCTATCCCTCTCCCTTCCTCTCTGTAAAATCTCAATAAAATATATTTTTAAAAAATAGAAAGAAAAGGTGTTTTCTCTGCAGCTAGTGCATAGAGGTGGGACTGCTGGTGGGCTGTCTCCCAGCAGGAGCAGCCCCCCCTGTTTGTTGTGTCTCTGCTCTGGGATCATCTGTGCATGCAGCCTCCTCCTGAGCCAGTTGTGACTGTTATGCTGTCACAGCTAATTTTAATATTATATATATATATATATATATATATATATATATATATATGTTGAGGCAAACCCCTTTCTTTCTGTGCATGAATTTCATGCACCAGGCCTCTAAACTATAGTATATACATATATATAAAATCTATAATATATAAAATATATATATAATCTATAATATATATATATATAAAATCTATTTGTATGAGACATTAATAGGCAGATTCTATGTTTTAATAAAATTAACTATGTGTGGGGACCCTGACCAGCATACACCATATAATAAAGGTCCATTTGCCATATGCATGATCCAGTAGTTTTCTGTACATACTGCACCTTTATTTTATATAACACTGATGTTACATTAAGAAGCTTCTTTGTCTGAAATAGGATAGAATATACTGTTGACCAGTTGGTGGTGAGACTACTTGGTCTGGCTGCTGTGTCTGCAGTAAAGTCTCTCCCATCTGCCTGCAGCTGATCATGACTTCTTCCAATGCCCATTGTCTATAGAGGTCCTGTCCCCAGCAAAAAGGCTGACCCAACATTATGTATTACTGTTATATTACAGTTTTACTCTATACAGAACAGTGTGTTAAGCTTTAGTTATCTCATGTCTAAATAAAGATAATAGTACCTTTCTTATAAGATTGTTCCCTTACTTTTCAGATAATATTGGTAGTTAACAAGTATTTATAAAGCTGTTACCTGAAAACTAACTAATTTATTTTATTTAATGAATACCTACATGCTACAAAATTTTTGGTGTTATCATTATAATAGAGATATAGAAGTCATGGTTTCCTGCCCTTGAAAATCTTGCATTATAAGAATGAAAATATGCATGTGCAAGTCTAATGTTAGACAATTATTCGTTGAACAGAAATCTTATGTGGTCTAGGCCCCTTTTTTGTCCTGGGAAAACAATAATAAAGCCACTAGTGTTTTCATGAAGCTATGTTCTACTAAAGAGAAAACAACGGTAAACATACATAGTGCACATCATAGTGACTGGTTGACTGGTTGATTATCTACCCCATGGTGGTCAGTGGACATCATAGGGAGCAGTTGAACAGCTTTAGCATATCTTTAGCATATTATGCTTTGATTGATTAAAGGGCCAACTGGATGACTGGACACTTAGCACATCAGGCATTTTATTATATAGGATGCTTTAAGAGGAAGCAATAACGGAAGCAAGCGGGGGGACAGTAGTGCATGTTGAGAAGAGAAGTTTTTAAAAAGAAAGGCCAGGAAGACCTCACCTGAAAGGTGATGTTTCAATAAAGACCTGGAAGAAGTGCTCACAGTGAAGGAAGATTTCACTGGTATCAAGAGCATAAAAACCACAAAGAATGAAGTGTATCTGGTATGTCCAGGAAGAGGAGGAAATGAGCATGGCCAGGGCAGAGGGAGAAAGGGAAAGAGTTGGAGATTAGGTCCAATCCTGGAATCTGAATGGGAAATTGGAAAGACTCACCTTTTCATAGGGTCACACTGTTTACTATAAGGAGATTGGGGGAAAAAATAGAGTAGGAATGGGAGGTAGTCATGTGAGATTGTTTGGAATGCAACTGAGGTTTTTCTTATCACTCAAGTGATTCAAAAAAAGATGAGACTTAGAGACATTACATTGGCAATAGTGATTAGGATAGATTGAAGGAAAAATGAAATGCGATGAATCAGTTATTGTGGTTAGCTAAGAAAGGGGTGATGAGGTCTTATACATTTTGCTCATTATTGATTCACCAGTAGCCCTTCACATGAATCCATATACCAGTAGCTCGCCAGTAGTTTGCTGCTGCCCTCCAGTAGCTCTCTGCCCAGTGCCCCACCCTCCTGTAGCTCCATTGATCCCCCACCCTCCCTGCCCTCCTCATAGCTTGCTGCCCTGCCCCTTCCTGTAGTTCTCTGCTGTCCAATTGTAGCCAGAAACTCACTTCCGCCCTTCCGTAACTCTCTGCCTGCTGCCCCATTCTCCTGTAGCTCTGCACCCCTTGTCCCCCTCTCATAGCTTGCTGCTCTGCCACCCTTGTAGCTCACTGCTCCACCCTCCTGCTGATCCATGATCCAATCGTTACATGGCCAGTTGTTAGGTTACTCAGTGTAACGGCCATTTGCATATTACATCTTTATTATATAGGATAACATCCAGCACAGTCCCACATATTCCACTCATTGAGTGGCCAAATGAATGAATTAACTTTTTAATGACAGTAATATTTCAGGGGCAGGATGAAGACTTGGCAATTGAAGGATATTTGGTTTGAGAATATTGAAAAACTGAAAATGACTCTAAGGTCATAAGCTAACATTTGATTATTATATTGACCATTTTATGTAGGCGTTATGGACTTTCCTGGCAATGGATCATGATTTATCCTTGTCCAACACTATCCTTTGCTGTGTTATTGTTAGCAAATTTTACAAATGAGACAAATAAAGCTAAATAAGAAATTCAACAACTTGCCCCAAATCAAAAATTTGTAGATGGTGGAGCCTAGATTCAAATCTAGAATGTTTCAGTTATAAAAACTTTCTTATTTGCCACTATTCTGTTTTGGTGACTTGAAAATAGTCACTAGCAAAGAGAGGCAACAATAAGGTGAAAGAGTGGGTCAATTTTGTTTAATGTAGGCAGAAACTGCTATATCAATATGAAACATAGAAAAAGATGTTTTCAAACATTGGAAAGTTCACCCAGAAGTCAGGGGGGAAAAGCATAAAAATAGAAAATCAGATTTTGTTGTTTCATAATTAAAACTTTGGAAATAATTAAGATGATTAAAAAATAAAAACAATAATTTCAGAATTATATCAAAATGCTTATTCTTACAGGTTAGAAAGAGAAAGATGAACTGGTGAAAGAAATGAAAATGTAGAAATGGCTTCTTCAAAGCATCCATATTGAAATGTTTTCCATATCAAACAGTTTTTCAGGTTGAGCATGGTAAATACTAGGAAAAGAAGCCTTTTTGGAAATAGAGGTGGAAGTAGAACAAAGAGAACATACCAACAATATCAGAAGGGAGATAATTTTAAAAACTTTGAATTTACTATCGAGTGAAAAACAAGCATAGGGTCTGAGAAGAATGAACTGGTGAGCAGAGGATATTGGAGTCTAGAAGGGATATATATATATATATATATATATATATATATATATATATATATTATTTAGCCAACAGAGATTTTTCCCAAACTTTGCTGAACTTAGAGGGTACAGCCAGGAAGAAGTTACAGTAATTGCAGATTTTTAAAGACAATTTTTATTATTAAACAGGGCCTGGAAAATGCATTTTATGATATAAAGGAACCTTGAAATTTTCTTTACTAATTAACATCTAAAGAGAGTGATAAAGTGAACAATATCACAATACTAATAAGACTCCAACCTAGACCAACCAAGATCCAGATCTTATTCTCAGTCTTGTATTAATGACAATAAACATTATTGTCTTTGCAAGGCAGAAAGGACTAATTTTAAAGTGAGTTTTCGTAAAAACTTGATTCACTAGAAATCAATATAATATATTTACCTGGAAATTTCCCTCAGCTCTAGATAAAGATTAATGGGTTTGAAATAAATGAGTGACCATGGTATTGCTATATTTTTAGATGAAACTTGTTGCCTTACTGAAGTTTCATATTTTAAGCATATCAATTTATGTATTTCATAGTTTATAATTATATGTTTTGAAATAATAGTATTTTTTAAAGAAAAAAATTCTGGAAGGATGTTTGAGAATAGAGAATCTTATTTCAATCCTCATCTAACAACAATTGTAAACAAATCAAAAGTGGTAGATATTCCACGGAAAAAAAATATCATCCTATATAATAAAAACATAATATGCAAATTGACTGAGCAGCTGAACAGTGGAACAACCATCCCGATGACCATCTGGATAACCATCCCGGACTACACTGTAACACCCACTGGTGTCAGGCCAGTCAAGATGGGTGCGATACGATTGGTTGCAGGTCCAACCATTGCCCTATGATTACACAGCAGAGGAGGCCCAGGCCACTGGCCAGCGGGGCAATCAATCAGGGGGCTCCATGATTGCCCCAAAGAGGGAGGCCAAGACCACTGACCTGCAGACTATGGCAGGTGGGCAGAACCTCCCTTTGAGAGGGAAGCCTGGGTCCCAGGTGCCAGAGGGAAGCTGGATCCAGCAGCTGGGAGAAAGAAGGCCCACTCTTGCATGAAATTCATGTATTGGGTCTCTAGTAATATCATCCTATCTAATAAAAGAGTAATATGAAAATTGACCCTACCTCCATTAGACCCATAAGCCATGCCCACAAGCCATGCCCACCAGCCAATCAGAGTGAGTGTGCAAATTAACCCAACCAATTTAGTGGTTAAATTTATATATTCTGGTGCAGAAGACAGCGTAGAAGGAAGCCAAGCACTGCAAAAGGGACCAAAGTTGCAGAGAAGCAAGCAAGTGGGGTGGGGGGAGAAGGGAGGGAAGCAGATAGGCAGGGGAGAAGGGAGGGAGTGAGGCAGAGGAGAAGGGATTGAGGAGCAAAGACGGGAGCAAACAAGGCAGCCGAGATGGGAGGAAGCTTTGCTCAGGCCACAGGAAGCCCTATTCTTGCAGGAATCTTCCTGCAGTGGGTCTCTAGTCTATACTAATAAAAGAGTAATATGCTAATAAGACTGGCTAAACCAGACATCTTCCAGATGTCCTTCTGGACAAAGACACGTGGCAGGGGGTAAGATAGAGGTGGTTAGGGGTGATCAGTCCAGCAGGGGAGAGCAGTTAGGGACGATCAAGCAGGCAGGGGAGTAGTTAGGAACGATCAGGCTGGCAGGGAATCAGTTAGAGGTGATCAGGCAGGTGTTCAGAGGCAGTTAGGGGCAATCAAGCAGGCAGGTAGAGGCAGTTATGGGTGATAAGGCAGGCTCGCAGAAATGATTAGTAGTGATCAGGCAGGCAAGGAGTTGTGCAGTTAGGAGCCAGCAGTCCTGGATTGTGAGAGGTATTTCCAACTAACAGTTTAGGTCTGATCCTTATGGCAGTCAACTTGTTGACCTGTTGCTATGACGCACACTGACCATCAGAGGACAGATGCTCTTACAGGTAGATTAGCTTGCTGCAGGGGCCTGGCCAATTGGGACTGAGTAAGATAGGCTGGACATGTCCTGAAGTCCTCCCATGGTTCTTCCCTGGCCTGATCATGCACTAGTGGGATCCCTTAGCCTGGCCTGTGCCCTCTCACAATATGGGCCCTCTCAGGAGATGTTGGAGGGCTGGTTTCAGCTTGACCCCACTGGCCACTCCCCTTGGGAGGGCACCAGACACAGGTTGCATATGGCTGGTGAGCACTGTTGTGGCAGCGCAAGGCTCTCCTAATCAGGACTGATTGGCCGTGAGCCCACAGCAGGCAGAGTGTGGCCAGAATGAACAGGAGTGGTAGGTAGGAAATACAGGCAGCATTGGACTGCAAGTTTCAGACCGATCTCTGCAGGCCACCCAGATGAACCCCACCTGTGCACGAATTCATGCATCAGGCCTCTACAATATATATGATCTGTATATATAGTGTGTATTCTGCAATACATGGTCTATAAGTTTAATTGCCCAAAGTGAATTTGTTTAGAAGCTGAAGCAATGAAATAAATTGGATCTCAAATAACCACCTGTTCAGGATTAGAAATATGTATAATACATAGGTTGTTCATAAAATATGATGCCAGATTATTTACCTAATATTTAAATATCAATTAAAAATACTAGAAGTGACTTAAAGAACTAAATGATATGTGTTTAGAACATTATTTTGTGTAAAAAATTTTCAAACAAAACACTGTCTGGTGTGGCTTGGCCTAGTTGCACCAAAAGGTTGCCATTTTGATTCCTGGTCAGTGTACATGCCCAGGCTGCCATCTTGATCCTGGAAGGGGGTGTGTATCTGGCAGTTGATGGATGTTATACTCTCACATAAAGTTTCTCTCCATCTCTCTCCCCCTCCCTTCTACTCTCTTTAAAAAATCAATAACAAATTGTTAAAAATTTCAGACAAAAGTAATTGCCCCAATATCAAAATTATTGAGAACAGAGGACATTTCATATTGACAAATTAAATTATGAAAATAGACTTATCAAATCCTAACAATTATTCACACAGTAATGCAAAATCCACTGTCAATTGGGGAAACAGTTATTAATTATCATCAGGTCAATTTTGAATTTTAAAAATTTGAATTCAAAATTCATGGCTAACTACATAAGTTACAGAATTCTTATTTTCTTTGTAGACAGTTTGACCAAATATTGACAAATTTTATATTTGGCCCATATTAAGAAAGGTATTTAACAGAATCTTATTTAGTGGGTTCAAGTATTATGTTAATAAAAACCACAACTGTATGTTATTGCACTTCTACTTACTATCAAATAATTTTTTGTCCCACTTCCTACAAAATATTTCAGAGAAAATTTACAGATGAATTTAAATTCTAAAAGTAAACAATAGAGAAACCAAAAATAACTATTTAAAAATACTTCTCTAAATTCGCCTTCAAATATTAAAACTGATGACCAATTCCCATTCTTCTTACTGAGGCTAACATTGGTATACTTTAAATCAATTGTTTATGCAGGATTATCACCAGGATAGTTCTGAATATTTTTTCTCAATATTACATGCCTCTAGCATCTAGAACTACATAGCACTTAATGGTCAAATATACCAATTTGTACTCTGTATTATGATCATTTTCAAAATATGCAACCTGAGTCTATTCTAGGGTTATAAGTAGGATGGCAGCACTGTATTAAAGAAAAACACTATTAACTCCACAGTTTACAGATTTTCATAAGTGGACGGGAAAGTAAATATTCTTATGTGATATTCTAGTCAATTTTATACTTTGGTTATTGGAGTACTAATTTCAATATCTCACAACCATGTAGGTTGTTATAAATACCATTTGGTATTTATTTCTACTTAATTATAAACATGTATATTATCTATAGTATATATGTTACTTTATAATATATGCAGCATATATAGTGGTTTTTATAGTCAGTATATTTTACTCCTATTTGTATTTATTTTCATAGTTTCCTGCTGTAAAATTTTAGCCTTGCTATTTTGAAGATAATTAACCCATTTACCAATAACTCTGGATCCAAGAGGGCTCAGAATATATTATTTACCATATTAGTGGCTCGATGCATGAAATTTGTGCATTGGGGTAGAGGCGGAGGGGGATGTGTCCCTTAGCCTGGCCTGCATCCCCTCTAATCTGGAACCCCTGTGGGATTAGGTCTAAACTGACAGTCGGACAACCCCCTTGCAATCCGGGACTACTGGCTCCTAACTGCTCACCTGCCTGCCTGCTTGATCTCTCCTAACTACTCTGCCTGTTGGCCTGCTTGCCCCCAACTCCACCCTCCTGCCAACCTGATCACTCCCAACTGCCCTCCCCTCCTGGTCTGATCACCCATAACTGCCTCTGCCTCGGCCCCACCATCATGGCTTTGTCCAGAAGAATTTCAGGGATGTCTCATGGTCTAATTAGCATATTACCCTTTTATTAATATAGATAAACAATCATCCAATAATTTTATAAATATTGAACCTAGGTTAGTGTAGTATGAATTCTAGCACAAAATGCCCAGGATTCTCCTGATATGTTGGTGGTATTTCACCAGGCTTGCCTGCTCCTCAACATAATCATGCACAGAATGCTTTTTATTGACCAGACACTTTTCTAATTTTTTATATACAATCTATAATAACAAAAGCATAATGTGCTGGAGGTCCTTCTGGACAGTCTCCCAAACAAAGGCTAGGCTGCAAGGGAAGCCTGGGTCCCAGGAGCCAGAGGGAAGGCAATGCTGGCACCCAGGGAAGCAAGGTCTACTCTTGCATGAATATCATGCATTGGGCCCCTAGTCTAATATAATCCTCAAAAATAACCTATATAGTTAAATATCATTAATATCTCCTTTTGATAGATGAAGACATTAAACTACCAAAAGATTAAGTAAAATCCTATAGTTTCATACTAGGATATGGCAGAGGAGATTAGAACTCAGGCACTCTAGCTCATTGATTGTACTCTTAATCACTCTTTTTGGTTGATTTGGTTTTGCTTATCCTATTTCCCTTCTGGTGTTTATTATTATTACTAGAGGCCTGATGCATGAAATTCATGCAAGGGTCTTGGCCCACCTGCAACCGCTGTGCTCATTGGCCTCTGCCTCCTGTGCCTCACCCCCACAAGCAGTGGCTTTGTCTGGAAGGAAGGACATCTGGAAGGATGCTGGTGTAATTAGCATATTACACTTTTATTATTATAGATTGGGAAGAGAGGCAGTTCCAAAAGGCATACTTCTGTGCCACTCTTCCACTTACATAGAAATCAAAGTTCATCCTTTCCCTGCTCTGCTGCTTCCTAGTACCCACTCAGTGAGCTAGCCATTGATCTTTTTTTTAAAAAATATATTTTATTGCTTTTTACAGAGAGGAAGAGAGAGGGATAGAAAGTCAGAAACATCAACCAGCTGCCTCTTGCACACCCCCTACTGGGGATGCGCCCGCAGCCACGGTACATGCCCTTGACCAGAATCCAACCTGGAACCTTTCAGTCCGCAGTCCGACGCTCAATCCACTGAGCCAAACCAGTTTTGGCCTAGCCATTGATCTTTAAGTCCCAATGCATGCAATGCCTTTTCTGTTAAGATTTTTCCCCTCCCACTGAGACTGAGTCACTGTCTCCTCAGCTGTGCACTTCCATCATTTCCTAAACAGTTATACTATTGTATATATTACCTCATACTGCACTGATTTGCCCAAACATTTTTCTCCAAAGAGGTTACATTTTCCCTGAAGGTAAATTTATGTGATCTTTAAGTGGGATCTCTGTGTGGCTGCAGAATCTAGCACAGTGCTTGAAAATTTACATACTCGCAAGGGTAGATCTTATAAAGGTTTAAAGATGGTGGGGCATAATGGAGACTAAGGGAATTATGATAAGCTAGAGAAGAAATTCCACTTTAATTTTTCATATGCACTCTTGTCTCTTAATCTCACAATATCTAGAGGTCACCAATAAATACCTGATCAACTAATGTAAGAGGAAGAATATAGTTTAACTTTTCCAATAAAAAGAAGAATAAACAGGTAGACATTTAACCATGTGCTATGGACTGAATTGTTCCTCCTCCCAAATTCATCAGATGAAGTCCTAACCTCCAGAATCTCAGACTGCAACCATATTTGGAGATAGGATCTTTAAAGAGATAAATAAATTAAGATAAAGTTGCTAGGGTGAACCCAACTCCAATATGACTGGGGTCTTTATAAGAAGAGGGCATTGGGACACAGGCTTGTACCAAGGGAGGACTATGTGAAGACACTGGGAAAATGCAGTTGTCTGTAAGCCCAGGAGAGAGGCCTGGAACAGATCCTTTCCTCGCAGCCCTGGGAGGAACCATCTCTCCCTGTCAGCACCTTGATCTGGGACTTCCAGCTTATGAGAAAATAAATTTCTGTGGTTTAAGCCAAACGGTTTGTGGTACTTTGGTAAGGTAACCCTAGCAAAGAATATACCATGTGATAACATTTATGCAAAATTTTAAAGTAAAATTTTAATATTCAAATGAAGTTTACACTATTAGGTGCTCAATTGATTGGTTGATTTATTATATTCTTCAAAAGTCTTGCTTCATCTGTTTTCATAGATATGACTGGCAGAGTTTTGAAGAGAGTTAGAAAAAATAAAACAAACAAAAAACACCCAAACACTTAAGACCGTTAATTATATTAATTTGATCCAAAGTGATTAAATATTTTTCATTTATCAATATTTCTTAGAAAATATTAAAAAGAAAGTGTGACCTGATTTCTATATAATATTTAAAATATATCAAAGAAACAGATATAGCTTTTAGATTAATTGGTCATGGTATAGTTAAGCAGTAAAACCTTGAACTGTTACAGATGGAGGATGTTTAACAGTGTCATACAGGAAGTGTCTTAGAGTCTAATTTTTGTACAATGAGAGACCTGTTTTCAGCTGTTGAAATTATGCTTCCAAATAAAAGTAGCTGAAACGTTTGTTTTGCATTATTTTATCTGAGTAGATAATGGCAGAGCTACTGCCCAAAGGAAGGCATAGTAATAATAAATTACAGAGCATATTGAGCAAAATTAATGTCTTCTTACTCATTCCATTGTTAAAAATAGAATACTTATATAGTAACTATTTTAAAAGACTAACTGATGTGGAAAAATATTGCCAATGAAAGCATGGGCTATTTTTTTGGAATAAAAAGAATTGTGTCAGAATAAGTTGATGTTGTGCAATTAACAATTCAAAGTAGCATCTTTGGGACACCAGAAGTTTTCAAGATGAGAAAGGTAGCTCCGAATATAGCTACTAGATAGGTCACAGTATAGTTTTCAATAATATACTTGAGATAAATGATAGGGTATTATTAGTAATGCAATGAAAGTATGGACATTAATACTATAATCCATTCCACTTTATATCATATGGTATATTTCTCATTTCATAATGTATGATCAGTTATCCTTGTTTGGTCCTCTTCATGATCTTAAGAAAAAGCCCAATTTATCCCCTTCAGAAAACCTTATAAACATTTTCTAAGTAGACTGGGATCCATTTAACAAATACACTCTATGTACGTACAAGCATCTGGTCTAGGTAGAACATGAAAGAAGCACTTATTACCGGCTTACTTCAATCCTGCAAAGGTATTTATTGACGTCTGGTTATGAACCAGAGAATATTCAAGAATGAGTATAGAGCCACTGAAAAAACAAACAGCAAAGTTCTATGGAACTTTTATTTTTCAGGGGTGAATGAGAGTAGATAATAGAAAATGAAAGAAGGTGTAAAGAGAAAGTGCTCAAAGACCACGATGCTAGTAAACTGTTCTGGGCAGAGGTTTGAGTGGTGTGAGGAAGAGAACAATTTATGAAGATGGAAAAGATTAACTGCAGGAGGAACAGGTGTGGGGAAGGGCTATGAAGGTATTTTAGATGTGTGCATTATGCATGTCTATTAGACTTCCAAGAAAAGATGACAAGCTATTCTCTTTCTGAGTCTGATATCCAGAAGCACAGTAAAAACAGATGCAATATGGATAGGGTTTGTCATGATAAATACAGTGACCGTGGCTAGGAAATAAGTGAGTTTGGAGCTCTTTAATTATTAGACATAAGGAATATTGGGAGAAACTAGCAAATGAGCCTAAAAAGAAGTGACAAGTAAAGCAAGAGAACTATAAAAATTGTGCTTGAACCCCAAATGAGGAAAAAGGCCCTAGGAGGAGAAGATAAACTAATGATAAGCCTTGTCAAATGCTCCTGCTAGAAGGGAAAGTGAGGGTTGAGGGTGGAGTCACTACATTGGGCAACACGATGCCATTGCTGGGCTTATTCCTATCTGGATTTGTTCCATCTATTTGTTTTTCAAAAACATGTTATTGAGCAACTCTTATGTGTAGGTATTAAAAGGGTGACTATGAAAAGGAATGAATTCATTTATTTTTGTAAGCAAACCATTAAATCACAAAACAAATTAAAAACAAAATGCAGCGACAGTTTTATTATTATTGTTTTACCATTAGGATAAAGTAAGATTTTTTATTGCCCATTAAATTGATCTATTTCTTTAGAATGCTTATTTTTATTTATTATATACTAATAATATAGTTTAAACATGTTTAATGTTGTCAAAACAGGTTGAGTGCTAAAAGAGAGTTTTTGTGATAATTGGCATATAATAGATTCATTTTTCAACAAGTCAAGAGAGTTGTGATAATATCTTTTTCAACCTAATCCTTAAGTGATGTCACAGAGCTATTTCATGGCCCATTATTTCAGAGAAGCGCCTATAGTGACAAGGCTGCTGCTTACTTTTGACTTTTTATACCTACATAAATGCACACACACAACACATAATCAATTAATATTTTCTAAGATACTTACCAATTAATTATAGGAATATACACTCAATAAAAACTAGGGTATATTTTAAGAACTGCAATTATAAGTCCAAATTTATAATTTGCATTTATTAATATTGACTTCATTTACATTCATAAACCTTAAAGTTACTATACCTACAATTATCTGCATATGTTAATGGTGTCATGTATTTACATTTTTACAATATTAATTTGATATAATAACAGGATGAAAGGCTTTCCTATTTACTCAATAACAGAGTAGATATAATATATAGAGGGCACTATTATTTTAAAAAGTAATCATTAATAAACTCTTATTCCAAAAGAGTAAATTCACCACATGACATGGGAATCTAAACTACACATTATTAGGTCCAATACACTTATATAATTAATATAAATCTGAAAAAGCTAATCTTAATTTTATTAGAAAATAAAATTAAACAAAGCAGCAATTATTTGCATGGCATAACTCAGCTCTACAAAATGGGCACATAGAAAACTAAGATTAAAAACATAGCTCAGGTGACAAAATATTCAACAAACAGGTGCATATTGTATCATATTTTTGGTTTTACAAATCTTTGGTTTTACAAATCTTTGACGTGTTATGTTTCTTTTTTAAATGTATTTTTATTGATTTCAGAGAAGAAGGGAGTAGGGAGAGAGAGAGAATCATCAGTGATGAAAATGAATCATTGATTGGCTGCCTCCTGCACAACTCCTACTGGGGATCATGCCTGCAACCTGGAATATTCCCTTGACCAGAATTGAACCTGGGACCCTTTAGTCTGGAGTCCAATGTTCTATCCACTGAGCCAAACCAGCTAGGAATGAAGTACTATAATTCTACACAGTCAAATTTCCTATAAGGTTCCCTACTGACAACATGTTTTTCTATTGTCATTTACCTAAACACTGCATGCACTGTAGAATCAGTACTGCTTGGCTGAATGAAACCATAAAAAGCACCAGCTGGCTGTATTCAAAATGGCACTTGTCCAGGTCTCAAATGACTTATTTATATACAGTGGAATTCCGCCAGCTGTTTAATATTTAGGGCTAATAAATGTAATTGGAAGAACTACACAAGCACAACTAACAAAATGTCTGAAAATACTTCTCAATGTGAAGGCTGACTCTCATTTCACATAATTGAATTTGTGACAATGAAACATAAGTTTAAGACATTTTTCTTTTGAAACAATAAAAAAAATTAAAAGAAAAAATGTAAACTAATCTGTAGGTGAGTTGTAAGCTTACCATCTGGTTTACATTTTATTTAACCATAGATATATAGTGATAGGTAAAGCTTACATCATTAAACAGATGAACAGAGCTATTTAGACAGGTCCCTGTGTCTCTCAGACAAGGGGAAGTTATTAAGCCCTAAAGGAACTCAAAATCTACTGTCAAAATAAATTAATATCTCATGATAATACAGAAATTTTACCATGTGAGAGGTTTATATGAAAAGTTGGAAGCAACTAACTGTGCTAATCAAAAAATATATAATGATTTAAGTTTTTTATTTCTAGAAACAAATGGTAGACTTTAAACAGTACACTTGTACCTCTTGATAGAAAGAAGAGATATAGATGGATGGATAGATAACAGATAGATGATAGATGGTAGATAGATGATAGAGATTATAGATAGATGATAGGTAGACAGAGGATAAGTAAAATGAGGAGGAGGATAAAGAGGTGGAAGAGAAAGAGAAAAAATAAATAGGGAGGGAGAGAGGGAGGGAGGGAGGGAGGAAGGGAGGGAGGGAGGGAGGGAAGAAAATAGGCTGTTTTGTCTCAAATGTAACTGATTGAGAAAAAAATGATACTGTTCTCAAAATACCACTTTTTAAAATACAACTAGAAGTGAACACATCCCTGATTGTGATATTATCTTAAACCTAAAGTATCACTTGCTTAATAGTGTGAATATGTGAACCCAGAATGTTCTGATAACATATAGGGTTGAAGGTCAGGACTGTGTAGAAATAGTGAGGAGCCTGGGCAGTGAAAATTAAGAGGATATAACAGGAAAAACAAAACGTATTCTTCAAATCCCACCTACTCTATAATTTCTTCAAGTTTTAACCCCAGAACAGACATAAAAGACATAACCCTTCAGGCAATAGTGAAATATCAGTAGGTGAGAGTGATGAGAAACTAACAAGGGGACTGAATTCTAATTTTTCTTCTAATTATGTCTCCATGATATTTGGTTAATTACTTAACTATCCTGAAGTATCTATTTTTTCATCTGCTAAATATATATCAAATGTAAGTCCATTTCTGCATAATTAGCCAGTTAAATGTCCATTTCATTTAAAATTAGTGCTGCATTACCCTTTGGACAGATCAAAGGACTGCAGGATCATCAAATATTTAGTTTAAAAAAAAAGAAACATTTTCAAAGTCTAAAAAATATGTTTGATATATTTTAAGGAGAAATATAAACATAAATATTTTTTCAGGAGAAAAGTTGGAACTTTGCCTAACTTTCCTGTTATTATATTAATGATACCGTTTTGCTGTGAATTATATATTAAGAGATGGCATAATGTTTCAAGATTGAGGTTTTAAATGTCATCTGACAAAAGGGCACATCCATAGCCAAACAATGTCTTCACAGAACATATATATATGTAGAACTCAGATAAAAAAAACCACACCTAGAAATAGAGAAGACACAAATAATAAAGTTGGCTCTTCTATTTTAGACATATAGAAATCAAGAATATGATTTCCAAACTGGAGTTATCAAACTCCTTGTTGGCAATGGACAAGAGATTTGAGAATGCTTTGATGATTAATTGACTTATTTTAAAAATACTTTATTTATTTTTTTTTTAAAGAGGAAGGAAGAGGGAGAGAGAAATAGAAATATCAATTGGAGGATGGAGCCCACAACTCAGGCATGTGCCATGACCAGGAATCCAACCAATAACCTTTTTGGAGCTCAGGAGGATGCCCAACCAACTGAGCTCATGGGCCAGGGCCACGCTGATGATTTAATCCCTGAAATAGTAGTTTCTCGCTTGATATCCTAATACCACTGCTGCTTTCCCTTTTTCTATTTTCCCATATGATTCTTCATCATCATCTTACTATAAAACAGCCTAATTAGAAAAATGGGGGTGGGAGGGTGGCAGGGGTGGTAAAATTATTTCATTTTCAATAGTTTTATTTCATTTTGTTTTGTAAATCTCAAGGGATACCAGAAATTCTGACATAAAAAAGCATTGAGTGTCATGAGTACAGAATGTTTTATTGATCTCTTAAAAGGAGCTTTTCAGCATATGTTTAGATTTTGGATTATACACCTGGAAAACATAAGAGTTTGGTTGTTCCAGTACTCATTTATTTTAAAGTCCTCTACTCACTGCTGCTTTGTAATTTCTGCATATGATTATTGAAAGTAGAATCAGTTGTGGCATATCTAAACTAAATTCAAAACAACCAGGATGTAATTTGATTAATGCCAGTGTAAGCTACCATTCTAATGAATGGAAGTATTTTAAGCACAAATAGAGGACGGTGGTTTTGATGCCATGAAATCCCTGTGGCTTGTAACTTACTAAGACAGCAGTGCTGTGCAGCGGCCTCCTTTCTGATGAAGTCACTTAAGTCAAAAAGCTACTCAACTATTTTTACCTATCTATCTTTATGTTTCTCTTGTAAATAAAAGCTTACTCTTTAAAAATAATACCCTTAAAACATATTTATATTTATAGGAGATTTAATTGATCATTTAAAGATCAATGACTTTATTTAATTCACATAATTTCTAAGACCTCACAATTATAATTCTATTCAAGTTTAGAGTTTTGCAAAGGAATTTCAGATAGAATTTATATTAATAAAAGGGTAATATGCTAATTAGACCAGGAGACCTTCTGAACGTCCTTCTGGACAGGTGGGCCTGAGGCAGAGGCGGTTAGGAGCGATTAGGCCAGGAGGGGAGGGCAGTTGGGGGCAAGCAGGCCAGCAGTGGGGGGAAGTTGGGGGTTAGAAGACTAGCTGGGGGAGCAGTTGAGGGCAAGCAGGCTGGCATGCAGAGTGGTTAGAGGCAGTTAGGAGTGAATGGTCTCAGATTGTGTGAGGGATACCCAACAGCCGGTTTAAGCCTGATTCCACAGACCTAAACCAGGAGTCAGATATGCCCTGAGGGGTCCCATATTGGAGAGGGAGCAGGCTGGGCTAAGGGGCACCCTCCCATGCACAAATTTTGTGCACCAGGCCACTAGTACCAGTATAAAAATCTGTAGCTTCCTCCAAATTTCTAAAATAGACAGCTACTTCATGAATCATTCAAAAAACTGTATAAATTTTCAAATTCAAGATTTATGTTCATAAATCAAAAATAACATAAATTATTTGAAAATAATTATTACATTAATAGAAAAGGCCTAAAATATATGTTTTTATAAGCAAATACTTTTTCTTAAAGAATATTAAATAACCACAGAAAAAAATTGGTATAGAGTAATTGTGTGATTTTGAATAACTTGGTAATTATTCAGTAAGGACATAGATGGAATATATTGATGTTTTGTAGGGTTAACATATCCAATGTGACAGGATAATGTTAACATATATTTGGGTGTTTGATGGAGTTGCACAGCAAAAGAAAAGATCAAATTTCATAGATCCCACCCAAGCATGACTCAGGGTTGTCTTAGTCAGTTCATTGCCTTATAACAAACTAGGAGCCTGGTGCACAAACTTCGTGCACTGGTGGGGGCGTCCCTCAGCCCAGCCTGCCCCCTCTCACATACTGGGAGCACTCAGGGGATGTCCTACTCCCTTTGTAGGAGGTGACCGGGCTGATCAGCAGAAGGCACCAGCCCCATCACCCTGCTGCTGCAGCCACTGCCAGTCACTGCAACCACCAAGGTGTTTTCATCAACACAGACTCCCTTCACCATGAAAAAATAACAACTTTCTTTAGGCATATTCAAGATATATCTTTCATAGGATATGATATTTCTTTCTTTCTTTCTTTCTTTCTTTCTTTCTTTCTTTCTTTCTTTCTTCCTCGCCTGAGGATATGTTTCCATTGATTTTTAGAGAGTGTGGAAGAGAAATGGAAAGACAGAAACATAAAAGTGAAAGGTTACCTCCTGCATGAGCTCTGACCTGGGCCAGGGAGGAGCCTGCAACCTAGGTTCATGCCCTTGATCAGAATTGAACCCAGACCCTGTGATTGGCAGATCTAAGCATTAACCACTGAACCAAACTTGTTAGGGCAGAATATGACATTTAAAAAAATATATTTTATTGATGTTTTATAGAGAGGAAATGAGAGGGAGAGAGAGAAATATCAATCATCTGCCTCTTGCACGCCCTTCACTGGGGATGTGCCCACAACCAAGCTGCATGCCCTTGACTTAAATTGAACCTGGGACCCTTGATTCCACAGGCCAATGCTCTATTCACTGTGCCAAACCATTCAGGGCAGGATATGACATTTCTTAACCCTCCAGCAGCAGACCTCCATTTTTTTTTCCAGGAGTGTGGTGGAAAAACCCTAGATCATCTTTTTGGATTCTTATACCCAATTTACTAAAAATATTACCAGTGGCATACAGGGAGCATAGCCAATGAGCAGTCAGAAACGGTGTTTCCTCTGTAGTTCACATCTCAGATTTCCTCCAATTGCTGGCTCCACCCCTGTCAAGGCCTAAAGCATTGGGCCTGGGCATGAGCCCCGCAACTCCCTTCAATCACTGGTTCCATCCCTGCCCAGGAGCCCCCTGGCTCAGGCCCTTCCCAGATTACTCAGGACCTAGCAGGGCCTACTTTGAGTGACCTGTGTGCTAAGAAAGTTCCTGGGACCCAAGCTGCAGGGTGCCTACATATGCAAATTAACCACCATATTTGTTGGGTTAATTTGCATAGTCACTGTGATTGGCTGTGAGTGTAGCAAAGGAAGGATCAATTTAAATGTTTGCCTATTATTTGGTATCATTACCATGAGTTGGATGAGCTTATACAACAAATATTCACTTCTTGCAATTCTAGATTCTGGGAAGTCCAAGATCATGGTGATAGTACTAGTAGATCTGACGTCTAGTGAAGACCCACTTAATGATTTGTAGATGCCTATCTTCTTGGTGCATTCTCACATGGCAGATAGCAAACAGTGAAATGATCTCCCTCTTTGTTTATGACAGTACTAATCCAATTCAAGAGTGTTCTATTTTTATGATCCAGTTACCTCCCAAAGGCCAACCTCCAAATACCATCCCATTGGGGATTTAGGCTTCAACATACAAATTTGGGAGAGATACAGACATTTAGTCCATAATAAGCACTACCCAAAATAGGATAAACAAATGTTAAGTCCTCAGTAAAACATATGAGGCAGGGGGAATATATAGAAATTCAATTCAGCTTCTGTGGTTTTATTTTTAATCTATATTTACTTACTCAGAGGTAAAAGTACATATTTAATATGTAGTAAATTTACAGGTAACATTGAATATACATATAGTGGAAGGTAAATAATTACTATAATTATCATAGCAATTATCAAATATTTAGATGATTTTAAATTAAATTGGGAATGTGACTTCAAGAATTATTCCTTGAACCTCCAAATTAAAATTACATTTGCAATCAGTTTTCCTTTCAGATTTAGAAATGTCTGACATTCTAATAAGTTCCAGTGATGGTTTTGTATATTCTAATCCAAACCCAAGTTATTTATCATAGATAATTTTCATTTAAAAGATTTAAAAACAAAGTAACGTATATAATGTGATTCTGTAAAGCACAGTTCATTGAGTCTTGTATCATATAGGATGATTTTCATCTAAGTTTTTTCTAAAAATCTGTGAGGAACATCTTACTTCCCTGACATTGTTCCAATAGTACAAATATATGCTTTTTGTGTTGGTTACATCTAAGTGTGTGTATATGTATATGTGTGTGTGTGTGTATAATTTTCATGTAAAGCAAAATAATTATACATACACACAAATACAAATTTAATATCTATAATTTTAAAAACTGTTTAATTCAGCCATACTTTTTCTGTTCAGATTTTGTATATGCATTAACTTTTCCTTTTATTTTTTAGTTTTTTTATATTTTCCTCTTCATGGAGTAATGTAAGATGTATCTTTCGAAACTACAGAAATGAGAAGAAATCTATGTGGACTTTTTGGAGAGTCAAGCATTTATTCAAACTATGCACGTCTTACAAAAAACTATTAATGTGTTTCTGATATAAAGGATACCCAATGTAGTAATTTATCCTTATGTACAGTTTTACTTTCTGATGTTGCAGTTACTTATGATTAACCAAATATATTAAACTAAAAATTACAGAAATAAACCATTCCTAAGTCTTATAGCACACTACTCTGCAATGAGTTATAGGATTTTGCTCGAACCTTCTCCGTCCCATCCCACTCTGGCCAGAATTTGAATCCTCCCTTTGTCTAACTTCTGCACACTCTATGCTACCTGCTTTTAGTCACTAAGTGGCCATCTCGACTATTGAGTGACTGTTGCAGTATTGTAGTCTGTGTGTTCAAGTAACCTTTATTTTATGCAACAATAGCTCCAAAGGACAAGAGTAGTGATCCTGGCAATTCCTACATGCCAATGAGAAGCTACAAAATGTTTCCTTTAAGTGAAAGGTGGAAGTTTGGTACTATCCTGTCTCAGGCATCCACTGGTGGCCTTGAATGTATCCCTGTGGATAAGGGGGGGACTACTGTGTCTTTAAACTTCAGTGGTTGGACTACTCTCCACGATGAATAGCCATACTTTTTGTACTGCATAGGCTACACAACCAGCAATTATGCATTCCCGGACTGATCTGTTGCAGATGTCAAGGAAGTTTGATGAAAGAATGTTCTCAGAATGGAGTCATGGTTGGGACAGTACAGTGCCACCACTAAGACTACCCTTGCTGTAGAAAATAAAAGGCAGGACAAGACCCGAATTTATTTCCCAATGAAAGGAGTGGGGTAGGAAGAGACTGGGTAAAATTACAAAGAAAACGGGAAAGAAAAAAGGAGTTCAAGAGAAATGTTTAATAGCAAGAGGAAAACTTCAGAGAAAGAGAGCTAACATCTAAGTAAGAATGGAAATAATAATTATCATTTGTCAAAGGATCTCTAAGAGCCCACAGCCACTTACATAGTTTACATGCAGCTTTTCATTAATTATCAGAGACTAGTATTATGCCAAGAAACAAGAATTTGAAGAAATGGAAATCAAGTCTGACAAAGACTTTCACTCTACCTTGCTTCAGAGCCTTGGGATTTGGGATCTATAACTTGTGTGCACACACAAGACTCCATGTCAATCCAGAGGGGTGTACACTTGGTTTAATGTTCTGCTATCATTGCCTTAAAATTGTTCATTATTTGTGAACAAGGAATTCTCATTATTTCCTGTGTCCTACAAATTATGTAGTCTTAGAACTGATACCTTTTAACACTGGTGGATAAAGCTAAGCATGCATATTAATTGTTGCACTAAAAATTTAGAAAAATTCAAACAGCTTTAAAATGTGACACAATATTAAGTGCTCAAAATTTTTCTCCACTATCATATTGTCTTATCTTGTAATTAAAAAAATAGTTGTCTCCCTCTTCTAAGATAATTATTGATTTACTAACAAATAGGTCTATTTGAATGTCTGTTTTCTCAAAAATTTCAATCCATGTGCAAAACTAATCTATGCAAAACAGTATATAGTTGCTGCCTTTAACTGTAAGAAAAAAATTTTTCAGTAGAAATCAGAGGAGTCGTTCATTTATTTAATATATCTGTTATGTTTACTCAGTTAGATTGTAATCTGCTCCACTAATTCTTCTGTTCTTCAAAATACTCACTACAGTTTGAGAACAAGGCAGGCATCCAATAAATACATGTAAATTTACTGAAAGTATAAAAAAATAAACTGCGGTATAAACAAAAATAGGTAGGCTAAGGAAGTAGTTTAAACCATAAAACTAGGAGATTATTTTAAAGTCTGTCAAACATAAATTGTTTGATTATGACATAAGAACACTTATATTTACATAAAAAGAAGTATATTCAAACTATAAAGATAAATGTTAATTATTACATGTTAAATATGGACAATGTTACTTTTAAATTGGTTAACCATTCACTTGGTTGGTCCACATTCGGTCAAAGGCTATAAAAATATTTTTTTCTTTTCCTTTTCTTTAACTCTCTGAGAATTGTCTTAGCTCCTTCTATATATAAGTCTTAGCAAACTAGACAAACTGAACTTGCTGGAGTATTTCCATATGCATTTCACTTACAAAAAAAAATGTTTTCATTTCATGAAAAGTACAGGTTTACCACCTCAGAGTTTCATGGAAATAAGTCTTTTTTTTTCATAAAAATAATGACAGAGAAAAATAAATGACAAAGCTGGAGTTGAGGAATCTTGGAAGCTGTTCAGTTGTTTTATCAGCTGCACCACAAGGCAAGTAAACCTTAATCTCCCTTGACCTTGTAATGGTACTAAACTGTTGCTTTTCATATTCTGATTTTTGCATATATGAGCAAACGTTTCTCAGTTTAACATGCCCATTACTATAAAATAAGCATGATGTCAAAACAACTTTTGACCCAAAGCATCATAAAGCTGAGGCTTCTTATCCAGTGCTCCTGTCACATGCTAGTCAGTGAATATACACACTACAAATTGAAGGTCATGGTCTCATCTTTCTCTTTGGGGAATTGAGAATATAGCTTTGAACATTAAGAGTAACTAACTTCTGATTCAGTTTATTGTAGAGT
Organism: Antrozous pallidus; assembly: GCA_027563665.1. NCBI lineage: Eukaryota > Metazoa > Chordata > Mammalia > Chiroptera > Vespertilionidae > Antrozous > Antrozous pallidus. Next base: position 90,834,126 of record CM050514.1, read on the forward strand.
ATAAAAGTTATAGAAGAAAGAAACATTAGGTTTAGAATTATATAAAACTACAATGTCTAAACATCTTACATTCAAAACTGGTCTCTAAGATATTTTTGAAATATGGAAGGAATGGGGAGTTCTCATTGGAATCAATTTTTGAGTGCATAGCTGTTTGGATATTTTATAATTGATATACTGTGCATTTGTAGATTTTTAGGAAATAAATTATTCACTCTGTCTTAGAAAATCATGCAAACATAAACATGTTTTGCAAATATCAACTATACCACATTGTTTTACTGTAACTTTTCTATTCTTTGAAAACAGGAAATGATAGTAACAAACAAACCACATTTGAGCCATATCCTTACATATTCAGACATTCAAATTACTTAGCCTGAAAGTCTTAGGCTATTAAAAAAATCTGCTGTCAGTGAGACACTGATTTCATGCTGTGACAAGCTCAAAAATGAAAACAACTGCACACATGAGAGGGTTTTTCACCAAACCACAGCACTAAGCACAAACGAAACCCTGCTGGGAACATGTATCTACAAGTGTGAGTGTGTTTGACTTGGTAACACGGGTTTGTGACTCTATGTGTTAATAGAAAAAAGTAAAAAAGGAGCTAGACAAGGAATTCATTGTCCACGTTTTTTGAAGATCTTTGTTTCTTTTTGTAGTAGAGTTTAAAAATATTGGCAACATTTGAACATAACACTTAGCATTGGCTCAAAGGCTGTCTTCACTACAGCTAACCACAAAGCTCCCTGCTCTGCCCCACCAGTGACCTCAATCCAAACAAAGATGAGAGAAGATTCGAACTTTATACTCTTACATTCCCCTTGGACTAGTGTGGACCAAAGATCATTAAGAGCTTCAATATGAATCATGATTTTATTTCTTCTTAGATCATGAAGCATGTGTTCCATTATATCAGAAGTAAAGTCAGATATCAGAAATAAAGATGGTAACTCATTCTTAAAGCTCCCCCCTCTTTTTCTTTAATTAGACCTATTTAGAACCCCTTATTTCATAATCCTCTATAACTCTCCCTGTGATAACTGAGGGGAAAATCAGAAGTATTAAGATCAGAATTATGCTAAAAGACATTAGCAAAACACATATTAATTAGTTTCTCAAATCATTTCCTTCTCTAATATCATTTCACAATATTTGCAAAACATGAAAATGCCCATGAAATAATTCAACATTGGAAGAAATCACAAATAAATTTTCTAAGATAATTGGGAAGGGAATATAGAAATTATGTTCTTCAAGATAAAAAATGAGAATGAAAATAAATTTTATAATAAATATAAGTGATATACTTAATATCCCTTGCTTTTAAAAAATGTTGATACTAATAATACATTACACCTAAATTTGTTTTTTATATCAGACATAGTTATTGACTATCTTCTTATGGTATATCATGACCAAAAGCAATAAAATGTTTACCTGAAACATATAAGAAACATTTTAGTTTCAAGATTCAGATGCTGTTGGTAACTAGTAATTGATATAAAAATATATATCTTTTTCTCTTTACTTATCCCTAAAATATTTCAGTAAAGTTCTATTTAAAATGGAAGTTAAAGTTTTCAAAGCACTTTTTAAAATGTGGATCTTTTAAAATGTAATAGTCATGAAAATATTAATAATTTAAATATTAAATTACATTATTTTTAAATTATAAATATCTATAATACAAAAAATCCTTAAAATATATTTTAATAAACCAAAAATAACTAATGCAAATCTTTCTTAAGCCACAAACTTCTTAGATAATATGCCATGTATAGCAATAAGTAATGAATTCAGAGGAGCCATTATTTCTCAAGATCTAAAAGTTCAAAATAAGAATGTCTTTCAGAACAGTTGGTGCATCTTTAAAATGACATTTGAATCCATTGACAGTTTTCTAAATCTAATTCATAAATCAATTGTAATACATGTGAAATCATAAGTTCTTTAGTAATATTCTGTTATCTATTTGTCCCATCTTTCTACAAATGAGGAAAACATATATATGGAAATTACATTTATAAATTATAATAAATATTTTAAAACATGAATTTAAAAGCTTATACATAAAAACCTATATGTCTCTTTTGATAATAAACCCTAAAATATTTTTTTAGTTTACAGTATTTTAGGGATCACAATGCTGGAGAAACTATACCTTAAATTGGATTAATAGAATTGTTGTTATCAATGTTTTAGGACTATCCAGAAACAAGATGATGTTTCGATGGTAAAAGTTTAAATAGAAATAGAAATTATACTTGATTAAATGGATATTGATATAGTCCAACTCTTAATATTTTTCTCTAATATTTTGGTTCCTTTTGAGGATATTGCTGGCTTCAATTATCTTTAAACTTATTATATTTTTACTTTGTGCCTTAAGCTTATTTGGAAGCTTTTGGGTATAATAAGCTAACCAACCAACATTTACTTGAATGATGCACTATATAAAAAGGAGAGAGAAAAAATGAGTAATAAAAAAGGAAAGGAAGAAAAAGATATATAGTAGCCACAAAAAAACAAAGCCAGTAAAAACAAATATAAAATGTTTTCAATGTTACCATCTTGACCACACTTTAAATTATCAGAGGAAGATGTACAGGGTAGGATGTTAAAAAAAAAAAGCATTTAATTTGCAACCTCCAATTTGAACTCACACTTGAATATTTGCTATTTAATTTATATTTCATGTCCTTTTGAGTGACTTTTCAAAACCATTTGTAATAAACAAATTCTTAAATCTAATCAATAACTTCAAAAAAATTCTAATAAAATAGAAAGCTAGAGAAGAAATGGAGACAAGTAACCCTTCGCCCCTGCAGTGTGCTGTCAGCCTGTGTCAGTCTTTGAAGCTGTTGACTGAAATCTTTGCAATGGGAAAGACCATCAAATTGAAAGAGAGAAGGCAGATGCATGAGAGATAAATCTTTTTTTATTGTTCAAGTTCCAATGTAGACAGGCCATCTGAGGCATCAGACTTGCAGTCCCTCCTGGGAGACCCCCAGAGATTTCAGCACTCAGTTGTCAGAGCGCACCAAGTCAAGCACAACACTGGGACAAGTGTCTACTGCTGCCTGCTGCATAGAATCGCTGTCAGGAGCTGGCTTGTAATCTTCGTGATCTTTGAAGTAAAAGTGTTTGTGAAGATAGGGAATCAGACATAAAAAGAAAAACTACTCTTAAATATTTGAAAAATTGCAAAGGATTTGGGGAAGTGATAAATCAAAGACACACACACACACACATACATCAGCCTTTTATGCTATGCTACATTTAGGCAAGTGTTTCAGTTTTGCAAATTATTCATCAGCGTCTAGAAAAATCTTGTATGTATATGTGTGATATGTGTCTTGTATCTGTGTTTTTTGTGTATTTGTTCTTGCATGAGGGTCTGAAACACTAAAAAATTGTATGTATTTACTTAATTTTTATAAAAATGATATTATATAGTTTTAAAGTCATCTTTGAATTTTATTTATTTATCTACTAGAGGCCTGGTGCATGAATCTGTGCACAGGTGGGGCTGACAGCCTGGCGGGCAATTGGGGCCAATTGGCGCCATCTCACCCAGTCCTGATTGGGTCCAGCTGGCCGGGGAAGGGACCACAGGAGGTTGGGCAGCCCCAGGAGGTTGGCTGTGGGAGCACACTGAACACCAGGGGGAAGCTCCTTTATTGAGCATCTGCCTCCTGGTGGTCAGTGTGCATCATAGCTACTGGCCAGTCATCTAGTCATACCAGTCACTTAAGCTTTTATATATATACTAGAGGCCCAGTGCATGAAATTTGTGCACCAGGAGAGGGTATCCCTCAGCCCAACCTGCAGCCTCTCAAATCTGGGACCCCTTGAGGGTTGTCCAACTGCCCATTTAGGCCTGATTCCAGTAGAATTGGGCCTAAACAGGCAGTTGGACATTCCTCTCACAATCCAGGACTGCTGGCTCCCAACTGCTTGCCTGCCTGCCTTCCTGATTGCCCCTACCTGCTTCGGCCTGCCAGCCTGATCACCCCCTAACCACTCCCTTGCTGGCCTGATTGATGTCTAACTGCTCCCCTGCCAGCCTGTTTGTCCCCAACTTCTCTCCTCTGTCAGCCAGGTCACCCCTAACTGCCCTGCCCTGCAGGCCTCGTCCTTCCCAACAGCCCTCCCCTAATGGCCATCTTGTGGTGGCCATCTTGTGTTTACATGGGGGCAAGATCTTTAACCACCTGAGGGCAGCCATCTTGTGTGTTGGAGTGATGATCAATCTGCATATTACTCTTTTATTAGATAGGATATATATATATATATATATATATATATATATATATACATTTTCTTATTGTATATTACAGATTCACATAATTTGCATAAACTCCAACAGTGACAAATATTTTATATATTTATGTATATACTTATAACTAAGTACATTTGTAAGACTCCCTGTTCTAACCAATATTTAAAGCAGTTAATATTTGCTAAGTGTTTTATAAAATACTTTCACATATAATTCTGTGACATATGTAAGTGAATTTACTCAGAATTAAAAAGTGAATTTACTCAGAATTAATAATTTACATTATGCAAGTGAATTTACTCAGAATTAAAAAGCTAAAATAACTAGGATAAGAATAAATGGTAAATGAAAAAGTTATGTACAAGTCATTTTGGCTAGAAAGAACATCCATAATTTTTCAACTATGCTATGCTGCTGATAGTCAGAAATAAGAATGTATTGAGATTTGCATCACTAACACAGAAATAGGATGAAAATATGCTAGGAGATTCAGTTTCGATATTAGAATATCAAAATTATCTCTCAAAACGAATATAAAACTTGCACATAAATTAAAAAGGAGGTGACACTAAAGATAGAATTAAATAAACACATAAACAAAAAAGTTAAAAAAAACCAGAGTAAATCTAATCAGAAAGATAAATCAAATTCTAGAGAGCAGGATGATGGTCTTGTGTCCTACTCCTCCTCCTTTCCTTCCTCTCTTCCTCATCTTTTTCCTCAGACTTCTGTTTTTTTTATACCAGGAATTTCAGACTATAAGATAAGGAGAAGAGAATCACAGTCATGGTTCTGGAACCAAAATGAAATTTTCAGATGACAAATTTTCTTTAAAAAATATTATAAAATATTTGGGAATTTTATTCCTTTGTGGGGATAAAATATTTAAAATAAAATTGTGCAAACTAATACTTAGCAATAGTTATTTTAAAATTCTAATGGGAGAAAATACAATTTTACCAATTTATTCAAAATATCTTATTGTTTTATTTTTATTGCTTTCAGAGAGGAAGGGAGAGGGAAAGATAGATAGAAATGGGGGTTGCTTCCTGCACAGCCCCATTGGGCTTGGAGCCTGAACCTGGGCATGCGCCCTGACCAGGAATTGAACTGTGACCTCCTGGTTCAGAGGCAGACACTCAACTACAGAGCCACACTGGCCGGGCTATTCAAAAATCTGAAAAAAAATAATTATTCAACACATTTTTAAAATACAAATAAAACATACATATTTATCTATCCTGTGTTGTAGTTTTAAAAATGATGAACTTTCATAAATGACCAGCAACTGCACCGTACCTATAAATCACAACTTTAGATGAATAGGTTAAAGTTGTGTAGTACTTGTACTTGGAACAGATCTTGTAATATGAGCATAGCTGGTATAAAATATATCATGAAATATTGACACTTTTCCAAGTGAAAGTGGTGCCAAGTTTTACCGGAGCAAATTGGACTTGTAAACACCAATCATTTTTACAACATTTTAAATTATCAAGTCTGGTACTTGTGACCCAATTTGTTTAAGCATTATTTTATATCACATCAAATAAAAAGGTTATATTTTCAAAGTCAACATTCTATTGCCAAATACAACCAACTCTTGTTTATTTCTTCAGGTGAAAGGTTCAGGGTCAAATAAAAAATGTGATTATTTTTTTTCCCCATTACAAAATCTACTGTCATCAGATTCTCAAAGCTTGGTTTAATTAAAAATGAATTATGCAGGGCTAGGGCATGTTTTTATTATATATACCCAGTGTAATTGAGACAAACAAAACTATCACAAAATGCTGTCATGTGTTTGTTTGTTTTTTGGAAATGCTGTTGTCAAATTGACAAAGCTTGATTTGATATTTTTTAAATGCAGAACTAGAAAATCTTATAACTTTGACACTGAATTGATTGACTAATGTACATTCTTTCCAAATTTCCTGCCTTAATAAACTATTATAAGTTTCATAAATATCATACTCTGATATTTATTTCATAATTTCACCTGATGCTTAGAAAAAAAGGAAGAATAACTTTTTATTAAGATGTGTGTTTCCAAAACTGTTGGGTCTAGCTTATGATTTGAAAATTAAGGGTAATAATAAATTACGATTTACATTCAAGACATGAATTCTTAGGGGAAAATGACAGACTTGCTAGAATACAATAAAAATATACTTTCTCCAATCACTTTCCATAATTTCACTCTCTGAATTAATATACAAATCATGTAAGTGCACATGCTGTTTAGAAATAGATTAATACCCTCAGCCAGTGTGGTTCAGTGGGTGAGCAATGGCTCATGAACCAGGATGCCTAGGTGTGATTCCCCGTCAGTCAGAGCACACTCTTGGGTTGCCAGCTCGATCCCCGGTAGAGTATATGCAGGAGGCAGCCCACCAATTATTCTCTCTCATCATTGATGTTTCTATCTCTCTTTCCCTCTCCCTTTTTTCTCTGAAATGAATAAAAATATATTTTTTAAAGAAATGGATTAAAAAGACCATCCAAGACTCCATCCAGGTAAGTTCATTATGTATAACTGCAAATAATTGTATTTTCCTATTAAAGTCAATAATAAAATATTCATAATGATCATCCCCATATATTGATCACCTCTCTTCATATTTACTCTTGATTATGAAGAAGACTCACACACTCTAAAGACAGGCATTGTTATCTTTACTTTATTGCCATGGGAATACCTAGGGCCAAGGAGAAGATAACTGAGCTCTAGCGACATAGAAATCTAACTGAGCCTCCTTGATATTTAAGGAACTTTCAACACTTATAAAATGTAAAGACTAATGAAAATTAAAACAATTATAAGTCATTTCTGTGAATCCTTTTTTACATAGTATTTTTTTTAGTTTGTTCTTGGTAATAGCTGGACAATTTTTTCCTGCTTCTCCTTCAGCTTCAATTCTATTTCCCCAAAGCATACACCTAAAATACACAAGTGAGAAGAGGATTCCACCAGACTGGCCATTGCTGACCACCAGTGTCTTAGAGTCACTCTATGTTTTATTGAATATTGTTTAGGAAACATCAGTCAGTATCTAAGCAATCATTTTTAAAGTATTTTAATTGATTTCAGAGACGAAAGGAGAGGGAGAAAGAGATAGAAACATCAAAAATGAGAATTATTGATTGGCTGCCTCCTGCAGTCCCCTTACTAGAGATTGAGACCACAACCAGGGCATGTAACCCAACTGGAATTGAACCATGACCTCCTGGTTCATAGGTTGATGCTCATCTACTGAGCCAAGCCAGCTGGGCTAAGGAATCTTTTTTTCTCTTAAACTCTGACATTATTTTATTTTATATGATTTAAAATTAACAAGTATGGGTTTAAATATCAATGATTACTGAGGATATGCTTTTATTTTAATAGCAAATGTCATGGTTTTCCACAATTTTATTATGAAATAATAATAATAACTACTATAACCCATATCACCTCCCCAATTAGCTCTGACTGCTTTTCAGGCAAGTAAGCTGAGGCTCAGAGAGGCTCAGAAGTTCCCCAGGGTGACACAGCTGCGCGTGGCAAAGAATCAGCACTCAGATATGGACCTATAAAGCTCCCACTCTTAATGCCCTGGGTATTAGATTGGGCAGTATTTTAGAATCAGTCTAGATGAAAGTCATTAACAAACTACTTCTGGGAATAAGATACATAGGCTGATGGGAAAATAAGCAAGGGTAATGCTCATTCTTGAGTTTGAACACAACTTTTTTTCTCTAGGCATGCAGCTTAAAATGATGACAATGTTTACTTTCAGGGTTGATCTTAGACAGCTAATAAAAAAATTATAACAACAATAAGTACAAAAATAGCACATTGTACTTATTCCTATATAGTGTCCCCCCTTTTGGAATATTGGTTATAAAATAAAACTGCTTAAGTTGGAAAAAATTACAAAATATACAATGACCAATAAGACTGAATTGACTCTCAGTAGTCTTGACAGGTGACTTATCTGCTGTGAGAAGTTTAAAGTATTATATCATTGGAGATTTATTGCTTAGCAAGAGAAGATATAGAAAATGCATTTTTGGCCTTTGGACTTTTCTAAATTAATTTACATCTATAGAATGACTATGCCAAGAAATTTTCTATAAGAAAAATGAACAACAAATACAAATTATCTTCATCCATCATTAAATTTAATATTGATGCATCTATAGTCATAGTTCATATAATATAGCACTTGATTATGAGATACAAAATTGAAAAGACTATACTCAAAAAATCATATCACTCTTTATCAGTGAATAGAGTTACATGTATATTTATATCTATCTATATACATATGAAACTTTTAATGTATTCTGAATGCTCTGTACTTTTTATAATTTTAAAAACATTTATAATAGCTTGCCTTCATTAACACTTCTTTTTTTAATTTATGAAAATTACTCAGAAGCCTGAATGAATTTATAATCCCAAGGTCAGGTCAACTCTGGTCATTAAAATGATCTAAAATACCTCAAAACATTGTTTTATAGTATTTTCCTTTGTTTTCAGTATAAAGACAGAAGAAAAGACAATTTTATACCTATCACAGCACATAATTACATGGTAATTGGTATCCTATCTTTATTAACAATATGGAATGGACCACCTTTCTGGATAAAATACGAATTGCCACTCTTTTTGTTTTATTATTATTATTTCATATAAAATCAGTCCAGTGACAGAAAATATCTTATTCCTCTCACAGTTATTTTGCATACATATTATTCCAAATGCTTCCAATGGATCAACTTGAGTGACCAATAGAAAGGTTATACTGGAGTAAGAGAAAGCAGTGAAACTAATTAATATGTCAGAGGAGTACAGCCCTTGCCAAAAGAGCTAATGAAGCTTGCTAAGGACACATGTGGGCCTTTTGTAGCACAGGCCTGACTGTACAGCCCAGTTAGGTTAAATTGTCTGTCAGTTACTGGCCAGTTGGCCACCACCTGGCTGCTGAGGCCAGTGTTTCCCCTATCCCAGCGGCCTTCTTCCCAGCTCTCAATGGCAGGCTGCTGCCACTAAAACATCTAGAAGCCTCTGACAAGGTTTGGTCACACAATGGGCTCCTGACATGTGAATGAAGGGCCAGGAGACACTCTGAATGGGGAAGATTTTCCCCATTTAAACTCATAATGTTCACAACACCCATAAAAGAAAAACCCCATCCTTGGTGTAAGGCCATTAACATTATAACAATATGCTAATAACCTTCTAGATCACTTTCGGTTTCCAAGGACATTTAAATATATGAATTGATGGCTTCAAGCTAAAAGGAAATGATGGGAGAGGAAGGGACAGTTGGCTAGGGAAGATGAAAAAAACACAAAGAGAAAGGGAGAAAATTGCAATCTATCTCACAGAAAACTGATTTAAAATGCCTTCCACCCAAACAGGGAGCTTCCTTCTCTGGAAGGACTGCAGGCAGATTCGCACAGAATGCCCCAAGGAAATGTTAGCAAGGAAATGCGCATCTCCTTGAGGCTCCTGATTCAAACTAGTTTTTACTCCAGCTGTGGACCTTTTGTGGTTGTGTACTGCTTCTCTCAAGTGCCTCCCTCAGGTTTCCATAGCTCTCCAGGTAGAGCTTTGAACATCTGCTCCGAGAACAAACATTTCCTTTTTAGGACTGTGAAAAATCATATCCCAAGAAAAAATAAGACATTGTGGAAACAGGCCCCGCCTGACATTGTACCCTGCAGCAACAAAGAAATTAGTGAACAGTCCCAAATAAAGCGTAAAAGATGTTTTATTCCCCGTTAGTTTATCATTTGTCATTTTCTTAGATTCAAACAAATGGGATATGCAGTTTGTACTATTATGCTCCACCACAGTCATTCAACATAAGCCTCAAAATGAAATACCAATTTGTGTTATCATAAGCAAAAAAAAACCCTATCCTATGCACCACCTGCTACATTGTTTGTTAAAATTCATTGCCTCTGCCTTAAAGAAAGACAGCAACTCTTTCTTTAGCACTGATTAGTTATTCAGTCAATTTGAAAAATTACTGCTCCCATGGATTTCAACATCGGCCTGCTGCCATGAAATGAATCTGTTGGCTTCCAGTGAGAAGAAGCATGTGAAAATTATGACGTGCTTGTTTTAAATCCTGACACAAGGAACTTAGCAGAAGTAGGTAAACCTCTTGTACAACATTTCACTTTATTTTGCTGGGTAAATTCTCCCTTCTTTTTATAGCTTTTGAAACAGCACTCATAAATTTGGAGCATCAAATTCTGCTGCAAATAGTGCTGAAGCGAATTTTTACCAGCCTGCAAATATTGTGCCCATGAGCTGGCTGATGCTAAACAGAACCCCTTTCTCCAGGATCAAATCTATTAAAAGTTTTTCTTCTCTCATGCAGCCAAGCCAAAATACAAGGATGTAATTCTTAAAACATGACTATAGGAAGTAAACAGTTGCTTTTTATGCTGTAAACAACTTTTATTTTGATGACCTGTTAGGACAAGACAACTACTGAACCTAATGCTAGGTACTATTAACTAAAATAACAGGAGTAGTGTGCATTCATATATTATTTTAAAATATACCTATTATTATAATTCCAATTTAGAATTTACTATATCTGTGCTTGGATCTCACTGACTATCCTCATGCTCTGTTTTTAGTAGGGAGTTGTCACAGGGGGCCTAGAACAAACCTTAGAAACCCCAGTCGGTATGTCATCCACTCCTTGGACCCCCATTTACACATATCGTCTGTGTTCACTGCCAGAACATTGCTGTGCCATTCCTATCAAGATGGCGAGCCAAAATAAGATGCCCTTAAAGGTTTGGATCCAGTGTAATTCAAAGTAATAAATGCTTTATGAGGAAAGTAAAACAAATTAATCCTAGTATCTCCATGTTTAAATTTCAGTGGTTCTACTTTATTGAGTGAATCTTACTTGGTGAGACTATAATCTCAATAATTTAGTCTGTTGACTTTCAAAATCACTCATTAGGCTCTTTTCTATCACCATCAATTTCTATTAGAAAATGTGAATCTAAAACCAAAGTTAAGGCTAAGTGGTTTTTATATCTCAGTAAAACTGAAGCTATGTTACATTTGGGTTTTAAACCAAAGATTAAAATGGCAAAATAACTAATTTGAGAAAGACCTCTTTTTTGATGGCCAGGTAGCAGTGCAGAAACAGCATTTTCAGGTTCTGGGACACAGCATCTGACATCTATGATATCTGATAATACACATATAGGAAAAAAAAACTGTATGGTCACATATGACTACTTTTCCTCTTCATTTTGGTAAGATAACATAAAACAATTGTTTCATAATATATAACAATCAGCTATTTAGTATATACATTTTCTTTTCGGATTACTTAAGATCGTACTTTATCCCATATATAAAAGACAAAATCCTTTAAAGAATGTTGTCAGGGTTAAAAGTAATAGACGATATAATTGGAGTAGACATAGCATTTCAGAAGCAGAGCTAATATGCAAGTATTTTATCTAATATGTACATAATATAAAGACATATTTTCTACCTAAAAATGTATATATGATATATATCAGAAAAAATATGCAATTTTCACTGTAGGGTTGAGTGTCTTAAAAACTAGTTTATAATAGAGAAAATAACATTTTTTTTTATTAGCAGAGTGATAAAATCCAACTGGTATATATTCCAAAGTTTGTCTGGAAATTTATGGTTTTAGAAGAAGAAAACCTAACTTTGTGTTCAGATGACTTAAATGTGCTAACACTTTTTCACCTAAACAAGGATTTTCTGGCTGTTTGTCTAAACCTCTATCGAAGAGGCAATTGTTGTTTCCACACAGAAACAATTGTTGGTGTTTTTTCTACTGAAAAATGTGAATATATGTGTTCCTGAGTATTTTCTTCATTAAGAAAAAAACTTTATGTAATTTATGAGCAATTAATTAAAAAAATCTAAGACTACCTTTCTTTAATATTTCTTCTAATTTTATGTTCTGATGATACACAAGAATTACTCAATATTTCTATTTCAGCAAATGTATTCATTACAGTTATTGAAAATTATTTTATATATATTATAAAGATATAAGATTTCTTTACCTAACAATAGTAATTCAGCATATACCTTAATATGAATTTTGTTTTTAGTTTCTAAAATAATTGTGAAGAAAGAAATTGCTAAGCATTCATATGTATTATTTAAAATCTCTACTTCAAGAACATGCATTTAGTTCATTCTCAGTACTTTTACTTAAGTATAGTTACCTAATATACTAAACTCTGAAAGATTTCCCATAAAATTTAAAGAAAGTTTCTTAATTGCTATAAAATTATATTTAGTTTATAGTTACCATATAGTTTCAACTCTCAACACTAAGCATACAAAAAGTAGATATAAATAAACAAGTCTTATAGCAAAAAAAAAAGTTCTTTTTTCATTTTGTTGGGATATTTTTTAGCTTGTTTTTAATTACAGTCTCTTTAAATACTTAGGATCTTTAGAGAACGACTTAAAAACAACATATGAAAATCACACAATACACACACACATGCACACAAAAGCCACAAACTTTCTACTTTCAGATGTCCAATAACAAATACCACAGTTGCCAAAGTTATCTGCTTCCTATCAAGACCCATGTTTGGCACAAGAAGTATTCAATACATTCATCATTGTCAGTGCACTAGTACACTAATTATTTCAAATTGTTTCCTCAGCCAGAGGTCTAGGACAAATCAGGCAAGCCAAAAATAGCAGTTATGAATAATTATGCATAATTTACCTCAAGGCCTGGGCCAGTCTATCATTAAAACTTTTACTTGCCACACTGTGATCTCTACTAATTGCAAACTTTAAAGTTAGTTCAAGGTTGCTGTTTTATCCAGTGCCAACCTCAAACCTTCTTCCTAGTGACTTTCTGGTACTTTGAATACTTCAAATAAAATATCATCAGAATATTATAAAACATATATATGTTAAATGACATATGGGAGTTAATGCAGAAGGTATTGCTCCCGCCTTTTGCATGTTTAGATACATTCACAAATGGTATAAAGAAAGGGGTTAAAAGTAAAAATATAGTAATGACCTAACTTTCAGAATTCTATCCTGTTGAAAACCAAAGAGCTTTAGCAACATGCAAATATTTCCCTTTAGTGTCAAGTTAGTCCTCAGACAATCACGATACTTTCTTAAGAACGCTTGATATTCTGCTTGTCATTGGAAAGCCCACCTGCACTTTGACATTGACCTTCCTTTAAAGTAAGAACTGAGACATCTGTGCCTTTCACCACTGATGTCAGATTTCTAATAACAACAAATATTTCCAAGTATGCAGTAAGTGTAACACTCAGAACAACAACAATGCATTTTAATTTCTATTTTTTTCTGATAATATTTTTCTCCAGATGAGGAGAATGTTCTGGTCACATGCATCTATTATCCTTCCTTATCTCTCCCCTTCCCCCTACCCATGCTGTATCTCGTGGTTATTTTTCTTATTTAAAGACAAAAATTATAAATTAAAAAGAAAACAATTATCAGATTTTAAATGATCCTTCCTTGACTTTTTCAATTTTATTTAAATTTTAACCTTTCCTGTTATTTTTGTAAACCCTTGAGTTTTTACCCCATGAAGACATATATCACCAAACTGCCATTTTCTTGAGTTATTTTCTTTCTGTAAAACAAAAGATGCTCCATTTCACCTCAGACACATTTTGAGGAGAAATGGGCCAATTTGTAGGAATGTTTTTTCTGGCTCTGACCTGTTAGGTAAAGACTCCACTCTACCTCTTTTTAATAAGACTTCATACTTGCTGGATTTCTGTGCTTGTGTTTTTATGCTGTTTGTTAAGTTACGCTCTCAGAGAATCATCCATTCAAGGTCAGGTCAATTCACTCAAAGTATGAATTGTATCTGGAACCTTCCTGAATCTCATTCCAAAATATTTTGAGAATCTGAAATTTCTGATGAATCTGTTTTTAGAAACCTGTAACAAGTAGATGGCTCCAAGAAGCACAAGGAAAAAGGAGAGCATATCAAGGAAAATGGTTAAGGTGGAGAAGAAAAGGAGACAGCTTAGGGATAAAAGGTAATTATTTTGTCTTCAACAATCTAAAGAGCTCTGATATTTTCATTGTTGACCTTGTCTTATTTTTCACAAAAGAGAACCTTGTAAGATGGCTGTTATGATGGTATCAGAGTGAAAAATAGAAAAGAGCAGTTATTATACCTTAAATAACTTTGTGTAATTTCAAAAGTCATAGACATAGCTGTCTGGACTCCCTGTGTGCCTTAGTTACTTAAAGTAAAAATGTATTGCACCTGTGTTTATGCTGAAAAAAGGGTACATGTGCTGGGTATATTTTGTTCTTGCTCTCAGAAAACTTACAATTCAGTAAACAATAAAATAACTGAACAAATTAGCATCATAAATAATTGAGATAAATTGTGATAATCGTGATAAATTATATGAGAAAGAAGATAAGGCAAGAAAAATCTTGGTCACTAAGCCTAATTTAGACAGATTCCTTGGATCAGGGAATGCCTGACACATAAGCCTAAAACTTGACCTACAGGGTGATGAGATGGAAATCTGCTGTTGGTAAAGAACCCAGGATGGATGTTAGAATGCTGAGGTTTTAATTCTTCCGCATCTATGCTAGTAATTAGTTTTTAGAAAAGTTATTTAATCTCCCTGGTCTCAATTTCATTATGTGTAAAACAAAGATGGTAGTACTGAAAAACACGGGGTGAACCACATTTGAAAAGCCAGACAAAAGTGAAAAGTCAGGAATGAGTGCCCAAAAGAGTGAAAGTATTTGGTGCCTCTGTGATTTTAACAGTGTGACACAGCATAGTCTGGCAGAAATGGAGTTCCAGAGCAGTGATAGCATCACCCAAGGCTCAGTGGTCCTTGAGAAGGATTTTGTTTGTTGTGTAAAAGTGCTGATGTTTGCTCTTCCATCAGAACATGTGTATGTAAGTGTCCAAAGGAATGAAGGGTAGAAAGGGACAATATAAAAGTAATCTCTTTTTTTTAAGTAACAACATTAACAGTTAAGCAGATGATTAAGATAAATGTGTGTTTTAAGTAGATCACCTTGACAGCAAGAAGAGATTTTGAAGAGGAAAGGCAAGAGAAAGTGCAGTGGCATTTCGAGTACATGCATGAGGATAGCTAAGGTATGGTGGTCTGGACTATGTTGGCAGCATTGGGGATGGAAAAAATCCTACCATTTTAAAATGTGTTTTCATTAACTGTATTTTTTATAGAATTTTTCTATAAAAAGAATTATTTTCCTGGAGAAGATTTTATATGTTAATAATATACATTGGTGATGCTGCATGCTATGATGTTTTATTTCTGAAGATCATTTTTTGAGGATTAGGTAACTTATTGGCAAATTGTGTTATTCTTAAATTAAATTTATTTGCTTTGTTCTCTGCTTTCCCATTGTAGTTAGAAAGAATACTACATTGGCTTTTCCTATGGATCAAAGTGCGATGGTTTAGGATACGGAATCAGAATCACTTACAGAGTGCTTTCTGTATCAATCTTTTTTATGTTCCTAATTCTTTACTGATTAGAATTAGAAGTGACAGAAAGATTATAAGAAGCCCCTGCAATCTTTAAAAGCCAAGTTTCTAACGTGTAGCTTTCTAAAGTATAAATAAATGAGAACCCCAAACCAGCAATGTTTCACTCAAAAGTGTTTTCTTTGACTAGTACAATCAATGGTCTCTATTTCATGTATAAATAAAATTCCATTTAAAGCATCCTGCTTATCTTCTGTATGTTCCTCCTATTAACCATGTTCATCTAGTCCCTGAGATATAGTCCACAGGTATTCTGTTTGTTGATCTGAGGCACTGGCACACCAGCACACAATCTATTAGCACGAGTTTGATGCTCTTAGGAGAGCTAATGGGAAGAAAAGCACAAGCTTTCATGGACTAATCTAGAGATCATTTTCTCCACCTACTTAATTTATTTTCAGGAAAGAGCCGAGACCGGTTTGGCTCAGTGGATAGAGCGTTGGACTACGGACTGAAGGGTCCGGCAAGGGCATGTACCTTGGCTGCGGGCACATCCCCAATAGGGGGCGTGCAAGAGGCAGCTGATCGATGTTTCTTTCTCATCAATGTTTCTGACTTTCTATCCCTCTCCCTCTGTAAAAAATCAATAAAAAAAATAAAAAAATATATTTTTTTTTCAGGAAATAAAGATATCATAAAGGCATATAGAATTTTGTGCTGAATAATTTTTGGTAGCTCAGAGGAAGTCAGGCAGAACTAATGGGGTCACTCAAGAGAGAATATGGGTAGAAGCAGACCCAGTGGGCAGGAGAAGCTATGATGACAAGAATCAGGAAGGGTCAGGTATGGAATGAGTTCTGGAAAATGTCCCCTGACAAGGAATTCTCAGTTGATTCAAGCAATGACATATGCAATATAAAGTTGGCTTTTTTAAGGCTGGATTTTGTCTAGGCTGTCTGGCATGTACATGCATCTCCAGATCAATTACTTTTCTCTCTTCCTGTCTGAAATACTACCTCTGCCTGAACAATTCAACACTACCATTGGATTAATTTGAGTTGTTTCTATTCCCTTGATACCATTTGTTATCATGTTCTGCCCTGCTTTGATGCTCTTAACTTCTGAACCCCAACCCAGGCACAGTCTGATGCTCAATATCTCATTGTTCTTTTATTCACCTCAGATAGAGAATTTTTCATTTTAGGGTAGGTTTTGGGTTGTCTTCCCTCCCCAATCCATCACTTGGAATTGAAATTTGTAGATTATCCTCTCAATTGTTTCTGATTTCTTCAGGAATGTTGCAATTTATTCTCTGCCATACAGCCGTAGTAGAGTCACAAAGCCCATGCCAGAAACAAAAAAATGGTGGTCTCTCAAATCCCCAAAATGGAGTTCAGATATATACAACTGTATTTATTTAAGGCATTTGGAATTTTATTTCCATCTTTCAACACATGAACAGTAGTTCCTCCATATTCCTGGGTTTTTCATCCTCAGCTTCTACAAACAGTGGATCAAAAATATATACTTTTATAAAGTTATATTGCTGCTTATGTTTATTATGTAGTTAGATCTATAATAGTTGTGTCTGTATTGAACATGTACAGACTTTTTTCTTGTCATTATTCCCTAAATAATATAGTATGACAACTATTTACATAGCATTTACATTATATTAGATATTATAAGTAATCTAGAGATGATTTAAAGTATAGAGGATAAATATTTGGATTATATGAAAATACTATATCAATATATATAAGGGACTTAGACATCTGTGAATTTTGGTTTTCATGAGGGTTCTGGAACAAATTCATGTGTATGCTGAAGAATGGATACACACACACTCACTCACACACACACACACACACATATATGAACTCACAAAGATTCTATATATAACTCTTATATCATAAGAATAAAACACACATGTGGCGTTATAACAGCATGATAGAATAGAATAGAATAGAATAGAATAGAATAGAATAGAATAGAATAGAATAGAATAGAATAGAATAGAAATAGAATACTATGGTAAGAGAAATAGCTTAATGAAATCAGCAGTCATATAAAATAGATGTCCTGGAAAAGTTTTTGTATCTTATCTCTGTCTCCACTTTTCCTCCAAAAAAAGGCAAAGCATTATACTTGAAACGAAAAGATAACCAGTGTATTACTATCGTTTTTGTCATTGTCCTTTAAAAAAACACACATCATCTTTGTTGAATGCTTACTATTCATTTTGCTAAACTATATAAAATATACCACTAAATGTGTGTGGGAGCCCAAAATAAACACCATCATCCACATATTATAAATGGAGAAACTGAAGGTTACATTGTATAAGAGGCAATGGCAGGAGTCAAGTTCAGTCCACTTGATTCCAAATCTATAACCACGCTAATTTGGCTCATTTATTGTTCTCAGGATAAATTAGATATTCCTCTTTTACCTAAGCCTTGATTCTTTATAACTTGGTGTAAATAATCTTTGTTGAGTGACTATTGACACTGCAACTCACCACATAGATGCCTCTTCCTGGAAGGACTTGCCCTGGCTGCTGGGGGCACTCTCAGCAGGCAGCCAGCAACTTTCAGCCCCATCTAAGATTGCCTCTGTTTCAAGAGCTACCAGAGGAGAGTTCACACCCTCCCAGGGTGCCATATCCAATGACTTGGCATGCAGGCATAAAGAGCCCTGGCCGGCTCCTCTTAATTCAAGGTAACTCGAAGAGACCACTTTAGGTCCTGCATCGAACTCCTGTTGCCTTTCTCTCCTCTCCACAGGTATGCTACTTTAATAAATGCTCAGCATGCTAAATGCCTTAGAGTCAGATCCCAGGGAAACCCAACTCACAGGAATGGAGGAGGAGAGAGAGGATGGGCATGTGGTTTCTGGGCAAGAGAGGAGTAAGAACAACATTGAAAAAAGCTGCACTGCACAAAATGAGAAATCAAGTCATAAAAATACACCTTTCCAGTTTGTTGTGTTTGGTTCTGCATAAAATTCCAAGTAGGTTAAAATATATTATTTATATATTATTTATGAATTATCTGGTTTATTTTTCTAATCTAATTTCTCCCACATGTGGCATGTTCATTTATTTACTCAAATTTTCTCCATTTCTACAATGCCTAACTCCTAGGGTTCCACATATATTATTATGCTTGGGACAGTCTCACTTTATACCTGTTGTCCCCATCTGAATCTAAGTAGTGCCTCCTTTTAGTCTCATGAATCCTTTCAGGGATGATAATTATGTATTCATCTAACTAATTTCCCACAATGGGTAACTCTCTTATTAGTGATTTTAAATGAATACCTCACTGGGATAAGAAGGGTCTTAAGCACAGTTTAAAAGAATAAAAGTTACGATTAATTAAGAACTACCAAAGATCCATAAGCCTAATACCAGTTTGTATTGGCAAGGGGCAGGGAAACCACTGCCTTTATAGCTTGATGGCCAGCCATAGAGAAAACTGGTACAATCTCGGAGGGAAACTTGTCAATATTTATAAAAATTAAGAATGCACTGAGCTAAACAAAATACAACAAAAGGTAAGTGGGGGAGGAATGGATGGAGGGAGGAGAGAGAGAAGGGAAAAAATGGTATTTAAAACTATATAAAGCAAAGTCCGTGATTTGGTTTCTTAGCAATCATGCTTATACTCCACACCAAATCTCATAATTCACCAGGTGAAGTTACTGTTTTATTACATGGAGTACTTGGTATATTCTAACATAACAATTAAATGGGAAATATAATTACAGTAAAAGTACTTAGGGCCACAAAAATATTTATCCACTTTGGATCCCCAGGAACCGAGACACTTCCATTTATTTGGATGCACAACCACCAAATGCTCTTCACTTATTTTCTTGTCTCCAATTAGCAGCTAGAGCTCGTATCACTGAATTTTCCTGACCAGAACTAGGAAACATGAGTGACAATAGAAAATGTATTCTTGTGACATTGGCCTCAGCAATGTGATCTAGATTCCAGTGGCAGCCTGGTTACCGTTGCCAGGAGCCACAGTTGGGAGTGAATGAAGGTTCTGATGACAGAGGCAATGGATTTTGATGGTGTCTGCTGTGGTCCTCTCTGTACCTTGCTTATTGGATCCTGTTTCTTTTTTAGCTGAGTTGTCAGTTGCTGGGGGGGTTACTTTCAGTAAATTCCTTTCCTCACTAAATCAGCCTGAATGGGGTTCTGATGCTTACAACTAAGAACTCTGATTATATAAGGTGAGTATCTGATCTGATTATTAGCATCGAACTTTAGTGTAAAATAATCAGGGCTACAGAAATGACATTAGAAGTAAATCTTAGTTAATCAAAATGCATTAGTGAATGTTTGATAAATTTGGCTTAATGAATCCATGAAATCTCATTAGAAACATTTGATCAATATGTCAGCCATTTTAGTGCAAAATGAACTAATATAAGTCATTAAATTGAGTGTGCACTCTCATTAAAACATGGGTACAATTATTTATATGTCCTTCCATACCAAAAAAAAAAAGTCTTAGGCAAATATCAAAAAAAATATAGTTATTTTCTTTCTCCTATCCACACTGTATATATAAGAGATTTTTTAAAAGGAAATTAATGTCAAGTGCATTTACACTTTTTATATGAAATGGCCTACCAAATTTTTATTCTTTTGAGATAAAATTAGTTTCAAATTTGAAAAACAGCTTTACCTAATAGTCCTCTTTTGTACTATTATTCAACACTGTTCCCTTGGACATTGGCATCCTCTGTAATATTAAAAGTTATTGTGAGGAAGAAATTCCTGTTATAAAAGATGTTAAATAAACAATGGGCTTATTAAAAATAAATAGTGTCTTTTTAAAACAGGACTTTTCAAAAATCTTTAATGTAGTAACATGTTGGTTTGTTACGTATCTGGCAGGACACATGATAAGTACCATCATATAAACTTATTTTACTTTTTTACCATTTTAACTCCAACTTTTTGAATAATACATGGATTTCTGTTTTAAAAATTTGGGAATTCTTGAATAAATAAAATATCTAATCAATCAAAAATATGATTTTTAAAAAAATTTCCATGTAATAGATAGTAAAAATAAATAAATAAATAAAACCTCACCAATTTACAATTGTACCTTGAAAACTGAGAGATAAGTGTTTATAATTAGAAAACACATACCCTTTACCTTTAGCATTAAAGGTAATGCTCAATGGAGTGGTAGAGTAGATAGTGACATTTACTTAAAAAATGGTTTAAGAAAGCCAAGCTTTTTGGTTTAAATCATGTCGCTACTATTTGCTGGTTGTTTGACCTTGGGCCATGTACTAACCTTCACTGCACTTCAGTTTTCTCACCTATAAAATGATAATAGAATGTCTCACGGGTACCATATGGATTAAAATAATATTTGCAAAGCAAATATGCAAATAAATAGATAAACAAATATACATATGCAGGACCTACTATCTGAGGTAGGTAGAAAGACATTATCATCCTAAGCTTTTATGTCACCTTCTCAGGTGTTTTCTGTCAATCTTATTTAAAATTTCAACCTCACCCATTGATTCTTGTATCTCCCTGCACTGCTTTAATTTTATTTTTGTTTTTCTCCACATACACCATATATATGACTAATATTGTTTACTACCTATCTTCTCTTCCAAGTACACATTTTGTTTCTTTGTTTACTACTGCATCTCCAGAAACATGTAGAGACAACTCCTAGAATTAACCACCTGTAGGGTAATTGTGAAAATCAATACATGGACACCATCAGCTTCCGGAGGATTTCATCTCTGCTTCTGGGGCTCCCTCGCTTGGTCTTTATGCCCCTATTATTACCCTTTTAGAGCAGCCATCTGCTCAGAACAGCATGCTTAGTTAGACAACCATGAACTTAAGCACAAATTCCAGAACACAAAGGAAATCAGGAAAAACACCTAAAAGAAATGTGATATTCTATGCAACTTGTTCCTCTTCCTTTCCCATCAATTTTGCATGAGTTCTGGTTTTGTGAAAAAACACCTTAGGAATTTACTACAGGTGTTATGGATAACAGCTGAAGTATAAGCAGGGTGCCTGTTATTAAAGGTCAACTAGAATGTTTTAATTTAGCAAGCCTAGAAATGATTTGAAAGTTGCATTAAGAAAGAGGGTAGGTATGTCTGTCTTTTTAATTAAAGCCATCTCATTTTTTTCTTAATTTTTCTGAAGTGAAACTTGAAGTTAGGGGTTTAATCACAAAAGATCGGGATTCAGTTGGCCAAGACTGCGACACTGGATCGCACTGCTTTAGTGCCCTGGCTCTTCTCCAGTGGAAATCTTCACCTCATCACGAGTTGAGTCCTACATATCTGCAGACCAGAACTGTCCACGAAAGCTCATTCTATCCCTTCAGCTCTGCACGCCACACATTAAGAGCCGGACACATTGTTTCTGCCACATTATCTGACTTCATTTGTGCACTGATGCTGTGTCAATTCTGAAACCTGTCCAGGCAATGAGTGGTGTCCTGTTTTCTGTCCTAGGCCATCTGGTTGCCCTTTCTTATAATTTGTTCAGGGAAAAGAAAAAAAAAATATAGTGGACATACATGGATATGAAGAGAAAAAAAAGTGATGCAAGCAAAAGTACTCAGGAAAACATATCTATTTAACACTTTAGCCTTTTTACTTAGCATCACTTTAGCTTTTGCACATTAACTGTTTTTGATAATTTTCCAACTCAGTGCATTCTTATTTTTGCCTGAAGATAAGAAACAAAAAGTTTCATTAATAAAAGCGATAGGGAGAAAATCCTATATAATAAAAGCATTAATATGCAAATTAACCCAACTGCTGAACAGCAGAATTCCCATCTGGATGACAATCCAGTACCACCCTATAACATCCACTGGTGTCAGGCGAGCCAAGACAGGTGCAAAGCCATTGGTTGGGGGCCTAGCCATTGTCCCAGGATTGTCCTGCATAGGGAAGCCCAGGTCACCAATCTGCAGGCTGTGGCCAGTGGGCAGGGCCTCCCCCTGAGACAGGACAGGAGCCTGGTCCAGGTGCCTGAGGGAAGCTGGTGCCAGCAGCCGGGGGAAGGAAGGCCTGCTCTTGCACAAATTTCATGCATCGGGCTTTTAGTAGACAATAAAAAAAGACCTTGAAATCTTACCTCACAGTGGGATCAAAAACAATAGCTTATATTTTCTGCCAGTTTCTGAGACATGTAAGGCAGGCACTTTGGCCTAATTTTAGAAAAAGTACACCAAATCACCCTTATATACACACACACACACCCACGCACACACACACACACAAACACACACGTGAAAGAGGAGGGTGGGATTAGAGAGGAAGCACTATATGGGAAACAAATTGCTTAAGATATAAACTTTACTTATTGGGCACCAGTTAAAAATAAGAATATTTGCTCTTTATTTTATAACCCATTTTCAACTTTTTCCAACTTCATCTATGTCCATCTTGTTTAGTAAAAGGAAGTCCTGGATTTCTAATATCCAAGTAAACCAGATGTGAGGAACACAAGATACCAAGGGAGTGCTTTCACAGAGAACAAAACTCACAGGAAAGCAGTTAAGAATTCTTTCCATACCATTTTTCTACCCTGAAAAGTCCACTTGCCATTTGTTGTATATTGATAAGATATTCAGTATTCATGTTTCCATTTGTTCATTCTTAAAATACTCTTGGGCTTGCATATAAACTGTATCTTCTTCTCAACAGCATCCAGTAAATATATCCCTCCAAGTGACCAAGTTGACTAGTTTAACAATCACCACACTCATCACAGAGATTGTTATTTCTTGTTTGGGGGATACTTACAATCTGTTTCTTGTAAAGTTGAAACAAGGCTGTTTTCTCATGTTGAAAGAACTGACAGCGTAATTACTCCTAGCACTGCAGCAGGACTGGCTTCCCAACACTGAACCACATTCAGCTACATTCAGCCGCACAAGCACTGTATAAGCTATGCATCCGCTTGATGTTTTCAAAGATGAGAAGGGGGGCTCTCAGGAAGGAGATCACTGAAGCCGTATTTTCACTTTCAAGCTCATTCAGTTCTCAACAGTAGGTATGTGAGCTTTTTAAAAACTTTAAACCTGTTAAAACATAACTAAAACTGGAGTTATGTTGCTGTACCCTTTTTTTTTTTTTTTTTACAAATGATATATGTAAAGCTTGGCACTGTGAAAAAGTATTCTTTCCCTTTTAAAAATTTCAATTTACAACAAAATTAACACGGAGTGTTATTATAGGTGATCTAATCTGAAATCTTGTGTAAAATTTTTGTTTTCTCTCATCTGTAGTAGTATATGTATGTTTAACATCATACTTGAAGTTAATTCATTTTTGAAAAAATTAAATCCTATGTAATAAAAGGGTAATATGCAAATTGGCCCTAACAGTGGAATGACCAGGATGACCCCTGGACCGGTCACTGTGAGGTGCACTGACCACCTCTCGGTCCTTCCCCCTGGCAGGCAGGCTCCAATCACCCTATGGTGAATGGGGAACCAGGGGTGTGTGGTGGCAGGGGGCAGGCAGAGCCAGGCCCAGGCCCCCGCCGCACTGCTCCCCCTACACACAAAGGGCAACCCATAGCAGGGGCAGGGCCGGCAAGCTGGTGGGAACTGCTGACCTCTCAGTCCCTTTCCCTGGGGTGGGTGATGATGGGGGCGGGGTTGGCTACAGGTGGCTAATCACAGGCCAGGCCTAGGAAATGTACCTGTGCATGAATTTCATGTGCTGGACCTCTAGTGTATATATATCATAATAATAATAGCTAATATGCTAATGGCAGGAATGCCATAACACATACAACCAATCATAGGAGGCTGCCTGTGATTGGTCGCATGGTGGAGCATTGCTCCAGAGGCCAGGCAAAAGCAGGGAGGGGCACAGAGAAGGGGGAGACCATCCCATTCTGGGGAAGATGGGGGTGAGAGCCCGAAGTGGCCCTCTCACCAGTCATTCACCACCCACCGCTGGCACTCAGAGTGCCCCACTGCCCACCTGCCAGGGGAAGGAGCATAGCGCAGCAGGCAGAAAGCTTCCACTCTCTCCTCTGGCACCATGATGGGGTGCAGCCGCCACATTGCTCTGGTGACAGGGCAGAGGTGGGAGGTGCACGGGAAGGCAGGGATAGCCCGATGTGACTGGAAGTATAGAGAGTGGGTCTTGAAGCGGCCAGAGGGTTCAGGGGCTGGGCCAGGCGTGCTGGAGCTCTGAGTGAAGAGATTCAGGTGTTAAGGCAGGGTGGTGGGTGGGAGGGCGGGGCCTCACAATTTTTCCTGTTGGACTCCTAGTGTGTGGGTGTGTGTGTGTAGAGGCCTGGAGCACAAAATATGTACATGGGATGGGAGGCTTCTTCAGCTTGTCCTGTACCCCCTTGCAATCTGGGATCTCTCCAGGGTGTCTGACTGCCAGTTTAGGCCCAATCCTGGGGAGGGTGGAGGTGAGAGGGCAAGAGGTGGTCAGTGCCTAAACTGGCAATCAGACATCCTTCTCACAACCCAGGACAACTGACCCTAACTGCTCACCTACTTGCCTTCCTCATCACCCCTAACCACTCACCTGTTTGCCTGATCACCCCTAACTGCCTCTGTCTTCCTGGTTGCTTGCCCCTAACTGCCTCTGCCTGCTCACCCCTAGCCACCTTTGCCTGCCTGCCCAATGGCCCCTAACCACTCTGGCTGCCTAATCACCCCTAACTACTTGCCTGCCTACCTGATCACCCCTAATTGCTTTGCTTGGGTTCCTGCTATGGCAGCTTCATCCAGAAGGATGTCCAGAATGTCCAGAAGGTCATTGGGCTGTCTGATCGAATTAGCATATTATGCTTTTATTATTATAGTCAGTGTAAACATTCAATAAATGCAACTTCATAATCTTATTTACAACTATAAAGTGCTCATTTATGTGTTTCCTGAACTTTAAGAAATTTCTAAGCTATTGAATTTAAAGAATATACAAAATCATTATCCATAGTTTATAACACTGCTCACTAATCATCAATTTTATAGACACATTTGTGCCTACTGCTTCAAAATTCCTCAACCTGATAATTATCATACATCCATCTTGTCCCATTTATTGTACAATACTATCAGACCCATAATCATTGAGTATTTAATAGATGTCACTTTGAACAGACTTAAAGAATTCTTTAATAAATTTTATCTTTAAAAAATAAACAACACTCTTCCAAACCCTTTAACACAATTATTTTTCTCTTTATTAATTACCTTTCTAGACTGTGTAGATAAAAATTGAATGACTAAAATTATTTGTAGCTTTTTGGTAACAGTAAAACGAAAAAAAATAGCTCAATAAAAAGAAGCTGAATATAATCATTTATTCCAAAGTTATCTAGGACTTACAGCATATATATATATATATATATATATATATATACTCCTGTCAATGGATTGTGAATAAATTAATTTGTCACATTTTACAATTAATATTGCTCTACAATCACAATCATCTATATATATAAAACACTAATATGCAAAGTGTCCCCTTGGGAGTTCAACCAGGGAGACCAGGAGTTCGATGGTTTGCTATGATGTATGCTGACCACTAGGAGATGGCATGGAACATGGCACATGATCAGCGGTGGCCACAGGGCACTAAGGGAGCAAGGGAAGGAGGAGGTGGGAAGGTGGGAAACTTGATCAGCCCTGAACGCTGGCCAGGCCTACGGACTCTACATGTGCACATATTCCATGCACCGAACCTCTGGTTTTATATGTGCTCTTAGATACTTTGTGTGGCTTGAAGAAATTCATCTACTGAAAATTATTTATCTTTGGATGAAACATATAGATAACTGCTTAATGTCTCAAATTTAATATTGATTTTTTAAAATCTCCATTCTTTTTAAATCAGTATCCATTTGATTCTCAAAACTTTGTATTACATCTTTCAGTGTTTTGAATAATCTACTAATTACAGACAGTGGTTTACAAAATGACTGCCAAATGATTAAATTTTTATGTGATTTATAAAATTAACCCTAGCTTAATTAATGAATTTAAAATATTTAAATATAGATATTCATTATTTTGTTAAATCATTATCATAGAAAGTATTAACTATGTCACCTTTCATCTCCCACCCCCATTGACACCTTCTATCCTGCCCCCAGCCCCTGTTCAGGCCTTCACCTACCTTTATCTGTCTCCATAGATTACGCATATACATATACAAATTCTTTGGTTAAACAAAGCAATCTCAGAAACTAGGCTCCCTACTGTATTTTCAAAATTGTAAGAAACTATGCTTTTCTGTAACCTATTTATACATCTTGTTAGCATTATATAAACATTCATAGTCATCTGACATGCATAACATTTTCTGAAAAATACATAGGGGCGACTAATTTTTAATTAATTAATGTATTAATTAACAAATTAATTAATTAACTGAAGCATTCAACAAGTGTTTAGTGAATGCTCACCTTGTCCTAGGCCCTGGGGATACATGGGAAAACAGTGCATCCCTCACCCCAAAATGCCTGCCTCCTTGTTCTAAAGAAAAGGGTATGATTTTTTTTTAATTAAATACACTACAGAGACTGTAAGAAGTGATAAGTGTTGTGCAAATAGTAAAAGTAGAAGGTGCCTAAGGAGTGTTGGACAAGGGAGGAAATGAGATTTAAAATAGAGTGAGCAGTGCAAGCCTTACTGGTTGGCATGTGAAGGGAAAAGAAATGCAGGGCATGAAAAAGGGAGCTTCATACATGTGCTACCTTTGTCAGGAAGAGGGAAGAAAGAGTAAGTGCTGACAGTCAGAGCGAAAAGCATACTGACCCTGGTCATGGTCACTGTGGAGGCCATCAAAGATGGAGCAGCAGCATGAAGGTGGCGAGAGAAAGACACTGATGTCACTAGAAAGAGATAACTGTGCCTCATAGGCAATTCTGAGGACTGACTTCTACCCTGAGGTGGGAAGCCATTGGAAGGTTGTAAACAAAGGAGTGACATAGTAGACTTGGCAGTTTAACAGGACCCCTCTAATGGGATGTTCAAAGTGGACTGTAATTGTGAGAGGACAAAGCCACAGCAGGGAGCCCAACTTTTATAATAATCCAGGCATAAAGACATGGTGTTCTGGCCAGGATAGCCACAATGGAGGTAGTAAGCACTGGGTATGTTCTTGAAATATTTTTAAAGGAAAGACAAATTTATCACCATTTTAAGTGAAATGTGGAAGAAAAGAGTCCAAGTTGACTGCAGTCTTTGGCGTGATCACCTGGAAGGAGGAAGGGGCCATGAACTGAGCTGAAGAAGACTATAAGGTATCTATTGGGGCAGAGGGAGGGAAAGAAGAGGAAATTCAGTTTTAATCAGTATAATTTGACATGGATATGTTAAGGAGGAAGTTGAATATATAAATCTGCATTTTGGAGAAGTGTAGAAATGAAAAGGCAACAGCAAGTCTATGAAGAAGGTATGAAACAAAGGAGTGAAAGAAATGACAGTGAAGTGAGTATGAAACAGTCTCCTCTTCTCTAGGATTCATACACACTCTTCAAGCAAACCCCTTCTTCCAGCCCTGAGGGCCTTTTTTCCTCACCACCCAGTTCATCATGTACATCATCATTAGCTAAACATCTATAGCTTTTATTTGATACATACCAGTTAGTTAACATACAGTGTAGTGATTATTATAGCTATGTTTATTTTAGTATGCTTTATTGTAATGACTTCTGTTCAGATTTTTATGTCCATTCAACTATCATAGGTTATAAATATATACTAATATATTTATAATATTTATAAAAGTATACAATAAAATAATTAGAAAATCTTATAGATAAATACTAAAAACTTAATCTAGAGAGACTTTTATAAATTACCCAGCAAATTGGTATCTCAAATGCTGGAATTTAGTCCCTATTTCATAATGAATCTTTTCATACTTTATATACATGTGAATTTGTTATTTTATCTAGAAACATACTAACAATTGCTTTTCACATTCACTTTTGTATTAAAGGTATTAATGTATTCATAAAAACAGTTTTCACTTTGTACTGCATTGTTATCTGCAAAAAATAATTTGACTGAATTGAAAATATAAACATTCTTTTAGAAAATTATAATTTTGTTTCTGAAGGTTGAAACAATAAATGAAAGAAGAAAATGTAAATGCCAGTATTTTTATATATGAAGTATATATTCTATTTGTCCTCTCTAAAATGTTTAACAGTATGAACATTTTATGTCCTGAGAATTATTCATAAAAACAGATGAGCAAAATCACATAGACATCTTGAATGGTCCTGACCCTAAGTTAAAAATTCCATATGTGAAAGGAGGTTGGATTGGAGAAGGAGGATCTGCGTAGTTTCTGAGAGCCTTTAATCATAATAAGAAACAGCATGCAGAAGTTGTTTTACATTTACCAGAAGTAGACAACTGAGAGTATTTTGTTAATTCTAATGTATATGTGACTTATGTACAAAGTGGGGCAAACGTAGGTTTATAATTGTGAATATGCAAACCATAGAGTTTATTCATGTGCTGTTACTTATTGTACTATTTTCCATATGAACGACTCTAAACCTACTTTGCCCTACTTTAGTGCTGTGTTGCCTCTGTTCATTCATTGAATCAGAAAGGATTTGGAATTGTAATCAATAAAGCAGAGAGCACATGGATGAAAACCACAATGATGATGATTACTTTTGTAAACTGGAGTAAAATGAATTAAAATACCCAGAAATGTATGTGAAATAATGCAAACAAATTGGGATAGAAGTTTTTCTCAAATGAAAAATTCCTTTCAAACAATATTGCCTTTTAAAATACTTTATATATGAGATTTTAAAAACAAAAATCTCACTTTCAGCCTTCTGTAATGGCCACTCACTATTTTTAAGGAAAAGGTAGGTGGATTACTAAAAAAATACAGAATTTGGAAGAAATGTATTTCTTAAGCTTCAGGATATCCCAACTATGAAATCAATTGGCTAATTTTATGTAATAATATTTTATTTTATGTATTTTTACTTCTATTTTTTCTAATAACATGTTTATATACAGAATTTCTACATATATCCATACTTGACTTAAGCTGTTCTAAAAATAGGATATGGCTGGTTTATTCATTAGTAATTATGTTTTACTGGTAGTAACGGGACCTAGAAAATCTTCACTAATGTACAAGGTCTAAGCAGTTTACATTTGCTATGGCAGCTTCCTGAAATAATCAGGGACCCCGGCTCCTCCCGGCTCTTTCTTACACCTCTCCAATATGTGGCTCCTTTCTGATAACACAAGTTAGTCATCACCCAAATGCAGATTTCCTGAACTTCTTACAACCCTCATAACCCTGCTTACATCACATTGGTCAAAACTTCGCCCTATGGATACACTTTGATTTGAGAGAAGCTGGGAAGTGATTATTTTATCAGGGTACAGTGTTAGTTTTATTAGGGTGGGAAAAGAATGGATTTTAATTTAGGCAATTGGACATAAATTATTTCAGTGGCCTACAGCTCAGACATGATAACTAGGCTGAATTCTCTGCTGCTTTTATGAATCAGCAATTGTCCCATTCCCTTTATAACAATAGTTTTTAAAAAGGATTTCTCTCATTGCTGAAGTTAAAATGCCAAGCATGTCTTTGCCCATAAGGTTTAGTCCTGAATTTAACAAAGGAAGAGGTATTAGAACTTGTTCAAAATTATGAGGTGCAAATTCCACACTTAAATGTCATATTTATGAATGTTCTAGAGATATATGTGATGCTATATCACTCAGTATCACTCTGGCATTCTGACTGTTTGATATTATGTAATTAATTGTATGAAAAATTTGTAACACATATTAAACTTAAATTGAGTGCTCGCCGGTGGTTCCGTAGGTAGCAGCATGGTCTCATACACTGAAAGGTTGTGGATTTGATTCCCAGTTAGGGCAGGAATGTAGGTTTAGTCCCCAGTTTGGTGCTTGGGGAAGGCAACTGATCAATGTTCCTCTATCACAGTGATATCTCTCTCCCTCTCTCCCATCCTCTCTCTAAAATCAATAAAAAACATTTTTAAAAATTAAAAATTACAAACTTAAATTGATACCTGTTAAATATTTTAGTAACATTGAATGTTTCTCTGTTATCAATATACACTCAAAGGTGAATTTATGCATTTAGGGAAGTTACATGAAATTTTAAATTCAGGAAACCACCATTGGTCACAAAATAAAGAATGCCATCTATTACCTACAGTAGGAGGTCTCCAAAATGAGGTGCATGGGTCCCTGTTATTGATATTTATTTTAGTCTTTTAAATTTCTCATTTTTTGTATGTAATGATCAATGTCTATCTATATCTATTTATCTATATATCTATATCTATATCTATAGCTACATCTATATATCTATATCTATATCTATATCTATATCTATATCTATATCTATATCTATATCTATATCTATATCTATCTATATCCCTAAGTGACTGACAGACCAAACAAACAAATGATGGGTCAACCAGTGGCTATGATGCACACTGACCACCAGGGGACAGATGGTCAATGCAGGAGCTAACTCTGGTGGTCAGTAGCTCCCACAGCCAACCTCCCTCAGTTCCACCCATCCCCCCTGCCCAGGCCTGCCCTTAGGTGGCCAACAGCTGGCTAGCCAACTTCCCCTGGTCCCTCCCCCTCTGGCCAGCCAGCCTTCTGTGTTCCCTGCCCACGCCAAACTGGCCAACCTCCCATGGGACTGGGCATGATGGTTCTGATCAGCCCCGATCATTAGAGCTGATCATCAACCCTGATCACCGAGGGACCCCACCCATGCACAAATCCGTGCACTGGGCCTCTAGTATAATAGATAAACAAATTATATATATATACACTAGGAATACATGATAAAACTTTCATAAAATCAAACTATTTAAATTAATTTTCAGGTAAACCTTTTTAATATTGACCCAGGACATTGTTCTTCATATTGTGATCCTTGGACTAACACTGTTAGCATGCACTCCGTAATTGTAGAGGAAGCTATCAAGGAGGCAAGCTACAGTTGATTCTGATGTATTCTAAAATTTGAAAAACGTTGATGTAGGAAAAACTAAGATACACATCAGCCATCATCAATCACACATAATATCATAGAAATGAATCTTTATTTCTCCATCTCCTTTATGCCTATATCCAATTGATACCATTTCTTTTAGGACACTGTAAATTACCCAGAATCTATCACCTCCCTTCTCTGCCCTGCCAGATCTTTTTCTTGATGACCTTAATATACCAACGCTCTTTGCACCCTCTGTCTAAGTCACAGAGTAAGATTTCTAATTCTTATACTGCTTAATAATTTTCCAGTAAAAGAATCCCAACTTCTTGGAATAGTGTATGAAGCTATTCATAATCCATTCTATAATTCTCTCTTTTTTAACTTCAAAAATCCCATCCTCCTTGCAGATGACCTGGCCATCTGCTTCTTAGTCTTTGCTTTGGGAATGTTGTCCCCAGCCCCATATACTGGGTGCATTCCTATTTATTTTTAAAGCTTTGTAACCTCTTGATATTAAATTTTATGACTTACTTTATGTGATATTATTGTACCTACTAGTGGCCCGATGCACAAAATTTGTGCATGTGGGGAGTGGTAGGGGGTTGTCTCTCAGTCTGGCCTACATACTCTCCAATCTAAGACCCCTGTGGGATCTGGCCTAAACTGGCACTTGGACAACCTCCTTGCAATCTGCTCCTAACCGGTCACCTGCCTGGCTGCTTGATTACCCCTAACCACTCTGCTTGCTGGCATGATTGCCCCAACTGGTATCCTCTGCTGGCCTGCTCAGCCTCAACTGCCCCCTACCACCAGCCTGATCACCATCAACTGCCCTCCCCTCCTGGCCTGATCACCCCCAACTGTCCTCCCGTCCTGGCCTGATCACCCCTAACAGCCTCTGCCTTGACCTGCCACCATGGTGATCTGGGACCCCCAACTCGTGTGCCAAAGCACGGTGGTTGCTGGTCTTCCCCCGTTCTCCCATGACCCCACCCTTCGTGCATGCACTGGTGATCTGGGACCTCCGTGAGTGTGCCCTTCACGATCTGGGACCCCTGCACACTTGGCAAAGCACAGTGGTGGCCGGCCTTCCCGCCGTCTCCACACAGCCTGGAGAACGGGGCACCGCGGGCCTGCCAGGACCACCAGTGCAGCGTCAGCTCCCCAGGCCCTCGGTGCCCATTCCCCAGGCCACCTGGAGGCGGCACAAGGAGTGTGGTCTCACGCTGTGCAGCCCCATCCCCCACTCCTGATTGGCTGGTAGCATAGCGAAGGTTTGGTCAAATTTGCATGTTTCTCTTTTATTATATAGGATTGTCTATCTTAACTGATGATTATCATTGTATAGTGGCTGATGCTCCATTTGGTCTCTTTCATCAAATGGTAAGCAGTATAGAGCAATGGCAGTGCCTATAATACACAGAATCAGACTGCCTGGTGTCCATTTCCACCTCTGTCACTTATTGAGTGTGTGATCTTGTTTGAGTTATTGAAATTCTTTATACTTACTTTCTTCTGTAAAACTAGAGTAGTACTTCACAGGATTTCTGTGAGAATTAAATGAGTTGATCTATAGAAAGCAATATGAACAGAACATAGCACATTGTAGAAATATAGCTATTGGTATTGTTTGCATCTCTACTGCCTATGATAGTGACCAAAACATAATAGAAATTCAAGCAGTTATTAATCAGCAGGATAAATGAATTGCAATGTATTGAAGATTTTTACAACCCCCCTTTATACTGCATAAACTACTTAGAACTCAATAGATTCTGGAAACTAATACTATTCCAATGTACTTTTTTCTCTAAAAAAAAATGTCCTCTCCCTAAGTCCTCCCAAAAATGTTTGCCACGCCTGAAATTTTCTTTGAATTAGATCACTTATTTCAAAAAAAAATAAAATCTATTTTTAAAGGGTTGAAATGATAACTAAGGCAAATTTTAACACAAATATTTTTGTTATAAAACTTCTGTATTGATTTTTAGTTTTTTTTAACCTTGGGCAAGTCACTAAGACTCCACCCCATCCCAGCTTCAACTGCTTTTCAACATAATTAAGGAATTGCTCTAGATGACTTCTAAAGTCTCTGCTGACTCTAAAATTGATTACTCACTCATATATATTCTACTGTTGCAGATAAGATAAAATTGTGCTGCTCTTAATGAAAAATCACGCAGCTCTATCAATAAAAATATTTTTAAAATTCTAGTTATTTATTGGTTTATGACATTTTAATTTACTATCTTTTCAATGCTCAGTAGAAATCACAAAGTCAAAATTATATCATTATTTTACTTTAAAAAATTACAACTCAGCACATCCATCCAATGTTAAGGATACAAGTGACAAATAATTTTTGGACAATTGACAAAATTGACAAAATTGATTCATGTCATCCACAAGCTTTAAATTCCACAAAAGACTTTTAAGCAAATTCATAAAGTTAATGGCTACCAGCTTTCTTAATACCCATGGCATGGAATAAGTATCCATGTGTAGACGAAAGGTAAGTTTATTTGGAACTATCAAATCATATCTGCTTTCTTCCTGCATTGGCTAAATATACTGGTTGCTGGATTCATGGTATTGCCATTTAATATCATAAAGCTAGGTTGTCATTTACATTTTTCCTCACATTTAGTTTATTCTTAATTTCAGGCCCAAAAAAACATTGGCTGGCATTGTCCTACAAAAGGCTAATTTGATTACTTGACTGTTAGATTATCTTCTGCCCTCCTTTTTTCTTTTGATTTCCTCAGTTTATTAATTTGCATTTCTACTGAACATCCATCCCCAAAGTTCTCACAATGCAATTGGCCAAATTTAGCTTCTCTTTAATTTATGCCTTCCCATAGCAACGTTGTTAATTTTTCCAAAAATTGACTTATTGGCATATTAGCAAAACAGTAAAAATTCAACCTATGCCAAGTCACTACAATATATAAGCAAAGGAATAAAGGGTGGATACTAGGTTCTTATAACCTAAAATGGGAACTTTCTCAGTGATTACCACAGGATTTTTCTGATTCCTCTCTTTTTTCAATTACAACATCCTCCAAAATCATCTTAAGATATTACCTTTGAATGATGTCCAAAACCTTTAGTGAGGCACATAAAATCCATCACAAGCTGATTCCAGTAACTTTCTAGGAACACTTTATAGTCATTTCTCAGACACCCTTATATTCTAGTAACTTCTTAGTGAGGGATGTTTATATTCCTTATTCCAATGACCCTATAATTTATTTAACTCACAGCTTCTAGTCTTTTTGTTTTAATGTTGTCTTTTTATCAAGAGTAATGGATGCAGGTATATAAATGTCTTCAGTATTGACAAATACTGAGTATACTACACTCAGTTCAGAGTGAATTCCAAGGTTACAGGAGAAAAATATGATTATTGTAAAGTAAATTTTGGTTACAAATTGTTAAGAATAGATCCCTTAAATTTTTTGGTAAAATACTTGCTTGCTCTTGCTGTGTGTTTATTGTAAAATGCTAAATTTGAAAACATTCAGACTTATAATAATCATGAATCATGCATGTTTCAGTATTAATTGTATTGGAATGAACTACAGCACTGTATTAAGCAACATCTAAATACCTTTGTAAGGAATGTCAGCCCCATTTCAGTACATAATGATTTTCTAGTGCAGTAAGTCCTGTACTTGAGCAGCATCAGAATCACATGGAGGGTCTGTGGAGAAGCAGGTTTCTGGAAGAGGTGTTGATTGGAAACCAAGTATTTTTCATTTTCAGCAACTACTGTTTACAAATTAAAAAGTAATAATTGATATATATGTGCATTCATTCTGATATATGGATATTTATATATAGTGATTGCCAGAGGGAAGGAGGATGGGGAGATAGAAGAGGCTAAAGGGGCAATAAAAGATGATGGAAAGAGATTTGACTTTGAATAGTAAACAAAATATAATATACAGATGATATAATATAGAATTGTATACTGAAACATATGTCCTTATTAATTAATGTTACCCCCAATAATTCAATAGAAATCAGAATGAATAAAAATAACTTTTACTATTCAGAAAATTAAGTATACTTTCCCCCTTAATGTTTCTTTTTTTCTTATGTCTCATGGAACAGAGATAAATTATTTTATCAACTCCCAAAATTTAATATACTACATTGATAAAGTTTTTATTCATATAATACTTCCTGAATAAGTATCATTCTCAGAAAAAAATGACCAATTGATTATAATCAATAGACTATTAAGGTTGAATAACTATCCCATGTAGTTTTTATTGTAAATATAACCTTCAAGTATTTTCAGGTCCATTGGCTATCATTTGGGAGATGGGACTTATTTAAAAAGTGTTTCACTTCATATTTTTACAGGCAACTTTTAATTTCCTCTTTTAAATATTTTCTAAATAAATTAACTACCAGAGAATAATAAAACTAATGGTGAAAGCCACCAATTTATGAAATATTTAAAAGGAGAAAATAAGTGAGCAAATCTTTGGAGCAAATAATTATTTTGACAAATTCCCATCACTTAATGAAATGTTAGAATTGAAACTCCTCTCCATTGGAGTAATTATTTTGCATTTATATCTTATATTCAAATGAAAACTTGGAAGCTTGAAAACAGGGTTTATGCTACATACATTCTTTAAAATATTAAAGAAAGTGGTCATTTCTTAGCAATATAGAAACAGGTATGTACTGTTTTAGCATAGGAGTATGAAAGCCATTCTTTTTTTTAAGTTTCATATCTATATTTTGGTTTCTTTTACTTTTTGATTCCTATTCCTTTTTTAACAAAAAGTAGGCTTATTTGAAGTTACACAAAGTAACAAATTTGGCTTTCAAAAGTTTTGTTTAAAACTCTATCAATATGAGAAACCACTAGAAGCACAAGTTTGTCTTTGATTCAAAAAATTTTAGTTACTTCAAAAGATAAATCATAAATGCTCACAGTGAATTTATATGTACTATTTAAACATTCAAAATAGAAATAAAATTATTTAAATATATCTTAGAATTTATTTAACTTTATAGTTACTGCATGTTACGTGAAGATCATGTAGCACAAATTTATGAGTAAAGCCGAATTAAACAAAACCCATCCAAATATGTTTCATCTCCTCTGCTTTAAATCCCACAAGTTGTACATCAAAGTAAAAGAAGCAAAGTATATTACAAGTCATATTTTAAAAATTCTAATCCAAACCCAAAAATATAAATAAACACTGTTTGAAGCAGTGATGAGGATTCACATAGAAATATACAACAGCCATGAAAACTGGTTTCTATTTGTTTTAAAGCACTGAAGAAAAATTCTGCTAAAACAAATACAATATAAGATTTTAATTTTTCTAAAGTAAATGTGATTTGTTTCACTCGTGAACATAACTCATTCTTTTACGATGCATTTCCTTTCAAGGAAAGGTTAAAGAAAACTGCAAAACTTTGCCATGTTTTCCTAATTTGATCAGACATCCTTCCTTGAAAGGTCAGCATGATAGGTGAAAGTGACATGCTTAATATATGTAGCACTGTTCATTCCAGGCAGAAAAAATTCAAATGACAAGAATCACATATCTTGTGTCAAAAGTTTGATTTTCCTGTACTGACTATTCAGAATATGAAGCAGAATTTGGACTGTGATTCATAGAGGCTGTGTCCCAGGTGGTTACTGTTGACACCCAGTTATCAAAATAGTCTTCCTGCATTTCAGACACCATTTACATAGTGAAAGCTAGAAATCTAGTAAATAAGACTTTTATGATCCAGACTTCACAAATTGCAATAATTTCAATATTGAATATAAATTACGTTATACTGGAGAATAGTAAAGTTATGACCTACTTTAGATAGTATTTTTGTTATTTACATTAATCTTTATGATTCATTCAATTCTAAACATTTTCTATTTTTAAATGGAATTAAATTACAGGATTCTGGCTTTTTACCATTAGGACACAATCAATGTAATTTTCAATATAGAATTATCTCTAACTTGTTTTCAGCTAACTTCCAATTCATAGGTTGGCAGTATTCCCTAAATACATTGAACTAAATAGCCCTCTTCTAGTACAAAAATAATAATAATATATTTAAGATAGCCATATACTCATATATTATGTATGTATAGAATGTATGTTGATATACATATATTATACACTTGTAGTATATATTAAAATTTCACTTAATTTATGCCATTGAAAAGAGAGTGAAATTATTTAAAGACACCATTTAAAACAACAAAATTGGAAATGATCAGAATTTTCTCAACTAATACAAAATCAGTGTTACCTAGTTATCAATTATTGTTTTGGAAAGCTTTTATTATTCATTTATTCAGTTAATTGTAATGTATGAGCAACTAATCCAGGAACTCGAAATGAGATAAACGAAAAAGGAATTGGCCTTAAAGAACTGACAGATAAATATCAGTGAAATAACTGTATATGGAGACACAACAAAGAACAAGCTAGATTATTTTGCAGGTGTTATATGCTAGTTTCAGAATGGTAGGAACATACATTGGAAAGAGTCATGTCTCAACAAAGTAGAAATATTAATTTCTTGAGAAAATTTTCATTATTCAAAAGTTAAATACATGAATTAACTACCCCCAAAAAAACACAGTTTGACTCTTGCCTAAACTAATCTCTGGTAAAATGACTATGCTTATCCTGACTAGGTATCAGATGAATCAACACTCAATCCGAAGAGTGGCGGGAAAACATGAGAGGGTAAAAACCAGGATAATATTGCTGCTAAATCCCCAAGGAAAAGTCAGAGAACGGATATTGAGTGGGCAACCAAAAGAGTCTCTATTTGCAAAAATGTATCTAAGGAAAACTTTTAGAGAAAAAAAATTCTAAAGGATGTAAAAGAGGAGGAAGGTATAAAATAATTCCTCATAATTTTGAGAATTATTCCTAAGAGCTGAAAATATACATGAATAATTCTTTTCAGACTTTGTTTTTTCTATACTCCCCTGACCAACTCCTCATTTTCTTCTCCTCGTGACAGTTTCTTTTTTTAAATATGTATTTTATTGATTTCATAGAGAAAGGGAGAAGGTGCGATAGAAACATCCATGATGAGAGGGTATCAATAGTGAGAGGGTATCACTGATTGCCTGCATGTCCCAGACTGGTATGAGCCCTGTAACCCAGGCATGTGCCCGAACTGGAATCAAACCGTGACCTCCTGGTTCATAGGTCGGTGTTCAACCATTGAGCCTGGCTGTGTGGGCATCAAGAAAGTTTCTTTGAGTCAAGGCTCATGATTCCTCTGTTCTATGTAATCAGCATGTTAATACTATCTGAAGATAACAGTACGTACCTATACTTCCCTCTGCTCCCTCCTTTGTAATGATATGTAGACTAAGGAAGTTTATTTTGTAGATTGACATTATCAATTAACCTATCTACCTACCTATCTATATAAGTACCTAGTACTATGAGTAAACAAAAGATTGTTCTGGGTTTTATTTTTTTTTAATATATTTTATTGATTTTTTACAGAGCAGAAGGGAGAGGGATAGAAAGTCAGAAACATCAATGAGAGACATCCATCAGCCTGCCTCCCGCAGGCCCCCTACCGGGGATGTGCCCGCAGCCAAGGTACATGCCCTTGTCGTAATCAAACCGGGGACCCTTCAGTCCACAGTCTGACGCTCTATCCATTGAGCCAAACCAGTCCTGACTGTTCTGGGTTTTAATTCAACAATCTATAAGGGCTTTTATATGTGTTATTCATCTTCTAAATCAAATAATATGTAAACTATTAAATTATTTACTAAAATTACTAAATAAAATTAGTCCAGAATTTAAATATTATAATTCATAGTTTAAGCTCAAAGAAGGTAATTGCTATGTCTGCTTTACTAAACTAAAGAAACTTAGTGGTAAGAAAAGGTTCCTGTCAAATAATACACTATTATTGAAAAATAAATTGCTATTTATGACTGCCTGATAATTTCAGTTTATAAATTTGAGTATAATTTTCAAGATATTCATTTCAAGAAAACCAAAATTTCATTAAATTTCCTCCCAGATACATCAAAATTTGTTCCAGGACTAATAATATTGTATCATCCTACCAAGTTTCCCCCTAAGTTTCAAAGCACCACTTAAAAATAGAGATATAAATATTCTTCCCCCAAAAAATTACATAGGTTAATTGTAAGATTTTATGCATTAATATGTCTCTGGGGAAAGAACAATAAAAATTCCAAGTGGGGGGTGGATATGAAGCAATGAGCCATTTTTGGCCATTTCTACCCCCAGTATATTAATTATTTGTATAAACCTCAGGTGAAATTATCATTCCACAAAAGATTTATGTTTAGAATGATCATTTTTTTAAATATTTATTTCAAGAGAATTGCAATTTAGAGCTTTTGAAGGGGGTATGGTTGGAACTTGAAGTTGCTGGCAGTCTCCTAGATGCTTACAGGGACTATAGCTTCTAATGGGGCACTGATATTGATCCCCTTAGCAAGGCCTTCTAAACCCGGGCACTGTCGTTTCACAGAAGATCATTCTTTGTTGTGGGAGGCTTCCCTGTTCAGTGTAAAATGTTTACAGCACCCCTGGCCTTGCCAACCAGAAGCCAGTAGTGCCCTGGTCCCCATTTGTGATAACCATCAATATCTATAGACACTGCAGATCTCCCCACAGGTGAAAATCAAAACCACCTCTCCCCTTCCCACCTCATCACATTCAGAGCCATTACCTTAAATTAAAAAACAAACAAACATGGGATTTTTCCCTGTTATTTGTGATAATATAGATGGACTTTGAGGGAATTATTGTGAGGAAAATAAGCCAGATAAAGACAAATACTGTATGGCATCACATTTACTGGAACCTAAAAAAAGAGAGTACAAAGTGAGTTAGGGGTGGGAGGAAATAGGGAGCAGTTAGTAGATGGGAACAAACTTTCAGGTCTAATATGAAAAAGAGAAAAGAGAGAAGATTTTCAGTGCTTTAATATGGCATGACATCGTTATTACAATTTTTCTTCTAGAGTTTATATTTATATTTTATTAACTTAAAATATAGATGTACTGTATTTATTAGAGTTCACTAATTAAAACTATACATACTTCAAAGTTGTTTTCAGCTATTACAATGTCTTCTTTTTCATGGAAAAGTTTGCAGCAACCATATCAAATTGTTCTTTTTTCTTTACAAACAAGAAAACTCAAAACTCACCAATCTTTGTCATATTGAAAATGCCAATTTAGCATTAAAATAATTAACTGAATGTAAAAGCACAAAACTGTACAAGCAAAGACGTTAAGTACAGTACTTATTTCCTAACGGACATTGTAGTTAACATAATATAGAGATAAAATTTAAAGAAAAAAATACACTATTTGACTTTCTGTTGCATGTGTGTTTAGCGTTAGGGACTTGAGGTATTATAAATATCATGACCTATTGGGGAAATGTACATTTCTTGTCCTTGCAAATTTTAATGATAAGCTTGCAGAACTTGGCCAGCTGTTTTAGGCTATTTATTGCATCAGAAAGAGGGAACACACAGCTGCAACATCAACGGGGAAAACAATGAAGAGCCTGAGCTCTGCTCTACGAGGCAACAGTAAGACAGAGGAGAAACTGAAAACTGTTCCTAGGCAGAGGGAGGTAGGAAATTGGATGAGAGATGGGAAAAGTCAAGAGGTAAATTACTCTGAGGAGTGTTTCTTACATTTAATGTGCTTAGGAATCACCTGGGGACCATGCTAAAGTACAGATTATGACTCAGAAAGCCTGGAGTGAGACCTGAGAATTTCATTTCTAAGAACCACGTAGACATTGATGTTGAAAGCTGATGCTTGCACCACACCTTGTGTGGCAGGTCCTAGACACTGCATCTCCCAACATGTCCCTGGAAGTAGAAGTGCCAGCTTTGTTTTATCACGAACTCTATGAGATTGGCAATGTGAAATGAATACATTTCCCCAAATCGTCACTATAGAGAAATGTGGTTTGTTTTCTTTATACCATCTTAAAAAACATAACAAAACAAAGGTAGACCATTTGTGGCTTTGATATACAAGTAAATTTCTTGTTGTTTAAAAAAATACACATATAAGTATCTATTAGTAAAATGTCACTATGGTTTTGGTTTTTTTTAGACCCTTAAGTAGCAGGTTTCTATGGTGTGCTATCTGACAAGAGTAATAAACTCAAATTTCTAAAGTCAAAAGTAAACTTAGTTTTGACTTTGGGATGATTCATTTCTAAATGAGTTTTCCAGCTCAATCCTGAGTTTTGGTTCACTCTTTATGACAACCCAGGATGTGCTTTAATCCTAATCAGTAGAATCCTTTTACACCTATGGGAAAACCAAATCCGGGCTTCCTTCATTCTTTCCCTTCTGAAGCAACTAACCAGGTCTGATTATGTGATAGGTTTTAGCGTTGTGTCAATGTCAAGGTGTATCGGGAAGAAAAGCAGATACAAAGATGACAGTTAGATGAAGTACCCTTGATGAAAAATATCCGTTGGTGGAAAAGTTGATAGTACCGTATAAATTAGTATGTTTAGGTACCAAAGTCTAAAGACTGTGCATCAATACCAAGTGGAAGTAAGTATAACCTCTTAGAAAAGAGAACCAGCATAGAAGAATATGGAATGCATAAATATGTTTCTATCAAATATTTCAAAGTAACACTTTGCATTTTCTATAGGCTATAATTGGAAGAAAATAAAAAGGACATGTGTAGTCATTTATTACACAATTCTGTAGGAACAAGAATTTTTTAAATCTATGCTCTTTTTTTCTGAAGAAAAAAGAAAAGAAAATTTTCCCACATAAAAGGCTCTTTACAAATATTCAGGCCACCAAAATGTCACACACAGTAGTAATCTGTGTCTGGCATATAAAGTATTAAATATATTTAAGAAGTTTAAAATGTAGCAGCATCAGGTTTTTTTCTAAATAAAATACCCAACTTTAAATTGAACAAGACAAGTTGCAAATATTTTAAGAAACAACAACAAAAAATAAGGCAGCACAGGTTTAATACACCCTATACCACTTGGAGCATCACCAAGGTATATTTTATGGCTACAGCTCTGGAGATTACTATATGTACATACACATTTTCATTCTTTTTTTTCAAATACTTTTTGTTTACTTCTGAGAGGAAAGGAGAGGGAGAGAGAGATAGAAACATCAATAATGAGAGTGAATCATTGATCTGCTGCCTCTTGCATGTCCCCCACTGGGGACTGAGCCCACAACTCAGGCATGTGCCCTGATTGGGAATAGAACTGTGACCTCCAGGTTCATAGACTGATGCTCAACCACTGAGTGACACTGGCCATGCTATACATTTTCTACATTGCTTAAAACTTAGACTGCTTTCTCAGTTCTCCTATTCCAAAACATCAGATGGCCACACCTAGATTATCTGCCTGATACTAATAATAATTAAAGTTCAACACAATCAAGCAATTGATAAATTCAGAAGAAAAAATTCTCAGTAGTTCCACTGGCCACAAATATCAGGCTCTCTTTTCCTTGTGTTAAAAATACTGACAAATGGGTCACCAGCATTCCAGGAGTTTGCCTAAGAGAGCATGCCAATAGTTCCTCCTGCTTTCTATGGCGGGTAATGGACAAGACCACGTTCCTTCTCAATAGTTTACTGAACTCACCCCATGTGATGGGTTAGAGATCCAGCCCAGCTCCCCTTGAATTGTTTTGGAATCCAGCAGATTGACTAAAAGAAAACACAAATACACAAACACTGTTAAGAGGAATGAATTTATATTTGCCTTTTTCAAGTTAATGTTGTCTGCTCTTGGTGGCGATATGAAAATAATAACATATTCAAAACACACAACTTTTCATTTTTCTTTAGACATTCAATGTATAAAAATTGTAAGAGAATTACAAAAGAAAAGCAACCACAGGGATAGTTAAGGGATTGAACATTTCTGTGGCTTTTGTTACTCTGTTTACAAGATAGGTTAATATTCAATACATTTATAATGATTTCTTACAGAATAATTACAGATTTAGAGAAGAAACAATTAAAACATGAAGTT
Source organism: Antrozous pallidus (assembly GCA_027563665.1). Lineage (NCBI taxonomy): Eukaryota > Metazoa > Chordata > Mammalia > Chiroptera > Vespertilionidae > Antrozous > Antrozous pallidus. The sequence continues at coordinate 90,878,039 of CM050514.1, forward strand.
GGAAACAATATTGATGCCAAAAATAACTTCAAAGATAATAAAATATGATAAATTTACATATGATTTCACTATAATTTAATTTCTTAAATATGCTTCCACCATAAATTAGTATTTCTGTTTACATATTTAATATGGCATGTTCATATTGTGTCTGGTCAATCGCAAACATATTCTATACTGTGTGTGTCTTTTAATCCTCAACCAAAGATATGTTTTTATTGACAGAGAGAGAAAGAAACATGAATGTGTTGTCTCCTGTATATGCCCTGACTGGGGATGGAATCTATAACCTTGGTGTGTACCCTGACAAGGAATTGAAACTGCATCCATAAATTGTGTATGGGATGACACTCCAACCAACCTAGCCACCAGAGTGGTAACTTCTATTATTTAATACCATATAAATGGTCTCCTCATGTGTAACAAACAAAATGCTTAGCAACTAATATGAGGAGAAACTAAAGCAAAAATACGTTTTATAATATTGCCTGTGTAGAGTTTTACTTATTTAAAGAAGATATTATTCCCCAAAAGCTTTAATGATTTTAACTCAAAACTTTGTTACTTATTAAAAAGTCTGATGTTGATGAACAATTAAGTGAATGTGATTACAATATGAATGTGGTTACATTTTGGATATATTATTTAAAAAGAAAGACAAATGCTTTGTTTTCAACACAGAATATTAATCTGTAATTGATTAGAAATTAATATATAAAAAGTTATTTCAGGTTTAATTAGTAACAAAGATCTCACTTTTATTTTTGATCTATTAAATAATGGAAACTATGGTTTTACCACATCCTTCTAAATTAGAAAGCAATCCCACTGTTGACTGATGGAAGATGTAAATGAAGTTTACATAAAATATATATGTATTATTAACATGAACCAGAGCAGGTGAGTAAATAACTACAATAGGAAATAGCCATTTTCAAAGGTTCCATATATTCACAAATCAAAATGTAATGTTAGTACATGTATGCACACGTCCATGTATTGACAAATAGTCTTTCTCCATGTATGAAAAGCAGCACCCTTTCTTTAAGTACCCCAATTAGTTTTTATAAAGAAAACATTTATCTTATAAAATATTAAGAAAAATAAATAATATATTTGATAAATATTAAAATTCTAAATCTTCAAGTACTACTTTTAAAGGATGATATTTGGTTAGCTGGTTAAGTAAAAAAATATACTAGTTGAATATAAAGAGTGCTCATTATTAAGTTAAAAAGAGACAAAATTCTCAAAGTTAGATTCTCTAAGTTTTAGTAGTAAAATAAAAACACATAAAATTAATCTATTATGTTTGAATTATTTAATAGTTAAAGTTTTTTCTCACTATAAATTAATCCCACTGGTAAGTAATTATATTTAGGTAAGAGAAGAATATACTTGCTGCAAGGATCACACAGTGCAATTTTCATAATGAAATTATTTCCCAGGATGTCAATTTGAAAATTAATAGTATGCTTAATTACATTAAAATTATCTGTCAAAATATTTTAAAGCCTCTACCTATTAATCAATATTACAGATATTTCAGATTAATTAATGTAAGAACAGTTTTGTAAGTATGAGAATACATCTTCATGAGTCACCAACACATATTCTGAACTAAACCTAGTTTATTGTTGGTACTATCAGCTATCAGTGGATTTCTGAGTTTTATGAGAATTAGTAGGTCATATTTGTAATGTCTTTAAGGATTTAAATGATTCAATGTCTTCTTGTGTGTATATAATAATTGAATGTGTACTTAGTGATAAGTTTGTGTTACTCCATATGCTAAGATGAATAGGTGATTTAATTTCAACATTAGTAATCAGAGAAAATAATTTTCCAGGTAAAGTTAATATGAATATCTTTTCAATTTAGTAAATTACTCATTGGAACAAAGGTTCCTAAGTAAAAATCTAAATACTGTTAAGTGTTTTATGTGGGAGTGGAGGGGTTCGGTGATAATGATGAGGGGAAATCACATCACCATTTGGTTTCTACTCAAAGGAGTATAAAAATGTAAACCAAAAAGAATTGTATTAAATTATCAATTAAAAATAACTAGAATAGATTAATTAAATGTATTGCATTTACTCAGAAATTAAAATTTCAATGCACTCCATTTGCATGAATGAGGAAAACAATTGGCAGCATTACTCATGATTTTGATTCTGTGTCTAGCAAACAATTATATCTGCCTTGGTTATCTCACAATGTGGCTGTGATAATCTATATATATAAAAGCCAAGCAACCAGAATATCAGAATGATACAATGACTGGAATGGCCAGTCACTATGATGTTCACTGTGGTGGCCAACAGGCCCAATTGGAGCCCTGATCACCCCCCACACACAACCTCCCGTGCCCACCTTCCAGCTAGCCTGGCCCTGATTGACCCCCCCACCCTGATCGAAAGTGGGGCCAGCTGGCCAACTTCTTATGTCCTCTCCCCCTTGCTGGCTCAGCCCAATGGGCCCCCATCTGGCAGAGCAGCCAAACCCCACCTGTGCATGAATTTGTGCACTGGCCTCTAGTCAAATAATATAAATGTATTTAAAACTAGTGACTTTATAACATGCCATACAGATGCAGTGTTCTTGTAAAATTAATTCATTGGACTTTTGAATTGTATTTATAATCAGTAATATATATATGACCTAATAGAAAAGAATAGTAACATCAAAACACTTTTTTAAGAGCATCTATTTTGAGGTTTCAAGGTGCCTTTTTTTTTTTTTAGCAAAATGAAAACTTTAAAGTGGATTACTGCTAAAGTTTATCCCTTTAAGGATAAAAAACTCTCATCTCCTGGATCTGTTGCATTACAGTATGAGTGCAGCATATTTGAGACAGAAAGAAGAATGTTAATGTAATTTGAAGGCCTCCTGTTGTGAGTGATTTCTCTGGATACATTGACTAAATCTAAACTTCCCATATAACTTAAACCCTAAACTTGGGTTTCTCATGCTTTTCTTTTGTAAAAAAGATGTAGACCTGACCATAATCTTTAAAGTGCTATTATTATTTATTGCCAGGGCAGAGAGAAGAGGCACGTAGAATTGAGGAGTACAAATACTATATTTCAGTCTGAGTTTTAATGACAATTTACAATATAGGAGATTATTTCCAATTGCTGAAAGTCTGAGCTTATAATTATGAATGCAAACAAAAAGAAAGAAAATTATTGGTAAAGGTAGGTGGGAATATATAGGTAGCTTAAAATTCCTTAATGACTACCTTGTTGTTCCATTTATTTATGCACTCTTAGGCTGATTTTTACATGTGCCCTTAGTGGGACAGAACCTGCAATCTTGGCATATTGGGAGGATGATAGAACCAATTGAGATAGTTGGCCAGAGCTTTCTTATAGTGATTTAAGTTGGATACATTTTTTAAATGTTAAACTCCATTTCACCTGAGAGATAAATAGGTGCTTTTGGGAAAATTTATTTTTTGGAAATTACTGTCCAAATTCTGAACCTATATGAACTGGGTTTCTTTCACACACTGTACTTTATCTAGTCTTATTGCTTTTAAATAGAAAGTATGCATAAATAGGTGAATGATGCATTAACAAAAATGATAAGGAAATACTTAGACTCCTTGAGTTGGTTTTCAGGTGAGTGCTGACATGAGGTTTACTGGACAAAAAGAAGAACGGTGTCTAATGGAAATAAGAAGGTGTAGAGTGGAGTGGACAAAGAAGAGCAAAATATAGAGTAAATTGGTTCAAATGGTTTGTAAGTACCTCTGGAAAGGGGGAAACCTTGCTGCCACCAATCTTTACTGTCTTTTTTCATAATTAGATGGATTGTGAATTTAAGAGGCTCAGAAATCTTGTTTTCTCTTCCTTTCCCATCCTCCTTCATAATGGAGAGGTACAATCAAATGTCCACTCCTTCACTCATTTACATTGACAATGTCATACTAGTAATTATGTATACCAAGAACTTATACCACCTTCCCTCTTACTAATAAAGATGCAATAATATTTCTTAAAGAACACAGTCATTAAAATAATTGTTTGAAACAGATGTTCCCAGTTACTAATATGCCTTTTAGTAAGGACATCATAACAACTTTAGGTTTTAATTTCTAAAGTTCTTAATCTTAGAGAACCATTAACACACCTAAATTTTTTCAAGACTATTTCAAAGTTTTGATTCATAGTGACTATTTGTCCACTTAGAAAGATTGAGATTGAAATATCTTACAGATAAAGTGGTACAAATATGTAGACAGTGCTAAAATAATTTTTTAAATTAAATGTCCATGGACATGGCCAATAGTGTGGGTGAAGACCTAAGGAGGTGGGTAGAGGTGGGGAGGAGGGGGACTGCTATCATACAAGAAGGAGGGGGATGATGGGAGATATCTGTAATACTATCAACAAGAAATACATATATATATATGTATGTATATATATACGTATGTATATATGTATGTATATATATATTAAAATAAAATAAATAAAAAATGAAATGACACGTTATAAAATTAAATTTAATTAAATGCCACAATTTCTTGAAATTAAAGATCTTTTCAATTATCTAATAACACATCAATATGCTTTATGGTAATGCTATGGTTGTATTTTATGAAAAACATTAAGTTATAAAAATTTATCAAACCATCATGTCAAGATGAATAGTAGGGTTTAATGACTGAAGAAGTTGCTATTCTTACTGTAATAAGTATTTCTTTTCTTAAACCTTCAGTTGTACAGTGTCTTAAAGCCAGTTGAAAATGACCACAAAACCACTACCACAGGAAAAAAAATGTATAGTTTGATTGCATCTTGCTTTTACTAAAGAATAATGACATGTCCTTTCCTGTTCATACATCATTATAATTGTCCAAACCACATTTCTTATACATTACTTATCTTTATCATTTTCTGTTATGATAAAAAGAGTAGCTTTGCTCTTGGTTACAGATAGCAGGGGGGTTAATCTGATTCTTGGTTATACTTAAATGTCACTAATAGAAAAAAATGATACAGGAGGCAATCAATTTTGTTCTCGTCTTTGTAATTCTCTATGTACTATCTTTGTCAACTATAATATGGAATCAAGAAATCAATATGTCTTTTCTAACAGGACTGCACCAAAGTTCTGCTTTTCATATTTACTTTATACAATATGGTATGCCAGTGAGCAGATACTAAGATAAATCAAAGCTTTATTAGTGTGCTTACATGTTTCAACATAACTTTTGTCTACTGTGGTTATATATTCTTAGTTTAATTGCTCCTATGAACTTCCTGTTTGTACTTTTTTTTCCTACCTAAGCATAATTAAAACACTGTACTATTGTATTTCATAGACTAAAATAACCAAAAAAAGTTTTTAGTCTAAAAATGAAATCAATTACAGGCATTCCTCAGAGATATTGTGGGCTGTACTACAGACCACCTCGATTAAGCAAGTATTACAATAAAGTGAGTGGTATTATTTGTGCTGGTGGCATCTTTTATTTTTTTAAAAAGTATAACATCTGTGAAGCACAATAAAGGGAGGTATGCCTGTATCATTTGTATGCAGATAAAAATTCCTGTAAACCATGTTAATTTAACTCAACAGGCATTTTATTTCATGGATATTTAATTTATGATTATTTCTCTATCAAATGAGCAACTAAAATTATATGTTAAAATTAAAGAAAAACTTCTGCTGTGCTCAAACATTTCTGTGAAAAATCTGTTTTGTCACATGGTACCTTAATGACTCATTTATTATATATAAGCAGATTTCTGGACAAGGAGACATACAACTAACTTATTCTCTCTTATAAGCTTTACTTCCTGGGCTATAATTTTAGCTTTACTTTTATAAATGTTCTAAATATGGGACAAATTTTAATTAGCTGCTTCATCGCAATCTTTGCCAGGGATAACACCTTAGAATCAAAACACAGTCGCACAGTAAAATGTCTGGGTTTTTAAGACTAGAGTGATTCCAGAAAATAACAAATACAGACTAAAATTTGAATAGAAATCTGGACCCATTAGTAAATGTAAACCTTTGCTGTTTCCAAAGTGTTAATTTAAAAAATCAGAGAAATCTAAAGTTCACTCTGATATTAATACTATCGTGGAGAAAACAGCCATCAAAATATCACTAGGGAGTGTGCTCTTATAATGAAATAATCCTTTCACATAAATGCGCTGAAATGTTCTACTTTCAGTGAAGTTTTAGTTCATTAACAACTTCAGCTTTCATGACAGTCCCTGGAATAACATGTCTCTTTGTTTCTGTGCATTGTCAAGTGATACTGTGAATCACTTAGACAAGTGAAATGTGTTTCCCAAAATGTGAAAGTTACTGCTAAAAGTAAGACATTAATGATTTTGTAAGCATTGTACACTTTCAACACATTTTTTGCTCTTTAAAATGTTCTAGAAATAACTGAATGGCTTGTATGTTTTTAATTTAAAGACTTTTGACATATTAAAAAAGGGAAATTAAAATATATTATACCACTAAAAATTATATGAAAAATAATTCAGGCCAATAGGTACTCAAACTTAAATATATACATTTGCCTTTACACCATACATTCAAGATGTCTTGGTATATATGTACATTTTAATCAAATTACCTTAAAATCTGAGTACCAACCTTCAAGTACTAAATGATAGCTATATGTTCAGTCAATTTTTGACAAATGACTGTGAAAATGGAATAGAATAGGTAGACTTGCCTATAGACCAACTCTAATGTAGCATTATATATTTTTTTCTTATTGATGTATATTTGGTACATAGTGTCCCATCAGTTTCAGGTGTACATCATAGTGATTCAACATTTATGTACATTAAGAAATGATCCCTATGATGTCTAGTTGCTACTTGTTATCATACAAAGTTATTATAATACTAGAGGCCCGGTGCATGAAATTCATGCAATAGTAAGTCTTCCTTGTCCCGGCTGCTGACACCAGCTTCCCTCTGGGCCTCCTTTGTAGCCCCGACTTCATCCAGAAGGTTGTCCTGAAGGATGTCCGGTCTAATTAGCATATTATGCTTTAATTATTACAGATTATTGACTGTATTCCCAGTGCTATACATTATATCCCCATGACTTATTTGTCTTATTACTTGAAGTCCCTTAAATAGGAGGGTTCAAAATTTTAACATAGAAAACCAAAAGGTAGTGATAAAAATGTTTCATTTTTAAAATCTTATCTGGATATTTTTATATCAAAAAACAAGTTCTTTTATTTCCAGAGAAGTTCATTGCAGAATATATAAATTGGTTTAAAATTCTAGAAAATTAAAGTCATTATATAGTTTTGATTTTATCAGATTCTGGAGAATAACTGGGTCTGGATTTTGCATCATACACCATGACTGTTGTCTATAGTTAGAGATGTATACACATACAAAAAAACTCTTCAAGGTATTTCTATGGACCTTTATAAACACCCACAAAAGATCAAATATGATGCCACATGCTTATTACTTTAATTTAAAACTCTAGCCCTGTCCTTCCATCCTAAGAGGAGGCTGTCAATGGAAAGTATCAAACTTTTAGTATTGGTGATACAAAAGATAGTTAGAGAAGCAGCGTTCAGACAACCTTTCCTGTGTTTTTCCTTGGTAGTGCAATCACATTTTGAGTTGCACTTACAAAAGTTTTTATTTGGGGATAGTTTTTTTTTATATTCAATAATCTGTTTCCAATACACTCATATGCACACATGTGCATGCATGTACTCACACATTATTTACATTAAGCTTAGATATATGCTTATTTAAGATAGCTGTTCTGAATATTCTTTCAAAGTGTTTTTTAATTATATATGTACTTATTATGCATTCATTAAAATTATTTTTAAAGCTTTCTAGATACCTTAAGTTAAAAAAAACTGGATTATAATAATCTCTACCACATGAAATTATGCTTATTTAATCTATTTTCCCTTGCCATTATTAATTTATTATTGTTATTATTAGTGGATATCTTTTACTCATTTTTCCCTATATTCTAGCACCTGTTTTTGGGAGGCTAACTGCCCTCTCCTCTGATGATTCATATCGTATTTTTTAATAATTTTCCTATCTATCCTAAAACATGTTTTTTATTTTTTTATTTTTTAATATTTTTATTGATTTTTCACAGAGAGGAAGAGAGAGGGATAGAAAGTCAGAAACATCGATGAGAGAGAAACATCGATCAACTGCCTCTTGCACACCCCCTGCTGGGGATGTACCCACAGCCACGGTACATGCCCTTTACCGGAATCGAACCTGGGACCTTTCAGTCCGCAGGCCGACGCTCTATCCACTGAGCCAAACCGGCTTCGGCTAAAACATGTTTTTTATATAAGTATTCATTTTTTGGTCATCTATCGCTCTTAAGTTATCTTCAAGGGCATAAACTATACCATTCCCTATAACCTTCTATTCCAAAATCCAGTATGTGAGCAACACTAAGGTATGCCAGAGTTGGTAAATAAACAAATACAAACAACACATTATTATAATATGAAAGTTGAGTGCATTTTTTTCCTAAACATTTTTCTTGGTTCATGCTAGTTTTGCATTTCTCCCTTTGAGATTAAATTTTGGATTCTGAAGTTTTCACTACCAGGTTTAGAGAAGTAAATCTACCACATTTGGGGCCAAACATCAAATAAGTTATTTTTAATTAGTTTTCCATAGGATCACCTTTGAAAAAGGAAATTTAAAAGTATAGCACTAATTTTATATACTTTTTAGTTTTTCTTCTCTTTATATAGATTTTTCAAAGATTTTCAAATATTTATAATTATTTGGGATATAACTTATAAGCAAAGATATTTCTTTATTAAATGAACAATTTTTTAAGTAAACCAGCTCTATCCCCCAAAACCATTAATTTCAGCATGAATTTATCTAACATGTCCAGTCAGATGAAATACATGTAACTATGACAGAAAATCTTTTTTTTTTCACAGAACAAAGACTATCAAAGTATTATAATTTCAGATCAGAAATGTCAGGAATACAATATTAAAATGCAATTTTATCATTTTTGAGTTATCTAATGTAAATGAGTATCAACTTATCTATGATAGCCAAATAGTAACAGTAAACAAAGAGAGAAATAGCATTCCCTTTATTTACTTATTTAAACATTTTCAGAACTTGGTAATTGCTATATTCGATGACATTTGCATAATAAAAATAACAAACCAATTTAATTTCTATTTAAAGTTTATGTGATTATAACATTCAGTTTCTTTTCAGTCTGTTAATATGCAAAATCTACCATGAATAGCTTTGACATATTGAAAAGAAAACTCAATTTGGAGATAACTCTAGTTTTATACCATCTTTGAATATTTATAAGTTGATTGAGTGTCCAGTTGGAGAAAATTAACAAGATTATACACACACACACACACACACACACGTTTTTTTTTTTTTGCTGTTTCTCACCATAGATTTATAACTTAGAAAACAATATTATATAAATTTTATTCCAAAAGGTATATATTACTCCATAAAATTTTGCCCACAATGTAGGAAAAATTCAGTTTTGTAAGGGGCAACACTATTGTGACATACACACAGTTCTCCAAGTAGACATTATACCCTGAGTGGTGTTCTGCTTACCCAGAGGATTATGTAGCTAATCCACATGGAAGCAACTCAGCTTTTAAGCCTAACTTCTAGGAGTGAAGATTGCTATCATATGCAGTAAAAGAAATCCTCCTAAAACCTACAGACTTTTACTAATTGCTAAATTAGTTTTGAAAATCAGGAAATAAATATGAGAAACGGTTTTCCATTTCCTTTAGTCACCCTGAGGTAGATAGGAAATTTCTGTATTCAATATTGATTGGAAATGGGTGAACTTTTATCACCCAGAAACATTTAATTTTAAAGCCATATATTTTTATCCAGGGAGAAAGAGGATAGGAGTTAGGGGGTGGGTGTTACTCTTCATAAGACTTGTGGAGTTTGTTAATGTTTCTTTCTTAACTATTATTTAAAAGAAGACAAACTAACCTTGCCATAATGGTTATATAACAAATTTAATATGAAACCATTTTATAATAATTAGACTTATGAGCAATAAAATTGACCTGGGTTTCTCCCTTTGTTCCATTTCCTCTGAGATCCTACTGTGTAATCAATAAAGATTTTTTGTTTTAAACAAGAGTCAAAGCATTTTCTTGATTTCAGAGAGTTCCACAAACTCAAATACGAATAAAAACTTAAAAACTAGGGGAAATAATGATTGATTCTAACTCTGGAGAAGCAGGAGACTAAAAGTTTGTTGCTAAGCCAACACTTTTGCTCATAGAAAATGTTCCAATAGCTTGAGTGATTGGGTAACTTGTTGGGAACATAAATGATAACACGTTAGAAAACATTTATTTTATTTTATTTTTCCTTTCCATGTTATAGTGAAGGAAGCAAGATACTAACGCAGCTTTCTGATTGGGAAGTCTGATGTCATCAATATGCTATGTTTGCTCTTTGCCAGGTTAACAGAATTTACTGCGGCAATTAATACAAAACATATGTGCTGAAATACCCACGTGAAAAATATAATTGCCCCTACCTAAATCTGCTACCTTTCAAAACCCTGTTTTAGCTACCTTTTCACAATGCTTCTACTTTGAGGACAAGTGTTTTTATGAAAGAGGAGATAAATCATTTATAATTTACTTCCTCATCTTAAGGAATTTGTAATTATCTTTTAAGTGGAAAAAAAAGTTTCAACAGAGACTAAAGTTTACTTTTATACCATGTGCTACTGCCCCCCATTACTGACTTCTATCACAATTCCAATAGTTTTTTTTACACTTTGTTTTAATATATAAAACCCTAAATAATAACATTTGGGTTATACTGACAATTGCTTTACAATCTCTATGTATGGAATTTCTGACAAAATTTTTCCAGAGTGAGGAAAGTAATGTTTGAGTGTCAGGAAAGAAAGACAGAGGTAAAAATTGTGGAGGAAAGACATCACAATCATTTTCTTCTAGTCCTCTGTCCACATCAAATTTTCTTCATTTTCTTAAGGTGTCCACCACCCATACTGATAATCATTGCATAAATGTAAATCCTTTGCGGTGTCTAAGTAATCTCTGAAATACTTTTTTAAAAGGTACTTTGGAGTACACTATGTCACTCCAAAACTCTGCAAATTTCTAATTCTTGTGTGTGTGTGTGTGTGTGTGTGTGTGTGAAGTAAGACAAATTCGTGTAAGTCACTAGGATTAAAGATGAGAAGCAAGTGCTTTTCCTGAATGGACGACATGTTTCCTACTTCACATGCATTCCTGTGCAGGAAGGAACCTAGGAAGTTAAAATCAAAAGTCAAAGATAAGAGAGGTTGTTACAGCTTCCCCATGATTAGTGTCCTCACCTCTACAGTAGAAGGTGCCACAATTCCTATTTGGGGGCTGCTCTAACGATGAAATGGAATCCAATAGTAAACACGAGGGTACACTCTTTCTAACCAGCAGAACTCTGTGCAATTATTATCTCAAAGTTGGGCGTGGCACTGAGGCCGTGTTTGCTTTGGGAGTTTTCGCTGGATTCAACAATTTTGTCTTCTATGAAAAACAAATTTCTGACCAACCACAGGAATATCAGTATCATTCAGTTATTAACCTACCTCCGTGACACTGCTCCCAGAAACCCTTTGTGGCCCATTCCAGGTTTACTGCCCAAATTGGAAGACGGAGAATCGTGTTTTAATGAGAGGATGCCAATGAAACGTGGGGCTGAGGGAGGAACAGAGGGCATTCGCAACTGTGCGTGGAGGAAAAGTTTATGGGACATTCCCCTTAGCTCTCAGGGGGCTTAAGAGGTGGCAGTAATAGGTGGTTAGAAAGAAAACTGAAAGATCAAGAAAACACAAAGCAGTCGGGTCGGACAGCTGGAAGTTTCAGATGGTCCCAAGGGAGCAGGCTAGTAGGAGGTGCTTTCCCAACTCTGCAGGGAGTTCCAGGGACCCCTCAAAACTCTCCTCCGTCACAAGGTGGGTCAGGGAACAAAGACAGAAAGGAGACCGGGCCACCTGCGGTTGTCATGCCAAAAAGGCTGGCTGGTCCCGATGGGGTGTGTGCATGGGCTGGGAGCAAGATCTGGGGTCAAAGCTTAAAGATCGGAGGTGCCTGGTCCCAGCAGCTCGCTCTCTGTGGGCGGAGCCACAGGTGAGGGGCTCCGAGCAGGGCTCCCGCCTCTCCCAGCGCCAGCGGCTCTCGGGCTGCAGGCAGAGGGCGCGCGTTTGCCACTCGCCGGGCGCGCCGTCTCGTAGCGCCGGTTTCCAGGGACTTGGTGCCCTCGTGGCCCCGGGTTCCAGCCTCCGCCAGGCTGAGACCTCCGCTCACTGGCCTCCAGGCAGGAGCCGCAGCCACAGGGGCTCCACGTGCGCCCGCCGCCCCCCTCTCCCTCCCTTCAGCCCCCTGCCCCAGGGAGCCCGGACCAGCTCGCAGCACTTGGGCGACGGGCGCGGGCCACAGGGCGCGGAGACACTGGCGCACAAAGACGCCACCGCCCCGGAGTTCTGGGGCTGGGGGCGCCGGCCGGGGTGGGACGTTTATGATCCGATCTTTCTTGCGACTGGGAGAGAAAGTGGTCAATTGTGAGGGGCCACCGGCCCCCATCCGCGACGCCGAGCCCGGTCCTAGCGGCGGAGCGGTTGTGGTTGGGACGCCCAGGTGGTGGGTGCGGTGGCACCGAGGAGCGCCTGCTCTTCTCTCGGTCGCCACAGTAAGGTCACTCCCCCCCCCCCCTAAAGCCTGGCTGTGGGCTGGCGGGCCTCAGGCTTCTGGACCTCACTCCAGTGCGGGGGTTGTAAGACCAGGGAAAGAGCGCCGGCACCCCCTCCTGCGGCCGCCCCCGCCCGAGGCTCGGGTTGTCCACAACACTTTGTTTGTACAGTGCTGCCTGCTTCTCCCCCCGCCCCTCGCCTATTATTCTGACTGCCCCGTGTTGATTTGGATTATGTGGGTTTTCGCCCCCTGCTTTGATGGGAACCGCAGGACACGGTTTAGAAAAGGAAGGGAGGGAGGGCGCTGCACACTCGGGGCTTGCAGTTGGCCAACATTACTCCAGGTTGGAGGCTTTATTTGCTGACCTGGTTTTGATTCCGTCCAACCTCCACGTGTATTCGCCCAGGCACCCAAAGCGGGAAGCATTCTTTGGCTTACTACACTCTTTTAAAACTTTCCCAGATAAAATATTTTCTTCGGGGGGGGGGGGATAAAATCGCAACCCTCCCCCCTTTTCAAGTGTGCAGGTTTTTAGGGATTTAATAAAAATTGATTAGCCAGATGTTTTAAGGGATAAATGTTTTTATTTTAAGGATTCATATAATACATTGGTTTTAGAACCTTTGCACTTGTCTGCCTCTCCATTTTTCTAATCAACTTTTTATTTTCACTTGCAGGCTTTTTTACTTTGTAATCGACCACCTTTCCAAAGAAAGCTGATAGGAGCAAACCAAACTTGCTGACTTGCAGACTTTTCCAAGAGAAAACCTCCTGCCAGATTCCAAGAACTACCTGATACTAGGCAGCTGGTCATAGGCCCACAGAGTGACATCCAGGGGCACACATGTGCCCACTCCCTGATTCCCCACGGGAGTGTCTTCCCACATTGTTTTGTGGCTTGGAATACTTTGCATTCTATAAATGTCACAACATTACTTTCACTTCTAAAGTCCTTATAGAAGAATTTTCTGAGCCTTTCAAGTCCTTGAGGAATAAATTTCAAATGCTGGTCTTTGCTATACCTGGATGAATAATGTAATGAATGGTTCACACCAGCAGTCAACCCTTTATTCGAAAAATCTGTGTAAAGTTACTTTGTGCACTTGGTAAAAGCCCTGCATTGACCCTCCCTGGTGATAAAATCCAGATCTCTGAAAACAGAACTCAAAGGGGGACACCTGCATCTGTTTTTCTAAATCTTTTATCTAACAGAAATTAAAAGAACAAGGCTTATTAAATATTTTAAAGGAGAAATGTGTATATTAAAAATAAACCAAGTTGAGAATCCTGACAGAATATGATTTGTAAAATGTAGTGTTCTTCCAAGAAATACTTACTTCCCCTTACATCTAGTACTTATGCCAAATAAAATCATTGGAAAATGACTAAAATCAAAGGTAACCCACATCACAGATTTCTTAGTAAGTGAATGTCTGTAAAAACTTATCAAGTTCTGATGATTTGTGGAAAGTTTTATTAATATTTTCTGGAAGATTTTATGACTTGGAAAATGTACCTCTCAAGAACAGTTCTTGCTGTTTCCATTTGCGCTGAAGTGAGTAAATCAAATATACTGTGGAAATATGTTTTGCCTTTAAAGATCCTTTGCATATGTAACTGATTATTTGATATTTAAAAATTGCAAGTATTTTATTTCATAAAAATTCAAAGTTTCAGAAACAATTTTGATATTTAGGAATCTTAATAAAGAAAGTTATTGAGAGAAAAGAAACTAAATTGAAGAACCCTTAAAAATATACCAACATTTGAATATTAAAATATGGATAATATATAAACATGATAAAAATTCATTTTTTCTGGTGGATATTCATATCTTTGAATATATCACCATCATGTCCATTTTAATAAATATTTTATTATTGCTAATAAAGCTGCTACAAACAAAAAAAATAAAACAAAAATAAATTCATTCTTTAAGGATAACTTTCTTAAGAGTCAAGATGACTACTACATTGTTTAAATGAACAAGAAGCAAACCCTAATTATATACAAACTTTCTAAATAAATTTAACGATGTTTAAAAAACACCTTTGAGTTTTGATTATATACATTTTGTTTAAAACTTTTATGTTAAATTGAGGTGCTTTTCATTGTAGCTCCTAATTTCCAGTGTTTCATAGAAAAGACAACATTATGTACTGATAAATGCAACCATGATCTAACACGTGGTGTTTTATTATACATATACATTAAAAAGTTCCAGTTGCTTCTTAATTATTAATATATCCATTTGACTCTATAGCTTAAAATAGGCAGAAAATGATATCAACTATGCCATTAATAATAAAAAATATGAAATTGGAAATGTTGATAGTTACATTGAAGTAAGTTTGCACTAATAAGTATATTGTTATTGTCAAAAATTCACTATTTAAACAAGTATTTAATTGCTCATTTATGACAAGAACTACAATGGTGTGATATATGAAACATAAAAGTGAGGAGAGCGAGGTTTCAAAGTTGATATTTTTTTCACTTGAATCATTATTACCAATGTTAGTCTTTGGGAAGATATAGATACAGAATGAATTAATTTCATTATAGATTTTGAGAGATTATAAGAAGTTTTTTTCCGGCACAATCAAAATATTATCATAGCAATTTAGGTTGTCAGTAAAAGCTTAAACAAATTTGCTGATAATCCTGTTAATGACCTGGGTCAAGTGTTAACTGTTGTGGGTTATAAAATAGTGAAATTAAGGTTTCTCCTACCTCCGGGCAAATAACACAGTTATAACTTGGGGAGGAGGTAAGGCAGAGCTTTTAGAAGAGCTATTAAATTACAAAAATGTGTAATGCATTCAATTATTTAGTGTAGCATGATGACATGCTATTAAAAGCAAATGTAAATCCTCTTCCAGAAAAACACACAAAAACAAAAAACACCTATATGATAGCTTAGTTCTCTATTAATGTTTCAATCACAATATATTATTTGAGGATGTGTTTATATGTGAAAATTGATGTCAATTCATAGTAATTTTTAAAAAAGGAAAAGTTCATTATTTAAATGTTTATTTTCTCTAACATCTGCCTAATATTCAAAGGGAAGTGTGTAGTGTCTATCTGCAAGTCTTACTTTCAAGCTTTAGCAATCACATAGTTTACTCCAGGATTTAGAAGATTTATGTTCAGAGAAATATGTTTCATAGAAATGGTATCCCAGCCACTTTAATAAAAATCTCCCCATATAAGTAGTACATAAATATGCAGATTTAATTTTATTCTCTTTCATTTTGAAAACTCTCATTTCAAATGTAAAGAGCTCTATGGGTAAATGTTAATCTAATGTATGAATACTATTGGATAGAAAATTATTTACTATATGATGTGCTGATGAATAAGCCATGCATTCTGCCTCAGATTCCTTCAAATATAAAAGTATTTAAAGAGAGTACTAATGTTAAAAGAGATTGAATTAGTAGTAGTAAACACTTCACTTTATATCAAGTTTTAACCTCTTTCCAAAGTTATTTTTGTTTTCTATTATCATCTTCTATCTGGGATGGGAACTGTGAGCAAATACATAAACTTTTCTAATAAAATGTTTTGTCATTAAAAGTAGCTGATTTCCCATTGGAAGTCTTTTCTTGGTCTGCCATGTAAACAGAGATGTAATAAGATTTTAATAAAATTCTATTCAGCTTTTATAAGGTTTATGTTTAATTATATAGGTCAATTCTTGATTCAAGTGTTCACTGAAATTATGACCTAGTATCACTGAGGAAGACAGCAATAGTATGTATCCCCTGGAATCATTTTCTTAAAAACATATTAGAAAATTATTTGTAGTTAAGTCCAGGAAAAGGAAAATTCAGATTAAACTTTTTACATGGATCCATGCATTTCAATATTGATATTTGATGATCAGAATCTCTCTTTTTTTTTTTTTTCCAAAAAAGGTCACACAATAGCAAGTTTCCTAGCAATTAACTCAATGGATTGGTTTTGTTCTTTTTAGTACTCTCATGCCTAACTTCATGATAGATTGCCAAATAAATTCTAGTAAATTTTACTAGTGAGTTTCTAATCAAATTTCTACAGTGTTGACATATAATTTTAGCATAGTATTTTAATACAAGCTAGTATTTTATGCTTTTTTCAAAATTTATATTACAAAGCTATATTAAGAAAATTCATTGTATCATTAGTCCTTCCACCCACTCACTATGTGACATTTCAGAATGAAGGCTTTCTGTTCAAATGATGTTGTTAGATGGACCTCTTGGCACACACTTGGATTTTTTCCCTTTTCATGTTCTTCATCTCAATTCCTCAGACCCAAGCTATTGTATTCATATTTAAACCCTGGCTCACATATTACCCAAGTTAAATCACTCCATTTAAATTTCCAAAGCTTTCCTTTATGACCTCAGAATGGAAAGAAGACACTACCCATAGGACACAATCTGGAAATAATAACCCCATTAACAATGAATAAACTTTTACCCAAGCAAACTAAATGCAACTATGTCAGTTTTCTGAGTAGTTACATTTCCACATACGTAGTGTTAATGTGTATCTGCCTATATAATAACGTACATTATATACCCAGACCTGCACAAGGTATGGCTCAAAAGCAGTTTGCATTTGCTTACTCTTCCTCTGTTAAATTAATATTCATTAATTTTATAGAAGGGTAAATAAGTTTAAAGGATATTTGTTTCTCTTGAAAATCACTGAAAGGTACTGACTCTCAACTCTATCCCTGTGCATTATGAATTCAGTGAAATCTGTGATCTAAATAGTTTATAAATAGTTCATCTGGAGAAATACAGTTTATCATAGTAATATGGGAATAACCTTGCTATTTTTTCTAGTTATTGTGAATATTTAAGTGTCTTCAAAGAAAGAAAGAGGTTAAACAAACACTAATTTTAACTTACTGATACGTTACTGGTCATGTAACTGACTGCTCTTGCCTTTCATTTATGAAGAATGATTGACAATTACTTTCAAATAAATATTTACTTGATTTTAAAAGAAAAGTAATTTGTAGGTAAAATGGTTTTCTTTATCTTTAGAATTTTCAAGTTCCCAATTAAAAAAAAAACATACACAAAAATATAATGAAATCAGCCAAACTGATAAAGGCAGTCACTTAGGAAAGAACAAAATTAAACTACTGTATTAGTGATGAAAGTAGGTCACTAAATATGTGGGATAATGTCTATATTTAATTTTAAATTTTCTAAATATTTTGAATTTATGAAAATAATGCATATAATATGCAAAGTATTGGCTTGACAATACAATTTTAGTGTGTGACATAATATATAATGTATTTGCACATTTGTTCAATATTGCTAAACTGCAAGATAAATTACTAGAAATCATTATAAGTTAAAATGATTAGGGAAAATCAAAGTTGTAAGTGCTGCCTTAAAGCAATCAACTACTCAGGGAAGTTTGTCTTATGAGTAAGCGATTGTATTTGCAATTAGGAATATCACAAAAGGTTTAAAGAGAGAAGGTAATGCATCTATTAAGTACATAATCTTATAGGAAACATTGGTGTCTTTAATATTAAGTTTGCACGTTAATTCATTGAAAACAGACATATTTATTTTACACGAGGAGGAAAATAAATAACCCAACATAAAGGAAATGTCATTTGCTGCACATAAACATTCCTTCTTAATTTGCTGTTCAGTTATTTACTAAACCTACCCGGGATCTTCTCACTATTCATTATATATATATATATGATCTTATTCAAATATAAGCCCTTAAACAAAGAAAAGCCAACCTAAGCTTATTGTAATTCCTGCAAATATTACTTATGTTAATGTGGCATATGCTGCTCATTAGAACTGTACCATGGAGCAAAGCATTGTGTGGCAGGGTACACATCATTGATACAGCAGTTGCAATATAAACGCAACACACACACACCTCTGCTTCTACAAACTCTAATTTCATTCATAAATGCCATGATCCTAAGTAGGAACAACCTGTCATTATGGTAAAACCTACTAAAAAATCCAGAGAGAGTGGGTTACATTTTCTTTAAACTTCTCCGAGTACTAACTACATGGTCATAATTAGAAAATAAAATACTGCCATGGCTATTTGACAATTTACATCCTGGGTTGAAACACTAGAGACTTTTTTCTTTTTTTCTGCTTAACATTGTCAAACGAGGTAATCGTTTGCATCGGTATCCGATTGAAAACACATTTTAGGTTTAGGCAATCCAAAATTATCTCTTAAAATGTTTCAGAAGACGGCCGAAAATAAAAACGTAGTAGCTTCAGTGTCCTCTCAGAGCAAACTGCTTTTTTTTTTTGTTCCCCCACCCACCCCGGGAGCACCTTAAGGACCTGAAAATGTTTGGTGAGAAAGTGCTTCGAGGAGCAGAGCCCGCGGGCAGGGCAGCGCGTCCGGCACCTGGCTTACCTTCATTGGACGGTGGGAGACTCAGTTCCCCGAAGCAGCTGAGAACGGAGCTGCTGAGGAGGAGGAGGATGGAGAGGTGACAATCCATGTTGCTGGTGCAGAGGGCAGTGAGAGGAGCATATCTCCATGAAGCATGCCACTGATGTGAGGGGGAGCGCTCTGATTGCTGGAGAAGTTACCATGCTCCGCTCGCAGGCTGATGTCAAGTTTGACACTGGAGATAAGGAGGAGTCTGGCTGCCTTTCCGCGAACCTCGCTCGGGGACTTCCCCGGGTCCTAGTGCCGACGGAAGCGAGCGCTGAAGGACCGGTCGGCACTACTCGGAGGCTGGAAAACCGCCCTGAAGCACGGGGAGCTGGGGAGGAAGAAGGTGGGGGTGGGGGCCGTCTTGCCAATAGGGCAGGAAATGCATAAAGTTGTGATGGGGCAGTGATGTAGAGGTGTTGGGGAGCGAAAAACACCCCCCTCTTCTTTATTTTCAATGAAAAGCAGCTATTTTATTGTTTGCTGTGCATGCACTGTAGACTAATTCCACGAAGAACCAGAAAACCCCATAGGAGGGTCATATAGCAGAATGAGTGGGAAAGAAACTGAAATGCCAGAGAAATGTTTATTTAAAGAACGCAGCTTTTTGCTTAAAAAAAAAAAAAGCAATGATAATCGTATAAGTCAAAGGAAAGTTGGGATTATGTCTTTACTCTGCTCAATATGGTCATACTCTCCCCGAGTCCTTTGTGGGACATAAGACATTAATACACACCCCGGATCAGGAAGTCTTTTCAGGTTCACACCAAAGGCTACCAGGGCTTTTAAAAAGATTTGGCACAAGATTCCGTGCTCAGAGGATGCACCCTGCTTTTCCGAACTGAGTAGTAACCATTATCCTAAGAAAGTGAGCAAGCCCAGCCCTAGGAATAGCTGCAGGTCAGCACCCACCCTTTGTTCTGTGCTGTGGGTACAAATAAAAGTCATACAAACCAAACCTGAAGCTCTTGGCAGCACATCACCACCGCCCTCCCCCACCGTCTACATTAGGATCCCTGGGACCTGTGAGATAAACATTGAATAATTCTCAGCTCCTCATTCAGCTTTCTGCCACTTCCAATCTGATAACAGTTGAAAACTGTTCTTCCTTAGCATTACCAATCCGATGGGTAAATCAGTGTCCTTGTACTTTCTCACTTACTTTGCACTGTGGGGTTATCAATGGTTTCTCTTATTTCCAGGTCCCTGTTGAACAGCATGATTGCAATCCATTTCAGCAAAATCGTTGTGTAATTCATATTTTGAAAACTATTCTCACTAATCTTTCAAGCATCCCCCAAAAGATGATTGCTCAAATATCCTCCCATTTATCTATCATTTATTATTGTAAACAACAACAACAACAAAACAAGACTTACATCCCTTGCACAATTAAGAAAAGTAAAGAAAGGTCAACAACTTGAAGATCAATTTCAATAAGGCTTTGAACAACCTTCCTCAGTAAGGTATTCATTTCACAAACACTGTTTTTAATGAGAGAACACAAATTTGCACATGGATTTAAATTAGTGACTTCTCATAATCCTTTGTTGCCTGAGTGGGGGTCTGGGAAGGTAGCGGAAGGGGGTGAGGGAGTGACCCTGCTCACTCCTCTTTGTGTTCCTCCTTACTCTGCATCTCTAACTCCTTCCCACATTATGTCATTGGATGTAGAACCCGCTTCACTGCCAAGTCTGTCAGAGCTGAAAACACTGACAGACACTGAACAGAGGACTCTGATAGCGGTGACTCTGGCATTTTTTAAAGTTCCATCACAACTCTAGTCTTTCCATAAGGCACAGTCCATTGTTCTGAGGTTAGATAAAAATTTTCTGAAACCTGAAAAAAAATAATATCTTATTTGGAAGTGACAATTTAAAAATATTACGGCAAAACGTGCCAATGTGCTGATAGCCACATACACTGGCTTCCTCTCAAATTACTTCTCTTTTCACACTGAAGCTGCTTGTCACTGTGGAAGGAGGCATTCCTGTTTGAAGAAAGGTATGATAGTGTGAAAGTTTAGTAAAAAGCAATTCCTGGCCTGGGGATAAAATATGAACAATATGGACTCTCTAGGTCAACTGACACCAGATAAGAGTTTTCATAACCTAAGCAATGTTCTGGATGTGTGTGAAAAAGAGTGATGCCAAGAAACAGGGGAGCAATGAATCTGGCCAGAGTAGGAGGAGGAAGGATGGCGGTGAGGCATCGGAATCAGAGAGAGCTTGGGCAGAAAAGTAATACGGGAGTTGTAGCTGGCATGATGCGCAGCAGGTTCCTGACTGGAGAATGGCTCAGAAGGCACTGCAGATATGCAGATGTAACAGAAATAAAATCTTAATAATTTCCAAGTGAGGGCAAAGAAAGCATCTGGCATAAATAGAGCACAGAGTGTGTGTGATACAAAAAGGGACAGGATACAAGGAGGTGAGCAGTGGGGACAGAGATGTTCTTCAAAGGCCAGACATGGAAATGCAGAAATCTCTAGGCCACATGATAATGATTTTACAATGTATTTTTAGATGAAAGGGGGACATCAAAAGCATTTCTGTAAGTAATAATTTGATCTAACATGAGTTTTAGGAAGAAATTTTACTGATAGCAGAATGTCTCCACCTGTGGTATGTGGATCACCTGCCATTAAAGTACCTGGAATGCCTGTTAAAAGTGCATATGCCTTGCCCTAGCCTTTTGGCTGAGTGGATAGAGTGCTGGCCTAGAGACTGAAGGGTCCAGGGTTCTTACAGGCTCCTTTCCCAGTACAGTAGGGGGCATGCAGGAGGCAGCTGATCGATGATTCTCTCTCATTGATATTTCTTTCTCTCTCCCCCTCCTTTCCTCTCTGAAATCAATAACAGTATATTAAAATAAAATAAAATAAAAAGTGTGTATGCCTCCTGCCCACCACAGATTCACTGTATCTGAATCTCTGAGGTTGGTCCCAGAAGCCTGAAACTTGGACAAGCTGCTCAGGTGATCCTGTGGCCCAGGACATTTGAGAGCCACTGCTGAGTGTGAACGAGGGAGGATCACATGCAGGATGCTGAAATGGAAGGCTATTTTTTAAATAAAACTAAAGCAATAGGAAATTGAATAAGAATCCATCTAACAAAAAAGAAAATAGAATATCAAACTAAGACATGTGTTTAGGGGAAAGAGATAATATTCTCCAAGAAATACAGGATTTGGAGGTGAAAAAGAGGATGATGATTAAAACATTTGAAATATTTAGTTTATGTAATAGTTCAGTCCAAATGAATGTGAGTTCCTAATATGTACCTGATAATGTGCTAGACATTGAGGGTAAAAACATGAATAAGACTTGCTCCTTCCTTTAAAATAATTTATAGTCACAAGGAGAAATTATGGCAAGTGTTAAAAAGAGATCTGTTCATAGTACAGGGAAGGGGGTAGGTAATTCAAGTTAGTGGTTAAATGATACTTTCTTGGAGTAGATGGCAATTGATTGGAACTTAGAACTATGAGTTTTAATGAAAAGAGTCCAAGAAAAGAAAAGAAACATGAAAAGCATGCTTTCTGGAGGAAATGGCAAATACTTCTATTTCTAGAGCATGGATTTTGAGGTAGTGTCAGGTAGTATGGGAAGAGGTGAGAGGACGAAGGCATGCAGTAATGAAGAGCTTTTCTAAGGAGCTTGGACTTGAGGGTGATATGGAACAGAAGAGAGATATTCAATTCATATTTTTAAAAAGATCATTTTGGCCTACTTAAAGGAGGGAGTAAAATTGAACCAAAAATATAAATTAGGAACTAAGAGATCAATTAAGATTCATTTGCAACAAAATAGCCAATATCATATTAAGTGGGGCTCTTGAATCAGAATGAGTTAGAGAGCTGCCTGTGCTCTGTTACTCTTAGTAAAAGTCTAATAATAACAGATCCTATCTTATAGGGATCTTGTAAGGATTATATGAGATTTGGTATGGTACAGATAAAGTGTAAGTATATGTTAAAAGCATTTAATACATTTTTATCTTGATCTAGAAGAGAGATGTAGGGATTACCATATTGAACAGTGACAGTAACACTACCAATCACACAAATATAAGTCTGAGGAATAGGCAAAACTTCATAATAGACTGATTATGAAATTAAGTAAATGGATATGTTTAGGAGGCCTTTCAATCTCTGGCTTGAATGAAAAAGTAGTCAGTAATTATAAGAAAGGTTTGAGGAGAGAAAATGGGAATGAGATGCAAACATTTCTATTGTGGGTTTATCTACGTAAAGTGACCTCAGTGAAAGACAAGGTAGACGGACAGTTAGGATACAAGCATCTTGATTAAAATTGTTTCTTTGGAAAAAATTGTTTTCAATTAATTGGTATATCCTATCCAATAAAAGAGTGATATGCAAATTGACCATACTTCTGATCAAGCCACACCCACAAGCAATGCCCACCAGCCAATCAGGAGCAAATAAACCCCACTCAGGGCTATGGCCACTGAGGGCAGGAGGGAAGGTTGGGTTTCCCCAGCAATGGAGGAAGCCAAGCTTTTCACCTGACCTTGCTGGCCTAAACTTCCACTTAATGCTACAAAGTTTCAATTATAGAAGATATATCCCAACAGAAATGCCGCAGCCATGGAGCTGGATAGAGCAGAGGCTAGGATTGCCTGGGTGATGGAAGAAG
This sequence comes from Antrozous pallidus, assembly GCA_027563665.1. Classification (NCBI taxonomy): domain Eukaryota; kingdom Metazoa; phylum Chordata; class Mammalia; order Chiroptera; family Vespertilionidae; genus Antrozous; species Antrozous pallidus. The sequence continues at coordinate 90,901,867 of CM050514.1, forward strand.
CCAAGCTTCTGCAGCCCTAGCACCTACACCTCCCCACTAGGCTACAAAGTTTCAATTATAGAATTTAAATAACAGAAATGGCTGTCCCCACAGAGTGAGTAGAAGGCTTGGCTCTACTCGAGGCTACAAAGTTTCAATTGTAGAACATAAATTAATCCCAGATCCCAGAGCCTCTGCCTGGGTCGCTGAGGGGTGTGGCCAACCGGCAAACCACCACAGGCCCCTTGCCCAGGCTGCCCCATACCCCAAGGGAATCTCCACCCTGATCTGGGATGGTCTTTAGGGCAAACCAGCTGGCTCCCACCCATGCACCAGGACTCTATCCTATCTAATAAAAGAGTAATACACTGATTGACCATCACTTCAACACACAAGAGGGCTGCTCCCATGTGGTCAAAGATCCTGTCCTCATGTGGACACAAGATGGCCACCACCCGATGGCCAGCAGAGGAAGGCCATTGGAAGTTCCAGGCCTGTAAGGGAAGACAGTTGTGGGCAATCAGGCCAGCAGGTGAGGTCATTGGGAGGAACCAGGCCTGCAAGGGAGGGCAGTTGGGAGCAAGCAAGCCTGCAGGAGAGGGCAGTTAAGGGTGACCACGCTGACAGAGGAGGGAAGTTGAGGGCAAAAAGGCTGGCAGGGGAGCAGTTAGATATCATTCAGGCTTGCAGGGTAGTGGTTAGGGGGTGATCAAGCTGGCAGGCAAAAGCAGTTAGGGGCAATCAGGGAGGCAGGCAGGTGAGCAGTTTGGAGCCAGCAGTCCTGGATTGTGAGAAGGATGTCTGACTGCCTGCTTAGGCCTAATCCCAGTAGGACATCCCTCAAGGGGTCCCAGATTGGAGAGGGTGCAGGCTGGGCTGCAGGATATCCCCTGCCTCTCATGCATGAATTTCGTGCACCTGGCCTCTAGTAAAAAAATAAGTAGGTTCATTCACATAAGCAGAGTGTCGGCAGAAAGATCAGTTGACCAAAGTTGAAACCCTGCCACATATCAATACTTAAAAGCAGAAACAGAGAAAAGCAAAGAACTAGACTAAATTAGTGTAATAGAAGATGGACATTTTAAAGATTTCACAAATGGTTCATGGTCAACAGTACCTACATGACAAATACCCAATTAGATATTTACTAATAGTGACAATTGGATTTGACAACAGAAAGTTTTGGTGACTTCTATGAGAACAATTTTGATGGAGTAATTGGGTTGCAAGTAGAATTAAGGTAATAGATTAAATGAAAATTCAGGAATTAGAAACAGTATGTGTACTATACTTTAAAGTAGGTAAGCTTAGAGGAGAAGGCAAGTCCCAAAAAGGAGAAAGCAAGGTGTAATGAGAGAATTAAAAAAATTGAGAGGCATATAAGATTTCTCTCTCATGTACTCTGCTGATTAGTAATACAATTAATTGACAAGAATTTAATGAATTAAATTTGGAATGTGAAGAAAAGGTGGGAAAAATGTCAACTTCTTTTAGGACATTTAGGACATGGTGTGGTAGAAATGAATATATTCAAGTGAGTAAGACATAAAATAAGAATTCTGGAAGGAAAAGGCAGGTTAAAAACAGCAAGTTAAGCAATAATTGGACAATTGATAGTAGCTTAATCCACTGAAGTAGATGAAATTAATTAGGAAGTTCAGAAACAGTGAGGGGAATATCAATTCTGTTAAATAAAATGTTTAAAATTCCAACATAGGATGTATAATTATCATAATTAATTGAGTAGCCTTAAAAATTATAAAAGATAGGTAAAGAGAGAGTTAGAAATGACAAGAGAGATGAAATTTTCAGGAGGGGGGCAATCAATCAAAAAGGGGAAAAGGGGAAAAGAAGATTTTGATGAAAATTGAAAACAAATAGTTTTTCCAGTTAATGGAAAGACCACAGGGTTGGGAATCCCCTCCCAGAAAAATTTTAGAGCTGCAGAATTCTTTAGTGCCTATCGTTTTTCAGAAAAATACTAAAATATCAGCGACTTTTTTATGTTCACAGTTAGAAGCACCAATAAGGACAGTGTCTGAAAGATCTTGCCATTATTCAAAGAAATTATTAGGAAACATATACTTATGAGTAACTTTACAGGGAATGATTTGTTTCTAAAGTGTTTCAGAGTGGTTAGAAGAATAAAATAATCCAGGAACTCTTCTTGAAGGGCTGATATTTTGAGGAACAATTACTGAATTTTGGATTTGAAAATCGTCACAGTAAGTTGCACAAAATAATTTGCTGTATTTAACTGATACCCACTGAATTAATATTCCTTCCATTTAAACATGAAAGTTTATGCATTCAATATAAAATTAGCATTCCTGAGTTAATTAAAAAATGGTAATTTTAAACCAGAAATATTTAATACAGTTTTTATAAAATCACCAAAAAAAGCAAGAAATGAATCATAATTATAATTTGCTTGTTAGAATTAACTGATGCTATTTAAAACATACTTTCACACTCACTTTTATAATTACCTCTGGAACATTTCTCCATTTTTTTAAAAAATGAACTTTACTACTACCATTACTTCCTAGTCTTCTATTTCTCTTGCCAGAAGACAGTCAAAACACGCCAAAAGTTCATCTTAAAATCTAAGGAAAACATCCCAAAGCTCTGAGCCAACTCTGAGCAAGAACACATGGGATACACAGTGGTGGGGGTGAGAAGGGAATGTTTTGGTTGAAATAAAACCTATACCACAGTCCTTATAAGTCCATGTCTGAGAAATAATCATATATACTTGCATATATATACATTAATATACACATGCACATTACACAAACACACACACACATGAAATATTGTATTAATATACTTATCCAATAGTGTTATCCAAAGCAGAATGCTTCAATGTTACTATGGGGAAAATTGGGAGCTTGTTAAAATTCAGACTCTAGTAAATCTAGGATTGGGCCTGAGACTTTGCAATTCTGACAAGTTCCTAAGGGATGTCCTCTGCAGGTCTGACCACATTTTGTATTGCAAAGATCTAGAATACATAAATTTTGTTAGGAATGTGATTACAAACATTTAATATTTTAAAGTCAGAAGTAAAAATGCTCAATCGATTCAAACTTATTGACCAACAAACTTTAAGATAAACATAATGCTATCTCCCACAAACTAGTTAGATAATACTACATTTCTTTAAGTGCTTGTTTTATTGAAGGTATGAAGTCAAGACTAATTAATCTATTGTGAACTTTTATTTCACTTTTATCTAAATCACTCTTCTAAGTATTTTTAAATAATAATAATAATAATTAATATTTGAGAGAGAGAGAAAGAAGTAGAGGGAAAGAAACATCATGTGAGAGCAACATCAATCTGCTTCTTCCTGTTGTTCCCTACTGGGAATCGAGCCTGAAACTAGGGCATGTGCCATGGCTAGGAATAGAACAGGCAACCTTGCAGTGCAGGATAGGATGCCCAACCAACTGAGCCACACCAGCCAGGGCTCTTGTAAGCATTTATATAATTTATTAATCTGCATTGCTACTTAATAAATTTCAGTGGTATGAACTGTCTGCCCAATATTTTAAGTTCTGTAATGGTGAAGTAAGTACAAAACCTTATTTAGAAGAGAAAAAGACACTGTTCAGGCATGTATTATAAACTCCATTTTATTTTGAATATGTTGAATATGTGATAATTATAGTTTGATTAAAATTTTCCAAAATATGTATTTAAAGACCACTTTTCAACAATTCAAAGAGATTTGCAAAGCTTAACTAACGCAAGAAAATCACTGTAAAAAGAAACCCATGACTTAATATTAAATGAATTTGTGTTTATAGGTATTACAAAGTTTAAAGATTGAAGAGTAATGTCCCTCATTTCTAATCAGCTAATTTTAAATACAGAACAGCATTTTAGCCCTGGCCAGGGGGCAGCATCATCCTGTGCACCAAAGGGTCATGGTTCCATTTCGTCAGGGCACATGCCCAGGTTTTGGGTCAATCCAAGTGTAAGGAAGCAACCAACTGAACAATCTCTCTCTTTCTCTCCCTCTTTCTTCCTCTCTCTCTCTCTCAAATCAATATTTTAAAAAAATTATAGAAAAAAACAGTATTTTAATTTTCTTGATATACCAATTTGTTCAGTAAAACAAATAATTGTAATATGGCTTATTAATTGAATGTTTTTAAAGATGTTTTTTTAAAGATATCATAATTGAAGCTATATTTATGGCTCAGGGAAAAATGTATATATATCCTAAGTATTTTTAAAACAAAAAATATAGGATTATTAAATGCTCTATAGAAGTATATTTTGAGAACACATGACTTCAATTTTGTTTCTCAAGTATGTTGTAAGCCTGAACATAAGATAGCATTACTCATTACAGAAAAATTAACTGATTATGTGCTTGTCTAACTATAGTCATCAATTCAGCCGGGAACCAGAAAAATCTTTCATATTAAGTCATAGGGATCTTATATTCAACAGTGTCAAACATTTGTGATTTTTCACAGGTGCTCTGGTTTCCACAAGTGCCCAAATAACCTCACCTGCTTTTCCAATTTGTCTCCTTGACTGTGCTATGGGTCAGCGATTCTTATTATGTCATGTCAATACAGTGGTTAAATAATGATAAATAATTTAAAATGTGGCAGGTTAGCCACTTCTTAATGTCAATCATCTTAATCTATGCAGTATTTCCCAAGTTAAAATGGAAGCTACTTCTATTTCAAACTCTAAGTTTTTATTTATTTATTTATTTTACCAAAACACTATTTTATTTATTTTCAGTAAGTTTAAATCCCTGAGGGGTACAGCATTACACGGATTCTGTGTCCAATAGCCTTAGCAGGAAGGTTGCTTTGGAATTTAGCACGAACCATTCCACTGTTTCCATGAGCATGAGTTACCTTTCCCCAGATGACTCTGGTTTTGCTTGGTTTGCCACCAGGAGTCACTGTGTTGGTCTTTGCTTTGTACACATAAGCACGTCTTGCCCAGATAGAATTCTGTTTCATCTTGAGCATAAACACCTTCAGTTTTAAGAAGAGTTGTGTGCTCCCTCTGGTTCCAGAGACCCCGCTTATAGCCAGCGAAAATGGCCTTGGACCACAGCCTTCCAGACATATTTGTCTTATAAAAGTCCTGTTCCCAGCAGGCCCCTAACATTCAGCATCAGCGCTCCCACTCCCCTCCACAGGGACCAAGATGGCGAAAAAAGCAAACTCTAAGTTTTTATACACCCAGATGTATTTCATCAAATAAAAAAATACATACTTAAAAGGTGATTGAAACTCAAAAAGTTAATAAATCTGAACATATAAATTAAGGTAAGAAAGATTTCACCTAAAACATCTCTATATATAAAAGCTTAATAAACTATTACAACCAGACCACCAGAGCAGCAGTGGACAAGATGCTCAATGCATGGAGCTGCCCCCTGGTAGTCAATCTGCTCCCACAGGCAACCTTCCATGGTCCCTCCCCTTGGCCTTCCAGCTTGGAGAGGCCCTGATCAGAACTGGGCTATATGGCCCTGATCAGCCCTGATTGCAGGCCAGGCTGAGGGACGCCATCTGTGCATGAATTCGAGCACTGGGCCTCTAGTTTTTAAATAATTAAAAATATAAGGATATACCTTTTTTTTTAGAAAAATATACCCTTCCTCCAATCCTTAATTTTGGCCATGAAAAGGTTCAAATATACAGGTTATATCCTTTTGAAAAATTATTTTTTAATTACTTTATTTTATTCTTTCATCACCATTTATCCCCTCTATGCCCTCTTATTATTATTTAAAATGTGTTCACTCTGCAATTTCTATTATTTAGTTAGTTTAGGCCCAGATAATCAATAATTATTTTTTGAAACAGGAATTAGACCTTTTTCAATTCTCTTTAAGATACAAAAGCTGGAATAAATTTAGAATTCAAGTTCACATATAGGAAGTCTGTCTGTTGGAATTACTGCCATATATAACAACATGAAGGACTAATGTCATGTCAGTACTCACTTCACTAGATTTCATGAAAAATGTTTTGTTGTTAAGGCGATCTTTGAAAACTGTTATAGACTCTACACTCCACTAGAGGGCTCTGTAGAGGCAGCAGCCACTGCTGCTGAAGAGCGGTGTTCAGAACAGCTTATTGACACAAAGCCCAGACAGAGGTCATCACAGGAATTAGCAGGACTTTATTTTTAGGTTTAGTTTAATTACTTTCCTGATTGGTAGTAATTAAAAATGGTTACGGATGCCTATGTGTGAGTTTAATCTGATCACATACATTCTTTTACTTATCTGGATGCTGTGGTGAGTTCATCGTAGCCCTGAGGAACCAAGAAAATAACGTGTTACATTTAATTAACGGTCCAGATAAATCTATTTATTTCCACGCTGAAGAATGTTGAGATGAGTGACACGATTTCTTCTTTATACTTCTTCATACAGAGCTTTCCCTAATTAAATTTCCCCAATAAAATATATGAAAATGACCTTAATGTAAGATTTGCAATGCATTAAAGGTATTTTCTGCAAAACATATGATTAAGTAAAATGTACTGGAAAAAGTGAGGAAATATAATAAAGCTGGCAATGAAAGAAACAGGATCTCAAAAATGGATAGACATTGCCTAGGAAGCCCCTTTAGTGTATGGCGAAGAGAAGACAGGGCTCTCCAGTAGCATTTATGGCAAAGGCCTTTGCAGAGAGCAACAACTCCAGCAAAATGGAATACTTTGGTCTTAGCACTTTAATTTTAAGGTGTACAACTTCAAGAAAGGATAAAAAAAGAAAAAACCAAATGTCTTAATCGTTTTGGGACAGCAACATACCTGATGTTCCTGTGGAATGTGTCATGCTCATATCAGTGAAAGCGATTTACCCCGCCATGAATTTAAAGAGCGACATGATACACTCTTTGAGTAAGTACACAACCTTGTAAGGATGACTGTTTTCTTTTAGAGAAGATTATGCAGAACATGTAAAAACAATGTTTTTCATTTTTTTTAATTTAAATTCCCTATTGTTCAATATCCTTCAGAGTTCAAATTTGCATAACCCACACAACAATGTTCTTAAGAATCTTCTTTCTCCGAACTACATTTGGTGGTTTGCTAGAGTCCTCTCACTGATGAAATTATATATCGCACCTAAGAAATGCCGTACTCTATATTATTACAAGCTTGATGAAATCCACAGTATTTCATCATTAGAAATACAAATATGCTTATGGCTGGTAAGTAGCCTATGGTCCACCTGTGACCAATGCCTGAGCCAGTGTAAAGTTGACTGCATCCAAAACTCTATGCAATCAAGCAAATAAAACATAAATTCCAGAAGAACAGAGATGTTGGTCTGTTTTGTTCACTGCTGTCTTCCAAGCATCTAGAGCAGTACTGGACACATAATTGGTGTGCAATCAATATTTTTTCAAATTATGAGGTTTAAAAAACTATATGCATAATTCACATATGCAACAATACACTTAATGTTTTGTGTTTTGCTGTTCTCTTGAGATTTATTTAAGATCAGACTCCAACACTCAACCTACTAGCTTTCTTCTATAATCAATCTTCTTTTTTTAAACAGTTTAACATCACCTCAAAATGTAGGCAGAAGTTACATAGCAGTTTGTTAATAAGACTTATTTCCTTGTATTTGAATAAATTAATACGCTTATTCAATTTTTGATAGGAAAAAAAAACCCACACTAGTAATCTTCCACCCTTATCCCTTTAAAAATAAAGCCAACTAGGGTGATAATATGAAGGACTATTGAAATGAAATATTGACCTTAGATGCCCTAGCCGGTTTGGCTCAGTGGATAGAGCGTCAGCCTATGGACTGAAAGGTCTCAGGTTCGATTCTGGTCAAGGGCATGTACCTTGGTTGTGAGCACATACCCAGCTAGGGGGCATGCAGGAGGCAGCTGATTGACGTTTCTCTTTCATCAATGTTTCTAACTCTCTATCCCTCTCACTTCCTCTCTGTAAAAAATCAATAAAATTAAAAAAAAGAAAAGGAATATTAACCTTAGAAAGAGGAAGATCCAGAAATTATTCTTAAGGCAAACAACATAAAATATGTATTACAAATATATTTTGTATATCCATTGAACTTAGCTAACAATCTTTACATTAGTTAATTTATTATTATTCATGATAAATTGATTTTATGCAGAAAAGTGTAAAAGGTGATAGAAGCAAAACTAAAGTATAATTTTTTTTTTAAAAAAAGTGAAAATATGGCCAAGACTGGTTTAGCTCAGTGGATAGAGCGTCGGACTGCGGACTGAAGGGTCCCAGGTTTGATTCCGCAAGGGCATGTACCTTGGCTGCGGGCACATCCCCAGTAGGGGGCGTGCAAGAGGCAGCTGATTGATGTCTCTCTCTCATAGAAGTTTCTGACTTTCTATCCCTCTCCCTTCTGCTCTGTAAAAAATCAATAAAATATATAATATATTTTAAAGAGTGAAAATATTTTTCAATTTTTAAAATTGTTCTCTTTACTTTTACTTTGTGAAATTTAACATCCTCAAAATGGAATATTTTATTTGCTGAATTCCACCCCCCTAAATGGGAGGAAGGGCATTCTTACACGTTTACACTTCCCCCAAATCAAACCTCACTATCAGAGCTCTAGACCTCATGCTTACAATCTATCTATATATAACCTGCACTGACCTCCAGGGGGAAGTGTAGAATGAAGGAAAGCCCGGGCTGGCAGCCAGAAGCCCCCGGTCAGCCCTGATCACCAGCCAGGCCTAAGGACCTTACTCGTGCCGAATTTCATGCACCAGGGCTCTAGTAAGAAAATATATATGAATATTTTAAATGACTGCAGAAGAAAGCAATTATTATGCTCAGTCAAATTTCAATCTTTTACTTCCTCTGAAAGGGCTATTTAATGTCCACAAAGTTTAATTTATATTTTCATTAACTTTATACAACATATAAGTGATCTTTATTTTAGTGGCATTGATATTTAGCAAACTACCAATACTCTTTCTGAATGAAAAATAACTCAATGTGGAATAGAATAAATATAGCATCTGATTTATACAGAAAGCCTTGTCAGCATCTGTGAGATTTAAAGTTCTTATTTGTTCTCAAGGCAAACATATGTAGAAAAAGATAATGCCACCCAAGTCCCTCTATTTTGATCTTCATCTACTGTGTTAATTCATACCTAGTATATAGTCTTTTATTTGTTTAAAATCATCAATGTACAATTACCTAAAAAGCCTTTTGTAGCCACTTTCATTTTTTTTTTATCAATTTAAGACTATAAGGAAAGTAACTGGAGAAATTTTGAATCATGATTTTTGAGGTTAAAAGAAAATTCTAACCCCTCCATATTTATTTATATATATTTAGTTACCCAAGTATTTAAGAATAAATGGGGTTAGCTTTGGATGAGAAAAAACTCCCTTGTTGTACTGAATTTAGAAGTCAACCTATTTAACACAGTTTCTGAATATTATTGAGAAGTTTTGCAACTTTATTCAGTTGGGTGGTTATTTTCTTTGCAGAGCATTGCAATCCAAGAATTAATTCAGTGAATGATATTTCAGTAAGATCTACCTCACTGAGGAATTCTTCAAAGACATCTTAGGCCATGGAATTCTTGAAACATACTTCACCAGGTTATATTGCAGTATAAATAGCATAATTAAAAAGGGAAAAGAAAATGCAGTTGTAAAATATCAGTATAAAAATTTCATAACCTCCCCAAATCATTCTAACAACCAAATAAGTTCTAGTAAGAGTTTTGCCCAATAGCAAAGTATCTAGAAAGCTGTACATTCTTTAAGAAATAGGGTAAATATAATATTAATAAAAACAGTGATTCAAACTATTTGATCAAGATACCACTTTCTAGCATTTAACTCTGTGAATGAATAGTTGATAAATATTTAGAATGTCCTAGATGATCTCATTATTAGTACCTTTTCAAGAGACCTTCTTAAGAACAAAATTTTCATCTGAACTTTCTTATTTAACAGCTGGAAAATCAGAGCTTTGCATGTTTGGGGAAGAAGCCTCATCATGCTGAAATCTGTCTCATCGCTTGCTAATGAATGACTTCCGGAGGAAGCTGGCTGGGTAATTGAGCAATGATAGGCAGCAACTAGAACAAGAACTGAAGATGAGAGTAGATATTTAAGCTCCAGACACACAGAAGGCATGCACTCTTTAAAATTAATTTGATAGCCCCACTGGTGGTGCTCAGTGGTTGAGTGTCAACCTAGGAATCAAGAGGTCACCGATTTGGTTCCTGGTCAAGGCACGTGCCTGGTTTGCAGGCTCAGTCCCTGGTGGGGGCATGTAGGAGGCAGCCAATAGACTACAATTCTCTTCCCTCTTCTGGATGTTTCTATTTTGCTATCCCTCTCCTGTCCTTTCTCTCTAAAAATAAATTTAAAAGTATTTTTTTAAATTAATTTGATAACAGGACACAGGTAGAGATCAATAGACATGTTTTATTTGTTACTATACTACTATACGAAGGAATTTTTCCTAATGGTTGTGATCCTGTGTTTTTCTTCCACCCCCCAAAACATGGCAAGTGAAAGGAAAAAGCAATGGAATATTATGACACTTAAGGAGTGCAGACACTTACACACACACACACACACACACACACACACACACAAATACATTTCCATTTTATTAAATATCACCCCTCTTAGTGGCTTTTAATGTAAGTTATTTTCCTGAAAAGAGTAATTTAATTACTAACAATTACATTTTATTTCATGGGTTTTAGAATTCCAGAAACTCAGTGTTTTACATTTTTAATTTAAAAAGTACCAACTGAAGGTACATATTAAGAAAATATTTTGATTAGTTAAATGTATTTATTTACTATTTGAAATTATATTATTGGTTTATATTCCTTACTGGGCTTTTAAATTGGCTCTAGTTTAAGATCAAAATTATAAAATGCATTCTTTTGGAAATTTGAAAGAAGGTGTATCTGTGGTTTGGGAGAGAGAACCAGCATGTCAATTACACTCTTCCAAAAATATTTCAACAGCAATTGGAGTGACAAAATTTTCTTAGGTGAAAAAGCCCCCAAGGAAAACTGCATAATTTAAATATCCTACTTACTGATTTTGGTGGAAGGACCCATCCATAGTCATTTTAATATTTGAATTGTTTCAATGGTAGAAAAAAACAAAACCTTAACAGCAAGAGAATGCTAGCACATGTATTATGGAATTAAATATCCAGGACCACCTACTGTGTATAAACCCTATAATCTCTAACTAAAATTATCTGTCTCTCACAATAGCAACACTTAATTTTAGACTTATGACCACAAACAAACGTTAATTGTAATGGTATAAAGAGGGTACATAAGCTACAGCATGTCTGTAGAGCTCCATTGTTTACAAAAGATAACAAAAACATTGTGAAAACATTGACATTTTATTTAGTCGCAGAAAGAGAAAATTCTTGTCCTTGATCAGATTGTGCAAGTTCACGCTAACCAGGGTAAACAGGGTAATTTCACACAGTGACATGAACTTTAAGGAGATTTAAGATCAATGTGTTTGGTTAAGGAAATGATGACAACCACTTGAAGGTAATGATTAGAATGTCGACACCAGACTGTTTTAGTTAAAGCACATGTGAAAATACACAAAGGCTCTTGAGATTATTTTTTCAATAAGGAATATCAAAGAGAAATAATTATTTTTTGTCATGTTATGACCTAATATTATACCACTAGAAAGAAATGGCTGAGAAATGCAGAGATTAAAGTTGAAAAGGATTTTTTCTCTATCATATTTTACAAACCCAATTTGAGTATTTTATCAAATTGGGTTTGGTTATATACTTTACCTATGATTGTAGTGATACAGTTTATTAGACTAGGAACTTTAAGAAGAGGATTTATGGTAATGTAAATATAAACCCTTAGTAATGACATGAAAACACAATAATTTGGTTTGTTTTCTGTAAAACAGGAATTAAAAGATATATGTAAGAATTGAGTCAAAACATGACACATTCCCAGACTTTTTTAAGTGCAGAAAACAAAACTTAAAATTAATACTGCAATTTTCCATAGAAGAATTAAATCCATGAATTAATAAAAAGCATTTGTCTCATTTCTGCCCCAAATTGGTGTATCATTCTAAACAAGAGTCTGTTTTGTTTTGTTTTTTTACCATGTTAATCTACAAAATCAGTTTTTTTGCTCATGATTTATAAGGTCACTTGTAACTCTAAAAATTATACATGTAGAGTAAATTGAAGTAAAATTACCTTCTGTGTACTACATCATTGTCTTTTATATATTTCACTTGAAGAATTGCATTATTGGTTATGCTAACTGGTATGAAAAGCAAGTAGTCTCAATAGCAATGTGCTTGCCTACTTCATCAGTGTACATTGCCATTATTGTATATTTTGCCATTTCTTTTTTTTTTCCTTTTAAGCCACAGCTTCAAATATTATCAGATTAGGTGTGATGACTAAGTTACTGTTTGTCTTCTCATCTGACTTTGAGGAAGCTTGTTAGGCAAGTCTTTTCAGAAGCAACATGGCATAGTGAAGGGAAAAGGTTCATGGAAATTCTCTGGATCTTTGCCCATTCTACTGCCTCTGTTACATCAACATCCCTTAAAAGAAGTTTTACAACAAAAGAGATATTTGTGTTATATGTAAAATGCTTGTAATTCACAAAAACTAGGGGAAAACTGAAAGTTAACTTAAATATACTTTCAGTTTCATACATTAAATATACTTTCATTTTGCATGTATACATTTACATAGTTTTGATTTTTCTAAAAACAACAACAACAACAGTATCTATCAGGTCATTCATTTTGTAGCATTTAAAAACCTGCTATAGCACCTGGATGGTATGGCTCAGTTGGTTGGACATCGTCCATGCACCAAAAGGTTACTGGTTCCATTCTTTGTCAGGGCACATGCTGGGATTTCAAGTGCCATGTTTTACTCTGACATTGATGTTTCTCTCTCTTTCTTCCTTCCCTTTCTCTCTCTAAAAATCTCTCTCTCAATAGATAGATGATAGATAGATAGATAGATAGATAGATAGATAGATAGATAGATAGATAGAAATTCATATATATACTATGGGCCCAGTGCATCAAGATTCATGGGTCTCTCAGCCTGACCTGCATCCTCTCTAATCTGGGAATCCTCAGGAGAGCTCTCTCCAATCCAGGAGTTTCTGTCTGTCTTTGCAATCATATGAGCAAATTATCTGAGACCCCCAAGACAGTTTGATTTGTGGCTCACAGAATAATAGAGACATGTTTTTTCTTTGCTTCATTGGTGGAGATTTCCTGGAAGTTTTAGGATGTCTTCTCTTTAATTTTTCCTAGATACTCTGATTTTACTTATGTTGCTCACCTTTGCTTTCTCTCCATCCCCCACCACAACAAAATTTACTCCAGGCTCACTTTGCTCTAGTGACACTAGGTGATCTGTCTGCCACCAGAAGTACAATTCCCAGCATTCCTGGTTCTCCCAGCTCTCTGGGCTTCCTCTTCAGGTTCTGGGGCTGCCACGAGAACTACTATTCCCAGAATTCCTGGTGCTCTCTGCTCTCTTTGTTTTCCCTTCCTGCTCTATCTCAATCTCAGGGCCTCCAGCTCTACTCTGCCAAGTCCTCCAAACTGCCAGCTCTCCTGCTCTGCTCTCCACATACTGTCTGTATATGCAAATTAACCCACCATCTTTGTCAGGTTAATTTGCTTACTCTTGATTGGCTGGTGAGTGTAGCAGAGGTATGGTCAATTTACATGTTTATTATATGGGATATATTTAAAAACATGTTATTACTATATTTTATTTTATTTTACTTTATTTTTTATTTCAACATTTTAAAATACTGTATTTTCTGTATTAAAAAAAATACTGTATTTTCCAGCATTTAAGATGACTTTTTAACCCAGGAAAATCTTCTCAAAAGTCAGGGGTCATCTTATATGCTGGGTGTAAAAATACCATAGCTTGCAGTTATGATGGGCATTGCTAACTTGCCAAGGACTTGCCCAGCACTAGCTCTCTCTATTGTTTATTATCTTCCTCCTATCATCATCAGTTCCAATCATCTTATGTGCCAGAAAATACGATAATTTTCATAGTTACATCAACATTTAGTCCATTGGACATATCATACTTTATTTGACAATTTATTTGTTTCTATTTTTAACATTGTCTTTATTTTATTTTAATTTTCATATAATTACTTCCATTTAAAATATAATTTATTGAAATATTGAAACTCTCTACAAATAACATGCAGAATATTTATATCACCCCTGAAACCATTGTCCATCCTTATTTATAGTCCATCCTTCCTTTGTTGCTCAGCCTCAAGCAACCATTGATCTATTTTTAGTTATAATCCATTAGTTTGCATTTCTTAAAGTTGTATTTAGTGGAGTCTTATAGTATGTACTAGAGGCCCAGTGCACAAAATTCATGCATGGAATGGGATTCCTTAGTCTGGCCTGCACCCTCTCCAATCTGGGACCCCTCAGGGAATGTCCGACTTCCAACAGTTAGACATTTCTTTCACAATCTGGGACAACTGGCTTCTAACCACTCACCTGCCTGCCAGCCTGATTGCCCTTACCTTGCCCTCATGGTTGCCTGATTGCCCTTAACTGTCTCTGCCTGCCTGCCTAATCACCCCTAATTACCCTCCCCTTCTGGCCTGATCTCATCCTTAGCAACTCTCCCCTGCTGGCCTGATTACCCCTAACTGCCTCTGCCTCACTTATCATCTCTAATTCCCCTCCCCTGCCAGCCTTTTCTCACCCCTAACTGCCCTCCCTTGCCAGCCTGATTTCCCCTAACCCCCTGCTGGTCTGATTTTTCCCCCAGCTGCCATCTCCTCCTGGCCTGATCACCCCTAACTCCCTCTGCCTGAGCCCCCAGCACCATGGCTGTCTGGAAGGAAGTCCGACGACTGGAAGATGGCCAGTCAACCCAGTCTAATTAGCATATTACCCTTTTATTAGTATAGATAGATTATATAGGATATGATTACTTAAATGGGGACAAAGCCTTTTTCAGCAGGAGGAGATGCTCTTGGCAGACAAAGACATATAATCTCTGTATCTGCACTGATAGCCAGCCATATGCACTATATTGCCAAACCAGTCATTAAAAATTTGAACTGATTTCTTACACCTTACACCAAATAGCTATTGCCCTTAAAACACCTCCTCAGCCACCACCTTAGGATCTGCCTTCACAGTTCACCCATATTTGGTTCCAATTGGTTGGCTTCTATGCCAGTCAACATCAAGCCCTGCTTCCTAGGCAGCCATTGGCTCCTTGCAATTCACCCCAATTTGGTTCTGATTGATGAATTTCTATGCCAGTTAGTATCTCTGGGCCTATCTTCAGGCCTGATCATAGACACGGGGCTGATCAGCGCTGCCCAAGGCTGCTGCTAGTGGCTGAACTGCTGACCTCTGGGGGAGAAAAAGGATTGGCTCTGGTGAAGCCGAGAGAGAGAGAGAGAGAGAGAGAGAGAGAGAGAGAGAGAGAGAGAGAGGGAGGCAGGGTCTGATCATCCTGCTTCTCTCTCTTGGCCTCACCAGAAGTTACTGCTGTTGATGATGATCACCACACCTCTCTCTCTGTCTCAAAAGTCAGCAGTTTAGCCTGCTCACCTGCTGCGCACACAGCCTGGCAATCAGTTGAGCCTCCAGTTGTTGTGGACACTATGACCCTGGCTCTTTATATAAATTATTTTGTGTCTGAATTTTTTCACACAGGGAAATGAGTTTCTGGTCATCCATGTTGTTGCATGCATCAGAAGTCTGCTTCTTTTTATTACCAATAATTATTCAATTAAAGGAATGGAATATTTTTCAACCCATTTACCTCTGGATATACATTTGTTTGTGCCCAGTTTTTAGCTATTGTAAATGTTGCTATAGACACTCACATACAAGCATTTTGTGAATATTTGTTTTAATTTCTATTACATAAACATCTAGAAATTGAATGGCTAGATCATAAAGTAGCATTATTTTAAACAATAAAGTAACTCTCTGACTTGTCCAAAAACAGTGCATATGACATCCAGGTGTTCTATATCTTTGAGAATACTTAGCATTTTAATTTGAGCCTTTCTAATGCTGAGTAAGTGTTTCTCACTGTGACTTTAATTTGCATTTTTTCTAATGATTAATGGAACTTTTTTATGTGATTCATTGTTTTTTGTGCTTATTAACCATTTTATTTCTTCTTTGTGATATTGATTCAAATCTTTCACCTATTTTTAAAATTCATCACTTGTGCATTATTGAGTTATAAATATTAATTATATGTTCTGAATATAAACTCTTTATAACATAAATGTATTGTGAATATTTTCTCTTTTTTGCATTTAAAATATTTTATTTTTCATTTTAACTAGATGATATTTTTAGGACAGTTTCAGATTTACATAAAGCTTGTGACAATAACAGAAAATTTCCATACATGCTGTACTCAGTTTCTCTAATTATTAAGATTTTACATTAATATAGCACATTTAAAAAATATATTTTATTGATTTTTTACAGAGAGGAAGGGAGAGGGATAGAAAGTCAGAAACATCAATGAATTCTAAAAGTTTACATATCTCTTATTTTTTCCCGTTTGATCCCTTCCCCAAGCTATTCCCACTCCAGGCAAGCCCCCACCACCCTAGTGTCTGTGTCCATTGGTTATGCTAATATGTATGAAAACTAATCCTTTGGTTGCTCTCTAACAATCCCCCTTCCCCTGTCATTTGTCTCTGGATCTATTCTTGTTCATTAAATTATGTTCATCATTATATCCCACATATGAGTGAGATCATATGGTATTTATCTTTCTCCACCTGGCTTATTTCACTTAGCATAATGCTCTCCAGTTCCATCCATGCTGTTGCAAATGGTAAAAAGTCCTTTTTTAAAACAGCATAGCATTCCATTGCATAGATGTATCACTGTTTTTTAATCCACTAATTTGGTGATGGGCACATAAGTTGTTTCCAAATATTAGCTATTGTAAATTGAGCTGCTATGAAGATAGGGGTGCATATATCTGTTCTGACTGGTGTTTCTTGCTTTCTGGGAGATAGTCCTAGAAGTGAGATTACTGGGTCAAATGGGATTTCAATTTTTAACTTTTTTAGGAAACTTCATTCTGTCTTCCACAGGGGCTGCACCAGTCTGCATTCCCACCAGCAATGCATGAGGGTTCCTTTTTCTCCACATCCTTGCCAGCACTTATTGTTTGTTGTATTTTGACAAATGTGAGATGTTTATTTGCATCTTTCAGATGATTAATGACTTTGAGCATGTTTTCACATATCTCTCGGCCTTCTGTATGTCCTCTTTCAAAAATTTTCCATTTAGATCTTTTGTCCATTTTTTGATTGGGTTGTTTATCTTCCTTTTGTTAAGTTGTATGAGTTTTCTGTAAATTTTGGAGATTAAACCCTTATCTAAAATATCATTGGCAAATATGGTCTCTCATGAAGTGGACTTTCTTGCTTTATTGATGGTTACTTTTGCTGTGCAGAAGATATTTATTTTCAGGCAGTACCTTTGTTTATTTTCTCCTTAGTCTCCATTGCCTTAGGAGTTTGGTTTATAAAGAGACAGCTATGACATTGGTCTGCTTTTTTGTTGCATATGCAGTCTTGTATGATTTTTATGGTTTCCCATCTTACATTTAAGTCCTTTAGCCATTTTGAGTTTGTTTTTGTGTATAGTATAAGTTGATTATTAAAGGCTGCAATCTATGGCAGCCTTTAAGATTCTTACTTTGTTGTCGGAGTTTGCCAATTTAATTATAATCTGTCTTGGTGTTGGTCTTTTCACACAAGAGGTCAACTCTTGGTTTTATTGACCTTTTTAATGACCAAATTTCCCAGCACCATTTATTGAAGAGTCTGTCTAGATTCCATTGTATGATCTTGCCTCCTTTGTCAAATATTAATTGAGCATAATAGCTTGGATCAATTTCTGGGTTCTCTATTCTGTTCCATTAGTCTGGATCTGATTTGCTAGAATTTCATTGAAAATTTTGGCACTTACATTCATCAAGGTTATTGGCCTGTTGTTCTCTCTTTTTTTTGGTGTCTTTATCTGGTTTTAGAATTAGGGTAATGCTGGCTTCATATAAAGAGCTTTAATTTTTTGGAATAGTCTCAAGAGGGTACGTTTTAATTTTTCTTTGAATGCTTGTTAGGGCTTTTGTTTGCTGGAAGATTTTTTGATCACTGTTTCAATTTCTTTGGTAGTTATCAGCCTATTCAGGTTTTTTTTTATTCTTCCTGACTGAGTTTTGGGAGCTTGTATTTTTTGTTGTTGTTGTTGTTTTGTTGAGAGAGCTTTTTTAAATTTTATTTTATTTTTAATATATTTTTATTGATTTTTTTGCAGTATAACTTATATTTAATAGTACTACATGTTTTCCTTTCCCCCTCCCCATTATTCTCCCCCCAGCCTCCACTACCTCCCAGCACATGTCCCCACCCTCTCCCCTCCCTGCCCCAGTGTCTTTCATTCATTGGTTATGCTCATATGCATGCATACAAGTCCTTCGTTTGATCTCCCCTGGCATTTACCTCCCATCCACCCAAGCCTTCCCCCTGTAGCTTGACAGCCTGTTCAATGCCTCCCCGCCTCTATATCAATCACTCTCCCCTGTTTCTTTTCTTCAAAAATATCTTGCCTCTGCATATTAGAAATAAATGTATAAGAACAAAAAATGTTTCAGTCTCAGTTTCAATGTCCAACTGTTCTGAGTCCCAGTTTCAGTATCAAATAATTCTCTATGTGTACATGTCAGCAATGGTATCCAGATGGTGGACACATCGTGGCAATGCAAGATCCATCCTCTCTGGTTTGGTCCTGGGCTGCCTGCAGACATGCACAGCTGCTGACTGCTAGTATGGCAAGGTGTCGTCAGTGTCCCCCATCTCTGGACCATCCTCGTGACTGGAACAGACCCGTCAGTTCCTCAAAGTTGCAGGAACCCACATGGTCTTGGAGTTGTTCTCTGAAAACACACAAACACATTCTCCACCAAAAGTTAACAAAGGGATGCTCTATGCAAAATAGACTTGGGATTCTTTTTAATTTTTGCCTAAATGATTTTCCTTTGACTTATTTTGACACCATGTGTGTTTTTTCATGGGTGTCCTGAAGTTGGTTTTACAAATGGAATTTACTTTACTGGAGTAAGAATTTTCTAGATGTATTTTACTTACACAATATTTTTTTTTCCTTATATGATATTACCCCACTGCCTCCTTCCCTTCTTTGATTAATGGGGGCTTTTGGACATTTTATATTGCAGTCTTGGTAATTTTAAATTTTAATTTTTGCACACAAATATGACTGCTTTAGGTTCTTTGGATGTTAGGCAATTTTACAGTGAGATGAACTACTAATAGATTTTTTAGTTAATGTTTTAGGAAAAGCTTTTTGTCCAGTACACTAAAATTTTCTTGAGTATTCACTTATTTCACTTGGCCAACTTAAATTAATCTGAAAACTTGATTACTATTTTCCTGTCAATTCTCAAGCAGAAATCTTAGTTTACCCTGTAAATACTAGTGGAAAGGAATATTTGCAAACTTGAGTAGGTCCTGAGCATTCCTGGTAATAGACTGAATTTAGATATTGACCAGCTATTGCTGGCCAAGTCTCTGTCTGCCACCTGGGTCCCAGTATGAGTTGTGCATGGGAGGCGAAGCAGCCATGGGGGTAGGAGACCTCCCTCAGGAGTGGTGAGAATTCAAGCACCTGCAAGGTTTGTGGGTGAGGGTCTGTTCCCCACCTCTGTTGACCTTTTAGTTCTCTCCTGTTGGCCCCTCTGCGACTGTGCCTGTCTTAGGTTGTTCCTTCCCTGAGGAATCTTACCTGTCTCTGGCTAACCAGCCATCCTCCAGGGCCAAACAGGGTGATGTGAGGTTGAGTTCTGTCTCCTTTGTAGTCTATGCCCCCGTGGCCTCCACATCCAGCACTTGCCTTGGGGTCCTATTGCCTTCTGGTGGGGTCCTGGTACTGATCACATATCTCGGAGGACCCAGGTTTCTTCTCCAGAGAGGGTCCATCTCACACCATTTGTCGAGAGACAGATCCATGGTGCCAGTTGCCTCGAGGCTTCAAACTCAGCTTGAACTGAAAACTCAGGCATCAGCTGTGTGTATTTGGATAGTAAGAAGAAGGTCCCTCTTGGCAGAAAGTGCAAGAAGGGCCAATATAGAATGCTTGGATGCCTTCTCAATGCCTTAATTCCTTCTGAAAGGGATTAATTCCTTTCCTATCCTTGTTTAAATTGCTGCATAACATTCAAAGAATTAGTTTGGAAGTTAATTTGGGATAAGTGTATAATATGCTGTTGTCAAATATCAAATATTATAATGACATTGTAGAATAATATCATGTAAGGGTATTATGGTGTCACGGGAGGTTAAGGAGGCCTAGCCTAAGGACTGGTGTCCATAGGATATGGCAAGGGAGCTTGTGTTTTTCTAAGAATATGTCCATTTTGTGTAGGTTGTCCATTTTGTTGGAATAGAGATATTCACAGTATGTTTTTTTCATAATCATTTGTATTTCTGTGGGATCAGCTGTTACTTCACCACTTTCATTTCTGATTTTGTTTATTTGGGTCCTCTCTCTTTGCTTTTTGGTGAGCCTGGCTAGAGGTTCATCAATCTTGTTTATCTTTTCAAAGAACCAACTCTTGGTTTTATTGACCTTTTGTATTTTTTTTGTCTCTATATCATTTATTTCCACTCTGATCTTTATTAATTTCTTTTCCTTTTCCTTCTGCTTACACTGAGCTTTTCTTGTTGCTCTCTTTCTAACTCTTTGAGTTGTATGGTTAGATAATTTGTTGCCTTTTTTCTTGTTTTTTGAGGTAGGCCTATAGAGATATGACCTTCCCTCTCAAAACTGCTATCACTGTGTCTTATAGATTTTTGACTATTGTGTTTTCATTGTTGTTTGTTGCCATGATGCTTTTATTTCTTCTTTGATCTCTTTGATAACCCAATCCTCATTGTTTAGTAGCATGCTATTTAGCCTCCAGGTGTTTGATATTTTTCAATGTTTTTATTGCAGTTGATTTTTAATTTTATGCATTTGTGATCTGAAAAGATGCTTGATATGAATTTTATCTTCTTGAAACTGCAGAGACTTTGCCTGTGTCCCAAAATATGGACTATCTTTGAAAATGACCCCTGTGCACTTGGGAATAATGTATATTCTGTGGCTTTGGGGTGAAATGTTCTGAAGACATCAATTAATTCCATCTGATCCAGTGAGTCAGTTAGACTGAAGTTTCTTTGCTCATATTTTATTTAAAGGATTTGTCCATTGGTGTTAATGGGGTATAAAAATCCCCTGCTATGACTGTATTGCTGTCAATCTCTTCTTTGATATTCTCCAGAAGTTTTTTTTTATGTATTTGGGTGCTCCTGTATTGGGTATTTATATGTTTACCAGAGTTATATCTTCTTGTTGAATTGCTCCCTTTAGTATTATGAAGTACTCTTCCTTATGTCTTGTTATGGCCTTCACTTTGAGGTCTAATTTGTCAGATATAAGTATTGCTACCCCAGCTTTTTTTTCCTTTCCATTCACCTGAAAAACATTTTCCATTCCTTCACCATCAGTCTTCTTCTGAGGTGGGTCTCCTGTGGACAGCAGATATAAGGGCCATGTTTTCATATCCATTCAGTTAGCCTATGTCTTTTGATTGTGGCATTTAATCCATTTACATTTAAAGTTATTATTGACAGGTATTTATTTGTCGCCATTTTTATTCTTTACCCTTGTGTTCCTTCTTCACTTCCTATTTCTTCTTTTTACAGTAGACCTTTCAGCATTTCTTGCATTTCTGGTTTGGTGGTAACAAACTTCCTTAGTCCTTTTTTGGCTGTGAAGTTTCTGATTTCACCCTTAACTTTGATTGCTATACTTGCTGGATATAGTATTCTTGAATTCAGACCCTTGCTTTGCATGACTTTGTATATTTCATTCCATTCCCTTCTGGCCTGAAGTGTTTCTTTTGAGAAATCAGTCGATAGTTTGATGAGAGATCCCTTTAAGGTAACTTTCTGTCTTTCCATGGCAGCCTTTAAGATTCTTACTTTGTTGTTGGAGTTTGCCAATTTAATTATAATCTGTCTTGGTATTGGTCTTTTTGGGTTCATCTTGTTTGGGACTCTGAGATTCTTGGAATTGTGTGAGTTTTTTCTCCTATCCAATATCAGGGAAGATTTCTGTCATTATTTCTTCAAACAGGTTTTCTATTCCTTGCTCAGGTTCTGCTCCTTCTGGGAACACTAAATATAGATGTTGTTTTGTTTTGTGTTGTCCCAAAGTTTCCTTAGGCTCTTCTCCTATTTATTTATTTTTTTTTTTGTGTGTGTGTTTTGTTTGTTTGTTTTTCCAGTTGCTACTCTTCTTTGGTATTTTTTCCTACCTTGTCTTCTAGCTCACTGATGGGATTCTCTGCTCCTTCTATTCTACTGTTGATGCTTTCTATTGTAAAGTAGAGGAAGTTGGAGCCTGCCTCAGTTTCCCCAACTGCAAACAACTAGCAACAGAAATGACACTACTTGAACTGCATTTTGTGAATACTTTATCTATTTTTTTGGTTAACCTTTTTTTGTCTTAATACAGAATTTTGAAATAGCAAGCTTTCAATTTTGATAAATTTGAAATGCATATGTTATTCTTTAATATATTGTGCTTTTATGTTATATCTAAGCAGTTTGTGTGCGTCAATGTGGGTAAGTTAGTTCTGTGTTTTTTTGTGTTTTTTTTTTAATAGACAAATCTAGTTTTTCTATTTAAATATTTGGTTTCTTTAGAGTAAATTTGATATATGAATGTCCAGTTGTTCTAACACTATTTGTTTAAAAGACTTTCCTTACTAATTGAATTGCTTTGACATTTTGTTAAACAAAAACAATATAGCATATATTTGTAGGCCTATTTTTTTAAATTTCTTTATTGATTAAGGTATTACATATGTGTCCTCATCACCCATTACCCCTTCCAATTCCCTCCTCCCCCCATCACCACTTATGCCCTCACCCCCCTGGTGTCCATGTCAATTGATTAGGCTTATATGCGTGCATGAAAGTCCTTTGGTTGACCTCTTTCCTTTACTCCCACCCTCCCCTACCATCCCTCTGAGGTTTGACAGTCAATGCTTTTCTGTCTCTGGATCTGTTTTTGTTCATTAGTTTATGTTGTTCATTGCATTCCATAAATGAGTGAGTTCATGTGATCCTTATCTTTCTTTGACTGGCTTATTTCACTTAGCATAATGTTCTCCATTCCATTCATGCTCTAGTTTGAAGCAGACACCTATTTCTCCTTTTTCTTCTTCTTAAAGAATACCTTTCAGCACTTCATATAATACTGGTTTGGTGTTGATGAACTCCTTTTGCTTCTTCTTATCTTTGAAGCTCTTTATCTGACCTTCAATTCTGAATGATAGCTTCGCTGGGTAGAGTAGGCTTGGTGGTAGGTTCTTGCTATTCATCACTTTGAAAATTTCTTGCCACTCCTGTCTGGCCTGCATAGTTTCTGTTGAGAAGTCAGCTGACAAGTGTTTGGGTGCTCCCCTGTAGGTAATTAAGTGTTTTTCTCTTGCTGCTTTTAATATTCTCTTTGTCTTTTGCTCTTGGCATTTTAATTATGATGTGTCTTGGTGTGGTCCTCTTTGGATTCCTTTTTCTTGAGGTTCTGTGCTCTTCCTGGACTTGTAAGTCTATTTCTTTCACCAGGCGGGGGAAGTTTTCAGTCATTATTTCTTCAAATATGTTTTCAGTATCTTGCTCTCTCTCTTCTTCTGGCACCCTCATAATTCTGATGTTGGTACATTTGAAGTTGTCTCAGAGGCTTCTTACACTATCCTCAAATTTTTGGATTCTTTATTCTTATTTATCTTCCGGTTGAGTATTTTTGGCCTCTTGGTGTTTCTAATCTTTGACTTGATTCTTGTGTTCCTCTAGTCTGCTGTTGGGTTTCTGTAAAATATTTTTATTTCAGTCAGTGTATGTTTAGTTTCTAGTTGGTCCTTTTTTTATATTCACGAGAGTCTAACTCATCTCCTGGGGGGTAATACTTATATTCTCGGGATTCTCGCTAAGCTTATTGGCCTTTTCTAGGAGCCTCTTGAAATACTTTAAACTGTGTTTTTGAACTCTATCTACAGTATTTTATTTTACTCCATTTCTTTTTTTTGTGATCTGCTTCTTTCTCTCCGCATTTTCACTGCTTCCCTGAGTTGGTAGGGTAGCTTTGTGTGTTAGGTGCCTCGGCCTCCCCTGTTACCTGACGTGTACACTCTTGGTGCACCCCTTTGTGGACTGTGTATACAGCCTTGTTGCAGATAAGTCTTGTTTGTTGTTGGTATCATTGGGAGGAATTGACCTCCAGGCCAACTGACTGTGAGGATCAGCTGTGCCCACTGTAGGAGACAGCCTTATGTTCCAGGACTTGCAAACTTGCCAAAATCTCTGTGCTCAGTTTGGATGGAGCAGAGTTTCTGGATGGGGTGGAGTTTCAGGGTGAAGCCAACAGCCTTGGCTTCCAGTCAGCCCCAGCTCATGAGGTCACCAGGTCCTCGCATCCACAGGCAATTGCTGCAAGCACCTCTGTGAGAAAGGTGCCCCTGAGTTTCGCCTGCTGCCAGACCATCCAGTCCCCAATGTATCTGGAATCTCAGATTTTCACCTGGCACCTGGGTTCAGTGCAGTCGGAACTCCTTTTCCCTTCTGCCAGATGCCAGCCACACAATCAACAGATCGCCCTCACCATGAGCACTCATGCGCTCCCCTGGAGCACTGCTTCTGGCCAGAGCTCCTTTCTTCTAGCAGACTCCACTAGCAGACCTGTTAGTCCTCTTGGTGCTCACTCGCCAGACACTGCTAGCAGACCCGTTAGACCTCTCTGTGCTCACTCGCATGCACACCTCCAGAGCTCTGCCTCTGGCTCTTCCCCTGGGATTCTGCCTGCAATCCAGGTTCTCCCTGTAAGGGCCTGTTTCCCCTGGGTTTTGAGTGCAAACTGAACTGGGTTCAGCACAGCCTGGAGTTTTTCTCCTTTCTGCCAGAGCACTCCTGCCAGGCATTCAGACACCCCGTCCTCTCTCTCTCTCGTGCGCAAGTCTTCCACCTTACTTGGGCTTTGCAGAGGCTCTGATTATCTGTGTGCACTTCTGTGTCCCTCCAATTTCAGATCTTTCAGTCAGCCAGCCTTCCCGTGGTTCTGGACAGTGTCCATTCTGTCCTTTAGCTGTATTCTCAAAATTGTTGTGCAGGGAAAAATCTTAGGTGTTTACCTATGCCAACATCTTTGTTTCTCTGTAGGCCTATTTCTAAATTATCCAGGGTTTCATTGATCTATAATGTCTTTCCTTTCACCTATAACACACTTTTAATATTACTAGAGATTTAGATAGAATAATTCTTAAGATAACTTTGTTGTACAACATAGATCTTTTTTCTAAATATGCTTTAGGAATTCTATGCCATTTGCATTTCCATACACAATTTTTCATGAGGTTGAAAATTTCTTTGAAAATAAAGCTTTAAGAATATGACTGATCTATGATAATGTTGGAGTCTTCTTGATTTATAAGCAGTACATATTTTCTGGATTCTGTAAGCTTCATGGAAACTTCTTAGTGTGCAAATTTGTGAATAAATGTCACTTGAAAGAAAAACAAAAAACAACAACAAAATATGACAGATTGCACTCTAGAAATTTCTATTGTAATAATATTTATTCATCTATTTATTGATATATCCCGTAATTTATCTCAGGGAAATTTGAAATTTTCAGGGAATGCCTTGCAAATATTTTGTTAAATTTATTATTTTTGTGTGTGCATTTAATACTACTTCAGATTTTAATTTTCTTTTTTGTTGCTAATATACAAATTATATTTACTAGTTTTATTGACCTCTATCTTGAAGCCTTGATACATTCACTGTTTTAGTAGTGCTATACATTTCTTAGGATATTCTATGAAAACAATTATGCCATCTATGAAAAGATGAAGTTTACTTATATCTTTTGACTCTTCATGACTTTTCTTTTTTTCCCCCTTGTATTATTACAATGACTGGGATCTTTAGTACAATTTTTTTTTTTCAAAAAAAAAAAAAAGTAATGAGAACATTCAATCTTGCCTTCCTAATCTTTTGGGGGAAACATTTAATATGTCACTAAATTAGAGTTCTCCAGAGAAACAGAACCAATAGGCCAATAGGAGATGTATGTGTTTATGTGGATAAATATATTTATTATAAGGAATTAATTGACTTACCTATGAAGACTGCTAGCAAGTACAAGTTCTGCAGAGTAGGCTGACAGACTGAACAATCAGGAAATTTAATGCTGCATTAAGTCTGGAAGCCAGCAAACTGGAGACATGAGAGGCCAATGTTCCAGTTTGAGTCTATAGGTTTTCTGCTGTAGAATCATGAAAAGCCAATGTTGCAGATGAAGTTTGAAGGCAGTCTACTGGAGAATTCTCTCTTCCTCAGAGTAGAGTAGGCTGTTCTTTTGTTCACTTCAGGCTTTCAGGTATTGGAGGGTAATTAACTGTATGCTAATAAGCCAATTCGTGTTCCTCTCAGTCTATCTAATAAAATAGTGATAATCACATTAACCATCACTCTGCTATACCCATAAACCATGCCCACCAGCCAATCAGGAGTGAGTATGCACATTGACCCGACCAAGATGGCTGGGGCCACAGAGCGAGCAGAAGGCTTAGGTTTTTCAGGCAAAAGAGAAAGCCAAGATTTTGCAGCCTTGACCTGCCTGGGCTACCACTCAAGGCTACAAAGTTTCAATTGTAGAAGATAAATAAATGCCAACAAAAATGGCCTTAGCCAAAGAGGAAGCAGGAGGCTTGGGTCCATTCAAGGTTACAAAGTATCAATTAAAGAAGATAAATAAGTCCCAGATACCAGGGCCTCCATTTGAATCGCCAGGGGTTGTGGCAGCCCTGCAAACCACAAAAGACATCTCACCTAGGCCGCCCCATGCCCCAAGGAAACCCCCACCCTGATCCAGGACACCCTTCAAGGCAAACTAGCTGGTCCCCACCAGGCTTCTATCCTAGCTAATAAAAGAGTAATATGCAAATTGACCATCCCTCCAACACACAAGATGGCTGCCCCCATGTGTTCAAAGATGGCTGCCCCCAAGTGGACACAAGATGGCCATCATAAGATGACCAGTAAGGGAGAACCAGGCCTGCATGAGAGGGCAGTTGGGGGCAATCAAGCCTGTAGGACAGGACAGTTAGGAGTGACCAGGCCTGCAGGGAAGGGCAGTTATGGGCAAACAAGCTGGCAGGGGAGCAGTTAGGCATCAATTAGGCTGGTAGGGGATTGGTTAGGGGGTTATCAGGCTGGCAAGCAAGAAGCAGTTGGGGGCAATCAGGAAGACAGGCAGGCAAGCAGTTGGGAGTCAGCAGTCCTCCAAGGGGTCCCAGATTGGAGAGGGTGCAGGCTAGGCTGAGGGACCCCATGCACAAATTTTATGCACTGGGCCTCTAGTCCAAAAATATTCTCATAAAACACCCAAAATAATATTTTTCCACATGTCTGTTCACCCTATGGCCCAACCAAGTTGACACATAAAATTAACTATCACAATCAACATTAATTATGCCGTTAATTGAAATTTTGAGGAAAAGCTTTTCTTATGAATGAATATTGAATGTTGTCTTACCCTGCTTCTTTTAAAAGAATCAGGTGTGGTTTTTTTTTAATTTCTTTTTTCTTTTGTCTTTATTGACTAAGGTAGTGGTCAGCAAACTGCAGCTCATGAGCCACATGCGGCTCTTTGGCCCCTTGAGTGTGGCTCTTCCACAAAATACCATGGTCTGTGTGAATCTATTTTGAAGAAGTGGTGTTAGGAGAAGTTTAAGTTTAGAACATTTGGCTCTCAAAAGAAATTTCAATCGTTGTGCCTTTGATATTTTACTCTGTTGACTAATGAGTTTGCTGATGACTGGACTGAGGTATTACATATGTCTCCTTATCCCCCCATTGAGCCTGCACATCCCTTCCCCGCTCATGTCCTCACCCCTCTAGTGCCTGTGTCCATTGGTTATATTTCTATGTATGCATACAAGTCCTTTGGTTTATCTGTCCCTTTTCCCCCAATCTTTCCCTGCCTTCCCTCTACGATGGTCTGATCAATAGTTCTCTGTCTCTGTATCTGTTTTTGTTTATCAGTTTATATTATTCATTATATTCCACAAATGAGTGAGATTATGTGATATTTATCTTTATCCAACTGACTTATATTGTTTAGCATAATGCTCTCCAGGTCCATACATGCTGTTGCAAGTGGTAGGAGTCCTTCCTTTTTACACCAGCATAGTATTCCATTGTGTAGAAGTACAACAGTTTTCTAATACACTCATCTACTGATGGGCATTTAGGTTGTTTCCAAATCTTAGCTATTATAAATTGTGCTGCTGTGAACATAGGGGTGCATATGGCCTTTCTTATTGGTGTTTCCAGTTTCTCGGGATATATCCCTAGAAGTAGAAGGACATATTGTGTTCATAGATTGGTGGAATCAACACCATTGAAATGTCCATACTACTCAAAGAAATCTATAGATTCAATGCAATCTCCATTAAAATACCAATAGCTTATTTCACAGACCTAGAATGAACTCCCCATAAATTTATCTGGAATAAAAATAAAAAGACCTGAAATAACTGCAGCAATTCTGAGAAAGAAGAACAAAGTAATAGGGATCTCAATACCAGATATCAAGCTATATTACAAATCCACTGTTCTCAAAACTGCCTAGGATATTGGCACAAGAACAGACAGGTAGACCAATGGAATAGAACAGAGAACCCAGAAATTGACTCAAACCCCTATTCTCAATTAATATTTGCCAAAGGAGGCAAGAACATACAATGGAGTCAAGACAATCTCTGCAATAAATGGTGTTGGGAAAATAGGACAAATACAGGCAAAAAGAAAAATGAAACTAGACCAACTTACACCATACACAGAAATAAACTCAAAATGGATAAAGGGATGAAATGTAAGAAGGGAAACCATAAATATTTTAGAGGAAGCCATAGTCAGCAAAATTTCAGACATCTGCTGAAACAATATCTTCACAGATACAGCTCCTAGGGTAATGGGAACTAAAGAGAAAATAAACAAATGGGACTACATCAAAATAAAAAGCTTCTGCACAGAAAAAGAAACCATCAACAAAACAACAAGAAATCCCATTGCATGGGATAACATATTTGCCAATATTATCTCTGATTAGGGCTTAACCTCCAACATTTACAGGGAACTCATACAATTTAACAAAAGGAAGATAAACAACCCAATCAAAAAATGACCTTAATAGACCTAAATTTATACTTTTTGAAAGAAGACATACAGAAAACCAAGAGACATATGAAAACATACTCAACATCACTTATCATGGGAGAGATGCAAATTAAAACGACAATGAGGTACCTTCTCACATCTGTCAGAATGGCTATCATCAACAAATCAGCAAATGATAAGTGCTGGCGAGGATGCAGAGAAAAAGGAACCCTCATACACAGCTGGTGGGAGTGCAGACTGGTGCAGCCACTGTGTAGAACAGTTTGGAGCTTCCTCAAAATCAGGTGGTTTTTATCCTTCAATTTTTATACGGTAAATTACA
The DNA here is from genome assembly GCA_027563665.1 of Antrozous pallidus. Classification (NCBI taxonomy): domain Eukaryota; kingdom Metazoa; phylum Chordata; class Mammalia; order Chiroptera; family Vespertilionidae; genus Antrozous; species Antrozous pallidus. The sequence goes on from CM050514.1 coordinate 90,931,554, forward strand.
ACAATTTATTTTGACTGTTAAATTTGTATTCCTGAAATAACTCTATGTACTTACAATCTATCTTTCAATACATTTTTGTGTTTAATTTATTAATATTTTAATGATTTCTGGATATATGTTCATGAAAAATATCAATCTGCAGTTTTTAGTAAGACATTTTTTTGGGTTTTGTTATAAGACCTCTAAAATGACTTAGAATCGGTTTCCTCCTTCCACTTCTGACAGTGTTTATGTAGAATTCCTTGCATGATTAATAGTAGTCACCAATCAGCTCTTCTGGGCCTGTAGATCTTCATGGACAAGCTTAAGCAAGGAATTGAATTTCTATAATACATTTGGCTCTTATATAATTCATCTCAGCAATGTTTTCAAATTTTCATTGTAATTCTCTCGTATCTTTTAAAAATTATTTTATTGTAAATTTAGATTTCTGTTTTATTTTGTGTAAATTTTTTGTTATATTTCTTCAAAGAATTTGTCCATTTCATTTAAGTTGTTGATTTTCTTGGTATATTTAAAAGAAATATATTTATATATAATATATAAATTATTGTATACATTATTACACTTTAAGAATATATTAACTTTTCCTAAATTCTCTTTGTAATAATTTCCCCAGAAAATATTATACATTTAATAACCAGTATATATTACATATACCTCCTAAGAGGAAAGTGATCGAAAGAGTACCATATTTTTAAAAGGCTTTCTTTTATTTACACTACTCTGCTCTAAAGAAGAGCATTTTAATTTCCAATAAGAAACATACACACACAAATGAAATTAAACATTGCCTGTGTGTTAAAATTATCTTATGATTTGCCATCAGAAGTGATAAAAATGATGCTCATTCTTCCATTTTTTTTCTTCCTGTTATATAAGAAACACAGTCAATTTTATTCTTAATAGCTCTTAATCATAAAAATATGGATGCCATGTTAGTTGAAATGTTCTGGTCCCTAAAAGCCTGCCGTTTATCACCTGAGGACTATCAGAAGATTTACAGTAAAATCAGTAAAAATGAAAGATGTGGGATATTGATTGTGATGGGAACAGCAAAAAGTCTGCATTTTAAGGAACTTAGTCCACCTTGAACAACAGTAGATGCCATTGATGAATTCCAAATAGAAACAAGTGAGATTTATCCTCCTCTATGCTTGTCTCTCAACGAGCATATCCATTTCCTCAAGAGCACTTATGTTCCTGGAATAAGAACAGCAAAAGAAATAGATCTTGAAATGCAACAGGGCAGGATATTTCTGCCCAGGGAAAAAGAAAGATTGCACATAGATGTATTTCATTTTAAGGTATATTGTAAAGGTTTTATAATGTCAGTTTTAATACTATCGGGGATATTTTGATACAAAAAATTACTTAGGTTAAAAAGATTTTTTTCAAAGTAATTCCCAGTATCAAACTATTGGGCATGATGACAATATTATCTACTATTGCAACAAAATTTATAACAATTTAGTTCTGCATGATAATTATCAAATATATGACCCAAATACAAAGTTTAGTGCTATTTCTAACAGTGTATCCAAGAACTCATATGGCACATTTATTTATTTTAACTTCACTACGTTTAACAAATCCTAATATATAAAAATCCTGGGTCTTAACAACCCATAACAACTGAGGCTGGACCAACTGGAAGTCAGTCCTGCAGTCATGGTGCCCCAGCACTGACCGCTGAGGCGGCTGTGAATCAGGGCCAGAAAGAGGCCTGAAGAGAAAAGCAGGGACTGATCTGTTGCCACTGTGGTAGCTTTTGATCAGCTCTTGCCTCTCTCTTTCTCTCCCAGTCTGACCAGCAGCACTGCCTCCATTTCTCTCCAGGCCACCGCAGGGGCTGCCGATTAGCCCCGCCTTTCTGATCACGCCCTGTTGATAGGCCCAGGGACACTGACTGGCATAGAAACCAACCAATCAGAACCAAATCTGCCTCAACTGTGAGGAGCCAATGGCTGCCTAGAAGGTAGAGCTTTTGACACTAACTGGCATAGAAACCGACCAATTAGTACCAAATTGGCAATCAGGAGAAGGCATTGGGGGTGAGTTCAGGTCAGCAAAGGAAGGCATTTGAGGCAAAATTAGGCCAGCATGGGAGAGAAGTTGGGAGCGAGATCAGGTTGGCAGGAGAGGACAGTTAAGGGTCATCAGGCAGAGGGGTTAAGGGCAATCAGGCAGACAGATAGAGGCAGTTAGGGGCGATCAGGCAGGCAGGCAGGCCCACAGGAATAGGACCTAAACAGGCAGTTGGATATCCTCCAAGAGGTCCCTAATTAGAGAGGGTGCAGGCTGAGCTGAGGGAACCCCCATCTGTGCACAAATTTTGTGCACCCAGCCACTAGTACATAATGTAAAACAGGATATAAATTCATGAAAGTTCACTAATATAAACATTTGGGTAAGATAATGTAACAACTCAAAATACAACTTTTCAGACTTCATCAGCATCAATATATAAACATATAATTACATATTAGCATTCCATGTTCTGGCTGCTATATTGATTTAAAAACAAACTCTAATAGCAGTTATTATGATAATCTTTCACAGAAACAATAACCATGTTTAACAAAATTTTAAACTTATAAAATGAAGGAATTATGGCACCAAACTGGTTTGGCTCAGTGGATAGAGTGTCAGCCTGCGGCTGAAAGGTCCCAGGTTTGATTCTGGTCAAGGGCATGTACCTTGGCTGTGGTCACATCCCCAGTTGGAGGTGTGCAAGAGGCAGCTGATCGATGTTTCTCTCCCATCGATGTTTCTGACTTTCTATCCCTCTCCCTTCCTCTCTGTGAAAAATCAATAAAATATATTTAAAAAAAAAACAAAAAAAATAAAATGAAGAATTTATGTAGAATTAATTTTGTAATAATATTTATAAGAAAAATAAAGAGCAAAATACATCCCAAATAGAACATTGGTAAAATAAATGTCATAAGTGAAATAAAATGCAACTATAAAAACTACTTTTTCCAAAAGCATTTAATTATCTGAGAAAAGATAATGATAGAAAGTGTAAAAAAATCAAATACAAAAGGATATAGAACTATATACATTATTAGATACAATACTTAAAATTGGACATATTCATATAAGTGTAGAAATAGGTTGAAAGAAAAACACCGATCAAAAAAATTACTAAACAATTACACTGGGTAGTAAAATCATGAGTAACGTTTATGTTCTTTGTTGTATATTCTCCCTTTTCTTGTAATGTGCATGTACTACTTTATAGATAGAAAAAAATGTTGTCATTTGATTTCATGCCAATTTGAAGAAATAACATCTGATTAAGCAGCTGGATCATCAGAGGGGTATAAATATTCTGTGGTTTCTACCATTAAAACTTAAACAACAGCTGTCATTCTGAATAGACTGTGATGGCTCCAGTGGAAAATGTAGTTTCCATGTAGAAAGCTACTAGATTCTTTTAACTCCACTGGATAATTCTAAGGAAACTAAAACTCAGCTTATACCATGTACAATATTGATGCTACATAAAATAAATGTGTGTATATTTACACACACACACACACACACACACACACACAGAGAGAGAGAGAGAGAGAGAGAGAGAGAGAGAGAGAGAGCAGGTGTTCAAATAATATTGTTTCATTCCATGTCATTTAACATTGACAAGAAGAGAAAAATCAATTCCCAACCAGAGCACTGTCTACCTAGAGTTTTCATGTTCTTTCCATGTGTGTGTGGGTGTTCTGTTTTCTCATACATCAGAACAATGTGCAGATGAGGCAAATCATTAAGTGAAAATTGTTCCAGTCTGAGTGTGTGTGTGAGTGTGTATGTGTGTGTGTGTGGGGGGGGTGTGGGTGTGGGTGCAAGTATGAGTGATGTCTGTGAAGGAAGGGTATCCTGTCCAGAGCTGGTTCTTTGCCTTGTGCCTGGAGCTGGCAAGATCTACTCCTGCCACCTCACCCCACCCCCATCTTGAAGTGGAATAAGTATGTTGCAAAATAATTATTTGTTTTTATACATCACTCACATTTATTTCAATGTTTATCATTAAATGCAGTCGGGGCCTTTATGTAGATATTTGGTAAAGCTTTTGTGACCAGAAATATGCTGAATGAATTTAATTCTGGTTATATCAATCCCTGTAAGGTAAAAATTAGTTTTGTTACATGCCCTTTCCTTTAAAGTCACAGTTTCCAAAAACCTATTAATGGTATCAAGATTGGTCTTGATTCTTGCATGTATACATATAAATAGTAAGTGATAGATAGATGATAGATAGATAGATAGAGATAAAATATTACCCTGTTTAAAAAAATAGACTATACCAGAATAACTTAGTAGAATAAAATGTTATTTTAAATAGTATAAACGGATCTCTTTTGGGAAGATGATTTCATTAAAACAATTTACAAGACAAGTGTGAGGAGGAGGAAGAAATCCTGCTCTGAACTGAGGTCCAGGTTTTCTCCTACATCTAAGCAGCATGTCCAGGCCGCCCTCCTCTGGCTCTCCTCAGGGCACCGCACTGCCTTTCCTCTGGCCTGTTTCAAAATATTCAATTCTCCTTCATCATTTAAGAACCAAGGCTTCCAATTTCCTTCCTTGGAATTTATTTCTATCCGCCCCTTTGCTTTCCCTTCATTTCAGATGGGAATATTCTCCTGTTCTGCTTGAGATTCATTCCTGATCTGTGGCCTTGATCCAACCCTTTTATGCACACCCTTTCCAGCGTATTTCTCCATCTCCTGTTTACAAGGTCTCATCAACCTCTTCCTTCATATTGACACATAGAGTCCCAGACAGAAATATGCTCAAGACTGTCTCGTGCTGAAAAAAGACTGTATTTACTTCAATTCCTTTTTATAAGTAGATTTCCATACTGTCATACCTCTATTCATACATTTCACCAATATTTACTGAACAACTAGTATGTACTGGGAAATACAGGACATCTCTGCTCTATGGTAGCTTATATACTGAAAGCTGAGAAGAAGGAAAAAGGATACACTTTTTTATCTTTATTGTTCAGTTTATTAACTACATTGTTCCCTTTTTTCCCCCTATAGTTCCCCTCCACCTAGTACCCATCCCACCCTTCGCCCTCACCCCCCTCCACTGTCCTCTCCCATAGTTGCATGATTTTTGTCCAGTCTCTTGCTGCACTTCCCACACCCCCCTTTCTCTCCAAGAGTTGTCAGTCCATTCTCCCTCTATGTCTGTGATTCTGTTACATACACCAGTTTATCCTGTTCATCAGCTTATTAATTCACTTGATTTTTAGATTCATTTGTTGATAGATGTGCATTTGTTGTTCCTAATTTATACTTTTATCTTTTTCTTCTTCCTCTACTTAAAGAATATCTTTCAGCATTTCATATAATATTGGTTTGGTGGTGATGAACTCCTTTAGCTTTTTCTTATCTGCGAAGCACTTTATCTGGCCTTCAATTCTGCATGATAGCTTTGCTGGATAGAGTAATCTTGGTTGTAGATTCTTGCTGTTCATCACTTTGAATATTTCTTCCCACTCCCGTCTGGCCTGCATCGTTTCTGTTGAGAAATCCGCTGACAATCGTATGGGTGCTCCCTTATAGGTAACCAACTGTTTCTCTATTGCTACTTTTAATATTCTCTCTTTGTCTTTTGCTCTTGGCATTTTAATTATGATGTGCCTTGGTGTGGTCCTCTTAGGGTTCCTATATATTGGGGTTCGGTGCACTTCTTGGACTCCTAAGTCAATTTCTTTCACCAGGTGTGGGAAGTTTTCAGTCACTATTTCTTCAAATAGGTTTTCATTGTCTTGGCCTCTCTCTTTTTCTGGCACCCCTATAATTCAGATGTTGGTATGCTTGAGGTTGTCCCAGAGGCCCCTTACACTATCTTCAATTTTTTGGATTCTTTTGGTTTCTTGCTTTTTCAGCTGAGTGGATTTTCCCTCTTTGTATTTCAAATCTTTAACTTGGTTCTTGGGGTGCTCCAGAGCACTTTTAGGTCTTTGTATAACATTTTTTGTTTCAGTCAGTGTATGCTTAATTTCTGGTTAGTCCTTGTTCATATCCTTGAGAGTCTCCTTTATATCCTTGAGGGTCTCCTTCATTTCCTTGTAGGACTCATTCATTTCTACGTTGGTCTTGATCATTTCTCTTGTGGTCTCACTTATTTCCTTATAGGCCTCGATCTTTTGTTGGAGCCTTTTGAGAAGCCCTATAACCGTGGTTTTGAATTCCATGTCCAGCCATTTTTTTCCCCTCCATTTCTTTCACATCTGATTTCTTTCCATGTCTCTGCATGGTGGCTGCTTCTCTGAGTTGGTCAATTAGCTTTTTGTGGTAGACTTCCTACTAGGGACAGTGGCTCAGCCTCCCCAGTTACCTGAGGTGGATATGGGTTACACAGTCTTGCTGAAGTTAAGCTCAAGTTAATCGTTGTTAGCATTTTGAGGGGTTGACCTCCAGGCCAATTGTCTGTGAAGTTCAGCTGTGCTCAGGTTGGATGGGCGGAGTCTCCTGGCCAAGCAGACAGTGTTAGCTCCACCCTATGTGGCCCCAGGGACTCTGTGCTGGGGGCAATGGCTGCCAGCACCTCTGAGAGAGAGCCGCTGTGGAGCTTCACTGGCTGCCAGGGAATTCAGACTCTCCCCAAATGAGTCTGTACACCCAATGTCTCACCCAGGGTCATAAAACAAGGCAGACTGATGGTTTTCCAAATGAGAGAGCAAGTCGCAGAGCACTCTCTGTGGGGTCATGCAGCTGAGCTGTTCGCACAAGCTGCCTTCTCCACAAGCCGGCAGACCCGGCAGCGCCCGAGCTTCGGCGTGCCCTCCCACTGTCCAGTTTTCACCCTGTGTGATAGTGGGTTCCCTGGACTTCGCCCAGAGCTGGAGAATCAGTCCAGTGGGACGTGTCTGTCTCCCCGTTCGAGAAAACTGGCTGGTTTTCAGCTGCCTGCCCTCTCCACTGGGGCGCGCTCCAAACCTCTCTCCATGCTAATATTTCAATGCTGTCCGCTGCCACTCCTCTGAGTCACAGTGTCTTATCTTCACTTTTATTTGTGGAATTTTCACTCAGCCAGCTTTCTGATGATTCTGGAAGGTGTTTGTTCTTTCTTTAAGTTGTAATATTAAAATTGCTGAGCATGACGGCAAGATAGGTATTTTACTTATGCCGCCATCTTGGTTCTCCTCAGAATACACTTTTAATATGTCAGGTTGTAATAAGAGCTCAAAAAAAGGAGCTTTAATATGGCAGGAGAGTAGTGATGAAAGAGAGTATGCTCTTTTAATCAGGTGGTCATGAAAAGTCTATTCTCAGAAAGAATCATTGCAGCGCTGTTTTTCCAGGTGCTGGGGAAATTATAGGAATTTCAAAGACCTGAGACAGGGTAAAGACCCTTGTGTCTGTTGGAGAAATAACCAGGATGCTAATGTGCTTACAGAGTTGGCTGTAGGAGCTCAAGGAGAGTGGAGTAGATGACTTCACATAATCTGCAGAAGGCTGAATGATGCAGAGGCTTCTGGACTGTGATAAGCACTTCATATTTCATTTGGAGTGAGATAGGATGTGACTGGAGAGGTTAGAGCAGTGGAGAAATGTGATAACTTCTCATTCTGTCAAACTTCTTGCATTCATAATCCACTTCATCATCCCTAATTTGTTCCTTTCATATCTTTTACTACAAGCAGCTTCTGCCTTCATTATTAAACTAAGACAAAATTTAAAAAAAAATCACCAATGATTTCCTAATTGCTAAATTGCCAAGCCTGTCCATAAATGTATCTTGTATCTGACTTTTAACCTAATTTCTCATCCACTTCTGGGCACACACAATCTTTCTCTCCTTGACTTGTCTGTTTTTGTTTGTTTGTTTGTAGTCTTTTAGTGTTTGAATCCCTAGCTAATTTATAAACAGGTTTATATGTGAATTTTATAAAATTACCTTTAACTCTTATTATGTAAATCAACTCTACTTCTTCATTACTACCCCTCCCTTTTTTTTACTTTCAATTGGATGTTGCTTCATTACCTCTTCTAATGTACTAAGAACCCTATTGCCTTACCAAATTCTTACTCAATTTGTTCCTCTGTTCTTAAGAATTATATCCCACAATTAAGTGGTCCCTAATTCTCTTCTTTAAATATTCACCCAATGATGTATTTTTAATTATTTTAGAAAGAGAAAAGAGACAGAGAAAGAGAAAGAAATGTGAGACAGAGACATTGATTGGCTGCATCCTATATGTGCACCAGCTGATAATAGAACCCACAACCTAGGTATATGACCTGACCAGAATCAAATCCTAAAACTTTTGGCATATGGGATGATGCTCCAACAGACTTGGCTACCCAGCCAGGACTACGCTGCCATTTTAATGATTCTTTGATAGTTCTTTTCATTTCTAAAGTGTCTTCTGATATTTTTGGAGGAAATTCATCAATGAATTGAGAAACTTTTCTCCAATTACCTCCAGGAGGCAAAAAAACTTACAATCACACATTCACCTCTCTAAAAATATAACTCTGATTATCTATGCCTCTGAGCTATACTCAGTTGGGTACCAATTTCTCAAAGAACAAAGCACACCCTCTTTAGCATACTAACCATAGTGCAAATAAAGGCCCAGCTCTATTTTCCAAAATCTCCATACTTTCACAAGGCCTAAAGGCTAGTCACAAGGCACTTTCACAGTATGCTTTCTTTGTTCTTCTTGCCTCCTTTCCTGGAGGTATGTTCCCCAACTTCTGCATCCTCCTCTAGTGGATGGTAATCATTTAGTATAATTTACTTGGGTTGTCATCGGTGTGGATCTTTAGTACTTCAGTTAGAATATATTACTGCATTTTTGTGACCCAAGATTATTTATTTATAAAAGCATCCTTCCCATTTATATTGTACCTCCAATATCAATCATATACAAATCAGTCTGCATCATATCAATATAAGCTTCTTGAGCATCAGAACTCTGGTTCTTCTTCAGGTAACCCTAGTGCCTGCACATGAGAATGATTAAAAAACAATTTTGTAAATTGAATTGAATAGGGTCTATTTTCCTAACAATCCAGTTATATGAGACCTTTATAAATAATACCTATATAAAAAATAAGAATAGTGAACATATGCTGAATACTTTGATAGACATTACCATAGCTAACTAATATTTCTTATTTTCCATTTCTGAGATATGGTAAGATTGAAAGTTACCCAACCTCTTGATGATAGATATAGATAGATGACCTAAGACATGTGAATAGAGAAACAGATGTCATTTCCAGGGAGCAAATAATTAAAAGGTGGTCCTTAATTCTTTATCTCCTCTTCTTTTTCTCTTAGAGACCTTTTATATTCCAGTTCATAGATCCTTCCTCAGCCTGAGTCCTACAAAGCACATGTAACACGAGTAAAAAGTAAAGTTATTTTAAGCAACCTAGATACCGGTGTTTTTGTTTATCCTATCTAATAAAAGAGCAATATGCAAATTGACCGTACCTTTGCTACACTCACAAGCCATGCCTACTGGCCACCCCCACCAGCTAATCAGGAGCTGGGGCGGAGCCAGCCAGGACTAAGGCCAGGACTGGGGGGTGGGGGTTTGGAGGGGACAAAGCTGAGGTGGCCCTTAGGGCCTGGCCGGTGGCAAGCATGTGGCTCCCGGGGGCAGAACCAAGGTGGGTGCAGGCAGCCAGGGCTAAGGTCTGGACCAGAGCTGAGGCACCAAGGGGTGAGCGCACAGCTCCCAGGGCCAGGCAGTTGCAGGTAGCTGGGGCTAAGGCTGGAGCTGGGGGGGTGGAGCCGAGGTGGTGAGCCCACAGTCCCCAGGGTCAGGCAGGGGCCTGTGGCAGGGGCTGAGGCCAGGGTTGAGCCAAGCAGAGTGATGGCTGGGTGCCTAAGGCCTAAAGTCTGGGGCAGTCTGGGGATAAGTGGTCAGTAGGACATCCCCTGAGGGCTCTGAGTATGTGTGAGGGGGCCGGTTGGGCTGAGGAATCACTCATCCCCCCATGCACGAATTTTGTGCACAGGGCCTCTAGTTGTAGAATAACTAAATGCATGTGAAGTAATTCAGATATTTATTAACTTCTTTTAACTGACAGTTATCTACTAAGTACCACTCACTCTGTTGTGATATTACTTTAAGTGATGTCATTTAATTCTAAAAACAGATGATGCACTACTTATCCACATGTTAGCAATGAAGGTAAAGAGACCCTGAAAGATGAGACAATTTATTTAAATCCATGCAGCTATTGAGTTGGAAAGTCCATCTGATTATAGTAAAGTTTTTAACAACTTTGTAACATTTGGTACTTAGAATTTATTAACTTATTCTACATTTAGTAAGCAGTGATTAAATGCAATATAGCATAGTCTAATGGGCCTGGAGTTAGTCTCTGAATTAAAATCTCAGCTCACTTTTATTGAATTCTGTGATATTATGCAAATGACTTATTCTTTCTGGGTTTTTGTTCCTCATCTGTAATATGGGGTTATTACCTAAGTCATAAGTGTACCTAAGTCATAAATTTGTTGTGACTATTAAAAGAATGATGACATTAAACACTGAATAAATTTATATATTATTCTTACCTTTCATTTCATTCCAGATACTATGATAAAAATAGCACCATGTAAACCAAAACATTGTCACAGTTCCAATGTATCAAGGAGAGGCAGACAACTAAATCAATAACTGTGACTATACGTGTAGTTGATTCTTGAACACCCTGGAGGAGGGTGTGGTCTCAGAGTGCAGATCTCTGTGCTGTAGAAAATCTGAGTATAACCTCTGATTCTCCCAAAACTTAGCTGTCCCTCAATTACCATAGGGGATTGGTTCCAAGATCCCCATGGATATCAAAAACTGTGGATGGCTAAAGTCCCCTATGTAAAATGGCATGTATTCAACCCTCAACATCTGAAGACTCTCAACCAAGGAATGAGAAGAGTATAGGTATTTGTGGGGGAAAAGGCCACTTATAAATGATCCCAGGCAGTTTAAATTATGTTGTTCAGATATTTCTTATTAGAGTTATAGGTCTAGGATAGGATAAGAGTTTATAATTTATTCTGGGTGAAAAAAGTCAAACAAGGGTTTGAATAAGGGATTGACATGATCTGATTAGAGTATTTTTTAAGAGCTTTAGTGAGATATAATTTACAAACTACATAGATTCCTCATTTAAAGTTTAAATTCAATTCTTTTCAGTGTGTTCACTGATTTATGAATCCATCACTCTAATTTAATTTTAGAATATTTTTATCATCCCCCAAAGAAGTCTTGTACTCAATACATTTTCACATTTTCACTCATCACCCACCCACCCTCTTCCACCAACACACACATCCCACCTTACCTATGCAACCATTAATCTACATTATTTCTCTATAGCTCTGTTTATTTTGGAAATTTCAAAGATATTAGGTCATACAATATGTGGTCTTTGATGACTGGCTTCTTTCACTTAGCATAATATTTTTTCAAGGTTCATTTATATTGTAGCTTATATCAGTACTCCATTCCTTTTTATTGCTAAAATAGAGGACCAATGCATGAAATTCGTGAACTTTGGCCGGGGGGTGGGGGAGGTTCCTTAGCCTGGCCTGTGCTCTCTCACAGTCCAGGAGCCCTGGGGGGATGTCCGACTGACAGCTTAGTGGGCCTAAGCCATAAGTCAGACATCCTTAGCATTGCCAAAAAGGCAGGAGAGGCTCCCACCACTGCCACTGTGCTCGCCAGCCATGAGTTCCTCCTGTGGGAGCACATTGACCACCAGGGGGAAGCTCCTGCATTGAGTGTACATCATAGTGATTGGTTATGCCACCATTCGGTCATTTGCATATTAACCTTTTATTATGTAGGATGAGGCCTCCTAGAATCATAAGAAAGGCAAAAAAATTCACTGCTAACTCATTCTCGAATTTCCCCCACTTAAAATCAAATTGCCTCGGGAACCACGGGCTTGCCACTTTTTCTTTCTGAGCTTCATTCTGAATGCATACGCATATACCATGGGAATTTTCATCTCTACTCCACCTACCTCACTGGGATGTCGTGAGGAGTTTCGGAGCTAATAAACTTAGAAAAGTTTCAAGTAAGTGATGTCTAAATGGGAAGGGATTGTTATTTTTAAGCTCACGGGTACCCTCACAGGTAGCAGGAGCTGATCAGGGGAGGAGGGCATGATTGTTTCCTGGGACTGTAGCTATGGAAGCTTTGCAGAAGGTTCCACAGTTCTTGGAGGGGCATGTAAGTCTAAGTTCTGGCCAGCAGCCCTGTAGTGATGGTTGTTCCTAGAGGCACTGGTGGGAGGCAGGGAGTCAGGGGGATGTTAGGGGAACAATGAGGCTGAAGGGGGATTAACTATCAAACCTTTCTGCTTGGCGTCATTCTTTAAATCTTACCTGGCTGTTTTGAAGCTCTACCTACTCAGGGCAGGGATCCAATCTCCTGGAGTGGGGTGGGGGCTGGGTCAGGGTGGAGCCAGGCAGGCTAGGAGGGTAAGTTTAGCTGCACCCCAAGGGACATTCAGCACATTTCAGCTATGGAGATGGTGCTGCTCCTGTGGGGGTAGGAGGGAGGGCCTGACCCTGAGGGCCTGCTCAGGCCTGCCTCCACCTGGGTCTGAAGTTGTAGGAAGGAGAGGTGTGCCCAGCCCAGTTGACGGAGCCCATCAGTGGTGGGCTGCAGGCCCATGTGCCTTGTGGGTGCTGACGGGTGGTTGCTGGCATGCTATTGTTATGGATGCCTCTGATGGTGGTGGCAGTGGAAGATATTGGGAGGTGGAGGTGCAGGCTATAGCTACCTCTGAGGCTAGGTCTTCTCCTGGTCAAGTCAGCCTCCCTGCCCCCCCCCCCACCCTAAGTGGTACAGGGGCTGGGGTAAGGTGTCCTTGTAGGGGGACTAAAAGAGCTCCCCATGGACATTTTCTCTTCCTTCTTTGTAGTCGGACACCTGTCAGGCACTCTCCTCAGACCCCCAGGACTTGTTTTGAGTCGGCTGCCCACCCCCTGTTGCATGAGCAGTCTCCTGCTGGTCTATCAATATGCAAATTGGTCATTACTAGGACACCATAACAAACAATTAGCATATTACCTCTTTATATGTATAGATAATATTCCATCTATATGTATGAATATACCACGATTTATTTATTCACTAGAGGCCTGGTGCACGAATTCATACACCAGTGGGGTCCCTGAGCCTGGCCTGTGAGATCAAGCTGAAACCAGCTCACTGGAATCCCCCAAGATGTCCAGGATTATGAGAAGGTGCAGGCCAGGCTGAGGGACCCCAACCATGCACAATCAGGGTCAGGGAGGGACTCAGAGGTTGGCCAGCCAGAGAGGGACCATGGGAGGGCTCCAGGCTGTGTCTGGCACATCTCACTCATTCCTAATCAGCTGGACCTCAGCAGCAATATAACCTACTGACTGGAGTGTCTGCCCCTAGTGGTCAGTGCACATAATAGCAAGTGGTTGAGTGGCCTTAGCATATTATTAACATACTAGAGGCCTAGTGCACAAAATTTGTGCATGGGAGGCACGGGATGTCTCTCAGCCCAGCCTGCACCCTCTCCAATCTGGGACCCCTTGAGGGATGTTCGACTGCCTGTTTAGGCCTAATCCCAGTATGATAGGCCCTAAACAGGCAGTTGGACATCCTTCTCACAATCCAGAACTGCAGGCTCCAAACTGCTCACCTGCCTCCCTCCCTGATTGCCCCTAACCATTTCTGCCTGCCAGCCTGATCACCCCTAACCACTACCTTGCCAACCTAATAGAAGACCAACTGCTCCCCTGCCAGCCTTTTTGCCCCCAACTTCCCTCCTCTGCTGGCCTGGTCACCCCTAACTGCCCTCCCCTGCAGACTTGATTGTCCCCAACTGCTCTCCCTTGCAGGCCTGGTCCCTCCCAAATGCCCTCCCCTGCTGGCCATCTTGTGGTGGCCATTTGTGTCCAAATGGGGGCAGGATCTTTGATGACATTGGTGCAGCTATGTTATGTTGTGTGTTGGAGTGATGGTCAATCTGCAAATTACTCTTTTATTAGATAGGCTAGAGGCCTGGTGCATGGATAGGGGCCAGCCGGTTTGCCCTGAAGAGTGTCCTGGATCAGGGTGGGGGTTCCTTGGGATAAGGGGCAGCCTGGGCGAGGGGCCTGTGATGGTTTGCAGGTTGGCCACAGCCCCCAGTAATCCAAGTGGAGGCTCTGGGATCTGGGATCAATATATGTTCTACAATTGAAACTTTGTAGCCTAGAGTGGAGGCCTAGGCACTAGGGCTACAGACACTTGGCTTCCTCCATCTCTCAGGCAACCCTAGCCTCTTCTCTCTCTAGCTCCATGGCTGCCGCTATTTCTTTTGGGATATATCTTCTATAATTGAAACTCTGTAGCATTGAGTTGAGGTCTAGGCTGGCAATGGCAGGAGGAAAGCTTGGCTTCCTCTGTTGCCAGGAAAACCCAATCTTCCCTCCTGCTCTCAGTGGCCACAGCCATCTTGAGTGGGGTTTATTTGCTCCTGATTGGCTGGTGGGCATGGCTTGTGGGCATGGCTTGATGGAGGTATGTTCAATTTGCATATTACTCTTTTATTAAATAGGATTACATTTTGATTGGTTGACCGGCTGACTGGATGTGTAGACACTTTGCACATTAGGTTTTCATTATATAGGATTCCTCAGTTTGTGAATGTTTAAATTGTTTCCACTTTTTACCAATTCTGAATAGTGTTACTATGAACATTCATGTACAAGTTTTTATGTGAACATATATTTTAATTTCTATTGGGTAGGTATCTAGAAGTGGAATTGCTGAGTTCTTGGATATAGCAGTTTGAGGAAATCATTTGAGCAACTGGGGCTCCAAGATAGCTTCCTTGTTCATATATAAGTGCTTCTTGGCCTCATCTTTCAGGAAATCTCCAGATGGCTTGGCCATCTCACAGCATCACATCATAGTTTCTGGCAAGTACATTTCTTTTTTCTTCATTACTTTTGTTGATTGGAGAGAGAGAGAGAGAGAGAGAGAGAGAGAGAGAGAGAGAGAGAGAGAGAGAGAGAGAGAAAGAGAGAGAGAGAGAGAAGGGAGGGAGATAAAAACTGACTTGCTGTTTCACCCATTTGTGCATTCATTGGTTACTTCTTTGTGTCCTGACAGGAGATTGAACCTGCAACATTATCATGTCAGGTCAATGTTCCCACTAAGCTACCTGGACATGGTGGTACATTTTTTAACATGACTCCTGGCTTCAGGAAGCGGGAAACGGAAGCCTTGATAATAGTTTGTTGATGTATCTACTTCATCCTATTGGTCAACTACTACAGGTCCTCTCACGTTCAGATGAGTAGAAAATGGATTTTAACTCCTGATAGGGATATACCAAGGTCATAGGGCAGAACACTGTGTGAGATAAAAGATTCTGCTCTATGAAAAATATAGTCTACCACAGCAGAACAGTTAGTAGATATTGTAAAACTTCAGGATAAATGTAATGGCAGCTTAGACAAGAGTGTTAGTTGTGGGAATGAAGAGAATGTAGATAGACCTAGAATGTTTTGGAGATAGGACTTATATATGCAATGGATAGGGTTAGGAGAAAAGAGGTCAAGGTGAGAGAAGAATGAAAGATGCATTCCTAACTAATGCTTGAGCAACTGTGATAAATGATGCAGTTTTTAGTGTACCCTGGAAAAATAGGGGCTCATATTTTAAGCTTTGTTGGAGCATGTGTGCATTTGGCATAAATCAAAGTTTGATTTTTTTTAATATTCAGTGTAATGTGCCTTTTACATATCCAATGGAGATATCATAAAGGCATTTGAGCATGTAAGTCTAAAGTTCAGGGGGGCAATAATGACAGGAGATATATGTTTGGTATTTGTGCCAACCTTGTCCTATTTATTGTCAGATACACTCCCATCCCTCCCCTGTTCTGCACTGTATCACAAGTGGGCTGACCTCTGCTAGTCCAATGTCTCACACTGGGTTAGGCTGACGGCAGACACTGGTAAAAGATAAAAAGTTAAGAGTGGAGAATCATGGGTATTTCTCTCTCCCTCTGTTTGCCTTGAATAACGACATTAGCAATGACTAAATACCCTTTGTGGCTCAGGCTACTGCACCATAGACTGGCTGTTATTCTAGCTTCCTTTGCAGAGTTCCTGCATCTGATATCTGCTAAATCTATCTCCATTATTTGATCTTCTAAGAGTATAGATATTGGTAACATGTTGGTTACCTCATAGTTTTCTCTTTTTAGCTATTTTATAACCTATGTAGCAATTGAATATATTAAAGTTCATTTTTAAAACAATTCTTGCAGTGGTTTATTGTTTATATTTTCCAGATTAGACTTCCAAAGATAGTAGTTATCAGAATATTGATGATACTGGATGTCAGGGAAAGGATAAGATGAACAAATATGCTGGTCATAAGAAAATAGCTCAAATAAGGCAGGCATTTGTCTCTTTACCTGGTGTATTCTACAGCTCATTTGATGTATTTCCACAGCACATCACTTAGAATATATGAAGATTCATTAAATGTTTGTTATGTGAACAAATCCATTAATTAAGTAATTAAGGGAACTGTTATTAAGATTAAATTTTATTTTAATTATTTGATAACCCAAATATCTTCACTTTTAAAAATATATTAAATGCGCCCTGACCAGTGTGGCTCAATTGGTTGAGCATTGTCACATGTATCAAAAGGTCACCAGTTCAATTCCTGGTCAGGGCACATACCCCGGTTGCAGATTGTATCTATGGGTCAGGGTGTATTCAGGAGGCAACCCATGGATATTTCCTCCCTCTCCCTCTCCCTCTCCCTCTCCCTCTCCCTCTCCCTCTCCCTCTCCCTCTCCCTCTCCCTCTCCCTCTCCCTCTCCCTCTCCCTCTCCCTCTCCCTCTCCCTCTCCCTCTCCCTCTCCCTCTCCCTCTCCCTCTCCCTCTCCCTCTCCCATCTCTCTCTCCCTCTCCCATCTCCTCTCTCTCTAAAATCCAATAAAAACATATTAAACACCAACAAGAACAATAACTAAAATCTTAATTGGTTTGGCTCAGTGGATAGCATGTCAGCCTGCAGACTGAAAAGTCCTGGGTTCAATTGCAGTCAAGGGCGCAAGCCCAGATTGCATGCTCGATCTCCAGTCGGGGGCGTGCTGATTAATGAATCTCCAGTAGGAGTCAGCTGATCAATGAATCTTTCTCGTCATTGATGTTTCTATCTCCCTCTCCCTTCCTCTCTGAAATCAATAAAAAATATATTAAAAAAGCAAAATAAATACAAAAGAAGATATATTAAATATATTATTTTTCTTTGCTTTTTTCTTTGTCTCTTATTAATCTGAACGTAGTAGATTTGTAAAGGGTTATTGCAAAAGGTATGAAAACAAAGAACACATTGTATTTAACAGATGGCATTCAAATTATAATTTTACAAATTAAGAATTTGAGAAAACAGGAATTTTTAACTTTTTGCCATATTAAGAGACAAACCTGGAGGAAAAGGACTCAAGAGTTACTTGCATAATGAAGAGAAAAAAACATTTTATTGATGATGGCTTAGCCATGAGACTTGCCTTAGGTTCAATGAAAGACCAGGAGGACTCAGGCTATTCTGCATCCAAGAGCCCCTGCTGCCTTGTTGCTAAACACACTGTCCCTCTTCACACACACTTCTAACCATCTTGGGAGTGAGGGAAGAGAAACAGGATAAAATGTGAAAGAACAATGGTCTAAAGAGAGTTAGTGAAATTAATTCTATAGAAAAGAAACCTTCGTTAAACCAAAAACAAAACTGTTAAACTAGAAAATACTGGAATATTTGTCCAATTGTTCAGTTATCTGTCTTATTTAGCAGAGTTGGGCCTTATGAAAAATGAGATTTTAAAAAACGACTTTTCTTTTTTTGCACCCACATTTTAACATGAATAACTTTGCTACCTTACTGTATTTTGGAGATAGAGTGTTTAATATTATATTAATTCTACTTGGTAGTTTCTATTACTTTTTAACTCTGTATCACACTTAATCTCCATTTTCTTTGTGACAAAGTGGATGATTATTATCTTATAAATATTATTATTAAATGTTGAAGTATATCAACATTTCTCTGCAACTAGCATCTTCCTCAAAGTATGTATGTTTAGGCAATGAAAATAAAATCTGTCAAAGATTATTAGGAAGATAATTTTGACATTTTGATGTTCAAAATGAATTTAAAATAGTATAATTTTACTTCACCTATGAAGAGGTATCTTTTGACAGTAATAATATAAACTTTCTTTAAGTTTTTATTTTTATCCCAAATGAAAATAATTGTTATCAATGTTATCAAATGTTATGCATTTCATAAAAGTTCTACTTAATTAATAAGTCATTGTAAGTTAAAATTTTGTCCTGTTAAAATATGAAGACATCATAACATGAGAGTCTTTGTAACATTTAATTTAAGTTATGTTCTCTTGAGTGACATTATTGAAAACCTGGAAACACAGTACTATCTATTCAGGAGCTCAAAGGAGTGTTTATTTTAGGCTAGACTGTCCCACTTGTACTTGCCATGGAACCTGCTTTGATGATTATAATGCAATCCTTCTTCCTTACCCAGAGAAATACTATATTAGTTACCTTTATTCCATGATTAAAACCCACCTTTGCCTCATGCAATTGCAGTGAAAATCTAATCACACAAAGGCTTCAGGAGAACCTTTTACTCAAGTCATGGTTTATGTGTAGGTCCCATTGAAGGTTATTCTCACCCTCATGGTTTATACAGCCTATTTTAGCACATGAAACTTTCTTTTTTATATATCTAGAAGGGTTACACTGAGTGATCAGATTATTATGACCACTTTACCAGTACTTCGTTGGGCCACCTTTTGCCTTCAGTACTGCAGCGATTCTTCTTGGCATTGACTCCACGAGATATTGAAAGGTGATGAGAGGAATCTGACACCATGCCTGATAAACAGCACTGTGAGATTTGATGATTGTGGAACCAGTTGCCTGATGGCTCTTTTAACTTTGTCTCACAAATGCTCAATCAGATTGAGATCTGGTGATTGTGGGGGCCACCTAAGGAAGGTAAAGTCTCCCTCATGTTCTTGAAACCACTCCTGCACAATATGAGCACAGTGGCAGCGCACATTGTCTTGTTGGAGAAGCCATCTCCATTGGGATACACCATCAACATGACAGGATGAACTTGATCAGCAATGATACTTAGGTATGTTGTGCTTATTCAGACATTGCTTCACATGAATTAAAGGGCCCAGATCATGCCAAGAAAACATGCTCCAAATAATTACACTGCCCCCATCAACTTAAAGGGTTATACTCATGCATACTTTCATGCTGTTTCTATGAAATTCTCACTCTGCCATCTGCATGATGGAACTGGAAACATGATTCATCGGATCACATGACTTTTTCCCAATGCTCAATTCTCCAATCCTTGTGTTCCTGTGTGAATTGGAGATGGTTTCTCTTGGTAACTGCAGACATCAAAGGTGTTCAAACAGGCCTTCAGTTTCCATATCCCATATGATGCAGTGTACAGCTAATTTGCCTACAAACATCAGGCTGTCATAATAATCTGGCCACTCAGCATATATTAATTGTAAGATTTGAAATTATGAGTTTTATGAAGAGATAATGTACAAGCTGATTTAAAATGTTACTAATTGCAGAGGAATTGCTACCTTAAAAATATATATTGAAAAGCAAAGAGCTAAAATGGATTGTTTATTGCAGAAACTTTGAGGTTAGTACATTTCCCCCTTGAGAAATGGATAAAATAGTTCCCTTAAGTATTTAGACTTTGAATTAAATAACACTATTCATTAACAATTTCTTTTCTTAGCACGTTTTCTTTTCAGGGGAGTTTTCATTGAGTTGACATAAATTAGTGCATAGTAGATTGATTAATTTAAGAATTCCAAACCTATGGATAATCCTTTGCTTCACAGATTTTGTATTTTTCTTCAAGTATTCTCTTCAAACATTAATTTAAATGGTATTTACTACATGATGCATAGTAATTTTTTTCTTTTTTTATTATGCACAGCATCTTAATAAAAGAAAATCATAACAAAAACAAAAAAGTACAATAATAAATTTACCACAAACTAAGTTCAAGTAACCACCACCACACATGCACAGAAAATCTTATCCTAAATATATCTGTATTGTCGAATTGACACAATTTGAGTATGTAACTAAGAGCATTCCTGAAATCTTTCATATCATTGTGTTTTAGAGTCAAAACCAATTCTAAAAGAAGTGCTTACATAAAGAGTAAGCTAAAATATTAATTTGTACATAAAGTTCTGAGAGATAATTTTTAATGTTGAAATGTAAGTCATGTCTATATAATAGAATGGTTTTTTTCCTTTCGTGTTAATCAAAGTGAAAACAGGAAAGGAATATATATATATATATATATATATATATATATATATATACACACACACACACACACACACACACACAGTGGCCAGATTATTATGATCTCTGAACACATAATAATCTGGCCACCCATGTACGAATTCATGCACTGAGCCTCGAGGCTCAGTGCAAGAATTCGTGCATAAGTGGGGTTTGACCAGCCTGGCCAGGGGGAGGGGACATGTGCTGTAGGTTGGCCTGCCTTCTGGTCGAACTCCTGATTGAGGGGACAATTTGCATAGTAGCCTTTTATTATATAAAATATACACTGAGTGGCCAGATTATTATGCATTCAGAGATCATAATAATCTGGCCACTCAGAGTATATTCTAAAAGTCAAATATTTCATAGATGAATTCAAACTTCTTACCTGTGAATGTGGCCTCAACACCTGAAAAGGTTTAATTTCCATCACTACTAGTTTAGATAAGGCAAAATATATATTATCAATGTTATGTATGCATTTTGGTTAATCAGAGAGGGGCATTCCTCTCAGAAAGTGAACTTTATTAAAACAACATGTTACTATTGGCAGGAGGTAAAATAATATTTAACATAAGCCTTTTCTAATTTTGAAATCATGGACTTTTTGAAAGTCTTTATCAAATTTTACAGTCTATATTTTAAACATAATTTTATTACTATTCAAGTAGCACATGATCATTATAGATCAAGTTTAAGACATTGAAAAGATGTATCTTTCCCTCAAAGAAAAGTTTGAGAAGTAGAAAATTTGTGAGAATAATATGGAAAGTAATTGGTTTTGGATTAATTCCAAATGATAGAATACAGAGCAGATTGACTCTTCATTCATTATGGATAATATGAAACATTTTTTAGGTTTAATCTCTAGATGGTATAGAATGTATATACATATCATATGATATACTTAGATTTTTGCAATATGGTAGTTTGTTGTTTCATGTATAGAGATTTAAAAAAATAACTGGAGAAACAAATTGTTTCCTTTATTTTTCACAAACTCCTGCAAAGTCCAAATCTTTGATTTCTCATTTACACATTGCTAGACCAGTTGACCCTGAGTTTGATAGATCAATGGCACAGCCAAGCAGATATCAAACAAATGGGGCACTTCTAAAGCTCCTGCACCAGATTGCAAATTGGAAATACACCCCAGGTTGTACTATCAACAAAGCAGACTCTTGATGTGAGATTCCACTCATCATTCCTCTTAAGTCATTATCAGATTGCTGAGACCAGACAACAATGAGAGGACATGTGCTTGATTGTTAGCAGGTCAGACATACACTATCGAAACCAGTAGGGGCAAGAAAATGATGAGAGGAAAAACATTGGTTTCTTTGTTCCATGTGTGAAAATTGGTTTGATAAGAAATATCCTGAGAAATGCTGCCATGTAACTATAATGAGGGCCTAATGTTCCCCTCTGATCATTTGATAATAAAGTTTATGGCCTCTCTCTTTTTAAAAATTATTCCATGGGGAAAATGATTAAGGACTTGTTTTCAGTGAATACTCATTCCTATCAATATCACCTGAGACTTATTTTTCTCTGATCAAATTTCTGATTGTTCTTGGAAGATTTGTATACAAATTACCTGGTTTGATTAAGTAAGTCCTTTTCTAATCCACCCCCTCCTAAGTAGTATATTAGAAGGTAGAGAAAAGATAGGAACTACGTGTTTTGTTCAGATCTTGCAACTAAAAGGTAAAATAATTAATGGCCAAGTTTATTGCATATTGTATTACACATGGTTTAATAAAATAAGTTCAGAAGAAATAAATGAAAGTCTCTTTAAGACTTTAGAATTTTTCAACCTGAATCTGTAATAGGTACCATGATAGTGTCAAAGATAATTGAATGAGTGACCATGAAATAGAATCTACACTAATAAAAGGGAAACATGCAAATTAACCTTCACTTCACTAAACCCATAAGCCACACCCACCAGCCAATCAGGAGCAACATGGAAATTAATTCAAAAAAAATGATGGCCAGCCATGGAGCTGGAGCTGAGCAGGAGGCTTGGGTTACCCCTGGCCATGGAGGAAGCCAAGCTTAGCACCCTGGCTGGCCCTGGCCTCCACTCAAGGTGACAAAGTTTCAATTATAGAGGATAAATAAATCCTAGATACTTGCTTCCAATTGGCCCTTGCTTCCACTAAAGGAGGTGCTAGAAACAAAAAAAAAAAGAAAAAGAAAAAAAGGAGGGGCTGGGACCTTGGGTCATGGGGTGGTGGTGATCAGGCCAGATGGGACAGCAGGGGCCATTGGAGGAAAGCAGACCAGCAAGGGGGCCAGTTGAGCATGAGCAGGCCATCAGTAGGGGTCAGTTGGATGTGATCAGGACAGCATGGGGGGCAGTTTGGAGTGAGCCGGCCAGCAGGCTGAGCAGTTGGGGGTGAGCAGGCTGGCATGGGGGAGCAGTTGGGGGTGATCAGGCAGGTGGCAGCAGTTGGGGGCAAGCAGGCTGGCAGGCAGAGTGGTTAGGGGCAATCAGGCAGGCAGGCAAGCAGGTGAGCAGCTAGAGTCAGCAGTCCTGGATTGTGAGAGTGATGTCTGACTGCTGGTTCAGGCCCGATCCTTGTAAACTGGCAGTAGGACATCCTTTGAGGGGTCCCAGATTGGAGAGAGTGCAGGCTGGGCTGAGGAACATCCCCCCCCACACACATACATCAATTTGCAATACATAATAAATTTAGAAAAAAATTCTGACAGTGTGTACCTACAGAAAAAATCAGAATTATATGCAGTAATTTATAAATTCACTTTATTTCCAAGTCTCCAAATTTATTATTTTATCAATACTTTTTAAAAGCATTTTTAATCTCTTTTGAAGTAATTTATTCTTCACAAAGAAAATGTATATTTTCTCAATAATGTATACAATAGAATTATTTTTTTGAAAGTATACAACTACCTTTCTCATCTGATGAAAAGATATTGGTTTATTTTCATTTTCAATGATGAAGGAGAATCATTGACAGGCTGCCTTCTGCATGCCGGACACTGGCGATTATCAACCAATGAGCCATGCTAGTTGCGCTATTTTCACTTTTATTAATTTACCACAATATTCAACTATTAAAAAAAAAGTTTGTGAAAACCAAACCGGTTATCATTATTTATTTTGTTCTATAACTCCATATAATGCATAATAGAGGCTTAACTATAATAATATTTATACCAACATGTGTTAAATTGTGGCATTCCACAGTTTTTATAAACTTATTAGAATCCAATTTATTTACATTATAAAAGTTTAAATGTTCTGTGTCACATTCAGATAGTTCCACAAAATAAAACATGAATTCTTATTCTGATTTTACTTAACTAAAAGGGGGAAGATAACTTCTTTAAAAAATTTTCTGGTAAATCATAAAACAATGAAAAATTTTTAACTCTTTTTTTAAGTACAATATAAAATATTTCTTTAAAAAGCCTAAATTCAGAATACATTGAATTAAAATTTTGATAATTCCTTAATATTTATTTTCATATCTTCAAAGTCACTATGGTAATAAAGAATCTACTTTAGAAGATCTCAAAATTCAGCAAGTATACTGTATCTAAAATTATGTAAATATACTAATATCAAATATATTCCAGTGTATATTGAAATATTAATGTGTGCAAATATTAATATATAAACATAGAGATATTTGCACTTGTTATATATATGGCAGAGGTGCTGGGGAACAAATGTAAACGTTCCTGCATTTCTTCAGTATTTATTATAAAGACATACTGAAACACTTTGAATATAGTATTAATTCTGAGCAGAAATTAAGTTTATATTTTTTTGATTTGCAAATATTTGTCTTCAATGTGAATAAAATGTATAGTTGTTGAAAAGGAGTTTAATTATCCTATGCCCTATATAATAAACAGGTAATATGCAAGTTGACCAACACTCCATCACACAAAATGGCCACACCAAGATGGCCAGGAGGGGAGGGCAGTTGTGGGCAACCAGTCCTGCAGTTAGGGGTGACTAGGCTGGCAGGGTAGGGCAGTTAGGGGCAATAGGGCTGGCAGGGGAGCAGTTAGGCATTGATTAGGCTGGCAGGGGAGTGGTTAAGGAGGTGACCAGGCTGTCAGGTAGAAGTGGTTAGGGGCAATCAGGCTGGCAGATAGAAGTAGTTAGGGGCAATCAGGCAGGCAGGCAGGTGAGTGGTTGGGAGCCAGCAATCCTGGACTGTGAGAGGGGTCTCAGATTGGAGAGGGTGCAGGCTGGGCTGAGGGCCGCCCCCCAGGCACAATTTTCATGCATCAGGCCTCTAGTTTTAAATAACTACGTAATACTTCAGCAATTACAATAATTACAAATATTAATTTTCATCCAAAAGTGTTCTGTTAAGGGTATATTTTTAAATGTGTTTTACCTGAGTCCTTTGATGAAGTTTTATGTAGTGATTTACACATATAAATACTGGACATTTAGCCAAAACTGGTTTGGCTCAGTGGATAGAGCATCAGCCTGTGGACTGAAAGGACCCAGGTTCAATTCTGGTCAAGGGCATGTACCTTGCTTGTGGGCACATCCCCAGTAGGGGGTGTGCAAGAGGCACCTGATAAATGTTTCTCTCTCATTGATGTTTCTAACTTTCTATCTCTTTCCCTTCCTCTCTGTAAAAAAAATCAATAAGAATGTATTAAAAAATAAATAAATACCGGACATTGAGACTAATGAAAATGAATATCTTAGAAATATAAAATGTACTTGGCATAACTTCACAGGAATAGAATGCGGTCTCATGCAAAAATAAATACTTTTGCATAACCAAGAAATTGTGAGATAACTTTTGAAAGGGAGAAAATAAATGTCATTGATTTTCCAATTGAAAATTATTGATAGGTTGACATTTGGGTCACATATCATTTTCTTGTCACCAACATGAAATCTGTAATTTCACCTGGGAATACACCACTGAGCAATGTGTTCAGGTGCAAGTAACTGAACTTTCTGTTAAAGTGGCTTAAATCATAAAAAACATTTATTATTTTCCTAACCAGAAACTTGCATATGTAAATGTCCTAGAGTTAGTTTACAAATTTTAATTATCATGAAATCTTTATATGCTGCTTTGCAGAGCTTTAAAAAGATTTTTTAATGATTTTTAATCCTCATGCTAAAAAAAAGTGGCTGCTTCAATTCTAGGTCTACATGCAGGTTTAAGGTACAAAGAAAGAGAAAGAGGAAATACTAATTTTGGAAAACTCTCAGAATGTTTCCCCTGCTTCTTACTGGCCAGAAGCTTGTCACATGCCCACTTCTGGCTGCAAGAAAGCCAAGAAAACAATCATTTGGCAAAAAAGGAAATGTGAATTTGGGAACATTGTACCCCCTCCCCCAAATCGTGACTCTTTTTATAACATAAAAGAGGCTAAATACAGTGAAACAAGAATCAAGATTTATTTTTATTTAATTTTAAATAATTTTTATTTATTAGGCTGAAGAAGTAGGATGTAAGATATACACATATTTCTTTTTTATCTTTATTGTTCAGTTTATTAATTACATTGTTTCCCCTTTTTATCCCTCTATAGCTCCCCTCCACCCTGTACCTATCCCACCCTCCACCCTCCCCTCCCCCTCCCCTCTGTCCTCTCCTATTCTTGCGAGATTTTTGTCCAGACTCTTGCTGCACTTCCCACAACCCTTTTCTCCCCAAGAATTGTCAGTCCATTCCCTCTCTATGTCCATGTCTCTGTTATATTCAACAGTCTATCCTGTTCAACAGCCTATCAATTCACTTGAGTTTTATGTTCATTTGTTGATAGATGTGTATTTGTTGTTCATAATTTTCATCTTTACCTTTTTCTTCTTCCTCTTCTTAAAGAATATCTTTCAGCATTTCATATAATGTTGGTTTGGTGCTGATGAACTCCTTTAGCTTTTTCTTATCTGCGAAGCACTTCATCTGACCTTCAATTCCGAATGATAGCTTTGCTGGATAGAGTAATCTTGGTTGTAGATTCTTGCTGTTCATCACTTTGAATATTTCTTGCCACTCCCATCTGGCCTGCATCGTTTCTGTTGAGAAATCTGCTGACAGTCGTATGGGTGTTCCCTTATAGGTAACCAACTGTTTCTCTCTTGCTGCTTTTAATATTCTCTCTTTATCTTTTGCTCTTGGCATTTTAATTATGATGTGTCTTGGTGTGGTCCTCTTAGGGTTCCTATATATTGGGGTTCGGTGCACTTCTTGGACTCCTAAGTCAATTTCTTTCACCAGGTGTGGGAAGTTTTCAGTCACTATTTCTTCAAATAGGATTTCATTGTCTTGGCCTCTCGCTTTTTCTGGCACCCCTATAATTCGGATGTTGGTATGCTTGAGGTTGTCCCAGAGGCCCCTTACACTATCTTCAATTTTTGGATACTTTTGGTTTCTTGCTTTTTCAGCTGAGTGGATTTTACCTCTTTGTATTTCAAATCTTTAACTTGGTTCTTGGGGTGCTCCAGAGCACTTTTAGATCTTTGTATAATATTTTTTGTTTCAGTCAGTGTATGCTTAATTTCTGTTTGGTCCTTTTTCATATCCTTGAGAGTCTCCTTTATATCCTTGAGGGTCTCTTTCATTTCCTTGTAGGACTCATTCATTTCCACGTTGGTCTTGATCATTTCTTTGCAGCTCTCATTTATATCCTTGAGGGTCTTGTTCATTTTCTTGTAGGACTCATTCATTTCCTTTGTGGTCTTGCTTATTTCCTTATAGGCCTCGATCTTTTGTTGGAGCCTCTAGAAAAACCCTATAACCGTGGTTCTGAATTCCATGTCCAGTCGTTTTTTTTCCTCCATTTCTTTCACATCTGATTTCTTTCCATGTTGCTGCATGGTAGCTGCTTCCCTGAGTTGGTCAATTAACTTTGTGTGGTAGACTTCCCACTAGGGACAGTGGCTCAGCCTCCTCGGTTACCTGAGGTGGATATGGGCTGCACAGTCTTGCTGAAGTTAAGCTCAGTTAATCATTGTTAGCACTTGGAGGGTTGACCTCCAGGCCAATTGTCTGTGAAGCTCAGCTGTGCTCAGGTTGGGTGGGCGGAGTCTCCGGGCCAAGCAGACAGCGTTAGCTCCGCCCTATGCGGCCCCAGGGACTCTGTGCCGGGGGCAATGGCTGCCAGCACCTCTGAGAGAGAGCCGCTGCTGAGCTCCACCGGCTGCCAGGGAATTCAGACTCTCCCCAAATGAGTCTGCACACCCAATGTCTCACCCAGGGTCATAAAACAAAGCAGACTGACGGTTTTCCGAATGAGAGACAAGTCGAGGTGCACTCTCTGCGCCGTCACGCAGCCGAGCTGTTCGCGCGCGAGCTGCCTCCTCCACAAGCCGGCAGACCCGGCAGCACCCGAGCTTCAGCTTGCCCTCCCACTGTCCAGTTTTCACCCCGTGTGATAGTGGGTTCTCTGGACTTCTCCCAGAGCTGGAGAATCAGTCCAGTGGGATGCCTTTGTCTCCCCGTTCGAGAAAACTGGCCGGTTTTCAGCCGCCCGCCCTCTCCGCAGCGCGCTCCAAACCTCTCTCCACGTGAATCTTTCAACGCTGTCCACTGCCACTCCTCAGAGTCACAGTGTCTTATCTTCACTTTTATTTGTGGAATTTTCACTTGGCGGGCTTTCTGGTGATTCTGGAAGGTGTTTGTTCTTTCGTTCAGTTGTAGTATTAAAATTGCTGATTATGACAGCAAGATAGGTGTTTTACCTTTGCCGCCATCTTAGTTCTCCAGATATACACATATTTCTTTGTTATATACAGTTTACTGACAGAAAAAAAATGAACTATTGAAAAGTATTTTGGGCTAAAGTTAAATTTTAAAAATGTAAGTTTTAAAATATTATATGAATCAAAAGTTAATTATTATATTTAGAATATAATAGTTTGTTTCAGAAAGCAAAATAGCTATCTCATATCTAATATGATATATTGCATGTTTTATTTTCTTTTTAAAAAATTTGTTTATTGTTAAAAATATTATAGATGTCCCTTTGTTTTCCCCTTTGACTCTCTTCACCACCACCGCCAACCCTACCCCAGGCCTTAGATTGTAAGAACCTAAAATGTCAATCAGAAAGAATATATGTAGGCATACATTAATGTCAGCACTATTTACAATAGCTAAGATTTGGGCACAGCCCAAGTGCCCATCAATAGATAAGTGCATATAAAAATCTGTGGTACATTTACACAATGGAATACTATGCAACTGTAAAAATAAAGTTGGCTCTCTTACCCTTTGAGACAGCATGGAAAGACCTGGAGAATATTATGCTAAGTGAAACAAACTAGTCAGAGAAAAACAGGTATCACATGATCTCACTTATATGTTGAAACTAATGAACAAAATAGACCCAGAGACATGAAAGCATGGAACAGCCTAAGGAATCTCAAAAAGAAGGGGGTGGATCAACCAAGAACTTATATGCATATATGCATAACCTCTGGTCACAGACAGTACATTATATGTTTTTGATATCATCTTTTTTATACATTGCATTGCGTTGTACCTCTACAAAATATAGCAACTGAAAGATATAGTTGGCATTTCTTAAATTAATCAAGTGAGCAATCAAAATTCCCCTTTATGATTAAAGTTGCATTTTACATTCATAAACTATTTTTGTTGTTTTATTTTGCTTAATTCTTTCACCTTTTTCCTTTATTGATTAAAGTATTTCAAGTGTCTTTGTTTCCACATTGTCTACCTCACCTAAATTTTAGAATTTCTAGTACTTTTATGGATTTTTTCCATGAAACTAATCCTAATAGTTTTTAATTTATGATCTCAGAACATTTTCAAACACTGCTTTTTTTACTTATGTAGGAAGGATTATATCTAAAACATTCTCTCTTTGTGACACCATATTTACCATTATCATGAAAAAATAATAATTGGTAATGAATGAGATGAAGAGTAAAAGGAGAAGAGGAGCATGGGAGACAAATCTATGTTTAACTCAGGGAAAACTTCCAAATATCTCATGAGATAGTGTAAGACTATCTAAAGAAAATATTCACTTGAATTTTTAATTTTCAGAATGGCAAGTATAGGATGTATTCTAAGAGTCTTCTTACGCTAATTTTTCCCTCATCGGGAACCTCTCTAAACCAGCTGAGATCAAGGAGCTCCAATTTGAAAATCTTATTGTAATAAATTACAAGGTTCCTTAAATCATTTAAAAAATACAAAACAAAAACTGTAATACATTTGATTTTCAGTCTCAAGAATTTGTTTCTTATTTCAAAGTAAATAATTCAATTTGATCCATTACCTCTTGTTCTGCCCTCAAAAAAGATGAACACCTGGACAAGTGCTCAACGTAATTGCCCTTGATATTGCTGAAAGAGTTGTAGTACCTTTTATTCATGTATTCCAAAGCTAAAATAATTCTTGTCTCTACTATCATTCTGCATGCATCCTATTTCCTAAGCCTTTGCTCTTTATTTTCAACTTTGGAGTTGCCCCAACTTCATTTAATTGAGTAATGACTCTCAGAACCCAAGAGAATAGCCAAGAAAATACCAAGAGGAAAATCAAATCCCATCAAAAGTTTCTAAACCTTTTAAAATTTACGAAGAGAAAGGGAAGTTCTTGACATATATAAGACAATTTAAAACCATAATCAAAACCATCCTTCCCCTTTCCTCCCTCTTATTTTATATTTCAAAAGAAAAATGTATTTTCACATGTTCTCTTTGAAGTATGCACTCTTAAAAGTATCAGCATCATGTTTAACACAAAAACAAAACCATAGACAGTTTACTTTATTATATTGTGGTATTACATTCATGCTGTGTTCTGTTCTGCATGCTGCTTCTTATGCTCACACACACACACACAAAGTCAATCAAGTCCTCTCTCTCTCTCTCTCTCTCTCTCTCTCTCTCTCTCTCTCTCTCTCTCTCTCTCTCTCTCTGTTCCTCCTCCCACCTCTATCAAACACAACTACTCAAATATAAAGGGTTTTTATTGGGAGTTCCTAAGTCAAATATGGACTCTTCCAGGACCCAGAGCTTGCTTTATTAATACATTTTTCCTTCTCTTATCAATGTTATTTTACTTGTTATTTTAATAACAAACATCCACTAAGGCCATTGTAGAAAATACATTCTATTTTGGGGTAAAAACTAAAAAGATGACTATTTCTCATCATTTTCTTGATTTTTTTAGGTAGTTGGAAAAACCTTCTCAAGGAAAGCAAAAAGAACAAATTGGAACAAAAACAGTAAAAAAACAAAACAAAAATACACATAGTATGGCATTTCCTCAAAAAATTAAAAATAGAACTTCCATTTGATCCAGTAATCTCACTTCTAGAAATATACCCCAAGAAAACAGAAACATCAGAAAGGATATATTCACCACTATGTTTATAGCAGCACAATTTACAGTAGATAAAATTTGGAAACAGTCTAAGTGCCCAACAGCAGATGAGTGGATTAAAAACTGCGGAACATCTACACAATAGAATTCTATGCTGCGATAAAAAAGAAGGAATTCTTACCATTTGCAACAGCATGGAGGACCTGGAGAGCATTATGCTAAGAGAAATAAACCAGTCAGAGAAGGATAAATATCACACAATCTCACTCATTTGTGGAATATAATGAACAACATAAACTGATAAAGAAAAATAGATACAGAGACAAAGAAGCATCAAATAGACTGTCAAACTTCAAAGGGAAAGTAGGGGAAGATTGGGAGGGGTAAAAGATCAAAGAACTTGTTTGCATAAATATAAGCATAACCAATGGTCAGAGACCCTACAGGGGTGAGGGCATGTGCTGGGGGAATCTGGAGGAGGAAATGAAAAAAGAAGACATATG
This sequence comes from Antrozous pallidus, assembly GCA_027563665.1. NCBI lineage: Eukaryota > Metazoa > Chordata > Mammalia > Chiroptera > Vespertilionidae > Antrozous > Antrozous pallidus. Next base: position 90,962,791 of record CM050514.1, read on the forward strand.
TACTTCTATTTGTAATACTTCAAATAATTAAAAAAAACATATTTTAAATGACAGCTGAGCAGGATTTAAACAGGTCTATGTGAGTTCATTTTACTTTCTACCACAGCTAGATTCTTTGTAATAAATTTTACAAAAATATCTGAATCAAGATTTTATGTAAAAATTATTTGTAAAATTTAAAAATTGGATTATTTCTAGGGTTTTTCATTATCTGTAGAAAAAAATTCAAAATGTACTCTTAAGGTCAACTGAATTAGAATGGGGAGTGGGTAGGTATTATGTAATATTCAGATTTCTAAACTCATGCCAAATTTACTGAATCGGAATATTTGTGCCAGGGCCTAGGGATGCCAATATTTTCTAAGATAAACAGTTGATTTTAAACCTACATTAATATGAAAAATACTGATATAGAAACCATAGAATGGAAGATAAAATACTTGCTATAGTTCTCATTCTAACTTCAGACCCAATGCCAAAATTTTAAAAGTGGATGCAATCTGTTTAAAATGAACATTGAGAGCAAATTTAAATAAAAATTAAGAGTATGAATCCTGAAATAAGAATCATCACTCACCTTTAGCCTGCTGTAATGTTAGCCTTAGTGATTGTTAGCATAGGTTGGGAAATTGCTTTCTTTCCATCCCACTTGAATGGCTGGCTATTCCATTCCAGTTTTCTTGGCATTACTTCCACTCAACACCCAGCAAAATAGTCCCCTTAAGTCACTGGACTGACTGAGGGGAACTCCCTAGAATATTTCAGGCCAGGGGTGTATCTTATAGGGAAAAGCAAAGCTTGCACATGTCCTAAATTCTTGAAGTCGTCATTCATGAGACTCATGTAAATTATGTCAATTTGCTGGCCAGTGTCCAGCACTTGCTAAGATCCAGGAATGCTCTCTGGGTTTTATTTACTATGCTGCAGTTCACTTCTGTCCCCACACTAAAGTTCCCAAATAATGACACTGCCTTAATTTGTGTAGAGCTTGATACAATTTTACAAAATACTGTAATTCCTTTGGAGCATCTTTGAGATTTAGAGAAATATTGTGAGGAGGACTGGTGCATATTGGGATTCACAGTTGACCTCAGGTGAACCTGGAGCTATAAAATGTCAATAACCTATGAAGTGTCCTGCTTATTTCAGACTCCAGACTAATACTTCAGGATTTTGATTCTGTGATAATTTCTCTATCACTCTATGTAAGTAATCATACTACTCAGTAACAATATTTGTTTACAGTTTGTATCTTTATAAACACAATGTACATAATTTTATTCCTTTACCTCACCTCCACCAAAATATGAATTCCAAATAAGGCAGAGATTTTATTTTGTTTTTGTTTTGTTTTTTTGTTTGTTTATTTGTTTTGGTCCTGCTTTGTTTTTCTTTATATTTAATGCCTAGATTAGTGAATGGTAAATAATAGGTATTCAATCAATAAAGTTTGAAAATAAGTGCTCCTCTCAAATAATTGTCTTTACCTTTAATTTCCCTGACTCAAAGAAACTGTGATATTTTTTTTTCCTAAGGACATACCAAAATTAATTTGAGAGCTCTGGAATATCTTCTTTAATGAGAGCTTATAAAATACCATTTATTTATAGGTTCTTTCCAATTGTTCTATTGTTTTTCTCCTCAGGTTCAACATTAGTCAGCTGTGTAAATGCACTGGATAATCTGGACAGGTGCTAAGCTCTAAGGGTCTTGCATTTTATACTATGTTTGCAAAAAATTATTTCAGCGCAGGGGGAAATAGTTTAAAAACTAGGGACCTTCTATGAGCCAAAAACATTTGTGCACAGAACAAGAAACACCAATCAATTTTATATCAACACATATAGGAATATAGCGTACATGGCAGATAAATCTACATCTGTTAATGCAAACTGTCACTTAGTCAATATACATCAAACATATATATCAAATACACTATCTATCATATAAATGTATTGCTTTTATAGTTTTATTTTCCCTTCTATTGTGGAAAGTAGATATTATTGTCACTCAATACTACTATTTAGGGAATATAATGGTTTCTAGTTCAATAAAAATGTGAATTTGAGTTACTGACCTACCAATTAAAGGTGGAACAGTTTAACCCTGGTTTGACCTTTATCACTTCTTAAATGAATTGGGTATGTTTTAAATAGATATCTGGTGAAAAAAAAAGAGTAATTAAAAATTATGTCTGTGTAGCACTGTGGTCTATTAAAATAATTTTAATAAATTAATTTGAAATAGCATGTAAGTATGTATGTGCACTGTGTCTTTGTGTATTTGTATGTGTTTTAATACATTCACTGCCCTATGAATCAATTGATCTTTCAAGAAATGGCTTGCTTTTTCTACCAACATGTTAGTCTCCATTTACATAACATAAGCAAATAAACTTCAATCTATACTAATAAAAGGGTAATATGCTAATTAGACCAGGAGAACTTCTGAACAAAGCCATGGTGATGGGTCGGAGGCAGAGGTAGTTAGGGCTGATCAAGAGGGTGGGGAGGGGGCAGTTGGGGATGAGCAGGCCAGCAGGGGTGGCCAGTTAGTGGTGATCAGGCCAACAGAGGGTGTGGGGAGTTGGGGTAGATCATGCTGGCAGTGGGGGCCAGTTGGGGGTGATCAGGTCAGCAGGAAGGGCAATAAGGGGCAAGCGGGCCAGTAAGGGAGGGAGTTGGGGTGAGCAGGCCATCAAGGGGGGGCAGTTGGGGACGATCATGCTGGCAGTGGGGGCCAGTTGGCAGTAATCAGGCTGGCGGGGGGGGGGGGCAGTTGGAGGCAAGCAGGCAGGCAGTCAGGTGAGCAGTTAGGAGCCAGCAGTTTCAGAAAGCAAGAGGGATGTCCGACTGCCTGTGAGATTGGGCCTAAAGTGGCAGTTGGACATTCTCCAAGGGGTCCCAGACTGGATAAGTGCAGGCTGGGCTCAGGGACACCCCCATCTCCCATGCACAAATTTTGTGCACCGAGCCACTAGTTTTAAATAAAGTTGAGAAAACTGCCATTAAAGCTGGAAAGAAGGTTTCTTAAGAGTAACTTACAGATCCTCATCTGAGTTGTAATAGGACATCTATCTTAATAAGATTTTCAGAAGATCGCATAGGCTCAGCCTTTGCCAAGTATTTGCTATGCTTTGTTGACTCCATGCTTCAATAAGAGCTGTATGAGCACATCTGACAAGTGGCTTTGACTTACCCTAAGCTTGGAAAGACCTTTGGCTCTGAAGCAAAAGCTTATGGCTTCTACAGATTTCTTCAGATAAAGGATGGTAACTCACAGAACTAGAGGGACCAGGCAGTTTTCATAAATTTAACAGCATAGCACAGCATAGTGAAAGAGGCTTCTCTAAATCTATACACCCAAAGATCATTTTATTTCTTTGTTTGTTTTTTGTTGTTAATCCTCACCCCAGGATATTTTTTCCATTTATCTTTTAGAGACAGTGGATTAGAGAATGAAGATGTGAGAGAAACACACCAACTGATTGGCTCCTGCAGGAGTCCAGACCAGGGCCTAGGCTGCGGAGAAGCCTGCAACCAAGGTAGGTGCTTTTGACCAGGATTGAACTCGGGACCCTTTGGACTGCAGGCCAACACTCTATCCACTGAGCCAAACCAGCTAGGGCATAGATCACTATATTTAAGTTGCAATCTACATCTACCTTTATATATATATATATACACAAATATCTGTACCTTTACATTTATCTACCTATCATCTACCTATCATCTATCTATCATCATTCAGACTCTTCAACTGGGCCTAGAGTCACAAAGATATTTTTCTGCAGAGTTAGCTAAAGAATTGAATTATCTTGCTTCCTCTGGAGTCCTGGAAAACATACCAATGTATTACAGCCAACCAGGAAGATAGAAGTCAGGCTTTTAAAACACTTGAAGTAGACTCAGTTCCTATGTATACAAGAATACCAAAGCTAAAATGTTGCTGATTTATGTTGCTGCTAATTCTATTATTGGATTAATAAATAATTGCCACATAATTTATTTGATATAACTAGTAACAGTGTGACCATCTGCATTACACATTATGCTGAATAAAATAATTTTTGTTGACAATGCAAAGAGCAAAGATTAGTATAAAGCAACAGTTGATTAAAAACATCAAGATAACCAACAATTTTATCTAATTTTTATGTTAAATGTCTTGCTTTTTCAACTGAAAATGTCTGTTAAATAAGGACTTGGAGGCCACGTGCTACAGGGTGGAGGTGGTGTGGCATCTTTCTTAAGAAGAAGCCAACTAATACTCAATCTCTAGGCCTGGCGGGTAGTTTATGAAGGTAAGTAGCATATATTTTTTATGTAGTAAAACTTGACATTTTAAGCAGTAAAAAAGAAATGCTTTTATAGAAATCTTTGAAATGACATGAAAGAAGCAGTCTTAGAAGGACAGAGAGAGAGTTGATAGACTATTTTGACTGAAGTTCTTTCAAAGTAGGAGAGGAAGTTGTCATATTCTAGAGAAAGAAGGGAGGATTAGTGTGCCTGACTCAGACAGAACAGTAAGTGAGTAGAAAGGTCTTCATGTTTCAGATGGATGCATGCCACTGAAATCATGAATGGCTTCACTTTTGATTTTCCTCAACATGATCTTATGCCAAGGTTTCCAAATGAACACCAGGAAATTGGTTTGAGGGGGGAAAAATGACATGACATTAGTCTTTTTTCAAATTTTCTCTGCCCAGGGTGAACATTAAATTATATTTTTTATCATTGACTTCAAAATACCTTGACAGCTGGTTTTTTAATCAATTATTCATCCTATGCTTTATTAATATAGTTATTTAGACAACAAAATAGTTAAAATTCCAAGTAAGTTTGTTTTCAGCATCTATTCAAACAAATTTAAAAGACACATATAGACACTGGACCCTTGCAGCCAATGTGAGACAGGCAGAAAATTCACTGTGAAATGCACTCCATTAGAGGATTTAGTTTCCAAAGTGCTTAAAGACTTGATTTTGGCTCACTCATAGAATGACATATTATAGGACAGTACCTTGGATATTTTTACCATGTGTGAATATTTTAAAATATGTGCCCTTTGGGGAGATAAAACTATGGAATTTGGGGATCTCAGGTATATAAACATTACATTTTTCACCAGTGACCTTGGTATTTTCACAATTTATTTTTCTTCTTTCAATAGTCTAATCTACAAAACTAGAAATGATCCATGGTTTATTCATTTATGAAATAGAGTAGTATATTTTCTCACCCAACATTATCCACTATTATTAGTAGAACATGGGGTAATATACTTTAACTCCCTTAAAGTTCTATATAAATAAAATGCAGTAAATTTCAGGGAAACTAAGTAAAGAGGAAATAAATTCTAGAGTGAATTAATAAAGATGATTTATGATTTATTTGAGTAAAAACCTTGTATAAAGAATTTAAATACATTTTAAAATATGCTGTATATCTACTTTCAGAAAATAGATTCTCTCTTCTTATCCACTGACTTATCAACAAAAAGCCAGTTCCTTTCAGGGAACAATATAGAAATCTTATCGTCTGAATAACACTATTAGGAATCAATGTAACACAGAGGGGAAGACTGGTCAATGTGGGGACATTCTAGAATTTGCCCTAATATTTGAAGCGATTGATAAATATTTCTGCAAAAAGCCTATGTGGAATACTCTAATCTAAAAATAACTAAAGTGAAATCATTTCATTATCTGTAAAGTGAGAGGGTTGGATGAGAGGGTCATCCAGAATAATTTATCATATTTATGCCAAATGCAAAGAAAGGTCGATGTAGCAGAATGGCTCAGAAATGTACTTGGAGGAGGCAGGGTCACATTAGAGGTGAATGCTAGAGTAAAATCCCTAGCCATGTGCTCAGTTTTAAAGCCAACCTGCATAGAGTGAGCTGAATGGTGAAGAGGTTGGGTACCCAGGGCTTAAAGGAAGGGGATAAAGTGAACAGGCCAGCACGAAACAAGATAAAAGAGCAATGAATGAGTGGGCCCCGGAGAGGAAGGAGCAAGATTACTATGGCTACCAAGCAAGTTATGTCATTATTGGCACAAGCATTGTTTGTGACTGTCAGCGGCCGTGCCAAGTGGGAAAGCCCCAGATTTATCAACAGGGTATATTTTGTGGCTTCTGGTTTAGGACTTGGCCAAGGGGAGTGTTATAGGCACTTGTGGTACAGTGTTACATATACTTATCTTTTTCATTTCTAATTATAACAAACACTGGAATAACATCAAGTATTGAACCATGTGTTCTATGTTCCATGTTTGTGCTATTAAATTCTGTAAATATTTTCCTCCAATTTAAACTATTGTTAGTCACTTAAAAGTGTTTTGCAACTACATTAATTCTTTCAACCCACTATGATATGTGAAAATAATTTATATAAAGATAATGCATTAAGCCTTGCTTATAAATGTGTGGGGATTTTCTAAAAAATAAACCACAGTTCCATCTCTAAGAAAGTCTTTGAAAATGTGTAGCCAGTCTTTAGAAACCACAATCAGGTTTTGATGTAGTTGCAGATTTCAGTTTTAATAAGGATGTTAAAACTTGTAAACATTACTATTAGTTTCTATTTGGAAAATTCTTTAACAGGAGACAAATCTAGTAGATTAATTTTAGATGTGCTGTTTTACTAAATGCTGCCACCTTCCAACCATCTGTGATAATAATATAAACTTAATGATTATAACAATTTGCATAAGAAACAATAATGAAAATAATGTGCCAGGCTTCCACTACGCACTATACATGATTTACCATATTCAATCATGAGAACATTTTGTATGAAGCATGTAACACCACCAGATCCATTTTACAGAGATGGAAACTGAGTCCTTATGTGGTTTGTCCAAGATCACATGTCTATGAAGTCTCATCTGTGACATTGAATAACTTAATTTGAATTCAGAAACCAAATAATAGCTTCTGTAAATACCATTGCCATAGATTCCTGTATGTATTGCACTGGTAGTATTAAAATGTTTGTTGGCGGTGGCAAAATCAATAGAGGCCTTTACCTGACACCTACAATAGAATCCTCTGGATAGCAGGAGAGAAGGGATTATAGATTTCATTTTACCTGATCTGAGGCTCTGAGGGGAATGGTGAAAGAATTATAGCAAATGGAAACCCTGGGAGAGTATTAGTGGATCAGTTTATAGTAGAAGTGCAATTATGTTTATTTTTTTAAGTGAATGAGCATAGCTGTGTGCCAATAAAACTTTATTTATGGACACTAAAATTTGAATTTCATATAATTTTCATGTGTCAAAAAATAGAATTCTTTTGATTTCTTTTAACCATTTAACAATGTAAAGATCCACAGACGATACAAAATGGGTGGTGGGCTAGATTTGGCCTGTGGGCAATACTTTTCCAACTCCTGGTCTTAATACATACTCTTTTGACATTTATTTGCTGGCAATTATGTAGCTTCTATTTCATTATTAAGTGAGAATAATACAAAATTTTGCTTAAGGCTTTGTCTAAACTGCCGGTGTACCAATTTTTAAGACAAAAATTTAAAAATCACTTGTCAAAATCAAATATACTGCTAGAGGAACTAGCTAAGTTTCATTTATTTCTTGAAGTCACTTCTATACAGCTCTCATGCACATAACAGGGAACACACCTTCATTTCACAATGGCATCTGGCTGCACTTCTGATTATAATACAGCAAGTGCAAGTTTACTTCGAAATGTACATTTATATACCCTATATAAATTAAATACGCTACACTAGGATGTGTAATAGCAAAAGCACGATTTTGAAATCTTATGACTAGACCACTTCTGCTTGGCTTAATAAAAAATGTACCCAATCATTTAAATCTGGCCATTTGGGGTATGACAGGATATAAAATGTTTGTCATGTAATATTTAACAATTTACCTTTTCATAAAATAATCTTCAAACTTGAAACCTTTTTACTGAATTGTTATATGTTTATATTATGATAGCAAGATTTAGCAACTTGGCTAATTTTTTTTAAATTTTGTTAAAACAGTAGCTGAATGAATCTTTTCTTTCTACATTTAATGTGTTAGGTTGCTTCCAAGTCAATTTCCCAGCCAAAAAAAAAAAGAAAAAGAAAAAAAAGAAAGAAAGAAAAGAAAAGAAAAGAAACAACAGTCTGAGATTCACTTGAGTATTTAATTCAAACCTATATTTGTAGTTTCTAAAATGTTGATCCACAGACCACTTTCTTGCTACACATGTGTACCAACGAAAACAAAAGGCAGAGAATCACTGCCATCCCTACAAAAGGAATGGCTCCTTTTCTAACATTCTTTAAAAATATACATTGTACAGTCTTTGCGCCTCACCAAAGGTGGCAATGTAATAAATACACTGGCTTAGTTCTCCTCCCTGTTCAGCAAGGTCCACCAACTATCTGTTATAAGCCCTCTCCTTTTTGGATTTCTCCAGGGCTCTGTCCATTGTTTTCTCGTTCTCCCCTCGACATCTGGGACAGTACCACTTGCCCTTTGGTTTATGAGTCAGTTCTACACAGGAGAAGTGGAACCACTCGATGGGGCACTCGTCATTGTCACCACCGATCATTTCTCCATAGGAGACCGGATTGCACAGACAGTACGTGGGCTCGTTTGGGTGGATGGGACGGTCTGCAGGGGATGCTTCCCTCTCTGCTTTGGCCTTGGAGCGTTTCTTCTTCTGGGAGGCCTTTGCTTTCTTCTCCTTAGGCGTTCCTGCGGTGATGTCATCACGGTCGTGATTATTGGCTGCATTCTCCTGGTTTTCATTGTTGCGCTGTCTCCCAGACCTCTTGTGATCGGGCTTTTCTGCCTGTGTGATTGTCTCGATCTTGGACTTACCCTGGCCAGCTTGGCCACTGTGTTCAGTGGTGTCCTTGACCTCCTGGTGCGCCTCAAAGAGTTCCGCGGGGCTGTCCAGCTGCCCGGTCCTGTTCTCCACCAGCTCCACCGTCTGACTCACAATCTGGATCTCCTCGTCGCCCAGCTCCTGGCTCCCGATCAGGCTCTCTGAATGCAGTGCCGCACTCTCCTCTTCGGGGTGCTGTCCGTCTCCCGTTTAAACCTCTCATAATACTCATCTAAGTCCTTCAGGATTTCGGAGCCATCCCGGGCACCGACCACCGAGAGCGCCCGGGTGCGGGTCACTCGTGTTTCCCCCGTTCCTCCCGGCCGCTGGCCTGCCCCGCGGGTCCCAGGGGCCTGGGTGGGACACATAATCTTCGTCCTCGGTGGAGCCAGCCAGGAACGCAGCTAACAAGCCTTGCCCCCGCACGGGACGCCGCCATTGCTCCCGCAATTATGTTTATTAATTACACTTTAAATGAGTTCAATACCCCTCATAATCTGCTGTTTGCCAAACTTACTTTAGTCACTTCTTTCCTTCCTTTAAGCTTCCTACCGCCCTACTGACCGTCCCTGGGTACACCATGCTGCTTCCACATCTTAATGCCTTAACTAGGCTCCCCCTCTATTTGTGATCCATCTTCTCTTTCATTGTAAAACTAATCATTGGCATGAGCTCTCAAATGGCACTTGTAAAAATTGAAGTGTTGGCCCTATGCGATTCCATTATTCTTTATTTACCCTTATTTTCTTGGGCTTCCTACATTGCATTCTCTCTAGTTGAGCACTAGTGTCTACAAGTTTTAAGGAAAGTATTAAAGCATTTAGCTCTTGTTGTCTTATAGGAGTTAGGCCAGAACACAAAGACATGCTCTATGTTAGAGTAAAAATGATGAATAACTGCTTATATCAGTTAGTGGGTAAAAGGGCATATAAGTAAAACTAATATAAACCAGGGCACCATTGAGAGAAATTTTTTGGCTTGGGCCCTGAGTGTCCTGTGAATTCTTGCTGGGTATATAAAAAATGTGAGACTGATTTGCTTGTTACTCATGATAAAAACAGTGAAGTCCCAAATTTAGTATTTCTAAGTCATAACATAATTCTGTTAAGTATTCAACAGTCAAATGGATCGCTCTGTATCTCCATCCTAGAGCCTGGCAAAGAGAACTGACATAAACCGGAAGCTAATGTTGCCTGTTATGCTGTAAAGTAATGAGGTTCTTTACCTCTGATGCAGGAGTGGCATGTCTTGTGTTTTATTACAAAAACCATGAAATAGAACCAAGTCAAATTATTAACTCAGAATTAAGTGAAATCCAATAATTTTCACAGTTCTTAAAATATGCAAATGACTATAACACCTTGATCCTTTCCTAATTCCACAACAAAATAAACCTAAATTATCTTAATTTGACTTTCCCCTGAAGCAAATCTTGAATCATGGATATGAATATAATTACGTTATTTACTAATAGCAGAAAACACTGTTAGTTGAATAGAAAAATGAGACAAAAAGAGAACAAAAAAAGCATAATTATATATTCACTTGTTAATGTAATGGATTTCCTCCCACTATAAAAACTTTAGAAGTCAAGGTAAAACTTCAGAGTTATTCCATTTAAGAGATAGTATGATGGGATATTTATATGGGAATTCTCAATATCCATTGATTAGGATATATGTGTGTGTATATATATATATATATATATATATATATATTGATTTTTACAGGTGGGAAGAGAGAGGGATAGAAAGTTAGAAACATCTATGAGAGAGAAACATCAATCAGCTGCCTCCTGCACACCTCCTACTGGGAATGTGCCCACAACCCAGGTACAAGCCCTTGACCAAAATCGAACCCAGGACCTTTCAGTCCACAGGCCAATGCTCTATCCACTGAGCCAAAACAGCTAGGACAGGGGCTACTCTTGAGGGGTATTAAATACTTGGATTTCCAAGATGCCTGGCATGGGCAGAGTTATATCTGGATTTGGATAAAGCCATTAAGATAGAAAAATGTATCTATAGGAGTTGGAGTTTACTTGTATCCACTGAAATTGTAAGATTAAAGCTATGTGATTGGGGCAACAAAATGTCAACTACAGTGCTAAAAATAGCCCACATGGCATGAAGAAACCACATGTTAGAGGGGCTCATAGTCATGTTTTCTTAGCCTTTGATGTCAATGCCATCAGGTAAAATAACTTAGCCTACTTACTAATGAATAGCATATTTTGCTTTGCTATTTTCAATTGTTTTTATTTTTCTTACTATCATCTTATCTTTATATAATATCCTATTATGAAGCCCAGTGGGTCACTAGGCTTTCAATACATGTTTATTGAAAGAAAATAGAGTGATAAATATATACACAATAAGTTCCCACAATGCATAGCTAAAAATAATTGAATCACAGGGATTGAATATAAATGTTCAAATATATTTTCTATGGTATAAGGGTACATAATGGAGAAAGCAACCTTGAATAATCCAATTTTAACATGTGATTACATGTTAAAGGCTTGACTCATGCTTTACCCTAAGATGAACAATGCTGGCCAGCTAAAATGAGAGCTGGGAAAATCCTGGGGCATCACTTTATCCCCCAGGAGGAGAAGTCACTTGTGAATAATCAGAAATTGGCTGCACAGGAAAACTTTACTAGTGCCAGAGTTTCCATTCAGAAATGAATACAAGTCACAGGATGACTGAAGGAAAAGAAATAAAACAAGCATGAATAATGCCTACCATATGCCAAGAACCATGCCACACTGTTCACATGAATTCACACTTTGGCCTCTTCTCCCCAACAGTTCTATGAGATTTCTACTTTATGTAGTGGAGAAAACTGGAAAGTTGAAGCATATTTTCCCAAGGGCAAAAAATAAATAAGAGCAGATTAGGGGTGTGAATCCAGGTCTGTCTGACTCTAAAACCTATGCTATTCCTACATTCATAAACAATGACACAATAATAAACAAACAAACAAATACATAAATAAATAAATAAATAAATAAACCTGAAGTACAAGAGAAAAAGATAAAATATAAAACATAGGTCTATAATTAAACACAATTGCAAATCCAAAATTTACTGAAAATATTCTACAATAAAAACTGAGTGATGATTGTCTTTTGTGCCTCTACAATATTGATCCAGAATTCACCTTAACATCTGCTGAAATGCATTAACTAGCAAACCTTCACATCCATAATCAATACTGGAGCTCAATTACAGTTCATCCTGGGATCTCACTGCATTTAAATACAATTTTCCCTATAGCCTTACAGGAATTCCTAAATATAAAATAGTGGACAAAAAGATATGTTTCACCTTAACCATAGGGCTGTTGCCTTGGCAAAATTCCCCATGGCCATAGTTCCCACTGGCCTAAAATAGCCCATAGTAGGCATAGAGGCTTTTAAAACATTAATAATAAATTACAATGAATTACATTTCTGATATTTATAAATGGCTTGAGAAAATGAGACTCCATGGTCATTTTTCTCCCCGGGTAAAATAGTTAACACATACCAATGTAAATTAAAACAGAGCCACCAAGGATTGAAAACCATTATGCAACATCTATTGAGAGAATGGGTAATTATTTGCATTGCTTCTCTATTTAACAGCCCAATCTGCCTGTTTTTCAATTTGATGACACCTAGTGTTGCATTACCCCAACCTTAATGTTCTGTCTCACGCATTAAGGCCACATACTCAATATTGTTAAAATTACTGACTCCATCCATTCAGCAATTGGTAAATACCTTGGAGTCATAAATTTAGCTAATATACTTCAGTCAGTTGCTATTTCAACTGCCTCTCAGCTGTAATTTGCCTTCACCTCTGTAGAGAGAAATAATCCTTATCTGACTGCACAGGAGTACTGCAAGAGTCCTGCCATCACACACAGTCTTTGCAGGCAAGTTCTTGACCACATTTAACTCTATAAAGGAACACAAGTATGACTCTGTATTGATGATATCCCCTTCCAAAAGGTTCATTTGATATAATCATTCAGGACATACTAATACTTGCAAAAAAAAAGCTCACAAAAGAAGACTGGGTCATTTCCCCAAAGCCTTACTTAAATTCCTAAAAATTATTAGGTAAACTGAGACCACTCTGACCCTGTCAAGAAACAACCATTGACCCTCTCAGCCAAACATCTTTTAGGCCTTTGAGGGTTCTTTGAGGCAATATACTCCTCAGTTATAAAATTTAAAGCAATTCATACTGTTTCTTGAAAATCAGTCTACTTTGAATGGGGACATTCTACAACAAAATGCTCAAGAATCTGTCCAAATGGAAAGACACCAAGCATTTTAATCAGTGTTTCCTAGAGACTTTGTGTTAGCCAAGATGGCCATAAGTTGTCCATGGACATCTGGTGTAAGAAATTGCCCTCCTAGTTTATATAGTACCTATCATTGGAGTGGCCATTCTGAATGCATGCAGGACTCTTAAAGAAACAGAGGTTCTAATAGGCCTTAAGCCCAAGATGATCCATATATAACTTATCTTATGTCTTGGGTCATAGAAGAAGCACCCCACAAGTTTAGCACGATTAAAGAGCCTTTCTTCTAAAGGGTGGTGTCAAATGGAAGTCCTCTAGCATATCTTGCCAGATACCAGGATTCTAGTGGAAGACTCTTTTGTCCTGAAACCCGTTGGTCATTTGGGTACTCCCTTGGGTTCCTTAGTGAACAGCAAAGTGAGTTCTCATACTTTATGAACAACAATACCACCATCATACAATGGGGCACACTGAAGGGCTTCTATTTTTATTTTTTTAACAGGATGTTCTTAATTAAAAATGGAATCTAAAGGTCAGAATAATTGACTATACTTTAAGCAGCCACCTCAACACTGAGTATCCTGGCCAATATTTGGCCCTCTCTTAACATTTTTACAGACTCTTGGTCATTGCTAAAGATTTGGCCATCTGGTATGGCAATAAAAACAGTTGTTTAACCAAAGTTGACTCTTTTGGTGTAGAAAAACTCTGATGATTTCTTGTTTCATAAAAATGCATAAAATAAAGATCACACAAGTTCTTGCACTTCCTATAGTAACAATAAAAGGCACTACCAAAATGCACTTTCATCCTTTCAAAGTTTCGTGCTCTATTATTGATAGTAACTAAGGCACTCATTTCACTCTCAAAAATATACAATCCTATATTCTTGAGCAATACATTCATGGAACATTTGTCTTCCTTACCAGCCTCAGACTATAGACCTTATCAAGTATGGTTTTGGCTTGTTTAGTCAAGTTCAAATTCAGTTCATTAAAATGATCCACACTTTAGCCAACTATTAGAGGTGGGCTGTAATGAAGAGTCAGATTCAATGTTTAGTGTTTGACTGCTGACAAGCCCCATAACTCCCTTTTCTCTTTCTGCTCTATATTTGGAAGTAGATACGAAGCTTGATGTCTCTCCTTTGGTAATGGTGGGAATTCCAAACCACATACCCTGTTTCCCCGAAAATAAGACAGTGTCTTATATTAATTTTTGCTCACAAAGATGCGCTAGGTCTTATTTTCAGGGGAAGTCTTATTTTCCATGAAGAAGAATAGGGTACACATTTATTGTTGAACAAAAAAAGGAAATTTATTACCTGTATACGGTACAGTAATAGTTGTCATCATAAACCAGCATAACCAGACAAACTATGAATCCTACGGTATCAAGAATTTCTTGTTACTACCATTATTTCCATGTACAAAAATCTATGGTACATTTACTGATACTGATATTTACTGGTATGAGCACAAAGTAAGATTTATTCAATGACAGTCATGTCATCATCTTCTGAAACATCATCATAACAGTCCAAACCCTGAATTTCCTGTGACTCCATTTCTTTCAGAATGAGTGCACCAAATCTCTCATGTTTAGCAATAGCACTGTCCTTAAATGAGTACTTCTTGTCAAGGTGGCTTGCTCTTAGTGCATTTGCAATGCAACTGTCAGTGATTTTCTCCCATGAATTCTTCACCCAAGTCACAACCTCTTGCAGTTTAGGTTTCACAAAGTTTCCACACTGATTTCTCTCCATTCTATTTTCAATGTAGTCATTAATTTCCATGCAGAAATTGTCCTTGAATGGCTTGTTTATTGCAATATCAAGAGTCTGGAGATAGGCAGTCTTTCTTGTGGGAATCATTATTTGATCTATTTTTCTTTCATGAAGAAATTTCTTCATGTCTTTAGTGCAGTGAGTGATGGCTGCATCCCAAACTAGCAGACCTCTTGCTCCCACCCATTTCCTTATAACTGCTTGTGTGGCCCAGCCTTTTTCAGTTTCAAGAATAAAAATATTATTGAGGAGGTCTTATTTTTGGGGTGATGCCTTATATTACAGTGAGAGGCAAAACTGGAAGTAGGTCTTATTTTGAGGGGATGTCTTACTTTTGGGGAAACAGGGTAAGACACATCTTATAGGAAAGAACTCTCACTCTACCCCATCTCTCCTATCTACCATCAATATCCTAAACACAATCTCAGTTCTCTGCTTTTTTAAGCCTTTCTTAGACCTGTTTGTGAGCATATTGCGGTTTGCCCCAGAAAAGTCTCATTTGCTAGTAACAAACCTTTTCATATTCTCTTTTTGAGACTGTGGCATCATCAATCTTGATATCTAATGAAATCTTAAGTTTTAGAGGATCCATGGTACCTCTATGGTATGACCACAACAAAAATGTATTTTGGTTATTTTGACATAGATACCTCTAATGTAACAGCTCTTGGCATTATAATGCAGTTTAATTGCATTACCATTATCAAAAAGCATTAATTCCTTCTTGAAAGTCTCTCTTTTTTATTTGGAGAAATTAAAATGCAAAATTCTAATTAAAACTCCTTAGAGCAAACTTTTCTTGCAACTACCATATGGTCTTTTGGATATGGCTGGCTAAGCCTTGTAAAAAGAGAAAAAAAAGTATATACTAGTATTTTCTGTGTACATTTTGTAAAATTTAACTCCCCAGACATTTAAACTGTTGTTCCCTGTCAAATTAGCAATGTTATAATTGGTTCTGCTCTTAGTTATTTTTTAAAATATGTTCAGTGGTTTATTTTCTCAAGGTTAAATTGTGAGTCCATATTATATTTAGTACATATTTCATAGAAAGTTTGTTCTTCCAGAAGTTATACTTTCAGAGTATTTACGTTTCACTAACTCAAATATATGTTAGAAAAGCCATCTGGCATTCAAAAACAATTACATTTGCTCTTCATTTTTCTTCCTTGTAAACCTTAATAATCTCTGTTGAGCAATCAATCCTATTTTATTGACATTTGTGAACAGTGGCATTTTTGAAGAATGTCTAAACATCACCCTTTTGCCCAGGGCACGTTTGATGATTGTGTAATGTTCGGGTTGTTAGTGTTAAAAAGCTTAACAAATGTGGGAGCTATATTTATACACATGACCCTAAGAATAACCTTTTTGAAACACACACACACACACACACACACACACATACACACACACACACACACACACACACACAACTTATTGAGAGAGTTAATGCTTTTTAGGAAAGAGTTTTAAATATTAAAAAGGGACTTGAAGTTTAGAGAAATGAAATGGGAGGAAGAGCATCAGGATTAGTAGTTGAGATCATCAATGCAGAAAAGAACTGGATTCTATGTCCAGTAAAACTACCACAGAGAACCAGCATCGTGTTAGCAGAGTGTGTGCTGAAGGGAAGTTTCCTTTCATGTGGTGCTGAGGGGCTGTGTCCTGCTGCTGCTGGTGACACATAGGGTATATAGTGTTTGGCCACTGAGGACAGTTAGAGTGAGCAGCAAATAACCCTTCAAACTAAATCAATCTCCTTGACATCTTGAAACCCACTTTTGGATTTAGACTCTCTTTGGTTTGGATAAGAAAAGCTTATACTGAAAGAGAGTCTGATCTTTCTAAAATCATTATTGATTTTCTCTTTCTCCATTTCCTGACTTTTCTCAACAGAGTTGAGCACTTTGTGTGGACTTCAATTTTCAAAACACACACACCTATTTCATTAGAATAATTTCCACAAATGTTCATTGCTTCCATTGAGTTCAAACCTTATTTGAGGCCATGTAATAGATTATATTCATCTTTCAATTCTTTCCCTCTTGCATAGAATTTGATATAATGTCTAGATATATTTCTGTGATGTGTTATCTTATTGGAAAAGTAAACAGACTTATCCAGGATTATTAAAGACTTGTCAGTAAGACCCCACTTTTAACCCAGGAAATCCAGAAAATTTGCCTCTGCTCCAGGACACTAGCTCACTGCAGTTGAGCACTCATAGTTTTCATGTATCACATTTTACTACATATGATATTATATCACAATTAACCACTGAACAGTAGGCTCCTCTTTTTTTCTGGGCAAGATTGTACCAGGTTTACCTTTGCATTCCACACAGAGTATTGTGCAGAGATGCATTTAATAGATGTTTTACGTGCTGTTTCTTTAGAACATATATCTAATACTATTAATTTACTGACGACTATCCTAGATAAAATCTGTTTATTTAAGACTGTTTCCACAGTCTTTTGAACACAATAGACATTGAACAAGCATTTATTAAATTAAAGAAAAAATAAATTGGTTGGTCTGGCAGAGAACTGGAAAATGTGTAACTTAAAGTAGAACAAGTATAACCATGCAAACAGAAATTAACTACACTGCTCACCCCGTAGAGTCTTTCTCTTTGTACAGTCAGAAACTTTCTCCTTGTAAAGACGGGGAGCTGTAAACTTTAAACTTTAAACTTTCCTTGTCAAGATGTACACATTTTATACACCGGCTTCTCAAGTTCTAGAGGGAATATCTAAAACCTGGAGGAGACAGAGGGGAAGTGCGTTCTGCTCTGCGCATGCTCTTAACCCTGGAGGTGAGTCCTGTGTCCTCTCCTGTTCACCTTCATGCTGGAGAGGAAGCAGCTCAAATGCAGCCTGCTTCACGCTCTGCTGAGGTATCCTGGCACCTCACTGGAAACTGCCTCTATATTTTTGGCATTAGGGACTGTCTACAAACCTGGAAATGTATGTTGACATGAACCATAATGAACGCTTTGTAACTCACACATATGAGGCTCCACAGCACTAGCGTCCTTCTCTTAGCCTAGTTTCTGCAGACTCATGGATAGCTAACTTTTTTCTGTTTCCTCATAAACTCTGATGTGAACCTTGCCATTAGCCACAGAAGGCCTGTCTTGGAGATGTGGCAAGTTGCTGTAGGATGGCCAATACCTTGTATACACAGCACTTACATAGTTCTCAAGACCATCTGGCAGAGTTTTTCCTTTCCTTTCAGACAGTATCTGCTGATGGAGATTAAAAATCTGTCTCATTATAAATTTGAAAATAAAGAGTTAATAGGTGCAATCTATGAACCAATGGACAGGCAGATTGGATAGAAATGTATGTCAACAAAATATTTCATCCAAGCTTAGGGAGAAGGTGTTCAGGAGACATGGACTAGCAAAGAAGATAGAAAAGGTCATAGAGAGTGAATTGAGATGGCTTCCAGAAATGTGTAAGCAGCCAAGAAAGGACAGAAAGAAGCACAGAAGCAAAGCAAAGCAAAATAGCAAAACCCAAATGTTATAGTTAAAATTCAATGCAGATCACAGTAAATATAGTGGTATCCAGATTTCAGCAAAGCAACACTGGCCTTTGATGCTGAGATAAAATTAGCTCAAGTTTTTATCTCAAGTTCTGTGGGGAGTCCCATCCCAATACATGCAAGGATTAAAATTCTCATGGTCATTTCTGGAAGATCATTTTGCCTCTGGGATACTCAGATAGTTTCTCCTACAATTCTTTGTTTTTGAAGCAGTGTTCATTGACAGCTTAGAAATGCCAAGCTATTTTTTTCGACCTAAGCAAGGGTCACTTCTTAAAATTAAGTATAGATCTTCCTAGTCCAGCCTATAGCTGTTCTAGTGACCACTTTCTATACTAGTGTCCTGATACAGGCTCTCACTTTCCTCTTTTTCTGCCTGTGTAAACTAAAAAATGCTCCCCTCAAGAGTATCCTTTTAATCTTGAAACTTGTGAATGTCACTTGTGAATGTTACACAAGACCAATATGATCAAGGTAATGACCTTGAAAAAGAGTATTCTGTCTGGTTCATCCCTAAATGCAATCACATGTGTATTTATAAGAAGGAGAGAGTGGGAGAATTTACAAGAAGATATAAAGAAGAGAAGATAATATGCAGATGGGGCAGATAGATATTTGAAGATGCTGACCTCAATGATTACAGTGATGTGGCCACAAGCCAAGGAATGTCAAAGCCATCAGAAGCTCAAAGAGGTGAGGAATGGATTCTCCCCTAGAGTCTCCGGAGGGACCACAGCTTTGCCTATATCTTATTGAAACAAAGTGACACTGATTTTGGATTTTTGGATTCCAGAATTGTGAGATAATCAATTTCTGTTGCTTTCTGCCATCAAGTCTGTGATAACTCTTCTGCAACAACTACTGGAAACATACATTTTCACTCCTCTCTTTCCTCTGCCATATTTTTATTCTTCTCTGCTCTCTTTCACCCTAATTTTTGTTGGTGTTGTTCCTCTGCAGAGCAATTAACTGTCTCCTTGTGTGTACCCTGGATTTCAGGATGCTCACGTTGGATGACCGACATAAGCAGCAGTGTGCAGTGCACTGACAGCTTTGTAAAAATGGCCAACACTTCCTATAAGCATTGTCAGAAACTTAGGTGACATTGCATTTCTGAAGTAGAGATTTCCTGCATAAGCAATCCTACCCTCACCTTGAGTTCTGGGCAAAGTGGTAATGAAGAAGCCTGAGAAAAATAGTTTTCCTTTTTAATTTTCAGCACATCTAAGGATTTGTAATCAGCATAAAAACTTATGACAAACAGACATGTAGACTTTGAGAAATATTTTGAAGAAATGGGCAAAACAACTTCACATAAGATATTGAAAGCAAAAAAAAAAAGTCAAAAGCAGAGGAAACAAGCAGTCAGGCCATTTAGAGGAGAAACAGCTGATTCTGTAAATGCTTCCAGTCCTTCTATCAGAGCAGAGATGGAATAAAAACTATTCTTACAACACATCATAGCTTGAGATTAGTTGTTAAAGGTCAGTAATTGGTTAAAATATCTGTACATTTGATAATAATGAATTTATTGTGAGCTCTATCAGAGATTGTTTCTCAGAGGCTCTGGAGGTACCTGTTCAACATTTAGCAGAGTTTCCAGGCATTTGATCAGGAGCTGAATCAGGCTCTCTGATAGAGCTGACATTTTATATCTTTAACAAACTGAATTTTAGAAGCAATCATCTTCAGAGTCAGGTTAAAATATTCCCTTTTTGTTCCATACCTCAGTTTAAGACTCATAACATCTTCTCTAGTGAACACCCTAATGGGAATGGGCTGTGGTTTTCCTCTACATGGAATGGGCACTCTTTTGAAATGGTATCTGGGTTGATCTACCTGGATTCCCTGCCATGTGGTAGAGAAATAGAAGTGGTTGAAACTATTTTTAAAGGCATCATAAGGGACATCTAAAAACCACTCATACAGAGCTGAACTGCCTAAACTACTGAGCATTCCAATAGAATCAACTCTTAAAAGAACCGAGAAGGAATATATCCAAAATTGCCACTGCTTTTGGTTTTTTTCTTTCCTTTCAAAAGGCTTAGACTGAAGACCACTGCTTTCAGCTTTCTGGATGTTTCGGAAACACCTGAGGTGTAGAGTAAGACAGGCAGTAATTCTCAAGGTCACTAAGTCTGGAGTCTCACAGGAGGAAATGAAACATGGCTTTTTATTTAGGACCAACATTACATAATGTAACATGATATTTCCAACTCAGGGGAAAATGGGTATTTTGTTGTATTTGTTATAAAACTTCTTTTTTCTCTGATTCAGGTACGTTAAGAGAGACAAATTGTTCATTTTATTTTCCTGACTAGAACATTTGATTTAAAGATAATCTGGTAAAGGCTAATAAAGCAAAAGTGCCCAGGCTTTATTTTTAAGTTCGCCCTACTAAAACAGATCTGTTTTTATTTTCAAAGTAAAAACTTAAATATATGGTATATAGATTTGGAATTTTACTGTGTTTCCTAATTTTAACAGTTATCTGGAACCAATGCACCAGTAAACAATATTTATTAGCTGGTAAATACTATTTCTAAAACTAGTTATTTTGCAAACTACTCCCTCTGAAAAAGAATGGACTTTCATATCACTAGGAATTCCATAAAAACTATCTTTTTCATCACTGTTTACATAAAATAAAAAATACTGTAAATTGAGGGAAATAATTCACTTTTAAAATGTAAACAATCCCCCCCCCCTCCACCCTTTTGGCAGGAGGACATCAATTGTTTATAAAAGCTCCAGAGTTTCTTTACGTAAGAGAACTCACCCTCTATGTCACTGGGATTTTATTACACTGGGGATAAATCATGCACCCATGGCATGTTTTCATGGCACCTCCTTGTCAGAGAAACTTGTTTTGCTTATCATGAGATGCTCAGGAAATTAACACTCCTCCTCTCTGAAAGGGTCACAGACAGCCAGATTGAAGAACAGATTGCCTCTACAATTCCTTCATCCTTTTGTCACACCTTAATAATTATGCACCATAAGTACCAACATGCCTCCTCTTGTGAACTGCTTATGATCACAGTACCACAGAGGCAGCTGATATGAGCACAAGGGATCTGGAGCATTAACTGGATCCCTTTTTTTTTATCAGGTCCTGGGTACAAGGCAATGAATTAAAATGAAAGTGCAGCACTCCAATGAAGCCCATGAAAAAAATGTTCCCAACTTGATTATTGGAAAGGAGAAAATGGTGATATGTCATACTGGAGACATGATTTCTATTGTATAAGCATAGACAAATGACTTATAATAACCTCTTAGCTGAAAGAGACCCCAACATTGTTTTACTTTACTTTAATAAGTCATAATGAAGCATTTAAAAAATAACTTACTTGAACCAAAATAGAAAGATATAAAAGTAAAAAT
Source organism: Antrozous pallidus (assembly GCA_027563665.1). Taxonomy (NCBI): domain Eukaryota; kingdom Metazoa; phylum Chordata; class Mammalia; order Chiroptera; family Vespertilionidae; genus Antrozous; species Antrozous pallidus. The sequence goes on from CM050514.1 coordinate 90,984,670, forward strand.
CAAAGGTAGAAAGTTAATACTTCAATAAATTTTTCTATGAATAAATTAGGGTGAATCTGTCAAAAAGTAATAAGATAAATATTTGTTTAAAAATATCTGAATTACATATGATTTATGTTTAATGTTGGACAATGAAAGCAGACCATCTTAAATGATATTAATATTTATTCTAATAATGTTTATTTATTGAAACAGCAATTTTACTTTCCTACTCTTTATAGTATTTATGTGCAAATTTAGTAGCCATTTCTTGCTGGTTATACTTTGGAGACTAATGTTAACTACTGTTTGAAATAGTCTATATAACATAGTATTTCTATCACAGCAGTTGGTAACCCAAAACTACACATTGCTGAGATAATTATTCAGAATAATTGGTATGCCAAGTTTCTTTTTAAAAAAATTAAAGTCATTTTTATTTTGTCAATGTATTCGTTTAGCACTTTTTTTTCCCTTTAAATGAATTCAGTGCCTCACAAAAGTGCTGGATTGACAGACTTTTGGAGAGTGCCTTTTGTTTATCCCTCAAATGAGGACAGCATGGGCAGCAGCAGGAGGAGCTCCCACTTTTAGGCAGGTGGAACGCTCAAAAAAGAAAATTCACACTCCTGTCAATACCATTTAAAGTTCTCACTCACACCCATTTCACATGAAATAAAGCATTTTGTGGTTGTGACTCACATCGCACTCTCCTTCCCATGCTTAACTGAAGTTTTTCCAGCCAATTCTAGAATTAATATAAATCTGCCCATGTCACTGGCTCAGGGTGAAAGCCTGCAAAACTAATACCACCATTTCTAAACTCCAATAATACATCACTTTTTATCTGTGAAATTCTTCTTGTCTGACTGGAAATGAAAGAATATAAACTGAAGATAGTCAACAGGAATCTGGTTTGTTTTATGTGTGTGGACATAACAGATATTTGTTCAATCCAAAGACAGTAGTTATCACTTTATTAAAAAATTATATATATATATATTATTCTTTAAAGTATTACAAATAGTAGTACATATGTTTCCTTTTTTCCCCCATTAACCTCCCCTTGGCCTCTCCTACCCACCAGCACATGCTCTCACCTGCCTCCCCCCGCAACTAGTGTCTTGTATCCATTGGTTATGCTTATATGCATGCATACAAGTCCTTCGGTTGATCTCCCACTGCACCTGCTCCAAACCCTCCCCTGCCTTCCTGCTGTCGTTTGACAGTCTGTTCAATGCTTCTTTGCTTCTGTATCTTTTTCCCCTTGTTTCTTTTCTTTAAAAAATTCTTGTATCTGCAAACTAGATATAAACATATAAGAACAAAAAATGTTTGAGTCTCAGTTTCAGTGTCCAACAGCTCTGAGTCTCAGTTTCAATGTCAAATAGTTCCTTATGTGTACATGTCAGCAACGGTATCTGGATGGTAGAGAAATGGTGGCAATGCAAGTACCACCCTCTCTGGTTTGGTCCTGGGCCGCCTGCAGTGATGCACAGCTACTGACTGTTAGCATGGCAAGGTGTCCTCAGTGTCTTCCATTTCTGGCCTGTCTTTGCGGATGGAACAGACCTGGTAGTTCTTCTTTGTTGCAGGAATCCATATGGTCTTGGAGTTGTTTTCTGAAAACATACAAACATGTTCTCAACAAAAAGTTAATAAAGGAAACTTTTCTGTAAATTAGACTTGGGATTCTTTTTATTTTTGCCCCGATGATTTTCCTTTGGCTTATTTTGACATCTTGTGTGTTTTTCATAGGTATCCTGCTGTTAGCATTACAAATGGAAATTAATTTTCTGAAGTAAGAATTTTCTAAGTGTAATTTACTTACACGATATTTTTCCTTACATGATATTATACCACTATCTCTTCTTTTTTGTGATTAATGAGGGCTTTTGGAAATTTTATATTGCAGTCTTGGTAACTTTAAATTTTAATTTTTGCACAAAAATATGACTGCTTTAGGTTCTTCGCATGTTATGCAATTTTACAAACAGGTGAACTACTAATAGAAATTTTAGTTAATATTTTAGGAACAGTTTTTTATCCTGTACACTTAAATTTTCTTGAGTATTCACTTATATCAATTAACCAATTTAAATTAATCTGAAAAACTTGACTGTCAAATTTTACTGTCAAATTTTACTGTCAAATTTAATTCTCAAACAATAATCTTAGTTTGCCCTGTAAATATTTGTGGCAAGGATTATTTGCATTCTTGAGTAGGCCCTGAGCATTCTTGGTGCTAGACTAAATTTAGATATAGGGCTGCTGTGGCATAGACCCTCACACCCCTAACTTTTCAGGGGCCTGAACTCTCACCCCTTCTGAGGGAGGTCTCCTGCCCCCAAGGCTGCTTTACCTCCCATGCGCAGCTCAGATCAAGACCCAGGTTACAGACAGAGACTTGGCCAGCAGCAGTAGTTATCACTTTAAAGTTAAAGTCTCCTTTTTAGCTTAATTACCCATGTTCGAGGATGGGTAAAGATCTAACATGAGCTTTAGCATCCAAAAGTTTCTCCATGACATCATCATGTTAAAATTAAAAAAATATATAGTAATAATAAATTACTAGCTAATGCTAATTAATTGTTTGGTCACAGCATTTGTTTGCTTATAAATTATTATTGGTGAAAGTTCCAGAGTATATCGATTAAATTATTGAATTTTGTAATAGATCTTGAGTACTTCAGATGCTTAAGCCCTAAAAATATGCCATGCTATTTTTCATGGAAGAGAAAAATATTTTAATTCTAAAAATATGAAAATACAAGCCTATTGAAAACATGTAATAAAATAATTTTGATAATAGTTGTGTAAAGTAAAATCTTTCAATAAAAACTAAAATAAATCTGATAAAGTCCCACAGACTTCTAGTAAATCACTAATTTCTGGAGACAGTAGGAAGTGTTTTAGTATAGGTAAATATATGTATTGTATATTTATTTCACATAATAATAATATCATAAGGCAAACTATTTTCATTCCCAATATGAATAGTAGAGCAAAATAAAATTAAAATAAAATTTTAAAATTCTCTATTATTTTGTATTTCAAGATTTATACCCCTACTTTTTACCTCATTCAGTTTACCAGGTCAGCTCTAACTCTGAGTTTAGTTCTTTGACAGTGAAACTTTGAATTCTTCCTAGATATAACCACTTCACAAAAACCTTCATTCTTATTCTTTTCCAGATCCTAATTTTTTTCTCAGAAAAAAAATCTATGAAAATGTCCACTACTTACTACCTCCTAGTATTAAAATTTTCAGTTATCTATTATCTGAATTTGTTATTTTACATTTTGTCTGCTCCTATGCTCCTGGGGATGACTCTACCCATGTATCATTACATGTTATCTCTTCCTTTATTTGGTGATGGCCATATGTTACCTGAATTTCCCCCATCTAAATTTCTACTAAGTTTAAATTTCTACTGCATTTCTTTCTTACAGTTTTTAACAGCTTTATTGAGATATAGCTCCTATGTCATACAATTCACCCATTAAACTGTATAATTCAATTAGTTTTTTATATACACAGAGTTATGTAGCCATCATTACAATTTAATTTTAAAACATTGTTGTTATCCTAAAAAGAAACCTGCTACATATTATTGGTCACTCACAACTCCTCAACCCCTAAACCCCAGGCACCTCTGAAATCACTAATGCACTCTGTCTCTACAGGGTTGCCTATTTGAGACTTTTCATTTTTGAGGTTCATCCACATTGCAATATATACCAGTGCTCCACAGAATTGTGCAATGATTAGGACAATCTAATTTCAGAATATTTGTATTACCCAATAGAAACCTTGTACCAATGAGGTATCACCTCACACTTGCCAGAATGGCTATCATCAACAAATCAACAAATGATAAGTGTTGACCAAGTTGTGGAGAAAAGGGAACTCTAGTACACTGCTAGTGGGAATGCAGTCTGGTGCAGCCACTCTGAAAAACATTATGGAGTTTCCTTTAAAAAAGTAAAAAATGGAAGTGCCACTTGATCCAGTGACCCCACTTCCAGGAATAATCCTAAGAAACCAGAAATGGTAATCAGAAAGATTATATGCCTCTATATTCGTAGCAGCAAAATTCACCATAGATAAGATTTGGAAACAGCCTAAGTGCCCATCAGCAGATGAGTGGATAAAAAAATTGTGGTACATTTACACAACTAACTACTATGTAGCTGTAATAAAAAATAAAAAGAAAGAACTCTTACCTTTTGCAATAGCATGGATGGACCTGGAAAGTATTATGCTTAGCGAAATAAGCCAGTCAGAGAAAGATAGGTATCTCATGATCTCATTCATATGTAGAATTGAATGAACAAAATAAACTGATGAAACAAAATAGAACTAGAAACATAGAAGCATGGAACAGACCGTAGAATTTTAGAGGGGAGTAATTAACCAGGGAACTTATATGCATACTAGAGGCCCAGTGCACAAATTCATGCACAGGTGGGGTCTCTCTGGGTGGTCTTCAGGGATTGGGCCAAAACCTGCAGTCCAAAGCTGCCTGCAGCTCCTACCTGCTGCTCCTGCTCATCCTGGCCCCATGGTGCCTGCCACGGGCTAGCGCCCAATCATTCCTGATCTTGAGAGGCTTGCAATGCCACAGAAATCCTCACCAGCCATGAGCCCTGCATCTGGCGCCCTCCAAAGTGGAGTGGCCTATAGGTTCGGGCTGAAAACAGCTCTCCATCATCCCCTGTGGAGTCCTGGATTGTGAGAGGGTGCAGATCAGGCTGAGGGACCCCTCCAGTGCATGATGGGCCAGGGAAGTACCATGGGAGGGCTCCAGGGCATGTCTGGCCCTTCTTGCTCAGTCCCAATCGATGGGCCAGATGCCAGCAACAAGCTAACCTACCAGTGGGAGCATCTGCCCCCTGGTGGTCAGTGCATCTCACAGTAAGTGGTTGAGCAGCCTTAACATATCATTAGCATATTATGCTTTGATTGTTTGGTTATTCTGCTGTTTAGTCTATTTGCATATTACCCTTTTATTATATCGGATAGGTGTAATCCATGGACACAGACAATGGAATGCTGAAGGCTTAGGAGGGATGGTATGCCTTACAGGGAGTCAATGGGAAACACACACACACACAGAGGGGACATCTGTAATACTTTCAACAATAAAGATAAATTGTAAAAAACAAGCAAACAAGCAAACAAACAAAAACTTGTACCTATTAGTAGTCATTGCTGACCCCTGTTCCAGCTCTTGGCAACCATCAACCTACTTTCTGTCTCTATAGATTTGCCTATTTTGGACAGGTCATGTGAATGGGATTATGTAATATGTAGGTTTTTTTTATGAATGGCTTTTTTTACTGACCATAATGTTTTTAAGGCTTATCCATGTTGTAGCATGTATCAATACTTCATTTCTTATTGCCAAATAAAGTTCTGTTGTATGGATACATAACATTTTATTTATACACTAGAGGCCTTATGCACAACATTCATTCACATGTTGGGTTGGGGGAGAGGGAATATCCCTCAGCCCAGCTAGCACCTTTTCATAGTCCAGTGACTGCAGTCTGACATCTTTAGCGCTGGTGCAGAGGCAGGCTACTGCTATCATCAGCCATCAGCCCGGCTAGTGACTGAACAGTGCTCCCCCTGTGGGAGCACACTGACCACCAGGGTGCAGTTCCTGCATTGAGCGTCTGCCCTCTGGTGGTCAGTGTTTGTCATAGCTACTGGTTGTTCTTCTGTTTGGTCGATTTGCATATTACCCTTTTATTATATAGAATTCACTAGGTAATGGGGATTTAAGTCCCCCCCCCCATGTTTTATTTATGATGAATAATGATGCCATGAACCTTCATGCATAAGTTTTGTTTGGAAGTATTTTTCCATTTTTCTTGGATATATATGTAAGAGCAGAATTGTTGAGTAACAACACAATCCGATATAATAAAAGCTTAATAAAGCTTAATATGCTAAATGTCCAGTTGTCTAGGCATCTGTTCAATCAATCAAAGAGTAATATATTAATGATATGCTAAGGCCACTTCAACAGCTTATTATGACATGCACTGACCACCAAGGGGCAGATACTCTGATCAGTATTTTAGCTTGCTACTGGGGTCCAGCCGATCAGGACTGAGTGAGACAGCTGGATATGCCCTTGAGCCCTCTTGCAGTCACTTCCCAACTGGCCAACCTGCCCCATCCTTCCCTGGCCTCAATCGTACACCAGTGGGGACCCTTGGCCTTGCCTGGCCCTCTCACAATCTGGAACCCCTAAGAGGATGTCGGGAGCTGGTTTCGGCCCAATCCCACAGGCCAAGCTGAGGGATCGAACTGCTGTACAAATTTGTGCACTGGGTCTCTAGTGTTTAATATTTCAGGAACTTTCATATTTTTTCCAACACTTTACATTGCCAGCAGTAATATAAAAGTATTAAAATTTCTTTAAATCTTCACCAAAATGTTTGGTTATCTACTGTTTTTATTATAGTCATTCTAGTGGACAGAAATTGTATCTTATTTTAGTTTTGATTTACATTTCTTAATAGATAATAATGTTAATCATCTTATTGCATATCTACTGAGGTCTGGTGCACAAATTCGTGCAGTGGTAGGGTCCAGAAGGCCTGCCCCAATGTGGGGTGATCAGGGTTGGGACTTGTCAGGGCGAGAGCCTACAGGCAGTTTGCCAGCCAGCTCCACCTGCAATCGGACTGGGGAAGACTGGTAGGAGGCAAGGATGGCTGGAGCTAGGAGCTGCGGTTGTTTCAGTTGTTTTGCTGTTCTGTCACTGGGCTTTTATTATTCAGGATTGGTTATTTGTACATCTTCTTTGGAGATATATCTATTCAGATCCTTTGCCTTATTTATGAGTCATTTATCTTTTTATGTTGCAATAGTCCTTTATATATTACAGACACAATACATTATCAGATGTATGATTTGAAAATATTTTCTCATTCTGTGAATTTATGCAAATAATGTTCAATTTTGATGAATTGAAAATTATTTTTTTCTTTTGTTGCTTGTGCTTCTGTAATCATTAGGCTTTACCCAATCTAAGGTAATAGAGACTTACACTTTGTTCTAATACTTTTATAGTTTTAGATCTTATATTTTTGGCTTGAATTAATTCTTGGTTATGGTATAAGGAAGGAGTCCTTGCCAACACTGGTTTGGCTCAGTGCATAGAGCATCAGCCTGTGGACTGAGAGGTCCCGGGTTTGATTCCGGTCAAGGGCATGTACCTTGGTTGCGGGCACATCCCCATTAGGGAGTGTGCAGGAGGCAGCTGATGAATGTTTCTCTCTAATCGATGTTTCTGACTTTCTATCCCTCTCCTTTCCTCTCTGTAAAAAATCAATAAAATATATTTTTAAAAAGTTCAATTTTCTCTTTTGCATGTGGATATCTAATTTTCCTGCACCATTATATGAAAAGATTATTGTTCTTCATTAATTTTTTGATGTGACAGTCAAAAATCATTTAACCATTAATGTAAAGGATTGCTTTTGAATTCCAAGTTTTATTCCATTTATCTTTGTGTCTATCTTTATGCCAATAACAACCTGTCTTGATCACAGTAACTTTATAATTTGTTTGAAAATCTGAAAATATGAATCCTCTGTTACTTTTCAAGATTGCTTTAATTCTTTTGAATTACTACATAAATTTATACCATGAACTTGTTAATTTCCTTCAAAACAAACAATTGGAATTTTGATAGGTTTTCATTGCATCAAAATTAATTTGGATTTATTGACATCTTACTTATACTAAGTCTTCCAACCTATGAAAGTGGCATGTCTTTCTATTAGGTCTTCTTTAGTTTCTGTTAAAATGTATTATAGTCCTTAGAAGAGAGATATTGTACTTCTTTTGTTAAGTTCATTCATTTTTATTTTATTCTCTATTGATGTTATTGTAATCAAAAGTGATTTCTTAATTTAATTTGATGATTGTTTATTACTAGTATATATTAATGCAACTGACTGAATTTTTTATATTGAATCCTGCAACTTTTTCAAACTAGTTTATTAGTTTTATTAGTTGTAATCACTTTTTAGTTGATTCATTCAGATTTTCTGCCTACATAACCATATCAGCTTTATAAATATTTTTAATTCCTTCTTTCAAATTTGCACGTGTCTGTGTATATGTAGGACTGTGTGTGTGTGTGAGTGTGTGTGTGTGTGTGTATGTGTATCCTATATAATAAAAGAGAAACATGCAAATTTGACTGTACTTTCGCTCCTGATTGGCTATGCTACCAGCTAATCAGGAGCAGGGGCGGGACCAGGTGACAGGAGTAGTGCTGGGCCCCAGGGATGGAGATGAAACTGTGTGGCAGTGAGTACCCAGCCCCTGGGCACTGTGCGGGGAAGCAGCGGCAGCAGCAGTGGTGGTTGTGGCAGGGAGCGCCCGGCCCTCGGCGCTGTGAGCAGAAGTGGTGGCGAGCACCCAGCCCCTGGGGCCAGGTGGTTGCAGGCAGCTGGGGCAGAGCTGAGCAGGGCAATGGCTGGGTGCCCAAGGCCTAAAACCTCACTCGCCAGAGGCTTTAGGCCTTGGGCAGGCTGGGAGTAAGCCATCAGTTGGACATCCCCTGAGGGCTCTCAGTATGTGAGAGGAGGCAGATTGGGTTGAGGGACCACCCACCCCCAGTGCACGAATTTTGTGCACCGGGCCCATCTATATGTATATATATATGAATTGCCTCAGTAGAATAAAGTAAAATATTAAATAGAAGTGGCGAGAGTGGACTTACTTGTCTTTTTCCTGGTCTTAGAGGGAAAGCTTTCAGTCTTTCACTATTAAGAAGGATAATATCTCTGTTTTTGTTCATATATTCTATCAAGTTGAGTAATTCCCCTTTATTTGTAGCTTTTAAAGGAAATTTATAATAAGAGGGTATTAGTATTTTCAAATATCTGTTGTGCTCATTGAGATAATTGTGTTTTTATCTTTTTTCTATTAATATGGCTAACTAATTTACTTTTATATGTTTAACCACTCTTGGATTTCTGGGATAAATCTAATTTGGTTATCATATTTCTTTTATATGTTGTAGAATTTGTTTTGCTGGTATTTTTTTTGAGGATTTTTTTGCATTTTTTATTAAGTAGAGATATTGATCTATTGTCTTCAATTTTCTTTTTTGTAATATTTCAGCCTGACATTGGTCTCAAGCTAATACTGAGCTCTTAGAATGCATTAGGAAAGAGGGAAAAATAATATACAATTATAATGTCTTTTATGATTACCTATATAGTCATATTTACAAGCATTCTTTATTTTTTCTTTGAGTGTGTGTGGTTTCAAATTACTGTCGGATGCTACTTATATTCATCCTGGTATACTCCTTTAGTATTTCCTGTATAATGGATCTGCTAACAAAAAATATTCATTAAAGAAGTATAGTTAGAGTAATCACGGTTGTAGGTTCTTGCTATTCATCACTTTAAATATTTCTTGTCACTCCTTTCTAGCCTGTGTAGTTTCCATAGAGAAATAACTGACAGTTGTATGGGTATTCCCTTGTAGATAACTAATTGTTTTTCTATTGCTACTTTCAAGATTTTGTCTTTGCCTTTGCCCTTGGCATTTTAATTATGATGTGTCTTGGTGTGGCCCTCTTTGAATTCCTCTTGTTCAGGGTTTTCTGCACTTCATGAACTTGTAAGTCTATTTCTTTCACCAGGTAGGGGAAGTTTTCTGTCATTATTTCTTCAAATAGGTTTTTAAGATATTGCTCTCTCTCTTCTTCTGGCACCCCCATAATTCAGATGTTGATAAGCTTGAACTTGTTGCAGAGGCTCCTTACACTCTCTTCATATTTTTGGATTCTTTTTTCTTTTTGCTCTTTTGGTTGAGTATTTTTTGCTTCCTCGTATTTCAAATCTTTGACTTGATCCTTGGGATCCTCTAGTCTGCTATTGAATCTCTGTACATTATTCTTTATTTCAGTCAGTGTATGCTTGATTTCTGACTGATCCTTTTCCATTTTTTTTGGTATTCCCATTCAGATCCTTGAAGGTCTCACTAAGTTCCTAAGAGATTTCTAGAAGATCATTGAGTAACTGTAGAACCTACAGCCAAGTTTACTCTAGCCAGCAAAGTTATCATGTAGAATTGAAGGTCAGATAAATAGCTTCACAGATAAGAAAAAGCTAAAGGAGTTCATTACAATCAAACCAGTATTATATGAAACAATATTCTTTAAAAAGAGGAAGAAGAAAAAGATAAAGATTAAAAAAATGAACAGCAAAGTGACAACAAATACATACCTATCAACAGTGGATCAAAAAATCAAATAAATAAAAAAAATCTGAGGAACAGGATAAACTGGTAAATGTAATAGAATCAGGGAAATGGAAATGGAGTGGACTGTCAATTCTTGGGGGAAAGGTGAGGTAAGAGAGTGCGGGAAGAGAATGGACAAAGAACTTATATGCAGGTATGCAGTATCTATGGATGTGGACAGTGGGGTGGCAAGGCCCTAGGGTGGGGTTGGAACCAGATGGAGGGAAGCTATGGGGTGGGGGGAGAGAGACATCTGTAATAATCTGAACAATAAAGATTTAAAAATAAGGTAAAAAAAAAACCAGGATATTTTTTCAAAAACTTTTTTGAAAGTTATATATATATATATATATATATATATATATATATATATATACAGCCTAATATGTAAATTTTCCCCTTTGCCACGAGTTCAACAGGGAATTCAACCACTAGAGGGCAGCATGAAACATGGTGGACATTAGCAACAAGGAGCTGGGTGTGGGTAGCAGTGGAGTAGCTGCTGGCTCCAATGAGCCCCCATGACAGCAGGACAGAAACAGGATTGTGGAGCAGGTGAGCGGATGGCGCCAAGCCAAGGTGACTGCAAGTTAAGGAGTGGGTGCCTGATTGCCCCTCTGATTGCCCTGCAGACAGCGACCAGTGATAGAAGTGGTGGACAAGACCACTATCTGGCTCCCAGGCACTGAGGGAGCTGGACAGAGGTCCAATGATCAGGCAAAGGTGGATGTGCTGGGACCCAGGGGTCCAGGGGCTTCCCAGAGCTTAGAGGTCAGCCTGGACTTGCCCTTCTATACCAGAGGTTCAAGCTTTGATTGCCAGCCAGGCCTAGGGACCACACCTGTGCACTAATTTTGTGCACCAGGCTTCTACTTACTAACTATAAGATTCTATATTGAAGGGTTTTTCTTCCAGCACTTTGAATATGTTATACCACTATCTTCTGACTTCCATTGTTACCTAAGAGAAGTGTATCTTCCTATTGGATTCCTCTTATATGTGACAAATCAGTTTACTTGCTGCTTTCAAGATATTTCTCTTTGACCTTGACTTTCAAAATTCTATTATACATGCTCTGTTTCACTTAATAACGTTCTACACTTCTCTGAGGGCATGTTTGTTTTTCTTTATATTTTTCTCTATATTTTTCCATTGCATAATTTTTATTGAGTTATCTTCAAATTCACATATTTTTTTAGTTCTGTCAGATAAAAGAATTTACCTCTGTAGTAAGTTTTCATTTTGGTTCTACAAATTTCAACTTCAGGGTTTTCATTTGTTTATATTTTAAATAACATTTTTCTATATTTTTATCAGTATTCATTACTTAACAAGACACTGTTATCATGCCTTTCTTTAATTGATTAAGCATAGTTATCTTTATTTCTTTGAAAATGCTTATAAAAGTTGAATAGAAGTATTTGTCTTCTAAATGCATCATTTGGTACTCACAAAGACAATTTATATCACCTGTTTATTTATTTTTTCTTATGTACAGATCGCATATTTCTGGGTGTGGGTTTTTTCACTACTCATAATCTCTTCATTAAAGCTATACATATTTGAAAATATATTGTAGTAACACTTGATCCTGACTTTATTTCCTCAGTCCGATAGGTTTTTTTTTTTAATTAATTTATTTAGGGACTTGGCTGGACTATGTTAGTTAAGTCTATTTCTCTCACAGTGTACAGCTTCTGAAACTGGTCTTCAGAGAATGCATCCTTGGGCTTGTGCATAGCGCACCCTGAACCTGCACAGAGGCAACTGTAGTTGTAGCTGAGCTCTTTGACTGTCTCTTTTCCTGATCTCCCTGTTAAACTTTGAATGGCTTATCTATAGTGGCATCATCTTCAGTTACCTTCCATTAACTGTGAGCTGATTGATAAACTATTTTCAACAAATCACTGCAGTATAAATTCTTCAACATTTTTATCAGAATAAAGGATGGCCCCATTTGCAGCGGTAGACTTAAGAACTTCTTTCAGGTCAGTCTCTGAAACTTGCTTTAACTCCAGGAGGGATCAGTTGTCTAATTATTTCCTTACTCTTCCTGTTAAACTTCTAATGGAGATTGTTGTTGTCTCCTCTTAATTGTTCTGCACCAAGATCTCCACTGATCTTAATTCTGATGTTGGCACGAATGTTTCTCCTAAGTTTCAAATAAAGTAAACTTTTCTAGAGAGAGCTATAACAATGTGTGTTCTCATAAATTGAATCTGTGCCTGTGCAGAAACTCTATGCTACTGCTTCAGAGCTGGAGCCAGGGACTGTGACCTGCTGTTTTCAGCGACAACTTTACCTTAAGACTGGGCACTGTATTCTTAGCCAGGCACTCCTGTGTCAGAACTTACTAGTACAGCTTACAAGTGGATGGAAGAAGAAGTTCAAGACTTCTTGGTTGTGTTTTCCTGAATTAGAATTTCTGCAACATGGATCTCAAGGGAGAGTATGAGTGATGGCCACATCCTGTCTTTCTCAGGGAGAAACCATCACCTAAACAGAAGCTAGGGGAAGAATGAATCTTACCTCCTTGGTTGCACCTTCCTGGAGCAGAGCTTTTACCACACTGGGCTGAGGGAGAAAATGGAGCAAAGACTAAAATTTCACACATTCTCTACAACTTGTTTAATCATGTTCGGGAATGGTGACCTGAATTTCCAAATTACAAGTCTAAACCACATTATCTTACAAAGACATGCATATATTTATAATATACCTCCAATAATATTTACAATGATAAATATAGTTACCTTTTATTGAGCACCTACAATGTGTTAAGCACTCTGTTAAATGTTCATATATAAGCATTTTTTACTTAACCAAAAAAAAAAAGTCTTCCAGTCAGATCCTGGAAGCACAGTTTTACAAAGAAGAAATGTAGTAAGGAAAAGAGAAGACAAGTAACTTGTTCAATGACACACAGCTGAATTACATGTTCCTGTGACATGCTTTTTCTTATTTCAAAGCCTATGAGGTCATACTTCACTTTTAGTTGACAGTATCAACAGCATATTAGAATATTTTAGGGACTACATACCAGCAAATGATGCAAAATTAAGATAGGCAACTGAAGCCATTGCAAATGTTCTGATCAAGTGATTTAGCCCAAATACATATTTTTTCATTTGCTGACAATGATGCATTTAAAATTATTTACATAAACAAAATCAAAATTAGCATGTAATAATTCTTTATTCATGATATTATGCATTCAATATGGTAGAAAATAAAGTTGCCAGTTTTAGTTTATTTTTCCCCATATCTGTCATGTTCTCGTTTTCAATTAATATCTTTTCTTTCATTCTGTACACAGGGACTATGCTATACAGTTTACAGGAAGGAATCATTGTGGTCTAAGATGCCATACCCAAGATCATATTTCTTGGCTCTAATATCATTAGACAATCATATTTCATAGCTGTGACAGCAAGGCTATGACAGATGACACTTTGAAAGTGTTGGGGGAGAAAACTCATATAGCACTTAATCAAGTGGTTGCAATGTCTAAAAGGATTAAAGTCAAGCAGGCTATAACTCATAAAATTATGTTTCCTATTATTATCTTAAAACTGACAATGAAATATGTCTATCTGAAATGTGTGTATGTGTGTAATTATATGCATTTTCAAAAAATAATTTTACAGGACAAAACCAACATGGTTTCTCAGAGTACTTTGAATATTTAATTTTTTAAAAGTATATATATTTAGGCACTTTTTACGTTTTTTGAACACTTGAAATAGTGACCCAGCTATTACCAGGTGAGTGTTAGATTGTTGCATGTTTTTACAAACAGCACACACACACACACACACACACACACACATACACACACACACACACACACATACACACACACACACACACCAAAAAACAATGGTGTGTAAGTACAGGGACATTTATTGATATATTTTGTAGTGTTGTAATTCTGCAAAGTAGATGCAAGCAATTACAATACTAATTGATTGCCTATAGTGAGAATAGTATTTCTCTTTATTGTCATTAAAAAATTTATGTACACTTACCATGGCTTAAAATGAAAGGGAGTGAGAGGCTTATTTGACAATTGAGAACTCCTCTAGTAAAGAAGCTTAAAATATGCTTTTCTCCAAAGCAAAACTTTAAAATTCTGATGACTGTATCATAGCTTTTTCTCTCTAAATGTTCAGGAAGAAAATATTGTCAGATTATTGTTTCTTGTAACAAGCCTGACATTTTCAATAGAAAACTATAGGCATGATTGACTATGATATCTCCAAACCTCTCTCTTAGTATTTCATTCTCCTTTATAATCTTCATGGTCTGTTGTAATGAAGATCTATTTTGAGTATATAGTAATAATACCTCTCATTAATTTAATTATATATAAATTATATCTCTTAAAAACAAGTTATTTAATAAGAATTATTTATAAAGAGTAAAAATAGATGTCACAGACTTGCATAAATATTCATACAATAACTAAGAAGGTGTATTATGATTTCTTATCTATAACTATAAAAGCATAATATACTAATTAGACCGGACATCTTTCCCGACAATCTTCCAGATGAATCCGGGGCTGTAGCCAAGGGCTCGAGGCAGCCACCGCGGCTGCGAGGGAGGGATGGAGGCAGCCACTGGGGCTGTGAAGGCCTACTCTTGCATGAATGTCATACATCGGGATTCTAGTATTTCTAATAACATGAAACAGGCTTCAAATTAGTAATTTCATGAAGAAAGTCTGATTTTTAGGAATAACATCTGACATTGTATTTAGAGTATTTGTACAAACATTATTAAAATTAAATTCTAGTCAGCTTTGACCTTGTATATAATCAATGATGTCATATATTTTATTTTCATAATAGTGAGAATTTGCTGCTTTTGTGCAATGTGTCAAACAAACAAAAACCTCTTAAAGTTGCTATAAAACTGTTTAAAATTAATTATAGAAAAGTATTTAGCATATGATACTAAATTCCTGAATTAACTACTTACTTAATATATAAACTTATGTTTAAGGTATATTCTCTTGATTAAAGTTTATGCATATGTGAAAGAGTCCATTACATTCTTTGTCCAGAAAGTATAATCTGTGAGGCCATGGAAGAAAATCTTAAACCAATAAAAGAGAAATCACACTTTTTAAAGTTTAAAAGCAAGCAAGCAAGCTTATGTGATGAGTGCTATATTAAACAAACAAGAAGTTATAGTAAATATAATCTTCATGATCACCACTTTAAAAAGAAATAAAGTCTTCTCATTTCTCCTCCTAACTTCAACAATTGCCCAACTGGTTTCCTGACTCTAATCTTGCTTCTGATCAAACAAGTTTCTTCACTGTGCCTAGAACTATCTTCTTAAAAGGCAATTCTACAAGTGTTACCTCTGTACTTGGAACTCTTCAATTGCTCTCTACTTAGAGGGCCTCTTGCCCTCTTACATACTTGGTATGATTCTAATGCATTGGACAGCCTTCACCTCAAAGCCTTGCACGACTGCTCCCTGGAGATTCTGATCTTTCTTCACCTTACTCCCCTTTGTCTTTCATTACTGCTGAGGATCACTGTTCACTGAAAACTTTCCAAACCCCTGAGTCCAGGTCACGTCTCCATTCCCTTTTCTCATCAACCTCTTGTGGTGTCCCATTCCGGCACTATTTCTCTCTTTTACTGGAATCTAACATCTTCCTGTTTATCAAGAGCTATACCTTATGGTAGGTACTATGTGACACATGACAATCACTCAGTAATTATTTTTGGCAGATGCATAAAGGAATAAACATAATGAATTGAATATCAATCTTCTTTAAAATAGTTGAGTCTCAGTGATATTTCCACAAGAAGCCAAGGAAGATGAGCTGCCAGACTTTCAAGGTCTCAGCTGCTGGTCAGAGTAACTCTGCCCCTGATGTTGTCCCAGTTATCCACCTCTGACTCGGCTTCATTGAGCAGACTGCAGCTCGTATGCCTGGACATTCCACAGATCCCTTTGCGTGGTCATCAGGCAGCATTGTATTTTATCACTAATCTCTTGGAAAATGTTTTGAATAACAAACTAGTAAGTTCCACTCTGGCAATGTTTTCAATTTATATTTTATTTTTTAATTACAGTTTTTTTCTTACCACCTACTGTGTCAATCTCCAACTTGATCATGGGATACTTAATTATACCTTCCACTCTATTCTTCAGTGACCCAGATTACTTCAACCTTATTTAAATCAGATTTGATGATGGTCTGTGTAATAGCAACCCTGAAGCCAGATGTTGCCTTTCCCTGCTTTAGGTCAGTACGTGGCTGCCTGCCTCATGTGTGGAAAGGAAAAATCTGTCTCAGTACATTGTCAAAAAAACTCACAGCACCTGAAAGTTTTCACATTTATGAGACTGCTATGGTATAAAGCACAATGACTTCCTTGCTTTCCCTAAAAAGGTAATTTATTAATCCATAGATGTTCACCAATGAATGAACAGATAAACTTCTTGGAGAAAATAGCCATAGTGAAATCCTGAGCAAGATACTATGAGGGAATGGTAACATTGAAGGAAGAAAGAGAAATGAGTTTTTAATATCCTAAGGGAAAAGCTAAGGATGGTGTGATCCAGTGAGAGGTGAGTGGAGTGGGATTATAGGCAATTTGACAACGACAACAACAACAAAAGAGGTTTTAGAAAACCAAACTGTACTTACATTATTTTATATTTCCTTTATTAATCTTCCAGCAACGTAATGGGTATCTTTCCCCTTATTTCATATTAAAATTTTATAAAATATGACGGAGGGTTATTGGATTAAGTCAAGCAATCACACTCAATTACTATCTATCAAAAATTGTGATCCTCTATAAAATACCCACTGAGTCAAAAGTTGTGTCAGAAATGCTAATTAGCATATCTTTGAAATTCTCTGGATATTTATGTTTTTGTATATGTTTATAGTCAAATCTCTGTAAAATAGTTATTATATTATAATGAAAACTAGATGACAAAATATAAAAAGGAGGATATTTTTAGGAATCTTATAAACAATAAGACCATATTACTTTCAGTCTTCTTTACATAAAATAGTTTAGACACTGTATCAGTATAAAAAATAATTGCAGTCACCGGAATAATAAAATTATCACAACTTCATGACATCTATTTAAATGTGTTATTCCTTTTTATGTTTTTATCTGTATGCACAGGTGCTATCAATATGATTTTATTCAATAACCTGACCAAAGAGTAAGAGCTAATTTGAAACATTTGTTGTTGTTTTTTTAAAATATATTTTATTGATTTTTTTTATTGAGAGGAAAGGAGAGGGATAGAGAGTTAGAAATATAAATGAGAGAGAAACATTTATCAGCTGCCTCCTGCATAGCCCCCACAGGAGATGTGCCTGCAACCTAGGTACATGTGCTTGACTGGAATCAAACTCGGGACCCTTCAGTCCTCAAGCTGACGCTCTATCCACTGAGCCAAACCGGTTTCGGCAATTTGCAACATTTGTATCAATTAATTGATCTTTCATTGTTTCATCTTAAAAAATGTTAGTCTCACATCTCACTTGAAAAATGAAATTTCAAAAACAGACCATACCTAGTCAGTTTCCTTGTTCCTCTCATTGCATTTTCACCAACATAGTGGCTCTCTATTAGATTTTAAAACTCTAAAACATGTCTGACCATTGATTGGAAGTATAATTTTGCATCATAAGTTAAAATAGTTTGGGAACATTCCCAAGTATAGCATTTCTAATTAAAACTAAAAATATTAAAATGCATTTAACTCTTTCAATTATATTTTATTGCACTTATTACATTATGCACTATATTAAAACAGCAAAATATTATTAAATAATTTAGTGTAAGAAAGTACATTTTTATCTTATAAAATTATTTCTAGGCTTTGACCAAAAACTATCTAAATTATTATATCTTGCTACTGATATTCTGAAGTCTCTCTTCAGAGTTTAAAAACCATAAAATATTTTTAGAAAAACAATGTAGAAGAAGCAAGATACTATCTGACATGATTTTTTTTTCAATTTTAGAAAGATGATTTATTTTGAATTCTTGTCATGACACCATAAAATCAGGCATAGCCCTTCAGTCCTGTGATGTAGAAAAATCTTACTGGAATGAGTGTTTTTTGGTTATGCTGTTCATTCTTTCAGTGCTGGATTCCGAAGCCAGTAGTTTAATTGTGTCGATGACTAACTTCCATTGTGCAAAGAACTTAATTACATACTGTGGTTCAGTTTCTATTTTGCCAGGCAGTCATTCATCCATAAAAGAATCCTGTACAAAGTAAGTGGTAAAATGCAAAAGAAATTGAAAGCACATGAGTGTAGTCAAGAAGCAAATAAGTAGCTTTCAAAGCAAAGCCAGACTACTTAAACTGAAAACTGGATTATACTCCTAACACAAAGAAAAACTTGTCAGCCAAGGAGAAATATTTTGTAATTTTGCTTATTGTTCAACATTATAACATTATTAGAACTAACTTTTTTCATTTATGTTTATTGATCAATTAGTGAAATTCAAGTGAAACTGAATTATTTTTTTAAAGCCGTAACATTTTAACAAATAATAATATTGTCCTTTGGCAAAATGTGGCTATTCCCCATCTCTTATATTGTGAGATAATAATTGCTCTATTATACTTATGATAGTGGCTCCTTGGGAACTAACATCGTAGCTTTGTAATATCCCTGGGTTATTATGGCAGACAGAGTTGAAAGATCAGGGTAGTTTCTAAAACTTTGTTTTGCTTTACTGCTACTTTGAGTTTTGCTTATAATATCAAGACATAATCATGGAAATATTAGATATTCTCTCATGTTAGTATCGGTTTCAAATTTCAAATCATTAACTCTGCAATATGTTAAATGTGAAAATGCTTAATTGAAGCAGGGATTTTAATCTGAGCATAACCTGCACATCCTAGTTAAAGTAGGCCTTTCAAGGTCAGAGGATACAACAGATAATTATTTCACTCATTATGTTCTGTTTTTGTAAAAGAGACTACAATTTAACTCAGTTGTATTTCAGGTGATTTATTTCATCAGTTGTCATTTGCCATTGAAATTTGTTAATTTGAAGTTCATTAATGTACCAAGTTGCTTTAATCTTCAACTTAAAACATGTTAAAATTTAGCAAATAGAGATGATAAATAACAAATTCCCAGAATTTGTCATTGGTTTGAATGTGGGAAGGACATGATGAGAAGGATAGATTTGATGAGAGCAGGAAGGGTAAAGTTATTGACTTTGCAGCCAAATAGGCCTGGAATTTGAGTTCTGAACTCTGCCAGATATGGGGTGTTGATCTTGAATAGAGAACGCAGTGTTTCTAAGTGTTTGTTTCCTCATGTGTTAACTAACATTCAGTATGACACAGCGTGCACAACTAATGGGAGCATTACATGAGATAATGTGCATTCCATCCTCTGCATGTAGTAAATACTCAGTAAGTCTGGGTTGAATTGGCTCCTGCAGCGGGGAGAGCTATCCTGGTTGCCGTGAGCTGCAGTGCTGCCAATGACCCTCCTGATGCAAAATCTTAGGAAGGAAGTCCTTGTTGAGGACTATGCAAACCATACACTTGCATTCAGAAGACTTCAAGAATCAAGGAACTGCCTAACCCTGAACTCACTTTTTCTGTTTATAAATTTACTTATTTACCTATTAAGAAAAACGTATTTTTCTGAAGATAGCCATGATACATAAGCTCAAGGATCAATTTTATTTTACATTTTCTCTATAAAGTTAAGCAAGCTTTCTAAGTAGGAAGGTAAGGTATTTCCTGCTATATGTTTGTTTTTGTTTTTATTGTTTGCCAGATTTTTCCTGGAGGTGAAGTGGCAGATGAGTGTGACAGTTAAAAACTAGTGAGCTAAAGGCTATGTAGAAAAGGGTAACATTTTGGAATAAGTTGGTGAGTACCTAAAAGTAATTACTTTCATCCTAGTACTCACATAGAAATGAAGTTTACAAAATTCAAAGAAATTAGAGAAACTGAAAATGGTACAAAAAATATTTCCTTAGTCACGTAAATATTGAAAAATGAAAAAAAAAGAATTATTTTGCATGGATATGAGAAAAGAGATGTTTTCTAATATGGAGATTGAAGATTCTAAAATTTGTTACTTAGCATTTGGTCAAATGCTGGACAATAATGGTATAATTGACCTTGAATAACTTAGAGCACTAATGAGAAAGAACTTACCTAAAATGAAAGGAGATCTAAAATCAAGAAAGTTTTTAAGGATAATAAAGAAACTATCATTAACTGCTTTTAATAAATTGATTAATTAATTAATTAATTAAATCTTTATTGCTCAGATTATTACAATGTTGCTCTTTTTTCCCCCCCTCATTACTCCCCTCCCCCCGGTACCCATCCCATCCTCTGCCTTTACCTCCCCCAACACTGTCCTCATCCATAGGTGTTTGCTTTTTGTCCAGTCTCTTCCCGCAACCCCGTATACCCCTTTCCCCTGAGAATTGTCAGTCCACTCCCTTTCTATGCCCCTGATTCCATTATATTCACCAGTTTATTCTGTTCATCAGATTTTTAATTCACTTGATTTTTAGATTCACTTGTTGATAGATGTGTATTTGTTGTTCATGATTTTTATCTTTACCTTTTTCTTCTTCTTCCTCTTCTTAAAAATCACCTTTCAGCATTTCATATAATACTGGTTTGGTGTTGATGAACTCCTTTAGCTTTTTCTTATCTGCAAAGCATTTTATCTGACCTTTCAAGCTGAATGATAGCTTTGCTGGATAGAGTAATCTTGGTTGTAGGTTCTTGTTATTCATCACTTTGAATATTTCTTGCCATTCCCATCTGTCCTGCATAGTTTCTGTAGAGAAATCCGTTGACAATCTTATGGGTGCTTCCTTGTAGTTAACTGTTTTTCTCTTGCTGCTTTTAATATTCTCTCTTTATCTTTTGCTCTTGGCATTTTAATTATGATGTATCTTGGTGTGGTCCTCTTTGGATTCTTTTTGTTTGGGGTTCGGTGCGCTTCCAGGACTTTTAAGTCTATTTCTTTCATCAGGTGGGGGAAGTTTTTGGTCACTATTTCTTCAAATAAGTTTTCAGTATCTTGCTCTCTCTTTTTTTCTGGAACTCCCATAATTCTGATGTTGGTATGCTTGAGTTTGTTCCTGAGGCTCTTTACACTATCTTCAATTTTTTGGATTCTTTTTGCTTCTTGTTTTTCAGGCTGAGTGATTTTTGCTTCTTTGTTTTTCAAATCTTCGATTTGATTCTTGCAGTCCTCTAGTCTGCTTTTGGGTCTCTGTGTAATATATTTTATTTCAGTCAATGTATGCTTAATTCCTAGTTGGTCCTTTTTCATGTCTTCCATAGTCTCACTCATATCCTTGAAGGACTCGCTCATATCCTCAAGGGTCTCACTCATATCCTCAAGGGTCTGGCTCATATCCTGAAGGGTCTCATTAAATTTATCGGCCTTTTCTGGAGCCTCTTGAAACACCATATAACCATGGTTTTGAACTCTATGTCCAGTTGTATTTTTTCCTCCATTTCTTTCACGTGTAATTTGTTACCTTGTCTTCACATTTTGGCTGCTTTCCTGAGTTGATCCTGTAGGTTTGGGTGGCAGGTTTCCTTAGGGGACAGTGGCTCAGCCTTCCCATTTACCTGAGGTGGATGCTCTTGGTACACACCTTTATGGGCTGCACAGTCTCTTTGTAGTTAAGCGTAGATTGTTGCTGGTATCACTGGGAGGGGTTGACCTCCAGGCCAATTGGCTGTGAGGATCAGCTTTGTTTACGCTGTGAACGCCTCTTTGCTCAGCCTGGATGGGACAGAGTCTCAGGGCTGGGCAGGCAGCCTTGGCTTCCTGTCAGCCCTGCCCTTGTCAGCTCCTGGGTGCCCTGCAGCAACAGCTGCATGCACCTCTGAGAGAAAGCTGCCCCGAGCTCTGCCTGCTGCCAGACAGTCTAGTTTCTCCCCAAATGAGTCTGCACACCCAAAGACTCGCCCAGCATGGGAAAACAAAGCAGTCTGGGGTTTTTCTTTTTTTGTTTGTTTGTTTGTTTTGTTTTGTTTTCCTCCCAAACAATAGAGCCAGCCATGAGCCCTCTCCAATAGCTTGCATGCCTTTGCAGTGCCCAAGTTTCAGTGTACTTCCTCCTTACAGTCCAGTTTCACCCTGTATTAGTCTGGGTTCCCTGAGACTCGCATGGAACCAGAGCTCAATGCAGTGGGATGCCTTTGTCTCCCTCCCAGTTCAAGAAAACCAGCCGGGTTTGCAGCTGCCAGCCCTTTCCATTTGCACACAGCTCCAAACCTCTGACTCCACATGTATCCACAACCTGTCCTCTGCAACTCCCCTGAGTCTCAGTGTCCTTTATCTTTCCTTCTATTTATTGAATGTCCACTCAGCCAGCCCTCTGGTAGTTCTAAATGATGTCCGTTTTGTCCTTTAGTTGTAGCTTTGAATTTGTTGTATGGGGCAGCAGTATGGGTGTTTACCTATGCTGCCATCTTGGTTCCTCGGCCTTAACTGTTTATAAAAATCACAGATTTTAGCTTTGATATTACCTATGAAATCTTAGGTTATTTAGAAATTAACCTATATATTCATTATCCTTACATTATAATCTAGCTTAAAGACAAATTTCACATTTATTAGATAAAATATAGACCATCATTTCATTTACAAGAATGCATTCATTTATTTTAAAAACATCTTAGCCCAGCTGGTGTGGATCAGTGGTCGAGTGTCCACCTGTGAACTAGGAGTCATGGTTTGATTACCAGTCAGGATATATTATTGGGTTGCTGGTTCCATCCCCAGTAGGGGGCATGCAGGAGGCAACTGATGGATGATTCTCTCTCATCATTGATGTTCCTATATCTCTTCCTATTCCTTTCTCTCTCTGAAATCATTAAAAACATATTTTTAAAAAATAAATACATCTTAGACATCCAACAAGGGAATCTTAAAAACTGCTCATAATATATTTGGATTATACTCTAGATGATTTTATTAAGGATGCAAAATTTGTTCCTACAATGAAAAAGTATAGAAATGGACCAGGCTCCTTTGTTTTAATGCAGAACTAAATTGCCCTGAAAGACACAGATCTGAAGGAAATTCTTCAAGCAAAATTTGCTGAAGTCATCATCTAATCATATAATCAGTATAGTAGGTCATGGAAAGACTCAAGATACTTGCCGTCTAAAAAGTCTGACTGAGAAGAATTTTTTTTGTCTTAGATGATCGTAACTTAGTGCTGGAAAAACACATCATCATTGATTATAATACATGGAAATTTGGAATGAATGAACAAGTAAATGTTATGGACCTAATATCAATAGATGAAAAGCCTTCAAGAAAAATGAGTTTGGTTTCTTTAACCCAGTTAAGATTTTAGCTTAGCTATTAAAGATTTTGTGACATTGACACAAAATAAATATAAAACAAGCTTGCAAACAAAAAAAAAGTTTTAGGAGATTTTTTTTTACTTTCCTTAAAAAATCTTCTTTATTCCCCTTTTGATCAATCTTGAATTGCTAAAGAAAACCTATAAGTCATCAGGGAAGTGCTTTAAGTGCTTAGAGCATAGGAAAAAAACAACTGGTCTCCCTTTCTCCCTGAAAATGCATTATTAAAAAATCTGTAAGATGTAAGATGTGTTTTAAATGTACACCCACGCACCAGACAACCGCTGCCACCACAAAGCAGAAAACACACTCCAACAGTGACTCGAACAGAGATCTTTGTACATCCTGCAGAGAGCTGGGGCCTTTCAACATATTTGTGGCTTCTTTGCAGGAAGCAGACGCTTATTTGTTGATGAAGCTATTATGTAGTTATGAAGCATTGCTCTTTCACTGAGGCTGTGCAATATTTTTTTAAACTGTTGGTTAAAATATAGCAAATTTAAATTCTTCATCAAAAAGCGGAAAACCAAAGAACGAGATCAATCTCCTACCCAGCTTTGTAGCAGAAGTTGCCACCTCCAAGATCAGAGGACACAATGTATTTCCAGTTACAGTCTCCTCATGCTTAAAACTTGGCTGTGAAAAGCCAAGTCCTTTCAAACGGATGGAATTTGGCATAAAATCTAGTGAATTGTCTGTATTTAAAAATACATATTTTGAATAACTCAGTTGCTTCTGTGGAATAAGAATGCCAAAATTCCAAGTTTTCTTATAATTTCTCTCTTCTAACTTAAATATGCAATATGATCTTCATGCTGAAGATGAATGGTTTTTATCTGTTTTCACATCACGCCTGATAGAAGACTAGAAAGAAATACATATTTTAAAAAATATTTTTATTAATTTCAGAGAGGGAGAGGGAGAGAGATAGAAATATCAATGATGAGAGAGAATCATTGATGGGCTGCCTCCTGTATGCTCCCTACTGGGGATGGAGCCTGCAACCCAGGCATGTACCCTAAAACGGAATCAAACCCCGGGCCCTCCTGTCTGCAGGCAGAGGCTCTATATACCTAGCCAAACTAGCTAGGACTAAAAAGACATTTTTTGATATCCTTTCTATTAAATGATTTTATATCTTAAATAAAAGGATGATTTCAAGTAGAAAGAAATGTAGGCTAGTGAAACTTTAACATATAGGCTCTACTTTGAAATGTGATGTTAATTAAAATATGGACATACTAAATTTTCATTTTATTGTAAATACAAATATATGTTTAGTTCTATACTCAGCACTATTGTATTGTATTATGTGAATGTATGTGTAAACATTTACAACATATTTAGAAATGGATAAGTTGTATTACAGATTAGATTTGTGCTTAAAGTATGTAGTAGATACTATATTTGCTTACCAGTATTTCTCATAGAGGGTTGTATTGACTAGCTGCCCTACAACAAGGCATGGCCTTGGGTTTTCCTTTGATTATAAGAGGTATTTAAGAGTTTGTGTATAACTTTCCTTTCTTTCTTTCCCTGCTGCCCAGACCTAGGAGGCCATGTGTTTAAGATGGAGCTGTTGCAGAATGCTAGGCCTTCCTCACTGAGGCACTGCATGAGGACAGTTATCTTGAGGAGTTGCCCAGACCCACAGCAGACATTGAGTAACATAGAGATAGCACTTTGTGGTGGTGAGAATCTGAATTTGTGTGTTGTTTATTATGGTAGCATAATCTAGATTGGCATAATTGATAACAGTGATTTCAAACATTTGAACTAAAATTTTGAACATGCACTCATGCACTTTAAACATATATTTATTTACTTACAGATATCATAAATTCTTATTTTAATTATATATTCTGTATATCATGAAACATACCCAAAAAGTAAAAATGATAAATGAAATTGAGTTCTCTAATCTGTTTTTTACTCCTCAGTCTATCCTCATTTTTACTTGATTGTTACTTTAGATATCACTCATCCAGAACTTAGTGAGACCACTGAAACTTATATAGAGGTAATCCGGCAGAAATCCACACCAAATAGAAAGAGAGGCTGTAATGTTGGGTTGAAATTGCTAAATGGCCCCATGGGTAACAGTGTGGCTCAGAGGTATTTGTGCCGTCCTCTGCACTAATGAGCTCCCAGTTTCCGCAAGGGCCTAGCAATCTCTATGGTACTAGCTCTACTACCTTATCCTCACATGTATCAAAGCCTTTGCCTTAACATATTCTGGAATAAATAATTCAGGTTTTACTTTTCATGGAAAATACCTGAATGTAATAACACAGATTCAATTGATATTTTTGTATGTTAAACCTCTACTCTAAGTAGTGGCCAATTTGAATCTGAGGTTCAAAAATAGCATTCATACAACCAGAATTTCCCTGGAAACAATTGTTATTAAAACATTATATTTGGAGAGGAAGTTAAAAAAATGTCCCAAATCCAAGCTAATAAAATGATTGTATGCCGTGAGACCATAACATAAAACTATGAAATTTGAAGTACTTGCTATATAGGTAGGAAAACAAAACAAAACTTCTATCAGTATATGTAGGTTTAAAATATGGCAATTGGTAATTTCCAAAATACTTTATTGCAAACCACTGTTAACCAATCCCATACTTTACCAGCTAGAAGAAATAGTATCATAAATATTTTGGCCATCATGTTTTTAGTTTCCACACAGGGTTGAGATGGAATAAAATGTTCACTGTTTTATAACATAATTCTTCACCAGTCAAATGTTTCAGAGACTACCCAAAGAGTTTTCAATTTAATGCACTAAAATTTTTTTATCTCATTATATATGCACTACTCTGTAGTCTAAATAAGTCACACTTAGGCTTCAAATCAATGTTTTTCAAACCTTAGGATCTCACATAGTAAGCTATACAAAGTAGATTAATAAATTGCTTCCAAAAACTATGATGATATTAATTAACCTCTTGTTATGATGTTTAGTTCAAGGAGTATTTTCACAGGTGCCAAATAAAATGTTGATAATAATAAGAATCTTCTTGCTATTTTCCAAGTGCATTATCTCAGATGGCAATCAAGATGTATTCCAAGAACTTACATATTAGTATAATGAATCACTTTTGCCAGTGATGAGATGAGGCTGGTGTCCAGGCCAACAGCTCACTGAGTTCAAGTGTAGGAGCATTCTCCTGAATAGCATTCAGTGAAGAGGCTTATTATTGAAGACTAGTGGCCTGGTGCACAAAATTCATGCACATTAAAAGGTATTAATTAGAGGAAATATTTTAATAGTGCTATTTGCCCTTTCTCTACAATAAAAGTATGAGAGATAAAAGGTAATGAGTACAATGTATATGAAAATAATACATAATGTCATTAATAAATAAATAATAACAAAATGATATAACAACAATATGAATCCACAATAAACTGTTGAGTTAATTTTCCTGCATTTAAAATAGGATTGAATGTGTCCCTCACAGAGAGATGAAATCCATAATACTGCATTTGGGTGACTCGTGTTCTTACATTTTGTCTAGTATTATTCTTGAGTACACTGTTGTTTCTGAGTCTTAATGTAATATCTGTTTCCCAACCTTTTTCACCATGTGGAAAAAGAATAGGATATGTCATTGCATCTAATGTAGGAAACAGGATACTGATTCCTTTCACTTTAGTGGCATTTGGATTATTGGGATCTGGTTTACAATGAATGAGCTAGTCCCTTTCAAAAGGAGGTTCTCCATCTTCATTTCTGAATATGACAGCAACCTTGGTTACAAGGGGAGAATTATATCTACCTGGGTCACTATTATGATCATATTTAATTACCACAGTTACTTCCATGGGAGCTATGCCTTTTGCTGTTGCTTCAGATTGGGCTTCCTTTTCTACCTCATGTAGCATCTTGTACGATTTTGTTAATTCATTTATTTCATGCATGAGGTTGTTGATGTTGATCATGAGTCTTTCTGAGCAGGCCTGGTTTGCTGGGATTGCTAATCTTTTACGTGTAGCTTTGGCTGTATCCAAAATATAGTGTTGAGCAAACTTTTGAGAAACACCATAAGAAAGATGTAAAATTCCAGTATGGTGATAAACTTGTCCATGTATTCTAAAACAGTATGGCCCATACCCTGATGGTGATGCAACATTTGCACCCATAGAAGCAAAAGCAAAAGAAATATTTATAGATCGAATGTTTTCTATGAAATTTTTAGTGTCACAATCTTTGTTTGTCATTAATCTTTTCAAATATGGAGGGTAATCTGGAAAATGTATATCATTTGGACAAACTTTCCCTTTGCTACAACATTAAGTAAATTGCCCATCAGATGGTTTTTCATCAGAGAAATTTAGTGATAGGCAAAATTCACATCTAACAGTCATTTCACCACAACTATGTTTGAGAATTGCATCCTCACATACTCCATTTTCACTGAGAAGGCAGTTCCTACCACTATTGCTAGTACGTGTTGATGACTGTTCTTTAGACATATTCTGTCTTTGCCACCACCTTCTTTCAACTTCAAAGGCACGTTTTTCTTTAGACATTTCCTGTCGAAGATGCCGGTGTTTTTCAGCTTTGGAGTGACGTTTTTCCAATAGCTGCTCTTCAGATACATTTTGTCACAGCTGTCACCTTCTTTCAAGATCAGACACACATTGCTCTTCAGACATTTTCTGTGGATAACATCAACACCTTTCTGCTATACAGCTCCATTGTATCAACATTTTTTCTTTGGATATAGTCCCACCTCTCTATTGCCATGTTCTGAAATAGAGGAGAATGACAGTCTTGACAGGCCTTTCAGCAGTGTGATCAACTGCTGATTTGGACAGATTCTGTGGGGGTGGGACTTCCTCCTACCTGTTATCAGTTCCCACAGCTGGGATGCTGAAGCTGGGACTCAGGGGCCTTTCCTCTGGCAGTTGCCTTCTGTTTTTCTGGCATACAGCTGAAGCTACACGTAAAACATTAGCAATGCCAAGGGCCTCAGTTAGACGCAGATGTGGTGAATTCTCACTACCGCCACTGCTGCTGCCTCGTCCTCCACGCCCAGGGGCCTCAGTTAGATGCAGCTGTGGTTTGCCGGTGCTGCCACTGCTTGGTCTCCCCACCAGGGGCAGGACACTTGATGCCTTCACCACTTTGTCTCCACTCCTGGGGCCTGGCGCTCAAGCCTCTAGACCTGCCCTTGCTCTGATTGGCTGGTAGTATAGCCAAGCAGGAGCCAAGGTACGGTCATATTTGCATGTTACTCTTTTATTAGATAGGATGATGACACAATATAGAAACAACCTTACCCTTAACCCAGATTCTCATCATTAAGAGTATTTGAAGCTCTTAAAAGCCTTGCCAAGCAAAATGGGAATCGACTCTAAAACAATTTGGCTGTGTGTAGTTTGTAGTTAGGGAGAGGGCAACCCAAGATAAAACTCTAAATAAGTAATCATTCCCTAGAAAGGGACTTAGATAAATGCTGATATTTAAATAATTCTAGAAACATCAGCTCAGCTTTGATTTTTTTTCAATAATCCTTACAAAAATTCTTCCTCTCATCTTGAACAGATGAGGGAGATATTCTTGAGGAAGAATTCAACCTAACTAAGCTTCATTTATTGTTTAACTCATTTCAATTTTTAGTCGTATATCATTTTTGCCATTCTTTGGCAATTGTCTTCATTTTCAGTGACCAGTGTAATATCTGGCCCTGTATAAAACACCCACAAGAATATTTGCTGCATGAATAAGTAAATAAATAAATAAATACCTATAAACATATTTTGGATTGATATAAATGCAAGTCTAGGTAGAATTAGCTTCTTACTCTTCTATATTCTTATGGTGATTTATGCCTCCCACTACTATGTAATTTATCTTATTTTTCCATCTCACAAACTGTGACCTCCTTCATAATAGAGGTCATGACTAGTTGTGCCTATGTGCTCAAATCTTGCACCACATCTGAGACATAATAGGAACTCAACAAAATTTGTGCATCTGAATGATGCCCATCCCTCATCCAGCATAGCTTAAAACTGACCTACAAGAATAGAAGGTGACCACAGCAATCAGATGCAAGAAAGAATAGCAAGCAGAATGGTCTGCTGGCATTATGGAGCAACATGACGCTACCTGTGAAGGACTTTCTGACCCATGGCACAAAGCTGGTGGAGGGAATGGGAAAACTTTCTTGGATTCCAGTGGTGAAGGGTGAACAGGATGCTTACCATTAACCCTACCATAACCCTACCATCTACTTCAGAGCAGATGGTCACCACTATGGAATTCAGAACACAGATGGGCAAGAGCCATTGAAAAGACAAGAGCTGACACACAGTCTAGGTAGGCACAAGTTCAGGTGTCATGGATGTAGGCAGCCTGGAGGTCTGAACTTTTCTTGTGTCTATGTGAGAGTCACCTTAAATTATGTGTCAGCTCTATCATACACCCTGAACTTACCTATCCCATGAGGAAATGCTTATGGGACAACTCATGGGCCCAGTCCCTAAAGCTCACTGAGGCATGTGTTGAACTCATGACTGTAGTAGGGGGTAGAGGAGGATCCTGAAGGGGCAGACTGTAATCAAAACCTTTGTGGATCCCGGGATGTGCCACATGGCAGTCAAACTTATCCCATTCATTACAGACCAACTTAGAAAGTTTTGATAAAGACAGTCCAAAGCACAGGGAGTCTTTTAGAAGACCTAGAGCAGAGACCCCATTTGATGGGATTAGGTTGGTATTGATCTGAATCAAAATTTCCTGAGGTATTTATCAAATATGCATATTTCTTAGTCCACACACACACCCAGACATACTAAGTCAGGACCTCTGTGGATGGATTTGAAATGTATGTTTAACAAGCTATCTGATTACTCTGAGAATCACTGATCTAATTTCTATATTATGGCTCATTAGTATATATTGAGATTGATATCCAGGCACATTCACCACTCAAAATCTTTGTATATCTGCAGCTAACAAACTAGATCAGTTGCAGTCATTTTCTATTCTCCAGACATTGCATGAAGTTTTATACAGCCATGACTTTTTTACTATCTTTTTCTCTGAATGGATTTTTTAACGTTTTATATGAGTGTTGCGTCTTGATGATACATCCTCTATAATGCCTGTTTATATCTTCAGGCCTGTCTTTTATATATTGTTTTTAATTGTTGTTTTTTGTCTATCTGTCTTTTCAGATTTGAACTTAGAATGCAGGGAAGACCTTATTTATTTTTTAGTTCTTATCATATTGTAGGTTCAACTAATGGATTCAACATAATGCCCATTCAAGACTTAGCTTTGTATTCCCCTTTGAGATCTTGCAAAAAAAAAAAAATCAGACCTACTTTAGCAGAAGCATTTACTTCTGAAACCAAACCCAATCCTAGAACAGAGTTTAGACAGACAGGGGGTCTGCAGCCTAACCATTGAAATTAACATAATGGGTCCAGTTTTAGAGTCAGGGTGATTCAGTTTAAGAAAAAATCGCACACACACAGATCTAGATGTCCCATTAGTGCTACTAAATAAGCTGTGTTCTTATAGTAGAGATTTATCTGAGTCAGGAGAAAGCAGCTAATGTAATCCAAGCCTGGAGTGAAGAAACAGACATATTTTGGTTCTGAAGGCATTTGCCAGATGCATTTATCATACCATATAAATAATAAGTAAAGGATGGAACTGACACTGTAATTTCTATTCACACAAGCTGAGGATAAGAAGTCAGCTCACATGGGAGAAACTTGGAGTTGAAGTGCCAATGAAACATCACTTACCAAGTTGGCTAGAACTTTGTAAGTCACACAAAGGAAAAACTGTATGTTTTGTGCATAATAATTGGTCATAGAAAATTATTTTGAAAATCCGAAACCCCTGAGGAATTTAGCATGTGATGAAAAGCTACCCTAACTGAACACTAAAAGTGGTCTGCATGCTCTTAAGAAGTGAGAAAACTAAGCCTGTTTAAGATGGAGTCTGTATATTATGTAGTTTACAGTCAAGTGTAAATTGAGTCAAGTGAGTGAGTAGTAATTGATGTCTGTTCTTGTGATTAAAATAGTATCTTTACATTGGAAATAAAAAGAATCCCTCCAGGACTGTCTCAACTATATTCATTTATCAGAGGCAAAATATTAAGGCTTCACAAAACAAGATTTTCTTTCCCTCTGACCCATGAAGGTTATTAGGACCTTGGACAAATTCAAAAGTCAAGTGAAAGAAATTGTTTTATTCTGTGCTAGTTTAAAGAAAGCCTAGGAGGGCAATTCTGAATTAGAGGATTGCATGTAATTTAGTCTTGAGTTTATTATCCTTTTCAGTAAAGAATTTTACCCACAGCTTCTGAAAACTGAGCAGCTGGTTTCAGTTGATTGATGGGTCTGTTTTATGAAAACAACAAACTGCAAATGAGCTAGCTTATTGCAGTTGGTGCTGTTTCATTCACTGTCTTATGTGAAGCTTCCATCTGTAACTTTGTCAGTCATTGAAGCTGACACCTGCACTTTAACTCTAGATGTTACACATTTCCTTTCACCTGATGTTATCTTCTATTAAACACATATTCACAATATCTTATAGAACTGCAAGAAAAGCTCTACTAGTCAGGAAGAGCTCCTTTTTCCAAAATATTAACAGCTGGCAGAGAGAGCCTCTTGCCATTTCAGAGCATTCCATGATTCATACATTTATTTATGACTTCTGAGCCCCGCTTGCCTCTCTGTGGAGATGCACAGAACATAACGCTTATTCTCAGGGGCTATGCAAAGTCTAATTTGGAGATAGATAATAAAAGTAAACAGACAAATATGTTTTAATTAAAATATTTCCAATTGCTAAGAAGAAAAAAATCAAGAAAACTGTGGGACTGGTGAGTGAGCAGATAGAAGTCTTTCATAATTTGGTCAGAGAAGAGCCCACTGAGGAGGTGGGATGTAAGCAGAAATGAATAAAGGGAGGGGTGACCCTGTTTAGACCTAAAGGAAGAACATTCTAGGTACAGGGGAAGTCAGTGGCCAAGAAGTGGGATCAATCAAAACTTTGAATTTTGTTTATTTTTAAGAAACCTAAGAGCACCAAAAAGACTGAAATGAGCATATAGACATCTAAAGAAACTTACTTGTATTTTAGCCAGCTAGACAAGGGCTGATCTTGCAATATTTAGAATATACTAACTACTAAAATGGTACATTGTTAAAATCTGTAAAATTTTTAAGAATAACTACAACTAAAATGTATTGAGAGTATTAACTAGATAGTATATGTAAATAGTACCTGAATGTATTATGCAAATATTGGTGCTAATCATTTGTCATACTAGTTCTCTGTGACTTTCCAAGTAGTCTTTTACTTGTTTAAGCTATAGACAAGGCATCTAATTTTATTACATAATCTTGATTTGTATACACAATTCCAATATTAAGATATCTAATTTCTGAGGCAACTACAATGAAAACAATTGAGACATTTTTATGTTTATATTGATGTTGATAACATTTGAAGTATAAGAGGAAGTAAGGTGTATTTTTATACAAAAAAAATTGTAGAGTGCAGCAGTTATTCAAAATTATGTGAAACACCAACATAACTATCAAAGCAACATAGTGATGAAATTTTTCTCATACCTTAGATAGAGCACAATGACTAAAACGATGTTTGTTTTTCTCTGGCACTTTTTTTTCAATTTTTCATGTTGTGGTAAAATAGTGGTTAAATGAAATTTACTGTTTTAATTTTTTAAATGTATTGTTCAGAGGTATTAAGTACATTAACACTACTGTGCAAACATCACCATCATCCATCTCTATAACTCTTGCGATCATTCAAAAATGGCATTCTATATCCATGAAACCATAACTCCCCATTTTCTCCTCCCCTAGGCCTGGTAATCACATTGTACTTTTTCTCTCTGTGATTTTTACTACTCTGAGTGCCTCATCTAAGTGGAATTATACAGTATTTGGAGAGAGAGAGAGAGAGAGAGAGAGAGAGAGAGAGAGAGAGAGAGAGAGAAGAAAGAGAGAGAGAGATTGGATTATTTCACTTAACATGATGCCCTCAAGGTCCATCCACATTGTAGCATATGTAACAATATCCTTCCATTTTAAGACTGAATGTTATTTCGTTGTATGTGCATACTACATTTTTCTTGTCCATTCATCTGTGGGTGAATACTTGGGTTGCTTCTACATTTTAGCTTTTGTGAATAATGTTGCCATGAACATGGGTGTACAAATGTCTTTTCATGACCCTACTTTAAATTATTTGGGGAACATATCCAGAGGTGAAATTGCTAGATCCTACAGTAATTCTATATTTAATTTTTTGAACAGCTACACAGTTTTTCTTAGTAGTTGCACCATTTTACATTTCTACCAACAATGCAGAGGGTTTCAATTTTTATGCATCTTCACCAACACTTATTCTCTTCATCTTAAGAGTAATTGTACTATCAGGTTTGACGTGATAACTCATGGTTTAGATTTGTATTGCCCTAATGGTTAGTGATATTGAGCATCTTTTCATATTCTTATTGGTCACTTTTATATTTTCTTTGGAGAAATGTCTATCAAGTTCTTTACCCATTATTTAATTGGGTTGTTGAGTTTTGAGAGTTTTCTACATGTTCTAGATATTAATTCCTTATCAGATATAGGATTTGTAAATATTTTCAACCATTCTGTGGATCGTTTTTTTATTTCATTAATAGCATCTTTTTATGCACATTTTTTCATTGTTCACAAAATCTAATTTGTCTGGTTTTTTCGTTGTTGTTTTTTTGTTTTGTTTTGTTTTTTTGTGTGTGTTGTTTTTTTTGTTTGTTTGTTTTTTTGCCGGTGTCTTCATGATTATATCTGAGATATCATTACAGAGGCTAATGTTGGAAAGCTTTTGCCTTATATTTTCTTCTAAGAGTTTGTTATAGTTTTAAGACAGTTAGATCTTTGACCCACATTAAGTTAAAATTATTGAGACTGAATTTGTGATCAAATATATGTTCATTCTAAAAATATATCATCTATAATTGAGAAAAACATAGTTTTTTTGTTAATAAGGATCTGTACTAGCATATTTCTGTTAAATCTAGTTGGTTTATTGTGTTGTTGAAGTCCTCTATTTTCTTATCTTTTGAGTGGTAGTTCTACTCATTCTTTTTTAAATTTCTTTATTAATTAAGGTATTACATATGTGTCCTTATCCCTCTATTAACCCCCCTGACTCTCCCCCCACTCATCCCCTCATCCCCCTGGTGTTCATGTCCATTGGTTAGGCTTATATTCATGCATCCAAGTCCTTTGGTTTATCTCTCCTCCTTCCCCCTCCCTCCCCTACCTTTCCTCTGAGGTCCAGCAATCTGGTCGATGCTTCTCTGCCTCTTGATCTGTTCCTGTTCATCAGTTTACATTATTCATTATATTCCACAAATGGGTGAGATCATGTGATATTTGTCTTTCTCTGACTGGCTTATTTTACTTAGCATAATGCTTTCCAGTTCCATCCATGTTGTTACAAATGGTAAGAACTCCTTTTTTTTTTTACTGCAGTGTAGTATTCCATTGTGTAGATATACCACGGTTTTTTAATCCACTCATCTACTGATGGACACTTAGGTTGTTTACAAATCTTAGCTATGGTGAATTGTGCTGCTATGAACATAGGGGTGCATATATATCCTTAATGATTCGTGTTTCTAGTTTCTTGGGATATATTCCTAGAAGTGGGATCACTGGGTCAAATGGGAGTTCCATTTTTAGTTTTTTGAGCAAACTTCATATTGTTCTCCACAGTGGCTGCCCCAGTCTGCATTCCCACCAGCAGTGCAAAAGAGTTCCTTTTTTTTTCCGCATCCTCTCCAACAGTTGTCATTTGTTGATTTGTTGATGATTGCCATTCTGACAGGCATTAGATGATACCTCATTGTTATTTTGATTTGCATCTCTCAGATAATTTATGACTTTGAGCATGTTTTCATATGTCTCTTAGCCTTCCTTCTTTTCTCCTTCAAAAAGTGTCTATTTAGATCCGTTGTCCAATTTTGATTGGATTATCTTCTTTTGTTAGGTTGTATGAGTTCCCTGTAAATATTGGAGATTAAACCATTGTCTGTGATGACAATGGCAAATATGTCCTGCCATGCAGTGGGATTTCTTGTTTTTGTTGATG
This sequence comes from Antrozous pallidus, assembly GCA_027563665.1. NCBI lineage: Eukaryota > Metazoa > Chordata > Mammalia > Chiroptera > Vespertilionidae > Antrozous > Antrozous pallidus. The sequence goes on from CM050514.1 coordinate 91,020,495, forward strand.
GTTTCTTTTGCTGTGCAAAAGCTTTTTCTTTTGATGTAGTCCCATTTGTTTATTTTCTCTTTAGTTTCCATTGCTCTAGGAGCATTATCAGTGAAGAAGTTCCTTTGGCATATGTCTGAGATTTTCTGCCTGTGGATTCCTCTAGTATTTTTATGTTTTCCCTTCTTATGTTTAAGTCTTTGATCCATTTTGAGTTTATTTTTGTGTATGGTATAAGTCGGTGGTCTAGTTTCATTTTTTTTTTTGCATGTATCTGTCCAATTGTCCCAACACCATTTGTTGAAAAGACTATCTTGACTCCATTTTATGTACATGCCTCCTTTGTCAAATATTACTTGGGCGTAGTGTTTTTGGGTCTATTTCTGGGTTCTCTATTCTATTCCATTGTTACATATGTCTGTTCTTTTTTTAAATTTAATAAATCTTTATTGTTCAGATTAATACAATGTTCCTCTTCTCCCCTCCCCATAGCTCCCCTCCACCCAGTACCCATCCCACTCTCTGCCCTTACCTCCTTGCTGCGTCCTCATCCATACGTGTATGATTTTTGTCCAGTCTCTTCCTGCACCTCCCACAGCCCTTTACCCCAAAGAATTATCAGTACATTATCTTTCTATGCCCCTGATTCTATTATATTCACCAGTTTATTCTGTTCATCAGATTTTTAATTCACTTAATATTTAGATTCATTTGTTGATAGATGTGTATTTGTTGTTCATGATTTTTATCTTTACCTTTTTGTTCTTCCTCTTCTTAAAGAACACCTTTCAGCATTTCATATAATACTGGTTTGGTGGTGAACTCCTTTAGCTTTTTATTATCTGAAAAGCACTTTATCTGACCTTCAATTCTGAATGATAGCTTTGCTGAATAGAGTAATCTTGGTTGTAGGTTCTTGTGATTCATTACTTTGAATATTTCTTGATATTTCTGTCTGGCCTGCATACTTTTTGTTGAGAAATCAGCTGACAGTCATATGGGTGCATCCTTGTAGCTAACTGTTTTTCTCTTGCTGCTTTTAATATTCTCTCTTTGTCTTTTGCTCCTGGCATTTTAATTATGATGTGTCTTAGTGTGGACACACAAATCTCTTTAGATTCCTTTTGTTTGGGGTTCTGTGTGCTTTGTGGACTTTTAAGTCAATTTCTTTCACCAGGTGGGGGAAGTTTTCGGTCACTATTTCTTCAAATAGTTTTTCAGTATTTTGCTCTCTCTCTTCTTCTGGAACCCCCATAATCTGTATGTTGGTATGCTTAAGGTTGTCCCAGAGACTCCTTAGGCTATCTTCAATTTTTTTGGATTCTTTTTGCTTCTTGTTTTTCCAGCTGAGTGCTTTTTGCTTCTTTGTATTTCAAATCTTTGACTTGATTCTTGCGGTGGACTAGTCTGCTTTTAGGTCTCTGTATAATATATTTTATTTTAATCAGTGTATGCTTAATTTCTAGTTGGTCCTTTTTCATGTCCTCGAGGGTCTCGTTAAGTTTATCAGCCTTTTCTAGGAAGCTCTTGAAAAACCTTATAATGGTAGTTTTAAACTATGGCCAGTCATTTTTTCCCCCTCCATTTCTTTCAAATATGATTTGTTTCCTTGTCTCTGCATTTTGGCTGCTTGTCTGAGTTGGTCGAGTAGCTTTGTGTGATAGGTGTCCTCTAAGGGACAGTGGCTCAGCCTCTGCAGTTACCTGAGGTGGACACTCTTGGTGCACCTATTTGTGAGCTTTACAGTCTTGTTGTAGTTAAGCTACATTGTTGTTGGTAGCACTGGGAGAGGTTGACCTCCAGGTCAATAGGCTGTGAGAATCAGCTGTGTCTATCTTGGAAGAGCCTCTGTGCTCAGCTTGGATGGGACAGAGTCTCAGGTCTGAGAAGTCAGTCTTGGTTTCCCTTCAGCTCAGCTCCAAGCAGTACCTGGGTCTCTGTGCCCCATGGCAATAGTTGCATGCACCTCTGAGAGAAAGCTGCCCCAGAGCTCTGCCTGCTGCCAGACAGTCTAGTTTCTCCTCAAATGAGTCTGGACACCCAAAATCTTACCCGGAACTGGAAAACAATGCAGTGGATTTTTTTGTTTGTTTTGTTTTTTCCTCCCAAATGAGAGAGCCAGCCACCCATCCTTTCCTGCAGCTCCCAAATCTCATTGTGCTTCCTCCTTACAGTCCAGTTTCACCCATATGAATATGGGTTCCCAGAGACTCACCTGGAACTGGGGATCACCCTTTGTCTCCCTCTCTGTTCAAGAAAACCAGCTGGGTATTCAACCACCCATGCTTTTTGTTCCCCTGCGTCTCCACCCCTCTGTCTCTGTGCATCTCCTCAACTCTGCTCTCTGTGGCTTCTCTGAGTCTCAGTGTCCTTTTGTCTTTCCTTGTATTTGTGTAATTTTCACTCAGCCAGCTTTCCAGTGGTTCTGGATGATGTCCATTTTGTCTTTTAGTTGTAGTTTTGAAATTGTTGTGTGGGGCATCAGTATAGGTATTTACTTATACTGCCATCTTGGTTCCTCTCCTCTATATGTCTGTTATTGTGCCAGTACCAGGCTGTTTTAAGCACAGTGGCTTTGTAATACAGCTTGAAATCTGGTATTGAGATCCCACCTATTTTGTTTTTCTTTCTCAGGATTGCTGAAGCTATTTGGGCCTTGTTTTTATTCCAGATGAATTTTTGGAAAGCTCGTTGTAGGTCAGTGAAATATGCTATTGGTATGTTAATGTGGATTGCATTGAATCTGTAGATTGCTTTGGATAGCGACATTTTAATGATGTTGATTCTACCAATCCATGAACACGGTATGTTCTTCCATCTATTTATGTATTCCTCTATCTCTTTTTTTCGTGTCCTGTAGTTTTTCACATCAGGTCTTTTACCTCCTTAGTTAAGTTTATTCCTAGGTACCTTAATTTTTTTTTTGGTGCTATGGTAAATGGGATTGCTTTTTTAGTCTCTGTTTTTATAAGATTGCTATTAGTGTAAAGAAAATGCCATAGATTTCTTGGTATTAATTTTGTATCCTGCTACATTGCCAAATTCATTTATTAAGTATAATAATTTTTGATTGAGTCTTTAGGGTTTTTTATGTATAATATCATGTCATCTGCAAATAAGGACAGTTTTACTTCTTCTTTTCCAATTTTAATGCCATTCATTTCTTCTTCTTACCTGAATGTAATGGCTAGTACTTCCATATTATGTTGAACAGGAGTGGTGAGAGTGGGTATCCTTGTCTTGTTCCTGTTCTTAAAAGATTTTTTTTCTACTTTTTTGTCCATTGAGTATGATATTGGCTGAGGGTTTTTCATACATGGCTTTTATTATGATGAGGTATGATCCTTCTATTCCCACATTATAGAGTATTTTGATCAAGAAGGGGTGTTGGATTTTGTCAATTGCTTTTCTGCATTAATTGATATGATTATGTAATTTTTATCTCTCAATTTGTTTATGTGATGTATCACGTTTATTGATTTGGGGATATTGAACCATCCTTGCATCCTTTGGATAAATCCTACTTGGTCATGGTGTATGATCTTTATGATGTATTGCTGGATCCGACTTGCTAGAATTTTATTGAGGATTTTGGCATCTATGTTCATGAGGGATATTGGCGTAATTTTCTTTCATTGTGTTGACTTTATCTGGTTTTGGTATTAGAGTAATGCTGGCTTCATAGAATGAGTTAAGGAGTCTTCTTTCCCTTGAATTTTTTTGAATAATCTGAAGAGGATAGTTTTAAGTTCTTCCTTGAGGATTTGGTAAAACTCTCCAATGAAGCCATCTGGCCCCGGGCTTTTGTTTGCTTGCAGTTTTTTCATCACTGCTTCAATTTTTTTCAGAGTTTTCAGCTTATTGAGATTTTTAGAATCTTTCCAAATGTGTTTTGGAATGTTGTACTTTTCTAAGAATATGTCAATCTCCTCTAGGTTGTCAAGTTTGTTTAAGTAGAGTTGTTCATAGTATTTTTTTAACAATCCTTTGTATTTCTGTGGGGACTGTTATTGCACCTCTCTTATTTCTGATTTTGTTTATTTGATTGTTCTCTCTCTACTTCTTGGTGAGCCTAGCTAGAGGTTCATCAATCTTGTTTATCTTTTCGAAGAACCAGCTCTTGATTTCATTGATCTTTTGTATTATTTTTTTGGCCTCTATGTCATTTATTTCTGCTCTGATATTTATTATCTCCTTCCTTCTTCTCACTCTGGGATTTTCTTGTTGCTCTCTTTCTAATTCTTTGAGTGGTGGAGTTAGATTACTTACTACCATTTTCCCGCCTGATTTTTGAGGTAAGCTTTTAGAGCTATAAACTTCCCTCTCAAGACTGCTTTCATTGTGTCCCATAGATTTTGGATTGTTGTGTTTTTTTAGTAGTCATTAGTTTCTTGGATGCTTTTAATTTCTTCTTTGATCTTATTGATAACCCAATCATTGTTTAATAGCATGCTATTCAGCTTTCAAGTGTTTGAGATTTTTGAATTGTTTTTATTGTAGTTTATATCCAATTTTATGGCATTGTGGTCTGAGGATATGCTTGTTATTATTTCAGTCTTCTTAAATTTTGGGAGAAGTTGCATGTGAGCCAATATGTGGTCTATTTTTGAAAATGTCCCATGCACATTTGAGAAGAATGAATATTCTGTGGCTTTTGGGTGAAATGTTCTGAAGATGTCAATTAAGTCCATCTGTTCTAGTGAGTCATTTAGGATTGCTGTGTCTTTGCTAATTTTTTGTCTAGAGGATTTATCCAGTGATGTCAGTGGCATATTAAAGTCCCCTACAATGATTATATTGTTGTCAACCTCTCCCTTAATATCTTCTAGGAGTTTTGTTATGTATTTGGGTGCTTCTACACTGGGTGTATGTATGTTTATCAGGGTTATATCCTCTTGTTGTATCGATCCCTTTAGTATTATAAAGTGGCTTTCCTTATCTTTTGTTATGGCATTTACTTTGAGATCTATTTTGTCAGATATAAGTATTGCTACCCCAACATTTTTTTTTCATTTCCATTTGCGTGAAATATATTTTTATTTTTCCATCCCTTCTCTTTCAATCTGTGTGAGTCTCTTATTCTGAGGTGGGTTTCTTATAAACAACATATATATATATATATATATATATATATATATATATATATATATATATATATATATATGGGTTGTGGGGTGTTTTTTAAATTTATTCATTCAGCCACTTGATGTCTTTTGATTGGGGCATTTAGTCCATTTACATTTAAAGTTATTACTGAAAGGTATTTGTAGTCATATCTATTTTTGTGTCTGTGTTTCTTCTTACCTGTTTATTTCTTCTTTTTATAGTATTTCCGTTAGCATTTCTTGCATTGCTGGTTTGGTGGTGATAAACTCCATTAGCCTTTTTTTTTTTTTTTCTCTGCGAAGCTCCTGATTTCTCCTTCAATTTTGATTGCTAGTCTTTCTGGATAGAGTATTCTTGGATTCAGTCCTTTGCTTTGCAACATTTTGTATACCTCCTTTCATTCTCCTCTAGCTTGATGTGTTTCTGTTGAGAAATCATTTGACAATCTGATGGGGGTTCCTTTTTAGGTAACATTCTGTTTCTCTTGTCTTTAAGATTCTCTCTTTGCCGTTGATATTTGCCATTGAAATTATGATGTGTCTTGGTGTGGGTCTTTTGAGGTTGATTCCGCTTGGGACTCTGTACTTTTGTAAATTTTTCTTCCCCTTATCCAGGAAGTTTTTTGACATTATTTCTTCAAATAGATTTTCTAATCTTTGCTGTTCTTCTTGACCTTCTGCCAGCCCTATTATAAGTATGTTACTTCATTTCATGTTGTCCAAAAGCTCCCTTAGGGTTTCCTCCTGATTTTTAATTTTTTTCTCCAATTGCTGTTCAGTTTGAGCTTGTTTCTCTATCTGATCTTCTAACTCACTAATTCGATCCTATTCTTCTTCTAGTCTACTATTGAAACTTCCCATGATGTTTTTGATTGCAGCTATATCACTTTTCATCTCTTCCTGATTCTTGCATAGGTTGTTGATTTTCTCATCTTTTCGATGTATAAATTCCATGACCATTACTCTGAATTCTTTTTCGGTCCTATTGCACTCTTCAATTTCACCAGTTTCCTTTTTTGGTGACTCCTCATTTTCTTTCCCCTGGGTATTGTGTCGTCTGCACATTCTCACTATCACCAGAAGGTTCAAACTTTAAGTTGTGTGGACCTGGGCTGTGTGCCATGGGAGCTTCACACCACCTGAGTGTCACTGAAGAGCTCTGACACTAGGGCCTGTGGCTGCCGTGGGTTGGTGGGAACCAGGCTTGCCCAGGGTCATTGTTCCCAGCATTCTGTGTGGTCTCATGTACACACCTATAATCAGGGACTGCGTTGGCATCACGCTATTGGAGTATGCTGAAAATGGTGCCAGGAGTCAAAGTTTCCCTATGTCTGCACCAAGAATTGAGTATCAGAGTCTGTTGCCTCATGCAGTTTCTCACTGAGAATCAGGGTCCCCAAGTGTGCATGCACCAAGAATTGGAGTCACTGGCTCTTAGTATGAATGCACTGTGAGTCAGGGATCCCAGGCACATAAGGTAAATACAGAGTCAAGTCAGTGGTGCTCAGTGCTGCCTCTTGCTAGGATAATTTGGATTCCAATCATCATGGGGGACTGGGTTGCACAATAGCTCTGTGGTGTGCTTGCACTGCAGAAAACTGACTTCCATGTGTGCTTGCCCTGGTAACCAAGTCAGGTGGCACTGCCACCCTGTGGGTTTGGTCACCTGATTATGATTGCATTGCGGGGAGCAACCTCCAGTCTCTTAAATTCCCTTAGCAGTACTGAGGCCCCTGAGGGAGTTCTCAAGTTCAAATTCGCCTTGGAGTGGCTGGGGCCCCTGAGTGTGTTCTCAAACTTTAAGCTCTGATTCTCCATCTGGGAGCTTCAGGTGTAGGCACGCAGACACGGGAGGTTCCCTATAGGGGATAGGGGCATTGTGGCTAGAGCGAGGGGTGGGTCTATTGATTACTATGGAGCTATCCTTTATCCTGGGGGGAAAGGGATAGGCTCTTTGACTCACAGAAATCTGCTGCCAGGAAGTCTGGATTCATGTTGTCTACTGATCTGAAGCTGTGATTGCAGTCATCTGTCCCCAATGGCTGCAGGGTCCTGGTTTGCATCTGAGATGTGACTGGGTGAGGCAGGATCCTAGTCTGAGGCGGTGCTGTTTCTCAAGATGGCGTGGTCTTAGTGCCCATGTGGGCTGGAGGCCCAGGAGTGTCTGCTTTGTTCATGGGGCTCTGCTGTCTAAGATTGCCCATTTTGGAAGCCCCTTGGAGGACCTGTAGAGTCTAACTGTCCCCAGCTTATACATACACACACCACACACGTCTACACTGTCCTCTATGGGTTCCTCACTCTCTCCCTCCCTATCTTCCTGCCAGTCACCAGGAAGCTTATTCTTTCTACTCATTCTTGAAAGTGAGACATTGGGATCTCTAATAATTATTTTAGAATTATCTGTGTGTTTTTTTTTTCAATTATTGCTGTATTTATTTTAATGGTCTAAAATAAGGTACATCAATGTTGGCAACATGTATTTAATATGTAATGTCATTCTTACCCTTTTGTAAACTCTTTTAAGTTTAATTTGTCTTATATTAGTAATGCCACCTCTAATTTGAATTTACATAATCCTAATTTGAATAATATGCAAAACTCTGTTCCTTTAGAACCTTACCTACATCTTTTTATTTTTTGATGTCATGAAATTACATCAGTATGAGTAATTTGTTCAATAACATAATCTAATACTCTTTTTAGCAGTTAGTCTTTTAAAATATGTCTAAAACAAAATGTGAAGTTATGAAGCTAAATTACAAAAATATTTTTATAATTGCCTTTATATTTAACTTTTCTGTGCTCTTTGTTTTTTCATACGGCTTTGAGTTACTATCTAGTGTCCTTATGTTTCAACTTACAAGTCTTAGCATTTCTTGCAAGTCTAATGGTAACAATTTCCATCAGCTTTTATTTATCTGAGAAAGTCTTAATTTCTCCTCACCTTTGAAGGACAATTTTGGCAGATATAAGTTTTTTAGTTGATTGGTTTTTCTTTCAACATTTTGAGTATATCTGTCCACTGCCTCCAGACTGCCAAAATTTCTGATGAGATCATTTTTGGTTATCTTATTGAGGATCCCTTGTTTGTGATGAGTCACTTATCTCTTGGTGCTTTTAAGAATCTCTCTTATCTTTGGCTTTCTACAGTTTCATTATAACGTTTTTGTTTTTTGGGGTTTTTTTTATGTGGGTCACTGAAGTTTGCTGAGCTTCTTGGATGTTTGCATTCAAATATTTTATCCAATTTGGACACTTTCAGTCATTACTTCTTAATATATTGTCTCTTCACCTTTCTCTTTTTTCTCTTCCTAGGACTCCTACAACAAATATATTTATACTAAGGGCCCGATTCACAAATTCGTGCATCTTGAAAGGAACTATGAGGTGTGTGGCTACGGTGGGCACAGGGGCAGACTTAGGCCATCCTCTACACCTTACCTGGCCCCTCCACCATGGTCCCCAGTCCCCTCTCTGCCGGCAGCTTCGCCCCATTCCCACCACAACCTTCCCATGTGCTGATGGTGCTGGCCCCACTCACACCTGCTAACAATGTGGAGCAATGGGGACTGGCACCAGCTGAAATAGGTGTGCGTGGGACCAACGCCATCAGTGGGTACAAGCAGGAGCTGCTGCCTCAATTGCCCCTCAGGAGAAGGGGGAGGTAGAGAAGCCCTCAGGGGTGATCAGGGCTGGCAGCTACTGGTTGTACCCACTAATGGTGCTGAGCAATTGTGACCAATGTCAGGCAGTGATATTAGCAGTGGCTCTGGCACCGGTGATGAGTTTGAGCAGGGCCGGTGCTAGCAGTGGGTGCAGAAGGCAGCATCTAGCCCTGATTGCCACTCAGGAGCATGGGGAGGTGGAGGAGCCCTCAGGGGTGATTGGGGCTGGTACCAGGCACCAGCAATGGTGCGAGTGGCAGCTCCAGTGCCAGAAGTGGATGCGAGAGGGGCCTATACCAGCAGCAGATGTGAGCACCAGGTGGGAACGTGGCACAAGGGAGGAAATAATTTTCAGTAACCACCAGAGGGTCACCCTAATGACAGTGACTGGTACCCTGCCTTGGTCTGGCGCCTCCAACCTCCATGTACTGCACACAACCCCTGGTGGTCAGCTCACATCATAGCTGGTTGTTCAGTTGTATTGCCTTTCGATTTATTTGCATTATTGAGTTTTATATATATTAAATAGATAGTGGATTGTGTCTAACAAGTTGCTCAGACTGTCTTCACTTTTTCTTGTTGTTTTTCTTCTGACTCAATAATTTCAAGGGTCAGTCCTACATTCAATTTTTTTCTGATTGTTTCTTCTGTTAATGTCTGCTAAAGTTATTGTACTTTTCAGTCAGATAATTTATTTTTGCTTTTTTTTCCTGGATCTTTACTAATATTTACATTTTGTTTATACAAAATTATTTACTCTTTCCTTATCTTTTATTAGTTCTTTTAGCATCTTTAAGATAGCTATTTTTAGTTCTTGCCTAGTAGACCTGCCATCAGATTTTTCTAAGGGACAATTTCTGTTGACCACTCCCCACACATGACCCATCACTCCACCCAGGAGAATGAGTCAGATTTTGCTATTTCTTTATTGTACTTGTGAAATTTTTTGTGTGAGAAACTGGGCATTTAAATCTAATAATACTAGTGGCCCAGTGCAGGAAATTTGTGCACATTAAAAGGGTATTAATTAAAGGAAATATTTTAATAATTCTATTTGCCCTTTCTCTATAATAGAAGTGTCAGAGATGAAAGAAAATTAGTAAAATGTATATGAAAATCTCCCTCCTGTCAGAGTCTGATGAGTGCCATGGTCCTAGACTCATGACCTTACCCACCACTCACATGTCCATCAAAAACACAGGAGACCCAGAACTGGCTGGTCCCACCCCTGTTGGGTGAGACTCAGACCTGCCTGGCCCCACCCTCATCAAGCCTCTCCGAGTTGGGGGAGCAGCCTATTTCCCCCAGCCTGATGTCAGGTGGGGAGCACAGCCTCAAGTCTCCTTGCCCAGCGCTGGGTGAGGAGTGGAATCTCATGTGCCCCATCAAGCTCAACTTGGATGGGGGGTAAAGCCTTAGGTGCCCTGGCCCACCGCTGGCATCAGAGAGCATGGCCTGAGGTCCTCTGGCCTGCCACGGGGGCAGGGGAGCACAGTCTGAGGTCCATATCAAGCCCCGCTGGGCAGGGATTGTGGCCTGAGGTCCCTCATCAAGCCCTGCCAAGTAAGGGACATGGCCTGAGTTCTCTGTCAAGCCCTTCTGAGCAGGGGGCACATCATGAGGTCTCCCGGCCAGGTGTCAGGGCAGGGGGAGTAGCCTGAGGTCCCCCATCAAGCCCCTCTGGTCAGAGAGCACAGCCTGAGGTCCTTTAGCCTGGTGCTGGGGCAAGGGGCATGGCCTGAGGTCCCCATCAAATCCCATGGGGTGGGAGGGGCGCAGCCTGAGGTCTCCTATTAAGCTCCGTGGAGTGGGGAGGGGGTGCATACTGAGGTCCCTTGCCCCAGACAGGCACCGTGGAGCATCAGGTCCTTGCTCTTCAGTGGTTACATTATGACATCCTGGATAATTTGCATATTCCTCTATTATATAGATAGAATACTAGAGGCCTGATGCACAAAATTCATGCATGGAGGGGTCCCTCAGTCTGGCCTGCACCCTCTCCAATCTAGGACCCCTCGAGGGATGTTTAACCAGCCGTCAGACATTCCTCTAGCAATCCAGAACTACTGTATCCTAATTGCTCACCTGCCTGCTGGCCTGCTTGCCCCTAACTGCTTTCCCCTGCCAGGCTAGTCACCCCAACCATCGCTGCTGCCTAGGCCCCGGCCACCGTGGCTTTGTGTGGAAGGACATCTGGATAGATGTCTAGAAGTTGTCTGGTCTAATTAGCATATTATCCTTTTATTAGTATAGATTATACAATGTAAGCTTTAAGGTAGAATTACATTAATAGAAATAAAGAAATATTTCATTAAAATGTATATTGGTTTGATATCATTCTGATCCACTTGTTTATGACAAAAATCAAGTCTTTAAAAATAGGATTGCTCGCTGGTTTGGCTCAGTAGCTAGAGCTTCAGCCTGAGGACTGAAGGGTCCCAGGTTGAATTCTGGTCAAGAGCACATGCCTGGGTTGTGGGCTCAATCACCAGTAGGGCATGTGCAGGAGTCAGCTGATCAATGATTCTGGTCATTGATGTTTCTATCTACCTCTCCCTTTCTCTCTAAAGCCAATAAAAATCTATTTAAAAAGTAAAAGAATAAGATTGCTTTGCTATTAAATCCAAGTAAGGTGTGTCATTCGTTGTCCCTAATGAGTTCTGAGCAGCTCCATTACTATGCAACTTCACTGGGTTCTTATCAAATAAAATCCGAGGAGAAGCAACAACACCCATCATGCATTTAGGCTATAAAGACCAAAAGTTGGGGAGGACAGAGTGCTTCTGGGGTAGGAGACAGTGAGGATCAGCAGGTGGGAGGCAGGAAAGATGCAGGAATGCTGAGTGCCTGGAAGCACTGGAGAGTGGGGGATATGCAAATCTGCTGGGGGCGGGGTCAGGCCCTGTGCTCCAAGAGATCAGGTAAGGAGGGAGGGCAGGTGTGAGGTTCCAGTGAATCCCTTCCTGCAAAGCTCCTCCTCCCCTTAACCTCCTAACCTGTCCATTTGGATCAAGGGGGTGGGAAACAGGTATGCAATGCCTGGGTGTGACGCCCCTCAGTCCGGGATCTCTCCAGGGCCTGTTGGGGTGTTTGTGTTGGTTTATTTGATTCTTCTTACACGTTCAAAGGGATAGCAGGAGAGTGTCTGCCACTCATTGTTTCCTTCTGCTTGCTCAGCTGCCCCACATGATGCCTTTTCCCTCCCTTCCCTGCTGCCCTGAATTTCACACACATGAGATCACTAGGGATGAAACTGGGAACCCCACTGTATTACGTGGAGATTGCATTGCCCAGGAACCTGCCTGATCCAGGGAGGGTTGGGGTCATTCACTGTAAGAAAGGCTCAATTTAAAACAATCCTCTGCTTGCTGCCACTTAGATAGGTGCAGTCTGAGGTGTTTGCTGAGGGTTTATCATCCATTCTGGCTATTTCCTTGGAAACCACAAACTCAAGATGGCAGAAATGGGGCTGCATGCTTCTCAGCACCAGCTCTCTTCAGTCAGCTGCTGAATTTACTTGAAGAATGTAGAATAATTTGTAAATTATATTAAAGTCTTTACAATTAGATCACGACTCCCAGCCGGCAACCTCTAGGCTGGGCAGCACTGTGGACTTGTGCATACCTCCACCAGTGGACACTTCTGGGGCGGGAGGTGGCGGGAGAGTGCCGGTCAGGGGCAGCTCCACCTCAGCACCTCAGGGCGGGGACACCATGGGCCTGCTTGCAAACCCTGAGTGGGTGGCCTCCGGGTCTGGGTAGCACTGCAGGCCTGAGCAAGGCCCTGCCAGTGGCCACTTCAGCTGAGGCCACACTTAACCGGTAGTGACTATTATGCACCTAACTGGTCATGACTGCTAAGGTGTTTGATTTAATTATCATATCCCTCGATTATTATATAAAACTAGAGGCCAATTCATGAAATTTGTGCATGGGGAGGGCAGGTGGTATCTCTCTGCCCAGCCTGCACCCTCTCCAATCTGGGATCCTTTGAGGAATGTCTGACTGCCCGTTTAGACCCTATCCTACTGATGGGATCAGGCTTAAACAGGCAGTCAGACATCCCTCTCACAATCTAGGACTGTTGACTCCCAACTGCTTGCCTGCCTGCCTTCTGGATTGCCCCTAACTGCTTCTGCCTGCCAGCTTAATAACTCCTAACCATTCCCATGCCAGCCTGATTGATGCCTAACTACTCCCCTCCAGCCTGTTTGCCCCTAACTGCCCTCCCCTGCAGTCCTAGTCACCCTTAACTGCCCTCCCTTGCATGCCTGGTCCCACCCAATTCCTCTCCCCTGAAGTCCTAGGTCACCTCCAAATACTCTTCCCTGCAGGCCTGGTTGCCCCCAACTTCCCTCCTCTGCCAGCCTGGTCACCTCTAACTACCCTCCCCTGCAGGCTTGATTGCCCCCAACTGCCTCCCTTGTGGGCCTGATACCTCCCAATGGCCCTCCCCTGCTGACCATCTTGTTGTGGCCAACTTTGACCACATGGGGGCAGGATCTTTGACTACATGGGGGCAGCCATTTTGTGTGTTGGAGTTATGGTCAATTTGCATATTACTCTTTTATTAGATAGTATAGAGGCCTGGTTCTTGGATGGGGGCCAGCTGGTTTGCCCGAAGTGTGTCCCGGATCAGGGTGGGAGTTCCCTTGGGGCATGGGGAGACTTGGGCGAGGGGCCTGTGGTGGGTTGCAGGCCTGCCATGTCACCCAGAAATCAAAGTGGAGGCCCTGGTATCTGGAATTTATTTATGTTCTACAATTGAAACTTTGTAGCCTGGAGCTGAGCCAAGCCTCCTGCTTGCTCTGTGGCTGCAGCCATTTCTCTTGGGATATTTACCTTCTATATTTGAAACTTTGTAGCCTTAAACAGAGGCCAAGGCAGGCCAGGGCTGCAGAAAGCTTGGCTTCCTTCATTGCCAGGGGCAACCCTAGCCTCTGCTCTCTCCAGGTCCGTGACTGCCACCATTTCTGTTGGAATGCATGTACCTTCTGTAATTTAAACTTTGTAGCATTGAGTGGAGTCCTAGGCTGGCAAGGGTAGGTGGAATCTTGGCTTCCTCTATCGCTGGGGAAACCCAAGCTTCTTTTCTGCTCTCTGTGGCCAGCAGCCATCTTGGTTGGGATTGATTTGCATAATTTGCTCCTGATTGGCTGGTGGGTGTAGCTGTTGAGTGTGGCTTGTAAGTGTAGTGGAGGCATGGTCAATTTACATACTACTCTTTTATTAGATAGTATGGTAATTCTGGAGATCAATAACTCCCACTCACCCAGTGTTTGCTGCTTTCTATTTGTATGTCTTAGATTTTTTTTTTTTTTTACTTCTGTAAGTTATCTGTGCTGAGGATTAGCCTGAGATGTAAACATAAAGTCAGTCTCTTTAGGTCTTTCCTGATCTTATACCTTCCTCTGAGAACACATGGTAACTTTCCAAATTTCATAAGCATATGATCATCCTGGTTTTTAATGTCAGTTTCCCAATTAGCATGTAAAGAAAGTTCCAAAGGTCCTGAGTGTGAAGCAGCCACCTTAGAGGAGTCACCTGCAGCTTTAACCAAGAAGTTGTATTTGAGCTCTTCCAAGAATAGTAGCTAAGAAAGATTGCCAAACCTGCTGTGGGTGGGGCCGAAGCCCAGAGAACTCTAAAGTTAGCTTATGTTAAATAAGAATTCTCAACTTTAATAGAAGTTAAGTTTTATATTAGCTTCCCTGAAAAGTTTTTATTCCAAGATTCTTCGTAATTTAGATATTTGTTTTAATGCTAGCTGTGTGTTCTTTGTGGAATAACTTTGGGAAAATGATTGGGGAGGAGGCATCACAGAGAAGACAGAAGGACTGGATCTAGCCATGCTTGCTGCCCAATTATAATTGAATTACAAGTAACAAATAACATAGCATTTCTCTGAGTTATCACAACCAATGCATTGTAGGATGTAAACCACAGCCAGATCATTTTCTTCCTCTGTCACTTATTTTCTTATATTCATTCCTTCATTCACTTTCTCATTCCATAAATACATAGTATGTGTCTACCAGTGTCAGACAATGTGTTAGGCATTGAGAAAAAATGCTGAAAAACAACAACAAAATACTACATGTTCCCTGATGTTTTGGACATCTACATTCAAAGAAGCAGAATAACGAAGAACAGAGGAATGATTATTTTTTAATTATGATAAGTGTTTTGTTGGGTGAGGACCAAAAGGAAGAGTACGAAAGAGGGAGGAAAAGACGAAGGAAAGGAGTGAGAGAAATAGGAGGAATCTATTTTACACAGGCTGGTCATGGGGTTGATATTTTTAATTTGAGATCTTTGAGACTTCCAATTTGAATAAGAAACGATGAAGCTCAGAAGGCATGTTGGTAGAATATACAGTTTTGGTTATAAACAGTGTTATAGCTTATGTGTTGTTTTTTTTTTTGCAGAATAAATTGTGGGATATAATTTTAATTCCACTAAACTCTAACTTTTTTTGTCTACTCCACATCTGCAATCACGTAGCTGAAAACATCAGGAGAAAAAGGTCTCACCAAGGTGGTCCCCTTGAAATCAGAACGAAGAATTGCAAATGGGACCCTAATGCTACAGAACAATAAAACCTAATTTCCAATGCTCCACTCTCCCACTGCCTTAGAAGATTCATACCCTTCTTCTTTCCTCTCCAATATCAACATTTTTTTTTCATATCTTCACTTTCAATTGGTGACTTCACTCCTTACACCACTAAAAAAATAATAATAAAAGAATCAGAATAGAATTCCCATAAAGCTCAAGTACATCAATTCAGCATTTGTGCCCCAAGGGATATTAGAAGTATTTGTGCCCTGGTAAAAAATGATGGTATTCCAGACAGGTGAAAGGTACCATAAGCCTTACTCCTGTATAAATGATTTAAATTTTTCATGCAGAGGTCATAGTCTAGATCCTTCTTGTTCCTGAAAATTATTCATTCTTGGAAGACTGAGTCTCCTAATCAAATGACCAAGCTAGATGCTTGAAACCCTCAGAAGAGAGAGTTATTTAACTTGGAGTGGCTAGATTGTGAAAAATAAATAAATAAATAAAGCCCCCACTTATAAACACTTCCAGAGGCTATTTGTCCAAAGTTTCAGATAATTGCTACATTTGCTTTTTTGCTTTGAAATCATAATAGTTACTCATACAGAGCAAAAAAAAAAGCAAAAATAGAGGATCCTATAAATAAGACACAATGATTCTAATATTGCGAAGATGTTTAAGGAACTGGATCTCAGAAAAAAACAAGAGTCTACCTAACTGTAAGTGTGCAACTCATGGAAAGGAGCCTATGAGCTGTACAATGGTATCTGAAGGCCAGGGTCAACTAGCCTCTGTATATTAAGTCACAAAGTACTGTGTACATTTTGTTTTATACAAAATTTTCAGCAATATAGCTTACATATTGTGTATATATGTAGGTTACATCAGTTTTAACATATAATTTTCAGGTATGCAACATTATAATCCTACATTGATATACACTACAGTGTGCTCACCACAAAAGGTCCTTAATTTTCATCTGTCACCGTACAATTTACACTCTTTACTCATCTTGTCATTCTCTCATTCTCCATTTCCCTCTAGTAACCACCAATCTGTTGTCTACATCTATGATTGTTTTAGTTGGTTTTGGTTTGTTTGTTCAGTAGCTTATATTGTCCTATTCTTTGCTCGCTCTCTCTCTCTCTCTCTCTCTCACTGACTCTCTCTCTCTCTCTCCCCACTCTCTCTGTCTCTCTCTCTCTCTCTTTCTCTCTCTTACACACACACACACACACACACACACACACACACACACGCACACACACGCACACACACACATCCAAACAAATGAAAACTGAGTAACTAGCCTAGCTGGGTTTCACTTTATTTACCATATAATCTATCTATATATATAAAAGCCAAGTGACCAGAATGCTGGAACAACCAGAATGACTGGAATGATTTGGAATGACTGGATGGAAGGTATCTAGTGGCAGCCCTTCCCCACCCGGGTTGGCCCTAGCTGAATCAGGATTGGGGCCAGCCGGCCAAGCTCCTGCAGCCCCTCCCTCTGGCTGGCCCTTGTCCTGATCGGCCCCCCTGACCGCAATCAGGGGTTGGGCCAGCCAGCAAACCCCCACTCCTCACCCCAGCCAGCCCAAACCCTGATTGCCCCCTTCCCCACCACAATCAGGGGAAGGGTTGGCCAGCCAACCTCCTGCATCCCTTACCCCTGCTGACCTGACCTGATCAATCCCCATGAGGGTGGGCCGACTGGACCCTTCCCATGCACAATTTTGTGCACCAGGCATCTAGTTTACACATTTGAATGAAAACATTTATCAACAAACAGATTTAAAGAATGACCAATATGCCTAAAACTGCATACCTGGCAAATTATTATTTTTTGCTTTTTATGTCAAGCTTCTGATTTTTCAAGACATCAGATCCACCTTAAACCCAGGACTCCAGTTATTGCAATAGGTCCAAACATGTATGAACTAGCTAGAATTTTAGGCTAGCCAGGCTTTATGGACACCTCATTGTATTTAGAGACAGAGTGAACAAGAGATGGAGCATTCAAAAGATCTAGGAGAGTACAAAGGATGGTCCTATGTTAAGGATGTTCTTATGCAGAAGAAGTTTCTATGTTAGCAGGCATCACATCCTTTTTTAAAAAGCTTAAATGTCCATACTATTATTCCTTTGTGCAATTTGGGTGAATAAAATTTTTCTACAACTGTCATTTTAACTTGTGTCTATTTTATGAAAAAAAAAAACCACATTCTGTATACCATGATTTCCACATAATTTGTAGGTCATGCTGTTTTCTATGTTTGCACAGCTAACCCACCTGCATTTATCTAGCAGTTCTGATGTATGTTTAATCACCATTTGCCAACAAGGAAGACTAAAATCTGGTGGAGAAAATTGCAAAGAGACAGAGAATGAGGTTAAAGACATTCTTAGACTGACCTGTAATAACCCACAAAGGAGCATTTAACATGGCATCACCATTGATTTCTTAAGAATGCCAGGGACTCTCTTTCTCTAAGCTGACAAACTGGGAGCTCTGGGTTCATGGGAGTGAGTTACAACTTGCATACTAAGTTTATTGTCTGTCTCTGGTGCAACTTTTATCAGTGATGTTAGACAGAAAGAGTGCTCTGTCTCTCTTTCTCTCTCATTGTGTTTATCTCTATTGTATTCCCACATGTGCTGTTAGTAGAGAAAATATAATTATTTATCACTGTAATTTTGCTTGCAGCAAGTTCTAATTATAGCACTTTGGCAGAGTGAATACTGACAGAATTATGTTGTTGAACAGTACATGGAAGGGGCTGAGTGCTATTCTTGTTTCATCAGGATTATATAAAATTTAAGACATGGGAGGACTAATTTCTCCCAATAAATACAATAAGTTACTAGTTGAAACAAGGTCATACAATTCACCTTTTTTTTCTTCCTTTTCTATTAAGTTTACATGGCACCCATCGCCTTCACTGCAGGCTTATACATAATTATGCCTTTTACATTATATATAAATTCTGAATGTATTATTTGTTTATACATTGACATTAAAGGTTCAGACAATTTAGTTAAAAACAGAAAATTTTATTTTGCAATTAGAATGACTTGGAAAGAAAATCAACTTGATTTTTTTCCTGATAATGTTATCTTACATTACCATATTTAATTCATAAGGTCATTGTTTTTGATTCAGTAATCTCTGCTATGACTAGAGATTGTGGTAGTATATTCCATTATTTATTGACATGATTATACCCAATTGCATACCGTATATAAAATGAACTGATAGGAAAATACCTCAAATGAATGATAATACCTGAAAGGTAGATTAAAACTGTATTTGGAATATTAAATGCAAAATCTAGCTAACTGAAAAAAAAACAATTTTTAAAGAGAAATATCATCTACAATGACTGTTATTTATTTCTTCTGGGTTTTGTGTATATTTTATATTACCTTCTTATTTTTTTTATTTTTGTTAATCCTTACCCAAGAATATTTTTCACATTGATTTTTAGAGCAAGTGGAAAGGGGAGAGAGAGAGAGAGAGAGAGAGAGAGAGAGAGAGAGAGAGAGAGAGAGAGAGAGAGAGAGAGAGAACCAAGACTGGGGATCAAGCCTGCAACTGAGGTATGTGCCCTTGACCAGAACTGAATGAAAGACCCTTTCTCATAGGACTTACACTATAACCACTGAGAAAACTAGCTAGAACTTATGTTACATTTTTATTGTTTTTGAATTCCAATTGTGTCTTTTATGCAATCTTACATATAACCTGTGTATGTGTTATTTTACCAGATGAGTTATACAATTTTATGTCTTTTTTGCTTTGCCTTTTTTTCAAATGAATGTATTTCCTTTTTAGAACAGAATGGCCAAGTTTGAGCTTGATAGGGAAATAATAGGTAACCAAAGGGTGCAAAAACTGAGGTTTTAACAAACAACAATTTAACATAGCCTTTTTGTATAAAATTCAAGATAGGCAACCATAAAAAATAATTATTAACACTTGCTAAATTTTATTTTCTGGGAACCAAAATTAATCAGCAACTGAATTCCCAGGAGCTTTGCTGTCTTTGGTAAAATCAGTTGTTTTCTTGTATTATTATTATTGCAAAATGTTAGATTAAGCTGGCTCTCTAAAGCTATCTCTTTCTTATGCCTGTTTTCCTGATATTTGTCAACCTTCCTTAGTTTTATGAAATTTACCCATTGATGCTTTTGTTGCAAACTATAGATTACCATACTCCATGCTAACTTCTCAAATTACATACTTATATTATTTCATATGCAAGTTTTATATCTATTGTTGTTAACTTCTGACTTTACCTATGAATCCAGTCTCTTTCATTCATATATAAACCCCTAGAATATTTTAGGTCATTTACTGTGCAATATTTTTAAATGCATACTTTATGTTAGGAATTTATAAACTAACTAGAGGCAGAGTGCACAAAAATTCTTGCACTCAAGGGGTTCTCTCAGCCCAGCCTGCATGCTTTCACAATCTGGGATCCCTCAGGTAGGGTCCAGTACAATCACAGCATGGTTCCGATTCCCAAAACCTGCAGGCCAGTGGTTGGGACCAAGAGGCCACTCCAATGGCAGCATGGCTCTGGTTCTGCATACTGTGGGCAGGAGGAGGAACCCAGAGGCCAGTCTGATGGAATCATGGCTCCATTCCCACAGCTCCCCCACACCACTGTGCAGTGGGCATCTGGAACCCAGGGCCAACTCCCACCACAGGTGGCTGGGAACCAGGACCGAGTCCAACCATGTGCCACCAGGACCCAGGACTGACTTCTGACCCACCAGCTGGATTCTAGCCTGGAGTTTGGTCATCCATCTGGAAGTTTTGGTCATGATGAACTCTGGCTCTATATATTGGGATAAGCAATATTAAAAAGTATACAAATATTAAAACAGTATCATACTTTTTATAAATTATTAAATCAATTAGAATATACAATAAAGAACTCATATCCTATTTGGGGTATAATATTAACATGTGAGAAATCTTCATGAACAAATGGATAGTTCAGCTATGCATTGAAGCATGAGTAGAGTTCAATACAGAAACACAGACAGAGGACGTATGGCAATGATGGGCAACCTTTTGAGCTGGGTGTGTCAAAATTCGCCAAAAAACTGCGCATAACTCAGGTGGTGTGTCACTTCGAGAAAAAAGCAACAACTTAATTTTGCAATATTTATAGTTTAAATAACAAAAATGTATAATTGTAATATATAACTGTATTAATAAACCCAAAACTAATTATTTAACTTAACTGCTTAGAGACTTCTTTGTTCCTCTGTCAGTTGGTTTCTTTTGTTGGTTTTGATATTATTTGACTTGTGTGCTGTGCTGTGAACTAAAATAAGTGAGGAGTAGAGGGTGGGGGTTAACTAACCTGCCTATTAGTGACTTTTTTGTTGCTGAATTTCATTGGCTAAACCTTCAATTGAAGGTTGGTATTTTGTACACTTCAAGCTCAAGCAAGCGCTACTAACTTCATCTGTCAATCTGTTTCTTTTGTTGGTTTTGATATTATTTAATGCTGAGAATAAGGTCTCATAAAGTACGTAGAAAAAAATTGTGAGTAAAGCCATTGCTATATTTTTCAGGGTGCTAAACGTGTCTGGTAATCGGTTCAAGGCACTCAAAATTTCCTGTTTCTAGTGGCACTCCTCTTGATTCTCCAAGCGGCACCTTTCCATATTCTCAAGCTTTGACCTCAAGTCAACAAACACCTGAGCCCAGATGCTGTCTTGAAATTCTGCGAGTTGCATCTCCAAATCACCAATATTTATCCATTGGAAACCATTTAATTCCAAACTACTGTAGACCACTATATTATGATACTTCATTATTTTTATGGTCTGTTCTAGGCTTCTAAATTGATTAAATCTATCACTTAACTGGTCAAGTAATGAGTCTAAAATATGCTGGTACTTTAAATGCAAGGGTTCCATTTCATTTTGCACAGCTGCACTGCCCTTCTCAAAATACTTTGTTACTTGAGGAAAATACTTATTTAAGTTTCTACATCTCACTTGAAAATTTTAAGTTTACTTTCAAAAGCTTTTATGTATCCAAACATAACCTCAATACTTTTGCCAAAATCTTGTAAGTTTAAGTTCGGTTCATTAATATGAACAGAGAGATCTGTAAAAAATATTAGGGTGTTGACCCACTTTTCATCATTGAGCTGAGAAAAGTTTCCCAGATCCTTATCCTCAAGAAATACCTTAATTCTTCAAGGCACTCCACAAAGTGCTAAAGAACTTTGCCTCCGCTCAGCCATCTTACATTATTGTACATCAGCAGTCCACTGTAGGTGAAATCAACCTCCAGTAAAAGTGAAGAAAATTCTTGCTTGTGAAGGGGGAAAGCAGCTATTAAATTTGCTATGTTTGTAACAACTGACATTAAGTCCTTTAAGTTGGTGAATCCTGCCTTGGCACATAAAACCTCCTGATGGATAATACAAGGAAAAGGCATAATGGATGTCCAATAGCTTCCGTAAACAATTTGACAAATCCAACTTTTTTTCCCCCACAATGTTTGGTGCCCCATCTGTCATTACTGACACAACTTTAGAGATATCAATGCTTAGGTCACAGAATCCTATATAATAAAAGGCTAATATGCAGGAGAACTAAGATGGCGGCAAAGGCAAAACACGTATCTTGCCGTCATAATCAGCAATTTCAATACTACAACTTAATGAAAGAACAAACACCTTCCAGAATCACCAGAAAGCTCGCTGAGTGAAAATTCCACAAGTAAAAGTGAAGATAAGACACTGTGACTCGGAGGAGCGGCGCGAACAGCATTGAAAGATTCGCACGTGGAGAGAGGTTTGGAGTGCGCGCCGCTGAGAGTGCGGGCGGCTGAAAACTGGCCAGTTTTCTCGAACGGGGAGACAAAGGCGTCCCACTGGACTGATTCTCCAGCTCTGGGCGAAGTCCAGAGAACCCACTATCACACGGGGTGAAAACTGGACAGTGGGAGGGCACGCCTAAGCTCGGGTGCTGCCGGGTCTCCCGGCTTGTGGAGAAGGCAGCTTGCGCGAACAGCTCGGCTGCGTGACAGCGCAGAGAGCGCACCGCAACTTGTCTCTCATTCGGAAAACCGTCAGACTGCTTTGTTTTACGGCCCTGGGTGAGACATTGCGCATACAGACTCATTTTGGGAAAGTCTGAATTCCCCGGCAACCTGCAGCCAGTGGAGCTCGGCAGCGGCTCTCTCTCAGAGGTGCTGGAGGCCATTACCCCCGGCACAGAGTCCCTGGGGCCGCATAGGGTGGAGCTAAGGCTGTCTGCTTGGCCCGGAGACTCCGCCCACCCAACCTGAGCACAGCTGAGCTTCACAGACAATTGGCCTGGAGGTCAACCCCTCCAGTGCTAACAACGATTAACCTGAGCTTAACTTCAACAAGACTGTGCAACCCATATCCACCTCAGGTAACTGGGGAGGCTGAGCCACTTTTCCTAGTAGGAAGTCTACCACACAAAGCTAATTGACCAACTCAGGGAAGCAGCCACCATGCAGATACATGGAAAGAAATCAGATGTGAAAGAAATGGAGGAAAAAAAAACGACTGGACATGGAATTCAGAACCACGGTTATAGGGTTTTTTAAGAGGCTCCAACAAAAGATCGAGGCCTATAAGGAAATAAGCAAGACCACAAAGAAAATGAGTGAGTCCTACAAGAAAATGAACAAGACCCTCCAGGATATAAACGAGACCTGCAAAGAAATGATCAAGACCAACGTGGAAATGATCAAGACCAACGTGGAAATGAATGAGTCCTACAAGGAAATGAAGGAGACCCTCAAGGATATAAAGGAGACTCTCAAGGATATGAAAAAGGACCAACCAGAAATTAAGCATACACTGACTGAAACAAAAAATATTATACAAAGACCTAAAAGTGCTCTGGAGCACCCCAAGAACCAAGTTAAAGATTTGAAATACAAAGAGGTAAAATCCACTCAGCTGAAAAAGCAAGAAACCAAAAGAATCCAAAAAATTGAAGATAGGGTAAGGGGCCTCTGGGACAACCTCAAGCATACCAACAGCCGAATTATAGGGGTGCCAGAAAAAGCGAGAGGCCAAGACAATGAAATCCTATTTGAAGAAATAGTGACTGAAAACTTCCCACACCTGGTGAAAGAAATTGACTTAGGAGTCCAAGAAGTGCACCGAACCCCAATATATAGGAACCCTAAGAGGACCACACCGAGGCACATCATAATTAAAATGCCAAGAGCAAAAGACAAAGAGAGAATATTAAAAGCAGCAAGAGAGAAACAGTTGGTTACCTATAAGGGAGCACCCATACGACTGTCAGCAGATTTCTCAACAGAAACGATGCAGGCCAGACGGGAGTGGCAAGAAATATTCAAAGTGATGAACAGCAAGAATCTACAACCAAGATTACTCTATCCAGCAAAGCTATCATTCAGAATTGAAGGTCAGATAAAGTGCTTCGCAGATAAGAAAAAGCTAAAGGAGTTCATCACCACCAAACCAACATTATATGAAATGCTGAAAGATATTCTTTAAGAAGAGGAAGAAGAAAAAGGTAAAGATGAAAATTATGAACAACAAATACACATCTATCAACAAATGAACATAAAAATCAAGTGAATTGATAGGCTGTTGAACAGGATAGACTGGTGAATATAACAGAGACATGGACATAGAGAGGGAATGGACTGACAATTCTTGGGGAGAAAAGGGTTGTGGGAAGTGCAGCAAGAGACTGGACAAAAATCTAGCAACAATGGGAGAGGACAGTGGGGAGGGGGAGGTGAGGGTGGATGGTGGGATAGGTACAGGGTGGAGGGGAGCTATAGGGGGATAAAAAGGGGAAACAATGTAATTAATAAACTGAACAATAAAGATTAAAAAAATAAATAAAAGGCTAATATGCAAATCAATCAAATAGCAGAATGACTGGTTGCTATGACACACACTGACACCAGGGGGCAGACACTCAGTGCAGGAGCTTCCCCTTGGTGGTCAGTGTGCTCCCACAGGGAAAGTGTCGCTCAGCCAGAAGCCCTGAGCCCAGCTCATAGCTGGCAAGTGCAGCAGTGGTAGCAGGAGTCTCTCCCAGCTCCACACCAGCACTAAGACATCTGAATGATGGCTTAGGCCTGCTCCCTGCCATCAGTCTGACATCCCCAGAAGGCTCCTGGACTATGAGTGGGTGCAGGCTGGGCTGAGGGACCTCCATGAGTGCATGAATTTCATGCACTGGGCCTCTAGTGTTTATATAACAACCTTACATATTTTGCTTCCTTGTGTGCTTGTTGGCACTGATACTAACTTTATTAACTCTTCTCTCAATGTGAGACCATCATAATAACGACCAATAATGGCTAACTGAGCATGTGAAATCAGTATTTTCACCAAAAGAGATAAAAAACATTTACAATTACTTATGTCTCTCTTTAATTGTTGTACATTTGTGTTCAGTCTCATTATTCAATCTTTTATGACATTTCTACTGAGTGGTAACTGAGATATTCTCTTAATAATTGCATCTTTATTTTGCATATCGTGAAATAGAACTGGTGCACATCTTAGGAGAGTTTATTTAATAAATTCTCTCTCACTGAGTGCTTTTCCATGCTGAGTTATGGAGTGAGCAATGCTCAAACTTGCGGATGTTAAATTTGTAGAGCCTTTTATAAATTTAAGGATGGAATTAGATTGGCTCTTATAAAGGTGTAGTTCCCTGGAAATGTATTCCTTCATTTCATCCTCACCTTTTTTTTTCAAGAGCTGGGAATGACTAGTTTCAAAATGTCTATTTGTATTCCACGTTCTGCTTACTATCATTTCAGTACATAGAATGCAAAACAATCTGCCATTTTTTTTCTATAATGCCATACATCTCGGTCCATGACTCTTGAAAGGGCCGGCTACTGCTACTACCAGTTCCTTTTACTTAACCTTGTTTTTTTTTATTTTTTGGGTTCTCCATCAGGGGGGCAGTGACAGAAGACAGAATTATAGATAGCCTGTTAGCCCTGCAATCATTTAGGGGTTAACTAGCCTAACTGACCACAAGATGGCACACGTAACTGTCTTTTAGGGAAAGGCAAGGTGAATAAGGAGAAAGAGGGGTTAATAAGGATGCACAACATTAATAGAATGAAATGAAATGGAGTCTGCACTATGCTGCAAAATGACATTCCTTATATAAATTAATCTGGCTGCCGCTATTTCTAATGGTGGGAAATGGCACCCATAGCACAGGACCTTGCCTCTCCCAGCCTCCCCCCTCACTTATCTAAGTAATGATGGTCAATTAGAAATCCACAACACCACAGAACAGTAGATTGGATGATGGTTGCTGTGGTTATGTTGTTGCTGGTAATGGTGATCATAAGGCCCCCAGAGATGTGTCCCCTGTGGTCTTTGTGGCATTCCCCTGCTCCCTGCTCCGCTGGCTAGAAGTGAGTGGGGAGGCTGATCCCCTAACGGCCTAACTGGAAATCCCAGAACTAGATATTCTGTGCCAGAGAACTAGACACTCCGGAACAGAGTGTCTACACTACACTACAGCAAATGTTTCCATCATTGGCTATTGCATCTGGCCATTCAGTAGCCGAGGATGAAATGTTCTTCTTGGCATGTGACCCCATACTTCTCTGTATGTGACCGCATGTGGTCTCCTGTCATCAAAAATGGCTACGCGTGTCAATGCTGACACGCGTGTTATAGGTTCACCATCACAGAATTGTAGGGAATGAAGAACAGTTAGGAATATTCCAATCAGAGCAAAGAATGTGAGAAACTGGTTGAGGATAGAAACATGAGGAGATGTGTGGAAAGTGGGTTCAGTCTACTTTGACTAGAGGCCTCAATATCTGCATAGTTAAAAAGATAAGAAAACTTTGAAAGGTGCCTGAAGATCAAAATATCACATGAAATCTTGAATGACAAACTACAGAATTTGCAATTAATTTTGGAGGTCATGGGAAAATCTGCGTGCTGCTGAGAAGTGTGCTGTCACAATCCTGTGAGCAAAAGTGTGCTATCAGAACACAGTTCAGGACATTTATGAAGAGATCAGAGGGCAAGTGTTTGGATTTGAAAATAGTGCTCCTCCTCTTTCTCAAAAACTCCACATTGTCTATGTATCACAATTTCTCTGAAGGTACAGATACCAAAAGCATTAAATAATTTCTCTCATGTATATTTCCATTCATTGTGGCTATGTTGTTTTGCTCAGAAGCCCTTCTTCTTGCCCTCTGCCCTTTCTTCCTCCCAGCATCTGCATTCCAAGTTTCTCAGCTGCTAACTATAGTGCCACATTTTTTCCCTTTCTTCTACTTCACAATTCCTTCCCATTGAAAAATATTCATTGCCACCCTGGTTGTTTTGGCTCAGTGGATAGAGCATTGGCCTGCAGACTGAAAGGTCTTGGGTTCAATCTTTGTCAAGAACACATGCCAGGGTTGTGGGCTCAATCTCCAGTAGGGGGCATGCAAGACGCAGCCAATCAATGATTCTCTCTCATCATTGATGTTTCTATCTCTCTCTCTCCCTCTCCCTTCCTCTTTGAAATTAATAAAAATTTATTATTTTTAAAATTAAATATTTATTGCTGTGGCAAACAAAGTACCTTATCCACAAGAAGAAAAATGAAGAGATGCATTCAGTTCACTCACCTAGATATTACTTATGTGACAAAGACAATGAAAACACATTTCCAACATATTAGGCTAATTTAATCTAGACAGGGAGTAAAGGCACAAGGATAGATAAAATAGATTATGGACCTAAGTATTGTGTAAGTGTGTGTGTGTGTGAATATATGCATAGTCTGACATGAAAATTCAGAGCAGAAAATAGTTATTTCTCTGAGGTTCATGAAGGGGCTCTTTCCCTAGAATATCACACTTGACCTGAATTATGAAGGATGCATAAATTTTTTACAAACAAATGAGAAGCAGGGAGGCAGGTTGTTTTAGGTGGGAATTCCATACATAAAGTATGACTTATTCAAAAGAATGTAGGAACACACAAGACATGTCTAGAGAAGAGAAATCTGCTTAATGAGGCTGAAATATGAGTCACATGTACAGGGATATCTGGAAATAGGAGTTATGAGTTTTTGAGCCAGATGCTGAAAGGAAAGGATGCTCAGGTACATTCAATAGGAACGGAGGAGACATTAAAGATATTTGAACTGAGAATTTCAAGGTCACTGTTGAACTCTATGCTATTAATAAAAGTAATATAAAAATGAGTTGCAGAGGACCAGATTAGAGCAATATTCAGGAAAAATATAAGAATCTGAATTGCTGTCCATAGAAAATAATTTAAGACAGAGATATAAAGCTTTAACACTATTTTATGAATTAAAGTTTATCTGTTGTTACATAGACCATTTATTTGAGAGTCATCAAAGTACATTTTGCACATTACAAAAGATTGCTGATGATTAGCAGAGTCAAAAGTAAAGTTAATTACACAACTACTTGCAAACCAATGCACTTGACATTTAAATTCCCAGTTAATTTTTGTTATATTTTGATTGGATATTTACTTTATAAATGAGCAAGTACTAATATTTATAAGGCTCTACTAGACATTTTGCTTTTACATTTGATTCTTAAAAATACTTCTGTGAGCAATCTATTAATCTAATTTCCAGCAAAGCAAATAGAACCTCTGGGAAGCAAAATTAATACTCATGGTAACCCAGTTGTACAGAGGCCTACATGGGATTTAAAACCATATAAAATGGCTACTACCAGGGTGTTGGTGACAGTGTTTCTTATGCAAAGAAATAAATACCTAAGAATGCAAATTTTTGTAAAAGTAAAGTTTGAGGCCTCCTGGAATTGATTTCTGTTTTGAATTAATGTTTAAATGTTAAGGCTACAAAAGTTAAATTAAATCAAATTTAGGCTAATATTTCTGTAATGATATATAAAGCCATTTGGGGTTACAATTATTTCCATTGTAAAGAATAAATTTTCCCTTTATCCATGGTATAACTCTTGCCTGCCCTCTGGGACTCTCCCAGAATTTTTAACTGACTCTTGGCCTTCTTCCTGAATAACTGCACACAAATCTTGGCCCCTTTTTGATAACATGAATACCAGAAAAAAGTACTTTACTGCTTTAGGATACCACAAGAACTTAAAGAATTTATGTTATAACTTCAAAATTGTCCTAATAAGATGATGATTCCATCTCCCATCATAACCAGTAAAAGGATTTATTATAATAACATGTAAAAAGAGTAAAATTTCTAGTGTTAGCATTCTTGCTGTATGCAAGGGAGAACATGCTTCTTAATAGGAATTGAAATAACTAAAGGCAGCACATAAATACATACCCCGTTTCTAAGTAAGCGATGAACTACTTCATCCTTTCCAGGCATGTGGCAGTCTTTCAGTTTTCTTCACCTTATATCATAAGAGCAAATTGTATACATTACTTGGCTGGTTCTGGAAGATTTTAGAGAGAGAGAGAGAGGGAGAGATGAAGAGAAAGAGAGAGAATGCATAGCCCCATCTTTTAATAGGATGCTTTTTGACTAATAATTTCAGTGTTTTTTGTAGAGAAAATAATGTTGTTAATACCAAACTAAAAAGGGACCTGACCTTTTATAGCTCACAATTAAAATATTTATCAAATTATCAAGCTTTCAAGCATAAATTCAGAGGGAAGTACCAGAGTCCCAAAGGAATGTGGGAGAATTGCCTGAGGCAGGGTGCTAACAGCATGTGCTGCTATTCAGAGTGAATCAGGCTAAGGGTGTGCACCTAGTGTGTTTTAACAAGGAGACTGGGCAAGGGGGAGGAGGCTTGTGGTTGAGAAAGTAATACCTCCCAGGAGACAGACTCAGAATTATTATGCATTTTTGAATAACTGTGAAAAATTGATTTTTATTTTTTAAAGCGATTTGCTTTAGGGACTTGATTGTTACCCATTCTAACTGTACCTCATCAAGTTTGATGGTAACTTGAAAAAAAGAAGAATGTGTATGACCAGAAAAAAAAAGCATTTTTTTTCTGCAATTGAATAATCCTACAAATCAAAACTGAATTCAAAATTCATCCAAAAACTTTACAAAAGAGAGCTAGTCAACAGTGGAGGTTGGCATCATCAGAGAATATCAAGCCTTAGTCAGTGTTATTTAAGGAAACTTTGAAGTGTCTGATGCCAATCAAGACCTAATGCCAAGACTTGCATCAGGAATGTCTGTATCTCACAGGCATCCCTCTGTGGAGAGTGGCAGCTCATCCATCTTACCTCTTGTGTTCTCCTGTGGGGAGAAATATAAGAAAAATGACTGTGAGGACTAGACATAGATTCATTTCTGTGCTCAGAACATTTAATGAGATAGCTATACCAAAGCTCAATTGAGGGCTAAAGTATAAAATTTTATGGATTAATATATAATCCATTTTATACTTGAAATCTAAAACTTTTCTCTCAAAGCCATGTAGGTTGATTCATTAAAAATAACTGTAATTATACATTCTAGGTTGTATAGCTAGCCACCTATTTACACATCAAAAATTGTAACAGTGGTATATGAAGACTTGAATTAGCTGCCACTATCAGCACTACTTCATTGACTCACACTGAGCCACATGAAATATTTGTGGTTTGCTTCTTGAGTTTTATAAAACTCCTTCTTAACACAATCCAATCACTAATTTTTATTGTCTCCCAGGAGTTATTATTCTGAAGATGACTGAATGAAATAAAGTTGAAATTTTCTAAGAGTATCTAATAGTAATTTTACAACTAAAACCTAATATACTACAAAATCTTTTGAGGTAAAGACTGCTTAAATACTATACAAATAATGGCTAGCTAATTGTGTTAACTAAGCTATGTTATCAATCAAGGACAACTTTCCACACCCAATTAATATATGTGCAGCATATTCTATAGAGCAATTTTAATTTGTATTTTAATGTATTGGCTGTTACTCAAAACCTAATGCAAATGCTAATTGGCCTAGACTAAATAAGAGCTGCTTCGAATAGCCTATATTACGGAGAGAAAAGTAAACCAAAACTTTTATAATGATCTTGGGTGGTGACTGTTATTTTTACAGTAGCTGTACTTTAAATGTTTATAGTGCATATGAATGGGTTCAGTATAGGCATGTTTTCAAAAAAACAATTTTCACACAGAAAGAAAAAATATATTTATGAATGGTATAATGTTACATATCGATTCACTAACACAGGTTACTTACTTTCACTGGCTTAAAAGCCAAAAATAAAATAAAAATACTGCCCCATCACGTGGCTCAGTCGGTTGGAGAGCATCATCCCATACATCAAAAAGGTTGAGGGTTAGAGTCCGGTCAGGTCATATACCTTGGTTTTAGGTTTGATCCCAAGTTGGGGAGCATATGAGAGGCAACCAATTGATTTTTCTTATATCAATGTTTCTTTCTCTTTCTCTCCCTCTCTCTTACTTCCTCTCTCTCTCAAATCAATAAAATGTCCTCAAGTGAGGTTTAAAAAATAATTAAATAAAATACCATAGAAAGTTAAAAACCAAACTATAAATGATTTAGTTTTGTGTTTGATATAAAATTAAAAATCTAAAAAGGCTTAGTTTAGTTTGAGAACTTGTTTGGTGTATAAAAACCTTTCAAAAGAAGAATAAAACTGGAATGTATTTGGATCTATGTAAGAAAATATTATTTAATATTAAAAACAAAAGATTGAAGTGACAATCTTTTTTCCTTTCTTTTTTTTATCTTTTGTCAGGGGAGAGCGCGAACACAGTCCCCCACTACCACAAATTAGGCAGTCGAGTTTCCTACATTTGGGGAAATCGCATGAGTCAGCACATCCGGAGTGCAATGGATAAGCCTCGCCCTGGGAAAACCACCCTCGTGATCATGGTATCTCCCCTGTCAGGTAAGTATGAAGTGACAATCTTTTAAAATATAAATTACAGGCTTCCATTAACTGTAACTATTTTGCACTTAAGGGAGACTTAGCTGGTAGTTTGACTTATCATGTTTGGATTGTTTATCTTATTGTTATTATTGTTCTTGTCTTCATTTTCTTTATCAAAAAAATAGGAAAGAAAGCAGTATTTTTATATCTAATGTGTCTATGAAAGAAATAGATTTCCAAGTGTGTTCACATTGACTATTGATAAAGGTCAAGGTTCAACAGAAGCTTCTTTGCATTGCTGTGCTTGGGTTGTGAAGATTTAAAGCAACATTCAAACTGGTTAAAACTGGACTTAGTGTGAATGGTTTCTCTTCACATTTTTTACTCTACCGCAGGAGGAATACCACACTGCTCACTGGCCATTACGTTTCCAGTAGGATATGTAATGATTACTGTGCCTAATGCAATACTTATTATTTAAGGTATACAATAATGCTTAGAGAACTCTGAAAATATATAGTCCCATAAAAAGTACTTTCGAAGCATTTTTTAAAAATAATAAACATATTTATAATTGATTTTGTCAATTACTTGTAGCTACTTAATAACATACTTATAATGTAGTAAGAACATTTTACTACATTTTGGGGGATAAAGGCTGACTTCCACAATATGATAAATATACATTACTCAGGAAACAAAAAGACAATTTAAAAATACAGAAGACATGATAGGTTTAAAAAAAAAGATTGGGTAGAAATATAAAGAAAACTAAATTGTGATATGATTTTAAGATGTAGAGTAAGAATAAAAAATTGATTTTAAAACTAGGAATGCGTTTTTAGTAGCTCAAGTATCATGGCATTATTCCAAGGCATCATTTGACATGGCAGTAAACATTTAAATAAACATAGCAATATTAACATGCATATTAGATTCCAGCTCTAAGAATAAACATATGCATAAAACACAACCAGGTTCGCATAGCATAATAATTATGTATACATATAAATATATTAATCCTAGAGGCCCTGTGCACAAAATTTGTGCATGGGTTGGGAGGGGGGCCCCTCAGTCGGCCTGCACCCTCTCCAATCTGGGCACCTTCGGGGAATGTCTGACTGCCAGTTTGTGCCTGACTTTTTAAGAGATGACAGCTCTATTGTTGTTTCTTTCTGTTCATGCTTAAACCCATTGGAATTCATAGGTATTCAAAGTGTGTACACATTTTGGGGGGACGCCCTGTATCTCTCTCTAGTCAGAGGTGAAAGGAACCAATGGTGATTTTGGAACGCCAAGACAGGGAACCTCGCTCACTCACCGCACGTCTCCCCACTCCACTTTCACCTTCGTGGGTAGAAGGAGAATCGATATTTTTCTCATTAACTTGGAAAAACACATTCTGTCACCCGCTGCCCAGCAGGAGTGTGCTAGGCCGCAAGCAAACGAGGCTCAGTCAGGCCAGCCTTCGCTCATGGGCGCCGGCACCCAAAGTGCACACTCCTCCTCTGCAGTCGCCCAGACTATCCCACCATTTCACTCGGAGGACTAAACTCCTCTCCTCTGGGTTCTCGATCTTGAACGCTGACTGAAAAGCACCTCAGCGAAGGCCACCCGTGCCCACCAGGGGTGTCTGTCCACACTGTGCTCCTGCCTCAGCACCTGCATTCGCCCCATGGAGGTGATCTCTTGTTGCCCTGGCCTCCCTGGGAACAGGGCATCACCACTCGGCCCTCTCACTGTCATGTCACAGGTGCCCACCCTCAGCGCCCAGAACACCCAGACACTCTCCAAAGGACTTCAGAGGGGACCTGCGTACAACCTGTGAGGGGCATGTAGGCATGCTGGGGTTGATGGAAGTGCGGTGGAGGGGCAGGGGAGAACTTGCGCTTGCCATGGTCCAGGACTGTTGCAGGCACACATGGGTGACAGGGCATGGGGGGGCGGGGTTCGCAAACTAGGGGGGAGGGGTGATTTTGCGCACAGGAGGCCTGCGGCTTTCCAGATCCATAAATCACTGTGGCATGGCCAGGAGGAAGTCAATCCGGCCCACGATGGTGGCTGTTTCTGTGATCGAGCACCTTCTGGGCCTGGAGGCAGGACTTGCGCACAACGTGCAGATGGTCTGCAGGTGCTACTTCAGCTTGGCCCGCAGGCTCAGCTCGGTGCGCTCACTGCTTCCACCCTCAATTTGCATATTCCCCCCTGATTAGAATAGGACTAGAAGCCCCACAGGCAAAATTGTGTGGCCCCTCTCACCCACCCCGCCTCCCAGTGCTCTAACTTGCCCCGCCTTACTGGCAGCCCCGCTCACCCACGCTTGTCTTTGGCTATTTTCTGCGTTAGGGCCACCAACTTTTTATACATGTCGATTCTAATGGATGTGCATATCCTTGTAAAATACAACACAGTAATCCTTTTCGTTTTTATTTTTGAGAGGCCATTTATTGAAGTGAGGATAGTGAGACAAGGATGGGCCTGTGATAGAAGAAGCGACAGAACAGAGCCGTGGCAGCTGCTTGGCTGTCTAAGAAAGGTCATAGGAGAGAAACAGGCCTCGGCTGCAGCTTTGGCTCACTGGAAAGCCAGAGAAAAGGGGGATCTGGAGGCATTTTTAACCAAGTAAAATAAAATCTGTATTTTACATGGTGGCAAAAGCAGGAAAACAAAAGCAAGTGATGAGGAGTGGAGAGAGGACCTGAACCAACAATTGCAGAGACATCTTCCTCCCCCCACCCCGCCCCCTCTCCCCGCCTCCCATTCCTGCCACACACACACTTTCTCAGGGTGCTGCCTGGCCTGCTGCCTGAGCAGGGCAGAAGTACACCCTGCAGCTGGGAGCATGGCACAGTGCAGATGGTGTCCACCTCTTTCCTGATCACAAAAGTGACACCAACCCCGAAAAAGGGGGGAGAGGGGCGGAGAGGAGAGGACAGGGAACGACCAACTTTCACCAGGCATTGTTCAGACACACCTCCTGCCAAGTAGAGTAGGTAGCACTTGGACTGCTACTGGCCATGGTGGAGACTGCTGGTTCCAAGTTCATTCGTCTTCTTGGTCCTGATTTTGCTGCTGGACTCTCCCTGGGTGTCCTGTACCTGGGAGCATGGCGATGCTCACGTCTTCACTATGCTTTAAACATTACTTCTAATAAACAACCATCGTGTATGGTTCAAGGCCAGGTGGATGAAAAGAATTGTCTGGATAGGAATAAGGCCATATTTATGTATCTCCTGAAAGAGGAAGGAAAGACCACAATGTCTGGAAAGAACAGACCAGTATGCGAGGAACATAGGGACTTTACCAAACGGCAACTGCCTGGTGTAAAACTGGAGAAATATGAGAACAGTTCTCTCATCCTGAAGGTCATGATGATGTGGCAATAAAAGCATCGGGGAATGCCATCAGTTTGGTTTGGAAGGACGGAGGATCCTGTCTTTGACTTGGAGAGCAGCAAGTACATAGTAGGTCATTTGAAAGGTAAACAAATGAAAGAGAAGTGGGAAAATAACAAGGAAGTGAAAAAGTTCTTCACAATCATATCAATGGGAGACCGCAAAAAAGGGCTTACACTCTTGGTGCACTGGGAGAAAGAGCTGGAGACAAAGGCTGAACCAACCACAGTTCCAGCCTCAGCTCAATCTAGGGCCACAACCAACATGCCCATTACCTTGACCATTCCTGTGATCCTCACCTGCTGGACCATACTTGGCATCCCAAGCCGAGCCCTTTACAGCGAAAGAAGATGCTGCTTAGAAGCTCCTTGTCTAGTTCACAGGCTTTCACTCTGGTTGGCTGCCTTTCCATCTCTGGCTGTTCACCTGTTGACAGCCAGTAGCTGCTCCAGTCCTTACAAAAAATGCAGACACCCCCAGAAGATCATTATGGTACAGCAGATGCAATATTCATGTCATCTATTCCATTTGGGGGATATGTCAACTTTGCAGTTTTTTGTTTTTTTTAACATTTGTTCCATGTTCTCATAGTTCCAATTGTTAGAAATCTTGCAGTTAGTCTTTTATTTTTTTTAATTTATTGCAGTGACATTGGTTAATAAAATTACATAGGTTTCAGGTGTACAAAAAATAAAAGGCAAGCGGGAAGATGGACAAGAATACTGAAACAATAGGATTTTCATTCTTCTTATCTAAAGCGTTATAGACAACTGAGTAGAGTTGGATGTATATAATTTAAAGAGTACAAAAATAATGAACAGATGCACTAAAATTACATACTATATTATATACCTTAAATATTAAATGATGTAATAAAATTTTGGAGAGTGAGAATGCCATAATGGAGGTGAATGAAATCTCAAATTTTTAAATCAAGTAATCAAATGGTATTGTACTTAGTCAATTTTTAAGTCTATAAAAATCACAACTCTTGTGTTTATTTTCCCCCCTTTCACTTATTATCTTCATTCTCATTCTCTTCCTTGGAAAGTTATACTCTTTTAGATAGTTGATTTATGCTTAAGTAAAATGTTTTATTGGATAAAATTAATAAATTTAGGATGTCTTTGGAAAAGTTGTTTTTTACTGTGATGTGGCATTTTAATATACTTTAATTATATTGAGCCATATGGCTTGTTTGTTTCATTTTTACCTTTATTTTATTAACATTATGTTTTAAAGATTTATTTATTTTGCTGTGAGTATACAGGGTGGACAAAAGTAGGTTAATAGTTGTGAATATGCAAAACACAGAGTTTACGCTTGTATTTTTATTAATTATTGTATTATTTTCCATATGAACAACTGTAAACCTACATTTGGCCCATCCTGTGTTTATTAACTTTTTGAAACTGATATTTGTTAGCAATACTTAAATAAATATTAAAGTTACACTATTCAATAGAATGTAAAAAAAAATTTTGGCCTTGGGTATGGTGGAATATGCACATTTAGGTAGTATTAACTTCATGTTTCAAGCAACAACTTTCCATTAGCCAAAACTTCTAACTAGATGAAACACTTTTTAGAATTTTCTGTATCCATAGTACACCACAAAGTAGTGGACTGAGTCATGTTTCTACTATTTATATAAATAATATTTTATTGAAACGAATTACAGAAATATATGTTTTCATTCTTTTCTTTTTAAAGGAAGTCGATTTTATTCAGTATTTATGCTTGAAACAAGTGACCCAATATTTGGGACTTTGATAGGCTTTAAACTCTACAAACATGTTCATGGTTAGAATGTCTTAATAGCAAGATTTGACTTGTAATAGCAACCACACACTTATAAACTTTACATCATGTATTTTTAATAAACTAAATACTTGATTTTGTTTTGCAAAGTATCACT
Source organism: Antrozous pallidus (assembly GCA_027563665.1). NCBI lineage: Eukaryota > Metazoa > Chordata > Mammalia > Chiroptera > Vespertilionidae > Antrozous > Antrozous pallidus. The sequence continues at coordinate 91,057,006 of CM050514.1, forward strand.
ATAGACACTAAACATACTAATAAAATCTGAGTGCTTGACTTATCCTTTATTTAATTATTTATTGTTTTTCACACTATTATAGATGCCTCCCATTATCCCCCTCTTTGGCCAGCTCCACCTACTTCTCCCACCTCCCCTGGCCTTCACCAAATTGCTGTCTGTGTCTATTGGCTATATGTTCTTTGGCTAATCCCTTCACCTTCTTTTAGCTAGACCCTACCATGCTCTTACCCTTTGACATCTCTCAGTCTGTATCCATGCCCCTAGTTCTATTTTGTTTGTCAGTTTAATTTGCTCATCAAATTCTAAATAAAAGTGAGATAATATATTATTTGTCTTTCTCTGACTGGATTATTCAATTAGCATAATAATCTCCAGGTCCTTCCATGCTGTTGCAAATTGTAAGAGTTTCTTCTTTTGTATAGCCTTGTAGTATTCCATTAGATAAATGTAATACAGCTTTTTTATATAATCATCTACTCATGGGCACTTGGGCCATTTCCAGATCTTGGCTATTATAAATAATGCTGCTATGAAGATAGGCATGCATATTCTTTGGTTGATGTCTTGGAATTCTTAGGATACATTTATAGAAGTGGAATCATTTGGTTAAAAGGAAGTTTTATTTTTAAGTTTTTGAGGAAACTTTATACTGTTTTCCATAATGGCTTCACCAGTTGCATCCCACCCATAGGGCACTAGTGTTGCTTTTTTTCCACATTCTTGCCAGCACTTGTTGTTTGTTGATTTATTGATGTTAGCCATTCTGGCAGTGTGAGGTGACACCCACTGTAGTTTTTTTTTTTTCTTCCTGACTATAAGATATGTACTTTATTTTTAAATTTATCTTTATTGTTGAAAGTATTACATCTAAGTTCATGCAATCCTTATTAAAATATCAATGGCATATTTCACAGATCTAGAACAAATGATCATTGTACTTTTAATTTGCATCTCTGACATTGAGCATTTTGGGGGCTCTGAATATCCTCTACTCTGGTTCCATGCCAATATTTTAATTGGATTATTTGTCTTTCTGGTGTTGAGTTGTATAAGTTCTTTATACATATTGGATATTAACCCCTTATCAGATATATCATTGGCAAATATGCTCTTCCATACATTGGGTTTCTTTTTCATTTTGATGCTGGTTTATTTATTTTTTTGGGAAGAAGCTTTTTGTTTTGATGTAGTCCCATTTGTTTATTTATTCTTTTGTTTCTCTTGCCCTATGAGATATATTAGAAATAAAATACTGCTATGAGAAATGTCTGAGATTTTACTGACTATAATTCCTTAAAGATTTTTCCAAGTCTTTTATATTGTTTTCCAAAGCACTCCTAGGAACATTCTTGGGTGGCTGAGCCAGCCCTACTTAATTCCAAACCAAGAAAGATGACATTTTGGTGGATAAGAGATGATTTATCAGAATTTCAATGTTTCCTTCTTCACCTCCTCCCTAATTTGGATGGCAGTGAGGCTGTAAGAATGTTCTGTGGAAATGATGAGCTGAAATAAGTTTGGAAGTTTCTCATCCCAACCACTCTGTTTATGCAGGATCTGATACAAGACGAGCTGATGTCAGCTATTCACTCATTGTGGGTTATAGCCATGTTTAGCTTCCAAAGACCTCACAGCAACAACTGATGTCTCTGACCACAAGATTTGATTATTGTAATTTCCACTTTTTAAATCCTCCCACTTAAACCTTCTCTTTCTTTGAAGATTGCTTCAAGGTTTATTGCATGCCAATTGCTCAATAATTAGCTCTAGGGATTTAGTAAAATGTTTTAAATACTGAAGCTGACTTACCTAAAAATATTAAGCACTTATACTTAGTGATAATGTGATATGTAATACAGAAAATTCCTTGGGTAATAATTCCTTGTGATTAAAATACATATTTATGGTTTGGAAATGATGCCAAGAAGTCATTTGGACAAGCATCCTGGCTTCAGTTGAACCATATTAGACAGGTGTGATTAATTACATTGAAAGATAGCTTTGCTTTATAACTGGTAAGCCAAATGCTTTATCATTCTAAGCATCCAAAATATGAACAAGTTTTATTTTAATTTCCAATATAGAATTTGAGTAAGTGACTCAAATTCCAGAAGCTTGAATGAAAGAAACTTTGACCTTATAGAATATCCTAAAGTGGTTACTCATATGTTAACAAGTATATCTTTCGGCTAATATCTCAAGAAGAGTGAACCATGTTCTTCACTGATACATAGATCCCTTGAGAAGATGTCTGAAGGAGCCACACTGATGCTGATATTTTTGTGACCTGGATAGATTTGCCAAAATCTACATTTAGAATGCAGTCTATTGATGCACTCAGAGTTTCCAGTTCCTGAGAAGCTAGAGGAGTGCTGGTTCTCATGGGACATTAATACTGGGCTTTAAAAAATTACCTCCCCAAATCATCCATAATAGTTAGCTATTTCTAAATAACAAGCCAAAACTAAAACTTAATGGCTTAACATAAGTATTTGTAATGCTCATGAGTCTATGGGTCAGCTAGAAAATAATTTTTATCTCATCTGTGCTCACTCATATATCATGTATGCATACCACGAAAGGAGTAGTGGGTGAATTTGCTGACTTAGTCTGGTCTATTGCATATGTTTCGGGTCATTTGCTGTAGTAAGGTCTAACATGGCCTTGACTAAAATAACTGAACTCTGCTGCACGCAATGTCCCATCTTCTAGAAGCTAGCCCAGGCTCATTCTCATGGAAGTATCAGGGTCTAAAGAGGAAACAAGAAAGTTAACGAAGGCACATCATGATTCCTGCAGCATTTTATTGGCCAAAGCAAGTCACAAGGCCAGCTCAGAATCAGCTCAGAAAGTGACTATAAAGTTACAGGGCCAATAACTGGGCTATAATGAAGCCTTAAATTGAACCCAACAATACAATCAATTAATATACTATACAATCTCATCAACTTTACATTTCACTCTTTAACACAACTAGTCTTCCTGCTCCTCTGAAAAAATAATCACGTATGTATTTTTGCTATTATAAATATCAATTTTGTTTGCCCTCAATTTTTACACAAGGCCTGAGACCAAGAAAAAACAGTTTGTGATGAAAGTATATTTATACATAATATTTGTAAGTTCCTATTAATAAGTTGATTATGTTAGATACTAGAGCAGTGCCTTAATGTGAACTTCAGAGTTCAGTGTAACTGTTGGAATCCTGCCTCTATCATTCACTAATATGCTGAATTTTTATGAATTATTTAACTTTTCTGAGCTTCAGTTTTTTCAGTGAAAAAAAAACCAACAAGATAGCTACTATATTAAATTTAAAAGTATAAAACGGCTAACTACTTTTGTAATTAAACAGGCATTTTTCTTCACTCTGTGTTTTCTTCCCACTTCTCTGAAGATTGTCATAACATGTCTTTGCTATGTCACCATATATTCAATAGTGTTGACTAAAGGGTATCCTTTTTTATACCCTTTTATTGTCCCTGGCAATATTCTTCTTCTAGTGTATCTCTACAGGTACACTATTAGCATTTTAGGTGATACAGTTTATCATAGTGAAAGATTCCCCTAAGACTTAAAGAATATCCAGCATGCTTGGTCCATCCACTAGTGCCAGCACCCACTGAAAGTATGCTACTTCTAAAATATTTCAAACATCCTTGCTGGGGGTACTAATGACTTCTATAATATGGAGCCATTGAAACTGTTGCATAAAATATGCCAACTTATTGGAGTTTTTTCCTACTATATTACACTGCAATTCAAATTTCCAGGAGTGAGAACTAGAATAAAAAATGAATATGGAAGCATTTCCTACAGAATGGGAGCTCTGTGTTCTGGCCAGAGCTGTGATTTAAACCAAACCTGCTTTTCTATAATGTTTACTATTTATCTATTATTATCTACTGTCTCCATTGGATTAAAGCATGCAAGACCCTGCCAAAAAATGTGACTATATTACCTAGAGAAAATTATAAGATTCGTATGTACTTTTGTGAAAAATAATTTTCCAAATTAGTACCTGGAAACTAGCATGGAGCAAAGATTTATCTATAAGCATGAGAGGTGAAAAAGAGATTCAAAATGTCAGAGCTTGAACAGTTTGGGAAGGTGAAGTGATGATCATGGGAGACCCAGGAAACAAAAGCAATAGATATCCAGAGACTGTAGAAGAGAAAGACATCAAAAGACATAAATATAAGCATTGGTTAAATTAAAAGTATGCTTAATGTAGCACTTTCTATATTTTACATTAAAAAAATCAATAGTAATTCTAAAGAGCTAGCTGGATACAAAGATTTTTAAACCTCTGGTCACTAGGGTTGATCGTTGGCTATTTTGATTGGTAAGGGATGAAAACTCCTCTCCGCCCTTTTACCCAAGTTTAACTTCTCTGTAGTAGAAGACATTCTTCCCAGAAAATAAAAAAGGAGATTCTATTTTAGCTGACTGGAAAGCTACATTTTTTAGTATATAATTGATTGGACAGAACTCAGAGGAAGGAATAATAGCCTGCATAAACCTAGAACAAGTCATAATTTAAGGATAAAATCAATTTGCATGGTGATTTTTAATACATAGCAGAAACTGAATGCTATCATTAGATATATTTAAGGAAAAAAATAATATTTTCTGACACTGACATAGTTTACTAACATAGTTTAATAAAATATTGCATTATTTAATAAAATTATATCTTTTAATATTTTATCAGGGGTGATTAATATTTCAAAAATTTCACGCAACTTAACATTAGGAGAGGGAATCGCAGAAAGTCTTTGCTCAAATATCACTTCAATTAAGGTGTGCTTGACATACCCAGTTTAAAATTGTATTCTTCCCACCCTCCTAATCTCCATTATCTTGCCTTACATTTTTCTCTTTAAAAAAGAAAAAGGATTTATCAACTTCTAAGGGATTATATCATTTAGTTATTTATCATGTTTATTGTTTACTATGTGTTTCCCGTTACACTATGCATACCTTAATGCTATTTGTCCCTTTATTATTTGTTTCATTTATTGTGTAACCATCTTGAGGGAAGGGATCCTTGATGAATTCAGACTCCTGTCCGTTTCCTTCACTGCTACATTCCAATCACATAGAACACCTGTTAAATGTAAAACATAATGAAGAAAGGGAAATATAAAATCTGCAAAGAGCGAGCAAGAATTTTTTGAACTTTTATTCTTTGCTCTTATTTAAATTAAAAACAAAAATACAAAGATAAATTTGTCTTCTTAACTATCATAGTTTCAGTGCTTCCCTTAACTTTATTTAACTCCTTACCTGGAGTTTCCTTAACCCCCTTTGCTACCTCCTATTAACATACACATCTGTCAGAGAAAAAACTGACCTTCACTCTAGAAATGTTTATTTTTTTCTGATCTGCTCCTTTATTATTTGCCTCAAATATAAAGGCCTTTTTCTATCAAGGCCCTAAATTTTACTAAAGACCATGTGCTACATTGAGTTCCTTCTCAGAGGAAATGAAAAATGAATTAGTTAATTCAGCAAACCAATATCTCAGACACTACGACCTGCCTTCCAAACTCCCTTCTTGCTTGATGGCAAAATCCTCATTGTGATTCTGGGAAGGATGACACTCTCCTGCAGTTCTGGGGTAATTAGTGATTTGTCTAAGTCAGTCATGGTGACCCTACACTCTTTGTTAGTGATTGTATAATTTTAATGATGTGATACAATCCTGACCAATAAAATATGGGAAGGTGTTCCTGGATTGCCCTGGAATTTTTTTTTTCTTTAACTGGGCAAGGAAATGATTGCATGTAATGGCTGAAATTGCAGCAACCATCTCTCTACTTTGACAGGAGCTAAGCTGACATACGGAGAATGGCAAGGTCCTGTGTCATGTGTTTCGACTACTCAATTTAGTGGCCATGCAGCTACCTTGCCTGATGACTTTTTGTTGGAAGAAACAATATATATTTTTTGTTGCTAAGAGAGAATTTTCTGTAACCAGCAGTTTAAAACTTCTTAACTACAAATAATATGAAACCAGTTCCAATAAGATATTTTTTAAAAGGCATTCTAGAGACCACGTTTGTTCTTTAATCTATGTTTTAGACTCATTAGAAAAAAAATATTATACGGTGCTTTTCAAGGATTTTTAAAACACACAATCTGGAAGATTGTCTATAATTTTTTAGTATTTTTACAATCTTTATTTTTGACAGTATTATATATGTCCTCCTCTCCCCTCCCATTGACCCCTTCTAGCCTGCCCCCTGTCTGAGGCCTTCATCACACTATTGTCTGTATCCCTGGGTTATGCATATATGCATACAAGTTATTTGGTTGATCTCTTCCCACACACCCAACTCCTACCCCAGCCTTCTCTCTGAGATTCAACAGTCTGTTTTATATTTCAGTGTCTCTGGATCTATTTTGTTCATCAGTTTATTTTGTCCATTAGATTCCATATATGAGTGAGATCATGTTATATGGGCCTCAAAATTAAGCTCCTTGCCTTATATTCTTGCCTGAATGTAGGCAATTTTTAACAAATAATAATGATGAGTCATACTGGACAACAAAATGTTTAAGATGCTCAGCATTAGTTTTAAAATTAATATTGCCAGGATGTTCATGTAAGGCCATTACATAACATACTGGATAGTTATATTTTCATAGTATTTAATTAAATGTATTGTCACTAACTAGAGATTCTCCCTTTTAGGGGTTTCTGACTCAGGATAAACAGTAACATGTATCTGACCTCATGTAAGAAGATAGAAAGAAATACTTATTAAACATTTAGAAAAGGGACCCTTGGCAGACTGGGTATGTAACAGGTAGGGGAGAACGTGGCTAAGAGAATAAAACAAAACTGCCATAGAGTGAAGAAAGAGAGCTGAGCTTCACTTGCAGTTTTCAAACTGGGGACAGTCTCTTAACATGTAAAAATTTTTTTTTGTGCTAAGCAAGGCAGAGAGAATACAAAGGATGGGATAAAACTGAGAGTGCATTAAATTCAACAACACTGACTTTTCTGTGTACTATTATGAGGAATACTAGATGAAACACAAACAAGTAGATCATATATTGTTTCTACATACTGCTGTGCTAGCGAATTCATGCCTGATCTGAATGGTAAGAGCAAATTCATGGGGAATGAATAATAGCATGACATAGCTAATTAATGCCAGTTCAATCCAGGCCTCTTAGGCAATCATGCCAAATTGTACAGTGCAATGGGGTGTTTTTTATGTGACAGTGGTGTATGGGGGATTGATCTGCAAATGCAAAGATGGCATCAAACTATAGAGTCAGAACTAACTGCTCAGCATTATTGTCGTCACTGAATTACAGCTTTTTGATCTGGCAAAACTGCCACAAGACTTAACATTTCTGAAATACTATCATAAAATGGAATTCTGAAATAACTAGCTCATCAATCACTGACATACCATGCTGCTTCCCAGAATTTGAAGCACATATGCAAGTACTTTGAATCTCCTTTGCAAAAAAGATAAAAAAATAAAAGAAAAAAGAAAAAAATCCTTTTAAATGCCTCATTTAATACAATCACATACATCAGGTCTAAGAAGCCAGGTAAGAATGTCCTATTTTTAAGGCATTAATATGAAAATTAAGCATAATAATTTATGAAGAAGACAATGAAAGCATTATTTTAGAGTACTTGTTTAGCAGACATGCAGGTAAGACATCTCAATTATATATTCGTCAATTAATTCTCAGAGTATTTTCCCCTGCTGATTTCAAGCTAAAGATATTTAATATATGTTTTATTGATTCTTGAAAAGATATAGTTCCTGTTATTTTCAGGTAGAATTTGTCATATTTTCTTTAAATTGATCATACTAATTATATTATTAAGATTCTTATTTATGTTTACATTTGTTCTAAGAATTGATAAAATGTAGGTTTATATTTATGAAATATATCTGATGTATATATAGATATATAGACATAAATATGGATATGCACACACTCTTGTATATATGTGTATATCTGACAATCGTTTTTCATATACTTATGATTGAAAAAAAATAAAAAGTATATTTGGGAATTTATTAACAGTTTTGTGTTCTTTTTAGACATTATCTATTAAGAAAGTACTCTTCTTTGGTCTAATTAATATATGATTTTTGTTATTTTGAAGGGTAGTTAACATACAATTATTACATTATTTTCATGTTTACAACATAGTGATTTTATATCTATACCAGAAGCCCAGTGCACAAATTTGTGCATGGATGGGGCCTGGGTAACCCACTCCAATGGGGGAAGGGGCGATCAGGGCCAAGGCTGGTTGGAGGGAAGGGTCATGGGCAGTTGGTAGGCTGGCCTTGCCCCCTGGTCAAACTCCTGGTGGAACTCCTGGTCAAAGGGACAATTTTCACATTAGTCTTTTATTATATAGGCTACCTTATGAAATGATCACCTTGGTGAGTCTAATAACCATCTGTCACCATATCAAATCATTACAATATTATTCACTATATTCCCTATGCCCCATATTACAACACCATGACTTGTTTTTATAACTGTAAGTTTGTACCTCTTAATCCCCTTCACCCATTTTGCCCTTATCCAACACACTCATTCTAGCAACCAACAGTCTGTTCTTTATATCTGTGAGTCTGTTTCTGTTTTCCTTTGTTGATCACTTGTTATTGTTTTCTTAGGTTGTACATATAAGTAAAATCATACAGTAATTGTCTGATTTATTTTACTTAGCATAATACCCTCTAGGTCCTCCCCTGTCATCACAAATGGCAAGATTTTATTCTTCCTTTGGATGGAATATACTGTACTTATCTATTAAGTCCACCTGATTAAATATGTCATATAAGGCCAATGTTTCCTTATTGATTTTATATCTGGATGATCTATCCATTGATATAAGTGTGGTGTTAAATTATCTAATTAGTTTAAAAGGGTCAGTCTTTTTCTTTATATATATTAATATTTGCTTTATGTAGTTTGCTATCCCTATGTGGGGTGCAAAGATACTTCCAAGTGCTATATCCACTTGAATTGATCCCTTCATCATTATGTAATGCACTTCTTTGACTTTTGTTACACTCTTAGTTTTAGAGTCTCTTGTCTAATATTAGCAACCTACCCTAGTTCTTCTTTCCTTTCCATTTATATGCAATATCTTTTTCCACCCTTTCATAGTTAATCTCTGTGTGTCCCTACTTCTGAAGTGAGTCTCTTATAGGCAGCATGTACCTGGATCTTGTTTTTATTTATTTATTCAGCCACCCTATGTCTTTTTATCATAGTATTTAATCTGAATAAAAATCCAATGAACCCAGCACAATTTATTGGAAATGACATACATTTGTTGCTGTATTTGTGTTAACATTATCGTAAATTAGATGACCACATAGTGCAGGTTCATTTCTGGATTTCTTCTTTTTTTCTATATGTCTATCCTTACCCCTCTGACACACTGGCTTAATCACTATAGCTACCTTATTACTAAGTATTCATTTCTTTTAGTACTAGACAACCAGCTTTGCAGAGTTTTTCAGGTTTGCCATAGCTCTTTTGGGCCCTCTGAATTTCCACATAAATTTAGAATCAGTTGATTAATTTACAAAGACAATTGTTATTAACTTGATTAGAAGGGGTTACTTTGCCCTATGCATTTTAAACAATCTCTTCAGATAATTTTTATGAATATTGAGATTAGAGAACACCAGGCCATGGTTCTCAAATGTTAGGATGCATCAGAATCACCTAAAGAGCTTGTTAAAACACACATAACAAATTGTTGATACCCACTCCTTATATTTTTAATTCTTGAGAGGGGTCAAGAATGTTATTTCTCCTCAGCCAATGTTGCTCTATGGTTGAGTGTTCACCCATGAATTAGGAGTTCATGGTTCTATTCCTGGTCAGGGCAGTTTCTTGGGTTGTGGGCTCGATTCCCAGTGTGGGGTGTACAGGAGGCAGCTGATCAATGATTCTCTCATCATTGATGTTTCTGTCTCTCTCTTCCTCTCCTTCCTCTCTGAAATCAATAAAAAAATAAAATAAAACAGAATGTTTTTCTGTTTACCTACTTTATATTCCAGATTGCTGATTCCCACTTCTCTGTATTCCATATATTTTATATTGTATCATATGATCTGCAATTGATTTCCTCTAGTGTATTTCTCATCTCTTATTTTTCTATTCCTATGTTGACTTTCTCTTTATTCATCTTCAAAGTTCAATGAGAATCTTTATGATCTTTATTTTGAACTCTTTATTAGGTAGACTAGAGACCCAGTGCGTGAAATTCATGCACGGGGTGAGGGGTGTCCCTCACCTCAGCTTACACACTCTCCATTCTGGGACTCCTTCAGGGTCTAAACAGGCATCCCTCTCACAATTCAGGACTGCTGGCTCCCAACTGCTTGCCTGCCTGACTGCCTGATTGCCCCTAACTGCTTCTGCCTGCCAGCCTGATCACTCCCTAACCATTCCCCTGCCACCCTGATCAATGCCTAACTGCTCCCTTGCCAGCCCAATTACCCCTAACTGCCCTCTCCTGCCAGACTGCCCCCCCCCACTGCCTCCCCTGCAGGCCTGGTTCCTCCCAACTGCCCTCCCCTGCTGGTCATTTTGTGGCAGCCATCTTGTGTCCACATGGGAGCAGTTATCTTTGACCACATGGGGGCAGCCCTCTTGTGTGTTGGAGTGATGATCAATTTGCATATTACTCTTTTATTAGATATGATGATTGCTTATCTTCATTTTACTCAGTTCTTTTTCTGAGATTTTGTTTTGTTCTTTCATTTTAAACATACTCTTTTGTCTCCTCATTTTACCTAATTCTCTGTGATTGTTTTTATACATTGTGTAGAACTGGCCCACAGTGAGGTGAGGCCATGGTATAGCAATAGGTGGCACTCTTTAGCAATGGCAAGCTAGAGGGACGATCCCAAAATGGTGTCCACCAGTGTTGGCCTCAGCACAATAGTCCTCCCGTGTCTTAGTCCTTGGGGAAAATCCCACCTGCCACTTGTCTCTCCTGCAGCTTTTCTGTCTCTCCTGCAGCCTCTCCTAGATTAGCAAGTAGGTCTCTGTCACCTGTGATCTATATACTTTTCTATCCAGTGTATTTTTTCTTTTAACTTTATTGTCTAAAGTATTACATAGTTCAGCTTTTTCCCCCCATTAACCTCTTCCAGCCCTCTCCTGTCCTACACCTCCCACAGGCCCTCACCACCCCATTCTGAGTCCACAGGTTATGCATAAATGCATACAAGTTCATTGGTTGATTTCTTTCCACCTACCCTCCTAGGTTGAGGGATTCTGTGTGGCGGGGTCCTTTAAAAACAGGATTTTATTTTCCTGCAGTTCTCTAGTTTTCCTTAGTATATTGCCCATTGGTTTTCAAAGCCAACTATTTGGGGGTTGTTTTTCCCATGCAGGATTCAAGAGTTGGGGGTCCTAAATTCCTTGCTCTTCATGGCAAAGTTTGTGATATGTGTTTTTCCTTAATAGGGTCATGTGCCTGTCTTTCTTACAGTTCTTGGTGTTGTTCCTGTTGGGAAGGCTCTATTCATACAGTTTCCTGTTCTCTTTCAGAGGTAATTATTCCTTATGTAGATGTAGATTTGTTGTGTCTGTGGGAGGAGGTAGGTTTAGGATCTCACTGCACCTCTATCTTGAACTGCCTCCTTCACATTTTTTTCTTAAGGGCCACTTTTTCAAATGTTAATATTATCAACTTGATTTATAGTTATATTTTTATATTCATTTATTACACTCTTGCATGATCATTTATTTTATGTTTTTACATGTACAATTTACCATTGGTTTACCTTAAAAAAACTTTTCCTTTTAGTTGGTAAGTTTACCCCATTTATAAATTGTTATTTTGTTTAGACACAATTTTTGCCATGTCAGAATTTTATTGTTTTGACTAGTATCTTAGATGTATTTATTGTATAAAGAAGTCTTTGTAATATGTCTCCCAAATCTCTGATAATCTGATAATATTTTTTTGTTTTTCTTTCAATCTATTAATGGTGATATGGCTAAAAATGCCATTTGAATTCACTCTCTTTTTCACTGGAAACACCATCATTTGAATACAATCCACAATGATGGCCTTAAAGAAATCCGGTTTCTCTCTCTTTCTCTCTCTTCCTCTGTCTCTCTCTCTGTCTCTCTATCTCTCTCTCCCTCTTTTTATACTTGACTTGCTTGTTTTGTAGCATGCCTTTGGGACTTTTTTATTCTTATAATTTAATAATTTTAATAAGATATATTTTGATTATGAATATTCTCTAGTAACTTCTCTGGGAACAAAGTGAACTTGTAAATGTGTAAATTTAGTTACTTTCTCATTTCAGGAAAATATTTAATTTTAATTTGTCTGCTCTATTTGTTCTGCTTTCTGCATCAGGAAGGCTCCAATTTCCCATCTGTTTCTGTTCTCAAAACTAGCATTTATCCACAAAACCCATTTTCTTGTTTTGACTTTCCTGCCTTAAGTCTGTGTTTTAATCTCCAGCCCTCAACTTTATCATTACAAATGGTCTTTCAATTCTTACTTTCTGGTTCTACAATGTCCATTTTTGCTGCAATGGCACCATTCTCCTAACTTTGTTTCCTAACTACCACCAGCTCTCCTACAACGTCACCTTTTTACTCATTATCTTATCATTAAGCTCTTCATCCATAGATCCCATGCTCTATTTGGCTTAATACAGGATGCATGTGTTTTTCTAAATTATCTTTGAAACTTGATTAATTTGCTTTCTAAATTTTTCTCCTGTTTCTTTTCACTCAGATTGTATTGTCCTTTTGATTATTGCATTCCTTTCTGGTAGAATAACTATGTGGAGTCCTTATGAATTCTCTCTTTACTTCCCTTATGAATTCTCTTTACTTCCCTTTGACCTAAAGCTGGTTTTTAGAAACAGAGTGGATAGTTTCTCTGTGAGTCCCTCTTCATTTTTTGAATGGCCAGATGCGGATAACTTTAGTTTATATAATTGTATAGTCCGTAGGTGAAGTAAAACAACTTACTGATCTTGGAGACCCTGCCAGAGAGGCATGGAATAGCTAGGACTCTCCCAGGTACTAAGATGCTGGTGGCAGGCATTTTTGCAATCTCAGTTTCCCCCTCCCTATTTCAAATACCTAATGGTGTAGGGCATGAGCTCAGGCTATTTTTTAAGAGACTTTTGGTTGACATATGCTACGTCTTCTTGTTATTAGGGACAAACACATTCATATCAATTCTTGCCCATAAGAGTCCTGATGCTTTAGCTCATATATCCAATGCAAGGAAAGCCAGGCTGACTTTGGCAAAAGGATGTTGGCTTTAGGTTTATTAATTTAGCCTGTACTGGTATTTTTTTTTCCTTTTGGCATCCTTCTTCTCTTTTTATTTTTCTTTATCCCCTACTTAACTGAATGTTTCTGCTCCCACACCCAAATTGACCCTAAAATATTATTTCTGAGATCCTGGATGTACTTTCTGTACATAAAAGAAATAAACAATCATAAAAATAATGAATAAATCTAGATTAATCTTTTTAAACTTGGGAAATATCAACAATATGTCTTGTACCTATGTTACTTTTGGAAAGGGTATCTGCAAGTGCTTGCTAGCAGGTTTTCCTACTACATTGCACTATGATTGAGATTGACATTTCCTCACTATCTCAAATCCTAGTGGACTCTTTATTGGCTGTGTGAAAATGGGGGAGCTATTTAACCGTTTACTTTAACTTCATATCTGAAACTCTGTGAAATCATATGCCCTGCTTTCTAGGATTTTTATTAGGCCAAGGATCTTAGGAAAAACTTATTTTCTTAAACCACATAAGTGATTACAGTATCTGTAAAGGATTTGGCAATATGCACTAAAAAGGCATAATTCCCTTTATAACGTCTATTTATATACATAACAGGAAGCTAGAGAATGATTCTGCCAAGTGGCACCTTTAAAATAATCTTTATAGCCTCATGCATATTCAGTGATAGATCACATTATAAAAACTAGAAATGACATTCTATTTAATTTGAAAAGATGTAACAGAATATTAAATAGTGAAATATTTCAGAGGAGAGTAGTAAAGTCTCATTGGATACAATCTGTAGTCACTGGATTTGTTGGAATTATTGTTAGCTAAACTGAGAATACCCAAGTGGATCTAAAAGAAATTTTCATTTATCTGCTTATTATTCACCACCTGTTAAGGTGTATCTATTTTCTTAATAGCATAAAATGAATTAAAATAAACATGAATTCAATGTTATTACTACCACAGAATTTCACTTTCAGTGCACTGGAAATTACTATATATTGTTTATGTTTCTGATGTTTCTGGATGATTGCTTAATGGCACCATTTTTTAAGATCTAGTTCTTATAAATTGTCCCTTAGTATGTGATTACCGTTTTCCAACATCAGTGCTCCATAGTGATGAAATATAACATACATATTTTTCTGTGCCAGAACTGATTTTTACAAATGGGTTTAGTCTAAAGACACAATCAGCTTTGAAAATATTTCACTTTGTAACTGCTCAATGGGCAATTTATTTAAGCTGAACTGCCACAATGAAGCATGTTATGCAGATTTCACTTTAGTAAATGAAATGAGAAAAAGTTACGATTTTTTAACAAGGGTGCCAATTTTTTTATAGTCCTCTTAGGAACGTGGTCTTTCTGCAATGTCTATCACAATCTCATCAGTTTGTTAGTGATCATGATTAAAATGTAGTCTCTTAAATATATGGTCAAATATTTTAACATTCTTATTAGATTTTTAATCATGATCTGGATACATAATTATATAGAGAGCACTGTACAAACATGTGGACAGGCAGAACATGAACTTTGAAATTATTTTACAAATCAATAACTTAATCATCTGTAAGAACCTGCCATTATGCACCTTACTGTTTTATTCCCCCTTGAGGTAGCTATTATTTTAAGCTACAAAAACATCTCAGAGTTATTTTATTGATTTGATTTTCTAATGTCATCTTGCCACATTAAACTGATTTACATAATAGGAATCTATTTATTTTGAATGTATGTACAAAATATGAAGTAATTATTTGAAAACTTAAGTTTCAACTGATAAAGGTTATATATTTGTGATATATTTCCTAGCTAGACTTCTTTTAAAATTAATTTCTAGAAAATGTAGCCTTGTCAGTGTGGCTCAGTGGCTGAACATAGACCTATGAACCAGGAGGTCACTGTCTGAGTGCCAGTCAGGACATATGCCCAGGTTTTGGGCTTGATTCCTGATGGGTGATGTGCAGGAGGCAGTTGATCAATTTTAAAGGGCTCCTGGAGTCTTGTTTTGTCCCATCATGTTCTTTTCTATTGCCTCTCAACTATCATATTTATATATCATTTCTTCCCATATATATGGCGTGTGGCAGTAATCTTGGTACAGTTTTATGTCTCCTCTCTGGTGTTCATCTTCTAATTTCTTTGAGTTACAGGGAAGTGTTATTGCAATTTGGCATTTAATTTGGAGTTTATAATTGGAGCAGGATGGATGAGACAGCAAAGCCTCAAGTAAGTGAGTCGGTGGGTAAGTGAGCCAATATGAGCAGATTGTGCCACAAGAAAGTTAGTTTCAATGTTGCCTCATGAAAATATAAGTATAAATGTTATACTTGTATAATCTCTTGCATCAAAGATCTCTGTTTGAAATATGGTGGATGTTCTGCAAATAACATCAGAGTGCATCTTTAGATTTAACTCTGTTGTTTTCTACACTAGAATGTCAGCATTTAGGTCATAAATTTTAGCCATCTTCATCCTGTTGTTATTTTTGCCATAATTTCCTCACTTCTCTCTAACATTTTTAGATTCTCCATCTTCCTTGAAGCAGGACTTCATGGAGTGGCCTTATCAACTAATGGGAAAGTCATTGTCAAATACATTATTACTGGATGAAACATTTTAAAATCATAAGAAGTTTACAAAAAGCTTACATTTTCCATATGCCTCACTTACTGGTCTTCCTTTAATAACTGAGTATAAGTAATGCAAAAATAAATTAATTTTTTAAATCACCAAACCTCATTGCTTGGCAACAAAATAAAATTCAAATTATTTATTAATTAAATCAGTTGTTCTTAACTTGAGGTTATTTTGTTTTTCAGGCATATTTGGTGATGTTTAGAAACATTTTTGGTTGTCACAAAGGAGGGAGATTGCTGATATCATCTATTTGGTAGAAACCAGTGATGCTGCTAAACATTTTACAATGCACAGGACAACCTACTGCAGCAAAGAATTATCTAGTCCCAAATGTCATTTGGGCCTAGCCTGAAAACTACAAATTGAATTTTATGTTCATTTTGTTAAGAAAACAAGGAATTCAAATTGTATTCATCAGTAGTTACCATTTTTTTTGTAAATTACCAGGATCAGCTCAATGACAATATCCAGAAGAATTTAACGTGTGATTTGTGATATGAAAAAAATCAACTTCTAAACTGTAATTTAAAAATAATTTTCACTCTCTGGAGTGATTGCATTCTTTTTTGAGCAGTTTATGACCAATAGAAAATGCCATCCTGATTCAGTCTGCAGTCTGAGTAGTAGTAAATCTTCATGTCTGGGTAGTTCAGTTGTTAGAACAGAATAGAGATGAAATTAATAATGTTTTGTAGCAACTTGATCTTACTTTGTTCCACAGCCACAGAGGTATCTGTTTCTGTCTTGACCTGGCTTAAGTGTCATTGATCACAAGAGGCAGGGATCAAAAGAAGGTGTATAGATTTTTTTTAAAACTCCCATCACTATTGTAATCAGCAATCGCAGTGGCAGCTCCACCTGACAGTGGGTCAGCCTCCGTGTCTTTATTCCGGAAGGACAGCTCATAAATTAAGCAGTTGACCTTTATGTCAGTCAATCAACATTGGGCCACCCTGAGCTGCCAAAACCATTAACTTTGAGCAATGGCCACTTCACCAAAGCACAAATGCAGTATTTATAAACTGTACATTGTTGTCTTTGCCAAAGTCTCAATGGCATTGTCTATTTCTCATTTTCTTCCCACCCGTTAAAAGGTAAAACATTCTAATCAATAGTCTAGGTGGCATTATCTGTGAAAAATTCAATGGCTCAGAAGTTAAAGGGTATATAAGATAAAAGTTCCAACAATGTGCCCATTTTAAAACTTTCTGCATCAGAGAACTACAAAAAATTAAAGATGCAAAGAATTCGGTGATACTTTTTCTATTTTCTTAATGCATAGGTGAAGAAACAAGTTCCTGAGTAACCAGCTTCTTGCAGATCACACAAATAGTGCATTCTCTTAAGTAACTAGCTTTTCATGATCCTATAAATGTTCTCCCCATTCTCTAAGAAGGCCTAAGTAAGATTATGAATTAGCCAAGATTTTATTACAACTAAAATACATAATAAATATTGCCACTTTTAAATATTAGTAGTGACATAAATAGAAGCACTGTATATGTTTTAAAAACTAGGTCATTTAACACAATTACAGCTTGCCTATAGAACACTTAGCATATCTTAGAAACACACAGGCAAATCAAGAAATGTGTAGGATACTGATAATATCAGGAAATATGTTTTTAAAAGGATCTTAATAAACAAAGGACACACTGAAATTAGGATAATTTGACCGTTGTTTATTTATAGATAGACTTAATGCAAAGTTATGGCAGTGCCTAAAGAAACCTACATATAATCTAGGAGTAGGCACCAACTCTACTCTGAATGTAGCGGGGAGGGAGAAGTCAATTTAATCTAGAATAAGAGAGAATCATTAGAGTTGGTTTCCTTAAAAAAGACCCATGATATGCTCTCAAGAAGGGAACTAAAGAATTAATAGATTGAATTTAGCCCTAGCTGATTTGGCTTACTGGATAGAGTGTTGGCCTGCAGACTGGAGGGCCCTGGTTTCGATTCTGATCAAAGGCACATGCTCAGGTTGTGGGCTTGATCCCCAGTAGGGGGCATGCAGGAGGCAGCCGATCAATGATTCTTTCTCATCATTGATATTTCTATCTTTCCTGCTCCCTTTCTCTCTAAAATCAGTCAAAATATATCTTTTTAAAAAATAGATTGAATTTATACTTTGCTCTCTCTTCACCTTTTACCTGGGTTCCCCTTTGGCTAACTACAGTCAGAAATCATTTTGGTTTAGTAGAACAGAAAGGGGGCATTGAGCATAAATGTCTTATTTTTATTACGTGCTTGAGATTTTTCTGTGTTCTTTCTTCCACGTTAAAACTGAGTAGCAATATTATATACTAATTTGGTAGACACCATGATACCACCATCCATTTTCTCTTGTAAAATTTATTCTGTACTTCCTGTTCATAGATATTGAGTCTTAGCCTCCTTTGGGAATTGTCATGACAGAAGACAACCATGTTGCCTAAAGGTCTGTTCTCTATGTGGGTTGCTTCATAGTTAAAGATTGACCAATGTAGGCAATATAGACCTGATCCACTTTTCCCCCAACTCAATGCAACTCTGAATAGTCATCCCCTATAGAATTGACTGAGATATCCTTTAAAATAGCATCAGCATCTTCCTCTAACCCAGTTAATCCCCTGCATGAGACTATCTGCTTCAGATTCTGTTTCCTGGGAAGCCCATGGGGACATTGGTGCTAGTAGCTATCTGAAAAAAACAAACTAAAGATGGGTTTTTGGAAATGGATTCCCTGCTTCTTGGCTGGCAATGATCTCATTACTAATAGTAGGTGGGATACAAATAGCCCTTGGCACAGAGTGCCATTATTATTGTTAATAGTTTTACCTGAGATGGTGTACTTGGTGGAAAGGATCAGATCAGCTGGTTTGATATATCATGTTATAAGAAATAACTCTAAGGACCTATAATTGGTTTATTGTGCTAAATGTTATTGCTTTAGGAAAAGAAAAAAAAGTTTCGAGTGATTAATCAACAATAAAAAGCTAAATATAAAAGCTAGGGCACACTAAAATCAGAAAAAAAGGTCCAAGACTTATTTATAGGAGTAAGAGCTCCAAAGTAATGCCAAGGCAATGATTAAGAAAGAGCTTGATCTTGACACATGGGAGTTGACACCTGTAAACTTTGAATCCCTAAATTCTCTGAGCCATAAGATCTGAAGAAATGGCTGACTCTCTATTTAGAGCTAGCAGTTCTACCATGCATGAAGATGGTGGACAGGTTTTTCTCATACTAGTGAACATGTACCCCATCCTCAAGATCTCTCTCCAGTCATCCTCTTGCTAAATAGGATTAAGCTAGGCCATAACCCAGCTGCAAATACCCAGGGTCTGATAAGGGAGGAAATGGACAGTATCTCCAAAGGAGGCAAAGGACCTACGCAGCATGAGTATGTTTGAAAAGGGAATCTGAGAGTGCCTGCTATAGGAGCATGGGAGGAAAAGGGCAAGAGGCAGGCAGGAGAGTCACCATTTTGGCAGAATTAATTGAATCTGATTATCAGGAGTATACAGTGTGACTGTTGTTATTCCATGGGGGCAGAAGTATATCTACTATTGAGGAGATATACTTGGGGTCCTTGATGTTGTCTTCCCTAATTTTGATAGTGAATGGACAAGTTTAACAACCCAGTTTGATAAGGATATGAGGACTAAGGGCTCAAATTTCTCATGGATTAGCGTATATATCATGACCCTAAATTAGAGGAAATAGATAGTAGAAAAGGAAAACCAAAGCAACATTTGGGGCTCCAACATGATCTGTAGAAGCAGTGTCTATATTTTTTCTCACTAATACTTTTATAAGGATTAATGTCAGGTTTCCTCAGAGAACCTGAGAGGCTCACCAGAGCACTGAGCTAACAGCTTCCTTATATAAGCAGGTGTTGTTAGTGGTGTAAGGGACAGGAATTCCCCAGATTTCCCTTTTAAGAATAAAACTGCTATGTGGAGAACTGACAGTACTTCCTCATACAATATTCTCATATTTTAGAATTTCCTCAACTAAAGACCCAAAATCATGCCTTATTTCTGGGGCCGTCGAAATATGATGGTTATAATTGGCTATGAAGATATGGCTCTGTTTTGCTGCAACTCATAATACATAGACAGGGTTACCCCTGATTTAGTTTGTTTGGGTGACACCTCCATTGAGACTGCATCACAGCTCAATTGCTTTATTTATTACCAAAGTTTTTGAACCAAAGAGCTCTTCTTAATGAAGTTTTTGCGTCTAATATTCAACTCAGGATTTATTTCCAAAGGCACTAACTTGCAATAGCTGGTAATATTTATACCATTAGGTGGGAATATCAGAGATATGGGTTAAATATCTCTATATATTGGGCAGTTTTTAACAAAATTGTTCTAGAAAACAATTGCTACTCTGCATTAGTTTAAAATACTTTACTATTTTTGTTTTTCTCACAGTGAATATTTAATTATATTTTATTTTGTAATTTTTCTGGATTTATATTTGAATTTATAGTTTTCATATTGTACATACGAAAAATTTTGCTCATATTAAAAAATTAAAGAAGTGACTATACTCAATCATATAGTCTATCTCTTTGTCCTCCTTCTTCAGTATTCAATCTATTCTTAAATCAAAGAAAAACAGTTGCACTTGCTTTCTTAAAAAACATTATTTTAATGGAGCAGCCATCATTGAACAGAAATGCTGTGGGCAAAATAGAAACTTAGGATGAAACAAGTTAACTAAAAGTCCTATTTAAACTCTTATTTAACTCTTTGGATTAGAATTAACTCTAATATTAAATATTAGTTAACCAAATATTAAATATTTACATCTTCCTAAACCTGTTTGATCTGTCCATTAATTTATAATTATCCCATTTATGTTAATTTATTGCCAGTATTTCCCACTAAAATATAAGCTGCATGACATACTGGTGACATTGACAATCTTGTTTTTTGCTGTAACTTAAATACCTATCAGAGGTCCTCGCATATATAGCTGTTCAATGAATATATGTTGAATGTAAGAAGGTTTGGTTCATAAAGAGACAATCTATGTTGCAGTTATATGTGAAAAATAGAGGTTTTTTTTTCATAATATCTCGCAACAGAGACCAGAAAACAATCAATCTACTGACATATGTAAAAGGTTTCAAGGTAAACTTACCTAAGGGGTTATCTTATCACCACTTGGCCACAGGTGTTCCTGGACCTCTTAAAATCAACTAAACTTCACAACTTTCTATCTTGTTACAATTTTTGTAATAATACCATTACTTCTCTTTGCCTTATGGTTTTAGTGAAAAAAATATAAGCTAAGATCAGCTGAGCATTTTGATAAAAAAAAAAAAAAACAAACTTAAATTCTTTGAGGAGAATGTAACATTGACTGTTAATATTCAGGAACAATGAATGAATCATTTGTTTCTCCTTAGTTCATACACAGAATTCACCACGACATCAAAAAAAGCTTTACAACAATAAATCTGTGCCAAATAATAAATTACTTCCCCTCATATTAAATTAAAATGTGCACATTGGAGAGGTTAATTTAAAATTTTTATGAGAAATAGAAATCTGGACACTAAAAACACTGACACAAAGTTCAACTACAAAGAAAAACCTGAAGCAGTGACTTTCTTAGGATTTCTCTCTCTTTTGTTCCTTTGTCATGTAGCAAATGGTTCATAAACTTTAACATCAGCCATTGCTGCCAGCGTGATGCTTAATGCTTTCTAAAAGGACTCTCGTCCTGGCCAGTGTTCCTAGTGGTTGGAGAGTCAGCCCAGCACACAGCAGGGTCAAGGGTTCAATTCCCAGTCAGGGGCATATCCCTGGGCTGCAGGTTCAATCTCTGGCCCTGGTCCAGGTGTGTGCAGGAGGCAACCCATCATTGATGTATCTATTTCACATCAATGTTTCTCTATCTCTCTTTCCCCCTCCTCTCCCTTTCACTCTCTGAAAAAAGAAATCAATGGAAAAAATATCGTCCGGTGAGGACTGACAACAATGACAAAATAATAATAAAAAATAAAAGAAATCTCATCTTTATAATGGGTAGTTACTTTATTTTTGATAATGGAATATACATAAAATATTTCCAACATGCAAAAAATCACAAAGTCCACAATTAGATAAAAAACAAATTATATTATATATCATAACGTCCCACATATAAAAAAAATTACATAAGAAAACAAATATTATTAAGAATGATATAATAGTTCTGAGTTACATTCCCACCAACAAGTGAATGTAACTCAGAACTATTATATTTTCTAGTGAATGCTGTCATGTTATCTAAGCTGAATCAATACAGCAGTTTCTTAGTTTCTGGGGTATTATCAGATCCTCATCCACAGAACTCTTGTAAACCCAGCAGTTCTTGAAAAGGTCAGATAAAACCTTCAGATACTCTTTTATCACTATCATAAAACATTAGCTAAGTGTACAAAATGACTTGTCTCTATTCTTCACTTATCAGTGTAAGATTCTTCAAATAATTTCCCCAGTGCAGGAAGCATCAGGAAAATAGCATGCTCTTATTTCACTCCTAATGAGAATGAAAACGTCAGGTGCTTTTCAGGTCCTATCTGGGGCCACCGCTGTAGGCATCACAGTAATTGATTTCATCCTGCTGTCTTCGGTTTACAGGAAATCCACATAAATCACTCAGAATATGGAAATTCATTCCTCCCAGAAGTAACAGATTAATTGATTTTAAAATGGAGAAGAAGAAAATAAGAAAGTCTTAATGAGGAACATAGAAAAAATATGCCATATTTTAAGTATTTTCATGGGAGGGCTACACTGTGTTTTAATTTTTTTACTCACAGCAGCACAACTGGGAGCTTGCAGCCACAAATATGAACAAGTGAGAGAAGAGGAGGTTACTACTGAGTGAGTCTTTAGCAGTTTTTCGATTCAGAGATGAGGTGAGGGTAATCTCTCCATCCAAAAATCTCTGTTCAGTTTTTGTACAACTCCAGAGAGAGAATTCTGCCTCAGAAATTGTAGTCAGTGCAGGGTTGGTCTGCTTTCATTTCAGGGAGAGAACAGAGAGTAAATGAGTAAATGGGGGCTCCAAAATATCAGGTGAGAGCCAGTCAGAGCTACTAGGACCATGTATTCCCACTTCCATTGGGGTTAACTTTTTCACTGTTTTCAAAATATTCCCTAAAGACATAATATCTCCAAATGAAGGAAAGAAGGAAGGAAGATTGGCTCTGGGGTTGGGGCTGGAGCTAGGCTCTCAAATGTACTGTAGATAAAAGGGGAAACAGAAGGAGCACTGTCAGCCAGTCCAAAAGAGACCTTATAAGATCTCTGATAAAGAAAAACCAATAATTAACAAGTCCACTATATAACTTACATGTACTTTACCCTTCTCCACAAAATTGTAGCTTGGATTATTTTCTTGAATTAAAAGATGCCGAGATGTTCATTTTACCTGCATAATTTGCTTTTTCTGATAACTAGGGGTCACATGCTGGAAGCCAATTCCAGCATGTCAGCAGGGCTGAATCTTCTGGGAATGGCTAAAGGCATTTCCCCAAACCTGAAAAGGATACATAAATTGATTGCTTGCTGCCAGACAGCTCAGGGCATCTTAATCTACATGTTATTGCCTCCTACTGGCCATACATCTGAACAGCCTTAGGCAAACAAATTCTTCCATTCTGACAATGGACTCTGTTTAGGAAACCCTACTCTTTGATGTGCATATTTACTTCACCTTAGGGCAAATTGTGTTAATAAGAAGCAAGAGGCCCTAAGACGAGGAGAACTTGGTTTCTTTAGCCATGATCCTCTGGCCCCCATAATGCCTTCCAAAATTATGTTTCATCTCTGAACTCTTATTTAATTTATGCACAGTGCCTTCTCCAAATTGCTGAATCCTTCTAGATGGCCAATTAAGACCTACTGGCATTACTGCCATATATGTGAAAGTTCTCTACCATTGTCACAAATAAAATTTACAGTTCAGACATTTAAGGATGAATATATACATTTAAAGATTAATATATACAAATATGCATGGTAATACATATATAAAGGATGATCCTAGATACTTTAAAAATAATGCCATCAGCTAGTCTGACATTGAATTGACATGGCCTAGAGCTTGTCATATCCTATGGAGACCAGTCCTTAGGCTAGGCCCTGCTTAACCTCCCATGACACCATAATACCCTTACATGATATTATTCTACAATGTCATTATAATATTTGATATTTGACAACAGCATATTATACAATTATCCCAAATAAACTTACAAAGTAATTCTTTGAATGTTGGGCAGCAACTTAAAAAAGAATAGGAAAGAAATTAATCCCTTTCAGAAGGAATTAAGGCACTGGGAAGGCATCCGAGCATTCTATATTGGCCCTTCTTGCCCTTTCTGCCAAGAGGGACCTTCTTGTTACTATCCAAATACACACAGCTGATGCCAGAGTTTTCAGTTCGAGCTGTGGCTGAAGCCTTTGGGCAGCTGGCACCATAGATCTGTATCTCGACCAATGGTGTGAGCTGGGCCCTCTCTGGAGAAGAAACCTGGGTCCCCCGAGATATGTGATCATACCGGGACCCCGCCAGCAGGCGAGGGGACCCCAAGGCAGGTACTGGACGTGGAGGCCACAGGGGGGCATAGACTACAAAGGAGACAGAACTGAACCTCACATCACCCTGTTTGGCCCCGGAGGATGGCTGGTTAGCCAGAGACGGGTAAGATTCCTCAGGGAAGGAACAACCTAAGACAGGCACAGTCGCAGAGGGGCCAACAGGAGAGAACTAAAAAGTCAACAGAGGTGGGGCACAGACCCTCATCCACAAACCTTGCAGGGGTTTGAATTCTCAACCCTCCTAAGGGAGGTCTCCTACCCCCACGGCTGCTTCGCCTCCCACGCACAACTCACACCGGGACCCAGGCGGCAGACAGAGACTCGGCCAGCAATAGCTGCTCTATATCTAAAT
Source organism: Antrozous pallidus (assembly GCA_027563665.1). Lineage (NCBI taxonomy): Eukaryota > Metazoa > Chordata > Mammalia > Chiroptera > Vespertilionidae > Antrozous > Antrozous pallidus. Next base: position 91,081,906 of record CM050514.1, read on the forward strand.
TCAGTCTATTACCAGGAATGCTCGGGAGCTACTCAAAATTGCAAATATTCCTTTCCACTAGTATTCACAGGGTAAACTAAGATTTCTGCTTGAGTATTAAAATTGACAGGAAATAGTAATCAAGTTTTCAGATTAATTTAAATTGGCCAAGTGAAATACGAGAATACTCAAGAAAATTATAGTGTACTGGACAAAAAGCTTTTCCTAAAACATTAACTGAAAAATCTATTAGTAGTTAATCTCACTGTAAAATTGCCTAACATCCAAAGAACCTAAAGCAGTCACTTTGTGTGCAAAAATTAAAATTCAAAATTATCAAGACTGCAATAGAAAATTTCCAAAAGTCCCCATTAATCAAAAAAGGGGAGGGGACAGCGGGGTAATATCATGTAAGGGACAAAAAAAAATATCGAGTAAGTAAAATACATCTAGAAAATTCTTACTCCAGTAAAGTAAATTCCATTTGTAAAAACAATAGCAGGACACCCATGAAAAAACACACATGGTGTCAAAATAAGCCAAAGGAAAATCATTTAGGCAAAAATTAAAAAGAATCCCAAGTCTATTTTGCATAGAGGATTCCTTTGTTAACTTTTGGTCGAGAATGTGTTTGTGTGTTTTCAGAGAACAACTCCAAGACCATGCAGGTTCCTGCGATGGTGAGGAACTGATGGATCTGTTCCAGTCATGAGGACGGTCCAGAGATGGGGGACACTGACGACACCTTGCCATACTAGCAGTCAGCAGCTGTGCATGTCTGCAGGCAGCCCAGGACCAAACCAGAGAGGATGCATCATGCATTGACACGATATGTCCACCATCTGGATACCATTGCTGACTTATACACATAATGAATTATTTGACACTGAAACTGGGACTCAGAAAAGTTGGACATTGAAACCGAGACTGAAACACTTTTTGTTCTTATACATTTATTTCTAGTATGCAGAGGCAAGATATTTTTGAAGAAAAGAAACAGGGGAGAGTGATTGATATAGAGGCAGGATGGCCTTGAACAGGCTGTCAAGCTACAGGGGGAGGCTTGGGTGGATGGGAGGCAGATGCGGGGGGAGATCAATGGAAGGACTTGTATGCATGCATATGAACATAACCAATGAATGAAAGACACTGGGGCGGGGAGGGGGGAAGCTGGGGATATGTGCTGGGGGGTGGGGGAGGCTGGGGGGAGGATAAGGGGGAGGGGGAAAGGAAAACATGTACTACTATTATACTGCAAAAAATCAATTAAAAAAAAATAAAAAAATAAAAATAAAAATAATGCCATTGCTTTTTACAAAAACCTTGCAAGATTCATGTTGTTACTACTTTCTTTCTTATAACAAATGAATTAAGGAGCATAGGGTTTAAATATTTCACCAAAAAGTGTACAGATGTGAGGAGATAAGTTTGGAGCTCAGGTCAGTTTTATACACAAGAATTGAGAAATCTCAAAATATTAGGTGTTTTGAGGTAGGGTTTTTTTTTGTCATAAGACTAAAATATAAAGCTTTTTTATATCAATACAAAGTAAAGTTGAAAAGAGCAAGCTGCACAGCAATAAACTTCTAAGAAACAAAAGATTATGTAGGTAATAAAATTGACCATGGGCTTTAAACCAGTAGAAGTGATGACAATAAAATATTTGCTTTTAACTAATTTATTTCCTGTTTTTGTATTGTAAATAAAGATCCATCTGGCAAGGATGTTTGCTTATGCATATGGATTGTGAGTAAACAAACAACTGTATCTCCATTACCTTCTGAACAAAATATGTTATATGAAGGTAAAAAGAACAGTCAAGCAAATTAAAACAAAACTTTAAGAGAATGAAAAGACCAAAATTAATTTGAAGCCTTGAAGCTCAACATTCACTATTGAGCATAAACTTTTTTTTTCCAGAGCAGCAGTCTAAGATTATTAAACATGACATCAACACTGGTAGGATTCTTTCCTGAAAGAAATGAACCATCAAAGGCCATCACAGGGGTAACGATGGATTTAATGAGGCCCTCTGAGCAGAAAACTTGGTGTTATTGCTGTTCTTATCACTTTGTACAGGGGCCTTTTGCTTTATACTTAACCTGTTAACTAAAAGGGATGAATTCAAAGAAAAAAAAGTCACCTGGAAGGACTGCTTGCTCCTGAGAAAACTTAGTAAATTGTTCAAGAGCCTGTTTAAGCTATACACATAAACCTCTTCAGTAGAAATATGTTTCCAGCTTTATGTAACACCTGTCTAACATGGTTTAGAGAATGTCAAAAGGAAAGAATATCAACTGATGGCCAAGACAGAAGGGATATACAAGGTACACATTTGTATTACCGGCTCATTTCAATCCAGGCCAAGATATAAACCAGGGTGCTGAACAGGATGTTGCTCATGACAAGATTAGTGACCAGTGCTTTTCTTCTCTTCTGACAGCTGTGGATACAGGATGGATTTACAAGTCCCCGGAGGACAGGAAAGCATAAACAGCACTTGGCATCAGCATCATGAAGTGCTGACATCACCAGAGCAAACCATCTGAGGGAGCCAGAAAATTAGCATTCAAAACTTGACTTCGTAGCTCACTCACTGCCATGCCAATAAGAAAATAGGACAGATCTCAAAGTGCTTCTGGAATATAGCCACCCCCTCGTCCATTGCCTTTTTTATTTTGATTGAATATATTCAAGGGAGATCATATTGCAAACACATTCTGAGCAATTGAGGAAATGATAGTTTGGATATTGGCTGTGAAGTTGTAGGTTAAATTGCAACCAATACCTCATTACAGAATAATAAGTTCCAAACACATAAATAAAATGCCAGTTGTCCTAACCGAAAGAAAACAAGCATATTTATAAGGTGGAATCTTGCCCTCTCAGGTGTGGCAGCACCTGACTGACAAGCAAGCTGTGTGTGGTGGCACCTGGCTGACAAGGCTATAACATCACTGTCAATCCAACACTGACACTTCAGCTATGTCTGTATTTTGAGGAAGGGCAAAAGACTCTCAAATCTACTTTCTGGCTCATTTTTTCACTTTGTCATTGGGCTCTCATATATCAATGTCTAGTAGAGCTGTTGCTCTGTGTGGAAGGAAGGAAAATAATTCTGGAATATAATTAATTTATTTCAACATTTATTCTGTTTTTACTTGCTGATCATTACAACCTCTAGGAAGTATCTTTTTCCCCCCAAAGAATAGGTGGTTGTTTTTCTAAAACTATTTATGGGAGCAAATTTCACCATTATAGCTGTGAAGTTCAGCATTTTAGGCCCATCAATTGTTATTTCAGTGTTTTCAAGTAGATAGTCCCTAGAAGTAGTATATTTCTACAGTGAGTATAGTTCATATTTGAGTCTTTGTATCTAATAAGTTCCTGCAAAATTAAGAAAAGCTGTATTTGTGAATAAACATAGTATTCCCCCTGCAATGAAGTTATGTTTTCAACAAAATAAAATTGATTATATATATATATATATATATATATATATATATATATAATAGTTATACATACATTCAATATTGAGTTACTGAGTAAGGTAATAATACTATTGCTAACCAATAAAAAGTATCTATTTATTGACAGCCTATTATGTGCTAGACATGAGTCAGGCAAATTACACACAGATCATGCAAATGTTTTCTCCCACCCCTCTTTCTCCCTGAGCTGGTCTCTCAGCTCCGGGGAATCCATAGTAGCTGCCTGTTACGGCGGAGGGCCACAAAGGAGGTATGCTCAGGTGTCTACCAACATTAATCTCCTTGGGAGACACAGACTGACCCCACCATCCTGGAACGCCAATCCTTCATGCTGACATCTGCAAATCTTCCTGTTCCCCTCTGGTAGCCAGTCTAATGTACATCCCTTACCTCATACCCAGGTGCTACTGTAAGACTCTCATACCAATGGAAAGTTCATTAATTGCCAACTAGTTTGGGGTGGACAAAATCTTGTTCATCTACAGAGTTCATTTAGAAGAATTCATATGTTCTCCCATGTCACTCAGGAACCATGGAGCAGTTATTGAAGATTGCCTAAAACGTTCCTGCCCTTGGCGACCAGCATAGCTATTACTCCTTTATGGTTCCCTTGTCTAGACGATGTGGAAAATTCTTCCAGGCTGGTCTGCTCTCGGGTACTAGAAGGGAAGTTCAACAAAAATGCTCTGCATGCTTGGGTTCCCATAATGTATATAGGGCTCTATAGGCAATTCAGGGTGTGGTTAGAGGAAAAACCCTTGACATCTGTTTTTTCTTTCTTTGTAAACACAAAATATTGGTATCCTTTCTGTAATTTAAAATATATACATGAATGCATATATACATATCCATACACATGCATATGTACATAAATGTGTATATGTAATATCTGCAAGTATCATTTCAGTTGTTGACTCTATCAGGTTTCACTGTCTGTCATCAAAATTTCCCCCTGATTCTTCAGTAAACTAACTGCTCTAGGGAGTCTTTTAGTAAAAATGGAAGAGGCAATGTTGTACAGTGGAAAGCATGTTGATAATTATTTTATAACTTTGTCTTATCACAAAAGATCAAAGGCTGGGAGACAGGAAATATTTAAATCGATGTTTTTATTTTAGTATACTTGTCTTATGATATTGCCTGCAAACTGGGTGCTATAATGAAAATATCAAAGCACTTTACTTGTTGTAGCATCTAACACTCATTCTTTTTTAGGTAAGGAAAAATGCCCAGGGAAATTAAGTAACTCTTCCAAAAATGCCCTGCTCCTCCTGTCAAAGCTAATTCTCAAATCTACTTCTCCACTTCTCATTGCAACACCTTTACCAGGTTAGAGTTGGGGGCATTCCAGGTATTCCTGGACAAATTCTCACCTGATTTTCCCAGCGATGCTTATATAGTTCTTTTCCAGTTTCTCTCTGCACCTACTTGCAGAAATATAACTCAGTGATAATGAATACACAGTCAAGTGTTCACTCCCCCTTTTTACAGAATTAAACCTTGAGGGACTGAGACCTTCTTTCATATGTACTAGTAATAGTAATAAATACTGGGTAGAAGCATTCAAAGGGGAAAATGACCCCAAAGTCTTTTAGAGGTTGACTTAATGTAGCAAATACAGTATGTTTCATCCTAATGGTGGTTAAATTGACTATTAAAAGATTTTATAGATATATAAAAATTGTAATATGATGTAATAGCCTTTTAAACAATCACATAATTTCAAGGTGTTAATAAAAACATTATGTTAATCCTATGAAAGCAGTCATTAATATCTGAAATATTAAAGTAAAATATTTAATTTTAAGGTACTAGGTCCAACAGACTTACAAAAGTTTTCACTTTTATAATGATGACTAGAGACCCATTGGAGGAAGATGCCTGCAAGAATAGGGTTTCCTGTGGCCTGAGCAAAGCTCCCTCCCATCTCTGCTGCCTCACTCCCTCCCTTCTCCACTGCTCTGCCTGCTTCCCCCCTTCTCCCCCACCCCACTTGCTTGTTTCTCACAGCTTTGCTCCCTTCTGCAGTGCTTAGCTTTCTTCTATGCCATCTTCTGTGCCTGTATATGCAAATTAACTGTCATATTGGTTGGGTTAATTTGCATACTCACGCTGACTGGCTTGTGGGCATGGCTTGTGGGCGTGGCCTGTGGGTGTGGCCTGTAGGCATGGCCTGTGGGCGTAGCAGAGGTATGGTCAATTTGCATATTACACTTTTATTATATAGTATGTATAGAATTTAAGATTATTTGTCCTCCAAATAATGTGGCATAATGAAATGAGTATTTTCAGTATATTTAAATAAAAAGCAACCTGAATGTTGAACTCAAAAATATTTTTAAATTTCTTTCAAAAATTATAACATAACATGTCTATAATTTGCTATCTAAAAGATTAAAAATGATTGTTATGTCAAATGATTTTTAGAAAGATTTTTGTATTATCTATGTAACACCTAAGAAAAATATTAACATTATTTATTATTACAATAAAATTTTTAAAATTTAAATTTTCTTAGTGACTGATATAATAACATACTAATTCTACACATGATTGGTATATGTGATACTTCTAGATGTCAGCATTGTTCAAAGCTTTTGTTGGTTAATACAATATCTCCTTTGGATACAAATCTTACAGATTTTTAAGAGTTTCATATAAAAATGCATTGAGTGAGATTCTCTGGATGTCTATGGAACCTGTTACAAAAACCATTGATCTTTCCTCCTGTGTTGTACAGCCTTATTTGATTGATTGTTCTTTTTTAATATCAAAGGAGCATTATACCACACAAAGTGCAAAAGTAGACATGAGAAATTAGTGATTTGGCTTTACAAGTCATGGCTTGCTTAATCTGTTATACTAATGTCTTTCATTGCATCACCATATAGGAAACTTCGGACCACATTCTAATAATGCAGCCTCATTGAAGATTCTAAAGGAAAGCTTCAGTTGGAATCACAGAGAGAAAACTGGACACTGCCTAGGGTCAGTAAAATCTGAATTAATTTCAAAAGGTAGTTTAAACTAATCAGTGTGTGTCATATATGTGCCTTGTTTCACCATAGCTAAAGAATATGGAAGTCAGGTAAATATCAAATTATATACATTCATGAATATGAGAGTAATTGTCATGGGTTGTATTGACAGTACCATTTGTCAGGAGTGGCTGCTGTCATAAGTCATTTGCATTTGATATTACAATTAAGTTGTTTTTATCCCCATCTTTTTTCGTGGTCTAAAATCATTGACCCAATGATTCATTTTGTAAATTATAAAAACCCTACCATGATTATTATTTTCAGTGGCATAGGGCAAGCTATGATTTAAAATTGCGCAGGACTTCATAATTACAATTACTTTTTAATATAAAACCTTGGCTCAGAGGAATAACGCAGACCAACTACTGCTTAACATGATTGCATTTTAGAACTATAGATGACCCTACTGGGCAGTAGAGTAGCCAAAACATTACCTACAGTCACAGAGCTGGAGAGTGCAGCCTCGGGATTAATTTCAGGCTTCCTATGTGAGGAAAGTCTTTGTTGTAGGTATACGGTATCTCTGCACGTGTGTGTGTGTGTGTGTGTGTGTGTGTGTGTGTGTGTGTGTGTGTGTGAGAGAGAGAGAGAGAGAGAGAGAGAGAGAGAGAGAGAGAGAGAGAGGAGCAAAACCAAAACAAACACACATAATTAGATAGAGCAGAGGTGGGCAAACCGCAACTTGCGAGCCACATGAGGCTGGCAAGCAAGCCTAGGTTTTCCACTTTGTTGACTAATGAGTTTGCAGACTACTGCACTAGACTAAATGTTACCGTGTAGTTGGAAGCTGTGAGGATTAGACAATTGTGGCTTATTGTGTGCAAAGAGGTAAAGGGCAGTATATGACAGTGGTCTGCACACTCATTAGTCAACAGAGCGGCAAACCGCGGCTCAGGAGCCGCATGTGGCTGGCGAGCTGCAGCTTGCTGACCACTGATAGAGGAATGAGGAATGAGGAGAGAGTTACATGTTGGGTCACTTATTATAATTAGAAGCACCGTGCTCTCCATAGAGCAATTTAGCTTTTAGCTTACCCAGCACATTATAGTACTCTTCTTTCAGGAAATGATGCTGTTGCACTATCAGAAGCCCTATGTGTTAGAGGTGTTTTTTAAATAATTTAGATCCATGTGTTTCCATCCTTTCATATTTACTTGGGCTTCTTCATGACCAGAGTGATTTGTTTATTTCCAAAATGACCTGTTGGGGTCATGGTGCACTAAATTAGACTTTATAAAAGTAATATTTAAAAGAGTGTAAGATTGGGCTTGTCACATGATTGGGGCTTGACAAATGTTAGTAATTACTATCATTCACCCTTCTGACTTCCTATGGTGTTCAAGAAAAAGTATCACTTAAAAATAGTAAGAATAATCATAACATTCAGTCAATATTTATTTAACCTGGCACTGTTTATTATATATATATAATGTTTGTGTCTGTGTGTTTGTGTGTATGCACATATATATATATGATAGAGATATTGATGTAGAATTAACAGAAAGATTTATAGGGCATGGACCATTACGAATAGTTTATAAGTATAAAATAAATACATTACTGATAAGAAAACTGAGGAACAGAGATTAGTTTGCCTAAAGCCTAATAAATTATGATAATGTTGATTTAAATACCAAAAGTTATTTTAGTCCTAGCTAGTTTGGCTCAATGGATAGAGTGTCAGCCTATGGACTGAAGCGTCCCAGGTTCAATGCCAGCCAAGCGCACATGCCTGGGTTACAAGCTCAATCCCCAGTAGGAGATGTGCAGGAGGCAGCTGATCAATGAGACTCTCTCATCATTGACACTTCTATATCTCTCTCTTCTTCCTTCCAATCTGAAATTAATAAAATATATTAATTTTTTTGAAAAAGTTATTTTAAAACCTGTGCCTTTTTATCCATATTCAATAAATTTAATCCTATCTAATAAAAGAGAAAAATGCAAATTACCGTACTTTTGCTACACTACCAGCCAATCAGAAGCAGGGGGCATGCTGGGGCGTGGCCACGGCAAGCCTGGATGTTGGCAGGAATGCTTCTCTTCAGCCAGCACCCGGCAGGGAATGCTTTGCTTCACGCTGGTTGGGGCCTGGAACGAAGCACGGACCATGCCTCTGCGCACAGCACTTTCCAGCGCCTGTGAGCAAGAGAGACTCAGTCCTTGAGACGTCCTGGTGCGGGGAGGGCTGGGCCAGGACACACCATACTTTCAAAGCAAGTTGTTTCCCACTTTAATATCCTCTGATGAGTATCTTTAAAAAAGTAGTAAATATTCAGCCATTGTTACACCTTGAAAAGTTAAGGTAATTCCTTAATATCATCTAATATGCACTGTATGTTCAAATGTCTTTGTTTCAAAGATGCCTTTTACTGTGGGTTTGCCCCCTCTGGAGGCTACCCAAGGTCTTATTTCTGCCCTGATGTTGGGCTGCTTCCCCCAATCATAAGTTCCCAACGCACTTCCAGCCAGAGTTAAAGGAGGCTTCTTCTGTTTTTAAGGCATCGCCCTATCCAGTGATTGCCAGGCCCCTGTGAAAGCACTACTCCTTAGGTCTGGGGTGCTGGGAGCTGAAGCAGAGAGGCTGTGAGGCCCAGCTCACCCAGGATGCTGGCCCCCATCATCCCCTCCCAATTATTCTGGCCCAGCCTTCCCTATGCATACCTGCTCACGGAGAGTGTGAGGTGGTCATGGCAGTGGGATGGGAGGCCTGTGGGGGTCGTGGCCGCAGGGCACAGGACAGGAGGTCTACACCCTCCCCCAATCCAGAGGGGATTGACAGGGTACCTCAGGCATTGACCCCCCACCCCAGCACCAGGCCAGGGGACCTGAGGCCATGTCCTCCACCCAGTGGGGCTTGATGGGGACCTCAAAATGTACTTCCCGTCCTGGTGCTGGACTAGGGGACCTCCGGCTGCTCCCCCTACCAGGCAGGGCTTGACAGGGGACCACAGACCACGCCCCTCACCAGGCAGGGCTTGACAAGGAACCTCAAGGTGTGCTTCCCGCCCTGGGGCTGGGCTAGGGTACCTCAGCTGCTCCCCCTGCCCCAGCTCCAGGCTGGGGGACCTCAGGCCATGCCTTCCACCTGGTGTGGCTTGACAGGGGACTGCAGGCCACACTCCCAACCCAGCAGGGCTTGACAGTGGACCTCAAGCTGTACCCCTACCCTGGCATCAGGCTGGGGGACCTTAGACCATACCCTCCACCCCAGCACCAGACCAGGGGACCTGAGGCTATGCCTCTCCTGCCTGGCTGGGCTTGATAGGGGACTTCTGGCTGTGCCCCCCACCCAGTGGGGCTTCACAGGGCACCTGAGTCTGTGCCCCTGTGCCAGTGGAGATGGACAGGGTACCTGAGGTTGCTCCTCCCACCTGGTGCTGGGCTGGGGGACCTGAGGCTGTGCTCCTCTGCCTGATGGGGTTTGATGGGTGACCTCAGGCCATGCTCCCTACCCAGTGGGGCTTGACAGGGAATATCAGGTTGTGTCTCCCATCTGATGGGACTTGATGGGGGACCTCAGGCAACACACCCCGTTCTGATGCTGGGCCAAGGGACCTAAGGATGCCCCTTGCCCTGCAGGGCTTGACAAGTGTGGGACTAGCTGGATCTGAATCTACCCCAATGTGTGTGTGTGTGTGGGGGGGGGGTGTTGGGTCTAAGTCTCACGTGATTTTGAGGCATATGTGAGTGAGTGGGGACTTGACTCTGGGTCCTGTGATGTGCCCCAGACTCTGACAGGAGGAAAGTTTTCATATACATTTTACTAATTTTCTTTAGTCTCTAATACTTCTATTATAAAGAAAGAGCAAATAGCAACATTAAATTATTTCCTCTAATTAATACCCTTTTAATGTGCACAATTTTATGCACTGGGCCACTAGTTTACTATAATTTTACTCTAATTTTGAGGTGACAAACATATAAATCTCTACCTGAAAGCTCCTTCATCTTGACTATCTGTCATGTCCACATTCCTTAGTGAATTATTTCCATATACTCCTATTTCCACAGAGCTGACTAACTAGATTTCCTGCCCTCTGTTGCTCCAGCATATCTGTACCAGCATGAATGATTTTACCTTCCTAAAATCACTACTTTGAGCTGATCTCCTAAAACTGGCACACTGGAGTGAAGTGAATACTTGTACTGCTTGCTGGAAGTACTCTAAACCCAGTGGGCATTGCCTTTGGGAGACTTGTTTAGGAAATAATACATCAAAGTTCTCAACTTGTTCCTGGATGCCAAGGGGAAATTCAACACCTCCAAATCTCCTACAGTATAATTCTCCTAAATACACAGTCAAGCTTTTTGCATGACTGTGTTCATCACATTATCAATATGACCCAATGCGCAGATCCTTAGGGCTTGCATGGAACTGGAACACAATGACCAAACTCCCTATACTACAAGAAACTCCTCTGCCTTCCCCAGTATTGTTGGTGATACTGCGAGGCTTAAATGTATTTATTTTGACCACAGGCTGTCCCAAGGACCTGTTTCTTTTGCATTTACAGTTTCCTCTCTGCATCTTGTCTCATAAAACTTTTCTTTGTCATTTTTTACACATCCTGGAAACTACCCTTATTCCTTTCTTAATTTAAAGCATGACATCCCTAAAACTTATCACTTGATCTTAAAGTACTTTGGAAAAGCATTATTAACTGATATTTGGATGCAATGAGGGGAAATGTGCACTCCAATTACTTCTGACAATAAATTAATTATAATATCAGACATCAATGTATAAAAAATTGTCAGATATTTTGTCCCATCTGGGTATCTCCTTATATCCCATCTCTTCTCACTATCATTTTGAAATCAACTTTCATATTTCTCTTGCTTTCCAGATTATCTTTCCTCTTCCAAAAGTTCCATGGAAAACATCAATTTCTTTCTACATATTTAAGCAAAGCATTGTTTTGATTCAGAAGATCCAGCCTGGGAACCAGGAGTCTGAATTTTAATCAAAGTGACAATAAGGCATTCCTGACTTAAGCCTGCTATATTGACATAATTATCAAAGCCCTGTTTCTCTATCAGATGTGTCCTGGTTTACATGTATTTTATGATCATGCTAAATTAACTAATGTCCCTGGTTATTCTGCATTTAGGGGTCTATGAATCATACTTTGCTGTAATGCTTGAAAGAGAAAAACAGATTGCCACCTTTTTCTCTAAAATGAGGCAATATGTAGCCATTTTGTGAGCTAAGAATACAGACTACCTAAAGAAAAATGTGAATTGAAGCCTGAAGTTTTAAAATATGTTCTCTGTCTCACTAGCATTTTGCCTATTTCCATGCATATCACAATTCTCATTCTTTTGTAAGTCCTTATGTCTAAAGCAAAGGGCTTTAGACATTTAAAAGACATAAGGTTGTGCTAGTTGTGCTAGGATTAATAACATCTAAACCTCAATCCGGTGAAACTTCTAGGTATGCGAAACTTATGTAACAAGAGATCATTTCATGGCCATTAGTAAATTTCAGATGATCTCTAAATTTATGTGTTACCAGGAGAAACCAAGATGTTGGCATAACTAAACACCTAAACTGTTGCCTCACACAACAATTTCAAAACCACAACTAAAAGACAAAATGGACACCATCCAGAACCACAGGAAAGCTGGCTGAGTGAAAATTCTACAACTAGAAGGAAAGAGAAATAATATTGAGAATCAGAGGATCTGCCAAAGGATGAGGTGCAGAGACACACACGTGGAGAGGACAGGTGGCTGAGTGCCTGGCTAGCTTTCTCTAGCAGGAAGGAGACAAAAGTTCCCGACTGTGCTGAACTTCAGTTCTGACTGTACTGAACCCCAGTTCTGGGCAAGATCCTGGGTCACAGGCTCATACCAGAAGAATTTGAACTGTCAGTTGGAAACTTAGGGGAGCTGCAAAAGGCAGAGGTCTGGAGGTACACAAGCGAGTGCATGCAGACAGTACTGACTGCTGAATATGCTTCTGGCTTACTCTAGTGGGAGGGAAATGGAAGCTCCCAACTGTGCTGAACTCCAGTTCCAGGTGGGAATCTGGGAATCCAGATTCATTGAGGGAGAAACTGGATTGTCTGACAGCAGGCAAAACTCAAGGGTGGCTTTCTCTCAGAAGTGCTTCCAGCAATTACTGAGGGACACTGGGACCCAGGGGCCTCATAAGGCAGGGCTGAAAGGAAGCCAAGACTGTCTGCTCAGCCCTGAGACTCTACCCCATCCAAACTGAGCACATAGCATTTTACAATTTTGCAAGTCTTGTCACATAAGGCTGTCTTCAGCACAGAAATTCTTCTGGTGTAGACATAGCTGATCCTCACAACCAATTGGCCTGGAGGTTAATTCCTCCCAGTGATAACAACAATAATCAAGAATTAACTACAATAAGGCTGTACACACAGTCCACAAAGGGGTGTACCAGGAGTGTCACCTCAGGTAACTGGAGATGCCAAGCCACTGAGCCATCTAGGACACCTGCTACACAAAGATACCCCACCAACTCAGGGAAACAGCCAAAATGCAGACAAAGAAACAGATCACAAATGAAAGAAATGGAGGAAAACAAATGACTGGATATAGAGTTCAAAACCATGGTTATAAGATTTTTCAAGAATTTCCTAGAAAAGGCCAATAAATTTAACGAGACCCTCGAGGATATGAAAAAGGAAGAACTAGAAATTTAACATACACTGACTGAAATAAAAATATTATACAGAGTCCCAACAGCAGACTAGAGGAATGCAAGAATCAAGTCAAATATTTGAAATACAAAGAAGCAAAAAACACTCAACTGGAAAAGCAAAAAGAAAAAAGAATCCAAAAATTTGAAGATAGTGTAAGAAGCCTCTGGGACAACTTCAAGCGTACCAACATCAGAATTATGGGGGAGCCAGAACAAGAGAGAGAGCAAGATACTGAAAACCTATTTGAAGAAATAGTGACTGAAAACTTCCCCCACCTGGTAAAAGAAATAGACTTACAAGTCCAGGAAGTGCACAGAACCCCAAACAAAAGGAATCCAAATAGGACCACACCAAGACACATCGTAATTAAAATGCCAAGAGCAAAAGACAAAGAGAGAATATTAAATATGTGTTACCAGACTGACATAATATATCCAAATATATTAAAAGGTTAATATGCAAATCGACCAAACAGTGGAATGACTGGTCGCTATGTCATGCACTGACCACCCAGGGGCAGATGCCAATGCAGGAACTGCCCCATGGTGGACAGTGCACTCCCACAGGGAAAGCACCACTCAACCAGAAGCCAGGCTCACAGCTAGCAAGCACAGCAGCAGTGACGGGAGCCTCTTCTGCCTCCACAGCAGCACTAAGGATGTCTGACTGCTGGCTTAGGCCCACTCCTCTAATGCCTGTAGGTAGTGGGCTTATGCCAGCCATTGGATTATTCCCTGACAGTTTCCGGACTGGGAGAGGGTACAGGCCAGAGTGAGGGACCCCCCAAGTGCATGAATTTTGAACAGTGGGCCTCTAGTGTGTTAATAAGGAACTACCTCATATCACCCCTTCTCTTATTCAATTTAATTCATTATAAAAACTGAAATTTTAAAACCTAAAAATAATTTGAAAGTTTCTAAGGTCAATTGCCTTTCAATAGTTTCCAGGAAAAGAAATATATGGGAAGTATAATATACTTTTTTAAAAATAAAAATATCTTGCTGTGGATTTTCATATTAATTGAATGATATAGTTAATATATGAACTAAAATGGTAATGAACCTTGGGGGATAATGTTGTTGTTGGTATTATTGTCTTAGTGATGTATGCAGTGAGAAAGGGCACTTTTAGGGGTATTTTCATGAGTCTTTGTGAAATATCTGAATATCTTTATTTAAAAAATCTGATCCTGTGACTTACCCTAATAATTAACTCCAACAAATATCTTCTTTTATAAGCTTAGATATAATTTTAGCTATAAAAAATGGGAAATGTTGATTGGATAAATAGTTTATAATGCTCCCAAATACTAATTCACCATACATGATCTCAGAAGCATAGGGCTGTTTCTTAGAGGAATGTGATGTAGTTAAGGAACATGCAATTGCATAAATACTGAATACACAGGGGATAATGTCACAATTTACTGCCTTGCTTTTCCTTTAGAGTTCATTTCAGTGCTGAGAATGACACTTATTTTTTGCCTTGTGCCTGGCCTGTGTCTATCTCCAGCTGCTGATCTATGGGGTAATAACACCCTGGGGAAATCGGGTCCACTGCTAAATGTGTTTAATCCTTTATACTCTTACATTCGCTGAAAATCATTATTGGCATTTTCAATTTATTTATTAGACAGACCTTTAATGTCAACCCACAAGTTTAGGTAACATATCTTATGTAAATCATCTTTATAGCAATGCTTTATATTACATAATTGCAGAAGACATACTCTTTATAGACAAATAGATATTTGCCACATTGACAGTTTCTATAATGGCTGAGGCATAAATATCCATACTCTGTTGTATTTAAATTAAAAAATATATATTTCCAGAAGCCATGCTAAGATTGATTTTATAGGATTTCTTGAGGCAGTGAAGCTAATCTGACATTCTCTCTTTAGATATGTAACTTTCCCAAGGTGCAATCTTTTCTTATGTCTAAAAAAAAGGCTTTTACAAATACTATAAAAATATTGTGACAATTTCCTAGCCAACACATAAAAAAATACAGGGAATATGAACATTCCAGAAGTAGATCTGGCTTCTCAGATCTCATTGCCCAGACACAGAATCCAGCAGAAACTGTAGGTATTTGGTCTAGGGCTGTGCTTCCCACTGGCCATCAGCAGAGATCAAGGGACAGGGCTGGGGGGGGGCGGGGGAGGTTGGGGACGCAACAGGTTTAATATAAGACTGTCCCTCCCCAGCTACCAAACCTCTGTTTGCAGCAATTAAAGAGATTCTTAGATATTTAATCCCCCCAACCTCTTAGTACTAAAATTCTCACCAACATTGTATACCCTAAATTCATCAGGATTTAAGTCACTTACAAGTTTAATCCCCATTTGTATTAATCACTGAATAAAATCCTACTTTCTCCAAACACCCCTTATCTCCCATATTATAACTTTTACATAAGTAGGCACATCTATTTTGTTATCCCTGTCTCTCTCTTACCCAAACCCCTGACATTGTTCTACTCTTTATTCTGGAATTCATAGTTCATTATCAGCAAAAACCCAGTGTCTTCTCTGAATATTCCCTTAGCCTTCATTTCTACCTGAAAATTTGACAATGATTTCTCTGCAAATCTCTCAAAGGTGGTTGATTTGTTGTTTTCCAAAGTCCTCCTAAACCTGGGTCTCAAGTCAAACTGATTTACTTCCTTAAAATGATGACACTTCAAATATCATCTCATTCGATTTTATCTCTGACAATTTCTCATTATTGCACTTATCTACCAATCCCCATCTTACTTTGAGATATTTGTTGATAATATTACCTCCTTAAAAACCTCATGGTTCTTCAACATTGATAATTTCAATAAACATATAAACATTTGTCATGTTTCAATTCCTTTAATTATCTTATTCCAATAATGCTATCTTCCAGGGTATTTTACTTTTCATGGAAATATTGGACATATTCTTGTCATTGTCAATAACTCAGGTCTAGTGAATACAGTCATTTTTCTGAGCTTATCTTTCAATTTATCACAATAAATATCAAGTATATCCCCTTAATTGTATTAACTCTTCCACTAGAGTTGTATTTAGTTTACTCCTATTCTTCCCTCAAGATATGACACATGATTTGCCATCCACATTCCCAAATGATAACGTTTTATTTTTCTGAGAGGTGACAAAAGAGAAGTTCCTCAAACTCATACCATCTCACCTGTTCATCTACAATCATCAATATTCATACTTCTGCCTCCTGACCCATTTGTAAAGATGAAATGTATTGCCTATATCTGAGATGAAGCTCTATTCTTGCACACTAGATATTCCTACCTACTGAAGGACATGTTTGTTTATTTTTTAGCCATCCTCTCCTCTATCCTATAATATCAAATTGAGGTTTCCAGTTCATCTTCAATTAGTAAACAAAGCTTATTGGGCATCCTATGTAATTGCAAATCCTATCAATCCAAATTTCAATTATGTTTTAAAATAACTTTGTTCTCCACACCTCACCTTAACATACACAATTTGTTTCTTAAATCCTTGTGATTGTCTCTTAAGATGTTTCTAGTCCTCCCAGAACACAACTAATCCTCCCCATCTCCTCTGCTTCTATCGTATTCGAGTCATAGTCAATTATTGCTTAGAAATGTTCTCTTGCCTCCATGGAATAGTGTAAATAGGATGATAATTAGGCTCATTCTTTGCATGTTTGCCTTTATTACTTTATTTATGATAGAGCAGACACCATGCTCCTTTTAATATTTAACTATATTTGTCATTCTTTGGCTCAAACCCTGTCTAAAACAATCTAAGCTTCCTATGGCCTGAAACTTTCTACTTCAGCTGGCTTCCACCTGCCACTCTGTCTCACCACGTGCTGCTCTGCTTTGGTCCCTCATTTGTGTCCACACTGTCCCACAGCTGCTCTCTGAACATGCCAAACAAATGTTGCACCTCAAGGTCTGCATAGTTGCTTTTTTGTGCCTGATATCTTTGGTGTTCTCATGGATCACTGTCTTATCTGCAACAAGTTTTATTGAGAAAATTTTTATTTTCTCAATAAAACTACTCTGATGACTCTATTAAAGATTTAGTTCCCTGACCACTACAAATCCTCCTTTCTCATCTCTAGATTTCACACTGTTTGTACCTTCTGATTATATAATTTATTTATTTATCTTATTTATGCTTACTTTCCACTAAACCTGATGTAAGCTCTTTGAAGGCTGAAATTGCTATCAATTTTGTTTATTGATATTTTGCCCAAGTTTACATTAGCCCTATAGTATTAGATTATTCATAAAAATCTCAATAAACATATATTAAATAATCAGATTAATTAATTCTGCCACTCAAGTTTGCCATTTTACTCACAATTTCCAGATAATACATAACCAATTCTTTTGGATTCTTTTTCCTTAAGAGAAATGTGTTCTCAGTAGCTTTCTTTAACATACATAATTTGTTTCTTTATTTCTTGTGATTGTCTCCGAACACATATCTGCTATTCCCGTAGTGTCTCCTTTCAACTCATTCTGTTCATGGCTACAAAATAATCTTCTAAAAGTGCGATTTTATTAGATTGTTCTTTTACTTAAATTCAATTATCACATATCATTATTGTTCACTAGATAGAATGTAAGTCCCTTAGGAAGTCAGGTTAGGCTTTTGCACTCCTGCCTTTAACTACTCTTTAGTTTCACTTCTTACCAGACTCCTGTGTTCACACTAATTCTCAACTATAATTACTGTAAACTGTATTTGCGTCTCCTGCACACTGATCTGTGTTATGGTAAGACTATTTTCCATATATATTATTGCATAATTAGAATCTAAAGTATAAGTGATTGTGTTAGTTCTTTCAGGTTCCAGGAGCATATTACCACAGACTGGGTGGCTAGTAAATAACAGAAACATATTTCTTATTGTTTGGAGTCCAAAAGTCTGAGATCAGAAGCCAAACATTATCAGATGAGGAGCCTTTTCAGGATAGGAAACTAAATGTATCCTTAATGCCCAAAGGAACTAAGAAGCTCTGTAGATATTTCTTACAAGAGCATGAATCACATTCATGGGGTCTCCACCTTCATGACCTAAAACATCTTCCAAAGGACCCACCTATAATGATCATCAATTTTTGGAGTTAAGATTTAAACATATAAATTTTGAGAGAACACAAGCATCAGGATACAAGCAGTGATCAGTAAATATCTGTTGCAAAAAACAAAAATTAATATGATACTTTGCATCATTATCTTGTCCTCTTACCTCCATAGTTTAGCATGTTCTGCTATTTTTGCCTGAGACTCCATCTTCTGCTTTCTGTATCTGGCTACTGACTTGTATCTTTCAAATTTCAGCTCAAGTGCCAAACTGTTTCCAAGGACCTTCTCATCCTAGAATAGAAATATGTTGTCTATTCTTAATATGCCTCTTCATTATATCAACTATGTCCTATGTACTAACGGTAAAACCACAGTTATAGTTATTACAGTCTCTATGTGATTAATAACTGATTGATTGTCTTCTCTATTGAGCGCTGAGTGCAGCCATCATGTTTCCTGCAATTTATCTCAGTACAGAACACAGTGCTGGGTATAATATATAATTAGTTAATGTTTCTATGATGAATGAACTAATATTAAATTATATATCATATGCAAGCAATGCAATAACCATGAAAAATGTTGCTTCTGCCCTTGGATCCTCTGCCCTAAAGAAACTGTGGACAAGAGATATACAATGACTTGCCCAAGTCACAAAGTAAATTAACACAGAAGAAAGGGGTCCCAGATAATCTGATTCCAAGGTCAATGATGGCAAAAGAGATGTTTGATTTTACTCCTTGAACCCCAGGAAGGTCACCACACAGCTGGCCCTTTAAGATATACATTACACAGTAAAAGCCAAATAAGGATTATTCCCAATGTTGGTAAGATATTGTTATATGGGTTTTCTAGCCTCAAGCCTCCTTCTCCCACAAGTTGAAATATGTTTTTTATGTATTTCTTTGAAAAATAATCTTGATCTATATTCTTACATAATAAGCAGTTGGAATATAAGTTCATAAAAATGTAACTGGTATATTTGACTATTTGATCTCACTGGAGAATGTACCTATTCTGTCTATTCAGCTAAATAGTTCCAAGAATATACAGAAAGCATGAAGAAGAATTTAAGGACTTAATTTTTTTGTAATTCAGAATTTGTAACTCCTCACAATGGAAGACCCAGAAGAGTGTCTTACAGAGGAATGCTTAGGTCTCTTATTGACATACATGTTACATTTAAAGTTGAGGAATAAAAAGACCCAACATAAAGACGACCCCAGGGATCAGTCCAAAGAGCAAGGATGAAAGGAATCAATCATATATGGAATCCTGAAGCTATGAATAAATGTCAAAGATAGTGTTTTGGATAAAGGGCCCTAAAATGAAAATAATTGTTTTAAGAGGAAAAATTACACTTTCAACTTATCATTTGATCAAATACTTACATAACAGTATGTAAAGGGAAGTGTGCTGATGCTGGGAAAAATGGCTGATACAATTTATTTCCTAAAGTGTAGTTAGACTTGATTAAATGATTGGCATTTTAACAAATCATGAAGGTAAATAGAAATGAACATAAATTATAGAAAGAAGGGTATAAATGCAGAGCTTGCATAGGAAATGTCAGATGGTTCATTGCAATAATCACAAGGTATACAATAAATAAAGAATAAACAGTGAGATAAGTTTTGAAGATAAATTTGTATTAATTTACATCTCTATCTCCAGATATACTGTATTATTTCCATTAACCAGACAGGATAGGTGGCCATAGGCTCCCTGTTTTAGTAACATGGAACTAAGGCTGGGAAAACTTTCTTAGTTTTTGAGCCTATTAAATAAGATACAGTGGGCTGAATGATAGCCCCTAAAAGGATACATCCATGCCCTAATCCCCACAACCTTTAGATATGTCCTTATATGGTAAAATAGTAAATACTACCTTACTAGGTGTACCAATTAATAATGCGAATTTTTTTCAACAGATGGAGCTACACATATGTTAATATATATGTGATTTGATATGTATACTATTTTGTTCTGCTGACAGCAAGCTTCAAAACTTTGTGTCAAATTTGCTAAAGATGGTAACATCATAAATATTTTTACACTTAAAAATATCGAATTTCGTGCCAAGAAAAAGAACATTTGTGGGAAGTTTTAATTCATTACTTTATTTTGAAGAAAAGTGCTGCTGAAAGTTATTGTATACTTCAGAAAACTTGTGGTGGACATGCCCCATCTCAAGATACTTGTGAACACTGGTTTAAATGCTTTAAAAATGATGATTTCAATGTGAGAGACAAAGAACGTCCAGGTCACCAAAAAAGTTTGAAGGCCAATTATTACAAACATAATTGGATGAAGATGGATGTCAAACTAAAAAAAAACTTGCAGAAAGATTAAACGTTGCTCAGCAAACAATTTCCAATTGTTTACAAACAATGGGAAAGATTTTAAAGGAAGGAAAATGGTGCCACATCAATTGAAAGAAAGACAAATGGAAAACTGAAAAGTCATCAGTAAAATGTCGCTTCAATGTCATGAAAGTCTTTTTTGCATTGAATTGTGACTGGCCATGACAAGTGGATTTATTTTGAGAATCCCAAATGCACAAAATCATGAGTTGATCCAGGTCAACCATCAACATCACTGCAAGTCCAAATTGATTCTAAAAGAAGACAATGCTCTGTGTTTGGTGCAATCAGGAAGGTGTGGTGTATTATGAGATTCTAAAACCAGGTGAAACCATTCATACGGATCACTATCAACAACAAATAATCAATTTGAACCATGCTTTGATAGTGAAACCACCAGAATGTGCCAGAAGACACAGCAAAGTAATTTTGCTTCATGGTGACGCACCATCACATACTTCAAAACCAGTTAAAGACTCGTTAAAATATCTTGCCTAGGAAGTATTAACCCACTCTCCATATTCACCAGACTTTGCTCCTTCATATTACCACTTGTTCCAATGAATGTCACACACATTTTCTGAGCAGCACTTCACAACATGCAAAGAGGTGGAAAATTAGGTCTCTAAATGGTTTGCCTCAAAACAAGAGAAGTTCTATTGGGGCAGTATCCAGAAATTACCTCAAAGATAGGAAAATGTGTAGCTAGTAAGGACATTACTTTGAACAAAGCACTTTTGATGTTTTTTTTTTGAAATTATCATGTTTTCTTTTGATCACAAAACCCGAATTATTAACTGGTATACCTAGTATATGGCAAATGATGTGATTCAGGATTTGAGAGGAGCAGCCTATCTTAGAATATTCTTGTGGGCGGTAAAAACAGAAAACAATTACAAATGTTTTTATAAGATACTAGAAGCCTGGTGCACAAAATTCGTGCAGAGGTCAGCCCTCCAGAACCATGAGAGTATACATTTCTGAAGTTTTAAGTGACCAAGTTTGTGATAATTTGTTGCAGCAGCCTTAGGAAACTAATATATAAGAGAAATGGAAATAATTTTTTCTCCCTTAGTGTAGAAGCTTGAGACATATGAAAATATGTCACTTTGTTAAATGTTAGATGAATATTATTGTGTCATAGCATTAGTATTTATCAGGATGTCTGCTGGGCAAGGATATTATATAACATTTGAAGAATACCTGAAGATGGCTACTCTGACTACAAGAACTAAAAGTCTATGATCGCATTTACATATCATCTACAATTGAAGTTATTGAAAAGATTTACCTATTTTTGGTCATGTGCATTTTTCTTACAAGTTTTTTCCTCTGTTGAAGCCACTCTTGATAATTAGAACGAAATGCCCCACAATGTGGGTTAAATGTTAAAATGACAATGCTACACACACCAAGAGTGCAGGAAAAGATTCATAACTAACATGGTGAGGCTTTTTAGGTAGAACAGGGCAGACCCCACAAGCTCATCCAAAAATATCTTGAGAGAGAATATTGACTCTACAATATTTGTTTTAGGTGGTGAGTTCATATGTGAGTTCTGTGTGAGGCAGTGGCTTGTATTTGGGTTCCCTATGCTCTTCAGCAGAGGAAGAACCAGGATTTCTCATCAGATTATCCCAGATGTGGGAAAGCAAGTTAAAAGAGAGAAGTGAGACTTGAAAGTTGTCAGCAGTTCAATATCAACAAATGGAGTCAGATTATTTCTGTCTCACAAAATTCATTAAATTTAGTAAAGATTTATTGTTAGTCTTTCCCTATTCTTTCAATAGTAGTTGATTTTTTTTCACTCTATACTTTCTTCCATTTAGTAATGGAGGCTAAAGGAGACTTAAAATTTGCTTATGAATGATGAGCACTGCTTCCCCAGAATCATGTTAACAAATAAATGCTTACACATAAATGTTTACATTCATACACTTGTCAAAAACTCTGGTAGCCTGTAATTATCTGACAAATCAAGTTTTCTTTTCTACAGTGAAAGTAAGTATCACAAAGAGACATGGATATCTCTACTTGATCAAGTGAGAGGTCGCTAAGGTGTAAAGTTCCAATTTTATATAATGACTAGAGGCTCATTGCATAAAATTTGTGCACTTGAGGGGGGTACCTTAGGCTGGCCTGAGCTCTCTTACAGTCTGGGAGCCTTCAGGGGAGGTCTGACTGCTGGCTTAGGTCTACTCACTGTGAGGAGTGGGCCTAAGCCAGCAGTCAGACATCTTTAGAGCTGCCAAGGAAACAGGAGTGGCTCTTGCCCCTACTGCAGTACTCACCAGCCATGAGCCTGATTTCAGGCTAAGCAGCACTCACACTGTAGGAGCACACTGACCACTTGGGGCAGCTCCTGCATTGACTCGAGTGTCTTACCCTGTTGGTCAGTGTGTATCATAGCAATCGATTGTTCTGCCATTTGGTCGATTTGCATATTAGCATTTTATTATATAGAATTAGAGGCCAGTTGCAAGAAATTTGTGCACAGGGGATGGGGGATGTCTCTCATCCCAGCCTGAACCCTCTCCAGTCTGGGACCCCTCAAGGGATTTCCTCCTGCTCTCAGACATCCTTTTCAAAATCCAGGTTTGCTGGCTCCAAACTGCTCACCTGCCTGTCTCCCTGATTGCCCCTAACCACTTCTGCCTGCCAGCCTGATCATCCCCTAACCAATACCCTGACAGCCTAATTGATGTCTAACTGCTCTCATAACAGCTTGTTTGTCCACAACTTTCCTCCTCTGCCAGCCTGGTCACCCCTAGCTACCCTCCCCTGCAGGCTTGATTGTCCCCAACTGCCCTACCTTGCAGGCCTGGAACCTCCCAATGGCCCTCCCTTGCTGGCCATCTTGTGGTGGCCAACTTGTGTCCATATGTGGGTAGGATCTTTGACCACATGGGGGCAGCCCTCCTGTGTGTCTAAGTGATGCTCAATCTGCAAATTACTCTTTTGTTAGATAGGATACAGGCCTGATGCATGGATGGGGGCCAGCTGGTTTGCCCTGAAGAGTATGCCGGATGAGGGTGGGGATTCCCTAGGAGCATGGGGCAGCCTGGGTGAAGGGCCTGTTGTGGTTTGCAGGCCAGCCATGCCCCCCAGTGACTCAAGCTGAGGCCCTGGGATCTGGGATTAATTTATGTTCTATAATTGAAACTTTGTAGCCTAGAGCAGAGCCAAGCCTTCTGCTTGTTCTGTGGCAATAGCCATTTCTGTTTGGGTTTATTTAAATTCTATAATTGAAACTTTGTAGCCTAGAGTGAAGCCCTAGGCACTAGAACTGCAGAAGCTTGGCTTCCTCAATCACCCAGGAAACCCTTGCCTCTGCTCTCTCTAGCTCTGTGGCTGCCACCATTTCTGTTGGAATATATCTTCTATAATTAAAACTTTGTAGCATTGAGAGGAGGCTAGACTAGCAAGGGCAAGTGGAAAGCTTGGCTTCCCCCATTGCCAGGGAAACCCAAGCCTCCATCCTGCTCTCAGTGGCCACAGCCATGTTGGTTGGGGTTAACTTGCTCCTGATTGGCTGGTGGGCATGGCTGTGGGAATGGCTTGATTGGAGGTATGGTCAATTTGCATATTACTCTTTTATTAGATAGGATGTTCCACCACTTTCTGATGGCCCTCTGTTTTATCATTCTTGGAAGATACCATAGGCACTTTAATATCTCCTCTAATAGCTATCCTATCAGAGAAGTGATTGTATCTCATTGGCAATGTAGAAATAAATGCATCAACTCTGTATACCTCAAAGATTCTGATTTAGACTATGTTGCTTGCTATAATGCCACTATAAATGAGAGCTTCTAGTAGAACTTTGTCTTGAGAAATTAGTTAAATATCTTGCTCATAGAGTAGTTTCATTTAATTACATAATTTGCATATCAAAATGGACTCATACATTATACTTCATATCATCATTCTTGTTCCTATAAAAAATATTTTATTAACCTAAAAGCAAATAACTGACATTTTAATGTCACCATCATGGTCAAATGACATTTACAATAATGCATTAAATCTGAAACTCTTTATTACACTAACATAATTGAATTGGAATGTAATAGCAACAATGAAATGCACTAGAAATGTCCAGTGTGAAGGCCAAATAAGGCCTGTGACATCATTTGGTCTGGCCATGCCAAGGCGCTAGGGGTAAATTAATTAAATGTTTGAGCAAACATAGCAGAGTAATTTTTAAATTGATTATTTTGTATAGCCCTCAAATCATGTTATAAATATCCAAATGAACCTTGCAGAAAACAGGTTCCCTACCCTTGGAATACAGGCTGCCTATTAATTTTACCCATCTAGAGGCAAGAATACTCTCCAATTTTTGAACTGGAGTAAAGGAAATGTAAACACACATTTAAATACATATCGTTATTTTACATAACTTCACCATTTTAAACATTCACTTATATGATAAAGTATTATGTTTAAGTATTACACAATATTTATAAAAAGAGGGAAAGAATAACATATTTTTTAATTTAAATTTTCTTTTTCAGTAATTGTTGATCTGACTCTTTTTTTGTTTTTGTATTAACTTTATAATAGTAAAATATTAATTGTGTTTCATCTGTTAATAATATATTTTGTTATTTTAACTTGTAGTATTCAAATTCTAATTTTAATAATTCTTGAAGTTTATTTCTAGGATTTTTGGATTTTTTTTTACACAGAAATTAGGAAAAATGAATAACAGGAATTCATTATAAATATTTAAAGGATTTATAATTACATAAACCTGAGAGAAAAGCCATGACAATTTCATAAATAAAAACTGAAGATATTAGCCAATGGATGCACATATGTTAAAAGTTAGACAATAATATTGCAAATTAGTGGAAGTACAACCACTTGAAAAGGCACATGCAGATATAAGGTGTAGAGTCTGTGGTGTAGACAAATTTTCCTCACTTTCTCCTTACTTATTGTATCAAAAAATATCAGATAAGTCAAGTATATGACGCTCTGATTATATTTTGTTTAATCACAGATATGTAAGAGGGAAGACCCAGTTAGTCATATATTAAACACTGTGCACTTATATATTCATGGAATTTTAGAACTAGAAAGAATTGAGTAATTACGTACTTAGGAAACTGAAGTATTGACTTGGTCAGTGTCTCACATTGTTTTCACTTTATTGCTCTTTCAATAACTTAGAGCTATGTATTTGAATATGTTTAAATTCTGTGCTTCTGTATAATATTTCATTCATCAAGGGAATAAATTTAAGCCAAAATAATGTTTATGAATTAATCATAATTTTTAAATGACTAGAATGAATTTGAGATAGAATACCTATTGATGAGTAAAATGCAGTTATAGTCCTGGCCAGTGTGGATCAGTTGGTTGGGCATCATCCATACAAAGGGTAGTTGGGTATTTTCCTGGTAGGGACAAATGCCTGGGTTGCAGGTGGATGGTGTACAGGAGGCAGCCAATTGATGTTTCATTCTCACATCACTGTTTTTCTCTTTCCCTCTTCCTTACACTCTCCCTAAAAATCAATTTAAAAATCTTTAAAAAAATACAATTTACAAAATTATATTCAGAATTCATTTAAAAGTGCAAAATACAATTGAAATTTGACTTCTTCCACACATGTGCCAGAAATACACTTTCTTATCTTGTCTAAATTAAGCAGGAAGGTGGCTTATAAACTGAATAATAAACAAAGGAGGATGGGAGAAAGAAAGAAAAGCAGGAAGAGAGGGAGGGAGACAATGGAAAAATATGTGGAAGTCTTTGACCTATCTCCAGAAAAAACATTCATGTGCATGCAAACACACGTACATACATTTGAATGAAATTAAGGCAATTCATATTAAATGTATCAATCACATATTAAGCAATTCATGTTAATTAAAAAGTGAGATTCTATCTAAAGAACAAAATAAACTAATGAGCAAAATAGACCCAGAGACAGAGAAACATGGAACAGACTGGCAAATTTCAGAGAGAAATCTGGGGTAAGGGAATGGGCAGGGAAAGAGTACCCATATGCATATATGCAAAGCCCATAGACTCAGACAATAGTGTGGTGAAGGCCTGGGAGGAGCAGGTGCTAGGTGGATGGGAGTCAACAGCAAAAAAATGGGGACATCTGTAATACTTTCAGCAATAAAGGTATTTTTTTTAAGTGGGATTCTGAAAGAATGTTTCTGTAATGATATATACTTACTATTTGGAACCTGAAAGTTTCTCAGTGTTTAGAGTACCTGGCACAGTAATTTCCCAGTGGATATTTGTTGAAAAATCAAATCAATTAATAAATAGATAAATAATAAAACAATATAAGGGATAGCTTTAAATTGTGTATTGAATCCTTTGTTGGCTAAGGGGTGGTCCCCCACCTACCTCACCAAATCTATTTCAAAGTCAAATGGGTTAGAATATTTTAACATCTAAATTTAAACTATATAATCTTTCAGCTGTATTTTTAAATAATTCACTTAATACTTTGGACTTCTGTTTTTTCATCTGTAAACTGGAGATAATTATCTAGTGTAATAGGGGCCAGGTGCACAAAATTTGTGCACTGGGGGTGGGTGGTCATTCAGCCCAACCTGCCCCCTCATACATACTGGGAGCCCTTAGGGGATGTCCTACTGACCCCCACCCCTGGACGAAGCTTTAGGCCTTGGGCACCCAGCCATGGGGCTGATGGCTAGCTCTGCCTTGGCCACCTCAGCCCCACCCAGCCCTGGCCTTAGCCCTGGTGGTGACCGCCCAGCCCCAGGGGGCACCCCGCACTCAGCAGCCACATGCACCAGACTCACATCCCACCCGCCTTGCACCAAGCAGGGATGGCCTCCCATCCCGCCCACCATATACCAAGCAGGGATAGCCTCCTGTCCCACATGCCACGGCCCCACCCCTGCCAGCCTCCCATGAGCCATGGCCCTCCAAGACCCCCACCTCGCGCCACTCAGCCCTGCCTCTCGCCTCGCACTGCTTGGCCCTGCCCCCCACTCTTGATTGGCTGGTAAGGTAGCAAAGGTATGGTCAAATTTGCATATTACTCTTTTATTAGATAGGTTTATTTTAATACTTAAACACAACAGATAAATGTTAAAAGACATCTTTCAATTTGCTAATGTGTAACTACCAGTCTTAAAAGTGTTTGTACTCTTTCTACAGAGACCATACTCTGCAACCTGCTTAATGCACATGCATTTTTTTCTTTATAAAATAATGTTTTTATTGATTTTAGAGAGAGAAAGGAGTGGGAGAGAGAGATAGAAACATCAATGAGAGAGAAGCATCAACATTGTGTGGCTGCCTCCTGCATGGCCCCCACTAGGGATTGAGCCTGCAACCCTCCTCTGGCCAGGAATCGAATTTGTGACCTGTTGGTGCCTGGGTCAACACTCAACCACTGAGTCACTCTGGCCAGGTAGCATATGTATTTCTTTGTTTTGTTTTGGCCTCTCATAGTTCATAACTCAATAAGTTGAGTTAACATTTAAGAATTGGAATATTTTCCATAAATGTCCTATTCTAGTTTCTTTTTAATTTAAAGAGGATAATATTTAAAAATAATTCATGGAGGAAGTCGATACCTATTTTCTCTACTTCACATGGTCATCACAGTTCGGTTTGCACACAAAACCCAGGGGAACCAGGCCCTTACTGGGAGAACCTGGATTGCAGGTGGAATCCCAAGGGAAGAGCCAGAGGCAGTCATCTGGAGGTTTATATGTGAGTGCACACAGAGGGACAAACTGGTCGCTGGCTGTGTCTGTTAGGAGAAAAGAGCTCTGGCCAGAGGCGGAACTCAGGAGACATGCACAAGTGCTCAAGGTGAGGGCGTTCTGTTGACTGTGTGGCTGGCATCTGGCTGAAGGGAAAAGGAGTTCTGATTACACTGAACCCAGGTGCCAGGCGAAAATCTGAGATTACAGATCCATTGGGGAATGGTGGCAGGCAAAACGCGAGGGCACCTTTCTCACAGAGATGCCTGCACGATTGCCTGCAGACACTAAGACCCTGCGACCTCTTGGGCGGGGGCTGACTGGAAGCCAAGGCTGTTAGCTCCACCTTGAAACTCCACCTCACCCAGAAACTCCACCCCATTCAAACCAAGCATAAAGACTAGGGCAAGTTTGCAACTTGTGGTACATAAGGCTGTCTCCCAGAGTACACATAGCTGATTCTCACAGTCAGTTGGCCTGGAGGTCAATTCCGCCCAGTGATACCAACAACAAACAAGACTTATCTGCAACAAGGCTGTGTATAGAGTCCACAAAGAGGTGCACCAAGAGTGTACACCTGAAGTAACAGGGGAGGCCAAGACACCTAGCACACAAAACTATCCAACTAACTCAGGGAAGCAGTGAAAATGGGGAGAGAAAGGAAAAGATTGCAAACAAAAGAAATGGAGGAAAACAAATGACTGGATATAGAGTTCAAAACCACAGTGATAATGTATTTCAAGAGGCTCCTAGAAAAAGCCAATAAATTCAGTGAGAACCTCAAGGATAAGAACAAAACTCTCGAGAAGATGAGTGAGACCCTTGTGGATATGAAAAAGGATCAACTAGAAATTAAACATACACTGACTGAAATAAAAAAAAATATTTTACAGAAACCCAACAGCAGACTAGAGGAACGCAAGAATCAAGTCAAAGATTTGAAATACCAAGAGGCTAAAAACACTCAACCAAAAAAGAAAAAAAGAATCCAAAAATTTGAGGATGGTATAAGAAGCCTCTGGGACAACTTCAAATGTACCAACATCAGAATTATGAGGGTGCCAGAAGAAGAGAGAGAGCAAGATACGGAAAACATATTTGAAGAAATAATGACTCAAAACTTCCCCCACCTGGTGAAAGAAATAGACTTACAAGTCCAGGAAGCTCACAGAACCCCAAGCAAAAGGAATCCAAAGAAGTCCACATCAAGACACATCATAATTAATATGCCAAGAGCAAAGGACAAAGAGAGAATATTAAAAGCAGCAAGAGAAAAACAATTAATTACCTACAAGGGAGCACCCATAGGCTTGTCAGCTGACTTTTCAACAGAAACTATGCAGGCCAGACGGGAGTGGCAAGAAATTTTCAAAGTGATGAATAGCAATAACCTACAACCAAGATTACTCTACCCAGCAAAGCTATCATTCAGAATTGACGGTCAGATAGAGCTTCACAGATAAGAAGAAGGTAAAGGAGTTCATCAACACCAAACCAGTATTGTATGAAATGCTGAAAGGTATTCTTTAAGAAGAAGAAAAAGGAGAAAAAGGTGTCTGCTTCAAACTAGAGCATGAATGAAACTGGAGAACATTAAGTTAAATGAAATAAGCCAGTCAAAGAAAGATAAGTATCACACGAACTCACTCATTTATGGAATACAGTGAACAACATAAACTGATGAACAAAAACAGATCCAGAAAGAGAAAAGCATTGACTGTCAAACCTCAGAGGGATGGTAGGGGAGGGTGGGAGTAAGGGGAAGAGATCAACTGAAGGACTTTTATGCATGCAAATAAGCCTAATCAATGGACATGGACACCAGGGGGGTGAGGACATAAGTGGTGATGGGGAACGAGAGGGTTGGAAGGAGTAAGGGGTGATGAGGACACATATGTAATACCTTAACCAATAAATAAATTTAAAAAAAGACAGAGAAAAAAATCATATCAAGCATTTTCTCAGACTACAATGGCATAATATTAGAAATAAACTATAATAAAAACATTACAAAAATTCAAACACTTAGAAGCTGAATAGCATGCTATTAAACAATGATTGGGTTATCAATGAGATCAAAGAAGAAATTAAAAACATCCTGGAGTCTGGTGACAATAAAAATACAACAATGTAAATGCTATAGGACACAATGAAAGCAGTCCTGAGAGGGAAGTTTATAGCTCTAGAGGCCTGCATCAAACAAAAACAAAAGCAAACAAACAAACAAACAAAACAAGAAAAAATGGCAATAAACCATCTAACACTACAACTCAAAAAATAACAGAGCATCAATAAAGCCCACAGTGAGCACAAGGGAGGAAATAATAAAGATCAGAACAAAAATGAATGATATAGATAAAAAAATAACAATACAAAAGATCAATGAAACCAAGAGAGCTGGTTTTTTGAAAGAAAAAACAATATTGATGACCTACTAGCCAGGCCCACCAGAAGCAAAGAAAGAGGACACAAATAAACAAAATTAGAAATGAAATAGGAGAAATAACAACAGACCCCACAGAAATACAAAGGATTGTTAAAACATACTATGAACAACTCTATTCTAACAAACTAAAGCCTGGGTCCAGATTACTTCACTGGGGAATTTTGCCAAGCATTCAAGGAAGAACTAAAACCTATCCTCTTCAGTATATTCCAAAAATTCAAGAGGAAGGAACACTTCCAATCTCTTTTTTTTTAATTGTCATATATATATTTATATATATATAATATATATATAGTAAAAAATATATATATTTATATATATATATATTTATATATATATATTTATATATATATTTATATATATTATATTTATATATATATATTCATATTTATATTATATATATATTTTTTAATTGTCATATATATATATTTATATATATATATAATTGATTTTTTACAGAGAAGAAGGGAGAGGGATAGAAAGTTATAAACATCAACGAGCGAAACATCAATCAGCTGCTTTTTGCACACACTCTACTGGGGATATGCCCGGAGCCAAGGTACATGCCCTTGACTGGAATCGAACTGAGGACCTTTCTGTCCACAGGACAATGCACTGTCCACTGAGCCAAACCAGTTTCAGCCCAATCTCCTTCTATGAAGCCAGCATCACCCTAATACCAAAACCAGATAAAGATAATACAATGAAAGAGAATTATAGGCCAATATCCCTCTTGAACATAGATGCCACAATCCTTAACAAATTTCTAGCAAATTGGATCCAGCATTACATAAGAAAGATCATACACCATGACATAGTGAGATTTATCTCAGGGATGCAAGGATGGTACAATATTCGCAAATCAATAAACGTGATACATCACATAATCAAATTGAGAGATAAAAATCACATTGTCATATTAATTGATGCAGAAAAATCATTTGACAAAATCCAACATCCTTTCTTGATAAAAACTCTCAGCAAAGTGGGAATAGGAGGATCATACCTCAATATAATAAAAGCCATATTGACAAACCCACAGCCAATATTATACTTAATTTGGAAAAAACTAAAACCATTTCTCCTAAGAACAGGAACAAGATAGGGATGCCCACTCTCACCACTTCAGTTCAAATTAGTACTGGAAGATAAGAAGAAGAAATAAAAGGCAACTAAATTAGAAAAGAAGTAAAACTGTCCTTATTTGCAGATGACATAATTCTGTACATAGAAAAGCCTAAAGACTCCATAAAAAAACTAATAGACATAATAAATGAATTTGGCAATGTAGCAGGATACAAAATTAATACCAAGAAATATATTGCATTCCTTTACGCCAATAGCAAACTTATAGAAAGAGAGAATAAAAAGGCAATCTCAATTATCATCACACACAAAAAAATAAGATATCTTAGAATAAACTTAACTAAAGAGGTAAAACACCTATACATGGAAAACTACAGGACACTGTAAAAAGAGATAGAGGAAGACATAAACAGATGGAAGAACATACCTGTTCATGGATTGCTAGAATCAACATTCTCAAATGTCCATACTCCCCAAAGCAATCTATAAATTCAATGAAATTCTCATTAAAATACCAATAACATATTTCTTTTTTTAAAAAAAAATATGTTTTATTGGTTTTTCACAGAGAGGAAGAGAGAGGGATAGAAAGTCAGAAACATCGATGAGAGAGAAACATCAATCAGCTGCCTCTTGCACACCCCCTACTGGGGATGTGCCCTCAGCCACAGTACTTGCCTTTGACTGGAATCGAACCTGGGACCTTTCAGTCCACAGACCGACGCTCTATCCACTGAGCTAAACTGGCTTTGGCCCAATAACATATTTCACTGACTTCGAATGAACTCTACAAAAATTCATCTGGAATAAATAAAAAAGACCCCGAATAGCTATAGCAATCCTGAGAAAAAATAATAAAGCTGTAAAGAATAATAAAGCTGTAAAGAATGATAAACCAGATATCAAGCTGTATTACAAAGCCACTGTTCTCAAAACTGCCAGGTACTTGTGAAAAAACGGACATATAGATCAATGGAATAGAATAGAAAACCCAGAAATAGACCAAATCACTATGCTCAATTAATATTTGACAAAGGAGGCATGAGCATACAATGGAGTTAAAACATTCTCTTCAATAAATGCTGTTGGGAAAATTGGACAGATACATGCAAAAAAAATGAAACTAGTCTACCAACTTACACCATACACAAAAAATAAACTCAAAATGGATTAAGGACTTAAATATATGATGGGAAACCATAAAAATACTAGAGGAATCCACATGTAGAAAAATCTCTGAAATATGCCAAAGCAATTTCTTCACTAATACTGCTTCTAGGGCAATGGGAATTAAAGAGAAAATGAACAAATAGACTACAACAAAATAAAAAGCTTTTACACAGCAAAGGAGACCATTAATAAAACAACAAGAAAGCCTACTGCATGGGTGAACATATTTGCCAATGATAAAAACAATAAGGATTTAATCTCCAATATTTACAGGGAACTCATACAACTTAGCAAAAAGAAGATAACCCAAGCAAGAAATGGGCAACTGAGCTAAATAGATACTTTTCAAATGAAGACAGAAGAAAGGCCAAGAGATATATGAAAACATGTTCAAAGTCAGTAATTATCGGAGAGATGCAAATCAAAACAACAATGTGGTACCATGTCACACCTGTCAGAATGGCGATCATCAACAAAACAACAAATAACAAGTGCTGACAAGGTTGTGGAGAAAAAGGAACCCTTGTGCACTTCTGGTGGGAATGCAGACTGGTACAGCCACTGTGGTGAACAGCATGGAGTTTCTTCAAAAAACTAAATATAGGGAAGAAATAAATGGTGGCTGAGTATACAGATGTGTCCCGAGCCCTGTCCTGGAGCAGATAGAAAGAACAACTGAGGGTCACATGGGGAGTGTCTCTTGGTGAGTTAAGGGACAGCTATGTTACAGGAGAATGTTGGGGACTGCTGAATGGGGCTCCCCTGACAGGGCAGCCCCACTGCTGCTGTGTACCTTCACAGAGCCACCAGCTCAGAAATGGAGACCATGCCATTTTGAAGGGAAATGTGGATGTTATTGGAAGCTTGAAAATCTACAACTGTGGCACCTACCGAACAGCTGCAAACCCCAGAGCACTAGTCCCCAATTGGGACTATCACATAGATTTAGAGGAGCTCAGCACTCCACCATGGAAAGGAGAGTGAGAACTACATAACCAGACACCTGGAGAAGAGAGACCATGGGAAAACAAAGAAACAGCCTGTATATGAAAGAAAAATAGGCATCACCAGAAAAGGAAGTAAACAAAATGAAGGTAAGCAACATGTCATAGAAAGAATTCAGAGAAATTGTCATAGAGTGGCTGAAAAGAATAGAAGACAAATTTGACAATATGAGTAAGAACCAAGAGGAAGTGAAGAAGAACCTAGAAAAAAATTTTTTTAAAAAATGACATTGCTGCTGTAAAGAACACAATAGAAAGCATCAAGAGTAGACTATAAAAAAACAGAGAACCATATCAGTGAGCTAGAAGACAAGGTAGGGAAAAAATACCCAAGTAGAAAAGCTTCTAGGAAAAATAAAATAAAAAGCAGCAGGAGAGCCTAAGGGAACTTTGGAACAACACAAAACAAAACAACACCCACATATTAAGTTTACAGAAGGAGAGGAAACTGAGCAAGGAATAGAAAACCTGTTTGAAGAAGTAATGACAGAAAACTTCCCTGATATAGGGAAGAAAAAACCCACACAAATATAAGAAGCTCACAGAGTCACAAACAAAATGAACTCCAAAAGACCAGTGCAAAGGCACATTATGATTAGGTTGTCAAACTCCAATGACAAAATAAGAATCTTAAAAGTGGCCAGAGACAGACAGAAAGTTACCTACAAAGAAACCCTAATCAGACTAGCAACTTATTTCTCAACAGAAACTTATCAGGCCAGAAGAGAATGGAATAAAATATACAAAGTGATGCAAAGGAAAGGTTTGAATCCAAGAATACTGTACCCAGCAAGGCTATCAATGAAAATTGATGGTGAAATAAGGAGCTTCACAGACAAAAAAAGGACTAAGGGGATTTATTACTACCAAACCAGCAATGCAAGAAGGGTTAATGGATCTGCTGTAAAAAAATAAATAGAAATAAGTACCTATCAATAATAACTTTAAATGTAAATGGATTAAATGCCTCATCAAAAGACATAGGGTAACAGATTGGATAAAATATGCCACCCATATATCTGATGTCTAAACGAAACCTACCTCAGAAATAAAGATGCACACAGACTGAGGGTGAAGAGATGAAAAACGTGGTTTTTTTTAGGCAAGTTGAAATGAAAAAAGCTGGGGTAGCAATACTTATATCTAACAAATTAGATTTCAAAGTGAAGGACATAAGAAGAGATAAGGAATTCCACTTACAATACTAAAGGTAGCATTCAAACAAGAAGAAATAACTCTGGTAAACATATATGCACCCAAAACAGGAGCACCCAAATACATTAAAAAAAAAAACTCCTGGAGGATATCAAGGGAGAGATTGACAGCAATACAATCATAGTAGGAGACTTTAATACCCCACTATCACCATTGAACAAATCCTCTAAACAAAAAATCAGCAAAGAAAGATCAATCTTAAATGACTCACTAGACCAGATGGAATTAACTGACATGTTCAGAACATTTTACCTCAAAGTCACAGAATATACATTCTTCTCAAGTGCATATGGGTCATTTTCAAAGATAGACCATATGTTGGGTCATAGGCCAAGTCTCTTCAAATTCAAGAAGACAGAAATCATATCAAGCATCTTCTCAGATCACAGTGGCATAAAACTGGATATCAACTACAATAAAAATAATCCAAAAAAATCAAACACATGGAGACTAAACAGCATGCTATTAAACAAACTGGGTAACTGGAGAGATCAAGGAAGAAATAAAAAACATCATGGCAACAAATGACTATGGAAACACAACAATCCAAAATCTATGGGACACATTGAAGGCAGTCTTGAGAAGGAAATTCATAGCTTTACAAGCCTACTGCAAAAAAAACAAGAAACAGTGGAAATAAATTACCTAACTCTACAACTCAAAGAGTTAGAAAGAGAGCAACAAGAAAAGCCCAGTGTAAGCAGAAGGAAGGAAATAATAAAGATCAGAGCAGAGTTAAACGACATTGAGACAAAAAAAATCAGTAATTATCAGTAAAATCAGCAAACAAAAGCCTGGGGCCAGATGGCTATACCAGGTAGTTTTACCAAACATTCAAGCAAAAACTAAAACCTATCCTCCTCAGAGTATTCTAAAAAATTCAAGAGGAAGGAACACTTACAAGCTCATTTATGAAGCCAGCATCATCCTAATAACAAAACCAGATAAAGACAATGCAATGAAAGAGAATTACAAGCCGATATCCCTCATGAACATAGATGCCAAAATCCTCAACAAAATTCTAGCAAATCAAATCCAGCACTAAATCAGAAATATCATACCCATGACCAAGTAGCATTTATCCCAGGAATGCAAGGATGGTACATTATCTGCAACTCAATAAACGTGTTATATCACATAAACAAATTGAGAGATAAAAATCACATAGTCCTATCAATTGATGCAGAAAAAGGATTTAACAGAATACAGTAACCTTTCTTGACAAAAACTCTCAGCAAAATGGGAATAGAAGGATCATACCTCAACATAGTAAAAGCTATATATGATAAACCCACAGTTAACATCATACTCAATGGGCAAAAACTAAAACCATTTCCCCTGAGAACGGGAATAAGAAAGGGATACCCACCCTCACCACTCTTGTTTGACATAGTACTGGAAATATTAGCCATTGCAATTAGATATGAAGAAGAAATAAAAGGCATAAAAATTGGGAAAAAATTAGTAAAGCTGTCCTTATTTGCAGATGACAAGATATTGTAAATAAAAACCCAAAAGACTCCATCAAAAAACTAACAGACTTAAATGAATTCAGCAATGTGGAAGGATACAAAATTAATGACAAGAAATCTATGACATTTCTATACACCAATAGTGAACTTACAGAAAGAGAGACTAAAAAAGCAATCCCAGTTACCATCACACACAGAAAAAATTAAGATACCTAGGAATAAACTTAACTAAGGAGGTAAAAGACCTATTCACAGAAAACTATAGGACACTAAAAAAAAGAGATACAGGTAGATGTAAACAGGTGGAAGAACATACCATGTTCATGGATTGGGAGAATCATTAAAATGTCCATACTACCCAAAGCAATCTATAGATTCAATGCAATCCCCATTAAAATATCAAGAGCATATTTCACAGACCAAGAGGGAACTCTCCAAAAATTAATCTGGGATCAAAAAGGCCCTGAATAGCCAAAAATCCTGAGAAAGAAGAACAAAGTAGGTGGAATCTCAATACCAGATTTCAAGCTGTATTACAAAGCCAGTGTTCTCAAAACTGCCTGGTACTGGCACAAGAACAGACATATATATCAGTGGAATGGAATAGAGAACCCAGAAATTGACCCAAACCACTCTGCTCAATTGATATTTGAAAAAGGAGGCATGAACATACAATGGAGTCAAGACAGTCTCTTCAATAAATAGTGTTGGGAAAATTGGACATATGCATGCAAAAAAATGAAACTAGACAACCAATTTACACCATACACAAAAATAAACTCAAAATGGATTAAGGACTGAAACATATGATGGAAAACTATAAAAATACTAGAGGAATCCATAGGCAGACAAATCTCTGACATATACCAAAGCAATTTCTTCACTGATACTGCTTCTAAGGCAATGGAAACTAAAGAGAAAATAAACAAATGGGACTACATCAAAATAAAAAACTTTTGCACAGTACAGGAGGACATCAATCAAACAACAAAAAATCCTGTTGCATGAGAGAACATATTTGTCAATGATATCAAGTATAAGGGTTTAATCTCCAAACATTTACAAGGAACTCATGCAGCTTAACAAAAAGTAAAATAAAGAACCCAATCAAAAAATGGGCAACTGATCTAAATAGACACTTTTCAAAAGAAGACAGAAGAAAGGCCAAGAGATATATGAAATGCTGCTCAAAGTCACTAATGATCAGAGAGATGCAAATCAAAACAACAATGTGGTACTATCTCACACCTGTCAGAATGGCTGTCATCAACAAATGGCAAGTGCTGGTGAAGATGAGGAGAAAAAATGAACCCTCGTGCACTGCTGGTGGGAATTCAGACCAGAGCAGCCACTATCAAGAACAGTGTGGAATTTCCTCAAAAAACTAAAAATGGAACTCTCATTTGACTCAGTGATTCCACTTCTAGGAATATATCCCAAGAAACTAGAAACATGAATCAGAAAGGATATATGCACCTCTATATTCATAGCAGCACAATTCACCATAGCTAAGATTTGGAAACAGCCTAAGTGCCCATCAGCAGATGAGTGGATTAAAAAACCATGATACATCTATACAATGGAATACTACTCAACTGTAAAAAAGTAGCAGTTCCTATCATTTGCAACAACATGGATGGAGTTGGAGAGCATTATGCTAAGTGAAATAAGCCAAGCAGAGAAAGATAAATATCATGATTTCACACATTTGTGGAATATAATGAACAACACAAAATGATAAACAAAAATAGATCCATAGATGGAGAAACAGCTATCAGAACATCAAACCTCAGGGAAGGTAGTGGGGTAAGGAGAAGAGATCAATCAAAGGGCTTATATGCAGGCATATGAGCCTAACTAATGGACACAGACAACAGGAGGTTAAGGACATGAATGTGGGGTGGGGAGTAATGGGGGAATAAGGACACTTATGTAATACCTTAATCAATAAAGAAAATTTAAAAAGTTATATCATTAAAAAGAGGAGAAAAGGGAGTTGGGCAAAAAGGAAGTGTATATTTTCCAAAATAGAGAGGAAAATAATTCTAGTGTGTGTGCAGTTCCACAAAACAGGCCCCAATACATGAGAATCTTATTCTATATATGAAATATTGACAAAATAGTAAATGTGCTTATGTATACATTAATAATACCAGTTTTTGCAGCAGAATTGCACTTCCACCCTAGTATTCCTCTTTAAGAAGATTGTCATTATATTTGCAGGTAATGAGATTTCAGAGGATTCCATTATCTTTTGGCAGTCAAAATGAGATATATATTTCATCACTATTTTAAATCTGAAGGAAACTAATGGCTGGATCCTGACCTTTTGTGCTTGATGTGGAGATAGGCAACACCTTTTAACAAAAGTGGATTAGTATTTGGGGAATATGTGATAGTAACAAATTCTCAACACAGAATTTCTCTAGATCTGGTAGGTGCAGAGTTATTTTATGATTCAATAGTGACTTGTGAAACAGAAGTAAAAATTTCCCCAAAGGTGGAACCATAGCCTTCAAAACATAAACACCCCTATTCTTCTCTAGATACTGAGAAAAAAGTTACTCTTATTACTTTTATTTTTATAAAGCAAGCAATTGGCAGCAGAATGGACAGATAGATTCTGAATCCAACATTAATGCAGCCAGGAAAAAAAATGTAAGACTACCTTGTATCTATTTGGAATAGGGTTTAAACTATTAAGTAACTTCAGAAGAAAAGATGATTGACTATTTATAAATCTTGAATAATATTAGCAGAATTTTATTTGAATTTATTTTAACATTTTAACTATTAAATTTATATGGTCACTTTTTTATTATTCAAGACTGCTACCAAATTTAAACTTAGCTATTATAATTTTATTAAAATAAAGATATTACTAAGTACACACTTGATAAAATATATGCATGATGAATTAAGAAGATAGTCAATACAAGTGTCTGTCTGATGTTAAGATATGAGTTGTAAAAGGTAAAGTACATTTTTTAGATAAATATAGCATACTGTCATAGATACTGATTCCTATGTCAAGTAGCATTAGAAAAATAAAAGGTTTATCATTGTATCCTTTCCTATAAGTACAAATTATGGTGAAGACATAGTTAAATATAAGGAAATATGTCAAAATACAAATTCTATTTGATTGGGAATTATTTTATTAAAAATAAGATTTTCTCCTTCCTCCATTACGAATTATTTTCAAGTATGTAACCTGCTATTCTAAACACACATTAATCCCTTTCAAAGGCAATTAAAACCTGTTTTAAGCCATCGAAATAAATAAAATTTTCACCATTAACTTCCACCAAGTCTAACATATGAACACTCATCATAAGAGATTTTTTTAAAAATATGTTTTATTGATTTTTTTACAGAGAGGAAGAGACAGAGATAGAAAGTCAGAAACATCGATGAGAGAAACATCAATCAGCCACCTCCTGCACACCCCCTACTGGGGATGTGCCCCCAGCCAAGGTATATGCCCTTGACCGGACTCGAACCTGGGACCTTTCAGTCCACAGGCTGATGCTCTATCCACTGAGCCAAACTGGTTTCGACCATAAGATATTTTTAAGACTTTGTGAAGTCTTTTTATCTGATGATTTTATTCTGAATAACAGAATATATATATAGTTCTTTATAGATTAAAACACTTTTATATGTGTATTTTCTCCAGAACCTGTGTCACTTCTGTAAAATTAAGTATTTGAGGGGGTATGTTGCAGGCCTCATATTCCACATTACAGATTGTTGCCAGCCATGCACACATGCTTAAAAGAGTCCATGTGTCTACCTATACACAAACATTGATATAAGAGTGGACTCAATCATCAATGAAAACACCTGTAAGATATTGAATTATTTCAATTATGTAGTTCAG
The DNA here is from genome assembly GCA_027563665.1 of Antrozous pallidus. Taxonomy (NCBI): domain Eukaryota; kingdom Metazoa; phylum Chordata; class Mammalia; order Chiroptera; family Vespertilionidae; genus Antrozous; species Antrozous pallidus. Next base: position 91,122,518 of record CM050514.1, read on the forward strand.
TTTCCAGTGTTCAATATTGAAAATTTCTAAGATTTTCCCCAATTAGGATGATTGAATGGAAGCAGTAAATTTATGCAAAAAGTATTCATGAAGGAACATTGTTTTTCAAATATTATGCACCTGTCTGTTAAGCATCAATCTATGTGACTACTATATTCATATCACTCCTTTACTATAATTTTCACATACTTACTGTAAATATTTTTTCAACAATTTTGATTACTTGGTTCTGCTTAGATACTCAAATTGAAGGAAACGTACTTCCATTTCTTCTACGACACAGAGAAGACCGAAATTGCTTATATTTGGCTTGCATAGGCATGATCAGTTTTCTTTCTTATTCTTCATTAATTAGATAAAATATATCTGTAGAGAAACCTATAACAATAATGTATGATTCTTATCTGAACTTCAACATTCAAATGAACAAATAGAAAAAAGAAAAAAATACTTGCAAATTCAACTCATCTGCCATTAATAAACCCCATCTGCCATTTTATGGCACAGAAACAAACTGCTATAGGAAGATGCCAAGACAATTTAGAATTTCCTTCTACAAGGGCCTGAGCCAGAACTAATTTCATTCAAAGGATAAATGAGCAAAGTACTCCTTTGCCAACTGACAAAACGTAATGATTCATGATTAATGGATCCTTGTTTTTTTCTTCGAAGACCTTCCTTCCAGCATGGCAATACTGTAATCAGTGCAGGGGAAAACCTGAAACTTTAAATGTGAGGGCAGCAAATCTGATCTATATTTTATGGTTTGGATTGGCTCATTATTACCAAAGAGAATGATTGATGATAGAAAATGCTGTCTTTTGAACCGTATATGGCATATGCTAAAAATATTTTAAAATATTTGTCTGCCCTAGATGAGAAGGATTACGTTTTCTTTAAAAACAAGTTTTTTACTGTGCAAATGTTTTAACTCTAATAAGCAAATCTAATTACTTAAAATATCATTGAGAGTTGTTAGCTCAATCACTTATGACTTTTTTTATTATAAAATTGGAATCACTCTGAGAGAATTAAGTCTTTTTAGCATTAACTGTAGAGTAAAACAGTAGCTTTTATATTGTTAAATAATTTAAAACAATAATATTCTAAATGGAAAATAAGAAAATTTTCTCTTTTTATCTCTAATAATGAAGGTAAAATAAACATGATTGAAAAAAATTAATCAGCATTTATGTCTTTACCATCCTTTTTGTCAATGATATTAATGCCCAATGTGTGAGACTGTTTTCCAAAAGTATCAGAAGGAGGTAATTCACATTGGTAATCTTTCTGGCTTTCTTCTTTGACTCTGGGCAACTATTTAATGACATAACATGCTACTGCCAGTTTATAGTCAGCATAATTTATAGTTATCTTGCTGCTAAGTAATGGGGAGATTTTGTAAAATCATTCCAACTTTTTTTCTACAATAAAAATATGGAAATGTGTTGATCAGATTGTGAAAGGATTATGAAAGGTTGATTAGTCAGTTGAATGAATGTTATATGATTCAGAATTTATATAATCTGATGACTGACAACTAATAAAATGGCCATATTTAAAGATAACTTATGAAACACAATCATAAGATATACAGAGAAACTGATCAATAAAACTCTTATCTGAATAACATTTGTGATTATAAAACTAATATGAATACTGGTTCCTTAATATTCAAAAATAGAGAGTCTTATGAAAACTTTCATAAGCTAAAATGGTATAAAGTGAGGAAACAAATACCATTAATTATATGAAAAAGTTTATGAATGTCCCTTGGACCCCAAGTTCAATGCTCGCATGATGTGTTTTTTTCATTCACCATGATCAACATGCTTAAGTCTCTCAAGTTTACACTAAAAGTTAACCCCCTACAAACTCTCTTAGCCTTTTCTTATACGTTGGGACACATCTTGCTAGTGGAAGTACAAAGTAAGTTGCGATAAAGCCCAGATACAGACACAAGTCAAAACCATGCGGCTGGATGCTGAGACACTGAGTGTAGTTCCAGGGAAGGAGCATGGTGGTGGTGCTCTGACTACTCTAGCTCCATTGCCTCTGTAACAGCTCAGCAAACACTGAATGCTATTCTCATATTTTTTGTAAAAGGAGAATTTTTTTTTTGGATTTCTTCTAGTTAGCAGAAAGAAGTGCGGATGCCTGGCCAGTGTTGTTCAGTGGTTGAGTGTTGACTTATGAACCAGGAGGTCATGGTTCAATCTCCTGAAAGGGCATGCAGAAGGCAGCCAATCCATGATGTTTCCCTCTCATCACTGATGATTCTATCTCTTTCACCCTCTCCTTCCTTCCCTTGAAATCAATAAACACACTAAAAAAGAAAAACAAGTACTGATATAGGTTTTTGGAAAAGGAAAGTGGTATAACACTAACTTTCAAAAAGCAGGAGATACATGTACATAATTGCTTATTATGTACTTAAATGTTGTCACCACAAAACTCAAAATTAAAGCATGTTGTATATTAGAATGAACCATATTCAATTGACTCATTCCAACGTTTTTTTCTACAAAAAAATGTCAGTTAGATTTACTTAAATTATGAAAAGACCAATATGATTTCTAGTTGTCTCTTTTAGTCCTGTTAAAGAAGAAAAGTTATCCAATACATGTAAAGTGCTTAGAATAGTAATTGGCACAAATTATACATTCATTATGCTGGTTATTATTAGTGTGGACAAAAAAAGGGGCCACACACTGAACTGGACAAGCTCAGGGAAGATTTGCCTGATGAGCCTTATAATCTCAGAGACCTAAAGAAACCTCACAGGATGGTCTGACATTAAAACTTCCTAACTAAAAGCAAGTCATGAGGGTGGTCATGTCTTGGGCCAGTATCTGCCTTCACAAAGATCAATCTGTACCTTAACTGAGCCTGTCTATTTGTCTTTTGCATCTAAGTAACAGACCTTTGGATATCAGAGTGATCCCCTTTTCCAGAAACATCAGGACACAATCTCTCACCAGAACATGAGACCCCAGAATCCCTCATTGTTATCTTGTTCTCTTGCACACCATCACTATGTGCTATAAATGTTAACTATTCTGTACACACCAATGTAAAAGAAGTATGTGTCTATCCATTTTACATTTTATCTAATCTTAGAGATTTCCCCATTTTGTTTCTCCCACTTCCCTAATCTATCACCCATGGATTTTATGTGATCCCCGTATGTCTTCCCCTGGTATGTTGACAGAAAAAATAGGTGGTAAAATTGCCATGCTCTGGAGCATTTTCTCAATCTATTGATATTTTTCTCTCTAGAAGTTCCTGTCAGTTTGGCCCAAGTAAACTCATAAATATTATCTATTGGTTAGGATTTTTCTTATATTGACTTTATTTTATCATTACTATTATCATCATCATCACCAGAATAAGAATCAAATGGTTAACAAGAACAAGGGAGAGATTTTAAATATAAATGGCAATGGAATTAATGGATAATTTCATAGGGTATTCAGTGGCAATGAAGAAAGGTTATGCACCCCTGGCAGATCTGGAGAGAATCACTGGATAAAGGCTAATTTATGTGTACTTTTAGTGTACCTTTGAAGTTCTTATATGGATAAAATGAGATCATGTGTAAGAAGCAACTAGGACAATGCTTGACACATAGTAAACTCAAAGAAAGTTTACTTATTCATTTATTCTTTCTTTTTAATTTTAACTGTAATATTCATTAATATATTTTCCTCAGGACACAGGCATGTGTGTATGTTTTTAACAAGAGGCATGTCAACTTAACTTGGTATACTTTGAAAAACAATTTTTAGAAAATAGTTTTCAGAAAAATAATAGAAATATTTAAGTATTCATTTTGAAATTCATATAGGAATTGCTAGGATTAATATTTATCATTTTACTGATACTAGTGGCCCAGTGTACTCACTTGCGTGTGACTCAGCCATAGTAACTGTAAGGAGGAATCTTGCCAGCCCTTACGTACTGTGTGGGCAGAGCTTATAGCGTGGTGCTTGCTTACTTGGCACTGTGGCCATGCCCACCCAGCCACAACCCTGTCTGCTGGTCATGCCCACTGTCTGCTGGTCATTCCCCCTGTCTGCTGGCCATGCCCTGTCTGCTGGCCACACCTGCTGGCCATACCCCCTGCTCCTGATTGGCTGGTAGCATAGCAGAGGTACAGTCAATTTGCATGTTACTCTTTTTTTATATTTATTGTTCAGTTTATTAATTACATTGTTCCCTTTTTTCCCCCTATAGTTCCCCTCCACCTGGTACCCATACCACCCTCCGCCCTCATCCCCCTCCACTGTCCTCTCCCATAGTTGCATGATTTTTGTCCAGACTCTTGCTGCACTTCACACACACCCTTTCTCCCCAAGAGTTGTCAGTCCATTCCCTCTCTATGTCCGTGATTCTGTTACATTCACCAGTTTATCCCGTTCATCAGCTTATTAATTCACTTGATTTTTAGATTCATTTGTTGATAGATGTGTATTTGTTGTTCCTAGTTTACACTTTTATCTTTTTCTTCTTCCTCTTCTTAAAGAATATCTTTCAGCATTTCATATAATATTGGTTTGATGGCGATGAACTCCTTTAGCTTTTTCTTATCTGTGAAGCACTTTATCTGATCTTCAATTCTGAATGATAGCTTTGCTGGATAGAGTAATCTTGGTTGTAGATTCTTGCTGTTCATCACTTTGAATATTTCTTGCCACTCCCGTCTGGCCTGCATCATTTCTGTTGAGAAATCCGCTGACAATCGTATGGGTGCTCCCTTATAGGTAACCAACTGTTTCTCTCTTGCTGCTTTTAATATTCTCTCTTTGTCTTTTGCTCTTGGCATTTTAATTATGATGTGCCTTGGTGTGGTCCTCTTAGGGTTCCTATATATTGGGGTTCGGTGCGCTTCTTGGACTCCAAAGTCTATTTCTTTCACCAGGTGTGGGAAGTTTTTGGTCACTATTTCTTCAAATAGGTTTTCATTGTCTTGGTCTCTCTCTTTTTCTGGCACCCCTATAATTCGGATGTTGGTATGCTTGAGGTTGTCCCAGAGGCCCCTTACATTATCTTCAAATTTTTGGATTCTTTTGGTTACTTGCTTTTTCAGCTGAGTGGATTTTGCCTCTTTGTATTTCAAATCTTTAACTTGGTTCTTGGGGTGCTCCAGAGCACTTTTAGGTCTTTGTATAATATTTTTTATTTCAGTCAGTGTATGCTTAATTTCTGGTTGATCCTTGTTCATATCCTTGAGAGTCTCCTTTATATCCTTGAGAGTCTCCTTGATTTCCACGTTGGTCTTGATCATTTCCTTGCAGGTCTCATTCATATCCTTGAGGGTCTTGTTCATTTCCTTGTAGGACTCATTGATTTCCACGTTGGTTTTGATCATTTCCTTGCAGGTCTCATTCATTTCCTTGTAGGTCTTGCTTATTTCCTTATAGGCCTCGACCTTTTGTTGGAGCCTCTTGAAGAACCCTGTAACCGTGGTTTTGAATTCCACATCCAGTCCTTTTTTTTTCCTCCATTTCTTTCACATCTGATTTCTTTCCATGTCTCTGCATGGTGGCTGCTTCCCTGAGTTGGTCAATTGGCTTTGTGTGGTAGCTTTGTGTGTCCCACTACTAGGGACAGTGGCTCAGCCTCCCCAGTTACCTGAGGTGGGTATGGGTTGCACAGTCTTGCTGAAGTTAAGCTTAGGTTAATCGTTGTTAGCACTTGGAGGGGTTGACCTCAGGCCAATTGTCTGTGAAGCTCAGCTGTGCTCAGGTTGGATGGGCAGAGTCTCCGGGCCAAGCAGACAGCGTTAGCTCCGCCCTATGCATCCCCAGGGACTTTGTGCAGGGGGCAATGGCTGCCAGCACCTCTGAGAGAGAAACGCTGTGGAGCTCCACTGGCTGCCAGGGAATTCAGACTCTCCCCAAATGAATCTACACTCCCAATGTCTCACCCAGGCTCGTAAAACAAAGCAGACTGATGGTTTTCCAAATGAGAAAGCAAGTCGCCAAGCACTCTCTGCGCAGTCACGCAGCCGAGCTGTTCACGCAAGCTGCCTTCTCCGCAAGCTGGGAGGCCCCTGCAGCGCCCAAACTTCAGCGTGCCCTCCCACTGTCCAGTTTTCACCCCATATGATAGTGGGTTCCCTGGACTTCACCCAGAGCTGGAGATTCAGTCCAGTGGGACGTCTTTGTCTCCCTGTTTGAGAAAACTGGCCGGTTTTCACCCGCCTGCCCTCTCCGTGGCGCGCGCTCCAAACCTCTCTCTGTGCAAATCTTTCAACGCTGTCCTCCGCCGCTCCTCCAAGTCACAGTGTCTTATCTTCGCTTTTATTTGTGGAATTTTCAATCGGCCAGCTTTTTGGTGATTCTGGAAGGTGTGTGTTCTTTCGTTAAGTTGTAGTATTAAAATTGTTGAGTATGACGGCAAGATAGGTGTTCCACCTATGCCGCCATCTTGATTCTCCTCCACATGTTACTCTTTTAATAGATAGGATTATAATATATATTGGTAAATGCTTTCTTAAAATTTATGTTGACAGATGTACACCACTAGGAATTCAATAATTATGCTAATTATGATAAACTAATTCTCTTGCTTTCTCTTGGTAGTTACTGTGTTCTAATTTAACATGGGAAGTAGGTACTCTCAATATTTTTTAAAAATTGAATTAAAACCTAAAAAGTAAAGAATGAAAAAATCATGGTAAAAGTTTTGTGTGGGGTCTTTTGCTACTATTTATCCTAAATTTCCTAAAATGAAAGTTATTATTTTATAATCCTGCAAGTATAGAGTAAATTGTATGAATATAAAGAAATAAGTATGCCTGTGTAGATGTTTGAATAAAAGAGTAAAAAATATTTCCTTTCTCTTTCTATTCTCTTGCTTCTACTCTTTCACATAGACACACACACACACAGACACACACACACACACACACACACACACACACACATACACAAAGGGTTTAATTTTGGATTATAGTCATCTGACATTCTTTTCTAACTTACTCGACACATTAAATATATAAACTGCTATTAGCCACCTTAAATTGGACACTGGATTAAATGAATTTTAATCATCCTATTTCAATTTTCTTACATTTTCAACTACTTACCTAAAGATTTGACAAACATGGTGGCAGGGAATGTGTTCACTATAAATGTAAGAGAACAGGAATAAAAGGAATAACTTTGATCTAAATCATGAGATTTTAAATATTGAGATTCTCAAGATTTATAATTCCCTTTAGTTTATTATGCACATGAGTTAAACCAGTACTTTTAATCTGAGTGCATTTGTTGAGAATCTGTGAGTGAGAGAAATTCACAAAATTTCTGGGAGTTAACTCTATTTTTCCAACTGCAAGTTGGATAAATACTGAATATGGACCCAGTAAACAAAATTTCTCCTTTTTGAGTGGGCTTTGGTATTTTATTTCCATATTTTATAATAAATTAGACATGTTTATATAATGTTGATTCAATTTAATATTTTCCTATTTTCTCTACAAGTGTAACTAAAGGCAAAAGAGCAATCTGATGCCCATGATATTTCATTTGAAGGTGTCATGCCCTTTGGCTCCTTAGAGAGTTAGTTGGATTAGTGTAGTGATATAGTATGATGGAGAAGAAAAGCACCCAATATATAGCTCCAAAATTTCAGGCTAAATAATTAATGGCAAAATCCTCTCCTTAAACTTTTTTAACCTAAAAAAAATGTGTTCCTAAATAAAGCCTCTGCAGGGGCACATTTTTCCCACACACATAAAAATATACAAAACTCTTCTCTCTAAGAGAGTCTCTGATTGGCCCTCATCATTCTGAGAAAGAGGGATGGAGATTAAGAAGCAAAGACTTGTTGAAAAGAGCTTGAGGGGATCTACCCGTTTAACAAAACCCACAAGGCCCTGACACCTATCCTCTTGCTTTTTTTCAAAACTATAATCTTCCTTTTTTTTTTTCTCCCCCTGTGATTTCCATCAGAAGCTGCTCCTCCCTCTGAGGATGTCTCTTTTGTTCACATGCTTGGTTGATTACATAACTGGGATTTAGGCTGAAGCCAAGTGACAGTGCAATCAAGTTCTGATTTTCCATTTTCCATTTCCAATCTGGTTCCCAGGTCTTTGATATTTGGAGACTTGGTCAGATAAATGAATTGCTTTTAGCATTTATTTTGTTCCTCAGTCCATCAGACCAAAGAAGAAAATATTAACATGGGAGAGAAAGAAAGTGTAAATATGAAGTAAAACCACAAGTGAACATTTATATAAAGCTTCATAAAGATTTTATATTACTTCTTAATACTTCAGCAGCTGCTGAGTTAAGTACTCATTTGTTCTGAATGTATCACATGGCAGGATACTTATGCTAACTCTAAAACATACAAATTAAGCCTCTTTGCAGAACTAACAGTACTCCAGGGGCATCTGATGGATCCATCAATTTAATAAAGAATATGCTCATTATTGTTTATAATACACTGAGCTTTTGTTTGTTTACTTCAACAAAACTCCTTCATTAAAAGCATGTAGATGAATTTAGGGAGGAAATGCTTTTTTTGTGAAGCCCTAGAAGAAGGAATTGACTTTATTTTTAAAAAAACTAAGCTTGAATTGAAAGACCAAACATTCACAAAGCACATGGGGTAAGTTCTGAACGTTTGCTTTTCTTCACATTTGACCACTCATTCAGCAGATAGGGTATAGCACACACTGAATGCCAGATATTGTGTTCAGATGTTGAACGTGGTACAAAGTACTTTAAAAAGTTCTTCTTTGGACATTGTGTCATTTGATAGTAATACTTTCTAGAAATGGGGCAGATGATACCAATCACCATTTTCTTCTTCAATGCAGTTAGGGGCAAATGTATGGTGCTCAGAAAGATGACAGGGAAGTTCATTTTTATTTACTTGGTAATCTTGAGACATTATGAACTTGGCCTTATGATTACTTAAGTGTTCAAGGCCATCAAACAAATTATTTTGCTAAAAAAATGTAGAAAGTCCTGAGGATTTGTTAAATAGCAGACCCAAGAACAAATTATCAAAAAAACATTGAAAATACCTACCCTGCCTATTCAACATTTGGTTGATATTCTCCATAATTGTAATATTTACTGTAATTTGTGTTTTCCCCTCAATCCAAAATATAAGTTCCAGAATGTGAAGTCTATTTGCATGTTGTTCAATGATATATCCATTTTCTTAGAATAACACCTGGGACTTAGAAAGCACTAAACAAATATTTATGGAGTAAAATTTGAATGCAACCCATTTGAGAGCATAGGTGGATGTGGTAAGGCAGCTTAGGTGTTGGCAGTTTTATTATCACAAGAGATTACATATGTGAATTTAAATCACCAATTTTAATTCTACATCAATTAATGGTAGTAAAAATACCTTAGTGTTCTATGATGAAAATTTGATGAAATCAGACTGGTTCATCAGTAAATATCTCCTTTAATATCAGAACAGATAAGAAACACAACTCATATATTGAACAATTTCAGAACCTTATTTTAAGCTATGTTGGTAAAGTCCTCTTAGTTAATTCTTCTGCTATTCACAAAAATTCTAAAAACTGCATCTAGTTCATCTTTTCCTACAAGCCTTTGCCTTTTCTCTGGGAAAGCTTATTAAGAGAGAGAAATAGTTATAGATCAAGTCAGGGAAGAAGAAACAACAAAGAAGGGGGAAAAATCTGCATCTTTATCATTAGCTCTTAAATAAGCTTCATACTAAATCAATAGGTTTAATTTACATTGGTATTATGTTTGTGTGTGTATGTATGTGCATCCACAGATATTCTTTATACATTTCATCTTTCTATTTTGGAATGTTGTCTATACCTTAAACTATCAGAGGGGGTCTTTTCATTTAATTTGCTTCCTAAAGAAAGCATATTCTATTCTGTAAACAAAAAGGGAAAATTCAAAGCAAATGCAATTAGGAGGACAATTTAGCTTTGAAAAATTTAAAATGTTCCAAAAGGCAATCTCTTACTTTTCGCTCTCTTCACCTCCAATTTTTGTGGCCCTTTATTTTCTCTTGCATAATGTTTCTTATGATTTAATAGCTCATGTTATTGTGGAGAACTCGCTCTTCAACCCCCAGGCTTAGAAACTTAGTTAATTCTTTAAACAGGAGCTTATCAAATTGTAATAAGGTTTCTAGATTTCTCTCTCTTGGAATTATAAAACGTATGCTTATTTCATCCCTATTGTGCATGTATTTAATAAATTAACTTTATAAATTTGTGTTTTGTGTTTATTGGTATTTGTTTTGTTAATTTTTTATTTGCTTTTGGTATTGCATGATTATAACGGTCCCGACACCATCCAGGTAGTCTTCATTTTCAGTATCCATATCTGTGGCAGTAACTTAAAGTGTGCACATTGGCGTTTTAAAGTTATGACTTGATGAACAGAAGACATATCATTAAGAATACCTGTAGTTCAGAACTCTAATAGAGGAACTATACCTTAAAAAGAATTCTGATAAATACTCAACTTTAGACTAAAAGTATGCACCTATGTCTTTAAATATGGTCGCGTGGGGAGTGAGAGAGATAAAAACAATTTCTAAAGGACCAAAATATATATATATCTATGAAAGATATTTAGAAAGAAGCATTGTGTTTATTCTTCTCACATTTAAACAAATAATTCAGAAGTTTTCAGGCTGGTTGTTACTTAAGTGGAAAAGCCACATTGCTTAGAAATGTATATGTATACTTCAAATCCTAAATCCAATAATAAATTTCAGTTTCTTTTCCTCCCTCCCTCCTTCCTTCCCTCTATCTCTTCTTTCCTCCAGTCACATTGCACCTATCCACAGACATTTCTTGAGCTATATATTCTTCTATTCTAGAAGTTGAGATATATATAACTAAATAAATAAATTAATCTTACTGCTGTAATGCAGCTCAATAACATTTTTTCAGTCAAATATGGGCAATAAGGTGCATTTGATATAGTTATTTTTCATGTTAAAATAACTGTGATATTTTAAAGGATTTAGCTAAAAACCCACCATCTAGAATAAGGCCTAAAGGGTAGTAATTGCTTCCTAATAAATCAGCTTCTTATTTTCCAGTAGATCTGTTTTGGGAGCTGCTAATATTCCATATTCCTAATTTACTTTCAAATCCTAGAAATGAGATGGATCCTTGGCTGATCTGTGGTCCACTCCAATGGGCCAGTTGAAACAAGTCTCTTTATAATTCTCAGCACTTAGATCTTCTGAGAATGGCGGACTTTCTATATGAATGAAATATGGTTAGATCCCCATCCTGTTTAGTTCTCAGGCTTCACAATGCTCAGCAGGCAGTAGTCAATTTAGTAAGGTCTTATCCATCACAAATGAAAAGATATCAGGCATTGACTTGATGAATGGAAGATAAATCATGAGAGGTTTATCCATTCAGGCAAAGCTGAATGACACTGACAGAGCCCTGCGTGAAAGCTCATTTTGTGTTTGCCTGTACAATATCTCATTTGTCGTGAGCTTCACTTGCCAATGATATCGGTGGCTTCCCCTGTATGAAACCTTCGCCTTTTATTCCCTTCAACAAGTCACCCAGTTGTTAAATGAAAGAAACACCAAGGAGACATGATGCTATTAAGATCTGAAAATTCAAGTTCAAAAATATGTTTTGTCTTTGTTCTGGGCTACAACAAAAACTAAGTGCACAATTTTTGTGGTTATGTGGGAACAGATGAAATAGCTCCAATATATGCCACTTAAATGTTGCTTAGGCCCAAGTCATTATTCCATAATTAGCCTTAAAATTTTCACTAAAATACACTTTATAATCATGTTATACTACTTGAAATGTAAATAATATATATTTTTAAAATTCTCAACAACTAATACTAATTTGCGGAAGTAAAACATTTTGAGCATTTCATTAAATGGCACTATAATTTTCATGTTAAATGTTAAAATAAAATGAGAAAAGTTATTTTGTGTGTGCTCTCACATTTTCATACCAGTCTATTAAAAATTGGAAATTAGTGGACTATTCCATAATATATAATAGTTATGTTAAAAAAGAAGCTGGTTTTTTACAGCCCACATTATTTGGTGCACAAATACTTTCACATCATGATAAAAGACTTTGTAGAGACCACTCAAAATATACTCATTTATTAAAGCCAAACACAATGTAGGCCTGTTATTTTGCATTGCCAATAATAAATATTCAAAAGACTTGAAATAATTTAAAATAGGCAATTATTAGCAACTTGACCACAATTGCTGATAATGTGGACAGGAAATTTTAGTCATATAAGATTTTAGCTATTTTCTCCAAGATGGCATTAGTTAATTGGTAAATATTCTTCAAAATTTCAAAGAATAAGAGAAACTAAATAATCCATTGTTGCTGTTTTTATATAGATGACTTACTGCGGTATCAGAAATACTAAGGTAAATATGAGAATATACCATCTTTGGATAAATTTTGATAGAATGAAGTTTTAAGATTCCTATAAGATTTCTGTTGGACTCATCAGAATGAGTGAGACAATTTAAAAAAGAAAAAAATTAAATATGCAAGTTGACACTAGATATTTTATATCACTTAGATATTAAAAATATGATACTCAGCTGCCATGGAATCACATGTATTACCTTCATAGTTGACACTAAGATATGTTTAATGTAGGCTCCAGTTTACAAACCAAAGTATTACAAATTCATAATATTTCAAATGTGAAGCCACGTTAAATGAATTTGGTATAAAAAGGATATTTTAAATTGTTTAAATTCTATAACCTCATTCTAATATAATTTAACAATTACTTGATTTCAGTTTAGAAAGAATGAATTAGAACTTTTTTTACATTTTTTCAATTATAGTTTACATTCAATATTATTTTGTATAGTTTCAGGTGTACAGCATAGTGGTGTACAGTATACTTTACAAAGTGTTCCCCCAGATATTCCCAGGAACTAATTGGCACCTTGCAAACACTTTTAAAAATAACAGCATTATATCAATATTGAGGATTTTTTATTTGTATGCTAACATCTTGAGCAAAGGAAGTAAAAAAATGTCAGCCTTTTATTTGGGTGAAATAACAAGAAATCAAGAACTATGTCAAAGTATCCATTTAAAAAAACACACATACCTATTGTAGGATGCCTGCATTTCCTCTATGGAAAGTTTGAGGCTAATCAATCTATCCTCATATAAATTATAGTTTTTTTAAATAAACTTCATTATGATGTAATATTGATCTGATATATTATTGTAAGAAATGTCCTATCCTGTAATATATAAAAGCAGAAGTGTTATTTCTTTATGCCTGAAGAAAACTCATTTTTAAAGATATATCTTAAAGGTGAGTTTGTAGCAAAATATTTATAAGCATTTATATTTCTAGTGTAGGCATAATTAAAATCTGAGGAATATTTTTCATTTTCTGATTTATAAAATATTAACTTGGAAATAAACCAATGTAATTAATTGTATTCGTATTGAAATGACCAATTTATTTAAAGGATATACAGGTTTTTGCCACTAAAGGCAACCTATTTTTAATTAAATAAAAAACATTTTTTCTTCATATCCTACTATGTTGACATTATAAGTACCTTTTTTTCTTGTTACTAAGTTATAAATCCTTGGTATCTCTCTCTTCATTCCTATATATTCAATTCTTTTGATACCAAATTAAGATTAGTAGTGAAAATAAATTTGTTTTGTAGTGTTGGAATTAAAAGACAATTTAAATATGCAAGGATTATAATAAAATAAAGGATTTTTCAGGGTAAGAGGCAATAGGTTTCAGAGGCACTGCTTGCAAGTGAGATTTGAGCAGAAGTCGCATTTGAAAGTTAATTAAGTAGAGATGCAAAGAAGAGGAAGAGAGAGCTTCAAGTAGAACAAAATGGTCAGATTGGGAACATATGCATGGTGCTGACAAAACCACAGGCTAGCAGTCTTCCTTTGCAAGGATGTTGGGTGTGTGTAGAGAATAAATTTGGAAAGGCTGTTTGGTGTAGATTTTGAAGATCTTTGAGGAGTATGAGCTTTTCAGAAGTCAGTAGAGAGATGAGAACATTTGAGCATAAGTGTGGCATAATTGAATATGAATATTAGGTAATAATGTGATAGCTTTTAAAGAGTGAAATGTCCAGGTAAACGGTGAGAATGGGGGAGATTTAGAGGTGGCAGCAGTGATCAGATAAAAGAGAGTGAAAGAGAGCTGAAGCAACAGACACAAGATATACAAAAGGGAGACTCTACAAGGATTCGCATTTTGTAGTAGAGAGAGAAAGGGAAATGAAGGTGTCCAAAACTGGACAAAAATGCTAGCACACATGGTATAGAATAAAACAATTAAGAACTCCATTGGAGAATCATAAAATACAAACTAAGTGTCAATATTAAATCTTAAATAATAAAGTGTACCACATCTCTTAACATTTCCTCATACCTACATAGTTATGCTACAGAAAAACAAAATATTAGGAATACTCAAATGGTACATTAAAGCATTGAACTGATGGGTTAAGAAAGATCTAAAGCAGCATTTAACATAATGTTTAAAACCTAGTATTTCAACATAAACTGATGAACAAAAATAGATCCAGAGACAGAGAAACCAGAACGTCAAACTTCAGGGAAGATAGGGTATGATGGGGGTAAGGAGAAGAGATCAACCAAAGGACTTATATGTATGCATATAAGCCTAATCAACGGACACAGACAACAGGGGAGTAGGGGCATGCATGGGAGGTAGGGGGTAATGAGGGAATAAGGACAGAGATATATAATACCTTAATCAATAAAGAAATTTTAAAAAATAAATCTAGTGTTTAAAATTAAGTTGTAATTGAACCCTGTTAGGTCCATAATAACAGAATTTGTTTCACTAACTTAAATGAGTTTATACTTAAAATTTCTATTTGCTAGATTTTTAGAGCTAACAGTCAATTGTAATATTAAAAACCTGTGAAACTATTAATGTGTAAAGATTTTGATATGCCAGATCATATTAATGTAATTTAATTCAAAATTAATTAAACATTTGTCTTTCAAGAGTGCCTTTTGCCAAATGTTTGTGTCCTAAATACAGAAGAGTCTGGTCTTTTCCTGTTTGTAGCAAATATTGCAATGAATATACTATACTTCTGAGAACTCTTATTTTCCTACTCACTTTTATTGATGACATGAGTTTACTCTCAAACAAAGCACTATATTTCCTTAATCTAATAATTAATATATACTCTAATTTCATGTGATCACTTTCTCATGATGATTAAAGCAAATTTAAAATTAATAAAGAAATTAACATTATTATGCCCACCCATACCAAATTCAATTTAAACTTCAGATCATGAATAAGTCATGAACTTGTTTGAGTTAGATTCTACTGTCTTGTTTCAGATTATGACCATTTCCTTTCTTTTTGATCTAAAGGAAAATGTTTTGCCAGATCATCTGCTGGACATCAAGTATGAAAGGTTTCCCCAGTGGTCCTTAGCATAGAGTAGAAGATTAAGTGCCCACAATATTTTGTTTGGAACCAAGTATACATGTTTAGGAAACCAAGAATGTCCATGATTACTGTGCTTTGGATTAGGGCCCAATACTGAATTACAACCAAGAAGGATTTTAAATATTGCAGCACCATTTTTCTGTCTTACTGAATAATTGGTAACACTAGATTACAAGATTTGCAAGCTCCCAAGTTGCTGTATTTTCATAGGGAAAAAGGTTTCTTTCAGTCAAGCTTAATAAGCTTGGCCTATATCAGCTTTTCTCACATCAGCCCAAGTGTCACATTTGGGCTGGGGGAAGCTTGTTAGCAGTAATTACCAGCAGTAGGTTCTATTATTTGCCAAAGTAATTTTCACTGCTAAGTACCACCAAAACTGCCTCAAGCCTTTAATTTTTTCCCTTCCTCTTGCCTTCCTTTGCTTTCTTTTAAGTTGGTGCATTTTCCCATGATACTGCTCTCTGTGGTGTGGGACAAGGCAGAGGCAAGGCGCTGGGTATCAATGTGTTCTTGAGACACGGGGTCAGGCCTAGCGAAAGCCTTTCACAAACAAGCCTGAACTCTATTAGAGATGCAAATCCACTCTCTGAGTAAGGATTGTTTCAGCCACATAATGGAGGCCAAGGAATTCGCTGCAGCTCCCCTTTCAGCATGGGCCCTTTGTCTCCATCTTAGCAAATTTCAGCAGCCTGTTTAAACTCCAGCTATTGTCCCCTTGGCTTCATAGATTTCTCTGCCTGCCACCAACTCACAATGGGCTGATATGAACATCTTTGTTACTGCTTTTGCACTGTATATCAGAGTAATGTTTCAGCAGATTGAGGCCTAGGAGGAAGAATTAAACCTGTACTACACAGAGCATGATGAATTGCAGGATTTACATATCATTTTGAGACTTTGAGGGGTGCTGGGGCTGTAGGGAGAGGTCCTTGTTGAATGCTGTTGTGTCTCAAAGGATGTTGTTCGAAGACAGTGACAGAAAAGGAAGTGATTTAGATAGTCTCTGACAGCTTAATACACAGAATACAGACAAATTGTGGAAATTCACAAGCATCCTATCCTTTTCTTATATAGAATATACTTAATTCTGAGGCTCAGTGTGCTTCACACAAAGGAACTTTATGTGGAAGTCTCATTTTACTGTTTCAGAACTTAGGTGGGAGAAATACTTTAGGTTCCATTTACTTTGGTTAACGTAAAAAAACTATTATTTTATGACTTCCTCTCATGTTGGAAGCATATTGTTCAGTGTTAAGACAAGTATTGATTTCCAAAACATATCAACACTCTGGCAAATCAAGTGATCCTTTATCTGTGTTTCAGAGTACCTAGGTTGTTTAAAGACATAGTCAAGTGGTCTATAAACTATGTAATAATTTTCCTTCCAGTGTGGAAAGATAATTATTTTTAAAAATCCAGTTGTGTGTTAATACATGTTTAATAACTGGTTCTCCCAGAAAATAAAACTGTATTTCAAATCCAGATTTTATGGTGCACATGCTTCTACCACAGACAGATTTAAACTTGCCAATGTAAGGTCATTGAATGCGAAGTTGGGCAAGGAATATACCCAATTGGCTTCTGTGGACCTTTCAAGCCATCTAAAGGACACAACTAGAAGTATTAGATTAATTTTTACTATTTTGTTTCAAAAGAAAAAATATAGTGATCTTACTAACTTGGGTGAACAATACCATAGAAATTCAGAGATGGGAAAGTAATAGTGTTTAAAATAATATAACACTAGGGATTATAGGGGGTTATCATCTAAGAAACATTGCTTGTTTGGTTGATATAATTTATGTGTGAATTATGTGTGTGTTTAATTTTTATTTTTAACCAGCGTCTTTAGGCTCTGTATGATATGTGATTGGCATCAAAATGAAGGAGCAGAAATGAATCTTAATAGGATCATTTTATATGCTTCGAGTTTCCAAAAGGTAGATGGTTAGGATAGAATTTTTTTTCATTTCTCAATTAAAAGAGAAGAATAATTTATTTAATGGTTTATAATAAATATACTTAAGGGATAAAGTGTTATGATCTCTATTCATGCACCCATTAACATTACAAGACCCCCCATGGATATATACTTACAAAAGAATATAAATTAAGAAAAATTATGTTAAACTCTCATGTTTTATATTCCAAAAATTACTGCTTATAAATTCCAGAATAAACATGTAGTTTTGCAAATTTATACTATTTCATCTGCTGTCCTTTCCACTTTGAGTGGCTTTCCCTCACATTTAGAAATCTTTTAGTGAGCTGTAAATATTTTATATATAAATCTATTTAGATATACATCTTACAACATTTGAACACATGTCTTTTCCCTATTGGCTGATGAGCTCCTTGAAAAGAAACTCAATGTGTTATTGAGGTTTCTATTACCAAAAAACATAGCTGAATTCTTAACAAATTATTGGTCAACAAAAATTAATTGAATCATAAAATATTGACCAGTTTTTCTATTTCTAGTTCTCACAATTTTGTATTCATTCTGGTTTGTTTTCTCTTTGCAATTCCTATTTGAAATAGCCCTCCAATTTGGTGAAAAGTGATATTGTCTGAATAAATTATACCAGCATTCGAACACCCCATTTTTATCATCTGTATTTGCTATTTCCTCAATTGCATTTTCTTATGACAAGATATATTTAAAGTACCCAAATCCTGAAAAAGCAGTTTTCCTATTTTGTTCACATTCATATATTTAACCATATCATTGATTAAGCCTCAAGCTATAGGTCTCATTGGTAAGCAGTGTTATATTCCACTCTGCAGTTTTAAAAATTTGATGGTATTCAATTATATTTGTGTAACTTTTTTGGCTTGTTTCTTAAAAGTGTACTAAATCAACTATGTCATTCAGACATTCAGGATTCACAGATTTCATAATGTACCCTGTCAGCTAATGAAGAAAGAAATCTTATAGCCATAATTCAGTAATGTTTGTGGTGACTAATTTATTGTCTCCCCTTTTGAGAATTTCATTGTAAATCAACCTGTTAGTCATTTAACCTTCACCCCATATGCCATTTACAACTAGTCCTTAAAAAGAACCTAGAGATTAAAAATGGTGGCAGAGTAAGCAGATGCTGCAAGGACAAGCTCCCAGGATCAAACTGTAATTACAACTGAAATACAGAAAAAGTTTATGAATAATCATTGGAAAACTTGAGGGAAAGAACCCTGCTACCTGATGACCGAAAGAGGAGATTGCATAGAAATTGGTAAGATGGTCAGAATCATGAAAGGGCTGGCCAGGCATCCACAGACAACAACTGAAGTCCCTGAGAGATATTTCAGCTGTGGGGGATGCCACTAACTCTGGGATCTAATGCCCAAGCTGGGCTTCTCAGAAGAGAGCACCAAAACTGAGAAGTGTACCCACATAACATCAGACTGTGAAAAGCAGCAGGATGATGTCTGCCAGAGGGGGTGATAGCAGAAAATTCAGGCACTCTCTAAAAGAGCCAACACACAAAATTTTCTGTGGAGCCACCCAACTTGTGCTCTGACAGAGGAAAGGTAAAATGGTCTGGAGCTGTGAGAGAAGAAACTCTGACTGGGGACTCAAAGGATAGAGCTCAGAAAGCAGACACTCCATGTTTCCTGGGCTGAGTTATTCCCTCAAACAGCAGAGGACAGCTTTCCCACATAGATATTTGCCTTGGCTGGAGGGGATGACTGTTGACACACCCTTTTGGAAAAACACATTGCCCTGAGGCCGCTTAGCAGATTACAAATAAGAATTAGTCTCAAGGCAGAGCAACTGCTTCACCCTGTTGAAAAAAAAAAAAAACCCAAAAAACAAAAAAAACTCTCTTCACACCTGAGGATGGTTGCCTATGGGACAATTCAAGTCAGAATTCTATTAGTTTGTAAGCGGAGTTGGTCTCTGTAGGCTTTGAGTCTTTGCCTTATCTAATTAGTCAGAATCAGCCTTTAACACTGCCCTGCACTAAAGATTGAGAGGTGTTAGAGGATCTACCTAATACATAGTCACAAACTCAAACAGACAGCCAAAATGAGGAGAAAAAAAAACAGCCCAAATGAAAGAACTAGAGAATTCTCCAGAAGAAGAGATAAATGAAGCAGAGATAAGAAATTTATCTGAAACAGAGTTCAAAATAATGATGGTAAAGATGCTCAATAGCATGAAAAAATATAGAAACTATGAAAAAAGAACAGTCTGAGATAAAGAAGAATAATACAAAGAACACATTGGAAGAAATACATAGCAGATTAGAAGAAACCCAGAATTAATCCACGAATTAAAATACAGAGTTAACAATATCACTCAATCAGCGAACCAAAAAGAAAAAATACAATTAAAAAAACATGAGGACAGCTTAAGGGAGCTGTGGGACAATGTGTAATGTAACAATATTAGAATAGCAAATGTGCCAAAAGAAGCAGAGAGAAAGGAATAGAGAACCTGTTTAAAGAAATAATGGCAGAAAACTTCCCTAACCTGGTAAAGGGAAAAAAATCTTACAAGTTTGGGAGGCACAGAGAACCCCAGGCAAGAAGAACCCAAACATAATTAATTAAAATTAAATTTAAATTAATTTAATTTAAATAATTAAGATGCCAAAAATTAAACACAAAAGCAGAATCTTAAAGGCAAAAAGAGCAAAGGAAACTGTTACCTAAAAAGAGTTCCCATAAGACTGACACCTGATTTCTCATCAGAAACTCTACAGACCAAAAGGAAATACCATTAAGTACTCAAGGTAATCGAAAACAAGGATCTGAGACCAAGATTATTATGTCCAGCATGCCTATCATTCAAAATAGACAGTCAAATAAAGAGCTTCTCAGACAAAAAAAAAAAAAAAAAGATTAAAGGAGTACATCAACACCAATCCTGCATTACAAGAAATGCTAATGGATTGCTGTAATGAGAAGAAGAAACAGAGAGAAACCTAGCAATACAGAATTAAAATGACAATAAATAAGTATCTATCAATAGCAACCCAATATGTATTTTGATTAAATGCTCCAATCAAAAAGTATAGGATAGCTGAATAAACACACACAAAAAATGACCCAACTATGTGCTGTCTACAAGAGACTCACCTCAAAACAAAAGACATATAGAGGATGAGAATGAAGGGATAAGAAAAAAAAATCCCAAGCAAATGGAAAAGAAAAAAAAAAGGCTGGATTATCAATACTCATATCAACAAAAGAGACTTTAAAATAAAGGCCATCACAATAGAACAAAAAGTCACAACATAATACTAAAGGGATCAATCCAACAAGAGGATAAAACTTTGATAAACATATATACACTAAATTTGGACCACCTAAATATATTTTTAAAATTCTAGAGGATTTTAAGGGAGAGATCAACAGCAATACAGTCATAGCAGGGGATTTTAACATCTACTGACTTCAATGGACAGATAAAAGCTTAACAAGGAAACAGAAACTCTGAAGGACAAACTGGGTCAGATGGATTTATTTGATATTTATAGAACATTCTTCTCAAGTGTACCTGGATCATTCACAAAGATAGACCACATGTTAGGACACAAAACAACTCTCTCAAACTTCAAAAACATTGAAATCATATCAAGCATCTTCTCAGACCAGAGTGGAATGAATTGGAAACCAGCTAAAGTAAATACACCCCAAAACATTCAAATCATGGAGGCTAAATAACATGTTATTAAATAACTAGAGGCTCCGGCCATGAAATTCATGCACAGGGAATGGGGGATGTCCCTCAGCCCAGCTTGCACACTCTCCAATCTGGGACACATCAAGGGATCTCCAACTGCCTGTTTAGGCCCAATCAGGCCTAAAGGGGCAGGCACATATACTTCTCACAATCAAAGACTGTTGGCTCCAAACTGCTCACCTGTCTGCCACTTTGATTGCCCCTAACCACTTCTGTCTACCAGCCTGATATCCCCTAATAACTACCCTGCCAACCTATTTGATATCTAACTGCTTCCCTGCCAGCCTGTTTACTACCAACTTCCCTCCTCTGCTGGCCTGGTCACTCCTAACTGCCTTCCCCTGCAGTCTTAATCACCCCCAACTGCCCTCCCTTGCAGGCCTGCTCCATTCCAACTGTTCTCCCTTGCTAGCCTGATTGCCCACAACTGCTCCCCCTTGCAGGCCTGGAACCTCCCAACGGCTTTCCCCTGCTGCCCATCTTTTGGTGACCATCTTGTATACACATGGGGGCAGGATCTTTACCACTTGGGAGCAGCCCTCTTGTGTGTTTGATTGAGGGTCAATTTGCATATTACTCTTTTATTAGATAGGATAGAGGCCTGGTTCATGGGCGGGGCCAGCTGGTTTGTCCTGAAGGGTGTCCTGGATCAGGATGGGGGTTCCCTTGGGGCATGGGGCAGCCTGGGCAAGGGGCCTGCTGTGGATTGCAGACCAGCCACACCCCTGAGTGACCCAAGCAGAGACCCTGGGATCTGGGATTAATTTATGTTCTATAATTGAAACTTTGTAGCCTAGAGCAGAGCCAAACCTCGCACTTACGTGGTGGCGACAGACATTTCTGTTTGGGTTTATTTAAATTCTATAATTGAAACTTTGTATCCTAGAGTGGAGGCCTAGGCACTAGGACTGCAGAAGCTTGGCTTCCTCCATTGCCCGGGCAACCCTAGCCTCTGCCCTCTCCAGCTCCATGGCTGCTGCCATTTCTTTTGCAATATATCTCCTATAATTGAAACTTTGTAGCATTGAGTGGAGGCCTAGGCTCGCAAGCTCAGGCAGAAAGCTTGGCTTCCTCCATTGTGGGGGAAACCCAAGGCTACCTCCTGCTCTCAGTGGCGGCAGCCATCTTGGTTGGGGTTTATTTGCATAATTTGCTCCTGATTGGCTGCTGGGCATGGCTGCAGGTGTGGCTTTATCAGAGGTAGGGTCAATTTGCATATTACTCTTTTATTAGATAGGATGAAGGTGTTACCAATGAGATGAAGAAATAAAAATAAAATACCTGAAATCAAATGAAAATTGACACATAATGACCCAAAATCTCTGAGACACAGAAACAACAGTCCTGAGAGGAAAATTCATTATAAAAAAAAAAAAACCCACACACACATGAAAAATCAGCAGTAAACTATTAAATAATACAACTTAAAGAATTAGAAAGAGAACAATTAGAAAAGCCCAGAGTAAGTAGAAGGAAGGAAATAGTAAAGATTAGAGCAGAAATAACATAGAGATTTTTAAAAAATACAAAAAAAAATTAAGAAAACAAGAACAGGTTCCTTGAAAGTATAAGTAATATTAATAAACCATTATCTAGACTTATCAAGAAACAAAGAGAGATTACCCAAATTAATGAAATCATAAATGAAAGTGGAAAAGTAACCCCTGAGACCACAGAAATACAAAGGATTGTAAGAAAATATTATATACCAATAAGCTGGACGATGTGAGTGAAACAGACAAATTCCAAGACAAAATCTCCCAAAACTGATCAGGAGGAATCAGAAAACCTTAGTAGGCTAATAACAACTGATGAAATAGAAGCAGTAATTAAAACAAACAAACAAACAAACAAAAACTTCCACCAAACAAAGCCCAGATCTGGACAGCATCACGTGAGTTTTACCAAACATTCAAAGAACTAACACTTATATTTTTCAAACTATTTCAGAAAATCAAAGAGGAAGGAAAACACCAAAGTCTTTTTATAAGGTCGGCATTATCCTAATTCTAAAACCAGATAAAGACACTACAAAGAAAGAAAATTACAGGCGAATTTCCCTGATGAACATAGAAGCTAAAATCCTCAACAAAACATTAGCAAATCACATGGAGAAAATATGCAGATGCCAAATTAGCATAAAAAATCCTCAACATCATTTGTCATTCAGAAAGGGCAAATAAAAGAACAAGACAATATTATAAACCTAGTGCACAGATTCATGCACAGGTGTAGTCCCTCCGCCTAGCCTATTGGGATTAGGCCAAAACTGGTTCTCCAACATCCCCTGAGGGCTCCCAGATTAAGAAAGGATGCAGGCCAGGTGATGGACCCACTTGTGCATGAATCCATGCACTGGGTCTCTACAATACATATAAGATCTTTGGTTAATCTCTTCCCACCCTTCCCTTTCCCTTTTCCTCTGAGATTCATCAGTCTACTTCATATTTCCATGCTTGTGGTTTCCTCTCTTGCATTGATCATCTGTCCCCTGATAGTTAGTGCAAATCATACCTCCCAGCCAGTCAGGTGGTTGGCTGATTGCTTAGGCTTTTATATATATATACTAGAGGCTGGAGCATGAAATTTGTGCATGGGGGAGTGTGTCCTTCAGCTCAGCCTGCACTCTCTCCAATCTGGAATCCCTCTCATAATCCAGGACTGCTGGCTCCCAAACATTCGCCTGCCTGCTTGACTGATTGCCTCTAACTGCTTCTGCCTGTGAGCCTGATCATCCCCTAACCACTCTCCAGCCAGCATGATTGACACCTAACTGCCCTCCCCTGCCAGCCCAATTGCCACTAACTGCACTTTCCTGCTGGCCTGGTCACGCCTAATTGTCCTCCCCAGCAGCCGGTGGAGCTCAGCAGTGGCTCTCTCTCTGAGGTGCTGCCAGCCATTGCCACAGACAAAGAGTCCCTGGGGCCATATAGGGTGGAGCTGACACTGTCAGCTGGGCCCAGAGACTCCGCCCATTCAACCTGAGCACAGCTGAACTTCACAGACAATTGGCCTGGAGGTCAACCCCTCCAAGTGCTAACAATGATTAACTTGAGCTTAACTTCAGCAAGACTGTGCAACCCATATCCACCTCAGGTAACTGGGGAGGCTGAGCCACTGTCCCTAGTAGGAAGTCTACCACACAAAGCTAATTGACCAACTCAGGGAAGCAGCCACCATGTAGAGACATGGAAAGAAATCAGATGTTAAGGAAATGGAGGAAAAAAAACGACTGGACATGGAATTCAAAACCATGGTTATAGGGCTTTTCAAGAGGCTCCTAGAAAAGGTCGAGTCCTATAAGGAAATAAGCAAGACCACAAAGGAAATGAATGAGTCCTACAAGGAAATGAACGAGATCCTCAAGGATATAAAGGAGACTCTCAGGGATATGTAAAAGGACCAACCAGAAATTAAGCATACACTGACTGAAATAAAAAATATACAAAGACCTAAAAGTGCTCTGGAGCACCCCAAGAACCAAGTTAAAGATTTGAAATACAAAGAGGGAAAATCCACTCAGCTGAAAAAGCAAGAAACCAAAAGAATCCAAAAAATTGAAGATAGTGTAAGGGGCCTTTGGGACAACCTCAAGCATACCAACATCCGAATTATAGGGGTGCCAGAAAAAGAGAGAGAGCAAGACAAAGAAAACCTATTTGAAGAAATAGTGACTGAAAACTTCCCATACCTGGTGAAAGAAATTGAC
Source organism: Antrozous pallidus (assembly GCA_027563665.1). Lineage (NCBI taxonomy): Eukaryota > Metazoa > Chordata > Mammalia > Chiroptera > Vespertilionidae > Antrozous > Antrozous pallidus. The sequence continues at coordinate 91,147,410 of CM050514.1, forward strand.
TTAGGAGTCCAAGAAGCACACTGAACCCCAATATATAGGAACCCTAAGAGGACCACACCAAGGCACATCATAATTAAAATGCCAAGAGCAAAAGACAAAGAGAGAATATTAAAAGCAGCAAGAGAAAAACAGATGGTTACCTATAAGGGAGCACCCATAGGATTGTTGTGGATTTCTCAACAGAAACTATGCAGGCCAGACGGGAGTGGCAAGAAATATTCAAAGTGATGAACAGTAAGAATCTACAACCAAGGTTACTCTATCCAGCAAAGCTATCATGCAGAATTGAAGGTGAGATAAAGTGCTTCGCAGATAAGAAAAAGCTAAAGCAGTTCATCACCACCAAACCAATTTTATATGAAATGCTGAAAGATATTCTTTAAGAAGAGGTAGAAGAAAAAGATAAAAGTGTAAATTAGGAACAACAAATATACATCTATCAGCAAATGAATCTAAAAATCAAGTGAATTCATAATCTGATGAACAGGATAAACTGGTGAATGTAACAGAATCACGGACATAGAGAGGGAATGGACTGACAACTCTTGGGGAGAAAGGGGTGTGGGAAGTGCAGCAAGAGACTGGACAAAAATCATGCAACTATGGGAGAGGACAGTGGAGGGGGGTGAGGGCAGAGGTTGGGATGGGTACCAGGTGGAGGGGAACTATGGGGTGAAAAAAAAGGAAACAATGTAATTAATAAACTGAACAATAAAGATAAAAAAATTCTAAGTACTTATTATTTCTCATATAATATTTTCTTCATACTACTTACCATTCCCAAAGCATTACTCTGATCAGTCACCACTCTTATTGAGCACTGTAATGTGTGATTTATTAGTGTAACTGAAATGATTTATTGAAAACATCCATAGCCCTCTTGTTAAAAAAGTAACAACTATTGTATCTTTCTGCAGGGCTATGTCAAGCTTGGTGAATTGCATCATGTCAGATTTCCTAATTCAGAGTCAACCAACTATTGACTGAAATTATTAGTTTAATTATAACTAACCCATCTATCATTCACTTGGAATCTGTATAAATAAACATAGTTCTGGTAACATATGTTGCATATGTTACATGTGGTTAAGTCTACCATAACCAATTTCTACAGACTGGGTAACTTAAACAACAGAGTATTTATTTTCTCACAATTCTTGAGGCTGAAAGTCTGAGATAAAATTTTTAGGAAGGTTGGTTTATCCTGAAGCCTCACTCCTTGGCTTATATAAATAACTATCCTCTTTCTGTTTTGTTCTTCATGTGTTTCTGTCTATCTGTGTCCTAATCTCCCCTTCTTCATACTTACCTAGGGACCACCATAATGACTCTATTTTAACCTAATTACCTCTTAAAAACTGATTCCAAGCATATTCATATTTGAGGTAATAAGGGATAGGACTTCCACACATGAATTTTGTGAATACATAACTGAGTCTATCTATCTATCTATCTATCTATCTATCTATCTATCTATCTATCATCTATCTATCTATCTATCTATCTATCTATCTATCTATCATCTATCTATCTATCTATCATATCTGTCATCTATCTATTTATTATCTATCTATATATCACCTATTATTTATCTAGCATCTAGGTATCACCTATATCTTGCATTCCATAAGCAGGAAGCAATGAACAGCTATTCCTAAGGGAAGGTTAAAATTATTTAAATAATCTTTTTAAGCTTTTGGGAAATCTAGGTCAATAAGGAAATAAGACATTGTCCTAGAATTTTTTTTAAAAGTACCTTTTAAAATGCAAGAAATGGTGATAGACCCTATCATTGAGGTAAGTGTACATATGGAACACACACATGCAGAGCTTACTTGAGATAGTCAGGCAAGATTACCTGGAAAAAAAATCTTGTAGGGAGCAACCAAGATGGTGGCATAGGTAAACACCTATTGTTCTGCCCCATGCAACAATTCAAAAACTACAACAAAACAACAAAACAAACATCACCCAGAATCACCAGGCAGCTGGCTGAGTGAAAACTTCACAAATAAAAGTAAAGGTAGGACACTGAGACTCAGAAGAGTGGCAGAGCGCAGCCTTGAAGATACGTGTGGAAACAGAGGTTAGGAGCCATGGCCACGCGCGCAGACTGTAGGGCTGGCAGCAGCAATCCCCGCTGGACTTCTCCAACGGGGAGGGCGGAGACATCCCACTGCATGGATTCCCTGGTGCCAGGCGAGGTCCGAGGTCCAGGGTACGCACCCTGGAAGCTGGGCGTGGCAGAGGTCTCCTAGTCTGAGGAGAAACCGGGTTGCTTGGAAAAGCAGTTTGCGTGCATAAAGTGTGAGACAGCATAGACGCACGACTTGCTCCCTGGCGACTTGCCCCCTGGTCCCAGAAACCACCGGACTGCTTTGTTTTACAACCCTGGGCAAGACTTTGGGTGTGCAGACTCATTTGGGGAGAGGCAGAGTTGTCTGGCAAGGGATAGAGACTACTGGCTTTCTCTTGGAAGTGCCTGCAGCAATTAACACCCAACAGAGACCTGTGCTTGAGCACCGCATAGGACGTAGCTGACGCTAAGGCTGCCTGCTAAGCTCAGAGACTCCGCCCATCCAACCTGAACACAGTCTCCTTTCACAGCCAATTGGCCTGGAGGTCAAACCTTCTTAGGGCTAACAACAACAAGCTGGACTTAAAGTCAAAAATATTGTACAATCCATAAAGAATTGCAGTAAGAGTACCCACCTCAGGTAACTGGGGAGGCTGAGCCATTGTCCCTTAGAGGACATCTACCACATAAAGCAGCAAACATGCAGAGACATGGAAAGAAATCAGGTGTGAAAGAAATGGAGGAAAAAAGATGACTAGACATAGAGTTCAAAACCACAGTTATAAGGCTTTTCAAGAGGCTCCTAGAAAAGGTCAACACCTATAAGGAAATAAGCAAGACCTACAAGGAAATGAACGAGACCCTCAAGGATATGAACAAGTCCTACAAGGAAATGAACGAGATCTACAAGGATATGAATGAGACTCTCAAGGATATGAAAAAGGACCAACCAGAAATTAAGCATACACTGACTGAAATAAAAAATATTATACAAAGACCTAAAAGTACTCTAGAGCACCCCAAGAACCAAGTTAAAGATTTGAAATACAAAGAGGTAAAATCCACTCAGCTGAAAAAGCAAGAAACCAAAAGAATCCAAAAAATTAAAGATAGTGTAAGGGGCCTTTGGGACATCCTCAAGCATACCAACATCCGAATTATAGGGGTGCCAGAAAAAGAGAGAGAGGAAGACAAAGAAAACCTATTTGAAGAAATAGTGACTGAAAACTTCCCATACCTGGTGAAAGAAATTGACTTAGGAGTCCAAGAAGCACACCGAACCCCAATATATAGGAACCCTAAAAGGACCACACCAAGGCACATCATAATTAAAATGCCCAGAGCAAAAGACAAAGAGAGAATATTAAAATCAGCAAGAGAAAAACAGTTAGTTACCTATAAGGGAGCACCCATATGATTGTCAGCAGATTTCTCAACAGAAACGATGCAGACCAGACGGGAGTGGCAAGAAATATTCAAAGTGATGAATAGCAAGAATCTACAACCAAGATTACTCTATCCAGCAAAGCTATCATTCAGAATTGAAGATCAGATAAAGTGCTTCACAGATAAGAAAAAGCTAAAGGAGTTCATAACCAGCAAACCAATATTATACACATCTATCAACAAATGAATACAAAAATTAAGTGAATTAGTAATCTGATGAACAGGATAAACTGGTAAATATAACAGAATCATGGATATAGAGAGGGAATGGACTGACAATTTTGGGGGAGAAAAGGGGTGTGGTAAGTACAGCAAGAGACTGGACAAAAATCTTGCAACAATGGGAGAGGACAGTGGGGAGGGGGAGGTGAGGGTGAAGGGTGGGATGGGTACAGGGTGGAGGGGAGCTATCGGGGGATAAAAAAGGGGGAGCAATGTAATTAATAAACTGAACAATAAAGATTTTTTTAAAAAAAGGAAGAATTCTTCTTGTTATATGTTGCTCTTTATCTAGTAATACAACTGTGGCTGTTCCCTTGGCACCTACCTTTTACTTTCTCTATCAAACCACTCACCAAACTTTATTGTGATTTTAAGAACACATTGCCCTTCTTTCTTAAATGTAAAATTTGTTTTAATGATGTGTTTTTATTAATGAATTTCATTAATGCTTTGATCCCCAATAACTGAGAGTGAAGATGGAAGAAACGGTGCTCAGTAAACTTTGTAAAGTATGAATAAGCCATAGCCCAGTGGTCAGAAAACCATGGCTCATGAGCCACATGCAGTTCTTTGGCCCCTGGTATGTGGCTCTTCCACAAAATACCATGGCCTGGGAGAGTCTATTTTGAAGAAGTGGCATTAGGAGAAATTTATGTTTAAAAAATTTGGCTGTCAAAAGAATTTTCAATTGTTGTACTGTTTATATTTGGCTCTGTTGACTAGTGAGTTTGGCGACCACTGGCCTAGCCCATTTTGTTTGGTATTTAGAACATGGCCCAGAGTCCTCAAGTTTGATTCCGGTCAAGGGCACACACCTGGGTTGCAGGCTCCAACCCTGGATCCAGTTTCTCACATTGATGTTTCTCTCTCTGTGTGTTTCTCACTCTCCCTCCCACTTTCTAAAAACTACTGGAAAAAAATATCCCTAGGTGATAAATGTGAATGAATTAATAAAATCACCAATGAATAAGAAATTAACTCCTTTGTATTCAATAGAACTTTATGTCAAGTTTTCTAAAAACTAAAAACTCAGCAAACAAAAAGTACCTGCAATGATTCCCCCCCCCCCGTTAAACAAACTTTAAGACCCCTTCAATATTATAACCCTCTTTGTTGTTCTAAGGAAATACTGTGACTCCATTTCCTTGCAAATGTATGTGAATCTCTATTCAGATATATATTATACTTTTTAAAATTTGTATTTGAATATATATGAATATATATATATATATATATATATTTGAAGTTTGATTACTTCTGTGTTCGTGAGCCTTTCTTCACAGGATATCCCCAAAAAACTATGGAAAGGTGGAATTGGGAGATGTAAAAGAATAAGAACTACATGAACTTACATTTAAACACTTACAGGTCATTGTAGGGCTATTAAGTGGCTTAGTTTTAATACTGTTGTGGCTCATTGAATTGGGAAGAAGCTGGAGGAGATGGAGAGAAATAGGAAATGACCTGTCAATGGTGGAGTAGTCAAAACACAAACATTGATCCATTAAATTTGGCTCTTCATATAGGCACAGTTCATAGTGCCCCAAAACAAATGTAAAAGTAACATCAAAGATTAATGATCAAAGATTACCATAAAATATTATAATAGGCCTAGCTGGTTTGACTCAGTGGATAGAGTATCGGCCTGCAGACTAAAGGGGCCCATTGATACTGGTCAAGGGCATGTGGCAGATCATTGATGTTTCTATCTTTTCCTCTCCCTTCCTCTCTAAAAATCAGTAAAATTTTTTAAAAAATATTATAATAATGAGAAAGTTTAAAACATTGTGAGAATTACAAAACTGTGTGTGACATAGGTAAATGAGGTGAGCAAATGTTGTTGGGAAAATGGTGCCAATAGATTTGCTTAATGCACTGTTGCCACCCTTCAATTTGTAAAAAACACAGTATCTGTGAGATGCAATAAAGGGAAGCACAATAAAATTACAAATGCCTGTATTATATTGCTGAATGTTTAGCTAAGTTACTCCACATTATTATTGCCTCAGCAACCATTAGGTTTGGCCAAGTGGCCTGTAGGGACCTTGAACTGGCACTGACCTCTCCTGTAATAACAACCTACAGAGGCACAAGCAAATATAAATCCCTAATATGAATTCTCCAACAGCCCTTGTGATCAATAGTCTTTGATGCCTCTCAGTACCTGATCCTGATGCTCCCCTTAGATAAAATCCCCCTTGGAAAGCTTACTGAAAACTCTATTGTTCAGGTCTGACTTGGGCAAACCAGCCTTAATCTAGACATCCCAAGCTCTCCACTTATTTATTGAAACCCATAGGCCTGCCATCTTTGTCAGGTTAATTTGCACACTCGGTCCTGATTGGCTGTGGGCATTGCAGAGGTATGGTCAATTTACATATCTGTCAATTATTAGTTTAGATACTTAGCCAAGGCAGAAATATTAGATGACATCGTGATTACTCTTGTTATTGGTTGTTAATGTTAGGTCTTTTTTTTTTTTTAACTCTGTGAAGTTCTTAACAATAGAAACTGTTTTTTAACAGTTAAAATGTTTTTAAACTTTTGTATATTCTTCTATCCTATAGCCCTCCTACCAAGGAGCATGTTATTCTGTAAGGCATATAGTAGTTACATTTTTTAAAGTTTTGCATATATAGATGATTATTTTCATCACATTAAGCTAGACATGTGTGAGCATTTGAAATAGTCTCTTTGTAGAAAAGAAGATAACTAGTTCCCTTTTACTTTAGATAGTTTTAAAGGATTTGAACAACCTGTAAAAACTTCGTTCTATAGACAATGCTAATATTTGCATTACTTGATTCTTAATAAAAAATCTCTTTACTCTTTGTCTTTTCAGTTCATTCTCCTCATTGTTAGTATTTCCTAATGTTTCCTCTTAGCAGTACTTTATGAGCTGCGTTGGCACTTGATAAGAAGAGGAGGGCATAAAATTCATAAAATTTTCTAACCTTGTTCTCATTCCAAAGACAGATCTCCCCGTAAAGACTAATTTCTGAGAATTCAGATACCTGGTTTCTTGAAGTGAAGCGTGAAGAAGTGCTCCTAATCATCTTTTAGAATTCACCTACAAATGGATCATAATATGAAAGATTTTTAAATGGCATTAGTATTCAGACTCATAGTTAAGTTTTCACATAATATTCTGAAGAAACATAGACTCTTTCTCAGCAGAATATGCAGTAGAATCCTAGAACTGAACAGGAAAGCTCGCATAAAGGTTAGAACTTCAATGTCGTTCTTACTTTGGGACCAAATAGGTCACATATTACATAGGTTTACATCAAATACCTTTGTAAAGTACAACAATATTACATCATTATAACCTAACAAGCATTTACTGAGAGGCTTTTGTAGGTGGGATACTATGGATGGCACAATGTCAGAAATTAACACAATTACCAAAATAATTTATCTAGAAAATTATTTCATTTTGTGTTAATGACAATATCTACAAAAACAACTTTGGAATCTTTCTATTTGAAAATTAATTGGACTTTGAGAAAGGTTACAATTAACTGTCAGTGTTTTTGCTTTTAAATGTGAAAGAAATGAAGAATAGCCCCTGGTTTTCAGTCAATCAGCAAATTATTATTCATCTGAATATTTCCCCTTTTCTCTCCTGACCAACTACTATACTCAGACTAAAATTCTTACCAGAGTTCAAAATCCTGATATTATTCTATGTACAATAAATATTTTCCTGTTTATAATGCCCTCCAACTTTCCTAGCATCTCTCACAAGTTTGTGCGAATTTGCCTCTTGGAGTTGGATGATTGCTGTGTTTCCTATGAAACCAAATTAAGTGTACAATGTCAGGGCCTTAACCTTCATCTTTTGTGTAGGAAGTGTCTAAGAGAATTGATTCTTTAGATTTTGTGTTCCACGTTTAGATGCATTGAGGATCTCTGCAGGGTTAGCAGGATCCTCAGCTCTGTGGCAAAAAACTAAAAAGCAAGATTTAGAAAAAATAAAATTGATTTCCTTTGGATATGAGCACATTTTCTTTTTGCTTTGTCATTTCTTGGACAAATATATTACCTGTGATTCTCACAATAATGGACTATTTAGTGGAAACTTGCTATATTTCTTTGATCTTTTCAGATAAGGACACTAATGGTAACACCTTCCTCATTGAATAGTAATTATGCAAAGAATCAAATAATAAGGAACAAATCTTTCCAAATGCAATACATTAAAAACCACTCAAATTACTTATGAATATATTTATGCACTATAGCATATTTTCTCAAGGAGAGTCACTTTCAGTTACAGGCATGATTATATTTATTCATCAGTTCACAGAAGACAACCAAACAGGTTAACCAGTAAATGACATTTTATAACTTGGGATCTATAATAATAAAAGCACAGTCAAAGATTTAGTGCTAGTGTATTTCAGGTTCTACAAATTAAACTGTCTTTTTTGTGCTATATTAAATAACTAATGTAAAAATAAAATATATAATAAGTTATACTTAATGATATTTATATGAATTATTCTCTCAACTGTTCTATTTTTTATTTTACTTTACCTGCCCATGGCTAATGTAACACATTTGTTTAATGTATACACTACCAAAGTAACTTTGAAGTAGTCACTTGATAAATCCCTCTGCCTCTTTCTACTATACTTATACAACAGCCCAGTTCTTAAGCCCTAACTTTATAAAGCTAATTTTTCTCTCTGAAAACCTACTATCTAATTTCCTATTTAATCCCTTGCCAATTAATACAAGTGTTTTCCTACCTTTTCAATGCTCTGTCATAGAGTACTGATGTTTTCTCATTTGTCATCAGATTCTTCCCTATGTGTTTTGTGATTTTTGCAATTAGATTTAGATGAGAAATCTAAAGAAAATGTTTTCCTTTTCTTTAAGCCTATCTAAGTATACCTTAAAAGTTACATTTTAAAGCTTAATCTTGAAAGAGCAGAGATTATCGTACACTTTATACAATTCAACATTTAATATATCGAAAGCAGCTCCAGAAAATTATGTAGTTGTATATTGATTTTATGCTAAGTGTGTTTTCAAGGTGGCAAAGATTTTAACCACAAGATTAAAAAAAATATGTGGGCACAGTTATCTTGTAATTATATAAGAACATTTTAATGCTAATATGTACATTCATATTTTACCAGTTATTAAAACATCAAAGGCCTTAGAAACAGTGCAACTACTTACACAGAAATCCTTACAACAGATGTTTCTTTTTATAAGGTACTATGTCAATTGGCTCAGTAATTAAGAGAAGCTTTTCTATGTGTTGAGATGTGTTCCTAACTCATGCCGGGGCACACTGCTGTGATGTGCTGGTATTAGGAACACTTGGGGTTGTAGAAACAATGAAGACCCAGGCACAGGAGAGATCTCGGTGTCTCTCCCAATCTCTTATTTTATGGGTGAGAAATATAAGGATACTGGAGATTAAGTATCTTAGTAAAAATATTCTTAATCAATGGCAAGAGGTAGAGAGGGTAAAGGAGTAGAAAAAAAACTATATTTTATTCCTATATTTTATTAATAATCATCTATATCTGTTAGACATTATGCTAAGTACTGTACATGTTTATTTTTGTTAATCCTCACCTGAGGATATTTCATTGATTTTAGAGAGAATGAAAAGAAGGGTGAGAAACAAAGAGACAGAAACATCACTGTGAGAGAGACACTACCATTGGTTGCCTTCCACATGCACCCTTACTCCATACCCCACCCGACCAGGGCTAGGAATGGAGTCTGCAATTGAATATGTGACCTTAATCTGGATGAAATCTGGGATCCTTCAATCCTCAGGTGGATGCTCTATCCATGAGCAAATCAGCTAGGCCTGTACAAGTTTATTTTCTGTAATCTTTCCAACTCTGAGAAGTAGAGTTTTAATTCTGATTTTACAGATGAGGAAGATCTATAAATAAAATAAGATAACGCAATTTATGGGTCCCAGCACAGAATGAAAATGAAAATGCTAGGTCTGCTACTGAAGAAGGAAGAAACAGTTTTCTTTCTTCTGTAGGTTCTCTCTTGACCTGTCATGGTGTTTTTTTGTTTTTATTTTTTTATTGTTTAATGTCACACTCCCTTGGGAACAGTGATAATCCTTTTAATTTAATTGCTTAATGTCTAACACCTCCCTAGAATATAAGTTCCAGGAGATCCTGTGCCAAGCTGACTTAATGGAAATTCTTAATTTGTATACACATTCCTGGGATAGATTCAGAGTAAAAAAAATCTTCTGAGGTTCAGGTTCTGATATCTTTGTCCCTGATTTAAGCATTGCCTCCCTGGCCACTAATGCTGCCAGTCATTATGAGACAATGTTTCTCAAATAATCTTAAGACTCACCTGACTCATGTGTAAAAACTCTTTGCTCTTTACACCCTCCAACTCCAGGAGATTTTAATTTAATTGGTCAACCAGAGTTCATTGTTAAATGCAAACCAAATCACACTATACCCCTGCACAAGTCACTCCAATGGCTTCCTATTCTGTACAAAGCAAAATTTAAGCCCCTTGCTCTGGCTTACACACCCCATATGTCAGTTCTTTTTAACTTTTTCTCCCAGCATCCTCTCCCCTGCTTGCATACTCAATCTACATTAAATGACCTGCTCTTTGTAAATGTCCAACTTATTTCTGTCTTTGTATTTGAAATCCACTGTGGCTAGAATATTCTTCTGATTCCTTCATGAAACACATTTTCTCATCATTCAGGGCACCTTTTTAAATAATCCTATCTAATAAAAGAGTAATATGCAAATTGATCATACCTCTGATGCACCCACAAGCCATGCCCACAAGCCATGCCCACCAGCCAATCAAAAGCAAATAAACTCCAACCAAGATGGCTGCAGCCACTGAGAGCAACAGGGAGCCTTGGGTTTCTCTGGCAATGGAGGAAGTCAAGCTTTCTGCCTGCTCTTGCCAGCCTAGGCCTCCACTCAATGTTACAAATTTTTAATTATAGAAGATACATATATCCCAATGAAAGTGGTGGCAGCCAGGGAGCTGGAGAGAGCAGAGGCTGGGGTTGCCCTGGCAATAGGGAAGCCAAGCTTCAGCAGCCCTAGTGCCTAGGCCTCCACTCCAGGCTACAAAGTTTCAATTATATAATTTAAATAAACTCAAACAGAAATGGCTGTCACCACCAAGAGAGCAAAAGGCTTGGCTCTGCTCCAGGCTACAAAGTTTCAGTTGTAGGACATAACTTAATCCCAGATCTCAGGGCATCCTCTTGGGTCATTGGTGGGTGTGGCCAGCCTGCAAACCACCACAGGCCCTTCGCCCAGACCACCCCATGCATCAAGGGAACTCACACCCTGATCCAGGACACCCTTCAGGGCAAACCAGCTGGCCCCCACTCATAAACCAGGCCTCTATCTTATCTAATATAAGAGTAATATGGACATTGACCATCATTCCAACAAACAAGATGGTTGCTCCTGTGTGGTCAAAGATCCTGCCCCCATGTGGACACAAGATGGCTATCACAAGATGGCCAGCAGGGGAGGGCTGTTGGGAAGTTCCATGCCTGCAAGGGAGGGCAGTTGTGTGGGATCAGGCCAGCAGGGGAGGGCAGTTAGGAAGGAGCAGGCCTGCAAGGGAGGGCAGTGGGGCAATCAAGCCTACAGTGGAGGGCAGTTAGCAGTGACCAGGCCAGCAGAGGAGGGAAGTTGGAGGCAAACAGGCTGGCAGGGGAGCAGTTAGACATCAATTAGGCTTGCAGGGTAGTGGTTAGGGGGTGATCAGACTGGCAGGCAGAAGCGATTAGGGGCAATCAGGGAGGCAGGCAGGTGAGCAGTTTGGAGCCAGCAGTCTTAGATTGTGAGAAGGATGTCCCTCGAGGGGTCCCAGATTAGAGAGGGTGAAGGCTGGACTGAGGTACACCCTCCATCCCTGTGCATGAATTTGGTGCACCAGGCCTCTAGTCTCTTATAAACACCCTCCCTGACTACACAGATTGGAATCAATCCTTTCGTGAAGTTAATCTCTTTCATTTTATCCAGTTAACATATTACCAACTAAATATATTTACTTGTTTACTGCTAAAATACTTGTCTCATTATTTTTCTAGAATATAAGCTCTAGAAGATCACAAACCATTTTACTCTGTTCACTTGATAGTACCACAGTTTAATCAGTATCTGTCAGTCAATAAGTATGAACTTCTACTTTATTTGTCCTTGACCTCCACTCCACATACACCTTAAATTTCCTGAGTTTATCTTAGAAAGAAAGATCATAACATTTCCTCACCAAAATTTTACCTCACCAGGGCTCTGGTCAGAATGTTTAAACAACAAATGGTATAAAATATGGATAATGTTTGCAACTAAATATATATTACCTAAGGTAAAATATTCATGACTTAGTTTTTTGTGCCTTTATTCTTTTTGGTTTTTATTAATCTCACCTGAAGATATTGGATATCACTTTTTAAAGATGGAATAGAGAGAGAGAAACACTGATGTGAGAGAGACAGGTCAATTGGTTGCCTCCCATAGGTGCTGGGAAATGAACCTGAGTTACGTGCCCTTAATTGAATCTGCAATACTTGTATATCCAGATAGAAACTCTCACCACTGAACATACTGCTGAGGACAAGGTGATTGAGCTTAGAGAAGGATGAAGAGTAGAGATGGATAAAGGTCATATATTTAATCAGATTATTCACTACATAAATTCCTTGCTAATGATTACACTAGTAGCTAGTTGGTAGTTAGGAATTGTTGGATTCTTTCTTACTATTGCCATTTTATAACTTTTTCATATTAAATATCAGAAGCTTCAAAATAAAAAAAAACTTAAAGACACTATATATAAAGTACACTTCATACACAGGTAGAAATACTTTCAGAAGCTAAATGTGGTTCTGGCATTTCCATTAGAGAAGCTCAGCATTGAAACATAGTATATTTAAATTTTATACAATCTGGGATGTGATTTATTTACATAATAATCGTCTTATTACATTTATTTTCTTGAAGTGTTAACTTGCAATATTTTAAAAATTGGTTAAAAAATATTTTTAGAACTTCAATAGCAATTCTTTTATTTTATTATTTTACATTTTTATTGATTTCAGAGAGGAAGGGAGATGGAGAGAGATATACAAACATCAATTACAATAGAGAATCACTTATTGACTGCTTCCTGCCTGCCCTCTTTTGGGGATCGAGTCTGCAATCTGAGCATATGCCTTTGACTGGAACTGAATCTGGGATCTTTCAGTCTGCAGGACAATTCTCTATCCACCAAGCCAAACCAGCTAGGGCAATAGCAATTATTTTATATTGTACAGTTACAACATGTACTATACCTAAATAATGCAGATAAGACAAGGAAAGAAATATTTTAAATGATACATATTCCTCCAAATAAAGATAACCACCATTAACATTTTCATATATCATATGTACACATATATGTAAAAACTAGGGGCCTGCTGCATGAACATTTGTGCATGGAGGTGGGTCCCTCAGCTCAACCTGTTCCCTCTCCAATCTGGAAACCCTTAGGGGAGCCCTCTCCAATCCGGGAGTGTCTGTCTGTCTTTGCAATCATATGCGTGAATGGTCTGAGATCCCAACCCAGTTTGGTTTGTTGCTCACAGAGTAACAGAGGCATTTTTTTTCTTTACTCATTGGTGAGGAATTCCTGGAAGTTTTGGGATATCTTCCCTTTAATTTTTCCTAGACACTCTCACTTTACTTATATCTCTCACCTGTGATTTCCCTCTATCCCCACTGCAACAGTAACTTGCTCCAGGCTCACTTTGCTCTAGTGTTTAGGAGGTCTGTCTGCCACCAGAGCTATAATTCCCAGAATTCCTGGTGTTCCCTGTGCTCTGGGTTTTCTCTTCCTGCTCTGACTTTGTCCCACAGCCTCCCACACTGCCAACTACTCCAAACTCCCAGCTCTTTCTCTCTGCTGCTGGTAGCTTGGGGAGCCAAGTTTCCCAAGCCACTCTACTCTCCACCGGCTCTCTGGCTCTACTCTCCTCCTGGTCCCTGTGTATACAAATTAACCCTCCATCTTTGTCGAGTTAATTTGCATACTCACTCCCCATTGGCTAGTGAGCGTAGTGGAGGTACAGTCAATTTACATGTTTCTCTTTTATTATATAGGATAAAAGCCCATGCTGTACATGTTTTATATCTTTCATTTTTATTTAACAATAAACAGTTTAATATATAGTTGCCTTCCCATGTAATTATATATTATCCTATCTAATAAAAGAGAAATGTACCAGTTGACCATAGCTCTGCTACAGCCCACAAGCCATGCCCACCAACCAATCAGGAGTGAATATGCAAATTAACCCACCCAAGATGATGGTTACTTTGTATATCCAGGTACAGAACAGAGACTGAAGGCAGTGTAGAAGGAAGCAAAGTGCTGCAGAAGGGAGCAAAGCTGCAGATAAGAAAGCTGGACAGCGGAGAAGGGAAGGAAGCAAAAGCAGCAGTGGAGACTGCAACAGGAAGTTACATTACAGTAATCTTCCTGCAATGGGCCTATAGTTTTTAATATTTGCATAAAAAATTCAATATACAAATATAATTATATGCATACTTCCAGTTAATTTATTTACCTTAATTTATTTTACTTCTTCAGTTCTCAGATCAAATACTTGTATTTATTTATCTTGAATCTTCTCTGTCTTAGTCTTCTTGGGTGTCATATCACAAAATAAAATAGACTGGGCAATTTAGAAAATCAAAATTTATTTTCTCACAGTTTTGAAGGCTAGGAGTCTGAAATCAGGGTGAGGGCATAGTTGGGTTTTGGTGAGAACCGTCTTCTGGCTTATAGATATCCTCCTCAGAATGTCTTCACATGGGAGAGGGAGAGAGAGGGGGAGAGGGAGAGGAGGAGGGAAGGAGGAGGGAAAGAGACTTTGCTTTATGAAATTTCTTCTGAAAAGGACACTAACCTTATTGTATCAAATTCTAACTCTAAGACTTCATTTAGCCTAATTTGCATGATATAAATATCCTATATCTAAATCTCTAAGTGCAGTCACATTTTGTGGTTTGGGGTTTCAACACACGAATTGTGGTTGAGCAAAAATGTAATTAAGTCATTAACATCCTTATAGTAAGCAAAGTTAAAGGACTGCATCTCAGAAATTAAAAATAGATTATTTTAATATTTTGATAAGCCAAGCATATAAAAATAAGATACTAGAAAGAGAAAAATGGTGGCAGAACAGATGGACGCGTTCTGAATCTTGTCCCAGGGCACACGGAGGAAACCAGCTGAGGGTCGCGGAGGGAGTGTTTGTTAGTGAGTTGGGGGATGGCTGGGCTTGGGAGAAGGAGGGAGACTGCTGGATTTGCCTTCCCTGAGTGAGCAGCCCCCAGTGTGGCTAGGTTCACCGGCTCAAAGGCGGATTGTGCCAACTTGAAGGGGGAGGGCCTGAAAATATACAGGTGCAGTACCCACTGGACAGATGAGAACCCCAGAACACCAGTTCCTAGTTGGAACAGAAGCAAATTCGGAGGAGCTCTGAGATCCATCATGGAAAGGTCAGATTTCCTCTGGGGTTAAGGGGAGCAGGCAAAACAGGAAGATCTGCTCCTGAAAAAAGTCCGTGGCTGTTCGAGATGGTAAACATGGAAGAGAGCCCTCATAGCTGGTAGCAAATGGGATTCCTAGAAAGCAACCCATTTGGACCTGACAGAGAAGGGGAGCACAACAATTTTGGGAGGGTGCTGGCTGCTAAACCAAAGGGGGAAAGGGGTTTTGCACAGACATACGAGCAGAACCTGAGTTCTCATACTTATGTTTTTTCCTCTCCTAATCTGAGTTTCTGAGTGCTAAGCCAGGAACCTGGGATCGACTTGTGGGGTATACCCTGGGAGACTGGAGGGGCGAGCTGTGTTTCTGGAGCCTGGGGATCAGAACAGGCTGTCACCATTAGAGAGGCACCTCTGGGGCAGCCCATTCCCACAAATCAGTATTGAATACCACAGGGATAGAGGGATTGTAGTTAAGGCTACAGAGGACCAATAGACCCGGAGGTCAATTCAAACACACTGCCACCCAGGGTCTGAAACACAAATTGACTATTGTGTAACACAAACTAAGGAAGCAATTTTATTTCTACTAGTATTAAACCTTTTTTTAGTGCCATTTTATTTCCTCTTTATTCTACTTTGGGATTAGTGTTATACAGTCTATTTTCATCTACCATTTAGTATCTTTTTACTTTACCTAAACTCCACCTTTATGTCACCACTCTCTTGCTAACCTTTCCCCATTTATGGTCTTGATCCCCTTAAACTTTTCTTGCTTTAGATTTTCCTTATTCTTTCCATTTACCTCCTGTTGAAATTTCACCCCACTTACTTATCTACTCTCCAAACACCTGCTCCAAATCTGGACACACCTTTCGTTTCTCTGACCTCACTATCCTAAATTGTTTTTCTTTCTGTCCTGTTGTTGTTGTTTACTTGACTGTTGATTATATCGATATTTTATGCATGTTTGTTAGATTGGTTTGCTTATTCTTTTCTTTTGGTTTGTTTTGTGGGTGTTTTTTTGGCATTGTTTTTTGTTTTGTTTATATTTTTTTGCATTTGTTTTGGATAGATTTATGCTTCTGTGTTCCCTCACCTGCCTTGATATTAGTTGTATGTAGTTTGTATCAATCTCCAGACACTTGTTGCTGGGTTTGTTAGGATTAGTGGCTGTCCTATAGGAGTTTTCAACTGATATTTATAGTTTATTCCCCTTTTATTTCTTTTTACTTCTTCCCCTTTTACCAATTTCATTTTGGCATTCCTTTCTTTCTTCTTTTCTTTTTCTCTTTTTCACTTTCTTTCTTTCTTTAATTCTTTTTGTGTGTGGGTGTGTGTGTGTGTGTGTGTGTGTGTGTGTGTGTGTGTGTGTTTCTCTTACTCTTTCTTTCTAACTTATCATCTAATGTGTCTTTCTCTGGCAATCACCTTTAATTTGGAGTTACCAATACTGTGAATACATTCCTGTTCAGTGGCTGCTGTGTTGCACCTGGTTGTGTTGTATTTTGAGCCGTTAAATCAATGCAGGAGAGTGAGAACTACATAGTCAGACACATGGAGAAGAGAGACCATTGGGAGACAAAGAAATGGCCCGCCAATGAATGAAACACAAACCACACCAGAAAGAGTGGTAAATGAAATGGAAGCAAGCAACCTGTCAGAGAAAGAATTCAGAGAAATGGTCATAAGGAGGCTGAAGAGAATCGAAGACAAATTTGACAATATGAGTAAGAAACAAGAATAATTGAAGAAGAACCAAGAGGAAATGAAGAAGAACCAAGAAGAAACCAAGAAGAAATGAAGAAGAGACAAGAAGAAATGAAAAGTGACATTGCTGAGGTAAAGGACTCCATAGAAAGTATCAAGAGTAGACTAGAAGAAACAAAGGAACACATCAGTGAGCTAGAAGACAAGTTAGGAAAAAATACCCAAGTAGAGCAGCTTCTAGAAGAAAAACATTAAAAAGCAGGAGAGCCTAAGGGAACTTTGGGACAACATGAAACAAAACAACATCTGCATAGTAGGGCTTCCAGAGGGACAGGAAACTGAGCAAGGAATAGAAAACCTGTTGGAAGAAATAATGACAGAAAAATGCCCTGATATAGGAAAGAAAAAAACCACATTAATTCAAGAAGCTCACAGAGCCCAAGCAAAATAAACCCCAAAAGACCTATGTGAAGGCATATTATAATTAAACTGGCAAACACCAACAACAAAATGAGAAACTTAAAAGCCGCCAGAGAGAGACAGGAAGTCACCTACAAAAGAACTCCCATTAGATTATCAAGTGATTTCTCAACAAAAACTTATCAGGCCAGAAGGGAAAGAAGTGAAATATACAAAGTCATGCAAAGAAAGGGTCTGAATCCTAGAATACTGTACCCAGCAAGGCTATCAATCAAAATTGAAGGTCAAATCAGGAGATTCACAGACAAAAGAGGACTAATGGAATTCATTACCACCAAACCAGCAATGCAAGAAATGCTAACGGGTCTGCTGTAAAAAGAAATAGGAAGCAAGAAGGAACACAGGGGTAAAGAACAAAAATGGCAACAAATAAGTACCTATCAATAATAACTTTAAATATGAATGGTTTAAATGCTCTAATCAAAAGACATAGGGTAATGGACTGGAAAAGAAAACACGACCCATATATATGCTGTCTACAAGAAACCCACATGAGAAAAAAAGACACACACAGACTGAGTGTGAAAGGATGGAAAAAGGTTCTTCAGGCAAATGGAATTGGAAAAAAAAGCTGGGGTAGCAATACTTATATCTGACAAATCAGATCTCAAAGTGAAGGATATAAAAAGAGATAAAGAAGGCCACTTCATAATACTAAAGGGAACAATCCAACAAGAAGAAATAACTCTGGTAAACATATACACATCCAATACAGGAGCACCCAAATACATAAAAAAAAAACTCCTGGATGATATAAAGGGAAAGATTCACAGCAATACAATCATAGTAGAAGACTTTAATACCCCACTATCACCATTGGACAAATCCTCTAAACAAAAAATCAGTAAAGGAACATCAATCCTCAATGACTCAATAGACCAGATGGAATTAATTGACATCTTCAGATAATTTCATCCCAAAGCCACAGAATATTCATTATTTTCAATTGCCCATGGGTCATTTTCAAAGATAGACCATATGTTGGGTCATAGCAAAAGTCTTTCCAAATTCAAGAAGATAGAAACCATATCAAGCATATTCTCAGATCACAGTGGAATAAAGCTGGAAATTAACTACAATAAAACAATCCAAAGAAATAAAAAACATGGAGACTAAACAGTATGCTATAAAACAATGACTGAGTAACCAGAGAGATCAAGAAAGAAATAGAAAACATCATGGAAACAAATGACCATAGCACAACACTCCAAAATCTATGGGACACAATGAAAGCAGATTTGAGAGGGAAGTTCATAGCTCTACAATCCTACTGCAAAAACAAAACAAAACACAAGAAACAATGGCAATAAATTATCTATCACAACAACTCAAAAGTTAGAAAGAGAGCAACAAGAAAAGCCCAGTGTAAGCAGAAGGAAGGAAATAGTAAACATCAGAGCAGAGATCAACAACATAGAGACCAAAGAAACAATACAGAAGATCAACAAAACCAAAAGCTGGTTCTCTGAAAGGATAAACAAAATTGATGAGCCTCTAGCCATACTCACCAAGAAGCAAAGAGAGAGAACCCTCATAAATAAAATCAGAAATGAAAGAGGTAAAATAACAACAGACCCCATCAAAATACAAAGGATTGTTAAAAAATACTATGAACAACTTTACTCCAACAAACTGCAGAACTCGGAGGAAATGGATATTTTCCTAGAAAATATGACATACCAAAACTCAAACAGGCAGAATAAAAACAGCTCAATAGACCAATAACTGTGGAAGAAATCAAAGCAGTCATCAAAAAGCTTCTAGCAAACAAAAGCCCAGGGCCAAACGACTTCACAGGGGAGTTTTACCAAACATTCAAGGAAAAACTAAACCTATCTTGCTCAGACTATTCCAGCAGGAAGAGTCAAGAGGATGGAACACTTCCAAACTCCTTCTATGAAGCCAGCATTACCCTAATACCAAAACCAGATAACGAAAACACAATGAAAGAGAATTACAGGCTAATATCCCTCATGAATATAGATCGCACAATCCTCAATAAAATTCTAGCAAATCAGATTCAGCAGTACATCAGAAAGATCATATACACCATGACCAAGTAGGATTTGTCCCAGGAATGCAAGGATGGTACAATATCCACAAATCAATAAATGTGATACATCATATAAACAAATTGAGAGATAAAAATCACACAGTCATATCAATTGATGAAGAAAAAAGCATTTGACAAAATCCAACACGCTTTCTTCATAAAAACTCTCAACAAGATAGGAATAGAAGGATCATACTCAACATAATAAAATCCATATATGATAAACCCACAGCAAACATAATACTCAATGGGCAAAAACTACAATGATTTCCCCTAAGAACAGTAACAAGACAGGGATGCCCACTCTCACCACTCCTGTTTGACATAGTACTGGAAGTATTAGCCACTGCAATTAGACAAGAAGAAGAAATAAAAGGCATCCAAATTGGAAAAGAAGAAAGAAGTACAGCTATCCTTATTTGCAGATGACATGATATTGTACATAAAAAATGTGAAAGACTCCATACAAAAACTAATAGACTTAATAAATGAGTTCAGCAACATAGCAGGCTACAAAATTAATGCCAAGAAATCTATGGAATTTCTATACACTAATAGTGAATCTCCAGAAAGAGAGATTAATAAATCAATCCCATTTACCATCACACCAATACAATTGAGACACATAGGAATAAATTTAACTAAGGAGGTAAAAGACCTATTTGTAGAAAACTACAGGACACTAAAAAATGACATAGAGGAAGATGTAAACAGGTGGAAGAACATACCATGTTCATGGATTGGGAGCATCAACATCATTAAAATGTCCATACTACCCAAAGTAATCTATAAGTTTAATGCACCCCCACTTAAAATACCAGCAGCATGTTTCACAGACCTAGAAAGAACTCTCCAAAAATTCATCTGGAACAAAAAAAGATCCCAAATAGCCACAGCAATCCTGAGTAAGAAGCAGAAAGTCGTTGGGATTTCAATGCCAGATTTCAAGCTGTATTACAAGGCTACTGTTCTCAAAAAGGCCTGGTACTGGCACAAGCACAGACATATAGATCAATGGAATAGAATACAGAATACAGATATTAACCCAAACCACTATGCTCAATTAATATTTGACAAAGGAGGCATAAACATACAATGGAGTTAAGACAAGTCTCTTCAATAAATGGTGTTGGTAAAATTAGACATATACATGCAAAAAAAAAAAGAAACTAGACAACCAACTTACACCATACACAAAAATTAACTCACAATGGATATAAGACTTAAACATAAGATGGGAAACCATAAAAATATTAGAGGAATCCACTTGAACAAAAATCTCATACATATCCTGAAAGAACTTCTTCGCTGATACTGCTCCTGGGGCAATGGAAACTAAAGAGAAAATAAATAAATGGAACTACATCAAAATAAAAAGCTTTTACACAGCTAAAGAAACCATCAACAAAACAACAAGAAAACCCACTGTATGGGAGAACATATTTGCAAATGTTATTAGTGATAAAGGTTTAATCTCAAGGAACAATGTAAAACAGGCACAGTCGCAGAGCCGCCAACAAGAGAGAATGAATAGATCAACAGAGGTGGGGCACAGACCCTCACCCACAAAACTTGCAGGGCCTGAACTCTCACCCCTTCTGAGGGAGGTCTCCTGCCCCCATGGCTGCTTTGCCTCCCACACAGAGCTCAGATCAGGACCCAGGTTACAGACAGAGACTTGGCCAGCAAAAGCTGCCCTATATCTAAATTTAGTCTAGTACCAGGAATGCTCAGGGCCTACTCAAGAATGCAAATAATCCTTTCCACTAATATTTACAGGGTAAACAAAGATTTTTGAGTATTAAAATTGACAGTAAGATTTTTGCTTAGTTTAAACTAAGATTTTTTACTATTAAAATTGACAGTAAGCAGAAACCAGTTTGGCTCAGTGGTAGAGAGTCAGCCTTTGGACTGAAAGGTCCTGGGTTCGATTCTGGTCAAGAGCGTGTACCTTGGCTGTGGGCGCATCTCCAGTAGGGGGTGTGCAAGAGGCAGCTGATCGATGTTTCTCTCTCATCAATGTTTCTGACTTTCTATCCCTCTCTCTTCCTCTCTGTAAAAAATCAATAAAATATATTAAAAGATAAAATAAAATAAAATAAAATAAAATAAAATTGACAGTAAAATAGTAATCAAGTTTTCAAATTAATTTAAATTGGCCAAGTGAAATAAGTGAATACTCGAGAAAATTTAAGTGTACTGGACAAAAAGCTGTTCCTAAAATATTAAGTAAAATATCTCTTAGTAGTTCGTCTCATTGTAAAATTGCCTAACATCCAAAGAACCTAAAGAAGTCATATTTGTATGCAAAAATTAAAATTTATAGTTACCAAGACTGCAATATACAATTTCCAAAAGCTCCCATTAATAAAACAAAAGGGGAGGATAGTGGGGTAATATCATGTAAGGAAAATATCCTGTAAGTACAATACATCTAGAAAATTCTTACTCCAGCAAAGTAACTTCCATTTGTAATGCCAACAGCAGGACACTCTTGAAAAACACACATGGTTTCAAAATAAGCCAAAGGATAATCATTTGGGCAAAAATAAAACGAATCCCAAGTCTAATTTACAGAAAAGATCCCTTTATTAACTTTTCCTGGAGAATATGTTTGTATCTTTTCAGGAAACAACTCCACGACCATATGCAACAATGAGGAATTTCCTGCAACAATGAGAAACTGACAAGTCTGTTACAAATGTGAAGACCGTCCAGAGATGGAAGACACTGATGACACCTTGCCATGCTAGCAGTCAGCAGCTGTGTGTCGCTGCAGGTGGCCCACATCAAACCAGAGAAGGTGGGACCTGCATTGCCACCATATCTCCACCATCCAGATACCATTGCTGACATGTACACATAAGGAACTATTTGACATTGAAAGTGGGACTCAAACATTTTTTGTTCTTATACATTTATTTCCAGTATGCAGATGCAAGATCGTTTTAAAGAAAAGAAACAGAGGGAAAAGATTGATATAGAGGCAAAGAAGTATTGAACAGACTGTCAAACTACAGGGGGAAGGCTGGGGAGGGTGGGGAGTGGGGTTGTAAAGATCAACCTGAAGGACTTGTATGCATGCATATAAGCATAACCAATGGATACAAGACACTGGGACGTGGGTGAGGGGGGTGGTCAGGTGAGGACATGTGTTGGGGTTTAGGGGAGGCTGGGGGGAAGACAATGGGGGGAAAGAAGACAAACATATGTACTACTATTTGTAATACTTTAAAGAATAAAAAAAATTAAAAAATAAATAAAAATAAAAATAAGATACTAGGACTTCTCCAATAAGAATCATGTAATATTTATAGGGGACTTTGCCAGAAAAATGAAGGCTTGCCAAAAGCACACCCTATTCATGCAGAAATACATAAACTCAGGAATTCTAACTCCAAGGTCTATACAATAATATATATTTCTCTCACTTGTAGAATGAGGAAACAACAAAAATGCACAAAAATAAAAGAAATAAAATATTTTACAGGTCTTTATGGAGCATTACACTGTTAGAATCATACTAGTCTATTTTCACCAAAATACTTAATCTATCATAAAGGCTCTTTATTCAAATGTTCACTGGTCTCTCTTGTTAGTGTGCCATCTGATGGATTCTGTTGAATTTGAACATGGTTTCAGAAAGTGTTCTTTGGAGGTGTGTATGTTGTCCCTATATAAATTGATTCAGAGACTTACTTTTTCTCAAAATAATCATTTAGGACACAATGTTGTTTTGGTTCCATGAAATGAACTACAAAATCTGTCCTGCATCTTCTTATAGTATGTAAGTCTCCCAAGCCAGAGGTCAGCATGAAATAATATCCAAATAACTTTCCTAACCATTGGCAAATGTGGGACCACTGAAGGGAAAAAAGTTTCCCAACACATCATCAGAATACTAAAGTGCCAGTATCACCGTTTTTTATTAATGTTGCAGTTGTGATTTTATGAAAGTGTGTGATATAATTTGTCCTATGTGACTCATGGTTTTCTTTTAAAAAAATTTCTATTTTTATTAATCTGCAGTGATATTTTGTTTTTAATTTAAATTCTTTATTGTTTAAAGTATTACATGAGTCTCCTTTTCCCCCCACTGACCTCTCCATGGCCACTCCCACCCCCCAGCATATGCCCTCAGCCTCCTACTGGCTGTGTCCATTGGTAATGCTCACATGCATGCATATAAGTCCTTTGATTAATTTCTTACCATCTCATCCCCGCCCCCTCCACCCCACCCCCGTCAGTCTTTCCTCATAGGTTGTATAGTCTGTTCGATGCTTCTGTGTCTCTGGTTCTATTTTATATTCTTCATGCTATAATTCTTAAATGACACACAAAGTGGAATATATGATTTTATCACATAAGATAAAAATCTTTAAAAAAATTAAATATACCTTCTAAAAGGGTTCTAAATTTAGTAAGCTCAAATATGATGGTAATTGACTATTGGTTCTTCCCTAAAGAATGTGAACTTACTTTGACATAACACATAATCCTCTTAATTTGTTTGCTAGATGGGATTTTAAGTATATTTAATGGCATAATTTACAACTACATAGCAACTAAGAATTTAAATGGATTCTGTCATAGTATCTTTCTTCTAAAGAATAAAACAAATTGAAAATTTAAAAAAGAAACAATTTCTAGGCCTGAATAGTAAAAGAAATAGAAATAACCACAATTTGACAACTCCTTGAGGATTATATTACTTGTAATTGTATAATTTCTCATGAAAATGTTACTATAATCTTATTCGTCTTTAACAGAGGACCTACTTATACTTGTGAGCACTCATAACAAACAATATCGAGTTGATATAGTAGCACTTATACAGATCCTTAAAATGATTAAAGGATGAGCATTTCTATTATTCATTTATCTTCCTATAACAAAAGTGTTTGGTGTGTAGTTATTTCAGATAAATTACTAAGTGTAAAATACAGAAGGAGAAGATGAATGAAACACATACAGATTCCATATATGACTATTCTAGGAGAATTAGAGACCTATATATAATAATAAAAAATAATATGCTAATTAGACCTGGCATCCTTCCAGATGAAGCCAGGGCTGTGAGGGAAGCCTGGGTCCCAGGTGCCAGAGGAAAGCCGGTGCTGGCAGCCTGGGGAAGACAGGCCTAATCTTGCATGAATTTTGTGCATCAGGCCTCTTGTATAATATATAAACTATACTTAATGGAAAATTATGCTTATCATCAAAAGTTTGAGAATCAAGGGAAGTAGTGATACAGAGGAAGAAGAGAGACTTGGGCAGTTTCTTGAGTAACTGGTTATTTACTCTTAAAATTTTTGAAAAACTTGGACCGAGTTGACTGAAACCTGCACATACAAAAACAAGGTCTTTGCTTTGCATGCTTTCAATATATGTGAGTTGCATTTCACACAGCATCATACAAAACACAAGGACTACTTGTGTTTGGGGAATCACACACAGCTGTTATGGGCATTTATTTGATTATTCTAACCAATATTTACTACCTTGCTATTACGCAATGCCAATAAGAAGTAACGAATGAGCACAAAGTATATATTTTCCTACCAGAATCAGGTAGGAAAAAAGCAAAAAGGAATCAGAATAAGTTTAATATTTGTTCTTTCTAGATTTCATATATTTATAACTTTGTAATTATTATTTGTTGAGCATTTCCTATGTGTCACAGTACTTCTCATATATACCATGTCATATGTTTTGCACAGCAATATTATATAGTAGATAGTGTTTTCACCATCTTACAAGCATGAACATTGTGACTCAGAGCTGATTGAGTTGCCAAACTTCAAACAGTTATACTATGGATGAATATGATCAAATTCACATGTACACTTATTTCATAACTCAAAATTATCATCAATTGTCTTGAATCAATTTTGTTCTTAGAGGGAGAACATTCATAGCTGAGAGGAAAAACTGATCTATCCTGGAGACCAAGTCAACTGCCATTTAATTTGGCATCATATTTGAAATTAGTTTTCTCTTTCTTTCTCTTAATGCCAGATTTTGTCACTGAAAATAATATCTAATAAGCTCTCAGAGTAAGCATTTATTACTTTGGTGAATTTATCTAATGCAGGATCTGATCTTAAGCCTTGGGTGCTCAGAAGCTGGATTTTGTTAATATATGTGACCTGCCTTAGTACCTTCTTAAGGTATAGGAGGGGGCACACATTAGCTGAGCCCAAGAAAGTTTTCATGAAGTCAGGATTCCACATCATCCTATATAATAAATGGGTAATATGCAAATTGACCCTAAGGGCAAAAGATCAGGAATGACTGGTCACTATGATGCACACTGACAATCAGGGGGGCAGGCGCTCAATGCAGGAGCTGCTCCCTGGTGGTCAGTGTACTTTCACAGGAGGAGCACTGCACAGCCACAAGCTGGCTCATGGTTGGACAATGTAGCAGCAGTGGCAGGAGCCTCTCCTACCTCCACGGCACACTAAGGATGTCTGACTAATGGCCATGGGGAGCAGGCCTAAGCCATTAGTCAGACATCCCCTGAGGGCTCCTGGGCTGCCAGAGGGATGTCTAACTGCCAGCTTCGGCTCACTCCTCTGGTAAGCCATCAATCAGACATCCCCCAAGGGGTCCTGGACTGCGAGAGGGCACAGGCCATGCTGACGGATACCCCCTCCACTCAGAGCACAAATTTTCATGCAACTGGCCTCTAGTTAACTTATAAACTTAAAATGAGAAATCTTTGCACATGATCTTACTTTCCTGCTAGACAGACAATTGTGTAAAAGCAGACATAAGAAGTTTAGTTTTATAAGCATGGAGTCAGAATTAAGGGATGCAGTGATTCAAATGTTTAGTAGTATTTGTTAGCATAACTTTTTATATATAGTTCACAGAACGGAGGTTCTGCCAAGGAATCCCAATCTAAAGACCTATTGCTTTCCTTATAAGTAAATACAGGTAACTTTTATTTCTGCTGTTTCCCTATTTTCTGTTTTCATGATTAACCAATCATCTGTTAATGGAGTCCTAATGAATATTACTTGGGTGTTGATTTTACAGGGTAACTCTCAGATTTCAACCTTTCAGTATGTTATAAAATGGCCTGCATAACCTTATTTAACTCATACTTACACTTACAACTTTCCATTCCTCATATTATATTTTATGCTGTAATATTTTGTTTCTTAAAAATGGTTAAAAGATCTATTTAGATACCGCAAAGGAATTTCAAACTCAAGTACCAAAAAAATAAAAATAAAAAAAATAAAAACTTGTTATTTTCTGACCTATCTACCCAAGATTTCCAGTGTGCCTTTCATCAGTGAATGAACAACCATCCAATCAGTTGTACACACTATGAAATTGGGAATCTTCTCTGAGAATTCCTCTTCTTTCATTTTTACCTCCCATTCATTCATCTAACAAATATATCTTGAATGGCTATAGAGTTTCAGTAACTGACAAAACATCAATAAAATGCAAGGAAACCCTCCATAACTATTACATTTAGGTTCTGGGAGGAGTACAGACAATACAGAATCAAAACAAATAAAAACTGTAATATGTCAGAAGTTGGTAAGTGCCACACCCCAAAATAAAACTGTCTAAGAGGACAATATTATACAGTATGTGAGAAGACAAGTGCTTTTACAGACTGTGAGGTCAGGGAAGGCATCTCTGATAAACTGGTATTTAAACCTTTATAAAATTGTATAAAATGATGTTGATTTTAATTCTTAAATTTTGATCATATCTGTCTACTTCTTTCTGTCTTTACAGTTAACACAATGCCCAACCTCCATGAAAAGTCACCTATCAGGTCACCTCTGATAACTATATTTGACAGAAGAGCACACTTTCTGCACTCTAAAACCCACCACCTATTTGTGCTTGGCCAGACTTCCCTTGGGCCACTCCCAATCAGCGACTCAGCAGCACGGTGTAGTCCAGGTAGCCCATTCCTGGAAGACACAGGACTCACCTGTAAGAAAACAAACGTTAGCTCAAGAGCTTTCCATCAGTGTGTTAAACTCTGGGCTAAGATTTTGTTTCACAAATGTATTCCTTCCCTATTTCCCTCACAAAGAAAAGAGAGAAGGAATACTAACATGCACATATTGAGCTCTCCCATATTCTTTCTGGCCCTCCCTCCCTCCCTTAATACTGTGAGTACTGCACACAATGAAAAATCTCACCATGTCATCACTACTGCTTAGAACCCTGTAGTTTCATTCTATTGCTCTTCAGAGACTTAAATCCATAACAGGGCATTCAAAGCTCAGCATGGTTGCACCTCAGACCTCTCCCCCTCTCACCTTGCCAGCTCCTATTTATCTGCCCTTCTTTTGTCCTTTAAAGGTGCCCTGCTTTCAGCTGACATAAGCCTCTACAGTCTATTCCCTTTGCCAGGAGTGCTCCAACACCCCATTTTTCCCATCTGCTTTTTGTTTGTTTGTGTTTTTTAGCAAGTAACTCTTATTTATCCAACGGTTTTTCTGTTCATACTTATGCTGATCGCCATTTCTCCTTCATCTAAATCATATTCCTCTATTTTACCCTTTCACATCCCCTAAAGAACACTTATAGTAATGCATAATTACCTTCAAAGTCTTGGTCTAAGTTTGCAATTATGCATTTATTAGTATGATTATTTGATTAATGCCTGCTTTCCTCACTAGCCTATAAGTTTATTTCTTTATCATTCTTGAGTCCCAGAATCTAGCTCAGTGTTTGACCTAAAGTACACATATAATTAATGTGTATTAAATGAAAGAATGAATAAAGAATCATTTTTCTTAGGAAATATAATTAAGCAGCATATCTTCTTGGAGCTTATTTTTTTCTCAACTATAAGCAATTGTAGACATTCTATACTAAAACAATTATCTACATCATAGGAATATAAAAATACAACATTGATATAATGTGGGTTTTTTTGTTTGCTTGCTTGTTTTATTCTTATTGACTCCATTTTAGTTTGTCGAATTAGTACTGTGCAGGAATATAAAAATACAACATTGATATAATGTGGGTTTTTTTGTTTGCTTGCTTGTTTTATTCTTATTGACTCCATTTTAGTTTGTCGAATTAGTACTTGGGAAACAACATGCCTTCTGTTTCCCAAGACTAGATAGAAGAAACCTTCTCCATTCAGACACAATGTTCACTTCACAATGCAATCAGATAAGAGATTTCCAATCACTTCTTATAAAGCCAGTGGAAATATAAATGATCCCTCTAAACTTTCACCTTCATTTAATCAGCTTTTACATTCTTAACCACAGCCTCTATTCTGACTTTATTAACAGTATTGGTTTTACAACAGTTGTTAGGGTAAGCATTCCCCAGACAGACAGAATATCCATTCCCATAAAACATTTAGGTAAAAATGACACTCATTTGCATAAATTGACTTAAACATTCCAACATCCATAATCCCATCAACCCTTTAGTTAGAAGAATTACCTTTATGCTATTGTAGCCCAAACAAGGGCTTTCCAAAGGGTTTTGGTACCATAGATCATGGGGCTTCTATGTCAAGAAGCTCAGAAACTTCTCTCCTCTACCTCCTGACCATTTTACCGCATCTGGTGCAAAAACTTAGAATCTCCAGTGAGGGGTTGAGTCAAGGGAGTCTGGGATTTTTTTTTTTTTTGTCAGCTTTCATTTTGATTCAAACCTCCCCCACCCCCAACCATTGCTAGAAGCAATCACAGGTTAGATTTCCCAATATAATCTTTGAATCTTGGTTTTCAAAATGTCTCCAAACCAGTATAAATAAAGCAGACTTGTTTTGGGCTTTTTAATTCCAGGGGTTCATTGGGGGGTCTTTCTAGTCTGCACCACCTTAGGTAGTACTGTTTTCAAACCTTTCATTAAATCCCATTAATGACAGTTTATTCATATCTAGCCATCTAGGGCCATGGTGCTTGGGGTCCACTCATGGGCTCTTTCTCTAGGGGCTTCACTTTGATGAATTCTGGGCAGCTTTGTTGGCTGAGATTAGCATAGACAAACACTGAGGGAGTCCTTAGTGGCAAAAGCTTTGGGTATCTCTGATAGCCATGAAGTCTGCTTGAGCCCTTGGTGGTGAAACTTGCTGGGATCTTCAGGTCTCCTTTTCTTTCAAAAAGGTAGATCACAGCTGAGGGGATCCCTTTTGAAGGCAAGCCATGTGGGACTATGGGATGGTCTGACATAGGTAAATGTCGCCTATGATTTTCTATGTGGCCATCTTTGATATCTGTGTCCACTGGGTTGCAATAGCTCTTGGCCTATATCCCAAAGCTCTCTCAGAGCCATTTTCATCAGTAAGTAGTTGTGATTATTGTTTTTCTCGAGGTACAAGTGCTGGGACCTGCTAGTCCACCAATGTTGCTGATATCACATTCCTAAATGGTCACTGTTTCTTTCATTTTCCTGTGAAAAATAATGATGGTCCTTGGGGAATAGGAATTTTTAGAATGTATTTACTTTAGCTGGGGTGCTTAATGGTGCTAAGCTCAACTGGGATAGTCTAGGATCCAAGGGAATCCTAGATTCCCTAGCTGATTTTGCTTCCTCCAAAGGAACTAATAACTGTCCTTCATACTGACACTTGGCTCAGGAGACTGAGAGGAGAGAAATTTCAGGCAATGATGAAAGGTAGAAGAATTTTTTTAAATATTTTATTGATTTTTTTTACAGAGAGGAAGGGAGAGAGATAGAAAGTTAGAAACATCAGTGAGAGGGAAATATAGATCAACTGCCTCTTACACACCCCCTACTGGAGATGTGCTCACAACCAAGGTACATGCCCTTGACCTGAATTGAACCCGGGACCCTTCCTTCTACAGGCCGATGCTCTATCCACTGAGCCAAACCAGTTTCACCAGGATTTCTTTTTATAGAAAAAGATAACTGCTCTGTTTAGAGCAGAGTCAACCCATTGAATTATTTGGAAAGATTTCTCAGTTTGACAAGATTTGGATCACCAACCTTTCTCAAAAGCTGTGGATATATCAGCCATTACACTGAAGGCCAATCCCAAATATACCCACTCAATCAGGGCACTTGGGAAGAGATACTGATCTAGACTGCTGAGGTGATCCTCCCCAGGTAAGGCATATGGTTGTATAAACTGATCTATGTGACAGGGATTGGAGGCCCAAGGATGATCATAGACACCCAGACGTATCTGTTGGAGACCATGAGGCTGGGAATCCCAGGATGCGTTCCATCCAGAGGCACCAGTCTCTCCAGATTGCTTGTTACCTAAAGTCTTAGGTGGTTCATGGCCACAAGCATTCACAATGTTGAAACTCTTGGGACAAGTATTTGTAGACGTTATGGTAAAGAAAATGGTTTGGTTTGGTGATTCTAGTACCATACTTAGCTGACATTGTAGCAGCTGTTTCCTCCTTTTGATGCATTGAATCTTGAACCAAGACTTTATTACTGACTCTCAAGTTGAGTGGCTGTAGTAAGCTCTGCCATGGTATCCCAATGTGGGTACTTGGTCTTTCTAAATGCATCTGTTAGTATTCTAAGCTGTTCTGGACTAAAGGTTGTGCAGTACCGGTGAGCAGACTTTGCTTTTCCGCCATAATACCTTTTAGAAGTAGAATGATCCACTGTGTCTGTTTCTAAGTTCCTGAATTTTGTCTCTGATATAAGTTTTAAGACTTTTTATCAAATGAGAAAAATAAAACATTAAACACTTGTTATGTGTTCATTATACAGTAGGTACTACTAAAGACTCTAGAGCATATCTCCATGTTGCTGTATCATGGACCTTTTTAAAAAAATTGTTTTCCAATTATGCTCCAAAATATTCAGGCACTATAAAATATGCTTTTGCTTTACAAACAAATAAACAAAAAACAACTTTAAAATACCCTGTGTATGACTGAGACCAATGCACAGCATCCTGGGTATAAGTTTAATTTAGTTTTGACACATTTTATTAGTATTTTCTGTTCAGTTGTCTGTCTTTTCTTAGAATATAAATCCCTTGATGGAAGTAACAGGTCTTAATGAGAGCAAATATTTATTGGGGATTTTTCTGTGCCAATAACCATATTAAGCACTTTAATAAACTCTGTTAATTCTAC
This sequence comes from Antrozous pallidus, assembly GCA_027563665.1. Taxonomy (NCBI): domain Eukaryota; kingdom Metazoa; phylum Chordata; class Mammalia; order Chiroptera; family Vespertilionidae; genus Antrozous; species Antrozous pallidus. The sequence continues at coordinate 91,179,003 of CM050514.1, forward strand.
TGACAACTCTTTTTTATTGCAAGCACTTCCAGAATAAAAATCTCATCATGTCATCACTACTGCTTAGAACAGTTTCTTATTTGCTCTTTCTTTCTCTCTACTTTCCTCCCTCACTCTCTCTGTCTCTCCCCCTATCCTATGTGTGTGTGTGTGTGTTAGATAGAGATAGAGATTTTTAATTAAACATTTTCTTTTTCATGTAAACTTATAATTTTCTACCAAGGGAATAAAATTGGAAAACTTCTAGAAAAAAAGCACTTTTAAAAATGCTCCTATCTGTCTATCTATCTATCTATCTATCTATCTATCTATCTATCTAATCTATCTAACTATCTATCTGCACAGCGACTGTTATAGCAGAACAACCTAAATGACCAGAATGACCAGATAATCTGTTTGCTATGATATGCACTGATAACCAAGGGGCAGGTACTCAACACAGGAGCTGCTGCCTGGTGGTCAGTGTGCTCCCACAGAGGGAGCACCGCTCAGCCAGAAGCCTGGCTTGCTAAGCAGCAGCAAGCCAAACTGTAAGGAGGGAACAGGCAGGCAGTTAGGAGTAAGCAGGTGGGTGGTTAGGAGCCAGAGGGATGCCTGACTGCCAGTTTAGGCCTGATTGGCAGTTGGACATCCCCTGAGGGATCCTGGATTGTGAGAGGTGCAGGCTGGGATGAATTTCATGCTCCAGAGCTCTAGTATAAAGAGAAAATAGCAGGAAATACTAACTTGAAAGATAGAATATATTGTTAGGATTTTTAAAAAATACAGCTTGATCAGAAAAAATATCTGCGAGATTTAAAATTAGGCAGATCACCAGCAAAAGGAAAAAACATTTTTACTGGTAAGATTTCCTTTTTACAAATGAGAAAGAAAAAAAAAACAACAAAACTATAAAACTACTGTTATGCATTTGTTTTTACTTTTAAGATCAATGTTAGATTAGCAATTTGTTTTAAATTAAATACAGTTGAACTGTGTAGCTTCTCATAGTGATACTGTTTTCAACACCTTCACCATGTTTCTGGTTTTCATTAAATTTATCCTATCTTGTAGCAAATTAAACATTATGTGTGCATGAAGACTATAGGAAAGAGATTTAGCATGATTTTCTTTTCCTTCTCCCAGAAACAAATGTAGCTGATGTAGCTGCATTAGCAGGAAAAAACAAACAGATGCTTGAATCTTATGCCAACCTTTCATGTTTTTTATATCATTATAACTAGTTAAATCAATAGTTTGGAAGAATTTTTCATCAATGTCATTTACAAATGATAATTCGTGGCATGTAAAGCATGCTGATGTTTTCTTCCTCCTTTATTAGTGAGCTCATTTTGAAATGAGCAATTTCAATAAGTGATAGACTTTTTCCCTCTACATTTTACATCTCTTTTTCTTCCTATTGAATAGTCTCCAATATTTGCCAAGTAAATGGAAACTTTTTAAAAAAGCTAGTTGTCTTTGAGTTTAAATATCATTGCTTTGTTATGTATGTAAATATGAGATCTAATTATGTATATATCCTGAAAACTAGCATCTATTGTTCAGTGGCAGACTAACGGCAGGGAAATGCTTAAATTCCTGAAGTATAACAAAGTAATAAAAATTTTCCTCTAAGGAAAGTTGTATCAAAAACGATATAGTAATTTAGTCAAAGCAAGTGGGAACAGATGACAGAGTAGACTGTCACATCATGTCATATAGTAGTGTCATATAGAACCACTTCTATGTGAAGATCTGAGTATAAACCCCTGACAAAGATACTTACAGAAATCATGTCATTAGGCTGAGACAAGCTGAATTGGGCTATTCTATGTGTTTTGAGTATTTTTCTAGAATGATTCATTTCCATGAAAATGAATAGCTATAGTGAAATAGTAAGTTGTGAGTGTATTTACCTATATTGGAAAGGCTAATCTGACAAGATAGTAATGATGGAGTAGGATCTTCACATGTCTTGTAAGTTATTAATTTTATTTGTTCCTTGACAGTGTATGGATGTTTTGAATGTCAGTAATATGAGTCTCAGAGGGATGTTTATATACAGTTGGAATCAGCAAGAATGGACAATTCTATAGAGTTTTGTCATTGTTACTTAAAATATTTTCACTTTGAAAACTTTTAGGTAATAGGTAGCATTCTAACTGACTGGTATGAGAAACTTGGGGATTAGCAACAAAGGAAATTTTCATATTAGGTCAGATGATCCTAGCTACTAAGGTTAAAGGGGCACACTACTAAATATAAAAATAGATGTGTCAAGGTAATACAGTTTTTTAATGTAGCAAGTATATATGCAAATAGCATGAAACTTCATACTTCCTGTTGAACTGTCAAATCATTCTAGAAAGAAAGCTTCCAAAGACAGAATGTCAAGAAATGATGGTATAATACTAGTGATTTCATTCAACCAGAAAGAACCCAGTATGTTGTCAGTACCCTTTCGGTACTTCTATAAGGAAGACAGAAATTACTTCCAATATTGTCATGAAAATTGGACAGCATAACTTCTCCTTTCATTCTTTATGATGGCAAATGCATATTTATAGCTCTATAGTGATGTATCATGGATAATAGAAGTTTTTCATTACAAATGACCTTAGGAATGAGCAGATCCTTATTTGTGAGATGGGAAAAAATAAAAGTCAGAGAGATCAAGTGACTCACTCAAGGTCATCACACAGATTTTTAAAGGTGAAAGCAGAAACTAATTTTATACATTATTTAAAGTTCAGTGTTGCTTTTTGTACTGCAACATGCCAGAGTTAATTTTATAAAGGAAAACAAATTTGGTCATCTAAGAATGTAGGACAGGTTGAGAGTAACACAAAACTATCTACTTATTTAAATTTTTTACAATTTCAAGGAACAAAAAATCAAATGGACACATTAAGGAGCAGACTCAAGAAAAGATGTAGTCAAGTACTTTCCACAAAGGACCTAGCCTGCTGCAATGGTTTGCAGATAAAAACTATCTTTCATTTTTATTTAAGAACTAGAGGCCTGGTGCATAATATTCTGCATTGGGGTTGAGTGGGGTCCCTCAGCCTGGCCTGTGCACTCTTGCAGTCTGGGAACCTTTGGGGGATGTCCAACTGCTGGCTTAGGTGGGGAGCAGTCCTAAGCCAGCAGTCAGACATCCCCCAAGGGGTCCTTGGTAGTGCCACAGAGGCAGGACAGGTTCCTGCCACCACTGCTGTGCTCACCAGCATGAGCCCAGCTTCTGGCTGAGCAGCAGTTCCCCTATGGGAGTACACTGACCACCAGGGGTCAGATCCTGCATTGAGCATCTGCCCCCAGGTGGTCAGTTCACATCATAGCAACTAGTTGTTCCACAGTTTGGTCTATTTGCATATTAGCCTTTTATTATATAGGGTGCATCAATAAGTATAAATGTAGAATTTTTTTTAGGCAAGTGTGCTGGTCAGTTGAAATTAGTCATTCCTTGAAATCTCTGTAGGAAAAGGATTATTTAAATGTCAAGATGAGGTAATGTAAGCTATATTTACTTCTACCTAAGATAATTACAGTAGACTAAAAGGTACCAGAGTCTTTAATTCCACAAATATTTATGAACAATATATTTGTCATTTTTATTCTAAGATATATGTGGAAATTTCCCTTTAATTTACTTAATTTCAGATTAGGTCCATACAATAGTGAGCTAATGTTTTACTTTGTTTTGTTTTTCATTCTCTTGACCAATGTAGAATGTACTTTAAGAAAAGTATGTGAACTAAGATACTGACATTGGACTACAAAAATACAAAGCATTATTATTTATAGAGGACCAGAACATAGGTAAATTAATAATATAGTTCCCTCAGGAGATTCCTCATTTCTCTTTGAAGGATGGTACTCTTGGGGTCAAGGTTATGGTAAAGGAACATGGGAGAAATTCCTTTGCAGCTGCTTGCTCTAAGCAAGCATGTGGAAAATAAGCAGATGACTTCAATTTGCATTACTCACTCCATTCCTGACATTTTGTGCTAGCACACAAATACATACCATGAACTGCATAAGAGCTATATTCCCACATGCCTGATATTTGAACTACAATATGTCAAAATTGATTTGGAGAAGAAGGTGTTCTGTGATAAATGGTATATTTCCTGTTTAAATAAAAATGGGTAGGTCTTCACCTCAGTTTCTCTAAGATAGCTGAAACTCTTTGACTTCTTTTAAAGAAACACCACTTAAAATGAGACTCCACCAACTATATTGATCACATGGCCATCTGACAATGAAAAGTCATTAAAATTTTAATGTATATTTTTAAAATTTAAGAATATTTTTGATAAAAATATCAAAATATTGAGAATTTATAAGTAAATACAACAGAAAAGACTTTAGACTTGAGATAGAAAAAACTTCTTTGCTTCTTGGTTTGTTTTTATGTGGCCCTGGTTATAGATCACATAATCCAAGCCATTCTATGTCTATATGTGTTTTCCCTTTGTGTATCAAAAAAAAAAAATGACTATGGCATTGTCCTCAATTTTTGTTAATATAAAATAAAAGTTGTCCCTGGTGTCACACAACATATTCACACACTTAATGTTTTTCTCCGACTTGTTTTTCTGCTACATGTTTATGGGTTTTTTAAAAGCTATTAGTTCTCAGTACCAAGATGGCAGCATAGGTAAAACACCTATCTTGCCGTCATACACAGCAATTTTAATACTACAACTTAATGAAGGAACAAACACCATCCAGAATCACGGGAAAGCTGGCAGAGTGAAAATTCCACAAATAAAAGTGAAGATAAGACACTGTGACTCAGAGGAGTGGCTGAGGACGGCGTTGAAGATACGCACAGAGGGAGGTTTGGAGGAGTGCGCGCACCAGCAGATAGGGCGGGCGGCTGAAAACCAGCCAGTTTTCTTGAACGGGGAGACAAAGAAATCCCCCTGGACTGATTCTCCAGCTCTGGGCGAAATTCAGGGAACCCACTATAATACGGGGTAAAAACTGGACAGTGGGAGGGCATGCTAAAGCTCCGGTGCTGCAGGGGTCTGCGGGCTTGTGGAGAAAGCAAGCTTGTGCGGAGTGAGCATGAACTTGCAGAGAGCACTTGTGACTTGCTCTTTCATTTGGGAAACCATCAGACTGCATTGTTTTGCGACCTTGGGTAAGATGTTGGGTGTGCAGACTCATCTGGGGAGAGTCTGAATTCTCCGGCAGCTGGTGGAGCTCCATAGCGGCTCACTCTCAGAGGTGCTGGCGGCCATTGCCCCCAGCACAGAGTCCCTGGGGCCACATAGGGTGGAGCTAACACTGTCTGCTTGGCCCAGAGACTCTGCCCATCCAACCTGAGCACAGCTGAACGTCACAGACAATTGGCCTGGAGGTCAACCCCTCCAAGTGCTAACAACGATTAACCTGAGCTTAACTTCAGCAAGACTGTGTAACCCATATTCACCTCAGGTAACTGGGGAGGCTGAGCCATTGTCCCTTGTAGGACGTCTACCACACAAAGCTAATTGACCAACTCAGGGAAGCAGCCACCATGCAGAGACATGGAAAGAAATCAGATGTGAAAGAAATGGAGGAAAAAAAACGACTGGACATGGAATTCAAAACCACAGTTATAGGGCTTTTCAAGAGGCTCCTAGAAAAGGTCAAGACCTATAAGGAAATAAGCAAGACCTACAAGGAAATGAACGAGACCCTCAAGGATATGAACAAGACCTGCAAAGAAATGAACAAGACCAGCATGGAAATGAATGAGTCCTACAAGGAAATGAACAAGACCTATAAGGATATGAAGGAGACTCTCAAGGATATGAACAAGGACCAACCAGAAATTAAGCATACACTGACTGAAATAAAAAATATTATACAAAGACCTAAAAGTACTCTAGAACACCCAACAACCAAGTTTAAATTTTAAATACAAAGAAGTAAAATCCACTCTGCTGAAAAAGCAAGAAACCAAAAGAATACAAAAAATTGAAGATAGTGTAAATGGCCTCTGGGAAAACCTCAAGCATACCAACACCCGAATTATAGGGGTGCCAGAAAAAGAGAGAGAGCAAGACAATGAAAACTTATTTGAAGAAATAGTGACCAAAAACTTCCCACAACTGGTGAAGGAAATTAACTTAGGAGTCCAAGAAGCACACTGAACCCCAATATATAGGAACCCTAAGAGGACCACACCAAGGCACATCATAATTAAAATGCCCTAGAGCAAGAGATAAAGAGAGAATATTAAAAGCAGCAAGAGAAAAACAGTTAGTTACCTGTAAGGGAGCACCCATACGATTGTCAGTGGATTTCTCAACAGAAACAATGCAGATCAGATAGGAGTGGCAAGAAATATTCAAAGTGATGAATAGCAAGAATCTACAACCAAGATTACTCTATCCAGCAAAGCTATCATGCAGAATTGAAGGTTAGATAAAGTGCTTCGCAGATAAGAAAAAGCTAAAGGAGTTCATCACCACCAAACCAATATTATATGAAATGCTGAAAGACATTCTTTAAGAAGAGGAAGAAGAAAAAGGTAAAAATATAAATTATGAACAACAAATACACATCTATCAACAAATGAATCTAAAATTCAAGTGAATTAATAATGTGATGAACAGGATAAACTGGTGAATGTAACAGAATCAAGGACATGGAGAGGGAATGGACTGACAATTTTTGGGGAGAAAAGGGGTGTGGGAAGTGCAGCAAGAGACTGGACAAAAATCATGCAACTATGGGAGAGGACAATGGAGGGGGTTAGGGTGGAGGGTGGGGTGGATATCAGGTGGAGGGGAGCTATAGGGGGGAAAAAGGGAACAGCGTAATTAATAAACTGAATAATAAAGATAAAAAAGCTATTATTCTTTTTAAATAAATAATCTTATATAATAAAAAGGTAATATACAAATTGACCATCACACCCTCACACAATATGGTTGCCCCATGTGGTCACAAAATGGCCATCACAAGATGGCCAGCAGAGGAGGGCAGTTGTGGGCAATCAGGGCAGCAGGGGAGGGCAGTTAGGGATGACCAGGTCTGTGGGGAGGACTAGGCCTACAGTGGAGGATAGTTGAGGGCAATAGGGCCAGCAGGGGAGCAGTTAGACATCTATCAGGCTGGCACGGTAGTGGTTAGGGGGTGATCAGGCTGGCAGGCAAAAGCGGTTAGGGGCAATCAGGCAGCCAGTCAGGTGAGCAGTTTGGGAGCCAGTAGTCCCAGATTGTGAGAGGGATTTCAGACATCCCCTGGGGGTACCAGATTGGAGAGGGTGCAGGCTGGGCTGATGGACATACATCCCCCCAGTGTAGAAATTTTGTGCACTGGGCCTCTAGTAAATAATAAGTGTATAATTTCAAGAGTTTGACATTTACATTCACCCATATAACTTCCACAATTGAGACATCAAGTATTGTTTGTTTCAAATTTGTTTGTAACAGGGAAATCTATTTAGAATTAAGAACTTGGATATGTATCTATTGTGGGTGTTTTTCTCTCTTTTCCACATCCAGCGCGGAGAGAGAGATTGGGTCCAGTTTCTGAGTAGAGGAGCTGGGGATTAAGAAATAAAAGTATAGAAGACAAAGATGCAGTAATAGGAAACATAATTGGGCCTTGGTGGAATGTCTGTTCTCTCTGATGGAGAGGCAGCATCTGACACCCAAATGCAGCAGTTTATTTATTTATTTATTTATTTATTTATTTATTTAATATATTTTATTGATTTTTTTACAGAGAGGAAGGGAGAAGGATAGAAAGTCAGAAACATCGATCAGCTGCCTCCTGCACGCCCCCTACTGGGGATGTGCCCGCAGCCAAGGTACATGTCCTTGACCAGAATCGAACCCAGGACCCTTCAGTCCGCAGTCCGATGCTCTATCCACTGAGCCAAACCGGTTTCGGCCAGCAGCAGTTTATTTATATTCCAAAAATACAAAGGTGCAGAAAACCATTCCCCCCTTAGCTAATAGAAAGATGTGCATAGGAGCCAGGAAGGCTGGTAAACAACCTTAATTGCTCTGAAAGGTCAGAACTGAAACATTTTTAATTAAAGCAACTTCCACCTCTGTTTGGTTTTTGTATATTTCTGTTATTGGAATCTCCTGGCTAAAGGCTATGAGCGGAACCCATAGTCTTAACAAAAGGGACAGACAGGCGCCTTGGATTTAGCCTACAAACAGTTAAGAAATGCTCCAGGTATCTTGCCTGGGCCGCCCCTCACAATCTATATTTTAGGATTTTAAAAAATCTGACAGAATATTAACATTTATTTATCTAAGGCTCAAGTAGCCAGAGATACATCAATGAAGAGAATTATGAATATCTGAAGACTTCCTGAAATTATCTGCAAAAAATGTATAAATATTCACATGCATATTTTTCAGATAAATGTGTTCATAGCTTCCATCAGGATCTCAATAATGTCTCTGGCCTTCCAAAATTCAAAACTTGCTGAATAGCTTAAAGCTATCATAAAATAAATGAATTTCCAAATTTTTTTTTCATTCTTTGGCTTATGGTAATATCTTTCTCCTCAAAACATAGCCTCAATTTAATCATATCATAATCATTTACCCATGAAATATATATTAATTTTCTATTTTATGTAAAGTATAGTACTCTAAGTTCTGAAGATAAAAAGATAAATAGGAAATAGCCCTATCTATAAAAGAAAAATCTCACAGCCTAGTAAACCTACAATATCTCTGCTGTTTTATTATGACAAATTTATTAAATGGGGGAATCATGCATTATATTGTAAGTACAACAGGATTGAGAATTAATTTAAATCAAGTGTTCAACTAAACATAGATGATTATTTCATAATTAGTTATACCAGAGAAATCTATTTAGTTTTAAGAACTAGGATATACAGGCATGTTTCTCTGAAGATTCTCTGATATCTATATGACTACATCCCATAGCGATTGCTAAATTAAAGTAAGTGTAGATTGATTTTGACCTTTTCCATATGGTGTTAATAGTGGATAAATTTTTTATAGAAATTAAAACAGTTTGCTTTGATAACCTGAGTTGCACTACTTCAAAGAAGGAATGGAATTGTCTGCCTGATGATACTTGCAGGGTAATCTTTAATTTTCCAATAAATAGAAAAAATAAAGGGGGTAAAGATTTGAAACAAATTTTTCACTGAAGAAATTTTGTCTCATGACTTTAAATGCTTTCTTTTATATGCTTTTTAATAATAGTAAGCCAGTTGTAAAGGTGTTTATGTCATTTTAACCAATGATCAAATAATAGGAAAAAAGAGGATGTATATTTAAAATGATAATTTGTTATTTCTGATCATAGTTAGAAATTTAGGCATTGAAGACTTTGTTTTGTCCTCCATTTTTTGTAACTTGTTCTCTACTTATGAAGTCATTTGGTCACAGCAGAATTTTCAGATCTGCGTTGTCTTCTAAGTCCAATCATCACTTAATTAGAAGACATTTAAAGCTCTAGCCAAGACCGGTTTGGCTCAGTGGATAGAGCGTTGGACTGCAGACTGAAGGGTCCCAGGTTCGATTCCAGCAAGGGCATGTACCTTGGCTGCGGGCACATCCCCAGTAGGGGGCGTGCAAGAGGCAGCTGATCGATGTCTCTCTCTCATCAATGTTTCTGACTTTCTATCCCTCTCCCTTCCGCTCTGTAAAAAATCAATAAAATATATTTAAAAAATTTTCTAAAGCTCTATTCCCAAAATATTGGAGTCAACATTATATCAAAAGACCTATTCAGGCTTTGTAACTCAATTATGTAACTTAACTAATGACTCCTTTCCAAAAATATGATCTAATTTGCAGTTATAAAATCCAGAACATGATATTTTCATGTACAATAATTTATGGGGTTCAAAGTAAACAAATATAATTCAGAATATTTTTACAGCAATTGATGGTGCAATAATTTAAAGGGATGTCTAATAACTTACTCAAGTTGATTTCGTTCTAGAAAGGAAAATCATAGAAAAAGAAACAACTATTTAAGGTGTTGGCTCTAATGACTCTACATTTAAGGCAAAGTGAAATTGTGCCTACACAGAAGTTAGATGGAAAGTTTTCTAGAGTGAGTGCAAATTGACTAAAATGGTCATTTCAAAAATTCCAAAAACTTTAATGACCTTTAATATTTTATATGTAAAATACAATTAATATTTTTTTACCTTTATATAAGTAACAATAACCTAGAATAGTTCTTTTGGGAGGAAGAATTAAGATAAGACACCCCCCCCCTAATTTTAAAATTTCTTGAATTAGTAGCCAGAAAAAGAAAGATGGCATACGGAACAGATTCTATTTATCAAAAAAACTGAGATTAATGGGGTAACTCTGATAAAAATATTGACTTACACAAGCTGGTTTCTTTTAATCTGTCTGAGATAAGCTCTGTTCTTTTTGAGAAAGATCCTGTCCTCATAATTTCTTCAGATACTCTCCTAATTCCCTCCATCTTCAAGATAGAAAGATTCTGATACTATACATTTGGGGTAGTTGTTTAATTGATGTAACAATAGCTAGAATCCTTGTACTGCTTCATTAAAATTTTAAGTTTAGATGAATAGTCATTGTCATTCTTATTTCTGTATTAGAGGAATTTTAGACACATCAGGTAGGATGATATTTATAATAATAAAAGCATAATATGCAAATGGATGTCCAGACGACCATGCTATAATGCCCACTGGGATCAGGCCAGCCAATGCAGATGTGATGCGATTGGTTGGGGGCATGGCCATCACCCCATGATCACCTTTCAGCGAGAGGCCCAGGCCACAGACCAGTGGGCTGTGGCAGATGGGCAGGGCCTACCTCTTTGGGATGATCTATTGTGGGGCTTCCAGACTGTGAGAGGGCACAGGATGGGCTGAGCATCTCCTCCCCTCCCCCCAGTGCACCAATTTCATGCACCGGGCCATTAGTGGTAATATCAAAAGGAAAATTGAGCAAGAATATAAGTCATTTTGACAAATGCTTTACTGAACAGTTTTTCACTTAAATCTGTTTATTTATCACTAGAGGGCCAATGCACAAAATTTGTGCACAGGGGTGTGTGTCCCTCAGCCCAGCCTGCACCCTCTCCAATCTGGGATCCTTGAGGGATGTCCTACCTAAAGGATTGGGCCTAAATGGACTGTCAGACATTCTTCTCACAATCCAAGACTGCTGGTTCCCAACACCTGTCTGCCTTCCTGATTGCCCCTACTCACTTCTGCCTGCTAGCCTGATCACCCACTAACCACTCCCCTGACAGCCTAATTGATACCTAACTGCCCTCCCCTGCAGGCTTGTTTGCCTCTATCTGCCCTTCTTTGCAGGCCTGGTTCTCTCAACAGCCCTCCCCTGCTGGCCATCTTGTGGCAGCCATCTTGTGTGTTGGAGTGATGGTCAATTTGCATACTATTCTTTTGTTAGGTAGGATTCCAAATATTGCTCATTAGGTAGTAGAAGCAACAATCAACCAAATAACAACAACAAAACATAATGCCGGTATGGCCTGCCATGGTTAACATTAAAAGAAAATTATTGTTATTTTTCTTTTTAATCTTTATTGTTAAGATTATTACAGGTGTCCTCCCTTCCTTCCCCCACCCCTATTCCCTTCTTCCACCCAGTTCCAGCCCCAACTCAGGCCTTTCCTATCCTATTTGCCCATAGGTAATGCATATATGCATATAAATTATTTGATTAATCTTTTCCTGCCCCTCCTTCCCTCTGAGATTCATCAGTTTGTTCCATGTTTCCATACCTCTGGTTCTATTTTATTCATCAGTTTATTTTGTTCATTAGGTTGCTTATTTGTTTATTTTGAATTTTAGATTCAATTATTGATAGATATGTATTTATTGCTATTTTATTATTCATATTTCTCCTCCTCCTCCTCCTCTTCTTCTTCTCCTCCCTTCTCTTCTTTTTATTCTTCTTCAGAATAACAGAAAGTCTAAAGCTATGGACCTCACTATTTTAGAAAAATGATTTTCAACTGGTGTGTTACAAGAATTTTTAAAACATGCAATACCTGACTAATTAGTTATGGGCACTGACCTATTTTTTCTTAGATTATCAACTTAAAAATGACAATAGCCAACACAACAATAATTGTACAATGTAAATACCTGTATTGAACCATACATACATATCATAAAATATAGTTGCATTTATTGGTCATGTCACATAATAAGGTTGTATCTGATCGCTTAATTCTTGGTAATATAAATCTTTACATACAAGTATAGAATCTGATTTGTTAAAAATTCACTTTGGAACAAAAAGTGTAAGTAATCACTATTATTATTACTTTTTTCGTAAATCAATCAAAATTATTCCTGGTTTTTTTTGTGTGTGTTTTTTTTTTGGCATATCAGCACATATATACATTTTTCTGGTGTGCCACAAAATTTTAATAATTAGTTTATGTGCGCTTAGATGAAAAAGGTTGAAAACATCTCTCCTAAACCTTCCAAATAAGAATTTTCACATATGAAACAAGACATTTATTTGTATTTGCATAGAAATTTTTAGATGGCCCTGGTTCAACTCTTGGTTAAAAAATATTCAGACAGTTAACCAATTTTTGGAATGCAAATAAGGCATGTAACTAGTCATTTGCTAACTTATTGTTGTAAAGTTGAGTAGTTTTGAATTCTGGCTGCATAGTAGAATCCCTTCAGGAGTTTTTTTTTTTTAAAGCCTGATAAGTGGATATTAGGACTCAGTGTTTTATAAAAGCTCCCAAGTTGATCTAATGTAAACCTAGAGCTGAGAAATATTAATGTAGACAAACTACTCGACATATAATAAAAATATAGCATGTTTGTTTTTCTTCGTTATACTTATACTGTTTGGTTATAAGTGTAAAAATTAATTTCTGTATTTCTCTTTAAGGTAAATGAATGTTGTTTTTATTTTTTCCAAAGTGTTTAATAGTATCGTATTATTTATTAGTTATATTAAGATAATTCTTATAAATATAAACATGTGTTTAATATATACTTTAATTAATTACTTGAATTAATTTTCTCTTTTTTGTAACTAAAAAGGGAAAATAATGCTAGCTGTTTCTACAAATATACCAAAAATATAAAAAGGCTTAAAAACAATAGAATTGCATTTCTTCTATAAAAGTGCTGGGCGAGTTTGCAAGTCATCCATGTGATGATGCACTAGACATTCATCCCAGGAACTGAAACAGATGGAGACTCCACTGTGTTTTTTCTGCGATGACTCTGAGTGTCAGTTTTCCAACTCTCTGTAAGGGAAAAAGTACTTTGGATGACTTTGTATCTCAGACCTAGAAATGCATACATTAAATTCATTAATATTCTCTTAGCTAGAATCAGTGAAAATGTATAACCTAAATGGAGGCCAAGATATATAATCTCTCTGTGAAACCAAGAATAATGTTAAATAACTATCATTGTCTGCCATAATTTAAACTTGTACTCTCTGAATAATTATTTGCATTGTTCTTCCCATAAGTGCTTATTGTATTTAAGTATTAAAGGCAATAAATCATTGTCTTTCCCTATGGCAGATAACCCACAGCCCCAGGCAGATGCTATGTTCAACCCCATGTACAGGATCTCTGCTGAACCCTCTCCATAAAATCCAGAAGTTTTTCCCAATGGCTAAAAGTAAAGCTATCTGACCACTTCCAACCAAAAATATATACAATAAACATTGATGGAGTAGGAGTAGTAAGAACACAAGAAAAACTTTTTGATTCAGGAAAGATACACAATAGTTACTGGTCAATAGCGATGATGAGTTAATACATCTGTGTTACTGTGTGTGTGTGTGTGTGTGTGTGTGTGTGTAATGCAAAACCTTTGTTTCATTTTCTTCCTGCAGCATCTCATCCAACATTCTTTAATTCATGTTCAATTCATGAAATTTGTCTGATTCTAGACATTGAAACTGGGCACTGTTTCTAATATAGGTAACTATGTCAGGACATGTTATAAACAATAAAAACCTTAGTCTGACCCAAAGAAATGACTTGGTAGTTGGTGGGTGATGTAATGTTTTATAGTATAACTATTATTTATTACATCCATAAAAAACGAAAATTTTATCATAAATTCATTATATAGCCAATATATAATTCTATTTTATAAAATTTCTACAATGACCAGATTATGTGTGCATCTGTGATAGAATTTTTATCAACTGCCAAAAAGTATATTTTCACATCCAACTCTTGTTCAGACTGAGGAATCTTAAAATAATACTAAAACATGAGCCAAAAATGTGTTTTTATTCCAAATCCACTCAAGTTGAAGGATGACAGCTATAATAAACTTCTATACTGTTAACTGAATATCTCTTATCTGATTGTCAGTTCTATAGAAATTTTTCAAAATATTTCAGAAAAATTGTTTTGATCATTTATATTTTAGAACAAATATTACTTAAGAATATGCACATAATTTGTACAAATTTAAAACTGAAGTTTGTATTCAAAGACATTGATGCATTTAAATATTGTAAAGGCTGCTCCTTTACCAAAAATTAAAAATAAGAATTGATAACTCCCTATTTAGACAATGATATTTCTATACTAAATGTGTAGTTTCCACTGAGCACCTGTATTTTACATTAATTTGAACTTTAATAATTTTTAAAATAGTACAAAAAATTTGAAATTAATGTTAGTTACTACTTTTCAAAAATAAATGTTTACTTTCAGTGTTTGTTTAAAAATAAAAATGAAACCTCAAAATAAGAACTATTTCCTAACCAGTTTCATTTACTCTGTATGTATTACGATTTATTTCATCTAGGATTCCTTCTGATTCTTGGGTAAACCATGTTTACAATATTACTTTATCTTCTTATGCTGAGTAATAAAAGCTGAAAGTAGCTTGATTAGATTGAACTCTGAATAGACAGAATTCAGAGTATTATATAACTTGCTTAGTAATCAACTTGAGTCGTGTCAACAGAGTAAAATCAATTCTGGTCCCATACTAACGTTTCAGATAACCAAATTGAGTAACCTTAGCACAATTATATTACCTTTGAGGGTACACAGTAAATGCTGGCAAAGATGACAAAGTTCATAGGGAGTTAATCAAAAGCCAACTATAAATAAAATGGGAATTTGAATAAAGTAATAAAATAAAGTCAGCTTCTATGAAGGAACAAATTATATCTTGCAATTTGAGTTTTCTGTTGATTTACTTATTTCTTTTCAAAACAAAGTAAGTACCCACCATATTCCAAGCATTCTTCTAGTTTCTAGAATTTTAATAGTGAACAAAAATGAATGGTTCTGCACTGAAGTTTGGGTTATGTGAACAAATAAACAGAAATACAATATAATTTCAAATTTTGCTAAATAATATGAAATAAATTAATGTTATGCAGTTACTGACATTTAACTAAGATTTGAAAAACAAAGTAGTTATCCAAGGAAACAATAAGCTTATTGTTATTATAAGCACTGAAAATATACTGGCAAAAATATTTTATGAAATGAAATGATTTGGTGATATCAGTAAATGTAAATAAGCTGACATCACTGGCTGAGAAAAGAGCATGGGATGAAATGGAGGTTGAGATATATATAAATGTCAGGCAATTTTAGGGTCCTGTAGGCCATTGTAATAATTTGTCGTCCTTTCTTAAGTGCAATAGGTGATTATTAAAGGTTTTTAATTATTTATTTATTTTTATTTTTAAAAGATAATTAAATAGTTTTATTTCTATATTTTAATGATCATTATGATATCTAAGGGACTGAAGGGATGATAGTTGGACCAGGAAAGGGAAAACCAATTACAAAGCAGGAGATTGTCTTTGAGAACAGCAGACAGAGATATGGTGGCATAGATTAGGATGATAAAATGAAAAGAGATAGTAGTAGAATATGGTATATTTTTCAGGTTAAATTGATGAAAATTTGTAATACATTGCAAAAGGGCAGGCAAATAGAGTTAAAAAGGAAACTCCTAGACTTCTGAGTTGAAAATAAAAAAGAAATACTACTTAAAATAAAAAGAGTTTTTGACTCACGGAATATCAATCTTGAGCCTTAGATTTGTGTCAATTCTTCTTGCCTCTCAAGTGTTATGAGGATGAAGAAGACAGACTCAAATTGATGCAAAATGCAGTGGGTTTTTTGTTGTTTTTTGTTGTTGTTGTTGTTTGGTTTTTTTTTATAGGTGAGGAAACCTTAGCTTAGGAAACCTGGATATCTTATAATGGGTTGCATTCAAGCCTTTCCAATCTTTGTCATGGTAGAAGACTTGATCTTTATTTTACAGGATGCCAAACACATTTGTCCTCTGCCCCAGAGGGTCACACTATTTTATTTTCCAAGGATGTTCACTGCACAAATAACCTTGAAAAGGTAGTCTAAGGTAAATGTTGTCAGTGTTTATATTTGCATTGTGCAAGAGCATAAGAAACCCATGAACAACTAACTGTCTTCTAATTTGAGGCACATAAGAGTACGTTCCGCAAGAAAAAAAATGCTTATGTTCAAAAAGAGGAAAGAAAGAGAAGATCTGGAGAGATGGAAGTACGTTTATGAATTGATTGTTTAAATATATGTCCTGTTTTCTCAGTAAAGTAAAGCTAAAGTCATAAAGAGACTGAATCATGTGAATTCATCATTGTAGAAATGTAATAAAGAAGACATGCTGGAGAAATTATTGCTTTGAGGATATTGATCATGAATTCATAGTGATATTGATCTATCTGGTTATATGATTTTCTTCAGAAATAAATAGATTCCAAAGAGGCTGTTTCCCAGGTTATAACAACAGAAGTAAAAGGGTCAGACAAATTTTAAGTATTGTATCAAAACAATTACATTGATAAATTATGACAACTAACATTATTAAGGAGAGAAGTGTTGAGAGAAGATTACAAACTGAAAGAATGTGAAAATGTCATTAGATTAAGTTTTAATAAGATTTAAAACCATTTTACTGGGATACTATAATAAGCAAACTTTAGAGAGGTTTCAGAAGAGAGTGGAATATTTGAATTATTTTAATGGTAGTATATTTTAGTAATTATTAAGTGTAATTGAGGAAATGGGTGAACTGGAAGGAGTGAAGTAAGTTATCATTGGACAGAATATGGAGGTCAAGTAGCAGAGAGGCAAAGATGAATAAATTTTTGTGGTAGTTGTTGAAACTACCTAGAATGATTGCAGGAGTAGGTATGGACACAGAATATGATCATTGAGTCAAAGACTTCACTGATTTAATGGAATAAAGAAATTGGTATTGGAAATTAATGAGGAAAAAAGAGGGTGATGTAGCATCCTAACTAATAAAAGAGTAATATGCAAATTGACCATCACTCCAACACACAAGATGGCTGGCCCCATGTGGTCAAAGATGGTCATCTCCATGTGGACACAAGATGGCCACCACAAGATGGCCCACAGGGGAGGGCAGTTGTGGGCAATAAGGCAGGCAGGGAAGGGCAGTTGGGGCAGCCAGGCCCACAGGGGAGAGCCATTGGGGACCTCCAGGCTGGCAAGGGAGGGCAGTTAGGGGAGACCAGGCCAGCAGAGGAGGACAGTTAGGGATGACTGGGTCAGCAGGGGAGGGCAGTTGGGGGTGACCAGGCTGGCAGGGGTGGGCAGTTAGGAGTGACCAGGCCAGCAATGGAGGGATGTTAGGGGTGACTGAGCTAGCAGAAGAGGGCAGTTGGGGTGACCAGGCCTGCAATGGAGTACAATTAGTGGCGACGAGGCTGGCAGGGGATGGCAGTTAGGGGCAACTGGGCCAGCAGGGAAGCAGTTAGGCATCTATCACGGAGCAGAGGAGTGGTTAGGGGGTGATGAGGTTGGTAGGCAGAAGTGGTTAGGGGCCATCAGGCAGGCAGGCAAGCAGTTGGGAGCCAGCAGTCCTGGATTGTAAGAGGGGTCCCAAATTGGAGAGGGTACAGGCCCGGATAAGGGACCCCCCCCACCCATGCACGAATTTTGTGCACAGGGCCTCTAGTCATGAAAGAGGCTTAATGGAGCAAGTAGTTTTAAAAAAGGAACATAGTGAGTTCTTTATTCATTTTTAACTATCAATTTATAATAATAATAAATATATATATGTGTATATATATATATATATATATATATATATATATATACACACATATATATAAGCCTAAGCAACCATTTGACCATTCAATTATTTGACCAGTAACTACGATGTGCATTAACCAGCAGGGGCAGGTTAGGTTGCTGCTGGGCGTGGCCAATTGGAACTGGGCAAGACAGGCTGGACATGCCCTGGAGTCCTCCTGTGCTCCCTCCCCAGGCTGATCATGCACTGTGGGGTCCTGGATTGCCAGAGGGTGCAGGCCAGGCAGAGGACCCCATTGGTGCATGAACCCATGCACCGGGCCTCTAGTTGATTATAATTATAAGATCATTGATTGATAATTAGAAATGTTTACCATATTTAAACATAACCTATATGTAAGCTCATTTTTATAGTCAAATATTTTAAAGGTGTCTCATTTCTATTAATAATATTTTAATTACTTGTTAAATGTTTTTACTTTAAAAATGTCTTTGTTAGGTCCAGACATCTAGAAAATGGAAAAACAAAACAAAACACAATTTGATGTTATAATATAAATGACCTCAATAATTTATTTCAAAGTTAAAATGCCTGAAGTCATTCCACCAGTATTTAACCTGCAGTAAGACAACATTCTGAGTACTGTGTTTAATTTTTATTGCTGCTATTGGATGGACTCTACTAGGATTGCAAAAGTCAATCAAAATGGCAGTTAAGTAATTCAGAAATGAGATATAAAAAATGAAGTTATAAACCAAGGATTAACTTATTAGCAATTCAAGTACATTTTTATATACAGAAACACACATACATAGGCACACACAAAAGCTAGTTAGGACAATATTTGAAAATAAGTTGACAAGGTTAACAAAAGGATCAAATTACATGAGCTAAAGAGTGAAGTTCTATAAAATGGAGAAATTAAAGATAAACTATAAGGCTAGAAAGTACCTGTATGTTTTATAAATGAAACATTTACGCTGTATGTACTACTCTTGAGCTACACTTAGATACAGGAGAAATATATATTTATATAAAAGACAATTTATTTATACTGTTAATTTGTTAGTTTATTGTACTGTGTTTATAATAATCATTTTTATGAATACTAGACTATATTGCAATTTGAGTTAATTTTAAATGCTAATAATATGGTATGTAAGTTATATCTCAATAAAGAAGTTAATTTTTAAAAATGGCTCACAGACCTGAATATACAATCTCAGCAAAGAAGACATAAATTTGGCAAATAAGCAGATATTTAATTTTCTGTGTAGATACTCTCTGTTCATGGATAGAAAGACTCACTGTGGTCAAAGTGTCAGTTCTTCCTTAACTGACCTATAGATTTGATAAAACCTCATTAAAATCTTTTTTTAATATATTTTATTGATTTTTTACAGAGCAGAAGGGAGAGGGATAGAAAGTCAGAAACATCGATGAGAGAGAGACATCGATCAGCTGCCTCTTGCACGCCCCCTACCGGGGATGTGCCCGCAGCCAAGGTACATGCTCTTGCCGGAATCGAACCCGGGACCCTTCAGTCCGCAGGCCGACGCTCTATCCACTGAGCCAAACCGGTCTAGGCGAAATCTTAACAAATTATTTTGTGAAATATGACAAGATGATTCTAAAGTTTATTTGGAGAAGCTAAAGATCCAGCACAGCCAATACAATATTAAAGAAGAACAAAGTTGGAGGACTGACAGTAATTTTATGATGTACCATAAATACAGTGATCAAGACAGTGACAAAATGACAGTCAATGAAACAGAATAGAAAGCCCAGAAATAGACCTACATAAATGCAGTCAACTTATTTTTTTCAAAGGAGCAAAGACAATATAATGGAGCAGTTAGTCTCTTCAATAAATAGTGCTGGACATTTGGACAGCCACATGCAAAAAGAAAAAAAAAAATAAATCTAGACACAAACCTTACATCCTTCACAGAAAATAACCCAAAATGGATCACAGACTTAAATTTAAGATGCAAAATCATAAAATGCCTGAAAAATACAGATGAAAGTCTAGATGACCTTGGTTTGGGGTGAATTTCAGGTACAATGCCAAAGATATGATCCATGGAAGGAAGTATTAATAAACTGAATTTCATTAATTAAAAACTTCTGCTCTGTAAAAGACACTACCAAGAGAATAAAACCGAGAGGAAATGATTACAAAAGGCATATCAATAAAAGACTTATATAAAATACACAAAGAATTATTTTTGAGACAATTTTATTATATTTATTAATTTTGACACTATTACAGATGTCCTCCATTTATAACCCCACTTTTGCCTATTTCCATACACTCCTGGATGTTGTGGAGCAGAGGCGAGTGAAAGACCACTGGAGCTCGGACCAAATTAAAATTTAGGGAGCCTTTATTAGCCGGTCTGGAGACTGCTCTGCCATCCTGACGCAGGGAGACCAGAGAGCAGCCCCGACCCTTTGTGCAAGACCACTTTTAAGCACATTAACCACATCCTGTTTTTGCACAACAAGCAACCCAAGACAAAACAGTTTTTCCCAAGTTACATCAGAGTCATGCTATTGATGACCATGCTACCCACAGGGTAATCCTTTTCTTCAGAAAGCTGACAGTGTTCTATCTTGCAAGGCCTATGTGCTGGGAAGGGACCATGAGACCATATCTCAAGGCCTGACTTGGTGTCAGCACTGACTGCTCTATTTGGGGCATAGTCCACGGCCTCAGTAGTGCTCAAAAATTCCCACTCTATAACACTGGACCCCTTCATCTTGTCATTGTCATACTGTTGTCTTTATGGGCTATGCATATTTTGGCTAATCTCTTCACCTTCTTTTATCCAGCTCCCTCCCAACTCCTCCTCTTTGGCCTCTGTCAGTATGTTCCATGCACCTATTTCTCTTGTCCTATACAAATAGCTTCTTAAAACTCAACATTAAAAAAACAAAACAACCAATTTAGAAAATAGGCCACACTATGAGAAATCGCTGTACTTTCTTCTCAATATTGCTGTGAACTTAAAACTGCTGTAAATAATGAAGTCTATCTTTTTAAAATGGGTAAAGGATCTAAGTAGATATATTTCCAAAGAAAATATACAAGTGGCTAATTAGTTACTATATCAATGAAAATCACAATGAGATACCACTTCATACCTACTAGGATGACTATAATTGAAAAAATAATAAGTTTCGGGTCAAAGATGTAAACATAGGTAAACTTGATACTCAGAACCTCTCACAACCACTTTAAAATTACAACTAAGCTACAGAACAACCATTGTTCAAAACTGCTTTACACTTAGCTGAACAGTAGTTCTATAGCTAATGATATGAACAAGCTACATTAAGACTAGTAAAGGCAAACAGATGCAGAACGGGCTGGTCCCACACCTATGTATGCCAGTTAAAAATGGAGTGTTCTCCACTGCAGTGGTCTTCCCTGAGGAGTCCCAACCCTTCACCATCTCTCCACATCCCTCCATCATCCCTCCACCATGATTTTAGTGCTGGGAAGAGAAATCTCCATAACTTCTGGCTGTAAAGATGAGCAGTGACTGCGGCTGAGTGAGACAAATGGCTGTTTGAGGTCCCAGGTTGTTTCTCTTAAAGGACCCGCACACAGATTTACTCTGACTCACTCACTCAGAGCTGCAGCACTTGGGAAGCTCAAAAGAAACCAAGGACATAGTGGGAGGGACTAAATTGTCAGACTTCAGGACAAGGGCTGAAGGGCCAGCTTTCTAGCAGACAGAAGTGCTGGGAGAGACCATTGTTCCTTTGCTAAGCCTTCTTCCCTACAGTGCCCAGGTGGCTTCCATATCTAAGCCTCCATAAACCTGGCTAATTCTATTCAACCTGCTCATGTAATTTCTTGAGATCCCATCAAACTCAATTTTCAGCCCCACCCAAGTTATTTTCAGTGGCTTTTCCATACAAACCCCCTGTGTTGGCTCATATAACCAACTTTCCTAAAATTTCTCAAACAGGCAGCATCCGATCCCAGCATACACATACCTCTTGCTAAATAGCCCCAGGTCTAGCACTAGCTGCAGATAGCCTTGAATTGCAGCTTTGCCTCTCCCTGGCACTTCCAATCCTAGCAAAAGTATCAGCCATCTGACGATCATTCTGTAACTCATGCTAGCTGACCTCATGTCTGCATCTCCTGAGAGGCCTTAGAATTAGTACACCCAGTGGACAGCTTCAGGATGTATCCAAGAACCACCTAACCATCTTTACTATTAACACACTGAAGGTGCAGGCTCAGTAGGTACCAGAGCCCTGCTGAAGTGGGTTAAGCTCTGTGAGGTTGTTCTCTGCACAACAGATCCTCTGTTGTGGTAATTGCATGCCTTGCAGCCAATCAGTCTGGGGGGAAATCTTTTCTATTAAGAGCAATCAAGACTCAACTACAACAAGAGGGTGCATACAGCTCACATAGAGGGAACACCTGAAGTGGCCAGCTCATATGACCTAGTAGGCTGTATTATTGAGCCCTAAAGGACATTTACTACTTAAGGGCACTGTGCTGAGAAGGAGAGATGTAGTGGTTCTACCAAATACATAGAAACAAAATTAGGTAAGGAGCCAAAATGAGGAAATAAATAGACATGTTTTAAATAAAAGATCAAAACAGAACTCTAGAACAACCATAAAATAACAACAAAAACAAAATGGAGACAAGAAATTTACTAGAGGCAGAGTACAAAACACTGCTTAAAAGGTGGCTCAATGATCTCAGTGAGAACTTCAACAAAGAGATAGAAAACATCAAAATGGTGATGGTAAACATAAAAAAGAACCAGTCAGAAATAAAGAATACACTAACTGAAATAAAGAATACTTTACAGGGAATCGACAGTAGAGTAGATGAAACAGAGGCTCAAACCAGCAAAATATGCAGAGTAAAATGGTAATAAATACATACGTATCACCCATATGTTCATTGTAGTATCATTTACAATAGCCAAGACATGAAAGCAACCTAAATGTGCATTAATAGAAGAATGGACAAAGAAGAACTGGTGCACATATAAAAGGAAATATGACTTAGCCATAAAAAAGAATGAAATCTTGCCATCTGCAAGAACATGGATTGACATAGAGACTTATGTGCTGAGTAAAATAAGTTAGACATAGAAAGACAAATGCCATGATTTCACTTAAATATAGAATCTAAAAAACAAGATAAATAAACAAACAGAACAGACACACAGATACATAGAACATTTTGACAGTTGCCAGATGCAAGGGGAATTGGGTGATGGGTGAAAAAGGTGAAGAGATTTAAAAGTACAAATTGGAAGTTACAGAATATTCATGAGTAAATAAAGTACAGCATACAGAACATCCTATATAATAAAGAGCTAATAAGCAAATTGACCTTCACTCCAACACACAAGGTGAGCACCACCATGTGGTCAAAGATGGCTGCCCCCATGTGGACACAAGATGGCTGGCAGGGGAGGGCAGTTGTGGCATTCAGATCAGCAAGAAAGGGCAGTTAGGCCTGCAGGGGAGGGCATTTGGGGGTAACTGGGCTTGCAGCAGAGGACAGTAGGGGGACCCAGACCTGTAGGGGAGGACAGTTGGGGTAGACCATTCCTGCAGGGGAGAGCAGTTGGGAGTGACCAGACCTGCAGGGGAGGGCAGTTGAGGGGACCAGGCCTGCAAGAAAGGACAGTTGGGGGTAAGATCAGGCCTACAAGGGAAGACAGTGAGGGATGATTAGGCAGGCAGAGGCAATTAGGGGTGATTAGGCAGGTAGGCAGGTAGGCAGGTGAGCAGTTAGGAGCCAGCCATCCCGGATTCTGAAAGGCATGTCCAACTGCCAGTTTTGGCCTGATTGGGCCTAAACCAGTAGTCAGACATCCCCAAAGGGGTCCCTGATTGGAGAGGGTGCAGGCTAGTCTGAGGGAACCACCCCTTCTATGCATGAATTTTGTGCACCGTTCCACTAGTAGTCAATAATTATTGTAAAAAGTATGTATGGTGTCAAATGAATACTGGGTTATCTGGGTGATCATTTTCTAAGTTATACAAATGAATAATCACTGTGTTGTACACCTGAAACTATATTGTATATTGTATATTAATTATAAATGAAAATTTGAAATATTATTAAAAATAAAACATAATTTAGATAATTGCTAGAGTCCCAGTCAATTTTAGGACTCTATCATGAAAAGTCCAATATTGTAACCTTTAGTGATGTATCTTGTATATATGTGTGTGTAATTAATTTCCCAAAGCAATGCCCTGCAGCCATTTGTATTTCTCTCAAGAGCAAATGTGCGCACACACGCGCACACACACACACACACACACACACACACACACACACACACACACTCAATCTAAAAGAAATTGATCTGGAGTTTATTGGTTTAAAGATTGGTTGGTATCACACTAAAATGTATACTTCTAGAGATTTGTCATTTTGTGTTCAAACACAGCAATTGCTAAAGGATTGAGCACAGCAGTTTCACCCAAGAACCATTTAGATTGGGGTGAAGTGAGCCGCTAGCTTCAAGATATTAGCACTTTTAAATACATGACATTTTATGGAGAAATAGACTCCCAGATTGGAATTTTTCTAGTTTGATGGTTTCCATTGTTTTAATGCCTAGGGCTTTCTGGTAACATAATGATAGGTATATATGACACAATACATACAGACCATGCAATAAAAACATTAACAGACATAGTATAAAAGCTGAATAAAAAGCTCCAGACTTAAAATGGTCCCTTGGTAATATATTTCTCTAATTTTCATCATCATTCTCACATGTGGAGCCAAGTATAGAAGACAGGCTGTATTCTGTGTTGGATGAGCTTCAAAGGTATCATCACCAAGATTTTAGAAGTCAGTAAGCATCCATCTACATACAAATGTCTTCTTCATTAGACCATCTTTTGCCTTAAATATCACCAGTAGAGGTTTATTTCTTGGGCTGATATTATTTTCATACAATGCTTGTTAAAGTGCAAGGATGTTCTCATAGGGTGCTACTCATTTTACTATTGTCAAAAATACCTTAGGAAGAATAAGCAAAATCAGGGAGGGCAATGAAGCTTTGGACAGAAGTGCTCATATGAGGAGGAAAGGGCAAGATCATGAAACAGTGCAGGAGGGGAATAAAAAAGAAGATAATAACAAGTTTTAGTGAATTGTGCAGAAATAGAATCTTCATATATTGCGGGTAAAATATGAAATAGTGTAGTCACTTTAGAAAACTTTTGACAGTTTCTCAAACCATTACATACAGAGTTACTATATAAATCCAGTTAAGCATGCCAATAGAAAACTTGTACATAAATGCTCACAATATTATTATTTGTAATAGCTAAACAGTAGAAACCACCCAAATACTCATCAAGTGATGAGTGAATGTACAAATGTGGCATATCCATACACTGGAATATTATTTGGTAATTCAAAGGAATGAAATATTGATAACAGAGAAGCATCCATCTGACCATCAAACCTCAGAGGGAAGGTAGGGGAGGGCAGGTGGTAAGGGAGAGATATCAACCAAAGGACTTGTATGCATGTATATATGCCTAACCAATGGACACAGACACCAGGAGTGTTAGGGGATGAGTGGGAGGTGAGAGAAATGGGGGGTTAAGGACCCATACGTAATACCTTAATCAATAAAGAAAAAAAGGAAAACAAAGAATTACTGATAAGCACTGCAATCTAGATAAATGTTGAAAACATAATGCTAAGTGAGAGAATTCAGTCACAATGGACTACTTATTGCATGATGTTATTTATAAAAAATGTCCAAATAGTCAAATCCATAGAAACGGAAAGTAGAGTGGGAAAAAATGGCGGTGGAACAGAGGCATGTAATCTGAATAGTGTCCCAGGACAGACAAAGGGAGCAGCTGAGGGTCGCACAGGGAATGTTTGTTGGCGAGTTGGGACATAGCTGTGCTCCAGGAGAAGATAGGGGACTACTGGACTGGGCTCCCCTTACTGAACTGCCCCGGTGCTGCTGAGTTCTCTCACAGAGCCACCAGCTCGGAAGTGGACCACGCCATCTTGTAAGGGAAGGGCCTGAAAATATATAGCTGCAGTACCCACTGGATGGCTGAGACCCCCAGAAACCTGTGCCCAGTTGGCACGGACATGCATATTCGAATGAGCTCTGCACTCAGGCATGAAAAGGTCCGATTTCCCCTGAGGTTACTTTGGGCATGTGACCGAGGGAGCTGGCAGAGCCAGGAGATCTGCACCTGAAATAGCGTCCATGACTATTGGAGCTGGCAAAAGTGGAAGAGGACCCTCAAAACTGGTGGCAGAGGAAATTCCTAGAAAGTAACCCATTTGGATCTGACAAAGGAGGAAAGCCCAAAAATTTTGGGAAGGTCCTGGCTGCTAAGGGGGAATGGGGATTTGCGCAGGCATACATGCAAAACTTGAGTTCACATACTTGCAGATTTTTCCTCTCCTAATCTGAGCTTCTGAGTGCAAAACCAGGAACGTGTGATCCCCTTGTGGAGGATAACCTGGGAGACCGCAGGGGAGAGTTATTTTTCTAGAGCTTGGAGATAAAAGTCAGCAGTAACCATTAGAGAGGCAGCTCTGGGGCAGCCCATCCCCACAAATCAGTATTGAATACCACAGGGATAGCGGGATTTTAGTTCAGGCTAGAGAGGACCAATAGACCAAGAAGTCAACCTAGAAACATTGCCACCCAGGGGCTGAATCACAAATTGACTCTTGTGTGACACAAATTAAGGAATTACATTTGTATTCTCTTTATTCTACTTTGGGATTAGTGCTCTACAGTCTATTTTCATCTACCCTTTAGTATCTTTTTACTGTACCTCAACTTCACCTTTATGCCACCACTCTCTAGCTAACCTTTCCCTATTTAGTGCCTTGTTTCCCTTACACTTTCCTACTTTAGATTTACCTTATTCTTTCTTTTTACTACCTGTTAAAATTTCACCCCACTTATATATCTAATCTCCAACCGCCTACTCCAAGTCCATACATACCTCTCGCTTCTCTGACTTCACTATCCTACATTGCTTTTCTCTTTCTCCTGTTGTTGTTGCTTACTTGACTATTGATTATATCTATTTTTAAGCAGGTTTGTGAGATTGGTTGGCTTATTTTCTTTTGGTTTGTTTTGTGGGGATATTTTTGGTGTTGTTTTTTGTTTTGTTGTTCTCATTTGCACTGTTTTTTGATAGATTTTGGCTTCTGTGTTCCCTCACCTCCCTTGATATTAGTAGTTGTATGTACTTTGTATCTTTCTTGAGATACTTGTTGCTGGCTTTTGTTCAGATTAGTGGCTCACCTATAGGAGTTTTTACCCCACATTTATAGTTTATTCCCCTTTTCTTTTTCTCCTTTTTTACTTCTTCCCCTTTTCTCAGTATCATTTTGGCATTCCTGTCTTTGTGTGTGTGTGTGTGTGTGTGTGTGTGTGTGTGTGTGTGTGTGTCTGTGTGTGTGTGTGTGTGTGTGTGTGTGTGTCTGAGTGTGTGTGTGTGTGTGTGTGTGTGTGTGTATGGGTGAGTGTGTGTTTTCTCTTTCTTTTTTCTCACCTATCACCTAATTTGCCCTTCTCTGGCAATCACCTTTAATTTGGAGTTACCAATACTGTGAATATATTCCTGTTAAGTGCCTGGTGCGTTCCACCTGGTTGGGTTGTATTTTGTGCCTTTAAATCAACGCAGGAGAGTGAGAATTAGATAACCAGATACACAGAGAAGAGAGACCATGGGGAGACAAAGAAACAGCCCACATATGAAATAAAGACCAACCTCACCAGAAAAGGAGGTAAATGAAATGGAAGCAAGCAACCTGTCAGAGAAAGAATTCAGACAAATGGTCATAAGGTGGCTGAAAGGAATGGAGGACAAATTTGACAGTATGAGTAAGAACCAAGAGGAATTGAAGAAGAACCAAGAGGAAATGAGGAAGACTCAGGGAGAAATGAAGAAGAGCCAAAAAGAAATGAAAAGTGACATCACTGAAGTAAAGAACTCAATAGAAAGTATGAAAAGTAGACTAGAAGAGGCAGAGGACCGCATCAGTGAGCTGGAAGACAAAGTAGAAAAAAATACCCAAGTAGAGCAGCTTCTAGAAGAAAAACATTAAAAAGCAGGAGGAGAAGTTAAGGGAAATTTGAGAAACATGAAACAAAACAACATCTGTACAACTGGGCTTCCTGAGGGACAGGAAAGTGAGTAAGGAATAGAAAACCTGTTGGAAGAAATGATGACAGAAAACTTCCCTGATATAGGAAAGAAAAAACCCACAAAATCCAAGAAGCTCACAGAGTCCCAAGAAAAATGAACTCCAAAAGACCTATGCCAAGGCACATTATAATTAAATTGACAAACACCAATGACAAAGTAAGAATTTTAAAAAGCTGCCAGAGAGAAACAGAAAGTCTCCTACAAAGGAACCCGCATCAGACTAACAGGTGATTTCTCAACAGAAACGTATCAGGCCAGAAGATAATGGAATAAAATATACAAAGTCATGCAAAGGAAGGGTCTGAATTTAGAATACTATATCCAGCAAGAATATCAATCAAAATGGAAGGTAAAATCAGGAGCTTCACAGACAAAAAAGGACTAAAGAAATTCATTACTACTAAACCAACAATGCAAGAAATGCTAAAAAGACTACTCTAAAAAGAAATAGGAAGTGAAGAAGGAACACAGGGGTAAAGAACAAAAATGGCAACAAATAAGTACCTATCAATAATAACTTTAAATGTAAATGGTTTAAATGCTCCAATCAAGAGACATACGGTAATGGATTGGATAACAAAACACGATCCATATATCTGCTGTCTACAAGAAACCCACCTCAGTAAAAAAAAAAAAGAAAAACACGCACATAGACTGAGGGTGAAAGGATGGAAAAAGATTCTTCAGGCAAATGGAAATGGAAAAAAGGTTAGGGTAACAGTAGTTACATCCAACAAATTAGATCTCAAAGTGAAGGACATACAAGAGATAAAGAAGGCCACTTCATAATACTAAAGGGAGCAATCCAACAAGAAGAAATAACTCTGGTAAACATATACACACCCAATGCAGGAGCACGCAAATACATAAAAAATCTCCTGGAGGATATCAAGAGAAATATTGACAGCAATACAATCATAGTAGAAGACTTTAATACCCCACTATCACCATTGGACAAATCCTCTAAACAAAAAATCAGTAAAAACATATCAATCCTCAATGAATCACTAGACCAGATGGAATTAATTGACAACTTCAGGTCATTTCACCCCAAAGCCACATAATATTCATTCTTTTCAAGTGCCCATGGGTCATTTTCATTGATGGACCATATGTTGGGTCATAGGCAAAGTCTCTCCAAATTCAAGAAGATAGAAATCATATCAAGCATATTCTTAGATCACAGTAGCATAAAGCTGGAAATCAACTACAATAAAAACGATCCAAAGAAATCGAACACATGGAGACTAAACAGCATGCTATTAAACAATGACTGGATTACCAGAGAGATCAAGGAAGAAATAGAAAAAAACATCATGGCAACAAATGACAATGATAGCACAACAATCCAAAACCTATGGGACAAAATGAAAGCAGTTTTGAGAGGGAAGTTCATAGCTTTACAATCCTACTGCAAAAAAAAAAACAAGAAACAGCAGCAATAAATTATTTAACCAAACAACTCAAAGAGTTATAAAGAGAACAACAAGTAAATTAGAAAGGAAATATGAACCCCTATGTTCATAGCAGCACAACTTACCATTGCTAATATTTGGATACAGCCTAAGTGCCCATTAGCAGATGAGTTGATTAAAAATCAATGGTACATCTACACAATGGAATACTAGGCTGCGGAAAAAAGAAGGAGCTCCTACCATTTGCAACAACATGGAAGGAGCTGGAGAGCGTTATGCTAAGTGAAATTAGCCATACAGAAAAAGATAAATATCACATGATCTGACTCATTTGTGGAATATAATGAACGACATAGACTAATGAACAAGAACAGATCCAGAGTCTGAGAAAAGTCCATGAAAATGTCAAACCTCAGGGTAAGTGGTTGGGTGGTCAGGAATAAGAGGAAAAGTCAATATATTTGACCTCTTGAACTAATGTAAGTAATTTGTGTTTTTACATCCCTGACAAAGTTCATATAAAGTTATAAAAAAATTGGCAGCTAGTTTGAGATTGAATTGACATGGCCTAGAGCTTTTCAACTCCCATGGACACCAATCCTTAGGCTAGGTCCCCCCCCCCCAACTTCCTGTGACACCATAATACCCTGATATTATTCTATATTATGATATTATTCTATAATGTCATTATAATTTTTGATATTTGACAACAACATATTGTATAATTATCGCAAAGAAACTTACAAACTAATTCTTTGAATGTTTGGCAGCAATTTAAAAAAAGGATAAGATAGGCATTAATCCTTTTCAAAAGGAATTAAGGCACTGGGAAGGCACTCGAGCATTCTATATTGGTCCCTCTTGCCCTTTTTGCCAAGAAGGACCCTCTTCTTACAATCCAAGTACACACAGCTGTTGCATGAGCTTTCAGTTCAAGCTGTGTTTGAAGCTTCTGGGGAGCTGTCACCATGGATCTGTCTCTCACCCAATGGTGTGAGCTTGGCCCTCTCTGGAGAAGAAACCTGGGTCCCCTGAGATATGTGATCAGTACGAGAACCCTGTCTGCAGGCAAGGGGACCCCAAGGCAGGGGCTGGGCATGGAGGCTATCGGGGCATAGACTACAAAGGAGACAGAACTGAACTTCACATCACCCTGTTTGGTCCTGGAGGATAGCTGGTTAGCCAGAGACGTGTAAGATTCCCCAGGGAAGGAACAACCTAAGACAGGCACAATCACAGAGGGGCCATCAGAAGAGAACTTAAAGGTCAACAGAGGTGGGGCACAGACCCTCACCCACAAACCTTGCAGGGGCCTGAACTCTCACCCCTTCTGAGGGAAGTCGCCTGCCCCCATGGCTGCTTCGCCTCCCATGCACAGCTCAGATAGGGACCCAGGTTAGAGACAGAGACTTGGCCAGCAACACTGCTCTATATCTAAATTCAGTCTAGTACCAGGAATGCTCAGGGCCTACTCAAAAATGCAAATAAACTTTTCCACTAATATTTTCAAGGTAAACTAAGATTTTTGCTTGAGTATTAAAATTAACAGTAAAATAGTAATCAAGTTTTCAGATTAATTTAAATTGGCCAAGTGAAATAAGTGAATACTGAAGAAAATTTACTTGAGTAAATTTTTGTACTGGACAAATAGCTGTTCCTAAAATATTAACTAAAATTTATATTAGTAGTTCATCTCATTGTAAAATTGCTTAACATCCAAAAACCTAAAGCAGTCATATTTGTGTGCAAAAATTAAAATTTAAAATTACCAAGACTGTAATCTAAAATTTCTAAAAGCCCCCATTAATCAAAAAAGGGGGGATAGTGGGGTAATATTATGTAAGGAAAAACATCCTGTAAGTAAAATACATCTAGAAAATTCTTACTCCAGAAAAGTAACTTTCATTTGTAATGCCAACAGCAGGACACCCTTGAAAAACACACATAATTTCAAAATAAGACAAAGGAAAATCAGTTGTGCAAAAATAAAAAGAATCCCAAGTCTAATTTGCAGAGAGGATCCCTTTGTTAACTTTTGGTCGAGAATGTGTTTGTGTGTTTTCAGAGAACATCTCCAAGACCATGTGGTTTCGTGGGACAGTGAGGCACTGATGGGTCTGTTCCAGCCATGAGGACGGTCCAGAGATGGGGGACACTGACAACACCTTGCCATGCTAGCAGTCAGTAGTTGTACGTTACTGCAGGAAGCCCAGGACTAAACCAGAGAAGAAGGAACCTCCATTGCCACCATGTGTCCACCATCCAGATACCATTGCTGATATGTACATATAAGGAACTATTTGACATTTAAACTGGGACTCAGAACAGTTGGACATTGAAACTGAGACTCAAACATTTTTTGTTCTTATAAATTTATTTCCAGTATGCAGATGCAAGATATTTTTGAAGAAAAGAAACAGGGTAGAGCGATTGATATAGAGGCAGGGAGGCATTGAACAGACTGTCAAGCTACAGGGGGAAAGCTAGGGAAGTTGGGGGAGGACAGTGGGGTGAAAAAAGGAAAACATATGTACTACTATTAAATCTAAGTTATACTGCAAATAAATAAATAAAAAATAAATAATTAAAAATAATAAAACAAGACAAAAACAAAAAGATAAAGCATGTTAACTTACAGACCTGGTATCTGACCCCCCCTCCCCCACACACACACACACATAACCTACCCTGATTCATTTTATAACATATGGCTTACTCTACCATACTTTCAATTTTGACATGCTATAAATCACCTTTGTTTATTATATTACTTGCAGATTAGTAATCCCTCATTTTTTAAAACATATTCCAGAAACTTATATAATGTTATTAACCAATGCAAGCCAATAAATTTAATTTTAAAAATAAAAATAAATTTTATATTTTTTGTCGTTTTTGTTAATCCTCATTCGAGGACATTTTTCCATTGATTTTTAGAGAGAGGGAAAGACAGAGAGAAACATTGATGTGAAAGAAACACATCAATTGGTTGCTTCCTGTGCACTCCCTGTTCAAGGCCCGGGCCAGAGAGGAGCCTGCAGCCAAGGTATGTGCCCTTGACCAGAAACAAACCTGGGACCCTTTGGTCCATAGGCTGACACTCTTTTACTGAGCCAAACTGGCTAGGGCAGAAAAGGGAATTTAAAAAAATTCAGTTTAGTCAATAGGCCACACAATCATGCTATCGTTCCAACAAGTAATTTTAATCTGTTCATTCTTTAGATAGATGAACATGCTTTATCAGATATTTTACTTTTACAAATGTCACAAAAGTATATACTCACAAGCATTGCTAGGGCCCTTACAAGGCCTTGAAAGTGAATGGCCTTGGATAGTAAGAGGCTCTGAAGCTTGTGCTCGATTAGCTTCCTGGAAAATTCAACTCAGCCTGGAGGGTTATATTTTGTTTTATCATAAGTTAGTTTTCTGGAATTTCTCACTCACTCAAAGTTGACGACTCTTCATAGACATAGACAGAGCTGTGTGGCATCTGGCATCTAAATAGCTTCATGAATATTTACTCAGCTAAGTAGCTCTCTTTCAGTACCAAAGATTATTTCAGTATTTTGGAGCATTGGATTAATATGTTTAATAATGCATTTAAATTATGATCATGTTTATAATATGAGGGCAACCTAATGATAATAAAGGGTTAACACACCTATTGAAAAAAAGAAACGGAAAATAGAATAGTGGTCATCAGAACTGGAGTTGAGTCAGGGATTTTGGAATGACTGATAAACACAGAGTTCCTTTTTTTGGAGTGAAGAAAGTATTCTGCAATTATATCATGAAACCCGTTGCACAACTCTGTGAACATACTAAAATAATTTAACTTTAAATGGATAATTTTATGGTATATTAATTATATCTTAATAAACATTTTAAAAATGGTCCAAAAATCTTAACAGACACCTCACCAAAGAAGACTTATAGTTGTCTGATAGGCAAATAAAAGATGCTCCCCATGAGATGCTTTCAGAAGAGTGCAAATTAAAACAATGAGACAGCACTATACATCTATTAGAATATACAAATTCTAGCACACATACAACATAAAATGATGGTGAAATGTGTAGCAATAGGAATTCTCATTCATTGTTAGTGGGAGTGCAAAATGGTATAAATACTTTGGAATATAGTTTCAGTTTCACAAAACTGAACATACTCTTACCATATGAACCAATAACTGCATTCCTTGGTAATTACTAAAAGAAACTGAAAAGTTATATCCTTAAAACAAACAAATAAACAGAAACATCTGTACACACATGTTTATAACAGCTTTATTCATAATTGCCAACCTTGGAAATATATATCCTTCAGTAGGCAAAAGGATAAATAAACTTTGGTATATTCAGACAATGGAATATTACTTATTAAAAAATAATGAGCTACGAAGCAAAAAAAGGCATGAAGGAAACTTAAATTCAGATTATTAAGTGAAAGATGCCAATCTGAAAAGACTACCTATTGCATGTTTCCAACTATATGACATTTTGGAAAAGCAAAACTAGCCTGGCCGGTGTGGCTCAGTGGTTGAGCATTGACCCATGAACCAGGAGGTCATGGTTCAATTCCATCAGGTCACATGTCCAGGTTCCAGGTTCAATCTCCAGTGTAGGGGCAGGCAGGCAGTCAATGATTTTCTCCATCATTGATGTTACTATCTC
Organism: Antrozous pallidus; assembly: GCA_027563665.1. NCBI lineage: Eukaryota > Metazoa > Chordata > Mammalia > Chiroptera > Vespertilionidae > Antrozous > Antrozous pallidus. The sequence continues at coordinate 91,213,325 of CM050514.1, forward strand.
TCTCTCCCTCTCCCTTCCTCTCTCTGAAATCAATAAGCGCGCGCACACACACACACACACACACACACACACACACACTATGAGGAAAATGAAAAACTATGGAAACCATAAAAAGATCAGTGATGGCCATGGGCTAGAAGAAACGGAATGATGGATAGGTAAAATACAGAGGATTTTCAGGGCAGTAAAACTTCTCTATATGATACTATAATGGTAGATAAATGTCATTATACATATGTCCAAACAACAGGAATGAATCCGTTGGATAACAAAGATATACCATATACACTGATGGGTGAAGTTGATAATAGGGGATATATGGGAAATTTCTGTACCTTAGGTTCAGTTTTACTGTGAACCTAAAACTGGCCTATAAAATAAATTCACAAAACATGCAAAAGAGTAACCAGTTATTCACACAGTGTTGTGCACATGTCCCAACATTTTCCCAGTGACAAGCAATGCAGAGAGCTCTCTAGCCTTAGGTTATAGAGATCGCTGGTGCCTGTGCACTCACAGTTCTCTGGCTCTGAACTGATGGGCTCTTGCCTGGGTCATGAGAATCTTGGGTGAGATTGAGATACACTGGATTTAGAGTCTAGATTCCCTTGGTCTTCTTGTCACCTTTCAGGTCTTTCCACTTCCCTGGGATTCCCTGACTAGACCTTTAACCCTGGTTATCTTCATTGCTTTTCTAACACTCCCAGAACATTGCTCTTGCTCCACCCAGTCTGAGTTGGCCACTGAAAGTCTTCATTGAGCTTTGACATTTCTAAAAGAGGACAAGTGCATTTGATTTTAAGCAGCCTTTTCTTATTTCCTTTTCTAAATTTCCTAAGGAAATACATGAAAAATATCTGCTTATCTGCTTGGGTGTCTTTTCTCAGCAGGTCTTTTTTTGATAAAAGCAATCACAACAACATCAACAGTGTTTGAAAGCTAAAGCTCAAGCTATAAAAAGAAGAGGTCGTTTGACTTGACAACTCTACAAACAAAGTGCTATTCTGAATGGCTTGAACTTTTAGGTTTAACTGTCACTGTTAATGAGACTTGACTAAATTAAACCGTATCATTTTCAAAGTCCCTTTGGGGTGATCTCATGTTAATTCTAAGGAAAAAAAGGGTGGGGGATGAATAACGAGAGTGGCTGAATTTTGCAGCTGGAAGGGACTGCAGAGATTCAGTGCCCAAAGTTTGAACCAGGATCTTTTACCTCATCCCAAAATAGTTCTCTATACTCACTCTGAATTATAAATCAAGTTCACATTTGGGGCAGAAAATAAAAGTAGTGTGCAAACATCTCTTTGTTGCTCCTCTAAGGTGTTTGTTAAGCAACTCAATCCCACTTTTGGCATATCAATAATTTAGTCTTAAAATAGTTAATTCCAGAAACTCTTCAATCAATCAACAAGCTTGCATCTGGAAGAACAGTATTTCCTCTCATTTAAAATTTCATATTCTGGGTGGGAAATATTTCCCCGTGATCTCTGTTTTGCAGCTAAGAGAGAATCTCAATTCCCACACCATCCTGTGTGGAAGATAAGTGGACACTCCTTGTATTGTAAGCAACATCTGGAAATCATTGTGCAACTATTATTAGGTAATCATTTGAAGATCTCTGGTAGGAAAAAGGGAGAATGCTTTCTATTATCATACTAAGCATACTGTCCAAACCTATGGGAGCAAAGGATAAAATTCTTAATAATGAGAAACAGGGTTTATTATTACTAAAGGGTTATGTAAGTATTCAGTTGAGCATACTTATAAATAAGGAAGCAGGTCCCCTTTCTTGCTCTCTCTCTTTCTCTCTCTTTTTCTCCCTGTCCCCCCTCTCTCTTTGCTGCCCTTTTTGTTTCTAAATCAATTTATTAAAAATGAAAGTAAGTATTAATAAGTAATAATAAATATTTGAAAGTTTATAATATATTTTTCAAGTTATATAGTGCTCAGTAAATAGTGTTGTGTTGGCATTAGGATTTAATTTGATTATCAAAACAGCAGCACTTAGAAATTCAATTGGTAATGTTAAGTAAAAGCACAATAAAATATGCTTGATAGTTTTTTACTATAAATTATAGAGGATAGCTATGTTTTTGTCAACACTGTATTTTTTTTCGATTAAGTCTCTTGATTTTATTCATGCTTACAGTTAATAAGACATTGCCAGAAATACAAGATAGTTGAGGTTTTGTAATTTTGCCAATGACTCATAAATCATAACCATCTATGTTTTGATAATGAATACCTTCATTTTTTCACATTGAATGTTGTGTTTAACTTTAAAACTTACTATTGGAGTTGCAAGTATTTGATCTAAGTAGGTCAAAGAAAAAGTAACAATCACAATCAATAATGAATGGTTTACTTTATAAATACAAGTATATCAGTCATTTTATAATTAAGGACTTCTAGACTGATAAGAATTTCTTTTACATGGGTTTTAAGATGTGCAAGTAAGTAAATGTGATAAGTAGAAAACTGCTTTTGAGTTATAAGTGGTTTATTTAGTAAAACAATGAAATTATGAACCCCTAAATCTTCTGACATTGTGAACATTTTGAATCATTGGATTAAGAACTGAAATCTACTAGATTTTACACATTAAAACTAGAAATACTTTATCAAAATAGTTTATATCTGAGAAAATAGGTTTTCTGTTTCAACACACCGGATGTGCTGATACACATTTCTAATATGCTGAGAACTTATATGGCCACTATAAGATGGCAAATAAATCAAGTTTCAAAGAACCAATTATTTATTAAAAAGTAGAATATTTACCATAATATTTATGTTTATAATCTTTAAAAATAAATTTTGAGCCAAGTAAGTTGTGCAAAAGCTAATTTATTATAACTAAATCTAATGTTACCAGAAATACATTTGGAGTGAAGTGAATCAGAGTAATGAATGGCCTTGGATAATGAATGTTTTGCTGAGCAATGATTCAGGGAGGCAACCAATGGGGAAGAAGAAGGATTCCTGTGTCTACTGTTCCTAAAACTGACTGAAGGTACATATGCCTGTGCACATACACACACAAATATATGTATGTGTGTAAATGTACATATACTAACTAATAAAAGAGTAATATGCAAATTTGACTGTGCCTTTACTACACCCACAGCCATGCCCACCAGCCAATCAGGAGCAGATTATGCAAATAAACTCCAACCAACATGGCTGCCACCACTGAGAGCAGGAGAAAGGTTTGGGATTCCCTGGCAACAGAGGAAACCAAGCTTTCTGCCTGCCTTTGCCAAAGTTTTAAACAGAAATGGCTGCCGCCAGGGAGTGAACAGAAGGCTTGGCTCCACTCCAGGCTACAAAGTTTCAATTGTAGACATAAATTAATACCATATTCTAGGGCTTCTGCTTGGGTCCCTGGGGGGGGCATGGCCAGCCTGAAAATCTCCACAGGCCTCTAGCTCAGGCTGCCCCTCATCCCAAGGGAACCCCCACCCTGATCTGGCACACCCTTCAGGGCAAACCAGCTGGTCCCCACCCATGAACCAGGCCTCTATCTTATCTAATAAAAGAGTAATTTGCAATTAGACTATCACTCCAACACAGAAGAGGGCTACCCCCATGTGGTAAATGATCCTGCCTCCATGTGGACACAAGATGGCCACCATAAGATGGCCAGCAGAGGAGGGCCATTGGGAGGTTCCAGGCCCTACAAGGGAGGGTAGTTGTGGGTGGTCAGGCCAGCAGGGGAGGGCAGTTGAGAGGGATCAGGCCTGCAAGGGAGGCAGTTGGGGGTGACCAGGCTGGCAGAGGAGGGAAGTTGGGGGCAAACAGGTTGGCAAGGGAGCAGTTAGACATCAATTAGGCTGGCAGTGTAGTGGTTAGCAGGTGATCAGTCTTGTAGGCAGAAGTGGTTAGGGGCAATCAGGGAGGCAGGCAGGTGAGCAGCTTGGAGCCAGCAGGCTTGGATTGTGAGAAGGATGTCCAACTGCCCATTTAGGCTCGATCCACAGGGTCGGGTTGGATGATGAATGTTTTGATCCACAGGGTAGGCTTGGATTGTGAGAAGATGTCCAACTGCCCGTTTAGGCCAGATCCACAGGGATCAGGCCTAAACGGGCAGTCGGACATTCCTGGAAGGGTCCCAGATTGGAGTGGGTGCAGGCTGGGCTAAGGGACACCCCCGCCGCCCCCCACCCCATGCATGAGTTTTGTGCACTGGGCCTCTAGCATGTATATATGCATGTGAGGATGCATGTGTGTACATTCACACATAAACACATATCTTTCACCTTAACCAGTGTAGATCCAATGAAAAGTGTGTATCTTCTTCCATTGAATGATCAGACTTTATGTTGATTTATACATTTTTCCCCTTTAAATCTGTCTTTAACATAATTTCTTCAAATATTGTGAGGATAAGTGAACAAATTTCAGTATGTCTCAGATTACTTACCTTCGTAAACACGGTCCTTAACATGATAATCTCTTAGATACTAGAATGTTTTTCCTTGGTCAAAGTTTTTTTCTTGCTCTTTTTCAAATATGTTAAGAATAATTAAAATTGTAAAAGTGTGCAATTTCATTATTATATAATTAGCTCCTTGTCAGGCTTCTTCTTTTTCTCTGAAAGCCAAATGATATGATCTAACATAGCTATATTGCTACAACTATCCAAATGATCAAGTAGTTTCCAACAGTTCGTCACTAATACCTCAACTTTGACTTCCTAGCTTTTATTTTTAATAACTTTTAGAATTTATTTAATTGGGTGTTATAGGCACTTGAAACTCATTTCTTCACAATCAGTCTCTTTTTAGGTTCCAGGACCCAATTCAAATATGAGAAAAGAAGTTTCCCTCACAGCACCAAGCAATTCTTGTACACCAATTTGAAGTCTAAGAATTTAACCTATATCTGTCAACTGGAAGATAGCATCAGATTCCACAAGTTATGGGTTCTGTGCTACAAGACATACCCCTCTATGCCTTAAGACACCAGTCACAAACCCAGATTATTACCTGTGTTTCTGACTGATTTGCTGAAGTTTGGAGGTTCCAAGATCCCTTCTTCTTAGGATGCCAATCACAAGACTATGTTGTTAACTGTGCTTCTGACCAACTGGCTATATTAGAGATTAGAGATTCCCATCATCTTCTCCTCTAGATTTGATTAATTTGTTAGAGTAGCTCACAAACCTCAGAAAAATATTTTACTTAAAAGATTAGCAGTTTAGAGAACCAAGATGGCAGCATAGGTAAACACCTATTTTTCTGCCCCACGTAACGATTCAAAAACTACAACATAACAACAAAACAAACATCACCCAGAATCACCAGAAAGCTGGCTGAGTGAAAACTCCACAAATAAAAGTAAAGGTGGGACACTGAGACTCAGAAGAGCATTGGAGCGCAGCCTTGAAGACAGAAACAGGTTAGGAGCCATTGTGGTCGCGCGCGCGGGCTGTAGGGCTGGAGCAGCAACCCCGGCTGGGTTTCTCCAATGGGGAGGGCGGAGACGTCCCACTACATGGATTCCGCAGCGCCAGGCGAGGTCCGAGATCTGGGGTACGTGGAGACGTCCCACTGCACAGATTCCCCAGTGCGAGGCGAGGTCTGAGATCCGGGGGATACACCCTGGAAGCCGGGCGTGGAAGAGGTATCCTAGTCTGCGGAAAAAACGGGTAGCTGGGAAAAGAACTTTGTGCACAAGTGTCTCACAAACGCGTGACTTGCTCCCTGGAAACTTGTCTCCTGGTCCCAGAAACCACCTATTTTACAACCCTGGGATAGACTTTGGGTGTGCAGACTCATTTGGGGAGAGGCAGAGTTGTCTGGCAAGGGGAAGAGACTAGCGGCTTTCTCTTGGAGGTGCCTGCAGCCATCCCCATCCAACATAGACCCGCACAGACGAGCGCCACATAGGACGTAGCTGACACTGAGGCTGCCTGCGCAGCTCAGAGACTCCGCCCATCCAACCTGAACACAGTCTCCCTTCACAGCCAATTGGCCTGTAGGTCAAACCTTGCTAGGGCTAACAACAACAAGCTGGGTTTAAATCCAAAAATACTGTACAACCCATAAAGGATTGCAGTAAGAGTACCCATCTCAAGTAACTGGGGAGGCTGTGCCACTGACCCTTAGAGGACATCTACCACATAAAGCAGCCACCATGCAGACATATGGAAAGAAATCAGGTGTGAAAGAAATGGAGGAGAAAAGATGACAAGACATAGAGTTCAAAACTGCAGTTATAAGGCTTTTCCAGGGGCTCCTAGAAAAGGCCGATTAACTTAATGAGAACTACGAGGAAATAAACAAGACCAACCAGGAAATGAATGAGACCTTCAAGGAAATGAAGAAGACCTCTGAGGATATGAACGAGACCCTCATGGATATGAAAAAGGACCAACTAGAAATCAAACATACACAGACTGAAATAAAAAATATTACACAGAGTCCTAAAAGCAGTCCAGAGGGCCACAAGAACCAAGTCAAAGATTTGAAATACAAAGAAGCAAAATCCACTCGGCTGGAAAAGCCAGAAACAAAAAGAATTCAAATAATTGAAGATAGTGCAAGGGGCCTCTGGGACAACCTCAAGCATGCCAACATCCGAATTATGGGGGTTCCAGAAAAAGAGAGAGAGCAAGTTAATGAAAACCTACTTGAAGAAATAGTGACTGAAAACTTCCCCCACCTGGTGAAAGAAACTGACTTTAAAGCCCAAGAAGTACACAGAACCCCAAAATATAGAAATCTAAAGAGGACCACACCAAGACACATCATAATTAAAATGTCAAGAGCAAAAGATAAAGAGAGAATATTAAAAGCAGCAAGAGAAAAACAGTTGGTTACCTACAGGGGAGCACCCATACGATTGTCAGCGGATTTCTCAACAGAAATGATGCGGGCTAGACAGGAGTGGCAAGAAATATTCAAAATAATGAATAGCAAGAATCTACAACCAAGATTACTCTATCCAACAAAGCTATCATGCAGAATTGAAGATCAGATAAAGTGCTTCGCAGATAAGAAAAAGCTAAAAGAGTTCATCACCACCAAACCAATATTATATGAAATGCTGAAAGATATTCTTTAAGAAGAGGAAGAAGAAAAAGGTAAAAATATAAATTATGAACAACAAATACACATTTATCAACAAATGAACATAAAAATCAAGTGAATTGATAGGCTGATGAACAGGATAAACTAGTGAATATAACAGAAACATGGACATAGAGAGGGAATGGACTGACAATTCTTGGGGAGAAAAGGGTTGTGGGAAGTATAGCAGAGACTGGACAAAAATCTTACAACAATGGGAGAGGACAGTGGGGAGGGGGAGGTGAGGGTGGAGGGTGGGATATGTACAGGGTGGAGGGGAGATATAGGGGGATAAAAAAGGGGAAACAATGTAATTAATAAACTGAACAATAAAGATAAAAAATAAATAAAAGATTAGTAGTTTAGTATAAAAATATATAACTACAAAACAGCCAGATGAAAGAGATGCATAGGGCATAGTATGGGGCAAGGGCATAGAGCTTCTGTCACCTTTCTAGGCACAACAACCTGGAAACTCTTTCTCCTCAACCTTTATGTTTTTGTGGAGGCTTCATATATGGGCATGCTTGATTAAATTATTGACCATTGCTGATGAATTCTTTCCCTAGTCCCTCTCTCCTCCCGAGTTGTCCATTTGGTTCCCAGTTTTAATGGAAAATAAGTAAATTTAATATTTTATCAAGCTGAAAGATGCTTGTATTTAGAAGATCAGTTCCAACTGGGGTGGACATTGAAATTTTCACCGAAAATTAAACATTTGATCTGACATTTCAAATTTACGTGGAAATTGAATGAATAGATATGTGTGTTTATGAACACAAGAGAAAGGCAAACAACCTATTAAAAGAGTATAGAGGCCTTGCGAGTGTGGGTTAGCAGTTGAGCATCAACCTATGAACCAGGACATCAGAGTTTGATTTCCATACGCCCAGTTTGCTGGCTTGACCTCCAGTAGGAGGCATGCAGGAGGCAGCCAATCAATGATTCTCTCTCATCATTGATGATTCTATGTATCTCTTCCTCCCCCTTTTCCTCTGAAATTAATAAAAAATATATATTAAAAAATGAGTACAGTGAGCCCTGGTCAGTGTGGTTCAGTTGGTTGAGCATTGTCCAGTGTGTCTAGTGCACTGAAAGGTTGTTGGTTCAATTCCCTGTCAGGGCAAATTACCAGGTTGTGAAATGGATCTCCAATAAGGGGCATGCAGGAGACCGCCAATCAATGCTTCTCTCTCACGTTGATGTTCCTCTCCTTTTCCCTTCTTCTCTCTATAAAAATTTTTGAAAGACTAGTGAGATCCAAATATATTCACAAAAAGTTAAAAAAATAATTGGCAGGAAAAAAGAAAACTGATAAGTGTCCACTTTAACTCGCTACTGAGAAAACTTCAAAATATGGTTGCTTCCTATCTTCTACTCTTCTAGATATTTCATGAATGAACTAGGAGCCTCTAATACTCTCTTGATCTCATTTCTTTCACTGAAATGTTCTCTCTCTTCTTTAACTTTCAGTAATCACTATACTGAAAGCCATATATATCCTTTTATCATTAAGAAACACTTATGTTTGAGGCAGTCACTGTGCTGGGAAAGGGTAATGCTAGAGGCAAGTGCTATGTCATCTTCTTGGAATCTATAATGTACTCAGAAATATAAGGTTGATTATAACACCATTCCATTCTCAATTAGCTTGTCTCTTATGAAAAAAAAATAAGTGAATGTATAAATTTTCATGGAAGCACATTTTGTTGCTATCTCAGAAGCTGCATCTTCTGTGATATCCCCAAACACATGGGATACAAATAACATCCTTATCTCTTTATTTCACCAATTCTGCTAACAGAAGAAGTGGTGCAGCCCTTACTTTATCTTCCTCTGTCAGGCAATGTGTGTCTGTATCATTCCACCCCCCTATAAATTTAGGAAAGGTCATAGATATGTTCAGTAATATGTTGATAAAAATAAATAAATAAATACATAAATAAATAAATAAACAAACCAACAAGCAAACAAATAAAATAAATACCAGTGAACAAGCAAAAAAACCTGAAAGGTGTGTTCAGTAGTATCTAATAATGGTGAAAATTATGGACACTGAGAATGTAGACAAGATCTGGATCAGGCCTAAACGGGCATTTGGACATCCTTCTCACAATCCAGTACTGCTGGCTCCCAACTGCTCACCTGCTTGCCTTCCTGATTGGCCCTAACTGCTTCTGCATGCCAGCCTGATCACCCCTCACACATTCTCCTGCCAGCTTGATTGATGCCTAACTGCTCCCCTGCCAGCCTATTTGGCACTAACTGTCCTCCACTGCAGGCTTGATTGCCCCCCAACTGCCCTCCCCTGCTGGCATGATTGCCCAAAACTGCCCTCCCCTGCTGGGCATCTTGGAGGGCCATTTTGTGTCCACATGGGAGCAGTCATCTTTGACCACATGGGGCAGCTAACTTGTGTGGTCAATTTGCATATTACTCTTTTATTAGATAGGATAGAGGCCTGGTGCATGGGTGGAGTCCAGCTGGTTTGCCCTGAAGGGAGTCCCGGATCAAGGTGGCAGTTCCCTTGGGGTATGGGGCAGCCTGGGTGAGAGCGGCCTGTGGTGGTTTTCAGGCTAACCATGCCCCCCTGTGACCCAGGGTGAGGTCCTGGTATCTGGCATTTATTTATCCTCTATAATTGAAACTTTGTAGCCTTGAGTGGCAGCTTGGGCCTGCCAGAATGTGTGGAAAGCTTGGCTTCCTCCATTGCTGGGGAAATCCAAGCCTCTCTTCTCTCTGTGGCCGTAGCCATCTTGGTTGGATTAATTTGCATACTCACTCCTGATTGCCTGGTGGGCATGTCTTGTGGGTGTAGTAGATGTACAGTCAAGTTGCATATTACTCTTTTATTGGATAGGATGTACATTAAAATATATATGTAGTTACATATATATACATAATATATATACTACAATATATATGACACTTAACCTTGAAAAAGACCTAAAATTTACTTGCTGAAGTGAGCATAATAAAGGATGTAGCAGCTTAAGAGTTACTGTTAAGTGATAGAGGGAAGCTTATCTGAAATCAGACAGAAAATTTTAACAGCATATGAGGCAACATACACATATAATGGACAGAGATACCTGCAGATGTTCTCGTGTGTGTGTGTGTGTGTGTGTGTGTGTGTGTGTGTGTGTGTGTGTTGCTGGTTTCAGCTAGGTGCAATTTTTGAATTCATCTAGTGCTTCTCATGGACACAATAATGCATATGCAGACAAAAAATCTGTGTTTTTCTCAAATAGTTCCTTAATTTATCACTGTAATAGGAAAACTTTCCCATTGTCAAAACAAACATTATAGCATATCTGACCATAAGTGGTGAGAAAGTCTGATGGCTTTGGCAGTTAAAGGAAGGAATAAGAACGGATGTTAAAGAGTGTCAAGAGAGTGAGAAAGCTAGTGTTTAGAATAAGATGAAACCAAATTAAGAACCACATGATTGATAAGGTCTTAAAAAAAGCTATCCAGGGGAATTTGTGTTCTGCCAAAAGCCAAAACCTGAACTATAGAAACCAAGTTCCAGTGATTGCATTTAAAATAGGGAAGGATATGCTCAGATACTATATCAGGATTCTTTCTGGGGGTCCTTCAATCCCATTCTAAGTTGGCACTGTGCTATACCTCCAAGTAAAACAATTCCTATAATAGAAAGCTGCCTATAAGGAAAATATTAAAACTTTTTTTCAAAACTTTCTTTTAATTCTCATTATGAGAATGTTTCTTTTCTTTTTTCTTTCTCACCAATAAGATGCTACGTAGTGACTCATTTGGCATATCCTATTTATTAGGAAATGCTATACTCAGTTTTCCTCTGGCTGCTTTCATATGCATTTGAGCAGAAAAATAATGTGTTATCTCTCCCACATCTAGTGCTCTGTTAATTTCTGTTTTAATAAGGATAAAATATTTAAGCCAAGTGGGTAAAATACAGATGGAATTCAGACATTGTTTTTTGGAACAATCAGGAATCATAGGGACTTCTGGGAATAAAGAATTTCCTTCTTACCAAGGCCAATGAAGAAACATTCCTTTTCGCTCCCCATAGGAATTCATTTATCTGGAACTAAATAGCATAGAAAAAAGAAGCAGAGTGAGATTGACAAAACTTATTTGACAAATTTTACTGAGTCATTTCTCAAGAACGTATCTTGAGTCTTAAAGAAGATGAAAATCAGATCTCTATTTAAAGCTAATGGGGCTATTTGTTCCTGTTGCTAAATATCTCCAGTAACAAAAGTTCCTTAGCTATAGCTGCAATATAGTATTCTGAAAGCAAAGAAATATTTTTTTTACATAGGAAAATTATAAAACTGATTTATTTAATTCAAGTAAGTGAAGAGTAACACAGGGATCAAATTCATTTTGATTTCTTTTAACAAGGTTACTCTGAAATATGCCTGTGTACTCTCAGGTTCCACACCACCCCAGCCAGGCATTTCTGTTGTTCAGAAATTGCAGCACTGTGTATCGAGTGCCTTCAGTGATTCAAGAGGAAAATTCTCTGACTCAGTGTGATTTTCCATATTTTGCTCAAGAGATTTTTCCTGGAAAGCCAGTAAAATGTACCTCTTATCCCCTTTTTAATGTTTTACTAAATTGCTATCATTTATTTATTCATTGTTTCATTTAATGATTGATTAATAAGAACTATAGGCCTCATTTCCTTCATAATGATTATCAAGCATTTACTCTCTGTTCCAGTTTTTTGCTTGAATATTTTAAATTCCAGGCTTAGTTTAGAAATAAATATGTATATTTATTCGCTTGACACTTGAACAACTTGAAACCTTGATTTGAACTGCACAGGTCCAGTTTATACACTGATTGATTTAATTCAATAAATACTGTAAATGTATTTTCTCTTTCTTATAATTTTAATAACATTTTCTTTTCTTCAGCTTACTTTATTGTTAGAATGCAGTTTATAATACATGTAACATATAAAATATGTGTTAACCAAATATGCATATTATATCAATAAGCTGTTAGTAAACAGGTTTTGGGTGAGTCAAAAAGTTATATACAAACTAGGGGCCTGGTGCACGAAATTTGTGCACTGGGGGTGGGTGGTCCTTCAACCCAACCTGCCCCCTCTCACATACTGGGAGCCCTCAGGGGATGTCCAACTGATGGCTCAGCCCCAGCCTGCCCAAGGCCTAAAGCTCAGCTCAGCCCCGGTTGCCTGCGACCACCTGGCCCCGGGAGCTGGGCACTCACCGCCACTTCCTCTCACAGCGCCCGGGGGCTGGGCGCTTGCTGCCACTGCTGTTTCATCTCCACCCTCATGCCACTTGGCCCCACCCCTGCCCCTGATTGGTTGGTAGCAGAGCAAATCAGGAGCGAAGTTACAGTCAAATTTGCATGTTTCTCTTTTATTATATAGGATGTTCAACTGTGTAAGGTGTCAGCACCTCTAAGCCTCACATTGGCTGTTTAAGGGTTGTCTTATGTATATATAATGCATATTATATGTATTATATACATAAATTCATATATAAATAAATGTAAATTTTAAACAACCCTATCCTTAGAAAATATGAAAATGAGATCACAAAGCCCAGTGATTATAATGCTTAGTTATGCTAAGGCAAACTTCTGCTCTTATAAAACTTAGCAAATCTTTTGACAGACACACTTATATATCTAAATCACTTGTCAGTATAATTAAAACACTTCTCTAGTCATTATAAATGAAGTAGGGTATAGGCTTATCAGAATATGCTAAATTCTTTTATACTGATAGTCTGTTTTAGCAAAAGCTTAATTTCAGATTACTGTAAATTGGGTGTATTACAATAATGACAGAATAAGAGAAATAGTCAAAGGAGAATTTGACATAAACTGAATCATACCATGGGTGATAGGTACGCTTTTCAATTGAAATGTATTTTTACTAAGACCATTGTTTGCTTTCATTTTTTATTTTAAAACCTCATTGTACAGAGAAAATATCAAGTTTCCATTGCTGGAGAGCTGTTACTAACTCATATAATGACAACATTGCTTTCAAGTGCTTTTTTAATAAAAAAAAATTGAAATTAGTGTTTGTTATATTACAACGTACAGAAGGTAATTCATCCTAGATATTATAGCTACATTATAGTTATATTACAATAATTATATATATTTCAAATATGAGAAATCGTACTTGTCATCTGAATATGAGTTTCCAAATAATGAAAGTTGCAAATCAGATAATAAAAATAACTGCTGAAAGTTACCCTCAAGATAGTTGTATCTCGTCTCTCTAATAATCAAGATTTACTCCACTTCACATAACAATATCTCTAATCTATAATAATGAAAGCGTAATATTCAAATCAGCCAAAAGGCCGAACAGTGGGAGGACCTTCCAGTGGACCTTCTGGATGAAGCCGGGGCTGCAAGGGCTGAGCCCCTTGCATGAATTTCATGCATTGGGCCTCTTAAACTACTATATAAATAGGAAATGTTAGATCAGGTTATATCATTATGTTATATTTGTACTGGATTTCTTTGAATCCAGTCTTATTCTCTGGGATACTAAGCATTTTTATGAACTCCTAAGTAGAAATGAAAAAAGAAAACACACACACGTACACACACACACACACACACACACACACACACACACACACAATACAACAACTGGAGTTGAGACTAGAAAATTGTTTGAGTTTAGTGGAACCTGAAACATAATCTGCAAATCACGGTTCCTCTTCATTTTATGTATATTTCAAGGGAAATTTAATTCAGATGTTTCTGATTAATGTACTCTTAGCTCATCAAACTTATGCAAGAATTATTTGATTTCCAGGAAGCCCTTTTCTTTACAAGGTATTTTCCTGTGTACAAGGAAGTCTAGTTTTGCCTGTGTTAGATAGTATAAAAAACTGGAAACACTTCTGATGCTTTTTAAAAATGTGTCTGAGTAATACTTTTATTTGTCTTCTTATAAAAGCAGTAAAAGAAAATAACTGATATACTAGAAGTGACTTAATCAAACTCCCAAAATTAGGAAAATAATTTGTGAATTTATGTTACACTGAACCATATGATCTTTGACTGCAAAATGGCTAACATATGTTAGGAGAAGTAATGGGAATAAATTGAACCAAAAGTCAAGGGATCTGGTTTCTAACTTCAGTTCTACCACAGACTTTATAGGTGGTTTTCAAAGATTCACATTCTTTCATTTTTATCTACAAAATGAAAGGGTTGGCTAACATGACTCCCTCAGAAATTATTCTTAAAGGCCTGTCTAATTTCTGAATTTAGTATTTTATCACTAATAGAACATGTAGATAGCTTTGCCTCTAAATATCATCTCTAAAAAAATCTGCTTTAGCTCAACTAATGATCTTAAGTCACTTAAATTTATAGAAAAATGGATTTTGGTCAAAATTTACTAACTAAAGTTTCACCAAGATATATTTTTTAATATTTATCTGTTACCTTACTTTTGTAAAAACAAAATAAATCCATATGGTCTTGGAGTAGTTTTCTGAAAATACACAAACATATTCTTGACCAAAAGTTAATAAAGGAATCTTTTCTGTAAATTAGACTTGGGATTCTTTTTATTTTTGCCCAAATTATTTTTCTTTGACTTATTTGACACTATGTGTGTTTTTCATGGGTGTCCTGATGTTAGCATTACAAAGAAATTAATTTTCTGAATTAAAAAATTTTAGATGTACTTTAGTTGCAGAATATTTTTCCTTACATGATATTACCCCACTAATCTCCCCCACTTTTTTGATTAATGGAGCCCTTTTGGAAATTTTATATTGCAGTTTTGGTAACTTTAAATTTTAATTTTTGCACAGAAATATGACTGCTACAGAGAGGAACTGACAGGTCTGTTCCAACCACACAGACAGTCCAGAGATGGAAGACACTTACAATGCCTTGCCATGCTAGCAGTCAGCAGTTGTGCGTCGTTGCAGGTTGTCCTGTACCAAACCAGAGAGAGTGGGACCTGCATTACCACCATTTGTCTACTATCCAGATATCATTGCTGAGATGTACACATAAGGAACTATTTGACATTGAAACTGGAACTCAGAACTGTTGGACATTGAAACTGAGACTCAAACCTTTTTTTGTTCTTATATGTTTATCTCTAGTATGCATATGCAAGATTTTTTAAAGAAAATAAATGGCGGGAAAGAATGGATACAGAGGCAAGGAAGCATTGAATAGACTGTCAGACTACAGTGGGATGGCAAGGGAGAGTGGGGGACAGGGGCTGTAAGAGATCTACCAAAGGACTTGTATGCATGCATATAAGCATAACCAAGGGATACAAGACACGGGGCGGGAGGGGGCAAGTGAGGGTATGTGCTGGGGGGTAGGGGAGACCGGGGGAAGGTCAATGAGGGGAAAAAAGGAAACATATCTGCTACTATAAAATATATATAAATATATATATATATATATATATATATATATATATATATATATGACAGGGACTAAATTATCCATTGTTATTTTTTAGATTAAACTAGGGTATTTACATATGACTATCATAGCAATGTTCATTACATGAGAATTAATATAACAATGATTATCCTAAAACACTGAAGATTTTGAGATTATTTTATTAATTGTGATAGTGTGTGTTATGCTTCAATAACAAATAGAGCTCATGTCACATTGGCTTTAGGCAAAGATTGATTATTACTTGTTCACATTACATGTCCTTTTGGGATTGTCTGGATACTTTGTTCCAGCCTGTCACTCAGGAAGCCAGGATAATGAATACTTTATCTCAAGATTTTTTTCACAATTATGACAACAGTGAGAAGGACATAACAAATAACTAATTGTTTTTCAAACATTTACAGGTAACATATAACCTCTACTTACATATTAGTGACTATTCAAGTTATTTAGTTACACATGAACTTCAAAAGTTTGAGGATGCACAAGTCTATCATGTGCTAAGGAAGCAAATGAGAAATAAAGAGTAGACAATATAAATGACTTCCATAGGCACACAAATACTCACACCACACAAATTTAAAGTCATATGCAATGTTGTAGTGTAGTAGGTTAATTAAGAAAGTGAAATTGACTAGTTTTGAAATTAGATTTTGAAATCAAGAATTCACTTGATTTTTTTCTAATTAAAGTAATTTAAAAATCATATAGTTAGATATCCTGTAATCTCTACTCAAAATGTTAATTGTCAAATGGTAAAGGAGGCGGGGAGGTTACAGAACAAAGGACATGTATGCATGCATATTAGCATAACCAGTGGACACAGACACTGGGGTGGTGGGCTTGCACAGGGTGGGAATGACTGTGTGGGAGGGTGTCAATTGGGGAAAAGGGAGACAAATGTAAAATTTTAAACAATAAATAATAATAATAATAATAATAATAATAATTGTCTACTGAATTCAAAATATAAAATTATATTATCTTTACTTCTAAAAATTACCATTTTTATATTTCTATAAAATTCTTTTTCACTTAACAATCACATCTATGGATTTAGAAATATTTGCCACAATTTTAAATAATAGTTAAAATTCAAATTATTTTATACATATCATATGTACTTTATTTATACACTTGTGGTCCAGTGCATGAATTTGTGCTCATTCAAAGGAAATTAATTAGAAGAAATATATATATATATATATTTTTTTATTTTTTTTTCATGTTTAATGTGAAAACGGTGATCTCGTGAAGTTTGCATACCACAGTATCAGGCATTAGTTAATAGCCATTTTGATGGCTGTTGGCTGTTAACATCACTTAAAAATAATATGACAATTGGTAGCATATATACATCCTTTTCAAAAGTGCTGAAAAACAGAAATAACGTGATTCAAATACATATTGCCGAGGAGCTGTGATCCGCTCTTCAATGACGGGATGGTAATAAACTTTACATGTTGGCAAGGTAAAAAGAAATTGCTAAACCTCTTTTTTCTGTATTAAAATGAGTCCTAGATGATAAAGTAATAAGACCCAATCCATTAAATCAGAATATTTACATAAGTTCAATAATGTTTTAGACCGAACAAAAACAAAAGGAGAAAGTATGGAATCATATTCTAAATTTAAATATGTTTCTATTGCTTCTTAGTTACAAGCATTTCAAAGGCTTTTTAATAATACAGTAACTTTTAAACTCCTAGTTAAAATGAGGTGAGGTAACATTTAATTAAAGCAACAAGTTATCCCAGTTGTGTAAAAATATCTTCCTGTTACTTTCAGAGATATTTTGTACCATTCAGCAGGGAAGACGCTTGGGTAATTATCTCAAGAAAATGCTGTCTCCTCTGAAATTTGAAGTTCAATGTAGTTTAAGACGCTTTCTCTTTGGGCCATTTAAAAAAAAAAAAAGATTTTATTGAATTATTTTAAGTTCTACTAATTCTCTGGAAAACTACCTAAAAAGAAAGGGCTTTTCAAAAATGAATAATTAATTTCATATCCTTTTCTAAATTACGGGAATACTTACTGATAACATTAAATTTATTTTTGTAAGAGCCCGCTTCTAACTTAAAGATAAGTAACAAGTCACCACCGCTGAGAAAGTTAACTAGTGATGGGAAACTGCATATTTAGTCAGAAAATAAATCATTAACCTGTAATTCTAATTACACAATGATAATGAGAACAAATGCTCTGTCTCCAGAAACCATGTGTGAAAGCTGCTTTTTGGACAACGGAGCTGTATTTCTTAATGTGCACGTTGCAGGAATAAGCAGTCACCGACCCCGTTTCTGTCTGTCTGGGATGTAAACACCGTTTCAGAGTGTCCCTGTCCCTAAGACACCTTTCCCATCTGCGTGTGAAATAGAATACCGGAAAGGTTACACACGAGATTTCAAACACCCAAAAGCAAAGTGTCTTCCCAGTGTGTGTGTGTGTGGGGGGGGGCACCCACAAAATAGCAGCCACATGTCTGAACCGAGGCCGTCTGCTCCAGGCCGTCAGTCTCCAGAGCGGTCAAGCTCACACGGCCTGTGCTCCCCAGAGCACTGCGCCCCCCCCCCCCCCCCCCACTGATTCCAAAAGGAACCCACTGTCTGCACTCTAAATGCCACTTACCTCTCTTTTCAGATTCAGTAAAACTAACTAAGATTTTGGCTTTGTTGTTGTTGTTTTTGTTTTTGTTTATTTGAACATATAAACCATGTCCTTGGAGGGCAGGATCTTGTTTTACCAATAACGTCGGCCCACAGAGGAGGGTGTTGCGATCACAGGCCTTACGGAGGCTCAGCCACAATTAGACACCTGAAGACGCCTGAACAAACAACCTGGCATCCCGAAGAACGGAAGTACCCAATACCGTGGCCGTGAGCTGCAGGTCAGAACAGCTCCCCGGCCAGCTTCTCCCTGTGCCCGGCCACAGTGTGCTCTCCTGCGGGGGCCGGTCGGCATTCCCGATCAGGGCTCCTGGGGAGCTGCGCTCCTCTCACGCCCTGGCGAACTGCTGTCACCGCCGCTGCGCCCCAGCCCCAAGGACGAGCTTTCTGAGCCATAATCGGTGCTGCTCTCCTGTCCCCCGTCTTCCTCTTCCTCGGGGAAGCGTCTGTTCATCAGGGCGAACTTGTGAATGGCTTCCTCCAGGGTGTACTTCGTCTGCCCCGAAACGCACGCCTCGATGTCCTCGGAATTCAGGTGGCTTTGCAGGAAGAGGTGCAGGCTGCTGTCGGAGAGCAGGAGCGCGTTGTGGAGGACCTTTCTGAGGAAATCTTCCAGACCCTGGCGCCGCTGGTCCACGTGCTGGCGGTTGTTCATGTTGAAAAACAGGTTTTTAGATGGAAGTTCTGGCAGCTGTACCAGCAATGCATTACTCTGGAGTCTCTGCCTCAGCCACACAAATTCTCTGTATCTCCTTCGCACACAGGATGTTTTCATGGTAAAGCACATGCTATTGGTGTGAATACAGATTTCATAGTCGATGTAAGAATGCCAGAAGTCCTCCTTCTGAATCCTGGGATCTCGAACCCAGACACTCACGAACTCCTCTTTCTGCTCTTCTGGAAGCATCTTCAGCCCAGGACCGGACGGATCGTCGGCACGAGGCCTCAGAACGGACCCCAGGCTGCGGCTTCCGGGAGGCACCAAACCTGCGACTCCGACAACCTAGAAGAAATATTTTAATATCACTATTAGCCCTTTCTCTATAATAAAAGTGTCAACCAAATTCATGATCAACAATGACATGTTGAAACACATGCATGTGATTGGCACCAGGGAGAGCTTTATATGTGTATTGAACAAATTAGCCTTTTATATATAGAAAATAAACTTGATTAATTAGACCTGCTTTCTGATGTAGCTAAACTTTTTCCAGCTCAGTGAAACACCCCAACTTTTCTGTCAGGTAATTGTCAGCAACACAGCAGTAAACATCAACACAAGGCAAATTATTATTGTAGATCACACAGGGAAAACAAAGGGTAAAATACTTAACTACAGCAGTGTTTGACTATATTCTGTGCAGTGAGGAAACTTGAAGTCATTTTCAAGGTCTATCATTTCTTAATTCTTTTCAGTCAGGTCAAGTTTCTAAATCTCCATTTTCCAGAAAATGAAAAGAAAATAGGAGTCTATTGAATCTCCTATCTACCTACTCCAGAACTTCTGTGAGGATCAAATGAGATGAGGCACAGGGAAATCCTTCACATACATTGGGTTAAAATGTGAAATGTTTTTACGTGGCTATAAAGCAAGTCGTGTTCCCAGGCTGAATAAACTCTGAGGGTAGTTGCTAGGGAGAGGAAGCCTGGTGTTGCTATGTGATAGCATTACTTGGCACCCTCAGTGACCATTTCAGGGCTGGGCTGGGCTGTGGGCCACATTTTGAACCATAGAGTCTCAGCAGTATTGGCTGTGATTTGGTGTGGTGTGGTGTTGCTCCAGGGCGGTGGCAGGGCCTGTGTCCCACTTGGGGGAAGCCAGGGTTTGCTTTGTGGGCACCAGGTCCACAATGCTATTTCTCTGTGCTCATCACAACAGCTCCTGGATTGAGCCTCTGCCCCCTCATGGTCATTGTGCATCATAGCAACTTTTCAGACAGACACTTAGCATATTTGCCTTTATTTTATTTTTTTTCTTTAAAGAATTACAAATAGTAGTACATATATTTCCCTCCCGCCCCCATTATTCTCCCTCCAGCCTCTCCTACCCCTCAGCACATGTCCTCACCTGCCCTCCCCTCACCTGCCCCAATGTCTTGTATCCATTGGTTATGCCTACAAGGATGCATACAAGTCCTTTGGTTGATCTCTTACAGCCCCGCCCCCCCCTCCAAAGTCTTCCCACCGTAGTTTGACAGTCTGTTCAATGCTTCTCTGCCTCTATATCTATCTTTTCCCCCTGTTTGTTTTCTTTAAAAAGATCTTGCATCTGCATAGTGGAAATAAATGTATAAGAACAAAAAATGTTTGAGTCTCAGTTTCAATGTCCAACTGTTCTGAGCCCAGTTTCAATGTCAAATAGTTCCTTAAGTGTACATGTCAGTAATGGTATCTGGATGGTGGTCATATGGTGGAAATGCAGGTTCCACCCTCTCTGGTTTGGTCCTGGGCTACCTGCAGGGATGCACAGCTGCTACAGCTAGCATGGCAAGGTGTCATCAGTGTCTTCCACCTCTGGACTGTCTTCATGGTTGTAACAGACCTGTCAGTTCCTCTTTGTTACAGGAACCCATATGGTCTTGGAGTCATTTTCTGAAAATATACAAACATATTCTCGACCAAAAGTTAATAAAGGGATCTTTTCTGTAAATTAGACTTGATTTCTTTTTATTTTTGCCCAAATGATTTTCCTTTGGCTTAAGTTTAAGTCCTGTATCTATTTTGAATTTATTTTTGTGTATGGTTTAAGTTGGTGGTCTAGTTTCTTTTTTTTTTTTTGCATATACCTGTCCAATTTTCCCAACATCATTTATTGAAGAGACTGTCTTGATTCCATTTTATGTTCATACCTCCTTTGTCAAATATTAATTGAGCACAGTGGTTTGGGTTGATATCTGGATTCTCTATTCTATTCCATTGGTCTATATGTCTGTTCTTGTGCCAGTACCAGGCTGTTTTAGGAACAGTAGCTTTGTAATACAGCTTGAAATCTGGCATTGAAATCCCACCGACTTTGTGCTTCTCTCTCAGGATTGCTATGGCTATTTGGGGTCTTTTTTTATTCCAGATGAATTTTTGGAGAGTTCTTTCTAGGTCTGTGAAATATGCCATTGGTATTTTAAATGGGGATTGCATTAAATGTATATATTGCTTTGGGTAGTATGGCCATTTTAATGATGTTGATTCTCCCAATCCATGAACATGGTATGTTCTTCCACCTGTTTACATCTTCCTCTATCTTTTTTTAGTGTCCTGTAGTTTTCTGCGAATAGGTCTTTTACCTCCTTAGTTAAGTTTATTCCTAGGTATCTTAATTTTATTGGTGAGATGGTACATGGGATTGCTTTTTTAGTCTCTCTTTCTGTAAGTTCACTATTAGTGTATAGAAATGCCATAGATTTCTTGGCATTAATTTTGTAGCCTGCAACATTGCTGAACTCATTTATTAAGTCTATTAGTTTTTTATGGAGTCTTTCACGTTTTTTATGTACAATATCATGTCATCTGTAAATAAGGATAGCTTTACTTCTTCTTTTCCAATTTGGATGCCTTTTATTTCTTCTTCTTGTCTAATTGCAGTGGCTAATACTTCCAGTACTATGTCAAACGGGAGTGGTGAGAGTGGGCATCCCTGTCTTGTTACTGTTCTTAGGGGAAATCATTGTAGTTTTTGCCCATTGAGTATGATGTTTGCTGTGGGTTTATTATATATGGCTTTTATTATGTTAACGTATGATCCTTCTATCCCTAACTTGTTGAGAGTTTTTATGAAGAAATGTATGATCCTTCTATTCCTACTTTGTTGAGAGTTTTTATTGGATTTTGTCAAGTGCTTTTTCTGCATCAATTGATATGACTATGTGATTTTTATCTCTCAGTTTGTTTATGTGATATATCACATTTATTGATTTGCAGATATAGTACCATCCTTGCATTCCTGGGATAAATCCTACTTGGTCATGTTTTATGATATTTCTAATGTACTGCTGGGTTTGATTTGCTAGAATTTTATTGAGGATTTTGGCATCTAAATTCATGAGGGATATTGACCTGTAATTTTCTTTCATTGTGTCGTCTTTATCTGGTTTCGGTATTAGGGTGATGCTGGCTTCATTGAAGGAGTTTGGAAGTGTTCCATCCTCTTGAATTTGCTGGAATAGTCTGAGGAGGATAGGTTTTAGTTCTTCCTTGAATATTTGGTTAAACTCCCCTGTGAAGCTGTCTGGCCCTGAGCTTTTGTTTGCTGGAAGCTTTTTGATGACTGCTTCAATTTCTTCCATAGTTATTGGTCTATTGAGCTGTTTAGATTCTTCCTGATTGAGTTTTGGGAGGTTATATTTTTCTAGGAATATATCCATTTCCTCCAGGTTGTCCACTTTGTTGCAGTAGAGTTGTTCATAGTATTTTTTAACAATCCTTTGTATTTTGATGGGGTCTGTTGTTATTTCACCTCTTTCATTTCAGATTTTATTAGGGTCCTCTCTCTTTGCTTCTTGGTGAGCCTGGCTAGAGGTTCATCAATCTTGTTAATCCTTTCAAAGAACCAGCTCTTGGTTTTGTTGATCTTCTGTATTGTTTCTTTGGTCTCTATGTTGTTAATCTCTGCTCTGATCTTTACTATTTCCTTCCTTCTGCTTACACTGGGTTTATCTTGTTGCCCTCTTTCTAACTCTTTGAGGTGCTGGATTAGATAATTTATTGTCACTGTTTCTTGTTTTTTGCAATAGGATTGTAGAGCCATGAACATCCCTCTCAAAACTGCTTTCGTTGTGTCCCATTCATTTTGGATTGTTTTGCTATCATTGTCATTTGTTGCCATGATGTTTTTTTTTCTATTTCTTCCTTGATCTCTCTGGTAATCCAGTCATTGTTTAATAGCATGCTGTTTAGTGTCCATGTGTTTGATCTCTTTGGATTGTTTTTATTGTAGTTGATTTCCAGCTATATGCCACTATGATCTGAGAATATGCTTGATATGATTTCTATCTTCTTGAATTTGGAGAGACTTTTCCTATGACCCAACACATAGTCTATCTTTGAGAATGACCCATGGGCACTTGAGAAGAATGTATATTCTGTGGCTTTGGGGTGAAATGATCTGAAGATGTCAATTAATTCCATCTGGTCTATTAAGTCATTGAGGATTGATGTTTCTTTACTGAATTTTTGTGTAGAGGATTTGTCCAATCGTGATAGTGGGGTATTAAAGTCTCCTACTATTTTTGTGTTGCTGTCAATCCCTCCCTTGATATCCTCCAGAAGATGTTTTTATGTATTTGGGTGCTCCTGTATTGGGTGTGTATATGTTTACCAGAGTTATTTCTTCTTGTTGGATTGCTCTCTTTATTATTATGAAGTGGCCTTCTTTATCTCTTATTATGTCCTTCACTTTGAGATCTAATTTGTCAGATATAAGTGTTGCTACCCCAGCTTTTTTTCCATTTCCATTTTGCCGGAAGAATCTTTTTCCATCCTTTCACCCTCAGTCTGTTTCTTTTTTTCAGAGATGGGTTTCTTGTATGCAGAAGTTATATGGGTTGTTTTTTCTTATTCATTCTGTTACCCTATGTCCTTTGATTGGAGCATATAAACCTTTTACATTTAAAGTTATTATTATCATTATTTTTATTGATTTTTTTGCAGTATAACTTATATTTAATAGTAGTAAGTGTTTTCCTTTCCCCCCTCCCCACTATCCTTCCCCAAGCGACCCCTGCCCCCCAGCACATGTTCCCACCCACCCCCTCCCCACCCCAGTGTCTTTAATTCATTGATTATGCTAATATGCATGCATACAAGTCCTTAGGTTGATCTCCCCTGGTATTCACCTCCCATCCACCCAAACCTTCCCCCTGTAGCTTGACAGCCGGTTCAATGCCTCCCTGTCTCTATATCAATCACTCTCCCCTGTTTCTTCTCTTCAAAAATATCTTGCCTCTGCATACTAGAAATAAATGTATAAGAACAAAAAATGTTTCAGTCTCAGTTTCAATGTCCAACTGTTCTGAGTCCTAGTTTCAGTGACAAATAGTTCTTTATGTGTACATGTCAGCAATGGTATCCAGATGGTGGACACATCTTAGCAATGCAAGAGCCATCCTCTCTGGTTTGGTTCTGGGCTGCCTGCAGCCATGCACAGCTGCCAACTGCTAGCATGGCAACGTGTTGTCACTGTCCCCCATCTCTGGATCATCCTCTTGACTGGAACAGATAAGGTTATTATTGCTAGGTACTTATTTGTCACCATTTTTGTTCTTTACCCCTGTGCTCCTTCTTCCTATTTCTTTTTACAGCAGACCCTTTAGCATTTTTTGCATTGCTGGTTTGGTGGGAATGAATTCCCTTAGTCCTTTTTATCTGTGAAGCTCCTGATTTGACCTTCAATTTTGATTGATAGCCTTGCTGGATCCTGGATTCTAGGATCAGACCCTTTCTTTGCATGACTTTGAATATTTCATTCTTTCCCCTTTGGCCTGATAAGTTTCTGTTGAGAAATCACTTGCTAAAATCTGATGGGGGTTCCTTTGTAGGTGACTTTCTGTCTCTCTCTGGTGGCTTTTAAGATTCTCACTTTGTCTTTGATGTTTGCCAATTTAATTATAATGTTCCTTGGCCTAGGTCTTTTGGGATTTATTTTGCTTGGGACTTTGTGAGCTTCTTGGATTTGTGTGGGTTTTTTCTTTCCTATATCAGGGAAGTTTTTTGTCATTATTTCTTCTAACAGGTGTTCTATTCCTTGCTCAATTTCCTGTCCCTCTGGAAGCCCTATTATGCAGATATTGTTTTGTTTCATGTTGTCCCAAAGTTCCCTTATGCTCTCCTCCTCCTTTTTAATTTTTTTTCTAGAAACTCTTCTATTTGAGTATTTTTTCTACCTTATCTTCTAGCTCACTGCTGTGGTCCTCTGCTTCTTCTGGTCTACTCTTGATACTTTCTATGGAGTTCTTTACCTCAGCAATGTCACTTTTCATTTCTTCTTGGCTCTTCTTCATTTCTTCTTGAGTCTTATTCATTTCCTCTTGGTTCTTCTTCAATTCCTCTTGCTTCTTACTCATAATGTCTTCCAGTCTCTTCAGCCCCCTTATGACCATTTGTCTGAATTCTTTCTCTGACAGGTTGCTTACTTCTATTTTGTTTACCTTTTTTTCTGGTGATTCTTGTTTTTCTTTCAATGGAAGGCTGTTTCTTTGTCTCCCCATTGTCTATCTTCTCTGTGTGTCTGGTTATGTAGTTCTCACTCTCCTGCATTGATTTAAAGGCTCAAAATACAACACGACCAGGTGCAATGCACCAGGCACTAAGCAGGAATGTATTCACAGTATTGCTAACTCTATATTAAAGGTGATTGGCAGAGAAAGACAAATTAGGTGATAGGTGATAAAGAAGAGAGTAAGAGAAAACACACACACACACACAAAAGAAAGAAAGAAAGAAAGAAAGAAAGAAAGAAAGAAAGAAAGAAAGAAAGAAAGGAAGGAAGCCAAAATGAAATTGGGAATGGTAAAGAAGTAAAAAGAAAAAAAGGGGAATAAACTATAAATATGGGTTGAAAACTCCTATAGGACAGCCACTAATCCAAACAAAAGCCAGCAACAAGTACCTGGAGATTGATACAAACTACATACAACAACTAATATCACGGCAGGTGAGGGAACACAGAAGCATAAATCTATCAAAAAAACAATGCAAACAACAACAACCAAACAAAAACCAATGCCAAAAAACTCCACAAAACAAACTAAAATAAAAGAATAAGCAAACCAATCTCACAAACATGCATAAAATATTGATATAATCAACAATCAAGTAAACAACAGCAACAGGATAGAGAAAAAAACAATTTAGGATAGTGAAGTCTGAGAAGCGAGAGGTGTGTATGGACTTGGAGCAGGTGATTGGAGATTAGATATATAAGTGGGGTGAAATTTTAACAGGGTGTAAAAAGAAAGAATAAGTAAAATCTAAAGCAAGAACAGTGTAAGGGGAACAAGGCACTAACTAGGGAAAGGTTAGCAAGAGAGTGGTGGCATCAGGTTGAAGTTGAGGTAGAGTAAAAAGATACTAAAGGGTAGATGAAAACAGACTGTATAACACTAATCCCAAAGTAGAATAAAGATGAAATAAAATTACACTTTAAAAAAAAGGTTAAATAGTATTAGAAATAAAATTGATTCCTTAATTTGTGTCACACAAGAGTCAATTTGTGATTCAGCCCCTGGGTGGCAGTGTTTCTGGATTGACCTCCGGGTCTATGGGTCCTCTGTAGCCTGAACTAAAATCCCTTGATCCCTGTGGTATTCAATACTGATTTGTGGGAATGGGCTGCCCCAGAGCTGCCTCTCTAATGGTGCCAGCCTGTTCTGATTCCCAGGCTCCAGAAAAACAGCTCTCCCCTCCAGTCTCCCAGGGTATACCCCACAAGGCGATCCCAGGTTCCTGGCTTAGCACTCGGAAACTCAGATTACGAGAGGAAAAAACGCAAGTATGCCAGCTCAGGTTCTGCTCGTATGTCTGTGCAAAACCCCTTACCCCCTTGGGTTTAGCACCCTCCCAAAATTGTTGGGCTGACCTTCTCTATCAGGGCCAAATGGGTTGCTTTCTAGGAATCATCTCTGCCACCAGCTCCAACAGCCATGGACTTTTTTTTTTCAGGCTCAAATCTCCCTGCTTTGCCAGCTCCCCCTAACCCCAGGGGAAATCTGACCTTTCAGTGGCAGAGTGCAGATCTCCTCTGAATCCGCTTCTGCGCCAACTAGGAACTAGTGTTCTGGGGGGTCTCAGCCATCCAGTGGGTACTACAGCTGTAAAATTTTCAGGCCCTTCCACTTCAAGATGGCTCAGTCCACCTCCAAGCCTGCAGCTCTGCAAGAGAACCCAGCAGCACCGGGGTAGAGGGAGGGTGCTTGGTCCAGCAGTTCCCCTCCTTCTCCCAGAGTCCAGCGCAACACTCCCTGCGCAACCCTCTGCTGCTCCCTCCTTCTGCCCTGGGACACAATTCAGAACACGTCCCTCTGTTCTGCCACCACTTTTTTTTCACATATTTGCCTTTTATATATGTAGATATTATACATATTCTGTGCCAAGAGTTAATCAAAATTATGTCCAATCTTTGTCCCCCAAAAGAAGCAGTTTATTTGTATTGTCTTTATTTATATCTTAAAAGTATTGATTTGTTGCTCAGGTTGTGTGGCTCAGTGGTTGTGCATCAGCCTATAAACCAGGAGTTCATGGTTTGATTCCCAGTCAGAACATATGCCCAGGTTACTGGCTTGATCCCCAGTAGGGTCCATGCAGGAGGCAGCTGGTCAATGATTCTCTCATCATTGATGTTTCTATTTCTCCCTCTCCCTTCCTGTCTGGAATTAAGTATTGATTTATTACTATTCTGAATGTTTTCATAGATGTAGAGGTAATAATTTAAGATATGCCCTTTGAGATTCTTCTTTGATAGATAAATAATTGCTAACTCAAATCAACCTTCATCTCTCCCTTAAGACTTTCTAATATACTTAGAGCTCAATTTCTGCTCCGTGTTTTGTTTAATTATTGTATCTAAAATTTAATAATGTTTATACTTTTGAACTATCTTAAATACTGTTTACTGTGTAGCCAAGTAGTATAATTTTATATTTTTATGCAATTTGTTAATTCTCTCTTTGTGCAGCTAGAGTGAATTATTCAGAAGTTACCTGCTTATTAGAACACTGAGCATGCTAAATCAGATCATGCAGTCTGTTAAACTTTTTGGAAAAATCTAAGTATTACTTACCAATTTTGTTTGTTTGCTTTTTTCTGTTTGTTTGTTTGTTTTGTAGGAGAGATGAAAATCTTAGCTCACTGTCAAAAGACCAAAGATATGTGTCCTGGCCAGTGTTGCTCAATGGTTACAGTGTAGACCCCATACTGAAGGGATCTCAGATTTGATTCCCAGTCAAGAACATGTACCTGGATTTCGGGTTTGCTCCTTATCCCTGGTGGGAGCACATGCAGGAGGGCAACCAGTCGATGTGTCTCTCTCACATTGATTTTCTCTCTCTCTCCCTCTCTCTCTCCCTCTCTCTCTCCCTTTTCCTCCCTCCTTCCCTTCCACTATCTCTGAAAAGCAATGGGAAAAGTATCCTCAGATGAGGATTAACAATAAAAATAAACAAACACATACACACAAAAAAAACAAACAAACCACCAAATGTGTAAGAAAAGAATTTCACTTCAATGTATTCCCTCATGAATATTATATTGATTCCTCTTCATATTCTATAAAGATTTAATTTCACCATAAATTCTAGAGTTAAGATGGATAAGATGTACTTTCTGATTTCAAGGTATTTGCAGACACTTCATTAAGTATTTTCAAATGTTTCATCTCAATTTCTTTAACTACTCAAGAAAGATGACACTACTCCCATTTTACGTTTAAGAATATTAACATTCAGATAATGTAAATGAAAATGCTCTGTGTTGCCTCAGGGATAGAGACAGGACTTAGACTTGATTATTCTGACACTGTTTGATAATCTTTTCCTAATATCCCACTGTTTCAAATATGAAAAGTTGTTACAAAGGAAACAAAAAATGGGTGTTAAATACACCAAATGATCATCTTTTTTTAAAAATTATATTTTATTGATTTTTTACAGAGCAGAAGGGAGAGGGATAGAAAGTCAGAAACATCGATGAGAGAGAAACATCGATCAGCTGCCTCTTGCATGCCCCCTACTGGGGATGTGCCCGCAGCCAAGGTACATGCCCTTGACCGGAATCGAACCCGGGACCTTTCAGTCCACACTCCAACGCTCTATCCACTGAGCCAAACCAGTCTTGGTTAATCATCTTTAATTATAGAGGTTTTACATGTAGAGAGTAAAACAAGTAGTAGTGTTGGAGGAAGTTGAGGAGAGAGATCCAAGGCACCAGGAACACAGGACAGAGTTAAATCTTCTAGTCAACCACAGGCTCTGGAAGAAGGGAAAACTACCAAAATGAGGATCATTAAAAAAGGCAAAGTTGCATACCCTTATAAACAAAAGGCACAGTGATGGCAACAGGAGGATGACTCTCATAAACTTGAATTGTTTTTTTAATGAGATTGTGCTTTGCATTTTTTTCTTTTGTATAGCTACTTATAAAGATACTGATGTAATACTTATCACCTGTCAACTCAGACATAAAAATTTATACATATAAAGAAGCAATATGCTAATTGTCCAGTATGGTGTCCCAGTAATGATCAATTTGCATATTGACAGACCAGCAGGAGGCTGTGCACCCAGCAGGGGGTGGGCTGCGGGAGCCAAGCTCCACAGGGTCTGAGGAGAGTGCCTGACAGCAGCCCAGGCTGCAAAGAAGCAAGATGAAGCAGTGAGGGGAGCTCTTCCACTTCCCCTGCATGGACACCTTACCCCAGCCTTGCAACCCCTGAGGGATAGACAGACATCCTACCCCGGTCCCCACACTCCCAGGGAGATAGGGAGACTGAACGGACAGGGGGAAGACCCAGCCTTGGGGGTAGCACAGCCTGCACCTCTGACTCCCAATCTCTTCCCCTGCCACCACCACCAGAGGTGCCCACAACATCTGTCAGCGACCACCCATCAATGCCCCCAAGGCACCCGGGGGGGCCTGGCCCCCTGCTGGGGGGCCTCCTCTGCTGAGGCCAGGCATGCCTCTCCCTAAAACTCCAAACCCAGGTGGAGGCAGGCCTGAGTGGCCCCCCAGTGTCAGAACCTTCCCCCCAACAGCAGCAGCACCATTTCTGCAGCTGAAGCATGCTGAACCTTGCTGGGGGCACAGCTAAACCCATCCTCCTAGACCACCTACTTCTGCCCTGGCCCAGCCCTCACCCTGCTCCAGGAGACTGGAGCCACACCCTGCGCAGGTACAGCTGCAAAACAGCCAGGAACAATTTAAAGAATGGCACCAAGTGGGTAGGTTTGTCAGTTACTCCCCCTTCAAGCTTGCCACTCCCCTGAGAGCCCCCTTAACACCCTGCCCCCCCACCAGTGCCTCTAGAGATGACCACCACTACAGGGCTGCTGGCCAGAGCCCACCCCTCCAAGGCCTGCAGAAGGAACCCTCTGCAAAGCTTCCATGGCTACAATCCCAGGAAACAATCATGCCCTCCTCCCCTGATCAGCACCTGATACCTACGAGGGTACCCTACCCATGGACGTAAAAATAACAATCCATTCCCATTTAGACATCGCTTACTTGATGAAACATTTCTAGGTTTATTAGTTTAGAACCTCCTTATGACAACCCAGTGAGGTAGGCGGAGAAGAGATTACAACTCCCATGGTAAATGCGTATGTATTCAGCAATGAAGCTCAGAGAGAAAAAGCGTCAAGTCCAGTGGTTCCCAAGGTGCAGCACATGCCCTGCAGGGGTGCAATTTTATTTTAAGTGGGAACAATTCGAGAATGAGTTAACAGTGAATTTTTCACATTTCTTATAGTTCCTTCACAATTAAAGGGTAATATAAAATGACCAAATGGTGGAATGATCGGTCACTATGATGCACACTGACCATCAGGGGGCAGACACTTAACTCAAGAGCTGACCCCTGGTGGTCAGTGTACTCCCACAGAGGGAGAGCTACTCAGCCAGAAGCCGGGCTCACAGCTGGCAAGCACAGCGGCATTGGTGGGAGCCTCTCCTGCCTTCGTGGCAATGCTAAGGATGTCCAACTGATGCGTTAGGCCCACTAAGCCAGCAGCCAGATATCCCCCAGGGCTCCCAGATTGTGAGAGAGTGCAGGCCAGGCTGAATACATGGATTCTGTGCACTGGGCCTCTAGTAAATATATATTTTTATTTAAAGATAGAGTGTGTGAAATGAGAGACCACACCTGTAAAATAAATTCAATGCATTACACTTAATTAGATTTTCTCTTCTGTTATTTCTCATTTGTTTTTCATGGAATCAGCTTTTTAGAGGAAAACAATGTTTTCAGGCAAATATTTATATTTCTTTAATTCACTAAACTAAGAGCTTAGCATGGAGATGAAGTGATATAAAGATGGATGCAACTCTAATACAGTATATTTTATCCTATTCATTTTAATCAACCGAATTTTGCAACCTTAATGTATTTTAATTTATATTTTCATCTGGCTGGATTATTTTGAAATTTCCTACAGTAGGGATTATTATAGCATGTCATGCCATTATATATACATCCCTACCTTCTCATCTCATTAAGTTCCAATTGCAGTTTTGTGTTCTCCCTAGTTAACACGCATATATACTAATGTATTGTGTTGTATTTTCCTATGTAGCACTTTAATAGGTTCTGCTTCGTATATTTACAATATGCTTCTGCTCACTTTAAGTTTATTTTTAATTCTGGACTCATTTTACATGAGGAAAACAAGCACCTCCTCTCTGAAATATTCTCTTCAGTTTCTGTCAACAGGAAACTTAATGAGCTTGCTTAGAGCACTGATTAAAATGCTAAATAGCTTGTATTGTTGATGCTGGAAGCGTTATAGAATCAATTATGGCAAGGGTGAATTTCTGTCATCTTTGAGTTCATCATTGTGACCCCCAGATCACACAATTGATTTTACTAGGTGAAGACAACTATATCTGTTTATTACATAAGACAAATGTAATTTTACCGTAGGTCACTCTACTTTTTCCAGAATTATGTCAAAGGTACAAATATTGCTCAGCCATGAATTTTAAGATTTCCAAAACATAAATAAAAGGCAAAAATATTACTTTCATGAATTCAATACTTTTCTATTGAAAGTAAAACATATTTTGATGACTTTCAAAGAAGCCCAAGAAACCAAGTAGACTCAAATCACAAGTTAAAGGTAGATTATCTTGATTTATTTAACATTAATTATTCAGATTGTTTTAGTTGGTGTTATGAACAAAATGTTTGTGCTCTCTCCCAATTTACATATTAACACCCTAATCACAAATTTGATGGTATTAAATTTGATGGTATTTGGGAGATAATTAGTTTTAGATAAGTGGAGCCCACATGATGCCATAGTTCCCTTAAGAGAAAAGACACTAGAGCTTCTTCTCTTCACATGAGAATAGAGAGAGAAATGCATTTCTTAATGTACTCAAGAATCAGGAATTTACATGATGATCTAATGGCATACATTCAAATTGTAATTAAATAAATCTTCAGGCCTTCTAGATTGGACAGATAAGGGTGGGAGATGTTTGGAGAGATGGGCATGAGAAGGAAGACAATCTACCACTATAGCAAATTTTGCAAAAAGTAACTGCTTATTATAACCTTACTTTATATTTAATATTCTTTATTTGAATATCTCTTGTTATAACAACTACATTTTCCTAACAAAATAAACTTATTTTATTAGTCTGTGAACAGAAAAATAATTTTATTTATTTATTTTTATTGTTTAAGGTATTATAGCAGTACATATGTCTCCTTTTCTCTCCTATTAACCTCCCCCTGGCCTCCCTTAACCCCCAGCAGCACATGCCTTCACCTGCCCCCCCACACACTGTTTTGTGTCCATTAGTTATATTTTTATGTATGCGTACAAGTCCTTTGGTTGATCTCTTACAGCCCTCCCCCGCTACCTCCCCTGCCTTCCCGTTGTAGATTGACAGACTGTTCAATGCTTCTTTGCCTATGTATCTATTTTCCCCCCATTTCTTTTCTTGCCTCTGCAGACAAGAAATGAAAATGAGAACAAGAAATGTTTGAGTCCCAATTTCGATGTCCAATAGTTCTGAGTCCCAGTTTCAATGTCAAATCGTTCCTTATGTGTACATGTCAGCAATGATATCTGGATGGTGGACAAATGTTGGCAATGCAGGTCTGACCCTCTCTGGTTTGGTCCTGGGCAGCCTGCAGTGATGCACAGTTGCTGACTGCTAAAATGGCAAGGTGTCATCAGTGTCTTCCATCTCTAGACTGTTTCTCCTCTTGTCTTCATGGTTGGAGCAGACCTGTCAACTCCTCTCTATTGTAGGAATCCACATGGTCTTGAGTTGATTTCTGAAAATATACAAGCATATTCTCAACCAAAAGTTAATAAAGGAATCTTTTCTATAAATTTGACTTGGGATCCTTTTTTATTTTTGCCCAAATGACTTTCCCTTGGCTTATTTTGACATCATGTGTGTTTTTCATTGGTGTCTTGCTATTAGCATTACAAATGGAAGTTAATTTTCTAAAGTAAAATTTTTCTATATGTAATTTACTTACAGGATATTTTTATTACATAATATTACCCTACTATAACTCCTTTTTTTTATTAATGAGGCTTTTGGAAATTTTATAATAAAGTCTTGGTAACTTTAAATTTTAATTTTTTTGCACAAAAATATGACTGCTTTAGGTTCATTGCATGTTAAGCAATTTTACCATTAGATAAACAACCAATAGAAATTTTAGCTAATACTTAAAGAACACCTTTTTGTCCCATACAATTAAGTTTTCTTGAATATTCACTTATTTCAATTAGCCAATTTAAATTAATCTGAAAAATTAACTACTATTTTACTGTCAAATTTAATACTCCAACAACATTTTTAGTTTACCCTGTAAATATTAGTAGAAAGTATTATTTGCATTCTTGAGTAAGGCACTGAGCATTCCTGGTGCTAGGCTAGCTTTAGATATAGGGCAGCTTGATGTTGGCCAAGTCTCTGTTACCTTGGTTCCGATCTGAGTTGGGCCAAGTCTCTGTCAGTAACCTTGGTCCTGATCTGTGCTGGGCACAATAAGTGAAGCAGCCATGGGGGTAGGATACCTCCCTCAAGAGGGGTGAGGGTTTAGGTCCCTGCAAGGTTGGGAGGGGGTGAGGTTCTGTGCCCCACCTCTGTTGACCCCAAAGTTCTCTCCTGATGGCCCCTCTGTGACTGTGCCTGTCTTAGGTTGTTTCTTTCCTGAAGAATCTTACCCATCTCTGGCTAACCAGCCATTTCCTGGGGCTCAGTTCTGTCTCCTTAGTAGCCTATGCCCCCATGGTCTCCACACCCGGCAACTGCCATGGGATCCCCTTGCCTGCTGAGCAGGGCCCCTGCACTGGTCAGATATCTTGGGAGACTCAGTTTTTTCTCCAGGGAGTGCCCAGCTCACACCATTGAGCGAGAGACAGATCCTATTACCAGCCACAATGAGGCTTCAACCTTAGCATGAACATAAAGCTCAGGCAACAGCTGAGGGCAATTGGATTGTGAGAAGAGGATCCCTCTTGGCCAAAAGGGCAAGAGGAGCCAATATAGAATGCTCAAGTGACTTCCCAGTGCCTTAATTCCTTCTGAAATGGATTAAATCCGTTCATGTCCTTTTTAAATTGCTGCCAAACATTCAAGGAATTGGTTTGTAAGTTTGTTTGGGATAATTATACAATAAGCTGTTGTAGAATATAAAAAATTATAATGACATTGTGGAATAGTATCATGTAAGGATATTCTTGGCTCTAGGCCATGGCCATTCAATTCAATTTCAAACTGGCTATTAATTTCTTTTTATAATTTTGTAAAAACTTTTTAAGGGAGGCAAAACCACAAATTACTTACCTTAGTTCAAGAGGCCAAATATATTGACTTTCAATAACAATCCTTACTACATTTGAGGAAAACTTCTCTTTATTCCTCTACAAAATGATTTTCAGGCTACAGAGAGTTTCATTTAAAAATCTTTGTCACATGAAACAATTTCTCTTAAGGTTATGGTGACCCATAGTATGGATTAGATTTAATATTTTATTTTTTCTTATTTTTTATTTTATTTATTTATTTTTTACATACATGTCCTTATTCCCCCATTACCGCCACCCCACACTCATGCCCCAATGACCTGTTGTCTATATCATTAATTAGGCTCATATGCATGCACACAAGTCCCTCTGTTGATTCCCCCACACCTTTATTCCCACCAACCCTCACCTTCCCTGAGGTTTGACTTTCTGATGGATATTTCTCAGTCTCTGGATCTGTTCTTGTTCATCAGTCCATGCCATTTACTATATTCCACAAATGAGCGAGATCATGTGATATTTATCTTTCTCTGCCTGGCTTATTTCCCTTAACATAATGCTCTCCTTCTCCATGCACATTGTTGCAAATAGTAGGAACTCCTTCTTTTTTACCACAGTGTAGTATTCCATTGTGTAGATGTACCACAGTTTTTTAATCCACTCATCTGCTAATGAGCACTTAGGCTGTTTCCAAGTCTTAGCTATGGTGAATTGTGCTTCTATGAACATCAGGGTCCATATATCCTTTATGATTTGTCTTTCTAAATACTTGGGACATATTCCTAAAAGTGGGATCACTGACTCAAATGGGAGTTCCATTTTTAGTTTTCTGAGGAAACTCCATACCCTTCTCCACAGTGGCTCCATCAGTATGCATTCCCACCAGCAGTGCATAGAGTTCCTTTTCCTCTGTATCCTCGCCAACACTTGTCGTTTGTTGTTTTGTTGATGATAGCTATTCTAACAGGTATGAGAAGGTACCGCATGATTATTTTGATTTGCATCTTTCTGATGATTACTGACTTTGAGCAGGTTTTCATATGTCTCTTGGCCTTCCTTCTGTCTTCTTTATAAAGTGTCTATTTAGATCAGTTGCCCATTTCTTGATTGCATTGTTTAGCTACTTTTTGTTCATTTGTGAGTTCTCTATGAATGTTGGAGATTAATACCTTATTGTTGATATCATTGGTGAATATGTTCTCCCATGAGTGGGTTTTCTTGTTGTTTTATTGATGGTTTCCTTTGCTATGCAAAAGCTTTTTATTTTGATGTAGTCCCATTTGTTTATTTTCTGTTTAGTTTCCATTGCCCTAGGAGCAATATCAGTGAAGAAGGTCCTTTGGCATATGTCTGAGATTTCTCTGCAGTGGATTTCTCTAGTATTTTTATGGTTTCCCATCTTATGTTTAAGTCCTTGATTCCTTTGGAGTGTATTTTTGTGTATGGTGTAAGTTGTTAATCTAGTTTTATTTTTTTGCATGTATCTGTCCAATTTTCCCAACACAATTTGTTGAAGAGACTGTCTTGGCTCCAATGTTTGTCCATGCCTCCTTTGTCAAATATTAATTGGGCATAGTAGTTTGGGTCCATTTCTGGGTTCTTTATTCTATTCCGTTGATCTATATGTCTGTTCTTATGCCAATACCAAGCTGTTTTAAGAACGGTGACTTTGTAATACAGCTTGATATCTAGTAATGAGATCCCACCTACTTTGGTCGTCTTTCTCAGGAATTGTGTAGCTATTCAGTGTCTTTTTTTAATCCAGATGAACTTTTGGAAAGTTTGTTTGAGGTCTGTGAAATATGCCATTGGTATTTTAATGGGAAGTTCATTGAATTTATAGATTGCTTTGGGGAGTATGGGCATTTTGATGATATTGATTCTCCCAATCCATGAACATGGTATGTTCTTCCATCTGTTTTTGTCTTCCTCTATCTCTTTTTCAGTGTATTGTAGTTTTTCACATTAGGTCTTCTATCTCATTAGTTAAGATTATTCCTATGTATCTTAATTTTTTTGGTGAGATGGTAAATAGGATTTTTTTTAGTCTCTCTATAAGTTAATTGTTGGTGTATAGAAGTGTCATAGATTTATTGGCATTAATTTTGTATCCTGCTACATTGCCAAATTTATTTGTTAAGTTTATTAAAATTTTTGATGGAGTCTTTGGGGTTGTCTATGACAGTATCATGTCATTTGCGAATAAGGACAGTTTTACTTCCTCTTTCCAATTAGTATGCCTTTTATTTTTCTTCTTGCCTGATTGAAATGGCTAGTGCTTTTAGCACTATGTTGAACAGGAGTGATGAGAGTGGGCATCTCTGTCTTGCTCCTGTTTTGAGGGAAAATGGTTTTAGTTTTTGTCCATTGAGTATGATGTTGCCTGTAGGTTTGTCATATATGGCTTTTATTATGTTGAAGTATGATCCTTCTATTCCTACCTTGCTGAGAGTTTTTTTTTATGAAGAAAGGGTGTTGGATTTTGTCAAATGCCTTTTCTGCATCAATTGATATGACTATATGATTTTTATCTCTCAATTTGTTTATGTGATGTATCACATGTATTGATTTATGAATATTGTACCAACTTTGCATCCCTGGTATAAATCTTACTTGGTCATGGTGTATAATCTTTCTGAAGTACTGCTGGATTCAATTTTCTAGAATTTTATTAAGTATTTTGGCATCTATTTTCTTGAGGGATATTGGCCTGTAATTCTCTTTCCTTGTGTTGTCTTTATCTGGTTTTGATATTAGGGTGATGCTGGCTTCATAGAAGGAGCTTGGAAGTGTTCTTTCCTCTTGAATTTTCTGCAATAGTTTGAGGAGGATATGTTTTAGTTCTTCCTTGAATGTTTGATAAAACTCCCCTGTGAAGCCATATGGTCCAGGGCTTTTGTTTGCTGGAAGCTTTTTGATTACTGCTTCAATTTCTTCCATAGTTATCAACCTATTGAGATTTTTAAAATCTTCCTGAGTAAGTTTTGGAAGGTTGCACTTTTCTAGGAATGTGTCCATTTTCTCCAGGTTGTGTAGTTGTTAGACTAGAGTTGTTCATAGTATTTTTAACAATCCTTTGTATTTCTGTAGGGTCTATTGTTATTTCACCTCTTTCATTTCTGATTTTGTTTATTTGGGTCCTCTCTCTTTGCTTCTAGGTGGGCCTGCCTAAAGGGTCATCAATCTTGTTTATTCTTTCAAAGAACCAGCTCTTGGTTCATTGATCTTTTGTATTGACTTTTTTCTCTCTATGTCATTCGTTTCAGCTCTGATCTTTATTATTTCCTTCCTTCTGCTAACTGTGGGCTTTTCATGTTGCTCTCTTTCTAATTTTTTGAGTTGTTGGGTTGGATTATTTATTATGATTTTTTTCTTGTTTTTTGAGGTAGGCCTATAGAGCTATAAACTTCACTCTCAGGATTGCTTTCATTGTGTCCCATAGCATTTACAATGTTGTGTTTTACTGTCATTAGTCTGTAGGATGTTTTTAATTTCTTATTTAATCTCATTGATAACCCAGTCATTGTTTAATAGCATGCTATTCAGCTTCCAAGTGTTTGAATTGTTTGGAATATTTTTATTATAGTGCAATTCTAATATTATGCCATTGTGGTTTGAGAAAATGTTTGATATGATTTCAATCTTTTTTAACTCAGGCAGAATTTGCATGTGACCCAATATGTGGTCTATTTTTGAAAATGTCCCATGTGCACTTGAGGAGAACATATATTCCATGGTTGGGGTGAAATGCTCTGAAAATGTCAATAAGGTCCATTTGATCTTTTTTTATAATTTTTTTAAAATTTAATTTTTATTGTTCAGTTTATTAATTACATTGTTCCCCTTTTTTTCTCCGTATAGCTCCCTTCACCTGGTACCCATCAACCCTCTACCCTCACCTCCCCCTGCCTCTGTCCTCTCCCATAGGTGCATGATTTTTGTCCAGTCTCTTGCTGCACTTCCCACACCCCTTTTCTCCCCAAGAGTTGTCAGTCCATTCCCTCTCTATGTCCGTGATTCTGTTACATTCACCAGTTTATCCTGTTCATCACATTATTAATTTACTTGAATTTTAGATTCATTTGTTGATAGATGTGTATTTGTTGTTTATAATTTATATTTTTACCTTTTTCTTCTTCCTCTTCTTAAAGAATATCTTTCAGCATTTCATATAATGTTGGTTTGGTGGTGATGAACTCCTTTAGCTTTTTCTTATCTGTGAAGCACTTTATCTGACCTTCGATTCTCAATGATAGGTTTGCTGGGTAGAGTAATCTTGGTTGTAGATTCTTGCTATTCATCACTTTGAATATTTATTGCCACTCCCATCTGGCCTGCATCGTTTCTGTTGAGAAATCCGCTGACAATTGTATGGGTGCTCCCTTATAGGTAACTAACTGTTTTTTTCTTGTTGCTTTTAATATTCTCTCTTTGTCTTTTGCTCTTGGCATTTTAATTATGACGTGTCTTCTTATGGTTCTCTTTGGATTCCTATAGTTTGGTGTTTGGTGCACTTCTTGGACTTTTCAGTCAATTTCTTTCACCAGGTGGGAGAAGTTTTCAGTCACTATTTCTTTAAATAGGTTTTCATTGTCTTGTTCTCTCTCTTTTTCTGGCACCCCTATAATTCGGATGTTGGTATGCTTGAGGTTGTCCCAGAGGCCCCTTACACTATCTTCAATTTTTTGGATTCTTTTGGCTTCTTGCTTTTCTGGCTGAGTGGATTTTGCCTCTTTGTATTTCAAATCTTTGACTTGGTTCTTTCAGTCCTCTAGATTGCTTTTAGGTCTTTGTATAATATTTTTTATTTCAGTCAGTGTATGCTTAATTTCTAGTTGGTCCTTTTTCATATCCTCATAGGTCTTGTTCATTTCCTTGTAGGTCTCATTAACCTCATCAGCTTTTTCTAGGAGCATCTTGAAAAACTTTATAACTGTGGTTTTGAACTCTATGTCCAGTCGTTTTTTTTTCCCTCCATTTCTTTCACATCTGATTTCTTTCCATGTCTCTGCATAGTGGCTGCTTTCCTGAGTTGGTCGATTAGCTTTGTGTGGTAAATTTCCTCTAAGGGACAGTGGCTTAGCTTTCCCAGTTACCTGAGGTGGATACTCTTGGTACAGCCCTTTGTGAGTTGCACAGTCTTGTTGAAATTAAGCCTAGATTATTGTTGTTAGCACTAGGAGGGTTTGATCTCCAGGCCAATTGGCTTTGCAGGTTAGCTGTGCTCAGACTGGATGGGTGGATTCTCCAGGCTGAGCAGGCAATGTCAGCTCCACCCTATGTGGCACTCTGGTCTCTGTGCTGGGTTGTAATGGCTGCAAGAACCTCTGAGAGAAAGCTTCTGCTGAGCTCTACCCACTGCCAGACAATTCAGCCTCTCTCCAAATGAGTCTGCACACCCAAAGTCTCACCCAGGGTTGTAAACAATGCAATCCAGTGGTTTCCCGAACGAGAGAGCAAGTAACAAGTCCTCTCTGCACTCTCATGCACCTCTGCTGTTCCCATATTTATGCGCATTTTCCACAAGCTCACCCCCTCCACAAGTTCACAGACCTTTGCAGTGCCCAAGTTTCAGTGTGCTTCCCTACTGTCCAGTTTCACCCCATATGAGTGTGGGTTCCCTGGACATCGCCCAGAACTGCAGTGGGATGGCTTTGTCTTTGCAGCTGCCCGCACTCTCCGCTCCCTCATGTGCACACAGGGCTCCAAACCTCTGCCCCTGTGCATATCTTCAACGTTGCCCTCCACCGCTCCTCTAAGTCACACTGTCCTATCTTTACTTTTATTTGTGGAACTTTCACTCAACCAGCTTTCCAGTGATTCTGGATGATGTTTGTTCTGTCTTTAAGTTGTAGTTTTGAAATTGCTATGTGGGGCAACAAGATAGGTGTTTACCTATGCTGCCATCTTGGTTCCTGTCTCAACAATTCCATCTGATCTTATGTGTCATTTAGAATTGCTGTTTCTTTGCTAATTTTTTATCTAGAGGATTTATCCAGTGATATCAGTGGTGTATTAAAGTCCCCTACTATGATTGTATTGTTATCAATCTATCCCTTTATATCTTCTGGGAAATTTTTTATGTATTTGGGTGCTCCTGCATTGGGTGCATCTATGTTTTCCAGAGTTATATCGTTTGTTGGATTGCTCCTTTTAGTATTATTTAGTGGCCTTCCTTATATCTTATTATGGCCTTTACTTTGAGGTCAATTTTATCAGATATAAATATCACAACTCCAGCTTTTTTCTTATTTCCATTTGCCTGAAAAATGTTTTTCCATTCCTTTGCTATCAGTCTGTGTGAATCTTTTGCTTTGAGGTGGGTCTCTTGTAGACAGCAAATATATGGGTCATATTTTCTTATCCATTCAGCTACCCTATGTCTTTTGATTGGTGCGTTTAATCCATTTTGGTTTAATGTTATTATTGACAAGTACTTGTTTGTTATATTTTTTCTTAGTGTTTGTGTTTCTTCTTGCCTTTCTCTTTCTTCTTTTGACACCAGTCCCTTTAGCATTTCTTGCATTGCTGGCTTGATAGTGATAGGCTCTCTTAGCCCTTTTTTGTCTGAGAAGCTCCTGATTCCACCTTCAATTTTGAATGATAGCCTTGCTGGGTATAGTATTCTTAGATTCAGTGCCTTGTTTTGCATTACTTTGCATATTTCATTCCATTCCCTCTGGCTTGGTGTGTTTCTGTTGAGAAATTAGTTGATATTCTAATAGGAGATCCCTTGTAATTAACTTTCTGTCTCTTTCAGACAGCCTTTAAGATTCTTACCTTGTTGTTGGTATTCACCAATTTAATTATGATGTGTCTTGGTATCAGTCTTTTGTGGTTCAACTTTTTTGGGACTCTATGTACTTCTTGGACTTGCATAGTTTTTGTCTTGCCAATATTGGGCAAGTTTTCTGTCTTTATTTCTTCAAACAGGTTTTTATTCCTTGCTTCTCTTCTTCTCCTTCTGCTATCCTTATTAAGTGAATGTTGTTTCATTTTGTGTTGTCCCAAAGCTCCCTTAGGCTCTCCTCTTGTTTTTTTAAGCCTTCTTTCCAGGTGCTACTGTGTTTGTTGGCTTTTTCCTACCTGTCTTCTAATTAGCTGGTGCCGTCCTTGGCCTCTTCTACTCTACTGTTTAAGCCTTCCATTGTGTTCTTTATTGTAGCTATGTCATTCTTCATATCCTCTTGGTTTCTTTTCATATTGGTGACATTCTCATTCAGCTCCTTATAGATCTCATTGAGTTGTGCGTATTTGTCATTGAGTTAAGTGTATTTGTCATTGAGTTGTGTGTTTGTCATCCAGCCATTTAAACATCCTTTTAACCATTACACTGAATTCTATCTCTGATAAGCTGCTAGCCTCGATTTCATTTAACTCCCTTTCTTGTGGCTCCTTTTTTCTTTCCTTTTGGAATTGCTTTTTTGTTTTCTCTTGTTTTCCTGTGATGTTTTAATTGTACATTCAATTGCATTGCTGTCCAGGTTCTTTTGGGGATGGTACTGCTGGCATATTTTCTCAGTTCTCCTGGGCTTGTTAATCTAGTGTAGCTCCCTACTTGAGCTATTTGGGTTTTCTTGATATAGGCCTTCAAGCTTGAAAGGCACTACTGTGGTGTCTAGAATTCAGCTACTGTGGAGGGGACTGTCCCAATTTTTGCTGTCTTGCACCCTTAATTGAAATCATGCGTGCCCAGCAGAAACTCACAGTGGCCCTTGTCTGTACAGAATCATACTCTTAGGGGCTCTCAGCAGCTCCCAAGAACTGCCTCAGGAATGGAGTTCCCAGGCTGCCAGTGGTGCTGAAATGTGTGAATAGGGAGTTCTGCTGCTGGGGAGGGGGAGGTTGCACTTACTGCTGCTGAGCAGTGCACCTTCGGAGGTGGAGGTCCCAGGGTCCCTGGGTCTGCAGCTGGTGGGTTGCAGGACAGTTCCAGGGCCTGCCTGATTGGTGGTGTTGATGAGTTCCTAAAATAAGACTGTTCTTTTTTTCAAGATGGCATGGGCTCCATGCTGTAGTCCCACCGTCTGGGGAGTGCCCACAGTGATGGTAGACTCTCCTTGTTAAGGAGAGCCTGTGTGCCCATAAAAATAATTTTTAATAAATATGTATCTGTCCCTTCCAACTTCAGTCTGTGCTGTAGCATTTTGAGGCACATTGCTAAAATGGCATATCCATCACACCCCTGCTTCTCTGCTTTGCAATCGATTAATGACATGGTAAATTTCCCTATTCATGTGAGACTTTAGGGTAATCACTACAGTTATTTTTAATATTTCATATACTATATATCATTTACTCTTTTAATGCCCTACCTACCTATCCACCTAAATCTAAGCTCATTCAAATGGTAAGAAATAAAATTGGAATTTTTATTGTTAAAATTATTCTAAATCCATGTGCCACTTTTAATGGAGGGAGAGAACAGAAAACAAAGGCATTAATTAGGGAAGGAAGGAAGGAAGGAAGGAAGGAAGGAAGGAAGGAAGGAAGGAAGGAAGGAAGGAAAAGAGGGAGGAAGGAAGGAAGGGAGGGAGGAAGGAAATTTTCTAGTGCTAGACAGAATATCGAAAGGCAATGAAGGATGGGTATTACTGACATGGATGTATTGGAACAAGATTGGTTCCTCAAACCACAGAAGCCATCATACCAATTTACTCACCAAACTTATAATAATTTTAAGTTTAATGAAGAAAAAGTATGTGAAAAATCATGTCATGCAAATATGTTTTTTATTTCAACTTCTGTTCATAAC
Organism: Antrozous pallidus; assembly: GCA_027563665.1. Lineage (NCBI taxonomy): Eukaryota > Metazoa > Chordata > Mammalia > Chiroptera > Vespertilionidae > Antrozous > Antrozous pallidus. Next base: position 91,256,730 of record CM050514.1, read on the forward strand.
CACATTTCTGTGTGAAATTATTTCTCCACTGAATGATTTTCCATATTTGCACATATATTTCCTCCCACCCCTGCCTTGGAACCAGTGTGTATTTTTCTTCTATAAACTTTGACGGAAAAATTGTGGACTTTTTTACCCATTAGATAATAAAAACAACTTCCTCTATTTCTCTCTATTACTCAGGGAAATCTCAGTTGTGTTCTTTTCTTATTTCCTCAAGTTATATATGATCTTAATATCTGCTCATTAATTCAAACACGCTGAACATTTATTTTATTTACAATATTTGCTCCTTGGTATTCTCCAGAGGTGCACATCTCAATTTTATGACTGACCTGGGAGTAAGTAGTTATGCAGTCATGCTCCAGCCTGCTTCGGCCTCACACATTCATAATGTAGAACACTCAGTCTACAACCCACAGCCACACATTACGGTCACAATTCCAGTCATACAATGTCCTATTACAGGATTTCATGCCATGCTGTTGAGAGAGACTATTCCTAGTGCGCCCTTGCCTTTCCCCTGCTTTTAATGTCGGGGCCTATTTGGCTGCTGACCTAGGATAAATGGAGATGGCGAGTATGTCTTTGGTCTCTTGGAGCTGCAGAGGGCTCAGAGCAGACATAAAACAGGCCTGCAGCACTACAACATCTGAACAGTGTTTCCTGTCTCCAGTTCTCATTTTTACACTTGGCATGAGCTGCAGTGACCTTTACCCTGTTCTTAAAAGGGATGCCTTTTATGGAGGTTAAGAGTGACTTGGCCCCCAAGCTTACAAAGTCCTAGGCTCCCACTGAACTCCAACTGTGCCATATGTACATGGTGTTGTGAATGCTGATTTAGTGGTGTGGGCAACAGTCCACCAGAACTGAGCACACTGAGATCATCACAATTATGTGACTTGAAAACATTTGTGTGCCCCACTGATCATTACCAGCATTAGGAAACTTGGGCTTTGGGCCGCATTTATCTGCCGACTAAGCAACATTTTGACCACATGAATTAATGATAGCATAGAAGGCACTTTCTACAGCTACTTGTAACCACTCTTATTAAAGTCAAGCATGGGACTTGTCCTGAAAACAGTGTCTCAAGCACTTTCCTCTGGATAGAGCCATGCACCTTGTTCGCTGTTTCTTGTTCTACACATAGATTTGACTCCACATGTACTGCCACGCATGAGGGATCATCTGATGTAAAAGTTAATAAATTAAATGTAGGTTCCTATTACTTAGGAATTCCATCCATAAGAGATGGTGAGAAACACAAACATGTCTCTTTGCTTGCCATTACTGTGATAGTTTGGGTATTCCTGAAAACTTTCACAGGACAAAATCCCTCCAAAGTAAATGCCATGTTTACTAAGTAAAGAAGTATCACTTTTGCAAAGCTAAAATGCAAAGTTTCACTGTGAAAAATCTTTATTGTGCTTGTAAGGGTATTTGTTTACTATAAATTTATTTGATTCTACTTTTAATATGAGTTAATGGGACAGATATAATACTTTATTTGTTCTCCTTACAAATTTATCTTACTTTTTCTGTTATTTTAAAGATAATAATTTTAATTATGCCAGCTCAGAAATGAATAGAGACCTTGTTACTTATTATGAAAACTGTAAATCTATTAGAGATCATTTAAATGTCTTCTGTTTATCTTACCCATTGATATTTTTGGCTCATTTAAATAGTAGCCTGACCCAATCATGAAATCTTCAAGAGAAATAGTTGAAGATGCGGCTTTACTGATTCTTAATATACAGTGTCAAAAAACAAATAAGATCCCAACATTCAAAAGTCACTGGGGCCAGAAAATAAAGAACTGACAAGTAATTTTTATTCCTGAAAATAAATTTCTGAAATTAAAACAACAAAAACTATTTCCTGTCTGGGTAATATTTTATCTTAAAAAGCGTTCTGAAATAATATTTATCTTTTCTTACTTGCCCCAAATAAGTTTTCAATAGCCATAATTAAATGATGTTCCCAAGTTTATGTATATTTACAGAAAGAAAATAAATCCTGATTTTTATTTTGCCATCTAATGTAATAGATCAATTTTCTGGAAATACTTATTTGTTTTTGAATATGCTCTTATTTATTTCAGAAAGAAAGGGAGTGGGAGGAGAAACAGAGAGAGAGAAAAACATTCATGAGAGAAACATTGACTAGTTGCTTCAACACACATCCACCAAGGACTGCACTGCACACAATCTGGGCATGTGCCCTGGCCAGGAATTGAACCAGTGAACTTTCCATGCTCAGGACAATGCTCATCCAACTGAGCACACTGGGCAAGGCAGTTTTTGTTCTCTTTTTAAAAAAGTATGTGTTCTGTACATAAGAAAATGTGTGTGTGTGTCTAACTGAGAGAGAGAGAAAGACAGAAAGAAGAGAGAACTCTATGAGATGTAATTACCTAAAAAGGGAACTTAATTCCTACTTCAATTTGTCACATTGTCTTAGTACAATAGGAGATATTTTATAGCATAATACAAAAAATATATAAAAATGTTCTCAATGCATTTGATTTGCTTAAAATCTAATGGTGGACAAATCCAAATTTAAAATTGACAAAATCCATATGTAGCAATATTTTTGAAGCTTATATTAAGCACAAATGCAGACCAGCATTAAAGAGATTCTGTGAATTCAAAATTGAATTATTCTGCATTATTGGGAAAAAACTAACTTTTCCTTCAGCTATCAACTTCAACATTTGATGTTTAAACATATAGATTTTGTAGGCACTTTGCTTCCTGCAGAAAACTCAGCGAAGTTGGACAACAGTTTAGTCGATATGCTCAATAAACTATTAGCTCACCTAATTGAGGGGAGGGCAAAAATAACTTAGAGCATTTCATTTCATTGACAACAAGACTTGAGAGCATTGCCTGCTCTCCCCTGTGAAAGTACAACACCTATACTCTAGCCCCTGGATCACCTTGTCAGAGGTTTTATAAATAGAATTCTGCCCGGAGCCTTAACCCCAAATGAACTTTGAGAATAATTGAGAAAACATGTGCTGAATTCTGAATTATTTTGGGAAACAAACGATGTATGAATTCATCATTTTGTAAGTAGTAGCCCTAGCATTGCTTCCCATAATGTGACATACCTACCTCTTTTAGTTTGTATAATTTTATATTTTTTCTTATAAGCATATCTTGTTAGAGAAGCAGTGACAGAAGAAGGGCTTCCCATGACAACCTATTCCACTAAGATTATGGTTGATTAGTGAGTAGATTTTGTATATCTATCATAGCTGGTTATAGGATTCAGTTCTCTGTGTTATTGAATGTCCTTGGATAAGGTGCTACAACCTCACTTACTAATTAATCTTTTTTTCTGGAAATATTAATGTTTATTGCATATAAATGACTATTTTGTATCTACAATCTGGTAATTGATTTATTTTATATATCGTAAAAATTGTAAAATTAAATAAATATATAAATAAATAAAAGAAATGGAAGATTCTCCATAAATAGAACATGAAGACTGTTAGCAAGGCAGACTTCAGTTTTTGTACAAGATCAATTGTGTGCTTACTGTATGTAGTCTTTAAGAACCCATAGGACCTCATTAAGTAATGATCTTGACAAAATTAATATGGATAATATCTCCATTGACCACAACAGTGCAGACATAGGTGTCATCTTTAGTTTTGAAAAATAATAAACTGAAAAACAATAGATCCAGAAATATGGAAACATGCAACAGACTGATAAATCTTAGAGGCAACTAGGGGTGTGTGGGGAAGGGTCAGAAAAAGTTTAACCAACAAACTTATCCTATATAGTAAAAGCCTAATAGGCTAAGTGTCTGGTTGTCCAGTCATCCATTCAACCAATCAAAGCATAATATGCTAATGATATGCTAAGGCTGCTCAACTGCTCACTATGATGTGCACTGACCACAAGGGGGCATAAAATTGACCAGTCAACCAGTTGCTATTATGTGCACTGACCACCAGGGGGCAGACACTCCTACTGGAAGGTTGCTGCTGGGATCTGGTTGACCAGGACTGAGCGAGATGGATCCAACACCCTGGAGCCCTCCAGCAGTCCCTCCCTGGCTGGCCAACCCCTTACATCCTTCCCCAGCCCTGATTGTTTACCAGCGGGGTCCCTCAGCCTGGCCTGTCCCCTCTTACAATCTGGGACCCCTTGGGGGATATCAGAGAGCGAGTTTTCGCCCAATCCCACAGGCCAGACTGAGAGACCCCTCATGCACCAGACCTCATGCGTAACTCATGGGCATACAATAGTACAGTGAAGGTCTGGAATAAGGCAGGGGAGGGGAGGAGTTAAATAAAGGGGGGGGGGAAGATATCTGTAATGCTTTCAACAGCAAAGATGATTAAAAAATAAAGCAGTAAACATTAGTTCTTGTCCTAATATATAAAAACCAAGGGGCTATCATGACCAAAACAACGGGACAGACGACAGGAGAATGGTATCCATGGGGCAACCAGTCTGGCAGGGGGGTTAGTGAGGATGACCAAACAACTGAAAGAAGGCTGCATGGGGCAACCAGGCCAGCAGGAGGGGGGCAGTTGGAGGTGACCAGGTTGGCAAGGGGAGCAGTTAGGGGGAACCAGGCAGGCAGAAAGGTGATCAGTTAGGAGCCAGCTGTCCCAAATTGTGAAAGGAATGTCCAACTGCCAGTTTAGGCCCAATCACCCAGGATCGGGCCTAAACCAGCAGACAGACATCCTCTGAAGGGTCCTAGATTGGAGAGGGTAAAGGCTGGGCTGAGGGGACCCCAGTCTATATAATAAAAGCCTAAGCGACCATTATGGCAGAACAACCAGAACAACTGGTCGCTATGATGCACACTGACCACTAGGGGGCAGATGCTCAATGCAGAAGCTGCCCCTGGTGGACAGTGTACTCCCATAAGGGGAGTGCTGCTCAGCCAGAAGCCAGGCTGACAGCTGGTGAGCACAGGGGCAGTGGTGGGAGCAGTGAGCTAAGAGGTAAGGAGCAGTGATCAAGCAAACGGTAAGGAATTAGAGGTCCCAGACTTTGAAAGTGATCAGGCCTAAACTGGCAGATGGACATCTCCTGAGGGGACTCAGTCTGCTAGAGTGCACAGGCCAGTCTGAGGAACATACCCATCCCACTGCAGAAATTTGTGCACTGGGCCTCTAATATTATAAGGTATTAAACACAGAGTTTTGAATATATGAACTCTTTGCTTCTTTGGCTTGTAGATAATCAAGACCATCTGATACAGGTAAACAAACAATTAACATAATAAAAACCAATGGTAATATGCAACATAAATAATTAATAAATGCTATTATAAGCAGAGACTTAATTGTTCACTTCTATAGTTGATATAGTTCATTTCTCAAAAAGTATCTGATATTAGCAATGTATATTGAAAATATTATTTGTGTACTGTGTGCTTATAAATTGAAAATTGATAGAAGTATTTTTGAGAGCAATTTGTATAAATTCTAATATTTGAAATATAGTCTGACTGATAACTCAAGATTCAACCTTCAGGAATTTATTCAGAGGAAATGAATTTGATTTGCTATAAAATGATTTATAATTGCAAAAATACAGAAACAAAAAAGTAATAATAGGAGAATGGTTGATTAAATTTTATAGTACCTATATGATACAGTATTATTCAGCAGCAAAAATTTATATTTTCAAAAGTATAAAGATGCGAAAGTATTCCTATATAAGTTTAAAATCCTATCTAATAAAAGAGTAATATGCAAATTGAATGTACCTCTTCCATGCCCACCAGCCACACCCACCACCCAATCAGGAGCAAAGATGCAAATAAACCCAACCAAGATTGCTCCAGCCAGAGAGTAGGAGGGAGGCTTGGGTTTCTCTGGCGATGAAGGAATCCAAGCTTTCCACTTGCCCATGCCAGCTCAGGCCTCCACTCAATGCTACAATGTTTCAATGATAGCAGATAAGTAAATCCCAACAAAAATGACAGCAGCCACAGAGCTGAAGAGAGCAGGACGCTTGATTGCACCCAGCGATGGAGGAAACCAAGCTTTCCACCTGCCATGGCCGACCCAGGCCTCCGCTTAAGGCTACAAAGTTTCAATTATAGAAGATAAATAAGTTTCAACAGAAATGACTATTGCCATGGACCAAGCAGAAGGTTTGGCTCCACTCCAGGCTACAAAGTTTCAATTGTAGAAGATAAATAAGTCCCAGATATCAGGGCCTCTCCTTGGGTTTCCAGCATGCATGGAAGTTTGCAAACCACCACAGGCCCCTTGCCCAGAGCTCTCCCTTCCCCAAAGGAACCCCCACCCTGATCCAGGACACCCTTCAGGGCAAACTAGCCTGCCCCCACCCATGCACTAGGCCTCTATCCTACCTAATAAAAGAGTAATACGCAGATTGACCATAACTCCAACACACAAGAGGGTTAACCCCATCTGGTCAAAGATCCTTCCCCCATTTGGGCACTAGATGGCCACCGCAAGATGGCCAGCAGGGGAGGGTAGTTGGGAGGGACCAGGCCTACAAGGAAGGGCAGTTTGGGGCGATCAAGCTTGCAGGGGAGGGCAGTTAGGGGTGACCAGGCTGGCAGGGGAGCAAATATGCATCAATAAGGCTGGCAGGGGAGTGGTTAGGTGGTGATTAGGCTGGCAGACAGAAGCGGTTAGGGACAATCAGGAAGGCAAGCAGGTGAGCAAATGGGAGCCAGCAGTTATGAGAGTGATGCATGACTGCCCGTTTAGGCCCAATCCGGATTGGGCCTAAACGGGCAGTCAGACATCCCTGGGAGGGTCCCAGATTGGAGAGGATGCAGGCCAGGCTGATGAACATTCTCCCTCCTCGCTCCCACCCCATGCAAGAATTTTGTGCACCAGGCCTCTAGATAGAATATAAAACTCCCCACAGTGTCTGATACAAAGTCTGTAAAATATACCTACATCAATTCCATCTATTAGAGTTTAGGGGACATTGTCATTTAACATATAAAATAAGTTGTTTGAGTCCCTTAAACCCAAAGTTCAATTTTCTTAAAGTCTTTTGGCCTCCCATTAATTGAAGTCTCAATATTCTTCTGTTCAACAATTATTGTATTATTATAAACTAATGAAAATATGTTTCTATTTGTTAATAATATTTCATTTTATATGGTAATGCCTTTAGAGATATTAATTTATATTTTTGTATTGGTAAATTATATTTTCACCTTTTTTCTTAATTATAGTTGTTTGGTATTCATCCAGTCTATGAATCTTTTCAATAAACCAATCTTCATCTATTTTCTATTTCATTTGTTTTTTGCTCCTATACAACTACTTTCTACCTACTGTTTTTTTGTTATTTACTTATCATTTTTAGAATTTCTTAATTATGAAATGAAATTAATGTTGGTAAGTCTTTTTTTTCTTTTTAAATATAAACAACTATGCACTGCTTTAATTGCCATCTACATATATTCTGTTTTCATTACCACTCTATTTGACATGGTTTCTATCTTCCATTGTAACGTTTTCTTTGGACCACTGGTAATTTAATAGTGTTTTATTTAATTTCCAAATATTTGTGTATTTTATAAATATAATTCTGTTTTTAATTTATAATTTAATTTAGTTATAGTAAGGTAATATATTTGGAATACTTTAATCATTGGAAATTTATCAAGACATTTATAGTCTGACTTATAACTGCTGAAATGAATGGGTTTAAATCTATTATTTGCTATATGTTTTATATTTTTAATGGACAATTAGAAAGAATATGTCTTTTTGCTAGTGACAGGTATGATGTTCTCTAATATTAATTAAGTCAAGTTTATTGATGGTTTTTGTGCTATTTATGGAAATAGACTGTCCATTTCCTCTTTCAAGGAAGAACTTACTGGAATGCAATCAATAAGGATGCTTAGATGTCAGCTCCTTCAGGTTCCTACTCAACTGCAAAAGTCACCACACCAGACACCACATCACATCTTTTCTAGTAGTAACTAAGAGACAAGTCGGGCCTAGGCACTGCACTCACGTGTGGTAACTAAAAGACATGTGGGGATGTGGGGGTTGGGACATTACCGATTCAGCCTGATGTTGGCACCTCACACAGGAAATACTTTCTCCAGAGAGATGCTCATTGGGTTAGACAGATGTGTCAGACCTGCATCACAGTTTAACTTTCGATCTTAATTCTGTTTCCTCTTTCCTTCCCAGATTTTAATATTGAATACTATCTGGCCACAAACTCTCAGTCAAGGTTTGTTTTAGGAGGTCCAATTTGAGAATGTTGTTTATGTATTTTCTACATTTTCCAACCTGTTTCAGTAACTATTGATAAGGGACAATTAAAATTTTTCAGCTATGATTGCAGATTTCTCTATTGCCCACTTTCATTCTGTCACCATTTCTTCATAAAATTTTTAAATTCTCTTATTAAGTCATACATATTTAGGATTATTATGTCTTCCTGATTAATTATCCCTTTAATTATTATTCTCTCCTGTAATATTCTTTAGTATGGAGTCTAATTTACCTGATATTAACATGGACATAATAACTTTCTTGTGTACAGTTTACATGATAGATCTTTCTTCATAACTTTAATTTGTACTTGTTCTGTTCTTTATGCTTACCCTCTTTCTTTTAGAAACAATCGAGTTAATTCTGGGTTTAGTTTTTATCCACTCAATATAGTCTTCTCTTTTTGACTGGAGTGTTTTGCTCATTTATACTTAAAGTAATTATTGATGAGGTTGGGTCTAAATCTAACATCCTGCTATATTTTATATATTCTTCTTCTATGTTTGGCTTCTCTATTGCTCTTTTTCTGAATTTCCTTTGGACAATTGAATTATTTTTAGCATACCATTTTATTAACTCTACCAGATTACTTATAATTTAAAATTATTTTATTAATGATTAGTTTAGGGATTATGATATGTATCAATAACTTTTCATTAAAAATAAAAATCAACTTTTAGGTTGGGGATCTCAAAATGGAAGGCAGATGGAAACAAAATATTCTTACTGTATTGGAATTATTACTGTATTCTCACTTCCACTGAAGAGGTTGAGGAAGATGCTGACCTAAGTAATTTTGAAAATGCATAAAAATTGTAAGAGTAAAGACAAAAGAAATTATATATAAACACTTTCCATTAATTGGTAAAGTTGTTTCTTACTGGGGTATAGGTTAAAAATGTCAAACCACTGCATATTATACTAAGATTGATTAAATAACTAAGTGGCAAGTAAGAGCCAGGTTTCTCACCACTGGAGAGAAAGGTAACAAAAAAAAAAAGGAAAAGGCTATAATTAACCATATATTACTAGATGGTTCAGAGTCGAAGAAATCAAAATGAGCCCATGTTTAGCCTAATATTGATGCAGATGATAGAGAAAATAATACATACATGTGTATTTATGTGTTAGTATATAGACATATATTTCCAGCAGTGTCTGCTGAGAGGTCCTAGAACAGTCATACCTCGGTAGCAATGGAAATACACAGTACCCAGACATTGGTTACTAATAACAATCCCCAAATAAAGGCAACCATTCTTCCTTGGAGAAATAATTGATAATAGCATTAAGGCAGAAAATATACAGGATATGCCTGAACTACCTTAAGATGCCAGCAAGGTAAGAAGTTCTAAAATAAAAAAGAAGCTATATGAATATATGAATGGGTCATAGAAGCCAAGTAAAAGAGCTCCCAATGGATAAAGCTGGAAAAAAATTGATACAAAATAAATAATGCGGCATTGGGTTGAACCCCCCCCCCAAAACACAAAATAGATATCCACGAGCTCATACTGATATAAATAAAATATGTAGTAAATAAGTGAAGTGAAAAGGCATATTTCCTGAGAAGACACCCCTCCAAAAAGTAGAATTGAACTCACTACCTTTTCAGTTTGAGCAGTACATAGTTAATTCTTTCTAAAGAGCACAGTATGAAAAGTGGTGGAAAAGACAACTTTACAGTAGAGAATCCTGGCAAACATGACTTTAGTCGGGTGAATGACAGATTCATCAGTGATAAGACATGTTAGAGGCAAATCCCTTGAATATGATGTGGTGAGAGAAACATAAATATATGTTTCTTCCATATATAAAGTGTTGATTTTTTTCCTTGATTAGTATTTTTTTTATGCTGGCTTTTTAACAGTTAATCAATGATGAATCTAAGTGTGTTTTTTTTAAATGGTATTTATTCTGCTTGAGACTTGCTTTGATTCTTTGATCTAGGACATGTTTTGTGATTTTTTTATTATATTTTAATAATTGTCAGATATTATTTTATTATCTATTTATTTCTATTCTTATTCTAAGATTTCAATTTTACATGTTAAATCTTTGATATTGTTCCTTAGGCTTCATTTTCTCTCTGTTCCTTAAACTGCAATATTTCTATTAATCTGTCTATAAATCATTAGATTCTTTTTTTCAATTTCTAATATGTTAAATACATCTAGTAAGTTTTCAATTGCAATTTCTTTCATTTTAGAATTTGATTTTGATTCATTATGATATTTTCTAATTTTCTGCTGAGACCTCTGTTCACACATTAAGACTAAAAATTACATTTGTTGACTATATATACTTTTAAAATTTTGAACATATTTGTATTAGATTCTTTGAAGTTTTTTTTTTCTAGATCCAATATCTGGACTGTCAAGGTTAGTTTCAATCAATATTATTTTTTCCTAAATATGAGCCACTTTTCTGATTGTGAACTGGCTTTTGTGAATGATGCAGTAGAAATATTCTAGACTCTGTAACCATCTCTCTGAAGAATGTTTTTTGGTTTTTGTTTCTAATAGCAAAATTCCTGGCTGATCGGCTTGAAAGAGCAGAAGCTTGTTTTTATGTTTTGTGAAAGTCAATATGTGAAAATCTCAGTATTCCCCAAACCCTTCTTATTTAGTAGGTTTCAAACTTCGGAGGATCTCTTCAGGTCTGGATTTTAGACTCTGTTAAAGTAGATGTAGAGAAGGCTTTACTTATTTTTAAGATGCACCTTTGTGTGTCTCTGTCTAATGCCTGAGGTCTTAATGAGGTGTTAATGATGTTTCTCCACTCTGGCTGGGCCAGACCCCAACATCTGTCAGTTCTGCTTAGCCCCTAGAAATTCCATTTGCAACCCAGCAGAAACTGTGTTCTGTTAAGCCAACATTTCACATGTGCAGCACAACTCTCAGCCAAGGACACATAAAGGAGCCTCCTACTGCCTCCTGAGCAATTCCCTTCTCCAGCCCTATCAGTTGTCCCAAACCCTGATCTCAGCCTAGCAGGACGTATGCACCATTCCTGGATTCTGGGTTCCCTGCACTGCAAATTGGAAAATCAGCCGGGGGACTTTCTTAGGAGTCTCATTTTGTCAGAGATCAGAGAATTGTGCTGCTATTGTCAGCACAGTGAAATTGTTCAACATTTATTTTAAGTGTCTAAAGAAAGCATTTACCTCATACATGTTGCCAGTTTTATGATTGTTTGCTGTAAAACACTTGGTCCATAGCAATGACTCCATAATTTCCCAGATTTGAAATCCTCTTATTAAACTCTTAATCCCAACCGTATCTCATCCCCCAATGGTAATTCTCCCCCTCCTCTGTGCTGACCCAAGAATAAAATTCAGACATTTTTACTTGGGTTTTCCAAAAATAAGACAAGATATTTGCATGTTGATAGAAGTTACTGAATATCTGAATATGGGGAAAGAGAGGGGCTTTTCCATCACATTAATACTAATAAATGCAAGTTACTTTTTAAAATATTCCTGTAACTTAGCACATTTTAGTCACTCTAGTCCTTCAAAATTCTACCTGGTCATCATTCTCTGTAGTCTTCAGTGTCCTCAAACATGGCCTATCTCTTCCCCTATCTTCATTTCCTCTCCTTTCTCTACCCTCTCACTCCCAAATGTTTCACTCTTTTCCATTTTTTTATACATAGAAGTTTAGCTATCAGTTTTATTTTTTTCTTTATTTTTACAGTACTGCCTCAGGGTCTCATTTTCCACATCAAAGGAGCTTAATATCTTAAACAACATTTCATCCATAAGAAGAAATTTGGTGCCGGTTGATAAAATTGTTGTATCAATAAATGAATATTTGAAGATACTTAAAAACATGAATATTGACATTTATTATACAAGTATAAATTTAAGTAATTCATTTATTTGGCAAGCCTTTATTAAGTCTTCTTATATTTCAGGTGCTGATGTTAAAAAGACTAATAATGTATAATCTATCCTCCCCATAAAACTCCCCATTCACATGTGAAAGTCAAATTAACAGGAAACATTTTATCAAGTTCTATAACTAATATACACAGCATGGTTTGCCATGGGAATAGAGAGAAAGCATAGTGACTCATACAATAAAAGAAAAGTTGTACTTGATTTTGTAAAGTGCAAAATGATCTCAGCTCAAATGCCTAATTCTCTTTGAAGTTTTCCTTGACCCTCAGACTATATATCTCTACTACTTATCATTCCCTCTTTATATTTTTCTTTGCAACTTTAATTGCATATATACACACACACACACACACACACACACACACACACACACACACCTCTACCAGTAGACAGTGAGCTCTGGGATGTTGGCTCTGTGTTCTCAGCATTTTCAGTGTCTATAGCATATTAAGTGCTCAATGATTATTCTCTGAGTGAATAAATAGATAAATGGGAAAGTGTGCAATGTGTGTCTTTTGATACTAAACATGTAGTTATTTGGCTGTTATTTTTAGGAAATAATTAATATTTTTAAAATACAGTGTTTTATTACATTTTTATGTGTTCATGATTTCTACTCCCCAAAATCAAATATATATTTTTTGCTTTTCTTAATGTTTGTATAAGTAAGATTATAGTCGGTTTTAATTTTTATACATTCTTTTTTAAAGAGAAATACATGCTTTGGTTTTCAGTTTTTTTGTGAATGATTTGAGGAAAATGTTTATACTTTGTCCTGTTATTTATTCTTTCTTAATAAAGACAATGTTAACCATGCTTAAAGGATAGCACTCATTGATATATTCAGAGGATATATTTCTTCTTGATTGACTTAATAGTTGTGATTACAGCAGCATGAGAAAAAAAAGTATTTTTAGGTGTGTTAGAAGTGTCAAAGCACCTCAGGCTATACAGACAGGCCAAGATAATTCTCTTGTCCAATGTTAAAGACAAGCTGTTCTTGCCTTCTCCCCACTCTGATTAGAGCTCAGGCACCCCTACTTCAGTGCTGATCCACTCATACTTAGATGAACAAAGGGGACAGGAAAGCTTTTAATTGTGAAAGTAATGATAATGAGGGTGCACTGTTTGCTCCTGTAACAAATGAATACTTAATTGTTTAGAATCTGTTTAGGGAACTGGCTATTTGGAAAGATTTATAATGATGTGGAATTGACAGCAGGAGGAAACACCAGGCTCATTAGTTAGTTCCCCAACTTCTAGGCAGGACTGGATTCAAGCCTACCCCAACATATGGGTAGCCTTAGGAAAGGACTTTTCAGGTAGTTTCCATACCTAATCCAGTGCCTTGAAATGTTGTGTTGTCAAAAGCACGTCCAATTGGAAGATCTGACTTTTATTTTTAAAATAATTATTTATTCCACAATATTATGCTCACAAAACTTACCTGTATTTGTTTTTCATCTGAAAGACAACATTGCTGGAATTCAAGCTATTAAAAAATATCCCTTGGAGGGGGGGAGCTTGAAAGAATGGCATCGCTTTCAATGCTTGTGAAAAGTCTAGGAGTTTTATTTTATTTTATTTTATTTTTTAAAAATATATATTTTATTGATTTTTTTTACAGAGTGGAAGGGAGAGGGATAGAAAGTCAGAAACATTGCCGAGAGAGAGACATTGATCAGCTGCCTCTTGCACGCCCCCTACTGGGGATGTGCCCACAGCCAAGGTACATGCCCTTGCCAGAACCGAACCCAGGACCCTTCAGTCCACAGTCTGACACTCTATCCACTGAGCCAAACCAGTCTCGGCAAAGTCTAAGAGTTTTAAACTACAAATAATAAAAGCTTTAATATCAGAATAACATAATAATTCATTGCTTTTATTTTCACAATTCTTCCCAGTGTTGATATTTAAGGGATATTTTTATTTAAAAGCTGTGGATTTTAAGATTGAAAAGTAATGTTGAAGTATAAATTATATTCTTATTCTTACTCTGAGCATCTAGAAGGAGGAGAAATTTGAAACTTTTAGAAGAAAAAAATACCAAATACAAAGAGTTATTGGTATCTAACTCATGGAGGAATAAAAGAAAGTATTTTCTTCATGGAAATATAATATACCCTTTAATTAGTAAGGTAATATTTAGTACACTGATGACCTTGGGTTTGGAGAATTCAGGATGACAACTACTAGTACCTTTTTTCTGTTCTCTGGAGCTGTATTTCTTGTTCATAGAAGAATGTGAGATGCTTGCTACCATCTTCTCTGTCTTTCTGAGTTAAATATCTCTGAAAGTGGGAGTTGGAAGCTGCATTTGCCACAAACATCTTAGGTAGTACCAATGCGAATATCTCAGGGAGTACCATTCAGAAATTTCAGGTAGCACTATTGCAAACATTTCAGGGAACACCATTGCAATTGGTCCAGGGACCACATTTGGAAAATACTGTATCTGGAAGGCATGAGTAAGAAATAGATGTTATTTTACAGCTATAACAGAAAACATAAAATACAGTGAATACATTCAAGGAATCCCATCACCCTGAAGTCCTTTGGTCTTCCATGATATCTCATTCCTGACAGTTCTATCTACTATTTTTCTTGACACTTGTATTTCAATTATACCTATCAAGCTTACACGTATGTTCATTTTTCTCCTCTTCTAAACACAGAAGATTATAAAAGGAGGCCCCTTCAGAATAATGTGTATGTATTAAGGAATTATATTTGTGACATACCACTACAAATTATTCCCTGTCCCCAGTATCAAGTCCCATTGGAGGACCTTTCTACTCCAAGTGTGGGCTCGCCTCTGTGACTTGCTGGAGCCAGTGGAGAAGTAGTATTTGTGACTGAAGCAGGGATTGGAAAAGTAGGTGTGTCCTTACTGCTATTGAAGTCTATGACATCGAATGGAATGCCTGACATCACCCACTGGAGAATGAGTGACATGTGGCTCTGGAGCCTGTTACCTCATAGCAACAGTTTTCACATGCTACACATGCAAATGAAGCCATCTTAAGTCACTCAGATACTAGGAGATTCATGAACAAAATTGCTCTGTATGCTTAGGGTGAACTTGCAATACAATTAGTATTAGATGTATTCATTTATTTACTTAAATAATTAAGATGCTAAAATAATTAAAGTTGTATGAGATAAGCTATTGAAATATTTTTTAAAAGCTGAAATGTTTGCTTCTTTTGGCTTCTGGTTGTGAAGTATTTGGACAGCCTGGTGTGATTGTATTTATAATTGAATAATTTATATATTTAAATTAAATAATTGATCATTCTATTGCTAAATTCCCAAATCTCCAACTAGGGAATATGAAGGCTTGTGAAACAAATAATACGTATGACAAGGATGCCTACTTGTGCATATTTTCTTAAGTACCTAACAAGTGTATGCATATTCTATGTGAGATGAGCAATTCTCATATAGAGATGAACTTATGTATAGTTAATAAAGGTTCTTAAATGTGTTTAAAGATATAATTACTAAAATAATTAAAGATAGAGTATTTTCTATATTGTATAAATATCATTATGGGTACAAATATCTTTCAAAACTCTTAAAGTTAACTTTACAGTTATACTACATCATTGTCAACAACAATATTTACTAGTAAAACAATGCACCCTCTATGTCTAAATTATCGTGCTGCTGTAAATGAGCCACTTTGGACACCTGGCTTACTGAAGCAGTTGGCAATGTAAGTACCTAAGATGCCTAAGGCTCAAACATTATGGAATTATTAGGTGCTGGGGAAAATCAGTTAACTAGATGAGAATGTGCTTTTGCATAAATGTTTATACATGTTAATGTGTGCATCAACATATCAGACATTATTCATAATATATATTTAGAAACAATTATGTTGTTTACATTTTATTATTTATGCAGCAGCAGGAGAAAAGTATTTTAGATGTGTTAGAAAGAAGTAGCAAAGCACTTCTGGCTGAGCATACTTGAGTTTACAGCCCTATTTTAAAGTGTAGATCTCATAATAAAGCCATAAATATGTGGGATGGCCTCTCTTCAGTACTTACCAAAATCTTACCAGCTTATAAACATTTCTAACATTGACCAGAGCTTTTCTGGCTCCCAAGACAGATGTCAAATCCATATTGTTTTATGTAACACTCCTACCCTAAGTCCCATGGAAATAGTATGTCAGTATGGAGAGCAATATATGTATGGAAGCAAATTATAGAACAACTATTACTTCTACAGACCCAAGGAAAGTATCACAATAATTTTTCTTTTTAAAATAAATCAACTCTTCTCTGGCTCCACAAAATTTTAATTCGCAGGGGAGATGTGGACACCTGTTTATTTACAAAGCCTTCAGTCATGGAGACATAGATTAAGAGAGTTGAGACAAGGATAAAATAAAATGGATGGCCTCCTTTCAACTCCAACTGTGGCTTTCATCTTTGTCAGAAATAAGCACATTTGGCAAGATTGGAAGCTTCAACTCCAGATAGGTCCAAGTTGGCATAGAATCACCTTGATAGGCTCCCAGACCAGCAAGAACTCTGAGCTCTGAAAGGCTCCTTTTGCTAAACTGAAGTTTTCCAGGACACAAGGAATGAGCTACTCTTGAGGAGAAGAAATAGCTTCAAGTTCAAGAAGAGGAGGCATCAGGCTCAGTCAGTTCATCCTGATAAGATACCAGCGTAAGCTTATAACAACCTGTCCAAGAGAAATACAGAGTGTCTACAAATTAGGATTTGCCTGCAAATTTGGAAAGATAAATTATTTATTCTGCTTTCTTTCCCCTGTAGGGCCATATAATTTTTATTTTCTTTGGAAGCAGTTGGGTCCAACAGTTAGAGTTAGAGAGATGAATACTTATATTGTGTCTCCATTTTAGACATTCTTGGTCTGAAGGCTATTTTCAATGTTAAGTTTTACAGTTAGAAAGGATCCAAGTTTCTTATGCCTTAATTAAATATCTTCAAAAAACAGAACCCAAAGAAAGACAAGTTGCCATGTTGGGAAGCTCAGGCATTCCCAGGCTGAGTCACACACACAGCATGAACTTTGAAGTCATGGTATTTTTGTCTCGATTTAGGTTCACGATTTGCAGAGTGGGCTGTATCTTTTCCACTTCACACAAAGTTTGTTGGCAATACCTGATGAGATGCTGTAGCATAAGTGTGTTTATTTTGGGAATAGTTTTGGCTCATGTCACTGTAGAGTCAACCACACTGTCAAGCAGTATCAGAAGGTTACTTAAAGAGTGTCTTAGTAAATTAAATATTGATGAAAAAGAGTCCTTAATCTCTTCTGCCTCTGGTCATGCATTTGCTTAAATTCAGCTTTATTCGCTTCTTCTATCCTCTTTTCTTCATTAGATAGCAGAAACAGAGAATTTTCTTAGCCTGCTAGAAACAGACATCTATGCCACATGATGTAACTAGTTCCCTTTTTCATTAGATGCTTGTGACTTTTTAAAATATCTTTAATCAGTCTGTGTTGATGGAACATTTCCCAGGTTTTGTTCCTGTGTCAATGAAGCATAAACTCTGTTTTGCTAAGTGGAAAATGCTGTGTATTCTGCAGGGAAAATCTTATGTACTTTTCTAGTTGGCATTTTCCTCTTCAGAATTCAATAGTCAGAGAACTTTAAGAGGCATCTGTTCTAAGCTGTTCATTTTACAACCTAGGGAATTAAACCTTCAATATACAGACAAATACCCATACTGACACAGTCAATCAGTAAAATAAAATCAGAAATCAGGGCTACTAACTCCTGGTGCATTTTTTTCTCTGATAATATGCTTTCTAGAAGCTCCCAGGACTTTCTTTTTATATTCCCTTTCTATTCCCCACATCACAAAAATAAAGGCTCATCCTAGTTATCATGCTCTGACCATATATGAAACTGTCTGCTAAAGATGGCAAAAAGTGTTACAGAATGATAACTACTACAATGACTATCTCCAAGACCATCACTTTTTGGAAAGGGAATTGGACTCTCAGTGTTTAGCTTTTATGTTTTTATTATTTTCAGTTTTTCATTTGACATGTTTATTCCAAAAGTAGAAAAGTAAAGAAAAATAAAGCATAAATATTAAATGTTGCCTTTTAAGGTAGTTTTCATCTGAAATATTTATTTTTTTCTGAAAAATTATTTTTAAAAAATAGTTTTACTTTAATACTGAGGAATAAACCAAAAATCTATTGAAAATACACAATAAAATGTATATTTTGTCATAATTTTCCATTCTGTGACAATATAGCTCTCCCAGAGGACAGGAAATTCAGTGAAATTATAAAATAGTCTAATCATTATGCTATTGTCTCCATTTTTTGTTTTTCTATGGAGAAGAAAGCCTCAAGTCCAATTTTTCCTAAGCTATTGATTTTCTGACTTTCTTAGTCTTCACACCATAAGATCATTAGAGAGTAAAAGCCCCTCTACTTTGAATGTTAGAGCTCCCCCACTCCAATTTGATAGTACAAATGAAGTATTGATAGTACAAATGAAGGAAGCATCATTTACAGCTTACACATATGAATCAGAATGGATTTTCAAAGGACTCTTTATTTTTGTTAAGGATGGGCATAGATGGTACTTATACCGTGGGGCAGATGGAATAAAGCCAACTATGGGATCTGACCCAGATGTGGATATTTTATGGATTTGTAAATCACAGTAATAATTTGTATATAAAGTATTTCAAGGTGTGGATACATTTATTTTGTACCCTGAAATCACATTATGTGTTATGTCAAAATCATGGATTTGAGAAATAATAAGCCTGAGTTTCAATCCATGATTTTGGTATTTATTAGAAATGAGGTTTTGAGAAAGTCCTTTTATCTCGCTAATACTAACTTTCCTTCTGCAACAAAGTGGCATAATAATCAGTTAGTCATCAATGTGGTCGTAAGGAACCATAAAACACATGCCAATTGTTTATCCTAACACATGTTTCGTAAAATATAGCTAAAGAAATCAGGTGGCTGCTACTCTGCTTATAAGAAAAACCACTGGTGTATATTGCAAAGTGCTGTACTGAGAGATTAAGTTCTAATCTCTCTTTATGTGCATGTTTGGGGTATCTAATTTTAATATGCCTTCTTTCACCTTTTATGCCATGTGCTTCAGTTTGCAAAGCTGATCCTCAGTCCACCTGGAAGACAGCTTGCCTTTCAATCTTGGTCTATAGTTAGGAAGTGTCAGAAGGGTTGGCCACCGTGTTTGCTTTTAAAACCAATTTTGTAATATCTTCATTGGACCAATTTAGCAGTCAAGGCGAGATATCACTCTCATGCCCACAAATGATAGACTCAGTGTGCTCAAGGAGAAAGCACTGAGACATGTAATAGAAATAATCAGGTTCACTGAAAGTACTATGCTAGCCAGTGCTAGCCAATCAATGGGTGCGAGAACTGTTCTTTTTCAGGGCTGCTCAGTATCAAAGCTTTGACTAGCAAGCACTTGGTTAGAACATACGATAGTTAGATACTGGAATTTAGTCTAGATTAGTATCTAAAGACTAAATTCCAAATTTTGTTTTATTTTAATTTATTAATATTTACATTTACATAGCCATATGTGGCTAGCATCTACTGTACTAAACATTGTAGTTGTAGACTATATATTTTGTAATAATATTTTTAAAAAACCTTAAATGAATTTTGTTATTTTATGTGTATTGCTCATTGTTGCATAGATAAGAATTAAAACCACCTTAATTAATTCTTTAATAAGAATTAAAAGGCTAGAGTTGCTCAGAGGTCGACCTATGAACAGTTTGATTCCCAGTCAGGGCACTTGTCCAAGTTTTGGGCTCAATCCCCAGCATGGGGTGTCCAGAAGGCAGCTAATCAATGATTCTCTCTTATCATTGATGTTTCTATATTCCTCTCTCCCTCTCCCTTCCTCTCTGTAATCATTAAAATATTTTTTAAAAGAATTAAAATAAATTTCATTATAAGATCTATCCTATATAATAAAAGACTAATATGCAAATCTACCAAACAGTGGAACAACCAATTACTATGAAGCACACTGACCACCAGGGGGCAGACCTTCAACACAGCTGCTGCCCCCTGGTGACCAGTGTGTTCCCAAAAGGGGAGCACTTCTCAGCTAAAAGCCGGGCTCATGGCTGGTGAGTGCAGTGGCAGAGGCAAGAGCCTCCATCGCACCACTAAGGATATCCCACTGACAGTTTAGGCCCACCCACAGTCCTAAGCTGTCAGTTGGACATCTTCCAAGGGATCACAGAGAGGCAAAGGCCATGCTGAGAGACCCTCCCACAGAGTACACAAATTTCATGCACTGGGCGTCTAGTAATAAAATAACAAAATAAGATCTATCTAAAATATATATATATATATATATATATATATATATATATATATATATCATTTTTATAACTAATCTTTTTTTCTGAACTTTTGCCTGAAAATAAAGTTGTCTATTTTATCTTGCTTTTTTTCCTCCTCTGTTTTGTTGTTGTTGTTCTGAATGCTACTTTCAATGGTAATAAAGGAAGTAAGAACCTCAAATATAAGCATTTCAAGCTGAATCTGCAAGAAAAAAGTACATAATAATCAGGGTCATATGACCCTTTAGCCAAATTAAATGGCGAAATTGTCTAAGTGTTAAGGGTCAGAGCTAATAAACTGGACATAATATCCTATGTTCTATCCATAAGAAAATTAAATTTTAATGATTCTGAGAGCTCACTGTTCTGGAATGTCACTCAAATTAATCATGTAAATGACATTTAAACTCCAGAATTGAGTGAAAAGTTAATCACCACCTGCTATTGTTACTGAGTCCTAAGTGTACTAGTTGCTTCAGGCAATCTCTTTGGAATATCAGAGTACTGACAGGTTAGACCAATATGCAAGAAGAAGTCTTGAGATGTGCAAAAAAAAAAACAGTCACTGCTGAATGCCTTCATAAGTCACATCCTGCAGAACTTTATGCTAAAAAAGTATTTTAGACACTGCAGAATTTGTAATATCATTTTCTAGATGTATACAATAAATTTTAAGTAACACTCTTCCCACTACAAAAATTATATCAAAGACTTAAGATACTGGGTCAGAGACATACTTAAGAAACTCAGTTTCCTTGGGAAAATGTTCGAGTCTGAAAGAGGGAAGGAGATAGAAAGAGGGGTGAGGGGAGGGAATCAGGTTATCTATGGTACTAATCTCCCAGAAGCAGAGATCCCAGACTTTCCCATCTCACACAATGCTGTGGAGCTGCCTTCTCTCTATACTTTAGCACATTGGAGAGCTTTGGATATTTGGGGTTGAGGCTGTGAAGAAGTGAAAACTTTTTTTTTGGGGGGGGGGGTTGTGTATGTTTTTTTTTTCTCTATGATTAGTTATTGCTTTTTTTCAATGAATCTTTTCACTAACTTGGATAATTTTTTTTTCTGGTATTATGGGTTTGAAAGAAAGAGGAAAGGTATGATATGGGATGTTGTCACCAACCTTTATAAGGAGAATCATTTGAAAAAAAGCAATTGGTCAATTGGAAAAAAACAAAACAAAACCACAAACAAAAGGTGTTTATCAGTGAGATCATGTAAAGGCATAACCAAGGGATGCAAGACACTGGAGAGGGGGTCCAGGTTAGGGCATGTGCTGGGGGTAGGGAAAGCCAGAGGGAGGTCAAGGGGGGGAAAAGGAAACATATATACTGCTATTTGTAATACTTTAAACAATAAAAAAAGAAAAGGTGTTTATGGCAAGAATACATAAAAAAGAGACTGAAATGGCAACAAATCCAATAAAATCATTCTATATGTGATGACAGTTATGTGAATTTAGATTAATAGACTTAACAAATTGTAAAATTCCATAAAGTTGTGAATTAAAAATAAGTAAGGGTAAAAATAAGGAAAACATTTGAAAACCTAATATGTGAAATAGATACAGCTTTGCCTTGAAATTGGTGATTATTTCAGAGTTGAGTGTTAATAAGAAAAACGATTTTTAAAATAAAATAAAAAAAACCACTATACACATGCACAGAATTGTTGATAGATGATTAACAGCAATGAACTTGGAAAAAAAAAAAACTGTGTGGGGCAAGGTGAGTGCAGGGCTCTGCAGGAGGCGCTCAGTGATAACTGTCCCATGGGCAGCAGCAGGCAGGGAGACGTGCTGGGCATGACAAACTGACATCAACTGTAATTTTAATTCTTGTTATCTGAAAAAAAAAACCTTGAGAAATAAGAACTAGACAACAAAATCACAAATGCAGTATCTTAAATAATTAGGATAGATGATTGATAGATAGACAGATGATAGATAGATAGATAGATAGATAGATAGATAGATAGATAGCTAGATAATGACTATATGAATGAAATAAGAACATCATATGCTCTTCAATTAAATGAATATATAATTTAAGTAATTCTGTATTGTTCCAAAACAACACTTACATTTTATATTTTAAAAAATTAAGTTAATTATGTTGTGGAGAATATTTTTTAGATAGTTTTACTTTTTCTGAATTTTACCTTCTCTTTAATTGAATTTATAGGAATCATTTATCTTCTGTGTTAAGAACATTATCATGTTTAATCAAAATATATTTTATAGAGATTATTTAACCGTATACATTCAAGTGATGAAAAAGAATGTTTTCTAAGTTTCTTAATGTCAAATCAAAAACAACAACAGCCGAGACCGGTTTGGCTCAGTGGATAGTGCGTCGGACTGCGGACTGAAGGGTCCCGGGTTCGATTCCGGTCAGGGGCATGTACCTTGGCTGCGGGCACATCCCCAGTAGGGGGTGGGCAAGCGGCGGCTGATCGATGTCTCTCTCTCATTGATGTTTCTGACTTTCTATCCCTCTCCCTTCCTCTCTGTAAAAAATCAATAAAGTATATTTAAAAAAAAAAAAACAGAAAACACACCATGTTGAAAAAGAACATTCTCAGTGTATTTTATATATATTTTTTAAAGTAAAAAATATAGCCATATTTACAGAAATTTTTATTTGGGCTTGGATGTTAGACGAGGAATGGACAAATAAGACTCACATTTTGACTTAATCGAACAAAAGCACAGTGGTCAGAAGCCTGAGTTCTGTATTGATCTCAATGCAAACTGCACTGGGTATAAACTCTGACTCTTCCTGGTAGTCACTTGGCAATATTAGGAAGACTTTGTACCTTCTCTGTGCCACAAATACTGGATTTTCATTTGAGGATAATGGAACCATGCAGATCCTAAAATTGGAATTTTAAATGGCCTTCAGCTCATTTCGTGCACATAGAATCTGCTACATAACTATTTGTATTTTACCCCCCTTTTTCTTGTTTATTATTTCTTTTTCTTAACAAAGTATATATCTAGCTAAAATATCTAGCGAGGAAAGCATACCAAATTTAGCTTTCATAGCACACAAATCCCCAACTATAATCCCAAAAGCTGTACCTAGAAAAATAATCTAAATCAATTAATTAACATGGAAAATTAGGCACAATACATACCAGCCAGTAAGTACCTTGGGGTATGAGCCTCCTTAAGTATGTGTGGAATTCTAGAACAGTTGCTATTTTCTTCTCTGTAAAATATTGACATTTGTAGCATCAAAAGTCACTGCTGTTCAACAACCTAAATGTAATGAATGACTGTAGTGAGACTTCCTGCACATAATATACTTCTTTATCCAGGTCCCAAATTTATCCACTGTTTTGTTTAACAGTTTCCTGAAATAAGTTGAATTAAAAAAATCACTGGAACTAAAATATTCCCTCTAAAATCAGAATTTGGCTTAATATAATGATTTTTTCAAACTATACAATATAAGTACCATTTCTATTGTAATTTACATATTTATCTTAAAATTTTGCAAATAGAGCAATCATCAACTGATGACAAATGATATGAAATTACTTTCATTCTGGTTTTCCAAAGCCATCGTAGAAGAAATACTATATTTTGCTCATGTAGTTTTCTTATTTTAAATACTTATAACCAAATATAAGATCTAAACTTATTTAGTTGACAAGATATGGTACACAGTTCTACTGTCATATCATTCTTCTTTCTGAGATGCACTATGTTTAGAACAATTTATTTTTTAAAATAATACTTGCATAACCAAATCATTTGAGTTTTCTTTCAGACCAGAAGCAGCATCCTTGTTTAATACAGAAACAGGGAAACAGCCTGCTGTAATGGTCAAATTAATGCCTCATCCTAACCTCATCCAGTTTTCAAGGAGTTTATTGTTCATCTTTATTTCCTCTTATTGAGAGTAATATACTTAACAATACCCATCTGTGAAAGATAGTCGTCAGTTTTACAACTTTGCTCAAGCTATTTACCATTAAAATCTGTTAGTAACTCCTTTTAAGAAGATTTCAGAAAACACATTTTCTGATATTCCTCTTCTTGAAATTGGTTTTCTTTTGGATCTTCCTCTTGTGTAATATAAAGTATGAATGAGATAAAATGAACAATATAAATCTTTGAGAAAGAGTGGATAATATGAAAGAATGGTATTATAATTAATAACAGAAAATGTCCTCAAAAAAAGAACTCCAATGAAAGACTAGATGATTTTTAAAAATTGCTAACATGAAAAAAGTACAGGAGATAGTGGTTGGACGCAGAGGCACAAATACTTGTCCAGCACTCACTTTTAACCTCTCAGCTGTATATTTATCTGCAATACTTTGATTCCTAGACAAACTTCAAAACTGTTGCATTCAATTATCCTTTCAAGCTTGCTACATTCATTCCTTCTTTGGTCATAGAAGATGAGTTCTCCAGGAATTTGCTCAGCAGAGGGATCTACTTCCCAAGGACATTGTATCTCTCTGGAAACAATCTGCATTCAGGGACTGCTCAATCTAGCATGTAAAGGCTCTGCCTCCTTGCCCTCAAATGGCCTTTCATAAAGGACCACCAAGTTCCAGAGCTTTTGAGGATAAATTGAGGCCTTTTTGACTCATCCCAACCCAATCTTGACTATGCCTGGTTCTATTAACGGTAATTCTTGTTATGGTCTGCATGTTTGTGTCCTCCCCAGATGCATGTTGAAACCTTAACTCCCAAGGTAATAGTACCAGGAGGTAAGGCCTTTGGGAGTTGATTAGTTCATGAAAGCTCCACCCTCATGAATGAGATTAGTTGCCTCATGAAAGAAGCCAGAGAAAGCTCTCTTGCTGCCTTCTGCCAGGTGAGAACACAGCAAAAACATGCTGCCTCTGAACCAGAAAGTGGGCTCTCACCTGACACCAAATCTGTCAGCATGGTCATCTTGGACTTCCTAGCCTCTGGAACTATGAGAAATATTGTTTTGTTTATAAGCCACCCATTTAATGATCTTATTGTTATGGCAGCCTGAACAGACTAAGACACTTCCTTTTTCTTTATTGGTCTTGAAGGTGTCCCCCCAATAAACTTCTTAAACACATATCTATGGTCAAAGTCTATTTCCCAGAAAACCCACTGTGGGACACAGTTCTAGATTTTATTTTTCTAGCTTTGATTTCAGCAGAAAAAACACCTTCCCTTTCATATTACTTCAAATAAAACCCAGGAAATGATGCTCACTATCCTGACTTGGGCCTCATGCCCACTGTGATGCTGATCATTTTGGACAGCAGGAAACAGACAGTTAAAACCAACCAAATCTTGTGTTCTCCTCTAGAGCTGCTGGGGATGAAAGATAATTGGACAATCCCACCCAAAGGCATAAACTGAGAGCAAAGAAGTATTGTTCTCCAGAGGGAAAATGAGGTCAGTTACCAGGAGATGAAATGGATGGTGCAGAATAAGGAAATAACAAGTATATATGTAATAATTCCAACTTAAATGTTTTGTTATTTTACTCTTATATTATTATGAGATAAAATAAAGATAATGATAGTTAACATTTATTTTCTTAAGCTCTAGTAACTGTGCCATATTACACAAACACATGGACTTCTATTTTTCTTTAATTTTATTCATGCATTTTATATTAACAATGATTCTATGAGCTAGGGACTAAAATTCCCAATTTACTGACAAGTAAAATTGAGGCTCAGTGTGGTTATATAAATTGCCAGGATTACATAATTAGTATTTATTATTCTTTGTTACTCTTCTATGGTCTCCATCATAGTTCCACAACTAAACTAAATCTCTTCATAAATATACATGAGTTTTTGTGGTAGATTGTATTACTTTTTGCTGACTATTCAAGTTCCCTTCACTGAATCCTTCTTCCAAGGGAGCATTATATAGCTGCTTCCTTCTGAAGTCAGAAGTGTATAAGAAATCTGGCCAATAAAATTTAAGTGTAATTTCCAGTAATGAGCTACGTGATCTAAATATATCTGTCACCATACTAACAGTGTCCCAAATGGAAACTGTTCCAACAGACTGTATTCCAAAATGAAGATAAAGTGAAGATATTTGGTATTGTCAAGAAGTAGACATTTATTTGTAGAGTTTTGAATAAAAAACAGCTACAGCAATAAGCATTGCCATTTTTCTGAACATTGAGGCTTCTCTGAATAACTACTGGTGAACTTCTGATAAGTAGAAATTGGTCAGATTTGGGAAACATGACCAGAAACAGTTAAATGTCATGATTTTTCAAAAGGTAAATTCATATACCTATATGATAATAAATTTTACATTGATAAAAACGTGTAACACAAAGAAATAGATGTAACATTAAGAACCAGAATAGACTCTCTGAGAATACATTATTCTACCTTTTTAATTACATTGCTGGACTAATTGATTGAAGTTTTACAAGGTACATAGTGCATTTGAAATTTGCATTAACAATACACAAACACATGAACTTCCTTTTTCTTTTCTTTTTCAAATATGTTTTTTTTAATTTTTTTTTTTAGGGGGAGAGAGCGACATTGATGTGAGAGAGAAACATCAATAGGTTGCCTTCTCTATTCACCTCTACTGGGGATTAAACCTGCAACTTGGGTATGTTCCCTGACAGGGAACCAATCCGAGGACCTTTCAGTTCTTGGGATGATGCTCAACTAACTGAACCAAACCTACCATGGATTCACTTCCTTTCTCTAAGTGCATAGAATTATAGCATCAGCCTATAAAACAGATATTACCCCTGTTAGAAATGGATAAATTGAAGCTCAGAACCTTCAAATAATTTTCCCAATTTCACACAGTGAACAAATTTGATTTGAAGCTAAGATAGGATAGAAAAAAATAAATTTCTGGCTCATGTAGTGTACTTAAGCAAATTCATAGATAACAGAAAAGTTTACCCTCAAATTATTGATTACTCTGAGCCTGGACTTGCTCAGTCTAAGAACTTAGTTTCTTTAACAAAGGAAAGTATTACCCCAATTTTCTTTCAATCCATCTTCTCTGTGGATTGTTTAGAAATAGAAGTGTGTATTCTCTGCATTTATTACTATATTTTTACTTTATAGGAAAATATTCTCCACCCCCTTATTCTCCACCCCCTAAATACATAGGATATCTTTTTTTAATTTATAAATGCCAGAATTAAATTAGTTGGTCATTCTTGTACTAATTAATCAAGGCACATACAACATTTGTTGTCACAAACAATGATTGGGATTTCTGGTCATCTCTCAAACTTACTTCCTAATAGATGACAGAAAATGACATATTTTAAAAATAAGATCCCTTCACAAGTTTCCCATATTTGTCAGAATCTTTTATTCTGCTGATAGCTCAGAAATGGAAGCTGTCAAGTTATCTGTCTTCTTCACTCCTATGTGTTCCATCAGATAAAATGTCCTATACCCTGCAAATACTCCTTTCATAATGTCCTAAATTTGATCATTCTTCTCTGTGTGTATCACATAATTCCTACTTATCCTAGTATAAGCAAATTGAGTAAAGCAAACAACCCAGACACACACCAACTTCTGCAGTTTAACAAAATAAAATTTTTTTTCTTGGTATGTCACATTTTGATGAAGATTGCATGTCTCCTCTGACAAGTTCTCTTTTAAGAGTGTATATGAGAAATGAGGCTCACATTATTTTTTACCTCTTATCTACAGCCCTTCAAAAACTGTTACATTGGTTGGAAAGAGAAAAAGTGAGTGACCAAGTAAAACATTTATATCCAAGGCTAAAATCATGTCTTCCCTTATCTAAAGTATTATAGACAACCCAGAAATTTGTCACAAAGTCCAAGAATAATTAATATTTGGCCTGATAAATTATATTTGATTTTTCCACTTGACACAGAAAGAGAAAATGTGTTTGCTGCTCCTATTACATTACTTCAGCCACAATACCTCTGAAAATATTTACTATCTCCTGAGTTTACTATGTTGCTATTATAAATTTTATTTTTAATGTATCTTATAATTTTGCAAAGACATTTCATAACAATTTATTTTGTTACTCAGTTTTTTAGTATTAGTCATCCAGTATCCATTTATAGGATAAAAGTAATAAAGCATGTTATATTGTCTTCAGCTATTACATCCAATTAACAATTAAATCTAATTCCAACTCAAATTAAGTACCTGCCATTATAACTCTAATTATCATGATATATAATAAATAGCAGTTGAAAAAAGAGAGCAATTTACACATATATAAAATTAAAACAGTTGGTAAAAATACTAATAATTAATTTAGGAATAAGTGTGTCTATATGTAAGTTTGTATTCATAGACAGATCAATATTAAGAATATCTAAAAGATCATGAATGCTCATTTTGAACTTTTTGATGGCAGCCACAACTTTCCAACCACAAAAAGAGAGAGGTTGGTATCTGGGGACACTCTGACTGAAGAACTTTTGGGTGACAATTCCATGTGGATTTCTCCTAGTTCTGTCTGTTGTGGGCATTTAGAGAAAAGGTATCCTATATAATAAAAGCCTAATATGCAAATTGACTAAATAACAGAATGACCAATTAGCAGGGGGCAGGATTGGTGAGCAGGCGGCGCCAGGCCAGTCAAGGCAGGTGCCAGCAAGCAGAGGGAGGGGATGGTGATCAGGAGGGCAGTGACTGGAGGTGGTGGAGGGGCAATCAGGGGGCAGGGTCAGCCACTTGCCACCCAGAGCCATCCCCCGATTGACCCACTGGTTGCTTCCCACAAAGGGAGGTCAGATTGTGGCTTAGTTTGGCTCCCCATCATCAGCTGGACATCACCTGAAGGATCCCAGACTGCTAGAGGGCAGGCCAGGCTGAGGGACCCCCCAACTGCATGAATTTTCAAGTACTCTGACCCTAGTGTTTGAATAATAACCATGCTTTGAAAGATAGTGTCTCCCTAAAGACAGAGACTCCAGGATATCCTAGAAAGTAATCTACCTTCTTCACCCTGGAAACCTTTTGTTGTTACATTCAAAGGAAAGGGGGAGCCTATTTCTTTGGAGAGGAAAATGAACAGATGTATCGACAAGTATAAAAGCTTCCCATCATCTAATGTGAGCTTTCTCTCCTGTGGTGGGACCTCGAATTGCCCTGTGGGAATGTGTTTAGGAGGGGCGGATGCAACTGCTCAGGTTGCTGCTTGTTGTTGTAATAAATTGTGTCTCTAACCAGGATTTTGTGTTCTTTGTCAGTGTGTGTCCGTGAATCTGTAGCAGTCTTATTTATTAGTTTGCAAACAGAGTAAAGTCTCAGGCCTTAACAGTTCCTAACCCAACAGGAGCAAAAGAAGAGACCAAGGCCTTGGGATATCAATGTTACTATATAAGCCCAGATCAATACAGTTACCTATAAATGTATTTAAAAAATAGCACATTAAAATTAAATTATTGAATCTATGCACTAATTTTATAATTTTTATACTCTTTTGGTATGTACTTGGTTTTTATTCATGATTCTGTCTTTTCTTAATTAACGATGGGTCTCATTTATTATTTTTAAATAAATCTTTATTTTTCAGATTATTACAGATGTTCCTCTTTTTTCCCTCCATAGCTCCCCTCCACCTGATCTCCCCAACCCCATGCCCTTACACCCTGCCACTGTCCTCATCCATAGGTATAAGAATTTTGTCCAATCTCTTCCTGTGCCCCTTACCCCCCTTCCCCACGAGAATTATTAGTCCACTCCCTTTCTATGATGTTAATTCTATTATATTCACCAGTTTATTCTGTTCATCAGATTTTTTTATTCACTTGATTTTTAGAATCACTTATTGATAAATATGTATTTATTGTCACTTTGTTGCTCATAATTTTTATCTTTACCTTTTTCTTCTTCTTCCTCTTCTTAAAAGAATACCCTTAAAGTATCCTATCTAATAAAAGAGTAATATGCAGATTGACCATCACTCCATCATACAAGAGGGCTGCCCCCATTGGTCAAAGATCCTGCCCCCATGTGGACATGAGTTGGCTACCACAAGATGGCCAGCAGAGGGGAACAGTTGGGACGGGCCAGGCCTGCAAGGGAGGGCAGTTGGGGGTGATCAGACCATCAGAGGAGGGAAGCTGAGGGTTACTGGGCCTGCAGGGAAAGGCAGTTGTGGGGGGGACCCCAGCCTACAGGGGAGAGCAGTTGTGAGGCGGACCAGGCCTGAAAGGGATGGCAGCTAGGGGTGGTGACAAGGCCTGCAGGGGTGGGCAGTTAGGTGCAAACTGTTAGACATCAATCAGTCTGAGAGGGGACTGGTTAGGGGGTGATCAGGCTGGCAGGCAAAAATGGTTAGGGGCAATCAGGAAGCAGGCAGACAAGCAGTTGGAAGCCAGCAGTCCTGGATTGTGAGAGGGATGTCTAACTGCCCATTTAGGCCCAGTCCCATTACTGGATTGGACCTAAAGGGGCAGTCAGACATACCTCAAGAGGTCCCAGATTAGAGAGGGTACAGGCCAGGCGGAGGGACATTCCCCCTCCCCCCTGCCCCCATGCACAACTTTTGTGCACCAGGCCTCTAGTTTCATATAATGGTGGTGATGAAGTCCTTTAGCTTTTTCATGTCTGTGAAGCTCTTTATCTGACCTTCAATTCTGAATGATAGCTTTTCTGGGTAGAGTAATCTTTCTTGTAGGTTCTTGCTGTTCATCACTTTGAATATTTCTTGCCACTCCCTTCTGGTCTGCTGGGAAACCAGCTGACAGTTGTATGGGTACTCCCATGTAGGTAACTAACTGTTTTTCTCTTACTGCTTTCAAGATTCTCTCTTTGTCTTTTGCCCTTGACATTCTAATTATGATGTGTCTTGGTGTGGTCCTCTTTGGATTCCTCTTGTTTGGCATTCCCTGTACTTCTTGGACTTATAAGTCTATTTCTTTCACCAGGGAGGGAAAGATTTCTGTCATTATTTCTTCTAATAGGTTTTCAATATTTTGCTCTCTCTCTTCTGGCACCCCATAATTCAGATGTTGGTACGCTTGAAGTCAACCCAGAGGATCCTTACACTATTTTCATATTTTTGTATTATTTTTTTTTTCTTTTTTCTGGTTGGGTGTTTTTTGCTTCCTCATATTTTAAATATTCGGTTTGATTCTTGGGATTCTTTGGTCTACTGTTGAATTACTGTATATTATTTTTTATTTCAGACAATGTGTGCTTAATTTCTGACTAGTCTTTTTCCATTTTTTTTTTACATTCTCTTTAAGATCATTAAAGGTCTCATTAAGTTTCTCAGAGGTTTCTAGAAGATTCTTGATTAACCTGATAACTGTGGTTTTGAACTCTATATCCATAGTTTGCTTTCCTCCATTTCTTTCATGCATGACATGTTTCTTTGTCTCTGCATTTTGGCTGCTTCTCTGTGTTGATGGAGTGATTTTGTGTGTTAGGTGACTTGTAGGGGCCAGTGATTTAGCATCCCAAATAACCTGAGGTGGATGTTCTCAGTGCATCCCTTTGTGGGCTATGTGCACAGTATTGTTGTAGTTAAGCCTTGTTTGCTATTGGTGCACTGGGAAGAATTGACCTCCAGGCCAATTGGCTATGAGGACCCACTGTGTCTATAATGGAAGAACTGCTGTGCTGGAAAACACCTTTATGAGGCAGGACTTGCTTCAGTGGGGCTTTGGTGATCACTGAGTCTTGAGTGTATAACTTACAGATATGAAGAGTTGAAATCTGGTGTCGTTTCACCCTGACCACTAGGTACACTGGCTCCTGGATCTCCAAGGAGGCGCAGGTCAGCTACTGTCTGAGGCCACCCAGCAGGAGCTACAGCAAGATCTGTAGATTTCTCCTCTTTGCTTGGGGTTTGGAAGTTTTGGAGCTGACCCAGCTGCAGTTTGTTAGGTTAAGCTGCAATAGGGCAGGCCATGCATATACAAAAGCCACTGTGCACAGTTTGGGTGGATTTGTAAACTGGGTAGGGCAGGATCTCAGGGAATCACTAAGGAGTGCCAAACAGGGATGGCTGCCAGTCAGCCCTCTCTGCATCTCTGCATTTCCACGTCCCTGAATCCTGCACCTCAGTGCAGTAAACAATGATTCTTGTGCCCACCTCTGCAAGAGAGCCATTCTCACTTTCTGACCCGGTGGCAGACAGTCCTGCTTTTCCCTGTGGGAGTCTGAGTCCTAGAGTCTCACCAGAAACTGGAGCTCAGAGCAGTTGGGAGCATGTGTCTCCCTTTAGATTGAAAAACAAAACAAAACAAAACAAAAAAGACAACAGTGCACTTAGTCACCAGGCAGGTTCGCGCACCTCCATACCTCTGCTTTTTCATGCCTGTGCATGTCCTACCTGGTCTCAATGCTCTTTTTTCTTTTCTTCTAGTTGTAGAACTTCTACTCAGCCAGCTTTCCCATGGTTCTGGGTGATAGGCGTTTTGTTTTTTAGTTGTAGTTTTGATGTGGTTGTGAGAGGCAGCAAGTACAGGTGTATACCTTATGTCACCATCTTGGTTTCTCTCTGAGTCTCACTTACTTAACACAATTTATAAAGTCTTCACTTCAAAGATCCATGCACTGTGTTTTTGAAAATGTGGAAACAAAAGAAACTACTAAGTATTAGTAAGTATGATGTGCATGGAAGTATACTCTTTGTTCTATTTAAGAATCATTTGATACTTAAGACTCCCATAGTGGAATTATTATTATTTTCATTTTAAGGAAGAAAAAACAGATCATCATAGGAATTATGGAAGTTGCCCATGAACAATGCTTTCATTTAAACCCCAAACTGCTTAGATTTAAAGCATTGTACTTTTTGTTATTTTAATTCTGTCTCGTGATCTTAAAATTTAAGAGAAGGTAATGAGGTATTTCTACAAATATCTAGGATTGTTTAAACTCACAAAACGTTATTTTGAGAGATTCCAAAGTCTCAAAATTTGCATCTCTTACTGCTAACACTTCACAAGCATCTCAACACATACAGCTTCATTTCTCATCCATCAGCCAATGCCTTCTTAAGGTGCACATCCAGTCCAGAACTATCTTCTAAACTAGTGGTTCTCAACCTTCCTAATGCCTTGACCCTTTAATACAGTTCTTCATGTTGTGACCCCCAACCATTAAGTTATTTTTGTCGCTACTTCATAACTGTAATTTTGCTACTGTTAATGAATCATAATGTAAATATCTCTGTTTTCCAATGGTCTTAGGCAACCTTGCTAGCCATTCTCAACTTGTGGGTCATGACCATCAAAGGTTCTCAACCTTCCTAATGAATCATAATGTAAATGTCTGTGTTTTCTGATGGTCTTAGGCTCTACAGCAGCGGTTGAGAACCGCTAGCAGAGTCACCTCATACCATTGGAAAACACAGATATTTACATTATAATTCACTAACAGTAGCAAAATGACAGCTATAAAGTAGCAATGAAAATAATTTTATGGTTGGGGGTCACCACAACATGAGGAACTGTATTAAAGTGTAGCAATATTAAGAAGGTTGAGAACCACTGTTCCAAACCTACCTATTTGATCTGTTTAAAGTCTTCTGAATAGCTTCTAGGTTAAAAATCAAAACCCTAAAATGGATCTGTAATATACTAAAAAACCTTGTACTTGCCTTCCTAGTCTGGACTTCTCTAACAATTATATCACCTTGCTTTGCAAAAATCCTGTAGGTTTTTAAACTGTATTGTGTTGCTTTCTAACACAGGTTACTATGCCAGAAAATCAATTTTCTGTTTTGTCTCCCCCTATCATCACTCCCCCTGACATACACACATATAAATAAATATATACACACCTTTAGATGGTTAAATCTTATTTTCAGACCTAATTTCAACATCACATTTTCATAAGATCTCCCCATCCATCTGAAAGTAAACTAGATTCCCTTGTTAAGAAGCATATGTTATCAGTGCATCAGTAATTTTTTGTCAGAGTACTAACTAGATTATAATGGAGTATAATTGCTTCATGATTATCATAATGAAATGGCTCATGGGGGCTGATACTCTTTTTTTATTCATTATTGTGTGCCTTATATTTATTGCAAGCTTGATATATGCAATAAGAAATGGATGAATGATTAAAATGAGGAGAGAATGATACAAAATGTAAAATTTCAAAAAGTTAAAAGTGATTTACTCTCTCCTGTATTGATGGTTATAAAAACTTTTATAGAAAAGGTGACAACTAAAATCCTCTTTAAACAACATTGATAATTTTGGAAGACAGAAATAAATGAACTATACTTCATTTTTTCAAGGTCTGGTTTAACAAAATCTAAACGTACTGCAATAAAGTAATGAGAAATACATGTAGGAGTTATTACTAAATACAAGCCATATCTTTCACTACCTTTAGAGAAATACATACCAAAAAACTAAACTTAGGAAGAAAAGAAAGTATAACTTTTTTGCTAACAATTGAGTTAAACATGACTCATTAAGGCGAACGAATCTGCTAGTAATTTAGAGGTAGTTCCTTATTAAGTTGATATTCAATTCTTAAACAACCATGAACTAGAAAACATAGAATTTATGAATTGAAACAGATTCAGAGATCGTCTAGCAATACTCTTTAATTGGACAGACAGGATGAGATCTATCTTGATAAAAAAAACAGGTACTAATTATCGAAATGAATGGGTGATAAAAATAGGGACTAGAATTTAGGTCTTCTCATTACCAGTTCAGTGCTGCTAGGGGGAAAAAGTACTATGAAAGCAAAACAGTTGTTGATGGTCACTTCTGTGATAATTAGCAATACTTATCAATTAAAAAACTGCTTGTTACACACAATTCATGAATAAATCAGAGTTACAGTAAAGAGACTTGTTGAAAAGTTGAAGTCGGAAAAATATCTGATATGATGAAATGTTATATATCTTGATTGGGGTTGTGGGTTTGTGGGTTTATATATTTACCAAAATTTGTGGAACTGAAGTATTAAAATCTACACTTTTTAAGATTTAAGAATTATGCTTCAATAAAAAGTACCCAAAGGACATATAATGCAATTCAATGATTCTACTTTTAAAAAAAGCTAAATGGAAAGTGAACTGATAGCCAAATATTATTCAGATAGTTATTACAGAAAAATAGTTACATAGCTAGATAGAGAAGATACATATATGTATATACTCATAACAATTATTTCCACACTTTTAGGTCTGTGGTCGGCAAACTGCGGCTCATGAGCCAAATGTGGCTCTTTGGCCCCTTGAATGTGGTTCTCCCATAAAATACCATGGCCTGGACAAGTCTATTTTGAGAAAGTCATGTTAGAAGTTTAAGTTTAAAAAATTTGGCTCTCAAAAGAAATTTCAATTGTTGTACCTTTGATATTTGGCTCTGTTGACTAATGAGTTTGCCGACCACTGTTCTAGGTTAACATTGAAACCTGATTATAAGCAATAGCCCATTTTGATAGGTAAGTACATAAAAGATTTATTTTATATTTCTGTTTAGATCTATTTTTTTCTTTGAATTTTTTCCTCGTGTGATAAAAAGCCAAACAAGACAGAATGTTCCATTGTACTCATATACCAGATAACACTGTTTATTGGTTATTCTATTGAAAATTATATCAAATCCTAGCTGGTTTGGCTTAGTGGATTGAGTGTTGGCCTATGGACTGAAGGGTTCCAGATTTGATTCTGGTCAAGGGTATGTACCTCAGTTGCAGACTAGATCCCTGGCCCTGGTCAGGGAACTTGCAGGAGGCGACCAATGGATGTGTGTTTCTCACATCTATGTTTACTTCTTTCTTTGTCTCTCTCCCTTCCTTCCACTCTCTTTGAAAATTAATGGAAAAAATAACCTCGTGTGAGGATTAACAACAATGACAAAAGCAGCAATAAAAACAAAGAAAAGAAACTATCAAAACGCTTGTGTAAGTTTCTAGAACACTGAAATTCTCCTAGGTCAAATGTGGTGGTGTACATATTCCTCTTCTCACTCATCAGCGGTATTCCCTCATCCCCAAATTCATAATCAAAATAGAGGATATATCACAGGAGTGGAGAAATCATTTCTTCACCATGTATGAGAGTGATGAACCCATTCATTTGATTTTATTATATTTGTGCTACCTCGGATCTATCCCCAGTCACACCAGTTGCTGGGCACATAGGTCCATCATCTCACCTGCAAATCTCTACATTCCAGCCTGGGGTTTTTGCAACATATATGAGGTTTTTCCTTTCATAGCTTCCTCCCTCTAGGGGCAAATGAAATTCAGTTAAAAATGAGAGACTATTTAATTAGCATCTTTCTAAAAAGAAGGCTTTTTTGTGTGTGCAGGATTTTAATTCTTTAATGAGTACACAGTTCGTCTCTCTCCCACTGCCTCTGTTTAATTTCCATGGCTATTTTAATAACATTCATGATTTTTTACACATGATAACCAGAGATAAGAATCTTCTGGCTTTATTTTTTTAGCTCATTCAGACATTTATGAATATATCCTGCCATTCCAGCGTGGCTCTTTATTTTATTAGGCTCAGTATTAGACCTGGTATTTATCAGTTACTAAATCACAGAGGTTTGGTATGTGCATTTAACCACAAGGATGGGTGTGGTGTGCTGAGGCATAATGATCACAGACACCGTCACTCAGTACAATGATATGTCACTGTTGCCTGAAAGGAAGATCATTTCCTTTTCATATGTGGGAGGAAAGAAAATTTGCCTTTCTTATTTTGTTTAAGTGAAATGGTGGACTGGTCTGTGGAGTTTCCTCCTTGGATATGTAAAACAAATTCCCAAAAATAGCAGTTAGGAAACACATTTATGTAAATAAAATAACTATTTGACAGAGCGGCCTGTTCATTTTAGTTCTGTTTGACTTGGTTCACCACTCTATTCATCTAATCAATTATAGTGGTTTTACTTACTCAGATCAATAACTGCATTTTAGAGTTATTCATAGACATGTTATTGCTTTCCAAATTGCAGGGGAAAATGTACATTGCTTGCTTCTCCCAGGTAAATGTAATCAATATTTTCTGACTCTAGCTTTAGATTATTCATCTAAAAATGAAGAAAATTCTGATGATCAGTAGGGTTTTGTTCTTGACACCACTAAGGTGACTTATAAACAATGTTTACTTCTCATTTGAGTCTATACACACAGTATCTACTGATTAGATACACTTAGGAGGAAAGTACCTAAAATGTATAAGCAACCACATCTTTCACAAATAGAGTCTGTACTACTCCTTTGCAGTGACAGCACTGGACAATTAATTTGGACTTAAATATGCAATATTTTCATTACAATCCACCTTGATGGCTAATTTGCAAAATAGAACATTTTAACCTACTGCTCAATATAATTGATGAATGTATTCCTAGTGTTTAAAATTATTCCGTTATACACATTTCTATTTTCCTATTTCCATCTGAGCTAGTGAAAGGTGAAATGTTAAGTAGGGTGAACTAATTCTCCAGGAAACATTTAAAAATATCTTTCTCTTCTCTTAGTCAAGTGTCCTGCATATAATGTAATAATGGACTAGTGAGGACCTTATTATTATACTCATGTTGAATGGTTAAGTTTTTAAAACATGTTCCTGGGAAAGATGGGCTTATGAAAGGGGCAAATTGTTTCTATAAACCTTCAGTGATTCCCATCACGAAAAATATATTTGTCACCTATTTGCCTTTTCTAGTTAACATTTTATGTTTCTATTGTATTATAATATTTTAAGTTAAAACAACATTTAATACACATTGAAATAAGAAGACATTTCCCACTGATAAATGTTTGCAGTGGTCATTTACTTTTGTTTTTTAAAACAAGCTTGCTCATAAACATAAAATGGACCACAGACCCCAGGGATATAAGCAAGAAAGCAATTAATTTTCTCATTAACGAGTTTCATAAGGCATGTAAATTAAAAAACAACAGTAATATCAAATTCTTATTTTTGAAATGTTGAATCAAACTGTGATGTCTGTCGTTTCAAGTTATAA
The DNA here is from genome assembly GCA_027563665.1 of Antrozous pallidus. Lineage (NCBI taxonomy): Eukaryota > Metazoa > Chordata > Mammalia > Chiroptera > Vespertilionidae > Antrozous > Antrozous pallidus. The sequence continues at coordinate 91,295,184 of CM050514.1, forward strand.
CCTGTCTTGAATTCCCAGACATGCCTGCAAAGTAAAAATGGCTGTGAGAAAGCGAATTAGATTTCAGATGTCTAAGCAATTAGTACAAAACCTAAAATACAAGAATAATAGCTTATAGTATTTAGAAATTTTTCTCCATCAAATATTATACTATTCTTCTTATATTTCATACAATGAAATATAATCAACTGATGTTTCTAACTCTTATCTTAAAATGCATATTAGTGTAGCTATCAGATTTAAAAGATGAGTGTGAAGTTGAAAGGAGACAAGTCTGAACAGTTGACTGCTAGTGGATAGGCAGAATGAGGGCAGGGGTAGCTGGAAATAAAAACTAAGTCTATATACACTTTATTAGCAATTGATGACATGGTTACAGGAAAAAATCTAGAGGGAGTAGCTAGGCAGCAAAGAAATGCAAGACAGCACATATTGTTAAAAGATAAAAACTAGGTAAAGAGAATATCTAGAAAAAATCAAGTTATTTTATTAAATAATGCAACTTGAAATTAAGAGAATAAATAATGTTTAAACTTATAATACTTAATCATTATTTTATGTGACATTGTTTAGGAATAACAGTGAATAAATTAGAATTTTTACCCTTAAAAATATCTTATAATCTAGCAGATAACTAATATCTGTGTCCCCCTTTAAAATTCAGCTAAATAATTTAGTTCTATTGCTTCTTGTGATTGTGGGTTATTAATTATTTCCAACAAATTATTAATTCCAATGCATTAAATCTGAAAATAATGAAGAAAGAAATATCAATTGAGCTATTAGCTGTTAAAGTGTGTGTGCATTTTTTGGAATATATATATATATATATATATATATATATATACACACACACACACACACACATACACAAACACACACACTAGGTGGCCAGATTATGATGATCTCTGAATGCATAATAATCTGGCTACTCAGTATATGTATGTATGTATGTACATATATATATTTATTAGAGGCCCAGTGCATGAGTGGGGTCCTGCCAGCCTGACCAGGGCAGGGGACATGGGCGGTTGGCAGGCTACCTGCTGGTCAGACTCCTGGTGGAAGGGACAATTTGCATATTAGTCTTTTACTATATAGGATATACACTGAGTGGCCACATTATTATGTGTTCAGAGATCATAATAATCTGGCCACTCAGTGTATATCTTATATGGCTGAAATATATTTTGAGACCTACATGGCATGGGAAAATTATAGGCCAAGATCTAAGGCAAAGATGGGGAACCTTTCTTTTTCTTTTTCTTTTTTTTTTTAGAAATCAATAACAGGCCATACAAAATTATAAATTTAAAAATTAGCCTTCTATATCTGGTCAAACATTTAATTAACTCACCCCTAATGCCTTGGTAGGGCCAGACCAAATGATTTCATAGGCTTATATGGCCCACACGCTGGATGTTCCCCACCAGTGATCTAAGGGAACACAGAAAACCAGAGGTGTGAACCCAACATTTGGGACTCATTTTTCCTTAAAATGACTTCAAATTCCTGAAAAAAATTTGTGAGAAGTTGGTGAGTTTAGAGTCCACAAAGTAGAGAGTAATAAATAAACCCTCCTACTTTGAGATGGGACTGGAAAGAGCTATAGTCTAAAAGTAAACTGAGAAAGAAAGTACTTTGTGGGAATTTATCTCAGCTTCCAGTCATTATTTTAGAATTGGAATTCTTTCCCCCTTCAAAAATGACCAAGAAAAATAGTAAATGTCAAACAGTTATAGAAAATGGAGTTATCTTACATAATTTTTAACTAGCCTAACATCTTCAAGGAGATAACTAAGATTGGAATTTTAGAAGAAACTTAGAATTTACTAAAATGAAACAAATGGAAATCACAAAACTGAAAAAAATTAAAAATGTAATGGATGAACTTAATAGTAGTAGACTAAACATATCTGGAGAGAAATCTTTAGGTGATACAAGAAAAATAAAAGGAAATACAAAACAGAAGAAACAGAGAATAGAGTGAAAAAATAGAATAGAAATCTAAAATATAAATGGAATCTCAAAAGGAAAAGGAAAAGAAATTGGAATATAGTCATATTCACGAAATAATGGCACAGTATATTTCAAAGCAATGAAAGTCAGCAAGCCCCTGATTAAAAAAGTGGAACCTACCTCTATGCAAAATAAACAAGAAGAAAGCTGCATTCAGGCATAACATACTAAAATTGCTGGGAACAACTGTTTGCTAAGAAAAATAAATATTTTTATGTACCTAATATGATACAGTCAGATTATCTGAGCAAGGATTTAGAAAATTAGTATCGGAAATAAATTCACAGTTATAGTCAGGGATTTTAACATACCTTTCTCCTTTACCAATATAACAAAATGGTTAGAGAAAAACTATATTATAGCTTGCTCATATGACCAACACCCATGCCAACAAATATTTAGTGAAGGGACCAGCCTAGGTAAATACTAGGATACAAATAATTAAAAGTTGGACACAAATAATTAAGTGTGTGTGTTTCATTTTTATTTCATCATTCCATCAGTATCTATCATTTATCTCTCTGTCTATACATAACTATTCATTCTTTTTTTTTTTTTACTGATTTCTTTTATCAATATACATTACCCCCATCTAAAGTATCCTTCTCTATTCAAAAATTTGTGATTAGAGACTACTACTATCACTTCAGCATCAACTTGTTAACCCTTTGTTTTCTGGCATGTGTCCTTTCCACTCTACTAGAAGCCTTCCTTCAGAAATTTAGATAAATATAAATACACTAAGTCTTTTCCTTCAGTTGACTCTTGGTGAACATACCACATATTTCACAAGATCATTCCAATTATGGAATTTACCAGTCTCCTAGAGATTTGTTGTCTGTTCTAAATTTAAATACCATTTATTTTGTAATCCTCTTCATGTCCCTTCTCTTACTCATACAAATTTATATTTTTCTCCATCTATGTATAATACTAATTTTCAAAACTCTTTTCATAGCAGTTTTCTTTTTCTCTGTATTTTCTCTCTTTGAATATTGGCTACCATCTCCAAATAAGTGACTTTCAGGCCTTTCTTAAGAAACAACTGAATTTCTAATTGTATGTTTTTTCTTCCTAAAATCAGCAAGTATAAAAGTAAATAATGTATTGCCATTTTTTCACATAATCCTCATTGGTATTATATTTCTCTTCATGAACATATTTTTTTTAGTCACTCTAAAAATTCCTGAGTTGGTTTTGTGATTTTTATCTCCATTGTTGTCAATCATATGTAATTCATTTTAGATATATAAAATGCAAATAATAATATATTTAAGTGTACATATATAAAATATAAGTATGTAAATATATATGTATATACACATACATATTTTCTGCATGTAATTCTTCTCAACTTCCTTTTCACTGTTCTGGTAAAATAATCATTACCACTTGAAGTTACAATGAGTACTTTCAAAATATTTTTACTCACTACCAGGCACATGGTAGGGATACCCTTCCCTGTGTCCTGAAGTTATACTATGTTGTGTGACTTCCTTTGGCCAATGAATTGTGAAGAGAAGTGTTTTGCACAAATTCTGGATTGAAGCTTTACAAACCAGTGCATGTTTCACCTTGCCCCCCCCCCCCGCTCTTTCCTGCCCACAGTGATAATGGGAGGCAGCATTTTGAATAAAGTATTTATTATCCTGCATCCATGAGGGACAGCAATGAGCAGAGCGTGCTGACACATGACAAGTTATATGAATGAAAAATAAACTTTTTGAGACTCCAAGATCTAGGAAAAATTTTTTTTTTGGCAAAGAGACTTTTTGATCAAAATAACTTCTCATCAAAACTTGTTTGTTTAATGTAAATTTTTCCTTATTATAAAAAATGCATGGGAGAAAAAGACAGCAGAATAGGCAGACATGTAGTGCGCCTCATTCCAGAGATAGACTGGAAATACAACTAAATCTGAGAACATCCAACTGGAATTAACAAATTAAGCACAGCTGAGGAGACAGCCTACAAAAAGGAAGAGCAGAAATCACTGGGAGACTGGTAGGAACAATGGGGACCAGGGTTTGAGAGGCCATGCAGGCCTGTGGGCCTAGAGATAGAGGAGGAAGCTGTGTTACAGAAGTGTCAGCTCCACCAGAAAAATAAATAAATAAATAAATAAATAAATAAATAAATAAATAAATAAATAAATAAATGCAAGCCCAGGCTAAGCACCAAAGCTCTGTCCCTTGGCGACAGGCTCAACATCCAACTGTGAAAACAAGAAGCCATAGGGATACTGGCTGCCATGATGCCTAGAGAGGAGAACAACACAGTGTTGTGGGGAGAGAAAGCTGCTGTTTTCTTATTGTTTTTGGCTTGTTTTGTCTTTGTTTCTACTCTCTAGCCCCAGAACACAGGACTTTTCAATTGCAAACACTCACCCTAGGCTTTGGTGCAGGGAGGCATGTACAAACTCAAGTGCAGAAGCAGGGCAGGGAGACATGGCCATGAGTCCTGCATCAGAATGTTCTTATACTATCCAATCTAAGTGGCCATTTCCCTCCACAGGAGCAAACCCTTACCAGTAGCTTCAGTGTAGGTGATATAGCCTGAGACATCCTACATTTTGAGTTTCACAGAGGAAACAAAGGCAGAGGCCTGAATAGGGCCTCTCAGTGACTGCATTGGAAGAGGGGACATTCAACCCACTGTTCTGGGTAAAAACTCCTGGTTGTTAAAAACTCCTGGTTGCCAGCCAAACCCCGTGGTCTCAATACAAGGATCCCTGAACAGCCAAGGGCAGAGTGATATTTTGGGCCACTCCCAGAGGAGTAGCTCTGGGTCAGGAAGAAAAACACACCCATCTTATTCTCTGAAAGTGAAACAGCATTAGCCTCAGCAAAAACCTTTCCAGAAACAAATGTTTGAGTGATTAAGGTTGATAGCTGACAGATAGGCAAAGAAGGCAGATTGGCCATACCTGGTTGCAGGCAAGGCCTGCAGAGAGTGATACAAACAGAGGATCTATGGATCGCTTGGAGCATCAAACAGGGTGCTAAAAGCCAAAGACAGTGCCTGATAGTGGCTAGCTCTTAAGTACTTAATAGGAAGTCCAGAATTAGCAGACAGAAGAGTGGGGTACTAAACCAGCTCCCATGAAGCATTAAAACTCAGCTGAAGTGGACGACACTTGATTTTTTAGTTTTTACTAGAGGCCCAGTTCATGAAATTCATGTACGGCTAGAGTCCCTAGGCCTGGATGGTGATCAGGCCCAATCAGGGCCTTCCAGCTGCTGGCTGGGGCTGCCCTTCTTTCATACCACCGCCTGGTGGTCAGGACATGTTATAGCAAATGATCAAACTCCAGTTTTTTAGTCAAACTCCTAAGGGGACACTTTGTATATATATATATATATATATATATATATATATATATATATTCTTTAATTTTATTTTTAATTATTACTTTTTATTTTTTATTATTTTTGCACCTCTTTCTTCCTCTATTCTCCATTTTTATTACTCCCATTTTTCTTCTCCTTCCCCCATTTTAGTATTTTTCATTTACATTTATTCTTGTTTCTCCTTTTTGAAAATGTATCTTCTTTATCTGCTTTATTAACATGCTGTTATTTGAGTCTCTGTTGGTTTATTCACATATCTAGTTTACTCTTCCCTGCTCTTACTCCATTTCTCCTTCTCTTACATTGTTCTTCACTACTCAACTCAACTTTTCTTTTCTTTTTTTCTGTCTCTCTCTCCTCTTGCTCTTTCCATATACTAATTTTTTAACTTGTTTCACTTCCTAAATTTAGGCCCCTCTGATCTCTCTTCTATTCACCTTTCCCAAAATTTTTTCTATTTTTTAATCTTTTCTTCTTGTTTTCCATTGTTTTTCTTCCTCCAGTATTTTAAATCATGGTACTTTTTCTATTTATCTCATTTCTTAACCTTTTTGTAATTATTTAAGCTCTAGATCTACAGATTCTGAACCACCCAATGTTTCCTTAAAAAATGAAAAATGGAACTCACATTGGACCTGTTCATCCAACTTCTAGGAATATGCCCTAAGAAACCTGAAACATTCATCACAATGAATATATGTACCCTTATGTTCATAGCAGCATAATTTACAATCATTAAGATTTGGAAATTGCCTAAATGCCCATCAGCAGATGAGTAGATAAAAAACTTTGATACATTTACATAATGGAATACTACTGGCAATAAATAAGAATTTTTAACATTTGTAACAGCATGGATGGACCTGGAGGATATTACGCTGAGCAAAATAAGCCAGTCAGAGAAAAATAAATATCACATGATCTCACTCATATATGGAATGTAATGAAGCAAATAAACTGATGATCAAAAATAGACCCAGAGTCATAGAAGCATGACCAGACTGTTGAACCTCAGAGAAAAGGGAACCTCAGCTGGGAGCCTGGTTAGAAGAGATCAAACAATGAACTTGTGTGTGCACATACATAAACCATGGACATAGACAATAGGGTGGTTAAAACCTGGGTTTGGGAGCAGGGGTGGGCTGGGAGAGGTCAATAAGCACAAAAGAGGAAGACATATATTTTCAACAATAAAGTTTAAAAATAAAGTCAATAACTTGTTTCTTTTGCTTTTTTTGTGGGGATGTTTTTTATTTTTTTTTCTTTCTCTAATTTGAGTTTGCATTTTATTATTATTATTTTATTGATTTCAGAGAGGAAGAGAGAGTGAGTGAGAAACAGAAACCTCAATGATGAAAACAAATCATTGATTGGCTTCTTCCCACAACCTGGGCATGTGTTCTGATCAGGAGTCAAAAGTGTGACCTCCTGGCTCACAGCTCTAAACTCAATCCCTGAGTCACACTGGCCAAATTATTTGTTCTGTTTAACTTGTCACTTTTTCTTTGTGGCTCTTCTGTTCAATCTCTGTTGCTTGGGTCAATATTGCTGGGCTGACATATCAGGTTCCTGATATAAGAAGGCAGGATGGGAGCAAAATAGAATTCTGGTAATGAAAAACACACTGATTGAAATCAAAATATCACTTTAATGTACTTGTCTTATTAAAGATAAAAATATCCCCCTACTTGTATTTTTTATGATTTTATTCTTATTCTTGGTATGAAAATGTGAAATAAAATAAAAGTGCTTTTATTTTAGTATCTTTAGCCACAATCCCATTGGTGTGAAAGCATGCTGATGTCTTTGCCAATTGAAAACATTTCTCATCACATTGACAGCACCTTCCATCTTCTGCTCTTGTTCCTTTGTTTCTCAGCCAGACTTCTCCAAGGAATCTTCAACACTTTGAGTTCATGTCTCAACTGATATTACTTTGAAACAAAATATTTACCCTAAGAACAATGTTAAATAAGTAAAATGGTTTACCATTGCAAAATTAAAAATTTCAAAATGGTCTATTTAATCTTATGTAATCTAGTTACTGCTATCATAGTTATATTTCATATAACATTTCCTGCTGGTGTTTGCACATCTAATTTCCTCTGCCCCCAATTCTCTTCCTCTCCCTGCTTCTCTAATTTAAATACTCTCTGAAGTGATACTTATTGAAGCTTTTTATAATTTATGAGGCCACATCCCTCTCTTTAATAGTGCTATCATGGTGTCAATCTGACATGCATTTGTAATTGCTTGATTAAGTTCTAGCACCTTTGCTAGACCAAGAAACACATCTGTTAGGTTCCCTATTTTATTCTGGAAATTGCTGTGATTATTGGTTCATAATGGTCACTCAATAAATGTGTTGAAAGAATGAAGATTTCTTTTAAGAAGTTCTTTGAGGAGTATTCCCCTGAGATAGTACAGAGGCTGTTCAATAGATTACAGACATTGTTTTAGTTTTATATTACAGACTGAATTTTTATTTCAACTAGATACTAAGTATTTTAAAATTGCAATATAAAAATGATTACTATTACTATTTTATTTTAATACTAGAGACCCAGTGCACAAAATTCATGCACGAGGGGGTGTAATCCCTCAGCCCAGCCTGCACCCTCTCCAATCTGGGACTCCTTGAGGGATGTCTGACTGCCCATTTAGCCCAATCCAGGCAATCAGACATCCCTCTCACAATCTAGGACTGCTGGCTCCCAACTGCTCACCTGCCTGCCTTCCTGATTTGTACATGATGGTCTATGTCATAATTCACTTTGATATTAACTATCAGTTATACTCTTGCTTTCACCAGAAATAATCCAAAAAGAGTAACTAAACAGCTTTTTGGCACAAAAATGTTTTCAGAATCAAATGTTCTCAGTTATAATCCAAAAACTATGATAATTATAATGCTTTTGGTATACACCTGTCAAGTATTCTAAAATGTAATAACTGTCAAATTATGCTCCACCACCCTTCTAAATGTACTCCCAACACATTAAACATTACTTTAAAAATCCCTGACAATTAAATACTTTGTTTTAATTTTATTTATTGATTACTACTTATTGTGAATGTTTGAAACAATTTATTTTGGCCAGTGATCCTTTGTTAGAGAATTGTTATTACTTTTCTATTATAATAATACTAGAGGCCCGATGAAATTCATGCAAGAGTAGGCCTTTCTTTCCCTGGCTGCTGACACCAGCTTCTCTCTGACATCTGGGACCTGGGCTTCTCTCACTGCTTTGTTCAAAAGGTTGTCCAGAAGGACCTCCAGAAAAAAGTGCAGTCAAATTAGCATTTTACCCCTTTATTATTATAGATCATTTTCCTATTAATTTACAGGCCTTCTAAAAATCTTAAAACTATTCCTTTCACACTCATTACATTATATTGTAAATATTTTTCACTTAGTCCTATATTCCACCTATTTATATCCTCTCCTCCTTCCCAAGAGTATCCTATGTCTCCAATCACTTGACAGCAAACTTTATAATACTCTACATTGATATATCAAGTTCTGGAAGTAAAATTTCATTTCTTAAAGGGTCAACTCTACATTGCCAAATAAAGTGAAATTCAGCTTGTTATTGAGAGCCCTCAAACTGACACCAACATTAACAGCAATGGCAATAGTAATTCTAATTTTAATTTAGTGCTTGCTAATTATAAAGAATTATTAATTATTAAGAATAAATAATTATTCTTTTTTCTCATTTGAACCCTGGAACAACCATGTGAAATTTTATTATTCCTATTTCATAAATAAGGAAGAAATAAAGTTTTAGGAATTAAATAATGTCCCCAGGGTATGGTTTGATGAATAATTGTTCCCCAAAGATGCCCATGCTCTAATCCTCAGAAATGTAAACATGTTACCTTTCATGACAAAGGACACTCTACAGATGTGATTAAGGATTAGGAGAGGGGGAGATAATTCTCAATTATCACTTGGATCCAGCCTGCAAACCGGGTATGTACCACCAGCAGGAATCAAGCAGTGGCCTCCTGATTCATAGGTCAGTGCTCAGCCACTGAGCCATGCTGACTGGGCCACAATGGTACTTTCAGGAGAGACTGAAGGGTCAGAGTCAGAGAATATATGACGAAAGAGGCTATCAGAGAGGAGAGAGATTTGACAATGTTGTGGTACTGACTTTGAAAATAGAGGAAGAGACCACAAGCCAAAGAACATTAAGTGGCCTCTGCAGTAAGGAAATATATTTCCCCTGGTATGTATAGGAGGAATACAACTCTGTGGATCCATTTTGGACTTCTAACCTCTAGAACTGCCAGATAGATTTGTGTTGATTTAAGCCACTGATTGCTACTACATTAGGCAACTAATACACTGGGTTATATGAATGGTAAGTACAAAACAGTGACTTCAATTGTTCTCTGTTTGATTTCCAAATTTCTGATCTACCTTTTCATATGGCCAGCCTATTTTTCCCACTAGAATTAAAACAATGACAATGACATGCAAATTTTAATTTCAAATATTTTATACTTCTTTTAAACCATCCTATATAATAAAGAGGTAATATACAAATTGACCCTCTTGCCCTCACACAAGATGACCACCCCCATGTGGTCAAAGATGGACACCACAAGCTGGCTGCCAAAGAAGGGTAGTTGTGAGCTAGGGAAGACAGTTAGGGGCAACCAGGCCAGCAGGGAAGGGGAGTTAGGGGTGACCAAACTGGCAGAGGAGAACAGTTGTGGGTGATAAGGCCTGCAGGGGATGGAAGTTGGGGGCAATGGGGTTGGCAGGGGAGCAGTTAGGCATTGATAAGTCTGGCAGGGGAATGGTTAGGGGATGATCAGACTGGCAGGCAGGTGAGCAGTTGGGAGCCAGCAGTCCCGGATGAGGTATGTCCAACTGCCAGCCCACAGGGATTGGGCCTAAAGCGGCAGTCAGGCATCCTCCAAGGAGTCCCAGATTGGAGAGGGGGCAAGTTGGGCTGAGAGACACCCCCTCATGCACGAATTTCCTGTACTAGACCTCTAGTGTGTCAAATAATTTACCCTAATATTTTCCTGTAAAAATCTCTTTTATAATCCAGCCAAAATGTTGCTTTCTAAAATGCCAACTTTAATTCTCTGAGTATATTCTAAATTTGCTATCATTTTAACTGGAATCCTGCTCCCAACCTTCAAACACATTCATAGACATGCACCATTTATTTCATCAGCACCCTGAAATGATACTTCCCCTGTAAAGTTAGTCCTGATTTTTTGTATCTGTTGACTTCCAGTTACACAGTACTTCTTTTACCATCTTCTATCATACTGCACCATGTGTTACCCTTATTTATATCTACTTTCTTTCTCAACAACAATCAGAATTGCCTGAATCTGTCGATATTTGCCATTTTTGTAACCATGATTTCTTAGCCTATGATAGGGTCCCAGGTAGGTGATCAGTAAAAGCATCTTGAATTGAACCATGACTTCTTAGAACTGTGTCTTTATAAGCCAGCTCTCACTCATTTAATAACTTCTAGCTCTGCCACAAAGCTTTAATAAATACAGTGTAAGCCCCAAAAATGCACTTTTGGGTCAAATATATTGAGTTCAATCCTCTTCTCCACAAATATTGCTGAAATGAGCCTGGATTTCATCCCAGTTTCTGTCAAAGAACTTTATAGGCAACTCCTGGCTTTGGCTGAGGCCTTTATCCCAGGGACTCAAAGGCCATTACAGCTGCAAATGCTTCAAATCATAACAGAAAAGGAGGTTATATTACTAAATTATGTGAACTTTTTCAAATTCAACACATCAATCATTCTCCTTAAAACTGTAAATTCTTTATACAGTACAACATATTTTTGAAGTAAAGAAAAATGATTGTATATCTTGCTGTTTAGGATCAGAAAACTTAAAAGTATTTTAAAATTTTCTATCTATTATTCTTATAGTATTAGGGTTCAATGAAAATGGCTCATTAGCAGATATATTTTTCTTATTTATTATAGGTGACCTTTTGCATCTTCTCAAGGTAAACATCTATGTGGGTTATTTTAGACATTTATTTGAACTCTTCTCCCAGGGAATATTATAAAACTCTGTATCAATCTTACTACCATTTTTTATTTGTTTTATGATATAACTTGTAGTTTTCTGATACTGCTAAGTGGTTGTGAAGAGTTTTACATATGAATGTTCCTCATGGGATGTTTGTAAGTTTGCATCTAGATGCAATAGGTATTTTTTTATATGTACCAGTCTGATCGATGTTTATGTCAACCGAAGAACTCCAAAAGTGTAACTGAGTGAACACACACAAAAAGGCATAATTGAGGAAGGTTTTGTCATATCTAGTTTTATCTTGTAGTACTTCAGGCAATTTCTAAATACCTAACATTAGTCACTTTGTTTAGTGCTTCAAATATCCTATATCAATATTTAGTATTCCTGGCTGCTGCTCCTCCCTAATGTCTGCTTTGAGTATCTGTGGTAGATTATTCATAGAATAGGTGATTAAGAAATCAGAACTTCTAAGCTCATTTCTCTCTAAAAGTTCACTTTAAAAAAGAGTTTTGCTCCTTCATAACTATGAAGTTTCCAGGTGAAAGCAATTGTGCTGTCTTGAACATGATGGCATTCAGCAATTGGGGACTATTCCTGAATTGAGTATTTTCAATATGTAGATAAATGTACCTTTTGGGGAAAAAGAAGAGGAGGTCAAACATACTTTTGGCCTTTGGAAATTTTTTTGTTGATATTGTTGTTAGACAATTTATTTCTAAGTAGCTGTGTTCACATATTCAAAATACACTGCTGTTATTGTGTGTAAAATCATCATAGTGTAGTGGAAAAGGTGAGGAAGTTGAAGTCAGATAAACTTGGCTTAAGTTCTTGTCTATGTTCCTAATGAAGTTGCATCAGCTTCCTTGTCTGTTAAAATAAGAAAAACATATCTACTCTAGTATTGTGAGATTAACATGTGATATTTCACCCGCAGTTCCCAATATGTAATGAGCATTTCAAAAATAAAGTTATTATTCTCCACTGACATTTAAAGAGAAAATTTAGTATGACTGTTTTCCATTAGCATTTGGGAATTATAACAAGTTCACGCTCCTCATATCATCCTTGATTGGGAAATAAAGTCTAAGTTTTAATTAAGAGCAAGGCTTAAATATTGCCACATTTGCTTTTACTGATTTTTTTTAAATTTCAGTGTTTGGTATATTACAAGATTGTGGCATGGAACTGTAGATGCAGAATGACAATGGAAATATCAAGGTAATAATAATAAAATGAAAAATATGGTAGCTGGAAAACATTAAGGAAGAGAACAAATTTAAAGGGGAGTGTATCCACAATTTTTACTTACCCTCCTTCAAATAAACTTTCAAGAAAGTCTGCATCATTCTTCAATTGAATTTGTATGTGTACATATGTCTGTATACCTATGTGTAATTATGTCTATTTTCTTAACTGCAATAAAATACAAATGTGAGATTTAGTGTAATTCAAATACACACTATTCCATTTAGGCACTTGGACCCACCAATAAATATTTTATTATGTATTCCTAGAGGCCCGATGTATGAAATTCATGCACAGGGGGCAGGGGATGTCCCTCAGTTCAGCCTGTACCCTCTCTAATCTGGAACCCCTAAAGGGATGTCCTGTTTAGGCCCAATATGATCAGGCCTAAATGGGCAATCAGACATTCTTCTCACAATCCAGGACCGCTGGCTCCAAACTGCTCACCTGCCTGCCTCCCTGATTGCCCCTAACTGCTTCTGCCTGCCAGCCTGATCACCCCCTAACCACTACCCTGCCAGCCTAATTGATGTCTAATTGCTCCCCTGCCAGCCTGTTTGCCTCAACTTCCCTCCTCTGCTGGCCCGGTCACCCCTAACTGCCTTCCGCTGCAGGCTTCATAGTCCCCAAATGTCCTCCCTTGCAGGCCTGATCCCTCCCAACTGCCCTCCCCTGCTGGCCTGATCACCCACAACTGCCTGCCCTTGCAGGCTTGGAACCTCCCAACAGCCTTCTCCTGCTGGCCATCTTGTGGTGACCATCTTGTGTCCACATGGTGGCAGGATCTTAGACCATATAGGGGAAGCCCTGTTGTGTATTGGAGTGATGGTCAATCTGCATATTACTCTTTTATTAGATAGGATAGAGGCCTGGTGCATGGGTGGGGGCCAGCTGGTTTGCCCTGAAGGATCTCCCAGATCAGGGTGGGTATTCCCTTGGGGTGTGGGGTGGCCTGGGCGAGAAGCCTGTTGTGGTTTGCAGACCTACCACGCCTGCCAGCCACCCAAGGGGAGGCCTTGGGATCTGGGATTAATTTATTTTCTACAATTGAAACTTTGTAGCCTAGAGTGGAGCCAAGCCTCTGCTTGCTCCATGGTGGCAGCCATTTCTGTTTAGGTTTATTTAAATTCTATAATTGAAACTGTGTAGCCTAGAATAGAAGCCTAGGCACTAGGGCTGCAGAAGCTTGGCTTCCTCCATCACCCGGGCAACCCTAGCCTCTGCTCTATCCAGTTCTGTGGCTGCTGCCATTTCTGTTGGAATATATCTTCTATAATTGAAACTTTGTAGCATTGAATGGAGGCCTAGGCTGGCAAAGGCAGGAGGAAAGCTTGGCTTCCAGGGAAACCCAAGCCTCCCTCCTGCTCTCAGTGGTGGCAGCCATCTTGATTGGGGATTATTTGCATAATTTGCTCCTGATTGGTCGATGGGCATGGCTGTGGGTGTGGCCTGATTGGCAGTATGGTCCATTTGCATATTACTCTTTTATTAGATAGGATACTTAACTAATAACTTTCAATGCATTGTTAAAAACCATAGAGAGAGGTAATGGGGGAGAGTGAGATAAACAAATAATTGATCCACTTCTTATGAAAGTTAACTAAATCAACTTATGCTAATTAAAGTCCTGAAGAAAAACCACTTATTGACTTTAAAATGTCACTTCATCTCTTCTCACACACCCACCCTTGCCTTCCTTCTGATTTCAACTTTCTGTTCCATGCTTCTATGTCTCTAGTTGGACATGGACAATACTGTGGTGAAGGCCTGAGGTATTAGGGTAAGGGCACTTGAGAAGGGATCAATGGGGAAATAAAAGAGGACATATGTAATACCTTCAACAATAAGGATTACAAAGAAAAGACTCTTTACAACAAAAAATAAATAAAATTTAAAAACTAAAATGTGACCTCATGTAGAAAGCCTTCAGTGGACAAAGACAGGCAGAACGGATGTGGTCTCTCATTTGCATTAAACCCTCAGGAAATCCACCAGCAGCATGTAGTAGAGTCACATAGGTGCCTCCTCTTCCATCTTTTCACATTGTGAATGTCCTCAATATAGAGGCTGTGTCTTACTCGTTTTTATATACTTAGCTCAATGAATATATGCTGAATTATTTTTTTAAAGTTTAGTTTATGAAATGAAATACCAAATTTTTACATAGAATATAATCTTTTAACATTTTTTCTACTTACCAGAATTATTATATTTGCAAATTGTGGGGTTTTTCTGTTTTTGTTTTTTGGTGTGTGTGTGTGTGTGTGTGTGTGTATGTGTGTGTGTGTGTCTGTTTTACTATAAAAATAAATGCTGAGCATGCAATCCAGGATCTGTGTGGTCCTAAGGAATATTTCATTCAGGCTGTGGTGGAGCTTGGAAAACTATCTTTGCTTTTTTATAGAGTACAACTTTTTAATGGCTCAAGTGCTAATGTCTTTCAAATAATGTCTTGTTCTCATTTCAATAATACTAGAAAAATATTGATTGCTTTTACGTTATTTATTTCCTCAAAATTCCATAGAGAAAGCCATGTTCCTGAGAAGGTATGTTTCTTTAAATAAATTAAAATAAATAAAATCTCAAACCTCTTGATTTACAACAAAATTACAAACCATCTCTCTCTTTGGGTGGGTTACTTTTATAAATCATTAATCTCTTCACTGGGAATTTATTATTCTACTAAGAGAGTGTTATTTTACGACCTGGTCCTCAGATTCCTGGAGCACAAGAATGGAATCTGCCAATGCTTTTTGAATCATGAAGACAGCAATAGACACAACGTTTAGTTTCAGGACTTCTGCTGCCTTCTAGATTAGGAAAGAAAATTGTTAAGAAATCAGATCATTCTTCTTTCTCTGTCTCTTTTTTCTTAAAAATCAGGCAATGAAACAATTATTTTCATGCATTAAAAAAACTAAATTAAATTAGTTTGCTACTTATTTTTGTTTCATTTAAGTTTAACATGATGGTTAAAGGAAAATAAAATTTGGGATACCTACTGAGTTAATGTTCATATTCCTGTTAGATCTTGGTTTTATGCCTTCCAGCACTTTCAAAACATCTGTAACTAGTGAATTGGGACAAAATAGTGAAATGCAGTATCCAAATGGAACTATGGAGGTTTGAATTTCCTAATGGAAAAGTGGAAAATATTTTTTCATACTTAGTAAACTCTCTTTCAATTGGCAAAATATTATATGTTGGGCTATAAATGAAAGAAATTAAATACTACATCAGCAAATGCGACAGGGAAAAAACATACAGACATAAACATATTCTTACAAGGAAGCTTTTGGGTGGCCTGAGCAAAAAGCCTCAATGAAAACCAAATGTTTACTGTGTATCTTAGCTATAAAACTTACCTGTCACAATTAACCTTACATTTAGCCATTAAAAAAAAAGGTTTGACAAGAAAGTAATTTCAACTTCAGACCATGTATTAGTAAACTATTAAGCTGCTCATCTCTCTACCATCTTAGTGATTCTGTAATATCACTGAACAGCAGCAACATTAATGTTGTTAGCTTATTACAACCAGCATTTATTGCATTTCTATGGTATGCCATTATGTGAGAGGCACAAGAGGAACAAGGATACTTAAATAGCAGCCCTTTCATTTGAGAGACTCACAGTCTAACAGAGTAGAAGAGGGGTGGGATTGTAATTTACTTTTTAAATTAATGAGATTGATTGCAGTTGTTAATATGAGCATTTTTAAAACTTACTGGGTTTTAATAAGATGTGGAAAAGGTTGTTTAATGAATAAATTATTTGAAAATAGAATTACCCTCAGAGCTGGCCTTAGATTGTGCTTACATGCATGAGAGGACAGAGTGGATCTGTCATCTGAGCAAAGGTCCATTTCCCAGTCTTCCAGGAGTACACTGCTATCAGGAATACACTGCATACATGGGGTGTGGTCTGTGTAATTGTTTATTCAGATCCCAAGCTTTGTCTTTAATTCATACTAAAACCATGATTGCCCCTAAATTAAAGCTGCAAATCAAACTGCCTGTGCTAAGACCTGCATATAATGTTAGTCTCTTGATATTTTGTATGCAAACCCTTTATCTCTAAGAGAGGCATTATCTTCCCTTAAAAAAGAACTAACAGCAGTTACATTCCAATTGATTTGGTGAGATGAATGTCATTTACACTTCAGTTTGCACCTTTTTGAAAATGCTCTGAAGGGAATAAATCTACACTTTCCAACATGGTGGTGCATAAGGAAGTCTGAGGCTGCTAAGAAGAGGTGTTAGACACGTATGGGAATGTATTAGTTACAATCACACCTATATCTCAATGATTTCCTAAGTGATAGAGCTAAAGTATAAAGAATTGCTGAGAGACTTGGCAAAGATTAGTTATACTTTTATACTTAGATTTTCTCTTTTTAATAGTTAAAAATTCATAGCTTTTATAATGAGGGGGTGCATTTGGTTGTAAAGCTTGGTGGGAACAAACATAAGAGATATCCTGCAATTAAGTACAGAGATATCATGAATATTTGCACAATGGAACATATGGCTTATAGTGTCTTGTAATAAACTATGAACACTAGTTTATAAGTGGGTTGTCTGGATTTATCAAGAACTTGATAATTCGACCTTGTAACAATCACATGAATGTGTCACTTGCTGTCTTATAGTGAGTGATTTGTAGTCCAGATTTCAAAAAAAGCAATATGAAAAGGAAAATGTAATAAACTTGAAACAAGTTCCACTAAAGCCATGTATTTAGGGGAATGAAACATATGAGGTTGTAATTAAACCAGTTATTAAATATTTAACAGGAAAGGCGCAAAGAGAAGGCCAGATGATATGGGCATGCCAGGACACTCTCCAGGTCTGTTTCCTGCAGATTCTGGGTGAAAGGACTGGACAAAAAAGGGATAGATGCATGCACAGTAAGGTCTGAATGATGCAGGAAAGGTGAATACCTGTAGGTCAGATAATGACTTGGGAGCAAGTCATTGGCCAGAGTAGGACTTAAAATCTGAGATACTTAAATTTATAAATAAAGTGAGTACCTCCTTTTGTCCCCCTTGCTCTCCCGGGACTTTTTTTATAGGGATTGTGCTTTTATCCTCAGCACTTGTTCACATGATCCAGAGCCATGTGGACCCCACACACAATGGGCTGATGGACTAAAATTAACCTGATGCTCTGCTGGACTCTACTTCACCTGGAACCGAAACTTTGGACACCCATTTTGCTTCCAATTCTGCTGAAGTCCTAGCTGCACCTTTTTCAGAACTGGTTTAAGGGAAATGGGACTTTGGAAACCCAGGGATATAACTTCACTCAAATAAAGCTTTTTACCACATCTTATCCTCCCATGGGGCCTCTGGAATTGCTTATTCCAATGGAGTCCCAAGAACCCCACTCCCATTACCAACAGAGAAATTACAACTGTTCAATTCTCTGATAATGGTTGAATGGGTGAAACTCAGGTTAGGCATGTGTGGGAGGAGACTAAAAAAAAAAAAAAAAAGGAAAAACTAACTGATCACTGATTTCTTCATCACAGAAAGAAAGGCAAGCCCTGGAGCAGCCTGGAAAGCAAAGTGTGTATTGAAAAATCCTGGATTTAGAGGCATATGAATTTGCATTCAACTTCTAGCCCTTCCATTTATTATCTGTGCAACTTTAAAGCATCATCACATTCATCATTTCCAAACTAATAAAAATAATACCTGATTAATTAGGTTGTCATAAAGAACTAAAATAATGAAACTTAAGTATAGGAGGAACCAACATAAGGGAGTTACCCAAGATGGGTTGTTGCTACAGAAAAAAAGAGATAGTCTTATTATGGAATTCATAATAAAAAACATAGTGTCTTAGAATGGAGTGGAATGTTGCCAAATGTTACAGAAACTGAAAGTACCCGTAGTATTTAGCATAAGGTGAGTAAAAAATAATTACAGTTTAAATGTTTTCATGTAAATAAGGGCTAAAAGAGGAGGAACAATAGATCATGACAGAGAAATGGGAATGAAAATATTCAACAGAGTAGAGGAGTGGCAAAAGGGTTAGATGAAGATATGGTCATTATGATCAGTATGAAGATTATATGCTCCTAACATTTATTTAACTGTATCATTCTGAAAGTTTTATTAAAACATATTTTTCATGAGACATATATCATTTTAAATAATATAAAACACAATATCAACAATTATCAGATGAAATACTATGAATTTCTGTTGGATAGATATTAGACATGTGGAACCCACACCAACACAATACACTTGCACAATGATAAGGTTAATACCATATATTAATTATTTTTGAAATATTCATCCTGGTATTCACATAAAACCTAAAATTATTTTTTAACATGAAGGCAAGCAAATTTTTCATTGAATAAATGGAGTTAGTAATAGGCAATAAATCAACTCATTTGAGATCATTTAATCTATTTTTATTTGTGAATAATATCAATAAACTAAGAACTTAATATAACACCAAATAAAATAACTATAATTAATATGGCATTTAGATGGAAAATGATCAGGCAATTAATTTTTCTGGTTTCTATAAAAATATATAAAATGGATATTTTTAAAAGATCAACTTGAAATAAGATTGTTTATGACACCAAACAGCACACCAAAGAAAATTACAGTAGAATTCAGAATTCTTGTGGCAGGAAGTGATTTTGAATACAGTCTTGCTTGAAAACTACATAAGATTATCCTGAATACAAAATGGGAAATATCTGTCTCAAGCTCTTTCTTATGAAGCCATCATGACATTCCACCTGTGGAACTTCCTTTGAGTTCAGGACAGATTCCAAATTGAAAAACTGTGGCTTGGTAGAAAGGAAGTAACTTACTTTTACATGAATATACTCCAAATACTATTCTAAAGACATATTCAAAAAGAAAGTTCCAAAGCACCTACTCTATGCCTTAGGGATAAGAAAATAGACTGCCAAGTTTTACAATTCATTTCTCAGGGGGTTCTAGCTTTGCAGCACACTTGAAGTTTAGCAAATGAGACATCTTCATTTGGTGAAGGGAAAAAAAAGTGAACTCACAAAAATTTTGGATAGTTCTGACAAAATTATATTTTTATGATCTAATTTTAAATAGATTAGAAGCATGCAGATTAAATTTCTCTAGAAAGAAGCTACTTAAGAATCCAGGGTAAGTTGCTGGGCCAAATAAAGTTTGGCACTGGACAGCCTGGAGTCTTTGAAAATAACCCTCAACTATTTGATGGACTTCAATGGCAGCCAAGTTCCCAGAAAATATTAAGCGAATGGTGGTTACTCATATGTAAGCTAAATCTCCTGGAGGGTTTACAATCACCAGGACATTAACAATGGGATATGTAAAGGAAATAAATGATCAGAAGAAAGACAAGTAAAACTAAATGTATTTTCTTTATAGTCAATTTCTAATTGATTGCATCCTCCATATAAGGGTGTGTGTGTGATTTTTAAGTCCAGCATGATGAATGCTTAGTTCCCGTTCATACTGTAGAACTCTAAATGCATATTTTGACTATCATTATAGACATTATTCTTGTTTTGCAACATAACTTTATAGGAATAAAAATTAGTTTATAATTCTCCAAAAGCTCATAAAATTTTTAATTAACTTGTTTGTTGTTAAACATGCAAAATAGGGCAAAAATCACATGAAGAAAGTATGGGTAACCATGTGAAAGGTGAAATACAAAACACTTTAATTTCCTAAATAATCTATCATCTCCACCTCTCTCCACTTACAGTTCTTAATCTCTCAACTAGCTTCAGAGTCTCTAATATAATTCAATGAATTATACCATTTTTAAGATTAATTTTTCACTCTAGCCAGTTTTGCTCAGTAGGTAGAGTGTTGAGGTTCAATTTCAATCAAGGGCACATACCTCCGTTGCAGGCTCAATCCCTGGCCCCTGTCAGGGGCACATTCGGAGGCAACCAATCAATGTGTATCTTTCTCTCACATTAATGTTTCTCTCTATGTTTCTCCGCCTCCCTTTCTCTCTCTCTCTCTCTCTCTCTCTCTCTCTCTCTCTCTCTCTCTCTCTCTCTCTCTCTCTCTCTTTCTCTCTCTCTCTCTCTCTCTCTCTCTCTCTCTCTCTCAAAAATAAAAATGAATCAAAAAAATCCTCAGCTGAGGATTAACAAAATAAAAAAGAGAGAGAGTAATTTTTCTAAAAATCAGTTTATGCATTGTTCACTTGAACATATTGCTTAAATCCCAGCCAGCTTTCCAAACCTATGCTCCAGTGATAGTACCTCTGCAAATTGTAGCACCTACTTAAAACATGAGACCCTTCCTTTTGTGTTTGTAACTATGCTCATTCATGATGCAACATGTATCTGCCTTCTTTTGAAAGCACTTTTTGACCTCCCCAAACATAATAAAGAACATAACCTCTTGGTTCCCAGCCTGTGCCCCCACCATTCCCTTGACAAATGAGAAAAAGTCTTCAAATAATATCTGTATCCCAGGATGGAAGGAATGGCTAATAATGGAACAAAAATTATTCTTTTTTTCTTTAGGATAGAGTTGCTTTTTATAAGCAGCTACCAAAGCACAGTTTTTTTTATTTTCCAAATTCTTTTGCATCAATATATCATTTTTGTCAGGCAGAGGTGGCAGGTGGCATTTGTCATTTCCAGGACAAAGCAATCAATAAGCAATGTCACCTTATCTGTCTTTTTCTACTCCATCTTATGATGAAAAACATAGTAAATTGAGGTCCTGGGGAACAGTGGATCCACAAGATGGAAGGGATCTGGGAAAGCTGTGTGCCACTCAGGAGCCTCCACATTAAACTGCAGCACGAGCTAGAATTAAACATGTAGTTTTGCACTTTATTTGTTATAGCATCTAGAATTACCCTATTTAGCACCCATAAGAATATCAAGTAGCTCAATAATTGTTGATAAAACAAATGAATAATTGAGTAAACAGGTTAGTGAGTAAAGGTATCCAGCTTAAGATTTTATTTATCTTTATGTTTTTATCTTAGTTAAAAATACAAATGAAACTAAAAAAAGCAGATCTTTTATCAAATTATTTGTATTAAAATGTTAATTAGGCTCTTAAGGATTGTCATTACC
This sequence comes from Antrozous pallidus, assembly GCA_027563665.1. Taxonomy (NCBI): domain Eukaryota; kingdom Metazoa; phylum Chordata; class Mammalia; order Chiroptera; family Vespertilionidae; genus Antrozous; species Antrozous pallidus. Next base: position 91,316,921 of record CM050514.1, read on the forward strand.
CGGTTTCTTCATATTCCAGTTTCTAACATGTCAATGGACTGCTATGACCACCACTACAATGAGCAGCAAATATTGGTTGAGAATTTTCAGTGTATCAGACACTGTTGTAAGCATTTTATATTTATCCACTCATTTACTCTCACAATAATCCTATGAAGAATAAAGCAGATAATAAAAGTGAGGCACCAAAAGGTTAAGTAACTCCAGTAATCAGGCTTTGGATATTATATTGCTTAATGTCTTAGTTAAATTAAACTTGCACTGCAATGTAATAAGATCTGGGCCTAAAGAAGGGCATGACACTAGAAGGCTAAGGACAAGGAAGGCATTGTGTATGACACAGCCCTATTGAGAACATAAATTGAACGAGATAGTTAAAAATAAGCTTTTCCTAAACAATATCCCATATATTTACCAGTGCACAATAGAGTACTTTGAAATATGCTGACTCATTTTTCAAGCAGCATTTATCTATTACACCAACTGGTGGACCCAATGAATTCCTTTTACGTACAGGCTTTTATGAGACGGTACCTGGACATAGAAGCACACACATTGCGGCTTCATGAAGAGGCTCCTTTTAAATGTCCGTAATTGAGACAATAACTATTTTTTTAAAAAGGTAGAAACAAAACTGTTTCTTCTTCCTTAGTATTTAATACTTTTATCCCTTTACTTCAAATTAAGCAAGAAGCATTAGTTAGGAAGCTTAGTTCTCAAGAGCTCTAACCATATACAAATGCGACTCCGGTGGTTTCCTCTCCAGGGGCCTGAATCAAGTAACAGAAAGAGAAGCCAGGCCAGCAGGTCTTGTGGTTTCCATTGTTTCATTTGGCTAAGGCTGCAGCCTTTGGCTTGCTTCAGACACTTATGGAAAGGCAAACCTCAAAGGTTTGGCTAGAACTTTACAAGTTATTTGTGAAATTCCCAAAGACAGAAAAATAAGCTGCTGAGCTTTGGGTGAAAAATGAAGCACTGTGTTTTTTAATGAAAATTCTCATAACAACTATCCTCCTTCAAGTATACAGTTTCCACCCTCAGGACTTGTTGCTTTAAAGTATGCATTTTTATATATGTTCTTGTATTTTTTTCTCTGGAGGAAGCTCTCAACAAGAGTAGAATAAAAATTAAAATATGAAAGCAGGTACGGAGCAGTAGCAAGAGTCACTGAAATAGTATGCAGGTCAAGAGATCAGGAGGCTTAGTCCTAGATTGTCACCAAGAACAGATTTAATCTTTCATAGGCCACACAATCTTACTTCTGTCTGTAGCTTTATTATGCCATGTAAGATGATCAGAGTTAATTAAACTCTTTTGTTTATGGCACATTCTCTTCAAATTCCATCTTTTCATTGTTTTATAGTTTCCTCTGATACTCTCTCTAGTTTTTATCTCTCGCACAAAAACGCTATAATTTGTATAGATGATGTTTGGGGGTAGCTTTGTATAAATAAAAAAAATAAATAAAGGCCTTTGGTGTTTCAAACTGAGGGAATTTCATACAAGGAAATTGCTTTATGGCTGATAAGCTGAACAACAGATGCTACATCTGAGTAAGGCAAGAACAGGAAGCCCTCACAGTATTCAGTAAATCCCTTGTAGCAACACATCAAATATGGCACATATTGTCTCCAAAGTGAACAGTGATCTTTAGTTTATAGGGAAAATCTCAACATGGGCCAGCATAGGAGACCCATAAAGACATTCCATAAATGGGAGGGATCTTAGTGTTCATGATCTTTATCTCCCAATCTCTGACACTCTGTATCTCATTAAGGCATCAAGGGTGCTTGCTCCTTGCTATTCTCCAGAATCAAAGTGAATACCATCAATATAATTGACCTATGTTATGTTATGTGGAATGCGCTGATAATTACTCTGCAAACACTCTATTGAGGCAGAGAGCAGGAAAGATAACGTAGTTTGAGGTTGTTTTCTTTTCATAAACCCTTGATCACAATTGGACACAGATGCAATCTTGTAGCCATCACTGCTACCAGGATGTTTGTGTGCCACTCTTACTTGATCCTCCAAATTCTGGCTTGTGATCAGTGTTCCACCTCAAGCAATTGTACTCTTAATGCCTCTGCCTGCAACAGAGTACTATTATTTCAATCTTCAGCTGCAAGGAGGTTATCACTGTGTTAAAGAAGAAGCAGATATATATTACAGTCTCAGTACTCCATTTTAGAGTCCATTTCCTGGAATTACTTCCAATATTAGTTATTATATCAGTCATATTCCAATAAGAAAACCACTTTAGAATTTCAAGTAAGAAATTCATACAGAATTTAACAGATAATAGAAAAATTGAGAAATTTATACAGAATTACACAGATGGTAGAAAAGTTGAGAAGACAAATAGGATGGTGAAACAAATCGGAGATTAACAGAAGAAGACCAATAGCAAAGGAGGCAGCAAGAGATCACTAGACCCCCTTAGGTCTGCAATAGGCCTTGAGGAGCATGGTATTCATCAGAACTTAGATATCAGGGAACTCTGACAGGTATCAGAACCACCCCAGCAACTGCTCTGTAGGATTTAGGGCCACAGAGATAGGTCCTGTCTAGTGAAGAACGAGAACCATGGAAAAGATACTATTCCTGCTGAAAATTGAGCACACCAAACAGAGAAGGAGGAAGGAAGAGAGAGAGAAAGAGAGAAGAGAGAGAGAGAGAGAGAGAGAGAGAGAGAGAGAGAGAGAGAGAGAGAGAGAGATTCATTCCTTAATCACTTCTGATGTTTATGTTAATGATCATCCTTGGTGCTATTTGTTCACTGCTAATACACAGTGTAGTATAGCTCCACAACAATTTTCATATTAATTTTTGTAATGATGACTACACAAGTTGTCTTCAGATCACTAATAATATAATCAATGTTGCAAGGAATATTCTGATATTCCCTAATGAACTTCGTTACATTTATCTTATGAAGAGTGGAATACTGAGTGTTGGGCTATGTGACTATGAATCTCATTAGGTATTGTACTTCTCCAGAATGACCACTTTGGTTTATATCACACTGAAATGAAATATTTTTGCCACATTGACCAATAATTAATCCTGATGAACCTGAAGATTTTTGTAAATCTGAGCTGTAGATCACATATGCATCCACGTTTTAATTGCATCATTTACTCATAAGAATTTCTCCAAATGTCTATTAACCATTCGATTTGCCTTCAGTGTGCTGCTTCATAAGTTGAACTATTTTTCTAATGAGTTTCCTATTTTTTGGTTTTGTTACTGCTTATTTTGTTAATTCCTTTAGTATTCTATATGTTCACCAGAGGCCTGGTGCACAAAATTCATGCATGGGTGAGGGTACCTCAGCCCGGCATGCACCCTTTCAAATCTGGGACCCATCAAGGGATGTCCAACTGCAGGATGTGTTTCTCATAACCCAGGACCGCTGGCTCCTAACCACTCACCTGCCTGCCTGCCTAATCATGCCAAACCACTCTGCTGCCTGCCTGATCACCCCTAAATGCTCGCCTGCCTGCCTGCCTGCCTGCCTGCCTGACTGGCTCTAACCACCTCTGCCTGCCTGCCTGATCACCACTAACCAGTCTGCCTGCCTGCCTGATCACCTCTAAGTGCTCATCTTCCTGACTGATTGTCCCTAACTACCTCTGCCTCAGCCCCTACCATAGCAGCTTCATCCAGGTCATTCAGCTGTCTGGTTGAATTAACATATTACGCTTTTATTATTATAGACTGGAGGCTTGGTACACAAAATTCATGCATTGGGGGGGGTCCCCTCAGCCCAACTTGTACCCTCTCCAATCTGGGACCCCTTGGAGGATATCTGATTGCCGATTTAGGCCTGATCCCAATGATTAGGCTTAAATGGGCTGTCGGACATTCATCTCACAATCCTGGACTGCCGGCTCCTAATTGCTCACTTGCCTGTCTGACTGGTCATCACCCCTAATTGCTCTCCCCAGCTGGCCTAATAACCCCTTACTGCCCTCCCTTCCCCGCTGGCCAGATTGCCACAAATTGCCTCCCATGTCAGCCAGGTCACCTCCAACTGCTTCCCCTGGCAGCCTGGTCAACCCTTATGGGCCCCCTGCTGGCCTGGTATTCCCCAAGCAGCCTGCTGTTCAGTTATTTGGTCATCCCTCACTCACCCCCTGCCAGTCTGGTCATAGGCAGTCATCTTCTGAGGGTGTGTTGGCCATTTTCCATATAACCTTTTTATTATATAAGATATCTATTTGGTTCAATTCCTGCAAAAAGTTCTCTGGTTGTATTTATTTAGAGTGACTATTGGATATAATATTTCTAAAATTATGTTTTGATATTAAAAATACATGTTTTTTGGTTCATGTTCTGAGTCTTGATAAATAAAATATTAGCAAATACAAATGTACAGAAACATTAACCTATGTACTCTTCTTTTATTTTTATAACTTTACTAGTGGCCCAGTGCACAAAATTCATGCACAGGGGACCAGGGGTGTGTGTCCCTAAGCCCAACCTAAACCCTTTCAAATCTGGGACCCCTCAAGGGATGTCTGACTGCCTGTTTAGGCCCCATCGCAGTAGGATCAGTCCTAAGTGAGCAGTCAGACATCCTTCTCACAATCCAGGACTGCTAGCTCCAAACTGCTCACTTGCCTGCCTCCCTGATTGCTCCTAATGCTTTAGCCTGCCAGTCTGATCACTCCCTAACCACTACCCTGTCAGTCTAAATGATCTCTAACTTCTCCCCTGCCAGCCTGTTTGTCCCCAACTTCCCTCTTCTGCTGGCCTGGTCACCCCTAGCTGCCCTCCCCTGTTGGCCTGATGGCCCACAACTATCCTCCCTTGCAGGCCTGATGGCTCCCAATGGCCCTCCCCTGCTAGCCATCTTGTGGTGGCCATCTTGTGTCCACATGGGGGCAGCATCTTTGACCACATGGGGACAGCCCTCTTGTGTGTTGGAGTGATGGTCAATCTGTGTATCACTCTTTTATTAGATAGCATAGAGGCCTGGTGCATGGGTGGGAACCAGCTTGTTTACCCTGAAGGGTGTCCTGGATCAGGGTGGGAGTTCCCTTGGGATTTGGGGCAACTTGAGTGAGGGGCTTATGGTGGTTTGCAGGCTGGCCTCACCCTCCAGCAACCCAAGTGGAGGCCCTGGGATCTGAGATTAATTTATGTTCTGCAATTGTAACTTTGTAGCCTAGAGTGGAGCCAAGCCATCTGCTCGCTCTGTGGTGACAGCTATTTCTGTTTGAAACTTTGTAGCCAAAAGTTGAGGCCTAGTCTAGGGCTGCAGAAGTTTGCTTCCTCCATCACTCCAGCAACCCTATCCTCTACTCTCTCTATCTCCATGGCTGCCGCCATTTCTGTTGGGATTATGTAGCTTCTATAATTGAAATTTTATAGCATTGAGTGGAGGCCTAGGCTGGCAATGCCAGGCAGAAAGCTTGGCTTCCTCCATTGCCAGGGAAACCCAAGCCTCCCTCCTGCTCTCAGTGGTGACAGCCATCTTGGTTGGGATTTATTTGCATAATTTGCTTCTGATTGGCTGATGGGCATGGCTGTGAGTGTGGCTTGATCAGAGGTATGGTCAATTTGCATATTTCTCTTTTATAGATAGGACTAGGGGCCCAGTGCACAGAATTCATGCACTGGGGGAGGGTGGTCCCTCAACCCAACCTTCCCCTTCTCACATACTGCCATGTTTTTTGGTTCATGTTCTGAGTCTTGATAAATAAAATATTAGCAAATACAAATGTACAGAAATATTATCCTATGTACTCTTCTTTTACTTTGATAACTTTACTAGCGGCCCAGTGCACAAAATTCATGCACAGGGGGCCCTCAGGGGATGTCCAACTGATGTCTCACCCCCAGCCTACCCAAGGCCTAAAGCTTTAGGCCTTGTGCACCCAGACATTGCCCTGCTCAGCTCAGCCCTGGCTGCCTGCGACCACCCAGCCCTGGGGGCTGGGTGCTTGCTGCCACTTCTGCTCACAGCGCCCAAGGGGCCATGTGCTCCCTGCCACCACCGCTTCCCCTCACAGTGCCTGGGGGCTGGGTGCTCACCACCACTGCCATTTCATCTCCACCCCCAGGGCCTGGTGCTCCCACCACTTGGCCCCGCTCCCGCTCCTGATTGGCTGGTAGCATAGCCCATCAGAAGCAAAGGTACAGTCAAATTTGCATGTTTCTGTTTTATTATATAGGATAGTTACTTAATCTACCAAAGTTTACCTTTGTTTGGAGAAAAAGTAAATTTTTTGCTCCAATTAGTTATGCCATATGCAAAACACTCCATCTATTCCAAAATGAGTGGTATTTGTGACCCTTTTATCTTGTTCCATGTGTATCTTTGTTAGTAACTAGGATTGTTTTACATTGTTTTAAAATGACAGTAGTGTAGTTCATTTAATAAACATCAGATGAGATAAATAATGATTTTTTTGGCCTTTTACTTTCTCTTATTTTTGAAAATTGATGCAGCTATTTATGATTTTTTTCTATACACCTTTTGTAATTGATTTCTAAGATTAGTATTACAGTCAGAAATTATAGCTCTAAACATGTTGATTTTTGAAAAAAATCGATTAGGGTTTTTGGTAAGTTTCATTAATATTTTGTCCAGCGTCCACCCCATTCCCAAGTGGAGAAAGCTAAGATTCGTTCTGTCTGCAGATGTGCAGCAAAGGTCTTCACTGGCTGGTCCCTGTCCTACCTCTGCTCTTGTTCAGCCTCAGCAACTTAGTCAACCAATGCTGGGAGCATGAGATTGGAAGGCCAAGTGCCATCTTCTGAAAACAGAGGGAGGGAGATGCCCTAGTATCAATGAGTCCACACAAATTGCTGAGCACAGCTGGTCTTAAGCATCATGAAGCATTGATTGTGTGCAAAAACTGTAGCCTTTGCTTGATATGTAATGGTTCATTAAGCCTCACACACCATATGCAAAATACCCCATCTACTCCCAAAACAGTGATACTTATTAGAGGTTGCTGAGACACTGAGAAGGAAAATAAATTAGATATATTTTTTTAAGTCTGTCAACTGAAATATTATGTGAAAGCTCCTGATTTTTAAACAGTATCAACATATTCAAATATTTTAACACACAACCACCACCAATAACAAAGATTAATATCTTTGTCTTATAGATATAAGTGAATGCCAGACTGAGCAGATTCAGAATCCAGTGCTTTTTCTAAGGAATGTTTAAGTATAGGTATTATCCTGCGGAATAATTTGCTAGAGTATAAAATAATGTGTTTATAACAGCAATATCCTGTGTAAGCATTGCAGTAGCACCTTTTATATTATACAATTGTAGAAGGTGGTTAAAAAAACCAAACCTCATATTCAGTAGATTTGGAAACAAGCTTACAGGCTTAACAGATAAAAGGAAGGATAACAAAAAGCAAATAAATAAATAAATAAATAAATAAATAAATAAATGTATGTCAGGCTAATTTATCATGTCTTCACCATTCTTAAACACTTGCTTAACTTCAAGTTTTTAAAAGTGTTGCAAGTTAAAGCTTAATGTCAAACAGAAACAAAATAAATAGAGCACATTCTCATACTAGAATAATAACTAGAAGGGATTTAGTGAAGAAGCTAGAAGATGCCAGGTATTTGACCAAAACTTGAATGGTAGTAGAAGTATTAAATGAAACCATAAAATGAGAGCACCTCATTTCCCAGAGGAGAATAGCAGGCAGGACCCATGACAGCTGATCTGCCAATTCAGTGATCTGACTGGTGCAGTTCTCTGCCCTTGTTTCAGTGACCCTCACAATGAAAAGTGACAATGCAGTGTGGATGTTCCCGTGTGTGTGCTTTCATATATAAGATTGCCAACACTTGTACTATTTTTCTAAGGATAGTCTGTTTTTTAGACTTCATCATTCTTATGTTTTGTTGTGTAAGAAATAAAAATCCTTGTTTTTCTCAAATAAATTATGATTTTGAATATTTTTAGTTTCTTTTTTCTATTCTTAACAAGAAAAATACTTTCCGTTTTTGGCAAAATAGAAATTGTTGGTTTAATAATTATTTAGAATTTATTGGTTCAGAAAATACTAAATTTCCTGAAAACTGCTGCTGCTCAGTTATTTCTAATAATTCTGTGTCTATAAAATCACCCTTTCTCCCGCACTAAAGCTTCAATAATCTGCACTAACCTGAGGCTGGGTGGGGCGATGTGGGCACTTCCAGGATGACTGATCTAATTTGATTAACCCCAATGACCACTTTACTTAATACCCACTTATCTATTAGGAAAGGCAAACTTTTGACTTGTATTTGAGCTGCTTTTCTTTCCTGTGGCTTCTGGATTACTAAATTTGTTCTTGTTAAATTATTTTCTAAAATTATATTTAATTCATATTCTGTCAAAAGAAAAGAAAATGTATAATGATGAAATTGTTTAATACTTAGATGGAATTTTGAGAAGTATCTATCAATTTTACACATTTTGTGACTGAAGCAAATGGTTCTGACAAAACTCTCACCTAATCTCTTTTGAGGAAATAAATTTCTCATTGATCTGCTCTGGAAAATGAAGTGATAAGTAATCAGATACCATAAAAATGAATCCACAGCACTGTGTTCTCACAGTAAACTCACAGTAAAAAATAGCATACAAGAAGATAATTATCAATTAATATTGATTTCTATCTTTGAAAAGAATTTACAAGACAGTAGATAAAATGGTAAATTCATCCTATATAATAAAGAAGTAATATGCAGATTGAATGTCACACCCTCACAAGATGTCTGCCGACAAATAGGCTGGCAAGGTGGTTAGTAAGGGTTGACCAAACAACTGAACAAACAGGTTGTTTGGGGCAACCAGGCCAGCAGAGGGAGGCAATTGGGGGTGGCCAGGCCAGTAGGGTGGGGCAACTGGGAGTGACCAGGCTGGCAGGGAGGGGTCAGTTAGAGGCAATAAGGCATGCAAAGGCAGTGAGGGCAATCAGGTCAGTATGCAGAGGCAGTGGGGGACACTCAGTCCAGCAGGGGGAGGCAGCTAGGGGAGACGAGGCCGGCAGGCAGGTGAGGGATTAGGAGTCAGAGGTCCAGGATTGTGAGAGGGATGTCTGACAGTTGGTTTAGGCCCGATCATCCAGAACTGACAGTCAGACATCCCCTTAGGGGTCTCAGATTGGAGAGGGTGTAGGCTGGTTGAAGGGTTCCCCTGCCTCCATGCACAAATTTGTGAACTGGGCCTCTAGTTAAATATAAAAATATGTATTAGCAGTCACATGAGTGACAAAAGCAGTAACAATATTTCTTATATTGATAGAAAAAAACTAAAATGCATTGAAAATATATATGTATTTTCAAAAACTTAACTTACATTATTATTTCCTGCATTTTATCATTTACAAGTTAATGAATTTTTTTCTCTTCACCTAGTGTTGACTATCCTAATGAAATAAAAGTATTTCATTATCTATTATCTTATGTACTTGATTTTGTTTTATTTAATATTCAGTTGAATCATTCTATGTTAAATTCATTAAAATAATATTTGGAAAGGTACCTGGTATTTTATTGGGATATATTCATTCATGTTACATTTTTGCATATTTATTTCTTCTCCATCATTATTCAAATATATTACATACATCATGAAAATGTCTCTAATCTGATAAATTTAGATCAATGAGCACTCAAAAATGTGACCTTTGAATAAAATAACAGAAGACAAATAAAATAACAAATATTTTGTTCATTATTATATGCCAAGTGTTCTGCTAGAAGATATCCTACCTAATAAAATAGAAACATGAAAATTGACCATACCTCCACTACACCCACAAGCCACACCCATCAGCCAGTCAGGAGAGAGCATGCAAAGTAACCCAACAAATATGGCAACAGCCATGGAGCTTGAGCAAACTGAAGGCTTGGATTGCCCCCTGTGGTGGAGGAAGCCAAACTTTCTGCTCACCCTAGACTGCCCTGACCTCTGTTCAATGCTACAAAGTTTCAATTATAGAAGATAAATAAATCCCAGATATCAGGGCCTCCACTTGGATTGCAGGGGGCATAGCCAGCCAGCAAACACCACAGGCCCCTCACTGAGGCTTCCTCATGCCCCAAGATAACCCCCATTCTGATCTGGGACACCCTTCAGGGCAAACCAGACAGCCCCCACCTATGCACAAGGCCTCTATTCTATCTAATAAAAGAGGAATATGCAAATTTCCATCACTCCCACACAAAAGATGGCTGCCCCCATGTAGTCAAAGTTGGCTTCTTCCATGTGGACATAACATGGCTACCACAAGATGGCCATCAGGGGAAGGCAGTTGGGAGGGCCCAGGCGTCCAAGGAAATGCAGTTGGGGGCAATCAAGCCTGCAGGGAGGGCAGTTAGGGTGACCAGGCCTGCAAGGGAAGGCAGTTAACGGCAATCAGGCTGGCAGGGGAGCAATTAGACATCAATCAGGCTGGCAGGGGAGTGATTAGGGGGTGATCAGGCTGGCAGGCAGAAGCGGTTAGGAGCAATCAGGAAGGCAGGCAGGTGAGCAGTTGGAAGCCAGCAATCCTGAATTGTGAGAGGGATGTCTGACTGCCTGGACTCAGACATCTGGGCAGTCAGGAATCCCTCAAGGGGCTCCAGATTGAAGAGGGGTCTGTCTGGGCTGAGGAACACACCCCCATGCATGAATTTTATGCACCAGGCCTCTAATATATATATATATATATATATATATATATATATATATATTTATTATCTATCACAACAATCTTATAAAAATCATTATCTTCATTCAAGGAAAGAAAACTTGCATTAAGAGATTTTTTTTAATGCCTAGGTAAACATTTTTATTAATGTAGCTGGGAATTTCAAACCCAGCTCTTCTTTCTGTCTGCTGCTTCTGTCTCTGATTAACTTGTATCAGAGAGACTTTTCTGCCAAAAAAAAACCCCCACAATTCTTAAAGGTGGCCAAATTTAAAATAAACAAAGAAGCCAACAAACCGCAGCTGAAGGAATCTTTGAACATACAGAAAGCGAGGATTCCAGGGGCCACAAACCTGAAGAGACAGGAAATACAATGAAGAAAGCCTTCCTTTACCACCTTTGTTTTTTTCTATTTTGACATTTGCAAATTTTCAAGACAGAAAAAAGATGCGGAAGAAAAAACGACATGTATTTTGAGGCCAACTCACTGAAATAAGAAGGGAAAAATAATAGAATCATGGTTACCATTGTAGTAGGAATTTGAGGATCAAATTGGGAGAAAAAGGAGTCATGGAGAAATGAAGTGACATTTGGGACACCTTTCTCTTCAGGTTTGTGCCAATTCCTAATTTTTTCAGGAAGGTGTAATTAGTCAAGAAACTAAGAGAAAAATTATTGATAAAGGCTCAATACACTCCAAAAGCATTAACAATCTGATAGTGCTTGGCTGTACACCAAAAATAAGCATCCTGGGACCATTTCAATATGGTGATGTGTCCTGGCCAGAAAGATCAGTTGGATAGATAGAGCATAGTCCTGATATGCCAAGGTTGCATGTTCGATCCCCAGTCAGGGCACATATAAAAATCAACCAATGAATGCATAAATAAGTGGAACAAGTCAATGCATCCACACCACCCTTCTCCCTTACTCTCTAAAAATCAATCAATTAAATATACTTTTATAAAGATGGTGATGTAAGAAGATCAAAAACTCATCTCCTCCCAAAATAAATCAACAACTACATGTGAAATAATTCTTTATGAGTGGGACCTAAAAACTAGATGAAAAGAGCCTCCACAACAACAGACCAAAAAATAGTGCTGACATGGGTAAAGTAGGCAGATATATGATTTCCATGAGAAAACACACACACACCAAATGCAGAAATTGATAATTGGAAATTTTCTCAAAAAGTACAGAAAATTCCCTGAAGAATGAGACATTTAAATTGTACATCAGGCACCTAAGTCACAGATGTTGCACAAAAAAGAGGAGCCCCAAAACACCTGGCTTTGAAATTTAATGGGGATTATGTACAGGAAAATTATAAAGCTGTAGAGAACTGAAAACCTACTCTTAAGGGGCTTGCATCCAGTCTACCTTGACCTGGAAATCATCACAAAGCACGAGATTGAAAAGTGCATAAGCCATTGATGAGGAGACCCATTTACTTACCTTAAAGCATCTGCTGGAGAGGTAGAAACCAGCTTAGACTCTCCAGAAGGACTGTGATGCAGACAGCAGACATTTTTTATCTCAATCTATCTTGCTAATATTGGTGCTAGCAGGTGGCACTTTGGAATTTTTACTTTAACCTGCTGGTGCCAGTGAGCATGCCCTGCTGAAAAACCCACCCACCAGTATGCTGCAGCAGTTGCCAACATGCTGCAGCAGTTGCCAACACTGGGTGCCAGCCCTACCTACCAACACATTTGAGCCATAATAGGAGGGCACATGCAACCCACATAGAACCAGTTGAATATTTGGCTCGTGGGGACTTGAACTTCTGGGCCCTACAGAAGCCACTCCTTCAGGTCTGGCAGAGGTAGTTGATTATCTAATATGTAGAAACAAATAGAGAGAGTTAGACAAAATGAAGAAATATAATAATATGGTCCAAATAAAAAATCAAAACCTAACCTCAGAAAAAGAGATACACAACCTATCTGATAAAGAGTTACAAGTAATGTTCATAAAGTGATTACTGAACTTGGGCGAAGAATGAATAAATACAACGAGAACTTCAATAATAATTAGAAGAAAGTGCTAAACAAAAATTATAATTGAAATTAAAAAACATACTAAAAGGATTCAACAGCAGGTGACATGAAGTAGAAGAACAACTTGGTGAGCTGTCATACAAAGCAATGGAATTCACAGACAGAGCTGCAAAATAAAATTTAATGTGAAAATGCCTTAAGGAATTGGGGGGATAACATCAAGTGAAATAACATTTGTATTATAGAAGTCTCAGAAGAAGAGAGAGAAAAAAGTTTAGAAAAAGTATTTGAAAATATAATAGCTTAAAACTTTACTATCCTGGGGAAAGAAACAGACACTCAGGTCCAGGAAGCCTATTGAGTTCCAAATAAGTGGAACTTAAAAAGACACACACAAAGACACATGAGAATTAAAACAGTAAAGTTAAGGGTAAAGATATAATCCTAATAGTAGCAAGAAAAAACAACTTGTTCAATAAAAGGTAAATCCCATAAAGCTATCAGCAGATTTCTTCCATAGAAACATTACAGGCCAGAAAAGAATGATACGACAACTTCATAGTGCTGAGAAAATGTTTCCAACCAAGATTCTCAATCCAGCAAGGTTGTCATTCATAATTATATTAAATATTTTTTTTAGGTTAGCAAAAGCTGAAGCAGTTCATCACCATTAAAAAAAAAGCAGTTCATCACCACTAACGTGGTTCCACAAGAAATATTCAAGAGACTTCTGTAAGCTGAAAATGAATGGCACTAAGAATAAGAAAAATTCTGAAAGTAAATTTCTCACTGGAAAAAGTAAGTATGTAATAAAGGTAGTAGATCAATTACTTATAAGGCAACATGAAGGTTAAAAGACAAAAATAGTAAAATTACAATAACTAGTTAAAGGTTGCATGAAATAAGATGTAAAATGTAGGAAGGGTGAGTAAAAATGTAAAGTTTTAGAATGTATTCAAATTAAAGTTGCTATCAACTTAAAATAGACCACTATTTAGATAAGATGTTATATGTGATTCTCACAGTTACCACAAGGAAAAAAATTACAGTAATAATTCCAACAATAAATATTTTTAAAAATTAAAAAACAAATAAATAAACAAATAAAAAACTTATAGTAAATATAAAAGAAATCTAAACATAACACTAAAAATACCCATTAGGAAGGATATGGCTGCCAATAGGACAGCAGGCTGTAAGATAGTATGTGAGTGAGAGAATAAAAGGACAGTGCATGGATGTGCAGGAAGTGTATGTGTGAGTGAGGGACAGCTATATTCCAAGGAATTGTTTGGGACTGCCAGACCAGGTTCCCCTGGGCAGGCAGCCTCTACTACTGCTGAAATCTCTCCCAGAGCGCTGGCTCTGCACAGAGACTGTGCCATCTTGAAAGGGAGAGTGACAGTGACCTGAAGCCTAGCCTTAACTTCAACTGGGGAGACCCTCAGATACCTCCTGGGACCCTACAACCACAACCTCCAGGGATCAACTACCTCTACAATGAACCCAGGAATACCAAGACTCCAGCATCTCTGACCACTGGCACCTAGGAAGTCTGTCCAGGAGGAAACAAAGTAGCACAAGTATGCAGATAACAGCTGAATCTATTAATATTAACCTGGAATTGGTGAGTTAAACACAGCTGATGAGAAATCCGTGGATGCTGAGGAAATCCATGGATGAAAAGTCAACTATCACCTTGAGAGAGTCAATGCATGAGAGAGAGACCTACATAACCACATATCTCTAGAGGAGTGATCATGGGGAGACAAAGAAACAACCCACATACAAAACAAAAGGAGACATCACCAGCAAAGGAAGTAAATGAAATAGAGGCAAGCAAACTGTCAGAGAAAAAATTCAGAGAAATGGTCATAAAGTTGCTGAAAAGGTTGGAAGACAAATTCAATAATATGTGTAAGAACCAAGAGGAAATGAAGAAGAACCAAGAAAAAGTGAAAAATTACATTGCTGCAATAAAGAACTCAATAGAAAGCATCAACAATAGACTAAAAGAGCTAGAAGACAAGGCAGGAAAAAACACCCAAGCAGAGTAGCAGCTAGAAAAAAAAAATAAAAAACAACAGGAGAGCCTAAGGGAACTTTAAGACAGGAAACGAAACAATGTTCACATAATAAGGGTGCCAGAAAGAGAGTCAACTGAGCAATATGTGTATATGTCTACCAATAATTACCTAAAATATAAATAGATTAATTTTTTGCCAATGAAAAAATGTAAAATGGCTCTGACTGTTTTCAGTGGTTAGAACATCGGCCCAAAGACCACTGTTTTAGATTCCCAGTCAACAGCACAAACCTTAATTGCATGTTCAGTCCCTTGCCCCAGTATGAAAGACTAAATAATTTATGGGTCTCTCTGATGTTGATGTTCTCTCTCTCTATATCCTGCCCCCCTCCTCCCTCTCTTATACTCTCTTTAAAAATCAGTGAAAAATATATCCTCTAGTGAGGATTTTAAAAAATGCACAACCTAGGTGAAATGAACATATTTTTAGAAAAACACAAGCACTCAAAACACAATCAAGAAGAATAAAAAAACTTGAATAGGCTAATAACAACTAAAGAAATTGAAGCAGGGATAGAAAATCTTCCAGCAAACAAAAGCCTGGTCCAGACAGCTTTATAGATGAGTTCTACCAAGCATTCAAAGAAGAACTAAAACCTATCTTTCTCAGACTATTCTGAAAAATTCAATAGGAAGGTACACTTTTAAGCTCTTTCTATGAAGCCAGAATTACTCTAATCCCAAACCAGATAAAGACAAACCACAAAAAAAAGAGAGAGAGAACTACATGTCAATATCCTTAATGAACATAGATGCTAAAATCCTCAAAAAAATTCTAGCAAATCATATCCAGCAGCACATCAGAAAGATCATACACCACAACCAAGTAGGATTTATCCCAGGGATGCAAGGATGGTACAATATTCACAAAACAATAAACATAATACATCACATAAACAAACTAAGAGACAAAAATCACATAACCATATCAGCAAAGTGGGAATAGAGGAGTCATACCTCAACATAATAAAAGCCTTATATAACAAACCTACAGCTAACATCACACTCAATGGGCAAAAACTAAACTTATCCCCCCTTGGGAAGAGGAACAAGGCAAGGATGCCCACTTGCACCACTCCTGCTCGATATAGTACTAGAAGTGCTAGTCACAGTTATCAGACAAGAAGAAGAAATAAAAAGCATCCAAATTGGAAAAGAAGTAAAACAGTCCTTAATCACAGATTACATGATATTATACATAGAAAACCCCAAAGACTCCATCAAAAAACTGCTAGACCTAATAAATGAATTTGGCAATGTAGCAGGACACAAAATGTAGCTGGGAAAGAATGGGAGAGGGTATCAATTGGGGGGAAAAGAAGACATATGTAAAATTTTAGACCAAAAAAAAAATCCCCATCAAATTACAAGGAAAGAAACAAAAAAATTACAGAAACAGCAGGAAAAAACAAAACAAAACAAAAAATAATAAAATGGTTGAATGGATTTTTTTAAAAAAAGAAAAACATCTACATCTATATGCTGTCTGCAAGATACTCACTTCAAGTATAAGAACACACAAGGATTGAAAGTGAAGGGTTGGAAAAAGATATTTCATGGAAATAAAATAAATCTGGAGTAGCTATACTTATATCAGATAAAATAAACCTTAAAATAAAGATTGCAATAAAAACATGGAAGGGTATTAATAATAATAAAAGGCTCAGTTCAGCAAAATGATATAACATTTAAAAATATGTTTGCATCAGCATAGAAGCACCAAAATACATAAAACAAATATTTTCAGAACAAAAAGTAAAGAATGAAATCAATATAATGATAGTAGGAAACTAACAACCTACTTCATTAATAACTAGATAATTCAGACAGAAAATCAATAAGGTAACATCAACCTTAAAGGAAACATTATATCAGAAGAGTTTTATAGATATAACAGAATATCCTATCCTAAAGCAGCAGAATATACATTCTTCAAGAGCACATGGAACATCCTACAAGATAGATTAAGTTAGACAACAAATAGAGTCTCAGTAAATTTAAAAATATAAAATCATATAAAGCATCTTTTTTAACCACAATTGAAAATAGAAATTAATAATAAAAATAAAACTTGAAAATTCAACAACAAATTAGAGATTAAACAGCACGCAACTGAACAACCAGTGGGTCACTGAAGAAATAAAAATTAAAACAAATTAGATCAAATTAAAACAGAAATACAGCATATTATAATCTATAGGATATATTAAAAGTGGTACTGAGGAGAAAGTTCATAACATTTTCAAGAAACAAAAAACAAAGTACTAAATATATAATCTTACTTAACATCCAAAGGAACTAGAAAAAGAAAAAAAAGTAATAATAATGCCACAATTAGTAAATGAGGAAAATAAAGATCTGAACAGAAATAAATGAAATGTAAACTAAAAAGGCAATAAGAACAATGAATAACTAAGAGCTGGTTCTTTGAAAAGATAACAAAATTGACAAACTTGAATTAGACTAATCAAGAAAAAATGAGAGATGGAACAAACAAACAAACGAAAGGACCCAAATAAAATTTAAAATGGAATAGGAGAAATTACACTAACCAATTGGAGAATCTAGAAGAAACTGATAAGTTTCTACATTTTTCCAGGCCTCATAAAAGACAGAAATAAGTTATTATTAAAGACATGAGAAAAATAATACACAATAGAAATAAACCACCAGTAATAAAGATTTTGAAATTATCAGAAACAAATTTTAGTAAAATTTTAATTAAAATATTTAAAATTGTGACAAAAAGAAATAAAATGCTGAAAACTTTTACCATAGATATGCCATCTAATGATAAAACAGATGAATATTTTTGCAACAAAAGGTAAAATTTCTGAAATTAATAACCATAGTTATGTTTAATAGCAGAAGAGAAGAGAAAATTTCTCTGTAAGAAAGAATATCATCGATCTTCCTGGGAGACACCAAGATGACAGCATAAGCAAACACCTATTGTTCTGCCCCACGCAATGATTTGGGAACTGCAACATAACAGTGGAACAGACAAGCACCCAGAATCACCAGAAAGCTGGCTGCATGAAAAATCCACTAATAGGAGTGGAGGTGGGACACTAAGACTCGGACCTGCGAGAGCGCAGCCTTTCAGACGAAAACAGGTTAGGAGCCGCCCTGGTCTCGCACGCCTGGGCTGGGGCTGGAGCAGCGACCCCCGGCCTGATTTCTCCGACGAGGAAGGGCGGAGGCGTCCCACTACCCAGATTTCCCGAGCCGGGCGAGGTCCGAGATCCCGGGTACGGGAAGAGGTCCCCCTGCACAGATTTCCTGGAACTGGGCGAGGTCTGAGGTCCAGGAGACGCACCCTGGAAGTGGGGCATGGCAGAGGCTCCTAGTCCCAAGGGTCGTGCAAATCGGCGACTTGCCCCCGAGAAACTTATCTCCTGGTTCCGGAAACCATCTATTTTACAGCCCTGGGCTGGACTTTTGGTGTGCAGGCACATTTGGGGAAAGACAGAGTTGTCTGGCAAGGGGAAGAGACTAGCGGCTTTCTCTTGGAGGAGTCTGCAGCCATCCCCACCCAACACAGACCCTCGTGCGCGAGCGCCGCATAGGACCCAGCTGCTGCCGCCACTGCCGCTGCCATGCAGCCCAGAGACTCCGCCCATCCAACCTGAACACAGTCTCCCTTCACAGCCAATTGGCCTGGAGGCCAAACCCTCCTAGGGCTAACAACAAAAAGCTGGGTTTAAATTCAAAAATACTGAATACAACCCATAAAGGATTGCAGTATGAGTACCCACCTCAGGTAACTGGGGAGACTGAGCCACTGTCCCTTTGAGGATATCCACCACATAAAGCAGCCACCATGTAGAGACATGGAAAGAAATCAGGTGTGAAAGAAATGGAGGAGAAAAGACGACAAGACATAGAGTTCAAAACCACGGTTATAAGGCTTTTCAAGAGGCTCCTACAAAAGGCCGATCAACTTAATGAAAATTACCAGGAAATAAACAAGACCAACCAGCAAATGAATGAGACTTACAAGGAGATGAATGATACTTACAAGGAAATGAATGAGACCCTCAGGGAAATGTACAAGACCTCTGAGGATACGAACCAGACCCTCACAGATAAAAAAAAGGACCAACTAGAAATCAAGCATACACTGACTGAAATAAAAAATATTACACAAAGTCCTAAAAGCAGTCCAGAGGGCCACAAGAACCAAGTCAAAGATTTGAAATACAAGGAACCAAAATCCACTCAGCTGGAAAAGCAAGAAACAAACAGAATTCAGATAATTGAAGTTAGCGTAAAGGGCCTCTGGGACAACCTCAAGCAAGCCAACATTCGAATTATTGGGGTGCCAGATAAAGAGAGAGAGCAAGGTAATGAAAACCTACTTGAAGAAATAGTGACTGAAAACTTCCCCCACCTGGTGAAAGAAACTGACTTAAAAGCCCAAGAAGTACACAGAACCCCAAAATATAGGAATCTAAAGAGGACCACACCAAGACATATCATAATTAAAATGCCAAGAGCAAAAGATAAAGAGAGAATATTAAAAGCTGCAAGAGAAAAGCAGTTGGTTACCTACAGGGGAGCACCCATACGATTGTCAGCAGATTTCTCAACAGAAACGATGCAGGCCAGACACGAGTGGCAAGAAATATTCAAAATAATGAAGAGCAAGAATCTACAACCAAGATTACTCTATCCAGCAAAGCTATCATTCAGAATTGAGGATCAGATAAAGTGCTTCGCTGATAAGAAAAAGCTAAAGGAGTTCATCACCACCAAACCAGTATTATATGAAATGCTGAAAGATATTCTTTAAGAAGAGGAAGAAGAAAAAGGTAAAAATATAAATTATGAACAACAAATACACATCTATCAACAAATGAACATAAAAATCAAGTGAACTGATAGGCTGATGAACAAGATAAACTGTTGACTATAACAGAAACATGGACATGGAGAGGGAATGGACTGACAATTCTTGGGGAGAAGGGTGTTGTTGGAAGTACAGCAAGAGATTGGACAAGAATCATGCAACAATGGGAGAGGACATTGGGGAGGGGAAGGTGAGGGCGGAGGGTGGGATATGTACAGGGTGGAGGGGAGATATAGGGGGATAAAAAAGGGGAAACAATGTAATTAATAAACTGAATAATAAAAAAAGAAAGAATATCGTCTATTTCTCCTTTTAAGTTCATTACACTTGATATTTTTCTCTCTTGTGAAACAACTTGTTGAGTTTCTTATAACTAACTTCTCATGTCATCTCAACATAATTGTCATGTTTAACAAAGGTTTTCTTTAAATACCCCATTTAATAGGTCTCTTCTTACTCTACCTATCTATCCATCACCCTTTCCTCTGTATGGCCTTCAAAACACTTGTCAGTACAAAATACTATCTTACTTAATAATAGACAAATGTGTAAACTGACCATACTTTCGCTATGTCCATAGCCAATCAGAGTGAGTATGCAAATTAACCCAACAAAGATGTCAGTTAATTTGCATACATAGGAGCCCAGCACCTGTATCCCAGGAACATCCTGGCACCCGGGTTACTGTGAATTATCCAACAGAGCCAAGGGGGCATAGGCAGAGCCAGCGATTGCAGTGGGCTGTGGGGTCCCTTGCCCAAGGCTGAAAGCCTATGTAAGCTGTCAGTAAGACAGCCCCTGAGGACTCCCAGTATGTGAGAGGGGGAATATTGGACTCCAGTGCACAAATTTCATGCACTGGGCCCCTAGTCTATACTAATAAAAGGGTAATATGCTAATTAGACTGGGTCAACCAGACATCTTCTGGTCATCTGGTCCTCCTTCTAGACAAAGCCACAGTGGCAGGGCCTGAGGCAGAGGCAGTTAGGGGAGATCAAGCCCACAGGGGAGGGCAGTTAGGGGTGATCAGGCAGGCAGGCAGGCAGGTGACTGGTTAGGAGCCAGCAGTCCCAGATTGCCAGAGTGCTGTCTGACTGCCTGATCTCAAATGGCAGTTGGATATCCCCTGAAGGGTCCCGGATTGGAGAGGGTGAAGTAGGACAAATGAGGGACCCTCCCCCATGCACAAATTTCTTGCACTGGGCCTCTAGTAGCTAATAAAATGATAGGTGTAAAGACTTTATGTGTGTAAGCTTAGGCCAGTTACCCTCTATGAGTCCAAGTTCTTCTTCAGATTATATAAATATGAATGTACACATTAAATATCATTAAAAGGTAACTGGGATGATATATGTAAGGCACCTAGTTAAGTGTGAAGTTAGAGTTTTCATTTTATCAAAGAATAAAACAACAACATACTGAAGAGTGTAATCTATTTGGAAAATTAACTAAAAACTCATAGGCTAGTAAAACTCAACATAGCTGCATCAAAGTGGAAACCATAATGGATATCTGATGTCAGATGCTTTGGTTCTAGCACTCAATAGCAGGTTACCTGTGCAGTGGCACTGGGCTATCAATTTTCAGAAATATAATTGGGAGCAGTGTGTATACATCATGATCCTGATCCTAAGGAATAAGAGGGAAAAACTTTAGGGTCATATGTTATTATTATTAAATCTGCCCACAATATAAGTTTTAATTCACTGAGTATTTCCTGATATTCCAGTGTTCTCATTGTCCAAAATTAATCATTTTTTCTTCTGTTGTTTGATAATGTATATTTTATTTTTATTTTATTTATTTTTTGTTTCATTTTATAGCATCTTGATCAAATGGAGAAAGATATAGAAATGAAGTTTCTGTCTGGAAGTTTGCCATAATCACATTGATTTTATAATTAAATGTCATTTCCTACATGAAGCATTTAATTTTCCAGTGTTCAGGTATTGAAAATGATATTGTAAAGTTAAAAGTAAAATAAATCACTTACTTCCTTAAATAAAATATTACTGAAGTTGGCTTGAGATTAAAGAAGAGATCATTATGGAGAAAACAATATTTTTCATTGTGTCCTATGCAGATATATGCAAAGCTCATTTTGGATTTATTAAATCAGGGGTCATCATGCTTTTGTTAAAGAAATATTTTAGCCTGGTGGGTCATAAGTCTCTTTTAGAATGATTCAACACTGCCATTATAGTTTAAAAGCACTCTTGGACAACATGTAAACAAATGGGAATGGCTATGATACAATAAAATTTTATTTATGGAAACAGGCAGTCAACCCATGGGCTATAATTTGCAGACCTCTGTCTTAAGTGATTAAGAAATGGCTATAATGAATCATGAATGTATAGACAAAAAATGTACTTTTTCTTTTTAAGAAAAATAATTTAATATAAATCAATGACTTAGAAGTCTATCAGATAATCAATCCTAATAAAGAAAAATAAAGGTTGATTCTTACTTGTAATAGTGACTTGCCATCTATCCATAGATGATAGATGATGATAGAATGATAGATGATAGATAATAGATAGATGATAGATAGATAGATAGATAGATAGATAGATGATAGATAGACAAACATATAATCCATTCTTCTTTTTTCCTGAACACATACCTTCAGTTTGACCACCTGAAATGGGCAAAAGCTTTTACATATGTATCATTTCTAGTCTTGGATCATGAAAATATCCCATATGTCATCTCTGCCTACTTCCCCATCTGTCAGCAGATGTGAAGGATCTAGCAAAAGACTGAAACACCAGGACATTGATGGAGAAGACTGAGTCACTCAGTGACTATGGAAAACAAAACTGCTAGCCCTTTCCTGCCATCAACTGAACTCTATACATGACAATTAATGTCCATATTACCAATTCACTGAAATATCAAAACTGACACTTTACCAACTATTGTTAACTATCATACAAAATAAATTAGTACCAGAAAACCTGTATGTATAGAATCAATTTAATGGATTGGAGGCAAGTGATGAGAGCACAGATATAGCAAGCTTTGTGACTGGAAATCCCAGCTCTGATATGTTCAACACTTAAAGAATGGAAGCCTGAGATACCTTAAAAGTAAGACCATGTGACAACCAGACCTGTGATTTTAGAGGAAATTACTAGAAAGTATGCTAGTTACTCTTAGCTCCCTCAAACAAAGTATTTCAAGAGAGAGATGATCTCAGGCAAAAATTGGCTAGCTTTTGTGATGAGATTAAGGACTTTATAGTTTGCAAGAGATGATTGGTGAGTGTCAAATAATAGATAAACTGAAAAAAAATAATTTAATTGCAAAAGGCCCAGTAAGATTTCTCAGCTGATCCAAGTACTGAGTCCTGTGACTACAATTAGATGATCAGACGAAGGGTGTTACCTTCCCACCCAAGACTACTTCTTTCTAATAGCCTTAAAATTATCTGCTATTAAAAAGAAAGTATAAATGGAATAGCGGAAGAGGATGAGTAAGGAAAGAGATAAATAGAGATGAGAAACAAAAGAAATGCTTGAATGCTTGAAAATGTTAGAAAATTATGTCTAGAAAAAAGTTGGATGTGGTTACTGGCACATGTAACTGAATAGCAGGAAATAACTTCAAATTCTCTTAGTTTTGAGGGGGGTTTATTTCCAAAGAAATCACAAACCTGAACTGAAAAATATTTTAATGTCTAAGTTTTAAAACCACCTTTGGACCCTAAGACAGGAAGGAGATGGAAAAGCTCTAAACCCCCCAAAATGACAGTGATGGATGAAAGAGAACACAGGGGCCGAACTTGATGCCATGAAAATCACCTCTCAGAAAGCAGAACCTAAGTTTGGATATGTCTCCCATTCCTCTCTTTTCCAAATGGGAAACTACAACATATCTATGAAATGGAATAGAAATTCTTCAAATAGATCCAATTCACATAACAAAAAATAATTTTTATCATTATTACACATAGCAATGATCTAATTCATAAAATTGCATATCTGTGTATGTGGGCATGCACAGCTATGTATATACATGAATATATATATATATATATATATATATATATATATATATATATATAGTTATTTACATATACATATAGCTTTTTATTTTTGAAACCAGGCTTGGATTATGCTTTATGTAGCCCATGATTCTAATCTCATTAAGTGTAGATAACACACTGGTTGCTGTCCTTGCCTTTGGCGCATATCAGATGAAACACCTGGGCCCATGCACCTTCGCTAACAGTCCTCTCCAAAGAACCTTGTGCAAGTCTTCTTCTATCAGTGTTCTGCTTTGTCATTCCTAATACAAAACTACCTTCTATACTGACTGCTGAGTTATTTTAATTATAGACTGCAATACTAAAATGTTTTCTTCATAAAAATAAAGCATATCAATTTAATATGATTGTAAGTTAAAGCTCAACAGTAATTTCAATATTCTTTTTCATCATAGATAACAGAAAAAAAAGTCCTTCTCTAGTGTATAAAAGAATTATTATCATCTCACCTACTGACTTTTAATGCAAAAATAGCATTTTCCCAGATATGAAAAATATTTTCAGTTTCATTATAGTGACTGAACATCTTGGATAATTAAAAGTTAATGACCTGAAAAAAATAGCAGAAACTTAAGTGTATTATTTTATTCCTGTTTATATGATCTTAATGGCTTCTAAATTTAACCATAATTTATTATAAAAAATGATTTGCACTTTGAAGTTCTCATGTTTGAATTACAGAATACTGGGAAGCCAGATTGCCACATCATATAGTGGTGTGGATACAAAAAAATAATTGCAAAAAGCTGATATAGTATATAGAATTTTAGTATAAAATATATTTGTTATCTTTCATTATATTTGCAAATATATGTGCTAATAAAGTTTCCTTAAATCTAGCCATAAGAAAGAAAAGCACAACTGATTTTGATTTCCCAATGTGTTTTATTTAGATATTTTCACAAACAAATAATCCAATTCAAATGATTAAGTAGTATTGGACCAAGAGCTAAGGTTTAATTCACAAAAGCATATATTTAATATTTACCAGTTGCACTGAGTTAGAATACTTCCAGAATTTGAATCACAGCGTGTCCGACACTGTCTCCTGGAGCCTTGGGCAGAAAACACTCTGGAACTGGCCCAGAATTCACTTTCTCTCATCTCTACTCTTTGCTTTGGCTGTAGTTTGATGTGCCTGAAAGGCAAAAGACAGCTAAGTGGTAGTGAAAATAAGATAGACTCATTGTCTGGTTTCATTTTCTAGGTGTCTTTAAAAAGTCATCACTTTTAAAAAAGCAAATGAGGAAAGAAATAGAAGTATTATATGGGCTTAACATTCATCTCATACAACAGATGAGAAAGACCAGTAAAATAAAGATTTATGAATAGATTGTGATGAGAAACGCAAAGGCAAGAGTAACTACATACTTACCTTAGATGCCATACAATGGTGCACCACCGAGGTCTTTGACAGGTGATAAAGACACAACTTGGCACAATCAGCAATTATTTTTGGCACTTACAAAGGAAGCAGTGAAGCAGAAAAGTATGTCCAAGGATTCATCTGCAGCTGCACCACACACTACTTCATCTTCTTCTGGTTGTGATACGAAGCACAGTGAGGCAGGTGGAAATTCCTTAAAAGTCATTTTTAATCATTTTTCCTCAAAAATCATTTTTCTTTAAAAATCATTAAAACATTTTTAAAAATTGAGCAAAGGACATATAGTAATAAATAGATGCTGGGTGTAAAAAATTAGATTTTTCAAATATATTTTTCTTCTTTAGTAACCTCAAGAACAAAATTGAATTTACTAACAAAATATCTTCAAAAATTTATTGCATGCACTCCAAAATAATTTTACAGTTTTCAGCAACTCAGATTATGTTTTAACAGGATCACTGCCATTCAGAAATTTTGTGCACCCAATTCAGTTGTTGGGTGAAGTTTCTTCTTGAAACACAGGATGGATATCAAGTCATGTGTATCTGTCACTATATACTAGTAAGTCACTTCTGTCATGACTAATTTGTTATTGCTTCCATTTTCCAGTTTCTACAATAGTAAATATAGGTACATGATATCCTACTTATAGTGGTACCCTGCACACATTAAAATCTGCCATCATCTCAGGAGGAATAATCAAAATACTCCCTACTGTCAATAGCCTTTGGCATAGTTTTAACCAAGTAGTTTGATGCTTCAGCTTAATATCTTGTCACACTTTTAAAGAAAATGGCAAGAATAAAAATTACTTTTCAAAGAAATTTATAGAATCATGAATATACAGTAAATTGATCTTTTTTAAGTAAGTGAAAAGGACACAGCATTGGTGTGATTTTTGTATTATAATTTCATCCTGCTTCACTAAAAGTAATTTCCTTTGCAGAAAACTAATCAAGTGTTATATCCTTTCTTTTTCTTCTAGTGAATCATGATTGTTTTAGGTGACCTTATAATATCCATTTCTCAGGATAGAATCCAGTAAGTAATTCATAAAGAGTTGTCAATTCATGCATTTAAATGCACCTATGAATCATGTGATTTCTGGTTCACTTGATTTTTCTGCAAATCATGTAAAATGTTCAAATTGCTTAACAACTGATATTCAAAAGATTAAATGTTTAAACATATTTCTTCTTCGTCTATGCTCTTTCAAGTTAGCACATTCCTATTATAGTTTCAAACTTGTTTTTCTTTGTTTTCCTCAAGAATCCATCATTTAAAATTTGTTATAAAGAAACCAACAACTCAAAAAATATCTTACACAATGTTATCTAATTTCTTGGACTTGTACTTTAATGGTTGTGTGAGGACTATAAACTGAGCCAAAAAAATGCAGAATAAAATCTCAGATTTCCTCATATGTGAGTCTTACCCAAATCAATTGAATTTGCTCAAGGGTAATCAAGTGTACAACTGGAGTTAATAATTTCATTTATCTATAATATCATTTTTAATGCTGGCTTCTTGCCTTGTGCATTATGTATTTTTGCTAAGCTTAGCTTGCTTAAAATCATAAATTTGAATCATTTGTAACTGAATATCAGAACTATAAAATATTTACTCTTTAATCTTGACCCCAGTCTCTGACTTTTTAATTCAGGCTTCATTTGTCTTTGCAAGTAACTAGGTCCGTATTTTAAGTAAAACTCAGAACCACCCTAAAGTGGCTCATCTCTAAACCAACCTTTTCTCCACCATATCTTTTAGAAAGCACCTTCCTCAATAGCCAGCTGATGAGTATTGTTGAAGCAAATCTCAGCCAATTGGGCCGTTCAGAAATTCACGCTGTATAGCCAATACAACCATTTGAAAATCTTAATGATGCCTTATAAGGACAGGATTCAAAGTTGACTTTTCTGTTCTCTTCACTGTTGTAGCCCCAAAGCCTGGAAGAGACAATCCTATTTGGTACAGGCTAAGTAAATATTTGATAGATGAGTACATTGCAATTGTTCTAATTATTTCAGATTTTTTCTACTTGCACTCCTCTTCACTATCAAGACCACTCATTATGTGTTCTCATTTCTTCCTCCCTTTAAAAAAATATAAACATTTTGTAATGAGAGAATTTAGGATTACTCTTCTTCCAATTTCTCAGCAACTTTTTTCAACACAGCCTCACTACTTGTTCATATCTTTACTTTCCCTCTGGTCTGTTAAAAAAAAATCCAATGTTTAAGACTGTTTTGTTATTTCATGTTGCCTTATAAGGACATGTTGTCTTCACATTCATTAATCCTCGCTGTTAATTTCCTAGAATTAGATAGCCATAGAATTAAAATGTAATTTATAGATCTGATTCATCTCTCCCATTTAATCAATGATGTAATCAGGACAAGACGGATCCAGTGGTATTTTGAAGATCACAGACAAAACAGTTTCAAAAACCAAGATTAAAAGGAGTGTTCCAGACACATACCCTGTGTGCTTTTTACCATGCCACTACAGTTGCCCCTTTTCACTCCTCAAATTTTTGTCTTTTCTTTTTAAGGAGCATCTTATAAAGTCTACAACAGGCCAGAGAAGGCCCTCTCAAGAATGTATCATCTAAGCACAGCCTCAAAGAATAAAGAGGCCTTTACCTAGTAATAAAAGCACAAAACAACTTATATGAAAGCAAGTCTGGAAACTACTAAGAACTGGATAGAGGAGATGGTGCAAATTGAAACAGCCAAGTTTTAGGTCCGCTTATGCCATGCTAAACAATAAGCAATTCTGTTGAAAATGTTAGAAAGCCATTCAAGTATTTATAGTAAGGTAGTAACAAGACCATATTGTTATTTAGACAGATACCTAAGTAAAAGAAAAACTAGAGTAGGAAAAAGAGCTACTTATAGGTGTGTACAAGTAGTTGTCACTGCTTTAACAAGTTATCACAAGTTTAGTGATCTTCAACTAAGTTTAAAAACTTAAGAAATTGTTTTCTCTGTCAAAAACATTTGAACATTTAAATTGATTTTTTAATGGTATCCTTTAATTATCTGGAAATAATCAGGTTTCATTCAGATATAATAATAAATTTATTTTTGAACAGTTCAAGTAAACAGACCCATTTGCTTATTCAGTATTATAGAGTAAAAGTTTGCTGATATTTCTCTCTTTCTGACTTTGCCTCTAAAGAACTTTTGCATTAATTCATTTTTAAGGTGCTTCTCTGACAAAAAATCCTAAATTACCCTTACTCTTTCCTTCTAATACTGAATCTTTTACAAGAGTAAAGTGTGAAGTTTTTTAATCTTTATAATGGATGATTTCACCTGAATTCTACTCCCCCAAATTTTTAAAAATAGCCTAATCACAGATGGAATTTAATGTTATATGAGAAACCAGAGGTTCTCTTAAATTTGCCTTTGTATTAGCTTTTAGTTCTTAAATTGGCAACCACATTATTCCAAATGTGGTTGCACATCAAAATTATTTATAAACTTGAGGCCTACCATGCACTGGTGACATACCTCAGCCTGGCCTGTGAGATTGGACCAAAACTGGCTCTCTGACATCCCCTGAGGAGCCCCGGATTACAAGAGGGCAGTTCTCGAGTGATGCATCCCCCGTCATTGCACATCATAGCTACTAGTTATATGGTTGAATGGTCAACTGTCACTTAAGCTTTTATATATATATAGATAGATGTTTAAAACATGCAGATTTCTGGAAGACTCAGTGAACCAGAATCTCTACCAGTGAGTTGGTAAACTGCAGGACTCTACAGTGGAAGTTGGGTATGAGCACTCCCCAGTGGGCATGGCAATGGCCATCTCCACCAAGGGTCAGCAACACCATGGCATGTTAAACAGAGGACCCTCACCCATTACCAAACTAGGTACCAAGGGGTCCTGGGTCAGAGGTTGCATTCTCTTGAGGACTGTCCAATCTCTGTGGATTGAATTGACCTCCCAGGGAGAGGGGAAAATAGATCCCTAGTTGTGTGAACACACACAGGTGAGGTGAAGAGTGGGAGCCCAGGGACATGTATGTGTGTCTGCACTCACCAGGAGAGTATTCAGTTCACAGAGAAAAGACATTAAGTAACAAATAAAAAAAAATTTTTAAAAAAACAACGCTATGATAAGACCAGGGAGAGAGATGATGGAAATAAAAAAAAAAAGCTTTATACATTAGTACTATTAATAACATCCCTCCCTTGTTTTTTAACAATGTTTTTGCTTTTTCATTTTTTCAGTGTAATCCAC
The DNA here is from genome assembly GCA_027563665.1 of Antrozous pallidus. Taxonomy (NCBI): domain Eukaryota; kingdom Metazoa; phylum Chordata; class Mammalia; order Chiroptera; family Vespertilionidae; genus Antrozous; species Antrozous pallidus. Next base: position 91,346,223 of record CM050514.1, read on the forward strand.
AATTTGCATAACTATTCATGCCCTGAGATATGACTACAGATTTGGAGTTGGATGGAGGAGAAGAGTTTTCTAATAGCTAGCCTAGTACTAAAGAGAAATTAACTTTCACCAGTAAATTCTCCCAAATCAATTACCCATTGGAGGAAGGGTAATTATTTTACCCTTCCTATATTATTTTACCCTGACCTATATTATTTTCTTTAGTGGCAATTCTTATAAGTAAATTATACTTCTATAATATGGCTTTTTTGAAAAATGCTTCTTTTTTTGTTTGTTTTGTTACTCCTCACCTGAGGATATATTTCCATTGATTTTTAGAGAGAGTGGAAGGGAGGTGGAGAGACACAGAGAGAAATATCAATGCACAGGGCAAGGGATCAAGCCTGCAAAACAGGTACATGCCCTTGACTGAAATCAAACCCGGGACTCTTCAGTCCTTGGCCTGATGCTCTATGCCCGCAGCCAACTTGGCTCGGGATGAAAAATGCCTCTTAACCAATGCTTAGCAACAAATTGTTACAAGTTCTAAAACTTCTAAGTTATCTTTTCACAATGGGTTTCCATGAAAAGATGTTGCCTTAAGTGTGTACACACACACAAAAAATAATTGCCTAGTTTTTCTTTATTCGGAATAATGTCTTCAACATGCTAATTCGCTTTGTTATTCTCCAAAAGGCAGACAGTTTCAGTAGATCCTTATTTTTAAGATCTATCTTATATACCCTACATATGACCATTTTGAAATCAAGATCTATTTTTAAATCATCATGCAAGTTCATTGTAATATTTTTATACCTAAAAACAAAACAATAAATATATGTTCTTAAGTCTGTGATACTTATCTCCATTTATTGTTACAGTATAATTTTCTAAACAATAAAATTGACCCTTTTATCATGCAACTTTACAAGTTTTGACAAATACATACAGTTGTGAACTAATAATACAATCAAGATTTAGAACAAATTAACCCATTCCTTTGGAGTCAACAACTTTCCCAGCCCCAGCTCCTGGAAACCATTCATCTATTTTCTTTCCCTGTTTTTTTCTTTTTCAGACCTGATATAAAAGGAATCATACACTATCATAATAATTTTTAAATCTAGCTTCTTGCATTAAACATAAGCATTTGAGATTCTTCCACATCTAAATATATAAAGAGGTAATTTGCAAATTAGCTGGGACGCCTTAAGGCATCACAACTGGCTCAAGATGTGTGGGAGGGGACTGCGTGCCACCCCCACCCTAGCGGACAAACACAGGGGATGGGGGCATGCTTCCAGCGGCTGCGGTGGCCTTGGAACATGCCCCTGGTAGGTGGTGGTGGCAGCCAGAGTGAAGAAGTCCAGGTCCCAGGTACCTGGCAGCAGCAGGAGAGAAGCAGCCTGGGTTCTGGGTGCTGGAAGGAAGCCGGTGCCGGCAACCATGGGAAGAAAGGCCTATTCTTGCACAAATCCTCATGCATTGGGCCTCTAGTTGTTGTATAAGACAGTAGGCACTGGAGTAAACAGCTCAGTGCCTGGGAATGGGCATGAATATTCTTCTGCCAGGCCTTCTCTGTTGGGTATATGTCAATCTAGTCAGGAATTCAACTGAGTTTGGGTTGTATTATTATTGTTTGCCCTTAGGGTACTACAGGTTTCAAATTTCTCTAGTTTAACTTGTGTTTTGGATGGGAACTGTGGTACCAGATTATTTTTGTCAATGCCTGCTCCACAGTCAGTGTCAGATCCTTACTTGGCACTGTGCCTCCTCTCTCTGTCCCTCTCTCAAAACTAGATGTTACTTATTATTCTGTGCTTATTGGCCTCATGGTGGGGTGCAGTGGGGAAAGGAAATTCTCTGTTGTTCTGACTTGGCCTCAGTCAAGCAGGCACTGTATCTTGGATTCAGGGTGAAGAATTATCAGTGTGTGTTTTTCCGCTTCCAATCTTTTGCACAGAGAGGATGTTTTTCCATCCCTCCCCCCACTGCAGTGGTCTGGTACCAGTGCCAGGAGATGACAGTGTTTGCTGCCTTCCCCCCAGCACGGTAGGGCTTTGTTCCTGAGGGGAGAAAACTAGATAGATTTCAGAGGCTTTGTACAGTACCAGCAACCGCTTCTATTTCTATCCCTCAGGTCTGTTCCATGAAGTTTGCTTTCTCAGGTCTCTTATGTTGTCCAGCTGTCTCTTATGAGAACCTGGCGGGGTCCATGGAGAAGAGCCACGAGTGATGGTGAATTCACCGGTCTAGCCCCTAAGGGGATCCATGAAAATATAGTTCCTTCAAGGAGTAAGGGAGCACAGAACTTGCTTACCAAGCACCGTGCAAGCTGGTAAGAAGAGTTTAGCTAAAATTTGTGACAAATTGCTGAACTCTGAGTGTGGACTAGCACGATAATTGCCCTAAATCCTCAGCTGAGTGTGGACTAGCATTTCGGTTGCCCTAAATCCTCAGCTCGCTGTTGTGGTAAGGATGATAGAGCTATGTTCTTTTTAGCTTTCTAACTATTCTGAAGAAACCAAAAGTCTTGATTGACTTTTATCATGACATATAGCAGTGTTTTGTATTTTAATATTTGTACTACTGAAATAATTTTGAGAGAATAGTCTGCTAATGAATATATTTTAGAATTTGTTTTGCTATTTATAGTATTCTTCTATTCAATAAAACTTATTTTTAGTGGCAACTTATTCTAATGATTCATATAAGGGAAGGAGTGGACAAGTTGTGAGAGTAATCTAAGAAAAATACAACATTTGGAAAGGAGATAGCATCACGCTACCTCCTGATAAGCTGTGCCCTGGCCAGTGCACTAAAGCCTGAAGCAGAGCTCAATATGAGGAATGAAAGTGGCTCTAGATAACTGTGGCACAGGAATAACTTTTCTTTTTTGTAGTAGGTTAGCTTCCAGTTAAGGATTTCTCAGTCCTGATGGATTCCTCATAAGCATAGCACTGAACCCTAAGAATCACTGGTACATCACCAGGATGAACACAGGAGGCATGGGTGATTTTGCTCTTGACCTTGAATTTGTCATCTGCACAGATTGTTTAGGTTTGATGGTAAACTAAGGTTATGGCTACCTTAACACAATCAAGTCATCATTTACACTTGATCTCAACCGTGAACCAACCCAGTTCACATGCATAATATATTTTGAAATATTTTTGTCCCTACATTTTAGTGGACTTTTGGGATGATATTAATGTGTGTGTTCATTTAATAAATATATAATAAATATAATAAATATATACACATATGTATATATGTATACATTTATATATATTTATGTTTGTGTGTGTGTGTATATATATATATATATATATATACAGACATATATAGAGAGAAAGAGAGAGAGAATACTGAATAAAAAACCTGTAAATAGAAAAATATAGAAAAATATATAAAATATGTATTATTTAAAATATATATTAAATGTATACATAATTATTTTATATAATTAAATATTAATTTCTTAAATATGTTCACATGTAATTAAAATATCCTATCTAAGAAAAGAGTAATATGCAAATTGGCCGTACCTCTGCTACACTGGCCGGCCACACCCACCCACCAATCAGGAGCGATATGCAAATTTACCCCAACCAAGATGGCTGCTGCCCAAGGCCAGAAAGCCTCAGCCAGAGGCTTTCCATCCTTGGGCAGGCTGGGGCTGGGGCAGAGCCAACCAGTTATGGGCCCAATTGCAGGGGGATCACTGGCTGGGGTTCCCTGGCCAAGGTCCCCTGCCCAAGGATGGAAACCCTCGGCCAGAGGCTTTTGACCTTGGGCAGACCTGAATGAGCCATTCCAAAATCCCCTGAGGGCTCCCAGTATGTGAGAGGGGCATGTTGGGCTGAGGGACTACCCACCCCAAGTGCACGAATTTTATGCACCAGGCCCCTAGTTTTATATATTTAATACAAAAAATACAGGGTATCCTAAAAATGTTTACAGACTTTGAATAATTATAAAGGCAATGATTATTAAATTACTTTTCATTTTCAAAATGTAATAGAATCAATTGTAAAGTGTGTATACATTTTTTGTGACACCCTGTATATATAATGTAAACATATAAAATTATCTATACTAATAAAAGGATAATATGCTAATTAGACTGGGAAACCAGCCAAGGTAGGCAGTTGGAGGCAAGAAAGCTGGTGGGAGGGCAATTGGGGGTGAGAAGGCAGAATAGTTAGGAGCAATCAGGCAGGCTGGGCTGAGGGACAATCCCCCTGCATGAATTCCACTAGTACATGTATAAAAAAAATAGAGAGAAATATACAGTATATTGACATTTTCTGTACAATTCCTGAATCTTTTGTTTCTTAAATAAAGTAAGCTACTTGCACTGAAAACCCTCTCGATTATTTCAGTGCACAGCAGGCAAAGTGACCCAAATCATATTCCAGCCAAAGCGTCACAGGAGGAGTCTTTGGAGGAGTGGCATGAGTTTGGGGTGCAGTTTTGCTTGTTGTTATTATTCAGAGCAATAATTAGGTACTTTCCAGATTACTTACTGTACTCTTTAAAATAGTCATCACTTTTAGTGGTTTCCAAATATCATTTCTAGTTGCACCTTTATCTTTTTTTTTCTTCCTTTGGAAACTTTAGGTTTTTAATAAATTATTACTCTGCATTCTATGTGGGCTTGTACTTTCAAAGCACATATGTCAATATTAAATGCCATGGTGGCATTCTGGGCCTTAATGGTAAAATTGAGTTACATGCATAACTGCAAGTTTCAGATAAGTAGAAGCATATAAGTAGAAGCATGTTTACACTTACAACTCTAAGCATCCAATTACACACATAGTTTGTTTTGGCTTTCCAAATGAATAGAGTAAATTCTGAATATAAAGATCTTGATGCATTTGTTTCTCAATATAATGAAACCACAAATAAATTGTTCCTGTTGATGATGCCGTCAGCACAAAACTAAGGAATGATAATTCATTCAAAGAATCACTCAAATAAATATAAATTACAATAAGTACTAGGGAAAAGTTGTGGAAAATCCCACTGGAAACAGAGTACTCTCTACAGATCCTTCTTGACTTACAATCAAGTTACATCCTGATAAGCCCATCATAAATTGAAAATATTGTAAGTCAAAAATGTATTTAATATTACACTTAGAGTATCAGCTGCTTTCCCTTGTGTTCCCGTGCTGACTGTGGGATCTGTGGCTCACTGCTGCTGCCCAGCAGCACAAGAGAGTACTTACCATAACATCACTAGCCTGGAAAAGAGCAAAAATCAAAATTTGAATTAGTATTTATACCAAATGATATCACTTTCAGACTATCATAAAGCCAAAAACTGTAATTCAAACCATCATAAGTTGGGTATCATCTGTATTATGTATGATTTTTCATATTCAGCTGTTGATGTGTGCTAGGCATATTGTGTGCTTTTATCCTCACAAAATTCCTTTGAGTGACTGTGACTATTGTTTCCATTTTATGACTGAGCCATGTGAAGCTTGGAGAGAGAAAACTCTTTGCTTAAGTCAGGATACTATTAATTGATATTACTGAAAGTATATTCAGCTTCTCTAAGCCTAAGTCACAATTCTATTTGAAGTAATTTTTAAAAAGCTATCACACCAGGAAAAAAAGTGTCTTTAAGTCAAATTAGTCATGAGGTGTTGTTTATCTTGCTTTATTTCGACATAACAAATATCTGGTCATAGAGAAAGAATTCTTTATTTATGAGTATAATAGAAACTTAGTAAAATCTGCCAGAACCAAACTTCTGTAATGAGATTACACATAACAGATATTTGTATAAAATAAATTATAGAAGATATATAATAGATTTTGTCATTCATCTTTGGTTACTCATCACAGATCTTGATGTCAATCCTTACTCAATCGAATCAAAAAGTCATTTATTTCCAGTTGTGTCCTCCTTTTATTAATCTGTGCAAGGTTCTCAAATTTTTACATTAAGGCCTATAGGACTTACACCAGTTGTTCTTAATTTTGTGCTTGTTAATCCTGCCTTTGATCTTCTGATCCTATAAGTAGAACTTATCAGTATACTTTATTTCTGGGGTAATAGTTCTCCCCTTTTTGAATTCTGGATCCGAATCTCAAAGAACCTCAATGGGCTGCTACATTCACTTTGAAAGTGAATTCCCAACTGCTGAGCTCCATGTCACACCTTAAGTAACACTATGTACACCCTGGAAATAGTTGTTAAGGAAGTTGCTACTCATGACTAGAATACATAGATTGCAAATTTTGTGTAGCTTTGTCTTTGGATAAGACTAAAGTCAAAGGAACAATCTCAACCCCAAAATTTTCATATTGAACAATTATTTTTGTAATCTTGATAAGATTAAATGATTACAGACTCCAATTACATAAATGTATAATATTTCTATTATAAACTCATATATCTTGCAAGGTTAAAAGTTTCTGGTTTTTCATGAGTACTTTGGCAGATATGAATCTATTGTTTGTTTTTCATATATTCCAAATTTTTGCAAATGTTGAAAATTTATACAATATCTGGGTCTATAACTTGGGCTTTTATTTCATTACTAAAATGAGAAGAGCATTTTTTTGGAGTTCCATAAATGAAGTGACTATATTTAACAACAATGAAAAAGACAGCAGGGGGGCAGTTAGGGACAACCAGATTGTCAGGCAGAGGCAGTGAGAGGTGATCAGGCTGCCGGGGGGGGGGGGGCAGTTAAGGGCAATCAGGCAGACAGGCAGATGAACAGTTAGGAACCAGCGGTCCCAGATTGTGAGAGGGATGTCCAACTGCCAGTTTCAGACTAAAACTGACAGTCACATATCCCCCAATGGGTACCAAATTGGAGAGAGTGCAGACTGGGCTGAAGGGACCCCTTCCGCCATACACAAATTTTGTACACTGAGACTCTATTCCTATCTAATAAAAGAGAAAGATGCAAATTGACCATACCTCAAGCCATGCCCACAGCCATGACCATCAGCCAATCAGGAGAAGATTATACAAATAAACCCCAACCAAGATGGCTATAGCCACCAAGAGCAGGAGGAAGGCTTGGGTTTCCCAACAATGGAGGAAGCCAAGCTTTCTGCCTGCCCTTGCTGGCCTAGGCCTCCACTCAATGCTACAAAGTTTCAATTATAGAATTAAAATAACCCCCAACAGCAATGGCTATCGCCACAAAGTGAGAAGAAGGCTTGGCTCTGCTCCAGGCTACAAAGTTTCAATAGTAGAATATAAATTAATCCCAGATACCAGGGCCTCCACTTTGGTCACTGGGTGTGTGGCCAGCCTGCAAACCTCCACAGGCCCCTCACCCAGGCTCCTTCACGCTCCAAGAGAACCCCCACCCTGATCTGGGACACCGTTCAGGGCAAACCAGCTGGCCCCCACCCATGCACCAGGCCTCTATCCTGTCTAATAAAAGAATAATTTGCAGATTGACCATCACTCCAACACACAAGAGAGCTGGCCCCATGTGGTCAAAGATCCTGCCCCTGTGTGGATACGAGATGGCCACTACAAGATGGCCAGCAGGGGAGGGCCATTGGGAAGGATCAGGACTGCAGGCGAGGGAAGTTGGGGGCAAACAGGCTGACAGGGGAGCTGTTAGACATCAATTAGGCTGGCAGGGTAGTGGTTAGAGGGTGATCTGGCTGGCAGGCAGAAGCAGTTAGGGGCAATCAGGGAGGCAGGCAGGCGAGCAGTTTGGAGCCAGCAGTCCTAAATTGTGAGGATGTCCAACTGCCTGTTTAGGCCCAATCCTACAGGGTTCAGGCCTAACAGGGCAGTCAGACATCCCTCGAGGGGTCCCGGATTGAAGAGGGTGCAGGCTGGGCTGAGGGACACCCCCGCCCCGTGTACCAATTTTGTGCACCGGGCTTCTAGTCTTATCTATAAAAGCCTAAGTGACCAAATGACCAGACAACTGGTCGCTATGATGCACATTGATCAACAGGACGCTCAATGCAGGAGCTTCCCCCTGGGATCAGTACACTCCCACAGCAGGAGAACAGCTCAGCCAGAACCCAGGCTCACAGTAAGGTGCTGTGGCGTTAGCCTATCCCACCTCTGCAGCAGTGCAACTAACCCTTGGCAACAGCAGGCAGAGAGGGGCCAAGATGAGTGGAGTGGCGCGGCACCTGGCCCAGGCTCGGACTCCTCCCTGGCTGCCTGCTGCTTTGTGCATTACTACATCCCCTGGGGGATCCGGATGTGAGAGGGCACCGGCCAGGCTGAAGGACCCCACTGATGCACAAATCTGTGCACCAGCTTCTAGTGATTATATAACTGCTTTAGGTCCTTACAACTACGCACTTTATGATTGCGTTTACATTGCAGCCTCTATAATGTTAAGGGCTTTTTAAATGTTCTACTAAATCTGCTTTTTCCCATTTGCCTTAATTTTTATATGAGGTTTACAGAAATATCAATGTCTCATATTTATTAATGCACTGAGATACATGAGTAATGTTTTATGTCAAATAACACAAAAAAGAATAGCACTATTCCTCCCCATAGTTCATTTTAATTAAAAATGTATTCCTAAATACTTCCTTAATTAGGGGATAATGCTCTATTAATTTGAAACATATCTACTGAGACAGAATAAATTCAGAGAGAGGAACTGACATTACATAAAGCATAACTCATCACCCTGAAGAATACATTATGCCACTGTTTGCAATGTGTGCAGGTTTTACATTATGCATAAAAATACACAAGGCAAGCATACTGACAGATTCAGAGGAAAGACTGTACAGCAAAGGAACTCATGAGGTATACTGTGCAGGTATTTATGCTAATAGTAGAAAAACATTTATAGTTTGCAATACCAAGAGAAAAATAAGCATGATGGATGCATAGACATTCCACAGAAATGTTTTTAACATGTAGTCATTGATTTATTAATGATTAAAAACTTTAATCAGTTTATTAGTAGAACTCCTAAGATTTATTAAACACAATTGTGTGTTAAATACTTAAAACTTTGGAAAAGGAACCAAAAACTAGAAAAACCCAATGTCATTTATCAGGGTGTTTACAATCAAACCAAAGATGCAAACAACAAGATTTAACAGCCTTAAATTATTTACAGTAACCATTCTCAAAACAGGAAATAAAATGTATTTACTAAGAATTCGGAGTATAGAGAAGCCAAGATGGAAGCATAGGTAAACACCTGAACTGCTGCCTCACACAATTTCAAAACTGCAGCTAAAAGACAAGGCGTCTATCACCCAGAACCACAGGAAAGCTGGCAGAACATAAGTTCTTCAGCCAGGAAGGAAAGATGGGAGCATTAGGATGTTCACAAGTGCTGAAAACCTGAGGTGTGGAGGCGCGGGGGCTGGGTTGGGAGCGGGTGACTTTGGGGCTGTTTTCAACCTGAAAGGAAGTGGACTCCTGATTTCTCAGAACCCAAGTTTCTGGGGAGATGCTGGTGACCCAGTCTCATAAAGGGAGAAGCTGGACAGTCTACCATCGGGTCAGAAAGTGAGGGAGGCGCTCTTGCAGAGTCACCCACGACAATCAGTGTTCATTGTGCAGAGATGTGGGGCACAGGACATGGGGTGAGGGGACTTGGAGAAGGTAGAGTAGCAGCCATTGCTGTTTGCCATGCTCTAATCTAGTGACACCCTGAAACCCTGCCCCACCCAATAGCCAAACCCACCCAAGCCTTGTGCAGCGGCATTTGCATATAAATGGCCTGTGCTTTTCCAGCTTATTCTAAAAAGTAGCTCTGGTCAGAACAAGAGAAATCTGCAGACCTCGCTGTAGCCCCTGCTGGGTCACTTCAGACAGTAGCTGAACTGCACCCAAGTGGAGATCCAGAAGCTAAAGTATCTAGAGGTCAGTGTGAGACCACACCAGAATTCAACTCCTCACATCCATAAGTGACACATCAAGAGGAAGACTCAATGAGCACCAAAGCCCCACTGAAGCAAGTCTGCCTCCATAGACATGTCTCCACACAGCAGCTCTTCCACTCCATCAACACAGGGAAGCAGCAGAATAGGGAGACAAGCAGGCATGTCAGGAATGAAAGAAATGGAGGAAATCAGACTATCAGATATAAAGTTCAAGACCACATTTATAAGGTTACTCAAGAATCTTCTAAAAACTGCTGAGAAACTTGATGAGACCCCCCGAGGAGCTTAGTGAGACTTTCAAGGACCTTAATGAGAATGCCAAGAAAATGGAAAAGGACCAGACAGAAATTAAGCATACACTGCCTGAAATAAAGAACATACAGAAATTCAACCGTAGATCAAAGGACTCCAAGAATCAAACCAAAGATCTGAAATCTAAAGAGAAAAAAAAACAAAACACCTAAACAGAAAAACAAAAAGAAAAAAGAATCCAAAAATATGAAGAGAGTGTAAGGAGCCTCTGGAACAACTTTAAGCACACCAACATCAGAATTATTGGGGTGCCAGAAGAAGAGAGAGAGCAAAATATTGAAAACCTATTAGAAGAAATAATGACAGAAAACTTTCCCTACCTGGTGAAAGAAATAGACTTACAAGTCCAGGAAGTCCAGAGAACCCCAAACAAGAGGATTCCAAATAAGTCCACACCACAACACATCATAATAAAAATGCCAACGGCAAAAGACAAAGAATCTTAAAAGCAGCAAGAAAGAAACAGTTGCTTACCTACAAGGGAGTATCCATACGACTGTCAGCTGATTTCTCAACAGAAATTATCCAGACTAGATGGGAGTGGCAAGTAATTTTCAAAGTGATGAACAGCAAGAATCTACAACCAAGGTTATGCTACCTAGCAAGGTTATCATTTAGAATTCAAGGTCAGATTAAGAGCTTCATAGACAAGAAAAAGCTAAAGGAATTCACCACCAAACCAGGATTATATTAAATGCTGAAGGGTATTTTTTAAGAAGAGGAAGAAGAAGAAAAAGGTAAAGATAAAAGCTATGAACAACAAAATGACAACAAATACATACCTATCAACAAGTGAATCTGAAAATCAAGTGAATAAAAAATCTGATGAACAGAATGGACTGATGAATATAATAGCATCAGGGATATATAAAGGGAGTGGACTGACAATTCTCAGGAGGAAGTAGGTGTGAGAAGTGCGGGAAGAGATTGGACAAAAATCTTACATCAATGGATGAAGACAATGGCAGGAAGTAAAGGCATGGCGTGGGAAGGGGGATCTGGTGGAGGGGAGCTATGGGGGGAAAAATAGGAACACCTGTAATAATCTGAAAAATAAAGATTTAGTTAATTAAAAAAATAAAATGAAATAAAATAAAGAATTCAGAGAAAAAAGGTAGGTTATAAGCTAGAATTTGAAATTCAAGGAGAGTTTTCTATTAAGTGAAAAAAGGAGCAGAGCTATTCAACTAATAGAATCATGTCCAAATCAGATTAAAAGTTCAACAGATTTGTAAGTGAAAATACATGTCACGGAAACATGCTTTGAAAATTTTTTTAAAAAGTGAATATCAGTGGAAATAGGTTATATGATGTGTGGAATGGATATCTAAGGGATCAGAGTGACAATTGTTGTTATTTGGACTTTAATATCAAGATAAACATCATAATTGGTTTTTGAATATGGAATCAAATTTGCATTCCTAAAATTATCACCATTTAATTCAGATATAGTATCCCATTCATGTAGTGCTGCTTTAAGTTTGCTAATATTATGCTGAAAGTACTTGCATCTATATTCACAACATACATTATTTTGTAGATTAATTTTCTTGCTGTACCTTTCCATGATTTTAGTAACACTGGCCACAAAAAATAGTTGGGATTTGCTTCAACTGATCATATTATCTGGAAGACTGCATGGAACTAGTATAATTTTGTGTTCCTTAAACATTGTCAAGAATTAATCATTGACTCTATCTCACCTGATTGTGTGTATGTGTGTGTGTGTGTGTGTGTGTGTTCTTTTAGAATAAGGTATTTTAAACAACACATTTGGTAATATTATAAATATAGCTACTGATTTCTTCAGTATGAATTTTCATAATTTATTTCTTTTAAGAAATTTGTAAATTATATTTAAGATGTCACATTTATTGACATAAAAGAGTATTTATGATATTGCAGAATTCATATTTTAATGAAAGAAAAGTGATGCATATCCTTTCATGTTATAATTTGGAAATGAGTGTCTTCTGTCTTCTTTATAAGTCTGACTAGCTGAGATTTATATATTTGTTTGATATTTTTAAAAAATCAACTTTGCCTTGGCTCATATGTCTCTGGGGTTATAGCATTGATCTAATTACTGATGGGTTAGAGGTTTGATTCCCAGTCAAAGGCATGTACCTGATCTGCAGTTCTGATTCCTAGCCCTAGTTGGGGCATGTGAGAAACAACCAGTCATTAATATATGTCTCACATTCACATCGATGTTTCTCTCTCTCCTTCTCCCTGTCCTTCCTTCACTTACAGTCTAACTGAAAAGCAACAGAAAAAAATTATCTTTGGGTGAAGATTATAAATAAACAAATAAAATTTTAAAATCAACTTTGATTTTTTTATTTTGTTCTACTTTTTTCTGTAACATTTTCATTGATCTCTGCCCTTAGCTCTTATAGCTATTATTACTTAATTATGCTTTGTTTGAATTTAACTTTCTTTTATATTATTTCTTACAATTGTAGTTTAGATAATTAATTTAAGATGTCTTTTTTCATGTAAGCATTTAACATTATAAGTTTCCTCCAAATATTGTTAAATTTTCATGTCATTAATTATGTCTGTTGAATTTTTATTTAATTCAAAATGTTGTTGTTTTGTATTTCTAGTATGATATGTTTTGATCCATGTACTACTTAAAAATGTAGTACATATTTTCAAAATATTTGATATTTTCTGGCTATCTATTATTGTAATCTAGTTAAATTTGGATATGGCCATAACACCTACTCTATTATTTGAGTTATTTAAAATATGTCAAGTTTTGCTCTCTTAGTATAAGTTCCATGTGTATTATTTGTAATCTTTATTGTTCAGTTTATTAATTACATCGTTCCCTATTTTTACCCCTATAGCTCCCCTCCACCTGGTACCCATCCCACCCTCTGCCATCACCCCCCTCCACTGTCCTCTCCCATAGTTGCATGATTTTGTCCAGTCTCTTGCTGCACTTCCCACACCCCTTTTCTCCCCAAGAATTGTTAGTCCATTCCCTCTCTATGTCCGTGATTCTGTTACATTCACCAGTTTATCCTGTTCATCAGCTTATTAATTCACTTAATTTTTAGGTTCATTTGTTGATAGATGTGTATTTGTTGTTCATAATTTACACTTTTATCTTTTTCTTCTTCCTCTTCTTAAAGAATATCTTCCAGCATTTCATATAATATTGGTTTGGTGGTAATAAACTCCTTTAGCTTTTTCTCATCTGTGAAGCACTTTACCTGACCTTCAATTCTGAATGATAGCTTTGCTGGATAAGTAATCTTGGTTGTAGATTCTTGCTATTCATCACTTTGAATATTTCTTGCCACTCCCGTCTGGCCTGCATCGTTTCTGTTGAGAAATCCGCTGACAATCATATGGGTACTCCCTTATAGGTAACCAACTGTTTTTCTCTTGCTGCTTTTAATATTCTCTCTTTGTCTTTTGCTCTTGGCATTTTAATTATGATGTGCCTTGGTGTGGTCCTCTTAGGGTTCCTATATATTGGGGTTCGGTGCGCTTCTTGGACTCCTAAGTCAATTTCTTTCATCAGGTGTGGGAAGTTTTTGGTCACTATTTCTTCAAATAGGTTTTCATTGTCTTGCTCTCTCTCTTTTTCTGGCACCCCTATAATTCGGGTGTTGGTATGCTTGAGGTTGTCCCAAAGGCCCCTTACACTATCTTCAATTTTTTGGATTCTTTTGGCTTCTTGCTTTTTCAGCTGAGTGGATTTTACCTCTTTGTATTTCAAATCTTTAACTTGGTTCTTGGGGTGCTCTAGAGTACTTTTAGGTCTTTGTATAATATTTTTTATTTCAGTCATTGTATGCTTAATTTCTGGTTGGTCCTTTTTCATATCCTTGAGAGTCTCATTCATATCCTTGTAGATATCGTTCATTTCCTTGTAGGACTCATTCATTTCGACGTTGGTCTTGTTCATTTCCTTGCAGGTCTTGTTCATATCCTTGAGGGTCTCTTTCATTTCCTTGTAGGTGTTGCTTATTTCCTTATAGGTCTCGACCTTTTCTAAGAGCCTCTTGAAAAGCCCTATAAATGTGGTTTTGAATTCCATGTCCAGTCGTTTTTTTCCCTCCATTTCTTTCACATCTGATTTCTTTCCATGTCTTTGCATGGTGGTTGCTTCCCTGAGTTGGTCAATTAGCTTTGTGTGGTAGACGTCCTACAAGCAAAGAGAGAGGACCCAAATAGCAAAAATCAGAAATGAAACAAGCAAAATAATAACAGACCCCATAGAAATACAAAGGATTGTTAAAAAATACTATGAACAACTCTATTCTAACAAACTAGACAACGTGGAAAAAATGTATGTATTCCTATAAAAATACAACCTTCCAAAACTCAATTAGGAAGATTCTAAAAAGCTCAATAGGCTGATAACTATGGAAGAAATTGAAGCAGTCATCAAAAAGTTTCCAGCAAACAAAAGCCCGGGGCCAGACAGCTTCATAAGGGAGATATACCAAATATTCAAGGAGGAACTAAAACCACACAGTATTCTAAAAAATTCAAGAGGAAGGAACACTTCCAAGATTATTCTATGAAGCCAGCATTACCCTAATACCAAAACCAGATAAGGACAACACAGTGAAAGAGAATTACAGGCCAATATCCCTCATGAACATAGATGCCAAAATCATCAACAAAATTCTAGCAAATCGGATCCAGCAGTACATCAGAAAGTTCATACACCATGACCAAGTAGGATTTATCCCAAGAATTCAAGGATGGTACAATATTCACAAATTAGTAAACATGATACATCACATAAATAAACTGAGAGACCAAAATCACATAGTCATATCAGTTGATGCTGAAAAAGCACTTGACAAAATCCAACACCCTTTCGTCATACAAACTCTCAGTAAGGTGGGAATAGAATGATCATACCTCAACATAATAAAATTGATATATGACAAACCCACAGTCAATATCATACTCAATGGACAAAAACTAAAACCATTTCTTCTAAGAACAGGAGCAAGACAGGGATACCACTCTCACCACTGCTGTTTGACATAGTACTAGAAGTACTAGCCATTGTAATGAGACAAAACGAAGAAATAAAAGGCATCCAATTTGGAAAGAAAAAGTAAAACTGTCCTTATTCACAGATGACATGATACTTTACATAAAAAACCCTAAATACTTCTTCAAAAATTATTAGACTTAATAAATGAATTCAGCAATGTAGCAGGATGCAAAATTAATACCAAGAAATCAATGGCATTTCTTCACACCAATAGTGAACTTATAGAGAGACTAAAAAAGCAATCCGTTTACTATCACACCAAAAAAATTAAAATACCTAGGAATAAACTTAACTAAGGAGGTAAAAGACCTATATGTAAAAAACTGCAGGACACTTAAAAAAACAGATAGAGGAAGACATAAACAAACGGAAGAACATACCGAGTTCATGGATTGGTACATTCAACATCATCAAAATTTCCATGCTACCCAAAGCAATCTATAAATTTAATGAACTCCCCATTAAAATACCAACAGCATATTTCAAAGACCTAGAACAAACTTTTCAAAAATTCATCTGGAATAAAAAAAATAGCCCAAATAGGTGCAGCAATCCTGAGAAAAAGAACAAAATAAGTGGGATCTCAATACCAGATATTAAACTGTATTACAAAGCCACTGTTCTTAAATCAGCCTGGTACTGGCACAAGAAAAGACTTATAAATCAATGGAATAGAATAGAGTACTACTTCATGTAATACTTTAAACAATAATAAAAGAAAAATGTAGAACCTAGAAATCTACACAAATCACTATGCCAAATTGATATTTGACAAAGAGGTATGAACTTACAATGGAGTCAAGACGGTCTCTTCAATAAATAGTGTTGGGAAAATTGGACAGATAGATGCAAAAAAATGAAACTAGACAACAAAGTTATACCATATATAAAAATAAACTCAAAATAGATAAAGGACTTAAACATAAGACTGGAAACCATAAAAATACTAGAGGAACGCATAGACAGTGAAATCTCAGGCATATGCTGAAGCAATTTCTTCACTGATACAGCTCCTAGGGCAATGGAAACTATGGAGAAAATAAACAAATGGGACTACATTAAAACAAAAAGCTTTTGTACATCAAAGGATACCACCAACAAAACAACAAAAAAGCCCACTGCTTGGGAGAACATATTTGCCAAAATTATCAGCAATAAAGGTTTAATCCCCAGCATTTACTGGGAATACATACAATTTAACAAATGGAAGATAAACAATCCAATCAAAAAATGGGCAATGGTCCTAATAGATACTTTTCAAAAGAATACAAAAGGAAGGTCAAGAGACATATGCAAACATGCTCAAAGTCACTAATTATTTGAGAGATGCAAATCAAAACAATGTGGTATCATCTCACCCCTATCAGAATAGCTATCATCAACATATCTACAAATGACAAATGTTGGGGGGTATGGGAAGAAAAAGGAACTCTTGCACTGCTGGTGGGAATGCAGACTGGTGAAGCCACTGTGGAGAACAGTATGGAATTCCCTCAAAAAACTAAAAATGGAACTACCATTTGACCCTGTGATCCCTCTTCTAGGAATATATCCCAAAAGCTAGAAACACCAATCAGAAAGGATATATGCACACCTATGTTCATTGCAGCATAATTGACCATAGCTAAGAGTTGGAAACAGCCTAAATGCCCATCAGCAGATGTGTGGATTAGAAAACATCTACACAATGGAATACTATGCTGAGGTAAAAAAGAAGAATTCTTCCCATTTGCAACAGCATGGATGGAACTGGAGAGCATTGTGCTATATGAAATAAGCCAGTCAGAGAAAGATAAATATCACATGATCTCACTAATTTATAGAATATAATGAACAACATAAACTGATGAACAAAAACAGATCCAGGGACAGAGAAGCATTGATCAAACTATCAAACCTCAGAGGGAAGGTAGGGAGGGTTGGGGCAAGGGGGAGAGATCAACCAAAGGACTTGTATGCATGCATAAAGGCATAACCAATGGACACAGACACCAGGGGGTGAGGGCATGAGTTGCGGGGGGGGCATTGGAAGATTAATGGAGGGATGAGGACACATATGTAATACATTAATCAATAAAGAAATTTAAAAAATAAAATAAAATCATAGATTTATTGTTATGACTATACATATTCACAATTGATATATCTTCTTGAATAATTTACCATTTTATTTTATGTATTTTTAATTACTAATAATATTCCTTGTTGAGAAATCTATTTTGTCTGATATTAATAAGGTACTACAATTTTTAATTAGTGTTTATAATACATATCCTTTCCAAAATTTTACTGTTAAACTATATGTAGATGTTTATATATATATATATATATTTACATTTTAATATATACATATATATTTAAATTTTTGTGTGGGTACAGCATATAAATAAGTCTTGCTTGTTAAAATCCAATTCAAAAATCTTATTTTAATTGTTTTGTTAATGACATTTACATTTAATGAAACTTTATAGGAGTGGATTTATATCTACAATCCAAATAATTCTTTTCTACTTAATTTATTTTTTATGTATTTATTTTGTCCACTTACATGAATGATTAGTACAACTTATTTTATGATATCATGCTTTCTGAATAATGACCAAATTTTTAACTATTATTTCTATTTTCAATTGTCATCTTATTTAATTGTGTCCTAACTTCAAATAATATTATAAATTGTGCCCTCAACCAGGAGTTCTGCTGAGTTTGCTTGACCATTTGCTATGATGTGCACTGACCACCAAGGAACAGACACAGCAACCTATAGGTTAGCTTGCTGTGGGCACTGGTAGGCTGAACTGGAAAGAAAGGTGTAAGGTGAAAGTTGTCAGGAAGCTCCCAGGGATTGGCCCAAGCCTGAGGTGTAGGCAGAGGGATGCAGGTGGGAGCCAAGAGGGACCAGGTGGTACATGAGGCTGCTAAACATGATCTGAGAGACATGGACTACACAGCCCTCCACATCCTGTGGTGTCCTTTTATTTGTTAAGTTTCCTTTTATTTGTTAAGTTTCACTAACTACTCCAGGAGAGTGGGTAGAACCATTACAGAGGAATAGGCTGGGCACGCCTCAGGCTCCTAAGGATGCACAAGAGAGGGGGCGGGATTGAATTAAAGAAACCCTGTCCAAAACTTGAAAGGAAGCAGGAGGCGGTGAGGGGCAGAGTGTGACAGCTGTGCAGGGGCCTAGAAAAGCTGCTGGGTGTGGGCAGCCGAAGAGCCCAGTGCCTCTCCCATGGGACAGGCTCCACATCCCTTCCTCATTCTCCCCATGACCCATCACCCCAGCTCTCCAAGGCCCCATCTGGTCTCACCCTCCCCCCACAGCCTCACCCCACCCCTCACAGACTTTGGGGAACTCTGCCCCTGGAGGAAAAAGGGGGAGGCTGAAGACAAGAGGTCGCAGGAGGAGGAGATAAAGCAGGGCCCACCAAGTTAGATGGAGGAGAGGGAGGGAGAGACCCTACAGGACTGGGGACAGAGATGGTCAGGGAAGGAGGGCCATGAGAAAGTGTCACGCTTGGTTGAAGTAGAAATCCTGACCCCATTTTATAGACCCCAGCAGAGTGTGTATATGGGGAAGAAGGGGGCAAAGACAAAAGAGGGTGTGAAGGGACTGGCTAGAGAGCAATAATGTTTGATTCATGGCCTATTTATTTTTATTGTGTTAATATGTTTTTATTGATTTCAGAGAGAAAGGCAGAGGGATAGAGAAATAGAAACATCAATGGTGAGAGAATTGATCTGCTGCCTTCCACAAGCCCCTTACTGTGGATTGAGCCTGCAACTCAGGAATGTGTTTCCTTGACTGGAATTGAACCCAGTACCCTTCAGTCCACAGGCTGTGGCTCTATCCACTGAACCAAACCACCTAGGGTGACCCATGGCTTATTTAAAACCGCTGCAGTAGTCTGAGCAGGGGTCTCATCACTATGGTGTTACCTGATAATGAGGGTGTCTCTCCTTATGTTGAGGTAATCAGAACTGCATTGAAGTAAAGACACACCCATGGAGCCTACAAAGGGTTTCTATGCACACGATGCAATTTATTTCCTGTGGCAGCTGAAGAGGGTGAGTAAAGCCTTGGAAAGACATGAGATCTCCAAGACTAGGGGTTGGAGAGAAAGTGCGTGCTGAATGTTCCACACCGTGAGTTACAATCTATCTATATCTATATCTATATATATATATATATATATATATATATATATATATATATATATATGCCTAATATGCTAAGCATCCGACCGAGCTGTTAACTGACTGGTCGCTATGACATACTCTGACCACCAGGAGGCAGATGCTCTGACCAGTAGATTAGCTTGCTGCTGGGTTTCAGCCAATGGGGACTGGGTGAGATGGGGCCAGACATGCCCTAGAGCCCTCCTGTGGTCCCTCCCTGACCACTGGCCCTGATCAGCCCTGATCACTGGCCAGGCAAAGGAACCCTGCCTGTGCATGAATTTTGTGCACTGGGCATCTAGTCAATTATAAGATGAAAAATTCTTCTTACAACAGTGTACTCTACTTTCTTATTTTATCCTATTTTACTGTTAGTCTGTAAACCACATTGTTAACATTTTTGCTTTAGATAGCAATTATATTTGGAGTGATTTAAAAGTCCCTTTGTCTATTTCTCCCTAGGGTACCATATTCTAACAGTAATTTCCATTCAATCTTGAACACATCACTAAAATTTTACCGATATTCTTATATGCCTGTATGACACCTACTGTCTCTTCCTAACCTCTACCCAAGGTGACCTAAAGCTCACTCTGCATCTCCTCTTGGAAAAATGTGTCCTTCCTTAGATTTCAGACTACTTGTTTACTCTGAATCTTGCCTCATTTTGTACTTCTATTCATGGTAGCTATAGTAGCAATCAGAAAGAGAAAAAATCTTATTTTAAAAGCATTCCACCAAATAATTGTCTGATAGTAATAAGGTTAATAATTAAAAAATAATCTTAAAATATTGATATTTTCCAGATAACTCAAAATATTATTAAATGGGTATAAGCATTAAGCAATAACAAATGCTAACATTTTCACAAAGTGAGACAACCAGATATCATATGCCTCTTGATGGAAGAACACAATAACATTTAGAGATGTCAAAACGACCTTAATTCTGTACCCATCTTCCAATTTGCAGGAAATATGGAGGAGAAAAAAAAAAAAGCATGCATCATCAAAATCCAGAGATAGTAAACTCTACAGGTCAAATAGCCTGGGTTCTTCAAAAAGATAATTGTAAAGAAATACAACCCAAACCGGTTTTGCTTAGTGGATAGAGCCTCGGCCTGTGGACTGAGGGGTCCCAGGTTTGATTCCAGGCAAGGGCATGTACCTTGATTGCGGCACATCCCCAGTGGGAAGTGTGTGGGAGGCAGCTGATCAGTGTTTCTAACTTCCTATCCCTCTCCCTCTCTGTAGAAAATCAATAAAATGTATTATATATATATATATATATATATATATATATATATATATATATATATTCAACTTTTGCCGAGACCAGTTTGGCTCAGTGGATAGAGCATCGGACTGCAGACTGAAGG
Source organism: Antrozous pallidus (assembly GCA_027563665.1). Taxonomy (NCBI): domain Eukaryota; kingdom Metazoa; phylum Chordata; class Mammalia; order Chiroptera; family Vespertilionidae; genus Antrozous; species Antrozous pallidus. The sequence goes on from CM050514.1 coordinate 91,366,975, forward strand.
GTCCTGGGTTCGATTCCGGTCAAGGGTATGTACCTTGGCTGCGGGCACATCCCCAGTAGGGGGCGTGCAAGAGGCAGCTGATCGATGTTTCTCTCTCATCAATGTTTCTGACTTTCTATCCCTCTCCCTTCCACTCTGTAAAAAATCAATAAAATATATATTTTTTAAAAATACAGGAGGATTTATGAAATAATGGAGATTCAGTAAAAGTAAATAGTACAAAAAGAAGTGGACTAAAGGATGGTGTCTAGGAATGCATATTTGGGTCATTCAACTATTAAGAAATATAAAAAGTGATTAATATGAATTTAAGAAGACTGACTAATTTACAGAGGGAAGGGGGGAACAGTTGTGATTAGGAAGATTTATATCTAAATCAGGAAGATTTTTTAGAATTTATACCAAGCAACACCAAATTCCAGAAACACCATTTTGTGGGGGGGGGGGGGGCGTCTAAGGGAAGAAGTTTCAGTATATTACAAATAACTGGAGTCTACAGTAGTTTTATCATGTGGTGGTTTAGTTTAAACTGTGGAGCCAGACTGCTAAGTTCCAATCCCATGTATATTCTGGCATCAGAACTTTGGACACATTTCATCTGCAAAATAGAGATGGCTGCACTCAGAGGTTTGCCATGAGTATTAAAAGAAATACTTTGGAAAAATAGTTTGACGTTTTTTAAATGGGATACAGAATCTTTGTGGTATTATTCAGGAGTGACCCTGCACATTTTTATTGTCATTCCAGCAAGGGTCTCTATTTCATCTAGGAAAAACTTCAAAAGTGAGATATTATAGCCTTATGAGTTGAAAGTTGAAAGGTAAAATGTAAAACTTCAACTGAAGTGCAAATATTCAGCTTGAACTAAATTCAAATAGCATAAATATTTCTTCCAGATGAAATGGCAAATATTTTTCAAACACTATTACATTCTTCAGGCTCCACCAGTTTTATTACTAATTTTTGTTCAATATCCTCAGTGTGAGGCCCCTTTATCCCTCACTTTCTTCACATGACACTTACTTAGAGTTTTTGAGGAACCTTTTAGGAAAAGCAAGCTTTGTGTTGACTGCTATGGTTATTTGAAATTTCATGGAACATTATTGTGAAGGCCATGTTGAATAAACAGAGGCAAACTTGATTAAACTGATTTTCTTATAGATGTAATTAAACATTGCATAGCTCTTTTCACATTAAATTTGGGGTTCATTTTTATATACAGCTTGTACAAACAATTGATACATTTGGATATAGTTTAATTTAATGGTTCATTCTTTTACAATAGTAGTTTTAAAATAGGTTTTATATTTATGGTAATTATTCTTTGATAGTCAAATATTTAAAGGTAATGTGTTTTACCTTACTTTATTGGGAAATATTAATTACATCCTGGTCTCCTGAAAGATAAGGACTTAGCAATTGTTTTCATATTTTTCAAATTACTTTCTGAAGATAAATACTCACTGATAGGGAACGAAATGACACCTGTCTGAGGGGAAGGGGTTTTCAGCATTGAATGAAAAATGTGAAGGGATTAAGAAAAAAAAAAAACACAACCTTATAGACTCAGACAACAGCATGATGCTTACCAGAGAGGAAGGGGGGTGGGGTAAGGTAGAAGAGGATAAAAGGGGGATAAATGGTGACAGAAGGAGACTTGACTTGGGGTGGTGAACACTCAATACAATAAACAGATGAGGTATTATAGAGTTGAACACCTGAAACCTATATAATTTTATTAACTAACGTCACCCCAATAAATTCAATAAAGAAAATAAGCTTTGGGAATTTTTGTTTTTTTGGCATAATTCCTTTGCTCTGTCACAAATAGTTAAAATATGCATCATCATAAAAATCATTGATTCAAAATGTTACCCTGTCTAAAATATATTTTATTATGAAAGTCATAGAATGTTTTTAAAGTTTATACATTATAGAAATGTATAGTATTCATAGGTATAGGTTCCAGTAAATCCAACCCCTAGAAATAATTACTATCAACATATGACTCAAAAGTATCTTTTGCGTACAAATCACTTGTGTGTGCACATACAGCTTACGTGTGAGCATACTATTCCTAATTAATCTACCTTTGTAGATCAATGAAATATTTCTCCATGTAAAAGTTTATGTAAATGCAAAATAAAGTTTACATGTGTATATTTATATATATCAGAGGCCCAGTGCATGAAAATTCATGCACTGGAGGAGGGGTCCTTCAACCTGGCCTGCCCTCTCTCACAGTCCAGGAGACCTCAGGGGTGGGAGGTGACCTGGATGTCAGAGGAAGGCAATGCCCCCATCACACCTCTGCTGCCGCCACTATCGACAGCTCAAGCCTCAGGCAGCCCTAATTACCTGAGCCTTAGGAGGCCCTGGGCAGCTAGGTAGCCATGATCTGAAGCTTGCCTGCACCTCAGGTTGGCACTGGGCAGCTGGGGGGCTGAGAGAACTGGAGGGCTCTGGTGGTAGTTGCGTGGAGTGTCCAGATCCGCCTGGGGCGGGCCCGGCCATGCCATACACCTGCCGCCCCAGGAGGACTGAGGGTACTGGGCGCCACTATCTTGTGGTTGTGAGCACTGCCATATTTGAAGGTGTGGCAGTCAATTAACATATTCCCTTCTTATTGGCTGTGGATGCCGCCATCTTTGTGAGGGTGTGATGGTCAATTAGCATATTCCCTCTTTATCAGATAAGATACACACCCACACACACACATACATATATATGCGTGTATATATATGTATGAGTGTATATATATGTGTGTGTATATATATATATATATATATATATATATATATGATTAATGCAGCTTTTAGCACTTGATAAAGAAGTTTCAAACAAAAAGTTAAGAAAAATTTTTGAGAGAGAGACCAATACAGAAAGCACTATTCACACTGGCCCATAGCATATTTAAAAGCCATTCACTGGAATGGCTACTGCTTCATATTTTATTTAGTAATTAGATATATTAACAAGATCCAGTCCCTAGTGACACTGTTCAGAAGAGCAAGGCCAGTCATCTCAGAACATTCTTATCCATAGCGATGGGTAAAAGAAATAAATATTTGAGTCTCTGTTTTATAATCTTTTTCATAGTAGCTTAGCATATGTCTCAACTGCATTGGGACATTTTTATGCCACATCTTTATAGACAGAGAGCTATGAGAAAAGAGATATTAGAATGTATTTATTCACTATTTATTCAATTAGTCATTTATTCAATAAATCTTTATTGAAGTACTAGGTACTGAGCATTATGCAGGGCACAAGGGACACAGCACTGAGCACTGACACCAGTTCTGCTCTCAGATGAGCATCTCATCAAAAATCCCATCTAATAAAGAAGGAATATGCCGGGCAGAGGGACTCCCCATCCAGTGCATGAGTTTTCATGCACCAGGCCTCTAGTTACAAATAAAAGTCTAAAAATTACTTATATGTGTTACCTGTTTCAATGTTAGGAACCTGTTGATAAAGTGAAAATAAAAGATTAGTCTGAATCACAAATATTTATTACCTAATAGCTGCATAAAAGAAAAAAGTAAGAATGCAAAGATACCCCAGATAATAATGTCCTTGATTACCCCAGAGTCTGTGAGAGAAAATAAGGAGTAAAATTGTACTTACTAAGCAAGGCAGTATGTTGGTACCACATAAGCAGTAAGAGATGAATGAGTGTATCATAGGCATGACTAAACCTGCCAAATGGTTTTCTAATGTAATGACAGATGTAATGCAAAACAATACACTGCTTCACAGTGTGCGCACCTACTAATAGAAAACATCTACATCTGAGTCATGAAAAAAATGCATTGAAGTTGTATCAAGCTAAACATATTCTTTTTTTTCCACATAAACATTGATTACGAGTCTTCCTGACTAGTGGTTTCAATCACGATTTGATTTAAATTATATCTTTCTTATAGAAGATTTGTCCAAACACGTAAGGCAAATCTTCTCCTAAAGTCTTACAGGCTTTAAATCAATCAGTAAGTATAATTTTAACAAAGGTAACCACAAAACTTACGTTTCCAAGTTCTAACTTATTATTGTGAAAAATTGCTGAATACTCGGGATGAGTTCAATCAAAGCTTGTCTAAGTTCACTCCCAGGTCTGTGATCTTTGAGGAGAGGGGGGGGGGATACAGAATGCACTGGAAAACAAAGACTTACTTGTCCAACCCTCATGAGGAATGATGGCACAGAAAACTAACCTGATTTTTGATCCAATGTTTTGAGTTTGAAATTTAGGCTGTTGTTACTATGCATTAGTGGCATTTAGAAACTCTTGTCCTTGTATACTTCACAGAGCTAGAACAAATACATAAAAAATTTACATGGAACCATAAAAGATACCAAATAGCTGCAGCAATCATGAGAAAGAAGAATAAAGTAAGTGGGGTCACAATGCCAGATATACAATTATACTACAAAGCCATTATAACCAAAATAGCCTTGTACTGGCACAAGAACAGGCATATAGACCAATGGAACAAAACAGAGACCCCAGAAATTGACCCACACCGTTACGGTCAATTAATATTTGACAAAGGAGGCAAGAACATACAATGAAGTAAAGACACAGGCAAAAATATAAAATTAAACCACCAACTTACACCATACACAAGAACAAACTCAAGGTGGATGAAAGACTTGAATGTAAGACATGAAACCATACAAATTTTAGAGAACATAGGTATAAAATATCAGACATCTCACACAGCGATATGTTTATGTATACATCTCCTAGGGCAAGAGAAACTTCTTAGAAAATATATAAATGGGACTGCATTAAAATAAAAAAAAACTTCTGTACAACAAAAGAAATAACCATCAAAATGAAAAGGGAACCCAATGTATAGAAGAACATATTTGCCAATGATACATCTGATAAGGGGTTAATCTCCAAAATATATAAAGTACTCATACAACTCAAGAAAAAGAAGACAAACAATCCAATTAAACAACCCATTTACAGAAGAACTGAATAGACACTTCTCCAAAGAGGACATACAAATGGCCAAGAGACCTATCAAAAAATTTTCAGTCACTAATCATCAGAGAAATGCAAATTAAAACCACAATAATATATTACCTCACATCTGTCAGAATCAACAAACAACAAATGCTGGCAAGGGTGTAGAAAAAAAAAACACTATTTCATTACTATTAGGAATACAGACAGGGGCAGCCACTATACGTAGAAAACAATACGGAGTTTCCTCAAAAAATTAAAAATGGAACTTCCCTTTAACCCAGAAATCCCACTCCTGGAAATATATCCTAAAAACCCCAAAGAACCAATCAGAAAGAATATATGCATCCCTAAGTTCATAGCAGTGTTATTTATAATAGCTAAGAATTGGAAACGGCCCAAGTGTCCATCAGTACACAAATGCAAACAAAGCTGTGATATATTTACACTATGGAATACTATGCAGCTGCAAAAAAGGGGATTTTTTTTTTTTACCCTTTGGGACAGTGTGGATGGACCTGAAAATATTATGCTAAATTAAATAGGCCAATCTGAGAAAGACAAATATAACACGATCTCACTTATTCATGGAATCTAATGAGCAGAATGAATTGACCAACAAAATAATACTCAAAACATGGAGACATGGAACAGGGGGATATACCTTTATGTGGAGTTGTGAGGATGAGGAGAGATAAACCAGATAACGTATATATTTACAGGTATAGCCCATGTACACAAGAAATAAGGTAGTGAAAACCTAGGGAGGAGATGGCTAGGTGGGAAAATGGGCGAAAGAAATGGGGGAGGGGAGACATCTGTAACACTATTAATAATAAAAAGTATATTAAAAATAAACAAGTAAAGTCATGTGCATTGCATGTTGGATGAACCAGAGAAATTATTACATTAGAAAATAATCATTTCATGTATACACAGCTGTTGCTTTGTTCTGAGAGAACCCTCTCAAGCTTTGGGATATGATTAAATAGCAACTTCTATGATTTTCTTTGGGAGAAGAAAAAAAAGTGCAAAAACAGCATAACTTTTCAGCTTTTACTCTTATGGTTTAAATTAAAATTTCAAAATGTTTGCAAATATTTTAAAATCACACACACACACACACACACACACACACACACACAATACAAATTCAACTCTTATCTTAACCTCCAGAGAGGTGGAGAGCTGAAATCTAATAAAATTCTGGAAAATAAGTAAAAGACTTAAAGATAAAGATAGAAAGAGATGGGGGGAGAGAGAGAGAGAGAGAGAGAGAGAGAGAGAGAGAGAGAGAGAGAGAGAGAGAGAGAGGGAACTTAGTGATTTCAAAAGTGATTTTGCAGACATTTAGTGTTGAAAAATTGCTTAAATTAAGATTTCTCAATTTTCAGGGCTTATAATATTAAATCATAATGCTGTAGACTGAAATCTTTATCCATCAAAATTGATATGTTGAATCCTAATCCCCATTGTAATGGGGTCTTTTGGAGGTGCTAGGTCATAAAAATGGACCCCTCATGAATAAGATGTCTGAGTGCTCCCTCACCCCTTCCACCTGTGAAGACACATTGAGTAGCAGGAAACAGACCCTCACAAGACACCACATCTGATGGCACCTTGACCTTGACTTCCCAGCCTCCTAACCTGTGAAAATAAATACTGTTGGAACCACCGAATCTAGTGTATTTTTGTTACAGTAGCCCTAACAGACTAAGTTTCATGAGAAGAGATACAAAGTCTCTTATTCCAGTCACCCTCTGAATCTCAAGTTAGTCTTTGTGACACACCTATTTATGCAAATTTGCATTCACACATATAAAGTATAATCGAAGAATGCACATTTTCCAAGCACCCAGGTATACTTACCAGAAAGTTACACTAAGTTTAATTTTAAAAATAAAATATTGCATAGCATATATGCCAAGAGTATGCATAAATTATAGATACTATTAAATATTAGCTTTATGTTGGATTTTATTCTCTTTTCTGTGTGGACCTATGAGGTTTTGGTGTATATGTCTAGCTGTTGAAATGGTCAAGAATTTCTTACCAGTCCTGACTTGGTCAATTTACCAGATTGACGACCACCAGAGCTAATCTCTTCTAGTCTTTCACACAAATCACAAGCTCTCATTTCCATACCAAGAAGGAGAGAAACGTAATTTTACTGGAGGTTGCTATATTCTCTTTCTCCTTGCCATCCCACTTTTTTCGGATTTTGGAGAGTAACTTCCTAAGGGCCCCTATAACCACTAGACCCCTCCCTGTAGCAAATCCCTTATGTCTGGCTACACTAGTATATTACTGGCTCAGTGAATTCTATCATTATATTAGTTCATGGGGTTAAACTTAATTCCTTATTCATTTACTTTGGAAATGTATAATATCTACAATTAAAAAAGAAAAAAAATGGATTATCTGATTTCTAATTCAAAACAGGTAGACAGTTCTACTGAAATAAAACAAAACACCTCCACAGAAACATGTCTCTCTGTGTTGTGGTTTACTCCCAAAACACATAGAAACCAAGTCTATTCCTACGCAATTAAAATTTAGTGCTTAAATATGCCATGGTTTGTTCTTTAACCTCAATGGATTAACTTGAAAGATATCAAATATATCTGCCAAGTTCGGGGAGGAAAACAAGGTAAGATTTATCCATACCAATAGATCTTTCACGATGTCTGTGTTTTATCACTTGCATTGCCAAACAACTGTATTTTCCAAAATGATTTCAGTGAATAAAGGAATGAAAAGACACACTCTATCTCTTTTCCAACACTGGTATATACCTGAGCTTTAAAATTATGACAGGACATGAATAATGGCAAGTATAACTACAATGTCAGAAACCTGTATTATATGTTCCAGGTGAATTATCATATTACTATGGAATTTTAGTGCTTCAAAGAACTTTAAAGACAATATAATTGTCCACCTTTCAATATTTTTCCAAGTTTATCCCACCAATCAATTGAGACACATTTCTTGCATAGACAATGCTAAGTGAAAACGTTTATTACATCTCATTTCTCTAAGGTGAACAATTGATGGTTATTTCCTCAGAAGGATGTCTGAAATGCCTCAAGTAGACTGTGTATTCTATAGATAAAAATGCCAAATCTCTCAGATCGGATACTGCTTCTAGAATATCCTATGTTCCTGGTAGAATACATGACTTGTAGAAAACAATAGCTCTCAATCACTTAGGGTAATTTCAAAATTCATATTAGTCATAAGTAAATATTCTATAAACATTCTAACTATATCAGAAATTTAAGAAAATAAGCACTGGTGTAAGTTTAAATATGAAGTTAAATATCAATTCTTTATCAACCAAACAAGTTGGGTTTCAGCACATTTTTCCGATTGAATTATTCAGTTGTTTCTCTTTAGACTTTTCTTGATTCAGTCGATTTCTACTACATTAATCCACCATACATTAATCTCTTTGCTCTCTCCATCCTAATAAAAGAGTAATATCAAATTGACCATACCTCTGATCAAGGCATGCCCACAGCCATGCCCACCAGCCAATCAGGAGTAAATTATGCAAATAAATCCCAACCAAGATGGCTGCGGCCACTGAAAGCAGGAGGGAGGCTTGGGTTTCCCCAACAATGGAGGAAGCCAAGCTTTCTGCCTGCCGTTGGTGGCCTGGGCCTCCACTCAATGCTACAAAGTTTCAATTATAGAAGATACGTAATCCCAACAGAAATGGCGGCAGCCACAGAGTTGTAGAGAGAAGAGGCTAGAGTTGCCCAGGCAATGGAGGAAGCCAAACTTCTGCAGCCCTAGCCTAGGCCTCCATTCTAGGCTACAAAGTTTCAAACAGAAATGGCTATCGCCATGGAAAGAGCAGAAGGCTTGGCTCTGCTCCAGGCTTCAAAGTTTCAATTGTAGAACATAAATTAATCCCAGATCCCAGGGCCTCCACTTTGGTCACTGGGAGGCTCGGCTGGCCTGCAAACCACCATAGGCCACTCGCCCAGGCTGCCCCACACCCAAGGGAACCCCCACCCTGATCCAGGACACCCTTCAGGGCAAACCAACTGGCCCCCACCCATGTGCCAGGTCTCTATCCTATCTAATAAAAGAGTAATATGCAGATTGACCATCACTCCAACACACAAGAGGGCTGCCCCATATGGTCAAAGATCTTGCCCCTATGTGGACACAAGATGGCCAGCACAAGATGGCCAGTAGGGGATGACAATGGGAGGTTCCAGGCCTAAAAGGGAGGGCAGTTGTGGGTGATCAGGCCAGCAGGGGAGGGCAGTTGGGAGGGACCAGGCCTGCAAGGGAGGGCAGTTGGGGGTGATCAAGCCTGCATGGAAAGGCAGTTAGGGGTGACCAGGCCAGCAGAGGAGGGAAGTTGGGGGCAAACAGGCTGGCAGGAGAGCAGTTAGACATCAATTAGACTGGCAAGGTAGTGGCTAGGGGGAAATCAGGCTGGCAGGCAGAAGCAATTAGGGGCAATTAGGGAGACAGGTAGGAGAGCAGTTTGGAGCCAGCAGTCCTGAATTTTGAGAAGGATGTCCTACTGCCCGGTAGGATTGGGCCTAACGGGCAGTTGGACATCCCTCGAAGGGTCCCAGATTGGAGAGGGTGCAAGCTGGGCTGAGGAACACCCCCCCTCCCTGCTTCTCCTCCATGCACAAATTTCGTGCACCAGGCCCTAGTTTTATCAATGCATGTTGGAAGGAACAATGATAATGTGATGAATAGACTTTTTTAACATAATTAACTAGTGATAACAAATTAACAACTTAAATATTTCCCAGTTCTACATAATTTTAATGAAAATGATGCTATGAGGTGTTCTATATCAACTTCATAAGCAACCGTCATCAAAGGTTGCTCTGCCAAAACATTTTGCCTAGGTGAATTAGCCACTATGAGTCTAGCTACCTTCACTGAAAGGTGTCACAGGCACGGCTATGTTTTATAAAGAGTGCAAACACCAACCTTGGCAAAATGATAGACGTGTATTGTTCACTTTTCCTCTCAATGACCAGTGGAAATGTAAATTCAAAATATTTCCAAAACTCTAAGTATTTTATATTTAAAAGATATTACATTGATGCTACATTTTCCAAAAAATAAAAATTAATACCAATCTAAACAATCTCTATATTTTTTAATCAAGTACATTTTAGTTTTTAAAAATGACAAATAATGGTGTAATTATAAATTTAATATTTAAAAAATTTGTTGTTTTAAGAAATACTATTGTATGTTACATAAAATTTAATTTGACAAGTCAAATTTGAGAAATAACAAATTAAAACAAGAAAATAAGCTTCTATATGCACTTCCAAATGTAAAAAATTATATGATTTGGTATCAAATGACTCTTTTTAAAATGAGATTACTCTAATGTGAAATAACTAGTATTCTGTTTATTCTGGTGAAAAATATAAATGAAGTACATAGTATGAATGCTGTTTCTAAACCAGTTCTACCACTTTGTTATCCCAGCTGTTCTATTAAAAGTACATTAGTAAAAGCAAAAATTACAATTAAAACTGAGTAAACTGTGTCAAATGTCACTCTAATTTGGAACAGGTAGAGTTCTACTGGATTGCTATATATGTCAAACATAGCATCAGAGGAACTGAGGTTTATTAAGTTATCAGTTATAGTGAGCACTCCATTTATTCCATTTTATTTCCAGGTCCTGTTTCCCAAGTCTGGCTCCAGCTCTAGTCATTTTTACTCCCTGTATACTGAAAAAAATGCATGTCCTACTTTAACCAGTCTGTGTTCACAGTTTCTTTTTAGCAGCCTGTCTTTCTTTAATATGCCTCTTTATGCAAGAACCTCATTGAACCTGTGGTTTATGTTATCCCACTTTCTATGTTCCTCAGGCCTACAGAAATCAAAAGTTTCAACTAATTAACTAGAAAAGGGATATAACCAATTTCCACACTAAACAGATATTACATGTTTGCCTAACTAGGATTCTTGGTGAAGTTATACTTACTTTTCATACTCAAACACACACATTAATGAAATGAAATATACATTTCATTAATAAATGAAATATACATATTACAAATATGAAAATATTGATTTTATAAATATACTTAAGATCCCATACAGGAAATTTGTGCACTTGAGTTGGGGGGGGCCCTCAGCTTGGATTGCGAGAGGGAACAAGCCAGGCCGAGGGACCCCACCAGGGCATGATCAGGGCAGGGGAGGGATGCTGGAGGTTGGCCAGTTGAGGAGGGACCATGGCTCCAGGGCATGTCCAGCCCATCTCAGTCAGTTCCAAATAGCTGGACTCCAACAGCATGCTAACCTACCAGTTGGAGCATTTGCCCTCTGGTGGCCAATCAATGTCATAGCAATCAGTTGAGTGGTGTTAGGATCTCATTAGCATATCACACTTTCATTGGTTGAATGGATGAGCAGATGACTGGGATACTTAGCATATTAGGCTTTTATTAAAAAGGATGTAAAAATTATGAAATGACTTCAAGGAAATTTCATTTTTACCAAATTATGTATTCTAAAGATTAAGAAACAGTAATTATTAAGCTTCAGTTATTTATGCAGTATTCTTCCCTGCTTCTAACTGAAATTTCTAGAAGAAAATAACTATCTAGATACATCAGATATTCACTGTTGTTTTAAGAGCTAATGTTGATAGCATTTTTTCCCCTATCTATTTCATGAAATAATTTATAGATGAAACTGCACTTGAAGAATGTCTTAGTATTTTGTTCCATATACTCTTTGAAGGAAAGTCAAAGAAAATTAAGCTCACAGGTTCCTCCTTCACTGCTAACAGGGAATTTGAAAGTTTCAAGTACGCTTATATTTCACTCAGTGAACAAACTTTAAAAAAACAAGCTTTCATGGATAGCAAATATTTCTTTGTCTCTGGATATATTTATTTATGTAAAAAGCAAAACTTTTGGCAATCTGGACATATTTAGGATTTTTTTTCTTTTTTTAAGTTGAAAAACACATGATAAACATTTGTCATAAATCCTAAGCTTACCTTTTGGTTCTTGGTTTTGATCCAGCAAGTGTTCTCCATCACAGACTCTTCATCTGGCATATTTAACTGATGAGTCTGCAGATAAAACTGGAAGAAGATGATTTAATCATCCCCTTCATGTTCTAGTCTCTGGTTAGTTTGCTCATTTTTACATTTACTTCTAATATTTTCTTGTCTTTATAAGAGCCTCTAAGTTTGCCTTTCTTTTCATTTGAGAGAGGATACTTTTACAAATAGTTATTTCATTATTTTAAAATTTTAGTGTTCTCTTTTATTTCTTTATGAGCTTTTGCTTTCTTTAAAAACAAAAAAAAAGTAGAGGGAGCTCTGATTGGCATCTATATAGGAATCTAATTATTAAATACATACTATATGCTAAGAAATAAGAGCAAAAATATGATTCACACCAAATCAGCAATGGAATGCAAAAAATAATACTTTTGAAGGAAGATCACTCAGGAGGGAAAAATAGTTTGGAATCTCACAGGCTTGGTTAGAAATCAAAGCTCAGTCAGAATTAAGATGTATGACTTTGATCAAGGTCCTTATTCTTTGAATCAACTTACCTAATAATAGACAAACATGTAAATGGATTGTACCTCCACTACACCGAGTAACTGAGGGTGGGGGAGACTTGAATCATTGCCATGGTGATGATGCAGGCGTTCTGCCCCACCCCCAGTCTCATCTTTCAGGGCCTCTGGGGCACATGGGAAGGTGGGGCCTGAGCAGAAAGGGGCTGGGCCAGAGTGGAAAGGCGGTGCCGGCAGCGAGGGAAAGAAAAGCCCATTCTAGCACAAATCTTCACACATTGGGCTTCTAGTTACAGTATAATCTTTAAAGAGAAAAAAGAGTAAGGATCCTTACACTTGGTCTATAATTCTCAGGTGCATATTCAGAAGACATTGCACAAAGAGAGAACTAGTTTAGAAATCTGCATTCTAAAGGAAATTGTGAAAGGAATGGAAAATTCCTGCAATGTGATGAATGTAGCAAAAAAGGACAATGTGCACTTCCACTTTCAGCCCCAAAGGAGTAGCCCCGTTTATCCAAGGTTATACCTGCTAGAACAACCACAACCTTTGTCCTAACACAACTAAGTATAAGACTCAGCTCTGAAAGGCAAAAATAAGGATGTGGACTGGTTGGTGTGGCTCAGTTGGCTGGGCATCATTCTGTGCATCAGAAGTGTTGCTGGTTTCATTTAAAGTTAGGGCACATGTTTGGGTTGCAAGCTGGATCCCCAGAAGGGGGTTAGCAGCTGATCAATGTTTCTCTCTCTCCCTCTCTTTCTAGAAATCAATTAACTATCCTATATAATAAAAGAGTAATATGCAAATTTGACCATACCTTCCCTACATCCACCAGCCACGCTCACCAGCCAATCAGGAGCGTGGGGTGTGGCCGAGGCAGCCTGGGCCCCTGGGGGCCTTGGCCAAGGCAACCCTGGCCTGGGGGGTCCTGACCAAGATGGCCCAGGCCTCAGGCGGGTGTGACCAAAGTGGCCCGGGGCATGGGGGTGTGTGGCCAAGGCAGCCTGGGCCGAGGGGGGGTGCCCGAGGTGGCCCTGGCCTGGGGGGCGTGGCCAAGATGGCCCAGGCCTGGGGGAGCCTTGAGGGGCATGTCCAAGGTGGCCAGGGCCTGGGCAGGCAGGGCTGAAGCCCGTGCTAGCCCAGGGGCGAGCTGGCTGGGGCTAAGGCGCTGGCTGGAGGGGTGGGAGGGGCAGGGCTGGGATGGAGCCAGCCATCTGCCCCATTGCAGAGTGATGGCTGGGTGCCCAAGGCCTAAAGCCTTGGCCAGAGGGCTCCCAGTATGTGAGAGGGTGTAGGTCGGGCTGAGGGATCACCCACCTCCAGTGCATGAATTTCATGCGCCAGGCCCCTAGTTTAAAATAATTTTTAGACATGTGAATTGTGTAGGGACCTTGGGGTTTGGGGAATAACATAGCGGTTGGTCCTCTGGGTTTCTTATTGCTTTTCACGTATCCTGTGCTGCAGAAGATTCCAACCCAGAGCTTCCAACACTTGAAGAAAAAAAACAAATAAAACAAAGGAATATCCAAGCAATGCCTGTTCTTTGAAACTGACAGAGCAGAAACAGTTTATGGAAATACCTATCCTACCATAGTCACATGCCAAAGAAACCCTTCTCCTGACAGTTGCAATGAGACTGAGCAGGAAGCTGAACTTCCACCCATTTCTCCACCAAGTCAGGGGGGCACCCTGATTCCCAAGGGCCAGCAGTGTTAGCTGGCACAAACAGGGAGCTAATCTTCCATCCCTCAACTGATGGAAGGAGGTATTGCTCCACTTCTCCTGCTAACTGGTGTTGGCAAGCCAAATAGGATCTTCCTTTCCCCACCCACTCACTCCCTGTCCCCCTGTGAAACTAAAATGATAGCTCAGGGGATGAATATTTTGTTATACACTGCATCTACCCTGTCTGTCAACAGTTTTTTAAATAGGTTGGTTATTTATTTATTTATTTGTTTGTTTGTTTGTTTATTTATTTCCTCTGGTTTCATCACTTGAGATGAAACACTGAGAAATTACTAGGTACTGAGATTTAGTCTTCCTTATGAACATATCTTTATTTTTTAAATAATATTATTATAAAACATTTTGGTTTTTATTTTTAAAAAGCCCTCTGATATTTGTACAAAGTGTGTTTCATCTATATATTCTGAAATCTTTACTGAAGATAGAAAAAGATCCTGCTCAGCTTGTAGTTTTTCATGTAAATAAATTACTGTGGAAAACTAAACATGTAAATAATTTATAATGGGATTAGTTGTTTTCAAGCTGCTAAGTTTGCAGGTACCTAAAATTGGATATCCTTGGCTTCACTCAGTTGACTTTACTGTGTCTCATATCAAGACACATAGCTTTTTATCTCACCCCTATTTCACAGGGTCAAGAATTGATATTAACCCTTTTCCAAATGAACAACTCCAACTGAAAAATCACAGAGCAAAACTGTGCCCACAGGAAATAAAGAAAGGAAGAAGGGTAAAAGGACAGCAGGGTGGCTTTTTTGAAAAATATCCAAGTAAAAAATGACATTTTTAGATTCCTCAGTATCTTAAAAGAGACACACACACACACACAAAAAAAAAAGAACAAGTGATAGGCTCTTGCCAGGAACTGACACCTACACCAAAATGAAAATGCAAGAGAAAATGAAAAGCTGCTCAATGACCTTTTCTTTAATGAACTGAAGATAAGGCTTGCTTGTTCTTTCTAATGACATGGCTGGTAAAATAAGAATTCTTATACTTCACACTCCTTAGTTTTCCTTATTGTACAGAGAATTACATATCTCCCTTTAGTGTTTCAAACATAGAATATAAGAAATCACTAAGGCACTCATGGTTTTGCTTCTTAAATTCCGTTTACTTATAAATCTTATGACATATAAGCTGTTTTCATACTAAAGTGAACATATATATATTCCCTGGGAAAAATATATGGTTCGATGTCAGAGACCCCAGAGCTGCTAGGATAGTACAGATGTGGCAAAAAAAAAAGATTCAGAAAGGGTTGAAAAGAGAGAGCATTTCTTAATTACATTTAATGCAAGGTTTCACCAATGCTCCAGGGAAGAGGGAATAAATATAATGCAATAATAATAATAATAATAATAATAATAATAATAATAATAAATAATGACAACAACAACAGAGGCAGTAACTATCTGATAATAACACAGTTGCTAACAAATATTAAGCACTCACTTCCTGCTAAGTAATGTGTCCTAAACAATTTAATTTATTTAATTTTTTCAATAACTAATTATAGAGTTTCACATAATAAAATTAAAACATTGAAAGTCTAAAAAATATATCTAAGGTCACACAATTATCAGCTGGGAGCAGTAACTCAATCTAGTCTTTTAATCCATCTTATTTTTTTATTTTTTTTTACCACTGTAGAATATCATACATACTTAGATCTAAATATAATGTTTAGTTTTTTTTTTAGTTCAGCACATGCTACATAATTAAATACATAATATGGGTAAGTTTTTCTTAGCTTGAAATATTGATATATAAATTACAAGTAAAATAATCCTTCAGTTTATGTAGGGAATATTTATCTAGAGTTGGACACATAAAGTCAACCTCAGTCAAAGCATTCCAGTTCTCAGGTAGAACACTGGGCTGATTACAGGGTCTTGTACAGAATGCTGAGTGAGATCTGCTTCTTCAGGACAATGTTGCATGCACAGATTAGCTCTCTTGAAAAATGTAATGGACCCAGTGAAATGGCTGAATCATATAGTGAATTTTTAGGGTATGTTCATTTTCATATAGTCAATCTCTAACCATTTGCAACAGGATTATCAGTAGTATTATTGTAAACTCATTGATATTGTTCTCAGAGAAATACATGTTTCAACATATCATTTAAAACAGAAAATCAATAATACATTGCTGAGATGCTCTGATTCCTTATAGTGTTTTATTAATGTTTCTTTCATTCATCTTAGGCATAATAAAAGTGATTGCTTATTATTCAAAGTTATTGTGTGCTGCTTATCATTCTTCTTAAGCTTATTCATGCTGTGCAAAAGAATAAAAAATACTGTTTATCAAAAAGGTCACATTAAAATAATCACTGATTTTGATAAAAGACAAAAATTAATTATTTGAAATATTTAGATTGTAGTTCCCTCATATTTATTCTCCTCCTCTTCAAAAGAAAAGATAGTCTGGGGCTTTCTGTTCAAAAACTCCGGGATTCTGTAGGCACTCATATTTTATCTGTGTTTTCATATTGATCTTTTCAAGCATATATTTACATTATGACATGTTTTTCATTAATAACCATTCAGCCAAGTAGATTAAAATTAGCAATACCCTCACATTCCATATATTTTCTACATTTAAAATTGCAAGTAACAGTCACTTAAATTTGTATGACATTTTTCATTTCATACCAGATTTTTACAACCTATTCATAACACCTCTGGACTTACCAAGCTGTGATTTTCAGCCTTCCACCATTGTGCCCTCATTGATGTCACAAACTGGCCTCCCTCTATTCTTGCTTCAGTTAAATTGGTATACAGAATATTCTTTATATGAGGCTACAAACTTGCTTTTGCATATGCCATTTTCTGTATTTTCCTTACCCTTACATAACCAAATATCTCCTGTCACTTCAGACCCAGTTCAAATACTTCCTCTTTGGTATGAATTTGCCTATACTCCTATCTGATATATTTTCCTCTTCTGGATTTGTAGAGCACATTATTATTTTTGGTGTGTGTTTCTTCTCTCTTATTTATAACTAATTGCAGGTATGTGCAATCACCCTCTGTGCATGGTGGGCTCATTGATGCAACATTCTGTTTCTTTCCCCCTTAGCAGCATCTAGCCTGGCACTATACACGTTGTAGGAATTCCATACATTTTGTGTGGAAAAAAGAATCAACTTTCACAAGAGAATAAATGGACAACTTAAGTGATTCGTGTCAGAATTCAAAGTAGGAATTCTGACTCTTAGGTCATTTTCCAAAGAAGATGATGTTGGATGATCCCTGAAAGCCACCTGAAGTATTACTATATTTGAAAATCAAGATATTTTGCCCCCAAGTAGAATTTATTCCCTGCTTCCAGAATTCATCTGGATCTCATAATTTATAACTGTGAATTCATATTTTGATTTTCCTTCTTAATCATGCCTTCCTCCTCTGTCATGTACTTTGTTAGATATTTTTAATATTATTTCAGCTTAAAGTCTGCATGTTAGTGCAAAAATATTTTGAATGCTAAATTAAAAACAAGCAAACAAACATAAAAACTATTTCTGAAAATTTCATAATTGCTTGTATATAGTTTTAATAGATAATAAAGTTAATCTAATATCCTTAATATTAAACTTAAACTTATTATATGAGTGTGTGTATTTCTTATAAATATGTACAGAAATTTTAAAAACTATAAAATCTTTATAGTGCAACAAAACTGTAAAAAGTATATTATAATTAGAAGAAAAATATTTTAACTAGCAAGTCTTTATTTACTGTTTTATATAATTATTAGGAACATGCATTCACTTTTTATTTTTTACTAAGCTGGCTTTTAACTATGTACCACTGGCACTTCTAAGTCATTCTTTTCATAGAGCTCATACAATTGCCACACTTCATAGGCAACAACTGTAATTCTAAAATATGTCAAAATCTGTCACAGATCTGCTTCATTATTTAGTTAAACTTGAAAAAAAAAGATACTTTATCTCTATCCAAAGGCATTTTTGTAGGAGAAATTACACACACACACACCAACACAAAAGAAACTGAAGGAGAAAAGAAAATTGACATTTTGATTTGTGGACTCTCCAGTAGGTCTATCATTCATCCAGAAAAATATCGCTATTGTCACTCTTCTCAGGCAGGGAGACTAATTGGCACAGCTGTGGCAGAGCCCAGGCTTTCTGCAGGGAAAGCCACCCTGTGAAGAAACAGAGCACGCCAAAGGATTTCCAGGTGTTCCAGTCTGAGTCTAAAGATGAGACTGATTAGAAAGAGCTAAAGATGGAGAGATGTATCCTTCTAAACACTGAGTCACTAATATGCGATTTTACGTGGATGACAGTTTATTCGTTGAGCAAATATTTTCAATTTGTGCTCTAGGCAAAGCAGTGTGCTAGCCACTTCCTTTAAAATTGACATGATAGAAAAGATGGCAAAGAATCAATGTGGAAGTAAATTCACTCCATGTGATTATGCAGTGCCTTGTTTTTGTTTTCTTTTTCAGAATGTGACTCCCATCCAAGTCATTCTAGAGTCCATAAGAGTGATAATGATAGCTAACACTTAGAAGATTCAGAGAGGTTAAATTGTTTTTCTGAGGTCATATCCAGGTTTCCTGATTCCCGGTTTAGTGAAACATTGATTTTATCCTACTCTTCTGTGAAGAGCTCATGAGCACAGCATTCAATTATATTACATGGTGATTCAATAAGAATTATTATTTACTAGAGGCTGCCCTCCCTCAATCTGGCCTGAGCCCACTTGCAATCTGGGGCCCTTCGGGGGATGTGGAACTGCTGAGAGATATAGTAGTACACAAAGCGGCAGGTGGCTGGGGAGGAGCCTGAGCCTGGATCAGGCATAGCCCAGCAGCTCCTGCTCATCCCGGCCCTGCTGTGCCTACTGCTGCCACAGAGACAGGAGAGGGGAAGAGGCTCACCAGCCATGAGCCAGGTGTCTGGTGCCCCTTGGTCAGCTGAGCAATGCTTCTGCTGTGGGAGCACACTGCTCCTGTGTTGAGCATTTGCCCCTGGTGGTCAGTGTGCATTATAGCAACCAGTCAAACAGTCAACTCACTTAGGGTTTTATATATATATAGACTAGAGGCCGGTGCACAAAATTCATGCACTGGGGTGGGTGGTCCCTCAGCCCAACCTGACCCCTCTCACATACTGGGAACCCTCAGCAAATGTCCTACTGACATCTTACCCCCAGCCTGCCCAAGGCTGAAAGCCTGTGGCTGAGGCTTTCCAGCCTTGGACAGCAGCCATCTGGGTTGGGGGTTAATTTGCATATCACTCCTGATTGGTTGGTGGGAGTGGCTGGTGGGTGTAGTGGAGGTATGGTCAATTTTCATATTACTCTTCTATTATATAGGATGCTTGGGGGCTAATAGAATCCTGCTTACCAACCTGGAGACCACTGAGGGAAGGAGGAATAAGGTCAGTCCTTTGCAAAGAATATCTAGAAAGTTTCCTAGAAGCAAGTAAAAACTTCAGACCCCGCACCTCCCAACCTTCCTCTTGGTGTTTGAGGGGGAAACCCAGGATGTAGAGTGAGAAAGCTTTTTTCATCTGGCATCTTGGATAGGCTTCAGTTTTCTCAGCATCCTTGGGCTACCTTTTTCAAAGCATTTATTCCACTGTATTTTTTTTCCCATCAGAATATTCTTGAGAAAAAGATTTATGCTCTATTTTTCTGTGTAAGCCTAAAGCCTAGACTGGGACATATCAAACATTACATAATAACTAACTGCTAAATCAAATAATACAGAGATAAAACATTTGACTTGTCTATCTCATAATATTAATAATAAAATAAAATAAAATATTAAATGTAAACTGTAAAAGCATTGTAAAACTTTAAAATTTATGTAATGAAAATAAGCATAGCATTAGTACTTATAATATCATTATTTGAAGTGTTATTTAATTTTTCTAGTTTACTCCATTTTTTATTTTTAAAAATGACAGGGGAGGTATTATTTATAGTTATCGCCTTTTTACAGATGTATGAACTGAGCCATAGTAAGAATAAGAAAAATGCACAAGGTAACTTAGCCAGTTCTTATGGGAACCAGGATCTGAGTGCATACAGCCCAGTACCAGAATCTGTGCTTTTAACCAGGACCTATTATTATAATCAGGTAGATTGATATATTGCTTATCAATATGGTTCTATATTTCTCTATTGAAATATCAAATGACTAAAAAGTGTGAGCTACCACTGGAGTATAGTTGATAATGACATTGCTAAGATGTGGAAAGACAATTGAAAAACATGAAGCAGACAGACTTGGTAAAGCCTCATTCTGCTCTTTTTCTGCATAATCTTAAGCTTTTCACTGAATGTACCAGAGACTTAGTTTTCTCATCTGTGAAATGGATGTAATATTTACCCATATAATTATTCTAAGTATTCTATTAAATGGCACCTAGCAGGACTTCAGTAATATTCAGTTACTATTATTTTTATTATCATTATAGTTGGCATTTTTTCTCTTTATTTTTTTCTTTAATTATTTTAACAGTTATGTATTAAGCAATTACTATGTGCCAGGTACTGCTCTAAGTGCTGGGGATCTGTAAGGAAATAAGATTATATATATATATATATATATATATATATATATATATATATATATAGCTTACTTCTAGTAGAAAGAAGGTAATATATGGCTTAAAAATGTAAAGAAAATTATATACTAGATGATAAGGGCTGTGGAGGGAAAAAATGAAATTGGCAAGTTATATAGGGTGTCCCAGGAGAGAGAGGGGTTTTATAATTTTAACAAAGTGGTAAGAAAAGACTGCACCAAACAGGGGCCATTTCAAAGAATTCTTAGAAGAGATAAGAGAGGAAAATATTGTGAATATCCTGAGGAACAGCATTGAAACAGAAGATATAGCTAATCTAAGAGGCCTAGGACGGGACTGTGATTGGCTTATTTGAGGAAGAACAAGAAAGCCACTGTGACTGAGAGAAATGGGGAGTGAGTGTGGGGAAATATGGTCCAGATTAGAGAAGTATGGGCAGAGTGTAAAGTCATTAAAGGAAGGGCAGCTTCTAAAGTCCACAGTAAGCATTTTAAGTTTTTAAGTGTTATTCTGAGTGAGTCAGAACACCAATGAAATATCTGAGAAGAGCAGAAGATGAGCTGACAGCTCTAGGTGGTACAGTAGGTAGAGATGGTAGAAAGGGAAGATTTTGCAATAATCCTAGCGAGGGATAATGATGTCTCAGGCCAAAGTATGTGGCAACAGTGGAGTTGAGGACAACCATTTGGTCCTTGCTGACACTTGACCCCATTTACTAGCCCAAAAACAATGAGAAAAGGTAGAGGCAGATTCTGAGCAAAGGAAGATGCATCTTGAAAAACCTCAGATGCTAGGCTTTGCATAATCTACTGGCAAAAAGGAGTAGTTATTCTTCAGCTCAGAAGAATGGATCACTTTTGGTGCTCAGAAGGGCCAGAGAAATTTGGAGGGTCTAATTCCTCAGGCACATCAAATTACCGTAGATGTTTCCAAGCTGAGTTTCAGTGCCATATTTCTTCTCTCTCAATGGTCTGAGTTCATCACGTGAGGCTTGTCAGGATGATTCATTGAGCCGACTTCAGAATTCTCTTATTCTCAAAATTTAGTCCTAGACCTCATTTTCACCACAACCTTCTCTCTGGCTGGAAGAAATTAAGGTCTTTACATGAAGGCCTCTGGTTTTCAGACTGCGCTGAGTTGATAGGCTGATTTGGTTTTATTAGTCTCTTCCTTCAGTGCATCCAAGGCACAAACGTAAAAGCAACCAGTCGTCTCTGCAGTTCCTATAATTAGCACTGCTCCTGTAGAAGTTGCTTATTTAGGAGCAATAGTAATGATAATGTCTGGCCTAATGGCAGGAGACTCTAGTGAGAATGTAATAAGTGAAGTGGAGAGAGAAGAGTTATCACTACAGGTAACTAGAGTTTAATCCCATGGGGGAGCTCTGGAAAGTAATGTAGAACTCATCCCTGAGAGTTAATCCAGAAGAACAACAAGGTGTTTACATATACACTCCCAATAGTCCCTGTTCTGCTCCCAGAAAACATTAATTCTCCGGCCCTCATTTCCTGATGTTCCTGTGGTAGAGTGAAATCCAGCCACTAGAGAAAGGCCTCAGACATGAGTTACAGATGCCAGCAGCTAAAGTCAGTCTGGTGTGCACTAGAACTGAAAGGCCCAAGATGTATGGTCAGGGCACTGAGAGTGCCCACCATGTCATTCTACTGTCAGAGAACATCTGGGAAGTGTCTTGGTTGGGCTTTTATGATTAGTGCTGCAAGAAACATTTTTGTACATGCCTTTTGGAGAACACATGTATGTGTTTATATTGGGAATATACTCAGAACAGGAATTATTGGTTCATGGAGTACACATATGTTGAGCATATTAGATATTGTCAAACATTCCTCTGAAAGTGTTACATCAATTCATACTCTCAAGACAGTTTAGGAGAATTGCACTTATTCCAAGATATTGGTAATAATTGATGTTTTCTGTCTTTTATCATTTTAGATATTCTGTGGAGTGTGTTTTTGCACATGTATGGTTCAGATTTACTCTTCTCTGATTATTAATGAAATTGTATATCTTTTCATTTGAAAATTGAACATCCCCTATTGTAAAGAACTTGTTCAAATATGCGTCTTCTTGTGTTAAATTAAATAATATCATGCTACAAATTTGATTTTTCTATTTAAATTTTTTATGCTTTTGAGATCTATCAATATTTATATATAGGCTTGGCTTACTAGTTTTATCTATTTAATATCACACAGAATGTATCCTTTCCCTAGAAGAGGACACCAATTTACCTATCTTTTTCTTTCCCATGAAAATGTTGTAAAAACCACACTCCGTCATGTTTTTTGTTTTGTTTTGTTTGTTTGTTTTACCAGTACAAGGAGGGTTCTTTTGGGTTGTAAACCAAGAATAAGAACATTTGTATTGTGGTCCATATGACAACTAAAGTTTAAAACATGTTGCAAGATTGAAAGTAACAATTTACATTCTCCATGAAATTTCTGAGTAGTTCCTGAATGTTCATCTTTTTTTCATATTCTGGCCAGCCTCTGGATATTTTTTTAATTTTCTCATTGTCATTTTGCTTTTTCCTCCCTGATTATTAGTAACCTTTATTATCTCTTCCTATACTTAGTAATAGGCAAGCCTTCTAGCAGGGATAATGTACATTTAATGCATGTATGAAGCAGGTTTATTTTGGAAACTTGTAGGTAGAAGTTGTTCATATGCAGTACCCTGAATCATCATTATCTCCGCACTGGCCTCGTACATATGGACCTAATGTACCTGGATAAGTGGTAGTTTGTGTCTAAGAAAGCTATTTTACTAACCTTCTGTTTTACATGTTAATTGGGAAATTAGAATGAGATAAGGAACACCTGATTAGTTGTATAATAAGGGAATCAGAAGCTCTTAACCTTCCCACTCTTGAGGGTGTCCTGGTTTATAAGAGGACCATCCTGCCTTCCTGAGTTGTCTCCAAGACTTGCCTCCCAAGGCCAGTATTGAATGGAGACCCTGCAGAACCCCTACTGAGCCAGTTCATTACCAGGCAACCTGAAGGGGACTTGTCTGGGTCATTCATCCATCCATTCATCCATTCATCTAGCTATTTGTCCATAATCCATTGTCCAACATGGCTCTGCATCTTCTCTGCCAGTCTTTATAATTACGGTTGCTACAAAATAAGCTACTTCTGCAAGAGCAGTGGTAATTCAGTGGTTCTCAACCTTTTTAATGCCATGACCCTTTAATAAAGTTCCTCATGTTGTGGTGACCTCCCAACCATAAATTTATTTTCGTTGCTACTTCATAACTGTAATTTTGCTACTGTTAATGAATTGTAATGTAAATATCTGTGCTTTCTGATGGTCTTAGGCTCTATAGCAGTGGTTCTCAAGAGGTCTGGAGAATTAATGTTTTCTCAAAAACCACTGCTATAGAGCCTAAGACCATCGGAAAACAGAGATATTTACATTACGATTCATTAACAGTAGCAAAATTACAGTTATGAAGTAGCAACGAAAATAATTTTATGGATGGAGGTCACCACAACATGAGGAACTGTATTAAAGGGTCAAGGCATTAAAAAGGTTGAGAACCACTGAATTACAGGGACACCCCTAATGAGGAAAATTGATTAAATGTGAATCTTTCCATCATGGAAGCTTCTAGCCTCTCTTGAAAATGATGCAGACAGCAAACTTAGTAAAATTTTCAGTAGAAAGATTTGTGGAGACCTTCTAACCACATGGCTAACCATGGTGAGAAATCAAGGAGAAAAAACAAACAAACAAACAAAAAACCCTCCTGGGATCAAATTGAAGAATGGCTCAGTGTCTTTTTTTCCCCATTTCATTAGATAAAAACTCATATATCTATTCATAGCTTAGAAATGTTGCTGACAGTGCAAGAAATCTGGTGGATAATGTGATCTGTCCCTCCCCAGCCCTGGTTCTTGGGACACCATGAAGGATTGTACGGTTCCCTCCAGAGCACAAATAATCTCATATCTAAATAGAATGCAAAATAAAGTCTGCCTATTTAAGAAAAAACAAGTATTAGGGGACATAAAATATTTTCCTAAAAAGATTATTTGAGATGAAATCATGTATCCAACTGGCATTGATTATCTCCTGCTGTGGGAATATAGTTTTCCTCAAAGTTTGGTTGCATTCAGGAGGTGGAGAAAGTTGCAAACAAGGATTTTTAATTAAGCCTTACTATACAGAGTAGCTGCAGAGTGTCCTAAGAGCCAAGACAGTCTGTGCTAAAAGGAATGAGAAAAGGTTGATATAATTTTGTGGTTAGAAGAAGACATCGATGTGGAAGACCAAGGGAAATAGTTGTAAAGAGGCTGTGACCATCAGTCATCAGGAAGGAGTGACTGTCTAGGAATCACTAGGAATTTTCTAGGAAAGGGAATGGGACCTGACATGGTCCTCTCTCCCCCACCTTCTAGGTCATATTGCAGGAATAATTTGCAATATCACTATGACCACAGACTGAGACAGATAAAGGTGACTGTTGAGGCTGGTCATATGTGTAATAGGAAAAGAGAAAGATAATTTATCTACCCTCTGGCTACTACTCTCCAGCATCCCAAGTTCTGATGTGTTCATGCATATTTTGTTGCTTTAGAAAATCAGCTAGAGTACTTGTCCTTACTCTCCAGCCATAAACTCGACAATAATTTAAGTCACCATTCTACCTCCAATAATGACCTCAAAGAATATAAGGACAACTGAAATGGAAAGGGAATCTGGAGCAAAAAGTATAAAAACCATAACAATGTCTTTCACTTTAACAGAGATGAAATCATAAGACCCCCCCAGGAAATTCCATGGTGGTATCCTGGGAACAAGAGTACCCAAAACTCATTTATATTATGTCCATCAAGTCAGTCTCACTCTACTCAATGCAAGTCCGCATCTGCTCATAGGAACAGTGGGTATGAAGCTAAGGTATCATTAATCCCTAGAAAACAGATAAAAATTTAGGAGTCTGTGGCAATTTTTTTTTAAAAAATGCAAGCTCTATAAACTGAAATGAAAAGTTTTCCAAGATATGCTAAGTGAAAAGAGCAAGATGTAGAATAGGTTTAGAATGTTCTATCTATATTTAATATGTGAAACTCCTCATATTGCTGTATAGAAACATGAGAATCCTAATTTGTCACTTGGTACACAGGCATAAAATCCTTGAAGAATATGGCAGTTTTCAATTGTTTAAGAGTTTAGTCACCAGGGATATCTGTAGAAGTCATTGCAGGAGGGGCTGTTGCAGATGTCTTTGGGAGGTCATCCCATTGCACATCTGACAGTGGCACCAACCACCAGATGCCATGTTGGGAAGCCTAGGGCAGTGAGAATCATACAAAGCATTCTACTAATAAATGTTATTATGTTGGTAAATGTCAGTGCCTGGACAATACTGTCAATCAAACACCTGCTAACATGTGTTCTATCTGCTTTGGGGAGAATACTGACACTCCATGTTCCACATGTGTCTGTGGCAACTGGCTCCAATTTTTGTCCTCTTAATAAAGTCAGGTAATTCTTCCTACTTCAAGTTGCTGCAGATGCACATGGTGCTTGCCTGGTTTGCTTTAAGATATGCTTCTTGTTGCTGCTAAATGGGAACAGGAGAACCAAAGAGTGGATTTAGCAGGCCATACTCATCAGTTGGAGGAATGGCTTTGTCTCCTTTGATGACAGCAACACCCTGAACTCAATTGTCAGGGAACTTGTGGAGTTTGCCTACCAGAGGCTTTATTGCTGGGAGAATTTCCAGAACTTTCTGTAAAGCTAGCTCATTGCTAAGCCACTTAGAAGACCCATGAAAATTCCAGTTAGTAAATGGGTTTGTCTTCCCTTAATTATTTTTGCCCTCTTTTCTATATTTTTATTAATATATTTTGCTCATTTTTGGTCATTTTCCTCTAGGCTTTTCTTTTTCTTTTTAAAAATATATTTTATTAATTCTTCACAGAGAAGAAGGAAGAGGAATAGAAAGTCAGAAACATCTGTGAGACAGAAACATCAATCAGCTGCCTCTTGCACACCCCCTACTGAGGATGTGCCCGCAGCTAAGGTACAAGCCCTTGACCGGAATTGAACTCAGTACCTTTCCACTGAGCCAAACCAGTTTCAGCTCTCAGCTTTTCTATTAATATTTTGCTATTGAATTCTGGAGACTGACAGAATGAGTTCAAATCCTAGCTCTTCCAATTAATAAACTGTAGGACTTTGGACAATATACTTAAATTCTTTGTGTCTCAGTTTTCACATTTAAATGAAACTATATTTTATAGCTGATCAATAAACTAGAGGCCCAGTGCACATAATTCGTGCACAGGACGGGGGTCGCTTCAGGTTGGCCTACACTCTCTCCAATCTGGGACCTCTGGCTCCTAACCACTCACCTGCCTGCCAGCCTGATCCCCCTAACTGCTCTCCCCTGGCAGCCTATTTGTCATAACTGCTCTCCCCGCCTGCCTGATTGCCTCTAACCTCCTCTGCCTTGGCCCCACCAACATGGCTTTGTCAGCAAGGATGTCCAGAAGGACATCTAGAAGGTTGTCCAGAAGATGTTCAGTCTAATTAGCATATTACCTTTTTATTAGTATAGATGCCACCTTGTCCTAAAAATGCAGGTTGTTCCCAGGTTTTCCTATTGTGAAAGGGGAGCCCGCAGTAGCATCCTGTGTTCTGAGCAAGGCTTAAGTGCTTGTGCTTTATCTCAGCAGATGTGATTCCTAGAAGCAGACTCTTGGATGTACCTTGAACATTTCTATCAAATTTGCCAAATCATCCTCCAAAAATGTTAAACCAGTTTAAACTCCCACCAGCAGCCATGCAAGTGCCCTCCATCCCATTTAGATGCCAATATCATTGATTTCTCCCTAGAAGCTTCCCTCCCATCAGCTGGGACTGCTTGATACTTAAGCCAACCTCATTGTTCAGCTGGGGACTTGATTTCCCGAGATAGAATTATGGAGGAGGAAAAATAGTTTTCCTCTACCTTTCTGAGTTCTTAGTAGAAGCCCTTGTAGTGAAAGACAGATCACCAAGAGAAAAACAAAAGTTCATTAATATGTGTACCTGTGTATATGTGGGAGATCCCAGGAAAACTGAGTAACTCCCCAAAGTGGCTTAGAATGCAGATTTAAATACCTTCTTCCTAAGGAAAGGGGACAGGAGATGTAGGCCTCTTAGAGGAGAGTAACTAATATTTAGGAAAGATGAAAGGGGTTGGGGGAAATAGTTTGTAACAAAGTTTGTGTGTGATGTCAACTTCTACTCTCCTGTCCTGTGACAGGAGTCAGTCTTCTCTGCCTGATGACACTTCTTCCATCAAGGAGACCTATGACATTTAAGCTCCTTTGCGGGTGGGGGTGGGGAGGGGGAACTGATTTTAGGGAGATCAGGAGACTTTAGTGAAATCCTCTGCATGGATTTGCTGTTTTTCAAGCATCTGCAGCTCAAGATCATCAATATAACAACACAGCATATGTTGGGGTGACATGTTCTCTGACCTTCAGAATAAAACCAACAAAAGCTTGTTTCCTCTCTTAGATGATTTGCCACAGTAGCATTATTCCCTGGAGATGGTATTCTGACCAGACCTTCCTGGGAGTGGTCATAACAGATGCTGTGTTTGTAGAAAGGTATTGGCCACAGCACTAAGTAATCCAGACGCAGTTTTCTCATCTTGTGAAAAGGGAGATAAAGTTATGATAGTTTTTCTCTCTTTCCACAGGTTTCTTGTGGGTTTATGTCTCTGCAGCCCCAACCACGCCCCTCAGCAACCCAAGCTGTCTGGTCCGGCCTACCCTGCTGGGGCTGGGTCTGGGGCTGTGAACTGACCTTTGGGTGGCAGGGAGGGGGGTAAGGGGCGGCAGATTCCCTGCTGGGTCTGGGGCTGTGATCCAGACCTGAGCCACCTCTTCTTGGTCTGGGGCTGCAATCTGGACCCCCGTCAGGTCCGGGTTATGATCCGGACCCATGGCTGGGTCTGTGGCTATGATCTGGACCCTCGTCGGGTCTGGGGCTGTGATTTGGACCCCTGTTGGGTCTGGGGTTGCAATCTGGGCCCCTGGCTGGGTCTGGGGCTGCAGTCAGGACCCCCGCCAGCCAGAAGCTCCACCATGGCGGTGGTTGGGGCAGCTGGGGGCCAGATACCCTGCTGGGTCTGGGGTTGCCATCTGGACCAGCTACCTGAAGCGCTACAATGGCCGTGCTTTGGGCAGCAGTTGGGCTACCCACCATCTTGGTTGGTATTTATTTGCTCTTGATTGGCTGGTTGGCATGGCTTTGTGGGCGTGGCTTGTGGGTGTGACGGAAGGTATGGTCAATTTGCATATTACTCTTTTATTAGATAGGATAAAGTAGTATTTTTAGTACATTCAAAGAATATGGAACAAAGTAAAGCATATTTGTTGAGTAAATGAAAGAATTAACCTTTCTTATCTATTTCTTGCTGACTCATAGAAATGTATTCTAAGTACCAGATATTAATTCTTTATAGATATTAGATGTACATACATCTTCCATTCTCTAATTTACTTGTAAATGTAGTTGATTATACTTAAATCTTGCATGTTATCCAATCAAATATCTTTTTTTTCTTTTTTTCTTTTTTTGGTTTTAGGTTCCAGCTTAAGAAATTTTCAGTATCCAATTTCAAAAAGTTATTCTTGTAAAATCTATTTGCTTTATAACATTATTTTCAGCGTTTAGCATTTAACTCAGTTATTGTTGTATATACCATGTGCTGAAGTTATAAGTATTTTCTCAACAAAATTTGCTAAAAATATATCATTTCTCCTCAGATTTATCTTACTACTAGAATCACTTGCCAAAGTGACATTTATTGTGGGATCTATTTATGAACTATTATGTTATATTGGTCAATTTATCTTTATCTACATCAATATCATATGCTAGTTATTATATTATTATAATATATATTAACATATTAGGGAGGAAAGTAAGTCTTACCACTTTGCTTTGATTTTTTTCAAAAATTGCTTAGCTATGTGTGAATCATTTATTTTAAAAAACTATAGGCTGAATATATCAAAAGTTCCCCAAACCCTCCTGGCATGTTATACTAAACTAGAGTTCTGGTTTGTGCACGGGCGGGAGGGGATGTCACTCAGCCCAGCCTGCACCCTCTCCAATATGAGACCACTTGATGGATGTCTGACTGCCCATTTAGGCCTCATCCTGATAGGGCAGTTCGACATCCTTCTCACAATTCAGGACTGCTGGCTCCAAACTGCTCACCTGCCTGCCTCCCTGATTGCCCCTAACTGCTTCTGCCTGTCAGCCTGATCAACCCCTAACCACTACCCTGCCAGCCTAATTGATGTCTAACTACTCCCTTGCCAGCCTGTTTGCCCCCAACTTCCCTCCTCTGCTGACCTGATCACCCCTAACTTCCCTCCCCTGCAGTCTTGATCACCGCCAACTGCTCTCCCTTGCAGGACTGGAACCTCCCAAAGGTTCTTCCCTCCTGGCCATCTTGTGGTGGCCATCTTGTGTCCACATGGGGGCAGGATCTTTGAACACTTGGGAGTAGCCCTCTTGTGTGTTGGAGTGAGGGTCAATCTGCATATTACTTTTTTATTAGATAGAATAGGGGTCTGGTGCATGGGTGGGGGCCAGCTGGTTTGCCCTGAAGTGTGTCCCAGATCAGGGTGGAGGTTCCCTTGAAGTGTGGGGTGGCCTGGGTGAGGAGCCTGTTGTGATTTGCAGACCAGCCATACCCCCTAGCAACCCAAGTGGAGGCCCTGGGATCTGGGTTTAATTTATTTTCTACAATTGAAACTCTGTAGCCTGAGCAGAGCCAAGCCTTCTGCTTGCTCCATGGAGACAGCCATTTTTGTTTGGGTTTGTTTTAATTCTATAATTGAAACTTTGTAGCCTAGAGTGGAAGCCTAGGCACTAGGGCTGCAGAAGCTTGGCTTCCTCCATCGCTTGGGCAACCCCAGCCTCTGCTCTCTCCAGCTCTGTGGCTGCCGCCATTTCTGTTGGGATATATATTCTATAATTGAAACTTCATAGCATTGAGTGGAGGCCTAGGCTGGCAAAGGCAGATGGAAAGCTTGTTTTCCTCCATTGCCAGGGAAACCCAACCTTCCCTCCTGCTCTCAGTTATATGTTCAGTCATTTTGTCTATAAAATGTATCTTTAATTTTTAGAATATTATGATTTGCAAACTTAGTTTTTATTTAGGCTTACCTTCAAATGTGCTTTGCTAATACAGAAGTTCTTTATTAATTTAGATTTTCACATTATTAAATCTGTATCCCCTCATTCAAGTATACTAGCAAAAGAAAGGATTTTGTTAATGGGTAGATGCCATTGCAAGATTTCAATAACATGCAAAATACTTTTTCCTGTTTTTCTGCACATGAGTAGTCAAAGGTATCAATTGTCACTATACATACTAATTTAAAACTCTATGCAACTCTAACATAGATTCAACTGAGAAGTTTAGTGATCCAAGATTCTCTTGGGATTCTCTTTCCAGGTATAAAGATACACTACTCAAGTCATAACTTAAATGTTTTAATGGAAAATCTTATTTGACCTCTTGGAAAAAAGTAGATGCATCAATTACACACTATTTTGAACTAGTAGATATTGGGTTTATATGGCCTTGCTATCAGTAATTATGTAGTAATCTATTAAAATAAACCATTTTCAAAGGTGCCTCATTAAATGAGCAGTGACATAGTTTATAGAATGTTTTGTTAGAATAAAAATCATTTTTAAAGGTTATGTTGATTAGATTTGGAGAAAAGCTAATTCTGGAATATGCTCAAAAATTACATTTAAAATTTAGGTTTGCAAAGTGTTTTGTGATGCTTCTGTCATTTTTAAGAAACATAAGCTTCCTGACAAAGTTTGGTGTCTCAGAATGAAAGACTGACTTAATACAATAGAAAATCTCTATGTGAAAGTTAAATGATTATATAAAGTATAGTTATAAATTTTGAGTTGACACTAAAGGTTTCTCACATAGTAAAAAGTCTACCAAATTATTTCAAAGTTGGAAAACATGGATTTGAATATTGACACAGTGTTATTAAGTTTTTCTGTATAATTACTCAGCTGATGATTTGCTTTATTCTCATGATAGCATTGTTCTAACACTTACTACATACAAAATGCTTTATAAAAATAATGGGGTGAGGAGTCAGGAAACAAATACTTTCCAATGATAACACTGAAACTAAATCTTGAAAGAAGAATGAGATTTCAAAAAGCAGAAAATAATGGGAAGATGTTTCATTTTATTCATTTTGTTTTTAAAATTACTTTTACTTCTTAAAGAAAAATAATATGTTTATGGTAGAAAGCCTAAGACATATTTGGGAAAATAATAAATAAAACTAATGTATACATTTTATTTTATGTTCTAATCATAGAGTTATATATCTACTGTGTAAAGATGCAATTTTATGTAATGACATTGATTAGGCTTTCTGCTATTTGCCAAGCATTGATTAGTGCATAAAATATCAAGTGATCATAGATAGCCTAAAGAATGTGGACAGTATTTTTACCTCTACCTGATTGTAGAAAGTTTTTCTCTCATAGGGAGAACAAAAGGGCCTTTTCACGTGTCTCATTTTGACAAGGGTATTTTTCTCACTACTGTTCCCCCTTCAAAATGTTTACAATATTAATTATAGAGCTCTTATGTGATCCTCAGGATTGCTTTATTCCATTGAAAAACCATCTTTTAGTTTGTATAGTTATTACAGCACTGCAGGAGTCTTCATGGATGCAGTTATCCATGCATTGTTATAGAACGAATGCCGAAAGGGGGAAATAACTACATAAAACAACTGAACCAGATGGATGCTTGAAAATAAAACACTAAAGATATATGCAGGGTTTCTGTGTGTGTGCTTAACAATTGTTCAATAGAAAAAAACACAATATAAATAAACCTTTGCAATGCTTATAGCCTAAGGTGGTTTTTAATTCTCATTTGCATTTCTTTAGTTACTTTCAAAAGAAAGAGCCAAGAAATATTTTCCTGTTGCCTTAGTGGTTAAGAGGAAAAATAGTTTATCATTTCCTAGGGAAATGCCAGATGACAGGATGAAGTCAATCCCCAGGAGTTTATGGGACAATTACAAGTTATGGAAAAATAGTAAATACTGTGACCTCTGAGATCTAAAATTAGAACTTAAGTTAGGCATAACCTAACAAGATATTATTATTTTCTTTGAAATACTGGGGAGAAAAAGTGAAGCAGAGTCCAGGTGAGAAGAGCAAGAGGAAATATTCATACCTCAAACCAAAAGAAAGCTGAGCTACAGTACCTCAATGGGCCAAGTATTATTCAGATCATATCAAGACTATATCAATAGCAAAGATAACTTCCACTCCTTTACCCTCACCCAACATCCAGTGACTCAATACACATGACCTCATTGATCATAAATGGAAATGAGTTGATTGTTTTGTACAATGTTGACTTTATGTATGCTGTTTCTAGTAGCAGCAACATAGTGTTATGACCTTTTGTTATTCTTATTTGAAAAGACTGATATAATTGCAAATGTTGAGGTTTGTGGGCTCTGGATTCAGCTTTCCCATAGTCATTTCTGTACTGTTTCTATAACTTGTTAACTATTTAACCTCACTGTGTATCACTTTCCTTCAGTATAAAGTGGAGGTAGAAATAGCACCTTCCCCAGAGTAAAGTGAAAGTGTACATCAAGGGTCAGTGTCTGGCCCATTGAAAGAATGCAACAATATTAATGCTTATAAATATTAATACTCTTATGAGGAGTAAACCAACGAACTTTGTGAATTATGCATATTAAGAGATAAAGTTATTGTAGAGATTTTTAGCAATAGAAATTATCACCTGGCCTTAAATATAATTCTTCTTCTCTCTTTTTCATCTTCAAAGATAAAATAAGTTGATCTTTCAAATTATTACTTGATGTACTTAATAGCAGCTTTTTATTTATTTTTAAATATATTTTTATTACTTTCGGAGAGGAAGGGAGAAAGACAGAGAGACGGCTAGAAACACAACCAATGATGAACGAGGATCATTGATTGAATGCCTCCTGCACATCCCATACTGGGGACCGAGCCCACAACCTGGCATCAATTGACCAGAATCAAACCCAAGACCCTTCAGTCCACATGCCAATGCTCTATCCACTGAGCAAAACCAGCGAGGGCTTAATAGTAGCTTTAAAAAAAAAACTTTGAAGTTTTACTAATTTTGAGAGTGAGGCTGTTTCAGTTTATTTTGAGCCACCTGATATTTCTGGATTATTTCTTGTGACTACTACTTACATTCAGAGAGATCCAAGACTAGAAGTAACTTCACATCAGACATCAAATCCAATACAAATACAAATACAGATTGCTTGATGAAAAAATGCTCCTTTTAATT
This sequence comes from Antrozous pallidus, assembly GCA_027563665.1. Taxonomy (NCBI): domain Eukaryota; kingdom Metazoa; phylum Chordata; class Mammalia; order Chiroptera; family Vespertilionidae; genus Antrozous; species Antrozous pallidus. Next base: position 91,401,224 of record CM050514.1, read on the forward strand.
AATGAATAAATAGATAATGAGTTAAGAACAGTGTTCATGTATTATACTGTATAATAAGCAGTATGTTTGTTTATTCTTCTAGGAATTTTGTTTTGTTCATTCATAATTTGACACTTGAAGATTGAAAATGATCATCAGTCTTTTTTATGTAGATAAAAACATTTCTAATAAGTTATAATTTAAGTATACACTTAAACCTGAATAAACATCATGCTATTAAAAATGTTCTCAAAAACCTGACATTTACATAATTCACAATATTTTATGTCTTTCAGAAGTTAATGCTAAGATAAATTTTTGTTTACCCAGAACTCATTCTCCCCATTTACAAAAAAATAACAAATATCTAACATAACCCAGCTGCTTTTCTCTCAAATAGTAGGAAGCTGAGACAAATTTTTATATTTAATCATAGCAACTATTTAAGAACTAGAGGTCCGGTGCATGAAATTCATTCACTCGGGGAGGGGTCCCTCAGCCCAGCCTGTGCCCTCACACAGTCCAGGTAGGGAATAGGCCGAAGCCATCAGGTGGACATCCTTAGCTATGCCACAGAAGTGGAAGAGGCTCCCACCACTGGTGCTGTACCAGCCAGCCATGAGCAAGGCTCAGGGCTTCTGGCTGAGTGGCATTACCCCTGTGGGAACAACCAGTCATTCCACCATTTAGTCAATTTGCATATTACCCTTTTGTTATGTAGGATTAGAACTTTGTTTTGCTTCCTTCCCTCCAACCCTTGTTTTCTTCCTCTATTTCTTTTTCAGTGTTCTCAAACTGTTTTTTAGAGTATGTTATTTTCTACAGGCAGATAGCAACTAAATATTCTTTAGAGGAGGAAATAATGTTAGTTGAGGAAACACTGACTAGATAAAGCTCACATTGTTCCCCTGCAGAGTATTTCCCAACTCCAATGTGCCAATGTATATTTTCAATTTCTAAGAGAAATACTTTTCTTTTGGAATAATTTGCAAACTTATATAATTGAAGAGCCACTTTTCAAGAATGAGAAGAAGATTTAGTATACCATGTTTAGTATTATCTGTAGAAAATAGGTAGATTACATAACCTTTTTTTATTTACCCCAAAATATACACAAATACAGGCATGCAAAATACAAGATACATAAATCTTTTTTTTAATTTTATCTTTATTGTTGAAAGTATTACAGATGTCCCCTTTGTTTACATGCTTGTTTGATTGTTTTTCCCATTGGCCCCCTCTACCCTGCACCCACCCCTCCCAGACCTTCATTGTCTGCATCATGGGCTATGCATATATGCATATAAATTGCCCAGTTAAACACTCCCCACCCACCGACCTCCACCTTCCCTCTGAAATTCGTCAGTCATTTCCACATTTCTATGTGTCTGGATCTATATTGTTCATCAGTTTATTTTGTTCATTAGATCCCACATATGAGTAAGATCATATAATACTTATCTTTCTCTGTCTGGCTTAGCATAATATTCTCCAGGTCCATCCAGGCTGTCTCAAAAGGTAAGAGATCCTTCTTTTTTACTGCTGTATGGTATTTCCATGACGTGAATGTACCAGAGCTTTTGTATCTACTCTTCTACTGGTGGATACTTAGCCTGTTTCCAGTGATAAGTACCCCCCCCCCCCAACTGGTGGGTGAAGTTATGATGTAATTGACATCTGCCACAGAGACATTGAGCCACCAATCAAGCGCATACTAGAGTGCCCTGTGTCCCACCCCTTCCCATTCCGACCTGGGCCCAACCCCTGCCTGTTCTGGCTCTTAAAGGGTGTTTCAGTGTGCCATGTGGCACCTTTTCTCCCAGACTGTTCTCCCAGGCAGTCCGGGAGGGAACAGTCAGGGAGGCAGTCCGGCTGGGTCCCCTCTTCTCCCCTTCCCCTAGTCTCTCTGCCTTCATCCCACACGTGAGCTCTTTTTCCCTTGGGAAGGGTCTCCTCAATAAAGTTCGTGTCCTGGTACCCTGCTCTCTCTCTCTCTCTCTCTCTCTCTCTCTCTCTCTCTGGTCCTTCTGTTTCGTCTTTCATATGGTGCTGAAACCCAGGAGAGCGTGGGTGATCGTCGAACCTAGCCCGGAGCTTCTGACTCCTGCTCTGGCTCTGCTCAGTGGCATGGTTGTGAGTTGATTGTCCCACTCAGAACACTTCTCAAACCCTGCAGGACCAGGACACATAGGAATCTCCTCACTTCCTCCTAATCGGTAGGCCTCAGGGTACTCCCTCCCCTTCCCCCTGGTTCCCTTGACCTTGAAGGGCCTCAGAGTTTCCTGTCTACTCGGCTACATTATATGTTCGTTCTATGTTCTACAAAAGCCCAGGTACCTGGCTGGGAAAGTCTGTTCTACTCCACGAGAAAGGCTTTGGGGTGACGACCCCATAGGTCTTCTCTCGTCCCTCTTTCTACAGGTTGGCCTAGGAAAAAAAGGACACTTCTTATTCCTCGCCAACTTTCCGGTGGCCTTTTTCCTCCAGTCATGGGAACTAGCCAAACTAAACACCCTACACACCTTCAGGGTGCCTTTTCGAAAACACCCCCGTTTTTCGCACCCTCGTTAAGCACGGATGATTTCTGCCACAGGATGGGAAAAGCTTCCAGAGATTCCCTACATGCAGCCTGTCTTTCCTCCACTCCCATCCCTCCCTCTGCTCCTTCCACACCCCAGTTTCTCCTAGCCCGAGGGAAACCCCCTCAAACTGCCCCTCTCTCTGTCGCTCTCTTGACTCTTCCAACCCTCCCTCTCCCTCTCCTTCTCCTGTCCCTCCTCCTTTGCCACACTGTGGCTGCCCCTCTCCTGCTCCTTCTGCCTCTGCCACCAGGCCTCTGTGGGAAACAACTCGCTACACCTATGGGAACCAACTCCACAGACCAGAGGCTGCCGCAAAGCACGAGAACCTCCTGCCACCTCAAACAGCTAAGGGAAATTTCTGAATTTCTGTTTTGCCTTGCTCTGTTTTGACCCTGACCACGTGGCCTTTCATTCCCCCTGGGGGCAGCCATATTGGCATGGCAAGTCCCGACCCCTCAGGACCCTGCCTGGTGTGGCCGCCCGCACTGTGCTCCTTCTCCCTTGGCCTGCTGCCTGCTCCACCCCACCTGCCCCTCCCCTTCTCCTTATGTCTCAAACCCAGGTCCGAGATTTGACATGGCATTTAACTCTTAATTCCCCTTGGGAAGCAGGCAGAATAGGCCCACCTTAGAAGGTGACCCTGCAAACCCAAGCCTTGAAGCAGATCTGAGGCCCACAAACTGTGTGTGGTGGGGGTGCAACAAGAGGACAAGCATTGCCTGGAGAATGCTTCACATGCAGAAACAAGGCCACCAACTGTAAAAAGCTGTGCCTCCAGCCCCGGCCTCCAACCAAGAAAAGTGACTGCCCCTGGGAAAGTGACGGGCCCTCTATGTCTCAGCTCAGAGGGGCCATCCTTCCAGGTCCTGACCAGCCGATGGCCATGCTGGAAATGGCTGAAGACTGCAGATGCCCAGACTTGACAACCCCCATCACCCATGCTGAGCCCAGGTTAATGCTCCAGGTAATGGATAAGCAGGTCTCCTTTCTGGTCGACACGGGTGCTACCTTCTCTGTCCTGCCTTCCTTTGCTGGGCCACTTTTCCTTCGTGATCTCAGTCATGGGTACTGATGGCAAATCACCCTTCAGCTCTGAAAACTGCTCTGGCTTCAGTGCCTCCTCACCCTGCCCTCTCCCCTGCTCTACCCTTCCTAGGGAACAACTTTCTTTCTGGCACAAGCTTATCAATTATTTAATGGAAGGGGCAAGAATGTAAAAGGACCCACTATACCAGGCCCACTAAAGAAACACCAGCAGGCCTCCTCTTCTCAGCAGGCCTCCTCGTTCGCTAGGCTTTTTCTAACTCCAGGGTACCCTTCTGGCATCTCTCTCCCTCTTTCCCAGACATCTCTAAACCTTTCCAACTATTTCACTAATGATAAACAGGTAATATCTATGGGGTCCTCACCAGCCACTAGGGCCAGCCTTCACCCCCATAGCCCATCTGTCCATACAGCTTGATCCCATGGTTCGAGGATGACAATCCTGCCTCCGGACTCTGACTGCAGCCACCATTCTCACCAAGGAGGCCCAGAAACTCCATCCAGCAACTCTTTCAGGTCTTTTCCACCCATAGACTACAGGACCTTCTGTGCCACCAATCTTTAATTCTCCTCTCCCCTTCCCATTTCGTGTAGATAGTCCATCTCCTGTTCCTCGAGAATCCTGACATCTCCCTAACTCAGTCCACAGCCCTGAACCAGCCACTCTCCTCCACTCAACACACTCCTGCCCCGACCTGCCCCGACGTTGTCAGAGACCCTCTCTCTACAAATTCACAGCTCCTGGCCAGACCCCTTGCCCATGGGCCTGACTGGAATCCAGGCTACACCAAGGAACCCCACCTTCTTAAACCCCTTTTTAGACAACTGCTCTGGGAACACCCTGACAGGTTTCTACCCAGGCCAGGTCCAGCTGACCCATGACTCTCGAGGACCAGCCCTACAGCCAGGGGAGACTCAGTCCTCCTCAAGAACCTTACCCTCCCTCAAGTTGTATTTCAGCTCCAGGGCTAGAAAAGCAGCAAAACCAGACAAGTGACGCTGTGGCAGCCTCAGGACCAGCTTTTACCTCCAAGTGACCCAACTGGATCGCTCTTGAGACTTCATCAACCAGTCCCTTAGGGAAACCATGGTTCTGCACCCTCGTTAAGCATGGAAAACACTCCCTGTTTTTGGCTCACTTACTCCATGGCTCCTCTCATTAGGCACACTGGTATCTTTAATCTTGCTCTTTGGCCCATGTCTCATGCATTGTTTCACTAGTTTCTTGCAGAATATAATGCAGACGTTCGCCAACCAGAAGATAGATCTGCCACTGAATTCAAAACCCAACACCAGAATCCTTGAGTCTCCGGGTAGACACCCCTAACGACGCCCCTCTCAGCTGGAAGTAGCTACGGAAGATGGACCTTCACCCCCTAGACCTTGCCTGGACTCTCAGTTATATTTTTTTAAATATTATCAGAGGCCTGGAATGATAGGTACCCCTCCCCCAACTGGTGGGCAGAGTTATGATGTAATTGACACCTGCCACAGAGACTTTGAGCCACCAATCAAGCGCATACCAGAGTGCCCTGTGTCCCACCCCTTCCCATTCTGCCCTGGGCCCAACCCCTACCTGTTCCAGCCCTTAAAGGGTGTCTCAGTGCACCATGTGGCACCTTTTCTCCCAGACTGTTCTCCCAGGCAGTCCGGGAGGGAACAGTCCAGGAGGCGGTCTGGCTAGGTCCCCTCTTCTCCCCTTCCCCTAGTTTCTCTGCCTTCACCCCACAAGTGAGCTCTCTCTCCCTTGGGAAGGGTCTCCTCAATAAAGTTCGTGTCCTGGTACCCTCCTCTCTCTCTCTCTCTCTCTGGTCCTTCTGTTTCATCTTTCATCCAGATCTTAGCTATTGTAAATAATGCTTCTGTGAACATTGGGGTGGATATATTCTTTCTGATTGGTGTTTCAGGTTTCTTGGGATATATTCCTAGAAGTGAGATCACTGGGTCAAATGGGAATTCCATATTTAATCTTTTGAGGAAACTCCACAGTGGCTGCACCAGTCTACATTCCCACCAGCAGTGTACTAAGGTTACCCATGCTCCACATCCTCACCAGCACTTGTCATTTGTTGATTTGTTGATGGTAGCCATTCTGACAGGTGTGAGGTGATATCTCTGTCTTTGTAATTGGCATCTCTTGGATAATTAATGACTTTGAGCATTTTTCCATATGCTTATTGGCTTTTTGTATGTCCATTTTGAAGAAGTGTCTATTTAGGTCCTTTGCCCATTTTTAAATTGTTACCTTCTTTTTGTTAACTTGTATGAGTTCCTTATATATTTTGGAAATTAACCCCTTATCAGATGTATCATTGCAAATATGTTCTCCCATGTCCTGGGCTCTCTTCATTTTGTTGATGTTTTCTTTTGCAGTATAGAAGCTTTTTATTTTGATGCAGTCCCACTTGTTTATTTTCTCCTTAATTTCTTTTGCCCTAGAAGATGTGTCAGTAAATATATTGCTACTAGAGATGTCTGAGATTTTGCTGCCTATAATTTCTTCTAATATTTTTATGGTTTCATTACTTACATTTAATTTTTTAGCCATCTTGAATTTATTTTGTATATGGTATAAGTTGGTGTCGAGTTTCACTTTTTTGCATGTACCTGTCCAATTTTTTCAACACAATATATTGAAGAGGCTGTTTTTATTCCATTGTATGCTCTTGTCTCCTTTGTCAAATACTAATTGAACAAAATAGCTTGATTCATTTACTGGGTTCTCTGTTTTGTTCCACTATTCTATATGCCTGACACATAAATCTTATAGTTAAGTCCTTTTGATTATTTATATACAGCTATGATAGTAGTTAATAGTGATTCATACTGCTGCTATGCATTTTTTAAAATTTTTAATTAATTTTCAAAATTTTAAACCTTCATTGTTGAGTATATTACAGATGTTCCTTTTTAACCCCACCTCCCCCCACTGCCCCATTCACCCAGTTCCTGCCCTGACCTGCCTCAGGCCCTCACCACCCTATTGTCTATGTTCATAGGTAAGATCTTTGGTTAATCTCTTCCTGGCTCACCCCCTTTCCTCTGAAATTTATTAGTCTGTTCCATGTTTCTATGCCTCTCATTCTATTTTTTCAGGTTTATTTTGTTTGTTAGATTTATTATTCATTTATTGTTAGATTCAGTTGTTGATAGATATGTATTTTTTGCATTTTATTTTTCATTTATCTTTTTCTTTTTTTCTTCTTCTTCCTCTTCTTAAAGAATACCGTTAAACATTTCATGTAATACTGGTTTGGTGGTGATGAACTCCTTTAACTTTTGCTTGTCTGTGAAGCTCTTTATCTGACCTTCAATTCTAAATAATAGATTTGCTGGGTAGAATAAGTTTGTTCGTAGGTGCTTGCTATTCATCGCTTTGTTTTTTGTTTTGTTGTGTTTTTTGTTTGTTTTTTGTTGTGTGTGTGTTTTTGTTTGTTTGTTTGTTTGCTATCATCACTGAATATTTCTTGCCACTCCCGTCTGGCCTAGAAGATTTCTGTTGAGAAATCAGCTGACAATCATATGGGTGCTCCCTTGTAAGAAACTGTTTTTCTCTTGCTGCTTTTCAGATTCTCTCTGTCTTTTGTTCTTAGCATTTTAATTATGATGTGTATTGGTGTGGGCCTTTTTGGTTCCTCTTGCTTGGTACTCTCAACACTTCCTAGACTTGTAAGTCTATTTCTTTCACCAAGTAGGGGAAGTTTTCTGTCATTGTTTCTTCAAATAGGTTTTGAGTATCTTGCTTTCTCTCATCTCTTTCTGGCACCCCATAAGGCAAATGTTGTTATGTTTGAAATTGTCCCAGAGGCTTCTTACACAATCTTCATATTTTTGGATTATTTTTCTTTTTTGCTTTTCTGACAGGGTGTTTTTTTGCTTCTTCACATTCCAAATCATTTATTTGATTCTTCAAATCCTCCTCTACTGTTGAAACCGGGTATTCTTTATTTCAGTTAGTATATGTTTAATTTCTGACTGGCCCTTTTTCATGTCTTTGATATTCTCACTAAGTTTCTTGAAAGTTTCACTAAGCATTTTTATATGTGTATATACAAAAATAGTTTTGCTTATATTAGTTGTTCTAATGTAATTGGTATCATATTTTATCATGCTTTGATGATTGACTTATTTTTTAATTAGCAATATGTTAACTGATATATTTATGTCACCACTTGTTGATCAACTTCATTTTTTATTATTACATATTATACAGTGTATATGTATTTATTTATCAGTATATTTATCAATATACAAGTTTGTGAATATTTGATTACATTTTATGTTTTTTCTTTTGTAAATAGGCTATAATAAACAGGGTGGAGAAAAGTAAGTTAACTGTTGTTTGTATGAAAAATAATGTAATAATTAATAAATAATAGTACAAGAATAAACTGTGTTTCATGTACTCATAATTGTAAACCTATTTTTATTACACCCTTGTCTATACTTGTTCAACACCTGTGTTAAGGGTAAATGCCTACAGGAATTGAATAGCTCACTACTCAGCTTTTGCTGTAGTAAAAATTCTCTAAAGCATGTATTTTAAATATTTTAATATACTGAAATTCTATTCTTCCAATAAACTACATTGATGTCATTCCAACCATCACTGCATAAAAGTAATAATTTCCTTACATCTTCTTAAGTCCCTGATATTATCTACCATTTGTCTTAACTTTTACAATTCTAATAGGTGAATAATAATATATCATTTATTATTAACTTATTTTGTAGATAGCTCAGATTCAAAGGGTAGTTCCTCAGCTTCTTGGTCCATAGAACATCATAGATCCATTGAAGACCCTTTATTTCACTTTATATCATCATTCCCACTTTGCTTCTACTGATAGTCCCTCTAAAAAAAAAACACATTTTAATATGTCTTTGGATTTGTAAATATCTATGAAAATGTTTGTTTTTGTTTTTACATGTGGTTGCTTTAACTTCTATAAAAATAGTACATTACAGACACATCTGTTTCCTACTTTTGCCTCTTCATGCAGTTTGAAGACCTATCATTGTTGCTATATGCACACCTAGTTAGCTGCTTCTAAGGGTTGCATTGTATGCAAGGCTAAGCAATCACCACATTTTACTGGCCCATTAGCCACCTAGGCTGCTTCCAGTGTTGTGGGTTCATGAGCATAAATAGCCTTGTACATATCCCCTGTGGACCTGCATATGAACTTCTCAGGGGTATATCCACAGATGCAACATTGCTGTCCCGCAGCAGTGTACACACATTACAAGTAATTAATTTTGCTAAACATCGCAAATTGCTCTCTAGAAAGCCACAATGGCTTATATTGCAGTAGTAATTTTCAAAGATTCTTAGTAATACTTTTTTTTTAAAATTTTTGTTTACCTTATAAGTAGAAGGCATAGCTTATTGTTTAACCTTATTTTTCATGATTATCAGTAAATATGAACATCTCTTCATTAATTAGTTAGTCATTCATATTTCTTCTGTATAAGTGACTATCTAAAGCCTTTTTAATATTTTAAAACTGATTTATAATTGGCTAATAATTGCTAAGCAGCAATTTCTTATGCAACCTATATATTGCTCCTTTTCAAGTATTAAATATTATAATATATTTTCAATCTGCTACTTGTTTTTTGATGATGTGTTTCAATGAACTTTTTAAAATATCTAAATTTTAATTTTGTCAAACTCAGCACTTTTTTAAATTTGTATATTCTATACTTAAGTTTTTTTATATGAACCTTTTCTTCACTGCCATAGTGAAGTGACAAAAATACTCTTCTACTATCTTTTGCTATCTTATTCAATGTAGAGTATTTCATGTTTTATTTTTAATAATTTTTTATTCAGGTAACATAAAGGTTTATTTTTTTCATAGAATAATCTGGCTTTCCCCATTTCATGTACTAAGTAATTTATTTTTATTCATATATTTATGGTGTACCTCTAACATATACCAAGTTGACTGACATACATTTGTCTCTTTCTGAGCTATGTATTCTATTCTATAGCTTATTTATTGATTGTTCCTTCATTAACACTCCACTTTTAGTTGTTCTGGCTTTTATGTTATTTCTATTAATATAATTTGTTGGGTAAATACTGGAGAAAATAATGTAGATATCTTTTATTAGAAACTAAAATGTAAGGAAAAAAAGGTTAGTCAATGTATGGTGTGTTTCACTAATGACCATTGATTTAACAATCCTAAAAGCTCAGCAATATATAAAAGAACTAGATTCCTGGTGCATGAAATTCATGTATGGGGACGGGGAAGGTGTCCTTCAGCCCAGCCTGCACCCTCTTCAATCTGGGACCCCTGAAGGGATGTCTGACTGCCCTTTTAGTCCCAATTCAGGTAGATCATGCCTAAACGGACAGTCGGACATCCTTCTCACAATACAGGATGCTGGCTCCCAACTGCTTGCCTGCCTGCCTTCTTGATTTCCCTTAACCACTTCTGCCTGCCAGCCTGATCACCCCCTAACCAATCTCCTGCCAGCCTGACTGATACCTAACTGCTCCCGTTTGCCCCAACTGCCCTCTCCTGCAGGCCTGGTCACCCCCAACTTCCCTCCTCTGCTGGGCTGGTCACCCCTAACTACCCTTCCCTCTAGGCCTGGTCCCTCCCAACTGCCCTCCCCTGCTAGCGATCTTGTGGCAACCATCTTGTGTCCACATGGAGGCAGTCATCTTTGACCACATGGGGGCAGCCATCTTGTGTGTTGGAGTGATGGTCAGTTTGCATATTATCATTTTATTAGATAGGATTAGATAGGATAGAGGTCTGTTGCATGGGTGGGGGCTGACTGGTTTGCCCTGAAGGGTGTCCCAGATAATGATAGGGGTTCCCTTGGGGGCATGTAACAGCCTGGGTGAGGGGCCTGTGGTGGTATGCAGGCTGGCCAAGCCCCGCAGCAATCCAAGCAGATGCTCTGGTATCTGGGATTTACTTATTTTCTATATAATTGTAACTTTGTAGCCTTGAGTGGAGGCCTGGGCCTGCCAGAGCAGGTGGAAAGCTTGGCTTCCTCCATTGCCAGGAGCAACACAAGCCTCCTGCTCTCTCTGTGGCTGTAGCCATCTTAGTTGGATTAATTTGCATACTCATTCCTGATTGGCTTGTGGGTGTGGCTGGTGGATGTAGAATAGATAAGATCAATTTGCATATTGCTCTTTTATTATATAGGATAGAGCCTTAGCTGGTTTGGCTTAGTGGATAGAGTGTCAGCCTGCAGACCAGAGAGTCCCGGGTTTGATTCTAGTCAAGGGCACATGTCTGGGATTGCAGACTCAGTCCCCAGTAGGAGGCATGCAGGAAGCAGCCAATCAATAATTCTCTCTCATCTTTAATGTTTCTATCTCTCTCTCCCTCTCCCTTCATCTCTGAAATCAATACAAATATTTTTTAAAAAGAATAGAACACTTCATGACTAAGTTGTGTTTATTTTAGAAATGCAGGTTGCTTTCACATAAAATATTACTACTGTAATTCACTAAAATGAATAGTTTAAGTTGAAACATAAGGTATAATCTCCAGAGTAGAAGACACCATACATAAGCTATCCATCCCTCCAACCCTCACCACCCCACACACACTGTCACGGGTTACTCTGCACAGTCTACTTTGTTGTTTCTGCATTGTCTCTTTGCAACCATTCCAGGTTCAATCTCTAGAATGCTTTTCTAAGTACAGTCAATTCTTTAGTAATGTCATTGATTGTCATAGTTGCAAGTGTCAGTTATAAGCCCAAGACATCCACATGAATATCTCCAATCTGGGCCACTACACTAAATTCTATACTCATTAATCCAATTGTTGATATAATATTTTCATCAGGATATAAAATAGTTATTTCAAATTTAACTTAAATCAAATATCTGATACTCAATCCACCAAAATCTACATTTCTATAAGCTCTTTCCACCTCAATAGCATTGTTTTCCCTCTATTTTTTATTTCTTCAAAAGAATTCACGTAAATGAAATCCCTAGATCTTATGGTTATTGTATTTCTGTTTTTATAACAAATTGCCAAAGTATTTCTAGAATTATTTACTATTTTACATTTCCACCAGTAAATGTAAATAATCCAGTTTCTTTACATTCACATCAATATTTAGTGTTGTCTCTAGATATTTTTTGTAATTTTCACTATTCTGATAGGTATGCAGTAATATAACATTAGGGTTTTAAATTAAATTTTCATGATGACTAATGATGTTATATTTTTCATGTGTCTTTTTACCATCTTCATATTTAATGGAAAACCTATTCATTTCTTTTAGTTATTTTTAATTAGATTGTTTGGGTTCATCCTCCACCTCCTTTTTTTTATCAGTTTCTTGATTGTGTGGTCAGAGATTATATTGTTCACTCTGTTGTATGCAACTCTTTATATGTAGTGCCTGGCATATACTACATGTACACAATAACAGTTATTAAGCCTATTATTTCACTTAATAAAACTCAAACTTTTGCTACCTCCTTACAATTTTTTTATTAACTTCTCAACTGTCTTGTTCCTATTACTTATTTTGCTTTTTCCACCTTTTTAGTGATAATGTGTTAGAACTTTGTTAGGAAAAAAGATATAAAAGTATATTTGTACATTTGCATGTGAGTATAGAGATACAATTTTCAAAGTTATTCCTCATTATTTCCTTATGTTTTAGCACTTTGTGATTTTCAAACTTATATACTTCTTATAATAATGATGTCAGATTATATTTATATACTAAAACTTTTGCAACCTTGAAGATTGAGAATTACATTCACTTTACCTTCACATTTTAATGAAGAGTATAAATGCTGGGGTGTGAAGCTATTCCCCCTCCACACACACACACAGTCTTTAAAATATTACCCCATTATCTTCCTTCCTGAAGTTTTAACATTGAAAAGTCTGATGGCTCTGCTTCTGATGTTAATTTTCCAAAATATATTACATCATCACCAGAGAATGTAGCTTATAAAATTATGGAAATTTTCTGATTTATTGATTTCTCCTTTGGCCAAAGTTGCTATACAAAATTTCATGTTTCATGTGTTTTTCAAAATACTAGTAGCTATTGGTTATAAAATTCACACTATCAATTGTAATATTTAAATATATGCCTTATCTGTTTTAGTTATAGATTTCATTTCTTATCAAGCCATTTATTTTTAAATTATGGTTAACATACATATAATATTAATTTCAGATATAAAATCTAGTATTTAGATATTATATAACTTACTAAGTGATCATCCTGATAAATCTCTTAACCATCTGACACCACACATAGCTATTATAATATTATTGACTATATTCCCTGTCTATTGTGTGCCCTTACTCTCAGGCCAAGGTCAGTCATCTCATGTGTTCTTGGGGCCATCCAGCATCAGCTGCATAGTGACATGCAGATGGATGCTACTTCTCCTTGGCTTAGAGGGGCCCAGAAAAGGCTACAAAATAAGGCCAGCTGCCCCTAGTGTAGGTTATGGAGCCACTTAGCAAATGTTATGGGGTATGCCAAGGCCATATGTTGCTTGTTTGAGAGATGTTAGGACAGTCCTAAGCGTAAGTCAAAAGAGGCCATTTGTGTGGAAAAGTCACTGGAAACAGCTTGGGTGGGCTTGCTAGTTGAGTGGGACAAAGTCTCAAGGAATCACCAGGACCTGGCTAACAGTGTGAACCAGGTTGCTGAAGACTGAGATATGGCATTCACATGCTGGCTCTGTGATGGGGTGATGGGGTAATGAGGTCTCAGAAAAGGAACAATGGCCTCTGCCAGTACTTCTGTCTAGAGAAAGCTGCCCCTCCAGCTCTTACCCTGATGTTAGAAGATTCACTTCCTCCTGAATGTATCTGGTGCCTTTGGAGCTGTTGCCCAGTGCTGGAGCTCAGAGGGAGAGAGTCCAAGTAAGTCCACGTACAGCCCAATGTCTCACTCAGCCACAATCCCTGTTGGTTTTTACAGCCAGAAGTCACGGAGACTTTTCTTCCTGGTACTAGAACCCTGGGCTCTGCGTCTGATGTGGGGCCAGAATGCCTTTGTCCTCATGGGGGACCTCTGCAGCTGAGATATCCCTCCTGACTTTTATCTGTTACACATGGGTGTGGGCCAGCTTATTTCATGTCTCTGCCCCTCTTAAATTTAGTTGTAATTTTGATGTGATTCTGGGAGGATGCGGGTACCACATTTATTCATGCTGCATCTTGACGGGATGCTCTATAGATTTTTTTTCTTTAAGAGTGCTCAGTCTTTTGTTATAACACCAGAGGCCTGGTGCACGAATTTGTGCACCAGTGGGGTCCCTTGGTCTGGCCTGTGGGATCAGGCTAAAACTGGCTTTCTGACATCTCACAAGAGGACCTGGATTGTGAGAGAGTGCAGACCAGGCCAAGGGACCCCAATGGTGCACAATCAGGGCCAAGGAGGGATGCGGGAGGTTGTCAGCCAGGGAGGGACCACAGGAGGGCTCCTAGGCATGTCTGGCCTGTTCTCGCTCAGTCCCTATTGGCTGGGCCCCAACAGCAAACTAACCTACCAGTTGGAGCATCTGCCCCTGGTAGTCAATGAATGTCATAGTGAGCAGTTGAGTGACCTTAGTACAGTGATGGGCAACCTTTTGAGCTTGGTGTGACAAAATTCACCAAAAATAATAATAATAATTAGTATAACTCAGGTGATGTGTCACTTCGAGAGAAAAAAACACAATTTTGCCATATTTATAGTTTAAATAACAAAAAGTTATAATTGTAATATATAACTGTATTTAATAAACCAAAAACTAATTATTTAACTCACCTGCTCAGTGACTTCTTTGTTCATCTGTCAGTCAGTTTCTTTTGTTGGTCTTGATATTATTTAACTTGTGTGGGGTGCTGTGAATTAAGATAAGTGAGGGGGGGGGAATTCTTTAATTAATCTGCCTAGCAGTGACTTTTTTGTTGCTGAATTTCATTGGCTAAACCTTCAATTGAAGGTTGATATTTTGTACACTTCGAGCCCAAGCAAGCACTACTACCTTCATCTGTCAAACTGTTTCTTTTGTTGGTTTTGATATTACTTAATGCTGAGAATAAGGTCTCACAAAAGTATGTAGAGGGAAAAATTGTGGGTAAAGTCATTGCTATATATTTCAGGATGCTAAAAGTGTCTGGTAATCGGTTCCAGGCACTCCAAATTTCCTGTTCATAGTGGCACTCCTCTTGACTCTCCAAGCAACACCTTTCCAGATTCTCAAGCTTTGACCTCCAGTCGACAAACACTTGAGCCCAGAAGCTGTCTTGAAATTCTGCAAGTTGCATCTCCAAATCACCAATTTGCATCCATTGGAAACCATTTAATTCCAAACTACTGTAGACTACTATATTAGGATACTTCATTATTTTTATGGTCTGTTCTAGGCTTCTAAATTGATTAAATCTATCACTTAACTGGTCAAGTAATGAGTCTAAAATATGCTGGTACTTTATATGCAAGGGTTCCATTTCATTTTGTACAGCTGCACTGGCCTTCTCAAAATACTTTGTTACTCGAGGAAAGTACTTACAAGTTTTAGTTTCTACATCTCGCTTGAAAATTTTAAGTTTACTTTCAAAAGCGTTTATGTATCCAAATATAATGTCAATACTTTTGCCAAAACCTTGTAACTTTAAGTTCAGTTCATTAATATGAACAGAGAGATCTGTAAAAAAAATTAGGGTGTTGACCCACTTATCATCATTGATCTGAGAAAAGTTTTCCAGATCCTTATCCTCAAGAAATACCTTAATATCTTCAAAGCTCTCCACAAAGCACTCAAGAATTTTGCTTCAGCTCAGCCATCTTACATTATTGTACATCAGCAGTCCACTGTAGGTGGAATCAGTAAAAGTGCAGAAAATTCTCACTTGTGAAGGGGGTGAGCAGCTATTAAATTAACTATTTTGTAACAAATGACATTAAATCCTTTAAGTTGATGAATCCTGCCTTGGCACATAAAACCTCCTGATGGATAATACCATGAAAAGGCACAAGCAGATTTCCAATAGCTTCCATAAATAATTTGACAAATCTGACTTTTTTCCCCTACTATGTTTGGTGCCCCATCTGTCATCACTGA
Source organism: Antrozous pallidus (assembly GCA_027563665.1). Lineage (NCBI taxonomy): Eukaryota > Metazoa > Chordata > Mammalia > Chiroptera > Vespertilionidae > Antrozous > Antrozous pallidus. Next base: position 91,416,908 of record CM050514.1, read on the forward strand.
CACAACTTTAGAGATATCAATGCTTAGGTCACAAAATGTTTGTATTACAACCTTACATATTTCACTTCCTGATGTACTTGTTGGCACTGATACTAACTTTATCAACTCTTCTCTCATTGTGAGACCATCAGAATATCGACCAATAATGGCCAACTGAGCATGTAATGTGACATCAGTAGTTTCATCAGGAGAGATAAAAAAATATTTACAATTACTTATGTCTCTTTAATTGGTGGTGTACATTTGTGTTCAGTCAGATATGGTATCTAAGGTATTCTCTTCATAATTGCATCTTTATTCTGTATATTGTGAAATAGAACTGGTGCACATCTTAGGGGAGTTTCTTTAATAAATTCTCCCTCACTGAGTGCTTTTCCATGCTGAGCTATGGAGTGAGCAATGCTCAAACTTGCAGATGTTAAATTTGTAGAGACTTTTATAAATTTAAGGATGGAATTAGATTGGCTCTTATAAAGGTGTAGCTGCCTGGAAATGTATTCCTTCCTTCCATCCTCTTTTTTTCAAGAGTTGGGAATAATTAGTTTCAAAATGTCTATTTATATTCCACATTCTGCTTACTACTCTTTCAGTACATAGAATGCAAAATGATCTGCCATTTTATTTTATAATGCCATATATCTCGGTCCATGTCTCTTGAAAGGGTTGGCTACTGCTACTACCACTTCCTTTACTTAACCTTGTTTTTTGTTTTTTGGGGGTTTTTTTTGGGTTCTCCATCAGGGGGGGCAGTGACAGAAGATAGAATTATAGATAGCCTGTTAGCCCTGCAGGCAATTAGGGGTCAACCAGCCTAACTCAGCACAAGATGGCACATGTAACTGTTTTTTAGGAAAGGGCAAGGTTAATAAGCAGAAATACGGATTAATAAGGATTCACAACAGTAATAGTGGTGAAATGGAGTCTGCACTATGCTGCAAAATGACGTTCCTTATATAAATCAAGATGACTGCTGCTATTTCTGATGGTGGGGAAAGGGCACCATAGTACAAGCCCTCGCCTCTCCCAGCCTCTGCCTCTCTTATCTCAGTAATGATGGTCAATTAAAAATCCACGACACCCCAGAACAGTAGATTGATGATGGTTGCTGTGGTTATGTGGTTGCTGATAATAGCGATCACAGGGCCCCAGACATGCGTCCCTGGGGGCTTTCCGCTGCTCCCTGATCCACTGGCCGGAAGAGAGGTCAAAGATTCCCTAACAGCCTAACTGTAAGTCCCAGAACTAGACGCTCTGTGCCAGAGTTCTGTTGTTTTGGCCTAAAGACCTCCGGCACAGAGTGTCTACACTACACTACAGCAAATGTTTCACCCTCGGCTACAGCACCTGGCTGTGCAGTAGCCAAGGATGAAAGGTCCTACTCAGCATGTGGCCCCATACTTTTCTGTATGCAACCGCATGTGGTTACGTGTCACTAAAAATAGCTATGCATGTCAGTGGTGACACACATGTCATAGGTTCGCCATCACGGCCTTAGTATATCATTAGCATATTACACTTTGATTGATTGAATGGACGACGAGACAACTGGGCACTTAGCATATTAGGCTTTTATTTTATAGGGTATCCTATTACTCCTTGAAATTCTATCAGTGATTTTCTGTGTAAATTTAAATTTACTGTGGTATACCTATATAGATTTATGAAAGATAGATATTCTTGTAGACTATTATTATTACCAAAATTAAATATACCTTTCTGTCTTATTAAGACCTTCTGGCTAAAAACTCCCTAATGTCTGATAATAAAATTGCTATACGCATATACTTTTGATTAGAATAGCACCCCGATCCCCATATCATTTTAACTCTTTACTTTCAACCTTATTTTATCATTTTGTTTCCAGTCAGGCTATTGGTATATAACAAAATAATTTGTCCAAACACAAAATATGTTTTTAAGTAGAGAAATTTGTACCATAATATTAACTGAGAATTTTGTTCTGTTTTTATTTGTTTCTACCTTTGTTTCATGAATGAATTATCTTCTTAATCTTTGCATACATATATTTCTTTCAAAGCTTTGTTCTTTTTGTTTTATAGTAGCCAAAACCTTGAATGTTTACTATTTTGATTCTTATATTTTTTATACCTTTTATTTTTTGTGCTGGTTTTCTTCAAATGTTTGTTTTTGTTTACCATGCATTCCTCCTGTATTTCTGGAGGGAAGGTGACCTAAGGGAAGTTTGCCATTGTATCATATTCTAGATATTGGAGTTCATCCTTCCTATGGGCCACCACCATGAAGGGCTGAAGGACACTCTCTTTTCTTCTCCGTTCCAAGACCTATTCAAGAGCCTCAGCCTGAAAGCAATGCCTAGTATTGGGCACAAATGGATTTAGTAGAATTAAGTAAAGGAATAAGACCTCCTAGGTTAACTATTTCATATTTAGTGCCCCCAAAAATCCTTTTGTAGCATTGCCTCTGATAAGTAAGCTTCCACCTTTCATAAAAAATTTTTATTATGGTTTTAGATTTTTTTCTCCAATTTAATCACACCTGTGTGTGGTTTTATTTAGGGTTTTTCTTTAAAAAAAAAACATTGCTAAAAATTCCTGATTCATCAGTTGATCTCTTTTTAATTTCCTGATATCTTAAGCATTCAAAAATATCTTTACATCATAAAACAGATAGAAAATACTTTTGGAAGATGAGAGGGATTGGCACCTATCTATTGTTCTTTGTTTGATCTGATTCTTAGATGCTGACTTTAGTAAAAATAAATTATTTGCATGTGTTTGTCCAATGCCTCTACTTAGGAAGCTGGAAAATTGCAGCGGCAAGAAGCCAAAGACATTGTCTGTGTCTGTGTGCCCACCAGAGCTGACTGTGTGATTCTCACTATTCTAAGGTGTGGACTAGAAAGCCTGTTTAATTACACTTTGTGTCTGTAAATCTGTCAAGCAATGCTGAGTCTCCTGCTCTTTCTGAGGCTGTATATCTCCACACTGAAATATACCAATTTTTGTTTACACTGAAAATTGTTAAACATTAGACTCAGAAGGAAATGTTAGTAATAATATAGTCTCATCTTTACTTTCTAATGAGGCAAATGACTTTCAGCTGAAATATATGGTTTATTTATGTTCAAATGGGTAAGGCAGAGGCAAGGTTTCTTATCCTTCAGATGGTTTCTTTTTCTATTATATCAGGTATGTTCCTAGGGTTTGGCACTTTTTCCTTTTATAAATAAAGGATTCCAAGCTGTATAGTTGAGTGATGATATAATTCATGAATTTATAAGCATTTCTGCTTATTACTCAAATATGATTCTAGATTAGACTTCTTTCTCCCTCCCTCTCTCCCGTCCTTCCTTCTTTCTTTTCTCTCCATAAAATTTTATGTCAGTTGCTCAGTTTTGTTTGCACTTATTTATATGGGTATTTATTTATTTACCAAATAGTGTCTCTTTATAGAAATTTAGCAATGAAATATATAAAGAGGGATACAAAGATGAATATAACCTAGTCATTTCCTAGGTATGGTCATTGTTTATTTAGACATATATATCATAAAAATAAAATATAAGCAAATAAAACATAAAAGTGCATCATTTAATCATGTAAGAATAAAATATTCTTCTCTTTGCTGAGGAGGCTTCTCTCTTTACACTAGAACTCTGTTCATAGACAGTGAAGAAAAGAGCAAGATTTATTTTACCCAATATCAGACTCCTTCTTGGGATAAAAATACATTTCTCTCAATTTTAAATCAATTTCAAATACTTTTTGTGCTATTGTTTATATTTTCAATTAAAACAAAATTTATACAAAATTAATTTTGTACAAATCATGGAGCTTTCCAAAATAGAGAGATCTGTTCAATCTTTACAATAATTTGAAATGTGAAAAAGGAAATTCTCTAATTATCTTTTACTGGAAAAAAAAGCAAACTAGGTGAACCAGGTAAGAGTAAGTGAAAATATTAATAAACATAATAAATGGCAGTAGTATAAAAATTATTCTGAACCAAAGAAAAATTAGGTAGTTGGTGTTTTGTTTTGTATTTAATTCGATCAATATTTAAGGTCCTGGTTTTTCCAACTCTCATTTGAGACTTCAAGGACACCAATACTTTTAAAAATTACTGACAAAAAAATTTGTAATGAAAAAGTGTATATAAAAATTTTGGTCAGAAAATTCCTCTTTCATTGATTTTGCTCCAGTTGCTTCCATTCCCTGAGTCTCATCCTTTCCTATTTTATGCTTTGGATCTTTATTTAAAGCACTTGTGATGTTAGAACAATAAAGTGAGGTCTTGGGAATGATATGCATGAAAATTATTCCTAATGAAACCATAGAAAAGAATAGGACACATAGGTATAAATAAATGCAATGAATGTACTCAGAGCTGCAGTTCTGCCTATCCTTAGAGGACATAGTATTGCTATACTATTATCTGGAAAAGGTTTAATTATATTCATATTATATCCAGCTGCCTTAAAACCCTTATCATGCCAGAACATGCTGAGAAATCTACTTTGTAAACACTGCCCCTGCAGAATCCCTTGTGTAAATCTGTAACTTTCAATGGCTTTATGGAACCCAACAGTGCCTCTAGAGGTTTTCTTTGATTTTCCTCTGCTCTGCCCACAGTGAGTAAACAGAAAGGCCATTAACTCTCACTTATCTGGAAACCCATTTTACACTTTATGATTTTATTGCATAAAAGGATGTTTTTAATCCCTAGTGCCCCTGTGTTGGCCTCTGGGCTATTGCCTCTCACTTAGATATGTTAACATTGGTACAATCTAAACATTTTCTAAAAGGAATACCAGTTGTATTCCAAATCATTATAAGAAATCCAAAACAAAATATTCCCAAATGAAACAGCATTGGTTTTGCATTATGTGTTCTTTCTGAGAGCATGTGGTTTAGAAGACTAGAATTTATTTGAAGTAAAAAGGCACAGAGCATTTTTTTAACAAGGAAGATGATGAACGTTGATACCATTAATACAACATTACTAATTTTTTACCTTCAACTGTGCATTAATAATAAAATAAATGTGCACTCCACATTGCAAAATCTTTTTGAAAATACACATTTCTAAACCCATAATTAATACATTTTAATTTTAAAAAAGCTTTCTCCCAGTATCAAAAGAGAATTCTTTTTGCATCACATTCTTTTTATGTATAAAATGTTTATAGGGATTAAAATAAAGAAACATTAAACATTTCAAGAATATCTATTAATTATTGAACAGATATATGTATAAATCTATAGCAGCTCTTAATTTTCTCAAATTGAGAAATTTTGCAATCAATTCTCTTTTATAAATTCAACAAACTTGTTCTTTTATCTTCTCTTTATCTTTTTAATTAATTTGCATACTACTAGTATATGTAGTATATATGTACTATATATACTAGTATATATATACTAATATAGATATATATATGATTTAAGTTGTTAAGAAATGTTTTTTAAACATTAGCCTTTACTTATTTTTATCTACCCTTTATACTATTCTGATCTCTTGATTCTTATGAGGCCACACAGGTGATTAAAACTTTTATTTTGTATTAAAAAGTTTGCTGGAGATCCTCTATTTGTTCCTTAAAATCCATTCCCAATCATTATCTACCCTGCTCTTCATCCAGGGAAGCTATATTAGGACACATCAATATGTCCCCTTAATACTGCTGGTTCCCATTGATTCTGCCATGGGAAATTCTACAAAGGGTTCAAGACAGATAAGGACATGGAGTTATATCCCTGCAGGATGACCCTGTACTGGGGCTGTCCCTAAACTAAAGGTCAACATTTCTTTCAAGGAAGGTCTTTTTACCCTATTCTCTCATTTTAGGTTCTTGTAACTGGTAACCTCCCTGGCTTAGGAGTGGTAATAGACCTGCTGCTGATAGCCCACTGGGTATGACATTGCCCTTTGTGGTTTCTCTGCACCTTCTCCACATCCTTCTAAATAATTTTTCATAAGCTCTCCTTAAAAATAGTGTACTATTTTGTGTGTATGTCATCTATTTTCTGCTCCATAACTTATACAAATTAGGTTTTTATATTGGCTCAATTGATTATAAATTCTCCACCCCAACTTCTAGCCCCAACTCTTCCTAACACATTTAGATCTCTCATGTGCCTTTCATTTTTTGTTTTGAGATATGCTTTGGTGACTCCCAATAGGCATAGGTTTTATTTTTTCCACCAATTTCCTATTTTTCTATCAAAAAACTGTATGCTTCACTAAAATAAATTCAATGTCAAGTGTTGTTTTTAAATATATTCAGAAAAGATCTATAAACAAAACCTTCACTAAATGAACAATTTGCAGTTGAAAAGCAAATCCAATTACCAGTAGCCAAGTTTCCAGGCTTCTTAGTGGTGGTATTTGTAGCTGATTAAATTTCTTCTAATTATTGTGTAGGCACACTACATGAAAATTAAATGAAATGTATTACCTCTTTGGGAAAAAACACTGTATTCCTGAAATAGCATTATGAATGTGGCATTCTGCTTCAGATAAATGAAAACACACTTAGAATTTTGTATTTAGACCAAATATATTCTTATTGGGCTTATACAAAACAGTAAGAAGAAAATGAATTGTGGTATAGATGGATGACTCCATTTAGTTATTTTAAAAAGCTAGAATAAAAATTTTAATTCATTAACATCATTCACCTCTCTTAACTTTTCTTCATCTTAGCTAAAAAAATAAAGGTCATTTTTTAAAATGAATATTTTCCTATGGCAAAAACATTGAAGGTGTTTCTATAACAAACAAATTTTTAAAATCTTTGTTAGGCATTTATTAGGTAACTAGAGGCCTGGTGCACAAATTTGTGCACTGGTGAAGTCTGGCTGGCCCACCATGATTGGGGCCGATCAGGCTGGCTGGCCAGAGTTAGGGGTCACAGGTAGTTAAACTCCTGGTCAAACTCCCAGTAGAGGGGAAATTTGCATATTAGCTTTTTATTATATAGTAATTATCTAGTCAAAGGCAAATTTAAAAATGTAGATAAACTCTGTAATTTTTAATATAATTTATTTTTAGAGTAGTTTGAAGTTACAGTAATATTGAGCAGATAATACAGAAAGTCCCTATGTACCTCTTGACCCTACATATGCAGAGCCTTCCCCATGATCAACATCCCCATCAGAGGGGCACCTTTGTTATAATCAACAAGCCTGCAGTGACACATCATAACCATTCAAAACCCACAGTTTACATTGGGGTTCACTCTTAGTATTGTATATTCTATGGCTATAGACTAATATATAGTGGCTTATACATCATTATAGTATCATACAGAATATTAAACTGCCCTAAAACCTATATGCTCAACCTATTTATATCTCAGCCCCAACCTCTGGCAACCATTGATCTTTTTACTGTCTCTGTAGTTTTGCCTTTTCCAGAATATCATGTAATTCGAATAAAGCCTTCACAGGTTGGCTTCTTTAAGTTTGTAGTCTGTATTTATTCTTCTATATCTTTTCATGGTTTATTTCTTTTTAGTCCTCTATGTTCCATTTCCTGAATATACTATAGTTTATCCATTCACCTACTGAAGATACCAGTGTCTTGGTTGCTTCCAAGTTTGACAATTAAAAATAGAGCTGCTATAAATGTGGGTGTGCAGGATTTTTGTGTATAGTTTTAAATTATTTGGGGTAAATACCAAGGAGCACAATTGCTGGATTATATGGTAAGAGAATATTTTATTTTGTAAGAAACTCCCAACCTCCCTTCAAAGCAGCTGAATGATTTTATGTTTTTATTAGCAATGTATGAGAGTTACTGTTGCTCACTTGATTATAAATCTTTGTCAACATTTGATATTATCAATGTTTGGAATTTTAGCTACTTCCTAAATGTGTAGCAGTAGTTTATTGTTTTATGTGAAATTTTGACATCAAAGATGTAAACCTTGCCTGGCTCTGTCAGAAATATAGGTGGTTAGATAGCTAAACATTTCAACACACCATCTTCTCAAACTACTAAACACAGACAATTGAGAAAGAAGGAAAAAATAATCCTATATAATAAAGAGGTAATATGCAAATTGACTATCACTCCAACACACAAGATAGCCACACCCATGCAGACACAAGATGGCCATCACAAGATGGCCAGCAGGGGAGGACAGTTGGGAGGAACCAGGTCTGCAGGGGAGGGAAGTTGGGGGCAACCAGGCCAGCAAGGGAGGGCATTTAGGAGTGACCAGGCTAGTAGGGGAGAGCAGTTAGGGACAATCGGGCTGGCAGAGTAGCAGTTAGGCATCGGTCAGGTTGGCAGAGGAGTGGTTAGGGGGTGATCAAGCTGGCAAGCAGAAGTGGGTAGGGGCAATCAGGCAGGTAGGTAGGCGAGTGGTTGGAACCCAGCTGTCCTGGATGGGTGAGGGATGTCCAACTGCCCGTTTAGGAAAGATCCCACCAGTATCAGTCCTAAATGGGCAGTAGAACATCCTTCAAGGGGTACCAGATTGGAAAGGGTGCAGGCTGGGCTGAAGGACACAACCCCCATGCACAAATTTTGTGCACCATGCCTCTAGTTATAAATATAAGAAATTGTCTAATATCTGAAAGAAACTTTCATTCCTTAGATTGTACCAAACATAGCTATAATAATCATACCATAATAATTATAAGTAGTATTTATTGAGTGCTTTAGATATTTTTTATTTATTTAAACTTTTCAACAGTACCTCAAAAGCAAAGATTCTTATTATTTCACTATTGATCAAGGCACAGTCAGAAAACCAAAATTTATTAGTTTTTTAGGAAAAGTTGAATATAAATAATTATTAATTTAAGAAACATGGCTAATTGCAACAAAAGTAAGAGAAAACTATAAAATAATACAAGAGTAGGAAAGGCAGGGAGAGAGCAGCTACTACTTTTGAAAAAGCATATGCAAAAATGTGCTCGCCAAGGCTGACTCAGATCTCAACAAAGCAAGGATGGAGGATGGCAGCAACCCCTTGGGTAGCAGAGGACTTCCCTGCAGAGTGGCACATCAGAGCTGGTCTGCATCAGAGCTGGTGACCCAGAAGCTGGCCACTAGGCTCCTAGGAAGCAGGAGCTGGTAAACAGAAACCCTTTATTGCTGGCAAAGTCACAGGAAAGTGAGTGAGCCACGGGGTGTCTCTGGTAGCACAGGTATATTTATCACAAGAAAAATGTGCAGGCACCCTGGAACCAGAAAGAGGAGCTCCCTTCTTGAGGTGCCCCTCCTGTGCCTTCTCTTGGCAGAGCCTAGCATTGCTCTTTGCAAGAGGTGTGTTCACAGGCACCAGCTGCAGAACAAGAAAGCTGAGCAAAGAAGGGGAGATTTAGAGCTAAGAGAAAATAAATTGATGACTTTATGTGTAAGGGAACTGATTGTTGTTGAAGCCCTGTGACTAGTGGATGCAAAGGCAAGAGTCAAGCTCTTTCTAAATAAAATACTTCTCCTAATCATGAATCATTGCGTGGCTTCAATAACAAGCTGCCCAGACACAGGGTTCCTTGCCCCATGTAAAATTATGAATATTACAAGTTTCTATAAATGTGAGACAACCTTTCTTTAATTCTAACTGTAATTCTACTTTTAAAAAGTACTCATATTATTTAAAATAATATTTGCTCAATGAAGTCATTTTAAATATACAGGAAAATCTAAATTAAAAATAACAGACCCCTTCCACTTTTATATGCAAGATGGAAAATGTCCATGACTGGGTTAAAATGCAGTCAGTATGGTTGATAGTAAGTACATCGATGAGAGGGGATGTGATGGTTCATTTTGTGTGTCACTGAGAATGAACAAAGGGATGCCCAGATAGCTAGGTAAAACATACATTATTTATGGAAGTGCCTGGGAGGATGTTTATAGAAAAGATTACCATTTGAATTAGAGCAAAGAATGGAGAGAGAGAGAGAGAAAGAGAGGGAGGGAGGGAGGGAGAGAGGGAAGGAGAGAGAGAGAGAGAGAGAGAGAGAGAGAGAGAGAGAGAGAGAGAGAGAGAAAGGGAAGGCGAGGGAAGGGGAGGGAAGGGAAGGGAAGGGAAGGGAAGGGAAGGGAAGGGAAGGCAAGGGAAGGGAAGGGAAGGGAAGGGAAGGGAAGGGGAGATATATCAGATCTTTGATTGGTTCCTTTGCTCTGGAGAATTCTGACTAGTGACTAGTACAGGGAGAGATATAAATCATGCCCTGTTGATGTTTATATCTGGATCAAACCCTCCTCATTTCAGATTCATAAGTTTCCTTTTGGGATTTAGCCAGCCTGGAATACATTACCTGTTACTTGCTCTCAAAAAAAAAATCCTAAAGAAATAAAAATATACATCTATAGTATTTTTTTTCATCTGACTGTATACATATATACTGAATATATATTTTTATATTTTCATTTTGTTTGGAAAAATAGATCAAATTCCTCACATAATCTGCATTTTACTTTTTCTCGATATTTCTTGGAAAGGCTTTCATAGTTTTTTAAATGGCTATATCATATTTCCTAGTATTTATATACCAAAACATAGTCAAGCATATTCTTCTGAATGCTCTGAGTTTTGTATTTTGTTTTTGTATTTGAGAAAAAACTGCAACAAACATTATTATTTCTTTTTGTTTTTCAACATTAGTATTGCTGGGCAATGTCTTTTGGGGCTTTGCCCAACCTCATATGAAATGGCAAATAGTCTGAAAGTGTAGCTGTGTACACAAAAGAAGTATGGTGATAAATCTGTTTTTAGATAATTGTCATTGAACCTTTCTCCCTTAGTTTATTTCTCAGAAATCATCTGTTACTGAGTTCATGTGGTTGTGATGATGGAATTGATTTCACTCAGATTCAAAGGTTCCATATACTCAGGAATGTCTGACCAGATACCATTATTGCTGTAGTCTCGAAGGGTAGTTAAAATATAGTTGTGGAAATTCATCTTATGAGACTTTTACTGAGAGTTCTGGGATCAGATGTTGACACTATTTCTTTTTTTTAATTCTTTATTGTTTACAGTATTACATATAGTATTACATATGTCTCCTTTTTTCCCCATTGGCCACCTCCAACTCCCAGAACACATCCTCACCACTCCCCTCATATCTGTGTCCATTGGTTATATTTCTTATATATTATGAAGTTTCCAGAATGTAGATTCCAGAGATGCTACACCAATCTGGGAACTTAATCAATACAGAAGATGGAGATAAAAGTAAGACAGACAGAGAAAGAGAAATTGATCACTATTGATATTGTTTGGATCCCATATCAAGCTGAATCTGAAACCTGAGTCTTTTTCTTAGGGGTCAAAAATTGTTCTTAGGAGTTTTCCCAATTTGAAATATTTTTTTTCACTTGATACCAAAGGAATTCTATGTGATAAAAAGAGCACCACTATTGCTAAAATTAAAAAGTAACCAATTAACTCCCTTAAAAGTTCAATATTTTATATATCTATAAATTAGTGGAAGTACTCATTTCTTCACATATTTGCCAACCAAGATGCTATTAATTGCTTCAACTTTTGTCAATACTCTGGGTAGAAAAAGGTTTCTCAGTGTTATTCAATTTGTATTTTCTTTGTTATTAAATGCAATTGGGTATTTTTCATGTAAACCAATCATCAGGACTTATATATTCTTTGAATTGTCTGTTATATATTTCTATATCTCCCTCTTATTGTTTCTAAATCACCCTGTGTTATACTAGGAACTTAAATGTACTTAAATGTATCCATCCATCGAGCCAGATATCTTTTTCAAGATTTTTTTCCTCAGGAATACCCTCACATTCAATCTCTTAGAAAGATAATCTCTACTCTCATGACCCTGCTTCTTTTTGCTGTGGAATGTGTAACATGTTTGCAGTGCAATGTCTAATTGGGCTTTTCTCAAGATCCTATGAACTTTTAAAATACAAATGAGAGAAATGTGCATTTCTTTGCAAAATTTAATGGCCCGGGGCTCTTAAATACTATTCTAAATGACTGAGGAATAACAAATGACCAAAAAGTATGCTTTGTAGGAAAGTAAGAAATTGTATATGTAGCTAAAACAATATATTTTTTCCAAAAAGTGATGGGAAAGCCTTCACAGATTTGTGAGGGTACCAAGAGAAAACTTATTCTCATAAAAAAATGTTTAAATTTGTGACTTGAAAACATAAACACAAAAATTTTGGTTATTTTCAATGAAATAGAGCAGTCTGAATCTCAATATAAATTTTTATCAATAATCCTATCTAATAAAAGAGGAACATGCAAATTGACCATACCTCTGCTATGCCCACAGCCAATCATAGTGAGTATGCAAATTAACCCAACAAAGATGGCGGTTAATTTGCACACATAGGTCCCCAGGGGCTTTCATCTAGCCAGGGGACTCCTGGGCAGGGCAGAGCCTACCTTGGAGCCAAGTGGGCCCCTGCCCAGGCCTAAAGCTTTGACCAGAGGCTTTGGGCCTGGGCAGGGGCTAATCCAGTGAAAGGAGGGAGCTGGGGGGACCAGGCCCCAGGCCCCAAGACTAGCGATCAGAGGGAGCCAGCAGTCAGAGCGGTAACCAGCCATGGGAGGGAGAGGGAGCCAGCCATCGGAGGGAGAGAGAGCCAGCAATCGGAGGGAGCAGGAGCCAGTGATTGGAGGGAGAGGAAGCCAGTTATGGAGAGGGAGCCAGTTATCAGAGGGAGAGGGAGGCAGTGATTGGAGGAAGAAGGAGCCACCCATCGGAGGGAACAAGAGCCAGACATCAGAGGGAGCTGGAGGATCCCTGCCCAGGCCTAAAGTTTAGGCCTGGGTAGGTGCAGAGGAGGGGATCAGTGTGAACTAGAGGAAAAACCTTTTCTGACCACTCATTGGCTAAGCTCCCTGTATGCCACTGGTAATATTCTTACTAGCATGGGTAATAAGAATCCAAAAATGCGATCTAGAGTTTTTCCGCCATACTCCTGATGAAAAAAAAATGAAGGCCTGCTGCTGGAGGGCTAAGAAATGTCATATCCTTCCTAGCCAGGTTGGCTCAGTGGATAATGCTTTGGCCTGCTCGACCGCAGTCTGAGTTCATTTCTGACCAAAAGCATGTACATAGGTTGCAGGCTCCTCCCTGGCCGATCCCCAGGTCAGGGCTCATGCAGGAGGCAACCAATCAAAGTGTTCCTCTCACTTTGATGTTTCTCTCTCTCTCTCCCTTTCTCTTCCACATTCTCTAAAAATCAATGAAACATATCTACAGGTGAAAATAAAAAAAGAAAGAAAAAAAGAAATGTTATCTATGAAAGACACACCTTGAAAATGCCTAAAGGAAGTTGTCATTTTTTCATGGTGAATGGACTGGAGTCTGTGTTGATGAAAACACCTTGGTGACTGTGGTGAATGGCAGTGGCTATAGCAGTGGGGTGATGGGACTGGTGCCTTCCCCTGATCAGCCCAGTCTCCTCTCACAAAGGGAGCAGGCCTAAGCCGCCAGTAGGACATCTCCTGAGGGTCCCTGGTATGTGAGATGGGGCAGGCTGGGCTGAGAGACCCCCCCCCCCAATGCATGAATTTTGCGCACTGGGCCCCTAGTAAAATATAAAATGAATGTATATATTAAATACATATAATATTTATAATTACATATCATATTCCATATTGTAATGTAGTGCTTCAGCAGCATCAACGCAGCTCCGATTAGTATTCTCTAGAATCAACCAGCCAGCTGAAGATCACTAATTGCCATTTTATTTTACCATTTCACATGTTTCACATTTTTATATTAAATTTAATCACATGTTATTAAGTCCATATTTCTAAAATATGAGTCACTTCTATACTGCCTTCATGGCAGTTGTCTAAAGCTGTGAAAGGAGCCAAGATGAACATAAGGATGCCGAGCTGGAAGCAATCAGGGGTGGGTAGAGGCACTGAGGCTGTATCAGGGTCAGCTGAGGACCACGATGGAGAGGGGAGAAGCCAAGAGACCCATGTGCCCACCACACATGGTGCACAGCTTGTCTTCCTACTTAAAACAAATTAAAAAGAAACTTGAAGTGCACCCAATACCGTGTTTTCTAAATATACCAAATTTGTCCCATCAGCCATTTTTAATGGCCCACAAAGACTAGTTTTTATATTTGCAAATGGTTACATTATAAAAGGTTACATACGTGCCAATATTCTGTCCTCTATTTTAACTGTTGCTCCCAAAAAAATTTATTTTGGATTTTGTTTTTTGTTTGTTTGTTTATGAAAATGTTTGCCAACTACTGAAGTGGAGCATAAATGCCCTAAAATATTTTTGCAGTTTTACTCAGTATATAATTAAAATAGTCATTCCATGCTATTGTGTTGTAATCTGTTTCTAAGATAATCCAGGAAGAACTCAGCACTATAAAAATGTCATTTATTTTGTTAAAATGTCATGTGATTTTTAAATAAGGAAGAGTAATTAATGGGCGTGAACAATAGTATTAGAAATATTTACACAAATGGGCCCTTTGTAATCTATGTTCTCTGAAGTGCCAGTGCTCTCAGCACTTCTCAAGTTTTCTGGTCAATAGTATATTTTAAAAAGAACACTACAAATATGCTTTTATTGATTTCTTTACTTACAGTGAGGAGTTGGGAAAAGCAATTCATTCCAATAACTATATCAAGCTGCAAAAGAGAAGGTCAAGTTTAAGGAATATAATAAATGCCTATGAAAGCAAGTTATAAGTCAGTTAATAAATTAAAAGTGGCAGATGACATCTATAGGTGCCTGTCCTCTGGTCACTCTTGGAAGAATAAGTTCCTATCATGGTTGTCAAAGATTATGCATTACTCGAAGCAGTTCATGCTAATCAGTCTATGACTGACATTCTCCTTGGATCTCTTTAAGTCCTTCATGTGGGCTAAGTCACCACTGAAGAAATATAAAAGGAAATAAATTAAATTGACTCTTTCAGCAAATTGCTTTACTAAGACCACATCAGCAGTCCTTTAGAAAAGTAAATAAAAAAGAAAACATTTTGAGCATATTTGAATTAATTCATAAAAGTAAAACCAGCATTAGGAAGTAAAAAAAATATAGTGAAATTTTTCCTAAATCATGTTTTATTCTTAGTAATTATGGACCACAGCTTCACTACTAATAATTGTCATCTCAACAAAATACACATGATTTGAATTTTATGATAAATAGTTAAGAAATACAAAAAAATGATGTAACAATAATAAAGCAAATATCCAAGCTCTTGTAGAACAGCTTAACAAAAAGCATTACAAAAAAAAATTGTATAGAACTCCACTAACACTCTTAAATCCTGAAAATGTATTTTTGGTCCATTCCTGAACATGTCTTCATATTAAATTTATTTTTGTTCCAAATAATATGTATTATGGTCATATAAATCATGGTATTGTTTAGCCTAATTTAAATTTTAAATATATAAATGATAACATATTGTATATTTTCTTCTGCAACTTTGTATTTCATTCGATATTATATTTTGGAGATATTGATATGTTTCTTCTTCTTTCAATTTCCAGTTCATATATTTTTTTGTCAATTGTGCTTCTAGATTAATTACATTTTCTCACTAATATTCTCATTTGTCTTTGTCTGTCCTTGATATTAAATTTTTACTGGTATGGCTTACCACATCTATAATATCTTCTCAGCTTTTGCTTATCATTTTCACATTAAAACATATATTTTGAGAGAGAGAAAGTTGTAATTATAATGTACTCAAATTTATTATCATTTTCCTTTTCATCCACTTTTTTGGATTTGTTTAAAAAATCACGAGGGACCTGGTCTCTTGTAAAATTTCATTCCAGGCCATTTGTTTGTTTCTTAATATATTTTTAATGATTTCAGAGAGAAAGGGAGAAAGATATAGAAACATTAATGATGAGAGGTAATCACTGATTGGCTACCTCCTGCATGCCCCATACTGAAACAGAGGCCACAATCTGGGCATGTGCCCTGACCACGGCCTCCTGGTTCAAAGGCCCACGCTCAATCACTGAGCCGCACTGGCTGGGCCCCAGCCTCTGTTTTCAAGTTAGAATTTTTTTTTGTTTAATTCTCACCCAAGAATATATTTTCCATTGATATTTTTAGAGAGATGGAGGAGAAGGAGGAGTGGGGAGAGGGTGAGCAAGAACCATTGATGTGAGAGAGACTCATTGATTGGTTACCTCCAGCATGCACCCCTAATGGGGCCAGGAGGTGGTGGTGGTGGTAGTGGTGATTGAGCCTGCAACTGAGGTATATGCCCTTGACTGGGAATTAAACCATGATATTTCAGTCCACAAGCTGATACTTAACTGCTGAGTCAAACCAGCCATAGCAGAAATGATTTTAATTGTGTGATATATGCCCCAATTTGCCATATGTGTCCAGTTAATTTTTGTTAGGTTAATTCAAATCATAATACTTTTTAATTTGCTTGGTATATCTTGACATGGGCTTTTTATTAGAAACTAGAAGCCTGGTGCATGAAATTCGTGCATGGGGGGCAGGGAGAGGGTTTTCCTTCAGCCCAGCCTGCACCCTCTCCAATCTGAGACCCTTTGAGGGATGTCCGACTGCCAGAACTCTCATAATCCAGGACTGCTGGCTCCCAACCACTTGGCTGCCTACCTGCCTGCCGATTGCCCCTAACCGCTTCTCCCTGCCAGCTTGATCATCCCTTAACCACTCCCCTGTCAGCCTAATTGATGCCTAACTGCTCCTCTGCCGGCCTAGTCACCCCTAACTGCCCTCCCCTCATGGCTTAGGCACCCCTAACTGCCTTTCTTGCTAGCCTGGTTGCCCCTAACTGCCTTCCCCTGCCAGTTTGTTCACTCTTAACTGCCCTCCCTGCTGGCCTGATAGCCCCTAACTGCCCTATCCTGAAGGCCTGGTTGCCCTTAACTGTCCTCCCTTGCAGGCCTGGTCACCCCGTAACTGCCCTCCCTTGCCAGCTTTGTTGCCCCTAACTGCCCTCCCCTGCCAGCCAGGTTGCCCATAACTGCCCTCCCCTGCTGGCCTGATCACCCCCAACTGCCCTCCCCTGCTGGCCTGATCACCCATGACTTCCTTCCCCTGCTGGCCATCTTGTGGTGGCCATTTTGTGTCCACATGGAGGCAGCCATCTTTGACTACATGGGGTCGGCCATCTTGTGTTGGAGTGATGGTCAATTTGCATATTAGGCTTTTATTATATAGGATTTTTTGTTATTATTCCAGGAGCTGTTATTTTAATAAATAACTACAGAATAAACATTCTTTGGGTCAACCATTGGCTTAAGACTCACCTATCTTTTTAAAAAGATACACGAATAGTTCCTGTGAATATTTTTCCACAAATTCTCATTCATAAAATGCTAGTGACATGAATATCTTGAAACAACCTGTTAATCTCCACTTATGCAAAGTGCTTAATATTATCCTGGGAGACTACTACCTGTCAACACCTGATCTCAAATTATTCCCACTGAGAAATAGATGATACCACATTGTTGTCCAGCAGTGTACATATCTTCTTTCTCCTGCTAATCTCTGAAACTAATAGAGATGACTGGTGTTTTCTCATGCTAACATTCCATTAGCTATCCACTGCCCCCTTTAATTTGCTCTGCTTGATGGAGAAGTGGCTGCTTAAAAGCCACTCAATGTAGACTTTATAGTCACAGGCACAGAGCCAAAAATAACACTTGTTTCCCACCTACTGTGCAAGTAATATTAAAGGGGTAGTGTCTAGTGACTTTGTTGAAGGCAGTCCTGCTGCAGCTAGGAACTGAACACTCTCCTTAATCAAGAGCCCACTGTGAGATGCTATATAAAGCCATTGAGCAGCCCCTGCCAACAATTAACACACGACATGCTGACCATTCTTGGCAAATCTGAAGTAGCAGCTTAGTGCCATAAAGGCAAGATTAATCTTGAAAAACAAAATGTGGCCATCTGTTGGCACTGCCCATTCTTCCCACAGGGCTTAGAGATGGCACTAACACCCATGTTGTCTGCTTGAATGGATAACATAGCATTTTAATTCTTCATTGTTAAAATAAGTTTTCTCTATCCTGAGACTTTGTTCCTCTCCAGTTCTGTAAGATGAAAAGTCGAGAATTAATGAGTTAAACTCTGAGAAAGTGATAAATAGAGCACTCGAATTAATCTGAAAATTAATCATAATATTTTAAATCTTAGAACATATAAACTTATGTGAATAAGGGGTAAGTTTTCCTTAAGTTGCCTTTTCAAGGCCTGTGAGAAGTGATTAAGGAGGTAACTCAGCTGTGAATCCAGTAAGCATAATTGATAAACATGGTCAGACTGACTCACCAGGAGTCAAAACATTGTTTCATCAGCATCATCTCACTGAAGGACAATAGCTGACACCTGCAGACCCCCAGGACTGCACATAGCTGCATTACACTCACAGCCTCTTCCTAGCTCCTACCCCTTTATAATCCTGTACCCTGAACCTTTCTGTGGGGCATTATTTGAAAACTTGTAAGCATCCTGTTTTCTTGCTTGGCTAGCTTTCTCAATAATTGCCTTATAGGATTCAACATTGCCTTCATTATTAGACATAGCAACAGGCAGCCTGATCCCAACTGGGAGTTTCCCAGTAACAAAAGGAAAGTCTTCTTCCGGCTTAATATTACCAAGAAAATTTTTATTTGGCTCATAAGAAATAAATCCATTGATATTTAACTGGCAATGGCAGTAGAAGTCAAAGTGATACATACCCAGCGCTACATACCAAAGTATACATACATTTCATGCCACATTTATCAGACTTAGGCAATAAAAGTGTAGGATGCCCAGGGAAATTTGAATTTCAGAAAAAAATCAAGTTTTTTGGGAGTGGTAGAAAGAAGGACAAAATTATACTACATTTATCTTACCTGAACTTGAAAGTAATTAAGAATAATGTATTTTGCCCTAATTGGTTTGGCTCAGTGGATAGAACATTGGCCTGTTGACTGAAGGGTCCCAGGTTCGATTCCAGGCAAGGGCAAGTAACTTGGTTGCAGGCAAATCCCCAGTAGGAGGTGTGCAGGAAGCAGCTGATCAATGTTTGATGTTTCTTTTTCATTGATATTTCTAACTCTCTTATCTCTCTCCCTTCCTCTCTGTAAAAAATCAATCCTATATAATAAAAGCCTAATATGCTAAGTGCCTAGTCATCTATTCAACTAATCAAAGCATAATATGCTAATTACATGCTAAGGCTGCTCAACTGCTTGCTATGATGTGCACTGACCATCAGGGAACAGATGCTCCAATCAGTAGGTTAGCTTACTACTGGGGTTCAGCAGATCAGGATTGAGTGAGACAGGCTGGACATGCCCTGAAGCCCTCCTATGGTCCCTCCACAGCTGGCCAACCTCCCACATCCCTCACAGGCTGGCCAACCTCTTACATCACTCCCCAGCCTTGATTGTACACCGGTGGGTTCCCTCAGCCTGGCTTGTACCCTCTCGCAATCTGGGATCCCTCAGGGGATGTAGGCGAGCAGGTTTCAGCCCAATCCCAGTCAACACAAGAGCTGCCCCCTGGTGGTCAGTGTGCTCCCATAGGGGAAACACTGCTCAGCCAGAAGACAAGCTCACAGCTGGCAAAAGCAGTGGCAGTGGTGGGAGCCTCTCCCACCCCTGTGGCAGTTCTAAAGATGTCCCACTGCCAGCTTAGGCCCATTCCCTGCCATCAGTTGGACATCTCTCAAGAGTTCCCAGACTGCAAGAGTGTGCAGGGTGGGCTGAGGGATCCTCCCCGCAGTGCATGAATTTCATGCATTTGACCTCTAGTAATATATATATATATATTTTAAAAAGAATAATGTATTTTATATATGAGTCTTCTGAGATGACCTTCTAAGGTCTGCATAATGCTCTGTGGTACCCTGCTACCCTCTAGTCTCACTGTACTTAAAAACTAAACACACATACCATTTAGTAAAATTCATAATTGGCCTTAACTTTACATATACAGATTGATGATTTTTTTTACATATGTGGCCACCATGCATGTTAAGATCTAGAATAGATCTACCATCTTATGAGATTTTCTAGTGCTCCTTCCTAGTCTATGCCCACTATCTTTCTCCATTGGGGAAACCTCTATTCTCATATCCCTAGAAATTATTTTTCCTTTCTTTTCATGAACTTCATAGAGATGGAATTAGCCTCTATGAACTTTTTTGTGTCTAGTTTATTTCATCCAACAAAGCACTTACAAAATTCTGCTTATTGTTGTTGTGTGTAGCCATATTTTTTTCTTTTAAAATTTATTTAAGTGAATAAATATACCACAATTTACTTATTTGTTTATCTGTTGATGGATATTTGTATGGTTTCTCCTCTAGGGTTATTATGAATAGTTGCTATAAAAATATGTATCTACATACATATATACAAGACAACACATATTTAAACATGTTTAATAAATAAAAATGTTTAAAAGGGATTATAAATAGATATAGATATATATGATATAGATATAGATATAGATATAGATATAGATATAGATATAGATATAGATATAGATATAGATATAGATTTCAGAGAGGACAGGAGAGGGAAAGAGAGGTAGAAACATCAATTATGAGAGAGAATCATTGGTCAGCTGCCTCCTGCATCCTCCCTGCTGGGGATCAAGCCCACACCCTGGGCATGGGCCCTTGACCAGAATCAAACCTGGGAACATTCAGTCCCTAAGTCAATACCGTAACCACTGAATCAAAATAGCTAGGGCAAATGGTAAAATCTTTATACCTGAATAGCTTACACTTTAACTTTATAAGAAACTAGAGGCCCAGTACACAGAATTCATGCATGGAGGCAGGGAGGGCCCCCTCAGCCCATCCTGCACCCTCTCCAATCCAGGACCCCTTGGGGGATGTCCAACTACCAGTTTAGGCCCAAACCCAGGGATTCGGCCTAAACTGACAGTTGGACACCTCTCTCACAATCCTGGACTGCTGGCTCCTAACCACTCACCTGATCGCCACTAACTGCCCCCCCACCAGCCTGATCACCCCTAACCACCCCTGACTGCTAGCCTGATTGCCCTCACTGCTCCTTCTGCCAGCCTGGTTGCCCCTAACTGCCTCTGCCTGCCGGCCTGATCACCCCCAACTTCTCCCTCTGCCAGCCTGGTCGCCCCATGCAGCCTGCTATTCAGTCGTTTGGTCAACCCTCACTAGCCCCTCTGCCAACCTTATCTCCCCACGCAGCCTACTGTTTGGTCGTTTGGTCACTAGCTCCCTGCTAGTCTGGTCACCCCATGCAGCCTGCTACTCAGTCATTTGGTCATCCCTCACTTAACTCCCCTGCCATCAGGTTGCCCCATGCAGTGTGGTTGATTGTCCATTCCATTGCAATGGTCACTTAGGCTTTATATAGATAGATTATAAATTATTTTCCCATTAGGAACATCAATCATTTTCTGAGGGAAAGAGTTATTTACCTCTTTCTTTAGTATTGCCTCCATATCAGGATTTCATTTCAGGAAGTGAATATTTTAAAGGAAAATCTCAAATATTTCATTTTTATCATTCTAAAATTTTATTGATGACTGTAGAGCTCAATCAAATATTAAGCATTACTACTACCCTGCCCCCCAAATACCCAATATTTGAGTATATTGCATTTGGATTTTGAGTAATTTGAGACAAAAATAAAGGTCATTGATCAAGGGTGGTCAAGGAGCTTGTCCTCATATTCTCCCCAGTTATACTTCCAGGATCTAGGCTGGACCTGCTCCCCTCACTTCTTCCATTTCATTGTCCCCACTGCTGCTGTCAGTGATACCGCCACAATTTCCCCTGATTATTTTCAGTCGTCTGTGGCAGAGAGCATTTTCATTCCTTCAACCTAAAGTTCAAAACTAATTTCCTCACATGTGAACAATAAAATAATTTACTACAAAATAGAGAAAACTCTTTCACCTCAATTTGACACAAATGAATTCTCATCTTTCGTATTTCTCTCTTTAAACTTTAGCATTTCCTACATATTTTGTTAAAATAATGACTTTAGAAAAAATTTCCTTCATTCTCACATAGATAATTATAACTATAATAACATCCACTATTTTGACTTTTGTGCTGTGCCGGAAACTGATTCTAGCATATGGTACATCATGCTGTGAAGATTGCAAACCAGAAAGAGGTAGTGGTGGTAGTCATGGTTGTTATAATTATGAGGATTATTCAGACTTTTCTTATGAGTAAAGCAAAGCAAAAGCAGTTAACTTGGCTAGGGTCGTTCAACTAGTTAGTGGCAGGTTCAGGTTTTTGAACCTATGCTGCTTAACTCCATATTTTTTAGCTTAAAGTAAACTAAGTCAGTCAGAGAAAGGCATATACTGCACCATATGATTTCACCTATATGTGGAATCTAAAAAACACTGTTAATAAACAAACAAAATCATGGATACAGAGAATAGACTGCTGGTTACCAGAAGGTAGGGAAGTTAGGGGACTGGATTAAAAAAGGTGAAGGGATTGAGAAGTATGATTAGTAGTTACTGAATAGTCATGGAGATGTAAAGTAGAGCATAGGAAATATAGCCAATAACTATGTATGGTGCCAGTTGAGTACTGAAAATATCAGAGGGAACACTTTGTAAAACATATATTTGTCCAACCACTATGCTGTTCATGTAAAACTCGTACAAAATAATATTGAATGTAAACTATAATTAAAAAAATAAGTTAAATTTGCTCTGGGTGATATCTAAAAATATAAAGAAAAAGACGGATTTTCAACACAAAGGCAATTCTGTAGGTATAACCCAGACATTACAAAAAGGATGGTTTCCTTCAGCCATTGCTCTTAATGAATCCATTTCTCTTAAGTTTTATATCACATTCTTAAAATATTAACTAAATTGGCAATTATAATAATGTATATGAAATCATGAGTATTTTTCCTACTGAATTTGACTGAAATCACCAATTATTTCTCACTAATCAGCCTAATATTCATTGTACAGACAGAGCTTTTCCCGTCCTTGAGTCTTAATGTACAATTTAATGTATTTTTAAAAAGATAATAGATTTTCCAAGAAAGTCTATGATTCATGCATTTTTTCCTAAGGATGGAATTAAACCCAGAACAATGCACTTGAAGTGCTCAGATATACACAGTCAGCATGCCCTTCAATGTTCGCGAATTTTTCAGAGTACTTAAATAATTCACACACACACACACACACACACACACACACACACACACACACACACGAACTCAAGAGATTAGGAAGATGTTCCTGCATTCATTTTACTATCTGTTTGAAGGCCTATGCTAATAAAATACCACTTTACTATCCCTCCTCTAATTTATTTACATTTCCTGCTTCATCATCACTCTGTGTCCCAAATAGTGCAGCTGCATTCCAGCAGAGGCTGACACACCTGCCCTAGCACCTGGACCATGAACTATGGCAGAATCCTAAGTGCATGTTTGGCTGAGGGAACAAGGTCAGCAGGGTAATAATTTAATTTTATTGTTTTCATTACTCACGGATGACAAGAAATACTCTGAGAATACAAAAAAAATACTTTCACATTTTTTATAATTAGAGTATTTTACATTTAAATTGTTCAAATATGTTCATGATATAATATTATGATATAATCATCATCAACCATCGCCATTTGGTTCTCTCTTTCATAGTTTTGGTTTTATTCTTATGTGGGTTGGACAGCAATGGTCCAAGGAAGTGACCCCACCCCATACTCCAGGGAATAAATCATGATTGGTTTCTAAATCAGGAGTGTCAATCCCAACCCCTTTTGCCAATGATCATTTGGGGGGTTGATGAACACTGTTCTGCATGGTGACTTTTGAAAAAGTTTCTCTTTCCTGACTAAGACAAAAAAACATACAAGGATAAATATATTTTTCTTTACCCCACTAGAAATAGTGATTTGAGGATTTTTTTTTAAATGCAGAAATATTTATTTTAATTTTCTTCATTGATTTTTGGAAATTCTGTTTTTGTTTATAAAACATAGAAACAGCCAAAACTTAAGGCAAACATTCAAAATCCCAAAGTGACAAATTATTGACATTTTGTGTAATGAAGAATATTGCATTGATATTTTTCAACCATGAAGAGCAGCCAAGAGATTTAAATGAAGCCAATAAGAAGCTCCATATTGTCCAGCTGCCAATTTAACCAGTCCTCCACTAGTCATTGTCCATCCATGACAGCAACATTCTCATTTTATGTAATTTGTTACTTGTAACTGGATACTTTCAAACTGTTAAACTATCACTTCCCACTAATATTTTAGATTTATAAATATGACTTGAAATTTCAATGGTTTCAAGGTGATATGTTATGTAAATTGAGGCAAACAGAATGATAAAAAGTTACAAGAGGTAGTTCACTTCTCTCCACAACTATCAGGTTAGTGTTAATAATACTATTTATTAAAGGAGACTGTTAGAGCAGCATAAATGGATTTAACTACAAAAACAAAATATGATACATTCAGCATTAAAATCTTATTTTTCAGATAACATTCTACAATAAAAGTTCCCAAGGCTCCATAGAGAAATGTCTAATTCTAGGATGGAGGCAGGGAAAATACAAGATGAGCCTGTAGCCCAGCTGGAGTGATTCGGTGGTTGAGCATTGACCTATGAACCAGGAGGTCATGGTTCGATTCTCGGTCAGGGCACAAGCCTGGGTTGCGAACTCGATCCCCAGTGTGGGGCATGCAGGAGGCAGCTGATCGATGATTCTCTCTCCTTATTGATGTTTCTATCTGTTTCTCTATTCCTCTCCCTCCCTCTCTGAAATCAATTATATATAAATAAAGATGAGCCCATAGCATTTGGCAGTGCTAAAAACCAATATAGTTCTCAAATTAAAAAAGATCAGGATTTTGCAAAGCATTCTAGAGTCTCACGTGGTATTATTTAAAGAGCAGTTTCCCCATAATACCTCCCTCAGAATTTTCCAGAGAACTACCCTTTCCCACCTGCTATGAGATTTCCACCATCACAATAATTCTTTTAGGTTGGGTAAGAAAGATGGTGTTTTGCACATGGGAAAAGAATGAGTCTATCCTATTAATAAAATGGTGTGAATTGATTTACTAGATTAGCCAATTATATTTAGAATTGGGGACAATACTAGATGTAGAAGACAATGTCCATTTTACAGTTTTATAGCTTACATAAGGTTATTCAGAGTGAAATAAAAAAAGTGTTCATGAAAGAACAAAGCAGAGGTGACTATCCTCCATCTTGTGGAGCTGAGCCCTTGACCTGATGCCCCCCTCCCCTACTGGGAGTGACCACAAGAATGCCAGAAATGTCCTAACTTCCCCAACCACTGCCTGAGTGGACCAATAAAGTTCCAGGAACTCAGCTTCGTCCTAATAAGGCAAAACCACAAGATACTCCATATGCATCACTGTTGATGAATCAAGAAATAATAGGGGATACCTCGGACCTCAGAATATAAAACCCTGACCAAAGTGACCAATCTCTGTAACCCATGTCACTCACCTAAGCCCACCCAGATGACTAGCCCTTTATAACCTTTACCTCCCCTAGGTCTCGCTCTATCTGGTCCCACTGCTGCGTCGGTAAGGAGGCTGGGGGAGCCAAGCCCGGGCTTGAATAAAGACTCTTTGCTTTTGCATCAGACGGCTCTCTGGTGGTCTCTAGGGATCTTGAAATCTGGGCATAACAGGTCACAGCAACATTTAAAACGCTGGCATCAAATGTACTATTTTATACCTAAAGGGGTTGGTATTATTCATGTTTGGTATGAATAATAGTTTCATCGCACTTCAAAGCAAGGGAATTATGAAAAAAAGGATCTCCCCAAGCATTTTGCTATAAAAACTCATTAAAGTTGAAAAAAAAAGCAAAATATTATTACTGCCTGAACAATCTCACCATCGTCTCAACTGGCTCTGAAGGTAGGAGTTATGCATTTAATCTACATCTCACTGTCCAAAGGGGGATTTGATCAGTTATAGTTATTAAAACAAAGTTTTGTAAGTATACATGTTTTTCTAGTTACTTCTATAATTTATCCTTAGGAATGATTTGTACCATTTTACCAAACCATAACTTAAATATAATCCACTTTTTAAATATTTACATTTTTAGAAAATATCAATGTCTATCATTTAAGAATGAAGCTAAAAATAGTTCACAAGTAAATTAATTTTGTATGGGGAAGGGGAAAAAACGAGTCTGAAGATGCCCCCAGTGGACAAAGTGGGAACAATGTGAGGAACAAAACAAATAACTTGGAATTGGATTAAAATAAGCATTAATCCATACTGCTATAAATGAATAATGGACTAAATACCTGGGGGAGAAAAGAATTCCAAAAAAATATAAATAGATTCTCCCTCCTTCTGGAGGTGGAATTGAAACTCCACTTCTTTGTGTGTATGGCTTGGCTTTGTGATTCACTTAAGAAAAAAATACAGTAAAGCCCTAGCCAGTTTTCTTAGTGGTTAGAACAATGGCTTGTGGACCCAAAGGGTCCAGAGTTTGATTCCTGGTCAAGGATAGAACCTCACTTCCCAGTCCTGGAAGATCCACATGCAGAGAATCGATATGGCTCTCTCATGTTGATGTTTCTCTCTCTCTCTCTCTCTCTCTCTCTCTCTCTATATATATATATATATATATATATATATATATACACACACACATATATACATATACATATATGTATGTATATATATATGTGTGTGTATATATATATTTCTCTACCCCCCCCCCTACCTTCCACTCTCTATAGAAATCAATGGAAAAAATTATCCTCAGATGAGGATTAAAAAAAAAATGCATCCTGGCCAGTGTTCTCAGTGGTTGAGCTTCAACTATGAACTAGTGGTCCGCAAACTCATTAGTCAACAGAGCCAAATATCAAGAGTACAGTGATTGAAATTTCTTTTGAGAGCCAAATTTTTTAAACTTAAACTTCTTCTAATGCCACTTCTTCAAAAAAGACTCGCCCAGGCCGTGGTATTTTGTGGAAGAGCCACACTCAAGGGGCCAAAGAGCCACATGTGGCTTGTGAGCCGCAGTTTGCCGACCATGGAGGAGACCATGTTTGGATTCCTGGTCAGGGAACATGTCCAGGTTGCAGGCTTAATCCCCAGTGGTGGGTGTGCAAGAAGCCACCAATCAATATTCTCTCACATCATTGGTGTTTCTAGTTCTCTCTCTCCCTTCCTCATATATATAATTTTTAAATGCATTACAGAGAAGAAAATTAGCAAATGCTGCCTTAACTAAATGACCAGGTTAACATCAATAGTGCTAAGTCATGCTGATACATAGCTGCCTAACATGATGGGGTGAAAAGAGTACTTATCCTCAGTGATAATCTTCTCCAAACCCATAACTCCAATCTATCCTAGATTAGATATTGGAACATAAATAGGACATTAGTGGAATAACTGTTGAAACACAAATAAAACCTGATGTTTAGTCAATAATAATATGCCAATGATTTTTTCTCAGTTCTGGCAAGTATACACAATAACGAAATGAAAATATTAAGGGAAATTGAAAATGGGTGAGAGATAGATGAATTTTTAAGCGTTATAATTTTTCTGTAAATCAGAAATTATTCCACATTTCCTATTTTTTTAAAAATCAGATAGTGAACTATAATTGTAGGAGAGAAACTAGGGGACAGGATGAGATTTTGGTTAAAATAACTGGAGCATAATATTCTGACACTGTTGAAAGAGAGCACAGTCTAAGACTCAAATATCTGCTCTTCTTCCAAAGAAGACTACTCAAAGCATTCAAGCCTTCAAAAGTGAGAAGGGTACTCACAGAGCCAGACCATCTTTGGCCTTATCTGAAAATCCAATATGAGCTTCATTGCTTTTGAATGATTTGGGATTTGTATTGGAATAAGTTTAACTAATTTTAATAGTGATCTTTCCAAGCAAAGTGATTGCAAGAGAAATGTT
This sequence comes from Antrozous pallidus, assembly GCA_027563665.1. NCBI lineage: Eukaryota > Metazoa > Chordata > Mammalia > Chiroptera > Vespertilionidae > Antrozous > Antrozous pallidus. Next base: position 91,444,805 of record CM050514.1, read on the forward strand.
TTAAAAAAATACTTATAAAACTGAATCTTTATTCTCTCAAGTACTTTGACAGCATTTTTTCCATTTGCACATTCTAGACATGGAAGGTTCATAGTAATAATTATTTGTTACTTAAGGTGGTTCCTATGGTTATTCTTCAGCTTGGATATAACAAAGACAATTATTAATATAGAATTATACACTTGAGACCTATATAGTTTTATTATCCAATTTCACCCAAATAATTTCAATACAAAGGAAAATATTATTAAGACTTTTTATAAAGAAGCAAATAAAACTTTTGTTTGTGAGAGTGTCATTAATAATTTTGAAGGGGGAGATAGTGTACTTATATTTGAAATTCAAAAACATATATGAAGGGGTAAAATAATGCACCTTTAAAAAATAGAATTTTTTCTGAAATTAAAACACTTTCAGAATTATTATGGTAATCATCCTTTTGCATGAAGTTGGTGAATGTATTTACATAAGATAGCACTTAATAATATAAGTACAGAAAGAATAGGGCAGAAGCAGCAGATGTATTATAGGTGATAAACAGAAACAGATTACCCAAAAATTCTCTTGAGGCTGTTGAATGTATCAAATCCTGTTATATACTTGCCAGTGTATATTCTGACTCTATTTCAGCACCAAAAAAAAAAATAATAATGATACTTTATCCACTGTTCTTACTCCTTTGGGCTCTTAGGTAAACTGCCTTAGGGAGAATAGGTAACCAACATCTAAAAAACTTTCATGGCCATTATATGTTTCCTTTTGGTCTCTTCAAACTCCAGTGAAAAGCCCTTTGACATGTGATGTGCTGGCTTATTAGTTGCAGTAAATTACTGCACACTGGATGCCAAATGTCAGGACCTTCATATGCAAAATATATTCTTCCTGCTTTAATGGGAACTTGACTCTCTTTGTTTAAGTTCCTTTTTGTCTCAAGTTCCTTGAGAAGGCTGATGTCATAACTTGACTCTAAAGAAAATTTAATGCAAATACAGTTATTTAATTAGTAACAAGGGTTACTAATACAACTTGGTCAGAGGTCAATTTGGGGTCCCTCTCACCCAACAAGCAGATTTTAGGGACTGGCTTAATACTGATTTCCAGACTGGAATTTCCCACTAATAAAGGATAATATAATGTAGTGTAAGACTTTGTATTTGTTCAGCTCGTTTAACTCCTGAGGAACTAATATGCAACAACTGAACAAATAACTCCACACTCTGTTTCCACAGCACAGATGAACGCTGATGGAGAAAAAGATCAATCATGTCCAGAATCAAAGATGGAAAGGGCAATTATCATCCAGAAAATCAAGAGTAGAAAGCTTATTTCTACTTAGTTATTGATTAATTTACATATGACTATAGAATATACAAGAATCATATGTAAATAATTTATAATCTGAACCTTAGACAAAAATGTTTTATTCTATGAAAAATACGTAAATAAATAAAGACAATGAGTAAGGCATGAAAGGAAGCCATATATTTGAAATTTCTGTCTTTCAAAAAATTTTTTAAATCTGTAAATTATTTTTTTAGAAGTGACAGCTATAACCTGATTTTGTATTACTTTCTAGAATGTTCTTTCAGAGTTATCACAGGTCACCTTTTATTTTCCAATTCTGTTTGTACTTCTATAACTAGACTGAAAACTCTAACAATCAGAATCGGGCTTTATAGTCTTGTTTCCCAACGCTGAGTAAAATATCAGGTGTTTAGAGAACACTTGAGTTTATGACTTCTAAGATGAAGGAGCTAGGTTGAGCTTATATATATTTCAGTAATTTGCAGAGTTAACTTTTAGCATGAGTGTGTTTTCTTGACTCAGGAATCTTCCAAGGAGGTGTTGATACACCTGATACTATGTGCTGGCCTTTAGAACTGCTTTCACCTTCTTTCTCAAGTGCTGTTATTTGAGGACTTGCATTTATATCCTGGAAAGTTTAGCCTCTGACTTCTTATTTCCTTGAATAAACACCATAATGGCAACTTCCTTTTTTAAATTTAAGCCTTCTCTTTCAGAATTTTAATCCACTTAGTCTTTTTCCTGCAGTGTGTAATCGATACTCAGGGTTTATTCTGTCTTTTCCAAAGAGTCTTTAATATAAAAGTTATTAGTGTTGTAGTTTCACTTCACGAGCTATGTTTCTAGGAGAATATGAAGAAAACTCATTTGGCTATTGCCAATTTTGGGGCATTTTCTTCTGGGCTTTGATTAATTTCAGGTGATGATTGATATAATTCACTTGACTTTAAGTAATACAAAATGCACAAATTAGGAAAAGAAGTCTAAATTTTTATTTTTAGAGGAGGCATTAAACTGTACAAATATACAATAAATGGGGGAAATGTCAGTATAGTGTTTAGAAAAGTGTTAAAAATAAATTTTATTACATAATTTATACCTATATAGTTTTGTACATATATCATTCCCATATGCAAGATATTTTCTTCACAACCAATTAGTCTTATTAAGGACTTTTCAACTCTATAATTTCACTGTCAAAACTTCACTTACAATGGGCAACACTTAAAAATCCTTATATAAATTGACTCAGCTGATTTCAGATATATGGCATTCTTTATTGGTGATACAACTCCTTGAAAGTCCCACCTACAAAGTAAGATTTCCTTTTGTTGTCATCAATGGGTGTAGTCATTATTGATGTCAGCATCCAGCAGCACCACAGGTAACTCCTTGTGGAGTTTCCATTTTGGAGTGATGAGCTCTCATTGTTCATGTTTGTGCTTCAGCTACATTGGCCTCTTAATGCCACCTACCTTCTCCAGTTTGATCACTGGAGGGGAAAAAATGACTCAAAAGTAATGACTGAATATTGAATAGGCCATGGAAAATCAGAGAAGTTTTTTGTTTTCTTTTCAATGTCTTCCACAAGGGAAACATACTTTATTTATTAATCTCTTATTATTTAAATAAGCAATTGATTTGTTTAATTAATATCTTTTATTTTTCCCTTGACATACTGGAAAAACAGGCACTTTGAAAAATTTATGCACATACTTCAGTATTTAGTTGAGATTTTTATAGTGAAAGTTTTCTCTAGCTGAGTACCCCTATATAAAAAGTTTGATGTAAGAAATAATAATGAACAAAACAGGATTTTATTGAAATATATTGAATTTTGTTGCAGAATATTTCCACTAACTTTACCTTATTTAGTTGGGAAAATCTATGTGTGACTTTAAGACAAAAATAGGTCAGAAAGAGAAGAAAAGAATTAGCCTTGACTCTTTAACTCATTTGTTAAGAAAAATAGGTCTTTGAACATAAAAGTCTACTGAATAGTCTATTGAAAGTGTTCAATGGAAACATATATTTAAATTTACAACTAGAAATAAAATTGCTTGAGGAAATCAGGAATTCCAGACAATGTCCCTTCATTCACACCACCCGAAGAAGCTTGTTCTGCAGTCTGATATTTAAAAATTAGATTCTGCACTGGAGCCAGGGGCTGTGCTCCCCAAATAACCAATAAAAGGCATTTGTAATTGCTGGGAAAATAAATTGCTGAGTGGAGCATGTGACAAAGGCAATTAAAAAAAATTTTTTTAACCACAAAATGCCCTGCCCCTGGAAAATGTGGAACCTGCTTTCCACAACTTTTGGAGAATGCAGTAGAAAAGATTTTGCTAGAAAATGACTTTTTTTTCTTCCTCTGACATCAGTCTGAAAAAATCTTTTATCCCTCCCTAGGGACATATTTAATGTGGTATTCTGTTGTGCTCTAAAGCTTGATTCAAATGTAGCTGCTAACAAGGCGTGTCTTTGCCTCATGAAGCACTCCTGGACTCCCTACTCTTCTAATTGCCCAGTGCAAGTGCAGCACCCAAGATTCTAGGCAGCGGCTAATAGCTCATAAATGCTGGAAGCAGGAGAGCTCTTACAGAATGAACAGCAATCAGATATGATGAGCAGATGGCTGCTCCTCATTGTGAGGGCTGCTACCAAAGACATCCTTCGTTTAGCATGTGCCAAAAAATCACGATGGCTCGGTTAACACTGTGGGGATTTTTTATGAGTTAAATGGCTTTTGATATTTAACTGAAGTTTTAGAGGACTTACAAAAACATTGTTTTTTGCCATTAGCAATCAGTCTTCTCAATAAAATATCTTCAATATCGACTGCTTTTCAAATTCCTTTTGCATTATCAGTAATTCACTATATACTTTAAGAATTAACTAATTATTAGGTGTGACGAGTGCTTGCAATCAGGGAGACCCTCACTCAATAAGGTTATTGTGTTTTTAAAGTATTTTACACCTTTAGAATTTAATATTCCTATAAAATCAAAAAGCTGCACAAGTATACTGTCCAAGTGGAGAGGAATTTTTTTCTTCTTCTATTTTTAACCATGTAAGCTTTTTAAATTGTAGTTCTATTTATCTATATTGTAAGACTTTATGTTTTTCTTATGACTTCCTATAACAATTTATATAGCTGAAGGTGAACTGCTAGTAGATTGATAGCTGCAGCAAAGTGCACTATTATGTATTTTTTGATTTAGGATTAAAGGAAGTATAGACTTTGAGTAGAAAATAGTCAATTGTAGTGTGATGGGTTAACATCAGAGTGGAGGCAGGAATTTTGATAAATTTTTCTTGGGTAAGTCATCCCTTGGGCCTAAGATTTATCAATATTTTATGTTTCTTGTAAAAGCCTTTGGATTATTATATTCATGGTGCCATTTGTTTTGCTTTTACTATAATTCACAAGAAGAATCACCTGATTAAAAGTCTGACTGGACACAGGACTCTTAAAGGAAAACAGAGACCTCATGAAATGAATGTATTCCTTTGTTGCTAGAACTTACAGAGGACTACCTTTACAGCAGTTGTAGGAATTAAATTGTTAAAAATATTTACATATGGTATAATCAATGTTTATTTGCATTGATATTTTATCTATGAAAAATAAATTTAAAACTTTAGGGTATAAAAATGTTGCATCTTGGGAAGGTTCATGTTTATTTGGCCTTCTTATTATGAATTCTAGAGTTTGAACATAAATCTTAAAGAACACAAAACTATTCTATTAAGGTATACATTTGCACAACACCTTTCATTTAACCTCCCATTCACAGCCCTCATATAGGTCATGGTTTGCTAATTTCTCACCACATCCTAGATTTTAATCACCTGATCCATCAACAGGACCTCTCAGACTTTCTTATTCATCTTGTCAGTAAGTGACATTGTTGGTAATGAAAACAACAAATCTATTGATAGCACTCCTCTATGGAGTGGAAGGCATCTACATTAGCTCTGTCTTGGAAACCAGTCTATTCTATTACAATTGACCTTCTCTTGCTGATTACCACACAAATCATAGTCCTTTACCCCCCATCCCCATCTATTAGAGTATATTTCCTGCAGCCTTTCAATTGCCTGACTGCAGTTGTAATTGGATTCATGTTTGAAGCACAGCACTATAAGAAAAAGTCTGGAATAATTCAAATGAAACACCCTGGCCTAAGGCTGAGACCATATGTTATACTCAGATTTGTATCAGTGAAGCTTATTGCTTTAGCACCAAGGAAACTCATTCACATGTCATAAAACTGTTCTATTTTAGTATTAATTTATTTAGTATTAGAGCTGTCAATGTATTCGGGTGTCCACGAAATTGTAATATTAAAGGGATGAGAAAAATTACTTGACTTTATAAAATGTTTAAAAAAGAAAAAAAAACACACTTGGTAGATTGTCCTATCTCCCCTCCTGAATTTCATAATCTGCCACAAGTAACCTTGAATTACATAATATACACATTAGGGACCACCAAAAAGCCAACGATTTAGCAACTACCCATTTTTCAACACTTACTACTCAATTCCAATTTTTATCACTTTTCTCAAATTGACGAGTTATTTCTGGTCTATTATTAAAAGAGACAAATACTTCCATAATAAAATTTACTGTTAGTGACTGAATATATTATCAACATATGAAAATGACTAAACACTCCTGTATCATTGATAGGTTTGTAAGGTCCTATAAGGTCATGGCTTGACTCCTGTCTAATGTTCCTTAATATGGATCTAAAGAAATATTTTATAAATTCTGAAAAACTAGAGAAAGTTTTATCTTCAGAAAGAGAAAAATGTTCTTCAAAGAAAAATAAGCTTTTTTAAATCACAAAATTATCATTTGACATAATTGGCCTCAATTATTAACATAAACCTTAGAGATATACATGAATTCATATTAATTAATCCAATAGTACATTGCACTAGTAGTGAATTATCCAAACATCCATTTCATAACATCTTGGGTGAAATAGATATGAAAACCTCATTTGTTCAATTTCATAGATAGACAAATTCAACAATGAAAGCAAAATCTTGAAACAATTCAACTAAAAGATTATAGAAACCTACCTCTTAAGACATAATTATAATGCTCTTGTGTCTTATCCTAAGTATAATCCATCGTAACAATTATCAGTTACCTTGCAGATAGAATAAAATGGTAATTTCTATTTTTATGTGACAGAAGTAATTTTTGTATTTATATTTTAATATGGATATAACTAAATCTAGAAAGTCAAAACATTTCAAATAAATAATGATGCAAGTGTGTACAACTTCACAATAATTTTAGTGTATATGTCTAAGTGCTAAAAATATGTTTAATATTATAAATGTCCTCAAAAATTCAGCTATTGCCTGCTATCCACTTCATTCTGGTAACTAGAGATCATCAATTTCAAAGTAGAAAAGAGTTCACTCCCTTTCTAAGTTAATTTGTTTTCTGGCTCATAAAATAAATTTTCATTCAGGAGCTAATATAACCCAGGGACACAGACAACAGTGCAGTAATGCCTGGGGAAAGGGTGACAGTAGGATGGAATGGGTCAGTAGGGGAAAAGGGGGGACATCTGTAATACTTTCAACAATAAAGATAAATTTAGTAAAATAAAATAAAATATCAGAGCTTTAAAGACTTCTCTTTCTAGGTTAGAATAAGTCTAAATTAATAAAATTAATATTAATAAAAGACATAAGTATTGAACACAGAAATAATAAAACAAGTCTAAATTGATAAATTAATACTAATAAAAGACTGAATTAACTACATGATTATTTTTTAAAAAACTTTTGAAGAATTGTCAGGTAATTATAAAGCAAACCCTCAGAAGACAGAGAAGCTAATACATTATAGTGTATCTTCTAAAGTGAGTGTCAACAAGAGATGGTTATACTACCTATTTTGAAATCAATAAAATATTTTTTGGGTTTTTTTCCTGAGTTCAAAATATTGAGACAAATTATTTGTATCAAAAAAGCTTTGTCACCACTTAGACTTATTTATCTATCGGCAATTGTTCTTTCATAATAGTTAATATGTAATCAAGATGCAAGATATCTGTATTGGCTCCAGTAAGAGCTATATGCTTTTCAGTTTCATGCATAACATTATGAAAGTTAATTAGATCATCACAGAATGATTACATTTCAGGTTTATACTATTGTCAACACCTCTACCTACTCCTCTATCATGCTTGGTATTCCGAAGTTGCATTATATATAAAAGTTCAATTCCTTACAAATATATTCCATTGAATATCCCCTACATGTATACTTAATGAGTGCATTAATCCTCAAGGCACCATGAACTGCAGCCTTTTTTAAAATATATTTTTACTGATTTCAGAGAGGAAGGAAGAGGGAGAGAGAGATAGAAACATCCATGATGAGAGAGAATCATGGATCGGCTGCCTCCTACAAGTCCCCCACAAGGGATCAAGTCCACAACCCAGGCATGTGCCCTTGACCGGAATGGAACCTGGGAGCTTTCAGTTGGCAGGCCAATGCTCTATCACTGAGCCAAAGAGGCTAGAATGATCTGCAGCCTTTACAAGCCATCGGGAAAAGTAACTCAGTGGGACCCTTTCCCCCTCCCCATGTGGGAGTCAATTCTGTGGGACTTGCCCCCTTCTCTACTTGGGAGTCTGTAGTTGTTCTTTAATAAATTTCCACCTTTGATATGCCATCTTCTGTCTGTGGATTCTTTCTCCGATTCCAGCAGACAAAGAATCTGGGTTCCATTCCAAAAATTCTGTTTCAATAATACAAGATACTGTGGAAAAACTTTTGTCCACTCTTTTAAATGGCAGGTAGTTACTGTAAGAAGCATGCCTCCGATTCATCTTCATAGAAAAGAAACAACATGTGGACAAGCAGTTACTGAATTTCCCCAAAGCAAATGGGACGCGGGGGGTGGGGAGATTGTATGAGAGCTGTGCATGTGGCTGATAGCACATTTTCCAGGAAGATTCTCCTAAATTAAGGGAGGTGGAGTCAGCTAGAAAGTCTCAGCCCAATATTTTAAATGGCCTAAAGGGAGACATATGAGGAAACAGGTGACCAAATAGTACTCAGCTAATGAGGAACCACAGGAGAGACTAAATAAATAGGCTATGTTCCCTGCCCCACTTGTGTGCCCTACAATGGACACCCACTCTCAAGAGTGTTATTAAAAATTTCATTTTTGCCATGTTTCTGTTTCCTAGTCTGTTATTTGAAATTGGGACAGGTGAGCCATTTCTCAGTTATGTTTCCTGATACGCAGTAAAACAGAAAAACTTATAGAAGCTTTAGTATCTTATCTAATAAAAGAGTAATATGCAAATTGACCATACCTCTACTCTACCCTCACCAGCCAATAAGGAGTGAATATGCAAATTAACCCAACCAAGATGGCTGTGGCCACAAGGCAAGCAGGAGGCTTGGGTTTCCAAGGCAATGGAGGAAGCCAAGCTTTCTGCATACCCTGGCCAGCCATGAACTCCACTCAAAGCTACAAAGTTTCAATTATAGAAGTTAAATAAATCCCAACAAAAATGACTGCAGCCATGGAGCAAACAGGAGGCTTGGGTTTTCCCAGCAATGGAGAAAGCTAAACTTCCTGGTTGGCCCAGACCTCTGCTCAAGGCTACAAATTTCAATTATAGATAATAAATAAATCTCAATAAAAATGGCTGAGGCCACTGAGTGAGCAGGATGGCTTCCCTAAAGGCTACAAAGTTTCAATTGGAAACGATAAATAAATCCCAGATACTGGGGCCTCCAATTGGTTCTCTGGAGGGGTGTGGCCAGCCTGCAAACCACCACAGGCCCCTCACTCAGGCTGCCCATGCCCTAAGGGAACCCCCACCCTGATCTGGGACACCACCTCCCCAGTGCACCAGGCCTCTATTCTATCTAATAAAAGAGTAATATGCAAATTGACCATCACTCCAACACACAAGATGGCTACCTCCATGTGGTCAAAGATGACTGCCCCCATGTGGACACAAGATGGCCAACACAAGATGGCAAGCAGGAAGGACAATTGGGAGGGATCAGGCCTGCAAGAGAAGGCAGTTGTAGGGAATCAGGCCAGCAGGGGAAGGCAGTTGGGAGGGACTAGGCCTGCAAGGGAGGGCAGTTGTGGATGATCAAGCCTGCAGGAGAGGGTAGTTAGAGGTGAACAGGCCGGCAGTAGAGGGAAGTTGGGGGCAACTGGGCCTGCAGGGAAGGGCAGTTGGGGAGAAACCAGGCATGCAGGGAAGAGCAGTTTGGGGGGACCAGGCCTGCAGGGGAGGACAGTTAGTGATGACCAGGCCTGCAGGGGAGGGCAGTCAGAGGCAATTTAGCTGGCAGGGGAGCAGTTAAGCATCAATCAGGCAGGCAGGGGAGTGGTTAGGGGGTTATCAGGCTGGCAGGCAGAAACAGTTAGGGGCAATCAGGAATTCAGGTAGGCAAGTAGTTGGGAGCCAACAGTCCTGGGATTATGAGATCCCCGTAGGATCAGGCCTAAACAGGCAGTTGAATATCCCTCAAGAGGTTGCAGATTGTAGAGGGTGCAGGCAGAACTGAGGGGCACCCTACCCCCGCCCCCCGTACTAATTTCGTGCACCAGGCCTCTAGTCTATTAGGAGTCAGAACAGTAATTGAGAAATAGAAAGTAGCAATTACAAATTATGCAAATTGATGGTTTTAAACTTCATTTGGAGATGAAACTAATTAGGCCATGTTTTGGAGGTTTAGTGAACTGAATAGCTACTTAGAAAAATACAAGAAAGCAAGAATATGAAGATAAGCTATGATTTGTTTTGCACAGTAAGAAACTACAGAAAGAAAAATAAAGAGGAAAGCATAAAAGTTATCAAAGATTTTCCTACAAATACAGATTTGTTTTGAATTCTTCATTATATTTGACCAAATATACATAAAATATGATCATTATAGCTCACAATTCTAGGCTTATAGCATTGGTCAGTTAGTGGTGGCTTCGTAAAATAGATAAGAAAATAGTTAGAAAGTAATAAACTCTGTCTGGAAAGCTAGTCCTAAAAGTGAAAAATCTATAAAATGAGGATAAAGGTCACTCACATGTTACACTACTTAGCCACAGGTTAATTCCTCAAACACTGTCAGGTCTTTGAATATGGTAAACATTGTTATTTAGTCTTTTATATATTAATGTACACAATAGATATTTGTTTTTAAGCAGCAAATCTATGTGTAACACAAACTCAAACCAGGTAAGGCCAACTTACAGCAACAATATTTTATAATTATTCAACAAATATTTACCAATGCCATTAGTATTACAACAGTTAAAGAAATGTCTTCTTTTTCTTAGTAATGTACCAGTTCTTTAACTCTCATCACATCAATGTTTTGTGATAAATTATCATTTGGATTAATGAAAATGACTTTACTTTTAAAACTCTGTAATATTTTGGGGTGAAATGTTTAAGTTTACAAAACCATGGATAATATTTATATTAATTTTAATTGCACATTTGTAATTAAGAATCTAAATGACCATTTCAAGAGAGACAGAAATCAGTGAGAAATACAGGACAGAGTCACCAAAAGAATTTCAGAGACCTTATTTTTGATTCATAATTGATGATATTTTCAGATTTCAATACAGACATATTTTCATGGATATTCAGGTGATGAATGTAAATGTTTTGGAATACAATCACAAAATCATACCAATTTATAAATCTTTAATGTGGATCTAGACTAGTCAAATATCTACTTCAGAGAAATACACACACACATACACATTCCTAGTATGATTCCATAACCTTGTTTAATAAGACATTTCAATGCATACATTCCCCTCCAATAAAGAAATCAATATGACAAAGAGATCAAGCCTGTATTATTAAATTATCTACCAGTTCTGTTGTATCTCTGCAAAGACCAAGTTGAAAAAAAATTCATGTTCTTTATCTTCTGGCAAAATTCCAAATATAAAACAAAAGCAAAGAGAACACTTTGAAGAGATGGGATAGGAAACTTCCATGAAGTTTATTGAATAGTAGAGACCCATTGCAGGAATATTCCTGCAAAAATAGAGTTTCCTGTGGCCTGAGCAAAACTCCCTCCTTTCTCTGCTGCCTCGCTCCCTTCTCTACTACTTCACTCTCTCCTGTCTCCTCTGCCTTGCTCTCTCCCTTCTGCCCCGCCCACTTGCTTACTTTTTCGCAGCTTTTCTTCCTTCTATGGGGTCTTCTGCGTGTGGATATGCAAATTAACTGTCATTTTTGTTGAGTTAATTTGCATACTCACTATGATTGGCTTGTGGGCATGGCTTGTGGGTGTAGTGAAGGTATGGGCAATTTGCAATTACTCTTTTATTAGCTAAGATATTTGTAACATTTCTAGTTCAAATGGGGTGTTTTGCACATAATTTTATGTCTTGGTATATGAAAGATGGTAAAAGAAAATTTTTTACTTATATAGAAATAAAAATTTCTACCTATTAAGCTAATTTAGACATACATGAACCCTGTGTAGCTTAAAGGGCATGATAATTTATATTAAAAGTTTAAACTGCAAAATTTTAAAATTAGGCTATTCTTAATTATTAACTGTGAAATTTTAAGGATACCAAATAAGCTATAAATGTATGCTGCAATAATGGAGCTATGATAATAGGAATAATAATATCATGCTTTTAGACACAAAGCTTTATTTCCAGTTTCACTTGCAGTTAGTTGTTAACTGAAGTAACCTTATTCTCCATTCCAGGTGACTGCAATGGAAATGACTCCCAAAATATGTGATAAATCTGCAGAGGCACTAAATGAATGACTATATCCTAGGAGGACAGCTTCACCCATACTAGCTACACCAGCCTTGAGCTCTTACCTAAACAGAAATCCATTCCTATTGTCTTAAACAATTGAGGTTGCTTTTGTCTGCCACACCACCTAATGTTACTTTTACTCAAAGGTTCCCAAACTTAATATATCCAAATCTCCCAGAGGGTTCCTTAAAACACTCCCAAGGGTCTCGCCTCAGTTTCTGATTCAAGAAGTCTGGGGTAAAACCCAAACATTTACATTTCTAAATATTTCCCACATGCTGTTGCCCTTGTTGACACACTATAAGAAATGTGTCTTTTTTTTCACTAAATAATATGCTTAAGGTAAATATAAATTATTTTGTATTGTACTTTTCTGCCCCCCTTTAGTTATTTTGGTAGCACTCATGTAAGAATTTGCATTTGTGTCTAAAATGGATAATAATGGTTCAGAAATCCAGAATCTGTCTTAATTTTCCTATTGCTGCTCTTTTTTTTCATAAACAATTCTTTCTTTATTAAGTGCAATGACAGATTTTCAGAGTATCTTAAAGGGAAATTATTATTAAAAAATACATTGTGAGTTTCTAATTGGATTAAATTTATCAGTATTTTATTCTGTTTTGTCAATAAGCTATATCCTGGTGATGTACTGGCTGCTTCATGCAACTCACCTTAAATTTATGTGGGCCTTTTCCAACATCAGCTTGCCTTCTTCCCTTTCTCATCTCTTTTAACTCCCAGGCTCTTTAAATGTTTTCTGTGTTCTTGACATTTGTAAAAGACGGGGAACCAAGTGACTGCCATTTAGAAGTTTCAAATCTCTCCCAAGCTAAAATCTCCAACTTGGCTTGAGTCCTTGTTTCTTGATTTCCTAGAACTTTCTCTGCCATCTCATAAATATTTGAACACATACAATTATGTTAAGATTCACACAACATTTAGTTTGTCAGTTTTCTTAGGAAATTTGGAGGAAAAAAACACCTGTGTTTTTAACTAAATTAAGCTATAGAAATAGCTATAAACTAGGTTTAGTTTTTCTCAAAGATACTCTGCTACAAGAAATAGAACCAATTTTAAATGTTAAAAAACCTTAATTTACAATGTCAGTCTATCTATCTATCATCTATCTATCTATCTATCTATCTATCTATCTATCTATCTCTGTACTTACATGTAGAAAAAGATAGTCATAGATATAATACAAAGCACCAAATCTCTCTAAAGAAGATAATTCAAAATAAGCTATTTTTTTCTGTAAGGAACAATATAGTACTAAATCATATAATTTTGTAATAATTAAATTAAAGGCATGCAAAATAATGCCTGACACAGTGCTCAAAACATGTTAGCTACTACTATTATTTTCTTTTTTAAATATACATATATTTTTTATTGACATTGAAGAGAAAAGTAGAGGGAGAGAGAGATAAAAACATCAGTGATGGGAGAGAATCATTGATTGGCTGCCTCCTACACATCCCACACTGGAAATCAACCTGCATCCTGGGCATGTGCCCTGACCAGAATCGAACTGTGATCTCCTGGTTCATAGGTCGATGCTCAACCAATAAGCTATGCTGGTTGGGTTTTGTAATGTATTTTTATAGATTTCAGAGGAACAGATAGAAATATCAATGATGAGAGAGAATCACTGATTGGCTATCTTTTGAATGCCCCGTATTGGGGATTGAGCCTGTAATCAGGCATATCACCTCACAGGAAATCAAACCATGATTCATACGTTGATGCTCAGCCACTGACCCACACTGGGTGGGCCTGCTATTATTCTCATTTTAGATTCTTATGGGAGGCATTTTGTGGAGCTGTGATCTCTAATGATATCCAGCAATTTCCCACAGCCCCCTTTATTCTAGAAATCAGCTCAGGTTTTGGAACTTATTAGCTTGAGAAGGGGTAGGAGACTGTGGCTCTACAAAATGTGGGGGATAACAAATTTAGAGGTGATCAGACAAAAAAAAGACAAAGGTAAAATAATTTCAGAGATGCCAAAAAAGGGGTTTTACCTAATATATGAGCTTTCTTATACCTAGAATTATGAGATATGTTTCTTAAAGTTGTTATTCCACAGATTTTCCTAAGACTTAACAGATGTTTAAATGATGACTTTTTTTTGGAATTAGCGTTAGGAAGAGAACAGACCAATAACAATTCAAAGGGAGTGCGGAGACTTAGAACCGCTAAGCAGGAGAAGTAAACCAAGAGGAGTCCAGAGACAGATTTTGTTGAGGTGGATGACTTATGTTTGGATTGGTTTTTCCTGCATGCCCATGAACTTGGAGTGCTGGAGTGCTGAAATCCCAGGAGCCATTGAACTCTTGAAGCCCAGCAACATTATTATTAAAAGGGTTTTTTTGCAGCTTTTTATACTTTCTAAACTATCTTTAAAGAATACCTTAATTTGTACATAAGGTGACAAAGATAACCTCAGGAAATAAAAACTGGGGGGGGGGGAATAGTTGTCTGTATAAGGACTTAGTAACCTATACTAATAAAGGGGTAATATGCTAATTAGAATGGATAGACTGGATAGCTTCTGGACATCCTTCTGGACAAAGCCACAGTGGTAGGGGCCGAGGCAGAGGCTCTTAGAAGCGATCAGGCATGCAGGGGAGCAGTTAGGGGCATCAGGCAGGGAGGCAGGTGAGCAGTTAGGAGCCAGCTGTCCTGGATTAGCAGGGATCAACCCTAAAACAGCAATCAGACATCCCCTGAGGGATCCCAATTGGAGAGGATACAGGCTGGGCTGAGGGACCCCGCTCGTGCATGAATTTCATGCACCAGGCCTCTAGTTTATACTAATAAAAGGAGAATATGCTAATTAGACTGGATAGGCCAGACGTCTTCCAGATGACCTTCTGGAGTGACCAGTGGGCCGGGGGTTGGTCAGTGAGCCTGTCCCACCAGGCCAGCCATGGTGGTCCCAATGGCCCCTTCTTCTGCAGAGGTGGCATGGGAGAGGCCTCTGCATGAGCCAGTCCAGAGCCGCAGACCCTTCCTCAGAGGCAGCAGGGGCTGTGTGGTCCCAGTTCCAATGCTGCCCCTTCTGCAGAAGCAGCCATAGAGGCAGCGGTGCGGGCTGGGTCCTGGCGCCATGCCTTCACAGAGTTGGGGGGACAGGGGACAGCATGATCCCCGAGCCTGTGCAGAGGCTGGATGAGGTGTGACATGTGGTGCCTCAACATCCCACAGCCCCTCCCACACCCAGCCTGGCCCCAGACCACCCTCTACCCACAGTGGTTGGGGGGTCAGGGCAAGTGTTAAGAAGTAGTGAGCCTGGCTGAACGACTGAGCCCTGGCTGGGTAGTTCAGTTGGTTGGAGCAGCAATTGCCAATCGGAGGTCTGCAGACCACTGGTGGTCTGTGAGGTCCAAAAGGTTGGCGACTGCTGGCTTGGAGCATTCTCCTGTACAGCAGAAAAGTTGTGGATTTGATCCTGGTTAGGGCACCTACATAGGTTGTGGGTTTGATGTCCAGTAGGAGAATGTACAGGAAGCAATATGTTTCTCTATCACAAGGTTGAATCCCTCTCTCTCTCTCTCTCTCTCTCTCTCTCTCTCTCTCTCTCACAACTCTCTCTCTCAAATCAATAAAAATGTATCCTTAGGTGAGGATTTTTTTTTTAAATGAAGGGATCAAGAAGGAGAGATTGTTAGTTACAAAACAGTCATGGGGAAGTAAAGTACAGCATAGCATATATAGAAAGTATAATCTATACTAATTAAATTGTAATATGCTAATTAGACTGGCCAGCCAAATGACCTTCTGGACGTCATTTCAGATGTCCTTCCAGACAAAGCTGTGGTGGTGGAGGCCAAGACAGAGGTGGTAAGGGGAAACCAGGCAGGCAGTGGAACAGTTGAGGACAATCAGACTGGAAGAGGAACAGTTAGGAAGTAATCAGGGGAGAAATTAGGAGGCAATCAGGCCAGCAAGGGAGCAGTTAGGGAATGATCAGACAAGCAAGCAGAAGAGTTATGGGAGATCATGCAAGCAGGCAGAGGCAGGTAGAAGCCAGCAGTCCCAGATTGCAAGAAAGATGACCACTACTGGCTCAGGTCCTATCCCACAGGGGTTCCAGATTGGAGAGGGAGCAGACCAGGATTAGGGACTACCCCAACCCCCCAGTGCACAGATTTCATGCACCAGACTTCCAGTATTATCATATATGAAGGTAGACTGAATCACCTTCAACTCATTAACTTTTTTAATATTATAAGATAACTAGAGACCCAGTTCACAAAATTTGTGCACTTGGGGTGGGTAGTCCCTCAGCCCAACCTGCCCCCTCTCACATACTGGGAGCCCTTAGGGGATGTCCTACTGATGTCTCATCCCCTGTCCTGCCCAAAGCTAAAAGCTTCTGGCCGAGGCTTTTGGCCTTGGTCAGGGGACCTCAGCCAAGGGACCCCCAGTGCCCTATGATTGCTGGCTGCCCCCAGCCCCAGCCTGTCCAAGGCTGAAGGCCTCTGGCCGAAGATTTCCAGGCTTAGGCAGGGGACCTCTGCCAGGCGGCCCCCAGCCCCTGGGATCGGCCCAATCGCTGGCTCCACCCCTGCCCCTGGGAGCTGATGGCTTACCTCACATTGACCTGGGTGCCAGGATGTTCCCAGGATACAGATGCTGGGTGCCTATGTATGCAAATTAACCACCATCTTTGTTGGGTTATTTTGCATACTCTGATTAGCGATGGGTGTAGCAAAGGCACAGTCAGTTTACATGTTTATCTATTACTAGGAAAAACTAGAGGCCAGGTGCACAAAATTTGTGCATGCCGGGGGGTTCCCCTCAGCCAAGCCTGGACCCTCTCCAATCTGGGACCCCTTGGGGGATGTCCAAATGCTGGTTTTGACACATCCCTGAAATTGGGCCCAAAATGGCAGTTGGACATCCCTCTTACAATCTGGGACCACTGGCTCCTAACTGCCTGCTTGCCTGATCACAACTAACTGCCCCCCTGCCAGCCGATCACCCCTAACTGCATCTGCTTGCTAACATGATTGCCCCTAACTGCCCCCCTGCCAGCCAACTTGCCCCCAACTGCCATCCTATGCCAATCTGGTTGACGCTAACTACCCTCCCCCTGCTAGCCAGGTTGCCCCTTAGTGCCCTCACCCAGCCAGCCTGGTTGCCCCCAAATTCCTCATCTGCTGGTTTGGTCGCCCCCACCTGCCCTGCTAGCCAGCTTGGTCACACCCAAATGCCCCCCTATTGGCCTGGTTGCCCCCAACTACCCCGTTGCTGGCCTGGTCCCCCCTCACTGTCTCCCCTGCTGGCCTGGTCACCCCTCACTAATACCCCTGCCAGCCTGATCACCCCAGGCCGCCTGCTGGTCAGTCATTTAGTTGTCACTCACTAGCCCCCTGCCTGCCTGGTCACCCTGCACAGCCTTCTGGTCAGTTGTTTGGTTGTTGCTCACTAACCACTCCCCCACCCCGCTGGCCTTGTCACCCTGAGCAGACTGCTATTTGGTTGTTACTGTGAGGGCATTGTTACCAACTTGCGTATTACCCTTTTATTAGTATAGATATTATTTTCTTTTTTATTTAATTATAATTCATCTTGTTGAAGGAAATATCAAAGAAATTTTTAAGAATACATAATAACAATTTATAGAGAGAAAAAAAAGAATATATAAACTAATACATAAAATGAAGCCAAGGATGAGGCCAAACTAAAATGTAAATCATAAATAGCCATATATAGCAGGATACAAGTTTGGGGAAAGTATAACTTATTTTCATGAGAATTCAAATGTGATGATGTGGATAGAATTGCTTTACATTCTATATGGCACTATTGGAGTGGTACTTAGTTTTTAAATAAAATTATGTAGAACTTTTCGATAAATCCATTTTTCTCTTCCTAACCTATCTAGAATCAATATTCAGATACTACGGAGAGATTTTTGTTCTGTTTCCCATTTCTCAAAGCATATGGAAAAAGAAATGAGCTTAATTTTTGAAAGTCTGGGTAGCATAGCTGCAATAAGAACTTGGACCTTCATGAATCTGAATTACTTAGAAAAATGAGCCATGCTCTTCCCATTTTTATTTTTCCTTTACTTTTTAAAAAATATTCCAAAAGCTTTCCAGGTCTAACTATATATATACATAGATACACAGGTATCTATATATATAAAAGCCAATGATCATAATGCCATACCGGAATGACCAGTCCCTATGATGCTCACTGTAGTCAGCCAACCAGCCCAGTCAAGGGGTGGGGCCAGCCAGCCAACATCCTGGAGCCCCTCCCCACAGACAACCCTGCCCCTGATCAGCCTCTCCCACCCCAATCAAGGGCGGTGTGGCTGGCCAACACTCCACGTCTCTTCTCTTAACCGCGCCCCCTCCCCCGGTCAATCTCCCATACACCAATCAGGGGTGGAGCTGGCTGGTCAAGTTCCCCCGGTCCCTCCCCCAGCCACTGACCCCTTACTGGCCACCCCCACCTCATTTGGGAGCAAGGTCAGCTAGCCCATCACCCACAGCTGCACAGTCTCTCCCCACAGCCAGCCCTGCCCCCAATCAGCCTTCCCACCCCAAATGGAGGCAGTTCCCTCTGGCCAATCACCTGCATCCCCTCCCACTGCCAGCTCAGCCCTGATAAGGCCCCAATTGAGGCTAGGCCAGCTGGTCCCACTCATGTAAGAATTCATGCACTGGGTCTCTAATATATTATACACACACACACACACTCACACACACACACACACACACACACACACACACATACTAGTGGCCCAATGCACAAAAGTTGGGGGTGTCCCTCAGCCCGACCTGCACTCTCTCCAATCCGCGACCCCTTGGGGAATGTCTGACTTCTGGTTTAGGCCCACAGCGATCAGACCTAGATGGCAGTTGGACATCCCTCTCAAAATCTAGGACTAATGGCTTCTAACCACTTGCCTGCCAGCCTGATTGTCCCTAACCACTCTGCATGCCAGCCTGATTGCCTCCAACTTCCCCCACTTCCAGTCTCATCACCTCTAACTGCCCCTCCCCTGCCGGCCTGATAACCCCTAACTACGCCCCCCCACGCTGACCTGCTTGCCCTCAACTGCCCTCCCCTGCCAGCCTGATTGCCCCTAACAGCCTCAGCCTCAGCCCTGCCACCATGGCTTTATCCGAAAGGTCTCCTGGTCTAATTAGCATATTACCCTTTTATTAGTATAGATTTCCATTAATACCTACCTTCCATGTCACTCCTCTGTTCCTTCTGGCACCCAAATAAACACAACTTGATGCCAGGTCTTCATTTAAAGTAGCTAATTTGAGAGACAGGTGAGCCTGGACATGTAAGATCCAGTTACTAAGCACTGATTCGTAAACTCCAGGACTGTCCTGGTGATGTTACACACATCACCTTATTTCATCTTCATAGTATCTCTCCAGTAGCAGTGGCATGTTGCCTGTTTACCAATTTGGAATCAGAGGTATAGAGAGACTTCAGTAACTCTGCAAGAAAAGTAGTCTATCCAGGATTGAAACTCAGTTTTTGTCTTACTCCCAAATCATTGCTTTTGTTCCCGTGCAACATCATTTCCCCTGTAACTTGGCCTATTTCAGAAATCAATTTATCTGGAATAAGCAGTTTACTCTCCTAGGTGTTATGACCTATATTCTATTTTGTAACATTGCCAGGTAAATAATTTAAGACTATGTGTGTTTTTAATTGTTTGTCTATATGTCATTGCTACTGTTACTTAAAGCAAATAAATAGTAACAAAGATCAAGTAGCCAGGAAGCCAGCCTGCACATAGGAAAAAAGAAAAAAGAGAAAAAGTAGCTGTGCTAAGTGAGTCATCTATTCACCTGGTGTCATCTCTCCTCTTGGGCATATGCCTTGGAGCATTGGGGCCTCCGGGTGCTTTTAATTGCCTTAATTGTTTAGCTCAATAACTGTTCCCTTGTGCTTTTGCAGTAATGTACATCTCATTAATAGAAAGGGATGAACACTGTATGGTATTGAGGTTGTGTAACCTCCTCCTGACCTGATTCTCTGATTCAAACATATGTCCTTGTTGTGTAGTAAAATTCTGACTCAAAAAACCACATTAACGTCAATATTGACTAGAACTGGTAGATAACCAAATACTTGTTTCATTATTTTGTTGTTGTTTATTTTGTTTTTTTTACAAACATGAAAATTAAGGTCCGGACCTCCTGCTGGGCCTGGGGCTATGGTGATCAGGACCACAGCTGCTGCCCCAGGCTTACCAGGGCCGGGCTTTGGGTCCAGTCACCATCTTGCTTGGGGGTTAATTTGCATATTGCTCCTATTGGCGTAGTGAAGGTACGGTCGATTTGCATGTTTCTCTTTTATTTTATATATATAGCATGTGAATATATATGTGGGTGTGTCTGTATATAGATACATGTTTATATAATGTATATATATTAGACTTATATATCATATGGAAATAAAAATGCAAAAATATTAAAAATTGTATTTTATGTTCTTTTTAATAGAAAATATTTTGAAATATTTAAAAAGTGATTCAAAGGTAATAATTTAAAACTTATTTCCACTCTAATATATGCCTGGGTTCATTGACCCCTTATGTGTGACTGTAAGAGAAACACCTGGGCCATGCAAAAATAAAATAAACTGTACCACCTGGGAAAAAAATACACATATCTCTAATATTTCAATGTTGATATCAGGAGTCCTAACAGAATTCATATGTGTAACAAAATGATATTCTTGTAAATAAGCATTCAATTTTCCTTCCTGGACATGGAAAATGTTCTGGAAGCCAGTTGGCAGAGGCTGTTCATTTCAGAACCTTGCACACTGAAAAAATGCAAACATATGTCCTTGTTGTGAGTTGGTGTGAATGATGGTATCAGTGTGGCTCAGTCCAATTCTGTTTCACTCTTTCCATGATAAATCTTTTGGATGTATAGTTTGTAACCTTTTCAGTAGTACTATGGAACTATCTTTATCCCCAATGTAATACAAATTTATTATCAGGACCCATTTCCTAGTGAGAAAAAAAGTTAAAAGTAATACCCATATTCAATACATTTTGTTATGCTGTCACTCAAAATGATTGTGAAATTATTCAGTTATTTGAAATCATTTCATCATCATGTATGTTTTGAACAATTTTTAAGGATCAGAAGAGTCACAGCATTTGACTGAAGTTCTAAAAACACTTCAATTTTGTGAAACCTATTGCTCTTAATTTGATGAATTCACCCAGAACGTTTATCCACCTCTGAACTCCCCCTATCAATTTAACTAGGGAATCTGGGGCTCTCATTACTGACTTGATGAAGACAAAACTGATCTGCTTTCTCGACTATTTTTCTTCTTAAAGTTCTCATTCCAATGGTATATTCCTCCTCAGTAAATCACATTGATGACATTTTTAATGCTGCATTGGCAAGGAAGGCAGTCCTAGGATATTATCAGATTTTCTGTTAAATAGCTTCCAATCTCTCTCCATCTACTCTCTGCTTTTATTCTTACATTTATTACAGGCTTCTGCAACCTCCTCCTGACCTGATTCTCTGATTCAACATAATTCTCCCTCCTTTTAAGCCTTATATTCCCCTTATTTGAATTTTTCATATCACTGCCAACCCTGTCTTTGCATGAGACTTTGACCAGGGCTCCCTCTCTACATACTCAGGTTGATTCATCTCTGTTGTTCCCTTGGATTGGAATCTATATGATTCACTCTCCTTTCTTTCCAGAAATAAATATATTTCTCTAAACCTACTAGCTTACTCATGCAACTCTTTTATTCCTGCTTTATTCCTGAATTATTTTCTAAGTAGAAGAAAAAAAGTTATTTCACTATAGTCAGTCCCTTACACACTGTATCCATTCTATTCTTCAAATTAATTAGATTTTTTGTATTTTTAAATGTTATTTATACACATACTTATTTCACACACATTTTTATAGATATCTATCATATCGCCTAAAACGCTAAGGTAAGAAAAATTTTGTCTTTATAAATTTTCATAAGACAAGAGAAACCTCACTTCCAAACAGAAATTTTGGTATTGATTTAATAACTGCTAGGATATCCTATCTAATAAAAGAGTAATATGCAAATTGACCATCACTCCAACACACAAGATGGCTGTCCCTATACGGTCAAAGATCCTGCCACCATTTGGACACAAGATGGCCACCACAAGATGGCCAGCAGGAAGGGCCAGTTGGAAGGGATCAGGCCCCCAAGGGAGGGCAGTTGTGGGTGATCAGGCCAGCAGGGAAGGGAAGTTGGAAGGGACCAGGCCTGCAAGGAAGGGCAGTTGGGGGAAATCAAGCCTGCAGGGGAAGGGCAGTTGGGGGGACCCAGGCCTGTAGGTGAGAGCAGCTGGGGGTGACCAGGCCTTCAGGGAAGGGCAGTTAGGGGTGACCAGGCCTTCAGGAGAGGGCAGGTAAGGGCAATTTGGCTGGCAGGGGAGCAGTTAGACATCAATCAGGCTGGCAAGGGAGTGGTTAGCTGGTGATCAGGCTGGCAGGCAGAAGTGGTTAGGGGCAATCAGGTTAGGCAGGCAGGCGAGCACTTGGGATCCAGCAGTCCTAGATTGTGAGAGGGATGTCCCACTGCCCGTTTAGGCCCTATCCCACTTAGGGCAGTCGGACATCCCTTGAGGGATCCCAGATTGGAGGGGCTGTAGGCTGGGCTGAGGGACAACCCTCCCCTCATGCACAAATTTTGTGCACTGGCCTCTAGTTCATAATAAATACTAGAGCAACAATATATGTGAATTTAAATAATCAAGCTGACACTTCCAAAATTATGTAATGATGAACTGCTTTTTGAAAAACTTAATAATTATAATTCACATATTACTATATAAGTAATTTAAAACTATTGAGCATTAGAGTTTAAAATTGATGTTCAACATTATAATCAAAATATTAATGTAAAGAAATATAGGATGTTTAAAGAAATATACAATAAAATAAAATGTCAAACCAAGTATTTATTAAAAATATGTAAGTAAAATGTGATTTATACTGTTCTTTAATTTTAATAGCTATTAAAAATTCATGATCTGGATCTTACACAAGGTAGTTTGTAATTGTATCAATAAAATAAGGTCCATTCTTGAGTAATAGTAAACTCAAAAAACAATAGTGCCTTAAAAAAAGATACTGTTATATCTCAAGGAATCTAAACCAATCTAAGTCTAATATAAAAGTTTCTTAATCATCAAATTTTCAGGTTCCTTTGATAATACTGTCTGTGATTCTTCACACACATTACACCTTGTAATCAAAAAGAGGCTACTGAGAGTCAGCAGTCACATTAGCATTTCAACCTCTGCATTTCAGCCTAAAAGAAGGGAACATGGATGAGGAAGATGCTCATTCCTGTTGAGATATACAATATCCCAGAGTTAATCACCTGTACTCATCTGGCTGCCAGGGTCTTAGGAAAATATTCTATTTACTTATTGTGTCTAGTAAATATTAGAGTCATATTACTAAGAAAGAAACTGAGAGTAGATGTTGAGAGGCACCTAGTGGTCTCTACCACAAAGTCATAAATGTAAGTATTATATTTAAGTATTACTAGAGGCCAAGTGCAAAAAATTCGTGCAAAGTGTGAGGGGATGTTTTTCAGCCCAGGCTGCACCCTCTCCAATCTGGGACCCCTCCTACTGGGATCGGGTCTAAATGGGCAGTCAGATATCCTTCTCACAATCCAGGACTGCTGGCTCCAAATTGCTCTCCTGTCTGCCTCCCTGATTTCTCCTAACCGCTTCTGCCTGCCAGCCTGACCATGCCCTAAACATTACCCTGACAGCCTAATTGATATCTAACAGCTCCCCTGCCAGCATGTTTGCCCCCAATTTCCTTTCTCTGCCAGCCTGGTCACCCCTGTCTTCCCCTAAAGGCTTGATAGTCCCCATTGCCCTTCCTTGCAGTCCTGCTCCCTCCTAACTGCCCTCCCCTGCTGGCCATCTTGTGGTGGCCATGTTGTGTCCACTTGGGGGCAGGATCTTTGACCACATGGGGGCAGCCCTCTTGTGTGTTGGAGTGATGGTCAATCTGCATATTACTCTTTTATTAGATAAGATAGAGGCCTGGTGCATGGGTAGGGGCCAGCTAGTTTGCCCTGAAGAGTGTCCCGGATCAGGGTGGGTGTTCCCTTGGTGCTTGGGGTGGCCTGGGCAAGGGGCCTGTTGTGGTTTGCAGGCTGGCCATGCCCCCTAGTGACTCAAGTGGAGACCCTGGGATCTGAGATTAATTTATGTTCTACAATTGAAACTTTGTAGCCTGGAGTGGAGGCCTAGGCACTAGGGCTACAGAAGCTTGGATTCCTCCATCACCCAGACAACCCTAGCCTCTTCTCTCTCCAGGTCTGTGGCTGCCTCTATTTCTGTTGGAATATATCTTCTATAATTCAAACTTTGTAGCATTGAGTGGAGGCCTAGGCTAGCAATGGCAGGAGGAAAGCTTGGCTTCCTCCATTGTTGGGGAAACCCAAGCCTCCCTTCTGCTCTCAGTGGCTGCAACCATCTTTGTTGGGGTTTATTTTCATAATTTGCTCCTGACTGGCTGATGGACATGGCTGTGGGTGTTGCCTGATCGGAGGTATTGTCAATTTGCATATTACTCTTTTATTAGATAGGATATTTAAACACAAAATCAGTCTTCTACTCTCCTCCATAGAAATGTAAGTGACATAACTCAAGCTAGTATGTGAAAACGACTCCCAGGATTTGTGTGGAGCTATCAGATCACAACTCTCATCTACTGGATTTGTAGTCACCAAGCTCTGAATCGAAGCCAATGGGGCCACCAATAAGGGCCTGCGAACAGGGTCCAGCAGGAGCCAAGATATGGACTTGGTGATACATTTTGAGCCAGTTCTACATGTATGTGTCAGTAAATTTGTTTCCATAATGACAAGTAAAAGTTACACTCTAAAATGCAGCAAAACAAGTAGAAGTTACACTGACACTCTCCCAGGACCAAACTGTAAATACAACTAAAATACAGAAAAACCACTTAGAAAAATCTACTGAAGACTAGCTGGAGAAAACCCTGATAACAATGGTCAGAGCATCAAGACCACATAGAGACAGGTAGGAAGTGCAGAAGCAGGAAAAGGCTGGCAAGGCTCCCACAACAGCAGCTGAAGTTGTGGAGAAATTGGGGGTTCCCATTAACAATTCTGGTGTCGAAATCCCAAGCTGGGCAGAACTGAGACAGGTGCCCACATAACATGTGGCTGCAAAAAGCAGCACAGTTGCTTTCTGCCAGTGAGAGAGAGATGGCTGGAAATGCAGCCACCCTCCTGAAGGGCCAATGCACAAAATTTCATGTGCAGCCACCACGTTGGGCTCCTGAAGAGGGAAGGTAGAATAGACTTGAGCTAGATGAGCAGAAGCCAGGTTTTGGGGGCTCTGGAATTGGACCACAGAGGCAGCAACGCGGGTTTCCTGTGCTGAGTCATTCCCTCACACTGCAGAGGACACCCTTCTCCTATGAACCTTAGCTATCCAAGCAGTTTTTGACAGGAGGGAAGGCAGTTGTTCCACATTGTTGGAAGACCTCTCACCTCACTCTGTGGTCGATAGCCTAAGGTTAGTCAAAACTGAGTATCAGTCGGACTGCAGGAAGAGGCAGGTCTCTGGAGGTTTTTAGTATTTGCCTAATCTAATCTGTAGTAAAGGGCTAAAAATAGAGAACCCTGGTGCACATACTGGTCCTTTCCAAAGGAACCCAGTCCCAGCAGAGGGAGCCACAAACTGTGAGTTGCTGACAGCTCCAAACAGGGTATTCAGAGCCAGTCACAGAGTCTCACATTGACGTGCACCAGAGATTTTGGCTCACAGCAAACTCAGAGGCAGCCAAAATTGGGAGAAAAAAAAAGTCCCAAATGAAAGAACAAGATAATTCTCCAGAAGAGCTAAATGAAATGGAGATAAAAAAATTTAACAGACATAAAGTTTAGAATAATGATGGCAAAGATACTTAACTCCATGATAAAAGATATAGTAGCCATAAAAAAATGACATTGCACTAATAAAGAAAAGAGTGGAAGGAAAGAATACACAGAAAATTAGGGGAAGCCAAAGATTGGATTAATGAATTAGAAGACAGGGCAGAAAAAAACATCACTCAGTAAGAGAACCAAAAATTAAAAAACAGGATAAATGCTTAAGAGAGCTGTGGGACAACATAAAAGGTAACTATATTCATATAGTAGGTGTGCGAGAAAAGGCAGAATGGGAGAAAGGGGTAATGAATGTGTTTGAAGAGATAATGGCAGAAAACTTCCCTAACCTGGTAAATAACGAAGTCACACAAGTTCAGGAGCTAAAGAGAGTTCCAAGCAAGAAGAACCCAAACAGGCCCATGCTGAGACACATCAGAATTAAAATGTGAAATATTAAGGACAAAGAGAAAATCTTAAAAGCAGCAAAAGAAAAGCAATTTGCTTCCTACAAAGGAGCTCCCATAATGCTGTCAGCTGATTTCCAATCAGAAACTCTACAGGACAGAAGTGAATGACATGAAATATTCAACGCAATGAAAAGCAAGGATCTGAAACCAAGATTACTATATCCAGCAAGGCTATATTCAAAATTGATGATAAATAAAGAGTTTCCCAGACTAAAAAAACAAAAAACGGTGATAGGAGTTTATCAGCACTGCAAAAAAATGCAAAAGGGACTGCTGTAATGAAGAGAAGAAACAGAGAGAGAAAAACCTACACATACATAATTAAAATGGCAATAAATAAGTACCTATCAATAATAACCTTTAATGTATATGAATTAAATGCTCCAATCAAAAGACATAAGGAGATGGATGGATACAAAAATATGCCCCAATTATATGATGTTTACAAGATACCCACCTCAGAACAAAAGACACATACAGGATGAAAGTGAAATAATGGGAAAAAAATTTTTCCATGCAAATGGAAAGGTGAAAAACAAACAAACAAACAAACCTGCGGTAGCAATACTCATAGCTGACAAAATAGACTTCAAAATAAAAGCCATCACATGAGACCATACAAATGATTACGTAATACTAAAGAGATTAATTCAACAAAAAGTTAAAACCCTGGTAAACATATATGCACCCAATATAGGAGCAACTATATAAAAAATAAATACATAAAAAAACTTCTGGAGGACTTTGAGGGATATATATAGACAGCAATACAGTCATAGTAGAGGGCTTTAACACCCTGCTGACTTCACTGGATAGATCTTCCAGACTAAAATTAAAACTATTCGTGCACGAGTGTGTCCCTCTGGGTGAGCTGTAGAGATCAGGCCTAAACCTGCAGTCCAACACAGCCTGAATCTCTTACCCGCCATGCTCAATCCCAGACCCACTATGCCTGTGGCAGGCTTGCACCCAGTTAGTCAGTTCCAATCTGGAGAGACTCACTCTGCTGCAGCAGTGTTCACCAACCATGAGCCCTGTGTCTGGCACACTCCCAAAGGGAGTGGCTTGTGGAATTAGGATCCATGGCATGTCCTGCACATCTAGCTCAGTCCCGATAGGCAGGACCCCAGCAGCAAGCTAACCTACCAGTCAGATCATCTGCCCCCTGGTGGTAAGTGCACATCACAGGGAGTGGTTGAGCAGCCTTAGGATATCATTAGCATACTAGAGGCCCGGTGCATGAAATTTGTGCAAGGGAGGGGGAGAGGGTCGGGGATCCCCTTAGCCCAGTCTGCACCTTCTTCATTCTGGGACCCCTCAGGGGATGGCCTGATCCCTAAACTGGCAGTCAGACATCCCTTTCATAATCTGGGACTGCTGGCTTCTAACTGCTCACCTATCTGCCTTCCTGATTGTCCCTAATGCCCTTCCCTACTAGCCTGGTTGACACTAACAAAACTTGTTAGGATTGCTTGGTTAATATTATTTTGTTGGAAAAGCATGGTTTGGGCAAAGGAGAAAAGGAAACCAGCCCAATAAAAGGGAACGTCTGGTTGGGTTGTTGCCACACCAGAGAGGGGCAGGTGCAGCAAAGATTCAGGCTGTCCCATAAGCAAGTATGTCTGTGTGTATGGGACACCAAAGGACACCTGTCACACCTGAAACACAATTTGCTAGCACAATTGCAGAGCTCAGGAAGAATCACTGGTTTTAAAACTATTATTTCCCTGACATATAAAATATGCATACATATAAGTATACATGCCCTCTTCTAATATTTGGCTATGGCCTTCTTTTCACGTCAATGAATTGGATGTACAGACACAACTTTTAATGGCTGCAGTGTTATCCCTGACTGTTTGACATTACTAAGTTTTACTTCACTAACCCTTTATTGTGGGGCAGGTTGCTTCTGGTTTACCCCAGCATCGACAATGACAGTAAACATAATTGCTTATTTGACTGTTTACTTAGGACACATTCACAGACATGGAACTCCTGACCCAAAGCTAATTCACTTGAATTTTAATCCACATTTCCAAATTGACTTTCTAGTTTAGTCCATTGGTTTTAAGTCAGATTACACTCCCACAAATGGATTAGAAGAAAACTGTTCAACGTGCCTTGGGCAAATTGCTGAATTTAAGTGATCCCAGGGCTTGGGACCTGGAGGATCTGGGCTGGAGGATGAAATCCAGGGAGGCACAGGTGGCATGGCCTAGGGCCCTGTGTGGTTGTGGGCATGGGAGTATGTGTCACTGGGGTCCATGCTCATGCACACACCCACCCGTCCTCACTCCCTCTCTGCACCTTCAGCCACCAGAAACCTCCTTGGAGCCTGTGAACTGGGATGCATCCAGTCCCAGCATCAAGCAAGTCTGAGAAATTTTCCCCAGACTGACTCCGGCCTGCACCCACTGGAGCTGAGACCAGGAGGATCCTGGCTGGAGGGTGAGGTTCAGGAAGGTGTGAGTGGCATGCCGAGAACTCTGTGTGGGTGCTGGTGTGTGAGTGTGTGTCACTCGGGTCCATGCTCATGGACTTCTGCTCTGCACCCTCAGCCCCCATGACCCTGGCCTCCTGGTCCCCGCCCACCTCATCCCTGGCCACCTCAGCCATGCCCCCATGGCCATGGCCACCTCGTCTCTGCCCACTTTGTCCCTGGCTGCCTTGGCCACATCCCCCACAACCATGGCTGCCTCAGCCACGCCTCCCATGGCCCTGACTGCCTTGGCCTGCTTCCCCAAGACCCTAGCCGCCTAGTCCCCAACCACCTCATCCCTGGCCGCCTTGGCCACCCCCCCCCATGGCCCTGGCCGCCTCGGCCATGCCTCCCGCCTGGGTCACAGGCTCTCTGGCTGGCTTCGCCCCAGTTTCTGATTGGCTGGTGGGCTTGGCTGGTGAGCGTGGCTTATGGGTGTAGTGAAAGTATGGCCAATTTGCATATTACTCTTTTATTAGATAGGATTATGCTTTGATTGGTGTTAGGTTGTTCTGCCGTTTACTTTATTTGCATATTACACTTTTATTATATAGGCCTAGAGGCCTGGTGCACAAAATTCGTGCATGAGGAGGGTTCTCTCAGCCCACCCTGCACCTTCCCCAATCGGAGACCCCTTGGGGGATATCCAACATCCCTCTTGCAATCTGGAACCGCTAGCTCCTAACTGCTCACCTGCCTGCTTGTCTGATTGCTCCTAACCTCTCTACCTGCCTGATCACCCCTAACTGCTCCCCTGCTGGCCTGATTGTCCCTAATTGCTCTCCCATGATGGCCTGATTGCCCCTAACTGCCCTCCACTGCTAACCTGGTCACCCCCAACTGCCCTCCACTACTGGCCTGATTGCCCCTAACCCTCTGTCAGCCTGATCTCACCCCTAACTGCCCTCCCTTCCCTTCCTTGCCAGCCTAATCACCCCTAATTGCCTCTGCCTTGACCCCTACCACCATGGCTTTGTTTGGAAGGAAGTTGGATGTCCAGAAGGTGGCTGGTTGACCCTGTCTAATAAGCATATTATCCTTTTATTAGTGTATATATATATATATATATATATATATATATATAATATAGGATAGGATTGCTTAAATGGGGGGGGGGGTGGGCAAGCCTTTTTCAGCAGGAGGAGATGCTCTTTTTTTTTAATATATTTTATTGATTTTTTACAGAGCAGAAGGGAGAGGGATAGAAAGTCAGAAACATCGATGAGAGAGAAACATCGATCAGCCGCCTCTTGCACGCCCCCTACTGGGGATGTGCCCGCAGCCAAGGTACATGCCCTCGACCGGAATCGAACCCGGGACCCTTCAGTCCGCAGTCCGACGCTCTACCACTGAGCCAAGCCGGTCTTGGCAGGAGATGCTCTTGGCAGACAAAAACACATAATCCCTATATTTGGATTGATAGCCAGCCCAACACTATACACTATACTATGAAACTTGTCATGAAAAAAATGAACTACTTTCTTACACCTTATACCAAATTGCTGTTTCCCTTAAAACCCCACCTCAGCCCCCACCTAAGGTTCTGCCTTTGCAGTTCACCCAGATTAGGTTCTGATTGGTCAGTTTCTATGCCAGTCATTGTCAAAAGCTCTGCCTCCTAGGCAGCCATTGGCTCTTCTGGGAAATCCAGAATGGCCCTGCTAACAGCTGCCTTTCTCTCTGGGCCTATCTCTGGGCCTTATCCACAGCCTTTGCAACAGCTGCTGATCAGGCCTTGCCTCTTTCACTCTTCAGGCCTCGTCAGCAGCCATGGCAGCTGTTGATCAGGCCCCACCCCAGTCTCTCTCTCTCTGAGCCTCTCCAGCAGTCATGGAGGCTGTGAATCCGGCCCTTACCCTTTCTCCAGTCCTCTCTCTGGGCCTGATCCATAGTCACTGTGGCAGCAGCTAACAATCTCACATGACCACCTCACCCCGCTGCCCTGCCCGCCCACCTGCCCACAACCTTGCTGTGATAGGAGCCTGTGGATGGTGGAGGAGGGACTGACAGGTTCTCCATGCACTTCCTGGTGACTGGTTGTTCATCTGGTCATTGAGGTCATGATGGCCCTAGGCCCATGGTCAGCAAACTGCAGCTCCTGAGCCACATGCGGCTCTTTGGCTCCTTGAGTGTGTGGCTCTACCACAAAATACCACAGCCTTGGTGAGTCTATTTTGAAGAAGTAGAGTTAGAAGAAGTTTAAGTTTAAAAAATTAGGCTCTCAAAAGAAATTTTAATCATTGTACTATTGATATTTGGCTCTGTTGACTAATGAGTTGCTGATCACTGCCCTAGGCTATTATTAGTATAGATAATTGATTACCAAGGAGACCAAGAAGGAAATAAAAAATTTCAAGGAAGTTTTGTTGTGTGATGAAAGCCATCACACAACAAACCAAAATCTCTAGGACTTAGCAAAAGCAGCCCTAAGGGGAGGTCTATAGCATTATAGGCCTACAAAAACAAACAAACAAACAAACAAACAAACAAAAACAAGAAAAATTAATAATAAACTATTAAACTCTACAACTTAAAGAATTAGAAAGAGAACAACAATAAAAGCCCAGTGTAAGTAGAAGGAAGAAATTAATAAAGAGTAGTGCAAAAATAAATGACATATAGGGTAAAAAAATAATCACTGAAAACAAGAGCTATTTCATTGGAAAGATAAACAAGATTGATAAACAGCCTGATTTATCAATAAACAAAAAGAAAGAGCCCAAATAAATAAAACCAGAAATAAAAGAGGAAAAGTAACAACTGATACTGCAGAAATAGAAAGGATTGTAAGAAAATACTATGAACAACTATATGCCATCAAACTGGACAACCTCGGTGAAATGATAAAATTCCTAAAAAAATACAATCTCCCAAAACTGAATCAGGAAGAATCAGAAAAACTGAATAGGACAATAACATCTGATAAAATAGTAGTAGCAATTAAAAAACTCTCAGCAAACAAAAGCTCTAGTCTGGATTGCTTCACAGGGGAGTTTTACCAAATTTTTAAGAACAATTATTACTTATCCTCCTCACAATATTCCCAAAAATATAAGGGGAAGGAACACTTCCAACATGTTTTTATGAGGACAGCATTATCCTAATTCCAAAACCAGATAAAGACACTACAAAGAAAGAGAATTACATGTCAATATCCCTGATGAAAATATATGCTAAAATCTTCAACAAAATATTAGCAAATAGTATCTAGAAATATATTTTAAAAATCATACACCATGACCAAGTGAGATTTATTCCAGGGAAGCAAGGTTGGTGCAGTATTAACAAATCAATAAACATGATACATCACATAAACAAAGTGAAAGACAAAAATCACATAATCCTAAAAATAGTCAGAAAAAGCATTAGACAAAATCAACACCATTTTTAGTAAAAACTCTCAGCAAAATAGAAAAAGAGAGATCATATCTCACCATAATAAAGTACATATATGACAAACATACAATCAACCTCATACTCAATGGGAAAAATGCTAAAAGCATTTTCCCTAAAAACAGAAACAAGACAGGGATGTCCGCTTTCAACATTCTTACTCAACATAGGACTGGAAGTCCTAGTCACTATGACCAGACAAGAAGAAATCAAAGGCATACAAATTTGAAAAGTAGGAAGTAAAAATCTCATTATTTGCAGATGACATGATATTGTACATAGAAAACCCTAAAGATTCACCAAAAACTACAAGATTTAATAAAGGAATTTGGCAATGTAGCAGGATACAAAATTAACACCCAGAAATCTACAGCATTTTTATAGAACAATGAACTCTCAGAAAGAGGAATTAAAAACTCCATTTACCACTACAACAACAATAGCAACCACAAAACGTAAGATATTTAGGAATAAACTTAACCAATGAGGTAAAAGACTTGTACTCAGAAAAGACTTCAAAGTTGAAAAAACAAGATAGAGAAAGATATAAATGAATGGAAGATTATACCATGTTCATGGACTGGTAGTATCAACATCATTAAAATGTTCGTACTATCCAAAGCAATCTATAGATTCAATGCAGACCCTACTAAAATAGCAACAGCATATTTTACAGATCTACAATAAATACTCCAAAAATTTATATAGAACCAAAGATTGCTGAATAGTTGCAGCAATCTTGAGAAAGAAGAACAAAGTAGGAGAGATCACAATATCAGATATTAAGGTACACTACAAAGCCACTTTATTCAAAACAGCCTGCTACTGGCACAAAAACAGGCACATAAACCAATGGAATAGATCAGAAACCCAGAAATGGACATTATAGTCGATTACTATTTGACTAAGCAGGCAAGAACATAAAATGGAGTCAAGACAGTCTCTTCAATAAATGGTGTTGGGAAAATTGGACATATACATGCAAAAATATAAAAATAGTCCAGCAACTTACACCATACACAAGAATAAACTCAAAATGGATTAAATACTTCAATGTAAGTCATAAACCATAAAAAATTAGAAGAAACCATAGTCAGCAAAGTCTCAGATATCTCTGGAAGCAATATGTTTACTGACACACCTCCTAGGGCAAAGAAAACTAAGGAGAAAATAAGCAAATGGAACTACATCAAAATAAAAAGCTGCTGCACAGCAAAAGAAACCATCAGCAGAACTAACAGAGAGCCCACTGTATGGGAGCACATATTTGGCAATGAAACATCTAATAAAGACACAATATATATACAAAATATATAAGGAACTAATACAACTTCACAAATGAAAACAATCGAATTATAAAAATGGGCAAAGGACCTAAATAGACCCTTCTCCAAAGCAGAAAATTCAGAAGAAAGAGGCATATGAAAAAATACTCACACTTACTAATTATCCGAGAGATGCAAATTAAAACTGAAAGATCGGACAGAGGGCGAAAAACCAGGACTACAGGCTTTATTAGAGGAGAAGGACCCTGCCAGGCTGTCTCGCAAGGGGACAAGAAAAACACGTGAAGAGGTGAACAGGTCTTTTGAGGGGAGGAGTGGGAAGGAATTGGAGCTTAGGGTACTCAGCACGCGCTGATTGGTGGCTTAATGTATGGCTCATATAAGGTACACACTTAGTCACTCAGGAACTTAGGGACAAGGGCTTAGGATATTAAGCAGGTGATGATTGGTGGTTCAATGTATAGTCCACATAAGGTGCCTGGTATGTCCAGACCTCAGGTGCAGGTTATGTCATACTTTGCCCACCAGTTGGAGGAAGGGAGGATCTATCAAAAAGAATGATGAGGTAGCATCTCACATCTGTCAGAATGGCTACCATCAATAAATGACATGTGCTGGCAAGAATGTGGAGAAAAGGGAACCCTAGTGCAGTAGGAATTTCAGGGATAAAATAGGAAAGGTTTAGGAAGTTTTGGAAATTAAGGGGACTATTGAGGAAGCACAGGGCTGCAGAGCAGCAGAAGGTATATTTCCATGGAATAGGGAAAGCTGAAAAGCTGCAACAGGTACATTTCCATAGAATGGGGGAGCTGGGGATAGCAAAAGTCCATTATTTACAAAATAAAGAGAAGGAAGCCCTTCATTCAGAAGGAGGAGAAGGAAAGCCCAAAGGAAATAGAAAAACAATAGGAAAGGAGGGGGAGAACCTGACATGTCCCATGTGAGGCTGGATCTTTGAGCCCAGGAGTTTCTGTAG
Source organism: Antrozous pallidus (assembly GCA_027563665.1). Lineage (NCBI taxonomy): Eukaryota > Metazoa > Chordata > Mammalia > Chiroptera > Vespertilionidae > Antrozous > Antrozous pallidus. The sequence continues at coordinate 91,479,468 of CM050514.1, forward strand.
TAACCAATATAAGGGAATAGTAACCAATCAGAGAGGATATCAAGGCACCAGGATATGAAGCCTTTATAAGCCACAGGGAAAAGGAACTCAGTGGGACCCTTTCCCCCTCCCTATGTGGGAGTCCATTCTGTGGGATCTTTCCCTCTCCCCACTTGAGAGTCTGTACTTGTTTTTCAATAAATCTCCACCTTTGCTTTACCACTTTCTGTCCGTGGGTTCATTCTTCGATTCCAGCAGACAAAGAATCCAGGTTCCAGTACAAAAACTCCGTTTCACTAGTACACTGCCGGTGGGAATGCAGACTGGTGCAGCCATTATGAAAAACAGTATGGAGTTTCCTCAAGAAAATAAACATGGAACTGCATTTGACCCAACGATCCTGCTTCTGGGGATATATCCTAAGAAACCCAAAATACCAATCAGAAAGAATGTATACAGCCGTATGTTCATAGCAGCACAATTTATAATGGCTGGGATCTGGAAACAGCCCAAGTGCCCATCAGTAGAGAAGTGGATTAAAAAGCTGTGGTAAAACAGCATAAAAATAGAAGGATCTTTATATCCTTTGAGACAGACTGGAGGGACCTGGAGAATGGTATGCTAAGAAAATAATCCAGTCAGAGAAATATAAGTATCACATGATCTCACTCATATGTGGAATCTAATGAACAAAATAGATCCAGAGTCATAGAAGCATGGAACAGACTGTGGAATCTCAGAGGGAAGGTGGGGAGGTCAGGAGGATGGGAAGAGATCAACCAAAGTATTTGTCTGCATATATGCATAACCCATGCACACATACAATAGGGTGATGAAGGCTTGTGGTAGGGGATGGAGAAGGATTTGAAGAGGTCATGAGTAAAAAAAAGATTAAAAACCCATAAAATTAATTTATTTTATTTAACCTATCATGTCAAAATTATAATAATATTTCCACCTGTAATAAATATAAAAATTATTTAGAATATGCCACATTCCTTGTTTATGCTATTTGAAATTTAGAGATGTATTATACTAAGAGTTCATTTCAATAGCCAAATGTGGCCAATGGCTATATTGAATGGCATCACTCCAAGTTAATTCAAAAGAATAAGACATTCCTTAAAGTGTATAAAGAACTTAATACAAACCAATTGAATCTGGTAAGTTTGATGGAAAAGGATGTGTACATGTGAAAAGTGATGTTATTTTTTAAATATTTAGTTTTTCCTAAATCTGTTTTGATAATTTATTTTCCTATATGCACAGTAGAAAATTTGTTGTCATAAAAATGCATATAGGATAAAAAAAATCATCAGAACTGCTTATATTCTATAATTAAAACTTTGTAGCCTGGAGTGGAGCCAAGCCTTCTGTTCACTCTGTGGAGACAGCCATTTCTGTTTGGGTTCATTTAAATTCTATAATTGAAACTTTGTAGCCAAGAGTGGAGTCTTAGGCACTAGGGCTGCAGAAGCTTGGTTTCCTCCATTGCTCTGGAAACCCTAGCCTATGCTCTCTCCAGTTCAGTGGCTGCCATCATTTCTGTTGGGATTATGTACTCTTCTATAATTGAAACTTTGTAGCATTGATTAGAGGCCTAGGCTGGCAAGGGCAGGCAGAAAGCTTGTCTTCCTCCATTGCTGGGGAAACCCAAGCCTCCCTTCTGCTCTCAGTGGCAGCAGCCATCTTGATTGGGGTTTATTTGCATAATTTTTCCTGATTGGCTGATGGGCGTGGCTGTGGGCATGGCTTGATCGGAGGTATGGTCAATTTGCATCTTACTCTTTTATTAGATAGTATGTGTGCACATGTGTGTTTTACAGTTACTTCTGTGGTTGACTGAAATTTGGTAGGCATCAGAAAAAATTTTGATGGCTTTCACACATGTGCTACTGAATCACATAATTATTTTTTGCATGTTTATTGTGCCTACCTAAATTAAATGTGGCCCTTCTGCCCTGCAGCTTCTGTTCTGATCACATCACAATATGATTATTGGGAGGCTGTCATAGCAAATCCCAATTTTAGTCATTAATCAGTTATCTTTGTTTGGGATTAGGTAATAACTTATGCTTTGAATTTCCACTTTTGTTCTATTAATTTTACTAATTTTGACAAAAACTGTATATGATTGTAACCAGGAAACAATAAATTATATTTAAAAAAAAACAAAAAACATTTAAGCCCTAACCAGTGTGGCCTGCAAACTGAAGGTACCCAGGTTCGATTCCAGGCAAGGGCATGTACCTTGGTTGCGGGCACATCCCTAGTAGGTGTGCAGAAGGCAGCTGATTGATGTTACTCTCTCATCGTTGTTTCTATTTCTCTCTTCCTATCTGTAAAAAATCAATAAAATATATTTATTTAAAAAAAACACTTAAGTATATTCTAAAAACATTTTACTCATTCAAAAATATAGTTTTCTTAGTTTATAAATAGCCCTTCTGCAAGTGTAGGATAACTGATTGTAAAATTGGCCTCTTCTCCAAGACTCCCTTCTGAAAAATAAAATTAAACACAATAAAAAGCCTGACTTCTACCAATCAGCAACTGTGCATCATTGCAGGTTGCCCAGGACCAAACAAGAGAGGGTCTGACCTGAATTGCCAACATTTGTCCACCATCCAGACACCATTGCTGACATGTGCATATAAGGAACAGTTTGACATTGAAACTGGGACTCAGAACTCTTGGTCATTGAAATTGGGACTCAAACATTTCTTGTTCTCATATGTTTTATTTCTAGTCTGCAGAGGCAAGATTTTTTTAAAGAAAAGAAATAGGAGAAATAAAAATAGATACAGAGGCAAAGAAGCATGGAACAGACTGACAAACTTCAGCAGGAAGGCAGGGGAGGTTGGGGGGAGGGGGTTGGGCTGCAAGAGATCAACTGAGGGACTTGTATGCATGCATAAAAGCATAAACAAAGGATACAAGACACTGGGGGGGTGGCAGGTGAGGGGATGTGGGAGTGGGTAGAGGAAGCCAGAGGGGAGGTCAAGGGGAAAAAAAAGAAAACATATATATATATTACTATTTGTAATACTTTAAACAATTTTTTAAAAGCCTACTTTTCCTACCCTTTTGTGTCTGGTATGCTGCTTGGGAAGGGGGTTTTCCTGCTTTTCATTGTTTTTTCTGCAGCCCCTCACCCAAAGTTAGGAATAAATGGATTCAATCACCTGGGGTCTCATCCAGCTTTTAATTTCTTGAATTATTATGTTTCTTTGCTTTTTCCCTGAACTGCAGATTTTATATTTTGTTTATATTGCTGATTTATAAAAAGAAAAAAAAACTACCCCTCACTGTGCTGAAAGTAAATATCTGATACACAAATCTCCTGCAGTGTTTACTCCTTCAGTAAGCCAAACAGCCCATTTACCAACTGACTCTTATTTCTAATGCTTTTTGGCTGGAAGAAAAATAGCCGTACACTCCATCAGTTAATGGCCTTTAAAAAATAGTTCTGGCTATACAAGCATAACATTTTACGGATTTTCTTCATGTGACTTTCTTCTCATATTCAGATATCTTATGGGAACTGCTTCTCTTATCTAATTTATCAAAAAGAAGTTCTTTACTTAAGATACTTTAGATTTCGTTTTAAATGGTATTTTTTTCTTCTACTGAGAATTAGATGTCACGTATAGTTTCTTCGGAATAGTCTATAAAGTGGTGTCCAAATCTCTACCCCTTGGGAAAAACAATTGTTTGTACACATTTTGAGAAAAACATTTTGGTATAAGGTTATATCAACATATATTTATTCAATGATATAATGGGCAGACATAATGTTAGTTTTACAAAAAGGTTATTTTGATCTATAAAGTGAGAATTGCAATTCTGGTGTTCTTGCTATTATCAAAGGGTAAACTAGCATACTTTGAATAAGGAAAAATTGTTTAATCTGAAATAATTTTTAATCTCTGCACATATTTTTAGTTAGTAAAATAACATTTTATATAGTAAAAAACAACTGTCAATGGATTAACATGAGGTTTTTATACTCGTGAGTTCTCACTTTTGCACATTTAAAAACACTTGGCTTTTTAAAAATTGTATTTTTTATTGACTTCAGAAAGAAAGGAGGAGGGAGAGAGAAACAGAAACATCAAATGAGGAAGAATCACTGATTGGCTGCCTCCTGCATGCCCCCCACTGGGGATGGAGCCTGAAGCCCAAGCATGTGCTCTGACTGGTAATTAAACCATGACCTCCTGGTTCATAGATCGATGCTCAATCACTGAGCCACACAGACCAGGCAACACTTGGCATTTTTGTGCTGATTCATTCAGTCATTCAAAGCATTCACTTTGTGCTAGGTTCTCTCTCTCTCTCTCTCTCTCTCTCTCCCCCCCTCTCTTTTTCTCTCTCTCTCAAATGAACTAAAAATATTCTCAGGTGAGGATGAGAGAGAGAGAGAGAGAGAGAGAGAGAGATCCGTTACCTCCCATAGTGCCCCAACCGGGGATTGAACCTGCAACATTGGTATGTGTCCTGACCAGGAATGAACCCTGCAACCTTTTGAGGCTGACACTCCAACCAACTGAACCACCCAGAACTTAAGCAAGGTACATGCTTAAGTTCTAGACATTTTGAAGTGAAAAGAACCTCTTCATGTTTCCTGCCCTCGTGAGGCTTAAAGACAAGTGAATGGGAAGAGTATTATATGCATGATTAACTCAAATAATGGTTTAACTAAGTTTTCCATAAAGAAAAACCACACAGTGCTATGAGAAAAAGTAATAAAGGCACTAACTTGGAAGTTACACTTTAGCTGAGATAATGAGTCCAAGAAAATAAGAAGTAAGAGTGCTTCTGTCAAAAGGAATGGCATGTGTGAAGGGCCCAGGATAAGAAAAAACATAAAATAACTGAGAAATTGAAAGAAAGGTCATGCTATTGTAGTGTATTAAGTCCTAGAAGTATTGTAAGATAAAGATAAGGTCCTATCCTTAAAGCTAAATGTCTTGTTCCAGGGATTTTTCCACAGTTGTATTACTTTAGTGGCTCCTGATATTTCAACCTCTAAGTGAATTCACTGGTTAGTGTACTCAGCACCAAAGCTCATCTTCCCACACAGCTGCTATTACTCACCCAAACATTCTCAATTATTTTCTCTGCGGCTAAGCACTATTCACTGCATAGGGAGCAAAACCCTTCAAAAATTGGGCCAGACCCAGAACAGAATACATTAGAAACATTCTGATACTTGTCCCTCTCCCTAGCTTTTCTATTGCCTTATTGCTCTCTCAATATTTTATCCTCCAAAATTCTAACTCTAGGGGACTCCCTGTCCCCTTACCTATAGAAAAAGTATGCTATTCATACCAGCAAAGATAATTAACACATTTATCAGAATTAGTCTCAGATTACAATGTCATTGAGAAAGATAAACAACTATGTAATGTAATCTTACTCCTCAAAACTCTTCTCCCACCAAAATCCATGGATTCTACCAGACTGGTTCTTTGGAAACATTGTGGACTGATTAACCCTCCCTTACTTATATCTCTAGATCATTTGCTCACTCCACATGAATAAACCTTCCCAATAATCTGTTCTCATTTTTCTTCTCACTCTGTTCTTTCTTTCAAACTAGGTAGACCATCTGATTTTCTCCCCTTTCTACTAACTCTTTTCATTCCCTGATTAGAAAACTACCTACTTCCTCACCCTTCTCTCAGACCATCCTCTCCACCTACTGGCCTTAAGTAAAACCTGGCCCTTTACTGAGACTGCAACTTCACATTCTCAAGTACAAACTATTCATTCTCTAGACACCTCTCCTGTTGGGGAAGTGACATCAACACACTCCTCTATTTGTGCTAAGATGGGGAGATCCACATTCCTCCACCTTCTTACATTAGAGACCTTTGCTACCTTTAGCTGGCTCGACTTCTAGTCAGGCCCTTTCATGTATTAGTTTCTCTGCACATTGCTCCCATATTTCCTTACCCCAAACCCTGCAATCATTGTGGGTTATTTGCTGTCCAGGAAGCCAAAAGATTTAACATTCTAGCCTCTGACTTTTCTACTTGTTTAAAGTTACTGGCTTTCACCACTTCCTCCTATTTGTTAATCCCTCTTAAAGCCACTTGTTTCTTCATTCAGCTTGAATCCCATGGTCTACAACCTCAATTATTCTTTTTTTCAAAGCCTACAACTTCCTTCACCCACTGTCTTTCTTTCAAATCTACCTGGAGAATCCTAATCCTTAATAAATTCAAATTCACCCAGCTTGCTGGATAGAAACAAAGAAGAATTTTACAGTTGTTCAGTTTTGGACACTTCTAGCTTCATAGTACCAAACTCTCAACAACACCCGGCTACTATATGATCTTTCTCTGATCTACATACTTCTCCATTTTCCTGGGCAATTATTCTAAGTTCCCCTAGTTTCTCAAAACTCCATCCACTTCTCTAGTTCAGCATGTAACTTTGCCTTCTGCTTCAAAACAAACTTAAAGCCATGAGAAAAGAACTGTAAACTTGCAATTTTACTTGTTTCTGTGCCTGCCAGTTGCTATGGCATCTCTATGGCCCACTCTCCCTTTCCCCCTGCCCACTCCATGATATTGCCCCATCAACTATTCTTTCTCCTGCATCATTGCTAACAAAGCTTTATTCTGTTCACATTTCCCTAGCCTTTCTCTCTCTTTTCCATCCCCTTTATAACAAAAAGTATTAAATTCTCATTCTTTGCTAACTATCTTCAAATCTTGACATATTTATTTTTTGTTTCTAAATCACAGGAGTCTTATTCTTACGTGCAACACTCCCAATTCCCTAAAACTTGTCTCTCAAAATTCACGTGATTCTCTTGGCCCATGATAAAGTGGAAACTTTTTAGGTCTTAATCTACTTCTCTCTGGGAAGCACTTGACTATGTTTTCTTATCACAGTCATTTTCATTGACTTGTATGACATGATACTGTCATGGATGCTTTAATTTTATTTTGCTTTTAAGTAATTGATTAAATTTTGTGGGTTGATTTTATTTTTATTTTTAAATAAATCTTTATTCAGATTATTACAGCTATTCCTCTTTTCCCTCCACCTGGTTCCCACCTCACCCCTTACCACCTTCACTGTCCTCATCTATAGTGTAAAACTTTTGTCCAGTCTCTTCCCAAACACCCCAAACTACTTCCCCCTCTGAGAATTGTCAGCCTACTTCCTTTCAATCCCCCTGATTCTATTATATTCACCAGTTTATTCTGTTCAGCAGATTTCTTATTCACTTGATTTTTAAATTGACTTGTTGATAGATATGTATTTGTTGTCACTTTGTTGTTCATAATTTTTATCTTTACCTTTTTCTTCTTCTTCCTCTTCTTAAAGAATACCCATTAGCATTTCATATAATACTGGTTTGGCAGTGATGAATTTCTTTAGCTTTTTCTTGTCTGTGAAGCTCTATATGACCTTCAATTCTGAATGATAGCTTTGCTGGGTAGAGTAATCTTAGTTGTAGGTTTTTGCTATTCATCACTTTGAATATTTCTTGCCACTCTCTTCTGACCTGCATAGTTTCTGTTGAGAAATCAGCTGACAGCTGTATGGGTACTCCCTTGTAGATAACTAACTGTTTTTCTCTTGATGCTTTTAATATTCTCTCTTTGCCTTTTGCCCTTGGCATTTTAATTATGATGTTTCTTGATGTGGTCCTCTTAGGATTCCTTTTGTTTGGGGTTCTCTGTGCTTCCTGGACTTGTAAGTCTATTTCTTTCACCAGGAGGTGGAAGTTTTCTATCATTATTTCTTCAAATAGGTTTTCAGTATCTTGCTTTCTCTCTTCTTCTGGCACCCCCATAATTAGGATGTTGGTACACTTGAATTTGTCCCAAAGGCTCCTTACACTATCTTCATATTTTTGGATTCTTTTTTCTTTTTGCTTTTCCAGTTGGGTGTTTTTAGCTTCTTCATATTTCAAATCTTTGACTTGATTCTTCGGACCCTCTAATCTGCTGTTGGATCTCTGTCTATTATTCCTTTTTATTTTTCAATAAATTTTATTGATTTTTTACAGAGAGGAAGGAAGAGGGATAGAGAGTTAGAAACATCAATGGGAGAAAAACATCCATCCGCTACCTCCTGCATACTGCCTACTGGGGATGTGCCCACAACCAAAGTACATGCCCTGGACTAGGATCCAACCTGGGACCTTTCAGTCTGCAGGCTGACACTCAATCCATTGAGCCAAACCACTTAGGGATGTATATTATTCTTTATTTCAGTCAGTGTATGCTTAATTTCTAGTTGGTCATTTTTCATATCCTTGGGGGTCTCACTAAATTTCTCAGAGGTTTCTAGAAGATTCTTGAGTAACCTTATAACTGTGGTTTTAACTCTATATCCAGTAGTTTGCTTTCCTCCATTTCTTTCACTTGTGATCTGTTTCTTTGTTTCTACATGTTAGCTGCTTCCCTGTGTTGATAGAGTGGCTTTGTGTGTTAGGTGTTCTATAGGGCCCAGTGGCTCAGCCTCCCTAATTACCTGAGGTGGACACTCTTGGTGCACCCCTTTGTGGGCTGTGTGCACAGTCATGTTGTAGTTACACCTTGATTGATATTGGTACACTGGGAGGAATTGACTTCCGGGCTAATTGGCTGTGAGGATCAGTTGTGTCTACAATGGGAGAACTTCTGTGCTGGAGACACCTTTATGGGGCAAGACTTGCTTCAGTGGGGCTTTGGCACTCACTGAGTCTGCCTCCTGAGTATGTCTCTTATGGATGTGAAAAATTGTAATCTGGATAGTCTCATTCTGACCACTGGTACACTGGCTCTTGGATCTCCAAGGAGGTACAAAGTCAGCCACTGCCTGAGGCCATCAAGCGGGAGCTACAGAGAGATCTACGGATTCCTCCTATTTGGAGTTTGGAGGTGCACAGATAAGGCTCAGCTGTAAAGCAATCCAAGCTGCTGTCCAGCTTTAGGCTTTCTTTTGGAGGCTTTGGGGCTCTCTGACCCAGCTGCAGTATGTTAGGTTTTAGATTGCAGAAGGCCAGGCCATTCATATGCAAAAGCCTCTGTGCACAGCTTGGGTGGAGTTGTAAATTGGGTGTGGCGGGGTCTCAAGGAATCACCATGGAGGAACAAACAGCAATGGCTGACCATCAGCCCTGCCCCAAAGAAGTCCCCAAGTGCCTGTGTCCCATGGCACTGTGCAGTAACAATGATTGCTGCAAGCACCTCTGAGAAAAATCTGCCCTCGTGATCTAGCCCAATGCCAAACAGTGCAGTTTCTCCCTGTATGAGTCAGGGTATGTGACAGTGCAGTTTCTCTCTGTATGACTCTCACCTGGAACTAGAGTTGAGAACAGTCGGGAGCTTGTATCTCTCTCCTGATTGAAAAAGACAATAGCATACTCAGTTGCCAGCCCTTTTCTGAGAGCTCCTCTGTACCCCTGCACTTCACTCTGCACCTATGCACCTCCTCCCAGTCTCAGTGTGCTTTTCTCTTTCCTTCTAGTTGTATAAATTCCACTCAGCCAGCCTTCCTGTGGTTCTAGATGATATCTGTTTTGTCTTTTAGTTGTAGTTTTGAAAAGGTTATGTGAGGCAGCAAGTTCAGGTATTTACCTAGGCTGCCATGTTGGTTCATGAGTAATTAATTAATCTTGCAATTTTTTCCCTCACTTACTACTCCTTATAAATCAAATAAATATCTATAGATCATTATTCAATAAAAATATAATTATTCATATTTTATCCATTCTTAAATTTATTTATCTTTATTATTTGTTCAATTTGTTATGTGTATTTTAGCCTCTAGTATTTTTTTAATCTTTATTGTTCAGTTTATTAATTACATTGTTTCCCCTTTTTATCCCCCTATAGCTCCTCTCCACCCTGTACCTATCCCACCCTCCACCCTCACCTCCCCCTCCCCACTGTCCTCTCCCATTGTTGCTAGATTTTTGTCCAGTCTCTTGCTGCACTTCCACAACCCTTTTCTCCCCAAGAATTGTCAGTCCATTCCCTCTCTATTTCCATGTCTCTGTTATATTCACCAGTCTATCCTGTTCAACAGCCTATCAATTCACTTGATTTTTATGTTCATTTGCAGATAGATGTGTATTTGTTGTTCATAATTTTCATCTTTACCTTTTTCCTCTTCCTCTTCTTAAAGAATATCTTTCAGCATTTCATATAATGTTGGTTTGGTGGTGATGAACTCCTTTAGCTTTTTCTTATCTGCGAAGCACTTCATCTGACCTTCAATTCTGAATGATATCTTTGCTGGATAGAGTAATCTTGGTTGTAGATGCTTGCTGTTCATCACTTTGAATATTTCTTGCCACTCCCATCTGGCCTGCATCGTTTCTGTTGAGAAATCCGCTGACAGTTGTATGGGTGCTCCCTTATAGGTAACCAACTGTTTCTCTCTTGCTGCTTTTAATATTCTCTCTTTGTCTTTTGCTCTTGGCACTTTAATTATGATGTGCCTCGGTGTGGTCCTCTTAGGGTTCTTATATATTGGGGTTCGGTGCACTTCTTGGACTCCTAAGTCAGTTTCTTTCACCAGGTGTGGGAAGTTTTCAGTCACTATTTCTTCAAATAGGTTTTCATTGTCTTGGCCTCTCGTTTTTTCTGGCACCCCTACAATTCGGATGTTGGTATGCTTGAGGTTGTCCCAGAGGCCCCTTACACTATCTTCAATTTTTTGGATTCTTTTGTTTTCTTGCTTTTTCAGCTGAGTGGATTTTACCTCTTTGTATTTCAAATCTTTAACTTGGTTCTTGGGGTGCTCCAGGGCACTTTTAGGTCTTTGTATAATATTTTTTGTTTCAGTCAGTGTATGCTTAATTTCTGGTTGGTCCTTTTTCATATCCTTGAGAGTCTGCTTTATATCCTTGAGGGTTTCTTTCATTTCCTTGTAGGACTCATTCATTTCCACGTTGGTCTTGATCATTTCCATGTTGGCCTTGATTATTTCTTTGCAGCTCTCATTTATATCATTGAGGGTGTTGTTCATTTTCTTGTAGGACTCATTCATTTCCTTTGTGGTCTTGCTTATTTCCTTATAGGCCTCAATCTTTTGTTGGAGCCTCTTAAAAAACCCTGTAACCGTGGTTCTGAATTCCATGTCCAGTCGTTTTTTTTCCTCCATTTCTTTCACATCTGATTTCTTTCCATGTCTCTGCATGGTGGCTGCTTCCCTGAGTTGGTCAATTAGCTTTGTGTGGTAGGCTTCCTACCAGGGATAGTGGTTCAGCCTCCCTGGTTACCTGAGGTGGATATGGGCTGCACAGTCTTGCTGAAGTTAAGTTCAGTTAATCGTTGTTAGCACTTGGAGGGTTGACCTCCAGTCCTATTGTCTGTGAAGCTCAGCTGTGCTCAGGTTGGGTGGGCGGAGTCTCCGAGCCAAGCAGACAGCGTTAGCTCCGCCTTATGTGGCCCCAGGGACTCTGTGCCGGGGGCAATGGCCGCCAGCACCTCTGAGAGAGAGCCGCTGCGGAGCTCCACCGGCTGCCGGTTGCCGGGGAATTCAGACTCTCCCAAAATGTGTCTGCATGCGCAATGTCTCACCCAGGATCGTGAAACAAAGCAGTCTGATGGTTTTCCGAATGAGAGGCAAGTCGCGGTGCGCTCTCTGCGCCGTCACGCAGCCGAGCTGTTCGCCTGGAAGCTGCCTTCTCCACAAGCCAGGAGACCCGGCAGCACCCGAGCTTCGGAGTGCCCTCCCACTGTCCAGTTTTCATCCCGTGTGATAGTGGGTTCTCTGGACTTCGCCCAGAGCTGGAGAGTCAGTCCAGTGGGACGCCTTTGTCTCCCCGTACGAGAAAACTGTCCGGTTTTCAGCCGCCCGCCCTCTCCGCGGCGCACACTCCAAACCTCTCTCCGTGCAAATCTTTCAACGCTGTTCGCCGCCGCTCCTCCGAGTCACAGTGTCTTATTTTCACTTTTATTTGTGGAATTTTCACTCGGCGAGCTTTCTGGTGATTGTGCCATTGGTGCTCAATTACAGGTAATGATGGTGGTGAAGAGGAAAAATATGGTGATCATATGATGATGGTCAGGAATCATAGGAAGAGGAACAACAGGGTGAGCTGTAATTATGAGATCTCGTTCTGTTCTGGCTCTATTTCGATCTTTAAACTCCACCTTTAATAAGCTGATAGAGTTCTCCCCCCCCCCCCCAATTATCCTGTTTCTCAAACCCTTGATTTCTAGCCTCTAGTATTTAACACTAATAATTACATATTTTCAGTCATTCAGTTTGCACTTTAAGGCCATTTGTTTCCTCAGAGTCCCCCCTACACAGGCTGTGATAAGTGGTATATTGATTGACATATTGTACTAAATATACTTTATTTTTTATCTTATTTTTCTCTTTAGCTTAAGGGTTAATTAAGAGGATATTTTGCAAGTTTCCCAAACATATTAGAACGGTAACTATTTTTATTTCTGTGGCTAAAATAGAATTTAATTTTAAATGTAGTCTCTTATTTTCTTCCTGTTTCCCTAATAGCTTTTTTTTTTAGGTTCATTTGTAACTACTTCTTCATCTTCTGATTTCATATAATCTCTCATTGAAAAGTTGAGTCCTCGATATGCCTCTATCTGCAAACCTGCCCTGAGCAATATACTCATTGCTGTAGTTCCAATAAATATTTTCAAATAAATGACTCTTTAATGTGTTCAACTTTAAGATGACTGTTAAAAAATTTTTAGACAGACAGGTTGATAGTATTTTAGTTTTGGAGCAGTATTTATTTAATTTAAGAATTCAAATATGGAAATATAACATTAATTTTAACCCTTATTTTGATAGAACACTTCTAAAAGATGACCTAATAATGACAAAGTTAACATGTACATTTAACAATAAGCTATTGTTAATGAGAACAATTTGGCTAAAACTTTTTGAAATAGAATTGTGTTATTACTTCTAGTCACATAAATGTAGAGTCTGATATCAAAATGCAAGTAAAAAATTTTAAGACCCAATAATATTTTTTCTAACTATTTTCCTACATTTTTTGCCTGAACTACTAAATGCAAAATTGTGGTCACTGTAAACTATGTCACACAGCACATGAATAAAAACAAACTTGGCATATAAACTAGGCATTAAATCACTTTTCTCAAAATATTGTCCAGGGAAATCTCACATCAACTAGGATAATTTTTAAAAAATACAAATTTCTGCATTCCATCAGGATTAATACAACAGAAATATCAGAAAATGGAGCCCTAACTGGCTTGGCTCAGTGGATAGAGTACTGGCCTGCAGACTGAAGAGTCCCAGGTTTTATTTCAGTCAAGAGCACATTCCTGGGTTGCATGCTCGATCGATCACCAGTGGGAGGAGTGCAGGAGGCAGCCAATGGATAATTCTTTCTCATTATTGATGTTTCTATCTTTCTCTCCCTCTCACTTCCTCTCTGAAATCAATAAAAATATATTTTTTAAAAAGATGGAGCCCAAGACACTACATTGTATAAACTCCACAGACATTCCTCTGCATTCTTAATGTAAAACCACTATAATAAATAAATTTTAATCTAGTGGAATAACCGTACTTGTGTACAATGTTTGCAGACCATGCACTGTTCAAGAACTCAATGGCTTTACAGAAGCTATATGTTGTAAAAAGAAAAAGTATACATTTATCAGTAAAAATAAATTTCTATAGCTTTTTTCTTTCTTTTAATATATATATTAACCATTTGCATTTTTCTGCTAAGGATGAATGCCAAAATGTTCAATTTTTTTCTTTTTTTATTGATTAAGGTATTACATATATGTCCATACTCCCCAATTACCCCCCACCTCCCATTCATGCCCCTACCCCCCTGTTGTCTGTGACCTTTGCTTAGACTTATATTCATGCATATAAGTCCTTTGATTTATCTTTCCCCCCTTACCCTTCTACCTTTCCTGAGGTTTGACGTTCTGATTGATGTTTCTCTGTCTCTGGATCTATTTTTGTTCATCAGTTTATGTTGTTCATTATATTCCACAAATGAGTGATATCATGTGATAATTATCTTTCTCTACCTGGCTTATTTCTAAATAGATTTTTTTCTTCACTTAAAAAATTTTAATTGGGATGACATTGTTTAATAAAATTATGTAGTTTTCAGGTGTACAATTCTATGATACATAATCTATATATTGTGTTGCATAGGCACCACCCAAGTCAAGTTTCCTTCTATCACCATTTATCTCCCTATAACCCCTAGAAGAAGGTATAGGTTTCTATACTTTAAAGAATAGGAACAAGATTCTATATAAGATAGAATATTATAGAAAAATCCTGACATCAAAAATGACAATTTTTTATGAGTGCGTAGAGTTTGTTTTAGTGTTATATAAAGCAGTGCTTCCCAAACTCTATGTGCATGAAAATAAACTAGAAACTGATTATCTGTAGATTTAGAAAGAGTAAGGCAGGATTAGATTTCACATGTCTAACAAGCTCCCAGATGATGACACTTTGAGTGACAACAGTTGGTTTATGTTGATTAAAAATAACTTACCTCTCCTAATAATAATGGCTTTTATTTTAAACATATTTTTAATTATTCCCACTCAATAAGATCAACAGCATAGAATCTTTGATTAAAGAAAAATATCTAGCCCTAACCAGTTTGGCTCAGTGGATAGAGCATCAGCCTGCAAACTGAAGGGCCCAAGGTTCGATTCTGGTCAAGGGCATGTACCTTGGTTGCGGGCACATCCCTAGTAGGTGGTGTGCAGGAGGCAGCTAATTGATGTTTCTCTCACATCGATGTTTCTAACTCTCTATCCCTCTCCCTTCCTCTCTGTAAAAAATCAATGAAGCATATTAAAAAAAAAGAAAAATATCTATAAGTTGGGTATTTTTAAAGTACTTTTTTTTATTTAGAAAATCTTGTTTACAGCTTTATCTTCTATAAAAAAAGATGCATTTTTTCATCACATGAAGTTATAATGAAACTAAGAACTCAGCAATGGATAATTGTATAATATTACTAGGATCAAATACTTCAGGAATGAGAATACAGGATTTTTTTAGATAATTTTGCCTGGAAGGAATAATGCTTTCTAATAGTGCAATAAGAGGAAATGCATAGAAAAAGTTAATAAATATCTTAAAATTCAAATAAAGATTAAATATTTAAAATTGATTTCTAAAAAGTTATCTCAATGTCTAATAAGTATTACCCCTTCAATATAAAAATGTAAGGTAAAATCATTAATATTGAGCAGTTTGGGAGGTTGAATTTTATTCTGTGGATGAAAAAGGGGCCATATACTAAACCTAAACATGCTCAGGGGAGGCCTGCATCACAAGCCTTACAAAATCAAAGACCTAAAGTAATTGCACAGAATGGTCTGGAATTAATATTTCTTAACCAAAAGCAAGTTGTGGCAGCTAGTCATATTCTAGGCCAAAAGTCAATCTTTACCTTAAGTAAGCCTGCCTATTTTTGTTTTTTTTTTTCATCTATGATAATACACCTTTGGAAAGTCAGGGTAATCCACTTGTCCAGTCCCCTCAAGGAACACCCTCTACCAGAGTCAAAGACCACAGAACTGCTCATCATTATCTTATTCTCCCACACACCACCTCTATGCGCCATAAATGTTAATTGTTAAGTATTCTATACCCACTAATTTCTATCCAGCCTCAGAGATTTCCCAGTTTGGCTTTCTCCCACCTCCCTAATCTACCACCAATGGGGTTCTGTGACCACTTTCAGCCTTCTCCTTTGATCCTCATGTATAAAAAAAGGTGCAAAACTGCCATCCTCTCAATCCATTGAGATTTTGCAATTGTCATCAGTTTGGCTCAAATAAACTCATAAAAATTCTTACAGGTTTGGACATTTCTTATGTCAACAATCCCAAATGGACAAAAATTAATAACAAATGGGAGTGTTCAGATTAGAATATAGTTTAGGTTATTGTGAGAGCTGGGGCTTGGTTTTAGTTGGGGGTAGCAGAGATAGGGAGAGAGACATGGAATTGACTATTATTCAGACTAATGACATTTTTAAATGGTAAAGACCCAGAAAAGCCTGCAATGCTGACTCATAAGCATACATTTGTTTCAGGCTTCCAAGGTAATTAGGTATGCAACTCCCATTAACATTAACAGAAGACAGGAATTCTATCTCTAATATCCCTCTCTGCAGGCTGGAAACAAACCCCATAATTTGAAGGATTTGCAGCTTTAAGCAAGCTACAGTGTGGTCAAGAATTGGATATGATGAAATGGAAATAATGGAAAAAATGCCTTATCCTTAGTTTTAAATGACCTGTGTTTCACGAAACATCTCAGGCACAAATTAAAATAAGGGACAGTTGCACTGCTGAGTAGCCTTTTTCCTTAAACATGGGAATCACAGCCCCACTGTCCTGATCTATTAAAAATAGAGTTTAGCTTTTTTGAAATGCCACTTTCAAACCTGTTTTTTTGAGTTATGCAATTTTGTCAGTAAAACGGCTCAATCTGAATTTATGGTGGAGAGTGGACTATAATGATTAAAAGAGGACTTGCAATACTTTTCTTTGCTATGGAAAAGCTACATGTATGTAAATACTACTGACTCACTTCTAGCATCATTATAAATTTTATTTTATTTTTTGTTGTTGTTCTACATATTTATTCATTGGTTGTATCTATTTTTTTAATTTAATAAATCTTAATTGTTCAGATTATTACAATTGTTCCTCTTTTTTCCCTCATAGCTCCCTTCACCTGGTACCCACTCCACTCTCGGCCTTTACCTCCCCGCCACTGTCCTCATCCATAGGTGTACGATTTTTGTCCAGTCTCTTTCTGCAATTTCCCCCTGAGAATTGTCAGTCCACTACCTTTCTATGCTCCTTTTTCTATTATATTCACCAGTTTATTCTGTACATCAGATCTTTAATTCACTTGATTTTTAGATTCACTTGTTGATAGACATGTATTTATTGTTCATAATTTTTGTCTTCACTTTTTTCTTTTTCTTCCTCTTCTTAAAGAATACCTTTCAGTATTTCATATAATACTGGTTTGGTGGTGATGAACTCCTTTAGTTTTTTTTAATCTATGTAGCTCTTTATCTGACCTTCAATTCTGAATGATAGCTTTGTAGGGTAGAGTAATCTTGATTGTAGATTCTTGCTTTTCATCACTTTAAATATTTCTTGCCATTCCCACCTAGCCTGCATAGCTTCTGTTGAGAAATCAGCTGACAATCGTATGGGTGCTCCCTTGTAGGTAACTAAGTGTTTTTCTCTTGCTGCTTTTAATATTCTCTCTTTATATTTTGCTCTTGGCATTTTAATTATGATATGTCTTGGTGTGATCCTATTTGGACTACTTTTGTTTAATATTCTGTGTGCTTCCTGGACTTTTAAGTCTATTTCTTTCACTAGGTGGGGTAACTTTTCAGTCTCTATTTCTTCACAGGTTTTCAGTATCTTGCATTCTTTCTCTTTTTCTGGCACCCCCATAATTCAGATGTTGGTATGCTTGTTCCAGAGGCTCCTTACACTATTCTCTATTTTTTTGGATTCTTTTTTTCTTTTTGCTTTTCTGGCTGAGTGTTTTTTGCTTCATTGTATTTCAAATCTTTGATTTAATTCTTGCAGACCTCTAGTCTGCTATTAGGTCTCTGTATAATTTTTTTTTTATTTTAGTCAGTGTATGCTTAATTTCTAGTTGGTTCTTTTTCATATCCTCTAGGGTCTCATTAAATTTATTGGCCTTTTCTAGGAAATTCTTGAAAAACCTTATAACCGTGGTTTTGAACTCTATGTCCAGTTGTTTGTTTTTCTCCATTTCTTTCAATTGTGATATTTCCTTGTCTCTGCATTTTTGCTGCTTCTCTGAGTTGGTTGAGTAGCTTTGTGTGGTAGGTGTCCTCTAGGAAACAGTGGCTCAACCTCCCCAGTTACCTGAGGTGGACACTCTTGGTGCACCCCATTATGGGCTGCACTGTCTTGTTGTAGTTAAGCCTAGATTGTTGTTGGTATCACTGGCAGGGGTTGACCTCCAGGCCAATAGGCTGTGAGAATCAGCTGTGTCTATGCTGGGAGAGCTTCGGTGCTCAGGTTGGATGGGGCAAAGTCTCAGGGCTGAGGAGACAGCCTTGGTTTCCTGTCAGCCCCACTATAAGCGGCATCTGGGTCTCCATGTCCCACGGCAATGGCTGTATGCACCTCTGAGAGAAAGTTGCCCTTGAGTTGTGACTGCTGCCAGACAGTCCAGTTTCTTCCCGAATGAGTCTGAATACCCAAAGTCTCAACTGGAACTGGAATACAGTGCAGTCTAGAGGTTTTGTTTCCCTCCCGAATGAGAGAGCCAGCTATGTGCTCAGCTATGCTGTGTGCCCTCTCTGTGAGCTTACGCAGCTCTGTTAACTCCCCTGATTCTCAGTGTCCTTCCTTCTGACAGTCCAGTTTCACTCCATATCAGTCTGGGTTCCTGGAGAACCACCCAGAACTGGGGTTCAGCACAGTGGGGAGCCTTTGTCTCCCTCCCCATTCGAGAAAACCAGCCACATATTCAACCACTCGCCCTTTGTATAGGTGTTTACCTATGCTGCCATCTTGGATCACTCATTACATATTTTAATTGATATCTATGGGTCTATTTGTAGAGTTGAATCACCTCCCCCTTTTGACATATGTGAACATCATTACAGATGCACAGGAGTTGGTAAAAAATATATATATTTCTAAGGCCAAAGGTAATATTACTTTACACAATTACATTATCCATGAAACAAAAAAGAAAAAAAATGCCACTAAAAAATAATTTGTGATTCTGGTTCCCTTAATTCCCTTATTTAAAAACAAATAAAGAACCCAGCCTGGCCAAGTGGTTGAGTGTCAATCTATGAATCAGGAAGTCATGGTTCAATTCCCCTTCAGGGCATATGCCTGGGTTGCCTGCTCAATCCCCAATTGTGCAAGAGGCAGCCAATCAATGATTTCCTCTCATCATTGACGTTTCTATTTCCTCTCCCTCTCCCTTCCTCTGTGAAATCCATAAAGGTATATTTGAAAGAAGAAAGAGAGAGAGAGAGAAGGGAGGGAGGAAGGAAGGGAGGAAGGAAGGAATGGAGGAATGAAGGGAGGAAGGAAGGGAGAAAGGAAGGGAGGGAGGGAGGGAGGAAGGAAGGAAGACGAAAGAAAGAAAGAAAGAAAGAAAGAAAGAAAGAAAGAAAGAAAGAAAGAAAGAAAGAAAGAAAGAAAGAAAGAAAGAAAAAGGAAAGACAACTCAAGAGTGTGAAGAATAGAGTGTGGGGAAAAAAAATGGAGGCGGAACGGAGGGATTCGATCTGAATCTGCTCACAGGATAGAGGGAGGGAGCAGCTGAGAGTCGCGCAGGGAGCATTTGTCGGCGACTAGGGGGACAGCTGTGCTCCAGGAGAAGATAGAGGACTGCTGGGCTGGCCTCCCTAGCCTGAGCAGCCCCAGTACTGCTGGGTTCTCTCCCTGAGCCAACTGCGCGAGGAGGCGCGCGGAGGTGGACCAAGACATCTTGAACGAGAGGAGCCGGAAAACATACAGCTGCCGTTCGCGGTACCGGCGGGACCTTTGGGGCTCCCGGAGCACCGGCGACCAGGTGGCGCGCAGAGCCCAGGGAGCTCTAAACTCCAGCAAGGAAAGGTCAGATTTCCCTGGGGGTACTTTGGGCGCGAAACTGAGGGGGCTGGCAGTCTGGGAGATCTGCACCTTGGAACTCAAAACCTGGAGATCTGCACCTGAAATAGAATCTGTGGCTGTTGAAGCTGGTGAACGTGGGAGAGGGCCCTTGGAGCTGGTGGCAGAGTTGATCCCTGGAGCGCAATCAGTTTGGACCGGACAGAGGGGGGAAGCCCGGAAGATTTTGGGAGGGTTCTGGCTGCTAAAACTGCAGTCACCATTAGAGAGGCAGTATTGTTTAGTTCAGGATAAAGAGGACCAATAGACCCAGAAGTCAATCTAGAAACACTGCCACCCAGGGGCCAAATCACAAATTGACTCTTATGTGACAGGGAATTGATTATATCTTCTCTTCGACCTTGGGAATACAGTCTATTTTCATCTACATTTTAGTATCTTTTACTCTACCTCAACTTCACCTTTATACCACCACTCTCTGGCTAACCTTTCCCTATTTAGTGCCTTGTTTCCCTTACACTTTTCCCGCTTTAGATTTACCTAATTCTTTCCCCTTACCCCCTGTTAAAATTTCACCCCACTGATATATCTAATCTCTAACCACCTAATCCAAGTGCATATATACCTCTAGCTTCTCTGACTTCACTATCTTAAAGTGTTTTTAGCCCTGTCCTGTTGTTGTTGTTTACTTGACTGTTGATTATATTGATTTTTTAAGCAGGTTTATGAGATTGATTTGCTTATTCTGTTATTTTGGTTTGTCTTGTAGGGGGGGTTATTTTTATTTTTGGTGTTGTTTCTTGTTTTGTTGTCCTCATCTGCATTATTTTTGAGATAGATTTTTGCTTCTGTGTTCCCTCACCTCTCTTGATATTAGTAGTTGTATGTAATTTGTATCAATCTCCAAGTACTTGTTGCAGGTTTTGGTTCGGATTAGGGGCTATCCTATAGGAGTTTTCACCCCACATTTATAATTTACTCCTTTTATTTCTTTTTTCTTCTCCCCCTTTTCCCATTATCATTTTGGCATTCCTGTCTTTCTTTTTTGTGAGTGTATGTGTTTGGGGGGGTCTCTTTCTTTTTTGTGTGAGTGTGGGTGTGTGAGTGTCTGTGTGGGTCTGGGGGAGGTTCTCTTTCTTTTTTCCCACCTATCACCAAATTTGCCTTTCTCTGGCGGTCACCTTTATTTGGAATTACAATTACTTTGGCTACATTCCGGTTCAGTGCCTGGTGCGTTGCACCTGGTTGTGTTGTATTTTGTGCCTTTAAATCAACACAGGAGAGTGAGAACTACATAACCACATACACAGAGAAGAGAGACCATGGGAAGACAAAGAAATAGCCCACATATGAAAGAAAAGCAAGGCTCGCCAGAAAAGGAGGTAAACGAAATGGAAGTTAACAACCTGTCAGAGAAAGAATTCAGAGAAATGGTCATAAGGTGGCTGAAAAGAATGGAAGACAAATTTGATAATATGAGTAAGACCCAAGAGGAAATGAGGAAGACCCAGGAAGAAATGATGAAGAGCCATGAAGAAATGAAGAGAAGCCACGAAGAAATGAAGAGGAGCCAAGAAGCAATGAAAAATGCCATTGCTGAAGTAAAGAACTCAATAGAAAGTATTAAGAGTAGACTAGAAGAAGCAGAGGATCGCATCAGTGAGCTAGAAGACCAGGTAGGAAAAAATAACCAAGTAGAGCACCTTCTAGAAAAAAAAATTAAAAAGCAGGAGGAGAGCCTAAGAGAACTATGGGACAACATGAAACAAAACAACATCCGTATAATTGGGCTTCCAGAAGGACAGGAAACTGAGCAAGGAATAGAAAACCTGTTGGAAGAAATAATGACAGAAAACTTTCCTGGTATAGGAAAGGAAAAACCCACACAAATCCAAGAAGCTCACAGAGTCCCAAGCAAAATAAACCCCAAAAGACCTACGCCAAGGCACATTATAATTAAATTGGCAAACACCAATGACAAAGTAAGAATCTTAAAAGCTGCCAGAGAGAGACAGAAAGTCACCTACAAAGGAACACCCATCAGACTAACAAGTGATCTCTCAACAGAAACCTATCAGGCCAGAAGGCAGTGGAATGAAATCTACAAAGTCATGCAAAGGAAGGGTCTGAATCCTAGAATACTGTACCCAGCAAGGCTCTCAATCAAAATTGAAGGTCAAATCAGGAGCTTCACAGATAAAAAAGGACTAAGGGAATTTGTCACCACCAAACCAGCAATGCAAGAAATGCTAAAGGATCTGCTGTAAAAAGAAATAGGAAGCGAAGAAGGAACACAGGGGCGAA
This sequence comes from Antrozous pallidus, assembly GCA_027563665.1. Lineage (NCBI taxonomy): Eukaryota > Metazoa > Chordata > Mammalia > Chiroptera > Vespertilionidae > Antrozous > Antrozous pallidus. The sequence goes on from CM050514.1 coordinate 91,501,355, forward strand.
GAACAAAAATGGCAACATATAAGCACCTATCAATAATAACTTTAAATGTAAACGGTTTAAATGCTCCAATCAAAAGACATAGGGTAATAGACTGGATAAGAAAACACAACCCATGTATCTGCTGTCTACAAGAAACCCACCTCCAAAAAAAAGATGCACACAGACTGAGGATGAAAGGTTGGAAAAAAGTTATTCAGGCGAATGGAAATGAAAAAAAAGCTGGGGTAGCCATACTTATATCTGACAAATTAGATCTCAAAGTGAAGGACATAACAAGAGATAAAGAAGGCCACTTCATAATACTAAAGGGAGCAATTCAACAAGAAGAAATAACTCTTGTAAACATATACGCACCCAATACAGGAGCACCCAAATATATACAAAAACTCCTAGAGGACATCAAGGGAGAGATAGACAGCAATACAATCATAGTAGGAGACTTTAATACCCCATTATCACCATTGGACAGATCCTCTAAACAAAAAATCAGTAAAGAAACATCAATTCTCAATGACTCACTGGACCAGATGGAATTAATTGACATCTTCAGATCATTTCACCCCAAAGCCACAGAATATACATTCTTTTCAAGTGCCCATGGGTCATTCTCAAAGATAGACCATGTATTGGGTCATAGGCAAAGGCTCTCCAAATTCAAGAAGATAGAAATCATATCAAGTATATTCTCAGATCACAGTGGCATAAAGCTGGAAATCAACTACAATAGAAACAATCCAAAGAAATCGAGCACATGGAGACTGAACAGCATGCTATTAAACTATGACTGGGTTACTAGAGAGATTAAGGAAGAGATAGAAAACATCATGGAAACAAATGACAATGATAGCACAACAATCCAAAATCTATGGGACACAGTGAAAGCAGTTCTGAGAGGGAAGTTCATAGCTCTACAATCCTACTACAAAAAACTAGGAACAGCAGCAATAAATTATCTAACCCAACAACTCAAAGAGTTAGAAAGAAAGCAGCAAGAAAAGCCTAGTGTAAGCAGAAGGAAGGAAATAATAAAGATCAGAGCAGAAATAAATGACATAGAGACCAAAGAAACAATACAGAAGATCAACGAAACCAAGAGCTGGTTCTTTGAAAGGATAAACAAGATTGATGAACCTCTAGCCAGACTCACCAAGAAGCAAAGAGAGAGGACCCTAATAAATAAAATCAGAAATGAAAGAGGTGAAATAACAACAGACCCCATTGAAATACAAAGGATTGTTAAAAAATACTATGAACACCTCTACTCCAACAAACTGGACAACCTGGAGGAAATGGATATGTTTCTAGAAAAATATAACCTCCCAAAACTCAATCAAGAAGAATCTAAACAACACAATAGACCAATAACTGTGGAAGAAATTGAAGCAGCCATCATAAAGCTTCCAGCAAACAAAAGCCCAGGGCCAGACGGCTTCACAGGGGAGTTTTACCGAACATTCAAGGAAGAACTAAAACCTATACTCCTTAGACTATTCCAGAAAATTCAAGAGGATGGAACACTTCCAAACTCCTTCTATGAAGCTAGCATCACCCTAATACCAAAACCAGATAAAGACGACACAATGAAAGAGAATTACAGGCCAATATCCCTCATGAATATAGATGCCAAAATCCTCAATAAATTCTAGCAAATCGGATCCAGCAGTACATCAGAAAGATCATACACCACGACCAAGTAGGATTTATCCCAGGAATGCAAGGATGGTACAATATCTGCAAATCAATAAATGTGATACATCACATAAACAAATTGAGAGATAAAAATCACATAGTCATATCAATTGATGCAGAAAAAGCATTTGACAAAATCCAATATCCTTTCTTAATAAAAACTCTCAATAAGGTAGGAATAGAAGGATCATACCTCAACATAATAAAAGCCATATATGATAAACCCACAGCATACATCATACTCAATGGGCAAAAACTACAACCATTTCCCCTAAGAACAGGAACAAGACAGGGTTGCCCACTTTCACCACTCCTGTTCAACATAGTACTGGAAGTATTAGCCACTGCAATTAGACAAGAAGAAGAAATAAAAGGCATCCAAATTGGAAAAGAAGAAGTTAAGCTATCCTTATTTGCAGATGACATGATATTGTACATAAAAAACCCGAAAGACTCCATAAAAAAGTTAGTAGATTTAATAAATGAGTTCAGCAATGTAGCAGGCTACAAAATTAATGCCAAGAAATCTATGGCATTTCTATACACTAATAGTGAACCTACAGAAAGAGAGACTAAAAAAGCAATCCCATTTACCATCACACCAAAAAAATTAAGATACCTAGGAATAAACTTAACTAAGGAGGTAAAAGATCTATTTGTGGAAAACTACAGGACACTGAAAAAAGAGATAGAGGAAGATGTAAACAGGTGGAAGAACATTCCATGTTCGTGGATTGGGAGAATCAACATAATTAAAATGTCCATACTACCCAAAGCAATCTATAAATTTAATGCACTCCCCATTAAAATACCAATGGCATATTTCACAGACCTAGAAAGAACTCTCCAAAAATTCATCTGGAACAAAAAAAGGCCCCGAATAGCCACAGCAATCCTGAGAAAGAAGCACAAAGTCGGTGGGATTTCCATACCAGATTTCAAGCTGTATTACAAGGCTACTGTTCTTAAAACAGCCTGGTACTGGCACAAGAACAGACATATAGATCAATGGAATAGAATAGAGAATCCGGATATCAACCCAAACCACTATGCTCAATTAATATTTGACAAAGGAGGCAGGAACATAAAATGGAGTCAAGACAGTCTCTTCAATAAATGGTGTTGGGAAAATTGGACAGATACATGCAAAAAAATGAAACTAGAGCACCAACTTACACCATACACAAAAATAAACTCAAAATGGATACAGGACTTAAACGTAAGACAGGAAACCATAAAAATATTAGAGGAATCTACAGGAAGAAAAATCTCAGACATATGTCAAAAGAACTTCTTTGATGATACTGCTCCGAGGGCAATGGAAGCTAAAGAGAAAATAAACAAATGGGACTACATCAAAATCAAAAGCTTTTGCACAGCTAAAGAAACCATCAACAAAACAACAAGAAAACCCACTGTATGGGAGAACATATTTGCAAATGTTATTAGTGATAAAGGTTTAATCTCAAGCATCTACAGGCAACTCACCCAACTCAATAAAAGGAGGACAAATGATCCAATAAAAAAATGGGCAACAGACCTAAATAGAATCTTCACGAAAGAAGACAAAAGGAAGGCCCAGAGACATATGAAAACTTGCTCAAAGTCACTAATTATCCGAGAGATGCAAATCAAAACGACTATGCGGTACCATCTCACACCTATCAGAATGGCTTACATCAACAAATCAACAAACGACAAGTGCTGGCGAGGATGCGGAGAAAAAGGAACTCTCGTGCACTGCTGGTGGGATTGTAGACTAGTACAGCCACTGTGGAGAACAGTATGGAGATTCCTCAAAAAACTAAAAATGGAGCTCCCATTCGACCCAGTGATCCCACTTCTAGGAATATACCCCAAGAAATTAGAAAGGCGAATTAGAAAGGATATATGTACCCCTATGTTCATAGCAGCACAATTTACCATAGCTAAGATTTGGAAACAGCCGAAGTGCCCATCAGCAGATGAGTGGATTAAAAAACTATGGTACATTTACACAATGGAATACTACTCCGCGGAAAAAAAGGAGCTCCTACCATTTGTAACAACATGGATGGATTTGGAGAGCATTATGCTAAGTGAAATTAGCCAGGCAGAGAAAGACAAATATCACATGATCTCACTCATTTGAGGAATACAATCAATGACATAGACTGATGAACAAGAATGGATCCAGAGACTGAGAAAAGTCCATCAGAATGTCAAACCTCAGGGTAAGTGGCAGGTGGTGAGAGTAAGTGGAAAAGTCAATATACTTGAACTCTTGAACTGAGGTAAGTGATTTGTGTTTTTACATCCATGACAAAGTTTATATAAAATTATTAAAAAATGGCAGCTAGTCTGACATTGAATTGACATGGCCTAGAGCTTGTCATATCCTATGGAGACCAGTCCTTAGGCTAGGCCTTCCTTAACCTCCCATGACACCATAATACCCTTACATGATATTATTCTACAATGTCATTATAATATTTGATATTTGACAACAGCATATTATACAATTATCCCAAAATAAACTTACAAACTAATTCTTTGAATGTTGGGCAGCAACTTAAAAAAGGATAGGAAATAAATTAATCCCTTTCAGAAGGAATTAAGGCACTGGGAAGGGATCCGAGCATTCTATATTGGCCCTTCTTGCCCTTTCTGCCAAGAGGGACCTTCTTGTTACTATCCAAATACACACAGCTGATGCCAGAGTTTTCAGTTCCAGCTGTGGCTGAAGCCTTTGGGCAGCTGGCACCATGGATCTGTATCTCGACCAATGGTGTGAGCTGGGCCCTCTCTGGAGAAGAAACCTGGGTCCCCCGAGATATGTGATCAGTACCGGGACCCTGCCAGCAGGTGAGGGGACCCCAAGGCAGGTACTGGACGTGGAGGCCACAGCGGGGCATAGACTACAAAGGAGACAGAATTGAACCTCACATCACCCTGTTTGGCCCCGGAGGATGGCTGGTTAGCCAGAGACGGGTAAGATTCCTCAGGGAAGGAACAACCTAAGACAGGCACAGTCGCAGAGGGGCCAACAGGAGAGAACTAAAAGGTCAACAGAGGTGGGGCACAGACCCTCATCCACAAACCTTGCAGGGGTTTGAATTCTCAACCCTCCTAAGGGAGGTCTCCTACCCCCATGGCTGCTTCGCCTCCCACACACAACTCATACGGGGACCCAGGTGGCAGACAGAGACCCGGCCAGCAATAGCTGCTCTATATCTAAATTCAGTCTATTACCAGGAATGCTCGGGACCTACTCAAAATTGCAAATATTCCTTTCCACGAGTATTCACAGGGTAAACTAAGATTTCTGCTTGAGTATTAAAATTGACAGGAAAATAGTAATCAAGTTTTCAGATTAATTTAAATTGGCCAAGTGAAATATGAGAATACTCAAGAAAATTATAGTGTACTGGACAAAAAGCTTTTCCTAAAACATTAACTAAAAAATCTATTAGTAGTTCATCTCACTGTAAAATTGCCTAACAACCAAAGAACCTAAAGCAGTCACTTTGTGTGCAAAAATTAAAATTTAAAATTATCAAGACTGCAATATAAAATTTCCAAAAGTCCCCATTAATCAAAAAAGGGGAGGGGACAGCGGGGTAATATCATGTAAGGGAAAAAAAAAATATCGAGTAAGTAAAATACATCTAGAAAATTCTTACTCCAGTGAAGTAAATTCCATTTGTAAAAACAATTGCAGGACACCCATGAAAAAACACACATGGTGTCAAAATAAGCCAAAGAAAAATCATTTAGGCAAAAATTAAAAAGAATCCCAAGTCTATTTTGCATAGAGGATCCCTTTGTTAACTTTTGGTCGAGAATGTGTTTGTGTGTTTACAGAGAACAACTCCAAGACCATGTGGGTTCCTGCGACGGTGAGGAACTGATGGATCTGTTCCAGTCACGAGGATGGTCCAGAGATGGGGGACACTGACGACACCTTGCCATGCTAGCAGTCAGCAGCTGTGCATGTCTGCAGGCAGCCCAGGACCAAACCAGAGAGGATGGATCTTGCATTGACACGATATGTCCACCATCTGGATACCATTGCTGACTTATACACATAATGAATTATTTGACACTGAAACTGGGACTCAGAAAAGTTGGACATTGAAACCGAGACTGAAACACTTTTTGTTCTTATACATTTATTTCTAGTATGCAGAGGCAAGATATTTTTGAAGAAAAGAAACAGGGGAGAGTGATTGATATAGAGGCAGGATGGCCTTGAACAGGCTGTCAAGCTACAGGGGGAGGCTTGGGTGGATGGGAGGCAGATGCGGGGGGAGATCAACCGAAGGACTTGTATGCATGCATATGAACATAACCAATGAATGAAAGACACTGGGGCGGGGAGGGGGGGAAGCTGGGAATATGTGCTGGGGGGTGGGGGAGGCTGGGGGGAGGATAAGGGGGAGGGGGAAAGGAAAACATGTACTACTATTATACTGCAAAAAATCAATAAAAAATAATTAAAAAAAAAAAAAAAGAATAGAGTGTGTCTGAAAGTTGGTTGGAATTAGTGCCACCTACATAAGATTGAAGAACAAAGTGACATTACTTACATTTGTAACTTCACAAAGATGCTTTTCTGAGCACAAAATCCCAACATAGAATATTGAAGAACAGCAAAGGGATGTTTCGTGAAGGAACTGGTATAACCTGTGCACTGCTGAGATTTTGCCAAATGCAGGAGCTTTTTCTCACTCATCATCTTTATCAAATTGTCATATCCTTTTTCAACTCATTCCTCACTCTCACCACAGGTAGATAATGTATTCTGTCCCTGAATGTAGCCACTCCGTTATTTTTCCTTGTTGCCTTTTTTCCCTGCAGAGGTGATGTACAGCCTTCGAAACAGTCATTGGTGCTTTGGCTGCTTGTGATTAGGAGCAGGTTAGGGGTGCTGCACTGCTCACTTCCCATACGCTAATCTGGCAATTTCTCTGACATGAGGTTTTTTGAATTATAATTACAAGAACTTCCAAAGTAGTTTCTCTGTCTTAGTTTTCTTCCTGCCCCAATATTATAATCTGTTGAAAGAATATACTTATTTTTCAAACACAACTTCTCTGAAGACACTATTTTTCTCCTTTCTCACTGGCCATTTGCTAACAGCATGACATACTAATTAACCTGGCTTTTGTGCCATTTCATAATGGGACCCTCTCCAGCCTTTCTAAGTGGATTTTCTGTTACCCATACACATCACATGCTTCAGACAAAGCAGACGATTTATTCACAAACAAACAAACAAAAACACCGTTTCATGGTTTTCCTCATTCAAAGATTTTGCTGCCAAAACCTGCTTGGCTCAATGGATAGATCATTAGCCTACAGAACGAAGGCTCCAGGGCTCAATTCTGGTCAAGGGCATGTACACTGGCTGAGGGTACATCCCCAGTAGAGGGTATGCAAGAGGCAGCTGATCAATGTTTCTCTCTCATTGATGTTTCTGACTTTCTATCCCTCTCCCTTCCGCTCTGTAAAAAATCAATATAATATATATTTTTTAAAAGGATTTTGCCAATGCTCTTCCTTCTGCCTGCATTGTCCAAGGCCTTCCTTGACCTTGACATGACTGTCCTCAAATTGCCTAGGACTCAGTTGTTATTTTCATTCTAAATCATATTTCCCCCTGTCTTGTGAGTATTGTTCATTTTATTTCTCCTGTTGTTTTCTGTTTATGGAAGGCAGAAGTATATGCTTGTATGAACAGACTCTGACATTTCTAGCCCAAAGCTTAGTAAATAACACACAGTAAAGATATATTGCAAGGTAACTATGTGAGCTAATGGATATGTTAATCAACTTGACTGTGAGAATCCTTTCACAATGAGAACATATATCAAGTCATCACATGAATACTTTAAATATGTTGCAATGTTATCTGTCAAGTATACCTCAATAAAGCTTAAAAAAGGTATGCTGTATCTTTGAAATATACTGCTTAATATTTAAAAGTCATTTATTAAAAAGATTTATGTAAAAGTCTAGATGATTCATATGTAAAATTATCACTGTATTCATAGTTCCTAGAAGAGTGCCTGGCATGTAGTAGGCACATAATTACAATGTTATTCAGCAAATGAATGTGATTAAATCTACTTTGTTTATATCACCCCTCTTCCTATCTCACAATCTATACCTCTTATTTTAAATATGCAATTCTGATCAGTCTGAATGAAAATCTAAGCACATAGGAGAGCCTTTTTCCAAATGCATAAAATTTTAAATGGTATGGAAAAACAAGTAATGAGGATACTTCGATAAAAAAAGTGTTTCCATTACTATATGCACTATTTGTTAACATTGCTAATAATACTGATGATGATTTTGATTATTATCATTTATTTATAAATGGGTATCACCATTTATAAATTTAATGTTTAATTGAAACCATTTCATCAGATGTGTTCAGTGAAGAATATTAATTTTACTAGTTGAGGACATCTAAATGAAGGATATATTTTTTAAAACCTTCTTAGGTACTATGAGACCCCAAATGATAAGATGTACAATTTCATAATTAAAAATACCTATTGTGTGAAATTTTTTTATGTGCTACATCTGGAGATAGATGTCTATTGGGTGGGGCAAAGTCCCCTCCAGCTGCCAGCTGTGAATGCAGGCTGGCACTTTGCACTGAGGCCCCATGCCTAGAAGCAGTCAGGACAGAAATGTTTTGTTATCACCTTTTTCATGCTTTGAAATGCAGCAGCTTTATCAAAACTGCTGTAAAAGAACTTCGTATTATTTTACTAGAGTCACAGAAAAGGAAACTGAAAATAAAACTCCCTTGCTGTTCCCAGGGTATGAGCACTGCATGTACCTTTGTGATTTGATGTCACAAGGAATTTCAGGGGAAGCTGTTCACGCAGGGAGGAAGCCAAGGTCAGGGAGCAGCAGGTTCTGAACCTGTGCTTGACTTACTTTGATTATCTTATTTGTTCTATCAAATGGAGCAGAAAGAAAGGCTTTGCAATGAGCATAAGAAGCTACTCTTGGTTTTAATTCACCCCCTTTGATTTCCCTCAGCAGCGCAGATTAAAGATAAATCTTTCTTTTCACCTGATGTGTCTCCCTGTGGTACTACTCACTAGGAGAAAGAAAGAGCCAGCTTTAAAGGACTCTTTGTCCAATGTGGTCTCTTTAACTACCGAAACATCTTCCAGGATCAAGTGCTGGAGTGTTTGATGGAGGCTGAACTAGAAATCGCTTTCTGTCAATCAAATGTAAACCCAGTAACTGGCAGCTACATTGTGAAAACCCAGACAAAATTATCTAGAAGGGGGTTGGGGTGGTGGAAGAAAGCTGTACATAACAATTTTCATTTTAAACTACCTTATCCATTCATTTACATTAAGTACAGATGCTCCAATGAAAGGAATCATTAAAACAGCTCAACTGAAATGAACAGAATCAAATTGTTTAAAGAACATGATCTCCTGCTCTCTGAACATACATTTCTGATAAAGGCTCACGGGCCCAGCCACCTGTCAGTTGATAACAGCAAGGCTGATGTTTCTGAATCAGCAGCCATTGCCACCCCACAAGAGCACACATGTTTTAAACATATGTTTTACATGTACAATCAAACCACACATAACTAATGTGTCTAACACCATATACATGGCATTAACACACCTCTAGAGCCATGCAGCAGAAAAATAACACTTTTCCCAGTTCATTGGAGGCTCTAATTCCCCCCTTACACCTCACAGCACTTTACAAGAAGTATGTTATCTTAAAGTAGCACACTCTTGGCTTGTGCCTTATTTCTGAATTATAATCTCCAAAATGTCAGAACAGAATAATTGCCATCCCAGTTTACCATTACACATTGTGAGCTTTCTGATTTAACCTAAGTGAGCATTTAAGAAGTGTATTTAAGTTTTATTGAGCTTGGAGGAAAAGATTCCTTTCCTCTTTCCTTTATTATATTGTGAGCTGAGAAGGATTGGTGAGAGAATCAGAGAATCAAAGATTTGAATATTTCTATGCTTTTTGTTTTTAACATAGTCCGACTCCCTAACTTTACCTGCATTCCAGAGGGCATACGTTCCACTATCTCAATATGAAACCATGGGTACATACTGTTAGCACTCTATTTGGCAAAAGCAGACTTTGCCTTTCTGGCAGATCACAGGATCCTGAGTCAACTTGATAGGTTATATCTCTAAGATGCAAGTTTATCCTCATCCAACAGCCTCTACATACCATTTACTTGTAGTGACACGGGTTTAGTACATCTCACAGTAAGTATAACAACCTTCCCTGCTATCCCCAAAATGAGTAAAACATCTCATAATGCCGTGGTTAAAGAATATTAATGTTCCAGTTTGCCAACGCAAAAGTTTCCCAACTAGATTCCTATTATAAGGAGTCGTCTCTGCATCCAACTCTGCCCATCACTGCCAGAGTAATATTGACAAGCAAAGCTCTATGTCATTTAGATTCTTAAAAACACTTTCTTAGATTGCTTATTCCTTTTGGAATAAATATCTAATTACCTAATGATAATTAGAATGATAAGACCTCAATCTGTTTCTTCAAACGGCTTTCCAGTTCATCACGCTCATTCACTTCATGATTAAACTAAATTCAAAACCTTGCTGCACGCACTCTATGCTTTCTAACAGCCATAATTTCTTTGTGCTGTGTCCATTGTCTGATTCCTCATCCTTTTGATTTTTCCCCATTTTTTATCTTTATTGTTCAGTTTATTAATTACATTGTTTCCTCTTTTTTATCCCCCTATATCTCCCCTCCACCCTGTACCTATCCCACCCTCCACCCTCACCTCCCCCTCCCCACTGTCCTCTCCCATTGTTGCAAGATTTTTGTCCAATCTCTTGCTGTACTTCCCACAACACTATTCTCCCCAAGAATTGTCAGTCCATTCCCTCTCTATGTCCATGTTTTCTGTTATATTCACCAGTTTATCCTGTTCATCAGCCTATCAATTCACTTGATTTTTATGTTCATTTGTTGATAGATGTGTATTTGTTGTTCAGAATTTATATTTTTACCTTTTTCCTCTTCCTCTTCTTAAAGAATATCTTTCAGCATTTCATATAATATTGGTTTGGTGGTGATGAACTCCTTTAGCTTTTTCTTATCTGTGAAGCACTTTATCTGATCTTCAATTCTGAGTGATAGCTTTGCTGGATAGAGTAATCTTGGTTGTAGATTCTTGCTCTTCATTTTTTTGAATATTTCTTGCCACTCCTGTCTGGCCTGCATCGTTTCTGTTGAGAAATCCGCTGACAATCATATGGGTGCTCCCCTGTAGGTAACCAACTGTTTTTCTCTTGCTGCTTTTAATATTCTCTCTTTATCTTTTGCTCTTGGCATTTTAATTATGATATGTCTTGGTGTGGTCCTCTTTAGATTCCTATATTTGGGGGTTCTGTGTACTTCTTGGGCTTTTAAGTCTATTTCTTTCACCAGGTGGGGGAAGTTTTCAGTCACTGTTTCTTCAAGTAGGTTTTCATTAACTTGCTCTCTCTCTTTTTCTGGCACCCCAATAATTCGGATGTTGGAATGCTTGAGGTTGTCCCAGAGGCCCCTTACACTATCTTCAATTATCTGAATTCTTTTTGTTTCTTGCTTTTCCAGCCGAGTGGATTTTGCTTCTTTGTATTTCAAATCTTTGACTTGGTTCTTGTGGCCCCCTGGACTGCTTTTAGGACTTTGTGTAATATTTTTTATTTCAGTCAGTGTATGCTTGATTTTTAGTTGGTCCTTTTCATATCCGTGAGGGTCTGGTTCATATCCTCAGAGGTCTTGTTCATTTCCTTGAGGGTCTCATTCATTTCCTTGTAAGTCTCATTCATTTCCTGGTTGGTCTTGTTTATTTCCTCATAATTCTCATTAAGTTGATTGGCCTTTTCTAGGAGCCTCTTGAAAAGCCTTATAACCGTGGTTTTGAACTCTATGTCTTGTCGTCTTTTCTCCTCCATTTCTTTCACATCTGATTTCTTTCCATATCTCTGCATGGTGGCTGCTTTATGTGGTATATATCCTCTAAGGCTCAGTGGCACAGCCTCCCCAGTTATTTGAGATAGGTACTCTTACTGCAATCCTTTATGGGTTGTACAGTATTTTTGAGTTTAAACCCAGCTTGTTGAACAATAAAGATAAAAAATGGGGAAAAATCAATTGGCCCTAGGAGGGTTTGACCTCCAGGCCAATTGGCTGTGAAGGGAGACTGTGTTCAGGTTGGATGGGTGGAGTCTCTCTGAGCTGAGCAGTCAGCCTCAGTGTCAGCTATGTCCTATGCAGCGTGGGAGCGCTCACGCACGCGCTCGCGGGTCTATGTTGGATGGGGATGGCTGCAGGCACCTCCAAGAGAAAGCCCCTAGTCTCTTCACCTTGCCCGACAACTCTGCCTCTCCCCAAATGAGTCTGCACCCCCAAAGCCTAGCCCAGGGTTGTAAAATAGATGTTTTCCGGGACCAGGAGACAAGTTTCCAGGGGGCAAGTTCCGGGTTTGTGCGACACTTGCACGCAAACTTCTTTTCCCAGCCTCCGGGTTTCTCCGCAGCCTAGGAGACCTCTGCTGCGCCCCGCTTCTAGGGTGCGTCTCCCAGACCTTGGACCTCGGCTGGCACTGGGGAATCTGTGCAGTGGGACGTCTCCACGTACCCCGGATCTTGGACCCTGCCTGGCGCTGGGGAATCCATGTAGTGGAACGTCTCTGCCCTCCCCGTTGGCGAAATCCAGCCGCGGTTGCTGCTCCAGCCCCAGCCCGCACGTGTGACCAGGATGGCTCCTAACCTGTTTCTGTCTTCAAGGCTGCGCTCCCGCCGCTCCTCTGAGTCTCCGTGTCCCACCTTTACTCTTATTAGTGGAGTTTTCACTCAGTCAGCTTTCTGGCGATTCTGGGTGGTGTTTGTTTTGTTGTTATGTTGTAGTTTTTAAATCATTGCGCGGGGCAGAACAATAGGTGTTTACCTATGCTGCCATCTTGGTTCTCCTCTCCCCATTTTTTAATCTAAGTCCATCTATCCCTAAGATTCCTATCTGATTCAGTCTGTACCTGCACTGTGTCAGACACTGCACTGGATGTTCATGTGGAGAATGAGCTCACTAAGCTCATTCACCACACGGTGGTAGAAATGCTATGACAGATGCAGCCCAGGGACAGTGGGTATTCAGATGAGAGTTACCTAGCTCAGTCAGTGTGGTCAAGGAAGCCTTCCTGAAGGAGGTGGCATTTGAGCAACAATTGGAGAGGAGTATGAACTTAGGGAAAAGAGGAAGGTCTTTTAATTTTAAGGTGGAAGGAATTGTGAACACTGATGAATCCAGATTTTCTTCATATCCAGTGCTTTGGCCTCCTCTGAGAAACTATCTTACAGGGACTCCATTTCCACATTACTCCTAGAGAGATTTTCATGGAAATTGAACCTAATTACTTTCTGCTTTGGTCTCACAGATTTGTTTTACTCTTCCCAATTGGACATATTCACACTTCAATGGTGTATGTGTTATCTCGTTTACTAGTAAATGGAATACCTTTGTAATCGTTTCTCTTTGAGTTAATGCCATGCAGTTTCTTCCTTATATTGCACAAGGTAGAATTAGTTGGTCCCTCCTCTGTAAATATTACACAAGCTCTATATACTTTTTTAATTATAACCATTGCTATTTCTAGTAGTCAAATGGGAATATTCCCTTCAAGCACCTCCAGTGTATACCAGATTGTCCTTTTGAAGCATAGTAGCGATCCCTCCTTAGGGAAAACTGCTGGTTGAAACTGCTGTTTTGAAGTTCTCTGCTATTTCTTGCTAGTCCCTTGTTCCATAAGTCAACTCAGTTATTTTTAGATAGTCTCTTATTTTGTAAAAAATAACTTTGCTTTTCAGTTTAAATAATAAAAAAGATAAACTTAACTATCTGACCTTCCAAGCTAGCCATCTAACATAAGGAGCTGCTACGCTGATTCTAATAATATTCCCATACCAAGTGTCTATATAGATATGTACTCAAGGTTACAGGTGTTTGGACAGATATGATATGTACTCAAGGTTACAAGTTGTCTGTGTAGATATGACAGGCATTTGTCAGACATGATATAATACTCAAGATTACAAGCTGTCTGCAAAAATAACTTATACAAGATATAAAAAGTGAATACTCCTTCTTGTTTTTGTTCAGAATTTGACCAAGGTATTCTGTTTTAAGCCTGCACATAATAAAAATGACTCCTAAGTAATTGGCTCATTAAGGCATCTCATATCTAGCTCGCTGATTTATGATACACTTTCATGTGTTACCTGGCTCACAAAACACTAACAGCCACATTTTCAAACTCAGCTAAGAAAAGTCAGTTCAATAATTTTTATTTTGATTATTTTATTTTTATTTTGACATAATAGCTAAGTATATATTTAACCTTAAGTTTAGGAGGGTAAAATTACTTGACTTGTATTGTAGGTTACTACATTATAGACACTGTGTTAACACATGACTATGATGTCTCTGTCTCTCTCTCTCTCTGTCTCTCTCTCTTTTTCTCCCTCCCCTTGTCAATCTCCCACTCTCTCTCCTTCTGCCTCTTTCTCTCTCACACATACACACCACCACCACTATCACCAAAAAACAAGAGACAACGGATAAGAGTGTATAATTCTACAGACATGTATAAATATAAGAACCTCATGTAAGTATGCCCAGGTTATAAAAGATAAACCAATTTGCAATATCAAGTCTGTCACCTCTCAAAGACCTGCCCTTGCCTTATAATACATGATATATTATGTTATTTTTAGTGCTCTATTTTTATCATGTCTATGTGTGTCCCAATATATCTTACTTTCTTTATATTAAAAAAGTATCTAGAGGAGCTTTGCAGCACCGGGTTCTCCTGTGACAGTACCTGCCCATGCTCCCGAAGCCCACAGGAGCAGAGAGTCGGAGCTGGGGCCCTGTGGCTTCTTCCTGCACAGCCTGCACCTGGAATAAAAACACAAAAAGGACTCCAAGATGGTAGCAGATTAGTGGAAGCTACACTGACCTTCCTCCAGGATTAAACTGGAATTACAACTACAATCCAGAAAAACCATTCTGAATAACCAACTAAAGATTCGATGGAGAGAATCATTAAAACCAAGGACATAAAGTGGAGACACATCAAGACTGATAGGTAGTGAGGAGATGTGAGATGGCTGGCCAGGCTCCCATAGGCTGCAGCTGAAGTTCCAGGGAGATATCTTAGCTGTAGGGGATTCCTCTTGAGAACTCTGGGGTCTAAAGCCCAACACAGAGCACCAGAACTGAGAAAGGTACCCACATAACATCTGGCTGTGGAAAGCACCAAGGGTTCTGTCCAGCAGGGACATATGGCTAGATGCACAGACCCACCCTTAAAGGACCAATGCACTAACTTTCATTTGTAGCCACTTACCTTGAGCTCAGGCAATGGTAGTGAAATAAGGTCATCAGAACATTTATCTAGGGTAAAACTGTTGTTCTGAAATTTTGGCCACTGTTCACCCCTACTTGCTTAAAACAAAAGAATTATTGCTTTAGTTTCCAGCTTGAGACCTTGAAGGCTAAAGAAAAAACACTTTGAAGACTAGAACCAGGAGTAACTGGTGGACACCAATTATGTAGCTACACCACCTGTTTTTACAAGATAGGACCACTTTCCCACATCTAGCAGAATACATAGAAGATAAGGAGCGAGCAATAGGGTCATTCATAGTCTATTGGCATCCCTTCCCCAGAATGCGGCCTTGGAGGCTGTTCGCCAAATGCAGGGCAATAACATTTATAGTTCAGACACCTTTAAAAGGACTGCCTGCACTCGGGGCGGGGCAGCTATGGGTGTTAGGTCTCTGCGCGGTGCCCTGAGACCGTCCTGGCCAGTTTTCAATAAATCCTTGCCTGCTTATTACCAATATAACCTCCTCGTGGTCATTTGCAACTGGTCATAGGAGTCTCCCCACAACAGTAGGGGGGCTGAGTTACTAGAGCTGCTTGAGGAGACTCCGGGGTAGGTGATTCAGAGAGAGCAGAAGGCATATCAGCTGGGATTCCTGTGCTAAGTCACTCCCTCTTGCTGCAGAAGCCAACTTCTCAGGCAGACATTTGTTGTGAATTCAGCTTTAGCCTGGAAGAAAGAAATGACTCCACCCTATGAAGTTTATGCCTGGCTGAGCTCTACAGCCTGAGGTTCATTAAACGACTGAGACTAACAATCGGCCTGCAGTGAGAGGTGGATCTCTGGGTGCTTCGAATCTTTGTCTGACCTGCCTCTGGATCCTGAGCCATAAAAAGCAGAACTTGCTGCACAGCTTCCTCTTTCCGACATGCATCCAGCTGGATCGGAGGGAATCATAGCTGTGGATCACTGATAGCTCTGAGCAGGGTATCCAGGGCAGTCATAATCAGCACCTGTCATTGGCCTGCACCACAGACCTGGGAAGAAGCCCAACATGAACAAACCCAGTGGCCATCTTCAGGCAACAATAGAGCAGGGAATACCAGTGCTTCTGATGTGTCTCTGCTCTCTCCTGGTTGAGACACAGTACTTCCCTGTCTCCTTCTGTAAAATAGGAATGATTGTACTTATCTTGTTCAGCTGAAAATTTCTATAAAACAACAAATACATCACTGATTGAAAAGCATTTAGAAATGATATAGCACTCAATATATATATTGCTTATTATGATATTGAAACAGGAATTTTGGGAATAAAATAGGACAGGTTTAGGAAATATTAGATATTTTGGAAATTAAGGGAACCATGGAGGAAACATAGGGCTGCAGAGCAGCAGAAGGTATATTTCCATAGACTAGGGGAAGCTGGAAAGTTGCAACAGGTACATTTCCCTAGAAAGAGGGACCTGGGAACAGCAAAAGGTCTACATTTACAAAATAAAGAGAAAGAAGCCCTTCATTCAGAAGGAGAGGAAGAAAGCCCAAAGGAAATAGGAAAATAATAGGGAAGGAGGGGGAGAACCTAACATGTCCCATGTGAGGCTGGATCTTTGAGCCCAGGAGTTACTATAGTAACCAGTCTAAGGGAATAGTGACCAATCAGAGGGGATATCAAGGCACAAGGATCTGCAGCCTTTATAAGCCACAGGGAAAAGGAATTCAGTGGGGCCTTTTCCCCCTCCCTACTTGGGAGTCGGTTCTGTGGGAGTTTTCCCCCCTTTCCAGGTGGGAGTCTGTACTTGTTCTTTAATAAATCTCCACCTTTACTATACCACTTTCTGTCCATGGATTCATTCCTCGATTCTAGCATACAAAGAATCTGAGTTCCAGTCCAAAAATCCCATTTCAATATTAATGATAACAATATAATATTTACCTTATTGGTCAATTGCCTATTGAAAACACTAAGTATGATATCTATATCACAGGGCCCCATCACTAGTTGTATCTCAGACTTCCTCTTTCACAAGGTAATTATACACAAGCTCACTGCAGAGCTGCTATGAGAATTAAAAGAAATGTGTGAAGACTTAAAACAATGCTTATCTCAAGTATACACAAACATTCATTAGATCAAAAATTATTTTAATGCAATCTTGTTTTATTTCAAAATCATCTGTTTTTTTAAGATAACGAAGTGTACCAAGTAAATCCCGGGAAAGGATCTGGGGTGTTTATCTAAGGATTCCCTTTTGATAAATTTTAACTGTGCAGATGTTGGGACATTCAAGTAATTGCTAGCGAAGTGGCTACACTAGGCAAGCAGGACCAAGGGCAGGCTTAGGACTGAAAACACCAGAAGCTTTAATTTCCAATTTAAGCATACGAAAAGTAATTCAATTAACTGCCAGAGGAATTACACCACATGAAACATAGGCAGTTGCAAATCACACAGCACTTTATTACTCACACAAGTCCCTGATGCTGCGGGTACAGGCTTAAACGGGGTCCCGGTGGTGCTGTCCTCTTGGAGTCGGGCAGCTAGGCTGGTCCAGTCAGGATGCAAGGGGCTGGTGTTCCTCAGCAGAGAGCGTGGCTGTGTCTCCATCAGGAGGTACTAACCATTCTTCTGTCACCTGGCAGGGAGAGGAGTGTGCAGCGGTGTCACTTGCCAGACTGACCGAAGGACGTGCCTTTGTGGCTGTCTGACAAGTGAGCACCATTAGCTAGCTGTCTGGGACCTATTTTTAAAGCCCGTTTCGTACCTGCAGCAGTTCAGGTGGCTATCAATGAATTGCGTCAGTGCACACATGTTAATCTCAAACAGGGCAAGGGGAAACGTGTGGTTACCTAGGGAGAGTACATCATTCACACAAATGGTTATCTTAACAAGTTACTCTGAGTCACTAACTGAAGTTCAAGTCCTTATCTATGGGGTACACAAACTTCAGAGCAGTGGGCAATGTGTCCTTAATATCACACTTTAAGTTTCAAGGAAACATTTCAAAACCTTCCTAACATTTTTTTAGACATTCTTTAAGCGTTTTAAACATTTCTATATTTTACTAAGCACAAAGTCTAATTTTTATTATGCTAATTATATCCACATATCTACTTTAAAACATCTCTCAATTTTCTCCCTTAAGTTCAGTAGTAGCTGGAAAGATCTGTAGCTGTAGTTTTTGGAAGGATGACTACTATTTGGAATCTGTTTAATCATTCTGAAGAATGTGGACTCTGTGGATTTTGACTGAGAGTGAAATAAAGAAACTTCAAAGTCACTTTATCACTAGTTCCCTGTAAGCATATTTATATCTGTATTCCATTTTTTTCTGATTTTTGAAGCACTGATTTTCTTTAAAAAATGCTTTTCTCCCTCAGACCTCCCCAAATATTTTCAGACAGCATTACAAATTCCATAATTTTTCTGAAGTTATGTCAATAATATCCAAGGCAATTGTTCCATCTTTTTCTCTTATAGGAAAATTATTTTCTCTTTGTGCTGATTTGTGTCTGTCCTTCATAATTTCATATTTTAGAATCTCTAAAATCTTCAGTATTCTCTGAATCTTTTCAGCATATTTTTATTAGCGAGGTAATAAGAACATGCCTGACTATTATTGAATTATTAGTCTTTAGTCTTCATATTGCACTTGTGATATAGCAGAAGAACTATGCTATTGCTCTGTTCCCATATTT
Organism: Antrozous pallidus; assembly: GCA_027563665.1. Taxonomy (NCBI): domain Eukaryota; kingdom Metazoa; phylum Chordata; class Mammalia; order Chiroptera; family Vespertilionidae; genus Antrozous; species Antrozous pallidus. Next base: position 91,520,138 of record CM050514.1, read on the forward strand.
ATAATACTAAATAGAACCAGCTGAGAGAAAAAAAAAGTGGCACTTAAAACAAATTTCAGTTATGGTTGTAAGAAAAGCTGTACCTCATTTTGTTGTTATTTTTATAGTGATACTAGGGGCCCGGTGCATGAAATTCATGCACTGGGGGTGGGTGATCATTCAGCCCAACCTGCCCCCTCACACATACTGGAAGCCCTCGGGCCAAGGCTTTAGGCATTGAGCACCCAGCCATTGCCCTGGGATGGCTGGCTCCATCCCAGTCCTGGCCCCTCTGGCCAGGGCCTTAGCCCCAGCCAGCTTGCCCCCAGCTAGCGTGGGCCTCGGCCCCACCCGCCCAGGCCCCGGCCACCTCGGACACGCCCCCACACTCCTGATTGGCTGGTGGGAGTGGCTTGTTGGTATAGCGAAGGTTTGGTCAAATTTGGATATTACTCTTTTATTAGATAGGTCTTATCTATTTTATTAAATGCTTAAGAATATACTTTATAGCTAATGTGATTTATATTCTGAAATGTATGTACTGTGAATGTAGAGTTCAAACTATTGATTGCTTATTTTATATTTTTGTTTTTGTAATTGCTTTCTAAAAGGTAAGTTTTATTATTAGCCTTGAGGATAAATGAGTTGAAAAATATTAAGGCATTTCTACGTGGATTTCATCTATAAAAATTTATACTCCACAAATATAAATAATGAATGGATAACTTTTTAAAATACTTTTTTTTTTATTTCTGAAAGGAAAGGAGAGGGAAAAGAGAGATAGAAACATCAATGCTGACTGAGTGAGAATCATTAATTGGCTGACACTTGCACACCTGCTACTAGGGATTGAGCCCACAATCCAGGCATGTGCCCTTGACCAGAATCGAATCCAGGATCCTTCAGTCTGCAGGCTGACACTTTATCCACAGAGCCAAACCAGCTAGGGCTGAATAGGTAACTTTATTATGTGAAATGATCAATTAATAGTAATCTAAATAATTGCCATGTAATTGATACTCATTTAATAAAAAGTCTATATACACATTTACAGTATACACAAGATTATACATGTGTTATGAATTATTCTAATTAAGCCACATTAACATAACATTCATTGAAAATGCTCAAATATTTATGCATAATACCCATATTTCCTAACTGTGCAATTTATTAGATTTGAAATTTCAGGTGAGTGCATGGATCTATTTGAACATCTATTTTCTCATCTGTAAATTGTACCTCTTTTTCTTTTTTTAATATTTTAATCTTTATTGTTCAGTTTATTAATTACATTGTCCCCCTTTTTTCCCCCTATAACTCCCCTCCATTTGGTACCCATCCCACCCTCTGCCCTTACCTTCCCACCACTGTCCTCTCCCATAGGTGTATGATTTTTGTCCAGTCTTTTGCTGCACCTCCCACATCTCTTTTCTCCCCAAGAATTGTCAGTCCATTCCTTCTCTATGCCGATGATTTTGTTGTATTTGCCAGTTTATCCTGTTCATCAGATTTTTAATTCACTTGATATTTTTATTAATTTGTTGATAGATATGTATTTGTTGTTCATAATTTTTATTTTTGCCTTTATCTTCTTCCTCTTCTTAAAGAATATCTTTCAGCATTTCATATAATATTTGTTTGGCAGTGATGAACTCCTTTAGCTTTTTCTTATCTGCAAAGCACTTTATCTGACCTTCAATTCTGAATGTTAGCTTTGCTGGGTAGAGTAATCTTGGTTGTAGATTCTTGCTATTCATCACTTTGAATATTTCTTGCCACTCCCCTCTGGCCTGTATAGTTTCTGTTGAGAAATCCACTGACAATCATATGGGTGCTCCCTTATATGTACCTCTTTTTCAACATAGTAATAAGGATTAAATGACATACATTCTTAGTATAGCTAGAAAAGTCATTCTATAACTATTTTTTAATTTTTGTAATTATCAGTGTCTTAATTTTAAAACTCATGTTGAGGCAAGTACACAAGATTAGTATGCATAGGAATTATATTTCATGAAAACTTCAGAACCAATTAAAAGATCAAGTTGCAACAAAACTTAAAACATCTGGGTTGTTTATGAATTCTTTCTAAAATAACAGTACAAATCTTTGATTTCATAGTATTTTTCAGAAACTGTGGTTAGCACTTTCCCTTCAGTCCATTAAACGCTTTGAGAGCACTTATGAGTAGGTCTTATCCCCATTGTATAATTATGAAAACTAGGCCCCAGACCAATGTTTAATAATTAGTAATCATTCTTAGTACCAGAAATAATTAGACAAAGTATTCATGATTAAATATACACATACCAAATGATAACGTTACAGAAGACCAGAGAAGAAAATGAAGCAATGCTTAGTGAGCTTGGAATTACACTTTTTAATATACACCAGTGGGCTTAGAGAAAAATGAATTCAAATTCTAAGCAGAGCTACGAGCAGAACTTTCCTTTATATTAAAAAGCCAGCCCTATATGTGCTTAGTGTTTATCTTGCTGGAAGCTTGTGGCCTTGAAAACAACAAAGTTCTACCCAATTAATAGATACATCTGGCATGGAATGAGAGTATGGGCACATCTAGTCTCTGGCTTACATGGTCAGACCACTAAGTTTATCTTCCTTATTATTCAAGCAGACTAGAAAGCAAAGTTATTTTTTCAGAGTAGGGAGATGTCTAAAAAAAAAGCAGAGTTGATTTTACAGAATAAGGATATCTAAATAGCAGAGAATTTCAAACAGTAGTTTTAAAAAATAGAGGTTAGCCTTCTCAGTAAATCATGGATTTACAAGCATGTGTATCTGATTTTAATGTTCTGCACAAATTCTCCTATTTTACTATACTATAGTTATACATATTTTTATATTCCCTTCTTGTATAGTTCTATATTTAGAAATCCCAATTAGTAAAGATTTTTTGTGGGCAATTTTACATCTACCTTATTCATAAATTGTAATAACTTATTAGGCAAGTTCTATTTTGTATATTTTCATATACTTTGAAGAATTTAACAAAGTGAAATAAATATATTTATAGAAGAAATATATAAATAAATATTAAGTAAATGGGAATATCTTAGTCATGGAAGAAGGGGGGGGTATAATTTTACATCTTTGTCCCTAATGCTTAATTTTTCCCTAATAATAATGTCTGAGAAAGTCAAGTTCTTGATTGCCTGATTTAAATAGAAACCACAATATGATTAAGCCTTGTTTTGATATAAAGATGTAAAGGGTAATCTATTTATCTTTACCTTTTCAGAAGCTGGACAAATCACTGTGGGTCCACATAGTGCAGATACATAGGTGTGACCATGTCTGAGATGGGACTTTTACTGAGGATGCTATAAAGATTCTTGAATAAAAATATTTATATTCTTACTTAAGCACGAAAAGAAACAAACAGTAAAGGTGTACAAAATGAATTTCTCTTTTTTAAATTTTCCATCATCATTTATCCCTCTATGCCCTCTTCACCCAACACCCTCTCCACTCCCCACAATCACCACACTGTTGGCCATGTCCATGTTTTTCTTTTTTTTCTTGTATGCTCAATTCCTCTACCCCTCCTCTAAACCAGCCCCTGCCCCAGAGCAAAACAGAGACAGACTCATAGATAGAGAGCAGACAAAATAGATTTCTGATGGGAACTTCTGGTTTCTCCCAAAGATGTAATAACTACACTTGGTATCTTAAGGCCCGATGTGGCTTTTCCCTCTCGTTTAGGCAGATATTCTCTTCAGTCTCATCCTGCTGTGTCCCTTAACTTCAGCTAGAATTGGTCAGTTTCTCCGTCAGAGATCTTCTCAGTCTTGACAGAGTAGTCTCAGATTTGGCTAACCTAGTTGCTCAGGGTTTGCTTCAAATATCAATTCTTCAGCAAAGTTTCTTATGAGCTTAGTAATTACAAAATGCCTAGTGCTGTCAACCCCCAAGGGTGTTCCTCTCTCTAATCTAAGTACTAAGAAAATCTGCATTCTTTTCTCCCTGCTATATTCACATTCTATCATGTCATGGAAATATGCTCTTCCTTGGTCAGAAATGTCAATTTAATTAAAACAGAACAACAAATGATTTTTCATTCACTGAACAGAAACATGGGTGTCCATCAACAACACTCCTTTCCTTCTGAGAGAGGTTTGGAGTGCATATTTATTCAATGATGTAATGCCCAAGCTTATGTTGGATCTCCCTGGAACAGCTAAATCACACAAAGTTTCCATGCTGGACCACCTCAGAACATATGAAAGTCTAGGAGTTGCTCCACTGATCAGCTCTGTCAGTAGCTTATATTCTGCTAGGACTATCAGCCTCCCTCTAGAAAACTTATAAACAATTTGCCAACAAAGGCATTGACCTTCGTGAAAGGGTACCAGACTATATCCAAACTGGAAATGCCTTTTTAAATACTCCTGATTACCAATTATAAAAATAGTCATGGGGGTGTAAAGTACAGTATAGGGAATATAGTCAATAATCTACACTATTAAAAGAGAAACATTCAAATCCTCGGTACCTCTGCTTCACTCAAAAGCCACGCCCACCAGCCAATCAGGAACAAGTATGCAAATTAACCCAACTAAGATGGTTGCGGCCACAGAGCGAGCAGCAGGCTTGGGTTTCCCTGGAAATGGAGGAAGCCAAGCTTCCTGCCTGCTCTGGCCGGCCCTGGTCTCCACTCAAGGCTACAAAATTTCAATTATAGAAAATAAATAAATCCCAGATACCAGGGCCTCTGCTTACGTCGCCAGGGTGTGTGGCCAACTGCATACCACCACAGGCCCCTCACCCGGGCTACCCCATGCCCCAAAGGAACCCCCACCCTGATCCAGGATACCCTTCAGGGCAAACCAGCTGGCCCCCACCCATGCACCAGACCTCTATCCTATTTAATGAAAGAATAATATGCAAATTGACTGTCATCCCAACATACAAGATGGCTGACCCCATGTGGTCAAAGATGGATGCCCCCATGTGGACACAAGATGACCACAACAAGAAGGCCAGCTGGGTAAGGCAGTTGGGAGGGACAACACCTGCAGGAGAGGGCAGTTGGGGGTGACTAGATCAGAAGAATAGGGAAGTTGGGGGCGACTTGGGCCTGCAGGGAAGGGCAGTTGGGGGGGGGGCAGGTCTGCAGGGAAGGATAGTTAAGGGTACCAGACCTGCAGGGGAGGGCAGTTAGGGGCAATCAGGCTGGCAGGGGAGCAGTTAGTTAGGCATGAATCAGGCTGGCAAGGGAGTGGTTAGGGGGTGATCAGGCTGGCAGGCAGAAGCAGTTAGGGGCAAGCAGGAAGGCAGGCAGGTGAGCAGTTGGGATCCATCAGTCCTGGATTTTGATCCTACCAGAATTGGGCTTAAACGGGCAGTCAAACATCCCTCAAGGGGTCCCAGATTGGAGAGGGTGCAGGCTGGGCTTAGGGACACACACACCCATGCATGAATTTTGTGCACTGGGCCTTTAGTCCTATATAATAAAAGGCTAATATGCAAATAGACGACGATGGAACAACCAGAACAACTGAACAACTGGTCACTATGATGTGCACTGATCATCAGGGGGCATGTACAGAACATGGTGGGCATAGGCTGTGGTGAAATGGTAGAGCAGGTAAGCAGGGATACCAGAATAAGGGGGAGGGAGGTACCGGTCACTGTCATTGGGGCAAGCCTCTGGTGGTTACTGAAAATTCTTTGCTTCCGTGCACCATGGCCTCCACCCATGCACCAGACCACTGCTTGCATCTGCTGCAGGGTGCCCAGTGCCAGCCCTGATCACTTGGCACCATCAGCAGGTGCAAGCAGCAGCTCCCAGCCATGATCATCCCTGAGGGCTTCTCCATCTTCTGCTGCTCCTAAGGGGCGATTGGGGCAGCAGTGGCCACTCACACCCTCTGACAGAGCCAGGCCCAATCACACCCACTCCTGGCGCTGGCCCCAATCTCTCCACACCATCAGTGGATGTGAGTGGGGCTGGCACCATCAGCATGTGGGAACAGCAGCTGCAGGAGTGAGCAGCCAGCATACAGGGGACTGGGAGCCATGGTGGGGGGGCAGGCAGACAGGAGTGCAAAGGATGGACTGAGACACGCCTCTGTGCCTACTGCAGCCTCATAGCCCACAGTTCCTTTTCAGGTGCATGAATTCATGCACTGGGCCCCTAGTATAGCAATAACTATGTATGGTGTCATTTGGGTATTAGACTTATGAAAGTAATCACTTTTTTAGTTATATAAATATCTAATCACTATGTTGTACACCTTAAATAAATAAATATAATATTGTAAACCAAGTATAATTGAAAAATAAATTTTAAAAATTAAAAATAATTGTCAGAAGTATGAGAATTAAGTTTTGCTAAAACAAGAGATAGCAAACTGTATCATTTTGAACTTTTGCTTTTAGTTTATAAAATACTGAGAAAAATGTAAAAAAAATCTCCAGTTCATTATTTTGCAAAAGAAAAATGTCTATTACTTTGACTTAGTTTGTGTATATGTTAACATTTGTTCTTGGTAAGCTAGAACTCTATTTTTTTAAATACATTTTTTTATTTCAGAGAGGGAGAGAAAGACAGAAAAATTAATGATGAGAGAGAATCATTGATTGCCTGTCTCCTGCATGTTCCCTACTTGGGATTGGGCCGCAACCTTGGCATGTGCCATGACTAGGAATCGAACTATGACCTCCTGGTTTATAGGTCGATACTCAACCACTAAGCCATGCTAGTCAGGCTCTCTTTAATTTAGCTGTGCTAGCAATCTTAACTGAATACTAAATGACCACTTGTTTTCTCACTTTTGTGTACACAAGCAAACTATTAAGCTTTCCAAATGTCATTGTCCACAATACCTATATTTTGGTTTGGGTAGGTTTTAAAAAACATTCAAAATGATGGTATTCTTGTAAAAATTTCTTGTTCTTTTTTTTAAATTGACTTTTAGAGATATAGAAAAGGAGATGGGAGGAGAGAGAAACATCAACACAAGAGGAAAACTTTGACTGAGTCTACAAACTGGGCATGTGTCCTGACCAAAACTCCAACTGCCAACCCTTCAGTTCACAGGATGATGCCCAACCAATTTTATGTTCTTTTAAAGAAAGTAAAAGCAATTTATTTTTTGTTCTTTTAAAGGAAGTAAAAATTAGACAAAGGTACAATTTTTGGTCTATTATTCAGATTGGTTCATTTTGTTTCTATTGAGAGCATTTCTACCATTTTGCTTCTTTTCATATAAACGTAAAATAATATCATCTGGAAATTTAACTGATATAAAACCACAGTGCCAAGTGTATGAAATTATATGACTTGGCAAATATAGCCCTAAATAATTTATGCTCAAGTACAGCAAAAAAAAAAAAAGAAAGAAAGAAAGAAAGAAAAAGAAACTAAGATGGTGGCATAGGTAAACACCTAAGCTGCTGCCTTGCACAACAATTTCAAGAATACTACTAAAAGACAAAACAGACATCATCCAGAACTACAGGAAGGCTGGTTGACTGAAAATTCTAGAACTAGAGGGAAACATAAATGCACACGGATAATCAGAGCCACTGCAAAGCCTAAGGTATGGAGTCTCATGTGTGTGTGTGTGAGTGTGGACAGGACAGGGAGTTTGAATGCCTGGGAGGGGTGCTCTAGTGGAAAGGAGACAAGAGTTCCAGGGTGCACTAATCCCAGTTCAGATTGCATTGAACCCCAGTTCTGGGTGAAACCCAGGGGACCCAGCCCCTTACGGGGAGAATCTGAATTGTGAGGTGGAATCTCAGGGGAACAGCCAAAGTCAGAGCTCCAGAGGCATGCACGCAAATGCATGCAGAGAGGGAGGACTGTTGACTGTGCCACTGGCATTATCTGGCAGGAGAGAGAAAGGACCCCTAGGCAGTACTGAAGCCCAGTTACAATTGCACTGTTTCCAGATTCTGGGCAAGACCCAGGGGACCCAGGCCCTTACGGGGAGAATCTGGACTTTGAGGTGGAATTTCAGGGGAACAGCCAAAGGCAGAGCTCCAGAGGCACATGCATGAGTATGTGCAGAGAGGGCGAACTGTTGACTGTGCCACTAGTGTGGTCTGGTGTAAGGGGGAAAGGAGCCCCTGGTGGCACTGAAACCCAGTTCTGCATTGGAGGAGAGACTGGACAGTTTAGTGGCAGGCGAAATTCCAGGGTGCCTTTCTCACAGAGGTGCTTGCAGCGATTGTCTAAGACCCAGTGATCTCGTGGAGCGGGGCTGACTTAAAGCTAAGACTGTTGGCTCTACCATGAAACTCTGCCACACCCAGAAAATCTGCATCATCCAAACTGAGCACAGAGGCTTTGGCAAATTTGCAAGTCTTGTCGCATAAGGCTGTCTCCCAGCATAGACACAGCTGATCTTCATAGCCAGTTGGCCTGGAGGTCAATTGCTCCCAGTGATATCACCAATAAACAAGACCTATCTGCAACAAGGCTGTACACACAGTCCACAAAGGGGTGTACCAAGAGTGTCCACCTCAGGTAGCAGGGGAGGCAAAGATACCTAGCACACAAAGCTACCCTACCAACTCAGGGAAGCAGTGAAAATGTGAAGAGAAAGAAACAGATCACAAATGAAAGAAATGAAGGGAAACAAATGACTGGATGTAGAGTTCAAAACCACAGTTATAAGGTTTTTCAAGAGGTTCCTAGAAAAGGCCAATAAGTTTAGCAAGACCCTCAAAGAGATGAGTGAGACCCTCAAGAATATAAAAAAAGGATCAACTAGAAATTAAACATACACTGACTGAAATAAAAAATATTTTCAGAAACCCAACAGCAGACTAGAGGAATGCAAGAATCAAGTCAAAGATTTGAAATACCAAGAAGCAAAAAACACTCATTTGGAAAAGCAAAAAGAAAAAAGAATCCAAAAATTTGAGGATAGTGTAAGAAGCCTCTGGGACAACCTCAAGCATACCAACACCACAATTATGGGGATGCCAGAAGAAGAGAGAGAGCAAGATACTGAAAACATATTTGAAGAAATAATGACTGAAAACTTCCCCCACCTGGTGAAAGAAATAGACTTACAAGTCCAGGAAGTGCACAGAACCCCAAACAAAAGGAATCCAAAGAGGACCACACCAAGATATATCATAATTAAAATGCCAAGAGCAAAAGACAAAGAGAGACTATTAAAAGCAGCAAGAGAAAAACACTTAGTTACCTACAAGGGCACACCCATACAATTGTCAGCTGATTTCGCAACAGAAACTATGCAGGCCAGACAGAAGTGGCAAGAAATTTTCAAAGTGATGAATAGCAAGAACCTACAACCAAGATTACTCTACCCAGCGAAGCTATCATTCAGAATTGAAGGTCAGATAAAGAGCTTCACAGATAAGAAGAAGCTAAAGGAGTTCATCAACACCAAACCAGTATTGTATGAAATGCTGAAAGGTATTCTTTAAGAAGAGGAAGAAGAAGAAAAGGAGGAAAAGGTGGCTGCTTCAGACTAGAGCATGGATGGAACTGGAGAGCATTATGCTAAGTGAAAATAAGCCAGTGAAAGAAAGATAAGTATCACATGATCTCACTCATTTATGCAATATAATGAACAACATAAACTGATGAACAAAAACAGATCCAGAGACAGAGAAGTATTGACTGTCAAACCTCAGAAGGAAGGTAGGCAAGGTTGGGGGTAAGACGAAGTGATCAACCAAAGGACTTGTATCCATGCACATAAGCCTAATCCATGGACACCAGGTGGGTGAGGGCATAAGTGGTGAAGGCAGGGTAGAGGGAGATTGGAAGGGGTAATGGGTGATGAGGACACATATGTAATACCTCAATCAATAAAGAAATTAAAAACAAAGATAAAAAAATGCATCCCTATGTTCTAACACAAAGTTCCACCCCATTTTCAGAAATCTTAGAAAACTATGATTCTATGGAAAAAAATAAAAGTTTTCCTTTTTCTTAAAACTCAGATATTTTTATTGTTCCTACTACATCATGTTGTTGCTTAGAGAAATTTATGGAAACTAAATGTTATTCTACCAACTCTAGAGATTATGTACTGGTACATCTTTATTTGATTAGGAAATTCAAAAAGGTAATTGGTCTATCCTGCTTCAGAGCCTTGGCACTTACTATCTTCTCTGCCTGGAACATTCCCCCCTTACTTCTGTGTAGATCTTGGTTTCAATGTCTTCATTAGACAGATATGCTATGATCACAGTATAAAATTTCTTATCCATATCCTTAACCTCTCTGTCCAAGCTTTTTTATCTTCTTTGCAGATAATCCCACTTGATATGTATCTACCATTTTATTAATTCATTTTCTTTTCTCTACTAAGATGTTAATTCCAGGAAATAAGAAAATTATCTTTTCACTGTTGAATCTCCAGTGTGTAAAGGACAACCTGGTCAATAATAGGACAGATCTTTGTTTAAATAATGAGTGGCTAAATAAATAAATGAGTCTAAGGGTCATAATTGTACATACAATGTTTAATAAAGACCTTTCAGAGAATGAATTATTGATTCAGTTTTATTTACTAACTCTACTGCCTGGCTTATCTCTCTCCCTACACCAAATATACATATAGACATAAATTACTTCTAATTTTTCTAACCCACCGGGTATTTATAACCTCAATGTTCACACCATTTTCTCCATATGGAATATTTTTCCTACCATTTTTAATCCAAATTTAAAAGATGGCATTTTGGTCATCTTTCAAAGATCACATTAAAAGAAATTTTCTTCATAAAGCCTTCTATTTCCAATCATAATTAATTTTTTTCTTCATCTCTATGTCTATAGCCCTGTTATAGTTTAGATACCAGAGTTTAAATTCTTACTAGTAAAAACATTAATTTACCTCTCAGTGCTTTGATATCTACGGCATAATTCATTATATACTTAAGATATTTAAAACATTCTGAGATAGAAAAAACTGAATTAATATTTTTAGTAAGTGTTCATAATTTTGAGGCTCAGAAAGGTTAATGCTAAAATTCCAAAGAATAATTTGAACGTCTTTTTAAAAATATGAAGCCAATTTACATTGACTTCTATAGAGTAAGAACTAGCCCACACAGCATAGCTCAGTAGTTGAGCATCGACCTATGAACCTGGAGATCATAGCTTGATTCCCAGTCAGTGCATATGCCCAGGTTGCGGGCTTGATCCCCAGTAAACGGCGTGCAGGAGGCAACTGTCAAAGATTTTCTCTCATCATTGATGTTTCTATCTCTCTCTTCCTCTCCGAAATCAATAAAAATATATTAAAAATAAAATTTAAAAAATAAGAAATAAATCTGCAAAATTGTATCTTCTTTTCCCAAATTTGTATCTATACATGAACTCAGAGGTAGCATATTTATAGGCTGAATGGTGATGCCTGCTTAAAACCAGAAAAACCATGTCATCTGCAGAAATTGACAGCCTGATGTTTCTGTCCCTGTAATAATTCATGTGAGCTACAAAATGTTGAAGCTAGTATGGGTGGTAGCCCTTAGTCTGTCAGTGCATTTGTTCAATAACATGGACATGCAATGTCTAGGCCACTGAGTACATTTTGAGTGCATCTTTCTTTTAAATATGTATGTCTATCCTGGTGATAATGAGAAAACTTCAAGAAAGAAGTTGTAACGGTGTCCTTTTCATCCAAGCCTGTTCAGTTTCTAAAGATGTTTCCTGACGGGTGGTCAGCCAATAAGTCTCAGCACTGCCAACATCCTGACATAGCATCTGATCCTGCTCTTTGTAGCCATTTCTTAACATTAGTGGGAAGCAGCCCATATTGACACTGAAATCTATTTAAAAGTGAAGTTCCTGATGAGTAAACTTCAAGAAGGCAGAACCTTTAAAAAGGCACATCAGTGCATCATGCTGACAGTAGGCACTATTGACTTTTCCCAACGAACGATCCTATGCAAAGGGCTCTGTAAAGGCACGAGAAGCCTGGGGGAGAAAAGTAGTTGCATTTTCTTAGAAACTACCTGCTGTCAGTCAGTTTGGCATTATTGGGGGCAGCAGATGCTCCACAAGATAAAAAAAAAAGGATGTTTAGAGAATTGTTTTCTTTTTCTTTCTGTCTTTTGACAACTCATTGATGGTAGGACCTAGTTGTGATGAAAGTTCAGTTTATCTTGACAAGATAGCTTTTTCTCCAGGCTATTACCCAGATCACTGGCCTGTGACAGATTAGAGAAAGGGGAAAACAAAAATTTGACTTTTCCTATCTTGACTTCTCTTATTTATTATATATTTATTTATTTATATTGTAAGTGCAAATTGTAGTTGGATAGAGGAAAAGCGTTCTTGCATATTCAAATAGAACTTCCCCAAAGCAATTACTATTGAAGTGTTTTATCTTTACTGTGTCTTTAAAATATGACCCTTTGACATCTCTGATCTATAGGAAGAATATATTTTGGAAGATGTTACAATGCTGTATTGTCTGAGGTGATGAACTGGTTGTAAGGTCCATAGATTAAATGGGTATAACTCTCTGCTATGCTATGGGTTATAGTTTATTGTCAGGAAAAAGTGTCAGTGTGCAGCATCACAATTTCACAACTCTAATTCCTTTTCTGTGGTGTGATACAAGGCTGCTTTGTGTCTGGATTAAATAACAAAAATGGGCACCTGTCTGTAGAGAGGTCACAAAAAATTTCATGGAAGATGCTAAAGGTGATAAAATGTCAGTTGCTACTATTACAGGAAACAGTGGCCAACCATGGATGCATTTGGTTAATGAATGTTAATATTATATATTAAAAATAAAACAGATGATCTGAACATTTGTTTTAAGCAGTAAATTAATTTTAAGTCAAAGCTGTCACTATCCCAACTAAAATAAAGAGACTTTAAAATAATCTTGTTAAAAGTTCAGTAACAGGGAAATGGAGGCAAGAAGCCATATGTAACAAGCAAAATCCAGAAAAATTTACTAAAAGCCAAATTATATTAATATAATTATAAGTACATAATTAAGATTTTTAAAAATTTCAACAAATTGCTAACTTTAAAATTCTTTTAAATAATATTAATAACACAAAATCAAATATCGCCCAATATTCAGAGTAATTAATTTCTTAATACTTTTATTCTACATTTTGGGACTGAGTGTTTTTATTTTTAAAATATGTTTTATCTGTTTTTAATTTTCTTAAAAATAGTTTTATAGATTTGAAAGAGGGAGGAATGTAAGACAGAAACACCTATGCCTCCCATATCCATCCCAACCAGAGATCAAACCCACTGACGAGGAATTGAACCAGCAACCTTTGGGTGCATGGGACAACTCTCAACCAACTGCAGCCACACCAGCTATGACCAGGATGGGAGTGCACAGTTTTTAGTTATCTTTTCATAGGATAATAATTTTGATAATGTCTTATTCTATAGAAATAGTAGAAAAATAGTTTGGTCTTCTCTCCAGTAGAGTTGATCAAAATTGGTTCTTTAGAACTGATAATTTAGACAAGATTCAATCGTCTTTCTAGTTCATTGTTAATGACCTGTCCAGACTTGATCTGGCCTGGTTGGATATAAAAGATAAAACTTTCTGCACAAGCAATCTCTGTGTTTGTCATATTGCTGCCAGGCTGTGCTTTAAATGCAGAGATACTGAATAATTCCCATCCTAAAAGAAAACAAATATATGGTCCATTTTTAATTAGTATGCTGTACTAGAGGCCCAGTGCACAAAAATTCGTGCACGGGGGAGGAGAGTGTCCCTCAATCTGCCTGCCCCCCTCACAGTCTGGGAGTCCTCATAGGATGTCCTACTGATAGCTTAGGGCCTAAGCCACAATCTGGCCTCCCTCTGTGGGAGGCGAATGGCCAATCAGGTAGGTATATAGATACTTTATGGAGGCAGCACAGACTCCTGTCTTATTTCTTTCCTCTGTGATTGGAGAACAGGGTACTAAAAGGTGGAGACAGAACTGTGGCTGGGCCTGTGGCTTTTGTAGGCAGCGGAAAGAGAGGTCTGAGGAAAGTCTAGACACATTTCCTTTGATTGTCCTCCCTTCCTCAGGGCCCGACCCTTCATTTGTTTCCTTCTCATGGTGGACACTCAGGCCTTGGACCAACCAGAACCCAGTGGCAGTGGGGTTCAGCCCCCTCACTTCTCAGCTGGACATACAGCCACCTCACATTCCAAGCAGGGCTGTTTTCAAGTGGCTAAAGCACTGGGAATTCACTGCTCCCGGCCTCTCCCCTCTCGGTTCCCCCTTGGGTCTGTTGCAAACTTCATGGAGACACCGAAGCAGCTCTGCCCTAGTAGTTCTGCACTGGCCCCTACTTGGACCCTGGCAGGTTTTTCCTTGAGTCTCTGGGCCCACAGGGAAGGTGGCCCTGAGCCCATTCCCCCGGACAGGTGGGGCAGGGGGGTTGGCTTGGAGGGCTGGAGGAAGATGGCAGAGTAACAGTTGATATGAACCCTGCTCAGCCAGACTTCCTAAGCTCTCCACTTGGCCCAGGCCAGGCCCCTTCCCTGAGCCGGGAGGACCCTAGCTGAGGTCTCCTCCCTGCACTCAGGGCCCTCCCTCATCCCCATTCCACCACCAGGGGCAGGAGAAACTCACTCAGGATGCTCTGGTTCCTGCCAGCCAGGCAGGTGGCAGTGAAGGCTGTGTGGACTATAGTACCAGCGGCCATGAGCCTCCTCCCCCTGCCTGAAGCAAGGGACAGGGTTTGTGGCCAGCCTCAGAGGCAGGTGTGGGGCCAGGGCAGGGCAAGGCGGGGTGCAGGCACTAGCAAGCTGGACAGTCTGCACTCCATTCTGACTCCAGGCCACCAGGCTCCTGCAGAGCAGCAGCAGGGGCCAGCACAGCCTTCAGTAAGCTCCTGCGCCCCTTACATCCGCCCTCGGGTGCCATGCATGGAGACGCTGCCTACTGCTGTGCCACTGTCCACCTGAGACCTGCAGGGGCTGGGGTGGCCTTAGGCTCCTGCTGGCCCCCACCAGTAGGGATTGTCCTCCGCCTCCTAGGCAGGTGTAGTTAGCAGTGAGCAGGCCTGTGCTCCCTGCACTGGATGCAGAAGTCCCCGCCCCCTGTCCCCACCCACCAGCTCCTGCCCAGTCATGACTCTGACACCAAAATGGACAAATTAGCATATTATATGTATAGGTTAGTAGGAATACTTCTCACAGGAAGAATCTTTGACTAGATAGTCATGGATACAAAATTCCTCCTGAAGGTGACTAAAAATTAGAATGATTTTTAACAGACCTATTTCAGTTTCTGTGTCTAGGCTGGGAGTGTCAAAAAAGTGGTGGGTTGTCTACTTTCATAGTGCTCTGGAATAGGAAACCATAAGGTTGGTTGAGTATTTGGGCTTATTATAGGGGCAGTGGACTGGTCAGGAATTTCTTTTGTTTTAGTAAACAGCTTTATTAAAGTACTAGAGGCCCAGTGCATGAAATTCCTGCATGGGGTGGGGGGGCAGGGCCTCAGCCCAGCCTGCACCCTCTCCAATCTGGGACACCTCAAGGGAGGTCTGGCTGCCTCTCACAATCTAGGACTGCTGGATCCCAACCTCTCACTTGCCTGCCTGTCTAATTGCCCCTAACTGTTTCCGTCTGCCAGTCTGATCACCTCCCAACCACTACCCAGCCAGCCTAATTGATATCTAACTGCTTCCCTGCCAGCCTGTTTGTCCCCAACTTCCCTCCTTTGCTGGCCTGATCACCCCAATTGCTATCCCCTGCAGGCTTGATCACCCTCAACTACCCTCCCTTGCAGGCCTGATCCCTCCCAGCTGCCCTCCCATGCTGGCCTGATTGCCCACAACTACTCTCCCTTACAGGCCTGAAACCTCCCAACAACCCTCCCATGCTGCCATCTTGTGGTGGCCATCTGTGTCCACATGGGGGCAGGATCTTTGATCACATGGGAGCAGCCCTCTTGTGTGTTGGAGTGATTGCATATTACTCTTTTATTAGATAAGATAGAGGCCTGGTGCATGGGTTGGGGCCAGTTGGTTTGCCCTGAGGAGTGTCCCAGATCAGGGTGGGGGTTCCCTTGGGGAGCAGGGTGGCCTGGGTGAGGGCCTGTGGTGGTTTGCAGGATGACCACGGCCCCCAGCGACCCAAGCGGTGGCCCTGGGATCTAGGATTAATTTATGTTCTACAATTGAAACATTGTAGCCTGGAGCAGAGCCAAGCCTTCTGCTCACTCTGTGGCAACAGTTATTTCTGTTTGCCTTATTTAAATTCTATAATTGAAACTTTGTAGCCTAGAGTGGAGGCCTAGGCACTAGGGCTGCAGAAGCTTGACTTCCTTCATCGTCCAGGCAACCCTAACCTCTGCTCTCTCCAGTTCCATGGCTGCTGCCATTTCTATTGGATTTATGTATCTTTTATAATTGAAACTGTAGCATTGAGTGGAGGCCTAGGCTGCCAAGGGCAGGCAGAAAGCTTGGCTTCCTCAATTGCAGGGAAACCCAAGCCTCCCTCCTGCTCTCAGTGGCTGCAGCCATCTTGGTTGGGATTTATTTGCATAATTTACTCCTGATTGGCTGATGGGTGTGGCTTGACTGGAGGCATTGTCAATTTGCATATTACTCTTTTATTAGATAGGATAATTAACATTTTATGTAACATATTCATTTAAAGTTCATTGGTTTTAGTATATTTACCATTGTGAATCATCATCATGATCTAATTCTAAAACATTCTCATCACACCCCATAGAAAAACCCATACCATTTAGCAGTGAGAGGAGTTAGCTTCACATGCAGGCAGACATGGCAGTTGTCCAGTGGAAAACAAAGGCAGGTGGAATACAGGCAGAGGCAGATGCAGCATTTGAGCAAGTCTGATCACAGAAACCAACCACACAGGAATAACAATGTTTTTAGACTCAGAAACTAGGGAGGATCTTTGATAATAAGGTGAAGTGACACATAGGAACAGGGTAAGTTCAGGTCCATTGCTGGGCAAGAACAATTGAGAGAATCAATCAAATGGTGAGACGAGCAGATATAGAGCAAGCTTTAGCAATTACTTACGTTTATCTGGATTAATTAATTTGCTAAAGTACCTCATGTAACCTAGGAGAACAATTACTTACATTTATCTGTTTATTATATAACTAGTGGCCCAGTGCACAAAATTCATGCACAGAGGGGGGCTTCCCTTAAGCCAGCCTGCACCCTCTCTAAGTGGGAACCTCTTGGGGGCCTAAACTGGCAGTCGGACATCCTTCTCGCTATCTGGGACCACGGGCTCTTATAAATCATTCACCTGCCTGATTGCCCCTAACTGCCTCTGCCTGCCTGCCTGATCACCCCTGACTTCCATCCCCTGCCCACCTGATCTCACCCCAAACTCCCTTCCCCTCCTGGCCTGATATTACCCTCAATGGCCCTTCCCTTATAGCCTAATCTCACCCACAACTGCCCTCCCCTGCAGGCCTAGTGGGCCCCAATTGCCCTCCTCTGCTGGCTTGATCTCACCCCCCAATGACCTTCTGCTGCCAGCCTGATTGCCCCAAACTGCCCCTGCCTGCTGATTACCCCTACCTCCCCTTCCCTGCCATCCTGATCTTGCCCCCCACTGCCTCCCCTATAGGCCTGATCTCGCCCCCAACTTTCGGCCAATTTGGTTCTGATGGGTCAGTTTCTATGCCAGTCAGTGTCAAAAGCTCCACCTCTTAGGCAGCAATTGGATCCTCATAATTGACCCAGATTTGGTTCTGATTAGTTGGTTTCTATGTCAGTCAGCATCAAAAGCTCTGCCTCCTAGGCAGCCATTGGCTCCTCACACTTCACCCAGATTTGGTTCTGATTAGTCGGTTTTTATGCCAGTCAGCATCTCTGGGCCTATCAATGGGATCTGATCAGAAAGGTGGGGTTGATCAGGAGGCCTGGAGAGAAATGGAGGTGCGGCTGCTGGCCAAGTGGAGAGAAAGAAATAGGCAGGTCCTAATCAACAGCTGCCACAGAGGCTACAGATCAAACCCTGCTTCTCCCTTCAGGCCTCTCTCTGGGCCTGATTCACAGTCCCTTCAGCAGTTAATGCTGGGTCACCACGCCTACAGCTGGAGCAGTCAGGCTGGGTTGCCTAGAGCTGACTGCGGGAATGACTTCCCATTGGTCGAGCCTCAAGTCATGACTGACCCAGGGTTTTTATATATTAGGCCTAGAGGCCCAGTGCAGAAATTGGTGCACCAGTGGGGTCCCTTAGCTTGGCCTTTGGGATTGGACCAAAACGGTCTCTCCAAGATCCCTCTAGGGGTGCCAATTGCTAGAGGGTGCAGGTCAGGCCAGAGGACCCCACTGGTGCATGATCAGGGCTGGAGAAGGATATGGAAGGTTGGTCAGCCGGGGGGGACCATGAGAGAGCTCAGTCCCAATCAGCTGGATCCCAGCAGCATGCTAACATACCAGTCAGAGTGTCTATCCCTGATGGTCAGTGCATGTCATAGCAACTGGTTGAATGGTCAACTGTCTGCCACTTGGTGGTCAGTGCACATCATCACAAGTGGTTGAGCGACCTTAGCATATCATTAGCATATTACTTTTTGATTCATTGAATGGATGACCAGATGACCAGACACAGCATATTAGGCTTTTATTATCTTTATATATAAAGAGCCAGGGTTTGTAACGTCCAAAATGACCAAAGGCTCAACTGAATGCCAGGCTGCACACTCAGCAGGCTTGGGTGAGCAGAGACTGGAGAGGGAGCTGAACTGCTGACCTCTTGGTCCCTCCTCCCCTTCCCCCCAGGCTCCCATGGATCAGCAATGGTGAACAGGGGAAATTAGGGTGGGTGAAGGGAGAACAGGTTGGTTGTCAGGCCATTGGGATCACTAGCTCATCCCCAGCTGCTCTCGGGCTCAGGCCTGTGAGAAAGCAGGTGTTGGAGACTTCACCTCCATGCATGTGTGCCTGGCTGGCCACTGATGGAAAGCACAGCCCTTTCCTGCAACACCACAGCCCCTCCCCAGGCTGGTCCCACACCCCAGGGGCGGTTAGGTGCAACCCTAGGTAACATGATAGGGTGCGGGTTTGATGAGGGAAAGTCAACAATACAGGGGAGAAGGTCTTAAGGATCTGCAGTGTTGGAGTGATTTGCTGGAGTAGGTTTGGAGTGTACTGGGGAAGGAAGAAGAAGGTCTGATTGGAAAACAGCTCAACACAGTACCTTTCTCATTGCAGGATGGTGCAGCCTCCCAGGGGCAGTAACATCACACCTGACGGAAGTGCCGGGCAAAAAATCTCTGTTCAGTGGAGCCTCTCTCACATGCTGGCTCTGGGAGAAGAGTGCACATGCAGCGTCACCCTTCATCCTTGAGGTAAAGGGCCCTGAGAGACACTTATACTCTTTGTGCCCCGAGAGCTGACCTCAGGAGCCATGAGCTATCCAGACACCTCCAGAGTGCTAGACATGATGACGAGATGGCCCCTTGGTCAGCCTGGCCAGCTGCCTCCAGCAGAGGCACTGAGGGAAGGTGCCAAACCCTACTCAGCTGCGGGCCCAGAGGCTTGGCGAGGCCGCAGCAGTTCTGCTTACCCCCCTAAACTTGGGCAGCTTTCACTTTTGATTCCCACTGGTATCTCCTCCCATGGGACCTGTCCTGCCAGCCATGGGTCCTACAGGCAGTGCACCCCACCACCACAGCCATGGCCCAGGTTGCCGCACTAGCCCAGGTGACCCAGGTGCTGTGCACGGCCAGGGGCACCTTGGAGCTGGAGGAGCTGCAGTGACATTTCCAAGGTGTCAGTGTGGATGCACTGGAGTGGCACTGCGGGAGTCCTGCCTCTTCGTGGTGGCGAGGCAGCTGCTGTCCCCGAGCAGGTGGTACTGGCTGTCTCTGCACACTGCACCTGTGTTGCAGTCACCAAACGCCTCAAGGCCACCTGCGTGGGGCTGTGAGGGCAGCTGCACTTCTGCAAGTTTATGGTCCTGGGAGCCTGCAAATTCCTCAAAACTAGGTAAGATGTCACAGCCGGGCAATGGGGGAATGGTGGGCCGGGTGAAGGTCAGGGTGGAAGGGACAGTGGGCAGGGTGAGGGTTACTTCTGCTCCATTTGCAGGCTTTAAGCCCTTTCTAAAGTTTGGAGAGGTGATTTGGTGGCCTTTCCCCCTAATTCTCCTCACTGATCATTTATTGAGCACCTACTGAGTACCTGGCACTGTATGTGGGAGGGACTAGGTTGGAGCCATGCCCTCAAGGCTCCTGACAGCAGACAGTGATTTAGAGGCTGAGACAACCTGGGTGTGGCTGCACCAGCCTGGGAGCAGGGAGAGTGGATGAGGGGAGGTACGACTGGAGTGGAGGGGTACTGGATGCATGGAGGAGTGGGCTCTTCTGAAGAAAACAGGCCACATCTCACACCCAATGACCACTGAGGGCCACCAACTGAGGGTTTCCTTCCCATGACGAAGGAATCTCTCAGGGCCATTCTCACAGGCTTACAAGCCTGTAGAGGATTCTGTGACTTCTATACTAATAAAAGGGTAATATACTAATTAGATTGACCAACTTTCCAGACAAAACCATGATGGCTGGGGCTGAGGCAAAGGTGACAGAGGCGATCAGGCCAGCAGGGGAAAGCAGTTGGGGGTGAGATCAGGTCAGCAGGGGAGGGCAGTTAGGCGTGAGACCAGGCAGGCAGGGGAGGGAAGTTAGGGGCAAGATCAGGCCAGTAGGCGAGCACAGTTAGGAATGATCAGGCAGGCAGAGGCAGTTAGAGGTGATCAGGCAGGCAAGCAGAGAGGTTAGGGGTTGTCAGGCAGAGGTATTATGGGCAATCAGGCAGGCAGGCAGTTGAGCGGTTAGGAGTCAGGGGTTCCATCCTGCTGTTTGCAAGCAGGATGTCTGGCAGTTGGACATATCCAAAGGATCCCTGATTGGATAGGGTGCAGGCTGGACTGAGGGACACTCCCCACCCTCCATACACGAATTTCATGCACCAGGCCACTAGTATAGGATAAAGAATGTGATAAAGGGTGCAGATGAATAGCCAGATAAGGTAACTTAGGAGAACATTTACTTACATTTACCTCTTTTTAATGTAATAAGAAATATATGATAAAGAATGAAAATTAGCATCCAGATAATCATAGAGCAAGATCTAGAAGAACCCTGAGATCAGAAATCTCTGTCCCAATGGAGTTAGAGTGCATGTACACCACTGTCCCAGCACCTGGATGTGTTCATCCTATACAAACGTTCTCCAAACCCTGAACTGTGGAGTTTTTATGGAGGCATGATCTGTTTTAATTCAATGTCTACCCTTCTCCCCTACTTGAAGGATAAAGGGTGGAATTTTAAGTTTCAAGCTTCTAATCACAGCTTTGCCTTTCTGGTCAGCAGCCCTCATCTAGGAGCCGTCCAGTAGCTTAACCAGAGTTGATTTAACAGAAAAACAGACACTCCTATCACTCATGGAATTCCAAATGATTAAGGAGCCCTGTCTCAGGAATGGGATCAAAGACTAAGTATTAGGAAAACGAATGCTCATAGTGCTCTAATCACTTAAGAAATTAGAAGAGTTTTAGGAGCTCTGTGCCACAAACTAAAGGCAGAGATCAATATATGTATATATAGTCTGTTTCACAAGTAGTTTCATTTTGGGCTATAATAAATTTTAGGAGGATGTGCATTTTCCTTTTTTATATGTAAGTATTGAGGAGTAGAATTGGTAGTTTATATGAAAACTTTATATTTAACATTTCAAGCATTGTCGTATTTTTTTCTAAAGTAGTGTCTGCATTTTACATTCCCACCATCAGTGTGTGAAGGTGTTGATTTCTTCACATTCTCACTAACACTTGCTAGTATCTGTCTTTTTATTATTATTATTATTATTATTATTATTCTCACCCTAGTGGGTGTTCTAAGAGGAAGTTTTATCATGTTCTTTTCCCATAAGATACCTCAGTTAACCAAGATAAAACCCTGTAATTTCTAGCACCATAAATTAAATGTGCCTGTGCATGGATTTTATATACATGGAATCATAAGATACATGCTCTACTGTTTCTGTATTTTTTTTCACTCCATGTTATATTTCTGAGATTAATTCATGCTGTTGCAAGTAGGAAAGTTATTTGCTTTTTATTGCTAAGTAATATTCTACTTAAAAATATACTATATTTTGTATATCCATTCTCCTGTAGTGGACAGTTGGGATATATCTTATGTCTTATACAAGTCATTTTTGGCACATATTTTCATTTTTTCAAAGAATGGAATTGATTGGTCATTGAGTAGATGAATGTTTAACTTTATCAAAAGTGTGTAAATAATACTCCAAAGTGATCTTAACACTTTACACCCACTCAATCAGCAATATGAGTTTTAATTTGATGCTCAGTCAACATTTTATATTTTCAGTCTTTATGGTTTGAACCATTCTAATGGCTGTTAAATGATAGCTCATAGTGATTTCAATGAATATTTTTCTGATGACTGAGATGTGCTTATTGAATAATATATACCTTTTTATTTTTTCAAACCGTTTTATTATTAATAGCCAAAAATAAAAATAGTTCAAAATTCATCAATAAGAGAACAGAGAAAAATCATGGAATATTCATATAATGAAACACTAGTCAGCAATAAAAATGAAAGTACTACTGATACATGCAACATCAAATCTCAAAAACGTTAAGCAAAATAAATCTGACTCAAAAGAGTATATTCTGAATGGCACCATTTATATGATGTGCTACAAAAGAAAAACTAAACTATAGTTATAGAAACGCTATCAGGGTTTGGATGAGAAGCAAGGAAACTTTTGGGAAGATGGATGTTCTATATCCTGATTAAGATAGTGATGACATGGTTGTACACATTTATCAAAAAACTCATCAAGAGATATCCATTTTTGTTGGATAAAAATTACATTTAAATAAAGTTTGTAAAATTAAAAATAAAAACAGACATGAAGTAAGCATAAAGTTGACTATTGGGGTGGTAATCATCAGGAAAAACAAAACTCGGAGGTACTAAAACTGGTTACCTCCAGTGAGAGGAGCTAGGGAAGCAGCATTGACGTGGAAAACCATTGACTTTCACTTTATACAATATATTAACTATTCTGATTACTGTGCAAATATCAGGGTTTTTTTTTGTTTTGTTTTGTTTTGTTTTGTTTTATTGCTTTGGTTATTTTAAGGCCAAGAGAGGGATTCAGATGTGATTAGTGTAGTAAGAAGGAAGGGCTCATACACTATCCTTTCCTTTTTTTTTCTTTTTTTGTAATTAACAATTCTTTATTTTTGTAAGTATTGCATATGTCTCCCTTTTTCCCCCATTGACTCCCTTCAGCCTGCTCCCCGCACCCCTCTGTCACAGGCCTTTACCACCTTGTTTACTGGATCCATGAATTATGCATATATGCATACAAAGTCTTTAGATGATTATCTCCTGCCCTCCCCCATCACCTTCCCTCTTAGATTTCGCACTTTGTTTCTACACTTTTTTAAATGTACTGTCTATTGGGACTGGAAGATGGTGACCTGCAGAAAGGTAGGGAGGGAGGGTGAGGGAGCAATAGAGGAGTGTCTGGATGTGTGTGGTGTGTGTGTGTATGAGCTAGGGACAGCTAGATCCTGCAGGTCTTCCAAGGGGCTGCGAAACCAGTCAGTCTTAGCTGTCAAAGCCTCGTTGTCACTGCAGACACTCCAGGGGTAGCCAGCGTGGGCATAGAGACCCAGCCATCTTAAAAAACAGAGCTGCTTGAGACTAGGATCCTGGCCTTAGCACCACCCAGTCTGATTCTCAGACAGAAATTGGGACCCTGCAGCCACTGGGGACAGAAACCTGCAACCATAACTGCAGACCCACAGACACCATGAATCCAGACATCCTGGCCACAGGTTTCTGTGAGTCACAGAGCCCATCCTCTTCCCCACAGGCTTGTTGCAGCACCATAGGAACTGCTAGACCTGCCCCTTGCACAGGACTGCAGCTTCACTACAGGAATTTGAGCCTGGGAATGCATGGATACTGGAAATCTGTTCCCTGCAATGCAATCAGGTGACCAAACCCCATGCCCACACAGGGCTGCAGTGCCACCTGACTTTGATTCTGGGCAAGTGCACACAGGAGTCTGTGTTCTGCAATGCAAGAGTGGATCTCCTGTGGACACAGTGTAACTGTGCAACCCAGTCCCCAAGTAGACCTGGGACCATAATTCTCTGTGCAAGAGGCAGCACTGAGCACCAGTGACTTGACTCTGTTTCTCATTATGTGTGCCTGGGATCCCTGATTCCCAGTGAATTCACAATAAGAATTCCCAGTGACTCCAATTCTTAGCACATGCGCATACAGGGACCCTGATTCTCTGCATGAGGCTGCACCAAGCAACAGAGACTCTGATACCTCTGATACTGGAATCTTGGTGCAGGCACAGGTGGACTCTGACTCCTGGCACATACTAGGGATATTCAACACACACTAGTGGGGTCTCTTTTTCAGCTTGGCACAGGTATGGTACCTAGTTCTAGGTACACTCACAAGGCCACACTAAGTGCCGGTGACTGATCCTGGGCAAGTGTGGCTCCCACCAGCCTACAGCTGTCACACATCTTGGTGTTGGAGCACTTCAGTGATACTCAGGTGGTGGGAAGCTCCCACTGCACATGGCCCAGGCCCATGTAACTCAACCTTTGAACCTTCTGGTTATGGTCAGAATGGGGAGGCAATGACACAATCCCCAGAGGAAAGAACATGTGGAATAGCCAAGAAAGAAAATAAGTGAAATGGAAGCATGCAACATGACAGAAAAAGAATTCAGAGTAATTCATATACCAGATGGATGAGACAATTAACAACCTATGTAAAAATCAGGACAAATCAAAAGTGATATAGCTACAAGCAAAAACACCTTGAAGGTTTGAATAGTAGACTATAAGAAGCAGAAGACCGAATTAGTGAGTTAGAAGATAAGGTAAAGGAATAAGCCAATCTGAACAGCAACTGGAGAAAAAAAATTAAAAAGCAGGAGGAGAGCCTAAAGGAGCTTTGGAATAACACAAAATGAAGTAACATACTATAACAGGGCTGCCAGAAGGACAAGAAGAGTAGCAAGGATTAGAAAATCTATTCAAAAAAATAATGACAGAAATCTTCCCTAATGTGGGGAAGAAAAAAGCTATACAAGTAGAAAGAGTCCCAAGCAAGAAAAATCCCACAAAGACTTATACCATGACATGTCATAATTACAATGGCAAATGTTCACAACAAAAAGAGAGAACCTTAAAGGCTGCAAGAGAGACAGAGAGTTACCTACAAATGAGCCCCCATCAGATTATCAAATGATTTCTCAACTGAAACACATCAGGCCAGAAAAGAATGGAAGGTTATTTACAAAGTGATGCAAAGTAAATGACTGAATCCAAGAATATTCTATCCAGCAAGACTATCAATCAAAATTGAAGAGGAAATAAGGAGCTTTGCAGACGAAAAAAAAAGGGGGTGAGGGAGTTTATCCCTACCAAGCCAGCAATGCAAGAAGTGCTAAAGGGAATGCTATAAAAAGAAAAAACAGAAAGTGAGGAATGCCCACAGACATAAAGTACAGAAATGGCTACAAACAAGTACCTATCAATAATAACATTAAATGTAAATGGATTAAATGTTCCAATCAAAAGACATTGAGTGAGTGATTGTATAAGAAAACATGACCAATATATATGATATCTATAGGAGACCCATCTCAGAAAAAGAACTCACACAGACTGAAAGTAAAGGGATATGAAGGAATGTAAAAATATCTATAGGGCAAATGGAAATGAAAATAAAATCTGGGGTAGCAATACTTATATCTGACAAAATACACCTCAAAGTGAAGACCATAACAAGAAACAATAAAGGCCACATCATAATTTTAAAGGAATCAATAAAAAAACAGGATATAACTCTGGTAAACATTTATACATACAATTCAGAAGCACTCAAATACATACACACACACACACACACACACACACACACACACACACACAAAAAAACACTTCTGGAAGATATCAGGGGAGAGATTGACAGCAACACAATCATAGTAGGAGACTTTAATACCCCATTAACATCACTGAATAAATCCTCTAGACAAAAAATTAGCAAAGAAACATCAATCCTAAATAACTCACTAGATCAGATAGACTTATTTGACATCTTTAGAACATTCCATCCCAAAACTACAGAATATACATTATTCTCAAGCCCACGTGGGACATTTTTAAAGACAGACCACATACAGGGACACAGGCAAAGTTCAAATTCAAGAGGATTGAAATCATATCAAGCATCTTCTCAGATCACAATGGCTTAAAATTAGAAATCAACTACAGTAAAACAATCACAAATATTCAAACACCTGGAGACTGAATAGCACACTATTAAACTGTGAGTGGGTTATCAAAGAGATCAAAGAAGAAATAAAACACATCCTGGAACCAAATTACAATAAAAACACAACAATTCAGAATCTTTGGGATACAGTGAAAGCAGTCCTGAGAAGGAAGTTCATAGCATTTCAGGGCTCAAAAAACAAGAAAACTAGTAATAAACCATCTAACTCTGCAACTTGAAGAATTAGAGAGAGCAACAAGAAAAGCCCAGTGTGAGCAGAAGGAAGGAAATAATAAATATCAGAGGGGAAATAAATGATATAGAGACCAAAAGAAAAAAAAGTACAAAAGATCAATGAGACCAAGAGCTGGTTCTTTGAAAGGATAAACAAGATTAATGAACCTCTTGTCAAGCTCAGCAAGAAGCAAAGAGAGAGGACCCAAATAAACAAAATAAGAACTAAAAGAGGTGAAATAACAACAGATCTGACAGAAAACTGAAGAATCATCAAAAAATACTCTGAACAACTCTACTCCAAAAAAGTGGTCAATCTAAAAGAAATGGGAATATTCCTAAAAAAAAAAATACAACCTTCCAAAACTCAACCAGGAGGATTTAAAAAATTTGAATAGGCCAATAACTATGGAGGAAATTGAAGCAGTAATCAAAAAAATTCCAGGAAACAAAAGTCCTGGACCAGATAGCTTCACAGAAGAGTTTTATCAAACATTCAAAGAAGAAATAAAACCTATTTTTCTCAGACTACACCAAAAATTCAAGAGGAAGGAGCACTTCCAAGCTCTTTCTACAAAGCCAACATTATCCTAATCCTAAAATCAGATAAAGACACTACTAAGAGAGAATTACAGGCCAATATCCCTCATCGACATAGATGCCAAAATCCTCAACAAAACTCTAGCAAATCAAATCCAGCATTACATTAGAAATATTATACATCATGACCAAGTGGGATTTATCCCAGGATGCAAGAATGGTACAACATCCTCAAATCAATAAATGTGATAAACCACATAAACTAAGAGATAAAAACCATATAATCATATCCATTGATGCAGAAAAAACATTTGACAAAACCCAACACCCTTTCTTCATAAAAACTCTCAACAAAATGGGAATAGAAGGATCATACCTCAACATAATAAAAACAATATATAACAAACAGTGATGTCTACTCTCATCACTCCTGCTCAATGTATTACTTCAGTACTAGCCATTGCATTCAGACAAGGAGAAGAAATAAAAGGCATCCAAATTGGAAAAGAAGAAGTAAAAGTGTCCTTATTCTCATATGACATCATATTGTACATAGAAAACTTCAAAGCCTCCATCAAAAAACCACTAGACTTAAAAATGAATTCAGCAATTTAGTAGGATACAAAATTAACACTCAAAAGTCTATGGCTTTTCTATACACCAATAATGAACTCACAGAAAGATAAATTTAAAAAGCAATCCTATTTACCATTGCAACAAAAAAAAACTAAGATACCTAAGAATAAACTTAACCAAGGAGACAAAGAACCTGTACTCAGAAAATTTCAGGATGCTAAAAAAAGAGAGAGGAAGACATGAACAAATGGAAGAATATACCATGTTCATGGATTGACAGAATCAACATTATTATTAAATGTCCATATTACCCAAAGCAATCTATAAATTCAACACAATGCCCATTAAAATACTAACAGCATACTTCAAAAACCTAGAACAAATCCTCCAAAAATTCATCTGAAGTAAATAAAAGACGCTGAATAGCTGCAGCAATCTTGAGAAAGAAGAACAATGTTGGAGGGATCACAGTAGCTATCAAGCTATACTATAAAGCCACTGTTCCCAAACTGCCTGATACTGGCACAAGAACAGACATATAGACCAGTGGAACAGAACAGAGAACCCAGAAGATGACACAAGCCAGTATGTTCAATTAATATTTGACAAAGGAGGCAAGAGCATGCAATGGAGACAAGACAGTCTCTTCAATAAGTGGTATTGGGAAAACTGGACAGAACACTTGCAAAAAAAAAAAAAACTGAAACTAGATCACTAATTTACACCACAAACAAAAATAAACTCAAAATAGATAAAGGACTTAAGAATGAGATGGGAAACCATAAAAAATCTTAGAAGAAGCCATTGGCAACAAAATAGCAGACATTTGTTGTAGCAATATCTTTACCCATACAGCTCCTAGGGCAATGGAAACTAAGAAAAAAACAAACAAATGGGACTACATCCAAACAAAAAGCTTCTGCACAACAAAAGAAACCATCAACAAAAGAAGAATTTGCTATTGTTATCTCCAATAAGGGTTTAATCTCCAACAATTTAACAAAAGAAAAATAATCCATCCGATAAAAAAATGGGCTAAGGGCCTAAATAGACACTTTAGAAAGAGACATATAAAAACATGCTCAAAGTCATTAATTATCAGAGAGATGCAAATCAAAACAACAATGAGGTGCCATCTCACACCTGTCAGAATGACTATCATCAACAAATGACAAGTGCTGGAGAGGATGTGGAGAAAAAGGAATACTTCTTCTCTGCTGGTGGGAATGCACACTGGTGCAGCCACTGTGGAAAACATTATGGCGTTTCCTCAAAAAATTAAAAATGGAATTGCCATTTAACCCAGTAATACCACTTCTAACAATGTATCCCAAGAAAACAGAAATACCAATCAGAAAAGATATATGCACCCTTATATTCATAGCAGTGCAATTTAAAATAGCTAAGATTTGGAAACAGCCAAAATGCCCATCAACTGATGAACAGATTAGAAAACAGTGGTACATCTACACAATGGAATACCATGCTCCCGTAAAAAGAAGGAATACTTACCATTTGCAACAGCATGGTTGGATCTGGAGAGCATTATGTTAAGTGAAATAATTCAGTCAGTGAAAGATAAAGACTACATGATCTAACTCATTTATGATAATAAAAAACATTACAAACTGTTGAACAAAAATAGACAGAGGCAAAGAAACATCAAACAGACTGTCAAACTATAGCAGAAAGGTAGGGAGGGCTAGGGGGTAAGAGATCAACCAAAGGACTTGTATGCATGCATATAATCATAACTAACAGATGCAAGACACTGGGGGCGTAGAGACTAAAGCAAGTGCGGGGGAGGGTAAGGGAGGCTGGTGGGAGGTCAGTAGGGGGAAAAAAAGAGACATATCTACTACTATTTGTAATACCTTAAACAATAAAATAAAATTAAAAATAAAATGCACTGTCTATTAAGTATTTTTCCCACTTATATTGGGTTATTTTTTTTCTCTTTGCTTGTATGGTCAGGAAATCAGCCATATATATATATATATATATATATATATATATATATGTAATATTTTCTCCTAATCTCTCACCAACCTATTAATATTCTCAATAGTATCTTTTGATTAGCAGAAATTGGCATTTTGGTAAAGTATAATTTATCATTTTTTTCTTAATAATTACTATTTTGGGTGACTTAAGAAATTATTACAATAGTAAATAGAATTTTTAAAACTTTAGGTCTGTGTTATTTACTAGTACATTTTTGACATTTTAAACATTTATTATTAGTTAAGATAATATTTTATATGTCCCAATGATATTCTAAGTAATCATGCTGATTACAAAAATAGATAACAATTTTTTTCAATTACATGCCTCATCATATATTTTATACTCCAAATACTATACTTTCTACAAAACAAATTAATATTATTGTTTTACCTAATAAATTATTTATATAAGATATATATGTGCACACATCATACATATGATATAAATTCTATTATATATAAATATGTATATACATATAGTGTGTATATATATGTATAAATATATATATGTATATATACATACTAGAGGCCTGGTGCATGAAATTCATGCATGGGGGGTGGGGACTGTCCCTTAGCCCAGCCTGCACCCTCTCCAATTTGGCACCCCTCGAGGTATGTCCAACTGCCTGTCTTGCCTGACCCTGGTAGGATCAGGCCTAAAAGGGCAATCAGACATCCTTCTCACAATCTAGGACTGCTGGCTCCAAACTGCTAACCTGCCTGCCTTCCTGATTGCCCCTAACTGCTTCTGCCTGCCAGCCTGATCACCCCTAACCACTACCCTGCCAGCCTAATTGACGTCTAACTGCTCCCCTGACAGCCTATTTGCCCCCAATTTCCCTCTTCTGCTGGATTGGTCACCCCTAACTGCCCTCCCCTGCAGGCTTGATTGGCCCCAACTGCCATCCCTTGCAGGCCTGATCCCTCCCAACTACCCTCCCCTGCTGGCATGATCGCCCACAACTGCCCTCCCTTACAGGGCCTGCCATCTTGTGGTGGCCATCTTGTGTCTACATGGGGGCAGGATCTTTGACTACATAGAGGCAGCCCTCTTGTGTGTTGGAGTGATGGTCAATCTGCAAATTACTCTTTTATTAGATAGGATAGAGGCCTGGTGCATGGGTGGGGGCCAGCTGGTTTGCCCTGAAGAGTATCCCAGGTCAGGGTGGGGGTTCCTTTGGGGTGAGGGGCAGCCTGGGCGAGGAGGTTGTGGAGGTTTGCAGGCTGTCCACACACCTCAGCAAACCAAGTGGAAACCCTGGTATCTGGGATTAATCTATGTCTATAATTGAAACTTTGTAGCCTGGAGGGGAGCCAAGCTTTCTGCTCGCTCTGGGGTGGCAAGCATTTCTGTTTGAAACTTTGTAGCCTAGAGTGGAGGCCTAGGCCAGCAATGGCAGGCTGAAAGCTTGGCTTCCTCCATTGCCAGGGAAACCCAAGCCTCTGTTCTCTCCAACTCAGTGGCTGCCACCATTTCTGTATCTTTTATAATTGAAACTTTGTAACATTGAGTTGAGGCCTAAGGAGGCAGGAAGCTTGGCTTCCTCTGTTGCTGGGGAAACCCTAGCTTTCCTTCTGCTCTCAGTGGTGGCAGCCATCTTGGTTTGGGTTTATTTGCATAATCTGCTCCTGATTGGCTGGTGGGCGTGGCTGTGGGCATGGCTTGTGTGTGTCACAAATGTACAGTCAAATTTGCATATTACTCTTTTATTAGATAGAATATATACATAAATTCATTTTTATTTTTTATCTTTTGTGTGCTGCATTTCTTCCTAGAGATGAGGGCATCCTCTTGGTATCATTACCTGTCCCCCTTAAGAACTTTCTTTTTAATTTATTTTAATAAATTAAAATAATTTACCACCTAATCCTTCATAGAAAACTATTGTCAGCCTCTGTCAGAGCTTAGGCTGCAGCTTTCTTACCTATGAGAGATCTCTCTACTTTCCACTGAGATTCTTACATGGCCAGAAGGTCTTTTGACTTTTCTTCTTTCACCCACCCTTGTCCTCAGTGGGATGGTGCACTGAAAAAGGTGATAGGTGTCTGGAGCGTGAGAAGAGAGGTTGATTTTTCTTAACCCTCCAGGCCTGCCCCAGCCTCTGTGCACCAGAGAACGCTCCGGAGGAAGTTTGTGTTGAAGCTCCCTGAGTCTTTCTAATCTATCCCACCAGCCACCATACCTCTTTTAAAAATTTTTTAATGTTCTGCAGGATTTATTTTTCCTTCAGACATTTACCAAAAATGACAATAGCCATGGATTTCTTCTCCAATTTTTAATTTTAAAATTGCTGCTTCAAAGTAGAATGGAATCCACTTGTGGTCATGGAAACTTATTTTTCATTTGAATACTTATAATACACAATAGCATAATGAAAGCAAAACTTAAATAGGTGTTTAATTGACATTACTTTAACATTTGATTTGTCTCTTACACTTGATCTGTCAAATAAATCAGCAACATAGAGCTATGGCTAGTCTGATTTTCTTTGAAACATTTCTGATAATAATTATATTGTTATATCGTAGACTTTACCACATATTATACCTACTTTGTAATGCTATCCAGGATCTCAATTTAAATTTTTTAATTGTCATTATCATTGAAGAACTCATAATAGTCTAGGTCAAATCTCAATAAACTATGGCCTGCATTCCAAATTCAGCCATAAAAAGTGTTTATTGTAACATAGCTATAACCATTTACTTATATATTGTCTATGGCTGCTTTTGCATCTGAGTAATAGAATTGAGTTATTGTGACAGAGACTCTAGGACCTGCAAAGGCTTTAAATATTTACTATTTGACCTGTAACAGAAAAAAAGTTTGTTGATCTCTGGTTAGGTGCGAAATAAATGTAAAAGCCATTTCCCAGTAGACTTCCATCAATTTAAACAAATGAATAGAGCTAAGTGAATAATGAGTGGAAAGTTTTCATTAGGGAAAGTCATTAAGTAGCTCTATAGTAAATTGTACTTTAGCTTAAGAAATAATTGGATTATTGACTATTAATAGATTTTCCTGGAATACCATTTTCAAAATACTTAAATTAGATATTTAAAAAGTAAGAACTAAATAGTGTAATAACGATCAAAATCAAGCCATAATGAGTATCAAAATTTGTCTCTTGGTTGATTATTTAGAATCATGATAATCATCTTTCTTTGTTGATACAGTTGTTTTCAAAAGCATGTACTACCGTTTTTACTCTAAATAAGTGTGGGGTTACTTTAATGTATATTGACTTAATGAGAAATCAAATAATCTAAGTTAGTTCTTTAAGTAAATAGGTCTTTTTAGTCATTTCTCTTTGGACCATTTCCCTCTTTTTGTCAACCAATGTTAGAATAAGATATGCTTTCAGGTTTAGTATCAAAATAATTAAAACATAATAAAGGCACTGAAATTAATAGGTATCTATTTACTCGCATGAAGCATGGAGATGTAGCATAAAGGATCCTCCTTGCAGGAAAACTGTTACACCCACTCTCATTTCTTTCTACCATAAATGACAAACACATATGTATGCTGCTGTACATTTGAAAGCTGTATAATTTACTCTACTGAATATCTAGCCTTCATGTCATTTTATTTTTCAAATACACTAACGCAGTAGTAGGCAAACTGCAGCTCGCCAGCCACGATTTGCCGCTCTGTCAACTAATGAGTTTGCCAACAAATGGATAGGGGCTTAATCACAAGGAACAACAACAGCCTGTAATTATTGGAATTGAGAGTCTTGGTCAGTGGTCAGCAAACTCATTAGTCAACGGAGCGGCAAACCGCGGCTCGCAAGCAACAGTTTGTCAACCACTGCACTAACGCATGTATGATTTCATTTTATTGCTCCCCATACAGTGAGTGAGTTCCTATCTGTCTATATTTCTTTGGGACTTGACTAGAATTAGTTCTCTCTTTTGGGCTGAGAAATATTTACTAATTCTATTAGTTTCCTCAGTTATGAAAACGTTAAGAAAGATCAGACATTTTTGATCCCAAGAAAAATATACTGGATAACTATGCATATATATCCAGCTGTTACTATAATTCAGCTAATTTTTCATCTATCAGCAGCTTCTGCACAATTAACCTCAAATACTAGTGGAACACTGTGAAATACTGTTAAATAATATTTTACACCTGACAATTCTTTTAGAATTTTGACTACATTAAAATAAACATCAAATAATTTTTATTTTTATTGTAGGCATAATGCTTTTTAATATTGAAAGTACATGAATGCTATGTGCTAACTAATATATTAAATAGATTTTTTCTTTAACTGTATTTCTAAATCATTTTCTATGATTTTCATCTATAAAATGTACTAAGTAATACTTAACTCAAGATGTTGGAAATAGAACAAATAAGGTATATAAAAGGAATTCATGAACTATAATACAATGAAATAAAACTCGTATTTGACATTTTAATAATAATTACACTATGCTCATAATTGAATCTAGTATTTATAATAGCAGTTGTTAAATTCCAACACTAGAAGTTATTATTTTGTTTATTAATATTTAGTATAATTGTTTTAATTGACTTTTTTACTCTTTATTTATTAAAAAGATAAGATATTGACATGAAAGAGAATAAACACGTTTTCTAAATACCTACTATGCTAGACAGTATGTTTGATTCATTATACAAGAAATAAATATCTTCAATGCAGCTAATAACCATACAAGCAATGCCATAGTAGCCATTTAAGCTAATGGCACAAGTTCCTTGTCAGACAAGAACTCAAACCCCATTTTTTCAACTTCCTAACAGATATTTTGGCAATATTAAAGGAGTGTTTATAAATTAGCCCTGCTCCTGACATGAGAAAAATCACTGTCATTTCTACTGGGCTAAGATTTTGCTGAGAAGAGATTCTACACCCCTGGACATCTATGACCATGACTAATTCAAGATAAAATTTGACAAAGCCAATTGGTGGAAAGCCCTGTCATTAGCCGCCCCTCCCCCCCAGACCACCAATATACTTGACCCTCAGAGCACAAGATACATGATAAAAAGAAGTCTCTTAGAAAGGATGTCCTGGGCCTGGGAAATTTTTGTGTACATATAGACCCTGTCAAACCAGATGACATATAATGACTCTAGGATGGATCCAACCAGATCCAAATGTGAGTGTTTAACCTTCAAATGGAGGTAAACATCATATGAAGGTTAAGATTCTAACTCAATCCTGAATACAATATATATACATACTAGAGGCTTGATGCACAAAATTTGTGTACTCTTGGGGTGGGGGAGGGGCCCCCCAGCCCCGGCTGCACCCTCTTGCAGTCTGGGAGTCCTCGGAAGATGTCAGACTGATGGCTTAGGGCTGCTGCGACTCCCCGCCCCCTAGGCCTAAACTGTCAGTCAGACATCCTTAGCCCTGCCATGGAGGCAGGAGAGGCTCCTGCCACTGCCACTGTGCTTGCCAGCTGTGAGCCTGGATTCTGGCTGAGCAGCACTACCCTGTGGGAGCACATTGACCACCAGAAGCCAACTCTTACATTGAGCATCTGCCTCCCGGTGGTGAATGTGCATCATAGTGACTGGTAATTTTGCTGTTTGGTCCATTTGCATACGAGCCTTTTATTATATAGGATTAGAGGCCCAGTGCACAAAATTTGTGCATGGGGGCAAGGGATGTACCTCAGCTAAGCCTGAACCCTCTCCAATCTGGGACCCCTCAAGAGATGTCTGACTACCCATTTAGGCTGGATCCCCATAGGATTGGGCCTAAACCTTAATCGGCAGTCGGGTATCTTTCTCACAATCCAGGAATGCTGGCTCCAAACTGCTAACCTGCCTGCCTCCCTGATTGCCCCTAACTGCTTCTGCCTGCCAGCCTGATCACCCCCTAACCACTATGCTGCCAGCCTAATTGATGTCTAACTGCTCCCCTGCCAGCCTGTTTGCCGCCAACTTCCCTCTTCTGCCAGCCTGGTCACCCCTAACTGCCCTCCCCTGCAGACTTGATTGCCCCCAACTGCCCTCCCTTGCAGACCTTGTCCCTCCCAACTGCCCTCCCCTGCTGGCCTGATCACCCACAACTGCCCTTCCTTGCAGGCCTGGAACCTCCCACTGTCCTCCATGCTGGCCATCTTGTGGTGGCCATCTTGTGTCCACAGGGGGGCAGAATCTTTGACCACATGGAGTAGCCCTCTTATGTGCTGGAGTGATGGTCAATCTGCATATTACTCTTATATCAGATAGGATAGAAGCCTGGTGCATGGGTGGGGGCCAGCTGGTTTGCCCTGAAGAGTGTCCCAAATCAGGGTGGGGGTTCCCTTGGGGCATGGGGTGGCCTAGGAAAGGGGCCTGTGGCGGTTTGCAAGATGGCCATGCCCCCCAGTGACCCAAGCGGAGCCCTATGTTCTGGGATTAATTTATGTTCTACAATTGAAACATTGTAGCCTGGAGCAGAGCCAAGCCTTCTGCTCGCTCCGAGGTGACAGCCATTTCTCTTTGGGTTTATTTAAATTCTATAATTGAAACTTTATAGCCTAGAGTGGGAGCCTAGGCACTAGAGCTGCAGAAGCTTGGCTTCCTCCATTGCCTGGGCAACCCTAGCCTCTGCTCTCTCCAGCTCCATGGCTGCCGCTATTTCTGATGGGATATATCTTCTATAATTGAAACTTTGTAGCATTGAGTGGAGGCTTAGCCTGCAAGGGCAGGCAGAAAGCTTGTCTTCCTTCATTGCAGGGAAAACCCAAGCCTCCCTTTCACTCTCAGTGCCACAGACATCTTGGTTGCAGTTTATTTGCTTCTGATTGGCTTGTGGGCATGGCTTGATCAGAGATATGGTCAATTTGCATATTACTCTTTTATTAGATAGGATATATGTGTGTGTGTGTGTGTGTGTGTGTGTGTGTGTATAAATATATATAAAGTTTCAATTATAGAATTTAAATAAACCCAAAGAGAAATGGCTGTCACCTTGGAGCGAGCAGAAGGCTTGGCTCTGCTCCAGGCTACAATGTTTCAATTGTAGAACATAAATTAATCCCAGAACACATATATAGCATTAGACATAAACCATTATTACTAGGTAAGTTAGGGAACCCTGAAATTATTTTCCCCCACTGCCTTGACTTTCCTGATGGTTTTGGGGGAATGTGCACATATATGTGTCCACTTGGCTGTGTTTGCTCATTTGCAGCAAGATAAGTGATGAGAGAGGAAAGGATACCAAGGAATAGATGCTAATACTTTAAGGAAGAAGAGAGGGCATTCAGAACAATACAGTGTGCCCCATTGCTACTTTTTCCTTATTCCCTCTGAGTCCCTTCCCATGGCCTAATTGTGCAGAGTTCAAGATCATAACTGAGAGCTTCTGCACTGAAAGCTTTAACCTGATAGCATGTGGTCATGCTATAAACACCTAGCATCAACAATTAATTTTTTCTAAGGTGCCTGTTTAGTTTATTTTATTTTTTAAATGTGTTTTTATTGATTTTTAGAGTGAGAGTATGAGAGAGGTAGAGAGATAGAAACATTGATGAGAGAGAAATATTGATCTGCTACCTCCTGCACACCCCTTACTAGGGATCAAGCTTAAAACTCTGTCTTAACCAGGAATCAAACCAGAGACGCCTTGGCACATGGGACAATGCTCAACCAACTGAGCCATACCGGCTGGGTTGCACAGCTCATTTTAAAATACACAAAATGTACTGTAACACAATTTCTTCTAAAATATAAAATTTCTCTAAAATCAAATCTTAAAGGAGAAAATAAAAAGCACAAGCTGTTTGAGATATCTTCAGATACAAAGGATCCATCAGGTCATCAGCAAGACTGGTACAAATGTCTTCATGGAACCCTCAGCGGCACAGCACAAAATTGTACAGGGCTTACAAGATGTCATGATACGAGGAAACTGCCCTGCGATAGCTACTAAGGAGGCGTATGTGACATGTGTGTGTGTGAGTGGCATTTTTCATAATATTATGCCACATGTTTTGAAATAGTCAAGTGCTAGACTGACTCCATATTTTTAGTCTTGGATAGGCTCAGAGTCCAAGCATTCCAGTGGATAATGTGACCCCATGGACAAATAACATAAACTCTTCTTCTTTTCAAATCTCAAGCAAGTAGAGTACGTCACTCAGAGGACCAGTGACCTTTGGGTCAAATTGGCAAAAGTGCTGTCAAACCTATTAACTTATTGCCGTCATTTTATTTTTCCTTCCCAGAAGCTCGGCAGTAAGGACACTAATTCACCTTTGGACAGCCCTTTTTCCCAGTGGTCTTTAATCTTGCAATGCCTATGATTATACATGACCTCAGAAATGTGAAAGTTTATCTGTCAGAAAGATGTTTTCTCTATGCTTCTTCATTAAAAACAAAATAAAATACAAAACATTTCTTAAAACCTAAAAGTGGAAACATTAATAATAAAATATATTGACTTTGTTATACTAATAAGAGAAAAACAAACCAAAGGAAAGACTGGAAAAAAATTCCTATAGTCAAAAGAAACTACTCATTGTAAGTTTTTAATTTGTATATGTTTTATTTGTAGTTTAAACAGAAATGTTATTCCAAAGAAAAATAGATGCCACTCTGCTGTGGGTTTTTCTAATCTTGTGTTTATTTATTACAAAAGTGGGATATTGGTGGTGTAGTATATGTTAATATTACATATTAAATATAATACTATTGAACATGTTGAAATTTAAATTCTGACTCAGTTATGCTGGGGTGGTGCCTAATAATTTGCATGATTCCAATACTCTTGGTCCCAGGATCATATTTTAAGTAGTGAGGTTCTAGTCAACAGCATAAAAATTACACCTGTTCCTTCATAAATATTTTTCACTGAGATGTGTAGTTTGCAGAGTAGTTATTAATCAAGACATATAGACCATAAAAGCTTACATTATAGAGCCGTTTCATTCTACAATGCACTTATTTAAAAAGTAGTGAAACCTCTGCCTGTTTATTTTTTCCATTCATTTAACAAATTCTTATATAATGCTTGTATAATTATATAATAATATAGTCCTTATATAAACCTTCTATAAATGTCATACCCAGTTCCATATATTTTATGGTTATAAACCTCCTTTCCTCTTCTTAATAATCCTATGAGGTAGGTGCTATTTTTTAATATATTTTATTGATTTTTTACAGAGAGGAAGGGAAAGGGATAAAAAATCAGAAACCAATCAGCTGCTTCTGCACATCCCCTGCTAGGGATGTGCCTGCAACCAAGGTACATGTCCTTGACCAGAATCAAATCTGGGACCTTTCAGTCCGCAGGCCTATGCTCTATCCACTGAGCCAAACTGGTTTCAGTGAGGTAGATGCTATTTTTATATTCACTTTGCCAAAGAGAAAACTACAGTATGGCATGGTTAGTTGACTTACTTAATGTCACAGTGTACTAACTCTAGCATCTCAGTGGATAAATTCTAGATTATATGAGTGAAAATTCCACTAAGCTAATGTTTTTTTTCCATTACTTGATAAATAATAGTGATATTTAGCTACATTTTATTTAGTACATTATATTTGCATAGCACTATGCTAGGGTTTTTTTTCCCCCTTATTTAGTTTTCTCAGTAACTTTGTGAGATATATATTATTATTATTATCAGTTTGTAGATAAAGCCCCAAAGACCAAAATGAATAAAGTAACTTGACTTAAAGTATGAATCATTGGCAATATCACTTTCACTTTTGTTTTAATATATGTTATGTTGCCCCATCCCAGGTACAAATTACTGAAGAATTATAGCAACTTATATTAAAAAAATGATAGAGTTTCTCCTGGGAAAATCAGAAATTTCTCTATCTGTAATGCATGATTTAGCATTCTGATCTTGCATAATTTAAATAAACTGATATTTTACTTACATTAGTTAAACAGTATATAGTTTAATGTCAAATAAATTAATTGTTTCTTTTAAAAATTAAATATTTATTGTTAATTATAAAAGATTTTAAAAATAATTTAAAGGTAAATATATTATTTCAAATTATAAATAAATTGGTTTATTAATATTTAACCCAACTTTAAATTTAATGAAAATTAGGTCATGGGGAGTTAAGTAGGTGTTTTCTTTTTTATGATTCTATTCTGAATGCTCTTGATTTTTAATAAAATCCAGTAATATACAGCTATATTCTTACTGCTGATTTAATTATTGAAAACATTCTGACAATTTTTAAGAGAAGAGACAATAGGAAAAAGCAACTAAAGGAAACAAGACCAGTTGTTCCTAAAAGTGGAATAGCAGAAATAAATGTGTATTCATAAATATACAAGGTAAGAGGTGACAAAACCCTGGGGAGGCCAGTGACACTAATGGAACAGCTGGAATGGGGAGGTACAGCTGCTGGGTGTCTTTTACTCAGAGATGGTATTACTATAGACAAACCAATCTGCAACTGTCAGTCAAAGACATAACCTTCACGCTCACCTTTGCAAATTATCAGGACTCTATCTTCCTAATAATTGGCATGTATGCCCATGGATATGTATTGGGAGTGACACCTGACTTAAAAGGTTAATCCGCATTTTAAAATAAATGTCTCATACTGACATTATAAACAGTGAATTATTTTGGCATTTTCTCTTTCTCTTTTTATACTGTTCCTCAACATAAATATTAGATTTTTTATATCATTCACTAATATCCTCTCTCTCTCTCTCTCTCTCTCTCTCTCTCTCTCTCTCTCTCTCTCTCTCTCCCTCCCTCTCTCCTCTCTCTCTTTTCCCCCCATTCTCTTCTCTTTTACCTTCCCCCAAAATCCCTGGGCAGGAAGCAGGATTAGAACAAGAAAAGAGGTCACCTAAGCAAACTTATACTTTCAAAGCTTCTGCACAGGGATGAACTCTGTATATTTTCCCAACATTTCTGGGTAGAACTTGGAAGCTATTGTTTTTCTCTATAAAAATTAAAAGCTTCTTTATTTGGTATAACCCATAGTCAGGATTCTATGTTCCGGCTCATCCCAAACAAAGCTTCATTTTGCGAGAGCAGTTGCTGTTGCTAGAGAATTACCTCATATCCTGTAAGGGAGCAGGAAAAGGGAATGTACTAACAAAATACAAGTTTTCATTTTTAAAAATTCCATGAGTTTGTTTTCAGCCTCCAGCCAGCAAGCCTCTGCTTTGTTTTTCTCCTCCAGCACTCAGTCTGGGACTTCTCAACCTTTTGTATTTTTTTCACTTTCATCTCCAAAGTTATATATACACACTCACTATATTGCTTTTAAGTATGTAAAAGACAATAGAAGATAATGAAGCTATTACACAATAAATCCTGACTTATAAACCATGAGAAGTGTGTTCTGAGGAAGGAGACATAGCTGTCTGGTACCCAAGTCTTCAAATTTTAGAGAGAGTGGTAGAGTATTCTGTCAGATTGATTTCTTTTGCAATACTCCATTGCTGGAGAACTGCACACAAGACTGTCTCTGCAGTTATTATACCTATTGAGTTAAATATATATGCATATATATGATATAAACATAGACATCAATCCATACAAATGTAATGACTAGTCTTATATTGAAAAATAAGCACAGTATTTTATTAACTGCTTTGTAATTAGCAAGATGCATTCTCTTCTAACATCAGTAAGTGCTATTGTTAGCCAAAATGTTTTTGGACTTCTGCTACCTTTTGAAGCTTGCTAGAAAAAAAAAGGTACACACCTTTTAAAGTATGCTCTTTTTACAAGAAAGATGCTGGCTTGCAAATCCTTGTAAGGACTCTAAGTGTCTTTTGTTGGTCACAGTCTCCAGTTTGTTGATGTGTGAAAGAGGTATAGGGCAGTGAAGGGATAGAGTGACTAATTAGTCTGGTTACACAGGCAAAATATGGCACTTTCCAATTGTTTAAATTATATTTTTATGTATGCATTTTTACCAATTTTATTTCCAATTGTGAATTTTTCTCATTTACATATTGAAGCATTAATCATTTTCTCATTTAAATGAATAAAATACTTTTAATATAAATTTAACCTCTCTTGTAATACTTGGTACTGATCCATGCCCTCCATCTATTGGTCGTCTCTGTTTTGCTTATTTTTTGTTTACGTATACAAGCTTTTATGATTTTATAGAATCAGTTTATCTATTTATGTTGTAAATACTTCTGTCATTCCTGAGTTAACATAGAAAATCATCTAGGCTTGAGAAATAATGTTGACAAATATGTAGTTGTATTATGATGATTAAATGAGGTCATATACATGTCCCAGGTATAAATCAATTGCTTCTTAGCTCTGCATATGCACTTCAGTATTCTGCTTTATAAAATCTGAACTGGACTCTGTATATGTTTCCACTTTGCAAGCTGATGCTACGGTAAGTGTGATCAGTAGAAAGAAGTGGAGGGCACTGAAGGAGGGAGGGTGCATCTTCTCTTTCTCTTGTGCTTACTCGTTGCTCTTATGTCATAACTTCCAGCAATATTATACCAGAAACCCAGTGGTTCTCCCCTCCTAACAATGTTTTTGTTCGTCCCAGCCCCTAGTTCCTTGTTCCAAAAAGTGTTTTGTTGACATCTCTTTGTGGACCATTTTGTCTGGGGTTAGAGATGGTTTGAAGGATAGCTTTACACTGATTCATTGGCATTTAGTAACTGTTTGGCTGGATGATTGCAGACTTAGAAGAGAACTATAAACTATTGGTAACAAGAAAATCTGAGGATAACACACAGCTGAACTTTCAGAATGAACACATACTATGAAGATGTTTGTACCTATGCTGCAAATGCCTACTGAAGGGCATCTCCCTCAGGGGAGGCTCTTAGTAATCAGGTAGGAAAGTGACAAGCTCCATGAGTGGCTGTCAACCTCTCTGCAAGCCACCCCAACTCTTGTTCAAT
Organism: Antrozous pallidus; assembly: GCA_027563665.1. Lineage (NCBI taxonomy): Eukaryota > Metazoa > Chordata > Mammalia > Chiroptera > Vespertilionidae > Antrozous > Antrozous pallidus. Next base: position 91,562,625 of record CM050514.1, read on the forward strand.
GGACACATGAAAAAAATGGCTCTGGGGCCATGGTTCAACAACACAGATGTCCTCTTACCAAAACTGACCTGGCTAACACTAACGCTCGGTGCCTAATCTCTACCATTGGGAACCAACTAAGCCCCCATATGGCATCAGCTAGGTAACAAGATATTCCTTTCCATTACCAAATGTTTAATATTTAAATCTGTGACTGTAAGCAGGTTGGAAAATCTAGGGAAATTGTTTCTGATAACCTCTGTCAGTGGGTATGTAGGTTGGCATAGTTCCTGGTGGCCAAATAGAAAAAGTGCCTCCTTTTCTAATGATTTAAGGATCTTCTTTCTAACAATACACAGAGGTATTTATGCTGAAGTTAATGATGCTGAAACCTCATAACCTCACACTGTGCTGAATCTTTTCCAAGATTGGGAAGGACCTAGCCAGGCATTCACATGGTCACATTCTTTTGGAAACTTGCAAAGATATATTTTACATTCTTACCCACTAAATAGTCCCACCACACAAAATTCTATTAGCCTAAGCCTCACAAAATTGGGTGTAATCTGAAAGTACATTCTTATTTTGTTAAAAATAAAAAAATCAATCAGAAATTTCTCAATGCAATTATCTTTGGGTAGATCATTTTAATGCAATTTGAGATGACTGAAGGATCTCTTTGGAGATATTAAGATGTAGTTTTGCTTTTATTTAGCTTAGCTTTTTATATTACTTTTACTAAATAATCATACTTTTTTTATTCATGTGGCTGTTTTTTTATAATGCACTTAAACCGTGTCTATGTGTGCTAAATTAAAAAAAAAATCAATCAATATGTAAGGGATAACCAGATATGCTGAATTTTTATAAATATTCTTCATTTTCTATGAAGAAATAAGTATAGGATTTCTTTGAAAATTCTTATGATAACAACATTAGTAATTATGTAAGCACATATGATGAGAACATGAGGCTATTCTGACTTCTGTTGAAGGATGACCTTAACTAAGGCCAAAACACAGAATTAATTTACCACAAATAAGTTTATGAATACCATGGAAAATCAATCTTGCTATTTCCTTTCTAAATGCCTACAGATTCTGAAAGTTTTAGGAATATAAGGCACTATAATAATTTTGCATAACGATTTTAAACCTAATGTACAATTTTATAGAATATTTGTCCCCATTGTATTACAAATATTCATAAAAGTCTCTCATGGACTTGCCACAATATCAGCAACTTCCTGTTACCTATGGCAGAGAGCAGGAAGCTAAGTTGTAAGTGTCCAGGCAGAAGGAACTATGCTTGCGGAAGGCCAGTGATAACAACCACCTTGGACAGGTTTCTCTGTGTTGCAGGGAATCAGAACAGAAGAATACCAGTTCCTCCCATCTTTCATGCAGACATTTTAGGAGGAAAGCTGACTTTATAAAACCTCATCTCTTTCTCTTTTTTCATCAAAAACTGCATCCCCTCCCTTCTCTTTACTCTCTCTAAATATCAATGGGAAAAATATGTTCAGGTGACAATTAACAAAAACAAACAGGCAAGAAACTGCACTGTATTTTTTTTAAAAAACTAATTTTGCATAAAAGTTGTAAAAGAAAAGATAGGCTGTAAAATTTCTGACATCTAACTTAGCAGTACTTTCACCATTATATTGCCTACAGCAAAGGCAACAAAGGAAAAAATTAACAAAGGGGATTACATCAAACTAAAAAGCTTAAACAAAAATGGAAGGAAAATCTGCTGTATAGGACAACATATTCAAAAATTATACATCTAATAAGGGGTTAATTTTCAAAATATAAAATAACTCATATACTTCAATACCAGGAAGACAAATAATCCAATTAAAAATAGGCAAAGGATCTGAATAGACACTTCTCCAAAGGGGACATGTGGATGGCCAATAGGTACATGAAAAAATGCTTAAAGTCACTAATCATCAGAGAGATGCAAATTAAAACTACACCTGACTGAATGGCTATCATTAATAAGTCAACAAACAAGTGGTGACGAGGATGTGGAATAAAGGAAACACTAGTGCACTGCTGGTGGGAATGCAGATTGGTGCAATCGCTGAGGAAAACAGTATGGAAGTTGCTAAAAAAAAATAAAAATTGATCTGCTGTTTGACCCACCAACCCCACTTCTGGGAATATATCCTAAGAAATTGGAAACACCAATCAGAAAGGTAATATGATCCTCTATGTTCATAGAAGCACAATTTAGGATATAGACGAGTCCATAACAAAGCTGTGGTACATTTACACAGTGGCATACTACACAGCTGAAAAATAGAATGACTTTTTAACCTTTGAGACAGCATATAGAAGCCTGGAGAGTATTATGCTAAGGGAGATGAGCCAGTTAGAGAAAAACAAATATTACATGTCTCACAAGCAGAATCTAAAGAACAAAATTAACTGAAGAACAAAATGAGTCCAGAGGTATGGATGCATGGAACAGACTAACAGACCTCAGTGGGAGGGTGGGAAGGTACAGGAAGAGATTAATTAAAGAACATATCTGCATATCTGCATAACCATGGACATGACAATAGCATGGGGAAGGCCTGGGGTAGAGTAGGGGTTGTTGGAGGGGGGCAAAAAAAGGAGAAAATGGGAGACATTTGTAATACTGTCAACAATAAAAAAAATTAAGAAAAAAATAAAAATAAAGGACCCACTTAAAAAACACCTTTTGGTATAATAATCCTATCTAGTAAAAGGATAATATGAAAATTGACCCTAAGGGCAGAACAACCACTGGACCAGTCACTGTGAGGTGCACTGACTACCTCTTGGTCCCTTTCCCTGGCCAACAGGCTCTGATCGCCTGGTGGCCACCTGTGGCAGGGCCAGGGCCAGCAAGTGGACAGGAACAGCCGACCTCTCAGTCCCTTCCCCCCGCTGTCAGGCACCAATAACCTGAAGGCCAACGAGGAAGCGGGGATGAGTGGCAGCAGGGGGCAGGGCAGGCTTGAACAGCTGGAGAAGATGGCCCTGATCGCAGGCCAGGCCTTGGGACCATACCCACACACAAATTTCATGCACTAGGCCTCTAGTAATTAATAAGGGTCAGGGAAAGAGTATGATTTACACTAGAATACATAGCTCTTCAGAAATGGCTTTAATTACAGCTATAATATTATACAAATAGTGGGCAATTATTCCATTCTTTTAGAAGTGAGGATTGTATTCCATATTCCCAAATCAAGTGGGTGGAGAAATCCAAATTACTAAGAGGCATGTTTATGAAAAGTTATGTTTTAAACCAAACTCCAATTTTTAATGTATTTTCCTCTGTGTAGTAAAATTTGTTCAGTACTTCCCTGGTAGATTTTGTTATCTACCTTAAAATTATCAATTTTATATATTAAATGTATAAACTAGTGATACAAAGAGATTAACCAACCCATACAGCAACAACAAAAATTTAAAAAAAACCACAGAATATTTATATTCTTTCCTATGAATTTTATATGTGTAACAAAAAGGGCATATTTTTCAAAATAAACATTTTCATAAGTATTTTTAAAAGTGCAGAGGAAACTTTAGTTCTTACAATTCCTACTTGCTACTTGCTTGAATATTGTATCTTTTGAATAGAAAAATTTAAGAGCATAAAAAAAATGTATGAGGTGCATATTGAGCCAATGCCTTCCTAGATACAAAATCTGAAGTTTTGGGAATCTTCCCAGACTAAAGCCTAGAAAAAATTTATATTAAATTACCACAAAATAAATAATAAAAAGCACAGCTTATTATAGGGTAAGAATAGTAATATTGAAAAGGATCAGATGAAAATATAATTATCTCCCAGTGAACACACACATACACAAAAGAAATATAAATCCACCTCACCTGCCAGATCATTTTTCCTTTTTATGAAACAGGAAATTTAAAACACACAATTTATTCTATCTGTTGAAGTCATGTCGATGAAGGTGGACCCAGCCCAATTACTGCATTCCTCTTTAGATTGACCGAGTGGAAACTAAGCAATTGCTGGGCATATGTGCTATCAAATAGGGCTAGCCTGCAATCAAAGTCTTTTAAAATATAACGTGGCATAGCAGGAAAAACATAAAATGACTATTGTAGTAGCTAAAGAAGGAGTTGTAAGCATTTTAGGTCTCCTGAAATAGGAAGAAAATATGAATATAGTTTTAGTATTTGTGGCAAACTATATGACTTAATCACTCTGAAAGTCAGTTTTACATCTCTAAAATGTAGTTAATAGCATCACCTGCTTCATATGATTATTCTAAAGACATATAAGATAAAAATTGTAAAGAACTTAGCTCTAGTAACAGACATTTACAAATAGTATTTGTTATTCTTTGGTGAATTGATTTGCTATGACACAAAGCCAGGCCTTCCTATTCCCACAACCATGACCTTTTTGCACTTTTCCCCAGCCTAAAGGCCCTGAAAGCTGTCAGTACACCAAGGTCGCTGCTTTTGGTTAGAATAAAATGGATTAAAGGTATGCTGGGTTTTTCTTCCTTTAAATACAAGTAAACCAGAGTGCAAGTATTCCCATTATTCAAACTATCTGGAATTGAAATAATTATTATTCTTCGTTAAGCCACACACGTTTCTATCTCCATTCCCCCATGTACTCTCTACTTACTGAAATACCTAGAAGAGACTTGGAGTTAATAATCCAATAGGAACCAATCCTGTCTGAAGCAAATTTTGACTGTTGTATTTGTTTCCTTTGTCCCCAAAAAAAAAGCTCTTGAGCCCTAACTGGTTTGGCTCAGTGAATAGAGCATCGGATTGTGGACGGAAGGGTCCCAGGTTTGATTCCGGTCAAGGGCATGTACCTTGATTGTGGACACATCTCCAATAAGGGATGTGCAGGAGGCAGTTGATTGATGTTTTTCTCTCATTGATGTCTCTAACTCTCTATCCCTCTCCCTTCTCTGTAAAAAAATCAATAAAATATATTTTTAAAAAATTGAAAAAGCTCTTGAGCACCTACTATCTACAAAACATTTGACCTGGGAGGTATCACATTGTTGCCAGAGATTTGGATGGGTGGAATTCCTCTGCTGCTAGTGAGGTTCTTAGGGTACTACTGGAATAAGAATTTCTGGAGGCCCCACAGGAGGATGAGATGTAGTAGAAAGCTTATTTGTGTGCAATTACATTTTTTTTTGTTCCAAAGTCCCATTGTCTTTAAACCAATTCTGGAAAATATGCAGCTTGTGGCTTAACAGAGCTAAAAGCAGGGCCAATATCCAGAATTTCCATTTCATGGTGGAGTTGAGTTGGTACAGCATTGGGCTAGATAATGTCCATCAGTCCATTGTGTGGGTCCCACATGGCTCACAGCCATGTGAATGCAGAGGAGTGCACTTTCCGCAACAGAGGTCTCAAGAGAGCAAGAGAGCCAAGAGTGCAAAAGAGGGGGGTGGTCTCCTTTGTTCAAGAGCTTAAATATTAAATCTTTCTGTGCTTGCAGGGGTCATGCTTACATGCCTACTTTGGCCACTGTCCTGTTCCTAAGTGTCATTGACAAGTAAGCACCTTCCTACATCACTCAGACCTTACTGGGTATGTGTCCAAATTGCAGCTTCCCTTTGTTCCTTTCCAGATAAATAACCAGGTTATTTATTGGATGGGTGAAATTCCTCTGCAGGGGAACAAAGATGACAACATGACAGCAATCCCAAAATCTGATAACACACTCTGCTGCTAAATGTGTGGGAAAATAGGCACCTTCATCCACTACTGAGGGCAAATTGGTATAACCCCCATGGAGACCAACTTGACCAGGTCCATGGAAATGTTAGATAAAACATTATTTATAACAGCCTATGTGGAAATATCCTAAATATACATCAATATTATAATCATACTAGAGGCCCAGTGCATGAAATTCGTGCATGGGGGGCAGGGGATGTCCTTAGCCCAACCTGCACCCTCTCCAATCTGGAACCCCTCAAGAGATGTCTGACTGCCCGTTTAGGCCCGATTTCTGTAAAATCGGGCCTAAACAGGCAGTCAGACATCCTTCTCACAATCCAGGACTGCTGGCTCCAAACTGTTCACCTGCCTGCCTCCGTGATTGCCCCTAACCATTTCTACCTGCCAGCCTGATCACCCTCTAACCACTACCGTGCCAGCCTAATTGATCTCTAACTGCTCCCGTGCCAGCCTGTTTGCCCCCAACTTCCCTCCTCTGCCGGTCTGGTCACCTCTAACTGCCCTCCCCTGCAGGCTTGATCACCCCCAACTGCCCTCCATTGCAGGCCTGGTCCCTCCCAACTGCCCACCCCTGATGGCCATCTTGTGTCCACATGGGGGCAGGATCTTTGACCACATGGGGGAAGCCCTTTTGTGTGTTGGAGTGATGGTCAATCTGCATATTATTCTTTTATTAGATAGGATGGGGACTGGTGCATGGGTGGGGACCGGCTGGTTTGCCCTGAAGAGTGTCCTGGATCAGGGAGGGGGTTCCCTTGGGGTGAGGGGTGGCCTGGGTGAGGGACCTGTGGTGGTTTCTAGGCTGGCCACACCCCCCAGTGACCCAAGCAGAGGCCCTGGGAACTGGGGTTAATTTTTTTTACAATTGAATCTTTGCAGCCTGGAGCAGAACCAAGCCTTCTGCTCACTTTGTGGCAGCAGTCATTTCTGTTTGAAACTTTGTAGCTAAGGTGGAGGCCTAGGCCCATAGCAGGTAGAAAGCTTGTTTTCCTCCATTGCCAGGGAAACCCAAGCCTCTGTTCTCTCCAGCTCAGTGGCTGCCGCCCTTTCTGTATCTTTTATAATTGAAAATTTGTAGCATTGAGTGGAGGCCTAGTCCAGCAATGGCAGGCAGAAAGCTTGGCTTTCTCTGTTGCCGGGGAATTCCAAGCATTCCTCCTGCTCTCAGTGGTGGCAGCCATCTTGGTTCTGGTTTATTTGCATAATCTGCTCCTGATTGGCTGGTGGGCATGGCTGTGGGTGTGGCTTGTGGGTGTAGCGAAGGTATGATCAAATTTGCATATTGCTCTTTTATTAGATAGAATAATTTACTCTAAGACAGCTTTTAAAAAAGAAGGTGCACTGTATGTAGTAATACAAAAATCTTCCTAAATTGCAGATTCATTGCTAACAAGTGTGATATGAAAAAAAACAAATAAAATGGACAAAAATCAAGATATACATGACAATAAAATTAAGTTTTGAAAAGTGCATAAAATCTAAGAAGAACAAAACCTATGAAGAGGACACCAGGAACTAGATCAGTGAGAGATTAGTTTTTTAACACATGCTCTTTTCATATTTTCTGCATTTGGAATGGAGTAAATATTTTACTTTTCAAAAGAAAATCTTCCAAAAAGTGACTATTCTGGTCATTACTGGCTGTTACTGAAAAACAACAACAAAAACTGTAAATAAGAAGCTGAGAGACCAGTTAGGATGTTATTTCAATAAGCCAGATAATATAGACAATAGAGTTGATTCTGGGTATATTTCAAAGAAAAAGCAGAAAGTATTTGGTTATAATTGAATGTGATGTTTAAAACAAAATGGGGTAGGCACAAAAAATGGCTAAAGACACAAATTTGTAAGAAAAATTCCAAAAGTTTGTTTTTTATACATATGATACTATGAAAAAAATAAACTGAAATTAAGATGATGTAATTGTGTAACATGTACTATGTAAGTTAGAGGTTAAAGATAGTGAGAACAATTGAAGATTATATCCTATCTAATAAAAGAGAAACATGCAAATTGACCTTACCTTTGCTATACTACCAGCCAATAGGGACAATATGCAAATTAACACCCAAGCAAGATGGCAGGCAACCATTCTCTACCCCGAGCCAACCATGGCGGCACTCTTTGCTGTGGGAGGCAGGAGTCCAGATCACAGCCCCACCATGGAGGACTGGCAGTGCCGAGGCCACGACCAGTTACCGGGCAGGCAGGGGAGTGGGTGGTGGCAGCACCTGACACCTACCACGATATCAAGGCTGCCATTGGGTCCGGGCAGGACAGACTGGCTACACCTGACACTGCCCACTGAGTCAAGGCTGAGATCAGTAACAGGGCAGGCAGAGGAGGGCAGGGTGGCTATGCCTGACTCTACCCACAGGGGCCAGGCCACCATCGGGGATGTGGGTAGGCAGGGGTGGCCAGGGTCTCTGGGATCACTGTATGCTCCCAGGCTGCCTGTGCACACCAGTGGAGCAGGCTAGGGTTGAACATTTTAATGAAAACGGGATGCCTGTGCCCTGCTCACTGAGCCCAGTCCCTGGGAAGGAGAGGGCAGTGGGCAGTTAGCAGGCATCAGGGCTTGGAAGGGACTGGGAACAACCTGCAGGCATGCTACCAGGAAGAGGTGCTGAACCATGATGAGGCAGAGGGCTCGTTGATGGAGGCATGCAAAGGTGCAGATGAGGTGGCTCTCACTAGCTCTGAGCTTGAAAAGTGCATCCACAGCCTGATGGACTAAATCGCCTTTCTGAAGAAGGTGCATGAAGAGAATATCGCTGAGCTACAGGCGCAAATCCAGTATGCTCAGATCTCCATGGAGATGGACGTGTTCTCCATGTCCGACCTCTCTGCAGGCTCAATGATGTCTGTACCCAGTACAAGAAGCTGGCTGCCAAGAACATGCAGAATGCTGAAGAATAGTACAAGAGCCCCTTCACCATGCTGACTGAGCACTGTCAAGAAAATCTATGGGGTGTGCGAAGCCAAGGAGGAGGTATCTGGAAGCTGTTGCCTGCTCAAGGCCAAGACCCTGGAGATGGAAGCATGCCAGGGCATGAACTAAGCTCTGGGAAAGTAGCTGGGAGAGCTGATAAGCAGAACTAAGGATAAGCAGAACTCAGGTGTTAGTGCTATGCAGGAAACAATCAACAAATTAGAAAATTAGTTGAGAACTACAAAGAGTGAAATGGTATGATATTTAAAAGAATACCAGGACCTCCTCATTGTGGCTTTGGACGTTGACATTGCAGCTTACAGAAAACTCTTAGAATGAGGAGACCTGGCTCAATTTCACCAGTGTGGAAAACATAGCCAGCTGCTACTCCCACAGTTCCCAGGTCTTTGGTGATCTACCTAAGGTGGTTTACAGACCAGCTTCTACTTGATGTCCGCTGCCTCCTTCCCTTCTTAATACACCAGCCACATCCAGGAGGAGCAGATTGAAGTGGAAGATACCATGGAGGCTGCAAAAGCAGAGAAAGCTAACCCCCCTCTGAAGGAGAAGCTGAAGAGAAGGAGAAGGAGAGGAAGTGGCTGACAAAGAGGAAGGAGAGGAAGAGGAAGAAAGTGCCAAGAAAGAATTTGAGGATGCAAAGGAGGAAGAAGAAGGAGGTGAAGGAGAAGGTGAAGGAGATGTCCAACAAACTGAGGATGAGAAGAAAGATGAAGGTGCTGGGGAGGAACAAGCAACCAAGAAAAGATTGAGTCCTTTCCTTAATTATTTCAGGACTAATCCTCCTGAAGCCAGGTCAACCCCATCACCAACCAAGCAATTGAGTTCCCAATACTATTGGAATTAATGATATATATATATATTATTCTTAAGTGACTGAGGTTGGACATTAAGTGTTGTGCTATGACTTTTTCCCTTATGCAGAGTATCTGTTTGCTTTCAGAGTGGCTTCCTGGCTTGCTGCCAGCCTGTGCATGGTCCATGTTTATGAGTTCAGGATCTATGACAATGTGAATAATTCAGATGTTTATAATAAAAACACATGAATTCACTGATGTTAATGTTAAACTTCATGGAAAATATAGTCCCTTGAATTCTTGGTGGTTACGAATTAAAGTCCTCAAATCATGTGCAATAAACAGTCAATAAAGTTACACTGAATGACAAAAAAATACATTAGGGACCAGGAAACATTCAAAGAACTGGGGAACCATTCCCAGATCAGGAAGGGAAGTCACAGGATGTATATTATTGCTATGAATACAGTATTTCCTACTACTTACAACATATACAATGCAATGAATGTATTAGATGCCTTCCTACCTCATGAAGTATGTATTTTCATAGAGTAATACTGGTACATATGTTATAGTTATGGCAGTATATAATATCCTATATGTATATCAATAAAAGGGTAATATGCTAATTAGACCATGAGATCTTCCAGAAGTCCTTCCAGACAAATCCATGGTGGTGGGGCCCGAGGCAGAGGTGGTTAGGGGTGATCAGGCCAGGAGGGGAAGGCAGTTGAGGCTGATCAGGCCAAGAGGGGAAGGCAGTTGAGGGTGATTAGGCTGGTGGGGGGAGCAGTTGGGGCCAAGCAGGCTGGCAGAGGGGACCAGTTGGGGTAATCAGTCAGCAGGCAGAGTGGTTAGGGGTGATCAAACAGTCAGGCAGGTGAGTGGTTAGGAGCTAGCAGTCCTGGATTGTGAGGGGGTTGTCTGACTGCCAGTTTAGGTCCAATGCCACAGGGATCTCAGATTGGAGAGGATGCAGGCTGGACTGAGAGACAACCCCTCCTCCCCTGCACGAATTTCATGCATTGGGCCACTAGTGTGTATATATATACATACATATATATATATATATATATATCCTGATGCATGAAAATTCATGCTAGAATGGGCTTTCTTTTCCTTGACTGCTGGTACCCCCTTTCCACTCTGGCCCAGCCCCTTTCCACCAGCCCCCCTGTCTGTCTCTCTTTCCACTCTGGGAGCCACTTCTTTCTGCTCTAGCCCTGCCTTTCCACACTGCCCAGAGGCCCTGAGAGACCAGGGGGTGGGGCAGAATACTTGTGTTGTCGCCATGGCAAGCCCCATCACTCAGTACCTGTGTATGCAAATTAACCTCCATCTTTGTTGGGTTAATTTGCATATCACTCCTGATTGGCTGGTGGCATAGCGAAGGTATGATCAATTTACATGTTTATCTATTATTAGGTAAAATATATATAAAGAGGAAATATGCATATTAAGCCAGGACACCATAACGGGTCACAACCAGACAGGAAAAGGTTGCACGTGCAGGTGAGCCCCAGAGCAGAAACAGAGACAGACAGAGGGGCTGGTCAGCTGCCATGCCCCAGCTCAGGCCAGCCCCCCTGAGCTGGAGTGGACATGGACAGGGACAGGGGGCTTGGCCAGCAACTTCCTTGGCTGAATGCAAGCCCAGAGAGGACACGGCAGGCCTGCCTCCCATGGAAGCAATGCAGCTCCCTCCTGGATCCTGCGAAAGTGGCGCAGGTCCCTCCTGGTTTCCATGGAAGCAGTGTGGCTCCCTCCCCACTCCCATGTGTGCCAGAAGTACATTTCTGCTTCCCACAGAAGCAGTGGGCAGCCTACTGTGCACAATATCACATAATGGGCTACTAGTCTATCTATATAATAGAGGAATATGCAAATTAGACAGGACACCATAGTGTTACTACTAAACAGTGGGGCCCTGAGACTGCATGGCACCTGGCTGGGGCAAAGGACCTCAGGCCATGCCCTCTTGCCTGGTGGGGCTTGACGAGGGACCTCAGCCCATGCCCCCTACCCTGGCTCTGGTCCAGGAGACCTCAGACCATTCCCCCCTCCCCAGCAGCAGGCTGGGAGACCTCAGGCCATGCCTACTGCCCCAGCACGGGGTTGGTGGACCTCAGGCTGCACTCCCTTTCCAGCAGGGCTTGATGGGGACCTCAGGCTGTGCCCCTTGGCTGGAGGGTCTTGTCAGGGAACCTCAGGCTACACCCCCTACCTGGCAGGGCTTGACAAGGGACCTCAGGCCTCACCGCCTAAGTCTGGGCCAGTAGACCTCAGGCCACATTCCCCGCCCCGACAATGGGCCAGGGGAACTCAGGCTGCTCCCCCTGCCCAGCGGGCCTAGACAGGAGACCTCAGGCCATGCTCCCTGCCCAGAAGCACTTGATGGGGACCTTAGGTTGTGCCCCCCACCTGACATTGGGTTTGGGGACATGAGTCTGCGCCCCCTGCTCTGCACCAGGCTGGTTGACCTGAGGCTGCACCCCCCACCCAAAAAGGCTTGACAGGGGTGGGGCTGGCCAGGTCTGGGTTTCACCCAATAGGAGTGAGGCTGTCTGGGTCTGGGTCTCCTACATTTTTGAAGTGCATGAGGGTGGTAGGCAGGGACTTGACTCTAGGTGCCATGGCGTGCCCCAGACTCTGACAGGAGGGAGATTTTCATATACATTTTACTAATTTTCTTTCATCTCTGACACTTCTATTATAGAGAAAGGGCAAATAGCAATATTAAAGCACTTTCTCTAATTCCCTTTTAATGTGTATGAATTTCATGCATTGGACCACTATTTTTATTTATAATTTATAATTATTGTACCCTTAAGTAGAGCAATAGAAATTGCAATGGAAAGGAAAGAATTAGATGAAATAATGTAAATTTCAAGATATACTAGTAGAATTAACTGTATATCTACTAGAGGCTCAGTGCTCAAAATTCATGCATGATTTGGGGATCCCTAAGCCCAACCTGCACCCTTTCCAATCTAGGACCCCTCAGGAGATGTCTGACTACTGGCAGTTGGACATCACTCTCACAATCCAGGACCGCTGGCTCCTAACCACTTACCTGCCTGCCTGTGTGATAGCCCCTAACCACTCTGCCTGCCTGCCTGATTGCCCCTAACTTCTCCCCTGCCAGCCTGATCTTCCTAATTGATCTCCCCTGCCAGCCTGATCCCCCTAACTGCTCTCCCTTACCGGCCTGATCACCCCTAACCACCTCTGTCTCTGTCCTGCCACCGTGGCTTTGTCGACATTTTTGTCGACAGAAGAACATCAAGAAGATGTCTGGTCTAATTAGCCTATTACCCTTTTATTAGTATAGATTCATTTATATATTTCTGTTCCATAGTTGTTTGCTTACTTGTCAATTGAAGATTTAGAGGAAAGTATATGTTTCTACAGTTTGAATTTGTCTTAAGAATGTTGTTTGTTGGTTAGATTGGAATTCTAATGTAAGTCATTTGAATTTGAATGCATTTGAATAGAGAAGTAGCTCTGGGTTCATTGAGCCTTTCTCTTCTCATTTTTTTTTTATACTGCTGGTAGTTCATACTTTAATGGCCTTTCCATTTATAGGCATCAGATTTATGACTCTAACTTTCATTCTGCCTTTTCCAAGGATTGGGACATGTTAAAAGACATGATCTCTGAATGCATAATAATCTGGCCACTCTGTGTGTGTATGTGTGTGTGTGTGTGTGTGTGTGTGTGTGTGTGTATGAGGCCTGGTTCATGAATTCATGCATGGGTGGGGTCCAGCCAGCCTGGCCAGGGGGAGTGTACATGGGTGGTTGGCTGGCCTGCCTACTGGTCGAACTCCTGGTCAAGGGGACAATTTGCATATTAGCCTTTTATTATATACTAGTGGCCTGGTGCACGAAATTCGTGCATGGGGGGGGGATTCCCTCAGCCCAGCCTGCACCCTCTCCAATCTGGGAACCCTCAGGCCTCTGGCTCCTAACCACTCACCTGCCTGCCAGCCTGAATCCCCTGACTGCTCTCTCCTGATAGCCTGTTTGCCCTAACTGCCCTCCTCTGCTGGCCTGGTCCCCCTAACTGTTCTCCCCTGCTTGCCTTATTGCCTCTAACCTCCTCTGCCTTGGCCCCGCCAGCATGGCTTTGTCAGCAAGGATGTCTAGAAGGACATCTGGAAGGTCACCAGGAAGATGTTCAGTCGAATTAGCATATTACCCTTTTATTAGCATAGATGCCACCTTGTCCTAAAAATGCAGGTTGTTCCCAGGTTTTCCTATCATGGAAGGGGAGCCTGCAGTAGCATCCTGGGTTCTGACCAGGGCTTAAGTGCTTGTGCTTTATCTCAGCAGATGTGATTCCTAGAAGAAGACTCTTAGATATACCTTGAACATTTCTATCAAATTTGCCAAGTCATCCTCCAAAAATGTCAAACTACTTTAAACTCCCACCATCAACCATGCGTGTGCCCTCCATCCCACTTTGATGCCAATATCATTGATTTCTCCCTAGAAGCTTCCCTCCTGTCAGCTGGGAATGCTTGATACTTGAGCCAACCTCATTGTTCAGCTGGGGACTTGATTTCCCGAGATAGAATTATAGAGGAAGAAAAATAATTTTCCTCAACCTTTCTGAGTTCTTAGTGGAGGCCCTTGTAATGAAAGACAGATCGCCAAGAGAAAAACAAAAGTTTTACAAAAGTGCTTTATCTCAGCAGATGTGATTCCTAGAAGAAGACTCTTGGATATACCTTGAACATTTCTATTAAATTTGCCAAGCCATCCTCCAAAAATGTCAAACTACTTTAAACTCCCACCATCAACCATGTGTGTGCCCTCCATCCCACTTTGATGCCAATATCATTGATTTCTCCCTAGAAGCTTCCCTCCTTGTCAGCTGGGAATGCTTGATACTTGAGCCAACCTCATTGTTCAGCTGGGGACTTGATTTCCCGAGATAGAATTATAGAGGAAGAAAAATAATTTTCTTCAACCTTTCTGAGTTCTTAGTGGAGGCCCTTGTAATGAAAGACAGATTGCCAAGAGAAAAACAAAAGTTCATTAACATGTATACCTCATGTATATGTGGGAGATCTCAGGGAAAATGAATAACTCCCCAAGCTGGCTTAGAATGCAGATTTAAATACCTTCTTGCTAGGGAAAGGGAACAGGAGATGTAGGCCTACTAGAGGAGAGTAAATGATTTTTAGGAAAGATGAATGGGGGTGGAGAGAAATAGTTTGTAACAAAGTTTGGGCTGTTATGTCCCTGTGACAGGAGTCAGTCTTCTCTGCCTGATGACACTTCTCCCATCAAGGGGACCTATGACATTTAAGCTCCTTTAGGGGGGGTCCAATTTTAGACAGATCAGGAGACTTCAGTGAAATCCTCTGCATGCACTTGCAGTTTTTCAAGAATCTGCAGCTCAAGATCATCAATATAACAATAAAGTTTATGTTGGAGGTGGCATGTTCTCTGACCTTCAGAATCAACCCAACAAAGGCTTGTTTCCTCTCTCAGATGATTTGCCACAGTAGGTTATTCCCTGGAGACGGCATTCTGGGAGTGGTCATAACATACCCTGTGTATGTAGAAAGGTGTGGGCCACATCACTAAATAATCCAGGGACAGTTTTCTCATCTTGAGGAAAGGTAGATAAAGTTATAATAGTTTATCTCCCTTTCCACAGGTTTCTTGTGGGTTTGTGTTTCAGCTGCCCCCGCCCACCCCACCCCCTTTCCCAGCAGCCCCAGTGCCTATGCATCAGGCCTTGGGGCTGCTGGCTGCCAGGCCTGAGGGTTTGTATCTCCAGCCCACCCCCGCCCACCCTCCAGCCCCAGGTGTGCGGTGGCAGGGCTTGGGGCTGCTGAGTGCTGGCCTCCCTGCTGGTTTGTGTCTCAGATCCAGCCCCGCACAGCCCCAGCACCCCCATGGTGGGGCTTGAAGCTGCTGGGTGCCAGCCTCCCTGCTGGTTTGTATCTCCAATCTGGGGGCCGCTGGGTGCCAGCCTCCCAGTAGATTTGCACCCCGCACGTGCCCTGCCCACCAAGCCCCCCTCCAGCCTAAGGCCTAAAGCCCTCCCCCAGGCGCGGCCTGCCCCACCCTGCCGCTTCCATGTCCTCCCTCCCCTCAGTACTTCAAACTCACTCCTACAGTGAGTCTATCAAGAGAACTACATTTCCCAGAATTCCTGGCGCCCATGATATCCTGCATGAACCAAGAGCACTGTGAATTTTCTCCACCCGTGGTGGCCATCAGGGTTTCTCTATCCGTGGTGGCCACCAGGGTCTCTGGTGGCCCCAGAGACTGGCAGCAGCCCCCCATTCCCATTGTCGGTGCTGGGCTGGGGGGCATGCAGGGATCACGGGTGCTCATTTGGATGTGATTCAGACACCATAACCTTAAGGAGGGCCAGTCCTTAAGTACCTTGTGGGCCACCCTTATAGGGTGGTGGTTGCTTTCATTGCACTGTGGCCACACCCCTACCAGCCTTGCCCTCTGTGTGCTGGCCACACCCTCTCCCCCCCCCACCCTTCCCCTGCCCCACCCTCTGCTCCACACCCCTCTGCTCTGCCCCCTGCTCTACCCCCTGTTCCAATTGGCTGGTAGCATAGCCAATTAGGAGCCAAGGTATGGTCACATTTGCATGTTACTCTTTTATTAGATAGGAAGATATACACTGAGTGGCCAAGATTATTATGCATTCAGAGATCATAATAATCTGGCCACTCAGTGTATTTATGTATATATTCTGCAATGGAAAAAAAAAAAGATGAAATTAAGGAAAATTAAAAAAGAATAGGATTTGACCCAGTAATCCCACTTCTATATCTCAAGAAACAAGAAACACCAGTCAGAAAGAATATATGCACCCCCATGTTCAATTTACAATAGCTAAAACTTGGAAACAGCTTAAGTGTCCATCAGCAGATGAGTAGGTTAAAAAATGGTGGTATATCTACACAGTGGAATACCATGTTGCTGTTAAAAAAGGAACTTTTGCCATTTGCAAAAGCATTATGCTAAGCAAAATAAGCCAGTTTGAGAAAGCTAAATATCACATGATCTCACTCATATGTGGGATATAGTGATTAACATAAACTTATGAACAGAAATGAATCCAGAGACAAGATGGCACTGAGCAGACCATCTGGTAGATTAGAGATTAGCCAAAGGATTTATATGCATGCATATTAGCATGACCAATGGACACAGACACTGGGGCAGTGGGGGCTTGCCCTCGGGGGTGGGAGTGGCTGGGAGGAGTAAATCAGGGGGAAAAAGAAGACATGTAATACTTTAATTTTAAAAAAATCTAAAAAAAAAAGAAGAATAGGAAAGCCCTATGTATGTCATTTTGAGAATATATTCTAAATGGAAGAATAGAAATTTGACTTTAAGCTTGCCAGCTACCCTCTAGGGAGGAACTACATGATTTGCAGTGCCCAGAGGATAAAAACAAATTGATTGTTGTATGAAAAATAATTAAGAAGGAAGGAATAAAATAGCATAGAAAAAAAGAAAAAAAGAAAAGTTTTTTTCTAAACTAAGATAATTTGATAATTCTCCAATAAGTCTTTATAAATATCATAAATAGCATCTCTGGGATGAAATGCAATAAAAACATTTGGATAAGCATAGTTTGTAAGATATCTTTCAATGTAGAGATGATAAGATACAATTTCCCAAATGAAATTATGTTAAGAGTCAAAATATGGTATAGTAGGCAGTTTAAAAAAATAAGATTGTGTGAGCTGGAAAATATTTTAACATTTATCATAGGCACTTTTATTAGACTGCACTTATAAAGAGTTTTCATAGTCCAAATATTTGAAAAGCACCTGAAATTATTTACTTCCAGATTAAGGTAGAGTTAAGTTTTTTTAGAGGTAGCCAAAGTAGATAAAAATTAAGTGCTGAATATAGGCAAAGAAACAAACAAACACACACATGTTCACACCTGCCAATTAAAGTACCAAAGTCTCTATCACCTCTCTAAGAGGTGCTGGAGAAAAGAATCTGAGTCTGTTTTCTTTAATTTACTGAAAAATCTAATGTATCAATAAGGATCCCAAAGTCAAATTGACACAGTGAATTGTTTAAAGTTTTGGGGAAATATAATGCATTACTATTAATTCTGAGATATGATAGAAGTAATATAATAAAATACAAAGTACAACAACTTGTGAGTAGATTATAAAAAAATAAACTTTATATAACTTCCTTTTATAAATTTAAGCTAACACTTCAAAAGAGTTATATACTCAAATTTTCAAATAGTATGGTATTTCCAGTTCCTCATACTACCTACCTGTTGTCTCACTGAAGGCCAAAGTCAGTTGCCTTTTATCATAGGCCTTACATTATTATTTATTTTATCTATACCTACATCTCTATCATAAGGGATAAAATAAAACATGGAAGTTGAAGGTCAGAACATTCAAGAAAATGAAGTAAGCATATTTTTTTTTTAGTTTCATATACACCTTCTAGAACATCCTCACTCATTTGATTCCCACTTGAATTTGTCTAAATGATTTCTGGCCAAGAAAGAGAAGTAGCTAAAAGAATGCCATATGGCTAAACAGTAATAGATGAGGGAGAAAGTTGTCAAGAAAGCAAAAGAAAATTCAGATATATAGTTTTTAAACCATCATCATAGCCAAGATGTGCAAAGCAAATCAACTGTAACCTAAAATTTTACAGAGCCTCCAAGAAATGCCTCACAAAGAAGGGTTTCCTGGAAAGTTCCTTTTCATATAGCCTAAAGCTATGGGAGCATCCAGAATCAAATAACCTCCCGCTGCCATAGACTTCAAGTGACTAGTGAACAGCTTGCAGTAGTCATGATTCTCCAGAGGAACAGAACCAAAGGGATGCATATTTATATGAAGAAATTGGCTCAGGTGATCATGGAGGCTGGCAAGTTCCAAAATCTGCTGATGGGAACCCAAGAATTGCTCATCTTGCAACGCAGTTCTACTCTCAAGGCTGGCTGCTGGGAGGCTCTCATCCTGTTAAGAGGAAGGAGATCATTCTTTGTTCTATTTGGACTTACAGTCGATTGGATGAGATCCACTCACATTATGGAGCGACATCTGCTTTACTGATTTAAATGTTAATCTCATCCAAAAATATCCTCATAGAAACTTCAGAAAAAATGTTTGATCATATACCTGGTCATTGTGGCCCAACCAGATTGAGGCATAAATTTAACCATTACACAGCTCATATAAGCAAATTCTATATCAGTCAAGAGTTACTAGTACAGTATAACAAAAAATTCACATCCTCCTTTATATAGTTACTAGAGGCCCAGTGCACAAATTTGTACAAGGGTGGGGACCCTCAGCCTGGCCTGCTATCAAGGCTTATTTCGGGCCAGCTGGCTGGGGGAGGGGCCACAGGAGGTTGGCTGGCCGTGGGAGGTTGGCTGTGGGAGTGCACTGACCACCAGTGGGCAGTATCTGCATTGAGTGTCTGTCCCCTGGTGGTCAGTGCACATCATAGCAACTGGTTGACAGGTCATCTGGTCTTTTGTTCTTAACAGTCGCTTAGGCTTTTATATATATATATATATATATATATATATATATATATATATATATGGTTACAATATTCAGCATAGAAAATTGTTAAGATCCCAGAAATAGTGAATCTGGACCTCTCTTAGAAAACTTGAAATATCAACATTTGTTCGTTTATTTAACTGATTCTAATTTGCAGATTTAAATGTTTAGTGAGATATATAAAAAATTAAATAATACCAGTTTATGAATTGATTATTGCCATTAAGATTTACCTTTCTTAGAATGCCAAAAAGCTCTAATTTCTAACTTGTATCTATATATCTAATTATAGCAACAGTTACAGCTTTTTTTCCTGGCCCAGTTCATAACATGAAAGATTTTTCAGGTGGTGTGAAATAAGCATTTGTATAAACCAAATCCATTTTAATGCATGTTCTACAGATGTTAGCATTTTCACCAGTGGCATGCATTACAAAGTTAATCATGCTTGCAAATATCTTATAAAGTGACACTATATGATAATCATTAGGTGTGCTACTTTTAGACTCCATCACTTGAATAAAAGTTTACTTTTCTGTTTGGAGACTTGGATCTAATGGACTACTTGCTTCTAGTTTTCAGAAGTTAGAGATATGCTGGTAAAGAGAGTTTATCCAGTTGCTTTTGAATATAACATAAAATATTTCTAAGCAGCAGTATTATTTAGAATGGCAATATCGTTGAGATGATATTTTTAGAGATGACTGGTAATTCCAAAAAATTATTATAGACTTAGCTTTGTGGATAGAAAAAAAAACACATTTTTAAAAACAATTCAGTAAAGAAAGGATATTAAATGAGTACATTTTTTAGCATGCTAGTGCAAAGGAGATCTCCAAAAATGCTTAAAAAGTATTAACATGTCCACCAGGAAATAATGTATAATTATTAGTAGTAGTTTACAACAACGAAAAAAATGCAAATGCTATTGCCAGTTGCTATTTTGTATAGAAGTATTCACCTGAAGAGGATTTTAAGAAAATAAATCATTCAACTATTTTCTAATATAGTTTTCCATATGTTTGCCTCCTCTTATGGTTTGTTTGCTGAAAGCAATTTTATTGGGTATTATAAATTCATGAGCACCATATAAAATCTTTGAGAGCATGATAATATAGTACTATTTTAAGAGTCTCCAAAGAACAATCTTTTAAAGAAGCATTGCTCTCTTTTAATATAATAACACATTATTTTTACTTGAAAAATTAAATTTTCAGTTAAATTAAAACAGAGTCTCCCTGTAGATCTATTGAGTCTCCCACAGTAGAATATCTATAGAAATATATGGGTCAAGTTATTAATTCTAATCTTCAACATCATGTAAATATTTTGTGGTTTAAGCAGACAGGAAAACGGTTAGAACTATGTGCTTACCCAACTTAACTGGCTTAGTTATATACAAAAGGAGTAAAAGTTATACTTCACTTAAGAAATCTTATTTCTACTGCTGAAGTTTGACTAATGTTTCACTAGTTTATTCTTTGTCAATCAAAAAATCAATCATAATTCAATCAATTAATGTCCAAAGGCTAAACAGCTAAAAAAAAAGGGGGGGGGCAGGGGGGAGCATAAACAGAGAAAATTTACTGCTACCTGTAAAAGGAATATTGAAATTCAGTGTGTTGCAAAATAATAATGATAATAACCAAAGCGAATTTTCAATAAAAGAAGTCATTTTCATATTTTACTGCTCCATCCAATGAGTATTTTAAAATTATTTTCAAAGTACATATGTATTTGCAGGTTTGTCTCCTATTGTTAAGATTCTTTTTAGGTAAATTTTTTTATTCTAGTTCTTACATTATAATTATATTATTACATGTAACTAAGACAGTGATTTAATTAACATTTAATATGGTTTCCTTAATACCTGTCATTTTTATATTTAATAAGTTTGCTTCTTACATTTATCAATAATTGACTAGAAGCATGAATTAAAAAGACTTCCAGAGAGTCCTTTTTTTAAAAGTAGTAGAGCGATTTTTTTAATACATATTCTATTGATTTTTTACAGAGAGGAAGGAAAAGAAATAGAGAGTCAGAAACATCAATCAGCTGCCTCCTGCACACTCCCTACTGGATATGTGCCTTCAACCAAGGTTCATGCCCTTGACCGGAATCGTACTCA
The DNA here is from genome assembly GCA_027563665.1 of Antrozous pallidus. NCBI lineage: Eukaryota > Metazoa > Chordata > Mammalia > Chiroptera > Vespertilionidae > Antrozous > Antrozous pallidus. The sequence continues at coordinate 91,583,755 of CM050514.1, forward strand.
GGACCCTTGAGTCCACAGGGTGATGCTTTATCCACTGAGCCAAACCTGTTAGGGCCAGAGGCTCTTTTAAGAAGTAATGCTTCTAGTGTCTAAATGTTCATTGTTTATACTGCCTGAGCTTAGTATAATTAAAGATTCCCCATGTGAGTTATTCAGTTTATGTCCAGTGAGGACAATGAGAACTAAATGATGACATGGAGATTAACAGTGTAGTATATTTTAACATATGTATATTTTAATTGAATGTTCAAGGTCATGAATTACCAATTTTAACTGATTTCTCTTACACAGTTGTGGGAAAAACTAAATATGCAGCAATTGCATATAGATAAAGGAACAATGCTTATTGTAATACATATTAATATTTTTAAGTCACAACCTTTTCCATGAAAATAAACATTCAAAGAATGAAGAAACCATAAAAGAATAAAAGTTAATATTCAAAATGTTTTAAAGTATCTTATATGTAATGTACCTTCTGTATGAAGCATAACATATATCCCATATAATAAAGGCTAGCTAATATGCAAATTGACTGAATAGTGGAACAACCTTTCACTATGATTCACACTGACCACCAAGGGGCAGATGCTCAATGCAGAAACTGCCCCCTGGTGGTCAGTGCAGTCCCCAGGGAGAGCGCCACTCAGCCAGAAACCAGCTCATGGCTGGCAAGCTCAGAAGTGGTGGCAGGTGCCTCTCCGACCTCTGCGGCAGCACTAAGGATGTCCCACTGACAACTTAGGCCTGTTCCCTGTCATTGGGACATCCCTTGATGGCTGCTGGACTGTGAGAGGGCACAGGCCGGGCTGACAGACCTCCCCCACAAATGCATGAATGCCATACACCAGGCCACTAGTCTTATCTAATAAAAGAATGCTATGCAAATTTACCGCATCTCTGCTACACCCACAAGCCATACTCACGAGCCAATAAGGAGCAAATATGAAAATAAACCCCAACCAAGGTGGCTGCAACTACTGAGAGCAGGAGGGAGGCTTGAGTTTCCCTGGCAATGGAGGAAGTGAAGCTTTCCACCTGCCCTTGCCAGCCTAAGCCTTCACTCAATGCTACAAACTTTCAATTATAGAAGATACATTAAACCCAATAGAAATGGTGGCAGCCACAGAGCTGGAGAGAGCAGAGGCTAGGGTTGCCCCAGCGATGGAGGAAGCCAAGATTCAGCAGCTCTGGTCAGCCTAGGCCTCCACTCTAGGCTACAAAGTTTCAATTATAGAAAGTAAATGTCCCAACAGAAATGGTTGTCACCACAGAGTGTGCAGAAGGCTTGACTCTGCTATAGGCTACAAAGTTTCAATTGTGGACACTCTTCAGGGCAAACCAGCTGACTCCCACCCATGTACCAGGCCTCTATCCTATCTAATAAAAGAGTAATTTGCAGATTGACCATTACTCCAACACACAAGATGGCTTCCCCTATGTGGTCAAAGATCCTGTCCCCATGTGGACACAAGATGGCCACTACAAGATGGCCAGGAGGAGAGGGCAGTTGGGAAGGACCAGGCCTGCAAGGGAAAGCAGTTGTGGGCGATCAAGCCTGCAGGGGAGCAGTTAGGAGTGACTAGGCCAGCAGAGGAGAGAAGTTGAGGGAAAACAGGCTGGCAGGGAGCAGTTAGACATCAATCAGAATGGCAGGGTAGTGGTTAGGGGGTAATCAAGCTAGCAGGCAGAAGCAGTAAAGAGCAATCAAGAAGCCAGGCAGGCGAGCAGTTGGGAGCCAGCAGTCTTAGATTGTGGAAGGGATGTCCCAGATTGGAGAGGGTGCAGGCTGGGCTGAGGCACAAACCCCCCCCCCCCCGTGCATGAATTTTATACACCGGGTTTCTACTATCAATAAAGTAAAATATATTTTTAATGAAAATAAAAAGCAAAAATTTCACTTGATGATTAAAAATAAATTTTTGTTTTCAAAAAACAAGTTGATTAAAGAAAATAATAATAATGAATGGATGAACAAGTAGACAAATGAAGATAGAAAAATAGATGTTTCAGGAGTATGATAAAAATTTGAAATTGGGAATAAATATATCTTCTATTAACACAGCTAGAATATTAAGAATTGGAATAGACAAGTAGCACAAAGAAATTGAAATCTACAATAATAAAAGCATAGTATGTTAACTAGACCAGACAGCTGAATGACCTTCTAGACATCATTTCAGATGTCCTTCTGGACGAAGCTACAGCAGCAGCGGCTGAGGCAGAAGTGTTTAGAGGTGATCAGGCAGGCAGGCAGGTGAGTGGTTAGGAGCCAGTGGTTCTGGATTTGGAGAGGGATGTCCCTGCAGGATTGGGTCTAAATCAACAGTCAGACATCCCCCAAAGGTCCCAGATTGTGACAGGGGGCAGGCCAGGCTGTGGGACTGCCTTCCCCCATGCATCATTTCATGTACCAGGCCTCTGGTAGTAAATAAAATCCCTCAACAAACAAAATAATAACCACACGATTTTATCAGGAAGTTTTACCAAACTCTCAAATAACAATAATTATTTTATATTTTTTCCAGAAAATGATAGTCATTGAAAGAAAGAAAGAAAGAAAGAGAAAGAAAGGTAGAAAGAAAGAAAATAAAGCTGATTGATAAAAAGCTTGTATAGCCTTGATACCAAAGTTTGATCATGTTATTAAATTAATTAATTAATTAATTAATTAATAAAAAGTTACTTGTAGCAAAGTTGCAAAAAATCTAAATATAATTAGTCAATCAAATCTTTCAATGTATTAAAATTTAATTAATCATGATGAATAGAATTTATTCCATAAATATAAAGATGGTTTAAAATAATAAAATATCAAATAATAAAATGTCTTCTACTTTGACCAAAGAAGAAAATTTTTATCTAACAACCAAATATATGAACAACAGAAAATTTTTGACTATAGGAATGTATAACATTTCTTAGAATATCAAAATGATGCAAGATCTCTTAGCCTGTGAAGAGTATTTTACAAAACATTTCAACAAACATACACTTAATATGATTATAAATTTTGGAAATATTTCCTTAAGATTGTCACTATAATAAAAATATCTACCATGTGTCAGTTTTTTTAATCTTTATTGTTCAGTTTATTAATTACATTGTTCCCCCTTATTTTCCCCCTATAGCTCCCCTCCCTCTGGTACCCATCCCACCCTCCGCCCTCACCTCCCCCCTAACTGTCCTCTCCCATAGTTGCATGATTTTTGTCCAGTCTCTTGCTGCACTTCCCACACCCCTTTTCTCCCTAAAAATTGTCAGTCCATTCCCTCTCTATGTCCATGATTCTGTTATATTCACCAGTTTATCCTGCTCATCAGATTATTAATTCACTTGATTTTTAGATTCATTTGTAGATAGATGTGTATTTGTTATTCATAATTTATATTTTTACCTTTTTCTTCTTCCTCTTCTTAAAGAATATCTTTCAGCATTTCATATAATATTGGTTTGGTGGTGATGAACTCCTTTAGCTTTTTCTTATCTGCGAAGCACTTTATCTGACCTTCAATTCTGAATGATAGCTTTGCTGGACAGAGTAATCTTGGTTGTAGATTCTTGCTATTCATCACTTTGAATATTTCTTGCCACTCCCGTCTGGCCTGCATCGTTTGTGTTGAGAAATCCGCTGACAATCGTATGGGTGCTCCCTTATAGGTAACTAACTGTTTTTCTCTTGCTGCTTTTAATATTCTCTCTTTATCTTTTGCTCTTGGCATTTTAATTATGATGTACCTTGGTGTGGTCCTCTCAGGGTTCTGATATATTGGGGTTCGGTGGGCTTGTTGGACTCCTAAGTCAATTTCTTTCACCAGGTGTGGGAAGTTTTTGGTCACTATTTCTTCAAATAGGTTTTCATTGTCTTGCTCTCTCTCTTTTTCTAGCACCCCTATAATTTGGATGTTGGTATATTTGAGGTTGTCCCAGAGGCCCCTTACACTATCTTCTTGAAAAACCTTATTACTGTGGTTTTGAACTCTATGTTTAGTCGTCTTTTTTCCTCCATTCCTTTCACACCTGATTTCTTTCCATGTCTCTGCATTGTGGCTGCTTTCCTGAGTTGGTCCATTAGCTGTGTGTGATAGATGTCCTCTAAGGGACAGTGGCTCAGCCTCCCCAGTTACCTGAGGTGGATACTCTTATTGCAATCCTTTATGGGTTGTACAGTATTGTTGAAGTTAAACCCAGATTATTATTGTTAGACTAGGAGGGTTTGACCTCCAGGCCAATTGACAAGTAAGCTGTGTTCAGGTTGGATGGGCAGAGTCTCCGGGCTGAGCAGGCAGCGTCAGCTTCACCCAGGTGGCCCGTGGGACTCTGTGCCAGGTGGTAACGGCTGCACGCACCTCTGAGAGAAAGCCGCTGCTGGTCTCCACCCACTGCCAGACAATTCTGCCTCTCCCCAAATGAGTCCGCACACCCAAAGTCTCACCCAGGGTTGCAAAGAAAAAGCAGTCCGGTGGTCTCCCAAACAAGGGGACAAGTCACAAGTGCTCTCTCTGTGGTTGCGCACTTCTGTCCCCAAGTTCACACACAAACTGCTGTTTCCAAGCCTACGTGCACTCTCCACAAGCTCGCCCCCTCCACAGGCCCGCGGACCTCTGATGCGCCTGGGTTTCAGCGTGCCTTCCTTGCACCTTGCCTGGAACTGGGGAATCAATGCAGTGGGACGCCTTTGCCCTCCCTGTTGGAGAATACCGGCTGGTTTTGCAGCTGCCCATCCTTTCCACTTGTGCGCGTGCACGGCTCCGAACCTCTGACTCTGCGTGTATCTTCAAGGCTGTGCTCTGCCACTCCTCTGAGTCACAGTGTCCTATCTTTACTTTTATTCGTGGAATTTTCACTCAGCCAGCTTTCCGGTGATTCTGGATGATGTTTGTTCTGTTGTTAAGTTGTGGTTTTGAAATTGTTGTGTGGGGCAGCAAGATAGGTATTTACCTATGCCGCCATCTTAGTTCCTCTCCAATGTGTCAGTTTTAATACAGGGCAACTTCTAAGTTCTATTTTTTAAAGCTGTATTTCACTAAAAATAGGAGAAGTATATTATAGAAATTAACTTCATATAATAAAGGCTTAAAAAAAGAATATTTTTTAGATCTTATATATTTCTTTGTTGTCTTGGATCCACAGGGCAGTTCATTTGCTGGTCTTGCTTATTAGTATCTCTCCTGCAACTGCAGACAGATGACAACAGTGGAGACTGAAGTCATTTGGAGTCTCAACTGAGATGCTAGAATGGTTGCTCCATAAGTCACAAACCTTCTCCTCCAAGTTTACCTCTTGATTGCTTTATATTATGTTCCAGCACAGCAGTCATATTTCTCACATATCTGTACTCTACAGTCCAAAACAGAAGTTGTCAAGATTAGTTTAAGGTTTATATTAAAACTAGAGGCCCGGTGCATGAAATTCATGCACAGGGGGAATGGTGGTGTCCCTCAGTCCAGCCTGCACCCTCTCCAATCTGGGACCACTCAAGGGATGTCCGACTGCCCGTTTAGGCCTGATCCCTATAGGATCGGACCTAAACCTAAACGGGCAGTCGGACATCCTTCTCACAATCCAGGACTGCTGGCTTCAAACTGCTTGCCTGTCTGCCTCCCTGATTGGCCCTAACTGCTTCTTCCTGCCAGCCTGATCACCCCCTAACTACTACCCTTCCAGCCTAATTGATGTCTAACTGCTCCCCTGCCAGTCTGTTTGCCCCCAACTTTCCTCCTCTGCTGGCCTGATTACCCCTAACTGCCCTTTCCTGCAGGCTTGATTACCCCCATCTGCCCTCCATTGTAGGCCTGATGGCCCACAACTGCCCTCCCTTGCAGGCCTGGAACCGTCCAACTGCCCTCCCCTGCTGGTCATCTTGTGGTAGCCATCTTGTGTCCACATGAGGGCAGGATCTTTGACCACATGGGGGCAGCCCCCTTATGTGTTGGAGTGATGGTCAATCTGTGTATTACTCTTTTATTAGATAGGTTAGAGGCTTGGTGGATGAGTGGAAACCAGCTGGTTTGCCCTGAAGGATGTTCTGGATCAGGGTGGGGGTTTCCTTGGGCTGTGGGGTGGCCTGGGCGAGAGGCCTGTGGTGGTTTGCAGGCTGGCCATGCCCCCCAGTACCCAAGTGGAGGCCTGGGATCTGAGATTAATTTATGTTCTACAATTAAATCTTCGTAGCCTAGAGCGGAGCCAAGCCTTTTGCTCGCTCCTTGGCTACAGCCATTTCTGTTTGAAATTTTGTAGCCTAGAGTAGAGGCCTAGGTACTAGGGCTGCAGAAGCTTGGCTTCCTCCATCACCCAGGCTACCCTAGCCTCTGCTCTGTCCAACTCGGTGGCTTCCACCATTTCTGTTGAGATTATATATCTTCTATAATTGAAACTTTCTATTATTGAGTGGAGGCCTAGGCTGGCAAGGGCAGGTGAAAAGTTTGGCTTTGTCCATTGCTGGAAAAACCCAAGCCTCCCTCCTGCTTTTAGTGGTGGCAGCCTTCTTGATTGGAGTTTATTTGCATAATTTGCTCCTGATTTGCTGATGGGCACGGCTGTGGACGTGACTTGATCAGAAGTACGGTCAATTCGCATATTACTCTTTCATTAGATAGGATGAGTATAGTATCATTTCACACTCTTCCATTGACTAAATAGTCATAGGCCAGCCCAGGAAAAAAATAGGCTTTATTTCTTAACTAAAGGCCTGATGCAAGAAAATTCATGCAAGAGTAGCCTTTCTTCCTCCAGCTGCCAGCACCTGCTTCCCTCCAGCACCTGGGACCCAGGCTCCCTCCTTCAGCCTCCTCCAATTACCTGAAACCCAGGCAGACTTCCCTTGGGCCGCCTGCAGGCACCCAGGGACCTGGCTGGCTTCCCTCTGGCCCCGGCTTCAGCAAGAAGGATGTTCGGAATGACATTACCCTTTTATTATTATAGATATTGCAGTGAGGAAAAATGTGTGCATATGCTCTTTAAAACATGTTTTATTTCTCACTTCAATAGAAATTTATATATCAGTGTTAAGCATATTGAGTTTTTGTGGGTATTTTTGGTGGGGGCAGGGTGTTTTTATTGTTTTCTTTCCAATTAGTGGGAGGAATTTAAGATATGAGGTAAAAAGTCCCAGATTTCAGTTCTATCTCTCTCATAAGTTTTTTTATAAAGATTAAAACTGAGCTGTAGTATTTGCATCTGTAAATTTGAAAAGACCATATATTCCCTACTACAAGTGGGAAAATGACTTTAAACACGTTTTTAAAGCATTTTTATTTTATTTTAATGAAACTATTGAAAATTCTAATTACTTTAATCAGTTAAGAGTTTTTAGAAAGGAGTATCACAATTTTCAAATGATCATCTGTTTCTATTAATATAATGATGTTTTCTCATTAGATGTATTAATGCAATAGTTATAAATGCATAGTCTTATACTGAGCCATTCTTGCATTTCTGTATTGAAATCCTACAATCAATGAATAAAATTCTTTGGTGAATTGTGTTTTAAAAATTGTTTATGTAAGATTTCCACATCAATAATTAAACATGAATACACTCTGGAGTTATGTGGTGAGTTTATGTAATATTTTCACGTTTTGGTAGCAATGTTATTCTAGCTTTGTAAAAAGTATTTTGGAAGTTTTTTTTTCTTCTTCTGACCCAGGAGAATTTAAATTATGTACTGATTCTTCCTTGAAATTGTGGAAGAGGTCATCTAGGAACACATTTGGGCCTGTCTAGTATTTTTCACATATTTAGAAGTCTGAAAAAATTATAGTTTTGTTCTATAGTGATTTCTCTATTTGTTTTTTTTTTAAATATGTACTGGATTGATTTTTCTCACTTTTATAGAAAATATCCTATGTAATAAAAATCTAATATGCTAAGTATCCGACCGTTCATTCAACCATTTGGCCAGACACTGTGATGCACACTGACCAACAGGGGGAAGACACTCTGATCAGTAGGTTAGCTTGCTGCTGGGGTCTGGCTGATCGGGTCTGGCCAGACACATGCAGGAGCCCTTCTGCAGTGCCTCCCCAGCCCCAAATGTTTACTGGCAGGGTCTCTCAGCCTGGCCTGTGCCTTCTCCCAATTCTGGACCCTTCAGGGAATGTCAAAGAGCCAGTTTCAGGCTAGCCTGCAGGGATCCCACCAGTGCACAAATCTATGCACTGGGTCTCTAGTATAATCTATCTATCCTATCTAATAAAAGAGCAATATGCAAATTGACTACACTTCCAATCAAGCCACACCCACAGCTATGCCCATTGGCCAATCAGGATCAAATTATCCAAATAAACCCCAACCAAGATGGCTGCAGCCACTGAGAATAGAAGGGAGGCTTGGATTTCCCTGGCTTTTGGCCTGTTGTTGCCAGCCTAGGCCTGCACTCAATGCTACAAAGTTTCAATTATAGAAGATACATAATCCCAATAGAAATGGTGGCAGCCACCGTTCTGGAGAGAGCAGAGGCTAGGGTTGCCAGAGCAATGGAAGAAACCAAACTTCTGCACCCCTAGCCTAGGCCTCTACTCTAGGCTACAAAGTTTCAAGCAGAAATGGCTGTTGCCACTGAGCGAACAGAAGGCTTGGCTCTGTTCCAGGCTACAAAATTTCAATTGTAGAACATAAATTAATTCCAGATCCCAGGCCTCCTCGCTGGGGGGTGTAGCTGGCCGGCAAACCACAACAGGCCCCTTTCCCAGGCAGCCTCATGCCCCAAGGGAACCCCCACCCTGATCTGGGACATGCTTCAGGGCAAATCAGCTGGCCCCCACCAATGCATCAGGCCTCTATCCTATCTAATAAAAGAGTAATACGCAGATTAACCCTCACTCCAACACACAAGAGGGCTGCCCCCATGTGGACATAAGATGGCGACCCAAGTTGCTCACCAGGGAAGGGTAGTTGGGAAGGAACAGGCCTGCAAGGGAGGGCAGTTGGGGGTGATCAAGCCTGCAGGAGAGGGCAGTTAGGGGTGACCAGGCCGGCAAAGGAGGCAAGTTGGGGGCAAACAGGCTGGTAAGGGACCAGTTAGACATCAATTAGGCTGGCAGGGTAGTGGTTAGAGGGTGATCTGGCTGGCAGGCAAAACCAGTTAGGGGCATTCAAGGAGACAGGCAGGTGAGCAGTTTGGAGCCAGCAATGCCAGATTGTGAGAAGGATGTCCAACTGCCTGTTTAGACCCAATCCTACTGGGTTTCAGGCCTAAACGGGCAGTCAGACATCCCTTGAGTGGTCCCAGATTGGAGAGGGTGCAGGCTGGGCTGAGGAACATCCCCCCACCCCTGTGCACCTATTTAGTGCACTGGGCCTCTAGTCCTATATAATAAAAGTCTAATATGCAAATTGATTGAACAGTGGAATGACCAGCAGAACAACCAGTTGGTTGTTATGATGTGCACTGACCACCAGGGCCAGATGCTCAATGCAGGAGCTGCCCCCAGCCTGCAGGCCCCAGGCAAGCCAAGACAGGTGTCAGCTGGGACCTCCCAAATGCCCTCACAGATCAGCCCTGATTGCCAACCAGGCCTATGGACCCTACCTGTGTGCAAATTTTGTGCACTGGGCCTCTAGTATATATATATATAAAAGCCTTAGCAACCATTCGACTGGTAGCTGTTACACACACTGATTGCCAGGGGATAGATGCTCAATGCACAAACATGGAGACATTAAACAGACTGATAAATCTCAGAAAGAAGGAGGGAGGGGGAAGGACAGGAAGAGATTAACCAAAGATATCTTATATGCATTCTAGAGACTCAGTGCATGGATTTGTGCACCAGTGGGATCCCCAAGCCTGGCCTCTAAGAATCAGGATGAACCTGGCCAGGCTGAGGGACCCCATAGTGCATGAATCCATGCTTTGGGCCTCTTGTCCTATATAAAAAAGCTTAATATGCTAAGTTTCTGGTCATCTGGTCAGCCATTCAACCAATCAAAATATAATATGCTAATGATATGCTAAGGCTGCTCAACCATGCACTATGATGTGCATTGATCACCAGGGAACAGAAAATCAACCAGTCGACCAGTCGCTAGGATGTGCACTGACCACTAGGAGTCAGAGATTTGACTAGTCAACCAGTCACTGTGACATGCACTGACCACCAGGAGGCAGACACTCTGACTGGTAGGTTAGCTTGCTGCTCAGCGAGGACTCAGCGAGCAGGGCCCAACATGCCCTGGAGCCCTCCTGTGGTCCCTCCCCTGCTGGCCAACTTCCCACGTCCCTTCCTGGCCCAGATTGTGCACCTATGGGGTCCCTTGGCCTGGCTTGTGTCCTCTTGTAATCCAGGATTCCTCAGGGGAGGTCAGAGACTCGGTTTTGGCTCAATCCCACATGTCAGGCCAAGGGATCTCACCAGTGCATAAATTCATGCACCAGGCCTCTAGACCTATATAATAAAGAGGCAACATGCAACTTAATCCTCATACCCTCACAAGATGGCTGCCTTTGACCAGGCTGGCAGGGGGGTTAGTAAGGGATTAGCAATCACCTGAACAAAAAAGTTGCATGGGACACCAGGCCAGCAGGGGGGCCATGACGGGTGACCAGGCCAGCAGGGGGGAAGTTAGAGGTAACCAAGCCATCAGAGGGGGGTAGTTGGGAGCAACTAGGTGGGCAAGAGGGGCAGTAAAAGGCAACCAGGCCAGCTTGGAGGGGGGAAGTTAGGAGTGAACAGGCCAGCAGGGGTGGTGCAGTTAGGGGCAAGCAGGCTGGCAGGAGGGGCAGTTGGGGGAAACCAGGCTGGGAGGGTGGCAATTGGAGTGATTAGGCTGGCAGGGGGGTAGTGAGGGGCAACTAGGCCATTGGGGGAGCAGTTAGGGGTGACCAGGCTGAGAGAGGGGGGCAGTTGGGGTGATCAGGCCAGCAGAGGGCAGCAATTGAGGGCAACTGGATGGGGAGGGCAGTTATGGGCAACCAGGCAGGCAGGCAGGCAGGTAAGCAATTAGGAACCAGCAGTCTAGGATTGTGAGAGGGACATCCGACTGCCGGCAATCGGACATCCCCTCGGGGTCCTGGGTCGGAGAGGATGCAGGCTGGGCTGAGGCGAATCCCCCATGCACAATTTCACACACCAGGCTTCTAGTATAAATATAAAAAGCATTTATAAAAATGTTTATAAAATTGAGTAAAATTCTTCAGATCTGTCTATTCTAAACTATAATTTTGTATATTTTGGCTTTCTTTTTTTTTTTATTAAACTAGGAAGCAGTTTATCTATAAAAGAATCTCATTTGTTATATAAGGAAGTAAAAATCTGGAATAGAAAACTTATCCTGGAAAAATACTTTGGGGATGTTTCACTAGAAGCCCCATATATCATTTCTCAATAAATCCAAGAAAGCTAAGTTTTCCTTAAAAATTAGAAGAGATTTCTGTTTTTTGTTTTTTTTAGTGCCAGATAAAATATTGGTTTACAGTTGAAACCAGATTGCATGAAAAATAACTATATTTAAAAACTAGAATCATAACTATATGCAGTGGACCAATATGCTCAGCTCCTATTATAAAAGGCAGAGGGAGGTGTGATTGGGGTAACAAAAAATTCTTCTACCTCATCCCTTGCTCATTTCAGAACATATTTGTAGAGAACAGTGAAGAAAGGGTAGAAATTCTTCAGTGCTATGAAACTTAAAAAATAATTTAGTCAAATATCTTGTCTGTTGGTTCTAAATAATTTTTCTCCTATTGGTCCCAATTCTATAGATTTGGAACAGATTTATCATAATTTAGGATTTCTATATATTTTTGTTCCATTCAAGATAATATTTATCTCTCTGTTATTTATGTTTGTTTTCTGTGGTTTATAATGAGATTTAGAAGTCAAAAGAAATCAAATTAAAAATGTTTTATTCCTTTACATTTAAAATGAAGTTTGTTATTCAATTTTATTATACTTTAGGTAAATATGACATCTTATTATTTTATTAGAAAGTACTATATATTAGTAAACCCAATATTTTGAATTATAGTAGTTTATTATGGTGATCATTAATTTGCTAATTATTTTTCCTACATTTGACTTCTAAAGTTAAATTTATATCAACTTTAGAATGTCAGCAATTTAACATAATTTTGACTTTTGAAATGTTAGTATGTGACAATTCTGTCCCAATGTAAAAGTACATTTTAAGTGTACTATTCACAAATACTAACAACATTTAAAGGATTAAATGAGGAGCGGCGGGGCGGGCTGACGCTGTCGGGTTCATGAGGCTGTGTGCAGAGTGAGCTGAAGATGAATCCCAGAGGACTTGGCTCTCAGCTAAAGGACAGTATTCCAGTTACTGAGCTATCAGCAAGTGGACCTTTTGAAAGTCATGATCTTCTTCGAAAAGGTTTTTCTTGTGTGAAAAATGTACTTTTGCCCAGTCATCCTCTTGAATTATCAGAAAAAAATTTCCAGCTCAACCAAGATAAAATGAACACTGAGAAAAATCCAGGGTCTATTTGCTCCACTAAAATTGCAAATGGAATTCGAGGCTATGCAACAGGTTCAGCATCTTCCATTTCTTCCAAGTTCAAACCTTTCACTGGATACTTTGAGAGGTAATGAGGAGACTATTGAATTTGAAAATATTCTTAATGACCCATCACAAAATGAACTGATGGGAGAACCACACTTGATGGTGGAATATAAACTTGGTTTACCGTACCGTACTGAGCTGACCATGGAAATGGAGGGGCTACATCTTGTTTATAGTCATCTTTTTGCTATAATTTTATGTATATGACATTAAAAGTACTGACACATGAGAAAAAATAAAGTATTAAATGAGATATTCACTAAAATAGGTACAATTATTTAAATAAATAAGAAAAGTATGAGAAACCCAAAGTTCAAATACCTATATTTATTCTCAAGCTTATAATCATGTCAAAATCTCTTGCTGTTGGCTCAGTGGATAGTTTGTCAGTCTCCAAACTGAAAGGTACTGGGTTCGATTTCAGTCAAAGGCATGTACCTTGGTTGCAGGCTCCATCCTGGCCCTGGTCAGGGCAGGAGGCAACCAATTGATGTGTCTCTCTCAGGTCAATTTTTCTCTCTCTGTGTCTCTCTTCTCTTCTACCCTCTTTAAAAATCAATAGAAAAATTTCCGCAGATGAGAATTAATAGCAACAACAAATTTATTGCTGGTTTTGTTTAAATTACTATCATACAAACCTTTTCTTCTGTCATATGCACTCAATCTAATTTATTTTCCTAATCTCTAGATTTACTAATGTTTATAATGAGAACAAGGATTTTATTATTAAAAATTTTTCAATATTTCCTTAAAATTATATCTATTTCTCAATTAACATTTTTATTATTCTCTTAGAATACTTCTCTTTTCATTTTTTAAATATATTTTCTATTTGATTTCAGAGAGGAAGGGATAAGGAGAGAGAGACAGAAACATCAATGACGAGAGAGAATCATTGATTGGCTGCCCTCTACATACCCACGCTGTGGATCAAGTCTGAAACCCAGGCATGTACTGTGACTAGGAATTTGAACTGTAGCCTCCTAGTTCATAGGTCAAAGATCAACCACTGAGCAACATTGGCAGGTACTCTTTTCATTTTATAATTCACTCTGATATCCTATATAATAAAGAGGTAATAGACAAATTGACCTTCACACCCTCATGTCACAAGATGGCCACCCCCACGTTATCACAAGATGTTTGGCATGGCAGGGCAGTTGGGGGCAACCAGGCCTGCAGGGGAGGAGATGTGGGGGTGATCAGGCTATAAAAGGAGGGCAGTTAGGTGTCAATCAGGCCAGCAGGGGAGCACTTAGGGGGCATCAGGCTGGTAGGTAGAAGCACTTAGGGGCAATCAAACGGGCAGACAAGGTGAGTTGTTAGGAGCCAGCAGTCCAGGATTGTGAGAGAGATGTCTGACTGCCGGTTTAGGCCCGATCTCTGTGAACTGGCAGTTGGACATCCCCCAAGGGGTCCAAGATTAGAGAGGGTGCAGGCTGGGCTGAGGGACACCCACCCCCAGTGCACAAATTTTATGCACCATGCCTCTACTTTATGTATGAGAATTTAGTAAGTGCCAAAATTTGTATTCATTTGCTATAAAAATAGTGCTGAGCAAGTTGAATACAATCTATTCCTGTGTGGAAATTAAAATAAGAAAGTTATAATACACTTAAAATTATAATGTAGCTTTATAAATGCTACAGTATAGGAAGTACAAGGCCTAAGATGTCATACAGAGAAAGCTGGAGTTAGATGGTCATAGAAAATAAAAAATAAAGACTAGACCACCAATTTACACCATACACAAAAATAAACTCAAAATGGGTCAAGGACTTAAACATACGACAGGAAACCATAAAAATACTAGAGGGATCCATAGGCACAAAAATCTCTGACATATACCAAAGGAACTTCTTCACTGATATTGCTTCTAAGGCAATGGAAACTAAAGAGAAAATAAACAAATGGGATTACATCAAAATAAAAAGCTTTTGCACAGCAAAAGAAACCATCAACTGCTCGGGAGAACATATTTGCCAATGTTATCACCAAAAAGGTTTTATATCCAACATTTATAGGAAATTCATACAACTTGACAAAATGAAGATAAACAACCCAATAAAAAATGGGCAACAGACCTAAATAATACTTTTTGAAAGAACACAGAAGGAAGGCCAAGAGGTATGAAAACACGCTCAAAGTCACTAATCATCTGAGAGATGCAAATCAAAACAACAATGCAGTATCATCTCACACCTGTCAGAATGGCTATTATCAACAAATCAACAAATGACAAGTGCTGGCCAGGATGCAGAGAAAAAGGAATCCTCGTGCACTGCTGGTGGGAATTCAGACTGGTGCAGCCACTGTGGAGAACAGTATGGAGTTTCCTCAAGAAACTAATAATGGAACTCCCATTTGACCCAGTGATTCCACTTCTAGGAATATATCCCAAGAAACTAGAAACACCAATCAGAAAGGACAAATGCACCCCTATGCTCATAGCAGCATAATTCACCATAGCTAATATTTTAAAACAGCGTAAGTGCCCATCAGCAGATAATTGGATTAAAAACTGTGGTACATCTACACAATAGAATACTACGCTGCAGTAAAAAAGAAGTTCTTACCATTTGCAACAACATGGATGGAGAGCATTATTCTAAGTGAAATAAGCCAATCAGAGAAAGATAAATATCACATGATCTCACTCATTTGTGGAATATAATGAACAACATAAACTGATAAACAGGTATAGATCCAGAGATAGAGAAACGTCAATCAGAATGCCAAACTTCAGGGAAGGTAGGGGACAGTGGAGGTTTGGGGTGAGAGATCAAACAAGAGACTTGTATGCATGCATATAAGCCTAATCATTGGACGCAAACAACAGGAGGGTGGGGGCATGAGTGGGAGGTAGGGGGTAATGGGGGAATAAGGACACATATGTAATAACTTAATCAATAAAGAAATTTTTTTAAAAAACTTTATGAATGAATTATTATCTTTGCATAGGATCTATGTTAATTTTCTCTGCATAGTTCTACCTTCTGTGCAATTTCTGGCTTTCCAGGCAGAGTTTATGCTTTAATTCTGAAATCTGGTGAATTCTGAATTAATAGGTAAATTTTCTATTTTTTCCCATTTGCTCTTCCATTTTTTTTTTCATTATTATTGTATCTTAAGACAATTATTTCCTCACAAAATGAGGTTAATATAAGCAGGGATGGGGAACGTCAGCCTGAAGGCCATATAAGGTGTGTGAAATCAGTTGGTCTGGCCCTGCCAAAGCATTAAGGGTGAGTTAATTAAATGTTTGACCAAATATAGCAGGCTAATTTTCAAGTGGGTAATTTTGTATGTCCCATGAAAGATGTTATAAATATCCAAGTGGACTTTGGCAACAAAAGTTTCCCACCCCTAATTATAGAGACAAAGTTTAATGAAGAAACCATAACATTATAGATGGCAAAGTCACTCACTCTTTCCCCAATGGGATCTCAGTTTTAGGTCCGTGGTCTTACTCATGGGAGTCTATTAGCTTTTCAAATACTGAATGGAGGAAAAAAAAACTGGTATACTTTCCAATAATGTGGGAAATATTGACTTTAGAGACTCTCTCCAATATTAAATATCTGGTTTTCTATTTCTGGACCTTTTACAAAGTTGCTTTTGCAGTTTTGATTAATGGAAAAGAAGTTAATTAATTTAAATGATCAAAAATTTATTTAGGGGTCACAGTGAGATGCTTAAGATACTAGAAAATATAGAATGTAGGGTATTGAAAAGAAATTAATGTGGGTGACTCTGGAGGTAAAAAGGTCAAGGAGTATGACAGATAAATAACTTAAGTGTAACCCAGAAAAATGGACGTGCTTCTGTTCTTAACAAGTTTTGTTAAATATATGTCAAAGTCTTTACCAGATTAGAGTGAATTGTCTGGAAGCTATCACATGACAGCAACAAGGAGGGGTTAGGTAATATATATGAAAGAATTAACAAGGTACTTGTTTTAATGATCTGGATGGATGGAACAACATGGAGCTGGAATAACATCAATCACATCTCATGTTTTTGAGTTTTGAAATACAGCCGTTTTTGAACATTTTCTGGCAAATAAATTTTCTCATGAGAGTGGGAGTTTCACTTAAGACAAGGATGTTAAAGAAAACATTCATTGAAGTGTTTGCAAATTGAGGGAAGTTTGATAGTTAGGAAGCTGTGATTCTATTGGGCACAGTGAAAAGTTTTGTATGATGGAGTTGTACAAATAGGCTGGGGTTGAGTCTGGTTCAGGAACATTAACTAATTAGGTGATGATGTTTTAGAGAACCCATAATGTGAGGATTACATGTTTTTGCTGACCTATATAGCAGGGATGGGAAAATGTCTGAAGTGAGTCTGAAAAGTTACCTGAAGGACAGTGGTCACTAAGCTTAGAAGCTGGTGGGCACATTTCTTCTGGCTGAAAAGATTAGAATCACAAAAGCTATATATTCCTCTTGCTAACATGTGGAGTTAGAGCCAAAATACAGATTCACATTCTGAGGGGGTAGAGGAGCGGGTGTATGTTAAATTCAAATGCTACCAGCAGCATCAGTATCAATAATATAGCACATCACATACTACCTGCCATAGTAATGTTCTAAGTGTTTTATAAATATTAACTATTTAACCTTCTCACCAACTCTAGGAGTTTGTATCTACCACCGTTACTATATTATCGAGGGTAAATTGGAGAATAAGAGATTATGTCACTTCCCTAGGACCTAAGAACTTTGGTAGAGCAGAGATTTCAAATCTGGAAGTTTGTTTATAGTTATTTTGTTTTAAGATTAATAAAAAAGAAAAAAAGAATGTTTATTAATTTAAATGTTAATACAAAAGTTGAAGTTGTAGAGGCAGAAGAAAGAAGACATGTATACCTGGCAAGGGTGGATAGCTACAATCAATATCCCACTTCCCTTTATTCTTTCAAAGAAGTTAAATTTGATTACAGATTGTGATGTTTCCTATTTCCCAGTCCTCCTTGTATTAGGCATGGCCATATGACTATATTCTCTCAAGGAGTAGAGTGTGGAGTAAGAAGAAATTGGCATAAAGGAGTTTACTCAGTTGGAAGGAAGAACACTTTTGTCTTCCCATCTGTCTCCTGCTTCTGGCTATCAATGCAGACATATAGTTGGAGTCTAGTAGCCACACTGGGCCAGGAGGTGACCTTGAGACATGGCACTGAAAAATAGGATCCTTGTTCCTCAATGATACCCTGGAGCTATCAGACTATTCTGGACTTTCTAACACTGGAATTATTTTATATGCAAAAAGAGTACTTCTTGATTTAGCCATCATTTCAGAATTTTTCTATAAAATGCAATCAATCATCATGAAACCCAGAAAGCATGGTGTCCAGAAGCCAGTAAAAGAGACTATTTTTAAAATGAGGGAATTACAAATTGGTAATAACAGAATAGTCAGAGATGTCAATTACAGCAGAGGGAATATAGTCAATAGTAGAGTAATTATCTATTTATGGGTCCAGGTAGGTATTTGAATTGGGTAACCACTCTTAAAGTATATGATTTTCTGACCACTGTGCTATACATCTGAAACTGATACATAATAATATTTAATGTAAATAAAATGTAACTAGAACTAAAAAGTATTTTAAAAATAAAGGAGGGAAATGTGAGGTTCTTTCTTAGTGATAAAGTAACTTGATAACTGAACTATGTTTATTGATTAAGCATAGGAGGCCATTAATTAATAAACTTAACAAAAATGTTTTTAGGAGCATTAGAGTTTAAAGTTAAGACAGTAGATTGAGTAAAGAGAAAGTGAGAAATGAAGATTATATATATATATATATTATCTGAAGCTTGTGTGTGAAGGGCAATATAGAGGTGGGGTGGCAAATGGAGGGAGATAGAGTCCATAAAGATCACTATTTTTGGTTTGTTGGTTTTTGCTTTGTATTAAGGGGAAAATAAGGTAGAGCATGTTTGACTTACTTTCCACATTAGAATCTGTGTTTTGGGGGGAGGGGCATCTCCCTCTCCCTCTCCCCCTCCCCATCTGCCTCCGCCTCCACCTCTGCCTCTGCCTCTCCTGCCTCTGCCTCTTTTTCTCCCTCTGCCTCTTCTTCTCCCTCTTCAGAGCAGTCTGACAGCCCAGAGAAATATTTTTAAATGATATAAATTTTTATTTATGTGTGATGTTGTAAGTAAAATTTCTAAATAAAGCAAAAGCAACTTTAAGCTCTCTCAAATGAGATACACATAACAAGAGAGAAACGTGTCACACCTTATAGTTCAGAATATAAAACAAGTTTGCCTCTGCATACCCTTGGTGCCTTGCCAGCACAGCTAAGGGTTCGGCTAGCTTGAGAGAGGGCCGGCAAAGGATGGAGAAAAGACAGACAAAGAGAATAAGCTGGGTCTAGGTGGATCTTCTGTGCCTGACTGAGACCACAGAACTGATCCAGACTCAAGCTGATGCTTTATTTTATAGTCAGAGGTAAACAAGGTAACTTACAATGTTCTTATAAGTTTCACTTGTTTTGGCAGCACTTGCTGCACCTCCCACAGCCCATTAGCTACCCAGGAAAAATTTAGGGACCAGTCACAAGATCAAGCTTAATTATGCTAAGAGGGCTGTGCCCTCTAAGCTGGGACTTTTTTGCAGCTTTGCCAGCAGGTCAGTCCTAGGCTGAACCCTATAACCGCTCCCTACAGCCTTTATTCTATAAACTCTTTCTGGAATTACTAATTATATCAGATTATTTATAATAATAAAAAATATTTAGACTATAATAAGAATCACTTTAAAATTTTACTTGACTTCCAACTTTAAATAAGAGTTATTATAAGAGAATATTTTGGTAGTGAAATGTCTGAAATTGAAACTAAGAACTTCATGGTGAATTTGAGAAGGAAGATTTCTATAAAAAAAGTTTATGCCAGAAAATTCTGTAATAGACATTTTTTTATCAGACTGTTAAAGTTTCCCCCAAAACAAATAGTATAAGAAATGAATTTATCTCATTTTCTGTTTCCTCTCAAAACAGTAGTTACATATATTTTTTAAAACCTCCATTTATATCATGTGCTTCTCAGAACATGTTTATAACTACAACTCTAGAAAAGTATAAGACTTTCATTGAGCTGGAAAAAAAATCTGCATACTAAGCTCTTTGCAAAATTAAATCTATATATTTATGTTTGAAAATATGAAAAATAAATTAAATATTATATATGAGAAACTAATAAACGCAATATGAAGGCAATAAAAAAGTAATGCAGTTGCTTAAAGATTATGACTAAAGTTCTTTATCGTATAAAATAATTTTGAGGAAAATAAAACCACTTTTGTTTATCACTGGTTCTATCAACCTTCCATTAACAAATCCTTCAATAACGTTCCTAGGGACTGCACCAGCCCTGGGTGTCGCCCTTAGACATAAAGGAATGTATGTGAGCATGAGGTGTGAGGCGTCTTCTCTGTATGGCCTTACCAGTGCTTTTATATATATACTAGAGGCCTGGTGCACAAAATTCGTGCATGGGGCGCAGGGGATGTCCCTTAGCCCAGCCTGCACTCTCTCCAATCTGGGACCCCTCAAGGGATATCCATGTGCTTGAAGAGGCCCAATCCCGGTAGGATTGGGCCTAAATGGACAGTTGGACATCCTTCTCACAATCCAGGACTGCTGGCTCCAAACTGCTCACCTGCCTGCCTTTCTGATTGCCCCTTACCACTTCTGCCTGCCAGCCTGATCACCTGCTAACCACTACCCTGCCAGACTAATTGAGGTCTAACTGCTCCCCTGCCAGACTGTTTGCACCCAACTTCCCTCCTCTGCCAGCCTGGTCACCTCTAACTGCCCCTCCTGCAGGCTTGATTGCCCCCAACTGCCCTCCCTTGCAGGCCTGGTCCCTCCCAATTGCCCTCCCCTGCTGGCCTAATCGCCCACAACTGCCCTCCCTTGCAAGGCCTAGAACCTCCAATGGCTCACCCTTGCTGGCCATTTTGTGTCCACATGGGGGTAGGATCTTTGACCACATGAAGGCAGCCTATTGTGTGTTGGAGTGATGGTCAATCTGCAAATTACTCTTTTATTAGATAGGATAGAGGCCTGGGGCATGGGTGGGGGCCAGCTGGTTTGCCCTGAAGACTGTCCCAGATCAGGATGGGGGTTCCCTTTGGGTGAGGGGCAGCCTGGGAGAGGGGGCTGTGGAGGTTTGCAGGCTGGCCATGACCCTAGCAACCCAAGCAGAGGCCCTGGGATCTAGGATTAATCTATGTCTACAATTGAAACTTTGAGGCCTGGAGCAGAGCCAACCCTTCTGCTCACTCCGTTGCAGCAGCCATTTCTGTTTGAAACTTTGTAGCCTAGAGTGGAGGCCTAGGCCAGGAACAGCACGCTGAAAGCTTGGCTTCCTCCATTGCCAGGGAAACCCAAGCCTCTGTTCTCTCCAGCTCAGTGGCTGCCACCATTTCTGTATCTTTTACAATTGAAACTTTGTAACATTGAGTGGAGGCCTAGACAGGCAGAAAGCTTGGCTTCCTCTGTTGTTGGGGAAACCCAAGCCTTCCTCCTGCTCTCAGTGGTGGCAGCCATCTTGGTTTTGGTTTATTTGCATAATTTGCTCCTGATTGGCAGGTGGGTGTAGCTTGTGGTGTGGTGGAAGTATGGTCAAATTTGCATATTACTCTTTTATTAGATAGGCCGAGGGGCCCTGTGCATGAAATTTGTGCACTGGGGATGGGTGTTCCCTCACACAAACTGTGAGCCTTCAGGGGATATTCTACTGACTTCTCAACCCTGGCCGAAGCTTTAGTCCTTGGGTACCCAGTCATCACCCTGCAATGGGGCTGATGGCTAGCTCTGCTCGGCCACCTTGGCCCCACCCACCTGGCCCTGGCCTTAGATCCAGCCTCTGGCATCCACCTGGCAACTGCCCAATGACTGCCCAGCCCCAACGGCCCCTTGCTCACCAGACACCTCAGCCCACCTCCCCAGCTCAGGCCTCATCTCCGATGGTGATCACCCAGCCCAGGGGCACCTCACACTCAGCAGCCACATGCGCCAGCTGCAGGCACCATGTGCTGCGTCGGCCTCCCATCCCACATGCCGCACCGCACCAGAACGGCCTCCCGTCCTGCAAACCATGGCCCCAGCCCCCGCTGGCCTCCTTTTGTGCTGTGGCCCCACCCCTGACAGCCTTCTGTGCTTCCGCCCCACCCTCCAGCCTCACACTGCTGGGCTCCGCAGCCTGCCTTGCACCACTCAGCCCCGCCCCTTGTGCCAGTCGGCCCCACCCCTGCTCCTGATTGGCTGGCAGTATAGCAAAGGTATGGCCAAATTTGCATATTATTCTTTTATTGGATAGGATAAAACTGGAGGCCCAGTGCACAGAATTAGTGCACAGGGGCCAGGGGGATACCCCTCAGCCCGGCCTCTCTCCAATCTGAGACCACTCGAGCACTGGCAGGAGAGGAGCCTGCAGAGACCCAGTCTCTCCCCTCTGAGCCTAGTTCATAGGACCTTTCAAATGCAGACACTTAACTCGTGGCTGGGGAGAGGGAGAAGGTGTGGACCCTTGGAGTCTAGGGAGAGTGGGGGGGTCCAGGAGAGGTGGCAGTGAGTCTGGAGCCGAGTCACACCTGAACCCAGGACCTAGGCAGCCACTTTGTCCTGAAGAGATAGCCCCTCCCTCCAGTTTCCAGGCAACCAATACAGGCACAGCCAGATCCCACCCTGAATAGTACAAAGGATTTGAGAGGAAAAAAATCCAAATAATCCCTGAGAGTTCAAAGGGATTGGCCTAAAGACAGTAAAGAAGACTGGAATCTTAAGCCAGCCAAAGGAATACTTCACTTTCTCATTTTTAAAATTATTTTATCTCTTTTTTAATTCTTTTTTCTTTGTTTCCCAGTTTTTATTTGTTGCTTTATTTTTTATTTCTTTTCACATTATTTTTCTATCACTCTATTTTATTTTTATTTGCTATTTTATGCCATTTTTTAAATCAAATTTTTGTAAATTTATTACTACTATTATTTTCTTCTTGTTCTATTTCTTCTTATCCACCCATCCCCTTTCTACTTCCTCTACACTGAACTGAGGACCTTCCCATATTCATCCAATTCTTAACCTTATTTTCTGTATATAAGCTCAAGCTCAACTGTACAGATTCTTCCCCCACCCTGTTTGCTGGATGTTTGGTGCTTGTATTTTTTTTTTGGTTTATCTATTGGTTCTGTGGTGTCTTCCATATATATATGGAAAGCAAGCTACCCTTTGACCAGCTCAATGCTTTAGCCCATGGCACTGCAACCAAGCAGCAGACCTGTGAGCATCCTGCTCCTGTCCAAGGAGCAGCAGCCTCGTGAGCAGTCTGCCCCAGGCCTAAGAGCAGCAGCCTCACATGACTGGCCCCTGTCCAAGGAGCAGAAGCAGTACAATTGGCCCACTGCTGCATCCGAGGAGCACCAACGAGCAAGCAGCCTGCTCCATCTGAGGAGCAGCAGCCGCAAGAGCAGCCCGCCCACATTTGAGGGGCTGCAGCTGTGCACAATCTGCACCCTGCACCTGTCCAATGAGCAGCAGCTGCACAAGCAACCTTCCTTTGTTTAAAGAGCAACAGCTGCATGAGCACCCTGCCTTCATCCGAGGATCAGCAGCCGAATGAGCAGCGTGCCCCCAACCAAGGAACAGCAGACACACATGCAGCTCACTCCTGCCCAAGGAGCAGCAGTCACACAAGCAGCCTATTCCTTGTCCAAGGAGCAGCAGCTGTGTGAGCAGCTCACCCCCATAAGAGGAACAGCAGTGCTGCAAGCAGCCCCCCCATTTGAAGAGCAGTAGCTGCCTGAGCAGCCCACCCAGTCTGAGGAGCAGCAGCAACACACAACCTGCACCTAGCTGACAAGCAGCAGCTGGGTGAGTGGCCTATGCCCATCTGAGGAGCAGCAGCCACTCGAGCAGACTGTCCATGTCTGAAGAGCGGTAGTCCTGTGCTGTCCACACTCGTCCGATGAGCAGTAGACACACACAACCTGCACCTGTCCTACGAGCAGCAGCTAAGAGAGTGGCCTACCCTGGTCTGATGAGCAGCAGCTGTGAGAGGAGCCTGCACTTGTACAAGGAGCATCAGATTGGCAAGCAACCTTCTCCTGTCCAACAAGTGGCAGCCTCACAAGCAGCCCACCCCATTTGAGGAATAGCATCAGCATGCAGCCTGCCCCCATCCAAAGAGCAGCACTCCACCCTTATTCAAGGAGCAGCAGCCAAGTGAGTAGCTGGCCCCCATCCAAGGAGCAGCGGACATGAGCAACCCATCCCATATGAGGAGCAGCAATCTCATAATCAGCTCACCTTCATCCAAGGAACAGCAGCTGTGTGAGCAGCCTCCCCCCCACCAAGCCAGAGGAGACACCACTGCTGTGAACAGCACCCACCAGAGGAGCTGCTGCCAACTGAGGAGCAGCCACTTGAGCGACAATCTGAGGAGGAACCACAGCCCAAGGAGCCACTGCCACCCAAGGAGCAGATCCTGCACAACTCACCATCCAGATCAGTTGGTGAGACCAAAAATGGATAGACAAAGAAAAACCCAAAAGAAAGAAAAGGAGGAATCGCCAGAAAAGCAGCTAAGTGACACAGAGGCAAGCAATATGTCAGAAAAAGAATTCAGAATAAGGGTCATACAGTTCATGAATTGGATGGAGGAAAAAATCAACAACTTATGTGAAAATCAAGAAGAAATGGATGAAAAAATCAATAACTTATGTAAGAATGAAGAAGAAATGAAGAGTGATATAGTTGCAATAAAAAACACCATGGGAAGTTTCAACAGTAGACTAGGAGAAATAGAGGAGCGAATTAGTGAAATAGAAGACAGGGAAGCAAAACACACCCAAACTGAACTGCAATTGGAGAAAAAAGTTTAAAAACAGGAGGAGAGCCTAAGGGAGCTATGGGACAACATAAAACAAAACAATATACAAATAATAGGGGTACCAGAACAACAAGAAGAGGAACAAAGTTTAGAAAATCTATTTGAAGAAATAATGTCAGAAAACTTCCTTGATGTGGTGAAGAAAAAAGCCACACAAGCACAGGGTGTTCTAAACAAGATGAACCCAAAAATACCCACACCGAGACACATCATAACTATGATGGTAAATATTCAGGACAAAGAAAGAACCTTAAAGGCTGCAAGAGAGAGACAGTTACATACAAGGGAGCTCTCATTAGATTATCAAATGATTTCTCAACAGAAACACATAAGGCCAGAAAAAAAAATGGAAGGATATTTACAAAGTGATACAAACCAAGAGACAGAATTGAAGAATACACTATCCTGCAAGACTATCATTCAAATTGAAGGGGAAATAAGGAGCTTCACTGACAAAAAAAAACAAACAAACAAACAAAAAACTAAGGGAATTTATCACTACCAAGCGAGCAAAGCAGAAAATGTTAAAGGAAATGGTGTAAAAAGAAGAAATAAAGAGGTAAGAAAGAATAGTCACAAAAAAACAACATTGGCTATAAACAATTACCTTTCAATTATAACTTTAAATGTAAATGGACTGAATGCTCCAATCAAAAGACATTGAGTGAGGGAATGGATAAAAAAAATGACCCATATATATACTGTCTTCAAGAGACCCACCTCAGAAAAAGGGACTCACATAGACTTAAAGTCAAGGGATGGAAAAATATATTTCAGGCAAATGGAAATGAAGAAAAAACTGGGATAGCAATACTTATATCTGACAAAATAGACCTCAAAATGAAGGCTATAACAAGAGATATGGAATCCCATTTTATAATACTAAAGGAATTGATACAAAAAGAGGATATAACCCTGATAAACATATATGCATCCAATGCAGGAGAACCCAAATACATTGAAAAACTCTTAGAAGATATCACAGGAGAGATCAATAATAATACAATTATAGTAGGGGACTTTAATACACCACTGACATCACTAGATAAATCCTCTAGACAAAAAATCAGCAAAGAAATAGCAATTCTAAGTGACTCACTAGATTAGATGGACTTAATTGACATCTTCAGAACATTTGACCCCAAAGCCACAGAATATACATTTTTCTCAAGTGTACATGGGCCATTTTCAAAGATAGACAACATATTGGGTCACAAGCAAAGTCTCTCCAAATTCAAAAAGATTGAAATCAGCTGAAACTGATTTGGCTCAGTGGATAGAGCATCAGCCTGTGGACTGAAAGATCCCAGGTTTGATTTTGGTCAAGGGCATGTACCTTGGTTGCAGGTACATTCCTAGTAGGGGGAGTGCAAGAGGCAGATGATCGATGTATCTCTCTCATCGATGTTTCTGATTTTCTATCCTTCTCACTTCCTCCCTGTAAAAATAAATCAATAAAGTATATTTTATTTTAAAAAGAATAAAAAAGACTGAAATCATATCAAGCATTTTCTCAGACCACAATGGCATAATATTAGAAATAAACTACAATAAAAACAGTCAAAAATTCAAATAATTAGAAGCTGAATAGCATGTTATTAAACAGTGATCTAGTTACCAAAGAAGTCAAAGAAGAAATTTAAAAAAACACCAGAAACTAATGACAATAAAAATACAACAATCCAAAACCTATGAGACACCATGAAAGCAGTACTGAGAGGGAAGTTTATGGTACCACAGGTCTACCTCCAAAAATAAGAAAAAATGGTAATAAATCATCTAACTCTACAAATCAAAGAATTAGAAAGAAGGCAACAAGAAAAGCCCAGAGTGAGTAGAAGGAAGAAGATAATAAAGATCAGAAATAAATGACATAGAGACCAAAAAAGCCCATAAAACTAAACAATACAAAAGATCAATGAAACCAAGAGCTGGTCTTTGAAAGGATAAACAAGATTGATGAACCTCTAGCCAGGCTTACCAAGAAGTAAAGAAAGGACCAGAATAAACAAAATCAGAAATGAAAGAGGTGAAATAAGAACAAACCCCACAGAAATACAAAAGATTGTTTAAAAAATACTTTGAACAACTCTATTCTAACAAACTAGACAATCTGGAGGAAATGGACACATTCCTAGAAAAGTACAACTTTCCAAAATTCAATTAGGAAGATTTTAATAATCTCAATAGGCTGATAACTATGGAAGAAATTGAAGCAGTCATCAAAAAGCTTCTGGTGAACAAAAGCCCAGGGCCAGACGGCTCCGCAGGGGAGTTTTATCAAACATTCAAGGGGGAACTAAAACCTGTCCTACTAAGACTATTCCAGAAAATTCAAGAGGAAGGAACACTTCCAAGCTCCTTCTATGAAGTCAGCATCACCCTAATACCAAAACCAGGCAAAGACAACACAATAAAAGAGAATTACAGGCCAATATCCCTCATGAACATATAGATGCCAAAATCCTCAACAAAATTATAGCAAATCAGATCCAGCAGTACATCAGAAAGATTATATACCATGACTGATGTAGGATTTATCCCAGGGATGCAAGGATGGCACAATATCTGCAAATCAATAAACATGATACATCACATAAAAAAATTAAGAGATAAAAATCACATAGTCATATCAACTGATGCAGAAAAAACATTTGACAAAATCCAACACCATTTCTTGATAAAAACTCTCAGCAAGGTGGGAATAGAAGGATCATATCTCACCATAATAAAAGCCATATATGACAAACCCACAGCCAACATCATACTCAATGGGCAAAAACTAAAACCATTTTTCCTAAGAACAGTAACAAAACAGGGATGCCCACTTTCACCACTATTGTTCAACATAGTACTGAAAGTACTAGCCATTGCAATCAGACAAGAAGAAGAAATAAAAGGTATCCAAATTTGAAAAGAAGATGTAAAACTGTCTTTATTTGCAGATGACATGATATTGTACATAGAAAACCCCAAAGACTCCATCAAAAAATTATTACATTTAATAATGAATTCAGCAATGTAGCAGTATTCAAAATTAATGCCAAGAAATCTATGGCATTTATATACACCAATACTGAATTTATAGAAAGAGAGACTAAAATAAAAACCCATTTATCATCATACCAAAAAAAAATTAAGAGACATACGAATAAACTTAACTACAGAGGTAAAAGACTTATAAACGGAAAATTAGAGCATACTAATAAAAGAGATAGATGAAGACATAAACAGATGGAAGAACATACCATGTTCATGGATTGGTAGAATCAACATCTTGAAAATGTCCATACTACTCCAAACAATCTAATGATTCAATGCATTCCCCATTAAAATACCAATGACATATTTCGCAGACCTAAAACAAACTTTCCAAAATTCATCTGGAATAAACCTGCAGCAGTCCTGAGAAAGAACAAAGGAACAGCCGGGTGCTGGCACAAGAACAGACATATAGATCAATGGAACAGAATCGAGAATCCAGAAATCAACCCAAGCCACTATGCTCAATATTTGACAAAGGAAACGTGAACATACAATGGAGTCAAGACAGTCTCTTCAATAAACGGTGTTGGGAAAATTGGACAGATATATGCCAAAAAAAAATGAAACTAGACCACCAACTTACAGCATACACAAAAATAAACTCAGAATGGATAAAGGACTTAAACATAACACGGGGAAACCATAAAAATAGTAGGGTATTAATAGGCAGCAGAATCTCAGACATATGCAGAAGCAATTTGTTCACCTACCCTGTTCCTAGGGCAATGGAAAATAAGAGAAAATAAACAAATGGGGCTATATCAAAATAAAAAGCTTCTGCACAGCAAAAGAAACCATCAACAAAACATCAAGAAAGCCCACTCCATGCAAGAATATATTTGCCAATGTTATCACTGATAAGGGCTTAATATCCAAATTTACAGGGAACATATTAACTTAACACAAGGAATAACCCAATAAAAAATGGACCTAAATAGATACTTTTCAAAAGAAGATGAAAGGAAGGCCAAGAGGCATATGAAAACCTACTCAAAGTCACTAATTATCCAAGAAATGCATATCAAAACAATGAGATATCATCTCATACCTGTCAGAATGGCTATCATCATGAAATCAACAAACAACAAGCTCTGTCCAGGATACGGAGAAAGAGGAACCCTTGTGCACTGCTGGTGGGAATGCAAACTGATGCAGCCACTGTGGAGAACAGTATGGCATTTCCTCAAAAAACTAAAAATGGAACTCCCATTTGACCCAGTGATCCCACTTCTAGGAATATATCCCAAGAAACTAGAAACACCAATTAGAAAGGACATATGCACTCCTAGGTTTACAGCAGCACAATTTACAGTACCCATCAGCAGATGAGTGGATTAAGGAACTATGGTACATCTACACAATGGAATACTATGCTGAGGTAAAGAAGAAGGATTTCTTACCATTTGCAACAGCATGGATGGAACTGGAGACCATTATGCTAAGTGAGATAACCCAGTCAGAGAAAGATAAATATCACATGATCTCACTCATTTATGGAATATAACAAACAGCATAAACTGATGAACAAAAATAGATCCAGAGACAGAGAAACATTGATCAGACCATTAAACCTCAGAGGGAAGGTAGGGATGGTATAGGTAAGGGAGAGAGATCAACCAAAGGACTTGTATGCATGCAAATAAGCCTAATCAATGGACACAGATAACAAAGGGTGAGGGCATGAGGGGCGAGGTAGGGGGGTAATGGGGGAATAAGGACACATACGTAACATCATAATCAATAAAGAAATTAAAAATAAATAAATAAATAAATAAATAAATAAATAAATAAATAATAAATTGACTGAGACCTGCCTTGTGTCGTAACTTGTGGCCTATCCTTGAAAATATTCTAGGAATATACATTCTATCCATTAAATCCACCTAATCTAGTATTTCATTTAAGGACACGATTTTCTTGTTGATTTTCTGTCTGAAATATCTGTGCATTGATTTCAATGGTGTGTTAAAATTCCATACTATGAGTCTTCTACTGTTGATATCTTCCTTTATTTCCATCAAGATTTGCTTTATATATTTAGTTGTTCCAATGTTGTGAATATAAATGTTTACCAGTGTTATATACTCTTGTATTTCTCCTTCTACCACTAGATAATGTCCTTCTTTGACTCTTCCTATAGTTTTTGAATGTCTATTTTGCCAGATATAATGATTATATGATTACTACCCCATCTTTTCTTTTTCACTTCCATTTGCAATAAATTTCTTTTTCTATTCTTTTACTTTTAGTCTGTGTGTAGCTTTAATTCTGACATATGTCTCCTATGGATAGCATATGTATTGGTCTTGTTTTCTTATTAATTCAGCTATCCTACTCTTGACTGGCACATTTAAGCCATTTTCATTTAAAGTGTTTATTGATAGATATGTATTTATTGGCATTATATGCTGTATAATTATGTTCTCCTGGTTTTGTTTTTACATTTTTCTTCTTCTTCTTAAGGAAGATCCTATGCCTCGAGCATAGGTTTGCCTACACCTTGGGCCTGTTCTAGGTGGCTGGGCAGCCAACAACTGAGGCTTGCCTATGTGTGGGGCATCGACAGGGCAGCCAATATCCCAGGCTTCCCCCTCCACCTCCCCCGGCCGGCCCTGCCCCTGATCAGTCCACACCACTCTGATTGGCCTGCAGCCCCTCCCCCTGGGTGGCCCCACTCTTGATCACCCCCCAACCTCCTGCA
Organism: Antrozous pallidus; assembly: GCA_027563665.1. Taxonomy (NCBI): domain Eukaryota; kingdom Metazoa; phylum Chordata; class Mammalia; order Chiroptera; family Vespertilionidae; genus Antrozous; species Antrozous pallidus. The sequence goes on from CM050514.1 coordinate 91,613,932, forward strand.
GCCCCTACCCTCAGCTTGCCCCACCCTTGATGGGCCCCTACCACTCCAATAGGCCTGAAGTCCCTCCCTACAACAGCCCTGCCCCAGATCACCCCCCTCTACCACAATAGGCAGATGAGACCTGCCAGCCAACTTCCTGCAGCTCCTCTCTCCATCCAGCCCCACTCCAGATCAGCCCTCAATCAGGGGCAGGGCTCACTGACCAAGCACCTGTGGCCCTTCCCCCCCGGCTGGCCCCACCCCTGATGGACCCCCACCACCCAATCAGCCCATGGCCCCTCCTGACACTAATCAGGGGTGGGACTAGATGGCCAGCTTCCCCCAGCCCCTCCCCCAGCTGCTGACCCCCTACTGGCCCCTCACCACATTTGGCCCCCAAGCCTGGCCCTGATCAGCCCCAATCAGAGTGAGCTGGCTGGCCAACCTCCCATCATCTCCTCCTCCTGACAGACCCAGCCCCATCCTCCGATTGATATTGGGCTGGCCGGACCCCACCTGTGCACGAATTTGTGCACTGAGCCTCTAGTATAATTATAAAATTCCAAAGATTTGAATGATGATTACAAACTTAATTCATTGCTCTCCTTATAACCCTAACTTATGTAAATCTTGTAAATTCTTTAAACACTTTAAAAATTCAGGTAAGCCTTAACTGGTTTGGCTCAGTGGATAGAGCATTGCATTGGCCTGTAGACTGAAGGGCCCCAGGTTGGATTCCAGTCAAGGGCATGTACCTTGGTTGTAGGCACATCCCCAGTAGGAGGTGTGCAGGTGGCAGCTAATTAATGTTTCTTTCCCATCAATGTTTCTAACTCTCCATCCCTGTCCCTTCCTCTCAATAAAATATATTTTTAAATGCCAATAAAATCATCATACATTGTTAGGATGCTTACAAATAAATTATTATATAACTGATAATACCATGAGATTAATTAATTTTTAAATTTTTTTCTTACTGTTATTTTTTTTCTTACCCAACCTAAAGAATTAGGGTTACCTTCTCAGAGTAGCTGAGCTGCACATAAAAAAAAAAAAAAATAAGGACAATACATGACCAGAGATAGTATTATCTGCTTTTCATGATGAGTCTACCCTAGTCTGGCATCCCTTTGGACAGTACTTTTTAATATACTAAATAAGAACTGTCTAAATATTTGAATTTTTCAGCTTAGGTTTGAGACTTTAATCTTATTATTTCTGACTTGGATTTGCTCAGTAACAAATATAGACTTTTAGAAACAATATAAAGTTTACTGAAACTAGACTTCTTTACCTTTGATCAACCAATTAGACCTACAATATCAATATCTTTATAATTTTGTTTTGGTGACTTGTTCAAGAAATATTTAATTGTTTTGACTTTATAAAAGTATTAGGTTATAATTTCTTCTAAAATTCAATTTTAAGATCTAACCTTTTATAATTGATTTTTAATTATATTTATCTTGCATATAAGTCAGAAATCTCATTTAATTTTTATCTATCTAGAGAGCAAGTTGTCCAGCAACATTTATCAAAGTCTTTTATTATTTAACAATTTATCTGTTTTTATATCCCTATTGTTTGCTAAATTGTCATGTATGTATTAACCAGTGTTACACATATTCCTGCAATAATAGTAAACTAAACACTATTACTAAATTAATAAATAATTAAGTCAACATTAGTACTAAACATGACAAAAATACTGTTTTTAATAATTATTACTTTAAAAATTGATATTTCATATCAATTGATATTTCCTAGAATTTCTTATTTTCTTCAAAATTGTTAGGGTTATTCTTGGTTCTCATTATTGTATATACATTTATTAAATTATCAATTCTTATGAAACCCTGAAATTAAAGTGAATTTATAAAACCACATTTTATACATTAATATCTATATAAAATACTTCCAAAATATCATCATTTAAGAGTATGAATTCATCATCATAAGAGTATGATGTTATCTTATATATCTTTTATAAAATTAAGGTCTACTTTATTTCTAGTTTTAAGGATTTATAATATAAATTTTCTTTATGATTTCAATTTTTTCTCCTCTAAACCCATCAGTTCTTATTTTATTGCTAAATCTTTTATTTTATAGGTTCTTATTCTATTTTATGGCTGTATTTCTTCAGTTATCACTTTAAATTCAAAATACATTTATTCTAAAGACTGTTTCACATTTTTTGATGTTTTCATCCCTGCTAGAGTGAATTCGTGTTTTCACTATTTGTTTTTACTTGTATTTTATAAGATTTATTCTTATGTTTCAGAATTATGATGGCATACATACCTTGAGTAGCATGATTTTAGCTTTTCTCTGACCTAGCTACAACTGCCTTTTGCTGTTTGAAAAAAAATCAAGCAATAGCTTGAACAAATGAAGAAGGGCTTGTTTTTCTCACATAACAAGGTATATAGAGGCAAGAAATTATGGCTGGTATAGAGCCCTAAGATGACATCTGGTTCTCTCTATCTTCATACTCTTGTCATCCATAATGTATGCTTTAATCCTTATGTTCTGAATACAATAACTATACCTCCAGATATTTCAGGCAGAAATAATAAAAATGGCCCACGGATTTTCTTCAAATAAGATTATATTTGGGCCAAGACATTTTTATACAAAACTAACACTCATCTCAATGGACTATAAAGGCATCATAACTTAACTTTAAAGGAAGCTGAGACTGTAAATACTTTTAATTATATAAGCTAAGGAGAAAAGGTTTGTAGTGATTGTTGAATAATTCAATTTGTAATCTCTGTCTCTGTTTCTCCTCTCCTTGGTTCCTTGTTTCACTGAGTGGATTCATTGCCTTATTTCATACGAAGCATTCTTCCTTCCCATTATCCCGTTTCAGTCACATAGACCTGTTTCTAAGCCCAGAGCTCACTAGGCCTGTGGCTTCAGCCGTCTGAACCACTGCTTTGTTCTATATTTGATCCATGACAAGATGTTTATATTTCAGAAACTTGGTATTATCTTTTATAGTTTTACTTTTTATTTTTACCTATTATTTTTATGGTTTTAGAGTAAGGAGAGGGATTGTTGAACATCTCTTTATAGTACAACCTTGACTAGAAGCAGACAAAGACTTTTTTGTTTTTGACATAATTTTCTTACATAATATTTTCAAAAACAGTATACCTTTTATCCCTTTTTCCCTTTTATTAAGATCACCCATAACCATAAAACAATTTTCATAAATAATTAACCTTAAAGCAAGACTATTCAACTACAGAATTTATTTGGATTTCATCTTTTTTTCTACTATTTTTTTTCTGTCCCAGGTTACAATTTATTTCGTTGTCATATCTCTTTAATCTCCTCCAAATTTTAACAGTTCTTCAATCTTCCCTTATCTTTCACAAGTATACTTATCAGTTATTTGGTAGATTGGCTTTCAAATAGGTCTTGCCTATGTGCTTTCCTTGGTGCATAATTTTAAGACATACACTGCCCATGAGTATTACTGGTCATGTTCATCTTAATCACATGGTCAAAGTGGCCAGGATTTTTCTCTGTACAGTTACTATTTTTTCCTTAGTAAATACTAAACATCTGGGGAAAGATAATTTTAGACTATACAAATATCATGTTTCTGTTTAACTCTTGCCCCTTAATTTTACATCTCTTAGTGAATCTTGCCTGGAGGTTTAGTGGTGATTTACTATTCCTTTTATTCTATCTACGCTTACTGAAATTTTTCCATCTGGAAGAATTTTCTCTACTTCCCAGTTGTTCACTTATTTATTTGTATCTGTACTGATTCTTTAAAATAAAACAATAACAACTTTGAAATATAATTTAAAAACCTAATTATTTCTTCTGTTGCTCAAGTTGTTTCACTTTCAACCACTGAGAGCTCTTCCATGTGGGATCATGCACCCTCTGTTGTGTTGTTGTTTTTGTATTTCTTTACTTTCTGGCACCACAAAATGCTCCAGAAAAGTTTTATATTTTTCCTACCTTAGTCCCGGAGAGCTTCTAGGTTTCCAAAAAGCCTTGTGTACTTTCACTAGAGAAAAATACTTAGAAACCATATTCAGGGAACTAGTATGCTAATTGCTCTGGGTTTCACTACTTCCACTCCTTCAGAGTTGATAGGCCTGGAATATATATGTCTGTAGATTACTGCATGCATACATGCACTCACTCATGCAGACATATGTAATTATCTCTGTATCTATCTATCCATATATATAATTTTAAAGATCACATTAATAATCAAGATTCCATATGTTAATGTTAGTTGTCTTCCTTTCCTTATTTGTAACTTCTTTCTCAGACCATAAGAAAAATTGGCTCTCGGTATCTACCTGTAGGTATAACCAATATAAATGATCTCAGATTTACTATAGTTTGACTTTCAATTTTTCAACTTTTGGATGATACAAAAGTGAAATTTATTCAGTATAACTCATATAGCATTGAATTTTGATAATTTCCCAGGCTACTTACATGTTTTGTGATGCCTTTTTATGATCTGAGGCAGCAACATTGAACCACAATTCTCAGTGAGCTATGAGATCACAAAGATAAACAACTAATAATTTATAGGGAATAGTGTTGCCAGCATTTTAAAAATATTGTGTGTTTATTTTTGCATCTCATTGTGTCTGTACAGTGAGAAGCAGAAGAGAAAGGCAATTACTCTTGGGATGAAACTCTAGATAGTTGTCTTACTGTAGGCTAATTTAAGTGTTCTGAGCAGGTATAAGGTAGGCTAAGCAAAGCTATGATGTTTGGTAGGTTATATTGGAAATAGTCTTAAAAGGAATGTATGCTTCATTATCTATAATAATAAAGGGGTAATATGCTAATTAAACCAGATATCTTCTGTACATCATCCTGGAAGTCCTTTCTGAGGAAGCCAGGGCTGGAGGTAAGCCAGCCCAGTTGCTTGCTGTTGGTGAGAAGAGGGAAGCCTGGGTCCCAGGTGCTAGAGGGAAGCTGGTGCCAGCAGCCAGGAGAAGGAAGGCCTACTCTTGCATGAGTTTTTGTGCATCAAGCCTCTAGTTTAAATATAAAATTGAAAAGTTGTCAGCTCCCCCAAAATTAACTCATAGAATAAACTTGCTTTTAATTGAGATGGGGAAGACTTCAGAAGGAACATGTTTGGGGTTGAGATAGGAATATAAGAACAAAGATAAGAGAATTTTGCAATCTACTAAGTTTAAAATATGTATTACTGGGAAGGAACCAAGATGGCGGCATATATAAACACCTATCTTGCTGCTCCACACAACAATTCCAAAACTACAACTTAATGACAGAACAAACATCATCCAGAATCACTGGAAATCTGACTAAGTAAAAATTCCACAAATAAAAGTGAAAATAGGACACTGTGACTCAGAGGAGCAGTGGAGGGCAGCAATGAAGATATTCGCGGAGCCAGAGGTTTGGAGCCATGCATACGCCCCAGTGGAGAGGGCAGGCAGCTACAAACCTGGCTGGCTTTCTCCAATGGGGAGGGCAAAGGTGTCACACTGCACTGATTCCCCAGTTCCAGGCAAGGTCCGGGGAATACACACTCATAAGAGGTGCAACTGGGCAGTGGGAAAGCAGACCTGGCGTGGCAGAGGTCTGTGAGCTTGTGGAGAGGGCAAGCTTGAGGAGAGTGCATGTGAACTTGGAACAGCAGGTTGCGTGTAAACTTGCAACAGAAGTGCATGACTGCACAGAGAAGACTCGTGACTTGCTCCCTCGTTCGGTAGACTACCGGACTGCATTGTGTTACAACCCTGGGAGAGACTTTGGGGGTGCAGACTCATTTCAGGAGAGGCTGAGTTGTCTGGCAGAGGGTGGATATCAGTGGCGGCTTTCTCTCCAAGGTGTGTGTAGACATTACCACCCAGCACAGAGTCCCTGGTGTCACATATGGCAGAGCTAATGCTGCCTGCTCAGCCTGGAGACTCTGCCCATCCAACCTGAACACAGCTTACCCTCACAATCAATTGGCCTGGAGGTCAAACCCTCCTAATGCTAACAATAATAAGCTGGGCTTAACTTCAACAATACTGTACAACCCATAAAGGGCTGCAGCAAGAGTATCCACCTCAGGGAACTGGGGAGGCTGAGCCACTGTCTCTTAGAGGACATCTAACACAAAAAGCTAATAGACCAACTCAGGAAAGCAGCCACAATGCAGAGAAATGGAAAGAAATCAGATGTGAAAGCAATGGAGGAAAAAAGACGACTAGACATAGAGTTCAAAACCATGGTTATAAGGTTTTTCAAGAGTCCCCTAGAAAAGGCTGAGACCTACAAGGAAATGAACAAGACCTACAAGGAAATGAACAAGACCTATAAGGAAATGAACAAGACCTACGAGGATATGAAGAAGGACTAACTAGAAATTAAGCATGCACTGACTGAAATAAAAAATATTATACAAAGACCTAAAAGCAGTCCAGAAGACTGCAAGAAACAAGTCAAAGATTTGAAATACAAAGAAGCAAAATTCACTCAGCTGGAAAAGCAAGCAAAAAGAATCCAAAAAATAGAAGATAGTGTAAGGGGCCTCTGGGACAACCTCAAGCATACAAACATCCGAATTATAGGTGTGCCAGAAAAAGAGAAAGAGCAAGACAATGAAAACTTAATTGAAGAAATAGTGACCGAAAACTTCCCACACCTGGTGAAAGAAATTGACTTAGGAGTCCAAGAAGCACACCGAACCCCAATATATAGGAACCCTAAGAGAACCACACCAAGGCACATCATAATTAAAATGCCAAGAGCAAAAGACAAAGAGAGAATATGAAAAGCAGCAAGAGAAAAACAGTTAGTTACCTATAAGGGAGCACCCATAAGATTGTCAGCAGATTTCTCAACAGAAACAATGCAGGCCAGACAGGAATGGCAAGAAATATTCAAAGTGATGAATAGCAAGAATCTACAACCAAATTTACTCTATCCAACAAAGCTATCATTCAGAATTGAAGGTCAGATAAAGTGCTTCACAGATAAAAAAGAAAAAAGCTAAAGGAGTTCATCAGCACCAAACCAATATTATATGAAATGCTGAAACATATTCTATAAGAAGAGGAAGAAGAAAAAGGTATTAATATAGAGGTTGGGAGGCATTGAACAGGCTGTCAAGCTACAGGGGGAAGGCTGGGGAGGGTGCGGGGCGGATGCTGGGGGAGATCAACCGAAGGACTTGTATACATGCATATGAGCATAACCAATGAATGAAAGACACTGGGATGGGGAGGGGGCAGGTGGGTACATGTGCTGGGGGGTAGGGGAGGCTTGGGGGAGTATAGTGGGGGGGGGAAGGAAAACATATGTACCAATATTAAATCTAAGTTATACTGCAAAAATAAATAAATAAATAAATAAATAAGGATCCTTTAAAAGACCAGGAAAAAAAATTGAAAATAGAACTCTAATATAAATATGGTGACTTATTTATAGAGGAAAATTTATTTAAAGTGGTTTTGAATTATAATGATTTTATTATTTATTCATAGTGGAATATGTTCTAAGGTAAATAAGTACATTAAGTGAAATTAAACAACATTCAATAGTCTACTGTTTCTATTAATATTGCTACTATTATATTGAGACTATGTGTGTGTGTATACACACACACACACACTCACACACACACACACTAATCATATTTTTTTTAAGTTAATAGGGTCAGTGGTCTCAGTACCCAAAAGATAAATACAAATATCAAATAAAATAGTATAAATAAAAATGTCATGTTAACCCTAAAATATATATATATGTGTGTTACTATTGGAGATATTGAGTAGGTAATTTAGAGTTATGATATCTGCACTGGAGATTCAAGTTTAAGGATTATCATCTAAGAGTTTGGAAGTGTGTGTGAAAATGAACATAGGTATAAAAAAGGTCCAACTACTAAATGTTGGGACACGATAGTATTTAGACATTACAGTAATGAGGAAGAAAGTAACAAATGAGACTGAAAAGGAAAAAAAGAAAAACAGGGACAGTAATACCAAGTAATCCAAGTAAGAATGTGTTTCAGGGAAGATGGGTTAATTAGTGAAATCCTACTGAAAATCCAACTAAGAAGAAGATTGAGAATTTTCTTAGCAACACAATCAGCTATAATATCATTGACTTAAAGTAATTTTGGTGTAACAGTGTAGGTAAAAATCAGGTTCGATACGGTATATAAAGGAACTCAGAAAAAGTATTTAGAGCATGCATAGCAACTTTCCTGAATGGTAACATAAGTGAGAAAATTAGGCAATAGCTGGAGCTGGAGAAAAATGAATTTCCTTTTTTTTTATGATAAAACATTCATTCTTTTTTGTTTGTTAACAGGAACAAGTTGGTAAATTGGAGAATTGGTCATACAGGGGACAAATGATAGATAAATATCCTTTTGTAGCTAAAAGATTGGATCAAGTGTACAAAGGGAGAGGTCTTAGATCCTGGCATAGAAAGCTCAAACAGAAAACAGTACATTTGTTGAAGGTGAGAATGGTCAAAGAGAAGAAACGTATAAAGTAGTAATCTTGGAGAGTAGGTATGATGATGGATTTAGGGCAACATTAAAAGTTCATTTGAGGTTTAAAATAAGACCTGTTAGTATGGTGCTTTTTCTATAACCACATTCGCCTGCAAGGATGCATGATTGGGTGGAAAATTGAATTTAACTAGAATTGGGGTTTTACCATAAAATTACAACAAAATGAGGATGTGGAAAGAAATTCATGAGAATATTTAATAGTGTTTATATTCTTGAACCATGAAAATTAAGGCAGATTAAGAAGCCATGAAGGAGACAATGGATATTAAAGTATTTGTAAGATCAGTGAATTGTGGTTCCTGATTGAATGAAAATGATGTTGGATTGAGAAAACTTAATGAGTGGGATGCTTGAAACAGATTTTTAAGTGTATGATAATAAAAAGATCTAGATTCTGACCAAGAGTGTAAGAGGCAGATGCATAATTAGGATGGGGAAATCATGGAGCTAAAATTCAGGATGTTAGAAGAATTATAAGAGTTTTAACAGGAGTACTATTGAAAAGGATCAAAGTCAGGCATCCAAATGACACTGATACAGAATTGAGAAAATGAGTGCACTCCTCCCCCCGCAAAAAAAGTCAGATAGTTAAAGATACTGCCCCATAATATGACATTTAAAGCTGACGGTGGGAGGAGACTTAAGAATTAGAGAGAAAATGTTTTGGAAATACCAGTAAGAAATAAATAGTGAAACTTCCCCTATTTTAAAAAGAGTCAAATAAGCCATTTTGAAGAAAAAAAAACTGTAGGATACAGTGTCAGAAAAGAATTGAATTTCTCCCAGTGAATGAGCTTACTGAGAAGGGAACGATCAGGGAAGAGTTGAGCATGTGATATAGAAAATTTTGCTTGAAACCAGCCAGTGTGATGCCATGGTTGAGGTGGTCATAGTTTGATGCCTGGTCAGGGCATATTATATGCCTTGGGTGAGAGTTCAATCCCTATGATAGGATGCAGGAGGCAGCTGATCAATTATTGTGGTTTTTTTTCATCTTTGATGTTTCTATCTCTACTCCCTCTTCTTTCATCTCTCTCTGGAATAAATAAAAATGTATTTTTTTTAAGTTGGGGTTTTTTGTTGTTGTTGTTTCTGAAACAAAAAAGAAGATGGACTGTAAAATAGGGCTCAGAGAAAAGGTTTCAGTATTTTGAGTTGGAGGTAAGAAGAGAAGCTAAGAAAGGCAGTGTCAGACAGGATAGAAGTGATGATGACTCTAAGTATAGATTTTTCTCAGTGACTAATTGAAAGAGCAAATAAGGTTAATACTAACATGATCAAGGCAGATAACAGTGAAGAGGTAAGCCCATTATCTTCTAATATTATGTCACTGATTTTTCAAAAAAGCTAAAATATAACATGCATTTGCATAGACAAAACATGAATGATACATTGAAATCTAAGAATTTTTAAAGAGGGAAATATATACTGGAATTCTACAGTGTATGAATGGTTATTGTCTGGATTTTTACAAGCATGACTACTTTATAATAAAATTTGTAAAACTCTATGAGCAGGTAACAACAAAGTGTGTATATAATGATGCCAGTTATGTTTATTAAAAAAATGTAGGGGAATAGAATGATAGCTGTGACCAGTTTAGAATGATAGACCAAATATATAGTAATTATCTCTCAGAGTGACATCAGAAGATGACATCAGAAGATATTAAACTTTCTAACTTTTGAATTTTTGTGACAATCATGTTTAATGAGAAAAAAGTAGAGACACAAAAACAGGGGGAGAAAAAATACAGTTCTGCTTATACATCCCATAAAATTTCTATAGAGAGAAACACACTGTCCATTTTTTTTACTCAAACATGTTTATTAATTACCAACCATATGCCAAGATTTCTCTTAGGCCTGAGCAAATGTAGTTTTCAAGATACTCAATATTCCTGCCTTATTTCCATTCTAGACCAAAAAACACTATCTAATAGAGATAATAAGTAAGCCACTTATGTCGTTTTAAATTTTTTAGTAGCCATCCTTAAAAAGGAAACTAGTAATATACTTTATTTAATATGTAATCAATGTAAATATTACTGATGAGATATTTTACAGATTTTGTGCCATCTTCTTTGCAATCACATGTGTTTTACATTATAACATCTCAATTTAAATGTTAAATTTTATTATATATATATTTGGTTCATATTGAGTTGATAAATGTACAGTTTAAAAAGTATATTTATATATGCAAATTGTCTTTAACATATTTCAGTTTCAAATAATAGAACCAATTACCAGGAATCTTTTGCTTTAATATTTATAGTCAAGTTAACAAAACTTTTATCTTTTATAGAAGATTTTTATTTTGAATATTGGTTTCAGCGCTATGTCTGTCCAAGTCAAGTACAGTTCTTAACTCGTGTCCACTCAGCTTAGTGCCTTTCAAATTTTTCATTTATGTTTAGAGAAAAAATGTATAGAATGCTGCCAAATATATTTAAAATCTGCATATGAATTCATGTTGGAAAATGTGTAGTCATTATTATTGACATGTACTATGAAAAGTTTTTATTTCAACATAAATTATTGTATCTGTTTAGCCAGATCACAAATAAGACTTTCCTTTCTTTGGTACTACAAATTTCACTTGTTCATATGCAATGTCATGTCAATGAAATGTATAATTCACACTGCCATTTATTTGGCTTAAATTTTTGGAATATTTGGCAAGTATCCTTTTTGTTTCAAGAAATTTTTGAATTAACAGCATAGTAAATTTTCTTTTGTCCAAAATCCAAGTGATAAAATGGAAAAAAACACAAGATCGTTAAATTCATAGTCTCTTCTCTATTTCAACAGGTTCTATAAATTGGCAGTGATATGTAACATGAATGATTTTTAACAACTGTATGCATTATATCTCTAATTTAATTTCCTCAGAAACTGAGCACAAATATTTTTAATATATAATATACAGTGGACTAAAACAATAAAGGAAACATCAGTTTTAATTCCAATAAATAATGGAATTTTGACCTGACATAAAAAAGCTGGAGAACTGTACATCAGGACAGAAATTAATTTTTCTTTATCTAGCTGAAATTCATTTGTTAGCATATGGAAAAGATTCAAAAACACCTAAGCTACAAGTTCCATTTTTCTGCACATGTCTTTGTCAACTTGAATGTTCTCTGAAGAAAAGTGCTCCCAAAATATTTATTGGACAGTGTCTCTCATAATGTATGACTCATCTAAAGCTAAGAAAAGTATTTGCAATGTTTCAAATATTGAATTAAGCATATTTTTATATTGACTGAAAATTTTTATATTCTAAGAGTCATTGTTTGATGGCTTAGTTGAAAATTTCACTTTTGTAAAATGTCATTTTTAGACTTTCCTCTTAAATTTATAACAGGTTTCATAATAGAAATAATTTCTTCATCACTCGATATAAAAATAATTTCTTTATTGTGCAAGAATACAAGACATGTTAGAGCCTGTCAAAATTAAAAATTTATATCCTGTTTAAAAACAAAATAAATAAAATTGGGAAAGAATTTTTCATTAATTTTTGCTGCTTTGACTTTTTTGTCGAATAACTTGAATTATTAAATTCTTTGTTTTAGATTTTTAAATTCTAACTTGAATATATTTAGAGTTGGCAAATTTATTTCATGTACTGCTTTTCAATAATTGGATTGTTAGGATTTAAATTGATCCTCCTATTTTGTTTTCTCATTACTGTTTTTAAAAAACTACTTTAAACATTTTTGCTCATAGTGCTTTAATTGGATTTTTTTTATTTTTGTTTTTCCTTTTCAATTATTTGAAACATCTGCTATTCTTTCCCTATAATAGTTGGTCATGTAATTTTAATGTCACACATTACATCTCAGAAAAGCTAATATGATATATTTTCTTTCCTTTTAAAGGTTACAAGATTATTAAAATGTTTTAAAGTTTGTTAATTCAATTTTTTAGTTTAGATATTATTAGTGGTTAGTAGTTTAAATTTACTTTATTCTTATGCTTCCAAGTCTTTATTAATTTGTGCGTGTTTGTTTTTTAATGAAGTCAATACTGACTTAGAATCTGTTAAAATCTGTTAAAAATAATTTTAAAATATTTTGTTAGACATTTAATTCTGATTTCAGGCAATCAATAGTGTTGTTACATTTTGACTGTTAATAATGTATTTGCTCACCCTAACCGGTTTGGCTCAGTGGATAGAGTGTCAGCCTGTGGACTGAAAGGTCCCAGGTTCAATTCTGGTCAAAGGCATGTACCTTGGTTGTGAGAACATCCCCATTGAGGAGTGGGCAGGAGGCAGCTGATCAATGTTTCTAACTCTGATCCTTCTCCCTTCCTCTCTATAAAAATCAATAAAATATATTTAAAAAATAGTAATATATTTTCTCAGTGTTTCCAAGTATTGTTCACTATATTATATTTAATTTTAACACAATGAACAAATAAACATTTTTGTATTGCCCTAATGCAACATATTGCAAGTGCCATATATCATAAAACTTTGGCAAACCTTCTTCCACTATTTTTCTATTGATTTAGTCATAGTGTTGTGGGCGCTTCTCACCGACACCAGAGATATGTTACAGGGCAGTCCCTTGAGCCAGTGGGAGAGGGTTTTTCCCAACCCCGATCCTTGTTTGCTCATATAAATGAATTTATATGAGACACCTTAACTACGTTATGAAAAGCCAATTTATTAAAGCAATTAAAACATGCACCTTTGTTGAAAACCAAAGCAAGCAAACCTATACATCTGGCTTATGAAGCACAGACAGGCTCTCAGCTAATAGGAACAGGGAGTTAAGTGGGGGTCAAGGTGTTATTTACCTTCTTCTCTATAGGGCTCAAAATTCCTCTGCTGACCATTTTGGTACAGATTAATTATCAAGGTAATCAAGGTACTTTTTTTTTTAACTTTGCTGTGGCTTTCTCAAAATTCATGAGACACACCCAGCAATTTTATCTTGCCAAGCTTTGAGATTACTGGCCTTTCTGCTTAGGGAATAAAACTGCCTTTTTTTTTTCCTTTTCTCTTCCACCCCCCCTTTCTGCATTCTCTCATTGGGGTGTTTTTTTAACCATTTGCTCTAATAAACATTTCCTTGACCATTATGTACATGATGCTATTATACTAAGCCCTTCTCTGGACCTCCATTTCTTCTTCAATACAATTGAGATAACATGCTTCAAATTTCATAAGAGTATTAGAGAGCTCTAGTGGAGATGTCACATTGGAGGTATGTGGGAACCACTCCAAGGTCCCCAGATAGTCAAGCCCAATAGGAGCACAGAGGCCTTGTTGTCAACACACCAGAATGGACAAGGTCACTCTGAGCATGGGCCTAATCAGGGTGCCCACGGCTAAGATACCATTCATGGGTGCAAGGACAGACGGTAGGCTGTGCCCTTCTGTAACCCAAATGGTTGCTGTCACTCTTGGCAGGTAGCCTTCTTTGTCTAAGAAGTAATATACATGTTACTGCCCAGAGAGAGGGTAGAGAGAGCTCAGAGAAGCAGAGGCAGTAGGAAAAGAGGATGTAGCTCCTATGTGTGCAGGAGAAAAGGAGAGCTCAGACAGATCTGAGAGCTGGTACTGCTATGATGGAAGGCTGAGAGCTCATAGAGAGCTCAGATATAGCTGCCACGTTAACCATCCAGTGTGCTGGTTAGGAGAGACTAGGAGAAGCTGCTGAGCTGGACAGGCTGCTAGAGAAGCTGATGAGGCAGAAAGCTCAAATACCACTATGATGTGAGGCTGTGAGGCTAGGAGGCAGCGTGCAGCTGCTCAGATCATAGCTGTGGTTACAGAGACTGGTGCTGCTTTGTGGGAAAGATGTATCCAAATGCCTGCCTGTATAGACTTTGCTGTGAAGAATTGTCTTATCTGATGGCTATGGGGCCACAGCCTTCTGCAGTAAAGACTCATTCTTATACACCCACAACTTCTCATGGCTTCTCCATCTAAGACCCAGCATCCAAGGAGGTCTAGCCCAAGGCAGAGGATAGTGAGCAGAGGATAAAGGAGGAACTTGGACTAAGTTCCCAACAGTTGTACAGTGGGTAGGGTTTGAGAAAGACCGAGCCTTGGCATAGTCGGGAAGAATTTAGAAGAATACATAGACTCAGAGCAATTCAGAGCAGCAGTGCTGAGCAGAGCTCCTGCTGGCTCTGACAAGGTGTTAATAAGTAATAGTTATTTATCTTTTTAAATCTCTAAGTCATCTCTATCTAAATTCGTTAGATAATTTTTCATATTCAAGATAGTGCTATTATTCACTCAGAATTACAGATTTAGAGTAAATATATCTAGGTATTTTAAGTGGGATAAATTTTGAATTAAAAATATAATCCTTAGTAAAGGTAATATTTTTTTTCTTAAAGCAAGTGGCTTTTATAATTATTAATATTATCCTATTATTATATTATTACAATTATTATTACTGAAAATAAAGAATAAGTATATAGTGTTTTTTTCTAATGAACATTCAATAAAACTGAAAAGGAGATGAAAGTTAACTTGTGGTTTAGTCGTTAATAAGAGTATGAAATATCATATACTATGATTCCATTTCATATTACAGACCTTAATAGCTTTCTTTCTATCATGAATAATATGCTATGATCTCAACCTTTGTAAAAAAATAATTTCCAATTCATTATATATCTATTGCATTTTATATTTTTGTTTGATTAATATGTTGTTATATTTCAACTAAATTTCATATTCTAAAGCAGCACGATTAACACTTCTTTAGTGAAAGATTCTAACATTTGAGTATTACCTTTTCAAATACTCCTCACTTTGTAGTGTAAATCTGGCACAAATCCCAGAATGTGATTGTAACACACCATTTCCCCACCTTACGAAAAAGCTTTAGAAAAGTAATCCTCTATTAGCAACAAGAATTGATCTCAGCCTATTTCCCTATACTTTCTATCTAAAACCAAATATTCTCTAAATATCAAGGCAAAACACTATCCTATCTAATAAAAGAGTAATATGCAATTTGACCATACCTCCCATAAAGCCATGCCCACAAGCCAATTAGGAGCAAAAAAACCCCAACCAAGATGGCTGTAACCACTGAGAGCAGGAGGGAGGCTTGGGTTTCCACGGGAACGGAGGAAGCCAAGCTTTCCGCCTGCCCTGGCCAGCCTAGGCCTCCACTCAATGCTACAAAGTTTCCATTATAGAATATACATATATCCCAACAGAAATGACAGCAGCCACAGAGCTGGAGCGAGCAGAGGCTAGGGTTGCTTCTGGCGATGGAGAAGTCAAGCTTCTGCAGCCCTGGTGCCTAGGCCTCCACTCTAGGCTACAAAGTTTCAATTATAGAATTTAAATAAACCCAAACAGAAATGGTTGTCACCATGGAGCAAGAAGAAGGTTGGCTCCACTACAGGCTACAAAGTTTCAATTGTAGAACATAAATTTATCGCAGATCCCAGGGCCTTCACTTGGGTTGCTAGTGGGGGTGGCAAGACTGCAAACCACCACAGTCCTCTCAGCCAGGCCGCCCCATGCCCCAAGGGAACCCCTACCATGATCCAGGACAGTCTTCAAGGCAAACCAGCTGGCCCCCACCAATGCACCAGGCCTTTATTCTATATAATAAAAGAGTAATACGCAGATTGACCATCACTCCAACACTCAAGAAGGCTGCCCCCATGTGGTCAAAGATCCTGCCCCCATGTGAACACAAGATGGCCACCACAAGATGGCCAGCAGGGCAGAGTTGTTGGGAGATTCCAGGCCTGCAAGGGAGGGCAGTTGTGGGTGATCAGGCCAGTAGGGGAGGGCAGTTAGGAGGGAGCAGGCCTGCAAGGAAGGGCAGTTGGGGGCAATTGAGCCTGCAGGGGAGGGGAGTTAGGGGTGACCAGGTCGGCAGAAAAGGGAAGTCAGGGGCAATCAGGGAGGCAGGCAGGTGAGCAGTTTGGAGCCAGCAGTTCTGGATTGTGAGAAGGATCGGGCCTAAATGGACAGTTGGACATCCCTCAAAGGGTCCCAGATTGGAGAGGGCGCAGGCTGGGCTGAGGGACATTCCCTGCCCCTCATGCATGAATTTTGTGCACCAGGCCTCTAGTACACTATAAAAAGTAAAAAATATATATGTTTTAAAGATTTAGACTTTAGGGTACTTACAATATCATGAGTGAAATATAAATCATAAGTAAATAAGTTGAAAGGATCAATGTGTAAATGTAAACAAAGAAATACAGACCATATGCATAGGAATGTAAAGGCAAAATTACTAGGGGTGTTGAGATATTGTTTACAGATCTGAACTCAAGTAATGGATAGGATATTGCCATAATTCACATGTGGATTTTGGCTAATCTAAATGAAGTCAAGCAGCATGAGCAAGATCTACAGGGCATACAAGTTCTAGGTATATTTGAAAAATTGAAAGAGGCAAAGAAGACATGAATTTGAAGTACATTATGGACACAGTAGAGTGAAAATACAAGATGATGAAAGAGAGTTTGAGGTAGACAAAATTGTGGAAGACCTTCTGTGACAGGCAAAAGGGGCTGGAATTTGCTCAAAAAGCAATAAGGCTTAACCTGAGTAGTGATGATTAAAATGGAATGCAATTTTAATGGACAGAAGAGAGACCACTATAGAGTATTGTCATTGAAGTTTTGAATATGGATCTCTCACATTATTATCTTAATGCATCAAAAATATTTGGTATGTGGGAGAAACCAAGATGGCAGCATAGGTAAACACCTAAACTGCTGTCTCACACAACAATTTCAAAACTACAACTAAAAGACAAAACAGACATCATCCAGAACCACAGGAAGGGTGGATGAGTGGAAATTCTACAAATAGAAGAAAAGAGAAAAGCAGACTGAGACTCAGAGGAGTTTCAGAAGGCAGAAGTATAAAGGAGTGTGCGTGGAGAGGGCTGGCAACAGAGTACATGGCTGGCTTTCTGAATTGGAAGGGAGACAAAAACGCCCAACTGCTCTGAACTCCAGTTCTGGGTGCGACTCTGGGGACCCAGACTCATAGGAGGAGAAACTGGACTGTCAGGAAAGAGAAAAGCACACTGAGACTCAGAGAAACTGTGGAAGGCAGAGGTACATAGGCACGTGCATGGAGAGGGCTAGCAATTGAGTATGCTGCTAGCTTTCTCAATCTATACGGAGACAAAAGCTCCCGACTGCTCTAAACTCCATTTCCAGGTAAGAATCTAGGGACCCAGACTCATATGGGAAGAAAATGGACTGTCTGGCAAGGGGCAAAACTCGAGGACAGCTTTCTCTCAGAGTTGCTTGCAGTGATTACTATGGGACACTAGGACACAGGGACCTCTTAGAGCAGGGCTGATAGGAAGCCTTTGCTGTCTGCTCTGCCCTGAGATTTCACCCCATCCAAGCTGAGCACAGAGGCTTTTGCAAGTCTAGTCTCATAAGGGTATCTCCAGCACAGTTCTCCCATCATAAACACAGCTGATCCTCACAGCCGATTTGCCTGAGGTCAATTCCTCCCAGTGATACCAATAATAATCTAGGCTTAACTACAACAATACTGTGTACACAACCCACAAAGGGGTGCACCAAGAGTGTCCACCTCAGGTAACTGGGGAAGCTGAGCCACTGGGCCCTATAGGACACCTAGCACACAAAAACACTCTATCAGCTCAGGGAAGCAGCCAAAATGTGGAGACAAAGAAACAGGTCACAAATGAAAGAAATGGAGGAAAGCAAATGACTGGATATAGAGTTCAAAACTACGGTTATAAGGTTTTTCAAGAATTTTCTAGAAAAGGCCAGTAAATTTAGCAAGATCCTCAAGGATATGAAAAAGGATAAACTAGAAATTAAACTTACACTGACTGAAATAAAAAAATATTATACAGAGATCCAACAGCAGACTAGAGGATTGCAAGAACCAAGTTAAAGATTTGAAATATAAAGAAGCAAAAACACACCCAACCAGAAAAGCAAAATGACAAAGGAATCCAAAAATATGAAGATAGTGCAAGGAGCCTCTGGGACAACTTCAAGCATACCAACATCAGAATTATGGGGGTGCTGGAAGAAGAGAAAGAGCAAGATATTGAAAACCTATTTGGAGAAATGATGACGGAAAACTTCCCCCTCCTGGTGAAAGAAATAGACTCACAAGTCCAGGAAGTATAGGGAAGCCCAAACAAAAAGAGTTCAAAGAGGACCACACCATGATACATCATAATTAAAATGCCAAGCAAATGACAAGGAGCGAATATTAAGGGCAGTAAGAGAAAAACAGTTATCTACAAGGGAGCACCCATATGATTGTCAGCTGATTTCTCAACAAAAACTATGCAGGCCAGATGGGAGTGGCAAGAAATATTCAAAGTGATGAATAGCAAAAACCAACAACCAAAATTACTCTACCCAGCAAAGCTATCATTTTGAACTGAAGGGTAGATAAAGAGCTTCACAGATAAGAAAAAGCTAATGGAATTTATCACTGCCAAGCCAGTATTATATGAAATGCTGAAAGGTATTCTTTAAAACGAGGAAGAAGAAAAAGGTAAATATAAAAAGTATGAACAACAAATACATATCAACAAGTGAATCTAAAAATCAAGTGAACAAAAAATCTGATGAACAGGATAAACTGGTGAATATAATAGAATCAGGGGCATAGAAAGGGAGTGGAGTGACAATCCTCAGGGGTAAAGGGGTATAGGGTGTTCTGGAAGAGACTGGACAAAAATTATACACCTATGGATGAGGACAGTGTGTAGGAGGGGTAAGGCAGAGGGTGGGGTGAGAACCAGGTGGAGGAGAGCTATGGGGTGGGGAGAGGACCGATTGTAATAATTGGAACAATAAAGATTTATTAAAAAATAAATGTTTGTTATGTTACCAAACTGTAATTATTACAACAAAAAGTGGACTCAGAAATGTAAAAAAATATATATTCAACAAAATAATAATAAAGATAGGAATGATACCATTTATTTTAGGGTTGCTATGTGCCAGATGCTCACCTTATATCACATACCATCAATTTCTATTGAAGGAACAGATTTTTGCAGTGATTAGATAGTCAAAGTTTTGCGGTTACAGTCAGTCTGAGTCTGGGCATGTCTGAGCCCAAGAGTGCAAAACACATGATCACTATTCCTTATTGTTAAGGTGATATTTTATTTTTTCAACCTGGAAGAGAAACAAATATTTTGATCTAAAAGATAATCTATTTTTTTTTATTTTTTTGTCCTTCAGGAGACAGTTTACAACACAGAGAATTTAAATGATGTTTCAGAGATTCAAAATTTCCCTGTGAAGAGACTTGTATAAAAGTAATACTTGATGTTATGTCAATAAATGGAAAAAGGAATGAACCTGGTTTCATCTGCAGGTTTTTTTGTTTGTTTTTAGCACTTAGCATGTTTCATGGATCTAAATAATGCAAAAACAAATGGTGGCTTACATCAGCTCTTATTAAATGTACATAGATCAATTAAAGTATTGTTTTTTAAAATATATTTTATTGATGTTTTTTACAGAGAGGAAGGGAGAGGGACAGAAAGTCAGAAACATAGATCAGCTGCCTCCTGCACATCCCCTACTGGGGATGTGCCCACTGCCAAGGTACATGCCCTTGACCGGAATCAAACCTGGGACCCTTCATTCCGCAGGCCGACCCTCTATCCACTGAGCCAAACTGGTTTTGGCCACAAGATCAATTAATATGACATGTAAGTAACCATATAGTTATGGGTGTTTGAAATCCTATAAACAAAAGCATAAAAAATAAGTCATATACTATGTGATTAAGTGGGAAATAGATTGAACTACAATTTTGGATTATAAAAGACTGTATGCATGAATTTGAAATGATTCTAAAAACCATACATGTTAGTTCTTTCGCTTTATACAAATGTATAAACTGAGACTACTATAGAATAAATTACTTGCCAAGGGTCTTATGATTTGTTAATGGGTAAACCACATGTAGGGTCTTGCATAGGAAAGTCACCAATTCATTGGTTCTTTTGGGTATGTTGGGGGACAGGGAGGGAAAGGGATTGCAGTTGTTTGGAAGGGACTGGAAAAGTAAATTTAATTTGACATTAAATATTGAAAAAAAAGAAGGAGGAGGAGGAGGAAGCTGAGGAGGAGGAGGAGGAAAAGGAGCTAGTGAAAGATGTTTAAACCAGAATATTTTTTTCCTGAGATATTTATTTGATACAGAATTTATATAAATTGTTCCAGATTAGAATGTAAGAGAGGAAAGAGGAGGAATGGAGAAAAAGAAAAGAAATAGAAAAATCCTACTTTATTCAATAGAATTCAATAACTTGCAAATTGGCTTTGAAGAAAGACAGCCTATCCCGATGGCACAGAAGCAAAACTTAGTTGAAACCACTAACAAGGGAAATACAGAAAGAGAATCTGGTCACTGGCCTGTCCCTAGGTCCACTGCAATCACATGAAATGTTCTCCCTTATTTTATTTTTTTTTCTAAACCTCCCGGCACCCAATTCTCCATCTTTTCCCTTAGTGGTTTATTTTATGAATTTATATTAAGCTAAAATGTCATTTTAAAATTTAATAAAATAAATTTTATAACCATTCTAAGTTTAAATAAAAACAGCACACATAGGAAAAAATCTGTTTGACCTCCATTATTTCATCCTCTCAAATTTTATCTAAGTATATTGAAGATAAAACACAATACTCAGCACTAAAACTGAACAACTATTACCCCTGCACATACTATAAACAATGGAGAAAAAAACCTATCAAAGATTTTCTTTATGACATATCCTGTCTTTAGTTCAAAGGTAACCATCACCCATCAAAGAATCTTTCTCAAATCACACTACAAAAATCAAGAATCAGCAAACTATGAACCAGGAACCAAATCTGGGGGAGGGCCATAAGGAAAAAGTATCTATATTATTAAGGTTTTGATATTATTGTGAATGTATTATCCAGATATTTTGCACCAGCTGGTTTGCTGTACAAGGTCTCTTTCCAGCACTAAATCAGAGATGGCAAATAATGGGCACTTAAGCTCACATAAAGAAAAAACTTGTCAGATCAGATTTGAACTATCCTACCTAGTAACAAAGTTTGCCTAAAGATTTCAAAAATGCAGGTAATCAAGGGCATAGACAGAGTGGAGAGAGAACCTGGATATTCCAGGAAGATCCTATCCTTACTTTATTTTTTTTAATTTTTTTATTGATTTTTTGCAGTATAATAGTAGTACATGTTTTCCTTTCCCCCTCCCCCTTATCCTCCCCCCAGCCTCCCCCACCCCCCAGCACATATCCCCAGTTTCCCCCCTCCCCGCCCCAGTGTCTTTCATTCATTGGTTATGTTCATATGCATGCATACAAGTCCTTCAGTTGATCTCCCCCAGTATCTGCCTCCCATCCACCCAAGCCTCCCCCTGTAGCTTGACAGCCTGTTCAAGGCCATCCTGCCTCTATATCAATCCCTCTCCCCTGTTTCTTTTCTTCAAAAATATCTTGCCTCTGCATACTAGAAATAAATGTATAAGAACAAAAAATGTTTCAGTCTCAGTTTCAATGTCCAACTGTTCTGAGTCCCAGTTTCAGTGTCAAATAATTCTTTATGTGTATAAGTCAGCAATGGTATCCAGATGGTGGACACATCGTGTCAATGCAAGATCCAATCTCTCTGGTTTGGTCCTGGGTATTGCACATCTGCTCCCTGTTCTAGAGAACTGCATGTGAATTGCAAGAGATGTTTGTGAGATACCTGCTATTTGTAGTACAGGTATACTTCCTATTTCACACCAATGGCTCACAATTCTTACACTGTGAAGCTCACTTAAGTTATGTGATACCCTTGTTTTATACCCAGAAAACTGTATAGCTTATTTGACATTCTGTAGTGTCATACATTATGAATTCATAATTTACTATAAGTAATGATTATAGTACACATGGAGTATTTTGCAAAAAGCATTCTACAAATAAGGACTACTCCTTATAGCAAATGCCATATGTTTGCTTAAAGAATTTGATAAAAAGATTAGACTGAGTCAGCTGACTTTTCCTCCCTGGAGGTGGGTGGCTGGGTGTGGTGGTAGGTTTTCTTTCACAATAAAAAGAAATAGATTATGAATCTCAGATAGGCTGCTTTAAATATATCCCCCAGCACTAAAGACTATTTGGTGAGTGATGAATATCTAAAAGAAAGATCAGGTGAATCCTCATAAACCCCCTCCAAATGTGTTCCAATTTGACGCCTGAAGAATCTATCAACTAAAAAATTGGTGACCCATCAATGTATTTGGTTATTATTTGATACAGTTAGAACACTTCTGCTACCAAATACACACATACAGAAAATTACTGTTGGAAGAAGGGTGATGAGAAAAGAAGTAGAGAAGGGAGCTTCTTTTCTTAAAGAGAAATAGAGAAATAGGAAGAATGGAACTGGAAATGTCTGCAGTGCACTGGATCCTAAGGAATCTAGTTTCTCCAACTGTGTGCAGATAAAAGAAGAACTGTGATAGCAATGCCTGTAAGGATTGTGGTTTTTATGTATTTCAATTTTATGTCTTTTCAAATTACAAATATCTTGATAACTATTCCATGGGGCAAAGTCTGTAAAGAGATTTTCAAATGGATCTGTAATATTCTATAAAATGTATAAAAGAAAAATCAATCTAAAAACTCAGAACCATAAAGAACTATGTATTAGTGATGGTGATATTTAAAAGTAATACAAGGAGCTGAAACCAGTTTGGCTCAGTGGATAGAGCATCGGCCTGAGGAGTCCCAGGTTCGATTCCGGTCAAGGGCATGTACCTTGGTTGCGGGCAAATGCCCAATAGGGGGTGTGCAAGAGGCAGCTGATGGATGTTTCTCTCTCATCGATGTTTCTGACTTTCTATCCCTCTCCCTTATTCTCTGTAAAAAAAATCAATAAAATATATTTTAAAATAAATAAATAAAAGTAATACATGGAGAGTTTTGGATGGAACTGGAGAGCATTAAGTTAAAGGAAATAAGCCAGTCAGAGAAAGATAAGTATCACATGATCTCACCCATTTTTAAAATATAACAAACAACAAAAACTAATGAACAAATATAGATACAGAGACAGAGAAGCAAGCATCAAACAAATTTTCGACCTAATAGGGAAGGCAGAGGAAGAGGGGAGGGGGTGGCATAAGAGATCAACCAAAGGACTCATGTGAATGCATATGAGCATAACCAATGGACACCAACAGTGCGAGTGGCTTGGGAGAGGTCACTGGGGGAAAAAGAAGACTTATGTAATACTTTCAACAATAAATAACTAACTAAGTAAATAAATAAATAAATAAACACTACAAAAAAGAATGCAAGGGACTAAAATTATATCGGAAAAGAATTAAAACTCCAGAGGGGACAGTCAGAAACCCAAATGATAATGCATAATTACTGATCTAACAAACAACTTGAGAATCTGGCCGGTGTGGCTCAGTGGCTGACCGTCAACCTATGAACCTGGAGGTCGCAGTTCGATTCCCTATCAGAGCACATGTCTGAGTGTGGGCTTTATCCCTAGTGTAGGGTGTGCAGGAGGGAACTGATTGATTCTTTCTTACGATGGATGTTTCTATCTCTCTCTTCGTCTCCTTTCCTCTCTGAAGTCAATTAAAGATTAAAAAAAAAAAACAATAACTTGAGATGATATCTCAGAATTCAGAGAAAATTAATAATGATATAATGAGATAAGATATATTAAGAACAGAAACATAATTGTCTAGTGACCATAAAAATATAAGATGGGAGAAAGAAATCAATTGTCAAAGTTATAGAAGAAAAATAATCAAATTTTACAAGTACTATATATTCATATTTTGAAAACACTTCACAAAAAGCACATCCCAAAAAGCACTTGCTGACAACACTGTTAAGGTAAAATGTCAAAGGAGAAAAATCATTAAGAGTCCAAGCAGAACCCTAACCGGTTTGGCTCAGCGGATAGAGCGTCAACCCATGGACTGAAAAGTCCCAGGTTAGGTTCTGGTCAAGGGCATGTACCTTGGTTGCAGGCACTTCCTCAGTAAGAGTTGTGCAGGAGGCAGCTGATCGATGTTTCTCTCTCATCAATGTTTCTAACTCTCTGTCCCTCTCCCTTTCTCTCTGGAAAAATCAATAAAATATATATATTTTAAAAAAGAGTCCAAGCAGAGAAAAATATATCTACAAAATATTAAATATAAAGAGTAATCTAGATTACTAAATACCAGGAAATCATGTAGATATTTCTAAGAGAAATAAAAGAAAACCAAACAAAAATTACTATCAAAGTCTGGGATAAAAAGTGTTTGAGAGTAAAAATATTTTTAAAAAGGTATCAAATTCATTTCTAATTCAGTAACAAAAATATCAAGGGTAGTATAAGAAAGGTAAAGGCACATAATACTGTGAGATTGCATATAAGGAGAGACAATGGCCAGACTATATGTAAACACAGAACACTGACCTACAACCTGCAACAAGCAGCCCAGGAAACTAACCCATTATATGCAGTAACCAGCCCAGGAAGCCAGCCTTATAGTCAGATTTATAGGAGTCCAGACCACTGTCTCTAGTAACAATACTGAAAGCCAAATAACCTCTGTAGCAATTGGCTCAAACTGGCCAGGACAAGATTAATAATTAACAACTCTCCTAATTTTTGTCCCAATTTCCAATTTAAGACTATCAGAGAAAGCCAAATATGTACTCCCTAACCAATCATGTAGGATGCCCCTCTTCCATTTAGTCTGCCTACAGCTTCTCCAAGCCAACAGTTTCTAATCAGGGCATACATGAAGCCTTCCCTTTTATACACTACTACTAGCCCTGTGCACGAATCTGTGCACCAGTAGTTCTCTGAGGGGCCTGTCTGCTCTGTTCCCACTGCCCAGAGGCTCTCTGTGGCCCAGAAGCCCATCTGCAACCCAGAGGCCCATCTGTTTTACCTGTGTGATACAGTCTTGGTTCGGGCATTTGCATGCTCAATGTAGCAGGAACAGGAAGGAAACACCCCATTAATTTATGAAGTGCCCAGTGTGGCTGTGCCTCCATGAGTCATGTCTTTTGGATTTCCCCAAGTGGAGATGTGAGCATCTCCTTGGGCTTCTAGCACTGCTGGCTTGCACAGCTCTTTCCCTCCAATTAAAATGAGTAAGTCACAGGAATGACATGCTCCTGTCAGCACTCACTCAGATAAATTTAGTGAGTGCTGATAGGAACCAATTCACAGCTGGGTGTAAAATGCTTGCCTCATTGCTGGGGCGACAATGCAAGCATTCAGTGTCCCAACCTGGCCAGAGGCCCATCCACGGTGGGGTGTGGAACGCTTGCCTCATCACCACGACAACGAAGCAAGCATTCCACCAGCCCACTCTTAGCAGCTGCCCCCCTCAGGACTGGGGGACTCCAGCAGGGCTGAGATGACTAGGCACCGCTATCTTGTGGCTATGGGCACCACCATCTTGTGACTGAGTGATGGTTAATTTGCATATTACCCTTTTATTAGATAGGATAAAGCTTCCCCATTCCTCTGCTTGCCTTGAGTTTTTGCCAAATGCAAGTAATGGTGACTGGCTTCCTTGCAATATAATAAGCTTTGGAAAAATAGCTTTTGCCTATTAATTAGTTAGTCTTCATTTATTTCTATGATACTTTTGAACATGGATGTGTAATTATAAGTCAGTTTTAGGGAACTGAATTCAGTAGGATTAGTAACAACATATTATGACCAAGTACAATTTTTTGAGTTAGTGAAAGAATAGTTTAATATCAAGACTAGCCAAACTTGGCCAATGTTGTTCAGTGGTTAAATGTCAGCCCAAGTGTGCATGCTGAAGAGTTGAGAGTTTGATTCCTGGTCAAGGGCATGTACCTGGGTTGTAGTTTTGATCCCTGATCTCAGATAGGCCATGTGTGGAAGGCAACCAATTGATCTCTCTCCTTCTCCCTCCCTTCCTCTCTAAAAATCAATGGAAAAAATATCCTTATGTGAGGATTAACAACAACATGCCAAAGAATTTTATGTTTGAAATACATATATATAATATATCCTTAATATGCAAATAGAATGAATGGCTGAACAACCAAACAACTGGTTGCTATGACATGCGCTGACCATCAGGGGGTGCACATGGAATTTGGAGGGTGTTGGCAACAGGTGGCAGAGCAAAAAACATGGTGGGTATTGCCATGATGGGAGGGTAGAGCAGATGACTGGGGCGCCAGACCAAAGCAGGGTGCTGGTCGCTGTCATTGGGGCAAGCTTCTGGTGGTTACTGAAAATTCTTTGCTCCTGCACTCCACGGTCCCACTGGGTGCTCGCACCTGCTGCTGGAACCAGCCCTGCTTGCATCCACTGCCGAAGCCCAGCACCAGCCCTGTTTGCTCTGTGCCATCAGTGGGTGCAAGCAGCGGTTGCCAGCCCCAGTCTCTCCTCAGGGCTTCTCAACCTCACTCTGCTCCTGAGGGGTGATCAGGGCACAGCTGCCTCTTGTACCCACTGCTGGCTCCAGCCCCAATCGCTCTGTGCTGTCAGTCAGTGTGAGCAGGACTGGTGCCATCAGTGCATGGGAGCAGTGGTGGCAGGAGTGGTACTGCTGGCAGATGAGACCCAGGGTGAGGCAGGAGGGGCTGGGCAGGGGTTCAGAGGATGGGCCAAGACACCTGCTCCTGTGCCCACTGCAGCCTCGTGGCCCACAGTTCCTTCCAAGGTGCATGAATCTATGCACTGGGCCCCTAGTACACATATAAAATTTATCTATAAATTAATAAGAAATAAAGCACACAATAGACCAATAAACAAAGATTATGAAAGACAAGTCACAGAGAAAGAAACCCAGAATGTCAATAAACATGAACAAATGTCTAAGGTAACTAGCAATAAAGATGTGAAAATTAATGATATAATAAACGATTATTTTATTAGTACAAACCTGTTGGAAGCCATTCAGGGAATTTGGAGGGCTGGTCAATCTTAATTGCTCTCAAGGGTCAGAGCTAATTACTGGATGTTGGTAGTTGAAGCAGCCCCCACCTGTTAGTCCTAAGAAGATTCACTGATTGGCTTTTATTGGTGTTTCCTGCCTGGGGGATATAGGTGTATCTTATGATCTTAATCTTAATAAAAAGGATGGTAAAGCCAGAGTGAGTAGTAGTTCTCCTACTAGAATTGGACAACCACTTGACCCCCATTTCCAAATTAATGTTTTTCTAGGTATCTATTCATTTGTGTGCAGCCTTCTCCAGAAACCTGAACCCTGAACCAGGGACCCTGAATCATGCCAGATGTGAAAGGGGTTCCCACACAAACCATATTATTAGTATAAGCCAAGAAGTAAAAGTCTGAAAATTACCTAGTGCTAGTGAGATTACAGAGAAGTGAGAACTCTCATACACTGTCTTGGGCATGTATATTAATTACAAATACTTGGAGGAGCAATTTGGCAGTATAATAAATTTTAAAAATCACACATTGTAACCCTTTACTGTTTAATATGGCTGTTGAATATGTGAAAATGTGACTAGCCTGAATTCTGATGTGTTCTAAGTGTTAAATTAAACAGATTTTGAAGATTAGGGCAAAAAAAGTCTCACTAATATTTGTTACATTAATTCAAGATGTCTCAATCTTGACCATATTAACATTTAAGAGGGGATAGATAATTTCTTTGTTGGGGGTTATCCTTTGTATTGTATGATATTTAGCAACATCCTGGCCTCTACTTAGTCATGACCTAGAACATCTAAAACATCTTCCTACTCATGACAATCCAAAATGTGTGCAGACATTGCCAAATATCTTCTGGGGACAAAAGCCACTCTGGGCAACAATTCTAATTACTTATTGAAACAGAAAACTTTTTGATATATGATTTTAAATAAAATACAGTATTAAAATTAATTTTACTTATTTTTTATTTTAATATAATTATAACAATTTTAAATTATATATAACATGTTATTTTTTATTGGAAAGCATCAATTTCACTGTTAGATACTCTAACCCAGTGTTTCTTTAATGCTTAATGTATATAGAACTTATCTGATGATCTTATAAAATTCAGATTATGATTCAGGATATTTGAGATGGGGTGAGATTCTATATTTCTAACAAGATCCTAGGTGATACCTATACAGCTAATCCACAGACCAAATGTTGCACAGCATGTCTCTTGAGAACTTCTCACACATGTGCAAAATAGGAAATGAAAACTAATGTTCCTGGTGACTGTAGTTAATCACACCATATTCCATTTTGAAAGCTCTAAGCGAGTAAATCTTAAAAGTCCTCATTATAAGAAAGAAAGGTTTGTAACTATGTAGGAGGATGGATGTTAATTAGACTTATTGTGGTGATCATTTTGCAATATATACAAATAGCAAGTCATTATGTTATATGCTTGAAAATAACAGAAAGTTACATCAATTATATCCCAATAATTTTTTAAAGAATGTCAGTACAATATTGTATATGATAACAAAAATTAAAATTAACTATTAAACCCAAAACTGAATATATAAATTGTAATAAATTCACACTATGTAGTTATATAATATACATGTATGTATGTGTGTATATGTTTTATATATACATATTTTCATGTATATAAAAATAAATTATCTATCCTATCTAATAAAAGAGTAATATGCAAATTGACTGTAAGTCCTATCAAGTCATACCCACAGCCATGCCCATCAACCAATCAGGAGGAAATTATGCAAATAAACCCCAACCAAGATGGCTGCCACAACTGAGAGCAGGAGGGAGGCTTGGGTGTCTCCAACAATGGAGGAAGCCAAGCTTACCTCCTGCCCTTGGCAGTCTAAGCCTCCACTCAATGCTACAAAGTTTTAATTATAGAAGATATATTCTAGCAGAAATGGCGGAAGTCACGGAGCTAGAGAAAGCAGAGGCCAGAATTCCCCGGGTAATGGAGGAAGCCAAGCTTCTGCAGCCCTAGTGCCTAGGCCTCCATGCTAGGCTACAAAGTTTCAATTATAGAATTTAAACAGAAATGGCTGTTGCAAAGGACTGAGAAGAAGGCTTGGCTCCACTCTAGGCTAGAAAGTTTCAATTGTAGAACATAAATTAATCCCAGATCCCAGGGCCCCTGCTTGAGTCACTGGGGGGAATGGCTGGCCTGCAAACCACCACAGGCCCCTTGCTCAGGCCTGCCCATGCCCCAAGGGAACCCCCACCCTGATCTGGAATACCCTTCTGGGCAAACCAGCTGGCCCCCACCCATGCATCAGGCCTCTATCCTATCTAATAAAAGAGTAATTTGAAAATTGACCATTACTCCAACACACAAGAGGGCTGCCCCCTTATGGTCAAAGATCCTGCCCCCATGTGGACACAAGATGGCCACCACATGATGGCCAGCAGGGCAAGGCCATTGGGAGGTTCCAGGCCTGCAAGGGAGGGAAGTTGTGGGTGATCAGGTCAGCAGAAGAGGGCAGTTGGGAGGGAGCAGGCCTGCAAGGAAGGGCAGTTGGGGGTGACCAGGCTGGCAGAGGAGGGAAGTTGGCAGCAAACAGGCTGGCAGGGGAGCAGTTAGAAATCAATTAGGCTGGCAGGGTAATGGTTAGGGGGTGATCAGGCTGGCAGGCAGAAGCGGTTAGGGGCAATCAAGGAGAAAGGCAGGTGAGCAGTTTGGAGCCAGTAGTCCTAGATTGTGAGAAGGATGTCTGATTGCCCGTTCAAGCCTGGTCCTACCGAGATTGGGCCTAAACTGGCAGTTGGACATCCCTCAAGGGGTTCCAGATTGGAGAGGGTTCAGGCTGGGCTGAGGGACGTCCCCTGCCCCCCGTGCACGAATTTCGTACTCTGGGCCTCTAGTATGTTATAATAAAAATATCTCAAAAACACATTCTATATAAAAACATACATTATTAACATGTTAAATACATACAATGTTTTCAAACATACTAAAGACTATGTTGTTGTGGCCCCATAAATATTTTATAAATTTCTAAAACAAGGTGAATATGATTTACAGCAAATTCATGTCAGCAATTATTGCTGGGGAGTGCAAGATACACTTAGGATCCTGGATGGTTGTATACACAGAGATGAGCACAAAAACATACAGACACCTACATATATGCATAATTTTAATGGTAGAATCATATAAAAACTGCATGTGATTTGTTTTATAATTTGAGTAGTCTTTCACATAAAACAAATCATAAATGATATATATTTCTCTCTATTTCTCTCATTAAATCTTAAATACAGTTTAGCTGTGTCCTCTTTACTCCATTTTCTTCTTCCAACATATGCTCAAGATCATTATCCATGCCCAATGGTTGTTAACAAGATATCTTCCTAAAGAAGGTAGTTCTAGTCCTAACATAAATATAGGTGAAATAAAATAAGCAACAATTTTTTCTCTAGGAAAAAAACATAACGTGTGCAGATCCTAGTATATTATGAAGGGATCATGTATATATATGTAAAAAATAACACTTTTCAATAAATGAACATCTAGGTTTTTTCCAATCCTTTTGTACCATAAAGAAATACAATGCTTACTTGTCATGATAATTTAAAAATTTTTTTTCAAGCAAAATGACCCTAAGAATAGTAGTTATGTATATTTTTAAGATTTTGATGTTATTGTCAATTATCATCCAGCTATGTCAATTGGTCACATCAAATGGTAACAACTCATAGGATCCACTTTCTATTTCCCAATTGATATGTATTATATTCTCATGGTCAGCTCTTTCTATTTAATATTTTTTCTATGACTTTTCCGATGATCTTTTTCTTTAAATGAAGTAGTGATTTTTGAATATTCCTGCCTATCTTAAATGTGATCTCATCTGTACAAGAGATGAAAGAAATTTCTTGACCTTTCTGGCATGTTATTTCCTATTTTTAATAATCTTTTGGTATCCAGCCGAAACCGGTTTGGCTCAGTGGATAGAACGTCGGCCTGCGGACTGAAGGGTCCAGGGTTCGATTCTGGTCAAGGGCATGTTCCTGGGTTGCGGGCACATCCCCACTGGGGGGTGAGCAGGAGGCAGCTGATCGATGTTTCTCTCTCATCGATGTTTCTGACTTTCTATCCCTCTCCCTTCCTCTCTGTGAAAAATCAATAAAATATATTTAAAATAATAATAATAATAATAATAATAATTTTTGGTATCCATACAAGCTGGGAGAGAATTAGATACTTGTTACTCATGCATTTTTCCATAGGTTTCAAGTGGTTTTATTTCCAAATTAGAAAATTTAAAAATATTGATTAAAGAATTCTTTTGAAAATTTTTTGAAAGTAGATACT
Organism: Antrozous pallidus; assembly: GCA_027563665.1. Classification (NCBI taxonomy): domain Eukaryota; kingdom Metazoa; phylum Chordata; class Mammalia; order Chiroptera; family Vespertilionidae; genus Antrozous; species Antrozous pallidus. The sequence continues at coordinate 91,645,724 of CM050514.1, forward strand.
TATAAATAGGAATATGATAAATAACTGCCAATACAATAGAGAAGTTAAGAACAACTAAATCATAAACCAAAAAATAATTTTAAAAATTAATAGAAACTAAATGAGGTGTCAATTTTAGAAACTGACCTAAAAGATAAAAAATTAAATAAAAATCAGTTGAATTCTTCAGTTTAATTCCATAGACATTTATCGAATACTTGGTATGTGTCATTTACCACTAGGTTCTCAGAACCTAGTGGTAAGCAAGATAGACAAAGGAACTTCATCCATATTTAATCTAGTATTGAATATATTAAACTAATAATAATAAAAATGACATATGCCACAAAAGAGAAGTTAGGGATGAATAAGAGGTAGTTCAAAGATTTCCTAACAAAGTTGGAGAAAGCCTTGAAAACCTTATCACATATATGTGTTCCTCCTCATCATCACTGATCAACTATGCATCAGCCAATATCATATTTAATATCGGATATTAGGAAGGAACACATTTAATGTAAGAAATATGACAAGGATAACTGTTGCCATCAGTAATATTTTTATGTATGGTCTCACTAAGACAAAAGGTTCAAAGAACAATTCAACATTAATCTTAAGGGAAAGAAGCAGATTGATGAAATAACACTTATTTCAAAGAGTTAAAAAAGGTGAAGAGCTTCAATAGTACTGATTCAATATCAACACACATATTTTAGGGTATTACTTAATTCAGAAGACTATGTTTAAAAAAAACAGAAATAGTGAACAAGGAGTTTTCAGTCTGGTGAATGAAAACAGACAATAAATGACTGCTTTACAATGTTATTGAGAAGTACAAAGAGTGAACATAGAGTTCATGGTAATAGGAAAGCCCACTAACCGCTTTTTAAGTGGATCAGAACAAGGCTTCCCAGATGATGTCAAGAAAGACAAAATAGAGCCAGGTAGGATAAAAATGAATAGATGGGAAGATCTTTCTGGATAGCAGAACTATTGATTTAAAAGTACAATGTAGTATATTTTAGACATTGTAAAGAAATTAGTATGGGTGAAGAATCCAGTAGGAGACTGGAAAATGAGAAATAAGTTTTGCAAGTCAATAACAGTTCAATCACAAAAAAAATGCAGACATTTCTACGGAAAACAATGTGCAATAATGAAAGGATTATAAGCGGTGGAGAGACATCAAATCAGTGTCTTAGACATGCATTAAAAACTTACAGTGCACGTTTAAGGGTTATTGTAGTAATTCCAGGTTATAAATGGCTGTGACCACAACTAGTATAGTGACAATGGGGTTGAAAAGAAAAGACTAAAGTATAGAGATAATAAGACTCATGGATTTGGAGAGGAGCTGGCAATGACTTCCTGATGGCTGATGATACACAAACTGAATTTGAGAACATAGGGGCAAAGAACTGTAAATGGAAAGATATAAATTATAAATATAGATGATAAATTTTGTTTTGGCCATGTTGAGTTTGAAATGCCTGTGTAGTGTTCCAATTGGATATGCCCACTATGGTAGTCCGGTGACCAGAAATCTGTGGAGTGGAGAGGCAGAAATGTGAGTTTTCACTGTAGGCAGGGGATCCTAATTCCAGCCATTGGAGATGCAGATAATAACTTAAGGTGAGTAGGTAAGACAACTTCCTTCTCTTCCCAGTAGACCCAGTAGAACAAAGACATTTTTTAAACATTTTTATTAACCCACTTTGCAAGTGATGGACTTTAGAGCTTATGATTTAAATATGGGCACAGTCAGCATGAGATAGACTTATCTGTACCAGTTAGCTATTCTCTCCTGAAATTTATTAACTAAGTTTGAATAAGTCATTGGATTTCAGAGTATGGGATCTTAGCATAGAAGAACTTTCCCTCTTAACATATAACTGAAAAGATTATGTTCTCCATATATTCTTACCTATAAAAATGATCTGAAATTTTTTTAGAGATAGGGAAACAGATTAGCATAAATGACTTAAGGAAACTGTCATCATATCTTATGGCGAGCTAGATTATTCTGAGCAATAAATGGCTCTAAATAAGTACCTCTCAATAATAACTCTACGTGTAAATGGATTAATTTCTCCAAACAAAAGGTGCAGGGTAGATGAATGAATTCAAAAACATGACCCAACTATATGCTGTCTACAACAGACCCACCTCAAAACAAAAGACACACACAGGATGAAAGTGAAGGGATGGAAAAAAATTTTCCATACAAATGGAAAAGAAAAAAAAGCAGGAGAAGCAAGCCTCATATCCAACAAAATAGACTTTAAAAGCCTCATGCTAAGTGAAATAAGCAAGTTAGAGAAGATAAATATCATATGATATCATTTGTGGCATATAATGAACAACATAAACTGATGAACAAAAATAGAACCAGAGGAGAAAAACTATTCTAAAATATGATGGAAGTAATCCTTTCATTTGCAGATTTTTAATATTTCCTACAACTTTTGTGATATACTATGTAAGTACAGTTTTGGTAATATTATCACAATTAAAACCCTTTTATTCTTAAAATATTAATATTGATTGAATGTAATATTTTTGTAAGATCATTTTTCTTGAATAATTGGTGTTTATTGCATGTAACATTATCATTTAAAATCATTTTTCTCGAAATATTAAGGTTTATTGCATGTAACATTAAAAAAAATTTTTTTCTTGAAATAAAAAAAGACAAAACATTAAGGTAATTATTTAAATTTAGAGTTTAGATTTGTTTGGATTACTAAACTCTGGATTCTGTATGTCAATAACAGTCTGGAAAGGAGATTTAAAACTATAACAAGCAATAAATGAGTAATTTGTAAAAAAAAAATTGCAGATGAGAAAACCAGGAGGCACAGGAAAAAAAAAAAGGCAATAAGGTATTTCTCCTCAATAGCCAATTATGATTAATTTGATAATAATTTATAGTAGCTACTATAAGCTAGGCATTTGGTTACAAACAAGAGATTCAGTTTTGATTTCTAGGGATTGTAGTTTATTACTTAACTAGGAAATAGTTGAGAGTAATAGTTCCCTTAACTGGGTTCATCATCAACTGAAATATTGAGTCCCATTCAGTCATCACCAAGAATTTTAATAAGCATGATAAGAAATCAAACTCTAGTCTCAAAGAACTAAAGGTCAATTGCTTTCAAAGATACAAAACATTAACTTAATCAAGATTTCTCTCATTTACTGTGCAGGGGATATTTTGAACAGTATGTTTGATACCTTTGGCCCTTGTATGTTTGATACCTTTGGCCCTTTCACTACGGTGCTATTTCTCATAGGATTTGTTTTGGTAGATGGTGGGTGACTTTGTTGTCTTTTACCAGAAAGTAGTTGGTAATTTTTGCTATATATAAACTCAAGCCAGGAGACCCCTGGAGGCAAACGGTGGTAACTAACTAACTTAGTGAACATACAGCTTGAGGGGGTAGATGTCACAGACTCTTCGTAAGGAAAGGGTAAGGAGGGTGCAATCAAAGAGGAAGAGGAGGAAGATGATGAAGAGGAGGATGAAGAGAAAGATATGGAGGAGGAAGATGATGGAAGCCTAGTCTGTGGCTGAGAATTACTTTTCTTAACATAAAGCAACCAGTCAATAGCCTGAGACTGTTGGCTTACAACTTTGTTTTCAGAGACTACTGTCAGCCCATGGATGTTATCAGTTTTGGTAGGAAAAAACTCTGATATCTTCTTCATTTTTTCAAGGTTGTCTTCAAGGGCTTCATCAGGTTGATTTTTTTTCACAGGGAATAGGAGACAAGATGAGAAAGAAGTCTCTGGTACTGAAAGAATAAAAACTAATTTCACCTCTATTTTCCCCTCAGAACTGGGCTCAAGCGTCGGTATGACAGATAGCATTGCACCACGAGGATCTTTTTTTCCTGTAAGATGACTACAATGAGTTTTTATACAGGAAGCACAAGCTAAACAAACCACGTAATTTGATGAAAGACGGGGACCAGGATGAGGATTTGGCCTTCCTCTCATTCTTCGAAAGATAATTTGCCTACTGAGATCTCTTTGGATTCTGGTCTTAGAGAGAGAATTGATAACTTTATTTACAACATTATCAGGGACAGTCCCACCTTTAACAATGCAAGGATAAATATAATCTAAAGTCCATGGAATTTCTTTATTTGAATATTTCTTTGCATAATGATCAAAGTTGCTTTTGCTCTGGATTCTGGAGCCCCGTGTTGTAGCAGCTGTGTTCCTGATGCAGTGTTTGGATCTTGATAATGATTGACCTGAGATATTTGGTTTGAAATGCGGTGAAGACACATCTGTGACTCTGTGCTTGTCATTTGGTGAAGTGGTACTTTGAAACTTGGAGTCATTAACTGGTGAACCCAGGGTCCTGAAGGTATGATCCTGTGTAAGCACTATTTGGGATTTGGACTGGAACGATGGCAAACTCTGAGTCTGGTGGACAGAATGTGGTAAAGGTGATTTCCTTGGTTTTAGGTTAGATGGTGGTAAGCTCAAAACACAAGAATTAGGGCTCAATACAGGTGGTGTCTGAGGTTTGGAATAGGGTAAAGGTGAGCTAAAAGCCATTTGGTTAGGCTGCATTGAAAGTGATAACTGAAGCAAGTCATTTGTTTGAGATGTAGAGATAAGTGATGGTGAGCTCAAAGATCTTTGTCGATTACCTAATGAAGACATACAAAGGCTGTCTGATGAAGGTAATTTCTTGGACTGAGGTAATGTTGAGCTAAGGGCTCTTTGATTAGATTTCAAAGATGATGATGTCCAGAGAATATCTTGAGAAGAAGTTGCTTGATACTTGAAGGGGAATAATGATGAACTTGAGACTCTTTTATTAGACTTCAGTGAAGATGATGTCCAGCAAAGGTCTAAGGAAGTTGCATTCTGAGGTTTGGGGAGAGATAACTGTGAGCTCAAGGTTGTTTGGTTGGGTGTCGGTGATGATAATGATGTCTTGTTGAAATCAAGTGAAGAGATCTCAGGTTTGGGGAGGGGTGAATGTGAGCTCAGAGTTCTCCTGTTAGACTGCAATGAAGTTCTCTGGCGGGGGTCTGCTGAGGGTGGATCCTGATGTTTGGACTGGGGTACTGGTGAGTTCAGAACTCTATTACAGAAGCCCTGAGAATTTGTGTCCTGAGCCTTGGCAAAAGATCTCTGTATCTTCTGGTTAGAGCTTAGTGGAGGTGCTGCAAGGTAATTATTATCAGATTGTACTATAACCACAGATTGATTCTTGGGTTGATTTAGATTTTCTCCTATGTACTGATTTGTTAATGAGTTGGTTGAGGCCAGTTGGTAAGAGTGTCCTAAAGATGCAAAGTGTTGATCATAATATGTTAGTGGCACCATTTTGTGACAGTAGTAGGACTTTTTGAAAGCAGTTGGTGTGTAGGGATGTTTTAGTAACTGGTAGAGACTTTTAGCTGGATCCCATGGACAATAGATACTTTAAATAAAGTCTTTGATAGTTTCTAACTTCTATCTTTTAAGCTCTCTGTTAATTCCCAAATATCGTTGTGTTTCAAAATTGACTTGTAGATGTGGTTTGGGGAAAAAAAAGGTCACAATTTGAAAATTTTCCTGTGTTCTTTGTAGTTTCCTAGAGGCGTTCTTTCTATCTTCTTTTTATTTTCCTAGACTTTATTTTTCTCTTGAGGAATAACTCCTGTTAGAAAAAATAGTAAAGAGGATTCAGAATTGCTCCTGAGAGGAATATTAATTTTCTCAAACAATTTGTTATAGAGACCAGAGCCCAAGTTTTATGTTAACTTTCAGGCACTTACTCTATGCTTTCTAAACCCAGTTGCCCATCTATAGAGTAAATAAATATAATATTTAATTTATTGTGCTAAATACTAGTTAAGATTATATATATAATATATATAATTTAATAATACAGTGAAACAATAAATTTTTACCAATTTGATCTTATTCAAGCAATATAATGATGATTTATTATTAAGAAGCTATAATTTATGTGCATAGCCTACAAATACATTTTAATGATTGCTAAAAAAAATCATTTTATACTATCCAACCATTATGTCTCATAAAATTCAATAAAGTATGAAGAAAAAACTATTTAATGAAAAAAAAAACATGAATCTAAAAGCAAAATACAATCATTCAGTTGATATTGAAAACTGAGCTCTCCCCATTATAAATTGATAATAGACAAGCATATCCTTTATCAGTACTACAATTTACCATTGCTTAGAAATATTTAGCCAATTCATTAAAGGAAAAATGCATTAACTATTAAAAAAATAATTTAGAATAGAAAAATAAAAAAATCAGTGATATAGTTCAGAAAGTTCAGTGAAGTCACACTTTACTAAGTCACTATAAATCTATCAAAAAATTTCCTATCCTAGCCATTTTGGCTCAGAGGCTAGAACGTCAGCCTGCAGACTCCAACATGCAGGAGGCAGCCGATCAATGATTCTCTCTTATAATTAATGTTTCTATCTCTCTCCCTCTCCCTTTCTCTCTGGAATCAATAAAAATATATTTTTTAATTTTCTAAATGTCAACATTTAATAAAATATATGGCTTTAAATATTCTATAAAAATAATTTTAACAATTCAAAAAAACCACACTTTATTAGAAAAATGAGCAATTAATTAAAAATTTTACAGAAAAATAATACAAATGTCTAGTTACCAAAGAAACAAAACAATTTGCTACATCTGCTTCTTTTATAACTTTAATTGACCTTTTCAAGTCACAGTTGCTCATTGCTTCTAAATTCCAATTATTTTTTTAAACATATTTCTAATAAACAGAAAAATTATAATTGGAAATTGCAATAACTTTTCTACTAATAGATAGAAACAAGTTGAAAATTAGTAATTGTATATAATATTTAAAAAAATATTATCAACTATTTTGACCTAATTGATATTCACAGAACACTTCACTCTAAAATATTCTTTTCAAGTATACATGGACTATTTACCAAAATATTATAGACCAGACACTAGGTATTAATAAATTTCAATAGGTTTAAATCATACATAGTATGTCCTTAAATTTGTCAATTAAATTAAATTATAAAAAGAATAACAGAAATAACTATGAAAAATAACCAAATATATAAAATTAAATAATATACTTCTAAATAATCAATGAATCAAAAGTAGGAGAAAATTAGAAATTCTGATGCAATAAATGAAAATACATGTATAAAAATGTGTGGGCTCCTCCCAAAGCAAAATTTATAAGGAGAATATTTGTAGAAATAAATGACAATATTAAAAATAAAGAAGTTCTCAAATCAATGACATTAGTTTCTCTTTAAACAAGTAGAAAAAAAGGTAGTATACTAACCCAAAATTAAGTAGCAGACAGAAAAAAATACAGGTGGGGACAGAAGTCAATAAGACAGATATTAAAAAAACAAGTATACCAAAAGCTGATTCTTAGAGATCAGTGAAATTGAAAACATTTAGCAAGACATATCAGGAAAGAAGAAGACATAAATTACAAATGACAAGAAGGAGAGGACAGACATTATTACAGAATCTACCAATATTAAAAATTATGATAAAATAATATTGTGGATATTTTTATGCCAATATGGTAGACAACCCAAATGAAAAAGACAATACTACTTGAAAGACACAAACTGCCAAAGTTCACTCAGGAATAAATAGAAAACCTAAAGATCCTTATATCTATTAAATAACTTGAATTTGAGTTTAATACCTTCCCATAAAAAAACAAAAACCACACAAATGAACCAAACATTAAGAGGGTTTTTGAAATGCAGGCAGCTAAGACAGGGGTCCAGTGGAAAACAAAGGCAGGTGAAACATAGGCAGGAGCAGACACAGCAGTCTGAGCAGCCTAACCACAGGAACCACCCAGGAAGAAATAATAAAATGTTTCTGGACTCAAAGCGGGAGGCCTGGGAAAGCAAGGGAGGGCCTGCAACAATAAGGTGTACTGACACATAGAAACAGAAAGTTCAGCACAGGAACAGAGAAAGAACACATAGAAACAGGGGAAGTTCAGGTCCATTGCTGGGCAAGAACAATTGAGGGAATCAATCAGGTGACAACACAGATAGACCTAGAAGCAGGCTTGTAGCAAACATATCCCAGTGGGTACAAGGCTTTACTGGGCAGCCCATTATTGGGCCCCCTTCCCTGTGAGGGGAGTCTGAATCTGCTTATAATAAATTTTCCGCAGAGCTCATTCTTTCGCATGGCGAGACACGACCCCGGAAATAACCCTCCACTCACTCTTCAGATTATCAACACCAGACTTTGGTAGCTTCACTGATGCATTCCACCAAACTTTTAAGAAATAAATAATACCAATTCTACACACACTCTTGCAGAAAATAAAAATGGAAGAATTTTGTCCTAACTCATCCTATGAATCAAGCATTACACTTTGATAACAAATTGAAATGAAAAAATTAATAGATTATAAAAAAAAACTATTGACCAATATTCCTTTATAACTTTCAAAGTTTTAGCCAGTCAAATCAGATATTATATAAAAAGGATAATTAAATGCATTTTCCCAAATCCATAAACTCAATCTTATGCAAAAGCATCAAACAAGCCCAAAATGAAAAAAAAAAATTTACAAATACTTCACCAGTACTCTTTTTTTAAATCTTCACCTGAGAATAGGTTTTTGTTTTTACTCTTTATTGTTGACAGTATTTTATATATCCTCTTTTTCCCTCCATTGCCCATTGTAGGCCTCCCCGACCCTGAGCCCCAGACCTTCGGTACCCTATTGTCTGTGGCCATGGTTACGTATATACACATACAAATTCTTTGGTTGATGGCTTCACACTCACCCACTCACCCCCACCTTCCTTCTGAGATTTGAAAGAGGATATGTTTCTATTGAGTGAGAGAGACAAGAGAGATAGAGAGTGAGAGGGAGAAACATCAATATATGAGAGAGAAACATTGATCCGTGGCCTCCCCTATGTGTCAGAACAGCATCAAACCTGCAGTCTGGGTATTTGTTCTGACCAGGGTCAAACTGCAGCCTAGGTGTGTGCCTGACTGAGACTTGACCCACAGCACTTTGGTGCATGGGACAACACTCAGCCAACTGAGCCACCACGGCCAGAGTCACCAGTACTCTTTAAAGGTGTCGAAATCATGAAAAACAAGAAAAGACAGAGAAACTGTCATAAATTGGAGAAATCTAAGCATAATGACTAAAGGCAATGTGGTATGCTGGATTGGCTCTGTATCAGCAAAAAGGCATCAGTGAAAAGACTTGTGAAATTTCTCAATGTCACTAATCAGCAAAGAAATACAAATTAAAACCACAAAGAAATATCACCTCACAGCTGTCAGAATGGACATCATCAATAAATCAAAAAACAAGTATTGGCAAGGAAGTAGAGAAAAGGGACCCCTTGTGCACTATTGGGAGAAATGCAGATTGGTGGAGTCACTGTGGAAAACTGTATGGGGTTTCCTCAAAAAATTAAAAATTGGCCCTGGCTGGTATGGCTCAGTTGGTTCCCACTCCAAAGTCAGACACTCGGTCACTGATACCTCCTGAGTCCACCCAGATTCCTAAACCCCAGCCAAGGCATCTGATTCCTCAGCAGGGCCTAGACTCCACAGGGTGGGGTGAGAAGGAGTCTTGTATGTGGGGCAATTGTTTTCCCCCATGCTAATGCCCTTTGGAGGGGAGTGCTGAATCCACACAAGACTGCGATATTGGAGAATGACTCAGTGTGGGGATCCTGCCAGCTTTCCCCCAACCCAATCCCCAGAGCAAAAACCCAGACACTCCTCAGGTGACTATTGTCTACTCTGCCCTCCCTCCAGATTCCCTCTGCCAGAGACCAGGATGAGTGGCTGCAAAATAAATTTTGTGTGTAGGTTCCTTAAAACTGTGTCTGTGTCTCCATCAGATTCCATCTCTCCCTGACAGATAGAAAGCCCCCTGCTTCTCATGGTTGGATGTTTTGTGGGCACCTCTTCCCAGACCTGGTGCTCTGGGCTGGGGAGCCCAGCCTGGGATTTAGACCACATGGTTCTCACTTGGAAGCCCCTGCAGATGAGAGGTCCCTTTGAAACTTCAACCATCTTCTGCTCCAAGTAGGGTCAGCCCCTTTCGAATCTCTGCGCTTCCTACCAATCTTAATGTGGCTTCTACTGTAAATCCTGAGTTATATGACTCCTCAACAGTTCATCATTCAACATGATTGTTTTTTAATCTAGTTCTATTTCCAGTTTGGTCCTGGAATGAGGTGATTACTACTTCCACTTACTCCACCACCACCTGGAAAAGTCCCTAGAATTTGAGGATAAAATTTTATATTTTAAGGCTTCAATATATTGCTAAATTTTCCACCAGCTAATTTGTAAAAAATAACAAATAATACATTCACATCAGTAATACAAAAGTGATATTTAGCTACATGCAAACTCTGGCTCTAGAATATTTTAAATATTTATCTTTTTCTTGCCTTTCATCCATGACCACTTGTTTTAATATTTGTATCTTAAATATCAGCTAAATCTTGGTTACCTATATTTCTCTACTTATTAAGTCTTTAGTCAATTTATGTACCTATTCTTTAGTAAGTGTGTTCATTTTTTTTGTCATTGATTATAAGATTTTTTTATATAATGTTTTCCTTTTGTCAAAAATATTGCAAATATTTCCCCTAGGTCATTTGCTTAAAATTGTCATTATATCTGTCAGATTTTCTATGATCCATCCAATATTATTTTATTCCAGATTTATATTTTTTGACTGTTACTTGTGATGTTTGTAAGAACATAACCAAGATTTCTAACAAAGTTGATACAGTGAGTTACCAAGATGACTGACACCAAAATAAATAGAACTAATATCTGATAATATAAATTTATAATATTATATTACTAGAAGCACAGTGTACGAATTCGTACACCAATGGGCCCCTTGGCCTGGCCTGCGGGATCAGACCAAAATCAGCTCTCCAACATCCCCCAAGGTCACAGGCCAGGCCAAGGGACCTCACTGGTGCACAATGAGGGCTGGGAAGGGACACAGGAGGTTGGCTAGATGGGGAGGGCCTGCAGGAGTGCTCCAGGGTGTATCCCGCCCATCTTGCTCAGTCCCAATGGGCTGAACCCCAGCAGCAAGCTAACCTACTGGTCAGAGCATCTGCCTCCTAGTGTCAGTGAATGTTATAGTGAGTGGTTGAGCGGCCTTAGCATATCATTAGCTTATTATGCTTTGATTGTTTGAATGGCCGACTGCTTGACCAGACACTTAGCATATTAGGTTTTTATTATATAGTACTAGGGGCTCAGTGCATGAAATTCATGCACTGGGGGGTGGGTGATCCCTCAGCCCAACCTGCCCCCTCATACATACTGGGAGCCCTCAGGGGATGTCCTACTGACCACTCACCCCCACCCTGCCCAAGGCCTAAAGCCTCTGTCCTGGGCTTTAGGCCTTGGGCACCCAGCCATTGTCCTGCAATGGGGCCAATGGCTGCCTCCTTCCCAGCCCTACTCCCAGCCCCTCTGGCCCAGGCCTTTGCCCCAGCCAGCTTACACTTGGCTAGTGCAGGCCTCGGCCCTGCCCCCCATGGCCCTGGCCGCCTTGGCCCCACCCCCCCAGCTTGAGCTGCCTCAGCCCCGCCCCCCTAGCCTAGGCTGCCTCGTCCCTGCCCCCCACTGCCCAGGCCACCTCAGCTCTGCAACCCCCCCCCCCCGGCCCTGGCTGCTTCAGCCCCGTCCCCTGGCCCAGGCCGCGCTCGCTGGCTGACTCTACCCCAGCTCCTGATTGGCCGGTGGGCATGGCTGGTGGTCATGACTTGTGGGTATAGTGAAAGGTATGGTCAATTTGCATATTATTCTTTTATTAGATAGGATAATTATAATAATTATAATGTTAATTATAAGGACCATTAATTTATTCAGCATAAATATATGCTGAAAAAGCTTTGAGGATCCTTCTATGTTACTCTCAAGAGAAACATGTGTATTTTCAAATCAAGAATGCTTCTCTTTCGTAGTCATGGTTTTGTGGAATATGTGAACATCTTTGTTAGATGGAAAGTCCAGTAAGGCTTCAGAGACAAAGTAACATATGAATTGGATTTTTTATGATCATTGCACCATTGAAAATCAAGGAAAGGTCATCTTATGAAAAGGCACAAAAAAATGAAAGAGCCTAAACATTCAGGAATAGTGAGAAATTTACTATGGTGGTAATGGATACTGGAGCAGGAGGGGCAAGTGATTATCCTTTGAAAGATGAGGTTGGACACAGATACAGAAGGACCTTGTTGTTTTTAAAAACATATATGTTATCCTGGAGCAAGAGAAACAGAAAGCTAGGGAAGTGAGATGTTCAGATGAATGCAAAAATTCAGCACTGGCTGGTGTGTTCAGTGGTTAGAGCATTGGCCTACACACTGAAGGGTGACAGGTTTGATTCCCAGTCAAGGGAACATAACTGGGCTGTGGGTTCAATCCCATGGCCCAGGTCAGGACATGTGTGGGAGGCAACCAATCAATTTGTCTCTCACACATCAATGTCTCTCTGTCTCTCTGTCTCTCTCTCTCTCTCTCTCTCTCTCTCTCTCTCTCTCTCCTCTCTCTTTGACACACACACACTCTCTCCTCCACCTCCTTTCCTCCTTTTCACTCTCTAAAAATCAATGGAAAAATTATCCTCTGGTGAGGATTCACAGCAATGTGAAAATTCAGACTGTGAATTCTCTACGTACTAACCAAATTGTACAGGGTCTTGTTAATTAGGTGCTTGTTGCTAATAAAGAGTTTACTGACTGCAATGTGTTTTATTAAAAGTACATATGCTTAAAAATGAATTATGTAATTAAGTTCATATCATTATTGACCTATCAATTTCATTATGGAGCCAATACAACCTTTGAGATTGTGATTTTAGGTATCTCTTCAAAACCAATAAGTCAATCTGTAAATAAATTACTTCATGACATAATATTTCTAATAAAATGATTTAATGACACTAATGTGTTCTACTAGATTCTCTGGGCTAAAATTTGCATAAACATTTCTTCCTTTTTAATGAAGTCACCATTTAACAGTATAGTGAATAATCCAAATATCTTGACTATATGAAAGTTGAAACAAACAATGATAATGAAAGAATAGATCAAGTTTTCATAAGATCAGACATTTGTGCAAGCTACTTTCTTCCTGGAAATGCCCACAAGGTTTAAAACAGCAGTGACAGTAATCTAAGGGAAATGTGGTCTACAGATCTGTAGAGCGCAGCTGTGCAAACAGAGGGAAGAACTTTATGGAAAGCCAGGCCACATTAACAGACCTGTTGATTACACTGCATGTCTGATTCAAGATATTTTGCTTATACAAACTCAAGAACATAACCTCCAATTAATAATATGGCAGGTTCCATATTGCCTTCATAATATGGTTTGTGTTTTTCACTTCACAGAAAACCCCTTGCAGTCTGAATCTAAATGATAAATTTCAGTAATGCAGATTTTGTTCCAAATGCATTAAACTAGTTAGTGAATATACATGACATTTCTATATCTTCATGTAATTGTTAATGACATAATGTTAATTGTTTTAAGATAATAATGAAATGAGATATTTTAAAATATCATATTTGGCAAATAGCTAGCAATATTAGTCTTCTTTTTCAAATCCATTACATTAGTTTTCTCATCATGACAAAAACTAAAATATTGTCATGATGACAGGTAACACTTTAGTTACTGTAATTTACTTTGTATAATAACTGCATGCCTGCTTTTGGGAGTATAATCTTATAGGACTTTTGGAAATAACTACTATTAATGCCTTCATCTAAAATTTCATTACTTTAGATCATTTTATAAGGTCTTTCAAGACATGAATCTAATTCTTCTATACCCTTGACTTTAGAATTGAAAAAATTTTTAAATACATCTTATTGATTTTTTTACAGAGAAGAAGGGAGAGGGATAGAGGGTTAGAAACATTGATTCAGCTGCCTCCTGCACACTCCCTGTTGAGGATGTGCCTGCAACCAAGGTACATGTCGTTGCTGGAATCGAATCTGAGCCCCAGTCCACAGGCTGATGCTCTATTCACTGAGCCAAACAGGTTAGGGAGAAAGTAAAAACTTTCTATCTGAGCTCCAGTGTTGCTCGTTTTTCAATATTTTTTCAAATAATTCTTCAAAAAAGAAAACTAATTATGAACAAAGGTAAATCAACTTTTGATTATCTTATTTACCTAGTTAAGTGATATCTTTTAAAAATTTACATATTTTAAGATCTTCTAATCAGAGACAATCTTGTAATATTTTATCTTGAAAACATTATCTGTGATACAATAAAAGGGATTTTGTTATATCTTTTTCCTAAAACATTACATTGAAAATATAAAAAAATTAAAAATTTTATTTAGACATCACAAATATCTGAAATCAGGATGGCTCTATTATCCCTTTCCTTCCCTATCCCTTCACTACTCAAATATGTCTATGCATAGAAAACCAGGGAATGACAATTGAAGTAATATTGAAAAATTTTGATGGTAATAAGACAATAATAATTTCCATCTTAGTCTGTCCTTGATATATGCATTAATTTTTTAAATGCTTTACAACAACCATTTAGCTATTCATATTAATTTCATTATTATAGAGAACAAAGACCAGGCCCTGTAATCCACATTAGGTTTGGCTTCATTATTTTTCTGTTCAAAATTGTTAAGAAATATTTTTGAGGGTATTTCCTGGTAGTTAGAAAAAGCCATTTAATTTCAGTTTCCCTATCTTTAAAGGATAAACAACCTTCAGAATCATCATCTCATCTCTGCTTCTTCCAGCATCTGTTTTCAGTCATCCTCTACATACCTTCTAAGACTTTTTATCTTTCTGACCTTTTCTCTCTGACCCAGATCTATGCACCTCTTTTCTCAATTTGCAATAATTTTTTCTAACTCCTATTCCTAATTGTTTCCTCTATTTTATTTGCTCTCTCACTTATAGTACTATCAAAAATTGCTTTGTCAACAATTTTAAGTATTTGAGAAAATGGAACAGCAGTGCCAAACAGCAGACACTTAATATATCTGCATGTTTACAAACCCTCTTAAACTGTGTAAAATATTTTTAACTCATAAGCTAGTCCGTGTATTAAAATGTGTATAAGAAAAAAATTGAAATTATTTAAAAATGGAAAAATCATGTTTTTATATTATTTTCACAGCTTCTTTAGGCTGAATTTGCCATAGAATGGAATTTGTATCTTAGCATCACTGTTAAAAGCAAACACATGTATATATTTTTATTTTTAGACCGGTTGAAGGATTGATTAGGAATGCAATTAGAGTAGAATATGAGTCTTATTTATATTATAAAAATTTCAGTGAATTGTATTCTTCACAGAACTAGAACAAATACTCCAAATATTTATATGGAACCATAAAAGACCTGAATAACTGCAGTAGTCCTGAAAAAGAAGAACAAAGTTGGAGGATCACAGTTCTAGATAGCAAGCTATACCGCAAAGCCACATAATGAAAACAGCCTGGTACTGAGACAAGAACGGGCATATAGACCAGTGGAACAGAACTGAGACCCCAGAAATTGACCATCATCATTATGGTCAGTTAATATTTGACAAAAGAGGCAAGAACACACAATGGATTCAAAGCAGTCTCTTCAACAAATGGTGTTATAAAAACTAACAGACACATGTAAAAAGATGAAATTAGACCACCAATTTATAAAAATAAATTAAAAATGGGTAAAAGACTTAAATGTATACCATGGAACCATAAACACCCTAGATGAAACTATCGGCAGTAAAGTCTCAGACATCTCACAAAGCAGAGTTTTTGTCATTATATCTCATACAACAAGAGAAACAAAAGGAAAAAATGGGACTACATCAAAATACAAAGCTTCTGTACAGCAAAATAAAACACCATCAAAATGAAAAAGGAATTCTTTGCATAGGAGAATATATATTTGCCAATGATACATCTGATAAGGGGTTAATCTCCAAAATATATAAAGTTCTCATACAGCTCAACAAAAGGAAGACAAACAATTTAATTAAAAAGTGGGCAGAAGACCTAAATAGACATTTCTCCAAAGAGGACATACAAATGGCCAAGAGACATATAGAAAATGCTTAAAGTCACTAACCATCAGAAAAAATCAAATAAAAATCACAATGAGATATCACCTCATATTTGTCAGAATGCTTTTCATAAATAAATCAATAAACAGCAGAACTAGACTAAAGTGCTGGTGAGGATGTGGAAAAAGGAATGCTAGTTCACTACTGGTGGGAATACAGATTGGTGCAGCCACTGTAAAAAAACAATATGGAGTTTCTTCAAAAATTTGAAAATGAAACTGTCATTTGACCCAGAGACACCACTTCTGGGAATATATCCTAAAAATGCCTAAACACAGAATGCACCCCTACGTTCATAGCAACATTATTTACAACTAGAGGCCCGGTGCACAAAATTCATGTCCCTCAGCACATCCTGTACCCTCTCCAATCTGGGACCCATTGAGGGATGTCCAACTGCCCATTTAGGCCTGATCCCAACCCACCAGGATCGGGCATAAATGGGCAGACAAACATCCCTCTCACAATCAAGGGCTGTTGGCTACCAACTGCTTCCCTGACTTTCTGAATGGCCCCAACTGCCCTTCCCTGCAGGCCCGGTCACCCCCAACTGCCCTTCTCTGCCAGCTTTGTCACCCCTAACTACCCTCCCCTGCAGGCTTGATTACCCACAACTGCTCTCTCATACAGACCTGGTCCCTCCCAACTGCCTTCCCCTGCTGATCTGATCACCCACAACTGCCCTCCCTTGCAGGCCTGTTCACTCCCAACTGCCCTCCCCTGCTGGCCATCTTGTGGTAGCCATTTGTGTCCACATGGGGACAGGATGTTTGACCACACGGGGGCAGCCATCTTGTGTGTTGGAGTGATGGTCAATCTGCATAGTAGTCTTTTATTAAATAGGATAGAGGCCTGGTGCATGGGTGGGGGCCAGCTGGTTTAGCCTGAAGGGTGTCCTGAATCAGGGTAGAGGTTTCCTTGGGGGATGGGGCGGTTAGGCCTGTGGTGGTTTGCAGGCCAGCCACACCCCCGGTGACTCAAGCAGAGGCCTGGGTGTCTGGGATTTATTTATATTTTATAATTGAAACTTTGTAGCCTGGAGCAGAGCCAAGCCTCCTGCTCGCTCCGTGGCAGCAGCCATTTCTGTTGGGATTTATTTTTCATCTATAATTGAAACTTTGTAACCTTAAACAGAGGCCAAGGATGGCCAGGGATGCTGGAGCTGGCTTCTTTCATTGCTGGGGACAACCCTAGATTCCTGCTTTCTCAAGCTCTGTAGCTGCCACCATTTTTGTTGGAATTTATTTATCTTCTATAATTGAAACTTTGTAGCCAGGAGTGCAGGCCTGGGTTGGCAAGGGCTGCAGAAAGCTTAGCTTTCTTTATAGCCAAGGAAACCCAAGCCTCCCTCCTACTCTCTGTGGCTGCAGCTATCTTGGTTGGGTTTATTTGCATATTTGCTCTTGATTGGCTGGTGGGTGTGGCTGGTGGGTGTGGTGTATGGGTGTAGTGGAGATATGGTCAATTTGCATATGGGATAGGATAGTTAAGATTTAGAAATAGCTCAAGTGTCCATCAGTGGATATAAAAGCTGTGAACATTTACACAATGGAATAGTGTGCAGCTTCAAAAAAGATGGATTTTTTACCCTTTGAAACAGCATGAATGGACCAAGAAACTATTATGCTAAGAGAAATAAGCCAAAATGAGAAAGAAAAATACCACATGATCTCACTTATTTGTGAATGTAATGAACAAACCAAATTGAACAACAAAATAAGACCCAAAGCATGGAGGCATGGAAGAGACTGACTGTTCCATGGGTTGGGGGGACAAGGGGAGGTAAACCAAAGAACTTATATACTTACTGGAGGCCCAGTGCACAAATTATTGCACCAGTGGTGCCCCTCAGCCTTGCCTGTGAAATCGGATTGAAACCAGCTCTCTGACATCCCCTGAGGGGTTCCAGATTGTGAGAGTGTGCAGGCCAGAATGAAGAACCTCACCAGTGCACAATCGGGGCCAAGGAGGGTCACAAGAGGTTGGCCAGCCAGAGAGGGTTTGCAGGAGGGCTCCAGGGCATGTCCAGCCCGTCTCACTCAGTCCCAATCAGCCAGACCCCAGCAGCAAATGCCATTCAGAGCATCTACTCACTCGTGGTCAGTGCATGTCATAACGAGCAATTGAGTGGCCTTAGCCTATCAGTAGCATATAATGCCTTGATTAGTTAAACCGCCTACTGGACAACCCGACACTTAACATATTAAACTTTTATTATATAGGATTACATTGTTTAATTTAACAGCATAATGAACTGCTAGAACTCACTGCACAACACCAGGATTAGAACATTACCAATTGCCCTCCTATATATTCCTCCCCCATGTGGTGCCTCTCTTCTGAATTTTGCGGTTAACATTTCCTTGTTTGTTGTTTTTAAATCTTCTCTATTGCTTAATCATAAATCTTCTATATTGTTTATGCATAGCCCATGTTCAAGAACAATAGAGTGGTGAAGATCTGAGGGGGCAGGTAGGGGCTGAGGATAGGGGGAAAAATGGGAGACATGTAATATTGTCAAAAAAATAAAATAAAAGTAAAATTAAAAAAAGAATAAGTAGGTTTTGGTTTTACATAAAAATTGTAGTTAAAACATCTCAATTCTAAGTAATTATAATATGTAATTATTGATTGAGTATAAGAACTCATTATGATCAGGAAGAAAATTATGCAACTGGATTAATAGAATTTACATACTTTAGATATGGTATTTTGGTGTGCCAGCATGGCCAAAGGTGAACCTGAGGAGGGGGGTGAAGGATTGAATTAAAGACAAATAAGAGAATACAGCTGGGACTCAGTGGATCTCCCTTGAGGACACAAAAGACCAAGCCTGCAAGCTGATGCTTTTTTTTAATAGTCTGATTGAAACAAGGGTAGGTTAACATGTATGCAAATGTTCTTGTTTTGGCAACACTTGCTGCACCTCCCACAGCCCATTAGTTACTTAGGAGGAAATTAGGGAGGGCTACAAGGTCAAGCTTAACTATGCTAGGACAGCTCTGTCCTCCAGGCTGGGATTTGTTTGTGGCCCTGCCACAGGTAAGCCCAAGGCTTGACCCTAGATCGCTAGGGACATTTACACAATGGAATACTATGCAGCTTCAAATGGCTTACCATTTGGTTTATGGTAAACCAAAAAGTATATCCTAATTCTGTTGTTTTCTAACTTTATGACCTTGGACAAATTATCTATAAACCATAGTTTTTTCAAGTATAAAATAAAGATAAAAGTAGTGCATATCTCACATTTTTGCTATGAGAAATAAATGTGAAAATATAGTTTAAGTGCTTAGATTAACATGTAATAACTCACATATGATCAATAAATTGGCATTCTTATTACAAAAGAATAAGTACTGCCCCATTATGTAGTAAAAATTTTAATTATGTAAATATATCTCCCATAATTCATTGCAATAAAATTGTGTGTATATTCTTGTGTCTGGGAACCTATAATAGCTTCCCTTATTTACCTATCTAATAAAGAAAGTATATGCTAATTGACCATCATGCCCTAACAAGATGATGGTGCCCACAACCAATAAAGAGGGAATATACTAATTGACTGTCACACCCTCATAAGATGACGGTGCCCACAGCCACAAGATGGTCGCACCCAGTCCCCTCAACCCCACCTCACCCAGTCCCTGCACCATCCAGCCTCAATCCCCCAGTTCCCTCAGCCCCAAAGGGGAAGGCAGTTGGGGAGAGCAAGTCAGCAGGAGAGAGCAGTTGGGGATGATCATGCCGGCAGGGGAGCAGTTAGGTGTCAATCAGGCTGTCAGAGGAGTGGTTAGGGGCTATCAGGCTGGCGTGTAGAGTGGTTAGGGACAATCCAGAAGTCCTGGATTGTTAGAGGTTAAGAGCCAGCAGTCCAGGATTATGAGGGGGGTGTCTGACTGTTGGTTATCCCCTGCAGGGTCCCAGATTGGCGAGGGTGCAGGCTGGGCTGAGGGACACCCACCCACCCCAACCCCTGTGCATGAATTTCATGCACAGGGCCTCTGGTATAATTATAAGGAAGTAAAATATTGATATATATAACATAGAATAAAGATTTCAGAAGCCAAATAGAAATAAAAGTACCTGACTATTGTGTGTGTATCATAGATATTATATCCTAATCTAGCATGACAAATGTACATGGTATATAGGGATTTTTGCCTTTCAATTCTGGGGTTGGCTTTACTGTTCAGCTATTTAATTTTTAATTTTTCCTAAGAACTATATCATTTTTTCAAACCTCACAAATTCTTTTTTCAAAAGTTGGCCTAAACCTTATTGATGTTTTTTTTAAAAATATATTTTATTGATTTTTTACAGAGAGGAAGGGAGAGGGATTGAAAGTTAGAAACATTGATGAGAGAGAAACACTAATCAGCTGCCTCCTGCACACCCCATATTAGGGATGTGCCCACAACCAAGGTACATGCCCTTGACTGGAATAGAACCTGGGACCCTTCAGTCTGCAGGCCCATGCTCTATCTACTGAGTCAAACCAGTTTCAGAGTTGCTGTTTTTAAGTAAGAATTTTTTAACTGACATCTCTACTACATTTTATAAATATAATTAGAAGCTAAAATCTGGCTGTAGAATTCCTATAAAAACAGTCACATTCTGGTATTTTATTCTGATTGTTATACTTAAAGCATGCATACAGATAAAAATATAAAGTGTGTGTACAATTAGTTCATAATGAACAAACAAGGAAGACTTTACATGTAAAGCAAAACTGACATCCAGATGTAGCATAATTTCACAATAAGTATGAGACAATTCTATTTAACTAAAGAGAAAATTTGTTCTTTCTATAAATGATTATATTCCATTTCACATCAGATTTTTTAAATATATAGGCATTTTCAACAAAATATCAACTACTGAAACTGAAGAATCTAAAAAACAACTCTACTGTTTAAGGATTTATCTATCGCAGCATATACGCAATCATAGAAATGCCATTTTTATTGCTTTTTTCCTGTTATAACAGCTGAGAAAAGAAATAATATCAAAATCAGTTAATATAGGAAACCAAGAAACATATTTCATTTATCCCTATTTCTTTATTTTTCTTCCCACAGTAATAAAATATCCCTCTGCAGAAGCTAAATTCTTTGAATAGAAATATGAAGTAGGCAAGTTTCAGACACACTTAAGTCTTCCAAACCCAGACCATGAATAACAACAAGTTTTAATCATTTTCTTGGCAAGAGATTAAAAAGTTAGGCAATGATATCTTTAAAAATAAAAACAGGTTTACACCTTTCTGATGGTGTGTGATTAACTAATATAAGTTCTTTTTGCTAATATAATGTACTGTTCCTTCCCTGAAGGACTCATAAACTGCTCTAGGCAACACCTAGTTAAATCAAGCATTTATTAAATTTTACTATCCATTTAATTCACGTTTGAACTCTTGATACAAGTTATTAAATGATGCAGCCAAAATTCCCTTTTGCACCTGCAAATAACAATTGAATTTACAATTAAGGATCATTTCCTCTTTTTGAAATTCAAATGATGGCATTAAAACAGAGTGTAATATTTTTATCTGCATCTGGTCGGGCTATTTCCTGGCATTTGAGATGAGGTAACAGAATGACTGCATAAAAAATGCTACACAAAGATGTTGAGATAACTTCTAGGCGACTTCAGAAATGCAGACAACTTCTAGACATTAAAGCATATGGTATGAAAACTGACCACACACCTCTAAAGCCACTTTGGAGGTGAAGGACTTTAGTTTCTACATGAACAATAATATATAAATATAATCAATACTAATATTTAATTTGGATGAAACTCAATTCGAAATTATATTTCTAGAACCATTAGTGTTGATTACCCAGAGAGCTCTAAAACATTTTATGCAACTTACCCATCCCCAAGCAGTCATATACTCAATCCACTTCATGCACATATTCTCTGAAACAGTTCCCATTTCTTATCTACTAGAGTTTTTCTAATTTATAATTTTTCTAATATAATATACAGTATATATTCAATATGAGATGAGATTGAGGTGCTTAAGAAGAGTTTTGTAATAATATTATGATTGAAGAGTCTCTCGTAGCTCAATTATCAAGGTATTACAAAACTTTCTGGTTCCTTCTAAACTACAATAGAAGTTGAAATATAGTAGCTTCCATTTAACTGAGGGCAGCGTGCCATGAATTATGAAACATCTGCCTCAGATTGAACAAGACCATTAATGGGATTTGAATTTGTTCTCCATTAATGGCCCTCCAATAAGATAATTTTTAGGTACCCTCAAATCAGGCTGTCATCTAAGAAGAGAAAAATAGCAAGCAGAGACTCTAGTACCATTAGCATTATATTACTTAGACATCAAATAGAAAAATGGAAAATTAAGTGAGTGTGGAAAAAAATATACTTGGCATTTACTTAAAATTTTGAAAGGCACCAATCATTTTTTGCTCCAATTAATAGTGAATTTATTGCATACGCAGTAGATTTCAAATAAATAAGGATCAGTTAGCGTTTTACTTTCAAGAATATTAAACTTAGTTCTAATTGGTTTAGCTCAGTGGATAGAGCATCAGCCTGTCAAGGGCACAAGCCCGGGTTGTGTGCTTGACCCCCAAGAAGGACATACAAGAGGCAGATGATCAATGATTCTCTCTCATCATTGATGTTCCTATCTCCCTTTTCCTTCCTCTCTGAAATGAATAAAACAATATATTTAAGAATATTGAACTTAATTCCATTCTAGAGTAAATTTTTCTTGACAGAGAACACTAAAAATTTTGACTAAAAGTCAGTATGATTCACTCTTTTTTATTAAAAAATCTATTAACACACACATATACACAATTACAAACAGATTTGCTCTAAAGTTTTAAGCACTGGCTATACTATGAAGATTTCAATTTAACAATAACATTCCATGAATTCTTCTGTTTTTTTTCTTGTTGCAATGCAATAAGTAACTACCCAGCAAACTAAATGACCCACCAAAATTCCATTTGCTATTAGGACCACATGAGGATTTTTCTTCCTCTTCAATAATCAGATAGCATTTATAGGAGTTATAGCTCATCAGTTTCAAACAGAAACTGATTTAATTATTTTAATTATGAACTTATGTAGTATGTCTTTTCTTTTTAAAGTTTCTACAACTTTTTGCCTAAACCGGTTTAGCTCAGTGGATAGAGCATTGGACTGCAGACTGAAAGGTCCCGGGTTCGATTCCAGTCAAGGGCATATACCTTGGCTGCAGGCACATCCCCAGTAGGGGGCGTGCAGGAGGCAGCTGATCGATGTTTCTCTCTCATCGATGTTTCTGACTTTCTATCCCTCTCCCTTCCACTCTGTAAAAAATCAATAAAATATATTTTTTAAAAAGTTTCTACAATTTTGTATTTTATAATTAAATTTAGATTTTGTTTAAATTTTATAAAGGCACTAGGGGCCCAGTGCATGAACTCATGCACTTTGAAAGGAACTGTGAGCCGCAAGGCTGCAGTGGGCACACAGGCAGGTCTCAGCCCATCCTCTGCATCCCTGACCAGCCCCTCCTGCCATGGCCCCCAGTTCCCTGTTTGCCAGAAGCCCCACTCCAGCCGCTGTAGCTCCCACGCGCTGATGGTACCAGTCCCACTCACACCCACCACTGAAGGTGCAGAGCAATTGGGGCTGACTCCAGCATTGGGTGTGAGTGGGGCACATGCAGCTGTTGCCTCAATCACCCCTCAGGAGCAGGGGAAGGTGGAGAAGCCCTAAGGGGTGATCATGGCTGGCAACCCGCCATTTGCACTCGCTGATGGCGCCGAGCAATCAGGAGACCAGTGCCAGGCACCAGCAGTGAAAGCTCTAGTGCTGGTTGCAGGTGCGAGTGGGGTGGTCACTGGCAGTGGGTGCAAGCACCAGGCAGGAGCAAAGAATTTTCAGTAATCATCAGAGGCTTACCCCAATGGCAGCCACCAGCTCCCTGCCTTGATCTGGTGCCCCCGCTCACCTGCTCCACCACCCCACCATGGCTGATGCCTGCCATGTTCCATGTATGCCCCTGGTTGCCAGCGCACATCAGTGACTGTTGTTCGGTTATTCCAGTTGTTCCACCATTTGGTCTATTTGCATATTAGCCTTTTATTATATAGGATTATGTTTAATGGAAAAGCAATCCTGTTAGCATGATATAACTCAACCATCAGTTTGACCAGAAATGTGGCCAAAAGTAACTGTTAGGATTAAAGCTATTTTTTTAAGAAAGAAAAAAAAATTCATGTATACTCTTTTGCATACCAGTTTCTCTGAAACCTAAAATTAACTTGTTAGTATGTCACTTGACTTCTCTATTTTGACTTTTTAAATTTTATTTAGTCTAGCATTTCAGTGTAGAATAACTGATTAATCTTTCATTCTTTCAAATGTTACCACTTAAAATTCACAACATATTTGGCATCTGGTACGGCATATTATTTAAAGTATTTCAGGCTTAAAAATAATGTGTTCTACCTTGTTAATTTGGATAAAGTAATTCAGATTTTAAAAACTATTGTGCAATAAAAATGACTGTCTTTTGTTCCTTTTCTTCCAGTAACTTCTCCCATTATCTCTTTCTCTTCATCCTTTTCTCTTCATCCTTTTCCTATAGATAATATGAACACTAAAATTTACTTCAAAAAGTGCTCTATTAATTATAAACTTCAAGATGTTCTGCTGATTCAGTCCTATAATTTACAAGAATCAGATATTCTCACTTAACC
The DNA here is from genome assembly GCA_027563665.1 of Antrozous pallidus. Lineage (NCBI taxonomy): Eukaryota > Metazoa > Chordata > Mammalia > Chiroptera > Vespertilionidae > Antrozous > Antrozous pallidus. Next base: position 91,670,577 of record CM050514.1, read on the forward strand.
ATTTGGTTAAAAGAATATCCACATTAAGTTACTACAAATCCTTACCATGTGATGATGAAGTTTGGGCTATGTCTATGTAGTACTATATGTGCCTTTAAAATGTTCATTTAGGATATTTTTAAAGGCTCAAGTAACAAAAAATCCAACTTTCCTAGTTAACAAGTGAGAAAATATTTAATATAGCATTAAATCCAGGGAGGTAGGGGATTCAGAGTGAAGATAACCTCTAACTTACTTCATAAACTATGATTTGACTCTGACTTCCTCACTGTATGTAACATATGATTTTATACTATATATTCATAGCATCTCATTCAGGCACACGTGGAAACATTCAGAGACAGTGTCTTTTCCTTGAAAATCATAAAATTCTTCCCAGAAGTCCACCAATGAACTTTGTCTTGCATCTTATTGACTAGAATCTTGCATCTTATTGACTCTGGCCCATTCTCTAATGATTTTTTTGTCCAGAGAGCTGGGATCACCAGAACAGTCTTATCTTTCAACTTCTAGCCCCTGGAGTTGAGGACATTAGAGTTTGTCACTTGGGTAAGCAGAGAGGGATTGATTCTTCAACAATATTCACTTAGGATGTGGGGTGAAATGAATATTGCAGGCATAAAAGAGATCCATCTTGGAATTCAGTTTTCTGAGGTGAATGTTCCTTCCGATCAGCCTCCATGGATACTGATCTCCTCTAGTGTCACATTTGAGATAGGACTTACAGCGCTAATAGCCCTTTTTCTTTTAAATGTAGTTTGGTGACATAAGATTTGATTTAGGGATTGAGTGCTAGCTTATTTTCAGTCAGCCTTGGGTTTCTTTGGCAATACAAAAATCCACAAACACCTTAGCAGGTTTTTTATCTTTTCTTAATTCTACAAGCTAGTATCAATGGTAAAAGTGATTGTCATAGTTCTGAGTCTTTGCATTTCTGTGTCCTGTCAGATTAAAGTTTTTGTGAGCAGCTCCTCTCCCTGAGTCTCTTCCTTGAAGGAACTATAAAAGTAGCTTTCAATAGGGATCTACCATTACTATTTTTACATTATTACTATTTTACTAAAGATATAAAAAATTTAGAGATGCTAAAAAAAATAGATGTTGCAATATAATTAAAATATCCCATAAAAATAGCATACTTTTAAAGGAAAAGTATGAACCACATCATGAAGACATAATTAGAGCCTGCATCTATATAATAATAAAAGCATAATATGATAATTAGACCAGACATCCTTCCAGACGACCTTCTGGACAGAGCTGGGACTACGAGGGAAGCCTGGGTCCTGGGTGCCAGAGGAAACCCAGTGCTGGCAGCAGGGGAATGAAGACCTACTCTTGCACAAATTTTGGCATTGGGCCTCTAGTCTATTATAAATCCAAACCTTTTTTTATAAGTTACAGTAGATGTTCTCTCTTCTGAACTATCTGATCAAAGCCTAATTGCTTTGACAAAAACACGTTATTTATTGAATATGACTCCTTCGCAATTGTCTTCAAATTTTAGGAGCATTATCTTTTTCCATAACATAATAGAGGCCTGGTGCATGAAATCTGTGCACTGGGGGGCGTTGTCCCTCAACCTGGCCTATACCCTTTCCAATCTGGGGCCCCTCAAAAGATGTCCAACTGCTGGTTTAAGCCCAATCCCTGTGAGCCTAAACCCTCTCACAATCTGGGACCACTGACTCCTAACTACTTGCCTGACTGGCTGCCTAATTGCTCCTAACCACTTCTGACTGTCAGTCTAATAAGCCTCTAACTGCTCCCCTGCCAGCACAATCACCCCCAACTGCCCTCCCCTGCTGACCATCTTGTGACAATGTGGGGATGGTCATCTTGTTACACAAGGATGTAAAGGTCAATTTGCATATTACCTCTTTATTATATAGGACAAGAGGCTTGATGCATGAAATTCATGCAAGAGTAGGCCTTTCTTCTCCCGGCTGCCAGCACTGACTTCCCTCTGGTACGCAGGACCTGGGCTTCCCTCGCAGCCCCAGCTTTGTCTGGAAGGTTGTCTGGAAGGATGTCCAGAAGGACATCCAGTCTAATTAGCATATTACACTTTTGTTACTATAGATATGTGTATATGTATGCATATATATATAAGCATATATATTGCAGCTTTTTCTTTTTCTGTAGATACAATGTCATCCAAAACCTCTCTTACAGGGATAGTGAACACTAACTAATAGGTAAAGTGCTAACCAATAATGAGTCCCCCTATCTTTCATTGAAAAATTAGTCATATATATATATATATATATATATAAAGTGTAGCAAATTAAAATGTCAAACTGACACCTGTTTTAGAAAAGGTCTTAGAAAATACACCTATGGAGGCAGGAATTTAGGAGAATGTCAAGCTCTAAAAAGTTTAGCAAATTTCTTAAAACTTTCAATAAAACCTACTAGAAAATGATGAGCTTTAGCCCTAGCTGTTGCACTTGAAACCAAAATTATAGAGAACAGAGTCTTGTTCAGAGTGCCTGCTATTTAGCTCCACTGAGCATCAGATTATTTTGAAGTTTCAAATGAGGAATTCTCTGCCCTAAATTAAATTAATGCAAGCTAAGTCAAGTGATATAAAGCACATGTGGCAGGAAAGAAGATTGGGGAAAAGAAGAGCCAGTGAAGTGGCAAAAGGGGTCCTCACCTGGTGCATCTAAGGTACTTCCTATTGGATTCCTCAGCCATGTTCTGCTGGCTGCTCCTATCCCCCACCCCCACATAAAAAAATAACATTGATAGGAAGACTGCCATCATGGGACAGAGCCTACAGGCACATTTCCCTGTCTTACTGCTCCAGCTCATTGTGTAATAAGCAGAAGCTAAGGAACATGCAGAGGAGCTAAGCACCATGCTGGAACCTTTCCAGGTGATGAGTAGATTTGAGGACCATATTTGGGCAGAATTCTGGTATTGGTTATTAGCCATTAGCCCAAGGAATCAAAGAAAGCAAATAAAGCATGATACTACTGAGGTTGTTAAAATAAATGTTATCACCCTGGCTAGGTGGCTCATTTGGTTGGAGTATTGCCCCCACAGTAAGAGGTGGCAGGTTAGATTCTCAGTCAGGAAATATACCCAAGTTGTTAATTCCACCAATGGTTAGGTCAGTAAGGGAGGCAACCAATCAATGTTTCTCTCCCATATTGATGTTTACCTCTCCCCTTCCCACCCTCTTCCCTCCCTCCTTTCCTCTCTCTAAAAAAAAAAATAAAAATTAATAAAAACATATCCTCCAGTGAGGATTTATTTTAAAAGTATGTTACCAATTAAAATCCAAATCTAAAATCTGGCCAATATTTGCTAAATCCTTAATAGATACTCTCACCCTAGAGAAAGTAAATGATACCATAGTTATGATTTTAAAAGATCAAAGTATAACATGTTAATTACAATTATTTCTATTACTTATTTATATAAATAAATGGGTAAAGAAGAGCCATCAAGATGGTGAAGTATCCAGGTCTGTGCTTATTAATAAATCCAATGAGATGCATTCTATATTAAACTGCCAAAAGGATGTTAATAAAAAAATATTGTGGTATGTGATTTTAAGTTTGCTTGTGTTTTGCAGGACAATTATCTATATAATACAATTCCATCAGAAGAATCAGAAGTTCTATACGATAAATAAAGTTCTAATACATGGAAATATTCATTTTTATAGTTACTTGGTCAAGGCAATAGTGGCTAGGTAGGATATAAACCATGAAGTAAAAATTCCAAGATAGCAACAAAGAATAAGAATTTAGTAGAAGGGGGAAAAATAAAGACCAGAGGTAACTATAACACAGAGAACCCTTAAAAAATGCATGCCATGTTTGACAGAAAAATGAAAATTCATGGTAAGTTTATGTGGAACATAAGAGATAAGAGTACCTAATTGAATTTTGAGCCCAAACCCAATTTTTAAAAAAATTAATATATTTTATTGATGTTTTTTACAGAGAGAAAGAGAGAGGGCTAGAGAGTTAGAAGGATCAATGAGAGAGAAACATCAGTGAGCTACCTCCTGCACACCCCCTACTGGGGATGTGCATGCAACCATGCTACATGCCTTTTGCCAGAATCGAACCTGGGACCTTTCAGTCCAAAGGCCTACGCTCTATCCACTGAGCCAAACCGGTTAGGGCCAATTTAAAATTTTAAGATTCATAAAGTTTTTTCTAATCTGTTATTGTGACAGCAAAATAACAATCCACAAAAATACATCTTCTCCAAAATTAGCTGGAAGCTGCAAATAAACAAAGAACTATAGAATATCCAGATTCCAAAGAAGAAGGGAAACTTTTTATTCACTAAAAACATAATCCTATATGTATAAATCCACAATAACACAAAGGATAGAAGATCAATATAAAAATCAATTCCACTTCTATATTCCAGCAATGAACAATCTAAAATGAAGTTAAGAAACAATTCCATTAGCAATAGCACCAAAAAGAATGAAATACACAGAAATCAATTGAACAAGAAATAGGTAAGAATAATACACTGAAAAGTACATAATGTTGGTAGGTAAATTAAAAATCAAAATAAATTGAGATACCAGTACATTTCATGTTCATGGATTAAAATATTCAATTTTGTTTGTAGATGTTAATTCCCTATAATTGTGTATAAGTCCAATGCAGTCTCTAAAACCTCATCATTATATCCCCACTGAAAAACTAAAGTGAAAAGCTATAGAAAAAGTTTTTCTCTCCCGTCTTTTTTTCTCCTCATTTCTAGCGAGAGGGTCTCTCTCACTGCCTGTGGATGAAGTCTGGGCTCCTCCATCAGCAGCTGCAGCCAATTTAGCTCTCTCATCACACCTCAAAGATGGATTATTCTAACCCAAACTCTCTCATTTGACAAGTCCAGAGAATAAGGGGTCAAATGCACACATAAAATTATTTTAGTACTAACTTCAAGTACAGAAAACTAAGGAAAATTACTCAGGAATAAATTCCTTTTTAAATATTTGAATTTGTCCAACAAGTAATTATGAGCACCTACTCAACAGAGTACCAGACAAATAGTGTTACACACCTGATCATAAGCAGTAACACAGGCATAATCTCCTGTCCTTATGGAGTTTATTATCTAAACTAATCATCCAGTTCTCATGTTTAAAAATAAATTTAATAGTTTACCTTTCTATCCTAGATGTTCAAAGATAGATGGAACTTCAGTCACATTGTTTTGTGGGGGTTTTATTTTTTGTTTGTTTTGTTTTTGTTATTTGTTTTCAAATTTGCTTTCAATCAGAAACAAGGCATTCAAATGTTTCTTATAGAAAATGCCTAATGAAAGTTGTTTGTCAAAGCTTGTACTTTGAGAGGGTCATAAGTCGAAAATGCTAACTTTTGAAATGTTTGACCTGCAAGACACTCCGGGGGCTATAATCCTGGTAGGGTAAAATGCCTTTTTTCTTCCATTCATATAGTAACAGTGGAAGAAGAAAATAAAGGAGCAACAGTGGACAAAATATTTTCAGTTTCTTACCTGTGTGAAAAAATTTATAATTACCTAAAATTTATACCAAATTAACAATTGCCTTTTCTGAAACAACATTTACTTTGTTCTTTCTGAAATAGCATGTAAGTTAATAATATTTCTGAATAGTAATTCTAAGGCTGTATTATTTTGTTTTATTTTGATAAGACTGCTTCTAGGTCATGGGTATGAGAAAAAGCTTTAATTTCTGTTTCAATGAGAAAAAAATGTAATTAAACTACTAAAGAAAAGGGTAACAACATTGACATAGCCTTGTGGGAGAGAAACAGAGTATTAGTTTGGTGTTTATTACTTTGTTATTAAGAAAAAGATACTCAACCAAAGCATCCATATTTAAGTTTAAGAACAAAAATTTTAAATTTTTTTAATCAGACAGATAAAGATACTCAAAAAGTGAGGAAAAAGAAAAATGAAAATGTAATGAGAAAAGGAACATGAAAGTCAAATGGTGAATATACAGAAAGGTAAAGGAAGAAATGAATGCTCTTTCTATTGCAGGACCTATAACGTCATATATACAGATATAAATACAATATGTGGGCATAAAGAAAGTCCATCATAGCCCAGCCAGTGTGGCTCAGGTGGTTGAGCATCATCCCATGCACCAGGACAGTGGTCAGCAAACTCAGTCAACAGAACGTGAGCCGCAGTTTGCTGACCACTGCTGAGGTCGCTGGTTCAATTCCCAGCCAGGGCACATGCTAGAGTCTCAGCTAGATCCTCAATAGAGGATATGCAGAAGACAGCTAATTGATATTCCTCTCTTATCGATGTTTCTATCTCTCTCTCTCTCCCTCTCCCGTCCTCTATCTGAAATGAGTAAAAAACATTTTTTTAAAGTCCATTATAAATATTTCAAAAAGAGCCATGTGGAAAAAATAAACACAAAGACACACAAAGAAATATTAAGAAAAAGCTCTAAAAACTAAGAGACACATATGCTGTAAGATAGAGACAATATTTTGCTAATTGAGCAATTAAATAGCACCTGGATTCTATGCTGCTACATCTATGCTTTAAATGCTGGTGGAAGAATAGTTATATTTTTCCTAGAAAAAATATACAGACCATTTGAATAAATTTTTTTCCAGGATAATTGCTGTTAAAAGTTGACCTTATTCAGTAAGCTTACAACGATGCTAAGGGCAAATACAGATGGCTTGGGGAAGTCCTGATATGTTGGTAGAGTCCAATTTCTTGGTAGAAGAAAGGACGTGCTTTCCTTCTATGAAATGAAAATAATTTTAAAGTACTAAAAGTATTAAATAAATTCATACAAACTAAAAAAACTGATTTTAATAACGCAACTGTAGATAGCTACAGTGCTGCCTTTGTGGAATTATAGTAATATTAGATGAACTTAATACTAAGGTTCCTTATATACATACATATCTTCAATGTTGGAAGAAAGAACCAGAACAAGGACACAGTGACATTAATATAATCATGAAAAGGATTTTTTTTCTACTGACTAAGGATGTAAGTAATAGAGAAATAACAATTAAAAAAAATACAGTGTGTAAATCTGATAATCGGGCCTAAACCTTAGTCAGACATCCCTTTCACAATCCAGATGACTGGCTCCTAACCATTCACCTGCCTGCCTGCCTAATTGCCCCTAATCCCTCTGCATGCCAGCCAGATCGCCCCTACCTTGACCCCCTGCCTGCCTGACCACCCTTAACTGCCTCTACCTGCCTGATTACCCCTATTTGCCCTTCTCTGCTGGCCTGTTCTCACTCCCAACTGCCTTCCCCTGCTGGCCCGATAGCCCCTAACTGCCTCTGCCTCAGCCTTCACTACCATGGCTTTGTCTGAAAGGAAGTCGAAAGTATGGAAGATGGCTTGTTGATCTGTCTAATTAGCATATTACCCTTTTATTAGTATAGGTAGATATTATAGGATAGGATTGCTTAAATGGGGGGTGGGAAGCCTTTTTCAGCAGGAGGAGATGCTCTTGACAGAGAAAAACACATAATCCCTATATCTGGACTGATAGCCAGCCATAAGAACTATACTGCCAAACCAGTTATTAAAAAATTGAATCACTTTTTTACACCTTACATCAAACAGCTATTGTCCTTAAAACCCCTCCTAAGTTCCTACCTTAGGTTCTTCCTTCACAGTTTACCCAGAGTAGATTCTGATTGGTTGGTTTCTATGCCAGTCAGCATCAAAGGCTCTACGTCCTAGGCATCCATTGGCTCCTTGCAATTCACCCAGATTTGGTTCTGATTGGTCAGTTTCTGTGCCAGTCAGAATCTCCTTGCCTTTCTCTGGACCTGATCATAGATGCACAGCTGGTCAGAAGCCACTCCAGGCTGCTGGTGAGCGGGCTGAACTGCTGACCTCTGGGAGATAGAGAGAGGGATGGCAGCGGGCAAGGCCTAGAGAGAGAACCAAGGTGATCAGACCCTGCTTCTCTCTGTGGGCCTCAGATCACTCTGATTCTCTCTCCGGGCCTCCCCAGCAGTCACTGCCACTGCTGACCAGCCCTGCCTCTCTCTCTGCCCAAGAGGTCAGCAGCTCAGCCTGCGTGCAGAGCCTTCGGTCGTTTTGGATGTTACAAGCCTGGCTCTTTAGATGTAGATAGGTTGGATCCTCTGTAAATGAACAAGAAATTATTTCATATAAGAACAAAAAACATTTATTTTCCTTGCCCCTACCTAGTCATATTGAATTCTTCTTAATTTATGCCTTACTATTTGTCATATATTTACATGTCGTAATGTATGTAATCAGTATTCCCTTGGACAAAACCTTTGGTCTGGGCACTGAACATAATTTAAATATTGATCTTGTTTCTTCAGAATTTTGCACTTCACTTTCCCTCTAAAATATTTTATGTCACCCTCCTGAAAGAATATACTCTTGATTCAACACTTTTTGCTGTAGAATTTTATGAATGTTTATTCCTCCTTGTTTTATAATAAACAATGAAAATATACCTATTATTATATATACTACAATCAGTGAACATATTTTTTTATATAAATCTCATTCTAAACATCTTTCTGAGGAAATCCTCAGTGCTTTCACTTCTGTGCAGAAGAGGTATATAGATTTCATATCAGACAATTCTAACACATTAGTCATGTCTGCCTTAAATATTATAGTGAGAATGACCATGATGCTTTATTTAGGCTCTTTGATGACTGAGGACTATTAGAAATGTCTGCTTTGGGTGTGGGAAGGGCAGAGTGTAGACAAGACAGATTAGCCATTTAGTCTTATTGTTAAGTGATAGCCAGACATTAGAAAAATGGTTAGAGTAAAAACCAACAATTACATTTTTTTAAACTAAATAAAGCACCACAACTAGAGACAGTGAAATATATCTCCATGAATGTAGAACCCTTTGTGTTTATAATTTTCTAAAGTAAATTAGTTCCCATTGCAGCTACACATTAGTAGCATCTAAGAATATATTAAAAATACCAATATCCAAGTCCTATCTCAGATTAATAAAATCAGAATTTCTCTAAAAGGTGTGTGGGCCTCATCAGCATTTTAAAAAATACAGTCCCAAGTGACTCTGATGCTGGTGGAATATGAGTGAGAAAGCATTGGTTTTTCTTTCTGTCTTGATTCTGGATAACTTGGTAGAGCCTTCTGGACCGCAGAATATCCTTTAGCTGCTCTTAAAGGAATATGAAACAATACTCTAAAAAGGACTGACTTGACATTTAAAGCAAAATATGTTTTGTTTGTGCTTGTTTTATTATTGGAATTTATGAAAGTTTTATTTGCTATTAAAGAGAAAATATATATTGAAGAGAAAAAATTAAAACGCAAACAATAATAGTGAACCAAACCCTGATTTCAAGTAACATTAATATTAGAATTTTACATCCTACCCTCATCTGCCCTGGACAGCTAATTCTGACCAAGGCTAATTCTCACTAGTAAATCTGTTTTTAGGCCAGATTAAATGCTGCTGAAGAGTATGGGGTAAAGGTATGCAAATGGACACACACACACACACACACACACACACACACACACTGACCTTCGGTTCCCTGTAGACATTTGGAAGTTATCAGCAGTAGCATAATGACAGTCCTAATTATTAAAATTACTCTTGTGTGCAAAGTGCTTTAAAATTAGATGCCAATAGGCATACAATATATTAACTGCACCATGGTCTTTTTCTTTTCTTTAAAATTAAATCCTAGCACTATTCCACTGGCTTTTATCAAAACATCTCTCACCACCCAAGTGACATGCACCCTCTCACACATTCCAAAGGAATTACTAATAAATTCTGATTTTAGAAGAATTTCAATGCCCTAGAAAGTACGTTTTATTTTTCAGGTCAAGATATTTCATTACAGTTACAACTCTAAAATCTACTACAGTCTCTATTTCTCATATTTTAAAATATATAATCACATTTTCACTAATTCTCAAATTCTTTATGGTGTGACAAAAAACGGTGATAAGTTTTCTTGTAGGGCCCAAGTAGAGTTAGCCCTTGACCTTTAAGTAATAATTGCTTATTCTCTATTCTAATATGGATGTGTAAATACATAATTATTTTAGGCAATACAAGTAGAAATATAATATATATACTAATAAAAAGGTAATATGCTAACTAGACTGGACATCTTCTGGATGTCCTTCCATACAAAGCCATAGCAGCTGTGAAGATTTAGGGCCAGCAGCTTGGTAAAGGCAACATACCATAGGAGAGGCGGCACTGCGGCCCCTTTTGAAGAGGTTGTGGTGCGGGCGGTCCAATGCCACAGCCCCTTCCGTAAGGGCAGCGGGAGAGGCGGCTGTGTAGTCCCGGTCCCACTGTTACTTCTCCAGAGAAGCTGGACAGGGTGCAACCTACTGTGCCTCAACCCCCTCAGCCCTTCTGGCCCCAGATTGGGCCAATACTAAAGAGGGCTGGCAGCCGCAGTGGCCAACAGTGGCAGCAACAGTGGGGTGATGGGAGTGGTGCCTTCCCCTGATCAGCCCAGTCACCTCCTGCAGAGGGAAGCCAGACTATGGCTTAGGCCCTCTCCCCAGGGCTGTACAGCAGTGCTTCTCAACCTGTGGGTCACAACCCATAGGTTAAGAACTGCTAGCAGGGTCACCTAAGACCATCAGAAAATACAGATATTCATATTATAATTCATAACAGTAGCAAAATTACAGTTATGAAGTAGTAATGAAAATATTTTATGGTTGGGGGTCACCACACATGAGGAACTGTATTAAAGGGTCACAGCATTAGAAAGGTTGAGGACCAACATCCTAAGGGCTCCTGGAGTTTGAGAGGGGGCAAGCCAGACTGAGGGATCTCTCCAGTGCACGAATTTTTGTGCAGTGGGCCTCTAGTGTTCTAATACAGACATTTGTAATAATAGGAAATGTCAAATAGACAAAAGCTATAATGCAGGGGGAAAGGGTGGGGGGAGATGGCTCTTTCATTTTGCTTCAGGAAAAGGAACCGGGACCAGTAGGTGGCAGCTACATGAAAGCAAATTTGAGGTCATTCTATAAAATAGAACAAACAATGAGATCTGACTAAGAAATAAGCCATCTTCTTCAGCACGTCTGTTATGCTTGTAGCTGGCTCCCAGCATGTCCAATCTGGAAATTCACCATCTGTATATGAAAAGCTAGTGACTGTAATATCTATAACCACCATAATGACTGGACATTATGACACTCACAGTGGCGAGTGAACCGGCCTGATCAGGAAGTGGGGTCAGCTGGCCAACCACACAGATCCCCTCCCTGCCTGCCTGCCCCTGATCAGACTCTCCCACTCTGATCAAGCACATGCCTATGGCCAAATGCCCCCCTTTCTTCCCCGAGGCTGCTCCATTCCTGATCAGCCTGCCCCTGATTGCACCCCCGACTCCAACAGAGGGTGGGGCTGGACAGCTAACCTCCTGCAGCCCCTTACACTAGCTGCCCCACCTCTGATCACACTCCCCACCCCATTTGTGGGCAGAGCTGGCCAGCCAACTTTCTGTAGCCAATTCCCCTGTCTGGCCTCACCTCTGATCACCCCCACACACACCGCAATAGGGGCTAGAGCTAGCCTGCCAAGCTCCTGAAGCCCCTCCCCCTGCTTGGCCCCACACCAGATTGGCTCCCCCACCCCATCAGGGGCAGGGCCAGCCAGCCAACCACCCATAGCACCTCCCCCAGGCCACTGGGACCCAATTGGCACCCTTTACACCATTCGGGAGTGAGGCCAGCTTACCCACCATCTACAGCCCCTTCCAATGACCAGCCCCACCTCTAATTGGTGCCCTAACTACAATTGGGGGCAGGGCCCACTGGCCAATCGCCATTGGCCCCTTTCCCTAGTCTTTCCAGCTCTGATGGAGCCAATCAGCGTGGGACAGCCAGCCAACCTCCCGCCATCTCCTCCTCCCAACTGGCCCAGCCCCAATCCATCCCAATTGGGGCCAGGCTGGCACAACCTCACCTGTGCACAAATTCGTGCACTAGGCCTCTAGGTCTTTAAAATGAAAGAGCTGCAAATAGGATTTCATATAAAGGTAACAACTTTTCAACTTGCTTCCTTCCCACAGAGAGTACCAAATATCCATTCTCAGACACAACCAAGCAGCAGCCCAAGCAAAGCACTTAGTTCTCTAAAGAATATGTCTCTGAACCAGTAAAGAAAGGTAATTAAATATGTGGGTTCTTAAATGCCTACTCTTTCCACTCCCAATCAATCTTCTCTCAGGGCCAGATAACCAAAAATAAAACCAACAAACATGGCTATTTATTGTGAAAGAAAACTAAATTGCCTCCCTATTTTTCTGTCATCACATTTCCCCTGTGATTCAAACAGTGAAAGACATAAATTAAGGGTAAATCTTTTAAGTTTAAAAAATATATAAAATATAACATAATAGTAATTCTAAGTAGTAAGACAACTTAGTTTTGATCCTCTTTGCAATAAAAAACATTTGTTTGGTACAATGGACATTTAAAAAATTATGTAATATTTAATAATATAATAAACTTTTGAGAATTCATAAAGATACTCTTAATGATCTAAATAGTTTCATGTTATAATATTTCATATGAGCATATCCCTTATGTTAGCATAGGCAATTAAAAAGGAAAAACATTGCTTAATTTATAAGTTAAGCAAACAAGAAAAGTTGTTATATTTTAGATAATAAAATATTACCTTTTAATCAAGCAATTTAAATTTTAAGAACTTTTCCTTAAAAAAATAATAGATTTGGATTTATAATTATGCTGTCTTAAACTGAACATCATTACTCACTCTGTAAAAATAAAAAAAACAGTGACAAAATGGCAGCCAAATAGGCAGACGTGTCCCAGGCCTTATCTTGAAGCAAGTAGGAGTATCTAAATAGAATAACATCCACCCAGAATTGGTGAAATGTACACAGCTAGTGAGATAATTTGCAGCTGGGAGAGGGTAAAGGATGCCTTGAGAACAGTTGGATCAGAAATCTGGGCTGGAGAGAGTTGCAAGGCTTCTGACCCAAAAGGGTCAGAAGGAGCCACACAGCAGAAAGTTCTCATCCCTCAGGGACAGGTGTAACATCTCACTGTGGAAAGGAAATACACAAGGCTGCTGGCAAAAGAGGATTCTACATCTAAGTCCACCATCATGAGAGCCTGAGCCCAGAGGGAGCATCCAGAACTGCCAGAGCTGTGCAGAGCTGGGGGAGAGAAACTCAAAGTGCTGCAGTTGTTTCCCCACTCTTTTTGATCTTTGCTTTTATTCATTAAACCCAGTTCATAGGGCCTTTCAAATACAAACATTAACCCATGACTGAGGTAAAAGCGGAGGTGCAGACTGGTGGAGTCTGGGGAGAGGCTGTGGAGAAGAACAGGTTGGGGTGAGGTGATTGGGAGTCAGCACCAGACCTAAGAAACCTTTTTTTTTTTATGAAGAGCTAGACCCTTCCAGCAGTCTCCAGGCAACCAATACACCTACTCCTAGACTATACCTAAGAGACCTAAGGGACTGGATTGAAGAGAGGCCATTCAGTACCAAAAAGCTATACAGCAACCTCCCTAACTTAGCCCTGTCATAAACAAAAGGCTAAGAGAGTTTATTACCACCGAGCCTGAGAGATTAAGATTGACGGCAGGCAGACAGGCTAAGTGGACAGATTGATCCTGCCTGCTGGCAGTCAAGGCAGTAGAGATAGAAACAAACAGAGGAGCGGTAGATCACTTGTGGTCACTTATATCAGGGTTATCAGTGCTGTGAGTACATTCATGTTTTGTTCCCTTTGTGTCCTGTCTTGCTGAGTTGTATTTTTTGCTATTTGGTCAATGTGGTAGAGAGCAAGCCACATAACTGGACACACTGAGAGGAGACTCCATCCACGAACAGGACAATAACACTCAAGACCCAACTACACCAAGAGATCCAAATATTTCAAGTAGGAAGCATCCCTAGATCACCCAACCCAGAATAGTGGAGAGATCGCATCACTGGGTCACACAAAACATTTACTATATAAGACAAGCTAAAAAAAAAAAATCTGGCTGGCCTAGCAGTTTGTTCTGGTACATAGAAATAGTCACAAAGGAATAGCAAAAATGGGAAGACAAATAAACAACCCTCATTTGAAAGAAAAGAAAATAAAAATGAAGAAAGCAATTTGTCAGAGAAAGAATTCAAAGCAATGATTATAAGGACACTGAAAAGAATGGAATACAAATTCAACAATATAAGTAAGAATCAAGAGGAAATGAAGAAGAATCAATAGGAAATAAAGAATGATATAGCCACAATAAAGAACAAAAGTGGAACTTCCAACAGTAGACTAGAAGAAGCTGAGGACCACAGCAGTAAGTTAGAAGACAAGGTAGAAAAAACACTTAAGCACAGCAGCAACTGTAAAGAAAACTTGAAAAGCAGGAGGAAATCCTAAGGGAAATTTGGGACAACATGAAATGAAACAACATCTGCATATAAGGGTTCCAGAAGAAGAGGAAGCAGAACAAGATAAAAAAAACCTGTTTGAAGAAATAATGACAGAAAACTCCCCTAGTGTTGGGAAGAAAAAAGCCAAACAAGTCCAAGAAACAAATAGTGTCCCAAAAAGACCGACACCAAGACACATCATAATTAAATGGAGAAACTTCACTGACAAAGTGAGAATCTTAAAGGCTGCCAGAAAGAGACAGAAATTTATCTACAAGAGATCTCCCATTTGAATATCAACTTATTTCTCAAAAGAAACACATCAGGCCAGAAGAGATTGGAATGAATATGTAAGTGTTGAAAAGCAAGGGACTGAATCCAAGAATACTATACTCACCAAAGATATTATTCAAAATTGAAGATAAAATAAGGAGCTTCACAGACAAACAAAAGGCTAAGAGAGTTTATTACCACCAAGCCATCAATGCAAGAAAGGCTAAAGGGACCGCTGTAAAAAGAAGGAATGGAAAGGGAAGAAGGAACACAAGCATAAAATAGAAATTATGACAAACAAGTACCTATCCATAATAACCATAAATGTAAATGGATTAAATGCTCCAATCAAAAGACATCGGATAGGTGAATGAATAAGAAAACATGACCCATATATATGCTGCCTAGAAGAGACTCACCTCAGACAAATGAAAATGAGAAAAAAGTTGGGGTATTAATACTTATATCTGACAAAATAGATCTCAAAATGAAGACCATAACAAAAGATAAGGAAGGCCACTTCATAATACTAAAGGGAACAATTCAACAAGAGGATATAATTCTGGAAAACATTATGGACCCAATATAGGAGAACCCAAATACATAAAATATTATCCTGGAAAATATTAAAGGAGAGATCAACAGCAATATAATCATACTAGGGAACTTTAATACTCCCTTGACACCACTGGATAAATCCTCTAAACAAAAAATCAGCAAAAAAACACCAATCCTAAGTTACTGACTATAGCAGGTAAAACTAATTGACATCTTCAGAAAATTTCATCTCAAAGCTACAGAATTCTCCCCAAGTGCAAGGGGACCATTTTCAAAGATAGATCACATATTAGGGCATAAGCAAAGTCCTTCAAATTCAAGAAGGTTGAAATCACATCAAGCATTTTCCAGATCACAATGGCATAAAATCAACTACAATAAAAACAATAAAAAAATAATACACTTGAAATAAAAAAGGCATGGTATTAAACAATGATTGAATTACCAAAGAGATAAAGAAGAAATAAAAAGCATCCTGGAAACAAATGCAATGAAAACTACAACAACCCTAAATCTATGGGACACAGTGAAAGCAGTCCTGAGAGAGAAGTTCATAGCTCTACTGGCTTATTTCAAAAAAACAAGAAAAAATGGTAATAAATTATCTAATCTTGCAACTTAAAGAATTAGAAAGAGAGCAACAAGAAAAGCCCAGAGTATGTAGAAGAAATGACATAATAAAGATCAGAGCAGAAATAAAGAATACAAAGACAAATATATATTTGTCTTTGTATTCTTTATTTATATATATATGGCTCATATTTATGCTGGAGAGGACCCCAAAAAACAAAATCAGAAATGAAAGAGATGAACTAACAACTGACCCCACAGACATAGAAGTATTATATAAGAAATACTATAAGAACTCTACTCCAACAAACTGTAAAAACTTGAAATGGACATATTCCTAGAAAAATACAATTTTCCAAAACTCAATCGAAAGGAATAAAAACCTGAATAGGCCAATAACTACTAATAAAATTGAAACTGTATTCAAAAAAATTCCAGCAAACAAAAACCCTGGTCTGGATGGCTTTACAGAGGACTTTTACCAAACACTCAAAGAGCTAAAACTTATCCTTCTCAGATTATTATTAAAAATTCAAGAGGAAGGCACACTTCCAAGATCTTTCTATGAAGCCAGCATTACCCTAATCTCAAAACCAGATAAAGACACTACAAACAAAGAGAATTACAGGCTAATATCCCTGAAGAATATGGATACTTAAAACCTCAACAAAATTGTAGCATATTGGATCCAGCATTACATTAGAAAGATCAAACACCATGACCAAGTGGAATTTATTCCAGAGATGCAAGGCTGGTACAATGTCCAAAAATCAATAAACTGATGCATCACATAAACAAATTGAGAGAGAAAAATCACGTAAACAAATCAATTGATGCAGAAAATGCATTTGACAAAATCCAACACCATTTTTTGATTAAAAAACTCTCAGCAAAGGGGAAATAGAGGGATCATACCTCAACATAATAAATGTCTTATATGACAAACCTACAGCAAACATCATACTCAATCAGCAAAGACTAAAACCATTTCCCCTAAGAATGGGAATAAGACAGGGATGCTCACTCTCACCTCTCCTGTTTGACATATTTCTGGAAGTGCTAGGAACAGTGATCATATAGGAAGAAGAAGTAAAAGGCATCCAAATTGGAAAAGAAAAAGTAAAAGTGTTATTATTTGTGGATGACATGATATTGTACATAGAAAACCCTAAAGACTCCATCAAAAAACTACTAGACTTAATACATGAGTTTATCAATATAGCAGGATATAAAAATAATACCCAGAAATCTATGGTTCTTTTATACACCAATAATTAACTCACAGAAAAAGAAATTAACAAATCAACCCCATTTACCATTGCAAGACAAAAGATTAGGATACCTAGGAATAAACTTAACCAAGAAAGTAATATTCATAAAATTATAGGACACCAAAAAAGAGATACAGTAAGACATAAACAAATTGAGGAATATACCATATTCATGGATTGGTAGAATCAATATCATTAAAATGTCTATACTATCAAAAACAATCTATAGATTCAATTCAACCCCCATTAAAATACCAACAGCATATTTCAAAGAACTAGAAAAAAACTCTCCAAAAATCTATCTCAAAAAAAGACCTTGAATAGCTGCAGCAATCTTGAGAAAGAAGAACAAAGTTGGAGGGATCACAATAGCAGATATCAAGCTATATTCCAAAGCCACTGTTCTCAAAACTGTCTGGTACTGGCACAAGAACAGACATATAGACCAATGGAACAGAACAGAAAACCCAGAAATCAATCCAAGTCATTATGCTCATTTAATGTTTAACAAAGGAGGCTAGAGCATACAATAGGGTCAAGACAGTCTCTTCTATAAATGGTGTTGGGAAACTGGACAGATACATGCAAAAAAATGAAACTATTCCACCTATTTACACCATATACAAAAATAAACTCAAAATAGATAAAGGACTTAAAGGTAAAATAGGAAACAATAAAAACCTTAGAATAATTCATAGGCTGCAAATTAGCAGACATATGCCATAGCAATATCTTTACCAATACTGCTCCTAGGCAAATGGAAACGAAGGGAGAAAATAAACAAATGGGAATACATCAAAATAAAAAGCTCTGCACCACCAACAAACAACAAAAAAGCTCTGGATGGGAGAACATATTTCCCAGTGTTATCTCTCATAGAGGTTAATCTCCAAAAATTACAGGGAATTCATACAACTTAACAAAAGGATGATAAATGACCCAATCAAAAAATGGACAAAGAATCTAAACAGTCACTTTTCAAAAGAGGACATAAAGGAGGCCAAGAGACATATAAAAGCATGCTTAGCCCTAGCTGGTTTACCTCAGTGGATAGAGCATCAGCCTGTGGATTAAAAGGTCACATGTTCAGTCCTGGTCAACAGCACATGCCCAGGCTGTGGGCTTGATCCCCATTAGGTGAGATGCAGGAGGCAATCAATCAATGATTTTCTCTCATTATAGATGTTTCTATCTCTCTCTCCCTCTCCCTTCCTCTCTGAAATATATATATTTCAAAGTCACTAATCATCCAAGAGATACAAATCAAATGGACAATGAGGCACCATCTCACACCTGTCAGAATGGCTATCATCAACAAATTAACAAACAACAAGTGCTGGGGAAGATGCAGAGAAAAAGGAAACCTCGTGCACTGCTGGTGGGAATGCAGACGGCTACAGCCACTGTGGAAAACAGTATGGAATTTCCTCAAAAAATTAAAAATGGAACTCCCATTTGACTCAGTAATCTTACTTCTAGGAATATATCCCAATAAATCAGAAATAGCAATCAAAAAGGATATATGCACCCCTATGTTCATAGCAGCACAATTTACAATATCTAAGATTTGGAAACAGCCTAAGTGCCCAAAAGCAAATGAGGGGATTAAAAAACTGAGTGGTACAGAGAACCAAGATGGTGGCATAGGTAAAACACCTATCTTGCCGTCATACTCAGCAATTTTAATACTACAACTTAACAAAAGAACAAACACGTTCCAGAATCACCAGAAAGCTGGCCGAGTGAAAATTCCACAAATAAAAGTGAAGATAAGACACTGTGACTCGGAGGAGCGGCAGCAGACAGCGTTGAAGATTCACGCAGAGAGAGGTTTGGAGCGCGCGCCAGCGGAGAGGGCGGGCGGGCGGGCGGTTGAAAACCGTCCAGTTTTCTCGAATGGGGAGACAAAGACGTCCCACTGGACTGATTCTGAAGCTCTGGGTGAAGTCCAGGGAACCCACTATCATACGGGTGAAAACTGGATTGTGGGAGGGCACACCGAAGCTCGGGTGCTGCAGGGGTCTGCCGGCTTGTGGAGAAGGCAGCTTGTGCGAACAGCTCAGCTGCATGACTGCGCAGAGAGCGCTCTGCGACTTGTCTCTCATTTGGAAAACCATCAGTATGCTTTGTTTTACAACCCTGGGTGAGACATTGGGTGTGCAGAGTCATTTGGGGAGAGTCTGAATTCCCCGGCAGCCAGTGGAGCTCGGCAGCGGCTCTCTCTCAGAGGTGCTGGCAGCCATTGCCCCAGGCACAGTGTCCCTGGGGTCGCATAGGGTGGAGCTAACACTGTCAGCTTGGCCCGGAGACTCCGCCCATCCAACCTGAGCACAGCTGAACTTCACAGACAATTGGCCTGGAGGTCAGCCCCTCCAAGTGCGAACAACGATTAACCTGAGCTTAACTTCAGCAAGACTGTGCAACCCATATCCACCTCAGGTAACTGGGGAGGCTGAGCCACTGTCCCTAGTAGGAAGTCTACCACACAAAGCTAA
Source organism: Antrozous pallidus (assembly GCA_027563665.1). Taxonomy (NCBI): domain Eukaryota; kingdom Metazoa; phylum Chordata; class Mammalia; order Chiroptera; family Vespertilionidae; genus Antrozous; species Antrozous pallidus. The sequence continues at coordinate 91,690,130 of CM050514.1, forward strand.
TTGACCAACTCAGGGAAGCAGCCACCATACAGAGATATGGAAGGAAATCAGATGTGAAAGAAATGGAGGAAAAAAACCACTGGACATGGAATTCAAAACCACAGTTATAGGGCTTTTCAAGAGGCTCCAACAAAAGGTCGAGGTCTATAAGGAAATAAGCAAGACCGCAAAGGAAAGGAATGAGTCCTATCAGGAAATGAAGGAGACCCTCAAGGATATGAAGGAGACTCTCAAGGATATGAAAAAGAACCAACCAGAAATTAAGCATACACTGACTGAAATAAAAAATATTATACAAAGACCTAAAAGTGATCTGGAGCACCTCAAGAACCAAGTTAAAGATGTGAAATACAAAGAAGTAAAATCCACTCAGCTGAAAAAGCAAGAATCCAAAAGAATCCAAAAAATTGAAGATAGTGTAAGGGGCCTCTGGGACAACCTCAAGCATACCAACATCCAAATTATAGGGGTGCCAGAAAAAGAGGGAGAGCAGGACAATGAAAACCTATTTGAAGAAATAGTGACTGAAAACTTCCCACACCTGGTGAAAGAAATTGACTTAGGAGTCCAAGAAGCACACTGAACCCCAATATATAGGAACCCTAAGAGGACCACACCAAGGCACATCATAATGAAAATGCCAAGAGCAAAAGACAAAGAGAGAATATTAATAGCAACAAGAGAAAAACAGATGGTTACCTATAAGGGAGCACCCATAAGATTGTCAGTGGATTTCTCAACAGAAACGCTGCAGGCCAGACGGGAGTGGCAAGAAATATTCAAGGTGATGAACAGCAAGAATCTACAACCAAGATTACTCTATCCAGCAAAGCTATCATGCAGAATTGAAGGTCAGATAAAGTGCTTCACAGATAAGAAAAAGCTAAAGGAGTTCATCATCACCAAACCAATATTATATGAAATGCTGAAAGATATTCTTTAAGAAGAGGAAGAAGAAAAAGGTTAAAGTGTAAATTAGGAACAACAAATACACATCTATCAACAAATGAATCTAAAAATCAAGTGAATTAATAAGCTGATGAACAGGATAAACTAGTGAATGTAACAGAATCACGGACATAGAGAGGGAATGGACTGACAACTCTTGGGGAGAAAAGGGTTGTGGGAAGTGCAGCAAGAGTCTGGACAGAAATCATGCAACTGTGGGAGAGGACAGGGGAGGGGGGTGATGGCGGAGGGTGGGATGGGTACCAGGTGGAGGGGAACTATACGGTGAAAAAAAAGGGAACAATGTAATTAATAAACTGAACAATAAAGATTAAAAAAATCTTTGGTACATCTACACAATGGAATACTACATTTCTGTAAAAAAAGAGGGAACTTTCCCCATTTGCAACAGCATATTTGGACCTGGAGAGCATTATGCTAAGTGAAATAAGCCAGTCAGAGAAGATAAATATCACAGGATCTCATTCATTTGTGTCTATAATGAACAATATAAACTGATGAATAAAAATAGAACCAGAGACACTGAAGCACCAAACAGACTGTCCAACCTATGAGGGATGGTGGGGGGCGAGAGGGTAAGAGAGCAACCAAAGGACTTTTATGAATACATATGAGCATAACCAATGGACACAGACAGTAGGGGATGAGGGCGTGTGCTTGGGGTTGGGAGAGACCAGGGAAAGGTCAATATGGGAACAATGAGACTCACGTAATACTTCAAACAATAAAAAATTTAAATTAAAAGAAAGAAACAACAGACCAAAAGTGAAGTCACTGAATGGTAAGCCCCCCAAAACTTAATTTCTAACCTAATTGCAGTTTCAGCCTCTCCCAGGAGTGAAATTTTAATCTAATCATTCTAGAATATCCTAGTCAGCACTAATGAGGTAATCTGCCGGAAAAAGTTTCTGGCCTTTCACATTGGGAAGGTGACCTAGCCTGAAAGTAATCCACTCATTTACCTTCCTTGTCCACCTTCTTCCTTCCTATAAAAACCTCCTATTTTATTTTTTTTATCTTAAATGTCAAAAGTATTTTATATGTCCCTCTTTTTCCCCACTGACTTCTTCTAGTCTGCCCCCACCCCCTACCTCAGGCCTTCACCTCCCTATTGTCTGTTCTTGGTTTATGCAAATATGTATAAAAGTTTTTTGGTTGATTTCCCATCCTCCCCCATCTTCCCTCTAAAGTTTAATAGTCTGTTCCATGCTTCTAATGTCTCTGGATCTATTTTGTTCATCAGTTTACTTTGCACATTAGGTTCCTGGCACAGAGCTCCTAAAAAACACTATAATTTTTAAGTGATAAGAACACTAAGAGCATGTGTTGTTATAACATTCGTCAATGACCTCCATCCCTAACACTCAGTTAATAAATTTCCTAGTAAATTCCTAATAAATAAGAATGCTAGGTGCATCTTTCCTTCTATTGAGGCTACTCAGGGTAGCCCCCTAGATGACTCCTAGACAGAGACAGGTCACCAGAAAGACTGCTATGAGTAGAAGCCTGGGATTTTCAGCCTCATCATTCATTCTCCAGAAAAGTAGGAGGGGCTGGAAATGGAGTTAGTAATTAACATGTCTATTTGATAAAGCCTCCATCAAATCCAAATAATAAGCGTTTGGGAGAGCTTCTAGGTAGAAGGTCACATTTATCTACTTAGATGGTAGCATAGCCAAGTCCATATGGATAGAAGCTCCTGCACTCAGGACTCTCTCAAACCTTGCTCTGTGAACCTCTTTCATTTGGCTGTTCATCTGCATCCTTTATTATATTCTTAAATATATATATATATATATATATATATATATATATATATATTGATTTTTTACAGAGAGGAAGGGAGAGAGAGAGTTAGAAATATTGATGAGAGAGAAACATCAATCAGCTGCCTCCTGCACACCCCCTACTGGCAATGTGCTCGCAACTAAGGTATATGCCCTTGACTAGAATCGAACCTAGGACCATTGAGTCTGCAGGCCAACATTCTATCCACTGAGCCAAACTGGTTAGAGCTATCATATCTTATCTAAAAAAAGAGTATGATACAAATTAACCATCACTCCATTACGTTATGCTACCAGCCAATAGGAGTGAGTATGCAAATTACCCAACAAAGATGACCACGCCCATAGTGGCCAGACAGTGGCACCCAGCAGTTCCAAGCCCTGCCATGACAGTGCTGGGACTGCAGGGGGCCAGATGGGGACACAAACCCGCAGGGAGGCTGGCACCCAACAGCCCCAAGGCCTGCCACTGTGGTACTAGGGCTACTTGGGGGATAGGGGAGGGCAGCGGAGACTCAAACCTGCAAGAAACTTGTGGAAAGAAAGATAAACTATCATAACTTTATCTCCCTTTCCACAAGATGAGAAAACTTCCCCTGGTTTATTTAGTGATGTGGCCCACACCTTTCTACAAGCCCAGGGTATGTTATGACCACTCCCAGGAAGGTCTGGTCAGAATACCATCTCCAGAGAATAATGCTACTGTGGCAAATCAACTAAGAAAGGAAACAAGCTTTTGTTGAGTTTATTCTGAAGGTCAGAGAACATACCACCCCAACATATGTTGTATTGTTATATTGATGACCTTGACCTGTAGATGCTTGAAAAACAGCAAATGCATGCAGAGGCTTTTACTGAAGTTTCCTGATCTGCCTAAAATCAGACCCCTCTAAAAAAGCTCAAATGTCATAGGCCCCCTTCACAGGAGAAGTGTCATCAGGCAGAGAAGACTGACTCCTGCCACAGGGCAGGAGAGTAGAAGTTGACATCACACCCAAACTTTGTTACAAACTAAGTCCTCCCACCCCCACTCATCTTTCCTAAATATCATTTATTCTCCTTTAAGGGGCCTATATTTCTACTCCCCTTTCCCTAGGAATAAGGTATTTAGATCTGCATTCTAAGCCACCTTGAAGAGTTACTCTTTTTTCCCTAGGACCTCCCACATATACATGAGGTACACATGTTAATGAACTTTTGTTTTTCTCTTGGTGATTTGTCTTTCATTACAAAGGACTAAGAACTCAAGAAAGGTAGAGGAAAACTATTTTTCCTACTCCATAATTCTATCTTGGGAAAACAAGGCCTCAGCTGAACAATGAGGTTGGCTCAAGTACCAAACAATCTCGGGTGATAGGAAGGAAGCTTCTAAGGAGAAATCAATGATATTGGCATCAAATTGGGATGGAGGGCATGGTTGCTGGTTGGAGTTTACAGTGGTACAACATTTTTGGAGGATGATTTGGCAAATTCAATAGAAATTTTCAAGATACATCCAAGAATCTTCCACTAGGAATTGCATCTGCTGAGATAAAGCACAAGCGTATAAACCCTGGTCAGAACCCAGGATGCTACTTTGGGCTCCCCTTCCACTATAGGAAAACTTGAGAACAACCTGCATTTTTAGGTCAAGGTGGCATCTATACAATAAAAGGGTAATATGCTAATTAAACTGAACATCTTCCAGATGTCCTTTCTGGAGGTCCTTCCTGACAAAGCCATGTTGGCAGGACCAAGGCAGAGGAGGTTAGAGGTGATCAGGATATCAGGGAAGAGCACTTAGGGGGATCAAGCCAGCAAGGGAGAGCAGTTAGGGGAGTCAGGCTGGCAGGCAGATGAGCGGTTAGGAGCCAGGGGTTCTGAGGGGTCCCAGATTGGAGAAAGTGCAGGCTGAGTTGAGAGAACCCCCTTCATGTGCACGAATTTTGTGTACCAGGCTTCTAGTTCTTTAATAAACTGATAAACATTTCTGTTTCCCTGAGTTCTGATTTGTAGCCAAATTGGACAGAAGTTATAGATAACTTAGGGACCCACTACTTGTGGTTGTCATCTGAAATAGTGTGGGAACAGTCTTGTGAGTACTGAGCCTTTGGTGGGATCTGACAGGTAGGTAGTGTTAGAATTGAATAAATTATAGGACCCCTGGCTGATGTTGTGAAGAACAATTTGATGGAAGGTAAAAACAAATAAACAGACATTTGGGGAGCAGAAATGAAATGTTTTGTTGTGAAAGTAAGGAACAGGGTAGAAACTGCGTTTTTCCAACTCATAATTATATCTAAGTTCCTATCTTTGATTATCAGTAAGAAATATTTTGTTGTTTAATGGCCCTTTGTCTTTATCCCTCTGTTGATAACCTATTCATGCTATTTAATAGATTTTATACTAAGGTGATTATCTTTTTTTATTGATCTTAAAATTTTCTTACTGGTTTTATTAAATATTTGTTATGTAAGTTGCAAATATTTACCTCTTCTATGTTGGAGGTTTGGGATAATTAATCCCTTATACCACATATTCATAAAAGTGTTTATGTATACATTTTTATTTTGAAAAATGTTAAGTCCATTGAAAGTTTGAATAAAGAGCATGGGAAAACCTGTGTGATTCACCAACGGTTAACATTCTGCCATTCCTGCTATCTATCTACTCACACATATACAGTCATAGACACACACACACACACACACACACACACACACACACACACACACACTTGCCTTTTGTTAAGCCTTCCAAATGAAGATAGCATTACATTTCACCCTAATTACTCTAACATGCATCTTGTAAGAAGTGGAAAATTGTTTCCTATGAAGCCACGACATCACTATCACCCTTTAGAAAATCAATAGTATTATCCAACATACATTTTATCAATTGTCCTCAAAATATCTTTTTCAGAATCCAGTGTTCCTAGCACTTGACTATATAATGTTTTGTCAGTTCCCTCAACCTATCTGAGCTTCTTTGGTCTTTCATGATATTATCTTCTCAAAGAATCCAGGTCAGCCCTAGCTGGTTTGGAGCAGTGGATACAGCATCAGTGTATGGACTGAGGAGTTCCAGGTTTGATTCTGGCCAAAGGCACATACCAGCTGCAGGTTCAGTCCCAAGTGGGGGTCATGCTGGAAGCAGCTGATTAATGATAATCTCTCATCATTTTTGTTTCTTTCTCCTGCTCCCTTCCTCTCTGAAATCAATAAAAATATATATTTAAAAAAAAAGAATCCAGGTCAACCATCTTGTAGAATATACCACTTTCTAGGTGTATCTGTTAGTTTTTTCATCATTAGATTTAGCTCAAACATATCTGACAATTAGACATACTTCCCAATGCATTAAGTCATGAATCTGTGCCTGTTAAAAAGTAAATTAAATTAAGTTCCACAAGGCAGATTGGGGTTAATATACTATCAGTTTTATTAGCCAAAGTTTCCCCACAAGTACTAAATTAAAGAATATATGCTTGAAATTTTCTAAGAGGCTAGATCTTAAATGTTTTCATCACAAAAAAAGAAATGACAATTATGAAATGTGATGTGTTAGTTAACACTGTAATGGTAGTCATATTGCAATATGTAAGTGTATCAAATAAATAAATTGTACACTTTAAACTTACAAAATGTTGTATATCAATTATATCCCAATTAAATAAATAATACGTTTTAAATTAAAAAAAAAACACATAGAGCTTGGACCAAAAAGCCAAAAGAAGGATACCTACTTTTTTTTTTAATTGGAAACTCTCAAATAGTACCTAAGCATTGCTTTTCAATTTTATCTCCAACACTTTGAGAACCTTAATAACGAGCCCGGAAGAAGCATCTTAGCTAAATGGAATTTTTGTCTATAATGTCTATTCGACTGGCTGTCCCGCCAGAGCTGACTTCTTACCAATTGCTTTGCCAGACATAACAGAGACAGGCACGATCACTGTGATTAGTATCATGTAAGGAATAAACCGTCTGTGGCTAAAGCGGGAGGTACTAAATAACTTTTGAACCTAGGTTTGACCAAGACATATAATATATCCAAAAATTTGCTCAATTGCCTATCTAGTCATTTTCTCTCATACTCATCATGTCCTTTGCAGTTTCCGAACATGTATGTCTAGATAATGTTGACTGTAATTTTTGTTTAGTAATGGTTCGAGCATTGTGTCCAGTGTAATGCATCTCACTGAATTTTATAATAAGTTGGAAAGCCATGCCTATTGCTTTTTCCTCCATTACATTTTGGAAATTAGGGGAAAAAATCACATATTTTAGATATCTATAAAATATTGCTTTAATGTATTCAGCTGTAGATATTCTGAAATCACAAGAAAAAATATATTTTAATGTTGTATTTTATAATATTATGGATATTCATATATAGGCATATGTAGAATATATAAGTGTCAATTCAAGTCACTCTTGAGAAATGGATCAAATCTAAAGAGCATTTTTATGTACTCAAATTTGCATATGTTTCTCATGTATTTTTGAGCAATATTTTATAACCTATGTAAAGAGCTCCTTATCAACTATTAGCTGATCTGAGAAATGTTTATACTAGAAGCACCTAAAAGGCACTCCAAGAAATCCATCTGCCTTCAAGTTCGACGGGGCATCTTCATTCAGTTAGAATTGAATGCATGCCAACCAATTACACCCACATCCTTACTCCCATCCTTTCCAACTGGCGAGTACTGATCAAAGCAGCTGCAATGCTGATAGTAAATCTGGTTTGGAGTTTTGATTTAAAGAAAAGTTTCTGACTTACTTTTTAAATGAGTAAAACTACCATTAGAATAAAAACTGGACTTTGGGTAAATAAACTGGATAAAAAACACATTAGGTAAACTAAACTAAATAAGTTAGCAATTCTTTTGTAAATTATAGAAATAATTTACGTATTAAATTGATCATTGATATTTCAGTACAGAATTAAAACAAGTTGAAATTAAAGAGATAAAAAACGTATCAATTTAATCTGTTCATCCTACCCCGTGTGGCTAAAAAATTGACAAGCCATGTAACCTTATCCTTACTCACAACCATATGGATTTCATGAATATACAATTAAAAAGCAGATTTGCGTATCAAAGTTGTTCTAAGCATACTTAATATTTTCTAATAATTGATATGTATAAGAAACAAACAAAAAAACGAAGACAATGTGTTCTTCCAAAAAGAGAAGATAAAGACCAGAATGTAACATGCAATCATAAGAATGAGTTAAGCTATACCTTCTTCAGGGGAAGGGTCAAAAAGGATGATCCCAATGCTATCCACTTCTGGGGAATGAGAAGACAACTTTTTCTTCTTATAGGAGGTAAGAAGAACTGTTTCCATAACAGAGTGAACTGTTGCTTTTTAATTTCATTCATAATGGATTCTTAAAATATACACACACAGAAACCCATGGATCATGAAGTTTATAATTTATGATTTATTCAAATCAGTGTATCATTTAGGACTTATTCATTTTTCTTAATTGTGATAAAATCATTTACCCATCTGAAGATAAAATAATATTTATCTATTTGTTTATGACATTTTTTACATCTAACTCTATTTCACTTCAAACTTATTTTTGTTACAGGGCATATTATATTACCCTTTCTCTTGAGATATTCTTCTAACAGTATTGTAAAATGGAAATACATGGAAGCCGTGTATCGATTAAAGATAACAATGTTAAATTTATTTTAATAATATATTTTATTTAACCCGATATTCTCTAAATACTGGCATTTTAACATTTAACCAATATTAAATAAAATATTTTATATTCTTTATTCATTATAGTGTCTAGACTAGGCCAAACATGGAATCAATTATGCTAAGCCACATCAGCACTTAACCAAGTTTCTATGCCCAGTTCTCCCCAAAAATGGAAGGCTTAGGCCAATCAATAATCCCATACCTAGTCAGCACAAGTTACCTGCCCTGGCTCCAAGATTTCTCTTTGCTCCATATAAGGAAAGTAACCCCGCCTTAACCAATCAGTGAATGCCCAATATAACTTCTTTGTTCTTGTTCACTTTGAACTATAAAATCCATTTACTTTGTACAACTCTTTGAAGCTACTTTGTGTTTTCTAGACTGGGTGCTTCTCAATTCAGAAATCACTAAAAATAAAAAGCCAACTAGATCTAAATTTTTTTAACAATACTAACTCTTTAAAATCTAGAGTGTATTTATACTCATAAACATCTTATTTCAGACACTAAATAATCAGCAGTACTTAACATGCATTTAGATTTAGTGAATCTATAGTTGAAAAAGTAGATTCACATACCCAATTTTCCAAACAAATTTTTTAAAAAATTTCCATTAAGTGATTTAAAGTAAATTACGTAGTAAAACAAAACTAATTTAAATTATATACAATTAAATTCAGTTCTTCACTCACACAAGCCCCATTTCAAGTTCTTGACTATAACCTGGGGTTATTTGCTACGATATTAGATAGAAAAGTCTAGAGAGTCCATATCTGTTAGTCCCTGAGTAGAGATTCAATTTAGTGCATATCTTTGGCATGTAGTACTTACTTACCATGTACCTAGCTAATGGAATTCATCTATCTATCATTAGTCCAATGTAATGATAGATAGATAATTGATAATAGATAGATAGATGATAGATTGATAGATAGATAGATATAGATAGATGATAGATGATAGATAGATATCCTAAAATGCATAATAAATTTTATGTCGCTGTATACCTTATGGAATATCTGGATGTCTGGAGTTGGAAAAAGGAAGATAACATGTTTGCTTCATAACTGGGAAAAAGAAATGAGATTTGATCTGGGCCCCACAAAAAAAACTATAGCTTTAAATGTATTTCAATCTAACATTCTTTGATGTTTTTCTCATTAGTGTTAGTAAGAAAAAATTATCCTTATTATGATGTTATATTTCTCATTCAATTAAAATGACTAATGAATATAAAATTCAATTTGTATGTATAATTTAACAAACAAAAACTTATTTTCCAGTACTATACCACAAATATTTTCAATTTTAAACCGTAAATTTTTTTTTATTTTTTTTATTACAGCTGACATAAGTATTATATTAGTTTCAGGTACATACCCTAATGATTGGACATTATAAAACTTATTAAGTAATTATCCTGAAAAATATCATACCCATTAGCTGTTAGAATATTATTGACTACTAGAGGCCCAGTTCATTAAAATTCATGCACTGGAGGAGGGGTCCCACAGCCCAGCCTCCTCCTCTCACAGTCCAGGAGTCCTCAGAGGTGGGAGGTGACCCAGAGATCAGAGGAAGGCAATGCCCCCATCACACCTCTGCTGCTGCCACTGCTGGCAATGCAAGCCTCTGTTAGCCCTGGTTACCTGAGCCTTGGGCAGCCTTGGGTGACTAGGCAACCGCCATCCAAGGCTTGCCTGCACCTCAGGCATTGGCTGGGCAGCTGCCATCCAAAGCTTGCCTGTGCCTTGGGCTGGCCCTGGGCGGCTGGGGCCTGAGGGGACTGGAGCACTCCGAAAGCAGGCATACAAGTGGCCAGATAGACCTACCTGGGAGCAGGCCCAGCCGTCCCATGTGCCTGCCACCCCAGTGGGGCTGAGGGGACTGGGCACCACCATCTTTGAAGGCATGGCAGTCAATTTAACATATTCTCTCCTTATTGTCTGTGGGTGCCACCATCTTTGTGAGGGGGGTGCTGTCACTTAGCATATTCCCTCTTTATTAGATAGGATATTCCCTAAACTATACTTTAGACCCCCATAACTACACTACAACTACTAATTTATTTTTTTATTGATTTCAGAGAGTAAAGAAGAGGGAAAGAGGTAGAAACACCAACAATGAGAGAGAATCATTGATTGGCTGCCTCCTGCACACCCCAACTGGAGATCAAGCCCACAATCCAGGCATGTGCCCTGACCAGGAATTGAACTGTGATCTCCTGGTTTATTGAACAACTTGCAATTGGGCTATAACTACTAACTTATACTTCTAAATCCCTTCACTTTTTTTACCCATCTTCCCAACTTCCTTCTTATCTGGCAACCATAAAAATTGTTCTCTGTATCTATGAGTCTGTTTCTGTTCTGTTTGTTCATTTACTTTGATTTTTAAATTAAATTGTTGACAGATATGTATTTATTGCATTTTATTTTTCATTTATCGTTTTCTTTTTTTCTTCTTCTTCCTCTTCTTAAAGAAGACCCTTTAACATTTCATGTAATACTGGTTTGGTGGTGATGAACTCCGTTAGGTTTTTCTTATCTGGAAAGCTCTTTATCTGATCTTTAATTCTAAATTATAACTTTGAAGAGTAATTTTGGTTGTAGGTCCTTGCTTTTCATCACTTTGAATATTTCTTGTCACTCACTCCCTTCTGGCTTGCAAAGTTTCTGTTGAGAACACAGCTGACAGTTGTATGGGTACTCCCTGGTAGGTAACTAATTGCTTTCCTTTTTTTTAACCTTATTTTCTTAGTTAATTTTATTTATTTTTTAATTTATTTTTAAATTAAATTTACTAGTGGCCTGGTGCAGAAATTTGTGCACATTGAAAGGAAATTAATTAGAATAAATATTTTACTATCGCTGTTTTCCCTTTCTCTATAATAGAAGTGTCAATCAAATTCACAATTGACAATGACAAATCTAAACACACATGTGCAATAGACACCAGCGAAAGCTTTCTATCCATCATGCATGAGCGAATCAATGTTTATTTTTACATTGCCACTGTGTATCACATGTACTGGTTGGTTGGTCAGTCAGATGGTTGGACAAAATGGACAGTAGGGAACTTAGTCTTTTTTTTACCTTTATTGTTCAGTTTATTAATTACATTTTCTCCCAATAGCTCCCCTCCACCCAGTACCCATCTCACTCTATGCCCTTACCTCTCCCACCCTCTGTCCTCTCCCATAGTTGCATGATTTTTGTCCAGTCTCTTGCTGTACTTCCCGCACCTTTTTCTCACCAAGAATTATCAGTCCATTCCCTCTCTATGTCCATGATTCTGTTCTATTCCTCATTTTATCCTGATCATCAGGTTGTTAATTCACTTGATTTTTAGATTCATTTGTTGATAGATGTGTACTTGTTGTTCTTAATATACGTTTTTACCTTTTTCTTCTTCCTCTTCTTAAACAATACCTTTCAGCATTTCATATAGTGTTGGTTTGGCGGTGATGAACTCCTTTAGCTTTTTCTTATCTGTGAAGCACTTTATCTGACCTTCAATTCTGAATGACAGCTTTGCTGGATAGAGCAATCTTGGTTGTAGATTCTTGCTGTTCATCACTTTGAATATTTCTTGCCACTCCCGTCTGGCCTGCATAGTTTCTGTTGAGAAATCTGCTGACAATCAGATTATGGGTGCTCCCTTATAGGTAACTAACTGTTTTTCTCTTGCTGCTTTTAATATTCTCTCTTTATCTTTTGCTCTTGGCATTTTAATTATGATGTGCCTTGGTGTGGTCCTCTTTAGATTCCTATGTTTTGGGGTTCTGTGCACTTCTTGGGTTTTCAAGTCAATTTCTTTCACCAGGTGGGGAAAGTTTTCAGTCACTATTTCTTCAAGTAGGTTTTCATTATCATGCTCTCTCTCTTTTTCTGGCACCCCAATAATTCTGATGTTGCTATGCTTGAGGTTGTCCCAGAGGCCCCTTATACTATCTTCAATTTTTTGGACTCTTTTGGCTTCTTGCTTTTCTAGCTGAGTGGATTTTGCTTTTTTGTATTTCAAATCTTTGACTTGGTTTTTGCGGTCATCTGGACTGCTTTTAGGTCTTTTATAATATTTTTTGTTTCAGTCAGCGTATGCTTTATTTCTAGTTGGTCTTTTTTCATATCTTCATAGGTGTTGTTCATTTCTTTGTAGGTGTTATTTATTTCAGCATAGTTCTCATTAATTTTCTCGGCCTTTTCTAGTAGCCTCTTCATAAACCTAATTACTGTGGTTTTGAACTCTATGTCTAGTCGTCTTTTTTCCTCCATTTCTTTCACAGCTGAGTTCTTTCCTTTTCTCTGCATTGTGGTTGCTTTCCTGAGTTGGTTCCTTAGCGGTGTGTGATAGGTATCCTCTAAGGAACAGTGGCTCAGCTTCCTTATGCAGCACGTGGCATCAGCCTTAGCTCTGCCCTACTTGGCGCACAGCTTCGGCGTCTAATGGGTGCGCAGCGTCAGGCTTAGGTCCGCCCTTCCTGGCCCACCGCTTCAGGTCTATGGGGCTCGAGGCGTCAGCTTATCTGTGCGGCTCACGGATCTCAGTGTTGGGTGGCAATGTAAATCCACCGCTGGTCTCCCCATTGCCAGACAACTCTGCCTCTCCCCAAATGAGTCTGCACAGCCAAAGTCTCACTCAGGGGTGTAAAACAAAGCAGTATGGTGGTCTCCAAGCAAATGAGTCTCGCGTTCTCTGCCCACGTTCTCTGCCCGGTTGCGCACTCCAATTTACTCGTGCCCTCTCCCCAAACACACAGACCTCAGCCACGCCCAGGATCCTCCTTTCCCCGACCTGGGACCTCGCCTGGAACTGGGGGGTCGGTGCTGTGGGATGCCTACACCCTCCCCGCTGGAGAAAACTAGCCTGGCTTGCTGTCTGCCACCCGTCCCTCACCGCTCTCTCGCACTCTGAACCTCAAAGCTGTGCACCACTGCTCCCAAGTCACCGCTGCGTCCGACCTCTACTTTTATGTGCGGAATTTTCCCTCAGCCAGCTCTCTGGTGATTCTGGACGTTGTTTGTTCCGTTGTTAAGTTGTAGTTTCAGAATTGTTGCGTGGACAGCTAGATAGGTGCTCACCTATGCCGCCATCTTAGTTCTTCCTGGTAACTTAGTCTTTTATATTTATAGATAGGTTTGAGGTATAGATTTCTATGTTAGAAATATCTGTATATTGCATTGTGTACTCACCACCCAGTAAAACCTTCACCTGTCACCAAATATTAGGACCCCTTCCTCCCCACAGCCTTTTCCCTCTAGTAACCACCACACTGCTGTTTATGTTCATAAGTTTCAGTTTTATATCCCACATATTGGTGAAATCATATGATTCTTAGCTAGCAGCAGCCCACAGCCACACAGCATGAGCTACATAATAATCTAAAGATGGCTGCTACTTGTGCTGGGCTTGGAGGTGCTTAGGTGAGGCCAAGCTGTGAAATAAGATGGGCTGCTGCTAGCCCCAGGACTGGGGCCACTTATTGAGAGATATGGTGCACAATGATGCCAGCTGCTATTTGTTTAAGAGATTTTAGGAAAGTCCAAAGCAAAAGGCAAAAGAGGCCAGTTGCGTGCAAACACCACTGGAAACGGCTTAGATGAACCTTCAAGTAGGAAGGGCATTGTATAGGGCAGTGGTCAGCAAACTCATTAGTCAACAGAGCCAAATATCAACAGTACAATGATTGAAATTTCTATTGAGAGACAAATTTTTTTTAAACTTAAACTCCTTCTAATGCCACTTCTTCAAAATTGACTCGTCCAGGCCATGGTATTTTGTGGAAGAACCACACTCAAGGAGCCAAAGAGTCACATGTGGCTCTTGAACCACAGTTTTCTGACCACGGGTCTAGGGAATCAATGGCAGGGGAGTCGGGGTGAAAAGTGTGAACCAGACTGATGAAGACTAAGATATGGTGTCTACTTGCTGGCTCTGGGTTAGGGAGAGCTCAGCAAAGGAACACTGGTCTCTTCCAGCACTTCTGTCTGGGGGAAAGCTGCCCTTCCACCTCTCACCCTAATTCCAGACAAGTTCCAGGTTTGTTTTGGGCTGTTGCCCCAGCACTTGAGCTCAGAGGGAAAGAATCTGAGTAAGTCAGTGTGAGAGCCCTTTAAGAGGAATGTGTGGGCTCCAGCAGCCTCTGTGTTACTCAGCCACAATCCCTGCTGGTTTTTACAGTCCAAAGATTTGGGGACTTCTCTTCCCAGCACTGGAAGCCTAGACTGAGGGGCCTGGTTTGGGGTGGGAAACCTCCATAGCCAAGATATCTTTAAACCACCACATGTGGTTAAGAGACCAGCCAGTTCCAAGATTTCATCTGTGGGGACCCTAATCAGAATACGCTGGATGTTCAAGGCCAATTGGATCATGGGAACCCTAATCAGAGTACACCAGATGTTCAAGATTAATCTGAGCAAGGACACATCAACCTTACTGCATGCACTACCCAGGCATACCTTTCTATAACCCAGATACTGATGTCACTATTTGGCAAGAAGCCTCTTTTGTCTGAGTTGGTATAAAGATATGTTACTGACCAACTGGTGGCAGCCGCTTGGTCAGGCTGCTTTGTTAGCAATGGCTGTAAGGTTTACAAGGACTCCTGTGTTTTCCTACTGTATTAGCAAGGGCTCCTATGTTTCCTGTGGCTACTTTGTAAGGCTATCCTGAAGAACTGCTTTGTCTGATGGCTTCTTGGTAGCAATGGCTACTTGGTCTACAAGTAACTCTCTTTTATGTGCCTACTACTGCTCATTTCTTCTCAGACTAAAACCTGGCATCTATGAAGGTCCAGTTCCTAGCAGAGGACCTTCACAGTTGGCATAGTTGAGCAAGATCTTGATGTGCTTCTTCTTTAATTCCCAAGTTGTAGGAATTCTGTTCAGCTACATTTCAGGTGGTTCTTAATGATGGTTGTTTTATATTTTAGTTGTGATTTCGATGTGGTCGTGGGAGCAGTGAGTACTGTGTTTACCTATGCTACCATCTTGCTCATCTTCTCTGCTTCATCTGTTCTTACCATCTGGTGCACGAAGTCCTGAGTGGCTTTCTCTGTACCTTGACCTCGTGCCTGGATGAATAAGAAAGAAAAAGAGCAAGCAGACAGTAGTCCCCACATTGGTGTTAGGCTCCACCTGTTGGACTCTAGCCTCTGCTGGGTTCTACTCTGGCTCCTCTCCAACAAAAGTATTTTATAGATGAGTAATGTTGGGCACCTACATCAAGTGCCTATCGCCAAAATAAGCCACTACCAGTGTAAGAGCTCATTGTGAAGAATTCATAAGGGTAAGTTCTCCTTAGAACCAGGAAGTAATCAAATGGCATCATTTGACAATAATTAAATTCATATTTAGATTTTTACATATTACAATAATGGGATGGAGGATCAGAAATAATAATAAAATGTTTAAATTTTTAGGAAATACTTTATATTTAACCTAGAAAGTCAAGTTTTAAATCTAGCAACAATGTCTATATTCTCATGAGCAATAATTTTGAAGATTTATTGAATAGCTGTCAATCAGCCACAGAAGACAAGTTTCTTCAGAGCACTTCAGTCCCAGAAGAGCTTCCTGAATGGGCCAGTGGTTTACGTTGCAACAAATCATGGAAGAAAAATTTGAGCTTCTGTAAATAGCCAGTGTTTTTCATGTCAGACTCCTAGTGATCTCAGGTTTGGGTTCAATTTTTATGTACCTCCATTGATTTCCACGTGTGATACAAACGGTCAGAGCCTTTCCATTGATTGTTATAGGAATAAATCACTACAGAAAATTGAAAAAGAAAACCTCTCAGTTTTGGAAATAGCTGGAGTGAGTCATCTTTAAGATATTCTAAACTGTGGGATTTGATTAAAGTTACTTCCCCAGTGCAGTTTTCATGGTTTCATTCACAAAGCCTTCTTTTTGAAATCAGCAAACTACATTTTCCGGTGAAATAAAATGAAGGTCCATATGCTTTTAGTCATTTTGTGACAAAACTTGTATTCTTTTTATTAGAGTCTTTGGAGTTTGATTTTTCCAAGCTAGTTCCGACAGAAATTTTCAACTGCTGCTGGGGAGAAGACCTTCTGTGACATAGTGGTTTTAATTCAGGTTCAGACAATGGGCTTGGGGAGCTAAAAATGTCACCCCAATGCAATTGTTACAGATGTTAGATATTATCATTACTTTATAACTGTTCCTACAGTAAAGGGCAATTTTGGTCTTTATTGTTTCACTTTGGGACCGATAATATGAATATTATACATTCTAATATACAATTAAGGACAAAACTGTTGACTCTAATAGGAAATGGAACAAAAGCAAGAATATTTTTAAAAACCTAAAGAAAACAAAATAAAATAATCTTGTGACTAAATAACTTGCTCCTTAAATTATATCCAATGTGTATATACTATTGTGCTTGTGTACCAAAATTGTCTAAGAATATTTTTGTCACTTCAGTCTGTTAAATAAGCTAATTTCTTATTTGCTTCATTTTTCTATAATCTGATAATGAGAGAATTAAGAAAATATATTCTAATGGGTAAGTTTTCATTTGAACATGGAATTTTCCTCCAATCTTTGAAGTGATAGATATAAATTTTTATGTGTGATAGACAGCTGATTTTGCAGGGGATACCATCTTGCCTTAGCCAACCCTGATTCTGCGCAGCTAATTGAATAGCTAGTTACTTATGCAAGCAGCCTCTTCCACTTTTCTCAGAAAATGAGGACAGCCAGGATTGGAAGAGGAGGAAAAACAGAAGAGGGGAAAACAGGTGAACATGGAAATAGAGTGGATAACTGCTGAGGCATGGCAAATCAGAAAGAGACACTCTATGCATATTATGGACCCATTGTGATAATAAAATTGGAATAAAGTTGCCTGCCCAATCCACTAGAGACACTTTGCATCTTTAATTTTAAAGTTATAAAGACACTTGACACAGAAGGGGATCAATTATCATGAGTTTGCGTGCAAATACTTCAGCAAGGCAGTGTCAGAGTTACGAGGAAAATTGCAGGCTTGCAGCCCTGTGATGGCAACTAATTACACTATTCCAAGGCCCCTTTCTAATAGTCTCAGTTGGCAGTAATGGTCATGGCTGATTTATTTTGAATCAATTTCAGGAGACTGAAGTTATTTATATATTTGTTAAAGAAAACTGGTTCTGATCATGAATCCACCAAATCATCAAAACTTAAAGGAGTCCTGCTAGCTAGTTAGATACTTGGCTCTTTGAGGTGAATAGTTTGGCACCATTTAATAATGGGATAGAAGGCAGATTCCAGATCATCGTGGCCCCACTCAGAACAGGCAAACTTGAACATATACATTTGGTAGACAAATTTTTTACTATCTCCTCTGAATGGGGCAATTTGTAAAGTGTTTTGTTTCAGGTAAAATAAAGTTTATAGGGTGCTTTTCTTTATGTTTAATAATAGTTTTGAGGGCATGCTCAGGCACTGGCATGGTTTTGAATTGTCAAGGTAAACACAAATTTTGTTTTTTTGTTCTATTTAAAATTGTCAAGCCTTTACTTATCTAAGATTAATCAGGTGACTTAGTGGAAAAGTCTTTACTTTTCTTTTTTGTTCCATCATCACATAGTCTTGAGGGATTAATATCCCCATAAGGTCTAGTTTGAGAAAAAAAGAAGAAGAAATTGGTTGGATAGACAAGGAAAATTAATTTCATTACTGAGTTCAGTAAAAGAAACCATTAGAGACTAACATTATCAGACTTTCAGTGAACAATAAAAAAATAAGTAAACCTCCTTATTGCCTTTTTTACTTAGGAGAAAACTACATCTCTCTCACTCTACATCTCTTTCACTGCCTATGTGAAAACTACCTTAGTAGACATGACTTATGAAAACTATTTCCTTTCTATTTCTTATCTTAGCAATTTCCCCATTGAATAAGTGAAATTAGTAATGAATTGCTTTCTGTTTCTGTTACACTGAATGTACTGCTTTAATATATATTTAAAATTAATTTATTACATATAAAGATAAATTCAAATCATGGTTTCCCTCTAATCTTTTCCAAGGGATATCACCTTTACAAAGCTTTGCTTATGAAAGAAGCTATAAGCCATTAAAAAAAAACTGTGTTCTCAAATCTTCATGGCCACCTGTGTCACCACCTGCATGACGCACTGACCTCCATCAGATACAGTGGTTATCATGCCAAAAATGGAGATTATTGTCAACACTATATATGTCACCAAGAAGGTGATCAAATTTCAAAGTCAGCTCCTCATTTTGCTGACTTGAATTTAGCAGCAGTATCTTGTTTTGTATCAATTCTTAAAAGTATAAAACAGACATATTCACACATTTAGCATAAAAAATATTACAATAAACATATATTCCTTCCATTCTTTTTTCTATCTTTTCTAATTTTCACTTTATTTCTTTTAAAAACAACTCTTTGAATTAGAAAAGAAATGTTAGCACAGTGCTGATTAATACCTAGCTCCACGTTGAGGAGACTATTCCCACTGCCATCCTCAAATCCATACCATCTCAGGAGGTGGGACTGCAAAGCTACAGCTCTATTGATTCATTGACCAACATGCTTAATAGAAGTAGAGTTTTTTTTTTCTTTCTTTCTTTCTTCCATCCGCTTTGTGGTCTACTTGGGGATGAGGGGCTGTTAGCAGTGCGATAGGAACTAACAGCATTACATGCTACAAAGAGCAATTGCCTGGACAATTTTCCTAAACCGGAGCCAAAGCAAAGCAAATGCAATAATCCCGCTTGCTTCTCTGTCAGCCACATGAGAGCGTAACTGCACAGTGATCTCCACAGGCCAAATTCCATGACAGAAACTGAATTCTGTGGCCAATTCCATGGCGGCATGAGTCTGCTTCAAATATGGAATTTAGATATTGAACACTAAAGACATTTTTTTCTTTTTTTGGAGCTATCAAAAATAAATAATTTTATTAACCTGTGTGAATTTGTTTGACTTCTTTGGAGAAAATCACTTTCCAACTAAAGATAGATCTTCAAACTTTGTTTTAAATTATTATCATATTACATAGTTTGGTATTTTTAATATCAAATCCAATGAAACAATAACCAAAAATCCCATCTTAAAATGATTCAATCTTATATCTTTCAGCTAAAATATAGATAAAATATTTCCTGGGATCTGACTATTCAGTGTAGAGTGTGTCTTTCTCTCTTTTAGAATGTTATGTAATTCAAAAAATTATCTCTTCCATTCTAAAGCTATAAGAGGAAAATGAAATGGAGAAGTTTGGCTGCCAGCTGAACCTTTTATAGATAAAATTTACAGCAACTGGCAATTCCCATATCCCATATTGGAAAATCTAAGTAAATTGTATTCATTGAATCTGAAAGTTCAAAGTATATAGAATCAATGTTTACTGCACTTCACTTTCTTCTTTTGCTTCTAGTTTTTAATAGAATCTTATTGTTTAAATTTCAAATTTAAAGCTACACAATAAAGACAGTTATTTATTCTGTGCTTTATATTGGAACTAGAGGCTCGGTGCACAAAAGCTATGCACTGGTGTGACGGGGTTCCCCTCAGCCCGTGTGCCCTCTCACAGTCCAGGACCCCTTGGGGGATATCTGCCTGCTGGCTTAGGCCTGATCCCCTGGGATATCAGGCCTGAGCCGACAAGCAGACATCCCTCTCACAGTCTGGAGCTCTCGCAATCTGGGACCCCTCGCTCCTTACCATCACATGCAGCAGAGGAAGGAGAGGCTCCTGCTACTCCCGCTATGCTCGCCAGCCATGAGCCTGGCTTTTGGTTGAATAGCGCTCCCCCTGTGGGAGTGCACTGACCACCAGGGGGCAGCTCCTGCTTTGAGCATCTGTCTCCTGGTGGTCAATATGCATCATAGCGACCAGTCCTTCAGCTGTTCATTCAATTTGCATATTTGAGTTTTATTATATAGGATTTTTTGTATTGAAATCATTTTGGCTAGTTTCCTTTCATTTAATTTTTTTATTCATAATATAAAAATGCCTAGCCAGTGTGGCTCAGTGGTTAAGCATCATGGTTTGATTCCTGGTGAGGGCACATGCCCGGGTTGTAGACTCAATCCCCAGTGTGAGGCATGCAGAAGGTAGTTGATAAATGATTCCCTCTCATCATTGATGTTTTCATTTCTCCCTTCCTTTCTGGAATCAATAATATACATATAGAAATAGTCCTCAACAAAGTCACAAATGCCATAATTAAGAGGTCAATGAGATTAATAAAACACCTATCCTTATTTTATGAAATCATAGAATCTTAAAACTAGAAGATAACCTTAGAGATCATCTAATGTAACTCTTCTTATTTTATAAATTTAAAAAGGAGGTTTGGAAGAAATAAAGTGATCTATTGATGATCATATGCTAGTATATGGCAAAGCTAACACCGGAATGTTAGACTTTCAATCTTGAAATATTTTTATTCTACAAGCTCTCTAATGGACTAAAGATTAAAACAGAGTAATAATTACATTATAAATAAATGGGTGCCTGGGACCAACTAAATCAAGAAAGTGTGAAATAAAGAAAAAATGCATTAAAACAGTTGATTCAGTCAGAGTCTCAATAGCAAATAGATGACATGCTCCAATTGGAATAATTAGAAGAGAATCTAGCAAATGAACTATTTACCATAGTATGGGCCTAGAACAAAGAAGTCACAGGAACTATCACCAGAGTCCAGAGCTAGAAATAGCTAAACTATTACCATCCCAAGGCCTAAACTGAAGAAAGAAATATGGTTTCTGGAAGTCAAAGAGAGAACCTTGTATGGAAAACTGCTTGGACAAGAGGTGATCCTTCTGTGGGGGAAATGACACTGAACTCAATGAACTCTCTCTCCTTCCTCTGATCTTTTCCAGCAGACTTTTCACAGTAAGCTCACTAGAACTTAAGAGGACCTCTTGATATATTGTCCATACAGGTCAGACTCCCTGGAAAGGGAACAAGTGAGAAAGACAAAGTGCAAATATAAAAGAGTATAAAGGCATGAGGTGAAGTGTCAATAAAGGAAGAAATGCCAGGGAAAGAGCTAAAAGAGAAAAAGACACCAATTTTAGAATTAGAAACAAAAAAGTATGAACAGTGCAAGGGGCATAACTGCAGAATGAGAAAGTTGAATTGGGTAATTAATTGTAAAATCAGGTTTTGGGACAAAGAGAAAAAGAGGTCAATGGAGAAGAAAAGGGAAAAAAATGGGACAGAAAGAGAGAAGGTTGACAATGTAATGGTACAAACAGAAGTTTAAAGAAAAAAATCTCTTTTTTTTATGTTAACCTGTCCCAATTGGACCTGGACTAGATAGAAAGTTCTATGAAATAGCAGTGCCCTAGCATTTATACAATGTTAAACAAGTAAGCTTCGTGTGATAATTGAGACTTACCAAACCCTTTCAGTCTACCAAAATGTTCACTTCATCTAAAATTCTTTTTCTTTCCTGGTTTGGCATAGGAGACTTTTGTAGCAATTCTCTTCACAGTTAGTGACCTGATTTTCCTGGAATTCCCTGTGCTACCCTTACCCACAACTAGCCCCACAAGCACCTTCCCTGTGACAATACCATGTACATCTGAAATCTACCCCTCGTACACCATTTTTTTTCTCTTATTGCTCTGTCTTGCTTCTGGTTATTTAGAATTTGATTTCTTCCACAGGAACCCTCAAGGTAGGTATAAAACAAAGAATATAAATACATCAAGTATGTGGGGTTCACCTAATAATATTATCAAGAAGAATAGAACCTGCTTCCTTTTACTGGAAGTCTCCATATCTAATTCTGCCCCTACCACATATCCATAGCTCTCCTTTTTCTTCCAGGAGCAAGCATCATTTTCAACTTCTTTTCAGTTTACTTTGCCAATCAAACATAGACTTCTTTACTGTAACATTTTCCAAACTCAGAATGAAATATTTTTGATGTATAAGAATGTAGGATAATGCTATCATTTGCTTAGAGTTTTTATTTTCTTTGATAGTTTGCTGGCCCTTCTAAGCTTGGGTTCCTTCATCTTTAAAAAGTAAATAATAATAGCTTCTTCCTCATACATTGTTAAAATCATATAAGATAATCCATGCAAAATGTTAATCACAGTGCTGCAAATAATAAAAGCTCTCCAAATGTTAAATATTATTATCATTGCTCTCTAAATGGCTGTCAATGATGGACTCATGACTTATTGTAAAAGATGGTAATAAAGCGAGCTAAGGGATCAAGGCTGTTCCCCCAGATTGAAGATGAAATAACATTATAATCCCTTGGTATCAATGAGTAAGATCATCTCTAATGATAACCCAGTTTTGTTTTCTCAGCTAGGGCACATATCATCTCAGTCAACCAGACTAGCCAGTACAGAATAAAGTTCCATCTCTTTAATGATGACTTTATTTTTACAGACCTGGTGCTTAATGAATCATATTTGGGGCACTTAAATTAATCTCGAAAATAAAACTAATAGAAATACTGCAGAGATTACTTGTATAGAAGTTTTGCAAATAGGTTTACAAATGGATCATCAAATGCAAAATGGTCTTTGTTTTTTGTTTCTTTTTTTTTTTTTAAAGACATCTGTGCCCAATGCAAGAAATACTAAATGGACTGTAATAAAAGAAAGAAATAGAAAGGAAAGAAGGAACACAGGCATAAAGAATAAAAATAGCGATGAACAAGTATAATGTTAAATGTTAATGGATTAAATGCTCCAATCAAAAGACTTAGGGTAGCTGAATGGATTAGAAAACATGGCCCACATATTTACTGCCTACAAGACACTGACATCAGAACAAAGGACTCACACAGACTGATAATGAAGGGATGAAAAAAAATTTAGGTAAATGGAAATGAAAATAAAGCTGGGGTAGCAATACTTATATCTGACAAAATAGACCTCAAAATGAAGTCCAAAAGTAGAAATAAGGAGAGCCACTTCAGAATATGAAAGGTAACAATTCAACAAAAAATATACAACTAGTAAACATATATGCACCCAACACAGGAGCACCCAAGTATATTTTTAAAAAATTCTGGATGATATCAAGGGAGAGATAAACAATACAATCATAATAGGGGACTTTAATACTCCATCGACACCACTGGATAAATCATTAAACAAAAAATCAGCAAAGATAGCAATACTAAATGACTCACTAGATTAGATGAAACTAATTGACATCTTCAGAACATTTTATCCCAAAGCTAAAGAATATACATTCTCCTCAAGTGCACATGGGACATTTTCATAGATAGACCACATATTCTTCAAATTCAAGAAGATTGAAATCATACCAAGCATCTTCTCAGACCACAATGCCATAAAATTAGAAATCAACTACAATAAAAACAAGGACAAAATAAAACACTTGGAAGCTAAATAGCATGCCATTAAACAATGATTGGTTACCAAATAAATCAAAGAAGAAATAAAAACACTCTGGAAACAAATTACAATGAAAATATAATAATCCAAAATCTATGGGATGCAGTGAAAGCGGTCTTGAGAGAGAAGTTCATAGCTCTACAGAACTACTTCAAAAAATAATAACAAGAAAAATGATAATAAATTATCTAACCCTACAACTTAAAGAATTAGAAAGAGTGCAAAAAGAGTAAGCAGAAGGAATGAAATAATAAAGATCAGAGTGGAAATAAACAACATAAAGACAAAAACAAACAAACAACAACAAAAAACAAACAAACATCAAAAGATCAATGAAACCAAGAACTGGTTCTTTGATTTGAAAAGATAAACAAGAATGATGAACCTCTAGCCAGACTCACCAAGAAACAAAGAGAGAAGACCCAAATAAATAAAATGAGAAATGAAAAAGATAAAGTAGCAACCAACCCCATGGACATACAAAGTATTGCAAAAAAATACTATGAACAACTAACTCTACTCCAACAAAATGGACAAACTAGACAAAGTGGACCTATTCTTAGAAAAATACAATTTTTAAAAACTCAATCAGAAGGAATAAAAAAACTTGAATAGGTCAATAACTACTGATGAAATTGAAACAGTGATCAAAATATTCCAGCAAACAAAAACATCTGGTATGGATGGCTTTACAGGGGACTTTTACCAAACATTCAAAGAAGTGCTAAAACTTATCCTTCTCAGATTATTCAAAAAATTTAAGAGGAAGGCACACTTCCAAGCTCTTTCTATGAAGCCAGCATTACCCTAATCTCAAAACCAGATAAAGACACTACAAAGAAAGAGAATTACAGGTCAATATCCCTGCTAAAATCCTCAAAAAATTCTAACAAATTGGATCCAGCATTGCATTAGAAAGATCATATACAATGAACAAGTGGGATTTATTACAAAGATGCATTTATTCCAAAGATGGTACAATATATGAATGTCAATAAACATGATACATCACATAAACAAATTGAGAAATAAAAATCACATATGATATCTGATGCAGAAAAAGCATTTAACAAAATCCAACACCCTTTCTTGATAAAGTCTCAGCTAAGTGGGAATAGAGGAATCAAACCTTAGCATAATAGCCTTATATAGCAAACCTACAGCCAACATCAGACTCAGGGGGCAAAAACTAAAACAATTTCCCCTAAGAATGGGAACAAGTCAGGGATGCACACTTTCTCCACTCTTGTCCAACATAATAGTGGAACTGTTAGCCATAACAATCATACAAGAAGAAGTAAAAGGATCCAAATTGGAAACGAAGAAATAAAACTGTCATTATTTGCAGATGACATGATATTGTACATAGAAAAAACTACTAGACTTAATAAATGAATTTGGCCGAGACCGGTTTGGCTCAGTGGATAGAGCGTCGGACTGCGGACTGAAGGGTCCCAGGTTCGTTTCTGGCAAGGGCATGTACCTTGGCTGTGGGCATATCCCGGGTAGGGGGCGTGCAAGAGGCAGCTGATCAATGTCTCTCTCTCATCGATGTTTCTGACTTTCTATCCCTCTTCCTTCTGCTCTGTAAAAAGTCAATAAAATATATTTTAAAAAATAATAATAAATAAATAAATAAATAAATAAATGAATGAATGCATTTGGTAATGTAGCAGGATATAAAAATAATTTCCAGAAATCTATGGCATTTATATGCACCAATAATGAATTCACAGAAAAAATAACCTAAAAAACAATTCCATTTACCATTAAAGAAAAAAAAAAAAGATACCTAAGAATAAACTTAACTAAGGAAGTAAGAGACCTGTACTCAGAAAACTACAGAACATTGAAAAAAGAGGTAGAGAATGACATAAACAAATGGAAGAACATACCATGTTCATGGATTGGTAGAATAAACATAATTAAAATGTCCATATGACCCATTAAAATTTTCTTCTAGAGATTCGGTGCAATCCCCATTAAAATAACAATAGCACATTTTACAGACCTAGAACAAACTCTCCAAAAATTCATCTCAAATTAAAAAAAAAAGACCCTGAATAGCTGCAGCAATTTTGAGAAAGAAAAGCAAAGTTGGGAGAATCACAATACCAGATATCAAGCTATATTACAAAGTGACTATTCTCAAAACTGCCTGGTACTTGCACCAGAACAGACATATAGACCAATGGACTAGAACAGAGAACCTAGAAATGACCTAAGCCAGTGTGTTCAATTAATATATGACAAAGGAGGCAAGAACATTCAATGGAGATAAGAAAGTCACTCCAAAAAATGGGTTTGGGAAAATTGTACAGATACATGGAAAAAAATGAAACTAGAACACAAACTTACACCATACACAAAAATAAACTCAAAATGGATAAGGGACATAAACATAAGATGGGAAACCATAAAAATTTTATAAAAACACATAGGTGGCAAAAATATCAGACCTATGTGGTAGCAATATATTTACCAATACAGCTCCTAGGATAATGGAAACTAAGGAGGAAAAAAAACCTTTGCACAGCAAAAGAAACCATCAACAAAACAACAAGAAAGCCCACTACATAGGAGAACAT
This sequence comes from Antrozous pallidus, assembly GCA_027563665.1. Taxonomy (NCBI): domain Eukaryota; kingdom Metazoa; phylum Chordata; class Mammalia; order Chiroptera; family Vespertilionidae; genus Antrozous; species Antrozous pallidus. The sequence goes on from CM050514.1 coordinate 91,716,560, forward strand.
ATTTGCCAATGTTATCTCTGATAAGGGTTTAATCTCCAACATTTACAGGGAACTCATACAACTTTTTAAAAAAGGAAGATAAACAATCCAATAAAAAATGGGTAAAGGACCTAAATAGACACTTTTTAAAGAAGACATACAGAAGGCCAAGAAACTTATGAAAACATGCTCAAAGTAGGCAAAATAACAATGGTACCAACTCACACCTGTCAGAATGGCTATCATCAACAAATCTATAAAAGACAAGTGCTGGAGAAGATGCAGAGAAAAAGGAACCCTCTTGCATTGCTAGTGGGAATGCAGACTGTGCAGCCACTTTGGAAAACAGTATGGCGTTCCCTCAAAAAATTAAAAAATTGAACTCTCTTTTGACCTAGTAATCCCACTTTAGAAATATATCCCAGAAAACAGCAACACCAATCAGAAAGGATATATGTATGCCTATGTTCACCGCAACACTATTTACAATATCTAATATTTGCAAATAGCCTAAATGTTCATTAGATGAGTGGATTAGGAAACTGTGGTACATCTACACATGAACCACTATCCTGCTATAAAAAAAGAAGGAATTCTTACCATTTGCAACAGCATGGATGGACCTGGAGAGCATTATGCTATGCGAAATAAGCCAGTTGGAGAAAGATAAATATCACATGATCTCACTCATTTGTGGAATATAATGAACAACATAAACTGATAAATAAAAATGGAGCCAGAGACATAGAAGCATGGATTATACCATCCAACCTAAGAGGGAAGGCAGGGGTAAATGAGCATAAGAGATCAACCAAAGGATTTGTGTGCATGCATATGAGCATAACCAATGGACACAGACAGTAAGGGGTTGAGGGCATGTGCTGGGGGTGACAGGGGCTGGGAGACATCAATGGGGAAAAGGAGACTCATGTAATACTTGAAACAATAAAGAATTTTAATTTTAAAAAGTGCATGCAAAAAGCAACCAATCCTATATAATAAAGAGGTAATATACAAATTAACCCTCATGCCCTTACAAGATGGCTGCTTACAACCAGACTGTGTGGGGTGACCAGGCTGGCAGTGGGGTTAGTGAGGAATGGCCAAATGACTGAACAGCAAACTGCATAGGGAGACCAAGCCAGCGAGTGTGGCTATGAGGGGTGATCAGGCTGGCAGGGGGAGCAGTTGGGAGTTACCAGGCTGGCAGGAGGTCAGTAAGAGGCAACCAGGCTGGCAGAGAGGCAGTTAGGGGTGAACAGGCCAGTAAGGGGGTACAGTTGGGGGTGACCAGTCTGGCACAGGGGGCAGTTGTGAGTTATTAGGCTAGCAGAGGGGACAGTGAAGGGCAACTAGGCCAGTGGAAAGGCAGTTAGGAGACCAGGCCAGCAAGGAGGGGACAGTGGGGGTGACCTGGCTGGTAGCAGGGGCAGTTACTGGTGACCAGGCCAACAAGAGGGCAGTAAGAGGTGATTAGGCTGGCATACAGAGGCAGTGAGGGGTGATCAGCCTGTCAAGGGGGGGGGGGGCAGTTAGGGTGACCAGGCAGGCAGGTTGGTGAGCGATTAGGAACAAGCAGTCCAGGATTGTGAGAGGGATGACTGGTTTAGGATTGATCCATTGCATGTTTTGGAATTCTTAAGATTTTGCCTTTTCCTCTCAATATTTTCTTGTTTATTTTTTTTATTCATCATGACTCCTGTATATAAAATTATTCACTTACAATAATGGATACTTAAGTTCTTTCTGGGTTGTTGGTATTTTGGTTTGGTTTTTTGTGTATATGTGTGTATAAACAACATCTCATTGAAAACCCTTGTGCATATTTTCTTGTGCACATATGCAAGAGTTTTTCTAAAGTAAATGCAGCACTTAGAAGTGGAATGCTGGAGCCTGATCAATTTAACTACGTATTTCCAAATTGTCCTCAAAACTTGCTGTATCAATTTATAGAACCATTACCCACATATAAGGGTTCCCTTTATCTCATATTCTTACCAGCATATGATATTGTCTGGATTTTTAAATATTTTTGTTCAAATAATATTGAACACAAAGTGAAATCAAGTAAGATTATTTATATTTCATTTAAAAGCCAAAGTTAAAACAAATTTTCAAGTGAATGTCATTTATGTAGTAGATTACTGAGTTATGATTTGAAGTAGCTTCTTAAATTTCCATTTAACCATTTTGTACTTATTTAGAATGTCACCCCGAGTGGTATTAAAATGAGTTGCCCAAAGAATGACCAATTAAACATAGCAAATTTCTTTTCTTTCCGAATCAGAGACATATGTTTTCAGTCCCATTTTCCTTAAGCCCCAAGTTATCTAGACCCATAACAAGAGCTCACTTAACTAATAAAGCAGGGATCAGGCCGAAATTGGCTCTCTGACATCCCCCAAGGGGGTGCCGGATTGGGAGAGGGCACAGGCCAGGCCAAGGGACCTCACCAGTAAATAACTGGGGCCAAGGGAGAGAACATGGAAGGGTTTTGGGTCATGCCTGGCCTGTCTTACCCAGTCCTGATCAGCTGGACCACAGTAGCAAGCTAATATACCACTCAGAGCATCTGCTCCCTGGTGTTTAGTGCACGTCATAGCAACTGGTCAAATGGGTGAACAAATGGTCAGACACTTAGCATATTAGGATTTTATTATATAGGACTAGGGGCCTGGTGCACGAAATTCATGCACTGGGGAAGGGTGATCCCTCAGCCCAACCTGCCCCCTCACACATACTGGGAGCCCTCAGGGGATGTCCTACTGATCGCCTGCCGAAAGCCTAAAGCCTCTTCCTCTTAGGCCTTGGGCACCCAGACATCGACCTGCTCTGCTCAGCTCCAGCCTTAGCCCTGACCACCTGGGGGCCATGAAGTCACCGCTGGGCACCTCAGCTCTAGTCCAGGCCTTAGTCCTGGCTGCTTGCAACTGCCCAGGCTCGGAGGCTGTGCTGTCGCCACTGGGCTCTTCAGCTCTGCCCCCGGGGGCTGTGTGCTCACTGCCACCACTTTGGCTCCCCCCCGCAGGAGCTGTGCACTTGCAGCCAGACACCTCAGCTCGGGTCCAAGCCTTTGCTGGGCAGTCGCAGGCAGACGGAGCTAAGGCCTGGACGGGAGCTGAAGCACCCACCCGGCGGCAAGCGCACAACTCCCAGGGTTGGAGCCAATGTGGCGGCAGCCACTTCAGCTCTGCCCCTGGAGCCCCGTGGTTGCTGCCCCCACCTTGGCTCCACCACTGGGAGCTGCCTCGTCTCCGTCCTCCTGGCCTTGGACCCGGCTGGCTCCACCCCAGCTCCTGATTGGCTGGTGGGCGTGGCCAGTGGGCATGACCTATGAGCATAGTGGAGGTACAGTCAACTTGTACATTACTCTTTTATTAGATAGGATAGCATCCTTAGATATCCCGATTTATTTTTCTTCCTCTATTCCTCATGCCCTACCTCCCTTTCTTTTTCTCCTATTTGTCTTTTAGTTGTCGTTGTTTAATAAAAGCCCTTTTAAATATACTCAGTTGTAAAGTGGAATTTCTTAAACATGAAACAATTGCAACTTCCCACAGACTTTGCATTTAAGTCTTTTCATTAATTCAGCAGCAGGATTAGAGGATTTCATTAACTCTTCATTTGGAGTTTGACAATCCTAATAAACCCATATTTATCTAAAAGGCTAACTCTTTCCATTAATTTATATTTTCATTATAGTAATATTAAAATTTGTTTGCAAAAAATATTTTATTCCTATAGTTAGTCTCTAGAATACTTTTAATTAAATAAAAATGTGTAAATCCATACATTAGCAAGAACTACATAAATTAAGTAAGGAATATTACCTAACAGGCTTCTTATTATTAGTGTTGATATTTAAATAATCATGTAACATATGGATAATATGGTAATGGTTTTAATTAAATAATGATACAGTTTGATGGAGTCAATCTTACTTGTAAAATTTTTAGAGGTTATAAATTTATGTGAAATAATCAAAATGTAGTTATATATTCTATATTATTATTATAGTAGAGGCCTGGTGCATGAAATTCATGGGGACTCGGGTAGGGGGGGGGCTCAGCCTAGCCTTCACCCTCTCACAATTTAGGACTGCTGGCTCCTAACTGCTCACCTGCCTGGCTGCCTGATCACCCCTAACTCTCCCCCTACTGGCCAAGTTGCCTCCAACAGCCCACCTCCTCCTCCAGCTTGGTTGCCCCTAACTGCCCCTGCCAACCTGGTTGGCTCCAACTTTCCCTCATTGCTGGCCTGGTCACTCCTAACTGCCCCCCTGCCAACCTGGTCACCCCTTACTGCCCTCCACCAGCCTGGTTGCCCCCAACTGTCTTCCCTTGCTGGCCTGGTTTCCCCTGCTGCCTGCTGTTCAGTTATTTACCTGTCCCTCGTGGTCAAGTAAACCCCCTGCCCACATGGTCTCCCCATGCAGCCAGCTGTTCAGTTGTTTGGCCATCCCTCACTAACCATCACTTCCCCGCACCCTGCCAGCCTAGTCATCCCACACAGCCTGCCAGCCTGCTGTTCAGTCGTTACTGTTACTGTGATGGCATCATGGACAATTTGCACATTCCTCTATTATTAATATTGAAGACTTTATATTTGACATTCATGATTTGTGATTAATAATTTATCAAAAAACAAATAGCAATAGCATTAGTTTGCCCTTTCTTTCTTCTCTAATTCAACTCATGTACTGTTCAACAAGTTTTGATAACTTTCTATTAGTTTTCATTAAATAAAAAATAAGATAAGTAAAATTCTTTTGCATTAATTTCAAGGCCCTCAATAGCATGACCCATGATGCATCTTCTGTCATTCCTCTACATACCTGCTACACCTCAGCTAAATTTTTTTCAATGTCTTACTTTTGTTCACCAAAAATACTTAATAATTTTCTCTTTCTTCATCATGGGCCTACTAATACACAAACGCTATTATACTAGTTTTCTATTGCTAAAATAAAAATTATCAAAAACTTAGTAGCTTAGAATAATGAATATTTATTACCTTACACAAGTCTCACTGGGTTAAAATCAAGGTGTTATCAGGGCTCTATCTTCCGGTTTCTAGAAGCCACCCTTCTTTGGCTTGTGGCCTCCTCCTATCGTTTTCAAAGCCACCAGAGTTACATTGTTCCGAACATGCTTTCCTAGTCATATCTCCCTCTCTCTTGCCATTCTAAGGCAGCTTCTCCAGCTCTTAGGACCCATACAATCAGGCTGAACTCATCAGAATAACTCAGGATACTTTCGTCATCTCAGGGTCCTTAACTTAATTACAAATGCAAAGTATCTTTTGCCAAATACAAATAACACTTTCAAGGGTTCCAGAGATATTGGAGAGCCATAATTTAGTCTTTCACAATTTTCTACTATTCTAGCAACTTAACAGAATTTACCTCTGCCCACAGACTGAGAGCATACAGTGGATGGTTCAGATTAAAGATAATTTCGTTTAACCTTATTCTACAAGTGAAGCTGCTCATTTCATTACTGCTAAATGGATTTTTAGCAAACGTTTGTTAACTTCTAAATGAAGAAACTTGCCTTTCTAGGCTCAGCTCAGATAACATTTCTTTGAAGTGTCAGTAATTATGTCAGATTAAGTGGGTTTTTCACCCAAATTTTTTCTAGCATTTATCATCTGATCACTAACTTATAATACATCTTGTATTTTATACAAAGATAAATAATTTCTACCCTCAGATATAATAATTATTGTTTCATTTTATGATGTTTCTATTATATTTTTCCTTTGCTTTTCAATTGTTCATTTTAATATACATTATTCATAGTTTGTGTGCCATATTTTACTAATTTGGGTTGGTCTGTGTCTAAAAGAAAGACCTGCTCTCCAGTTCACTTTCTTTCAAGCTCTCATTCATAGGAAACATACTACAGCAAGTGACCTTGCACAGGGGTACATTTTCCCTTCTCTCTTTTCCCCCCCCCATCATTTCTGACTGTGACTAGAGTAGCATTCTGGGCCTACCACATCTGTCATTTGTGAAGAAATAGGAAGCCCCATTTCAGACCTATGCCCCCATTATATTATTTTTTCTACCAGAAAGAGTCATTTTATTCATCACTTTAGGTCAATGTCCAACACATTCTATACATACAGTAGGCACTTAACCAACATTTATCTAATGAATAAATGAAATGATAAATTAAAGATTGGATGCTGGAAAGTGTGGATATGTAGATTTGGCTACTCCACTTTCTAAGTTTACCCTGGATACTCCTAAAACCCTCTTGCATTGGTGACATAAATATTTTTTTTAGGATTTGGACATGATTTATTCCCAGATGACATGATATTGTACATAGAAAACAGTAAAGACTCCATCAAAAATTATTAGACTTAATAAATGAATTCAGCAATGTAGCAGGAAACAAAATTAACACCAAAAAATCTATGGCATTTTTATACACCAATAGTGAACTTACAGATAAAAATTTTAAAAATCTCAACAGATGGAAGAGCATACTGTGCTCATGGTTTGGTAGACAACATAATTAAAATGTTCATACTATCCAAAGCAATCTATAGATTAAATGCAATCCCATTAAATTACCAACAGCATATTTCACAGACCTAGAATGAAGTCTCCAAAAATTCATCTGGAATAAAAAAAAGACCCCAAATAGCTGCAGCAATCCTGAGAAAGAAGAACAAAGTAGGAAGGATCTCAATACTAGTTATCAAGCTGTATTACAAAGCCACTGTTCTCAAAACTGCCTGGTACTGGCACAAGAACAGACATATAGACCAATGTGATAGAATAGAGAACCCAGAGATCGACCCAAACCACTATGCTCAATTAATATTTGACAAAGGAGGCATGAGGATACAATGGAGACAAGACAGTCCCTTCAATAAATGGTGCTGGGATAGATACATGCAAAAAAAAATGAAACTAGAATACCAACTTATACCATACACAAAAATAAACTCAAAATGGATAAGGGACATAAACATAAGATGGGAAACCACAAAAATATTAGAGGAATTCACAGGCAGCAAATTTCAGACATATGCCCATGAAGTATCTTCACTGATACAGCCCCTTAGACAATGGAAACTAAAGAGAAAATAAACAAATGGGACTACATCAAAATGAAAAGCTTCTATACAGCAAAAGAAACCATCAACAAAAAAGCCCACTGCATGGGAGTACATATTTGCCAATGTTTTCACCTATAAGGGTTTAATCTCCAACATTTACAGGGAATTCATACAACTTTTAAAAAAGGAAGATAAGCTCTTTCCTATCTTGCAAGATGGCAGGTGAAAAGAAAACTGAGAAGCTGGATACTAAAGAGAAGAAGCCTGACACTAAAGAGAAGAAGCCTGATACTAAGGAGAAAAAACCTGAAGCCAAGAAGAAGGCCAATGCCAGCGGCAAGGTTAAGAAGGGGAAGCCCACTGCAGCCGAAACCCTGTCCTCGTCAGGAATTGGCAGATATTCCCGGTCGGCTATGTATTCTCGAAAAGCCATGTACAAGAGGAAGTATTCGGCCCCTAAATCCAGAATTGAAAAGAAAAAGAAGGAGAAAGTTCTTGCTACTTGTCACAAAACCAGTTGGTGGCGACAAGAATGGTGGTATCCGAGTGGTTAAACTCCACAAAATGCCTAGATATTATCCTACTGAAGATGTGCCTCGAAAGCTGTTGAGCCATGGCAAGAAACCCTGCAGTCAGCATGTGAGGAGATTTCGGGCCAGCATCCCTCCTGGGACCGTTCTGATCATCCTCACTGAGTGCCACAGAGGCGAGAGGGTGGTTTTCCTGAAGAAGCTGAGCAGTGGCTTGCTACTTATGACTGGACCTTTGTCCCTCAATCGAGTTCCTCTCAGTAGAACACACCAGAAATTTGTCATTGCCACCTCCACCAAAATTGATATCAGTGGTGTGAAAATCCCCAAACATCTCACTGATGAGTACTTCAAGAAGAAGAAGCTGCGCAAGCCCAGACACCAGGAGGGTGAGATCTTCGACACAGAGAAAGAGAAATATGAGATTACAGAACAGCGCAAGGTTGACCAGAAAGCTGTGGACTCGCAAATTCTGCTAAAAATCAAAGCTGTTCCTCCGCTCCAGGGCTACCTTCGCTCTCTGTTCACTCTCACCAATGGGCTTTATCCTCACAAACTGGTGTTTTGAATTTCTTATAAGAACCTGATTAAATAACTGATATGTTAAAAAATAAAAATAAAAAAATAAAAAAGAAAGATAAAAAACCCAATCAAAAAATGGGCAACAGATCTAAATAGATACTTTCCCACAGAGGACATAAAGAAGGCCAAGAGACGTATGAAAACCTGCTCAAAGTCACTAATCATCTGAGAGATGCAAATCAAAACGACAATGAGGTACCATTTCACACCTCTCAGATTGACTATCATCAACAAATCAACAAAGGACAAGTGCTGGTGAGGAAATGGAGAAAAAGGAACCCTTGTGCACTGCTGGTGGGAATGCAGACTAGTGCAGCCACTGTGGAGAACAATATGGAGTTTCCTCAAAAAACTAAAAATGGAGCTCCCATTTGACCCAGTAATCCCTCTTGTAGGAATATATCCCAAGAAATCAGAACCACCAATCAGAAAGGATATATGCACCCCTATGTTCATAGCAGTACAATTCACCATAGCTAAGATTTGGAAACAGCCTAAGTGTCCATCAACAGATGAGTGGATTAAAAACCTGTGGTACATATGCACAATGAAATACTATATGCTGCTGCAATAAAAATGATGGAATTCTTACCATTTGCAACAGCATGGATGGAACTGGAGAGCATTATGCTAAGTGAAATAAGCCAGTCAGAGAAAAATAAATAAAACATGATCGCACTCATTTGTGGAATATAATGAACAACATAAACGGATGAACAAAAACAGACCCAGAGACAAAGAAGTATCAATCAGATCGTCAAACCTCAGAGGGAAGGTAGGGGAGGGTGGGAGTAAAGGAGATCAACCAAAGGCTTATATACATGCATATAAGCCTAACCAATGGACACAGACACCAGGGGGATGATGGCATGAGTGGGGGGTAGGGGGACAATGGGGTGGTAAGGACACATATGTAATACCTTAATCAATAAAGAAAAAAATAGTAAAAAAATTGTCTTCTACAAAATGTTCATGAAAAGGCCCAAGACAACCATTTTGGCCTATGAATGAAGTATAAATAAAATCTTTAATAACAGAATTCATAGTAAACAGAATAATTATAAAAGTATTTCAAAAATTCTTTTGATCATCATCATGTTTTTGGAAACCATATCTGATGAAAATTACTGTATTCAAATATATACAGTGTATCAACATTAATATCTTATGAATTAGTGTTTTATTATACTTTTTAAAAATTTCTTCTCTGACAGATCTTGAACTCTTTGGTGTGTCTGATATATTTTTATTTACTTAGAACATAGGACAGCTTTTATTTATTGAAAAAAATAAGTTAATTAATGAATGCACATCTCACCATAGGTATCGTGCCTTCCTCAGATGTTTATTGAGCATTAATATGACAAGTGACAGTGAGAGCGGCATGGCTTCCCAGTCATCATGTATTAAGAAAGTAAAACAACTCCAGTCAAGACTTATCTGTCTCCAGATAAGATAACTAGAAGACTCCTAGTTATACATAAGTCAAGATGTCTTTCTAATACCTATGAGCAGATTAGTTTTTAATTTATAATCATTAAATAGAGTCCCCAGCTTTTTTATTCTGATATCTTTGGTTTTCCTTTGCACTCAGTATGCTGCCTTCCACCGTTCTTAACAGTAAGCCACCCTGAAAGGAAATAATTGCCTGATAAAGGTACTATATGGAGAACAGTATAGAGTTTATACATAGTTTTGAAATATTTAAGTTCTAATGTATTTTAGGATTAATTCACATAACTAGTGTTTGGATTTAAACAGATTTTAAATTATGAAGTTTTTGCATTTCTATACATAGGGTACTCTAGCTTTACTATTCTTTACAACTTTAAGATTTCAAGGACAACAAGAAAGTATATTTTTCTTCCTAGTTCAGTGCTGATGAAACAGAGGCGTGGGATTTTTTAGTATCTTATTCTAAGCCATATAATGAGTCTTGATTAAAATCACTGTTGGAAATCAAAGCTTTTTGTTCAATGAATTCAACAATGGGCATTCATCATTCTTGGACATTTTGCATAACTAATAGTAGCTCAAATTTAAGAAGAATTGTAACAACAATAATATCTATATTCATTCTACATCAGAGTATTTAACTTTCTGTTTATGAATTCAGCATATTTCTCTGAATTGGATGTAGTTCAGTGTTTTATTATAGGAAATCATATATTTTTCCTGTAGGTTGTCAGGAAACAGTTACCCAATTTTACTAAGTTATAACAATGAATTCTTATCCAAAAAGCTATTATAAATCATGGAAATTAAATCAATTTACTGGCTTGGCTCCCAGATTAAGGATGTTTCATGAATAAATAAAATAATAGATAGTATATCAAAGAAAATGAACAATTTATGTATTACCAACTTGTTGCTCTTTACATTTTGTAATAAAATAGTTGCTATTTGGAATTGAGATCTCTCAAACTGTGGTGGTGGTATTATGCAAAAAAAGGGAGGGATTGTCACTCTAAAATAAATAGAAATTTGATTTTTAACAACACCCACATTCACCAATAATTTTAATATTTTTATGAATATGGATACTATAACATATCTCTTTTATCTCATTCTCAATTTTTCTTTCCCAGCCTATTAAATGAGGGTAAAGTATTTCACATTTTATAATTTTCTAGTGATCACCTACAAAATAAATGTACCTACCTACAGGTTGTTTACCAAACACCCATTATATCTCAATTTTGTTGTGTCACATGAGGAATTACCAGCATTTTAACATTCTTTACCATTATTCTTTGTATTGTTATTGTATTCTTATTACTTTATTTAAAACTAACAAAAGATTAATATGATACAACTGTAACATTATAAGAAAACCATTAAAATTTAAGGTAAAATATAAGAAGTCAAAGGAGAAAAACAACAGGATTAGAAATTTCAGGTGAAAACAAAACAGCCTTGACATATTTGACTTAAAATGTATTTAAACAAGAAAGAGGGAGAACAGGAATTGAGAGTGGTCCTCTCCTCTTTTCATTCTAATATTCTTACCTAGGTAATTTTATCTTCACCTAGGACTTCAATTACAGTTATATTACTTTGGACATTAAATGTTTCTTTATTATTTACATCTCTATTCTGAAAAAGAAACACACTTATCAATTATTTTACATGTCCTCTTGCTTGTCTTTAAAATGTCTCTAGCATGTATTTGGTACATTAATACCTTTCTTGACCCTGCCCTCTTTCTTTCTTGCCATATACAACCCAATATTAACTCATTACTTTTTTTTTCTGTGAATTATCTCTTGAATATATAAACTCCTTATTTCCAATTCACCACCTTGAACTATTGCAGTCCCTAGTTCATTATTCTTTATAGTATTATTTCCCTCCAATCCACTGTTCACATGGCAGCCACACTGACCTTTTTAAAATCCTATCTAATAAAAGAGCAATATGCAAATTAACCATCACTCTGTTACACCTACTAGCCATGCTCACTAGCCATACCCACTAGCCAATCAGGGGTGAGTATGCAAATTAACCCCAACCAAGATGGCTGTGGCCATGGAGAAAGCAGGAAGGAGTTTCCCCTGTAATAGAGGAAGCCAAGCTTTCCACACATCCTGGCTGGCCCAGGATTCCACTTAAAGCTATAAGGTTTCAATCATAGAAGATAAATAAATCCCAATAGAAATGGCTGCCACCATGGAGCGAGCAGCAGGCTTGGCTCCACTCCAGTCTACAAAGTTTCAATTGTAGAAGATAAATAAATCCCAGATCTCAGAGCCTCCGCTTGGGTCGCTGGAAGGCATGGCCAGGCTGAAAACCACCCCTGGCCTCTCTCCCAGGCCACCCCACACCCCAAGGGAACCCTCACCCTGATCTGGAACACCCTTTAGGGCAAACCATAGAGTATATGCTCAAAAATATTAGTTTAATATGACCACCATTTATAATTTATTAACTGCAATAAACAGTGATAAAATGCATTGTGAAAACAATACTCTTTAAATGTCAAAAATATGTAACATTGCTATATTTATCAAAATAAGTAAAGAACCTAGAAAAAATTTTGAGGCAATAAAAAAAAAGAAAAAATAGAGACATATCATTTTAGTGGATTGGAAGATTCAATATTTTTAAAAAGACAGATGTCAAATTATTTGTAGATCCAATTCAATCCCAATCAAAATCCTAACATGATTTTTAGAAATTGGCAAGCTGATTTTAATATTAATATAGAAGTGTGTAAGGTTTAGAATAGGTAAAATATTTTTTAAATGAAAAATGTTAGAAGATTTACATTGCCTGTTAGTGTATGTAGATGAATACAAAGGAGGAAATCCTTAAATTTAACCAACATATAAGATCAACTGATTTTCACAAAGATAGCAAGATAATTACATGAGGAAAATACAGTATTTTCAACAAGTGGTGTTAAACAACTATAAACGCATGTAGAAAATAACTGAACTTTGACCCTTCACATACTTCTTAAAATTTATCTTGAAATGGATCATAGGCTTGTGTAATTGCTAATATTATAAACATTTAGTAGAAGAAAAATGTAGGAAAATCTTACAAGTCTTAGGATAAGCAAAGATATCTTTGATATAAATGAAAAAGACAAACTATTAAAAATGGATAAATTGGAATTTACAACAATTTAAAACTTCTCTTCAGAATGTACCATGAGGAAAATGAAAAGACAACCAGGATAAAAATGTGTGTGTGTGTGTGTGTGTGTGTGTGTGTGTGTGTGTGAGTGTGTGTTAAAGAAATTGTATCTGGAATACATAAAGAACAATTACAACTCAATACGCAAACAGCCCAGTCAACAAACAGGGCACAAGCCTTAAACAGACTTTTTACAAAAGATGATGTGTGAATAGCCAATACATGTGTGAAAATATGGCCAATTATGAAAATATCATTAGCCAATTTGAAAATACAAATTAAAGCTTCAAGAGTCCACTAGAATGGCTAAAATTTAAAACAACTAATATTGGTAAGGATGTGGATAAGATTAAACTTTATAAAAGTTTATATAATATTTAAGTTTATAAGACATTACATATCCACTTTGGAAAGCAGTTTGGAACTTTCTTAAGGCAAACAAACATTAAAGGTAAACATACAATACTCAAGAGAAATAAAACAAATGTCCGCAAAAGGATTTATGCACAAATGCTTACAGCATCTCTACTTACAATAGCTTTAAACTGAACACAACCTTAATTTACATCAATAGATGATTAGGTAAACAAATTTTGCCGTGTTCATACAATTGCATACTATTCATCTATAAAAAGAAATGGACTACTAAGACATGAAATGACATGAATAAATCTCAAAATATTACCATATGCTAAACAAAAGAATGCATATACAAACAGCAAACATATTCTAATATTCATTTATATAAAATTCTAGAAAAGGCAAAAGTATTCTACAATAACAAAACCAAATTAGTAGTTGATTAAGGCTAGGAGACTGATTGGGCACACTGGTGACAAAGGAACACAGTAACTTTTCTGAGTGATGGAAAAGTCCAATAACATCATTGTAGTAGTGATTCCATGTATCTGTGAAACTTATCAAACTGCACTGAGAGTGGGTGAAATTTATTATACATAAATTATACTTCAACAAAAGTAAATAAATGAAATTTTAATTTATTTAAATACTAGAGGCCTGGTGCATGAAATTCATGCACGGTGGGGTGTGGGGAGAGGGCAAGGACAGCCTTCAGCCCAGCCTGCCCCCTCTCACAGTCCAGGAGCCCTCAGGTGATGTCCTACTGATGGCTTAGACCCACTCTGGGGAGCAAGCCTAAATAGCAGTCTGGCCTCCCTCTGCAGGCTGATCAGGGGAAGACGTCACCCCCATCATACCAATGCTGCTGCCACTGATGGCCGCCAAGGTGTTTTCATCAACACAGACGCCAGTCCCTTCACCACAAAAAAATAACAACTTTTTTAAGGCATTTTCAAGATGTCTCTTTCATAGGATATGACATTTCTTATTTCCTTTCTTTTTTATCCTCTCCTAAGGATATTTTTCCATTGATTTTTAGAGAACATGGAAGAGAGAGGGAAAGACAGAGAGAAACATCAATGTGAGAAGGACAGTTCAATTGATTGCCTCCTGCATGACCCCTGACCTGGGCCCTGGCCAAGGAGGAGCCTGCAACCTAGATACATGCCCTTGATCAGAATCAAACCTGGACCCTGCATCTGCAGGCTGAGGCTCTATCCTCTGAGCCAAACTGGCTAGGGCAGGATATGACATTCCTTAGCCCTCCAGCAGTGAACCTTTGTTTTTACCTGCAGGAGTAAGGTGGAAAAACCCTAGATCACCTTCTTGGATTCTTATTACCAAAGTTATCAAGAACACTGAGAGTGGCGTACAGGGAGCTTAGCCAACGAGCTATAAGAAAAGGTTTTTCTTCTGCAGCTCATGCACAGAGGCAGGCCTGCTGAGGAGCTGTCTCCCAGTAGCGGCATCCTGGGCTTATCCCCCTGCTCTTTGGCTCCTGCTTCTTCTGCGGGCCTGCTCTGCCCTGGTTTCTGCAGACCTGATTGTGACCACAGCAACGGGCAGGCCCTGCTCCTGTTCTCTGTGGGCCTACTCCACCCTGCTCTCTGTGCACCTGTTCATTGCCTGCGCCATCCACGGCTTGCCTCACTGCAAAGCAGTCCCCTCCCCTGATCTGTGTGCAAAACCTATAAAGAGGTAATATGCAAATTTGTCCAGTCATGACTGTTACGGTGTCCCAGACAAATGTGCATGTTACCTCTCTCTCTCTCCCTCCCTCTCTCCTCTCTCTCTCTCTCTCCCTCTCTCTCTCATATATATATATATATATATAATGAATTTAAAAAATAAGAAAATTAGTCAATACAACCAATAACATGTCTCTTGTCAAAGTGGGAAAGTAAGAGGCCCACCATCTTCAAGGAATTGAGGATTTGTAGTAATCATCTTACTAGTATGTCCCTAATTTCTTTAATAATTTTACAACAAAAACTTAACTCCCCACATGCTCTTTTCTTGATGATACTCTATATTTCTTTCTCACCTAAAAATATTGTGACCACTACCCAACTGGAAAAGTTCATGAGTAGTTCAGCTCACATATTCCTTAATTAGCAATATTCTATATATCATAAAATTTTTCACTGGGCACTCTCTATATTCCTTGACCAAAAGTGTAACCTTGTGATTGATTTTCTGAGAACACCATATCCTTGGGAGTTTTCTCAAGTAAAGGCCACATACTGCACCACACACCATACATAATTATATAGAGTATGCTAGTGTCTTCCTTATCCCTGTACTACTTTCAGACTATTACCCTTGTTCATTTGTGGCTTATGTCATTTCTGTTCTTCAACCCTCCTAACTCCTTGTACTATCTACCAATATCTTGGTCATTTTTCATTATTTACTAATAACTTTGGTACCCAGCTCCCATTGTTCCTCTATGGATAAACTGTAATATTATTTTAAGTTCTACAGTTTAAATATTACATCTCAAGTTCTATATCTTCAAAGGCATTTTCCTACATTTTATTTCAACCACAGATTTCTATACCACAGAATAACCCAGACAATTACATTGATTACTTTAGAAGTCTCATTGTCTGATCACTATCAATTTTAAGAATGGGAAAAGTGTTGTAAAGTCACTCTGCTACTGCAATTACACTTTTTAAAAAAAAGCATTTTCCTATTGTCATTGTATCTATCTACCTTATTTATATTTATTTGTCTCTCAATTGATATCTCTATTTATATTCATCCTACTTTATTATTCCATGTTATACACTGCACCCTTTCCATTTCTATAATTCCTTTGTCCATAAATAAATGCTAAACTTACTACACAGCTTAAAATAAAAAATAATATTCTTCCTTTCAGCTTTCAAAATTTTTCATGACTCTAAGTTTATCTAAGTTGCTTTCTCCCCCATTTTATATAATTACTATATTTAACCTTCTATAATCTGCTTGAAACTATAAAATTCCTTCTTTTCTTATATTCTCAGTAGATTTGGGAGAGATTTTCCAACTTTCACCACTAACTATGTAACTCAATAATCACCTAAACCCATCCTTTCTTCCTTTCTCTTTTTCTCCTGATAGGAAGGAAAGAATGTTACTCATTTTTTTCCAAGGTCAACCCTCTTGTCTATTTTCTAGATTCCAGTTCTCTCGTCCTTCTCAGAACGTTGTACTGTTAATTATCTCACCATATCACAACTGTGTTTTTAACCTCAACCCCATCTGCTTTTAAGAATGATCATATCGTTCCACCTTTAAAAATACATACTGGTTAAAGTAACACAAAAGCATCTTCTTTTGATTCACTGTTCCATCTAGAATTCTACCCTGTCTCTATCCAAACTGATACAATGTATTGACTT
Organism: Antrozous pallidus; assembly: GCA_027563665.1. NCBI lineage: Eukaryota > Metazoa > Chordata > Mammalia > Chiroptera > Vespertilionidae > Antrozous > Antrozous pallidus. The sequence continues at coordinate 91,733,118 of CM050514.1, forward strand.
CACCATTCTCCATTTTTTCATCCAATTTTTAGTTTCCAGCCCATGTAACATTTATTTTATTTCTATCTTCTCCCACTAGAATGTAAGTTGATGAAGCCAGGCTTTTGAGATCTGCTTTTTTGAGATTTATTTCATTTATTGGTATATGCTCAGCTATAAGAATAGTGAAAAAAGGCTGTATATAATTAATGAATATTTGTTAAATTAATAAATAAATCAATACTAATATCGGTATCAAACTGGGCAGAGGGAAAATAATCTTATATAGAGTATATATACCCTCCATGGAAGACTATTTCTATACCTCAATAAGTCAACTTTAATTTGGCAGCTATTCAATCAACCAAAAATTAATGATGACAACTTGACTAACTACAATAAGTTTATGTCTATATTGGGACAGAAATATTTTTTTCAGAACAACAAAGAGCAATAAATAAGATGGCACCAAATTGAACAGCCCATATCACATCTGACTGCTATTAACACACCAACTTTCTCCACTTCCTGATTTGGGATGCATTTATAGTCTTTATCCTAATACTGAATTACAGACTTGCATTTAATTAGGTAATAAATTCTGTACATTTGCACTTCCTGTAAAAAAAAAAAAGGACCATTATTTTAACCTTTTTAATTGACTTAATCTGCCAAGTTTCTGACCAAAGACTGTAACATTTTGACACTACATTTTGCAAAAAGCTTTTATATGTTGAAGCTTGATCAAATTGAATAATATATGTGCAGAGACAAGAAATATGTACTTTGCTCAGTACGCTCTTATTAACATAATTGGCCTAACACCAAAATGACTAGAAGACTTACATTTAAAAAACTATAGATATTAAGTAGACCACTCTTTCATGTAAAACACTGATAGTATATATATATATATATATTTGTGTCTTGTGATTTAATCAGACATTTATATGGAAAAAAAGTTGGTAAAGAAGTAATGATAATAGTAGGAGCCTAAAATAGGAATGGCAAAAGAGAAAATCTAATAATATAACTGCCTCCAGGAGAAAAAATAAGGTAAGGACTGTGCTGAAGTATGAATAGTTAATTAAGAAACCAAATTCAGAAGAACTCTGTGGGAAAGGATTATAATAAGGCTTACAGATTATTACAAGTGGAAGAAAATAAAAAGACATAACATTCACATACCAATATTATCCTGTAGATTAAATGTAGCAACAATGAACTACACACAAAATCGCAGTGCACTTTCTTGAAAAAAAAATCGTTTTAAGAGAAAATGGGAAACATGGGGATACATAAGGTCTTCAAAGTGAAATACAAGTATCTATATAATGAAAGCTTAAGCAACCCTTATGGTGGAACAACCAGAAGACTGGTCAATATGATGCTCACTAACCAGCAGGCGGCAGATGCTCAATGCAGGGTGGTCAGTGTGCTTCTGTAGGGGGAGTGCTGGTCAGCCAGAAGCTGGGCTCATGGCTGGTGAATGCAGTGATGTGGCAGGAACCTCTCCTGCCTCCTTAGCAGTGCTAAAGAGCAGGGAGCCAAATAATTAGGAGCAGCAAACCGGTAAGCGTAAGGAATAAGGCAGTGGTTCTCAACCTTTCTAATGCCACGACCCTTTAATCCAGTTCCTCATGTTGTGGTGACCCTCAGCCATAAAATTGTTTTCATTGCTATTCCATAACTGTAATTTTGCAACTGTTATGAATCGTAATGTAAATATCTGTGTTTTCCGATGGTCTTAGGCTCTGCAGCGGCAGTTCTCAACCTGTGGTTTGCAACCCAGGGTCACCTAAGACCATCAGAAAATACAGGTATTTACATTACAATTCATAACAGTTGCAAAATTACAGTTATGGAATACCAACGAAAACAATTTTATGGTTGAGGGTCACCGCAACATGAGTAATTGTATTAAAGGGTTATGGCATTAGAAAGGCTGAGAACCACTGGAGTAAGGGTTTGGGAACCTCTACCCCCCCAGCACCCAGTGCATGAATTTTGTGCACTGGGCCTCTAGTGTAAGAATATAAATGTAAGGATGACAGTTTAGTAAAAGTATGTGTTTGCAGCCAACTATATTAAAAGGATAGTGATTGTCACAATGCTGAAAGTGAAAACAGAATTATAAAATGACTAGATTGAGAACAGAGTTCCCAGGTTTCTTGCTCACCTTGATGACCATGTGACTTTTTACCCACTATATATTGATTAAAGATTTTAGATTTGGTTTTATTACATTTCCATCTGAGATCTTCCATCCATCTAAATGCCTGGCTTTATTATTGGTGACATCATCCTCTAGGTGGATAGCCCACCTGACAACTGATCTCTCAGTCCTTGACTTCCTTTGACCACCCATCTCAGCCACCTACTCACATGATCCAGACCTGGGCCTCATTATCACCAGTAACTACAAAAATTTCATCTTGGTATTTCATAGTAAGCACCACATTTCTTTTTCATTTCACTTACAATTGTACCCTCACTGTAACATCTGATATATATATATATATATATATATATATATATATATATATATGATTAGACCCACCAATTATTCTTGATTATGTTATTTTATTCTTCCCTTCTTCCCTCTTCATATCTTCTGAATCAAACTTAGAATACGGGTTTGATCATTAAAATCATTACTTGAAAATAGACTTAATTCTTCACCCTCTCTCGGACAACACGTGCCTGGTCAAATCTCAAACCTGGCTTAACCAAATTATCTCCTTTCTCTGTACTTTTTCTATAAGAAATTGAATATTGCTAAAAAAAAATTTCACAAGTTGATTTCCATATTTTATTTTCCACTCATAAATTTCAACCTGAATTGAATTAATCTGTCTTACTACATTTTCCAAATAAGCATTTCCTACTCTTCAGCTCATATTTTACACCTTTTCAAAGTCCTCCAACAAGCCCATACTCGCCTCTTCCATTTTTAGTGAATGATCTTTTACTTGATGGAGAAACTAGAAGCCATGAAAGATAACTCTCTTCTTCCATTTCTAAATCTATAAAATTCACCCATATTAATATACACTTATATTCTATATATTTTATTTTTGCTGTTAGAATGAAATAAGTGTCATGACTATGCTAGGTATGACTATAATTGACCATAGTCAAGTCATCTTAAGCTACAGATTCCAACTGCTCTTGTCTTCTCACAGATTTTACTCCATTAGTTGCATTTTCCTCACTTGTTATATCAATTTATCTCTATTTTTTAACTATTCCCAATCAGCCTACAAATATGTTCTAATAGCATCCATATTTTTAAAAAATTTTCTTTATCCCACATACTCTTTCAGAGACCAACTCACTTTCAGCTTATTTAAATAGAAAAATAAATATTTTGAAACTTATTTAATGAGCTGTTTACTGCTACCCCTAGTTCCTTGTATTCAACTACTCTTCACCTTCCTTCAGTATGATTTCTAGCTACCAAATTTGATGGTAATCTTTCTTTCAAGATTAGCAAAGACCATCCCCAAATTTAATCACATCTCTCTTTTCTATTCTTAAATGATGACTCGGTAATATTAAAGATAATTTCCCACTCCATCTTCTAGAATACCTGTCTTATCTTGGTTTTTATATCATATACACTTCTAGCTTTCCTCCTGCCTCACTAGTCCTTCTTTTTTAATTCTTCTTTTCTAGTTATTCCTCCTGTGACCAACATTAATATTTTGGACTGTAATCAAGATATTATCCTGAACCACTTGTTCTCTTTGTCTTATACTTTCTGCCAAGGTGATCATTAGTGAAATACCTTTATGCTATTTCCAAATTTGAATTTCCATCTAACGTCTTTCCCCAGTTCCTATTCCTGTCTAAATTATAAATTCCTATATCAAACTGTGCAATTTATATCTCCAACATATATAGTTTAAATCGAGCTTCTTCAATATATCTCATCTGAAAAAGAAATTTTGCTCTCTCTTTCCCTAATAATCTTCTCTTCCAATATTTTGCATCTCAGAAATTGACACACCACCTTCTCATTTCCTTACAGCCTAGCTTCATTTTTCTCACTCCCTTTATCCAATCTATCATCATTGAAATATGTCATTTCAATTCTACCTCCAAATTATATTTCAATATGTCCAATTTTATTGTCTTCGTCCTAATTAAGCCATCAGTATCTTCAACCTGAACAACTGCAAGTTTCATTCTGGTTTCCTTGATTCCATTTGTATCTCACTATAGGCCATTTTCCATAACTGTAGAGATAATTCACTTTTAAAACATAAGTTGAATCATGTCATTCTTGTATGTAATAGTTCCAAGAATTTCCATTATTTGGGGGGTTAAAATTACTCCTGTCAGATTATTTTTATTTATAATATATCACTCTATCCTTCCATTACATCTCACCATGCAGCAGGCACAGTGGCTTTCTTTACTCTCCTCATTCCTTCCCATTTTTTCCCCAGACTCAGAGCTTTTCACTTGCTATTCTTGTGGTTTACAATTTTCTTCTCATGGCGCCTGACATGGCTAGTTTTTAAAAAATGGGTCTCGTCAAAGGAAAGGAAAAAAATCAAGAAAGGAAGAATGAAAGAATAAAAAGGAAGAGAATTCCCTAACCATCCAATAAAAAATAAACCCTTTCTGCTTTCAGTTACTTTAATTGAATATACTGTTACCTTCTTATCACTTTTCATAATCTGTAATTAGTTGTTCTATATATTTACTAGAGGCCCAATGCATGAATTTGTGCAAAGGGCTCAGCCCTCGCAGCTGCAACAGCTTGCCTTGGGGCCTCACAGCCCTGGCTTCATCCAGAAGGTTGTTTCTAGAAGTCTTAACGAAACATCATCTATTAGCAGCTTCTGCCCAGCCATTCCAATCTGTAATAGTGTCACCCTCTGAATCTCTCAACCATAAATTCATGGGAATCAAGTTACCCTTCAATTTCTCAATATCGATCTTATAACTACAGAAATTGTACCAAGAATCAGTTCCTATCTCAAAGTCAGTTATCTGTCATTTAAGAAGCTGACTCTGATATGGCTTGATCCAAGAACCATATCCAATAGAAATTTTATGGATAACTGAACAAGTTAAATCATTTCTCATAAGGTGCTTGAATGAAGATACAGAGCAAGTCCTCATTTGGTGACGAAACATTTGGAGAGAGAAACAAAGAGGAAGACCAGTGTAAAAGAATGAGTTATAATCACTTTTCTTAGGATGACTGGAGCACACATTCAAACTTGATCCTTGGCTAGAGTTAACTTTTTAGTTTAACTTAATTGAATAATTGTTATTTCTATCATTATATATGAACTGATTTGAAGTACAATTATGCTTCATTTTATTTTTTAACTCATTTTTTAGCCCAATATGCCTTATCAGAAGGAAGTCTGATTTCTTCCAAATGCAACCCACTTCTTCATTTGCCCTGGCACACTAACAGCTGAACTCAAAGAAAGTTGGCCCTCTTTTTAAATAACATCTGTAGAAATCTCCCATTTGGTCCTTCCATTACTACCATAGTTTCTCACTACGTTTTATTAAAAAACTTTGATTTGGCTTTTTAATTAAATTTATTGAGGGTGACATTGGTTAATAAAATTACATAGGTTTCAAGTACACAAATCTATAATACATTATCTGTATATTGCATTGTGAGTTTACCACCCAAAGTCAAATCTTATTTTACTAGATATTTGACCTCTTCTAGCCTTTACTGCCTCCTTCACCCACCTACCATATTGTTATCTGTGTCTATGAGTTTTTGTTTGACTTGTTTGATCACTTATTGCTTTTAACTTTATGTACCACATATGAGTGAAATCATATGGCTCTTAACTTTTTTTTGTCTGGCTTATTTCGCTTGGTATGATATTCTCAAGATTCCTCCATGTTGTCACAAATGGCAGTATTTCATCTTTTCTTATGGTTGAGTAGTATTCTATTGTACATATACCACATCTTATTTATCCAATCAAAGGACATTTTTTAAATTGTGTTACTACTAAAGCTTACTTTTGCCCAATCTTGTGGATGTTTTTTTTTTCCCATCTGCCAAGGTAGCCATGGTGAATCTCCACATTGGAGCCTGAAGACATACTTCTCTTAGGAACCACTGACATCTTCCATCAACTGATTCCACATTATAGTTCCAAGACTGAGCTTGTGAGGGACTTCCAGCCTCAACACCATGCTATATTCCGACCAGCAAGACTTCAACACTTCCGCAGCACCAACAGAAACGATGGTCCCTTGTCTACCATTGCCCCTCCCTGCCAATGGGTCTTGGCCTCAGCCATTTAGAGTTTTACTTCGTCTCCTGTACAAGGAGTTCCAAGGAGGTATATTTAGGATACTGACAGATCTCTTCCATTTGATAAGGCCAAAGGTCTTCATTTATAAGCATATAAAACTTTCAAGGAGCTCCTGAGAGTGGTAGCCTTGATAAACTAAGCTCCTACCACACCCTAACCTTAGGACAGCAGCTGGATCCTAGGCCTACTTTGGCATATGTGTCTTTTCCATGTTTTAGGGGCTTTTTTCTCCACTTAAGACAAGCAGGGCCTGGCGTTTTAAGTAACTTCTTCTATAAAGAACCTATTTAATCTCTACTTTGACTGATATCATGTTTATACACCCATGAAAGAGATACTTTAAGCCCAAACTTTCTAATATCAAAGACTCTTGTCAGGAATAAATTAAACACTAGCAGGAAAACATTAATTCTTAATAGCTCAACATGTGAGAGGGATAAAAATAAATCTGTGAATTATTTGTCTCCTAAGACTTAGTGAATCTATGCCATTCATTTTCTGTTTTTGGCAAAAAGCTCTTATTACTCTTTTCTATTTCTTAAAGTTATTATGTTCCTTTCTTGTCTCAATTCTGAATCTATTGTAGAAGTATTAATCAACTTTGCTTCCTTTTACATGAATATTGCAAATCAACAAAAGTATAACTAAATGGCCTTATTTTTTTAAGTAATTCTATTTATAAATAGACAAATTTGTATATGTTTTAATAGTGTCATTTAAAAACTTTCTAAAAAGACCTTAATGATCTTAATAAGTGATTGAAAATCATATGTAACAGTTAAAAGTTAACATGTAATTTAAAATTCTTATTACCAAATCCATTTTGTATTTATTGACAAAATCTAACATTCCAATGGGCTAATTTTTCTTTTACATTGCAGACATTCATGAGTTTCTTGCTGTTGTTTTGAGTTTTGGGGGTGTTTTTGTTTGTTTGTTTGTTTGTTTTTGTTTTTACATTATTACTTTAGTTGCCTTAGCCTACTCTCTGTGCTCATAGTTAAGACTAAATAGAGTGGTGTATATTTTCTAAGTTTAAATTATTTTTATTTTAAAAACAACAATTTTGTAATCTTCCATTTATTTTTTATCTATTTTGTTCAGTTTACTAATTACATTTTCCTCCTTTTTTATCTCCCTAAAGCTCCCCTTGACTCTGTACCCATCCCACTCTCTGCCCTCACTTTCCCCCACCCCCACATTCCTCTCCCATTGTTGCAAGATTTTTGTCCAGTCTCTTGCTGTACTTCCCACACCCATTTTCGCCCCGAGAATTGTCAGTCCATTCCCTCTCTATGTCCATGATTCTGTTATATTCACCAGTTTATCCTGTTCATCAGATTATTAATTCACTTGATTTTTAGATTCATTTGTTGATAGATGTGTATTTGTTGTTCATAATTTTTATTTTTACCTTTTTCTTCTTCCTCTTCTTAAAGCATATCTTTCAGCATTTCATATAATATTGGTTTGGTGGTGAAGAACTCCTTTAGCTTTTTCTTATCTGCGAAGCACTTTATCTCCCCTTCAATTCTGAATGATAGCTTTGCTGCATAGAGTAATCTTGGTTGTAGGTTCTTGCTATTCACCACTTTGAATATTTCTTGCCACTCCCATCTGGCCTGCATTGTTTCTGTTGAGAAATCCGCTGACAATCGTATGGGTGCTCCCTTATAGGTAACTAATTGTTTTTCTCTTGCTGCTTTTAATATTCTCTCTTTGTCTTTTGCTCTTGGCATTTTAATTATGATGTGTCTTGGTGTGGTCCTCTTTGGAATCCTATATTTTGGGGTTCTGTGTACTTCTTGGGCTTTTAAGTCAGTATCTTTCACCAGGTAGGGGAAGTTTTCAGTCACTATTTCTTCAAGTAGGTTTTCATTACCTTGCTCTCTCTCTCTTTCTGGCACCCCCATAATTCGGATGTTGGCATGCTTGAGGTTGTCCCAGAGGCCTCTTACAGTATCTTCAATTATCTGGATTCTTTTTGTTTCTTGCTTTTCCAGCCGATTTTGCTTCTTTGTATTTCAAATCTTTGACTTGGTTCTTGAGGCCCTCTGAACTGCTTTTAGGACTTCGTGTAATATTTTTTATTTCAGTCAGTGTATGATTAATTTCTAGTTGGTCCTTTTTCATATCCTTGAGGGTCTTTTTCATATCCTCATAGGTCTTGTTCCTTTCCTTGTAGGTCTCATTCATTTCCTCTTAGGTCTTGTTCATTTTCTCATTGGTCTTATTCATTTCCTTGCAGGTCTCGTTCATTTCCTCGTAGTTCTCATTAAGTTCATCAGCCTTTTCTAGGAGCCTCTTGAAAAACCTAATTACTGTAGTTTTGAACTCTATGTCTAGTCATCTTTTTTCCTCCATTTCTTTCACACCTGGTTTCTTTCCATTTCTCTGCATTGTGGGTGCTTTCCTGAGTTGGTCGTTTAGCTTTGTGTGGGAGATGTCCTCTAAGAAACAGTGCCTCAGCCTCCCCAGTTAGTTGAAGTGGATACTCTTACTGCAATACTTTATGGGTTGTACAGTATTGTTGGAGTTAAGCCCAGCTAATTGTTGTTAGCACTAGGAGGGTTTGACCTCCAAGCCAATTGGGTGTGGAGGTGAGCTGTGTTCAGGTTGGATGGGTGGAGTCTCTGAGCTGAGCACACAGCATCAGCTTCACCCTATGTACCGCGGGAGCTTGTGTGTTGGGTGGTAATGGCTGCGCACCTCCAAGAGAAAGCCATCGCTGGTCTTCACCCGCTGCCAGACAACTGTCTCTCCCCAAATGAGTCTGCACACCCAAAGTCTCACCCAGGGCTCCAAAACAAAGCAGTCCGGTGGTCTGCACGTCCTCTCTGTGCTGTCACGCACTTTACACGCAAAGCTATGCACACTCTCCTCAAACTCGGAGACCTCCGCTACGCCCGGCTTTTAGCGAATATACCTTGGATAAATATCAAGTGTATTCATCATCTCAATTAACCATAGGAAAAAAGATGTCAAAATCTAATTCATTTTTGACAAGACGTTTATTCTGAAACCAGTAGAGGGGGATGCAGATAGGTGCATTAGAAGGAGATGAGTGTCACTGGAGTCTGTGCCACATGGGGAGTTTGCTATGTGCAAAATGCTCATTAGAACCATGGTGAATTTAGGTGAACATGTTTGGTGTTTGTTGCCTGAGTTATAGTAAATCTGGGGTTTTGCAGTCTGGTTGACTTTGGAATTGAGATGGTTAACAAGATAGATGTTTTCATTTCTACCATGCCAGGCAAAATAATGAAATGAAAGCATTTATCATAAAAAATCTTTCAAGTAATTACAAAGATAAAGGCAAGTTGTTTATTATAAGCATTTATTTTTATCTTTGTTATCTTAAAATTTTTAATTATGGAGCAGCTTTTGATATCACTAATATTAACACAATTAAATTAAGGCATCAGATGGTCATTTATTTGTTTAGTCACATAAATATTTTTTTATACTTTTACACATGAAAAAATACACTAGATGAATCTGGATACATGTAAAAAAATATAAAATGCTGATCCTTCCTAAAAACTATAAACAATAAGACAAAATAGTTACATACTACTGTAATAAAGTTTAAAATATATATATTGGTTATTCAGCAATACCAGTATACTGAATTGACAGTTTAGAATTGTACTGTGCAGTAGAGGAGTCATTAGCCATATATGGCAATTAAGTTTAAATTAATTAAAATGAAATAAAACTAAAAGTTTAATTCCTCAGTTTTATTAGCCATATTTCAAGTGCTCAATAGTCACATGTGGTTAATGATTACTATAAGGGACAGTGTAAAATTTTGTGAAGAGGCTCATTGGAAAGAGCTGGTTTCAAATGTAGAACTATCCTACTAAGCTGCAGGAATGTATTAAAAATTGCTAACTTAGTCACAAAAGAAATGAGGGTAAGTATATTAGCTTGTGGAAATGTCAGGAATAAGGGAAAGTTCTTGCTTATTTTTGCTTTGAAAATAGTTGTGGGCTGAAAGAAGTGAATGTAAAGGATGACTGAAAACTAAAAGAGAGAAAGATTCACATAGCTAAATTCTGTGTGAATTAGTGTGAAATTAACAGTTGGTCACTGTATAGACAAGAATCTTCCAGTGTTACGTTGAAGGTAGTACTTAGTATGTTGGTTAAAATAATCAGATGACAGCTTTAACACATTTTAAATGTATGATCATAAAACATTACTTTTTTCTTTGCTTCAATTTTCTCTTCTAGAGAAAGATATTAAGAGTGAAGATACTATAAATTCCTATGTACAGCATTTGTGTAAGGGCTAATTGTAAAGCATTTAAAGGAGTGCCTAGCATGTAGTAAGCATTTAACAAGTTTTTGCTGCTATTATTATTATTAATAGTGAAATTTTCAGTTTATTAGATCTGTGTTTTAGGCAAGATAATCCAGCAGCATAATGCAACATGGATCAGAAAAAAACAAAAGCAGTTGGAATACAGACTCAGTCATTCATAGCAGCAGCAATAGGAATGTTGAGAAGGGGACAAGTTTACACACACACAGAGCTAGAATAAATAGAAAGATGAAAGAAATGGAGAGGTCAAAGGAAATACCAAAATTCCCAAGTCTAGGTAGAGGGGCACCAATACTTAGCGAGAAGCAGATGTTTGGAAGGAATGATAATGGGTTTCATTTCAGAAATATTGACTTTGAGGTTATGGTAAAAACTTCAGGATGAAGCATCCAAAAAAACAGTGGAAATGAAGACCTACAGCTTAAAGAGAACACAATCAAATTACAGGTTTATATTCACCAGCACATTGTTAATTATTAAAACCATGATACCAAATGAGGTTGCTATTGGAAAGACAGTGAGGAAAAGGATTCTTTAAGATATCTTCTCTTTGTAAGTAAAATGCCTAAACTGAGGCAATAATTGAAATTGAGATAGAGAATTGAGAGATGTGGATGAAAACCCAAGTACAAAAGAGTTATAAAAAGGAGAGGATAAACATCAGCATTAAGTGCTATAGAGTGGTTGAGGATGGCAATTGAAAGAAGTTATTGGGTTTAATAAGTAGAAATTACTGGTGACCTTAAAGTAAAAGTGTTGGTAAAACCAGAACCAGTTTACAAGCTTGACTTGAAGATCACGTATTGGTCCTCTTTCAATAAGGTTAGTCAGAAAAGGAATGAAGGTAGTAAGTATGCTAGCTTCCAGAAATAGCAGAAACAAGGAAAAGTTCTTGCTTATTTTTTGCTTTGAAAATATTTATATACTGAACAAAGTGACTAAAAGCTAAAACAGAGAGTCACACAACTAAATTCTGAAGCTAGTGAAATAGGAGGACATTAAAAAAATATCAAAAGAGCTCAGTTTTGGAGAAGGAGAAAACATTTCTCTTTGAGAAAAAAAAGATGAAGTACATGAAGACCCACAGGAAGTTAGACTGAAATTAGGCATGTTAGGTAACTGAAATCAAAACTACTCATTATTCATTTACTTCAGAAAATATTTGCTGAGCACCTACAACATGCCAGACAGACACTGTTTTAGAATCTGGTAATACAGAAATGAACAAAACAGACAGGAACATGATGAAATAAATAGGTAATATGCAAATTGACCATCACTCCAACACACAAGGTGGCCACATCCATGTGGTCAAAGATGGCCACTCCAAGATGGCTGGCAGGGGAGGGGAGTTGGGAAGGAAAAAGGCCTGCAGGTGAGGGAAGTTGGGGGCAACCAAACCTGCAGGGGAGGGCAGTTGGGAGCAACCAGGCCTGCAGAGGAGGACAATGGAGGTGGGGGAAACTGGGCCTGCAGGGGAGAGCAGTTTGGGGGAACCAGGCCTGCAGGAAAGGGCAGTTGGGAGGGATGCAGGCCTGCAGTGGAGGGCAGTTGGGGGAAACCAGGCCTGTATGGTAGGGCAGTTGGGGCAACCAGGCCCATAGGGGAGGGCAGGAGGGGTCAACCAGCCAGTAGGGGAGGGCAGTTGGGGGGGACCAGGCCTGTAGAGTAGGGCAGTTGAGGCAACCAGGCCCGTAGGAGAGGGCAGGTGGGGTCAACCGGCCAGTAGGGGAGGGCAGTTAGGGGTGTCCAGGCCAGCAGGGAAGGGCAGTTAGAGGCAATAAGGCTAGCAGGGAAGCAATTAGGCATCAATCAGGCTGGCAAGAGAGTGGTTAGGGGGTGATGGAGCTGGCAGACAGAAATGGTTAGGGGCAATCAGGCAGGCAGGTAAGCAAGCAGTTGGGAGCCAGCAGTCCACTGGGATTGGGCCTAAATGGGCAGTTGGATATCCCTCAAGGGGTCCCACATTGGAGAGAGTGTGGGCTGGTCTGAAGGACACACCCTGTCCCATGAATTTTGGGCACAGGATCTCTAGTAGTTAATAACAATAATATGTTGAATACTTGAAACTTGCCAAGAAAGTAGATCTTAAACATTCTCACACACATACAAAAGTAACTGTGTTTGGTGATAAATGTATTAATTTGATTATGATAATCATTTCACAATGTATATAGATATATCCTATCTAATAAAAGAGTAACATGCAAATTGACCATACCTTCACTACACTCACAAGCCACGGCCACAAGCCAATCAGACTGAGTATGCAAATTAACCCAACCAAGATGGCGGGTAATTTGCATATCCATGTGCAGAGCCAAGCACTACAGAAGGGAGCAAAGCTGCAGAGAAGCAAGCCAGTGGGGCAGGGGATAAGGGAGGGAGCGAGGCAGAGGAGAACAGAGGAAGGGAGGCAGCAGAAAAGGAAGCGAAGCAGCAGAGAAGGGAGTGAGGCAGCAGAGATGTGAGCAAGCAAGGCAGCAGAGATGGGAGAGAACAAGGTAGTGGAGAAGGGAGAGAAGCAGCAGAGAAGGGAGGGAGATTTGCTCAGGTGGCATGCAGCTCTATTCTTGCAGGAATCTTCCTGCAATGGGTCTCTAGTTAAATCATAATATTGTACAATTTAAATATATACAATTTTGTCAATTATATCTGAATAAAACTATAATAAGTAAACAAATTCATTCATTCATTCATTAATAATAAACATGCTTCCTAAAATCATGAAATTATATGATCTAATCTATGTAAGCTCTTAGGACATAGCATATAGGAAGTAGATAATTATATTGCACCATTTTTATTTAAGAATGAAATTAAATAATAGACCAAAAAAACAAAATATATTGTTTTTCATAAATGCAAATATGTACTTGTTAATCTTTATATTAAACAAATTACATATCAACTATTTAAAAATAAAGAGTTTGTAGAGGTGTTTTGTTTTTTTTACAAATATGGTTTGTGACCACTGTTAATAATATATAAATAGAGTGGCACCTTAAGAGCTTGAGGTCATAAAAACCTTGTGATCAGGAACTACCTCTTTATTTTTCACAGTGTTAGGTTCCTTGAAAATTCCAAAGAAAAACTTGATGACAGAAAGTATCCTATCTAATAAAAGAGAAACATGCAAATTACCATACCTTCGCTATGCTAACAGCCAATCAGGAATGGGGGCAGGGCCGTGGGCGAGGCAGGGGGGCTGGGACGAGGCAGTGTGGGAGAGGCCACCAGTGCAGGGTGCCTCCAGGGCTGGGCGGTCACCACTGAGGCTAAGACCAGGGCCGGGGGGCTGGGCCAAGGTAGCTGGGGGCAGGGGGGCAGCCTGCGTGGGATGGGAGGGGCCAGCCAGCAGGCCGTGCAGGACAGGAGCCTGAGTGGGATAGGAGCCATTGGAATGGGAGCCAAGCGACACATACAGGCCCCCAACCACACAGGGCCGTCAACCGCGTCACCTATGATTCCATGGACTTCACCCTCCAGCCCGGATCCTCCAGGTCCCAAGCCCTGGGGTCGCTCAAATTCAGCAAGAGTTTGTAATTCATGTTGAACAGTTTTATCCTAACTCATTTGTGGGGTTATAATCTGACTTAAAACTAATGGACTAAACTAGAAAGTCAATTTGGAAATGTGGATCAAAATTCAAGTGAATTAGCTTTGGGCCAGGGGTTCCATGTCTGTGAATGTGTTCTAAGTAAACAGTCAAATAAGAAATTATGTTTACTGCCATTTTTTATGCCGGGGGAAACCAGAAGCAACCTGCCCCACAATAAAGGGTTAGTGAAGTAAACCATAATAATGTCAAACAGTCAGGGATAACACTGTAGCCATTAAAAATTATGTCTGTACATCCAATTCATTGACATGAAAAGAGGGCCATAGCCAAATATTAAGTGGTGGGCAGGGGAACATAAGAAAGGGATATGTATACTTATATGTATGTATATTTTATATGTCAGAGAAATAATAGTTTTAAAACCAGTGATTCTTCCTGAGCTCTGCAATTATGTTAGCAAATTGTGTTTTAGGTGTGACAGGTGTCCTTTGGTGTCCCATACATACAGACATCCTTGCCTGTGGGACAGCCTGAACCTTTGCGACACCTGCCCCTCTCTGGTGTGGCAACAGCCCAATCAGACATTCCCTCCTCCAATCCAGAGGGGCTTGACAGGGGACCTCAGGCCTCGACCCCCGCCTCGGCATCAGGCCAAGGTACCTGAGGCCATATCCACCCCCCAGTTGGGCTTGACGGGGGATCTGAAAGTGTACTTCCCATCCTGGTGTTGGGCTAGGTTACCTCAGGCTGCTTCGCCCAGCCCAGCTCCAGGCTGGGGGACCTCAGGCCGTGTCTCCCACCTGGTGTGGCTTGACAGGGGACTGCAGGCCACACTACCAACCCAGCAGGGCTTGACAGGGGACCTCAAGGTGCCCTTGTCATCCTGGTGCTGGGTTAGGGAGCCTCAGACTGTTCTCTCACCTCGCAGGGCTTGATAGGGGACCTCAGGCTGGGGGATCTCAGACCATTTCCTCCACACCAGCAACAGGCCAGGGGACCTGAGACTGTACCCCTCCTGCCTGGCTGGGATTGACAGGGGACCTCAGGCTGTGCCCCTCACTCAGCAGGGCTGGGGGGAGGGTAATGCGGAGGAGGGAAAGGAAAACATGTACTACTATTAAATATAAGTTATACTGCAAAAAAATCAATAAAAATTAAATATTAAAAAAATGAAAAGTGAAATTAAACAATATATTTTTTTAAAAAACAGAGGATAGAGTTCTAAAACTTAGCTGCAACCTGTTTTAATGATACATTTTAGAAAAAGCTATAGAGTCTCTAAAGAAAAAATAATCTTAAGTAGTAAAATTGTTTTCAAGTAAATTAAATAAGAAGATGATATAAAGAGTGACTACAGGAATAGTTTTGGTTAACAAAGGCAAGGGAGACCTTTCTGAGTTTGAATAATTTGAGCTATAATATGAATGTGGTCAAGCCTACCATAGGAAGACCAATGGGAGGAATGATTCAGAAAGAGGAAATAGCAACTATAAAGATTCAAAATAATAATAATTTTAGCCTAGAGGTATAGAAAAAGGATAGAGAAGCCATTGCATAGTCAAAGTGAAGAAGAAAGCATGGTGTCTTGGGTGAATATGGATGTCAGGAGTGAGGCCCTATTCATGAAATAGAATGTTACAAGAGATAAAGAAATTAAGAATATTGAATAGATGTAGAGGCACATCATTTGCTCTTGCTCACATGTCCTTCTAAAACGCAATCTGATCAGGAGAGGATTTGAACATGACAGCCAACAGGACAGCAGGGAAGAAGAGAGTGTGACTGAGTAAAGGAACAAGAGAGAGGTGTGTGGATGTATGTGGTGTATGTGGGAGGGAGGGAGGAATAATTAGACAGCAGAAGTCCTGGGGACTGGCAGCTTGGACTCTCCGAGACAGGGAGCCCTTGCTACCACTATAAACACTCCCAGATGGAGAAGTTTTAGCATGGAATCCACACCATCTTGTGGAGGGGAGCAACAGAGACCAGAAGCACAGCCACACCAATACCCAGACGGACCTTGGACACCACACCCAGACTGTGCAGAGAGCTTTTTGCAGCCATATCCCATGTGGAATCACCACCATGCCCCAGCAGTATACCACACCACCAGTCGCAGACATCTTCAGTGAGTGCAGCCAGAGAGACCTCCCTAGCTGTGTCTCCTTGCCAGAGCCCACAGTCAGCATTCCAGGATCCCAAGCTACAAGTCCCAAATCTTTGAGTGCAATCCAAGGGCACCCCACACCTGCCTGATCCCTGGTCCCAGTGCAGATCTGAAGACCAGTATGAGCTCTACCCCAGGCATAGACATAGCCTTCCAGTAGGCACAGGCATGGAAAGAGCCTTCAACTAGTACAGCTCTGCCCAGGCCAGCACATGCTCTGTCCCATGTTTAGACAGAACTGTCACCCAGCATGTGCCGTTCCTCTGGCCCAGGTCAGAGCTGCTGGTGCAATCTGGTGCCCCAGCCACAGATCACAGGGCCCTACTGTATGTGCACTATCAGAGGTGATAGGGTGTCATACTTTCATGAATGCTGGTGCTGTACAGTGAATTGCATCTCAGAGGGCTCTGGGTCTTCACAGGGAGTCATACACCAGAGGAACTGTGTATGCACACCCACTGACCCTGAAAATCTGAATTGGGCAACTGAGGGACCAGAACCATGGGAGAAGGAGGTATAACTCAGAGCAGAGACAACAAAGATGTGAAACTCAAGACAGACCCAGCCTCCAGTCTAGTGAGTCTTGGGTCATTGGACTGCTAGGTGCTTCAACCCTTGGACCTTAAACAGGGAGCCAAGGGCCATAAAGAGACACCAAAAATGAGGAAACAAAGAAACAACCCCCCAAAGGAAAGAAAATTAAAAATTGCCAGAAAAGTAACTAAATGAAATGGAGAGAAGCAATATGTCAGAGAGAGAATTCAGCATAAGGATCATATCAGAGAGAGAATTCAGCATAAGGATCATACAGTTCCTAAACTGTATGACCAAATTACTAACATATGTAAGAATCCAGAGGAAATGAAGAATGATATAGCTACAATAAAAACACAATGGAAGGTGTCAATAGTAGAGCAGAAGAATCAGAGGCCCACAACAGCAAGTTAGAAGACAGGGTAAAAAAAAACATAACAAATCTGAATAGGAATTGCAGAAATAAATTAGAAAGCATAAGGAGAGCCTAAGAGAGCTTTGGGACAACATGAAATGAAGAAGCATCCATAAAATATGGCTGCCAACGGACAAGAAGAACAAGGGTTAGAAAACCTATGTGAAGAAATAAAGACAGAAAACTCCCCTGATTTAGGAAAGAAAAAAGTCACACAAGCACAGACTCTCAAAAAGATGAACCCAAAAAGACACACACCAAGACACAGTAATTACAATGGCAAATATTAATGACAAAGAGAGAATCTTAAAGGCTGCAAAAGAGAGAGAGAGAATTACCTACAAGTGATCTCCCACCTCTCATTAGATTATCAAATGATAATCTCAGCAGAAACACATTAAGCCAGAATGGAATGGAATGAAGAATACAAAGTGATATAAAGCAAGGGACCTAGTCCAAAAAATACTCTATCCAGCAAGGCTATCATTCAAAATTGAAGGCAAGTGAGAAACTTTGCAACAACAAAAAGCTAAGGGAGTTTATTACTACCAAGTCATCAGTGCAAGAAATGCTTAAGGGACTGTTGTAAAAAGAAGAAAAAGAAAGGGAAGAAGGAACACAGGCATAAAGAATAAAGATGACAACAAACAAGTACATATCAGTAATAACCTTAAACATAAATGGATTAAATGCTCCTATCAAAAGACATATGGTGGCTGAATGGGAAAGAAAACATGACCAATATAAATGTTGTCCAGAGGAGAGCCCCCTCAGAACAATGGATTTATACAGTGAAGTGAAGAATGAGAAAAAGAATTTCAGGTAAATGGAAATGAAAAAAAAATCTTGGGTAGCAATACTTATATTTGACAAAATAGACTTCAAAGTGAAGGACATAACAAGAGATAAATAACATAATAATAAGCAGGTGTAACTCTGATGAGCATACCTGCACCCAATGCAGGAGCATCCAAATACATTAAAAAAAACCTTCTGAAATATATCAAGGGAGAGATCGATAGCAATACAATCATAGTAGGGGACTTTAATACCACATTGACATCACTGGATAAATATTCTAGAAAAAATATGAACAAAGAAACAGCAATCCTAAATGACTCACTAGATCAGATGGATTTAATTGACACCTTCAGAACATTTCATCCCAAAGCTACAGAATATACATTCTTCTGAAGTGCACATGGGACATTTTCAAAGATAGGCCACATATTAGGACACAGGCTAAGTTTTCACAAATTCAAAAAGATTGAAATTATATCAAGTATCTTCTCAGATCACACTGGCATAAAATCAGATATCAACTACAATTAAAAACAGTAAAAAATTCAAACCTTTGGAGACTAAATAGCATGTTATTAAACAACTAAGGGCCCAGTGCACAAATTCGTGCACCTTAAAAGGAACTGTGGACTGCGAAGCTGTGGTGCTGCGCACAGGGGCAAGTCTCGGGCCATCTTCCATGCTCCCACTTGGCCCCTCCTGCCATAGTCCACAGAGCCCTCTCTACAGGGAGCTCTGCTCCTACCACCATCACTGCCATGTGCTGGTAGCACTGGCCCCACTTGTACCCACTGATAGTGCAAAGCGAATGGAGCTGGCACCAGCAGGAGTTGCAAGTGGGACTGGCACCGTCAGTGGGTGCAGCTGGCAACTGCTGTCCCTATCACCTCTCAGGAGCAGGGGGAGGTGGAGAAGCCCTTAGGGGTGATCAGGGCCAGCAGCTGCCAATTGCACCCAGTGCAAGTGCTGAGTGATTGGGACTGGTGCTGGGCACTGGCAGTAGGTGCGAGTAGCAGATTTGACACCAGAGTGGGTGTGAGCAGGGCAGTCTCCAGCAGCAGTTTGTGAGGAAGCTGCCAACTCCAATAACCCCTCAGGAGCAGAGGGAGTTGGGGTAGCCCTGAGAGGTGATCAGGGCTGGTAGCCACTGCTCACAACCACTAACAGTGCTGAGTGATCAGGGCTGGCACCAGGCACTGGCAGTGGGTATGAGCAGCAGCTCTGGCACTGGCAGTGGGTGCAAACAGGGCTGGTGCCAGCAGCAGCTGCAAGCACTGGGTGGGACTGTGAAATGCAGCAGCAAAGAATTTTCAGTAATCATCAGAAGCTTACCCCAATGACAGTGACTGCCACCCTGCATTGGTCTGGCAACTCCACTCACCTACTCCACCATACAGCTGCTTCCAGCACCTTCCATGTTCCACACTTTTCTGCTTGCTGTCAATGCCCACCATGTTCTGTGCACACCTGTAGTGGTCAGCACACATCATAGCATCTGGTTGGTCAGTTGTTCAGTTGTTTGGTTGTTCTGCCATTCAGTTTATTTGCATAATAGGATTTTATATATATAGACCAAAGGCCCAGTGCACAAAATTCCTTCACAGGGGTCTATCCCTCAACCCCGCTGCACCCTCTCCTATCTGGGAATCCTTGGGGAATGTCTGACTGCTGGAAGTCAGACAGCCCTCTCACAATCTGGGACTGCTAGCTCCTAACAACTCTCCTGTGTGCCGGCCCGATTGCTCCTAATAGCTTCTGCCTGTCAGCCTAATCACCCCCTAACTACTCCGGCCAGTCCAATTTCCCCTAACTGCCCTGCCCTGCTGGCCTGATGGCCCCCAACTACCCTCTCTTGCCAGCCCAATTGCCCCCAACTGCCCTCCCCTGCCAGCCCAATCGTCCCCAATTGACTTCCTCGCTGACATGGTTGCCCATAGCTGCCCTCCCTGCTGGTCTGGTCACATCCAACAGCCCTCCACACAGGTCTGGTTCCCCCCAATTGCCCTTCCCTGAAGTCCTGGTCACCCACAACTGCCCTCCCCTGCCAGCTATCTTGTAGTGGCCATATTGTGACGGCCATCTTGTGATGCTATGAGGGTGATGAGCAAGGATGCGAGGATCACCGGGCTTTTATTAGTCACCAAAAGAGATTAAAGAGAAAATGAAAAACATCCTGGAAACAAATGGCAATTAAAACCAATCCAAAAATCTATGAGACACAATGAAAGCAGTCCTGAGAAGGAAGTTCTTAGCATTACAGGCGTACCTCAAAAAATAAGAAAAACTGGTAATAAATTACTTAACTCTAAAACTTAAAGAATTAAAAAGAGTACAACAGAAAAAGCTCAGCGTAAGCAGAAGGAAGAATAATAAAGATCAGAGTGGAAATAAACAACATAAAGACCGAAAAGCAATACAAAAGGTCAATAAAACCAAGAGGTGGTTCTTTGAAAGAATAAAAATGATTGATGAACCCCTAGCCAGGCTCACCAGAAAACAGAGGACCCAAATAAATAAAATCAGAAATGAAAGAGGTGAAGTAATAACTAACCCCACAAAAACAAAGGATTATAAAAAAATAATACTATGAGCAACTCTATTCCAACAAACTGGACAATCTGGAGGAAATTGACATATGCCTAGAAAAATACAATCTTCTGAAAGTCGTTCAGAAAGAATAAAAAAATCTGAATAGGCTGATAACTAAAGAGGAAATTGAAATAGTAACTAAAAAACTTGCAGCAAATGAAAGACCTGGGCCAGACAATTTTACAGGGGAGTTTTACCAAACATTCAAAGAAGAACTAAAACCTATTCTCCTTAGACTATTCCAAAAAATTCAAGAGGAAAGAACACTTCCAAGCTCTTTCTATAAAGCCAGAATTACCTTAATCCCCAAACCAGATGAAGATACTACAAAGAAAGACAATTACAGGCCAATATCCCTGAGGCACATAGATTCTAAAATCCTCAACCAAATTCTAGAAAATCAAATCCAGTATCCTATGTAATAAAGAGAGAATATGCTAATTGACCCTCATGCTGTTGCAAAGATGGTGGCACGCACAGCCAACAAAGAGAGAATATGCTAACTGCTGCCCCGCCCTCAAAAATGGCAGTGCTCACAGTCAGTAAGAAGGGAATATGCTAATTGACTGCCTCTCCCTCAAAGATGGCAGCACCCACAGCTACAAGATGGTGGCACCCAGTCCCTTCAGCCCTGCCAGGGTGGCAGGTGTACTGCAAGGCTGGGCCCACCCCCAGGTGGGCCAGGCCACTCCATGTGCCTGCCTCCAGAGTTCCCCAATCCCCTCAATCCCCCAGTCACCTAGAGCCGGCCTGAGGTGCAGGCAAGCCACAGATTCCGGCTGTCCAGTTGCCCAGGGCCTGCATGAGGTGCAGGCAAACCTTGGGATGGCAGCTTCCCAGGCACCAAGGGCTCCCCAAGGCTCAGGTAACCAGGGCCAGCCAAGAGGAAAGAATACTTCCAATCATGGGTTGTCACCTTCCCCTGATCGCCAGGTCACTTCCACCCCTGAGGGCTCCCAGACTATGAGAAGGGGCATGCTGGGCTGAGGGATCTTCCCCTCCAGTGCATGAATTTTCATGCACTGGGCCACTAGTTACATTATAAAGATCAAAGACCATTACCAAGTGGGATTTATTCCAGGGATGCAAGGCTAATATAATATCTGCAAATCAATAAATTTGACACATCACATAAACAAATTGAGAGCCAACAAATTACAAAATCTATCAATTGATGCAGAAAAAACATTTGACAAAATTCAACATTTCTTGATATAAACTATTAGCAAAATGAGACTAGAGGGATCATACCTCAGCATAGTAAAAGCATTATATGATAAACCTACAGCCAATATCATACTCAATGGGCAGAAATTAAAATCATTCCCCTTAAGAATGGGAAAAAGATAGGGATGTGAACTGTGTCCAGCATGACCAATGGTGTATGTGAGGAGGGGAGGTGAAGGATTAAAGAAAACAGATAAGAGAATACAGTTGGGGTAGGTGGATCACTGTGCCTGGATGAGGAAACAGTGACATAGCTTATAAGCTGAGGTTTTATTTCACAGTCAGATCACACAAAACAAAACAAGGGCAAGATGTCTACAATGTTCTTGCGAGTTTCAAATCTGCTTATTTCCTGTTGTTGCCATTCTCTGAACGACATCAAGCTTTGTTTAGGCAGCATCATCCCTTAACATAGGACTGCAGGGTCGGACTGTAAGGTCAAGCTTATAGCCATAGCCTTTTGGCTATGAATGTGCTGGGAGGGCTTTGCCCTCCGAGCTGAGACTTCATGTGGCTTTGACACAAGTCAGTCCAAGGCTTTATCCTGTCTGAACACTGTAGCCGCTCTCCACAGAGATGCCCACTTTCACCGTACCTGTCTGACAAGGTACTGGAAGTGCTACCATAGCTATCATACAAGAAGAAATAAAAGGCATTCAAATTGGAAAAGAAGAAGTAAAACCGTCATTATTTGCAGATGACATGACATTGTACATAGAAGATTCTAAAGAATCCATAAAATAATACTAGATTTAATAAATGAATTGGGCAATTTAGCAGGATACAAAATTAACACCCAGAAATCTATAGCATTTTCATACACCAATAATGAACTCACAGAAAGAGAAACAAACAAACAAAAAATAATCCCATTTACCATTCCACCAAAAAAATTTAGAACCTAGGAATAAACTTAACTAAGGAAGTAAATGATCAGAACTCTGAAAACTATAGTATGTTGCCAAAAGAGAGAGAGGAAGACTAAAGGATGGAAGAACATATCCATGTTCATGAATTGATAGAATCAACATCATTATAATGTCCATACTACCCAAAGTAACCTATAGATTCAATGCAATCCCCATTAAAATACCAATGGCATACTTCAAAAACCTAGAACAAACTTCAAAAATTCATCTGCAATAAAAAAAAAAAGACCCTGAATTGTTGCAGCAATTCTGAGAAAGAAGAACAAAGTTGGAGGGATCACAATAGTAGATATCAAGCTATATTAAAAAGCTACTGTTCTCAAAACTGCCTGATACTGGCACAAGAACAGACCTATAGACCAATGGAATAGAACAGAGAACCCAGAAATAGCCCCAAGCTGTTGTGCTCAATTAATGTTTGACAAAGGAGTCAAGAGCATACAATGGGGTCCAGATACTCTCTTCTATAAATGGTGTTGAGAAAATTTGACATATATATGCAAAAAAATAAACTATTCCACCTACTTACACCCTACACAAAAATAAACTCAAAATGCATATAAAGGACTTAAACATAAGATGGGAATCCATAAAAACCTTAGAAGACTCCACAAGCAACAAAATATCAGACCTATGTTGTAGCAATATTTTTTACTGATATAGCTCCTAGGACAACGGAAGCTAAGGAGAAAATAAACAAATGGGACTACATCCAAATAAAAAGCATCTGCACAACAAAAGAAACGATCAACAAAACAACAAGAGAGCCCACTGCATGGGAGAACATATTTGCCAGTATTATCTCCCAAAAGGGTCTAATCTCCAAAATTTACAGGAAACTCATATAATTTAACAAAAGGAAGATAAATAATCCAATAAAAAAATTAGCAAAGGATCTCAATAGACACTGTTCGAAAGAGGACATACAGAAGGCCAAGAAACATAGGAAAACATGTTCAAAGTCACTAATTACCTGAGAGATGCAAATCAAAATAACAATGAGTACCATCTCACACCTGTGGGAATGGCTATCATTAATAAATTAATAAAGGATACATGCTGGCAAAGATGTGGAGAAAAAGGAACCCTTGTGCACTGCTGGTGAGAATGCAGACTAGTGCAACCTCTGTGGAGAACAAACAGTATAGGGTTTCCTCAAAAAATAAAAAAAAGGAACTATCATTTCACCCAGTAATCCCACTTCTAAGAATATATCCCAAGAAATCAGAAACACCAAAATCAGAAAGGTTATATACATCTCTATGTTCAAATCAGCACAGTTCACATTAGCTAAAATTTGGAAATAGCCTAAGTGCCCATCAGCAGATGCGTGGATTAAAATGCTGTGGACATTTATACAATGGAATATTATGCTGTTGTAAAAAAGAAATCTTACCATTCACAACAGCATGGATGGACCTGGAGAGCATTTTGCTAAGTGAAACAAGCCAGTCAGAGAAAGATAAATATCATCTGAGGAGGGTGAAAGCATGTGATGGGCAGTGGGAGTGGACTGGGAGAGATCAATGGGGGGACACAGAGACATATGTAATACTTTAAATAATAAAGAATTAAACATAAATAATTAAAAGCATTCTGTTCATAACAGTCCTTGCTCTCCCATCTACACTCTTTTAGCAATTTCATCTCATATTCAGTTCCTTAGTATAATATTCTCATATACTAATAGTTCATGTCTTCTAGTGATGTAGGCCTCCTTTGAGTGTTGCATTGGAAAATATCATTTTTGAGGGACAGCTTGGCTGAATACAGGCATCTTGGTTGATATTTACTTGATAATATTTTTAATATATTTTTATTGGTTTCAGAGAGGAAAGAAGAGAGATAAAAACATCAAAAATCAGAATAATTGATTGGCTGCCTCCTGCACGCCCCCCACTGGGCATTGGTCTCACCACCCTGTCATGTGGCCAGACTGGAATGGAATCATGACCTCTTTGTTAATAGGTCAATGCTCAACCACTGAACCACACCAGCTGGGCTGATTTTTTCTTAAGGCATCTCCAGTCTGATTTTGAACTCATGTAGCAAATTTTTAGTTTCAGTTTTGGGGAATTTCAGCTTTAGAATTTCTATATAGTTATTTTTAGTTTCCATTTCTTTATTAAATTTCCCTATCTGTAATATAACACATTTTCTTAAATCTTTTACATATTTTTCTTTAACTCATTTAATATCTATAACAGCTGCTCTCAAGTTTGTGTGCATTTAATATACTGACCCATTTGCAATCAGTTTGTATTGATAGATTTCTTTCTGTATATGGGCTACACTTTCCAATTATTTTCATGGTTAGTGATTTGTTCCTGCAGACTTGTCCTATCTAATGAAAGGGTAATATGCAAATTGACCATCATTCCAACACACAAGATGGCTGCCCACATGTGCTCAAAAATGACTGCCCCCATGTGGACGAAAGATGGCTGCCATAAGATGGCCAGCAGGGGAGAGAAACTGTGGGTGATCAGGCCAGCAGGGGAGGGCAGTTGTGAGGGAACAGACCTGCAACAGAGGGCAGTTGGGGGTGATCAGGCTTTCAAGGGAGGGCAGTTGGGGGGGACCAGGCCTGCATGGAAGAGCAGTTAAGAGTGACCAGGCTGGCAGAGGAGGGCAGTTGGGGGGACCAGGCCTGCAGGGAGAGCAGGTGGGGGCAACCAGGCCAGCAGGAGAGGGAAATGAGGGGAGACCAGGCTGGCAACAGAGGGCAGTTAGGAGTTACTGGGCCAGCAGGGGAGGGCAATTAGGGGTGATCAGGCTGGTAGGGGAGGTCATTTGGGGCAATAGGGCAGTTAGGTGTCAATCAGGCTGGCAGGGGAGTGGTTAGGGGATGATCAGGCTGGCAGGCAGAAGCAGTTAGGGCAAATCAGGCAGGCAGGCAGATAAGTGATTTGGAGCCAGCAGTCCTGGATTGTGAAAGAGATGTCCCAGATTGGAGATAATGCAGGCTGGGCTGAGGGACACACACCCCGGTGCACAAATTTCATGCACTAGGCCTCTAGTAATGACATATAATGTCTTATTTAGCTTAGGCTGCCATAACAAAATACCATAGACAGGGTAGCTTAAACAACAAAGATTCATTTTCCAGTCCTCACCAGATCTCAAAGTTCTGGAAGCCAGGAGTCCAAGATCAAGTTTCTGGCCAATTCAGTTTATGATGAGTATTCTTTTCCTGGCTCACAGACAGCTGTCTTTTCATTCTATCCACACATGACCTTTCCTTGGTGTGTGTACAGGGAGAGCAGTGGAGCTCTGGTGTCTCTTCTTATAATAACATTGATCCTGTTGCATCAGGGCCTCACTCTTATGTCCTCCTTTCAACTTAATTACTTCCTCAGAAGCTCCATCTCAAAATACTGCTACACTGGGGGTAAGCATATGAATTTGGGGAGTATGGACTGACCTTTAGTTCATAACAGGTAGTATTTTGAATTGTCCTGGAAATCTCTTTTCTTCTTCTAGGATTATCAGTCTTTCTTTCCATTAACCCACTAACTTGCCTGGACTTAACCTGAAATTTATCTCCCTTGTGATGTAGAGAAGCTGATGTCTCTGCAGTTTTCTTGGCTTCTAATTGCTGCATTTTTAGATTACCTCCATGTTGATTTTTTCCATGCCTGGTTAGTTTTGGTGTTTGCCAAGGAATTTAGCTTAATTGATATTCAGAATTGGAGGTTCACTCTCTAGGTGGTTTCTTGCCTATGGCTCTCCTACTGAATTTCCATTTGCTTTTCCATCCATAATTCGGCCCTCCTACAAATCAATCAGGTATGACTTCTGTTTTCTACCCCTGAAGCTCTCTGTGAACTATGAAATACACTCAATTAAATGCATAACAAACTCCAATACTTAATTAAAAGCAATTATATCTTTCAAAAGCTGATCTATTTCAACATTCTCCCTGCTTTTACACCAAAAACCTAGGGTCACCTGCATATATGCATATGTTACTGATCTGTTAGCTTGATATTTAGACAAAGTTTATACTCTTTTATTTTAGCCCTTTTGTGGTGCTCCTGTTTCTATAAATTTTCCTTAAATATTCAGTGTTTAAGCTGCCCTGAAATTGAGTCATGTAGGCTTATGTTTTTCCAAAAAAGCCACAAAATCACACTTTCTACCCAATGCAGTAGCGATCTTTCAATTTTCTCAGGTCTCTATCTGCCTTTGGTCATTATTCAGTATCTTCTACTATTGTGTTTGATTTTATTCCAGTTTATATAATTGTTTTCTGTAGGAAAAAAATTGCCTGAACTTGCCATGCCTCCTATTATAAGTGATCAATTTAATACATAAATCAGATCATATAACACACACACACACACACTGACTTTAAAATCCAAAAAATGTGTTTACCTTTAATTAGAGTGGAATGCAAACTCAATATTTTATAAGAATCTGCATAATCTATCCTCTGCTTAAATCTGGCCTTCTTTCTTTCCTCTCTCCTCCTGTTCACTAATCTACAGCTGTAATAACTCTATCAGATAATCAATAGGTTTGTCTCATTCTCCTCCTCTGGAAAAAATATTATTTTTTTCATATTCTTTTTTTTTCAGGAAGGCCACATTTCTCAAGAATGTGGGAGGTATAACATTTTCCACCTCCCCAGACATATCCAGAGGTAGACCTGGTTTATTTAAAGATAATTCTACTCCCCTGGCCAGTAATTAATTCAGGATTGGTCATTTGAAAGATTTTGGTAGCATATGAAAAGTTGACAGATTCTGAGAAAGTTGCTCCTGGCTACTCGGGAATTAATTTATATCAAATTTTAATGCAAACTATCGGGGAGGAAAATGGAGAGAAGGAAAAGGATTCTGGGTTCTCAATAATGGGATCTTAGAGGAGAGACTCAAGCTTGCAGTCTTTCCAGACCCTCTCAATGGCTTAAGAACGGGCCTTGGTCCTGGAATACTCCACTTGGCAAGAGCTAAAGAATCTTTACAACCTATCTGGGGCCGATGACCTTGCATGGAAATATATTTTCAGACTCATGTGTTCTCCCTTTTTCTGCATATATATTATTTGGCATCTGACCAACTCCACTGCTGTCTTTGCTCCCTGTAGGGAGAGGATGGGGTCCTGCTGCTGCAGCACAAGTGGGGTGTATGTAAGCCAGTTGCTCTATATCACCAGCCAGAAGAGACCTACTGCTCCAGAGGGACCAATGCCTTCTGAAGCTGATCTTGCTCTGCTTCTTCTCTATGGCCACTCCAGTGTTTGCATATTGTTTTCCTTGATGACTCAATACTAACATGAAGTGGGCAGAAATATTTGCACTTCTACTCATAAAATAAACAACAGACACCACTTGTTTGACAAGATCAAACAACCTGGGAAACTATCTGACCTTTACCCTTCTAGTTATATGAGTCAAAAGTGTCTTAAATTGCTTTAAAACTATTGGATTTTTTTTTCTCTTTCTTTTGAAAGCGTATACTGGACTTCTTTCCATTCCATAAAAACATCAAGCCTGTTTCTGCCTTCAGGATTTTTCAATTATTATTACTTCTACTTATCTCTTCCCCCAGATTTTAATTTGTGTCCCCCGACTTTTCATCATTCAGATCCCAATTTAAGTACCTCTTCAGATAGTCTTTCCCAAAGTAACCTTTTAATCAGTCTAGTCAACTTCACTATTTTAATTTGGATTTTTAATTTATCACTATTTGATATATTATTCATAATTTTTATCTATATTTCCCAGTATGTCAATTCTTTGAAGGCAAACATTGTCATGTTCATTACTACATATCCTCAATGCCTAGATAGAATTTGACAACTTAATAGATACCCAACAAATTATTACTAACTGAAAAATAGCAGAAATATGTCAATTTAGCTAGACTCAGTGTGGGTTTTTTTTAAAATATATATTTTCATTGTTTTCAGAGAGGAAGGGAGAGGGAGAGATGGAAACAATGATGAGGGAGAAGCATTGATCAGCTGCGTCCTACATGCCCCCTACTGGGGTTACAGCCCGCAACCAGGGCATGTGCCCTGACCAGGGTCTTACCCTGATCTCCTGGTTAATAGGTTGACTCTCGACCACTGAGTCATGCTAGCCAGGCAGATGGAAACAGTTTTAACAATAAAACTCATTCTTCATTAGAATAGAAATCTTCCAAATTTACATTATAAAACTGTTTATTTATAAGAGAAAAATGTCAATAATATTATCTTAAGTCCATACTGTTTGGGTCGCAGCTTTTTTGCTGCTCATAATTCCTTGGAGATTTGCACTCTCCAAAATATTTGTATTTGAATTTTTACAACAGAACAGTCTCTTATACTTGAAAAATAGGTTTAAAGGTCATTTTTCCATCACTCACATTCCTGGAAACAAATCTGTTTATTTGGGAGAAGAATCAAATATTATCATTTTACCATTAGTCAAAATACTTGCATTCTTATTAAATGCCATCTAAATGAGGTTTTTCAACCAGGCTTTGCAAATTAGTACCAGTTTCTATGCCCAGAAAACAAAACTAATCATAGAGATTACACAAAACTTATTCATTACTTTAATGTTCAACAGCATCAGAAGATCTGTTCCTGAGTGAGGGAAAAATTTTTGCATTTTGTTGGAGTGAAGGGCTTGACCTTTTCAGATTTAGGAATCCATTTTCCAAAGCACTGTCTAAAACAAATTTAAAGGTCAGTTTTGAAAACACAGATTTCTAGCTGTTAAGAAAATGTAAGTATGAAAAATGGGGCCCCCTTATAATGCTTATTTTTGTGTTATATCTAAAAGCTGTGGAAATCTTTTTTTTTTCTTAATTACAAATACACAGGTAAACATTGCATGAAAAATAAGGCTCAGCTTGTGCTAAGTTACTCCACTCAAGCACTAGTTTCAGCATTCTTTCTCCAAACCCTTCTTCTGGTCCATCGGACACTTTCTTTGCTTCAACTTTACTTGTTAATATTGAGTGCTCTTTTCACAATCACTCTGAATACAATTTTGACAGATGAAGCCTCAGTGTACCCAGTAACTATTTGACTCTCCTTTTTCATTTTGTTTTCCTTTTCTGTTCCCTTAGAAAACTCCTTTTGAGGATAATAACAGGGCAGATTGAAGCATAAACTAAATTTTTGAAAAGAACACTTTAGCTTGCAGTATCAATTAAGCCCCTATTTCAGAATTGTTTCCTTATTCCTTGCATTTGCTCTACTTACTTTGCCCCTAATTCTCCTCTTTTATTGTAGCCACAACTTGTTTCTCTATTCTTATCTCAGAAAGTAGTGATTATTTTGACACTCCAGTTAAAATTATTCAGTATGGCTACATATTAAAATATAAACATAATGGGGGCCTGAGGAAATAAAGTATTTTGTTTTCAACTTCAAGACTCATTTACAATTCAAAATTTAAGACTTGCTGACATGAAAACTTTAAATCTCTTTTAGGAAAACAAAGTTCTATTTTCTAATTTGCTTTATAGGTTGATTTTATGCCTTTCCTGCCTCATTTTATTTTTGGTCAACTCACTCTAGAACTTGATGACAACATGATACCCATGTAAAACTGTGGCTCAACCATTACACAAATTGTGCACTGAAATTGCCAATGCTGCTCTGTCACCAATATGCACTGAAGCATTTTAATCATAGAGCTGGCCACAGATGGAAATCCATGAGCTGGCATAGGTCTATGGGGATGTGGGACTCCAGTGTTACGTTTAAAGTCCTCCACTGAGGACCAAATGCTACAGAACAGAAAACCCACACTAAACAAAATCAGAGGGAAGAGAACATTGCCAAAATGCAGTTACTTTTGGGTGATTATCACATTATAATCCTTTTGAGTAGCATTCATGGTGCTCTCCTTTCTTAGGCTGAAGTTGTCCTTCCATCCCCATTAGGGAATTTATATAAGTAATAAGCTTCATTATTTTGTTGTTAAAATAATAATAATAATAATATGTTATGTTAATTCTAGAGGTTCAGTGCACAAAATTTGTGCACAAATAGGGTCCTCAGTGGCTGCTGGTTGCTGGCCGGGCCTCCCTTCCTGCAGTTGGCCAGCCAGCCCCAGCCCCTGTTCGAACTCCTGGTCGAGGGGACAATTTACATATTAGGGTTTTATTATATACAATAAGTAATAAAACATGGTAAGATGACATTAGAAAGCTAACATCCCATGATATTACTGACAAACATTAAATCAACAGCCAAGAAACTCAGGAATTCCACAGGCTTTGGCCCTTCAATATATATTCACTCACTCTGGGAAATTCCCCTATTGCACAAGGAAACTTCAGATAGGCCTACTCCTAGTAGGTTTTGGAGTTCCTCTATGGCATTGTTGAAAAAGTCAATGCAAGCCCTTCACTCCAAAAAAATGCAAATTTTTTCCCTCACTCAGGAATAGTTCTTTTGATGCTGTTGAATATTTAAGTGATGAATACTTTTTGTGTAATCTCAATGATTTGTTTTGTTTTCTAGGCATATGAACCGGTACTAATTTGCAAAGCCTGGTTGAAAAACCTCATTTACTTAAGAGAATAACAAAGCATATATCCACACAAAAACTTGTATGAAAATTTCTGAGCAGTTTTATTTTTTTACAGGCAAACACTAGAAACAAATGACCATCTGCAAGTTAACAGCTTAACAAATTGTATTATACCCATATAATGGAACACTGCTAAGCAATAAAATGGAATGAACTAAAAAAGATATATAAAAACATGAATGAACCTTAAAATAATTATGTTGAGTAAAAATAGCCAGACCAATATGATTCCATCTGTATAAACTTCAAGAAAATTCAAATTAATTCAGAGTGACAAGAAGCAGATAAGAGGTTATGGGGGGAAGGGGGTAGGTATGTCAGGAAGGAAGGCATGGAAGGCACATAACAAAGGGCACAGGGAAACTTTTGGAAATAAAGGATAAGTTCACCATATGAATAGTAGTGATGTCTCATGGGTCTATATGTATGTCAAAACATCAAACTGTACAATTTTAACATATACAGTGTGTTGTATGTTAACTATACCTCAAAAGTTTGAGAAAATAGGTCAAGTCAGTTAACAAACTATTAGATAGACAGGGTATCCCCCCCAAAATGTATACAAATTTTAACAGCTAATAGCTCAATTGGAAAATGAAATGCATTTTAATAAACATTGCCTTTACAATTATTCAAAGTATGCATACATTTTGGGGGGGCACCCTATATTTTATTATGTTACCTGACAAATGCTGGTACAACTTTATAATGATCTGAAAACCCACTCTTAAATTTAGAATTCCTAGACTCCTTGGAGTTCTCACCTCTCCACCTTCACAGTAGCTATTCCATGACCACCCCCTTTCGGTACAGATGTAGCCAAGAGTCCAGAGGGAGTCCTTTTAAAGTATAGACCCTAAACAGCAGCTCTATTTGCCTGGGTCTGAGATGGATGCTTCAGAGCACATGTATGTTCAAGTCTCTCTATTTACAAAACAACAACAACAACCACTTTCCTCACTCTATGTCTTCTCTTTTTCCATTATTACAGCCAAACTTCTTGAAATTATAGTTACACTCATCCATTTTACTCTACTTTTATACCACCATCATCCTTCCTCATTTATTTTTTTCAATCTGGGTTTAACCTCCTCCAATCAATCAACAATTTTCAATACAAATCCACAGCATTTCTGCCACATTACACAGTGTTGATTATCTCCTGTTCATGTTCTCCCCCATCTTAGGTATCCAAAATAGCCAAGGTTCCTGGCTCCTTTCTTTATTCTCTTCTCTCTTCTCCCCAGGAAGACTTTGCTTACATAGCCCTTTGAATGTTGACAATACCTAGCCTTGACATCAAGAGATTCTTCTTTGTAAAGTCACGCACAACCATGTTGTCAATGATGATCAGAATACTATACTCTCACATTTCTTCCTGGAAGACTTCAGTCACATCTTTACAAATAAAAACATATCCTCAGTTGAGGATTTTTAAAAAGAGTTAAACAACAACAGCAAAAAAAACCTCAAACACATATTTCACATGACCCTCCCATCCCCTTTTTTATAACCTACATGCTCAAATACAAGGAACATTTCTTTTCCCCAAAATGAGCCCTCAAAAAAAAATGTTAGCTTGGAGAGGAAAAAGATGGCGGCGGGTCAGAAGGACGCGTAATCATTTGTGTCCCGGGGTAGACGGGGTGAGCAGCTGAGGGTCACGGGGGGGGAGTGTTTGTTGGTGAGTGGGGGGACAGCAGGGCTTTGGGAGAAGGAGGGGGACTGCCAGATTAGCCGCCCTTAACGGAGCGGCTCAGGTGCGGCTCGGTTCTCTCCTGGAGCCTGGCTCAGAGGCGGCTGCGCCATCTTAAAGGGGAAGAGCCTAAAAATTTTACAGTTGCGGTACCCACTGGGCGTCTGAGACTCCCACCTCCTCCCCAACATCGATTCCTAGTTGGTGAAGAAGCGGACTCCGAGGAAACCTGTGCTCAGCCACGGAAAGGTCAGGTTTCTCCGAGGGTTAAGGGAGCTGGTAACACAGGGAGATTCGCGCCTGGCGAAAAAAGAGGAAAACCTGCGGCTGTTGGAGCCGGCAAACGAGGAAGAGGGTCCTCGGAGCTGGTGACAGGAGGGGGGATACATAGAGGGCGACACATTTGGACCTGAAGGAGAGGGCCAGCCTGGCAGTTTTGGGAGGGACCGGGCTGCCAAACCCAAGGGGAGAAAGGGTTTCGCGCGCAAACATATGAGCAGCACGTGAGTTCGCGGGCCTGCGTTTGTCCTCTCTAAATCCGAATTTCTCAGCACTGAACGAGGAAGGGGGGATCCCCTGGTGGGAGAGAACCTGGGAGACCACAGGGGCGAGCTGTTTTTCTGACACTGGGGATCAGAACAGGTCCTCACCATTAGAGAGGCAGCTCTGGGGTAGCCTATTTCCACAAATCAGTAGTAAATACCATAGCGGGATTTTAGACCAGGCTAGAGAGGACCAATAGACCCGGAGGTCAATTCAGAAACACTGCCACCTAGGGGCTGAATCATAAATTGTCTCTTGTGTAACACAAATTAAGGAATCAATTTTATTTCTACTACTATTTAAATTTTTTAAGTGCCATTTTATTCCATCTTTATTCTACTCAGAGATTAGTGATATATAGTCTTTTTTCATCTACCCTTTAGTATCTCTTTAATCTACTTCAACTTCCCCCTTATGCCAGCACTCTCTTGCTAACCTTTCCTTAGTTAGTGTCTTATTCCCCTTACACTTTTTCTGGTTTAGATTTTCCTTATTCTCTCTTTTTAGCCCCTGTTAAAATTTCACCCCACTTTTATATCCAATCTCAAACCACCTGCTCCAAGTCCATACACATCTAATGCTTCTCCGACTTCACTATCCTAAAATGTTTTTCTCTCGGTCCTGCTGATGTTGTTTATATTTTATGCATATTTGTGAGATTGGTTTGGTTATTCTTTCCTTTTAATTTGTTTTGTGGGGTGGGAGTTGGCATTGTTTTGTGTATTGGTGATGTTTACATTGTTTTTTGATAGATTTAAGCTTCTGTGTTCCCTAAACTCCCTTGATATTAGTTGTTGTATGTAGTTTCTATCAGTCTCCAGGTACTCCTTGCAGGCTTTTGCTGGGATTAGTGGCGGTCCTCTGGGAGGTTCCAACCCATATTTATAGTTTACTCCCTTTTCCTTTCTTTTTACTCCTTCCCCTTTTCCCAACTTTATTTTGACATTCCCCTTTTTTCTTTCTTTCTTTCTTTCTTTCTTTCTTTCTTTCTTTCTTTCTCTTTCTTTCTTTCGTTCTTTCTTTATTTATTTGTGTGCGAGTGTGTTTTCTCTTACTCTCTCTTACCCACCAATCACCTAATTTACCTTCCTCTGGCAATCACTTTTAATTTGGAGTTACCAATACTGTGAATACATTCTTCTCTGTGCCTGGTGTGCTGCACCTGGTTGTGTTGTAGTCTGAGCCTTTAAATCAACACAGGAGAGTGAGAACTACATAAGAAGACACACAGAGAAGAAAGGCTATGGGGAGACAAAGAAATAGCACACCAATGAAAGAAAAGCAAGCCTCACCAGAAAAAGAGGTAACCGAAATGGAAGCAAACAACCTGTCAGAGAGAGAGTCCAGAGAAATGGTCATAGGGTGGATGAAGAGAACAGAAGCCAATACAAGTAAGAACCATGAGGAATTGAAGAGGAATCAAGAGGAAATGAAGAAGAGCCAGGAAGAAATGAATAAGAAATATGAAGAAATGAAGAAGAATTATGAAGAGACGAAGAATTATGAAGAAATGAAGAAGAATTATGAAGAAATGAAGAAGACCCAAGAAGAAATGAAAAGTGACATTGCTGAGCTAAAGAACTCCATAAAAAGTATCAGGAGTAGACTAGATGAAGCAGAGGACCGCATAAGTGAGCTGGAAGACAAGGTAGGAAAAAACACCCAAGTAGAAGAGCGTCTAGAAAAAAAAAATTAAAAAGCAGGAGGAGAGCCTAAGGGAACTTTGGGACAACATGAAACAAAACAACATACGTATAATAGGGCTTCCAGAGGTACAGGAAACTGAGCAAAGAATAGAAAACCTGTTGGAAGAAATAATGACAGAAAACTTCCCTGATATAGGAAAGAAAAAACCCACAAAAATCCAAGAAGCTCACAGAGTTCCAAGCAAATTAAACCCCAAAAGACCTACACCAAGGCATGTTATAATTAAATTGGCAAACATCAACGACAAAGTGAGAATCCTAAAAGCTGCCAGAGACAGACAGAAAGTCACCTACAAAGGAACCCCCATCAGATTAGCAAGTGATTTCTCAGCAGAAACTGATCAAGCCAGAAGGGATTGGAATGAAATATACAAAGTTATGCAAAGAAAGGGTCTGAATCCTAGAATACTGTATCCAGCAAGGCTATCAATAAAAATTGAAGGTCAAATCAGGAACTTCACAGACAAAAAAGGTCTAAGGGAATACATTACCACCAAACCAGCAATGCAAGAAAGGCTAAAGGGTCTGCTGTAAAAAGCAATAGGAAGCCATGAAAGAACATAGGGGCAAAGAACAAAAATGGCTGCAAATAACTATCTATCAATAATTACTTTAAATGTAAATGGTTTAAATGCTCCAATCAAAAGACATAGGGTAATAGACTGGATAAGAAAACACGACCCATATATCTGCTGTCTACAAGAAACCCACCTCCAAAAAAAAGATGCACACAGACTGAGGGTGAAAGGATGGAAAAAGTTTCTTCAGGCAAACGGAAATGGAAAAAAAGCTGGGGTAGCAATACTTATATCCGACAAATTAGATCTCAAAGTGAAGGATGTAACAAGAGATAAAGAAGGCCACTACATAATACTAAAGGAAGCAATCCAACAAGAAGAAATAACTCTGGTAAACATATATGCACCCAATATAGGAGCACCCAAATACATATTAAAACTCCTAGAGGATATCAAGGGGGAGATAGACAGCAATACTATCATAGTAGGAGACTTAAATACCCCACTATCACCATTGGACAAATCCTCTAAACAAAAAATTAGTAAAGAAACATCAATCCTCAATGAATCACTAGACCAGAAGGAATTAATTGACATCTTCAGATCATTTCACCCCAAAGCCACAGAATATACATTCTTTTCAAGTGCCCATGGGTCATTCTCAAAGATAGACCATGTATTGGGTCATAGGCAAAGTCTCTCCAAATTCAAGAAGATAGAAATCACATCAAACACATTCTCAGATCACAATGGCATAAAGCTGGAAATCAACTACAATAGAAACAACCCAAAGAAATCAAACACATGGAGACTAAACAGCATGCTATAAAACTATGACTGGGTTACTAGAGAGATCAAGGAAGAGATAGAAAACATCATAGAAACAAATGACAATGACAGCACAACAATCCAAAATCTATGGGACACAGTGAAAGCAGTTCTGAGAGGGAAGTTCATAGTTCTACAATCCTACTGCAAAAAAACTAGAAACAGCGGCAATAAATTATCTAACCCAACAACTCAAAGAGTTAGAAAGAAAGCAACAAGAAAAGCCCAGTGTAAGCAGAAGGAAGGAAATAGTAAAGATCAGAGCAGAAATAAATGACATAGAGACCAAAGAAACAATAGAGAAGATCAACAAAACCAAAAGCTGGTTCTCTGAAAGATTAAACAAGATTGATGAACCTCTAGCCAGACTCACCAAGAAGCAAAGAGAGAGGACCCTAATAAATAAAATCAGAAATGAAAGAGGTGAAATAACAACAGACCCCATTGAAATACAAAGGATTGTTAAAAATTACTATGAACAACTCTACTCCAACAAACTGGACAATCTGGAGGAAATGGATATATTTCTGGAAAAA
The DNA here is from genome assembly GCA_027563665.1 of Antrozous pallidus. Lineage (NCBI taxonomy): Eukaryota > Metazoa > Chordata > Mammalia > Chiroptera > Vespertilionidae > Antrozous > Antrozous pallidus. The sequence continues at coordinate 91,770,327 of CM050514.1, forward strand.
TATAACCTCCCAAAACTCAATCAGGACGAATCTAAACAACTCAATAGACCAATAACTGTGGAAGAAATTGAAGCAGTCATCATAAAGCTTCCGGCAAACAAAAGCCCAGGGCCAGACGGCTTCACAGGGGAGTTTTACCAAACATTCAAGGAAGAACTAAAACCTATACTCCTCAGACTATTACAGAAAATTCAAGAGGATGGAACACTTCCAAACTCCTTCTATGAAGCTAGCATCACCCTAATACCAAAACCAGACAAAGATGACACAATGAAAGAGAATTACAGGCCAATATCCCTCATGAATATAGATGCCAAAATCCTCAATAAAATTCTAGCAAATCGGATCCAGCAGTACATCAGAAAGATCATACACCATGACCAAGTAGGATTTATCCCAGGAATGCAAGGATGGTACAATATCCGCAAATCAATAAATGTGATACATCACATAAACAAATTGAGAGATAAAAAATCACATAGTCATATCAATTGATGCAGAAAAAGCATTTGACAAAAATCCAACACCCTTTCTTGATAAAAACTCTCAACAAGGTAGGAATAGAAGGATCATACCTCAACATAATAAAAGCCATATATGATAAACCCACAGCAAACATCATACTCAATAGGCAAAAACTACAACCATTTCCCTTAAGAACAGGAACAAGACAGGGCTGCCCACTCTCACCACTCCTATTCAACATAGTACTGGAAGTATTAGCCATTGCAATTAGACAAGGAGAAGAAATAAAAGGCATCCAAATTGGAAAAGAAGAAGTAAAGCTATCCTTATTTGCAGATGACATGATATTGTACATAAAAAACCCGAAAGACTCCATAAAAAAGCTAATAGACTTAATAAATGAGTTCAGCAATGTAGCAGGCTACAAAATCAATGCCAAGAAATCTATGGCATTCCTATACACCAATAGTGAAGTTACAGAAAGGGAGACTAAAAAAGCAATCCCATTTTCTATCACACCAAAAAAATTAAGATACCTAGGAATAAACTTAACTAAGGAGGTAAAAGACCTATTCGCAGAAAACTACAGGACGCTAAAAAAAGAGATAGAGGAAGATGTAAACAGGTGGAAGAACATACCATGTTCATGGATTGGGAGAATCAACATAATTAAAATGTCCATACTACCCAAAGCAATCTATAAATTTAATGCACTCCCCATTAAAATACCAGTGGCATACTTCACAGACCTAGAAAGAACTCTCCAAAAATTCATCTGGTATAAAAAAGGCCCCGGATAGCCACAGCAATCCTGAGAAAGAAGCACAAAGTCAGTGGGATTTCAATACCAGATTTCAAGCTGTATTACAAAGCTACTGTTCTCAAAACAGCCTGGTACTGGCACAAGAACAGACATATAGATCAATGGAATAGAATAGAGAATCCAGATATCAACCCAAACCACTATGCTCAATTAATATTTGACAAAGGAGGTATGAACATACAATGGCATCAAGATAGTCTCTTCAATAAATGGTGTTGGGAAAATTGGATAGATACATGCAAAAAAATGAAACTAGACCACCAACTTACACCATACACAAAAATAAACTCCAAATGGATACAGGACTTAAACGTAAGACAGGAAACCATAAAAACATTAGAGGAAGCTACAGGAAATAAAATCTCAGACATATGCCAAAAGAACTTCTTTGATGATACTGCTCCTAGGGCAATGGAAGCTAAAGACAGAATAAACAAATGGGACTACATCAAAATAAAAAGCTTTTGCACAGCTAAAGAAACCATCAACAAAACAACAAGAAAACCCACTGTATGGGAGAACATATTTGCAAATGTTATCAGTGATAAAGGTTTAATCTCAAGCATCTATAGGCAACTCACACAACTCAATAAAAGGAAGACAAATGACCCATTAAAAAAATGGGAAACAGACCTAAATAGAACCTTTTCTAAAGAAGACAAAAGGAAGGCCCAGAGACATATGAAAACTTGCTCAAAGTCACTAATTATCCAAGAGATGCAAATCAAAACGACTATGTGGTACCATCTCACACCTGTCAGAATGGCTTACATCAACAAATCAACAAATGACAAGTGCTGGCGAGGATGCGGAGAAAAAGGAACTCTCCTGCACTGTTGGTGGGATTGTAGACTAGTACAGACACTGTGGAGAACAGTATGGAGTTTCCTCAAAAAACTAAAAATGGAGCTCCCATTCAACCCAGTGATCCCCCTTCTAGGAATATACCCCAAGAAACTAGAAAGGCGAATTAGAAAGGATATATGTACCCCTATGTTCATAGCAGCACAATTTACCATAGCTAAGACTTGGAAACAGCCTAAGTGCCCATCAGCAGATGAGTGGATTAAAAAACAGTGGTACGTCTACACAATGGAATACTACGCTGCGGTAAAAAAGAAAAAGCTGCTACCATTTGTAACAACATGGAGGGAATTAGAGAACATTATGCTAAGTGAAATTAGCCAGGCAGAGAAAGATAAATATCACATGATCTCACTCATTTGAGGAATATAATGAATGACACAGACTGATGAACAAGAATAGATCCAGAGACTGAGAAAAGTCCATTAAAATGTCAAACCTCAGGGTAAGTGGCAGGTGGTGGGAGTAAGGGGGAAAGTCAATATATTCGAATGCTTGAACTAAGGTAAGTGATTTGTGTTTTTACATCCCTGACAAAGTTTATATAAAGTTATAAAAAAAATTGGCAGCTAGTTTGAGATTGAATTAACATGGCCTAGAGCATGTCATCTCTTATGGACACCAGTTCTTAGGCTAGGCCCTCCTTAACCTCCCGTGTCACCACAATACCCTTACATGATATTATTCTACAATGTCATTATAATATTTGATATTTGACAACAGCATATTATACAATTATCCCAAATAAACTTACAAACTAATTCTTTGAATGTTGGGCAGCAACTTAAAAAAAGGATAGGAAATCCCTTTCAGAAGGGATTAAGGCACTGGGAAGGCATCCGAGCATTCTATATTGGCCCCTCTGGACCTTTTGCAAAGAGGGACCCTCTTCTTATTATCCAAATACACACAGCTGATGCGTGAACTTTCAGTTCAAGCTGTGGCTGTAGTCTCTGGGCATTTGGCACCATGGATCTGTCTCTCGACCAGTGACGTGAGCTGGGCCCTCTCTGGAGAAGAAACCTGGGTCACCCGAGATATGTGATCAGTACCGGGACCCCGCCAGCAGGTGAGGGGACCCCATGGCAGGTGCTGGACGTGGAGGACACGGGGGCATAGACTACAAAGGAGACAGGACTGAACCTCACATCACCCTGTTTGGCCCCGGAGGATGGCTGGTTAGCCAGAGACGGGTAAGATTCCTCAGGGAAGGAACTACCTAAGACAGGCACAGTCGCAGAGGGGCCAACAGGAGAGAACTAAAAGATCAACAGAGGTGGGGCACAGACCCTCATCCACAAACCTTGCGGGGGTTTGATTTCTCACCCTTCCTGAGGAAGGTCTCCTACCCCCACGGCTGCTACGCCTCCCACACACAACTCACACCGGGACCCAGGTGGTAGACAGAGACTCGGCCAGCAATAGCTGCCCTATATCTAAATTTAATTTATTACAAAGAATTCTGAGAACCTACTCAAAAATGCAAATATTCCTTTCCACAAGTATTTACTGGGTAAACTAAGATTACTGCTTGAGTATTAAAATTGACAGTAAAATAGTAATCAAGTTTTCAGATTAATTTAATTGACCAAGTGAAATAAGTGAATACTCAAGAAAATCTAACTGTACTGGACAAAAAGCTTTTCCTAAAACATTAACTAAATTATCTATTAGTAGTTCATCTCACTGCAAAATTGCCTAACATCCAAAGAACCTAAAGTAGTAATATTTGTATGCAAAAATTAAAATTTAAAATTACCAAGACTGCAAGATATAATTTCCAAAAGCCCCTATTAACCAAAAAAAGGGGGGTGGAGGACAATGAGGTAATATCATGTAAGGAAAAATATCCTATAAGTAAAATATATGTAGAAAATTCTTACTCCAGAAAAGAAAATTACATTTGTAAAACCAGCTGCAGGACACCCATAAAAAAACACACATGGTGTCAAAATAAGCCAAAGGAATATCATTTAGGCAAAAATAAAAAGAATCCCAAGTCTATTTTGCAGAGAGGATCCCTTTGTTAACCTTCGGTCGAGAATGTGTTTGTATGTTTGCAGAGGACAACTCCAAGACCATGTGGGTTCCTGCGACAGTGAGGAACTGACAGGCCTGTTCCATCCACGAGGACGGTCCAGAGATGGCGGACGCTGACGACACCTTGCCATGCTAGCAGTCGGCAGCTGTGTGTGGCTGCAGGCGGCCCAGAAACATACCAGAGAGGATGGATTTTGCATTGCCACGATGTGTCCACCATCTGGATACCATTGCTGACATGTACACATGAAGAACTATTTGACATTGAAACTGGGACTCAGAACAGTTGGACATTGAAACTGACACTCAAACTTTTTTTGCTCTTATACATTTGTTTTCAGTATGCAGAGGCAAGATATTTTTGAAGAAAAGAAACAGGGGAGAGTGATTGATATAGAGGCAGGGTGGCCTCGAACAGGCTGTCAAGCTACAGGGGGGAGGCTGGAGTGGAGGGGAGGAAGATGCTGGGGGAGATCAACTGAAGGACTTGTATGCATATATATGAGCATAACCAATGAATGAAAGACTCTGGGCTGGGGAGGGAGGCAGGTGGGGACATGTGCTGGGGGGTAGGGGAGGCTGGGGGGAGGATATTGGGGGGAGGGAGGAAAACATACGTACTACTATTAAATATAAGTTATATTGTAAATAAAATTAAAAAAAATAATAAAACAGAAGTAAGACCCTGAAAAAAAATGTTAGCTTAAAACTAATCTTGTCAAAGGATGCTATCTCAATTCCTTTATCTTGAATTGCATTGCAGGGATTGGGTGAATACATTAGCCCTTGTCTTCATCAATCTTAGTTTTCGGTGTATATATATTTGTAGGTAGATGGTATTAAGAGACAGAGTGAGAGAGCCAGAGACAGAGAGAGACAGATAGAGTTAATAAAACAAACATATAAAACTTGAATTAACATGTTTGTTTTAATATATTTTTATTGATTTTTAGAGCAATAAAGGGAGAAGATAGGAACATTAATGAGAGAGAAACATCATCAATTGGTTGTCTCCTGCACACACCCCCACCAGGAATCAAACCCACAACCTGGGCATATGTCTTGACTGGGAATCAAACTGGCGACCTCTTTGTTCCTGGATCAAGGCCCAACCACTGAGCCAGCCGAGACAGGCTTAACACATATTTAATAGTTATTCATGGAGTCTGACCAAATAATTCTAAGTGTTGATATTGTGGTAAACATAATCACTTTTAAAAGCATTCTGATAAATGATTATGTTATAAAGGTTAGCAAAAATACTAAAAGTCTTAAGTTAGGTTAATTAATACTTATGTCTTAGGATAAAATTTCCAGGAACAGTACTATGAATATATAAAAATATTGTTCATTCCAGGGGCACAAAGATGGTTCAACATACGTAAAACGGTTAATGTAATACACCATATCAACAAAACAAAGGATAAAAACCACATGATCTTATCAATAGATGCAGAAAAGGCTTTTGATAAAATACAACATCCATTTATGATTAAAAGACTCAATAAAATAAGAATAGAAGGAAAGTAAATCAACATAATAAAAGCCATCCATGATAAACCTTCAGCTAAAATCATACTGAGAAATTTCCTCTAAGATCAAAAATAAGACAAGGCTGTCCACTCTCACTACTCATAGTTCTGGAAGTGCCAAACAGAGCAATAAGGTAAGAGAAAGAAATAAAAGGCATCCAAATAGGGAAGGAAGAAGTAACATGATCACTTTTTGTGGATGGCAGAAAGTCCTGTATCACTTCTTCAGAAAACCCTAAACACTACACCAAAAAAAAAAAAAAAACAAACTGATTAGAAACAATAAACAAATACAATCAAATTGCAGGATACAAAATCAACATACAAAAATCCACTCTTTCTATATACTAGCAACAAAACTTCAGAAAAAGAAATGAAAAAATATCCTTTTGTAATTGCAACCAAAAGAATAAAATACCTAGGAATAAACTTAAACTTAATAAACAACATGTAAGATCTATATACTGAAAATTACAAAGCATATTAAAAGAGATTGAAAAGGATACAACAAAATGGAAAAATATCCTGTGTTCATAGATTGGAAGAATCAACACAGTTAAAATGGCCATATATCCAAAGTAACATACATATTTTATGTAATTCCCATTGAAATCCCAATGTCCTTTAAAAAAAAATAGAACAAGAAATTACCAAATTTCTATGGAACCACTAAAGACCCTTAATAACCAAAGTAATCCTGAAAAAAAAGAACGCAGCTGGAAGTATTCTGCTACCTGACTTTAAATTATACTACAGTGCTACAATAATCAAAACATCATGATATTGGCAGTGAAACAGACACACAGATAAGTGAAACAGAATTGAGAACCCAGATATAAAAGCATATGTATGTGGGCAGATAATTTTTGACAAAGGAGCCAGAAACACACCATGGAGTAAAGATAGTCTCTTCAATAAATGATGCTAGAAAAACTGGAAAGCCACATGCAAATGAATTAATGTGGATTACAGTTTGTCCCATGTACAAAAATTAGTTCAAAAATGATCAAACACTTGAATATAAGACCTAAAACAATAAGTTACATAGAAGGAAACATAGGTACCAAGCTTACCTTGGTCATAGAGAACGTTTTATGAATTTGATCTCAAAATCAAGGGAAGTAAAGGCAAAAATAAATGAATCACACTATATCAAACTAAAAAGCTTCTGCACAGCAAAAGAAACCAACATCACAACAAAGAGACAGCCAACCAAATGAAAGATAGTACTTGCAAACAATAACTCTGAAAAAAAATTTAATATTCAAAAAATATAAAGAACTCATAAAACTCAATACCAAACAAACAACCCAATAAAAAAATGGGCAGAGGACCTGAAAATGCATCTCTTCCAAGAAGACCTACAAACAGCCAACAGATATATGAAAAGATGCTCAATCTCACTAGCAAGAGAAATGTAATTAAAAACTAAATGAGCTATCACTTCACACTTGTGAGAATGGCTATTATCAGTCAGACAAATAATAAGTGTTGGAGAGGTTCTGAAGAAAAGGGAACCTTCATTCACTGCTGTTGGGAATGTTGACTGGTGCAGCCACTATAAAAAACAGTTTGATTATTCCTCAAAAAATTAAGAATAGAGCTACCATACAAACAAGCAATCCCTCTTCTGGTTATATACTCAAAAACTTGAAATCATGAATTCACAAAGATATGTGCATCCCTATGTTCATTGCAGCATCATTCACTGTAACCGAGACATGGAAAAATCCAAGTGTCCTGTGCTAGAGATTAAGTAAAGAAGATGTGGTACACATACACAATGGAATACTACTCAGCCATAAAAAGGAATAAAATGCTGCCATTGGCTATAACATAGGCTGACCTTGAGAATATTATACTAATTGAAATAAGTCAGTCAGATAAAGCTAAGAACCATATGATTTCACTCATGAAAGGCTAGATTTTTTAAATTAAGCATGTCTTTGCAACAATAAATATTGGCCTTCTCTATGGTATATTATGCTGCTATCTAAAGGAAGGAATTCTTACCATTTGAAGCAGCAGAGGTGGAACTGGAGAGCATTATGCTAAGTGAAATAAGCCAGGCAATGAAAGAAAAATATCACATGATCTCACTCACTTATGGAAAATAAAGAACATTATAACCTGATGAACAAAAAGATAGATACAGAGACAGTAAAGCATCGAACAGACTATCAAATTATAGCAGGAAAGCTGGGGAGTGCTGGGGATGGGGGGAAAGATATCAACTGAAGGACGTGTATGCATGCATATAAGTACACACAATTGACACAAGATATTGAGATGAGGACATGCCACAGGGGGTAGGGGAGACTAGGAGAAGGTCAATGTGGGGGAAAAGGAGATATATATACTACTATGTGTAATATTTTAAACAATAAAATAAAATAAAAAACATTGGCCTTCTAATGGAGAAAATAGTGTTGCTTTATAGTGGGCATAGAAGATTTAGTATATTATTATACTAGATGCCCAGTGTACAAATTCATGCACAGTGAGGTCCCTCTGCCTGGCTTGTGGGATAGGGCTGAAACTAGCTCTCCAACATCCCACGAGGCATCTCAAATTGCAAGAGGGCACAGACCAGGCCAAAGGACCCCACCAGTGCATGATCTGAGCAGAGGAGTGATGCGGGAGGTTAGCCAGCTGGAGAGGGATTGTGGTGGGGTTCCAGAGCATGTCCAGCACCTCTCATTCAGTCCCAATCGACCAGACCCAAGTTAACCTACCAGTTCGAGTGTCTGCCACCTGGTAGTCAGTGCACATCATAGTGACTGATCAACCAGTCAACTGTCTGCCCCTTGATGGTCAGTGCACATCATAGCGAGTGGTAGAGCAGCCTTAGCATATCATTAGCATATTATACTTTAATTGGTTGAATGGCCAACCAGTCAACCAGACACTTATCATATTAAGTTTGTATTATATAGGATTATTTGACGTGGAAAATGACTATTGTTAAGTGAAAATCTTCTTATTAAACAGTAAATGATATACTAGAGGTCCAGCACATGAAATTTTTGCCTGATTGCCCCTAACTGCTTGCCTTCCTGCCTGATCACCCCTAACCACCTCTGCCTTGACCCCCGCTGCAGTGGTTTTGTCTTGAAGGTGGTTTGGCTGTCTGGTCTAATTAGTATATTATGCTTTTATTGCTATAGATCATTTTTATAATGTGAATATGTCTTTATTTACAGAGCTACCTCTTAATAAGATATTCACCAACATATTGACTATGGCTTTGAGTAGACGGTGGCATGAGATTAAGGATAACATTTTTGTTCCATATTTTTTCTCTGTCCAAATTTTCTACAACAAACATTGTAATAATTTTTATATTTGAAAAATCAAAGACAAGAGATCATCTTCCTTGAAGCCATAGTTATTTTGTACTCCACTGTTATTTGATCTACAAGAAGAGATCTATTTATCTAATAAGATAATATTTATTTGTTACATTTCAATCTTATATATTAGTTTTAATTTCCACCTCTACACTTTTTAATACAAATAAGTTATATGTTCCTTTCAATTGGCTTTTAAAAGATAAGAAGAATCCTATATTTCTGTCTATGTTCAAGTCATGAAAAAAACATTTAGTGAACCCAATGAACCCAGTGATCATTATTTCTTCATTTTCTAATGTTATATAAGTAACTCAGTTGCAGTTTTGTTCTTATTTCTAATTCATCAGAGTTAAAGGTGTTTTTAGTCTTTAGATAAGAATTGAGTGTTCTGTGTTGAAGATTAGCAGGAGAAAGTATCAAACTACACCAGCTATCCACCTGCCCTGACTGGTCCAGAAAATCTTTGGATCCTGAAAATGTGAGTGTTCATGTATTTTGGGAGAAGAGGGGAAAGCAAGGGACAGAGAGAGCATATCCTAAGAGAAGCAGAACCCAGAGTAGCTGCCATGCATAGAGAAGAGGCATGTTAAAAATGGTTCCCTGGGTGTGTCTTCTGTTTTAAGATATACAGCTTTGCATTCTCACTCAATGTTCTCTATGTTTTTTTTAAATATTTATTTTTTCTTTTTTGCAATTCTCTTAGAGAAGAAAATTAAAGTAGACTAGTCCAATAAGAATCTTTTTCAACATCTTATGTTCAATACATACAGGTCTGTAAAGTTTACTATATATTTTCTCACCTTTGAATTTAGTATATTTGTTCCCTCAAGAGGAACAATTTTATAGGCATTACAATAAAATAAAATATTTGTTTCACAATTTTTCTTTTTTGTCCATCTTTCTGTCCTTTGTTCATTCCATTATACACCAAAACACTCTTAGCGATAAATTCCTCAAAGAAAGTATGACAATTGCTGAATCAATTTATAATTATAATTGAGTCACTCTGTGAGAAATGCCTTACTTTGCAAGTAGATTAAGATATTTATCAGGATTCAAAACCAGCTCTCAGAATCATGACGGTTTGAATCAAAATTGAATTAAAAACTTAAGAGACAGGAAGAATGACAGAGGAACCAAGATGGCTGCATAGGTAAACACCTATCTTGCTGCCCCACACAACAATTTCAAAACTACAACTTAATGACAGAACAAACATCATCCGGAATCACAGGAAAGCTAGCTGAGTGCAAATTCCACAAATGAAAGTAAAAATAGGACACTGTGACTCAGAGGAGTGGTGGAGGGTAGGGCTGAGGATACACGCAGAGTCAGAGGTTCGGAGCCATGTGCGCACCAGCAGATAGGGCAGGCGGCTGCAAACCCAGCTGGTTTTCTTGGATGGGGAGAAAGACAAAGACGTCCCACTGCACTGATTCCCCAGTTCCAGGTGAGGTCCGGGGAACCCACACTCACACGGGTGAAATTGGACAGTAAGGAAGCACGCTGAAACTAGAGCACTGCAGAGTTTGTGAGCTTGTGGAGAGGGCATGTAAACTTGGGAACAGCAGAAGTGAATGAGTACACAGAGAGGACTCATGACTTGCTCTCTCCTTCAGAAAACTACCGGACTGCATTGTTTAACAACCCTGGGTGAGACGTTGGGTGTGCAGACTCATTTGGGGAGAGGCTGAATTGTCTGGCAGCAGGTAGAGCTCAGCAGCAGTTTTCTCTCAGAGGTGCATGCAATCCTTACCACCAGGCACAGAGACCTAGGTGCCACATAGGGCTGAGCTGATGGAAATCAAGGCTGCCTGCTCAGCCCTGAGACTCTACCCATCCACCTGAGCACAGCTGACCCTCACAGCCAATTGGCCTGGAAGTCAAATCCTCCTACTGCTAACAACAATAATCTGGGCTTAACTTCAAAAAGACTGTGTAACCCTTAAAGGACTGCAGCAAGAATATTCACCTCAGGTATCCGGGGAAGCTTAGCCACTGTCACTTAGAGGACCTCTACCACACAAAGCTAATTGACCAACTCAGGAAAGCAGCCACAATGCAGAGACATGGAAAGAAATCAGATGTGAAAGAAATAGAGGCAAAAAAATGACTGGACATAGAGTTAAAAACCACGGTTAAAAGGTTTTTCAAGAGGCTCCTAGAAAAGGCCGATGAACTTAATGAGACCTACAAGGAAATGAACAAGACCTACAAGGATATGAAAAAGAACCAACTAGAAATTAAGCATACACTGACTGAAATAAAAAATATTATCCAAAGACCTAAAATCAGTCTTGAGGACCACAAGAACCAAGTCAAAGATTTGAAATACAAAGAGGCAAAATCCACTCAGCCGGAAAAGCAAGAAGCAAAAAGAATCCAAAAAATTGAAGATAGTATAAGGGCCTCTGGGACAACCTCAAGCATACCAACATACGAATTATAAGGGTGCCAGAAAAAGAGAGAGAGCAAGATAATGAAAACTTATTTGAAGAAATAGTGACTGAAAACTTCCCCACCTGGTGAAAAAATTTGACTTAAAAGTCCAAGAAGTGCACAGAACCCCAAACTATAGGAATCCAAAGAGGACCACACCAAGACACATCATAATTAAAATGCCAAGAGCAAAAGACAAAGAGAGAATATTAAAAGCAGCCAGAGAAAAACAGTTAGTTACCTATAAGGGAGCACCTATATGATTGTCAGTGGATTTCTCAACAGAAACTATGCAGGCCAGACGGGAGTGGCAAGAAATATTAAAGTGATGAATAGCAAGAACCTACAACCAAGATTACTCTACCCAGCAAGCTTTCATTCAGAATTAAAGTTCAGATAAAGTGCTTCACAGATAGAAAAAGCTAAAGGAATTCATCATCGCCAAACCAATATTATATGAAATGCTGAAAGATATTCTTTAAGAAGAGGAAGAAGAAAAGGTAAAAATAAAAATTATGAACAACAAATATACATCTATCAACAAATGAATATAAAAATCAAGTGAATTAAAAATCTGATGAACAGGATAAACTGGTGAATATAACAGAATCATGGACATAGAGAGGGAATGGACTGACAATTCTTGGGGAGAAAAGGGGTGTGGGAGGTACAGCTAGAGTCTGGACAAAAATCATACACCTATGGGAGAGGACAGTGGGAGGGAGGTAAGGATAGAGGGTGGGATGGGTACTGGGTGGAGGGGAGCTATATGGGGGAAAAGGGCGAACAATGTAATTAATAAACTGAACAATAAAGATTAAAATTTTAAAAAATAATTTAAAAAAGAAAAAGAATAGAGACAGGAAGAATGAAGATAGAAAAAAAGCATCATTAAAAATCTTGCCTTTCAAGAAAGGGGGAGATTTTAGTTAGAAAAAGACCAGGACCTGGTAGGCAGAGGGTTAGAATAAAGGTACATGTGTTGGGATACAGTAAATAACCCTGCCTGGAGGAAGCTGTGCTTAGTTACTGAGAGTGTAGTCACTTTAGGAAAGTAAGATCTTATCACTTGCTTTACTGAAGAGTAGTGAGAAGTAGGTGTTTAGAGATTATGGATGATCCTAAAGACCATAATTAAAAGTATGACTGCATATAATAGACAACTGGTATCTACTACAATATTTTAGAAAATGATGTGTCATAGTAGAATTATTATTTTTACATTAAATTGGCAATGAATTGAAGAAGACAATGGGAAGGGGAGAGAGGTTCAGAACAAACTCATTAGAAAACTATTGCAATAATCTGGGTGCAGGGAACAGAGCTTGGATTTGGGGATAGAGAGAGTATGTCAAGAAAAGAATTCAGGAATAAATGTAATATGTGGTGACAGATTGGATTATGGGAATAGAAAAAAAAATATATATGGAGTTGAAGATGTCCTGAAACAAAAAGAATTATGGTACTAATTACAGAAACTGAAACGTTAGGATGGGACTAGCATCACAGGATTTGTGCCTATCTGTAATATTCTTGCTAATTTGGGTTCTCTGAGTAGCTGCTAGGAATTCCTAAAAACAGGGCTAAAGGAATTTATTTTTTAATACTTTTGTTTTAAAAGTATTTGTTTGTACTTTTTATAGTTTATTTGTTTTGTACTTTTTAATACTTTTGTTTTAAAAGTATTTGTTTGTTTGTTTGTACTGACTTAGAAATGGTAAAAAGTATTTTTTTAAAAAGTCTTTTCTGGCCACTAATTTATAAGAACGTGTTTACACAAAGGAATATAAAAGGGTTTTTAGAAAACCCTAAAATGGTATATTCCAATACAGAGAGTTGACTAATTCTACAACCCCTTTAATATACTTGTCAAGTCAAATGTTGCCTTTTTTGTCTTATTTAGATGACATTGATCCATCATATGTTTCCAACAATTGTTTTCACTTAACTTGGAATTTAAAAAAAACCAATATGGATATTCCCATAGTTTCTTCTGGCTTTACATGCATAGCCTCTGAGTTTTAACAGTCCTTTTGAAGTCTAAGTGGAATAGGCAATACACTGCGTTCACCGATATCATTTTGAAACTGTCTGACCAATTATTACATAAAGATGAGCGTTTCACTTAATAAAGCCTTAGAGTAATACAATTTGTTACACCATAATTAAAGATGGATACATCTGTTCCATTTTAATCCAAACTCCTTTGAACATAATTACATAAAGCTGCAAGAACAGAAATTCTCAGTCTCAGAAAGTTACTATAAAAGAAAAATCATTCTGTCTACATAAACTGCATGGTCAAAGGACAATTTGTAAAATGATGTCAAATAGATGTCTCTCACTCTGTATCAAAGCATGAAATAAAGCTAAGACCCCAGATTAACATACTGTCCCATATGAAAGCCATGATTAGCTAAGGAAACCTAGGTCAAGGACAATCTTTATTAAAAGTACTAGCAACCCATTCCTCTGGAGAGGTACTATCTTTATATATTCTTTTAGCATACAGAAAAATAAGAAAAGAAGTAGTAAACACTAAGGATAGTTAAAGGAAAAGCAAATATAGGACATATTCAACATTTGGCATTAATTTTAAACCTCCTACTAAATTCTATATTTTCAGTTATATTAATTTCATAGACCTTGCCTAATAAATACTATCTTTTGATAAGGGCATAGCCATTATATCCAAAATAGTTCTTAGGTTAATAATAATCAGACTTATATAGAAAGAAAGCAGCAGTAAAGGAGACCCTATGGCTTCAGAATGATTTCTGAGAATTTAATAGCAGGAGTTAAGTGGCAAGTTGTACACACAAATATCCCTGAAATGTAGGCTGCTAGTCTGTTTTATTTATGTTTCCATATCCTGAAGATGGCTTGATGAGGAGATGCAATCAGGATTAGCTAAGCAGTGAGAACTTGGAGAGAACAGGGTGGCAGTAAGATTTATATAAATATTTGCAGAGACTGGGAAGAGCAGATGCTCCTATAATCCAGACAATGTGTGTGCACTTCATTTAAAATAAAATAAAACATTTGAAAGCCAAAATATAATTAATCAGAGGAAATGCTTTAATCAACATCTTCCAAATCCTTAAGCACTGCTGAAAAGATTAAAGAAACATGAAAAAATTAAAATATGATATTCAAAAGAAAACTGGAATTAGTCTATTCCTGACATTCTCCTTTATTTTCAGATGTGGGATAGAGTCTGCAATTAATACACATTTCCAATTGCTGTCAACTGGTGAAATTTCCTAGGTGTTTAAGATACTAAAGAAATCTCCTAAGACTTATGGTATAATTTACAATTTAGTAATGATAGCTCTCTCGTTATTATTAATTTATTATGAGAAACATATATTTGACCTTATTTCCTGTAGTTCTTAACAAAGATCTTTCCAATGAAATTGGAGACAGCAAGTTTAAATGTCAGGTTTATAGTCACAGGTGCCCTACAAAGATAAAGAAGTTGCCCCTCAAGAAAGAAATCAGTATATCAAACCAGGTATCAATTTGGATTCTATAGACCTAAAATAAATGCGATTAACTTTGAACTCAGTTTGGGGCTCAGTTCTTCTAAACTCAGAATATTTCTTGCTATTATTGCTGTGGTATCTTCCCAGGATTTGATGAGCTGCTCAATTTGAACCTATAATTATTACTAAAGCTCAGAGAAGAACAAGTTAAACAAAGGGTTTTAAGACAATGTTTCAAGAAAATAAAAAGCACATGCATTCGTGGCAAGATCAAAATATATAAACATTTGAAACTCAGCATTGCCCTTTCTACAAACAAAGTTTTGTTGGTGATGGAAATTATTTCATATATATATATATATATATATAGAGAGAGAGAGAGAGAGAGAGAGAGAGAGAGAGAGAGAGAGAGAGAGAGAGAGAGCGCCAGGATATTATAAACAATTTTTAACGTAAAATGAGCCCCTACAAATAGTTAACAGTTTACTATTTTTTATTTTATTTTTAATTTACCATCACCATTTATCCCTCTATGTCCTCTCTTCTACCTCCACCCACCCTCTCAGCCAATCCCTGCAATCACCACCCTGTTGTCCATGTTCATGAGTTCTCTCTCTTTGTTTTCTTTTTTGCTCAATCCCTCCACCCCCAACACCCACTCCCACCCTCAGAGCTGTCTGTCTGCTCTCTATCTATGAGTTAGCCTCTGTTATTCTTATTGTTCTTAATTGCAAAAGCACCTTTTAAATAGAACTTGAGCCTGTTTACAAAATCCAGCAGAGATATTGTTTGTATCTACTAAAATTCTACCACAAAGTCTCTAGCACTTGGGATTAGCAGTCATGAAAACTTAAAAATATAATCCTATAAAAACATTACCAAAATTATGATTATTGAAATGCCAGAGATTAGAATTTCTTTTTTATTAAATTAAATTAGTGAGACATCAGTTAATAAAATTATATAGGTTTCAGGTGTACAATTCTATAACACATCATCAATATATTCATCATGCTTAGTCAAGTCTCTTTCCATCACCATTTATGCACTTTTACCCTCTTCAATCTCCTCCCCTCCCCCGATCAGGGATCAGAATTTCTTACAATGTGCCCTCCAGTAAATAAATCTTAATCATAGGAAAAACTGCTTGGCCATTGGGAGAGATCCTTTATGAAATCTAGATCGGGAAAATGAAAGCAATTTCTTTTACATTCCATCATTGTGGTAAATTTGAAAGTCACACTGCACTTAGTTGTTTCTTATATATTAGCTGTTCTAGCAAAAGAACAAAATATCGAACAGCTATTTTATGACTGAAAAGAAGACATAGTTTCTTATTTCAATCTAGATGGTTTTTATTATTTATTTAGTAATTTATGGGCAAAGATCTCTATTTTACAGGATAATGATAGTTTATATTTTATTTTCATAAAATAACATTGAAAAGTTGCTTATTGGACATATATTTCAATCTCATTCTTTATCAGATAGAAGTGTGTTGCTCAAATTAGTGATGAGGAGGGTGACCCCCAGGCACTTGTACGCTGGGCATTGTCAGAAGCAAGCCAAGGCATTAATGTAACCATATATAAAAGTGGCTAATAAATCAGAACTGTGCTGTCTGATAAGGAATTTCCAGCCACAAGTGACTGTTTAAATGTAAAAATAAATTAACAGTAAATAAAATTTAAAGTTCCATTTTCAGTCACACAAGCAAATTTTAAGTGCTCATGACTCCATGTGGCCAGTGGCTGGTTACCGGTAAAAAAATAAAATTCTTCATAAATTACTATGCTATATACATTGTTCCTGGAACTGGAGATGATAAAGACAAAAATTATCAACCTGCAGAATTATCAACCTGTTTCCAAGAATAAATGAATGTTGTAAATTCATATATATACAATTTGGGTTTTATTTTAAGTCATGACTCTCAACATGTTTTATTCCTCACAAAAAAGATATGCAAATGATTCTTCTTCCTTTTTAATAAGAAAAGTTCTGATATATATAATTATTATATAATAATTATAATTATTATATATTATATATAATACATTATATATATATCATATGAATTTGAAGGATTAATTAGGTTCACAAGTTAATATTCCTCTATACTAAAGCAAGCTTACTGGTATTAGAACACTCAAATTATGTACATTCACAATACTATAGTAAAGATTTTTTCTAAATTATTTATTATGGCATATTAGTTGCTGATACTCAAACACACACAAACACACAATATAAACATCTTTTCAAATAAAAACTATCAAACAAATTAACACCAAAAATAATATATTCATACCAACATATAGGCAAGAGAGTTTAG
The DNA here is from genome assembly GCA_027563665.1 of Antrozous pallidus. Taxonomy (NCBI): domain Eukaryota; kingdom Metazoa; phylum Chordata; class Mammalia; order Chiroptera; family Vespertilionidae; genus Antrozous; species Antrozous pallidus. The sequence goes on from CM050514.1 coordinate 91,787,663, forward strand.
TGACTTCTCTTTAATAATACTTACTTAATGAAAGAGAATACAATGAATAAAAATATGTCAATATATGATTAATTATAGAACATCATCATCATTGTCAAATATACCAAAATGTATACATTCAAATAAATAGTACTCTAGGAGTTAAATTTTAGAAAAATGCCTTTCCTTTAGTGGTATCAGATCTTAATACACTGGGGAATGTTTTAGGTTTTTTAAAATAATTCAAGGTCAACTAAAGCTAAATCTGGGTCATAATTTCTGGTTATAATCAAAGTACAATTAAAAAGTAATAATCCAGAGAAACAGATGCAGAAGAGGAACCAAGATGGCAGCATAGGTATACACCTATCTTGCTGCCCACACAACAATTTTAAAACTACAACTTAACGACAGAATGAACATCATCCAGAATCACCGGAAAACTGGCTGAGAGGAAATTCCACAGATAAAAGTAAAGATAGGACACTGTGACTCAAAGGAGCGGCGGAGGGCAGAATTAAGGATACGGGCAGAATTAAGGATACGTGCAGAGCCAGAGGTTTGGAGCCATGCACACGAGAGGATAGGGCGGGCAGCTGCAAACCCGTCTGGTTTTCTCAAACGTGGAGGAAGACAAAAGCGTCCCACTGCACTGATTCCCCAGTTCCAGGCTAGGTCTGAGGAACCCACACTCATACGGGGTGAAACTGGACAGTAAGAAGGAAGCACGCTGAAACTTGTGGGATGTGCAGCAAGAGACTGGACAAAAATCATATACCTATGGAAGAGGACAGTGGCGGGGAGGTAAGGGCAGAGGATGGGATGGGTACCAGGTGGAGGGGAGCTATAGGGTTAAAAAAAGGGGAACAATGTAATTAATAAACTGAACAATAAAGATTTTAAAAAGTAATAAGCCATTTCTTCTGTGGGAAAAATAATAATGAGGTAGCATTTATTGAGTGTTCATGAAATATCAAGAGATATTAAATACTTGACATAGTTATTCTAGTCTTTATAATTATTTCTCTATCTTACACATGAGAAAACATCTGCTCATCGAAGTTACAGAACTTGCTTAATATCACATGACAGGCACATTGCAGAACAGGGATTCGAATTCAGAAATATTTAGCTAGCCCATATCTGGGATGCTAAGATTAATTCTTAGTGAGAAATTTCAAAAAGTGTTTTACTCTTCATAATTGTTTTTTCTTTCACAGCTTCTTTTATAACAATATATTTTTATTCAGATCAACATCTAATGTATATTTTACATGTGATTTTTAAAACTTGTGAACCTAATTAATCCTTCAAATTCATTGATTATTTTTTATGTAGAACATCAATAAATCCTTCAATAAAATTTAAAAGTATTTTAATATCTTTTTATTATAATTAAATATTAAGTCATTTGGTATAGTTTTATAAATTTAACATGGATACTTTAATTTTAATTGAAAAGTATGTCCATATAAATTTGCAATGTGAAAACACAGGAACAAGTTTTGGCTGTACAAGTTTTAATATGTTTATAAAATACTAACAAAATTTGCTGCAAAATATTAAATTTGCTGATCTAGCATACAAACATTGATTTAAGTATATTAGTTTATGAAGTTGGTATATAGTTTTAAATTATAACTTACCATGACTATCTCATATACAAAGGCTCACATGAATGTCATGTACCACTGAACACTCTCAATTAAGTACACAAATCTAAGATAAAACTGCTCAGATGGCATATAAGACAAAGTAAAGTTACTACAGATACTTTATTCTAATTAAGAAGTTTGGAGCAGTTATTTAAATACTTGAAGCTATCCATTAGTTTTCAAATGTCAAAGAAATCACCAAAACGTAATTCTATTCTGCTTTATGATTGGCATTTAAGTTCATAAAAGGTTAAGAAAACCCCATAGGTCACTATTGAACAAATAGCTCCTGATAACACCACCAGTGATATCTTAGAACAAGATTATAGAGAAGAGATCTTGGCATTTAAGAATGTGTAGGTTTTGAAAAGTAAGATTTGAAATAGCAACTGGTATTTGAGAAACAATGCCAATGAATCAGCATAAAATAGGTAATTTCAAATGATTTCATTTCTAAAAATGTGTACATAAACCATATGCAACTTTAAAAAACTAATGAATGCTATAAATCTTAAATTCAATCTCAGAAGCAATGTTAACAAGTATATTCTCTCTTACTTAGAGGTTTCCCTTCTATATAAATGGGTCTTAACCCATTTAATTATGGCTCCTAAATACTACCTCATGGCAGGCAATTAAGATTATGGAAGTATTCAAAATATATATCTGTGTACCCATTTCTTTTAAGACAAGAAAAGAAAATTACTTAGCTATAATTTTTACTCTCAATGAATCATAATTACAATGACTCTAAATCTTTTTATCTCAAATGCTTCCCCAATGTGTGTGAGATAAAAAGAAAAAGATTCCATCCAGCAAGTTTAAAATAATTTAATATCCTCACCTCCAATTTTGAAAGTCCAAAGCGTATTCAAAAATGTCAGCTTTACATTTCAAGATAGTAGAAAATAGTGAATGAGTGACTCAGAAGATCGAAATGAAAAGTAAAAAAAGAAATACTTCAATGGGTCTAAATAAAGTGTCTCTCCACTTAAGAAAACAACCATAAATTCTCATCCCTGTAATTGGGAGCTATTCTGGTCAACATTCCTTTTACCCAAGAATTATATGGTTCATCAATGTTCAAAGATTTATAAATATTTAGCTATGGATGACTCAGAATTCCCTTCAGGATTCACTTCCTGCCTTGAACATCATCATTAAATACATACATTGTTACTATTGCAGATTCTTGTAAGTGCACATGCCTGGGAAGTGGGATTTTCCTGTACACACTTTAAAATAGATGTGGGGGAATCTGCTTTTAGTTTATATAATGGACATGTATCTCTTAATTATAAAATCAAAGATCTGAACAAAAGTTTATTCATTGACATTTTTTAGATGTTGGATTTTTAGGTCAATAAGACTTCAATATGTACAGAAATAACAGCATGCAGGTGTAAGTACATACAGACAAACATGCACATGCATTCACATAACCTTAAACAGCACAGAAAGACTTTAACATGCATATGTATGTATATATATATATATATGCTCACCAACACACTCTAGCTGCTGAAACTTCCTTCTCATCACTATAACGGTAGTGAATTCCTCCTAGCTCTTCATTTAATTTTCACTGGTGAAGAAATAAAAGTCCAGGATCTTCATTATCCCATTGCTTAAATCCTTGATGCCATGAGAACCTCAATTTCCTACCCTCATTGCTGGAAGGTGAGGGTAGGGAGTGTGAATAGGAGGTTGTGCTTCCTCTCCCACCGTCAAGCCCACTTCACAATGGGAGATGTGTTCCAGAATCTTGGGTAGAATAAGTTTTTCCATAGAAATAGAAGACTTAACAGCTGAAACTTCCCAAGTAATTAGTATTACAATTCAGTCACATATAGGATTTTTTGGACTCACTAAGTTAAACATATCATCAATATTATTAGGAAAAAATGCATTTGGAATTTTTAAATAACTTACAAACCAACATTTGAAACACTGTTTATAATTTAAGAAATGGCCATAAATGAAAAACGCAAAGGAAGAAATCAGTTATGATTTTATAATATCATATACGATTTTACATAATATTTAATAGACATACTCTTCAAATATTTTTACACTGACAAATGACCAAATTGTTTAAAGTCTGTGGAGAAGAGTTTTTCCCAATATAGGAGATATGAGAATTCAAGTCACATATTTATGTATATGATTTTTTTATTCTAATTCAGTTGGCTGTTTTGTTTTGTTTTGCTTTTCTTCTAAAAATCTGAAAACACTGGACAATTTCTCCCTTTTTATCCAAATTATCACTTTTGCTTTGCTTTTTTATGGATTATGCTAATTAATATATTAAAACAAAACTTTCTCTTGGCCATACTCTACACATTAATTACTATTGCAGTTCTTTCATCCCTACACAGAAAAAAATTTGAAAATATTGTCTTTACTTACAATTTTCTATTACTTTTCTCTCATTCTCTCTTAAAACCACTCCAATTAAGCTTTCAGCCATCATTCTACAAAAACTGTTTCTACTGACATTATTACTGATGTCCTTGTTGTTCAATGTTCAATTCTCTGTTGTGAACGTAATCGCAGCATTTTTCACAGTTGATCATTCCCTCCAACATACCTCCCATTAAGTATTTCTTCTGTCTCTCATCACTTCACCTAATTGCTTGGTTACTCTACTTTCTTAATGATCTTAAAAAGTTTAAAGACTTTACATTAGCACTTTAAAGATGTTGTTTCATCATATTGTGGTATCTATGGTTTCTGATTAGAGGTTTATTATTTTATCAATCATTCTTCTACAGGTAATGACTCATTTTTCTCTTGGTACTTTCAAGATATTCTTTTTACCTTTAATTTCCCTTTGCCTTCACATGAGTTTGCTTAGCTTCCTGAATCTAGAGTATTGTGTCTTTCACCAAATTTTAAAATTTTTCAGACATTTTACTTTTTATAGTCAATTCCCATTTCTCTTTTCTAGACTCTACAGTTGTGTTAGACCTTTTGATATTGTCTACATATTCTTAAATCTCTGTTCAAATTTCTGAATCTTTATTTATTTATTTTTATTTGTTTTGTTAAGACTGAATAATGTCTACTGATTTTTCTTTAAGTTCACTCTTTCTTTGTCATCTCTATTCTACTGTTAAGCCCATCCAAGGAATTCTTTAATTCAGGTACAATAATTTTTAGTCCAAGAATTTTCATTGGGTTCTTTTCTATGTTTTCTGTTTTACTGCTAAGATTTTCTGTATTTATCCAATACTAGAGGCCCGGTGCATGAAATTTGTGTATAGGAGCATGGAGGGGAGAGTGTCCCTCAGCCCAGTCTGCACCCTCTTCCAATCTGGGACACCTCAAGGGATGTCTGACTATCTGTTTAGGCCCAATCCTACCAGTTGGTCATCCTTTTCACAATCCAGGACTGCTAGCTCCAAACTCCTCACCTGCCTGCCTCCCTGATTGCCTGTAACTGCTTCTGCCTGCCTGCCTGATCAACTGCTAACCACTACCCTGCCAGCCTAATTGATGTCTAACTGCCCCCCTACCAGCCTGCTTGGCCCCAAATTCCCTCCTCTGCCAGCTTTATCACTCCTAACTGCCCTCTCTGCAGGCTTGATTGACCCCAACTGCCCTCCCTTGCAGCCTGGAACCTCCCACTGTCTTCCCCTGCTGGCCATCTTGTGGTAGTCATCTTGTGTCCACATGAGGGCAGGATCTTTGACCACATGGGGCAACCCTCTTGTGTGTTGGAATGATGGTCAATTTGTGTATTACTCTTTTATTAGATAGGATAGAGGCATGCTGCATGTGTGGAGACCAGCTGGTTTGCCCTGAAGGGTGTCCTGGATCAGGATGAGGGTTCCCTTGGGGCGTGAGGTAGCCTGAGCAAGGGGCCTATGGTGGTTTGCAGGCCGGCCACGCCCCCAGCATGCCAAGCAGAGGCCCTGAGATCTGGGATTAATTTATGTTCTACAATTGAAACTTTGTAGCCTAGAGCAGAGCCAAGCCTTCTGCTCACTCTGTGGTGACAGTCATTTCTGTTTGAAACTTTGTAGCCTAAAGTGGAGGCCTAGGCAGAGCAGTAGAAGTTTGGCTTCCTCCATCATGGCAACCTTAAGCCTCTTCTCTCTCCAGCTCTGTGGCTGCCTCCATTTCTGTTGGGATTATATATCTTCTATAATTGAAACTTGGTAGCATTGAGTGGAGGCCTAGGCCAGCAAGAGTAGGTGGAAAACTTAGCTTCCTCCATTGCCAGGAAAATCAAAGCCTCCCTTCTATTCTCTGTGGTGGCAGCCAGCTTGGTTGGGGTTTATTTGCATAATTTGATCCTGATTGGCTGGTGGGTGTGGCTGTGGGTATGGCTTGATCAGAGGTACGATGAATTTGCATATAGCTGTTTTATTAGATAGGATAGGCACCCTTACTTTACCTCATTGGGCACAGTTAACATAGCTACTTTAAAATCCTTTGTCTGCTAATTCCAACATCTGCTTTATCTCAGAGTTAGCTTCCATTGATAGCTATTTCTCTTCAGAATCATTACATTTTCCTGATTCTTCATATGTTGAATGATTTCAGGTTTATATTCAGAGCACCGTAAATGTTATGAGGGGGAGATTCTACATTCTATTTTATTCCTCTAAAGAAGAGAATAATTTTTTTGTCAGATGGTTTTAATTGAACTCAAGCTACAAACTGTCTCATCAGAAGTAACTCAAACGTCAGTTCACTTCTATCATTTCTGGTCATGTGTTGGCCAGAGGTTTTATCGAGTGTATATACAGAAAGTAGGGTTCTTCCTCCTTGGCTCTCTGTTTCCCAATTCACTTTCAACTCTCTGTGGTTGCCCCACACTGCCTGCTGATTCTTCAAGTCAGAAAAACTTAAGCTTTTATAATAAAGTTAAAAGCATTTCTTGCAGAAACTACTGAAGATAGTATTAAAACTAAAAGTTGTAAAAATGAAAAACTCACTCAAAGCCAATTGCTTCTCACAAATTGCGACTTTTCTCCATAATCTGCTGGATTTGTAAATTCCTCAGAGCCTTTGAATAGTTACTTTGGTATTTTGTTTAGGATTTATTATTTTTTGCAAGGTGAGGGTCTATTAGAAGATTACTCAAACATGTTAATGGGGAACCAGTCCTCAATTCAGCCACACGACTTTAAATATTCTCTCTATGCTGAAAACTCTTTACTAATATCTCAGTCTAGATCCTTCCAGGCTCATGTTTCTAATTGCATACTCAAAATTTCCATTTCCATCAGCTGCCAGATTGACATTTCAGACTTAATATGTCCAAGACCAAGCACCTATTCTTTTCTCCAACACCCAACTTGATTCTCATTTGATAGCAACTGCTTCATTTCAGTAAGTCAAGACAAAAAATTTTGTAGTTCTTTTTATTCCTCCCTCTCTGTCATATCTTTCATCTTAGATCAGTAGGAAATTATGTTGGCTCCACCTTTAAAGTAGACTCAGAATGGAATCAGTTGTGCTCACCTTCACAATGCCACTATCCTTCCTTGCCTGGATTATAACAATAACCTCCTAATTGCTTGCATTGTAACTACCTTTGGCCCCTGGGTCTTTAGTCACAGCAGGCAGAATGATCCTTTGAAAAGGCAAATCAGGTCGCTTCATTCTTCTTCTCAATACTTTAATGGAATCCTGTTTTACTCAAAGTAAAAGCCAAATTGTATAAAAATGAACTGAAAACCCCAATGATCTGACCTCATTGACCTCTTTTCTACAACTCTCCAACACTTTCTTTTTCTAGGATTTTGTCTCTAGCTGTTGCTTCTTCAAGGAATATTCTTCCTCAAAATATTTGGCTCAACAACCTCTTCACCTCTATCAAGTGTCTACTCAAATCTTACACTGAAAGTAATTTAATCTCTACAGCAATCTCACCCCATCCAAACCTCCCAATAACTTTTGTCTGTGTCACCATGCTACAATTAAGCTTCATGAAGGCATAGTTCTCTGCTCCAAGAATATCTAATGTACTTAGAATAATTTTTCAATAAATAAATGTAAAGCCCCGTCCTACCTAATGGCAGAAAACAGAAAGTCATTCCCTGCTATATTTAGTCATTTCAGGCTTAAGTGTAGTTCATTCAAGATTTTTCATCTTTTTCTTTCTCCTCAGCCTGACACCTTATTTTCAGGGGCTTATATTGAGGAGAGGAAAATCAGTGATCTGCAGAGATGACCTCTGCCTCTCCTTGTCTCTGCTCTCTGCATTCATCTCCACTCTAATCTCTGAGAATCACTCATTGCTCCATAGTCTGCAGTACCATTAAACAACCAAAACTGAGAAGTCACTTTATTCCACTGGTTCTCCCATACAGCCAATTTTTCACCCTCCTTGAAGGCAGTGGAAAATTTAGCTATTTCCCCAGATTTTTCTGGAGTCACAAAAACTCTAAATTTAAACTTTATTGTCCTAAATACCTCAAAAAGCCTTCAGGACTCACTCCCTTGTCAATGTGGAAAATATCTTCAAGGGTAAAGTTTGCTGACATCCCATAACTAGCTTGCTATATGGATGAAAAATAATAACTTTTCTCTTACTTTTTAAAATTTTTCTGACTGAGCTATTAATCAAATTAACATGAGACAGATTAACAGCAAAGATGATCAAATTTAATACCTATGTGAATATGGGAATGCCATAAGAATATAAGACCCAAGAATACATTATTTGTGGTATTTAGGGCAATAAAGTTTAAATGGAGGCTTATATGCCACCATTCTAGAGCTAAGGAGGAGGGAGAAAAGGGACAATGAGGCACAAAGAGGACTTGGAACAAATGGGCCTTGCTAGATTCCTCCCTGTGTATTACACACTAGTTTGTATTAAACTACTAGAGGCCCAGTGCATGAAATTCATGCACAGGTAGTGTTCCTAGGCCTGGCCGGTGAGCAGGACTGATCTGTGGGACAACTGGCAGGGCCACTGGGGGGTTCCCACTTGCACCCACCTTGGCTGGCTTGGCGCTGCCTGCTCGCCAGCCCTGCAGCCCACCACTGCCACTGGTCGGGGCCTGTGGGCTGGGGGCAGCTTCTGTGTTGACCATATGTCCCCTGGTGGTCAGTGTGTGTCATAACAACTGGTTGTTCCCCTGTTTGGTCAATTTGCATTTTAGGATTTTATATAGATACTTTTCCCTGAGTCTTTTGTTTCTTAAAAATAACTAGGTTAAAATAGGTAACATCTCAAAAGCTATATTATAAGGTGACAAACTCTGCTTCCCTCTAGTTTTAGATATCTAAACTTATTTTGGAGTTCTTATCAATAGTCCCTCCCTTATTTTGAAATAATCCTGAGTTGCGAACAGAAGTAGACATTGAACACAGCTCTCTTTCTCTTCCTCTCTTGTTCTAAGCTCCACTACAGTTCACTGGAACCCTGGGCAATAATGGGGGAAATTTGGGACCAGAAAGCAAATATTCTTCCTAAATATTTCTGAAAGGAGTTTTAGGGATAAAATAGGCAGGTTTAGGGAGATTTAGGAATAAAGAGGGTCCATGGGGAAGGAAGGCATAAGTGAGGAGTTGGATCTGGTAAAAGTCACATGCCCAGGATAAGGAGAGAGAAAGACATCCATTCACAGAAGACAGGGAAAAGCCACAGGGTATGGGGTAAAAAAGGAAACCAACACTCACAGAAGATAGAGAAATGACTACAGATGGGAGAAAGAAAGAAAACAGATTTTCACAAGAGATAAAGAAATGTTATAAGATAAAGGGGAGAAAAAAAGGGTACCATCTGGGGTTTGGGCTTTGAAGCTGATATTCTACAAGAGTGAACAATTAGAAGGCAGTATGAAGAGACAAAAAAACTGCAATCTTTATAAGCCTCAGGAAAAAGGAGCTTAGTGAGTTATGCCCTTGGGACCCCTTCCCTTTGTGGGAGTCTGTACTTGCTTCCAACGAATCTCCACCTTTTCATCTACCACCTTTTGTCCATGGCTTCATTCTTCAAATCCATCTGGACAAGAACCTATGAAAGAAATCACCCTTACATCTTATGTGGATTCTCTAGCTCTGACCAGCACAGCTAAAAAGCAGAGGAGTCCTGAGTGGAAGTGATAGGGATTGAGAAAAGGAAAGAGATGGTGGGTCAATCTGGGACCAGGTGGGACACTGTTCCCAGATAGAGAGGCAATGACTCAGAGCTAGTGCAGTGCGTTTATTAAATACAGGAAGTTTTACTAGAGTTTAAGACAAAGGAAATTATGTGAAATCAAGCTTAAAGATCAAGCTGCATTCTTCATTCTTGTGGCTTCTCAGAATTGTCAGGCCTGACTGGACCCTGATAATTATCTGAATTCAGCTAGGTCCATGGCAACTAGCTGAACTTATATAATGACACCCACCCCCTGGTGCCTGAGCTAAAGGTCAGGACTGACCACATTGCTGTCATTGGCCAGGTATGTTTCCAGGACAGGGCTTTGCTGACACCACTGGACTCAGCCAACAGTCCTTTGCTCAGGTGTGCCCCCAGGCTCTCTTTACAGCATCCTGCTCAGGAAAACAACTCGAATCACTTCCTTCTTGTCTGAGAAGTGAAGCTTTTAAATTTAATAGGTAAGGATTTTCTGCTCCCCCCTTTTTTTCCAATTGTCCAATACTAACATCAAACAGCTAATTCCTGAATGCCTGCACATGGGAATATAGGGTCTTAAAGGTCCAAGGAAAGGAAATAAAAAAAGTTTAAATGTGAGGAATTAAGGTCAGGCAGAGAAAGGAACAAGTGATGGTCAAAAGGATATTTCAGCAATACTTCAAAATATCCACATAAGAATAGCCCTAATCTTTACCACTTGACGAATTTATTATGCCTGTGATATCCTTTTGTTAAAAAAATGTATCTAAAATAATTTTAAAAGATAAAAAATTGCAATTAATATTTTTCTTATAAGGTAGATTGCCATAACAATAGTAATACTGAACTTAACCCAATGTTTTCATGAAACCAAAAGACATATACTAACTCTGAGGTCTCATGAATCACATAACAATTCAAAATGGGTAAGAGTATGAATGCTTTCCTGTCTGAGCCTAAGTGTGCTTCAGAGATTCAGGAACACATATGTGAAGGAAGAAAAATAATTATGCCCCTTTGACAAAGTATTGAGAAACAACCTGATGTAACATATTAACATCAAATAAAGCCAAAATCTAAATGAAGAAATTCTTACCCTCAATGAAGGTCATATATAAACATAAAGAGAATTCCACACTAGCTTTAAAAGGAAACTTGGGAAATTAACTTCCATACATGATTAACTTAAGGTTTTGAGAGAAAAGTAACTGCCTATATCCCAAGTAATATTATTTAAATTTTAGTTTCTCTTATAATTAATAAAGTAATTCAAAGTGATTACCTTTCTATTACAAGGGAAATATTTTTTTAATTTAAGTCCTCAGGATATTTGTCCAGGCACAATCTCTCAGTCCAAACTCTGCCTAACCCATGGTCGGCAAACTGCGGCTTGTGAGCCACATGCGGCTCTTTGGCCCCTTGAGTGTGGCTCTTCTACAAAATACCATGGCCTGGGTGAGTCTATTTTGAAGAAGTAGCGTTAGAAGAAGTTTAAGTTTAAAAATTTTGGCTCTCAAAAGAAATTTCAATCTTTGTACTGTTGATATTTGGCTCTGTTAACTAATGAGTTTGCCCATGACTAATGTAACAGACAGACCTTCCTGAATGCCTTCTTAGGGAGGTCTATTTGTTCTCATTTTAACTATTCACTAACTCCATAGTTTGTTTATGTAATTTTGTAAATTATATGTTTGTTTATGTATTTACTTCTCTATCATCTGCATCCTATATCAGATTGTACACTGCACAAAACAAGGTGTGTCTTTACATAATTCTTCACAGTATTCCCATCATTTAGTATAATGCTTAGCACAGAACAGATAGTCAATTAAATATTTGTTAATAAAAAACAAAGTAAATAAAATAGTTAATTGCTCTGACAATTTTTTAAATGATTCATAGTTTTCTGAATGACAAATATATACATACTTGTTACATGTTATGATCTTTCTGTTTTTATCTTCCTCTAAGACTCCATTGCTTTTTGTTTTCATATATTTTTTAGTGATCTCAGAGAGGAAGAGAAAGGGATAGAGAGAGAGAAACACCAATGATGAGAGAGAATCCTATATTGGCTGCCTCCTGCATGTCCCGCCGGGAATCAAGCCTATAAACTAGGTATGTGCCCTGACTAGGAATTGCACTGTAACCTCTTGGTTCACAGGTCAATATTCAGCCACTGACATGCTAGCCAGGCAATTCCATTGCTCCTTAAACTGCCATAGAGGGCTCTGCTGGTAAATGTTTAACAATAACATGCCCTTTGAATGAAAGTAAAGAGTGTATACATGTATACAGTTATTTGTAAATTTTACTGACATAAAGATTATATAGAATAAAATTTTAAAATAATAATACGTTCAATGTTTTTTATTGAAAATTCCATCTATAGCTAATTGATCGTCACAGAATGCTTTTGTGGATTTCTGCTGAACTCTTGTATCCATATCCAATCTCTATTTCAAACTGACATTCTAATGTGGATATCAGTTGACATTTTGTTTATGTTTTTGAGTACAATAAAAATGTCAAAGGACAGACACATATTAGAATTTCACACATTTGTCAATAGTGTGGGCAACTTTTTGCTAAGTCAGATAATAATTTGCAAATACCAGTAGAAAATTTTCTCAAATTCTGTGGTCCTCACAATGTGACACCTGTACATACAATGTGTGATTAAGTTTAACTTTTGGCATTTACAGGATCCTCAGCATTTTCTTATGTGTAGATCAGCAGTAGGAAATCTTTCTCTGTAAAAGGTTAGATAACACATATTTTAGACTATATAAGCCAGATAGTTCGTATTATGATTTCTCTTACTTGCTATTATCATGCAAAAGTAGCCATAGATAGTATATAAATAAATAGTTCTGTTTGTGTGCCAATAAAACTTGAACTACATATAGTAACTAGGGGCCCAGTGCATGAATTTATGTCCCTTGAAAGGAACTGTGGGTGCAAGGCTACAGTGAGCACAGGGGCAGGTCTTGGTCCATCCTCTGTGCTTCCATCTGGCCCCTCCCACCACAGCCCCGTGTCTGCCAACAGCCCTGCTCCCATCGCTATTGCTTCCACAGGATGATGGCCCCAACCCCACTTGCAGCTGCTGACAGTACAGAGCAATTGGGCCCGGAGCCAGCAGCAGGTATGAGCAGGGTTGGCGCCGACAGTAAGTGCAAGCAATAGCTGCTGGCACTGATCTCCCCTCAAGAGCAGGGAGAGGCAAAGAAGCCCTCAGGGGCAATCACAGCCAGCAACCTCCACTCACACCTGCTGACAGTGCTGAATGATAGGAGCTGGCACTGGGTGCAGATTAGGGTTACACAGGAGCAAAGAATTTTCCATGGTACACAGGAGCAAAGAATTTTCATTAACCACCAAAGTCTCACCCAGATGATAGCGACCAGCACCCGCCTTGGTCTGGTGCCCCCACTCACCTGCTCCACCATCCTGCTACAGCCAATGCCCACCATGTTCCATACTGTGCTACCTGCTACCGACACCCATCATGTTCTGCACACATCTCCTTGTGGTTAGCACATGTCATAGCAACCAGTTGGTCAGTTGTTCGGTTATTGATTATTCCACTGTTCAGTCTATTTGCAAACTATATATATATTCCAAGTATATACAAATACAGCCATATACAAAACCAAACAATGAGTGGAATTTGATCCAAATTACATAGTTTGCAAATTCTTTGCCTAAATAATTAACAGAAATATAAATTGGGCCCAAATTTTAGCATTTGCCATCTTTATGGTATAAATACTCCCACATTGCTAATTTCAAGCTATCAATGGAACATCACTGCATGTTGAGTTGAAAATAAATGGATAATTGAATAGAACACTATGTTATAGTATTTCCACCATACAGATATAATATATATAAATCACCTAAATAGTATGAATAACAATTAAAGGTAATAAAATATTTAGAAAGTGATAACTTGTGTATATTAACTCATTTTAACATATTTTTGCTTGAATTTAATGTAATTTAAATTGGCTGTGTTTAAAAACTGACTCATAAAATTCCTCAAAATGTAACAATCTCCTCTTCTGAGCTGATAGAAATAAGTTTCTACCTACCACAGCCATATCTCCTTTCTTGACACTCTCTTTACCCGTTGAATCTCCTACTTTAACCTGGTTCTCTTCTTTGTTCTTTGACTTTTTATTTCTTCTCAGGTAGTTCCTTCTCCAGTTTTCATTTTCAATTTATAGGATTCAATGTGACTGCTCTCTGTCTCTACATAATACCACAGCCTGCTGCCTTAGTATAACTTCAACCACTTCCTCATTGCTGATGATGCTCAAAATATATATTCAGCCCAGCTGGTGTGGTTCAGTAGTTGAGTGTTGACTCATGAAGCAGGAGGCCAGTGTTCAATTCCAGGTCAGGGTACATGTCCAAATTGTGAGCTAGATCACCAGCAGAGGATATGCAGGAGTCAGCCAATCAATGATTCTCTCTCGTCATTGATGTTTTCATCTCTCTCTCTCTCTCTCTTTTCTTCTCTGATATAATTTTTAAAGCATATTAATATATATACATATATATGTATATGTATATATGTATTTTGTTCTGCCTTATAATTCACATTTCTAAATGGCTGGCTGTGTGTGTGTGTGTGTGTGTGTGTGTGTGTATGTATGTATGTATGTATATGATAGAACATCCACCTGGAAGTACATATATATGATATATACACATATGTAATATGTAATATAAATTTTAAATGATAGTAAGAAATTAAAATATTCTTGATTTTTTACTGTCATTTCAAATTTAATGAACCTAAAATGAAACATCGAATTTTCTAGTCCCCTTCTCTTCATACCTTCAGTCAGACCAACCTGAAATTTTTAATTTAATTTCTCCTTGACCAATATCCCTTCTCATACATATTTCCTGCTAAATAAATTATATTATATTCTTCTTTATTCACATTTCCTCCACCCAGATCACATCAGAATTATAACAACAGTCTCTCAGCTGAGCTGCCTGTTTTCAACCTTATCCATCTTTTAGAATTTCTTAAAGAAGGCTCATTTAGTCTAAATCTTGAATTTATTATACCTAAACCCTTGATAAAGACCTAAAATGGATTTATTGCCTACTTCAATAAGCTTAAACTTCATACCTCAGTTTCAAGAGCTTCATAATTTGGCCCAATTTATCTTTTCTAAGCGAGGCCATTATACAATATCTCCATAAGGAGCTAAAAATCTTAGATATTGTAACTTGTATTTTATTTTCATGTAGGTCATCAATAAAACTTGTTGATTTATTTCTTATGCATTAATATATTTTAAATGATTGGAGATTCATTAGGAAATAAAGGATGCTTCTATTTGAACAATAAAAATTCAATATATTAAAAAAGATGTAGATATCCCAAAAGATGCCTCATAAATAAAAACTTATTATTCATTACTAAAGGCCCAAAGCATTATTCGTGCATAGGTGAGAGGGAGGTGCACCCTCTCCAATCTGGGACTCCTTGAGTGATACTCCCAATTGTTCACCTGCCTTCCTGGTTGCCCCTAACCACTTCTGCCTGCCAGCCTGATCACACTCTAACCACTCCCCTGCCAGCCTGATTGATGCCTAACTACTCCCCTGCCATCCTGTTTGCTCCTAACTACCCTCTCCTGGAGGCCTTGTTACCCCTAAATACTCTACCCTGCAGGCCTGGTCCCCCTAATTGCTCTCCCCTGCAGACCTGGGTCCCCCACAACTGCTGTTCCCTGCTGCCCTTAACTGCCATTCCCTGCTGTCCATATTGTGGCAGCCATCTTTGGCCACATGGGGGCATCCATCTTGTGTATTGGAGACGTGGTCAATTTCTATATTACTCTTTTATTAGATAGGATAAAGGCCTGGTACATAGGTGGGGAGCATCTGGTTTGCCCTGAAGGGTATCCCAGAAAATGGGGGGGGGGAGTCCCTTCAGGTCTGGAGCAGCTGGGACAAGGGACCTGTGATGGTTTGAAGGCCAGCCATGCCCCCTGATGACCCAAGTAGAAGCCCTGGTACCTGGGATTTATTTGTCTTCTATAATTGAAACTTTGTAGCCTTGAGCAGAACCAAGCCTCCTGCTCACTCTGTGGCCACAGCCATTTTTGTTGGGATTTATTTATCTTCTATAATTGCAAATTTGTAGCCTTAAGCATAGGCCAAGGCAGGCCAGGGCTGTTTTGGAGCTTGGCTTCCTCCATCACCAGGAAAATCCAAGCCTCCTGCTCTCTCCAGCTCTGTTCTGCCACCATTTTTGTTAGGATTTATTTATCTTTCATAATTGAACTTTGTGGCTTTGAGTGGAGGCCTGGGGCAGCCAGGATGGGCAGAAAACTTAGTTTCCTCCATTGCCAAGGAAACCCAAGCATACTCTCCGTGGCCACAGCCATCTTGGTTGATTTAATTTGCATACTCACTTCTAATTGGCTGGTGGGTGTGGCTTGTGGGTATATGGGAGGTGTGATCAATTTGCATATTACTCTTTTATTAGCTAGGATTAAAATAGGTCCAAGTCCTAAGACTTGTGCTATGTGCTAGAGACACTAGGCTGAATAAGACATTTTTCTTACCTCAGAAAGCTGCAATCTGCTCAAATCCTATCTAATGAAAGAGTAATATGCAAATTGACCATACCTCTGCTATACCCACAGGCCCATCAGCCAATCAGGAGCAAGTATGAAAATTAACTCAACCAAGATGGCTGTGGTCATTGAGAGAGCAGGAGGTTTGGGTTTCCCTAGCAATGGAGGAAGCCAAGCTTTCCACCTGCCCTGGCCTGCCTTGGCCTCCACTTAAGGCTACAAAGGTTTAATTATAGAAGATAAATAAATCCTAGATACCAGGGCCTCTGCTTGGGTCACCAGAGGCATGGCTGACCTGCAAACCACCACAGGCCCCTTGCCCAGGCTGCCCCATGCCCCAAGGGAATCCCCACCCTGATCCAGGAAACCCTTCAAGGCAAACCAGCCAGCCCCTACCCATGCACCAAGCCTCTATCCTATTAATTCTATCTAATAAAAGAATGATGTGCAAACCAACACACAAGATGGCTTCCCCTATGTAGTCAGTGATCCTGCCCCCGTGTCGACACAAGATGGCCACCACAAGATGGCCAGCAGGGAAGGGCAGTTGGGAGGGACCAGGCCTACAAGGAAGGGCAGTTGGGGGCAATCAAGCCTGCACGGGAGGGCAGTTAGGGGTGACCAGGCCAGCAGAGGAGGGAAGTTGTGGGAGACTGGGCCTGCAAGGAAGGGCAGTTGAGGGGGACCCAGGCCTTCAGGGAAGAGCAGTTGAGGGGGACCAGGCCTGCAGGAGTTGGCAGTTAGGGGTGACCAGGCTGGCAGGGAAGTGGTTAAGGAGTGATCAGGCTGGCAGGCAAAAGCAGTTAGGGGCAATAAGGAAGCCAGGCAGGCAAGCAGTTGGCAACCTGCAGTCCTGGATTGTGAGAGGGATGTCCAACTGTCCATTTAGCCTAATTCCTAAATGGGCAGGTGGACATCCCTTGAGGGGTCCCAGCTTGGAAAGGGTGCAGGCTGGGCTGAGGGACCCCCGCCCCCGTGCACAAATTTTGTACACCAGGCCTCTAGTAACATTATAATCAAGATATTTCAAAATAACATTGTCTCAGAAAGTTTGCAAGTTTTGCTAAAAAATGTATCAAAAGCTAAAAATTTATACATCATTTTAAGAATTATATAAAGTACTTAGTGAAAAACTATTTTCTTCATTAGGTAAATTAGGATAAACCAATTAACAGAACATTTTGTAAATTAGCTTTTTAAATGTTCAATATATTTTGAATTTTAGAAAATAAATATTTAAGGATATTTGAAAATATTTTATCTCATTTCAGATTTTAACAGGAAGATTCATGGCCCAAGCATTTTACTTAATCTATATTTTTATGAGACACATGTATTTACATTTTTATAAATTTTCAGCTGTTTTAGAGAATGTGTTCTCCCTAAAAAGTCAATAATATTACTCCCAAAATGACACATTTTCACATGAGACACCCACTCACACACATACAAAAAAAAAAAACAAAAAAAACACCTTAGTTTTAATGACTACATATTTCAGAAAAGGAAATTGTACATGTTTAATAGCCCTTCTTCAGCATATTTCTTTAATGCTGATTTTAGGCCCTATATAATAATCTTTTGAGCAATTATTAATATTACATGGAATTCTACAGATATAGAAAGCATTATAACAAACATTAAATAATTATTACCTAGTTGGCTTCTTTAAATAAAAGTGCATGCTACTTGGTTTCCTATGGATAAAATAGGACAACTATAGAATATTGAGAATTATTTTCCTGATTATAAATTCAATAAAAAGTCCTAAGTCACAAGAAAGTTGATATTCTATTAGAACAACCCTCCAAGTGTTAGAAGTGACTATCCATTATAAAGAATTAAACAATGTAAACATACTTAACTCAGCTATAGGGAAGCATAATATATGCAATATTTCTGCATCATAAAATAATAGTATGGATAATGATTAAAAACCAGAGTATTGAAGTCCTCAATTCTATTTAAAAGTGAAATTAAAACTCATTTAAGAAAAGGTATAAATTTTAAGTATATAGTATAGATATCATTTATCCACCTGGATTTTATAAAATCCTTAATCTTCATCGTATATGAAGCCTTAAAAATTAGCTTTCTTTGGTTCAAGAGGATTAAGTAGAAATCTGTCTTCAATGTTCCATTAGCTCTAGTGGTAGACATTAAATCTCCTTCTTGGAATTAAATGTCTTAAGAATGTGTAAAGACGGAAAATGAATCTTCTTGGTGAACATTTTCTTGAATAACTTTGTGTTTCTAATGTGATAATCTGTATGTTATCTTTAAACCACAGTTAAACCACTTAAAAGTAACTTTGAGCTGGGAAGGAAGTTGGACAAAGATCTGTTTCAGTTCTCAAATGCTATGATCTCACACTGTAAGGCTTTTAAAAAATTGCCTCAAGACCTCAAAACACATTTTTCTCTGAAGTTAACCCGGATGTCATATCTTTTATCCATTAAGAATTTTTTAAGTTATTCACTAGTAATCCAGTAGCAAGCCTATGGTAATTGTTAGTGATCAATCCAATGTCAATTTTAGACATGTATACTATGATGAGACATGAAACAAAACTCTTTTTCTTATATGGCTGAGAAACCAATATTGAAGGCAAATGTAGAAAAATATTCTAATTTTTTAAAAAGTAATACTATTAGAATAATGTGCAGAAAATTACTGCTTTAGAGACAAGAGATTCTATAAATTATGTATATTTTTTCAAAAATAAATATTACTACTATGGAACGAAGGCAGAAACACTAGTGGAAAGAAGTAGAAATGTCAGAGGAAGGGGAAGACAAAAACCTGCATTCAGAACCAGCTTTGCAGCTTACTAGTTGATTTACCTCAGAAAAGCACTTAACTTTCAAGAGCCATTTTTCTTATACAATTGATGTGAGAAAGACTAGTAAAACATTTATTGAACACAGGGTTGTTGTTTTTTTTACCATAAAACTGAAATAAAAAGTAATTTAATACTCATCCTTTTTCTATTGAAGGTTACTATATATTCCTACAGGCATTCTCAGTTTTTAATTCTTTATAAAGAAGCGTATGATTCAGCTACAAGAACACAGAAATGTGGTCATATACCTCAAGTATGTGTGAATCATAAATCTATACTAAAGTGAATCCAAAGTGAAAAACTGCAGTATGAATACATTGGTTAAAGAGACACAAACTTTTGGGGAGAGTGGCACCTATGAGATTTGGATTATTTACTTTTTTTACATCTCTCTCTCTCTCTGGAGCTTGCCCTTCCTGTCCTTTAAAATTAATCAAAATGAGAATAATTTTTTTTTCTAGAACAGTAAGATCATGCTAAGCAGAATTATTTGAGTGACTTTGAAACAGAGTCAGTGTGGGCATCTTGTCTTCAGGCTATAGTCATTAAGATTTTGCTAAGCCACCCATTGCTCCTGTGTGGCCCAAGTCCATTCTAATGGCTCTGCTTTCTCTGAGCCAGGCTTAGGGGCCACAGGAAACTTAGCTGCCCATGATCCCTCCTGCCAAGGCACCAACAAGCCATTCTACACTAAGATCTTGTAGCCTCACCAGCAGTACTGTGGAATGGAGGATGTAGTAGTTGCTAATTTCAGGATATAGAGATTTCCTCTTCAGCATCTTCTCTGACCTTCTAATGCCTGGGGAGATCTTTTCAGCCTGGAGGGCAAATACCACTGTCCAATACAATGTGTTCAAGTAATTTTGTCTATATCCATGAATCCCCTTCTAACTCCTCCATCATCATTCCAATTTCTTCTAAAGATTTCGCTTTCATAAAAAATTCAGACAGACTTGCCATGTCCTTTCCATTCTACCCATGCCTGGTTTGACCACAATAGCAGAATACCTCCTTAAGTGGACATAATGAATAGAAAAACAGAAACCAAGAACACTATAGATTAATAACCCAAAATGTTATTAGTTCACAAAAGTATCATCTCATATTTTTTTTATTTTGCTAAAATAATTTCAAATGTATGAAGGCTCACAAGAAATCTTATTGGCCTCATATAGATTTATTACTTTTTTTAAGTAATTATTTTAAAACCAGTCAGGATATCCTTTATAAAGGAGGGGAAAAAAGTGGTAGAGTATGTGACAATAATGGTTCATTTTTCCAGTTATTTTTACCTCACCAACTTTCACATTATGAAAATCTGGGTAAAAAAACCAGTCAGGCTATCCTTTATGAAGGAAAAAAAAAGTGGTAGAGTATCTTACCTAATAATAGACAAATATGTAAATTAACCATACCTCCACTATGGCCACAGCCAGAGTGAGTACGCAAATTAACCCAACAAAGATGGCAGATTAATTTGGATATGCAGACGCAAAGCAGTGGGAAGGGTGAGATGCCTGCTATGAGGGTGAGGGGAGGTGGCAGAAGGAGCTACAGGAGCGGTGCTCTGGATAGAAGTAAGGACTTGCCAGCTCCTGGGTGGCTGGGAGACAAGCCAGGGGAAGGAAGGCCTATTCTTGCATGAATATCATACAAGGGCCTCTAGTGTGACAGTCCATTTTTTTCAGTTATTTTTACCTCACCACCTTTCACATTATGGAAATCTGGGTAGAAGAAGTATGGTAGGAAAAGGCACAGTCTGCCTCAACTAGTCTAACCTGAAAAAAAAAAATTCCAAAGGATGTTAAATCTATTCTATATTTCAGAAATGGTATCTGATCTCTACCCTTACCAGCCCATAGGTTTTGTTGTTTATTTTCACTCGTAGGTATGACAGTGTATATTGTGTCTGTCTCTCAGTATCTTCAACCTCTCTCCCTTCTATCTCCTTTTGGCTAGCATTTAAAAAGGCATAACACTCTTCAATTTTGAAATACAAAAGTTTTCCCTCCCCTGTGAGCTCCTAAGAAACTACTACCCCTCCTCTTCAACCTTCAGAGCCAAACTTGATGAAAATGTCTGCAGTCTGCCTCCAATAGCTTTCTATCTTCCCTCAAGCCACACAATGACTTATACTCTATGAAAGCAGCTCCAACACAGGCTCATTCCTCATTGCTATAGTCAATGGAAACTTCTCAGTTCTTATCTCATTTTCTTATCTCATTTCTCTTTTCTGATCTGTGTCCTCCACTCAACTGTCAACTTCTCTGAAAAACCCTATATATATAGTAACTAATACAGTAGAACTCACTCAAAAGCTCATTGTCTAATGAATGAATTAAAGAAAGACACAGAAAGCAGTACTTCTAACTCATAATTATGCATGGAAAATATATTCTCTTGAAAAATAAGATTTAGTCTTGGTCCAGAAACTAACTCAGATATGCCTAAGATTGTAAGTTTTGTTTATTGTTGTTGTCCTTATTGCTTTGCTATTGCTATTGCTACTTGACTTTGCAATATGCTTCTTCACAGGATCCTATGGAGGATTTTTTTTTTAATTCTCTTCAAACTGATTTTTTGCACATGCTATTCTTGGGAATAAATTCCAAAGTAAGAAGAACAGAGAACCCTAGCAAACTATTCAAAATAATATTCAGCTATAACTAATCTTTTTCAAGATCATCATGAGACAAATCCCTATAAGATTTCAAGCTATTTTCTTTTGGTGATTATATTATCTTTACAGTACAGAATTTTTATGATAGAGGAATTGTTACATCTTTTTATTTTATAATACAAGTATTTCATTTTTTAAATAATTCAATAGACAGCAGACAATTAGTGAAACCAAAGTAACTTATATAAAGAAATAATTAAATAATCTAAGGAGATAAGTCTATTTTTTCCCAGCATCAGTGAAATATTATTTTTATATTTCTTTTGTGGTTATTTTTTCCATAAGTTAAACTTTTACCATATCACCATTAATTGGTAACATTTAAAAACAAATAAAAGTAACAGTGCTTATAATATTTAAGAATTAAAGAAAAATATAATAGAAGAAAAAGGGGAGAATTTAAAATTGAAGAATACAAAAAATGTTTTGTTTGTTAATTTTTTACTTTCTTCTGATTTTAAAACATAGGAACCCAGAAAATCTAATGATCAGTGTTGTCTCCCACCCAGATAAAAAGATCTCCCACAATAACTAAAAAAATTATAGTAATATTAAATGAATTTTAATAAATAAATGGACAGGTTTTTTTTAACCTTCCTATACCTCATTCACCACAGTCCTCTATATCTACCTCCCCAGGTGAGATGTGTAGTGTCCAGGGAGTGAGAAACACCTACATCTGAGTAATCACAGCTGACCTTAAAAATGTGGAGGTAGAGACAGAAAAAATGGAGGGAGAAGAGCCACATAATCTATAATTTACAATTTATAATTATAATTATAATTTATAATTATGATTTATAATTATAATTATAATTATAAATTATAATTTATAATTATGATTATAAATTTATAATTTATAATTATAGTGGAACAATTCCATTTTATGGTTTTCATCTACAAAAGTGATTATCTCATTTTTATCACTAGGGCCTCCACTGTCTGTAAGGATACACGGCTAGGCACACAGGAACCAGCAGAGTCTGAGTTCAACTTACCTCTCCTGACAAATCACACGCTCTTCCCCCAATGAACACCCAGAGCTACAGCAGTATTAAAATATTTGCTGGCTTCATGATCTCTCATATCCCTCTGCTTATCCATGAGCTACAACCTATGCAAGGCAGTTAACATGTTAAAGTAAGGAAAGTAGGCCCAAGATGGAGGCATTCACATTAAGCCTCACAAAGGCCTTTGTCAGCAAGACAAAAGTTAGCTAAGTTTTTATGCTCAACTCTCCCAGAAAAGGAAGGCCTAAGTCAACCAATCAGCAATTGTCTGCTCAGCACAGGTTACCTAACCCTGCTCTAAGACTTCCTTTTGCTCCATAAAGGAACGTAAACCTATTTAACAAACCAGCAAATACCCAAAATAACTCTCTTGTTCTTACTCACATTGTTCTAGACAGCTCTTGCCTTGGACAGCTCTTCAAAGCTCCATTCTATTTGCCAGATTGGATGCTATTTGATTCATGAATCTCTGAACTAAGCCAATAAGATCTTTAAAATGAACTCGTTGAATTTTGTTCTTTAATAAACATTTATCTTTTCTAGAAAAGTTCCTCTCACCCCACAAGCACTCCTCTGTACTCTTTCCATACCTCTGCTATCCTACTGATCACATTGCAAGGAAAATGTTTAAGTCCTTCCATTTTATTTCAGCTGCAGGAAAAAAAAATAAAAGAGTATAAATTTAATTATCTGTGTATCCTTGCAAGCAATTATAATGTCCTATATACACCTAATAATATAAATGGATAAAGATAACAAATTTACAACCACTTCACTTCACAATTATACTGATGTGGTTTAAATCAAACATGTATTAATATTGAAATGTCAGTATTTGGTGATATAAATAACACCCAAATGTGAAGTGAAAATGATAAAAGAAAGCAGGTCACTGATATGGAGAGCAAAATGCTTCTCCACCTCTTAGTATTATTTCCATCATAATCTCCCACTTGTTTTTTTCTTCTCTCTGTTACCCCTCAGAACAGTGTAATACTCTGTTTTCAAATGTCCCATGACCCTACTCTGTCAATAAAGGTTTTTGCTACAATCTTCACCAAACTGCTCTGAAATGACCACTGAGACAACACTCAGCACCAAAGATCCTGAAAAATAAGTCATGACATAATCTTTCAGCTGTATTAAGTTCCCTTCACACTTTAGTCAGATATTGAAGAAACAAACAAAAACCTGGAGTTGAAGAAAGCAACACTAGGACTTGGAGACTTTCATCCCTAGACTGAGGTTGTCTGAACTTGCCTAGCATGTGATCTGAGGGGGAAGATTATAATCTGGTTCTCCACACAGGAGAACCCCTGGTTACCTTTGACTTCTAAATCTTACCTGTAGGTAAAGGCAAAAGCCTTATACTATACTCAGGTACATACACATACACATGTTTTCTGACTGAATATATTCTCTCACTCCTCATCTATCATTCTGTCTCTTTTCTAGCTATAAATAGATTCAGATTTATGGGAAGTGCCATGATAGACCTAGTCCTGAAAACCCCATGCACACAAACTCTTATGAGAGTGAGCTCCACATCCCCACTCCATCACTGACCAATCAAGGGTTAGCCATATGTCTCCCACACTCCATTACTCTCTCGTAACGTGTCTCATCTGGTCACCAGAAACTAGTCCACTCTGCTAGCTGTACTTTCTTTGTCTCTACTCTCTTTTTCTGTTGAAGTTTATTCCGTCATTCATTGTGTGCATTCAAGGAACTCTCTCCCTTCTTGAATCACCGGGGGTGGAAAAGCACAGCCAGTAGCTCCCATCACTGCACAAGCATTGACATTCCACCTTGATGATTCCTGTAGCACACCAAACTTTGAAATTAACTCAGTCAACCTTAATTGTCTGAACATAGGGAAAGTGTGTTGAAGGGACAGTTTTTCTTTATATTAGTTCTTCTTTGTCCATTTGTTTTTATTTGTGTGTTGTTGTTTTTACTGTAGTAAAACATATATTACATAAAATTAATTGTAATTATTTTACATGTACAGTTCAATGACTACATTCACATGGTGGTGCAATCATCGCTATCAACCATTTCTAAAATTCTTTCAATCTTCCAAAACTAAAATTCCATACCTATTTACTAATGAATTCTCCCCTTCTCCCCAGACCCTGGCAGTCACCACTCTACTTTCTGTCTTTATGAATGTGATTACTTTAGGAGGCTTATTTAATGGAGTTATTCGTATACAGTATTTATATGATTATTTCATTTAGTACAATGTATTCAGATTTCATCTATATTGGAATATATGTCAGAATTATCTTTCTTTTCAAGACTGAATCATATTCCATTGTAAATGTATACCACATCTTGTTTATTCATTCATCTATCGATGGACATGTGTTGTTTCTACCTTTTGGCTATTATGAACAATGCTACTATGAAGATAGGTGTACTAATATCTCTTTGAGTCCCTGTTTTTAACTCTTTTGGGTATTGTTGGGTTATATTTTTAAATTTGGGGGTAATCATGATACTGTTCACATTAATCCTTATATCCACCATACCCTAGAATGTTTTCTCCTTAGGTCAGATCACAAATCCTATATAATAAAGAGTTAATATGCAAGGGAACTAAGATGGCGGCAAAGGCAAAACACCTATCTTGCCGTCATAATCAGCAATTTTAATACTACAACTTAACGAAAGAACAAACACCTTCCAGAATCACCAGAAAGCTCGCCGAGTGAAAATTCCACAAATAAAAGTGAAGATAAGACACTGTGACTCGGAGGAGCGGCGGCGAACAGCGTTGAAAGATTCGCACGGAGAGAGGTTTGGAGCGCGCGCCACGGAGAGGGCGGGCGGCTGAAAACCGGCCAGTTTTTTCCAACGGGGAGACAAAGGCGTCCCACTGACTGATTCTCCAGCTCTGGGCGAAGTCCAGAGAATGCACTATCACACGGGGTGAAAACTGGACAGTGGGAGGGCACTCCGAAGCTCTGGTGCTGCCAGGTCTCCCAGCTTGTGGAGAAGGCAGCTTCTGCGCGAACAGCTTGGCTGCGAGACGGTGCAGAGAGTGATCTGCGCCTTGTCTCTCATTCGGAAAACCTTCAGACTGCTTTGTTTTATGACCCTGGGTGAGACATTGTGCATGCAGACTCATTTTGGGAAAGTCTGAATTCCCCGGCAACCAGCAGCCGGTGGAGCTCCGCAGCGGCTCTCTCTCAGAGGTGCTGGCAGCCATTGCCCCCGGCACAGAGTGCCCGGGGCCGCAGACGGCGGAGCTAACGCTGTCTGCTTGGCCCGGAGACTCCGCCCATTCAACCTGAGCACAGCTGAGCTTCACAGACAATTGGCCTGGAGGTCAACCCTCCAAGTGCTAACAACGATTAACTGAGCTTAACTTCAGCAAGACTGTGCAGCCCATATCCACCTCAGGTAACCGGGGAGGCTGAGCCACTATCTCTAGTAGGAAGTCTACCACACAAAGCTAATTGACCAACTCAGGGAAGCAGCCACCATGCACAGACATGGAAAGAAATCAGATGTGAAAGAAATGGAGGAAAAAAAACGACTGGACATGGAATTCAGAACCACGGTTATAGGGTTTTTTAAGAGGCTCCAACAAAAGATTGAGGCCTAGAAGGAAATAAGCAAGACCACAAAGGAAATGAATGAGTCCTACAAGAAAATGAGCAACACCCTCCAGGATATAAACGAGAGCTGCAAAGAAATGATCAAGACCAACGTGAAAATGATCAAGATCAACGTGGAAATGAATGAGTCCTACAAGGAAATGAAAGAAACCCTCAAGGACATAAAGCAGACTCTCAAGGATATGAAAAAGGACCAACCAGAAATTAAGCATACACTGACTGAAACAAAAAATATTATACAAAGACCTGAAAGTGCCCTGGAGCACCCCAAGAACCAAGTTAAAGATTTGAAATACAAAGAGGTAAAATCCACTCAGCTGAAAAAGCAAGAAGCCAAAAGAATCCAAAAAATTGAAGATAGTATAAGGGGCCTCTGGGACAACCTCAAGCATACCAACATCCGAATTATAGGGGTGCCAGAAAAAGAGAGAGAGCAAGACAATGAAAACCTATTTGAAGAAATAGTGACTGAAAACTTTCCACACCTGGTGAAAGAAATTGACTTAGGAGTCCAAGAAGTGCAACGAACCCCAATATATAGGAACCCTAAGAGGACCACACCAAGGCACATCACAATTAAAATGCCAAGAGCAAAAGACAAAGAGAGAATATTAAAAGAAGCTAGAGAGAAACAGTTGGTTACCTATAAGGGAGCACCCATATGACTGTCAGCGGATTTCTCAACAGAAACGATGCAGGCCAGACGGGAGTGGCAAGAAATATTCAAAGTGATGAACAGCAAGAATCGACAACCAAGATTACTCTATCCAGCAAAGCTATCATTCAGAATTGAAGGTCAGATGAAGTGCTTTGCAGATAAGAAAAAGCTAAAGGAGTTCATCACCACCAAACCAACATTATATGAAATGCTGAAAGATATTCTTTAAGAAGAGGAAGAAGAAAAAGGTAAAGGTGAAAATTATGAACAACAAATACACATCTATCAACAAATGAACATAAAAATCAAGTGAATTGATAGGCTGTTGAACAGGATAGACTGGTGAATATAACAGAGACATGGACATAGAGAGGGAATGGACTGACAATTCTTGGGGAGAAAAGGGTTGTGGGAAGTGCAGCAAGAGACTGGAGAAAAATCTAGCAACAATGGGAGAGGACAGTGGGGAGGGGGAGGTGAGGGTGGGATAGGTACAGGGTGGAGGGAAGCTATAGGGGGATAAAAAGGGGAAACAATGTAATTAATAAACTGAACAATAAAGATTTTAAAAATAATAAAAAAAATCAAGTCACATTAAGTAAGACAAATTTTATTATACAAGTAAAATTGGAAAATTAAATAACTATTAAAAACTAGATTAGCCACCTGTAACAATGTAATAAAATTTGCATTTTCATTTTGTTTATAAAAAAAAAGAGTTAATATGCAAATGGTCATCATCCCCTCTCATCATCAAGCTCTCATGTATTCTCACCATCATGTCTCAGACACTCAAAACTGGGGAGAAATGGGGACCAGCCAGGAACAAATGAGCTCACAAGAGAGGAATGGGGAACAGCCTGGCTGTGGCTCAGGAGAGGGACAAGCTGCCTGCCCTGCAGTCCTGGGCACCAGCAGCTGCACCTGCACCTGTGGTCCAGGAGAGGAACAAGACATCTACCTCACAGTCTCAGGTGCCAGCAGCTGTGCCTGCATCTGCAGTCTGGCCCGGAAGAGGATCAAGCCACATGTCCCATGGTCCCGGGCGCCTACAGCCGCAACCTGGGCAAAGTCGCTCGCCCCCGGTTCCCTGTGGCTGTGGCCAGCCCAGGTGAAGCTGGTCCAGGTCTTAGGTGCCTGTGGCCTGCCAGAGGAGGGAATCCTGGGTCCCGGATGTTGGGCAAGGCAGAGGCAGTTAGTTGCGATTGGGCCAGCAAGACAGCAGTTAGCAGCCATCAGGCAGGCAGGCAGGCAGAGGTGGTTATGAGTGATTAGGCAGGCAGAGGTGGTTAGAGGTGATCAGGCAGGCAGGCAGGCAGGCAGGCAAGAGGTTAGGAGCCAGTGGTCCCAGATTGTGAGAGTCAGTCAGACATCCCCCGAGGGCTACCAGATTGAAGAAGGTGCAGGCTGGGCTGAGGTATACCCTCCTGCACAATTTCATGCACCAGGCCTCTAGTTTAAATATAAACGAAAAATGAGATCAAGTGTGGCTATTGTCTATTTCTGTGTCACCAATTACCCCTAAGACTTAGGAGCTCAAAACAATAAAGATTTATTATCTCACAGTTTCTGTGAGTCAAGAATATGGGCAAAGCTGAGCTGGGTGCCTTAACTCAGGCTGAAATAGAGGTATTGGCAGGGGCTTAATTGGGTAAAGATCTGTATCCAAATTCAGTCTATTTAGGAAGTCTCAGAAGAGGTACTTCTAAATTCACCAAGATGGCTGTTGACATGCCCAGGTCTACGTCAACTGTTAGGCAGAAACATCAGTTCTTTGCCACCTGGGCCTCTCCATGGTGTAGATCACACACGGCAGATTGTTTTTCCCAGACTGGGAGCTCATGAAGAGAAAGAGCAAGAGCAGAAGACAGTTTTAGCAAGACAGAATCAGTCTTTTTATAATCCAATCTTGAAATGACATCCCAGTACTTTTACCATATTATATGGCTCAAAAGTGAATCATTAAGCCCAGCAAACACTCAGAAAATGGGGGCGCACAAAGGTGTGAATACCAGGAAGCTGAGATCATTGGAACCCCCTTGACAGGCTGCCGACCACAACGAGAGATTTGTTTTGTTTGATTTTCACTGCTGTAACCTAGAAGAACTAGCATATAAAGGCACTCAAAATATTTGTTCAATGAGTGAATGAATACTAGAGTAAATGCACAATCTTTTCTTTCGCATGTTTTCATAATGTTTAAAATCAGGGAAAATTTAACTAGTGTTTCCTAACATGATTTTAACAATGAAAATACATATATTTTCTATTTTATTATGTTACATTGAAACATCAGAATCAAATTTAATATGTCTCCCAGAAGGCATTATGAAAACAATACCACTTACTGACTCCTTTTGTATATTTCCTGGTATTCTGGTGGAAACTTATCATTTCATGACATATGGGAACAGATAATAAGGTTGAAGATAATGTAGTCTATTTTAAGAATTTAACATCAGTTACTGAAAGGCTTTTATGCTTCAAGTTAGGGAAAGCTAAGATTATTACAATAAAGATATGCATGCTATATTTTATGCCAGCATACTAATCTTTCAAAGGCACTTTTAAGTTAGATCAGTAAATATAAAGGAAAAAAATCTTTATTAACTATGAACAGGCTGCTGGGTATGAAAGGTATATCTAAATGTGCCCTAGTCTTTTAATATTTTAAAATAAAATTATTTGGTGCAATTTCCTGAACTAGTTTACTTATACTCCGAATTTTAGAATTTGTGATAATTAACTGGGCTTCCTAAAAATTGTTAGATGCATTTTATCATCTATCTTACAAATGTGAAAAGTGTATTCTTGGATTTGTTTAAAAGAGATTGGCCAGTTTCAGGAGAAAGCTGTAATATTCAACAGCAGTATGTTGGACAATCTTGGAGAAAAACTTGTGTAATTGTCCAGTATTCCAAAAGGTCACTGGTTTGATTCCAACTCAGGGTACATGTCCAGGTTGTGGGTGGGTTCTACCCCAGTCAGGGTGCAAACAGGAGGCAACCAATTGATATTCAAATTTCAAAAAGATTTTATAAACACATGTATTTTTATATCATCTTAAAAATTTATAACTCAATGGGACTTCTTTATAATGTAATTTATTTATTGTTTAATGTATTACATAAGGCTCCTTTTTCCCCTATTGACCTCTCCCTGGCCACCTCCAACCGCAACACATGGCCTCACTCCCCTTACCCCCCAAACCATGGTCTATGTCCATTGGTTATGCTCATATGCATGCATACAAGTCCTTTGGTTGATTTCTTACATCCACTCCTTCCCCCTCCGCCAGCCCCCCTTCTTCTCTCATAACTTGGACAGTCTCTTCAATACATCTTTGACTCTGTTTCTATTTTTGTTCATCAATTTATGTTGTTCATTATATTCTACAAATGAGAGACGCAGTGCACAAATTTGTGCATCAGTGAGGTCCCTCCTCCTGGCCTGCAGAATTGGGCCAAAACCGGCTCTCTGACATTCCCTGGGGAATCTTGGATTGTGAGAGGGTGCAGGCCAGGCTGAGGGACCCCAACAGTGCATAGTCGGTGCCAGGGAGGGTGGACCAGCCAGGGAGGGACTGTGGAAAGGCTCCAGTGTGTGTCTGGCCCATCTCACTCAATCCCAATTAGCCGGACCCCAGCAGCAAGCTAACCTACCAGTCATAGCATCTGCCCCCTGGTGGTCAGTGCATACCATAGTGATTGGTCAACCAGTCGACTGTCTGACTGAGGTGGTTAGTACACATCATAGCAAGCAGTTGAGCAGCTTTAGCATGTGAATAGCATATTATGTTTTGATTGGTTGAATGGATGACCAGACAACCGGACACTTAGCATATTAGGCTTTTATTATATAGGATGAGTGAAATCACGTGATCTTTATCTTTCTCTGACTTGCTTGTTTAGCATAGCATAATGCTCTCCAGTTCCATTCATGCTATTGCAAATAGTAAGAATGCCTTCCTTTTTAGCACATTCCATTGTGTAAATGTATCACAGTTTTCTAATCCACTCATCAGCTGAGGAGCACTTAGGCTGTTTCCAAATATTAGCTATGGTGAATTGTGCTGCTATGAATATAGGGGTGCATATGTCCTTTCTGAATGATGTTTCTAGTTTCTTGGGATATATTCCTAGAAGTGGGATCACTGGGTCAAATGGGAGTTTCATTTTTAGTTTCTTGAGGAAACTCTATACTGTTCTCCACAGTGGCTACACCAGTCTGCATTCTCACCATCAGTGCACGAGGGTTCCTTTTTCTCTGCATCCTCACCAGCACTTGTCCTTTGTTGATTTATTGATGATAGCCATTCTGCAGATGTGAGTTGGTACTTCACTGTTGTTTTGATTTGCATCTCTCAGATGATTAGTGACTTTGAGCAGGTTTTCATACCTCTCTTGGCCTTCTGAATGTCCTTTTTCGAAAAATGTCTATTTAGGTTCTTTGCTCATTTTTTGATTGGATTGTTTATCTTTCTTTTGTTAAGTTGTATGAGTTCCCTATAAATTTTGGAAATTAAATCCTTATCAGAGATAACATTGGCAAATATGTCCTCCCATGCAGTGGGTTTTCTTGGTTTTTTGATGGTTTCTTTTGCTGTGCAGAAGCTTTTTATTTTGATGTAGTCCTATTTGTTTCCTTAGTTTCCATTGCCCTGGGAGCTGCATTGGTAAGGATATTGCTACAACAAATGTCTGCTATTTTGCTTCCTATGGCTTCTTCTAAGATTTTAATGGTTTCCCACCTTACATTTAAGTCCTTTATCCATTATGAGTTTATTTTTGTGTATGGTGTAAGTTAAAAACTCTCAGCAAAGTGGAATAGGGGGATCACACCTCAACATAATAAAAGCCTTATATGGCAAACCTACAGCCAACATCATACTCAATGAGCAAAAACTAAAACCATTTCACCTAAGAACAGAAACAAAACAGGGATGCCCACTTTCACCACTCTTGTTCAAAGCACGTGAATTTTACTTCTGCTATCCCAGAGAGTTGATAGTCAATATTTTAGCCTTTCAATTATTGTTTCAATTATTGTTTTATATTTAGAAGCATTAATTAAAAACCAAAATTATGTATAAATAATTAAAAATAAAAGCTTAAAATAAATATGTAATTTTGTTAAAAATAATAATATTGTGAGAGGGATGGAAAAAGATATGACCAAGTACAAATCATGTCCTTCGTTACTGGTTAAAAACGTTATATGTTAAGCAGAGTTCCAAAGCAATCAATAGGCTTTGTCATAATTTTAAGGTCAAGAACTTCTTAGAATCTCAGGCAGGAGTTTTTCACACTCAACAAAGCTTGTATGATACAATTGCAATTTCTATTTGTCTAATAAAAATTTACTTGATCATTGTTGATTATATTACCAAAGTAAGGTTCCCACTGAGTTTCTTAAATCCACTTTATAATGTTTAATTATTATACTTTTAATATTGCAATTTTAGAGTAATATTGTTCTTTGGTGATATTGTAAATATCTAAGTTATCTAGAATCTGGTAAGGCAGACTTGACATTGTTTTCTCTGACCCCTAGGCTCCTTTGTGATGAATTTTCCACTTGAGACTTTCATACTATCAATACTTGAAGAGAAAAATCAGAATCCTAATTAAGATATTATTTTCTGTTGATTAAAAGAGACAACTATTAAAGGGGCATCTATTTGTTGGAAAATGAGTCATATTTTATTTTTTATCATCCTAATATATAAAAACCCAGGGTCCATCATGATTGAAGTCTTGACCAAACACCAGGCTGCACATGCAGCAGGCTGAACTGCTGACCTCTTGGGGAGAGAGAGAGGCGAGGCTGATCAGTAGCTACTAAGAGATCAGCAGTTCAGTCCCCTTACCAGCAGCCTGGGGTGGCTGTTGATCAGCCCTGCCTCTCTTATTAGGCCCAGAGATAGGCCTAGAGAGGCTGACTGGCATAGGAACTGACCAATCAGAACCAAATCGGGGTGAACTGTGAGGAGCCAATAACTGCCTAGGAGGCAGAGCTTCTGACACTGACTGGCATAGAAACCAACCAATCAGAACCAAATCTGGGTGAACTGCAAGTAGCCAATAATGGCCTAGGAGGCAGAGCTTCTGACACTGACTGGCATAGAAATCAATCAATCAAAACCTAACCTGGGTGAACTGTGAAGGCAGAACCTAAAGTGGGGGCTAAGGAGAGATTTCAAAGACAATAGCTGTTTGGTGTAAGGTTTAAGAAAGTGTTTCAATTTTTTAATGACTGATTTGGAAGTATAGTGCATATGGCTGGCTATCAGTCCATATATAGGGACTAGGGGCCAGTCCATGAAATTCGTGCACTGGGGAGGGGTCCCTCAGCCTAGCCTGCCCCTTCTAGCATACTAGGAGCCCTTAGGCAATGTTCTACTGATGGCTTAGCCCCATTCCCTGTTGGAGCAGTCTAGCTTCCCTTTGCAGGAGGCAACTGGGCTGATCAGGGGAAGGCACCAGGCATCACCCCGCTGCTGCAGCCACTGCCAGTCACCGAAGCCACCAAGGTATTTTCATCAACATGGACTCCAATCCCTTCACCATTAAAAAATGACAACCTTCTTTAAGCATTTTCAAGATGTGCCTTTCATAAGATATGACATTTCTTTCTTTATTTTTCTTTTTATCATCACCTGAGGATATGTTTCCATTGATTTTTGCCCCACCCCTCTGATCCCAGGCTCAATCCTTCCCAAGCATACAGCCTTTGCCCCAGGCTGTGGGCTTGGGAAGCAGACACCTCTGTCCCTCCGATGGCAAGCTCAGCCCCTTCCCAACCCAAAAAGCTCTACCCCAGGCTGTGGGCTTGGGAAGCAGGCACCCCCACCCCTCCAATGGCAGGCTTGGACCCTTCCCAAGCCTATAGACTCTGCCCCAGGCTTTAGGCTTAGGAAGCGAGTACCCCATCCCTAAGCCTAAAGCCTCCATGGGATGGCCAGCTGAGAGTGACCTGCGTGCCAAGGAGGTTCCTGGGACCCAGGTATGTATGCAAATGAACCACCATCTTTCTTGGGTTAATTTGCATGCTCACTCTGATTGGCTGTGGGCATAGCAGAAGTATGGTCAATTTACATGTTTCTCTATTATTAAGAAAGATTATGTATTTTTGTCTGACAAGAGCATCTCCTTCTGCTGAAAAAGGGTCCCCCAACCCCATTTAAGTAATCCTATCCTATATAATCTATCTATACTAATAAAAGGTATATATGCTAATTAGACCATGTCAACTAGCCATCTTCTGAATGTACAACTTCCATCTGGACAAAGCCATGGTGGTGGGGGCCAAGGCAGAGGCAATTGGGGGCAAGATCAGGCAGGCAGGGAAGGGCCTTTGGGGGTGAGATCAGGACTGCAGAGGAGGGCAATTGGGGGAAATCAGGCAGGCAAGGGCAGTTAGGGATGATCAGGCAGGCAGAGGCAGTTAGAGATGATCAGGCAGGCAGAGGCAGTTAGGGCTGATCAGGCGGGGAGGGAAGAGTAGTTAGGGGTGAGATCAGGCCAGCAGGGGAGAGCACTTGAGAGTGAGATCAGGTAGGCAGAGAAGGGCAGTAAGGGGTGATCAGACAGGCAGAGACAGTTAGGGGCAATCAGGCAGGCAGGCAGGTGAGCAGTTTGGAGATAGTGGTCCCAGATTGCGAGAGGGATATTCAACTGCCAGTTTAAGCCCAATTCTCAGGGATCAGGCCTAAACTGACAGTCAGACAGGGAACCATGCCCCACCCCCTGCACAAATTTCATGCACCGGGCCACTAGTTTCAAATAAAAATTTTCAATGTAAAACATAATGTGATTATAAACCTGGAAGAAGCATTGGATAGGGGTTCTTAATCCAATGTCCAAAAAGTTCTAGGCTAAGAATATCTGTGAATCTAAAACTGTAAGATATTTTATGTTGAACAACATGCTTCTAACTAGAGAATTGAGAGAGAGAGAGAGAGAGAGAGAGAGAGAGAGAGAGAGAGAGAGAGCAAAAGATGGCTCAAAGATGTTCATCCAGGCAACAGAAAAAAAAATGAAACTTGCCATCAGTTGGTAAGGAATGAGTTGCAGTGGATCTGGGAATTTTAAGTAGAGTTGGGCGGGTGGGAATCAAGTATTCAGTTTTGCATGGGGTTAACTTTGAAATGTTTGTGTGATAAATTAAGCCAACCTTAAGTAACAGGACATAGTACAGTAGGAAAAGGAAAAGGAAACAAAAATGAAATGCACTGTTCAGGTAAATAACAATGTCATAAGGATATGTTACAAAAATCCTAGGACCCATTCCTCCTCGGGGGCCATTTATGATTTTGTGCACATGCTAACTTACTTTTTTCCCCAGGCTCATTTAAAGGCAAAGATATATGTTTTGCCTTTGAGAAATAAACCATTTTCTCTCCACATGTATTTTTTGTTGTTGTACAGTGATATATAGTTATTAAATATGGTTATAAATATTTAAACTATTAATGGTTGTGTTACACATTATAAATAGCTTTATGAGCTCACCACGCACTGTAAGTGATATACTCTGGTTCCCCAAGGAACTGTGGGTAAAGTCACTGCCACGGTGGAGGACATAATGTGCATTCACAATGACAAATGAGTGCTATATCAGTAACAGATACTACACTGAGTTTATTTTAGTCGGTAAAATTAGTGGCAAAGAGAGGATATTATGTAAACTGACCTCGTCTAACTGGCAGTACACTAAGACTAAGAAAAAAGTTTAAATTCTTAAGGAGTGAAGGTTACACCAGAGTAACAAAATACTGGGATTTTTAAAATCCTGTAATTAATGTAAAAGAATGTATCAATGACATTAGTTATTCAAGAACCTTACATACCACATTTAGAATTTTTCTACTCTTACCTATTTTTCCTTTTCTGCCTCATTTTTATACTCTTCTCTCTTAGAGAGTTTGCCCCTTCTTGTCTTTAAGGTCACTGCTACAGGTTAAAATTAATGAGTCACTTAGGTAGGCAGCTATATAGTATAAGAGGCAGAAGAGAAGACGGGCCGACTTGACAAAGGTCCGTTTCCTGGCACCAGCTGTGTGGTCCTCCTTGGGCTGCTTACTTTCTCTCCATGAGTCTTGGTTGTGTTACAGATATCCATAACTATCTGTTTTCTCATCTATCGCATAGAAATAAAACACAACCTAACAGCTCTTGTGAAATTAAGTGAATTAATGTAGAGGGTTCCTGAGTAAAACATAATATATTGATAGAATTAATATAATAAAATATAATAATAATTGCCATTTTTCTAATTAAGATAAACATGTGTAAAGGATCTTAGGGTGGTTATATTTTTGGCCCTTCATTATTGAGCTCCTGACTTAAGTCAGGCTCCTCACTGGCTAGTTATCATACATTATCTCTAATTTTTAGAGCAACTCTGAAAAGCAACATCATTTCTTCATTTTGTAAGAACTGAAATTGATAGAGAAGTGATGTGCTCAAAATTACACATATCAAAAGTGACAAAGACAGACCTTGGCCCAGGCCTAGTCTGCCTAATCCCAAAACTTGTGCCCACTTCCTCACCCATAAAGACAAGAGAGGTCAGCAGGATGAGGTCCCTAGACTGAGCAGCCCTGCGCTCTGCAGTCCTATGCCCCAGGCAAGTCCCAGGAATGCAGTGTTCTCATCTACAGGATTACACTACATGGTTTTTAGGAACCCAGGAAAATAATTTCCCGGAATGAGTGAAGATTCTTGGGTCTGTTTGTTTTTTAAAGTGTGGTTTGTTTTTGCAAACTCAGTTACCTAATTAAATCCCTTTGGTGCTCTCAGATTATTCTCACGCAAGTACTGACGTCGACACAGAAAAGGAATTTCCTTAGGTCTACAAAGGCAAGAGAAAGCTGTCTAGAGTACATAAACTGTGTTTGCTCTTTCATTCTGTTCATTACTCTCTTTAAAACCTTCCCCCCATGAAGTAAAATTGCATGTTGCAACAAAGAACACAACATATTTTCATGTAGTTACATTGTTTCAGGTATTTTTAAGACTAGTTTATTAAGTATTTTCAATAATAAGGAATTGTCTTTGAGAAATCATTTCTATATTAAATATAGATAAATAAACTGGATTTAATTCTTCATTTGTGCACAAAGAACATGAATGTCCTCTGGGACTTAAGAAATGAAAATGAATTTATGTTTCCTACTTTCTTGTTTTGTTCATTTGAACTTAGAGTCAATATATCTGGACTGTATCAAACCTCGTTCAGATAGAAAGTTTCTTATATTATCTAAAAGCCATAGTACAAAATTCTTGCCATTTATTTTTATTAAAGCAAAGCCATTCATTAAGTTTTATGGGAATAAAAAGATAAATTAATTGTAGCTCTTACTCTCAGATAGTCTTGAAAAGAGATAATAGTTTTGGTAATGAAATACTATATTCAGAATTGATGATGGGATGAGATTTCAGAATAGATTATTTTATGCATGTTTTTAATACATAAAATTTAAACAAGAAGTTGAACCCTGGCTGGTGTTGCTCAGTGGGTGAGCATCGACCCATGTACCAAGAGGTCATGGTCCAATTCCTAGTCAGGGCACATGCCCAAGTTGTGGGCTCAGTCCCCAAATAGAGGACAGGCAGGGGGCAACATAAGAATATGTTTTTTTTTCTCTCTATCTCTGTCTTGCCCCCTTTCCTTTCCTCTCTCTAAAATCACTAAAAACCTATTTAAAATAAAATGGATAGTTGGGATAAGAAATGTTATTTCTTTTTTATTAATAATGAAAATAGTAGATACAAATTAAAACACTAAATAAATGATCAATAGATGGTTCTTGATGCATCTTTGTAATTTATGAAACTTCTGCCAATTTTGTGATATAGTTCTAATTTCATAAAAACTCTCACATTAACTAAATTAGTATACTGCATTTGAAGTAACACATGAGATTCTGTACAATAAAATAAATATGTTGATTGATTGTGAAACTTAACAGTGCTTAACACTTATTTAGCACTTTATATCCTTAAAGCACTTTACAAACATTAACTAATTAATCATCATGTCACTGATGTCAGAAAGGTGGTAGAATTCCCATTTCTGAGATGAAGGAATTAAATAAAGTGGCTTGTTGCAATGAAAGACTTTAGAAAATCTAAATATCAATACCTCAGAAAAGCTTCAACTAAATGGCTAGAGCAGTGAGTTGGCTATGTATATATGATTTTTTAAAAAGCAATGAAAGTTAATACCATGTTACAAGCCTAGCCACCTTTTAACTATGGTGCTTGCCAACCCATATTTCCTTCCTAGCATTTGCTGTGCCTAAAGACCTATTATGTAGTTAATCTACCTAGTATTTTACACTTTAAAAATATAATTTCTTATAATTAAAAACCCCTGATGAATTAAAAAAAAAGTTGTTTAGGAATTTTTCATTATTCATCATTAATCATGTTTGACAGAAAACATAACTAGTGGAAATACTTAAAAATCATAAAAAACCCACAATATTAACCAAAATATTTAAGTTATCCCAAAGTAAGATGAATTCTTTGTACAATATTGATTTTTAAAAATACCATCAATAAAATTTTACAGATTCTTTAAAAATGTAAATGTTGCTTCTTTCACTTGGCACCCCCACCCTGGCCTCTTTCTTTCTGTCTACCTGAATAAAACTTGCCCTATTCTCATTCCAATTCACCCATGAACTCTTTCCTGATGAGTTAAGGTCTTGAAAGGTTGCCTGATAAGGGAGGGAGAGGTAGGGGATTTACTGGGGCAGAGCCAGCCCCTCAGGGTGGAAGATGTCTGGTAACAATCTTATTACAGAATTGACCATTTTTCAAAGGCCCATCCTGGTTTTATTTTAATTTCTCACTTCCGGCAGTAATATTTTTAATTGAATTTTAGGAGTATGTCAATATGATGATTTGGTGCCAGGTTGCCATAGAGGAAATATACCCCAGAGAACTAACTCTAAAAGCAAAGCAGGTAGATGTATTTTTGCTTCTATGAACTTCATGATTACCTCGGTCCTGAATTGTTCAAAAGTGAGCTCCAAAGCTAAAAGTTCTATAAAAGCACTTCTTTAAAAATGGTTCGTTTATTTAATCACATTAAAATTTTTTTTTTTGATTTTTCAAGTACCAAATATCTTTGTAAATATAAAAAAATCTGGCCTACTTAATTGATTTTTCAAACTCCAGTATTTGTTTTAAATATAAGTATTTTAAGCATGTATACTTATGCACACTACATGAATAAAAGAGAGGGAGAGAAAGAGAAGATAAATTCATTGGAGCATAACTCATCTGAAATTTTTTCGCCTCTTACTTTGCTTTCCTATTTCTTAAAATATCAAATTGAGTTTTGAGATTTGAATTTTTTAATAAAGAAAGGTAATTAATGCATGCTCTAAAGTTCTATTCAATAACTATTTTTATTATTATTATGAAAATTTCTGGAAAAAAATTAGATGTACAGATTTCATAACTACAGAGAAATATATCAAAAGATGTTTTGAAGAAGAAAATACAAAGGGGAGGAAGCAGTTTTTTGGTGTTTGGTTTTATGTATGTGTATGTGTGTTTTTTTTTCCATAAAATCTCAGGAGGTGGTATTTGTGTTAATGAGAAACATTATCTTACTAAAGAATCCTGTTATCCTCATTTCCATTTATATAGGAAATTGATTATTACTTAACTAATAGTCACATGCAAATAGGGATTAACTGAATTCACTTTTCTTCACAACTCAATGACTGTAATTTAGATCTTACTTAGATCTAAACTTTTATTATTTTTTAAGGTAATCATCTTTGTGTTGTTAGAAATAAACTATCAAAGCACCATGCTAATTATAGCTTATTTGTGTGTTGCAAATTAGATAATTAACATTACTGAAAAGTGAATATACAGTGAGCAAAGTTTAAACTCCTGAATTGGAGTCAAGCCTTCTACACAACACAGTGATGAGATATATGCTACTGAATGCCATTGGGTCAGGTGTACTTTGGAAATAATAACTGTAGTTAAGTTCAATATTCAGTTTAACTTCCAAAGAACAGCTTATTCTGATATTTCAATGCACTCACATCTGTGAACTTCTTGCAATTAGTTCTTCTGGTTAAATAAGATATGAGGAGGTGGAAAAACAGAAAGATGTGCATAGCTAGAAAAGCAATTTTTAAAGTAAAATCTCAAAAGTTTTATGATATGCATGATTTGCTTGGGGAAAATATAAAATCAGTATATTAATGGTTTTGGATTAGCTGACTAGTGTATTTAAAAACCTATGGTTCTCACAATAATAATTTTTTTGGGGGGGCAAAAATCTTATTTAGTAGCTTATTTAAAGGAAAATAGCTAGAAATTTATAAAAGGTGTAAACTCAATTCACTCCAATGCAATTTTAATTTATAGTGAGGTAGTCATGTAGAATCAGAGGCATGTTTGGGGGAGCAATGCTTAATCGGTGGTCTTTATCAAAAGTATTGGAAATAGGACATGGCTTTGGCTGTTTGCATATCAAATATTTATTAAGTAGCTATTATGTAACAGAGATTATACTACAATCTCAATTACATAAAAGTTTTAAAGACTAGACAAACTCTCCCCTCAAAAAGAACATGCAGGTATGGGAGACAGAACAAATATATAAACAGGAAAAAAAATAAGTTAAATAAACACTGTGATAAATGCTTAGAATGGAAAAACTGAGTGTTGGTATAGCACTAAAGTTAAAAGTTTGATGAATAGTAAAATTTGATCATGCAAGAAATATGTCATTTCAGACAGATATTCCAAGATGCAGAAGAGCTTAATGTGACCAAGGAGCTGAAGTAAGTTTCTATTTGTTTTTCTTTTATTATTCTGTCGTTGGACACTCTAATTTCCAGGGCCCAAGCTGGAGAATCTAAGGCAGGTAGAAGAGATTGTTTTCTTCCTGCACTACCTTATTTTGTTTGCTCAGAAATTACAGTGAGGTAGAGCAAAAAATGAGGGCATGTCTAAGGACAGATGGGGCTCATTGGTGTAGACACATACAGGACACATTGGAAAGGGAAATGCTGGGAATACAAGGCAGAGGACATATTGTTAGCCACAAAATAGTACCAGAATGTCACTGGTGATTGGACCTTGGTTCAGCAACCTCAGTACTTGAGTTCTGGCTAAGAATTCATGGCAAAGGTTCAAATACAAGCAAAGGTTTATTTAGTAAGTCACAAAGGTAGAAGAAGCGAGCCATGAAAGGAGTCAGTTTGATTGGGTGGGCTCAGGAAACAAGTTACAGAGGCAAAAGAAAGAAAGACAAAGCTATGTATGTGCATAGAAGAAGAAAGGGGTAGGAAAAGTGAAGGTATGCTTGAGAGAGAATACTAGGTCCTCTGTCCTAAGAGTTTTTATCCTCTCTCTAAAGGTGGTGATTTTAGGGAATGTCCCAAGGGAGGACCTCAATGGAATATATATCAGCTTTCCAGCTGTATTTTTTCAGGGTCATGGTCTATACTGACTGGTAGGTGCCAGGACAGGGGTCATTAGTCAACGGAGCTGGTCCTGATGTCAGCCATGGCTTTGCCCCACCTGGACTCGCTGCTTTTCTGGTCATGGAGCATAAACACAACTGAGACCTAGATATTAACTCTGGTTTAATCACAACTCTGTCTCTGTGGTCAACAGATGTGAAGTTTTGTTCCGAAGATTATTTGATGCCAGCCAGAACCTCAGTGTCCTTAGGGCTTAAGGAGTAGCTGTGCAAGGGTTTTTATGGGAGTCTTATGAGGCTATTCTCTGGCCCCCTTGTTACTCCTCTAAAGGGGTCTAAAACTGCATGACTAGCCATATGACACAGGAGGGACGGGGTCCTTGTTTTCTCAGTTTTGCCTGATGGTAGGCACCCAGGTTTCCTCCCTGGTGATATTCCACACCTGGCCTGTTGTTTCTACTGTGCTCCTATCTAACTGCCTACTACCACATCAGACTAGTTCAGGACTATCGCATGGCTCAGGGAGAACAATGTGACAAGGTCCTGATATTTGCCATAGTGTATCGCAGACCAAGCTTTATGTGAAGGTCTCAGACTCTGAAGAAGATTCAATCCTATGAAATGCTAAAGGGTGTTTCAGATTTTTTAGAAGAATATTAAGGTCTTCAATCATTAGGTTACTCCAACTTTGCATAATGTAGCCCTAGTGTCTCATCCAAACTCTAAGAATCCCTGAAGTAGCTTTCTCATAGGCCAAATGTCCTGGTGAGTCAGACATGGCAGCACTCTACAAAAATTCCAGATAGGGTCTGACCCTAAACAGAAAAAAACATTACACAAATTTGTTATGTGGGTAGTTTGTTTCAAGAGGGTCATCATCTTTCACATCCTTTTCTCACTTTCAGTCTTCCCCCTATTCATCCATGCACTCAGTAGCCTCCACTAAATAGTGTCTCACTCTTTTTCATCACGCAACTGAATAATGCATAGAACTCCTAATTGCCCTTTTTCTCTCCCCATAAGAAAAAAATGCATCCACTGCCCATTCCTTCACAGATAATCTAATAAACTACTAATTTTTCTAGATAATCTAATAAACTAATCTATGTTCAAACTGATAATGGTTTAACTCAGAGTGTTAATAGCACCACGCTGGTGAAACTTGGTCTAACCACAATGTTCAGTATGCTAGTAACAGCAGCTCCTTGTAATAGAGAGAAATCCCTCTACACCCTTAAAATTAGACCAAATGGAGGATTGCCTTGCCTTGCTCACAATGAACTTGAGGCCTTGGTGGTTGGCTTCCCAAATTATGAAATGCTTGTTCTAAAAAAAAAGGTTTGCCTCAAATAAAGAGAAAGACTTTAAGTCATCATGTGAATACAGAGAGAGAAAAATTGTTACTAGAAAGAAAGCAAAATCTTTCATCTATGACCCAGTGTCCCAGAGAGTGGAAAACATTTACTCTGAAAATTCCATACACAGGTCAATGTACCACAAAGCCAAGAGTGGTTTTTAAAAACAATAACATTAACCATAAGCCACCCAAGAATCAGAGACACCTTCCCTATAGACCAATTTTTTCCCTCACATGCTCATTTTCAAGGCCACATGGGTTGAGGGAAAATCGTACATCCTGCTAAAGTGGTTTTCAGTGTGTATGTATATGAATGTGTTTTAGTCCTAACATATTTTCCTATCAGTAAGAATAAAATTTGAAAAATAAGTAAATAAAAAGAATGTCAAACAAAAGAAGGAAAATTTTCCACCAGCTTTAAAATTTTAGAAAGAATACTTAGAGAGTAAGCTTTATTTTGGCTATCTGTTCTTTAAACCCCATTACCTAACTAAAGGGGGTTTTGTTCAAAAAGGAAATAAATAACTTTATTATAAAATATTATAATACTGAAGAATAATTATGCATCCAACCTTTTATGCATCCAATATTTGACTATTTCCTAGCCAATGCATAGTGTTCATTTCTTTCAAACTTTGACTTCAAAAGGGCTACCTTTGACCACTATAAGCCATTCAATGTTGTTGCATTATACCAACACTAAAATCCTGATTCACAAAGAATCGTGCAAGAACGGGCCTTCCTTCCCCTGACTGCCAGCAGCCCCTCACTCTGGCTGAAACTGCCTTTCCACTTTGGCCCAGAGCTGCCTTTCGCCTTCCCATACTGCCCAGAGCCCTGGAACAGCTGGGATGGTGCGGAACACCTGCATCATCACCATGGTGACGATACAAGCATCCCATTTCACCCCTAGCCTGTGTATATAAATTAACCCTCCATCTTTGTTAGGTTAATTTGCATACTCACTCCTGATTGGCTGGTGGGCATTGCGAAGGTATGGTCAATTAACATGTTGCTCTTTTATTAGGTAGATTGCAGCCTTTTCCCCCAGTTGCTCTATTCACTACATCTCTCCCCATGCAATGTCTCATTCAATTTTCTGCATCTAGTATAGATTTTAACATAGTAACATTAAAAATATCCAATGAAAGAATAAGCAAACATATGACTAAAAGGATGAATGAATAAATAAATGAACCAAGCCATTAACTGCCATAAATTCAAATGAACAGTTGTTTAGATAAATATTATCTGCTGATTTGAGAACTAGTTAATATGGAAATAGAAAAAAATCCTGTAAGTTATAGAGTCAGTTTTTAGTAATGTCATTAGTCAAACAACTCTCTCCCCTATATACATGCTAGATCATTTTTCTGACCAGAAATAATCCATTTGGTATATTAAACTAGTCATTTTCTAAGCAATACCCTGAATGTATAAAAAACTCATGCAATGTTTGACTCTTTTAGAATCAGAGATCATTTGAAGCTTTGGAGAGTAAAAACTTCCCTTCAAACTATTGCAGTAAACAAGGTGTTGCTCTTCCAATTTTGCAGATTCATAAGAGAAAATGATTATATTATATTTATATTATATTTTGACAATATTATTAATGCCAAATGATCTTGTGAGGTTGTTACATTCAATGAA
Organism: Antrozous pallidus; assembly: GCA_027563665.1. Lineage (NCBI taxonomy): Eukaryota > Metazoa > Chordata > Mammalia > Chiroptera > Vespertilionidae > Antrozous > Antrozous pallidus. Next base: position 91,832,286 of record CM050514.1, read on the forward strand.
GCTTCCTTATTTATTCTCTGTTTAATAAATTGCTATTTTGAAGGTATCCTATATAATAAAGAGCTCATATGCAAATGGTCATCACACCCTCACGCTGTCACATAGTAATGGCTCAGACATTCAACACTGGGGAGAGAGGAATGGGGATCAACCAGGAACAAATGAGCTTGCAAGAGAGGGATGGGGACCAGCCAGGCACAAATATACTCACGGTAGAGGAATGGAGACCAGCCAGACTATGGCCCAGGAGAGGGACAAGCTCTATGATCCCAGGTGCCTGCATCTTTGGCCCAAGCGAAACTGCCCACCCATGGACCCCTGCAGTTGTGGCTGGCCCAGGAAAAGCTGCCCTGGATCCTGGGTGTCTGTGGCCAACCAGAGAGAGGGAAGCCTGGGTCTTCTATGAAGACTTTTCTAATAAAAATATATTGAATTTAAAGCTTGGGAGCAATCTAAGAATAAAATAACCCATCTCAACCTGAATTTCTCCTTTATTACCCACTTCTTGTAACCCACATCTATACATTTTGAGAGATAAAAAGTTCAAATATACCAATCTAGACAGTTAGACTCCAAAATCTTGGCATTTATTTTTAAGCTAGGTATATAAGTAGATCAATGATACTAGTAGATATGTCAAAGATAGAATGTTGATAGGTAGATATAGATAGATGATAGCTAGATACATGACAGATAGATGATAGATAGATAGATAGATAGATAGATAGATAGATAGATGCATATACACTGAGTGGCCAGATTATTATGATCTCTGAACATATAATAATCTGGCTACTTAGTATTAGAGGCCTGGTGTATGAATGTATACATGGGTGGGGTTCAGCCAGCCTGGACAGAAGGAGGGAATATAGACAGTTGTCTAGCTGCCTTCTGGTTGAACTCCTAGTTGTGGGGACAATTTTCATATTAGCTTTTTATTATATAGGATATACACTGAGTGGCCAGATTATTATGTATTCAGAGATCATAATAATCTGGCCACTCAGTATATATGATTAAAGTCATTTAAAGTAACAGAGGTCCAAGTGCTCATCAGAAGATCAGTGGATAAAAAAGCTGTGGTACATTTACACAATGGAATACCATGCAGCTTTTAAAAAAAAAGAAAAAGGATCTCTTACTCTTAGAGACAGCATGGAGGGACCTACAGAGGATTATGCTAAGCAAAATAAGCCAGTCAGAGAAGGACAAGTATCATGTAATCTCACTTAAATATGGAATCTAATGAGCAAAATAAACTGACAAACAAAATAGATCCAGAAACCTTGAAGCATGCAGCAGACTGATGAATTTCAGAGAGTAATCAAAGAATTTATACACATACTAGGGGCCCGGTGCATGAAATTCGTGCACTGGGGGGTGGGTGATCCCTCAGCCCAACCTGCCCCTCACACATACTGGGAGCCCTGAGGGGATGTCATACTGACCACTCACCCCCAGCCTGCCCAAGGCCTAAAGCCTCTGGCAGAGGATTTAGGCCTGGGGCACCCAGTGATCACCCTGCAATGGGGCCAATGACTGGCTCCTCCCTAGCCACGCCCCCCGGCCGGTGCCTTCACCCCAGCCAGCTCGGACTCGGCTAGTGCAGGCCTTGGCCCCAGCCCCCCAGCCTGGGCTGCACACTCACTGGCTGGCTCTGCCCCAGCTCCTGATTGGCTCAGTGGGCATGGCTTGTGGGTGTGGCTTGATCGGAGGTATGGTCAATTTGCATATTACTCTTTTATTAGATAGGATATTCATACTGATGAACAGAAAAGAGTGCAGCGAAGGCCTGGAGAGGGAGAGGAAATGGGGGAAGGGGTTCAATGGAGGACAAAAGGATGACATCCATAATACTTTCAACAATAAAGATAAATTTAAAATAAATAAAATAAAATAAAATAATTAATTAACAGAAGTATACAAAGAGCCTTCTTGGCCACAGTTTCCCTAAGAAAGTTTTACAGGAGGTCTTTTTCATCAAGGCCTTGAAGAACTTGTTAGATTTGAATAGGCAGAAAACTGAAGAAAAGCCTTTTTAACAGGAGGAAGGGTATGTGAAAAATTTCAGAAGAGGAAAATAGATAAATGTAGGTAAGTATTAGCAGGAAGAAAGATGCCCAGCAACAGGAGAAAAATAAAATTAAGGTCATAAAGTGTCTGTTGATGAAAGAACTCCAATGCTAAATAAATAAAATTAGTACTTTCTGAGATAAGCTTTAAGACACTCTGGGTTCTTAATTATGGGAGCGAAATTCATTTGTCAGCAGGATTCACTTCTCATTTTTCCTCTCCATCTAAATCATACTTTTTCAATGCAAAAAAACAGGACCACTTGGAGGTTATTTGCAGATATCATTTAGAGGACAAAAATTTCCAAGTAACTAAATCCAACCAATAAAGTCTGAATTTAATTATATGAGGAAAAATCAAAACTTGTATAAAACAAAAAATAAATGTTACAACTGGCACACAGTAATATAGAAAAACTCACTAGTGAAAAAGGACATTTTTTTTCAGGCAATAAAACTTAGGCAATACTTATGTGGTGGAAAATATCAACCTACATCCACTTTGCCAGTATTATGGGGTAGTTTTAATTATCAAGACTCCGGAGACTTCCCTCATGTAAGGAAAATATTACCTAGAGATATAGAATATCAACTTTCACCTTATATATTATAATACATAGACATTATTTTCATAGGTTTCAACATGGAAGAAAATCTTTCCAAACAAATTACTTTGCAGTTATGAATATTTTTCTGTATATCTGAAGCCAACTCAATAATTCTGAATGCTTTGAGAAGGGAAGCACAGGAAATTCTTTCATCCGTGTTGGCATGTTTCCTCTTCTGCACCATAACGTTGCACTGAGTACTGGTTGGGTAGTCACGATGGCTGTCCCTCCACAAACGACAGCCATCACTATATGAGGCCAGGTTCAAGTAAAAGGTTCTCAGATCAGGGACTGACCTTGGTAAAACTGACTGTAGTAAAATTGAAATGCCCTTGTAAAATAATACAGAAGCAAAAATGTACATTTGTTTGGGTTAAAAATAATTTCCTATGGCCCTGGCCAGTGTGGCTCAGTTGGGTGGGTGTCATTCCAAGCACGAAAAGGTTGCTGGTTCGATTCCCAGTCAAGGTCCATGCCCAGGTTTCAGGCTTGATATGGTGGAGGCCTGTAGGAGGAAGACTGTTAATGTTATAGTCTTTCAATGGTGTTTCTTTCTCTCCCTCTTCCTTTCTCTCTCTAAATATCAATTCTAAGAAGTTTTTTTAAATAATAATTTCCTATGATAACAGTTTCTCACTGGATACCAATAGCATATTGCATGTATCTAACATTCACCAAATGAAACATTATTTGAACTCTGTTCTCCACATACTATTTCTTTACCATTGACTTATTGTATAGTCTCAGAATTTAAAATCATGTTTTAAATGTCTATAATACCTGAGGATATCAACCAATATTGAGATGAAATTATTCCCGGAGAGAATATTTTGTTCTATTGATTAGTAAAGAACTTAAATCTAATTAGGTTTGTCTGAGAGTCTACACCAGCTTATATAAATAAAAAGTTTAGTAATTAAAGTACCAAAATGGCATCATTTAAAAAACACTTTTACATTATGACAGAAAACTATACCTACTTCATAGGATAAAATTGTCACACAATGTCTTAAATTTAGTACATGTTCAATCAATACTCAACCATTAAAGATGTGTTATTTAATAATGTACTATGGGAAAACAAAGGAATCAAAGTCAGATTAATATTATTTATTTTCAGTGTTATATGTATTTCAGGAATAGAAAAAGAAATTTTATTTTCCATGTTAAATGGGTAGGTTATAAGTTTAGGACACACTAGAAATAAAAATATTATAAATAAGTAAACTACTTTGACCTATAATCATTTGAATATTTTTTCTGACCCTAATGGAAATTTATATTTAACAATCAAAGATTATTTTAGAATGTATTCTAAAAATAAACTTCCAAACTTAAAAATAATAATTTAGAAATAGAATTTCTCTTCACTTTATTCTGACAAAAATGATTACAAACATATTCTTATTTCACTTTCAATTTAGATACATATTTTATTTTAAAACCAGTCTCTCTAGTTAGTGTTCCTTGGGAGAATTATTAAATAAATAAATTTCAGATGCAGCTGTTAAGATACCTCGTCTACATTGAATTTACACATTTCAAAAGTAACTAATATCTGCAATACAAGGCATCTGTCTTTGAAATTTTCCATGAGGCTCTGCTTTTTGCCCATGATGCCTCAACACATCTTTCTGTTCTGGCCAATTCCGAGGGACTCTTGTGATACTTCAGTTTTAACTGCCGTATAGATTATAAGTACCGTACAAACTTCATATAAATATGCACAAGGATCTTCTATCACACACCCTTAAAGAAAGCTCGGAACAATTACAGTAGAAAGCACTGTGTTAGTATCTTCAATCAAAACCATTTGAACTAACAGTATGCTGAAAGCTGTGACAGGGTATCATTTTTATAGAAAAAGTTTTCTAAACAGAGCATTATTAGCAAAGGAAGTACACACATAATTTGTAGTTCTTAATAACTACTTAATACATTTAAAATAAATAAGGAAACAAGGTTTTCCAGAGGATACGGATGTATAATATTTTTCAAATGTCAGGAAAGGTTGAGTTGAATAAAAAGAGTGGGAATGAAATTAAATTTGCAAACTAGGGAAGGAGTAGCAATTTAAAAGAGAGACATTAAATATTTTTAGGAGGTAAAAATCATCAGATCTTTCCTCCTGTGATCTACCAGCCACCAGTGATTTATCTACTAAGGAAGCATTACCAATTTGCAAGACAATATAAGTAAAAAAATTTTGGTGTAAGAATCAAAATGGTATTGCTCTTGGAACTTTTAGAAGGCAGTTGCTCCCCCCGCCCCCACCAAGCCAGCAGGGGAGAGCAGTTGGGGGTGAGATCAGGCCAGCAGGGGAGGGCAGTTGGGGGCATTGGGCTGGCAAGGGAGGAGAGTTGGAAGTGAGTGGGCTGACACAGGAGTAGTTAGGTGTCGATCAGGCCTGCAGGGGAGCAGTTATGGTGTGATCAGGCTGGCTGGCAGAAGCAGTTAGGGCAATCAGGCAGGCAGGCAGATGAGCAGTTAAGAGCCAGCAGTCCCGGGTTGTGACAGGGATGTCTGACTGCTGGTTATGTGACTCCAGGCAAATTTACCCTAGACTCTTTCTCTCTCATCCCCTACATTTAATAAATTGTCAGGTAGAACATGGATATCTGAGGAATGTCAAACATCAGTTTCTACTACAAACTTTACTATAATCATACACAACATCAGCACAATCTCCTTTCAAAAATAAGTTATCTAGAGATATTTTTTATTTCATATCTGATTGCTCTTCTATTCCTTCTAAATATTCTCTCTCACATCTCACATCCTCAAAGAATTCTCTCTGCCTATACACTACCTACATTGTTCAGTATTTCTCCCTGCCCCTCTTCCTTTCTTCACCTCACTGCCTTCTTTCTCTAGATTTATATCTTCAATATTTTTTAAATTTTAAATAAAATCAGGTCACTTTGATGTTTGACATTCCTCAGATATCCATGTTCTATAGAAAAAAGTCTACTGATCCTATACATAGTCCACACACTTGACTAAATCAATCTCATTCTTCATTGTTCTTCCATACACCTCTAAACATATTGAGATTACAACGGGTACCTAAAGATATAATGCTTTTGATTGTGTTTGGGGGGGGGGGAGAGAAAAAAATGTCTTTTTCTTCCAAGTGCTTAACACATTCTCACTAACAGATATGCAGCTCATTTATCACCTCATCTGTGAAGCCTCCTGCCCCTACCTCATGTCAAAGATCTTGCTCTTTCCTCTATCAGAGAACATATCACTGTAATGACCTGTTATAAGTGCTCCCACAAAAAGACCTTGAGTGCCTTAAGAACAGGAATGTTCTACCCAGTTTTGTATATGAATGCCCAATGTCTGCAATAGCCATTTGTTAAATAAGCATTCTAGGCCTGGGGGAGTGGAATAAACATTGTCTTAGGTTCAGTTGCCTTGAAGCAAACCCTAGAATTGGATTTTCATATAAGGGATTCATTGGGGAGTCTCCTGAGTGCACTCAGGAGAAACAAGCAGTGCAGTGAGTAATGGGCAATGGCCAAGAGAGAAGCGAAGCAAAGGTGCACTGTTAGTTGAGTCCTCACTTAAGCCTAATCTCGTGGGGCTCTCTGGAGCATGACTAGCCTACCAGAGTTTTGTCCCTGTGAGGCAAGGGGCCAGGCTTTTTGGACCTCTGTATTAGCCATCTGCCAAGGGTTGAGGACAATGATGGTGGAAAGCATGGACTCTCACTCAACTCCATCTGCAGCTGATCTCAGTCAAAGAAAGGAAATTCCCTGTAAAAGGAAATGACTGTGAGTCTCTGGTAACCATCAGTCACCACAGCTGAACCATGGGTACCTGCTTGCAGCTGGGAGGAATCAGGGTAAAGCACCACCAGTTTCTACTACAAACTTTACTACAATCATACACAGCATCAGCACAATCTCCTTTCAAAAATAAGTTATCTAGAAATATTTTTTATTTCACATCTGATTGCTCTTCTATTCCAGTAATTCATAGCTCCACACTCTCAGGAATTGGCTTCTTAACCTGTCATATTTGGATGACTTCCATTACCTGAAATATACATAACTATTCACTCTGCCAAGCCACACCAAGGGTTTTAGTGAAATGTAAGAGGGTTATGCAGGAGTGTGGTGCACAAGTTCTCTTTCCAAGGACACTACTAAGCAGATCAAACAGAAGAAAGTTGGATTTCAACATCCAGTGCAAACAACACATTAATATAATTTGACTGGACACCACGTCTCCAGCAAATATGTACTAAGAATATCTTTTTAGACTATTTATTCCTTATCTATACTAACAAAAGTCTCGGTGGTATCTCACCCTCGTGTCATCACAAGATGGCCACCCCCACATTGTCACAAGATGGCCACCACAAGATGGCTGGCAGGAGAGGGCAGTTGGGGGTGAACAGGCCAGTAGGGGAGAGCAGTTGTGGGTGATTGGGCCAACAGGGGAGGGCAATTGATGGGGACCAGGCCTGCAGGGGAGTGCAGTTAGGGGAGACTAGACCAGCAGAGGAGGGCAATTGGGGTGACCAGGCCAGTAGGGGAGGGCAGTTGGAGGCAATCAAGCCTGCAGGGGAGGGAAGTTAGGGGCAACCAGGCCAGCAGAGGAGGGCAGTTGGGGGTGATCAGATTGGCAGACAATGGCAGTTGGAGGTAAGATTTGGCTAGCAGGAGAAGGCAGTTGTGGGTGACTAGACAAGCAGGGGAGGGCAGTTGGGAGTGATTTGGCAGGCAGGGGAGGGAAGTTGGAGGTGATCTGGCTGGCAAGCAAGGGCAGTTGGAGGTGATCAGGCCAGGAGGGGAGCAGTTAGGGTCAATCAGACCAGCAGGGGAGTGGTTAGGGGGTGATCAGGATGGCAGGCAGAACTGGTTAGGGGCAATTAGGCAGGCAGGTGAGCAGTTGGGAGCCAGCAGTCCTGGATTGTGAGAGGAATCCCGGATTGCAGAGCAAAGCCCTCCCCCCCCCCCAGTGCACAAATTTTGTGCACCGGGCCTTTAGTATTTATCATAAATATTTCTTTATTTCTTTATTTTTATTCATATTTCTTTATTTTTATTACTTTTCTTTTCTTTTATGTTATATCTGATATTTGGTCCTCATAAACTTCACCACACATTACAATAAATACATGAGAGGTCACGAAACATGCTAAAGACCATATAAGGCTATTACTAGTAAGTCTGTGTGAGGCTATATAGTCTTCCCTGGACACTTGTTGGCATATCATTATATTCCTAGCATTCATCCTAGGATAGAAGCATTTTAAAAGTTTGTAGCCCATGAAAATATTATTGTGAATAAGACATTTGTTAATATTCATGCAACATTTATACACACATTCCCACACATGGATAGACAAACAAAACAATTGGAAATTATCTTTCCACCATGTTTTAGTATCTTTTCAGAATTACTGAATTTTAATGAACAACTATTTCAAATATTTTCTAAAAGGAGGTTTCTGAACACACTGAAATAAAATATTTAAGTCCCCAAAGGAATTTTTCTCCTGGATTACAAATAAACAGAGAAATTGAAACAGAAAATTCTTGCTAATATACAGTTTTAATCACTAGAAAATGCAAAGTTGCGTGTAGCAATAAGAAGCTGCTGATCTTTGAAAATTTGATTTTGCACATATCCTGTTTATTGTATGAGATTCTGATTACACATTCCTGTTATGATCACCACATCATAATGAGAGAATATTGCTTGCTTAAAGCTAATTGGGAGAAATGTTTGTAAAAGTCCAATATCATCATGTGGCACTCGGCAATTGTTACAAAAGGTACACAGCAAATGTCAATGGTGGTCATGTGTAACTGAGAGCAGAAAAGAGTGTCTATTAATTCATGAAAATTTGGCCCCACTCCAAGTATTTTTACAATCCATAGACTATTTTTAAGAAGTTCTCATATTGAATCACACATTGAAAATGGAGAAAACAACTAAGTGCATCCAATTCAGGTAAGAAATTAAAGATAAGAAAATTCAGGCAGCCCACTGCAGTGTGGTTTGAACAGATAATAATGGAAAATGCCCAAACCCTCTGACTGTAGAAAAGTCTGAACATTTGCATTTTGCTTCAATTTATTCTTCAGGCACTATATTAACACACAGGGGATTACTATTATAATTTTCATTAACAGTGAATGCTCTAGATTCCAGTTTAACACATACTGTATTATTGAAACCTTGATTTCTAATTTTTAATGGTTGACAAAGTGATTATATGCTTCTCTATACAATTTTTAAAATGACTTATTAAGCCAGTTAGATAGAAAAGAAGTAATTTAGTAATAAGAACCCAAATCAGGTTGTTTCTACCCAGAAGAAAGAAGGAGATGGATGAAGTACAATAAAATTAGCTGGATAATTCAGACAAATAAATTTTGACATATTGATACTGAGACAAGTTGTGGAATGGATAGAGCTTAGAAAAAGTTTAGTTGGATAAATTGAATTTCAAATAAATGGAGATTTCGTTTTAATCATTTTATGAAAACATTTTTAAAATATACTATTTCTTACTGTGTTTAAAGAAACCAAGCATACTGGTCTTTTTTTTTTTTTAATGAATTAGGGATTATTTTGTAGATGCAAGATATTTTCCTGTATTTGAATTTTTAAAATTTATCTTGACTGATCAAATACATTTAAGTGTTGCAAAGAAGCATGCTCTGAATTTTTTAAGTAAGTATGATTTTTCTCTTTTGCTACATGTCTCCACAATTCAGTATGTTTTGTGGTCAGTGTTTCTTCCCTCTTTTACACATGGCAGCTTTTTCAACCTTGATATTTTTACACAGAAGCTAACATTGCTCCTGGTTTCAGGTGCCATTTCTCTCATCTATTTCTCCTCTTGTACTCACATCATTTCTTTATTTCACTCTGCATTTCTTACAGGTTTGCACAGATCTTCACTTTCATCTGATAAAAGCTGATTTTGAAGCAGCGCCATATATGTGAAGGCTGATTCTTTTCTCTCCTATAATTTTTTGCAGTAACTTTATATATATATATATATATATATATATATATATATTTGATTTTTTACAGAGCAGAAGGGAGAGGGATAGAAAGTCAGAAACATCGGTGAGATAGAAACATCGATCAGCTGCCTCTTGCACGCCCCCTACTGGGGATGTGCCTGCAGCCAAGGTACATGCCCTTGACCGGAATCGAACCCGGGACCCTTCAGTCCACAGTCTGACGCTCTATCCACTGAGGCAAACCGGTCTCGGCTGCAGTAACTTTTAAAGCAAGTTTTGTAATGTTTATGCTCAGTAGCCTTATGTGCATATTATTTCTTTATTATTTTTATTATTTAAGACAATTGAGAATGCTTAATACCTGAGGGGCTTTGTCTACATTGACTAATTTCTTACCTTTTATAATAATGTAAATGTGTGCTTTCCTCCAAGGGCCTTAACGTATTGCTGAAAATTTTCTCTAAATAATGTTAATTTTTTTATATAAATGTTTCCATGATATTGATGTTTCACATCAAAATATAAAAATACTTATGGAAAATTCCTTTCCCTTAATTGTATTGCTTGTATCAAAAGAAAGTTATTTCTAAAAGACTTTTCTTTGGCATGAATTACTCGGAAATCTTACTTAAGTTAAGAATTTATTGCACACCAGTCACATCCTGAGGACTAACCTAGATGTCATTTAAAAGTAGGGAAATGATCCAAAGCCACATTAGAGATTTTTAAGAAATGCCAAAATAAGATCATTTCCTTAGAGGTAGTGTTTGCTTTAAAGAAGTTATATTGCATTATTTATATTGGCTGAATAATTTATTGGTTGAGATTTCAGAATATTAAGACAGTCATTAGCCATTAGGAGAAAATACAGAATTCATCTTATTGAGACCAAAATAGCATTTTTTTAGGAACTGTTAAAAGATAAACTGAGGTACATTAACAATTTTAAGAGTTTATTTGAGCATAAACCTATTTCAATTGGGCAGCACCAAATTGGAAGTGGTTAGGAGTTCTTGGCCAACAAGAACCAGGGGAAAGACTTATACAGAGGAAGTGTGGAAGCAAAGAAAGGAAATTATTGGATTGTCTATAGTTTAAAGTCTTGTTGACTGTGACTGGTTGTCCTCAGCATTTTTGGTTTTGTAATCCTGGGGCATTTACAGGCTTAGATTTTGTGTTGGTTTACTTACATAGGCCCCAGGGCATTAGAGCCACCTCAGTCAAATAGCCTCTTAGTTTAATCAATTTAACAACATATAGGTATGTTGATGGGTTTCATGTCACATCCTATATAATAAAAGCCTCATATGCTAAGGGTCTGGTCGTCCTGTCTTCCAGTCTTCTATTCAACCAATCAAAGCATAATATGCTAATGATATGCTAAAGCCACTGAACTGCCTGCTATGATGTCCACTGAACACCAGGGGGTAGATGCTCTGACTGGTAGGTTAACTTGCTGCTAGAGTCCAGCTGATCAGGACTGAGTGAGACAGGCCAGATATACCCTGGAGCCCTTTCTCAGTCCCTCCCCAGCCAGCTAACCTCCCGCTTCCCTCTCCAGCTTGGATTGTGCACCTGTGGGGTCCCTCAGCCTGGCCTGCATACTCTTGCAATCTGGGACTCCTCAGGAAATGTCACAGAGCTAGTTTCAGCCCGATCCCACAGGCCAGGCCAAGGGACCCCAATAAATTATTCAGCCAAGTTGTACCACCTTAACATACTTATTGTCGTTTGATTTCTCTCTACAATCTATGTACTCTCCTTATTATTAATCTCTTCCTTCCCACTCTCTTTGGCTAACTTAGGTCCACTTTAGCAGTTATTTCTCTGAGATAGCTTCCAGATGCCTCTCCCTGAATCCAGGCTAGAGCAGACAGCATAACCATCCTAAGAATTACATTACAATCATGACCTTCTGAGCAGTGTCTTCATTTCATAACCAGCACAACAAATCAAGATTGAAACCCTTCCTGAAATGCACACTATTAACAATTTACTTAGGATTAGATTTGGTTTCCATAAAGAAAAAGCCAGGCTAATATATACATAAACTTTTACCTATATTAGTACAAGACTTAATTTTTAAGAATGTAAAAGATATAATTCTGAGCACAAAGTAGAAGCTAACATTTATCAATAAGGATCTTGCAAGAATACATATCAGGGAAAAAAGAGGGTAGGGGATGTTAAATGAGGAGGGATAAGAGAGATGCATGGGAAATATTACTACCGAGGTTGCTTTTACCACACTGTGTTTAAATGTAGAGGGAATACATTTCATTTTCAACTGAATCATTTATATGTTAATAAGGTATCTAGAGCAGTGATGTGGCTACCAATGGAATTAATCACATGTTTTCTACTTAATCCAAAGACACTATGGGATATGCAAATATTCAAATGTGATATTAATTGAAGCAAAATAATATGACTTTGCAAAAGTGGTCAACCAGAAATTAATGTTTGTATATCCTAAAAGCCCATTGTTTGGAAATAATATTGCAATGAGGGGACAGGCAGAGACTTGATTCTACCACAAAGTTAAGGATAAAAATCTTAGTCTCTGAAGAAAGACCCTGAAGAATATAGTCAAGTCAAAAATAAATGAGAAAGTTAGAGAATATAAAAATAAGAGTGAATATTGACTCTAGTTTACTACTGATGATGTATGGAATATTTATGTGAAGCTGATATGCATAGTAGAATCCATAGAAATACATAGTATGAATAATATGAAATCTTTAGAGGAGTCACACATGTCTATATGAACAGCAATATGAAAAAATGAAGGACAAATAATAGATACAGTTTTTCAGAAATATTCCCAGAGACGTTTAACTTCAGATTAGAATTAGTATGAGAATATATATATATTTATGTGGCTAGATAATATATGCATACTCACAAGCATATATCTTAAACTTCACAGATAATTTCTATTAAATATGGCATAAATCTTTTAAAGTTCAAGGACATAGCAAAATCTACTCATGCAGTCGCTATTCAGATAAATTTATATCTGTACCATGAACTCTTAATCCCATAGTCATCTGTCTCCTTTGACTTCCAAAATTTACTAGTAATCATTAGTGCATCTCTGATTCCCTAGTCTACGGTTCTCTTGTCAATTTACTAACCTAATAGTAAAGACTATTAGCCAAAGCTCATTTATAGTCTCCTAAGTTACTTCAAGCATCAATCTTTCTTCTAAATTGTTTACCACACCTGCAGAAGATAAGAATAGAGAGGTATTGTATGTCTGCCAATCTAGGAGAGTCTTGAACTCATAGAATAAGCAATTTAAATATCTCCTTAAGAATCTAGCCACAGACGGCAGCATAGGTAAATGCTATACTCACATCCTCCCACAACCACATCAAAACTATAACTAAATTATAGAACAACCATTATTTAGAAGCACCTGAAATCTAGCTGAATGGAAGTGCTACAACTAAGGATTTAAGGAAGAAGCCACATAGAGACTGGTAGGAGTGGTAGAGAGGCAAAATGGGCTGGTCCTACCCCCACATATGGAACATAAAAATTAAGAGGAATAGCTTGGTTGTGGAAGTCCCCTCTGAGGAGCATGGAGTCTCAGCCCCACACCAGGCCCCCCAGGAACAGGAAGAGCCATCCCCAAAACTTCTGGCTATAAAAACCAACAGGAATTGTGGTTGAGTGAGATGGGGTGCTTCTGGAGGCCCAGGCAATCCCTCTTAAAGGACCCATGCACAGACTTACTTGGATTCACCCCCTCTGAGCTCCAGTACTGAGGAGGTAGTTTGAAAGACACCACGCACATGTGGGGAGGAAATGAATTGTCTGGCATTAGTGGGAGGGCTGGAGAGGCAGCTTTCTAGCAGAAAAAAAAGTGCTGGCACAGAGCACTGTTTCTTTTCTGAAACCCTCCTCCACAAACAGTAGTTGTGAGCTATATCTGTCTCCATCAATCTACCTATCGTTGTTCTGCCCTGGTAGCACCCTGAGATCCTGCCCCACACAAAATGCAGGCTCACCTAAACTGTTTCCTACTGACTTTTCCATATGAATTGCCTGTCTTGGCTCATGCTTCAGGCTCTCCTAACAGGAGCATCTGGCATTGGTGTATCCATACCACCCACTAAGTGGCCCCAGGCCCAGCAGTAGCAGCAGCCAGCCTTGATTTGTAGGTTGGCCTCTCCTGAGCACCTCCAAGACTGGCACAAGTAGCAGCAATCTGCAAATCTGCAGATACCTTTGCAATTCATGATGGGTGACCCCAGGCAGAACACAGGTAGTGGCTGACCTTGGACTGCACCTAATGGGAACAAACACACCAAGTGGACAGCTTTAAACCACACTGAAGCACCACCTAACCACCAACATAAATTACACAGAGGCCCCAGAGACTCATCAAAGTAAGTTCTGTTCTGTGGGGTGGGCCCCTGCACATCTGATCCTTTATGTTGGTTGGTGATTGCAGCCAGTCCTTGCAGCCTATCAGCCTGGGGGTAAATTCCTCTCATTTATGTGCCATTAGAAATCAAGACTCACCTATAACAGGAGAGTGTACACCAGCCATACAGGGTGGGGAACACACCTGAAGTGCCCACCTTGGGTAAATGGGGAGGCTGTGCCATTGGATCCTATGAGACACCTATTACATAAGGTCAATTTACAAAGTCCAGGAGACATATCAGCTCTACCTAATGCACAGAAAAAACATGGGAAAGCAGCCAAAATTAAGAGACAAATATGTCCCAAATGAAAAAACAGAACAAAACTCCAGAGAAAGAACTCAAGAAAATGGAGACAAGCAATCTACCAAATGAAGAGTTAAAAAAACACTGGTTATAAGGATGCTCAATGAACTTAGGGGAAGAGGAGATGAACTTAGTGAGAACTTCAACAAAGATGTAAGAAACATAAAAATGGAACTAGGATATATAAAAAAGAACCCATCAGAAATGAAGAATTTATTAACTGAAATGAAGAACACATTACAGGGAATCAACAATGGAGTAGATGAAGTAAAGGATCATTTTGGAGATTAAGAAAATAAGAAATACCCAATTCGAATAAAAGAAGAAAAAGAAATAATTCAAATATCCAAATAAATGAGAAATGTTTAAGGTGTTTTTGGGACAAATTCACATCATGAGTGTGCCAGAAGGAGAAGAGAGAGAGCAAGGAATTGTAATACTATGTAATAATAATAATAATAATAATAATAATAATAATAATAATTTACTAAATAATAATAATAATAATAATAATAATAATAATAGGAAACTTTCCTAACCTGATACATCATAATTAAAATACCAAGGCTTAAAAACAAAGAGAGACACTTAAAAGCTGCAAGAGAAAAGCACTTAATTACTCACAGGGAAGTTACCATAATACTGTCAAATGCTTTCTCAACCTAAGCTTTGCAAGCCGGAAGAGACTGGCAAGAAATTGTCAAAGTGATGAAAAGCAAGGATCTATAACTGTAACTCTACCCAGCAAAAGAATAATTTAGAAGTGAAGGCCATATATAAGAGCTTCCCAGATAAGAAAAAGCTAAAGGAGTTCAACAGCACCAAACCATTATTACATGAAATGTTAAAGGGTCTTCATTTTTTTTCTTTATTGATTAAGGTATTACATATGTGTCCTTATCTCCCCATTGCCCCCCCACCCTACCCCCACTCATGCTAAAGGTTCTTCTTTAAAAAGAAGGGGGGAAAAGATAGACTATATAAAAAATAAAGTGGCAATAAATACATATCTATCAGCAACTGAATCAATAAAACAAAGTAAATGAACAAGCTTAATAGAAATAAACTCACAAATATGGAGAACAATTTGATAGTTTTGGATTGTAGGGAGACTGAAGGTAAAAAAGGTGAATAAATTTAGAAGTACAAGTTGGTTGTTACATAATAGTCATGGAGATGTAAAATACAATATAGAGAATAGAGTTAATAATATTGTAATAACTATATACGATGTCAGATGGGTACAAGATTTATTAGGTTGTACTCCTGAAACTAATATAATATTCTATGTCAACAGTAATTAAAAAATAAAAAATTATTTAAAGTAAAAAAAAAGTAAAATTTTAAAACTCTAGCCCAAACAATAATATGATAAAATTTAGACTTTTGATTTAATAATAAACTAGTAATCCATAGTCATAATGTTTTCAGAATTTTATGTCAAATGCGAAGCCAATAGAGTCTGAGCAGCATGGCAGGAGTACTGTGGGTTGGAGGGGCAGGAAGGCATGGCCATGTTTGGGGTGGAGAAGAGTCTAAATTGAACTATCTTTGTGACAGTTACTTAGGAAATTCCAAGTTTTTTATGGTTTTCCTAAGATGGGTTCTGGCAATAAAAAATAATCTGGCATTTATCTTGTGGAATTCAGGCAGCCACTGAAGCCCAAATAAATCTAATTTACATGATTCCCATAATTTTACTACTTACTTACAACATGGAAACTCTGTGTTCAATATTAAATTAGAACTATAAGTATCATACAATCTGTACACTATAAATGTGTAATAATTTTGGAATAATCATGTGACTTTAATTGTTACAAATATAAACAAGTTATGAATTTTTATAAATTGAGGACTCAAAAATTTCAGAGGCTTAAGGTCCAATGAGGAAAAGGTAGTGATTTCTATGTACCTCTCTCTCAGAGCTAATCCACATGCTTTTTAAGGCAAGGTACAAAAATGTAAAAATGTGACAAAATGCAACTTTCATGTAAAACTTTGTTATATTCCTATCTATATCTAATTTTTTAAATTAGCTGACATTATTCCTAATATGGAAACATGAGACAAAAGTACTAAGATCTCACCTCATGTAAAAGTCCAAAACTTCCCTGTTGCTCAAAATTATTTAACACTTGCCCACCAAGTTTGTTACACATAATGCAAACACTGAATTCCCAGTCAACAAGTATTATGCCCAGAGAATAATCAGAATTTTTAATAGATATGCTTGTAACATCCTGGAAAAAGATAGGAAGGAGATAGGAAGAGTACCCTGCCCTTTTTCACAAATGTTGGGATTCATACAGAGTTCTATGATGATAGGAAAACTTATGTAGAGAAGCATGAGTCAGTGATGCTTGTATCATCAATTAAAGAGAACTTACACTTATTTTATCACTTTGTGTTCCCATTCTACCTCAGAAATTTAGACATTTTAAAGGCATAAATATTACTGAACTTTTATATTGAATTTTAATATTTCAGTTCAAGAAGACATCTTGGATATTGACACATCTTAGATATTGTCAGCAGTCTGCAGTCTCAAAGGTGGCCTTCACCAACCATCACAAGTCAGTGCCATGACGTCAGATTTCCAGCCTTCACAACTGTGAGAAATAAGTTTCAGTTGTTTATAAGCTACCCAGTCTGTGGTATTTTGTTTTAGCATAGCACCTTGAACAAACAAAAACAGCTTCTGACATCTAATGAGTGGGTTTTCCATACCAAGCAATTCTCTGGTTCTTTTTGGACACCAGCTAGATGTCTTACAATTAAATGCAATTCTGACATTAACTACCTAAGTTAGCACAGATCCCAAAGGTTAAGGAGCTTAGTTCCACCAACGGCCATCTTTTCTGATGCCAATGACAAGCTTCAAGTTGTGACCTAGTCTCCCCAAATCCCCTTTTCTATTCAATAATTTGCTAGAATGGGTCACAGAATTCAGAAGAGCACTTTACTTACCATAACTTGTTTATTATAAAGAATACAATTTAGGAACAGTCAAATGGAAGAAATGCATAGAGCAAGGCATGCAGAAGGAGCACTGAGCTCTCATGCCCCCTGGGCACACCAGTCTCAAACACCTCCATGTGTGCACCAATCCAGACGGTCTTTGAAACCCATCATTTAGAGGTTCCATGGAGGCTTCCTTATGAAGACATGATTGATTAGGCCATTGGCCATTGGTGATGGAACTTAGCCTCCACTTCCCTAAGGTTGTGAGAGTGAGAGGTCCCAATCATCTAATCACCTGGTTGATTCCCATGGCAGCCAGCCCCCATGCTTAGGTCCTTTCCAAAAGTCACCTCATTTACAAAACTCAGATGTAGTCGAAAGAGGGTTATTGTGGATAAATACACTCTTTACATTTTTTTACTGGAAGTTGTCTCAGGAGCCAAAGACAAAAAAACAACAACGTTGTAACAAAAGATGCTCCTATTGCTCTTATCGCTTAGGAAATTACAAGGGTTTTAGGAGTTGTGGCCAGAAGCCAGAGATGAAAACCAAAAGTATATTTATTATTATATCACCCTTTTATAGGAAGGGTAAAGCACAGAAGACATGGCATCCATCTTAATGTTTGTTTAATATTAAATAACATGTAGAGCAAAATAATTGTACTTTAATGTGTATAATTATGATTTAAAATAAACCATATGTAGTGAAATATGACTTAATATACTCCTCAAAACAACTTTCCTGAAACCAAAGTGGGAGTAGGTTGCAGATGACTCATCCCAGCAAACCAAAGGCTTAGGATTCAGCTAACATCTGAGAAAGGACTTTGCTCCATTGGACAAAATGTGTGTGCTAATCATCAAGTCTTCTCAAGACTCCTGAGCCCAGCCTGCAAAGAGTTAGTAGCGTTAAAGAGAAAACCACAGGACCAAAATTGTGTCACTTATGCTAAAAACCCATGATAGCAAACCTAGATTTAATTAGACCTGATCTAATTGCAGTTTCTGTTTCACCCAGAAACATAATCTTAATCAACCAGTTTGGAAATTTCTGCTCAAACACCAGTAAGATATCTGTTCTGGGAGTCTTCTTTATCCCCCATAGAATGAAGAGGCAATCTGCATGACAAAAACCCTTCCCTACTCCCCCCTTCTCCCAAAGAAAAAGATGTCCTACTCCAAAAATAATCCTTTCTTTTCTTTTGTTAATTATTCCCATGCCCTACCCTTTTTCCTACAAAAACTTTCAATTTTGTACATCCCCTCCAAACACCCTTTCAGTTGCTATGTGGAATGCTGCCAGATTCTAAACCCAATTAGATCTTCAAATTTACCACATAAAGTTTTGTCTTTCTTTCTTTCTTTCTTTCTTTCTTTCTTTCTTTCTTTCTTTCTTTCTTTCTTCCTTCCTTCCTTCCTTCCTTCCTTCCTTCCTTCCTTCCTTCCTTCCTTCCTTCCTTTCTTTCTTTCTTTCTTTCTTTCTTTCTTTCTTTCTTTCTTTCTTTCTTTCTTTCTTTCTTTCTTTCTTTTTGTGTGTGTGTGTGAGTATGTGTGTGTTTGTGTTTAACAGACTTCAACTATAAAAGTCAGAAGGTAGAGTCCACATATGAAAACTCTCACTTCTGACAACAACTGCAAGTTCTGGAGTTTTCCAAGAGTACCCCCAGGTACAGAAATTCACTAGAAATACTCACAAAATTTAATGACTCCATTATGGTTACATTTATTACAAGGAAAGGATACAAATTAAAAGTAGCCAAAGGAAGAGATGCATAGGGCAAAGTCTGGGAGGATTCCAGACATCAAGTTTCCATTGTCCTCCGGGCACGTTATCCTCTCCTTGTCATTGACATGTAGCAATACACACAGAGTACTGCCAACTCTGAGAGCTTACTTCACGGTCCAGAGGTTTACTGAGGCTTCACTGCAGAGGCATGCTGGTTTATTGATTGCCCACATGGTTGAACATAGTCTCTAGGTTAACTAATACTGCATGACCCAAAGCGGATACCCTAAATGACCTTTCCAGTGTGGCCAGACCCTACCTTAAGACTATTGCTGTGACTTGCACTACCCTAAATCACCTCATTAGCATAATCTATAAGGCGTGGTCTAAGGGGCCCACTAGGAATAGCAAAGATGCTCGGACCACTTGGTAAATTTCAAAGATTTAGAAGTTACCTCCCAGAAGAAAAAGAGTCACCTCTCTTTGGGTAAAGCCAAATTCTTTACTGTATATATTGTGCCTGGGTCTGTCACTAAACTCTATAAATTGACTGCACACAGAAGGTCTAAAGTATTAGAAAAAGGAACTTAGTCAAAATTCTCACAAGAAACTAGGATTTCTTGAACCAACAAACACCTATTTCCTTGGGATGTAGCAGAGACAGGAGATAAGGCAATAGGTTATTAAGAGCACTTGCATAAAATCAGACAGTATGAATTTCAGAAAAAGAACGATGCATTTAGATTCTAAAAGGCAGGTCCCTCATCCTATATAATCCTATATAATAAAGAGCTAATATGTTAATTAGACCAGATGGCAGAACAACCTTCTGGAAAGATCAGTGGGTGGGGCTGTGAGGCAGCAGGGGCTGTGAGAGCCAAGCCCCTTGCACGAATTTCATGCATCAGGCCTCTAAAAAAGATATAATCAACTTTACCTGCTGATTGCTTAGGCCCAAACTAAGACATTAGAGAGGCACTAGGAATTGTGGGACCTGGAACCAAAGAAGTGTTAGTTATAGTAATATATATATAAATACTATACGTATAAATTAACACAATATATATTCTATATAATTAGTACTGAAAGTGCTCCTTATCTAAAGAGACCAAAGGTGGAACTCACCTTAGGGAGGGATAGAGCAGGCAATACTCTGATATCAGCCTGACTATCCAAGGTCCATAATCAAAGAAGGGACTACAGAACATGTCACCAAGGAAACAGGACCTACAGTAGAGACAGCAGTGATCTGCAATTTTTAGCTCAGTCCTTGCCTCAAGTAATTGTTGTAAAAACAAAGGGGAATAGAGATCTTTAGGGGCTATAACCTATTTCATTTCCAGATTTGAGTAAATTATAGAATCTTTTGAGAAAATGGAAAAATAAGCTGGTGCAAAATAAATAGAGTCTGGGTCTGAAAACTAAGCACTGTGGGGGTGTAAATAATCATTTTTGACAACAAGTGCCTATTTCCTATAATTTCCTAGGATTTCCAGCAAAGAAGTCAGTGGTGCTCTGTCTTAATTATTCTCAGGAATTTTATTAGTAACAAGCTCTTCTACATTTTATCAGTTTCATTATATGCAAATTCTGATCCCAGATACCTTGACACAGATGGAAGGATTAGAGTTTTACCCAGCAAGTTGCATGAAGTTATAAAATCATCATAAACAGCTCTTTGTTAGCCATCTTCAGAACCAAAATAGCACTTAGAAACTTTTAGCAGGCTGAGAGCTTTCAGTAAGGGACAAGAAAATTAACTCCTACTCAAAGAAAGATCAGGAACCCTGGCATACACCAACTCTCAAAAGGTGCAAATACAGAAAGAGATTAGGTATGTAGTCCAAGGCCATAGAGCTGGTTAGCATCTAACAAGATCTAGAAGCTGGTCTTTCTGAAGTGAAAGTTTCTCTCTCTAAACAACTCATCTCAAAATTTTATATAAATAGTTTAGTATCAATTTCTCAATAGAAATCCTGTATAAAGATACATATGAATAAGCTATTAAAGTGATTTTAACTTAAGTTCCACATGTAAATCTATGAGAAGCAAGGTTAGAATCCTCTTAACCATTGGCTAACGCACAGGAATTTGCTGCTGTTAATACTTATTTTCCACCTGATAACTAATATAAGGAGATATTAAAGCCATGATTCTTCCGTGTTTCCAGATTCCCTAAAAATGAATTTCTGTAGAATATTCCATATATCTTCATTTAATACACTATCAACTTACTTTACAGTCATACTTTTAAAGTAACTTACCTGCCTTCTTCGTTCACACACAGCCAAGCCTGAGAATTCAGAATGTGAAAAACCATGCCTTAGAAAGGCTGCTCCTGGAACACGCAGCATTCAGTGAATAGATTGTTGAACTAACATCCTATATAATAAAAGAGTAATATGCAAATTTGACCATACCTTTGCTATGCTACCAGCCAATCAGGAGCAGGGGGCGGGATCGATCACTGCACTTGGGAGGAAAGAGGCAAAGGGGCTGGCCAGCCAAGCACAGCGTTTGCACCATGCCCCTGGCCAGCAGGCCCAACCGCGCAGCCGCAGAGAGAGACAAAGGGGTCAGAGCTCAGCATCCATGCCTCGCCCCTGGCCAACGGGCTCAGCTGCATGGGCATGGGGAGAGGCAAAGGGGCTGGCTGAGGGGGTTTCCTGCAGGCACACTATAAGCATCAAATCCCTGCTGCCGAAGACCCCCTCCCTCCCAAGTAGTATGGTCCAAAAGGGTGACTCCTGAGGCACTGATCCCATGGCAGCAAATGGGAACCATGTCAGGAGCAAGAGCCAGACCTGAAAGCCCAAGCCCCCGAGTACCTGACAGGGCATCGTGTGCCGCGGCCCTGAGGAGGCCCCAGGGCAAGCATCTCCCCAGAGGCTTTGTGGAAGGAGGAGAGGAACCTCTGGCTAGAGGTCAGGGTGAAGGATGCTGGGGTCTTTGCAGGCTGGCTGAGGGACACCACCCCCCTCTGTACACCCTCTCCTCGTGCATGAATTTCATGCACCAAACCCATAGTGTAAAGATAAAGCATGCTCTTACCTAAGTGCATTTCTCTGAGTCCTTACACAGAGGTCTAGTTCAAATGAAAACTATTTCACGAAATTTTTCCCTGCAAACCTGACTTCAGCAAGTTCTCCCTATCAGGGCATTCTACAGTGTTCAGTTTAAAGACTGAATTCAACATTGAGCACAACCTGTCTTTAGTTCAGAAACACCAGGTATGTTCTTAGCGTGACCATATCTTCCTACCACTTGTCTGCTGGGCAGCTGTGACCCCCATACTGACCCTCTTGTTCTCCAAGGTTAGATGTGTATGTATTGGGGACAGCGGAGGAAGAAATTCCTTATCCTAAAACTCAGATACACTGGAATTTTCAAAATGAGCTCTCCAAAATACTAAGGGAAAAACAAAATTAAAAAACAACAACAACATGGTAACAAAATCATGGAAACAGTCCTTTTTAGAGTGCACATTTTTTAACCATCATGTATTTGGTTTAACTACAAGTTGGTTTGGCATACAGACCCTTGGTTCTTGTCCTCACCAACTCTGTCTGCCCCGGATGCCAGAGCCTAATGTGAAGAGTATTCACACGGGAGCCTGTGTGCTGGTCACTGGGTCCTGGGCCACTTCAGTGCCTCCTTTGATGTCAGATTTCCCTGCCTTGCATCTGGGCAGCTACCCCGGTAGAAAAACTAAGTCCTGAGAAAAACTCCTTCACCCTTTGGCAAGTCACCATGCCTTTGGCAACTCTCCGCTGACCTCCATCCAAAAACTCAAACATTCACTTAGCACATTCTAAGGAAAACCAAACACATAAGACATATTGTAAGCTCTCTCTGGGCACTCACAGAAAGCTTATGTTCAGAACCCACAGTTTAGAGGAGGAATTTTCAACCAGAGCGCCACAAGAATTTTTAAAATATGTAATACCTGACTATTTAGTTAGGGGTACTGATCTCTTTTCCCTTAGATTGTAAAAAAAAAAAAAAAAAAAAAAAATGACAACAGCCAGCACAAAAGCCATCCAGTGTTGAGTGAATAAAAATTATACCTATTACTTTTTGTCAGATAAGGCAAAAAAGTGTATTTTTTTGTGTGCTGCAGAAGTTTAGTAACTAGTTTATGTGTGCCAGGAGATGAAAAAGCTGAAAATCTTTTGACCTCAGTGCCTCAGTCATGGAGCACCACTTCCCAGAAGACTCTCCTTAGGTAATTTTCTGCCCACTTCTCCCTCTGTAGCCCTTGTTCTTTTTTTTTTAATCTTTATACTAGTAGTTGAAAGTATTACGGATGTCTTGTTTGCTTGTTTGTTTGGTTTTGTTTGTTTGCTTGCTTGTTTTTCCTATTGCCCTCCTTCACCCTGCACCCACTCCTCCTAGGCCTTCACTCTATTTTCTGTGTCCATAGGCTATGCATACCTATGCTATATAATAAAAGAGAAACATGCAAATTTGACCATACCTTCACTCCTGATTGGCTATGCTACCAGCCAATCAGGAGCAGGGGCGGTGCCAAGTGGCACAAGCACTGGGGCCCCAGGGGTGGAGATGAAACAGTGGTGGTGGCAAGTGCCCAGCCCCCGGGCGCTGTGAGGGGAAGCTGTGGCAGCAGCAGGGGTGGTTGCAGCGGCAGGGAATGCCCAGCCCCCGAGGCCAGGTGGTCGCAGGCAGCTGTGGCTGAGCTGAACAGGGCGATGGCAGGTTGGAGGTGAGCCATCAGTTGGACATCCCCTGAGGGCTCCCAGTATGTGAGAGGGGGCAGGTTGGGTTGAAGCCCTATTCTTGCAAGAATCTTCCTGCAACAGGGCTCTATATATAAAAAGCTAATATGCTAAGTGTCCATCCAGCCAGTAACTACTATGTGTACTAACCACCATGGCAGATGCGCAATGCAGGAGCTACTGAGCTGCAGTAACTTGGCAGCGGCAATTCTCAGATGATGCACCACAAAACCAGAGAGGGAGGAGCTCGATTCCTCACAAGGCCACATGATTCCACCTATGGCTATGGGTTATGTTGTTGCTGGGGCACCAAGGGCTCTGAATCTGGTTTGCTGCACACTTGCATTTGCATTTCACACCCTGTACAACAACAACTTTTCAGAGTGCCCTCTCACGGGATGTGAGAGAATCAGTTTGGCCCTATCCCCATGGGCCAGGCTGAGGGACCCCACCTGCCAGAGGGACCCCACTCACTCTATAGATGCCCTTTGAGCCATGGTGCCACCCCAGGTAGGACCAGCCAGGGAGGGACTACAGGAGGTTGGCTCTAAGGTGTGTCTGACCCATCTTGTCCAGTCCCGGCCCCACTGGCCACCATCTAATTAATTTCCTTTCAATGTGCACAAATCTGTGCACCAGGTCACTAGTATGTATGTAAGTTCCCCAGTTAATCATTCCCTACCCATACCTCCCTCTGAAATTCATTAGTCTGTTCCATGCTTCTGGATCTATTTTGTTCATCAGTTTATTTTGTTCATTGGATTGCACACGTGAATGAGATCATGTGATGCTTGTCTTTCAGCTCTTGTTCTTTACCCAACACCAACACCAGCAGATTTCTTAGGCCACCCATCCCCATCTGGCATGCTCATTCAGTTCCTCTCTGAAAAAGAATACTCTTAATTTCTGTTAATTTGAAAAGCAGAGAAGATTGCCATCCTCCAGCTCCTCCAGAAGGGGCTGACAATTTGCCCTTTTCTCAGATCCTTCAAGTGCCCTCTTTCACATTTACAATAAGGCAGTATTGAAACATGATTACAAAACAATGCATATCTAATAAGAAAATTTCACTCTCTGAGGCTTTGTATTGTTCTTTAATTATTAATCAAGTCAAGTTAGTTGAGATAGTAACTGTTTTGCGCAATATATATCCAATTTCTCTTCCCTCCTTTAAAGAAGACAGCAGCCAGCCTCTGTGATTCATTGATTCAGGGAAGGCAGACCGTGGAGTAGCTTAAAGGACCTGTTTTGAAATTTCAAAAGCCAAAACCCAATGGAGAATTTAGAGAGTTCACAAACATCAACACAATAGCTTTGAAGAAGCAGGATGGGAAAATGATTCACTCAGACTAAAAACGCATGCAAGGCAAGAAGAGTGAGGCAAAATATACAATTCTTCAGAGCACACAGGTCCCTACAGGCACTTACAAAATTTCATGAATTCAACAGTGTTGCCTGAGGGTAGATGTCACAGATGGGCACTAGCAGCCTTGAAGAAGTTCCCAGTGTGCCACACATGACAAAAGAGCATCACAGAATCTGAGGGGACCATGCAGAGTAGGAGCTCAATTTTTTAACATTAACTTATATGAACTAATAACTGCTCCCAGAGTCCACCCCAGCTTAGCATGTACAAGCCCTTAGAGCTGTATGTAGCACAGTGCTGGTCCAGATTATCTTCTATATCCCTACTCCTGTAAGGATGTTCCCTCCTTTTGAACCCTAACTGATGATCTATGGTCTGTGATTGCATCTCTTAGCCCTCCTCTCTATTTTCAGAAAAATGTCAAGTACATCATTTTTGTCACTGGATTCTGCTTAGAGATTTCCCTAGAGGACATTAAAACTAGAAGATTGAGAAAGGTCCTGAGGCTTGAAGGAGAATATGTGACTTTGCCAGATGGTGCAAAATAAAAGCCTGAATTGTTATACAACCTTTTCAGTAGGGATCAAGTACGTAGACCCATCCTACTTTTACTGGAATCACTTTGTCTTTAAATGCTTGCTGTGTGTGTGTGTGTGTGTGTGTGTGTGTGTGTGTGTGTGTGTGTGTGTTTAATACTTTTTTTCTCAAAGCTTAATTTTAACCTGATTTAACCGGTATGAAAGGTTAGATAACCTATATAAATTTGAGAAGGTATGCCATGAATTGGGGATTCTGTTCCTTCACTTTTTCTCTTTTCCTCTCTTTTCTAGGGTGTTACTATAAGCAAGTTTCCCCAAATCTTCCAGTCTTCCTTTCCTTTAAAAATCTATACAAAATAACAACAACCCAGATGTGGTTGTGGAAAAGATGAATAGGCAGAGCACAAAGGATTTTTAGGGCAGTGAAAATAGATTGTGGGATATTATAATGATCTATATATGGCATTATACCTCACCAAAAGTGAACATAATGTAAACTATGGATTTGGAGCAATTGTGATGTGTCAACATAGGTTCATGTTCGGTTAAAAAAAAAAAGTCCAGTTCTGTTGAGTGATGTTGATAATCAGGGAAGCTATACATGTTTCAGGTTGGGGACAAATGAGAAATCTCTGTACCTATCTTGCTATAAACCTAATGCTGCTCCAAAAAAAAAAAGTATTTTAAAAATAATAAAAAATAAATTATATGAGCACACTACAGTGGAAAATACAACATCTTCGTAATATTCCTTAGACTATTGACTAGCTCCAAATTTTTAGGCCAGATTTAGGTCTGAACCTCCTATCCCACCATCTTGTACACTGCAGCTGCTGTCTTCTCTACATATCCAAAAGAAGTCAGAGCTTCTCCTGCATTTCCAAGAGTACCAGTACTAGAAATTATAGTCTTTGTTTTTTACTAAAGGCATAGGAATAATTTTGGGAGATAATGGCATGGGACCAAATAAAAAATAAATTTAACATAAATAATTAAATATTTTTCTTCCAAAGTCCTTTAGTTATCACCACCATAGGGAATTTCTCAGTAGTCCCTTATCTTCTAGGCCCTTATCTAGTAAAATTTTCTAGTCCCACTGTCACCTTCTATCCTAAAACCTCTCTGTTACCCACATCTAGGCCCCTTCAACTTAGTACTGCTTCAAGATCCCCAACTTCCTCTAATTTAATCACGAAGCATAATTTATTTATATATTTACTTTATTCTTCGCTCCAGACTAAGTTTTAAGACCTATTTTTATATAACTTAAAGTCCTGTCAATGAAATTTCTTAAACAAACAAGTTACATAACCCCATGATTAATTATCACATTCCTATATGAAACAGGAATAGCAGAATTCATTTTTTAATAGTAACAGTTTTTTCCAAATGTGAAAATTTTGAGCCTCTGTGTGTCTAAGAGAAGCAGTCATCATAGGAGGATTTGAAAGTGGAATACCTTCATTTTAGCTTTACATTCCAGCTCAGGAACGATCAAACCATCCTGAGGTGTCTCCACTGAGGTCCAGTTACAACTGTGCCTCTTAAATAAGGTCTATTATGGCGTGCTAGGGCTGACCAGCAGTCCCTGAGTGAAGGGTGAATGATTAATCTGATAAACGATTGCTGTGAAAGAGAGGGCTAAGGGATTGCCTGGCTAAAGGCACCAGACAGACATTTAGCTTATCTCTTTTATTAAGTAATTTACAACAGTCTATGCACACTGAAACCAAATCAGTGACTTCTGTGAGTGGCATTGCCAAATGAGCTAGCTCTAATGGAAATGTTTTAACGTGCAGGTACATTGACTGCTGTGTCTTCCCCCTTATCTTTCCTCAAGATGTTGGCAAAAAGTTGTTTTCTCACTCTTTAGTACAACACCTATCACAGATTAAGACTGTGTTCTCATCAGTAGAATGATCTACTGGATTGAATCTTGTTCTTAGCCCTGTGACCACTGAGTGGCAATTTTACTTGAATTAGTTTGTAGATTAAGTGCAGCCTATTTACTTACATAAATCATTTTAATACTTTTCTTCATAGAAAAGTAAATTCATAGTTTACCTAAATGGCCAAAAGGTACATTTACCATGAAATAAAATAAAATTTCAGTTCAAAATACTGTCAGTTATTATATTTTTCTTTATGATTTAAACATATCTATGTCGACCATGAAGATCACTAAAACAGTGTTTGAGTGCAGCTAAATAAAACTAAAATCTCTTAGAAGGTCTTTTCTAATAGAAAAAGAAAAAAAGAAAATTTAATTTTTCTTGCCATTTAAAAAAAAATCTACTTTTTTCTAAAATCTAATGATTGGCAAAGCCAGAAATAAATTCCAGGATCTTTGTCATGCTACATTGGCTATCTTTTCATCCATTCATTTCTTCATTCACACCTTTGATATTTATTGAGGTCCTGCTACAAACAGGGTAGAACAAAGTTACTATAACAACTTACTTTTGAAGTGATGATCACAAGAAAGCTTTTTCCAGACTCAAATAATTTCCTTGCCCAAATATAAGTTTAAATGTATCAATAACCTATGAGGGTTATTCAATATGAATAATGTAAAACAAGAGCCTGAAAGAGAAAAATTCATGCTTACACTGACTTCACTGATACAACGTCAATACTGAAACTTATAAGCATTGAAGAAATGTCCTGATATTTTCATTTCATCTTTCATTGAATGCTGAGGGGTGAACTTCTTGGTGGTTGTTTATTTTTGCCTAGGCAAGTGGAACCAAACATGACAGCCAACTCACAAAGCAATGTGTTTGTGCACTGTGAATCATTTAAGGAACAGTATTCTAGAAGGGACACGGGGCCAGGGACAGAAAAAAAAATTTTAATTAAAGTGATAAAAGCTAATGTCTTCAAATGAGAGTTTCTCATTGCTCCAGTTTGTGAAATAAAATCACAATTTTTAAACATTATCAAACTCGATATAAATACATGAGTAAAATTACATGGTCTAAAAAACCCACATCACTTATAAATTATAACTCACTGTTTATGCACTTGTGTGAAAACATGATTTAGTGTTACTGCTGCTGAATGACTTTACCCTAATCCATAATTGCATTTAAAAAAGGATGTGTGGTACAAGCATCATGGTTAAGTCAAGTTCTGCTTGAATTAATACTCAATACCTCAAGCTTGTCTTCCAGCCTCACTACTACAATAGATCCTCAGACCACTGCCAGACTCCCCCAACTAAAACAATGCTTACTCTAAAGTATGCCATTGAATGGCTCCCCATTGTCTAATAAATAACGCAAGAAGGCTTCATCCTGGCATTTGAGGTTCTCCACAATATGGCACCAATCTAACTCTTTATCTAATATGTGAGCCTTCTACCCAAACTGTACTGGATTTCTCACTGTTCCCCAAACAAACAATCCAGATTCCCTTCTCCATAATCTTGTTTGTGCTGTTTCTCCAGATGTAACCATGTTAAAAGTTCATGGGAAAACATAGCTCCTTGATGAATCTTTCCTGATCTTTCCTTCTTACATAGATTTTTCCTTTGAATTTCTAGAGCAGTTTCTCAACCTCAGCAGTATTGATATTTGGTCCAGGTAATTTTGTGGAGGAGGCTGTCCTATGCTCTGCAGGATGTTTGGCACCATTCTTGGCCTCTACTGTATTGATGACTCTAGCCAACAGAAGTCACCTCCCAGTAGTGACAAGCAAATGACTCCAAACCTTGTCAAATATATTCAAAGAGGGGCAAAATCATCCCCTATTGTTCCAGATCATTGTTTTCTGTAACATTCTTATTGCCACTTAAACATATTTTATGTGTATGCTTCTTATGTTTTCAGATAGAGAGTTTTAGTACAAATATTATGTCTTATTTTGAATTCCTAATAGAGCACTATAGTGAATGCTCAATCAATATTAAATTTTAAATTCTTAGTACCTGAAAGTTAGAAATAATAGAAGAAACATTTTAAGTCATTTCTTAATGTGGAAACTGAAAACCAAAAGTATAGCTATTTGTTAATAATTAAAGTGTGTTGCTAGGCTATTTCTCCTCTTCTAAATCAGGCAATATTAACACTATACTAGTAGTACATCTCTTCTTGCTGAATCAATTATGAGAAATTTACTTAATCTCATATCAGCATAGGTGAACAGTATTCTCTAGTTTTGTTGAGAGTTCTTTATATAACTCTGCTTTGATAGTGTGCACATGTTTTATTAATACCTTGATATTTTTATATATAAAAAACATTTGTAATGTATGGTATAAGAAGGAAAAAGACCCTGAAATTTTGGTTGAAAGATTAGAGATTAGCATGTATAGTTGTGTGATCTTCAATAAGCTACTTAGCTATTGTGTCTCCACACCTCATCTTGTTAATTATTATTCAGAAATAAACTCCTTGAGAGAGGGGATATTGTTTTGTTGGTACCATATCCCGAGTAACTGGCGCAAAGCACAGCATCCTCCAAATATTTGCTAAATGACTGGCTATTCAATTAGGGATGTAGTAAGGACTTGTTTTAACTTATTATGAGAATAAAACTAGGTAAAATATATTTTAATCCTGGAAACAGTAAAGTGCAGACAAATTCAAGATGTCGTCTTACTTTAAAATGTTTAATGGATTTAAATGTTCAAAAAGAGTGAAGTAAGAAAGCATAATTAAAATTTATGAGATATAGTGAAAACAGTACTTTGGCAGAAATTTTCAGCATTAAATGCCTGAGTTAGAATACTCTTAAATCAATGAATTCAACTTCCACATTAAACACATAGAAAAACAACAAAAACTAAAATTTAAAGAAGAAAGGAAATAATAAAGAGCAGAACAAAAAATAATAGAACAGAAAACTAATGAACTCAAAGCTGTTCCACATTATTTGGCATCAAGTAATGTAAATTAAAACAGTGCTATAACACCACACACCTATTAGAATCTCCAAAATTCAGAACACTGACAACACCTAATGTTGTTATGGATGTGGAACATTAAGAACTCTCATACATCGTTGGTAGAAAATGATACAGTCACTTTAAAAGACAGTTTGGCAATTTATTACAAGACTAAACATACTCTTGTCATATAATTTGGCAATTGTACTCTAGGTATTTACTAAAAAAATGAATATTTATGACTACACAAAAAACTACATAAGGATGTTATAACAGCATTATTCATATCTAGAGGCCTGGTGCACAAAATTCGTGCATGAGAAGGATGCATGTCCCTCAGCCCAGGTTGTACCCTCTCCAATCTGGGACACCTTGAAGGTTGTCCTACTGCCCATTTAGGCCTGATTATGGTGGGATCAGACCTAAACAGGCAGTAGGACATCCTTCTCACAATCTAGGACTGCTGGCTCTCAACCACTCACTTGCTTGCCTGCCTGATTCCCCCTAACTGCTTATGCCTGCCAGTCTGATCACCACCTAACCACTCCCCTGCCAGCCTAATAGATGCCTAACTACTCTGCTGCTGGCCCAATTGCCCCCAACTGCCCTCTCCTGCTCACCCAGTAACCCCTAACTACCCTCCCTTTCCAGCCTGGTCTCCCCCAACTGCCCTCCTCTGCAGTCCCAGTCACCCCTAACTGCCCTACCCTGCTGGCTTGATTGCCCTCAATTGCCCTCCCCTGCCAGCCATCTTGTGGTGGCCATCTTGTGTCCACATGGGGGCAGCCATCTTAGATCACATGGGACAGCCATCTTGTGTGTTGGGGTGATGGTCGATTTGTATATTACTATTTTATTAGATAGGATTCCCCAAACTTGGAAACAAACAAGACGTCCTTCAGTAGGTAAAGGGATACATAAATCATGGTACACCCAGGCAATGTATTATTATTAAGCACTAAAATTTAAATTCATTTTACTAAGTAAAATGAGGCAATCGAAAAAGACTGCAATATAGTGATTACAACTATATTGCATTTTGGAAAAGGCAAAACAATAGAGACAATATAAAGATCAGTGGTTGCTTGGGGTTCGGTGTGGGGGCGGGATAAGTGGAATACAGAGTACTTTTTAGACAGTAAAAATATTCTGTACTATAAAATAATTATGGAAATCTGTTACTATAACTTTGTCCATACCCATAGTGTGTACAATGTCAAGAACGAAACCTAAGGTAAACTATGAACTTTGCATGGTTTCAATGCATCAAAAACACACCATTCTGGTGAGTGATGTACATAATGAGTAACGTTATACATGTGTGGGGACATTGTATATAGGAAATCTCTGTACCTTTCTCTCAATTTTGTTGTAAACATAAAACGCTTAAAATTTTTCTCTTTAAAAAAGCTTCTTCTTTGATGTAGTAAATAAAACCAATTAAACTCTAGCTAGACTGATTAGGGGGAAAGAGAATATACAAATTATTAATGTGAAAATGAACAGATCATGTTACTGTAGATTCTATAGATATTAAAAAGATAAAGGAATATTTAAATACATGATATTCCAAAAATGTATACACACTTTGAGTAAGTATTGATTCCAATGGGTTAAGTCTGAAAAGAAAGGAACATCAATTGAGTTATCAGAAAAGAAGTGTGTATACATTTTTGGAATATCCTATATATATATGAATAGATGTATACCTATAAATCAACAACTTATCAGAAATAAATTTCTTGGAGAGACAAAAGCTCATTCAAAAAGCAATAGATAACTGGAATAATCTTTTATTTTAAAGAATTTGAATTTATAGTTAAAAACTTTCCAATAAAGAAAACTTCAGATAGTTACTGAATATTTAAGAAGAAATAATTCCAGTTTTACACAATTTTTACCAGAAAGTTAAAAACAAAGAAATGCTTCCTAGTCCATGCTATGAGGTCAGTATCCCTCTGATATCAAATCAAGACAAATACATTACAAGAAAAGAACATTACAAATCAATATCCTTCATGAACACAAATGCAAACTTTCTAAACAAAATTTTAACAAATAGATTACAACAAAATATAAAAAGATAATGCATTATATTTAAAAGGAGTTTGTCACAGGAATGCAAAGCAGTTTTAAGACTTGAAAACTTACTCTACTAACAAACTTAAGAAGAAAAACCACATGATTAAAGCCATTGTCACAAAAATTGTATTTTATTAAATTCAATATTGATTCCTGGTTACAATTTTTAAAAAACATCTTAGAAAACTCATAATTAAAGCTAATTTCCTCAGTTTGGCAAAGTGAACCTACGAAAAGCCTTCAGCTAGTATCAGACAATGGTAAAGAATGAATATTTTCTTTTTTCATAGCAAGAACAAGGCAAGAAAACAAAGGAAATAAGTAAAAGGAGACATGAGTAATAAAATATACTGGGAATTTAAATAGTAAGAGCTCTAGAAAGAAAAAAAAAAGTTGAAAAATTCAGGTTTAAAAATTGATTCCATTTTTTTCCCAGAACTGAAGGAATTGAGTCTGAAAATGAAAGGGTCAGCTAGTGACCAAACCATTGAATGAAATAAGGCCAACACCATATCCTATAATTGTAGACTTTCCAAATATAAAATATAGTAATGCAAAGAGTTAATGCATTCAACCAAGTATTTATAACAAAAGGGATTACACTAGATACCATGAGACATACAAAACAAGCTAAAGACCATCTCTATCTTTAAAATTACATATATATATATATATATATATATATATATATATATATCCTAGCTAATGAAAGGCTAATATGCAAATTGACTACACCTTTGCTATACCCACAAGCCACGCCCACCAGCCATGCCCACCACCCAACCAAGATGGCTGCTGCCCAAGGCTGGAAAAAGCTTCGGCCAGAGGCCCCATTGCAGAGTGATGCTGGGTATGCAAGGCCAGAAAAAGCCTCAGTCAGAGGCTTTTTCTGGCCTTGGGAAGGCCAGGATCGAGGTGGAGCCAGCCAGCCATCAGACCCATCGCAGGGTGATCACTGGGTACCAAAGGCCAGAAAAAGCTTTGGCCAAGAGACTTTTTCCAGCCTTGGGCAGGCCAGGGCTGGGGCAGAGTCAGTCAGTGATCAGCCCGATTGCAGGGTGATCACTGGCTGGCATCCCCTGGCTGAGGTCCTCTGCCAAAGGATGAAAGCCTTGGCCAGAGGCTTTTGGCCTGGGGCACATTGGAGGTGAGCAATTAGTAGGACATCCCCTGAAGGCTCCCAGTATCTGAGAGGGGGCAGGTTGGGCTAAGGGACCACCTACCCCCAGTGCACAAATTTTGTGCACCGGGCCCCTAGTATATATATAAAAGGCTAATATGCTAAATGTCTGACGATCCAACCTATTGGTATGATGCACACTGACCTACAGGAGGCAGATGCTCAACACAGGAACTGCTGTGATGCACACTGGTCATTTGCAGAGAAACAGAACAGTGAACCTGGCACCCACAAAGCAAGACTCAGCTTCCCCCAGTGGGACACAGGTCCCACCACCACACCAGAGCAACAGCCCACCAAACTGCAGCCAATGCTGCCAAGACCCTATGGCACAAAATGCAGCCCACAGCCCAGCCTAGCACAGAATCAGTGTCTGTGGGCACTGGGTAATGATGTCACATAGCAAGGCCAGCATTTTCTCCCTAGCAACTAGCTTCCTTAGAATTTCTTCAGCCCAGGAGCATGACTTGCTTTATAGCCAGGTGGAAATATTTTATACTTTAACCAAATGTCTGTGAAACATTTTCCCATGACTCATCTCATCTGATCCTTATGGAAGTCTTAGAGTAGGTAGATAGGAGACTCAATGGAATTCTATTTTCCTTTCATTAGCCAGAAAATTGAGATTTAGGAAGCTTAGAAACTTGACCTGACTGAAAATAAATGAGAAATGGTGGACCTTGAAAATGATTTCAGGTTTTCTCACAGCACAGAATATAGTCAAACACTGCTGCAATTAAATATTTTACCCTTTATTATCTCTGCATGATCTACAATAATAATCTGCTTCATGTTGATATTTACTGTTGTGTTGTTGACAGTTACCTGCAAGAGAAGTTGGGAGCTTCACTGGGCTAAAAAAAAAAAAAGTTTAGCTAAATCAGAAAGCAGGTCTAATTAAGCAAGTTTATATATATATTTCTTACTGGCACCAATTACACATGTGTTTACATCTGTCATTATAGATTATGAATTTGGTTGACACTTCTATTGTAGAGAAAGGGTGAATAGCAATATTAAAATATTTCTTCTAATTAATTTTCTTTCAATGTGCATGAATTAGTGCACCAGGCCTCTAGTAAATAAATAAAACAGGCAGGTGAATATTTTATTATCATAATCACAAGATATCAGCCACTATATTTTCCTCTTATCTTGGTTTCTATCTTCAATTTTTTTCTTTTTTTAAGAAAGAGCCACTTTAAGATGTGTCTGCCTATGATACTGAGCCCATGCACTGGGTAAGGAAAGCCAGTCCTTTTTTCATCTGAGCTCTATTCACCTCCACCCACATTCTCACACACGTACTCACACACTTCTCACACACAATCACATATACATATACACATATACATACACATGCTCACAAAATTATACCCACATTTTCACACACTCATGTGTTTACACACACATTTTCACACACACAGACACACACACACACACACACACACACACACACACACAAATAAGTTGGGTCCTTGTAAAGGATCCATTCTGGTAGTTAGGAAGAAGGCTGAGTTTCTTAGTTTTTCAAAATAGAAGAGAATTAGGCCACTTGAGATTAGAACTGAGGTCTATAATTTACACTCTTTTTTCCTATCTCCTCCTATATTTTTTTAGACTTTTAAAACTTTACTTGACCTCTGACCAGTTTGGCTCAGTAGATAAAGTGTTGGCCTGCAAAAAAGGGTCCCAGGTTCAATTCCATTCAAGGGTATGTACCTCGGTTGCAGGCACATTCCCAGTAGGGAGTGTGCATGAGGCAGCTGAATCAATGTTTTTCTTTCATAGATGTTTCTGACTCTCTATCCCTCTCCCTTCCTCTTTGTAAAAACAAAGGCAATAAAACATATATTAGAAAAACTTTACTTGATATTCAGATTAGAAAATAGTATCTTCTACTTGTTTTATACCATGCCTCTCCACCAGTGCTTCCACTGCTAGCTTTTCAGCAGCAATCAAAATCAGTTTTTCTCTGCTCTGGGCATTGTCAATTATCCTACCAACAAGCCTTGCTCTGCCACCCCACTCATCACCATTAGAGTAATTCAAACCCCAGGCCTTCAGGAGATGTGGAAGATGTAGGTCCCAGCACCTCTGAAGAAGGACTTTCCAACTTTCCTGTAGTCAGACATGAAATGAATGTACTAAACTCTCAGAAAGCATCTGATTCTGGTTTTCTCTATATCTGCATTCTTTAGGAGGCATGTCAACAGAATTTAGGGATGATTGTGAAACAGGATTTTTAAAAAATGTCTGAGAAGCCATGAATGCTACCCAGCTCATAGAATGCTTTATACTTAGAGTTAATGTAATTTGTATTCTTGTCACATTGTGTCTCATTCTTTGCAAGTGAAATTGACACATTATACAGCCTCCAGTCATTTTTACAGGGACAACCCCTACATTATATTATAGATAATCCCTCTCATGACCTCTCCAGCCAGTGGCAATGTTTTCCATGTCTTCTACATTTGTTGTTACTCTGGAATAAGCTTTTACCTCTAAGCCCTTGTTAAAATGCACATTTGTTACTCAGGAGGCTATCAGAAGAGCCCATTAGTTTGTCCAGAAAGTGGACTTGCGGCAGTCTGTCACAGTGTTCACTAAGAAGGTAGCTGGCTATCTTTAGCAGAAATGGTTCCTTGCCTGTCTTAGCTACTGAGCCGCTGCTGATTATAAGCCTCACTTTTCCTCAAATGTGTTTTTCCTTCAGCAATAAATCATATGGTATTGTCTTTCTCTGACTGGTTGTGTATCAAAGCCAGTTTGGGAAGAGGTCAGTAAAATTCCCAAGATACCCTGAGATCCACCTCTGCCTGCCTCCACCTGTTGGCTACTGTTATGGTCAAAGAGCCTCTGGCAGGACTCCAGTTACATGAAGTATGTTCTCAATGAGTCACCAGGTAAGGACAAGAGGTGCTCACCAGATTGATACAGGTTCAGAGTGCTGAGTCTGAGGCCACTCAGCAGAAGTTATAGTGTTTACCAAGTCTAGCTACCCCCCACTGGGTGCCTGAAGCCCTTTGTGGTGGGTCCTCAGGATTAGGCTAGTGGAGTTTATCAGGCTAAAACAGACCAAGATTTGGCCATGTAAATGGAAAGCTCTGCACCAGTCAGTGGGTGAGGGGGAAATGGCCCCATCCTAGAGCCACACAACTCAGTGTGTTCCAGATTTTGCTGTCAGCCTGAGCTAAGCAGGGCAGCCAGGAATCTGGAAGGTGGAGCAGCTGGGAGCCCAGACAATGGGGCTATCAGATCTCCCATGTGGGGAGGTATCATTGGTTAGGTTTGCAGGAAAGCGAGGGGAGGGGAATGGTCCTTGCCCCAAAGCCACACAACTCAGTTACTGTCACCCACTGAGTCTGCTCGGACCTCTGCACCCCAGCCCAGGCTGCTAATTTTTCAGAAGGGCATGAGCTCCACAGGGTGAGGTGACAGGAAATCCAAGTACAAGGCTATTGCAATCCCCCAAGCTGATACTGTAAGATGCTGAAAATAGTTTTTAGGGGTAAATTAGGCAGGTTTATGAATTAAGGGGCTCATGGAGGGGTCGACCACAGCGCTGAAAAGCTGGGGAACTGGGAGCTGCCAAAAGGCATACTAGTATATTCACAGAATAAAGGGAGAGGAAGACACTCATTCTCAGAATAAAGGGAAAAGCCACAGGGAGTAGAAAAACAAAATGGATAAAAGGAAGGAGAGCTTATGTGGGCTTTGAGCTCTGAAGCTGCTATAGTGACCATTCAGAGGGGATATCAGGACACAAAGAACTGCAGCCTTTATAAACCTTAAGGGAGTTAGTAGGTCTCTCTCCCCCTCCCCACAAGGAGTCTGTGCTTGTTTCCCAATAAATTCCCACCTTTTCCTATTCCACCTTTTGTCTGTGGCTTCAGTCTTCAAATCCACCTGGACAAGGACCTGGGAAATCACCTTTGCATCCTGCCCAGAGGAAAACAACGTGTTTCAGTTTAATTTCCTCATTTTAATGCCTCACCAAACAAGCGGGCATCTGTATTGGGAAAATAATTCAGCACAGGGATCCTGGTAGCTGTCCCTTCAGCTCTCTCCCCAGAGCCACCAACCCTCAGACTCTCCTCATACAACTCCCATCCACTCCTTGCTCCTTCTGCTAGAGTCCAAAGTGAGTGGTGAATGTGACTTTGTGTGCCAATCCTTTAAGTGGGTACCTGGGTTTCTAGCAGACTCCTGTCTCTTCCTGGTGGTCAGAACCCCCAGTGGTTTTCACACCAGATGTTATATGGGTGCCTCTTCTCAGCTCTGGTGCTCTGGGCTGGGGACTCTGGCCCGGGGTTGCAACTCCTTGCTCTTCAGGGGGAAGCTTTGAGCTAAGATGTCACTCTGGACCCTTTTTGTGTCTCCACCCTTCCTACTAGTCTCCATGCGGCTTCTCTGTAAATCCTTGGATATAAGACTTCTCTTCAGCTGGTTTTCATTTAGTTATTTAAGTTGACTCTTCTTTATTTTAGTTGTAATTCCAGTTTGGTCCTGAGAGGAAATAAGTATACTCTCCACCATTTTGGATCCTGTCTTAAATGTATTTTAAATATTCACACAACGTATCTACATATGTAATTTCAAAAAAATGCCAATTATTTCAGCTGATTAAATTTAGAGTACTTATAATAAAACCAATTCCACAGTACTCTCTGGCACTATTCCCAGAACATCACTATTTGATTGGGAATTGTTTAAACTTTAATTCATTTTAAGCTCTTGTTTGTCCCGATTCTGTTCCTCTTAGAAGGTCACATTTGAAATATTGACTGAAATTGCACTCACTCTCTTATTAAATCATGTAGCTCAGCAGTTTGGATGTTTTTCTGCTACCCATTTGGATGTATTTCCAGCCACATATAGAATGTGTGGTGAGATAGAAAGGATGCATTTATATGATTATGGGTATATTTATGTGTTTTCCTTTTCTTTTCTTTTTTCAAAAAGCACCTGCTAGAAATTCACTTCTCTTTTGTACCATTACCTGCTACTGTGTTCTTCTCTTATCTTTCCCTTTTCCTTTAAAACAGTTAAGATGACAGCAAAACTATCTTGCTAAACACTCCACGACCACAAACTCTAGAAAAATAAACAAACAAACAAAAACAAATCTAATTATGCAGATTCCCTAATTCAAACAAGCTCACTTTCTATAAACTTACAATTACACTGCTTCTCCCCCTCCTCCCTCCAGTTAGTGCTTCCCAATTATTCCCAAATTTTGTTCAGGCCAATTTTTGTTGACCTTAGGAAATGATGACTGCAGAGACTGGCTTCAGGCAGGGCCCCCGGTGAATGTTCAAGCCCCACCATGCATACAAAACCATTTATATGTGGCTTTTATCACTTTACTAGAGACCCGGTGCACTAGAGTTGTGCCTTGGGGAGGGGGGGAGGTCCCTCAGCCTAGCCTGCACCCCCTTAGTCCAGGGTCCCTCAGGGGATGTCCACCTACTGGCTTAGGCCTGATTTACAATGCATCTATCTCTATAATAAAGGAATATGCAAATTAACTGGGATGCTGTAACAGCAGGGACCTGAGGCTGCATGGCACCTGGCCAGGACAAGAGACTTCAGGCCATGCCCTCTGCCCTGGAGCCAGGCTTAGAGACCTCAGGCCACGCCCCCCACCCTGGTGCTGGACAGTGAGACCTCAGGCCATGTCCTCCCCAGTGGGGATTGACAGGGACCTCAGGTCGTGCCCCTAGCCCCAGTGCCATGCCAGGGGACCTCAGGACATGTCACCCACCCAGTGGAGCTTGATAGGGGCCCTCGGGATGCACCCCCAACCCCAACACTGGGCCAGGGGACCTGAAGCTGCTCCCCCCACCCAACAGGGCTTGACTGGGGTGGGGCTGGCTGGGTCTAGGTCTCCTGCATTTTCAAAGCATGTGCTGGTGGTGGGTAGGGACTTAACTTTAGGTCTGGAGACACACCCCAGACTCTGACAGGAAGGAGATTTTTATATACATTTTACTAATTTTCTTTCATCTCTGTCACTTTTGTTATAGAGAAAGGGCAAATAGCAATATTAAAATATTTCCTCTAATTAATTCCCTTTTAATGTGCACAAATTTCGGGCACCAGGCCACTAGTATTTATTTAAATGAGTAATAACCAGAAGGTAGTAGTAGATGAGCACAAAAGTGGTAAACCTATACTGTGGTTTAATCAAAACTATGGCATATATCAGTGTGTTGGAAAGACTCAACCAACAACTTCCATGGTAATTGAAAATGATATTTGGTTTCAGTAAGGAAAGCTCTCAGTCATAAGTAATAGTCAACTCAATTTTAATGAGTTAACCCAATCTTTCTCATACACAAAGAAAGTCTTGAGCAGTGTTGTACAATACAAATATAGTATGGCGGCGAGGGGGGGGGACATTAGGTGGCCCAGGAAATAGCCAAGTCTCTAAGAGCCACATTGAAAAAGTAAAAGGAAACACATAAAGTTCATTTTAAATATATTTTATATTTAACACAATGTATCCAATGTATTATTATATCAACATGCAATCAGTAGTATAAAAATATTAATGATATTATTTTCTTTCTTTTTTCATGCAAAGTCTTTGAAATACAATGTGCATTTTATATTAACAGCATATCTCAATTTAGACTAGCCACATTTCAAATGTTTATGTACCAGAGGTGGCTTGTGATGGTGATATTGGACCACCCAGTAAAGGGCGATGGCTGCTGGGGTTAGATTCCTAGTTTTCAGGGCATTCCCTATGTATGTAACACCTCAAGTTCACAAAATGATTACATTTTACCAGCATCGCAAGCAAGAAGAGGGAAGATGCACCACCATTACCTCTTTCCCAGCATACCTCTACTTAATCCATGAACTGTGTCCCAGAGTGACCCTTTGTCAGAAGAGAGGCTGGGAAAGTGAAAATTAGGTTTTCCTTATTTCCAGTAGAAGGACATAATGAAGAAGGGGGTTGGAAATAGAAATATACTTGCTAATCAAGTAGGTCAAGCACAGGCACTTATTAAAAAAAAGAGAGAGAGACAATATATTTTGAAGAATAAGAATTCCAGAAATCACAGAAACATGTTCTGCTTCATTTTCTGATATTTATAATGCCTACCCAGCTCATTTAGGCCACTTGCCAACTAACATCTGAATGGAGAAAGAGCAGTGCAGCATCAGGAATGAAGTGTCTGGGGAGAAAGTGGATCTCAGAAGATAAGGGGATCAACCTCATTTCCCCCACAGATCTTTCCACGGTGAACCCTCTATAAAAAATATGGGTGAGCCCATATTGAACACCAACTATAACACTATTTGTTCAAATATCTATTGAGCTAATGTCATTGGAATACATCACAATGTAAATGTATGCTTCTCTTAACAGTTTATAATTATTCCTAAGTCATCTCTTCCCAAACTAAATTATAGCAATAAATAGACCTAAGTGAATACAATCTACAATAATAAAAACATAATATGACAATTAGACCAGATGTCCTTCCAGACGACCTTCTGGGGGAAGCCAGGGCTGTAAGGGAAGCCTAGGTCCCAGGTACTAGAGAGAAGCTAGTGCAGGCAGCCAGGGGAAGGAAGGCCTGCTCTTGCATGAATTTCATGCATTGGGCCTCTAGTCTTACTGTAAAGAACTAAGAATCTAACCCCAGCAGCCAATAATAATTCCATTGTTGTTTCAGTGGAAAGGAAGAAGATCTTTAGCTTCAGAAAAAATGAGAGATATTAACTTTGACTTAATAAACATTGAAATTTGGTTAATAAAAATCAGAAATACATTATCTAGTAATTTATACTATCGATGGTTTTAATCCTCCTGTACAATTGTACAGCTCTAAATGGCATGGTAAACTTAAGTATTATATTCTAAGGTATTTCTGTATGTTCTCTCTTTCCACAAAAA
Organism: Antrozous pallidus; assembly: GCA_027563665.1. Classification (NCBI taxonomy): domain Eukaryota; kingdom Metazoa; phylum Chordata; class Mammalia; order Chiroptera; family Vespertilionidae; genus Antrozous; species Antrozous pallidus. Next base: position 91,874,101 of record CM050514.1, read on the forward strand.
ATCCTAAATATATTGTCAATTATTTTAAACTATAGTAAGTATGACATGGCATATTTTGCTTAATAGTAGAAAACTAACTTTAATGAAATCACTTTGTATAATGTAAATTGAACCTGGCATTTTGTTTAATCAGTTTCAAATATGCATGCACACATGCATATGCAGGCATTCATAGAACTAATGTTCTAATTATTCAAACAGTCCACTAGGTCACCTATGGGATTGTGTGAAACAAAGTTTCCATGAACTAGAATATAGGGCACATTATATCAGATTACAATTACAAGCATAAAAATTCTTCAAATGAAAGTATCAATGAAATTAAATCATCAGAGAAATTAGACCAATAGCATAGTCTTTAACTGTAATCTCCTGAGATTTGCATTTTGAAAAGGAGTAGAAATCTTTGGATTCTGCTAAAGAAAGATAATCCCATTAAAACCTTCATACACTGTACAAGTGAGACGAACTTTACACCACATTATATGAAGGACACATGCTGACCTCATCACAAATAAGCCCCAGTTTCATGAGACTTTATGATTTTTCCTTAGCACATTATAAACCAAATAAAAGAACACTTTGTGCAACCTAATATTACCACTAATACCATTAATATTAATACCATTAATATCACTTGAAATCCTCTTTCTTTTAGATGCTTGATGGCATGTCAGATGGTTGCATAGCCCCTGTATGCAAACAGATGCCTAACTTCTATTTTGTATGACAGGATAAAGTAGTGCACATTATAAATCAGCCAGTGACATAAACTCAGTGCATGAATTATCAATGGATCATACTTTTCTGTCATTATGGTACTGAGTCAATATGCACTCAGAGCTGTTAACACCACTCTGGGCTTTGACACAGGCCACCACGTAGGGGGTGCTGATGACCAGCTGATGAACGCTGTGTATGGACCTGCTACGATGCCCTGCATTCCTCAGAGACCTTAAAATGACGTTGTCACTTGAAAATGGCATAAGATCAGTGTTTTATTTTCATACACTGTTGAATTGGAGATCGTTTCAAAATTTAAGAGATAAAAAAAGAACACTTTCATTCTAATTCATTACGAAGAATGAGGGAATAAATTTAAATCTAAAAAATAACTATGACTTTCACCTCCAGCACCTCTCTCTGATTTATACACATAAGCAATCGACATTTCACACAGCAGACTTGGATGGCAGCTTAGAGAGTGAGAGAAATTGTACTTTTAAGCAACCAAAATTTAAAATTCAATGTTATGTTCTTATTACTAAGTTCCCTGTACATACTCTATCATGTAACTCAATCCTCCTCTCTACTGTTTACTCTCTTCCCTTTTCTTTTTCTGCTCTTCTGGTTGCCTACCTTTCAGAGGAAAAAAGAAAATTTTCTATCTGCTTACAAAGAATTTAGCTATTGTCAGCTCCTGTAACCAAATTTAGCCAAGCAATACCTTTTGCATATCCAAAGTCATATTAATGAGCTATGCATACTCTTGCACGTCCTTTGAACATTTGCTAAAATAAAGGAAAAGCATAGTGATTTTGTATCCTCATAGATATGACTTATAAGACTATCTTTTAGAAAGCAAATCTTTTTTTAATTATATTTTATTTTTTTCTTTATTGTTCAGTTTATTAATTACATTTTCCCCCAATAGCTTCCCTCCACCCAGTACCCATCCCACTCTTCGCCCAAACCTCCCCCTCACTGTCTTTTCCCATAGTTGCATGATTTTTGTCCAGTCACTTGCTGTACTTCCCACACCCTTTTTCTCACCAAGAATTATCAGTCCATTCCCTCTCTATGTCCATGATTCTGTTCTATTCCCCATTTTATCCTGTTCATCAGGTTGTTAATTCACTTGATTTTTGGATTCATTTGTTGATAGATGTGTATTTGTTGTTCATAATGTATATTTTTACCTTTTTCTTCTTCCTCTTCTTAAACAATACCTTTTAGCATTTCATATATTATTGGTTTGGTGGTGATGAACTCCTTTAGCTTTTTCTTATCTGCGAAGCACTTTATCTGACCTTCAATTCTGAATGACAGCTTTGCTGGATAGAGCAATCTTGGTTGTAGATTCTTGCTATTCATAACTTTGAATATTTCTTGCCACTCCTGTCTGGCCTGCATTGTTTCTGTTGAGAAATCTGCTGACAATCGTATGGGTGCTCCCTTATAGGTAACTAACTGTTTTTCTCTTGCTGCTTTTAATATTCTCTCTTTTTCTTTTGCTCTTGGCATTTTAATTATGATGTGTCTTTGTATGGTCCTCTTTGGATTCCTATATTTTGGGGTTCTGTGCACTTCTTGGGTTTTCAAGTCAATTTCTTTCATCAGTTGGGGGAAGCTTTCAGTCACTATTTCTTCTAGTAGGTTTTCATTATCTTGCTCTCTCTCTTTTTGTGGCACCCCAATAACTCTGATGTTGGTATGCTTGAGATTGTCCCAGAGGCCCCTTATACTATCTTCAATTTTTTGGACTCTTTTGGCTTCTTGCTTTTCCGGCTGAGTGGATTTTGCTTCTTTGTATTTCAAATCTTTGACTTGGTTTTTGCGGTCGTCTGGACTGCTTTTAGGTCTTTGTATAATATTTTTTGTTTCAGTCAGTGTATGCTTAATTTCTAGTTGGTCTTTTTTCATATCCTTGTAGGCGTTGTTCATTTCTTTGTAGGTGTTATTTATTTCGGCATAGTTCTCATTAAGTTCCTCGGCCTTTTCTAGTAGCCTCTTCATAAACCTAATTACTGTGGTTTTGAACTCTATGTCTAGTCGTCTTTTTTCCTCCATTTCTTTCACAGCTGAGTTCTTTCCTTTTCTGTGCATTGTGGCTGCTTTCCTGAGTTGGTCCCTTAGCAGTGTGTGATAGGTAACTTCTAAGGGACAGTGGCTCAGCTTCCTTATGTGGCACGGCGTCAGCCTTAGCTCCGCCCTATGTCGCGCGTAGCCTCAGTGTCTATGGGGTGCTCAGCGTCAGCTTAGCTATGCGGCTCATGGGTCTCAGTGTTGGGTGTTAATGGAAATCCACTGCTGGTCTCCCTGTTGCCAGACAACTCTGTCTCTCCCCAAATGAGTCTGCACAGCCAAAGTCTCACTCGGGGTTGTAAAACAAAGCAGTATGGTGGTCTCCGAGCAAGTGAGCAAGTCACGCATTCTCTGCCCAGTTGTGCACTCCAGGAACTGCTGTTCCAATTTACTCGTGCACTCTCCCCAAACGTACAGACCTCAGCCATGCCCAGGGTCTTCCTTTCCCCGACCTGGGAGCTCACCTGGAACTGGGGGGTCAGTGCTGTGGGAGGCTTCCGCCCTCCCATCTGGAGAAAACCAGCTGGGCTTGCTGCCTGCCGCCCGTCCCTCACCGCTCGCTCGCATTCCGAACCTCAAAACTGCGCACTGCTGCTCCTCCTGAGTCACCGCATCCCACCTTTACTTTTATCTGTAGAATTTTCACTCAGCCAGCTTTCCAGTGATTCTGGATGATGTTTGTTTTGTTGTTAAGTTGTAGTTTCGGAATTGTTGCATAGGCAGCCAAATAGGTGCTTACCTATGCCGCCATCTTGGTTCTCCTCTAGAAAGCAAATCTTGACAAGTTTATTTTTAATGAATAATTCTATTATAAAGGAATCAAATATTTAAACCACCTAAATTCCAATTATTGTAGTTTATAATTGTGTTCATGAAAAACATATATTGATCTAAAATATAATCCAACAACTGTCACTTAAAAACAAATCTAAACAAGTATGAAAATAATTTACATTGTCTAAAATCTGATAAAAACAAAAATTAGAATAAAGCAATCTTTAATATAGCTATCTTTAAAAAACAATTTACTCAGTCTTTTTCCTATAAATAAGATATCAAATTAAAATAATGCTTTGTAACATATAAGGATGAAGATCTATAGAAACTGCAAAATATAAATTATGTATTATATTTTCATAGTTAGCATTGAGTTTATTATATAGAAGTAAATAATTTTATAACTAGCAGTACAAGCCTAAACCCTGATAGAATGTAAAAATTATTAGCCACTAAATGTTTCAATAAACATTTATCCCTGTTGATTTCTAACATCTGTCTGTAAATTTCTTGTACTTTTTGACCCAAAACATGTCCACAAGTTTCATATTGGTCTCTGAGAGAAATAAAAATAGATCATCTAATAGATTAGCATGTCCTCTGATTCCTAAGATACTGAAAATGAAGTTAATCACTTGGAAAATAAGTCAGCTTGAGTTAGGTATTAACCATGAATTAGTAATTTTTTTCATAAGGCAGAAAAGGCATAAATAATGCTATTTTATTTAACATACTTATATATATACTAGAGGCCCAGTGCACAAAATTTGTACATGGGGGGCAGGTGTCCCTGAGCCCAGCCTGCACCCTCTCCAATCTGGGACTGCTCAAGAGATGGCCATTAAGGCCCAATCACAGTGGGATGGGGCCTAAATGGGCAGTTGATATCCCTCTCACAATCAAGGACTGCTGGCTCCCACCTGCTCCCCTCCAGACTGTTTGCCCCAACTTTCCTCCTCTGCTGGCCTAGTCCCCACTAACTGTCCTCCCCTACAAGCTTGATTGCCCCAACTGCCTTCCCTTGCAGGCTGATTCCTCCCGACTGCTCTCCCCTGGCAGGCCTGGGTCTCCCCAGATGCCCTTCCCTGCAGGCCTGGTCACCCCCAACTTCCCTCTGCCAGATTGATTGCCCCCAACTATCCTACCTTGCAGGCCTGGTCCCTCCCAACTTCCCTCCCCTGCTGGCCATCTTGTGGTGGCCATCTTGTGTCCACATGGGGGCAGGATCTTTGACCATATTGGGGCAGTCCTCCTGTGTGTTGGAGTGATGGTCAATCTGCATATTACTTTTTTGTTAGACAGGATAGAGGCTTGTTGCATAGGTGGGGGCGAGCTGGTTTGCCCTGAAGGGTGTCCTAGATCAGGATGGGGGTTCCTTGTGCTGTGGGATGGCCTGGGCGAGGGGCCTGTTGTGGTTTTCAGGCTGGCCACACACCACAGCAACCCAAGTGGAGGCCCTGGTATCTGGAATTTATTTATCTTCTACAATTGAAACTTTATAGCCTGGAGCGGAGCCAAGACTTCTGCTTGCTCCATGGCCACAATCATTTCTATTGCAATTTATTTAGCTTCTATAATTGAAACTATGTAGCCTGGAGTAGAGGCCTAGGCTGGCCAGGGCTGCAGAAGCTTGTCTTCCTCCATCGCTGGAAGCAATCCTAGCCTCTGCTCTCTCCAACTCTGTGGCTACCGCCATTTCTGTTGGAATTTATGTATCTTCTATAATTGAAACTTTGTAGCATTGAGTGAAGGCTTAAGCCAGCAAGGGCAGGCGGAAAGCTTGGCTTCCTCCGTTGCTGGTGAAACCCAAGCCTCCCTCCTGCTCTCAGTGGCTGCAGCCATCTTGGTTGGGTTTTTTTTACATATTCACTCCTAACTGGACATAGCTTGTGGGTGTAGTGGAGATATGGTCAATTTGCCTATTAATCATTTATTAGATAGAATGTGATAAACAGAAAAAAATTTTGGAACCAAACAAGGATGCAAAAATTCTATCTAATAAAAGAGTAATATGCAAATTGACCATATCTCTGATCATGCCATGCCCATCAGCCAATCAGGAATGAATATGCAAATAAATCCCAACCAAGATGGCTGTGGCCACTGAGAGCAAGAGGGAGGCTTGGGTTTCCCCAGCAATGGAGAAAGCCAAGCTTTCCACCTATCATTGCCTGCCTAAACCTCCACTCAATGCTACAAAGTTTTAATTATAGAAAATATATCCCAACAGAAATGGCAGCAGCCATGGAGCTGAAGAGAGCAGAGGCAATGGCTGCCTGGGCGATGGAGGAAGCCAAGCTTCTGCAGCCCTAGCCCTAGGCCTCCACTCTAGGCTACAAAGTTTCAATTATAAAATTAAAATAAACCCAAACAGAAATGGCTGTCGCCATGGAATGAGCAGAAGGCTTGGCTCCACTCCAGGCTACAAAGTTTCAATTGTAAAACATAAATTAATTCCAGATCCCAAGATCTCCACTTAGGTCACTGGGGGGCATGGCCAGCCTGCAAACCAGCACAGGCCCCTCACCCAGACTGCTCCATGCCCCCAGGGAACCCCCACCCTGATCTGGGACACTCTTCAGGGCAAACCAGCTGGCTCCCACCCATGCACCAGGCCTCTATCCTATCTAATAAAAGAATAATATGCAGATTGAACATCACCCCAACACACAAGATGGCTGGCCCATGTGGTCGAAGATCCTGCCCTCTTGTGGACACAAGATGGCCACCACAAGATGGCCAGCAGGGAAGGGCAGTTGTGGGGGACCCAGACCTGCCAGGGGAGAGCAGTCGGGAGGAACCAGCCTGCAAGGGAAGGCAGTTGGGGTGATCAAACCTGTAGGGGAGGACAGTTAGTGGGGACTAGGCCAGCAGAGGAGGAAAGTTGGGGGCAAACAGTCTGGCAGGAGGGCAGTTGGGAGCCACCAGTCCTGGATTGTGAGAGGGATATCTACTGCCCATTTAGGCCCCATCCCACTGTGATTGGGCCCAACCAGGCATTCAGACATCCCTCGATGGGTCCCAGATTGGAGAGGGTGCAGGCTGGGCTGAGGGAGATCCCCCACCCCCTGTGCATGAATTTCGTGCACCGAGCCTCTAATACATAATAAATTGGATAACTGCAACAAATAAAATTCATTTATGTGCAAAAATTATAGAAGTAGTTAAATCTTAGTCTTAAAAATCACGAATAAGCATACATGAATCAGGTGATAACAATTATGTTAGGATTTAGGAAATTTTGGGGTCATTATCAACAAATACTTTAAACAGAATGTACAGAGCTACCTGAAATGCCAATTATCCCAGTAGTCTAATAATATTTACATCTTTTCAAATACTTTTCTAAAATTGCCATCTCACTTGATAGCAACAAATCCCAATGTGCACTACACATTTTAAAGGCCTAACTAGAAATCCATCAAAACAAGTATGCTTGTTTGACAAATAATTTAATGATTATATTAATTGAATCTTTCCTATTTCCTTATATTCGTCTCTCCATTTGAAACCTGAAAGAATTTTACGTTTAATGTTGTAAACTGAAAGAAGATAAGCTAAAATGCATTTACCAACTAATGAAAATGAAACAACTCAAGCATCAAAAAAAGAGCCATTCAGTGTAATTTCATAAATGTTACCTAAATGTTCTTTATTCATTAATCTTAGTTAATAAATTGAGCACTTACAGTATTATAGGCAAATATATATAATTTTATCTGATATATATTCATATTTTAATTACTCTTATCTCCATAAGATTACTGAGGCTCAGAAAGTTTAGGCAACTGCCCCACTTTCATGGAGCAAGTCATGGTGAAAAGTCAGGAGTTTGACTGAAATGCTGTTGCCCTTAGCCATCCTTCTAGAACCCCTCACATAAGATTTTGAGAAATAGAGGTGTAAAATTATTGTTCCAATGGTACCATTTTCTAAATATATATGGGCAAAAACCAGCAGTTCAAGTTCCTCTAACTACATCACCAAAAGAAATGCATGGTACAATTTATGAACTGACAAACCAGATCTATCACATACCCTTGATTCAATAACATTTTTAAGTTCCAGCATTTTCTGATTTTGTCTTGTTAACCAAGTCAAAGAAACCTTTCCACTTCCAAGCAGTGGATTTCCTGAGCTTTTGAGAACTTACCCAGTACAAGAGGCATTGAGTCATCTGATGATTGTTTTGGTAGCACCAGTAGTTACGTTTTAAGTAAAATTTGCATTACTAATTATGAGGTAAAGATTATTTTCTTTTCATTAAAATGCAACATTGAAATAAGAATTATACCAGTTTCCTTACCTATAATAAGTTACATGGCAGTTTTCAACAGATTGTTTTAAATATTAGGCGTAAAGAGAGAATAGCGCTGGGCATGTAACAGGAACTCAATAAATCATTCTACATCAATGATAATTATGTGGAAGAAGAGAAGATGCATGGAAAAGGGTTGTTGGGTACAAACTAAAAAAAGAAGGAAGTATATTTCAACAGAGGAAAAACCTACTTAAATTCCTTTATTACAATAACCAGGTGCTTTATAGCACCTGAAAATGGGTGATATTTCCTAGGAAATAAAGCTGTTTCACATTATCTCTGAAACATATCCAAACTCATGTGGCTCAAAGTACAAATCATATTTTCTCCCTCCCACAAATCTCTCACTTACTTCCTTTGCTCACAGAGCATGATGCCTATACCATTTCCCGTGTTGTAACCACTTACAGTAGATTCAAAAGTGGCCTCCCAAAAAAAATGTGTTCACCTCAGAGTGTGACCTTTTTGGAAATATGGTATTTGCAGATGCAATGCATTAAGATGAGCCATACTAGACTAGCATGGACCCTAAATCCAATGCCAGTATCCTCATATGAAGAGCAGAAAACTGCCAGAGGCACAGGAAAAGAAGATTGTGTGAAGACCAAGAGAGAAATTGAAATGACACAACTACAAGCCAAAGAATGCCATGACACCAGAAGCCAGGCAGAAGCAAAGAAGGATTCTTATCTAGAGGCTCCAGAGGGAGCATGGCCCTGCCTGCGCCTTGATTTCAGACTTCTGGCCCCACTGTGAAAGAATACATTTTTGTTGCTTTAAGCCAGCACATTGGTGGTATTTTTTTATGGCAGTCCTAGGTAACTAATACACTACCTCTGCATATACACTTCCATTGGTAATCTGCCCTCTCTGTACCTCAATGCAGACCTCATTAACTCCTGATCTTATTAATCAACTCTCATGTCATCAGCTAAAGCCTATGAACCTTTCCCTTTTAATTTAGCAACAGGGTGTCACCTCTTTAAGGGAAGAGCCATCCTATATAATAAAGAGGTAATAGGCAAATTGACCCTCACGCCCTCTTGTCACAAGATGGCAGCCCCCATGTCATTACAAGATGCCCACCCCCACGTCATTACAAGTTGGCCGCCCCATGTCATCACAAAATGGCCATCCCCAGGTTGTCACAAGATGGTTGCTCCCATGTCGTCACAAGATGGCCACCCCACCTCATTACAAGATGGCCACCCTCAGTCATCATAAGATGGCCACCCCCATGTCATCATAAGATGGCCACCACAAGATAGCCGACCCATGTTGTCACAAGATGGCCACCACAAGTTTGTCACAAGATGGTCAGCAAGGAGGGCAGTTAGGGGCAACCAGGCCAGCAGGAGAGGGCAGATGAGGAGGACCAGGCCTGCAAGGGAGGGCATTTAGGGGTGACCAGACCAGCAGGGGAGGGCAGATAGGGGCAATCGGTCCAGCAGGGGAGCAGTTAGGTATCAATCAGGATGGCAGGGGAGTGGTTAGAGGGTGATCAGGCTGTTAGGCAGAATTGGTTAGGGGCAATCAGGCAGACAGGCAGGCAAGCAGTTAGGAGCCAGCAGTCCTGGATTGTGAGAGGGATCCCAGACTGGAGAGGGTATAGGCATGAATTTCTTTCACCAGGCCTCTAATATCTTATAATTGTTTATCCTTGCGATGTCGAACATCTACTAAGTGTCTACTTGACTAGGTCTAAGACCTAGGCTCTAAATAAGGTTAAGAAAACAATTTCTAGAATCAAACCACTAGGTTTCAAATCTTGGTTTTGCTGATTACAAATCTATAATGTTGAATAACCTCACATATATCCTCTCTGTGTCTTACTTGACTTATGTGAAAAATGGAGTTAATAGTAGTACTTACGTTAAAGGGGTTGCTCTGAGAGACTGAGTCAACACCTAGAAAGCACTTGAAAGGGTTCCTATCACATAATAAGTACTTGAAGCTATCATTTTTATTATAATATTTACCATATTCAGAGAAAACACATATTAAAATGAATCTGTTTAAGACAGGGTGCCAACAGATGGCTAGAAAAGAAGACAAAAATGAACAAAGTAAACAGAAATAATTTAGTCAAGTGTTTTGCTCTCCAAAATCCCCAATTATTTCCTGTAAAAATCAGAACAGGCATTGATTTTGGAAGAATCAACTAGACATTTCTTTTTCTGGGAGTGTGATGGTTACTTGATGATATCAACTTGACTAAGCTAGAGGATGCTCAGCTGGTTAAACATTATTTCTAAGCAAAAAAACAAATAAACATTATTTCTGGGTGTGACCATAGCATATTTCCAGCCCTAGCCAGTTTGACTCAGTGGGTAGAGTGTTGGCCTGCAGACTGAAGGGTCCCGGGTTTGATTCCAGTCAAGGGCATTTACCTTGGCTTCGGGCACATTCCCAGTAGGGGGTGTGCAAGAGACAGCTAGCTAACAGATGTTTCTCTCTCATCGATGTTTCTGACTTTCTATCCCTCTCCCTTCCTCTCTGTAGAAAATCAATAAAATGTATTTTAAAATTTTTTTAATTAAAAAAGAATGTTTCCAGAAAATTTTCCATTTGAATTGGTAAATTAAGTAAATATCACCTTCACCAATGCAGGTAAGCTTCATTCAATCCTTGAGAGCCTGAACAGAAGAAAAAGGGGAAGGAAGGGAAAATTTGATCTCTTTGTTTGAGCTGGAACATCTGTCTTCTCTTGCCCTCAGATATCAGTACTCCTCGTTCTTGTCCTTCAAATCAGAACCAGGATTTACACCACTTCCCTCCTCAGCCCCCTCCTTCCCCCCACACACACACAGACACTCCAGGTTCCCCAGCTTTTCAATTCAGACTGAATTATATCACTGTATTCCTGGTTTATCAGCTTGCAGACAGCAGACGATGACCCTTCTCTGCTTCCAAAACACCATGAACCAATTTCAATAATAAACCCAAATAGGTAGATGGATAGATGATGGATAGATGATAGATAGATAGATAGATAATAGATAGATAGATAGATAGATAGATAGATAGATAGATGATAAATAGATAGATAGATAGATCCTATTGGTCCTGTTTCTCTGGAGAACTCTGATTAATACAAGAAATAACCCTAGTGTTCTCAGGTGATATTAGCCAAAATTGCAAGTATCCTCATATAGTCTGTTAATCTCAAAGCCCCTTGTCTCTACTCAGGAATTTCCCTTCTCTACAATATCTTCTCTCTTTTCCCCAAGGAAGTCCTAGTCCTTCTTTCAAGCCCAAACTCCCACTTGCAGCTTGATTACTTTCCCAATTACTCAAGCTCACCTTAATCTTTCTTCTTGTGAAAAATATCTGATATACTATAATGAAATGGGGTATGCGGTGAAACAGCTGTAACCAATAAGGACTGTGGACAGTCAATGAGATAGTGAAACCAATCCCCAAAAGATTTATGGCTTAGAACTGACAGAGACCAGCTTGATCCAACATAGCATCAATTTCACCTTACCGTGACCCTAGTCTCATTATACACTCATTGCAACACATTAGCACACTAAATGACACACCTTGAGATGATGGAAACAGAAAGCCCATGCAAGGAAACAAATGGCCCTGGGAGCTCTTCTGAGAAGACTCTATTCCTTTCTCAAAAATATCCTGAATATTCCTCCCCCTCCTTGAATGCCCTACCCCTGGTTAAAGAAACCTCAATAAAGGAAGCAAAGTCTGCTGTGGAGGGGCTGCTGTGCCCGTGAGCAGCCCACTCAGTGTCACTGCTTCACTAATAAACCCACTTTCACTTTAAACTCTATGCTGGCTTGATTTGAATTCTTTTTTGGGGCAAAGCCAAGAACCCACAGTGGGTTGAAAATCCTTGGGGCCCCAGATGCCCAGAACACCTGCATCTATAACAGTTAATTCAGTACAAAGTCAAATATTGATAACCTATCATTTTAATGTACATATGGTATATTATCTTCCCACCAAGTTGTAAGTTTAAAAGAGAATCACTTCTACACAATTCAGCAATGGATAGGCTCCAAAGTCCATAGTCTTGCTTTTCCTTATGCATGTAAAATTGTGTTTCTTATCCTATATAATAAAAGAATACAAGTTAACCATCACTCCATTATACCCACAATCCAAGCCCACCAGCCAATCAGGAGTGAGTATGCAAATTAACCCAACCAAGATGGCTGCAGCCACAGAGCAAGCAGGAGGCTTGGGTTTCCCTGGTGAAGGAGGAAGCCAAGCTTTCTGTACACCCTGGCCAGCCTAGGCCTCCACTCAAGGCTAAAAAGTTTCAATTATATAAGATAAATAAATCTCAACAAAAATGGCTATAGCCATGGAGCAAGCAGGAGGCTTGGCTCTGCTCAAGGCTACAAAGTTTCAATTATAGAAGATAAATAAATCCCAGATACAAGGTCTTCTGCTTGGGTCGCTGGGGGGCCTGGCCAGCCTGCAAACCACCATAGGCCGCTCACTCAGGCTGCCCCATGCCCCAAGGGAACCCCCACCCTGATCTTGGACACCCTCCAGGGCAAACCAGTTGGCCCCACCCATGCACCAGATATCTATCCTATCTAATAAAAGAGTAATATGCAAATTGATCTTCACTCAAACACACAAGATGGCTGCCCCCATGGGACACAAGATGGCCAGCAGGGGAGGACAGTTGGGAGAGACCAGGCCTTCAAGGGAGGGCAGTTGTGGGCAATCAGTTCAGCAGGGGATGGTAGTTGGGAGGAACCAGGCATGCAAGGGAGGGCAGTTGGAGGCCATCAAGCCTGCAGGGGAGGGCAGTTAGTGGTGACCAGGCCAGCACAGGAGGGAAGTTGGGGATGACCAGGCCTGCAGGGAAGACCAGTTGGGGTGGACCAAGCCTACAAAGGATAGCAGTTAGGGGCAAACAGGCTGGCAGAGGAGTAGTTAGGCGTGATCAGGCAGAAGCAGTAGAATTGGGTCTAAATGGGCAGTCAGACATCTCTCAAGGGGTCCCAGATTGGAGAGGGTAGAGGCTGGGTTGAGGGACACACCCCCATGCATGAATTTTGAGCACTGGGCGTCTCATATAATTATAAGTCCTTTAATATAGTCAGAATGTATTGAGCATTATAATACCTCTCCTAGGCCATTTAAATAAACTGTACTTTAAAGAAATTTCAGGAGGGGTAATTTATCTGTTGCATTTGGCCCAAATAAAAATTATGTTTTACAAAATATATTGAGTGATATTTTTGTTATTTGATAGTTGTGTTTATAGAACAGTCATGAGAAAAAGAAAATTGTAAAAAAAAAAAAAAAAAGTTCAGAAGGAAAGTTTTAGAGAAATAAAATCACTTATTGCAAATCAATTATGTACCAAGCACAAATCTAAGCATTGGGAATTTACTAGGACCTAAGAAAGAAAGTTAGATGGGTCAAATAAATTAGGTTAATCTTATATTTAATGAAAACTTGAGCTTATATTTTTGCAAAAAATAATCACATTTATCTTATGTAATAAAAGAGAAACATGCAAATTTGACTCTACCTTCACTATGCTACCAGCCAATCAGGAGCGGGGAGTGAGGCCAAGCAGTGCAAGCACCCGGCCCCAGGGCCTGAGCAGAAGCGGCAGCAGCTCCGGCCAGAGCAAAGAAGACTGAAGACTCCAACTGGAATGAAGCCTCCAGCCGGCCAAACAAAAATGAAATACAACAGCCATAGGGAAGGCCTAGGTCCCAGGTTCCAGAGAAAAACTGGTCCTGGCAGCCAGGGGAAGGAAAGCCTATTGCATGAATCTTCATGCAACGGGCCTCTAATATCTATATAAAAGCCCAGTGACCATTACAGCAGAATGACCAGAATGACCAGTGGCTATGGCGTGCACTGCAGCAGCCAGCTAGCCTGATCTAGGCCCCGATGGTCCCCCTACCCCACCAGCTCGCCCTGGATCAGTTCCCAACACACAGATCAGGGGCAGGGCCAGCTAGCCAACCTCCTTGGCTGGCAGAAATTTGGGGTCCAGGGAACTTGGGCAGCTGTGTGGGCAAAGCTCTCCTTTGGTGGAACTGGACCCAGAATCAGGGCGCCAGAGTGAGAGATGGGGTGGAGAGGCTTTCCTGGTGGCCACCCCAATCCATGCAGGCCACACACAACAGCCAGGCATTTGGCCCCATTGGAGCAGAGGCAGGAGTAGGGGCAGTGTGGCACAGGGGACAGCGGCACCCAAGAATCAGGAAGCAGGAGGCTTGACTGGGCACTTACCTGGCCTGCTGGGCCCAGCAACATCAGCAGGTGTGCCATGGTGTACAGCAAGGTGCTGGGGTCATGCAGCCGACTGGAGGGAAAGCGAGCCGGGAGGACAAGGCCCTAGCCAGCTGGAGCCCCCAGCATCATGAGCAGAGCCAGAGCTGGAAACCCTGGTGGAGTGGGCGGGGACTGACGCCCTGTGCCTTTTTGTCCTTGGCCTTAGAATTCTGCCAATGACCAGTGTACTGGCTACCAGCACGTCAGAGGTTATCCCTGCTTTAAGAGAGAGAGGACAGAAAGTAGAAAGGCCACAGGTGGGATGGGGAATGCTGTGGCCATCTTTGAGAAACTCAGCTGCCGCAGTATTCAGTAACTATAAACAGATAAATGAGCTTTGGTCTCTGTTCTAAAGAAGAGAAAGCTGAGACTCAAAGAAGGGAGCCTTCCGCAACACCTCACCCACTTCTCATACCTAACCATGTGCAGCATTGTTTTCATTGAAAGTAGAGGATCCAAAATATTTAAATCTTTGCTATTTTAGGCAGGAAAGAATTTGGCACCAGGAATTGGTGCTTGGGAAATCATTGAAAAGCTGAAGGGGTGGGTATTTGGCTGGGCCCTCAGAAAAGACTTCCTGCCCAGTGGGAGGAGGTGCCCCATCAGCCACAACTGAATTCTAGGACACTCTGGCACAGCTGTGATCCAGAGATTGGGAAACTGCTGCCCCTGCAAGTGCACTCCAGCTCCCCAAAAACAGGTCACTGGGCACTGCCTTTGCCACAACTGCCTGTGCACAGCCTGGATTCCACTGCAGAAAACCTCCACATCTCTGCAAACATGATCACCAGCGACAAACAGCCCAAACTGCAGGTAGATTCCCTCTGCCCCACTTCTGCCTTCAAAATATTGTGCAAGCACATCCAATTGGCAGAAACTAATTCATATCCAGAAACCTTGCTTCAAAGAAGTTTTGGCAATTCCAGACTTTTGTCTAAAAGTGAGATCTTGCCAATGTCCCTCATATGCTCAGTATTGATAAAAAATGGGGCCCAGCTGGCGGGGCTCACTGGTTGAGCATCAGTCTATGAACCAGGATGTCATGATTTGATTCCCAGTCAGGTTTTGGGCATATCCTCAGTAGGGGTGTGCAGGAGGCAGCTGATCAATGATTCTCATCATTGATGTTTCTATCTATCTCTCCCTCTCCCTGCCTCTGAAATCAATAATTTTTTAAATGAAGCCATGCCAATTGCATGTGTTATAATGAGTTTTTCACTTTATAAATGACTAATGTCTTTCCTGTTAAAACCATAATTATAGAACATTATTTATCATTCATTTTAATTGATATCAAAGAGAAGAAGGGAAAGAGAGAGAAACATTGTTCCATTGTTTGCTGCACTCACTGGACTGGGTATTGAATCTGCAACCTGGACATGTGCCCTGACTGGCAATCGATCTACCACTTTCTGGTGTATGGGATAACTCTATACTGGTACCCGGAACCCAAATTCCAGCCTGCAGAACTGTGAGAAAGGTACATTTCTATTGTTTAAGCCACACAAATTTATGATATTTTGTTTATGATGGTTTGAGCTGACTAATCTATATACATAAAAGCCTAAGCAACCGAATGCCTGAATGACCAGTCGACCAGTCCTATGATGTGCACTGACTACCAGGGGAGCAGATGTTCAATGCAGAAGCTGCCCCCTGATGGTCAGTGCATTCCCACAGCCAACCTCCCATAGCCCGTGGTCCCCCTCCCAAGCCAATAGCCAACCTCCCACGGTCCCTTCCCCTGATCAGCGACCAACCTTCTATGGTCCCTTCCCCTGGCTAGCCAGCCCCAATTGGTCTGGATTGGGGCCATCAGGTAGGGGTGGGGATGGACTATGGGGGGTTGGCCAGCTGTAGGAGGTTGGCTGTGGAAGTGCACTGACCATCCAGCCAGAGAAGGGGAGGGATCCCAACCATGCACAAATTTGTAAACCAGGCCTCTAGTTAAAAATAAGAAAAAAATTATGAAACATAAAACCAAGAGAAAAAAATAAAGATTTCTCTCTTTTAAAACTATTAAAAAGAGCTATCTAATGAACAATATAGTTTACGATTCTGCCAAAAAGCTTGAATATGAGTAAGAAAGTCTATTCTATAAATTCAGAAATTTGCTTAAAAGAAACATATATTAAATATGTTTGATTTAAAAAGAAAACTATTGTCTATAATTTTATTTCTGCTGCTTTTCCTCAGCGAGTGATGATTAAAACCAATTATTTAACCTTTTAAATTACAGGAAAATGGGCAGCTTAATGACACATCATGAGGTAAAGCACAGTGGGAAAGCAGCTGCAGTGGTTGGAATTCAGATTTTTTAAAAAAGCAATAAAGACATTACAGAGAAACAATATATTCATCAAACCAAATAAGCTATTAAACAAAGAAAATATTCATCTATATTTGTTTAATGTAATATTTTAATTAATTAACAAACTTGGGAAAACACTCAAAATATCCTAAAGTCTGTAAACTAATTTTGAATTTGAATAATGCTTCTCTTTACTAAATGTGAACATTTGACAACAGAGTATTGTCATATTACCCACTCTATCCTTATTCCCTAATGCAGCCCTTGGAACTTTTGTTGCCACCAAATAGAATTCAAATATATGACACCACATTTCATCTAGACCCAGAGAGAAATCATGAAATCTTAGTGCAGTAAAATAAGAGGTCACTGAAGCAACACCTTAAATACAGTTCAGCCTTTTACTTATTGGACAGCCCTTAAATCTATATCAATGGAGAAAGAGTGGCATTCATTCATTCATTCATTCATTCATTCATGTATAACCATTTATTGCAAACCCATTGTTCTCTGAGCTCAATTCTAAGCATTGGGGATACAACAGTGCACAAGTGGAGGGCTCGCCTTAGGTCCAAGCATCCATTTGAACAAAAGAGGTGGCAGGGTTTATAGGTATAAGTGCACATGGGCTGGATGTTTGGGTGGTTTAGAGGTAAGGAATACCTCTTTAACTTGCTTCTGTGTTCCCAGTGAAATAAGAAGACTAGTCAGGTAAGAGAACAAGAGAGTAGAAAGGAATGTAGGTTTGAGAATAAAGAAAAAGGGCAAAGTAGCCATCTCAGAGAGTGGGAGAGTCAAAGACTAGGAATTGAAGTACATCTTCCAAGGGCCAATGGAGTCATGAATTAATGAAAATGCGCTCCGCATGGCTGGTTAGTTCCCTTCAGCCACATTCATTGTTTAGGGGCAGACACAGAGAGCCAGAGTCATATGTAACAAGAATTTTGGTTTTACCCAACACATACCACAGATAGAGCAGAGAGTAAACGGTCAGTGTGTAACCAAAGAGTTCCTCAAATGGAAAGGAATAGTTCTAACTTTATGTGTAAATTCACTCAACAAAAAATTTTATTACAATTAAGTTATTTCTATTTATCTGTTGGCTTATAGTAATTTAACGCTATAATGTTGCTGACCTCTGGCACTTTGTAGCGTACATAGGAACTTTGTCTATTTAAAAAAATAATAAGCCATTTAAGAAGGAATGCAAGTACAAGAAGAAATGAAGTTATCTGCATGAAAATCAAATAGGAATTTTGGGAAATTCAGTTCATTCAGGGATGAACTGAATAGCAGAGATTGGAGAAACTATGGTTTTGTGAAAAAAAATTAAATTATAAAAAATCTTGTGATTTAGAAGCACACGTGTGACAGGGCAAGGTGACCTCTCATCAAAGTCAGTAGGGGTGGGAAGTCGGGGCTAGAAGTAAATCTGATAATTTACAAAAATCTTAGACACACCAATGGTCTCTCTACAAAGAGTGAAATGGTAATTTATATTAATTTTATGTGGCTCATAACACTCAGGGTAACATTATTTTCCCAGGAGTTATATGATTCATATTTATGAAACTCTGGAGTTTTTTTTATCCACAAAATGAAGGTTATTAGCTCGAACATTCTGTAAAAAAAAGATTTTCCAGGAAAAACATGGTAAATTAACCTCTGCCCCTTCCCCCAAAACTAAAAGCAATAAAATGAATATAGCCCAACTTGAGTTCATTGCTACTTCCTTAACTGCCCTCTTTTCCCACTGGGATATAGTGCATGTCTTAATGGAGAAAGAGCAACCCTCCAGCTGTCCCCATAGCTTGCTTGGAATGATCATTACTGAGCAAAGGGGACATCAGGCAGCAATCCCATGGACGGTAGCTCTCCAAAATGCAACACTCTTTGAATCAAGTCACTCGCTATGTGGTCAGCACTCCCTGTTGGCCCTAACCAGTTATTTCTGTCTTGAAAGTATAATGTTTAAGCCTTGAGTAATTAAAAGGAATATGAAAACTATGTTCTAAAAGGTTAATTGCACGGTACAGGAGTACATGGTATATTACATGTTCTTTGATTACCTTGGACTTTTAGCACCACTTCTTGAAAATGTAAAGCTGCATATTTTCCATGACTAATTAACACAGAAGTTGATTAAAAGCTATGCAATTCATCTACTAGATGTAGCATCTGGGTGAAGGATTTAAGAATGAAGATAGTTTCCAGGTGAAATAAAACAGATTCTTTAAGGAATCTTATACATCTACAATATTTACAACACTTTTATCAAGACATTAAAACAGAAGCAGATGCTTCTCCGTAATTTTAAAATATTAGTTACACATGGTATAATGCATTGCAGAAAACATAATAATAATGGATGATAGTAAAAGGCCAGAGCACTTTTCTCTTGGAGTTGGATACAGAACAGATCCCAAATATTTTTGAAGTTAAACTTAATACAGATGGGACAATTCAAATGTGTTGCAAAGTGAACATTACACTAGGAAGATAAGAAGAAGTATCAGTTTTCTTACAAATATAAATGTTGAGGGGATAGTATAACATATCTAATCATTGTTAATAAGTATGAATTATTTAAAGCATCAATATTGTAACTGCACTTAAAATTTTCTTGGTGATATACTTATAATAATTATACTTAAAAGCCTGCTCCAGATCTGTTTGTGGGTTCATGCAATGGAAGAATTGTATAGCTATGACTGGACTGAGTAAAGATGGGCTCTATGAACTAAGCACTTGACCCCAGTGATTATTATCCAGGCAACACAAATTGAAAAACTGCTCTGTGCCAGACACTGGAGTAAATATAGGGGATACAGAGACACAACTCTTTGTACATTGTAATTTAGGAGAGGACTGTGAAAGGGCAAGGTAATCTCTCATCAGATTCACTATGGGCTGGAAATTAGAGCCAGAAATGAACTCGAGGTTCACAGGAATCTTGGGCACACCCAGAGCAAAATGGCTATTTGTGGAATTAACTGTCTAGTGGAGAAAACACCATTTATAGGAATAAGCACATAATAATATAATACAGATCTTATTTCATGTGTATATAAGGCAACATGGGGGCAAAGCAATTAAATTTGAAGTTGGAGAGGCTGGATACAGCTTAACCAAGTAAGAAGTGGCACTCTAAGTGTATTTAGAAGGATAGGAAGGAGAAGGACATTCTGCAGAAAGGAGACAGCACTGAAAGTAAAGGCATAGCTTGAAAGAGCAGGATTCTCTACCACATAAAACCTTCCAAAGCTATAACTTACCTCTCTATAGCAAAGCAACAGGAAAGAAATGCATGTAGCATTTCTAATAGACATCAAATACCACACACAAGGTAAAAAAAATGCAAAAGCAGTTTTGAGATAGTGTCTTGTTCTTTAAAAAAAAATCTGTAAAAGCTCAGGCTCTGCATGATTTAATTTTGTACCAGAAGTAGGGCAAAAGTTCTCTTTTATTCCCCCAAAGCATACATATTTTTATTTTCTGATTAAAAAAGCAAGAAACATTTATTGTAAAAAAAATGCATGAGCCACAAGAAAATATAAAGAACATTAAATCCAGCCTCCCAGAAACAAACGCAATGTTTGAATATTTGTGAGTGTGTGGGTAAATGTGTGTGCATCCCCAAACTTGTACAAAAAGGTTTTCTTCTGAGTTATCTTTGTGTTGCAAAGGTGGTCTTAAGTGAATAGTCTTTCAAACCTCCTCTCAATAGTATAAGAATGGACCGTGAGCCTTACACTTTGTGCTAGACATTTTACCTTCAGTGGGAATATTTTCCCTATTGCAATTTCAATGTGTGTTCCTTGGTTCTGTTTCAGTATTGTGTCATCTGGCACTTGGCCAACCCCACTGCTATATCTGTGTCTCTCAGGGAGGGGTCAGGGTCCTTCCCTGAAAGGGGTACATGTAAGCAAATTGCCCTCTGTTGGCTGAAGAAAACCACAGGCCTTGAAAGACCACTGCCCACCACTGAACTTAATCTTGCCCTGTCTCTTCTCCAAGTAAAGCCATGTTCTGCCCTGCGCTTAACTGCTTCATGTGTGACTCCAATTTCAAGATGCTATTGACAGAAGTGTTTATAGTGCTATTCGTGGTAGTTGGCACAATGATGATCTTTACTATCTTCCATGTAGTTGGAGTCTTTCCCTCAGATCGGCAACTCATGCATGATGTTCTGCCAAACACCATCCTACCTAATAAAGAGGGAATATGCTAATTGACCCTCATGCCATGGCAAAGATGGTGGTGCCCGTAGCCAATAAGGAGGGAGTAGGCTAATTAGTTGCCCCGCCTTCAAAGATGGCGGCACCCTCAGCCATAAGATGGTGGCACCCAGTACCCTCAGGCCCAACAGGACGGCAAGTGCTGGGCCCACACCCAGGGAAAGCATGTGCCTGCCTCCAGAGTCAGTCCCCCCATCCCTTCAGCCCCTCAGCCACCCAAAGCCAGCCGAGGTACAGGCAAGCTTCATCAATATAAAATAAATTATCAATAGAATTTAATTTGTTCCCAGATGCTTTGTATAAAGATCTTTTTGTGGAAATCAAAGAAGTGTCTGAATTTTCTATCAGCCATGGGAGAAATATATAAAGACTAAAAAATGGAGGGAAAGCACTAAAGAAAATGACTGAGAACTGGAGGATAGCTGGCCTGAGATACAAGCAAGCCTCAGATGGCATCTTCCCAGCCACCCAGGACCACCAGAGGCTCAGTTAACCAGGTCTGGCAAGGGTTGCACTGCCGGCAGTAGCAGCAGCAGAGGTGTGATGGAGCATTGCCTTCCTCTGATCACTGGGTCACCTCTTTCCCCTGAGGGCTCCTGGACTGTGAGAGGGTGCAGGCCAAGCTGGGGGCAGCCCCATCTAGTGCATAAATTTTCATGCACCAGGCCTCTATTATTGCACATATCAGGTAGTGATAGCTAATGATTCCAAAATAAGAATTGTTTCAAACCTTAAATCCATGCCCTGTGAATGAACCTTGTACAGAGTGCTCCTCCAGTTCCCAGTTGTTTTCCTTAGTGCTTTCCCTTCATTTTTCAAGCCTTTATACATTTCTCTCGTGACTGATAGAAAATTCAGACACTTTTTAATTTCCACAAAAAGATCTTTATCCAAAACATCTGGGAACAATGTAAACTTTATTGATGACTTATTTATTGTAATTTAATATATCTTTATTGTTCATATTATTACAATTGTTCTCCCTCCCCCCATAGTTCCTCTCCACTGGTTCCCAACACACCCTCTGCCTTTACCTTCCCTCCACTTTCCTCAT
The DNA here is from genome assembly GCA_027563665.1 of Antrozous pallidus. Taxonomy (NCBI): domain Eukaryota; kingdom Metazoa; phylum Chordata; class Mammalia; order Chiroptera; family Vespertilionidae; genus Antrozous; species Antrozous pallidus. The sequence continues at coordinate 91,895,880 of CM050514.1, forward strand.
CCATAGGTGTATGATTTTTTTCCACTCTCTTCCTGAACCACCCACATCTCTTTCCCCACGAGAATTGTCAATCCACTCCCTTTCTATGCACCTGATTCTATTATATTCACCAGTTTATTCTGTTCATCAGATATTTTATTGACATGATAGATATGAATTTTTTGTTCATAATTTTTATCTTTACCTTCTTCTCCTTCTTCTTCTCCTTCTACTTCTTCTCCTTCTTCTTCTTCTTCTTCTTCTTCTTCTTCTTCTTCTTCTTCTTCTTCTTCTTCTTCTTCTTCTTCAAGAATACCTTTCAGCATTTCATATAATACTGGTTTGGTGTTGATGAATTCCTTTAGCTTTTTCTTATCTGTGAAGCTCTTTATCTGATCTTTAATTTTGAATGATAGCTTTGCTGGGTAGATTACTCTTGGTTGCAGGTTCTTGTTATGCATCACTTTGAATATTTCTTGCCATTTCCCTCTCGCCTTCATAGTTTCTCTTGAGAAATCAGTTGACAATTGTATGGAAGCTCCCTTGTAGGTAATTAATTGTTTTTCTCTTGTTGCTATTCTATCTTTTTCTTTTGATCTTGGTATTTTAATTAAGATGAGCCTTGGTGTGGTCCTCTTTGGATTCTTTTTGTTTGGGGTTCTCTGTGCTTCCTGGACTTATAAGTCTATTTCTTTCACTAGGTGCGGGAAGTTTTTGGTCATTATTTCTTCAAATACATTTTCAATATCTTGCCCTCTCTCTTCTTCTTGCACCCCCATAATTCTGATGTTGGTAGGCTTGAGGTTGTCCCAGAGGCTTCTTATACTATCTTCAAATTTTTGGATTCTTTTTGCTTTTTGCTTTTCCAGTTGAGTGTTTTTTGATTCTTTGTATTTCAAATCTTTGACTTGATTCTTGCAGTCCTATAGTCTGCTATTAGGTCTCTGTATAATATTTTTTATTTTGGACAGTGGATGTTTAATTTCTAGTTGTCCATATCCTTGAGGGTTTCATTAAATTTATTGGCCTTTTTCTAGGAAATTCTTGAAAAACCTTATAATCATGGTTTTGAAATCTATATCCAGTTGTTTGCTTTCCTCCATTTCTTTCATTTGTGATCTATTTCTTTGTTTCCTTATTTTCTCTGCTTCCCTGAGTTGGTACCATAACTTTGTGTGCTAGATGTTCTATAGGGCCCAGTGGCACAGCCTCCCCAGTTACCTGAGGTGGACACTTTAGGTGCACCCCTTTGTGGGCTGTGTGCACAGCCTTGTTGTAATTAAGTCTTGATTGTTGTTGGTATCACTGGGAGGAATTTACTATCAGGCCAATTGGCTGTGAGGATCAGCTGTGTCTATGCCAAGAGAACTTCTGTGCTGGAGACACCCTTATGAGACAAGATTTGCAAAGCCTCTGTGCTCAGTTTTGATGGGGCAGAGTCTCAGGGCAGAGCATACACCCTTAGCTTCCCATCAGCCATACCCTATGAGGCCCTTGGGTCTCAGTGTCCCTTGGTAATCACTGCAAGCACCTCTAAGAGAAAGTCACCCTCGAGTTTTGCCTGCTGCCAGACAGTCCAGTTTCTCCCCAAATGAGTCTGGGTCCCCAAAAACTCTCCCGAAACTGGAGTTCAGCACAGTCAGGTATACACACCCTCTCTCTTCCAGCCATCTCCTCACCTTTCTTCCGAAGCTCCAGCCTTTCACAAGCGCAGCAAACCATTCCTGGAATCTTTATGCAGCAATCCGATGGTGCCCCAGGGAGGGGGCAGATGAGAGTCGCTTTAGAAAGCAGCCATGCACTAACCTACCTGTGCACTCAGCCGCCCATCCTCTCTGCATGCACGTGCCTCTGGACCTCTGCCTCTGCAGCTCCCCTGAGTCAGTGTGCTTTGTCTTTTCCTATAGTCCAGTTTCCTCCCCGAATGAATCTGGGTTCCCAGAAACTCACCTGGAACTGTAGTTCAGCACAGCTGGGAGCTTCCATCTCCCTCCTGCTTTAGAAAGCCAGCCACACACTCAGCTTCCTGTGCACTCAGTCGCCCATCCTCTCCACGTGCTAGTGCCTCTCTGTACCTCAGCCTTTTGCAGCTCATCTGATTCTCAACATGCTTTCCTCTTTCATTCTAGTTGTAGAATGTCCACTCGAGTAGCCAGCTTTCCTGTGGTTCTGGATGGTGTTCATTTTGTCTTTTAGTTGTAGTTTTGATATTGTTGTGTGAGGCAGCAGTTTGGGTGTTTACCTATGCCGCCATATTGGTTTCTGCTTTATTGACGATTTAACAAAAAGACAAAAAACAAGTCAACTTGAGGGAAACACCATTTGAATCAAATGTCAGATGTCAAAGTTTCTGAATGGACTTTTGGTAAACCCACTACTGAGAAATCTGCACTGGCCCTTAATTGTAAGCAAGCCTTTACTCACAGCATCTCACTGGACCTTCTGTCCTCTCATTCCTTTCAATCTCCTCTGTTCTCATGTTGTCCTACAGATCAGATGGAATTTTCATTCTTCAGTTCTCTCCAGTCATTGCACCAGTTCTCACTTTCTAGCATAGATCACCTCACAAAGTGCTCCTTTCTTACCAGGAGAATCAGTGCAAATTATTAGTACATGTTAATTTTATTTGTAGGTAGGTTTAATATCATGTCATATCATAATTAGATCAACAGTGTTATTTTTAATGACTGCATAATATTCCACATTTATTTAACCTATCCCTTTTCATAGCCTAATAATTTGTTTTCAATATATCCCTTCTTCAATTTACATCATTGCACTAATATTAAAAATATATTCTTAGGTTATTTGAATAGTCAATGAAAATTTTATTTAATAAATCCCTGTCATAAAATAGAGTAGACAGATGGTTGTTCTTTCAAGTGAAATTATCTGATCAGTCACCTTTGCATACTTATTTTAAAATGTATACCTTACTCTTCCTTCTCTTTATATTTGTCTGTTTATTGATCCCAGAAATCAGGCCAACCACCTGTAAAGTTATGATCAAACATAAGAATCCTACACTACTAATATGTCCATTGAAACATTGGTAACACATATATCTGCAACTCTTCAAATTATTTTTTCTTTAAAAATGTGTAACTTTTTGAATCTAAAACTTTAGAAATGGAACCACTTTTATTTAGAATGGTAAACTGATCTTAAATTTCAGCCATTAGCAACTACTGTTTAATCTAGGCTTGGGTTATCTGCTGGGGGCTAATTCCAACATGTCATAATAAATGTGAGAAGTCCTCAAAAGGTTGAATGGACTCTCTCAGCAGGGCTGAAAATATACATACATTATTACCTGCTGCTGGAACAGCCAAAGGCAGTTCTCCCAACCTGATAATTTTTTGACTGTTTACCAAATTTTACCTTTGATATGTTTATCTGCTTTCCTAGAGAACAGGATGTGTGAATAAAAACTCCTGTGTGTAGAGAGTCAGAGAACTTAGTTACTAGAACTAAGCTTACTCTTGCTCCTCCAAAATGCCTTCCAAATTTATATTTCAGCCGAGACTGATTTGGCTCAGTGGATAGAGCGTCGGACTGTGGACTGAAGGGTCCTGGGTTCGATTCTGGTCAAGGGCATGTACCTTGGCTGCAGGCACATCCCCAGTAGAGGGCGTGCAAGAGGCAGCTGATCGATGTTTCTCTCTCATCGATGTTTCTGACTTTCTATCCCTCTCCCTTCTGCTCTGTAAAAAATCAATAAAATATATATTTTTTAAAATTTGTATTTCATGTCTAGTCTCTTCATTCATTTATGCACAGCTCCTTTTCCAGATTCCTGAACCCTTCTAGATGCAGATAACACCCCAGCAGTTATCCAAGGTCTAACTTGCAACTTCTTTTTATTTTCAAAAATATAGAACCTTCAGAGCCAATATTAGCATTTTTATTAAATTACTAATGGCCTGGTGCACAAAATTTGTACACGAAGGGGAGGGGGGCCTCAGCCCAGCCTACATCCCCTCTAATCTGGAATCCCGTGGGAAATGTCTGACTGCTGATAAAGGCCTGATCCCTGTAAAATTGGGCCTAACTGCCTGTCGGACATCCCTCTTGCAATCTGGGACCACTGGCTCCTAACCACTCACCTGCTTACCTGTCTGATCACCCCTAACTGCTTCTACTTGCCTGCTTGATTGACCCTAACTGCCCTCCCCTGATGGGCTGATCTCACCCCCCAACTGCCCCTGCCTGCCTGATCATCTCTAATTGCCCTCCCCTGCCAGCCTAATCTTACCCCAGCTGCCTTCCCCTGCTGTCCTGGTTGCCTCCAACTGCCCTCCCCTGCCAACCTGATCTCACAACCCAAGTGCCCTCCCCTGCTGGCCTGGTGGCCCCCAACTGCCCTCCCTGCTGACCTGATCTCACCCCCAACTGCTCTCCCCTGCCAGCCTGATTACCTCTAACTGCCTCTGCCTTGGCCCCCAACCACCATGGCTTTTTTGGAAGGATGTTGGATATTTGAAAGATGGCCAGTTGACCCTGCCTAATTAGCATATTACTCTTTTATTTGTATAGATAGATTTTATAGGATAAAATTGCTTAAATGGGGGGAAGCCTTTTTCAGCAGAAGGAGATGCTTTTGGCAGACAAAAATAAATAATCCCTATATCTGTATTGATAGCCAGCCATATGCATTATAGTGCCAAACCAATCATTAAAAAATTGAACTGCTTTATTACATCTTACACCAAACAGCTGTTGCCCTTAAAACCCCTCCTCAGCCCTGACCTTAGGTTCTTCCTTCTCATTTCACCCAGATTAGGTTCTGATCGGTCAGTGTCTATGCCAGTCAGCATCAGAAGCTTTGCCTCCTAGGTAGCCATTGGCTCCCTGCAGTACACCAAGATTTGGTTCTGATTGGGCAGTTTCTATGCCAGACAGTGTCTCCAGGCCTATCTCTGGGCCAGATTAGAGAAGCAGAGCTGATCATCAGTCCCTGTGGAGACCCAGTGAAAAAGAGAGGTGTGGCTACTGGCAAAGCCTGGAGAGAAAAAGAGAGGCAATGACTGATCAACAGCTGCCATGGAGGCTGCGGGTCAGATCCTGCCTCTCTCTTTGGACCTTTCTCTTGGCCTGAGCCAAAACCCCCTTGGCAGTCAGTGCTGGGCTGCCATACCCACAGCAGTAGCAGTCAGTGCTGGGTCACCACAAAAAACCAACACTGATTGCAGGACTGACTTCCGGTGTTTAGTCGAGCCTTTGCTCGTTATGAACCCTGGGCTTTTATATATTAGGGTTAGCCAGGGTTCTCCAGAAAAATCAAAAGAACCAATTGGTTACCTATTCCTATGTATAGGTGAACTAACTTCTTCAGAAGTCATAATAAGTCCCATCTTCATGTCTCCATCTTTATATTTGTTATTTTTTTAAAAGAGTTCACTTTTCATATTCCTGTTTAAACAGGGTATACGTTTAAAACAGTTAAAACTCATCAAAGTGAATAAATATTGATTGTATTTTTTTCATTGTTATGTAGAAATGTTAGAGAAAACTTAAGTTTCTTTCTTCTGCTGCTTTTAGATATCCGTTGAGTCTGATATCAACATTATCCTAGCCAACCTTCCAATTCTTTCTGATTTTGGAACATGCCTACTTCATAAATAGGCTTTGAATCTGTTTTATGTTTTTACAATTTTTGTAGAACAAATGTCTCAAGAATCTTGCATAAAACTGGTTATACAATTATGATTTTTCTAGTTATCACACCCCAAAGCTCAAAGGACGCAACCTTTTTGCCAATTACTCATAATTAGTTCCAGGATCTACAATAATCTCAAATCCTACATGACCAGCATTGAATTAACCTTTCCTCATTCTTACTCCTTTCCTAGTGTTCCCATGTCTATGTAAAGCACTGCCACTTAAAGCTAACCAAGACAGGAACCTGGAAATTGCCCTGGACTCTGCCTCTTCATTATTTTATTCTATCATTCACAATAAATGCTGATTTCACTACTTTGAGAGGCTAAATCTATCTCTGTAATCCCACTGTTACTATCTTTGTTCAGATTCCTGTTGTTGTTGTTGTTGTTGTTGTTGTTGTTGTTTGCCTCTATTTTATCTCAAAGCACCTGGTCTCCTTGCCTCTAATAATTATCCTATATACTTTCTCCTATCCATTCCCTATTCAACAGCAAAGTTAATTTTTTTTAAAAATCAAAAACAATGCATTCAGATCATGTAATTCTAAAAATTCTTGAATTGTTCTCCATTTTCCACAGAATCAAACCCAAGCTCTTATCATAGAGAAGCACTCCCTTAAAACTTAGCTACTATCAGAACTTTAGTCTCAACATCTATTATTATATATTCTTATTCTTGATCCACCATTATAGGAATATCTACAGCAAAAGATTAGGGATACATATTTATCCTTTCAGACTCAAATAATCAATCAACCTCCTTTATAAGCCAAAATGTATATATCAGTAACAGCTTTTCCAACCAACCCTTTTTTATTTTATTATGTAGAAGATAGAATTAAGTAATAAGTTTTATGTTACTACTAGAAGCCCAGTGCACGAAATCTGTGCATGGGGCAGGGGGGAGGTGGAGTATCCCTCAACTCAGCCTGCACTCTCCAATCTGGAACCCATTGAGGGATTTGGCCTAAATGGGCAGTCGGACATCCCTCTCACAATCCAGGACTGCTGGCTCCCAATTGTTCGCCTGCCTGCCTCCATGATTACCCCTAACTGCTTCTTCCTGCCAGCCTGATCACGCCGTAACCACTCCCCTTCCAACCTGATTGATACCTAATTGCTCCCCTGACAGCCTGTTTGCCCCTAACTGCCCTCACCTGCAGGCCTGGTGACCCCCCAACTGCTCTTCCCTGTAGGCCTGGTGACCCCCAACTTCCCTCCTCTGCTGGCCTGGTCACTCCTAACTGCCCTCCACTGCAGGCTTGATTGCCCTCAACTGCCCTCCCTTGCAGGCCTGGTCCCTCTCAACTGTCCTCCCCTGCTGACCTGATCACCCACAACTGCCCTCTCTTGAAGGCCTGTTCCTTCTCAACTGCCATTCCCTGCTGACCATCTTGTGGTGGCTATCTTGTGTCTACATGGGAATAGTCATCTTGTGTGTTGGAGTGATGGTCAATCTGCATATTACTCTTTTATTAGATAGGATTTTCTCAGCATATTTATTTAATAATATTTCTTTTCTAAAATTATTTCAAAAGTTAAAAGTGAAGTTATCATCTTAAAAGAGGTGGACTAAGACTATTGATTCACACCTGTGAGAGTTTCCCCAGGGGGAAATTGTTCCGTATACACAGAGGTACACAGAAGGCTAGGAGAGACTGAAAAGGGGCCAGGCCATTCCATAGTGGTAGATGGCAGTTCCAAAAAGCAAGAAAACTTACTTATGGGGATCATCTTGGATGTCTGAAAGACAAGTATGACTCTGCACCTGCCAACCAGAATATTAAAGGTTTATTTAGAAGTCTGCACTGAGTTCAGACAGTATACAGACCAGATGTTATCAACAACACATTACTCTCTCAAGGCTGTGTCCTTGAAAACCACTCCCACTGTGTGAAAAGTTATGAAGAGCAAACATTCCAAAGGACAGAAGAGGGGGTGAGGAGTATGTGATTACTCAGGTCCAGTGCTCAGGTCCTGTAGATTATCTGCTTAAACAAGGAGGTATTCTTCACCTGGGTATTGCCCACTTCCCCCCCCCCAAAAAAAAGGTCTTGAATGAATTTTCACCATGTACTATACCAATTCTCTTTCATCATGAACTATACCAATTCTCAGAACTGAGGTATTAAAAAAAATGTATTTGAGGTTCTCTCAGGGTAGTATCAACCACATGTAATTACTTTATTTTGCCATTAAAAACATTTAATTTGCACTTGGTTATTATATAGACAACATATATATGTAATTATGTATATATTGACCTTTGACATTTAAAAACTTTTATGGCAAGTTGATAGAGTATTTTACTAGTATGTCTGTTGAATATAATTTTAAAAATAGAGATTTGTTATTAAATTTTCTGTTAATTAATTTGTACTATATTTTACAATCCAAGACAAAATATACATATAGATATTTTTAAAAAGGCAAAGATCTGGACTTCACCAAACATAATTTAAGAAATTCTATTCTGCCCTAGCTGGTTTGGCTCGGTGGATGGAGCATTGGCCTGCAGACTGAAGGATCCCAGGTTTGATTTCAGTCAAGAGCACATGCCTGGTTGCGGGCTTGATCCCCAGTGGGATTCATGCAGGAGTCAGCCAATCAATGATTCTCTCTCATCATTGATGTTTCTTTCTCTCTCTCTTTTTCCTTCCTCTCTGAAATCAATAAAAATATAGTAAAAGAATTTTTAAAAAGTTCTATTCTAATACTTTGCAAAAGAGAACATTCAGAAGGCCAAGAGACATATGAAAACGTGCTCAAAATTAGTAATCATCCGAGAGATGCAAATCAAGAGGTCAATAAGGTACCATCTCACACCTGTCAGAATGACTATCATCAACAAATGAACAAATGACCAGTGTTGGCAAGGATGAGGAGAAAAATGAAGCCTCGTGTTGGTGGGAAAGCAGACTAGTGCAGCCACTGTGGAGAACAGTATGGAGTTTCCTCAAAATACTAAAAACGGAACTCCCATTTGACCCAGTGATCCCACTTCTAGGAATATATCCCAAGAAACTAGAAACACAATCAGAAAGGATATATCCACACCTATGTTCATAGGAGCACAATTAACCATAGCTAAGATTTGGAAACAGCCTAAGTGCCCATCAGCATATGAGTGGATTGAAATGCGTGATACATCTACACAATGCTGCAGTAAAAAGGGGTTATTACCATTTGCAACAGCATGGATGGAACTGGGGAGAATTATGCTAAGCAAAATAAATCAGTTGGAGAAAGATAAAAACTGCCCCATGCCCCTCACCCAGGCCAGATCTCACTCATATGTGTGGATGTAATGAACATAAATTGATGAACAAAAACAGATTCAGAGACAGAGAAGCATCGTTCAGATGGTCAAACTTCAGAGATTAGATGGGAGAGTTGGGGTAAGGGAGAGAGATCAACCATAGGACTTGTATGCATGCATATAAAAATAACCAATAGACACAGGGGAGAGAGGACATGAGTGGAGTTGGGGGCAGGGAGATAAGGTCACATATGTAATACCTTAATCCAGTAGTCAGCAAATTGCAGCTCTAGTCCCCAGAAGCACCCTCTGTTCTTTCAAAATCCTTTCTCCATTCATTATCACCAAGCCAATACTAAAACTGAAGCTGAATGTTCAGCAGCACAAGTTTTATTCAATGGCCTGAGAATGGTGAAGCAAGAGTCAAAATCACAGATCATCTTCTTGTCTATAAAAGTCTGGGGATATTTTATGAGGGCTACATAATGAGGGAGAGGCATAGGCATTAATTTTCAGGGTCTCTTCCCCAAAATGGGGCAGCACCCATTTTTTCCCCTTATATTATCCAAGTGGAATCTGTTATAGTGAAGGCGTGTGTGTCAGCTAGCATGCTAATCTATAATAATGAAAGGTTAATATGCTAATTAGACCAGACATCCTTCCTGACAAAGCCGGGACTGAGGGAAGCCAGCCCAGGTCCCAGGTGTCTGCTGGCAGCTGCAGGAGGGAAACCTGGGTCCTGAGTGCCAGAGGGAAACCAGTATCAGCAGCTGGAGGAAGGAAAGCCTACTCTTGTATGAATTTTCGTGCATCAGGCCTCTAGTGTATTATAATCAGCATATAATGAGGTTCAGGGTCTCCTCAAGGTCAGATTTAGTACCATCTTGGTTTAGGCCAGCTCTCATCAGTTCTTGTTATTCTAGCCATCTTCCTTCTGTGATTTTCCTATAATGGCAATGGAAAGAGAAGTTCATAAGGTTTCAACATCCAGGGGCCTTCAGCCATGGGGACAGAAACATGTACAGTCAAGCTTTGTGTCTAGACAATTACCATTAGGATTTGTTTCAATCTACTGATAAACTCCTCCATCATGATTTCCTCCATAGGTGAATAAAATCTCATATGGCCCAGGGTGTACCACAGATACTCTCCATGTGCCTTATTAAGTGCTATGAATTATTAGAGTTCAATCCTGGTCTCCACATACAGCACATCTCAGAAAAGGGAATCAGTGTTATTCACACTGTCCCCACCAGCTGCAGAAGAACTTACCAAACATGTGATAATTTGTGTCAGAGCTCACCAAGAGGAATGGCATTACATTTCAAATCATATGAGACAATTTGTTTAAAATAATTTATAACTCCAGCCCTAAAAAGCAAGTTATCATCTATGCCAATAAAAGAGCAATATGCTAATTAGACTGGGAGACCTTCCGGATGACCTTCCAGACAAAGCCTGGGGCTTGACCGATCTGCAAACCACGCCCAAATGGCCCTCAGCCCCTCACCGAGGCTGGCCACACACCCCGAGCAGGGACCCCCACCATAAAGGGGGTGTGGCCAGTCTGAAAATGTCCCTCAGCCCCTTGGCCATGCTGTCTACGTACCCAAGACCCCCACAGTGAGTGGGGCATGGCCAGCCTGCGAACAACCCCAGCCCCTTACCCTGGCCAGCACTGCTCCCAGTGGGGATCCCCACCCCATGGGGGCATGGCCAGCCTGAAAACTGCCCCATGCCCCTCACTCAGGCCAGCCCTGCCCCCCAAGGGGACACTCACCCTGATCTGGGACCCCCTTCAGGGCAGATCAGCTGGCCCCCACCCATGCACCAAGCTTCTATCTATACTACTAAAAGGGTAATATGCTAATTAGACTGGAAGACTTTCCGGACAAAGCCATGGTGGTGGAGCCTAGGCAGAGGGAGTTAGGGATGATCAGGCTGGCAGGAGAAAGCAATTGGAGGCAACATCAGGGCAGCAGGGGAGGGCCAATGTGGGTGAGATCAGCCAGCAGGGGAAGGAAGTTAGGAACAATCAGGCAGGGAGGCAGATGAGTGGTTAGGAGACAGGGGTCCCAGATTGCAAGTCGGACATCCCCAAGGGGTCCCCAATTGGAGAAGGTGAAGGCTGGGCTGTGGAAACCCCCCTCCATGAATGAATTTCATGCACGAGTCCCTATCTAATAAAAGAGAAACATGCAAATTGACAGTACCTCTGCTATGCCCACAAGCCATGCCCACAAGCCAATCAAGAGTAATGCAAATTAACCTATCAAAGATGGCGGCAGCCACAGAGCTGAAGCAACAGGAGGCTTGGGTTGCCCCAGCAATGGAGGAAGCCAATCTTCCTGCCCACTGTGGCTGAGCCACTGTCCCTTAGAGGACATCTACCACACAAAGCTAATCGACCAACTCCGGAAAGTAACCACCATGCAGAGACATGGAAAGAAATCAGATGTGAAAGAAATGGAGGGGAAAAAAACGACTGGACATAGAGTTCAAAACCATGGTTATAAGGTTTTTCAAGAGGCTCCTAGAAAAGGCCAAGACCTACAAGGAAATGAACAAGACCTATGAGGAAATAAATGAGATCTATGAAGATATGAAAAAGGCCAACTAGAAATTAAGCATACACTGACTGAAATAAAAAAATATTATACAAAGACCTAAAAGTAGTCTGGAGGACCGCAAGAACCAAGTCAAAGATTTGAAATACAAAGAGGCAAAATCCACTCAGCTGGAAAAGCAACAAACCAAAAGAATCCAAAAAATTGAAGATAGTGTAAGGGGCAACCTCAAGCATACCAACATCTGAATTATAGGGGTGCCAGAAAAAGAGAGCAAGACAATGAAAACTTATTTAAACAAATAGTGACTGAAAACTTCCCATACCTAATGAGAGAAATTGACTTAGGAGTCCAAGAAGCGCACCAAACCCCAAAATATAAAAATCCTAAGAGGACCACACCAAGGCACATCATAATTAAAATGCCAAGAGCAAAAGACAAAGAGAGAATATTAAAAGCAGCAAGAGAAAAACAGTTAGTTACCTATAAGGGAGCACCCATACGATTGTCAGCAGATTTCTCAAAAGAAACTGGCCAGTCAAGAGTGCAAGAAATATTCAAAGTGATGAATAGCAAGAATCTACAACCAAGATTACTCTACCCAGCAAAGCTGTCATTCAGAATTGAAGGTCAGATAAAGTGCTTCGCAGCTAAGAAAAAATCAAAAGGAAATCATCACCACCAAACCAATATTATATGAAATGCTGCAAGATTAAGAAGAGGAAGAAGAAAAAGATAAAAATAAAAATTATGAACAACAGATACACATCTATCAGCAAGTGAATATACAAATCAAATGAATTAAAAATCTGATGAACAGGATAAACTGGTGAATATAACAGAATCATGGGAATAGAGAGGGAATGGAATGACAATTCTTGGGGAGAAAAGGGGTGTGGGAGGTGCAGCAAGAGACTGGGCAAAAATCATGCACCTATGGGAGAGGACAGTGTGGGAGAGGTGAGGGTGGAGGGTGGGATGTGTACCGGGTGGTGGGGAACTATGGGGGGAAAAAAGGGGGAACAATGTAATTAATAAACTGAACAATAAAGATTAAAATATTTTTTTAAAAAGGAAGGGCTGGGAGCTTAGGTCACTGGGGGCCATGGCCAGCCTGCAAACAGCCATTAGCACATCACCCAGGATGGCCAGGCACCCCAACAGATCCCCCCATCCTAAAGGGGATATAGCCAGCCTGAAAACAACCCTCAGCCCTTCATCCAGGCTGGCTAGGCACCCCAGCAGGACCCTCACCCTGATCTGGGATACCCTTCAGGGCAAACCAGCCTGCCCCCAGCCATGCACCAGGCCTCTATCTATACTAATAAAAGGGGAATATGCTAATTAGACTTCCAGAAGACCTTCCAGACGTTCTTCTGGACAAAGCCATGGTGGCAGGGCCAAAGTAGAGGCAGTTAGAGGCCAAGAGAGGAGGGCAGTTGTGGGTGATCAGGCTTGTGGTGGACAGGGCCATTGGGGGTAAGCAGACCAGCAGGGGGGCCAGTTGGAGGTGAGCAGGCCGTCAGTGGGGGTCAGTTGGAGGTGATCAGGACAGTGCCAATAACCAGTTCCAGCATGTAATCATTACAAGAGTTCTGTCAAAAGGTTGATGGGACTTGGGTGGCTCAACAAGGGTGAGACACATATGTAATTTGCCTGTTGGAAACAGCTAAAAGGCACTTCCCCCAAACCTTAATAGGATTGTTTGTTGCTAAACAGTTCAAGGCATTTTATTGCCTCCCATTGGCCAAACACTTGAACACCTGTAGACTATTCCCCAATCTGACAATATCCTTTGACAACTTACCCTCTGAAGTGTATATTTTCACCTTTCCTTGGGACAAATTGTGTTAAATAAAAGCACGGGTCCTTGGTCAAGGTAGAGTCTTCAGTTCCTTTTAGCTGAAGCTCCTCTGACCCTCAATGCCTTTCAAAAAATATTTCATCTTTGGACTCCTTCTTAATCATCTACATGCAGTCCCTTTCCCCAGAATGCTGAACACTTTGTAAGGCTGGGACATGAGAAAGATAGGTAAAGGTCTTTTAATTCTAAATAACTGCTGAGTCTTATAATTCTCACGTATCCACTCAGCTACCTATTCATTACTGCTTGGGTCTTTTATTTCATTTTCTCCTTCTTCTGGCTTTACTCCCAGGTAGTGAAACTGAGATGGGTATGTAGTGAACTTGCTGTAACAAGTAAAGGCTACAGGAACTGTGTAGGAGAAATTAAGACCAACCTCCAACAGATTTATGGTTTAAAATTGGCAGAGACCCACTTGATCCAACATGACAACTCATTTTACCATAGGGTAACCCTAGACTCATTATACACTCATTATAATAGACTAGAGGCCTGGTGCACAAAATTCATGCATGGAGCAGGGTTCCCTCAGCCCAGCTTGCACCCTCTCCAATCAGGGACACCTCGAGGATGTCTGGCTTGGAATCTGGGACCACTGGCTTCTAACTGCTTACCTGCCTGCCTGCCTAATCACCCCTAACCACTCTGCTGCTGGCATACTCGCCACCAACTGCCCACCTTGCTGACCTTCTCTCTCCCAATTGCCCTCCTCCCAGCCTGATTGCCCCCAACTTGCCCCCCTGCTGGTCTGATTACCCCCAGCGGCCCCCTGGCAGCCTGCTTGCTTCCAACTGCCCCCTGCCAGCCTGATTGTCCCCAACTGCCCCCCCTGCTGGCTTGCTCACCCCCAATCCCCAATTTCCCCCCTCCCAGCCTGCTCACCCCCAACTGGCCCCCTGCCAGCCTGCTCATATCCAACTGGCCCCCCTGCCAGCCTGCTTGCCCCTAACTGCCCCCCCCACTTGCCTAATCACCCCCAACTGCCCTCCCCTCTTGGCCTGATTGCCTCTAACTGCCTTTGCCTGGGCCCCACCACCATGGCTTTGTCTGGAAGAATGTCCAGAAGGTCTCACAGAAGGTCTCCTGGTGTAATTAGCATATTACCCTTTTAGTAGTATAGATAGAGGCCTGGTCCTTACGTGAAGGCCAGCTGGTCTTCCCTGAGGGGGGTTCCAGATCAGGGTGGGATCCCCTTGGGGGTGGGGCCACCCTGGGTGAGGAGCCTGGGCTGGTTTGCAGGCCAGCTACCACTTGGGGGGGTGTGTGGCCTGCATGAGCAAGGAGTTTAGGGCTGTTTGGGGTGGTTTGCAGGCTGGCCAAGCCCCTGTTTTTGTCTGGAAGGAGGTCCCGAAGGTCTCCGGAAGGTCTCCCAGTCTAATTAGCATATTACTCTTTTATTAGTATAGATTAGTATGCTAAATTATAAATCCCTCCCTGTTCTATTCAGAAACAGAAAGCCTGTATATGGACAAAAACTGGCAAAGGGGTCTTTTCAGAGAGAAGTCTCAACACCTTCCCTCGCTCACTTCCCCAAACCTGAAAGGTTCTGAATATTCCTCCGCCCTTATTGAATGCCCTATCCCTTGATTAAATGAGCATCAGTAAAAGAAATAAATGCCACTAGGGAAGGGCTGCTCTATGTGTAGAGTGGCCACTCTGTTGTCTCACTGCTTCACTAAAAAATCTCTTTCACTTGAAACTCTGATGGCCGGATTTGAATTGTTTTCTTGCGGAACCCAAGTAGGTCTCAGACCCTCTGATCCAAAAAACCCCCAGAACACCCATATCAAAACCTTTCAATTAGGTTAAAGATACTTTTTATTCCTATTAAACCTTTCTGGGGCTGCCACCAAGATGGTGACATAGGCGGCTCTGGAATTTCCCTCCTTGCATTGATGCATACAAATATGAGATCTCTAGAGGTCAATTTCCTCTAGAGAAATCCAGAAACTAGTGGCTTCTAAACATCAGAGGACTGAGAAAATAGCAACATCAAAATGGGTGGTAAAGGCTGAGATACACTCTCATCATAAGTCCCATCCCTGCTTATAATTGGAAGGACCCCCGACTATTAGCTTCTAAGCTAAGGGTTTGAACCACACATCTAAAGCCCCAATTTTTAATGCCGCCAGTGAGGAATGGCCCCAAATCACCTAGCTCTTGGAGCTAATGGAGCTGGAATTCACAAGTCCCACCAGACCATAGCAAACAAAGAAGCAGCTAACAGGCACATGAGCTCTCCCCTTGGCCATCCCCACCAGGCTCAGCTGAGGGAGCAGCCAGAAACTGCGTCCCACAGTGTTTCTCTGAAAGGGGTCTGTTGAATACTTACTTCACCAGCTGCTGCCTGAGGGTCTGGCTGTTAATTAGCCCCCTTCTAGGAGTTGACTGAAATCCTCCCCAAGCCCAAAAGAGCAAGTGGGTGCTTCCCCCACCTTTTCCTCTGACTCACTCCCACACTAAAAAATAAGTCATAAGCTTCCTCTTAGGAGCTTGTCTGTACATTTAGTACCTAAACTTTTATAACTACCACCTGAGGGATGTGCCCTCAAGTCACCTGCTCTGATAGTCCACAGGGCTTGCATTCACAAGTCCCACTGGACTATGGCAAACACAGCAGCAGTTGTTAAAGCAATGCCCATGGAGATTTGCCCTGGCTAAGCATAGAAAGAGCTGGCAAAAACACCCATGTCTTGCTCTGTTCAATGAGCTCAGTGGTTAGTGTCATCCCTGTACCAAAGGGTCTCAGATTTGATCCCCAGTCAGGGCAAATGCCCAGTTTTTGGATTAGATCCTCATTCGAGGTGTGTGTGAGAAGCAACAATTGATGATTCTCTCTCTCTCTCTCTTTCTCTCTCTCTCTCTCTCAGTTCATCAATAAAAAGCAGATCATTGGGTGAGGATTAAAAAAAGCAAACACACATCTCCCAGTTTTTTTCTTGGAGTGGGTTTAACTGCATACTCTCTCAGCTGCTTCCTGAGGGCCAGTATACTTCCCTCCTGTTCACTCCAACAATAAATCCCGGACTCCAGCTTCTCCCTGGAATGAGCTTGTTCATACATTGTAGAGAGCACCTGGGAAGGCACATGGGCATTCTTTAATTATTGTCAGCTGAACCCAGAAGCGTTGGCAAAGCCACGCCCTGGGAACATGCTTTGCCAAAAAAGGCAAGAGTGTTATCAGCTTGACCTTCATTTCAGCCCAGGTGTCTGGGAATGTGTTTTGATATGTAAATCCAGTCAAGCACCAGGAATGCTCAGGCCTACTCAAGAATGCAAATAATCTCCTTTGTCTTGACTTTTGGTGAAACTTCCTGGTATTTGGGATATAAAATAAACACACTGCATGGGCTCTTGGTCACTATCTCTCCATCAGAGGAGGGCAGCAGTCCACCAGGCCCCAGCTTTTCTTTCTATCTCTGTGTTTTGTCTCTTTCTTTTATTTCTCAATCTCCAGCTCCTCTACTCAGGAACTGGACCTGTTTTCTAGTTGTGCTGGACTCGAAAAGAGAGAAATATTTTTACATCAATACATCTAGTCATCAACTTTGGCAGCTGCCACCTGAGGGGCAGTCCCTCAAAATACCTAGCTGTAATAGCCAACAAGGCTCAGAATTCGTGAGTCCCACAGAACCATATGAAACAAACAAACAAACAAAAACGGTTTTCAAACAGTCATGCAAGCACTTCCTACAGGTATCTCCCCTGGGCTCAGTGCAGAGGCGACAGACAAAAATGCCCATCTTGCAGTTTATCTCTGAAAGGTGTTTTCCTACATATATTCTAAACTGCTGCCAAGGTTCAAAAAAGCCAGATAGACAGGGATTGGGACCACAGGGGGAGAGGAATTAACCTGGGAACCCAACCAGGCAGAGTTACTAAGACACTCCAACTGGGTGAGAAAGGAAGGGCACGTGTGGGAGACATGCGCTTTAAAATGTACAAATGTTACTAAGACAGGGAGCTTGAACATAACCAATCACAAGGCAGTGAAGTATATAACCAATCCCAAGGAGGTTCCTAAGGCAAAATTCTTTAAAAGGACCAATCAGGAACTAACAAGCATATATACAAAAAAAGCGGGGGGAGAGGGGGCATGTACTTCCTCCTCTCCCTCCTGAATGGAATGGTAGAGACAGGACAGGCAGCCAGGAGATAAAGTGGGGTCCATGAAAGAGGAATGCATAAGTGGGGGCTTGGAGTTGCCAAAATGGGTATCTTAATTTTACAGAGGATAGAGAAATGTTACGGAAGGAAGGCATATTTTCACAGTGAATAAAAAAAGGTCACAAGATACCAGGAAGAGGGAAATTTATTTTCGCAGAGGATAGAGGACTTTCACAACATAAAGGAAAGACAAAGAGGGGGGTACCACCTGGGCTTTGGACTTTGAAACTGATACTCTGTAGCAGAGTGACCAATGAGGAAAGCACAGGTTTCCTAAATTAAGGAAGTGTCCAATTAGAAAGGGTCATGAAGAGACAAATAAATATAGCCTTTATAAACCCAGAGACAGACTCAGCAGATTTTAGATTTTTTTTCCCATGAGAGAGAGAGAGCAGGTTTTTTTTTCCAATTTGGGGACCCCTCCTCAGGGATTCCCCTTTGAGGAGCCTTCCCTAGGGAGAGTTTTATACACATCCAATAAACTTCCACATTTTTATTAAAGAAGCATTTTAGTCCACGAATTTACTCTGTAGGACAAGGACTCATAGAAGACTCTGAACCCTGAACTCCACATACCACTCCCTATGGTTGGGTTGATGGCAGGAGATGCCTCTGTGTTGCCCATGTGGCTATGGCCATATGGGCCTCCACACATAGACTGACAGACTTTAATTAGTTTGGACACTGAGCGACTCACCACTGTAACATGGAGTGGAAGCTATGGACCCTGGGCTGCTCCTGGAACCCTAGCTGCACCTTTTTTCCGGACTGGCTTCTCTCAATAAACTTCAGTTCCAAAAACTGGTGTTTTTCTTTTTCATCTGCAACTTCATTCTTCAATTTTGTGAGACAACGAACTCTGACTCAAAACCCCACATTTTGGTTTCATTGCTGGCTTCTAATAACCTACTTGCAGGAGCAGACCAGGATCTGACCAGGACTGAGCTCATGGGCATGCCAACCTCTGTCTCTTTGCTAGCTCCAACAATAAAATCAAGCTTCTCCACAAAAGGAGCATGTCCACACATGTAGCACCCAACTGTTAGACTGTCACCCCAGATCTGGCTCCCAAATAACCTCGCTGTAGAAGCAAGTAGGGCTTGGGATCCATCAATCCCCCTGGAACCACACATAGCAGAGGCAGTCCTGTTTGGTCACACAAGCAATCTGAGCAGATAATCCTTTTGGCTCAGCACAGAGAGAGTAAGCAAAAACAGCCAGCTTCTCATCTTTCCCTAATGGGAGGTAGAGAATATATGTAACATTTTTACTTTCCCAGCTACCTGAAGGTTGGGCTTCTAATTAGCCAGCATAGGAGAGCAAAAAGGACAAGAAATTAGTAATCCTCTGGAAACAAAATCAATACACAAAAATCTATACACTCACAACTAATTATCAGAAAGAAAAATTAAGAAAACAATCCCATTTGCAATAGGATTTAAAATAATAAAATAGAAATAAATTTAACCAAGGAGGCAAAAGATCTGTATACTGAAAACTATGAACACTGATGAAAGAAATTGAAAAAAAAAAACACAACAACAACACAAGTAAATGGCTCATTGATTGGAAGAATTAATATTTTTAAATGGCCATACTGCCCAAAGTTATCTACAGATTTAATGCAATCCTTACAAAAATTCCAATGGCATTTTTCACAGAAATAGAAAATACAAATATGAAACCACAAATAATCCCTAAAAGCCAAAACAATCCTGAGAGATGAGAACAAAACTGAAGACATCACACTTCCTGATGTCATACAACATTGTAAATCTATGTCATCAAAATAGTATATAATGAAAACAGACACATAATCAATAAAAGAGAATCAAGAACCCAGAAAAATGCCCATGCTTATTTGGTCAATTTTTGACAAACCTACCAAGAATATACAATGAAGAAATAATAGTATCTTAAATAAATAGTATTGGGAAAACTAGATATCCACATGGAAAGAAAGAAAGAAAGAAAGAAAGGAAGGAAGGAAGGAAGGAAGGAAGGAAGGAAGGAAGAAAGGAAGGAAGAAAACTGAGGTCCTATCTTACCCCATCCATAAGTCAACTTAAAATAAATTAAAGACTTGAACGTGATACCTGACACCATACAACTCATAGAATAAAACATAGGTGATAATCATTCTTGGCAATACTTTTTTTAATTTGACATCAAAAGCAAAGGCAACAAAAGCAAGAATAAACAAATGGTACTAATGTGTATAAAAAAGCTCTTGCATAGCAAAGGATCCATTAACAAAATTAAAGGAATGAGTGAAAATATTTGAAAACCACATACCCAAAAGGGGTTAATATCCAAACTATATAAGAAAGTCACAATGTCATCCCAATAAATACAATAAAAATAAAATAAATATTTAACAATATTTAAAAAGAGAAACTTATACAACTCAACACCAGAAACAAATTAATAAATAATCCAAATCCAAAGTGGGCTAAGTATCTTAATAGATATTTTGTCTAAATAATACCTTCAAATGGCCAACAGATGTATAAAAAAGAGATCTGTGTTACTAATCATTTGGGAAATTGCAAATCAATCAAAACTACAATGAGATACTACATCACACCTATTAGTATGTCTATCATTGAAAGGACAAGATAACAAATGCTTGCTAGCAAGAATGTGGAGTAGAGGGAATACTTGTACACTATTGGTGGGAATGTAAACTGCTATAGTCACTATGGAAAGCAGTATGGAGGCTTCTCAAAAGATTAAAAACAAAATCGCCTTAGCCGGTTTGGTTCAATGGATGGAGTATTGGCCTGTGAACCACAGGGTTCCAGGTTCGATTCCAGTCAAGGGCATGTACCTAAGTTGCAGGCTTCTTCTTGTGCAGGAGGCAACCAATTGATGTATCTCTCTCATATCGATGTTTCTCTCTGTCTTTCTTTCTTCCACTCTCTTTAAAAATCAATGGAAAAATAAAATCCTCAGGTGAGGATTTAAAAAAAAATAAAGCTAAAAACAAAATAAAACTACTATATGATCCAGCAATTCCATTTTTGGGAATAGATCAAAAGGAAACAAAAATCACTGTCTCAAAGAAATATCTTTATTCCCTTGTTCATTGAAGCATTATTTACCATAGCCAAAGTGTGCAAAACAAATTAATTTGTGTCTGTCAACAAATTAATGGATAAAGAAAATGTGGTATTTATATACAATGGTATATTATTTGGCCTTAAAAAGAAAAGAAATGCTGCATTTTTAAAACATGAAGGAACCCAGAAAGCATTCTGCTAAGTGAAATAAGTCAGAGAGAGACAAATACTTCATAGTACCATTTATCTGCCAAATCTAAAGGTGAAAAAAGTCAAACATGTAGAATGGTGGTTGTCAGTATCTGGGAGGTTGGGAGGTGTATAAAAAATAAGAATTTTCAGTTATAACATGACCAAGATCTGAGGACCTAACTTATAATATGGTAACTATAATTGATAAGTTATTGAAATTTGCTAAAAGAATAGAAATTGTGTTCTCACCAAAAAAATAAATAAATAAAAGGTAAATAAGTGAGGTGATGGATGTGTTAATTAACTCAGTTTTGGAAATCTTTTCATATACATCAAATTATCACACTGTACACTTTCAAATATTACAATTTTGTTTGTAAATAATAAGTTAATAAATCTATCTTTCTGATAATTCCTCAAGATATGAATTCCTGTCCTGATCTAATCAGTGATTTTACATCAAATTATTGCCCCAGATTTTATTAACAAGAATCCATGAACAAATTATGTCATTTTATAAGGTAAATGTATCTCTTTAAATATAACAAATAAGGCCAATTCACTTCCATCTGGCTCATTCATTTGACAAAACTCACCTGTGCCCTATCCATCTTTCTGTCCTGTCTATCCTATCTACACTAATAAAAGAGAAATATTCAAATTGACCATACTTTCATTACACCCTCCAGCCAATCAAGAGTGGGTATGCAAATTCACCCACCATCTTTGTACGCAGGGGCCTGAGCAGCCTGGGGCCAGTGCAAGAAGCCTGTCATTGTCATGGTGACAACTCAGAAGTGCTGCACTGCCCCAGTAGCTCTGGGCCTCTGAACAGCATGGGAAGATGGAAAGGCAGCTCTGGGCAGGAGCAAAGGCAGTAAGGTGGCTCTGGGCTAGAGCAAAGGCAGTGCCAGCAGCCAGGAGAAGGAAGGCCCTTTCTGGCATAAATCTTCATGCAATGGGCCTCTAGTAGGATGATGATAGGAGAGATAGCTCCATTAATTGAATTACAAGCAAAAATCCAGATATTTACTCTTATTGTCCCAGTTCCCATCCCATGCCTACAACTAACCCAGGGTGATGAAATGTAATGGTTAGTTTAACAGCTTACTCCAAACATCATGGTTGTACAAACCAGTACTAAAATAAAGGGCAGAAACAATTGGCTGCTAGAGAGACAATCAAATAATATCTACTACTCAAATATTTCCTAAGTATAGACTGTTAGCATCTTAAGAGCAGGTACCTGTATAATTCCCTGTCACATTTCCAGATCATATACAGAGCATGTAACACTGTAGGCCCTCCATGAATGTCTTACATTATATAGACACTAGAGGCCTGGTGCATGATAATTCATGCACTAGCGGGGGGGTCCCTCAGCTCAGCCTTCCCCTCTCACAGTCCGGGAACCCTCAGGGGTGGGAAGCGACCCAGCAATCAAGGGAAGGCAATGCCCCATCACACCTCTGCTGCTGCCACTACTGGCAATGAAAGCCTTGGCCAGCCAGGTTACCTGAGCCTCATGCAGCCCTAGGCAGCTAGGCAGCCACCATCAGAGGCTAGCCTGCACCTCAGGCCGGCCCTGGGTGGTTGGGGGGCTGAGGGGACTGAGGGACTCTGGAGGCAGGTGTGTAGAATGGCCGGACCCCTCTCCAGGTGGTCCTGGCCTTGCCACATACCTGCCGCCCTGGCAGGGCTGTAGGGACTGGGCACTGCCATTTTGTGGCTGCGGGTGCTGCCATCTTTGCAACAGCATGAGGATCAATTAGCTTATTCCCTCTTTATTAAATAGGATTATCAAGTGTGCATAGAGGGGTGGATGAATGATGAAACAATAAGGCTTTTCACCTTAATCCTTGATAAAATTTTATAAATCATTTTTCATCATTATAGTTAGTTTACTTTCTCTATTACTATTATAGGGACCTCTGACAGACATGAGAGAGGTGTTACCAGACAGCCTCCTGAGTCGATGGGAGAGGGCTGTTCTCAACCTGGACCGGTGTCTACTCATATAAATGAATTTATATGAGAGACCTTGACTGCATTGTGAAAAACCAATTTATTAAAACAATTAAAGCATGCACCTTTATTGAAAAAACAAAGCAAGCAAACCTATACATCTGGTGTATGAAGCACAGATGGGCTCTCAGGTAATGTGAAGAGCAAGTTGGGTGGGGATCAAGGTGTTATATACCTCCTGCTTATAGGTCTCAAAATCCCTCTGCTGACTATGTTGGTACAGATTAATTCTCAAGGTCTCTTTTTTTTTACTTTGTTGTGGCCTTCCCAGAATTCATGAGAAGCACCTGGCAACTTTATCTTGCCATGCCTTGAGACTGCTGGCTTCTCTGCTAAAGGAGTAAAACCTTTTTTTCCTTCCTGCTTTCCTCCTTTCTTTCTGCATTCTCTCATTAAGGAGGTTTTTAACCATTTGCTCTGATATCCTTGAATGGGGATGGTAATGATTTGTTAGTTACAAACTAGCCTCAAATTGCCCACACTGTTTGGCTGTGTTTTAACTTCCCTATCTCAGTTTCCTTATTTCTCCTGCTCTGGAATCCTGTAATACTACTACTAGAAAATAATCAAAACGATGTATTTTCCTTAAGTAAGTTTAAGCATAAGTAAATTTCGAGTGAATGCCCCAACTCAAGGGTGTATATATAAGTTAACATTAGCTGAGATCATGGTCCGTGATCCTACATACGCTTTACTTCATATTACAGTCTTTTACTTGGTCATCAGTCTAATTTTTAATTAAACAAGAGACATAAACTATACCCTGTGGTGAATTTAGCAATTTTCTTATATGATTACTGTTAATAGAAAATATCCTACCTTTGTGAAGAAAGAAGGATCATATCTTGGAAGATCAATAATAAGTTCTGGTTAATGTTAGCTGTCATGAGACTGTACAGTATAGAAATAGACAATTCCATTTTCACTGAAGTATCAGACTTCAGTTAGATAATTTTAAAATTGGTGAAACATTTCTCTGAGCCACATCCAAAACCCCAAATAGCCTCGAGTACTTTAGAATATTAGAAACTAGAGAACATATCTGTGATGAGTGTGACACTCTTCTCTTTAATCTCTCATGAAAACTGAAGACCTTCATGAACATTGTGGTAACCATATATAACTAAGATACTACAGCAGTAGATAACTAGTTTTAATGTTATTTAAGACTAGAGGCCCAGTGCACAAAATTCGTGCATGGGGGAGGGTGTGTCCATCAGCCCAGCCTCCCCCTCTCCAATCTGGGATCCCCTGAGGGATGTTCGAATGCCCATTCCTCTGTCAGCCTGATCAATGCCTAACTGCTCCCCTGTTGGCCTGATTGTCCCTAACTGTTCTCCCCTGCTGGCCTGGTCACCCCAACTGCCCTCCTATGCAGGCCTGGGTACTCCACAACTGTCCTCCTCTGCAGGCCTGGTGCCTCCCAACTCCCCTACCCTGAAGCCTGGTTCCCCCCAACTGCCATCCCCTACAGGCCTGGGTGCCTCCCTCTTAACTGCCCTTCCTTGCAGGCCTGGGTCCCTCCCCCCAACTGTCCTCCCCTGCAAGTCTGGGTTCCCCCCAACTGTCCTCCCCTACAGGCCTGGTCCCCCCCAACTACCCTCCCCTGCTGGTCTGGTCCCCAAAATGTCCTCCTCTGCCAGCCCAATCACCTCTAACTGCCCTCAACTACTAGCCTGATTGCCCATAACTGCCCTCCCCTGCAGGCCTGGTCCCCCAACTTCCCTCCCCTGCAGACTTAGTTCCCTGCAACTATCCTCCCCTACTGGTCCCTCCCTCTTTACTGCCCCTCCTTGCAGGCCTGGGTCTCTCCCCCCAACTGTCCTCCCCTGCAAGTCTAGATCCACCCCTGCAAGTCTGGGTCCCTCCCAATTGTCCTCCCCTATAGGTCTGTTCCAACCAACTACCCTCCCCTGCTGGTCTGGGCCCCCAACTGCCCTCCTCTGCCAGCCCGATCACCCCTAACTGCCCTCAACTACAAGCCTGATTGCCCATAACTGCCCTCCCCTGCAAGCCTGGTCCCCCCAACTGCCCTCCCCTGCAGGCTTGGTTCCCCCCAACTGTCCTTCCATACAGGCCTGCTCCCCGCAACTGTCCTCACCTGCAAGACTGGGATGCCCCCAACTGCCCTCCCCTGCTGGCCTGATCTCCCCCAACTGCCCTCCCCTGCTGGCCCAGTCACCCCTAACTACCCTCCCCTGCTGGCCTGATCACCCAAACTGCTCTCTCCTACAGACCATCTTGTGTCCACATAGGGGCAGCCATCTTTGACCACATGGGGGCAGCCATCTGTGTGTTGCAGTGATGATCAATTTGCATAGTACTCTTTTATTGGATAGGATTTGAGTACCTTGCCTGGATATTAGTGGCTGCAGAACTTAACCAAATGAAAATGGACATAATAAAATATTTCTCTTTAGTCTTATTTTTATATACCATTAAAACAGAAGATTTACTGGGTCACCCAAGATATGTGATCAGTACTGGGACCCCACCAACAGGCGAGGGGACCCCCAAGGCAGGTGCTGGACGTGGAGGCCACGGGGGCATAGACTACAAAGGAGACAGAACTGAACATCACATCACCCTGTTTAGCCCTGGAGGATGGCTGGTTAACCAGAGACTGTTAAGATTCCTCAGAGAAGGAACAACCTAAGACAGACACAGTCACAGAGGGGCCAACAGGAGAGAACTAAAAGGTCAACAGATGTGGGGCACATACCCTCATCCACAAACCTTGCAGGGGCTTGAATTCTCACCCCTCCTGAGGGAGGTCTCCTACCCCCATGGCTGCTTTGCCTCCCACGCACAACTCAGACTGGAACCCAGGTGGCAGACAGAGACTCGGCCAGCAATAGCTGCTCTATATCTAAATTCAGTCTATTACCAGGAATGCTCAGGACCTACTAAAAAATGCAAATATTCATTACCACTAGTATTTACAGGGTAAACTAAGATTTCTGCTTGAGTATTAAAATTGACAGGAAAATAGTAATCAAGTTTTCAGATTAATTTAAATTTGCCAAGTGAAATAAGTGAATACTCAAGAAAATTTAAGTGTACTGGACAAAAAGTTTTTCCTAAAACATTAACTAAAATATCTATTAGTAGCTCATCTCACTGTAAAATTGCCTAACATCCAAAGAACCTAAAGCAGTCATATTTCTGTGCAAAAATTAAAATTTAAAATTACCTAGACTGCAATATAAAATTTCCAAAAGCCCCCATTAATCAAAAAAGGGGAGGGGGCAGTGGGGTAATATCATGTAAGGAAAAGTATCCTGTAAGTAAAATACATCTAGAAAATGTTTACTACAAAAAAAGTAAATTCCATTTGTAAAACCAACTGCAGGACACCCATGAAAAAACACACATGGTGTCAAAATAAGCCAAAGGAAAATCATTTAGGCAAAAATAAAAAGAATCCCAAGTCTATTTTGCAAAGAGGATCCCTTTGTTAACTTTTGGTTGAGAATGTGTTTGTGTGTTTGCAGAGAACAACTCCAAGACCATGTGGGTTCCTGCGACAGTGAGGAACTGATGGGTCTGTTCCAGTCACGAGGACAGTCCAGAGATGGGGGACGCTGACGACACCTTGCCATGCTAGCAGTCAGCAGCTGTGCATGGCTGCAGGCCGCCCAGGACCATACTAGAGAGGTTGGATCTTGCATTGCCACGATGTGTCCACCATCTGGATACCATTGCTGACATATACACATGAAGAACTATTTGACATTGAAACTGGGACTCAGAACAGTTGGACATTGAAACTGACACTCAAACATTTTTTGTTCTTATACATTTGTTTCTAGTATGCAGAGGCAAGATATTTTTGAAGAAAAGAAACAGGGGGGAGTGATTGATATAGAGGCAGGGTGGCCTTGAACAGGCTGTCAAGCTACAGGGGGAAGGCTGGGGTGGATGGGAGGTGGATGCTGGGGGAGATCAACCGAAGGACTTGTAAGCATGCATATGAGCATAACCAATGAATGAAAGACACTGGGGCGGGGAGGGGGGCAGGTGGGGACATGTTCTGGGGGTAAGGGAGGCTGGGGGGAGGATATTTGGGGGGGAAGGAAAACATATGTACTACTATTAAATATAAGTTATATTGTAAATAAAAAAGAGGAAAAAAAACAAAAGGTTTAATTTTGAAGGAATAAATTATTAGGATACTTCTAAGCTCCTTATAATAAGGCACCAATTAAGAAAATTTCTCTGTTGGGGGCATATGGAATAGACACTGTGATGTGAATATGAGAATGTCACATTTCATTTAAACTATTTTGGCACCTTCACCATGTTAGGAATGTGGGTTTATTTGACATAATCAACATTTGTAGAAACTGGATGAGCACAACAGCCCTAATGTGTACAGAAAGATTACAGTGAAGGTGTACAAGACCCCAAAGATCCTCATCAGGTGGAAAACACTTCTCAGGTCTTCCTCAGCAGGGGTTACATCCGGGTATTAAATGGACTGCTGATCAAATTGTTTGCAGAAGTCCTGAAGCTATGCCACCTTCCTTATTGACAAACCATCCCACACATAATATTCACCTTCATAAATCACCTAACAAAATTTTATTTACTGTGTAATAATCTAAGTACCATAAAATTAATTCAAACCTTTATACTTGGCCCAGGCCCCTATCCTATATAATAAAGAGGAAATATGCAAATTGACCATCACACCATCACAGACCACGGCACCCACAGTGGAGGCAGGGTTTCCATAAACACAAGATGGCTGCCCCCAGGGCAGAGATGGGGTTTCCATAACACAAGATGGCTGCACCAACAGCAAAGGGCTGAGTTCCTGTAAGGAGCCTTAATGAGAAAACAGCAGGGACCTGAGGCTGTGTGACACTGGGCTGGGGTAGGGGACTTGAGTCTGTGCACCTCCCTGCCCAGTGGAGCTTAACAAGGGTGGAACTGGCAGGGTTTGGATCTCATTCAGTGGGGGTGTGGCCAGCTGGGTCTAGGTCTTGCACAATTTTGAGGCAATGCAGGTGGGTAGGGACTTGACTCTGAGTCCCAAGGCAAGCTGCAGACTATGGAAGGAAGAAGATTTTCATATACATTTTACTAATTTTATTTCATCTCTGACATTTCTACTTTAGAGAAAGAGAAAATAGCAATATTAAAATATTTCCTCTAGAGAAATCAAGATGGTGGCATAGGTAAACACCTGAACTTGTACAACCACTTCCAAACTACAACTAAAAGACAAAATGGACATCATCCAAAACCACAGGAAGGCTAACTAAGTGGAAATTATACAACTAGAAGGAAAGAGAAAAGCACACTGAGACTAAAAGGAGTTGCAGAAGTAAAGTGCAGAGGTATGGAAATGCATGCATGAGGAGAGGGCTGGAAACTGAGTACAAGGCTGGCTTTTTCAATCCAAAGGGAGACAGAAGCCCCAGATTGCTCTGAACTCCAGTTCTGTGTAAGACTCTGGGGACCCAGACTCATATAGGGAGAAACTGGACTGTCTGGCAACAGATGGAACTTGAGGGCAGCTTTCTCTCAGAGGGGCTTGCAGTAATTACCAAGAGACACTGAGACCCAGGGGCCTCTTAGAGCAAGGCTGATAGGAAGCCATTGCTGTTTGCTCTGCCTTGAGACTCCAACCCATCCAAGCTATACACAGAGGCTTTTGCATATGAATGACCTGGTCCTTTGAAATCTAAACTTACCTAACAAACAGCAGCTAAGTCAGAGAGACCCAGAACATCCAAAAGAAGGCCCAAGGAAGCACAGCAACTTACATTGCATTACAGCTGGGCCTCATCTGGGCACCTCCAAAACCTAAACAAAGAAGAGGAATCTGCAGATCTCTCCTTAGCTTTTGCTGGGTGGCCTCAGGCAGAGGTTAAATTAGCACCCCCTTGTAGATCCAATAGCCAGTGTACCCAAGGGTCAGAGTAAGACCATCCAGATTACAACTCCTCAGATCCATAAGGGACACACTCAGGGGGCAGACTCAGTGAGCACCCAAGTCCCATTGAAGCAAGTCTTGCCTCATAAGGTTATCTCCAGCACAGAATTTCTCCCATTGTAGACCCAACTGATCTTCACAGACAATTGACCTGGAGGTCAATTCCTCCCAGGGAAACCAACAACAATCAAGACTTAACTACAACAAGACTGTGAACACAGCCCACAAAGGGATTCACCAAGACTGTCCACCTGGAGAGGCTGAGCCACTAGGCCCTATAGGACACCTAGCAAACAAAGACACTCTATTAACACAGAGAAGCAGCCAAAATATGGAGGAAAAAAAAAACAGTTCATAAGTGAAAGAAATGGAGGCAAGCAAATGACTGGATAGAGAGTTCAAAACCACAGTTATAAGATTTTTCAGGAGTTTTCTAGACATTGCAAATAAATTTAGTGACACCATCAAGTATATGAAAAAGGAGCAACTAAAAATTATGCATACACTGACAGAAATAAAAAATAATATACAGAGATCCAACAGCAGACTAGCAGATCCCAAGAATCAAGTCAAAGATTTGAAATACAAAGAAGCAAAAAACACCCAACCGAAAAAGCAAAAAGCAAAAAGAATCCAAAAATATGGAGATAGTATAAGGAGCCTCTGGGACAACTTCAAGCACACCAAAATCAGAATTATGGGGGTGCCAGAAGAAGAGAGAGGGCAAGATACTGAAAACCTATTTGAAGAAATAATGTCAGAGAACTTCCCCCACCTGGTGAAAGAAATAGACCTACAAGTCCAAGAAGCACACAGAAGCCCAAACAAAAGGAATCCAAAGAGGACCACACCAAGACACAACCTAATTAAAATGCCAAAACAAAAGACAAAGAGAAAACATTAAGAAAATCAGCAAGAGAGAAACAGTTAGTTAAATACTAGAGAGCACCCATATGATTGTCAACTGATTTCTCAACAGAAACTATGCAGATCAGATGGGAGTGGTTAGAAATATTCAAAGTGATGAATAGCAAGAACCTAAAACCAAGATTACTCTACCCAGAAAAGCTATCATTCAGAATTGAAGGTCAGATAAAGAGCTTCACAGAAAAGAAAAAGCTAAAGTAGTTTATCAACACCAAATCATTATTATATGAAATGCTGAAAGGTATTATTTAAGAAAGGAAGAAGAAGATAAAGGTAAAGATAAAAATTATGAACAACAAATACATATCTATCAACAAGTGAATCTAAAAATCAAGTGAATAAAAAATCTAAGAACAGAGAGAACACCAAGATGGCGGTATAGGTAAACACCTATTGTTCTGCCCCACGCAACGATTTAAGAACTACAACATAACAGCAGAACAGACATCACCCAGAATCGCCAGAAAGCTGGCTAAGTGAAAACTCCACTAATAAGATAAAGGTGGGACACTGAGACTCAGAGGAGCTGCGGGAGCGCAGCCTTTCAGACGGAAACAGGTTAGGAGCCGTCCTGGTCACGCGCAGGGGCTGGGCGTGGAGCAGCAACCCCGGCCAGATTTCGCCAACGGGGAGGGCGGAGACATCCCACTGCACAGATTCCCCAGTGCCAGGCGAGGTCCGAGGTCCGGGGGATGCACCCTGGAAGCGGGGCGTGGCAGAGGCTCCTAGTCTGCTAGAAACCCGGAGGCGGGGGGAAAGAAGTTTCCGCAGCAAGGGTCGCGCAAACCCGCGACTTGCCCCCTGGAAACTTGTCTCCTGGTTCCGGAAACCATCTATTTTACAACCCTGGGCTAGACTTTGGTGTGCAGACACATTTGGGAAAGGCAGAGTTGTCTAGCAAGGGGAAGAGACTAGCAGCTTTCTCTTGAAGGTGCCTGCAGCCATCCCCATCCAACAGAGACCTGCGCGCACGAGCAACGCATAGGACCCAGCTGACACTGAGACTGCCTGCACAGCTCAGAGACTCTGCCCATCCAACCTGAACACAGTCTCTCTTCACAGCCAATTGGCCTGGAGGTCAAACCCTCCTAGGGTAACAACAACAAGCTGGGTTTAAATTCAAAAATATGAATACAACCCATAAAGGATTGCAGTAAGAGTACCCACCTCAGGTAACTGGGGAGGCTGAGCCACTGTCCCTTTGAGGATATCTACCACATAAAGCAGCCACCATGCAGAGATATGGAAAGAAATCAGGTATGAAAAAAATGGAGGAGAAAAGACGACAAGACATAGAGTTCAAAACCACGGTTATAAGGCTTTTCAAGGGGCTCCTAGAAAAGACCGATCAACTTAATTAGAATTACGAGGAAATAAACAAGACCAACCAGGAAATGAATGAGAATTACAAGGAAATAAATGAGACCCTCAAGGAAATGAACAAGACCTCTGAGGATATGAACCAGACCCTCACGGATTAAAAAAAGGACCAACTAGAAATCAAGCATACACAGACTGAAATAAAAAATATTACACAAAGTCCTAAAAGCAGTACAGAGGGCCACAAGAACCAAGTCAAAGATTTGAAATACAAAGAAGCAAAATCCACTCAGCTGGAAAAGCAAGAAACAAAAAGAATCCAGATAATTGAAGATAGTGTAAGGGGCCTCTGGGACAACCTCAAGCATGCCAACATCCGAATTACTGGGGTCCCAGAAAAAGAGAGAGAGCAAGTTAATGAAAACGTACTTGAAGAAATAGGGACTGAAAACTTCCCCCACCTGGTAAAAGAAACTGACTTAAAAGCCCAAGAAGTACACAGAACCCCAAAATATAGGAATCTAAAGAGGACCACACCAAGACATATCATAATTAAAATGCCAAGAGCAAAAGATAAAGAGAGAATATTAAAAGCAGCAAGAGAAAAACAGTTGGTTACCTACAGGGGAGCACCCATATGATTGTCAGCGGATTTCTCAACAGAAATGATGCAGGCCAGACTCGAGTGGCAAGAAATATTCAAAATAATGAATACCAAGAATCTTCAACCAAGATTACTCTATCCAGCCAAGCTATCATCCAGAATTGAAGATCAGATAAAGTGCTTCGCAGATAAGAAAAAGTTAAAGGAGTTCATCACCACCAAACCAGTATTATATGAAATGCTGAAAGATATTCTTTAAGAAGAGGAAGAAGAAAAAGGTAAAAATATAAATTATGAACAACAAATACACATCTATCAACAAATGAACATAAAAATCAAGTGAATTGATAGGCTGATGAACAAGATAAACTGGTGACTATAACAGAAACATGGACATAGAGAGGGAATGGACTGACAATTCTTGGGGAGAAAAGGGTTGTGGGAAGTACAGCAAGAGATTGGACAAAAATCTTGCAACAATGGGAGAGGACATTGGGGAGGGGGAGGTTAGGATGGAGGGTGGGATATGTACAGGTGGAGGGGAGATATAGGGGGATAAAAAGGGGGAAGCAATGTAATTAATAAACTGAACAATAAAGAAAAAAAATTTTTTAAATCTAAGAACAGAATAATCTGGTCTATATTAGAGAATCATGTGCATAGAAAGGGAGTGGACTGACAATCCTTGGGGGTAAAGGAGTATTGGGGGTGCAGAAAGAGAGTGGACAAGTATCATACACCTATGGATGAAGACAATGTGGAGAGGGAGTAAAAGCATGGAGTGGGATGAACTGAATGGAGGGG
Organism: Antrozous pallidus; assembly: GCA_027563665.1. Lineage (NCBI taxonomy): Eukaryota > Metazoa > Chordata > Mammalia > Chiroptera > Vespertilionidae > Antrozous > Antrozous pallidus. Next base: position 91,928,257 of record CM050514.1, read on the forward strand.
AGCTACGGGGAGAATAAAAGGAACAACTGTAGAGTCAGGGAGGAACCAAGATGACAGCATAGGTAAACACCTTTCTTGCTGCCCCACAAAGCAATTTCAAAACTCCAACTTAACAACACAACAAATATCCAGAATCACCAGAAAGCTGGCTGAATGAAAATTCCACAAATAAAAGTAAAGATAGGACACTGTGACTCAGAGGAGTGGCGGAGAGCAGCATTGAAGATCCGTGTGGAGTCAGAGGTTTGGAGACCTGTGCCCATGCAAGTGAGCAGAGAGGGCGGGCGGCTGCAAAGACAAATGTGTCCCACTGCACTAATTCCCCAGTTCCGAGGTCCAGGGAACCCACACTCATGCAGGGTGAAACTGGACAGTAGGGAACACGCTGAAACTCGGGTGCTGCAAAGGTCTGTGACCTTGTGGAGGGGGAGAGTGCCTGTAAACTTGGGAACAGCAGAAGGTGCACGAGCGTGCAGAGAGGACTCGTGACTTGCTCTCTCGTTCAGGAAACCACCGGACTGCATTGTTTTTACAACCCTGGGTGACACTTTGGGTGTGCAGACTCATTTGTGGAGAGGCTAAATTGTCTGGCAGTAGGTAGAGCTCAGCAGTAGCTTTCTCTCAGAGGTGCTTGCAGCCATTAGCACCAGGCACAGAGACCCAGATGCTGCATAGGGCGGAGCTGACACTGCCTGCTCAGTCTGGATACTCCGCCCATCCAACTTGAGCACAGCTGACCCTCATAGCCAATTGGCCTGGAGGTCAAACCCTCTTAGTGCTAACAACAATAATCTAGGCTTAACTTCAACAAGACTGTGCAACCCATAAAGGGCTGCAGCAAGAGCATCCACCTCAGGTAACTGGGGAGGCTGAGCCACTGTCCCTTAGAGGACATCTACCACACAAAGCTAATGGACCAACTCAGGAAAGCAACCACCATGCAGAGACATGGAAGAAATTAGATGTGAAAGAAATGGAGGCAAAAAAACGACTGGACATAGAGTTGAAAACTACAGTTATAAGGTTTTTCAAGAGGCTCCTAGAAAAGGCTGATGAACTTAATGAAACCTACAAAGAAATGAACAATACCTACGAGGAAATGTATGAGACCTACGAGGATATGAAAAAGGACCAACTAGAAATTAAGCATACACTGAATGAAGTAAAAAATATTATACAAAGACCTAAAAGCAAAATAGAGGACCACAAGAACCAAGGCAAAGATTTGAAATACAAAGAGGCAAAATCCACTCAACAGGAAAAGCAAGAAGCCAAAAGAATCCAGAAAATTGACCATAGTGTAAGAGGCCTCTGGGACAACCTCAAGCATACCAACATCTGATTTATAGGGGTGCCAGCAAAAGAGAGAGAGCAAGATAATGAAAACCTATTTTTGAAGAATTAGTGACTGTAAACTTCCCCCACCTGGTGAGTGAAATTGACTTAAAAGCCCAAGAAGTGCACAGAACCCCAAAATATAGGAATCCAAAGAGGACCACACCAAGACACATCATAATTAAAATGCCAAGAGCAAAAGACAAAGAGAGAATATTAAAAGCAGCAAGAGAAAAACAGTTAGTTATCCATAAGGGAGCAGCCATATGATTGTTAGTGGATTTCTCAACAGAAACTATGCAGGCCAGATGGGAGTGGCAAGAAATATTCAAAGTGATTAGTAGCAAGAATTTACAACCAAGATTACTCTATCCAGCAGAGCTATCATTTAGAATTGAAGGTCAGATAAAGAGCTTCACAGATAAGAAAAAGATAAAGTAGTTCATCAACACCAAACCAGTATTATATGAAATGCTGAAAGATATTCTTTAAGAAGAGGAAGAGGAAGAAGAAAAAGGTAAAAATATACATTATGAACAACAAATACATATCTATCAACAAATGAATATAAAAATCAAGTGAATTAAAAATATGATGAACAGGATAAACTGGTGAATATAACAAAATCATGGGCATAGAGAAGGAATGGACCGACAATTATTGGGGAGAAAAGGGGTGTGGGAATTACAGCAAGAGACTGGACAAAAATTATGCATCTATGGGAGAGGACAATAGGGAGAAGGTGAGGGCAGAGGGTGGGATGGATACCGGGTGGAGGGGAGCTGTGAGGGGAAAAAAGGGGGAACAATGTAATTAATAAACTGAAAAATAAACATTAAATTTAAAAAAGGGACAACTGTAATAATCTGAATAATAAAGGTTTAATAATAAAAATAAATTTTTAAAAAGATTTAATTTAAAAAATCTCCTCTAATTAATCCCTTTTTATTGTGCACAATTTTAATGCACTGGGCCACTAGTAATAAAGAAAACAATGCAAGAGCTCTATTTGTGTATAGAGGCAAGAGAAATATGTATATTTTTGCTTTGACCCCAGAGTAAAGGGGAATATTTACTGAGAGTAAGAAGATCAAGGTCTAGAATCCTCTCCATTTTCTTGGGTCAGTCCTTCCAGTCAGAACTTTCCTCACCCTAAAATTCAATGGTAGTGCTATTTACTCTGAAACTCAAATAATTGCCAATTTTACTTTTCTTCTTCCTACTCAGTGATTCAGCACCTTGTTTCCCTTAGTTTCTTTGCCTTATTTTGTCTATGGCATTCACTGTGTTGAAAATTAAAAAGCCCATTCCAAGGGGCAGAGGGCAAGAGATTTCTATGACCCTTTAATAACTAGTGACTCAAGTCCATCATCAGCACAACTTGATCTCTGTTCCAGCCGTTTTATAGGAGGCACATCAAGGGGTTAGTCTTATGACCACATGATACTGAAATAATCTCAAAGATGTCATTATATATACAGGGGTGGGTCAAGTAGGTTTACAGTTGTTCATGTGGAAAATACAATCCTATCTAATAAAAGAGTAATATGCAAATTGACCATACTTTTGCTATGCCCGCAGCCAATCAGAGTAATTATGGAAATCACCCACCAAATATGGTGGTTAATTTGCATACAAAAGCAGGCAGGCAGCGCCATGGCCCGCTTATGCAAATCTGGTCCACCCAAGGTGGAGGAGGCCAGGCAGCAGTGCCAGATATCGTCCACAAGGTACCAGTCCATCCAGCCAGATGCCACTAGAAGGGTCCGGGTCCATTGCATGCCCTTGGGAGGAGCAGCGGCCCGCCTAGCCACTCCTGTGGGGCCCTGGGATCATGGCTGCTCTGGGGAGGTGTGGCTGGGTCTGCCTAGCCATTCCCCTGGGCCCTGCAGATATGGCTGCCCTGGGCAGGTAAGGCTGGGCCTACCTAGCCACTCCTGTGGGTCCCTGGGAATATCATCCCCCTGGGGAGGTGCAGCTGGCCCTGCCTAGCCACTCTGTAAGGCCCTGGGAACATCGCTGCCCAGGGAGACATGGCTGAGCCTTGGAAACATTGCAGGCATGGGGTTGCTGAGACCCAGACAGGGCCTCTGGCCACAGATTCACAGCTTTGCAGAAAACCAGGGCAGGATCTGCCTCACCTGCAGAGAGACAGAGGTTCTGCAGTGGTCCCAAGAGGTAGGTGGGCATGGCCAGGGATCCAGAGGAATGGAAGGACTCCTGGGCAGAGGGGCAAGGACCTGCAGCCCTGAGGTGGGGATTGAGGGCAATACTATCTCAGTGGAGGGGTGCCACACTGCAAGGTACTGGACTGACTGACGTGATTTATTCTGAGAAGCTCCCAGTGCTAACCAGTCTCACCCAAGCAGCGTTTGCACTTCAAAGGGGGTGACTCCTGCTCCTGCCTTGACCCAAAAGCAAGCCCACGCCACCCTGCCTCATGGCAGAGCATGCCTAGGCAATGAGTGCGAAGCCTTCCACTTGCTCCAGAGAAGCAGGCGCAGTAAAGAATGGGGGCAGGGGATCGGGGAGAGGAAAGAATGTGGAGCGTCTGAAATGAAGAGGTGCTTGAGAAAGAGGCTTGGAAACCTGATGGGAAGGTTTGTTCTGTTTGTTGGGCAGCTTCCCATTAGGCAGAGAATATGGCTCTGAGGGCTCCCTGTGCACTGAGTCAAGTTTCACAGCCAATAGGAATTGGCCTCAGTTTCCTGATCTGTAAAATGGATTAAGTGTGTCCCAGTGCCTTCACTGAGATTTGATGGCCAATTGATATATTATATAAGGAAAATGAGGAAAGAAGTGAGAAGGGAAAGGCGAACATTGATCAAATAAAGACTGAAAGGAACCAGTAAACCCATTGTCACTTAAATAGGGACTATAGTCAATAGTGTTGTAATGATGGTATGATGCCAGGTGGGTACTGGAAATACCGGGAACACTTTTTAAAGTATATGATTGTCTAACCACTATTCTGTAACTAATATAAAACCTGAAACTAATACAAAATAATATTGAATGTAAAGAAATAATAATTGGAGTGAAATATTTATAAATTTCAAAGTTTAAATAAAGGCTGTAAAGGAAGGAAGGGGAGAATAAAAATAGTGTTTTTCATTTGATCACTTCATTATCTTTTCAGTACATGAAAAAGGCAGTTGTCTTTATATGGTGCTTTTATATTTTTCCACATCATCATTTCATTTTAATTTCAGGGCAACTTAAAAACAAGATTATTACCTCCACTATTCAAAGAAATGAAATCTTGGTGTCTGGTCCTAATGATTCAATCGCGAGGTCCTTATTGTAAAGCAGGGTTAGTAAAATTTTCTGTAAAGGGTCATATCTATACTAATGAAATCCTTGGGGGTGATCAGGCCAGCAGGGGAGGGTAGTTGGGGGCAATCAGGCAGGCAGAGCAGCAGTTAGGTGTCAATCAGGCCGGCAAGGGAGCAATTTAGGGGACAATCAGGCAGGATGGTGAACAGTTAGGAGCCAGTGGTCCTGAATTTGAGAGGATGTCCCAGATTGGAGAGGGTGCAGGCTGGGCTGAGGGACACCCTCCCCAGTGCATGAATTTCATGTACCAGGCCGCTAGTAATTAATAATACAAGAATAATCTGTATTTAGTATACTCACAACTGTAAGCCTACTCTTGCCCCACCCTGTATTATATATAATTATAGATATTATTATAGATATTATATACTATTCCTTAAAATATAAATGAATGGTTCTCTTAGAGGTTACTTTTCATTTTATATGTGGAAAAATGTTAAATTACAAGGTTTCTATATTTAGCAAATACATAAACATTAAAATCTATGCTACCTATATATTAAAAAAAAATACTGCCTTAATTTCTAACTCTAATTTTTAGGGTTACTTCTCTTAATGTTTATGAAAAAAATCTTATACCAAATTAAGAGTTGTAAACTGCTAAATTGAATAATAACCTTGAATTTAAGAAAATATTTAAAAATCATTCATTTCATTTGGTTTCTAACACCGAAGAAGAACTTGCCTTAAGTACTTAATCTGAGCCTAAGGAATAATAAAGTCAACTATCCTTATTAAAATAATTTTAAATTTGTGTGTGTTTGTATATGCGTGTGTATGTTAAAAGAAAGTATAAGCAAGTAAAGGAATGAAAGATTCATAAACACTTGCAGAAAAACCTAGATGTTTATATTGTAAATATTGAAACAATCAAACTAACATTTATAAATGAAAAGAATTGTTACAAAATATATAATCCTATACATCGTTCCTATACAATATAACTAGATCAGTGTGGCTAAGCCAAATTCATTCCTTTTTTCTAAAGAATAAAATAGGCTTTTTAAATGAATAGTATCAGCAAATTGAAGAACTTCTACATTGGCCTGTTGCATGCCTCAATTTTAATTAAAAATACAAATGAATAGCATAATTGGATCAAAGAATCAACATTAATCTTTAAATCAAAAGGATTTACACTGAGATTATAATTAACTACATGCCCCCCAAAAAATATCTTATTGAATAGGGTGGTGGCCTCGGTTACTTTGTTTAATCACTAAAACAATTCAATCTTCGAATAAGAAGTTGGATCAATTCCAAATATATCCAATTAAGATTATCAATTCACTAAGAACAGTGACAATAAACCTCAAAAATAAACTCTTTAAAACTTTTCTTTTTGATTAATGTGTCTGCAGCAATTTTTATTAGTACTTAGGTCCTTGAGGGAAACAATCTTGGCAATAGGACCCTGCTCTCCACAGAATGCCTGGGGCAAACATTTCCATAAATAATCGTGCTGATATTTCTGTTCTATTGCTAAACACATCAGTTGTCACCTATTAAACTCACTTTCTGCAGACCAACGTCAAAGAATGCTGTTCTGGGAAGAAGCAGATTAACAGAATAAAAAATATCTGTACAATTTTTATATATTCCTACATGCATGATTATATGCTTTTAATTCAGGCAACTTTTGTCCCACAGCAATTCCATAGGGTGTTCTAGACAGTGCTTGTATTGCCAGAAGGTTATAATTCATTTCTCTGGATGCTTCCAAGACAATGACATAGAGATGATGCAAAAACTGAAACTAAGAATGATTTTTCCTACATGAAATAACAAGTGCTTTCTTAGCATTCTAATTGCTACAAAATTCTGAGTTAATTATGAAAGCTTCCAAACAGCCCTTTCAATGGACTTCAGAAGGAAACTAAAGCAAGCTTTCTCTAAGCAACACTGAAGTGAGTAACCCTGCCTATGTTTTCTAACTTTTATAGTTAGTGATATGTTATATATCTTTGAGACTTCATCTGTTTTTATAAATCATAGTTAATGTCCTCAACTAGTCAGAAAGCAAATACTACTTGAGTTTCCCTCTGTGTGCAGCACTCTCATGATATTCAGCTTCTCCCAGAATTTTGTCAAGATCTTTTCTTTGACTTTAGCTTCAATCTTGACTTTGGGACCATCATAGCACTAAATAACAATTGTCATTCCTGAAGTTGTGCATAATCAATGACAAGTGTTTGATAAGTTACCAACATGTCTAATTAGTTTTACAATGTCAGTATTATAAATAAGATGTCATTCAGACTTACTGGTATGCTCTCAAAATTTACATTCAAATATAGATAAAAGCATTCTAGATATAATCTGAACCACAAACACACACACATACACCTTGTATTTTATATGTTAGTTTCTGTCACTAAGCAGGAGTACAATTAATTATTACTGTCAAAAGTAATTGCAAATATAATAGTTGGTGATAATAAAGACTTACAAAATGGTTTAAGATATTAAGAACTTTCCAATAGTTGAATAGAAAATAGACTTATAGGAAAAATGGCGGCGGAAAGGAGGGATTCGATCTGAATCTGCTCACAGGGCAGAGGGAGGGAGCAGCTGAGGGTCGCGCAGGGAACGCTTGTTGGCGAGTTGGGGGACAGCTGTGCTCTGGGAGAAGATAGGGGACTGCTGGGCTGGCCTCCCCAGCCTGAGCGGCCTCAGTACTGCTGGGTTCTCTCCCTGAGCCAACTGTGCGAGGAGGCTCGGAGACAGACTGTGACATCTTGAAGGGGAAGGACCTGAAGATATACAGCTACGGTACCAGTGCCGGCTGGACGGCTGAGACTCCTGGAACATCTGTGCCCAGTTAGCGCGGAGGCGCGCAGAGTCCAGGAAGCTCTAAACTCCAGCACGGAAAGGTCAGATTTCCCTGGGGGTACTTTGGGCCCGAAACTGAGGGGGCTGGCAGACTGGGATATCTGCACCTTGGAACTCAAAGCCTGGAGATCTGCACCTGAAATAAAATCTGCGGCTGTTGGAGCTGGTAGGCGTGGGAGAGGGCCCTTGGAGCTGGTGGCAGAGTTAATCCCTGAAGCGCAACCAATTTGGACCTGACAGAGGAGGGAGACCCAGAAGAATTTGGGAGGGTCCTGGCTGCTAAAACAGCAGTCACCATTAGAGAGGCAGTATTGAATACCACAAGGACAGCAAAATTTCAGTTCAGGATATAGAGGACCAATAGACCCGGAGGTCAATCTAGAAACACTGCCACCCAGGGGCCAAATCACAAATTGACTCTTGTGTGACACAGGGAATTGATTACTCTTCGACCTTGGGAATACAGTCTATTTTCATCTACTCTTTAGTATCTTTTACTCTACCTCAACTTCACCTTTATACCACCACTCTCTTGCTGACCTTTCCCTATCTGGTGGCTTGTTTCCCTTACACTTTTCCCGCTTTAGATTTACCTTAATTCTTTCTTTTTACCCCCTGTTAAAATTTCACCCCACTTATATATCTAATCTCCAACCACCTACTCCAAGTCCATATATACCTCTAGCTTCTCTGACTTCACTGTCTTAAAGTGTTTTTATCCTTGTCCTGTTGTTGTTGTTTACTTGACTGTTCATTATCTCGATTTTTTAAGCAGGTTTATGAGATTGATTTGCTTATTCTTTTATTTTGGTTTGTCTTGTAAGGGGGATTATTTTTATTTTTGGTGTTGTTTCTTGTTTTGTTGTCCTCATTTGCATGGTTTTTTAGATAGATCTTTGCTCCTGTGCTCCCTCACCTCCCTTGATATTAGTAGTTGTATGTAATTTGTATCAATCTCCAGGTACTTGTTGCGGATTTTGGTTTGGATTAGGGGCTGTCCTATGAGAGTTTTCACCCCACATTTATAATTTACTCCTTTTTTTTTCTTCTACCCCTTTTCCCACTATCATTTTGGCATTCCTGTCTTTCTTTTTGTGAGTGCGTGTTTGGGGGGGGGGGTCTCTTCCTTTTTGTGTGAGTGTGGGTGTGTGAGTGTCTGTGTGTGTCTGGGGGAGGTTCTCTTTCTTTTTTCTCACCTATCACCGAATTTTCCTTTCTCTGGCGATCACCTTTATTTGGAATTACCATTACTGTGACTACATTCCAGTTCAGTGCCTGGTGCGTTGCACCTGGATGTGTTGTATTTTGTGCCCTTAAATCAACACAGGAGAGTGAGAACTACATAACCAGATACACAGAGAAGAGAGACCATGGGAAGACAAAGAAACAGCCCACATATGAAAGGAAAACAAGGCTCACCAGAAAAGGAGGTAAACGAAATGGAAGTTAACAACCTGTCAGAGAAAGAATTCAGAGAAATGGTCATAAGGTGGCTGAAAAGAATGGAAGACAAATTTGATAATATGAGTAAGAACCAAGAGGAAATGAGGAAGACCCAGGAAGAAATGATGAAGAGCCAAGAAGAAACGAAGAAGAGCCAAGAAGAAATGAAAAGCGACATTGCTGAGGTAAAGAACTCAATAGAAAGTATTAAGAGTAGACTAGAAGAAGCAGAGGATCGCATCAGTGAGCTAGAAGACCAGGTAGGAAAAAATAACCAAGTAGAGCAGCTTCTAGAAAAAAAAATAAAAAAGCAGGAGGAGAGCCTAAGGGAACTTTGAGACAACATGAAACAAAACAACATCCGTATAATTGGGCTTCCAGAAGGACAGGAAACTGAGCAAGGAATAGAAAACCTGTTGGAAGAAATAATGACAGAAAACTTCCCTGATGCAGGAAAGAAAAAACCCACACAAATCCAAGAAGCTCACAGAGTCCCAAGCAAAATAAACCCCAAAAGACCTACGCCAAGGCACATTATAATTAAATTGGCAAACACCAATGACAAAGTAAGAATCTTAAAAGCTGCCAGAGAGAGGCAGAAAGTCACCTACAAAGGAACCCCCATCAGACTAACAAGTGATCTCTCAACAGAAACCTATCAGGCCAGAAGGCAGTGGAATGAAATTTACAAAGTCATGCAAAGGAAGGGTCTGAATCCTAGAATACTATACCCAGCAAGGCTCTCAATCAAAATTGAAGATCAAATCAGGAGCTTCACAGGTAAAAAAGGACTAAGGGAATTCATCACCACCAAACCAGCAATGCAAGAAATGCTAAAGGATCTGCTGTAAAAAGAAATAGGAAGCAAAGAAGGAACACAGGGGTAAAGAACAAAAATGGCAACATATAAGTACCTATCAATAATAACTTTAAATGTAAATGGTTTAAATGCCCCAATCAAAAGACATAGGGTAATAGACTGGATAAGAAAACACAACCCATGTATCTGCTGTCTACAAGAAACCCACTTCCAAAAAAAAAAAAGATGCACACAGACTGAGGATGAAAGGTTGGAAAAAAGTAATTCAGGCAAATAGAAATGAAAAAAAAGCTGGGGTAGCCATACTTATATCCAACAAATTAGATCTCAAAATGAAGGACATAACAAGAGATAAAGAAGGCCACTTCATAATACTAAAGGGAGCAATCCAACAAGAAGAAATAACTCTGGTAAACATATATGCACCCAATACAGGACCACCCAAATATATACAAAAACTCCTAGAGGACATCAAGGGAGAGATATACAGCAATACAATCATAGTAGGAGACATTAATACCCCACTATCACCATTGGACAGATCTTCTAAACAAAAAATCAGTAAAGAAACATCAATCCTTAATGACTCATTAGACCAGATGGAATTAATTGACATCTTCAGATCATTTCAACCCAAAGCCACAGAATATACATTCTTTTCAAGTGCCCACGGGTCATTCTCAAAGATAGACCATGTGTTGGGTCATAGGCAAAGTCTCTCCATATTCTAGAAGATTGAAATCATATCAAGCATATTCTCAGATCACAGTGGCATAAAGCTGGAAATCAACTACAATAGAAACAATCCAAAGAAATCGAACACATGGAGATTAAACAGCATGCTATTAAACTATGACTGGGTTACTAGAGAGATCAAGGAAGAGATAGAAAACATCATGGAAACAAATGACAATGATAGCACAACAATCCAAAATCTATGGGACACAGTGAAAGCAGTTCTGAGTGGAAAGTTCATAGCTCTACAATCCTACCGCAAAAAAAAAAACTAGAATCAGCCGCAATAAATTATCTAACCCAACAACTCAAAGAGTTAGAAAAAAAGCAACAAGAAAAGCCCAGTGTAAGCAGAAGGAAGGAAATAATAAAGATCAGAGCAGAAATAAATGACATAGAGACCAAAGAAACAATACAGGAGATCAACAAAGCCAAGAGCTGGTTCTTTGAAAGGATAAACAAGATTGATGAACCTCTAGTCAGACTCACCAAGAAGCAAAGAAAGAGGACCCTAATAAATAAAATCAGAAATGAAAGAGGTGAAATAACAACAGAACCCAATGAAATACAAAGGATTGTTAAAAAACTACTATGAACAACTCTACTCCAACAAATTGGACAATCTGGAGGAAATGGATATATTTCTAGAAAAATGTAACCTCCCAAAACTCAATCAGGAAGAATCTAAACAACTCAATAGACCAATAACTATGGAAGAAATTGAAGCAGTCATCATAAAGCTTCCAGCAAACAAAAGCCCAGGACCAGATGGCTTCACAGGGGAGTTTTACCAAACATTCAAGGAAGAACTAAAACCTATACTCCTCAGACTATTACAGAAAATTCAAGAGGATGGAACACTTCCAAACTACTTCTATGAAGCTAGCATCACCCTAATACCAAAACCAGATAAAGACAACACAATGAAAGAGAATTACAGGCCAATATCCCTCATGAACATATAGATGCCAAAATCCTCAATAAAATTCTAGCAAATCGGATCCAGCAGTACATCAGAAAGATCATACACCATGACTAAGTAGGATTTATCCCAGGAATGCAAGGATGGTACAATATCTGCAAATCAGTAAATGTGATACATCACATAAACAAATTGAGAGATAAAAATCACATAGTCATATCAAATGATGCAGAAAAAGCATTTGACAAAATCCAACATCCTTTCTTGATAAAAACTCTCAACAAGGTAGGAATAAAAGGATCATACCTCAACATAATAAAAGCCATACATGATAAGCCCACAGCAAACATCATACTCAATGGGCAAAAACTACAACCATTTCCCCTAAGAAGAGGAACAAGACAGGGTTGCCCACTTTCACCACTCCTGTTCAACATAGTACTGGAAGTATTAGCCATTGCAATCAGACAAGAAGAAGATATAAAAGGCATCCAAATTGGAAAAGAAGAAGTTAAGCTATCCTTATTTGCAGATGACATGATATTGTACATAAAAAACCCAAAAGACTCCATGAAAAAGTTAGTAGACTTAATAAATGAGTTCAGCAACGTAGCAGGCTACAAAATTAACGCCAAGAAATCTATGGAATTTCTATACACTAATAGTGAACTTACAGAAAGAGAGACTAAAAAAGCAATCCCATTTACCATCACACCAAAAAAATTAAGATACCTAGGAATAAACTTAACTAAGGAGGTAAAAGACCTATTCGTGGAAAACTACAGGACACTAAAAAAAGAGATAGAGGAAGATGTAAACAGGTGGAAGAACATACCATCTTCATGGATTGGGAGAATCAACATCATTAAAATGTCCATACTACCCAAAGCAATCTATAAATTTAATGCACTCCCCATTAAATTACCAATGGCATATTTCACAGACCTAGAAAGAACTTTCCAAAAATTCATCTGGAAAAAAAAAGGCCCCCAGTAGCCACAGCAATCCTGAGAAAGAAGCACAAAGTCGGTGGGATTTCCATACCAGAATTCAAGCTGTATTACAAAGCTACTGTTCTCAAAACAGCCTGGTACTGGCACAAGAACAGACATATAGATCAATGGAATTGAATAGAGAATCCGGATATCAACCCAAACCACTATGCTCAATTAATATTTGACAAAGGAGGCATGAACATAAAATGGAGTCTAGACAGTCTCTTCAATAAATGGTGTTGGGAAAATTGGACAGATATATGCAAAAAAATGAAACTAGAGCACCAACTTACACCATACACAAAAATAAACTCAAAATGGATACAGGACTTAAATGTAAGACAGGAAACCATAAAAATATTAGAGGAATCTACAGGAAGAAAAATCTCAGACATATGCCAAAAGAACTTCTTTGATGATACTGCTCCTAGGGCAATGGAAGCTAAAGAGAAAATAAACAAATGGGACTACATCAAAATCAAAAGCTTTTGCACAGCTAAAGAAACCATCAACAAAACAACAAGAAAACCCACTATATGGGGAACATATTTGCAAATGTTATCAGTGATAAAGGTTTAATCTCAAGCATCTACAGGCAACTCACGCAACTCAATAAAAGGAGGACAAATGAGCCAATAAAAAAATGAGCAACAGACCTAAATAGAATCTTCACGAAATAAGACAAAAGGAAGGCCCAGAGATATATGAAAACTTGCTCAAAGTCACTAATTATCAAAGAGATGCAAATCAAAACCACTATGTGGTACCATCTCACACCCGTCAGAATGGCCTACATCAACAAATCAACAAACAACAAGTGCTGGCGAGGATGCGGAGAAAAAGGAACTCTCGTGCACTGCTGGTGGGATTGTAGACTAGTGCAGCCACTGTGGAGAACAGTATGGGGTTTCCTCAAAAAACTAAAAATAGAGCTCCCATTCGACCCAGTGATCCCACTTCTAAGAATATACCCTAAGAAACTAGAAACGTGAATTAGAAAGGATATATGTACCCCTATGTTCATAGCAGCACAATTTACCATAGCTAAGATTTGGAAACAGCCTAAGTGCCCATCAGCAGATGAGTGGATTAAAAAACTATGGTACATTTACACGATGGAATACTACACAGTGGAAAAAAAGAAGGAGCTCCTACCATTTGTAACAACATGGATGGATTTGGAGAGCATTATGCTAAGTGAAATTAGCCAGGCAGTAAAAGACAAACACCACATGATCTCACTCATTTGAGGAATACAATGAATGACATAGACTGATGAATAAGAATGGATCAAGAGACTGAGAAAAGTCCATCAGAATGTCAAACCTCAGGGTAAGTGGCAGGTGGTGGGAGTAAGGGGAAAAGTCAATATATTTGAACTCTTGAACTAAGGTAAGTGATTTGTGTTTTTACATCCCTGACAAAGTTTATATAAAGTTATAAAAAAAATGGCAGCTAGTTTGAGATTGAATTGACATGGCCTAGAGCTTGTCATATCCTATGGACACCTGTCCTTAGGCTAGGCCCTCCTTAACCTCCCGTGACACCATAATACACTTACATGATATTATTCTACAATGTCATTATAATAATTGATATTTGACAACAGCATATTATACAATTATCCCAAATAAACTTACAAACTAATTCTTTGAATGTTGGGCAGCAACTTAAAAAAGGATAGGAAAGAAATGAATTCCTTTCAGAAGGAATTAAGGCACTGGGAAGACATCCGAGCATTCTATATTGACCCTTCTTGCCCTTTCTGCCAAGAGGGACCTTCTTCTTACTATCCAAATACACACCGCTGATGCCTGAGTTTTCAGTTCAGGCTGTGGCTAAAGCCTCTGGGCAGCTGGCACCATGGATCTGTATCTCGACCAATGGTGTGAGCTGGGCCCTCTCTGGAGAAGATACCTGGTTTCCCCGAGATATGTGATCAGTGCCGGGACCCCACCAGCAGGTGAGGGGACCCCAAGGCAGGTACTGGATGTGGAGGCCACGGGGGCATAGACTACAAAGGAGACAGAACTGAACCTCACATCACCCTGTTTGGCCCCGGAGGATGGCTGGTTAGCCAGAGACGGGTAAGATTCCTCAGGGAAGGAACAACCTAAGACAGGCACAGTCGCAGAGGGCCCAACAGGAGAGAGGTAAAAGGTCAACAGAGGTGGGGCACAGAACCTCACCCACAAACCTTGCAGGGGCTTGAATTCTCACCCCCCTGAGGGAGGTCTCCTACCACCACGGCTGCTTCGCCTCCCACGCACAACTCAGACTGGGACCCAGGTGGCAGACAGAGACTCGGCCAGCAATAGCTGCTCTATATCTAAATTCAGTCTATTGCCACGAATGCTCAGGACCTACTCAAAATTGCAAATATTCCTTTCCACTAGTATTTACAGGGTAAACTAAGATTTCTGCTTGAGTATTAAAATTGACAGGAAAATAGTAATCAAGTTTTCAGATTAATTTAAATTGGCCAAGTGAATTAAGTGAATATTCAAGAAAATTTTAGTGTACTGGACAAAAAGTTTCTCCTAAAACATTAACTAAAAAATCTATTAGTAGTTCATCTCACTGTAAAATTGCCTAACATCCAAAGAACCTAAAGCAGTCATATTTCTGTGCAAAAATTAAAATTTAAAATTACCTAGACTGCAATATAAAATTTCCAAAAGCCCCCATTAATCAAAAAAGGGGAGGGGGCAGTGGGATAATATCATGTAAGGAAAAAAATATCGAGTAAGTAAAATACATGTAGAAAATGTTTACTCCAGAAAAGTAAATTCCATTTGTAAAACCAACTGCAGGACACCCATGAAAAAACACACATGGTGTCAAAATAAGCCAAAGGAAAATCACTTAGGCAAAAATTAAAAAGAATCCCAAGTCTATTTTGCAGAGAGGATCCCTTTGTTAACTTTTGGTTGAGAATGTGTTTGTGTGTTTTCAGAGAACAACTCCAAGACCATGTGGGTTCCTGCGACTGTGAGGAACTGACAGGTCTGTTCCAGTCACGAGGATGGTCCAGAGATGGGGGACACTGACGACACCTTGCCATGCTAGCAGTTGGCAGTTGTGCATGGCTGCAGGGTGCCCAGGACCAAACCAGAGAGGATGGATCTTGCATTGCCACGATGTATCCACCATCTGGATACCATTGCCGACATGTACACATAAAGAATTATTTGACACTGAAACTGGGACTCAGAACAGTTGGACATTGAAACTGAGACTGAAACATTTTTTGTTCTTATACATTTATTTCTAGTATGCAGAGGCAAGATATTTTTGAAGAAAAGAAACAGGGGAGAGTGATTGATATAGAGGCAGGGTGACCTTGAACAGGCTGTCAAGCTACAGGGGGAAGGCTTGGGTGGATGGGAGGTGGATGCTGGGGGAGATCAACTGAAGGAATTGTATGCATGCATATGAGCATAACCAGTGAATGAAGGACACTGGGGCGGGGAGGGGGAGGGTTGGGATATGTGCTGTGGGGTGGGGGAGCCCTTGGGGGAGGATAAAGGGGAGGGGGAAAGGAAAACATGTACTACTATTAATTACAAGTTATACTGCAAAAAATCAATAAAAATATATTTAAATAGAAAAAAAAAGAAAATAGACTTATAGCTAAATTAATACTAAGAGAGTACTTTAATTAGATAAATTTAGCAAAAAATAACCCATTCATTTGTGGGAAAGAAATGCTCATCCTATCTAATAAAAGAGTAATATGAAAATTTGACTGTACCTTTGCTATACCCATAAGTCACACCCATGGCCATGTTCACCAACCTATCAGGAGCAGATTATGCAAATAAACCCCAACCAAGATGGCTGCCACCACTGAGAGCAAGAGGAAAGCTTGAGTTTCCCTGGCAACAGAGGAAGCCAAGCTTTCTGTCTGCCATTGCTGGCCTAGGCCTCCACTCTAGGCTACAAAGTTTCACTTACAAAAGATACAGAATTTACAGCAGCCACTGAGCTAGAGAGAACAGAGGCTTGGGTTTCCCTGGCAACAGAGGAAGCCAAGCTTTCCACCTGCTGTTGCTGGCCTAGGCCTCCACTCTAGGCTACAATGTTTCAAACAGAAATGGCTACCACCCCGGAGTGAGCAGAAGGCTTGGCTCCACTCCAGGCTACAAAGTTTCAATTGTAGACATAAGTTAATCTCAGATCCCAGGGCCTCTGCTTGGGTCTCTGGGGGGTGTAGCTGGCCTGCAAATCTCCACAGGCCCCTCGCCCAAGGGAACCTCCACCCTAATCTGGGACACTCTTCAGGACAAACCAGTTGGCCCCCACCCATGCACCAGGCCTCTACCCTATCTAATAAAAGAGTAATTTGCAGATTAACCATCACTCCAACACACAAGAAGACTGCCCCCATGTGGTCAAAGATCCTGCCCCCATGTGGACACAAGATGGCCACCACAAGATGGCCAGCAGGGGAGGGCCATTGGGAGTTTCTAGGTCCTGCAAGGGAGGGCAGTTGTAAGCAATCAGGCCAGCAGGAGAGGGCAGTTGGGAGGGATCAAGCCTGCAAGGGAGAGCAGTTGGGGGTGATCAAGCCTGCAGGGGAGGGCAGTTAGGGGTGACCAGACCAGCAGAGGAGAGAAGTTGGGGGCAAACAGGCTGGCGGGGGAGCAATTAGACATTAATTAGACTGGCAGGGCAATGGTTAGCAGTTGATAAGGCTGGCCGGCAAAGTGATTAGGGGCAGTCAGGGAGGCAGGCAGGTGAGCAGTTTGGAACCAGCAGTCCTGGATTGTGAGAAGGATGTCCAACTGCCCAATAGGATCAGGCCTAAATGGGCAGTCAAACATCCCTCGAGGGGTCCCAGATTGGAGAGGGTGCAGGCTGGGCTAAGGGACATCCCCACTCCCCATGCATGAATTTCATGCACCTAGCCTCTAGTAAAATATAAATAATAATTTAAAGTTTATTAGTAGGGATTAGAACAAAGCTGTGTCAGTCTGAGTTTGCTCATAAAAAGGCACTGTAAGAATTATGGAAATAAGAAGTGTAATATAGGAATTAGAGCGTATATGACTGTAGTGGTTACTGCGGAGAGACCTTTCTCTGGAAGGATAAAGCTAAGAGATCAGGAGCAGCCTCATTGCTGTCAGCCTGAACACAGAGGAAGAGCAGCTGCAGCCTGCAGGGAAATCCTAAGAATCACTGGCACCAGAACCATTAAGCTAAAGAAAGCTCATCAAGCGATCTGCAAAGCTGCCCTGTCTTAACAGGCAACTTCTCAAAGCGTGGTTGCACTTCACTTTCTTTCTCTACCTGTCACTCAGATTAGTCATTGAAATGCTAACCAAAACCATAGAACAGAAGGGATTCTGAAGAGTTAAATTCACAGCCTGAAGTGGGAGAGTCTTAGTGACAAGTGACAATCCACCGTAGCCTATCTAATCTTAGTAGAATTGCTTATAATATAGGCAGTTAAAACATGAAAGCAGCTCTAGCTGGTTACTCAGTGGTTAGAGTGTCAGCCCACAGACCAAAGGGTTTGATTCCCAGTAAGTGGCACATACCTCTGTTGCAGGTTCAATCCCCGGCCCTCCTGGTCAGTGCAGGAAGCAACCAGTCACAACAATGTTTCTCTCTCTCTCTCTCTCTCTCTCTCTCTCTCCTCTCTTCTCTCTCTCTCTCCCCTCCCTCCCTTCACACTTCTTTCACTCTCTCTAAAAATCAATGGGAAAAAATATCCTCAGATTAGGATTTATCAAAAAAAAAAAAAACCAGCTTGAAAAAAATTAATAAGTAGAATTGTATAAAATTAAGAGGTTACCTAATTCCAGGAAGCCTTAAGCCTTCTAAGAAGATTTTTTTTGAAAAATTTTCAGTTTATGAGGATAAATTAAAATAACAATGTAAATTTTGCCATATTGACATTTAACAAAGAAGAAAAAAATCCAAAATAAAGAATATGACTGTAAACAAAAGAGGACAGTGTTAAAGAAAAGTAGGTTTCCCAAATTACATTGTATTCTCACTGATAAAATTTTAAAATGATGAATTTGCAAGAATGCTTTTTTAAGATTTGTTCAAAAATGAAACAGAAACTAATTTAAATGATTTCTATTCATATATTAAAGATATTAGGCTTTTTAAAGATTTACCTTAAATTCATTGTGCAATATGTAACTAAAAAATATTTTTTGAATTATATTCTGTTGGATACAAAAGATTAATGATACTATTAAATATGCCAGTTAAAAGCCAGAACTACATCTAACATTTCACTCATGCGGTGACTAAATAAGCCATCCTAGACCTAAAAGTCTGGAGAAATTACTATTCTGAGTCCACAATGTCAAACTTTTAAAATTTAACTCCCAAAAATATTAAAAATTAGAAGACATAATAAATTTTAAGTAAAATTCCAGGTTTATTCTATATTTTACAAGTTCATTTTATTATGTTGATACTAGAAGCCTGATGCATGAAATATGTGCAAAGGGCTTGACCCTTGCAATCTCGCTTTTGTCTGGAAGGTCATACAGATGGTTGTTCCGCTGTTTGGCCCTCTGGTCTCATTAGCATATTATGCTTTCATTATTATGGACTAGAGGCCCGATGCATGAAATTCATGGAAGAGTAGGCCTTCCTTCCCCTGGCTGCTGGTACCAGCTTCCCTCTGGCACCAAGGACCAGGGCTTCTCTTGCAGAGAGAGGCCCTGCCCACCCACCATAGCCTGCCAGTCATAGCCTGGGGCTCCCTCTTTGCGGTGATTGTGGAGCCCCCCTCCCAATTGATTGTCCACTTCTGGTGGCCTGGACCTCCCTCTGCAGGGCAAACATGGAGTGATGACTAGTCCCTGACCAATCACATAGAACCTGCCTTGGCCTGCTTGGCAACAGTCGGTTGACACCTAGAATGGTCCTGGATGGTCATCTGGATGGTTGTTTCGCTGTTCAGCCATTCAGTCAATGTGCATATTATATTACATTTTCATTATAGAGAATTTGCACTTGGCATTGGCTTTGGAAAACTATGGATCTTATCATTCCCAACATTTAGATTTTTACAAAAAATAATTTCATTTTAGGTTATGTCTCTAATATCATAACAACAGAGTTCAACAAGATTTTTTGTGCTTTATGTATATATAAATCTACCATTCTCTCTTTTTTCTTTTTTTCTTTATTTATTAAGATACTAGAGGCCCGGGGCATGAAATTCATGCACAGGGGGCAGGAGTGTCCCTCAGCCCAGCCTGCACCCTCTCCAATCTGGGACCCCTCAAGGGATGTCCTTCTCACAATCCAGGACTGCTGGCTCCAAACTGCTCACCTGCCTGCCTCCTTGATTACCCTTAACCGCTTCTGCCTGCCAGCCTGATCACCTCCTAACCACTCCCCTGCCAACCTAATTGATGTCTAACTGCTCCCCTGCCAGTCTGTTTGCCCCTAACTTTCCTCCTCTGATGGCCTGGTCACACCTAACTGCCCTCCCCTGCAGGCTTGACTGCCCCCAACTGCCCTCCCTTGCAGGCCTAGAACCTCCCAATGGCCCTCCCCTGCTGGCCATCTTGTGGTGGCCATCTTGAGTCCACATGGGGGCAGGATCTTTGACCACATGGGGGCAACCCTCTTGTGTGTTGGAGTGATGGTTAATCTTCAAATTACTCTTTTATTAGCTAGGATAGAGGCCTGGTGGATGGGTGGGGGCCAGCTGGTTTGCACTGAAGAGTGTCCCAGATCAGGGTGGGAGTTTCCTTGGGGCATGGAGCAGCCTGGGCGAGGGGCCTGTGGTGGTTTGCAGGCTGGCAATTCCCCCCAGCGACCTAAATGGAGGACCTCGGATCTGGGATTAATTTATGTTCTACAATAGAAACTTTGTAGCCTGGAGTGGAGGCCTAGGCCGGCCAGAGCTGCAGAAGCTTGGCTTCCTCCATCTCCTGGGCAACCTTAGCCTCTGCTCTCTCCAGTTACTTGGCTGCCACCATTTCTGTTGGGATTATGTATGTTCTATAATTGAAACTTTGTAGCAGTGAGTGGAGGCCTAGGCTGGCAATGGCTTGGCTTCCTCCATTGCCAAGCCTCCCTCCTGCTCTCAGTGGCTGCAGCCATCTTGGCTGGGGTTTATTTGCATAAAATGCTCCTGATTGGCTGGTGGACATGGCTGTGGGCATGGCTTGATTGGTGGTACAGTCTATTTGCATATTACTCTTTTATTAGATAGGATTACATATGTGTCCTTTTCCCCCTCAACTCCCCGCTCATGCTTTCACCACCACCACCACCACCCCCCCCCCAGTATTTGTGTCCATTGGTTAGGCTCTTATATGCATGCATACAAGTCCTTTGGTTAATCTCTCTCCTTATCCCACCTTCCCCTACTTTCCCTCTGAGGTCTGACAGTCTAATCAATGCTTCTCTGTCTCTGGATCTGTTTTTGTTCATCAGTTTATGTTGTTCATTATAATACACAAATGAGTGAGATCATGTGATATTTATCTTTCTTTGACTGGCTTGTTTCACTTAGCATAATGCTCTCGAGGTCCATGCATGCTGGTACAAATGGTAGGAGTTCCTTCCTTTAAACAACAGTGAAGTATTTCATTATCTTCCCTTTTTTAAAATAAAATAATCCCTCAAGGTCACTATTTTCATGACATCTTCCCCGAATTTTTCCCTGCCAGCCATCTTGTGGTAGCTCTCTTTGGTCCACATGGGACAGTTATCTTTGACCACATGAGGGTAGCCATCTTGTCTGTTGGAGTGATGGTCAATTTGTAAAGTACTCTTTTATTAGATAGGATTTGTATGTTTCCTCATCTTTTCTACTAATGTAAATGAAATTTAATGGTAAGAACATCAATTTTTATATTTTTTTCAATACCCAGCAGGAGACACAAATCAGCAACCTACATGGAAAATTCAATCTGAAAATACATTTGGTTGGCAGGCATAGTGTGTGTGTGTGTGTGTGTGTGTGTGTGTGTGTGTGTGTGTGTGTGTTTCCTTTACAGTTGTTTTGTTTTTTTATTTAATTTATTGGGGTGACATTAGTTTATAAAATTATACAGGTTTCAGGTGTTGAATTCTACTATATGCCCAATTTACAAACTCATGCACCAGTGGGGTCCTTTGGCTTGACCTGCAGGATCAGGCCCAAACTGGATCTCCAATATCCTCCAAGGGATTGTGAGACACACAAGCCAGGCTGAGGGACCGCACTGGTGCAAGATCAGGGCCAGAGAGGAATATGGGAGGTTGGCCAGCCAGGGAGGGACTGCAGGAGGGCCCCAGCGCTTGTCTGCTCCCTCTCCCTCAGGCCTGATAGGCCAGAACCCAGCATCAAGCTAACCTACTGGTGGGAGCATCTGCCTCCTGGTGGTCTGTGCATGGCATAGAACCTAGAT
Source organism: Antrozous pallidus (assembly GCA_027563665.1). Lineage (NCBI taxonomy): Eukaryota > Metazoa > Chordata > Mammalia > Chiroptera > Vespertilionidae > Antrozous > Antrozous pallidus. Next base: position 91,950,055 of record CM050514.1, read on the forward strand.
GAACAGCCTTAGCATATCATTAGCATATTATGCTTTGATAGATTGACGGATTACTGGGTGACCGGACACTTACCATATTAGGCTTTTATTATATAGGACTAGAGGCCTGATGCAGGAAATTTGTTCACAGGGGTCAGGGGGTGTCCTTTAGCCCAGCCTGCACCCTCTCCAATCTGGGAACCCTCGAGGGATGTCCAATATCCTTTTCACAATCCAGGACTGCTGGCTCCCAAATGTTCACTTGCCTTCCTGATTGCCCCTAACCCCTTCTGCCTGCCAGCCTGATTACCCCCTAACCACTCCCCTGTCAGCCTGATTGATGCCTAACTGCTCTTCTGCCAGCCTATTTGCTCCTAACTGCCCTCTTCTGCAGGCCTGGTTCCCCCCAAGTACTCTCCTCTGCAGGCCTGGATCCCCTCCAACTGCCCTTTCCTGCAAGCCCAGTTGTCCCCAACTTTCCTCCTCTGCTGGCCTGGTCACTCCTAACTGCCCTCCCTTGTAGGACTGGTCCCTCCCATGCTGGCCATCTTGTGGTGGCCATCTTTTGTCCACATGGGGGCAGGATCTTTAGACACATGGGGCAGCCATCTTGTGTGTTGGAGTGATGGTCAATCTGCATATCCTATAGGATAGAGGCCTGGTGCATGGGTGGGGGCCAGCTGGTTTGCCCTGAAGGATGTCCCAGATCAGGATGGAGGTTCTCTTGGGGCATGAGGCAGCCTGGGCAAGGGGCCTGTGTTGGTTTGCAGGCCAGCCACACCCACCAGCATTCCAAGCAGAGGCCCTGGTATCTGAAATTTATTTATCTTCTATAATTGAAACTTTGTAGCCTGGAGTGAAGCCAAGCCTTCCGCTTGCTCGGTGGAAGCAGCCATTTCTGTTGGGATTTATTTCTCTTCTATAATTGAAATTTTGTAGCCTTAAGTGGAGGCCTCAGCTGGCAAGGGCAGGTGGAAAGCTTGGCTCCTCCATCGCCAGAAGCAGCCCTAGCCTCCTGCTCTCTCCAGCTCTGTGGCTGCTGCTATTTTTGTTTGAACTTATTTATCTTCTATAATTGAAACTTTGTAGCATTGAGTGGAGGCCTGGGCCCGCCAGGGTGTATGGAAAGTTTGACTTCCTCCATCACCGGGGAAACCCAAGCCTTCCTCCTGCTCTCTCTTGGTAGGGGTTAATTTGCATACTCACTCCTCATTGGCTTTGGGAGTGGCTGGTGGGCATGGCTGGTGGGTGTGGCAGAGGTATGGTCAATTTGCATATTACTCTTTTATTACATCTTATGTTTATTTATTGTGTGTTCACCAGGCCAACTCAAGTCTCTTTCCATTAAAATTTATCCTCCTTATGCCCCCCTATATCTGCCCCCGCCTACTCCTTCCTCTCTGGTAATCACCATGCTATCGTCTGTGACTATGAGTGTTTCTGTTTGTTTGTTTGTGTTTTGCTAAATCCCTCATCTTTTTCATGACCCCTTCCCCTCTGAAATCTGTCAGTCTATTCTCTGTATCTGTGAATCAGTTGTGTGTTAGTTTAATTTGTTAATTAAATTTTACATATGAGTGAAATCATATGGTACTTGTCTTTCTCTGATTGGCTTATTACATAGCACAATGCTCTCTAAGTCTATCTATGATGTTGCAAAGGGTAAGATTTCCTTCATTTTTATAGCCAAGTAGTATTCCCTTGTGTAAATGTACCACAGCATTTTATCCACTCATCTACTGATGGGCACATGGACTGCTTCTAGATCTTAACTATTTTAAATAGTGCTGCAACAAACATAAGGGGGCATATAGTCTTTCAAAATGGTATTTTGGGTTCCTTCCGTTATATTTCCAGAAGTAGTATCACTACATCATAAGGAAGTTACATTTTTTATTTTGCTTTCCACTGTAACTGCACCAATCTGCATCGTCACCAATATTGCCCATGCATTGCCTTTTCTCCATATCCTTGTCAACACATGCTGTTGGATGATTTATTGGATGATAGTCATTCTGACAAGTGTAAAGTGATACCTCATTGTAGTTTTAATTTGCTATTTCTGATGATGAGTGATGTTGAGCATCTTTTCATAAGTGTATTGGCCATCTATATGTCCTCTTTGAAGAAGTATTTTTTCAGGTGCTTTACCTGTTTTTTGGTGGAATGTATAGTTTTTGATGTTGAGTTGTAAAAGTTCTTTATAAATTTTAGATATTAACCCTACCCCTTATCATACGTATCATTGGCAAATATAGTCACCCATTCAGTGGGTTGTCTTTTAATTTTGTCTATGGTTTCTTTTGCTGTACCAAACCTTTCTGGTTTGATGTAATCCCATTTATTTATTTTTTATCTTGTTTTCCTTGCCCAAGGCAACGTATCAGAACAATATTGCTATGAGAAATGTCTGAGATTTTACAACCTATGTTTTAATTCTATGATTTTTATGATATGATATCTAACATTTAAATCTTTAATACATTTTGAGTTTATTTTGTGTGTGGTGTTAGAAGGTCATCTAGTTTCATTTTTGGCATGTATTTGTCTAATTTTCCCAACACCATTTATTGAATAGACTACCTTTAACCTATTGTATGTTTTCGCCTCCTTTGTCAAATTTAATTGACAATAAAGATGGATTTATTTCTGGACTGTCTAGTCAGTGCCATCTATATGTCTGTTTTTACACCAATTTCTGGATCTTTTATAGTTCCAGAATTTTTTTTTGGAATATTTCTTCTAGTTCTGTGAAATATTTCATTGGTATGTTGATAAAAATTGCATTGAATCTATGTTGATAAAAATTGCATTGAATCTAGTCTGAACATTTTAATAATGTCAATTCTTCCTATCTATGAACATAGTGTATGCTTCTACTTATTTGTGTCTTCTTTAATTTTTTTCTTCGGTGTCTTATAACTTTCCAAGTATGGGCATTTTACATCCTCAGTTAAATTTATTACTATGTATTTTTTTAAGCAAGTGTGAATGGAATTGTTTTCTTAGTTTCCCTTTCTGATAGTTTTATTATCCTATATAATAAAAGGCCTGCAACCATAACATTGTAATGACCAGAATGACTGATCGACCAGTGGCTACCACCTCTCGTTCCCTCCCCCTGCACCACAGTCTCCAATAGATAACCAGATGGCAAATGGGGAACTGGGGTGGATGTCAGTGGCAGGGTGGGACTGAGGACTGATGCACATACAGAAGATGGCCCTGATCGCAGACTAGGCCTAGGGACCCTACCCACGCACAATTCCATGTGCTGGGCCTCTAGTTGGTGTATAAAAATGAAACTTATTTCTGTATATGTATTTTGCATTCTGCTACTTTACTGAATTTATTTATCAGTTCTAGTAGTTTTTTGGTGAAATCTTTAGGGTTATCTATATACAATATCATATCCTCTGAAAATAATGACAATTTTACTTCTTTCTTTCCAATTTGAATGCCTTGTATTTATTCTTCTTGTCTAATGCTGTGGCTAAAATTTCCAGTACTGTGTTGAAAAAGAGTGGTAAAAGTGGGCATTCATGACTTGTTCCCAATCTTAGATTAAGGAAAATGCTTGTAGTTATTGCCCATTGAACATGATGTTGCCTATAGGTTTGTCATACGTGGCCTTCATTACATTGAAGTATTCCTACTTTACTAAGAGTTTTTATCACAAATCAGTATTGGATTTATCAAATGATCCTTCTACATATATGCTATGAGCATGTGGTTTTTATTCTTTATTTCATTTATGTAGAATATCATGGTTCTTGATTTGCAGATATTGTAACAACCTTGCATCCTGGAATAAATTTCACTTGATCATGTCTGGGGTTTTGTTTCTAAAGGGTGGAATGATAGGAGGGAGGGGGAGACACACCCAGAGAGAGAAAGAGAGAGAGGAGAGAGAGAGAGAGATGTGAGAGAGGCACATTGATTGGTTGCTTCCCCTAAATGCCCTAACAGGGCCCAGGGAATGAATCTGCAATGGAGATACATGCCCTTCGCAAGGAATTGAGCCCAAGATCCTTCAGTGGGCAGATGCTCTAACCAACCATATCAAACTCAGGGCTGGTGGGACTCAAATTTGATGTGTTTGTGGGCATGTTGTATGTTCTTTTCATTTACTGCTAGATCTGATTTGTTAATATTTTGTTGAGGTTTTAGCATCTATGTTCATCAGGGATATTGGCCCATAATTTTCTTTCTTTGAAGTGTCTATCTGATTTTGGAATTAGGATAATGCTGGCCACATAAAATGAGCTTGGTGCCTTCCTTCTGCATTTTTGTTTTAATAGTTTGAGAAGTATAGGGGTTTGTTCTTTTTCAAATGTTGGGTAAAACTCACTTGTGAAGCTATCTGGTCCAGGATATTTATTTGCTGTGATGTTTGTTTGTTTGTTTGTTTGTTTTCATTAAAGCTTCAATTTCACTATTTGTAATCTGCCTATTGAGATTCTCTGATTATTCCTGATTCAGTTTCAGAAGAGTGTATGTTTCTAGGAATTTACCCATTTCTTCCACATTGTACAATTTGTTGGCATATTGTTGTTCATAATATTTTCTTGCACTCCTTTGTACTTCTTTGGTGTCAGTTGTTACATCTTCTCTTTCATTTCTGATTTTATTTATTTTTGTCCTTTCTCTTTTTTTTCTTGATGAGTGTGGTTAAAGGAACATCAATCTTGTTTATCTTAAAAAAAAAAAAAGATCTCTTGGTTTAATTGATCTTTTTAAGACTATTTAATTTATCGCTTCTCTGATCTTTACTTTTTGTTTTTTCTACTTACTTTGGGCTATATTTGTTATTTTTCAAGTTTTTTTTAAATAGAAAGTTATATTTCTTATTTGAAATTTTTCTTGTTTCTTGAGGTAATAGTAAGCCTCTAATGAATTTCCCTCTTTGGACTACTTTTTCTGTATCCCATAGATTTGGGTTGTTGTGTTCTCATTTTCATTTGTTTCAAGGTATCTTTTGACTTCTTCCTTGATCTTATTGTTAACCCATTTATTCTTTAATAACATGTTATTTAAACTCCATGTCTTTGTGTGTTTTTTAGTTTTTTCTCATGATTGATTTCTATTTTCATACCATTATGGTCAGAGAAGATGCTTGATATTATTTCCATCTTTTTAAATTTATTGAGACTTGTTTTGGGTCCTAACATGTTGTCAATCCTAGAAAATAACTCATGTGTGCTTGAAAAAAAAATTTGTAGTCTCCTGCTTTGAGGTAAAATGTTCTGAAGATATCAATTAAATCCATCTGATCTAATGTGTTATTTAGGGCCATTGTTTCTTTGTTGATTTTTTTTTCTGATAGATTTATCTATTGATGTCAATGGGGTGTTAAAAACCTCTATTATGAAAGTATTCCTGTCAACCTCTCCCTTTATGTCCTTCAGGATTTGCTTTCTACATTTAGGTCTTCCTATCTTGTGTTTAAAGGGGTTTTATTCTCTTGGTGCATTGCTCCCTTTATCATTTTTAGTGTCCTTCTTTGTCTCTTGCTTATTTAGTCTATTTTGTTCAATATAACTATTGATACCTAAGCTTTTATTTTATTTTCCAATTGTATTAAATATTTTTCCCAATTCTTTACTTTTGGTTTCTGTGTATTTTTCATTCTGAGTTGGATCTTGTTTTCTTGTCCATTTAGCTACCCTATGTTTTTTTATTGGAGCATTTAAACCATTTATATTTAAAGTGATTATTGATAAGTGCATATTTATTGCCATTTTATTTTTCTTAACTATATGATGTTGGTCAACTAGATATATACATGAAAACATACTGGGTTTGTTTTGTTGTTGTTGTTTTTCTTCTTTTTCTTCTTAAAGATGACCCTTTAACATTTCTTATAATACTAGTTTGGTGGTAATGAACTTCTCTAGCTTATTCTAGCCTGGGTAGGTTTTTATTTCTTCTTCAGTTTAAATGGAGCCTTGCTGGATAAAGCAGGTTTGGTTGTAGATTCTTGCTTTGCATTATTTTGAATATTCTATACCAATCCTGTTTGTCCTGAAATTTTCTGTTTAGAAATCAGTTGACAATGTTTTGGTAGCTCCTTTATAGGAGTTGTCTTTTTCTTGCTACTTTTAAGATTCTCTCTGTCTTTAAATTTGCTGTTTTAATTATGATGTGTCTTAATGTGGACCTCTTTGGGTTTATCTTGTTTGGGACTTTCTGTGTTTCCTGGACTGTGTGTCTTTTTCCTTCACCAGATTAGGAAAGTTTGCAGCCATTATTCCTTCAAATAGTTTCTTGATCCTTTACTTTCTCTCTTCTCCTTCTGGTATCCTTATGATGAAGATGTTGTTACTCTTCATGTTGTTCCAAATATCCTTTAAACTATTCTCATTTTTAAATTATTATTTTTTCTTTCTGCTGCTCTCTACAGACTTGATCATTCTGGCTACTTCATACATGGAATCCTACCATATGGATTCATCTATGACTGGCATCTTTCATTGACATAATGTTTTCAAGATCCACCCATATTGTATCATATATCAGCACTTAATCCCTTTATATAGCAAAATAATATTATTTATTGGTACATGACTTTATATATATATATATATTCATCAGCTAATAAACATTTGGGTTATTTTCATTTTTTGCTATTACCAATAATGCTATTATGAACATCCATGTACAAATTATTGTATGGACATATGTTCATTTCTCTTGGGTATATACGTAAGAGAGGAACAGTAGGTCATATGGTAATTCTGTGTAAGATTTTGAAAAACTGCCAGACTGTTTTATACTTTCTGCACCATTTTACATTCCCACTGGCAATATATGACATTTCCAGTTTCTCCAAATCCTTGCCAACTCATATATTATCTGACTTTTCTATTCTAGCTATCTTAGTATTGTAAAGTGGTATCGCACTGTAATTTTGCTTTTCTCTTCCCTAATGATTAATAATGTTAAGGATACTTTAATGAGCTTATTGGCCATTTATATATCTTCTTTGAAAAATATCTATTTGAATTTTTTGTCTAATTTTAATTGAATTGTTTTTTTCAATATTGAGTTGCAACAATTCTTTGCAATTTTGAATACAATCTCTTACCAGACACATAATTTGCAAGTATTTTCTCCCATTCTGTGAGTTTTCCTTTCACTTTCTTGATAGTATAATTTGACATACAATTTTTTTTAATTTGAAAAGGACTGATATATTTATTTAGCCTTTTGTCACTTACGCTTTTGGTGTTATACCTAATAAAATATTGATTAACCCAGGACCAAAGAAACTTTCTCCTATATTTCCTCCTCAGAGTTTTTGAAGTTTTCTCTATTATTTAGGTCTGTGTTTCATTTAGAGGTTTTTGTGTGTGTGTGTGTGTGTGTTTTTAATAGGATGGGAGATAAAAGTCTAATGTAATTCCTTTGCATGTATATATCTAGTTGACGAACATCATTTGTTAGAAGACTATGCCCTTGGAATTGTCTTGGCACTCTTGTCAAATATCAATTGATCAAAATGTGAGAGTTTATTTTTGTACTCTCAATTCTATTTGAGTACCTGTTATGTCCATCCTTATGTCAGTATCATATTGTCTTGAGTACTGTAGCTCTGTGTTTTGAAATTTAAAAATGTGAGTCCTCAAACTTTGTTATTCTTTTTTAAGATTGTTTTAACTATTCTGAATAACTTGCATTTCCATAGAAATTTTAGAATTAGTTTGTCAGTTTTGAAAAACCAACTGGCATTTTTATAAGGATTATGTTAATTGTAGATTAATTTGGCAAGTATTATCATCTTAAGAATATTGTCTTTCAGTACATTAACATGTGATACCTTTTCATTATTTAGGACTTTTAAATTTTCTTTTAGTGATTTTTTTTTCTCATTCAGAAATATTCACCTTTTAAAATTTTTATTCCAACATATTTTATTCTTTTAGTAGTATTATAAATAAAATTATTTTCTTAATATCATTTTTAGATTTTCTATTAAATATATAAAAATACAATTGATTTTATATATTAACCCAGCATTTGTAACTTTTCTAGAAACTTATTTATTAGTCCTAATAGTTGTATTTTTCATTGAATTCCTTAGAATTTTTATACAAAAGGTTATGTCATTTACAAATAGATATAGTTTTACTTCTTTCCCATATGGCTGCCTTTTTTCTTGTACTTGCCTAATTACCGTGGCTAAAATCACCACCATAATGTTGAATGTCATACTGCCACAATTACACAAGAGTGTTGCCACTTTTATTTTATTTTAAAAAACTATAATAAGCAGAAGTACTGCCTTCTGGCTGTCATCACCCTGATTCCCATTCATAGAAACATATTTTTTGTTACACTAAGTAATTGACATATCAGAACTAGATACAAACTCACTTGCTTCGGGGCATAGGGGTTCTTGTAACTTATTCTGGTTTCTGACATCATGGACAAAGGGGGCAACCCAAATGGTGCTACAAAATGTTTATTTATTATCCTAATTCATTAACTGTGGATTATATAAATTTGCACAAAAATATTACAAAGTGGTCCCTCAACCCCCAAAGGGGTAAACGGTGAGTTAACATTTCAACACCCTCAACACACACAAAGCCTTGATTCTTTGCTGGGGGGGCCTGAAATCACCTGACAGGAAGAATAAAAGAAAGAGAAGCACAGGTAAGACTCACTGGCAGGAATGAGACTGGGTGTGAGACAAACCCAGGGCAGATTCTGAAAACAGTAACTGTCAGAGTAGTGCATTATCTTAAACAAGTGAAGAAAACTGCAAATCAGTGAAATGTACTTGCAGGTGGCAGGGGAAGGATAATTTGAGAAAATAAAATACTTCAGTGGTCACTAAATAATGTCTCCCTCTTTTTTTAAATAAAGTAGTTCAAACACTTTAAGTTAATATAGTAGCCTTCTCTTATCTATAGTTTTCCTTTCTGCAGTTTCAATTAACCATGGTCCACCACAGTCCAAAAATGTTAAATATACATTTCTGGAAATAAGCAATTCATAAGTATTGAGTTGTATGCTGTTCTGAGTAGCATGATGAAATATCATGTGCCATACTCCATCCCACTGCAGATGTGAATCATCCCCTTGTCCATTAGTCACTTAGTAACCATCTCAGTTACCACATTGACTGGCAGGTTATCTCAATACTTGTGTTCAAATAACCCTATTTTACTTAACCATGGCCCCAAAGCACAAATGTAATGATGCTTGCAATTCAGATATGAGAAGAGAAGCGATAAAGTGCTTTCTTTATGTGAAAGTGTATGTTTGTATAGGAAAAATCATAGTACATATAAGATTTGGTACCATTCCTGGTTCCAGGCATCCAATAATGTTCTTGGAACATTTCTCCTTGATAATGGGTGACCACTATATGTGTGTGTTTTTTCCTTTGGAGGAAAAAAAATCCCTACCCTCAACTCTAATACCTAAGCAGATGGATTTTCCGCTACCTAATCTATCTTTATTGTTTTGCTAAGAGGTAGATAAAATAAAAGTGAAGTGGAGCTCCCATGAGGAGGTCCATTAGCAGCTGGACAAGGGCTAGGTTGGCCCAGTGAACTCCTTGACTACAGAGTTGGCCTGAGAGAGATTCCAAAGGATTAGGCCCTTGATGTCTCTCAGGGCAAAGAAACCTGTTCTACTTCTTCTTCTATAACCATCTGACCCCTTGAAGACTGAGAAGGGGGTTCAGCAGTGGTAGAACATCTCAAAGATGGTGAGAGCTCTGGCTTCCCCAGGCTTCCTGACTGTGTTTGAGTAGTGAGTTCCAGGCTAATTCCCAGATTTCACCTCCAGTCAACGCCCGCTGGGGCAATTCCTTTCCTCATACTCTGGTTCAACAGAACTGTAATAATTCTGGTAATACAGAACTATAATAGGTAACAGAGGGGCAAGCTGAAAGGATAGGAGTGAAGCACGTGACCTCGGGCAGAAAGGAAGGCAGAAAAAGAGGCCTTCCCAAAGCAATTGAGTGGGGTATTCTTCCAGACCTCCCCATTCCCTAAAGACAAACTTTCTGTGGTATGAGCCTCAGTCACTTCTCCTCCTGCCTGGGATTCACATCTCTATGTATTCCTCCCTTTGCCTCTAATTTTATTGTAAGGATAGAGATAGTTCATCCATTTATATTACTGCATCCATCACCTATGACTATTCAAAACACATGCTTTGACTAACCATAGGAAGAAAAAAAAATGTGTTTTTGTTTTTGTTTTTTGTCAGTCCAAATTCAATCATATTAAACTGCTAGTCACAGAAGCATCAGACTCTGCTCTGAGTTGGTGCCCAGAGTCAGGGTTGGGGATTTTTGCCCTCACTCTCTAAATCCATCTCCAGTCTTCAGGCCTCCTCCCTCTCCTGTGTCCAGATAAAGAAGCCTTATGTAGCCAAAGGAAAGAAACTGAAGTTTTCAGAAGATATTCTTCAAAATATAAATATAAGAGAAATGTTCTTCATCTAAATCATTGATATATTTAAAAGATAAGTAGCTTTTATGTCTCCTGACATGGATTGCAGATATTTTTAATCTTCTGTAATTACTGTGTCAAGCTGTGCTGTTTTCTTTCTACCAGTTTTCAATGAACAGGCAAATAGTTGCATTGTTTCAAAGACACTAGGATCTCCCCATAAACAGTTCAGGGAAGGAAAGGAGATCCTCCAATCCACAATGAGAGGTGGGAGGAAAGGGTTGAAGACAAGAACCAGCTTCTTGTGTGAATGTGGAAGCTCAGGTGGTCAGTCAGGGGCTCTGTAAGGTAGATACACAGCACTGACATTTCCTGGTTTGGCCCGGGGTGTGTATGGGGAAGGAGGTGGAAAGAGTACAAGGTAAGCTTGGAGCTAACTGATGTCTCCCCTCGCTGGACAATATCATTTTTTCTATTTGATAGAACCTTGCTGATGAGACCACAAATGAATACTGTCTTCTTAAGCTACTATGGAAACCCTCACAGTGTTATTGGTGGAAGTGAGGTCCTTGGAGTGTCACTGGCACAAGAATTTCCAGAGGCCCTATGATGAAATACCTTAGAAAGCTTTATTTCTGTGCAATTAAACCCCTGATTTCCCAAGATCCCATTTTCCTTCGTCCAGTGAAGAAAAAAATTCCCATTTCATTTTCAGCAGGGGAAATATCAAAGCCAGTGTCCCAAGTTTCTGTTCCATGTCTGCACAGTACAGCACAGCATGAGGTTAGCTTAATTTGTGTTCCCATTTGCAGTCCCATTGCATGTGGCTATGGAGGTAGCATGGACCAGAGTAAGGGAACCACAAGAGTGCTAAGAGCCAAGAACCAAGGAGTCAAGAGAGCAAGCTCCATTATCTAAGGGATTGTGTATTTCCAAATTTTCTCCAACTTGCAGTGTCCTTGCCCACTCTGGACAATGATTCTGTTCCTAGGTTTGACCGACAGGCACCTTTCCTGTATTACCCCAACTTTACTGCATCTGTCTTCCCTTTGTTGGACCTCTTTCCCCACTGGTTCCCTGGGGAGTGTGAAATTGCAGCTTCCTGGTGAAGCTGGCCAAATGGCCATGCTTATAATGACTGGCTTCCCCCTTTGTTCCTTTCCTATTATTAATAACTAACTAATTACAATGGTATCAGTAGTACTTTGACTGTCCAGTTACCCAAACATGTGTTTGAAATTATTGCCTCATTCTTTGGGGCTAGGACAAATTGTTCACTGTAGATTAGATACTTAAAACACATTTGTTTTACCTGAGTCACATCTTTATGGAAACTTTCCCAGGACTAAATTTGCAAGAATCCATGACTGGCATTTATCATAGTTATTAAGCGTAATGAAATCCAAACCAACCCTAGTGCATCTACTATATCAGCCTCAAGGGCTCCATTTCATATTCTGAAAATCCTGATTATAAATAATGCATGTAGTTCTGACTCAGTTACCATCAGTGATCCAATTGAGGGAAGCTAGTTGAGTTTATTTCAAAAGCATTGTAAGTTCAATTAGTCAGTTTCTGCTTTGTTTAAAATTTCTTCTAAACCTTTTAAATCTTTAAATCTAAATCTTAAATCTTCAAAGATTGTACTTTCAAGGAAATACAATGGTTGGTACTATCCTATCTAATAAAAGAGTAATATGCAAATTGACCGTACCTCTGAGCAAGCCACACCCACCAGCTAATCATGAACAAATTATGCAAATAAACTCTAGCCAAGATGGCTGCCACCACTGAGAGCAGGAGGGAGGCTTGGGTTTTCCCGGCAATGGAGGAAGCCAAGCTTTCCTCCTGTCATTGCTGGCCTAGGCCTGCAGTCAATGCTACAAAGTTTCAATTATAGAAGATACATAATCCCAACAGAAATGGCAGCAGCCACGGAGATGAAGAGAGAAGATGCTAGGGTTGCCTGGGTGATAGAGAAAGCCAAACTTCTGCAGCCCCAGCCTAGACCTCCACTCTAGGCTACAGACTTTCAAACAGGAATGGCTGTGGCCACAGAGTGAGCAGAAGGCTTGGCTCCGCTCCAGGCTACAAAGTTTCAATTGTAGAACATAAATTATCCCAGATCCCAGGGCCTCTGCTTGGGTCACTGGGGAGCGTGGCTGGCCTGCAAACCACCACAGGCCCCTCACCCAGGCAACCCCACGCCCCAAGGGAACTCCCACCCTGATCTGGGACACCCTTCAGGGCAAACCAGCCGGTCCCCACCCATGCACCAGGCCACTATCTTATCTAATAAGAGAGTAATACATAGATTGACCATCACTCCAACACACAAGAGGGTTGCCCCATGTGGTCAAAGATCCTGCCCCCATGTGGACACAAGATGGTCAGCAGGGGAGGACAGTGGGAGGTTCCAGTCCTGCAAGGGAGGGCAGTTGTGGGCTATCAGGCTAGCAGGGCAGGGCAGTTGAGATGGACCAGGCCTGCAAGGGAGGGCAATTGGGGGTGGTCAAGCCTGCAGAGAAGGGCAGTTAGGGGTGACCAGGCCAGCAGAGGAGGGAAGTTGGGGGCAAATAGGTTTGCATGGGAGCAGTGAGACATCAATCAGGCTGGCAGGGTAGTGGTTAGGGGGTGATCAGGCTGGCAGGCAGAAGCAGTTAGGGGTAATCAAGGATGCAGACAGGCAAGCAGTTTGGACCTAGCAGTCCTGGATTGTGAGAAGGATGTCCGGCTGCTCATTTAGGCCCGATCCTAGGATCGGGCCTAATTGGGCATTCAGACATCCCTCGAGAGGTCCCAGATTGGAGAGGGTGCAGGTTGGGCTGAGGGACACCCCCTTCCGTCCCCCCGTGCATGAATTTCATGTACCGAGACTCTAGTAATTAATAAAATCATTGTCATTCTAAAACATCACAAGGAAAAAAATATCTTTTTTTCTTTGGGGGGATATCTGTCTGAGATGATAAATGTTAACTAAACTTATTGTGCTAATCATTTTACCATGTAAGTCAATTTTAAACTTATACAATATTGTATGACAATTATATCCCAACAAAACTGAGAGAGATAAAAGAATTATATTTCACTATTTAGGCATAACCTTATAAACAAATGAAAATCCAAAAATCTAAGCCAGGCCAATATCCAATATACTTTAAAGTGGAATTTCTCAACAGTGGCATCATTGACATTTGGATAATGATTCTTTGTTGTAAGGGACTGTCCTGTACATTGTAGATTTTTAGCAACATCACTGCCTCTACCTATTAGATGCTAGAAATACTCCCTGTCCAGTGTGATAACTAGAAATGCCTTCAAATATTAGTAAATGTCTCTGAGGGCTCAAAATCACCTGTGATTAAGAACCATGTCTCAAGAGAGAATAATACCAAGATTATTTCAGGGTAGAAGTCAAATGATCTGCATGAACAATGTCCTGCTTTAAAGGCCTATCTTGAAATAATCCTACAGCAGACACCTCTCAGCAAGATTGGTCACTTATCTAATCTGGTGGCTCCTCCAGAGTCTAAGAACTCTAGGAAGGTGATATAGTTCCAGATACTCTCCTGCAAGGAAATCAGGATACCTCAGGGAAAGGTAGAAAACATTTTACCAGGATTGGCACATTCATTTCCTCTGTTGAAAGCTATTTCCGAGGCCAGAAGTTATTCTCACACTTTGTGTTAATGGAGAAGAAAGTGTTATATCTTATGTGACCTAAAACTAGGTCCTAAATTATGAATATTTTCATTCATCCCAAATATATAGTTATTCATGGTGTTTCTTCAAGTATCTTGCATTCTATAATATGCTAACAACAACACACACACATATACATACAAAAGAAAAACAAACAAACAAACAAACAAACAAAAAAACACAGAAAATGTGTCAGATATTGTCACTCCCTTCCAGAAGCTAATCATCAACTAATGAACTATTCTGATCTGGTTTCCTTTCAACATCATTCTACCTAACTAACCTCCACCATCTACTGCTCTTCTTTGATAGGTTCTGCCCTCCCACAGAGAAACATATACAGTATATTCCTATGGCAGCTGCCCATTTATTCTGAAAGACAGTTCATTTTTCCACCATCTCATTCTTGCTTAGGTTGACCCACAGGTCTTTTAACCTCATGGAACCAGCATGATCATACACTTATTTCCATTCTTCTCACCACTAAAGAGTGAGTTCCTCACTGTACCAATCTTCTGGTTGATATTCTTGGTAGCCCCGAGCATAGAAAACATTCGGGGGGAAAGTTTTTAAAAAGAAATTGTTCATAATAGGCAGAATCCAGCCTTAGATTTTAAGTTCATGTGTTGAACAGTTAAATGTTAGCAGCTTTCTGGAGTACTGTGTTGAAAGGGATTCTCTGGCCAAATGAAATGCGGGTTAAGTGTCTGGCGTGGGAAGAATGCTATGAGAACTCAGAAGAGGGAGTCCTGATCTCTGCAGGAGATGTGAAGGAGAGTCTTGTAAATGCATGGCATTTCAAAAAGTTCCATTTCTCTAGGTGAGACTGGAGAACATTCCAGGCAGTAGAAAATGCATTTACAAAAAGTTCCAGCAAGTTCAAGCAGTAATTCAAGGCATGTGAGTTGGATGTGGGGGCAGGGTGAGAATATTGTGGAAAATTGGACCAGAAAGTTAGAAAATCCAGACTTTTAAAATCTTTCACTCTGGCAGCAATGTGGAGGATGAACTGAAGAAACAATTTTTATTTTTATTTTTTTCGTAATGACTGTCACTTGTCTTCTTAAAGAGAATCCACAGGGAGGATATTGCAATGGACTCAGAAATTAAAGATCAGAATTTCAACAGCATCTTAATTGATATAATTTCTGATTTACATATAAAAGGAAAACTACACAAAGCCTTCTCTAATGGCAAGAGCTAAGCATGAGGATTATGCTAATGGTAAACATGATGAAGATGATAACAGAAAACATTTGTTTGAACTATTACTATATGCTAGTTACTGATTCCAGGCACTTTTCTCTCAATACTACTGTCATCTCATCCTCAGGTATCCAATTTCAAAAAGGCCACAAATTCCATCTATCCTTGAATCTATATATGCTCCTTTGCAATGTACATTTCATTCCTCTTACCAAGGAGTCTCTCCACTCCTTAACTATAGTTAAGAGGCATGAGCAAGCATGATGTAAATAGAGGCTTGAAAATGAATTTGCCCTCTATTGCAGCCCTGAGAGCACCATGTGAAGAAGCCTGGGCTAGCCTGTTGGATGGTGAGAGAAATATTGCCCATCTGACAGAAAATATCCATCCATCCAACTGGAAGACATGAGGTGAGTCCTCCCTAGACCAATTAGTCCTCCAACCCCTTACATGTAGATAAAATCACCCAAAACCACCCAGAAGAACCTCCTAGTCAATCCATAGACTTATAGACATAAATGCTTACTATATTAAGCCACCATCTTCTGAGTACTTTGTTACATAGCAGAAGCTTACTGATAAAACTCACTACAATTCTAGCAGAAGAGTAATAATTTTATTCCTATTTTAGAGGAAAGTTTAGACATATAAAGCCTAAGTAACTTGCCCATAGTTATAGAGTTAAGAATTGATAAAAACTAAAATTTGAACTCAGGCTCTAGAATCTAGCTGACTGCATATTTCTTGGCTTTTGGTCTGCTTAGCTGAAAGATTCTGTGTATTGTTTTCTCCATTAAGCTAAGATTTCATTCTTATTTTAAAAGAAAATGGAATCAGGACAAAAATATTAGAATAAGAACTCTTGGGAAAATATAATTCACCCGGTTTGTCACCAAAGAATACATAAGTTAAAAAAAGAATGACAACTATATTGCAATGATTGTAAGAAAACACTAACTCAGACTATCAGTCAACTACAAGATGCAGTAGCCTGCAGGGACTTCTAGATGGTCCACTTACCTGCCAGTTGGTGGACCTATTAACACGTGTGATATTACAATCTGACATGGATGTATTTATATATACTTCCATAAAATAATATCAAAATACCTCAAAGTCCTCTACAGTCACTCTTTCTTATTTGGTGATAGCAAGTAAGAGGAATTTCTTACCACACCAAGGTCCAGAGACCCAAAAGTTTTGAGACCTACCTAAACCAAGCACACAGCCAAAAGTCCCCACTACCTCCCCAAAAAATTCCAACCTGCTAGAACAGGAAGCAAGAAGTTTCATGATAATTAAAAAGATACCAGTAGAAATGTTGTAAAGTACAGGCATCACAGAGAATGCAAGTTATACTGTAAAGGTAAGAAGGAGCAGATTTCGATTTATGGAGCTATAACTCCATTGAGGGTTTCTGGTGACTCCAGCTTCACACTTGCGGTTATAGTATTCCCAGAACCCCTCAATGGAGTGATTTCCTGAAATGCACAGCTGCCTCTTATTTATTTTATTAACTTTACATGAAAACCATGGGAGCACAGCTCTTACGGTATTTGACTATGATTGGCCTTGTCTTTTCAAGTTTGGGATAGAATGAGAAAAAAAAAACATAAAATGCAATGAGAACACCATATAAAAACCAAAACTTTCAAAGAAGTGATAAGTAGAAAGATGTTTTGCTTAGAGTTATAATTTAGCAATAAAATTTCCTCAGATTTAGTATGCAATAATTTATTATATTTCAAAACAGATCAAAAACTAGATTTTATACCATGAAAGACAGTTGTACAACATGCAAATATCCAGACTAAAAATATATATATATAGGAAAATTGCTGACCTTGTAATTTGTTATAGTATCTATCATGACCTACTCTTAATTTTCTTCAGATGTCTAGATTACATCTAAAAGATCCTTTGGTCCTGGCCAGTGTTGCTCAGTTGATTGGAGCATCATCCCATTTAATGAAAGATCACAACTCCCAGTCGGGGCACATTCCTGGGTTGCAGGTTAGATCCCCGGTCAAGGCACATGTCTCATTCTCTCTCTCTCTCTCTCTCTCTCTCTCTCTCTCTCTCTCTCTCTCAATCACCTCTCTCTCTCTCTGAAATCAATAAAGGCATGTCCTCAGGTGAGGATTAAAAGAACATTTTTAAAAGATCCTTTGAAGTAATCTTCATTACTCAACAATTTCATCTAGAAAACTATTACCTTTAAAATATAACCTATTAGATTCTAGAGCTAAAACACTAGAAGAGAAAAATTAGTTGAGAAGAAATTTTTAAGTTAAAAATATATAACTGATCACTAAACTAATAACTTTTTATAGTTTTGGGATAAATTTGCTTATTTTAATAAATTCCTAAAGTAACTATTTAAAAGGAATACTTTAGGGGCAGGGCCACCTGGCCAACTGCCCATGGCCCCTCCCTGGAACTGCCTGGCCCAATCACCCTGATTAGGGCAGGCTGGCCAGATGCCACCCAGGCACAAATTTGTGCACTAGATCTCTAGTATAATTATAAAATACTAAGTGCAAATAAACCACAATATAGTGTTAATGCCAAAGCACTTTCATACTAAATGAACAAGGGCATAATCAGAATTCCTCAGAAAGTCCAACATATGCAGCTTATAGCTCTTCCATTATGCCAACATTTATTAGTTAAGTAGAAATCACAAATCTTTTTTAAGGAAGTGAGCCCAGATGCCTACAATTAATATTTCTCAGCCCCACAGAAGACACTATAGCTTAATTTCCAATGTCTTTACTTTCAAGGACTAAAAACTCACAAATTATGTCATTAGAAACAGCAATGGCTAACCAGAGGTTTGTTGTAATGTATTTTTGTTAGCTGAAGCTAATTGGAGCCAAATGAGTAGAACAATGTTGTAAGGGCACGTAGAGAAATTCCAGTTCTTTAGGAAATGAAATAAATGAGGGTAATCAGCAGTGTATGCAGAATACACAGCATTCAATTAATATAAATAGGTTGGCAGTCAGCTGGGAAGTGCCAGATCATGATGGTTTGGGTGGGCAGCAGATGTCTTATTACTCTGTATAAACACTAACAACATGCCAGATTGAACCAGATCAAATAACAGAGAATCTGGGAACCAGAAGCTCAAATGCAGGCCTCTGCAAATTTCTCTGTTGCCAATATGTGTGTTTTGGGTGAAAGGAGGTAGGTAGGGTACAGAGGTTCCCTTTCCAAAGAGGAAAATGTAGCTCAAGCAAGATAAAGTTATTATTATAGTTTAACCATGGCAACAATTATTTTTACCCACACATCCATATAATAAGCATATATTTTATTGTAACAATAAGTTTTGATCTAAAATATAACAACACTTGGGCCTTGTTAGCATAATATATTCAGTAAGATTCTCTTTTTATAGTGAACATTTTCTATGAGTTCTCTTTTCAAACTAAAATAACATTAAACCCACAAGTTGAAGCTATTTTTAGCACAGCATATGTAAATTTGTCTCCCATATTGGAATTATGACTTTTTCTTCCATTTTAAATATTTTGATTTAGAGAGCATCTCATTGATATGATTAAGCATGCATATATGAGGTGTGCATGTTTTCCAACAGGCATTAAAGTAAAGCAACGGAATTTCAACCTGTTCATATTTTACCTAATAATAGACAAATATATAAATTGACTGTACCTACACTATGCCCACAGCCAATCAGAGTGAGTTTGCAAATTAGAAAGCCAAAGATGGTGGCCACCCAGCTGCTCTAGGTGTGGAGTGGCCAGGCGGGACAGAATGCCTGCTATGAGAGGGAGGGCAGGGGGCGAAGGGATCCACAGGAGCGGAGTGCCACAGCGAAGACAAGACTGCAGACTCCGGAGTCTGCAGCAAAGCAGCGAAGATGAAGATGGTGAAATCTGGTCCGAGCAAAGGCCTGGTTCCCAGGTGCTGGAGGAAAACTGGTGCTGGAAACCAAGAGAAGGAAGGCCTCTAGTTGTGGTAATAAAAGTCATTGTATAGTGTGAACTCTGGATTCACCACTATTCTGTGACTTTTCCTATGTTGCCTTGATTGTCAGCCTCTTTGGGTTTCAGTTTACACTCCTTAAGATAAGGGAATGGCTTGAGTAATCTCTGAAGTTTTTGTAGCTCTCTGAGATTATATATACTAAGAACCAGTCAAAATGTATGAAACTACTTACAATTCAACCAGAATGTTCATTTTTATTGTAATACTAGAGGCCCGGTGCACAAAATACATGCGCGGGGCGAATGGGAATGTCCCTTAGCCCAGCCTGCACCCTCTCCAATCTAGGACCCCTCGAGGGATATCTGACTACCTGATTAGGCCCAATCCTTTCAGGGCAGTCGGACATCCTTCTCACAATCCAGGACTGCTGGCTCCAAACTGCTCACCTGCCTGCCTCCCTGATTGGACCTAACCACTTCTGTCTAGCAGCCTGATTACCCACTAATTACTACCTGCCAGCCTAATTGATGTCTAATTGCTCCCCTGCCAGTCTGTTTGCCTCCAACTTCCCTCCTCTGCTGGCCTGGTCACCCAAACTGCCTTCCCCTTCAGGCTTGATTGCCCCCAACTGCCCTCCCTTGCAGGCCTGGTCCCTCCCAACTGCCCTCCCATGCTGGCGTGATCACCCACACTGCCCTCCCTTGCAGGGCCTGGAACCTCCCAATGGCCCTCCCCTGATGGCCATCTTGTGGTGGCCATCTTGTGTCCACATGGGGGCAGGATTTTTGACCACATGGAGTCAGCCCTCTTGTGTGTTGGAGTGATGGTCAATCTGCAAATTATTCTTTTATTAGATAGGATAGAGGCCTGGTGCATGGGTGGGGGGCAGCTGGTTTGCTCTGAAGAGTGTCCCAGATCAGGGTGGGGGTTCCCTTGGGTGTGGGGCGGCCTGGGTGAGGGGCCTGTGGAGGTTTGCAGGCCTTCCACACACCCCAGTGACCCAAATGGAGGCCCTGGGATCTGAGATTAACTTATGTCTACAATTGAAACTTTGTAGCCTTCTGCTCACTCCATGGCGGCAGCCATTTCTGTTTGAAACATTGTAGCATAGAGTGGAGGCCTAAGCCAGTAACAGCAGGCAGGAAGCTTGGCTTCCTCTGTTGCCAGGGAAACCCAAGCCTCTGTTCTCTCCAGCTCAGTGGCTGCCGTCATCTCTCTATCTTTTATAATTGAAACTTTGTAGCATTGAGTGGAGGCCTAGGCCAGCAATGGCAGGCGGAAAGCTTGGCTTCCTTTGTTTCCGGGGAAACCGAAGCCTTCCTCCTGCTCTCAGTGGTGGCAGCCATCTTGGTTGGGGTCCATTTGCATAATTAGCTCCTGATTGGTTGGTGGATGTGGCTGTGGGCGTGCCTTGTGGGTGTAGAGAAGGTACAGTCAAATTTGCATATTACTCTTTTATTACATAGGATTTTTAGCTAAGAATATATCAGAGACATGTGAAGTTTCAAACACAAGTTACTAATGGAAGCTATGGAGTAATCATGGAGCAAGCCACGTTACATAAAATTCTTGTACAAAAATTACAAAATGTAGGCAAGAAGAACAAAAAGATATAATCCTATATAATAAAAGAGGAATATGCAAATTGACCATCATTCCAACACACAAGAGGGCTGCCCCCATATGGTCAAAGATCCTGCCTCCATGTGGACACAAGATGGCCACCATAAGATGGCCAGTGGGGAGAACAGTTGGGAGGGACCAGGCCTGCAGAGGAGATGAGTTAGGGGTGACCAGGCCAGTAGAGGAGGGAAGTTGGGGGCAACCAGTCCTGTAGGGGAAAGCAGTTGTGGGGGACCAGGCCTGCAGGGGAGAGCAGTTAGGGACAGTTAGGTATCAATCAGGCTGGCAGGAGTGGTTAGGGGTGATCACACTGGCAGGCAAAAGCAGTTAGGGGCAATCAGGCAGGCAGGCAGGCAAGCAGTTGGAAGGCCTGGGTTGTGAAAGGGATGTCTGACTGCCCATTCAGGACCAACCAGAATGAGGCCTAAACAGGCAGTTGGGCATCGCTTGAGGGGTCCCATATTGGAGAGGGTTCAGGCTAAGTTGAGGAACACACACCCCTGTGCACAAATTTTGTGCACCAGACCTCTAGTCCAGATATAATCTTAACTCCAAGATTTTAATAATCTTAAAGTTTTAGTGGGTGGGGAAGTAGAGGAAGGTAAAAAAGTGGTGAAGGACATTATGGACGGAGGATAAGAAGAGACAGATGGAGAAGACAATGAAACTAATAAAGGATGAAGCTGGTAGAAATGTGAATACGTAGATGGAAATGAGGTAAGATGATGTAGCTATAACATGCAATTCTTATTTTTAAACTTGATTTAACACTTAAACATAAATATTTTCTTAGATTATAAAATATTTTCAAGAACAACATGATTAAAGATAGCTATACATATATATGCTATATATAGATATATTCTATATGTTTATTCATTATTTTTATAATTTTATTTTAAAAATCCTATATATAAATTTTTACATATATCCATAATTTTTAGGTACAATTCCTAGATATAAAAAATACTATTAGAAGGCTACGAAAATTTTAAGACATGACAACAATAAATAAAACTAAGCACTAATTAATGGTTAATTAAGGAACTAAGACACAATTAATGTAAAGTTATGTTGTCTCTAGTATGAAGGGAAGTAGGAATGAGGATGCATCTGTCCTTTTGGTCCTAATAGTTTTAAGATTAGAGATTTCATTCTTGAGAAGTGTTTCAGGATTCGCCATGAAAAGATGTGAGAGGTCAAGGTCACTTTTCCTAATACAGGGCAATAGCAGCTGTCCTGATTTATTTATTTTCTTACTTACTTATTTACTTACTAGAGTCCTGGTGCATGAAATTCATGCATGGGGTGGGAGAGGGGGTCCCTCATCCCAGCCTGCACCATCTGCAATATGGGACCCATTGAGGGATGCCCAACTGCTCATTTAGGCCCAATCCCACTGGGCAGACATCCCTCTAACAATCCAGAACTACTGGCTCCCAACTTCTCGCCAGCCTGCCTGCCTGATTGCCTTTAACCGCTTCTGCCTGCCAGCCTGATCACCCCCTAATCACTTCCCTTCCAGCCTTATCGATGCCTGTTTCCCTGCCTGCCTGATTGCCCCTAACTGCCCCCTGTCCTGCAGGCTTGGTCCCTCTCCCCAACTTCCCTCCTCTGCAGGCCTTGTTCCCCACAACTTCCCTCCCCTGCAGACATGGTGATCCCTATCTGCCCTTCCCTGTAGGCCTAATTGCCCCCCACTGCCCTCCTCTGCTTCCTGATGGCCCACAACTGCCCTTCCCTGCTGACCATCTTGTGGTGGCCATCTTGTGTCCACATGGGGGAGGCCATCTTTGACCACCTGGGGGCAGCCATCTTGTGTGTTGGAGCGATGGTCAAATTGCATATTACCCTTTTATTACATACGAGAATTTATTTATTTATTTAATCTCTATTGTTGAAAGTATTACATATGTTCCTATTCACCCCCATTGACCGTTATAGCCCTGCCCCCCCATTCCAAGTCTCCACCACCCTATTGTCTGTATCCATAAGTTATGCATATATGGATAGTTCTTTGGTTGGTCTCTTCCCAACCATCCATCCTCCCCCACCTTCCCTCTGAGATTTCACAATCATTCTATGCTTCTATGTCTCTGGATCTATTTTGTTCAACAGTTTATGCTGTTCATTAGATTCTACATCTGAGATTCTATATCATTAGATTCCACAGCTTTTTTATCCACTCCTCTATTGATGAGCACTTGGGCTATTTCCAGAACTTAGCTATTGTAAATTGTGCTGCTATAAATATAGGGGTGCATACATTCTTTCTGATTGGTGTTTCAGGTTTATTAAGATGTATTTGTAGAAGTGGGAACATTGGGTCAAATGGTGGTTAATTTTTTAAAGGAAACTCCATACTGCTTTCCATAATGGCTGTACCAGTCTGCATTCCCACCAGCACTGGACTAGGGTTCCCTTTTCTCCACATTCTCACCAGTACTTGTCATTTGTTGATTTGTTGATGGTAGGCATTTTGACAGATGTGAGGTGAAACCTCATTGTTATTTTAATTTACATATTTCTGATCATCAGTGACTCGATGGGCATTTTTTTTATATGGCTCTTGGCCATCTGTATGTCTGCTTTAGAGAAGTGTCTATTTAGATTCATTGCCCATTTTTCAATTGGATTGTTTTTCTTCCTTTGGTTAAGTTATATGAGTTCCTTATATATTTTGGATATTTATCCTTTATCAGATGTATCATTATCAAATATGTTCTCCCATACAGTGGGGTCCCTTTTCATTTTGTTGATGGTTTCTTTTGCTATCCATAAGCTTTTTGTTTTGATGTAGTCTTATTTGTCTCCATAGCCCTTGGAGATGTATCAATAAACATACTGCTATGAGAGATGTTTGAGACTTACATTAGATTTTTATCCATTTTTAGTTTATTCTAGTATATGGTATAGTTTGGTGGTCTAGTTTCATTTTCTTGAATGTATCTGTACAATTTTCCCAACACTATTTATTGAAGAGACTGTATGGACTTTATTGTTTGCTCTTGCCTCCTTTGTCAAATATTAATTGAGCCTAATGGCTTTATTTGTTTTCTGGGCTTTCTATTCTGTTCCATTGATTTATATGCCTACTCTTGTGCCAATACCAGACTGTTTTGATTATGGTGGCTTTGTAGTATAATTTGATATCTGACATTGTGATTCCTCCAACTTGTTCTTCTTCCTTAAATTGCTATGGCTATTCGGGGTCTTTTTTGGTTCCAGATAAATTTTTTATATTATTTGTTCTAGGTCTATGAAATATGCTCTTGGTATTACAATTAAGGATTGCATTGAATCTGTAGATTGCTTTAGGTAGCATAGACATTTTAATGATGTTAATTCTACCAACCCACAAAAATGATATTTTTTTTCCACTTGCTTACATCATCCTCCAAGTCTCTTGACGATGTCCTGTAGTTTTCTGAATACAAGTCTTTCACCTCCTTGGTTAAGTTTACTCCTAGGTATTTTAATTTTTTTTGTTGCTATGGTAAATGAGATTGTTTGTTTAGTTTCTCTTTCTGAGAATTCATTACTGGTGTATAAAAATACCATCAATTTCTGGGTAATTTTGTATCCTACTGCATTGCCAAATTCCTTTATTAAATCTACTACTTTTTGTGGAGTCTTTAGGGTTTTTTATATACAATACTAGAGTACCGGTGCATGAAAATTCATGTGCTGGAGGTGGGGTCCCTCAGCTTGGCCTGCCCCCTCTCACAGTCCAGGAGCCCTCAGGGGTAGGAGGCTATCAGAGAAAGGTGATGCCCCATCACATCTCTATTGATGCCACTACCAGCAGAGCAAGCCTTAGCCAGCACTGGTTACCTGAGCCTGGGGTGGCCCTGGGTGGCTGGGCAGCTGCCATCTAAGGCTTGCCTACACCTCAGGCTGGCCCTGAGTGGTTGGGGGGTTGAGGGGGCTGGGAAATTGCCATGCATTTGCCACCCCAGGGGGCTGAGGGGACTGGGTGCCACCATCTTGCGGCTATGAGTGCCACCATATTTGAGGGCATGGCAGTCAATTAGCATATTCCCTCCTTATTGGATAGTATCTTGTCATCTGCAAATAAGTTTCTGCCCACTGAGTATGATGTTGGCTATAGGTTTGTCATATATGGCATTTATTATATTGAGGTATGAACTGTCTATACCCACTTTGCTAAGAGTTTTTTTCAAAAATGGGGTTTGGACTTTGTTGAATGCTTTTTCTGTGTCTATTGATATTGTTGCAGAAGAACAATGAAAAACCAAGCAATGCTTTTAGAGAAAAGGAGCGACACTGTTTATTTATGCTGGCAGAACTAGAGGAATAACTTCCCAAATCTGAGTAAAGTAACATGCAGGGGGCTTTGCTTTTATATCTTTCTGGAGTCTTTGTCCTGCAAATATGGATTATGCTTCCAGTCTTTTCACCGGTTTTTCAAGAAGACCCCAGGTGTTGTGGGTTTTGAGATCATATCTGATGGTCTGGTCTGATGCCAGCACTAATAACCCCCTCTGGGGCTATGCACCATTCAGAGTTTTATGACCTTGGTATTTATTTATTTTTTATCTTTATTGTTCAGTTTATTAATTACATTGTTTCCCCTTTTTATCCCCCTATAGCTTCCCTCCACCCTGTACCTATCCCACCCTCCACCCTCACCTCCCCCTCCACACTGTCCTCTCCCATTGTTGCTAGATTTTTGTCCAGTCTCTTGCTGCACTTCCCACAACCCTTTTCTCCCCAAGAATTGTCAGTCCATTCCCTCTCTATGTCCATGTCTCTGTTATATTCACCAGTCTATCCTGTTCAACAGCCTATCAATTCACTTGATTTTTATGTTCATTTGTTGATAGATGTGTATTTGTTGTTCATAATTTTCATCTTTACCTTTTTCTTCTTCCTCTTCTTAAAGAATATCTTTCAGCATTTCATATAATGTTGGTTTGGTGGTGATGAACTCCTTTAGCTTTTTCTTATCTGCGAAGCACTTCATCTGACCTTCAATTCTGAATGATATCTTTGCTGGATAGAGTAATCTTGGTTGTAGATTCTTGCTGTTCATCACTTTGAATATTTCTTGCCACTCCCGTCGGGCCTGCATCGTTTCTGTTGAGAAATCCGCTGACAGTCGTATGGATGCTCCCTTATAGGTAACCAACTGTTTCTCTCTTGCTGCTTTTAATATTCTCTCTTTGTCTTTTGCTCTTGGCATTTTAATTATGATGTGCCTCGGTGTGGTCCTCTTAGGGTTCCTATATATTGGGGTTCGGTGCGCTTCTTGGACTCCTAAGTCAATTTCTTTCACCAGGTGTGGGAAGTTTTCAGTCACTATTTCTTCAAATAGGTTTTCATTGTCTTGGCCTCTTGCTTTTTCTGGCACCTCTATAATTTGGATGTTGGTATGCTTGAGGTTGTCCCAGAGGCCCCTTACACTATCTTCAATTTTTTGGATTCTTTTGGTTTCTTGCTTTTTCAGCTGAGTGGATTTTACCTCTTTGTATTTCAAATCTTTAACTTGGTTCTTGGGGTGCTCCAGGGCACTTTCAGGTCTTTGTATAATATTTCTTGTTTCAGTCAGTGTATGCTTAATTTCTGGTTGGTCCTTTTTCATATTCTTGAGAGTCTGCTTTATATCCTTGAGGGTTTCTTTCATTTCCACGTTGGTCTTGATCATTTCTTTGCAGCTCTCGTTTATATCCTGGAGGGTGTTGTTCATTTTCTTGTAGGACTCATTCATTTCCTTTGTGGTCTTGCTTATTTCCTTATAGGCCTCAATCTTTTGTTGGAGCCTCTTAAAAAACCCTATAACCGTGGTTCTGAATTCCATGTCCAGTCGTTCTTTTTCCTCCATTTCTTTCACATCTGATTTCTTTCCATGTTGCTGCATGGTGGCTGCTTCCCTGAGTTGGTCAATTAGCTTTGTGTGGTAGACTTCCTACTAGGGATAGTGGCTCAGCCTCCCCGGTTACCTGAGGTGGATATGGGCTGCACAGTCTTGCTGAAGTTAAGCTCAGTTAATCGTTGTTAGCACTTGGAGGGTTGACCTCCAGGCCAATTGTCTGTGAAGCTCAGCTGTGCTCAGGTTGGGTGGGCGGAGTCTCCGGGCCAAGCAGACAGCGTTAGCTCCACCCTATGAGGCCCCAGGGACTCTGTGCTGGGGGCAACGGCCACCAGCACCTCTGAGAGAGAGCCGCTGCGGAGCTCCACCAGCTGCTGGTTGCCGGGGAATTCAGACTTTCCCAAAATGAGTCTGCATGTGCAATGTCTCACCCAGGGTCGTAAAACAAAGCAGTCTGACGGTTTTCCGAATGAGAGGCAAGTCGCGGTGCGCTCTCTGCGCCGTCATGCAGCCGAGCTGTTCGCGCGGAAGCTGCCTTCTCCACAAGCCGGCAGACCCGGCAGCACCCGAGCTTCGGCGTGCCCTCCCACTGTCCAGTTTTCACCCTGTGTGATAGTGGGTTCTCTGGACTTCGCCCAGAGCTGGAGAATCAGTCCAGTGGGACGCCTTTGTCTCCCCATTCGAGAAAACTGGCCGGTTTTCAGCCGCTCGCCCTCTCCGTGGCGCACTCCAAACCTCTCTCCGTGCGAATCTTTCAACGCTGTTCGCCGCCGCTCCTCCGAGTCACAGTGTCTTATCTTCACTTTTATTTGTGGAATTTTCACTCGGCGAGTGTTCTGGTGATTCTGGAAGGTGTTTGTTCTTTCGTTAAGTTGTAGTATTAAAATTGCTGATTATGACGGCAAGATAGGTGTTTTGCCTTTTGCCGCCATCTTAGTTCCTCTACCTTGGTATTTAGATAACAGTTTCTGGAAAAGAGGCAGTGACTTAATTATAGGTTATCAAGAATGTACACTGGGCCTGCTAGCCCAGATTCAGATTGCTAAATCCTACCTCCTCCCGCCCCCCACCCCCACCAAATATCAGGGTTACATTGGACTTAGCCCTTTTTAGCCTTCTCAATATGATCATGTGATTTTTGTCTTTCAATTTGTTTATGTGATATATCATGTTTATTGATTTGTAAATATTGTACCAGCCTTGCATGCATGGAATAAATCCAACTGGTCATGGTGTATGATCTTTTAAATATATTGCTGGATCTGATTTGCTAATATTTTGTTGAGGATTTTAACATGAATGTTTATCAGGGATATTGGCTTGTAATTCTCTTTCTTTGTATTGTCTTTATCTGGTTTTGGAATTAAAATGATGCTAGCCTCGTATAGAAGATGAGAATGTTTGTTCCTCTTCAATTTTTTTGTAAAAGTTTGAGGAGGATAGGTGTTAGTTGTTCTTTGAAGGTTTGGTAAAACTCCCCTGTGAAACTGTTTGTTTGCTTCAAAGGGGAGGTTTTTTTACTATTGGTTTTATTTCATCAGTTATTATTGGCCTATTCAGGTTTTCTGACACCTCCTGATTCAGTTTTGGAAGATTGTATTTATGTAGGAATTTTTCCATTTAATTCTCATTGTCCAGCTTGTTAGCATATAGTTATTCATAGTATTTTCTTATAATTCTTTATATTTCTGATTGTCAGTTGTTACTTCCCTGCTTTCATTTCTGATTTTAATTATTTAGGCCCTCTATCTTTGTTTTTTGGTGAGTTTGGCTAATAGTTCATCAATCTTGTTTATCTTTTTCAAAAAATAGCTCTTGGTTTCATTGATCTTTTGTATATGTGTGTGTTTTTTGTTTTGTTTTTTTTGTTTTTTTGGTTTGTTTTTATTTTGTTTTGTCTCTGTGTCATTTATTTCTGCTCTAATTTTTATGCCTATGTTTCACTCTCTATCTCTCTATTTCTTCTTCTAAGTATAGCAGGTCCTTTAGCATTTATAGCAGTGCTGGTCTGGTGATGATAAACTCCTTTAGCCTTTTTTTTTTCTTTTTTGTCTGGGAAGCTCTTCCTTTCACCATCTATTTTGAATGATAGCCTTGGTGGATATAGTAATCTTCGTTTTAGATTCTTGCTTTTCATTACCTTTAATACTTGTGGCCTGTAGAGTTTCTGATGAGAAATCAGATGACAGCATTATGGGAGCTCCTTTGTAGGTAACAGTTCGCCTTTGTAGGTCTTGTTGCCTTTAAGATTCTCTCTTTGTATTTAACTTTTGTCACTTTAATTCTGATGTGTCTAGGCATGGGTTTGTTTGGGTTCTTTTTGTTTGGGACTCTCTGTGCCTCCTAAACTTGTGTGACTTTTTCCTTTACCCCATTAGGAAAGTTTTGTATCTTTATTTCATCTGACACTTTATTTATCTCTTGCTCACTTTTTTCCCCTTCTGACACACCACTATGCAAATATTGTTATGTTTCATGTTGTCTAATAGCTCACTTAAGCTGTCCTCCTGTTTTTTAAATGTTTTTTTTTCTTTTTGATTCTCTGATTGAATGATTTTTTTCTACCCTGTCTTCCAATTCACTGATTCAATCCTCGGCTTTCCTTAATCTGCTATGTATTCCTTCCCCTGTGTTCTTTATTAGTGCCATGTCATTCTTTATAGTACTATATCTTTTCTCATGTTGATGAGCATTTTTGCCATCATTATTCTGAACTGTATTCTGATAAATTTATTATCTCCATTTCATTTAGCTCTTTTTCTGGAGAATTCTCTTGTTCTTTTTCATTTTGGGTTTGTTATTTTTTTGCTTTGTTTTTGTCTCCCCATTTTGGCTGCCTGTTTGGTTTTGTGCCTGTGTATTAGGTAGATCTGCTGCGAGTCCCAATCTCTCAGGTAGAACAGTATCAGATGCTGTTTAAGACTAGCCCTGAGTACCTTTGGAGCTATCAGCAATACACAGCTTCTGGCTCCCTCTATTGGGACTCAGTGACTTTGGAAAAGATGAAGATGTGCACCATGGTCTGCTTTTCTTAGCCCCAGTCTCAGGATTAAATCAGACAAAAACTCAAAGCCTCCAGAGACTCTCCTGAGCCTGCAGTCCCACTGGCACTCAGTTTTGATTAGTTTCAGGCTATTGACCACAGTCAGGGGATGAGATTTCTTCCAACAGTGTGGGACAACTGCCTTTCCCCCAGGCAAAACTGCCTGGATAGCAAAGGTTCCCCAGAGAAAGTTGTCCTCTGCAGTAGTGGGAATGACCCAGCACAGTAAACTAGGGTGTCTGCCCTCCATGCTCTGATTGTTTGTGGGTGTGGTGGAGGTATATATGGTCGATTTACATGTTTGTCTATTATTAGGGAATATATATATATATATATATATATATACATATATATATATATACTAGCTATATATACATATATATACTATCTACACTAATAAAAAGAGAAACATGCAAATTGACCATCACTCTGGTATACCCACCAGCCAATCAGGAGCGAGTATGCAAATTAACCCAACAAATATGATGGTGGCCACAGAGCTGGAGTGAGCAAGAGACTTGGATTGCCCCTGGCGATGGAGGAAGCCAAGCTTCCTGCCTGCCCTGGTGGGCCCTGCCCTCTGCTCAAGGCTACAAAGTTTCAATTATAGAAGCTAAATAAATCCCAGATACCCTCGCCTCCGCTCAAGGAGGCGCTAAAAAAAAAAAAAAAGAAAGAAAAATACGAAGGGCTGGGAGCCTGGATTGCTAGGGGGCATGGCCAGCCTGAAAACAGCCCTCAGCCCCTCACCCAGACTGGTCATGCCACCTCAGTGGGCACCCTCACCCTATGGGGGCATGGCTGGCCTGCAAACCACCACAGGCCCTTTATGCAAGCTGCCCTATACCCCAAGGGAATCACCACCCTGATCCAGGACACCCTTCAAGGAACACTAGCTGGCCCTCATTCGTGCACCAGACTTCTATCTATACTAATAAAAGGGTAAAATGCTAATTAGACTGGGCCTTCCAGACATTCTTCTGGACAAAGCCATGGTGGTGGGGCTGAGGTAGAGGCAGTTGGAAGCCAAGAGGAGTGGGCAGTTTTGGGTGATCAGGCCAGGTTGGGACAGCAGTTGTGGGTGACCAGGCTGGTGGGGGAAGAGACTGTTGGGACTAAGCACACCAGCAGGAGATAAGTTAGGGGCGAGCAGGCCATCAGTGGGGGTCAGTTGGAGGTGATCAGGGCAGTAGGAGGGGGACAACTTAGACTGACTGGGCCAGCAGAGGAGATAGTTGGGGATGAGCAGGCCAGCAGGGGAGGCAGTTAGGGGCAAGCACACTGGCACAAGGGGCAGTTGGGGATGAGCAGGCCATCAGGCAGAGTGGTTAGGGGCAATCAGGCAGTGAGGCAGGCAGGTGAGTGGTTAGGAGCCAGCAGTCCCAGATTGCGAGAGGTATGTCCAACTGCCAGTTTAAGCCTGATCCCTGTAAACCAGCAGTAGGACATCCTTCAAGAGGTCTCAGATTGGAGAGGGTGCAGGCCAAGATAAAGGCTCAAATTTTGTGCACTGGGCCTCTAGTATCATATATGAAGGCTACCAGGTCTGTCTGGAAAGGGATTCAAAGATGCTTGACCTCCCAAAGGCCAAAATAGAAGCAGCACTTTAAAGAAATGCAGAGTGAGAGTGTTTCCTCCCTCTTCTTCCTTGTGAGGAAGAAGAGGGGGGAAACAAACAAACAAACAAAAAGACCGAATTCATAGACAAGATCTTGGCATTAAAAGATAAGAACAAATAATCAGATGCATTATCTTACACTGGGAAAGAAAGCCGAAGAGGTAGATAGGTGGGGTGTGCTGAACAAATTGTTTTAAGATCTTTGTTCTTCCACAAAGAAGAGTTACAATCACTGGGTTTATCTGAGCAGAGCTGTAGAGACCTAGAGTGCCAGACATGTTTCTGGGGGAAATCTCAGAAAAAATCACAGTAAGCCCTATCTGGTTTGGCTCAGTGGATAGAGCAACAGCCTGCAGACTGACAGGTCCCAGGTTCGATTCCTGTCAAGGGCACATGCCCAGGTTGTGGGCTTGACCCCTAGTAGGGGATGTGCAGGAGGCAGTAGATCAAATATTCTCTCTCATCATTGATGTTTCTATCTCTCTCTCCCTCTGCCTTCCTCTCTGAAATCAATAAGAATATATATTTTTTAAAAGAAAAAGAAAAGAAAAATTAGAGTAAGTAATGAAACTCCTGTAACTACACATTGAAATCAAGAGCCAAGTGGCCATGCAGGAACAGAGTGATGAGCAGAGCATACTTTCAAAAGTGATGTGGCAAATTCTTTCCCTGTAGTGCACCCCACACTGGAAAGATTTCCTTTTAGTCAAGGATGAAATGTGTAAATATTTATTATAGGACCCAAGTAATGTGAGACAAAAGACTTTAGAGTGCTGTATTCCTGTTTTTCTTATATTTATATATTATTAACTCTAAGTACAGATTTACATCAAAAGCATTATAACCAGCTGCACACAGAGAAACTAGAAATTTGCTGAAGTGTCTGATTTCCAGGAAAAAGACCATTCTAGGATTTTTAAGAAGGACTTGACATTTAAGAGGTATATTAGCTTCAAAAACAACAAAAATAACACATGGGTCCTTCATGTCAATGGCTTTTTTTGCCACAAAAGCTGATAGAAATTCATCATAATCAGAAAGAAAATCTAAATTAAATTTTTAAAACAAATGCCTATATAATTTTATGATATAAGGAATGAAAAAAAACCATTGGTTATAACAGTGAATTTGTTAAGCAAGTTGAATAATACTACCTAATTTCTCAAAAGAGTAACAAAGTACCACCCAGGATTGCCAAGAGACAATATGACTGCTCTTTAAAAAACAAAATAAAACAAAACAAAAAACACAGTTTAGAAAAATGATATAACAACAACTTGAAAGAAAAGGATATTATATATCTTGTAGCCTGCTTTGTGCTGCAAGTAATTGAAATTTCATCTAAATGCAACTTAAATATGAGGAATTTTTTTTTCACCTCATCTCATATAAGAAATCTGCAGATATGACCATACCAGGGTTGGTTAATTTGAGAGTGTGGTGATGTCATCAAAAATCCAGGTTCTTTCCATTTGTTTCTTCTCATTGGCCAAAAATGACTACTGAATTTCCAGGGGTCACATGTATTAATATTCAGAGTCAGAAAAATGCAGCGTAGATTCCATTATTGCTTTTTATGAGTAAAGACACCATGTCCCCAAAACTCCCAGTAGCAGTCTACATCTAATTAGGAGAAAGATTCCATCCAATGTCGATAGATCAGTTTGCAAGTTGCAGGAACCCTCTTTCTCCTGTAATGTCTCTACAGCAGCCTCTATTGAGGAAACATAACACCATACTCAGGAAGAAGTCTGAGCATGAACTTGGGCAGACAACTAACAGTGTGTGCCCGCATGCCTTCTCTTTCAATGGTTTTGGATACTCCGTGGTCAGAAAATGGATGACAGAAACCCGGACACCATTTTCTCCTAAAAAGTAAGAAAATGGTTTCTGAAACAAAATGATACAGCAAAAGCATCTGGAATGATATCAGAGAGTAGGATTTTATAACATTTAAGTAGTTGAGAAGTCTATGTAACTTTTTTCATGAGGTAAAAATTATCATTGTCCGGAAGCTAAAGGTTTATTATAAGAAGGGAAAATGTTAGTCTTTGATTGATATTGTTATCAGTGGGGAGAAGTCCCTGTGCCCACATATTGCTCTTGGGAGTGGGCTTCTTGCAATATCCTGAGAAAAGGAATTTTCTCAGAGCTACATAAGAGGTATTATAGAAAGTTTTAACTCAAACCCCTGAGTTGCCAAGATTCCATTTCCCTTTGCCCGGCCATAGAAGAAGTGTAGCTGTGGCTTCAGCACAGCTAAAATCAAAGCCAGTATCTAGAGTTCTGTCCCTTGGTATAGCCTAATCCAGCACCAGGATAGCTTAGTTTGTGTTCCCAGCTGCAGTCCATTAGTACATCGGGGTCCCCATGGCCACACGACCATGAAGGGAACACAAGCAGGAGCAAAGCCAAAGAAACCAGAGATCCAAGAGTTTGCTAAGAGAGACCTCGTTTGTTTGGGGGATTATGTATTCCCAAATGTTCATGGGCTTGCAATGGCTCTGGCCAATTATCTGTTCCCAGGTTAGACTGACAGGCATCTTCCCTATGTCATCCCAACTTTACTGTGCATGTGTCCATTTTCCCCTTTGCCCAGTCTTTTCCCCCAATTATCTTTAGAGAATGGACTGGTGGTTCCCTGGGGAGTGTAAAATTGCAGCATCCTGGTAAAGCTGCCCAAATGGCATGCCAATAATGGCTGGCCTTCCCTTTGCTCCTTTCCTATTAATAACTAGCCAGTTACAGTGATATCAATATGAAAAGGAAAAGCGAGAAAACTAAGTAGCCTATCAATAAAAATGTATCTAATCCTCACAGAAATCTCCAGAAACTATTTCATTAGTTAACCATTGTCAATCAGCCTAGCCCTGTAATAAAGACATTTACATTTGTAAGGGTAATCTCCACTTATAAGGGCGTCTCTCTCAAAGTACCAGGCCTGTCTTAGCTATGAAAGGAGAAGATACTCACATTTGCATAACAATCGAACCCATGTTTACTGTGCTTTTTTGGCAACCTCCCTTAACCCACTCTCCACTCCCAACATCTACTTTTGTCTAATGGTGATATTTAAGGTGATGGCTTCCACCATTTTAACAAGTTACTCAGTTTCCCTGGGTGTCTCCATGGATATAGGAGGTATACGTGTCATTAAAATTTAATTTGGTTTTTCTCCTGCTAAATCTGTCTTATGTCAATTTGATTATTAGACCAGTCAAAAATCTTTGAATGATAGAGAAAAATTTTTTTTCCTAGACAATATGATAAGTTCACATTAACTACCACTCACATTTATAGTCATACCTACTACCCCCATGTGAAGGGAGTTACATCAAAGGCATGACTAATTGTGTCACCGAAAGAACACCGAGACTTGTAAAGAATTTATGAATTTATTTGAGCCAAAATTGAAGACAATTGCTGGGAAGAAAGATCTCAAAGGTCCACAAAAATGACAGTATTGCACTTTCTTTTATGCATATGAGATTGAGGTGTTGTAGTCAGTGGGAACAGCATCAGGTGTTAGACTGATGGGGTCAGGCCAAGCTTGGGTTCAACAACCTTGGTACTTGAGTTCTGGCTAGGTAAGAATTCAGAGCCAAGACTCTAACTCTAAGAGAATATTTATCAATAAAATCACAAAGGTAGAAAAAGTGATTCCAAGAAGAAGTGGGCGTAGAAAACATATTATAGAGGTAAAAGAAGGGTCCTTGAAGTTTGGGAGTGAGGAAGCTAATGGGCCTGAGAAGGGAAGGGAAGGGTAAAGAAAAAGCTTGGGTATTCTCCCAGGAGGGAGAGTAGGCTAGGTCCTCTGTCCAAAGGGTTTTAAGGATGGGGATTTTAGGGATGGTCCCAGGTGTAAAATTCTCAGCAGCTTTCCAGGTGTGTCCTTTCAGGGTTGTTTTCTCTGCTGATTGGTCGGCGCCAGGGCAGGTAGTCATTATCCAATGCAGCTGATCCTGAGGTCAGCCATGGGGTCTCTTGTTTCTGATTTTGTTGCTTTTATGGGCCTGGAGCGGAAATACAACTGAGGCCTCAATGTTATCTCTAGAGAGTAAAGGTCAGGGAGTCCAAACCTCATGAACAGAGATATGCTGGGAGAGGAAAAGTCACCCTGGAGGTGAGGTCCCACCTTACAATTGTCCTTTGCTGGACATCTGAGGCTTTCCACTCTGGTGACCTTCTGTACCTGGCCCATCATCCTTGCTCTGCTTATGTCTGTCTAACTGCCTGCCACAGAGGGAACAAGAAAGATTACAGGAAGGTGGGAGAAAGCCAGGTAAGGATTGTGTTAGGTAGGAAGTTAGACCTGAGTGGCTGGGGTGTGGCCTGCCTTTGGGTCACCAATAGGGGTTATACCAATATTGCCTTCAGACTGCATCTCTATGGGCAGCCCAGTAGCCAGCAGTCCGCCAGTGGGGAGTTCAAAACCAGTCAGGGTAACCTGTCCTCCCCTAGTATATCACTGATCATGCAGTTTGGACCCCATATCTTTCATATTTCTGCTCAGGCAGTTTAGACCCCCTGACCTTTTCCTCCCTAAAGATAACATCTAGGCCTCAGTTGTGTTTCAGCTCTAGGCCCAGAAAAGCAGCAAAACTAGACAAGTGATGCCGTGGCTGCCTCAGGACCAGCTACTCTGACTAATGACCCCCTTCCCTGGTGCCAACCAATCAGTGGAGATTACAACACTGAAAGAGCACACCTGGAAAGCTGAGGAACATTTTTTAAGATGCTCCCGTGACACCTCTCCTAAGATTTCCACCTGTAAGAGAGAAATAAATATGCTCAAGACAAGGACCCAGTCACTTTCTCCCTCCAAGGAGCATGCCCATGCCATTCCTCCACAGGCACATATCCCCCAATCTAAGGGACCCCCACCAGACTTACAACCAGGGAAGCAATGAGCAGCAACAGCTTGTCCCAGGCTAATCCCTTACCCTGTCTCCAGGGCCCCCTTTTCTCTGACTTTCCAGTGAGCTAAAGCAGCCCAGTCTATGCTCTCCTGTTCCTTTTTATGGTATATGCCCTTCCTTGTTCACTGTCCCTAGTATTTTTGCAATGGTCAATACATTCTTGCTTGCTTTTCTACACTTGTCTCTTGATTGACATCTTTCCCTTAAGAAGAATAGAACTGAGATCCCAGCCAATAACACCAATCAGTAACAATTTGATTAGAAGTTAGCAAGATTATAAGCTCTCTTAAGGTGCGCTCATTTAAATGCATAAGAACAATGGATTATGCTTGCTTGAGGCTATTCCTAAAGAAGCTATATGCCTGGGTTATGGTTCATGACTACCCACCATGACCTGCTAAGCAGAACTTATGATCTTATTACCTGTGAGATTACTTTCTATAGAACCCCTTTTCACCCACAGTGGTAAGGGTTTTTGTTGTTCACAAAAGATATTATTCTAGAAATTACATTCCTTAATCTGAAACATTAATTAAAAACATTATTTGGTGAATGTTGTTCTTAAGCGCAAAAAGAAATAAATGTATAGAAGAACAGATATTGTATTCTATATGTAATTTCATTCTTTAAAAGATATTTTAATTTCATATGCTATCACTTTCAAATTTACATAAAAAAATTTTAGTTGCTTCTCCCGTTAAAGAATTATATCCTGCCAACTCAATCAGTAGTTACCTCTAACACAAAATACTTCTCCTGGCGAGAATAACCCCTTAAGGACAGTTATAAGTATTTTCCACTGACAGTCATATTTCTGGGTACCAGTTATCCATTATTGTGGAAAAACCTCCTCAATACTAGTAATAGCCCAACTAGAAGCTGCATGGTTTTTTAATGACTTACCCTCAGAAGCCCAGAACATCATGTTTGCCACATTATATCAGCAAGTCACTAAAGCAAGCACTTTACTAAAAGCAAAAGGGAAAAAACTAGAAACCACTTCTCAGTGGGACAAGTACCAAATAATTTGTGTCCTTTAGTCCTCAAGTTGTTGGCTTTAAATCCCTTTCTAGATATTGTCCTTGACCATGAACTTTCTCAAAATAATTTGTGTCTTAAGTCCTCAAGTTGTTGGCTTTAAATCCCTTTCTAGATATTGTCCTTGACCATGAACTTTCTCAAAATAATTATTTACTCAAACTGTGTCCACTCACTCCTTAACTGCCTCTAATCTGGCATTAACTCTCATTATTTTGCCTAAACTTTTCTTGCAAAAGTCATTAATGCTCTTCACAATAGCAAATATAACAGAACAATTTCAGTATCCTTTTTCTTGATTTCTAAGGGGTTTTACACAAATGAGCACTTTCAATAAACACACTCTCCCTGAGTTTTCTTTTAAAAAGTTTATTACTCTTATTATTAATTTAAAAATATTTTTATTGACTTTAGAGAGGAAAGGAAAGGGAGAAGAGATAGAAACATCAATAATCACAGGGAATCATTGATCATTTGCATTCCACACTAGGGATTGACCCACAAACTTAGCATATGCTCTGACTGGGAATCACATAGTGACCTCCTGGTTCATAAATTGGTGCTCAACCACTGGGCCATGCTGGCTGAGCAGTTTATCTTTATCATTGAACTAGTGGCCCCTGAATGAAATTCACACAAGATGGGGGGCGGGTTGTCTCTCAGACCAGCTTGCACCCTCTCAAGCTGGAACGCCTTGGGGATGTCCAACTACCAGTTTAAACTGGCAGTCAGACATCCCTCTCATAATCTGGGACTGCTGGCTCCTAACTGCTTGCCTGCCTGCCAGCCTGATCTCCCCCTAACATCTTCCTGCAGGCCTGATTGATGCCTAACTGCTCCCCTACTGGCCCGATCACCCCCAGCTGCCCTTCCCTGCTGGCCCGATCACCCACGGCTGCCCTTCCCTGCCACGACCTGCCTTCTCTGCCAGGACCTGCCTCCTCCACACCACCTCCAGGCCTCACCACGCAGACGGGTTGCCAGGCCTGCCTCCGCTGTGCACATGGCCATCTTATGGTGGCCATCTTGTGATGACATCATGCACGAGGGTCACCTAGGCTTTTATTAGTATAGATAGACTGGTGAAGTTCATGGGCTTTTTGACAATGTACTCTCTCTGGTTTTCCTCCTGCCTTGCTGGTCATTTCTCCTTTAGTCACTCCCTTTTTTCTACCCATGTTCCTCTTCCTCATCACATCCATATTTTCCACACACACCACATCAATTGTTATCCTCAACTAATAGTCAAATTCATTCATTTATCTTTATTGCTGCAGCTACTAATTTAGTCAAAGCCAAAACTCTTCTATATGTGATCCTCTAGCAGTAGCACCTAATTGGTCACTCCACCTTTTCCCCATTCTAATATTTGATTTAAATTATAATCTGAACAATGATTTCAAGATTGAAAACCTTTGGGTTACTTTTCAATAAACAAAAAATAAGATTTTACAAAGTCCTCCCTCACACTTACCCAACTTAAAGTCTCAATTTAAATATCATGACCTTAAAGACAATCTCACTCACCTTCCTAAATTAGGTCTTCCCATAATTCTGTCTTTTACAAAATTATCATTTTTATCATAAAATATTTTATTAGTTGTAATTCTGTATTTCCTGTTTATTTCTTTTATGTTGCCTTCAGTAGGCAGAATGTAAGTATGATGAGAGCAAGGATGTTATTTTTTTCCTTTCACAATTTTTAGTATGATGGTGATAAACTTTTCCTTTGGACTCAGACTATCTGATAATTATTTCAGATCTAAAACTAGCTATGACTTTGAGCAAGTCATTTAATTTCTTATATATCCATTCCCTTATCACAAAAATACGGATTGTACCTAATAGGGTGGTGATAAAGTCAATTAAATGACGCATGTTAAGAGTTTAGGAGAAAAAAAATGGTGGCAGAGTAAGTATAAGCTACACTGAAAAACTCAAAGAATCAAACTGAAATTACAACGAAAATACAGAAAAATCATCCTGAATAATCATCCTGAAGACTAGCTGGGGAAAGCCCTAATAACTAAGGTCAGAAAGTGAAGACCACAAAGAAATTGGCATAAAGGGCCAGCCTGGTTCCCACAGATAGCAGCTGAGGTTCTGGAGGAATATCTCAGCGGTGAGAGGTTCCCACTGAGAACACTGGGCTTAAACCCCAAGCTGGGCTCTCCACCCCAGAACACCAGAACTGAGGAAGGTGCCCACGTAACATCTGGCTGCAAAAAAACAGCAGGGATGATGTCTGCTAGAGAGAGTCGACTGAAAATGCAGGCATCCTCTTAAAGGGCCAACACACAAATTTCTATGTGTAGACTGGAGCTGTGTGAGCAGAACCCATGTTAGGGGGTTCTGGAGTTATACCTCGGAAGGCAAACACCCAGTTTCCTGTGCTGAGTCATTTCCTCATGCTGTGGAGGACATCTTTCTCCAGCAAACCTTTGTTATTCAAGCAGTGATTGCCTAGGGCAGTGGTCAGCAAACCGCGGCTTGCGAGCCACATGTGGCAATTTGGCCATTGAGTGTGGTTCTTCCACAAAATACTACATGCGGGTTCACAAGTACAATGCAATTTGAACTTCATGGCCCATGCACAGAAGTTGGTTTTTGGCTCTCAAAAGAAATTTCAATTGTTGTACTGTTGATATTTGGCTCTGTTGACTAATGAGTTTGCTGACCACTGGCCTAGGGAAAGGCAGTTCCACCACCATATTAGAAAATTCCTTGCCCCACCCATGGAGTTTCTGGGGCCCATTAAAAAACTGAAAATAACAATTAGCATGCAGACAGAAGCTATTGCCCTACACTGTGGGCAATAGCCTGAGATTAATTAAAACTGAATAGAATCAGCTTGCAGGCAGAGAAAGGTCTCTTGAGGCTTTGATTCTTTGCCTGATCTAATTTGACTCAGGGCTAGGAAAATTGAAACCTGGTGCATATTTTGGTCCTTTCCTAAGGCACCCAGCCCTAGCTGAGAGGGCACCACATGCTATGGATTGCTGTTAGCTCCAAACAGGGTACTCGGGCCCAGCCATAATCAGCATCTGAAACTACTCTGCATGAGAGATTGGGAGGCTTAGCAGATCTCCCTAATAGACACAAACCCAGACAGGCAGCCAAAATACCCACAAAAAAACAAATCCTGAATGAAAGAATGAGAGAATTCTCTAGAAGAAGAGCTAAATAAAAAAAGATAAGAAATTTATCAGAAATAAAGTTCATAATAATGATGGCAAAAATGTTCAACAGCATGAGAAAAAAACAAAGTAACTATAAAGAAAGACAGCACTAATAAAGAACACAGTGGAAGGAATACACAGCAGATTAGGGGAAGCTGAGTATTGGATCAGTGAATCAGAATACAGGGTAGAAAAAATCATTCAATAAGAGAACCCAAAAGAAAAAAATTAAAAAACAAAAAGACAGCTTACAGGAGCTGTGGTATAACATGAAACATGACAATATTCATATAAATGGAGTGCCATAAAGAAAGAAAGTGAACAAGGAATGGAAAACATGTTTGAAGAAATAAAGGTAGAAAATTTTCCTAATGGGGTAAAGGAAAAAGTCACACAAGTTTAGGAGGCACAGAGAGTCCCAAACAAGAAGAACCCAAACAAGCCCATGACCAGAAACATCATAATTAAAGTGGCAAAAATTAAAGACAAAGAGAGAATCTTAGAGGCAACAAGAGAAGAGCAAACTGTTATGCACAAAGGATCTTCCATAAGGCTATCATCTGATTTCTCATCAGAAACTCTACAGGCCAGAAGGGAATGGCATGAAGTATTAAAGGTAATAAAAAGCAGGGATATAAAACCCAGATTACTATATCTACCAAGGATATCATTTAAAATAGATGGTGCAAGGAAAAGCTTCCCAGACCCCGCCTCCAAAAAGAAAATGGCTAGAGGAGTTAATCACTACCAAGTCAGCATTACAAGAAATGCTAAATGGACTTCTCTAATGAGAAGACAAAAAAGAGAGAGAAAAACTAAGCATCCAGAATTAAAATGGCAATAAATAAGTGTCAATCAATAATAGCCTTAAATGTAAATGAATTAAATGCTCCAATCAAAAGACATAGGTTAGCTGAATGGATATAAAAACATGACTCAACTATATAATGTTTGCAAGAGTCCCAAATCAGAACAAAAGATTCATACAGAATGAAAGTGAAGGGGTGGAAAAATATTTTCCATGCAAATGAAAACAAATAAACAAAACTGGAATGGTAATTTTTCCAAACTTTCAAAGAACAACTAACACTTATCCTCCTCAAACTTTTACACAAAAAAAGAAAACTTGAAGAGGAACAAACACTCCCATTCTCTTTATTGTAGAAAATACTCTGAAGTTTCTCAAAAACTTAAAAATGAAACTACCATTTGACTCAATGATCCCACTTCTAGGAATATATTTTAAGAAATCTGAAACACCAATCAGAGAGAATGTTTGTACCCTATGTTCATAGCAGCAAAATTTAAAATACCCCAAGTACCCATCTGTAGATGAGTGGATAAAAATAGCTGTGATACATTTACACCATGGAATACTATGCAGCAGTTAAAAAGAAACATTGCTTACTTTTTGAGAGACACAGCATGGAGGGAGCTAGAGAGTATTATGTTAAGCAAAATAAACCAGTCAGAGAAAGAGAAGTATCACATGATCTCACTCATATGTAGAATCTAATGAACAAAATAAACTGCTGAACAAAATAGATCCAGAAACATAGAAGTGTGAAACAGACTAAGAAATCTCAGAGGAGATGTGTGAGTGGTTGGGTAGGAAGAGATCAACAAAGAACATACATGCATATATAAATAACCCATGGACACAGACAATAGGGTGGTGGAGGCCTGGTGTTGAGGGTGGGGATGGAATAGAAGGGGTCAATTGGGGGAGGAAAGAGGACATATTTAATACTTTTAACAATAAGTAGACATTTTTCATAAGAAGACATACGGAAGGCCATAAGACATATGAAAACATGCTCAAAGTCACTAATCATCTGAGAAATGCAAATCAAAACAACAATGAGGTACCAGCTTACACCTGTTAGAATGGCTATCATCAATCAATCAACCAACGACAAGTGCCAGAGAAGATGTGGAGAAAAAAGAACCCTCTTGCACTGCTGGTGGGAAAGCAAACTGGTGCAGCTACTGTGGAAAATAGTATGGTGTTTCCTTTAAAAATGGAACTTCCATTTGACCCAGTAATCCCACTTTTAGGAATATATACCAAGAAAACAGAACATGGATACAGCAATCAGAAAGGATATATCCACTTCCATGTTCATGGCAGCACAATTTACAATAGCTAAGATTTGGAAACAGCCTAAGTGCCCATCAACAAATGAGTGGATTAGAAAACTGTTGTACATCTACACAATGGAATACTATGCTGTGGTAAAGAAGAAGGAATCCTTATCTTTTGCAACAGCAGGGATGGAACTGGAGAGCATTATGCTAAGTGAATTAAGCCAGGTGGAGAAAGATAAATATGACATGATCTCACTCATTTGTGGAATGTAATGAACAACATAAACTGACAAATAAAAATAGAACCAGAATCACAGAAGCATGGAGCAGACTGTCCAACATATGAGGGAAGGCAGGGGTAAGGGCTAAGAGATCAATCAAAGGACTTGTATGTATGCATATGAGCATAACCAATAGACATGTGGGCAGGGAAGGTGAGGACATGTGCTAGGAGGTGGGGGGGCAGCCAGGGAGTGGTCAATGGGGGAAAAGGAAACTTATGTAATACTTTAAACAGAAAATAATTTAAATTAAAACAACAAAGAGTACTAAGGCTTATACAATATTCCTTAAAATAATAAATTGAATTTCATTAAAATTAGTTTACTTTTCTTTATGATCATGTGTTAACACCCATTATAATGAGACTCTTATAATCAATAAATTTCCAGCTCTCATATCTTTTTAATAATTTTT
Organism: Antrozous pallidus; assembly: GCA_027563665.1. Lineage (NCBI taxonomy): Eukaryota > Metazoa > Chordata > Mammalia > Chiroptera > Vespertilionidae > Antrozous > Antrozous pallidus. Next base: position 91,993,348 of record CM050514.1, read on the forward strand.
GTCCTTTTCACTTCCCACTATATTTCCTTTGAGAAAATGGAAAGTCAGTTGATTTCAGCTCAATATCTTAAATATTTTCAAATTAATTATTCATCTGTTGCTAAGTTAAAAATAGATTTCTATTTATAGTTAAAATCAGAAACTGATTTATTCTTTTTCAGTAATTCAATTTCATATTTCTCTCAGAATGAAACACCTATAATAAAAATAGGGTAATGTGAGAGGAACCAAGATGGCGGCATAGGTAAACATCTATTGTGCTGCCCCACGCAATAATTAGAAAACAACAACATAACAACAAGACAAACATAATCCAGAATCAATGGAAAGCTGGCTGAGTGAAAATTCCACAAATAAAAGTAAAGGTGGGACACTGTGACTCAGAAGAGCAGCAGAGCACAGAAACAAAAAGAATTCAGATAATTGAAGATAGTGTAAGGGGCCTCTGGGACAACCTCAAGCATGCCAACATCCGAATTATGGGGGTGCCAGAAAAAGAGAGAGAGCAAGGTAATGAAAACCTACTTGAAGAATTAGTGACTGAAAACTTCCCCCACCTGGTGAAAGAAACTGACTTAAAAGCCCAAGAAGTACACAGAACCCCAAAATATAGGAATCTAAAGAGAACCACACCAAGACATATCATAATTAAAATGCCAAGAGCAAAAGAAAAAGAGAGAATATTAAAAGCAGCAAGAGAAAAACAGTTAGTTACTTATAAGGGAGCACCCATACGATTGTCAGCAGATTTCTCAACAGAAACGATGCAGGCCAGATGGGAGTGGCAAGAAATATTCAAAGTGATGAATACCAAGAATCTACAATCAAGATTACTCTATCTAGCAAAGCTATCATTCAGAATTGAAGATCAGATAAAGTGCTTCACAGATAAGAAAAAGCTAAAGGAGTTCATCACCACCAAACCAATATTATATGAAATGTTGAAAGAAGAGGAAGAAGAAAAAGGTAAAAATATAAATTATGAACAACAAATACACGTCTATCAACAAATGAATATAAAAATCAAGTGAATTAATAATCTGATGAACAGGATAAACTGGTGAATATAACAGAATCATGGACATAGAGAGAGAATGGGCTGAAAATTCTTGGGGAGAAAAAGGATGTGGAAAGTGCAGCAAGAGACTGGACAAAAATCTTACAACAATGGGAGAGGACAGTGGGGAGGGGGAGGTGAGGGCAGAGGGTGGGATGGGTACTGGGTGGAGGAGAGCTACAGGGGGATAAAAAGGGGGAACAATGTAATTAATAAACTGAACAATACAGATAAAACAAAGAAAAATAAATAAAATAAATAAATAAAATTATTCACACAAAAAATTATAGGGTAATGTGCTAATTAGATCAAATGTCCTTCCAGGTATCATTCCAGACAAAGCCAGGGCCAGAGCAAAGCAGCCTGGGTCCCAGGTGCCTGCCGGTGGTGGTCAGAGTGAAGCTGGGGTCCTGGGTGACTGAGGGAAGCTGGTTCCAGCAGCCAGGGGAAGGAAGGCCTACTCTTGCAAAAATTTTCATGCATCAGGCCTCTAGTCCATTAATATTCCCAAAGGACATATACATGGGATTGAATCACATGTGTGCATTGTGGTGTGTCTCATGTATTTTGTTCAATTATAATAGTTTAGTTTATATAATTAACTAAATTATGCCCAATGTTTTTGCAAAAAAATATTTCTATGAGTGTTCTTTAATGGCATTCATAAAAACACAATGTGTGTTGGGTGGTAGTTTGTTGCTAAGGATATCTTAAAGAAGATCCACTAATTTTATTAGGAAACTAGTGGCTCAGTGCATGAAATTCATGTATTTGCCGGGGGGCTTGAGGGGGGTGTGTCTCTTAGCCTGGCTTGCATCCTCTCTAATCTGGGACTCCTGTGGGATCAGGCCTAAACTGGCAGTCAGATAACCCCCTTGCAATCTGGGACTACTGGCTCCTAACTGCTCACCTGCCTGCCTGCTTGATCTCCCCTAACCACTCTGCATGCTGGCCTGCTTGCCCTAACTGCACCCCCCTGCCAGCCTGACCCTCAACAGCCTTCCCTTCCTGGCCTGGTCACCCATAATTGCCTCTGCCTCAGCCCTGCCACCATGGCTTTGTCCAGAAGGTCATCTGAAAAGTCTCATGGTCTAATTAGCATATTACCCTTTTATTAATATAGATAGGATATGACATACTGCCATAACTATGACATATCTATCAATATTACCTATGAGAATACGTACTTCATGAGATAGAAAGGCATCTAATACATTACATTGTATATGTTGTAAGTAGTAGGAAATACAGTATTTGTAGCAATAATATACACCCTGTGACTTCTCTTCCTGATCTGGGAATGGTTCCCAGATCTTTGAACATTTCCTGGCCTCTGATGTATTTTTTTTTTTTAGCCATTCAGTGTAACTTTATTTACTATTTATTGCACATAATTTGAGGTCTTTAATTTCTAACCACCAAAGATTCAAAGGACGATTTTTTTCCATGAATTTTAACAGTAACATTAGTGAATTCATGTATTCACGTGCTTTTATTGTAAATATCTGAATTATTCACATTGTCATAGATCCTGAACTCATAAGCGTGGACCATGCACAGGCTGGCAGCAAGCCAGGAAGCCACTCTGCTAGCAAACTAATACTCTGTATAAGGAGAAAAGTCATAGCATAACATTCAATGTCCAACTTTAATTCATATACTATCAGGGACTCAACTGCTTGGTTGGTGATGAGGTTGATTATTGGGAGGATTATTCCTGAAATAATGAAGGAAAGGGGGGCTCAAACTTTCTTCTTGGTTGTTTGCTCCTCCCCAGCACCTTCATCTCTTTAGGCAGCTTCTGGGGCAGCTTGTCCTTCACCTTCTCATCAGCTAATTGGACCCCGCGGAGTGGCGGAACAGGCCTGCCCCTCATGTTCCTTGCATCCCTGTCCCTCCGCAGGCCCCGCGGAGCAGTGGAACAGGCACAAGGGTTGGGCCCCTTGCCTCCCCATCCCTTCGTGGGCACCACGGAGCAGCAGAATGGGTGCAAGGGGCGGGGCCACCACGGCTGCGCCAGCCCCGCCCCTCGTGCCTCCGCCCCTCGCCTCATGCACACCTTGGCCCCGCCCCCCAGTCCTGATTGGCTGTTAGCATAGCGAAGGTACGGTCACATTTGCATTTTACTCTTTTAGTAGATATCTTCTTAAGAGAGCAATATTTTCCAATTCACTTTTTGTTTTTTTCTTAAACCATAGGAAATCATGGCAATTCAGGGTTTCATTCTTATGTTTCTCCTTGAAAATCCCTAAGAATGGTAAATTATTTTATATCATTACAGTTCTTCGGCCAGCATGAATGCAACTTATTGCCATTATGAAAATAGCTTGGTAATTTTGTTTCCTTAAAAATTTTTAAATGTATTTTTATTGATTTTAAAGAGGAAGAGAGAGATAAAAACATCAATGATGGGAGAGAATCATTGGCTGGCTGCCCTTGCAGGAGCCCACAACCCGGGCATGTCCCCTTGACCGAACTGAACCCAGGACCCTTTAGTCCACAGGTTGACACTCTATCCACTGAGCCAAATGGGTCAGGGCTGTTTACTCGAAATTTACCAAAAATGTCTCTGTATTCATTTTGTTAAATATCATCTTAATTTTACTCTAATTCTTCAAAAATTATTAATTACTGCATTATTAACTCCCATTTAATCGGGGCATTCTGGTCTTGGAAATATAGTTTATTATGCTCCTCTGCTATAATTTGTTTTTTATTTAAATCAACTTAAAGTGAGACAAGAGTATACCTACAGATCCAATAAGAGGAAGAATTCCATGCTGTCTTTCATTCAGGATTGCATTGCAAGCCACAACCTCACTATCCCATTGCTGGTATTACACACATGTGGCAGACAAAATTGCTGAAATGCTGCCCCAACCCCTGCAAGATATCACCACCTAACCCCCCAAAGACTCTGAATATGATGAGATATTATTTCCGTGATTATGTTATGGTCTGTGGCACAGTTGACTTTAAAATAAATTGCTTGATCTGATCACAAAAGCCCATAAAGGCAAAGAGCTTTCTTCAGCTAATGGCAGAAGTCAGAGATCTGAAGTGTGAGAATGATTTGCTGCTGTGAGGATGGAAGGAGACACTTAAGAAGGAATGCAGAAGACCTTCGGGAGATAAGAAGAAGGTAATGGGCACTTCACTGCTACAACTGCAAGGAACTGACTTCTGCCAACAGCAGGACTCATGGGGAGACACTCAGCTTCAGATGATACCAAAGCCAGCTGATAAGTCAGCCTTGTGAGTCCCTGGGCAGAAATCCTAGCCACACCTTCCTGGTGGAAGAGAGAAAGAGATAAAGAGGGAGAGGCGGGGAGAGAAAAGGAGAGGGGGAGAGGGAGAGGGAGAGGGAGAGGGAGAGGGAGAGGGAGAGGGAGAGGGAGAGGGAGAGGGAGAGGGAGAGGGAGAGAGGGAGAGGGAGAGAGTGTGCAATCAGTTGCCTTCCATACACATCCCACTGGGGATAGAACTTTTCTAGTGTATGGAAAAATGCTCCAACCAACTGAACCATCCTCTCCCTTGTCCTCTTCTTCGACCTCTCTCTCTCTCTTTAAAATCAATAACTATATCCTAGAGGTGAGGATTACAAAGGGGGAGTGGTTTTTTAAGCTTCTAAATTGTGATAATTTGTTTAACAGCAATGGAAAACAAATGCAACAGGGAGCAATCCTAGCATCCATGGAGAGTCACTAAACGTACATTATGATTTAGATTTTGAATAAAATTCGTAAATTTGTCTTATGTTGACATCCAAACCACTAAGCCAACATGCACAATAATACAATTGTAAATTGCATTGGTCTTTTAAGTTCATTTTCCATAACACAAATTTTACCATTACTTGAAAAAAAAATCTTTGAACAAAATTCCTAGCATTATATCCTAACAACTAAACAATTTGCAGATAATGTGTCTGAAGGTTGAAGAAACACTGATTGAAGCTACTTTCTTATGAGGAAGATTGCATTTCCACCCCAGGTAGAGCTATATTTGGCATCATTTTTTATAGTTTGATAATACTGCTTGTCAGCAGCCGTATACATTCTTGTTCTAAAATGCACTCCTATCATCTAAAATATTACTCATGATTACCCACATATGCCTGCCACACATCTGGTTTTAGCTTTTCTACCCTTACTCCTAGATTCCATCCTAGCTTTTCAATGCATTGATTTCTTAAAATTTCATCAACCACAAATAACAACCCTGCTGCCCCTCTGCCCATTCCCAAATAATTATATTCACCTGAAGCTTTTCAACTCCACAGTACTTCTCTGCTTGCCTGAGATTCCTGTTAAGACCATTTTCAATAACCCTAACCTCTAAAAACAATTTAATAAATAGATATGGATGTGAATGTCCTATTAGAGTAGAATTGAAAGAAAGTAACAATTATCTAATACAGAAAATGAAAAGAGGGAGAAATTTTAAATAACACCAAGAGTAGATTACTTGAAGGAAGATGAAGACAGTAACACAACAAAAGGAAATACAAAAGAAGTAAATCTGAGAGGAAATGATAGTTGATTTTTGATATATTGAGATGTTTATTAAAATACTAAGATGAGAAATTTATACCACAAGATTTAAAATGTAACCTTATTTTAGAATAAGTCCTAATCTCCTCTCCTGAATTTTAGACTTTTCAAGCCTTTATTTTTAAGTAAATCTGTATTTTTTTCTTATGTCTTGAAACTTATGTCCATTTGTACATAATAAACAATTCTTAATGTGAGTATAAGCTGAAACTCTCATTTAAGAAATCATCTTCTATTATGTTTCTCTTTGTAATTCAGGGAGTAACAATCTTCTTTAGGGAATATTCTTTCAAATATTATAGCTAGTTTGCTATTATGACCAAGCAAGGAAATTTCACTTCCAAGTATAACCACAAACCCAGCTACTTTCCTCTGTAAACTATTGTTCCAACATATTTCAGCCTGAAATTTTCCAGCTGTGCTCAAGGGCTTCTCACAACCACATGGAAACTATTTCTTGGGGCTTATTTTTAATTATAGCTTTTACTCTCCTTTGGTTCTTCAGATATTTCTACTCCCAAGGTTACGTGATGCTCCAGAGACATAACATTTGTGACAGCAGCACTGTATGCTATTCTATAATAGTGAATGTCACAGGGCAGATGGAAGCATAACCACAGAATTTGGTTTTGTTTTTGTAGTTTATTCAGAAAGATATCCATACTACCATTAATGCGTGTGCTTTGAACTCATCAGATGTTATTTATCCAGTTAGATGCCTTTAAATATACCACACAACTAGGATCCCACAAACTGTCATGCTAAGCAAGATCCATACCCTTAATGATAGAAGTGGTAACATACATTACACATCCTTCCAGCAGAAAAATGTAGTAAAGAACACTGTGTAATATGTCAATCCTGAGAAGCAACTTCCTAAAGACTTGCATCTTACTGGCAAAAGAATTCAAACCAACTCTCAAGTAAAGTCTGTTCATTTCTCATAAATGCCCCAAGTAAACCAAAGCTCACTAATGTAGATATAAATGTTTTTAGTTCAGTCTGAAATAATCATGGTCGATATATTAATAATTCTGCCTCAAGTGATTAGAATCTCAAAATTCTGATAAAATGCCTAGCCAACATAGTTCAGTGGTTGAGCATCGACCTTTGAACCAGGAGGTCATGGTTCGATTCCCTGTCAGGGCATATACCCAAGCTTTGGACTCAATTCCCAGTGGAGGGCATCCAGGAGGCAGTCAATGATTCTCTCTTATCACTGATGTTTCTATCTCTTTCTCCCTCTCCCTTTCTGAAATCAATAAAAATATATTATTAAAAAAAAAAACCTCTGGTTAATTCTAAAGTAAATCTGTGTATTTAAAGGTGTTAAAATATCCAAGATGTTTTCTATCCACTAGAACTATTCACCAGGACTTAGGGACAACTGTACTTCTTAGGGACTATTTCAGAATTGATGAAAGAAGATTAAAATGATTATTATGCTCCAGATCCCCTAATAAAAGGTCCTCTGGTGACTTTTGCCTTAATTTTAGTTCAAAGGAGTCCACACACTGTTGTCTGTATAATTTTTTTAGTGAGTCTATGACAAAAGAGGTAGAATGATCAGTTTGTATGTTACTTATGCAAGGCAGAAATCATCTTACCTAACAATAGACAAACATGTAAATTAACAGTACCTCCACATGCCACAGCCAATCAGAATATGTGTTCTAGATAGATACATCTATAAAGCAAATATGTTAATATTAGAGGTCTGGTTTATGACATTCATGCACTAGGAGGAGTCCCTCAGCCCAGCCTATGCTCTCTCGCAGTCCAGAACCCCTCGGGAGATGTTCACGGAAGGGCCCTTAGCACTGCTAGAGGCGGGAGAGGCTCCTTAGCACTGACTTGGAGGTGGGAGAGGTTCCTTAGCACTGACTTGGAGGCAGGAGAGGCTCCTTAGCACTGACTTGGAGGCGGGAGAGGCTCCTTAGCACTGACATGGAGGCGGGAGAGGCTCCTTAGCACTGACTTGGAGGTGGGAGAGGCTTCCACTACTGCCACCGCGCTTGCCAGCCATGAGCCCAGTTTCTGGCTGAGCAGTTCCCCCACTGTGGGGGCACACTGACCACCAGGAGGAAGCTCCTGCATTGAGTATCTGCCCCCTGGTGGTTAGTGCACGTTATAGAAATCAGTCATTCTGCCATTTGATTGATTTGCATATTAGAATTTTGTTATATAGGATTAACATAATCCACTTATTAAAAATTAAGTGGTTGGGGGATTAAAAATGGTGGCAGAGTTGGAAGATGCTGCATGGACATGCTCTTGGGAACAAGCTGGAATTACAACTAAAATATGGAAAGGCTTCCTGAATAATATATGGAAAACTCATAGGAGAAAACCTGATACCCAAGGACCAAAGGTGGAGATCGCATAGATACTGGTAGGAGGGGTGGAAGAATGAAAGGGCTGGCCAGGCACCCATAGACAGCAACTGAAGTCCCGGAGAGATATCTCAGCTGTGGGGGTGGGGGGAGGTGCCACTTAGAACTCTGGGATATAATCCCAAAGCTGCTTTCTTCAGCAGAGAGCACCAAATGGAGGAGGGTACCCACAGAGAATCTAGCTGTGAAAAACAGTGGAGTGTTTTCTGCCAAGGAGTGGCAGCTGAAAGTTTGGGGACCCTCTTAAAGGGCCAATGCACAAAATTTCCCTGTGGAGCCATTCACCTTCTGCTCTGGCAGAGGGAGGGTGAAGTGGACTAAAGCTGTGAAAGCAGAACCCAGGACTGGGGACTCAGGGGATAGAGCTCAGAAGGCAGGCACCCCACATTGCCTGGGCTGAGTCATTCCCTCACACAGCAGAAGACATCTTTCCCACATAGACATCTGCTTTGTCTTGGGGGGAGACAGTGGACAAACCCTATCTGAAAACACCTTGCCCTAAGACCACTTAATAGATTAAAAGTAATAATCAGCCCACAGGCAGAAGTAACTGCCCCACCCTGTTGGAAAAAACTCGCCACACCTGAGGATGATTGCCTGGGGACAATTCAAGTTAGAATCCTATTAGTCTATAGGCAGAGGTGGTCTCTGGAGGGTATGAGTCTTTGCCTAATCCAATTAATCAGAAACAGCCTTTAACACTGTCCTACCCTAGAGATGGAGAGGTGTGAGGATCTACACAGTCACAAACCCAAAAATACAACAAAAATGAAGGAACAAAAAATATAACCTCTAAATAAAAGAACTAGCAAATTCTGCAGAAGAGATAAATGAAGCAGAAATAAGAAATTTATCTGAAACACAGTTTAGAGTAATGGCGATAAAAATGCTCAACAGTATGAAAAAAAGATATATTAACTATGAAAAAAGAACAGTCTGAGATAAAGAATGACATAACACAAAGAACACAGCAGATTAGGAGAAGCTGAAGATCAAATCAGTGAATTAGAAGACAGAGTTGACAATATCACTCAATTAGAGAACCAAAAAGAAAAAAACAGGAGGACAGCTTAAGGGAGCTGTGGGACCATGTGTAATGTAACAATATTAGAACAGCAGGTGTGTCAGAAGAAGCAGAAAGGGAGAGAGGAATAGAGAAGGTGTTTAAAGAAATAATAGTAGAAAACTTCCTTCACCTGGTAAATGAAAAGTCACACAAGTTCATGAGGCACAGAAAACTCCAAACAAGAAGAACCCAAACAGACCCATGCCCAGACACATCATAATTAAAATGCCAAAAATTAAAGACAAAGAGAGAATCTTAAAGGCAGCAAGAGAAAACTGTTACCTATAAACCAGTTCCCATAAGTCTGACACCTGATTTCTCATTAGAAACTCTACAGGCCAGAAGGTAATGGCATGAAGTACTAAAGATAATGGAAAGAAAGGATCTGAGACTACGAATAGATGGTCAAATAAATAGCTTCGCAGACATAAGGAGTTCATCACCACCAACCCAGCATTACAAGAAATGCCAAAGGGATTGCTGAGAAGAAGAAACAGAGAAACCTAGCCATACAGAATTAAAATGGCTATAAATAAGTACATCTCAATAATAACCCTAAATGTAAATGTGCTGGAGGCTAATTCCAGCAGGTCATAAATGCAAGAAGCTCATCAAAAGGGTGATGAACCATGGGGCTTCAGCAGAGCTGAAGATCTACATATTATTGCCTGCGGCTGGACAGCTGAGGGAAATTCCCCCAACCTGATAGTCTTTTACTGTTTACCAAAATTTACCTTTGATATGTATATGTGTTAATAAAAAGCTAGGGGTCCAAACATTCAGAGAGCTTAGTCACTACAGCTAAGCTTCTCCTGGCTCTCCAAAAATGCCTTACAAATTCATATTTATTTTCTAGTGTCTTCATGCATTTATGCAAAGCCCTTCTCCAGATTCCTGAACCCTAGTAGATGCTGAGAAAGATCCTGGCATTTATGGTGCCCAAGACAAGGATATCTCAAGAAGAAGATTTTGCCTGAGCAAAGAAAGAAGGACTCTTCAGCATAAATGGATTAAATGCTCAAATCAAAAGGTGTAGGGTAGCTGAATGGATAGGAAAACATGACAAACTATATACTGTCTACAAGATACCCACCTGAAAACAAAAGACATACACAGGATAAAAGTGAAGGGGTGGAAAACAATTTTCCATGCAAATGGAAAAGAAAAAAAAGTTGGAGTAGCAATACTCGTATCTGACAAAATAGACTTTAAATGAATCATGCTATGCAAAATATGCAAGTCAGAAAAAAATAAATATCATGATCTCACTCATCTGTGGAATATAACAAACAACATAAACTGATAGACAAAAATAGAGCCATATGAGGGAAAATATACTAGAATATAATATAATTAATCTTGATTAGCAGATTTTAATATTTCCTACAACTTTTGTGATATACTATTTAGTACAGTTTGGATAATATTATTATACTTAAATCCTTATATTCTTAAAATATTAATATTTATTGCATGTAATATTATTATATGTAAAACATTTTTCTTGAATGATTGATGTTTGAATGTAACATTATCATATTTAAAATTGTTTTTCTTGAAATAAAAAAGAAGAACCAAGACGGCAGCATAGGTAAACATCTAGGCTTTTGCCCCACACAACAATTTGAGAATACAACTAAAGGACAAAATGGACATTGTCCAGAACCACAGGAAGACTGGCTGACTGAAAGTTCTGAAACTAGAGGGACATAGAAGAGCACACAGATAATCAGAGCCTCTGCAAAGCCTAAGTAAGGTAGGAATCTTGTGCACGCGCCAAGAGCCATAGAGAACAGGGTGTCTGAATGCCTGGCAGGGGTGCTCTAGTGGAAAGGAGACACAAACTCCAGGCTGCGGTGAACCCAGTTCTGTTTGCACTCAAAACCCGGGGGACCCAGGCCCTTACTGGGAGACTCTGGAAGGCGGAGGGAATCCCAGGGGAAGAGCCAAAAGCAGAGCTCCAGAGGCATGTGCATGAGTGCACACAGAGGGGACGAACTGGGCTGCTGGAGGTGTCTAGCAGGAGAAAGGAGCTCCAGCAGTGTTGTGAGGCCAGAATCTTGGGGGAACAGCCCGAGGCGGGGCTCTGGGAGCATGCACTAGTGCTCACAGTGAGGGCGATCTGTTGACTGTGTGGCTGGTGTCTGGCAGAAGGGAGAAATGAGTTCCGACTGCATGGAACCCAGGTGCCAGGCAAAAAGCTGAGAAGGTCTGGAAGGTCTGGCGACAAGCAAAACTCGAGGGAGTCTTTCTTGCAGAGGTGCTTGCAGCAATTGTCTGAAGACACTAGGATCTGGTGATCTCATGGGGTAGGGCTGACTAGAAGCCAAGGCTGTCGGCTCCACCCTGAAACTCCGCCCCACCCAGAAACTCCACCCCATCCATGCTAAGCACATAGACTTTGGCAAATTTGCAAGTCTTGGCACATAAGGCTGTCTCCCAGCTGATCCTCACAGCCAGTTGGCCTAGAGGTCAATTCCTCCCAGTGATACCAACAACAATCAAGACTTATCTGCAACAAGGCTGTACACACAGTCCACAAAGGGGTGCACTAAGAGTGTACACCTCAGGTAACAGGGGAGGCTGAGATACCTAGCACACAAAGCTACCCTACCAAATCAGGAAGCAGTGAAAATAGAGAAAGAAAAAAATCGCAAATGAAAGAAATGGAGGAAAACAAACGACTGGATATAGAGTTCAAAACCATGGTTATAAGGTTTTTCAAGAGGCTCCTAGAAAAGACCTATAAGCTTAGAAAGAACCTCGAGAATATGAGCAAGACCCTCAAGGACATGAGCGAGACCCTCAAGGATATGAAAAAGGACCAACTAGAAATTAAACATACACTGACTGAAATAAAAAACATTTTACAGAAACCCAACAGCAGACTAGAGAAATGCAAGAATCAAGTGAAAGATATGAAATACCAAGAGGCCAAAAATACTCAACTGGAAAAGAAAAAAGAATCCAAAAATTAGAAGATAGTGTAAGAAGTCTCTGGGACAACTTCAAACGTACCAACATTGGAATTATGGGGGTGCCTTAAAAGAGAGAGAGCAAGATAATGAAAACTTAATTGAAGAAATAGTGACTGAAAACTTCCCCCACCTGGTGAAAGAAATAGACTTATAAGTCCAGGAAGCGCACAGAACCTCAAGCAAAAGGAATCCAAAGAGAACCACACCGAGACACATCATAATTAAAATGCCAAGAGCAAAAGAAAAAGAGAGAATATTAAAAGCAGCAGGAGAAAAACACTTAATTACCTACAAGCAGCACCCATTTGCTTGTCAGCTGATTTCTCAACAGAAACTATGCAGGTCAGATGGGAGTGGCAAGAAATTCTCAAAGTGATGAATACCAAGAACCTACAACCAAGATTACTCTACCCAGAAAAGCTATCATTCAGAATTTAAGGACAAATAAAGAGCTTCACAGATAAGAAGAAGCTAAAGGAGTTCATCAACACCAAACCAACATTATATGAAACTAGAGGCCCGGTGCACAAAATTCGTGCACGGGGGCAGGGGATGTTCCTTAGCTCAGCCTTCACCCACTCCTATCTGGGACCCCTCGAGAGATGTCCAACTGCCTGTTTAGGCCGGATCCTAGTAAGATCGGGTCTAAACGGGTAATTGGATATCCTTCTCACAATCCAGGACTGCTGGGTCCAAACTGCTCACCTGCCTGCCTCCCTGATTGCCCCTAACTGCTTCTTCCTGTCAGCCTGATCATCCTCTAACCACTACCCTGCCAGCTTAATTGATGTCTAACTGCTCCCCTGCCAGCCTGTTTGCCCCCAACTTCCCTTCTCTGCCTACCTGGTCACCCCTAACTGCTCCCCTGCAAGCTTGATCACCCTTAACTGCCTTCCCTTGTAGGCCTGGTCCCTCCCAACTGTCCTCCCTTGCAGGGCCTGGAACCTCCCAACGACCCTGGCCTTCTTGTGGTGGCCATCTTGTGTCCACATGGGGGCAGGATCTTTGACCACATGGGGGCAGCCCTCTTGTGTGTTGGAGTGATGGTCAATCGGCAAATTACTCTTTTATTGGATAGGATAGAGGCCTGGTGCATGGGTGAGAGCCAACTGGTTTGCCCTGAAGAGTGTCCCAGATCAGGGTGGGGGTTCCCTTGGGGCATGGGGTGGCCTGGGTGAGGGACCTGTGGAGGTTTGCAGGTTGGCCACGCCCCCCAGCGACCCAAGCAGAGGCCCTAGTATCTGGGATTAATTTATGTCTACAATTGAAACTTTGTAGCCTGGAGCAGAGCCAAGCCTTCTACTCACTCTGAGTCAGCAGCCATTTCTGTTTGAAACTTTGTAGCCTAGAGCAATGGTAGGCTGAAAGCTTGGCTTCTTCTGTTGCCAGGGAAACCCAAGCCTCTGTTCTCTCCAGCTCAGTGGCTGCTGTCATTTCTATATCTTTTATAAGGGAAAGATAGCCTAGAGTGGAGGCCTAGGCCGGCAATAGCAGGCAGAAAGCTTGGCTTCCTCTGTTGCCAGCGAAACCCAAGCCTTCCTCCTGCTCTCAGTGGTGGCAGCCATCTAGGTTTGGGCTTATTTGCATAATCTGCTCCCGATCGACTGGTGGGCATGGTTGGTGGGCGTGGTGATGGTACAGCCAAATTTGCATATTACTTTTTTATTAGATAGGATGCTGAAAGGTATTCTTTAAGAAGAAAAAAGAGAAAAAGGTGGCTGCTTCAAACTAGAACATGGATGGAACTGGAGAACATTATGCTAAGTGAAATAAGCCAGTCAAAGAAAGATAAGTATCACATTAACTCACTCATTTATGGAATATAATGAAAAACATAAACTGATGAACAAAAACAGATCCAGAGAGAGAGAAGCATTGACTGTCAAACTTCAGAGGGATGGTAGGGGAGGGTGAGGGGAAGGGGAAGAGATCAACCAAAGGACTTGTATGCATGCATATAAGCCTAATCAATGGACACAGCCACCAGGGGGGTGAGGGCATAAGTGGTGACGGGGGAGGAGGGGATGGGAAGGGGTAATGGGTGATGAGTACACAAATGTAATACCTTAATCAGTAAAGAAATTTTTTTAAAAAGATTAAAAAATGAAGTAGTTACAAACATATAATTTTACAAATGTCAATTTTGAAAAGGACTTCTGCTTTAGCCCATGAATAACTTCTATCTTTCAGATTTTACCTCCTGCCAAAAACAAGTAAAAAACAAAAAAAAAATAGGATATAACTCTTTTGAGACAATAGACAGAGGAAGCAATGTGAGTCATATATCTGTATTAGCTTTCTGCCTGCAGGCAGTTTCCAGGTGCAGGCAGCATAGTGAGGGGAACACAAATAGAGTGAGAAAACATAGGTTGATGTTTAGAGATACCATGAAAGCTAGAATTTAGAAAGCAGAGGATAAAACAAGAGAAAGAGCTCCAGAAATCTTCATAGGGGTATCCTAAAGTCTTTCAATAAAGAATAACATGAGCATATATAAGGTGAAATGCTACAGAACTAGGGGGCAGGGGGGGAGGCACCCCTTAAGGGAAAGAACAATTACTGGATACCCCATCAGACAAAAGATTTTTGACAGCTCTTACAAGGCTGAGTATTATCTATTCAGTTCCCAGAAGCCAGAGTGCAACAACCTTATTAAATATGCAGGGTGTCACGCACTGAATGGTGTGCCACAGTATTCAGATGTTGAAGCCCCAATTCTCATTGTGACTGTGTATGGGGATAGGCTTTTCAGGAGACACTTAAAGTTAAATAAGCTTATAAGGGTGGGACCCTAATCTTATAGGACTGTTGTCCTCATATATAAAAAGAGGAAAAGACCAGGAAGTACACAGAAAGACATCAGCTCATGCATTGAGAAAAGAGCATGTGAGGACACAACAGAGTGTGTCCATCTGCAAGCCAGAAAGAGAGGTCTCACCAGAAAGCAACTCTATCAGCATGTTCTTTTAGTTGTTGTTGTTTTGTTTTTGTTTTTTGTTAATCTTCACCCAAGGATATTAGAGAAAAAATCAATGTGAGAGAAACATTGATTCTTTGCCTCCTGCACAAACCCTGACCAGGGAGGAGCCTGCAACCAAGGTACATGCCCTTGACCAGAATCAAACCCAGAACCCTTTGGTCTGCAGGCGACACTCAATCCACTAAGCCAAATCGGCTAGGCTACTATCAGTATCTTGATCTTGGATTTCTAGGCTCTAGAACTGTGACAAAATCAATGTTATTTAAGTCATCCTAGACTGTAGTATTCTGTTATGGCAGCCCAAGCAGATCACTACACCAGGAGCCTATGGAATATCCAGAAAACACTATCCTCTATCCTCTAACTTCTACCCTCTATATTGAGAATGAACTAGTCATAGAGAATACATGTACCCATCCAAAAATGGCTTAAACTCAAGCCTTAAAGAAAAGAAGCAAAAGCAAAAGCAAGCCTTGAATAAAACTATACTTATTTGAAGTAATGCTCCTGTTTATCAGAGCAAAATATAGAACTTATTAAAGGAGTACAACAAAATCTAGATTCATCAATGAGAAATTTATAATGTGTACTATACAATAAAAAAATTACTAGACATTCCAAGAAGAAGGAAAATATAAACTTTACCCTGGAGAAAAATTGATCAATATAAATTATCCAAGGAATAACAAAGATAATGGAATTAAACCAGCTACAATAAATATTGTAAACATGCTCAAAATTTAAAACATAAATATAATGAAGAAATAACTGGAAGTATAAATACAATAAATGAGATGTCCAGAAATGAAAAGTACATTATCTTATCATGAAAATTTCACTGGACACAATTGTCAGCAAATTAAACAGGGGCAGGAAGCAGAGAAGAGAAGTAAACTGAAAGACAGAAATAGAAACTGTTCAAAATAAAGCAGAAATAAAATAAAATTTAGAACAATGAATAGAGTCTCACTATCCTATGGGACACTATGAAGCAAGTTAACGTATGTATTATTGGAATCTGGGGGGTGGGGTGATATAGGAGTGAAAAATAGAATATATACACACACATACATATATATGAAATGGCCAAAACATTTCCAAATTTGGTAAAATAAAAACCCATAGGCTCAGAAAGCTTAACAAATCCCAAGCATGATTAAAAAGTAACCTACACTGAGAACATCACAACTAAATTGCTGAGAACAAGTGATACAGAAAGGAAGGAAAAACACACTTAATATAGAGAACAAATATGAGAATGACTTCAGACTTCTGATTTTCAGAGAAAAGAAAATGAAGTAAATTTTTGAAATGCAGAAAGTATGCAAAATATCACCCTAGCATTCTGTAACCAGAGTAAATAACTTTTAAATCTAAAAGTGAAATGAAGAACGTTTGAGAAAAAAGCTAAGAAAACTCATAATTAGCAGACCTGAATCAGGGGGAAAATTGATAAAGGAAGTCCCATAGGCAGAAGAAAAATGATACCAGATGAAAATTCAAATTGACAGAAGGACAAGAAGAGCATAAAAAAGTGGCATGTGAGTAAACACACTATGCCTTCATCTCAAACCAAACAACGTATCTTCAGGTGAGGACCGAAAAGCAAACAAAATTCTGGTGCATCTTTAGTCATTTCAGCACATAACAATCACTTTCTAAGACATACTGTGTGGCTCAGGTGCTTGAAGTATCTCATGCACCAAACTGTTGCGGGTTTGAGTCCTGGTTGGGGCATGTACAGGAAGCAACCCAGGGATGTTTCTCTCTTTCTCCCTTGCTCTCTCTCTAAAATCAATAAAAACATACCCTCAGGTGAGAATTATTCTTTTTTTAAACCAGATGTATTGTGGGAATTATAAGTGCTAGAATTCTCAGAGTGCCAAAATAACCTTTACTAATAAAAGCCTATGTGGTCATCACGCACTCATGCCACGATGCCCTCACCCCGTAACACTCCTCACCAGGAAGCTTCGTGGTAGTGGGTGCGCATGGGTCAGTGGGGCTGCATGCATGGTGAGATGCACGTGGATGGGTGGGAACTTGATGCTGCACTTGTGGCAATGCTGGGGGGTCTCACGGCTCCATGCAGGGTGGAGGCAGCCTATCTCTTGCCCCAGCCTATCTCTTTGGGGCAATCCATCAAGGAGCCCTGAATGGGTGGGCAGGATCTACCTTTTTGGGGAGATTGATCATGGGGTTCCCATACTGTGAGAGGGCACAGGGCAGGCTGAGGAACACCCAATCCCTGAGTGCACGGATTTCATACGCCAGGCCTCTAGTAACATAATCCTATCTAATGAAAGAGTAATATGCAGATTGACCATCACTCCAACACACAATATGTTTAAAGATCCTGACCCATGTGGATGCAAGATGGCCACCACAAAATGACCAGTAGGGGAGGACAGATGGGAGGGACAAGGCCTGCAAGGAAGGGCAGTTGGGGACAATCAAGCATGCAGGAGAGGGCAGTGAGAGGTGACCAGGTTGGCAAAGAAAGGAAGTTGGGAGCACCCGCGCCTAGGGAAGGGCATTTGGGGGGGGATCCAGGCGTGCAGGGGAGAGTAATTGGGGGGGACCAGGCCTGCATGGGAGGGCAGTTAGGGATGATCAGGTCTGCAGGGGAGCAGATAGGCATCAATCAGGCTGGCACGGGAGTGGTTAGAGGGGTGATCAGGCTAGCAGGCAGAAGCAGTTAGGGGCAATCAGGAAGGCAGGCAGGTGAGCAGTTGGGAGCCAGCAGTCCTGGATTGTGAGAGGGATGTCTGACTGCCCATTTAGGCCCGATCCCGGTATGGTGAGGGTGCAGGCTGGGCAGAGGGACACCTCCTGTGCACGAATTTCATGCACTGGACCTCTAGTAATTAATAATAATAATAAATCATTAATATAGTGACATAACAAATCATTTCATAGAAAGAAACTGGGTTCCTTACTGCCTGCCAAAAGATAATCAGCTCTTTTCAAAGGACCTACATTCATTCAAATTATGTATTGAACACAAAGATGTTTTGGCCCCTGCTGACTTGGCAAGTCATCTCCTGCCACTCTTACCCCAACCTCCTCAACCAGTTCCATCAAGCCTCTTAACCCAGTAACATAATTTCACTTTATTGATGTTACCAATCTCCTTTACCCTCTCTAAATACTGTTCCCTCAACCTGGGGACACTTTCTTCCTGGAGAATTTGTCACCTCACTTCTTCCTTCCTTCACATAACGTTTTATTCTTTTTTAAAAATATATTTTATTGATTTTTTACAGAGTGGAAGGGAGAGGGATAGAAAGTCAGAAACATCGATGAGAGAGACATCGATCTGCTGCCTCTTGCACACCCCCTACTGGGGATGTGCCCGCAGCCAAGGTACATGCCCTTGCCAGAATCGAACCCAGGACCCTTCAGTCCGCAGTCCGACGCTCTATCCGCTGAGCCAAACCAGTCTCGGCACATTTTATTCTTTATTTTGCCCTCATCACATTTGCCTCACACAGTAATTATGTATTTGTAAATCTTTTTAATGTCATTCAATTCCAGTAGATGGGCAAGAAGAGCATCAAGTCTATTTTGTTCCTCTCCACATGTCTGGGAAGGATGCCTGGCACAGAGTAGGCACTCCACCTTTGTGAAATGAAGTAACAGCTACATTTGCACATGAAATCATGAATTTTTTTAAACAAGGAATGCCATTTCATCCTTAAATGAAACCCACGAACTGTGGTGGTATTTGGTATTATTTTACATGTCCTTGTGGGGCTTTTAAGTACACTGTACAGTATATTGAAATTGGTTCACTTAGCATTACATAGATTCCTAGTTGTGGTATGGAGAATCATTTAAAAGCACCCTATTACTTGTGATTATTTAGGGGTACCAGATGCATAAAAATTCTAATGTTTTCTCTAGAAAGAATAGTGTGCCACACACCTTTATGAACTTACAGTAGAAAATGGAGGCACTGAGTTATGATAAGATGTTATAAAATGGAAAGAAAAAGCAGTGCTGCCCGTGAAATCCATGTTCCAACATGATTGGAATATGCATTCCTCGGCACGGGGATGTAAATCTGTGTCACAACAGCTCCTCACTGTGGCCAGATTCAGAATTGTTTACCATTCCGTGGGAACGCGTGGTTTAAGGGCAATGCACCAACCATTTATTCAATAATAAATTGAAGACATTTGAATAGTTTCCTGAAAATAAATCTTAGTCCATAACATTATTAGTATCTCTTAATCAGCATGGCTTCTTATCATGCAGGCATGGTTTACTAAGGTTGTTTTACTAATGGTCCACCTCTCTCCCTTTCATCCTACTCAAATACATTATTTAGGGGGGAAAAAAAAGATGAAGCTATACTATATCCCTCTTTATTTTAACAATGTCTTCCTTTATTAATCATTATTATTTTTCCACAAAATTTATCTAGTATACAATAATCTGAGATGCTAATCTGAGGTAAGCTTAAATTTTATGGAGCTTTTTCAAAATTTTGTGCTATTAGATTAAATACCTAAGGTCTACTGTTTTCGTGTATACTCACTTCAAAATGCCTTTGTGCACAAGCCCCTTTTTCTATTATTGAGTGAAGAGATTTCCTAAATGAAGGACAAAGGGAGGAAAATCTAAATTTCCCAGTCCTCCTTGGTCAAACCTTTTGAACAACAACATTTTTGTTGTTGTTCAAGTAAAGGCTCAAAGCATCTTGCACTTGGGAATGAGTTTGACCACTTTGTTTAAAAAACATTAATCTATAATACATTTTTGATTGCCTTGTTTGTTAGTAATTTTACCATAAAACAGAAGGGGAGCATTTTGTTAGCTAAAATCATTCATTCATTCTTGTTTCATCCAACAATGACAATTGTCTATTAGATTCTATAGCTGGCACAGCAAAGACTTCCCCCGAGTGTGTACCCCCCAGGGGGAAGAGAGAATGTTATCACCATCTTTTGTTTCCTAATCAGCTCTTCACATAGTTCGATGTCCATTGTGGGAATCTAATAATATTCACAATGACTTTAAAAGGCAAGTAATGTTTTAACCATTTTATTATGTGTTGATCTTTGCAACTGCATAACTCTGAGTCATATATGGTGTATCTACAGATTATTGTGGCTTTTAATTATTCTCCTAATTTTTCTGGGACTTTCATTCCTCACGCAGCAAATGATGCATGTTAATTTTCTCTAAGGCCTTTTTCAGATTTAAGATTCTATGATGATTCTGCATGAGAAAATAATGATGGGGGAAAGGGAGAACACCTGTGATACTTTTAATAATAAAGATAAATTTAAAAATACAAATATAAAGTTTTATATCAAATGCCACGTATTTAGAATTTACTAAGACTTCTTCAAATAAATACTTTAAGGAAAGAAGCAACTGTGAATCTGTAACAATGTGAATTAGACAATACAAATGTAGATAAAGGACTTGAACACCTGGAATATCAAAATCATGTTATTATATCTGAGGGACTGGGTATGTTACGTGCTTAACAGTTGATTATTCTAATTAAAAACAAAATACAACACATAAACTAATTCCATTAATTCAATGGATGTAACTAAAATAGGCATTATCACTAAAATCATTGGAGCAAAGTTATTTTTAAAAGCTTAGGGCTTTGAAAGATGGCTCTGTCAATGGGAAAAAATGAAACTACACTGTTTCACTACACTTCATTTGTCCCGCAACTATTTCTGGAAACTACTGTTTGGTAAATGCCCTGAAGATGAGAAAGTCACTAAAAGAATCATAAAATAGGAAGGGAAGTCAGAAACAATCCGTCAAAGAATTGAAAACAAATGTCCCAGTTAATTAAAATTGCAAAATTTTATGTTTAAAAAACTTAGTTATAATCAGAACAAAATTACAGTTTTTAAACAACGCATCATGTTTTTTGGTGTTCTTGTCAAACCGCTCTCTCAGTAGGCAACAATGACCCGTGAAACATTACATTTAGTTTTAGTTCCCTCACCTCACTTCAGCATGATGCTGTGAGTCCCTTTCTTAGCAGTGCTTACACAACTCTCTGGTTCTTCTCTAGCATCCTAAAAAACATTCATTCCAAAGATCTATTTCCATTAATATTTTTTAATTCTTGCCTTAGGATGGAATCATAACTACAGTCATTTCTTGGTATCCAGTGGGGATTGGTTCCAGGATCCCCCGCAGATCTCAAAATCCTCAGATACCCAAATCCCTTAGTAGTATTTGCATATAATCTGTGCACATTTTCCCCCTTTGCTTTAAATCATCTCTAGATCAATTATAATACCTAATACAATGTTAATGCTGTGTGAATAGTTGTATTATTTAAGACATAATGACAAGGAGGAGAAAAATCATGTTTGGGACAGATACAACCATCGTAGGCCTAAGTACTTAGTAGACAATAACAACATAACATTTTTTTCAAATATTTTTAATCTGTGGTTAGTTTAATCTATATATGTCTGCTAGTATTATCATTGAGCAAATACATGGTTCTCAACTGCTTTCTCAATATCTCTTTAGGGAATATATAAAATTCAAGGTGTATAAAACTGAACTTTCTTTTCAAAACTAGTATGTTTTCCTGCTATTTCTGTTTCTATTAATGCCACAACTATTAAGACCTCTAGCCTGAAGTTATCTATTAATAGATGAAGTTATCTACTAATCTTACATACCATCTCCCCACCCCACCCTCAATCAGACTCTGACTTATCATTCTATTCTCAGTACTATTTATCATCCCCATCTTTTCTATCCCACTTCCAGTGCCAGCCTCCTAGCTACAGGTAAAATCTCCATCATCTGTTGCCTGGAATATTGCATTAAGTATCTTAAGTGTCTTCACATATCAGATTCATTTTTTTTTCATTCCAAGTCTTGATTAATTCTGTATCATTTTATTGTTTCTAAAGCACACATAAAATCTTATAACTCCCTGCTTATAAGCCTTAAATATCTCCCATTTTATATAAATAAAACAGAAAATCCTAATAATCAAAGCATTTCCTGAGGCATCCTAAATGGCATTCCTCCTGTTCCTATCTATCTCCATATTCAGGTGGGACCAGTCCTCCTAGTGTCAGGGCAGAAGCCCGAGCTGTTGTTTTACTCCCTGGTGCCCTTGTCACTTCCATCTCTGCCTTTCATCCCTTGGCTTCTTTGGACAAATTGTTATGTACCTTAATCCTCAAAAGTTGATCTCCACACAACCCCATAACTCTTATACTCCTTCAAAAAAAACCCACATATTTTGTAATATTTCAATTATAAATGAAGGCATAGAGGGAAATACAATCAACAAATAAATAATTAAAAACATAGGATCTCAGCGTACCGTTCCCCAAAGGAATTTTCCTCACTCTCTCATAGAGGTAACCATGACTATAACTAATATTTTCATTTATGTGCATTCTTTATAACTTTGCTTTATATTATATAATCCTATCTAATAAAAGAGTGAAATGCAAATTGACCATTACTCCAACACACAAGATGGCTACCTCCATGTAGTCAAAGATGGCTGCCCCCATGTTGACACAAGATGGCTCCCACAAGATGGCCAGCAGGGGAGGGCCATTGAGAGGGGCCAGGCCTGCGGGGAAGGGCAGATGGGGGACCCAGTCCTGCAAGGGAGAGCAGTTGGGGGTGGGGGACCAGGCCTACAGGGGAGGGCAATTAGGGGGACCAGGCCTGCAGAGGAGGGCAATTAGGGGCAAACAGGCTGGCAGGGGAGCAGTTAAACATCAATTAGGCTGGCAGGGGAGTGGTTAGGGGGTGATCAGGCTGGCAGGCAGAAGCAGTTAAGGGGCAATCAGAAAGACAGGCAGGCGAGCAGTTGGGAACCAGCAATCCTGGATTGTAGGATTGAGCCTAAACAGGCAGTCAGACATCCCTTGAGGGGTCCCAGAATGGAGAGGGTGCAGGCTGGGCTGAGGGACACACACCCCCGTGCACAAATTTCAGGCCTCTAGTACTAAATAATATACAATATTTTTTTTATTTTTCAAAATGCATTAAAGTGATATCATACTCTATATCTTATCCTATAACTTAGGAAATGTATGGGGTAAAAATTATTTGTTCAACATAGTCTTGATACATTTAAACCTAACTCATTTACTTTTAGTAATATAGAGTATTCCATCATCATAATATAACATTGTTTCATCCAGTCTCTGTGTTTATAGAAGTGTTTTCATTGTTTTTTACTATGATAAGTAATGTTGCTAAAATCATTTCTTTGTATGTATAATCCAGAAGGTTTTGTTTTGTTTGTTTGTTTGTTTGTTTATGTACATAAAATTTAAATTACTTAGTTGTAAGATTTGTTCCAATATTCTCTTCAAACATTGTTCCTGATACTCCATATTCTCACCCAAAGTTGGTATTTTCTGGATTGTTTCTTATTGTGGTTTTAATTTGCTCTCTCCAGATTATATATGAATTTCAACAAATTTGTCAGTCACTTGTCTTTCTTCTCTGAAAAATTACATTTTCATCTACTTACCAATATTTCAATCAAATTGTCTTTTCTTATATATATTTAAAAGATTTTTAAAATTCTGGATTCTAGACTTTGTCGTTCTTATACTTTCAAATATCTGCTCAACTTTGGTTTATCTTTGCAGTTTTTTATATTTTTACTGGATGATCAGTGAAATACCATCATAAGTAATATTTATTGTCTAATTATATAACTTTATGTATATGCAGTCAATTTTACATCTTTGCACCTTGTGGTATATGCTAGAAACTCTTGTCTAAGAAATACCTTTTGTCTTGTAGTCATGTGTTCTTCTTTATTTCTTCTAAGAAACAAACAAAAAAATGTTGCTTTTTTATTGGCTTGTCAAGGATTTTTATAGGAGTTGGAGTAGTAATTTGTTTCTATATGAATCGTCAGTGGTACTAATAACTTAAAAATTATTTTATCAAGTCTTTCTTTTTCCTTTAACTGGCCATTTAACCTATTTATATTTATTATAGCTACTAATATATTTACACATTACTAACATCTTATTTTGTGCTTTCTAATTTTTCTGCTTTTGAAATAAACTTTAACCTCATTTTCTGTTAACTTCATGTCACTCCTTCATTTATTTTCTAGAGATTGCAAGTCCAATTTATTTCAGCAGTCACCCTTAAAATTGTAGCATGAATAATTATATAAATTCTAGTTAATCAATATAATCAATATATCTCTACTCTCCTCCAGAATGGTTCAGTTGGTTGAGTGTCATCCTGTACACTGAAGGGTTGCTGGTTAGATTCCTGATAAGGGCACATGCTGGGTTGCAGTTGATCCTACAACCCAGCACCTACCCTTATGAGAGAGCAACCAATAGGTGTTTCTCTCATACATTAATGTCTCTCTCGCCCTCTCTCTTCTTCTCTAAACCTGTTCTTGAGTGAGAATTTAAAAAAGAAACAAACAGAATCCTAATGTCTTATTGGCCATATTTTTAGAAAAGAAACTCTATATAGTACTTGCTACTTCTTGTTTCGCTTGTACCTTAAACTTCCTAATTGTGTGTTTATTTGATTACATAATATCCCATAGATTGTAAATTTCTTTAGAATACACATCCATCCTCCTTATTTTTTCTCTTCTATAGTGCCTTTAAGCTAAAGAATATGGCATAAAGAAAATGACCAGAATAAATTTGCTGTACTGGAGAATATCAAACCTATCATGTGCCAAATTTTGGGTGATATGAAAATAAAATGAATTAATAGATTATGTTTCTGTCATTAAGGTATTACTCACTACAGTTACCTAGAGTAAAATATGTAGGACAGCAAGATGGGAAGAAGGAAACATACTTGGACAGAGGATAGGGAAATGTTGCAAGACAATAGGAAGAGGAAAACATATTTTTACAAAGGATAGAGGAATGTTTCAAGATAAGGGGGATACCACATGAGCTCTGACTTTTGAAACTGGTACTAGGTAGCAGAGTGACGAATGAAGAAAGCATAGGTCCTTTCTTCATTTGTCACTCTGCTACCTAGTACCAGTTTCAAAATTAATGAAGGGTCCAATTCGAAAGGATCACATTCAGACAAAGAATTGCAGCATATATAAACTGAAGACAAAGGGACACAAGACAGAATTTTTTCCCCCATGAGAGAGACAGAGAGAGAGAGTGCGCAGCTTTTCCTCTTTGGAAACCCCTCCCCAGAGAATTCCCCTTTTGTGGAACACTCCCCAGGGAGAGTTTGTATATGCTTCCAATAAACTTCCACGATTTTATTAAAGAAGCCTTTTAGTCCATGAATTTATTCTTCAAACTTTGTAGGACAAGGACCCACAGAAGAATCTGTACCCAAACCCCACATTTCAATAACAGCAGAATTTACAATAACTAAGGTCTGGAAACAGCCCAAGTGTCCATTGTAGACAAACAGATAAAAAGTTGTGGTACATTAATGCCATGGAATACTATGCAGCAGTAAAAAAGAAGAGTCTCTTACTCTTTGTGACAGCAGGGAGGGACCTGGAGAGTATCATATTAAGTGCAATAAGTCAGTCAGAGAAGGACAAGTATCACATGATCACGTTTACATGTAGACTCTAAGTAACAAAATAAACTGACAAACAGGGTGGATCCAGAGACATGGAAGCATGGAACAGAGTGCAGAATCTCAGAGCGAAGGCGGAGATGAGTGGGTGCCTAGGAGGTAATCAACCAAAGACCTTGTATGCATATATGTTTAACCCTTGGACTCAGACAATAGGGTGATGAAGGCCAGGGTGAGGGGTGAAGGTGGGCTGAAGGGGGTCAATAGGGAGAAAAGGGGAATATATGTGATTCTTTCAACAATAAAGTTTTTTTTAAAAGAACAAAATATTTAACACTAAAAATATATATGAAGGCAATGTCTACATGGAGTTGGAAGTAGTGCAAGAGTGAATTATGTAGCAATAGTGAAGGCCAGGGCAGGGGTGGTGGGAGCAAAGGGGAGGGAGGAAATGGGGGACATCTGAAATAGTATCAACAATAAAAAATAAAATAATTAGATTAAATAAAAATTTATAAAAGAGAGAGTAGACCTGTGGGGCGCGGGTCTAAGCCATCAGCCAGACATCTGTCAAGGGCTCCTGGACAGCAAGAAGGCACAGGCTGGGCTGAGGACCCTCTCCCCCACCACCTTACCCGCCCCCTGCTCTGAGTGCATAAATTTCATGCACCAGGCCTCTAGTATATGTATAAATGTCTTAAGAGATGCTATTGAAATGCTAAATACCAGCTGATGCTATGCCTTCACCACCAACTTTCAGGTCATTGTAATATAACAAATAACCCTAACTTTTTGGTTGTTTTTTAAGAATTAGGGAGTGAGATCCTGGAGTTCCTGATATCTGACTTTGTTTTTCCCATCTCCACTCCACCTCTAGCACCTGACTAAATCACCAGTCCTGGGTTTTATATAATCATTTCACATTCTGCAAACAATATAAAATCATTTTCCTCTACTCCTACCCAATAGAACTTCTTTCTGGAAGAATCCTCCTTTGAAATATTAAAGAAATGCCAGAGAATCTCAGGGACCCGATTTCAAGTTTTTGCTCAACAACTTAACAGCTTTGTGACTTTAAGCAAGATGCTGGACTTATTATACATTTCCTCATCTGTAAAGTAGGTACAATATCAGTGTCCACTCCTTGGGCTACTGTGAAGATGAAATGAGCTAACATGCAAAAGCCTTAACACAGTGTTTGGCACAAAACCAGCCCTCAAAATGTGTTTCCTTAATTATTATTTCCTAAACCCATTTACTTTCAGCACCGTCCGGTGATTGAATGTCTTTGTCTCAGTTATTTAAATGAGGTCATTTTCTGGGCACAACAATTTGTACAAAAGAGAAAAAGGCCTTATGATTTGCCCAACTTTGAAATCAATTGTAGATAAAGAGAATGATAGCCATTTATCTTTGTGGTGAATACCAGATGCACACAGATTAAAATTAAAGAGACTTCTCCAGGAGAGAGAGAGAGAGAGAGAGAGAGAGAGAGAGAGAGAGAGAGAGAGAGAGAGTCATGTGGCTATCCAGGTGAGGTAGAGCAGATAACAAGAACACAGCCTGGAGTCAAGCATGGTCACAGGTTTAAGGAACATCATAGAGCCCAATGGCAAGAATGAGATGGACTAGTGGGAAATGAGAAGTAGCCAGTGGCACAAAGCCTTAGAGGTCATTATAAGAAATTTGGATTATACCCTAAAGACCATGCAAAGACAAGTAGTGTGATATAATTTAAAAAAGAAAAACAGAATCTGTAGGATGAGAATGAATAAGGGCAAGGTAGAGGGAAGCAGTCAGACCAGTTAGGAAGCTATGTGCAGTAAATCAGGTGAGAGTGATGGTACCTTAGACCAGGATGGTAGCAGTGGAGGTTATGAGAACTAATCAGACTCAAAATATTGTCTGTAGGAAGAGTCGACAGAATTTTTTGATAGCCAGACAAAGAGACGAATCAATGATGACTTCAAAGTTTCTGGCCTGAGCACCTGGAGCATGGCCTTACAATGAATTAAGATGAAGGAAACTACAGGAGGAATAGAGTTAGGGTAGGAGTGATGTGAGAAAGACCAGGAGTTTCTTTTTTTGAATATGCTAATTTGAGATATTTATTAGATATCTAAGTGGAAATATAGTTTGGAGTTGATGATGAAATGGTAACACTTGAATTTCTCAAGAATTTCTCTAAAAATTGTCAAGCATGCCTTTAACATAGCCACAGCAATCCTGAGAAAGAAGAACAAAGTTAGAGGGATCCCAGTACCAGATATCAAGCTGTATTACAAAGCCACTGTTCTCAAAACTGCCTGGTCCTGGCACAAGAACAGACATATAGACCAATGGAACAGAACAGAGAACCCAGAGATAAACCCAAACCATTATGCTCAATTAATATTTGACGAAGGAGGCAAAAGCATACAATGAAATTAAGACAGTCTCTTCAATAAATGGGGTTCATAAAATTGGACATGTACATGCAAAAAAATGAAACTAGGCCACCAACTTATACCATACACTAAAATAAACTCAAAATGAATAAAATACTTAAACATAAGACAGGAAACCCTAAAAATATTAAAAGAATCCATAGGCAGCAAAATATCAGACGTATCTCATAGTAATATCTTTACCGATACCTCTCCTAGGACAATGGAAACTAAGGAGAAAATAAACAAAATGGGACTACATTAAAATAAAAAGCTTCTGCACAGCAAGAAACTATTAACAAAACAATAAGAAAGCCACTGCATAGGAGAACATATTTGCTAATGTGACATCTGATAAGGGTTTGACTCTCCAAAATTTATAGGGAACTCATACAACTTAAAAGGAAGATAAACAACCCAGTCAAAAAAGTGGCAAAGGACCTAACCACTTTTCAAAAGTGGACATAGAGAAGGTCAAGAGACATATGAAAACATGCTCAAAGTCACTAATCATCTGAGAGATGCAAATCAAAATAACAATGAGGTACCATCACACATCTGTCAGAATGGCTATCATCAACAAATCAACCAATGACAAGTGCTGGAGAAGATGTGGGAAAAAAAGAAACCCTCTTGCACTATTGGTGGGAATGCAGACTGGTACAACCACTGTGGAAAACAATATGACATTTCCTCAAAAAAACTAAATATGGAACTCCCATTTGACCCAGTAATCCCACTTCTAAGAATATATCCCAAGAAATCAGAAACACTCATCAGAAAGGATATATGCATCCCTATGTTCATAGCAGCACATTTACAATAGCTAAGATTTGGAAACAGCCAAAGTGCCCATCAGCAGATGAGTGGTTTAGAAAACTGTGGTACATCTACACAATGGAATATTACACTGCTATTAAAAAACAACAACAACAACAACAAAAAACTCTTACCATTTGCAACAGCATGGGAAGACCTGGATGGAGAGCATTATTCTAAGTGAAATAAGTCAGTTGGAGAAGACAAATGTCACCTGATTCTACTCATTTGTAGATGTAGTCCCATTTGTTTATTTGCTCCTTAGTTTACATTGTCCTAGGAGAGGTATCAGTAAAAATATTGCTATGAGATATGTCTGATATTTGATCTTACTCATTTGTAATGAGCAAAATAAACTGATGAGCAAAAATAGAGCCAGAGTCTTTGAAGCATCAAACAGACTACCCAACCTAAGAGGAAAGGCAGGGGGTAAGAGGATAAGAGATCAACCAAAGGGCTTGTATGCATTCATATAAGCATAACCAATGGACACAAACAATAGGGAGAGTGAAGGCCTGTGCTGGAAGGTGGGAGTGGGTGGGGAGAGGTCAATGGGGAGAAAAGGAGATACAGGTAATACCCTGTTTCCCCGAAAGACATCCCCCCAAAATAAGACCTACTTCCAGTTTTGCCTCTCGCTGTAATATAAGGCATCTCCCCGAAAATAAGACCTCCCCATAATATTTTTATTTTTGAAACTGAAAAAGCCTGGGCCACACAAGCAGTTATAAGGAAGTGGGTCGATGTAATGCTGCTGCTTGTTATGCGAGGGAGCCAAAGAGGTCTGCTAGTCTTGGATGCAGCCAGCACTCACTGTACTAAAGACATGAAGAAATTTCTTCACAAAAGAAAAATAGATCAAATAATGATTCCAGCAGGAATGACAGCCTATCTCCAGTCTCTTGATATTGCAATAAACAAGCAATTCAAGGACAATCTGTGCATGGAAATTAATGGCTACATTGAAAATAGAATGGAGAGAAATCAGTGTGGAAACTTTGTGAAACCTAAACTGCAAGAGGTTGTGACCTGGGTGAAGAATTCATGAGAGAAAATCACTGACAGTTGCATTGCAAATGCACTATGAGCAGGCTACCTTGACAAGAAGTACTCATTTAAGGACAGTGCTATTGCTAAACATGAGAGATTTGGTCCACTGATTCTGAAAGAAATGGAGTCACAAGAAATCCACCAGGAAATTCAGGGTTTGGATTGTTATGATGATGTTCCAGAAGATGATGACATGACTGTCATTGAATAAGTCTTACTTTGTGTTCATACCAGTAAATACAGTATCAGTAAATGTACCATAGATTGTTGTACATAGAAATAATGGTAGTAACAAGAAATTCTTGATATCATAGGATTCACAGTTTGTCTGGTTATGCTGGTTTGTGATGACAACTACTACCGTACCGTATACAGGTAATAAATTTCCTTTTTTGTTGTTTGTTTAACAATACATGTGTACCGTATTCTTCTTCATGGAAAAATAAGACATCCCCTGAAAATAAGACCTAGCACATCTTTGGGAGCAAAAATTAATATAAGTCACTGTCTTATTTTCGGGGAAACAGAGTACTTTCAACAATAAAGAATTTAAACATAAATATAACATGTTTTTGGAGATTCCAACCAAAGGTATAAATTTGAAAATTATGAGCACAAAGATGTTATTTAGTGCCATGAGAATGGCTGAGACCACCAGAGTATGATGTTTGGTACTGAAGAAACCTAAGAACTGAGTTGCGTCCCTCCAATGTTAATAGATCAGGGAAATGAGGAATTAATATGGGAAATAGAGAAACAGTGACCAGTTAGATACAAAGAAGACAAAAGATGGGTAGTGTCCTAAGGGCAACTTGAAGAAAGTGTTTCAAGGAGGAAAGAGTGAGCGGCCCATCTGATCCAGTGTGTCCTTTACAGTCACTGTTTCCTTGTTAATTATTTTTGTCTGGAGGATCTATCCATTGAAGTCAGCAGGGTGTTAAAGTCCCCAACACTGACTGTATCATTATTGATCTCTCTCTTGAAGTCCTCTAGAAGTGGTTTCATATATTTAGGTGTTCCTATATTAGGTGCATATATGTTTACCAGAGTTATTACAGCTTGTTGAATCGATCCCTTTAATATTATGTAGTTACCTTATATAGGTTGGTTTGTGATGGCCTTCATTTTGAAGTCAATTTTGTCAGATATGAGTATTGCTACCCAGCTTGTTTTTCTTTTCCATTTGCATGGAAATTTTTTTTTCATCCCTTCTCTCTCAAACTGTGTAAGTCTTTTGTTTTGAGGTGAGTCTCTTGTAGACAGTATATAGTTGGGTCACGTTTTTGTATCCATAGTTATCCTGTCTTTTGATGGGAGCATTTAATCCATTTACATTTAAGGTTATTATTGATAGGTACTTATTTATTGCCATTTTTATGTTGTATGCCTAGGTTTCTCTCTCTATTTCTTCTTCTCATTACAGCAGTCCCTTTAGCATTTCTTGTAACACTGGCTTGGAGTGATGACATCCTTTAGCCTTTTTTGCCCAGGAAGCTCTTTATTTCGTTGTCTATTTTGAATGATAGCCTTTCTGGATATATTAATCTTAGTTTCAGATCCTTGCTTTTCAATACCTTGAGTACTTCATGCCATTCCTTTCTGATCTATAGAGTTTCTAATGAGAAATCAGATGACAGTCTTATGGGAACTTCTTTATAGGTAACAATTTTCTTTTCTCTTGCTGCCATTAAGATTCTCTCTTTTTCTTTAATTTTTGGCACTTTAATTATGATGTGTCTGGGTATGGGTCTATTGGTTCTTCTTGCTTGGGACTCTCTGTGCCTCTTGAACTTGTGTGACTTTTTTCCTTCACCAGGTTAGGTATTTCTTCAAACATGTTCTCTATCCCTTGCTCACTTTCTGCCTCTTCTGGTACACCTACTATGCAAATATTGTTACATTTCACAATATTTAAGCTGTCCTCCTGATTTTTAATTTTTTCTTTTTTGTTCTCTGATTGATTTTTTTCTACCATGTCTTCTAATTCACTGATCTGATCCTCAGCTTCCCCTAATCTGCTGTGTATCCTTCCAATGTGATCTTTATTTGTGCTATGTCATTCTTTAGTTCTGTTTTCATTGTCGTTTCTCATGCTGCTGAGCATCTTTACCACCACTATTCTGAAGACTATATCACATGAATTTCTTATCTCCATTTCATTTATCTCTTTTTCTGAAGAATTCTTTTTTCTCTTATTTGCAGGTTGTTTCTTTAATATATATATATATATCTGTTTCTTTAATATATATATATATATATATATATAAACCATTCTTAGCTCAAGGTGCTATATAAAAACAGATGTTGGACAGGCCCTGACTCTTGGACAATATTTAGTTTGCCAACCTCTGTTCTACTTGAATCTAAGTCTTGCTCTTTACTTACAGTTCATTCTACCTCTGCAAATGCCTCCAGTTTGTTAGTACTAATTGTGCTTTTTCTTATTATATATATATAATGTATATATTTCAAAGAGGAAAGGAGAGGGAGAGAGATAGAAACTTCAATGATGAGAGAATCATCTACAACTGCCTTCTGCATGACCCCCACTGGGGATTGAGCCTGCAACCCAGGGATGTGTCCTTGATTGGAATCAAACCTGGGATCCCTTAGTCCACAGGCTGACACTTTATCCACTAAGTCAAACTGGCTAGGGCCAGAATAAATTCTTAATGAGCAAATGCTTTGATAGATGAATAAGTTGACGTTGCACTCAAGAGGAGACCTAGTAATTGGTTGGTTAATTTCACATTGTGAGTAGCATCTTATTATTTATACTAGAGGCCCAGTGCACAGGGGGATGACCCTCAGCCTAGCCTGCACCCTCTCCAACCTGAGACCCCTCGGGGGATGTCTGACTGATGGTTTAGGCCCGACATACCTCTCACAATCCGGGACTGCTGGCTCCTAACAACTTGCCTGCCTGCCAGCCTGATTGCCCCCTATTCACTCCCCAGCAAGCCTGATTGATGCCAAATTGATCCCCTGATGGCCTAATCAACCCCAACTGCTCTCCCCTCTCATCCCCCCACTGGCCTGATTGCCCCCAACTGTCATCTCCTGCTGGCCTGGTCACCCCCAGCTGCCCTTCCCTTCAGGCTTGGTCACCTCCAACTGTGCTCCCCTGGAGGCCTGGTCACCCCTATCTGCCCTTTCCTGTAGGCTGGTTACCCCAATTGCCCTCCCCTACTGGCCATCTTGTGGCAGCCATCTTGTGACAACATGAAGGCGGCCATCATATGGCAGACATCTTGTAATAATGTCATGCATGATGCCACCTAGGCTTTTATTATATAGGATAATTCCATTTAACAGAATTTGGTCAAATCATGTATACTAGCCATCAGATAAAGTCCAGATTAAAAGACCCTTAAAATCATATTGCTATTACTAATAAATATTAATATTTTATCTGTTCCTTTCCTTTCATTCCCAAGTTACCACTGAGCTCCAGATACATGCTGCCTTCATGTTGATACCATTGCTGTAATCTTTGAACTTCTTTACCCCAGTTGTTAATACTGTGTTCTAGTCTATTTCACACACTGCTGCCACGTTAATCTTTCTAAAGAGCACTGTGACAATCATTCTCTGGCTCTGAAAGCTGCTGAGGCATCTCAATGCCTAACATGAAGTCTTTCAAGCTGGCCCTAATCCACTTCTACTTCGGCTCTTCTTCTATTACTCTTCCTTCCATCATGGCACACCATCACCACTGAGTCTTTGTGGATGTCATCAATCCTGGCTATAAAATTGCTCTACATCAGAGATAGGCAAAGTTTTTGTTTTAAAAGTCAACTAAGTAGTTTAGGCTTTGCAAGCCTTATGTTATGGTCTTGGTCACAACTGCTCAACTCTGTCCTGTAGAGCCAAAACGGCCAACAGTAAATGAATGAGCACGCATGTGTTCCAAAAATGTTTGAATTTCCTATAGCTTTCATGTTACCAAATTCTATTCTTTTTATATTTATTCAATCTTTTAAAAATATTAAAACCATTCTTAGCTCAAGGTGCTATATAAAAACAGATGTTGGACAGGCCCTGACTCTTGGACAATATTTAGTTTGCCAACCTCTGTTCTACTTGAATCTAAGTCTTGCTCTTTACTTACAGTTCATTCTACCTCTGCAAATGCCTCCAGTTTGTTAGTACTAATTGTGCTTTTTCTTATTAAATTTCCTCCTGTTTATATAAAAATATTGACCATATTCTATATCTGTGTAACCCTAATGCCACATAAAAAATAAAAACCTGTTATTTAAAAAACTGTATATGTAGCTTATTTCTTCAATCTTAAGATATTTCCTCATTCCCTTCTTCCCACCAACACACACATATTTAATGCTGCTGACATTGGGTTTTTTTCTTTATATATCTACTTGGGGCCCAGTGAACAAATTCATGCACCTTGAAAAGGAACTGTGAGCCATGAGGCTGTGGTGGGCACAGGGATGGGTCTCGGCTCATCCTCCATGCTCCCGCCTAGCCCCTCCCAATATGGCCCCCAGTCCCCTGTCTGCTGGCAGTCCCTCTCATGCCGCCACCACTCCCACATGCTGATGGCACTGGTTCCCCTCGCATTCGCTGACAGTGCAGAGCAATTGGGGCCAGTGCCAGCAGGAAGTGCAAGTGGGCCAGCACCGTCAGTAGGTGCCTCAGGTGGCCGTTGACCCAATTGCCCCTCAGGATCCAGGGGGAGGCAGAGAAGCCCTCAGGGGTGATCAGGGCCAGCAGCCACCACTTGCACCCTCTGATGGCAATGAACATTTGGGACCAGTGCCTGGTGCCAATGTGGGTGAGAGCAGGGCTACAGTGGGTGTAAGTGGGGCTGACACTGGTAGCAGGGCAAGAAGTGGTTGCCAGCCCTGATCAGCCCTCAGGAGCAGGGGAAGGTGGAGAAGTTCTGAGGGGCAATGGGGGCCAGCAGCCACCACTTACATCCCCTGATGGCACTGAGCGAGCCGGGCCAGTGCCAGCCGTAAGTGTGAGCACCAGGCAGGACCATGGCGTGCAGGAGCAACAAATTTTCAGTAACCACCAGCGACTTGCCCTGATAACAGAGACTGGCACCCTAACTTGGTCTGGCAGCCCCGCTCACCTGGTCCACCATCCCATCATGGTCAACTCCCCCCATGTTCTGTACTCTGCTGCCTGCTGCCCAATGCCCACCATGTTCCGTGTGCACACCCCTGGTGGTCAGCGCATGTCACAGCAACCAGTTGTTCAGTTGTTCTGCTGTTTAGTCTATTTACATATTAGCCTTTTATTATATGGGATTGAGCATGATAATTCTTAGCACTAAAAATAATTAAATTGATGCTGTAGCTTATAATCAATGAAATCGTACAATAAGACAAATCAGGACACTTTGTTTCTAATCAGAAAAAAAAAACTCAACTTTTTTTGTTTTGATTTCTGGCTTATGGTATAATGACAACAGCTTCCTAGATCTTGGGATATGGTTTTGATTGGAAATATTCTATGAAGTTCTGACTTTGTCCTAATTTTAGTTTCAGAAAATATTACTACATATCTAAAACTGAGTGAAAGTGGTTTTCTTCCTAAACATTATCTATCCGAGCTAATGAACTGAAGATCAAGTTAAACAATGTAAAGTCCTGCTCGTCAAACTTGTTTGCGTGCTTATCCTCTAGAGAACATTTATAAACTATCCCCTCACAGATTTTGAGTTGACATCTGAAATATTTCATTACATTAGTAGGTAGTTAAAAAAGAGTCATTTCCATCTTTTAAAATAAAAGTGTTAAATAACTCTTTAAAATATAACAAACTTCATTGAATTCTATCTATTTAAATATTTATAAATAAGCTCCTTTTATAGTTATAAATTTCACTTGCAAAACTTAAGTTTCTACTTTTATTCCAGTTGTCCCAAAGAATTTTATCCCAAGTGATATGTTTTATGCTTAAAATAGTTATTGATTACAACACTTCTATGCAAGAAAATTTAAAAATATGTGCTAAAATTTTCCTCTGGATTGAACTATAATTTTTAGTATTATATTATTTATCAAAACATTTATCACATATTTTGCTGGAAATCTTAATTTCATTAAATTATAACACCCAATATTTTAAACATATACCTAGGTAAGATTTGCACATTATAGTTTATGTAAATTTTACATCGAAAGGAAAAAAATATTTATTTTTAGTGAGTGACTTGTCAAATGAAAGCATAATTTTCTTTTTCTTTAATTTGTGGAAACTGAATCATTTTAAAGAAAGTTTAGCAGCCACCTGACTTGAAAAACTTTTGCTGAACAGTACTAAACTGATTCCCTTTCACTACATCAACCCCAATAATTCAAAATTCTCTGTGTTTAGCACTCAAGAGGTTTTGCCATCACCAGGCATTGCACTACAGTGAGGTTCAGAAGGGGCAAGAAGATCTCTCTCTTTTGTAAAGTGGGAAAATAGTAACTATAAAAGGAAGGTTGAAAAAATGTTAAGAGTGCTAGACCACAGGCATAGTCAAGTTTGTTTAGGGAGAAGAAATGAGATTGGGGCTAAGGAAATTGCCATAAGTCTTTATACCAGCTTAAATTTTCATAAGTCTTTAAGTACCCCTAGAAGTACAAGTTTTCCAGCTCGAAGTCCACTGTATTACAAAGCCAATCTATGACACAGATATAAAACACTCAGAGAAAAGTCTTGGCCACCAGATGTCACTAAAATTCCACATTCTAATTTAAGATGCTATCACAAGCTTCTTTCCTTCAAAACAATTGGCAGCAAGCGGCATTTGGGTTCCAAAAAGCGGAGGATAGTTTCCTCAATACCTTCTTGATTTTAAAATTTTAAAGAAAATGTGATAGGCAAAGAAATGCAAGGTGATTTTGCAATAGTATGTCATGCTATTTGGGCCTTCAAAATATGTTTCTAGCAATGTGTAGTCCAATAAACATGTTTAAATGAATTAAAATTTAATATTTTAAAGTAGGCATTCTAAAATGGAACAACTTGCAAAAGTGTACTTGTTTATTCATCTACAAAGTTCTATGCATTCCCTAAAAGCTTTTGTAATTCAAGTTCACTTAGTCTTGAAAAATTAGCTATTGCTGTTATTCAAGAGTGGTGAAAATTTATATCATTCACTATAGTTTACATACCTTGAGAACTTGTTTATTGGGATGCAACTTTTATTATGGGTAAAAATTAAACTCATCACCATGCAAAGTCTAGCAATAGGCCAGAGTATTTTTTTAGATATATTTTTGTTTACTTCAGAGAGGGTGGGATAGAATATCAATGATGAGAATCATCAGTGGGCGGCCTCCTGGATGCCCCCTACAGGGAATGAGCCTACAAGTTAGGTTTGCACCCTGACTGGGCATCC
Source organism: Antrozous pallidus (assembly GCA_027563665.1). NCBI lineage: Eukaryota > Metazoa > Chordata > Mammalia > Chiroptera > Vespertilionidae > Antrozous > Antrozous pallidus. The sequence continues at coordinate 92,030,554 of CM050514.1, forward strand.
AACCAAATCAGACTGTTGACCTCTTGGTTGATGCTCAATCACTGAGCAATACCGGCCAGGCTGGGCGAGACTTTATATATATATATATATATATATATATATATATATATATATATATATATATATATATATATCAGACAGGAAGGGAGAGGGAGAGAGAGATAGAAACATCAATGATGAGAGAGAATCATTGATTGGCTGCCTCCTGCACACCCGCTCCTGGGGATGGAGCCCGCAACCCAGCGTGTGCCGTTGACCACAATTGAACCTGGGACCCTTCTGTCCACAGGCCAATGCTCAATCCACTGAACCAGACCAGCAAGGACCAGATGTATTTTAAAGGTGCGTGTGACCAACACTGAGACTTTGCCCAACGTGCCAGTCGAAGAGCTTCAAAAGTTTCAGGCTCACCATGACCAGCCTATAAAAGGAAGATCATAGCCAGCCATCTGGATATAGTGAAGAAATATGACATATTTGTGTATTTATTAACTATGATAACAAACAGAAGCTTTCGTTTGGTTAGGAAATAACAAAGAATATAAAAATTATTTTAGGAGACTCCCAATATATTGTACAAAACAGGCCACTGCTCTACATACTTCTAAAAGTGTCTACTGGTTAAGTGACATGTGCTTTGTCATTGTAATTCATAGAATTCATGAACAAAGGAAACATTTTTTAAAAAGTATTTTTCAATCCAGTACTGAAAAATGTTTCAAATAAAGCCTTATTTGGGTGGGAGTAAAAGGACAGAGTGAAATGATCTCTGACAAATTGCCAAAATACCAGGATTATAAAAGGACCGAAAATAAGGGCATTGAATGCTTGCTAAATAATGCCGGTGATGTGGTTCAGTGAAATTGCATATGTAAAAAGATGATTACTACTTTAAGAAAAAAAGTCAGGTCAGCATAGGCTTTTAGTGTTCAAATTGTTAAACCTCTCTAGGAATCCTATGTAATAAAAGAGTAATATGCAAATTAACCATACCTCTGATCAAGCCACACCCACAGCCATGCCCACCAACCAATCAGGAACAAATTATGCAAATAAACCCCAACCAAGATGGCTGCTGCCACTGACAGCAGGAGGGAGGCTTGGGTTTCCCTGGCAATGGAGGAAGCCAAGCTTTCCTCCTACCATTGCTGGCCTAGGTCTCCACTCAATGCTACAAAGTTTCAATTATAGAAGACACATAATCCCAACAGAAATGGCGGCAGCCACAGAGCTGAAGAGAACAGAGGCTAGGGTTTCCAGACTGATGGAGGAAACCAAACTTCTGCAGCCCTAGTGCCTAGGCCTCCACTCTAGGCTACAAAGTTTCAAACAGAAATGGCTGTTGCCACAGAGCGAGCAGAAGGCTTGGCTCTGCTCCAGGCTACAAAGTTTCAATTGTAGACATAGATTAATCCCAGACACCAGGGCCTCCACTTGGGTTGCTGGGGGGAAGAGGGGGACATGGCCAGCCTGCAAACCATCATAGGGCCCTCACCCAGGCCACCCCACATCCCAAGGGAACCCCACCCTGACCAGGGCACCCTTCAGGGCAAACCAGCTGGTCCCCTCCCATGCACCAGGGCTCTGTCCTACCCTGTTTCCCCGAAAGTAAGACATCCTTCCAAAATAAGACGTATTTCCAGTTTTGCCTCTTGCTGTAATATAAGGCATCCCCCGAAAATAAGACCTCCCAATAATATTTTTATTCTTGAAACTGAAAAAGCATGGGCCACACAAGCAGTTATAAGGAAGTGGGTCAATGTAATGCTGCTGCTTGTTATGCGAGGGAGCCAAAGAGGTCTGCTAATCTGGGATGCAGCCAGCACTCACAGCGCTAAAGACATGAAGAAATTTCTTCACAAAAGAAAAATAGATCAAATAATGAATCCTGCAGGAATGACAGCCTATCTCCAGACTCTTGATATTGCAATAAGTAAGCCATTCAAGGACAATTTGCGCATGGAAATTAATGACTACATTGAAAATAGAATGGAGAGAAATCAGGGTGGAAACTTTGTGAAACCTAAACTGCAAGAGGTTGTGACTTGGGTGAAGAATTCATGAGAGAAAATCACTGACAGTTGCATTGCAAATGCACTACAAGCAGGCTACCTTGACAAGAAGTACTCATTTAAGGACAGTGCTATTGCTAAACATGAGAGATTTGGTCCACTGATTCTGAAAGAAATGGAGTCACAGGAAATTCACCAGGAAATTCAGGGTTTGGACTGTTATGATGATGTTCCAGAAGATGATGACATGACTGTCACTGAATAAATCTTACTTTGTGTTCATACCAGTAAATATCAGTATCACTAAATGTACCATAGATTGTTGTACATGGAAATAATGGTAATATCAAGGATTCACAGTTTGTCATGACAACTACTGGTTTGTGATGACATCTACTACCATACTGTATACAGGTAATAAATTTCCCTTTTTTTGTTCAACAATAAATGTGTACTGTATTCTTCTTCATAGAAAAATAAGACATCCCCTGAAAATAAGACCTAGCGCATCTTTGGGAGCAAAAATTAATATAAGACACTGTCTTAATTTTGGGGAAACAGGGAATCTAATAAAAGAGTAATACACAGATTGACCATCACTCCAACACACTAGAGGGCTGCCCCCATGTGGTCAAAGATCCTGCCCCCATGTGGACACAAGATGGCCCCCACAAGATGGCCAGCAGGGGAGGACAGTGGGAGGTTCCAGGCCTGCAAGGGAGGGCAGTTGTGGCTGATCAGGCCAGCAGGGGAGGGCAGTTAGGGGTGACCAGGCAGGCAGAGGAGGGAAGTTGGGGGCAAACAGGCTGGCAGGGGAGCAGTTAGACATCAATTAGGCTGGCAGGATAGTGGATAGGGGGTGATCAGGCTGGCAGGCAGAATTGGTTAGGGGCAGTCAGAGAGGCAGGCAGGTGAGCTTGCAATCCTGGATTGTGAGGAGCCCATTTATGGGCAGTCAGACATCCCTCAAGGGGTCCCAGATTGGAGAGGGTGCAGGCAGGGCTAAGGGATACTCCCTCCCCCCACTCCACCCCCATGCACGAATTTCGTGCACCAGACCTCTAGTGATATATAAGCAGTTATTTCCCAACCCCCCTCTGACCCCAGCTATTTTCAATATTAACATTTTCATATAGAAAGGGGAAGTTTGTCACTGGTATTCTAAAAATAGGCATGTACTTTCACAATAATCTTAACCCCAATCACCAGAAGAAAAATCTACATGCAGATGGTGTTAAATGGATTCCCAATCTGTCCTTTGCTTTCAGCTTAGGAAAGTATTCTTTTATATTATGTTGCAGTGTTTAGACCTGGTTTTAAATAACTTCCCAAACACATTCATTATATTTCTGCAGTATGCCAAGAAAATGAGATTGGGGAGGAACTGGGGAACGAAGCTCTGTGGAACTGAGCCACTTACACAAGAGTTGTGTCATCTTAAAATCTTGACTTACAATTCACATTACGGACCTGGTGGGATGTCTGTTCAAGACAGCAGATAGACTGCTTGATATGCCACTTGAGCAAAAGCACCCAATATCAAAGAAAAGCATCCTACTGACATGAACAACAGCACAAGGAAATATTTTTAATCTATGTTTTTATCTCAAAATTTCATGGGAACACCTTTCCTCTAAACAGGAAGTATTGGAGAAACAAAACAGCTTTGTAACTTCCTGCCCAGTCTTTCATACAGCATTATAAAAAATGGTGTAAATATAAGGGAGAAAATGGAATTGCATTTCTATTTGCTTCAACACTGAATCAATATCTTGATGGTTTATTTTTTTATTTTTATTTTTTAAAATATATTTTATTGATTTTTCACAGAGAGGAAGGGAGAGGGATAGAAAGTCAGAAACATCAATGGGAGAGAAACATCAATCAGCTGCCTCTTGCACACCCCATACTGGGGATGTGCCCGCAGCCAAGGTACATGCCCTTGACCGGAATCGAACCTGGGACCTTTCAGTCCACAGGCCGACGCTCTATCCACTGAGCCAAACCGGTTCGGCAATATCTTGATGGTTTATTGTTGGAAAATAGCTGCTTTCATTTAAGAAGGGGATGAATTGATTGGCTTTTTCCCATAAACGTCTTATTTACCTAACAACCTCCTTCAATGCTGCACCCAAGCTGGTGTTCCATCATTAAAGTTTGACACACCCTTTCTAGTCATCACCAAAACTTATTTCTTAATGTGATCTTATGTTTTATATTCAAAGACTTCTCTTACTCATATATGTAACACAAGTGCCAAGTCCTGATTCAGACACTGAATATCAATAGTTTTGTCTGCAACATAAAATATCCTCTAGGACTGTTCACTATAATTGTCATTCTAACTTTTGCCTCAGTAGTATTAAGGTTTATAACACAAATTTTCTCTAACAGGTTACAGCCCTATTCAAGCTCCAGGAATACCATCCTTTGCCCACTCTGGACATCATTGCAACCTCCTTTTGTGCCCAGGCCTGAGGGTGGAGAGCCCCATGTGCTGAACAACAGGTAAAACTGCACGCCCTTGCATGACCACTCCCTTTGGCATTAGCCCCTGGAGATGACATACAGGCCACAGCTATGTTTCAGCTCCAGGTCCAGGTAAGCAACAAATCAAAAGCATTGGCTTGGCTGACATCCTGCCTTAGTGCCGCCCAATGAGTGGAGACCAGGAGGGGCACACCTGGAAAGCCGATGAATGCTCTGTTCAGATCTTCCTGAGACTTCAGATGAAATCCCTTGAGACAGGGACCTGGCCTGTTATCAATCTCTTCTCCCTTCTCCTCTCTCTCCTCTTTCTCCTCCCTCTCTCTCCCCGCTAAGCTTCTATTCTTCTACAGCTCATTTTTATTTCTGTGACTTTCTAAATAAACTTCTCTTACAGTTTGAAAACACACACACACACACACACACAAAAAAAAAAACAACACCTCACCTCTAGAATGCATATGATAGAAACTGCTTTTTTGGTGTTGGTACTGAATTAAGCAACTTGGAAAGAATTTTTCTAAAAGATTTCTGATTATATTTGTTATTAACATTGAAAGTGTTAACAAATATAAGCTTCGCAGCGTCTTTTTTTTTTATTAGTTTGTTGTAGGATACATCGGATGACTCAACATAGAAAACACAAACAGAAAAATGGGCATAATCTTTAAGAGATGTTAAAACATCTTAGTGTCCATGTAACTGACCTAAGAGACTGATGTGAAATGGCCTCCCGCCATAAAGTGCTCAGTGAGTTGTGTGCGCCAAGCGTCTGGCCAGAAACTGGTAACAGTGTTTCATATGTGGTTTATTTTAAGGAATGCAACTCTGTATGATATTTGTAATTTTGGACTCTTCTCCACCTTGTATGACAGATTTTTAAATTGAGATGTATTATTTTACATTTGTTCAAGAAATACAAAATCACCTAACTAAATTGATTTACCAGATGTGAAAAACTTGACAGCGACATGCATGTATTTGAAAGACTATGTTCTACTGTTCAGTGGTAAATACATTGCAAGCCAAAAGGAACTTCAGATATTCATCACTGTCCTTCCTTATATGGTTCATCAGATGTTTTGAAAATATCACACTCAGAATCTCTTGCACAGTGCAAACACCTTCTAATTCTGCATTCACAATGAAGTGCCTTCTACTCTTTACATTATGGCATTTAATCAATGGCATATTGATTAGTATTTTCATCATTTTTCAGTAAGTCATCTTTGTGATTGGGGATAAAAGAAATGAGTATCAACCATAAAATGCAAATTTAACCAACATTAAAATAGGAAAGTCCATCACTGAAGATGAACACCATGTTAACTACATGTTGGCTGAGGTAAACTTAGTCCATGACAACTTAGTCCTTGTCATGTACATACATGTGCACCTAATGGTTATACATTAAGAACATAATACTGCTAATGAGTTTTTATAAAAATCATCTTACATTTAAAAGTTGCAAAATGTGAATTATGTGGATAGAATTGGCAAAATGCATGTTTTATGTGAAGGGAAAAAGTTGAGTGCATTTTTCCCCTCAGAAAGAGCCAAACCATGTATCGAGGATCACCATTCTTTTGGCAGCATTGCTCTAATTGAAAGGTTAGAATTTTATCTACAATTTAAACACCAAAAGATGACAGTAGTTAAAATAGTAACAAGGGCATCAATGAAAAATCACAGAGAAGCACTTTATAAAAAATAAACTCTTTATTAAAAAGTAATCATTACTTTACATAAGTTAAAGTGAGAAATGCTCAATAAACTAGAAGATAATGTACCAAATATCTGTCAAAATACCGGGTACATGGTAAGTGCTCAATAAATGTTTATCAAACAGAAAAACAACTAAGAGAAAATGCTGATACATTATTTAAAACCAAGCTTTTTTTAGTCCTAAACTCTTGTTACTGCTTAAGGTTGCTTTTAGAAGATTATGCCTCCTCCTGCATTTCTCTGAATTCCTAGTAGTCCATCAAATTTATCCTAATGATTCTGTGATTGTTCTACTAGTTCCAGCATTAAAGCCCCTGACATGCTTACCAGTTCTATTGCTATCTTGTTTCTGTACTCTAATTCTATCACAAAGCTGTATTAATCATAAAGCTGTGTTATTCCAGTAAGTGCAATCAGTACAGCAAAACCTCCTCTTTGGCTGTTTTCTGTTAAAATTACTAGAATTAACTCAATGACCTTATTTGCAGCACCCAGCCAGTGCCATCTTCCTACAAAAATTCCTCTCCAAACCTATCACCTGTCTCCACTGTCACTCTTACATATCTGCAAACTCCTATTTTCTTTGAAAAAAATCATCTATATTGGATTATTTCAGTAACATCTTTAGTTTTATTACATTACTGTCAGTCTGTAATTTGGCCTTCTGTCAACCACTTTGCACTTCTCTTCATGAAAACATGGACATATATCCTGAAGGTAGGCAACCAAGCAAAAAGATTTTACAGAACAGTTGTTTCGAACAACTTCCTATTTTCTAGTGATTAGAAAACAGGAAAATATTTTAACAGTTTTATAATTTTTACCCTTTTCTATTCTAGGTTTGATATGTAGTATTTTTATTCTTTTGATTTTTTCCCCTTCCTATAAATAGAAGTATAGACATTACACACATACATTTAAAATGTATACTTACTAGAGAAAACAAAAAAAAAAATGAAGTGTTTTTCAGAACATGATTTATGAGGAAGCAAAAAAATTTTCAACAAAAATGAACTACAAATTCCTTTGAAAGTTGAGTTGCTTAGAAGACATATAATCACAAAACCATGTAAACTTCAAAATCAGACTTTAAAAGTAATCTTATCTAATTGGCTCATTATGTGTGAAGAAACTGAGGATTAGAGTTTAAATACTTTCAAAATAAGGTAGTTGCAGTACTCAGACTGGAAATGAAGAGCGAGAAAAACACAAGCTTTGCAGTTGAAAAACAAGCAAACCAAAAAGCCCAGGGGAAAATCTCCAAAACAAAATTAAACTTCAGCACGGTAGTTAATTTTGGGGGTGGGCTCAGTTTCTTCATTCCTTACAAAAGCATAAAACTTGAATAATTCTATCCACTAAAGAGTTTTGATTATATTAGAGCTTACGTATCAGTATTCAGGAAGATAACTCTGGCTTTACTGCATCTAATATATATGCTAAGCATTGTCCTTAGCAGCTAGGCAAAGGACTAGGAATACTAGTATATTAGGCCCTGAGTAAACAGTAGCGTTTGTTCCCTTATAAATATTGAATACCTTTAATAAATACTGAATACCTAGTCTCTGTGCAAAGTAGTGGAAGTAATGAAAGTGAAACAGTTCCAGTCTTTGCTCTCAGTTTAAAATCTAGTGATTAATATATCAGTAAATAAACAGTATTTAAGTTGTAAGACAAACAAGGTGCTCGATAAATATTAACAAGAAGGTCCCCTTGGTCTGAGAGGAGAAACATTTAACCAAACCCTCAAAATGAAAATGAAGTAGCCATGCAAAAAGCTGGAGAAAGATTATTCTAGATAGATGATGTACACAGAATTCCTAAATAGAAAAAAAGCTACTTATTGGCATTTCCAATTGGTACTTTATTTTAATCATAATTCTTTTCTTTCTACAATATATTATCAGACTGCAACAACCACAAAATAAAACTACAATTTTATTTACTTTCCAATAAAATCAGAAGGCTAAGTAATAGGATAAATAAGTATAATGAAAGCACACATTTAGATGTTGGATAAACAATGTGTGGAAATGAATGGAATCAAACCTAGATAGTGATGAAAACAGATTATGAAATCTGGTCTTTATTTTGAAGGTAATGAACCACCACTGAAAGTTCTAAGTATGGAAGACATGATAAAAGCTGTACTTAAGGAAATTTTAATGTCACAAACAAGTAACAAATATTAAAGCAAAAAATAAATTAAAATAAATCTAGGTTTATGTAAAGAGAATCTAATTATAGCAGCAGCTGAAATAGAAAACAATACTAATACTGTAGATATGCTAAATCCATTCATGGCAAGAAATTGAAACAGTGAGACAGACTAATTCTGAGGCTGAAAGCACAATGGTATCATTAATAGGTAGGGAAGAGGACTAGAGATTGTGGTATAACAATGAGTTCAAGATTTTTGCTATCTATTGTTACATATATTTTTATATTACCCAATTACTTTTATAGGTAATATTGTCATAGCAATTTTAAATAATTAAAGGAGCAACTTAAAATGTATAATTAAAAGATGATACAATTTGCATTGACACTCCTATTCTGTATTTAGATAAAGAATACAAAGTAAAGGCAATTAAGTGCCAGCACATGATCAACAGTCAAAAAAGGATTCATCAAAACCTTACTACATAGCCCTTGGCTCAGTTGAGGGCACCTGCCTGGGAAGCAGGCTAGGTCCAACGTGCAGAAGGCAGCCAATCAATGATTCCCTCTCATCATTTATGTTTCTTTCTCTCTCTTCCTCTAGGAAATCAATAAAAATATATTTTAAAAAAACACACCTTACTACATGTAAGAGGCAATATAGTATAGTAGTTACCACAAGGCTCTCAGGCTATAACACCTGAGTTTAAATCTAGGCTCTACCATTAGTTCGAAAAGCTAAGAAATTACTCAACCCTGGTTTTTGGTAAAAGAAGTATAATAGTACCTCTTTTAGCTGTCTACAGGATAAAATGAGTTAATAAACACAATGTACCCAGAAGAGTACCCAGTATATTAAGCACCCACAATTTAGCTTATATTATATATCCTGTAAAGCACAGGGGAAAAGAAGATTGTGAAATAAAGAATCACCAGATAAAGGGGAAAAGATTGTGAAATAAGAATTTACCATCTACATACGAGGCAAAAGTAACTTACACGTAACAGTTTGAGACAATTAAGAGAAACCAGATCCAGAAAATCCTGTTTCCAGCATTGCAGCTGTGCTATCTGCAAAATGACTATCTACAAGGCTTACCAATAGGGTTAGGGGAGAGGAAGTGGTGAAAAAAGAGATCATATATATAGGCCCTTCAGAGGAAATGTTCATATTTTTTTTAATCCTTCATCAGAATTAACAATATACAATAATTGTTAAACATCTTAGGATAGTTTTGATAAAAATCTTGAGAAAATATATTTTAAAATAGTTTCCTTTTTGTTTTTATCACTTTCTCCAAAGCATGTTCATTGTACCTTAAATTTTATTAAATGAATTTTGATTATGTTTTACTTGACAGTATATCAGTAGGTTTTGTCTTAAATCTGACAGCTTTTGAAAAATAAAATTTACAAGTTTAACAACAATCATTAACAGACTTCCTAGAGATCATTTTTAAAATTTAGTACTCTAGCTTTGGGACTTGCAAGGGCACAAATTTCCTAAAAATAATTTTAATTTTTAATATAGTAGAATAGTAGTTGGGGGGCGGGGAATAAAGCTATTATGGCAGGATTCACAGATGTGCTTTCAGGAAATCCAAGAACTCTGAAATATGCAACAATTGTAATATTATGTGCAAATATATTTTTTCTGGGGAGAGGGAACATAGCTTTCATTTTTCAAAGGTCAGTGACTACCATCCATAACCCAAATTAAAAGCCAGTGAAGAAAGGGCATCTAAATGTGTGGAGATAAGAAAAATGTTGAAGTACGGTTTTCACTAATTTTTATGATCTACTTAGCCGCAAGAGCCAAGTAAAGACAGTATTTGTTAAAACACAGTATTTCTGATTAGCTATTTTAAAAATTAAACCACTATTCTTTAAATCCTTTTCTGGTGTTATCACAATTTCTTACTGGGAAATTTACTTTAATATTTGTTACTTGTTTGTGACATTAAAACTTCCTTAAGTAACTAGTCTTCCTTCAGCATAAAAATGTTACTTTTTCTAAAACTCTGGAACATTGTCCTGACTTGTGTTTGCTATTAGCAGTGGCTTTTCTTTTTCTATTTGGTATTGTTAATGAGACACATGAAATACATTTTTGGTAAAAATATCCTGATATAACTATTATTTTAGGATTTTATTTTCACACACACACAAAAAAAGAGTATTTGATGTATACCCTGTTATTAAGTTTTGGCAAATCAGGCTACAGTAAATAAAACCTATAAGGTCCCATGGTTTGATCACTCAGTTACTATAAATTATGTGTAGAATGTTTTATTCTTTACCACTTGTCTCCACACACTTTCCAAATACCAGCTAAACATAATAAAGCAAGAGACATAGGCTAGGTGGGGGTCTCTGTCGTTCACTAACATAAACAGAACAATGTGTGGTAGTAAAAGGAGCATTTCCTAGTAATCTGCACTGTGCTTCTGCATGTTCTTACAGGCCAGACCAAGTTTTAAGCTTACTAAACAAATTTCAATTTCTCCCAGTCTTCCTCCTCCAACTGGGAAGTATCCACTTCCCCTGCAACAGTTTCTAGGTAGTTTTGGGCCCTCTTAGTATATCCCAATGACCTGGGGCTTCTGAAATTCATCAAAATTTAAATGAAAGTTAAAATATTCCCCAAAGCTGAGTTAGTTTGAGGCCTAAGTGTTTCTGTGTATCCACATATACAACTCAAACAGACAATATGATCAAAGCTATTACCACTGATAAAAATCACCAAAGACAGAAGTCTAGACACAGAAGCTCTTTCTTGGTCACTCTTTCAACCCTTTAGTTCAACAGTGAGTCCTACGGATGTGCCCCGCTGTGGATTCACAGGAAATATAGTTCTAATCCTCAAGAGATTTTGGTCTATCAGGGAGATTTTGAACTTTTAAGGGTGATTAAAACAAACATGCAGAGACTGCAGTTTTACTGGAGCATTACATAAATTCAATGTTAAAGATAGATGCAGTTTCTATCTTAAGCATCTATAGTTACACTTTTTGCTTTACATCAGGTTGTACTTTACATCAACAGCACAAAGAAAATGAGGATAGTTTTTAATTTATCCTTTACTTAGGATATTTATCGATTACAAGTTATAACAATACTTCCAACTTAGAGAAAAAAAATTGGCTTTAAATTTAAATAATATACTGTTCTAATAACAGACAAAAGAGAGTTACTTTTTTTAAGTTTTTATTTTAGGACATATCAATTTGTACTCCTCATAAGAGGCATGGCATTAAAAAAACAAGTGAGTTTTTCCTCCTGCTTCCAAAATTCTTTTCAGTCACCCTAGATGATCATAAGCAGAATTAAAGGTAAAAAGTTAACATGTATAATACAACATCACAGCATTTCCCAGTTGAATTTTTTTCCAAATGGCATTTGAAAATTAAAATTACAAACTAAATCCAGGATCAGCAAATAGCTGCTGGGTGATGAGAAATTTAAATTTTAAAGCAACTATGTAATTAATTTGGCAACTTAACCCACATAACTCAATCCTAGTAAAACAAGTTATAGGTGAAAAAATCCTAATAATTTTTATTTGTGATGAGTAAGTATATGCTTACATTATAATTTTACTTTTATCATTTGGTCGCCTCACCCAAGATCAAGCAAGAGGAAAAACAGTAATTCATTTAAAAGTTAGAAACTGGGCACACCTTACAAAAATTTCAACAGGATGTTTCCTTTACATAGTGTTATAACAAATGCCCCCATAAAACTGTTAGAGCTTAAATAATGAAGTCTGACTTGAGAACAGCACTTATCACTGCCCAAAATAGTTCAAGAAAATGTTGCAAGTTATAAGATATCTAACTTGGACTACAGTAGATAACTGTTAAATAGGTTCCTCAGATTTTAAAAAGGCAAAGTAAACTTTCCTACACCTGCTAAATTATTAAACTTTTTGCATATGAATGTCATTGATGTTTTCTAAAATAAGAACTTTGATTTTACATTAGATATATCTAAAATATGCAACTTTAAGTGCATATTTTTCAAATATTGTAAAATTATCCAGATTGTCATAAGAAACTTGAAAAAAGAAAGCCTTGAACATCATCACTCCTTTTCCACATGAAATGTATACATATTAGCAGAACATTTATACTCTGTAAAATGAAAACATTACCTGGTTTTTAGGGCACAACATTTATAACATCTAAAGTGGGATTTATTTGATGAATTGCATTAAGCCCTCAGAACATTTGCTGCAGCTCAGGCAGAAAAGAGGCAAGTATTCACATACGTTAGTCTGTAGTCAAAAAAGATATTTCAACTAAAATATATCAATGCAGTGTCTGGAATAGTTTCCATACATACAGTGCTTAGTGCTTTAGAGAATTACTTAAACTCGGTTGGTTATCTTTTGTTCAATAATGCCTCATTTCCACTGCTCAAACCTTGGTCTCCAGTTCCACTATCCGGCTGCCTTACATTACGTTGGACTTCATTGGCACCACATAAGACAATTACATTATAAAAGGCCTCTATGTCACTCGGTTCAAATGTAATAACTGGTTTCATCAATGCTCCAGGAGCAAGGGAAGCCTCTCCAATAATCCTCAGGTTGACAAATCTGATTTTCCAAGTATTCTCCACAAAAGGGCAGCGGATGAGCCCAAAAATTTGTTCAAAAATTCCCAAACAAGAGTCCCCTCGGTGGACAGTCCCAGCAACTCCGACCATAACCAGACCATGGGGAGAAACAGCACATTTCAATCCATGGGAATCGAGGTTGGGACTGAGAAAAAGATGTTCTTCTTTCACAAGTGACAGCAGACGAAGACTCACTATTTCTGCTCCATGGTAATCTATCACATTTTGTTCGGATGTGTTGTAATAAAACCTAAGCTTGACATCATGCCAAAAGTGCTGTGGCCCCCATTCCTCTTGAGGTGGTCCAAATAAAGGATTCTGAGAATTAAGAAGTTCAAAGAACCAGTGACAGAATGCTTCTCCTAATCGACGGAAATCAACTTTTTCAGTTTTATTTTCTTTCTCCTGCGGATTAAGATAAATACAAAATAAAACCAAGGTTAATACTTGTACCTATTTTTCATCTAACCTGTTTCAGAGCTAGGTTTCAATATAGTACTAATTATAGCATAAGGGACATGAACTACATGTAAACTCACTGAATCTATCATGCACAGTATATTCTTTCCGCAAAAAGGGGAAAAACCATTTTAGAGAATTTCCCAGCTGAAACATCCAAAAACCCAGCTAAAAAAATTAAGGTTTGACAAAGCCACTTAAAATATCATCATGAATAATCAATAATAACGATTTATATAAGCATTTTCTCTTGATTTTGCCAGTGGTTTTACAGGTTATGAAAAAAAGTATCTCATTGACATGTTATGAAATCTTGTATTTACTGAGCAATGCTACTGAATATATTGGGCACTGTGGTATGTGCTATTTCCTTTTATCTTCACAAGCCTTATGACGTAGATATTATCCTTATCACCATTTTGTAGATAAAACAGGATTCAAAAAGGTCCAGTTATTTGCACAAGTTCACATCTAGTATATGGCAGACCCTAATTGGAAATCGTATTAGTTATGAATTAAAGTCAAGGTTCTTTCAATACATTAAGAAAGACCTTATAAGACCCTTTCCTAATGTGAAAGTAAATAGCTCTCACTGTAAAACCTTATTAATTCACTTTGTGGTATGCAGTTTAAAAATCTGCAAATGGCCGAGACCGGTTTGGCTCAGTGGTAGAGCGTCGGACTGCGGACTGAAGGGTCCCGGGTTCGATTCCGGTCAAGGGCATGTACCTTGGCTGCGGGCACATCCCCAGTAGGGGGCGTGCAAGAGGAGGCTGATCGATGTTTCTCTCTCATTGATGTTTCTGACTTTCTATCCCTCTCCTTTCTGCTCTGTAAAAAATCAATAAAATATATTTAAAAAAAAAAAATCTGCAAATGACCTAGAGGTTCACTCAATCAACATTTAAATATTCACACAATATCTACAATGCACAGTAAAGGAATAGGAACAGCCAATGTCAACCAGTGGAAATTACAACAAAATATTTTCTAGATTAAAAATCAAATGTAAAAAGTATTTAAGTTTCTTTCATGGAATTTCTAAAATTTAATAACCAGAGACCATTTTCAAAATGAAAACGAGACCAATACAATAGAATTCTTTTCAAGTAGAAATGAAGAAAAGCTAAAATTATTATTATTTTTAAAAATATATTTTATTGGTTTTTTTTTACAGAGAGGAATGGAGAGGGATAGTCAGAAGCATTGATGAGTGAAAAACATTGATCAGCTGCCTCCTACACACACCCCACTGGGGATGTGTCCACAGCCAAGGTATATGCCCTTGACCAGTATCAAACCTGGGACCCTTCAGTCCGTAGGCCGACGCTCTATCCACTGGGCCAAACCGATTACGGCATAAAATTATTTTAAAAATAAAAATATTATTAACATTTTACATCAGATCTAGGATTATCTAAAGAGTTTGAAATAGAATTATGGTTCTATAAAGATCAATTTTAAACTGATCAAATAAACTATAAGATTAATTTTACCTGTTTAAAGTCTCTAATGTCTTGAGAGGTCTTAACTGGCTCTGGTGTTTCCTTCAGTTTCAGACGTAATTGCTTTTTCCAGTGGTCCTTTGCATGCTGGATAAGACTGTGTTTTTCAGTAGCTGGAGGTATAACAACCCCCTGTGATGCCAAGTACTTAAATATGACATCTCGGTGGACTTTTTTACGCTTCAGAAGTTCTTCTACACTTTGACTGTACACTAAAATTGCACGAATGGCATCTAAAAGGAAATTGTAAATGTTAATAGAAACTCATGAGTCACTTGTAAATGTGTCCAGAATCAGCAGAAACTTCCAAATATCTACTCTTGTCATGTCATTTTTGCTTCTGCATGAGATGGTTATCATTTTTAAAAACCAGGAAATAGGTTTGGGGCTTTTAAAAAATTTCTTTATGCTTTTAACTTTTCTATCTAAAATTCCCTCTTCCTTTCACTTCTCATTAATATAATGAAATTTTAGCATTTCTTTAAATAAAAGCCCTAGCCAGTTTGGCTCAGTGGGTAGAGCGTCCGCCTGCAGACGGAAGGGTCCCAAGTCAAGGGTACCTGGTCAAGGCCATGCAACTCTGTCGCAGGCCTCCCTGGCCTAGGCCCTCCACAGGGCGGTATTTCTCTACGTCTTTCCCTCCTCCCTCTTCCACTCTAAAAAAAATCAATGGAAAAATATCCTCAAGTGAGGATAAAAAAAAAAAAATATATATATATATACACAAAAAAAACTAGTGTTATAAGATAAAATTTAAGCCCGAAAAACTTTTTTCTAATAAGGTAATGGACCTAAATTCAGTTATAATTCCTAAAAATGGGCAAAATTACAGTATTTTAGGTGTACAAAAACTTTTAGTTCAATCTCTCCACTCTATTGATAATAAAACTTGCGGATACATAAGATATCAATAATTCTAAGAATTGGCAGAACCCAGACTTGTACTTTTTTAATTTAAAAAATTATATTAAATAACAGACCAAAGATTATTTTTAACATGTTTGAGATATACAGAATAGTAATAAAATGAACTCATATATATATATATACATGCAGCTTGAGATGGGAAAGTACTAATACCTTTGAGGCCATAATTTTATCCCTCCCTCCTTAATGCCATTCCCTCTCTCTACCCATCTATCTCACAGGTAGCTATTATCCTAAATGTTGTTTATTATTCCCTTGATTCTTTTTTTAGTGACATATCCCTAAACAATATAATTTGCTATTTTTTGAACATTCTGTAAATTCAAACCATCAATAGCTACCTTCTGTAATCAGCTTTTCCCTTACTGTTGTTTCTGAGATTAGAATATGCATAGCTTTATTTAGTTGTACCAGTCATAGGGCTATGTCACAAAGTAATTTATCTTTCTGTGTATAGGGTTTTACTGTGTGTGTCCAATTACCAACACTATCACTTCCTCTCATACGTGTCTCCTAGCGCAGAGGGACAAGATGAGCACCACTGAGGAGTTGGCTAAAAATGTGGACTTTGTGGGCCCACCCCGGCTCCTACCCAGAATCAGCATTTTAACAAGATCCCTGAGATCCACAGGCACATTCAAGTCTGAGCAGCTCAGGTCTAGAAACATGTGCCTCTGAGTAAGCAAATCTTCCATTTCAGAAGATAAAGTCAAACTTTTTTTCCAAAGTGGTAGTTCTAAAAGTTGTTTCACATGATCAACAAAGTCTGAAATTTATACATTTAGTTTTTGGCCAATTTGGTATATGGGGTGGGGGTGGGGGGGGAATCGTGTGTTTTGGTTTTCATTTCACTGCTTTCTGAAGAGGTTGCCTTTTCATATGTTTAGTGATTATTTTTTCCTCTTTGAGAAACATTTCAAGTCATTTAACATTTTTGTACTGGGAACCAATTAAATCCGGTATTTTCACGTATTACAATTTTAAATGCGCTCACTATGACTTTAGAGGTGATTATGTAAAATATATAAATGCTGAAGAACTACATTAAGTCTAAAAGCATTCTCTTGGAAATTTCTTCTTTCAATGTTCAAGGTTCGAAGTTTCAAATGAGAAATTTTCTTAAATAAAAATACAAGCCTAACTTAAGCAGAAAAATACAGTGTCAAAAAACAGTCTTTTATAAATAAGTCATTTACTAATATAGGGGGCTGGAATTTTGACATTTTAAAGTAAAATCCAGCAAATTGGCAATAAAACTGTCCAGGTAACATATGAAATGAAATAAACGCTTAGGCTACTCATTACATTTTTATACACGGACTCGTTACAGTCAGGCTTATGTTTAATAACCCTTGAAGCAATGTTTTTCTACACAAAATCTCAGGAAAAAATCTGGATCCAACAGCAGACATGAATTCAAACCAGCTGCTTTTATTACAGTAATTCATTTTGGAGATTGAACAAAATGTCTGATATCCTCTTCCAAGCTCGAAAATGCCAGAGCGGCTAACAGCTGATGCTCAGCTGACCGGAAAAAAAAGAAAAAAGAGGCTCCCCCCCCCCCCTTTTTTTTTAATGACTGCTCACATTCTCTAAACAAGCATTTGCCGCCCTGCATTATCCAGCGGGTTTCTGTTTTCGGGGCCACAACCTCTCCGGGCGGAAGGGCGCAGCGGGGCCGCCCGAGGCTGCGTGGTGGGTCCCAGCCGCTGAGCAGCTGCGGCGGCCCAGACCCCCGAGGGCTCCGGCCCAGTGCGGTCAGGGCGCGCCGGGCGCGAGGCCTTGCACCCGCTCCACTCCCGCGCAGCCGCTACCTGCGGGCCGGGGAGGGCGACCGCCCTTAGGGATGGGCGTGTAAGCTCACCTTGGCGGTCTTCAGGCTGCACCAGGCGGTTGGTGACGGTGTCGCACAGGGCGAGGATCTCGTCGTCATCCAGCAGGCCTAGCAGGTTACGACAGCCCTCTCTCTCTGAGCAGCTGAGCCCCGACATCTCGACCCCCAGGAAGGGGGGAGAGGACGATGCCAATAACGTCGCACCTTTAGGCCCACAGGGCCGGCGCCTAGGCAACAGGCACCGGAAGTGCCTTTCCGGATGTTCTCCGCCAAAGCGCCTCGGGTATTCCAAACCCTTGGGCGGAAGTGGCCCCGCCAATGAGGTCGACCAGGAAATGCGGAGCTCCAACTTGTCGTTCCGGGCTGGCCAGGACGGAGCGAGTCCCTTAAATATCATTTTAGGAAAGCACCGCATTTACACTGAGAACGTCGACCTTCCATAAGGAAGCTGGTTGCAGAAAGTGATGCCCTGAAAGCCTTAGGAGTCCCTTCTCCAAAAGAGCGCCTGGGAGGGCTGCGCAGGTGCAGGTGCGTGAAAGCGGGCGCCGGCCCCCGAAGTAGGGCGAACTCCCGTGATGCCCCGGGGCCGGCCAATGCAGGCGCCTCCTCCCCGCCCGCGGGCCCGGCGCCCGGGAGCGGTGAAAGGTCTGCCACGGCCACTTCCAAGTTGGGCGCGCCTGCGCTTTGATATTCTTAAGTCGCATGGTACTGTGTTAAAATAATTGGGTTTTAACATCATACTATGAAAAGTTTTTCGGGTGTTCTTTTAAAATCACCTCATCTGCCACGCCTGCCAGCTGACTTTCCTCTCCTGGCGGGTCGGCTGTGGCCCCCATTCCGTTCTCGCAGACCTGGTCTTGGGAGGGGCGGCAGCGCGCAGCAGTAAGGTTAGGCTGCTGGAAGCCGGAGGCCACGGTTTCAGTCCAGCGGTTTGCTGACGGTGACCGTGGCAAGCTCAGTAGACACTTTTGACCCTCAGCCCAACTCGAAATGGGTCCAGTGGAGATGCGAACTGTAGGCTTGCTGGCAAAGGGGGACAGGAGGGGGGCTGGGGGGAAGGGGAAGAGCAGTGCCTACTCTTAGAAAGATTTCAACAGCTATTAGCGTTATTGATGCTGTTAGGACCACAGCAGCCCACGTTCACCAGAGGAAACAACCATGCTCCGCAGGAAGTCTGATTAGGAATCATTTAAAACGCTTGCCTCTGTCTCTTCCATTGTTAAGCCGTGTTTTAGATTCGTTAACATTTAATTAGTGTATTGCCACTTAGTAGCTGAAATGTATACACATATGCAGATCCCTTGTGCAAATTTAATATTTAAAAAAACAGCTAAATATCAGTCATAAAATGTACTATAAGTATAGTCTTCAGAATAGGCGTTCAAAGCATCGCTAATCTAATTTGGTGGATGCTATTTGAGTATTTTATTTTACTAAATAGATACCAATTCATTTTTCATTAAGCATTACTGAGTGTCCAGTATGCTAGGTATTGAAGATACAGAAAAATGATACAGACCTTCCTTCGAGGACCTTTTGGGAGTTTGACCAGTAAAGCATGACAAGTAAGTGCTCATAAGGCTGGTGTGGAACCGCATGGATGGCATGGCCAACTTTTTCATTCTTACCATTCTGAACATGTGTTTACTGAGCGTCTGCTTGTCAGGCACTGTTCTGTATGCAAGAAAGAAATGCAAGTCATTTGTAGCTTGCATTCTAATGAAAGGAAGCTAACAATAAACATGTATTGTCAGGAATAGTATGGGTTAAAAAAATACCAAAAGGTGGGTGATGGAGAGGATGTTGCTATTTTATACAGGCTGTCAAGAAAGGCTTCTCTCAGTCACACTGAAGGAAAGACCTGAAGGAAATGAGCATGAGCTACAGAAGAGTGCCAGGAGGCTGGAGCAGCTTCTGGAAGTTAGAGTTGAAGCCACTATTGATCTAGAGCAGGGTTTCTCAATCTTGGAGTCGGTGGATAGGATAATTCTTTATTGTAGATGCTATCCTATGTGTTGTAGGATGGTTAACAGCATCCCTGGCTTCTACCCACTAGATGCCAGTAGCATCTTCTCTCTCCAGTTATGGATACCAAAAATACCTCCAACTTGCGGAGTTTCCTGGGACACAAAACACCATCCTTAGTTGAGGATCACTGATACAGAACCATCTGTCCAAAGTGCTTTGTAAGATGATGTGAATGTTCTATATCTGTTTTTCCAATAAAACAACCATCAGCCACATGTGGCTTTTGAGCTTGTGTAATGTGGCTAATAGAACTGAGGAACTAAATTTTATGTTTTATTTGAATTTTATTTTCATACCCACATGTGGTTAGTGGCTTCTGTATTAGAGCCTTGTCTGCCATTATAAACTTTGGCTTTTTTATTTTACTTTTCTGTCTTCATTTCCAGTTATTCTCTCACTCTAGTCACGTCGCAGTGGTTCCCTTGCTGGTGAGTGAGAGAAAGATCGATATCAAAGCATAACATCAATTGGCTGCTTCCTGTACACTGCTATTTAAAATTGAGCCTGATCTCCACACCTCTATGGGCTGTTTCATTAAATCATGTTCTGGCAGTTTTACTTAATGGTTTTGAGGACAAAAAGTTTTCTATGTTAGAATGCTTTGGGATATTAGATTATACTATTAAAATATCCATTCACCCCGAAGAAGTTAAGTACTTCAAATTTCCTGGAAACTGAGCTTCTGAAAAGACTGAATTTAAGTGAAAATAGTTTACCTCCTCTAGGGAAATATGAATAACACTGTTGCTTTAGATCTGCAGTTTTTAAATCTTAGAGTGTACCAGAATCACCTGGAGGACTTCTCAAAAAACATTGATCCCTCACCTGACCAAAATTTAGCATTTTTAACAAATTCTGAGATTCTCCTACTTTGGTGACCATACTGTGGTAGAAGAGAATAAAACATCAAGAGAAACCAAGATGGCAGCATAGGAAACACCTGAACTTGCTGCCTTGCACAACCACTTCAAAACTACAACTAAAAGACAAAATGGACATCATCCAGAACCACAGGAAGGCTGGCTGAGTGGAAATTCTAAACTAGAAGGGAAGAGAAAAGTACACTGAGACTCAGACGAGTTGCAGAATTAAAGTGCAGAGGTGTGCGTGCAAGGAGAGGACTGGCAACTGAGTACAAGGCTGGCTTTTTCAACCCACAGAGAGATACTCCCAACAAGCTCCCAACTGCTCTGAACTCCAGTTCCGAGCGAGATGCTGGGGACCCAGACTCATCGAGGAGAAACTGGACTGTCTGGCGGCAGGCAGAACTTGAAGGCGGCTTTCTCTTAGAGACACTTGCAGTGATTACCAAGGGACACTGAGACCCCAGACATCTTAGGGCAGGACTGATGGGAAGCCATTGCTGTTTGCTCCGCCCTAAGACTCCACCCCACCCAAGTTATGCACAGAGGCTTCTGTATGTGAATGGCCTGGTCCTTTGAAATCTAAACTTACCTAACAAACTGCAGCTGAGTCAGAGACCTAGAATATCCAAAAGAAGGCCCAAGGCACCACAGCAGCTTGCATTGGTTCACAACTGACCCTCATCTGGGCACCTCCAAAACCCAAAAAAGAAGAGGAGTCTGCAGATCTCTCGATAGCTCCTGCTGGGTGGCCTCAGGCAGAGGCTAAATTAGCACCTCCTTGGAGATCCAATACCCAGGAGTCAGAGTAGGACCATCCAGATTACAACTCCTCAGATCCATAAGGGACACACTCAGGGGGCAGACTCAGTGAGCACCAAAGCCCTACTGAAGCAAGTCTTGCCTCATAAGATGTCTCCAGCACAGAAATTCTCCCATCATAGACACAATTGATCCTCACAGCCAATTGGCCTGGAGGTCAATTCCGCTCAGTGATACCAACAACAATCAAGGCTTAAATACAAGACTGTGCACACAGCCCACAAAGGGGTCCACCAGGTAACTGGGAAGGCTGAGCTACTGGGCCTTATAAGACACCTAGCACACAAAGCCACTTTATCAACTCAGGGAAGCAGCCAAAATGTGAAAACAAAGAAACAGGTCACAAATGAAAGAAATGGAGGAAAGCAAATTTCTGGATATAGAGTTCAAAACCATGGTTATAAGATTTTAAAGAAATTTCTAGGAAAGGCTAATAAATTTAGTGGAACCCTGGAGGATATAAAAAAGCACCAACTAGAAATTAAGCATACACTGACTGAAATAAAGAATAATATACAGAGATCCAACAGCAGACTATAGCATTGCAATAATCAAGTCAAAGATTTGAAATACAAAGAAGCAAAAACCACCCAACCGGAAAAGAAACAAAGAATCTAAAAATATGAAGCTAGTGAAAGGAGCCTCTGGGACAACTTCAAGCATACCAACATCAGAATTATGGGGGTGCCAGAAGAAGAGAGAGAGCAAGATACTGAAAACATATTTGAAGAAATAATGATAGAGAACTTTCCCCACCTGGTGAAAGAAGTACAAGTTCAAGAAGCGCAGAAAACCCCAAACAAAAGGAATCCAAAGAGGACCACACCAGACACATCATAATTAAAATGCCAAGAACAAAAGACAGAATATTAAAAGCAGCGAGAGAAAAAGTTACCTACAAGGGAGCACCCAAACGATTGTCAGCTGATTTCTCAACAGAAACGATGCAGGCCAGATGGGAGTGGCAAGAAATATTCAAAGTGATGAATAGCAAGAACCTATAATCAAGATTACTCAAATCTGTCATTCAGAATTGAAGATCAGATAAAGAGCTTCATAGATAAGAAAAAGCTAAAGGAGTTCACCAGCACCAAACCAATATTATATGAAGTGCTGAAAGGTATTCTTTAAGAAGAAGAAAAAAAGTTAAAAATTATGAACAATAAATGTCTATCAAGTGAATATAAAAATCAAATGAATAAAAAATCTGATGAACAGAATAAACTGGTGAATATAATATAATCAGGGGCATAGAAAGGTAGTAGACTGATAATTCTTGGGGGAAATGGGTTTGGGGGTGCGGGAAAAGACTGGTCAAAAATCATACACCGATGGATGAGGACAGTTGTGGGAGATAAGGGCATGTGGTGGGGTGGGAACTGGATGGAGGGGATCTATTGGGGGGAAAAAGAGAAACAACTGTAATAATCTGAATAGTAAATATTTAATTAAAAAAAACTGCAAATAGCTTCATCCTTTGTCTCTGAAATCACTGATTCTCTCGCAAGGCAGCTCTCTCAGTGTGAATGTATTAGATCCACTCATGATCTATATTTGTAGGGAAAACAGCATGGCAGAATGGAAACTGATTGGCATTATGGTTTTAGGACACATCTGATTTTTCAATTTCACCTATTTATTGGTTGTATGACTTCAGTCAAGATATTAACCTTTCTGAACCTTGGTTTCTAAAAAGCAGTGTTCTTTTCTATTGTTGTTTTCACAATTAGGAGTTACACATATAGTTTGTTCACAGTAATTTAGTGAAACAAGAAACCATTTCTTCTCCCATGTGTTGGACCTTTAGGCATGAGCTCTCTTGCACTTTTAATTCCATGGACTGTGAATTGCCTCCATTTCAAATCTTGAAGTAGAGCCAAAACTTGTTTCTGTTATCTGTTGGTTCTTGAAATTAGTATGGATCTTATGCTATGAAAACAATCTAGTACTCAGGAATATTTGGTTGCTTCTCATAATTCTTCAAGTTTCAGAAAGAAGTCAGTGTAGATAACCCAAATAATTTTACTTAACTACCTCAAAGCATTTATTTAATACTAGAGGCCCGGTGCACAAAATTCGTGCACGAGGGGAGGGGTGTCCCTCAGTCCAGCCAGCACCCTCTCCAATCTGGGACCCCTTGAGGGATGTCCAACTGCCCATTTAGGCCTGATCCCAGTAGGATTGGGCCTAAACGGGCAGTCAGGCATTTCTCTCACAATCCAGGACTTCTGGCTCCCAACTGCTCGCCTGCCTGTCTTCCTGATTGCCCCCTAACTGCTTCTGCCTGCCAGCCTGACCATCCCTTAACCACTCCCCTGCCAGCTTGACTGATGCCTAATTTCTCCCCTGCCAGCCAGTTTGCCCCTAACTGCCCTCCCTTGCAGGCCTGGGTCCCCTCCAACTGCCCTTCCATGCAGGCCCAGTCACCCCCAACTTGCCTCCTCTACCTTCCTGGTCACCCCTAACTGCCTTTCCCTGCAGGCTTGATTGCCCCCAACTGTCCTCCCTTGCATGCCTGGTCTCTCCCAACTGCCCTCCCCTACTAGCCTGATCACCCACAACTGCCATTCCTTGCAAGCCTGGTCCCTCCCAACTGCCCTCCTTGCTGGCCATCTTGTGTCCACATGGGGGCAGTCATCTTGTGTGTTGGAGTGATGGTCAATCTGCATATTACTTTTATTAGATAGGATAATCCTAAATCATAGACTGAGAATTCTAGACTTCAACTCTATAATGCTTTAATAACTTTCTCAGTGTTTTTCAAAGTGTAACATTTGTAATATGTACAAAACAGTGTACTTAACACAATATACATATGTTCTTTCCTTTGCAGTTCTATCGCATCACATTGAAGAGGTCTTTTTTCTACATCAGGCCTATTTTTTTCAGTTGCAAGTTATAGCAAAGAGTGTTTCCTTTGTTAGTGAACCAAAAATGTAGGAGCCCTCACTTTTTAGACACAGATTAATTGGCTTAGACATTTTCCTACTGAAATGTTTTTGTAGGTGGTAATTTTCATCATTATTTACATCTTACTTCCAAATGACCAGTTTTTGTGCTTTTTGTTTGTTTCAGCAAAGGCACTTCATTTTTGAAGCATTACCAACATAAACAAATCCGTCCAGTCTTCCTTCTGATAGTTGTCTTCCGCCTACCTCATACTAAAATGACTTGAAATGATTTCAGTAACCAGCATTCTGTCAATTTGTGATACCTGCATATGGACATTAAAATAATTTCTATAAAGGTCTACTTAAACTAGATTTTTCTTTTTTATATATTTTTAAATCACTCAATCATCTAAATATGATATGAACTGAAATACCTCATTCTTATAAGACATAATGTAAATTTCTTATTATATATATACTAGGGGCCGCACGAAATTCGTGCACTGGGGGTGGGTGGTCCCTCAACCCAACCTGCCCCCTCTCACATACCGGGAGCCCTCAGGGGATGTCCAACTGATGGCTCACCCCCAGCCTGCCCAAGGCCTAAAGCCTCCGGCCTTGGGCACCCAGCCATAGCCTTACTCAGCTCAGCTCCGGCTGCCTGCGACCAACCGGCCCTGGGGGCTGGGCATTCACTGCCACTTCCGCTCACAGCGCTAGGGGGCTGGGCACTCGCCACCATCTCCACCCCCTGGGCCAGCGCTCATGCCACTTGGCCCCGCCCCCAATTGGCTGGTAGCATTGCCAATCAGGAGCCAAGGTACAGTCAAATTTGCATGTTCCTCTTTTATTATAATTCCTTCTGAAGCATAGTGTTACATAAAAATGAACACTTCAGCCCAGCCCGTGTGACTCGGTGGTTCTATTCCCAGTCAGCACACATGCCCTGACTTCAGGCTTGATCCTCAGTAGAGAATGTGCAGGGAACAGCTCATCAATGATTCTCTCTCATCACTGATGTTTCTCTCTCTCTCTGCCTTTCCTTCTGAAATCAATAAAAATATATTTAAAAAATAAATCAGCTTAAAAAATGAACACTTCATTACCAATAAGAACAATGTTTTATTGAACAAATCTATGTACAGTACAAAAAACTTCTTGAAATGAGACACTATTGTTGATTTATTGCAGTTCAATGGCTCAGTTTTAATTTGTACTTTTATAAAATGCAAAGTAAAATAATTTAATGTTCAACAAGGAAGCACAAATTTCTTTCTTGCTGAATCTGTAATATCTTTCACATATTAACAATTCCAAAATGCATATGCAGCATTTAGTCATTCTGAAAAGGTGTTTTACAGTACCAAATAAATTAAAAAATAAACGCTATCATCCCTTTTAGGTTTTTCACCCATACAACAGTTTAAACCAAACACAAAAGGAGTACGGCTGAACCTTTAAGTGTGATTTCAGAAGAATCACAAGTTCAATGTTATAAATTATCTACTCATTATATAATTGGTGGTTTTAAAAAGAATATGGCTAAAAGCCCAAAGTACCAGTGTCCTTGTCCACGGAGATTCCTTTTTTACCTCCCATAATATCTGAGCAGCAAAAATTCAGATTGACTATTTTCTTGACCTTACTGAAATATAGTAAAAAGTTAGTATTTAATGTTTTGAAGGCAATTTTTTTTTAATTTAAAAACATAGGATTGAAACTTGGTCCATGTAAGATAAACACATCCTGAAAACAGAAGGAATAAAATAGAAAGAGAATAAACTGAGGAAGAAAGCTTCCTTTTCTTCTGGATCCCAAATCAGAACTGTTGGAAGTTTTGCATCCTCTACAAGCAAAATGATGTGTTTGTATTTTATAAAACATACATAAAATGTACACATTCTTTCAATAACAATTATTTGAGAAGTACATAAAGAATTAGAACAGTGTGTTCAAATAGAATTTTATAAGACATCCTTTGATTTATGTATAAACTAATTTGATCTGTCTCCAAAAGTTTTCCCTTAGCAACATAATAAAAATAAAACCTCAAAGACATAAAATAATGTATGTAACATATTTAAAAACATCTTGGTATGAACTGCTAAATGAATGAAAATAATTTGTAGACATGATAATTCCAACTTACAAAAAAATAGTTAAAAATGTTAAGTATAATTTTAAACTTCCAGAAAATGAAGCAGAAATCATTATTTCAAAAGTAACTTTATTGTCCAAATGAACTAGTTTCCAAACAGACTTTTAATTACATCGTTATTTTAGACTAAACTGAAATAGATCTCAAATATTTAGTGTCAGAGAGTATGGAAAATATTTAAAGTTGACCTTAAAGAATTAAAAAATCTATCTGCTTTGTGTTTACTTATGCAATTTAAATGTAAATTCCACAGCCTAATGTAGGCTACAATAAAAACAAAACCAAAAAACCTAAATTTTATTGGAATGGACTCTCAGTTGTATAGTAGTGAATGCACATGACAACTAAGCTAATAAAATTGGGAAATTTTTTAGATTATCTGACCTACCATGATCTATTGTGATTTGGAAATCTTAATTCAATAATCTGGATGATGTCCTGCAAGAAATGTCCCACTTGCTTGGTAACTTCATTCAAGAAACTTTAATATGCCAAAGTTTAATATTCAAAATATATGGATATAGTAGGCTCTGATCAGATTATCTGCTTTGAACAAAAATGTGTCAGTTGGAATACTGGACGCTGATACATTACTAGGCCAGTTTTTGAAGAATTTGCCTTTGCATTTTTGTTCATTTTATCCCTACTATAGATTAACACATTATTAGGTAAAACGTCTTTAACCTTCCTCTTTTAGAGAATGTACAAGTAGAACACATCTGAGAGGGTATTTTTAAAAACATATTTTGTCTTAACAATTTATTAAGTTAAAATCTTCCTTAGGAAAATTACTGGTCATCAAGGAAAATAAATGCATCAATATATCTTACTGTGTTCTTGCTGTGCAAATTCTTATGTAAATATTTACTTTCATATATATATAAAAAAATTATTAATCAGACCAAATCTATCACTAATAAATAAGAAAGCATGAGTAGTATGGCTTATTTTATAACTAACTCTTCTAAATGAATAAAACCAATGAATTCTTGACCTGATTCTTAACTTACATGTTTTTTTACAGCCAGTTTTTATAGGACTGTACTTAGATAACTCACATTGTCTAAAGGACCTTACTATGAATCATCAAGCAATGTCCTAACACTACTCTATATACAAATAGAAATATCCCAGTGTGCTTATACCATTATTCACATTGAGGAATTTGCAATTCAGTGTTTTCCATCAACTAGATAGCCTTTAATGGGCTTAAGATTCCTCCCATCTATCTCCAAAGTTATCTATGGTACTTTTCCTATTTAATTGACACTGCTGCCTTTATAATTCATTGGTATTACAAAAAATGGAAAGTGGAAAGTTCCAACAAAGCACTGTTTTGCCTTTTGTTTTTTTAATTTTAAATACTGGCATGCCATACACTGAACTTTGACCTGTTTATTCAATCATTTGGAAACAAGTTACAATCTTTTATGGGTAGAACAGTGATAAATCAAGTTATATTTTCATGTATCAGATTCTAAATGATAATAAACCTAGTAGTGATTCCTTAAGCCATGTTTGATCAGAAGGGAGGTCAAAATCTGATTATACATGACAAGAAAACCATCCCATATGTAGAATACTTTAAGTTGTTTATTGTAAACCAATTCCTCCCCCTTTTTAAATGGGTTAGCTCCCTTTCTGTAAGGCCATAGCTGGTTTCTTTTTCTGACTAGTTTCCTGAACAAGTTTCTCACTTCAGCGAAATTGAACATGCTGCTATTAATCTCATGAACTTTTTAAAAAAATGTGGTTTTTCTGGATAACTGGTACTTTGGGAGTTTTGTAATAACCCTTTTGGAATATGAACTAGCACATTTCTGTGAGTTCATTCTAGACAATGTGCTTTGTCTTTAATCTGAGACCACTCTAAAATTAAGGCCGTCAGGGAAATAGCAAACTGATGATGCATTTTCTTGTAGTGCTTTTTTCACACTACTGCTTGATCGACAGATCTTTCTGAAACATTTTTATCAGGCACCTGTAAAACAAAACATTATTAATTCAAATTTTATAGATGTTCAATTGGAACTCTAAATCAGATTCCTGTTTATACCCTTACACATTCAAAGAATACTGATAGTGGTAAAAAGGCAAGTTCTTCTCTCATCATTTTGTTTTTCATTTATTTTCTGATTCTTTTAAATTGTTTTTGTAAAGAGGCTCAGTTTCACTTGGTTTATATTCTAGCATGCAGATGAAAAACACTTCCATCATAATTACTTTGTTTCTAGAACCTTAAGTACATGAAACCTAGAATGAAGAAAAGCTTCAAATACAGTGAAAATGATCAGAGTATGGAAAACCTGTGTATGAGTTCTGGCTCCCACAAGTTCATAGGCCTGTACCTATGCAAATTACTTACTTTGTGAATTTGAGTTTGATCTATAAAATAGGAATAGTGATAATACCTCATAATGGTTGTATGGACTAAAGGGAATAATGTATAGTTAGTGCTTTATTATCTACTAGAGCCCAGTACAGGAAAATTCATGAACTGAGGAGGGGAGTCCTTTAGCCGGGCCTGCACCCTCTCAGTCTGGGAGTCCTCAGGGGATGTCCTCTGCGGGAGGCAATGGGGCCAGCCAATCAGGGGATAGCACCACCCCCATCCCCCTGCCGCTGCCACCAGGCATCCCTCTGCAGATGACTGAATGGGTGATCAGGACGACATCGCCTCCATCACCCTGCCATTGCTGCCCATCCTCCCTCTGTGGGAGGCAACCAGACATGTCCATCAGGGGATGGTGCCGGTCCCCCACATCACCCCTTCACCGCTGCTAGTTACCCACGACCCTCCATCGCCATTCCCTCCCTCTGCCTGCTGGCACAAGCCTTGGCTGGCCAGGGGCCACCTGCTTGCTGGCCCCACCCCCTGTTTAGTCAATTTGCATATTATGCTTTTATTATATAGGATGCTATACAAATGTTAATTTGACTTTAAAGACCTATGGCATTTTCTACTTCCACAGATATACCTACTGAGAAGATAGAAGACTTACTTTCATCATCTGAATCAAATCCAAAGAGTGCCTGACATTTCTTTTGTGCACGGTGAGCCTCAAGTGCTTCTGCATTACAGTAGGTGGTCAGGCATTTGCCACATCTTAATCTTTTCATTGATTTTTTACAAATGTTATCTTGATCAGAACAGGCATCTATTCTATCAGTCAGAAATTTTCTGCGTTTTGGCATACTAAGGTACCGTTCATCAAGGTAACTGGGAGGCAATGGTCTGACATATGGCTTTGATAAAATTAAGCCATATGAAGTATGTTCACTCGTCAGATTTGGTTTGGATGGTGCCTGAGATACGGGCTGGGTACTGTGTTCTTGTGGTACAACATTGGGTAAAATGGAACCATTTTCTGTTCTGATTCTATTTGTATCAATTTTCAAAGTAGAACCTGATGAAACTAAAGGTGTCTGTTCTATTCCACTGTGTCCATTGACTAAGTCAATAATACTACAATTATTTTCAGAATTTGGCTCTAGGTCAGGCATCTTTTGGTCTGTCAAGCTTATATCAGAAACAGTGTCATCAGAATGTTCATTTCCATTCTGAACTAAACTGTTTGTCTTCTTTTCCATACTTTCTATACATGTCTTTGGTTCTGTAGAATCTTTCCTTGAATAGCTAGTAAAAACTGGCAGGCTAATAGCTTGTTTCTCATTACTCGATGAGTCTTTTTCCTGATTACTATTATTTGAGTCTGTAAGAACATCCCAAGCAGTTGCTTCTCTTGGTTGTGCAGATGATTCCGGTGTTTTACTTAAATAGTGCTGAGCTTCATGTTCATATAGCAGAGGAAGATCTTCAAAAAGCTCATGGCATTCTGGAAAACTACATTGGGCCTGAAATATCCTGTGACTTTTTGTGTGCTGAGCAAGCTGGAATGGCAATTTAAATGACTCATTACAATTAAAATGCAAACAAAAATACACATTTGGATAGCTGTGTCTATTAAGGTGATCTATAAAATGCTGAGAATCTTCAAACTGCCTTTGACAAAATTTGCATTTTCCTTTACTCCACTTCATTACTGTTTGCCGCACATTTAAGTCAGTTGGATGTACAGTCCTTGCATGCTTATTGAGAAACCCAATTCTTTTAAATATCCTGACACAACCAAGAGCAGGGCACTTAAAGTTTCCTTTTTGATCTATATCATATATGTCTTTTGGATGGCATAAAGTTCCATTAATTTTATGAAGTGCTGGAGTTTCTTGATTCAGGTCATAATCATCATCTTCATAATCACCTTCTTCCTCCTCTTCCTCCCCATAGTCATCCTCACATATAGGTAAAGGTTCCAATACGTTATTTATATAAGTGTCAGGACTGCCATTTTCAATGTTTTCGGTGACATCTTCTGATACACTTATGGGAATTTCAGTGAATTCAGCCACATGCTGAGAGATGACTTCTTCCTTTCCATCATTGGAAGTATTAATAGTTGGTATTTCCAAATCTTTATTATAAAAATCCCCATTTTCAAATGAAATTGAAGAATTGGAAAAGTTTATTTCTTCCAAAACAGGAGTTTCCTGATCCTCCTGTTGAGCTACAGCAATCTGATGTCTTTGTATTTTTTTAACATGATTCTTTAAATGTTTCTGCATAAGTCCTCTATTTCTAAATTTCCTACCACATATTACACAGGAAAAACTGCCCTTTTTCTGATGAGCCTGGGCATGCCTTACAATGTGACCGCCTAGAAATTCCTTGTTACATAACATACACCGATGCCTTGGGACACTGTGGTCTACTTTAGAAGCGGTAAAAGCAGTAAGGTTTTTCTTTGTGTTAACATGGCCTTTAGGTTGTACTCCAGATATATCATCAGGATCAAGCTCTCCAGTGCTCTGATCTGTAAAAGAATCAACACCTTTATCTAAACCTTTCTGTTCCATTGTCTTTTTTAGATTACCTGTAGAATTTTCCAGTGTATTTTCATTTAGAAATTTGATTGCTGATTT
Organism: Antrozous pallidus; assembly: GCA_027563665.1. NCBI lineage: Eukaryota > Metazoa > Chordata > Mammalia > Chiroptera > Vespertilionidae > Antrozous > Antrozous pallidus. Next base: position 92,062,025 of record CM050514.1, read on the forward strand.
ATCATTCAGTAATGCTACACAGTTTTTCTTAATCATTATGAAGTTCCAGAATTCAGGATCAAAAAACAATCCCTTTTTCAAAATAGGAAGTAATTCAAAACGAACACGATTTTGAACACTACTTGTGCCTTCATTATATTCTTCATCTGGACATTTATAAAGCTCTTCAACAGTGTGATAAGCTTCCAAGGAACGCTCAAGAAAAAATATTGAGAGTGCACAAATCCTGAGGATTTCCAAATCATTTGGCAAGAAATGTGCGATTGTTTTATAAATTAGACACTTAGTTTTGGGATCATCATGAAGATCTAGTTGTAGAGCACAACCACATATTTCAACACAAATTTGTAAGCCTTCTTCTTCAACCTGTATAAAAAGAAAAAAAAAAATTTACTACTGAATACCTTTTAAATATTACACAAACTTAAGTTTATCTTTTTAAATGACAACTCTGAAATAAAAGCTAAATAAACACAGTATTTCAAATGTCCAATTTTCCTTAACGGGTAGCCTTAAATCTTTTTGAACTTGAGAATAATTTGGAGAAGATAGCATTTTCACTTCCAACTTATTTAATTTTTAAGTTTGTTAAGACCTATCCTATATAATAAAAGGTTAATATGCAAATCGACCAAACAGCGGAACAACCGGTCGCTATGATGTGCACTGACCACCAGGGGCAGGCGCTTAACGCAGGAGCTGCCCTCTAGTGGTCAGTGCACTCCCACAGGGGGAGTGCCGCTCAACCACAAGCCGGGCTCACAGCTGACAAGTGCAACAGTGGTGGCGAGAACCTCTCCTGCCTCCGCAGCAGCGCTAAGGATCTCCAACTGATGACCCATCAGACATCTCCCGAGGGCTCCCGGACTGCAAGAGGGCGCAGGCTGGGCTGAGGGACACCCTGTCCCCAAGTGTACGAATTTCGTGCACTGGGCCTCTAGTTAATCACAATACAAAATGCTTCGTAACCTTATGGTGATTTAAAATACAAAGTGCTTCATAAACTTATGAGGAGTAAAGTTTCTTATAAATCTAGATCCTGTTTATTTTAGGTACTAACCTCACATTCTGAGGCAGAAGGGTTACATTATATTTATTTAAACACATCAAATTTTGATCTTAAAAAATAAGTAGAATTTTTTTTTTTTTAAAAAAGACCTGCTTATGGAAAATCTTTCATAAAACTGAACTGGATAATATTGCTTCTGTTACTTAAGTATTATTTATCCAAATAAGGGGAGAAGTATAGGCCACATGGAAAGGGCAATTACAATCTTTCTAAATCTAATAAGGTATCAGAATAATGAACCTACTGGAAGTTATCTGCAAATTATTCAAGCTTTAAAATGTTTACTTCTCAAAGATAACTATATCAGCTTTTACTTGGGAATCTGTTGTCTGCCCACCCTAATTCAAGCTATAAATAACACTGCTAATGATTTAGTTAACAAAATGCTTGTTTGAATATATATGCCTGCATATATTATAGATAACAGAGAGGAAGACTACCTTATCATGATCATGTCCTCTTAATCCTTTAAATGCTATGTAACCCTGCTTAACTACTTACACATCATATTCTCACTTTATATAATTGGTAAATTCCTACCCATCTCCGATTCATTCTTTGAAAATCAATTCTACTCTGAAAGTTTTTCTCACCATTCTTTCTGGCCCCTACCCTGGGGTAGAGTTAAACATTCCCCATTCTTTCTACTGAGAATAAATTATATTTATTTCTAAAAAGCATGTATATATTGTTTCATAGCAATTTGCATGTGCCCATGCCTCTGACTTTGAACTCTTAAATTCCTAGGAATCGCTTTGAATTCCTAAATAACACAGTATCTCATTTTTTTTTTTTATATCTTCCTATGGTTAGCATAGAAGTTGGCATATAGTGATCTTTGAGTAAATGTTTACATAGTGAATGGGATCAGATCTATTCCACTAAATTTAGTTTTCTATCAATCCATCATTTCCAGCTTGAAATTCTTTTCTGAATTCTAAAAGAATTGCTTTTTGCTAATTGTCTATTACAATTAGATATTGCCATCTAGATTTTCCAAATAGAACAAATTCAAAATTCACTGCTTCCAAACAGGAGGAATTCCTCCTCTTTCTTCAAGTTAAGTTATAATGTACCTAGTTGCCTAAGTTTAAAAATTTCATTGTAAAAGGACAAAAGAGAAGAGGACATTTCTTTAACACAAATCCTGTAACAATTCCAATATATTTACAGACTTAAGTTCCAACTTTTAGTGTAGCCTTCAAGTCCCTTCAAGATCTCCAGTAAACCCACCCCCATCTCTTGCAGTCCCTCTGATTAATTTCATCTTCTACACACTCTCCCCAGGTTTCTCTACTACACTAGTAATGTCACTGGATAGTTGTGAGAAAAAAATAATAAAATGAGGCAAAAATGCTCTAAAATGCAAACATTAGTATTATCCTCCTCAATCATTCAAAACACAGTTGAAAACATCTTCCTCTGTGAAGCCTTTCAGATATGCTATCTGTAATGTCTCCTGAACTCATACAGCTTTGTCTGTGCCTCTTTTCATAGTACAGAAGCATGTGAGTGATCTATTCCATTAATAAAAACCTTTTTAGGACAGTGTAAAAAATTAAGCACATTTTTAATACTGATTTCATCTTTGAGAATTTTTCCTCTTACTAGTAGAATGTATTCTTAGGTTGACCAGACTTGTGAAAATAAGAAAGCTTTATGATAACTGGCTGAACTTCACCTATATTATAAACTTTCTTTTACAAAGTCTCTTAATTTTTATGCAAATGAGAATAATGTAAAAAAATACAGATACATCTTTATTTTTAGAAATGTTTTACAGGTGACTCTGATGCATTTTAAATGTTGGTAAGCATTCTATACCATACTTTGGGGTTTATTTCCTCCTTGTTGGTAAGGAGAGAGTTTAACTTTAACGATACATTTGAATGACATTTCACTTTTAATAGTGAAGCTATTAAAGCCTATCGCAAAATAAATAGGAAACAAAATAAAAACACACCTCTGATATAATGCTGCAACTTCATGTCATGGGAATATGATCATTACATGATTATACATCTAATGAGTGATGTGATAAATGCATAAATATATAAGAAAATATATATTATTTAATGGATGCCTCCTTATACATTTAAAAGTAACCCACATCAAGATTCAGTTAAAATGTAGGGCAGCCCTGGCCAGTTTGACTCAGTGGATAGAGCGTTGGCCTGAGCACTGAAGGATCCCTGGATTTGAATGCAGTCAAGGGGATGGCCTCGGTTGCAGGATGGATCCCCAGCCCTAGTCAGACATGTGCAGGAGGCAGCCAATCAATATGTCTCTCCTACATCACTGTTTCTCTCTGTCTCTCCCCCTCTTTTCCAGTCTCTCTCAAAATCAATGGAAATATATCCTCAGGTGAGGATTAACCCCCCCCCAAAAAAGTAGTGTTAGCTTTATTTTTTTCTATCTCTGTATTGAAACTTGTTAATAATTGAGGGGGATAGTTAAGGGATTTTGCAGGATCTATTTTCATGTCTACATCAGTCATGCAGAATTGTACTCACTTGCAAGTGATCCATTAAAAACTTGCTTCACAACTATTTTTAAAAACAGAAAATGGATTTATACTATTACCTAAAATAAGTACTTTAAAAATGTGTCCTTAAGTTTTAAAAATGCCTCATATTCATTGTTTCTTTTCACATAAATACCAATCTTAAAACTATGAACTGTATTTTCTTTTAATTTATTTGTATTGATTTCAGAGAGGCAGGGAGAAGGGAGAGAGATAAAAACATCAATGATGAGAATCATTGCCTGGCTGCCTCCTGTACACCCCCTACTGGAGACTGAGCCTGCAACCCAGGCATGTGCCCTTGACTGGATCTGAACCAAACCCCTTCAATCTGCAGGCCAGTGCTCTATCCACTGAGCCTAATGTGCTAGAGCTGAACTGTATTTCTTTATAACAGTGAGCAGGTATTGCCCATAGATATATAAAGTATGCCTACAAATTAGTTAAAACTCTACAAAAGTGACAAACTTATTTAATTATATCCTCCTTTTCAAATTTATAATAAAATTAATTCTGTCATAAGATATTCAAGATTCAGTAAACTGTCATTTAAACTTCATTTGAAATGAAGGGGTAAATATATCCTATTTACCTCATCTTTAATGATTTTCATGAAAGGAAATATGACTCTCACATTAGTTGCTGTTCTTAAAAGCTGGTAGCATTGATCTACAAAAACTTGTTTTGAAGGATTAGACTTAAGCTGAAGTTTACTCCATATGAAAATCAACTCCCTGTAAATGAGAAAACAAGAGAAATATAAAAAATACAGTTTATTAAAATACAGAGATTAGTTATCTTTCACTCAGTCTATAGTGCCCTGAGATGTATACAAAGTGGGTATAAATGGATATTATGGTAAGCCCCAAGCTACTTCTACCTATATGAAACTAATAGAAGCTTGGAGGTGGGGTGGGAGGAGCAGAACAGAAACTCTGATTTTGTAGTGGTAAGGAGCGCGTTCAATCATATGCTGACAAACCTAAGGTATCTCTAGTACTGGATCAAAACAAATTCTAATTCCAATGTACCACTATAATGATACTTAAAAAGAATAAACTTTGGCCATTAATTAATACCCTACTTGCAAATTTAGAAATCAATGCTATAGACTGTCTACAAATACATGGTTCATATTTTTCATTTTCAACTATTAAGATATCAAAAATACTATAGATCAAAAGTATATGTATGTTATACTACTAATTCTGAAATGTTTTAGATTATCTGCTCTTCCATTAACACGTACTACTTTCAATATATACAAGCTATGGACCATTTAAAAATATTTCACAGGTAGTCTTTTTTAACATGTGGTCAAGGGTATTAGATGAAGTAGTGGGTTTTGAGGCAAAGGAAATCCTAAGATATAATTGATGTATCTGGGTATCACATTTTAACAAATTAGAATTCTTTAAATATATCATTAAAGTTACGAGCATCATAATCTAAGAAGTATTAAAATAACTGATGAAAATATGTTTTTTAAGTATGTACTTTGAGCCCAGCATATACAACTATTAAATCTAATGGCAGCTTGAAGGTGTGCATAGTCTACTTAGAGAGACCATACAGAAAACACAAAACAGAAAATAATGGCAAGCAACACATTAGCAGTAAAAACCAAAATTCCACCTCTATTTCACAATAACTGTGTGAGTATTCACCACTCATTTTTTTTGCACATGTAACCTTTGAAAGCTCACTAAGTTTCACACCTTGCTCCCAAATCTCTAGTTCTGACTTTTTACCAATTTCCATGTCTCTGTGTATTTCAATTTAAGATTGTTCTCTATCGCCTTAACCCTGTTAAAACAAATAATATCCCTGTAAAATAAATATTTTACTAGATCAATCAGTAACACTAAACATTCCTCTAATCTATTAGTCCTAATTTATTTTTTACAGTTTTTGCATTTCGATTATATTTTTTCCCCTCATAGCCATACCCTTTTTTCTTAATGCTACTACCTTAGGCCCTTTAATTGTACACATATACTTCTATAGGGCTGCTAAGCTAATCTGTCTCCACCATCCAGAGCATTTTATTTAGTGCTTATTCTATACACTGTTTCAGGTCAAGTGCAATTGGGTTTTATAATCAGAAGCATTATAGGATTTGAATCCTAGGCACTCTTCTAGATTAGTCTCCTCACAATTACTTTGCTTCATTTATTCTCACTTTTGTTTATATTGATTACTCTACTTGGAAAGTATTTATTTATTTCTAAAGTGAGCTTATCTTTCAACATCCAGATCAAATGCCTCTTTATGAAAGCCTTCATGAATATCCTAAAATAAGTGATAATTACTTCAGAACACATTATATCCCTCTTTCATGCCTTTCATGTACTTCCTTGCTTATATTCTATAGGTCCTATTTCTGCAATTACTAATACATTATAAATCTCCTCAGTGATACATTGTATTAAAGTATTGGCAAAAAACATGAGTTTGGAAATATATCTAAATATCAATAAGGTATTATATGCTACCTGGCATGGTATTACCCACTTTACAGTGAGCCCACCTTTTTCTGGCAATAACCCTAATACACAAGATTGGAACTCCAGTGGCCATGTCTCTTACGTGTCCTTCCTCAACCTCCTTAAGATATTAATTCAGGATTAGAAAACTGAATTTTCAACTCTGGAATGTTCTCAACTCTAAACTCTGAAGCCTTGGGACTGTTGGCATTTCTTCTGGTCTGCAATAAGAGAGACTGGAACCAAATGGCACAAAAGAGACACAATTTTTTAAGAAAACCTAGCAAACTCAGTGTCCCTGGTAGCACTTTCTTTGTGAGGATCAACTATATCCCTGTTCTTTTTGTGGCTGATGTCATACCCCATTATCTTTCCAATAAATACAGCCATACCTCATTTTTTTTCTTTTTTTGCATTTTGCTTCATTTCAATTGGCAGATGTTTCACCAATTGAAGATCCTCCAAAAATAAAAGAGTGTGACTTGCTTTTTGCAATGCTCACTGTATTGTGGTGGCTAGAACTGAACCTCTAGTGTCTCCAAGGTATGACTACACTATACTGTCCCTAAACTAGTTAGGATGCTATCATTTGCAGATTGACTAGTTTAATGCCAACCTCACTTTGTTACTAGCTGTGTGACTTTCATCTCTTTAATCCACTGTATGTACAAGTTTTCTAATACATAAAAAGAATTAAGAAACGATAAGTGAAAAAACACCTAGGTAATATGTCTGGTATATACTGATATTTAATAAATCACTAGTTTCCTGTATTCTTTCCTTGTCTTTATAACCTGAATGTGCCAAACAATGAAATTTGTTCACTAAATATTTGTTAGTGATCTGAAAAAGATTGTGCTCCTAAATGTTATACACATTTAGGGGAAGCCTCTTGAGGAAATATATTAAAGGAAAATGTAGACATGGAATGAGATATAAGATGATGGTGGACATTCCAAGTAAGGGCATATTATGAGCAGAGGAATATGGATAGAAGGAAGTGTTTAAAAAGATGTGGCCTATCTCTGCAACAGATTTAAAGACAAAAAAAAAATGGTATTTGGAAATTTTGGGAAAGTATTTCATTCAATATGATACAAATGAATGTTTAACATTATAGAAATGTATATATTTATTCTCTAACTTATTCCGAAAAATAATTTGAGATTCCTTAGAGAGACATTCTCAAGGCACAATATTATTATTGTTCTCTTTTCTGAAGAGAGAGGGAGATCTATTTGTTTTTATTAACTCAGAAGGAAAGTTGGTAAACAAAATGTAATACCAAGGTCTTAATAAATTTGCCAGGAGAGAGCTACCAATATGGATTTTTGCTTTCAGGCAGGCAAAACAGAAATACTAGAATATGGTTATGAAGCTCCATTCTGAATGAATTTACAAAAGGAGTCTCAAATTTTATGTGTACGCTGGGTTTTGAAGGAAAACGCAAATAAAAAAGCCAAACACACTAAATAAAAGTCTTTGTGAAGACCAAAGAGAGTATTTTAATGAGGCTTACTTTTTCCCCTTCAAACATTAGGCAGGGTCCTTTAGAAAACACAGCACCAATCTGGCGCTTTTACCAGGTAGCAAATACTAATAAAATAATCAAGTTATCTAGTTGCAGAGAATAGGCTATAATAGGTTCTACAATCATCCTTATAACATAGATTTTTTTTTTCATACTTGATTCGTTTACTGGTAGAGGCTGTGAGTCAGGCTACCTGGATTTGTATTCTGGCTTTATTACCTACTACTTGAATGGCTTGGATATAATATTATCTACCTCATAAAGTTGTTAAAATAAATGAGATTTACAGCAAAAATTATAGGAAGCACTTGGCAACAGTTAGCAGCTGCTATTACATCATCATCATCATCATCATCATCATCATCAATCGGCAGTGCATGAATTGGTGCACAGATGTGGTCCAGCTGGCCTGGCCCCAAGAGGGCAGATCAGGGCTGGGCCTTTTGGGAGGAAGCAATGGCGGAAGGTTGGCTGGCTAGCCCGCCCTGATCGAAACCCTATCAGAGCCCAGCCGGCTGGGGGAAGGAGCCAGAGGCAATTGGCTGGTGGGCCCTGCCCCCAATTGGGATTGGGGGGAATTGGGGGCAGGGCCATCCATGGGGAGGGGCTGTGGAGGGGTGGGCTTTTGGAGTGGGGGAGTAAACAGGGGCAGGGGGTGTGATCAGGGGTGGAGTGGCCAGGGGAGGGGCTGTGGGACTATGGTGGTGGGGAGGGCTGATCGTTTGGCCACAGGCCCACTCTTGATCGGGGTAGAAGAGTCCAATCAGGGGCAGGGAGGCAGGTGGGAGGAGACAGCCAGCCCCACTCTCTAATAGGGCCAGTTTGCTGGCCACAGTGGGCATTACAGCAACCAGTTGTTATGGCCATTATGGTCGCTGGCTTTATATATAGATATAGATATAGATATAGATGATGATTATTATTATTATTATTATTTATTGATGGTAAGAAAAATAGGGTTAGTAGTTTACTCTACTAGCTTGAGATACAACAAAAGTGGACTATGATCAGGTTCTTTCCTTAGAGAGAGGAGATAAAGGGTAAGCTATTTCATAGGGAAGGCCAGGATGAAAGAGACAATGCAAACTTTATAGTATGGAAAGACTCCTGCTCTTCAAGTTACAATGAAAACCAACTTTTCGAAGGAAAACGGAGATCAGCTTTAAGAAATATAGAGGAGAGGTAGAAGAAATAAGGGCAGACCATGAGAACTCAGCCTGCTCAGAAGAAAGGACCAAGAAGCAGGCTAAAGATTCCTTTCCAGTTAGGCAGCTGGGAGTTGCATTTCCCAGCTCTATTCCTGGAGGGTGATAATGGCCAGGAGTGGGAAAGATCAGTGCACTGTTCTATTTTTAAGGTCCCTCCTTAAGAGTAGAAATTGATTAGCCAAGAAAATAAATAAAATGTTTTCCTCTTTGTTGTTGTTTACACATGATTCCAATTTACTTAAGAATATGAAAAGACTGAAGACATCCTGTTTAGATAGTTTAACACAGTCAAGGGCAAAGGACATGCCTATCCCCATAGAAAACAATCTTTAATAACAAAAGTCTAATACGTTAATTAGACTGGATAGATGAATGATCTTCGGACATCCTTCCAGACTACCTTCCAGATGAAGCCAGGGCTGTGAGGGCCGAGGCAGCTGCTGCAGCTTCAAGGTCCAAGCCCCTTGCACAAATTTCATGCCTCTATTCTATTACAATAGTCATTACTATATTCTGTTTTGGAATACTGTTTATCAAGAAATGACACTGAAGTGTATTTGAAATTCCAACTTACCAGGTAAACTTCTGAATAAAAACGTACATAATCCAACTAAAAGTATTCTCTTCTAGAAGATAACCCACTAGTTTTTAGACCCAGTTCTGTTACTAATGACCTATTTTTCTCTTAGTCTGAAGATTTTAATCTATAAAACAAGAATATTAAGTTAGTTTAGCTTAAATCCCCCTTTGAGCTATTATTTTAAATATGTAAAATTCAAAAGCACTGATAAAAATATTTCTAGCCCATATCATTTCAGATTATTTTATTCAGCAAATGAAACCTAGTCTTCCCTTCAAAATTAGTGAAATTTCGAAGTGGTAAAGTTTGTGTGTGTGTGTATGTGTGTTGGGGGAAGGAGGCAGAAGTTATTAGAATCTCTTATAATAATTATTCATGGTTTCACCCATCAGTACTCTAAGAGTAGGTATTAGAAACACTCATAATATGTTCTAAGTTACATATCCTACTAATAACTTAAGTAATTCTTAAAATGTGTTTTTTAAAACTAATACATAATACCATTTACATTAGCACCTAAGAAACAAAATATTTAGGTAAAATTACACAAATAAGCACAAAATTTATGAGACAAACTACAAAACTCAGGTGAATTAAATCAACTAAATAAATGGAGAGATTTTTCCAGGATAGGAAGACATAATATTGTCAAGATGTTGGTTCTTGATCTCTAGATTTAATGCTATCTCGATCAAAATCCCAGCAGGTCATTTTACAGATATCGACAAACTGAGTCTAAAGTTTATATGGAAAAGTAAAAGATCTAGAATAGCCAAAATAATATTGAAGAAGAGCAAAGTTGGAGGATTAATCTATCTTCAAGTTTTACTATAAAGCTAAAGTAATGAGGACACTGCTCTGAAAGAACAAATAGATCAATGGAACAGAATACAGAGCCCTGACAGACCCACATAAATATACTTAATTGATCTTAAACAAAGGCAATACAATGGAGCAAAGGTAGTCTCTTCCACAGATGATGCTGGAACTGGACGTCCATATGAAAAGTAATGAATCTAGGCACAGACCTTATAACCTTCATGAAGAGTAACTCAAAACGGACCACAAGATCTAAACCTAAAATGCAAAACTATAAAACTTCTAGAATATAACATAGGATAATACTGAGATGAGTTGGGTACGGTGATAACATGTTGGACAAAACACCAAAAACATGATCATGAAATAAATATAATTTCACTAAAATTAAAAATCTCTTCTCTGTAAAAGATAATAGGAAATAATAATAATAAAAGACAAGACACTGACTGGGAGAAAACATTTATAAAAGACATCTGATAAATTACTATTATCCATAATATACAAAGGATTTTTAAAACTCAACAATAAGAAAACAAGCAACTCAACTGAAAAAATGGGCCAAAAATCTTAATGGACAGACATCTCACCAGAAGATATACAGATGGCAAGAAAGCATATGAAAAGATGTGCCACATCATATGACATTAGGGAAATGCAAACTGAAACAAAGAGATGCTACTATACACCTATTAGCAGGGACAAAATCTGGAACCCTGACAACAAATACTGTTGAAGAGGAACAAAAGAAATTTTCATAAATTGCTGGTGGGAATAAGAAATGGAACAGCCAGCCATAAGTTTGGTAGCTTCTTATAAAACTAAACATATTGCCGAAACCGGTTTGGCTCAGTGGATAGAGCATTGGACTGCGGATTGAAAGGTCCCAGGTTCGATTCCGGTCAAGGGCATGTACCTTGGCTGCGGGCACATCCCCAGTGGGGAGTGTGCAAGAGGCAGCTGATTGATGTTTCTCTCTCATCGATGTTTCTGACTTTCTATCCCTCTCCCTTCCTCTCTGTGAAAAATCAATAAAAATATATTAAAAAAAAAACAACAAAAAAAAACTAAACATATTCTTACTATATGTTTCAGCAATAGTGCTCCTTGATATTTTTACCCAAAGGAGTTGCAAACATGTCCACACAAAAACCTGCACATAGATCATTTATAGCAGCTTTATTCATAATTGACAAAACTTGGAAACAACCAAGATGTCCTTCAGTATGTGAACAGAAAAATAAACTGTGCTACTTCAGATAAGGGAATGTTATTTAGCATTAATGAGCTACCAAGCTATGAAAAGACATGGAGGAACCTTAAATTTATACTACTAAGGTAAAAGCCATTCTGAGAAGGCTACATATATGTTTCCAACTAGGTGATACTCTGAAAAGACAAAACTATAAAGACAATAAAAACATCAGTGCTACTCATAGGTGGGGATCAGAGAGAGATGAAGAGTTAGAGTAAAGAAGATTTTTAGGGCAGTGAAAATACTCTGTATGATACTATCATGATAGATATGTAATTATATATTTGTTTAACCCATAAAATATATAAAACTAAGAGTGAACTCTAAGGTGAACTGAACTTTGGGTGATTATAATGAGTCATTGGCGGTTCATCCTTAATAAAAAAAAAAAAATGTACCATTCTGGTGAGTGATATTGACATGTGTGTGTGGGAGCAAGGGGTATATGGAAAATGTCTGTGACTCCCTCTCAGTTTTGCTGTTAATGTAAAGCTGTTCTAAAAAATTGTCTTAAATTAACAAACAAGCTAACACTCCAAATTTAATTTAAAACATGATTGTTTCATTGTAACACATACCTTAAATATTTACAATATCAATTACTGGTACCTGATCATTTTCTTTTTTAATCTTTGGGCACTATTGCTTCTTGCTTAACAGTTTCACGTAACTTTAAAACAATTATATATGCTAACCAATTCTCCTGTTTTCCATCTTACTTTAAATTCTATATTAGGAAAACTTACCAGATACAATACATATCCCCATTCTGGAGCTGTGAAATAAGAAAAGATTCGCAGAGTTGCAAGGCTAACATAGTTTTTCCTTCTTTTTCAGTGTTACAGATGATATCAATTCTACTCTTACAATCAGTTTTCAATAAATGCTGTAAGAGGAAAAGAAAAATTAGCTCATGTCATTAAAATATCTAAAAAGCTAGTTACAATAAGTGTTTAAACATTCAGAAGAAATTAGATGTTTAGTTTTCTTCTACAAAGACAATGAATTGTACCGTAAATTTTTCAGTTTCATAATTTTACTATATAGCACCTACAGTTTACAGTTACTTTTAATCTCATTAATGTTTATAACTTATAGGTAAGTAGGGTCCATATTAGGAAGATTGTTTTTCATCTTAAAAAAACAAAATAAACATGAAAATTTAAATTTTTAAATATTTTATTTAGAAGGCAAAATCATAATGATTCTCAGTTTTTATCTGACCTCTGTCACAGCAGACACTCAACATAAATAATGCTTATTGCTGCCCTGGTCAGGTGGTTCGTTGATTGAAGTAGACACCAAAAGGTTGTGCGTTCTATTCCTGCTCAGGGCACATACTTAGGTTGTGGTTTCTATCACTAGTTGGGACATGTATGGAAGGCAACTGACCCATGTTTTTCACTCACATCAGTGTTTCTCTACCCTTTCTCTCTCTAAAAATCAATAAATATATATTTGGGTGAGGATTAAAATAAATAAATAAAATGAAGCTTATTGATGTTTTGTTAATATCAGATTTTGTACATGAGTTTAAAGAATGGTGTTAAAGAGAACACATCTAAATAATTTAATCTGAAAACCTTTGGTATTACTATAAAAAGGAATTTAACAAGATTCTGCTACATTTTCTCCCATTTTTTATTATAAATTTTAAATTATGATAGACAAACAAAATCTTAAACAATACCTCCCGGAATAGCTGTTCTTCTACAGGTGACATAAATAGACATGTGAAGAGTGCCTGATGGAAATATAAGTCTTTGCTGATTTCTGGGTGATTTATACAAGACTTAATAAGAGCCATTGCTTCTGGTATGCGTTCACAAGCAATTAGGTATCTGGCACGTAGTTCAAAGAATAGTGGGTTTTCCGAACTTAAGTATTTGTTCACTGTATTAAAAAGAGAATAGACTCATATTACTCTCAAGAAAGGATGCTTTCAAACTCTTGATTGTTGTTCAAAACTTTATCACTAACATGTAGCATTTAGTTAGGTTAACTAGTTATTTAATTAAATAGCATTTTCATAGTAAGAGTTTATTTGTGAAAAAATACATACAATTATATGATTGGAAAAATGGAAATAAAAGTGACAAAACAGTGCTGAAGAAATACCTGTTGATTTCTTCTCAGTCTAAAAAATAAAAATCCTAAAATATTTTTCAGTTCACTAATGTTAAAATGTTTCAAATAGCACGGGATATGTAATTTCTACTCTAAGATTATGTACTCTGATCTTAGTGCTCACTATTTTCATTACTGATTAATTATAGAGAAATAAATCTGAATTAATGAAAAAGTTTAATCATAAAAGAAATATATTTTATTACTTGTCAACAAAATATTAAGCCAAAAGGAATGCTTATTAATATGTGCTCATGTATCACTAATAATTACTAATAAATACTTGGTTTTACACAGTTAAAAAATATACAAATACCTTTATCTACTAAGTTTATTTAGATCTAACGACAACCTTATGACAGTTATCATAGTATTTTTTTTTAACAGATCACAAAACTGAGTCTCAGAGAGGTCAAATGACTTGCCCAAAGATAAAAATTAAGTGGCAAAGCAGGAAATAGAACATATATATCATACTGGACCCTAAGTATTTTAATTAGTTATATGTTTAATTATTAGCTTCTAGAATACTTATGAGTGAAGTTTAATTTAGATGCCAATATTTGCCTTGCAATTGTTTCCAACATATGATGAACAGACACTGATCTGTACAGTTAATGCAAAGACAAACCTCATACTAGTCTTCACCCTAATAATCAACCACCAGAGAAGAGTCATTCACATTAATGAGGCTCTAGAGTAGCTTTTCCCAGAGTGAGGTATGTCAATATAAGTATGAAAGGACTATACGTGCAGAACTATATATACATATATTAAGGCCATCAGCCCTCACAGCAACTCATATTTTGTTTGTTCTAGCTCTTACTCAGAGAAGTCTAAATGCTCTCCTAAAAGTCCTAACTTTTCACTCCTTTGGAAGCTCTGTCTTATCTACCTCCTACTCCCCTCTTGCCTCATTCCCCAGTCTCCTCATAGTTTCCTTTAACCTGTCACCTTTGCCTTACCTATATTTGACTCTACCTTTCCTCAGCCATCCAACTGTTCCTCCTCAGTTCCAGCTGCTTCAGTTCTTTTATTCCTTCTCCAGACCGTCAGGACATATAACCACTGTCACATATATACTTTAGCCCTTTCCTCCTATTTTGTACTATCTCCCATCTCATCCCACTGCTTTGCACTACTTCTTCTGGCCTTATCTTTCATCTCCTCTCACATCTCTGTCGTTGTCCTCCACACTTGTATCTGGGGTGGCTTTTCCCCTTAACCTGGGACAAATGGACAGATCCTAACCCACTGAGCACAATCTGTAGTATGAAGTGTCTTTCTCACCAGACCAAGATCTGAACGGTTCCAGAGCTGGGAGTTTTTGTCTTTTCCTTTTGGCAATTTTTATAATAGTACGCCTTAGGCTCTCTCTCCATGCATTCAAATGTTTTTCACAGTTTTGTGCTTATTCACTACTGCTCAGCTCTACATTTTAAGCTTTGGTGATCAAAAATGCTCTGTGGCTTAGGAATAATATGTGAGAAGCAGTTGACAGAGCCTCCTTCCTTAAAGGAAAATTCTGACCCACAGGAACCATTGTATATCTAGGTTTAAGAGGAGGTAATGTCAAAGAAGTATGCAGGTGGTAAAGGGATGAGGGAAAATTTAACTTCTATTAGTGGATGAAGTTTGGGAAATACTCCTCTCCAATATTTGGAATTGAAATTTACTTTAGTTAGTCACTCATTCACTTACATAGTCATCATGTGGTCATTCATTCAATCAACATATTCTTATATTAAACACCTACTCTCTTCCAGGCACTGGGCGAGGTGTGGGATATACAGTAGTAGTGACAAAATCGGATGAGTTATAGCCCTCACACCTGCTTCTGAATAAGGGAGATCTCATATGCTTAAGCAGGGTGTTTTGTTTTGTTTTAAAAGGGTTTGGCAACTTAAATAGATATTTAAACTATAACTGCAGCGGCAAAAGCAAAGGAACTCTCTGTAAATAACATCTGGACAATAAATGTGTTAAATTCCCATTAGAATGGGAAATTACTAGAAATAAATGTATCCAAGTCTAGTGTCAGAAATCACTCTTAGAGCAGGTTAGTACAACAAATTAAACACACTTTGTGTAAAAATACATAACTCTTACTCAATATTATAAAATAAAGAAAAATTACTACTACTGCTCTAGTGAGAAAATGAAATTGTGTTTGCTTCTCACACATGTTGGTTTTGATTTTGAGTTTCCTGAAGTACCTATCTCCTGAGATGTTGGCTGGGCTTTAAGAACAGCTTGCAACACTGGATCCTCCCATGGGCCACCATCTCTAATGATTCGAGTCACCAGTTCCAGATTCACATTTCCATATCTGCGGAGGTGATTCTGGCATTCCTAGGAGAGAAAAATCATTTTGGCTTTATGAATTTAAAGGGGTTAAAATTAAACTTGATCATTATTGTCAATAAAATGAGTGATGGCCAATGAGACAGCTATTAAATTATAAAAGAGAAAGGGTTGTTAAAATAACCTATGTAGGGTGTCAAAACCCATTAGTACACAAGTTGACTTTAATGCCAAAGGTTACACAGTTTGTACATAACCGGACTTAAGAAATCCCATTATAATAGGGATGAAGTGTAACCTAAGGAAAAAATTTAAGGAGTGAATTATTTCTAGGAAGAAAATCGCATTGCTAAAATGTAAGAAAAAAACTTAATGGATGCATCATTTCTAGGAGAAGCACCAGGTTGCAAAAACCAAATGGAAACACTTACAGGATGCATCATTTCTAGGAAAAGAACCAGGTTGCAAAAATGTAAAACTTAAATGCTTACTTAAATTTACGTGAGGGTTCACGAGGTTTCTGTTAACAAGGGCAAGCAAAACAAGCCTGACTAAGAAAGGGGTAGAAGGGTCCAATGCAGACTATGGTTGACAAGTACTTGTAGGTGCCCTGCCCAATCCCAAATGTATTATCCTAGTTGTGATATAAGGCTGAAAGATGAAAATTCTATTCTACTTTGTTGTGCAAGTACATTGAATTTAGGATGAAAAATGACAACTTAAGGAGTGAATCTAACCTACAATATGAAGTCTTTGCATTTGGTTTAAGATAAAAATGTATTGGTAAGTTAGGCATTAGCAGATAATTTGTCTATGCATATTCTGGTGGGTTTTTAAAAAATATATTTTAAATGTTTTTAGAGAATCTGTTATCTAAGACTTGTGATTATAATATAAATTAGAGGCCCAGTGCATGAAATTTGTGCATGGGAAGGTGGTGTGTCCCTCAGCCCAGCCTGCACCCTCTCCAATCTGGGACTCCTTAAAGGGATGTCCAACTGCCCGTTGAGGCCCGATTCTACTGAGATCAGGCCTAAACAGGTAGTCAAACATCCCACTCACAATACAGGACTGCTGGCTCCCAACTGCTAATCTGCCTACCTTCCTGACCACTTCTGCCTGCCAGCCTGACCACTCCCCTGCTGGTCTGATTGAAGCCTAACTGCTCCCCTGCCAGCCTGTTTGCCCCTAACTGCCCTCCCTTGCAGGCCTGGTCACCCCTAACCATCCTCTCCTGCAGGACTGGTCGTCCCCAACTTCCCTCCGCTGCCGGCCTGGTCACCCCTAATTGCCCTCACCTGCAGGCTTGATTGCCCCCAACTGCCCTCCCTTATAAGCCTCGTCCCTCCCAACTGCCCTCTCTTGCTGGCCTGATTGCCCACAACTGCCCAAACTTGCAGGCCTGGTCCTTCCCAACTGCCCTTTCCTGTTGGCCATCTTGTGTTGTAGTGATGGTCAATTTGCATATTACTCTTTTTAGATAGGATATAGGCCTGGTGCCCGCCAGAATGTGTGGAAAGCTTGGCCTCCTCCTTTGCCAGGGGCAACTCAAGCCTCCTGCTCTCACCAGCTCTGTGGCTGCCACCATTTTTGTTGGGATTTATTTATCTTCTATAATTAAAATTTTGTAGCCTTGAGTGGAGGCCTGGGCCTACCAGTGTGTGCAGAAAGCTTGGCTTCCTCCATTGCCAGAGAAACCCAAGCCTCCTGCTTGCTCCATGGCTGCAGCCATCTTGCTTGGGTTAATTTGCATACTCACTCCTGATTGGCTAGTGGACATGGCTTGTGGGTGTAGTAGTGATGGTTAATTTGCATATTACTCTTTTATTAGATAGGATTATGTAACAAGTAAAGTTAGTAAGCAGTGTTTAATATTTAGAAAAACTTGGTTTACTGAATTTATAAATTTAGTAGATTGACAATATTTAATTATTTGATTATGCTTTTAGATTTACTTTACTTTATTCATTGTGTTTTAAAATGTTTCAGGGTATTTAATTTGGTAATTTAAAGATATTAACTGAAGTGTAGTGGAGTTAATAAATTTATTTTTAAATGCATAAATTGAGCTTAAAGCATGAAGAAAAAACTAGATGTTAAAATTGGCAATGTTAAAAATTTTAATAAATTGTGTATCAATTGAAACAATTTCCAGAATTTCTTTCTATGCTTAAAAATAAAAAAATCCCCTCACATTAAAAAATTAATAAAAGTTATAAAACAAAGCTTCAGTATAATATAATATCCAGGGGTGGGCAATAGTAGCTTTATAGTTGTTGAATATGTGAAACTCAGATTTTATTGGGTTTTTTTTGTGTGTGTGTGTGTGTGTGTGTTATTTATTTGTATTACAACTGTAAATCTAGTTTTGCCACCCCTGTATGTATAGTCATAGATATTACTTCCCATATAAAACATTAAACTACATATTAAAAGTGACAATAAACACTTTGTTTTTATTAAATTGTCATATTCTTTCATCATTTGAATGTTCCAAAGTGTTCTATATGTTACTTCACATTCCTTGTTAAAATATATAAGAGGTTTTTATTTTATAAGAGAATGAGGCAAGAGAAGAAATCAAATTTTAAGATAAAGAATCATTCAGTCAAAGAAAATAAATTCACCAAAAAGTCATTTAGGACATTCCCAAATTAAAATGAGCAAACAAGCAAGCAAACAAAAACCCTCTAAAGAATGGGTAAGTTACTTTTACTTAACCTCTCTGTGCTAGTGCAATTAACTCTGCTGCAAAAAAGAATACTAAGAACACAACCTTCGTAGGATTTTTGTGAGGATTAAATAATAAACTATATTGAAAAGTGCTTTGTATAGTACCTGGCATATGGTACACACCTAAAAAAATGCTAGCTTTTACTTCTTCTAAATTTTTTTTATCATTTTGAATAAATATTTTATTTTAGGACACAAAATTGCTTCAGCATAAAATTTCCTTTTAGATTTCCATGTGTCAGAATATTAAATCATTTAAAAATACACACACACACTTAGAGGCCTGGTGCAAGAAATTCGTGCCTGGGGTGTGTGTGTGTCTCCCTCAGCCTGGCCTGCATCTTCTCTAATCTGGGACCCCTTTCATAACCCAGGTCTGCTGGCTCCCCACCTCTCGCTTGCCTGCCTGCTGATTGCCCCTAACTCCTGCTTTCCAGCCTAATCACACCCTAACCACACCCCTGCCAACCTAATCGATGCCTAATTGCTGCCCTGCCGGCCCGATTGTCCCTAACTTCCCTCCCCTGCCAGCCTGGTCACCTCTAACTGCCCTGCACTGCTGGTCTGGTTGCCCCCAACTGCCCTTCCCTGCAGGCCTGGTCGCCCCTAACTGTCCTCTCCTGCTGGCATGGTCACCCCTAACCACCCTCCTCTGCAGGCCTGATTGCCCACAACTGTCCTCCCTTTCAGGCCTGGTCACTCCCAACTGCCCTCCCTTATAGGCCTGGTCACCCACAACTACCCTCCTCTGCCAGCCACTTTGACCACATGGGGGCAGCCGTCTGTGTGTTGGAGTGATAGTCAATTTGCAATTACTTCTGTATTAGATAAGATATTATCTGTGGCAGCAGCTTTATGGTTGAAAACAATCATCAATTTCAAAATCAAGGTATACAAAATCCTAAATTATACTAGACACACTTATTGGTGCCCCTAAAATTCAAGGTGGCTTTTGGTCCAGTCAAAGCATAAGAATTAAGGTGAACTGTAGCTTTGCTGCTAAGCCTCTGGACAACCCATCTTTCTAGCTGTGTTAGGGTAAGTGAGGCACCAATCACACAGGCATTAATATTTGAACTGGACTTAGGCCAAAGTCAAGAAGCAGGTCTACTGCTAATTTCCTAAACTTGGCTGAAAATAAGACACAGTTGGAGAAGTCTTGTTAAATAACAGACTCCCAGGCCCTAGCTGAAACCTACTGTGTAAAAATTTCTAGGGGAAAACCCTGATGATCTATCTGTAAATCTAACAACCGTTATCCCACAGTCAATTTTGGCACACTTTTTTTATTGCACCTCCTACAATTAGTGTCTACTTTTATAAATATTCATACTATAAATTATATACTTATATTCCCATCAACTCTTCTATTAAAAATTAGGTAATTAGCTTATGATCATTTTCCTAAGATAAAAATTACAAATACAAGTTTTATTTGTGTGTGTGTGCACTTCTTGAATCAAGTACACTGTATTTTGGAGACCACTTATATGAGAAATAGCTCAGGATAGGCAATAAAGATTAAATAAACATACTGCTCTATTTAAAAAGACGCAGGCCTGGCCCTAGCCAGTTTGGCTCAGTGGATAGAACACTAGCCTAAAGACTGAAGGGTCCTGGGTTCAATTCTAGTCAAGGGCATATACCTCAATCACAGGCTCCTGGCCCTGGTCAGGGGTGGGGGGACGGCATGCAGGAGGCAACCAATCGATGTGTCTCTCACATCGGTGTTTCTTCCGATCCACTCTCTCTATAAAAAACAAATCAATGGGGAAAATATCCTCAGGTGAGGATTAAAAAAGACACAGGCCTGGAAGGTGAGGGTGCATGGGGGGGGGGGGGAGGGGGAGTATCAAATGAAGTGGAAAGGGTCAAGTGGGGGGAGGAAAGGGGACATCTATAATACTTTCAACAATAAAGATAAATTTAAAAATACAAAATGAATCATTCTTGCAACAAATATTTAAATAAGTAAGTAAATAAGACACGGGATGAAAAAAACAAGTAGTTTGTAAGTATGTTTTGGCTCCTGCTTTCTTAAATAGTATGGTGGCTTTTTCAGATGTTATTCAGTCTAAAAGCCCCCAAAGTGAAAAAGGAAGCACCAAAATCACTACAGAATTCTCAACTTATCTTGTGGTGTGTTTTTTAGAATGTTTACTTAATTAAAAATTTAGGCCTATATATTAAATTAATCTTTTACTAAGTCATCTGTCTACTGTCATTAATAATACTGCACTGTCTTAAATACAGGGGTGGGCAAAAGTAGATTTACAATTGTTCATGTAGAAAAAAGACCATAGTAAATAATACAATAATAATCTATCTCACGAACTCACATTTGTAGACTTACTTTTGTCCACCCCATATACCTCCCTCAAAAACTTTTATTGAACCTTATGTCATAGCCAAAATTAGAGAGGAACTGCAACTCCTTCCCTCCCTCTTCTTTTGGAATCTACGTGGCGTGGGACTAATGTTTTATTTTAGAAGATTTTTCTTCCATGAACTCGTTCCCACTTTGCTGAACTCTAGTTGGCCACTAGAATATGTCTGTGAAGCTGCAGATCAGTGTGCTGGCTATTCTGCATATTGATCTGAACACTTCGCCAACTTACCACAGGACGAATGTCTTAATGCTCCAACTTCTGGACTCACTTACTTACTCATTCATCTATTACACATCATGAAATATTTTCTCTAGTCTGGTCTCATTCATGTCTCCCAAACTCATCTTGTACTTTCTTGCCTATGCTTTTTCTCCTAGCACACTATTTCTCCTATAACTTCATATGAACTACCTAAATCCTTTCCTAACTATCTTTTCACAATCCCACCTACATGGGTAAGATACCATAAGTCTGGAAATTCCTGGTTTTAGGTATTACTTGTATTTATATTTGTATTTGAAATCTAATATAAAACTCAACTTCTTCTGTTGATCCGAATGTCATGTCAGCTTACTTTTAACATCTCCTGGTCTGTGTCCTCCTTGCCATTTCTATAGGCCTTCATCTGCCTTCATTCAGAAAACCACATTAAAGTTTCTCCTCTACCCAATAAGGCAGTTTTGAGAAGCTTTTAAAGAATGCTGGATTGAGTGTAGGTCCTTGTTCTACTTCTAGAAACCTCAGCTCCTTTGGAGCTTAATTTTCTGTTATGTAAAGTAAGGACTTATTGTATTAAATAATTTCTAAGATAATTCCCAGTCTTGAAATTATACAATTCCATAAATACCTAGCAATTAGACATATTTGATTTTTAAAATAACTAGAATCATATACTTATTGAACTATTTAACATATCCCGTATGGGCGTTTAAAAAATATTATTTAATTGGTTACCTGTTTAATAAACATAATTAATTTTTACATATTTTTTAAAATTTAGGTAAAAATGTGAATGTTACTTAAATTTGCAATCAGAGTTTTATCTTAGGGGAAAACTCTACAAATATTGTAAAACCATCAACTGAGAGCATATTCAAATTTCAAAATTAATTTGTAGTTTCCATTCTAATGAAAGCACTTGCAACCATTAACATTTTAAAATAAGTAATGAAATCATATGGTCAACAGAGAAGTACTATTGTTATAGTTTTAACCGGTAAGACAAACCTGAAGCAGAATTAAGGTGTATGCAAGGTTTGAGCAAAGATTCCTATACAAAGAAATAAATACAAAATCTGATTCAGCAGAAAGAACAACAGAGTCAGTCAAGAGGACAGGTCACAGTACTGGCTATGTTACAAACTGGGCAAGTTACTTAATCTCCAATAAATGTTGACAAACAAATGAATCTCTCTGGTCCTCTCTGGTCATTTATTTAAAAATTAGATTAGACTTACTGCCCTCTACAGTTTTTTAAAGCTAAATTTTGTGACCTAATATTTTATCTAGTGAAATATAAACTATTCCAAGCATAACCATGTAGTTGTTACGTATTAGGACACTCTACAAAACCAGCTTTCAGTAATTGGTGAATGTTTCACTAATCCATACGTGCTTCCCGAGGTGGTTTCAAACTATTAATCCTGTCATTGATTTTGATGGCAATTACATGCCTGCTTCTGACAATACAAGACTTTGCAAGACATTCAGAAATAAGATCTTTATGATTGGACACTATGGTATGAACAACTATTAATGCACACTGTATAGTATTCTCTTTTAGATGACTGCTGATCCATTTATCAGGGTACATTGACCTTTCCAAAAACATATAACTTATTCCTATATTTTGCAGGATTGTGTTTGGTTCCTTAAGCTTAAATGTCTCAAGTTTGTTTATTTATTTACTTTAAATATTTATTGTTTAAAGGATTTCATGTGTCCACTTTTCCCCCCCATTGAACCCTCACTCCCACTTTAGGCTACCCCCCCCCACACACAAGGCCTTTACCTCCCTTGTGTCTGTGTCCATGGGTTATGCATATATGCATACAAAATCTTTGGTTGATTACCTTCCATCCACATACCCTCCCCTGCTTTCCCTCCAAGATTCTGCACTCTGTTCCATCTTTCCATGTCTATGAATCTATTTTGGTCATCAGTTTATTTTGTTCATTAGTTTCCACATATGAGTGAGATCATGTGATACTTGTTTTTCTCTGACTTTTTTCACTTTCATGATACTCTCCAGGTCCCTCCAAGCTGTCACAAGGGATAAGAGATTCTTCGTTTTTACTGCTGCACAGTATTCCATGATGTAAATGTACCACAACATTTTTACCATTCATCTACTGATGGGCACTTGGGCTGTTTCCAGAACTTAGCTACTGTAAATTGTGCTGCTATAAACACAGTTGTGCCTATATTCTTTCTGATTAATGTTCCAGGTTTCTTAGGATATATTCCTAGCAGTGGGATCACTGGGTCAAATGGCAGTTCCAACTCCATACTGTTTTCCACAATGACAGCACTAGTCTGCATTCCCACCAGTACTTGTCATTTGTTGATGGTAGCTATTCTGGCAAGTGTGAGGTGATACCTCATTATCATTTTAATTTACATCTGTTTGATGATCAGCGACTTTGAGCATTTTTTCACATGTCTCTTGGCCATCTGTATGTCCACTCTGGAGAAGTGTCTATTTGGATCCTTTGCCCATTTTTTAAAATTAGATTGTTTCTCTTTCTTTTGTTGTTATCTGAGGTCCTTATAAAACAGCCATCGATTTGGGGGTGTTGATTTTGTAACCTGCTACATTGCCAAATTCTTTTATTAAATCTAGTTTTTTGGTGGAGTGTTTAGGCTTTTATATATACAATATCATGTCATCCAAGAATAATGAGTTTTATTTCCTCCTTTCCAGTATGGATGCTTTTTACTTCTTATCTAATCACTGTGGCTAGGACTTCCAGTACTACATTGAATAAGAGTGGTATAAGTGGACATCCCTGTCTTGTTCCCATTCTTAGAGGAAATGGTTTTAGTTCTTAGCCATTGAGTATGATGTTTCCTGTAGGTTTCTCATATATGGCCTTTATCATGTTGACATATACTCATTCTGTTCCCACTTTGCTGAGAGTTTTTACCAAAAATTGGTGTTGGCTGTTGTTGCTTTTTCTGTGTCTACTGATATGTGATTTTTGTCTTTCAGTTTCTTCATGTGATGTGTGTCATGTTTATTGATTTGTGAGTATTTTACCAGCCTCGCATCCCTGGAGTAAATCCCATTTAGTCATGGTGTATAATCTTTTAAAATATATTGCTGGATCCAATTTGCTAATATTTTATTGAAGCATTTTAGTATCTATGTTCATCAGGGATATTGGCTTGTAATTCTCTTTCTTCCTAGTATCTTTATCTGGTTTTGGAATTAGGATAATGCTAATTGATTATCAGCCTCATAACAAGAGCTTGGAAGTGTTCCTTCCTCTTGGATTTTTTGTAGTTTGAAGAGTACATGTGTAAATTCTTCTTTGAATGTTTGATAAACCTCCTGTAAGAAGCCATCTGGACCTGGGCTTTTGTTTGCTGTGAGTTTGTTTACTGCTTTTATTTCATCACTTGTTATTGGCCTATTCAGGTTTTCGGATTCTTCCTGATTCAGTTTTGGGAATTTTATTTTTCTAGGCATTTGTCTATTTCATCCACATTGTCCAGCTTGTTGGCTTTGAGTTCATAGTATTTTCTTGCAACCCTTTGTATTTCTGTGGCACCAGAGGTGACTTCTCAGTTTTCATCTCGAATTTTATTTGAGTTCTCTCTCTTTGTTTCTTCTTGACTCTAGCTAAAGGTACATCACTCTTGTTTATCCTTTCAATAAACCAGCTCTTGGTTTCACTGATTTTTCTTTAAGTCTCTATGTCATTTACTTCTGCTCTAATCTTTATTATTTCCTTCCTTCCACTGCTCTGGGCTCTAATCTTTATTATTTCCTTCCTTCCACTGGTCTGGGCTTCTCTTGTTGTTCTCTTTCTAATTCTTTATGTTGTGGGATTAAACTGATTATGCTCAATTTTTCTTTTTTGAGGTAGGCCTGTAGTGCTAGGAACTTCCCTCCCAGGACTACTTTTGCTGTGTCCCAGAGATTTGGGGTTATGGTGTGTTCATTTTCATTTGTTTCCAGGAAGATTTCTATTTATTTCTTGATCTGATTGGCAGCCCATGGATTGTTTAATAAAGTACTATTTAGCCTCCATATGTTTGAATGTTTCTGGGTGTAGATGATTTCTAATTTCATTCCACTTTGATCTGAGAAGTTACTTGATATGACTTCAATCTTCTTGAATTTGTAGACTTGTTTTGTGTCCTAAGATGTAGTCTATTTTTGTGAACAGCCCTTATGTACTTGAAAAGAATGTATATACTGCAGCTTTCGGGTGAAATGTTCTATAAATGTCAATTAAATTCCACTGATCCAGAGTGTCCTTAGAGTCACTGTTTCCTTGTTAATTTTTTTGTCTGGAAGATCTATCCAGTGAAGTCAGTGGGTGTTAATGTCCCCAACTATGACTGTATTGTTGTCTATCTCTCCCTTACAGTCCTCTAGAAATTGTTTTATATATCTCAGTGCTCCTATACTGATTACATATAAGTTTACCTGGATTATATCCTTATTGGACTGATCCCTTTAGTATTCTGTAGTGACTTTTGTTATCTCTTGTGATGGCCTTCATTTTGAAGTCTGTCAGATAAGAGTATTGTTATCCCAGCTTTTCTTTCTTTTCCATTTGCATGGACATTTTTTTCCAATCCATTGATGCTCCATTTGTGTGAGTCTTTTATTCTGAGGTGGGTCTTTTGTAAACAGCATATAATTGAATCATGTCTTTCTATCCATTCAGCTACCCTATGTCTTTTAACTGGAGCATTTAATCCATTTACATATAAGGTTATTATTGATAGGTACTTAATTCACTGCTATTTTAATTCTGTATGCCTAGATTTTTCTCTCCATTTCTTATTACAGGAGTCCATTTAGCTTTTCTTATACTATTAGCTTGGTGGTGATGAACTCCTTTAGACTTTTTTTTTGTCTGGGAGACTCTTTGTTTCACCTTGTATTTTGAATGACAGCTTTGCTGAATATAGTAACCCGGGATTCAGATCCTTGTTTTCCATTATCTTAAGTACTTTATGCCTTTCCCTTCTGGTCTGATGATAAATCAAATGACAGCCTTGGAAGCTCCTTTGTAGGTAACAAATTACTTTTCTCTTGCTACCTTTAAGATTCCCTCTTATAATTTTTGGCACTTTAATTTTGATGTGTCCAGGCATGGGCCTGTTTGGGTTATTCGTTCTTGGGACTCTCTGAGCCTCCTGAACTTGTGTGACTTTTTCCTTCACCAGATTACATAAGTTTCTGTCACTATTTCTTCATATATGTTCTCTATCCCTTGCTCACTTTCGGCCTCTTTTGGGACACCTATGCAAATATTATTGTTTCATGTTGTCCCACAGCTTCCTTAAGCTGTCCTCCTATTTTTTTAATTGTTTTTTTCTTTTTCGTTCGCTGGTTGATTTTTTTCTACCATCTTCCAATTTGCTAGTCTGATCCTCAGCTTCCCCCAATCTGCTATGTATTCCTTCCAATATATTCTTTATTTGTGCTGTGTCATGACCGTTTTCATAGTTACTACATGTTTTTTCATGCTTTTCTACCTCATTACCATCATTATTTTGAAGGCTGTATAAGATAAATTTCTTATCTCCATTTCATTTATCTCTTCTGGAGAATTCTCTTTTTTGGGCACTGATTTTTTTGTCTCCAGAAATTCAGCTGCCTTCTGTGGAAAACTAGCCAGCCCTTTCGTGTCTCCACTCTTCCTACCAGTCTCTCTGCAGTCTTCACTTTCTATCCTTAGTTAACAGAGCTTTCTCTAGCTAGCCTTCAGTTGATTTTTAGGGTTCTTTTTGTTTGTTTTTTGTTTATTTGTTTTAGTTGTAATTCCATTTTGTTCCTGGGAGCCTGTCTGGTAGCATCCACTTACTCGACCACCATTTTTAAGCTCTTCTCAAGTTTATTTATTATAGTATTTTAAGCTGGAAATAACTCAGGCTCTTGTGTCTCTTCAAAGTGATTTATAAAACCTCAGCAGTTGAACTAATATAGGGTATTTCCTTCTCAAACAGATAATTTTAAGAAAAACAGAGAAAGTGAAAATATTTCTGAGGTCATGACATACAAGAATTAATAACCACTAGTGCCCTGGTGCATGAATTCGTGCACATTGAAAGGAAATTAATTAGAAGAAAAGATTATTTTATTGATTTTTTACAAAAAGCAAGGGAGAGTGATAAAGTTAGAAACATTGATGAGAGAGTAACATCATCAGCTGCCTCCTGCACACCTCCAACTGGGGATGTGCCTGCAACCAAGGTACATGCCCTTGACCTGGAATCAAACCTGGGATCCCTCAGTCTGCAGGCCAACGCTCTATCCCCTGAGCCAAACCGAACAGGCCTAGAAGAAACATTTTAAATCACTATTCACTCACTCTCTATAATAGAAGTGTCAACCAAATTCATGATCGACAATGAAAGATAGAAACACACACGTACGATGAGTGCAAGAACTTTTTTTCCCAGTACTTTAATGTATTTTATTGATTTTTCACAGAGAGGAAAGGAGACGGATAGAAAGCCAGAAACATCAATGAGAAACATCAATCAGCTGCCTCCTGCACACCCCTTACTGGGGATGTGCCCACAACCAAGATACATGCCCTTGATTGGAATTGGACCTGGGACCTTCCAGTCCACTGGCCGATGCTCTATCCACTGAGCCAAACCAGTTTTAGCATGAGAGCTTTATATGTATCATGTATCCACGAGTCAACTTAGCATATACATATAATAAACTTGTTTAATTAGACCTGCTTTCTGATGTAACTAAACTTTTTCCAGCCCAATGAAGTACCCCAACTTCTCTTTCAGGTAATTGTCAGCAACACAGCAGTAAATATCAACACAAAGCAGACTGTTGGAGATCACACAGAGAGAACAAAGGGTAAAATATTTAACTGCAACAGTGTTTGACTATATAAGAAAACCTGAAGTCATTTTCAAGGTCCATCATTTCTTCTTTTCAGTCAAGTCAAGTTTCTGAACTTTCTAAAACTCCATTTTCTGGCTAATGTAAAGAAAATAGGACTTCTATAAGGAACAGATGAGGCATGGGAAAACACTTCATAGACATTTAGTTAAAGTCTGAAATGTTTGCACCTGGCTATGAAATGTTACTGGCTGAAGAGACTACAAGGAGGCTAGTTGTTGATAGGGAAAGGAAGCTGGTCATTGCTACATGACATCATTACCTGGTGCCCACAACCACCATTTCTGGACTGGGCTGGACTGTGGGCTGCATTTTGCACCATAGAGTCTTGGCAACATTGGCTTCGATTTGATGGGGTGTTGCTCTGGGGTGGTGGCGAGGCCTGTGTCCCACTTGGGGGAAGCCGAGTATTGCTTTGTCGGAGCCAGGTCGACACTGCTGTTTCTCTGTAAATGGTCAGTGCATGTCATAGCAGCTCCTGTATTGAGAGTCTGCCCCCTGGTGGTCAGTGGGCATCACAGCAACCAGTTGGACAGTCAGATACTTAGACTAGAGGCTCAGTGAATGAAATTCGTGCATGAGGAGTGTGGGTGCAAAGGGGGGTGGTGTTCCTCAGCCCTGCAGGCCACGGCAGGCGAGCAAGCAAACACAGAGTCCACACAGCCGGGGGCGGGCTCTCCTGGGCAGCTTGAGTGCAGCTTGAGCGCAGCCCGGGCAGGCCCTCCTGAGTGGCTTGAGCGCAGCTTCCGCACAGCCCGGGGCAGGCCCTCTTGGGCAGCTTAAACGCAGCTTTTGCTTGGCCCGGGCAGTTTGAACCCAGTTTTCACTGGGGCCAGGGCAGGCACTCTTGGGCGGTTTGAACGCAGCTTTCGAAACAGTCCGGGGCAGGCCCTCTTGGCGGTTTGAACTCAGTTTTCACTGGGGCCGGGGCAGGCCCTCTTGGGCGGTTTGAACGCAGCTTTCACGCAGCCAAGGGCAGGCCTGCTGAGGCAGCTCAACCACAGCCTCTGTGCGGCTCAGGGCAGACCAGCCGGGGCAGAATGGACACTGCCCCAGCCGGCCCTTTCTCTCAGTGGCCGTGAGCATCTTGGTTGGGGTTTATTTGCTCATAATTGGATTGTGGGCGTGGCCTGTTAGTGTAGCAGAGGTACGATCAATTTGCATGTTACTGTTTTATTAGATAGGACTAGAGGCCCAGTGCACGAAATTCGTGCACGGGGGACGGGGGATGTCCCTCAGCCCAACCTGCACCCTCTCCAATCTGGGATCCCTTGAAGGATGTCCGAATGCCTGTTTAGGCCCGATTCTACCAGTCGGACAATCCAGGACTGCTGGCTCCAAACTGCTCACCTGCCTGCCACTCTGATTGCCCTAACTGCTTCTGCCTGCCAGCCTGATCACCCCCTAACCACTATCCTACCAGCCTAATTGATGTCTAACTGCTCCCCTGCCAGCCTGTTTGCTCCCAACTTCCCTCCTTTGCTGACCTGGTCACCCCAAGTGCCCTCCCCTGCAGGCTTGATCACCCCCAACTGCCCTCCCTTGCAGGCCTGGTCCCTCCCAACTGCCCTCCACTGCTGGCCTGATGGCCAACAACTGCTCTCCCTTGCAGGCCTAGAATCTCCCACTGTCCTCCCCTGCTGGCCATCTTGTGGTGGCCATCTTGTGTCCACATGTGGGCAGCCATCTTGTGTGTTGCAGTGATGATCAATCTGCATATTACTCTTTTATTAGATAGGATAGAAGCCTGGTGCATGGGTGGGGGCCAGTTAATTTGCCCTGAAGGGTGTCTCAGATCAGGGTGGGGGTTCCCTTGGGGCTTGGGGCTGCCTGGGTGAGGGGCCTGTGGTGGTGTGCAGGCCAGCCACACTCCCCAGCGAACCAAGCAGAGGCCCTGGGATCTGGGATTTATTTATGTTCTACAATTGAAACTTTGGAGCCTGGAGCGGAGCCAAGCCTTCTGCTCACTCCGTGGCGACAGCCACTGCTGTTTGAAACTCTGTAGCCTCGAGTGGAGGCCTAGGTTAGGGCTGCAGAAGTTTGGCTTCCTCTATCACCCAGGCAACCCTAGCCTCTTCTCTCTCCAGCTCCGTGGCTGCTGACATTTCTGTTGGGATTATGTATCTTCTATAATTGAAAATTGGAACATTGAGTGGAGCCTAGGCCAGCAATGCCAGGCAGAAAGCTTGGCTTCCTACATTGCCGGGGAAACCCAAGTCTCACTTCTGCTCTGTTGTGGCAGCCATCTTGGTTGGGGTTTATTTGCTCCTGATTGGCTGATGGGCATAGATGTGGGCATGGCTTGATCAGAGGTACAGTCAACTTTCATATTAATCTTTTATTAGAAAGGATGAGTAACAATTCCAAAAACATAACTGCCAGTGGAAAATTATCAAAGCTTTGCCCATCCTATCTAATAAAGAGGAAATATGATAATTGACCACCACTCCATCACAAACAAGACTGCACTCACAGCTGAGGCCAAGTTCCCATAAGGAGCCTTAACAAGCAATCTGCAGGAACCTGAGGCTACACCCTCCCTGGCCCCCCTGGGGCTTGACAGGGGACTTCAGGCCATGTCCCCCACCCAGTGGGGCTTCACGGGGAACCTGATGCTGCACCCCCCTTCTAGTGATGGGCTGGCAGACCTGAGGTTGTGCCCCTCTGCCTGGCAGGGCTTGACAGGGAACCTCAGGCCATGCCCTCCACCCAACGGGGCTTGACAAGGTATCTCAGGCCATGTCCCCCACCTCGAGGGGCTTGATGGAGGATCTCAAGGTCTTGCCCCCATCCTGGTGCCAGGCCAGGGGACATGAGGCTATTCCCCCTGCCAGACAGGGCTTGACAAGGGTGGGATGGGCTGGGTCTGGATCTAGCCCAGTGTGGAGGGGGGGCGGCCAGATCTGGGTCTCATGAAATTTTGAGGTGTATGTAGGTGAGTGGGACTTGATTCTGGGTCCTGTGGTGTGCCCCAGACTCTGACAGGAGGAAGGTTTTCATATACATTTTACTAATTTTCTTTCATCTCTGACACTTCTAATAGAGAAAGGGCAAATACCAATATTAAATTATTTCCTCTAATTAATCCCCTTTCAATGTGCATGAATATCATGCACCGGGTCACTAGTGTCAATGTAAGTTTATCAAAGGAATACAATCTTTACAAAATGATCTCAGAATCTGAATCTTTTACTTTAGCACCAGTCCCTGAATTATATATGTAGCATACTTCTCAAGTATGTCTCTTTCATAGATAGTGAATTCTTTTTCCTTTATAATTAAGCAAACTTCAATTTCTCTTTTTTTGTACACTGTCAAAGTAGCATCCAAGAGGAGAAACCAAGATGACGGCATAGCTAAACATCTAAATTGCTGCCTCACACAACAATTTTAAAAGTACAACTAAAAGACAAAACAGACATCATCCAGAACCATAGGAAAGCTGGCTGCGTGGAAATTCTACAACTAGAAGGAAAGAGAAAAAAGCACACGGAGAATCAGAGGAGCTGCAAAAGGCTGAGATATAGAGACACGCACCGTGCAGAGAAAGGAACGGGCGGCTAGGTGCCTGGCTGGCTTTCTCTAGCCGGAAGGAGACAAAAGCTCCCGACTGCACTAAACCCCAGTTCCTACTGCACTGAACCCCAGTTCTAGGAGAGAACCCTGGGAACACAGGCTCATCCGGGGGTTGGGTGGTGGGAATATGGACAATCAGGCAGAAACTCAGGGAAGCTGTGAAAGGCAGAGGTCTGGAGGCATGTGCGCAAGTACATGCATAGAGGATTGTTAAGTGTGACACTGGCTCTCTAGAGGGAAGGAGACAAAAGCCCCTGACTGCGCTGACCCCCACTTATGACTGCACTGAACTCCAGTTCTGGGCGAGAGTCTCAGATACTAGATTCATTGGGGGAGAAACTGGATTGTCTGGCAGCAGGTGAAATTCGAGGATACTCTCTCTCAGAGGTGCTTGCAGCGATTACCAAGGGACACTGAGACCCAGGGGCCTGTTAGTGCAGAACTGATGGGGAGCCAAGGCTGTCTGCTCAGCCCAGAGACTCTGCCCCATCTAAGCTGAGCACAGAGGCTTTTGCAATTTTGCAAGTCTTGTCCCATAAGGCTGTGTCCAGCACAGAAGCTCTCCAGGGTTAGACACAGCTGATCCTCACAGTCAATTGTCCTGGAGGTCAATTCCTCCCAGTGATACCAACAAGAATCAAAAGACTTAAGCACAAGAAGACTGTACACACAGTCCACAAAGGGGTGCACCATGAGTGTACACCTCAAGTAACTGGGGAGGCCAAGACACTAGGCCATAAAGACACCTAGCATACAAAGCTACCCTACCAACTCAGGGAAGCAGCGAAAATGCGGTGACAAAAAACATCACAAAGGAAAGAAAGGGAGGAAAACAAACAACTGGATATAGAGTTCAAAACCATGGTTATAAGGTTTTTTAAGAGGTTCCTAGAAAAGGCTGATAAATTTAGCAAGACCCTCAAGGATATGAAAAAGGACCAACTAGAAATTAAACATACACTGACTGAAATAAAAAATATTATACAGAGGCCTAACAACAGATGAGAGGAATGCAAGAATCAAGTCAAAGATTTGAAATACAAAAAATACTCAAATGGGAAAGCAAGAAGCCAAAAGAATTCAAAAATGTGAAGATAGTGTAAGAAACCTTAGGGACAACTTCAAGCATACCAACATCAGAATTATGGGAGTACCAGAAGAAGAGAGACAGCAAGATACTGAAAACCTATTTGAAGAAATAATGACCGAAAAGTTCCCCCACCTGGTGAAAGAAAGACTTACAAGTCCAGGAAGTGCACAGAACCCCAAACAAAAGGAATCCAAAGAGGACCACACCA
Organism: Antrozous pallidus; assembly: GCA_027563665.1. Classification (NCBI taxonomy): domain Eukaryota; kingdom Metazoa; phylum Chordata; class Mammalia; order Chiroptera; family Vespertilionidae; genus Antrozous; species Antrozous pallidus. The sequence continues at coordinate 92,095,036 of CM050514.1, forward strand.
AGACACATCATAATTAAAATGTGAAGAGCAAAAGACAAAGAGAGAATATTAAAAGCAGCAAGAGAAAAACAGTTAATTACCTACAAGGGAGCACCCACACGATTTTCAGCTGATTTCTCAACAGAAACTATGCAGGCCAGAAGGGAGTGGCAAGAAATATTCAAAGTGTATATGAATAGCAAGAACCTACAACCAAGATTACTCTATCCAGCAAAGCTATCATTCAGAATTGAAGGTCAGATAAAGTGCTTCGCAGATAAGAAAAAGCTAAAGTTCATCACCGCCAAACCAGTATTATATGAAATGCTGAAAGGAATTCTTTAAGAAGAGGAAGAAGAAGAAAAAGATGAAGATAAAAATTATGAATAACAAATACATACTTATCAACAAGTGAATCTAAAAATCAAGTGAATTAAAAATCTGATGAACAGAATAAACTGGTGAATATAATAAAATCAGGGGGATAGAAAGGGAGTGGACGGACAATTCTTGGGGGAAAGGTGTGTGGGAGGTGTGGGAAGAGACTGGACAAAAATCGTACAACTATGGATGAAGACAGTGGGGGGGGGGGTAAGGGAAGATGGTAGGGTGGGAACCAGGTGGAAGGGAGCTATGGGGGAGGGGGGAGAGGAACAATTGTAATAATCTGAACAATAAAGATTTATTAAATTAAAAAATAATAAAAAATAAAAGAATATTAGTCCATTGCTCACTCAGTGTGATCCAGGTATCAGCACTATAGGTATTACCTGTGAATTTATTAGAAATGCAGACTCTCAGAACCCACCCCAGAACTACTGAATCATAATCTGCATTTTAACAAGACCCCCAGGTACATGGTATAAGAGAAAGAGCATGATCTTAAGTTGGTATGAATCTGTATGAAAGATGGACAGAAGGAAACCACTTGGGGAAATAGTTTACACTAGCAGTATAAAATTTTTTAAAATTTTGAAAGATGACACTTGGATGGCTATTGGATTATCAAAAGTCAGTCAAAAACTTTAGAGAATCCACAAAGCTTAGTAAATGCAAGATTTTAGGGCAGGGGTGGGGAATCGTTTTCTGTCAAGAGACATTTAGGTATTGATAACATCATTCACAGGCTATACACAATTAGCAACTTAAAAATTAGCCTGCATTTCGTCAAACAATTAACTCACCCCTAATGCCTGGGCAGGGCCAGAACAATTGGATTTCTTGGGCCTTATATGGCCCATGAGCCAGACATTACACACCCCTGTTTAAGGGGATGTTGGCCTTCCCATGGCCCTAAGAGCAAAGGCCTGGGAAGCACCAGCAGCAAAAGCTGTGTTCAGAAAATGGATGATGATTATATAGGTAAAGCTAAAATGGGAACAAAAGGTGAAGTGTCCCCTAGGAGGCAGGAGTTTAAAAAGGTTGAAGAAAGGGGAAGAGGCCACAGCAACACAATTATAGAAATGGTAAAGAAATTGCAAAAAACAACAAAAAGGAGAAAGGGTGGTGGGCTTTAGAATTTGAGATACAAAATCCATAAGCCCTTCCTTAAGGAAATAACTATATTGATAACTGAATGGAAACCCTGCTCACAAGAAAAAAAAAGTATATCCCCTCAAAATGTTATGATTTCATACCCCTAAATCAGAAGTCTTTCATCTACTCTATAGACACTTCATTGATTTCCATAGTCAATACACAGACCACATCTCCATGAGGGATTCTTTGACAAAACATTTAAAACTGAAATTTCTTCCCTAATAGCACTATGCCTGCATTCCCAATCTCCCTGGCTGTCATTTTTCTCTAAGCCATTCAAAAATACTCTTAATTGACAAATTTGGTTTATTATTTACAGGGTGGTGGCAATAGGCTCTGATATAGCAAGTGTAGGACTGGAATCCTATGTACAGACTACTTACAAATTCCACACTAGAATTAAATACCACAATAACAAGGTATTTCTGTTTTTGCTTACTACTGTTTATCCCAGAGCTTTGTACCTAGACATAGTGGGAACTCAATAAATACTTCCTAAGTAAAAGTTTAAGACTGGATTCCCAAGAACACAAGTGTCAAAGGAAAAACTGAATGGAAAAATCCATGTTTTAAATATTTGAATATAGGCTCTAATTAAAATATAAGCTCCATAACAACAGGTATTTTTACCTCTTTTGTTAAATATAAGAATGGATAAAATGTTCAATGTAATGTTCCTAATTTCACTGATTTTAACATGCACTTTTTCATATTTGTACAACTCTAAAATCAGAATGTTGTATATTCAATGATATCGTAGACTCCATGTAAACCTGGTAATGGTTGTGATATAGATGTTATTCTGCTTTAATGGACATTTAAAGACAGCATGTACACTTGCAAAAGGGAATACTGGTGACTCAAAATAAAATCTGAGTACTTTATTAACTCTTGGGAACCAAAGATGTGGGATGGCTGTGGAGTAATTAACTAATCCAACTTAACAACACTTCTGAAGCAGGAGTCAAAAACTGGCTAAACAGGACCATAAAGCCAGCTTAAGCTTTTTAAAGCCAAGTAGCAATGACTTACTAGTTATTTTATTATTTTAGGAAATGCTATATCATCAGTACTTTTCATGTCACTGAAGACAAAATTGCATAGAAAAACAGACATTGATGACTGAGTAGAAAAGCATATCTAGACTCAGATTCTGAATGTGAAGATATTTTAGATATACCTTAGCCAATTAAGTTTGCTTATAATTTTCATGTTTTGTGTATACACCAGAGTAACTGATCATAAAAATCTAATTCAACATAAAATTTTGCTTTCAATAAATATGAAATAAAAATTCTGGGTGAAAAAATTCAAAAGTCTCGTATGATTCTTCTGTTATTCTTCTTCCTAAAGGTGGTTAGGAATACTTAACCTTTGTTAACACCACAGGAATAAATGTCTGAATACTTTACCCCTAGGGGGAGCTCAAAGCACATCTTCCTTTATTCCACCCAGGGAAGTGCTTGCTGATGAGATAATGCTAAGGTCACATTAGTAAGCCACAGTGCTAAGTTATTTCTTCCTAAGTAAATGGTAAAAAGATCAAATGTACTTGCCATCTACAGGAAAGTTCTTGAGTATTTTTGTACTCTCTTCTCCCATAAAGAATGCAAAAAAAAAAAAAAATCTGCCTCCTATCTTGGGGAGACTATTGAGAAAATCAGGGTATAGACAAGGGGAAACGTGGCATGGACAGACAGCCTGAGTCCAGCTAAGGGTAGCTCTTCATGGAGCTTTGAAGACAAAGCCTGCAGCAATAAAAAATGAGTATGTGTCCAGGATGTACTTAAGAATCTACAGGGTGGTGGCAATAGGCTCCGGTGTAGCAAATGTAGGATTAGAATCCTATCTACAGACTACTTACAAATACAGTTAGTATAATAGGATCTTAAGCATTGCCACCTTAGTAAATTTAAAAACTTACAAGCGATAAGTAACCAATATACCACTTTTAGATTGAGAATAAAGGGCTGTTTTATATATAGACAAAATAGGAAATAGAAAATGGTTTTACCTGGAATGATCCAAGAATATCCTTTAAGGGCTCTTCATAAAACTCATCTCTTCCAAAGAAAAGCAGCAACTCAAAGAAACTCCTAGGAAGAATAAATGAATGATAACTTTCATTGCTTCTTTGACTTTATCCCCAATATAAAAATCTCAAGAGATAACAGTTATGTAATCAGATATCTAGTTTTTAAATGGTTGGTTTTGAAACATTACATAGGTCATTTAGGATTCATTTTAGGTTTTCAGTAAAATTTTAATAGAATTATCTTCAAGGAAAATATAAAGAAATACACTTAAAATTCTAGAACTACAGAATGAACTCATAGCTACTAGTGTTTACCCTGCAAAAAATGCAACAGAATACCAGGTGGTAAAATGTAGCTATACATGTGAAGATTATCTAAAATGAGCACACATTGCTAGTACAATGGGCAGCAGAAAAAATTCAGGAGGTAATTTTTTTCAGAAGGATGTAAGGGATAGATAGAAGTAAAAATATATTAGCAAGTCACCATGAATCTCTCAACCAACATTTATATTATAGCAATTTCACCAATTATGTATCTAATTAGTGACACTTGGACCCTCAAATTCCAGGCTTCTCTTATCATTATCCTACCCATGACAGATTGTCCAAAATCCTCATTTTCAAATAAATTATTTAGAAAATATTGTTATTAAATCATTTACGTGCCTTTAATAATGCATTAGCTCATGCAGGAAGAAATATGACTTATTTCCTAATCATGAGCATGGGAAACTATAAAATTATTATATATTACTTAGCAATCCTAAATGACAAATCCTACAAACTTTTAAAAAATATACTTTTATTGATTTCAGAGAGGAAGGAAGAGGGAGAAATAGAAACATCAATGGAGAGAATCATTGATCAGCTAGCTACCTCCTGCTCGGCGCCTACTGGGTATTGAGCCCACAACCCAGGCATGTACCCTGACCAGAATCAAACTGATTCATAGGTCGACACTCAACCACTAAGCCATGCCAGCTGGGCACTCCCACAAAATTTTTAAATTTTGTCATGACCTTTATTTTGAAGTCTATTTTGTCAGATATGAGTATTGCTACCCCAGCTTTTTTTCTTTTCCATTTGGATGGAAACATTTTTCATCCTTTCATTCTCATCCTCTAGAGGTGAGTCTTTTGTTCTGAGGTGGCTCTCTAGTAGACAGCATATAATTGGGTCATGTTTTTGTAGCATTCAGCTACCCTTGTCTTTTGCTTAGAGCATGTAATCCATTTAACAAGTACAGTTATTACTGTATTTATTTGCCGTTTTAATTCTGTATGCCTGTTTCTCTTTTTCTCTATTGTTCTCATTACAGCAGTCCCTTTAGCTTTCATTGCAGTGCTGGTCTAGTGATGATGAACTGCTTTAGCCTTTCTTTGTTGGGAAACTCTTTATTTTAACATCTATTTTGAATGATAGCCTTGCTAGATATAAAATCTTGGTTTCAGGTCCTTGCTTTTCATTACCTTTAATACTTCATGCCATTCCCTTCTGGCCTGTAGAATTTCTGATGAGAAATCAGATGATAGGCTTATGGGAGCTCCTTTGTAGATAACAAATTGCTTTTCTCTTGCTGCCTTTAAGATTCTCTCTTTGTCTTTAATTTTTGCCACTTTAATTATGAAGTGTCTGGGCATGGGCCTGTTTAGGTTCTTCTTGCTTGGTACTCTCCATGCCTCCTGAACTTGTGTGACTTTTTTCCTTCACCCATTAGGAAAGTTTTCTACCATTATTTCTTCAAACATGTTCTCCATTCCTTGCTCACTTTCTTCCCCTTATGGCAAGCCTATTATGTAAACATTTGTATGTTTCATATTGTCTCATAGTTGCCTTAAGCTGTTCTCCTGTTTTTGTGTTATTTTTGTTGTTGTTGTTGTTTTTCTTTTTGTCCTCTGGTTGAGTGATCTTTTTATTTTTTTTATTTTACTCCATCATCTAATTAATTCACTGATCTGATCCTTGGCTTCTCCTAATCTGCTCTGTATTTTACCACTGGGTTCTTTATTAGTGCTATGTCATTCTTCACAATATACTATATCTTTTCTCATGCTGTTGAGCATCTTTGCTATCATTATTCTGAACTCTATGTCTGTTAAACTTCTCCATTATATCCATTTCATTTATCTCTTTTTCTGGAGAATTCTCTTGATATTTCATTTCAGGCTTGTTTTTTTGTCTCCCCATCTTGGCAGCCTGTTTGGATTTGTGCCTGTGTATTATGTAGATCTGCTATGAGTCCCCATCTTTCATGCAGGACAATGTCAGATGCCGTTTGTGACTGTTTGGAGCTATGAGCAATCCAAAGCCTGTGGCTCTCTCTGCTGTGGTTGGGTATCTTTGAAAAGGACCCAAATGTGGACCAGGGACTGCTTTTCGCAGTCCCCAGCCCAGAAGGATATCAGGCAAAAAAGACAAATCTTTAAATTTTACATCATGTAAAAAGATGCATAAAGTTTTATTTTTATCAACAGTTTGCCTTTTATCGAAATTAATCACTAATAAAGATCAAAATTTTAAAATGCAGCCGAGACCGGTTTGGCTCAGTGGATAGAGCATTGGACTGCGGACTGAGAGGTCCCGGGTTCGATTCTGGTCGAGGGCATGTACCTTGGCTGTGAGCACATCCCCAGTAGGGGCGTGCAGGAGGCGGCTGACCGATGTTTCTCTCTCATTGATGTTTCTGACTTTCTATCCCTCTCCCTTCTGCTCTGTAAAAAAATCAATAAAATATCTTTAAAAAATAATTTTTTTTAATGCAAACATAACTATAAGACTCTCACTTTAAAAATTATGAAACTTAAGCATTACACAGTAAATACAATGACCATTCAAAATATAGCATAGCAATTACTGTATTCTATTAACAGATATTTTTATAAATTTGACTACTTAAAATTTTTAAATGCCAATAGACCAAAAAGTGTAAAAGCAGTCAATAGCAAAATGATACACGAAGAAAGAATTTTTGCTGATTTCCTTAATTAAAAGGAATATACAAGTAATTTTTTGAAAAGTTAACAATCAGTAGAAAACTAGGAGGGGTAGAAGGACTAACTTCATAGCAAACAAATACAGGTCTATTTTTTCAAATATGAAAAAATGTTCTAATTTACGCAATTAAATAAATAAAATATTATGAAGATAAAACACCATTTTTCCTTCATATTTATGAAAATGTTGGTATATTCTATCATGGCTCTGTTATTTTGGTGGAGGGATAATAAATGGCACTACCTCTTTTAAGGGCAATACAGTAATAGTCATCAAAATTTTAAATGCACATATACCACTTGATTTTGCAACTCTACTTATAGGAATCCTCCAAATACACACACACACACACACACACACACACACACACACACACATAAATAAAAGAATATACACCTACAGATGGTTTGTAGTAGCAAAAGACTGAAAATATTTTAAATGTCTACCCCAGGGGACTGGGTAAAATAATTATAACATACTTATACAATAGAATATAATGCAAATATTAATGAAATATATTAGTGAGAAGATACTTATATCTACATGAAGAGATAAGGGAAAAAATTCAAGATATACTGCTATACAAAGATGCAGAAATTCATTACATTATCATCTCTATAAAGGGAGGAAGGAGAAAGGGCACATGTACATCCAGAGCATATTGTCACACCATATAGAGCAGTGAGGAGCAACCTTTTGAGCTGGGTGTGTCAAAATTCGCCAAAAAAAGAGAATAACTCTGGTGGTCTGTCACTTCAAGAAAAAAACAATAATAATAATTTCATGATATTTATAGCTTAAATAACAAAAATGTATAATTGTAATATATAACTGTACCTAATAAACAAAAAACTAATTATTTAACTTACCTGCTTAGTGACTTTTTCGTTCATCTGTCAGTCGGTTTCTTTTGTTGGTTTTGATATTATTTAACTTGTGTGGGGTGCCATGAACTAAGATAAGTGAGGGGGAGGGGGATTCTTTAACTAACCTGCCTATTAGTGACTTTTTTGTTAATGAATTTCATTGGCTAAACCTTCAGTTGAAGGTTGGTATTCTGTACACTTCAAGCCCAAGCAAGCACTGCTAACTTCATCTGTCAATCTGTTTCTTTTGTTGGTTTTAATATTATTTAACACTGAGAATAAGGTCTCACAAAAGTACGTAGAGGGAAAAACTGTGAGTAAAGCCATTGCTATATTTTTCAGGGTGCTAAAAGTGTTGGGTAATCGGTTCCAGGCACTCCAAATTGCCTGTTCGTAGTGGCACGCCTCATGATTCTCCAAGTGGCACCTTTCTAGATTCTCAAGCTTTGACCTCAAGTCAACAAACACCTGAGCCCAGATGCTGTCTTGAAATTCTGCAGGTTGTATCTCCAAATCACCAATATTTATCCATTGGAAATCATTTAATTCCAAACTACTGTAGACTACTACATCAGGATACTTAATTATTTTTATGGTCTGTTCTAGGCTTCTAAATTGATTAAATCTATCACTGAACTGGTCAAGTAATGGGTCTAAAACATGCTGGTACTTTATATGCAAGGGTTCCATTTCATTTTTACAGCTGCACTGGCCTTCTCAAAATACTTTCTTACTTGAGGAAAATACTTATAAGTTTTAGTTTCTACATCTCGCTTGAAAATGTTAAGTTTACTTTCAAAAGCTTTTATGTATCCAAACATAATGTCAATACTTTTGCCAAAACCTTGTAATTTAAGTTCAGTTAATTAATATGAACAGAGAGATCTGTAAAAAATATCATGGTGTTGACCCACTTATCATCATTGAGCTGAGAAAAGTTTCCCAGATCCTTATCCTCAAGAAATACCTTAATTTCTTCAAAGCACTCCACAAAGCACTCAAGAAACTCTGCCTCGGCTCAGCCATCTTACATTACTGTACATCAGCAGTCCACTGTAGGTGGAATCAACCTCCAGTAAAAGTGCAGAAAATTCTCGCTTGTGAAGGGGGCGAGCAGCTATTAAATCAACTATTTTTGTAACAAGTGACATTAAGTCGTTTAAGTCAGTGAATCCTGCCTTGGCACATAAAGCCTCCTGATGGATAATACAATGAAAAGGCACAATAGGATGTCCAATAGCTTCCGTAAACAATTTGACAAATCCAACTTCTTCCCCACCATGTTTGGTGCCCCATCTGTCATCACTGACACAACTTTAGAGAGATCAATTGCAGTAACCGAGGATGAAACGTCCTTCCTGGCATGCAGTCCCATACTTGTCTGTATGCGACCGCATGCGTCGTGGTGTCATCAAAAATGGCTACACATGTAGGTGCTAACACGCATGTCATAGGTTCACCATCACGGATCTAGAGGATATTCAACAAATTGATAAAAGAAGTTGCTTCTACATAGGAGAAACTAGAAGTCAAGGATAAAAAGGAGAATTATGCTATCTAATAAAAGAGTAACATGCAAATGTGACTGTACCTTGGCTCCTGATTGGCAGGGCCAAGTGGCGTGAGCGCCTGGCCCCTTGGGCTCCGAGACAAGGCGGCAGTGGGCAGCGGCCAACGCCCGCCCTCGGGGGCAGAGACTAGGCAGCAGCAGCGTGGCACTCCAGCCAGAGCAGAGAAGACTGAAGGCTCAGGCTGAAGTGAAGCCTCCAGCCGGCCAAAGCAAAAATGGAAGGCAACAGCCAAAGGGAGGCGGGGCTGTGAGCCAAGCGGCAGTCCGCTCTGCGGGGCTCTGTGGCCCACCAGGACTGCCTACACCTCTTCCCCCTGTCGGCTGCCGCCACTTCCTTCCCCGTCACCGCAGAATCAGCACCAGTCTCTCCAGATTCCAGCATGCTGAATGAAGGTGGGGAAGGGGGCACAAGGCCCCCCAGACCCTGCGCTCCAGACCCTGCGCTCTACGAGCTGGGTCCAGGACACACAGGCCTCGAGGCTTCCCTGCAGGGTGGGTGGGCTGGGCAACAGAGAAGCGGGGCAGGAAGGAGGGTGGCTAAAGGAAGCAATGAGACGGATGGGGGTGGGGAAGGAAGGGGACTACAGATAAAAGTGCCCTTTAAAATGACTATGAACACTGAAGTAAAATGTTTTCATTTTCTAAGCCTATATTTTACAGTAGGCATATTTCACATAATAACACCCCAGAATTTATCTAGAGCAGGGGCCAAATGCCATGGCCGTAAGGAGCCAGAGTGAGGCTCAATTTTTGTGGGCTACACATGGGCTCGAATTCTGCAGTCCTAGCATACAAAGCCCCAAGGAACAGGATGGCTGTGTCCCCACAAAACCTTATGGCCACTAAAATTGAATCCTATCTAATAAAAGAGTAATTCGCAGATTGACCATCACTACAACACACAAGAGGGCTGCCCCCCATGTGGTCAAAGATTCTGTCCCCAGGTGGACACAAGAATGGCCAGCAGGGGAGGGTAGTTGGGAGGTTCCAGGCCTGCATGGGAGGGAAGTTGTGGATGATGGCAGTTGGGCCAGCAGAGGATGGCAGTTGGGAGGGAGCAGGCCTGAAAGAAAGGGCAGCTGGAGACTATCAAGCCTCCAGGGGAAGGCAGTTAGGGGTGACCAGGCTAGCAGAGAAGCGAAGTTGGGGGCAAGCAGGCTGGCAGGAGAGCAGTTAGACATCAATTAGGCTGGCAGGGTAGTGGTTAGCAGGTGATCAGGCTGGCAGGCAGAAGCAGTTAGGGGAAATCAGGGAGGCAGGCAGGTGAGCAGTTTGGAGCCAGCAGTCCTGGATTGTGAGAAGAATGCCCAACTTTCCCTTTAGGGGTCCCAGATTGAAGAGGGTGCAGGCTGGGCTGAGGGACACTCCTGCCACCCCTCCCCCGTGCACGAATTTCGTGCACCGGGCCACTAGTGTTTTAATAATAACCCTTTGCAATTATTTATTTTACTATCAGTAAGTATGAAAAGAATAAATCATTAATCTGTATCTGGAATCTTCTACATCCCTTTTAACAAAACATTACATTCACATCTATTTCATCTTTAAACTTCTAACAGGCCTTCCTAATTCCAGTCTTGCTGTTCCACCCTTACCTAAAACCTGTCTGCCACTGTTATCTTCCTAAAATAATGATCTGACTACTTTCAGACTTTACAAACTACTGTTTGGATTGTACATCTAAAGCAAAGACCTTTAGTTGACACACTTGTTTTGTTTGGATAAAAGGTTATTTTAAAATCTTTTAGTCAGTGGCATATATTTAAAAACTGTGATATCTCAGATTAAATATAGATTTATTTTAGCTCTTGGAAAACAAGAGTCCCTGTAACACAGGGCTTGCATCTCTCCATGGCAAATAAGTTGAGTGGTTACAGGGAATTAACCTCCTTTCCAATTTGCCGGTCTCCATCCACCTCTCCAACACAGTGCCTGTTTGATTTATTACTTATATTGTCTTCCAATTCTGTTTAGGTAGATAAGACCACTGATCTAAAGTAGAAATTCAAATTGTTTATCATGACATAAAACCTTTATGTCTGATCCAAAACTTCTCTTACACACATAGCTTTTACCACAAATTCCATGCTCTTCAATTACAGCAAATTTTTCATTCCCTAAAACACCCATGATCTTAAGGTCTTTGGATATGTTGCTTCCTTAAAACCTATTTATATGCTTTCACCTAAGAACTTGACCTAAAATTCCCTTCCTTCTCTCTAAGCAAATAAATGGTTGATTCTTCTGTACAAAAATTTATACATATCTCTATTATAACATGTTGAAACACAGAGGTGTTAAATTTGCACTAATTATTATATTTTGAATTAAAGAAGGGAGAGTTACAGACAGTATTAGTAGTAATGTCTGTGATAATAAATTTAGAGATCAGTATGCAGACCAACATGACTTTGTAGTGTCAAACAAAATATACAGAATTATTTCTGCATATATGAACATGAAAGGGCAGCCAACATTTTTTCCCCAAAAGAGAAGTCTGTGCATGCCCTACTGTCAACTCTCTCAATAGCAAGGCCCAACTCCATGATAATTGTATTAAAATGAAAAAAGAACATGTAAAATAAGTAAAGAGTAAACAAAGACAAAACAACATGGTCTAGCCAGCTCTACCTTAGGGTAAGATTCAGGTAAGTCAGTAAGTATTTAAGCAGCAATGAAATCCCTGAGGTGGAAAATATCTACATTATATGTAGAAGAAGAAACTTGATGTTTCATATCTGTTGTTTTTCCTATGACTACTAATGTAAAGGATCAACTAAATGTTTAGAAATCAAGTTGCCTAGCCCTCATGGAAGAACATGCTACAAGGTGAGAATAAATGAGTCCAAAATAGAACAAAGTAGGATCCAAAAACATACATAACAGTCTAGACCTGGCCTGGCAAACTACTGCCTACAGGCCAAATCTGGCCCAAGAAAGGCTTGTTTCTGTATAATGCAAGAGGTAAGAACAGTTAGCCATATCTAAATTATTTTTAAAAATCAGGAGAATATTTTGTGACAAGTAAAAATTACATGAAATTCAAATATCGTTATCAATAAATAAGGTGTTTTTGAAACACAGCCTCGCCCATCTATTTACATATTAACTTTAGCTGCTTTCATACCACAATGACAGAACTGAGTAGTGTAAGACAGAGACCTCATGGGCTGAGCCTGAACTATCTGGGCCTTTGGCTCATGTGTAGTCTAGAGCCACATTGGTGTGAACCTCGTTCCACTGCTCCTCTGATATGGAACTAGGCAAGTCACTGTGCCTCAGTTTTTCTTGTAAAGCATTTAGAACAATCACTGGCAGTGCTATAGGTGTTTGCTAATGATAATATAGTACTACTGTTTTTATTACTAATACTGCCACCCAAGTTCCCTTCAGCAATCTAAGGAAAAATCTTCTTATATTTATTATTCTCAGTTGTGCATGTCAATTTCATTGAAATAGAAGGTATTAATTTTTCTTCATTTAAATTATGAAGATTTTTAAGATATCTGACTAAATTCATCAAAAAGTTTCTCTCCAAAAAATATATTATCAGTTTTTCATGTTGAAATTTCTTTCCAAAAATGTTATTAATTTTTCATGTTGAATGTCTAAGATATGTTTGTATAACATATATTTAATGTATAATATGTAATTTTTATATATTAACCAATGTATAATTAATCTTCATCCAAACTATGTGTTACTTACAGCTCACTTATCTGAAGTATTCAAAATAGAATCACCTAAACAAAATGATCATGACATACATTATTTTTAGTGAAATAACTGTTGATGGTATACTTTCCAAATTTAAAAAAATATCACATATAATCATCCATCCACATATTCTTATTTGCTCTGAAAGTTTATATAACTAGAGTACCACTAGAGTCACTCTTTTTATGAAACAAACGATTCTGTCTTTGGGATGCCTGGAAGTCAGACTATATTTCCCCATATATTACAAATGATAATACAGGGGAGAACCAAGATGGCGGCCTAGGTAAAACACCTATCTTGCCATCATATACAGCAATTTTAAAACTACAACTTAACGAAAGAACAAACACCATCCAGAATCACAGGAAAGCTGGCTGAGTGAAAATTCCACAAATAAAAGTGAAGATAAGACACTATGACTCGGAGGAGCGGCTGAGGACAGCATTGAGGATACGCGTGGAGAGAGGTTTGGAGAAGTGCGCACCAGCGGATAGGGCAGGCGGCTGAAAACCGGCCAGTTTTCTCGAACGGGGGAGACAAAGACATCCCACTGGACTGATTCTCCAGCTCTGGGCGAAGTCCAGGGAACCCACTAACATACGGAATAAAAACTGGACAGTGGGAGAGCACGCCGAAGCTCAGGTGCTGCAGGGGTCTGCCGGCTTGTGGAGAAGGCGAGCTTGTGCAGAGTGCGCGTGAGCTTGGGAACAGCACAGCTGCCTGACCGCGCAGAGAGCGCTCGTGACTTGCTCTTTCATTCGGGAAAGCGTCAGACTGCTTTGTTTTACGACCCTGGGTGAGACATTGGGTGTGCAGACTCATTTGGGGAGAGTCTGAATTCCCTGGCAGCCAGAGGAGCTCAGCAGAGGCTCTCTCTCAGAGGTGCTGGCAGCCATTGCCCCCAGCACAGAGTCCCTGGGGCCGCATAGGGCGGAGCTGACGCTGTCTGCTTGGCCTGGAGATTCAGCCCATCCAACCTGAGCACAGCTGAACTTCACAGACAATTGGCCTGGAGGTCAACCCCTCCAAGTGCTAACAACGATTAACCTGAGCTTAACTTCAGCAAGACTGTGCAACCCCTATCCACCTCAGGTAATTGGGGAGGCTGAGCCACTGTCCCTAGTAGGAAGTCTACCACACAAAGCTAATTGACCAACTCAGGGAAGCAGCCACCATGAAGAGACATGGAAAGAAATCAGATGTAAAAGAAATGGAGGAAAAAAACGACTGGACATGGAATTCAAAACCACAGTTATAGGGCTTCTCAAGAGGCTCCTAGAAAAGGTCAAGACCTATGAGGAAATAAGCAAGACCTACAAGGAAATGAACGAGACCTGCAAGGAAATAATTAAGACCAACGTGGAAATGAATGAGTCCTACAAGGAAATGAATGAGACTTACAAGGATATGAAGGAGACTCTCAAGGATATGAAAAAGGACCAACCAGAAATTAAGCATACACTGACTGAAATAAAAAATATTATACAAAGACCTAAAAGTACTCTAGAGCACCCCAAGAACCAAGTTAAAGATTTGAAATACAAAGAGGTAAAATCCACTCAGCTGAAAAAGCAAGAAAACAAAAGAATCCAAAAAATTGAAGATAGTGTAAGGGGCCTCTGGGATAACCTCAAGCATACCAACATCCAAATTATAGGGGTGCCAGAAAGAGAGAGCAAGACAATGAAAACCTATTTGAAGAAATAGTGACCGAAAAATTCCCACACCTGGTGAAAGAAATTGACTTAGGAGTCCAAGAAGCATACCAAACCCCAATATATAGGAACCCTAAGAGGACCACACCAAGGCACATCATAATTAAAATGCCAAGAGCAAAAGACAAAGAGAGAATATTAAAAGCAGCAAGAGAAAAACCGTTAGTTACCTATAAGGGAGCACCCATACGATTGTCAGTGGATTTCTCAACAGAAACGATGCAGGCCAGACAGGAGTGGCAAGAAATATTTGAAGTGATGAATAGCAAGAATCTACAACCAAGATTATTCTATCCAGCAAAGCTATCATTCAGAAGTGAAGGTGAGATAAAGTGCTTCGCAGATAAGAAAAAGCTAAAGGAGTTCATCACCACCAAACCAATATTATATGAAATACTGATATTCTTTAAGAAGAGGAAGAAGAAAAAGATAAAACTGTAAATGACACTCAAACTTTTTTTGCTCTTATACGTTTGTTTTCAGTATGCAGAGGCAAGATATTTTTGAAGAAAAGAAACAGGGGGAAGTGATTGATATAGAGGCAGGGTGGCCTCGAACAGGCTGTCAAGCTACAGGGGGAAGGCTGGAGTGGAGGGGAGGCAGATGCTGGGGGAGGTCAACCGAAGGACTTGTATGCATACATATGAGCATAACCAATGAATGAAAGACTCTGGGGTGGGGAGGGAGGCAGGTGGGGACATGTGCTGGGGGGTAGGGGAGGCTGGGGGGAGGATATTGGGGGGGGAGGAAAACATGTACTACTATTAAATATAAGTTATATTGTAAATAAAATTAAAAAAAAAAAAAAAGAAAAAGCTAAAGGAGTTCATCACCACCAAACCAATATTATATGAAATGCTGAAAGATATTCTTTAAGAAGAGGAAGAAGAAAAAGGAAAAAATATAAATTAAGAACAACAAATATACATCTATCAACAAATGAATCTAAAAATCAAGTGAATTAATAAGCTGATGAACAGGATAAACTGGTGAATGTAACAGAATCACATACATAGAGAGGGAATGGACTGACAATTCTTGGGGAGAAAAGGGGTGTGGGAAGTGTAGCCAGAGACTGGACAAAAATCATGCAACTATGGGAGAGGACAGTGGAGGGGGGTGAGGGCGAAGGATGGGATGGGTACCAGGTGGAGGGGAGCTCTAGGGGGGGAAAAAAGGGAACAATGTAATTAATAAACTGAACAATAAAGATTTAAAAAATGATAATACAATACACAGACACAAAAGTAGTTATAATCAGAATTACTATTCTCTTTTGGGTCTCTGTGGCATATAAGTAATTTTCACACTGAAATACACTAATGTGAATTTTTGCATCTATCTACCATGAGGAAATTCCTCGAAATTATGACACTTAGCTATTTAAATACAATAAATCCACTTACTGAGGGTGCAATATACTGGTAGAGAAAAAGAAATGGATACAAGCAGGAGTTAGAGACACAGGCAATGGAATGTAAAAGTCTAACATGGAGAGAGAAAAGGAGACAAAAAGAAAAACTGGGTAAGAATTTTTAAAACTGATGAAAGATACTAATCCTCAGATCCAGGAAGCCCAAGAAATCTCAATAAGGGTTAATAACAATGAATTTGTAACTCAGTAATCATAGTAAACAATAAAATACAAATATCAGAGCAATATATAAAACCACCAGAAAAAAATATATAGACTGTTTCCAAAGAAATAGGAAATTAAATTAGCAACACAGGTCTAAGACACAAAAATACATACGCTACACAATTTGACAGTATGAAGCTATAATAATAAGTAATCTGGGCTTCAAAATAATATCTAGCAGAAAAACATGACATAAATAGCATTTAAGTTGGAATGAGAAGTTTCAGTATTAGTGTTCCAGTGTCCTTAGACTGGAAGAAGGTGAAAAGCATATAAAGTAAACACTTCAATGAGTTAAGCACTAAATTCTCCTTCAATAATTTATAAATTTACATAAAGTAAAAGTGCCTTTAATTTTTTCTGGAAGTACACAAGCTGGATATCTAGGAAAACCATGAATCTGCAAAAGTAATGAAAAAGGAACCAGCCAATATTAAAACGTTTTATAAAACCTTTATAATTGAATCTAAGAATTGTATTGGCACATGGACAAATAGCTTAATAAAATCATATAGAAAAATCCAAAAACAAACCAACTGATGTGAAAAGTGAGTATATTGCAAAAACAGCATTTCAAATCAATAGGGGGAAAGCTGACTACTTCATACTAAATAGCCAAATGTTAAAAGACAGAATTGATTCACTCCAGCGTCCAAACATAAGAAAAATTCAAATAGATCAAAAATGTAAATATAAAAAGTTAAACAATTCAAATATCAAAAAAAAATCCCATATAACCTGGTTATAGAGAACACTTTCTCTTATTCTTTTCATTTTTTTTTTTTTATTATTGATTTCAGAGAGGAATGGAGAGAGAGAGAGACAGAAACATCAATGATGAGAGAGAATCATTGACCAGCTGCCTCCTACACATCCTCCGATGGGGATTGGAGCCTACAACCGGGGCATGTTCCCTTGACTGGAACCAAACCCAAGCCCTTTCACTCTGCAGGCCAATGCTCTATCTACTGAGCCAAACCAGCCAGAGCTAGGGAACACTTTCTTAACTATGATTCTAAATTCAGAAGCGATAAAGGAACATTGATAACATTTCATTACATTTTTTTAAAATATATTTTTATTGTTGATAATATTACAGGTATCTTCCATTTTCCACCCACTTTATTCCCCTCCTCCCAGGTCTAAAATATAAACAAAGAAAAAGACAAATGAAAAAATATACATTTGCAATTTACAACACTAGAAGGGGTTAAAAATATACCTCATACATGAAAAGCTTATAAAAATGACAATAAAAACTTGAACTGACAAAAAATGGGTTTGAGATACACACATAGGCAGTTCATGTAAAATGAAATAAAAATGGTCTTTAGTATGCAAAAAAATTTAATTTCACTCACAATAAGAAAAATACTAATTAAAACTACGTTGAGGTGCTATTTCTCTTCTTTAAATTAGCAAAAAATCAAAAGTCTGACAATACAAAATTGTGGTGAGGTTAGAGGTAATTAAGAACTCATTGTGGGTAAGAATGCAAAATGGTACAAGTTGTACAGAGGGAACTTCGGGAATACTTAGCAAAATTACCTATTTATTCATCCTAGACACAGATTCCAAGAAACTTCCCCAAAATCTATTGACAAAAATACAACAAAAAAATTTGCAAAAGGAAATTAAGCATAGCACTATTCGTGCTATGAAGAAGAATGGAAGCAATCCAAAGACCTATAATTATAAGACATACTGAATAAACTCTGGTACATCTACAAAATAAAATATTATGAGACATAAACAGGAATTTGGAGTATGTCTATATAACTATGGAATGATATCCAAAATATATGTACTATTAAATGAAAAAAGCAGAGTAATGTATCTCATTAATCTACAAAAGGGCATTGGGCATGGATGCACAATGTGTCTCCTGAAAATATATACACGCTTGGAATAATTATAAAAGCAGTGTTTATTAAAATATATTTCATGTTCAAAATGTAATAGAATCGGGAGAGAACACCAAGATGGCGGCATAAGCAAACACCTATTGTTCTGCCCCGCGCAACTATTTAAGAACTACAACATAACAGCAGAACAGACAAGCACCCAGAATCGCCAGAAAGCTGGCTGAATGTAAACTCCACTAATAGGAGCAAAGGTGGGACACAGACTCAGGACCGGCGGGAGCGCAATCTTGCAGACGGAAAGAGGTTAGGAGCCGCTCTGGTCGCGCGCGCGCGGGCTGGGGCTGGAGCAGGGACCGGCCGGATTTCGCCCACAAGGAAGGGCGGAGGCGTCTCACTGCCCAGATTTCCCGAGCCGGGCGAGGTCCGAGATCCAGGGTAGGAGAGGTCCCCCTGCACAGATTACCCGGAACTGGGCGCGGTCCGAGGTCCGGGGGACGCACCCTGGAAGCGGGGCGCGGTGCGCAAACCCGCGACTTGCCCCCTGGAAACTTGGTTCCGCAAACCATTTATTTTACAGCCCTGGGCTGGACTTTTGGTGTGCAGGCACATTTGGGGAAAGGCAGAGTTGTCTGGCAAGGGGAAGAGACTAGCGGCTTTTTCTTGGAGGAGTCTGCAGCCATCCCCATCCAACAGAGACCCGCGCGCGAGGACCGCATAGGACCCAGCTGCCGCCGCCACTGCTGCCGCTGCGCGCAGCCCAGAGACTCCGCCCATTCAATCTGAACACAGTCTCCCTTCACAGCCAATTGGCCTGGAGGTCAAACCCTCCTAGGGCTAACAACAAAAAGCTGGGTTTAAATTCAAAAACACTGAATACAACCCATAAAGGATTGCAGTAAGAGTACCCACCTTAGGTAACTGGGGAGACTGAGCCACTGTCCCTTTGAGGATAGCCACCACATAAAGCAGCCACCATGCAGAGACATGGAAAGAAATCAGGTGTGAAAGAAATGGAGGAGAAAAGACGACAAGACATTGAGTTCAAAACCACGGTTATAAGGCTTTTCAAGAGGCTCCTACAAAAGGCCGATCAAATTAATGAGAATTACCAGGAAATAAACAAGACCAACCAGCAAATGAATGAGAATTGCAAGGAGATGAATGATACTTACAAGCAAATGAATGAGACCCTCAGGGAAATGAACAAGACCTCTGAGGATACGAACCAGACCCTCACAGATAAAAAAAAAAGGACCAACTAGAAATCAAGCATACACAGACTGAAATAAAAAATATTACACAAAGTCCTAAAAGCAGTCCAGAGGGCCACAAGAACCAAGTCAAAGATTTGAAATACAAAGAACCAAAATCCACTCAGCTGGAAAAGCAAGAAACAAAAAGAATTCAGATAATTGAAGATAGCGTAAGGGGCCTCTGGGACAACCTCAAGCAAGCCAACATCCGAATTATTGGGGTCCCAGAAAAAGAGAGAGAGCAAGTTAATGAAAACCTACTTGAAGAAATAGTGACTGAAAACTTTCCCCACCTGGTGAAAGAAACTGACTTAAAAGCCCAAGAAGTACACAGAACCCCAAAATATAGGAATCTAAAGAGGACCACACCAAGACATATCATAATTAAAATGCCAAGAGCAAAAGATAAAGAGAGAATATTAAAAGCAGCAAGAGAAAAACAGTTGGTTACCTACAGGGGAGCACCCATCCGATTGTCAGCGGATTTCTCAACAGAAACAATGCAGGCCAGACGCGAGTGGCAAGAAATATTCAAAATAATGAAGAGCAAGAATCTACAACCAAGATTACTCTATCCAGCAAAGCTATCATTCAGAATCGAGGATCAGATAAAGTGCTTCACAGATAAGAAAAAGATAAAGGAGTTCATCACCACCAAACCAGTATTATATGAAATGCTGAAATATATTCTTTAAGAAGAGGAAGAATAAAAAGGTAAAAATATAAATTATCAACAACAAATACACATCTATCAACAAATGATCATAAAAATCAAGTGAACTGATAGGCTGATGAACAAGATAAACTGGTGACTATAACAGAAACATGGACATAGAGAGGGAATGGACTGACAATTCTTGGGGAGAAAAGGGTTGTGGGAAGTGCAGCAAGAGATTGGACAAAAATCTTGCAACAGTGGGAGAGGACATTGGGGAGGGGGAGGTGAGGGCGGAGGGTGGGATAGGTACAGGGGGGAGGGAAGATATAGGGGGATAAAAAAGGGGAAACAATGTAATTAATAAACTGAACAATAAAAAAAAAAGAATAAAAAAATGTAATAGAATCATGTGTAGTGTGTATACATTTTTGAGGGGACACTTTGTATATCTATCTATTAGCTGGATCTTGCTTTTCCATCCAATCACTTTCTGTCTTTTACATTTACATGTAATATAATTTTTTATATGCCTGGGTTAAAACCTACTTTCCTAATAGTTGTTTTCTATTTGTCCTATCTGTTCATTGTTCCATTTGACAGCTTTTTCCACCTTTTATAGATTATTTTTATGATTCCATTTTATCCCTACTTTACTAGTATAATAATCTACATGCTAGTTTTTCATTCATTTTAATTTAAATGTACTGTGAGCCAACAGTACTTCACTACAATTTTTGCTTTATTCTTGGCATTTAGAAAATATGACCCATAGGCTGGATGCCAATTTTTTAAGGGTTTTACTAGAACACATCCAAAGGATTCATTTATATATTGTCTACTAGTGGCCCTCTCCAATTCGTGCAGGGAGGGAGGTGAGGGGTTTCCTAGCCTAGCCTGCACCCTCGCCTATCAAAGACCCCTTCGGGGATGTCTGACTGTTGCCAGTCAGAGATGTCTGTCAGCAGTCGGACATTCCTTTCGCAATCTAGGACACCTGGCTCCTAACCGCTCACTGGCCTGCCTGCCTGATCACCCCAACTACCTCTGCCTGCCTGATTGCTTCTAACTGCTCCCCTACCATTCTGATCGCCCCTAAGTGCTCCCCTGCTGGCCTAATTGCCCCTAACTGCCTCTGCCTTGCCCCTCCTTCTGGCCAGCTATAGGCACCCAGGACCTGGGCCAGCTTCACTCAGGCCAGCAGCAGCCGTAGGCAGCTGCAAGCACCCAGAACCACAGGGCATGCGGCTTGTCCCTCTCCTGGGCCGCAGGCACAGGTGCTGCTGCTGGTGCCCAGGACTGCGAGGCAGGCGGCTTGTCCCTCTCCTGGGCCAGAGAGGCAGGCACACCTGTTGGCATCTGGGACTGTAGAGTGGGTGGCTTGTTCCTCTCACAGTCCGTAGCCTGTCTGGTCCCCAATCCTTTCTCCCCAGTGTTGAGTTTAGCATGATGGCATGAAGGTGTGATGACTATTTGCATATTAGCTCTTTGTTATACAGGATTTTTAACTTGTCACAGTCTATCTTCAAGTGGATGCTTTACCACTTCACATCTTGTATAGAAACTGTCTTTGGTGTTTTTCATTTCTTGGTAGAGATTATTATTTGTATCTGGCAAAATTTTATTTCTGCTTGCAAGACTTCTTTTAACATTTCTTACACTACAAATATGCTGGTGATTAAAAATATTCAATCTTTTATATATAAAAATAGTTTTAACTATTTCTAAAATAGTTAAAATATATTTTGACTATTTTAAACTATTTTAAAAATATTTTCACTCAGTTTAGAATTATAAATTGAGAGGATTTTCCCCCTTGTGAGTACTTGAATGATGTTGCTCTACTATCTTCTCCCTTACACTGTTTCTGATGAGAAATCTTTTGTAATCTTTACGTTTATTCCTATGTAGTGTGTGTCTCTTTTCTTCTGACCACAGCCCGGCCTGGCACCCGGCCATCCCAGGGCCCTGCAATCGGGGCCCCGCCATCGCTGGATGGCCCAGCCCACAGCCCGGACCAGACTAACCCAGCCTCAGTAAGAGGCCCTTTCCGGACCTCGGCACTTGGCCATCGCCCTGTGATAGGCTTGTGGGCATGGCTTGTGAACGTGGTTTTTTGGGTGTAGTAAAGGTACAGTCAATTTGCATATTACTCTTTTATTAGATAAGATGGCTGCTTTAGTGTTACAAGAACAGAGCTGAACAGTTACAACAGACACTCCATATCTGCAAGTCTAAATATATAGCCCTTTAGAGAGAGGAACCAAGATGGCAGCAAAGGTAAACACCTATCTTGCTGCCCCACACAACAATTCCAAAACTACAATTTAACAACAGAACAAACATCATCCAGAATCACCGGAAAGCTGGCTGAGTGAAAATTCCACAAATAAAAGTAAAGATAGGACACTGTGACTCAGAGGAGCGGCGGAGCGCAGCCTTGAAGATACGCACGGAATCAGAGGTTCGGAGCCTTGCACGCGCACCAGCGGAAAGGACTGAGGGCTGCAAACCCGGCCAGCTTTCTCCAACAGGGAGGGCAAAGGCATCCCACTGCACTGATTCCCCAGTTCGAGGCGAGGTCTAAGGTCCAGGGAAGGCATGCTAGAACCCAGGCGCGCAGAGATCTGCAGCCGGTGGGGAGGGCCAGCTTGAGGAGAGTGCGTGTAAACTTGGAACAGCAGTTTGCACGTAAACTTGGGGACAGAAGTGCGCGACCGCGCAGAGAGGACTCGTGACTTGCTCCCTCATTCAGGAAACCACCAGACTGCTTTGTTTTACAACCCTGGGTGAGACTTTGGGTGTGCAGACTCATTTGGGGAGAGGCAGAGTTGTCTGGCAGAGGGTGGAGATTGGCAGCGGCTTTCTCTCGGAGGTGCGTGCAGCCGTTACCACCAGGCACAGAGACCCAGGTGCCGCACAGGGCGGAGCTGACACTGCTTGCTCAACCTGGAGACTCCACCCATCCAAACTGAACACAGCTTACCCTCACAGCCAATTGGCCTGGAGGTCAAACCCTCCTAGTCTAACAATAATAATCTGGGTTTAACTTCAACAATACTGTACAACCCATAAAGGATTGCAGTAAGAGTATCCACCTCAGGTAACTGGAGAGGCTGAGCCATTGTCCCTTAGAGGACATCTACCACACAAAGCTAATGGACCAACTCAGGAAAGCAGCCACAATGCAGAGAAATGGAAAGAAATCAGGTGTTAAAGAAATGGAGGAAAAAAGACAACTAGACAGAGTTCAAAACCACAGCAATAAGGTTTTTCAAGAGGCTCCTAGCAAAGGACAATGAACTTAATGAGAACTACGAGGAAATGAACAAGACCTAGGAGGATATGACAAAGGACCAACTAGAAATTAAGCATACACTGACTGAAATAAAAAATATTACACAAAGTCCTAAAAGCAGTCCAGAGGACCGCAAGAACCAAGTCAAAGATTTGAAATACAAAGAAGCAAAATCTACTCAGCCGGAAAAACAAGAAGCCAAAAGAATCCAAATAACTGAAGATAGTGAAAGGGCCCTGGACAACCTCAAGCATACCAACATCCAAATTATAGGGGTACCAGAAAAAGAGAGCAAGGTAATGAAAACCTACTTGAAGGAATAGTGACTGAAAACTTCCCCCACCTGGTGAAAGAAATTGACTTAAAAGCTCAAGAAGTGCACAGAACCCCAAAATATAGGAATCTAAGGAGGACCACACCAAGACATAGCATAATTAAAATGCCAAGAGCAAAAGACAAAGAGTGAATATTAAAAGCAGCAAGAGAAAAACAGTTACCTATAAGGGAGCACCCATAGGATTGTCAGCGGATTTCTCAACAGAAACGATGCAGGCCAGACGGGAGTGGCAAGGCATATTCAAAGTGATGAATACCAAGAATCTACAACCAAGATTACCCAGCAAAGCTATCATTCAGAAGTGAAGGTGAGATAAAGTGCTTCGCAGATAAGAAAAAGTTAAAGGAGTTCATCACCACCAAACCAGTATTATATGAAATGCTGAAAGATATTCTTTAAGAGGAGGAAGAAGAAAAAGGTAAAAATATAAATTATGAACAACAAATACACATCTATCAACAAATGAAATCTAAAAACCAAGTGAATTAATAATCTGATGAACAGGATAATCTGGTGAATATAACAGAATCATGGGTATAGAGAGGGAATGGACTGACAATTCTTGGGGAGAAAAGGGAGTGTGGGAAGTGCAGCAAAAGACTGGACAAAAATCATGCAACTATGGGAGAGGACAATGGAGGGGAGGTAAGGGTGGAGGGTGGGATGGGTACTGGGTGGAGGGGAGCTATAGGGGGTAAAGGGGGGAACAATGTAATTAATAAACTGAACAAAGATTAAAAAAATAAAATAAATAAATAATTAATAAAAATAAATAAACATATAGCCCTTTAAAAAATGTTTGCCACCCAGCCAGTGTGGCTCAGTGGGTTGAGGTTGTCCTATACACCAAGAGGTCGCTGGGTTTTTTTTTTTAAGAAATCAATTAAACATTTATTGAACAAATGCAAAATAAATGAACTCGAGGGTGTTTTAACCTGAAAATACAATAAACAACTTCAAATATTCAGAGGGCTAGCACAGGAGAAATGAAAGACTTGTTCAGCATTTTTCCAAAAGGCAGAACTGAACAGAGGGATAAACACAGCAACCAAGCTGGCTGCTAAAGAACAAGTAGCATCATCACAGATTATGTTGGCCCCTGAATTACCTGGACCTCTGAAATACACTCCTCAGGAAGAGGAATGAGCCCAGTAAGAAGGGGGCAAGAGAACGAAAGAAGGTTGGTGGACACTCCCAGATCATAGGATCTATGTCCCAGAACAGTTAGCCTATAAGGTAGTCCTCCAGCGACATGAACTTACCTACTTTGTTAAGCAGATACTACTTAATTGCCTATTGTCCCTCCTATATACCTCAGTCTCTCAGCGCTGCCTCCTCTGTGCCCAGAACAATACCAAACAAGGTCCTGTAGGACCCATAGTAGTTCAGCATGGGCAAGTTCCCTTTGAGAACTTAGAGGTAGATTTTACAGAAATAGGGCCTCCTAGATGGAATAAGTATCTCCTAGTTTTTATCTACACTTTTTCAGGCTGGGTCAAGAAATGTCCTACTCACAGAGAAGGCAAGAGAAGTCACAAAGGCATTACTGAAGGACATAATTCCACAGTATGGAACGCCTCTAATTATAGGGTCAGATAATGATTATTCAGTATTTTTTGTTTGTTTGTTTGATTGTTTTTGTATTTTAGTTGTAATTCCAGTTTGGTCCTGGGAGTGTGTCTGTGTAGCATCCACTTACTCCATCACCATTTCTTGTCTGTTCTTTCTCAATATTATTTTATCTATCCAGGATCTTTTGTAGTCCCATATAAATTTTAGAAATTGTTATAATTCTGTCAAAATGCCATTATTTTTTATAATGATGGCACTTTACTTGTTTTGGGTAGCATTCTAATAATACTAATTCATCAAATTTATGAACAAGTTTTTGTTTTTGTTTTTCATTTATTTGAATCTTTAATTTCTTTCATCATTGTCATAGTTTTCAGTGTATAGATCTTTCATTTCCTTGGTGAAATTTATTCCTAGGTATTTTATTCTTTTTGATAAAATAGTGAATAGGATTGTTTTCTTAACTCCTCTGACATATAGTAGTAGTTGAAATGCCAAAGATTTTTATACATTGATTTTGTATCCGTCAAGTTTACTGAATTATTTTATTAGTTCTAACAGTTTTCATATAATACCATGTATTCTGCATAGAAAATTTCATTTCCACCAGAGAATACAGTAAGATATGTTTAACATATAACAATATTACAAATATTAGGTTAATCCTTTAGCTCACATATAAATTTTAAATACAAGTGATATATAAGTTAATAATACATTACATATATCATAAATAAGAACTTTACAAATTAGATACAAATTATAATGAAATCTATTAATATCCTGACACCGTGTCCAGGCACTTTGAATATTGTTTGCCATCCCTGGGAGGCTCTTATGCTCTTTCATCTAATTTATTGCTATCATTCCTTCAGAGCTCAACTCAGGTTTTAGCTCATGCAGCAAATTTCCCCTGACTTCCCAGACTAAGTCAAGTCCCCTTTATACTTTCTCATCATACCATGTAATTCTTTCATGGTTACAATTACGTAACAATGTGTCTTTTCACTATCTTTTAGTTCTGTAAAATCTCTGATAATAAGGACTTAACTATCTTATTTTCTATTTTATTTCTAAAACCAAGCTCAGAGATTTACAGAATGAATGAATGATTATGAAATAATTGTTAGAAGAATTTTCTAGCTTATTATCTACACTAATAAAAGAGAAACATGCAAATTGACCATCACTTCACTATGCCCACCAGTCAATCAGGAGTGAGTATGCAAATTGATCCAACAAAGATGGTGGCAACCCCGCCCCCCCACCGCTCCAGGCTTCTGGGCAGCATGCATGCAGGCACCAAGTGGCCAGGCGGAGGGGGATGCCTGCTATGAGGGGGAGAGCCAGGGGCAAAGGGCAGAGGGAGCTACAGGAGATGCGTTCCACCTGGAGAAAAGACTGAAGGCGGCGGCCAGAGGAAAGGCTTGGGTTCCAAGTGCCAGAGGAAAACCGGTGCCAGAAGCCAGGGGAAGAAAGGCCTATTTCACAAATCTCTTCGTGCAATGGGCCTCTAGTTTATTTAAATAAAACAGAATGGCAGACTTACTCTTTTAAGACCACCATGTTGCTATTTACTAATTTTTCTTCTGATATTTAAAATACAATTAACTTTTCTGTTAAGGTAAGTTAAAAAATGCAAACTTCTATATATAAAAAGCTAATATGCAAAGTGTCCCCTTGGAATTCAACTGGGAGTTCGACCACTTGCTATTATGTACATTGACCACCAGGTGTGGAATGAAGGAAGGCCCTGATTGGCCCTGCTCTCTGGCTAGGCCTTGGGGACCCTACCCATGCACGAATTTCATGCACCAGGCCTCTATCCTATATAATAAAAGAGAAACATGCATATTTGACCGTACCTTTGCTCCTAATTGGCTATGCTACCAGCTAATCAGGAGCAGGGGTGGGGCCAAGTGACGTGAGTGCTGGCCCCAGGGGTGGAGATGAAACAGCAGTAGTGGTGAACACCCAGCCCCCGGGTGCTGTGAGGGGAAGCAGAGGCAGCAGCAGCAGTGGTGGCAGCAGCAGGGAGCGCCCTGCCCCCAGGCGCTGTGAGCGGAAGTGGCAGTGAGAGCCCAGCCCCCAGGGCTGGGCTGAGCTGAGCAGGGTGATGGCTGCATGCCCAAGGCCTAAAGCCTCATTAGAGGTTTGGGCAGGCTGGGGGTGAGCCATTAGTTGGACATCCCCTGAGGGCTCCCAGTATGTAAGAGGGGGCAGGTTGGGTTGAGAGACCACCCACCTCCAGTGCACGAATTTCATGCACCAGGCCCCTAGTTTTCTTTATTAGAAACATTATTATTTGACAAACTGATAGGATATTTTACTTTCTTTTGTCTAACAGTGTCTATCTTAAATAAGATTTGCTTCTGCTTAATACATTATTCCTTTCATTATCAGTAGTAAAAAAAAAAAAAGCTAGCAAGCAATAAAATAGAAGTCAACAAATAAATTTTTAAAAAAGTACTTTGATAAGCCTTTAAAGCATTTTCACAGTGCAACACTAAAAAGTTAACAAATGTGATATAGAAGAAAAGGGGGTGAGGGAATTCCTCATAGGCACTGAAACAAGAAAAATACTTCTTGCTTACAAATAACATTTCTATTAATACTTATTTTCCTCAGAAATCAATAGAGAATAAAGGAAACTATTTTAGTAGCTTTCCAAAGAATCATAGAAACATTCCTTAAAGTCTGCTTAGCTCCCTTTTACACTACCTCACTCACTTCTAGAGAGAACTGCTTATCTCTCCAACATTTCTATGGTTCTGATGGGGCTGCTATTGTGGTATCCTCATTTCCCCTAGCCATGGGTGGGCTTGTCATCTGACAGACAAAAATTTTATCATATTCTCCTCAATACAGTGGGCACATAATCTTAGCTGGGGATAAGAGTGAGAGGAGGGGGTTTCTTCTCTCATCCAATCCAATAAGAGTAACATGCAAATTGACGTACCTTTGCTACATCCACAAGCCACGCCCACCAGCCAATCAGGAGCTGGGGCGGGGCCAAGGCGGGCAGG
This sequence comes from Antrozous pallidus, assembly GCA_027563665.1. Taxonomy (NCBI): domain Eukaryota; kingdom Metazoa; phylum Chordata; class Mammalia; order Chiroptera; family Vespertilionidae; genus Antrozous; species Antrozous pallidus. The sequence goes on from CM050514.1 coordinate 92,123,102, forward strand.
GCCCTGGGGGCAGGGCTGAAGCGGCCAGGGCTGCAGGGGGCAGGGCCGAGGCGGGCTGGGCCCTGAGGAGGTGTGGCCAAGGTGGCCAGGGCCCTGGGGGCGGGGCCGGGGCAGCGAGGGCTGTAGGGGGTTGGGTGTAGGTAGGGCTGAGGCAGCCAGGCCCAGGGGGCAGGGCCGAGGCAGCAAGGGCCACAGGGTGCTGGGAGCAGGGCCGAGGCGGCCAGGGCCCTTGAGGGGGCAGGGCCAAGGCAGCCAGGGAGCTGGCCAGAGAGAAGGTCTGGGCCAGGGGTGCTAGCCGGCACGAGCTGGCTGGGGTGAAGGCCTGGCCCAGGGGGGTGGGGGCATGGCTGGGATGGAGCCAGCCATCAGCCCCATTGCAGGGCAATGGCTGGATGCCCAAGGCCTAAAGCCTCGGCCAGGCTAGGGGTGAGTGTTCAGTAGGACATCCCCTGAGGGTTCCCAGTATGTGTGAGGGGGCAAGGTTGGGCTGAGGGATCACCCACCCCCAGTGCACGAATTTCGTGCACTGGGCCCCTAGTCTATATATATAAAAGTATAAGCAACTGTTCAACCAGTAACTGTGACACACACTGACCATAAGGGGGCAGACACTCAACACACAGGAATGGACATATGGAACAGACTGATGAATCTCAGATGGAAGGTGGAGGAGGGAGGGCAGGATGAGATTAACCAAAGATGTTATATGCATACCAGAGGCCCAGGGCATGGATTCATGCACCAGTGGGGTCTGTTGGCCTAGCCTGCACTTTCTCACAATCCGGGACTCCTCAAGGGATGTTGGACTGCTGGTTTCAGCCCAATCACCACAGGCCAGGCCAAGGGACCTCACAAATCCATGCACTGGGCCTCTAGTGGTTAATAAACTAAGCTTGATCCCAGAATTGTCAGCAAGCAAAAGAGAATGAAACCCAAAGGGAAAGATGGAATGAGAGAGAGAACAGTTCTAGATGGTATTTTCTTCTCTAGATTCAAAAAAATCTAGAAACTAGTTCTAGTACTTGCTTTACCATGGTTTAATCATCTAATTCCTCCCCCCACCTTTTTTTTTTTTTTTTTTTTTTTTTGCTTAAACTAGCTTAAGATTTGTCCGTTACAATCCAAAAATCCCAATACATTTTCTATATTCATTTAGGTTTGATAAACTAAATATAAATATCATATAGTTTTTTTTAACTGCCTTGTTGTTATAAATCTAAGTATAAGTAATGTTATATTCTAAATGCTCCTTCTCTCCTGCAATTATTTTTCAGTTTTATTGAGGTATAATTAACCAATAGAAGTTATATATATTTAAGGTGTACTACTTGGTTTTTTATATACTTAAGATGGTGAAAGATCATCACCTGAGAGCTCCCCCCTCTAATCTTAAATATATACACATAAACCTTTAAACAAGCATAGAGTACATCTTTTAAATTATTATATGTAAATATATAAACAAAACAGAAATATATATTTCACAAGTATGAAAATGCCACAGCTTTAAGATTTAAAAATGCTACATTACTGTAGATATAAACACTGTATAAGTACTCTAAATTTACCCAAAAAAGGTTTTCTTTCTAGTAATAATAAATTAACCTTATTTTACTGTATTATTTTTACTTTACCATATAAACTTTTAAATTTTAACTTTTTAAATCTTGTAATAACCACTAAAACATAAACACATTGTGTAGTTGTACAAAATTATTTTATATTCTTATTCTGGTTTTTAGATTTTTAATTTTTTTATTTTTAACATGTATACATTTTTTATTAAAACTTAAGACACAAGCATACACATTAGCCTAGGTCTAAACAGGGTCAGGATAATCAATATCACTGTCTTCTATCTCTATATCTTGTCCCCCTGAAGTAACATGGATGGAATTGTATTCTGTGATAACAATTCCTTCTTCTGGACTACTTCCTGAATGATCTGCCTGTGTCTCTTCTTGAGGTCTCACTCTTTTCAGAAATATGTCCACAGTGTTTATTTGGTTTATTCCTTTTTTCTCTCATAGATTTGCCTGTAAGCAGATAATGTACAATGAACATTCCTTTCTATTCATGAAAACCTTTTGGTGTTAGAGTTCAGATTTTCAAACTTTTTAAGAAGCTTGATGAGGTCTTTAAAGCTTCTGCTAAATCCTGCACAGGGAATTTTCTTCTTGTTCTCCTGCAATTTCTTTTTCTCTTTCCTCTTTTTCATCTATACATTCCTGTTCCAGTTCCAACTATTTCTAATTAGTCAATTCTTCAGGAATCACCTCTTGGAGTTCCTCAGTGTTATTCTCATCCACATCCTGGTTAAAGTTGTTTGCCATCTCAACCACAGCCTTGGAGATTTTTGCAACTTCTGCACTAAGATACTAGGCAACAGTAATTTTTTAGCTCTATTAAAATATTATGGAACCACCATTATATGTGCATTCTGTCCAAAACATTATGTTGTGCATGACTGTACATAAAAATAAACATATAAAACAGTAAGAGTTTCACAAAATAGTACCTATTCTATGTGAAGTACTCATATTTTCTATTGTTTTATAATGTTGACAAATATTTCAAAACCCACCCTTGTGATGTAGTGCAATTTGAGGCACACAAAAACAAATTAAGTTGTGACTTTTTCTGCCACGTTTCAATGACCACTCATCTATCTGTTTTCTGCCCCTCAGACAATTGTTGAACTCTTTCATTCACTGATGACTCTCCTCTCTTTCCCTTTCACTATATTTCTCTCTCTTTTACTTCTTTACTATAATTTTAGTAGGATCTAGAAGGGTAAAAACAATAGACACAAGACCTCAGTCTGATCTTTAACTCAAGGACCTCTACAAGTATTTTTCAAAGCCATGAGTTTCCTAACCTCTTTCTGATTTAAGGTCCCTCTACTAATTATGATGCCCTTAATTGCTGTATCCTGGGAGTTACCATTACAGCTTCCCAAGGTAATCTAAGGAATTAAAAAGGAAAGGGGAAGAAAAAGGAAAGTGCTGATACCAGTAGTGATGTAATAATCTATATAACAATTCCATTTAACTGTAAAACTAAATTAAACATAAATACTTTTAAAAAAAGGATTTTTTTTTTTTTTTTTAGGGAAAACTTTAGGAAAGGTGACTTCCACAAAGAAAATAATCAAAAACCAATTTTCAAATACATCATGATAAATATTATGTAATAAAGAGTACTTACAAGGCAAGGCTACTCAAAACATATTGTACGTGCTCACATTCATCTGGGAATGATGCACTAGCTGATGTAAAACAGGAAAGTGCAGTCTGGAGAACTTGAAGTTGGGGCAAAGGGACTTGCCATCTTCCAGCATAATCTTCAACTACCTGATAGGGAAGCAATCCAAACAGTGTATTATTATATAAAATGTCCTCAACATCTCCAATTTAAAAATTTGAAAAAAACTAGTTATGGAACCACCATAACATTTTAAATTTGAATAAAATTAGTTATGCCTGAACACAAATGATGAGGGGAGGGGCTTTTTATTGTTTATGTTCATTGTGTACATTTAAAAACAAACTATTTGGAAATATATACACACACACACACACACACACACACACACACACACACACACGCCTAAGGGACCATTGCAACCAAAACAACAGAACGGACAACTGAGCAGGCTGTGTGGAGCGACCAGGCAGGCAAGGGGCTAAGGGATGACCAAAAAACTGAGCAGCAGGCTATGTGGGGCTACCAGGCCGGCAGGGGGGGCCGGCAGTGAGGGGCAACCAAGCCAGCATTGATGGATGACCAGGCTGGTGGGGTTGAGGGGGACAGTTGGGGGCAACCAAATGACCAAACAGCAGGCTGCATGGGGCGACCAGGCTGGCAGGAGAGGCAGTTAGGGATGACCAGACCGGCAGGGAATGGCAGTGAGGTGCAACCAGGCTGGGTGACCAGGCTGGCAGGGAGGGGGACAGTTGGGGCCAACCAAGCCAGCGGGTAGGGAATTAGAGGCGACCAAGCCCAAAGTTGGGGGCAAGCAGGCCACTGGGGGGGGGGCAGTTATGGGTGATCAGGCAGGCAGGCAGGTGAGCAGTTAGGAGTCATTGATCCTGGATTGTGAGAGATGTCCGACTGCCGGATGCCCACATAGATTGAGCCTAAAGTGGCAGATGGACAGGACATCTCTCGAGGAGTCCAGGATCAGAGAGGGTGCAGGCTGGGCTGAGGGAACCACCCCCCCGATGCATGAATTTCGTGCACCCAGGCCTCTAGTATATTATATGAATGACTGTTCAGCTGCCAAATATTCACCAAACTTTGTAGCACATACTCTTCACTTCCTATGTTTGCTTTTATCAAAATACCAATTAATATTAAAATAACTAGACAGCAGAATATAGTATTAGAGTAAAGTAAAAATGTATTTTTAAAGTATATTTTATTGATTTTTTATAGAGAGGAAGGGAGAGGGATAAACAGTTAGAAATATTGATGAGAGAGAAACATCGATCAGCTGTCTCCTGCACACCCCCTACTGGGGATGTGCCCACAACCAAGGTACATGCCCTTGACCAGAATCAAACCAGGGACCTTTCCGTCTGCAGGTCGACGCTCTATCCACTGAGCCAAACAGATTTCAGTAAGTATGTATTATTATTATCTTTATTTATAGGACTGAACTCTAAGCCTTCTGGCAACAAATGAGTTTTAAAGATATACTGGCATGATGCTCTAATTATGAAAGTTAAAACTGTACCATATTATGGAGAAAAGAGTGCAGAATATAATCAAGCTTAGCTCTTTCATTGAGAAGGAAATTCATCTTCCTTCTCTATGCATTACTTTTCTCACCATAAAATGGTACTAATGCTAAAACATTTTAGAATGATCACTATATTGATATACATTATGTACTCCCTATAAATCTATATACTAGTAAAATTATTCATATGCAAGACTGCTGCTGTATTAAAACAATGTATTTTTTAATTTATCATATAAAATGAATATGATATGCAAACCAAATTTGTCTGCAACCTTTTTGTATAATCCACAAACTAAGAATGGATGTTATGTTTCTATTGATTTTTTTTTTTACAGAGCGGAAGGGAGAGGGATAGAAAGCCAGAAACATCGATGAGAGAGAGACATCGATCAGCTGCCTCTTGCACGCCCCCTACTGGGGATGTGCCCGCAGCCAAGGTACATGTGGATGTTATGTTTTTAAATGATGAAAAAATATTTTGTGATGTATGAAAATCATATGAAATTCGAATTTCAATGTCCATAAAGTTTTATTGAAACATATCCAGATTCATTCACTTATGTACTACCTATGGCTATTTTCCTGATACAAGAACCAAGTTGAATAATTGTGACAGAATTGCCTTACAAAGTCTAAAATATTTATTATATGTGCCTTTACAGAAAGCTTTTCAACTCTAATTTAAAAGCTGGGAAAACTAGTGCAGGGTATAAACATCAAGAACACTCACAGCTGAAGGACTTTTCATACTAATCACTTCCTTTTGGGAGACAATTTTCCACTGGTAGCTTGTATTTCTATAGTTTTTCCAAAAGAGGTTCTGATAACCTTTATCTTCTAAATATATTTATCAGAAATGACCTTAAAAAATAGAAGAAGTCTCCCTCCAGACCAGTGAACCTGTTTACTGTCTGTATAATCATGATGTCATCTCCCTAGAGCAAAGGTCAGACAGATATGCTTCAAACCACTATAAAAGAGTAGGGTTCTCTAAACTTGGGGTCCTGAGCTGTGATGAAAACCTATTTTGAGTGCAAGATCCACCCGAGTCACTCACACCACCTTTGTGAGACTAGGGAGCAAGGGGCAAGGAGAACCAACATAAACATGAAGCTCATGTGAGTAATAAAGTCCTTTATCTCTTAGCCAGGAGTTTGTGTTCTGCCCAACATCCATGAAAAAGTGGCAGGCTTAGATAAACTCTCAGACCCTTTACTGTTCTTTGACAATTCCAAATTGCAATATCAGGTAGCTAACACAGGTCCCCACTGTTTATAGGTCCACGTTTGGATAAAAAAGAAAGCTAGAGGGTATTATCTCTGTGAACTAGTATCCCTTCCAAATCTTACAATTTACTATCTGGAAACAAAAACTACTACTAACTATGATGACCCCAAGCTGGGTAGACTTTTCTAAGCCACCTTAGTGAAAAAAAAGAAAAGAAAAGTTAGATAAACAGTGGTTCCCTGGCTTTAAATTTTCTCTTCACTAGAGGGTTTGATCAGCTTTATTGTATCTTTTTTTGGCCACCACAGCACTATTTTTTGTATGACATAAAAAATGTGCAACTGATAGTCTGTTCTCCTGTTCTCAATCCTAAGTAGTTTATCCTAATTCATATTTACTTACAACCTTATTCACTTTCCATTTGTGGCCTGGGTTTATCTCCTTAGAAGAGAAGCTTTCTACTTTTTCAACTTCTATTCTCATTATGACTTCCTTCATTCACCAATATTCGGCTACTAATACCCTGCCTGATCTAGCTGAGCCCAAATCTAATAAAATAAAAGTCCTTGGGGCAACACCTCCAATGTTTGCCACAACACCCTTGAAGAGACATAAACAAAACTGGCTACATTCACATATCTTTTTACACATTTTAATGTCATGCCAGATGCTGTTATTAACATAATTCTGTAACATCGTTTTTCTTGTATATATTTTCCTTATATATGTAATACTATATACATTGCATTGCCCTTTTACTATAAATATTTTATTCTACTATAAATATTATCTTCTTTGCTAGATGTGCACTCAGCTATAGACACAGACAGTAGGGTGGTGAAGGCCTGGGGTAGTGCAGGAATACTAGTGGAGGGTGGTAGTAGGAGTAGAAGGGTAACATCTGTAATACTCTCAACAATAAAGATTTTTTAAAAACTATAACAAAGAGAAAGTAGTTTTAAAAGTAGAGAAAACCAAACTTAACCAACCATCAAGGTAAATATGGCCAGCAAGTAATAAAACATACTATCATAATTCTCTTGATAGGATACACCAAGAAAGAAACAGCATTTTTGTGGTACTTTTGCCAAAGATGCATAAATTCATTCCAATCATGAAGAATCATAAGACAAACTCAAACTGAATGATAATTCTATAAAAAAAATTGATCAGTACTCTTTAAACATGTCAAAATAATGAACAATAAGGAAAAACTGAAGAACTATAACAGACTAGAAGAGACTAAGGAGAAATAACAGCTAAATATAATGTCAGATCAAAAATAACCTGGAACAGAAAAAAGCATTAGTTAAAAAAACTAGTAAATTCCTAATAGAGTCTATAATTTAATGAATACTAGACCAATGTTATTTTCCTGTTCAGATAACTGTACTATTTTCTATTAAATATAAAGTTAGTTCAATTTTTTTAAAGTTATTTGTACAAACATCAGAATTATGGGCGTGCCAGAAGAAGAGAGAGAGCAAGATATGGAAAACCTATTTGAAGAAATAATGACCAAAAACTTCTCCACCTCGTGAAAGAAATAGACTTACAAGATCAAGAAGTGCACAGAACCCAACAAAAGGAATCCAAACAGGACCACACCAAGAAACATCATAATTAAAATGCCAAGAGCAAAAGACAAGGAGAGAATATTAAAAGCAGCGGAGAAAAACAGTTAATTACCTACAAGGGAGCACCCATATGATTGTCAGCTGATTTCTCAACAGAAACTATGCAGGCCAGCCCAGCCGGAGTAGCAAGAAATATTCAAAGTGACGAATAGCAAGAACCTACAACCAAGATTACTCTACCCAGCAAAGCTATCATTCATAATTGAAGGTCAGATAAAGAGCTTCACAGATAAGAAAAAGCTAAAGGAGTTCATCACCACCAAACCAGTATTATATGCTAAAAGGTATTCTTTAAGAAGAGGAAGAAGAAAAATGCAAAGATAAAAACTATACATATCTATCAACAAGTGAATCTAAAAATTAAGAGAATAAAAAATCTGATGAACAGAACAAACTGGTGAATATAATAGAATCAGGGCCACAGAAAGGGAGTGAACTACAATTCTTGGGGGAAAAGGGGTGTGGGGGGTGTGGGAAGAGACTGGACAAAAATCATACACCTATGGATGAGGACAGTGGGAGGGGGGAGGTAAGGGCAGATGGTGGGGTGGGAACCAGGTAGAGGGTAGCTATGGGGGGGGGGGAGAGGAACAATTGTAATAATCTGAGCAATAAATATTTATTAAATTTAAAAAAGAAATATTAAAAAATAAATTAAAAATAAAAACAAACTATTTTGTTCCAAACTTTTACCTCAAATTCCAATGATCTCATTTATTTTTCTAGAGGCTTTTTTATAATATAAGCACAATTCTTCACATATTTTTCCTACCTTGTTTCCTGACTACACATCAAGATTTACCCTTGCCTATGGGTATTTTTTTAAAGTCAGATAGAAAAATAAAGCAGGTAGGTTGGCAGCACTGTGGAAAGAGTATATAGGTTTTGGGATTAAACAGCCCTGACTTCGTCATTTAACAGTTGTGTAATATTGGCAGAATTATTCTTCTCAGTCTAAGTTTCTTATAAATGATTTAACAGCACTTTAATCACAGAGCTACAGAAGAACTAAATAAGATATTAAAATCTAGGGGAATTCGCTGCACATAAAAAACAAGAGCTATTATTATCAGTGTTAAGAAAATGGCAAGATTAAGCTTACTTCGGTAACTCATCACATCAGTCTGAATTCTTTAATTATTTGTCTTCAAGGATGAGTAATTACAACAATTTTACTAACTTTTGGGGCAAGCAGACTGGCCACACCCAAACACAATCTAGTCAAAAGGTATTGCTGCGTTTCAACTGTTAGTTCAATACTCATTCAAAAATGAAGCATATCCTAGATACAGCAATACAAATAAAATGCTTCATGCCTGAACAGATAACTGAGGATTCTTTTCCTGGCTCCCCTCAACCCCCCCTCACCCAGTTTTCCATTGAGAATCAAGATGACAAAGAAAAGCTCTATTCAAAAAAAGAAGAGTCACTTGTCATTTGACTTTTTCTATCAGGATAATCATGTAAAGAAAGTCTTAAATTAAAGTCTTATTTAAAAACCCCAGCAAAATTTGGAAGTAGATTCTAATAAGTTAAAGTTGTTTGAAATTTTCAAGGGGCTAATCTTTGGTAGCAAGCAATCTAAAATCCAGTTCTTTTGGGGGCCCAATAAAGCATAGCTTGTTCAGCTCATCACTCAAGATAATATTTATATAACATTAAGGTCTTTAATAGGTTCTATAAATGTAGTAAGACTAAAACATTTAACAAAATGGAAAATAGAGTAACTAAGTATCTCCAAATCTTAATATACCATGGAATCTTCATGATGATCTAGTCAAAACTACCAACCATAGAAGGAATAGCACTTCCAGAAGGCTATAACCTTCTCCTTGAGTTCCCTGCATCCATAGTGTGAGGCACCATCTCCCATAGACTACCTGAGTATCTGCTCAAAGACCCAACTTTCCTCTTAAGTACATACAAAGAAAGAAAGTATGCTCATTTTTAATGGCTTTAAAGCTTGATCCCAAATTTTTCATTTAATTCCAGACTCACTAGGGAGAGTAACCTGTCAAGCATTTCCCTCATAAATATTAAAATTGACATATAGATAAGGGAAGCCCAAAATATAAGCATACAGAATTGTATATGAACATTATATGGAAATGTGGGGTAAATCTATCTTTTTGTGTGCCTGCAGGTAGTGGTATCCAAACATGTGTGTGCACAATAATGTCTGAACTAGGGTGAGCCAAGCAGACTCTGCCTCTGACTTCAATTTAGGACACCCTGGCCATAGATGGTATTGCAGATATGGCTAATGCATTGATTATATTATTGATTTTTTAAAAATATCTTTTAGTCATACAGATTTTTAAGACAATGGTAGGTGGAAATTTTTTGTTTCTTCTGTCTGGTTTTTCAACAATGACTGTAAGCCAGAGGATTAAACTGGAAAGTCCAATAAGTTCCATATGGTTCTTTATAACACCAGTGTGTCAATGTCTAGCCTTTAAATCACTAATACTAGTCCTAGAGTAGTTGGCCTAATTCTGTCCCCCTCCACTAATTTTATTTTCAAAGAGCAGCTCTTAAATTCATCTGACTTGTCCAAAGGCTTCTACAGTCACTTTAATAATATGATCTCAAGTAGTTTCTGAGATTTTGAGATAAATCTAATCAAAACTGCAGATACTAAGATTTTATCTCAACGAAGATGGCCAGTGGATTTTATCAAGTAAACAGATAATGAAGGGCATTTTATTATATAGGTCATAAATCAGTTTTTTATGCAGAAGGAAAACTCAATGAAATTATTACAAATCCAAAGACTAAAAAGGAACTTTAAAAGGCCTATGCCTCAAATACTAACTTTAGGTATCAGGTTTGCTCAGCCTTATGAAGAAGTAAGTTTGTTTTTAAAAGATGATCACTTACAATTAAAATGACAGTGGGAGAGTTTTTAAAAAATAAGGTTATATTGATTAATATAGAAGAAAAGGACTTCCTTACAAATAAATTCACCCTAAGAACCTAGACTAGACAGATTTGAAAAAGATATATATATACCAGAACTATGAATTCTTGAAGATGAAATAGGGAAAAGAAAGGAGTGTTTTAGTTGTTACTCATTAGGAAGGAAGGGTGACTGGTTTCAAAGCTACCTAACAGAGGAATAGAAGGTAACTGTAGGATGGAAACCCAACTACGGCAAGATGCTCTTTTAAAGAAATAGAAAATCTATTAGAAGAGCATGTGTAAAACCACACCTTGAACACTGAGACTGCTATATAAGGTAACATAAAGTCTGTACAGATTGAATAATAAATATAAGCTGGAAGATTACATTCAAATATCTGAAGCATTTCAGGTGCATTTCAAATTACTACAGGTGTTCTTTAACTTTCAACAGAGTTATATCCAGTTAAATCCACTGTAAGTTGAAAATATTGTAAGTAAAAAATGTATTTAATATACCTAGCCTACCTTAAATAACACTTACATTAGCCTACAGCTGGGCAAAATCATCTATCACAATGCCTATTTTATAATAAGAGTATCTTACCACATATTACTAGCCCAGGAAAAGATCAAAATTCAAAACTCGAAATACAGTTTCTACTGAATGCTTATTGCTCTTGCACTATCGTAAAGTTAAAAAATCGTAAGTGAAACTATTGTAAGTCAGGGACTGTCTATGGTTATTATAGAGGCAATGTATAGTACAGCAAGGTATCACAAAGCAAAGTGCCTCAGGAACTCAGTTAGGCCCCTGGGTGTGAATAAGGAAATGCCACACTGAAGAAAAATAAAATAGGTCAATCCTAAAGTTTGATGAATAGCTGATAAGATTTTATTTATACAGGGAAATGAGAGTAGGCAATATCTGTTTGCTAATGAATGCTTTTTGATGAACTCAGAATTCCCTGACTTTCATCTCTGACATCATAGGAGATCTTATAAGAGATAATTGAAGAATATTAAAACCTGGGCCCAAGAGGTAAGAGAAAGGAAAGACTGAAGAAGCCAACTTAAGAATAGGCTGAAATGTAAACAAAAACAAAAATCATTTATGTTTATATGAAATGATATATCCTATTGTTAGTGAAAGAAATGTGACAAAGAAGTAGAACACTGCCAAAGAAGTAGAACAAATTATGCAATACCTAAAACAGTTAAAAGCAGAATTGAAAAAAAAAAAGGTTAAGAGCTAATGGCAGAAAAGATATTGTCTTCAGTGGGCTCTCCTATGAGAGCAGTCATCAGAAATATTAAAAGCAGCTTTTTTCCCCCATGTACCTGCTTATGATTATACAAATTATACAAATATGGGACACAACAGGAGTACTTTTTATTATTTTAGCTCAATGAGTCTAAAAATTTCAGGGGAGTGGCAACAGCCAAGGTGGTACAGAACTAAAAAGTTTGGGGGTGAGGGGTGGGAGGGGAATCAAAGAAATCCAGAGACAAGGGCAAAATACTGACTGACACTGTGGAAATTGTGTTTTGACACTGTGGAAATTGTATTTTGAACTTTATACACTAGAAGTGATACACTCTGAGCAAGAGACAGTTTTAGGAGATGGGACACTAAAAGGAATCCACACTTACTGCAGCACAGGAATACCAAGAAAACACTCAAGAAATGGACATTAAAACTTTTTAACATTAAGGAAATCTAAAAGAGGAAATGTGAAGGAAAGCCTGGTGCCTGAGGCTGCCAGCCATGGAAACTTGTACACTTTCAAGACAGAAATTCAGATACAACTTTCAAGAAAGTAGATAAGTTTGGGTGAAGTGCTCCCACCCATAAAAAATATGGTAAACATACAGTGGCACAATTAACACTTAATGCATTTTCCTAGTAAAACTTTAGTACAAATTATAGTTTTTGGCAGTTGGCACAACTGATTGGCACCGTGGTGAAGTTAAAGCCAATACAAACTTGGTACCATTTTCTGTGCATCCATCTTCCCTCTGATATCACTAAATCCTACTGGCAATAGTAATGTGAGTTAGCTGTATTATGTGTTAAGTTCAAGGAATTACTAGTGTTTCTAAATTTAATGGGCAATAAGCTGGATAGAATAATAAATGTTTATCCTACTAACGTTCCTGATTCTTAAAAAAAGTAAGCTACAGGGGAGAAAACAAGATGGCGGCACAGGTAAACACCTAAACTACTGCCTCACACAACAATTTCAAAACTACTACTAAAAGACAAAACGAACACCATCCAGAGCCACTGGAAAGCTGGCTGAGTGGAAATTCTACAACTAGAAGGAAAGAGAAAAGCACAATGAGGCAGAGAGGACCTGCAAAAAGATGAGGTACGGAGACGCGCGCATATACAGAGGACTGGCGGATGAGTGCGTGGCTGGCTTTCTCAAGTGGGAGGGAGATGGAAGCTCTCGACTGCACTGAACTCCAGTTCCGGGCAAGACTCTGGGAACTCAGACTCATTTGGGAAGAAACTAGATTGTCTGGCAGCGGGCGAAACTCAAGGGCAGCTTTCTCTCAGAGATGTTTGCAGCAATTACTGAGGGAACTGAAACCCAGGGGCCTCATAGTGCAGGGCTAATGGGAAGCCAAGACTGTCTGGTCAGCCCTGAGACTTGGCCCCATTCAAGCTCAGCACAGAGGCGTCTGCAATTTTGCAAGTCTTGTCTCATAACGCTGTCACCAGCACAGTTCTCCCAGAGTAGACACAGCCAATCCTCACAGCCAATTGGCCTGGAGGTCAGTTCCTCCCAGTGATACCAACAACAATCAAGACTTACCCACAATAAGGCTGTGCACACAGTCCACAAAGCGGTGCACCATGAGTGTCCACTTCAGGAAACTGGGGAGGCTGAGCCACTGGGCCCTACAGAACACCTAGCACACAAAGCTACTCTGCCAACTCAGGAAAGCAGTGAAAATGCAGAGACAAATAAACAGATCACAAAGAAAAGAAATGGAGTAAAGCAAACAACTGAATATAGAGTTCAAAACCATGGTTATAAGGTTTTTCAAGAATTTCCTAGAAAAGGCCGATAAGTTTAGTGAGACCCTCAAGGATATGAAAAAGGACTAACTAGAAATTAAACATACACTGACTGAATTAAAAAATATATTATACAGAGACATAACAGCAGACTAGAGGAACACAAGAATCAAGTCAAAGATTTGAAATACAAAGAAGCCAAAAACACTCAAACGAAAAAAAGAAAAGAATCAAAAATTATGAAGATAGTGTAAGGAGCCTCTGGGACAACCTCAAGCATACCAACATCAAATTATGGGGGTATCAGAAGAGGACAGACAGCAAGATACTGAAAATCTATTTGAAGAAATAATGACCAAAAACTTCTCCTACCTGGTAAAAGAAATAAAACTTACAAGTCCAGGAAGCACACAGAACCCCAAACAAAAGGAATCCAAAGAGGACCACAACAAGACACATCATAATTTAAATGCCAAAAGCAAAAAAAAAAAAAGAATATTAAAAGCAGCAAGACAAAAACAGTTAATTACCTACAAGGGAGCACTCATACGATTGTCAGTGGATTTCTCAACAGAAACGATGCAGGCCAGACTGGTGAGAGTGGCAAGAAATATTCAAAGTGATGAACAGCAAGAACCTACAACCGAGATTACTCTACCCAGCAAAGCTATCATTCAGAATTGAAGGTCAGATAAAGTGCTTTGCAGATAAGAAAAAGCTAAAGGAGTTCATCACCACCAAACCAGTATTATATGAAATGCTGGAAAGTATTCTTTAAGAAGAGGAAGAAGAAGGAAAAGGCAAAGTTAAAAATTATGAACAACAAATACATATCTATCAACAAATGAATCTAAAAATCAAGTGAATAAAAAAATCTGATGAACAGAACAAACTGGTGAATATAATAGAATCAGGGGCATAGAAAGGGAGTGGACTGACAATTGTTGAGGGAAAGGGGGTGTGGGTGGTATGGTAAGTGACTGGACAAAAATCGTACACCTATGTATGAGGACAGTGGCAGGGAGGTAAGGGCAGATGGTGGGGTGGGAACCGGGTGGAGGGGAGCTATGGGAGGTAGGGGGGTTAGAAAGAGGAACAATTGTAATCTGAACAATAAAGATTTATTAAATTTTTATAAAAGATTTTTTTAAAAGCTACAAAAGAGCCGAGACCGGTTTGGCTCAGTGGATAGAGCGTCGGACTGCGGACTGAAGGGTCCCGGGTTCGATTCCGGCAGGGGCATGTACCTTGGCTGCGGGCACATCCCCAGTAGGGGGCGTGCAAGAGGCAGCTGATCGATGTCTCTCTCTCATCGATGTTTCTGACTTTCTATCCCTCTCCCTTCCTCTCTGTGAAAAATCAATAAAATATATTAAAAAAAAAAAAGCTACAAAAGAGATTTAGTGTCAAATAATTATTCTTTAGAGGTACAAAACAAAACAAAACAACAACAACAACAACAAAACACTCACAATCAGAGGAAAAGAACCCAAGCTACAGATCCTGGAAAACCCCCAACTCTAACCATAGAGGCATATAAGAAACCCACTGACTTTGATTTAGCAATACTCTAAAAAGGAGAAATTTGGGAACTTAACCTTTTTGGATTCTAGATTTTAACTTTTCTTTATGAACTTGATTAAATGGCAGACAATTCCTTTAATCAAATTATACAGACTATTACCTTTATTGATATTTGGTCTCCTCCCCCAAATTAAAATATGAAAGGATACTTTTTAAAATATTTTTTTATTGACTTCAGAGAGGAAGGGAGAGAAAGAGGAAGAAATGGAAACATCAATGATGAGAGAGTCATTGACTGGCTGCTTCCTCCATGCCCCACACTGGGGATCAAGCCTGTGTGTGTCCTGACTAGAATCCAACCATTCCCTCTGATTCACAGTTTGACACTCAACCACTGAGTTCAAGGAAATCCAGCAGAACTGAAAGAACATTTTAAACTTAAAAACTATCATAGGGACCCAGCCGATTTAGCTCGGTTTGGCTCAGTGAATAGAGCATCAGCCTACAAACAGAAGGCTCCCAGATTTGATTCTGGTCACGGGGATGTACCTCAGTTGTTGGGGCTCAATTAAAGCCCTGTTTGGAGCATGTGGGGGAGGCAACCAACTGATGTGTCTATCTCACATAGATGTTTCTCTCAAGTCTGTTTCTCCCTCTTCCTTTCACTCTCTTTAAAAATTAATAAAAAATTATCCTCAGATAAAGGGTTAACCAAAACAACTATCACAGGTAAATTAACTCTCAAACACAGAAGAAGCATCTATTAAAAAGCCTTATGCTCTAAGTACTGAAGTATTTCTAAGAAAAGGAAAAATATTTGAATTCTATATTTCGATAAACTTTATCATTAGTTACGTGAAAATGCATTATTAAATGTGGATGAGCATCCTCAAAATTAATAAAAATGCTCATTGTGGCTAATGATTAGCAATTTCTTTTTTTTTTTTAAAGAATGCATGAATTCTTCAAATCTAACAGTCAAAACTTCACTGTTCATTTAAATCCCTTAACTGCCCCCCTTCTACCATTTACTGTTAATATTCCCTCCATATTCCCAGACATTTACAGTACAAACCCAATGTAATTTCATAAAATTATTTGTACCTTGTTTCCACATTCAAACAGATGCTAATTATTTCATTTCCACATTTCTTGAAACTATTCTTCTATCTCCATTTTCATTGCCACTACCTCACCCAGGCCCTCAATTGCTCATTTTCTGAAATACTCCAATCACTTCCTTTTTTGTCTCAGTTTTCATTCTTTATTTCCTTTACTCTGTCTTAAAACATTTTTTTTTAAGATTACAGTAATGATGTCAATGCTTTGCCCTTTAACCTACAGATCTTCTTACAAAATTCAAACCCCTAAGCCAAGATCTGGATGGAGCAGTCCATTTTTTAAATATTAACATCCACAAATGCTGTTCTGAATACATGAAAGTACCTTTATAATGCATCAGAATCATCTGGAAAGCTTATTAAAAAAAACACAGATTACTGAGCCCTAAGTGTCAGATTCTGCAGATCTGGGGTGGGGCCAATAAGTTACATTGCTAATGTGTTTCGGTAATGCTCCAGCTGGTCAGGGGAATCACACTTTTAAGAATCACATTGATAGCCAAGACCGGTTTGACTCAGTGGTAGAGCGTCGGACTGCGGACTGAAGGGTCCCGGGTTCGATTCTGGTCGAGGGCATGTACCTTGGCTGCGGGCACATCCCCAGTAGGGGGCGTGCAAGAGGCGGCTGATCGATGTTTCTCTCTCATCGATGTTTCTGACTTTCTATCCCTCTCCCTTCTGCTCTGTAAAAAATCAATAAAATATATTAAAAAAAAAAAAGAATCACATTGATAAATATACCATGCCATTTACCTTTTCACAAATTACCTGCTCTAATTTATGTCCTCCTATTCTCACCTCTTTCTTTTTCATGTCTACATTTTAATACTAACAGTTCTTTAAGACTCAGTTCAAATGTTATCTCATCCACTAAAACTTTCCCAAATTATCTCTATTAGAAGTACTGTAAGTCTCTCCAAGTGAACTTTCAGAGGATTTAACATACATTGTTTTAGTGGCACTAATTGCCGTTTCCTTGTTTTAAGGTTTATTTATATTTACTCATTTATTCAAATCTTATGGAGTGCTCACTATGTGCACATACCTTGACACTTTCAATTTGAAGAAGAATAGGTACAGATATGTATTAATTAGATGGAGTATAATTTGGAAAACAATACAACTCAAGGTAAGGGGAAAAGAGAATGGTAGAGGTAGGATGCTACTTTATCTATAGTGTTCAGAGGTCTCCATCTCTTATCTCTCTTATAAAAGGATACTTGAACAGGGTAGAGAAAACCATACAGATATCCAAATGAAAAGTGTTTCTGGCGGAAAAACAAAAGCCAAATGTAAAGGTCAAGAGGCAGGAGCATACTCATTCAAGTTGAAGGAGAGGAAAAAATGCTACTGTAAACTGAAGGTAAGGAAGTACTGGAGGCAAAGAGTAATAGGAGACAAGTCAAAGAGCTAGACAGGAGCTGGATCAAAAAGTCCTGCAGTCCATTTTAAGGATTTCAGCTTTGAGTTGAAGATAGAAAAGCACAAAAGGTTTAGACGAGATTTCACTCACGTCTTTTAATGGATCACTTTGGCTGTGTAGAGAATAAACTGAGAAAACCTGGAAACAGGGAGATAAAATAATTCAGGGTAAAGATGACTGTGGTTTGAATCAAGGTCATAAGAGTAAATGCAATAATCAGATATGCCTTTTCTCCCTGACTAGACGATTCAACTCCTTGAGGACAGGGATTATTACCTATTCCATCTAAATCGCCCGTAAGCATTAGGACAGTTTTTTTTTCACATAGTACACAACCAAATTTTTCTTTTGGGAGTACCTTAAACAAGACTTTTATCACACTTTATCTAGATCTAAAATAATTAAGGATAATTCACTTCATTGATAGTAAGAAAAAATAAATAACATACTGTCAGACATATATGAGCATTTTATAAGCACCTATTAAGTTAGCAGTTAATAGTATTGAAGTTAACCTCAAAATATAAAATAGGACAATCTCAGGAGTTAATGGACAAAATGATTTCAGATAACATTGAAAGTTTTAAAGACACTATAATTTATTTTTTCATAAAATCAAGAGTTAAGAAGGCACTGCATATAATAAGTGTTAAGTGCCAACAAGGGAAACAAAATCTTCATATCCATTCTAAGTTTATAAAAACAGATAATGTGATAGGAAATCAAATAATAAGAATGAATGTTAAGATTCTCACAATTCAAACCTATTTTTTACAACTCTCTCACCTCTTAGTTTATGTTATGCACACTTGCTATAATAAATTTTAATAACATGAAAAAAATCATCTATCATTTTATTGCCCTCATATAACCTCTATTATCATTTTGGTGTATTTCCCTTTTCTAGCTGTGTGACTTGGTATTAGTTGTCTAACCTCTCTGAGTCTCAGATGCATCTTTCATAAAATGAAGATAAAAATAGTACCTATCTCACAGGGTTGTTATAAAGAATAAATGAGAATCTAGGACAGGGGCTGACATACTTTTTCTTAAAGGGCCAGAAAGCAGCTTATGGGCCATACATTCTCCATCCTAACAACTGAGCCCTACTGTATCATGAAAGTAGCTATAGAAAATATAAAAATTAATGGGCACATGCCAATAAAGTTTTATTTGCAAAAACAGTCAGAGCTTCTTGTGTCACAATGGCTTACGACAGGAGTCCATAATCTTTTGGTGTTTGAATTGTTGTTGGGTTGTTTGTTCAGCAAGTTTTGAAATTCTTAAGAAAATCTGTTAAAAACAAACAAACCTTAGACCTGCTCAACAGAAATGCAAATATAACTTCTTGCAAAATTTCAGAAAGTTCACAGACTTCCGAAGTATACAAATGGCTCCTAAGGATTCTCATCTAGAAATCCTGTTTCTAGAGAAGAAGCTCTAAAATCCACGTGTGGGTACAGTGGGAGTGGACCAGCCTAAATTCAAATTGTATAATCCTGCTACAAATTTTCCCATCTAATTTTTTTAATCATATTACTAGAGGCCCAGTGCACAAATTCGTGCCCAGGTGGGATCCGGCTGACCTGGCCCCAATTCGGGGCACACTGGGACCAGGCCTGTCGGGAGGAGGAGACAATGGGAGGTTGGCCAGCCAGCTGGCCCACCCCAATCAGGGCCCAATCAGGGCTGGGCTGACTGGGAGGAGGAGCTGAGGGTGACTGGCCAGCAGACCCCACCCCTGACTGGGAAGGGGCTGTGGGCAGTGGGCCGGCCTTCCCTGCACCCGTATGGGGTTAGAGGGGAGATGATCAAGGATCAGCAGCCAGGGAAGGGGCCATGGGAGGTTGTCCAGTGAGCCCTACCACAGAATGGTGTGGGGCAGCCAATTGGCGGCAGAGCTGCTGGGGGGAAGGACCGTTGGCTGATCAGGGTGGTGGGGGCTCATTAAGAGCAGGACCAGGGGGAGGGGCTGAAGGTGGTTGGCTGGCTGGCCCTGCCCCTGATTGGGGTGGGGGACCCAATTTGAGGTGGGGCCTGGCAAGAGGAGGGGATGCAGGAAGTTGGCTGGCTGGCCCCACGCCCTATTGGGGTAGGGAAGACAACCAGGGGCAGGGCCACCTGGGAAGGGAGGGGCTGCAGGCCGATTGAGGTTGTGGGGGACCATCAGGGATGGGGCTAGCCAGAGGGAGAGGCTGCAGGGGGTTGGCTGGCCAGCCCCGCCCCCAATGGGGGGCAATCAGGGGTGGGGCCAGCTGGAAGGAGGGGCCATGGGAGGTTGACCAACTGGCCCTACCCTCCAATCCAGCAGGTTAGCTGGCCACATTGAGTGACACAGCAATGGTCACTGGCTTTTTATAGATACAGATCTTTTCCTAGGTCATTATACAGTCATTGAAAACATCATTTTTAAGGCTAAATAACATTTTAGTTCATAAGTGTTGAGAAGTTTTAAACTATTTCAGATGTTCTGGTTGTTTTTTTCCTTCTTACTTCATTCCTTTCATTAATTATAATTAACTAGGGGCCCAGCGCACAAAGATTCGTGCACGGTGGGTGAATCCCTCAGCCTGACCTGCGTCCTCTCTAATCTGGAAACCCTCAGGGGAGCCCTCCCAATCCAGGAGATTCTGTCTGGCTTTGAAATCATATGAGCGATTGTCTGAGACCCTCACCCAGTTTGGTTTGGTGCTCAGAATAATAGAGGTCTTATTTATTTATTTATTTACTTATTTACTTATTTATTTTTGCTCCATTGATGGAGATTTCCTAGAAGTTGCAGGATATCTTTCCTTTAATTTTTCCTTGACATTGTGACTTTACTTATGTCTCTCACCTTTGCTTTCCCTCCACCACCCACCAGCCCACAACAGTAACTTGCTTCAGGCTCACTTTGCTCTAGTGTCTAGGAGATCCCACAATGCATCTGCCACCAGAACTACGATTCCAGGAATTCTTGGTGCTCCCCACACTATTGGTTTTCGCTTCTGGTTCAGTAACTGCAAGAACCAAGAGGACTGTGAACTCCCTGTCACCAGGTGGTGGCCCCTGAGGTCTCCAAACACCCCATAGACTGGCAGCTAGCCCCCACATAGTAAGTGCTGGGCTGGAGGTGTGGATCCAAACTGCTGCTTGGCGCCAGAGCATGCGGAAGCGACTGGGGGCGGGGCAGGAACATCCCTGTCTCCCAATGCCCCAGACGCCAGCAGCCATCCCCGTCGTGGGCGCTAGGGTGGGGGGCATGGACCCAAACCGCCACTTGACACCAGAGCACACGCAAGCAGCTGGGGCGGGGTGGGAATGAGAGGATGTTCCCGCCCCGCCCCCAGCCACTTGGCTGCTGCACCCATAGTCCCACAGGGGCTGGGGGTGTTCTGGACCCCTGCCACTCAGGGCCTAAGTATGGGCCTATGGGCATACAGGCTAGGAGCGGCCTAGGTCCCAAGTATGTTCCTGGGACCCAGGCCACTCGGTGCCTGTGTATGCAACTTAACCACCATCTTTGTTAGGTTTATTTGCATTTTGCTCCTGATTGGCTGGTGGGCATGGCTTGTGGGTATAGGGGAGGTGCGGTCAATTTGCATATTGTTCTTTTATTAGATAGGATGTTGTGATGTATACAGACTTATGTCCAAATTTATATTTCCTTAGTAATTAATGTATAAAGAAAATTACTACGTATAAAGATTCAAAATTATTTTTAACATTTCTCATATATTTTTATGAATTATGGTCCAGAAAAGTTGTGGCAATTTTACTCCCACCAGATGGAAATCAGATATACATTTCACCACTCTTATTAACACAGAATATAAATTTTAGACTTTACTAATGAATTCCATAATCTAAGAGATCATTGGCAAGATTCTCAAAGCATAGTGAAAGAATAGATAATAAAGTCTAAAAATGCATTATCCTCTGCACTCTGGATTAGTAAAGACTTCCAGATATTGAAGGTTAAATCTAAGAACTATAGAGACTGAAACTTTAAAAGTTAATCATTTAAGATAATCATCTAAAAGATATACCAAACTCTCCTTCAAGAGCACAAGACAAATAACATAAAATAACTTCTACTAGCTTGTAATTATCACAATTCTTGCATTTTAAGAATAATCACTTACATAGCCCAGATGGTGTGGTTCAGTGATTGAGCATCAACCTGTGAATCAGGAGGTCATGGTTCGATTCCCACAGGGCAAATGCCTGGGTTGTGGGCTCAATCCCTAGTGTGGAATATGCAGGAAGCAACTGATCAATGATTTCACATCACTGATATTTCTATCTCTCTCTCTCCCTCTCCCTTCCTTTCTGATATCAATAAAAATATATATTTTAAAAATAAAGAATTATCACTATAATGACACACTGCTTCTGAGAGAAGTATGTATATCAAATTCAAGTGGATTTGAGGTGAGGGGAAAGGGTTGAGATTCACTTCTTATTGGGAACTTCTGATGGCTTAAGTTGGATTTTTTTTTCTCTCTCTCTTTTACATTCATTAATATCTTTAGCTTCTGCTGCCTTGAGTCTTTGTCATCATGTGTACTCAGTCAATAACTGCTTTAGTATATGTCAAATAGATATGCATAGATACTCTAAAAGATACCAAATGCGTTGTCCTAGATACAAAATATGTGTGTATATCACAATAGCTAAGTACACGGGCTCTTGACAGATTGGCCAGACTCCAGTCTGACTATCACATACTAGCTTTGTTTACTTAATTAAACTACTTAATATCTTTCATCTTAGTTTCCTGATTTGTAAAATGAGAACAATGGCACATATCCTGTCGGGTAGTGGATTAAATGAGATAAAACAGATAAAGGACTTATCACATATCTGTTATGTGGGAAACAGTCAAAATATGAGTTATATACATCTACAGAGCATTCCAATAAAACAATTTTACAGATATTGAAAACATACAAAACACACATACACAATAATCACTGGTAATAATGATTAATGAGTATTTTAATCATTTCAATTTTGGGGTAATCAAAACATAGTTTTAATAAACTCCATTTATAAAATGTATATTAATAAACTTTGTACATGATTTATTCGGATATTATATATATCCATATATATCCACACATTTTTTCACAGTACATAGACCAATGTTAATGCACCTATCTATTAGTATGTACTGATAGAACCACTTCTTTTCCTTCTCTATCTTTTCTCCTTTTATTTCACTATACTGTACTATGTTTTATCAAAAATGGAGCCACAAAATGAGCCTGCCCCCTTCTTTCTCAAAGTTAATTGGTCAATTACAGTATATTGCTCAACCATAAATAACTGTAACACAGATAAACACCGCTAAACAAAAGAACAGACTAATGGTCATCCTACATTCATAATCAGCACATTCAAATGGTTCTATAGGTAAATTCAATCCATCTCTCTATACTTACACTTTAAATCTCTAGCCACCCCAGGTACTTTCAACAGATGAACTCTCCTCCTACCTCAAAGCTATCTAAAGCAACCTCTCCATTTGTTACTTAAATCTTGTCCTTCCCTTTTCAGAATCTTATCTTATACTTTATCCCTTCTTCCTTTTGTAGATTTACTTCTTCCTCTCAAAGGAATCAATCAGTCTCATCAGTTTTAACCATAGAAAATTCTCACCAATTTTGTTTTAAATCCTCACCTTCAATCCACAACCTCTTCAGCTCCCACCTATATCTTTCCTTCTCCTTTATAAGTTATCTTTGCTTACAGTATTTCTTTGCCTCCCAATCTTTAAACTACTTCAGTCTGATTCCTGCTATCACTACATCAGAATAGCTCTGCTTAAAGTCACCAACGACCTCCATGTAATTCAATGGTTTGATTTCAATGGCTTTTGATGCCAATTACTATTCACTCTATCCTAAAACATTCCCATCCTATGTCTTATTTAATAAACAGTTCCATGAGAGATTTTCTCCAACCTCTTTAATCTTCCTCAGACTTTATTTGAAGATTCAACTTTTCCTACAAAGCCACTTAACTGTGGAGTTCCTGAAGCTTCACTTCTTGGTCTTTCCCTTCTCTATACTATTTCTCTATGTAAGTGCACTCAATGACCATCCACACAGCTTTGATGACCAGCCTCACTTCTGAATTCTAGATTCTGCAAATCCAGCTTTAAGATCTCTCCTTGGATAAGGAAAGTTACCTTAAATTCTGTGGTATAGGTTGAAACTAAAGAATCTTAGCAGAGTTAAACTTGCCCAAGAATCCCAAAACAGGCAAGACTTTTATTAGCCCTCCATTATATATTACAGTAGTACCTCCCCCCCCCCCACCCCCGGTCCAACCCACAATCTCACTTTCTGGAATTTTAGTTACCTACAATCAATTGTGGTCCAAACATATTAAATGAGAAATTCCAGAAATAATTCATAAGTTTTAAATTGTATGCCATTCTATGTAGCATAATGAAATCTTGTGCAGTCTTGTACTTTCCCACCCATACATGGACCATCCCTTTGTGCAGTGAATCTACCTTGCTTCATCTCATGACATGGGTACTGTATAATCTCATCTGATTACAATGGGGAATACAGTACAATAAGAATATTTTAGAGACAGACCATATAATTTTTAATATATTATACTGTTACTGGAGGCATGGTGCACAAAATTCATGCACGGGGGGAGGAGAGTCCCTCAGCCCAATCTGCACCATCTCACAATTAGGGACCCCTCAGAGGATGTCCAACTGCGGTTTATGCCCGATCCCACAGGGACCATTGGCTCTTAACCACTCGCCTGCCTGCCTGACCCCCTAACCTCTTTTCTGCCTGCCTGCCTGATTGCCCCTAAGCACCTCTGCCTGCCGCATCACCCCTAACTACTTGCCTGCCTGCCCGATCACCCATAACTGCCTCTGCCTCAGCCCCCACCGCTGTGGCTTTGTTGGAAGACCTCCAGAACTACGTCTAGAAGGTCGTCTGGCTGTCCAGTCTAATTAGCATATTATATTTTTATGGATAATTGTTCTATTTCATTATTAGTTACTGTTATGACTTTTTTACTGTGCCTAATCTATAAATTAAACATTATCAGGGTATGTATGTAATAAAAAAACACACAGTATATGTAGGATTTGGTACCATTCATAGTTTCATGCATCCACTGAGGGTCTTTTTTTTTTTTTAATTATTTTTTATTGATTTTTTGCAGTATAATAGTAGTACATGTTTTCCTTTCCCCCTCCCCCTTATCCTCCCCCCAGCTTCCCCCACCCCCCAGCACATATCCCCAGCTTCCCCCCCTCCCCGCCCCTCCACTGAGGGTCTTAAAATGTATCTCCCATAGGTAAGGGGGGACTACTGTAATGTACACCTTTTCTTTGTAGACTTATCAGTTATAACTGTATACAAAAGCAGAGACAATGCTGTTTGCTCACAACTACTATATGTCCAATGCCTTACATAACCAAAAAAAAAAACCCTCAACCCTAGTTACGACGACGACACCTTTTTCTACTGCTTATATGAGTCTTTCAGCAATTTTCATATTCACCACTGCTTAATAGTTGAGAGTACTGAGTTTCGGGTACAGAGTGTCAGTGTAATGGACTTTAGGACCCTATGTCACACATTATATAGATCGACCTCTCCTCAGATTTAGTTTGCCACCAGTGTTCCACCATGGGTCTAGCCAGATGACAATGCCTGGGTCTCATTCTAGAGAGCAGATCCATACTGAACAGAGTATACTGTTGAAATGATTAACTGATCTGTCAAAGAAATAGAGAGCCAAGAAATCGATGTAATATATATTATACAAAAACTAAAAGTTATCTTAGATTTACTAGAAATTACAAAACTTAAAAATACTTAGACTAGGTACTATTATAATTGATTTATAATATAACTAAAGTTAACATTCAGTTAAATACATTACCCTAGATTTTAAATGCTCTAATATCCTTACTACTATATATTAATATACATTTAAAATGGCATTATCAATTGACCATATTTTACTGACCATATTTTATTTTTTCAAATACCTCATCAGATAACATATTTTATCAAAGCTTTTTAAAATTTAATTTAATTTCCTCTTTTTTGCTTTTGTTTGTAATTGTTAAGGTTTAGCATATTTTGGTAGAAAATCAAAAAGATTTAGTGCAAGCAATAATAGTACAACTGGTACCTGACTTCTATTTGGCAGAACTACAAAATGATAGTATCATTAAAAAATATACCAGCAGTGAACTTCATTTATAAATATTTTGCCTCCTATTTTACCTACAAAATTAAAACTGAGATAGATTTTTTTTAGCCAGTGTATGAGTGGTAATCAGAAAGCAGTAATGAACATATATCTAATGCAAGACTGTTTATAAATAAGTTACTTAAGTTTGGGATTTCATTGGTTAACCTAAAAATGACTTTCATAAGTTCACTTAACCAAAATGCATTTCACATATTTTTTAACAGTTTAGATAAGGGAGAAACCAAGATGGCGGCATAGGTAAACACCTAGGCTTTTGACCAGCACAACAATTTCGAGAATACAACTAAGGACAAAACGGACGTTGTCCAGAACCACGGGAAGGCTGTCTGACTGTTAGTTCTGAAACTAGAGGGACACGGAAGTGCATACAGATAATCCAAGCCTCTGCAAAGCCTAAGTAAGGTAGGAGACGCAGAGCCAGAGAAGAGGGGTATCTGAATGCCTGGCGGAAAGGAGTCAAAATTTCATCATACTCCAAATAATCTCACATTTATTAACAGAAAATAAGCAATCTATGAAGTAGGAAGAGAAAAAAAATATTTTTTGGCTTTACTTTTATTCTCTTTATAAAGATCATAGGTTTAATTTAGAAAATATAAAAAATAAGGATAAAGACAAAAATAAAATTTAGCTATAAACATATCACTAAGAAGTTATCCACTGTTAACAGTTTGGTATACATCTTTTCAGACTATTTTATTTACAAAAATGAAATTAAGCATCTCCTATGTCTTTTCAGTAGCTATACCATGAACAGATTCCCATATGAATAAATATCCTTTACAATCATGATTGTTAGGAGGAGAACAAGGATTCCATTATAGGGAACAACTTTCTAACTTTGGTCATTGAGGTTATTTTCAATGATTTGCTATTACAAATAGTATCACTATAAACAATTAGTATAATTCACTTCTGAGAGTCAATCTAAAAAAACTCATTAAACAAGAAGAAAACAGCCAAGACCGTTTTGGCTCAGTGGATAGAGGGTCGGACTCCGGACTGAAGGGTCATGGGTTCGAATATAGTTAAGGGCATGTACCTTGGCTGCGGGCATATCCCCAGTAGCAGGTGTGCAAGAGGCAGCTGATCGATGTTTCTCTCTCATCGATGTTTCTGACTTTCTACCCCTCTCCCTTCTGCTCTGTAAAAAAAAATCAATAAAATATATTTTTTAAAAAAGAAGAAAACAGTTCCCTAAATATAGCTATCAAAATCTAAGGTTCATTTTCTTCTGTTTTTCTTAATTATAACAAATCAGTTTAACATCTTTTCATGGACTTCACCTTGCATGAACTCTGGAAATATATCAAATATGTCAAATTTTGAAAACAACTTAAAAAATAAAATTTTAATTTGCAATTTAGTAATAAAAATAATTTCACCAAAAGGAATACATAAGCTCATGCAATTAAATTATTTCTAGATCAAAATATTCATTAGAGTAAATCAGGAAATAAGATACTCTTTTTTTCAAAAGTAAATAAATCATTATAAATTAATTTCAATACTTTTCATTGTCTTTCATATATACTGTTACTTTGTTTGTTTGTTTTGTTGATCCTCACCTAAGGATATTTTTCCATTGATTTTTAAAGAGTGGAAGGGAAGGGAGATACAGAGAGAGAGAAACATCAATATGAGAGAAACACATGGATTAGTTGTCTCTTAGAAGCACCTGACCTGGGCAGGGGTTTGAGCCTGCAACTGAAGTACAGGTCCTTGACCAGGTCAACCTTGCAGTCTGCAGACCCACACTCTTTCCACTGAGACAAACCCGCTAGGGCTGTGCTCTTCTTTATTGAGCTAAAAACTGATTTGAGACTTCTAGTTAATTGTGGCACATTGAACACACATTTACTTCTGCTCCCTCTCAAAAACTCCCCTAAGATAACAGTAAAAAATATTTTTGTTTTAAAAGACCTAAACCCATTAAAGAGAGAAACAATGAAAAAGGAGAAATGACAGACAATATTTAGGTAGCTATTATTTGGGGGGAGTGGGGAGGAGGTTCGGGAACAAGTTGATTTGTGCTGAACCCCAGAAAAATTGTAGGGACCTGAAACACCACAAACTTCTAAAAGTGGAGGTAAAAGTAAAGTCAAAAACAGAAAGATCAGTTGAACATCTCCCTCAGATCCCCTTCCCTATTAGATCAATGGAAACTAATTCTCTAGAGAGGCTGAATTCATAATGGGGCAGGGAAGGAAGGGATTAGAGGGAAGAAAAAGGGGATATAGAGAACACTAGAGGTAAAATCAAAGGGTACATACTGAACGATGGTAAGGCAGTCCCACTTCCTCCATCAAGGAGGCTAACTGATCATATCTACAACTAAGAAAAAAATTGTTAATAACCATAGAGGTAACTACCCTAATAATTAAACAGTTGGAATTAGTTGTCTCTGGGAAATATGTGGGGAAGAAAAGGAACAGTGTATGAATTGCTGTTTTTTTATTATAAACTGTAGGGGGTAGGGAGAGACAAAAAAGTGGTTGCCTCTACAATATCCATTCTTGTTTTCTTCCTTCCTAACAGAATCATAAACACCTTTTTATGAGGGGGAAAAATACAAAAAAAAATTCTAATATTTTTTAATCTAATATTCTTTTCAGATGGGGATAGTTAATAAGATTTAGGACAAGATGTTTTTTGGCTTACCCCCAAAAACCCTGATCTACTACTTGGAACTCAGATGTGATGGCTGGAACTCCAACAACTGTTTTGGATGATGAGACAATTTGAGATAAGAAGACAAGGATGACTGATAAGAAAGCAAATGACAGTACAATGATGAAGCTACCATAAAATCCCCATACTATCTAATCAAGACTTAAATCAGGCCTCAATTAGCAGCAAAATGCAATTCCTAATATGTTGTCTTATATGACTTTTTAAACTAAGTATATATAAAATACAAAAATTAAATTTTAGTCCTATCCAGTTTGGTTCAGTGGATAGAGCTTTGGCCTGTGGACTAAAGGGTTCCAAGTTTGATTCCAAGTAAAGGGCAAGGCAGTTTACCTCGGTTGTAGGCTCAATTCCCTGCTCTGGTTGAGGTGTGTGGGGGAGACAACCAATCAATGTGATGCTTCTCTGTCTCCCTCCCCCCGTCTTCCCCTCTCTCTAAAAATTAATGAAAAAAATATCCTTAAAAAAAAGTGAATTTTAAAATAATTCTAACTAGTAGCAATTATTAAAAATTAACGTAAACAGCTCCAGAAGGCTATTCAAGAAGCAATTTGTTCGTAAACTTAATCATTTTTCCCATTAGAAATAATGTAAATTGAACTAATGCGTTCTAGACTCCCAAATGATTCCCTATTTTAACCTTTCTCAAGTGATGGTCGTTTCATGAGCACTATCACACTTTAGCAATATCAGTACTCCTAATGGCCTCTCTATATTTTAAAACTGTGCTAACCATCTATTTCACCAAGCCATACTCCATAGCTAGATCAGACACATGAACCCCTCTATCATACTTTGTAATTATTTATTTTTTATTTCTAGCATTGTTCTCATAACTTCTTTTTCACTTTGCTGCTATCACTAACCTTGTCAGGATCCATGGTGGCTTGTATCCATGTATTTAATAATAATAAGCAATAGCATAAGCAAAAAAATCCCACAAAAATATTTACAGCACAATTTCCTGAGATGCTGAGATGTTAACAAAACAAGGTTTACAGTAAACTGACTGATCATACTCAGGCATTCTCTCTTTTGTCTGTCACATAAGAGACAAGTGACTGATCATAGAGTATCAGCATGAAAGGGTTGTCAGGTCAAGAACCTAAGTTTTACTCGAAAACTGAGACATTTTTCTGTGAACGACATGGTAGAGAACTGAATTGTTCTAGATGGGAGATGTACAAGAACCAAGACTTGAACCAACACCATCCCTGTCATCTACTGACTAGATGCCAATAGCAACCTATCCCAATTAGGACAATCAAAAATTTCTTCAGACATTACCAAATGTCTCCTGCAACAAACATAATCTCTGAGAAAATGTAGCTGCTATTGCAAATCATTTAAGGGCTTTATCGGAGCATTCAGCTTTTCTAGATAAATAACAGAATTTCAGAATTGTAACATTTCTAAATTTATTGTGGGATACAAACTATAAGTGACCTTCAGATTGGATTATCTCTAATGTCCCTCTTAAACCTTCAAAGAATTCCACATGAGAAATATTAACAGCCTCTGTCTAATTATGCCTATCTCCATACTAGGTATACTACTGAACATTTCATGGTCATTCTCTCCTTTTATACCATGACATCCTCATGGGATGACTATTAACCCCATTTTAGTAAGAAACAATTTTTAAAGTATTTTAATCAACATATCAAAGTATTTTCTGAATCCTTCACTGTAGTCATTCTAGCACTGAAATACTTAAGTTTACATTCAACTTATGATCAAAGCATTTCAATACATCTAGCAAAAAAAATAAGTTGAATTATTATAATCTTCAGGAATAGGGGAAATGTTCACAGCAACTAACAAGTCAGAGAAATAATAATCAAACTGTTTCTTGAAATATTTTTAACACTATGGCCTAATGAAAGACTACTTTTAGACTTTTTTATCCATGATTCCGAGCACATCCAGTTACTATTTTTCCCCTTTGCTGAATTTTCATAAACAATTCACTTTACAATTATTTGCGAATTGTTTGTAATTCTGATCTGCCTTTCAGTAGAAATTGAAGTCTGGGTTCAAATCGCAGTTAGTCCACCTACCGAAAATGAAGACAAGTTCAACTATGAAACCTGCATAACAGGACCTATTTGAAGGGCTTAAGAGTTAGTAGGCCCTCAATAAAAATTAATTTCCCCTTCCTTTCATCCTCAGAGTAAATTAAATATAAATTAAGAGCCAATTTAAGCATTTGTTGAGAGTCTACTAATAAGAGTTAAGGGAGGATGTGATAGGGGCAGTTAGTGGATTACAGCATGTAACTGTTTGTAAATTTAACACTTACAACCTCCCAAATCCATCATCACACAAATCAGTTTAAACCTAAGGGACTATTTATTCCCTTAGTCTGGTATTTTATAATTCTAGTATTGGTATTGTTTCTCAAGTAGAGAAGTA
The DNA here is from genome assembly GCA_027563665.1 of Antrozous pallidus. Classification (NCBI taxonomy): domain Eukaryota; kingdom Metazoa; phylum Chordata; class Mammalia; order Chiroptera; family Vespertilionidae; genus Antrozous; species Antrozous pallidus. Next base: position 92,154,066 of record CM050514.1, read on the forward strand.
TACTCTCAAATGCATTGAATGGATGCATAATTTATCACTTATATTACCTATTGTATTCTGGGGGGGGGGGGGTTTCCCTTGTGTAAAAGGCACAGAACCTCCTCTTCACCCATACAACTAACTGCCCAAGACATTGTTATTCAGATTTCTTTCTAAAAGGAGGAATATAAATTGGAAACTTTCTTTTCAGTTAACAAGACTGTGAGTATAAATCATATATTTCATTAACTATCACCCACCCAAGTGCATATTATCCATTTTATGGATTACTCAGAATTAAGTCATTCACTAATGAGTGCAAGTTACTTAATATTACCTTATCCTTAGTAAATATTAGGAAACTAAATGTTAAAAAGAAAAAGACAACAATCTTTGGGCATTAGATTACATAATCCGCTTCTTCCCTTGGTGGCAAATAAAACAGAACTACTATACTGTTAGAATTTATTAATCAATGCATAAAATTCAACTTAATGGAGATAATCTTTTATTCTATCTTAATGTTTTAACACAAAAAACAAACAAACTTCACAAAGCTCACCTGCAGGGTGGATCCAGGAAAGGAGCCCTAAGAACAGATCTATTGCTAATCTAGAATATTATAAAACATGTAAGGTTTCAGGTAAAAGTTGATAGCATAAAACTATGTCAGCACAACTTAACTCATAACTTAGCAATGTAAAAATAAAAGTTTAAGTTATTCTTGTTTAGTTTTATTTCCTTGTATATTTAGGTGGTATTGGAGTGTTTTTTTTAAAATAGCCAACTTCATTTGTACTTAAAATAATTTACTCTCACTGTTCAGACACTGTATTTCACAGGCTAAATTTATTCATCTGTTCTTAAAACTGATTTCAAGAAATATAATAAGAGTAGTTAAGAGATTCTCCAAAAATGTTCTGGCCCTCAAATAAAATTTCAATGCAATTTCAGCAATTAAGGGTTATTTGATCAAGTAAATTAAAGCTAACGGTAACTAAAACCAACTTGCTTATTAATGATATCAAAAGGAAAACAGGCCCAGCCGGTGTTGCTCAGTGGTTGAGCACTGACCTATGAACCAGGAGGTCACTGCTCGATTCCTGGTCAGGGCACACGCCTGCGTTGCAGGCCCTATCCCTAGAGTGAGGCATGCAGGAGGCAGGCAGCTGATCAATGATTCTCATTATTGATGTTTCTATCTCTCTCCCCCTGTCTCTTCCTCTCTGAAATCAATAAAAATATATTTTAAAAAAGCAAAACAGAAAATAAAGATTTTCATCCTATGAATATATTAAAAAAGTCAATCATAACCTAATTTTCAGAAGTTTAAAATTTCTATAGATATTAAGTCTACTGATAACATGGTTTCCAGATGTAAAACATGTAATTAGAAAACAGGTATTATAAAGACACTGAATCCAGTGAATGCCAATACCAAAATAAATAAAATAAACAAGAAAAATACATTTTCAAGAAAGTCACTGAATAGAGAGCAATGCCAAAGAAAACCCACACACCCTTTATACCAAGACAGTTTCCACCTTCTTATTTATGAAAAGGAATGAAATAAAAAAAGACAATTTAAAATATTAAAAACTTGCCTGAACATTTCAATCCCATCCTTTTCCTTTCAATGCTTAGGAAGGCATAAAAATCGAATTTCAGCAAATTGATGCTTACTTCCTGTTAACTTTATTTTCTACTTGTTACCAGAATGAAATAGCTAACTTTAATCAATATGTAAAGGCCCCAAACCCTTTACATATTTACTCATTTAATTATTACCCTTATTTGTCAGAAGAAAGTATGGGATAGAGAGACTAAGTAACTTGTCCAGGGTAACCACCAGGAAGTGGTGGAGCCATGATTTAACTCTATACATCTGAGCTAGTGAACAAATTTTTAAAAAAGAAGAATGGGGTGAAAAAAAGGGTAAAACTTTCTGCCAAAACAGTTTGCAAAACAAGATCGTTGTGCATGAGAACAAACCGTTTATAAATATATGTAGATGTGAATGCAGATTACACAACTTTACCCCTAGACAAATACTTGTGGGTGCTATAACATTTGATTATGGTCAAACACTTTAAACTACATCAAATCATAGTGACAGTCGACCAAGTAAATAATTTGCTGTCACCGTTCGGTCGAGGAAAGGGGATAAGAAAAGAAAAAATGACAATCACATTATCTTAACCCTACCTTCCCCCGTCTCCCACCCCACCCCCCAAAAAAAGTATCTAAAAGGCCGTGGGTCGACGCTTAAACCAACAGAATGGCCTGGTGGGGTCTCCGGGAGGAATGACAGGAGACCCTAGCGCGGGGGAGGGGTGGCGATGACAGGAGAGGGAGCGGCAGAGACGAGGCAAGCCCCGATCTCCGAAAAAGGGGACACGAGGAGGGACAAGGGAAGGCAGGAAATGTTGCCAGAGATTCCAAACGAAGTGAGAAGGAACTGGGTAGGAAACACAAGAAGGCGGGACCCTCAGGCAGAAAGGGGTCTGTTTGGGGAAGGGGAGGCGTGTCAGTACTACAGAGCTCTCCTGCCAGCTGCCCCTCCGCTCCAGCCCCTCTACCTCCGGCAAACTCGCACTTTTCAGCAACCCTTAAACCGCGGTCATCCCCGTCTCGCTCCCCGCCCCCCACCCCAAGCCGGATAGGTGGAGGGGGAGCTTCACCCTCACTCTCCTTGTTGGGCTGGTGCAGTGAGCAACGGACACAGCCCCGATTCCAGGACGAGAAGGCCAGGAGACGCAGGAAGGCCCAGTACCCGGGTGACAAGTCCGAGCGGCCGACAGGCGCCTCACCTGACAGAAGCGTCGGCAGTAATCCCGACTGCTGATCCCGACGACGCCGCCACCGCAGCTGCTGTCGCCAGTGCCGTCGTTGCCGTCGCCCCCAACTCTAAGCCCCGCAGGGCCTGGCGGGGACTCCACAATGGCCACGAGCTCTTCTCCGAGGCGTTCGGCCTCTTGATCGCTCTCTTCCTCCGCCATGAGGCTCTCACCGCCCAGCGCGTACCAGCCCCTGCGCCGCCGCCGCCGCCGCCGCCGTAGCAGCCTCGGCTAACCTCCTCCTCTAGTTCCCTCCCCCTTCTCTCCGCCCCTGGTGGACACAGGCCTCTCCTCTGGCTCTACTTCCGGCTCCGCCCACCCACGCCCCCAGTTTTCAATGGAGAAATCTGGCCGCCAATCACGCACATACCCGCCTTTCTACTACCATTGGTCAAGTCAGCCGTCTGTTTGATAGATCCGCTGTCAATTGGTCACCGCTGCCCGGCGGTTGCTGGGGGCCGCCTACGAGTTTTGCCAGAGGCGGTGCAGGAGGACGGGGCGCGGTGGGGGACACGGCGGCCGCCGCGGGGCTCGACCGGGCAACGGCGGCGGCGGCGGCAACGACGACAAGTCCTTCTCTTCCCTCCCCTCCTTGCTCCTTTTCTCTTCCTCCTCCTTTTCTTTCCAGCCGGCTTTCGTCCACTTCCCCTAGAGGCCGCCCGGATCCTACGGTAACGAGAAGCTAGGGAGCCGAGGGTGGGCCCGGCCGTTGGTGCAGGCTTTGGGCCCGGGGCCTTCCTTCCCGAACGGGAGCCGGGGGCGGAGCCGGGGCGTCGTTGTCGGCGGATGGAAGGGGGAGGAGACGGGAAGCCTGACAGTGGCCGCCCCGTCAGGCGTCTACCGCCTCCAACCCTGAGACTGCCGCCAACTAGACTGTCTAGTGGCGGGGACCCTGGCCGGCAGCTGGCACTCGGCCCTGCCCAGCTAGCGGGGCTGGGACGGCGGGGCGCCGGCGTGCTGGGGCTGGCGCGGGAGGAGGGAGTCTAGACTGGAGAACGCCCCGCGCCCCGCCTTTCCCTCGCTCTCCGGAACCCGGGGCCTGGGGCGCGCGGCGACGCGCCGAAGCGGGGCGGACCGCTGAGAAGGAAGTGGGTTGAGGAGTTCGGGTAAACGATGGGATCAGGGTTTGTGGGGTAGAGTTTCCTAAAGAGAAAGGTTTTAAAGATACCTGCACGGTGGCAGTTGTTCCTGCTCACATTTTCATCCACCCTTCTTTTTCTCCCTACCCCTGTTTTTTCTTCCCATTTGTTATGTGTTTTACAGTAAAGGCATGACTTCCCAGCATCTCAGGGAAAACAGGGTGCAAGCCCAGAAACTATTTTCCCACCACCACTTGTTGAAAAACTGATTTTGAAAGTGTCTCCGGTTTGAAGCAACGGAAAGTGCCAGGATTTCATGCATCTCTGGTTTTGCGCTGGGATCCTTTTCTGCTAAATATCAAGACGAAAAAAACTGGAAACTAATCAGGTGAACAATTAAATTGGAAAACGACTTTTATTTTGCTCTAGTAATTTGCTGCTTCTGTTTTGTTAGCTCTTCTTTCGCGTTTAAAATATCTTTACCTTCTTTTGAAAACACTTTTGTTCTTCAGGTCTGTAAACTCTGCATCCTCTGATGGGTAGATGTTAGCTTTTGCAGTAACACAAACTTTCGAAAGTAACAAAACATTGGATGTATAGGCCTTTCACATTATCACAAGTAATTGAGCGTTTTATGCCTCAGAGAAGAACGAACATTTTTCAAAGTTTGAAAATCAACTATTTAAAGACAGAAGATTTTTCACATAAAAAGACTTAGGCATTACTGGGCACAAATATTTAATGTTTTTATAACTAGTTTAGAGTAATTAATTGGAACTGATTTGCTATAGGTGTAATAATAAAATATAAATCATTAAAGTACACACGTGTAATGATAATTCACTGTTTGTTGGGCAGGAATTATATCTGCCATTGAAAACCTTTAGTCAACACAATATTTGGCACACGAAAGCTACACGTTAAACAGATTTTTAATTAGAAAATTTGAAATAACCCTATTAAAACCAAAATTTTATCATGCTTTCCAGAATTTCTGTGAAACGTTAAGTCCTTCTCTGAGTTTGTGTCCATAGGTGTCTGTTACGTTGGCAATTTAAAGTTATTTTGAGGTAGCTTTCAGCTATGAGTTCTCTAGCGTGCATTAACACTATTGTTTCTGATTACACTTATAAAGAAAGCATAGTTCCTATCATATTTTTATAGAACATAATTCTACCTTCAAGTCTATCAAATTCATTTGAATTTCTTATATCTAGGTTAATGTAAGAGCTTAAACCAAAGGCACATGGCCTCAGGAAACAAATGGTCTCCACCAACTATATTTGTTCAGTATCTCAAGCTTTCAGTGCCACTGCTTTTGGCAATGATCATAAATGTTTGTAATTAGGATAAATTTAGAAATTATTAAGCTGCTCCTGAGATTAATATTTGAAAAAATGGTAAAGATAATCATTTACTTATTCCATCAACAAATTGTGATTGAACATCTATCAGGTACTAGGCACTGTGTTAGCCAGTTTTTTGTTTTGTTCTAGCTGACTACTTAGTAAATGAAATAAATATTAATAGATGTAAATATTAGTCTTTAATAGAAAAAAGGGAAAAAGTGTTAGAAAAAGCACTTTGCCTATATCTTAATCCCATTTGGAATTAATGCATTCTTTGAATTCTATTTTTGCTTTAAAATTTAATATTTTTTCTGGTGTAACTTATGTTTGGTCTGCTTTTTTGACTTATACTTTTTCTCTTTGAGTAGTTGTGGAAATTATATTTATCTTCATAAGCAATTATGCCAGTTTATTTATCTCCCTGTCTGAACAAACTTTGTTTACAATTCCCTATGGTTGTGTTCCTAAAATCAGTTGCCGCAGGATTGTGAAGGAAAAGAAGCACTCTTAAACTTAAATACATATCTAAACTGGATGAAATTAATATAATACCCTAAATAGTGACCTGTGATTAGGTTTTTCTAAAAGAGAGTGACATCTGAGATAGGTGTAATTCTTTTTTCATAGTTTAAATTTATTTGAATTTCATCAAATTCAAGGAAGGGATGTAGTTGTTATAGTAATAGATACATGATCTATTAATTTAAATTAAGTTTTCTGAAATCTTAAAAATGTTTCTACTTTTCTTGATAACTATTTCCCAAATGAACTGTTGTTATAATACGTATGTTTTTTCCTTGTCTTGAAAGAACCTTATTCAAAGTCAAAATGGAAAGATTTGTAGTGACAGCACCACCTGCTCGAAACCGTTCTAAGACTGCTTTGTATGTGACTCCCCTGGATCGAGTCACTGAGTTTGGAGGTGAGCTGCATGAAGATGGAGGAAAACTCTTCTGCACTTCTTGCAACGTGGTTCTGAATCATGTTCGCAAGTCTGCCATTAGTGACCACCTCAAGTCAAAGACTCATACCAAGAGGAAGGCAGAATTTGAAGAGCAGAATGTGAGAAAGAAGCAAAGGCCCCTAACTGCATCCCTTCAGTGCAACAGTACTGCACAAACAGAGAAAGTCAGTGTTATCCAGGACTTTGTGAAAATGTGCCTGGAAGCCAACATCCCACTTGAGAAGGCTGATCACCCAGCCGTCCGTGCTTTCCTGTCTCGACATGTGAAGAATGGAGGCTCCATACCTAAGTCAGACCAGCTGAGGAGAGCATATCTGCCTGATGGATATGAGAATGAGAATCAGCTCCTCAACTCACAAGATTGTTGATCTTAATCTGTGATCAAGATTAAATAATGTGGAGTGTTAAAGTTATGTATTGATTATATGGTTCATTTTTATATTTATTTCGTTTAAAAATCATGTGATGCAGAATAGTTTTTCAATGTGTATATAGTTGCAACAAAAACAAAAAAAAATTTTTTTTCACCATAAAACTTACTGTTAGTCACCAATGGTGTAAAACAAAACTTAAGGTTTAGAGTGTGCTAGAATACCTTAAACCTGATGGTTATCTTTAAAGTTGAAGGTTTTTTTCTCCTGAAATATTTGTGCATGGAAGAACTGCCCTGCTTTTTTACCCTATTGCCATGTATGATTATTCCTTGTGAGAGTACTTAATTACTTGGATTAAAGACTAGCCTAGGAAATTGAAGCTACTGCCAGGCAACACCACTCACAGTAACTTAAAGGAATTCTTTCTGATTAGAGGATCCTTCTCAAAATGGAAGCGATGGTGGTAAACTATTCTTGTATATTCAGATCCCTAGCAGAAAGTGACTGTTTATTTCAAACTGTGCTTTATTTTGTATATGATGTAGTTACCTTAGCTATCCTTCAGTTCCTCACTGTGTTTCCCCCCCCCCTTTTTAAAGGCTTATTGTTATATTTAGTAACAGCTTCAAGTGACCAAAAGACTAAAATTTTTAATGTCAGTGCCAAAAGCCATAGGGAATTTTGCAGTGACACAATTTTAGTCTCTCAACATAAACACATTTTTGAACCATCTTGAGTTTGTAGGCTTTTTTTTAATGTCTTGATGTTAAAAGACACCAAGATTGTCATTTTAATTTAAACAGGTAGACACTTTATTACTGAGTTTTCTGTTTTTACAGAAAACTAATGTTTTGCTGACAGATCAGAAAATAAGGAAATTACTTTCGATACATTAATTTTTCCATATGGTTTTATAAGAGTTTAGTTGGGATAAGTAGACTAGAAACAAGTTTACTTTTACTTTTATGTGCTTTGCCTCTGGTGGTACAAGGTTTTTAAATAGATGGTAAACACTGTCTAAAAATACAAGATTTTTGTGTATCCTGTACAACTCTTTGGGTGAGGAAATAATCAGTTCTGTTAGAGGTCAACCATGTTCAGGAAATGATCTCTATCTGAACCTCACTATCTTTTAAGGTTATCAGAGACCCAAATTATAATTTTAAAAAACTAAACAGTCGAAAACTTTAGCTTTAAAAAAATCTTAAATTATTTGAAAGCATTCAAGTTAAAATACTTATAAAATACATTTCTGTTACAAAGCACTGACAAATGATGCCCTATGTTAACAACAGGTATTATATTTAAGGTTATTTTATAACAAATCTTTATTTTTAAAAAAAAGCCAAAGTGAGTAAGAACAAGGTTTAGATTTTTAATTTTTCAGAAACAGCTTTCCATGTCTAAATTTCTTTTACAGACTTAAATTCCTAGTTCAGGTTGTCAAAGTGTCCATCTCATTTTAGATTTGATGTGGATTTTGTTTTTTTTTATTTTAAAATAAGCCTGCCACCAAAAAAAAAAGTCACCTGTCAAAATTTGAATACCAATTTCCCTCATGTTCAGTTATATTAAAGTAGCACAATAAATTCCTAAAATAGTGCTCTCATTGATAAAGCACATACATGAGAAGACCATCAGCAAAACAATCAAAATGTATTTTTGTTTTTACTTCCTCTAGTAAAGAATTTGCAGGCAACCATGTTTAATTTGAATTATCTATGATAGTAAAAAGTCTTAAGAATCTGGGAAAGTAATTGAGTTTTATAACGCTATTTTCAGAATACAAAAATAAGGTTAGATATGCAATCATTCTAATTTTTCAAAATTTTATGTGATTCAGACTATACCCTATTGTTTGGGTATTAATTTGCACTTAAATCTATAGTGGCAGAACAGCTTTAAGTAGTCCTAAACTATAAACTGGATGACATTCCACTGGAAAAACACCAATAATTCACATTTGAGTTTCTAGTAGTTATTGCAGATTTGATGATCATTTAGGTCCCATTTAAATATATTTCACTAGGCTCCAAAATATTCCCACACACCATATCTAAGGGCATAATCCATCTTCCTGCTATGTTTGTATCATGCCCTTAGGAGCATTTTTCATTCTTTCGTAGAGGTTTCATTGTTTCTTGATTATAAAACTTTTTGTTCCCTGAGTCTGGTTAACCTTGTCTCATAGTTAAAGCAGAATGATTGTTTTAGCCTCCTGAAACACAAATCTGTGAAACCATGGTTGGCATATGTTAACAAATGAGAATATCTAAGAGGCATTTACTGCTGTCAAGGTGTAGTGGACGTGTGTTCTGAAGTTTTAAATCTTAACTATATAGTGTTAGTGTGATACTATACTATTTGGGAAAATAGCATTTTCTATTTTAAAGTTGTATGCATAAACATAAGATATGTAATATTTCATTTATAAACTGCCTTCAACACATGCTTACCTGTTAATAGTGTTTTCTTGAAATATAGTAGTATGTCTTCCAAAATTTCACTTTATGCTTACAGTAAATAGTTCTAGCTAGTTGAAATGTTAAATTCCTTACTGGTTTCTTTTGATTCTATGGGGCATATAGCAAGCCTGAAGGACATTGTAATCATTTATGGGGTGAAAATCTAGAAAGATTGTGTATGAGAGCCTAAATAGTTATTTTACTCATTATCATCTTTGGGTTAGACTTTTTTTTTCTTTTTTTTTTCCTTTTTTAACAAATGCTACTTCCAGTTAATGCATTTGGCCCTACCTAATTTTCAGGGACCAAAAAACTTTAAAGAAAAAGTTCTGCATCTTAGAATTGTAACCAATTAAGTATTGGCTTGGGATTATTCTGAAGTATTTATGGCTTAAAAACTATTGTAAGTAACAGTTGGCAAGAACTCTAAGCAGAAAGTTCCGTGTTAAAACTTTTGCCTGAATTTGTATGTGCAAGTTAACAGAAAACACATTTAAACAAAATAAATTTAAAGTGGCTATAAATGAAAGCCACAGAAAATCATTTGGTGCTTAGTCTTTGTAAGGGCTCTCCATGGTTTGACTTGCCCCAGCTGCTTTTAAATGAGTACTCATCACCTTCATTAAATAGAAGATTCATTCTATAATTTCATTGAAAATATTAGCCGAAAATAAATTGCTTTAGCATCTGGTCAGCACTGATTAAAATGTGAATAGTGAAGTGGCTATCTTAAACCTTGGTTTATCTGAATCCATATTGTCATAGACTTCTGAGGTAAATACAGTTTTTACCTAGTGGTATTCTACTTGTATCCAGAATACTGTATTCATTAAAATTTACTGTGTTCATTTTTGTATTCCTGTGCTTTTTTTTCTCGTCATGCATGTATTAATATAAATGCCGCTTTTAAAGTTTTGTGTCTGTGACTTTTAGAAATAAATTTCAAAGAGTTGGTTTCAGAAATTTTTGAAAGCATATTTTGTTTTTGAATAACATTTCATAATTCTGAAAGATCAACAGGATTTTACTAAATGAGTTTTATCTTTGTAGGATTATTCATTCTTATACCTAATATAAAAGCATGTGTTCTGTCAGCAAGAATCACGTTACAAATAGAATAGAAATTGCATAGGTAATCTACACTAATAAAATAGAAACATGCAAATTGACCATCCCTCTGTTATGCCCACCAGCCAATCAGGAGCAAATATGCAAATAAACCCAACAAAGATGGCAGTGGCCACGGAGCTGGAGCGAGCAGGAGTAGCCAGCCTGAAAATAGCTCTCAGCCCCTGACTCAGGCTGGCCATGTCCCCCCCCTCCAGTGGGGACCTTCACCAAATGGAGGTGTGGCAGCCTGCAAACCATCACAGGCTGCCACATCGCCCAAGAGAAACCCCACCGTGATCCAGGACACCCTTCAGGGCAAACCAGACAGCCCTTTCCTGTGCACTAGACCTCTATATTAATAAAAGGGTAATATGCTAATTAGACTGGGAGACCTTTCAGACATTCTTCTGGACAAAGTCATGGTGGCAGAGGTGAGATAGAGGCAGTTAAAGGCCAAGAGGGGAGGGCAGTTGGTGAGCAGGTCATCAGTGGGGGTCAGTTGGGGTGATCAGGAAGTGGGGGGCGCAGTTTGGAGTGAGCAGGCCAGCAGGGGTCAGTTGGGAGCAAGCAGGCCAGTGGGGTGGGAAGGTGGGGGCAAGCAGGCCAGCAGGGGGTGGGCAGTTGGGGGCAAGAAGGCCAGCGGGGGGGGGGGGGGTAGCAAGCACACTGGCACAGGGGGAAGTTTGAGGTGATGAGGGTGAGGGGTGCATTGGGGGCAAACAGATTGGCAGCGGGGGGCAGTTGGTGGCAAGAAGGACAGCAGGCAGAGTGGTTGGGGCAATCAGGCAGGCAGGCAGGTAGATGAGCTCTTAGGAGCCAGCAGTTCTGGATTGTGAGAGGGATGTCCAACTGCTGGTTTAGGCCCAATCCCTGTAAACCAGCAGTAGAACATCCTTTGAGGGGTCCCAGATTGGAGAAGGTGCAGGCCAGGCTGAGGGACACCCCCACGCCCCACCACCATGCACAAATTTTGTACACCAGGCCGTTAGTATTTAAATAAGCTTAATCATAAGTTTTATTGAATTTCAGAAAGATTTGCTATGTCCTTATTTGACACTAGGTACAAAAAAGTGTTGAAAATTGCCTTTTGTTTTAATAGTATTACATAGTTGTAGGGCTATCTACTTCCATTTATCAAATTAGCTTCTACTTAACTCTATTTGGAAAAAAAATAATCCTATATAGTAAAAGAGAAATAAAAAAATTGACCATCACTCCAACACACAATATAGCTGCCCCATGTGGTCAAAGATGGCCACCCCCATGTGGATACAAGATGGCTATGATAAGATGGCCCACAGGGGAGGGGAGTTGGGAGGGACCAGGCCTGCAGGGGAGGACAGTTAGAGGCAACCAGGCTGGCAAGGGAGGGTAGTTAGGAGTGACCAGGCCTACAGGGGAGGGCAGTTTTGGGTAACCAGGCCCGCAAGAGAGGGCAGTTTGGGATAACCAGGCATGCACAGGAGGACATTTAGGGGCGACCAAGACTGCAGGAGAGAGTAGTTAGGGGTGACCAGGCCAGCAGGGGAGGGCAGTTAGGGGCTAGAGGGCCAGACATGGAGCAGTTAGGTGTCAATTAGGCTGGCAGGGGAGTGGTTAGGGGGTGATCAGGTTGGTAGGCAGAAGCTGTTAGGGGCAATCAGGCAGGCAGGCATGCAAGCAGTTGGGAGCTAGCAGTCCTGGATTGTGAGAACAATGTCCAACTTTCCATTTAAACAAGTAGTCAAACATCCCTTGAGAGGTTCCAGATTGGAGAGGGTGAAGGCTGGGCTGAGAGAAACACACACACACTCCCACCCTTTGCACAAATTTTGTACACCAGGCCTCTAGTATATATATATATATCCTATCTAATAAAAGAGTAATATACAAATTGACTTTACCTCCAATCAAGCCATGCCCACAGCCATGCCCATCAGCCAATCAGATTGCAGTTAATTTGCATATCTATGTGCAAAAGATGGTGTAGAAGGAAGCCAAGCATTGCAGAAGGGAGCAAAACTGCAGAGTAAGCAAGTGGGGCAGGGGACAAGGGAGGGAGGCAGGCAGAGGAGACAAGAGCAAGGCAGAGGAAAAGGGAGTGAGCAAGGCAGAGGAGACGAGAGGAAGGGACGCAATACAGAAGGGGCAGAGGACATGGGAGAGAGCAAGGCAGCAGAGAAGGGAGGGAGCTTTGCTCGGGCCACAGGAAGCTCTATTCTTACAGGAATCTTCCTGCAATGGGCCTCTAGTCCTATATAATAAAAAAGAAACATGCAAATTTGACCATATCTTTGCTCCTGATTGGCTATGCTACCAGCCAATCAGGAGCAGGGGCGGGACCAAGTGGCATGAGCGCCGGGCCCTAGGGGTGGAGGTGAAACAAACAGCAGTGGCAGGGAGTGCCCAGCCCCCGGGCGCTGTGAGCGGAAGTGGTGGCAAGCGCCCAGCCCCCGGGGCCAGGTGGTAGCAGGCAGCCTGGGGCTGAGCTGAGCAGGGCAATGGCTGGATGCCCGAGGCTTTAGGCCTTGGGCAGGCTGGGGGTGAGCCATCAGTTGGACATCCCCTGAGGGCTCCCAGTATGTGAAAGGGTGCAGGTTGGGTTGAGGAACCACCTACCCCCAGTGCACGAATTTTGTGCACCAGGCCCCTAGTATATATATAAAATGCTAATATGGAAAGTGTCCCCTTGGGAGTTTGCCCAGGAGACTGGGAGTTTGATCTCTTACTATGATGTGTGCTAATCTCCAGGGGAAGATGCAGAATGAAGGCCCCAGCTGGCAGCTGGAAGGCTCTGATCAGCCCTGATTGTCAGCCAGGTCTAGGGACCCTACCCAGGCATGAATTTCATGCACCAGGCCTCTAGTAAATTTACAAAGTAATTAACTTATTTTTTTCTGGAATCAAAATGGTAGAAAGAACCTTAAATGTCTGTGTCCAACTTAACATCTCTAAACCATCAGAGACCTGTCTTCATTTTTCCTAAAGAATCTTATAATCTTTATTAAATGTAAATCAATTGAAAGTATGTGCCTCTGGGTCTTTTTTTTTCTGTGTAAACTGGGTTGTGTATACACCTGTAATATGGTATATTATGTTGCAAAGATGCTCCTGGAATGAGACTAGCTAACCTAGCCCTGTGAAATCTAAAATTGAAAAATAGAATAGGACTGACTTACAAGATACATTTGATATGCATGGCATGACTTTCATCAGATTACCCCTCCAGTATGTTACATGATTTAAATTGTTTTATATGCATACTATTTAGAGTGAATGCTGCTTAGTTTTCATTTAAATGTTGGAATTGTAATTTAAAAGCCCTTGTCTTTGACTTCTTAGTTAAATTTTAACATTATGCAATCAACTAGTATTTGCTGAGTGCCTATCATGTCCCCACTCTAGGCAGTGGGAACATCATGCTAGTGGTCTTGATCCAGCATTTAGAAGGAAACCTGGAGAAAGGGCTGTGCATAAATTAAATAGAAGTCCAGAGATGAAACATAATTTTGGAAGGCATTTGGGGGGCAGAGGAGCCTGGCTAAAGAAACTAAGTTCTTGTCCTGGTCAGTTTGTCTCAGTTGATAGAGCATCAGCCCGGAGACTGAAAGGTCCCAGGTTCAGTTCCGGTCAAGGGCATGTAGGGTTGCAGGCACAAGGGTTGCAGGCACATCCCCAGTAGGAGGTGTGCAGGAGGCAATGTTGCTCTCTCATACCTCTCCCTTCCTCTTTGTACAAAGATAAATAAAATAGATTTAAAAAACAAAAAAAGAAACTAAGTTCTCCTGTCTCAGAACCCTTTGCTTTTTATTAACACAATTCATCTTAAGGCAAGGTGGAGATATATCAAAGGGTAGGGTTAGGTACAGAATCCATTGTCAGAATGGATGAATTACTTCCAGCTGTTCAGGTGTTTGGCCAGGAGGAGGCAATAACATGTAGATTAAGATGCCTTCAGCTGTCTGGCAGCAAACAATCAATTTAATGCATCCTTTTTAGGTTTGGGGAAATGCCTTTAGCCATTCCCAACAGGCAATAACATATGTGTCTCAAACCTTGTTGAGTCCCTAAGTTCCACCAACCTTTTGATGAAACCCTTGGAATTACGATATTCTCAATTGGCTTCCAGCAGGGACATATCATAGAAAATTTAAAAATCCCTTTAATTCTAGTGATGGTTCATTGTCATAAAATGGATGAAGGGGTGCATTTGTTTTTACTAAGCAACTCCTTAAGCATTCATCATGAGTTGCCAGGGGTTTCATCTTGCTTCTCAAAGTCTTCATAAAACAAAAACAAACAAACAAACAAAAAAACAGCAATGAGATTGAAAATATGCAGCTTAAGTGGTCTACATATTCTTTGAAAATATGGCAGTCTATGCATTTCATAAAATATCAATTTCCAGTGCTAGCTCAGTGGCTAGAGCATTGGCTTTCAGACTTAGGAGTCCCAGGTTCAATTCTGGTTAAGAGCACATGTCCAAGCTGTGGGCTCAGTCCCCAGTGCGGGGTAAGTAGGAGGCAGCCAATCAATGATTCTCATCATTGATGTTTCTATCTCTCCCTCTCCCTCTCTGAAATAAAAAATATTTCTTTAAAAATATATCAATTTCCAGATTAAAATCTATTAAGCAATGAGATTGATCAATTTAAAGTCCTGTAAAATAAAAACTTTATACACGTTTTAATTCAGTATCCATGGTAAAGGAAGAGTTTAAATATTGTCTACTATTTAATCATATATTAACTAATTATTATCATACTCCAATTCCTGAGCTCTTTATGTATATATTAGGTGACAGACTCTCCAAACTTTTCTGTTTATTTAAACATTCCAAACAAACAGAAGGAAATGGAAAACAATGTAATGGAAAAAGGTTTATATGCCTTATTCTTCTAAATTTTTTCTTACAATGTCATGTGATGCCTATTCAACAGTAATAATTTTATGCATTATTTTTGATCTAGCAAATTCTACTTTTATGAATACACTTAACAGAACAAAATAGCCGGTGTGTAAAGATATACGTAAAGGGAAGTTCACTTTAATTACTATAATATTAAACAAGTGCTATGAATGTCCAACTATTAGGGAATGGTCCAAAAATGATGACACATCCATATTATGGAGCTTTTAAGTGATCTAAACGTATAAATAAAGAGATTTCTACAAATTGCAAAGTTTTTTTTTTTTTAATTACAAAGTGTGCCCTGGCCCGGTGGCTCAGTTGATTGGAGTGTTGTCCCATGCACCAAAATGTTATGGGTTTGATTACTCGTCTGGGCACATACCTGGGGTGCAGGTTCTATCTCCAGTGGTGGCAATCATAGGATGCAACCCATTGATGTTTCACACATTGATTCTTTCTCTCTCTAAAAATCAATAAAATAAAATAAAATAAAAACACATATCCTCAGGAGAGAATTAAAAAACAACTATTTTCATGTTTTTGAGGAAAAAAAAACCCCAATGCTATATAATTACACTACATTTTATGAAATAATGGACACACACTGTATGTTAAGATTACTGCACTGGCCTGTGAGGCTTGGTTGGGTGGCATCATGCATGGAAGAGCTCCCCATTGGATCCCAGGTGAAAGCATATGTCCAGGTTTTAGGCTCCATCCCTGGTAGAAGGCATATGGCAGACAGCTGATTGATGTTTTGCTCTCACATTGATGTCTTTCTCCCTCTCGCTCTAAAAATCACTTTTTAAAATCTTAAAAAAAAAGATCACTGACAGTGGTGATATTGAATGGGGCAGAGGAGAATATTTGACTTTTCTTAAGTACACACCCATACATTTAGTTATTTAGAGCAAGCACATGTTATCTTGGTCATACACGTAAATATGAACGAGACTTTTATTAAAGCCTGCTTGCATAGTAGTTATATTCAAATTGTAAAGAACAGTAATAAGGCAGAATTCTTCTACCTTATTAATGAGAATTTTGAAGAATTTTAATTGCTGAACAAATATTATAAAATGCATCTTTTTAATTCTTTATAATTTACTTTTATAAAATGAATTTGTACATTTACCAAGTTGTCATCTTTTTCCCAAGTTATTCATTACAAGGTATGTAATGGAGAGTAATTTTGAAAGCTATTACTTTACTGTTCTTGTACTTTTTTTCTATAAACTGCCTAAGCATTCTGGGTGCTCACAGTTATACAGTTTCCTCCACTCTTCTTCAAAGTTTATAACAAAACAAATTTAACAACTGCTAAAACTCTATAGACATTTTTCAAACTCTATCAGTTAATGGGAATATACTGAATGACATAGACTATTATCAGGTATTTCTTTATAACTTGTAAATTCTATATAATACCTTAATTTCTTATTTCAGAAAATTAACATTAACTCGGAATTGGAACTCCATGTGTGGTAATTATTTCTTGTCGTAAAATTCTTTTGCTCTCCATGAAGATTGCTATTTTGGAACATACAGTCTGTTGAATACTCTTTTTCTTCTGGGGGATGGTCTAGCATCTCCTTATTATACTTACTGACACAACAATCCCATTACTCAGTTTATTAGTAACATAGAACAATCAAGTTGCAATCTTTCTTCATATCAATGGTCATCTGTTCTTAATCTTTCTTTCCTGTCTAATTTTTTTCTCCACAAATGCTTCTTCATCTCTTTCCCCTTTGTTTAATTTCATTGCTGCACCTTTGAGTGAAAAAAAATATTATTAATTCACTGAGAGATCACAATTTTTTTAAATCCTCATCTGACAGTATTTTATTATTATTATTATTATTATTATTATTATTATTGATTTTAGAGAGGAAGGGAGAGAGAGAGAGAAACATGGATCAAGAACCTATAACATTTCCCTGACTGGTTTGGCTCAGTGGATAGAGTGTCAGCCTGCAGACTCAAAGGTCCCAGGTTCGATTCCAGTCAAGGGCATGTACCTTGATTGCAGGCACATCCCCAGTAAGGGGTGTGCAGGAGGCAGCTGATTGGTGTTTCTCTCTCACTGATGTTTTTAACTCTCCCTTCCTCTTTGTAAAAAATCAATAAAATATATTTTTAAAAATAAAAATAAAAAAAAGAACCTGCAACCTTTCAGTGCATGGAACAACACTCTAACCAACTGAGCAACCCAGTTAAAGCAAGATCACAAGAGTTTTAAGTAGGAAATTCATGTCCACAATCCATGTAGTCATTCATCCATAGTTTCAGACATACACAGTAGAGTGGACTTTTGTAATTCAAGCTGCAAATATTACCAGAAAGTTGCATCTAGTATCTTCTAGTTATACATGCACATGACTCCAGATCCTAATTTCTACAGAAATAGGCTTACAATAAAATGGTTTGACATTGCAATTAATTTGAAACTGAGTTGTCTTTTACTATGTCTGTCACATTCACTGTTGTGCTTTTTAACTGATATCAACAATGATATTGATGCCAAAATTTCTATTCAGGTCCAAATTTGTTGTCTTGTGAAAGTGAGGAATGAGTTCACAGATAAAAGATGAGCGAAAGTGAGGGAGGAACTAAGATGGCGGCATAGGTAAACACCTATTGTTCTGCCCCGCGCAACGATTTAAGAACTACAACATAACAACAAAACAAAATCACCCAGAATCGACAGAAAGCTGACTGAGTGAAAACTCCACAAATAAGAGTAAAGGTGGGACACTGAGACTCAGAGGAGCAGCGGGAGCGCAGCCTTGAAGACAGAAACAGGTTAGGAGCCGTCCTGGTCGTGTGCGCGGGCTGGGGCTGGAGCAGCAACCCTGGCTGGATTTCACCAACGGGGAGGGCGGAGACGTCCCACTACATGGATTCCCCAGCGCCAGGTGAGCTCCGAGATCCGGGGTACGTGGAGACGTCCCACTGCAGATTTCCCAGTGCCAGACAAGGTCCGAGGTCCAGGGGACACACCCTGGAAGCGGGGCACAGCAGAGGTCTCCTAGTCTGCTAGAAACCCGGAGGAGGTGGGGAAAAGAAGTTTGGGGGCAAGTGTCGCACAAACCTGCAACTTGATCTCAGGAAACTTGTCTCTTGGTCCCGGAAATCATCTATTTTACATCCCTGGGCTAGACATTGGGGGTGCAGACACATTTGGGGAGAGGCAGAATTGTCTGGCAAGGGGAAGAGACTAGCGGCTTTCTCTTGGAGGTGCCTGCAGCCATCCCCATCCAACAGAGACCCGCGCACGCGAGCAACGCATAGGATGTAGCTGACACTGAGGTTGCCTGCGCAGCTCAGAGACTCTGCCCATCCAACCTGAACACAGTCTCCCTTCACAGCCAATTGGCCTGGAGGTCAAACCCTCCTAGGGCTAACAACAACAAGCTGGGTTTAAACTCAAAAATACTGTACAACCCATAAAGGATTGCAGTAAGAGTACCCATCTCAAACAACTGGGGAGGCTGTGCCACTGACCCTTAGAAGATATCTACCACATAAAGCAGCCACTATGCAGAGATATGGAAAGAAATCAGGGGTGAAAGAAATGGAGGAGAAAAGACGACAAGACATAGAGTTCAAAACCACGGTTATAAGGCTTTTCAAGAGGCTCCTAGAAAAGGCCGATGAACTTAATGAGAATTATGAGCAAATAAACAAGACCAACCAGGAAATGAATGATACTTACAAGGAAATGAATGAGACTTACAAGGAAATGAACAAGACCTCTGAGGATATGAACCAGACCCTCACGGATATGAAAAAGGACCAACTAGAAATCAAGCATACACAGACTGAAATAAAAAATATTACACAAAGTCCTAAAAGCACTCCAGAGGGCCACAAGAACCAAGTCAAAGATTTGAAATAGCAAAATCCACTTGGCTGGAAAAACAAGAAACAAAAAGAATTCAGAAAATTGAAGATAGTGTAAGGGGCCTCTGGGACAACCTCAAACATGCCAACATCCGAATTATTGGGGTGCCAGAAAGAGAGAGAGAGCAAGTTAATGAAAACCTACTTGAAGAAATAGTGACTGAAAACTTCCCCCACCTGGTGAAAGAAACTGACTTAAAAGCCCAAGAAGTACACAGAACCCCAAAATATAGAAATCTAAAGAGGACCACACCAAGACATATCATAATTAAAATGCCAAGAGCAAAAGATAAAGAGAGAATATTAAAAGCAGCAAGAGAAAAACAGTTGGTTACCTACAGGGGAGCACCCATCCGATTGTCAGCAGATTTTTCAACAGAAACGATGCAGGCCAGACGGGAGTGGCAAGAAATATTCAAAAAAATGAATAGCAAGAATCTACAACCAAGATTACTCTATCCAGCAAAGCTATCATTCAGAATTGAAGATCAGATAAAGTGCTTCGCAGATAAGAAAAAGCTAAAGGAGTTCATCACCACCAAACCAGAATTATATGAAATGCTGAAAGATATGCTTTAAGAAGAGGAAGAAGAAAAAGGTAAAAATATAAATTATGAACAACAAATACACATCTATCATCAAATGAACATAAAAATCAAGTGAATTGATAGGCTGATAAACAGGATAAACTGGTGAATATAACAGAAACATGGACATAGAGAGGGAATGGACTGACAATTCTTGGGGAGAAAAGGGTTGTGGGAAGTACAGCAATAGATTGGACAAAAACCTTGCAACAATGGGAGAGGACAGTGGGGAGGGGGAGGTGAGGGTGGAGAGTGGGATAGGTACAGGGTGGAGGGGAGATATAGGGGGATTAAAAAAAAAGGGGAAACAATGTAATTAATAAACTGAACAATAAAGATAAAAAAATTAAAAAAAAGGTTATTAGAGAAATGCCAATACACAGAGGCAAGGATTCAACAAAATAAACACATCACACTTCTGGCTAGCAGCTGGTGAAACTTTGACTCAATTACACTTATTTTAAGATAAAAAGTTTTTTTGTAATATATGCTCTTTTGAATGCATCACAGGTTGTTTTTCAAAGTATTTTAAGAAAAATAAATTTCTTTATGTTAAAAAAAAAAAAAAGATGAGCGAAAGCAAAGCTTTATTAGAGAAAAGCTCCCTACTCCGAGGGGTGGGGCAGGAGCAGGGGGACTCAAGTGGGGTTGCCATGGAATCCTCTTTGTCCAGGGGTTAATATGTGCCCTGCTAACATCCCATTGGTTGATTAAAAAAATTCAGCCCTAGCAACATCCCAAAATTTTAAACTCCAGGGTTGCTTCTCATCCCCAACCCCTTTTGTGTCCAGCCCATGATCAGGGTCCTCTTTTCTTGATGGTGTGGCTGATGAACTAGTTCCTGCTCGGGCCTGCAGGGTTCAGCTGCACCTCTCCTTTACATTTCTCTCATCATGGTCCCCTCCCTAACTGCCTACCTGCTTCTGAAGGCTCTAATTACTTCCAGCTGGTGGGGGCATTGTTGATGGTGACAGTCATTAGGGCTCCATCAGAGGTTGGTGGTTTAGAGGACCACAAAATATACGAACTGCCATTTAGGGTTCCATTTCTATGACCATTTGTAGCTTGATTGCCTCTATCCTGGTGGAAACAAAACATAGGAGAAAATTCAAAAGGCAAGGTCCAAATAGTAGTACTAACATAAGCAAAATTAGAGGGGATAAAAAAAGGAATAGCCATGACCCCAAGGAATTCTTGAATTGAGGTAAGAATGACAGGAGCCAGCTGGGGCCTGTCCTGTCTATGCATTCAAGTTGTCAATGTGTTTGATGTTCTTTCTTATAATGTCAAGATTCTCCTCCAGTTGTGAAGACATATAAACCCACATGCAGGAGTTTTCATTTATTCAATGGAGGCCTTGGACCAGTCTCCACACCCCTTTGGCCTTTTGAACTCCCAAAATGGAAGTGTTGCACGGCTATTACAGGGCTTTAGTAGACCCTATGCCTTAAAATTCTTTTTTGTAGTCTGCAATTCCCTTTTTGCCTCCTGGTTGAGTGGGTATTGTTTTTGATGTGGGAAGGAGGCTGAATCTCTGATGTGTACATGAGCAGGGGTTGTCCCAACTGCTCTGTGGACTCTTCCTTGGGTGGCCCATACCTAAGGGTCAATCTCAGTCTCCACCAGGGGTTAACAGAGTACTCATTCCAGCACCATATATATGGTAATGCCAAAGTGTGCTAAGATGTCTTGTCCTGGTATGATCAGGAAGGCATTTGAAAAAATCAGATTGTCCCAATTGCAACTTAAAGGCTGTGAGAAATGCATTTAACATTCCCAGACACACCTCTTATGATTATGCTATGGGATAAAGGGAGGCAGGGATTGGAGAAGATGGAGAAGGTGCCTCAAGTGTTGAGGAGAAAATTAATTCCCTTTCCCTCAACAGTCGGTTATCTCAGGCTCCTGGGTAGATATGACAGTCTGTGTCGGAGCTGAGTAGAAACGCCCTGGGGCCTGTCAATCTTGCTGCAGGACCACTGGGATGCCATCAGCCCAGGGAGAACTTCTCCCCTTTGGGAAGTCTGATTTCCAATGGTCCCCTTTGCAGATAGGACAGGCCAGGGTGGCTTCCTCTTTCCTCACGGACAATCTCTTCAATGTGCCCTGGTTGGCCACAGCCCTAACAAGTGGCTGTGAGAGCTCCATGACTCTGGGGTTCCTGAGTTATTATATTGGCCTCTAAAAGAGCTGCAACCAGAGCCTCGGCCTTCTTCCTTCCCCATACCTTCCTCTCCTCAGCCTCCTCCTGAGCCCTATCGAAAAAGACCAGAGAGGCTACTTTTAGGAGGTTACCTAAGGTATTTTCGGGGCCAATTGCCAATATTTGTAGTTTCCTCCTAATGTCTGGTGCTTGACTAAATAACAAATTTGTCCTTCAGACTGAGTTGGCCCTCCAAGGACTCTGGGGACATGGAGGTATATTTCATCAATGCCTTCCTGGTCTGTCCACGAAGGGGATTTTTGTCCTTCCCTTGAGTTATAGATGATACTTTATTATTTTTATTAGAGGCCTGGTGCACAAAACTTGTGCATGAAGGGGGGTTCCTCAGCCTGGCTTGCACCCTCTCCTATCTGGAACCCCTGAGGGGATGTCTGACTGGCAGTTGGACATCCCTCTCACAATCTGGTCACCTGCCTGCCTGATCTCCCCCAACTGCTCCTCTGCCTGCCTGATCACTCTTAACCACTCTACCTGCCTGCCTGATTGCTCCTAACTGCCTCTGTCTGCCTTGTCACCCCTAATTGTTCTCACTTGCCAGCTTGGTTGACCTTAATTGCTCCCCTGCCTGCCTTGCTGTCTCTAACGACTCTCCCCTGCAGGTCTGGTCATCTACCGCCTATGCCTCAGCTCCCGCTACTGTGGCTTTGTCCAGAAGGATGTCTGGAAGATGTCCAGTCTATTTAGCATATTACCCTTTTATTAGTATAGATTGCTAGAGGACCAGTGCATGGGTGGAGTCCCTCATGGTGGCCTGCGGAGATTAGGTGGAAACCTGCAGTACAAAGCCACCTGCCACTCCTGCCTGCTGCTCTCGCTCATCCCAGCCCCACTGCACCTGCTGCAGGACAATGGTGATATTTGCCCCTTCATCAGTTATGCAGTGTGGTACAGTTGGGGTGGTTGCTAGGGGAATAAGTAGAATTAAGAGAACCTGCAGACATGTGTGTGGAGCAGCAGCAGCAACACAATAAGAATCGAGTTTTTGGCTGGCTGCCTCCAGATTTGTGCCGTAACATAGCCACTAATGTTGAGGTCCAGAAGTGATGAGATGGAAAGTGTTATACTGGCACAAAATCTATAGATATGATGAAGCCAGGATACTTATAGGTGTGTGGAAGGTATGGTTGGCCCTACCTCCCAGCGAATTGGTTGGGATGGCATACCTAGGGGTAGGTCCTCTATCTCCAGGCGAATACTTAAGACTTTAGAAGAGATTCCTCATAACTGGAACTCAGTATACCATCGGTGGCATCATGTTAAAAGGACTCCCTGGTGGTTTTTACCCTGTAGCAGTATTCCTTCCTGCAGGAGGTGTGATTAAGGAAGAATTAGAAGTTAAGCCTTAGCCAAGCATACAGCTAAAGCCTTGAATCAGACCCAGCAAGCCCATACCCTAATGATGGATGAAACCACGCAAATGTGCAAAGTGGTACCACAGAGTAGACTGACACTAGATTTGTTAACTGTTGCTTAGGGGGGCACTTGTGCTATCCTCTCTGTAAAATGCTGTACATAATAAAGAAAATGTAACCAGTTCCCTGCAAGAGATAGATAAGGAAGTGCAGGTCATACAAGCTTTTACCCGTAAACCCCTCTGAGACTAGTAGGTTGACTGTCAGGAGCATGGCACTGGACATTTGTAAGTTTTGCTACTGGGGCCAGAGTACTGGTCACAACATGTGGTAGTTTGTATTTGCTGTTGTAGATTCTGTGTTCAAGGAGCTGACGTATGGGCCAGAGTACCCAGTAGAAACCATCGAGCATATGAGTGTAGAGGTGCTGACCAGAGTATGGCAGAAGTTCAAGGACTACTTGCCATGCACATGCATAGGGCAATGACTCAGCAGTAGTGTTATATATATTGCACAAGCGCACCCTTATATAACCTGATTATGTTAATGTAGCATGATCATCACTAATTGGCAGAGGCCTCTTTTGTTTGAGCATGTTTATAAGTTGCCAGTGACCAGGCAGTGTTCAGCTACTTTGCTGGTGATAAAGCATGTCCCACCTACCTGCTGTCACCGTGTGTTCTTCCAATTTCCCGCACCCAGAGGAACTTGCCCCAAACAATCTCAAAATTCCTCTGCTGACTATTTTGGTACATTTTAATTCTCAAATGTCTTTTTTTTAATTTTTTTTTTTTACTTTGTTGTGCCTTCCCAGAATTCCTGAGAAGCCCCTGGCAACTTTATCTTGCCAATCCTTGAGACAGCTGGCTTCTCTGCTTAGGGAGTAAAATCGCCCCTTTTTCCTTTCCCCTTTCCCTGCCTTTTCTGTATTCTTTCATTAGGGAGGTTTTTTAACCATTTGTTCTCCTATCCTGGGAGAGGAAAGATAATGATTTGTTAGTTACAAGCTGGCTGCAAATTGTTCACACTGTTTAGCCCTGTTTTAATTTTCCTGTCTCAGTTTCCCTATTCCTCCTACCCTGGAATCCTGTAACAATACCGTGCCCATATACAGGGCGCAATAGAGTCACTTGAGAACAACGTTGGGAAAAATGCTGAAAGGCCTGTATCAGAAACTGTCTCGAAAGGAAGTTGCAGATACATTGACCTGGAGGGTGATAATGAAATGGAACTGGTTCTCCCTCTGTGGAAAAAACCCCACAAAACACTAAGGGGTCACCAAAGACAAAGGAGCAGAGGCAATATAGAAAGGCTTTCGGGTCCTAAGAAAGCATGGAGGATGCTTAGAAGGATACTGATGGGGTTGGGGCCCAGGAGGCAAGTCCAAAGGAGAGGATCCATTGCTGACACCCAGCCAGTCACCATAGGAGGGGAACTCTGAAGCCATCAGATCAACTGAGTTGAGTCAGGATCTGGGGGACTCTGGACTTCACCCTGCTCTCAGTTTCAGGCAAGACAATCAGAGACCGAAGAACAGGAGAATTGGCACAACATTGTCCCTGTGAGGGAGGGATTAGGCCAGTTGTTCCCCAGGAAATTTGTGTCCTGAGACTTAAGACAGGCTCAGCGTGGTCCATGTATCATTAATTTAGTGAAGTATTATGAGAGAAGGGAGATAAAAACATGCTAATGAATAATTTCTAACCAGAAATCCTTTGCTTCTGGTCTCAAGATGTTACAGTTGCACATCAAAGCCACAGAATGAATAGATGTGACAGGCCAAACACATGTACTTGCTTCCCTTTATGCCTCAAATTTCTGAAAATTAGAAGAAATTCATCCTAGCATTATCAAATAAGAAAGATTTCCATGAACAGAAAAGACATCTTGGAGAACTTTTGGATATTGAAAAGATTAATTGTATTGGACAATTAGTTGTGTGGGTTATGCAAAATAGATTGCTTAGGTTGAATGAGAGCGTGAGAAAAACAAAGACCCAGATGCTTTGAAGAAAACCACATCCTGAAGAAAACCACTTCCGAATTTAGAGCAGATCCAGAAAAACAGCAAACTCAAAGTGAACAAATATGAAGAGCAGGAGTGTTGTCTCTGAATATTCATCAGGGTAAACAATAATAAGGCTAACTGAATGGCAATGCCTTGTAGGGCTGGGGCCAGGTTCTTCAGAAGGTAGTATATACACTGAATCAGCATCCAGTATACGGTGCTGTTTCTCCCATAACCAGAACAATATTAAGTGACCCACTAGCAAGATTTTTGCTTCTTGTTCCCACAACCTTATGTTCTGAAGAGATTGATTCTGACTACTAAAAGGAAATTGACTACTACTTTATAGTGGAGGTGGAGAATATAAAGATCATTTAGGATATCGCTTAGTATTACCATAACCTGGCTTTAAAGTCAATAGAAAACTATAAGAACTTGATCTAGATAGGCCCAGGCCCTTTGGAAATGAAGGTCTATGTCATCGTACCAAGTAAGGAACCAGGACCAACTGAGTTGCTTGCTGAAGGCAAAGGGCACACAGAGTTGTGAGAGAGCGTAGTTATGAATATCAGCAATGGACCCATGACCAGTTATACTAAAGTAAACATGAAGACAGCAATTATCATTGAGTTATTTCCACTTTGTTCTGAATACATTTGTATATTTACATATATCTATCTTTATTTTTATCTTTGTCTTTATCCCTCTTCCATTTCTTTATTATGAAACATTAGGAAACTGGCTTTGTATTATAGTACTAGAAACCAGGTGAATGAATTCGTGCATGGGTGGGGTCCGGCTGGCCCACCCCAATTGGGGCGGCCAGCCGGCAGTGGGGAGGGGCTGAGGGAGGTTGGCCAACCAGTTTGGGCCAGTTGGCCAGCTGCAGTGCACATCACAGTGACCATTCATTCTGGTTGTTTCGGTCATTCCAATCACTTGGCTTATATATATGTGTGTGTATATATATATTTAAATATTATGAATTTTGCATCATAATATTTAACAGGATATTAAGGAGAAGAATAAACCTCACTCAAAAACTTCATCTCCTCTTCTAAGGAAGGGTTAGTACATTTCAGTTGTACACAGGATAGTTGTATCAGATTAGGTAGAATTATGACATTATTTTTGTCTTTATTTGAAGATTAAGTGTGGTTTAATGTGATGCATATGGGTGCCAAGTTGACAAGGGGTGGACTTGTGATGATCAGTTTTATATCTCAACTTAACTAGGCCACAGAATGTCCAGATATCTAGTCAACATTATTCTGGATGTGTCTGTGAGGGTGTTTTAGGAGGAGATTAACTTTTGAATCAGTTGATGGAATAAAACATATTGTCCTCCCATCCAATCAGTTGAGGGCCTTAATAACACAAAAGGCTAACACTCCCTCAAGGGAGAAAAAATTTCCTCTTGCCTGACTGCTTTGAGCTGGGACATCAGTTTTTCCTGGGTCTCAAGCCTGTCAGTATTTACACTGGAGCTACAACATTGGCTCTCTTGTGTCTCTAGCTTGCTAACTGCAGTTCTTGGGACTTGTCAGTCTCCATCACTGTGAGCCAATTCCTTAGTAAATCTCTTCACATATACAGGGTGTCTCAAAAACATGTAAACACACTTTAACAGCTGATAGCTCAATTGATATTTCTTTCTTTTCAGCCAGACTAAACTTTGAACAAAGGAAATTCATCCTAAAATGCTACTGGAAGTTTGTAAATGCAGTTGAAATACAAAAACTGCCTTTATAATTATTAAAAATGTGTATACATTTTTGGAGAAACATAGGGTATCCCCCCAAAAGTATATATACATTTTAGAGCTGATAACTCACTTAATTTTCATTCCTTTTCAGGTTTAACTGATTTGAAATAATGGGTGAAACTAGACTAAGCTTTGAACAAAGAAAGTTATTTACTAGACTTTTTAAAATGGGGATACATAAGAGATAAAGTTTATGGTACAAAATTGGTAACAGTTGATGAATTGAGGGTGGAATCAAGTCCAATATGACTGGTGTTCAAACAATAGCAGAATTTGGATATGGACACATGGGGAGAATGCCGGACTGTGACAACAGAGGCAGAGATGGAAGTGCTGCAGCTATAATTCATAAGTTGCCTGCAAGTTGCCAGAAGCTAGGAAGAGGCAAGGAAGGATACTCCTCTACAGGTTTCAGGATTTGGGCTTGGCAGACAAGCTTGATTTCAAATGTATAGCTTCCAAACCTGTGAGAGAATACATTTCTGTCATTTTAGCCACCCAGTTTGTAATACTCCATTACAGCAGCCCTAGGAAACAGATACAGGTGGATTTCTGGGTTTTGTTTGCAGCTATGTGGCTCCTTTTCCCCACAATCTTCTCCCTTGAATGGAAGAACTATATAAGTGAGGCAGTACCTGAAAGCATATGTAGTGAAGGACTAGAGCAGTGGTCAGCGTTTGCCACTCTGTTGACTAATGAGTTTGTCGACCACTGGACTAGAGAATCCCCCTTTATCTGCCAGAAGAAGAAAGACTTTTACTTGGGTGATTAGTCAGAGTCCTCCAGAGAAACAGAACCAGTAGTATATATTTATGCACACACACACACACACACACACACACACACACACACACACATATATATATATATATATATATATATATATATATATATATATATTATATAAAGGGTGTCCCCCAAAATGTATAGACACTTTGAATGATTATAAAGTCAGTGTTTATTAACATATGGTTCATTTTCAAAATTTGGAAGGATCTACAAAAATGAATAATTTTTTCTGTCAACACCTGTTGTCAAACTGATGACTATTCTGATGACAAGGCACTGCTGATAATGCTGCAAAGCAACGGAATTGCAAACATTAGGAATAATTTTGTTCAGTATTATGCACCCTCAATTCATCAACTGTTACCAATTTTGTACCATAAACGCTGACCACTGCTCTAGTCCTTCACTACATATGTGATTCCATCTGCAAATATTTCCAAATAAAGTCACATTCACAGGCACTGCAGTTAGAACTTCAACATGTCTTTTTGGAGTACACATAATAGTACCACCTTAACTCACCCACCTATTGTATTAGTCAAAAACTTCATCAGGTATTTAACAAAACCAATTATTGACTAAGAGGACCAATGAAATGATCTAAGGAACCAATAGAAAACATTTAAAAAAAATGAATCAACTATCTTCACATTGAATATCATACAAGAGAATACTATATCCACAAAAAGTACAGATTGTAACAAAAGGGTTGTGAGCAGATAAAAGCATAGTTCCTACACTTTAAAAAATAACAACATTTAATCAATGCACAATCAGTACCAAATCGTTAATTTGGAAGATAAAGTTACAGAACTCTTCACCGTCTTAGAGCTATAGACAGAGATGGTTACTTTGAGGAAATAAAGGAACACAAAGAAATAATTCAGCATGTATATTATCTATCAAAAGTTCTAGAAACACAGAATATAAGAAAATCAATGGGGAAAATAATCAAATATGTAATTGAAGAAAATTTCCCCTAATGCTCAAAACCAAAAATGTGATTTATGAGAGTGCTCTGTAAAAATTAATAAACAAAATCCTCATTTAAAATAAAGTCAAGAGACCATAAAAGGGAGCTCTAATAACCCAAATAGATTCCAGAGTCTAATAGAAACAACTTTTTTATAACAGCTCTCTAAAATTCCTCTTTTCTGTGGCATGCCCTCATCCCGCCCCCCAATGTCTTGTGGCCATTTGTTGTGCTTATATGCATGCATGCACAGAGGGCATGAGACAGGGGGTAAGAGAGGCTGGGGGAAGGTCAATGGGAAGAAAAAGGAGATATATGTACTACTGTATATAATACTTTAAACAATAAAAAAATAAATAAATAAAATGCAAATTTTTATTTGAAAGAAAAAAAATTTCCTCTTTCTGGTAAAAAAAGGGACTTCTGCATGTAGTTCCCCATTAGACAGGATGCCATGAATTGAAATTCTTTATTGTATAAAAATATACTCATTTTGCTGCAGAAATATCTGGCTGTCTATTTAAGGTTAATAGCTTGAAATAGTAAGACGAGAAAAAGTTTTGTCTTAGACAATTATTTGTATAATTTCAGAACTCTTAGCACTCAGAGAAATTGCTAAAAGCTCCCCAAAAGGAAAAATACTATCCATACAGAAACTGATGCATTGCAAACTATGCTCATGACATTCCCTAGCATTGTGTCCCAAAATAAGAAATGTCTCCAGAAACTGGTAGTGCTGTTATATTGGACTAGTGGTCCAGTGCACAGATTCGTGCACATTGAAAAGAAATTAATTAGAATATATATATATATATATATATATATATATATATATATATTTGCAGTTTTTAACATTTTTATTGTTCAGTTTATTAATTACATTGTTTCCCCCTTTTTATCCCCCTATATCTTTTCTCCACCCTGTACCTATCCCAGTCCCCACCCTCACCAACCCCTCCCCAATGTCCTCTCCCATTGTTACAAGATTTTTGTCCAATCTCTTGCTGTACTTCCCACAACCCTTTTCTCCCCAAGAATTGTCAGTCCATTCCCTCTCTATGTCCATGTTTCTGTTATAGTCACCAGTTTATCTTGTTCAACAGCCTATCAATTCACTTGATTTTTATGTTCATTTGTTGATAGATGTGTATTTGTTATTCATAATTTATATTTTTACCTTTTTCTTCTTCCTCTTCTTAAAGAATATCTTTCAGCATTTCATATAGTATTGGTTTGGTGGTGATGAACTCCTTTAGCTTTTTCTTATCTGCGAAGCACTTTATCTGATCTTCAATTCTGAATGATAGCTTTGCTGGATAGAGTAATCTTGGTTGCAGTCTCTGGCCTGCATTGTTTCTGTTGAGAAATCCGCTGACAATCTTATGGGTGCTCCCCTGTAGGTAACCAACTGTTTTTCTCTTGCTGCTTTTAATATTCTCTCTTTATCTTTTGCTCTTGGCATTTTAATTATGCTATGTCTTGTTGTAGTCATCTTTAGATTCCTATATTTTGGGGTTCTGTGTACTTCTTGGGCTTTTAAGTCAGTTTCTTTCACCAGGTGGGGGAAGTTTTCAGTCACTATTTCTTCAAGTAGGTTTTCATTAACTTGCTCTCTCTCTTTTTCTGGCACCCCAATAATTTGGATGTTGGCATGTTTGAGGTTGTCCCAGAGGCCCCTTACGCTATCTTCAATTATCTGAATTCTTTTTGTTTCTTGCTTTTCCAGCCAAGTGGATTTTGCTTCTTTGTATTTCAAATCTTTGACTTGGTTCTTGTGGCCCTCTGGAGTGCTTTTAGGACTTTGTGTAATATTTTTTATTTCAGTCTGTGTATGCTTGATTTCTAGTTGGTCCTTTTTCATATCCGTGAGGGTCTGGTTCATATCCTCAGAGGTCTTGTTCATTTCCTTGAGGGTCTCATTCATTTCCTTGAGGGTCTCATTCATTTCCTTGTAAGTCTCATTCATTTCCTGCTTGGTCTTGTTTATTTCCTCATAATTCTCATTAAGTTCATCGGCCTTTCCTAGGAGCCTCTTGAAAAGCCTTATAACCGTGGTTTTGAACTCTATGTCTTGTCGTCTTTTCTCCTCCATTTCTTTCACACCTGATTTCTTTCCATATCTCTGCGTGGTGGCTGCTTTATGTGGTAGATATTCTCAAAGGGACAGTGTCTCAGCCTCCCCAGTTACCTGAGGTGGGTACTCTTACTGCAATCCTTTATGGGTTGTACAGTATTTTTGAATTTAAACCCAGCTTGTTGTTGTTAGCCCTAGGAGGCCAATTGGCTGTGAAGGGAGACTGTGTTCAGGTTGGATGGGTGGAGTCCCTGAGCTGTGCAGGCAGCATCAGTGTCAGCTACGTCCTATGCAGCGCTCTCATGCGTGAATGTCTCCGTCGGATGGGGATGGCTGCAGACACCTCCAAGAGAAAGCCGCTAGTCTTTTCCCCTTGCCAGACAACTCTGCCTCTCCCCAAATGTGTCTGCACACCCAACGTCTAGCCCAGGGTTGTAAAATAGTTGGTTTCCGGGACCAGGAGACAAATTTCCAGGGGGCAAGTTGCGGGTTTGTGCGACACTTGCGCGCAAACTTCTTTTCCCAGCCTCCGGGTTTCTCCTCAGACTAGGAGACCTCTGCCACGCCCCGCTTCCAGGGTGCATCCCCTGGACCTCGGACCTTGCCTGGCACTGGGGAATCTGTGCAGTGGGACGTCTCCGCCCTCCCCGTTGGTGAAATCCAGCCAGGGTTGCTCCTCCAGCCCCAGATGGCTCCTAACCTGTTTCTGTCTTCAAGGCTGCGCTCCCGCTGCTTCTCTGAGTCTCAGTGTCCCAACTTTACTCTTATTTGTGGAGTTTTCCCTCAGCCAGCTTTCTGGCGATTCTGGGTGATATCTGTTCTGCTGTTATGTTGTAGTTCTTAAATTGTTGCGTGGGGCAGAACAATAGGTGTTTACCTATGCTGCCAGCTTCCTCATTTCCCTAGAATAAATATTTTAATATTGCTATTTGCCCTTTCTCTATAATAGAAGTGTCAACCAAATTCACAATCGACAGTGACAGATGGAAGCACATGTGTGCAATTGGTGCCAACAAGAGGTTTATATGTATCACGAATGTGCGAATCAACTTAGCCTTTCATATGTACAGAATAAACTTGCTTAATTAGACCTGCTTTCTGATGTAGCTAAACTTTTTCAACCCAGTGAAGCACCCCAACTTCTTTTTCAGGTAATTGTCAGCAACACATCTGTAAAGATCAACATGAAGCAGATTATTATTGTAGATCACACAGGAAGAAGAAAGGGTAAAATATTTAACTGCAACAGTGTTTGACTATATTCTGTGCAGTGAGGAAACCTGAAGTCATTTTTAAGGTCCATTATTTCTTCTTTTCAGTTGGATCAACTTTCTAAGCTTTCTAAATCTCCATTTTATGGCTAATGAAAATAAAATAGGATTTCATCATGTCTCCTATCTACCTACTCCAGGATTCTGTGAGGATCAAATGAGATGAGGCACAGAAAAATGCTTTGCAGACATTTAGTTAAAGTATAAAGTGTTTCCACCTGGCTATACTGATAAAGCAAGTCATGATCCTGAAATGAAAAAACTACAAGGAGGCTAGTCGTTGCTAGGGAGAGGAAGCCAGGCATTGCTATGTGACATCATTACCAGGCGCCCACAGCCATCATTTCCTGGGCTGGGCTGTGGACTGCATTTTGCACCATGGGCTCTCAGCAGAAGGTCATCAAATCCCCAGGTGTCTAGCTATGGACACTCAATTGTAGGGTGAGACCTCACCCCCAGGGTGACTTTTTCCCCCCTAGCATAACACTGGTCACCCAGTTTAGATCCCCTGACTTTCCCTCCCTAGAGATAATATCTATGCCTCAGCAGTATTTCAGCTCCAGGCTCAGAAAAGCAACAAAACCATCCACAGCTGCAATGAATAATGACCCCCTGCCAATCAATCAGTGGATACCACAACCCTGAAAGGACACACCTGGAAAACTGCTCAATATTCTATAATGATCTTTCTCTGGGACCTGCCCTAAAATCTCCACTCTTAAAACCTTAGGACAGAGGACCCAGTGTGCATTCCCTCAGGAGAGCACCCCTGGGCTTTTCTCTTCCTTCATCCTCTACCCCCGCTGGCCCCAGGCACATTACCATTAGCTTCCTCACTCCCAAGCTTCAAGGGCCCTTCCTTCACCTCCATAACTTGTTTCCTAAGCCCATTTCTTCTAGCCCATTTTTTTTTTACCTCTGTAATTTACCAGATAAATGTTCTCTTCCAGTTTGGGTCTTGGCTCTGAATTCTTTTCTAGCCAGAACCTAGTTCTGAGGTTGCTGAACCCAGGTTTGGTCTGACTGCAAGGGTCAGACATGTGATGCCATTCCTTACACCTACAACAAGATAATTTAAATGAACCAATGCATTAACTACAAACTTGGGTATTTTAACCTTATTTACTTAGTTGCTATTTATCACCTGTATTCTTGATAACCAAGCAAGTTATACAGAATTTTTGAACTGGAACTCAGATTCTTTGTCTGCCAGAATCAAAGAATGAATCCATGGACAGAAAGTGATATAGCAAAGGTGGAGATTTATTGAAGAACAAGTACGGACTCCCACATAGGGAAGGGGAAGAGGCCCTCAGAATGGACTCCCTCTTGGGGAAGGGGAGAAGGGTTCCACTGAGTCCCTCTTCCCTATAGCTTATAAAGACTGCAAATTCTGGTGCCTTGATATCATCTGTGATTGGTCATTATTCCTGTAGACTGGTTACCATAGTAATTCCTGGGCTCAAATGTTGAACCTCACATGTCGAGGTTCTCTCCCCCCACCTTATTATTTTCCCATTCCTTTTGGGCTTTCTTCTCCTTCTGGATGAAGGGATTCCTCCTCCTTATTTTGTAAATATAGACCTTTTGCTGTTCCCAGCTACCTCATTCTATGGAAATGTACCTGTTGCAGTTCTTCAGCTTCCCCTATTCTATGGAAATATACCTTCACCCAGTCTATGGCTTTGTGTTTTTTCCATGGAACCCAATTCTAAAAAATACCTAAGCCTGCCTATGTTCCCCCAAAATTCCTTCTTCACAAGCATTCTGATGAAGTTCAGGAAAAATATGCTCAGCAATAGGTTAAGATGAAATCTGAAGTTCATTAAACTTTTATAGGTTTTCTACTGGGTATCTGATAAAGACACTAATATGTTATCAAAGTCCTGTAGAATGAAAAGGCATTATTTTCAACAGAAATTATATTGTAAACAATTAAGAGCCAATCCCAGTAGGCTAATGTGACCAGAACTATTTTGGAAACAGGAAGAACTAAGAGAGGAAGAAATGGAAAGATAGAGGATTAGAAAGATGCCCTTGAAGAAGGAGAAGGTGACAGGGCTGAGTAAGAGGTATGAGTAAAACTTAAACTGAACCATAACACACTTATTAATTAAAAATTAATATCTTGGTTATGTTTTTTTAACCTGTCTTCAAGAAATTTAATAGTTTCTAAGGATTGGTACTGTAGATTTGCTTAATTTGACATTTTAAAAAATAGCTTCTCCTTTTTAGTTTCCTAATAAAATTCCTTTTGAAAAAATAGCAGGACAAAATACATATGACATCAGTACAAAAGCGGATCCATGAGCTCCAGATGTAAGTTCTGTCTGACTTACAAGGTATTGATTTGCGTGAGAACTGAACCTCATGTACAAAACTGGGTTTGGCTTAGGACAAAGTTATCACCAGTATTCAAAACAATAGAAAATACATGAATTTGATTAAGTTCTGGAAGTGTTGAAAACAGATAAATTAATATCTGTTAAATATTTTTATAGTTATAAAATATATACTTTAAATATAATGCACATTTTATAACACAAATAAATAACATTTAGAACTGACCTAAAATGTCTTAAGGTACATTGACTTAAAAATCATTAAGAAAGGAACAGTGGCCTCTGCCAGCACTTCTGTCTGGGGGAAAGCTGTCCCTCCAGCTCTCACCCTTTCAATCTGCTGACCCAGCATTAGAGCTCAGAGGGAGTGAGTCTGGACTTTTAGCGGATTTTGCATCTCTCAGCACTGGCAAATATTCATAAGATCTACCACCCCTTTATAAGCTAAATCTAACAGAAGGTGTGGGCCAACGTGGTCACCAAACTGGAAGCTTGTCGTCTTGAAGGCCTTTGGCCTTCTTTTTAGTAAAGTGATGCTGCCAAAGAAAAAGAGATCTGTCTCTGGAGTTGACTTACCTGCCAAGAAAGGTAGATATGACATGGTGCAGACAGTAGATCAAGATTGATAACATTAAGTGTCAAAGAGGCACGTTTTTGCCTGATCCGTTATGGGTCTTCTAAGTGTACCAGTGCCAATTGGAACATTGTTTTGGTTTTTGCAAGGCAAAATTTCAAAGTGTAATTATTTAATGGCACTTATTTTATGTGTGGGTTTATAAAACAAGAGTACATTAGGTAATTTGAGTTCTTAGCAATTAAAGTTTTATCTTAGTAAACTGATCTACCAAAAAAATAATTAAAATATTTTCAAGTAAAAAGAAGAAATTGAAACATTAGAAAGGTAGATTTAAAACTAGGACTTTAAGATCAGATAATACATTTTATTATTTTTAGGATATTTTCATATCACATAGAGCTTTAAGTTTGATAAATATTTGAATTTATTGGGGACTTGGAATATTATGAGAGAAGTCTGCTCACAG
Organism: Antrozous pallidus; assembly: GCA_027563665.1. Lineage (NCBI taxonomy): Eukaryota > Metazoa > Chordata > Mammalia > Chiroptera > Vespertilionidae > Antrozous > Antrozous pallidus. The sequence continues at coordinate 92,189,447 of CM050514.1, forward strand.
AAAAAGCAAAATAAAGCCTAAGAGAAACCTGAATCAGAAATTAAAACTCAAAATCTTTCAAAGATTCATGTCTTGGTTCTGTGAAAGATTTAATTTCTACATTATATAAAATTCAATTGCCATGTCATGCAACCAGTGGTTGATAGTAATATATATATTTTAAACTTCAGGTACAAATAGTTTGGTCAATAACTAAGATTTATTCCAGTGAAATTTTCAGGTGTGTTTTATTATATATGAGACCATTCCATACTAAATGTTTTTGGTTTATGATACACTATCATTAATACAGCCCTTCCCGTTTGATTTTATCATATTTAATTTTATTATATTTCATCTTCAGATCCTATTCCAATTTATATCATAGCTTCCCCTAACCACCTATGGTCTATGCTAATGTGTTTTATTTCCTAGAAAATGTCTATATCGCTAAAACACTCAGTTCCTTCTGTATTCAGGTGTTTTTAATTTACACAAATGATATTGTACTATGTATTTTTTTCTTACTTGGCATGTTTTCAGTTGCTATCCATATAGCTTTGATTACATCTAGTTCATTATTTCTGACTACTTCATAACATTCTATGATATGCATCATCACATTTTATCTAACCATTATCTCAGTGATGGAAAACTGTGGTGCCTCCAAATGCTTACCTTCACAAATAGTGCTGAGCTGAACTTATCTTTTATCTTTTCCTCTATGGGCCTGTGCAAGATTACCTCTGGGCACATTACCAGGAATGGGGTTTTTGAATCATACATTATATGCATATTTATTTGTCTAACTTATTTGTCTTTCCAAAGAACCAGCTCTTGGTTTTGTTGGTCTCTCCCTTTTGCTTTATTTATTTATTTATTCATTCATTCATTTATTGTCATTCTCTGTTTTATTGAATCTGCCTCTATCTTTATTATTTTCTTTTTTTTCTCCCACTAGCTTTATTAAATTGTTTCTTCTCTATCTTGTTGGCTTGAACTCCCAGCACGTTTGTTTTTAATTGTTCTAGTTTTTTAACAAATATATTCAAAACAATAATGTTTCCATTAAATATTTATTTACTAATATATATATATATATGTGTGTGTGTGTGTGTATATCAGTTTACTAATCCTATCTAATAAAAGAGAAACATGCAAATTTGACTATACCTTCGCTCCTGATTGGCTATGCTACCAGCCAATCAGGAGCGGGGACAGGGCCAACTGGCACACATGCCGGGCCTCGGTGGTGGAGATGAAACAGTGGTGGCAGTGAGTGCCCAGCCTCCAGGCTCTGTGAGGGGAAGCTGTGGCAGCAGTAGCAGTGGTGGTGGCAGTGGCAGCGGGGCCGGGTGGTCGCAGGCAGCCAGGGCTGAGCTGAGCAGGACGATGGCTGGGTGCCCAAGGCCTAAAGCCCTGCTAGAGGCTTTAGGCCTTGGGCAGGCTGGGGGTGAGCCATCAGTTGGACATCCCCTGAGGGCTCCCAGTATGTAAGAGGGGGCAGGTTGGGTTGAGGGACCACCCACCCCCAGGGCATGAATTTCCTGAGCTGGGCCCCAAGTGTGTGTGTGTGTGTGTGTGTGTGTGTGTATGTGTGTGTGTGTGTGTGTGTGTGTGATGTGTATATATATCAGTTTATTTCACAACTTTTCCTCATGTTTTTTTCTGGCTAAGCAAAGGTCATTTAGTAGTATGCTATTTCAAATCTCCAAACATATAGGATTTTAAAATACATTCTGGTATGCCTTTTTCTGTAGATGAGTTGCCTAAATATGGTGGCATGAGCTAAAAATAAAAAGATGCTACACTATCTGTGGACTTACTCCAGGGTGGCCCTGAAAATCAATAATGAAGGGAAATTCTCTCAGAGGGCAGCACACTAACTAGGTCATCACTTTTGTGAGGACAGAAAAGAATTCTGAAAGACTATACATAAGACCTTGAAAAGTGCCATGTGGTTTGGCTGGTGGGTCAGGAGCCTCGAGGGTACAATACTAAAATACCAGAATCAAGAAAGAATGAGGAAGAGACATGTGGATGGATGTTTGAAATGAGCATAAAATGAAAAGGAATTGAACAACAAAGTATACACAATAACTCATTGAGAGACATTAGCTAGCTTCTGTCCTTGGCCATGATAGTGCTGTAATGGGCCCATAAAAAAGTGGTCATGGTGGTGGAGATAGAGGTTATACACATGCTCTACAGCAGTGATGGGCAACCTTTCGCCTTTCGAGCTTGGTGTGTCAAAATTTGCCAAAAAACCAAGCATAACTTGGGTGGTGTGTCACTTCAAGAAAAAATCCATAATTTCACGATATTTACAGTTTAAATAAAAATATATAATTATATTTAATAAACCAAAAATTAATTATTTAACTTACCTGCTTAGTGACTTCTTTGTTCATCTGTCAGTCGGTTTCTTTTGTTGGTCTTAATATTATTTAACTTGTGTGGGGTGCTGTGAACTAAAATAAGTGAGGGGGAGGGGGGATTCTTTAACTAATCTGCCTATTAGTGACTTTTTTGTTAATGAATTTCATTGGCTAAACCTTCAATTGAAGGTTGGTATTTTCTACATTTCAAGCCCAAGCAAGCACTGCTAACTTCATCTGTCAATTTGTTTCTTTTTTTTTGGTTTTAATATTATTTAACACTGAGAATAAGGTCTCACAAAAGTACGTAGAGGGAAAAATTGTGAGTAAAGCCATTGCTATATTTTTCAGGATGCTAAAAGTGTTTGGTAATTGGTTCCAGGCACTGCAAATTTCCTGTTCATAGTGGCACTCCTCTTGATTCTCCAAGTGGTACCTTTCCAGAGTCTCAAGCTTTGACCTCAAGTTGACAAACACCTGAGCTCAGATGCTATCTTGAAATTTTGCAAGTTGTATCTCCAAATCATCAATTTGGATCCATTGGAAACCATTTAATTCCAAAGTACTGTACACTACTACATCAGGATACTTAATTATTTTTATGGTCTGTTCTAGGCTTCTAAATTGATTAAATCTATCACTGAACTGGTCAAGTAATGAGTCTAAAACATGCTGGTACTTTATATGCAAGGGTTCCATTTCATTTTGTACAGCTGCACTGGCCTTCTCAAAATACTTTGTTACTTGAGGAAAACACTTATAAGTTTTAGTTTCTACATCTCACTTGAAAATTTTAAGCTTACTTTCAAAAGCTTTTATGTATCCAAACATAATGTCAATACTTTTGCCAAAACCTTGTAATTTAAGTTCAGTTAATTAATATGAACAGAGAGATCTGTAAAAAATATCATGGTGTTGACCCACTTATCATCATTGAGCTGAGAAAAGTTTTCCAGATCCTTATCCTCAAGAAATACCTTAATTTCTTCTAAGCATTCCACAAAACGCTCAAGAACTCTGCCTTGGCTCAGCCATCTTACATTATTGTCCATCAGCAGTCCACTGTAGGTGGAATCAACCTTCAGTAAAAGTGCAGAAAATTCTTGCTTGTGAAGAGGGCGAGCAGCTATTAAATTAACTATTTTTGTAACAAGTAACATTAATTCTTTTAAGTCGGTGAATCTTTTCTTTGCACATAAAACCTCCTGATGGATAATACAATGAAAAGGCACAAAAGGATGTCCAATAGCTTCTGTGAACAATTTGACAAATCCGACTTTTTTCCCCCACCATGTTTGGTGCCCCATCTGTCGTCACTGGCACAACTTTACAGATATCAATGCTTAGGTCACGGAATGTTTGTATAACAACCTTACATATTTTGCTTCCTGATGTATTTGTTGGCACTGATACTAACTTTATCAACTCTTCTCTCATTGTGATGCCCAAGTGAGCATGTGATGTGACATCAGTAGTTTCATCAAGAGAGATAAAAAAATATTTACAATTACTTATGTCTCTTTTTAATTGATGTTCTACGTTTGTTTTCAGTTTCATTATTTGTTCTTTTATGATATTCCTACTGAGTGGTAACTCAGATATTCTCTTAATAATTGCATCTTTATTCTGCATATCGTGGAATAGAACTGGTGCACATCTTAGAAGAGTTTCTTTAATAAATTTTCCCTCACTGAGTGCTTTTCCATGCTGAGCTATGGAGTGAGCAATGCTCAAACTTGCAGATGTTAAATTTGTAGATGGAATCAGATTGGCTTTTATAAAGGTGTAGCTGCCTGGAAATGTATTCCGTCCTTTCATCCTCACCTTTTTTCAAGAGCTGGGAATGATTAATTTCAAAAGGTCAATTTATATCCCCCATTCTGCTTACTACCTTTTTAGTACATAGAATTCAAAATGACCTGCCATTTTTTTTTCTATAATGCCGTACATCTCGGTCCATGTCTCTTTAAATGGTCAACTACTGCTATTACCACTTCCTTCACTTAACCGTGGTTTTTTCTTTTTTCTTTTGGGTTCTCCATCAGTGGGGCAGTGACAGAAGATAGAATTACAGATAGCCTGTTAGCCCTGCAGGCAATTAGGGGTTAACAAGCCTAGTTGACCACAAGATGGCACATATACCTGTCTTTTAGGAAATGGCAGGGTTAATAAGCTGAATTAGGGGTTAATAAGAATGCACAATAGTAATAGTGATGAAATGAAGTCTGCACTATGCTGCAAAATGGCATTCCTTATATAAATTAAGATAGCTTCTGCTATTTCTAATGGCGGGAAATGGCACCATAGCACAGCCCCTCGCTTCTCCCAGCCTCCCCCTCTCTTATCTCAGTAATGATGGTCAATAGAAATCCATGACACCTCAGAACAGTAGATTAGATGATGGTTGCTGTGGTTATGTGACTGCTGATAATGGCGATCACAGGGTCCCCAGAGATGCATCCCCCACGGCATTCCACTGCTCCCTGCTCTGCTGGCTGGAAGTGAGGTCAAAGATCCCCTAACAGCCTAACCAAAAGTCTCGGAACTGTGCCGGAGTTCTGTTGTTTTGGCCTACAGACCTCTGGCACGGAGTGTCTACAGTACACTACAGCAAATATTTCATCCTCGGCTACTGCACCTGGATGTAACATCCTTCTTGGCATGCGGCCCCATACTTCTCCCTATGCGACTGCATGCGGCCGCTAGTCATCGAAAATGGCTACACGTGTCAGTGCTGACACATGTGTCATAGGTTCGCCATCACGGCTCTACAGCATTGCTTCCTCCAGCCAAAGCCAATGCAAGTAATGCTGCTGTTGAGTGTCAGATCTGCCAGTAGCAGAGACTGATGCTGTGCCCTCAAACAATACTGTCATTCAAAATCAATCAATAACTTTGTGCAAGTTGGTTTCACTGGATCCTTTTACAGTAAAGGAGACATAACAATACGCAGATGAGCAGGAACCACTGGTCCTATCACACACATTACCCAAATTTGCCACTTGGGTAGCATGCTAAAATAGCCTCTTTACAGATGCAAGCTAATATATCACTTGCAGATGACACTTTGGCATTGGAGTGCTATCCTTCTGGAGATGATATATACTTTGAACCAGTGGTCATTATATGTGCTATGATAGTAACAGCCAGAACACATGGATACAGAAATCAAAGGATAGAAGTAGAAGTGGCTCTTATCATAATTCATAAAAAACCACTTTGGTCATTGGTACTTTTATCTGCAAAACTTGGGTATTGCTGGACTACGGGGGACCAGTAAAATTCCACTAAATTTGATTATTTTTCACTCTTTGGGTCAATAGGCCAGAAGACAAAGAAAGATGGTGCAGTTTACTTATATCATGAGAAAACAGAATTTGCCTGGAATTGAGAAGATTCACTCAATTTATCTCGGCACTTCTATGTGTCAAAATATCAGTTAAAAGGCAACAGAAGTAACGATGGATTTGTAAGAAAACAGTAAAAGGGGGATCAGACACCTCAGGAATGAGGGTCTGAGCTTCATTAAAGTAAAGCAACCCAGACTAGCAGAAGTGCCAGCCAAGGATAAGTGGAATATAAATGGCTTCCAAATTGGTAAGACAATGAATAGCAGTCATAGCCTCCTGACCAACTGCAGGGAAGGTTTCACTCTGTCCCATTAATTCCTATTGATACGATTTCATTTTTTAAAATTTAAATTTATTTCATTTTATTTAAAATTGTGGCTGAATTGAAGAATAGTGACTAAATAGGGAGAATTTAATGTGGGGCATATGTAGATTGGTATAGTAAGCTACAGCAGTTGATGTTTGTGTCCAACTCACATCCCCTGTGCAATTATGTTTTGCACACATATACCAATATCTTCTTATTCCGGGCACTGTGACCCTTAGCCAGAGTGTTTCCTGGGTCTTAAGAGTGTTCTTGGCTATATGTGCGATAGATTGGAACCTACAGGGAGCTAAGGCCCATGAGAACTGTCCTTAACCAGTGAGGGTATAAGTGGGTGGGTAAACACCCTAGCTTTTTTTTGCGACTTGAATGGGACAGATTTGAGGCATGCTCTAGTTTCTCAGAGTGTCCCAGTGGTCTTTACCCTCATTGCCTATGTGATAACCTGCTCTTTAACATATCCTGTATTAGGCTCCCTCCCTTTCCTGATTCTCTTCTGCATTTCCCCATTGGTGTCACCACCAACAACAAAGATATTTGCACTCAAATCCTTGGCTCAGGAGCTAATCCTGGGAAAATCTAGCCTAAAACAATATTTTCATGTTCTCTTCAAAGAAGATTCATATTTTAGCTTTCTTCCACCAGTCTAACATTCTCCAACCAGATCTTTTATTGATACATCCTTTTGCTTTCTCTCTCTTTTTTTTCTTGGTCTCTCACTCTCTTTTTTTGGGGTGGGATAATGATTATCTAAAACACAGTACATGTCATTAATTGTTCATCTCTCTTTTTCTGGAATGCTTCTTCCAAAATATTTTCAATAAAGACTATGTGTGAGAAAATATCTAAGATCTTGTATGCTTGAGAGCGTCTCTATCTTACTCTCACATTAAAAGATCACCTAGATATAAAATTCTAATTCATAGTTGCTTCAGCACTTTAAAGTGAGTTCTGTCTTTCCCCCTTGCTTCTGCTGTTGCTGTTTTAATTCTTGTTCAAACAGAGATGTCTTGGTGCATCTCTCTGAAACCTTTCAGTGTATTTTCCCATCGGACACATCTTATTTTTCCAATAGCTGAAAGATCAAGTAGTCCATATGACATTTTCATAAGATAGCACACATTATACTTGGCATTTTGAAACAATCTACATTTTTACTAAAGAGAAAGAAAGCCGTGTGGATCACTATAACTTGAACAGAGATGTGGCAGACATGAAGGTGTGCCACTTAGATCTGCCCTTAAGAGAGAAGCTGCCAGGAGAAATGCAATGAGCAACAGCCTCCAACTGCAGTGCCTTCAGGATCCGTCCCTGTGTTCAAATCAAGGCCAGGCTCTCTCTAAGCAACTCCCTGGAGAGACTAAGCACAGCATGGGTACCAGAGCATGGCAATTTCCACCCATTTTGAAACTCCCTTATAAGCAATCTTTGCACCAGTGGTTCCCACTGGGCTGACACTTTCTCAGAGCTGCATCAGAGTCTGAAGCTCCTGTGGCCCAGTCTTTCATCTCTCACTTTCACTTTCATGTGTCAACTTGCACTATTGGCTTTCTCTGCCTGAGTTTGCTCCCTCTGCTTTTTATCTTGCACAGGTGTTACCTCCACTATACCTCTACATTTTTAACTCACCTTAGTGTCTGCTTTCAGGAGGACCAGGACTCACAGAAAAAATTGAATGTCTGTGTGTGTTATTTATTTAAGTGGAGGGCCCACCTCAGAAGTCTTGCAATCTGATCATTTTCCATATGTTGCCATGGGAGTTGTACTACTGTTACCCAGCCTGCTCTGCTTTTCTTTTTCCTTATCCTATTAAGGCTTACAGTAAAATGAATTTAAGGTTATTAAAAATACATTTTTATTATAAATAAATAGATCCTTTTTATTATAGCCTTCCCTGGCTTGACATGAGATCCCATAAAATAAAAGGCTAATATGCAAATAGACTGAATGATGGAGCAACCAAACAACTGGTAGCTATGACATGTGTTGACCACCAGGGGTCATGCGTGGAACATGGCAGGTGTTGGCAGCAGGTGGCAGAGTGCAGAACATGGTGGGCGTCTGCCATGGTGAGATGGTGGAGAAGGTGAGCAGAGGCACCAGACCAAGGTGGGGCACCGATGACTGTCATCAGGCAAGCCTCTGGTGGTTACTGAAAATTCTTTGCTTTCATGTGTCACGGTCCCACCTGGCGCTCACATCTGCTGCTGGTGTTGGCCCTGCTCACACCCACTGCTAGTGCCCAATGCCGGCCCCGATTGCTCAGTGCCGTTAGTGGCTGTGAGTAGCGGCTGCCAGTGCCGATTGCCCCTAAGGGCTTCCCCCCCTGTCAGGAGATGTGAGCAAGGCTGGCACCATCAGTGCATGGGAACAGTGGCAACGGGAACGGGGCTACCAGCAGAGAATGGGCCGAGACCTACCCTGTGCCCACTGCAGCCTTGCAGCCCACAATTCCTTTCAAGGTGCACAAATTTATGCACTGGGCCTCTAGTATTTTATATTTATAGAATAGAAAAAGAATACAAATGTTTACTATTATCTCTTTAACCCATTCACAGTTTACCAAACAGACTCATTTTCCCATAGTTGATTACAACTTGGATATTGGTTTGGCAGTACTAATTAGTCTATTCCTGTTTATGCTTTTTGGCTTTAAGAAATCTGTGAGTGGTTTCTGACTCATTTAGAGGTAACATTTTCCATCTTCAGTGTGTTCCTACTTTACAAAACACTAAAATTGAAGTATTCAGATACCAATAATTAAGTATGTCTTTGTGGATTGTGTAGAAAATTTATAAAGAAGACTAAAGAATGCATGTTTAAAGTATAAAAATAAGAATTGTTTTAAAAGCCTGATGTATTTTGGTAACACTTTTTACAAATGCAATTTTAATATGTTTGTTTTTATATTAAAATATTCCTTTAGTAAAAATTTAATAAATGGTCTTTCTGGGTACACTCTTTCAGTTTAGCTGTGGTAATTAAAACACCAAAACATTTGGTTAAAACACCAAAACATTTCTAGCTACTCCTCTAAATCAAACAATTCAAATCACTGAAGTTTGTAGTAGAACAATCATATTTCTTTGGTCTAAAGCTTTTCTCCAATTACAGGTACTCAGCTTGCTAATAAGAAAATTGGAGACATTTATGAAAACCATGTGGTTTTTGTTGTGATTATGATCATTTACATTTCAAGTTTTACCATGTATTAATCTGCATACTGACTTTTGTGCTCTGTGGTTAGCATCAGATATTTGTCACCAGTACTCATATAAAATAGACTACTGTGGTGATACTTTTCTGAGTTCACTGTTTATTTTTTTGTGTCAACAGAAACCACAAAGCTACTAAGTGTCACCTAACTGCTGAGTTGCAGCAAATTTTTGTTGACAGTTACACTTACTTTTGCCTTAGTCTAGTCGATTTTTAGCATATACTAGTAGCTCTGTGCACGAATCCATGTGCCAGTAGCTTGCTGCCCCCCTCCAGTAGCTCTCTGCCTGCTGCCCACCTCCTGTAGCTCCTTTTGCCCCCTACCCCCTCCTCAGAGCTTGCTGCCCTGTCCCTTCCTGTAGCTTGCTGCCTCACACTCCTGCTAATCCGTGATCTGGTCGTTATGTGATCAGTTGTTCTGCTTCACTGTGTAATGACCATTTGCATATTACATCTTTATTATATAGGATATTCCAAGTCCAGTTCCTGGAAGAAAAATGCCTGAAATATAACAGGCACCTTTTTTTGAAGTTGTAAATGTTGAATTTCATTTCAGTATAATAAAGACAAAAATAAAAACATAGGAACTGTCACCTTGCATACATAGGAATTTTAACATAAAAGAGTTAAACTTACTTTGTTAACATTTTATTTATTGCATATAACTTAAAAAAATACAGGACATCAGAAATGTATGGGATACATATATATTTTTAAAAGTAAGAATATTTTTATTGGAGGAGTTAATTCTGCATCCCAAGGTATTAGTAAGTAAACAGAAATTTAAGAAATCCCTAGATAAGAATGAGGAAATAAAGAATGCTAGTAGCTAGAAATGTAGTAGAGCCATAGTAGGAAACATAGTAAAGTCATTGCTCACACTGGACTTATATTCTGATGGAGGAGACAATGAGCAATAAATATATGATTTCATGTCAGAGAGTGATAGGAGCTATTATTAATAAGTTATGTACTCAGGCAAAGAGGAAGTATTTCAAATGCCAAGTAAAACAAAGTAAAACAAAAGACAGGATGCTCCTGAAGAAATGTCTGATTCCAGCTCTTGGGCAGTAATAGTACAAAATAACATTAGAATACTTTCTTATACCAGAAGGGGAGTTATCAAAAACTGCACAATGTTATAGCAAAATGACTCTGAATTGAACTTGAAGAAACTCTTATCAACCCAGATTCAAACAAAAGAGCCACAACAAAAGTTATTGGAATAAACAGGCTTATTATAAGACTGAATTTACATGAATGTGGAAAAGCTGGACAAAAGCCAGATGATTATATCACTAATGTTTTCAGTCTGAAGCCTGAAATGGCTTGAATGGTAAGAATTCTAAAGTGTTTGGAGAGCTGTCAGTCATGTCTATGAAGCAATTGAATCTGTTCACAGCAAACTCCTGAGAATAATGGCACCTGCTTCTGCTTCCAATTTTCAAATTTTTCAAGTTCCTGTCATTAATAAACTGACCGAAACCAAATAGAAAAGGCAATTATGGGATAGGTAGTTTTCAGACTTAGAAGATGTGGCATAGGCCCTAACTGGTTTGGCTCAGTGGATGGAGCGTCGGCCTGCGACTGAAGGGTCACAGGTTCTGTTCCGGTCAAGGGCATGTACCTTGGTTGCGGGCACATCCCAGTAGGGGCTGTGCAAAGGCAGCTGATCGATGTTTCTCTCTCATCGATGTTTCTGACTCTCTATCCCTCTCCCTTCCTCCCTGTAAAAAAGTCAATTAAAAAATATATATATATAAAAGAAGATGTGGCATGGAGTTCTGGGTAAATACCACTTCCCACGGTACTAATATGGACAATTTGAATACGAATAAGGACAACTGCAATTGATTAAAATATATAAACTATGATTAAGTCCATAAATTAATAATGATCCTAAATCAGACATATTGCAAAAACAGCTTCAATTATTCTCTTGCTGCTCCTTACTATGTGACTGTAGTTCTTCCTAAAATCCAGCATCCATTTATGATAAATACTCTCAGAAAAGTGGTAATAGAGAACATATCTCAATATAATAAAGGCAATATTGTGGGGCATTCATTGAACTTACGTACCTTATTAGTTTCATGTAATCTCAGAGATAACTGTCTTTTGTTACCCATTGTCCAGTGTCTTGCAAATTGTTGTTTCATATATTTTGTATTTTAAGCAGAAAGGTAATCTGATATTTGTTTCTCCCTCTTGGCCACAAGCAGAAATGCTTTATTGTATTAAACTATAGAATCTGTAAAGTAAAGTGTGGGGGATGTTACTCAATAATAACTAACTGAGATAAATAACATCCTGATACCTATTTCAGGATGCTAGTGAACCCATTATTTTGAAATTTAATTTGTAAAAGGGGAGCAAATCAAGCATTTATCCTGGATTTCCAATATAAACTCTATTTTTGAGTAACACAGATATTGATGAGGGAACATTTCTTTCTCTCTCTTTTAATCTTTATTGATGTCCTCCTTTTTCCCTTCATTGTCCCCCTCCACCCAGTTCCCACACATCCTAGGTTTCCACCACCCTATTGCCTGTGTCCATAAGTAAGATCTTTGGTTGATTATCTTCTTATCCCCTCTTTCCTCTGAGATTCATCAGTCTGTTCCATGTTTCCATGCTTCTGATTCTATTTTATTCACCAGGTTATTTTGTTAATTAGATTTCTTACTTGTTTATTTTTATTTTTATATGCAATTGTTGATAAACATGTATTTATTGTCATTTTATTGTTTATATTTTTTATCTTTTTCTTCTTCTTCCTCTTCTTAAAGAATACCCTTCAACATTTCATGTAATATTGGTTTTGTGGTGATGAACTCCTTTAGCTTTTTCTTGTCTGCAAAGCTCTTTATCTGATCCTCAATTCTAAATAAGAGCTTTGCTGGGTTGAGTAATCTTGGTTGTAGGTCCTTGTTATTCATCACTTTGAATATTTCTTATTGTTCCCTTCTGGCCTGCACAGTTTCTGTTGAGAAATCAGCTGACAGTTGTAGGGGCACTCTCTTGTAGGTAATTAACTGCTTTTCTCTTGCTGCTTTTAAGATTCTCTCTTTGTCTTTTACTTTTGGCGTTTTAATTATAAATGATGCGATCTAAGATGGTCTTCTTTGGGTTCCTCTTCTGAGCTTCCTGGACTTAATAAGTCTATTTCTTTCACCATGTAGGAGAATTTTTCTGTCAATATTTCTTCACATAGGTTTTCAATATCGTGCCTTCTCTCTTCTTCTGGCCCCCATTATGCAAATATTGGCATGCTTGAAGTTGTTTCATAGGCTCCTTACATATCTTTATATTTTTAGATTATTATTATTATTATTATTATTATTATTGCTCTTCTGATTGCTTCTTTATGTTTCAAATTGTTTTTATTCTCAGAATTCCCTACTCCACTGTTGAATCCTTGTCAATTATTCTTTATTTCAGTTAGTATATGCTTAATTTCTGACTGGTCCTTTTTCATGTCTTTCAAATTCTCACTAAGACTTGAACTAAGTTCCTTAGAGTTCTCATTAACATCCTTGAACAATCTTATAACCATTGTTTTGAACTCTATCCAGTAGTTTGCTTGTTTCCATTTTTTTCATTTGTGACATGTTTCTTAGTCTCTGCATTTTGGTTGCTTCCTTGTGTTTATTTCTATGTATTAGGTAGAGCAGTTATGTCTCCTGGAATTGGTAGAGTGGCCTTGTGTAATAGGTGTCCTGTAGGGTCCAGTGTCTCAGCCTCCCCAGTCACCTGAGCTGGGCATTCTGGGTGCACCCCTATGTGGACTGTGTGCATAGTCTTATAGTTGAGCCTTAATTGCTTTAGGCATCACTGGGAGAATTGCCCTCTAGGCCATTTGGATGTAAGGGCCAGCTGCAACTATACTGGGAGAGCTGTGCAGGAAACACCCCTATGGAGCAGGACTTGCTTCGGTGGGGCTTTGGTGCTCACTGAGTCTGCCCCTTCAGTGTGCCACTCATGGATGTGTAAAGTTGTAATCTGGTATGGTCTGAAACTGTCCACTGAATGCACTGGCTCTACTGCCTCTAAGATGGTGCAAAGTCAGCCCCTGCCCAGGGCCACCTGGCAGGAGCTACAGAGCAATCTGCAGATGGCAGCTATTTGCATTGGGCTTGGAGGTGCCCAAGCCAGGCCCAGCTGTTAAGTGAGGCAGGCTGGTGCTAGTTTTGGGTCTTGGCACTTAAAAAAATAAGTATTTTATTGATTTTTTTACAGAGAGAAAGGGAGAGAGATAGAGAGTTAGAAACATCAATCAGCTGACTCCTGCACACTCCTTTCTGGGGATGTGCCTGCAACCAAGGTACATGCTCTTGACCAGAATTGAACCTGGGAGCCTTCATTCTGCAGGCTGACACTCTATCCACTGAGCCAAACTGGTTAGGGCAGGTCTTTGGCCTTTTATTGATAGATTTGGGTAGGCAGACTCCAGCTACTGCTTGTCTGAGAGATTTTAGGAAAGTCTGTTGCCTGATCCAGGACAGGTCATTTATATGGAAAAACAGCTTCAAACAGCTTGGGTGGGTCTGTAAATTGAATGGGGTGACATCTCAGGGAATTATCAGGATGTAGCAAACACTATGTTCCAGGCTGATGGAGACTCAGTTATAGCTGCCAGTCAGCCCTGCAACAGTCAGGTTTCAGCACAGGAACAGTGACCCCTGTAAGCTCTCTCATCTGGGAGAAAGCTGCAGCAAAGTTTATGACCCGAAGTCAGACAATCCAGTTCCTACCCATATGTGCCTGGGTCCTCCAAAGCTTTCCAGTGCTGGAACTTAGAAGGATCAAGTCTGAGTAAGTTCATATATCACCCCTTTAGAAGGAACACCGGGTCTCCAGTAGCTTCCCTATCACTTAGTCACAATCCCTGCTGTTTTTTCTTTATAACCAATAGTTACAAGGACTTCTCTTTGCAGTTCTGGAACCCTGTGTTAGGAGGAGGGGTTTTGGGACCCCTAGCTTCTCATGGGTGGCTTATGAAGAGCCACTCTCCCTCTTGATTAAATAACAGCACATGTGGGTGTTGATCAACCCAGTCAAAGCCTCCACCCCTCCTTCCAGTCTCAATGGGCTTTCTTCTTTACTTCTCTAGTTGTAGGACTTCCATTAAGACAGACTTCAGGCTGTTCTGAATGATGGTTGTTCTGTATTTTAATTGTAATTTTGATGTGGTTTTGGGAGTTGGCATGTACTGGTGTTTACCTATGCTGCCATCTTAGTTCTCCTCAGGCACATTTCTCTTTATAGATATACTCCAGTTAATAAATTAAGATAGTACACTAGAGGTGGAATTTATTATTTTGCAACTCCTTATGGGTCTAGGCCTGTGGTCATCAAACTGTGGCTTGGGAGCCACATGCGGTTCTTTGGCTCCTTGAGTGTGGCTCTTCCACCAAGTACCAAGGCCTGGGTGAGTCTATTTTGAAGAAGTGGCATTAGAAGAAGTTTAAGTTTAAAAAATTTGTCTCTCAAAAGAAATTTCAATTATTGTACTGTTGATATTTAGCTCTGTTGACTAATGAGTTTGCCGACCACTGGTCTAGGCCATACTTACCTATGTCTGTCTACATCACAAAAGCAGTTAATGTATTTTCTGTTGGAAGAACACCACACTCTTTGTGAAGCAGTTTCAACAAGAAAACCTCATATAATCCAACCACCACTTCACAGGAGATGCAAAGACAGGCATAAAGTAGTAATAAAACTCACCAGCAAAATCTAAACTGTAGGAACTCTATGGACAAATAATGAAGCTATTTTCAATAAAGAGATTGCAAGAGGGATATAGGAGGACAGTGAAAGAGAGAAAACTTCTAGATTAAAAGATAAGTAAGAAATTTATAAAACAGTTATACATCTTATTAAATATTGATTACCCTTAGAAGAAATGACATTCATAAATAAATAGGTAATTTAAATCCTGACTGGATATTTGCTATATTAACAAATTTTTGCTTTTTCTTTTCCAGTTGTTTTGGGGGGTTAAGGAAGGAGTAAGAAAAGGTTTAATGAGTGAGAAGCCGCAAACTGAGAAGATTGAAGACTTAGTTGTACCTAAAATCCATCTTTAAAAAGTATAGAATTCAGGCTTCTTTTATGTCATGGGAAGGGGAAGTGGGAGGAGCAAGAGGTAATTGATTATCTGGGTGCCAGCAAGGGTCTCAGGAAGGCTGTGTTAGTTGACATGAGTGTGGTTACAAAGTTGTGCAAGCCTTTAATAAAAAACACATACTTCCCTTATTCTAAGCTGCAGGCTAATAACTTCTGTTTAGTCATCCATATAGATATGCTAATCATTAGAATTCATTTCCAGTTTTACTGAGAAATTATTGATATCTATCACTATGTCTATAAATTAAAGGTATGATGGTTTGATTTATATGTACAGACAGTCCCTAACTTACAGTTGTTTGACTTAGGAATTTCCAACTTTATGATGGTACATATGCAATGCATATTCACTAGAAACCATACTTCAAATTTTGAATTTTGGCCTTTTCCTGGGCTAGCAATATGTGGTAGCCCATATCTCTTGTGATGCTGGGCATCAACTGTAAGATGATTTTGGCTGGTGTAGGTGTTCTGAGCATATTTAAGCTAGGCTAGGTTAAGCTGTGATGTTCAGTAGGCTATGTATATTTTATGCATTTCGACTTACAATATTTTTAACTACCAATTGGTTTATCAGGACATAACCCCATCCTTAGTTGAGGAGCATTGATGCTCAAGCGGTTCAGCTAAAATTCATCTTCTCATATAGATACAATTAAAAAAAGAAAAAAGAAAAACATTTCCCCTTTTGATGAGAACTCTTAGGATTTACTCTCTTAATAACTTTCTTATGTATTATGCAGTAGTTATAGTCATCATATTGAACATTAAATCCCTAATACTAATTTATGTTATAACTGGAAGTTTGTATCTTTTGACCACTTTTCTAAAATTTTCCCTCCCTTTACCTCCTGCCTCTGGTAATCACAAGTTTGGCACCTTTTTCTGAGAGTTTTAAAAAACTTATTATTCTAGATCAGTGGTAGCAAACTCATTAGTCAACAGAGCCAAATATCAACAGTACAATGATTGAAATTTCTTTTGAGAGCCATTTTTTTAAGCTTAAACTTCTAATGCCACTTCTTTAAGATAGACTTGCCTAGGCCTTGGTATTTTGTGGAAGAGCCACACTCAAGGGGCCAAAGAGCCGCATGTGGCTCACAAGCCTCAGTTTGCCAAGATCATACAGTATATGTCTTTCTCTGGCTCACTTATTTCACGTACCATAATGCCTTCAAGGTCCACCCATGTTGTTGCATATGGTAGGATTTCCTCATTTTTATGAATGAATAATATTTCATTATATATATACCAGATGCCAGGTGCACTAAATTTGTGCACAGGGGACAAGGGATGTCCCTCAGCCCATCCTTCACCCTCTCCAATCTGGGACCCCTCAAGGAATGTCTGAATGCCTATTTAGGCCCTGGCCTAAACTTCTGTCTGCCAAGCCTGATCACCCCCTAAGCACTATTCTGCCAGACTAATTGATGTCTAATTGCTCCCCTGTCAGCCAGTTTGCCCCCAACTTCCCTCCTCTGCTGGCCTGGTCACCCCTACCTACCCTCCCCTGCTGGCCTGATCGCCCACAACTGCACTCCCTTGCAGGCCTGGAACCTTCTAATGGCCCTCCCCTGCTGGCCATCTTATAGTGGCCATCTTGTGTCCACATGGGGGCAGGATCTTTGGCCACCTGGGGGCAGCCCTCTTGTGTGTTGGAGTGATGGTCAATCTGCCAATTACTCTTTTATTAGATAGGACTAGAGGCCCAGTGCACAAATTCGTGCATGGGTGAGGTCTCTATCTGGGGTCCCTATCTGGGGGCCAACTGGCTGGGTGGGGTAAGGGACCCCAGGAGGTTGCCTGTGTGAGTGCAGTGACCACCAGGGAACAGTTCATGTATTGAGCATCTGTCCCCTGGTGGTCAGTGCATGTCATAGCAACCAGTTGTTTTGCCAGTTGATCGATTTGCATATTCACCCAGTGTATGAAATTTGTGCACGGGGGGATGGTGTGCCTCAGTCCAGCCTGTACTCTCTCAAATCTGGGACCCTTAGGGGGATGTCCAACTGCCAATGGATGTCCCTGTGGGATCAGGCCTAAACCAGCACTCGGACATCCCTCTTAAAATCTGGAACTGCTGACTCCTAACTGCTCACCTGCCTGCCTGCTTGATCATCCCTAACCACTCTTCATGCCAGCCTGCTCAACCCCAACTGCCCTCCCCAGCTGGATTCATGGTCCACAACTACCCTCCCTGGCTGGCCTCATGGTCCCCAACTGCCCACCCTGTCCGTAGCCCTCCATAGCCCAGGGTAGGGTGACAATGCAAGCATTTCTAATGAGCAGGTACTCTTTGCCCACTGCCCAGAGACCCTCCTTGGCTGGCGTGGAATGCTTGCCTTGCTGCCATGCTGACAAAGCAAGCATTCTGCCAGGCTGCTCACACTGCCTGTTCTCAGTGGCCCCTCCAAACCCTGGGACTGGGGGACTCCAGTGGGGCTGAGAGGACTGGGCATCACCATCTTGTAGCTATGGGCACTGCCATTTTGTGATGGAGTAATAGTTAATTTGCATATTACTCTTTTATTAGATAGGAGATATATATATATATATATATATATATATATATATATATATATATATGTAAATATTCTGTATGCTAAGTGTCTGGTCATCCAGTCAACCATTCAACCAATCAAAGCATAATATGCTAATGATATGCTAAGGAAGCTCAACTGCCCGCTACAATGTACACTGACCACCAAGGGGAAGACGCTCTGACTGGTAGGTTAGCTTGCTGCTGAGGTCTGGCTAATTGGGGCTGAGTGAGATGGGCCGGACACACCCTGGATCCCTCCCGCGATCCCTCCGCAGCCCTGATAGTGCACCGGTGGGGTCTCTTGGCCTGGCTTGTGCCCTCTTATAATCTAGGACCCCTCAGGGAATGTCAGAAAGTTGGTTTTGACCCGATCCTGCAGGCTACTCCCTCAGGAGGGTGTCAGATGCAGGACTCAGGGCTGGTAAGTGTTACTGTAGCAGTGTGAGCCTCTCCTGATAGGGACTGATTGGGTGTGAGCCCATGGCTGGAGCAGTGGGGCCAGGATGAGTGGGAGAGGCATGTAGGAGCTGCAGGAGGCATTGGACTGCAGGTTTCAGCCCAATCCTTGTAGGCCACCCAAAGGAACCTCTCTTGTGCACAAATTCGTGCACCAGGCCTCTAGTATATCAGGAACTATATATTTTTTCAGGTGTGACAATGATTTTATAACCAAAGAAGTATTTATCTTGAAAAGTTATATATGAAATATTTATAAATGAAGAGATATTATATCTGGGAAATATTTCAAAATAGTATGGGAGGGGAAAGTAAATGTGGATCTAGATAAAAGAATTTTGCCCATGAGCTTAATAACTGTATAAGCTGCTTTGTCTACTTACCTATATCTGACATTTTCTGTAATAAAATTAAAAAGAGAATAACATCGGGAAAGTGACAATGTAATAATGAGTACTGTTTTATTAGAGGTATCTTAGCAAGTGATTATTGAGAAGAGGCATATTGAAAATTACACAGCAAAGTGAGGATTGAAATAAGTCTGTAGGATTTTTCAGTTGGGAAGTAGTATGTGGAAGAAAAAGTTTGAGTGAATTAGCTGAAATGAGTAAGAGGAGACTGCGTTATTCTGTCCTGTAGCTTGCTCTAAAGGGAAGAGGAGAGAGAGTACCATCTCTCTTCCTTGAGTAGAGCAGGACACTATGCCTATCTGAAACAATACAGGATTTTTTGTCTTTGCTTGAAATTACCATCTGTTAGCTCCTGTCCCGGGCTCTCTTTTTCTGATCCTATTTCCTTTTGGCTTCAGATCATTTTTTCCCTGTCTAGCTGTCCTCATTGGCTCTTACAATTTCTTTAAAGAACTGCCGCTAAGTCCCATGTCACAAGCCAGGTGCCACATAGAGGGGATTGCCCAATTATGCTACCAGAGGCTTTTATTTCTTCTGATTTCATTCTTCACTTCTTTTTAAAAAAATATATTTTATTGATTTTTTACAGAGAGGAAGGAAGAGGAATAGAGAGTTAGAAACATCGATGAGAGAGAAACATCGATCAGCTGCCTCCTGCACACTCCCTACTGGGTATGTGCTCACAACCAAGATATATGCCCTTGACTGGAATCGAACCCAGGACCCTTGAGTCCGCAGGCAGATGCTCTGAGCCAAACTGGTCAGGGCTCATTCTTCCCTTTCCATTTTAAACTTAGCCTTTTCAACTGACCACCAGGTTAGCTTGCTGCTGAGGTCTGGCTAGATTTTCAACATTATGTGCTTATCCATCATCTTATTTACCTGTTTATCAAGAATTAGATCCTTTCGAGACACTGCCAAGAACTGCTTATCTCCACCCAGCCCCAGGAACCATGCTGTTTACTGAAGAGGTAGAGGCGAAGACCACACATTAGGTTGTTAACCTATGATCTGCATCACCTTCTTGGTACAGCCATGGCCATTTCATGTCCAGATTAAAATCTTCAATGACCAGCCAACCTGGCACTAGAGGAACATTAATCTAACAACTGGAATCTCTGTGCTCCTTAACCATGAACAGAGACCAGGGCAGAACTGCTGGCTCTGCATTCAGAGGCCCAACCCCTACAGCTCTGGAAGCTCTCAGAATTCTGTGCTTTATTCCAAAGCATCTGCTAACGCATTTTCCCAGCAGTTCAGGTCTGCTTCTTTCTAATGTTTTGTGTATCGTACGCTTAAACCACTTTTGCTGAATTATGAAATACTATGATGATTATCTTGAGAAAAGCAATTAGGCTCTAGTTTCAACTGCAAACTAAAGTAGCTTCTGCTCTTCATGAGATGCAATTTTTACTTGTTCACTCAGCCACAAGCCCTGCTGGCTTAATGGAAGTCCTACAACTGGAGAAGTAAAGAAGAAAGCACATTGAGATTGGAAGGAGGGATGGAGGCACTGAACAGGCTGGTCCGACACCCACATGTTCTGTTTTTTAATTCGGAGGGAGAGTGGCTCTTCATAAGCCACCCATGAGGAGTTAGGGGTCCCAAGCCCCCTCCCCCCAGCACAGGGTTCCAGAGATGGGAAGAGAAGACCCTGTAACTACAGGCTGGAAGACAAATCCTGGTCATTCAGAAGTTGGCATTTTGCAGATATTTTCTCAAAAATGAATGAAAGAAGCTTTTCACTTCAAGGAAATCAACTGGTAGTATTTGTGCCAATGATAACTTTAAAGTGTACAAGCAAGGGAGAGCACCTTATCCATGTGGAGTTTGTTTTAATTTTTTTTCTACTTAACTTTCTTTCAATTATCCAAATTGAAGGCCAGAAAACAACTGCCTTCAGTTAAGTGATTCTTCCCATATGATATTCAGTATTTGAGACAATTCATTTGTGTAAATTATATACCATTTGTGGTGAAGGAACTATTTCCTGTAAAATAGGATTTCAGTGCCAAGAACTGTCCTTTTAAAAAGTAACTTAGCGATTTCATTATCTTACCAGCAAGGGGCAGCAAACAACAATGTTTATTTGAAAAACTAAGCTGTTACCTTAAGTTAGTTTAGAACTTGTCCTCTTATTATTTTGTTTAATGAATACATCTCTGACCCCTTTCCCACTCCTCCTAGCGATGCTAAGCTACAAGGACAGAATGAGAGGGACATCCAAAAGAGAAAAGAGTAAATTGTAACATTTAAAATATAATTTTAAGAAAAGGATAATATCTGCAAGTCCTTTGTGTTGACATGCGGTAAGTCTCTTAAAATTTCTAAGTTGAGTCCTTGTAACTACCACTAATTAAGTATATCCACAGAAATTAGTCACAGTACATTAATGAGAAGGAAAAGCTAAAGGTACTATCTTGTCATAAGTCTACATTTCTCACAAAATACAGGTTTCTCATCTGGACTTTCATCACCTAGTTTATTTATTTACCAGGAGCCCAGTGCACAATTCGAAATCGCATGGCACCCCCCACCTTCAAGTCATTGGTCCTTCCCTGCCTCGCTCCCTGGGCCCCACAGCAGTTGCGGCCGCTGCTGATCAGGCCCTCCCCCAGTGCAGGCCCGAGGAAGCCCCTGTCACTCCACCCCTGATGCTGCACACACAACCTCCTTCTGTCCTGTTAACCTCTTATGGCGTCCCGGTTAATTAGCATATTTCTCCATTGTATGTATAGATTTCATTTTAATAAGTATATTTTTGAGCAGGTACCACAAGTCAGAAGCCATACATATTGCAACTGCACACCCTAAAATAGAAAATTATGTACTGGAGACAAATTATTAAATATCCAAATCTTCTTCTTCTTCTTCTTCTTCTTCTTCTTCTTCTTCTTCTTCTTCTCCTTCTCCTTCTCCTTCTCCTTCCCCTTTCCCTTCCCCTTCCCCTTCCCCTTCCTCTTCCTCTTCTCCTTCTTCTTCCTCTTCTCCTTCTTCTCTTCTCTCTCCTCTTCTCCTTCTTCTCTCCTCCTCCTCCTCCTCCTTCTTCTTCTTCTTCTTCTTCTTCTTCTTCTTCTTCTTCTTCTTCTTCTTCTTCTTCTTCTTCTTCTTCTTCTTCTTCTTCTTCTTCTTCTTCTTCATCTTGGAGAAAGTTATCCAAACTAAAAGAAGAGCAAGGATAGAATAGAAGAAATTCTGCACAAGCATGCAGAGAACAAGATGCTAGTGAAGGCATGAAAACATATCAAGTCCTAGCACTGATGGTTTTTCTATAGAAACTTCTTTTAAATTTTTCACTGTTTTTTTCCAATCACAAATGATGGTGTGAAAAAATATAGCTGTTTTTATTATAACTGGATGAAATGTCTGTCTTAAGATTCTACTCTGCCTAAAAAATAGAGCTTAATTATTTCCAATAAACTTCCTTGTTGTGGGGATTTCTGAGTATTTCATGTCGTTTTCAAATTCAGAATCTGCTCTCAACACTGTTTCTTTCTAGGTTTGGAAAAGTACATCTACTACTGATGTTTGCTCTGTCTCATTGCTGTGTTGTCATCTTTGGGATCTAATTCATTTGACATTGCACTCATGTGTTCCGTTTCCATGCTGCCATCAACATCAAGATGTGATTTAATCAAGATGTGATCTGCTATCTGACTTCTTGTGCTCCTAAGGGGCCTTGCAGGGCAGTTGGCTCTCTCTTACTCACCTGTGATCTCTCTCATGCTCTCTCTCTCTTCTCTTTCTCTCTCTCTCTCTCTCTCTCTCTCTCTCTCTCTCCCTCTCTCTCAACTTCTGCTTCTTATTTGGGATTTTTGAGGAGCACTCTCATGTCACCACAGGCCATAGGATGCTCACTGGGCCCATTTATGCCCCCCTATCCTATGTAACTATATTTAACATACTGCAACTGCACACTCTACAATAGAAAGTTCTGTGGGAACTGTTAGATCAGGATCTCAGAAGGAAAGCAAACTCAGAATCCTTCACTTTCAGAGTCCCCTAAAGAAATTCTTGGTTTTCTATTACCCACAAAGATACTTTGCAACTTAACCATTGGAGGGACTGAATGAGACAAATACCTTTTAAAATTTCTTCTGTTATACTTGTGTCATGGCTTCTGAACTTGAATATTCATCATTTATTCCAGACAAATTTCCTTGAATGAGGGAGGCTCAATTAATAAAAAATCCCTGCGGGTAAAGTATCTAATGTCTCACATAATGACCCATATGCTCAACTACACTGTTATTTAAAATCACACCCAAACCAACATAAAACTTCTACCTCAAGAATATCTTTTTCCTTTTAATGCTAAGCTCCTCAAAAGAAGTGTCCACTTCTCAATCACCTAACAACTAACATAGTTCACAGTCATATAGCATCTATGCAACAGAAAAAAATACTTTGAGATTTTATGAGCATTTGCATTTCAAGTTCACTAATGTACATCTATATTGGAATTATTCAACATAAACAAAAGTTAACTATGTTTTCTGCCATTAAAGATTTTTTTCCAGAAAAAGAAGAGAATCCGATCTGGTTCGTGCAGACATGTCAAGCCATGTGCTGGAAAACAGGCCACGAAGAAAACAGGAGTCCTCTTTACAGAGGGAAGAGGAAGTTAAGGTGAGAGGCTGTTACAGCCATTGAGCTTGTTGTAAACACAGTTCTTCCTGTAAGGCTTTTGTAACTGACTTAAAGTGTGAGAGCTCCTCCAAGGGCCCTCCCAATTCCTAACTAGGTTATATCTCTTACACATTTTGATAGAATACAGGGTGTTTATTTCCAGAATTCCAATAATTTCTGTGAGTTTTAAGTTAGCCAGCAGAGGGCAGCAAATAGTAGTGCAAAACCTCAAGCTTGTGGTAGCAGCTGATTATGAATAAAGCATGAGTGCTAGGTCACATTAAATTCTATACATAAAGATTTTCTTGACACAACTCTATGTCAAGAGAGCCACCATCTTGGTTCTCTCCCGAAAATCACTTATTTTTATTTTTGAAGTGGCACCAAAATTTTCTTCTCCTTGTCCTTGTCCTTCTCTTTTGATTTTTGATGCCACTTCAAAAATAAAAATAAGTGATTTTTGGGAAAGAACCAAGATGGTGGCATAGATAAACTTTGGTACTAACTGCCACCTACAACCACATCAAAATTACAACTAAAATACAGAACATTATTATTCAAAACTGCTTGAAAGCTGTCTGAATGAGTCCTGTAACTAGAGAAATAAGAATAAAATACATCAAGACTGGTAGAAGCAGCTGGCCCAACACGCATGTGTGGTGTGTTTTTAATCGAGAGGGATGTCTTCATTGTGGAGCCCTTCCATGAGAAGCAAGGGGTCCCAGCGCCACACCAGACCCCTAGTGTAGTGTTCCAGAGTTGGGAAGAGAAGTCCTCATAACTTCAGGCTGTAAAAACCAGTGGGGATTGTGGCTGAGTGACACAGAGGCTGCTAGAGATTCCAGAAATCCCTCTTAAAGGACCAGCACATGAACTTACATGATTCCACTCCCTCTGAGCTCCAGTGCTAGGTGGCAGCAGGACAGAGTAATTGGGAAAACCAAAGACATACAGGGAAGAACTAGATTGTCTGCCATTGGGATATGAACTTGGGGGCGGCTTTCTGACAGATGGGGGTATTTGCAGGGGTCATTGTTCCTGTGCTAAGACCTTCCCCCATTGCACAGCTGTCTGGCAGCCATACCTGAGTATTCATCAGCATGGCTTACTCTGTTTGTTCCATCCTGGTGATTCCCTGTCCCATCCAATTTGCAGTCCCACCTAAGCTGTTTGAAGCAGCTTTTACATATGAATGGCTTGTCCTGCATCAGGTTAAAGACTTTCCTAAACTCTCTTAAACCAACAGCAGCTGGAGTCAGTGTGCCCCATATCAATCAATAAAAGGCCCAAGACTCAGCACAAGAACCAGCCTGACTTGCTTCTCAGCTTGGCCACACCTTCCAAGCCCAACATAAATAGCAGGGATTTTCAGATCACTCAGTAGCTCCTGCCAGGTGGCCCCAGGCAGTGGCTGACTTTGAACCTCCCAGGATGCCCCAGAGCCAGTTCACCCAGTGGACAGTTTCAGAACATACCAGGTTACAACTCTATATATCCACAAGCAACACACTGAAGGGGCAGACTCTGAGCACCAAAGCCACAATGAAGCAAGTCCTGCTCCATAGGGGTGTCTCCTGCACAGCAGCTATCCCACTGTAGTTGCATCTTGTATTCACAGCCAATTGGCCTGGGAGTCAATTCCTCCCAGTGATGCCAAGAGCAATCAAGGTTCAACTCCAACAACACTGTTGTGTACCTAGAATGCCCAGTTCAGGTGACTGGGGAGGCTAAGCCACTGGACCCTACAGGACACCTACTACACAAGACCACTCTACCAATTCCAAAAGACATAGTAGGTGCTGCTTCCTTAAGAGAGTTTAGAAAAGTCTGAAGCCTGATCCAGTACAGGCCATTCATATGGAATACATAGAAACAAACACAAGAAAGCAGCCAAAATGTGGATACAAAGAAACATGTGTCCCTTGGCCTGGTTGGCACCCTCTCACAACTCAGGATCCCTCAGCAGATGTCAGAGAGCTGGTTTTGGCCTGGTCCCACAGGCCAGGCTGAGGGACCCCACTGGTGGACAAATTCATGCACCAGGCCTCTAGTTAGAGTTATATTAGCATAAGTATGGCAAGTAGAATAGATAGTATGTAAACTTTTAGATTGATAGGAAAAAATATAATAGAAAATAAAATTAAGCTTAACACAAAAACTCATTTCTAAACATCAGCATAAATGAAAACATGAGATAAAATTTAACTTTTAGCCCTGGCTGGTTTGGCTCAGTTGGCTGGAATGTCGTCTCACATACTGAAAGATTATAGGTTCGATTCTGAATCAGGCACATAAATAGGCTGCAGGTTTGACCCTCCCCCCCCCCCCCCCAGTTGGGGCACATATGGAAGGCAACCAATTGATGTTTTTTCTCATACCAATTTCTCTTTTACACTTTTCTTTCTCCTCCCTCTAAAATCAATAAGCAAATCCTTGTGTGAAGATGAAAAACACACACACCTTTTATTCCCTTTTAAAAAACAATATGTAATTAGAACCTGAGTTTGTGGATGAAAGGAAAATCATGAAAGACAGGCTCTGTGGAGAACAACCTCTGTTTTGTAGCCAGAACTTTGTGTACTCTGTTCCTCAACCCGAGTCATTCTCAGGTTCTTGTTATAGAGTTGGGCAGCTTTAAAGAGTTGACATGTCTATGTTTGTTTAACTTAATAGTACTTGAGCCACAATTATTTAGGATGGTGAGGTAAGTGTGGGCCCCAATTACTTATTAACTCTTTTTTTATATTTTAATCTTTATTGTTCAGTTTATTAATTACATTGTTCTCCCTTTTTTCCCTCTATAGCTCCCCTCCACCCGGTACCGATCCCATCTTCTGCCCTTACCTCCCCTCAACTGTCCTCTCCCATAGGTGTATGATTTTTGTCCCGTCTCTTGCTGTACCTCCCACACCCCTTTTCTCCCCAGTTGGTCCATTCCCTCTCTATGCCCATGATTCTGTTATATTCACCAGTTTATCCTGTTCATCAGATTTTAATTCACTTGATTTTTATATTCATTTGTTGATAGCTGTATATTTGTTGTTCATAAATTTTGTTTTTACCTTTTTCTTCTTCCTCTTCTTAAAGAATATCTTTCAGCATTTCATATCATATTGGTTTGGTGGTGATGAACTCCTTTAGCTTTTTCTTATCTGCGAAGCACTTTATCTGACCTTCAATTCTGAATGATAGCTTTGCTAGGTAGAGTAATCTTGGTAGTAGATTCTTGCTATTCATCACTTTGAATATTTCTTGCCACTCCCATCTAGCCTGCATCGTTTCTGTTGAGAAATCTACTGACAATCATATGGGTGCTCCCTTATAGGTAACTAATTGTTTTTCTCTTGCTACTTTTAATATTTTCTTTTTGTCTTTTGCTCTTGGCATTTGAATTATAATGTGTCTTGGTGTGGTCCTCTTTGGATTTCTATAGTTTGGGATTCTGTGCGCTTCTTGGGCTCGTAAGTGAATTTCTTTCACCAGGTGTGGGAAGTTTTCGGTCACTCTTTCTTCAAATAGGTTTTCATTATCTTGCTCTCTCTCTTTTTCTGGCACTCCTATAATTTGGATGTTGGTATGCTTGAGGTTGCCCCTTACACTATCTTCAAGTTTTTGGATTCTTTTGGCTTCTTGCTTTTCCAGCTGAGTGGATTTTGCCTCTTTGTATTTCAAATCTTTGACTTGGTTCTTCCTGTCCTCTAGACTGCTTTTAGGTCTTTGTATAATATTTTTTTATTTCAGTCAGTGTGTGCTTAATTTCTAGTTGGTTCTTTTTCATATCCTCATAGGTCTCGTTCATTTCCTCATAGGTCTTGTTTATTTCCTTGAAGGTCTCATTAAGTTCGTTGGCCTTTTCTAAGAGCCTCTCAAAAAACCTTATAACCGTGGTTTTGAACTCTATGTCCAGTCATTTTTACCCCCTCCATTTCTTTCACACCTGATTTCTTTCCATTTCTCTGCATTGTGGCTGCTTTCCTGAGTTGGTCAATTAGCTTTGTGTGATAGATGTCCTCTAAGAGACAGTGGCTCAGCCTCACCAGTTACCTGAGGTGGATATTCCTGCTGCGGTGCTTTATGGGTTGCACAGTCTTGTTGAAGTTAAGCCTAGATTATTGTTGTTAACACTACGAGGGTTTGACCTCTAGGCCAACTGCCTGTGAGGATCAGCTGTGCTCAGGTTGGGTGGGTGAAGTCTCTGGGCTGAGCAGACAGCCTTGATTTCTGTCAGCTCCACCCTATGCAGCACCTGGGTCTCTGTGCATAGTGGTAATGGCTGCACACACCTCTGAGAGAAAGCTGCCACCGAGCTCTACCCTCTGCCGGACAATTCAGCCTCTCCCCAAATGACTCTACAGACCCAAAGTCTCACCCAGGGTTGTAAAACAATGCAGTCCAATGGTTTTCCTTCCTCCCGAATGAGAGAGCAAGTAACGAGTCCTCTGTGCACTTGCGTGCCCTCTCTGCAAACTCGCAGATCTCTGCAGCGTCCGAGTTTCAGCGTGCTTTCTTACTGTCCAGTTTCACCTTGTAGGAGTGTGGGTTCCCGGGACCTCGCCTGGAACTGGGGAATCAGTGCAGTGGGAGGCCTTTGTCTCCCTCCTGGTTTGAGAAAACCAGCCAGGTATCCAGCTGCCTGCCCTATCCGCTCGCACACAAGGCTCCACACCTCTGACTCTGCGTGTATCCTCAACTTTGCCCTCCACAGCTCCTCTGAGTCACAGTGTCCTATCTTTACTTTTATTTGTGGAATTTTCACTCAATCAGCTTTCCAGTGATTCTGATTCTGGATGATGTTTGTTCTGTCGTTAAGTTGTAGTTTTGAAATTGTTGTGTGGGGCAGCAAGATAGGTGTTTACCTATGGCGCCATCTTGGTTCCTCTACTACTTATTAACTCTTTCAGATGCTTGCGCTAAGGGAAAATGTTAAGAAATGCTGTTTCTCCAGCTTTTGGAAATATTTCTAGACTTCTTCAGGAATTAAGAATTGTTCCTTTGTAGCTGAGAGATGTTCTGCATTTTCTACTTAACTGCAGAGATATTTCCTACTCAAAAGTGTTATGCTTTTTTTTTTTTTTATCCACATACATATTGTGGAACTGAGAGGACAAACCAGGGCAGGTGTATGAGAAGGAAGGATTTCAAAATAGGTGAGCTGAAAGCCAATGGCTGAATTTAAATATGATCAAGTTTATTTATTTAGATCTATTTTAGAATAGTAATAAAAATATTGTCTTCAGAAGAAATATTAAAAAATTTTATATAGTGCATAGAAGATTTATAATGTATAGCTACAGTTTATTGAAATGTATCATTATGTATAGATTTTTACAAAAATTAATGTTCTATGATTTTCATGTATCTCATTGCCAATAAGATATTCCTCAATCATTGAAAAACAAGGACTAATTTTATTTTATTTTTAAAAGCTTTTTAAAAAATAATTTTAAAAATTAAAGTTGACATATCATATTAGTTTCAGGTGTACACCCCATTAATTAGATATTACATAACTTACTAAATAATCATCCAATATATCTCACACCCATCTGACATTATACATAGCTATTAGAATATTACTCACTATATTCCTCATGCTATACTTTATATTCCTATGAACATTCTGTAGCTATCTATTTGTGCTTCTTAATCTGTTCACCTTTTCACCCAGCACACTAACCCCCTCCCATCTGGCAACCATGAAAATTTTCTTTTTTTTTTTCATGCTTGTTTATTTTGTGTGCTTTTTAGATTCAATGGTTGATATATATGTATTTATTGCCATTTTATTGTTCATATTTTTAATCTTTTTTTCCTCTTTTTTTTGGTAAATATCTTTCAATTGATTTCAGAGAGAAGAAGGGAGAATGAGAGAGCAGTAAAAACATCACTGATGAGAAATAATCATTGATTGGCTGCCTCTTGCACACCTTTTACTGGGGATCATGGCTGCAACCCAGCCATATACCCTGACCAGGAATTGAATTGTGATTTTCTTGTTCATGAGTCAATGCTCAGTCACAGAGCCACACTGGTTGCCTGATGCTTCTTCCTTTTCTTAAACAAGACCCTTTAATGTTTTATGTAACACTGTTTTTGGTGATGATGGACTCTTAGGGTTTTGCGTATCTGGGAAGCTCTTTATCTGTCTTTTGATTCTAGATGATTGCTCTGTAGGATTAGAATAATTTTGGTTGTAGGTCCTAGTTTTTCATCACTTGAATATTTCTTACCACTTGCTCCCAGCCTGCAAAGTTTTTGTTGAGAAATCAGCTCACAGTCTTATAGGAGCTCTTGTGTAAGCCACCAACTACTTTTACCTTGCTGCTTTTAAGATTCTCTCTTTGTTTTTAATCCTTGGCATTTTAATTATGATGTATCTTTGTATGGACATCTTTGGGTTCAGCATCTTTGGGGCTCTCTGCGCTTCCTTGACTTGCCTGTCTATTTCTTTCACCAAATTAAGGAAGTTTTCTGTCATTATATTTTCAAATAGGTTTTTAATTATTTCTTGCTCTCTCTTTTTCTTCTAGCACCCCCAACGATGTGAATGTTGGTAGACCTAAAATTGTCCCAGAGGCTCCTTACACTATCCTCATTTTCTTTTTATTATTATTTTTCTTTTTGCTGTTCTAATTGGGTATTTTATGCTTCCTTATATTCCAATTTGATTATAAGCTTCATCCATTCTACTTTTGATTTCTTGTAAATTATTCCTCATTTCAGTTAGTATATCCTTCATTTCTGACTGCTTCTTTTTTATGGGTTTCATGTCCTTTTTGTTTTTAATAAAACACATACTATTTTCTGATTACAATTCACATGTATTTCTTTTTTTATTAAATTTAGGAATAAAGATTAATAAACTATAGCTATATTTATGTTAGTAGGACATAGTAAAATGAATCAGGATCACTCATTATTCAAAAATATTTAAGATAGGTATGGAAGTAATGTAAACAAATAATCATGTGTTCTTTGAGTAGCCTTCATTATTATTTTTAGTTGCTATGAAACCAATGAATCACAAAGAACTTAGTGATATTAAAAACAAATGAAGAATTACAGAAAACAATATTCAGTTTTAAGAAGAAAGTAGAATTTAAAATGTGCTTTTTAATATGTTGTGCCTTTAAAGATCAAGGAAGTGGGAGAAAAAGAATAAAAGCAAAAAGAGCAGAGAAGACAAGAATGAGCAAGGCATATGTGAAGATAGTGATGAGAGGGACCAGATTGGAGAAGAGAGCATTGTTGGGGCTGGGGGTGGGGGGAGAAGGTGAGAAATAAGATCTTTCAAAAAATGGTATATTTTGTTATTAATATTAAGACCCTAAAGTCAGGCAAGAGAATTTGGATGTAATAGGGGGCCATTATTGAGTAGTTTCTTTAGATTTTAATATTCTTGTACATATTATAGTGCTTTTTCTTACACTTAGTGGAACTGAAAATTGTATCTCCTGACTTATTTTCATCAAGTGAGACTTCTAATTTCAAATAAAAGTTTCCTCTTTAGTACATAAAGGATTAAAATAGAGCCATAATCTTAAAACATAAGGGAAATAATCTCTGAATATTTTGATAGATGAAATTAATGCTGCAATAATTGCAGTTATAATTTTAATAGGGAAGAAAGATAGTATTGCACAGGGATGGAGGGATAGAACAAAGGAAGAGACTGGCAAGTGCCCCAAAGGGTGGCATTTCTGTAGCTGTTGGTAGGGTTGTTGGGAGTTACTGCTCACCAAGGATAGAATTTACAGGGAGAGACAGAAACAGGATGCCATTAAAACATGTTAAGTGCCATGTCACTCACTGGTGACTAACACTATACTTTCCTTCTGGAAGACAAAACACACTGGGCGCTTAATGTATTACAAGTTGATTCTCTTCAGATTCAGAGTTAAGCAACACATTATGCAGAATTCTAGGTTCCATTTTAAGTGCCCTCTGACTCACTCCAGAACTACCATACTGAATAATAACAATAAAAATGCTAATTTATTTTGGGTAGTTCTTTATTTTCATATATATATTGATTTCAGAGAGGGAGATGCAGGAAGAAAAAGATAGAAACATCAATGATGAGAGAGAATCTTTGATTGGCTGCCTCCTGTACACCACCCACTGGGGAATAAGCTCACAACCCAGGCATGTGCCCTGACCCAGAATCAAACTGTGACCTCCTGGTTCATAGGTTGATTCTCAATCACTGAGCCATACCAGCCATGCTCCTTTAATGTTTTTCAAAAGCATTTGCTTCATACCATTTTATCTCCTTACTCTTTGAACTTTAATCTGAAAAAAGCAGAATAGATAAAATTTGTTCAGCATTAAGTAAAGATTAGCAAAAATCAGGACTCTCATTTAGCCTTTTCTGATTTCAAATCTAGAAAGTTCTTCCTATTTGATGAAAAGCATTTATTATTTTCCTTAGCAAAGCTTAAATATTATGCTGAGTGAAAATAGATTTTAATAGTTATTTCTTCCTGAATGTTTATAATCCACTGATTAATGTTGTGACTTTTAATTTTTCATTAGGCACTTTTCATGTAGCAGCAAATATGTTTATAGATTCTGAACAACTCTACTAATGGAATGGTGAAGAAATTTAATTTTCAGTGTTAGAACTGTGTCCCATAAAACACTTAAACAGCTGACTGGGAGTTTTCTATGGTCTCTCGAAAAACTCTAAGCTCCATCTTACACTCTGCATATTACTCTTTTATTTTTTATTTTTAAAGAGATTGGATTTATTTTTTTTAATTTTTTTATTTTATTGATTTTTTACAGAGCGGAAGGGAGAGGGATAGAAAGTCAGAAACATCGATGAGAGAGAGACATCGATCAGCTGCCTCTTGCACGCCCCCTATCAGGGATGTGCCCGCAGCCAAGGTACATGCCCTTGCCGGAATCGAACCCGGGACCCTTCAGTCCGCAGTCCAACGCTCTATCCACTGAGCCAAACCGGTCTCGGCTGCATATTACTCTTTTATTAGGTAGGATAGAGGCCTGGTGCATGGGTGGAGGCTAGCTAACCTTTGCCCTGAAGGTTGTCCTGAATCAGGGTGGGGGTATGGGGTATGGGGTTAGAAAACTGGGAACCTGGCTGAAGATTCAGATTCTTGGGCACTACTCTGGACTTAGAGACTTAAAATCTTTGTAACCTGTCTTATTTTAACCAGTAAGCATCTCAGGTGATTCTTCAGGTGATTTTATAGTTTTAAAAATCTGAAATTTTAATTACTCCCCCCTTTTCCCATTGAAGAATTATTCTTCCATTCTTCCTCCATCTTAAAGTTCAACAGTATGCTGTGCTAAAGAGATCTTCCCCCCACCCACCAATCCAGTGCTTAATATCTGCAAAGTAGAACATACATACACAGAATTTTTATGATTTCTAACTTAACCAAGGAGTATAAATTCTTTGAAAATTTTTAACTTTTTCCAGGGGGATTTCAAGTACTCTCATGTTTTGCACAGAGAATATATCCTATATCAATAATCAAACATCTTATCTAATAATAGAGTAATATGCAAATTGACCATACCTCTGCTACATCCACCAGCCATGTCCACCAGCCAATCAGGAGCAAATATCCAAATAAACCCATCCAAGATGGCTGCCGGCAACAGAGAACAGGAGGGATGCTTGGGTTTCCCTGGTGATGGAGGAAGCCAAGCTTTCGCCTGCCCTTGCCAGTTCAGGCCTCCATTCTAGGATACAAAATTTCAATTGTAAAAGATACATAAATTCCAGATACCAGGGCCTCCACTTAGGTCACCAGGGGGTGTGGCCAGCCTGAAAAAAACCACAGGCTCCTTGCCCAGGTTACCCTGCACCCCAAGGGAACCACCACCCTGATCTGGGACACTCTTCAGGACAAACCAGCTGGCCCCTACCCATGAACCAGGCCTCTATCCTATCCAATAAAAGAGCAATATGCAGATTGACCATCACTCCAATACACAAGATTACTGCCCCCATGTGGTCAAAGATGGCTGTCCCATGTGGATACAAGATGGCCACTACAAGATGGCCAGCAGGAGAGGGCAGTTGGGAGGGACCAGGCCTGCAAGAGAGGGTAGTTGGGGGTGATCTAGCCTGCAGGGAAGGACAGTTGTGGGGGACCAGGCCTGCTGAGGAGGTAAGTTGGGGGGCAAACAGGCTGGCAGGGGAGCAGTTAGACATCAATCAGGTTGTCAGGGGAATGGTTAGGGTGTGATCATGCTGGCAGACAGACGTGGTTAGGGGCAATCAGGAAGGCAGACAGGCAAGCAGTTAAGAGCCAGCAGTCCTGGATTGTGAGAGGGATGTCTGAAAAGTCCAGTGATGGGAATGGTGGAACGACCAGAACAACTGGTATGATTGGTGGCTATGATGTGCACTGCAGCAGCCAACCAGCCCGATCCGGGCCCCAATCAGCCTGGCCCCAACTCCTGATTGGCTCCCAACACCCTGATTGTGGGCAGGACCAGCTGGCCAACCACACATGGCCTCTCCCCCCACCAGCAGGCAGGTCAGCCAGACCCTACCCATGCAGGAATTTGTGCACTGGGCTTCTAGTTTATTATAATGTTTGGAAATATTTCTTCCAACAGGTTCATCATTTTAACTAATGGGAGAAACCATATTGATTTACAAGACCAAAAAATGATCACAATATTGTAAGAATATGTTTTATTCATGAGAGAAATATTGACTGTCTTTAGAAATATTTTCTGACAAAACAAAAGTCTAAATATAATCATTGTAAGTTATTAGGAACATATTAGAAACATATTTTCTAAAACAAATTAAGCAGGCACATTTGAATTGAGCAGAATTATTTTTTGAAAAACTTTAGATAAGAAATAATCCTTCAAGTTTTCTTTCTACTAAACCTGATTCTCTGGCAATAAGTCAAATGGGGTCTTGTATAACTTTATGAGGAAACTGTTCACTCCTTGAAGTAGAGGAAACCATATCAGCACGAAACATATGACCACCCTCACTTTCATAACATTTGGTAGAACAAGTCAATACATTTCCTAGTAATGGGTTTCTAATTAATCTTCCATTTCTTTTTTTTTCAATTAAAAAATTTTAAAATTATTTAATTATCATTGACATAAAGTATTATATTAGTTTCAGGTGTACAATATAGTGATTAGTCATTATATAACTGGTGAGGTGATCACCCCAATAAGTTTAGAACCCACCAGATACCACACATAGTTACTATATTATTGATTATATTCCCTATGCTGTATTTTATATCTCCATGATTGTTTTTATTACTGGCAATTTGTTCATCTTTACTCTTTAAATTTGTGTTAAATTTATTGGGGTGACAGTGGCTAATAAAATTATATAGGTTTCAGGTGTATAACTGGCAATTTTTGTATCTTTAAAAAAACACACACCTCTTTATTGTTGAAAGTATTACATATGGCTCCCCTTCCTTCCACTGACCCCTTCTAGCCCACTCACAGCCTCAGACTTCCTCGTCCCCGGGCCTTCACCACCATATTAACTGAATCCATGGTTATGCATATATGCATGAATATTCTTTGCTTGATATCTTACCACCCGTCCCCTCCTTCTCTCTGAGATTCTGCAGTCTGTTCCATGCTTCTGTATCACTGGATCTATTTTGTTCAACAGTTTATTTTGTTCATTAGATTCCAAATATGAATAAGATCATGTGATACTTGTCTTTTTCTGACTGGCTTAATTCACTTATCACATCTCCATGTCCCTCCATGCTGTCTCAAAGGGTAAGAGACCCTTCTTTTTTACTCTTGTATAATATCTCATGCTCTATATGTACCATAGCTTTTTTTATCCACTCATCTGCTGATGAGCACTTGGGCTGTTTGCAGATTTTAACTATTGTACACAAAACTCCTGGATACAACGGGGCAAGTTTAAGATTGACCCTGTGCATGTGGGAATTATGCTTTGCTAACGGAATTTTTAAGTTTGGAACCTACATAACTGATATAATGAAAAATGTAGTAATGGGTCCCAAAGAAACTTTTCTTCACTTGTAAACAGGCACCCTAGAACACATGCACCCTAGAGCACATGTGGGGTTGGAGGGAGGGAGAAGATCAAATTCACCAGAATAGGGGAAGGAAGATTGGATATTCAAAATGAAAAAGGTCCTATATAAGGATTGATCCATCAAATGTCAGTATCTGGATAAACTGTGCTATGGATTTGACTTCATGGCTTTATTGGGAAACAAAACAAACTATTGAGATAGGCAATCCATAATCTTATACCATTTTCATAATAAATTCATGCACAAGTGGGGTCCCTTGGCATGGCCTGAGGAAATTGGGCTGAAACCAGCAGTCCAATGCCGCCTGCCACTCCTGCACATCTGGGCCCCTTTTTGCCTGCCATAGGCTCACACCATCAGTCCTGATTGGGAGACACTTGGGCTGCTGTGGCGTTCACCAGCCATGAACCCTGCATCTGACACCCATTCTGTGTGTGTGTGTGTGGGGGTGGTAAAGAGGGAGTAGGGGCCGCAGGTGGTTGGCTGCCCTGATCAAGGCCACTAGGCCAGCCAGCTAGGGAGATGATGGGCTGCAGGAGGTTGGCTGTGGAAGCACACTGACCACCAGGGAGCATCTCTTGCATTGAGGATCTGCCCCCTCATGGTTAGTGTGCATCATAGCGACTGGTCAACGGCTGTTCAGTCGCTTAGGCTTTTATATATATAGATTGTATTTCATAAGCAGTAGTGAATTTTCAAACGTAATTTATACTTAATCATAAAGTATTAGATGGGATTTAGTATCCAGTAGTTTGATTTCCTATCTTTAGTGTTTTTTCCCTGCCTTTTATACACCCTTCATTTGAAAATGTTTCGAAGAAGCAAAGCAAAAATAAAATCTCCATTTATTTTCTAGTGCTGTTATATTTAAAATTGTAGCAGGAAATTAACTTTCAATATCTAATATTTAATCATTTTCTATAATAGTTATATTTTCCTTCTCTACCTTATCAGTTAAGTTATATACATTACTATATCATTACATTTGTTATGAGTATGAAAAAATATATTTTGTAAAAATCCTTAACTTTTAGTAACTTGGAAACTTTTCATTGAAATTTTATTTCATTACATAAATCCTAAGTATTCAGGGAATAATATCATGTTATGTGTAATCTGCGTTTAGTAAAATTCAAAGAAAGTACAAATTGCACTTGGTCCTATATTACCTACTATTTAAATATATTAAAAAGAAGTCACTCATATTTGTTCATGAGTGTTGGCATGACCCTTACCTCCAGGACATGGGGGAAACACATGGGTAAAGTGATAACTACTGTAATGTGTCATGGTAACTTTGAATTAAAAAAAAGTCTATACATAAAGATATAATAAACTTGATTAATACCAGAGTTCTGAGGGGAGACTTAACTTCTTTGTCACTACATTTTCCTAGATTTGTGTTACAGTTCAACTCAGAGTAGAGGGTGGTATTTATATTTGGATGAGCACACCCTGCTTCAGATTTGTTCCTTTGGGTTTATGGGATGTGTCTCTTAGAGCTCTCCAAATTAAATGTTTAAATTTCTGAGGTGGGTTAAAAAATCAATTTAACAGATTATTTTAACTTTATCAAGGCCTTTCATGAATAAATCACAATCAAATTTTGGTGAGAAAGGGAAAGAGAAATAAGCAGAGAGTGACAGGGACTAGAGCAGGCTTTGAATTGTCAGCACAGCATACATTCCTGAGAGATAAAGAGAAGAGAACAGGACAACAGAGCTTTAGATAAACCTCATCTACTTGTTAATTTTGGTTGGCCAGACTGCTCATAGTGCCTGTGAGTTCTACACATGTCTTTATGTGTTTAACATACTCAAAACAGAAGTCATTTCAGAGAAGGCATGGTATTTTCTCTTGAGTTTCTCATTTCAGTTGAGGACAAGTTATCTGACTCATGTCTTTTCATCTGCCTGCCTGCTTATTAACATACTAGAGGTCAGGTGCACAAAATTCATGCACGGGGCAGGGGTTGTTTCTCAGCCCAGCCTGCACTTTCTCCCATCTGGGACCCTTAGAGGGATGTCTGACTGCCTGTTTAGGTACAATCCCATTGGGTCTAAACGGGCAGTTGGACAGCCCTGTCACAATCCAGGACTGCTGGATCCCAACTGCTTGCCTGCCTGCCTTCCTGATTGCTCCTAACTGCTTCTGCCTGCCAGCCTGATCACCCCCCAACCACTCCTCTGCCAGCCTGTGTGATGTCTAACTGCTTCCTTGGCAGCCTGTTTGCTCCTAACTGACCTCCCCTGCAGGCCTGGTCACCCCTAACTGCCCTCCCTTGCGGGCCTGGGTCCCCTCCATCTGCCCTTCCCTGCAGGCCCAATTGCCCCCAACTTCCCTCCTCTGCCAGCCTTGTCACCCCTAACTGCCCTCCCCTGCAAGCTTGATTGCCCCCAACTGCCCTACCTCGCAGGCCTGGTCCCTCCAAACTGTCCTCTCCTGCTGACCATCTTGTGGTGGCCATCTTGTGTCCACATGGGGGCAGCCATCTTGTGTGTTGGAGTAATGGTCAATTTGCTTATTGCTCTTTTATTAGATAGGATAAAGGCCCTGGTTCGTCGTTGGTGCCCAGCTGGTTTGCCCTGAAGAGTGTCCCAGATTAGGGTGGGGGTTCCCTTGTGGTATGGGATGGCCTGGGCAAGGGGCCTGTGGTGGTTTTCAGGCCAGCCATGCCTCTCAATGTCCCAAGTGGAGGTCCTGGTATCTGGGGTTTATTTATCTTCTATAATTGAAACTTTGTAGCCTTGAGTAGAGTCAGGCTTCTTTTCTGCTCCCTCCATGGCCACAATCATTTTTGTTGGGATTTATTTATCTTCTATAATTGAAACTTTCTAGCCTTGAATGGAGGCCTGGGCCAGCCAGGGTGTGCGGAAAGCTTGGCTTCCTCCATTGCTGGGGAAACCCAAGCCTTCTATTGCCCCATGGCCGTAGCCATCTTGGTTGGAGTTAATTTACATACTTGCTCCTGACTGGCTGGTGGGTGTGGGTTGTGGGTACAGCAGAGTGATGGTTAATTTGCATATCACTCTTTTATTGGATAGGACTAGAAGTCTCATGCACAAAAATCATGTATGGGTGGAGTCCCTAGCCTGGCCAGCAATCAGGGCCAATCGGGGCCAGGCTGGGCTGGAGAGGAGGTAACAGTCACTGGGCTGGGCATGGAAGGAATAGATGCTGGCCACTGCTGCTGCCATTGTTGGCACTCTGCCATCATTTGGTTCCCTGCCTCTCCCCCTCCTCCTTCCCTTGCCATGCCACCACTGCAGTGGGCGGTCAGTGTGCTGATTAGGGCCTGCTGACCAGGGAGAAAGACGGTGCACAGGAGGTTTTCTGACGGTCCCAGGGAAGGAGCCAGCCCTCAGCCCCCCTGCATTGAGTGTCTGCCAGTGTCCGTCATAGTAACCGCTTGTGGCCAGTGTGCGTCATAGTAACTGCTTGTTCCAGGCTTTTATATATATATAGATTTGCTATATCCAGTAGATTCTACTGCCATACTATCTCTCATCTCTTTCTACCTTTTCCTTCTTAGTGACAGAATTAAGTTCAAGACTTCATTGCCTGGATTATTGATTTGCTTTTGAACAAAAAGTCATGATTTCCAAGTACCCTATTTGTTTGAATCTATAGTCCTAAACTTGTAATTTTTCTACTAAAAAGTTCCAGTGATCACTCATTGACAGTCAGTAAACAAATTGACAGTAAAGTTCTTTTTCTGCCATTCAGTCAGTCACAATGACAACCATTTTCTCTTTTAATCTTTTCTTTACCTCCTGTTTTAAATAGTTGCCAAGCTCACTGATGTTTCATGAACATATTCCACCAAATACTTTCAGGATGCAGTCTGAACTGATGTTGCCACACATGGAGTATGCTCTTCCAATGTTGTTTATTTAATAACATTTTTAATGAAATTTTCCTGATTTTTCTGAACCATAAGTAACATTTAAAAAATTTGAATCATTATAATTATGTAAGCAGTTTCCTTGTCAGATCTTTGTTATTTTTCTTTTCCATTATATCATTTACCCCTGCCACCTTTTAGATTGCAAACATGTTAAGGCCGTGGTCAGCAAACTGTGGCTTGTGAGCCACATGCGGCTCTTTGGCCCCTTGAGTGTGACTCTTCCACAAAATACCACGGCCTGGGCGAGTCTATTTTGAAGAAGTGGTGTTAGAAGAAATTTAAAGTTTAAAAAATTTGGCTCTCAAAAGAAATTTCAATCATTGTACTTTTGATATTTGGCTCTGTTTACTAATGAGTTTGCTGACCACTGTGTTAAGGGAATAAACTGTATTTTAATACTTCTTATATCTTCTATATAGTACGTAGGATAGTATTTCTTGTATTTTTTATATAGTAGTTCTTAAAAAGACATATAAAGTAGAACTCTGTAAATATTTGTTAGATTTAGAATAATGTATTATAGAGACATAAAAATGTAATGTACTTTAAACATCCACAAAAAAAGAATTTTTAGAATACACATAATAGTATAGCTTAAAAAATGTATTGTTTTTCAAATAATCTTGGTTGATGGTAGGCCTTTCAAAAGGTGGCCTGTAATCTTCTCTACTGTTTTTAAATCTCTATCTAAATATGGAACATAAAATTATGAAATTGCTTTGGTTCATTGAACTAGTAGAATAACGAATTGGGAGGTATATACATATGTAATTATCACTTATATATATATTTATCATGATAATAACTATCTGCTTATTCATTTATATCAATTGAAAACTAGATTTTTTTAAGTTAGTGAAAAGTTCTATAAGTTTCTATCCCATTATCTCTAATAAAAAGGAAATAATGTTTAAATAGAAGGTATAATATACCTTCTGAAGTATAAAGGCTCATGAACATTTTAGTTTGCCATTTAGCTTATTAACATGAACAGAAAGGAAATATATTTTACATTCTTAGAAAGACATAAGTAAAATAACTATGTTGAGTAGACTAGGATACTTAATGCCTTACATTTGATTCCTGCATAAACATGGGTAAGTGTAACACCTCTCCTTGACCTCCCCACCTTTTCTCCTTGAGTTATTGCTACTTAGAGTAAGGCTTTGATTTCAAATGTTGATAACGGATGGTTGACTGACAGACAACAGTGTGATGATTGTGGGGCCAAGGGCAGTGGATAGAAGTGGAAGAAGGTATAGGGGGACAAATGGTGATGAAAAAAATTAAGTTAAATTAAAAATACTCTAGGAATTCATGTGAAACAAAAAGAATATGTAAAATATGCATAAGTTCAGAATCTAAAATTATTTTGCAGTACCTAACTCACTTTATGATTACTCTAATATCTAAATACAGAGACATTCTCTATCTCTTACTTTTACATTTCCTCCAGTCATACTAGGAGTCTTTGATAACTCCTTGTCCTCTCTCCTATTGCCCATGGT
Source organism: Antrozous pallidus (assembly GCA_027563665.1). Taxonomy (NCBI): domain Eukaryota; kingdom Metazoa; phylum Chordata; class Mammalia; order Chiroptera; family Vespertilionidae; genus Antrozous; species Antrozous pallidus. The sequence continues at coordinate 92,230,323 of CM050514.1, forward strand.
AAGATGGACAGGGAACAAGAGTGGCTAGGTAGGAGAAAGATGTGCTTTATGGTGAATTATATATTTTTAAAAAAATAATTGAATTATATAATAAAACAGTAGGATTCTATAGACATTATGAAAGGAAATGTGCTGTTAATTGAACACTTTTGTAATTTTTAAAGATATAGATCTGGAAAACTACTGTTATAAACAATAAATTACATTCTAATTTTGAGTACTCTAGAATGATGGTAAAAGTAATATTTTTATATTAATAAATGTAATATTCCTGCTGCTATTAAAATATAAACTAGCTTTATCATTTTAGCAGTTTTATTTCCTGCTAAAAATTTAAATGTTTTATCATTTAGCATTCACTTAGTTACTTCACCTCAAAAAGAATAATCACAACTTTTTAATAATAACCTTTTTAAACTAACATCGACATCGTACAAGTTTTTGGAATGCTTTCTTAAAATCTTCATTGAAGATTGTATAAATCAGTGGATTTATAAGGGAATTGAGATATCCAAGCCATGCCAAAAAATTTGACATTTCTTCAGAAATTTTACACTCTTCACAGACATTAACAACCAATTCTTTTACAAAAAAAGGAAGCCAACATATGACAAATGCACCCAAAATTAATCCCAGGGTAGTGGCTGCTTTGCGTTCTCTTGTTCCTGAGATCTTTTGCCTTCTCCAAGATTTCTCATGCTTGAATTCAGACCTGGGACTTTTCACTGTGCTATGAATTTTATCAAAGTCTGTTGATGGATCAGATAAAGACTTTTCTAGCATGTAGGTTGTGGAGACCAGTCTGGTGCTTTTCTCACCACTCTCCAAAAGAACTTGGCCATTCAGCTCCTCCTTGGCAATCCTACTGGCTTGCCTCTTGTGGTATAATGTCTTTGCTGCTTTATATATTTTGTAGTAAAGGATCAGAATCAATGTCAGTGGGATGTAGAAAGCTCCAAATGTTGAGTAAATAGTGGAAACAATGTGGTCATGTTTGATGATGCATTCATCATCTCTACTAGTTCCTTGGTGCCTCCAGAACAGAGGAGGCATAGAGATAAAAACAGATATAATCCAAACTACTGTAATCATAATGCCAGCATTCTTGGGAGTCCTTTTCCTGGCATACTCAACAGCATCTGTGATTGCCCGATACCGATCCAAAGCTATAGCAGAGAGATGCAAGATGGAGCATGTGCAGCATGTAATGTCAACGCTCAGCCAAATGTCACAGGTCACTTGCCCCATAATCCAGCTCTCTTTCACAATGTACACGATGCTGAAAGGCATCACCAGCACAGCTACAAGAAAATCTGTAACTGCCAGGGAGCAAATCAAATAGTTGGCTGGGTGGTGCAGCTTCCGGGTCGCGATAATTGCAGCGATCACAAGGGAGTTGATGGTGGTTGTCATCAGCGCCAGCCCCGAGAGAATGAGGGACACCAGAATCTTGGATGGCATTTTGTTTAATAGTTCTTCCGAGGTCAGATTTCGGTCAGATGAGTTTAAGAAATCCATTTCTTTGTTTGAGAACATTAATATAGCTGAAAAATAGTTATCTGTAGCAAAGGAGGGGAAAAACAGAGAAAACTTAAAATATTTTTCTTTTCCCTTTCAGAATAAATTTTAAAACAGTATATATGTATGTTTTCATTCTATAGATTAAAAAAACGAGTTGAGATTACTCATTTCTTTTTTTAAATTAAAGAAACCAATGAGAACAGTAACAAATAATAACTTTCAAAACATACTTTGAAATACAGGTAAAATAAATTTTATAAGCAAACTAAACTATTATTCAGTGAAATCTCTGCCATTATAGAATTGCATTAAAAAACTGTATTAATCCTAGCTACGATTTTCTGCTTGTGCTAGAAAAAGTTTAAAAGCACATGTCATTAACATTTATTTGTGCATTACATAAGAAAATATTACTTTAAAGGCAGTATTTAAAGTCATAAACAATCTTGTACTTAATTCAAAATTATATTAAGGACATTATTATTGGGTTTATGAAGAGTAAAGGTAAATTTACTGCATTTTATGTCATAATACAAAGGCTATAAAAAGAAAGCAAACAAAAATAAAATATTTTTAGTATCACTCTAGCATTTGATGATTATTTTATGAAATGAGTAAAACATCAGAGTGTTTAGTAGTCTTTGTGGTTAGAAGTAGTTAATTTAGCTTAAAATGAAATAAAATTAGATACAGTTAAATAACTGAACAACACTGCCCATTATTACAGTTCCACATCTGACCAAATAGCCCACCTATAAGGTGAATGTGACAGTGAGGAGGGCTCAGCATGGCACACACCCTGAAGTGGAAATTATTCTTTTCTAGAAATCACAATATAATGACCATGTAACCTTATTTTTGAAAGAAGACCTTCTACACTGGCTTATGTTTTTTTGATCCAGTACATGATATTATTTAATTACAAGTTAAATAAGAGCATGTAATCAAATAAGAATAATTATTTTTATAGGAATATTTTTGCATCTACCCTTCTCTCTTCTTGAATAATTCTTTACCAGCTGCCTAGATCTTAGGAAAAGACAGAAAGAACATGAAAATCTGAAACTTTATTCTTACTTATAATTACTAATAATTTTAGCTCCATATTCCTTAAATAATTTTTTTTATTTTAAATAGTTATATTTCATTTGTTGGAACTAATAGAACAATAATTTAAAATACTTGATAGGTAGAGAGAACTAAGATGGCGGCAAAGGCAAAACACCTATCTTGCCGTCATAATCAGCAATTTTAATACTACAACTTAACGAAAGAACAAACACCTTCCAGAATCACCAGAAAGCTCGCCGAGTGAAAATTCCACAAATAAAAGTGAAGATAAGACACTGTGACCCGGAGGAGCGGCGGCAGACGGCGTTGAAAGATTCGCCCGGAGAGAGGTTTGGAGCGCACGCCGCGGAGAGGGCGGGCGGCTGAAAACCGGCCAGTTTTCTCGAACGGGGAGACAAAGGCGTCCCACTGACTGATTCTCCAGCTCTGGGCGAAGTCCAGAGAACCCACTATCACACGGGGTGAAAACTGGACAGTGGGAGGGCACGCCGAAGCTCGGGTGCTGCCGGGTCTGCCGGCTTGTGGAGAAGGCAGCTTGCGCGCGAACAGCTGGGCTGCGTGACGGCGCAGAGAGCGCTCTGCGACTCGCTCTCTCATTCGGAAAACCGTCAGACTGCTTTGTTTTACGACCCTCGGTGAGCCATTGCGCATGCAGACTCATTTTGGGAAAGTCTGAATTCCCCGGCAACCGGCAGCCGGTGGAGCTCCGCAGCGGCTCTCTCTCAGAGGTGCTGGCGGCCATTGCCCCCGGCACAGAGTCCCTGGGGCCGCATAGGGCGGAGCTAACGCTGTCTGCTTGGCCCGGAGACTCCGCCCACCCAACCTGAGCACAGCTGAGCTTCACAGACAATTGGCCTGGAGGTCAACCCTCCAAGTGCTAACAACGATTAACTGAGCTTAACTTCAACAAGACTGTGCAGCCCATATCCACCTCAGGTAACCGGGGAGGCTGAGCCACTGTCCCTTGTAGCACGTCTACCACACAAAGCTAATTGACCAACTCAGGGAAGCAGCCACCATGCAGCAACATGGAAAGAAATCAGATGTGAAAGAAATGGAGGAAAAAAAACGACTAGACATGGAATTCAGAACCACGGTTATAGGGTTTTTTAAGAGGTTCCAACAAAAGATCGAGGCCTATAAGGAAATAAGCAAGACCACAAAGGAAATGAGTGAGTCCTACAAGAAAATGAACAACACCCTCCAGGATATAAACGAGAGCTGCAAAGAAATGATCAAGACCAACGTGGAAATGATCAAGATCAACGTGGAAATGAATGAGTCCTACAAGGAAATGAAAGAAACCCTCAAGGATATAAAGCAGACTCTCAAGGATATGAAAAAGGACCAAGCAGAAATTAAGCATACACTGACTGAAACAAAAAATATTATACAAAGACCTGAAAGTGCCCTGGAGCACCCCAAGAACCAAGTTAAAGATTTGAAATACAAAACGGTAAAATCCACTCAGCTGGAAAAGCAAGAAACCAAAAGAATCCAAAAAATTGAAGATAGTGTAAGGGGCCTCTGGGACAACCTCAAGCATACCAACATCCGAATTATAGGGGTGCCAGAAAAAGCGAGAGGCCAAGACAATGAAAACCTATTTGAAGAAATAGTGACTGAAAACTTCCCACACCTGGTGAAAGAAATTGACTTAGGAGTCCAAGAAGTGCACCGAACCCCAATATATAGGAACCCTAAGAGGACCACACCGAGGCACATCATAATTAAAATGCCAAGAGCAAAAGACAAAGAGAGAATATTAAAAGCAGCAAGAGAGAAACAGTTGGTTACCTATAAGGGAGCACCCATACGACTGTCAGCGGATTTCTCAACAGAAACGATGCAGGCCAGACGGGAGTGGCAAGAAATATTCAAAGTGATGAACAGCAAGAATCTACAACCAAGATTACTCTATCCAGCAAAGCTATCATTCAGAATTGAAGGTCAGATGAAGTGCTTCGCAGATAAGAAAAAGCTAAAGGAGTTCATCACCACCAAACCAACATTATATGAAATGCTGAAAGATATTTTTTAAGAAGAGGAAGAAGAAAAAGGTAAAAGTGCAAACTAGCAACAACAAATACACATCTATCAACAAATGAACATAAAAATCAAGTGAATTGATAGGCTGTTGAACAGGATAGACTGGTGAATATAACAGAGACATGGACATAGAGAGGGAATGGACTGACAATTCTTGGGGAGAAAAGGGTTGTGGGAAGTGCAGCAAGAGACTGGACAAAAATCTAGCAACAATGGGAGAGGACAGTGGGGAGGGGGAGGTGAGGGTGGAGGGTGGGATAGGTACAGGGTGGAGGGAAGCTATAGGGGGATAAAAAGGGGAAACAATGTAATTAATAAACTGAACAATAAAGATAAAAAAATACATTAAAAAAAAGATAAAAAAAAATAAAATACTTGATAGTTTTAAGTGTGTGTTATAAAACTTCCTTTTAAGTGTGTGTTATAAAACATTGGCGTGCAGCATATTAAAAAAAATTTTATTGTGTAAAGTATCACAAATAGTAGTCATATGTTTCCTTTTTTCCCCCCTCCTTGACCTTCCCCTGGCTTCCCCTACCCCCCAGCACATGCCCTCACCTGCCCCCCTCTCCAGTGTCTAGTGTCCCATGGTTGTGCTTTTATGCATGCATACAGGCTCTTAGGTTGATCTCTTGCAGCACTCCCCCCTCCACAACCTCCCCTGCCTTCCACTGTAGTTTGACAGTCTGTTCCATGCTTCTTTGTCTCTGTATTTTCATTCCCCCTATTTCTTTTCTTTAAAAAATCTTGCCTCTGCAGACTAGAAATAAACATATGAGCACAAGAAATGTTTGAGGCCCACTTTCAATGACCAACAGTCCTGAGACCCAGCTTCAATGTCAAACTGCTCCTTCTGTGTGCATGTCAGCAATGGTATCTGGATGGTGGACAAATGTTGGCAATGCAGGTCCGACCCTCTGTTGTTTGGTCCTGGGTAACCTGCAGCGACGCACAGCTGCTGACTGGTAGCATGGCAAGGCATTGTCAGTGTCTTCCATCTCAGAAGGTGTGCAGCATATTTAATATTCTGCTTGTGTTTGCTTTATCAGATTGCATTTAATTTTTATTTTCTCATATTTATTTAAGGCAGGTTCTGATGGCTTCTCCTAAGCAAATTGAGGGGCAGAAGAAATTTGAAACTTACTACCTGGAAAATGAGTATTTCTGCGGTGTGTAATTGAAAAGGAGTTGTATATCTACATTATAATTTATATAAACACTTAGCTGTTTTTAAAAGGCAAGACAACTCCAGATGAAGAATGGAGGCTAAAGTTTCCTTTGCAATTCTAAACCAATTGTTCTGGAATTTAGTTTGCTTTAGTATCACCAAGGGAGCTTGGTAAAACACAGATGACTTGGACCGAGTCTCTGGAGTTTGAAATTTAGTAAATCTGGGGCAGGAGCCCAGATTGCTGATACTGATTTCTAACAGGAGCCCAGGTGATGCTGATACTGCTGGTCCTGGAAGTCAGGTGGGTAGTGGGTAATCAATCTGCTCTTTCCTCAGCCATTTGTTAATCCTTTCACTACTGTAGCATCTATGAATTTCCCTCACTGACAGCAGCTCTACTGAACAACTTTCTCAGAGTCTCTTTCTCACATTCCTAACTTACTTTTTGGAGTGTCTCAAATAAATAATCTTACTCCTACTTCTGATGGCTCCCTATTTTTCTTTTTGAGGTCTTAGGGCAGCTCTTCGACCTCCTTCCTGCTTTAGGCCTTTTAACTCCCTTCTCCCCACATCATTTACACTCTTTTCAGCATGTAGCAGTTATGCCATCTGACCTTATTTGCTAAAACAATATTGGATCTCAGGTCCTGAGGCATAATGGTGTGCTTATCAGCACCATCAGCACTGTCATGAAAATCCTTGATATATGCTTTCAATATCAGTGGACCTCACAGTTTTTAGGTGTTTTCCCTAGAAACATCTCTGGGTGGAGGTGAGGGTTCAATGGTCAGTGGTGAAATGCGTACTCCAAAGCCATTTAGACATATTGGAAATATGGTAGATTAATTAATTAATTCCTTCCTTCCAATTTTACTCCCATTATACCATTATAATTTGCACTATATATTCAATAAAAGGGCTAAATATTTTTAATTGGTTAATTCTTTTGTTAGATTATTTTGCATTATGAGAATTCATTTAAAAGTGCTGATATTTCCCATGTTATAAGCAAAAATAACTTCCCACTTTAATTTGCCTGATAATTTTGGCACACAAGCCTCTTCAAGAGATAATCTTCAAATTACATTTTGAACAGAATATTAAAAAAGAGAAACTGAAAATAGTTTTGTGTGTTTCCATAATAAAACATAATTCTGTAGGAAAAAGGATCAGATTATAATACAAAAGAACATTATTAATAATTCAACTTATTTCTCTAAGCATCATACTGTAGCATTCAAATTAAGTTCAATAAAATGGTATTTAGTATTAAAGAATAAAATAAAAACGTGTCACATAAATTTGATTACAGTTTATAAGAAGTCTTTTTATCATTAAATTTAGAAAAATTAATCCAATAGTGTATTTATAGAAACAAAGAAAATAGGAAAACAAATGCAGCCATTTGCAATTGGGTTTCTTTACCTTTTTGTCTTATTTTTCTTGCTACTTGCAATTAGAATTTCAATAAATAATGTACCATTATTAATTCAAATACAGCTTGTAATCAGATTTGTTCATATAACTTTACATTTAAAGTCCCCATGGTGAGTCCTCCTGATGCTAGGGGCCACCTCTGGGTTACTGAACATAGGCAATGTCACTCAAGTTTCTTCTACTCTTAAAACATAGATTGTACTCTGTGTTTTGAATGTCTTCATCGAATAAGAGCCAGGGTTACTCTTTAAGTAGAGCCTGTAGTCTCATTGACTATTTGTAGCACCTTTGATAATAATACAGAGAAAAATTTCCCAGGATTTACTCAGCATGAATATTTGCCAACTTATTGAACTAGTTACATGATACATTTTACTCCTCTGCTTATATGCATTAAAAAATCTAATGTTAATTTATATTCAGTTGTCTGTTTATCTTAATGTCCAATTATATTGTTCCTGTTCAGGTTAAACTATAAGTTACTAGTTTAACTTATTTAGATTATAAAGACCTGAAGGGGTTAATACATACATAGTTTTATTAATAACATGAAAGTAATATTCAGTTCTCTTAAGAACTCATGAGAACCTACAAAGTTGGCTGCTCCAATTAGAATAATAATACTTGTCTTTTCTGAGTTTTTATTTCTTCAGGGCTGCTAACTACTTTAATGTATTAGCCTACTTAATTGTCAGTGCTAATCTATAAGATAGGTACAGTTATTTTCTCCTACTCCATAGGTAAAAAAATGAAATATAGAGGTTTAATTAATTTTTTTATAATAATAATAAAACCAACTGGTGGAACAAACCATTTTACTGTCTGTGAAACAGTTGTTACTTTATTTAATAACTCTTCTAGTATTGAGGTCAATAAAGTAACTAACTTTTTTTTCTGTAAAATATTGCTACAGAGTAAGAATTGTATTCAAATGGAGGCAAGTATCCAATATAATGAAGTGTTTCTTTCTGGGAATGTTTAAGATAATGACCAGATTTACATGTATATATTGATGTTCAAATTATAATAGTAGAAATATGTTCATAGAGTTTTCAAACATTTTTTTTTATTGCTGTTCAATTCTGAGACTTCCAATGTCCTTATTATATTTCTACTAGAAGCCCGGTGCATGAAATTTGTGCACAGGGTGGGGTGTGTCCCTCAGCCCAGCCTGCAACCTCTCCAATCTGGGAAATCCCTCTCACAATCCAGGACTGCTGGCTCCCAACTGCTCACCTGCCTGCCTTCCTAATTGCCCCTAACCACTTCTGCCTGCCAGCCTGATGACTCCTAACCACTCCCCTGCCAGCCTGATTGATGCCTAACTGCTCTCCTGCTAGCCTGATTGCCCCCAACTGCTCTCCTCTGCAGGTCTGGGTTCCCCCCCCAACTGCCCTTCCCTGCAGGCCCAGTCACCCCAAACTTCCCTCCTCTGCTGGCCTGGTCACCCCTAACTGCCCTCTCCTGCAGGTTTGATCACCCCAACTGCCCTCCCTTGCAGACCTGGTCCCTCCCAACTTCCCTCTCCTGCTGACTATCTTGTGGTGGCCATCTTGTGTCCACATGGGGGCAGCCAGCTTGTGTGTTGGAGTGATGGTCGATTTGCATATTACTCTTTTATTAGATATGATGCTTCCATTTACTTAATAACTATTTATTGAGTGCTATTTATGTGCTGATGAATTTTCTAGTTCTAAAAAAAAGAGGCAAACAAAAACAAACTCCACCAAACAAGCAAACAAACCTATTCAGCAACAAAACTTCAAAATAATACCTTGTACTTGTAAGATAGTAGGTGTTTATGAAAGAAGTTAAACACATACTTATAGTGTAGTCAAAATGCAATAAGAACATTAGAGAGTATGAATAAAGTGTCTTAGAAATACTGGCGAGTAAGAATTAATCATACTGTGGTGAAACAGTGAACACTGTTCAGGTAGAGGATAAAGTATGGGCACAAGCAGAGGCATAAAGGCAGGATGTGTTAGACACATGAAGTAGGTAGTATGATGTGATCCTGCAAAGGCACTGCAGCACCAAGAATGTGAGGAGTGAAAATTGCCTAGGACGAAAATGAAGGTGCTGGCATGATAAGAACGCTGGATTTTCTTTTCTAGGCAATAAGAAGTTTTCAACATGTTTAAGAAGGTAAGTGAAAGGATAGGATCTGTGTTTCAGCAGAGTGAGTTTTGCAAGTGTAGTGATACAGCTTGAAGAGAGTTGTGCCACTGCTTTAGGGAGGAAGCTTAAGCAAAAAGATTATAGAGAACTTATTGAAGATGTAGCTGAAATGAGAACCTTAGTAGGTCATTGGAATAAAATTGATTTAGGTTTTGCTATCATCCATAAGTGCTCTAAAATTAGGTATTTATTTAAAGAGAAAAAGATATTTGAATTAATTTTGGATAGGATCAGGAATCAGGATGCAGACTGGGGCCAAGGGAAGATGTTGGTGATGATGCTGGATCAATGGTAGTTTCAGAAAGGGGCAGATCAGAGAGGGAAATTTAATGAGGAAACATGCCAGGGTTGGGTAAATGGAAGTTTTAATGAGGTAAGGAGCAGGTATAATGCAGGCTTAGGTAATGTGCAAGCATGAAAAAAAGAGGGAGGTTGCAATTACATTCAGAGTCTGGGATTGCAGAGTTTCAAAGTTAAGAAGTGATTTTAGGGGTAGGGGATGAAAATGTTAAGAATTGCCCAAACTCCTTTAGCCCAGTGAAGATCTGCTTACAGAGAGCACTTCTGAAGTCAAAGGAACGTTGCTCACATTTCCATGAATATGAACAGATTTTCTTTACTTCATTATCACTGCCTTCTATATCTAATCTTTAAGTCTCATGAACTCTAGGTTTTGATGTACCCTACTCAGATTTGTCAACTCAACTGCCTTTTTGGCTTTGGATACTTATTCCTTCTTGTAACATCTTGCTTCAACTCTACCCATCAACTTATGTGAGGTGTCTGTTATTCCCAGATGTCTGATCAAGTTTCATTCTCACCTGTAGGATTATCATTCCCCTGGATTGTCTACTGGCTGCAATAATTCCCATTTCTCTCATGTTCAAAATGCATTCACCTTGTCTCCTGGCTGCCCAAGACTCATCCAATCATGGCACAGTGTCATGGCACACAATCTTGTGTTTTGCATGAGATCAAGAAGCAAATGAGGCTCGTTGAAGCTGCAGTGCCTCTTGATTCAGACACCTGTGAACTAAAAAACAAAAACAAAAACCAACTCACACACAAGTTATCTGATCCCTAGTTCCTAACATATAAAATGATCAGTCAGGGATAGGATAATTGTACTAGACATCTCCTTTCAAAAAGATTAGGAAAATGAAGGCACATGGTGGCCACTCATCTGAAATTCACCCAGACAAATGTCAGAGACCTCTACTAGGAGGGTTAGAAATTCACCTTCAAATACGCCCACTTCTGCTCCCTAATTTGGTTGTCTAATCCACTGGCTCTTGAAGCCTCTCTCTGGGCTGTTGAATCTGCTCTCAGAGAGGTCCTGTGTTTTCTGTGAGAAGTAGTCTACAGTACAGCTAAGTAGACTCCTCAGCCTGTGTTCTGCCTATAAAAATCCTTTTATTTTGAACTGCCTCTTTCCCCTTTGATCCAAGTCAGTATAATTCTCTTAAAAAAACTTTGTATTTTCTTGTAGACCTCATTGGAAGTCACAATATGTCCCCAAAAATCACATGCACATTTTTTCAAGACAGACTTCTGATTATTTTGCAAAGAATATTAGGGCTACAGGGCTATATGATTAAGAATCTTAGAAGCGATTCCAAAACGGTTGCAGAGTAAGTGGAAGCTACACTGACACCCTCCCAGGACCAAACTGGAAATACAGTTAAAATACAGAAAAATCATCCTGAATAATCAACTGAAGACTAGCTGAGAGACCCCCGATAACTGAGGACAGAAAGCAGAGACCGCACAGAGACTGGTAGAAAGTGCAGAGGTACAGAAGGGCTGGCTGAGCTCCTACAGACAGCAGCTGAAGTTCTGGAGAAATATCTCAGGTGTGGGGGGTTCCCATTGAGAATTCTGGAGACTAAACCCCAGGCTTAATTCCCCAGCCCAGAGCACTAAAACTGAGAAAGGTGCCCACATAATATCTGGCTGAAAAAAACTAAAGGATTTGCTGTCTGCCAGGGACAGACAGCTTGAGATGCAGAAACCCTCTTAAAGGGGTAATGCACAAAATTTTGTGTGCAGCCACATACCTTGGGTTCCAGCTGAGAGAGGGCTGAGTGGACTGGAGCTGTGTGAGTAGAATCCAGGCTTGGGGGCTCTGGCATTGGAGTTCGGAGGATTGATACCCGGTTTCCTGTGCTAAGCCATTCCTTCACACTGCAGAGGACATCTTTTTCCAGTGAACCTTTGAAATCCAAGCAGTTTTGTTTGGGGGAAAGCAGTTGCCCTACCCTGTAGGAGGACTTCTCAACCCCACCCTGCGGTCGATAACCTGAGGCTAATCAAAACTGAATGTCAGTGGGACTGCAGACAGAGATGGGTATAAGGAGCTTTTGAGTCTTTGATCTAATCCCCTTCCTGGGGCTAAAAAAAGCAGTCTCTGGTGCAGATTTTGGGGAGAGCCACAAGCTGTGGATTGCTGATAGCTCCAAACTATGTACTCTGGGCTATTCACAAACAACATCCGACTTTATTCTACACTAGAGATTGGGACGCATAGAGGATCTACATAATACACAGACTCAACCCCAACATACAACCAAAATGAGGAGACAAAACAAAACAAAAAAACAAAAATGAAAGAACAAGAAAATTCTCCAGAAGAGCTAAATGAAATGGAGATAAGAAATTTACCATACATAAAGTCAGAATAATGATAGATGCTCAACAGTTTGAGAAAAGTTATAGTAACTGAAGAATGACATAACACTAATATAGAACACAGTGAAAGGAACACACAACTGATTAGGGGAAGCCAAAGACTGGATCAATGAATTAGAAGTCAGGATAGAAAAAAATCACTCAATCCAAGAACCAAAGAGAAAAATCAATTAATCAACAGGAGTCATGCATTAGCACAAGAACAGGCATTTGGATCAGTGGAACAGAGCAGAAACCCATAAACCGACCCAAGCCATTATGCTCAATTAATATTTGACAAAGGAGGCAAGAACATACAGCAGAGTCAAAACAATCTCTTCAATGAATGGTGTTAGGAAAATTGGACAAATGCATACAAAAAAAATTAAACTAGACCACCAACTTACACCAGACAGAAGAATAAACTCAAAATGAACAAAAGACTTAAATGTAAGTCTGGAAACTATAAAAATCCATAGAAGAAACCATAGGCAATAGAGTCTCAGACATCTCTTGTAGCAATATGTTTTTGGATACATCTCCTAGGGCAAACATAACAAAACAATAGAAAAACAAACAAATTAAAAAAACTAAGGAGAAAATAAACAAACAGGACTACATCAAAATAAAAAGCTTCAGCACAGCAAAAGAAACCATAAACGAAATGAAAGAGAGCTCACTGTATGGGAGAACATATTTGGCAATGATAGATCTGATAAAGGGTATATAATGTAATAAAAGAAAGACAAACAATTCAATTAAAAGATGGGCAAAGGACCTAAATAGACACTTCTTTAAGGTAGACATACAGATGGCCAAGAGACATACGAAAAAATTCTCAAAGTCAGTGATCTTCAGAGAGATGCAAATTGAAATGATGTGGTATCTCCTCACAACTGTCAAAATGGCTACCATTAACAAATAAATAAATGACAAGTGCTGGGAATAATGTGGAGAAAAAGGAACCCTAGGACACTGCTGGTAGGAATGCAGATTGGTACAACCATTATGAAAAATAGTATGGAGTTTCCTCAAAAAAATAAATATGAAACTCCCATTTGACCCAGTGTTCCCACTTCTAGGAATTTATGCTAAGAAACTCAAAACACCAATCAGAATAAATGTATGCACTCCTACCGGTATGTTCATAGCAACACAATTTACGATGGCTAAAATCTGGAAATAGTCCAAGTGCCCATCAGCAGATGAGTGGATAAAATAGGTGTGGTACATTTATACCAGGAAATAATATGCAGCAGTAAAAAAGAAGAATCTCTAACCCTTTGAGACAGCATGGAGGGACCTGGAAAGTATCACTCTAAGTGAAATAAGTCAGCCAGAGGAAGACAAATATCACATTATCTCACTCATATGTAGAACCTAAATAACAAAATAAACTAATGAATAGTGTGGATCCTGAGACATGTAAGCATGGACCAGAGTGCAGAATCTTGGAGGGAAAGTGGGGGCAGAAGGTGGGTGCAGGCCAGAAAGGATCAATGAGGGAAAAAGGGGACATATATGATACTTTCAACATGAAAGATTAAAAAAAAGAAAGAAAAGAAAAGAAAGAATCTTTGAAACCCTTTTGTGTATCTGAGAGCCTCTATAGGCACTCTCAAACCTTCTTGAAGAGTTAATAAACAATTTCACTGCCATGCTCTTGTAAAAATATTCTCAAGAATATATATATATATATATATATATATATATATATATATATATATATAGAGAGAGAGAGAGAGAGAGAGAGAGAGAGAGAGAGAGAAAGAGAGAGAGAGAGAGAGAGAGAGAGAGAGAGAGAGAGAGAGAGAGAGAAAAGAAACATCAGTCAATTTGCTTTCCATATGCCCTCTGACTGAGGATGGAACCTGCACCCCAGGTATGTGCCCTGATTGGGAATTGAACTAGCAACTTTTTGGTTTACGGGATCCTCTTTGCCAGATTCACAAGTTCATCAAACATATTTTATCTTTAGATTATGGGAGACAACTTTCTTACAAATTGTTTCGTTACCACAAAACATAGGTTGTCTTCTTTCTAGTCTACAAGATTGTTTCATCACTTTCTTTCCAGACACTACTAAAAGTTTGTTTACTAATAGTCTCCTCATTGTTTCTTCAGTCTCGCCAGGGTACCTGGTCTTAAAGCCAATGCCATGTGTATTGATGCAGCGTTGACCAGAATGGGTTATGCTGGAATATTTGCTGTCAGTTTGGCATCACTCTGGGCTTCTAATCCCTGCAAGGTAAAGCAATGTAGGGGACTATATTTCCCCAAATCCCCTTCTCTAAAGAAAGAGTCTGTGTGTAACTTAAAAAACATGTTTTTGTTGATTTTTTAATTTTTTTAAAGAGAGAAGAAAGGAGAGGGAGAGAGAGGAAAGCATCAATGACAGGGAATCAAACTGGTAATCGTTCTGTGCATAGGTCAATGCGCCACCAACTGAGCCACACCAGCCAGGGCTCTCAGATATTTTTGAGAACTACAGCATTTGTCAGGGAGGTCTTGAGAACTATCTACTTTGAGGCTTCAGGCTGAGGTGTTCAATGTCTACTTTTTAAACTTTAGGTAGCAACTGGATTTTGACTTTAAATTAAAATCTGACTTTCCTGACCTTCTTTTCCTAGCATTTCCAATGTTAATGTAAACGCCAATATCTTCTTTTAGTCCCTTAATTCCAGGAATATTTTGGGTGACCCTGTTGCCTTGATCAGTCTTAGACAAGGATCATGCTGTTAGTGGTAATTGGAAATTAATAACTAAAGTAGGTTTAAACAAATCTTAAAAATATTAAGCAAAATTTTCATTAAAACCTAATTAATGAAAGCAGCTTGAACCATTAAACTAGCTTTAATCAACTAAATCTTTAAAATATTTAGAAAGAAAAGAGCATTTTAAAGAAAATTTTACATATTCACACATTTCTTTGCTTGAATGTTCCTAGTTACTGTTTTCAAGAGATTGGTGCAGAGTAGTCTGCTACAGTCGGGAAAATAATTAATTGCAACAATGAAAATCTTAGGGAAAACTGCAGTCCATTCAATGAGCACTGTGAAACTAGCACTTATTATGGAAAAGGAAGCAAACACACACACACACTCACAAACTCACGATGCTGTCCTATTCCCTTTGACTGTGGCTGAAACTTCAAGAGGGTGGAAGCTGAGTGCACGGGCGGTGGAGGAGAGGGGGACATGGAGACATGGGGTTGCGAAGGGAGTCAGAATGGATGTGTATTCCTGAGAGTGAGACTTCAGCTTATCAGAAGACCATCAAGTACTGTGCACGAAACTCACAAGCGCTCAAGTTGAACAGAATGTCAGCTGAAGCCTCGTCTCCCCCATCTACTAGTGTGGCCCAGGAAAGTCATTTCCACTTTCAAAGGTTCATTATCTGTAAAGGGAAAGTAAGAATCAAACCTTATAAGATGTTGTTGAAGATTAATAAGCTTGCTATTTATACTTGTCATCTGTGGTATGGAGCTAGCAACCTCTGCCTTCAGGATTATTAAAAAATTAAAGTACCATAGGTCTATCAGGGTAAAAAGAATTACTTTTTTACCTCAGTCAAAATTTTATAGTGCCATCATTGTCTAATACCAAGTTTTCTAATTCCTTTTTAAGAACGGAGGAAACACAATTACCATAAATGAGGACATACTTATATTCTCTCAATATTTGAATTAAAATGGAAAACAAGTAATATGTTAGCAAGTTATAGATGGAAATTTTGAAAGAACATTTTCATAATCTTTCTTTCTTTGCTTAACATTCCTTTTCTTTGAGTATTCAGTAAGATAAATAATTCACTCTATGGTGACACTGGATACAATCTAAAATAATAAAAGCGTAATATGTTAATTAGACCAGACAACCGAATGACCTTCCAGAAGTCTTTCTGGATGACCTTCCAGATGAAGCCGGGGCTGTGAAGGCCAAGGCAAGCTGCCGCGGCTGTGAGGGTTGAGCCCCTTGCACAAATTTTGTGCATCAGGCCTCTAGTAAAGTAATAATGTCTTAAGTAAGTACAGGCAGTCCTTGAGTTACGTTGGACTTGACGTTTCGTGTTTACATTGCCATCTCCTATTTACAATATTTATATAAAAAAAGTTCCATCATTTGACGTATGTAGATATGTGCTTTATATTTTTTTATTATTTATTAACCACAAGTAAAGGTCAGGAATTGTTATCTCTCTTTTACATTTTTTTTTACTGTTTTACTTCATTACTGCCTTGTATGTGCTCCATGTTAGTGACATAGGCCTTTATGTAGGTGGGTTCCTACTTATGGCAAAAATCGCATTATGTCACACTGTAGGATTGAATCTCCGATGTAACTCGAGGACCTACAGTAATTATCACCAGGAACTAGATTAAAAATCTGAAAATTCTGTATCCTTACTGGAAAATTACTAAAAAAGTGAGATTTGGCTATATACTAGAAGTGAAAATTATTTTTCAAAATTTCTTGCTAAGGGATGGAAAAATATATTGCATGAAATGGAAGCAAACAAAAAAAGCTGAGGTAGCACTACTTATATCAGACAAAATAGACTTTAAAACAAAGGCTATAACAAGAGACAAAGAAAGATCCACTTTTGGGTATTTTTCCAAAAAACCCACCACAAAATACTAATTTGAAAACACATATGCATTCATTCATATGTTCATTGCAGCATTTTTACAATAGCCAAGACATAGAAGCAATCTAATTGTCCATCAATGATGAATGGTTAAAGAAGAAATGATTCATATATAAAATGGAATATTAGTCATAAAAATGAATGAAATTTTTCCATCTACAACAACATGGATAGATCTAGAGAATATCATGCTAAGTGAAATAAGTCAGACAGAGAAAGACAATACCACAGGGTTTCTCTTATATGTGGAATTTAAAAATAAAAAATGAACAAACACAACAGAAACAAATTCATGGATACAGAGAACATTTTGGTCGTTGACACAGGTGATGCATGAAGAAAGGGAAGAGATTAAGAAGTACAAAGTGATAGTTACAGAAAGTCATTGGGATATAAAGTATAGCATAGGGAGTTTAATCAATAATATTGTAATAACTATGTATGGTGTCACATTTATCAGTATAATCACTTAGTAAATCATATAAATGTCTAATCACTATGTTGTACATTGGAACCTAATATAATATTATATCTCAACTGTAATTGAAAAATAAAAATTTTAAATTATTTCCAAAGTTAGTGGTAACAATATGATTAACATCTGAATTAGGCATTTTTAATCTATAATAAAATATTAGATTAGACAGTATGCATAAAAATTTGAATTAGTAAAGTTTACCTAAACATAAAATAAAGACATCATTGCAAATTATTTGAAAAAATATATTACATGTTTGGGCTGTATTAAAATTCAATGAAAGGTATTATTGTGCAATTAAAAGATAAACATTACATATTTAGGATGTGTTAAAATGCAATGAAAACTATTATTGTGAAGTTAAAAGATCTAATTTTAGAGATATCTTTTGATTTAACAATTTCAATTTTCTTGATGCATAATAACTAGTTAACTAAGCTCAGATGGCAAAATTTAAGCAATTTCAAGCACAACAATCTCCCTTTTTAAAAATTCTCTCTTTTTTAAAACCAGAACTTGAAAGGCATTAGAATGCTACTTACATTTTATGCAAATGTACTAATGGAATAAAATGCATTTCATTTGAACATTATGTATACTCTTCAATTTTATTCTACTTTCTTTGGTAAGTATGTTAAAAATGAAGCATTTCTCTTCCTCTTCTTTCATTTTAATCCACTTTCTCTTTTATGGACCCACTTGACCAAGTGATTAACTGTGTATCATAAATAAAACAAATTATTAATATTGACATTTATTTAGCACGCTAGGACTGGTGGAGCTGATATACAAAGCAGAAATCTAGCAAATAGTGTGAGTGCTTAATAACTGTCCCATCAAATTGGGTAGTTGATTTGTCCTCTTCAACTAACGATATAGAATATTCAGCACTGAACAGAAGGCAGGTGTCATATAGCCATGATTTGGAGCTCTACTTAAGTGCAATCTGGTCTCTGAGTCAGCTGGATAATCAAGGATATTAACTAAAATATGAAGAAAACCTTAACTTTTAAACTTGGATGAAACTGAGACATAGTTAGCTTAAATATATACTGATTTCATATAAATATAAGGTATTAAGTAGTCATGATTTTATATAAGATAGATATTTTCTGTTTTTATTTTATTTGGTTGGCTTTATTTAACGTTGTAGCACATATCTTGTTTGTCTCCGTTTTACACAGTAAATTATCACAGAATGCCAAGATATAAAGTGCAGGAGATTCAAACCCAAAATGACTATGAAAAATCTGTCTATATTTGAAAGTCCAGAAAGGAGAACACATCTTCATATGCTTTGACTTAACATTGTTTTTTCATCTGAGAATATTGAAATTTCTACCAACTAGTTTTTCTCTGCTCCAAGATTTTGGGTTTAACTTAAAACATAAAATGAATTGTCTAGAAGGCAGATCTGGATTGGAAATTTAATTTATAATTCATCCATTATTGAAATCCTGTGCCTGTATAAAATTGCCAGGGATTGGTGAAGACAATGCATTGAAGACTGAATGAAAGATGAATAAATGGAGAAAGTCGATGTGAAGTATTTATTTAGAGGTTTGGTTACTAATACAAAATTTAAAATTTATGAACTTTTGAAAAGGCAAAAATAGGCCTAGCTCAGTGGATAGAGCATTAGCCTGAAGGGTCTCAGGTTTGATTCGTCAAGGGCACATGCCTGGGTGGCGGGCCCGATCCCTAGTGGGGGACATGCAGGAGGTAGTCAATCAATGATTTTCTCTGATCATCGATGTTTCTATCTTTCCCTCTCTCTCCCTTCCTCTCTGAAATCAATAAAAAATATATTTTAAAAAGGCAAAAAAAGAGATGAAAACTCAAAAAGAGATGAATAAGCTCTTGGACTTATTGTTTTTAAACACAAAGATAATTTGGTATATTTGTGCAATAAGATGCTAAAGCTGTCAGATAAAGTAGAAAGTTAAATTATAAATTTAATCACAATTTATTGATTTGTTTATTATGACTTTCCTCATTTGAATGTGATCTATGTAAGAGCAAAGATTTTAATCTCTGAGCCTGGGACAAATTTGACTCATTTAATAAGTCAAATTTATGAATGAATGAAAACTACTCCATGCTAATTCAAAGTGAAGAAAAGCATGCACTCATTCACATTGTTGACATATGTTGGTACAACCCATGGAGATAATATTTTATACAATAATTTTATTTCTAATAATTTATTCTACTTTCACACATATTTCCATGTGTGAAAAAGAAGTATGTACATCTATAGATAAATAAATTATTGTATATACTAACAATAACTAAGGAATCTATATTTTTATATGAAAAATATTTTCAATACATTTTAAAGTAAAGTCAGAGTGCACAAAATATGTATAGTATGTTACAATTCATGTAACATAAAGAATACATATGTGCTCTAGTGGCTTAGCTGGTTTGGCTTAGTGGATAGAACATCGGCCTGTGGACTCAAGGATCCCAAGTTTGATTCAGGTCAAGAGCACATACTTTAGTTGCAGGTTCAATCCCTGGCCATGGTTGGGGCACATATAGAAAGCAACCAATAAATGTGTCTCTCTCACATTGATGTTTCTCTCTCTGTTTCTCTCTTTTCATTTCACTCTCTCTAAAAGATCAATGAGAAAATATCCTCTAGTGAAGATTAATAATAAAACAAAAAAGAATATTTATGAAAATACTTGCGTATTTGTACATAAAATATCTTTGGAAAGATACACAAGCACCTAGCAACTGTGATTCTCTCCAGAGAAAAGAAATGTATGGTGAGGGAGATAAGGTTTGGAAAGATACTAAAATTTTGCACACAGTATGCATTTGTTATGTTTTTTTTCAATTTTTTTTATTGATTAAGGTATTACATGTGTCCATATCTCCTCATTAGCCCCCTATCCCACTCCTATAAATACCCTCACCCTTTATTCTTTTGTGTCCATTGGTTATGCTTATATGCATGCATTCAAGTCCTTAGGTTGATCTTTTACCTCCCTGGCCCTCCTCAGCCTTCCCGCTGTAATTTGACAGTCTGTTCGATGCTTCTCTGCCTCTGTATCTTTTTATTCATAAGATTATAATGTTCTTTATTTTCCATAAATGAGTGAGATCATGTGGTATTTTTCTTTCACTGACTGGCTAATTTCACTTAGCATAATGCTTTCCTGTTCCATTCATGCTACTGCAAATGGTAAGAATTCCTTCTTTTTTAAAGAAGCGTAGTGTTCCATTGTGTAGATGTACCATGGTTTTCTAATCCAGTCATCTGCTGATGGGCACTTAAGCTGTTTCCAAATTGTAGTTATGGTAAATAATAAAACTAACTAACTGATCAAACAAACTTATTGAATATATTAGTTTGTGTCAAACACTTTCTTTAGTACTGTATCTGGCCTTATTTGAGAGTTGGAGAAAGATAAGTGAAGAATATAGGTTTGTAGCTCGTGAATATGTGAACATGGATGTATTGGGGGAGGTGAGAAAAGCAGGAGCTTGGAGTTTTCATGGGTCATAGATGCTTGTTTTCACTTTGGAAAGAACTGTGTCATCTATTGATGGGGGAGAGGCAGGGCTCATGAAGGGCAAGATGAACATTTGGCACAGGGGCTATCTGGAGAGTCGGAAGGGAGGCTATCCAAGGCAGAGAAGGTATTCTGTGTATTGTTTAGAGCTGTATGAGCATAGATCTTCGCTAGGTTACGTTTTTCTCTGAGAATGCTCAGCAATTTTAGTATAAGAGTGGAAGATGAACATTATTGGATTGCATATAATGTGAGAGAAGCACAGGGTAGCAAGGGGCTTGAGGATATTAGTCAAAAAGTTATTAAAGTCAACTGATAAAGATACCAATTGGGAAACAACTTTAGTTTACAAATGGAGGAGGTGGTGTGTTGGAAGAAGGAGTTAATTTAATTAGTTAAGTGATGATTTCAAGACAGAGTTCTTTTTTATTCCATATTATTATTTTATATACTAGTATAACCAGAGGCCTGATGCACAAAATTTGTGAAGAGTAGGCCTTCCTTCCCCTGGCGGCTGGCACTGGCTTCCCTCTGGCACCCAGGACCTGGGCTTCCCTCTGGTTGCCTGCAGGCACCCGGGACCCGGCCTTTGTCTGGAAGGACAACTGGTCTAATTAGCATATTATGCTTTTATTATTATAGGTTGTTGATAGTATTACAGATATATTTTCCCTTCTTTTTCATCTCCCTCCGAGCTCCAACCCATCCATCCAAGTCTTCACTACCCTATTGCCCATGTCCACGGGCTATATATATAAATATATAAGTTCTTTGGTTTATCTCTTTCGTTCCCCCTACCCTGTGCTATTATAGGTTGTTGATAGTATTACAGATACATTTTCCCTTCTTTTTCATCTCCCTCCGAGCTCCAACCCATCCATCCAAGTCTTCACTACCCTATTGCCCATGTCCACGGGCTATATATATAAATATATAAGTTCTTTGGTTTATCTCTTTTCGTTCCCCCTACCTCACATCAAGGTATGTCAGTCTCTTTCATACCTCCCTAATTCAGGTGTTATTTTGTTGGTCATTTCATTTTGTTCATTAGATTCTACAAATAAGTGAGATCATGTGATATTTCTTTTTCTCATTTTGGCTTATTTCAATAGCATAATATTTTCCAGGTCCATCCATGCTGTCCCAAAGGGTAAGAGATCTCTCTTTTTTACATTTAATATGGAATATTTTATATATATTTCATATAAAATGTCCCACAGCTTTTTTATCCTTTCATCTATCTACTGATGGGACACTTCGGCTGTTTCCAAATCTTAGCTATTGTAAATAACGCTGCTATGAACATAGGGGTAATTATATTCTTTCTAATTGGTGTTTTGGGGTTTTTGGGAAATATTCAAAGAAGTGAGATCACTGTTTCAAATGGAAGTTTCATTTTTAACTTTTTTAGGAAACTTCATACTGTTTTCCATAATGACTGCATCAGTCAGCATTCCCACCAGCAGTGAGCTAGTGTTCCTTTTTCTCCACATCTTCAGCAGCACTTGTTTGTTGATTTTTTTTATGATAGACATCCTGACAGGTGTGAAGTGATATTTCATTGTGGTTTTACTTTGCATTTCTCTGATGATCAGTGACTTTGAGCATTTTATCATATGTCTCTTTGCCATTTGTATGTCCTCTTTGAAGAAATGTCTATTCAGGTCTTCTGCCCATTTTTTAATTGGATTGTTGATATTCCTTTTGTTGAATTGCATGACTACTTTATATATTTTGGGTATTAACCTCTAGTATACTATTATGCTATTTTACATTATATTCATTTACATTATATACACCTTACAATTATGTTTATAGACACTAACTGCACTGCATTCCATTGACTCTACTTTGAATCAACTTTATATGCTCATAGACAGATTTGTCTTTCAGATTCTTACCAGCTCCTATCACTGCTTACTGTTCATATATTAATATTTCTGCCCATCCAAAGTATAATAGCCTTTAAAAACAAAATTTACTTTTATTATATGAGGATGGCATTCTATTATGATATATCTAAAATTTTATTTATTTTTGGACACTTGTTTCCGGAAAAGCTGATTATTGAAGTCTTGGTGTTTTTGCTCAAAAAAGTTAAAAAAATATAAACATGAGTATTATAAATAAAAATTAAATATTATTTACCTCATTTCTATTTATATGTTATTACTACTCAAACAGATTTAGGTTAATATTTTAATGATTTGTGCTGTAATAAGAGTTTTCAATGTCAATAAATCATGTAAATAGTTCTGAGAGCAAATTCCTTTTGTAGATTCAGCAAGCAGAATTATTAAGAGTATAATGCATTTTCTAAGCCCTGTCAAAGTTGATTTGTCTTTTATCTTATGAGTTTTATAAAGCATGTAGAATAATCTAATTAATCAACAAATATCTATCTATTTTAGTTCTTAGATTACTAATGAACTATTTTGTCCTTTAATTCAGTCATCAACTTAAAATTTAACTTATTTATCATTTTCTGTCAAATGACAATTGTCATAAAATGATGTAAGACATTATAATACAAAAGATGTCCTTGTGACAGACCATTATTTTTCTATCAAAGCTGAAGTTTAACATGCACTAGACATAAAATACCATATTTAGCAATCAATTTTCTCTTTGGGATGGAGAAATCTCACAAAAGTGGGAAAAATGTTTTATAAGTTAAATATGAAACAGTTTTGATAACTTTCTTGTTGTCCTAGTTCGTGTAAGAAAAGGAGAACATAATACGTATAAAGTTCCCAAAGGGCATTCTAATAGAGAATTCAAAGATCATCTGAGATACAGGGAAAGAGTAAAGTGTTAGCAGTTTCAACTGATGTGGCTCTAACCTGGGTAGGGATAGCCTTAGTCAGTACAACCTTTTATCACTGATTGTAGAACAAACCATGGGCACATGGATATTTCTTGCTTTTATCTCTTATGCCTAAATTTTGAATTGCACAGCCATCTAAAATGAGTATTTTATGGATATAGTACTTAGTATTTGTGTTAATTCAGTGCTTGTTTAGTATCATCAAAATGTTTGACCTTGTAAAACTTAATACTCACAGGATATATTTCCAGTTATTCCCCTAAAGATGTACTTATTAACTAGCATCCTTGGCATGTCTACTGACTCTACCTTTAAGAAGGCAGCATATGATAAATATGCTTTTTATCTGTATGAAAGGTCCTGAATGGGATCCTCTCCTGTATCTTGCTGTGGTTTGTATGGTCCAATTCAATATTACAATTTCTTTTAAAAATTACTTTACTTTTATTATTTCTGTTCCTTTTATTATAACCTATCCTCACATACTTTGTATTTTATTTCTTAAAATATGTCTTTATTGCCTGGCTGGTATAGCTCAGTGGTTGAGCATTGACCTATGAACTAGAAGGTCACAGTTCAATTCCTGGTTAGGGCACATGCCCGGGTTGCAGGCTTGATTCCCAGTGTGGGGCGTGCAGAAGGCAGCTGATCAATAATTCTCTCTCATCATTGATGTTTCTCTCTCTCCCTCTCTCCACCTCTCTGAAACCAATAAAAAATATATTTAAAAAAGTCTTTATTGATTTTAGGGCGAGATGAAGGAAGAATAAGAGACATAAACATTGACAAGAAACATCAATGAGCCATTTGATATTGGCTGAATGGTTGGATTTCTTATTTTATACAAGCATGCCCTTCAGAAATCCTGATTAATTCAATTAAAACATATGAATTCAATTAATGACATGAATTTGCAGAATCTTTGAATTTATTTAAGGATAAATGTAGTGAGGCCAGGCTGAGGGATGCCTCCCTCCAGTGAATGAATTTTCATGGGCTGGGCCTCTAGTATATATATAAAAGCCTATGTGACCAAACAACCAAAGGACTGGTCGACCAGGTGCTATTTTATTTTATTTATTTTATTTATGACTAGGGAATGGTAAGGATTGGATCAGTGAATTAGAAGATAGAATAGAAAAATAAATAAAATTGGAAAAATTAATAAAATCAGACACAAAAAATGGTGAAGTAAACAACTGATACCACAGAAACACAAAGGATTATAAAAAAAATACTATAAACAATGTGGATGAAATAAACAAATTCATAAAAATCACAATATTTTACTTTAAATGATGTTCATTAGGCAGTTGATAATGTGGAGCTGAAATTCAGGAAAATTTTCAGACCTGAAAAGGTGGGTACACATATAATGGAGGTGATGGTTGAAATGTAGTAGTAGATAGGATAACCAAGGGAGGGAATATAAAATAAGAAGTGTTTTTAACACTGGATCCTGTGAGGAAATATCTCTAATTGTGAAGCAGATAGAACACAAATGGATTGTGGAGAGAGATGAGAAAATAAAGACAATACATTATTATAGAAACTAAGGGAAAAGATTGTAAGAAATGATAATCAATGCAGCAGAAATATACTAGAATAAAGAATAGGTAAAGAGATCCTGGATTTGACTATTAGCAAATTAATTATTAGCAATCTTCTATGAAATGATTTTAATATTATTATAGGGCTGAAATGGAAATTGTGTTAGCTGATGGAGTAATTGAAGAATTTAGTTTAGAAGTAGCTAATGTTTATAGAGTGCTTCCTATGGGCCACAAAATACTCTACTTGTGCCCTTGAACATACAGAATTAAAGAAAGAAATAGACAACATAGAAGTAAAAAACAAACAAACAAACAAAACAAAATCCTTTTCCACCAAATGATCCTATATAATAAAAGGCTAATGTCCAAATCAACCAATCACTATGATGCACACTGACCACCACGGGGCAGACGCTCAATGCAGGAGCTGCTCCCTGGTGGTCTAACTTATATTTAAAGAACATCCCACAGCCCTGCTTGCATGGCTCAGTGGCTGAATATTGACCTGTGAATTGGGAGATCACAGTTCAATTCCTGGTCAGGGCATATGCGTGTTTTGGGCTAGATCCCCAATATGGGGCATCCAGGAGAAAGCCAATCAATGATTCTCCCTCGTCATTGTTGTTTCTATCTCTTTCCCTCTCCCTTCCTCTCTGAAATAAAAAAAAATTTATTAAAAAAAATCCAACAACTGCAATATATACAAAAGACGTTTAGTAAAATCCTGTTTTAAAATTGAGCAACATATTTCTAATTATTCATGGGTTAAATAAGAAATTACAAGAAAAATTTAAAATATTTTGAATAACAATGCTATATATCAAAATTTCTGGAGACAACTAAACAGTGCTTAGAAGAAGGTTGAGAAGAAATTACTTATGTATCCTTTTTAATAAAAGAGTAATATGCAAATTGACCATACCTCTGATCAAGCCGTGCCCACAAGCCACATCCACCAGCCAATCAGGAGCAAATAAACCCCAACCAAGATGGCTGTGACCACTGAGGGAGGTTTGGGTTTCCCCGGCAATGGAGGAAGCCAATCTTCTGCAGCCCTAGTGCTTAGGCCTTCACTCTAGGCTACAAAGTTTCAATAATAGAATTTAAATAAATCCAAACAGAAAAGGTTGTCTCCATGGAGTGAGCAGAAGGTTTGGCTCTGCTACAGGCTACAGTTTCAATTATAGAACATTAATGAATCCCAGATCCCAGCGCCTCTGTTTGGGTCACTGGGGGGCGTGGCCGGCCTGCAAACCACCACAGGCCCCTAGCCCAGGCTGCCCCACACCCCAAGGGAACTCCCTACCCTGATCTGGGACACTCTTTGGGGCAAACCAGCTGGCCCCCACCCATGCACCAGGCCTCTATCCTATCTAAAAATAGAGTAATTTGCAGATTGACCATCACTCCAACACACAAGATCCTGCCCCCATGTGGACACAAGATAGTCACCACAAAATGGCCAGCAAGGGAGGGCCATTGGGAGGTCCCAGGCCTGCACGAGAGGGCAGTTGTGGGCAATCAGGCCAGCAAGGGAGGGCAGTTGGGAGGGATCAGGCCTGCAAGGGAGGCCAGTTGGGGGAGATCAAGCCTGCAGGGAAGGGCAGTTAGGAGTGAGCAGGCCAGCAGAGGAGGGAAGTTAGGGACAAACAGGCTGGCAGGGGAGCAGTTAGACATCAATTAGGCTGGCAGGGTAGTGGTTAGGGGGTGATCAAGCTGGCAGGCAGAAGAGGTTAGAAACAATCAGGGAGGTAGGCAGGCGAGCAGTTAGGAGCCAGCAGTCCTGGATTGTGAGAAGGATGTTGGACAGACATCCCTTGAGGGGTCCCAGATTGGAGAGGGTGCAGGCTGAGCTGAGGGACATCCCCTGCTTCCCTTGCACAAATTTCATGCACTAGGCCTCTAGTGTGTGTATGTATGTATATATGTGTATATATATATACATATATATAAGCCTAAGTGACCATTGTGACCAAATGACCAGAACAACCAGACGATTGGCCTGTAGCTATGATGCACACTGACCCAGACCTTGCTGCTGGGGCCCTGACAGCCCTGAATCTGGTTCAGCCACAACCTGGACTCAGACAGGAGGGATGCAGGAGCCTGATTTCTCACATAAAGGGCTATTGGTTAGCTAGCTGCTACGGCCAACCTCCCTTGGTACCTTTCCTGAGCCGCCAGCCCCCTCATTGGCCCTGATCGCTGGCTAGGCTGAGGGACCCCACCCGTGCATGAATTCATGCACCAGGCTTCTACTATTATATATAAAAAAAAGACATAAATGAATAGAAGTAAAGTGATAAGGAGTTGTCCTGTTTACAGCTAGTCCTTTAAGGTTTCATCTCAATAAAGTAGAAAAAGAAGAGCAAACTAAATCCAATAAGTTGAAGGAAAGAGATAAAACCAAAAATTAATGTAATAAAAATAGAAAAATATAAAGAAAATCAACAAAGTAAAAAATGGTGTTTTGAAAAGATCACAAAAGTGATGAAATTCTAGATTGATCTAGAAAAATAAAAGATTAAAAGCAAATCAGCAATCGGAAAAATGAAAGAAGCGTTTCTAAACATAATCATAAAGATATTAAAAGGATCATA
Source organism: Antrozous pallidus (assembly GCA_027563665.1). Lineage (NCBI taxonomy): Eukaryota > Metazoa > Chordata > Mammalia > Chiroptera > Vespertilionidae > Antrozous > Antrozous pallidus. Next base: position 92,258,049 of record CM050514.1, read on the forward strand.
AGAGAATATTAGGGATGATAATATCAACAAATTTGGACAATTTATATGAGATAAATTCCTTGAAAGTCAGAAATTACTAAAGCTCACTCAAGGGATAAAGAAAAGATAACCTACAGAACTTTATATCAGTGAAAGAAATTAGATTAGTCATTAAATACCTTCCAACAAGGAAAATTCTAATTACACATGGTTTCACTGGTGAATTGCATTGAACATGTTACAAAGAAATAGTACAAATTTAATAAAAATATTTTCAGTTAATAGAAGAGGCAGGAACATTTCCAAATAATTTAAGGAAGTCAACATTATTCTGATACTAAAACCAGAGGCCATTAAACACCCAAAACCTAATATCCCCCTTAACATGAATGTTAAAATCTTTACACAAATACTAGCAGCTTAATGATGCAATATTTAAAAGGAATAACACATCATGACCCAAATGAGATTTATCTCACGAATGCAAACTTACATCAACATTAAAAAAAATCTATCAATGCAAGTCAAAATATTAACAGAATAATGGGAAAATAACACTTTCTTAATTGGAGTAGGAAAAAATTTATGAAAGAATTTAACACCCACTGATGATAAAAACTCTCGGAAAAGTAAAATAGAAGGGAATTTTCTCCATCTGGTAAAGGGTATCTATACGTAATTTACAGTTAAAATCATATTTTCTGTTCAAGTTGAATGCTACTTTTAAAACTGGGAACAGGCAAAAAGGCTTGCTCTCACCACTTCTATTCAACATTGTTTGGCATAGATATGGCAAAGAAGATAAGAAAAAAATTCATAAGGATCTGAAAAGATGAGTTAAATCTTTCTATACCTGTAGACAACACATCAGTTTATTTAAAAAAATCTACAAGAATGTAAACATCAACTATTAGAATAAGTGCATTTTGACAAGTTTCCAGATATAAGATTAATAAAATCAATTATAATTTTAGGTACTGGTAAATAAAATTTTAAAAAAGTAATTTCTAAGAACTCTAGAAATAAAATATTTGGGAATTAATTTAACAAAACACATACCAACCATGTCCTTTGAAAATCATAGAACATAGTTGAGAGAAATTTAAAGACCTAAATAAATGGATATTCATAGATTTTAAGACTCAGTAAAATGCAAATGTTAATTATCCCCAAATTTATCTATGGATTCAAAACAGTCCAAGTGAAAATTCAAGTAGAATCAATTCTAGAAATTGGAAAACTGATTCTAAAATTTATATGGAAAGTTAAACTTATTTTAAAAAAAGAATGGTTTAGGATGTATAGTTCTTAACTCTTAAGACTTACATTAAAGTTATTGTAGTAAATATAGTGTAATAATTGTGAAAAGACAGATATATAAATCGCATATATATGGTCAATCAATTTTTTAAGAAGTTCCAGAGTAATTCACTTGAAAAAGGAAATTCTTTTCAATAAATTGCACTGGAATACCTGGTTATCCATATGGGGAAAAAAGAGTATCAGTCCTCCACAATGCACAAAAAATAGCTTGATATGTATATGATCATAAATGCCCAAACTTTAAAACTTCTTAAATAAAGCATAGGAGAAAATCTGTTACTTTAATTTAAAAAGAACTTTCCTTGATAGAATAAATTAGTACAAATCATATTTGAAGAAAATCATTAAACTTTATCAATGTTTTAACCTTTGATTTCTGAAAAGCACTGTCAAAAAATAAAAACTCCAGCCATGGAATGGGAGACAATATACATTCAATATATAAATGACAAAATATCTGTATCTAGAATATACAATATTTGTCTTAATAAGACAAATAAATCATTTTAAAAATCTAGACACCAAAGTTTAAACATATACTTCACAAAAGAAGGTATTTGAATAGCCTCAATATCATGAAATAATTTCAACATCAGAATTAACAGGGTAGGGTTTTTAAAATGATAATGAAAAAGAAATAAAATGATAATGAAATTATCATTAGAATGTCTAATACTAAAAAGATGGACAATATAATTGTTGGTGAAAATATAAAACAAGTGGAATTCTAATTCACTATTAATGGAAGTATTAAATGATGTAATTACTTTTGAAAACTACCTGCATTTTTGAAAAAGTAAAACATATATATGTCATATGACCTAGAAATCTCATTACTATGTCTTTACACAGGAAAAATAAGAACATATGTTGCCCTGGCCAGTGTGATCAGGTTGGAGCGTCATCCTGTAAACAGAAAAGTTGCAGGTTCATTTTCTGGTCAGGGCACATACCTAAATTGCAGGTTCAATCCCCAGTGGGGGCATGTACTTAAGGCAAACAATCAATGTTCTGGATGTCTTTCTCTCCCTCTCCCCTTCTCTCTAAAAAGTCAATAAGTATATCCTGTAGTAAGAATTAAAAGCAAACAAAAAAAATGTTCACAAAAAGTCTTTTATACAAATGTCCATTCCACTTGTGGAGTAACTTGCGAGAGTAAAGATCTTCAAGTGGCAGAAGGAAACTAGAATTTCAGCCTGTTTTCCTGGTTCTTAGAGACAGAAGAAAGATGATAGTGGTTTCTATTTGAACTTTACACCTGCTACTAAAGGCCTGGTGCATGAAATTTGTGCATGGGGGTGGGGGAGTCCTTCAGCCCAGTCTGCACCCTCTCCAATCTGGAACCCCTCAGGCGATGTTCGACTGCCGGTTTAGGTGTGATCTCACAAGGATCAGACCTAAACCGGCAGTCAGACATCCTTTTTGCAATCCAGAACTGCTGGCTCCTAACTGCTCACCGACAGATTAGGATATTAGGATAATTTTAGATTCTTAGAATATGAATCCATGCTTCTTTTGCACCAGTCCTTGGGAAAGGACATCTCCCTCAGAATTGGGGAGTTAGACACTGGCAGTCAGACATCCTTCTCGAAATCTAGGACCGCTGACTCCTAACTGCTCACCTACCTGCCTGGCTGATTGCCCCGAACCCCCCTCCCGTGCCAGCCTGATCTCCCCTAACTGCTCCCATGCTGGCCTAATGGCCCCTAACTGCCTGCCTTGGCCCCTGCCAATGTGGCTTTGTCAGGAAGGAGGACTGGATGACGGGAAGATGTCCAGTCTATCTGGTCTAATTAACATATTACCCTTTTATTAGTATAGATTATGCTGTTTACTTTTTCCAAGGTCACTTCTTCTTTCCGTCTAAACATGTATCAGACTTGAAGAAATTTGACAGTCCTTTATAGCAGCCTATCTTACTGAGGGAGGTGTCCTTCCCCAAAGACTGTTGCAAAAGAAGCATGGATTCTGTATCCTAAAATAACCTTCTTTTCTTGAGATGTAGATTCATACATTCAAGCTGCTGCTATTCTTAGGAACTGACTGATCTGTCAGTGAGGCGCTTAAGTAATTAATCATTTCCTGAGTATTTAGAATGGAGTTATTTGTAAGGCAACTTTAGAAACTATCCCATAAAATGCATTTGGTCTAATTGACAATACAATTAACTTCTATTGTTGGGTATTTTGTGAAGAACAAATTTGCATACACACTTTAACAAGTTAGGAGTCTGGTTTGAGAATTGTCTTTAAAAACTGTCATTTACAAAATCAGTGCTAAGGTAAACATGGGCTGAATTGAGAGATAAAAATTTTGGTTTAAAACAGAATAGTCTACGTAACTAATCTGAAAATAATTATTCTTCCTTTTTTAAAGACCTTAGTAAGTAGCTCAGAGTAAGGTTTCAATGTTTAACAGAATCCAGAGTGTTATCATGGCTTATTAACTACCTCTGAAGCAAGTTTCTATGACTGTTATTGAAAAGGAAATATAAAGTTAAAAATTACAGTCTTTCCAGAATAGTTCTGGAATAGTGATATTAAAACAGCAGTATATAAAAAAAATACTAGCTGATGGCTGGTTAGCCAGAGACAGGTAAGATTCCTCAGGGAAGGAACAACCTAAGACAGGCACAGTCACAGAGGGGCCAACAGGAGAGAACTAAAAGGTCAACAGAGGTGGGGCACAGACCCTCACCCACAAACCTTGCAGGGGCTTGAACTCTCACCCCTTCTGAGGGAGATCTCCTGCCCCCACGGCTGCTTCACCTCCCATGCACAACTCAGACTGGAACCCAGGTGGCAGACAGAGACTCAGCCAGCAATAGCTGCTCTATATCTAAATTCAGTCTATTACCAGGAATGCTCAGGGCCTACTCAAGAATGCAAATAATCCTTTCCACTAATATTTACAGCGTAAACTAAGATTTCTACTTGAGTATTAAAATTGACAGTAAAATAGTAATCAAGTTTTCAGATTAATTTAAATTGGCCAAGTGAAATAAGTGAATACTCAAGAAAATTTAACTGTACTGGACAAAAAGCTGTGCCTAAAACATTAACCAAAATATCTATTAATAGTTCATCTCACTGTAAAATTGCCTAACATCCAAAGAACATAAAGCAGTCATATTTGTGTGCAAAAATTAAAAATTAAAATTACCAAGACTGTAATCTAAAATTTCCAAAAGCCCCCATTAATAAAAAAAAGGGGGGGGGGGATAGTGGTGTAATATCATGTACGGAAAAATATCCTGTAAGTAAAATACATCTAGAAAATTCTTACTCCAGAAAAGTAACTTCCATTTGCAATGCCAACAGCAGGACACCCATGAAAAAACACACATGGTGTCAAAATAAGCCAAAGGAAAATCATTTAGGCAAAAATAAAAAGAATCCCAAGTCTATTTTGCAGAGAGGATCCCTGTGTTAACTTTTGGTCGAGAATGTGTTTGTGTGTTTTCAGAGAACAACTCCAAGACCATGTGGGTTCCTGCGACAGTGAGGAACTGACAGGTCTGTTACAGTCATGAGGATGGTTCAGAGATGGGGCACACTGACGACACCTTCTAGCAGTTGGCAGCTGTGCTTGGCTGCAGGCGGCCCAGGACCATACCAGAGAGGATGAAACTTGCATTGCCACGATGTGTCCACCATCCAGATACCATTACTGACATCTACACATAAAGAACTATTTGACATTGAAACTGGGACTCAGAACAGTTGGACATTGAAACTGACACTCAAACATTTTTTGTTCTTATACATTTATTTCTAGTATGCAGAGGCAACATATTTTTGAAGAAAAGAAACAGGGAAGAGTGATTGATAATGAGGCAGGGAGGCATTGAACAGGCTGTCAGGCTACAAGGGGAAGGCTGGGGAGGGTGGGGGTCGGATGCTAGGGGAGATCAACCGAAGGACTTGTATGCATGCATATGAGCATAACCAATGAATGAAAGACACTGGGGCAGGGAGGCAGGTGGGGACATGTGTTGGGGGGTAGGGAGGGATTGGGGGAGGATAATTGGGGGAAAAAAGGAAAACATATGTACTACTATTATATTTAAGTTATACTGCAAAATGAAAATAAAAATAAAAATAAATTAATTAAAAAAAATACCAGCTGGTAAGAGAATGAAAATGTGACTTTCCTTAAGTCCTTTTCTTACTTAGGATTTAACAAAGTAATTGGACAGAACAAAGATAAGAATTTCTAGACACAGTAAAATGTCTTAGAGGATTTTATCCCAGTGACCTCTTCCTTTTTAAGTAACAGTAGCTGCCTTTCGGTCTTTCAAATCCATTTAGTTCACAGAAGGTATTATAATAATTAATTATGCTGCTCTGAACATTGGGAGCAAGCCAGCCAAAATAAACGAAGCAGTGAACGTAGTAAACCAAAGCTCACAACTTTTAAAAATGAAGGTAAACTATATTTAATTTTCTTTATACCCCACAGAACAGCCATTTTCAAGTAGTGTGCACAAGAAATTTAAAAACATGCAATACCTGAGTATTTATTTACTCAGGGGCACTGACCTCTTTTCCCTTTGCTTGTCAAATTAAAAAAATACAACAGCCAGATCGGCCAAAACTCTATTTTTTGGTGTTCTGCACAATTTCAGTAATTAGTTTATGTATGTCAGGAGATTAAAATAAGGTTAAAAATTACTGCTCTAGGATGTTAGGATACACTTTAATGTTTTATAATATTTTTCTAAATATATTTTTCAATGAGGTAAGGATCTAAGATTAGTACTACTATATAACATCTTTTTAAAATTTCATTCTTTGACAAAAGAATACATATTCTTTTTTTATAATTAATTTTTATGGTTGAGATTATTACAGATGTGCTTCATTTTCCCCCCATAGCTCCCCTCCACCCAGTTCCCACCCCATTCCAGGCCCTCGCCACCCTATTGTCTGTGTCTATAGGTAATGCATATAAGATCTTTGTCTAATCTCTTCGTGCACCCCCCACACTCTCTTCCCTCTGAGAATTGTTAGTCTGTTCCATGTCCATGCCCCTGATTCTATTCCATTCACAAGTTTATTTTGTTCATCAGATTTTTTATTTATTTGATTTTTAGGTTCAATTTTTGATAGGTATGTATTTGTTGCCATTTTATTGTTCATATTTTTTATCTTTACCTTTTTTTTTTATCCTGTTAAAGAATACCCTTTAGCATTTCATATAATACTGGTTTTGTGGTGATGAACTCCTTTAGCTTTTTCTTGTCTGTGAAGCTCTTTATTTGACCTTTAATTCTAAATGATAGCTTTGCTGGACAGAGTAATTTGATTTTAAAATACAGTTTTCATTTTAAAAGGGGTTCAAAGAAATAGTTGAAAAAAAAAGACTAAATATGTTTCATACTCAAAATATCCATTACCATTTTTAACACCACCATTAGATTATAAAACTAATAAACCAGAATATTTAGGGATAGAACCATTTTAATTCTTCACTTTTCACTCTTTCCTTAGACTTATTGATACATATGTGCCTTCTCTCTCTCCTTTTATACATATTTATTAGGAACATTCAACTCTTTTATTATTTTTTAATATATCTTAATTGATTTCAAAGAGGAAGGGAGAAGGAGAGAGAGATAGAAGCATCAATGATGAGAGAGAATCATTGATCCGCTGCCTCCTACAGGTCCCACATTGGTGAGTGAGCCTGCAAACTGAGCATCTGTCCTGACAAGGAATCCAACTGTGACCTCTTGGTTCATAGGTTGATGCTCAACCACTGAGCCATGCCGGCCAGGCAAATATTTAAATTTTTTAGTGTAAACCAACATTTGTTTTTAGAAAAGTTAGATAAACCTGTATTTATTTTGTTCTCCTAAATAACAATCAACTACATTCAGGTATTATAGGATGCTACATTCTTTGGATGGCAAGATTGTTCTGAGAACAAATCAGTAAGCTAGAAAAAAGAAATTAAAAATAAGCATTGCAGTTTTAACTTTATCTGTTCTTTTACTTTTTGTATCTACAAAAAATACAATAAAAGTTGATTTTTACAATAATAACTTTGATACATTACAATTTCAAGTAACATTAGAAGAGAGTATTTATTATTTAGGATGAAGTAAATCCTTTGAATTCCACTGGTGTTAATGTTCAATTTTCAATTGTATTTCTTTGCTCCATATTCAAATATTTGCATGGTTTATATACATATATAAACTAATAAGTATATGCCAGTATTTCTCCAAATATAAATAAATTTGGATTCCCCAAGTCTTTTGTCTTTTTTAACTTTGTAGATCAATCATACTTTATACTTTTTAGAAGTATTCTTTTTCCTGGTTATTAAAAACTAGAGGCCTGGTGCATGAAATTTATGCATGGTATAGGGGACCCCTCAGCCTGGCCTGCACCCTCTCCAATCTGAGACCCCTTGGGGGATGTCCAACTGCTGGTTTAGGCTGATCCCTCAGCCCAGCCTGGACCCTCTCACAATCAGGGACTGCTAGCTCCTAACTGCCTACCTGCCTGTCTGCCTGATCACCCCTAACTGCTTCTGTTTGCTTGCCTGATCACCCTAACCACCTCTGCCTGCCTGATTACCCCAACCCCTCTGCCTGCCAGCCTGATCACTCCTAACCTCCCTCCCCGGCTGGCCTGATCTCCCCTAACTGTTCCCCTGCTGGCCTGATTGCTCCTAACTGCTTCTGCCTTGGCCTCCACCATTGTGGCTTTGTCAGGAAGGAGGGCCGGATGACTGGAAGATGTCCAGTCTATTCGGTCTAATTAACATACTACCCTCTTATTAGTATAGATATATTTTTTTCAGTCTCAAAAAAATTGTTTTTTAATTGATAGGATGTTTTTGTTTTGTTTTTCTTCACTTTGTATTGTGGAAAATTTCAAACCTGCAAAAATGCGCTAATGGACTAATAAACCTCTATATACCTCCACTCAGCAGAAGACAGTTCTGCTTCTGGTAGTTTTGGTTCATTCATCTTCACCCATTCCCTAGAGAATTTTTTTTTGAAGCAAATTCCAGAATTCAAAGCATTTTACCTATCATATTCCCATATGTATCACTGAAACATGAGGAATATTTTATGTAAATATAACCACAATACAATGATCATATCTAAAAAAAATTTGTTAATAATTCCCTATGATCAAATATTCAGGCAATATTCATCTTTCTTTGATGGTTTCCTAAATGCTTTTTTTTATTAATTCGAAATGTATGGAGATCATAGATAAGAGGAAATGACAAATTTTTCCATAAGATCTATTTTCAAGATAAAATGAGTACCTCACAATCAAACAAATGGGTTTGTGTGTTTACACATTATACCGTGGCATAAAACAAGCTTGCTATTATGAGTATTATCTGTTCTGAACCCCCCAAAAACTTATTTCAGTTATATTCCATGATTTCAACTTTAAATTATGTATGAAATCAACTTTAATTTATGTATTTTTGTGCTTTAAACTTTACTCTAATTGTTCTTTGTTATATATTTTATACCTTATATGTCTTTCAGAAATTTTGCTGCAACATCTAGTCAGAAATGTCATAAATTTTGCCTTTGTTCTGCAGTCAGTCTCTCACTAGGGTGCTACAAAAAGAAAAAATTATTGACTTTTAAATGTCATTTAATCATTTATTTTTAAAAAGTAAATTCTTTTTAGAGTGTCTTAGTGAAGTCAGTAACTAGTTGGTGGACTTAAAAAGTTCAAAGCTAAAATTGAAGCAGACATGGAGGCTCAGATTGATGAGCAGAAGAAAGAAATCATTAATCTTTCAATCAAAGTACAATGCATTCTATAGTGTCATTTACAAATTATTCACTTTTATTTGGTTACTTTTCATATTAAAAAGTTGTAACAGAAGACAGTACATTTAATATTAGGTGCTGAATGCACAGCTGTATTCTTCAAAAACATTCTCCATTGTGTAAAACTTGTCAGAGTATTAATACATTATTTAGAATATGTGATATACAGGGAGAGCCTCAACAAACATTGAAGAACACAAAAAATGTGGGAAAATGTTATTAAGTCTAAACTTAAAGATTATAATTTTACCCCAAAATCATTTTACTTTCAGTCAAGAAATCAATAATAAATCAATTCTAATATGGAGATATTTAATAAAATCTCATAATTTTATAATTTTAGCATACTTTTCAATAAAAATAAAATTAATAAACAATAAAATGCTTTATTTCTAGATTATTGAATAGTTCTACATTTTTAGTTTAATATATTTGGTAGAATATCTTAATCCAGTTAGAAATTTTCAAGTTGTAAATTTCCAATTTGGGATTAGGTCTTTAGACTGAGCAAGTCAAGCAATTTAATTTAGTGGGAAATCCCTAGTGAAGATAGGCCAGTTCCATAAGTCTCATTCTAGTAGAATTATTCAGGTGAAAACTGAAATTCAAAGAAGTTAAAAGAATTGCCTAAGATTTTACAGTTAGTAAGTACAATGACATTGGCTTATAATGAACACACATAAAATATTTGTTGAATATTTTAATAACAGTGAGAAAATTTAAGTTTTTTAAAAAAATCCTTACTTTACTGTGACATTTCGTTCCATTTTTTGTAAAACAACTGAAGACAACTTTTATTTTGAAGTCCTAGCCTTATTGTCGGTACACCAATAAGACTTGATAACCCCTTTGGTAGAAGAGTTTCTAAATTTCTTAGGCTCAGATGCAGTCCTAATATTATTATCTGAAAACGGATGGCTCATTTGAGACTTCAGATCAGAGGCTGCAAGGTATGTGCAAGGCATACCTACTGGAAACTGGCTACTCTTTCCATAACGACAAGCCCTTAGTAATCATTTTTGCAATACTCAATCTTCTTCCTGAATAATTCACTGAATAGCCTAGAGAAAAATGTATAACCAAAGCTAGATCAATCAGACACATTTCTCCAGAATATTTGAATATTTGAAATGGAAGATATAGGGACCAGACAGGTTGGTTGGTGGGCCCTATTAATGGCAGTGCTCTAGGGAGTAGATTCATGAGGAACCTATAATTGTCTTCAATTCTGATATGTCATTCCTTCTTGGTTTCTGTGAAATGCCCCAATATCCAAATATCCTTTTTAGTTAAATAGCTACAATTAGATTCTGTTCATTGAAACCAAAGAACCTTAGCCAACATAATGTTGTAGAAAGTGTATTGGGTAAGTAGGATATCTGGGGTTGTGTGTAAAGTATTGCTTAATGTCTGAAAGACCTTAAGAGTTGGGAAAAACCAACTAAAATGGCAACTAGGGAGACTCTTCCCCATTTTCACTGACAGACACAACATTTTCATTGACATGTCAAAAATCAATGAGGAGAAGACGCTTTGCCCTGATGCCAAACTGTATCACGGTTTTTCTGAAAATCACCAGACTTTCTCTTCCAGTCAAGTGCCAGGTGCTAAGTACTTTTCATGGCTGTTGGGTTTTATCTAAATAGGAAACACCTTCACTGTGGAACCTTGCTTCCAGACCACAGCTTATTCCTGTTAGATTCCAGGTCTTACTGCTCAAATCTAAATCCATCGTGCCGCATTGTCATGTCTACATCTAGTTCACGAGGTAATATAAAAAGTAAGACATCTCCGTTCTCTGAACTCACACATTGCATCCACCACAATTAAAATGGATATGCTTTCACTAAATTGTCTGAAGTAGCAGGTACAATGAAAATTGTCAGATTTTTTTTTAACTTTTAAAGTGGAGTGGTTATTTACTACTAGTAATATCAAAACTATATACAGTATTGTTTTGATACCTATATTTATAATAAAAAAATCTTGGGAGAAAGGTCGATGAATTTCTGCTAAAAGTTGTTTCTGAGTGTTACATGTAATAGATATGGTAAATATTTGTTCATAGTCATTGTGTGACCAGCCATGCATTTAAGTTTAAGTGAAATCAGCAAAAAGGAAAAGGTGTAGGGATGTTATTTTGAGATTAAAGTTGGTCTTAAATGTTAATAAAATATGGATCCTGTTCTAAGAAAAAAATTATGTTTTCACCACATTTTACCCAGTACAGACACTTTAAGGGTTTTTTCTTTTCACTGACAACTTTCTTGGCACCTGGAACCGATTATGTTGCACCTTCTCACACAGCATGTGTATTCACCTCACTCTCCCTCTTTACAAGTTAGTGTATAACTTTTCTTCCGATGAACAGTGGTCTTGCCTAAGTTTCTGTGTTCATTATCTCACAGGAGGAAAATTCAGCTCATATTAAAGACAAATGGGTAAACAGAAGAATGAAAGGACTGAAAGCAAAACCTAAAGTGAGAAGAATAACAACTCATGGAAGGCAGTTCATGCCAGCAATGTTTGTAGAGGATAGTAAGATCACATAGCAAACAGCAGGACTTGTATCTGGTACATATATTGACTCTGTACAAGTGGATTGAATGCATGCAAGAGTAAAATTCATTTTAGAGATACAGGAAATCATATTTAATCATGAAATAAAAAAGGGCATATGAAAAAGTGATCTCAAACCACCTAAAATATTACTTAGAACTGGTAGAGCCATCCAAATAAATAAAGCATATTCAATTCACAAACTTCGCCATATGGCTAAAGAAAACATATATATATTTTTAATTTAGAAGTAAATGAAGATTATCTGAATTACTAGTATTTGTACACATAATTTAAAGCATAGAAAATGAGTCTGCAAAATAATTTAAGATGCTTGTGAAGATTATTTACATCTTTCGTGATTACCTCTGATGCAAAATTTTGAAAAATGCATTAAAATTAATGCACTGTAAAACCATTACCTGTAAAATTAATTGTGTTTATGTATATTCAAGTTGTTGGTCCCTGTTTTCCTTACTTTTGTATCTCCAGTGTCCAGCACTATGATTCTCATAAGAAATCAATAAATATTTGTAGTATATAAATGAATGAATGCAATAATTCAGTTAATGTATTTGAAAATCCTGATTGGTATGTGTACAAATAACATGAATATTTAGAAAAGAAAATCAGAATAAATTTATATCATAAAGGTTCATAGAACAAATAGCTTCATAAATGTGGCAATTGATATTTCTGAATATAATATACAATTTGTGGTTCCCAAAAAGATTAGTTATCAATGTTTCAACAAAAGAGATCCATAGAATAGGGGACATATAAATGAACTAATAATTAGAATATTGTAAGTATTTTAATAAAGACCAAAATGCAATGCTATGGGACCATATAGAAGAGGAACCTGCATGAGGTTGTGCTGACATGTAGATACATGAAAGACACTGTTTCAAGAAGAGTCTTGTATATATATACATATCCTAATTTGACCCATTGTCTAAGGTAAAGCACAAGGTTAATCTTAAATTCCTGCTAAACTTGAGAGTCAGTACTAAATCCTCTGCAAGAAGTACATTATAAGGGAATTGGCAGCCTTATTTTCAATGACTCAATTCATGCAGATCTATCAACTTCAGCAACTTACTCTCATTGTGGTAATGTAAAGGAATGTAAATATACAAATATGATTATATTGCTGTGAAAGAAACACATATAAATATATGAAATGAATATGTCTGCTTTTTGAAAAAGCAAAACGTAAGTAATATATCTCAAGTTAAAATGTTTAGGACCTCCTGGAACTTTCCTTGCACATAAATTAAAGAAATTATTTCTTGGGGAAAAAAACACACCAAGATGGTGGAATAGGTAAACACCTGAAATTGCTGCCTTGCACAGCCACTTCAAAACTAAAAGACAAACTAGACATCATCTAGAACCACAGGAAGGCTGGCTGAGTGGAAATTCTACAACTAGAAGAAAAGAGAAAAACCACACTGAGACTCAGAGAACGTGTGGAAGTAAAGTGCAGAGGTATGGAGACATGTGAGGAAAGGGCTGGCAACTGAGTATATGGTTGTCTTTTTCAATTGGGAGCGAGACACAAGCTCTTGACTGCTCTGAACTCCAGTGGGGACTATGACTAGACTGTCTGGCATTGGGCGGAACTCGAGGGCGGCTTTCTCTGAGAAGTGCTTGCAGCTATTACCGAGGGACACTGAGACCTGGGGGCCTCTTAATGCAAGGCTGAGGATCAGCCATAGCTGTTTGCTCCACCCTGTTGATTCCCTGAGACTCTGCCAAACCCACGCTGTGAGCAGAGGCTTTTGCTTATGAATGGCCTAGTCCTTTGCAATCTAAAATTACCTAACAAACTGCAGCTGGGTCAGAGAGACCCAGAACATCCAAAAGAAGGCCCAAAGCCCCACAGCAGCTTGTATTGCTTGTATGGGCCTCATCTGGGCACTTCCAAACCTCAAACAAAGAAGAAGAATCTGCATATTTCTCCATAGCTCCTGCTGTTGGCCTCACGCAGAGGCTAAATTAGCACCTCCTTGGAGATCCAAAAGCCAGTGTACCCAGGGGTCAGAGTGGGACCATCCATATTACAACTGCTCAGATCCATAAGGGACACACTCAGGGAGCAGACTTAGTGAGCACCAAAGCCCCACTTAAGCAAGTCTTGCCCCATGAGGGTATCTCCAGCACAGAAGTTCTCCCATTGTAGACACAGCTGATCCCCACAGCCAGTTGGCCTGGAGGTCAGTTCCTCTCAGTGACATCAACAACCATCAAGGCTTAACACAACAAGACTGTGCACACAGCCCACAAAGGGGTGCACCAAGAGTGTCCACCTCAGGTAATTGGGGAAGCTGAGCTACTGGGCCCTATAGGACACCTAGCACACAAAGTCACTCTATCAACTCAGGGAAGCAGCCAAAATGTGGAGACAAAGAAACAGATCACAAATGAAAGAAATGGAGGAAGCAAATGACTGGATATAGGGTTCAAAACCACGGTTATAAGGTTTTTCAAGAATTTTCTAGAAAAGGCCAGTAAATTTAGCAAGACCCTCAAGGATATGAAAAAGGACCAACTAGAAATTAAACATACACTGACTGAAATAAAGAATAATATACAGAGATCCAACAGCAGACTAGAGTATCCCAAGAATCAAATCAAAGATTTGAAATAGGAAGAAGCAAAAAACACCCAATCAGAAAAGCAAAAATAAAAAATCAAGAAGAATCCCAAAATATGAAGATAGTGTAAGGAGCCTCTGGGACAACTTCAAACAAACCAACATCAGAATTATGGGGGTGCCAGAAGAAGAGAGAGAGCAAGATACTGAAAGCCTATTTGAAGAAATAATGACCAAAAACTTCCTCCACCTGGTGAAAGAAATAGACTTACAAGTCCAGGAAGTGCACAGAACCCCAAACAAATGGAATTCATCCACACCAATACACATCATAATTAAAATGCCAAAAGCAAAAAACAAAGAGAGAATATTAAAAGCAACAAGAGAAAAATACTTAATTACCTAAAAGGGAGCACCCATATATTGTCAGCGGATTTCTCAACAGAAACGATGCAGGCCATTTGGGAGTGGCAAGAAATATTCAAAGTGATGAATAGCAAATATCTACAACCAAGATTACTCTATCCAGTGAAGCTATCATTCAGAATTGAAGGACAGATAAAGAGCTTCACAGGTAAGAAAAAGCTAAAGGAGTTCATCACCACTAAACTAGTATTATATGAAATGCTGAAAGGTATTCTTTAAGAAGAGAAAGAAGAAGATAAAGGTAAAGATAAAAATTATGAACAACAAATACATATCTTTCAACAAGTGAATCTAAAAATCAAGTGACTTAAAATTCTGATGAACAGGATAAACTGGTGAATATAATAGAATCAGAGGCATAGAAAGGTAGTGGACTGGCAG
This sequence comes from Antrozous pallidus, assembly GCA_027563665.1. Taxonomy (NCBI): domain Eukaryota; kingdom Metazoa; phylum Chordata; class Mammalia; order Chiroptera; family Vespertilionidae; genus Antrozous; species Antrozous pallidus. The sequence continues at coordinate 92,273,132 of CM050514.1, forward strand.
TTCTCGGGGCAAAGGGGTGTGAGGGGTGTGGGAAGAGTCTGGAAAAAAAATCATGCACCTATGGATGAGGACAGTGCGGGGGAGGCAAGGGCAGAGGGTGGGGTGGGAATCAGGTGGAGGGGAGTTACGGGGAGAAAAAGAGGAACAACTGTAATAATCTGAACAATAATGATTTATTTTAAAAAACAACAAAAAACAACCAAAAATTGGGATTAGGAAATGAAATACCTTAAAAAAAGAAATTATTTCTTAATACCTTGCTTTTAAAGTGGAAAATTTCCAATAAAAACTCAATTCTTATGACAATGTATAATCTCCTCACATTAAGGAGTATAGGGTAAATCCATCAATATGTACCTAACCTTCGTTGCTCTGCTATTTTTTAATTTCTTAGGCTGTTAATGCAGAAACAGAATTATTTTCTCATATTGTTTTATTCTTATTTTGAGGAATTATTTTAGTAATTAGATATCTACTATTGGTAGGTCATCTTCAAATATGAAAAATAAGCTTATTTTTTCAGTGATAATGAAAAACTCAGTTGTGTACATAATATGTAGAAATATATCAAAGACCAAATATTGATCTGGGGAAGATACCACATGAAATTGTAAGTTAAACACAAAAAAAGGTGTAATCAGAGAAGGAAAAAGAAAAGAACTTCAATTTGGAAGAGTTTCAGGTTGTAATAGGTGTCAACAGGACTTAGAATAAAAGAGGATCAGTGGATTTGTAAAGAAAAGAGGAAAGGCATAATACATAAGAGAGCAATATCAATATGTATGTGGAGGATAAGTAGGGAAAGAAGTTAGATTTTAAGGGGTTAAAAGGATATTCATGTAGAAAATTATTATAATGAACATGGGATAGTATCCTTGGTAAGCGGTGTGGCCCAGATTGTAGTTGCCATCTAATATTTATCCCCCTCTTAATTTCAGCTAAAATATGTATTTCCGAGCTACATTTTTAGGTCATGTAGTTTATGTGACCAAGTTTTGGACAATGAGTTATAACAAGAAGTGTGGGGAAATTCATGAAGGCAGCTTAAAGAAAACTGAATAGAATACTCTTGTCATTTTTCTCTTTTTCCTACTGCAGGTCTGGATGTCAGTGCCATGGATGGAGCTATAGTAGCCATCTTAAACCAAAGAGGTGACCTTGAAGATAAAACCATGAACTGAGGAGGTATAACAGAAAAGTAGGAACCTGGATATCTGAAGACACTGTGAATCTGCCATACAAGCTTTTTAAATTTCAAGTTCAGCTTTTTTTACATAAAAGAAAAATAAACTATCACTTTTAAGGAAATCTTATTTTTATTACTGTTTTTATGGCTGAACTTAATCCTTCTCATAGGGACTGATTCTGTATCTCCAGGACCTTTCAATTTCTACAAAGTGTCTGCCACATGTAGATGTCTAAAGAGAAAAGAAAAGAGAAATTATGATTTGATTATATAAATCTACTGAATTGTTCTACCTTTAAATCAAGGAGATAAAACATATCATGAACTAACTAGATTTTTTTACTCTTCATGAATGTATGCATGGTCTTAAAGACAAATTTTATATCTAGAGAGCTACCAAGAGGTATCCTGAAGCATATGACTTATGTGATGCTGTGGCAACAAGCAATGACAAAATGTCAGTGATTTCAAATAAATTTATTGCTCATTGTATATGTACAACAGGGGTACATCGGGGACCATATTATATTTCCCTTGCACAGAAAGCAAGAATAGTCTAAGTAGTGGGCCATCATTTTTTATTGCTGGTGACACTCCTCTCCCCTCACATTCCAATTGTCAGAACTGATTACATGGCTATGATTGTCTTGAAAGGGTGGGAAAATATAGTCTTTCTCATATTCAGAAGTAGAAGAAAAGTAGATATTGGAGAATATTAATAATATCTAATACCTTACAAAAATGTAAAATAATCTATGTGAAAAAATTTTTTAAATGTATTTTGATTGATTTCGGAGAGGAATAGAGATGGGGAGAGATAGAAACAACAATGATGAAAGAAAATCCTAATTGGCTGCCTCCTGCAAGTTCCTCCACCCCAACTGGGGATTGAGCTCACAACTCAGGCATGTGCCCTTGACTAAAATAGAACCCAGGACCTTTCAGTCCACAGGCTGATGCTCTATCCATTGAGCTAAACAAGCCAGGGCATGAACATTTTTAATGCACAATAATAATGTTTTTACCTTTTGGATGCAAAAGTTAAATTCATTAATTTCTTAAGATTTTCCTCCACAAAGAAAAATATAAATAACTTACAGATAAGAATTCTATTAATACTAATATTTCTTTATCAGGTGTAAGGCAATTTAACTGAGAAATTACAAGTTTCTGCCTGAGAATATGAGCACTAAAATCCTATAGATTCACAAGTACACAAACATAGTTATTCATCCATTCATTTAGTATGCATGGATAATGCATTTGTTAAATATAGTTCAGATAAAACCAATTGAAACTAGGGCATAGGGAGAAGGATTTGAAATGGGAAATGGACATGACTCGAAATATTTTTCTAGAATTCTCTTTTGAAATATAATTTTATTCAGAATACAGAAACTATATTATAGTCTCCAAATACATTTAGGTTATTGGATAGGTCTTGGAAACTAATTACATCATCATGATTAAAATACAGAAGTAACATTTATCCCAGTTGGAGAATTTTTAAGATAATGTATCTAAGTAAACAAAATTTCTCTGTTTATAAGATCCTGAGAAGACTTTCCTGACTGGCTGATGCTTGCTAAACATTTTGTAACAATAATATAACAATGTGGCTATTTTTCACAAAGTACAAGATTCACTGTCATTTTAATTTGAATCATCAATCTAATTATTTTTGGTCCCTTAAAATGGTATCTATTGAGCTTCTTAAATAAAGTATTACCACAAGAATCTTTTATGGTAGATTCTTAGCAATAACAGAAATATTTAAGAGAATAATTATGCTAAGAGAAATAAGCCAGACAAAGACAGACAAATACTATATGATCTCATATATAGAATCTAAACAAGTGAAACTCATATAAATCAAGAAATAATATGGGGGTGGCTAGGAAGGTAGTGGGTAAAGGGATGGCAAGGTATAAGTAAAAGGTTTCAATCTTTCTGTTGTAAGATACATAACTTCTGGAGATCTAATATACAGCATGGTGATTACAATGAATTGTATACTTCACGTTTTCTAGGAAAGTAGATTTTAAGTGTTCTTAAACTTCCCCCTTCCCAAAAGGTAACTGAGGTGGGTGGATGTGTTTACTTGATTGTAGTAATCATATCACTACACACACACACACACACACACACACACACACACATCAAATATACCATTGTAAACTTTAAAAATAAGTCACATTGTACAACTTAAAAAAGAATAACTTGGGAAAATCTATGATAGGCAATATCTCAATAAAAATGTTGTCAATTATGCTTTTATGTTTTAAATGTGTTGGCATAACATTTTGGGAAATATTTATAAAGCATTTTTCCTAATTCTGATTGTTTAGAATAGATTACTTGAAATGGAATTACTGGTTTAAAGTGTATGAGCACAAATTTGAAAGAACAAATTCAAAACACACTTTTTTTAAATTGCTTCCAAAATATACTAATGTACACTCCAATATATGATTGGTTTGTTAATAGGTCTTTATTTTGGTTTAAAAATCTCACCAAAAGTATTCTATTTCTTTGCTTTTTCTTCCACTACTTTTATGCTTAGAAAGTCCCTAATTTTCAGAAGCCATATTATTATTATTACCTATATTTAATTCTAGTATTATGATTTGCTTTATTCTCTTTCCTTTTTTTCTAGTTATTTAATATTTATTTTACTTATTCCTTCTTTCATGCACATCCTTTAACCTGGAATTGTTAGCATTCTCATGTGAGGCATGGTATAAATGTTTCTAGAACAGACACCAGTGGGTCCTCACTGCACCTGTGCACCGGGAGGGGCCCAGCCTGGACCCCATGCCACCGCCCTGCAACCACCAGCAGGCAGGCTTTTTCCCCTGCTGTGTACTTTCCCACTGTTGTGCTGCCACCACTGCCCTAGAGCCCAGCTGCCCGGCTCCACTGCCAGGGATCAGGGGCAGAAACTGCGCCCTGACCTGGACCCTATTGAACTGAGTATCTGAGGAGACTGAAGAGGCGGCAGATCTATAGGCGAGACGGGAGGGCCTCGGACTGAGAGGAGGCGGGAAGGCACTGGCTGTGGAGACTGTGGAGTGGGTGCAGTGGAAGCCTGGGGCTGAAGTCCCTGGATAGAACAGCGCTAGCACCCCCCCATCCTGCTGCCTGGGAAGCTTCTCTGACCAGTGGGAAGGGCCATGCAGTGCAGCTCAGGGTCAGCCTACAAAGGAGGGTCTGAAGGACATACTCAATATTGAATGGGGGGGGGGCGCTCTATTTCTTGGAAGAACTCGTGCTGGTGAGCAGAAAGGGACTGGACAATAGGTCCAGGAAGAGATTGGCCCTACCCACCTGCAATGCAGGGGATGTCCCCTCTTTCCTGCTGGCAAAACAGGGGCTTCTAACCTGACCCGCAGCAACCTGAGTCAAGGGGGAACAAACAGCCTAGGGTAGTGACAGGAAAGAGGTGTCAGCAAACCAGACAGAGCTGAGGTATTAGAAGGAGAAGAAGGTGTCTCCCCGATCTCCGCCCCTCCCCCCACTCACACACACAAGCTACTGTCATCACCCCCAATAGGAGTCTGATGAAACCATCTTGGTCAAGACCAGAATACCCAGGAAGAGCCCAGCTCTGTCGGAGAAGGGAGTACAGCTCAGAATAATTAAGGCTTTAGATTCCAGGCAAAGCCAGCCTCTGGGCTAAGGATCCCTGCCCACTAGACTACTAGGGGCTTCTACCTCTCAGACCTCAATCAAGATTGTCCAGGACCAGAAAGGGACAGTGACAAACATTGACCTTCACCAGAGAAGCTCCCAGGAGGCCCAGGATAGATACACCAAGGGACCAGATTCAACAACATCAGAGCAAAATCCAGTGAGCTCCACAAATAATGGACTAAAAAAGTTTTTCAGTGTGTGTGTGTGTGTGTGTGGTTCTGTTTTTTTGTTTGTTTATTTGTAATATATTTTTATTGATATCAGAGGGGAAGGGAGAGGGAGAGAGAGATAGAAACATCAGTGATGAGAATCATTCATCAGCTGCCTCCCACACACCCCATACTGGGGATCAAGTCTGTAACTTGGGCATGTGCGCTGATGCTGACTGGGAATCAAACTCTGACCTACTGGTTCATACATAAGTATACTCAACCACTGAGCCATGCCCGCTGGGCTGTGGTTTTGTTTTTTGATCTGTGTGCTTGTAAGTGGATTTTTAAAAATGTTGTTTGTCCCCTCTCCCTTCCTTTTTCTTTCTTCTCTTTTTTCTTGCATATCTCTAATTTCGTTCTCCCCTTTGATTCTATTTTACTTATTGTTATTAATTTTTCTTATTTTATTTCTCCCTTTTTTCTCATTTCCCTTTTTCTATTTTATATACATTATCACTATATTTTAAATTCATTACTATTATTTATTTATTTTGTTTCCTTTTCTTTTTTCCTCCTACACTAATTCTTTTAACTTCCTTCTTGCTTCCATATAGCCATTTTTTTCATCTTCTTCTTTCTCCCTTTTTCTTATTTTTCATATATTTTATTGATTTTTTTGGTGTTTTTTTTTTTTACAGAGAGGAAGGAAGAGGGATAGAAAGTTAGAAACATCAATGAGAGAAACATTGATCAGCTGCCTTCTACACATCCCCTATTGGGGATGTGCCTGCAACCAACGTACATCCCCCAACCGAAATTGAACTTGGGACCTCTGACTCCGCAGGCCGACACTCCATTCACTGAGCCAAACCGGTTTTCGGCTCCCTTTTTCTTTACATCCCTTCTAAGCCTTTGGTCATATGTCTTTTAGTATCCTTTATATTTTTTCTTCATTTTGCTTTCTCTCTCTCTCTCTCTTTTTTTTCTTCTCAGTCTTTCTACTGTTGTTGCACTGAGTAATTTAATTTTTTGATATTTTTGGTTTGGTCCTATTGTGTCTTGTTCTGTTCTGTCAACATCAGTATAATAGCTGGAATAACAACATTGGGGTTGAACTTCACAGGCAGCAAGTCCTTCCTTTGAACAGGACACCAACAATCAAGCCCCCCAAAAACAATCCAATTAAAAAATGGGGAAAGACCCTTAATAAACACTTCTCCAAAGAGGCTATACAGATGGCCAATAGACATATGAAAAAATGCTCAATGCTAATCCTCAGAGAAATGCAAATTAAAACCACAATGACATATTACCTCACTCCAATAAATTCAATGAGATATTACTTCATACCAATAAATTGGCTATCATCATTTAATTCACAAATGACAACTGTTGGCAAGGATGTGGAGAAAAGGGAACCCTTGTGCATTGTTGGTGTAGAAACTATTGGAAAGCAGTATGGAGTTTCCTCAAAAGACTAAAAATGGCCCTGGCCAAGTGGATCATTTGGATGAAGTATAGTCCCTATACCATAAGATGGAGGGTTCAGCGAAACCGGGTTGGCTCAGTGGATAGAGCATTAGCTTGTGGACTGAAGGGTCCCAGGTTTGATTCCTGTCAAGGGCATGTACTTTGATGGCAGGCACATCTTCAGTGGGGGATGTGCAGGAGGCAGCTAATCAATGTTTCTCTGTCATCGATGTTTCTGGCTCTCTATCCCTCTTCTTCCTCCCTGTGAAAAATCAATAAAATATATTTAAAGAAGAAAAAGGAAAAAAAGATGGAGGTTTCAATTCCCGGTCATAGCATATACCTGGTTTGCAGTTTTTTGTTTTTTTTTGTTTTGACTTTTTATTTATTTATTCTTTAAATCTTTATTGTTCAGTTTATTAATTACATTGTTTCTCCCTTTTTTTCCCCTATAGCTCCCCTCCACCTGGTACCCATCCCACCCTCCACCCTCACCTTCCCCCACACTGTCCTTTCCCATAGTTGCATGATTTTTGTCCAGTCTCTTGCTGCACTTCTCACACCCCTTTTCTCTCTAAGAATTGTCAGTCCATTCCCTCTATATGTCCCTGATTCTGTTATATTCACCAGATTATCCTGTTCATCAGATTATTAATTCACTTGATTTTTAGATTCATTTGTTGATAGATGTGTATTTGTTGTTCATAATTTTTATTTTTACCTTTTTCTCCTTCCTTTTCTTATAGCATATCTTTCAGCAATTCATATAATATTGGTTTGGTAGTGATGAACTCCTTTACCTTTTTTTTTCTGTGAAGCACTTTATCTGATCTTCAATTCTGAATGATAGCTTTGCTGGATAGAGTAATCTTGGTTGTAGTTTCTTGCTATTCATCACTTTGAATATTTCTTGCCACTCCCGTCTGGCCTGCATCATTTCTGTTGAAAAATCCGCTAACAATCTTATGGGTACTCCCTTATAGGTAACTAACTGTTTTTCTCTTGCTGCTTTTAGTATTCTCTCTTTATCTTTTGCCCTTGGCATTTTGATTATGATGTGTCTTGGTGTGGTCCTCTTTAGAGTCCTATATTTTGGGGTTCTGTGCACTTCTTGGGCTTTTAAGTCAATTTCTTTCACCAGGTGGGGGAAGTTTTCAGTCACTGTTTCTTCAAGTAGGTTTTCATTATCTTGCTCTCTCTCTCTTTCTGGCAGGCACCCCTATAATTTGGATGTTGGTATGCTTGAGGTTGTCCCAGAGGACCTTTACACTATTTTCAATTATTTGGATTCTTTTGGCTTCTTGCTTCTCCAGTTGAGTGGTTTTGCCTCTTCGTATTTCCAATCTTTGACTTGGTTCTTGCAGTCCTCTGGACTGCTTTTAGGTCTTTGTGTAATATTTTTTATTTCAGTCAGTGTATGCTTAATTTCTAGTTGGTCCTTTTTCATATTCTCGTAGGTCTTATTCATTTCCTCGTAAGTCTTGTTCATTTACTTGTAGTTCTCATTAAGTTCATCGGCCTTTTCTAGGAGCCTCTTGAAAAACCTTATTATTGTGGTTTTGAACTCTGTCTAGTCGTCTTTTTTCCTCCATTTCTTTCACATCTGATTTCTTTCCATTTCTCTGCATTGTGGCTGCTTTCCTGAGTTGGTCCATTAGCTTTGTGTGGTAAATGCCCTCTAAGGGACAGTGGCTCAGCCTCCCCAGTTACCTGAGGTGGATACTCTTACTGCAATCCTTTATGGGTTGTACAGTATTGTTGAAGTTAAACCCAGATTATTATTGTTAGAATAGGAGGGTTTGACCTCCAGGCCAATTGGCTGTGAGGGTAAGCTGTGTTCAGGTTGGATGGGCAGAGTCTTCGGGCTGAGCAGGCAGTGTCAGCTTCGCCTTATGCAGCACATGGGTCTCTGTGCCAGGTAGTAATGTCTGCACGCATCTCTGAGAGAAAGCTGCCGCCGGTCTCCACCCGCTGCGAGACAACTCTGCCTCTCCCCAAATGAGTCTGCACTTCCAAAGTCTCACCCAGGGTTGTAAAACAAAGCAGTCTAGTGGTCTCCCAAACGAGGGAGCAAGTCACAAGTCCTCTCTGCGCTTGCGCACTTCTGTTCCCAAGTTTACATGCAAACTGCTGTTGCCAAGTTTACACAAACTCTCACAAGCTTGTCCTCTTCACAGGCTCGCAGACCTCTGCAACGCCTGGGTTTCAGCGTGCCTTCTCCGGACCCCGCCTGTAACTGGGGAATAAGTGCAGTGGGATGCCTTTGCCCTCCCCGTTGGAGAAAACCAGCCGGGTTTGTAGCCACCTGCCCTTTCCGCTCTCACGCACGCCCGCCTCTGAACCTCTGATTCCTCGCATATCTTCAAGGCTGTGCTCTGCCACTCCTCTGAGTCACATTGTCATATCTTTAGTTTTATTTGTGGAATTTTCACTCAGCCAGCTTTCCTGTGATTCTGGATGACGTTTGTTCTGTTGTTAAGTTGTAGTTTTGAATTGTTGTACGGGGCAACAAGATAGGTGTTTACCTATGCCGCCATCTTGGTTCCTCCTCTGGTTTGCAGGTTTTATGTTTGATCCCTGGTTGGAGCACACACTGCAACTGATCAATGTTTCTCACCTCTCTCTCTCTCTTTCTCTCTCTTGAATCAATAAACATATCCTCAGGTGAGGATTAAAAATGAAATTGTCTTGGAATATATCTGAAGAATCTCAAAAACACTAATTGGAAAGAGTATATGCATCCCTATGTTCATTGCAGTGCCATTTACAATAGCCAAGATCTGGAAGCAGCCGAAGTGCCCATCAGTAGATGAGTAGATAAAAAAGCTGTGACACATTTACATAATGGAATACTACTCAGCCATAAAAAGAAGGCAATACTACTTTTTCAACAGCATGAATGGACCTAAAGAGTACTATGCTAAATGAAATGTCAGTCAGAGAAAGACAAATACTATACAACTTCACTTATATACATAAAAATATATTTATGTAAATCAAAAGTAATAAACAAAATAAATAAATAAAATAAAAATTACTCAGAGATACGGAGAACAGTCTGACAGCTGTCAGAGAGGGTAGCTGGGTAGCTGGGTGAAATAGGTGAAGGGATTAAGCAGTGAGGGGAAAATTATGAACACAGACAATGGTATGGTGAGTACCAGGGAAAAGGGGAAATGGGGGCAATGGAAAAGGGTAACTGGGAGAAATGATGACAGAAGGAGACTAGTCTTTGGATGGTGAGTGCACAATACAATGTACAGATGACGTATTGTAGAACTGTACACTTGAAACCTATATAATTTTATTGAACAAATGCAACCCAAATAAATTTAATAAAGAAGTAAAAAAAGAAGAAAATAAGTTGCTTTAGTTTCTTTAATACATTATTTGGCTACTAGCACTGTCAAAGGGCAATGTAAATTAATTTTGAGAAATGAAAAATTCATAAGGCTAAAAGAGGGCCATAGCAGATAAAAATTAGTTATGTTACAAAATGTCATGCTTAGTCCCTGCAGAAAATATTATGTATATTCTATATTTCATTTAACACAGAAAAAATCTTGTTACTATTTCCGAACAAGCAGGGAAATAGTTCCCTTGTAAAGGGACTGGTTTTGCAGTGCCAGGTAGGAAAAACACATATAAGAAGCAAATGTTTTGCTTTAAAAATAACTGTTATATCAATCAGGCTTGCAAATATATACTTTTAAAGTATAATTTTAATATTTAGATAATTTTGACCAACAGTTTTCACCTCCAGTAGTTTATTCTTAACAGAGACTTATGAATTAGTGTAAACATTTATAAGTATACTAGAGACCCATTGCAGGAAGATTCCTGTAAGAATAGAGCTTCTTGGAGCCTGAGCAAAGCTCCTTCCCTTCTCTGCTGCCTCGCTCCCTTCTCCACTACCTCACTCTTTACCATCTCTGCTGCCTTGCTTACTCCTGTCTCCACTGCCTCACTCCCTTCTCTGCTGCCTTGCTTCCTTCCATCCCCTCTGCCTTGCTCCCTTCCTTCTCCCCGCCTTGCTTGCTTCTCTGGAGCTTTGCTCCTTTCTGCAGTGCTTGGCTTCCTTCGACACCATCTTCTGTGTGCAAATATGCAAATTAACCACCATCTTGGTTGGGTTAATTCGTATACTCACTCTGATTGGCTTGTGGGTGTAGTGAAGTATGGTCAATTTGCATATTACTCTTTTATTAAATAGGATAACTTGAATTTCTCTCCAGTTATTAAAAAATAACATTTCTTATAAGAATAATTTCAGCTGGTAAATAATTATAACTCAGAAGAATAAATAAAAATATATTTATGTAAATCAAAAGCATTAAAAAAACAGGTAAAAGAAAATAGCTCTCAAGAAAAAAGGAAAGTGATAACTACTATATCTCAGTAGTTATATCAACCAACCTAGCATATGATAGGTATTAATTTCATATTTTTGATAAAAAGTAAATTATTTTTATAAAATATATATATTTATATATATTTACTTTAAAACTAGAATGTTAGAGAAGAACCAAATCATATTGCAATAACATACTACCTTAATCTTTTTTTTTAATCCTCACCCAAAGACATGTTTTTATTGATTTTAGATAGAGAGGGAAGGGGAAGAGAGGGTGGGAAAGAAGGGAGGGCGACATAGAGAGAGAGAAACATCAATGTGAAAGAGAAACATCTGTGGGTTGCCTCCCATATGCAGCCCACCCTGGAACCATATCTGCAACCTAGATATGAGCAATGACTGGGAATCGAACCCACTACCTTTTTGGTGTGTGAGATGCTGCTCCAACCCACTGAGCCACCTGGCTGAGGTCATACTACCTTAATCTTAAATTATGATTTAGATTTATGACATTTGCCTACTTATTCTTACCCATTTTATCTGTGCCTATAAAGAAAACATCAGCATGAGCTGAAATTTATTAAGGCTTCGAGGGATGTAATATTTCTGTGCTTCATTTTCTTTCTATACATTAAAATTAAAGGACAGAAGACCTAAGATGAATTTCAGGCTTGACCATTCCACTCCACAATTCTAAGACTACACAATTAACTCACATGGTATGGATCTGTATTAACTTATCTCAGAGATCTTATCACACACTGTATTGTAATTTATGTTCTTTCACTTATTATTTTTTTTATTCCGAGTAAGAATTTAAAGCAGTTTGTTTTGTCTAAGTTCTCAAGACTGTGAGCCCCTTGAAGGTTAGGATTGCATCTTATATTTTTGTATCTCCAATGCTTGATACCTTACCTGATACATAGGGATATAAGTCAATAATCCACACTTGTATCACAATGTGCTGGCTATTCTCTTAAATTTTTTATGCTTGATTTTTTAAACTTTACTTTTATAGTTAACACTATTACAGATGTCTCAATTTGCTTTTTGAATTTTTTAGTCCTTTACGGGTGTTTTTTTTCCTTGAGTGTAGGCAATTCTGATAGAGAATTCTATTTCACTAGATATTTAAGGGCAGATTATAAAACTGACATTTGCAGAGTAACAATTAAGTTATAGTAAATGTAGTTTGATATGTTGAAGTCTTCAGATTGGCTACAGATAATTACTAATCTAGAAACCCAAGTGCCCCATTTAGGATAATAGGTAATATTCACAGATAATAATACTATACTAAACTACATTATACTATAAAATATACCATATTATGAAATTTAGTGACAACATGATAAAAGCTATAAGTAGTGGACACACAGCATTTAAAAATATTCTAAAGAATATACAGCACAGTTGACCTGAAATATTTTTAATCATGTATTTAGTGTTTTTTCTTGAATGATAAATTTTAAGCAGTTCATATAAATGACTATGCTATTTTTTCTTCTTTAAAAAATGTCTCTAAGATATAAATCACTATCAATGTTGACTTTTTCTGATATTTTGAACATTTAGTAGTCATGCATACTTCTACATATAGATTCTCATTTAGAGAGCAGAATCTTGGGTCTTTAGAATGAATGGAGTTTCTTTGTCTTAGGGAGTTCCATACTTCCATCTAGATAGTCACCTAGTTATATATTCATCTATTTTTCATCCATCTATTCATTCATCCACCTATGCTCCCATCATCCAACCATTTATCCATCCATCCACTCATTCATCAACTAATTATTAAGCACTTACTACATGCTATGGTTACACTATTGGTGGTTACACTATTGGAAGAGACATACGTTTATCACAATTATAAGATACCAGATAAATATAATAAACAGATTGCATAAAATTATATGCATCACAAAGTTAGTTGGGAATAGCTAGGAACAATTTCCTATAAGAGGTACAAGTAAGACTTTTCAGAATGGTGTGGCAAAACAGAAAGAAAGAACAGAAATGACACATGCAAGGGTGCAACAGAACATGATTAGATAAAAAAATTCGTTACTTCTTGATAGTCCATGTGTTTGTTCAGGGGGAGGCATGAAAGACAAAGGTAATAGGAATTGGGGTTGGAAAATTTAGTGCCATCAGATCACAAAAGGGCCTTATGTCATATGGGTTCTATTAAGTTAAAGTAAAATCTTCATAAGACAGATGTGAGTTAATAAGCTCCAAAAACGAATCTTCTCATGGGATTATTAAATCCATTAAAAAATTAAAAATGGTTTTCATTTTGTATATTAAAACAAAATTGATTAAGCACTCTTATCTGATAAGGTTGAACTGATTATGTGGTCTCTTATGTGGAATCTACTGAACAAAATAAACTGATGAAAAAATAGATCCAGAGACATAAAATCATGGAACAGACTGATGAATCTCAGAGAGAAAGGGGAGGGAAAGAAGGGAAGAGATTAACCAAAGAATTTATTTGCATATATGCATAACCCATGAACACAGACAATAGTGTGGGGAAGGGCTGTAGGTGGTGTGTGGGATGGAGAAGGCTCAATGGGGAAAGAGAGGTAGAAAAGAAGAACATCTGTGATACTTTCAACAATAAAGATACATTTAAAAATAGTAAGATTAGTCAATTGGGCAACAAAAGCACATACGTTTTACCATTTAATCTAAGAAAACCATTTGAAAGACTTCTGTTTAATATCAAAAGAAGAATACAGAGAGTTGTTCTGTCCAATTTACAAAACAGATCAACACTCACAGTTCCAAAAGATGCATGTTATGCATTGTTGCAGAATGGAGAACTATCCTCCTATTTAATAAAAGAGTGATATGCAAATTGATTGTACCTCCGATCAAGCCACACCCACAAACACACCCACCAGCCAATCAGGAGAAAATTATGCAAATAAACCCCAACCAAGACGGCTGCCACTGTGCAGGAGGGAGGCTTGGGTTTCCTCGGCAACTGAAGAAGCCAAGATTTCTGCCTGCCATTGCTGGCCTAGGCCTCCACTCAATGCTACAAACTTTCAATTATAGAAGATATATTCCAACAGAGATAGCTGCAGCCTTGGAGCTAGTGAGAGCAGAGACTAGGGTTGCCCAGGCGATGGAGCTTCTGTAGCTCTGGCCAGTCTAGGCCTCCACTCCAGGCTACAAAATTTCAAATGTAGAACATAAATCCCAGATCCCAATGCCTCCACTTGGGTTGCTGGAGGGCATGGCCAGCCTGAAAATCACCACAGGCCTCTTGCCCAGGCTGTCCCATGCCCCAAGGGAACCCTAATCCTGATCCGGGGCACCCTTCAGGACAAAGCTGACCCCCACCATGCATCAGGCCTTTATCCTATCTAATAAAAGAGTAATATGCAGATTGACCATCACTTCAACACACAAGGGGGTTGCCTCCATGTGGTCAAAGATCCTGCCCCCATGTGGACACAAGATGGCCACCACAAGATGGCCAGCAGGGGAGGGCAGTTGGGAGGAACCAGGCCTGCAAGGGAGGGCAGTAAGGGGTGACCAGGCTGACAGAGGAGGGAAGTTGGGAGGAAACAGGCTGGCAGGGGAGAAGTTAGACATCCATCAGACTGGCAAGGGAGTGGTTAGGGGGTGATCAGGCTGGCAGGCAGAAGCAGTTAGGGGCAATTGGGAAGGCAGACATACGAGCATTTGGGAGCCAGGAGTCCTGGATTGTGAGAAGGATGTCTGACTGCCAGTTTAGGCCTGATCCCTCAGGGGTCCCCGATTGGAGAGGGTACAGACTGGGCTGAGGAACAACCCTCCCAAACCCATGCATGAATTTTGTGCACTGGGCCTCTAGTAGATGGTAATAAACTGAACACATATATGTAATTTAATCCAGGGTAATGAGTTAAGTACCATTCAGTTAAAAAATTGTGGTATGCACAAGAGAAAATGAGGCAAAAATTTAGAAACTTGTCATCCAGTATATAATATGCTTTCATACAAGCTAGTAATACATACCAGAATTAATTTGGGGTCTTTAAGATTCATTTACATCTATTGTTAAAGTATGGAGGACATTTCTTTTTTTTCTCTATGGAGAATACATTATTCTCATTCCCAATAACAGCATCTTGATTTTCCTAGGTAACTACGCCTCTTCAATCTTTCCCCAGTAAAAAGGTGAGGTTGGTCATATACTCAGCTTTTTGATTGTGAAGATTCCTCAGGATGGCTAATCAAAAAATTACAATAATGGCCTGACCAGCATGGGTCAATGGTTGACCAGAAGTTCACATTTCAATTCCCAGTCAGGGCACAAGCCTGGGTTGTGGGCTCAATCCCCCATGTGGGGCATGCAGGAGGCAGTCAACCAATGATTTTCTTGCATTATTGGTCTATCTTTCATTCTTTCTCCCTTCCTCTCTGAAATCAATAAAATTATATTTTAAAAAATTTCAATAATGCTCAATCCCAGGGTTATTGCTGGAACTATTAGAAAACAAGATTTTTTTTGTTGGCATTGTTAAACTAGTCAAATATTATGCTGAAATTGCTGTGATTATATTATTTTTCTAAAGAAAATGAAGGCTTGATAATGAAGCTAACAGAGAGGAAAACAGAGGTGAGGATATGGAGAAAAAAATGACACTTGATGGGATGTGTGAGACTCCAAACCCCTGGCCTGCTCAGTTATGTGAGTCAAATTCTTCTTTATTAACAGAAGATAGTTTAATTGGATTACTGATATTGTAACTAAAAAGTTCAACTTAATATTCTTGAAAGTGAATATCCATGACTTTAGGGAACTAGCAATTGAATATGTTAAAAATCCATGTCCTTCTGAATTCCTTACATACATGAAAAATCTGTGAAAAAAATTGATGTTTATTATTACAAAAAATCACAGTATTTCATTAATATTGATAGCATGAAATGTTCTTCCTATAATCAACAAAATATTACCTTTGTAATAATACTATATTAATAACTCAAAATTAAAAGTTGCCATTATTAATTTCTAGTTGACTACGGCTAGTAATGAGTAGATACTGGAGTACAATAGTATCTGGAAGATCTATTAGTTGTTTATGTACAATACTGTTGGCTTCGCAGAGATAGGGGCATTACAAACACAATTTGGAGTTATAATTTTATGGGAGATAATATATCAATATATGTCAGTCTTCATAAATTATGAACTACCGTATTTTCCAGCGTATAAGACTTTTTAACCCATGAAAATCTTCTCAAAAGTCAGGGGTCATCTTATACACCAGTTGTAAAAATACCATAGTTTGCAGTTATGATGGGAGTTGCTAACTCGCCAGGGATTTGCCCAGCACTTGCTCTCTCTCTATTGTTTGTTATCTTCCTCCTGTTATCATCAGTTTCAGTTGTCTTATATGCCGGAAAATACGGTAATTAAAATTAAAGTATTGATTCTGAATTAGGAAGGAGCATTCAGAACCCGGAAACAAGGGCTTGCAGCAAGGAGCCATGCTGGACTGTGCCTGAAAATGTTTCCCTTCCACTGATATTTCACATGGAAGAGGAGCAGGAGGAGTGCATCTTTGGTCCTCGATGCAGACTTTCATTGTATGGAGATACACAGCCACACCTCATTCAGCTGGAGGGCTGGCTCATAGCCAGGGCCAGCCACTCACTTAGTCACTTAGTTGGACCCCCCAAGCCAGCCAGTGGTTGTTCCTCAGGATCAGGAGCTTGTCTAGTGGGGACTCTGACAAACAGGCCTGAGGCCTTGAGATGCTGCAGCAGCTGACAGAGAATGACTTGCAGTGGTCCTCAGCGTTCAGCTGCACCCCACAGCCTTGACTTTACCAGTCAGGATGGGAAGTTGTATTTCAGCTCCAGGTCCAGAAAAGCAGTAAAATCAGACCACCGAGTGACCCCATGGCTGACCTCAGGACCAGCTGCAATGAATACTGACCCCCTGCCCTGGTGCCAGCCCGTCTATCAGTGGAAACCACAACCCTGAAAGGACACACCTGGAAAGCTGCGGAATATTCTTTTGAGATCTTCTCCTGGGACCTCCCCTAAAATTTCCACCTTTAAAACCTTTATGATGGAGGACTCAGGGAACTCTTCCTCTCAGGAGCACTCCTGTGCCTTTCCCTTTTCCCCTCTTCCTTTCTCCTCCTGTTCTAGGCAGGTTACCATTAGCTTCCTCACTCCCAAGCTCCATGGGTCCCCCTTTTACATCTATAACTTATTTCCTAAGCCCATTTCTTGTAGGATTTACTTTTTATACCTCTGTGATTAACCCAATAAATATTCTCTTATAAAAATCAGTCAATCAAATTAAAGTATTAATGAATTCTGTAGCTTCAACTTTAGCCAACATTTATTGAATGCTTTTATTATTGAAAAAAGACTATTTTTTATTTTTTATAAGAAGTCACTTGTGGAAACTAAAATGATTTTCCAAATAAAAGTTGAGTGTGACTCAATGTGAAGAAAAATAAAATTACTGGGAAATTATTATTTACTAGGATACATTATTTGTGACTCTTAAGCACAATAAGCAAAACTATAGGAGGAAATGATCTTCCTCATATTTAAAACAACCAACATCTAGGTTGGTGAGATAATCTTGCTAACAGTACTTTTATGAGTACATTGAATTTATTCACAACTTTACTTTTCTGAGGTAAAAGAATATAACATTATGATTTTCTTTTCTAAAGCTGTGAGTTGGTTATGTAGAGAATCACAAAGACCCCTTAACAAAGCTGAACACCAATATGGAATTCATCTGAACAAGAGGTCAGTGTGTATTCACTGACAGACATGTAATGAAGTTCATGAAGTAATTTGTTTTCAACTTAAGAATAGGGTGATGATATTTAGACTTTTATGATAGGAACTAGAGGCCCGGTGCACAAAATTTGTGCAAGGGGGAGGGGGGGGATGTCCCTTAGCCCAGCCTGCACCCTCTCCAATCTGGGTCCCCTCGAAGGATGTCCGACTGCCATCCTTCTCACAATCCAGGACTGCTGGCTCCAACCTGTTCACCTGCCTGCCTCCCTGATTGCCCCTAACCACTTCTGCCTGCCAGCCTGATCATTCCCTAACCACTACCCTGCCAGCCTAATTGATGTCTAACTGCTTTCCTGCCAGCCTTTTTGCCCCCAACTTCCCTCCTCTGCTGGCCTGGTCACCCCTAAATACCCTCCCCTGCAAGCTTGATCACCCCCAACTGCCCTCCCTTGCAGGCCTGGAACCTCCCACCGGCCCTCCCCTGCTGGCTATCTTGTGGTGGCCATCTTGTATCCATATGGGAGCAGGATCTTTGACCACATGGGGGTAGCCCTCTTGTGTGTTGGAATGATGGTGAATCTGCAAATTACTCTTTTATTAGATAGGATAGAGGCTTGGTGCATGGGTGGGGCCAGCTGGTTTGGCCTGAAGAGTGTCCCAGATCAGGGTGGGGGTTCCCTTAGGGCAAGGGGCAGCCTGGGCAAGGGGCCTTTGCAGGCTGGTCACACACACCCAGCAACCCTGGGATCTGGGATTAATTTATGTCTACAATTGAAACTTTATAGCCTGGAGCGGAGCCAAACCTTCTGTTACTCCTTGGCGGCAGCCATTTCTATTTGAAACTTTGTAGCCTAGAGTGGAAGCCAAGGCCAACAATGGCAGGTGGAAAGTGTGGCTTCCTCTGTTGCCAGGGAAACCCAAGCCTCTGTTCTCTCCAGCTCAGTGACTGCTGCCATTTCTGTATCTTTTATAATTGAAACTTTGTAGCATTGAGTGGAAGCCTAGGCCAGCAATGGCAGGCAGAAAGCTTGGCTTCCTCTGTTGCTGGGGATACCCAAGCCTCCCTCCTGCTCTCAGGGGTGGCAGCTATCTTGGTTGGGGTTTATTTGCATAATCTGCTCCTGATTGGCTAGTGGGTGTGGCTGTGGGTGTGGCCTGTGGGTATAGCAAAGGTACAGTCAAATTTGCATATTACTCTTTTATTAGATAGGATAATACTTCTTCTTAATTCAGTCCTGTGAAGAAATACTGGAAATTGAAAAATAGCCAGAACATTGCTAATTGTTTTATGGTCTATTGTGACTTCCAAACCACATCTATCACTGTGCAAACTGGGGCTGAGGTACACTTGTTAATCTGAGAAGGCATCATATCTGGTTAGGGACTCCACTGGTGCATGAATTTGTGCACCAGGCCTCCAGTTATTAAATAATTTGAAATGGTTTTGTTAGATACTAAATGCATACTTTCTTGCCTTTTTAGTTTTTTACATCCTTTTTCTTAATACCATTTAATATACAAGGACCTGTAAAAGTTAGTCATTAGTAATATTTTTATTATTATTATTATATATTTTGTAGGTTGAAATGTTTTGTTTACTCTAATTAGGCTATCACTTTATAGTATTGCTAGTGGCCTAGTGCACAAAATTCATGCACGGAGGGGGGTTTCCTCAGCCCAGCCTGCACCTGCTCCAATCAGGGACCTCTTCGGGGATGTGTGACATCTAATCACCTCTGCCTACCTGCCTGATTGCCCCTAAGTGCTCCCCTTGGCCTGATTGCTCCTAACTGCCTCTGCCTTGCCCCACACCTGGGACCCAGGCTTCCCTCCCTCTGGCCAGCTATAGGCACCCAGGACCTGGGCCAGCTTCACTCAGGCCGGCCACAGCCACAGGCAGCTGCAGGCACCCAGGACCACAGGGCATGCTGCCTAACCCCAGGGCCAGAAAGGGCCCTAATCCCTCTAGGTGTCTGCCTGGCCAAGTCCCACTACTCTGACTGCCGTGGCTTAAAGAACTTTGCCATATATGTTCTCCCCAGCCACCTGGGGAGAGGGGGTGAGCTGATAAACTGGAGATGCTGCAGCCCTGTTGAGGACACGCCTTCCTCAGCATCTCCAGAAGCCGGAGCACATGGTTGGAAGGCTCCAGGCTCTGATTCTGGCCTGAGGAGGCGGGGAGCCGCGGAGTGTGTGTGGTGCTTGGGGAAAGGGTGACCTTACTGGACTCGCACATACTGCCACTGACAATGGCATGAGGTCATGGAGACTGAAGGAGCAGAGAAATGCATCCAAAACTGGGGGGTCCCACGCCAACCCAGCAGGCGGGTGCCTCTCCGACAGCACACCTAGCAGACAGCATGCCCCGCAGCCCCAGGCAGGCCTCAAACAGCCATCCATCCCCTCCATGGGGCCCCCACCTGGGGAGCACATGCAGGCTGGGTCGCTGCCACAGCAGCCTCCTCCCGGCCCGAGGTGCCCGCTCAGTCCCACCCCTCCACAGGGCCCCGGCCTGGGGAGCGCAAGCTGCGCAGCCACCCAGCCTGCGGCGCCAGCTTGGTCCTGCCCCTCCATGGGGCCCTTGCCTGGGGAGCACACGCTGCCATGGTGCACTGCTGCCGCCACCGGCCGGACCCATCTCATCCCGCCCCTCTGTGGAGCCCCAGCCTGGGGAGTGCACGCCCCGCAGGCCTCACTGGCCTTGCCTCCCGTCCTGCTGTCCATGCCCCCTGCTCCTGATTGGCTGGTAGCATAGCCAATCAGGAGCCAAGGTACAGTCACATTTGCATGTTACTTTTTTATTAGATAGGATAATGGTTGTCTATTACATTAGCAAATTCCTGTAATGCACGTAAGGACACCTAAAGAGTTACTTAGGCTATCCTGAGGTCATGCACTACTACTGCTTATAGGAACCAGAAGGATAACTATGGATTTGACTTATATATTGATTGTTTTCCCATTTATCAACTATTGATTAAATGCCAGACTATGGATATGGCACTGAATAGGACACAGTCCCTTCTTTCAGGGCACTGTATCTCACATTTACTAATATGTAATATTATTTAAAACTCATTTCTTCCCTGGCCTGTATCGCTCAGTAGTTAGAGCATTGGATTGTGCACAAAAGGTCTCAGGTTCATTTCCCAGTCAAGGACAGGTACTTAGGTTGAAGGTTTGCTCCTTGCCATGTTGGGGAGGCAACTGGTTTTGTGTTTCTCTCACTTCGATGTTTCTCTCTTTCTCCCCCCTCCCACTCCCCCCTCCCCTCCATCCCTTCTACTCTCTCTGAAAAGCAATAGAAAAAATATCATCAGGTGAGGATAAAAAAAAACCACAAAACAACAACAAAAATCCTCATTTCTACTTCAAATGTCAATATATGTGTGTTATAATCATTGACCAGAAAATGAACCCACAGTAAAGCATTTTTAAGTGAAATCTATTTTCATCCAGGAACTTCTTTTTTAAAAAAATCCTCACTGGAGGATATTTTCCTAATTGTTTTTCACAGTGTGTGTGGAAGGAGAGAGAGAGAAACGTGGACATGAGAGAGACACATTGATTGGTTGCCTCCTGCAAGCACCCTGACTGGCAATGAGGTATGTGCCTTTGATTGGGAATTGAACTCAAGATATTTCTACCCACTGGGTGAGGCTCTAACCACTGAACAAAATGTCCAGGGCTCATCCAGAAACTTCTTAAGTTGTATACAACTTAAATTATCTGCAGTTCCACAGTTTTCTAATTCAAGATATAGTTAGCTGTGTAATATAGGCGTTACAATTGCAACTCTTTAATTCTATTTTTAAACATTCAAAATATTTTCTGCATTTTAAAATAAACAGGATTCAGTAACATGTCACTACATACACATTTTCTCAAATCTATTTGCTGCCATTAATTTCATAATATTTATTTTTTGCTTAAAGAAATTTTCCCATAAAGTGAATAAGAGAGATCATGAGAAATTAGTACCTTTATGATGATAAACCAGAGCATAGTAAAATAAGTTACTGAGTAATAAGTTGTATAATTATAACATAGAATTCATGCTATGGCCAAGAATATCACCATTCTGAAGAGAGGTGTATGTGCATGTGCTGATGAACTCATCTACATACTTCCTACATTTCAGTGAGTCCAGTGAGTCTCAGTATTAAAAATCAGACATGCATAGATGACTTTATATACAACTAGAGGCCCCACGTGGACCCTCTCCAATCTGGAACCCCTAGAGGGATGTAGGACATACCTCTCAAAATCCAGTTCTGCTGGCTCCCAACTGCTCGCATGCCTGCCTGCCTGATTGCCCCTAACTGCTTCTGTCTGCCAGCCTGGTCACCCCCTAATCACTCCCTGCCAGCCTGATCGACACCTAACTGCTCCCCTGCCAGCCTGATTACCCCTAACTGCCCTCCCTTGCCAGCCTGGTCACCCTTAACTGCCCTCCCTTGCAGACCTGATTGCTCCCAACCAGCCTCCCTTGCAGACCTGGTCCCCCTGGTTGCCCCCAACTGCCTTCCCCTAACTGCCCTTCCTTGCCAGCCTGCCCTCCCCTTCAGGCCTGGTTGTCTTCAACTTCCCTTCCCTGCAGGCCTGGTGCCTCCCAATTGCCCTCTCCTGTAGGCATGGTCCCTCCCAACTTCCCTCTCCTGCAGGTCTGCGTCCCCCTCAACTGTCCTCTCCTGCTGTCCCAGTCACCCCTAACTTCCCTCCCTTGAAAGCCTGGTCACCCCTAATTTCCCTCCCCTGCTAGTCCGATTGCTCCCAACTGCCCTCCCTTGCAGACCTGATCCCTTCCAACTGCCCTCTCCTGCTAGCCATCTTGTGGTGGTCATCTTGTGTCCACATGGGGGAAGCCATCTTTGACCACATGGGGGCAGTCATCTTGTGTGTTGGAGTGATGGTCAATTTACATATTACCTCTTTATTATATAGGGTAAGTGGAATTCACTTTGTGCCATGGTTCTAAGGAAAAGTTTTTACTTTCCCCCTCCCCACCAAGGTGAGATACATAAAAACATGACATTTTTGCACATAATTTCAAGGGGTTCACAGATATGCTAGTATTGTCTTCTAAAGTAACAACTATATTACAAAACACTTGTATGTACATTAAACTTAAATGCCCGGGGAGAATTTAGTTTTTGTGCTCTGCCAAATTATTTTAAAATAAAAATTTTATTTTCAAATATAATAATAGGAGTCTATTTTATATATAAGACTAAAGGTTAAATAATTAGGGAAATTTTATTGTATATGTCAGACTAAAGACTTTTTTTGGGTTAAAATTTTAAAATAAAGTATAGTAGTTATTTAATTGAGATCATGATTATATTTCTTTTTCAAACATCAATTATTGGTTTTAACTGAGAATATTAATAGTTTCCAAAGTGTTTACAAATTGAATACACCTTTAATTAAGCAGAGATCTCCATAATTTTCACACAGAATTTATTTATTCATTTTTAATGTTCACCCAAGGATATGTCTTTTTATTAATGAGAGAGAGAGAGAGGGAGAGAGAGAGAGAGAAACATCATGTGAGAGAGAAAAATCAATCAGTTGCCTTCCATATGTATGTTGACTGGGGATCGAAGTTACAAACTAGGCATGTGCCCCAACAGGGAATCAAACCTGCAACCTGTGTATGAGATGATGTTCCAATCAACTGAGCCATCTGACGAGGGCTCAAACAGTTTAAAGAAATGGTTCCTTTCCAAAGGAGGACCTATTTATTATCTCCATGTGAATAATGGTGTGTCTTGTTTACTTGAAGCAGCAAAGAGTAGTAATTACATTGAGTGATCAGATTATTATTATCTCTGAATGCATAATAATCTGGCCACTCAATGTATATCCTATATATTAAAAGGCTAATATGCAAATTGTCCCCTAGACCAGGAGTTTGAGCAGCAGGCAGGCTGGCTGCCCATGTCCCATCCTCCTGGCCAGGCTCACCAGACCCCACCCATACACGAATTCATGCACTGGGCCTCTAATATATATATATATATATATATATATATATATATATATATATATATATATATATATATTGAGTGGCCAGATTATTATGCGTTCAGAGATCATAAGAATCTGGCCATTCAGTGTATATGCTTGGAATGGAAGTCAAGTGTGAACACCTAGATGCAGTGCTTCTCAGTCCCACTAACTCTAGCGTGGATGTGGGAAGGTAATCAAGGGATCACTGAGGAAATGGGAACTCCCAGAAGGGTAATTTTGAGGGGTACTACTCCAAATGCCTTCTCCTGAATGGAGGATTTGAGTTTTAGCTTATTAAGAAAGATGACAATTTCTGTAGGCACATCCAACATGTCCTTTATGCTTCATTTGACAATTTCAATGATGGATTTCATATTCTGCAGGTTAATACAAATGATAATAAATGGAAATAAATATTCTTTTAGAAATCAAATGAATCATTCTCATGAAGTCACCCAACCAAAATATCAGAGTTTGGAGATAAAACAGAGGTTTTTGTTCAATATAGAGAAGGAAGTGTTGGTGAGCTTGCTGAAAGAAGCCATCGGTGGTTGCTGCTGTGTTTGCTCTAATGTCTGGGTGGTGATCCTTTCCAAAGAGAGAGGCAAAACTAAAGATATTATTAGACAGATCTTACTGATTTGTGGGTGTACTTTGTGTTTTGTGTTTTTTTTTTCATTCTGACTTTGCACAGCAAATCAAAAAAACATTATTTGTCCACCTTTAAAATGGTTTTCTATTGATAAACTACACTTGAAAAATCCAAAAGGGAAACAAAGGAAATGTTGTTTTTTGTTTTGTTTTGTTGCTTAGGAACAAAGGAATTGATAAAATATGAGATAGTTATTTGTATTTTCTAATCCAGAAAGTTAAACCAAAAAGCACTAACCTATATTTTCAAGTGACAAAGGAAGATCCTTTTAAGAAAAATTCACACTCAACATGCCTTGTATTTAGTTCTTAGAATGTCTATCCTATGTAATAAAAGAGTGATATGCAAATTGATCAAACATATGCTATACCCACAAGCCACACCCACCAGCCAAGCAGGAGCAAATATGAAAATAAATCCAACCAAGATGGCTGCCAGCCACAGAGAGCAGGAGGGAGGCTTGGGTTTTTCTGGTGATGGAGAAAGCCAAGCTTTCTGTCTGCCTTTGCTGGCTCAGGCAGGTCTCCACTCAATGTTACAAACTTTCAATTATAGAAGAAAATGACAGCAGCCACAGAGCTGGAGAGAGCAGGACGCTTGAGTTGCACCCAGAGATGGAGGAAGCAAAGCTTTCCACCTGCCCTGGCCAGCCCAGGCCTCCACTTAAGGCTACAAAGTTTCAATTATAAAGGGTAAATAAATCCAACATAAATGGCTGCCATCCTGGAGCAAGCAGAAGGCTTGGCTCCGCTCCAGGCTACAAAGTTTCAATTGTAGAAGATAAATAAATCCCAGATCCCAGCACCTCCACTTGGGTCACTGGGGGAGTGACCAGCCTGCAAACCACAGGCTTCTCGCTCAGGCCACCCCATGCCTCAAAGGAATCCCCACCCTGATCCGGGACACCCTTCAGGGCAAACCAGCTGGCCCCCACCCTTGCACTAGGCCTCTATCCTATCTAATAAAAGAGTAATATGCAAACTGACCACCACTCCAACACACAAGATGGCTGCTCCCATGTAGTCAAAGATCCTGCCTCCATGTGGACACAAAATGGCCACCACAAGATGGCCAGCAGGAGAGGGCAGTTGGGAGGGACCAGGTATGCATGGGAGGCCAGTTAGGGGTGACCAGGCCAGCAGAGGAGGGAAGTTGGGGGTGACTGGGCCTGCAGGGAAGGGGAGTTTGGGGGGACCCTGGCCTGCAGGGGAGGGCAGTTAGGGACAAACAGGCTGGCAAAGGAGCAATTAGGCATCAATCAAGCTGGCAGGGGAGTGGTTAGGGGATGATCAGGCTGGCAGGCAGAAGTGGTTAGGGGTAATAAGCAAGGCAGGCAGGTGGGCAGTTGGGAGCCAGCAGTACTGGATTGTGAGAGAGATGTCTGACTGCCTGTTTAGGCCCTATCCTATCTTTTCATCTTTTCCTACCAGGATCAGGCCTAAATGGGCAGTCAGACATCCCTCCAGGGGTCCCAGATTGAAGAGGTTGCAGGCTGGGCTGAGGGACACTCCTCTCCTCTGTGCATGAATTTCGTGCACTGGGCCTCTAGTTTATATTATAAAAATCAAAATGCAGACTTATTTCATGTTGAATTTTCAGAGCTTTGATATGAATTTTGTGTTTGATTAAAGACCTTTGATTTATGATTTCACTTTCCCCCTACTTCTTTCTACTAGTAACTAATTTACTGCTGATCAGCTCCTCTTCTATGGGTGAGGTGCCATATTTAAAAAGACAGAATCCACACAAATTAATATTCAGCTCTGAGCAAAGTTATGAAGTTTATTGGGAACAAAGATTCAATGTGCTTTTTAAAATGAAATTTTAGATTATCTATAGATTTCAATTTTCCATTCACCATTGTTACATATAATTAAGAGATTTTTATACTTAAATTGAATTTGTTATAAAATTCATTTTCAAGTAATAAAAAAGGACTTAAAACTTCTCATCTTTCCCCAAGCATGAGATTTTTTTAATGCTTAACTAATTGAACAGCTCGTGTTATGTCAGAAAGTACAAAGTTCCCGCTTCATCAGTAATTTTACAAAGTGGGTTTGAAAATTCTTATGCCCAAACTGAAGAATGTGGAGATATACGTTAACCTATAAGATTTCTTAAGAGATGGAAAAGAATTTATAAAAATAGCTTAAAATAATGTAAATAATATAATACACATTGCAAGTATAGAGATAGTCCAATTGCCTTCCTATTCCCAGATAAAATTATTAAAATTTTCAAACCTTCTGGTATAGATGTACAGGAAGGTGGGCTTACTGGCTAGAATCTATAGCTGCTAGATGTTTAAATTCTCTCCTCTCTCCTACTTTGACCTCAATGCTAAAGATCCTGTGCAGGGAACCATGAAAGTTCATTATGTACTGTAAGGGAGAAGTATATAGATCTAGGTATGTGTGGTGCCCTTTGTCCTGGTGGTACTGAGGCTAAAACTGGTACAATAGCTAGATGTCAGTTATTCTTATATTTTTTTATCTTTTTAAAGTAAGGAGTTTTTTCCCCCTTAGGCCTATCAAGGTAGGAATATATATTTTCTAAAATAAACTTGCAATATGAAAGAACTCTGATAATGAGTGTTTATTTTGAAGATTATTAAAACTATGCTTCATTGCTTTCCTATTTATTTATTTAATAAACTGCCTAAAATATGATTAATTTTTCTAAGGTTTTATTTTAAGAAGGCTTTGAAATTTCTCAACTTTGAAATCCCAGTGGCTGACTCTTATTTTCATGCAAGTAAAATAAGTACACATACCAGAGTATGCATCTAGGTTTTTAAATCTTGGTGTCTGAATTATCTGAAAATAACAATTACATATAAATCATATTTGTTGAAAATATAGAATACAAAATGATTGTACAGCAGGGAAAGTGGGTGAGTGAGACTAAGGTTTGCTTCAGTGCCAGGTGCTCCTCCTAAAGGGCCAAATGCATGTACTTACTCAGACTCACTGACTCTGAGCTCCAATGCTAGGGCAGCAGCTCAAAAGGCACCAGAGACATGTAGGAGGAATTGAAGTGTTTGGCATGAGGATAAGAGCTGGGGGATAGCTGTTTTTCAGACAAAAGTGCTGGCAGAGGCCATTGTTCTTTTGCTGAGTCTTCCCGCAACAGAGCAAGCATGGGGGTACCATATCTGAGTCTCAACCTGGTTCACACTGCTTGCCCACCCAGATGATTCTCTGACACCCTATACTGCCCAACTTCTTGGCCCACTTAAGCTGTTTCCAGTGGCTTCTCCATACAAACAGCCAGTCTTGGCTTATGATGCTGACATTCCTAAAATCCCTCAAGCAAGCAGCATCTAGCCTAGGTTTACCTATAACTCTAAGTGACTTCAGGCATGGTCCTATTCGTAGATGGCCTTGGTTCACAGCTTAGCCTCTTCTGGGAGCCTCCAAGTCTAGCACAAGTAGCAGCCATCTGCAGATATCTTTGTAGTTCATGTCTGGTGGCCTGGGTAGGGCACAGATGGTGTCTGACCTTGATCTGCATCTCCCAGGAGGCCCCAGAACCAGCACACCAAGTGGATAGCTTCAGACCATGCCAAAGTATCACCTAACCATCTGCATGAATGACATACTCAAAGAATGACTTGGACAGTACCTTATTCCTGCTCTGTGAGTTCTGCTTTGTGGGATCATATGCACAGTAGATCTTCCACAGTCCTTACAGCTGATAAGTAAATCCCTCCCATTAAGGTGCCAACAGCAATCAAGGCTCAACTACAGCAACCCAAATGGGGGGCACACTTGGAGGATCTAGCTTGGGTGTCTGTGTCACTGGACCCTGCAGGACTCCTATTACATTGGACCACTCTACCCAGACTGTGAGATGTCACAGATCTATCTAATATATGGACACAAACACAGGGAGACAGCAAAAATGAAGAGACAAAGAAACATGGCCCAAATAAAAGAACAGAACAAAACACCAGAAAAAAAATAAACAAAATGAAGATAAGTAATCTACCAAATGCAAAGTTCAAAATATTGATTATATTGAACTTTGTGGAAGAGTAGAGAAAGTTAATAAGAATGTCAACAAAGAGATTAGGAAACAAAGAGATAGAAAACATTTAAAAGAATCAGTCAGAAGTAAAGAATACACCAACTGAAATAAACAATACATTATAGGGAATCAATGGTAGAGCAACTGAAGCAGAAGGTCAAATCAGAAGTTTGTAAGATGAGGAAACAGAAAACATTCAAATCAAAATAACAAAAATAAAAAATAAAAAAAAAATGTGGATAGTGTAAAGAGCCTCTGGGACAACTTCAAAAAGACAATTTTTGTATCATGGGGGTACAGAATGTAGGAGAGAAAGACCAAGAAATTGGAAACCTATTTGAAATTATAATATCAGAAAACTTCTCTAACCTGGTGAAGGAAATAGATATATAATCCAGAAAGTGCAGAGAGTCCCAAACAAAATGAATCCAAAGAGGACCACACCAAGACACATCACAATTAAAATACAAAAGAGAGAATCTTAAAAGCAGCAAGAGAAATGCAGTCAGCTACCTTCAAGAGAGGTCCCATAAGACTGTTACTAATTTCTCAACAGAAACTTCTCAGAGCAATAAGGGATTGGTAAGAAATATTCAAAGTGACAAAAAGCTAGGACCTACTAGTATAACCAAGATTACTCTACCCAGCAAAGCTATTATTTAGAATCAAAGGAAAGATAAAGAGCTTCCCAGACAAGTAAAATCTAAAGGAGTTCATTACCACAAAACCAGATTTCAAGAAAAGGTAAAGGGTCTTCTTTAAGGAGAAGAAAAATAAGATTAAAAATATGAACAATAAAATGCCAATAAAATATTTCTATAAATAATTATTTTAAATGCAAATGTATTATATGCTCCAATCAAAAGACATAAGGTGGCTGAATGGATAACAAAACAACCCCCTTACACATGCTGTATACTTCAAGAGTCTCACTTCAGATCAAAAGACACACAGATTGAAAGTGAGGAATGAAAAAAGACACTTCATGAAAATGGAAGCAAACAAACAAACAAAAACCACTGGGTTGGCAATACTTAAACCAGATAAAATAGAGTTTAAAACAAAGAGAACAACAAGAGACAAAAAAATACCCAGCAATTCCACCTCTGGATATTTATCGGAAGAAATCTAAAGCACTAAATAAAAAAGACATATACTTACATATGTATATTGAAGCATTATTTACAATAGCCAAGATATGGAAGCAACCTAATTCGTCCATCAATAGACGAATGGATAAAGAAGTAGTGCATACAACCCTGTCCAGTGTGCTCAGTGGTTAGAGTGTTGACCTGCATACCAAAGGGTGACAGGTTCGATTCCCAGTCAACTGCACACACCTGGGTTGCAGATTCAATCTCTAGCCCCAGTCTGGGGATGTGCTGAAGGCAACGAATTGATGTGAGTCTATCACATTGATGTTTCTTTTTCTCTTTCTCTCTCTCTTTCTCTATCCCATCCCTTTCATCCTCTCTAAAAATCAATGAAAAAAATATCCTCAAATGAGAACTAACAAAAAAGATAAAAAAGAAGTGGTGCACATATATAAAAGAATCAAATATTGCCATCTGCAACAACATGGATAGATGTAGAGGCTATTTTGCTGAGTGAAGTAAGTCAGATAGAGAAAGAGTAATGCCAGATATTTCACTTATATTTGGAATTTACAAAACAAAATTAACAAACAGACTCATAAAAGCAGAAAACATTTTGACAGTTGTCAGATGTGAGGGTCATTGGGGGATGGGTGAAAAAGTTGAAAGGGTTTAGAAGTACAAATTGGTAGTTACAGAATAGTCATGGGGATATAAAACACATCATAGAGAATATAATAACTATTACAATATGGTTTCAGATTGGTACTAGGTTTATCAGGGTGATCACTTCATCAGTTATATAAATGTCTAATCATAGACACTAGAAATCAATATAATACTGTATATTACCTATAATTGAAAAATAAAAAATTATTATTTTATAAAAACTAATGGGAATACAAAGCTGGAAAAAACTAACTTTCTGAGATACAGCAAAGGTTGACAAAGCTTTATATAGGATTTTATCTGAGAATATTAGGCATTTACTAAACATACAAGGAGGGAATGGAATTCTAATTTGACAGACTGGCCATGTAGGGTCCAGAGCAGTAAAGACCATAAACTATGAGAATGCCAAGTAGTTAAAAGACTGTGTGTCAGAGCTGAGTTTTTAAAAATATGCTAAGGTAGAGTAGAGAAGGCTAAGAAATCCATATTTTTATTTGTAATCTAGGGGAACTCATTGACATACATTAAAGAAAGAAAACATGACATGAAATCATTTTCAACTATTGTAGGATGAAGATTTGCAAAAGTAAATGGTTTCCTTAGACAGAACAGGATTTCACTCAGGTTCCTTTATCCTCATTGAGAAGTAAGGAAGTCTTTAGTACAAGATATCAATCAGTACAAGAAGGCTAAGAAAGTTTCTGCAGGTGTATTTCATTAACATGATGGTGTCTAGAAGTGGTAAGGAGAATGCAAGAGAACTAACATCTGGTGAGCATTCAACACATGTGAGGAAATACCTTTCAGTATACATTATCTTATTTGGTTTTCACAACAACCCTCTGAAGTGCGAATTCTTATCTCAAAGTTAAATATGGTTCCAGAGAGATAAATTCACCCAAGATGATCCACTGGTAGAGGCAGAGACAGGATCTAAAACCCTGCCTCTTTGGACGCAATTCATATTCTTTTGGTAGAATCTCCTACCTCAAGTGATATATCTGCAGTTTAGTGCATATTAGCAAGATGACTAAGCATTCTAGAAATCCTAATGCCTTTCAGGACTTTGGGATGATTCTGGCTGACTCTCCTCTGGTTTTATGGAGAAGAGATGGTATAGAGAGGAGGCAGGTGAATGTGTCTCTATAAGACTAGAATGAATCAAACTTTAAGAGTCATGGTGCTGGAGAAGGAAATAGATGCCAGAAATATTCTGTAAGCAGAACTGAGAGGATATAGTGACTCGTGTAATATAGGAAATGAAGGACAACCAGGCACTAAGGAATTACTCTTTTAGCTTGAGACTAGATAAAAGAAGGTACTATCAACTGACACATAGAATATGGGAGAAAGCACAAGATCCATGATTAGGAGATTAAATTTGACCCCAAAACATCATGAGATTCTTTAGTAATTATCTAAATAAACTCGGGAGAGAGAAATCAGGGATTATACAAAAGCATATTTTTCACACATTTCCTGGTAATTAATTTATTTCAGGCCAAGGCAAATAGATACTATAATACACTATAAAATTCATTATCAGTCAGGTCAGAATGACCCAGAAAAGTGTTATTTAGAATTCTCTAAATATATAAAAAATAACTTTAAGATCTGAAATACACACTACTTTTCTGGTGAGAGATATGCAACCCACACTGAAAAGTTAATTTATTATGGCAAATAAGATTTATTATCATGACATATTTTTATTGCATGATGTGAAATGATTTGGCATAGTAATATTTCTTATGATCACTATCTTCAAGTCTGAACATCATTTTTGACTATGGGAGGAAAGACAAAATATGTTCCTAACTATAAAAAATTCAAAAAGTAGGGCAAAATGATTGGAGAAATGGATTGTTCAAACATAAACAAAATGACTTTCCCTTACCTCATTTTTGTTTTTATTTTAAAAATATACTTTATTGATGTTTTTACAGAGAGGAAGGGACAGGGATAGAAAGTAAGAAACATCGATGAGAGAGAAACATTGATCAGCTGCCTCTTGCACACCCGCTACTAGGGATATACCTGCAGCCAAGGTACATGCCCTTGGCCGGAATCAAACCTGAGACCTTTCAGTCCGAAGGCCTGAATCCACTGAGCCAAACCAGTTTCAGCTCCCTTACCTCATTTTTGAGAGCTTTCATTCTTATAGAATTACCTTGAGTTGAAAATAGGTAGAATTTTTTTTTGAAATAATATGACATTTTTGCTCTCTGTATTCAAAAGGAACACCTAAAATGTATTTTTATAAACAAAGAATATGTTCATAAAAGTATGTATAGTTGATCATGTATAGTTGTCAACCTGATTCCCATCAATTCTAAGGCCATTTCATATTATGGCTATGAATTCATTTATTCACAAGTATTATTGGATGTATACAATGTGATAGCCAGCATTCTAAGTATGGATCTGAGGATGAAAGTGAAAAAAATCTTTCTGTAATAGCGGAGAGAAACAATCTATCTATATAGTAGAGGAATATGCAAATTAGCAGAGATGCCATAATGTCATCTCAAACAGCAGGGACCTGAGGCTGCATGGCGCCTGCCAGGGGCGAGATATCTTAGGCCACATCTTCCATACCACAAAGCTTGACATGGGACCTCAAGCCATACTTCCCACCCAGCAGGGCTTGACTGGGGACCTCAGGCCATGCCCCCTGCCCCTGTGCTGGGCTGGGAGACCTCAAGCTGTGCCTCCCAACCCAGCGCCAGCTGGGGGACCTCAGGCTGTGTCCCTTGCCTGGTGGAGCTTGACAAGGGATCTCAGAATGCACCCCCTGCCCAGCAGGGCTTGACATAGACATCACCTCAAGCCATAACCCTTTCTTAGCAGGGCTTGACGGGGGACATCAGGCCACACCCCCTGCCCTGGTGCCAGACTGGGAGAACTCATGCCACACCCCCTGCCCCAGTACTGGGCCAGGGGACCTCAGGATGAGCCTCCCATCCAGTGGGGCTTGATGTGGACCTCAGGCCATGCCCCTCCACCCACCAGGGTTTGATTGGGGGCCTCAGGCCATGCTTCCCACCTGGCGCCAGGCCAGAGGACCTGAGGCTGTGTCCCCTGCCTGGAGGGGCTTGATGGGGGTAGGGCCGGCTGGGTCTGGTCTCACCCAGTGGGGGTGGGGCCAGCTGGGTCTGGGTCTCCCGCATTTTTGAAGCTTGTGCAGAGAGTGGGCAGGGACTTGACTCTAGGTCCTGTGGTGTGCCCTAGACTGTGACAGGAAGGAGCTTTTCATATACATTTTACTAATTTTCTTTCATCTTCAACACTTCTATTATAGAGAAAGGGCAAATAGTAATATTAAAATATTTCCTCTAATTAATCCCCTTTTAATGTGCACGGATTTTGTACACCGGGCCACTAGTAAATAGATAAACAAATAAATATAATTTCAAGAAGGGGCTTGTGTTAAGAAAAGTGACAAATGAAAAGACCTATTTTACATAGATAAGCTTGATATAGTGGCCAGAGATCCAATCATGTAGCATTTTATAAGGAATAACTAGAGGCCAGAGTGCATGAAATTTGTGCACAGGGGACAGAGGATATCCCTTAGCCCAGCCTGCACCCTCTCCAATCTGGGATCCCTCGAGGGATGTCTGACTGCCTGTTTAGGCCTGATCCTACTGGGATTGGGCCTAAACGGGCAGTCAGAAATCCTTCTCACAATCCAGGACTGCTAGCTCCAAACTGCTCACCTGCCTGCCTCCCTGATTGCCCCTAACTGCTTTTGCCTGCCAGCCTGATCACCTGCTAACAACTATCCTGCCAGTCTAATTGATGTCTATCTGCTCCCCTGCCAGCCTGTTTGCCCCCAACTTTCCTCCTCTGCCGGCCTGTTCACCCCTAACTGCCCTCCCCTGCAGGCTTGATTGCCCCCAACTGCCCTCCCTTACAGGCCTGATCCCTCTCAACTGCCCTCCCCTGCTGGTCTGATTGCCCACAACTGTCCTCCCTCGCAGGGCCTGGAACCTCCCACTGGCCCTCCCCTGCTGGCCATCTTGTGGTGGCCATCTTGTGTCCACATGAGAGCAGGATCTTTGACCACATGGGGTCAGCCCTCTTGTGTGTTCGAGTGATGGTCAATCTGAAAATTACTCTTTTATTAGATAGGATAGAGGCTGGTGCATGGGTGGGAGTCAGCTGGTTTGCCCTGAAGGGTGTCTCAGATCATGGTGGGGGTTCCCTTGGGGTGAGGGGTGGCCTGGGTGAAGGGCCTGTGAAGGTTCCCAGGATGGCCCTGCCCCCCAGCTACCCAAGTGGAGGCCCTGGGATCTGGGAATATTTATGTCTACAACTGAAATTTTGTAGTCTGGAGTGGAGCCAAGTCTTCTGCTCCTTCTGTGGGGGCAACCATTTCTGTTTGAAACTTAGTTGCCTAGAGTGGAGGCTAATGGCAGGCAGAAAGCTTGGCTTCCTCCATTCCCAGGGAAACACAAGCCTCTTTTCTCTCCAGCTCAGTGGCTGCTGCCATTTCTGTATCTTTTATAATTGAAACTTTGTAGCATTGAGTGGAGGCCTAGGCCAGCAACGGCAGATGGAAAGCTTGGCTTCCTCTGTTGCTAAGGAAAGCTAACCCTCCCTCCTGCTCTCAGTGGTAGCAGACATCTCGGTTGGGGTCTATTTATATAAACCCTGTTTGACTGGTGGGTGTGGCTGTGGGCGTGGCTTGTGGGTGTAGCGAAGATACTGTCAAATTTGCATATTACTCTTTTATTAGATAGGACCAATAAGACTTGCTGATGAATTGAATGGGGATGGGAGGGGGAAAGTGGGGTCAAGAGGGAGAAGAGATGATTTTGGGTGCAATATACAGATCTTGTAACATAGAAACCCACACCTAAAACCTATATGATCATGCATGGTGACCAATGTCACTCCAATGAATTTAATTAAAAAAAAATAACACCCATATATATGGCCTAAGCAAACAGTGTATTAGTGGTACTATAAGAAAAACAGGAAAGATTTTTGGTACAACAAGTTTAGATACAACATTGTGAAGTTGATTGGGACATATTTATTGTGAGATGTAAACTAGACATATATAGGAAGATGTGGCAGAGCCATTTGTATCTAAGTCTAGAGGTCATGGGCAATTCAGAGCTGGGCCTATAAATCTGCAAAACTTTTGTAAGTTTTTTAAGCCATGGGAACTATTGGGTCAACCTGAGTGTAGGTAAACAAGGAAGAAGGGTTAAAGGGAGACTCCTAGAGCATTCAATATCAAGAGGTCCTATAAAGGAGGATGAGCTGCAGAGTAGACTGTGTGTGGACAAGAGGCTCTTGAGTCAGAATCCTTCTGCTTTCTACATTTATTCTCTCTGCTGAGACTGGCAGTCTACTACAGCTTAGAAACTGTGGATATTTTCTATCTTAACAAAGAATCAATTCACTGGGAAAATAAAAACATTTTTTAAAGAATATTAGGAAGAAGGGGGTCCACTGGGATTTATAAATCTGGCCACTCAGTATATATATATATTTATACATTAGAGGCCTGGTGCGTGAATTTTTGCATGAGTGGGGTCCAACCAGCCTGGTCAGGGGCAGGGGACAGAGGCGGTTGGATGGCCTGCCTGCTGGTCGAACTCCTGGTCGAGGGGACAATTTGCATATTAGCCTTTTATTATATAGGATATACAGTGAGTGGCCAGATTATTATATGTTCAGAGATCATAATAATCTGGCGACTCAGTGTATATAGGTGTATCAAGTTGTGGGGAAATAAATACAATTGTGTAAACTTATGACAACTTGTAAACTTCTTTTTAAAAAGTACCTGGCAGTAAGTAACATATTCTGAAAATGTTTATATAATTTGACTAGTAATCCTACTGCTGGATATATACCATGCAGAAATAATTTAAATGAAGTTAGATAGCATGCACGTGAAACAATTCATTGAACTATTTATAACAGTGAAAAACTGGGAGGAAACTATTTCTTTTGTTCTCTATGCAAAAGGATGTCAAAGGACATTTTTCTTGTTTCCTAGAATCTCAAACAAAACCAAAGACAGAAGGCAACAAGAACCCAATATATAATGACCAGGACAACCAGAGAGCAGAACCATCATGGCCGCTGGCCAAGCTGGTCCAGCCTCCCAGCAAGCGGTTAAGGGTGATCAGGCAGGCAGAGTAGTTATGGGTGATCAGGTAGGCAGGCCAGCAGTTAGGGGAAATCACGTAGGCAGGTGAGAGGTTAGGCGCGATCAGGTAGGCAGGTGGCCCTTTACAGGGTTGGCCCCTCCTCCCAGTAAAGAAAGAGGGAGGACCAGGCCAGCCAAGCCATTGCACCCCAGCCTGTCGCCTGCAGAGGGAGGCTACCAGTGGCAGGAGAGGGGAGGTAGCACTGCACAAATGGCAAGCAGTGGCATCTCAGGCCAGGCCTAGGGACCCTACCCAAAGGGTCCCGGATTGTGAGAGGGTGCAGGCTGGGCTGAGAGACCACCTGAGTGCATGAATTTTCATGCACCGGGCCTCTAGTAAGCTTATAGGTGCTAGCTGTTGATACTAGTCAAATTCCTGCAGGACTTGTAGAGGGGATTCCAAAATTACCCTGTGCTATTGCCTGAATGTTTGTGTTCCCCCAAAATTCATGTGTTGAAACTTAACCCGCAATGTGACAGTATTTGGAAGTAGAGCCATTGGGAAAGTTTAGGCCATGAGGTTTGAACTCTTATGAATGGAATTAGTGCACTTATGAAAAAGGCTTCAGAGACATCCCTTCTCCCTCTTTCTTATGATGACAGAGAGAGATGGCCATTTAAGAACCAGGAAGCGGCTCTCACGACACTTATTCTGCCAGGATTTTGATCTTGGACTTCTCTGCTTCCAGAACTGTGACAAATTTCTATTGTTTATATGTCTTGCAGTCTGTGGTATGTTGGAGGCTGAAAGAGGAGTGGCAGTGGAGGAGTCAAAGGCCCACTATTAGGCATGACAGAGTTGCAGGTCTCCGGTGGAACAAGTGGAAGCCTAGGATGATATTTAGGTCTGAGCCATCGTCTTCTACCATTGCTCCTGCTCCTTAGATTCTTTTGCTTCTGGAGTTGCCTCACTCTATGAGCAGCCTTCATGGTGGCATACTGGCAGGCTGGCTCAAGCATAGGCAATATGCAAGCTTGCTTTGCTAACCAATGGATATACACTGAGTGGACAGATTATTATGATCTCTGAATGCATAATAATCTGGCCACCCAGTGCATATGCTATCTAATAAAAAGCTTGGCTCCATTCCAGGCTACAAAATTTCAATTATAGAAGATAAATAAAACCCAGATACTAGGGCCTCTGCTTAGGTCACTGGAAATGTGTGGCCAGCCTGCAAACCACCCTCACCCAGGCTGTCCCACGCCCCAAGAGAAGCCCCACCATGATCCAGGACACCCTTCAGGGCAAACCAGCTGGCCCCCACCCATGTACCAGGTCTCTATCCTATCTAATAAAAGAGCAATATGCAAATTGATCATCACTCCAACACACAGGATGGCTGCCCCCATGTGGTCAAAGATCCTGGCCTCATGTGGACACAAGATGGCCACCACAAGATGGCCAGCAGGGGAGGGCAGTTGAGAGGGACCAGGCCTGCAAGGGAGGGCAGTTGTGGGTGATCAGGCCAGCAGAGGAGGGCAGTTGGGAGGAACCAGGCCTGCAGGGGAGGGCAGTTAGGGGTGATCAGGGCCGCAGGGGACGGCAGTTAGGGGTGACCAGATCTGCAGGGGAGGGCAATTAGGAGCAAACAGGCTGGCAGGGGAGCAGTTTGAAACCAGCAGTTCTGGATTGTGAGAGGGCAGTCGGACCTCCCTCTAGGGGTCCCAGATTGGAGAGGATACAGGCTGGGCTGAGGGATACTCTCCCTCCCCCATGCATGAATTTCTTGCACCAGACCTCTAGTGTGTATATATGTATATATATAGATAGATAGATACACACACACACACACACACACACACACACACACACACACACACACTGAGTGGCCAGATTATTATGCATTCAGAGATCATAATAATCTGGCCACTCACTGTAACTTCTCATTGTCACCTTTCAGTCAGCCCTAACATCTTGTACATGGATTATTTTTAAAGTTCCATCACAAACCCTCTGGTCTCTCAACCAGTTGGTATCAATGTTAACGATACTGTCTTACATGTGTATGTATTTAGTACAGCTTTCACAGGTCCTCTGATTCATTCAGAGTGCTGCTGCTTTGATCCTAGCTGAGGTCTATCTGTTGAAATCTTCTCAATGGTGAGACAAATAAATATGTGCAGAATTCCAATATCTACACTGTTTTTATAGAGTTCTTTAGAGCAACAACTTGGCATTCCTTCCTGATAATGATGTCACTTTGGGCCCTCCAAAGGTGGGGTGTCATTTCTAAAGGTTATCAGTTTCCACAGGATCTGTACTTGTTAATTCCATCTCTGACAAAGAATATCGCTCTGTTAACTCTCCTAAATTTGACTGAGTAGTGCTTTATATAGCATGGCTTCATCAATGACATGAGCAGTAGTACTGAGGTAGCATCTGTAAAACCAATGAATGATGAAAAATTTGACACTTATTTAAAACACTTCGGTAATCTTACTGTTTGCTTTAATTTAAAATTTAAATTTTTTTATGTCACTTGGATTAAAGGCATCTGAAAGTTTGCTGGAAGCAGAGGTAAAGCTATATTCCAGCTGTGAATTTCATTTGTAAAATTTAACAGTTTGCAGAACGTCAAAAGCACTGCTTCGTTCATATACAGTACAATAATAGAAAAATCTGAGTTCTCAACAATTGAACAACTGGTAGTTTAAGGACTTGTAAATGATTTTTTCCTAGCCAAAATACTATTCTGTGTAGAAATTTTGCAGTGGAAATCATAAGGACCATTGCCTGATTTTCTTTTTTACTGCATATTAGTTTTTTTATTACTTTTAATACTGTTTATAAACATTCACAAAATTATTATCAATATCAAATATGCTATTTTCTCTGGCTGGGAAACTAGGTTGGTCGGAGTTTCATTCTGTACAGCAAAAGGTTGCAGGCTCCATTCCCATTTAGGGCACTTACCTAGATTGCAGACTCAGTTCCCAATCGGGGCATGTATGCGAGGCAGCTGATTAAAATGTTTCTCTCTCACATCAATGTCTCTCTCTCTCTCTTTCCCGCCCTCCCTCCTTGCTTGCCTCCCTCCCTTCTCTTCCTCTCTCTATCGAATTGATAAAAACATTTTCAGATGAGGATTTTAAGAAGATGCTTGTCTGGCCAGTGTGGATCAGGAATGAAGGACTAACCTATGAACCAGGAGGTCACAGTTGGAATCCTGATCAGGGCACATGCCTGAGTTGCAGGCTCAACACCCAGTAGTGGGTGTGAAGGAGGCAACTGATCAATGATTCTCTCTCATCATTGATGTTTCTCTCTCTCCCTCTCCCTTCCTCTCTGAAATCAATAAAAAATATATAAAAATATATTTTTTAAAGATGCTTTTTTATTGCCTGTGTATAATGGTATAGTATGTACTATACAGATATATATATTTCTTATCTTTCAGAAACTGAAAATCAAAGAGAACGATAATAATATAGACTAAGACAATTCAGAAAGCTCTGTGCCCAAGTGCCCATCAGTAGATGGGTGGCTAAAAAAAAGCTGCTTCATAGTATTCCATTCACACCATGGAATAGGAAGCAGCAATACAAAAGGTCTCTTACCCTGACAGTATGGAGGGACTTGGGGAGTATTATGCTAAGCAAAATAAGCCAGTCAGAGAAAGACAAGTATTACATTATATAAAGAACAAAATAAACTGATGAACAAAATAGATCCAGAGACAGAGAAGCATGGCACAGACTGTTGAATTTCAGAGGGAAGGCAGGGTGGGTAGATGGGTGGGAAGAAATCAACCTAAGAACTTGTATACATATATGCATACATGGAACAGAAAATAGGGTGGGCTAAAAGGGTAAATGAGGATAAAGGAGGACATAGGTAATATTTTCAACAATAAAGATTTTTTTAAAGGGGGAAAAATACACACAAAGGTTCTGTGAAATGAAGTTAATAATTCCCCTTTGATAGCAAAGCTAATACTTCTTCTGCACATTAGAAAATGAAGGAATTAGTAAGAATAATAAATCTGGTAGCATTTAATATCATTTGTGTGTGTGTGTGTGTGTGTGTATACGTGTGTGTGTGCATATGCCTGTATGCATGTGTGTGCTATTTGGAACTTCAGAAAAACTATAGACTCATGACATTCTAAGTGTTCTGCTTTATAAAAATAATACCTTATATTTATAAAATGTTTTTGTAATTCATTTTCTTATTTTGATATCAAACAACAATTGGGAGATTTTAAGGAGGTCAAGAGTTATTATACCTTTTTTACAGGTAAATCAGCAAAGACACAAATATGTTTAGAGACATGATCAAGATGATAATACTAATAAGAGGACCATGGAGTATTCACTCATTGGACTTTCATTTGCTTATTAAATATGCATTGGTTGAGTTTTTAAAGCTTATACTAATCACTACTCACTGGATTGACAGTGATTAAAGACATGTCTTTGCCATTTAGAAGGTAGTGACATCGTGAAGGTGGGGAGATATTTTTATACATAAACAAAACATAAAGGTAACATTTTCAACTATAAATATATACAAATAAGAGCTGTGAATGGCCAGTAAATTGAATAACAACTTCTATAGGGACTCTAGAAAGATTTTGTTGAGGCTGTAACTGCTAAGTAGTTCTTGATTAAGAAATTCAGAATGGTGAGTTAATCAGGTTTAGAAATAAAGTTGAAAATTGTAGAGGCCAGACTGTGAAAAATGTTTATACCAGATTAAAGGTACTTGATTTTATTATTCTTATATCCCCTTGATTTTGTCACAGCCTGTTGACTCTCAAGAACCATGAAAACAAAAAAAAATTAATTAACAAGATAAGAATAGAAAGGATAGTCAACAAAATCAGGAGAGTTTTGCTGTAGAAATGAATTAGTGCATTTTGAAGATAAAGTGTCTGAAGACAAAAGTGTTAAGGATAACTGCAACCACAAAAAATTTATGACAGATACACAATATAAAAGGAAGTAAATTCTTACATCAGTAACATAAATGAGGGTAGTGAAAATGTAGAGATTTTCTATGAAATTAAAGTTGGGTTGTTATCAGCTTATAGTGGAATGTTATAACTATAAGAAGTTTTGTGCAAGACTCATGATAACCTTAAAGAAAAATCCTACAGTAGATACAAAAATTACAAAGAGAAAACAATAAAAGCATATTTCTACAAAAAACAAACACATATTCCATCAAATCACAAAGGAAGAGAGCAAGAGAGAAAGAGAAGAACAAAAATATTGAAAAATTGACAGAACAGAGTGAACAAAATGGCAATAGTAAGTTCTTCCCTATAAATAATTAGTTTAAATGGAAATCAGTTAAACTCACCAAGCAAAGGACCTAGTGTGGCTGAATGAATGTCCAAGTGTATGATGTCTACAAGAGGCTCACTTTAGATTTAAGGATACACATAGGGTGAAAGTGAAAGGATGGAAAAGATAATCCATTCAATTGGTAACCAAAAGAGAACATGGGTGCATACACTCACATCAGAAAAACAGACTTTAAGTCACAAACTGCCTCTAGAGACAAAATTTCTAGAGACATTATAAAAAAAGATAAATTCACCAATTATACACACACACACACGCACACACACCCAACATTGGAGCACCTAATACATAAAGAAAACATTGGCAGATATGAAGAAAGAAAAAGACAACATTACAATAATAGAAGGAGACTTCAATACTCCACTACCAATAATGGATAAATCATCCAGACAGAAAATCAAGAAACAGCAGACTTGAATAACACTTTAGAACAAGTGGACCTAACAGACATATATAAAACATTTCACGCAACAGGAGCAGATACACATTCTTCTCAAGTACACACAAAACATTCTCCAGGATAGGTAACATAGCAGATCACAAAACAAATCTCAACAAATATAAGACTGAAATAATTCTAAGTACATTTTCCAACCACAGTGGAATGAATTAGAATAAAAGGAAAATGAGAAAACTCACAATTACATGGAAATTAACTAACACACTCTTAAATGATTATTGGATAAAATAAGAAATCAAACAGGAAATCAGAAATTATCTCAAGAAAAATGAACATAAAATACCAAAACATGTGGAACAAAGAAAAAGCTGTTCTCAAAGGGAATTTTATAATAATAAATGCCTATATTAGAAAATAAGAAATATCTGAAGCAATATAATTGTATATCTTAAGAAACAAAAAAGGAAGAATAAAACCCAAGTTAGCAGAAGGAAAGAAATTACAAAGATTAGAGAAGAAAAAAATAAAACAGAGAATAGAAAAACAATAGAAAAAACACACAATAAAAGTAAGAGTGTTTTGAAAAGTTCACAAAATTGACAATTCTGTAATCAGACTAACCAATAAAAAAAGAAATGACTAAAATAATTGAAATCAGAAATGAAAGAGGAGTCATTACAACTAAGACAAAAATACAAAAGACTGTAAGAGAATACAATGAATAATTTTTAAAAAATATATTTTATTGATTTTTTACTGAGCCGACGGGAGAGAGATAGTCAGAAACATCGATGAGAGAGACATCGATCAGCTGCCTCTTGCACGCCCCCTACTGGGGATGTGCCCGCAGCCAAGGTACATGCCCTTGCCGGAATCTAACCCGGGACCCTCAGTCTGCAGTCCAATGCTCTACCCACTGAGCCAAACCGGTCTCGGCACAATGAATAATTTTATATAAAGAAAATGGAAATCTAGAAGAAATGGAGAGATTCCTACAAATGTACAAATGGACTAAGACTAAATCAAGAAGAAATAATATCCTGGGCTGGTATGGCTCAGTTGGTTAGGCATAATCCAGTGCAATGAAGTTTGCTGGTTCAATTCCCAGTCAGAGCACATGCCTGGGTTGCAGGCTTGCTCTCCAGAAAGGGGCATGCAGGAGGCAGTTGATCAATGTTTCCCTCTTGTATCAGTGTTTCTCTCCCTCTCCACCTTTCTTTCTTTCTAAAAAAGATCAATAAAATATTTAAAAAATAAGAAATAGAAAGGCAAACTGACTAGCAACAGATAAGGAAACTGGATTGGAAATTTAAAATATATCAAAGAAAAAGCCCAGGACCAGATGGTTTCATAGATGAATTCTACCAAATATTAAAAAAAATAATAATGAGCCTTATTAAAATTTTCCAAGGCTTCATTTTATAAAGCCTTATAAAGCCAGCATCACACTGATATTGAAGGTTGACAAAGATGCCGCAAAAAAAAAAACTACAGGCCAATATCCTTGATAAATATGGATGCAAAATTTATCTACAAATATTAATAAACCAAATTCATCAGTATATTTCAAGGATCATACATCAGTACCAAGTGAGATTTATCTCTGGAATGCAAGGATAGGTCAACATCTGAAAATCAAATAATGTGGTATACCACATTAACAGAATGAAGGATAAAAATCACATAATCATCTTAGATGCAGATAATACATTTGAAAATCAGCACCCTTTTATGTTAAAAACTCTAAAAAATTGGATATAGAAAGACTTACTTTAACACAATACAGGTCATATGGCAAAAACCCACAACTAACTTATCTTTTGGGATCTGAAACAACATAAGAATGCTCACTCTCAAAACTTTTATCAAGTTGTATACTTTGAATATGTGCAGCTTTTGAATGTGAATCATACCTCCAAAACAGAAGTGGTTTCTGTAAATTACAGCAAATACTGCCACATAATAAGATAGGATGAAAACTGAAGATTCTCTTGGATTTATCAATTTGGAGGTCACTGGTGATTTCAGTAAGATCAGTTACAGGAGAATTATATCTCCCTAGCCACTCAACTAAGTCCTTCCTCTAAATTCAAATAATAGTTTGCAAACCTTGTCCTTTCCTTAATCATATCTTCCTGTCATGTTTAAAATTTCCTCAAGGTTTGGTTTTCTGCAAATGAAACTGAAAAAAATAATCCAAACTAATGTATTGTACAAGATTTGATGGGTTGACTTATTTCTAAACAAAAATGTGAAGAAAAATCCTGAAATAATTTTCTAGATAACCTTTATTTATACACCAGAAAGGGCAAAAACGTCTCCAATGATATGTTGCCAAGAAGGAAAAAAGTGAAATGCTGGAGAGGACCCTCTTGCTTTCGTAAGGAAAGCTACTAAAACGACATCAACTACTGCATAATTAATGACCCTCCTATGTTTGTAAT
Organism: Antrozous pallidus; assembly: GCA_027563665.1. Classification (NCBI taxonomy): domain Eukaryota; kingdom Metazoa; phylum Chordata; class Mammalia; order Chiroptera; family Vespertilionidae; genus Antrozous; species Antrozous pallidus. Next base: position 92,317,549 of record CM050514.1, read on the forward strand.
AATCAATAGCTTCTTATTTTACATTTGGCATAGAGTAAGTTGAGAATTTTAATTAGCAATTATTAAGTAACTAAAGAAATTTACACTTCCCATCATCTTACCTCCTTGGTCAAAAACATTCAATGTTTCTCTGGTGATAAGTTTTATAACCTCAGATTATCCATTATAACTGACAATAGCTTTTTCTTCTATAAAATGAGATGATACTTTCTTTTTAGTATTGATCTGGGAGTGAAATGGAAACATACAGATAAAACAGCTAGTATAGGATGTACATGTTCAATGTGTTAATTACATGGGAAATAATCAGACTCTCATTTGTTAATATGGTATCAAGCTACTTTGTAGTATATCTCCTGATCCTATCCTAGGTTTATTTTGCATTTGTAATATATTGGGCCATGTATTCACCCAAAATGTTCTAAGTCTGACCATTCTCATCCATCAAAATCCTTCAAATATAATTTTAAATGTTAGGCTTCTAAGTTTAACCTGTTTAATAGAGCCAAACTTTACTTCCTTTCAAGAATTCCCATGACATATTACTTCTACTTTTTTAGAATTGCATTTTGTTGCAAATTTTGTGCTTCCTTTTTAAAATATATACATAAGGATGGAAAAAAAATCCCACAAGTGTAGTTAATTCTACTTGAATTCTCCCCCTGGCATTTAGATTTCTCAAAAACACATCCCCTCTATAAGAGGATTTTGAGGTAGCTATATAGGTGTATAAAGGCATGATCAACTCCTTACTAATTATGCTATATCAATCCTGAAATGAATAGAACAGAAAATCAAAGAAAATAATATTTGTCTATTTACATGCCAACTTATTGTGTGTCTTTGATCACCAAATGATGTTGTGAAATAGCTTTTAATATTCAGAATTTTAAAGGTGAATAAATTAAGGCTGAGATATATTAGGTAATTTTGCTAAAATCACATATTATTTATGAAGCTCGGATTGCAACCCATGAATTTCTGATCCCATGGTTCCATTATTTGAATTGTAGCACATCACCTCATTCATTATTTCAAGGGTAAAAATAAATACTATAGGGACCTCTATCAATTAGATATTATGTTGCCTGGTAATCATTTTTATATAATTTTTTTATTATCTAAAGTTTTACATATGTCTTCTTTTTCCCCATGAGCCCTCCCCCTTCCGCAGCCATTCCCACCACGGGCAAGCCCCCATCACAGTGGTATGCATGCATACAAGTCCTTTGATTGCTCTCTAACACCTCCTTCCCTGCCATTTGCCTCTGTATCTATTCTTGTTCATTAAATTATGTTGATCACTACAACCCACATGTGAGTGAGATCATATGATATTTATCTTTCTCCAACTGGCTTACTTCGCTTAGCATAATGCTCTTCAGTTCCATCCATGCTGTTGAAAATGGTCAAAGTTCCTCCTATTTTATAGCAGCATAGTATTCCATTGTGTAGATTGTGTTTTTTCCATTGTGTTTTTTAATCCACTTGATGGGCAATTAGGTTGTTTTCAAATCTTAGCTATGGTAAATTGTGCTGCTATGAACAGAGGGATGCATAAATCCTTTCTGATCAGTGTTTCTGGTTTCTTGGGATATAGGCCTAGAAGTGGGATTACTGGGTCAAATGGAAGTCCCATTTTTAGTTTTTTGAGGAAACTCCATACTGTTTTCCACAGTGGCTGCACCAGTCTACATTCCCACCAGCAGTGCCTGAGGGTTCCTTTTTCTCCACAAACTTGCCAGCACTTGTCCTTTATTGATTTGTTAATGATAGCCACTCTGACAGGTGTGAGATGGTATCTTATTGTTGTTTTGATTTGAATCTCTTGGATGATTAGTGACTTTTAGCATGTTTCCATGTCTCTCAGCCTTTTGTATATCTTCTTTTGAAAAGTGTCTATTCAGATCCTTTGCCCATTTTTTGATTGGATGGTTTATCTTCCTTTTGCTAAGTTATATGAGTTCTCTGTAAATTTTGGAGATTAAACCCTTATCTGAAATTTCATTGGCAAATATGTTCTCTCATGCAGTGGGCTTTCTTGTTGTTTTATTGATGGTTACTTTTTCTGTGCAGATTTTATTTTGATGTAGTCCTATTTGTTTATTGTCTCCTTAGTCACCATTGCCCTAGGAGCTGTGACTATAAAGATATTGCTATGACATATGTCTTCTAATTTGGTGCCTATGGAGTCTTGTAGGATTTTTATAGTTTCCAGTCTTACATTTAAGTCCTTTAGCCATTTTCAGTTCATTTTTGTGTATGGTGTAAGTTGGTGATCTAGTTTCATTTTTTGCATGTATTTGTCCGTTTTTTCCACCATTTATTGAAGAGACTGTCTTGATTCCATTGTATGCTCTTGTCTCCTTTGTCAAAATATTAATTGAGGATAATGGTTGGGTCTATTTCTGGGTTCTCTGTTCTATTCCATTGGTCTATATGTCTGTTCTTGTGCCAGTGCCAGGCAGTTTTGAGAACTGTGGCTGGATGATATAGCTTGATATCTGGTATTGTGATCCCACCTAATTTGTTTTTTTTTCTCAGGATTGCTGTGGCTATTCAGGGTCTTTTTTTATTTCAGATTAATTTTTGGAGAGTGTGTTCTAGATCTTTAAAATATGCCATTGGTATTTTAACGGGGATTGCATTGAATCTGTAGATTGCTTTGTGTAGTATGGACATTTTACTGATGTTGATTCTACCAATCCATGAACATGGTGTGTTCTTCCACTTTTTTATGTCTTTATATATCTCTTTTTTCAATGTCCTGTAGTTTACTGCATATAGATCTTTTACCTTCTTAGTTGTTTATTCCTAAGTATCTTGATTTTTTTGGTGGAATGATATATGCGATTTTTTTGTTTCCCTTTCTATGAATTCATTATTGGTGCATAGAAAGTCCATAGATTTTTGGGTGTTAATTTTGTATCCTGCTACATTACCAAATACATTTATTAGGTCTAGTTTTTTAATGGCATCTTTGAGGTTTTCTATGAATCATGTCATCTGTGAAAAAGAACACTTTTACTTCGTTTCCAATTTTATTTATACCTTTTATTTCTTCTTCTTGTCTGATCACTATGGCTAGCACTTCTAGTACTATATCCAATAGGAATGGTGAAAGTGGGCATCCCTGTTTTTAGGGGAAATGCTTTTAGTTTTTGCCCATTGAATATGATGTTGGCTGTGGATTTGTCATATAAGTCTTTTATTATATTGAGGTATGATCCCTCTATTCCCACTTTGCAGAGAGTTTTTATAAAGAAAGGGTGTTGGATTTTGTCAAATGCTTTTTCGGCATCAATTGATATGATTATGTGATTTTGTTGATTTGCCAATATTGTACCATCCTTACATCCCTGGAATAAATCCCTCTTGGTCATGGTATATGATCTTTCTAATGTGATGTTGAATCCATTTTGTTAGAATTTTGTTGGGCATTTTAACATCTATGTTCATCAAGGATATTGGCCTGTAATTCTGTTTTTTTATTGTTGGTATTTTTTGTTTGTTTGTTTTTGTGGTGTCTTTATTTGGTTTGGGGATTAGGGTAATGCTGGCTTCATAGAAAGAGCTTGGAAGTGTGCCTTTTGAATTTTTTGGAATAGTCTGAGGAGGATAGATTTTAGTTCTTCTTTGAATGCTTGGTAGAACTCGCCTGTAAAGCTGTCCAGACAAGGGCTTTTGTTTGCTAGAAGATTTTTGATCAATGCTTCAATTTCATTGGTAGTTATCATCCTATTCAGGTTTTTTGGTTCTTCCTGATTGTGTTTTGAGGGCTTGCATTTTTCTAAGAATATGTCCATTTCATCTAGGTTGTCCATTTTGTTGGAGTAGAGTTGTTCATAGTATTTTTTCATAATTATTTGTATTTCTGTGGGATTGGTTGTTATTTCATCTCTTTCAATTCTGATTTTGTTTATTTGGGTTCACTCCTTTACTTCTTGGTGAGCCTGGCTAAAGGTTCATCAATCTTGTTTATACTTTCAAATAACCAGCTCTTTCTTTTTTTTATCTTCATTGTTCAGTTTATTAATTACATTGTTTCCCCTTTTTTATCCCCCTATATCTCCGCTCCACCCTGTACCCATCCCACCCTCCACCCTCAAATCCCGTCCCCATTGTCCTCTCCCATCATTGCAAGATTTTTGTCCAGTCTCTTGCTGTACTTCCCATAACCCTTTTCTCCCCAAGAATGTCAGTCCATTCCCTCTCTATGTCCATGTTTCTGTGATATTCACCAGTTCATCAGCCTATCAATTCACTTGATTTTTATGTTCATTTGTTGATAGATGTGTATTTGCGGTTCATAATTTATATTTTTACCTTTTTCTTCTTCCTCTTCTTAAAGAATATCTTTCAGCATTTCATACAATATTGGTTTGGTGGTGATGAACTCCTTTAGCTTTTTCTTATCTGCGAAGCACTTTATCTGATCTTCAATTCTGAATGATAGCTTTGTTGGATAGAGTAATCTTGGTTGTAGATTCTTGCTCTTCATTATTCTGAATATTTCTTGCCACTCGCGTCTGGCCTGAATCGTTTCTGTTGAGAAATCCGCTGACAATCTTATGGGTGCTCCCCTGTAGGTAACCAACTGTTTTTCTCTTGCTGCTTTTAATATTCTCTCTTTGTCTTTTGCTCTTGGCATTTTAATTATGATATGTCTTGGTATGGTCCTCTTTAGATTCCTATATTTTGGGGTTCTGTGTACTTCTTGGGCTTTTAAGTCAGTTTCTTTCACTAGGTGGGGGAAGTTTTCAGTCACTATTTCTTCAAGTAGGTTTTCATTAACTTGCTCTCTCTCTTTTTCTGGGACCCCAATAATTTGGATGTTGGCATGCTTGAGGTTGTCCCAGAGGCCCCTTACACTATCTTCAATTATCTGAATTCTTTTTGTTTCTTGCTTTTCCAGCCGAGTGGATTTTGCTTCTTTGTATTTCAAATATTTGATTTGGTTCTTGTGGCCCTCTGGACTGCTTTTAGGACTTTGTGTAATATTTTTTATTTCAGTCTGTGTATGCTTGATTTCTAGTTGGTCCTTTTTCATATCCGTGAGGGTCTCGTTCATATCCTCAGAGGTCTTGTTCATTTCCTTGTAAGTTTCATTCATTTCCTGGTTGGTCTTGTTTATTTTCTTATAGTTCTCATTAAGTTCATCGGCCTTTTCTAGGAGCCTCTTGAAAAGCCTTATAACCGTGGTTTTGAACTCCATGTCTTGTCGTCTTTTCTCCTCCATTTCTTTCACACCTGATTTTTTTCCATATCTCTGCATGGTGGCTGCTTTATGTGGTAGATGTCCTCTAACGGTCAGTGGCACAGCCTCTGCAGTTATTTGAGATGGGTACTCTTACTGCAATCCTTTATGGGTTGTACAGTATTTTTGAATTTAAACCCAGCTTGTTGTTGTTAGTCCTAGGAGGGTTTGACCTCCAGGCCAATTGGCTGTGAAGGGAGACTGTGTTCAAGTTGGATGGGCGGAGTCTCTGAGCTGAGCTGGCAGCCTCAGTGTCAGCTATGTCCTATATGACGCTCGTGCGTGCGGGTCTCTGTTGGATGGGGATGGCTGCAGGCACCTCCAAGAGAAAGCCGCCAGTCTCTTCCCCTTGCCAAACAACTCTGCCTCTCCCCAAATGAGTCTGCACACCCAAAGTCTAGCCCAGGGTTGTAAAATAGGTGGTTTCCGGGGCCAGGAGACAAGTTTCCAGGGAGCCAGTCGTGCGTTTGTGCGACACTTGCGTGCCAACTTCTTTTCCCAGCTACTGCAGACCCGGAGTCCTCTGCCGTGCCCCGCTTCCAGGGTGCGTCCCCCGGACCTTGGACCTCGCCTGGCACTGGGGAATCTGTGCAGTGGGACGTCTCCATGTACCTGGGATCTCGGACCTCTCCTGGCAATGGGGAATCCATGTAGTGGGACGTCTCCACCCTCCCCGCCTAAAGCAGTCATATTTGTGTGCAAAAATAAAATTTAAAATTACTAAGACTGCAAGATTTAATTTCAAATCCCCCATTAACCAAAAAAGGGGGGGCAGTGGGGTAATATCATGTAAGGAAAAATATCCTATAAGTAAAATACATATAGAAAATTTTTACTCTAGAAAAGAAACTTCCATTTGTAAAACCAACTGCAGGACACCCATGAAAAAACATACATGATGTCAAAATAAGCCAAAGGAAAATTATTTAGGCAAAAATAAAAATAATCCCAAGTCTATTTTGCAGAGAGTATCTCTTTGTTAACTTTTGGTGGAGAATGTGTTTGTGTGTTTGCAGAGAACAAGTCCAAGACCATGTGGGTTTCTGAGACAGTGAGGAACTGACGGGTCTGTTTCAGCCACAAGGATGGTACAGAGATGGCGGACTCTGACGACACCTTGCCATGCTAGCAGTTGGCAGCTGTGCGTGGCTGCAGGCGGCCCAGGACCATACCAGAGAGGATGGATCTTGCATTGCCACAATGTGTCCACCATCTGGATACCATTGCTGACATGTACACATGAAGAACTATTTGACATTGAAACTGGGACTCAGAACAGTTGGACATTGAAACTGACACTCAAATTTTTTTTTGCTCTTATACGTTTGTTTCTAGTATGCAGAGGCAAGATCTTTTTGAAGAAAAGAAACAGGGGGGAGTGACTGATATAGAGGCAGGGTGGCCTTGAACGGGGGCAAGGCTGGAGTGGATGGGAGGCAGATGCTGGGGGAGATCAACCAAAGGACTTGTATGCATACATATGAGCATAACCAATGAATGAGCATAACACTGGGGCAGGGAGCGAGGCAGGTGGGGACATGTGCTGGGGGGTAAGGGAGGCTGGGGGGAGGATATGGGGGGGGAAGGAAAACATACGTATACTATTAAATGGTAAGTTATATTGTAAATAAAAAAATTGAAAAAAAAACAAAAACAAAAACAAAAACCCCACAAATAACCAGCTCTTGGTTTTCTTGATTTTTGTATTTTTTTGTCTTTATGTCATTTATTTCTGCTCTGATCTTTATTATTTCATTCCTTCTGGTCACTCTGGGCTTTTCTTGCTGTTCTCTTTCTAACTCTTTGAGTTGTGGGGTTAGGTAATTATCATTTTGTTTTGTTTTGTGAGGTAGGCCTGTAGAGCTATGAACTTGCCTCTAAAGACTGCATTCACTTTGTCCCATAGATTTTTGCATTGTTGTGTTTCCATTGTCGTTTTTTGCCATGATACCTTTTATTTATTCCTTGATCTCTTTGGTAACCCAATCATTGTTTAATAGCATGTTATTTAGCTTCCAGGTGTTTGGTTTTTTTAAAATTGTTTTTATTGTTGTTGATTTCTAATTTTATGCCATTGTAATCTGAGAAAATGCTTGATATGATTTCTATCTCCTTGAATTTGAGGAGACTTTGCCTGTGTCCCAATATATGGTCTACCTTTATAAATGACCCTGTCTTGTTATGGCCTTCGCCTTGGTGTCTAATTTGTCAAATATAAATATTGCTACCCCAGCTTTTTTTTCTTTCATTTTCATTTGCCTGACAAACCTTTTTCCATCCCTTCACCATCAGTTTGTGTGCATCTTTTTTTTTCCCTCCTGAGGTCAGTTTCCTGTAGACAGCAGATATATGGGTCATGTTTTTTTATCCACTCTGCTACCCTATGTCTTCTGATTGTGGCACTTAATCCATTTACATTTAAAGTTATTATTGATAGGTACTTGTTGGTCACCATTTTTATTTTTTATTATTGTGTTCCTGCATCCCTTATTATTTCTTCTTTTTACAGCAGACCCTTTAACATTTCTTACATGGCTGATTTGATGGTAATAAACTCCCTTAGTCCCTTTTTGTCTGTGAAGCTCCTGATTTCACCCTCAACTTTGATTGATAGACTTGTAGGGTACAATATTCTTGGATTCAGACCCTGACTTTGTATATTTCATTCCATTCCCTTCTGGCCTGATGTGTTTCTGTTGAGAAATCATTCAATAGTCTGATGGGAGTAGGTAACTTTCTGTCTCTTTCTGGAAGCCTTTAAGATTTTTACTAGGTTGTTGCTATTTGCCAATTTAATTATGATGTGTATTGGTGTCAGTCTTTTGGGGTTTATCTAGTTTGGGACTTCATGGAATTGTGTGAGTTTTTTTGGGTTTATCTAGTTCTATGAGCTTCATGGAACTGTGTGAGTTTTTTCTTCTTCCCAATATCAAGGATGTTTTCTGTCATTATTTCTTCAAACAGGTTTTCTATTCCTTGCTTTCCTTCGGGAGTTCCATTATGTGGATGTTGCTTCATTTCATGTTGTCCCAAAATTCCCTAGGCTCTCCTCCTGTTTTTTTAATTTTTTTTTTCTAATTGCTGCTCTGCTTGCGTATTTTTTTCTATCTTGTCTTCTAGCTCACTGTTGAGGTGCTCTGCTTCTTCTAGTATACTCTTGATGCTTTCTATTGTGTTCTTTATTGCAGCAATGTAATTTTTCATTTCTTCCTGCCTCTTCTTAATTTCCTCTTGGTTCTTGTTGAATTTGTCTTCCTTTCTTTTCAGTGTTCTTATGACCATTGCTCTGAATTCTCTCTCTGCATATTGCTTGCCTCCATTTTGTTTTCTTCCTTTTCTGGTGATTCCTCCTTTTCTTTAGTATGTGGGCTGTTTCTTTGTCTCCCCATGATCACTCCTCTCAGAGTGTCTTGTTATGTAGCTCTCTCTCTCCTGAGTTGAATGTCCCTAGACAATCTCTGACATTTTGGTCCATGGATTGCCTCACCAGATGTGTTTAATTTGCCAATTCCAGGTTGATGTTATTCAATTCAGCTGTTTCTTTTACCTGCTCTGTGAGAATGCACAGGACCTATCCGTGTATTTGGCGCTTCTTAGCTCCCTGGACAAATGTTTTAGGTGCCTGCATTCAGGAACACTGGAGTCTTGTTGTTTGTGGGTTCACAGCTGAGACAGTTGGTCCCTGGATGTTGTGGTTGTAGAGTCCCAAGAGGTAAGGCTTGACTTCTGATCACAGCCACTCTCCCCTTCAAGATGGCATGGTCTCTGTGGCAGAGAAGCTGTTATGGGAGAGATTTCAGTAGCAGTAGAGGCTTCCCAGCCAGGGGAGCCAGGTTTGCCAGTCCCCAACACTCCTGAGGTATATATCTATCCCTCATTAAAAAATATAGACACTCCTCACACATTATTGCACTTTCCTTTGCTCTCTCACTGACACACTATCTTGCACCATCCTATTGGCAGCCATCTTGGATTCTCTCTCAACCATTTTTTTTAATGTTTCAAAGATTTTTATCAGTGATATGCTGGTGTTGGTTCCATTGGGAGTCACTGGGCACATTTCTTCTGAACTGTGTGTTCAGAGACTTCATCTTGATAGTTTTAAATCAATAATGTCAAAGTGTTTACACTCTAGAAATTGGTAAACTGAGGCTTTTGCTCTCCCTCCCCCACCTACTTGTGACCTACTTATCAGAATACCACCAGCCAAAGCACTTTCATCCAGATTCTTTTTGTAATTTTATCATTAATGTCTTTCTTTTGCTATTGTACATCTTTCAGAGCTGTGTTTTCATCTGTTAACATTTGAAATATCATTTTTATGTCTTTTATACTTCAAAGATTCCCACTATCACAAAATAAATCCCATAAATTTCCTTCCCTCCCTCATTTACTCATAGTCCTTCCTTGACCATTTATAAAATTGTAATGTCAGTGTATAGTTGTGTCAAGAATGATCACATTCAATTAATTTAAGTGTTTTCTACAAGAATATTTCTTTTCACAACAGTATTCTATTGAATATCCTGAAAATATCTGAATTGCAAGGGAGATTTATGGGAAATCATTTAAAGAAGACAAAGAGCTAGTCTATTAAATAATTTCCAATTTCATGACCATGATTCACATATAGCTGAAAGTGTATCCTGAGTGAGGATCTATGAAGTAGGAAGTGAGGAGCCTTTCTGAACTATGAGAAAAATAAGTTAATAAATTGCCTGGAATCAGGATTATGTATTAGTACTTAGTCTGTCACTGATTAGTACACACAAAAGAGAGTCAGATTTTTTGGGGAAAATAAGACAAAGTTTTAAAATTCTGAGAAGATAAATCTATCTCAGATACAAGATCTATCTCATATGAAAGATCTATCTTAGATAAAATGTTCAATGTGTACATTTCTGGCCAAGTGCTTCTTAAAATTAATAACTCCTGTGCAAATTTTCTATTTATTCTGCATAGAATATATAACTGAGTCAAAAGTCACAATTTGAGGGATTTCATTACAATATTGCATACAGTTGCTTACCTATTTGAGTACATGTTGAAGTAATTTATAAACCAATAAAGATGAAAACAACTGAGCTAGTGTTTGAAACCAATGATACCTGACATCTTACTGGCTAAAATTTCAATAATTTTTGTTTGAAATAATATAAATCAATTTAATGAAAAGCACAGAGGATGGGAATATAATAATTTACCTCCAATAAACTGTGTATCTAGGAGTAAATAAAAATAATGCTACAGACTCGACCTATCACATCCTTAATGCAGGTCAAGAAATGTCAGCAGGCCTGGCCTGGGTGGCCCAGTTTGTTGAGTGTTGTCCTGTGCACCTATCTAAAGGACCCTGGTTCGATTCCAGGTCAGGGCACATGCCCATGTTGTGGATTTCATCTTCGGGGTTGGGCAACTGATTGATATTTCTCTTTCACATTGATATTTCTCTCTCTCTCTCTCTCTCTCTCTCTCTCTCTCTCTCTCTCTCTCTCTCTCTCTCCTTCTTCCCCTCTCTTTAAAATCAATTAAAAAATAGAAAAGAAAAGGCAGCAAAAGAAAGTTGGAGTATAAATAAAAGGTATTATTCCTATGCTTGCTGTCTATTTGGGGTCCTGGGAGGCATTCTAACATCCAGTTGTCTGGCCAACCCTGAAATTGGACACTGCTGATGTTTATTGTGGCAAGGACATTAACATTAAATGGAATAAAATATGACATTTTGATGAAAGAAGTTTCTTTCATCAGTGGGATTATTTGGTCCCTCCACTTCCTATGAGCCTACAAGGTATTTGAAATTATAAAGTGTTCAAACAATGATATACCAGTTTCTAATTGAATCCACAGCAAGAATATTTGGCTATAATTTCAAACTGAATAAACATGCATTTTTCTCTAAAAGAATTAACAAATTTAAAAATGACCAATCAAAGTTAAAGGACAATGACAAAATAGAAAAAAAAAGAACAAGAAAACACTGAAAATGTTTGGTCCAGTTAAAATAAAACCAGATATTTTTAGTAGCTAATTAAAAAATAAGTTGAGGGAAATATTGCTTTGCCTGGAGTATCCAAATTAGGTAAATATAGTTATTGTTTTGCTTAAAAGATTAAACAGACAAAATTTTTAGATTCAAAAGATATCGTCTACTTTTTTTTAAATTTTGTTTTTTGTTTTTGTTAATCCTCACCTGAGAATATTATTTTTCCATTGCTTTTCAGTGAGTGAGTGGAAGGGAGAGAGGTGGAGGAAAGAAACAGAGAAGAGAGTGAGAAACATGCCCATTGGTTACCTCAGGTACCCATCTGTGGTGGGGAGTGTGCACTTGACTGGGAATTGAACCCTCAACACTTTGGTGCCCAGGCTAACACTAACCAGTTGGCAACACTGGCCAGGGCAATATTGTCTACTTTCAATAGCCAAGAAAATCAACTAAAAATTGATTCATGTTAAGAAGTTAGCAAATTAAATAAAGATAAATGAATAAAAATAAGTGAACTTTCTGTGAACTAGCCCTTACCAAAAGGAGAAATAAGAAAAAATTATCATTCATATTAACATTCCATAATATAAAATACTTAAGAAAAACACAAATAAGAAATGTATAGAACCCATGAGTCAATTATAAAACTTCCTTGACAAACATGAAATAAGTCCTAAATAAACTGAGAGATATCATATTCCTCCATGGAAGATTCAGTCAGTCCCTTCAGTTTGTATTTTACTCAATGCCATTGTAATGAAAATCTTAACATTTTTGCTATCTCACAAAATTAACCATGCACATGGGAGAAAGAAAAAATATGAAAGAATAAACAAATTATTAGAGAAGAGATAAAAAACTTGCCCTATACTTGTTAAAATATAATTTACAATAAGTAAAAGTAGTTTTAGGTCTGCTGCAGCAATCAGGAAAGAGAGAGCAATTTAACAGAACTGATCACTACAACATGGATAACAAATTTAAAATTTCATACCTATGGGGGATGGAATAATTTTTCAAAATTAGATATATGGAAGATAGGCCAACCTGATGGCAACTCATTATACATGATACAAGAAAATAAATTAAAGCTTGATCAAAGAACTATATATAATGTAAATAATAAGACCATTAAAATCTATACTAATAAAAGGGTAATATGCTAATTAGACTGGACATCTTCTAGACAGCCTTCCAGACGTCCTTCTGGAAAGAGCCATGGTGGTGGGGTCAAGGTAGAGGCGGTTAGGGACAGTGAGGCTGCCAGGGGAGGGCAGTTAGGGGGATCAGGCCAGCAGGGGAGAGAAGTTAGGGAGATCAGGCAGGTGAGTGGTTAGGAGTCAGTAGTCCTGGATTGCTAGAGGGATGTCCAACTGCCGGTTTAGGCCCGATCCCATAGGGTTTAAACCGGCAGATGGACATCCCCTGAGGGGTCCAGATTGGAGATAGTGCAGGCTGGGCTGAAGGACCCCCACCCCCATACATTAATTTCATGCAATGGGCCTCTAGTTAGAAAATATGAACAAATATCCAACTGATCTTGAGATGGAAAGTTTTAAACTTATTTCTGGTTTCATGAAGCCAAAACCAAACCAAAGTTAAAGAAAAGAAATGTTGAGTCACATAAAATTTAAACTTAGGTGCCATCAATAATAACCACAGAACAAGTTTAAAGACATCAATGAAGAAGAAAATTTGCAACATATGACAGATAAAGCTTTGGAAAAACATAAATATTTCTGTCTTAATATGAGTAAAAGTCATGTGCAGATATTCCTAGGAGGAGAAATTCAAATGATTATAAAGATTTTTTTAATTCAATCTTATAGGGATCAAATAAAAATATATTGAGATACATAATGTTGGTTATTAATTCAGAAAAATAATACTAATAAGATATAATACTAGCCAAATAAGCAAAATCAGAAATGAAAGAGAAGTAACAACAAACCTCATAGAAATACAAAGGGTTATTAAAAATACTATGAACAAATCTATTCTGACAAACTAGACACCCTGAAGGAAATGGACACATTCCTAGAAAAATACAACCTTCCAAAACTTAGGAAGATTCTAAAAATCTAAATAGGAAGAAATTGAAGCAGTCTTCAAAAAGCTTCCAACACACAAAAGCCCAGGGCCAGGCGGCTTCACAGGGGAGTTTTACCAAACATTCATGGAAAAACTAAAACCTATTCTCCTCAGACTATTCCAGAAAATTCAAGAGGAAGGAACACTTCCCAGCTCCTTCTATGAAGCCAGCATCACCCTAATACCAAAACCAGATAAAGACGACACAATGAAAGAGAATTACAGACCAATATCCCTCATGAACATAGATGCCAAAATCCTCAATAAAATTCTAGCAAATCGGATCCAGCAGTACATCAGAAAGATCATACACCATGGCAAACTATGATTTATCCCGGGTATGCAAGGATGGTACAATATTTGCAAATCAATAAACATAATATATCACATAAACAAATTTAGAGATAAAAATCATATAGTCATCAATTGATGTACAAAAAGCATTTGACAAAATCCAACGCCCTTTCTTGATAAAACTCTGAGAAAGGTGGGAATAGAAGGATCACACCTCAACATAATAAAAGCCATATATGACTAACCCACAGCCAACATCATACTCAATGGACAAAATCTAAAACCATTTACCCTAAGAAAAGGAACAAGACAGGGATGCCTACTCTCACCACTCCTGTTCAACAAAATGCTGGAAGTACTAGCAATTGCAATCAGACAAGAAGAAGAAATAAAAGGCATCCAAATTGGAAAAGAAGAAGTAAAACTATCCTCATTTGCAGATGACATGATACTGTACATAGAAAACCTTAAATACTACATTAAAAAATTATTGGACTTAAGAAATGAATTTAGCTATGTAGCAAGATACAAAATTAACGCTAAGAAATCTATAGCATTTCTATACATTAGTAATGAACTTATAGAAAGAGAGACTGAAAAAGCAATCTCATTTACCATCGCACCAAAATAATTAAGATACCTAGGAATAAACTTAACTAAGAAGGTAAAAGAGCTATACGTGGAAAACTACAGGACACTGAAAAAAGAAATAGAAGAAGACATAAACAGATGGAAGAACATACTGTGTTCATGGATTTGTAGAATCAACATCATCAAAATGTCCATACTACCCAAAGCAATCTATAAATTCAATGCACTTCCCATTAAAATACCAACAGCATATTTCACACACCTAGAACCAACTTTCCAAAAATTCATCTGAAATAAAAAAAGACCCCAGATAGCTACAGCAACCCTGAGAAAAAAGAACAAAGTAGGTGGGAATCTCAATACAAGATATCAAGCTGTACTACAAAACCACTGTTCTCAAAACTGCCTGGTATTGGCACAAGAACAGACATATAGATCAATGGAATAGAATAGAGAACCTAGAAATCGACCCAAATCACTATGCTTAATTAATATTTGACAAAGGAGGCATAAACATACAATGGAGTCATGACAGTCTCTTCAATAAATGGTGTTGGGAAAATTGGACAGATATATGCAAAAAAAAAAAAAGAAAAGAAAAAAGAAACTAGATCACCAACTGACACCATACACAAAAATAAACTCAAAATGGATCAAGGACTTAAACAGATGTTGGGAAACCATAAAAATACTAGAGAATAGGTAGAAGAATCTCTGATGTATGCCAAAGGAATTTCTTTGCTCCTAGGGCAATAGAAACTAAAGAGAAAATTAACAAATGGGACTACATCAAAATAAAAAAGCCTTTGTACAGCAAAAGAAACCATCAACAAAACAACAAGAAAGCCCACTGCATGGGAGAACATATTTGCCAATTATATCAATGATAAGGATTTAATCTCCAACATTTACAGGGAACTCATGAAGCTTAACAAAAAGAAGATAAACAACCCAATTAAAAAAATGAGCAACTGATCTAAATAGACACTTTTTGAAAGAAGACAGAAGGAAGGTCAAGAGACATATGAAAACCTGCTCAAAGCCACTAATCATCCGAGAGATGCAAATCAGAACAACAATGTGTTACCATCTCACACCTGTCAAAATGGCTATTATTAACAAGTAAACAAATGACAAGTGCTGGAGAAAAAGGAACTTTGGTGCACTGCTGGTGGGAATGCAGACTGGTGCAGCCCCTGTGGAGAACAGTATGGAGTTTACTCAAAAAATTAAAAATGGAACTCTTATTTGACTCAGTAATCCCACTTCTAGGAATATGTCCCAAGAAACTAGAATCATGAATTAGAAAGGATATATGCACCCCTATGTTCATAGCAGCACAATTCACCATAGCTAAGATTTGGAAACAGCACATCAGCAGATGAGTGGATTAAAAAACTGTGGTACATCTACACAATGGAATACTACGCTACAGTAAAAAAGAAGAAGTTCTTGCCATTTGCCACAACATGGATGGAGATGGAGAGCATTATGCTAAGTGAAATAAGCCAGACAGAGAAAGATAAATATTACATGATCTCACTCATTTGTGGGATATATTGAAAAACATAATCTGATGAACAATAATAGATCCAGAGAAAGAGGAATATCAATCAGAACATCAAACCTCAGGGAAGATAGGGGATGGTGGGGGTTAAGTGGTAGAGATGAACCAAAGGACTTATATCCATGCATATAAGCCTAAGCAATGGTCACAGACAACAGGGGGGTGAGGGCATGAATGGGACATGGGGGTAATGGAGGAATAAGGACAGATATGTAATACCTTAATAATGAAAATAATAATAAAAATTAAAAAATAAGAAAAAAATAAAATATGTAATACTCAATTCTTATGAGAATATTATGACAGAACTATGCATATTTTTATTTTATTCCTTAAATAATTTTACATATTCATGCTTTCAACAATGAGGAAAGTATTACTAGAATAAAATTGCATTTTTGGATATTGGAAACATCTGTAAAAATACCTCTTATTCTTAAGTGTATATTTTATAATTTATTTTCGTTTTAAACCTAACAATAAAAATAGTACAATGCATCTTAAAGAAATAAATCGAGAGGAGGATGCAGTTTCCTTTTCTCAAATACCTTAGTATCAAAGGGCAATATATTCTACAAATGCAAGATAATTGAATTGAGCTAAAATGTGAAGTTGTGTCTCTAGTTCCAGGATTTATAAGCTCTCAGGTCTAGGACAAACCCTTTAGTTTCTGGGAATAACTTCTCTCTGGGGATAATCATTCCTATCTCAACGTGAAGATAAAATTTTATAATACATTGGTATGCAACTGAGAAAACTATTAAACAGTTCCTGTTCTGAAGCCATTGATTGTACTCATGGGATTATGTATATGTACATCTTATTTTGTCAATTAATATACCAGTTACTTAAGTAGTTTGTATATAGGGCAAGTTCATTTATACTATGTTTCTTTTAGTGAGGTCCAGTACCACTTTATATGCTATAATCATAAATTTATTCATACAGAAAGCACTTTTTCCCCTCCTGCTTCAATATAATTTATACATATTTGTATCAGATCAAATTATACATTTTTATGAGAAAACAAATGTACCAACTTGTGAAGCTGACTTTAATGTACAATTCTCTAGCCATTACAGAATTATTGCCCACTTACAGCTTTACAATAGTGTGACATGCTTACACAGTATTTACAAAAGAAAATACTCTTGAAAGATTTTCTCCACTTAGGTCCTGAAGTAGCAATGATATTTAATGAAAGGTTCCAGAGAATACTGTCAGGCTAAGCATAAAAAAGAAACCTATATATTTGATCTATATCTTGGTAAAATTTAAGACAAAAATGAAGTTTGTCAGGATTATAACCCATTCAGGATTGCCCTTTCCATGATTATGACTATGAAGGGAAGAACATTAGTTTCTCTCTTCTGATTAGTTTCTCACCTTCTTGAACTACTGGTGGCTGACTGAACCTCATCAGGAAAAGGGAAAGATCCACAGATGAATTGGAGAGAAAATGGTTCTGTGAGTATTTAAAATCCTTTTCTGAAAACAGAAAGGTTCCAAATCACCCCGTCTAGACTTTAGTTATGAAAGATAAGAATAAAGAGCTGCAGTGCTTTTATTTCAACTGGAATTAACAAGATTGAAGGGGAAAAGCATTCTTGCCTTGTCAAACACAGCTGCCAACATTCCAAAAAACAATTAAATGATGCCTTAACTTACCAGTGCTCTGTGGAAGTGGCCACAATAAATAGCACCCAGATAAAATGCAGAAATGACCACATCCCCAAACTGGAACTCACCATTTCAAGTGTTATTTAATAAGAAGGCATGAAAATATGCAACAAACTACTCATTGTTACTTGTACCACATAACTAAACCACCTTTTCCTATAAGCATTAGTCTTTTCCTGAAATTAGCCATAAATGCAGTAGTTAGGAATATATCTATCTGGCTATGGACATTAAAAATAAAACCATAAGAAACCAAGATGATGACATAGGTAAACACCTGAACTTGCTGCCATGCACAGTCACTTCAAAACTACAACTAAAAGACAAAATGGACATCATTCAGAACCACAGGAAGACTGGCTAAGTGGAAATTCTACAACTAGAAGAAAAGAGAAAAGCACACTGAGACTCAGAGGAGCTGTGGAAGTAAAGTCCAGAGGTACGGAGGGGTGTGTGCAGAGAGGGCTGGCAACTGAGTATGCAGCTGGATTTTTCAATCTGCAGGGAGACACAAACTCCCAACTGCTCTGAACTCCACTTCTGGGCTAGACTCTGGGGACCCAGATTCATATGTGGAGAAACTGGACAGTCTGGCAGTGGGCAGAACTTGACGGCCACTTTCTCTCAGATGTGCTTGCAGTGACTACCAAGGGAAAGTGAGATAATGGGGCCTCTTAGGACAAGGCTGACGAGAAGCCATTGTTGTTTGTTCCACCCTGAGACTCTGCCCCATCCAAGCTGTATACAGAGGCTTTTGCATATGAATGGCCTGGTCTTTTGAAATCTAAACTTACCTAACAAACTGCAGCTGAGTCAATGAGACCCAGAACATCCAAAATAAGGTCCAAGGCCCCACACTTCTTGCATTGCTTCATAGCTGGGCCTCATCTGGGCACCTTCAAAACCCAAACAAAGAAGAGGAATCTGCAGAGCTCTCCTTAGCTCCTGCCATGTGGCCTCAGGCAGAGGCTAAATTAGCACCTCCTTGGAGATCCAAAAGCCAGTGTACCCAGAGGTCAGAGTGGGACCATCAGATTATAACTCCTCAGACCCATAAGGGACACACTCAGGGGACAGACTCAGTGAGCACCAAAGCCCACTGAAGCAAGTCTTGCCCCAGCACAGAAGTTCATTCATTGTAGACACAGCTGATCCTCACAACCAATTGGCCTGGAGGCCAATTCCTCCCAGTGATACCAACAACAAGGCTTAACTACAACAAGTCAGTGCACACAGCCCCAAAAAAGGTGCACCAAGAATATTCACCTCAGGTAACTGGGAAGGCTGAGCCACTGGGCCCTATAGGACACATAGCACATAAAGCTACTCTATCAACTCAAGGAAGCAGCCAAAATGTGGAGATAAAGAAACAGGTCACAAATGAAAGAAGAAAGGAAACTACTGGATATAGAGTTCAAAACCATGATTATAAGGTTATTTCACAAATTTTCTAGAGAAGGCCAATAAATTTAGTGAGACCCTCGAGGGTTTGAAAAAGAAGCAACTAGGAATTAAGCATACACTGACTGAAATTAAAAATAATATACAGAGATCCAACAGCAGACTAGAGGATCCCAAGAATCAAGTCAAATATTTAAAATACAAAGAAGCAAAAAACACCCAATTGGAAAAACAAAATAAAAAAGAACCTGAAAAACATGAAGATAGTGTATGTAAGGAGCCTCTGGAACAACTTCAAATGTACCAACATTCGAATTATGGGGGTGTCAGAAGAAGAGAAAGAGTAAGATACTGAAAACCCATTTGGAGAAATAATGACAGAGAACTTCCAACACCTGGTGAAAGAAATAGACTTACAAGTCCAGGAAGTGCACAGAACCCCAAACAAAAGGAATCCAAAGAGGACCACACCAAGACACATCATAATTCAAATGCCAAGAGCAAAAGACAAAAAGAGAATATTAAAAGCAGCAAGAGAAAAACAGTTAGTTACCTACAAGGGAGCATCCATACAACTGTCAGCTGATTTATCAACAGAAACTATGCAGGCCAGACAGGAATGGCAAGAAATATTCCAAGTGATGAGGAACAAGAATCTGCAACCAAGATTACTCTACCCAGCAAAGCTATCATTCAGAACTGGAGGTCAGATAAAGAGCTTCACAGATAAGAAAAAGCTAAAGAAATTAATCAAGACCAAACCAGTATTATATGAAATGCTCAAAGGTATTCTTTAAGAAGAGGAGGAAGGCCAAAGCCGGTTTGGCTCTGTGGATAGATCATCAGCCTGCGGACTGAACGGTCCTGGGTTCGATTCCAGTCAAGAGCATGTACCTTGGTTGTGGGCACATCCCCAGTGGGGCGTGTGCATGAAGCAGCTGATGAATGTTTCTCTCTCATTGATGTTTCTAGCTTTTTATCCCTCTCCCTTCCTCTCTGTAAAGAGTCAATAAAATATATTTTTTAAAAAAGAAGAGGAGGAAGAAGGAAAAGGTAAAGATAATAATTATGAACAACAAATACATATCTATCAACAAATGAATCTAAAAATCAAGTGAGTAAAAAATCTGATGAACAGAATAATCTGGTGAATTTAATAGAATCAGGGGTATAGAAAGGGAGTGGACTGATGACCCTGGAGGGGAAAAGAGTGTGGAGGGGTGCAGGAAGAGACTGGACAAAAGTCATACACCTATGGATGAGGACAGTGGAGGAGGGATAAGGGACAAGTGGGTGGGATTGGAACTGGGTGGAGGGGAGCTATAGAGGGAAAAAGAGAAACAACTGTAATAATCTAAACAATAAAGGATTTTTTTAAAAAAGAAAAGAAAACTATACTTATATTCTTTTGAAAACATCACAAATGCTTTTAAAAGCAATTACAATACCACAATATAATTATAAAATTAGGGCTTTTGATGGTTAGGTATTTACACATAAATTTGATTATTTTACTATACATACTGGTTTCTACTTCTACAAAATATCAATCTCAAATAGTTTATTTGACTAATCCTTATTCTGAGTTTATACATTGTTAATATACTGCTATACATTAATAGCAAGATGGAAAAATAACACAAAAAGAGAAAAGATTGAAGTTGAAAGTCAAGTATTTGAATGAATGAATATTCATAACTCTTGATTTAATTGAGATATTTTTGTTCAGTATTAGTTGACGCTGTTTTGGAATAAATAAAAAGTTGATATAAGAAAAATGAGCCGCATATTATCCCTTAAAAAAAGTAGGCACAACTGCAGCAAAGTCAATTTATGTAGTATAAAAAAATAAAGTTATTGAACACTAGAGTGTGTTATCAAGTGAGGTTATATAATTTTCTTCGCTTGAGGTTTTATTATATATGAAAAATAGCCATCTGTTTTGGAGATTGTGGTTATAGAAGATGAAGTTAAGAAGCTTCTCTGAGTTTTTTGGCCCTTTAACTTTATGAAATAGCTTGAGAGAGTAAAATATCATAGAAAGAATCACTAATAAATAGAGAAAAAGATGTTTTTGAAATGATTTTAGAAATTCACTCTCACCCAAGGATATTTGTGAATTGGTCCATGCTGTGGCTTATTTGCAGGTGGTTTTACCCCGGGCAACACAAGAGTCAGAGAAGTTTCCCTTTGATGGCATTGTGCTTATGGTTCACTCAGGCTGGTGAAACAAATGAAAAATACTTAATTCCTGCCTCCAGGACTTGCAATCTAATTGGAGAGAAAGATGCATGTAAATATATAAATATAACAGCATGGGGAGTGCAGCAGGGAAGCTTGCAAAAGGTTCATAACTAGTGTATAGGAGTGGTTTTTTTTTTGG
Organism: Antrozous pallidus; assembly: GCA_027563665.1. Classification (NCBI taxonomy): domain Eukaryota; kingdom Metazoa; phylum Chordata; class Mammalia; order Chiroptera; family Vespertilionidae; genus Antrozous; species Antrozous pallidus. Next base: position 92,338,796 of record CM050514.1, read on the forward strand.
GGGGGGGGTGGTTAAGGAAAGGGTCTAGTAAGAAAAACACATAAATCTGAATTTTGTCAACTGACTAAAAATTTGCCAGGTGGAAGGAGGGATGGACATTCAGAACTAAGTGAAGAACAGGGAGAAAACCCCATGTGTCAGATAAGTACATGTGAATACTTCCCTATAGCTGAAGCATAGCTGGCTGGTGGGCAAGGTTGAGTGGCAGGAAGCAAGTTGGAGCAGAATCCAGATAAAGGAGGAGATAAAGAGAGCTGGAAGAGTGAGCTACATGGCTTGGCTTGTTCCCAGATGGAATGGGGACCACCTAAGGAATGCAAGCATCTTTGAGTCTAAGGAAAGAGCAGGCATGAGTGGTTAATGACTAACTTTGTTAAGTGCTCCTACCATAGGTCAGGGAGCTAACCTTTCAATCATCAGTAGTCGCTGATTTATATGCTGACTGTTGCCAAGTTTCATGGGGTGATGGCTGTGAGAGCTAAACTATGGTGGGAGAGGAAAGGAGTCAAGAGGAGGGGAGGAGTGTAGGACAAGAAATAATTATTTTTTTTCCTAGAAGTTGGCTGAGAAAAGGGGAAATGAATAGGAGACTAGCTGTAGGGGAAGAGTTCGGGCTGCCCCTATAAAGCTATGACAGGCTTTTCTGTTTGTTTATTTTTTTTTTTAAGGATGGAAGCATTATGATCTTAATAATAAACTTAAAGCCTGGCTAGTGTGGTTCAGGGACTGAGCATCAGTCCATGAACCAAGAGGTCAAACCAAGAAGATACCGTTCTGTTCCTCATCAGGGCACACGCCTGGGTTGTGGGCGTGATCCCCAGTAGCAGGCATGCAGGAGGCAGCTGAATGATGTTTCGCTGTCATTGATGTTTCTATCTCTCTATTCCTCTCCCTTCCTCTCTCTCTAAAATCAATAAAAATATTTTAAAAACAAACTTAAACAATGAAGTCATTAAAGAAAGAAGAAACTAAAGTTTTCAGATGATAAAAAATAATGTTTTCTGAGCCAGGTACAGATTGGAGAGCGGCAGTGGTGGGATCCAGAGCATAGAGAGAGGTCTGTTTGACGACAGGTAGCAGTGGAGGGAAGAAGAGCAGAATGGCAGACAAATATGAAGGACTGAGAACTGGTGAGGGAGCTTCATTCCCAGGAGTCTCTGAATTTCCGGGAAAGAAGAATCCTCCTGAGTGTGAAGGGGCCAGGGGCAGAAACAGAGTTACTTTTGAGAAGGGTTGCAAGCTGTGCTTCAGCTGCTAAGGACAGTCAATGGTCAGATAAGATTTGACTGGAAGTCCATATGACATTAGAACTAAGACTTCAAATTTGCACCAATTGATGAAATAGTTTATTCAAAAGTCCCAAGCAGCACTTTGCTTTAGGATTGATCCAGACATAGGCATTTGTAGGAAAAGGTACTAATCATACTAATTTCCTGCCTCACTAATACCTGAAAAGGCATCCCCTACCACTTATTAAAGGATTGTGCTCCCATAGTTATCCTCTATTTTTTATCATCAACTTTTCCTTCTGTCTGATTCATTCTTATTGGTTTACTTGCTAAAAGTAGTAGCTCGAATTTGAAAACAAATGTCCATGGCCTACTCCAGCTACCTTTAATCCTCTTCTTGAAAACTTGAAAGTGTTATTTTATACAGGGTAGTCACTGCCTCACTTTTCATTCTTTCTTTTCTCTTAGTACTATAAATTAAAATTCTTCTCAGATTTATGTAGAAAGTTGTAGTTGGTATTTTCAAAAATATTTGTTGAATTCATTGATTTTAGAGAAGAGAGCAGGGAGATGGGGAGAAAGAGCGTGATGTGAGAGAGAGGAGAGGAGAGGAGAGGAGAGGAGAGGAGAGAGAGAGAGAGAGAGAGAGAGAGAGAGAGAGAGAGAGAGAGAGAGAGAGAGAAATCGATTTGTTATCCCACTTATTCATTCATTCACTTGCTGCTTCCTGTATGTGCCCTGATGAGGGGAATCAAACCCACAACCTGGAGAATTGGGACAATGTTCTAACTAACTGAGCTGTCTGGCCAGGGCTTATTTGGTATTTTGAATAGCTAATCTATGTGCACCTGATTCAAAGGTGTAAAGTACACACAGGAGTTAATCTCCCTCCAATTATTGTGCCCTATCACTCAGTGTCTGTTCTGTAGGCATTATTAAATTTTTTGGTGTTTTAATATATAGGCTCATTTTTCTTTGTTATTTACTAAATGATAATATACCATGCACATTGCATTGCAACTTTTCCTCCTTAGTATACTTTGAAGATCTTTTCATATTAGTACATAGGAAACTGCTTTAATAATTTTAATAGATGAGTAGTATTCCCTTGAGTGGATACACATGTTTATTTTGCTTGTTTTCTAGGTATTTTTTGTTTTCAATAATTTATATATAAAAATGGCAGGGAGAATTTGAAAGCATATATTATTTTTTCTAAGTACAAACATATCTGGAAGGTAAATTCTTAGGATGAGAATCACTATGTCATTAATCACTAGTCTTAGTTCTACCCTTATCAGTCAATCTTTTGTCACCACCATTTCAACTGAAATAGTTCTTATCAAGCTCATATAAAATTCCAAGATAATTCTTTGTCCGCATATAATTTAACTCTTCTGCAGCATTGGCCATAGCTGATCATCACTTTCTCCCTTCTCAAAATGCCTTCCTCTGTGGGCTCCCATGATATCAGTCCCTCCTGGATTCTCCCTATTTCACTGATTGCTCTTTCTCAGTTTACTTTTCTGGCTCCTACTCTTTTCAATGTCTGTATTTTGGACTGTTCCAAGGCTCTTTTCTTAATCTGATCCTTTAAATACAGTCTTAAGTCATTTCATGAAGTCCCATTGTCCTAAATACTATTTATACACTGATGTCTCCAAATGTTTATCTCCAAATCTGGCTTTTCCTTTGAGCTCTGTTCTAGCTACCTTTGTGATGATGCCAGTAACTGAATATCTGTTAGGCACTCAGAATTTAAACTTCCTCTTTTTAGTCTTCTCATATCAATTGGTGACAATTGCATTCTTCCAGTTGCTCTGGCCATAAATCTAGGCATGATCCTGATCCATCAGCAACCATATATAACCTGGTATCAAGTCTTGTGTCCTCTACCTCCAAATATATCCAGAATTTGGTCACTTCTCATCATCTCTACTGCTATCACTCTGGTTAAAGGTGAGGCTAGGAAACTCTTGTAGCTTCTTAACAGCTTCCTTGCTTACCCTCTTGTCTTTCAACAGATCATCTCGACCCAGTAGCAAGAGGATCCTGGCAAACAGTTTTCCACTAGTGATGTTTTAATGGTTTTCCACTGTACATAGAAGAAAACAGAAACTCCATACCATGGGTTAAAGGGCCACTCAACTAATTCTGAGAGAAACACCACCAAGGAGTTGGAAAAATTATGAAGTCAAAACAGTCCCCCTTCTTTAATGCTCATGTACACTCATTAATTTAAGTTTTGCCTATTTATGTTCATTCTTAGGCTCCAAAACATTTCTCTATGTACCTTTTTCAAGAGGAGTATTTTTTGTTACAGATGCTAGATGCCAATTCTGAGTTTCCCTACTAAACTTCAAGAGTTTTCATTTTAGAGTAGAAATTAGTATTTCTTGCCTAATTTAAGGCTGAGGAAATAGAAGAGCAAGTTCTCTATTGTGGGGCATGGAGCTGTGATTCTATATCAGGCCATTACAGAGGCCACCCCAGGGATCTGGGACTCATCACCTAAGGATTACAGCTTTCTGTTAGAGTAACCAGGAAGCCACACACTGCTTCTCCTTTACTCTGCCTCAAATAACATCCCTCCCGCCTTTTAAATTAACATTAAAAAAGAATCCTGTCATGGACTATAAAATATTATCAAGTCCATGTTGTTTCACATTACTTATTTATTATTACTAAATTACAAAGGGCCTTTTAAAATATTTAAAATGATTTCAATAACAGTTATTCAAATTCAAAAGGGTCTATACTTACTAAATAAGAAAATTTGAACTAGCACTCCTCTCATTTCCAATTAAGAATTAAGTTAGAATTTTGCAAGTCTTTGAAAAGAGACATGCATCCAATTTTAAATTAAACAAACAAACAATTCCTAAGAAAGTGTGTATTATGAATTAGCAGCTTTATAGTAGTCTTTTAAGAACAATATGCCTCAGAACTTTATAAAACGGTTAAGTAATACATTTATTTATTTAAAACAATGAAAAAGCTGCCTGTACAAATGTGCTTTTGCTCAACCCCAGGAGTCTATAAATTATGCCTAATGAAGCAAAGTGACAAAAAAAATGCAAGATTCTTTAAATCTCCATTTCAATGAAGATTTTTATATACTGCTGAAAAAAAAAAAACACCCCTTGATATAACTTAGGCTCATTAGCTCGTAATAAGTCTCAGTTTATGAAGCTTCCCAAATGATTTATACTGACCAAAGGGGGAGCGGAAAAATAAGCTAAAATTTCTTGACCAAAATAAGTAAAATCACTTATTTTTCATAGTTGGACATTCCTAAGCTAATACCAGGCAGGTATAACATTTGTTCTAGATTGGATGCCAAAATGCCTGGCATCTAATGATCCTATCCAATGCCTTATCAAGGGCCACCTCCAAGTGCAGATGGAAATAACCCAAACCCCAAACCCAGCATTTGGGGCATCCCAAATGCTAATTTCCACATGTATGTTTTCCTCATCTCCTCCATTTCATCCCCCAATTTACTGGAGACACAAATGCAGCTCTCCAGCCCCTTGGAGGACAGGAACCCAGAGCATGAACCCTCCCTGGGATCCCCTTTTCTGCTTTGCTCAAACGCCCCTCCAAAAAGGAAGGCACCTTCCTCTGTTGGGCAGGACCAGCGGCAGCCCAGGCACGTTGCTGCCGCGGGAGGAAGGTATCTTCTGGCCTTTTATTCCGTGTTTCGTACCCTCAGGAAATCAAGTTAGAAAACTGAAATCTCTTTCCAGTTTACGCCTTTCCCAACTCCTCGTTTATCTCAGCACTTCCTCCAGAATCCTTTCCAGATCCCACTGAGGGCTGGATTCCATGATTCTCCTTTCTCCTGTGCTGAATTTTGGCCTGTGCCTCCTCTCTCTCCACCCCAGAGACTCCTCAAACCAGGAGCGCCAGCAGCCTGCGCCCTAAGTGCGGTGTCGCCGGCTGGGACCGCCACCGCAGAGCCGGCCTCTCCCGCCCACCCAGCCTGGCCCACCTGCTCCGCCCAGGACCACGCCTGCCCCCATATCCCCCCCGCAACTTCGCTCCGGGGCGCAGAGGTTTCCAGTAGAATGGGGAAGGGCAACTTCGGCACCGCTCCTTCGCCCCGAAGTGCCGGAGCGGACTTGGGCACCGGCCCCGCAGCCTCCCCCTCGCGCCCAGAGCGTGCGCCGCCCCGGCTCCCGCGCTCCCCTCCACCTGCGCTCTAGCCGCGGGCGCCCGGCGCTCTTCCTCCCGGGCTCGGAGGCGCACACTCACCGCGAGCGCCACTCCGCCGCGGTCCTGAGCGGGAAAGGTGGCCCCAGATCCGGGGTGGGGAACGGACGGGGGGAGCCGGGCGCCAGCCGAGGCCGGGCGGAGGGTGGAGAGTGGCGCGTCCTGGCGCTGCGGGACTCGGACGCCGCGCCCGGGCGGGTCCCAGACTCGGGCGGATGGGCGGGCAGGCAGGCAGGCGCCCTGGGCTCGCCGACACCCCTAACGCTCCTCTCCTCTTGCGGTCATCTCCTCCTTTCTCCCGCACCCCTTTCTCATCCTGCTTCTCTCACTTTCCCCCCTCCTCCCTCTTCTCTCAGCCGTCGCTCCCTCCCTTCCTTCCAGTGATGCGTGGACAAGGACGGAGGAGGGAAAACGTCCCGTCTCCTTAACTTGAGTGATACCTTGGAGATTATCTGTTCATGGAATCTGGAAATGACGCGAGCAACCTTTCCGAAAGCATAAACACACACACACACACACACACACACACACACACACACACACACACACACACACGGCTCTAGTCTCCGTTTTCCTTTCCTCTTTGCATCTCCTTCCCAGGGGCTCTTTGATTCTGGTTGAGTGGCTGGAATGAGGTGAGGTCAGAGGAGGAAAGCTAAGAGGAAATTGGAGGCAGCAGTCTTCATGGGGTTGAGAACAGCAGTTGAATGGGCCCAGAGATGTTTAGTCACTACCTGACAAAGCAGGCTTTTCCAAAGAAAGAGCTGATGTTGGGTAAAAGGGAGGTAGGTAGGGCCATTGGGACAGGGATTTTTCAAGACTCTATTCTAATGGGATCCTTTGTGGTTTGCTTTCTCTTGAGGTGCCTCAGAATACATCTCTAGTGTTTTGACCTGGATTTGACCTTGAGAAAATACTTGACCTTTTCCTGCTTCAGGTCTTAAATCTTTTATTTCTTCTTCTCCCTCCACCCCCCTTCAGACCAATGTTTTATAGCCCAGTAGACAGAGTCGCTTATACCAGACTCTCTGCAAACCTGTTCTGATGGACCCTGGAAACTCGAGTGCTCCTCGAAGGTCGCACTTCTGCAGCACTGGTCCAGAATGTGGAAGGTGTGGCAGATTTCTGCACAGAGCGCCACCCCTACAGTCCACATGTTAACCCTCCCAGGACTGTTTCACCCTGGGCCTGACTGTTCTAGATCCTTTTTCCCAGAAAAGAACTCTGGCATCAAAGATTCTTTCTGCTCTTCCACCTCCTAATACTTCCTGCCATTCAAAGACAACTTTATAGAAATCTCCTTACAGACTGACCCTGTATTTTCCAGCCCATTTTCCTTTTATTGTTGAGGTGGTCCTTGTTCTCTGGCATCATATATTTATAGGAGGTAGGCAAATAAAACACTAAATAGGATGCTTGACACTTAGTACTCAAGAAATGTTAGCTGAATTATTATGGGTAGTGAGTTCAGATGATCATTACCACTTATTTAATGTTGTTATTCTTTCATGTAATTCTTAAATCTCGATTCCCTGTGCCATGATTTGCACAGTGCCAGCCTTTGTCCCTTGTAAATAAATATCTGACTATGTGATTATGGCTACTCATTTAGGAAATCATAGTAAAAATAATATCAGAAGGAGTCAAGATTAATAACTTTCCTAATAGAACACAGTAATTTCCTTAGGAGATATGATATTGACCACATTGATTTTGCACTTGTACCCAGAGTACTTTGCAACATATCTTGTAGATGACAAAGGAGAGTCCAAGGTTATACCACTTCAACACATAGTTAGGAATCGATTCACCTTCTACACAGAGGGATGTTTTCAGATGCCATATTTGGACTTGAGTGATTGTAGTTAACAATTCTATAGTACATCTGGGAAATAAATTATATTATGAGATGTAGGAAAGACCTCACTTATGATGCAAAGGGGATTTCAGGTTTCAGATATTTCAGCTATTGCTACTGCAGCAAATTTGTTTAGGTATCAGTGATTAAGCTGTACCTTGAATGCTACGATAGGATGCTGTACTCTAGAGATATTCCATTTGTTATTCAGTACACAGATAACTAACCCAACAGGCAAGAAACGGTCATAGCACTCAGCATGGGTTATTCTAAGTAAGTAGAGGATGAGTAAGTAGGCTGCTTCTTTAGTTATCTTAAGCCTAAAGCTCAGTTAGAAAGAGATCAAATTCTCAGTAACTTTTTAAGTTCACAAATTTTAAGTCATTTAGGATTAAGTCATCACAGACAAGTTATTTTCAAAACTTAGATGAAAAATCCTGGGCTTAAAGATCTTGTTTGTTTTTAATCTAAATATGTGGGACACATATTTATAGGCAAAACACTAATAGTTTATTTCTTGAGCTTTTGACAGAAAGGAGAATTTCATTCAGGAAAAATTGTACTAGTTTGGTAATATTGATCTTAGTTTAAGACTAAGTTGAAATTCCCTTGTTTTTTTCACTTGAACTGACTACACTGGTAAGATAACTGTAAAAGCCCACCATAAAAATGCAAAATTAAGGAAAATGCTGAGAAGTTATAACAGGATGTCATGGTAGACAGAATTAACACAAACAGTGTAGGCCTTAATGATGTAACTTTCCTTAGGGGCTTATTTTTTCCTGTTTTATTTGGATAGCTACAGAAGATTAACCTGACCTCATAAACCTCACAAGCAACCTCTACTGGCTCATTCCACATCAATAGGTCATTTTAGGAGCATTATTTTAAGTTCCTTTCCCTTCTATTTTGGAAAAAAAAATACTGCAGAGAATGAAACCTCATAATCAAGTAAGCAACATCTCCCTAAATTTATAGAAAAGCATTTTATTTTGGGTAATAATTTGGATTGACTATTTATTTATTATATTAATCAGGTGATTGCTCAGATCTTTTGGAAGTCATATAGAAAGGTATGCAGAGATTCAATAGGTACAATTGACTAATTCTATAATATACAGGGAAGACTGAATTGGGAAATAATTCCTAAGATATAATAAAAGATTATTTTCTTTTAAATAGAAACTATGAATTCTGAGAGAATATGAGCATATCTAAAACACCAATAGAAAAATTGAGTTCTTTAAAATTCTTTTTCCATAAACTTAGGGACACATTGCTTACTTGATTGTTTGAATTGCATCATGAATTTCATTTTCTTCTGCAATAATTTTCCCTTCCCCCAAAATGGTACTTAAAATAATGCTTATAACAAGTGTCCTTTTAGTGTAATTTAGCTAAATTTATCAATCCTTTTCCAAACATGTGGAATATGATATAACCAAAAGGCCACTTAGGAGTTTCCAGGACTGTCACTATGGAGCAGTTGATTGTAGCTGAGGAGGAGCAGTTTGTTGTGTTAGGGAGTAGTGCACAAGATAAACTCAAATTCTTAACTGAGGTTCTTATCTGTAGCCACACTGTTCTTTATTTCCACAAGTGAAAGAACTGCAGCATGGTGTTTTGCACACTCTAAATTAATAGGGATGGGCAAAACCTTGAAGACTATGTAATGTATAAAAATGAGTAGTTAATAAGTCTACTATGGTGGCATGATAACAAAATAACTGTTGCTCAATTAAGTTAAAGAAGTACTAACAACATCAACCTACTATATATTCAAACCCTTCAGCTAAAATCTCAAGTTATCACAAGAGATAGTCAATGCCAATAAATCTGATTCTTATTAATTTTGTGCTATTCTCAATTATATTATAATTTTGTTTTACCTATAGCCATTGTTCAGATCAGTCTAATATTTTCAATATCATTTTGTAATTTCTCATTTATTCTGTATTTGGTAAGGAACATTACAGTTATATCTCTGCATTCATGAGAAAACTAGGCATAAAGGTCATGGAAGAGCCTTGTATTATAATTGAACTAACTTGACTTTTAATTCTGTCTGGTCATTAACCAGTTTGGTGACTTAAGGAAGGTATTTAATTTCTCCCAATTCTAGCTTCCTAAAACTTATATGGAAATAATGCCCAATTTTTTTTTTATCTGCAGAAGTTACCCTGAGTATACTAGAGTATAATATATGAACTTCCATAGAAAAGGTAAAGTATTACACAATATAAGATTAAATTTATGTGAAGAAATCAAGATTAGAACAAAATCATCAGGTTTTGACACTTAATGAGATACTTTTAAAGTAGTTAATCTTTTAATCTGAATCTTGTCATGTCAACACATATAAACCAAATTTTAAAGTGAAGATATTTTGTGGAAATGTAATTTGCAGTTGTGCAACTTCTGGACAGCCAGCTAGCAAGCTCTGCATGCACTTGTAGCAGTGAGTACTCAACCAATTGGAATACTGAAAGGTAGCATTTAAAAATGAAATGACCAGTATGTAGTTAAGATTCATAGCTCTTTCTCTCTTGTCCTCACAATGTCATGGTTATTTCTGCATAATACAAAGATATAGAAATAGATTTCTTTCTACATTGGAGCTCATGCCAATGGAAACAAGGATGGTTTTGAAAAATCAAGGTAAAACCATATACTGGATCTTTGCCAGTTTTTAATAATATGTGCATGTTAAACAGGCTTTACTGTAATTAAGGTCTTCTTTTAGAAATTTACTAGAACAAAAAAGTAGATGCCAAGTCTTTAAAATGGAATAAAATTATTCCAAAACATTAGTAATTAGAATATTGATTAATATGTGTCCTTAATGGAGAACACATTGTGATTATTCAAAAAATAATATATTTTTATATATTTGTGTGTATGCTTATTCTTATGAATGTGAAATGAGACTAATTACCTAGCAGCTGGCCAAAGCCATTGATAAATTAGTATTCTTTAATTAAGTGCAATTCCCAAAGGATTTTAATACAATTTGTTCAAAACTCCATGCAAACTCTGTAACATTTAAAATGCCTTCATAGTAATAGTCCAAAGAGAGAGTCCAGTGTAGCAGTTAATTAATATGAATAAGCCTGCTGTTATAATAGGACTCCTACCAAGAATATTTGATGAAATAGACAGTATTTTAGAACTTGGGCTCACCCATTAAGATTTTAGTTTTCAAAGACAGAAACAATTCTCAATATTTTTAAATTACAATTTTTCCTTTTATTATCTTAAAAAGCACATATTTACATGGTTAATAGCATTAATGAGTTTGAGTTACACTGTGTCTCAATATTGCTTTGGGAAACAGAGTCTCCCAAGCATTTAATTGTCTTTCCTAGATGATTCCTGTGACTGTGCCCATCCTATTACTTTATCATTTATCACACTTAGTTGTAACTTTTTTTGTTTGTGTATTTGTCTCTTTTCTTCTAGATTGTAGGCTATTTCAAGGAGCAACTGTTTTATTAATCTTTGCTTACCCTTCATAATTTGCCTAATGCCTAGAAATTAGAAGATGCTCAGTAATTTTGGAAACATATGAAAAAGTAAATATATAAGTATGTATTTTTACTAAGTATAAACTACCTGAGGGAAGAGGGTAGGGGTGGAGGGTAGTAAAAGGTAAGGGTGTCCAGATATGTGGTGCCAGAGGGCAATTTGACTGTGGGTAGTGGGAACACAATGCAGTGTGAAGATTATTTTTCATGGAGATGTACATTTAAAACATGTATGATCTTGTTAATCAATGTCATCCAATAAACTTAATTTAAAATAAATAAATAAAACAATAAAACATATTAATTTATGTTTTTTTCAAAAAGCATTTTTTATTTTTCAGTTTACATTTAATTTTATTTTGTATTAGTTTTAGGTGTACACATAGTGGTTAGACAATCATATACTTTACAAAGTGTTCCCTTGATATTTCCAGTATCCACCTAGCACCACACATAGTGATTACAATATTATTGACTATATTTCCTATGCTGTACTTTACATCCCCATAACTACTTTATAACTGCTAGTCTGTACTTCTCAATCCCTTGATTTTTTTAAATTCAATCCCCAAACTACCATCAGTATGTTCTTTGTGTCTATGAATTTGTTGTCTATGAATTTTATTTGTTCATTTATATTGTTTTTTAGATTTCACATATAAGTGAAATCTTATGGTATTTGTCTTTCTCTGACTGGCTTATTTCACTTAGCATAATACCTACTCAATCCATTCATGCTATTACAAATGGTAAGATTTTTGTTCTTTTTTATAGCTGAGTACTATTCTATTGTATATATGTACCACAGCTTTTATCCACTCATCTACTTGAGCTGCTTCCATAGCTTGACTAATGTAAATAATGCTTCAGTGAACACAGGGGTACATATATTATTTCAAATTAGTTTTGGGGGTTTCTTTGGATATATACTCAGAAGTTGAATCACTGAGTCATAAGTCAGTTCCATGTTTATTTTTTTCAGGTAATTCTATACTGTTTTCCACTGTGGTGGCACCAGTCTGCATTCCCACTAACAGTGAGCAAGAGTTCCCTTTTCTCCACATCCTTGCCAACACTTGTTATTTGGGTTCATTGATAGTAGCCATCTGGCAGGTATGAAGTGATATATGATTGTGGTTTTAATTTGATCTCTCTGATGTTTATTGACGTTGAGCATCTTTTTACATGTCTATTGGCCATTTGTATGTCCTCTTTGGAGTAGTGTTTATTCACATCCATTGTCTGAAAAATAGTATTTATTAAATAGTAAAAGTTATATAGTGCCTTTTACAGTATAACCTACTGATGCTGTATAAAAGATTACTCTTTTCTCTTCCCCCACTGCCACTGTCTGCTTTTCATATTGAAGTGGGACACAAAAGTCTGTGTGTCAGTTAGTTTGTACCTACCTAAGAGTAGGCCTCATTAACATCGATGGGGAATACTGTGTACTCCCTGGAAAGCATCTATTTCCTGTTCCTGTTCAGTTACTACAGAGAAGAATTTCTAGTCTCTTTTTTTTGGAGGCACTCTGAGAATAGTAAGGCGTAAGGAAACTGGGATTTCACTCTTTATTATGTAAATTTTCATTTAATTTTCCTATGAGGTGCCTTGTGCCCAATAATTTCTGTGCAGAAAATCTCTGATGCAGTTTTTCTAGAGAATACATCTCCAGTCTCTCCCCTGGGATGAGGATAGAAAAATTATTGTCCAACTACAACATGTGGTCAGAGGACCTTCCAGAGTTTTCCATTACATATAGAAAACATACCACACCTGATTATAATGCTGTGTTACACTCACTTTCAGACATGTCTTAACTTTTCAATTCTGAGCCTTTCCTGGGTGTTGAGGGGCCAGCAGCCACTCATCTGTCAGCTTTCAGTTTTCCCATATCCTGGTAAAATTTGGAAATCTCATGTCTGCTCTTTTGTTATTTTGTTTCTTGTGGCTTAATGCCATTTTATTTATTTATTTATTTATTTATTTATCTATTTATTTATTTATTTATTTTTAATCTTCACCAGAGGATATATATATTTTCCCATTTATTTATTTTTTTTTAGATAGTGGAGGGGAGGGAAGGGAAGGGGAAGGGAGATAAAGTGAAAGGGGTGTGAGAGAGAAACATTGATGTGAGAGAGAAACATCAATTGGTTGCCTCCTCCACAAGTCCCAGAGCCAGGGATCAAGTGCCCAACCACGGTATGTGCCCTTGATGGTACATCAAACCTGTGACTCTTCAGTCCGAGAGTCGACATTGTAACCACTGAGTCAAACTAGCCAGGGTACCATTTTATTTGTCACCATTGGTGTGGAGACATTATGGATAAATACCCAAATGTTTCATTAACCTTTTTAAGTTCAAAGAGGATCTCTCTGTAAAAGAGGCAAATGTTTGGCATTAATTATTTTATATTATTACATACTACTATGCTTGTTATATCGTATTATAGCATAGAAAATGTATGCTGTTTTTGCCTTTTTATATTATTGTAATTACTGAAATTATTTTCTAAATTGATGAAATAAAAATAGTTCTTTGCTCTCAGTTATATATATTGTTTTACTCTTCCACTCCTTTTTGAGACTTATTTTTTATTACTCTCATATTTTCTATACAGCTAACTGTATATTCATTTTACTTTAATTTTTTTTCTTAATAGAGATATTACTGTGTAATCTGTGGTGATATCAAATTTATGTTATTGTGTAATAATATATTGTTGGGGTTCATGTATGTTTTTTATGTTTTTTTTTGTTTTCTCTCATGTTTTCTTTTATATAATGACAAATATTTGCTACTTTATAATTTTTTATGTAAAATAGAAAGAAAAAACTTGTTAAAGCTAGATCTTCCTATAGAACCTAGAAATAATACTCTATGAAGTAACAAGGTTTGGATTATCCTGCTGGCAGCACTTTCAGTAGAATATGGCAAACTGGTAGTAACTGTCACTTAATGATCATGTTTATCACTACTACTTCTAATACCCAAGTACAATATCATGCCAGGCACAAGCACTTGACATGTATCAGGAGACTTAGGGAATGTATCAATTTCCCTGTTTCACAGAGAGAGATGCTGAGGATCAGAGTAGCTTGTAACTTATATAGGGTTAACCAGTTAGTAAGTTGACCAGCAGACGTTGGGTTGAATCCATCTTATGACTGATCCCAAAGTATGCTCCCCCTCCCCCCCCCCAAACACCATTATTAAAAACCAGTTACCTGTATTGATTTAATTTTAAAGTCAAAGATATTATGTGGTGCTTTACATGAGACATTTAAAAGTTGGAGTTTTTATTTTTATAAGATCTATGGGAGCTTGCTACCAGCTCCAGTTCCAGCTCTGTTCCTATGCCTCTTCTCACTCTTCTACCTCTTCCCTATTTCTTTGCTTTTTTCACTAACAAAAGTGTTCTTATACTCATTTTTGTTTAATAGCTTTATTGAGCTATAATTCATATTTCATAAAATTCACCATTTAAAATTTATAATTGAGTAGAATTTAGTGTATTCAGAGTTGTGCAACCACCATCATAACCAACCTTAGGACATTTTCAACATCTCCCAAAGAAACTGAATACCCATTAGCACCCATTCCCATTTTCTCACCTGTCTCCTGTTTAGGGAACCATTAATCTATCTTCTGTCTCTATAGATTTGACTATTCTAATATTTGATATAAATGGAACATAAAATATGTACATTTTTGGAATTGAATTATTTTACTTAGCAGATTTTCAAGGTTCATTTATGTTACAGCATGTATCAGGACTATGTTCCTTTTGATTGCAGAGTAGTATCCGATAGTATGGATGCATAATTTTATTTATCCATTTATCAGATGAAGAACATTGGCTGTTTTCAATTTTTGACTCTTACAAATAATGATGCTGAGCATATTCCTGCACATGTTTTGCATAGTCATATTTTAATTTCATTTATCTCTATACTTAGAAATAGAATTGCTGGTCATATGGTAATCCTATATTTAACCTTTTCAGAAATTGTCAAGTTCTTTTCCAAAGCATTTTCAGCATTTAACATTCAATATGAGGGTTTCAATTTCTCCACATCCTTATATTATTATTATTATTATTATTATTATTATTATTATTATTATTTTAGCTAGCCATTATTTACCTCATCCCCCCTTTGCAGTTTTTAGGATCTTTTCCCTTTTTATATCCCTAAATTACCATTTAGAGTTGCCTCATTTTCTTATTTTAGGTTTCCTTAATACCCTGAGATTTAACTTGTCTTTGACCAAGTGACTAACACATTTAAAGCAGATTTTCAAATATTAGTATTTCATCTGTCTTGAGTTTATATGCCTTTCTAAAAATGTCTGTTTTACCCCAGTCAATAAAGAGATCATTTTCATCTTCAGGAAATACAAACACAATAAAAATTGAAGAGGTTTGCTATTTTTTTCATTCACCAGCAAATTAAATCTTTGGCCTCAAACACTGAGATTACCTTTTATTTTTTTAAAAGGAAAAAATATATATTTTTATTGATTTCAGAGAGGAAGGGAAGAGAGAGAAACATCAATGATGAGAGAGAATCATTGATCTGCTGCCTCCTGCATGCCCCCTACTGGGAACCAAGCCCATAACCTAGGCATGTGCTCTAACTGGGAATTGATCTGTGACCTCCTGGTTCATAGGTTGATGCTCAACCACTGAACCACACCAGCCAGGCAAGATTGCCTTCTTCTTAATCTTCTTTTATTCAAACTCAATTCAAAAGAATGGAAAGGAAAGACTTTTTGTTATATGTAGACTTGTAACAAACTTCATCTTGTTCTTGAGCCTATAAAATGCTATAGTCACAAGTCACTTCAATTGTTTTATGACTTTCGCAGAAAAGAGATTTCTTGGATTTGACTTGCTTTCACAAATAATTAGCTGTTTATTCTTGGGATATTTGTGTAACTTCTTTTTTCTCAGTATTGGCAGATACAGTGAAGAGAATGAAGACAGCATTACCTCCATTTGCATGTGTTTAATGGAATTAATTAATCAACTAATAAAGTAGAAACAGGTTAATTCACGTAAAGGGCCTATGATGGCATCTACTATATAGATAATTCTTATTAAATACTAGCTATTATACTTGTTATTTTTAAAAACCTGTACCATGAGAGAGTTCCTTGTCTAACACCATTTTTTATTTGCTTGTTACATGCTACACCCTTTTATTTATCATCAGAACTATTTATAGGATCAAAATTTCACTTCCTAAAGCTCTCCAACTTTCAATTGTTGCTATGATCCTTTCCAAAGGAATGTTTCATAAAATCATGCCTATTATTCTTGCTGAGCTCTTTTAAATATACCTCTCTAAAATCTGGAGGACGTGCAATATCTATCCCAGTGCTGATATGTTTATTGAGTTTACAGAGAGGAAGGAAGAGAGAAAGGGAGAGAGAAACATTGATGTGAGAGAGAAATATGGATCTCGGCAGCTTCCCACATGCATCTGGACCAGGGATCAAACTCACAACCTTTTGGTGTATGGGACAATGCTCGCCACTTGACCAGGGCTATCCCAGTGATCCTTAAATCTTAAAATGCATAAGAATCATTTGAGGATCTTATAAAAATTTAGGTATTTCAATATTGACAGTTTTTTCTCTCTTTTAAAATAATATTTTCTTTATTGATTAAGATATTACATGTGTCCTTATCCCACCAGTTTTGCACTAGGTCTGAGGTTGTGAATTGCTAGCAAGCACCCACAGCATGGCAAATAGCACATCTTTGCTGTTCACCAGCTGAAGCAGAGTTCTGACAGACTTAACTCCAGGTTTAATGTCTACAGTATGCATATTATAATTTGATAGGCAAGCATACACATAAACTTCCACAAGCTAATTTTCATATATATATATGCCTCCCATTTTATATGGACAATTTAAAAATTCATAGTCATGTTACCTAGTAAGTAAATGAAAGCATTAAAGTATTTACTTGTAAATTTGCTTATATACCTGATAATTATAATGACAAGCTCAGTCAAGAGACAAAAAGTTTATAATGGGAGGCTGTAACAAATAATTTTCTTCCACCTTCTAACTTCTTCTGTTTGCTAGTAATCAGATTTAACATACAGACTAATAGGAGAAAGTGTCCAAAGGTAACTTTTATGAATGCACATTCAGAGGTGTCACAAGAATGAGACCCAAAGACACTTGGGCAGTTGTGGTTTATATGCCATTATAGAGCTAAGGAAAAGTAAGGTGGGGGTGGAGGTGTATCTGGGGGGAGGGAGACACTTCAAAGGGCAGGAAGGTAATTCACAAAGAGATGAAAAAGTAAGTGTTTGGTATATAAATGTTTGCTGGGACATCTTTAACCAGGGAACACAGAGAGGACTTTGAACAAATAGGTCTTGGTATGTTCCTTTCTATCACACATATTACCTAATAATAGACAAACATGCAAATTGACTGTACCTCCACTATGCCCACAGCCAATCAGGAGTGAGTATGCAAATTAGCCCAACAAAGATGGCACATTAATTTACATATGCAGGTATGGGGTAGCCAGGAGGGGCGGGATACCATCTATGACGGGGAGGAGAGTAATTAAGGGAGCTACAGGAGTGGTGCTCTGGCTGGGAGTGAGAACTTGCAGGCTCCCAGGTGACCGGAACCAAAGCCAGGGGAAGGAAGGTATATTCTTGCATGAATATCATGCAATGGGCCTATAATTAGATTATATTCCTCTATGGTTACCTGTGATATCTCCCTACCTTGAACGGGTCTTCTAGCTAAATCTCTTTAGCCTTGTAAAAAAGGGAGGGTCAAAGGTTCTTTGTGAGTTTTTTGTTCCTTAGAAACCAGCTTAAAATCAATTCCCCCCAAAACATTTTGGAGTGGCAAAATTGCTTCCCTTCGATAGCATGAAGCACATGTCATTGGATACCTGAGTTTAGTCTAATCTCTGCCAACCAATCATACCTTTTAAAATATGAGTTTATTCTTTATTAAAAAGAGGAAGTTAGAAACATTATACTCTAAGCTCTTATTCCACTTTAAATTTTTATGATTCCATTGAATCCTCCATTACTTGAGAGGCTTGTGTTCACACAGATATGATATTTTTGGTACTGCTTGTTTCCTTGTCCATGTTTGCTTTGCAGTTAAAACAGCGTTGCACTTAGAAGAGCAAGATTCCATTAGCTTAACAGTATTTTCATGTATAGTTAAGAGTAATAGATTATAAGTATTTAACTATTTTTTTCTTTGAAAATTAAAATCTTTGAAAAATAACTGCGAAAAAAAAGTAGCTCCTCATTTGTACTGCCTACAAAGTTGTGGAGGTAGCTTGTTTCTAGAAAAAAAACACCCTTATTACTATTATCATAGGCTCATACAGAGTCCACAAAATGGTGTGAATCTTTCTCCACCTTTCCTATTAAGATTTGCTTAGTTTGATACTTGGAAATCTAGGAGTTTCTTCTCAATCTAACCTGTGACTCTCTTTTGTTAAAAATGGAAGGTTGATGCCAAAACCGGTTTGGCTCAGTGGATAAAGGGTCGGACTGTGGACTGAAGGGTCCCGGGTTCGATTCCGGTCAAGGGCATGTACCTTGGCTGCGGGCACATCCCCAGTGGAGGGCGTGCAAGAGGCAGCTGATCGATGTTTCTCTCTCATTGATGTTTCTGACTTTCTATCCCTCTCCCTTCCTCTCTGTGAAAAATCAATAAAATATATTTTTTAAAAAAAGAGGAAGGTTGAGGGCAGGTTTGGGCAGTAGAGGAAAGGACTTATATGGAAATGGAAATCATTGCCTGTCCATGCTATTTAGAACTGGCTAAAAAGATAGCTATCATTCTAGATATTATTTAAAGATCTGCTAATATCTCAGTATAACTAAGAGCCCTTTCCATTTAATGTATTATCAAAAAATATTTCATATTCTTATATTTGGGAAGAAGACACGACTAAATCAACATATGCTTTCTTGTCTTTTCTAAGAATTGGGATGATCTTGCATTTCATTTTTGGATCTTTGTCTGCCATCTTAACTTGGATAATCTTTTGATAACTTGAGTGCTTCCTTTTCTTTCTTTTTTCCTTTTCCTTGCCTCCCCTTCTTCTTCTCTTCTCTCTCTCTACCAATTACCATAGACATTTACTCAGTTGTTCATTTTTAATACACTTAATATCTAAATAACTCAACATGTCCCTTTTGATAAAGGAAACTGCCTTAAATTTCATATGGCTTTGTAGAAGTTAAATACATGTAAGAAGAACAA
Organism: Antrozous pallidus; assembly: GCA_027563665.1. Classification (NCBI taxonomy): domain Eukaryota; kingdom Metazoa; phylum Chordata; class Mammalia; order Chiroptera; family Vespertilionidae; genus Antrozous; species Antrozous pallidus. The sequence continues at coordinate 92,357,897 of CM050514.1, forward strand.
ACTAAGCCCAAAGTTAGTAAAAGGAAGGAAATGACAAAAGTTGGATTTTATGACAAAAAATGTCAAAATATACCAAGGAAAAAAGAGAGTTTCTTCACTAAATGATCTTAGAAAAACAAAATAGTCACATGCAAAAAAATCAAACCAGACCCATATTTTACACCACACATACAAGTCAACTCAAAATGAATTAAAGACTTAAATGTAAGACCCGAAATCACAATGCTCCTAGAAGAAAACATAAAGGGTAAGCTTCTTGACATTGGTTTTGACAATTAATTTTGGATTTGACACCAAAATCAAATAAAACAAAAGTAAGCCAGTGAAACTATATCACATAGCTCACTAGCAAAAAAAAATCCCCCAAACAATCTGATTTTAAAATAGCATAGAAATTGAATAGTCATTTTCCCAAGGAAGACATCCAAATGGCCAACATGTACATGAAAAGATGCTTAAAAATCACTAATAATCAGTACAATGCAAATTTAAACCACAATTACATATCACCTCACACTTGTTAGAATGGGCATTATAAAAAAGAGATTAAAAAGTGTTGGTGAGAATGTGGAGAAAAAGGAATTCTTGTCCATTGTTGGTGGGAATATAAATTGGTGCAGCTACTATTAAAAATGATACAGAGGTCTTTAAAAAAATTAAAAATAGAACTGCCATATGACCCAGCAATCACAAATCTGGGTACATATCTAAAGGAAATTAAAATAGGACCTTGAGAGATATCTGCTCTTCCATGTTCATTGCAACATTGTTACAAAGCAAGATATGGAAACAACCAAAGTATCCATTGATGAAAGGACAATAAAACTATGGGATTGTCTATATATATAATGGCATATTATTTAGCCATAAAAAGAAAGAAAATTCTGTTATTTGTAACAACACATATGGAACTTGAGGGAATTATACTGAGATAAGTTGGATATGGAAATATAAATAATATATAATATCACTTATATGTAGTATCTAAAATATCTAAATTAATAGAGGCAAAAACTAGAATGATGGTTATCAGGGGTGGAGGAAATAGATGTTAAAGAATACAAATTTATGAAAACTTTTTTGTAAGATAAATAAATTCTGGGGAATTTAATGTAAAGTATAGTTAAAAATGCTTCCTATGTACTTGAAAGTTGCTAGGAGAGTAGATCTTAAATGTTTTCATCACAAAAAAGAAATGGTAGTTATGTGACATGGTGGAGGTGTTAGCTAAAACTATGGCGGTAATAAGTTTGCCATATGTAATTGTATTAAATCAACAAGTTACAAACCTTACACTTACTAGTATACAATCTTATATATCTATTACATCTCAATAAAGCTGAAAAGACTAAATTAAGTGAAAAAGAAGTGAAGTCTGGCCAGCATGGCTCAGTGGTTGAATGTTGACCTATGAACCAGGAGGTCACAGTTAGATTCCAGGTTGAGCCACATGGCCAGATTGTGGCCTAGATCCCATTGTGCGGTGTGCAGGAAGCAGCTGATTAATGATTCTCTCTCATCATTGATGTTTCTAACTCTCCCACTCCCTTCCTCTTTGGAATCAATAAACATACATTTAAAAAATTAAACATAATTATAAGCTACATAATATGTCATAAAATATTCTATATAATTTTAGTATTGAATGATGTTATGGCATTCAAGTTTTAGAAAATCATTTTTATATATGTATTCACTCATCCATTTATTCATTTGCCCATTCATCCACAGATGTTTATTGGATATTATCCTATATAACAGTTATTGTATCTGTGTTTTAACAAAGTAATGAAAAAACCCACAGTCTCTGCTCTTGAGGAGCTTATAGTAGACTTTTAAACTCTTTTTTTAAAACTAGAAAAAACAAAATTGTATTTTGTAAAATTTCTAGATAATAGAGACTTTATTATGTACTGTGGCAGACATGATTAGTTTTCTACATCAAATCTATTCCCTCCCCCCTTTTCTATCATTGCTCTCCTATTTAGTGTGGGACAACCTGAGCACAGCATGGACAATACATAGTGTTTGGCTTAATCCAATCTCTAGAATCCAGTTCCTTGATTTCCTGGTCTCTCTTGCATATAAGAATGGACAATGAGGCAAAAATGATAATACATGAAGAGATTTCTGCAAAGGCTTTTCCTTTTTTGAAATAGGGGACAGTGGTGATCAACATCTTTTGTCCCCCTCCTTTTTCTTTCTTGAAAACAGGCTGGTGTCTGGACCTGCAGCAGACATGTGATCATAAACTGGACTTCATGAGAAACACTAAAAGTGGCACAGGAAAAAGAGAAAGAGCAATTTCCTGAAAATACTGAGCAGCTGAACCAGTTATAGCCATCTCCTACCTCCAAACTTCTTGTATGAAAGTTTGTATACCAGTAAGTCTTTATATTAGTGTACCAGTACACAAAATCCAATTTATAAATTGGATTTTCTGTTACTTAGTGGAAGAAATTCTTAATGGATACACATATTCAAAGGGATCAATAGGAATGTAACAGAATAACATAAATTAAAGCCAACTCTTAAAGAACAAATTTTGTATTCCTAACAATCATGTGTATTAAATGGGTTATTGGTAAGAGCTTGGAAATCATTATCACATTAATTCTTAGTTGTAATTGGATTTGAAATGTGGTAAAAATGTCAAAAAATTATTCTTGATAAAAGATGCTATCTCTTCTGTAGAGATCAATGGTAATGGCCACACATTCATATTTTATTTCCTAGTGTCCCTCCTGCACAACTAAAAACATGTTTATTGACCAAGGGTGAAGAAAGTTCAGTTACTTGAACTTTGAAGGTATTGAATGTCTCTCTGAAATAGGATTTTCAAAAGTAAGACATTTTATTCTTGTTCACTAGGTCATGAATTCTGTAGTCCTTTGTTTATATGATTAGAGACATTTTGGCAAGAAAGAGATAGGGCAAGAATTGTGACTGCAAGTGTGTGTTTTATTGCATAAAGGGAAAGACTCAATCTCTGTTTTAAATCCCAGTCCTTCATAGATATTGATTATGCAAGTCCTTAGGAAACTCTTGTTTAACTAAAAACAGTTCTGATTTTACTATCAATTCAAAAGACTTTTCGGATATTTACCTATGCTTCAGAGACACTAGTGGAATATAACACTAAGTAGTAGTGTTGATTCTAATGTCTCCCAAGATGAACATCTTTCACATTGTTGAAAGAGTTAATTGCAAATAAGCCATTCCCATTTGGAGGACCTTTTTTTCAGTGAAGATATATGACAATTTTCATGGGAGTAAATTGAAGGCATATGGAGTTGTTTATATGTGTTACTAGAGGCCTGTTGCATGAAGCGATTTGTGCAATAGGCCTATTTCCCTTGGCTTCCAGCACAGGTTTTCCTCTGGCACCCGGGACCCAGGTCTTTGCTCTGGCCAGAATCTGCCTTCTTCATCTTTGCTGCAGACTCAGGCTAGAGTCTACCATCTTCACTGCAGACTGCTGTCTTTGTCTTTGCTGCAGACTACAGAGTCTGCAATCTTGTCTTCTCTGCAGCACTGCGCTCCTGTGGATCCCTTTGCCGTCCCCCCTCCCCCCTCTCATAGCAAGTGTCCTGCCCCTCCTGGGCACTCCACGCCTGGAGCAGCTGGGTAGCTGCCATCTTTGGCCTTCTAATTTGCATACTCACTCTGATTGGCTGTGGGCGTAGCAGAGGTACAGTCAATTTACATGTTTGTCTATTATTAGTCAAGATTTATAACTAAGATGGTAAGAAAATAAGAACTAGGAAAAAAACACTTTAACTTAAAAATGTTTTGTTTTAGTCATATTACTGACTCTAGAGGCCTGATGAGAATAAAATGAGAGCTAATTGAAGTTATTTGGACATTTCTTTACCTTTAGGATATATTTCTTTAAGTCAAAAGTGCTTTGTTCAAGGCATTGCTCTCATCATTGAAAAAGCTTGATATAACTACTGCTAGTTGCACATACCTCATTGTTCATTGGGGGAAAAACACTTAAAAATAATCACAGCAACTAAAGTAGAGGCATGTGCATAGCTCAGCATAACCCTTCACCCGTTTGAGGTCATGGATGGCCAACCACTTCTTGATTTCACATCCCATTTCATATTCACGGCTCACTTCTTCATTTGTGCTCTTGATTTAAACTCACCCCACCTCTTCTAGGACCTTGCCACTAATCATTGTTACAAAAGAAACTTTCTTATCTGGACTTTCAAATGTTTCTTTCTAGTGTTCTTTTTTCCCATAGCTAAATATGCTTATTTTCATCTTAATAGTAAAAGATGACTTGTGATGGACTACTCCAGAATGATTTACTCTTTCTTGTCCCTGCTTCATGGCCATACTATTCAACATTTCCATCTCTGATTGTGGTTGACTTCTTTTCATTCCACTCACTTTTCCACACATGTAATTTGTATTTTGACCTTATTAGTGCACTGACACTGCCTTGTTTCAGGTGAGAAACATCCCAAGTAGACTGTAAGCTAAATCAGAGTGTGCACTTTACTTGTTGCATTGCATGCACACACACAACAGCACATGGCACAAAGAGAGTGCATGGCAAACATTATGAATAAATGGGTGATTTCTTACTTTCTCTGATATTTTTAACATCTCCTTCACTCTCTTCCAGTTATTCTTTTCCTCCTTGCTTTCTGATGCATCTCTCAGTTCTCTGATTTCCTGGGATTTTCTATATTTCCTTTATTAAATCCTTTTCCTCTAACCACACATTAAATATTAATTTTTAAATTTTATCCTTTATTATTATTTTCACTATAGATATCGATAATTTTTAGAATTTACATTGTATGTTATATCCATTGCTTACTTTTGTATTTCCTATAGTTGCTTCAAAATCAACATAGACAATTTATTTTTACATTCAGTATTATTTTGTATTAGTTTCAGGTGTATAGCATAGTGGTTAGACAATCATATATTTTATAAAGTGCTCCTCCCATATTTCTAGTATTCACGTACACACACATAGTTATTACAATACTAGAGGCCCAGTGCATGAATTCATGCATGGGTGGGGTCCCTCGGCTTGGTCTGCATTCAGGGCCAATAAGGGGGGCAGGCCTGCCAGGGGGAGGGAATGAAGGAGGTTGGCCCAAGCAGCAAGCTAACTAATGGTTGATTCCTTGAGGAATCGAACTCCCTCCTCCCTTCTATGTGGATCCAGGGGGTGGATGAACCAGATTTAGGACTGTCAGGGCCCCAGCAGCAAGGTCTGGGTCAGTGCACATCATAGCTACTGACCAGTCATCTGATCATTCGATCATTTGGTCGTAATGGCCCCTTAGGCTTTTATATATATAGATTATTGGCAATAGTGTATGTTATATCCCTGTGACTATTTTTTAAAAATATATTTTTATTGATTTCAAAGAGGAAGAGAGTGGGAGAAAGAGAAACATCAATGATGAGAGAGAATCATTGACTAGCTGCCTTCTGCACACCCCACACTAGGAATCAAGCCCACAATTCAGGCATGTGCCCCTGACTGGAATTGAACCTGGGACCCTTCAGCCCACAGGCTGATGCTTTATGCACTGAGCCAAACCAGCTAGGGCTCGGTGACTATTTTGTAACTGCTAATTTGTACTTCTTAATCCCTTTCACCATGTCCCACAACTTCCCTCCCCTCTGGCAACCATCACTCTGTTCTCTGTATCTATGAGTCTGTTTCAATTTTTAAAAAATCTTTATTGTTTAACAGCATAGATGGAACTGGAAATGATTATGCTAAGCAAAATAAGCCAGTTGGAGAAAGATAAATATCACATGATCTCACTCATATGTGGGATATAATGATCAACATAATTTGATGAACAAGAATAGATCAAAAGACAAAAGGCAGGGTAGGTGAGGGTTAGAGAGTAACTATAGGACTTTAATGCATGCATATTAGCATAACCAATGGACACAGACACTGGGGTGGTGGGAGTTTGCCTACAGTGGGAATGGCTGGGGATAAGGGTGGGGGGTCAAGTGGGGGAAAAAGAGACATGAAAAATTTAGAAAATAAATAAATAAATATTTAATATTGAAAGTATTACATATGTCCCTTTTTTCTCCCACTGACCCCTTAGAGCCTGCCCCTGCCCTCATAGGCCTCCACCACCCTATGTTGTGTCCATGGGTTATGCATATATGCACACAAATTCTTTGGTTGACCTCTTTCTTGTTTTTAAAATATATTATATTGATTTCTTACAGAGAGGAGGGAGAGGGATAGAAAGTTAGAAACATTGATGAGAGAGAAATATCGATCAGCTGCCTCCTGCATACTCCCTACTGGAGATGTGCCTGCAACCAAGGTACATGCCCTTGACCGGAATCGAACCTGGACCCTTCAGTTTGCAGTCTTGTAGAAGACTTGTTTGCACTTTCCTTTTTATACAATACTAATCTGCTTGCCATTTCCTGAGCACATTAGTCTGTTCACTGCATCTTATGCTCACCTGCTCTTTCTGCATGGAATTTAATTCCTATTTCTGATTCAAAAGTAGGAAAATCATCACCTCTACAAAGCCATTTGTGTTGCCTCTTCTCCTAGGTAGAATTTGTTAATTCTTTGTGTACTTCTTCTACCTTATTTTTTACTATAAACCTGCCATATTAAATGGAATTTATTTATTTACTAGCACACTTAAATTCTAAGCCTCTTGGGGCAGAGAAGTTTTCTCAGTTGCCTTGGGATTCCTGGTGTTAGTACAATGTCTGGTATCATGTAGATAGGGTTTCCTAGAGTCAGGGACAAAAATACCACTTCCTCTAACATTTTAGCCATAAGCACATTTCTAAGGAGAATATTTTTCAGTGAAAAGCTTTCAAAGTTCACAGTTTCAACTATATAGTCAAGATCTAGAAATAAAGATCTAATTTCAGGTGAAGCAGTGTAGAGAGAAAAAAGATCTAAACCCTTTTGGCAAATAAAGTCAACAAGTATTCTAGTATAAATGCAAACTTGTATTGGATGATTAGGAAAGTTCTGATTTCTCACTCTCAGTTTCTTGATTGTTAGGAAAAGCAGAAGAAACCTCAGTTAAGTATCCCAGAACTCAAACTGGCAGCAAGCTTTTCAGTAAAAGAATTGTGCAGAAGATGACTCTTATTTGTAACAATAAATACACAAGTTACTTTCATTTTTGCTGATAACCAGTCTTCAGATTCTCATTACCTAAATGCCATCATCTGCCTTGCCCCCAATATCAAATAAGTATTTAGATCCCATTGAGTCATCCTTAGAAATGTCTCTCAAGTTTGTACTTGACAAACAAGAATCAAAGAGATGGTGAAGGCAGTAAGTAGTGTTACGGGTGACCTGCAAGAGACGACCACCAGGGACAGAGATAAAAATTTATGAGCCTTTATTAAGCTGGCCAGCAACTTTCAGTTGCAGCACTTCACTGTGGTAAAGGCTGAACTGCAGTGTAGACCACAGGTGTTACAGCAAATTTATACTCAGAAACCACAAGAGGGAGTTAGGACAGTTACAATGACAACCCAGAAGTTACAAAAGCTATTCCAGCTGTTTTCAAGAAACTCAGGGCACAGATGAAATGCTGGGCATGCTTGTCTGGACCATGAACCACAACTTCCCTCCAAACTCCAACGGACCCATTGTTTGGTTACCTAATCTACCTCCCTCTGTCCCAAGGCATTCTGCCTCCAGGCAATGGAGGAGCTGTCCTATGTTTGCAGCCCAGAACAGTAGTCTTTCTGAAGAGAAAGTAAATTATGAAAAGGGATATGGTTTCAGAAATGTCCTAGAAGTCACAAGGGGAGAGTAGCCAGGACTGCGGAGTAATGGTTAGAGTTTAAAGGGATGAAATGTAACAAATCTTCTATCAATTCACTGAAAACCTTTTAATTGTTTATATTAAGAGAATAAATCTTGATTTTGGAGAAGCCAAGATAAACACCTAAACTGCTGCCTTGCACAGCAATATCAAAACTACAACTAAGAGACAAAACAAACACCATCCAGAAGCACTAGAAAGCTGGCTGAGTGGAAATTCTACAACTAGAAGAAAAGAGGAAGCACATTGAGACTCAGAGGAGCTGCAAAAGGTTGAGGAATGGAGAGTCTCATATGGAGAGAAGAGGCGACTGTGTGCACAGGTGGCTGAGTGCACAGCTGGCTTTCTAAAGTGGGAGGGAGATGGAAGCTCCAGACTTCATTGAACTCCAGTCCTGGGCGAGACTCTGCGAAGCCAGACTCATTCGGGGGAATCTGGACTGTCAGGAAAAGAGAAAGCGTACTGAAACTTGAGAGCTGTAGAAGGCAGAGGTCCAGAGGCGTACGCATGTGCAGAGAGGACTGACTGCTGAATACATGGGTAGCTGAGTGTGCAGCTGGCTTTCTAAAGTGGAACGGAGGTGGAAGCTCCCTACTGCGGCAAACTCCAGTTTCAGGTGAGCTCTGGGAACCCAGACTCATTTGGGGAGAAACTGGACTGTCTGGCAGTGGGCAAAACTCAAGGGCAGCTTTCTCTCAGAGATGCATGCAGTGATTACTGAGGGACACTGAGACCCAGGGGCCTCATAGGGCAGGGCTGACGGGAAACCAAGGCTGTCTACTCCAACCTGAAATGCTGCCCCATCTGAGCTGAGAACAGAGGCTTTTGCAATTTTGCAAATCTTGTCTCATAGGGGTGTCTCCAGCACAGAAGTTCTCCCAACATAGACACAGCTGATCCTCACAGCCAATTGGCCAGGAGGTCAATTCCTCCCAGTGATACCAACAACAATCAAGACTTAACTACAACAAGGCTGCACACACAGTCTACAAAAGGGTGCACCAAGAATGTCCACCTCAAGTAACTGGGGAGGCTGAGCCACTGGGCCCTATAGAACACCTAGCACACAAAGCTATGCTACCAGCTCAGGGAAGCAGTGAAAATGCAGAGACAAAGAAACAGATTACAAAAGAAAGAAATGGAGGAAAGCAAATGACTGGATATAGAGTTCAAAACCATGGTTATAAGGTTTTTCAAGAATTTCCTAGAAAAGGCCAATAAATTTAGAGACTCTCAAGGATATGAAAAAGGACCAAATAGAAATTAAACATACACTGACTGAAATAAACAATATTATACAGAGACCTAACAACAGACTAGAGGACCACATGAATCAAGTCAAAGATTTGAAATACAAAGAAGCAAAAAACACTCACTTGGAAGAGCAAAAAGAATCCACAAATATGAAGATAGGGTAAGGAGCTTCTGGGACAACTTCAAACGTACCAACATCAGAATTATGGGAGTACCAGAAGAAGAGTGAGGGCAAGATACTGAAAACCTATTTAAAAAAATAGTGACTGAAAACTTCCCCCACCTGGTGAAAGAAAGACTTACAAGTCTAAGAAGCACACAGAACTCCAAACAAAAGGAATCCAAAGATGACCACAACAAGACACATCATAATTAAAATTATAAGAGCAAAAGACAAAGAGAGAATATTAAAAGCAACAAGAGAAAAACAGTTTGTTATCTATAAGGGAGCACCCATATGATTGTCAGCTGATTTCTCAACAGAAACTATGCAGGCCAGTTGGGAGTAGCAAGAAATCTTCCAAGTGATGAATAGCAAGAACCTACAACCAAGATTACTCTACCCAGCAAAGCTATCATTCAGAATTGAAGGTCAGATAAAGAGATTCACAGATAAGAAAAAGCTAAAGGAGTTCATCACCACCAAACAAGTATTATATGAAATGCTTAAAGATATTTTTTAAGAAGAGGAAGAAGAAGAGAAATGTACAGATAAAAATTATGAACAACAAATACATGTCTATCAACAAGTGAATCTAAAAATCAAAGGAATAAAAAATCCAATGAAGAGAATAAACTGCTGAATAGAATAGAATCAGGGGTACAGAAAAGAAGTGGACTGACAATTCTCAGCGGGGAAGGGGTGTGGGGAGTGTGGGAAGAGACTGGACAAAAATCGCACACCTATGGATGAGGACAGAAGGGTGGAGGTAAGGGCAGAGGATGGGGTGGAAACCGGGTGGAGGGGAGTTATGGGGGAAAAAAGAGGAATAATTGTAATAATCTGAACAATAAAGATTTATTACATTAAAAAATAAAAGATAAAATCCTAAAAAAAAGAGAATAAATCTTTAGAAACTAATATATGTTTTCCAGGAGATTTGTGAATTTTGGAAATATCATATAAGGAAATCTAGACTATTTCCTCCAAACACTTGTTAGTGCTCTGCTGCTTATTAATATGCAGAACAAGCAAAACAACCACTACTAACACAGCTGGCATTAATTGCTCCCAAAGTCCTTTAGTCAGGGTTCACATATTAAACCAAAAAGGTAAAAATGTGATAAGTTCTTTGTAAAATGCTTTTAACTACATGCCTGCTTTGATATTTAGACAGATATTTTTCAGCAAAAGGATAAGAAAATACTTTGAACTTCTAAAATTAAATTGAGTACTACTATAACTATAATGAAATAATAGACAAATAATTTTATTGCTTTGCCTTAAGAGAAGAAATAGTTTTATTTCATACAGTTAGGAAGCTAGGAAAACACAATTATGGTTCATAATGAACTACTAACACAGTTGGTTCCTTCAGTGACTCTACCTAACGGACTGGGGCATTGTGAGCAATGGAGTAAAATGATAGCACATGAAGAGAGGTTATTAATAAGCTCCTATCTTGTCTCATATTTCATTGTTTCCTCTCCACTTTAGCAACCAAGTCCATTCCGAGGCTTAAGACAAAGTTTAGGTCATTTTATTTGCAAAAGTTTTGTTGTTCTGGACAGTTTCTCAAATGTCGCACTCATGGCAATTAGATGTTTTGTTTTAAGAAACATGGTTATCTGCTTCTGAATGAAACTGAATAACAAGTAAGTGAATAATGAGAAAATGGGCTCAAAGGATGCAGCATACAATATTCATCTTTCTTTCCCCCTAAGTGCCAACATGGCCCCTGGATACTAATTTCATTCCCTGTCTACATATTTGAAAAGAACTGCCATAATACACTTCATGCTTGAAGGAGTAAATTTGTGAAAATCTATGCATGGGGGCTGAGCTGGCAGTTAGCTAGAATAGTGCTTAGAGCACATTCACTTCACTGACAGGGACCTAACACCTTCCAGAATCTTGCTGATGTCTTAGAGCTCTTGTCAACAGAGTCTATTGTTTTCTGTAAAAACACCAAGTTTAGTGTTTAATAATAGTGTGGAATATAAATTGTTTCTAGAAATCATCTTAATAATGTAAGAATTTTAAAAAATATATTTTATTGATTTTTACAGAGAGGAAGGGCGAGGGATAGAAAGTTAGAAACATCCATCAGCTGCCTTCTGTACACCCCCCTACTGGGGATGTACCCACAACCAAGGTACATGCCCTTGAATGGAATCGAACCCAGGACCTTTCAGTCCCCAAGTCTATGCTCTATCCACTGAGACAAACTGGTTTCAGCTAATGCAGGAAATTTTATTGAATATATATTTGGATAGAACCTTTCACCTAAAAGAAATATGTCCCTTGTCTTATTTATATTTCAGTTGTAAAAAAAAAATTGGCTAACAACTTTTTCAACTTTGTTTTTAAAAATAAGATTTCTAACATTTCTCAGCTTTTGGAAGGATGTTGCCTTAAATCTGAAGCTCTAAGTCTAAAAATCTAAGGCATGAATATTATAAGGCTGTTCAGTAGTACAGCACATTATGACATCTAATGATCACAATGGTAATCCTGATTTATCAATAAATGATTAAATGCATTTTGAGTACTACTTTGAAGAAGGTAAGACTGGGTGTGTGTAAGGGGGAACCAAGATAGCGGCATAGGTAAACACCTATCTTGCTGCCCCACACAGCAATTTCAAAACTACAACTTAACGACAGAACAAACATCATCCAGAATCACCAGAAAGCTGGCTGAGTGAAAATTCCACAAATAAAAGTAAAGATAGGACACTGTGACTCAGAGGAGAGGTGGAGGGCAGTGTTGAAGATACACGTGGAGTCAGAGGTTTGGAGCCATTTACATGCACACGCGAGCAGAGGGTGGGCGGCTGCAAACCCAGCTGATTTTCTCCAACGAGGGGGGAGACAAAGGCATCCCACTGCACTGATTCCTCAGTTCCGAGAGAAGTCCAGGGAACCCACACTCATACAGGGTGAAACTGGATTGTAGGGAAGCATGCTGAAACTTGGGCGCTGCAAAGGTCTGCGAGCTTGTGGAGAGGGCGAGCTTGTGGAGAGTGCAGATAAACTTGGGAACAGCAGAGGTGTGCGAGATCACAGAGAGGACTTGTGACTTGCTCTCTCATTCGGAAAACAACCAGACTGCATTGTTTTACAACCCTGGGTGACACTTTAGGTGTGCAGACTCATTTTGGAAGAGGCTGAATTGTCCAGCAGCAGGTAGAGCTCAGCAGCAGCTTTCTCTCAGAGGTGCTTCCAGCCATTACCACCCAGCAGAGATCCAGGTGCCACATAGGACAGAGCTGACAGAAATTAAGGCTGCCTGCTCAGCCTGGAGCCTCCACCCATCCAACCTGAGCACAGCTGACCCTCACAGCCAATTGGCCTGGAGGTCAAACCCTCCTAGTGCTAACAACAATAATCTAGGCTTAACTTCAACAAGACTGTGCAATCCATAAAGGGCTGCAGCAAGAGTATCCACCTCAGGTAACTGGGGAGGCTTAGCCACTGTCCCTTAGATGTCATCTACCACACAAAGCTAATAGACCAACTCAAGAAAGTAGCCATCATGCGGAGACATGGAAAGAAATCAGATGTGAAAGAAATGGAGGGGAAAAAATGAGTGGACATAGAGTTCAAAACCACAGTAACAAGGTTTTTCAAGAGGCTCCTAGAAAAGGCTAATGAACTTAATGAGACCTACAAGGAAATGAACGAGACCTATGAGGATATGAATGAGACCCTCAAGGATATGAAAAAGGACCAAATAGAAATTAAGCATACACTGACTGAAATAAAAAATATTATACAAAGACCTAAAAGCAGTCTAGAGGACCACAAGAACCAAGTTAACGATTTGAAACACAAAGAGGCAAAATCCACTCAGCCGGAAAAGGAAGAAACAAAAAGAGTCCAAAAAATTGAGGATAGTGTAAGGGGCCTCTGAGCCAACCTCAAGCATACCAACATATGAATTATATGGGTGCCAGAAAAAGATAGAGCAAGAAAATGAAAACCTATTTGAAGAAATAGTGACCAAAAACTTCCCTCACCTGGTGAAAGAAATTCACTTAGGAGTCCAAGAATCACACAGAACCCCAAACTATAGGAATCCAAAGAGGACTACAGCAAGACACATAATAATTAAAATGTCAAGAGCAAAAGACAAAGAGAGAATATTAAAAGCAGCAAGAGAAAAACAGTTAGTTACCTATAAGGGAGCACCCATACGGTTGTCAGTGGATTTCTCAACAGAAACTGTGCAGGCCAGTTGGGAGTGGCAAGAGATATTCAAAGTGATGAATAGCAAGAATCTACAACCTAGATTACTCTACCTAGCAAAGCTATCATTCAGAATTGAAGGTCAGATAAAGAGCTTCACAGATAAGAAAAAGCTAAAGGAATTCAGCATTGCCAAACCAATATTAAGTGAAATGCTGAAATATATTCTTTAAGAAGAGGAAGAAGAAAAAGGTAAAAATATAAATTATGAACAACAAATACACATCTATCAACAAATGAATATAAAAACCAAGTGAATTAAAAATCTGATGAACAAGATAAACTGGTGAATATAACAGAATCATGGGCATAAAGAGGGAATGGACTGACAATTCTTGGAGAGAAAAGGTGTGTGGGAGGTTCAGCAAGAGACCGGACAAAAATCATGCACCTATGGGAGAGGACAGTGGGGGGGGGAGAGGGAGGTGAGGGCGGAAGGTGGGATGGGTACCGGGTGGAGGGAAGCTATAGGGGGAAAAAGGTGAAATAATGTAATTAATAAACTGAACAATAAAGATTAAAATATTAAAAAAAGAAGGTAATACTTTATGTGATGCCTTTTTAAAAGATGACACTTTCAAATCCTTTAAGAAAAAACTCAGAGCTTTTAAAAGATACATTAGTAATCTCACACGGTATTCAAAAATTCTTTTATTCTCTTAGAAATTTGTAGCACAGCAATGATTATTTAGTTCAAATTTCTAATTTCTTTTTAGGTGCAGGAATTTAAAGAACTTGTTTAAAATTACACTGAAGACGTATTTACATTTGTAGATTCAAAGTCCAATTTATTTTCAACACATTAAATAGTAGAGGCAAATTTTTATTTTTTCTTATAAAGAGTCAATAGCTTAAAGTCTAATAATAAATGACTACAGAAAAATATTGAAAAATAGTTCAATGGTGTCATCAAAGATTTTAAGTAAAGCAAGGATGAGAAATAAATGTTCAGTTACTTGAATCTCTATTATATGCCTGTAACTGTGTCAGACAAGTTCATGTAATTTGTTGACTTTGGTAATATTATCCCCATTTTCACAGATTAAAAATACGAAGCCCTGAAGTGTTCTGATTTTCTCAAGCTCATTCCATTCCTAAGTGGCTCTTCTGGAATCTGAACTCATGTCTTTCAGAGAGATGCTGCCTGATGGCCAAACTTGTATTCCTGAAAGGACACAATCAGTGGTAACTTCTATTAGAACTTGTTGACTGGTTATGCAGAGATATTAACAATCCTAAGCAGGTAGTTTAATTTTACAAATTTGTACCACCTCTTCCAATAGAATGACTACCATTGTTTGTAAAACTATCCACTCCATGCTCCTGACTCATGAGTCAGCTATCCCCCTGGAAAGCTCCCTTAAGAACTGAGGGTAGACATTTTGAAGAGATCTCCACAGTCATCTGAGGGCTTTAGAAATTGCAGGTTGAGTCCCCTTAAATACTTGAAGAAGGAAGAAAAGTTAATGGTTACTTCTGCAGAAATATACACAATGGTATACATAGATCTTGGAAAGACAGTGTTGTTTACAATTGTACAATTATAAATTCTCCTAGTAAGACCTCATTTGGTTAGGAGACTCAGGTTGACAGTGTCTCCCAAAGTATCTCCTGGATGGCAAGAGTCTGGCTTGTTGTGGTAGTCTCTGCATCAGGAACTTAGAATCCTTTCTCTGTGTCCAGTCTATGATGGGGGTTAGATTGCCATATTTGTTTTCGTGATTAATACACGAGATGATTGTGACAATCTGGGCAGTGCAGGCTTAATCAGTAGTGTGATGACATGACAGTCCCATTAGAGAATATATTCTTATTAGGTTAACATTAAATAAATAGGCAGCCTGATATTCCTCCAGTGAAATAGGTTTATTCAGAAACAAAAAATACATGTGGTCTACTTACAAACCACATGCAAGTCCAGAGCACAAAAGAAAGGAAAGAGGTGTTCATAGGGGCTGTTGTAAACAAACCATCCATTGGAGGAAACTTGGAGTTTTAAGTGTAGTGACTTTTCATTGGCTGAGTTGTAGCAGTCTTTCATTGTCTCAGTGGTTGTCAGGTGAGAAGATTTCTTCTTGTTGAAATACTGGAGTAGTAAACCATCATCCTAGTTGAAGATGGCAAGTACATCTATTCCTGTTTTGCACACTTGACAATGAGTGGTAAGTTGTGAGAACTCTCCCTAGAGGCCTTCACAACTCCAATTTAAAAGAGGTTCTGTTTATTAATTTTCACATTGACCTCAGGTATTTTAATTAATAGCCTTGATTTGCTTTCATACTTCCTGGCCCAAAAGAAAGTCACTGTTGTTTTCTGACACTGTTGTCTTCTACGTTATTGGTTATTCTCCTAGGCCTTTCACAAGAGTTAAAGGGTCAGTAAAAATATAACAAGGTTTATCAAGGGAAATATTTGCCTGAGTTATGAAAATTGTTTGAGATCTGCTCATGTTATAAAACAACCACAATTTTTTTCAATTTTGCACAACTGGTCCTGTGGTTGAACTTACAGAACCTCTGAATACATTATCAACTTTCAGTTTAGCAAAACCATTAGTAAACCAGACCCAGTCACATTAGAGAATCTTAGTGACATGAGGATTCATTGAGCAGGCAGCTTTGCTTCAGACAGTGGAGTGGAGAATGAAATCTCTCTCACAGGTACAGCTGTCACTTTCTTTTATAAAGCTAAGATGCTGCTGAAGCCAGGATAAATATATCATTTCCTCTTTACCAGAGAGATTTGTTAACATGTCTTACCTTGATAGTCATGGACTCTGAGTTGACCTATCCTAATATGAGGATGTTATGTTGAATAATTATGGGTAAGGTTTTTTGTTTCAAAGAACAATTGTATTCTGATAGTTGCTTAAATTCTGTATTTAGTAGCTCCGTCAAGGGACAAGTGATTCCAAAACCCTAAGGGTATCTCCAAGGTGACACTTTCATTTTTTTTAAAAAAATTCTTTTTTTCTTTTAGTTTCTCAAGTAGAGTGCTCACTGCTACCTGGTCTTCAAAATAGCTGATTTGATCCTCTGCTTCATCCAATCTGCTGTGGCTTACATCTAGTGTATTCTTCATTTCAGTCATAGTATTCTTCACTTCTGACTGGTTCTTTTTAATGGTTTCTATCTATTTGTGTAAATTTTCCCTGAGTTCATCTATTCTTTCTCTAAGTTCATTGAGCAGTCTTTTTTTTCTTTTAAATTGATTCAGAGAGAGGAAGGGAGAAAGGGAGAGAGATATAAATATCAATATGAGATTTGCTTGCCCCCTACTAGGGATTGAGTCTGCAATACAGGTATGTGCATCATCCAGGAATCAAACCATGACCTCCTGGTTCATAGGTCAATGCTTAACACTGAGCCACACCAGCTGGACAATTGAGCAACTTTAAAGCCAGTGTTTTGAATTCTTCATCTGGTACCTTACTTCCCTCTATTTTGTTTAGTTCTTTTTCTGGATTTATGTCCTGTCCTTCCATTTGGGACATGTTTCTTTGTATCCTCATTTTTCTGCCTCCCTGTGTTTGCTCCTACATAGTAGGTAGATCTTCTACATCTCCCAGTCTTGGCAGGGTGGCCTGGTATAGTGGGTGTGCTGGGGACCAGTGGCACAGTCTTCCTGGTGACCTAAGCTAGGAATTCCAGGGGTGCTCCTTGAGTGGGTTTTGTGTACCATCTATTATAGTTGAGCCTTGATTGCTGTTGACTTGACTGTGGATGGGGTTGACCCTCAGGAGGACTGACTCTGATGACTGGCTGTGACTATAGTGGATGAGTTGTTGTGTGAGTCTGACCTCACATGGTAGGATGCACTGTAACAGGGGTCTGGTGCCTACTGAGTCCATCCCTTGGATGTATCATTTGTGGATCTATTTGAGTAGTTCTCTGGTGTCATTTGAAGCCAGTCACCAAGAGTATTGATTCTGGGGCCTCTTGGGAGGGAATCTAGTACAGACCCAAGTCAGCCATTGCCTGGGCCTTTCTCAGGGTCCCCTGGAAGAAGCTATGTAGGAAGTGATCTGTGGGTGGTAGCTGCCCATGCTAGGCCTAGAGGCACCTGGGAGAGACTAAGCTATGAACTAGAGCCAACTGCCACCTGCTCTCAGTGGGGTCTGCTTAGCAAGAGGAACAAGCCACAATGAGGCCAGTCTCTGATTATTGGGGTTGTGGACCTTTCATAGATTTGAGGGAAGTTTTCAGCATGGGCTGAGGCTGGCTGCTTGTGAGGAATGTCTATTGAAATAGGTTTGGGCCTGTGCAGAATTTGGATGGGATGGGTTCTCAGGAAATCACCAAGGTGAGGCTAGTGGAGCTTAGCCAGTTTAAGGGACACTCAGATTTTTCCTGAAGCCAGATAATTCACTTCCTCCCTTTCTTCCCTGGTGCTTCTGAGTGCTGAAGTGCAGAATGAGTCCATCAGCAGGTTAGTCTCTGCATGGGACCTTTAAGAGGAATGTGTGTGTCAGGGGTAGGAGAGGGTGATGGTTTCCAGCAGTGCTTTATCTCACTCAGATTGAATCCCCACTGATTTTCATAGCCAGAGTTGTGGGGATTCCTCTACCTAGCACGGGTGGTCCAAAGATGAAGGGATTAATAAGAACAATCAAACAAACAGAACAAAAACACCCATATAAACACAGACAACAGTATCAGTATGGTGATTACCAGAGGGAAAAGGGGTAAGGAAAAGTAGAATATGGTAAAGCAGGGATAAATGGTGATAGAGAAGACTTGACTTGGGGTGGTAGACACACAATACAATATTATGTATTACTAGAAGCCTGATGCATGAAATCCGTGCATGGGTAGGGTCCCTAGGCCTGTCCAGTGATCAGGGAGAATCTGTGGGGCAACTGGTGGGGTGATCTGGGGGTCCCTGCTGGCACCTGCCTTGGCTGGCCTGGGGCCTATGGGCAGCTCCTGTGTTCAGTGCACGCCATAGTGATTGGTTACACCACCAGTTGTTCTGCCATTTTGTCAATTTGCATATTAGGCTTTTATTATATAAGACTAGAGGCCCAGTACATGGGGGTGGGGGAGGGTGATCCTCAGCCCAGCCTGCACCCTCTCCAATCTGGTACCCTTCAAGGGATGTCTGATGGCCCGTTTAGGCTGGATCCTGGAAGGATGAGGCCTAAATGGTCAGTCGAACATCCTTCTCACAATCCAGGACTGCTAGTTCCAAACTACTTGCCCGCCTGCCTCCCTGATTGCACCTAACCACTTCTGTTTGCCAGCCTGATCACCCCCTAACCACTACCCTGCCAGCCTAATTGATGTCTAACTGCTCCCCTGCCAGCCTATTTGCCCCCAACTTCCCTCTTCTGCCGCTCCGGTCACCTCTAGCTGCTTTCCCAACTGCCCTTCTTTGTAGGCCTGGTCCCTCCCAACTGCCCTCCCCCTCCCCTGCTGGCCTATGGCCCACAACTGCCCTCCCTTGCAGGCCTGGAACCTCCCACTGTCTTCCCCTGCTGTCCATCTTGTGGTGGCCATCTTGTGTCCACTTGGGCACAGGATCTTTGACCACATGGGGGAAGCCCTCTTGTGTGTTGGAGTGATGGTCAATCTGCAAATTACTCTTTTATGAGATAGGATAGAGGCTTGGTGCATGGATGGGGATTAGCTGGTTTTCCCTGAAGGATGTCCTTGATCAGGGTAGGGGTTCCCTTGGGGCAGGGGACAGCCTGGGTGAGAGGCCTGTGGTGGTTTGCAGACCAGCAACCCAAGTGGAGGTCCTAAGATATGGGATTAATTTATGTTCTACAATTAAAACTTTGTAGCCTGGAGCAGAGCCAAGCCTTCTGCTTGCTCCGTGGCAACAGCCATTTCTGTTTGAAACTTTGTAGCCTAGATTGGAGGCCTAGGCTAGGGCTGCAGAAGTTTGGCTTCCTCCATCGCCCCAGCAACCTTAGCCTCTTCCCTCTCCAGCTCCGTGGTTACCACCATTTCTGTTGGGATTATATATCTTCTATAATTGAAACTTTGTAGCATTGAGTGGAGGCCTAGGCTAGCAACGGCAGGCAGAAAGCTTGACTTCCTGCATTGCCAGGTAAACTCAAGCTTCCTTCTTGCTCTCAGTGGTGGCAGCCATCTTGGTTTGGGTTTATTTGCATAATTTGCTGACTGGCTGATGGGTGTGTCTGTGGGCGTGGTTGATCAGAGGTATGGTCAATTTGCATATTACTCTTTTATTAGATAGGATAGAATTGTGCACCTGAAGCCTATATAATTTTATTAACAATGTCACCCCAATAAATTCAATTAAAATAAATAGATAAGAAGGAAGAAAATCACTATGCTAAATGAAGAAACCAGACCCAAAAGGCTACATATGGTTTAAGACTATTTATATACTATTTTGAAAGGGTGAAACTGTAGGTAGAGAAGTCACACCTGTGGTTTCTAGGGTCTGGGTGAGTGAGGAGGAAGGAAGGGTTAGGAAATTTTTTTAAAACAATGCAAACTTCTATGTCTTTATTTTTGTGGTGATTTTTCTTTTTTAAAAATATATTTTATTGATTTTTTTTTTTACAGAAAGGAAAGGAGAGGGATAGAGAGGTAGAAACACTGATGAGAGAAAAACATCAATCAGCTGCCTCCTGCACACTCCCTACTGGGTATGTGCCCGCAACCAATGTACATACCCTTGACTAGAATCGAACCTGGGACCCTTAAGTCCACAAGATGACTCTCTATCCACCGAGCCTAACCAGGTAGGGCTTGTGGTGATTTTTCAAAAGTCATAAAATTTTATAATAAAAAGGGGTGAATTAAAGAAGAGAGAGAGGAAAACATAGGAATAGACAGAACAAATTTTAGGGTCACTTGTGTTTAAAATCCCACCTCTGGAACCTGTTAGCTATAGGAATTTAAGCAAGATAGTTTTTGGATTAAACTTCCTAAAACACCAAAATAGTTATATTTATACTGTTAAAATATTTACCATTGCCCCATTTCTTATGATAAATGTTCAGTGCACTAGTTTTGCCCATCACTATTTGTAACCTAGTTTTACAATCTTATTTTCTTTTTCCCCCATTCTCAACAATTGTGATGGATCAAACAAGTATTATCTATGTTATATTCTTATATTTCTCTATCTTAGTTAACACTTAATTCTTTACCTTAAGAATGATTTTCCCATAAAATTATAATATCCAATTTGAACCCACATTTTATTGCAAGCACATCAACTCCTCTTCAAATTCCACCTCAATCTTTAAGCTGGAAAAAATATATCCATGTTTTGAATTCGTGAATCTTGTTTGATTATCATTTTCTACTTTACATATTTGTGTAGTCATTGTAGCTGCTGGAGATTAGTTTAGTTTCTAGGGAAAAGATATAGTATCTAATTTGTCATTATAACCTTCCAAATACCTAGTATAAATGCCCAGCATTTTCAAAACCAGTGATTCTCAAAGGTAGGCACTGGACTAGTAGCATCAGCATCATGTAGGTACTTGTTAGAAATGTACTGAATAAGAAACTCTGGGGGGTGTGGCCCTATAATTTGTGCTTTAACAAGCCCTCCAGGTGATTCTGATGCTACCTAAAAATTGGAATGCAATCTTGTTGACTGGATTAATGGATAAACAAATGATGAATGCATTTAGTAGATATATAAATAAAGTAGACAGTTACTATAATTATTTCTGTTAAAAATGCACACTTGAGATTTAGAAAATAAATTATGGGACACCTTTGCTTTTCTAATTAGAACAAAGCTGACATGCCTTACTTTCTAGCGATACTCTCTAACATTATGTTTTTCTCAAGCATTTTCTCTGAATTTGTACATTATTTATACCTGAAAGTGTGAATGCTTAAATATTTGGTAAATGTTTATAAGCAAATCACTGATTTTAATTCACTGGTCAGATAAAAGATACCCATGAGGATCTCTTGAAAATTTTCTATGAAATAGAGTGTGGTGCAGTGATTCATGACTTGAATGTGCATATGAATCATTCAAGGAACTTGTTAAAATGAAGATTTGACCAGGTAGGTTTAGAGTGGTGCCTGAGATTCACAAGCTCTCAACTGATAGCATTGCTGCTGGTCCAGGAACCATCTTATGCAGCAAAGAGATACAGTATAATTGGTTTCTAAACTAACAGGCTAATCAAATCACTGTGTAGGCGAATAAGGGGCTTGAGGATTTGGGCAGATTATTAATCTTCTATGAGTCTTGTGTTTCTTTCATCTGTGAACTATAAATGACATATAAAACATCTAGTATGATTCTTGACACGCAATAATTAATCAATGAAAGGCAACTATTATTATATGAGTAGAAATAAATGACAAAACTAAAAAGAATGTCAAGATGTCATGGTCAATCTGGGAGGAGTATCTACAGCCTGGATGCAGCTAGTTTACTCTATTCCTGATGTGCTCGTTAAGGAATGTGAGGGCAATAAAACTGAGATCTGTCTCCTGACAACATTTCTAGGACTTCTGCAATTTCAGCTTTGAGTGTCTGCCACTGACATGCAGCGGCTGAAATCACAGGTGCAACTTCCTAAAAACTGAGTCTTCTTCTGGCACTATCCTGATTATCAGTTTATTCCTGATGGAAACAAAGAAAGCTGCAACACACTGAAATAAAGCATTTTGATTTCTTTATTGTATACTTAAGGACATTATTTTCATCCTGGGATCTATTTTGCTGCATATAGATATTAGTAACTGAGATTTAAATTATAAATCTATTGTTAAGAAATTTCTCATTAATATCAGGCATTAGTCAAAGAATTTGGTGCATTCATCACATATATTTGTTAGCATAACATTTAAAAACTAGTTATTTAAATTATACAGTTTAATGGCACAGCCTTTCTTTTCAGTTAATGAAGTCAAAAGCAATAAATCCAGGAGGCTATATTACATTGTTCAATGAAGGATTTATCACTCATAGAGATGAATTTCTGAGGGTCTGTCACTAGGAATCAGACCATATAAGGAACTGAAATTTTCCTAAAGACATCTGATATTATGTATTTCATATATAAAGATGATTGAAAATTAAATTTTGTGAGTATTTTTCCTTTACTAGGGCTGCTGTACCAAAGTATCACCAACTCAGAGGCTTAACAACAGAAATTTACTGTCGCCCAGTTCTAGAGGCTAAAAGTCTGACTTCCAGGTGTGCTCAGGTTGATTCCTTTGGGTCTCTGAGAGGGAATCTGTTCCAGGCTCTCCCAGCCTCTGGTGGGTCCTTGGCTAGTGGTAGCATGACTCCAACTTTCAAAATTTTCTCCCTGAGTGTGTTGCTTGGTTCCAAATTTCCCTCTTTTATAAGGTTGCCAATCATATTGGATTAGAGGCCCTGTTTTATATTGCCTTATCTTAACTAATTATATCTGCTAAGATCCTATTCCCAAATAAGGTCATATTCTGAGTTACTGAGGTCAAGGCTCCAGCATATGAATTGGCAAGGAGGACACAACAACTGATGCTTATGGAAAAAGTTATGTCTCAGATACTGTTCTGAGCACTTCACAGTTATTAACTGACTTAATCTTTACAATAAACATATTAAGTGCATACTATTATTGTCTTCCTTTTGCAGAAGGCCCATATGCACATGCACAATTTCTTTTGGATCTCAATGAACATCTTCCTGAATATAGAGTGGTATTTGTAACTTAACAGTTTGAATAAATGATTCTTAAGTTCTAAATAAAATAAATGGTTGCCTGTCGACTTGAATTGAAGATACGTACACCTCTATTCTGTTGCATATTTCAGCATGTTCTCAATAACTTTTTTTTTCTTTGGGTATTTATTATTTTTTCAATTATGCCTTACTTCTGAGCATTATGACATGAAGTTTTACTTTACTATCTGTGATGGTAAGTAAAGTCTACTTAGGGAAAAATTTATCTATTGAAATAAGTTTATTCTATATTATATTCTAGTTGCAACAGAATATTCTCTGTTCCTAAACCTAAATACTTTCTTGCTTTCAAATTATTTTCTTAAGTTTTTGCAAACATTTGAAATCCTCTCCATTAAATCTATCGCTTTTACCACCATCATCATGGGCATCTTCATTGCATAGCTCCCGTAAGTATGTCAGGCACTGTCTTAGGAAACATGGGGTAGGCAGTAAGCTAAGCACTCCATAGATACTATCTTGTTTTAATCTTCGAAGTAAGTCCAATTGTAGTTATTGTCATTTCCATTTTACAAAACTATTAGCAATAAACACTATGCATACAACCTTTGTCATTGAAAGTTCCAACTAGTAGCCATCCACTCCACATGAAGCTTTTCTAATTATTCCTTCTTTAATGCTTCTATGCATTTTTGATTACATAGTTTTAAAAACCAGATTTACATTTTATTCTTAGTCATGAAATATTGTCACGTATGATTCCAAAATTACTGGGAGTCATAAAGAAGGGTATTGGGTCAAAGAGAAATGCCCATTCTACTCTTTATTAAAATGTCTGTATTTTTACTATTTTCCCCAGAATATATTGGCAACAAAGTAACATTAGAGAAGGACAAGTAAAAAGAATTGGAATGAAGAAGAAGTTGCTATCTGCTTATCCTATCTAATAAAATAGCAATATGCAAATTAACCATCATCCACTACACCCACAAACCACACCCACTAGCCAATTAGGAGTGAGTATGCAAATTAACCCCAACCAGGATAGCTGTAGCCACAGAGAGAGAAGGAGGGAGGCTTGGGTTTCCCCAGCGATGGAGGAATCCAAGCTTTCTGCACACCCTGTCTGGCCCAGGCCTCTGCTTAAGGCCACAAAGTTTTAATTACAGAAGATAAATACATTTCAACAGAAATGGCTGTGGCCATGGAGCCAGCAGGAGGCTTGGCTCTGCTCCAGGCTACAAAGTTTCAATTATAGAAGATAAAAAATCCCAGATACGAGGGCCTCCACTGGGTCTCTGGGGGGCATGGCCAGCCTGAAAACCACCATAGGCCCCTCGCCCAGGCTGCCCCACACCTCAAGGGAACCCCCACCCTGATCTGGGACACCCTTCAGGGCAAACCAGCTGCCCCCAACCCATGCATCAAGTCTCTATTCTATCTAATGAAAGAGTAATATGAAGATTGACCATCACTCCAACACACAAGAGGGCTGCCCCCATGTGGTCAAAGATCCTGACCTCATGTGGACACAAGATGGCTGCCACAAAATGGCTAGCAGGGAATGGCAGTTGAGAGGGACCAGGCCTACAAGGGATGGCAGTTGGGGCCATCAGGCCAGCAGGGGAGGGCAGGTGGGAGGGACCAGGCAGAGGAGGGAAGTTGGGGGCAAACAGGCTGGCAGGGGAACAGTTAGACATCAATTAGGCTGGCAGGGTAGTGGTTAGGGGGTGATCAGGCTGGCAGGCAGAAGCAGTTAAGGGTAATCAGGGAGGCAGGCAGGCGAGCAGTTGGGAGCCAGCAGTCTTGGATTGTGAAAGAGATGTCCGACTGTCCGTTTGGGCCTGATCCCGCTGCGATTGGGCCTAAACGGGCAGTTGGACATCCCTCGAAGGGTCAAAGATTGAAGAAAGTGCAGGGTGGGCTGAGGGACACCCTCACCTGGTGCACAAATTTTGTGCACTGGGCCTCTAGTAGATAAATAATAAGGGAGCTTTAGAATGAAATTAGTAAAAGATATATTAAAAACAAAAAAACCTCCAAGTAGAATAAACCTAATCTCTAAATAGCAGATTCAAAATACCTTTCAAGGACAAGCTGGCCAACTAGCATTGGAATGCAGTTTCATGGAATGGGTTTTAACTTCTCTCACACACACCCTCCCCAACAATAAATGTGATAAATACAAAGAATACCTGGACCTTAAAAGAATATCAATCAAGAGAAATTGAAATATGCATGACCAAGGCATTGAATTCATAGAGAATAACTAGCCAGTCCTGTGTGTACAACAGCATTCATAAAATAAGAAAAATATTTTTAAAAAATTAATTAAGTTTTTTTGGAGTGACATTGTTTAATACATTTTTCAAGTGGGCAATTCTATAATACATCATTTGTATTTTGTGCTCACCACTCAAGTCCACTATCCTTCCATAACTATACCATATATTTGGTCCCCTTTACCTTCTTTTCTTTTTAAATTTCTTTATTGATTAAGGTATTACATATGTGTCCTTATTACCCCATTACCCTCCACCTCCCATTCATGCCCCTACCCCCTGTTGTCTGTGTCCATTGATTATGCTTATATGCATGCATATATGTCCTTTGGTTGATCTCTCCTCCTTAAACTCACCTTTCCCTACCTTCCCTAAGATTTGATGTTCTGACTGATGTTTCTCTGTCTCTGGATTTATTTTTGTTCATCATTTTATGTTGTTCATTATATTCCACAAATGAGTGAGGTCATGTGATATTTATCTTTCTCTGCCTGGCTTATTTCACTTAGCATAATTCTCTCCATCTCCATCCATGTTGTTGCAAATGGTAAGAACTCCTTCTATTTTACTGCAGCATAGTATTTTTTAATCCATTCATCTGCTGATGGGCACTTAGGCTGTTTCCAAATCTTAGCTATGGTGAATTGTGGTGCTATGAACATAGGGGTGCGTATATTCTTTCTAATTGGTGTTTCTAGTTTCTTGGGATATATTCTTAGAAGTGGAATCACTGGATCAAATGGGAGTTCCATTTTTAGGTTTTTGAGTAAACTCCATACTGTTCTCCACAGTGGCTGCACTTGTCTGCATTCCCACCAGCAGTGCCTGAGGGTTTCTTTTTCCTCCAAATACTTGCCAGCACTTATCATTTGTTGATTTGTTGATAATAGCCATTCTGACAGGTGTTTTGATTTGCATCTTTCTGATGATTAGTGACTTTCAGCAGGTTTTCATATGTCTCTTGGCCTTCCTTCTGTCTTCTTTATAAAGTGTCTATTTAGATCAGTTGCCCATTTTTTAAATTGGGTTGTTTATCTTCTTTTTGTTAAGCTGCATGAGTTCCCTGTAAATGTTGGAGATTAAATCCTTATTGTTGATATAATTGGCAAATATGTTCTCCCATGCAGTGGGCTTTCTTGTTGTGTTATTGATGGTCTCCTTTGCTGTGCAAAAGCTTTTTATTTTGATGTAGTCCCATTTGTTTATTTTCTCGTTAGTTTTCATTGCCCTAGGAGCAGTAACAGTGAAGAAATTGCTTTGGCATATGTCTGAGATTTTTCTTCCTGTGGATTCCTCTAATATTTTTATTGTTTCCTGTCATATGTTTAAGTCCTTGATCCAGATCCATTTTGACTTTATTTTTGTTTATGGTGTGAGTTGGTAGTCTAGTTTCTTTTTTTTTTTTTTTTTGCATGTATCTGTCCAATTTTCCTAACATTATTTATTGAAGAGACTGTCTTGACTCCATTGTATGTTCATGCCTCCTTTGTCAAATATTAATTGAGCATAGTGATTTGGGTCAATTTCTGGCTTCCCTATTCTATTCCATTGATCTATATGTCTGTTCTTGTGCCAATACCAGGCAGTTTTGAGAATAGTGGTTTTGTAATACAGCTTGATATCTGGTATTGAGATTCCCACCTGCCTTGTTCTTCTTTCTCAGGGTTGCTGTAGCTATTCAGGGTCTTTTTTTTTATTTCAGATGAATTTTTGGAAAGTTGGTTCTAGGTGTGTGAAATATGCTGTTGGTATTTTAATGGGAAGTGCATTGAATTTATAGATTGCTTTGGGTAGTATGGACATTTTGATGATGTTGATTCTCCCAATCCATGAACATGATATGTTCTTTCATCTGTTTAGGTCTTCCTCTATATCTTTTTTTCTATCTCTTTTTTTTCAGTGTCGTGTAGTTTTCCGCGTATAGGTCTTTAACTTCTTTTCACCCTCTTTCTCCTGTAGTGACCACTATACTGTTGTCTGTGTCTATGAGTTTGTTCATTTGTTGCTTTCTGTTTTATATCTCCATTAGAGGCTCAGTGCATGAAATCTATGCATAGTGGGAGTGGGGGGCTCTCTCAGCCTGGCCTGCACCCTCTCCCAATCTGGAACCACTGACTCCTAACTGCTCTTCTCCCTGTCTGCCTGATCACCCCTAAACACTGTGCCTGCCTGCCTCATTGACCTTAACCACTCGCCTGCCTGCCTGATTGCCCCAAACCAACTCTGCTATGGTGGCTTCACTCAGAAGGACATCTAGACTGATGTCTGGAAGATTGTTCAGCTGTCTGGTGTAATTAGCATATTATGTTTTTATCATTATAGATAGAAGATATGAGTGAAACCATATGGTTCCTTTCCTTTTCTGTGTGACTGACTATTTCACTTAACATGATACTCTCAGGATCCATCCATGTTGTCACAAATGGTGTATTTCATAAATTTCTTATGGCTAATATTCCCTGGTATATATGTAACACATATTCTTTATCCATTCACCATCAAAGAACACTCAAGTTGTTTCCATGTCTTGGCTACCACAAATAATATTTCAATGAACCTGGGGGTAAATATATATTTACAAATGAACATTTTCAAATTTTGGAGGTAGATACCTAAAAGAGGGATTACTGGGTCATATGGTAACTTTATTCTTAATTTTTTGAGGAATCACCACACTATTTTCCATAGTGGCTGTACCAATTTACATTCCCTCCAACAGCGTAAGGGAGTTCTTTTTCCTCCACATCCTTGCCAACAATTGTTATTTCTTGTTTGTTGATAATAGTTATCCCAACAGGTGTGAGGTGGTATCTCATTGTGGTTTTGATGTGCACCTCTCTAATAGCTAGTGAAGCTGAGCATTTTTTCATTTATCTGTTGGCCAGTTATATGGGAGAGGTGTCTGTTTTTGGGAGAAGTGTCTGTTCAGGTCCTTTGCCCATTTTTAAATTGAATTTTTTTTTCTTTCTTGATTAAGGTATTACATATGTGTCCTTATCCCCCCAATGATCCCCACCCCCCACTCATGTCCTCACCCCTCTGGTGTCTGTGTCCATTGGTTAGGCTTATATGCATGCATACAAGTCCTTTGCTTGATCTCTTCCCCTCCCCCACCCTCTTCTACCTTTTAAAGTCCTCATATGATGATATGTTTCTTTATTTATTTTAGAAAGAGAGGAAGAGAGAAAAATCAATGTCAGAGAGAAACATCCCTCAGTTGCCTCCTGTGCACCCTTACTAGTTGTAGAACCCACAACCTGAGTATGTGTCCTGACCAGAATCAAACTGTGAATTCTTGGTTCATAGGTTGATGCTCAACCACTGAGCCATGTCGGCCTGGCTGAACATGATCACTACTTTTCATTTAATTTTTTTTTTTAGTGATCACTTTAAAATGCTTACACTGAATTAATAGTTTAGTGCTCCAACATGTTTCCAGTAATGTAATTATTAGTTCTATAGTCATTTGTTTGTTGAAAGTTCTATTTTGGTAAAATTTTATTAGATTATTTCTATATTTATCATCAGAAACTGCTGCTAGCATTATATCTGTCTTTTCTTTCTATTTCTTTTAATTTGGTCATTTGTATTATGATCCTGGATATGTTTAGTTTCTCTCATCCCATTCTTTGCAGTATTTCATTAGGCTTATTATCAGTTTTCTCTTATAATATTCAAATATATGTGTCTGAAACACAGGATACAGTATTTAATCAATATTTTATAAGTACATTTTAACTTTTGGAAATGTTAATGCTTGCCTCACTTTAGAACCTTTAGCATCATATTTAGTTAATATATGTGACACTCATGCTCTGGGATGCAGAATAAATAAATATTTGAGGAGGTTAAATGATTATTAAAAATTAAATGAAATGTAAATTTTATAAGCATGTTCTGAATAGAATTATTTTTACATCTTGTACTTACTATTCAAAATTAATTTCATGTGCTTACTTTCTAGCCCACTGATTAATTTAATTCTTATCACATGTCACCATTTATTATTAACTAGAGGTTCAGGGCATAAATTCATGCATGGGTGGGGGCCAGCTGGCCCACCCCAATAGAAGTTGATTGGGGCTGGGCAGGCAGGGAGGGGAGAGAAATGCAAGATGTTGGGCAGCAAACGCCACTCCTGATGAGGGTGGGGGCGCTGATCAGGGTTCTGATTGAGCCTGTTGGCCACCACAGTGTGTTTATAATGACCTGTCCTTCCAGTTGCTTTGTCGTTCTGGTCATTTGAGTTTTATATATGTAGACTAGAGGCCCGATGTACAAAATTCATGCAAGGGAGGGGTGTGTCCCTCACCCCAGCCTGCACCCTTTTTCTCCAATCTGGGACCCCTCGGGGGACATCCCTTTCATAACCTAGGACTGCTGGCTCCTAACCACTCACTTGCCTAACTGCCTGATTGCCCCTAACCACTCTCCCTGCCAGCCTGATAGCCCCTTAACCACTCCCCTGCTGGCCTGATTGATGCCTAAATGCTCCCTGCTGGCATGATCATCTCCAACTATCCTTCCCTGCCATCCTGATCACCGCCAACTGCCTTCCCCTACTGGCCTGATTGCCCCCAACTATGTTCTCCTGTGGTGCTGAAGGGACTGGGAGACTGAGGCTGGATGCAGCTGGCTGCTGTGGGGACTTGGGTGAGGTGGGGCTGAGGTGACTGGGCAACTGAGGCTGGATGAGGCAGGGCTGAGGGTAGTGGGTGTTGCCATCTTGTGAGGGCATGATGGTCAATTAACATATTCCCTCTTTATTAGATAGGCCTAGAGGCCTGTTGCATGAAATTCATGCATGGATAGGGTCCTGCTAATTAGGGCCCATTGGGGCTTTCCAGGTCCCAGCCAGGCCTTCCTTCTCTGGCTGCTGGCTACTGCCTGGGGCCTTCCTTCATTCTGCACTATCCCATGGTGGTCAGCACATGTCATAGTGAGCAATTGCACTCCCACTCTCCTGGTCGAACTCCTGAGGAAAAAATTTACATATTAGGCTTTTATATATATATACTAATGGCCTGGTGCATGAAATTCGTGCACCAGGGGTGGGTGGTCCCTCAGCCCAACCTGCCCCCTCTCACATACTGGGAGCCCTTAGGGGATGTCCAACTGATGGCTCACTCCCAGCCTGCCCAAGGCCAAAACATCTGGCAAGGCTTTAGGCCTTAGGCACTCAGCCATCTCCCTGCTCAGCTCAGGCCCCAGGGGCTGGGAGCTCACCACCACTCCCGCATCCCGGCCACTTCTGCACTCGGGCAGCCGGGGTGCTGTGGCGCTTGCTGCCACCGCTGCTTTGTCTCCACCCTCGGGGCCCAGGCCTCGCACACTCGGCCCCGCCCCTCAGCTCTGCCCCCTGCTCCTGAATGGCTGGTAGCGTAGCAGAGGTAAGGTCAATTTGCATGTTACTCTTTTATTGGATAGTATAGACTAGGGGCCCAATGCATGAAATTCATGCACTGGGGGTGGGTGATCCCTCAGCCCAACCTGCCCCCTCACACACACTGGGAACCCTCAGGGTATGTCCTACTGACCACTCACCCCCAGCCTGCCCAAGCTCTAAAGTCTCTGGCCCAGGCTTTAGGCTTTGGCCACCCAGCCATTACCCTGCAATGGGGCCGATGGCTGGCTCCATCCCAGCCATGCCCCCATCCAGGCCTAGGCCTTTGCCCCAGCAAACTCACCCTGGCTAGCATGGGCCTCGGCCCCGCCCTCCCAGCCCAGGCCTTCTCTCTGGCTAGCGCATGCTGGCTGCCTGGGCCCTACCCCCCCCACCCCAGGGCCCTGGCTGCCTCGGCTCTGACCCCCATGGCCCAGCCCTTCTTGGCTCCACCTCAGCTTCTGATGGCTGGTGGGTGTGGCTGGTGGGCATGGCTTGTGGGTGTAGCGAAGGTATGGTTAATGAGCATATTACTCTTTTATTAGATAGGACTAGAGATCTGGTGTATGAAATTCATACATGGTTAGGGTCCTTAGGCCTGCCTGGCTAGCAATCAGGAACAATTGGGGCCTTCCTTCCCCCAGCTGCCTGCTGCCAGCTGGGGACTTCCTTCATTTTGTGCTGCCCCTTGGTGGTCAGCATGTGTCACAGCGAGTGGTTGAACTCCTGGTTGGTTGAATTCCCAAGGGCACAATTTGCATGTTAGCCTTTTATTATATCAGATTATGTGAAAAGTATAAATGTATACCATTTCCTCCAGTAAAATATCAGTCTTATTGGAAAGAGGAACATGTTTTATGTCTTTTTATTTTCTACAAGACATTAACATATAATTGCATATAGTAGGTGCTAAATGCTAATAATTTGATTATAATTTCCATGAAGACCATGCTCATTGTATTTATAGACATTGCTAAACAAGTACGGTTGTTGTTCCCTAGTTATGGAGATGAATATAGAGGCCTTCTGTCTTCTTTTTTCAAAAGCTTTGGTCTCCTAGGGTTGTTGTTGTTGTTGTTGTTTTTAATGGTAGTAAATTAGGAAGGCACTAAAAAGCAGCCAGTTTGACTTTAAGATCAACCTGTTGCCACTCTAATGAGGCATAGAGTGAATATGAACCTCTAATCTCCCTTACAGCTTGCCACCTACTCACAATAGAAATCTATTCTCCATTTGAATATTTCCAAA
Organism: Antrozous pallidus; assembly: GCA_027563665.1. NCBI lineage: Eukaryota > Metazoa > Chordata > Mammalia > Chiroptera > Vespertilionidae > Antrozous > Antrozous pallidus. The sequence goes on from CM050514.1 coordinate 92,389,918, forward strand.
GAATGGAAATGTGGGGTTCAGGGTACAGAACTTCTTCTTGTGAGTTCTTGTCTGATGAAGTTGAATAAATTTGTGGACTAACAAATGTCTTTAATAAAAATGTAGAAGTTTATTGGAAGCAGATACAAACTCCAACTGAGGAGGGATGTCCTGAGAGGGGACCTTCTGGGGTTGGGGCCCCAAATGGGAAAGCCTGTTCTTTCTCTCTAATGGGAAAAATAAAAAAAACTTCTCTCATGTACATTTGTCTCTGGTTTATGTAAGCTGCAGTTTTTTGTTTGAACAAGACCATTTCTAATTGGACCTGTCGTTAATTTAAGGCCCCCATGCTTTCCTCAGTGGTCATTTTGTTACATAGTATCAATTTCAAAGGCCAAAGTCTGGTGGTGTCCCCGTATCTTGTAACATTCTCTACCTCCTGTGAAAATGTTTTCCTCTTTCTGCCATTTGTCCGCGTTTCTTTATCCTCTGTGAAAATTTGTTTCCTTTTTCTCCATATTCTGTGGCTTTTCCTTATCTTTTGTAAATGGATGCCTTCCTCTCCCCTTACCCTGTGGCAGCTTTTTGTTTTTCTCTGTGAATGTATGCCTTTTGGCCACTCAGGTCCTCACCTATGCCTTCCTCCCCATGGGCCCTCTTTATGACTAAAACTCCCTAAAACTGCCTATTTTATCCCTAAAACTCCTTTCAGAATCAAGTTCATTCTGGCAGCCCCCGTGGTGGCTGTCCTGAAGTATTGAAAAGAAAGGTAGTTGGCCACAATAGTCCAGCAGAAAACTTTACTGGGTTAGGTTTTGAGTATTTCTTGCTGCTCTTGGTTAATCAGTGACTGGAGTTTTGGTCCAGAAGGTCTCCAAGGGGAATAACAGCATCATTAACTCTAATCCAGGTCAAAATGAAGGGCTGGGAAAATTAAAATATTTTTATGTGAGGCTATTGAAGCATATGTGTCTGTATGAGGAAAATGTAATGTCTTCATTGATAACTTTCCAATGGATAACCTGTGTATTACATCCCAAACTCATTATAAAGAGGGGTATATTCTTTTAAATATGTCCTGTAAGAAGTCACTAAGGTTCTAGCATTCAAAATAATATTTGGCCTTTCATGTACCCTGCAAAATCCCCAATACATTGTTGCAGAAGACCAAAGAAAAACCAAGAAACACTTTTAAAGAAGAGGAGGGCCACTGTGTAATACACTGGCGGACTCAGGGAAAAGCTTTCCAAATCTGAGTAAAGAAACATACATAGGGCTTTCCTTTATATCTCCCTGTGGTCATTGTCCCGCAAATAAGGATTATGCTTCCGGTCCTTTTCCCGGGCTTTGCAAGAGGGCCCACAGGTGTTGGGGGTCTCCAGGCCATATCTAATGGTTTGGCGTGGCACCAGCGATAATAACCCTCCCTCCCGGGAAGTGCACTGTTTACAGTTTGATGGCTTCTGTAAAAGTTCTTCAAGACCTGTATCTGGGAAGGAGGCAGTGACTTAATTATAGGTTATCAAGAATGTACACTGAGCTTGCTGGCATGGATTCAGATGACTAGCCCCCAAATATCAGGGTTACATTGGAATTAGCCCTTTTTAACCTTCTCAACATAACATAGCAGTTAGGGTGAGGAACAATTGGCCTGTGGGCTGTATAAGGCCTGAGAAATCATTTGGTCTAGCCCTGCCAAGGCATTAGAGGTGAGTTAATTAAATGTTTGACAAAGTATAACAGGATAATTTTTAAGTTGATAAATTTGTATGGTCCACGAATGATGTTATAAATATCCAAATGACACTTGGCAGAAAAAGATTTCCTACCTCTGAATTACAGCTCTGAGGCACTATTTTTATGAATTATATAATGCCTTCCAGCAGAAGTTTTCCTTTTAATTGAAATTGCTAATGGAAATTTATCATGGTAAATTCCTAAGACCAAACATACTGAAACAAAGGGAAAGGAAACAAAACACTGAGAGCACAACTCAAATACTTTCAGCAGAATTTTGCTCAAAATTTTAATCATACCCACTTAGAATAAAGAAGCCCTTTGGTAATATGCACAGGAATGTTTCCTTTCACGTCAGGCTTTTATCCACACTTTTTGTATTGTTTGCATACTTTTGCAGCCTTCCCAACTTCATTCATCAAGCTAATACCCACATGTCCTTCAGTTCTGAGCTACAATAGTATTTCTACAGCACAGCCTTCCCTGGCTTAGGTCTGCCATTATTCTTTCTCATCACACACTGCAACTTTCCACTGTATTAAGTAAGACTCTTCAGGTGATGGACCATGCTAGTCTTGACCATTATGGTGATTCCTGCTTCTAGAACCTTCCAATAAAAGGCTAGCATTGTGAAGATATTAATGCATTGGCCACTAGCAATGAATTCTATTGCCAATCATAGTTCCAGGGTTTGAATTGACTCTCTTGAGCTTAGAGTCTTTCATTTTTCCCAAGAGATATCAAAGCATTATTTTATTCACTTATCTCCTCATATTATTAATTCCTTTCCTATTGTATTTCTTGGGAATTCAGATTTAATGTATTCAGTCAATTGTTATTTCTTACTGTTTTGAGCTTCTCTACATAGAAAAAGCATGGAGTGTGAAGGTTCCCTCACAGAGTGTTAGTAGATGTCCAAGCAAACTTTGACCCACCGGTGTGAAAACATGCTACTGAGTCAGGTGGTTTTTCCTGAGCAGGATGCAAGGGTGATGATTTCTTTCCCAGGTTCTTGTCCAAAAGGATTTAAAGACTGAAGCCATAGACAAAAGGTGGTAGATGAAAAGTTTGGAAATTTATTGAAAACAAACCCCACATAGAGAGGGGTTTCCAAGGGGATGACCCACTAAGCCCCTTTTTCTAAGATTTATAGAGGCTGCAGTTCTTTGTTTCTTGATATTCCCTCCTGATTGGTCACTATAACAGCTTCAAAGCTCAAATCCCACGTGGCACCCACCTCTTTCTTTCCCCCCTCAGTGGTAGAATTCTCTATTATTTGTGGAAAATCTGTTTTTCTCTTTATCCCATTTGTCAGCATTTCTCTACCCCTGTGAAAGTTTCTTTCCTCTTTTTCCTCATACCTGTAGCTTCTCCCTATCTTCTGTGAATAGATGTCTTCCTCTTTCCTTATCCTGTGGCACTTTTTTTTTTCTCTCTCTCTGTGAATATATATGCCTCTTGGCAGTTCCAAGCCCTCACCTTTGCAGTTGTTCCCCATGGTCCTTCAATTCCTAAAATTCCCTAAACCTGCCTATTTTACCCCTAAAACTGCTTTCACTACTCCCCTATCACATGTAAGCATCAAAATAAAGTAGATTTCCTAGTATCAAGGTGGTACATAAACAATTATCTCTGTCATTGGCTGTGTTTCCAATAACTCTTTATGGATGTGTATCCAGTCTTCAAGGCAACTTTTTTTGTTTGTTTGAGGGAAGATGTCCAGGGGCTCAGGGAGCTGCGACACAAAGTGTTGCTGTATTTCCTTGCAGGTGCTCTCACCTTCCCTACCACAGCATGGAGGACTGGGTCTGGCCAGACTTACTGACAAGAATATGGATTTAAAATACATTAATGTGTATCATTTTATACAATTCAACCTGCTTCCAGCTTTAAATCCAAAGACATATAATGAGAACACACAGAGATGACAAAAAAGAAATAAACATCAACAACAATCAGCAAATATGTTCTGCTAATACCCTGGAGGGAAGCTTTATAAAGACCTGAGTGAAATGATCTCACATTTAGGTGACGATGGCCTTCTATTCATTTTAATTATTATTATTTCTTTTTTTGGTTTATGATTAGATTCATTATAGCAAAGTCTACAAGAAACAAATATTAAATTCCAGAAAAAGGAAAATACTGTTCATTTCTGTGATTTAAAATATAAATCTGAAGGCAAGCTGTCAGCACACTGTTGTCACTGCTGTCAGCTCACCAGCACTCAAACCTCATGGAACTACTGCTATTAAAAATAATTATCTGTTCATGGAGTGTAGCATCCAAACAAATTATAGTCCCTTTGGTGCAATGAGTGAACAGATTCTAGAATCATTCATTATCTTGACCCTTTTAAGCCTTGAACAGCAGTGAGCTACTTGCATTGTGATATATATTATGTCAGTATATTTAGGACAAGAGTGTTCTAAATCCTTATGTATGATGCCTTGTTCACATCCTTTCAGCTAATTATATGAATGTATGAACAATCTTCTGGAAATGTTACAGCTAAGCCCCCAAATAATATACTGATCAAAGAATAAAACAAACACGAAGTGCTTTTTTTATGTAAGAAAGAGAGATGATTAACATTTAATATTCACAAAAGTGTTTTCTATTACATGATTATAGCAATGTTTAAACATAATATAAATGGCCTGATATATTTTTAAACTTGTGTGTGCATATCTTATACTAGAGGCCCGGAATATGGATTTGTGCAGGGGCGGGTGGAGGGTCCCTTAGCCCGGCCTGTGCCCTCTCGCAGTCTGGGACTCCTTGGGGGATGTCAGACATCCCTCTTGCATTCCAGGGCCCTTGCAATCCAGGACTCCTCACTCCTTACTGCCTGTCTGGAATGGAGGTAGGAGAGGCTCCCACCACCACCGCTGTACTTGTCAGCGGTGAGCCCGGCTTCTGGCTGAACAGCTCTCCCCCTGTGAGAGCACACTGACCACAGGGGGAAGCTCCTGCACCTGCCCCCTGGTGGTCACTGTGCATCATAGAGACTGGTTGTTTCACAGTTTGATCGATTTGTATATTAGGGTTTTATTATATAGGATTATCCTGAGTTTACTTGTTGTTAAATGATTTCTGAACCCCTTTAACCATGATTGATAAGATGTCAATAGAAAGTAAACTACATTATTGCAAGGCAGTGCCAATTGGTTCAAATCATCAAATGTTCGATCCACTTTATAACAGTAGAAAAACAAAAAAACATGAATTATCAAAAGCTCAATAATCATATCAAATATATATCTTGATCATTTTCCTGGGGAGTACAGACTGACATATGATTAGCCACTTCCTCATATCATGTTCAATCAAAGAGTTTAATTAATTTATTTTTGCAGAAATTGACATTACAGAGAGGCCTAACACCTTAGTTCTTCAGTGTCAATCACACCCCACTGACAACCAAAAAATTAAAAATAAATCAGCACACAGTATAATTTGTTGTCAAATAACAAAGTAAAACAGGCCTAGGGAAATTGTGGGCACAGTCTGAGAAAGCACAGAAATGTTCAGAATAAGTCCAAACTATTACCTATTGCTAGAAATTGAGAGTAGTCCTTTTACACTGGTTCTTATTACTCAGAAGCAGGATCCTGTTTTAATGAAAACTGGTCTGTGCCATTTCAGATATTTACAGCGAATGTCATTAAAAGTGTATATTCATATAAAATAGCTATGTTTAATATCTTGGATGATCAATCTGGTAAGTTTGGAGAAAGAATTGATGTTAAATTAATTTCAAGGACATAATTAAAATTTTTCTAGTTAATAGGATAAAAACATAATTGAATTTTTTGTCAAGATTTCTGAATTTTCCTTTTTTAAAATTCTGCCTGTGCTAAGATTAAGTCTTTGTTTATTACTTGGTGTTAAATGGCCTTTAAAAAAGAATAACAACGGATAGTGATATTTAGTTTGTAAAAACTTAGTTATGTTTAGCATCAACTATATGTGAATAATTCCCAAGACAAAAGGAGTACAACAATGAAGATATCAGATTTGATTTCTTCATTCATGAAACTTGTGTTTTAGAGTAAGAAACATATTATCAAATAATCACTCATGCACACACATGCACGTACTACATTGCTCTATGAAAGACAAGTAGATGGTGCTATCAGAACATGAAATAAAGGGGACCTACCTCTCTGAGCAGGGCTAGGGTAATGCCTAGGAAGAAGTGGTATTTAAACTGGACTCTGGGGCATGTGGCAAAAGGAAGGAAGAGCGTTTTTATGTGGAGGGTTCACTATGTGCACCGATTTTGAGCAGAAGTGAAGAGGAAAAAAGAAGGGTATGGATCAACATGGTCTGGGAGGACTACTGGAAGCCATATAAAATATTTGCAATTTTATCTTTAGAGCAACAGATACCAGTGATCAGGAGAGTCAACTGACAAATTCGCACTTTTAATAAGAAGTATCTTACTTGGAAAAATAAAAAGTTATAAAAATCTATGCTTACACTCCATATTTTCTCCTCCCAGAAATCTCATTCCACATCTGTTCAATTCAAAAGTTTTGCACTGTATTCTAGTTTCACAGTGAGTTTTCAGAAACAAAAATTCAGTCATCAAGGTCATCGCTTTAATGATCTGCACAGGTATAAACATTCATTCATAATAGAAAGGTCTCAATGAGGACCTGGTGCTCTCTGTAGGTCATGTAGATCAGAAAAGCCAATTTTTGAATGATGTTCCCTAGGGATAGTTTGGTGGTAGCAGAGACAGTGGAGCAACTTACAGTGTTTAAATACATTGGTGTTACAACAAATAAAAGATGAAGAGGGTTTGCTTGGCTTTTGCACTTGATGCATGACCATCACTAGATACCAGGTGAGCAATTTTGACCCAACTGGCAAGCAGGGAACAATACAATCTCAAGAAAGATTTCTGAACTTAAAAATCAAAGGAATCTGGCCTTGTCAGAGCATGCTGATGGGTGACATTGAAGAAAACCAGGCTTTTTTGATGAGTCAGGGTAAGAATATCAGTAGCTCCTCTTGTACCTATAAACCTACTCTGCCCTTGGTACGTAAGTACATTATGATTTTTCTGGCAGTAGTGTTTATCTCTCACTTCTCAAACATGGTTCTCTCCCAACTTTCCTCTATATTTATTTTTTCTCCCCTTCATTCCTCTGATTATTACCCTTCTCTCATTTTCCTTTCCCTCTCTTCCTTATCTCTCTTTTAAATTTAATTTCCCCATCTCTCCACCCCATTATTATTTTAATATTTTCCTTTTTAAAAAATTTACCATAATGTGAAAGATAGTGAGTGCTTTAAAATATTTGCTATATTTATTAAAACATTTTATAATATCTATACATTATTTATAATTTAAAATTATACAACCACATAATTAACATCAATTACAAATTGATGTATTTGAGTAAAATTTATGATTTTTATAAGTTAGGGGTCCTCAATAGAAAATAAAACACAAAGATCCTTTTCTGAAACAGAGTGCTATTCTGCTGAAATGTAAAGAACAGGAGATGTTCTTTGATGCCATATTACGATAGCAAAAACTTGGATTAACACTGTCTTCTATTTAGAGTGGATATATTAATCATTATCTAGGTAGTAGGTGAATGGTAATATTGGTTGATGAATCCTTAGAAGAAACAAGTTAACCAAGGGTTATTGGAAAATTACACTGATTATATTAATAGCAGCACATATCTAAAAAAGTGTTGGTTTTAGGGTTTTGCGTGGGTTATCCTCATTAAATCCTCACAATGATCTTATGAGAGAGGAACTGGCATGTTATAATTTTGCAAGCTGTGAAACTGAAGTTTGAAAAGGTCTAATGCATTGCCTTAAGTTCTGAATAGACAGCTGGAGTACTGAGATTTAAATCCAGGAGGTCTTATTCCAGAGCTAGGATCAAACCACTTTGCTAATTTGGCTCAATTGCCTCTTACTGTTTCTACATCTGTAGTGCTGCATCAACTCTGCAAAATATGATTTTTAGTAATTTGAAGATTAAAAATTCTCTATTTATAATTTACATGACAGTTTCCTTGAATAGTTATGATATTTATTCATAAACAATGATTCTCTACTTCACTTAATTTTTAAGCAATAAACAATGTCTTTACACATTGGTATAAAGATTATTAAACATAGCCTGGCAGGTGTGGGTCAGTGGTGGAGTGTCCACAGACCTATTCACCAAGAGGTCACTGGTTCAATTCCTGGTCAAAGTACATTCTCGGTTTGTGGGCTTGATCCCCAGTAAGGGGCATGCAAGAGACAATTGATGTTTCTCATCCATGTTTCTCTCTCTCTCTCAAACTCAATGAAAACATATCTTTAAAAAAAATGCCAAACATAAAATTCTAGCCAAAAAGATCTTTTTAAAAATGTAATAAGTAATTTGAGAATAAATACTGAAAAGAAAGTAACATTCAGATTTGATCTTGTATCATCACATTTCCTTGGAATTTTCTAAAACATGTAAAGCGATTATAAGTCTTTTTCATATATACTTATAGTAAGAAAAAACATGTATTTGTAGCAAGTAGAATTTGCTCTTGGTAATGTATTTGCTTTTTTATTTTTATTTAATTAGCCTGCTCTTAACATAGCTTATGCTGGTAGTTTGCATGATTGGCAAATTGTCAGGAGTGAGTCAGTTCTCATTTAGAATTTGCCAAATCATCTAAACTGGCAGTGGAATATTAGACTTTCTAAAAGCTTCAATGCCTTGAGTATTGGCTGCTGTCCAATGTTCTTACAGAGGGTTGAATTAGAATAGCTAATATGTCTGAAAAGAGACATATGCTCTGTTGCAGGGAAATCTGCAGGCTCCAGAAAGTAGTGGTTCTTTGAACTCTTCCCCCTTATCAGCAAGATGCTGGCCAGGAGTGGCTCTTACTGCTAAAAAATGGTGAACTTTCACTTTGCCATTTTATTTCAAATTCTACTACATTACTAGGTAACTTTTATTTTGTGGGTTTCTGCACATCTACCATAATGTGGAAGAAGCATCAAGAGATAAAGGAAAATTATTAAATTTGTGGCAAGAATACTTGTATTCAAATCCTATTTTGGGAATTTACTAACATCAATGAGCTAATTATATAATTCTCCCTCTGATTCTCAGTCACCACATTTGTAACATAGGACTTGGAGGCAGAGCATCAGAGCAAAAAAGAAATGAAATATGCCTCATTATAAATCCCTCCAATCACTTGAAAAAGAAATACCTGAAATATATAATATAAAATAAACACATAAGACATCAGAATAATAATTGGACAACTCATCTTACAAAAATAGAATGGTTTCTAGAATAAAGACCCAATTGAAATATTAAATAATCTACGGAAGTAATGTGTCATCAGAAAGGGATGTGGATGGGTATAGAATAAGAGAAAAGTGGGAGGGGAGGGAAATCACAGAGGCACACTTGTACATTTTGATAGGTGGGTGGGAATAATAATTTAAAATAAATGAATCATCCTCTATTTTCTACTCCAAGTATATGGCTTGAAAGAAGCAATTCGAGCATGAAATAAAGAGTTTCTAAGTAACTCTGCCCCATATCCAACAAAAGTTGCTCTGAAATGCTATTGTAGAAATTCTAGCATCTACCAAATTTTGGACTCTGTAAACTTGCCTGTCTAAAAAGAAAGTGGTAACAGGCCAGTATGAGAGCTTGTTTTTTTTTGTCTCATTTTAAATTATTGTTGAAAAATCTGGATTTAGTTATCAATCTGCAGTTACTAAGTTAGCTTCAGTCAACATCTTGAAGCCCACTGATTTATTATTAAAGTGTTAGAAAAACGATAATATCAGTCACATAGTATATGCTTTATAAATGTTGAGTGAAAAGTGAGTTAATCAAATTTATTTAGTTTCAGTTGTACAATTCTATATGACATTATCTGTATATTGTATTGTATGCTTACCACCCCAAGTCTAGTCTCCTTCTGTCACCATATATCTGATATCCTTTACCCTCTTTATCTCCCCCACACACACCCCAAGAAGGGGATTGTTTTGAAATCAACTTACAATGAAAAATGAGTGACTCTTTTAGCATAATAATTTATAATAATTTTATAAGAAAAAGTCATCTTACACAGAGTAAAACAGATTCTGTAGTTATTGAACTTAGAACCAGGCTAGTAAATGTGGCCATTGACACTTTTCCTTACCTCTTGGGTCTCCAAAAAAATTGGAAACCATGAAGCAGTAGTGGGGAGCCAAAGGCAGAGGAACCCTTGGGTCAGAGGTGAAGAGGGGAATGTTCACCAGAATGACAACTTTGTGATGATGCTGGAGAGTGCAGATCGCTGTTGTGAGGAATAATTATGTTACTAAAAAATGTTTTGTTTTGTTTTAATGATAAGTTTGGTATAGACACAAAATAACATTGCAGAGGGGCAATGAAAGTAGAAAGATTTATTAAACTTACAGGTCCTAGAAGAGCAATATGTGGCACACCATGCAGGGGATCACACAGGAGAAAGTTGAAGGGATTTGGAGAGAATAAGGATCCATGGGCAAGTACCTTTATGAGGGGTCAGGGTGGAGCACTGGGGAAAAGATGTGGAGGACGTCACTGGTGTGTTGGAATGTCCCTAGGTCACAAACAGGGTGGGACAGAATGGCAAGGACAAGACTTATCACAGTGGTGCACTTATTCCCCTGGATGGGCTACTCACAGCCTATTTGCAGGGTTGTTAAAAACCAACTATACAGATCACACAGCTAGATTCCCTAGACCTTATTCTCAATTACCAGTGTATTCTCTGTGCCTATGAGGATCATATGAGATCATAATTTCCTAGCCAAAGTAGATCTATACAGGTTAAAACAGGACATTTGAACTTGAAGAGCAGAATGTTCTGCATACAGCTCAGATCACCAAGCTTGAAGGATAAAGTATAGGATTTGTTTGTTTTCATAATGGACAAAGCTGACCATCTCCTGCTATTAAATAAATTGTAAGAATTACATTTTTGAACAAAATAAAAGTTATCCATTTGCATATAAGCCTAACTAATGGACACAGACAACAGGAGGATGAGGGCATGAATGGGTGGGCTAAGGGAGGTAATGGAGGAATAAGGACACATATGTAATACCTTAATCAATAAATAAATTTAAAAAGTAAATTAATTTTAAAAATATCCATTTGTAATCCTTTCAACAATAAAGATAACATTTAAAAATATGTTGATTTTATTTTCTATATAGGGAAATAAAACTTTGAACCTGGTGAGGATAATTGAGATCTAGCATAAAACCACTTCTCCATCTCCTCATTTTGCAAATGAGGAAAATTGAAGCTCAAAGGTAGGAGCTATGATTTGCAGATATTATAGTAGATAGTTACAAGATCAGGTCTAGAAGGAAAAATTTTTAGGTGACTTTGTCATGCCACCTGTGAATCATGTCTCTTGATTATTTATGTAATTTGAAAAAAATAAGGTGATAGTGAATTCTTTCATCTAAAATATTCTTTATTTGTTTAATATAAGATGTATATAAATCTATGATTAAGTTAGACACTAAAGACAGAACCTGTATTTTTCCCCAAGAAATAATAAAATGTGCCTACAGATAAACTCTGCCTACAGATAAAATAGCCGTAGCAATAAAAACTGTCTTTAATGTCTTAGAGTCCTGAATTGGGACATATAGGACCTCAAACTTGAGAGAATTTTTTTAAAATGTTTTTATTCTTTTAAAAAATATTTTATTACTATGGAAGAAATAGACTTAGAGACATATTCAAGATAATTAAAAAGAGAATGGAATTATGTCTGCATACTACTTTAGTCCTCATATAGGCTTAAATTAAAAAACTTTATGTAAAAATACAGATAAGGAATGAGCCAAAGGTGAAAAAAGATGAGTTATGTTACATCCCAAAAATAGCAGTTTCTGGAATTCAAATTCACATATCTGGGCTCCAGAGATTGCACTCTCAGGTTCTCTATTCTTCTGAGGCACAAGTGGTCAAATGTTTAAAATGTTAAGGCTAATTTAGGTGACATTCTTAAATCATCTGGATTTTATTCTAATTTTGTATTCCTTCATTGCCAATGCCTTGTTCCGATTAACATGTGGTTGAACCACAAATCTGTCTTCTTGCTTACTCTGAAGTCCTTATTTTATTGACTCTTCTCCTCTAAAACTAATTCCTGGGACTCAGCCTTTGTCTTCTGTAGACATAGTAGATTGGCATCTGCTATACATGAATATATACTATTTCCATAATCAGCTATCTATTTAGAATCCCATATATCACACTCCTAAATTCTCCACCTTTTTTCTCTATATCCTTGTGATCGATCTGTTGTGGTATCTCAACCTTCTTCTATCTATGTCCTTCCTACCAAACATGTACTGGGAGAATTTTTACTTTAGACTTTCCTAATTTCCTTGGATACTGGCACATACTTGTCTGGTTGTCCACTGTAGCCTGAATCCACCCTGAGGTCTCATGGATGTCATCTGCCCTGTAGTGTTCATTATTGATCCATATCTTGTCTACCTAGTTAGTTTTGCTATGTAATAATATCCTCTTTTATTAATTTTGATTTCAGGAAATAGTAGAAAATATATGCAGGAAGTTGAATGGTAAAACATATGCCAAAAGTGGATCTACTATATGCACTTTTAAAGAAGTGAAAGATAATGCTGTGTAGTCAGATGAAATACTGAAAGAGAATAGCCAAGTAGAACAATTAAGAGAACCAAAAACCTGCAATGCCATGTCAAAATATGCTCCTCTGAGAAATAAGCCAAACACAATCTAAAGAGATAAGGAAACTCAATTCTTCACAATTTCAAGTGATAGCTATAATTTGTTGTACTTAATGTGTCAAAGATAAATCTCTAAGGGTAACATGACCAGAAGTGAGCTCAGGAGCACTTAAAGCAACCTGCATTTCTAGGTTGATTCAAGGAGCTTTTAAAAATACTGATGGTTGGGCCTCTCTTCCAAAGATCCTGATTTAATTGATTTGAGATGGGACACAGACATTGGTATTAATTTTTAAAAGCTTCTCAGGTAATTGTATTACACAATTAGAGTTGAGAACATGCAATGAGCCCTTGGTAAAATTATTGAAAAAGTCCACTGTGTTTCTTTCCACAACCCGTCCACATGTTCTTCTCTAAGCATGTAACAATATGCCTGCTGGTGACTAGTTGCTCCAGGACCCCTGACCTCAGTCCTTCCGGTGTCTGGCCACTTTTCAATCTGAGCCTTTCTCCTGTGATAAAATTGCATATCTGCTTCTATAAGTGGCAAGAAAACTGCTTGCTGAACCAAGCTGTCTAAGGTGTTTATAAATCATCGTAATTTAACATGATTAATAGCATTATAGCACATTCTTCTTTTCACCCCAAATGAAAAGTCTCTTTGTTGGAATTGAGCATATTCACAGACAGGATTGATTATACAGTTTCTTCTCCACCTGTTCAAAAATCTGTCTCTGAAAACTGAGTTTATTTTCCTCAAAGAGCTTAGTTGTGTCTACCGGTATTAATAATTGTGGCAAAAGAAGCCATATTTCCTATGCTGTTAGACTTCTGTGGCTACATTTACTAGGAAGGAATGAAAAAACAGTAATAACAAAACAATTCAACTACAATTTTGAAAAATACTGAATAGAAATACACTTAAGCTTCCTTTGGTTAAAAAATGAAATATTTGTAATTTTTAGGACATTAAATGAATTTTAAAGTATGTGTCACCAGACAAAAGGCTTGTTTTTGAGACCCTAAGTATTAATATTTTAGATATTATTTAATTCTGATTACACTTGAGAACCTAACAAAACTAATTAGCTTGGAAGTCAATAAAGTATCTATGTTAACACTCAGTACTATTAAAACATTTAGGAGAAAATAAAACCTGAAGGGAGGTTGTTTGCTGTTTGTTTGTTGGCTTGCTTGATTTTAAGCAAATCTAATTACTTTTCACAAAGTGTTGTTGGTCTTAGGATAAATCTGAGTGTGTGTTTGTCTATGGTTGTGGGGAAAGATACCCTTTTAAAAGTATGAATTATTTCAACACTGATCTCATAAGAGGTAATTATATTATTGATATTACTAGAGGCCTGGTGCATGAAATTCATGCATGAGTGTGGGGGGGAGAGGAGGATTCCTCAGCCCAGCCTGCACCCTCTCTAATCTGGGATCCCTCTCACAATCCAGGACTGCTGGCTCCCAAATGCTCACTTGCTTGCCTACCTTATTGGCCCTAACCATTTCTGCCTGTCAGCCTGATCACCCCCTAACCACTCCCCTGTCAGCCTGATTGATGCTTAACTTCTCCCCTGCCCTAACTGCCCTCCCCTGCTGTCCTAGTCCCCTCCAACTGCCCTCCCCTGCCAGCCTGTTCACCCCTAACTGTCCTCCCCTGCTAGTCCGTTTGCCCCTAACTGTCCTACCCTGCAGGCCTGGTAACCCCCAACTACCCTCCTCTGCTGACCTGGTAACTCCAAACTGCCCTCCCCTGCAGGCCTGGTCTTCCCCAATTGCCCTCCTCTGCTGGCCTGATCACCCACAACTGCCCTCTGCTGAAGGCCTGGGTTCCCCCATCCCAACTGCCCTTCTCTGCTGGCCCAGCCGACCCCTAACTGCCATCCCCTGCAAACCTTGCCCCCCCCCCCCCCACAGCTGTCTTCCCCTGCAAGCCTGGTTCCTCCTAACTGCTCTCCTCTGCTGGCCTGATTGCCCACAACTGTCCTCCCCAGCCAGCCATCTTGTAGTGGCCATCTTTTGTCCACATGGGGACAGTCATCTTTGATCACATGGGGGTGGCCATCTTGTGTGTTGGAGTGATGGTCAATTTGCATGTTTCTCTTTTATTAGATAGGATATTGTCTCACATCCTATCTAATAAAAGAGCAATATACAAATTGACTGTACCACTACTATACCCACAAACCACATCCACCAGCCAATCAGGAGTGAGTATGCAAATTAGCCCAAACAAGATGGCAGCAGCCATGAACCTGAAGCAAGCAGGAGGTTTGCATTGCCCCTGGAGATGGAGGAAACCAAGCTTCCTCGGCCCTGGCCGGCCCTGGCCTCCGCTCAAGGCTACAAACTTTCAATTATAGAAGATAAATAAATCTCAGCCACCCGCTTTCAGCCTGTGCTTGGGTTGCTGGGGTATGTGGCCAGCCTACAAACCACCACAGGCCCCTCACCCAGGCTCCCCCATGCCCCAAGGAAATACCTACCCTGATCAGGGACACCCTTTAGGGTAAACCAGCCAGCCCCCACCCGTGCACCAGGCCTCTATTCTATCTAATAAAAGAGTAATATAAAAATTGACTGTCACTCCAACACACAAGATGGCTGCCCCGATGTGGTCAAAGATAGCTGGCCCCATGTGGACACAAAATAGCTGCCACAAGATGACCAGCAGGGGAGGTCACTTGGGAGGGACCAGGCCTGCAAGGGAAGAATAGTTGGGGAGACTAGGCCTGCAGGAAAGGGCAATTGAGGGGGAACCAGACCAGCAGAGGAAAGCAGTTAGGGGCGATAAGGCTAGTAGGGGAGGGCAGTTGAGGGGGGACCAGGCTTGCAGGGGAGGGCAGTTAAAGATGAACAGGCCTGCAGGGGAGGGCAGTTAGGGGTAATCGGGATGGCAGGGGAGCAGTTAAGCATCAATCAGGATGGCAGGGGAATGGTTGGGGGTGATTAGGCTGGCAGGCAGAAGCAGTTAGGAGCAATCAGGAAGGCAGGCAAGCAGTTGGAAACCAGCATTCCTGGATTGTGAGAGGAATATCTGACTGTCTGTTTAGGCCCTATTGGGATCAGGCCTGTACAGGCAGTCCAACATCTCTCAAGGGGTCCTAGATTGGAGAGGGAGCAGGCTAGGCTGAGGGATACAACCCCCCACCCCCCGCATGGATTTCGGACACTGGGGCTCTAGTTTTAAAAATAAACATTTAACTAGGAAATTTAAATCTAGGCAAATATAACTATTAAGAATAGGTGCTTTAAGACTGACAGATGCTCTGCAGTTCAATGGAAAAATGCAAAGATCTGGCAATCCAAAGTTTTGACATAAGCTGGTTGTATGACTTTTAGCAAAATGACCTCTCTGTATTCTATTGCTTCAAAAGTGGAAGAAATCATGTGTTAAAAATTTAAAGCCTCTAGGAAATAAAAAAAAATAAATAAAAATGTTTTGAAAATTTTATAGCATTTTTGTTAAACAGAAACCCAAAACTGAAATGACAATATATGTAGAAAATTGTTTTATAGTCAGCTTAAGCAATAATCAGAGATCATAGTCTTTTTTTATAATTAAATAAAAATTTAAAAATAACCAAATTATTTCAATTCAAGATTAAGAAAATCTTAGCAAAATCAGTAATATACAGATTCATTTAGCCCTGGCCAGTTTTTCTCAGTGGTTAGAGCATCAGCTCTCGAACTGAAGGGTCCCAGGTTCAATTCCTGGTCAAGGGCATGTACCTAGGTTGCAAGTTCAATCCCTGGCAACCAGTGGGAGGCAACCAGTTTGATGTGTCTCTTTCACATAAATGTTTCTCTCTCTCTCTCTCTCTCTCTCTCTCTCTCTCTCTTTCTCATTCTTTCTCTCTTCCTTGCCCTCCTCTATTCCCTCCTCCCTCTCTTTCACTGTTCTAAAAATCAATGGGAAAAATATCCTCATGTGAGAATTTAAAAAGAAAAAGAAATTAATCTAAATGTAGAACTCAATAAACAGAATTTAAATATCATATAATAAAATAACTATCTCCCTCCTCTGGTGGAATTAAAGAATTTAAGAATGAATTCTTTCAAGAGTATCATACAGAAAAATCTCTGAAACCTTTTATCAAGGAATAGAGATAAAGTCTTAGCGTTAGGAAGAAGAAAGGAAATATTCACCTAGATATGTAAGAGAGTGGGGAGAGTAGGGACAGTTACAAATGAAACAAAAATAATTTTTGCAAGTGGGGAAAGAATATATGGAATTCATTGTGCTATTTAATTTATTTGATGCATGTTTAAATTTTCTTCTATATAAAAATGCACAACAAAACAATGTACAATCCATGATTTCTGATTCAATGATCAATAATTTGGAGTCAATATCAAATGTGAAAGAAAATATGCTTGAAAAAATAATAAAAAATAGGCCAGTGCAAAACATTGATCTGATAAATGATTTTGATTGTCTTCTTGTGTTCTCTCCTTAAGAGAACAAAAGAATAATTCTTTCATAGAATTAAGAACTTTCCTTCGAGGCATATGTTTTTTCTTAGTTTATTTATTGCAAAATAAAGTTTCTTTTCTCACTACTGAGTCAAAAAATATAATTCACTATCTAAAGAATAGAGCAAGCTCAGAAATAAATATTCATTTCAGAGAAAATATTAGTGATTATGCAAAAGACCAATTATTAATTATTCCTTTGTGAAATAATAAAGTTGAGCAATGAGGTAAACAGACCTACCTAAATATATTGATTTGCTATTTAACAATTTTCCACAGGTTCTTATTAAATGAACAATTTTAAATTTATAAGTTATTTTGATGTTACCTAATATTTAAATTTGTTTATGACTAGTGAGTTAATACTTCCTAAAAAAAAGACTATTTTTTTATTCTTTATTTTTCATCCCTCAAACAAGCTAAAATCAAACTATGAAAATAAAATATCTGGGGATTTATCTATATTTATAAAAGCCCAAGTGACTGGCCAACCAGCTGACTACCTGACCAGCCTATAGCTATGATGTGCACTGACCATCAGGGGGCAGATGCTCAATGCAGAAGCAGAAACCACAGGAATGGAAAGATGGGATAGACTGATAAATCTCAAAGGAAAGGGGGAGGAGAGAGGGTAGGAAGAGATTAACCAAAAATCTTATATGCATACTACAAGCATATATTCCCTTGGTCTGGCCTATGGGAATTGGGCCAAACCTGGCTTTCCAACATCCCCTGAGGGGTCCCATATTGAGAGAGGGCATAGGCCAGGCTGAGGCATGCACTGGGTCTCTAGTATTTATATAAAGATTATGATGTAATGACACATCTTGTCAATATCTCTGAAGGGATTGTCTTGAACATTATCATGACTTAACTAGATGGTATTAATTGCTAAAGTAAGATGAAGAACTATGCATATTTAATAATATCAGACAGGGAAATAATTGCTTCAGTATAAAAACCAACTAAATAAAATTAAAGTTAAATTACATCTCCGATTTAAAAAAATCATCCTGAAATGAAAACAAAATGATGATACACTTTCTACTGGTTGAGATAAATATTTCATTTGTTTGTCTATTTTAGATAAGTGTATTTATGCACACATTTTTATAATTTTAACATATTGAATTATAGCATAAACATCAATATGTTGTCTACTTTATATATCTAAGTTTTAGAGAATGTAAATTTTCTACACTATATATACTACTAGAGGCCTGGTGCACAAAAATTTGTGCACTTGGGGACGGTGTGTTCCCTCTGCCCAACATGCACCCTCTCACAATCCGGGACACCACAGAGGATGTCCACATGCCAATAAGGCCCGCTCCCCAGAGGTTTGAGCCTAAGCTGTCAGTTAGACATCTCTCTGGAAGCCCAGGAGCCCTTGTGGGATGTCCTAAGGGGCAACCTTTTGAGTTTGGTGTGTCAAAATTCACCAAAAATCTGAGCATAACTCGGGTGGTATATCACTTCGAGAAAAAAAAACCTAATTTTGCTATATTTATAGTTTACATAACAAAAATGTATAATATATAACTGTATTTAATAAACCAAAAACTAATTATTTAACTTACTTGCTTAGTGACTTCTTTGTCCATCTGTCAGTCAGTTTATTTTGTTGGTCTTGATATTATTTAATTTGTGTGGGGTGGTGTGAACTAAGATAAGTAAGGGGGGGAATTCTTTAACTAACCTACCTATTAGTGACTTTTTTGTTGCTGATTTTCATTGGCTAAACCTTCAATTGAAGGTTGGTATTTTGTACACTTCAAGCCCAAGCAAGCACTGCTAACTTCATCTGTCACTCTGTGGGTTTTTTTGTTGGTTTTGATATTATTTAACACTGAGAATAAGGTCTCACAAAAGTATGTAGAGAGAAAAATTATGAGTAAAGCCATTGTTATATTTTTCAGGGTGCTAAAAGTGTTTGGTAATTGGTTCCAGGCACTCCAAATTTCCTGTTTGTAGTGGCACTCCTCTTGATTCTTCAAGGGGCACCTTTCAGAGTCTCAAGCTTTGACCTCAAGTTGACAGACACCTGAGCCCAGATACTGTCTTGAAATTCTGCAAGTTGCATCTCCAAATCATCAATTTGCATCCATTGGAAATCATTTAATTCCAAACCACTGTAGACTACTATATCAGGATACTTAATTATTTTTATGGTCTATTCTAGGCTTCTAAATTGATTAAATCTATCACTGAACTGGTCAAATAATGAGTCTAAAACATGCTGGTACTTTATATGCAAGGGATTAATTTCATTTTGTTTAGCTGGACTGGCCTTCTCAAAATACTTTGTTACTTGAGGAGAATACTTATAAGTCTTAGTTTCTACATCTCGCTTGAAAATTTTAAGTTTACTTTCAAAAGCCTTTTTGTATCCAAATATAATGTCAATACTTTTGCCAAAACCTTGTAACTTTAAGTTCAGTTCATTAATATGAACAGAGAGATCTGTAAAAAATATCAGGATGTTGACCCACTTCATCATTGAGCTGAGAAAAGTTTCCCAGATCCTTATCCTCAAGAAACACCTTAATTTCTTCAAAGCACTCCACAAAGCACTCAAGAACTTTGCCTCGGCTCAGCCATATTACATTATTGTACATCAGTAGTCCACTATAGGTGGAATCAACCTCCGGTAAAAGTGCAAAAAATTCTCACTTGTGAAGAGGGCGAGCAGCTATAAATTAACTATTTTTGTAACAACTGACATTAAGTCATTTAAGTCGATGAATACTGCCTTGGCACATAAAACCTATGATGGATAATACAATGAAAAGGCACAATTGGATGGCCAATAGCTTCTGTAAGCAATTTGACAAATCCAACTCCCCCTCCCCCCATGTTTGGTGCCCCATCTGTTGTCACTGACACAACTTTAGAGATATCAATGCTTAGGTCACGGAATGTTTGTATAACAACCTTACATATTTTGCTTCCTGATGTACTTGTTGGCACTGATACTAACTTTATCAACTCTTCTCTCATTGTGATACCATCAGAATATTGACCATTAATGGCCAACTGAGCATGTGATGTGACATCAGTAGTTTCATCAAGAGAGATAAAAAAATATTTACAATTACTTATGTATCTCTTTAATTGATGTTGTACATTTGTGTTTAGTTTCATTATTTGGTCTTTTATGATATCTCTACTAAGTGGTAACTCAGATATTCTCTTAATAATTGCATCTTTATTCTGCATATCATGAAATAGAACTGGTGCACATCTTAGGAGAGTTTCTTTAATAAATTTTCCCTCACTGAGTGCTTTTCCATGCTGAGCTATGGAGTGAGCAATGCTCAAACTTGCAGATGTTAGATCTGTAGAGCTTTTTATAAATTTAATACTGGAATTAGATTGACTCTTATAAAGGTGTATCTGCTTGGAAATGTATTCCTTCTTTTGATCCTCATTCTTTTTCAAGAGCTGGGAATAATTAATTTCAAAGTGTTTATTTATATTCCACATTCTGCTTACTGCTTTTTCAGTACATAGAATGCAAAATGATCTGTCTTTTTTTTTCTATAATGCCATACATCTCAATCCATGTCTCTTGAAATGGTCGACTACTGCTATTACCACTTTCTTTACTTAACCTTGTTTTTTTTTATTTTTTTTGGGTTCTCCATCAGGGGGGCAGTGACAGAAGATAGAATTATAGATAGCCTGTTAGCCCTGCAGGCAATTAGAGGTTAACTAGCCTAACTGACCACAAGATGGCACATGTAACTGTTTTTTAAGAAAGGGCAGGGTTAATAAGTAGAAATAGGGATTAATAAGGATGCACAACAGTGGTGAAATAGAGTCTGCACTATGCAGCAAAATGGCATTCCTTATATAAATTAAGATAGCTTCTGCTATTTCTAATGGCGGGAAATGGCACCCATAGCACAGGTCCTCACCTCTCCCAGCCTCCCCCTCACTTATTTCAGTAATGATGGTCAACATCCCAGAACAGTGGATTGGATGATGGTTGCTGTGGTTATGTGGTTGCTGGTAATGGAGATCACAGGCCCCCAGATATGCGTCCCCCACAGCATTCTGCTGCTTCCTGCTCTGCTGGCTGAAAGTGAGGTCAAAGATCCACTAAAGGCCTAACCGGAAGTCCCAGAACTAGATGCTCTGTGCCGGAGTTCTGTTGTTTTGGCCTACAGACCTCTGGCACAGAGTGTCTACACTACACTACAGCAAATGTTTCATCCTCGGCTACTGCACCTGGCCATGCATTAGCCGAGGATGAAACGTCCTTCTCGGCATGTGGCCCCATGCTCCTCTATGTGCTACCACATGCGGCCGCTTGTCATCGAAAATTGCTATGCATGTCAGTGCTGACAAGCGTCTCATAGGTTCGCCATCATGGTCCTAAGCCATCAGTTGGATCTCCTTAGCACTGCCAAGGAGGCAGGAAAGGCTCACAGTTATCAGTGCAGCTTGTGGCTGAGTGGAGCTTACCCTGTGGGAGTACACTGACCACCAAGGCACAGCTCCTACATTGAGCATCTGCCCCCTGGAGGTCAGTGTGCATCATAGAGACTGGTTGTTCCCAGTTGTTCTGCCGTTAGGGTCAATTTGCATATTACCCTTTTATTATATAGACTAGAGGCCTGGTGCACAAAATTTGTGCACTTGGTGGGGGGGAGGGTCCCTCAGCCAACCAGACAGACTGGGAGTCTCCTCACAGACTGGGAGTCCTCAGGAGATATCCTACTGATGGGGAGCAAGCCTAAGCTACAGTCTGGCCTTCCTCTGTGGGATGTGACTGGTCTAATCAGAGAAAGGCGCCAGCCCCATCACCCCACTGCTACTGTCACTGTCACAGCCACCAAGGTATTTTCATCAACATGGACTCCACTCCCTTCACCAGGAAAAAATAACAACTTTCTTTAGGCATTTTCAAGATGTGTCTTTCATGGGATATGACAATTTTTTTCTTTCTTTCCTTTTTATCTTCACTTGAGGATATATGTTTCCATTGATTATTAGAGAGCTTGGAAGAGAGAGGGAAAGACAAAGAGAAACATCAATGTGAGAGGGAGGGACACTTCGATTGGTTGCCTCCTGCATTAGCCCTGACCTGGGCCCAGGCCAGGAAGGAGCCTGCAACCTAGGTACATCCCCTTGATCAGAATTGAACTTGGACCCTGCAGTTGGCAGGCCAAGGCTCTATCCACTGAGACAAACTGGCTAGGGTAGGATATGACATTTCTTAGCCCCTCCAGTAGAAGACCTTAGTTTTTTCTCCAGGAGTGTGGTGGAAAAACTCTGGATCACCTTCTTGGATTCTTATTACCCAAGTTACTAAGGACACTGTGAGGGGCACCTTGTATGGAGCTTAGCCAATGAGCCTTCAGAAAAGGTGTTTCCTCTGCAGTTCATGTGCAAAGGACACCCTGCATTGTATCTGCAGGGCTTCTGTCCACTGGGCTGAGGGCATGCCCCAAGCCACACTGTGGGGGCCACCAGGGGGCATGCCCCCAGTCCAGTGGTCCCATGTTCTGTCAGCTGGGCTTCTGTCTGCTGGGCTGGGGGCATGCCCCAAGCTGTGCGGTGGCAGCTCTGAGCACGCCCCCAACCCAGTGGCCTGCATTCTGTCTGTTGGACATCTGTCTGCTGTGCAGGTGAGGCTCAGAGCTTGCCCCCAGCCCAGTGCCCACTTTCAGTCAGTTGGTCTTCTGTCCATTGGGCCAGGAGTGTTCCCCTAGCCATGTGACAGCTCAGGGCATACCCCAGCACAACAACTCAGCGTTTTGTTGGCAACACTTCCTCCCTCTGTGGCCTGGGCATGGGACGCTAGCTTTGTCACCAAGATGACGACACCAGGGTCCTGCCCTGGCACTATGGGTGCTGCCATCTTTGTTGTGGAGTGATGGTTAATTTCCATATTACTCTTTTATTAGATAGGATGGTTTCTTTCTCCCTAAAATATTGATGTATTTAAGTTTTTTCTAATTTTCTTGGAAAAACTAATTATATTAAGCCTTACTTCATAAAAGAAAAATCTCTCACTTTCTGTCATTATCAATCTATTCATCATATTTACCCATATATATGAAACTAATTTTTAATCTGATAGAGAGATTAAATACTGGAAGATAAAATATGTATTATTTAAGATAATTCCATTGTTGGTGTTGGTGCTGTTGCATGTACATATATGTTTTGTGTATTATGCATTTATTTGCCCATTCTTTCAATAAGTATTCCTTGAACACTATGTATTATGAACTATGCTGAATGATTTCTATATAGATGTGTGTTCTATAGGCATTTATGCAAGTGTGAACATGAAAATATATACATATACATATACACACACATATATGCCCCTATTTAGTTCTAGAAACACATACATATGTTTCTTGAGGTTTTGGGAATTACTTATCTGAGAATTTATTGTATGGACCATTTGTGAAATTTGTATTTTTCTCATTGAGAAAGAAGTTACATTCGGAAATTCTCTTTGTTCTGCACTCTTCTTATAACAGAGTTTAGTAGAAGTAATTGCTTGATAATATACCTTGATTGAAGTTTTTCACACACATTCAAAAAATCATATTGGGGACAGTTATTATAGGTTGCCTATTTATTTATTTATTCATTTATTTATTTATTTTTTCTTTTTAAAATAATTTTTTATTGTTTAAATAGTAGTACATATGTTTCTTATTGTTCAAATAGTAGTACATATATTTCATTTCCCCCCCCCCATTGACCTCCCCCTGGCCTCTCCTACCCACCAGCAGATGCCCTCACCTGCCTTCCCACCCCGTGTCTTGTATTCAGTGGTTATGCTTATATGCATGCTACAAGACCTTCGTTTGATCTCTTACAGCCCCCGCCTCCAATCCTTGCCTGCCTTCCCACTGTAGTTTGACAGTCTGTTCTATGCTTCTTTGCCTCTGTATCTATTTTCCCTCTGTTTCTTTTCTTTAGAAGAATCTTACATCTGCATCCTAGAAGTAAACATATAAGAACAAAAAACTGTTTGAGTCTCAGTTTCAATGTCCAACAGTTCTGAGTCCCAGTTTCAGTGTCAAATAGTTCCTTGTGTGTACATGTCAGCAATGATATATGGATAGTGGAGAAATGATGGCAATGCAGGTTCCATCCTTTCTGCTTTGGTTCTGGGCAGCCTGGAGCGACACACAGCTGCTGACTGCTAGCATGGCAAGATGTCATCAGCGTCTTCTATCTCTGGACTGTTTTCGTGGTTGGAACAGCTCTGTCAGTTCCTCTTTGTTGCAGGAATCCATATGGTCTTGAAGTTGTTTTCTGAAAATATACAAACATATTCTCGACCAAAAGTTAATAAAGGAATCTTTTCTGTAAATTAGACTTGGGATTCTTTTATTTTTGCCCAAATGATTTTTCTTTGGCTTATTTTGACACTATATGTGTTTTTCACGGGTGTCCTGCTGTTAGCATTAAAATGGAAATTAATTTTCTGAAGTAAGAATTTTCTAGATGTAATTTACTTACAGGATATTTTTCCTTACATGATATTGCCCCACTATCACCCCTCCCTTTTTTTTTAATTAATGGAGGCTTTTGGAAATTTTATATTGCAGTCTTGGTAACTTTAGATTTTAATTTTTGAACAAAAATATGACTTTATTTTCAACTAAATACTTTTCATTCATATGATTAAATTCAATGTAATAAAAACACTTGGTGAATCAGACATTTCACTGTGTTTGGAAACAATGGTAAACAATTTAGATCTATACCTTACAATCTTTCAGGGAAGGCATATTTTAAGATAGTAAGTAAATATTCATTAGGTAAGAGCAATTAGAATATTTTGCAAAAACAAACAAAACCCAGACCAATCAAATAGATTAGGGATGGTCTGCCTAAAAAAAAAAAATAACTGCTTTGGAATGGAAAGAAGAAACACTGTCCTATCTGAAGAGAGCTATGTTTTTGAAGACCTTCAGACTAGATGAGGTCATCAATATTAAAGGAACTGGATAGAACAACTAGATGATTAATGTTGCAAATTTCTGATGGAGTACACAGAAGAAGCAGTAAATTAGGCGAGGACTCAGAACGTGAGTAATAAGTTAAGTTTAAGACAAGCTTGTTCCTAATACTTATAAACACTCCACATAGAGGCTTACTTATTATGTGATTAATAATTAAATATTATGAGTGAAGCTAGCAATATTAGATCATATATGTTCCAGCATCTTATGTTGATAAATACAACTATATTTACAATATAAAAATGTAAACTTGTGTTTCTGAATTACTTGTGTATAATTACTTGTGAAAGTTTTCAAACTGTCAAAGATAGAACTTAATTATTGTACATACCTTTGTGTTCTGTGCATGGACAGCAATATTTTGACATATAGTAAAACAAAGATATGTAACTCCTAAACTATTACATTTATTACATAAAATTATTTTTCTTGCTTTTATTTGAGTGAATTTGTCAAATTCAGTGAATTTGTCAAATGTGAATAATGTCAAAAAACATGAATTGTGTGATACCCATTATTATCACAATATAATATATTACTATTAATGACATTTGCCAATGATACATCAGATAAATGGTTAATCTCCAAAATACATAGGAAACTCATTCAACTTAACAAAAAGAAGATTAACAATCAAATTAAACAATGGGAAAAAGACTTAAATACATATTTCTCCAAAATGGACATACAGAAGACCATGGGGCATATGAAAAAAATGCTCAAAGTCACTAATCATTGAAGAGATGCAAATCAAAAGACAATGAGATATCACCTCATACCTGTCAGAATGGCTATCATCAACAAATAACAAGTGTTGATGAGGTTGTAGAGAAAAGAGAGGACTAATATAAGCTGGAGGAAATAAAGACTGGTGCAGCCACTGTGGAAAACAGTCTGGACTTTCCTCAAGAAATTAAAAATGGAGCTTCCATTTGATTCAGTGATACTACTACTAAGAATATACCCCAAGAAAACAGAAACACCTATCAGAAAAAATATATGCACCCCTATATTCATAGCAGTGCAATTTATAATAGCTAATATTTGTAAATAGCCTGAGTGTACATTAGCAGATGAGTGGATAGAAAAATCCTGGGGTACATTTATACAATGGAATATTATGCGGCAATAAAAAAGAAAGAACTCTTACCATTTGCAACAGCATGGATGGATCTGGAGAGTATTATGCTGAGTGAAATAAGCCAGTCAGAGAAAGATAAGTACCATGTGATCTCACTCATATGTAGAATCTAACAGATCAAATAAACTGGTGATCAGAACTATTTTGAATTTGTATGCATATATGCATAACCTGTGGACACGGACAATGCGGTGGTGAGGGCCTCAGTGTGGGGATAGGAATGGGCTGGAAGAGGTTAATGAGGAAAAAAGGAGGACCTATGTAATACTTTCAAAAATAAAGATAAAAAAAGACATTAAGTAAAATAAGAAAAAAAATTAATGTCATTAATGCCCAATAAGTTCTTTTTTGAATTATAATTTTTAGGTAGCTTCTTAAAATTAGTTTCTTATTATCAAATTTTTCCTTTTAATAATTAGGAAATGTGAAAAAAAATTTACAATAATACTCAGACTCCAAATATACTGAGTTTAAACATTGTAAGAGAATCTCGTACAAAAATTTATAAATATCACAGAAAATATTGCAAAATACTTTAATTTCATTATATAAATTATGATCACATATAAAAATTTTAAGCATCCCTTGAAAGTTATTTTAAATATGAAGAATATGCCTAACACATATAATGCATATAATGACTAGAAATATTTTTATGTAATTAAAGCATTTTCAAAGAATAATATGAATTAACAATTCAATTATTATTATTATTTTTAATATATTTTATTGATTTTTTTACAGAGCAGAAGGGAGAGGGATAGAAAGTTAGAAAGATCGATGAGAGAGAGACATCTCTTGCACGCCCCCTACTGGGGATGTGCCCACAGCCAAGGTACATGCCCTTGCCGAAATCGAACCCGGGACCCTTCAGTCCGCAGTCCGACGCTCTATCCACTGAGCCAAACCGGTCTCGGCAACAATTCAATTATTAAATTGAAATTTAAAAAATGGCAGCATAGTAAGTGGATGCTGCATGGACATGCTCCCAGTAACAAACTGGTATTACAACTAAAATACAGAAAAACTTCCTGAATAATCAACAGAAAACTCGCAGGAGAGAACCCTGACACCTGAGGACCTAAAGCAGAGTCCGAATAGAGACTGGCAAGAGGGTTAGAGGCATGAAGGATTGGCTGCGTGCCCAGAGACAGCAACTGAAGGCCCAGAGAGATATCTCAGCTCTGTGAGGGAGCCACTGAGAACCCTGGGATCCAATCCCCAAGCTGGGCCACCCAGCAGAGAGCACCAAACCTGAGGAAGGTACCCACATAATATTTTTCCTTGAAAAGCAACAGGGCACAGAGTGGCAGCTGAAAATTCAGGCATCCTATTAAAGGGCCAATGCACAAAATTCCTTGTGGAGCCCCCCACCTTGTGCTCTGGCAGAGGGAAGGTAAAGTGGACTGGAGCTGTGAGGGCAGAAGCCAAGACTGGGGACTCAGAAGATAGAGCCCAGAAGGTAGACACCCCAAGTTTCCTGGGCTGAGTCTGAGTCATCTCCTCACGCTGTTGAGAGGATCTTTCCCACATAGTCATTTGCCTTGCCTGGTGAGAAGACAGTTGACACACTCAGTTGGAAAATACCTTGCTCTGAGGCCACTTAAGAGATTAAAAATAACAATTAGCGTCCAGGAGGAAGTAACTGCCCCACCCTGTTGAAAAAAAACTCTCACTACACCTGAGGACAATTGCCTGGGGGGTAATTCAAGTCAGAATCCTATCAGTCTGTAGGCAGAGGCAGTATCTGAAGGCTTTGAGTCTTTGACTGATGTAATTAGTCAGAAACATCCTGCACTAGAGATTGAGAGGTGTAGCGAATCTACCTAATACATAGTCACAAATCCAAATAGAAAAAATGATAAGACAATTATTCATCTCCCACATGCAGCTCTTGTGAATATCTTGAATTTATTCAGAACTATAATCCTATGTAATAAAAGGCTAACATGCAAGTAGACCAATGTCAGAACAACAGAACAACTGTTTGCTATGACATGGGCTGACCACCAGAGGGCGTGAGTGGAACATGGTGGGCATCATCTGCTGTGGGATGGTGGAGCAGGTGAGCAGGGGCACCAGACCAAGGCGAGGTACTTGTCACTGGCATTGGGGTGAGCCTCTGGTGGTTACTGAAAATTCTTTGCTCCTGTGTGCTTCAGTCCCACCCAGCGCTTGCACCTGCTGCCAGCATCGGCCTTGTTCACACCCACTGCAGGTGCCAGATCTGCCACTCACATCTGCTGCTAGCATCTGATGCCATTGCCAATCGCCCCTGAGGGCTTCTCTACCTCCCCTTGCTCCACCTCCTCTTGCACCTAATGCCAGCCCCATTTGTAACCACTGTAGGTGCCCAGTGCTGGTCCTGATCACTAGGCACTATCAATGGGTGCAAGCCGCAGCTGCTGGCCCTGATCATCCCTGAGGACTTCTCCATCTCTTGCTGGTCCTAAAGGGTGATTGGGGCAGCAGCTATCGCTCACACCTGCTGACAACATCAGCCCTGCTGCTGGCACCAGCCCCAATCACTCTGAACATCAGCGGGTGTGAGCAGAACCGGCGCTGTCAGTGCATGGGAGTGGTGGGAGTGGGGCTGTTGTTGATGGGGCTGGGCGGGGGCACAGAAGATGAGCTGAGACCCGCCCCAGTGCCCACTGCATCTTCTCAGCCCACAGTTTCTTTCAAAGTGCACAAATTTGTGCATTGGGCCCCTAGTTAAACTATAAAGAGCCTTGCCTGGGTAATATAGTTAGAGCATTGTTCTAATACATCAAGGTTGCACATACAAGAAGCAACTATTGAATGCATAGATAAATGGAATAGAAAAATCAATGTTTCCCCCCCTTCCTATTTCTTGCTAAAATCAACAAATAAAAATTTTATTTTTTAAAATATATTTTATTGATTTTTTACAGAGAGGAAGGGAGAGGGATAGAAAGTTAGAAACATTGATGAGAGAGAAACATAGATTAGCTGCCTCCTGCACATCCCTTACTGGGGATGTGCCTGCAACCAAGGCACATGTCCTTGACCAGAATCGAACCCAGGACCTTTCAGTCTGCATGCTGATGCTTTATCTACTGAGCCAAACTGGTTTCAGCATAAAAATATTTATAAAGAAAAATAAATAACAGATAGTTGTCACTATTGGCAAACAGTACTTTGTTAAGGGAAAACAACTTGCAATCCTGCTGAGAGAGAAAAAAATATTGACAAGTGAATTTATTTGCTTTTTTTCTACCATTGTTCATTACTTGTTGAAGTAATGTCCATTCAGATATTGCCAGTAGCAAAATCCTCAAACTGGCCTTGCATTTGGCCATAGTCACTTTTATTTCAAGGACACAGGGAGAGTGATATAAGAAACAATTTCCCTGAGGCCTAAACAATGTTAGTCATGAGAATGAATATTGAATATTATGGAAAGTTCTGTGCTGGTGTGGAATGCCAAATCCTGAGTTTCAGAAACACTCATGTGTCCTTTAGTAAGTTTACTTGTAGTATGTTTTTGGTGGATGGGCCCAGAGAAGTGACGCCTCTTACTAGTTCTAAAAGTTGTACTTGTTTAACATGTTAATTTGAAGTCCATTGGAAACATTCAATTAGAATATCCAGGAAGCAGCTAAATGAGCATATGGTTCTGGAACCAAAGAGAATTAGAAATTGTCAGCATGCCAATAGTTATTAAACAAAATTATCTCTTCAGCCAGCAGTCATTTGAAGTTCTCATTACCAAGTTCACTGACCAGAGATTCTCAGAGGGGGGAAGTATAAATTGAATGAGTCACCAGAGCTTAATAGCAAGGTTTTGTTTTGCTGCTGACTGCAGTATTTAGCTCTGTCATTATGAAGACTGCAGTCTAGTATGAGAGGCAGGTATTGCGTATTAAAAGAGGGAACAATAAAATAAAGGTCTAACTTAATTTTGGATCTTTAGGGAAATTCTTTCTGAAAGAATGAATGAGATAGAAACACATTTGAAAAATTAAAAGAACTTATCTAGGTGGAAAGGAGGCAGAAGA
Organism: Antrozous pallidus; assembly: GCA_027563665.1. Classification (NCBI taxonomy): domain Eukaryota; kingdom Metazoa; phylum Chordata; class Mammalia; order Chiroptera; family Vespertilionidae; genus Antrozous; species Antrozous pallidus. Next base: position 92,420,031 of record CM050514.1, read on the forward strand.
CATTTAAAATGGCATGAAGCTTGGTCATTCAAGGGATAGAAAACAGACATGAATAGAATATAAAGATTAAAGTGATAAGCTGGTGTTACATTAAGTATCTTGTAAGTCCTAGTAGAGATTTTAGAAAATATATTATTATAGGCAATCAGATGTTACCAAAGAATATTGGTGGGGAGTAAATTATTATATTTGAGTTTTAAACACTTTTACTTGGTTCCTATATTGAAGGGTGGTAAGAGTGAAGAATTCCTAGAACAAGTTAGAATGCCATTGAAGTCAAGAGAATATCAAGTTTTAGATGAAGATGTTGATAGTAAAAATAAACACAAGAGATCAGAGTAAAGAAATTATTTAGGAAATAGAATCGATAAGACCTGATGAGTGGTTAAGAGGGAGATATGGTACCTGGTGTCCTGGCCCAAGCTGTTGTGTGGATGGGGCACGTTATCTCGTAATTTACTAAGTAAGAGAGCCTGAACAAGAAGGAAGATAGCTGGTTTAGATGTGTTTTGGTAAATTGAGTTGCCTCTGTCAGATCTAAGTGGAGATCTCAGAAGGCAATTATACATGTGTTCTGGAAATCAAAAAAGGATCTTGACTAAAGATATAAATTTACTGATCAAGAGAATAAAATTTGTTTAAGGGGGGATATGATGCCTGGTCAATTCTCAGCTTAGTTTCTATTATGTTCGATGCTTGTTTTACTACATAGTTACAAAAGTGCTGGAATAGCATCATATTTTACCTAGTTCTCAAATATATAGCTGATCTATACATTTCTGATTTAATATGTTTCATTTTTGCTAATGGTACACATAAAAGATCCCCAAAATATGGTGTTATATCCTGAATGCCTTTTAAGGATACTTAATAGTTTAACCAAACATTTTACAACAATTTCCTCCTAATTAGCACTAGCTATTATATACTGGAAAATAAATCAAATGGTTTAATTAAAAGACATGTAACAGTTAAAATTGGTTGATTTTCATTTTCTAGAAAATTAATGTTATTTAATATTTCATTTACTTGAAAAAATGGACTAAAATGATACTCTACTTAGAAGGGTGAAATAATAAGACATAATACATTCATGAAACAATTAGGTGACATTTAGTGCTCAAAATGTAATGATTTGTTAAATGTCTTTTTCTTAGAAAATTCTTTGTTATTTTTCTCTATTATTCAAAAGCTAGTTATTTTGTATTTAATAAGAAGAAAAAGAATCACATTGTTATAAGACTCAATGCTGTTATTATCTACTTTAAATTTCAACCAAACTAGCTGAACAACATTAAAAATAAATTCCCAGCATGCAATTACCATAGGTGGATATTGTGCTGTCAACAAAAAATAATGGGTGAATGGCAGGTGAAAAGCACAGTTGATGAGATACTATTTGTAACCAAGAACATGGTTCCCAATAAACCAAACTGTATAATTAAGACAACAGAAATATGCGCATTGAGAGACAGGCTTAACATGTTATATTCATAACATGGGCATGGATGTTTTTTGTTCTATCGTGCCTTTGCTAAAAAAATTAAACTGCTTCAATTCTCAATATTCTTGTATCTTTTTTTGTTCTTTTTTTTTCAAGTTTCATCTTTAAAAAAAAATTCTTTAGTGTTTAAAGTATTACATATGGAGAGAACAAAGATGGCAGCATAGGTAAACACCTTTCTTGCTGCCATACACACCAATTTCAAAACTACAACTTAACAAAAGAACAAACACCATCCAGAATCACCGGAAAGCTGGCTGAGTGAAAAGTCCACAAATAAAAGTGAAGATAAGACACTGTGGCTCGGAGGAGCAGCGGCGGACAACGTTGAAGATACGAGCAGAGTCAGAGGTTTGGAGGAGTGCACGCACCAGGGGATAGGGCAGGTGGCTGAAAACTGGCCAGTTTTCTTGAATGGGGGAGACAAAGACATCCCACTAGACTGATTCTCCAGCTCTGGGCGAAGTCCAGGGAACCCACTATCATACGGGGTAAACACTGGACAGTGGAAGGGCACGCCGAAGCTTGGGTGCTGCAGTGGTCTGCCGGCTTGTGGAGAAGGTGAGCTTGTGCGGAGTGCGAATGAGCTTGGGAACAGCACAACTGCGTGACCGCGAAGAGACCACTCGTGACTTGCTCTTTCATTCGGGAAACCATCAGACTGCATTGTTTTGCAACGTTGAGTGAGACATTGGGTGTGCAGACTCATCTGGGGAGAGGCTGAATTCTCTGGCAGCTGGTGGAGCTCAGTAGCGGCTCTCTCTCAGAGACCCTGGAGCCACATAGGGTGGAGCTGATGCTGTCTGTTTGGCCCAGAGGCTCCGCCCATTCAACCTGAGCACAGACAATTGGCCTGGAGGTCAACCTCTCCAAGTGCTAACAATGATTAACCTAAGCTTTACTTCAACAAGACTGTGCAACCCATATCCACCTCAGGTAACTGGGGAGGCTGAGCCACTGTCCTTTGTAGGACATCTACCACACAAAGCTAATTGACCAACTCAGGGAAGCAACCACCATGCAGAGACATGGAAATAAATCAGATGTGAAAGAAATGGAGGAAAAAAAAAAACGACTGGACATGGACTTCAAAACCATGGTTATAGGGCTTTTCAAGAGGCTCCTAGAAAAGGCCGAGACCTATAAGGAAATAAACAAGACCTATGAGGAATTGATCAAGACCTGCGAGGAAATGAACAAGACCTACAAGGAAATGAATGAGACTTACAAGGAAATGAACGAGACCTATGAGGATATGAATGAGACCCTCAAGGATATGAAAAAGGACCAACCAGAAATTAAGCATACACTGACTGAGATAAAAAAAATATTATACAAAGACCTAAAAGTGCTCTAGAGCACCCCAAGAACCAAGTTAAAGATTTGAAATACAAAGAGGTAAAATCCACTCAGCTGAAAAAGCAAGAAACCAAAAGAATCCAAAAAATTGAAGATAGTGTAAGGGGCCTCTGGGACAACCTCAAGCATACCAACATCCGAATTATAGGGGTGCCAGAAAGAGAGAGCAAGACAATGAAAACCTATTTGAAGAAATAGTGACTGAAAACTTCCCACACCTGGTAAAAGAAATTGACTTAGGAGTCCAAGAAGCACACCAAACCCCAATATATAAGAACCCTAAGAGGACCACACCAAGGCACATAATAATTAAAATGCCAAGAGCAAAAGACAAAGAGATAATATTAAAAGCAGCAAGAGAAACAGTTAGTTATCTACAAGGGAGCACCCATACGATTGTTAGCGGATTTCTCAACAGAATCGATGCAGGCCAGATGGGAGTGGCAAGAAATATTCAAAGTGATGAATAGCAATAATCTATAACCAAGATTATTCTATCCAGCAAAGCTATCATTCAGAATTGAAGATCAGATAAAGTGTTTCGCTGATAAAAAAAAAAGCTAAAGGAGTTCATCACCACCAAATCAATATTATATGAAATGCTGAAAGATATTCTTTAAGAAGAGGAAGAAGAAAAAGATAAAAGTGTAAATTAGGAACAACAAATACACATCTATCAACAAATGAATCTAAAAATCAAGTGAATTAAAAATCTGATGAACAAGATAAACTGGTGAATGTAACAGAATCACGGACATAGAGAGGGACTGGACTGACAATTCTTGGGGAGAAAAGGGGTGTGGGAGGTGCAGCAAGAGACTGGACAAAAATCATGCACCTATGGAAGAGGACAATGGGGGGGGTGAGGGCTGAGTGTGGGATGGGTACATGGTGGAGGAGAGCTATAGGGGAAAAAAGGGAACAATGTAATTAATAAACTGAACAATAAAGATATATATATATATATATATATATATATATATATATATATATATATATATATATAATATTACATATAGGTCCTTCCCCCCCCCATTGACCTCTCCCTGGCCACTCTAGGCCCTCAGCACATGCCCTTGGCGAGCTCACTCTCCCCCCCCCGCCCAGTCTCTGTGTCTATTTTTTATGCTTATATGCATGCATACAAGACCTTTAGTTGATCACTTACTCCCACATATCCTCTTCTGACTTACCTCTGAGGTGCACACCTATGTTCATAGCAGCACAATTTACAATAGCTAAGATTTGGAAACACCCTAATTGTCCATCATCTGATGAGTGCATTAAAAAGTTGTGGTGCTTCTACACAGTGGAATACTATGCTGCTTTAAAAACATAACTTTTACCATTTGCAACAGAATGGGTGGACTTGGAGAGCATTATGCTAAGCGAAATAAGCCAGTCAGAGAAAGATAAACATCACATGATCTCACTCATTTGTAGAATATAACGAACAAAATAAACCAATGAACTTTAAGATGCAGAGACACGGAAACACTGAACAGACCATCATTCCGGTTTTTCACAATGCACAGATATTTGATAACAGATGCAGAACAGAATTTAATGTGAAATGGAAGAAAGGAGAACTAAAAGGGAAACAGTGATTACCTCGCCTCATAGAGAAAGGTTTCAGAACATACTGAGTTGGTAGATAATATATAAAGGTAAAAGTATATAATAAAAATAAGAGTGCTAAATTGGGCAGTATAAAATAACTACTCACCTATAATAATAAAAAAGATAGCCATTAAGGTAAAAAATCTAAAAATCAATAAAAAGTGATCAATCATAAATTATAGATGTGAACATAATTAGCAGATTTAAGTTAGAAACAGTTAAATAATTGGAATGATTAGAATAATTGGAATTGGAATCCAATTCCTTTGGATTGCAAAACTGCAGATTGGGAAAGGTAAGATATTTCTATTACACATCCTTTTTATTTGCTATTTTATATGTGTAAGTATAATTAAAAATCTATATTAACACAACTAGTAGAAATTACGTATAGCCTATAGGTATAAAAATAGAAATGTTAATGCCAATTTAAAGTAAAAGTAGGATGGTTGAGCATTTTGAAAATGCTTATATTCTTGTTTTCTCTTAATATCAAATCTTATTAAACACATTTATAAAGTTTTTGTCTCTTTTCTCAGAGCTGGATTTATCAGAACTGTTTTATTAAGAGCAGACTAATTTTTAGCTTCAGATCCCAGTAATCTTCCTACTTTAAGTTTGCAATAAAAAATAGAGTGAACCACATGAAGACCACTTGTCTTCCTGAGACTTTTGACCCAATAAGAATGGTGAGCTGAGACCAGTTTGGCTCAGTGGATAGAGAGTGGGACTGCGGACTGAAGGGTCCTGGGGTCAATTCTGGTCAAGGGCATGTACCTTGGCTGGGGGCACATCCCCAGTAGGGGGCGAGCAAGAGGCATCTGATTGATGTTTCTCTCTCATTGATGTTTCTGACTTTCTATCCCTCTCCCTTCCGCTCTGTAAAAAAAAATCAATATATTAAAAAAAAAAAGTTTTTTTTTTTAAAGAAGAAGAATAGTGATGCTACATAAGACCTTTTCTCTAACTTCTCTTTGTGTCTCTACTTCCCTCTGAAAACCAACTAATATCAAAGACCCTTGGCAATGGCTATGTTCCCCTTGAATGTATTATTGACTGTAATCTAAAAGGGTATGGAAATGAGGAGAAAATAAATCTGAGTATCTCATCCTTCCCATGGATGCAGTCTTTTGAAACATAAGGTGCTGGAGAATATAGGTCAACTTGGATTTTTTACTTACAATTTTCACTTCTCTACTAGGCTGGATTCCAAATCAATGGAACATGACAACTGTCAGTTCTTTGTATTAAACTTTCTAGAACATATAATTTTAATGTTTTGTTTAAAGGTCTACATTTTTATCTTAATTATCAGTTTTGTTTTCAAACAGAACAACTTAGAATAACAAGTTAATTCCAACTGTTAATCACACACAAACACACACACACACACACACACAATGTAAAAATCTGGTAAGGCCAACATTTAATTTTAGTATGCACATCTGACATCTACTCTATTCTTTCTTATAGGATATGTAACATATTATAGATCTTTTGCACAAACATTTGGTTTTAATCATCTCAAAAAATGCTCTAAAAATAACATAAGACTGATGTTAAAAATGCACACATCTGCCTAGGCAGGTGGTTCAGTTGGCTGGAGCATGTTCCTGTACACTAAAAAAGATTGCAAGTTTAATTCCTGTCAGGGTACATACCTAGGTTGTGGGTTTGATCTCTGGGAGGCAACTGATAGATGTATTTCTCTCTCCCCCTTCTCCCTTTCTCTCTAAAAATCAATACAAGTATATCTTCTGGTGAGGATTAAAAAGAGTACACACATCTCAGTGCCTCCATGGTCTTACTGAATCATAAATGCTCAGTGTGAAGCACAGGCATCTATTTTATTTTACTTCATTTTATTATTTTAATTCTTTAATATTTAAAGTATTAGATATGTTTCCTTCTCTCCCCCAATCCCTATTGACCCAGCCACTCCCTATTGACCCAGCAAGGAACAGGCAACTATTTTATTTTTCATAATCTCTCTCTCTCTAATTTTCCAGCATTTCTCAGTATTTCCAAGATTTAAGTGTCCCTTCCGCAAAGTCCAGTCTTATCCCTTAGTTTGCAATGAGGTAAATATATAGCTTAGAAACAGGAATAAAATTTTCTGTTTATCCAGTTGTTTATTCAACACAAATAATAAGTGTCTTCCAATTGTGAGCACTGTATAAAGTCGTGGACACATGATCCAATGAAGTTTGCCCCTATTGGGTGAGGACTGGTTTTAGGCATATAGGACAAAAGACATTACAATAAAGCCTCAGTATAATGGACTAATTCCAACGAGGGGTGTCCATTATAGCTTAAAGTCTATTATATAATAAAGTAGGTTTCCCCAATGCATATGCTAAAAAGTTAACAAATTAGTCAGTTTACCAGTTTTACTTATAGACATGCTCATGCTTTACTATAGACATGCTTTACTTTAGACATGCTCATGTAATGAAAATTAAGTACATATGAAAAGTTTAATTTCACAGAAAAGCTTTCTAATGTATTGCTGTAATTTTAAATTTATACTGACTAGGTCTAGTAAATGCTTGCATTCACCAGTCACTGTGAGTAAACTAGAACACATGGCTAGGGTACGGCTTGTCACATAGAGGAAAATTGGGCAGCAAGTGTTAAAACTGCTGCAGAAAGTCATGCCACATGACAACAGAACCAAAGATCATATTCAATGAGATGTGATCATGTATTAATAATTAACTGATCATTGTTTACAAGTGGTGACTCTTGGATTTAAATATGTAGACTATTGCTCTAAATATGTAATATTTATGTTGGAGAAATTACTACAGTGCTTTTTCTAACATATGACTTATTCGATAAATTTGTTAAAAACCACAGTGAATTAATTACAAAAAATAAGCTAAGTTAATTATAAACAAATTTTGGTTAAAAGCATTTTAAAATTAACAGAGTGTTAGTTTTCCTATATGACATATGGACCAGAAATTTTGTCTATAAAATCTGAAGTGTGTTAAATTGAGGCCTGCAAAATAAAGGGTTTACTGTAGTGAATTATTTGGGGACTTTAATATGATATATACTAGAGGCCCGGTGCTTGAAATTCATGCACGGGGGGCAGGGAATGTCCCTTAGCCCAGCCTGCACCCTGTCCAATCTGGGACCCCTTGAGGGATGTCTGACTGTCGGACATCCTTCTCACAATCCAGGACTGCTGGCTCCAAACTGCTCACCTGCCTGCCTCCCTGATTGCCCTTAACTGCTTCTTCCTGCCAGCCTGACCACCCACTAACCACTATCCTGCCAGCCTAATTGATGTCTAACTGCTCCCCTGGCAGCCTGTTTGCCCCCAACTTCCCTCCTCTGCTGGCCTGCTTACCCCTAATTACCCTCCCTTGCAGGCTTGATTGCCCCCAAGTGCCCTCCCTTGCAGGCCTGGTTCCTCCCAATGGCCCTCCCCTGCTGGCCTGATTGCCCACAACTGCCCTCCCTTACAGGGCCTGGAAACTACCAATGGTCCTCCTCTGCTGGCCATCTTGTGCTGGCCATCTTGTGTCCACATGGGGGCAGGATCTTTGACCACATGAGGACAGCCCTCTTGTGTGTTGGAGTGATGGTCAATCTGCAAATTATTCTTTTATTAGATAGGATAGAGACCTGGTGCATGGGTGGGGGTCAGCTGGTTTTCCCTGAAGAGTGTCCCAGATCAGAGTGGGGGTTCCCTTGGGGTGAGGAGCAGCCTGGGAGAGGGGCCTGTGGATGTTTGCAGGCCGGCCACACCCCCTGACGACTCAAGCAGAGGCCCTGGTATCTGGGATTAATCTATGTCTACAATTGAAACTTTGTAGCCTGGAGCAAAGCCAAGCCTTCTGCTCACTCTGGGGCAGCAGCCATTTCTGTTTGAAACATTGTAGCCTAGAGTGGAGGCCTAGGCAGGGCTAAAGCTTGGTTTCCTCCACTGTCAGGGAAACCCAAGCCTCTGTTCTCTCTAGCTTAGTGGCTGCTGCCATTTCTCTATCTTTTATAATTGAAACTTTGTAACATTGAGTAGAGGTCTAGACAGGCAATGGCAGGGGGAAAGCTTGGCTTCCTCTGTTGCCAGGGAAACCCAAGCCTTCCTCCTGCTTTCAGTGGCCACAGCCATCTTGGTTGGGGTTTATTTGCATAATCTGCTCCTGATTGGCTGGTGGGCATGGATGTGGGTGTGGCAAAGGTATGGTCAAATTGGCATATTACTCTTTTATTACATAGGATAGGTAAATATAATTAACTTCTCATTGCACACTTTGTTAGGTTCTGAGAAATGACATAATGCATTTTAATGTGGATTATAAATTTACTAGAAGTCCAGTGCACAAAATTCGTGCATGAGGGTCAGGTGGGTGTGGGGGGGTGTTTCTCAGTCCAGCCTACACACTCTACAATCTGGGACCCCTCGAGGGATGTCCAACTGCCTGTTTAGGCCTGATCACAGTAGGATTGGGCCTAGGGCAGTAGGACATACTCACAATCCAGGACTGCTAGCTCCAAACTGCTCACCTGCCTGTCTCCCTGATTGACCCTAACTGCTTCTTCCTGCCAGCCTAATCACCCCCTAACCACTCCCCTGCCAGTCTGATTGATGCCTAACTGCTGTCCCATGCAGGCCTGGTCACCTCTAACTGCCTTCCCCTGCTGGCCATCTTGTGGTGGCGATCTTGTGTTCACCTGGGGGCAAGATCTTTGATCACATGGGGGCAGCCTACTTATGTGTTTGAGTGATGGTCAATCTGCAGATACGATAGAGACCTGGTGCTTTGGTGGGGGCCAGCTGGTTTGCCCTGAAGGGTGACCCAGATCAGGGTGGGGATTCCCTTGGGGCATGGGGTGGCCTGAACGTTGAGCCTGTGATGGTTTTCAGGCCGGCTATGCCCCCCAGTGATCCAAGTGGAGTCCCTGGGATCTGGAATTAATCTATGTTTAAAATTAAAACTTTGTAGCGTGGAGCAGAGCCAAACCTTCTGCTGACTCTGTGGTGACAGCCATTTCTCTTCAGGTTTATTTAAATTCTATAATTTAAACATTGTAGCCTAGAGTGGAGGCCTAGGAGCTAGGGCTGCAGAAGCTTGGCTTCTTCCATTGCCCGGGCAACCCTAGCCTCTGTTCTCTCCAGCTTCATGGCTGCTGCCATTTCTGTTGAGATATATCCTCTATAATTGAAACTTTGTAGCATTGAGTGGAGGCCTAGGCCGGCAAGAGCAGGCGGAAAGCTTGGCTTCCTCCATTGCCAGGGAAACCCAAGCCGCTCTCCTGCTCTCAGTGGCCACAGCCATCTTGGTTGGGGTTTATTTGCATAATTTGTTCCTGATTGGCTGGTGGGCATGGCTCGTGGGTGTGGCTTATTGGAGGTATCTTCAATTCTCATATTACTCTTTTATTAGGTAGGATATCCTTCTAAAGCTCCAGGGTACACAGATAAAAGATACTGTTACTTAGATTGAAATCCTAATTGAACAAATTGAACATTTTTATGGGCTTTACAATTTTCAGTTCAACTCAGAAGGACCAGTCTTGTCAAGAAGTAAGCATTTTTATTGTTCACATGTAAGCTGCCAATATATGCCATTTTACTTTTTTTCATCTTTATTGTTCAGTTTATTAATTACATTGTTTCCCCTTTTTTATCCCCCTATATCTCCCCTCCACCCTGTACCTATCCCATCCTCCACCCTCGCTTCCCCCTCCCCAGTGTCCTCTCCCATTGTTGCAAGATTTTTGTCCAATCTCTTGCTCTACTTCCCACAACCCTTTTATCCCCAAGAATTGTCAGTCCATTCCCTCTCTATGTCCATGTTTCTGTTATATTCACCAGTTTATCCTGTTCATCAGCCTATCAATTCACTTGATTTTTATGTTCATTTGTTGATAGATGTGTATTTGTTGTTCATAATTTATATTTTTACCTTTTTCTTCTTCCTCTTCTTAAAGTATCATTCAGCATTTCATATAATACTGGTTTGGTGGTGATGAACTCCTTGAGCTTTTTCTTATCTGTGAAGCACTTTATCTGATCTTCAATTCTGAATGATAGCTTTGCTGGATAGAATAATCTTGGTTGTAGATTCTTGCTATTCATCACTTTGAATATTTTTTGCCACTCCCATCTGGGCTGCATCGTTTCTGTTGAGAAATCCGCTGACAATCGTATGGGTGCTCCCCTGTAGGTAACCAACTGTTTTTCTCTTGCTGCTTTTAATATTCTCTCTTTGTCTTTTGCTCTTGGCATTTTAATTATGATATGTCTTGGTGTGGTCCTCTTTAGATTCCTATATTTTGGGGTTCTGTGTACTTCTTGGTCTTTTAAGTCAGTTTCTTTCACCAGGTGGGGGAAGTTTTCAGTCACTATTTCTTCAAGTAGGTTTTCATTAACTTGCTCTCTCTCTTTTTCTGGCACCCCAATAATTCGGATGTTGGCATGCTTGAGGTTGTCACAGAGGCCCCTTACACTATCATCAATTATCTGAATTGTTTTTGTTTCTTGCTTTTCCAGCTGAGTGGATTTTGCTTCTTTGTATTTCAAATCTTTGACTTGGTTCTTGTGGCCCTCTGGACTGCTTTTAGGACTTTGTGTAATATTTTTCATTTCAGTCTGTGTATGCTTGATTTCTAGTTGGTCCTTTTTCATATCCGTGAGGGTCTCGTTCATATCCTCAGAGGTCTTGTTCATTCCCTTGAGGTTCTCATTCATTTCCTTGTAATTCTCATTCATTTCCTGGTTGGTCTCATTTATTTCCTCGTAATTCTCATTAAGTTCATCGGCCTTTTCTAGGAGCCTCTTGAAAAGCCTTATAACCGTGGTTTTGAACTCTATGTCTTGTCATCTTTTCTCCTCCATTTCTTTCACACCTGATTTCTTTCCATATCTCTGCATGGTGGCTGCTTTATGTGGTAGGTATCCTCTAAGGGTCAGTGATACAGCCTCCCCAGTTATTTGAGATGGGTACTCTTACTGCAATACTTTATGGGTTGTACAGTATTTTTGAATTTAAACCCAGCTTGTTGTTGTTAGCCCTAGGAGGGTTCGACCTCCAGGCCAATTGGCTGTGAAGGGAGACTGTGTTCAGGTTGGATGGGCGGAGTCTCTGAGCTTCTCAGGCAGCCTCAGTGTCAGCTACGTCCTATGCGGCGCTTGGGCACGCTTGCGGGTCTCTGTTGGATGGGGATGGCTGCAGGCACCTCCAAGAGAAAGCCGCTAGTCACTTCCCCTTGCCAGACAACTCTGCCTCTCCCCAAATGAGTCTGTACCCCCAAAGTCTAGCCCAGGCTTGTAAAATACATGGTTTCCGGGACCAGGAGACAAGTTTCCAGGGGGCAAGTCGCAGGTTTGGGCGACACTTGCACGCAAACTTCTTTTCCCATCCTCTGGGTTTCTCAGCAGACTAGGAGACCTCTGTCGCGCCCCGCTTCCAGGGTGCATCCCTCGGACTCAGACATCGCCTGGCACTGGGGAATCTGTGCAGTGGGACATCTCCATGTACCCAGATCTCGGACCTCGCCTGACGCTGGGGAATCCGTGTAGTGGGATGTCTCCACCCTCCCCATTGGCGAAATCCAGCCGGGGTTGCTGCTCCAGCCCCAGCCAGCGCCCGTGTGACCAGGACAGCTCCTAACCTGTTTCCGACTTCAAGGCTGCACTCCTGCCGCTCCTCTGAGTCTCAGTGTCCCACCTTTACTTTTATTTGTGGAGTTTTCACTCAGCCAGCTTTCTGGCGATTCTGGGTTATGTTTGTTTTGTTGTTATGTTGTAGTTTTTAAATCGTTGCATGGGGCAGAACAATAGGTGTTTACCTATGCCGCCATCTTGGTTCTCCGCCTCTGCCATTTTACTTTTATGACAAAGTAAATTCCAACCACTAAACGGCTAAATTTACCTCTGCCATTTTCATTTCCTCTGCAATTTAGGGATTGTGAATAGTAATTTGGGCAAAGTTGCAATAGCCCTTGAAAAAGCCCAGATATATTATTAGGTCAAATATTTTTTCTTCTTCTGAATTCGGGAGGTAGTTTTTCTATCATATAAAAAACATATTTAGTTATTTCTACTTTAAATACCTTCTTTTAGATAAAAAAAAACACAATTTAAAGCAAAACATACTTTTTTGTTGATTTTTAATTAATATTTGAAACTTCATAAAAACATGAAATTTTCACCATAAAACTATTTTCTGGTTGGTTATAAGAGCTTCAATAAACTTTATACCTATTCACACAGTAACCTGAATGAAAGACTACTCATAGTAAGATGTTTCTTTGAATAGAAAACCTTGGCAATTTCCATGACTTTCAAGTTTTTTTTCCCCCTTGATTTCCTTTTGCAACTTATTGCCCAGTTTTAGAATAGTTCAGCATTGTACATTTACTGCCAACCAATAGGTATTTCCATGAATATTAAGAGAAGTAAATATATGTGCTACCTGAGAATTACTAACATTCAATATTAATATGTAATTGTTTTCTTTTGTTTTTATAAAAAAGCAAAGTTAAATGACACTTCCATAAAATACTCTTTATTTATAGAGTTTAATTTATTTCAGAAATGTTTTTGAGGATGAAGACTTTACATTTGGTAATATACTTCAATAAATATTATACCATTAAGTGTCCTCTAAAGAGAATTGATATCTTGGCACATCTGTTGGGGCTCAGTTGGTTGAGTATTTATGTTATCTCATGTACCAAGAGGTAACTGGCTTGATTTCCAGTCAGAGCACATGCCCAGGGTATAGGTTCCATCCCGGTAGGGAGTATGCAGAAGGCAGCTTATCTATGTTTCTCTCTCATCAGTGTTTCTAACTCTCTCCTCTAAAAAAAATTAAAAAAAAATTTAAAAATTGATAGGTTTTTTTATGGACTACTTTATTATAATCTTATCTAATAAAGAGGAAATATGCAAATTGACTGCCACACCAGCACAAAGATGTTGGTGCCCATAGCCACAAGATGGTAGTACCCAGTCCCATCAGCCCCACCAGAATCCCCAGTCCTTTCAACCCCACCAAGGGAGTGGCAGGCATGTGGTGTGTCTGGACCCACCTTCAGCTCCCTAGCCCCCCAGGGCAGCCCGAGGTGCAGGCAAGCCTCAGATGGTGGCTGCCCAGCTGCCCAGGGCTGCCAAGGTTCAGGTAACCAGGGCCGGCTGAGGCTTGAGCTGCTGGCAGTGGCAGTTGTAGAGGTCCCCTGATCACCATGTCACCTCCCTCCCCTGAGGACTCCCGGACTGTGAGAGGAGATAGGCCGGGCTGAGGGATCTCCCCTGTAGTGCATTAATTTTTATGCACTGGGTCTCTAGTACCTATCATAAAGAGAGTTACATATTTTGTGTTGAATTTGCATTTTAAGTTACATTTTATAATTTAAATTCGTACTTTGTATTTCTTAGAGCACTTTAGCTTTTTTTTTATTGTTTAAAGTATTACAAATAGTAGTACATATGTCTTCTATTTTTCCCCCATTGACCTCCCCCCAGTCCCCTTCACCCTCCAGAACACTTTAGCTTTTATAAACCAACCTCAGTTTGTAGATTTCAGTAAATGAATACATATATATTTATATCTGATATAAATATGTTTTATAAAAATATGACATGTTAATATATATCATTATTTTAACCCAAAGATGATTTAAATTTTTTTAAAAATATCTCAAGGTTTAATTAATTTTTTGAACTTATGCAAAATTATTTAGGAAAATTCAATCCTAACATTAAACACAGCATGCTGATTTAAAATATTTGAACATACTTTCTCATTATTCTAATTTTATTATTTCTTACATGACCACATAAGAAAAAACCTGACTATTTTATTTATTTTCAGGGATAAAATATTGAATTTCAAGTTTTTTTTTTTAAGATTTTACCAACTTACTTTTTTTGGCTTTTTATTTTAACTCAAACTTGAAAAATGAAATATTTTCATTAAAAAATGTTTTCAGTGTAATTGGTATGCTTTTGTAGTACTCTCCAGGTCTGTAAGACTACTAGTTATTACTCAGCAGTTATCTGAATGAATTTTTAATAGGTACTAGCTACTTGACAAGGGCTTTGAGGCAAAGGTAAAAATAAAAAGAATCTTTATACTGAAAATAGTCTTGAATAAAACAATAAAATGTACCAACTAAGTCTGTGTAGATCTTGACATTAAAAGGTACCTTTCTCTCTCTCTCCTTTTTTCTTCTTTTTTCCATAAGTATTTTTGATGGGGAGTAAGGGCTTGATAAAACTTATTTTAATTTTTTTCCAACTTAAAAATATTTTCAAATATTTTCTTATGACATCTTCTTTTAAATGGAGTCCATAGGCATGCATTGGTGAAACTGTGACATAAGTTCCACAGAACAATATTTTTATTTTCAATTGTTTCTTGCAAAGATGTCTTATTAGAGATCTGGAGGTTTATTTAACCCACCCCTTGTATTTGGTTTTGAAGAGCGCTTACCCTGGGAAGCAAATGATTATAGAAGCAGAGTAATTTTCTGCAGAAAAATTTAAGAGAAGCCATTAAATCATTTTTTAATGATCAGGAAAGGTGCTTTACCTTTGCAAGTTTTGTTTCTCTCCTGTAAAATAAATATCAGTGGGAAAAACTCTGAAATGTTTTTAATAAAAGTTCAAATGTTATATTCCATACAATACTAAAGTTAATTTAAAACAATCTTAAATTTTAAATCTCTTTAATGTCTTAGGGATTAAAAATCTCTCCACAC
This sequence comes from Antrozous pallidus, assembly GCA_027563665.1. NCBI lineage: Eukaryota > Metazoa > Chordata > Mammalia > Chiroptera > Vespertilionidae > Antrozous > Antrozous pallidus. Next base: position 92,435,236 of record CM050514.1, read on the forward strand.
AAATGCAGATTCTATCATATGAATCCTGCAGTTAAATATAGTCCATGTCTTTTCCTGGTCCTTCTGGTGTTCTTTGCGGGGTGGTGGGGACAGGGGTGAATGAAGGTTATTTTAATCTTCCTTCTGTTAGCTATTTGAAGTATAACATTTATAAATTCCTGTTTTATGGTGAATATAATTGGCTTCCAAAATTTTCTAAATGTATGAATTCTTTTGTGGTTAAAGGAGAAAGAGAGATGGGGAAAGAGTCAGAGAAATGGAGAGAGAGAGAAAAAAATGAGAGAGAATACGAGAGAGTGCCATGACTCTACATTTATTTTCATAACTTAATATCTTAGTGATATCCTCTTGTCAAGACATGTGGATCTACCTCATTGTCTCAAAATTCCTTAGCATAAATATATCATGCTTTAGTGATTTATTAATGGACAACGAACTACTCTTGCTTTATCCCACAATTTTATTTTATTTTATTATTTTATTTTATTTTTAATATATTTTATTGATTTTTCACAGAGAGGAAGGGAGAGAGATAGAAAGAAATATCGATGGGAGAGAAACATCGATCAGCTGCCTCTTGCACACCTCCAACTGGGGATGTGCCTGCAGCCAAGGTACATGCCCTTGACTGGAATCGAACCTGGGACCTTTCAGTCCCCAGGCAAACACTCTATCCACTGAGCCAAGCTGGTTCAGCTATCCCACAATTTTAAATAATATTGCAATAAATATTCTCTTATCAAATAAATGCAGATTTCTCAGACTTACATTCAATTTTTTTAATGCTTGCCACCATACCTTTACTGGCTTAATTTTTTCTCTTCACTTCTACACACAAAATATTCTAGTTTAACTGATCTAATTATTATCATTGTGCACCTTCTATTATCTCAATTCATAGTTTGCACCAAATAGTGAATTAATCTGCAATTCCTTCCTTGTGACCTCTCTACATTTAGTAACTCCTGTGCATTTGTCAAATTCTACATGTTTCTTTTCACCAACAGTAATCATTTGTTCTTCTAGAGCACACATTCTTTGAAGCAAGTGTGACTCAGTTATATAAGATACACTAGAGGCCCGGTGCACGAAATTTGTGCATGGGGGAGGGGTTAGGGGATGTCCCTTAGCCCAGCAAGCACCCTATCCCATCTGGGACCCCTCGAGGAATATCCTACTGCTCATTTAAATGGCAATCACACATCCTTCTCACAATCCAGGACTGCTGGCTCCAAACTGCTCACCTGCCTGCCTCCCTGATTGCCCCTGCTTCTTCCTGCCAGCCTGATCACCTGCTAACGACTACCCTGTCAGCCTAATTGATGTCTAACTGCTCCCCTGCCAGCCTGTTTGCCCCCACCTTCCCTCCTCTGCCACACTGCTCACCCCTAACTGCCCTCCCCTGCAGGCCTGGTCCCTCCCAACTGCCCTCCTCTGCTGGCCTGATTGCCCACAACTGCCCTCCCTTGCATGGCCTGGAACCTCCCAAAGACCCTCCCCTGCTGTCCATCTTGTGGTGGCCATCTTGTGTCCACATGGGGGCAGGATCTTTGACCACATGGGGGCAGCCCTCTTGTGTGTTGGAGTAATGGACAATCTGCAAATTACTCTTTTATTAGATAGGATAGAGGCCCGGTGCACAGGTGGGCGGCCAGGTGGTTTTCCCTGAAGAGTGTCCCAGATCAGGGTGGGAGTTCCCTTGGGGCATGGGTCGGCCTGGGTGAGGGGCTTGTGGTGGTTTGCAGGCTGGCCATGCCCCCAGTGACCCAAGTGGAGGCCCCTGGTATCTGGGATTAATCTATTTCTACAATTGAAACTGTAGCCTGGAGCAGAGCCAAGCCTTCTGCTTGCTTGGGAGTGGCAGCCATTTCTGTTTGAAACTTTGTAGCCTAGAGTGGAGGCCCAGGCCAGTAACAGCAGGCTGAAAGCTTGGTTTCCTCCATTGCCAGGGAAAACCAAGCCTCTGTTCTCTCCAGCTCAGTGGCTGCTGCCATTTCTGTATCTTTTATAACTGAAACTTTGTAACATTGAGTGGAGGCCTAGGCAGGCAACAGCAGGGGGAAAGCTTGGCTTCCTCTGTTGCCAGGGAACCCTGCTTTCAGTGGTGGCAACCATCTTGATTGAGGTTTATTTGCATAATCTTCTCCTGATTGGCTGGTGGGCGTGGCTGGTGGCATGGCTTGTGGGTGTGGCAAAGGTATAGTCAAATTTGTATATTACTCTTTTATTAGATAGGATTGTATTAATTTATGTGCAAAAATGTATTATTTTGCCTGCTAGCTGTACATTTTTATTTTATTTTATTTATTTATTTTTTTAATTATTATTATTTTTTTAATTTTTATTTTTCTTTATTGTTCAGTTTATTAATTACATTGTTTCCCCTTTTTTATCCCCCTATATCTCCCCTCCACCCTGTACCTATCCCACCCTCCACCCTCGCCTCCCCCTCCCCAATGTCCTCTCCCATTGTTGCCAGATTTTTGTCCAATCTCTTGCTGTGCTTCCCACAACCCTTTTCTCGCCAAGAATTGTCAGTCCATTCCCTCTCTATGTTCATGTTTCTGTTATAGTCACCATTTTATCTTGTTCATCAGCCTATTCACTTGATTTTTATGTTCATTTGTTGATAGATGTGTATTTGTTGTTCATAGTTTATATTTTTACCTTTTTCTTCTTCCTCTTCTTAAAGAATATCTTTCTGCATTTCATATAATACTGGTTTGGTGGTGATGAACTCCTTTAGCTTTTTCTTATCTGCGAAGCACTTTATCTGATCTTCAATTCTGAATGATAGCTTTGCTGGATAGAGTAATCTTGGTTGTAGATTCTTGCTCTTCATTATTTTGAATATTTCTTGCCACTCGCGTCTGGCCCGCATCATTTCTGTTGAGAAATCTGCTGACAATCGTATGGGTGCTCCCTTATAGGTAACTAACTGTTTTTCTCTTGCTGCTTTTAATATTATTTCTTTATCTTCTGCTCTTGGCATTTTAATTATGATGTGTCTTGGTGTGGTCCTCTTTAGATTCCTGCATTTTGGGGTTCTGTGTACTTCTTGGGCTTTTAAGTCAATTTCCTTTACCAGGTGTGGGAAGTTTTCGGTCACTATTTCTTCAAGTAGGTTTTCATCACCTTGCTCTCTCTATTTTTCTGGCACCCCTATAATTCGGATGTTGGCATGCTTGAGGTTGTCCCAGAGGCCCCTTACACTATCTTTAATTATCTAGATTCTGTTTGCTTCTTGCTTTTATGGCCAAGTGGATTTTGCTTCTTTGTATTTCATATCTTTGCCTTGGATCTTGCGGTCTTCTGGACTGCTTTTAGGACTTTGTGTAATATTTTTTTATTTCAATCAGTGTATGCTTAATTTCTGGTTGGTCCTTTTTCATATCCTTGTAGGTCTTGTTCATTTCCTCGTAGGTCTTGTTCATTTCCTCGTAGTTCTCATTAAGTTTATCGACCTTTTCTAGAAGCCTCTTGAAAAACCTTATTACTGTGGTTTTGAACTCTTTGTCTAGTCGTCTTTTTTCTTACAATTCTTTCACACCTGATTTCTTTCCATTTCTCTGCATTGTGGCTGCTTTCCTGAGTTGGTACATTAGATTTGTGTGGTAGATGTCCTCTAAGGGACAGGGGCTCAGCCTCCCCAGTTACCTGAGGTGGATACTTTTACTGCAATCCTTTATGGGTTGTACAGTATTGTTGAATAAGCCCAGCTAATTGTTGTTAGCACTAGGAGGGTTGGACCTCCAGGCCAATTGGCTGTGAAGGAACGCTGTATTCAGGTTGGATGGGCGGAGTCTCCGGACTGAGCATGCAGCGTCAGTTCCATCCTATGCTGCTTACGGGTCTCTGTGCCGGGTGGTAAGGGCTGCGCACCTCTAAGAGAAAGCAGCTGCCTGTCCCCACCAGTTGCCAGACAACTCTGCCTCTCCCCAAGTGAGTCTGCACACCCAAAGTCTCGTCCAGGGTTGTAAAACAAAGCAGTCCGGTGGTCTCCTGAACGAGGGAGCAAATCACAAGTCCTCTGCGCAGTCGCGAAGTTATGTCCCCAAGTTGACGTGCAAACTGTTGTTCCAGGTTTAGTGTACTCTCCTCAAACTCACATACCTCTGCTGCACCCGGCTTTTAGCGTGCCTACCCCGGACCTCAGACCTTGCCTGAAACTGGGGAATCATTGCAGTGGGACGTCTCCACCCTCCTCATTGGAGAAATCCAGCCGGGTTTGCCACTGCCCACCCTTTACAGCCCGCGCACGTGCACGGCTCCGAACCTCTCTCCTTGCGTATCTTCAAGGCTGCGCTCTGCCGCTCCTCTGAGTCACAGTGTCTTATCTTTACTTTTATTTGTGGAATTTTCACTCAGCCAGCTTTCCAGTGATTCTGGATGATTTCTCTTTCGTTGTTAAGTTGTAGTTTTGGACTTGTTGTGTAGGGCAGCAAAATAGGTGTCTACCTAAGGCCGCCATCTTAGTTCTTCCTCAGTTTGTTTATTTTTTTATTACTGCTTCAATTTAATTAGTTCTGAGTGGTCTATTCAGATTTTATAACTTTTTCAGGTTCAGTTTTAGGAAAATGTATTTCTAGGAATTTATCTTGTTTGTTCAGATTGTCCAATTTGTTGGCACATAGTTGTTGGTAATACTTTTTACAATCCTTTGTATTTCTTTGGTGTCAGTAGTTACTTCTCTTTCATTTCTGATTTTATTTATTTGAGTCTTCTCTCTTTTTTCTTGATGAGTCTGGTTAAAGGTTTATAAATTTTATTTATGTTTTCAAAGAACAAGCTCTTGGTTTTATTAAACTTTATATTTTGTATATGCCTCCTCTGACTTTTATTATTTTCTTTCTTCTCACTTTGGGTTTTGTTTGTTGTTCTTTCTCTAGTTCCTTTAAGTGTAAAGTTAGATTTTTTTTTAATTTGAAAATTTTCTTGTTTTTTGAAGAAGGCCAGTAATGCTATGAATTTCCCTCTGAGGACTCCCTTTGCTGTATCTTTCTTACATATTTTAGTATGTTGTGTTCTCATTTTCATTTGTTTCAAGATAACATTAGATTTCTTCCTTGATCTCATTGTTAACTTATTCATTGTTTAGTAGCATGTGTTTTAGCTGCCATGTCTTTGTGTATTTTTTCTTGTGACTAATTTCTAGTTCCAAAACACTGTGGTCAGAGGAGATACTTGATATGATTTCAGTCTTCTTAAATTTATTGAGACTTGTTTTGCATCCTAATATGTGATCTTTCCTAGAAAATGTGCTAGTTTTAGGTGAAGTGCTCTGAAGATTTCAATTAAATCCACTTAGCTTGCATGTTATTTAAGACTACTTTTCCTTTATTAATTTTCTATCTGGAAAATCTAACTATTTTTTTTTCTTCAATTTTTTAAATCTTTATTGTTCAGTTTATTAATTACATTGTTTCCTTTTTTTATCCCCCTATAGCTCCCCTCCACCCTGTACCTATCCCACCCTCCACCCTCCCCTCCCCCTCCCCACTGTCCTCTCCCATTGTTGCAAGATTTTTGTCCAGTCTCTTGCTGCACTTCCCACAACCCTTTTCTCCCCAAGAATTGTCAGACCATTGCCTCTCTATGTCCATGTCTCTGTTATATTCACCAGTCTATCCTGTTCAACAGCCTATCAATTCACTTGATTTTTATGTTCATTTGTTGATAGATGTGTATTTGTTGTTCATAATTTATATTTTTACCTTTTTCTTCTTCCTCTTCTTTCAGCATTTCATATAATGTTGGTTTGGTGGTGATGAACTCCTTTAGCTTTTTCTTATCTGCGAAGCACTTCATCTGACCTTCAATTCTGAATGATAGCTTTGCTGGATAGAGTAATCTTGGTTGTAGATTCTTGCTGTTCATCACTTTGAATATTTCTTGCCACTCCCATCTGGCCTGCATCGTTTCTGTTGAGAAATCCACTGACAATCATATGGGTGCTCCCTTATAGGTAACCAACTGTTTCTCTCTGGCTGCTTTTATTATTCTCTCTTTGTCTTTTGCTCTTGGCATTTTAATTATGATGTGCCTTGGTGTGGTCCTCTTAGGGTTCCTATATATTGGGGTTTGGTGCACTTCTTGGACTCCTAAGTCAATTTCTTTCACCAGGTGTGGGAAGTTTTCAGTCACTATTTCTTCAAATAGGTTTTCATTGTCTTGGTCTCTCTCTTTTTCTGGCACCCCTATAATTCGGATGTTGGTATGCTTGAGGTTGTCCCAGAGGCCCCTTACACTATCTTCAATTTTTTGGATTCTTTTAGTTTCTTGCTTTTTCAGCTGAGTGGATTTTACCTCTTTGTATTTCAAATCTTTAACTTGGTTCTTGGGGTGCTCCAGAGCACTTTTAGATCCTTGTATAATATTTTTTGTTTCAGTCAGTGTATGCTTAATTTCTGGTTGGTCCTTTTTCATATCCTTGAGAGTCTCCTTTATATCCTTGAGGGTCTCCTTCATTTCCTTGTAGGACTCATTCATTTCCACATTGGTCCTGATCATTTCCTTGCAGGTCTCCTTTATATCCTTGAGGGTCTTGTTCATTTCCTTGTAGGACTCATTCATTTCCTTTGTGGTCTTGCTTATTTCCTTATAGGCCTCGACCTTTTGTTGGAGCCTCTTGAAAAACCCTATAACCGTGGTTTTGAATTCCATGTCCAGTCGTTTTTTTTCCCTCCATTTCTTTCACATCTGATTTCTTTCCATGTCGCTGCATGGTGGCTGCTTCCCTGAGTTGGTCAATTAGCTTTGTGTGGTAGACTTCCTACTAGGGACAGTGGCTCAACCTCCCTGGTTACCTGAGGTGGATATGGGCTGCACAGTCTTGCTGAAGTTAAGCTCAGTTAATCGTTGTAAGCACTTGGAGGGTTGACCTCCAGGCCAATTGTCTGTGAAGCTCAGCTCTGCTCAGGTTGGATGGGCGAAGTCTCTGGGCCAAGTGGACAGCGTTAGCTCCGCCCTATGCGGCCCTGGGGACTCTGTGCCGGGGCCAATGGCCACCAGCACCTCTGAGAGAGAGCCGCTGCCGAGCTCCACCGGCTGCCAGGGAATTCAGACTCTCCCAAAATGAGTCTGCATGCGCAATGTCTCACCCAGGATCGTAAAACAAAGCAGTCTGACAGTTTCCTGAATTGGAGAGCGAGTCGCGGTGCGCTCTCTGCGCCGTCACGCAGCCCAGCTGTTCGCGCGCAAGCTGCCTTCTCCACAAGCCGGGAGACCCGGCAGCACCTGAGCTTCAGCGTGCCCTCCCACTGTCCAGTTTTCACCCCGTATGATAGTGGGTTCTTTGGACTTCGCCCAGAGCTGGATAATCAGTCCACTGGGACGTCTTTGTCTCCCCGTTCGAGAAAACTGGCCGGGTTTTCAGCCGCCGCCCCCTCCACGGCGTGCTCCAAACCTCTCTCCGCGCGAATCTTTCAACTCTGTTCAGCGCCACTCCTCCACGTCACAGTGTCTTATCTTCACTTTTATTTGTGGAATTTTCACTCGGCGAGCTTTCTGGTGATTCTGGAAGGTATTTGTTCTTTCGTTAAGTTGTAGTATTAAAATTGCTGAGTATGTTGGCCAGATAGGTGTTTTACCTATGCTGCCATCTTAGTTCTCAGAAAATCTAACTATTGATGTCAATGGGATATTAAAATTTTCTACTATGATTGTGTTACTGACAAGGTCTCCCTTTATGTCTATCAAGGTTTGCTTTACATATTTAATTGCATGCATAAATGTTAACAATGGTTATATACTCTTTTGTGATTGATCCCTTTTTCTTTACATAATATTCTTTTCTATCTTTTATTATACCCCTTGTTTTAATGTCTACTTTATGTTACATATGTATTGCTACCCCAACTTTTTCCTCATTTCCATTTGCATGCAATATCTTTTTATATATGTTTAATTTTAATCTGTGTGTTTCTTTCATTCTGAGGCAGGTCTCTTGTGGACAGCGTATTTATGAGTTTTGTTTTCACATCCATTCAACTACTCTATGTCTTTGATTAAGACATTTAAGCCATTTACATTTAAAGTGATTATTGATAGGTACATATTTATTATCATTTCATCTTTATAATTATGTTCTTCTTCCTCATCCTCCTCTTCATTATTTTCCTCCTCCTCTTCGTCACCCTTCTCCTCTTCCTCCTCCATCTTGTTGTTGATGTTCTTCTTCTTTAAGAAAACCCTTTTTCATTTTTGTAATACTCGTTTGGTGGTAATAAGCTCCTTTTGTTTTTTCTTATCTGGGAGGCTTTTTATTTCTTCTCCAATATATAATAATAAAAGCATAATATTCTAATTAGACTGGACAACCTTCCAGACAAAGCTGGGTCTGCAAAGGAAACCTAGGTCCTGGATTCAGAGGAAAGCTGGTGCCAGCAGCCAGGGGAAGGAAGACCTACTCTTGCACAAATTTCATGCATCAAGCCTCTAGTTTTAAATAACCTTGCTAGGTAAAGTAATCTTGGTTGTAGGTCTTCACTTTTCATCACATTTAATATTTAATACCAATCACATCTGGCCTGAAATATTTCTGTTGAAAAATCATGTGGCTGTCTTATGGGAGCTCCCTTGTAGTTAACAAACTGTTTTTTGTTTTTTTTTCATTGCTGCTTTAAGATTCTCTCTTTGTCTTTAAATTTTGCATTTTTAAATATAATGATTCTTGATGTAGGCCTATCTTACCTGCGGCACTTTGTGCTTCTTGGACTTATGTTTCTTTTTCATTCATCTGGTTAGGGAAATTTTTGGCCATTATTTCTTCAAATAGATTTTTGATCCCTTCATCTTTCTTTTCTCCTTCTGCTACCCCAATGATGCAGATGTTATTAAACTTCACATTGTCCCAAAGATCCCTTAAATTTTCCTCATTTTTAAATACCTTCCCCTCTTTTTTTTGGTTAGTATGATTGGGTGTTTTGAGCTACCTTGTCTTCTAAGTCACTGATTTGATCCTCTGCTTCACTGAACCCACTGTTTATGCTTTCTAGAGTATTCTTGATTACAGACATTACGTTCTTCGATTCTGACTGCTCCTTTTTTATGGTTTCTATGTCCTTTTTCAAGCTGTGGAGCATCCTTATAGCCATTATTGTTAACTTCTTTTCATTTTGCTCTTCCTCTGAAGATTTATCCTGAGTGTTTTTGTGGGTCATGTTTCTTTGTCTGTTGTCTTGGTTGTCTCTTTGTGTTTGTTTCTATGTAGTAGGTAAATCTTCTATTTCTCTCAGTCTTGATAAACATAAGTGATCTTATCTCCTTGATCATCTGAAGTGGATGCTTGAATAACATCCCTTATATGAGTTATGTGAGCCATAGTTTTAACTGAGTCTTGATTGTTTTTGGCTTGTTTGTGCATGAGTTCTATCCTCAGGCAGGCTAATTGTGAGTTTGACCTCAATCCCAGTGTACAAGCTGCTCTATAGATGCTGACCACACAAAGCAGAATTTGCCTCAGTAAGTTCTAATGCCTGAAGCTGGCCAATTGTTGTCTTAGTTCTTGGGCCTCTTGAGAGGGACATTGGTGCAGGCCAATGTGAGACATTGCCTATGACTGATCCTCAGCAAAATGTTTGGAGGAACAAGTGATCCACAATTTGTGGCTGTCTCTGCTGGGCTTCATATGCGTGGGAAGAACAAAGCTGTGCACCAAGGTCAGCTCCCACCAGCACCAAGTATAAGAGTAGGTCATCAAAAGGCCTAAAGCACCCTAAGATCCACCCATAATTGCCTCTGCCTGCTGCCTGTTGGGCACAGTCACTGAAAGCTTCTGATTATATTCAGGTTGGTTGCATGAGGAAGGTTCTCAGTGAGTCACCAGGTTTGGGTTAGTGGTGTTCATCAGATTGATACCAGGTTCAATCTCAGTGCTGGTGCTGGATCTGAGGCCATTCACCAATAATCTTGGTATATAACAAATTTAGCTGCCATCTTCCAGATGCCCACAGACCTGTGTGGTGGTACAGGGTCTCAGGAAATTGTGGGGGTGAGGCCAACATAGTTTACTAGGCCCAAACTGCCCAAGACTTGGTTGTGTGAAGGGAGGGCTCTGCACCAATTGAGTGTGCAAGGGGAAAATTGCTCCTCTCCAAGAGCAACACAACTTAATCTGTCCTAGATTCTGTGGGAGCCCAATCTTAGCAGGGTGGGACTGCTGGATTTTGGAAATTGGGGCTTAGTGAATCTCCCATGAAGGGGAGTGCTGGTCTAGTTTGGGGGAAGGAGATAGGAGTGGCCTCTGCCATTGAGTCACTCAACTGAGTCATTGATATCCCCTGAGTTGGCCCAGACCTCTACACCCTTACCCAGTAAGCTGACTGTTTAGTAGGCCATGAGCTTTGCAGGGTGGTTTTACAGGCAGGTCCAGAGACTGAAGCTACTCTATTCCCAAGGCTGATGCCCCCTAAGTGCTCTACCCAAAGACAATGGCATCTGCAGTGTGGGAGAGGGACTCTGGAAAGGGATCCTGGCAACATAACTTCAGGTCTTCCCTAGAGCTCCAAACTAATTTCTCCTTACACAAGTCTAGTCTGCTTCTCCCTCCAACTGCTGGAGCTCAGTTGAGTGTCTGTGTACAATATTTTGTGCATTTGTCCTGAAGGAGGGCATCTGTATCTTTAGCTGATATCTGTCTCTCCCTGGAGGACAGAATCCCTGCTGATTTTCAAAGCCAGATTATCTGGGAGCTCCTTCCTGGCTCTGGAGCTCTAGACTAAGGAGTCCAGCACGGGGTTGAGACCCCATGCTCCTCAGGGGGAACCACTGTAGCTGAGATGTCCCTGAAGAGTCTCAGCCAGCATCAGTGGAAGCAGGAACAGCTCTTTTAGTCTCTCTACCCTTCCTACGAGTTTCAACCTGGCTTCATCTATTAATCCTTGGTCATAAGACTTCTGTTCAAATAATATTTATTTGGTTATTCAGGTTGATTGTTCTATATTTTAGTTGTAATTCCATTTTGGTCCTGGGAGAAGTTGAGTGTAGCTTCCACATATTCCACTGCCATTTTGAATGTCTCCTACTAGATATTCTTCTTAGAATTAATATTGAAAATTCTTATAAAAGTGTAACAACACATAGACATAAATCAAAATCAATCTTGACTATAATGTTGGGGCAAATTCCTTCAGCTCATCTGCAACATCGGGTGTTTCTCTTTAAGTCGCCTTATTATGGGGAGATCCAGAAGTTCTACGGAAGGACCTTGGCAGCTGTGATCGCTGAGAAGATAGTTGAAAACTCATGACACTGATTACCTAATTATAAAACTGGAATGAAAGTATTTCAACATTTTATGATAGGTCATATGGAAGATGGAAGTCATATAGAAGACATGACCACTGGTTAGTTGACTCATGAGCTAACACTGGGCAGGTAATCAGGGCTCTTCTCCTTTTTCTCTGTGCTTGGAATGTAGGTTCTGCCTATAATTTTCACAAAGCCATTTCAAAGATGCAGCCTAGAGAGAGTAATGTGGTGTTAAGACCATCTGGACTATGTGACTAAACCTTGTTAAGTCCTCTATGTAGACTCTTAAGATTCTGGTGGACTGGTGCAGAGACCTAATCACCTTGTGGCCACCCAAGACAAGCCCTTGATTATTAAAACTGCCACCTACCAGTTTTGAGTGCCCTGCCTTTTTTTTTTTGTATTTCTACTGGCCTTCTGTGTGCAGGGACCAGTTTTGAATTTATCCACAAACTCTTGAATTTGTAAACAAACAATAGGTGAGTAGTGTACTAATGCTAGCTCCATTTTTATATGTAAATATTCATCATTATAAAAAAGAACTGATGGAGGCAAATGTCATAAAGTGAGAGATATTTGCATTATTGAAAGATGAATTCAGTTTAACTTTAAATAAGAAAAACATAGCAGGATAGTGCTGTGTATTATAAGTTGAAATCCATGAGTATAAGAGTTAAAAATTCTGAAGAAATAGTATAAATTTTGTTCAGCTGAAGGTGATGGACAGCAGGGGGCACTGGAAGTTATTAGAAGAAATTAAAGCAAGAAAAGCATCATTACTTAATTTAAATCTTAAAATATATGTTTAAAATTTTAGTCTTTTTATAGAGATAAGATTGAGGGGCAACAGTGGATACAGGAAGGTTAGTTCAAGGTTTTCCATTCAGGAATGTGCTGATGATTTGAAATAGGATAGTTATAATAGAAATGTTTGGTCATGTTAAGGTAATAAAAACTTGGGGGAAAGAACTTCTTAGATAGATGAAAGTAAGTCTTTTTCCCACAAAGAGCTCCCTGTACACTTAATAACATGTTAACTGTAAATCTTTTAGAGATACCAATTACAGACTTTGCTTAATTTATTGAAAGGATAAAAATGCACTCAATGTTGAATATGATCAATGACTAAATGTCATTACTAATATTTAACATATAAGTTTAACTAAAATTACACTTGCACCTGTTTTTCTAAATAGACCAAAGATTGTAGCCCAAGCTGGTTTGGCTCAGTAGACAGAGCTTCAGCCTGCACATTAAGGATCTTGGATTCAATTCCAGTCAAGGGCACATGCCCAAAGGTTGTGGTCTCAATCCCCAGTAGGGGGTGTGCAGGAGGCAGCCAATTGATGATTCTCTCTCATCACTGACGTTTCAATCTCTCCCTCTCCCTTCTTCTCTGAAATCAATAAAAAAATATATTGAAAAAGATTGTAACAAAAAGTGTAACATATCCTAATGGGCAGATTTAGAATAATGATTTTATTTTCCCAAGTGTCAATTTAAACAACAACAAAAAAAACACATCTAATTCTAGATGTAGTTCAGCAAATTAGGTACAACTTCCTTGAGAGGTAAAGGTGTTAATTAGTTTAGAAACAGTTGACTTTTCCCTAATATCGTTTCTGCTGCTGTGGTTTTTATTCAATTTCCATGAGAATGATTGAATTGTGGGTTTCTCAGAATAATATAAATTGAATGTAGGGAATGTTTGTGAATAGTTTTAATACATAAATATTTGTCCCATCCCTGTACCTTCCCCTCCTTAACCCCTCCCCCCCGCAAAAAACAACAAAAACAAAACAAAACAAACAAACAAACAAACAAAAAACTCTAGAAGACTGCCATAAATGCAAGGGAAACATTTACAATGACAATATTTATTAGAGACCACTAATTTGTATGGTCTCTAATTTACTAATTAAAAGAGATCATTATGAAGCATTCTTTACACATTGATATAAGATTAAGGATCTAAGTTTAAAAAATTGTTAGAACTTTAAAAAGTTATCACTTGTGTTCCAGTTATCATAATGAATTAAACTTTAACAACTTTGTTATGCTCACAGATTCAGTGGTCAGGAATTTAAACAGAACATAGCAGTAAAGACTTGTTTGCTTTACAGTGTCTGAGACTGAGGAGACTCAATTTCTGGGGATAATTTATGGCTAAGAGTGGGATCATCCAAAAACTTGTTCACTCACATCTCTGGCACTTGGGCTGAGTGAATAAAAATGTAAGACTACTGTCAAACCTGGAAGTTCTGGCAATATTTTCTGATGTTTAAAATATACATATCTGCCTTGACAAGTGTGAATCAATTGATTGGGCATCATCCCATACACTGAAAGGCTGCTGGTTGGATTCCTGGTCAGGGCACACGGCTTCATCTCTGGTAGGGAGCATGTAGGGGGCAGCTAATGAATCTTTTGCTTTTATATTGATATTTCTCTCTCTCCCTTCATCTTTCTTTAAAATTCAATTAAATAATGAACATATACCATGCCACAGGAATCCCACTTCAAGCTTTATCTTGGGTAATTCTGCAAAGAACGCATATTACAGGAATGCTTACAGCATCATCTCTTGTAATAGCTTGAATCACATAACTTCAAGCAAGGCAAAAACTGAGTCAGTCTTCGAAAATCATACAACATCGCTTCTTCTCAACTCCATTTGTCAAAGCCATCACATATTTCCAGACTCAAGAAAAAGGCAAGTAGGGACTAACACTTGGTAGGAGACTTACAATAATGTGTTCCAGAAGGGAGATAATGTTCTTGCTCTCTGGGGAAAATACAATCTGGTACAATATACAGTAATTTAACATAGTGTCTAACTTGTAAGAAGCACTTAATGATCTTAACTATTATTAGTATTACAACAAAATCCTATTTAATACAGACAGAATATGCAAATTGACTGTAACTTTGCAACAAAGATGGTAATGCCCACAGCCAATAAGGAAGGAATATGCAAATTTAAATGACCAGGCAAGAGGCAGAAGGTGGCTGGGGCCAGAGTAAAGGTGGTGCTGGAAGCCAGGGGAAGGAAGGCCTATTCTTGCACAAATCTGTACATTGGGCCTTTAGTAGTCATTATAAAATGAAATAAAAAGCTAAAGTCCAACTTGAGCTTTTTAGCTATTTTATGTCCATTATTATAATAAAATATTTTGAAATAAAATACACCTCAGATTCCAGAAGATAAATCTACATAATGAATCTGTATTTTCAATTGATAATAAAATTTAATCCATTTATTGAAGTGTAATAGTTAGACTTAAATATTACTTAAATATAATTTTTGGTATTTTTTTAAATTGCTAAAAGAAATAGTTATAGACACCTCTCACTGACACCAGAGAGGTGTTACCGGACGGGACAGCACCCTGAGCCAGTGGGAGAGGGCTGTTCCCAATCTCTATCCTTATCTTCTCAAATAAATGAATTTATATGAGAGACCTTGGCTGCAATGTGCAAAGGCAATTTATTAAAACAATTCAAGCAAGCACCTTTATTGAAAAAAGCAAAGCAAGCAAACGTATACATTTGGCTTACGGAGCACAGACAGGCTCTCAGGTAATCTGAAGAGTGAGTTGGGTGGGGGTCTGAGGCACCACACACCCTCCTGTCCATAGACTTCAAAATTTCTCTGCTGACTATTTTGGATTAATTCTCCAGGTCCTTCCGCTCCCCCCTCCCCACTTTGTTGTGGAAGACCCAGAATTCACAAGAAGTACCTGGCAACTTTATCTTGCCAGGCCTTGAGACTGCTGGCTTCTCTGGTTAGGGAGCAAAACTGTCCCTTTTTCCTTTCCCCTTTCACCCTCCCTTTCTGTATTCTCTCATTAGGGAGGTTTATTTAACCATTTGCTCTGGTATTCTTGGCTGGGGAAGATAATGGCTTGTTACTTACAAGCTGGCTGCAAATTGCCCACAATGTTTGGTCTTGTTCTAACTTTCCTGTCTCAGTTTCCCTATTTTTCTTGCCTTGGAATCCTGTAACAATAGTTATTGCTTTTAAAATAATTTTTTAAATTTACAAACCCCATATTTTTTAGAGGGGCTTCACTTTTTGACCAGGGAAATTTTAAAGCAACACACTGAATAAGTTTGACTGGAAAAACTTGTCATAATCCACTTCATATAAAATTTATATATATAATATGTTTATGAAGTGGTCTGTCAAGATAATAGAACAGCAATTAATTCTGTTAATAGTAATTGAGTCTTTCCCACATGAGATCTTTAAATATTAAATGGCACAGTATTTATAAAAATAAGAAATTAAATGTGTGAACTGATTAAAATAAACATGTTAATTATTTTTAAATTAATATATTTACTAGATCACATAAAAATATTATGCTTAATGAATTGACTTTTGACTGGTTAACTTTTATTTTATTTTTTGTTAATTCTCACCTAAAGGTATTTTTTTCCGTTGATTTTTAGAAAGAGTTTAAGGGAGGGAAGGAGAGAGGGAAGGAGAGAGAAGGAGAAAGTAGAAGAGGAGAGAGAGAAACATTGATATGAGAGAGACATATCGATTGGCTGCTTGACTGGGTTAACTTTTAAATGTCATTTGTAAATGAGCCTAAAATTTAAATCTTTATAACAAGAGAGTATTTATGAGACCTTATATAAAGAAATTAATTAGAGGAAGAAGTAGATTGCAGTTTTAGATATCCTGCATTTGAGATAATAATAAGACATCAGTGGAAAAGACTGAAAAGAATATTTAGCATTTAGATTTCCAGAACTGCAGATTAGATCAGTGGCTAGGACCTGGAGTCATCAGCAAGGAAGTGGCTCTTGAAGAGATAAGAATGTACAACAATTCTAAGAGGACAGATCTTGAAGAAAGAAGAGCAGAAGACAGCTGAATGTGACTTTACAAGGAAAGGCAAATGTTTGTATTAGTGGAATTTTAGTGAAATCTATATCTCTTCTTCAGAATGGGAGCCTTATTTAAACATTTGGATTGGAAGTACATGGACATGTATTCATATAAGATCTACTTTCTACTTGTTAAATAAAACTGAGTTCAGCTTTTAAATCCATGTAACATCATTGAGCTTTGATACTAGAACCTTGAAAACATTTGAAGCCATAAGTTTTAAATTTTAAAATCTGTATAAGTTAAATTTCAGCTTTTGTTTCTCAAATACAATATTATTGCTTCTAATAGTTGACTAAGATTGGGTGAAAGCCTAAGTACATAAGGGATGAACTGCCCTGGTCTCATCTACTTTATTCAAAAGAGCTCACAGCACAGCTTGCCTCCATAAACATCAGAGCATTCCCTGAAAATGTCCATCCTGCTCAGAATGTTTTGATCTTACCTCAAGGTCTACTTGAATGTTTTAAAAAATTATATTTTTTATAACATAAAAAGTCAATACTTTTTTTTGTCTCTCTCCTTGTTGAAAACTCGATTGATATGTATCATTCATTTAACTCCTTAAAATGTTTCTAGTCAGATTTTACATTTCTATATCTCAGATATGGATAAATATTGCTTTTTAAATATAGAATGATAAAAAATGGATAAGTATAGTTTGTTATGAAGATAAATGTGAAATTCGGGTGTAATGATGAGATACTTTCAAGGGAATGTTTGTCGGATCTGATAAATTATTAAATTCAAAAAGCAACTTGACAAAAATGTGCTAGGCACTATACTATCAAGTATCATGCCATGTGAATACGAGTCATGGTAATAAAGCACTATTGTCTTTTTGTGAGTTTCTTATTAGATTTTAAAATAATTATGAACCAAAAAAAATTAAAAGTCAAGAGTAAAGTTCTAAATTAGGGAATGTTCCAATATAGAACCTTCATATTTTCTTTATAGTTTATTGATTTTTGTTTGTTAAATAGACACAGAGCAAAGCTTTCTAATAAATGAAGTTGTTAGGTGAACATTTTACATAAAGTCCTCTTTCTCTCTAGTAGATGATTAGAAAGAAATCAATTAGAGGTTATTATTTTTCCCTGAGAAATAGAATAGGACAGCAGTTAGAATGTGAATACGTAATGAATTCTTGGAGATAAACATAAAGAAAGAAATGTGATATAGTACAGTATATAGTTTTAGTCTTTCAAAATTGTTATTTCAGTTAACATGACCTAGTAAAATGACAAGCAAAAATTTTAAGTATAGGAAGGTATCCTGGGATCAAAGTATGCATGACATCATAAATTTCATCTATTCTCAGAATAGTATACCCAAAAGGAGAAAACTGCTTGATATAATTCCTGCAACCTAATGTGGCCATTGGCTTCTTTTTAAAAAAATATATATTTTATTGATTTTTTTTTATAGAGAGGAAGGGAGATGAATAGAGTTAGAAACATTGATAATAGAGAAACATCAATCAACTGCCTTCTGTACACACTCTACTGGGGATGTGCCCGCAACCAAGGTACATGCTCTTGACTGGAATCGAACCTGGGACCCTTCTGTTTGCAGGCTAACACTCTATCCACTGAGCCAAACCGGTTAGGGCGCCATTGGCTACTTTACCCTACTTTTCAAGGCAAAATAAATAAAAAGCCATAAATCACAAAATTGAAAAATACATCACTAACGATATAACAAATTATTTCATGACAAATTTCATCTTAATTCTATTATTATGGAATGTTTGAAAATCCAAAATTTTGAGGTTATGTGTAATACAATAATGATTAGGCAGGAATAAATATTGAAACATACTTTATTGGTAATCATGGTAAATAGAATGGATATCAAAGCTTTTCTACATTGTAGAAACTGTTACCCAATTTTTAATCTGGAATATCCAATTTTTAATGTGGAAAACAAAATAAAACAAAAACTCCAAAACTATCACATGGGAAATAGTATAAGTATAATAGAAAGTCTTCTGAACTAAATGTGAAGAACCTGGTTTCTATTCTTAATTTTAACTAACTCTGTGTTCTTAGATATGTCACTGTGCCTCTGAATTTCAGTTCAGATTATTTGTAAAATAAAGGAGCTGCACCAGATGAGATCCACAAACCCTCCTACCTCTAAAATGTATTTTACCATGGCAACAAACAATTTTTAAAAAGTTTTTTTCTAAAGTTCCTCTGATATAATTTCTCTGTGATTTACTAAAGCCAAGAAAAGTGTTCAATAACTCAACATCAAGAAAAAACAACTCAGACTGATACTTGATAACTAGTAATGAGACAATTTGATAAGTCAATGCAAGTCAATACAGCAAGCATTTGATGAGCTCTTTATATACATGTGTTGAAGGCAAGAGGATTATAAAATTATATAGTTTCTACTCTAAAAAGTTTATGAAATCAGCTTTTAGTTTATAAAAAGAATAGGGATTGGTTTACACTGAATTTATGGATTAATGTTTAAACATTTGTCTTGATGCTCAGATACTCAGGAGTCTCTCTTGTAATCTTAGACTGCTGGCTTCTAACCACTTGCCCACCTGCCTGATTAATCACCCCTAGCCACTCTGCATGCCTACTGATCACCCTAATCCTTCTGCCTGCCTGCCTCATCACCCCTAACTGCCTCTGCCTCAGCCTCTGATGCAGCTTCATCCAGAAGATCATCAAGAAGGACATCCAGAATGATGTTTGGAAGGTGGTTTGGCTGTTCAGTCTAATTAGCATATTATGCTTTTATTATTATAGATATCTTAATATGCAATTAAATCACTGAATTATCAAGTCACACAGGAAGGCAATACTCATTGGATAAAGACTAAACTTTAGTCAGAGTTAAGTCAGGGATGACAGCCATTTAATTGGAAAACCCAGGAACTCAGTGAATCAGAGGGAAGAAATGGGAACTTGAGGTTAGTGATAATGAAGCGTCACTTCATTTGATTTTAATTCCCAACTCACTTGGTTGTAAAAGTTTGTCTTGTTTGGCTATGAGTAGAAAAGCAAATGAAAACTGAAAACCAAGAGCTGGTCCCAGGATCCATCTTTTAACTTCCTCATTTCTTTTGAGAATACTCTGGCTTAAACCTACTGAGAGATTTTTCTATGTGCTTTTTATCAGGTCAAAAGCAACTATATTTTTGATGTTTGAAAGGATTGCATATATCAAAAGAATTTTGAAACAAATGGAAACTCATTACTGTCCATAGAATCAACATAAATTGTTTGCTTGCTTAGAAAATGTGGCTTACTAAAGGACTGAAAAAAATGACTTTGCTAACTACAGATGGCTGAAAGTTCCTTTTATTGTCTGTGGAGGGGTGGCCTATAGTTAGAGCTTTCCTAATTAGATGGTGAAGTGGAATCTGAGTAGAAAATACTTATATGAGTCATTGAAGAATTTTTAGGACAAAATTACTACATAGTATGTATAGTATAGTTTGTGGAGGGGTTAAATAAAATGTCTAAAATTACTAAACTCAAGGATTTGCTGATACTTAACAATTTTAATATCTTTGCAATCAGAAAACTCTTATTTTATCTTATTTTTAAAAGTTATCTTTATTGTTGAAAGCATTAGAGATATCCCCTCCCCCCCCCCCATTCACACCCTTCACCTTGCACCCAACCCTCCCAGGCCTTTACTACACTATTGTGTGTGTTCATAACCTATGCATATATGCATATAATTTTCTGTTTAATTGCGCTCCCTTTGAGATTTGTCAGTCTGTTCCATGCTTCTGTGTCTCTGAATCTATTTTGTTCATCAGTTTATTTTGCTCATTAGATTCCACATATGAGTGAGATCAGGTGACACTTGTCTTTCTCTGTCTGGCTTATTTACCTTAGCATAGTACTCTACAAGTCCCTCCTTGCTGTCTCAGAGGGTAAGAGATCCTTCTTTTATATAGCTGCATAATATTCCATGGTAGAAATGTACCACTGCTTTTTTTATAGACTCATCTACTGATGAGCACGTAGGCTTTTTCCAGATCTTAGCTATTGTAAATTGTGCCACTATGAACATTGGACTGCATACATTCTTTCTGATTAGTGTTTTAAATTTCTTAGGATATATTCTTAGAAGTGGAATGACTAAACTATGAAGCCAATTTCATTGATCATGCTTTTTATATGCCCTAGAACAGTAGTCGGCAAAGCCATTAGTCAACAGAGCCAAATATCAACAGTACAACGATTGAAATTTCTTTTGAGAGCAAAATTTTTTTATTGTTTAAAGTATTACAAATAGTAGTACATATGTTCTTTTTTCCCCTTAATGTCCCCCTGGCTTTTCCACCCCACAGCACATGCTCTCAACTGCCCACCCCCCTGTGTCTTATGTCCTATGGTTATGCTTTTATGCATGCTTAAACTTCTTCTAATGCCACTTATTCAAAATAGACTCACCCTGGCTGTGGTATTTTGTAGAAGAGCCACACTCAAGGGGCCAAAGAACCACATGTGGCTTGTGAGCTGCAGTTTGCCATCCACAGCCCTAGGATATCATGTAATAAATCAGTGGATAAATATAAAATATCAGAATATAAAAATTTTTCCCTCTACATCAGAGGTGGGGAACATCTGGCCTATGGGCTATATAAAGCCCTCAAAATCATTTGGCCTGGCCCTGCCAAGGCATTAGGGATGAGTAAATTAAATATTTGAACAAATATAGCAGGCTAATTTTAAGTTGATAATTTTGTATGGCCCATGAATGATGTTATCAATATCCAAATGATCCTTGGCAGTAAAAAGGTTCCTCACTGAATTTTGACCCCCTTCCTCCCCTGACCCCAGGCTGGTTGTAGATCATGCCATCGGTGGCAGCCCTGACTGCTGAGGAAACAGTAGCCTAGGACAGTTGGCTGTTAGGTGACACTGATTCTCCTCACCCTGCCAGATGTTTAAGGGGCACATCCCCCATCACATGATGGGGTGGAAAAACAGGTAGTAAATTTCAGAGCCACCTGGGAGGGGAGATTGGAAGTTCCTACTCTGGAGAGTGGCGAGGCAACAACCACAGTTGTTTATGGAAGATTCCCACAAGAGTAACACTTTAGAGATAGCACCCCATCTTGGTTCAACAGTTCAAGGAGCTCATATTTCTCATATTGCTCAACAGGAGAGAGAGGACTGTATAACCAGACACCCAGAGAAGAGAGGCCCATGGGGAGACAAAGAAACAGTCCACATATGAAAGAAAAGCAGGCATCACCAGAAAAGGAAGTAAATGAAATGGAGGCAAACAACCTGTCAGAGAAATGGTCATAAAGTGGATAAAAAGAATTGACAATATGTGTAAGAACCAAGAGGAAATGAAGAAGAACCAAGAAGAAATGAAAAATGACATTGCTGCTGTAAAGAACTCAATAGAAAGCATCAAGAGTAGACTAGAAGAAGCAGAGGACCACATCAGTGAGCTAGAAGACCAGGTAGGAAAAAATACCTAAGTAGAGCAGCTTCTAGAAAAAAAAAATTAAAAAGCAGAAAGAGAGCCTAAGGGAAATTTGGGACAACATGAAACAAAACAACATCCATATAATAGGGGTGTGAGAAGGAGAGGAAACTGAAGAAGAAATAGAAAATCTGTTTGAAGAAATAATGACAGGAAACTTCCCTGATATAGGAAAGAAAAAAAATCACGCAAATCCAAGAAGCTCACAGAGTCCCAAGAAAAATGAACCCTGAAAGACCAACACCAAGGCACATTATAATTAAATTAGCAAACTGAATGACAAAGTAAGAATCTTAAAAGCAGCCAGAGAGAGACAGAAAGTCACCTACAAAGGAACCCCCCTCAGACTAGCAACTGATTTCTTAACAGAAACTCATCAGGCCAGAAGGGAATGGAATGAGATATACAAAGTCATGCAAAGGAAGGATCTGAATCCAAGAATACTGTACCCAGCAAGGCTATCAATCAAAATTGAAGGTGACATCAGAATCTTCACAGACAAAAAAGGACTAAGGGAATTTATTACCACCAAACCAGCAATGCAAGAAATGCTAAAGGGTCTGCTGTGATAAAAAGAAATAGGAAGCAAAGAAAGAACACAGAGGTAAAGAATAAAAAATGACGACAAATAAGTACCTATCAATAATATCTTTAAATGTAAATAGATCAAATATCCCAATTAAAAGACATAGGGTAATGGATTGGTAAGAAAATATGACCCATATATCTGCTGTCTATAAAAAATCCACCTCAGAAAAAAAAAAGACACACACAAACTGAGGGTGAAGGGATGGAAAAAGGTTTTTCAGGTGAATGGAAATGAAAAAAAGCTGGGGTAGCAATACTTATATCTGACAAATTAGATCTTAAATTGAAGGACATAACAAGAGATAAGGAAGGCCACTTCATAATACTAAGGGGGGCAATCCAACAAGAAGAAATACCTCTGGTAAACATATACACACCCAATACAGGAGCACCCAAATACATAAAAACTTCTGGAGTATATCAAGGGAGAGATTAACAGCAATACAATCATAGTAGGAGACTTTAATACCCCACTACTATCATTGGACAAATCCTCTACACACACAAAAAAAAATCAGCAAAGAAACATCAATCCTAAATGACTCACTAGACCAGATGGAATTAATTGACATCTTTAGAACATTTCACCCAAAGCCACAGAATATACATTCTTCTCAAGTGAATATGGGTCATTTTCAAAGATAGACCATACGTTGGGTCATAGGCAAAGTATATTCAAATTCAAGAATATAAAAATCATATCAAGCATATTCTCAGATCACAGTGGCATAAAACTAGAAATCAACTACAACATAAACAATCCAAAAAATCAAACACATAGATACTGAACAGCAGACATAATATTGTACATAAAAAACCCAAATGCTATTAAGAAAGTACTGGGTTACCAGAGAGATCAAGGAAGAAATAAATTAAAAAAAAAAACATCATGGCAACAAATGACAATGAAAACACAACAATCCAAAATCTATGGAACACAGCAAAAGCAATCTTGAGAGGGAAGTTCATAGCTCTACAAGCCTATTGCAAAAAACAAGAAACAATGGAAATAAATTACCTAATCCTACAACTCAAAGAGTTAGAAAGAGAGCAACAAGAAAAACCCAGTGTAAGCAGAAGGAACGAAATAATAAAGATCAGAGTGGAGATAAATGACATTGAGACAAAAACAACAACAACAAAAATACAAAAGATCAACAAAACCAGGAGCTGGTTCTTTGAAAGGATAATCAAGATTGATGAACCTCTAATCGGGCTCATCAAGAAGCAAAGAGAGGACCCTAATAAACAAAATCAGAAATGAAAGAGGTGAAATAACAACAGACCCCACCAAAATACAAAGGAGTGTTAAAAGATATTATGAATAACTCTATTACAACAAACTGGACAACCTGGGGAAAATGGATATATTCTAAAAAAAAACCCAAAAGGCTCCTCACCCCTGCTCCACATGAAGAGCAACATATGCACACATAACAGATTTGTTATGAACATAATAGACCGTGCAATCAAGTATATGACTAAAACACTGCAGTTATTCTAGCTTCAGTTTCAAAAGTGCCAACAGCAAATACTTAGGCAAGTTGAATTAATTACCTTTCATATTAGATTCTATTTCAATATTTAATTAGAAAATGTCTAAAAGACAACTATCGCCGAGACCGGTTTGGCTCAGTGGGTAGAGCGTTGGACTGCGGACTGAAGGGTCCCGGGTTCGATTCCGGCAAGGGCATGTACCGTGGCTGCGGGCACATCCCCAGTAGGGGGCGTGCAAGAGGCAGCTGATTGATGTCTCTCTCATCGATGTTTCTGACTTTCTATCCCTCTCCCTTCTGCTCTGTAAAAAATCAATAAAATATATTTTAAAAAAAAGACAACTATCCAAGTTTTGTCTAATACTTTCTAAAGTGAATACATGTCATGTATAAAATAGAATAGTGAAAGAAAATATTAGGTGAATTCATAGGAAAGCAGAAAAAACTCTAAAAATTTTAAAACTCAAAGGAAGAAAATGACAGTTTTATAAGGTCACAATGACCTCCCTCAGGCAGAAATAGAGCCTTAAAATACATTTCTGCTGAAATGAAATACAAAGAAGTCATCAAAGGAAAAGCTATTAGATTATCTTGCCTTTTCTTGCTTTCTAAGAATTTTATATTAAAAGTTTCTACAATGCCATATTTTTATATTAAATTAGTTTTTATTTGTGTTCTATTTAAAAACATTATATATTTTTGAAGGCTCATATATTTCTGTTAGAAATCTCTTAGCTTCAGTACAGACTATGAGAGCATCCAGTAATTTTTTGTTCTCCTGGCATTTAGAGAAAAGTTTTTATATATTTCCAAAATCATCTCTTTTATTCTAATTTATATTAACATCAAATAGAGAAAGACTGACTAAATAAATGTAAAAGAATAGCTAATTGAGTGGCTAATGTTTTTGGTTTTTCCTTTGCTTGAAGACCCAGCTCTATAGTAGTAAGGGAAGCTCACAGCTGTTTTTGTACTAATTCTACTTATTCACTTATCTGCAAAACCTAATAAATCTCTGCAGTTCTGGTTTTGTATTTATAATTGATCAGTGCATTCTCGTGTGAGACTAAGGTGATAACCACTCAAGAATACTTTTTGCTTTATGAGGTGATCTTTCCAAAAGTTATTAGTACCTGGATTGCATATAAATATAATTTCCCCCATTCCAATGAACAACTATATAGACCCCAAGGTTTATAATATTACTATATGGATTAAATAATCTAAGTGAGTAATTAGTGTAGTATCAAGGAGGAAATTAATTTTTTCATCAAGTATGTTTTTGAGTAAGTGATATATGCCAGGCACTGGAAATAAAGTAACAAACCAAACAGATTCTCCCAAATTTACCGTGCACTCGTAAAACTGACAATTAATGTTTTATATTGTTTGAGTTACATATACTTTACTCACAATGGACTTTGTACATCCTTAGCTCCCTAGGAACATGCACACTAGATTAGGGTTCTTTCTTCCTTGCTTTCAAGGCTTCTTTAGTTCTACCTATTCCACTTACCAAATTGGACTGAACTTATCCATGTCTTCCACACTAGACCTTATGAGTAAGAATCATTTCTTATTCACTTCTCTGTCCTCACTTCTTTGTGCAGCATTTGGAACAGAGTAGAAGGTTCATAATTTTTAAATTGAATGGACAATCCCATTTGCTTTAACGGCTCAGGTTACCATCCAATTATATGACCTTCTAAAAATAACTAAAATATTAATGTCTCCTCAAGATATTTTCCTACTCCCAGTCATTGCTGACATGTGAAGCCTAGTCTACTATTCATTATTTTAACTCAGGAAAACTCTTGTTATACAATTAATATGAGACTTTCTCTTTGTGACTTCTCTTAGGGAATATAAATCATATTAATGTGTGTCATTACAACTACATTTTTAACAAGCTGTTAGTGATATTGAAAGGTGGTGTTTGGGGTGCAAACTTTTCTTCTCCTGGGTCCTTGTCCAAAGAAGTTGAAGAATAAATTCATGAACAGATTTCTTTATAAAAATGTAGAAGTTTATGGAAAGCAGACACAATCTCCATCTGGGAAGAAGAGGTGGGGGTGTCCCAAAGGGCTCCTCTCTGCTCTCTCTCTTCTCTCTCTCTCTCAAAAAAAAAACACAAAAATCTGAACTTTCCGAGTCTCTTTGTCTCCGGTTTATAAAGGCTGTAGCTCTTTGTCTGAATATGAGCTTTTCTAATTGGTTCCTTTCTTTAATCTGGGACCTCTGTGCTTTCCTCATTGGTCATCCTGTTACATAGTATTAGTTTCAAAGCTCAAAGCCCACGTGGTGCCTTTCATGTGTCCATTTTGTCTGTTCAGGTTGGAGTTGCTTTTGATCTCCTTTATGGCTCTCTCTCAGTTGTCATGACTGGAGATATTTTATTAACACTATGACTCTCCCAGCTTCTCAGGTCAGGGCTGTTTTTGACCTACCTTTTGGTTGCTTTAATTTCTCAGGCCAGAGATACCCCTATTCTTGGTTTATGGCCGTTATAATTGCTCAGAACAGAAATGTTTCCATCTTTCCTAGATCCCCCCCTTCCTGTCTGCCTAATTAAGCCAGCTAACCCTTAACAGTATCTTTCTAAAAGTTAGATGTTCTTTGAACACAAAAACAATTCAAATCTACCTTTCCTTTCTATTTGTTAATTGGAAAACGTGGAAAATTGGTTAAATTAAAAAGAAAGATTATAAGCTCAGTGAAATATCAGTGAACAAGCTAAATTCTATACCTAATGAAATAGTTGCAATAAAACTGAAATGGCTCTTGTAATATTTACCTGTTATTTTTAAAAATAGGTAGGTCAGCATATTAGTAAGTTATATCATTCTTTTGCTAGGGCTTGCATTTGTATGAATCAAGAGCCTCAAACGTTCTTAAAATTTCACTTTACTAGAAAAAGTAAAGCCCTGGCTGGGTGGCCAGTTGGTGAGAGCATCATTTGACATGCCGAGGTTGAAGATTCGATTCCCTGTCCGGGTACATATAAGGAGCCTCCAATGAGTGCATAAATAGGTGGAACAGCAAGTTCTCTCTCTCTCTCTCTCTCTCTCTCTCTCTCTCTCTCTCTCTCTCTCTCTCTCTCTTTCTCTCTCTCTCTCTAAATAAAAATGTTAAAAATAGTTAAAATGATAAATCAAAAAAAAGAAAATTAAAAAAATTAGTAAAATGCCCTACAACATTAAGATATAGAACATTAAGCTAAGCAAACAGGAACAATTTTTGAAACAGTTAGGCTGAGAAAAAGAAAACTCAACTCAATTTCATTTTCAAAACTGTCTGCTAACCTCACATCCCATTACATAATGAATTATGTTCTATACATGACTCAGGGATCAACAAATGGAAACCTAAAACTAATTTTAAGATATCATTAGCTGGACCAATACTAAGCCAATATTTGAAGTATGTGTTTTTGTTAGTAATCTTTTCCTTTTCTTCTATTAGGCCTTATTTTTACTCATTTTGTGATGCTCCATCTCTTCTCAAGATTTTCTGTTCTTTAATTTATTTTGGTGCCTTTAATGTTTCCCACTTTTAACTGTTTGATTGCCTCATTTTAAAGCCACTAGCAAACAACAGGACATCAGAAGCAAACTTCCTAAAGAGTGAGAAGGTGAGAACCACATTCTATGAGAATAATGGGATGATTGCTGCCAGAAACTGAGCGAGAGACAGAGACAGAGAGAGAGAGAGAGAGAGAGAGAGAGAGAGAGAGAGAGAGAGAGAGAGAGAGAAAGAGAGAGAGAGAGAAAGAGAGGCTTAAAACTTCTTGCATAAACAAGGAGTTTTCACATGAAAAGAAAGCTTGCGTCCTCTAAAGTGGTGACTAACTATAATCAGAATAAACAATGCAGGAGGAACCCATAGGTGAATTATGTTGTGCTTTCACACTTGGTGAGACTTTTAGCAATGTATGACCATTTCTTGGAATTTTATTTTTGAATACTATTTGAATAAAAAATAGTAGGCTGAAGAGACTACTGTGTCCTCAGCTTTGCCTCTTAGGGTTATTATTTTGGTCTTTGCAGGGAGATTTTGGACAAACAATTGCATTTTTAAAAAATATAATATTCCCCCTATATAAAATGGTATAATAGTAGCTATATTATAAAATTGATTTGAGGAATAAATAACACAAGTTATGTATTCTTCATTACACAGTATGAGGTATATAGTGACCACTATGTAAGTATTTTATTTATGATTTTTGTCTTAATGTTTCTAAGGAAATATTTTTTTACAAGTCTGAGATAGAGTCTGATGATCATGTTTCTTAAGGTACAATGCCTATTAAACAAACCCTTCACAATTTTCCTGACCTGGAAACCAGAGGTTACAAAGATTTTAGTTAAAACCTTTGTTCTTTGGGTTCTAATTTGCAAGCTTTAAGACATCTTTCTATACAATCTAACATCTGATTGTGTCTCAACCCATAAATCTATATGCATAAAATTTTACTGTATTTTGGATCTTATATTAAAATAAAATATTAATTTAATATTAAAATTATTATATATATGGAATTTGGAAAGCTAGCATATGCTATTTTATTCATCATTTATATTAGATGCATACCAACATTAGAAAGGGAAAATTGTGCCAAAACCGGTTTGGCTCAGTGGATAGAGCATCGGCCTGCGGACTGAAAGGTCCCGGGTTCGATTCCGGTCAAGGGCATGTACCTTGGTTGCAGGCACATCCCCAGTAGGGGGTGTGCAGGAGGCAGCTGATTGATGTTTCTCTCTCATCGATGTTTCTGACTTTCTGTCCCTCTCCATTCCTCTCTGAAAAATCAATAAAATATATTTTTAAAAAAGAAAGAAAGGGAAAATTGTTATGATTAATTAAATATAATTATGTGGATATGCAAAAGTTTATTCATTCAGGAATTTTAAAACTATAAAAGGGAGGTTCTAGATACTACATAAATATAAAATGGTATCTTTTTAAAAAAAATCTTTATTGTTGAAAGTATTATACAGATCCTCCTTTTGTCCCCATTAACCTCCTCCACCCTATTTCCATCCTTTCCCCACCACCAAGCCCTTACTACCCCATTTTCTGTGTCCACGGGTTATACATATATGCATGCAAGTTCATTGGTTATTAAACAACTAGAAGCCCAGTGCACAAAATTCATGAACAGGGGTGATGTGGGGGGTGTCCCTCGGCCCAGCCTGCAACCTCTCCAATCTGGAACCCTTCGAGGGATGTTTGACTGCCTGTTTGGTCCTGATCCCGGTAAAATCAGGCCTAAATGGGCTGTCGGACATCCTTCTCAAAATCCAGGACTGCTAGCTCCAAACTGCTCACCTGTCTGCTCCCTGATTGCCCCTAAGCACTTCTACCTGCCAGCATGATCACCCCTAACCACTCCCCTGCCAACCTAATTGATGTCTAACTGCTCCCCTGCCAGCCTGTTTGTCTCCAACTTCCCTCCTCTGCTGGCCTGCTCACCCCTAACTGTCCTCCCCTGCAGGCTTGATCACCCCTAACTGCCCTCCCTTGCAGGCCTGGTCCCTCCCAACTGCCCTCCCCTGATGGCCTGATGTCCCACAATTGTCCTCCCTTGCAGGCCTGGAATCTCCCACTGTCCTCCCCTGCTGGCCATCTTGTGGTGGCCATATTGTGTCTACTTGGCCCAGGATCTTTGACCACATGGGGGAAGCCCTCTTGTGTGTTGGAGTGATGGGCAATCTGTATGTTACTATTTTATTAGATAGGATAGAGGTCTGGTACATGAGTGCGGACCAGCTGGTCTGCCCTGAAGAGTGTCCCAGATCAGGGTGGGGTTCCCTTGGGGTATGGGGCAGCCTGGGCAACTGGCCTATGGTGGTTTGCAGGCTGGCCACGTCCCCCAGTAACCCAAGCAGAGGCCCTGGGATCTGGAATTAATTTATGTTCTACAATTGAAACTTTGTGCCTGGAGTGGAGCCAAGCCTATTGCTCACTCCATGGCAATAGCCTTTTCTGTTTGGGTTTATTTAAATTCTATAATTGAAACTTTGTAGCCTAGAGTAGAGGCCTAGGCACTAGGGCTACGGAAGCTTGGCTTCCTCCATTGCCGGGAAACCCAAACCTTTCTCCTGGTCTCACCCCATCTTGGTTGGGGTTTATTTGCATAATTTGCTCCTGATTGGCTGGTGGATGTGGCTGTGGGTATGGCTTGATTGGAGGTACAGTCAATTTGCATATTACTCTTTTTTTAATTTAATAAGTCTTTATTGCTCAGATTATTACAATGTTCCTCTTTTTCCCCTCCCATAGCTCCCCCATGTATCCACCCCATCCTCTGCTCTTACCACCCCACCACAGTCCTCATCCATAGGTGTACGCTTTTTGTCCAGGCTCTTCCCAAACCCCCTACATCTCTTTTCCCCAAGAATCATCAGTCCAGTCCCTTTCTATGTCCCTGATTCTATTATATTCACCAGTTTATTCTGTTCATCGGGTTTTTAATTCACTTAATTTTTAGATTCACTTGTTGATAGATGCGTTTTTGTTGTTCATAATTTTTATCTTTACCTTCTTCTCCTTCTTCTTCTTCTTCTTCTTCTTCTTCTTCTTCTTCTTCTTCTTCTTCTTCTTCTTTTCCTTCTTCTTCTTCTTCTTCTTCTTCTTCAAGAAAACCTTTCAGGATTTCATATAATACTGGTTTGGTGTTGATGAACTCCTTTAGCTTTTTCTTATCTGCAAAGCACTTTATCTGACCTTTCATTCTGAATGATAGCTTTGCTGGATAGAGTAATCTTGGTTATAGGTTCTTGTTATTCATCACTGTGAATATTTCTTGCTACTCCCATCTGGCCTGCATAGTTTCTGTTGAGAAATCCACTGACAATCGTATGGGTTCTCCCTTGTAGGTAACTAACTGTTTTTCTCTTGCTGCTTTTAATATTCTCTCTTTGTCTTTTGCTCTTGGCACTTTAATTATGATGTGTCTTGGTGTGGTCCTCTTTGGATTCCTTTTGTTTAGGGTTCTGTGTGCTTCCTGGACTTGTAAGTCTATTTCTTTCACCAGGTGTGGGAAGTTTTCGGTCACTATTTCTTCAAATAGGTTTTCAGTATCTAGCTCTCTCTCTTTTTCTGGCACCCCCACGATTTGGATGTTGATATACTTAAGGTTGTCCCAGAGGCTCTTGTTACAGTATCTTCAATTTTTTGGACTCTTTCGGCTTTTTGCTTTTCAGGCTTAGGGATTTTTGCTTCTTTGTTTTTCAAATCTTTGACTTGATTCTTGCAGTCCTCTAGTCTGTTTTTGGGTCTCTGTATAATATTTTTTATTTCAGTCACTGTATGCTTAATTTCTAGTTGGTCCTTTTTCATATCCTCGAGGGTCTTGTTCATATCCTCAAAGGTCTCATTAAGTTCATCGGCCTTTTCTAGGAGCCTCTTGAAAAACCTTAGAACCGTCCAGTCATTTTTTTTTCCTCCAATACTTTCACATGTGATTTCTTTCCATGTCTCTGCATTACGGCTGCTTCCCTGAGTTGGTTATCTCTGTGCAGTAGATGTCCTCTAAGGGACAGTGGCTCAGCCTCCCCAGTTACCTGAGGTGTATACTCTTGGTGCAGCCCTTTATGGTTTGCACAGTCTTGTTGAAGTTAAGCCTGGATTATTGCTGTTAGCACTAGGAAATTTTCACCTCCAGGCCAATTGGCTATTTTGTGAGTGCCTCAGTGCTCAGCCTGGATGGGGTGGAGTCTTAGGACTGATTCGGCAGCCGTGGTTTCCCATCAGCTCTGCCCTAGGTGGCTCCTGGGTCTCCGTGCCCCATGGCAACAGCTGCACGCACCTCTGAGAGAAAGCTGCCCAGAGCTCTGCCCACTGCCAGACAGTCTAGTTTCTCCCCGAATGAGTCTGCACACCCAAAGACTCACTGGAATGGGAAAACAAAGTGGTTCGGCGTTATTTATTTATTTATTTCTTCCCGAATGTTAGAGCCGGCCACAACCCCTCTCGGCTAGCTCGGCGCCTTTGTAGTGCCCAAGTTTCAGCGTGTTTCCTCTTTACAGTCCAGTTTCGCCCTGTATTAGTCTGGGTTCCCCAAGACTCACCCCAAACCGGGGCTCAGTGCAGTGGGACGCCTTTGTCTCCCTCTTGGTTCAAGAAAACCACCGGGTTTGCAGCCACCCATCCTTTATGTTAGTGCAGCTCAAAGGCTCTGACTCTGCGTGTATTGGCAACTCTGTCCAACCCTGCTGCCCCAAGTCTCAGTGTCCTTTTATTTTTCCTTCTGTTTGTGGAATGTTCACTCAGCCAGCCCTCTGGTGGTTCTGAATGATGTCCGTTTTGCCCTTAGTTGTAGTTTTGAGTTTGCTGTACAGGGCAGCAGTATGGGTGTTTACCTATGCCACCATATTTGTTCTCTCTATATGCATATTACTCTTTTATTAGATAGGATGGGTCACTCTCTGAGGCTCAACAGTCTGTTCATACTTCCATGTCTCTAGTTCTAGTATGTTCCCTGACTGGGGATCCTTCTGATTCTTCCTGATTGAGTTTTTGAAGATAGTATGATTCTAGTAATATTTCCCTTTCACCCAGGTTGTGATTTGTTGGCATATATTCATAGTACTTGCTTACAATCTTTTGTAGTTCTGTGGTTTCAGTTGTTATTTTACCTTTTTCATTTCTGATTTTATTTGGGTCCCATCTCTTTGTTTTTTTGATGAGTCAGGCTAAAGGTGAATTAATCTTATGTGCCTTTTCAAAGCACCAACTCTTGCTTTCATTGATGTTTTATATTCTTTTTTAGTCTCTATTGTTCATTTCTGCTTGGATCTTTTTTGTTTCCTTCCTTCTACTTGTTCTGGGTTTTTCTTGTTTTTCTCTTTTTAATTCTTTAAGTTGTAGGGTTTGATAACTTATTACCAGTTTTTCTTGTAGGCCTATAGTGCTATGAACTTCCCTCTCAGTTCTGCTTTTGCTGTGTCCCAGAGATTTTGGATTGTTATGTGTTCATTTTGATTTGTTTCCAGGAAGTTTTCATTTCTTCCTTGATCTCATTGGTGTCTCATTCATTGTTTAATAACATGATATGTGTTTGAGTATATTGGGGTGTTTTTATTGTAGTTGATCTCTAGTTTCATGTCATTGTGATCTGAGAAGATACTTGATATGATTTCAATTCTCTTGAATTTGTAGAGAGTAGTTGATTGCATGTGGTCTATCTTTGAGAACGCTCAATGTGCACATAAGAAAAATGTATATTCTGTATCTTTGGGATGAAATGTTCTATAAATATCAATTAAATCCATCTGTTCCAATCAGAGTCACTGTTTCCTTGTTGATTTTTTTCTAGAAGATCTATCCAGAGATGTCAGTGGTGTGAAAAAGTCCCCTACTATAATTATATTGTTGTCAATTTCTCCCTTTAAGTCCTCCAGAAGCTTATTTATGTATTTGGGTCCTCCTGTATTGGGTATATATATGTTTACCAGGGTTATATTCTCCTGTTGTGTGGATCCTTTTAGCATGATGATATGGCCTTCATTGACTCTTGAATGGCCTGTATTTTGAAGTCTATTTTGTCAGATATGAGTATTTCTGCTACAACTTTTTTTTTTATTTCCATATGCATGGAAATTTTTTTTCCATCCCTTCACTTTTATTCTGTGTGTATTTTTTGTTCTGAGATGGGCCTCTTATAAACAGCATAAATATGGGTCATGTTTTTTTTATCCATTCAGCTACCATATGTCTTTTGATTGGAGTATGTAAAATCAATCAATTATTGAATATATTAATGCACCATTGTAGTATAGAAGTGTGCAACTGTTTCACAACACTTTGGGACAAAGAAAGGGTACATTGTTTTATTTGTGTATAATAAATTAATTATGGCTTCATGTCTTCACTGGCAAAGGTGGTGTGAATTTCATCTGAGTGTTTTTGGGGATCCTCCACCTCCTCAGAGAGAGTCTTTCATAGTCATATTCATACAAGTATATGTATATTCCTATTCCTCCACACAGACTTCCTTACACAAAAGGCTGTATACATTGTTACACATTGTGTCTTTAAAATTTTTAACATATCTCCTGAGATCTTTCCACATTTATGTGCAGAGTTTGCCCTCGTTCTTCTTTGTAGCCTCTAGTATTCCATTTTGTGATTATACCAGAGTTTATTTAACAAGATTTCTATCATTTTCAAACTTCTGCAATTGAAAATAAAGCTGCAATATATAGTGTATGTGCAGAAATTTTATTTCATATATTCTAATGTATCTACAGGACAAATTTTTTAAAATTTATTTTTAGAGGTATGAGTACTAGAGATGTCCCCCATTTTCTCCTCTTTGTCCCCCTTCACCTGGCTCCTTTCCCATCCCAGGCCTTCACTACACCATTGCCTGTGTCTGTAAGCTCTGCATGTATGCATATTAGTTCTTTGCTTAATCTCTTCCTATCCCCCTTTCCTCTGACATCTGTCAGTGTATTTCATGCTTCCATGTCTCTGGACCTATTTTGTTCAACAGTTTATTTTGTATTTACAGATTAAATTCTTAAGAATGAGAGTGTTGTGTCAAATAGCAATTTAATTTATAAACTTCATAAATATTGCCAAATTATCCCATATTGAATCTTTACCAGCAGTATAGGAGTGCCAATCTTCAGTATGAAGATGTGAAACTATTGAATCAGTTTCCTTCCTATTTATTTACATCTTTATATTTTTAGTGTTTATATAAATATACATATTAGTTATAAAACTAGAGGCCTGGTGCACAAAATTTGTGCATGAGGGGCGGGGAATGTCCCTTAGCCCAGCCTCTCCAATCTGGGACCCCTCGAGGGATGTCCAACTGCTCGTTTAGGCCCGATCCCATTAGGATCCGGCCTAAAAAGGTAGTCGGATAGTCTTCTCACAATCCAGGACTGCTGGCTCCAAACTACTAATCTGCCTGTCTCCCTGATTGACCCTAACTGCTTCTGCCTGCCAGCTTGATCACCCCCTAACCACTACCTTGCCAACTTAATATGTCTAACTGCTCCCTGCCAGCCTTTTGCCCCAATTTCTCTCCTCTGCTGGCCTGGTCATCTCTAACTGCCCTCCCCTGCAGGCTTTATCACCTCCAACTGCCCTCCTTGCAGGCCTGGAACCTCCCAGCAGCCCTCCCCTGCTGGCCATCTTGTGGTGGCCATCTTGTGTCCACATGGGGGCAGGATCTTTGATCACATGGGGGCAGCCCTCTTGAGTGTTGGAGTGATGGTCAATCCGCATATTACTCTTTTATTAGATAGGATAGAGTTCTGGTACATGGATGGGGACCAGCTGGTTTGCTCTGAAGGGTGTCCTGGATCATGGTGGGGGTTCTCTTGGGGTATAGGCAGCCTGGGCAAGGGGCCTATGGTAGTTTGCAGGCCAGCCACACCCTGCAGTGACCCAAGCAGAGGTCCTGGGATTTGGGATTCATTTATGTCTACAATTGAAACTTTGTAGCCTGGAGTGGAGCCAAGCCTTCTGCTCACTTTGAGGCGACAGCCATTTCTGTTTAAATTTTATGATTAAAACTTTGTAGCCCAGAGTGGAGGCCTAGGCACTAGGGATACATAAGCTTGACTTCCTCCATTGCCTAGTCAATTCTAGCCTCTGCTCTCTCAAACTCCATGGCTGCTGCCATTTCTGTTGGAATATATCGTCTATAATTGAAACTTTGTAGCATTGAGTGGAGGCCTTGGCCGGCAACGGCAGGATGAAATCTTGGTTTCCTCCATTGCCAGGGAAACCCAGGCCTCCCTCCTGCTCTCAGCCATTTTGCTTGGGGTTTATTTGCATAATTTGCTCCTAATTGACTGATGGGCATGGCTGATGGGCATGGTCTGATCAGAGGTATGGTGAATTTGTATATTACTCTTTTTTTGGGTAAGCTGGTAGAAATGCAAAGACATAATAAGTAAATAGTATGGCAACTTTTTCTCAAATATAAATAAATGGGATCAAGGCAAAGAAAAACTCAATTTGGATCAGCTGGTCCTTGAAAGGTTCTTTCTTTTTACACAAATTTTATAGCTAAAAACAAATTATCTCAGGAGCTGTCTTAATTCAAGGTGCCCTGTATTCATTCTTCTGCAGGAAAATTTACTTACTTGTATACAGGATCAGAGTATTTTATCCAAATTTAAAGAACTTAGAATATTATTTACTGGTGGGATAGTGCAGGACATTAAGCAAAGGAAGATTAAATGTGATTCTGAATATCCCAATCTTGAGTGATGAAAAACTGCTGCAGGTAGCTGGGTTGACACATGCCCATTGGGGTCTTAGCATCATCCTAGAATTCTGCCTTCCTTCATAGCATGAGCACCCTCAGTGTCTTGGAGTCCAGATGTTGCTTTACTATCACTGCTGAAAGGAAAACAGTTATGTTAGTATAAGCATATTCTCAAAGCAGTTTGTCGTGGAATAGATTTTCCTAAAAACTGGCACAAAGCAATAAGACATATGGCATAAAACAAGGAAATGTCAAATATATGAAGATGTAATGATCCATGATCTATGTGCATAGCTCAGCTCATAAAATATGAGCTCATGCCTCAGTGGGACTTCTGCAGGCCCAGTTTGCCTCTCTACAAGTTGCTTTTATATCCATTATTTTACATAACCTTTACAAGATTCCCTAGATTTTGGACATCACTTTTGTCGACATTTCAGAGATGAAGAAATCTAGCATAAGTTGGAAGAAGTGGCCCAAGGTAAAACAGCTGGTAATTCAGAGCAGAAAGTGAGGTGGAGAGATAAAACAAGTAGCACTGAGCATGGTTTTAATCAGAACACAACTATTATTCACAGAGGAGTTCAGATCCAGTTTTGTTTTTAAAAATTCCATTTACTGATGCTGGAGGGCTCACATGGAGGCCAAGAGGGGTCTCAATCCAATGGCTTATTCCAGGCTCTTGTCACTGCACAAGAAAAGATTCAGCTGTGAGACAGAGTTTCAGCAAACCAGGACAGAGGAGAGGAATGAGGTTGGACAGAGAAAGTGAGTTGTGCCAAGGAGTGTGGATGGAAGTTTTTATCAGTTGTGGGAAGTTTTTATCAGTTGTGAGAATGGGAGTGGTTAGTGGTCTCTGATGCTGGAGGTTTGTCCTCAGTATAGTTCATCAGTCTCATTCCTCCAGGTGGTGGTAGTCTGGGTGATGGAGTGGCTTTATAATTTTGGTATAGCTCAACATGGCTGCCAATCTGGCTGAGGCTAGTTTTTGTTTGTCTCAGGTACTTCTTACCCTAGGAAATTGGGAGGTGGGCAGTGAGGGGACAGCTGTCTAGCCATAAGTTACATTCTCAGTGTCCTCACCTAGAAAGGGTAGAGCTCAGGGCCTCTGTTCCATGTGCTGACTGTCTTGCCTCACCATGAGGTCTCCTAATGTCATTTTTCCTTTGGTCACTGTACAGTGCAGACCCTCGCTGGTCTGTGCACCAGCCTTCTGAAGGAGGACCTTGAGCATCTTCCCCAAACCAGGCAGTCTTGGTATCTGTTTCTCCCCAATGCCAATTACATCCTTCATGGTATGTGTTGTCTTTCTGCTTTTGTCACCATTCATGGGGCTCTCCCCACAGAGGGAGATGATATATTCTCTGAATATCTTGAGCCCATTTTTAATAAGAAATTGCGCAAGATCAAACTGTAAAACCAAGGACAGAATGGGCATCACAGTAATCACTTAAGTGACATGTCATTCAGGAATCCTGGATCTAAAAAAAATGGGAAGGAATTCTGAGAAAACATCAGAGTTGGATACAAAATATTTAAAGTGGTTTTCTCAACAAAAAAAATAACCTTCAAGAGTATTTTGGTAACATATTTTAAAATACTTGTAACCAAGGGCCTAAAGTTATAATTTGTGGTCTAATTCTATGGCTATTATTTTGTATCAATGGTTAGATCTTTAAAACTAAGAATTTTTAAATAATCCACACAAAATATTATTTATCTGTATTTTTTTAATTTAAACTTTTTTTCAGTTTTATTGAGGTATATATAACATAACCTATTAAAATTTATGAAGCATCCAATAGACAGAACTTGCAAAATTCACTTGTTAAGTGAAGAGGTATCTGAACCATGGGAAGCAGAGTTCAGTGGTTTTTGGAGAAGGAAGAAAGCAACTGGGAGAACATGTCTGTGTGTATAACGGCAGGGCATCTTCATGGACTGCCTGCTGCTTGCTGGTGCATGAGCTTAGGGAAGAGTGGTGGTCTTCCCAGGCCTGTTGTGGCTCCATGAGAACTGCCTTGCTCTGCTCACATGATTACTTTTACTTTGAGCTTATCGAACTTCTGTCTTTTGACTTTCAAGGGACCAGGGCCTTAGTCTCTTTTCCCTGAGACAACAATCAGAAATGCTGACAAGATGCCTTTTACCTGGACCTAAATTTTATTTACTTTTAATCAGCCTTAATAGCCCAAAGCCCTTCTCTATTTCACTACTCTACTAGTCTTGGGTTGTCTAGACTTATTATTTTTTCTTTCATGTATATTTATAAATAGGGTGATTATTCTCTGAGTTTCTCAATTGCAGACATATCAATCCATACTGGTAATATTGTTTCAAATATATTTGCCCAAAGTCCAATTTTTAACAAATTCATTTTCTGACTTCCAAATTATCATAGGAGCTGTGCTGCACTGCTTAACAATGGTTGCCTTTCCCCGCATCCCTCCCTCCTGTCTCAGAATATAACCAGCAGCCCAGCACCAACTCTTTAAGATAGTAAAATTCCAGTTTTAGCTACCAATTCTATGGTTTTTGTTGTGGTAACAAACAATTCTGAAAACTCAATAGTTTATAAGAATGAACATTTATTTCTTGCATGTTTTATATGGGGAGTGTGGTCAGCTCCACATGACTTTTCATTCAAGCATGTAGATCTGGGTTAAATGGTTCTCATGGAAGAAGGCAGAAACTACATAACCTGGGGTATATCATGGGCTTCTATTTAAAGCTTCTGCTCATATTTTATTGGACAAAGCAATTTATGTGGCCAAGCCTGACAGGAAGTAGGGTGGTAATTTTTATTTTTTTAATTTAATAAATCTTTATTGTTCAGATTATTGCAATTGTTCCTCTTTCCCCCCACCCATAGCTCCCCTCCACCCAGTTCCCACCCCACCCTCTGCTCTTACCTACCCTACACTGTCCTCAGCCATAGGTGTATGCTTTTTGTCCAGTTTCTTCCCCCCACACTCCTTTCCCCCTGAGAATTGTCAGTCCACTGCCTTTCTATGTCCCTGATTCTATTATATTCACTAGTTTATTCTGTTCATCAGATTTTTTATTCACTTGATTTTTAGATTCACTTGTTGATAGACATGTATTTGTTGTTCATAATTTTTATCTTTATCTTTTTCTTCTTCCTCTTCTTAAAGAATACCTTTCAGCATTTCATATAATACTGGTTTGGTGGTGATGAACTCTTTTGGCTTCTTCTTATCTGTGAAGCTCTTTATTTGACCTTTAATTCTGAATAACAGCTTTGTTGGGTAGAGTAATCTTGATTGTAGGTTCTTGTTCTTCATCATTTGGAATATTTCTTGCCACTCCCATCTGGCCTGCATAGTTTCTGTTGAGAATTCAGCTGACAATCTTATGGGTGCTCCTTTGAAGGTAACTAACTGTTTTTCTCTCACTGCTTTTAATATTCTCTCTTTGTCTTTTGCTCTTGGCCTTGTTGTAGTTAAGTCTTGATTGTTGTGGTATCACTGGGAGGAATTGACCTCATGGCCAATTGGCTGTGAGAATCAGCTGTGTCTGCGCTGGGAGAAATTCTGTGCTGGAGACACCCTTATGAGATAAGACTTGCAAAATTGCAAAAGCCTCTGTGCTCAGCTTGAATGGGGTGAAGTTTCAAGGTGGAGCAGGCAGCCTTGGTTTCCCATCAGCCCTGCCCTATGAGGTCCCTGGGTCTCAGTGTCCCTTGGTAATTGCTGCAAGCACCTTTGAGTGAAAGCTGCCTTCGAGTTTCACCCACTGCTAGACAGTCTAGTTTCTCCCAGAATGAGTATGGGTTCCCAAAAATTGGCCAGGAACTGGAGTTCAACACAGTTGGGAGCTTCTGTCTCCCTCATGCTTTAGGAAGCCAGCCATGCACCCAGTCCCCCGTGCACTCAGCCACCTGTCCTTTCTGCATGTGCATCTCTGTACCTCAGCCTTTTACAGTTCCTCTGAGTCTCCATGTGCTTTCCTCTTTCCTTCTAGTTGTAGAATTTCCACTTAGCCAGCTTTCATGTGATTCTGGATGATGTCCATTTTTTCTTTTAGTTGTAGTTTTGATATTGTTGTGTGATGCTGTAGTTTAGGTGTTTACCTATGCCACCATCTTGACTTCTTAGGGAGTAAGGTGTTTATACAGGGTCAAGAGGGGATGTGAACATTTGAAGAGGGTAGCACAATCTTACTTCAAATGTTAACCTTCTTGCATCATGAGAAATGTTTTTTTAATGTTTAATGTTTTTTAATGTAAATTTCTAGACAAGAATATTGTGGAGAGACTACTATATTGAATGGGAGGTGAGATAATCAGATATCTGAGATCCAGTTTGAAATATTTTAGATTGATATCTATTTGCTAAGTGTGTTAGATAAATTATGCATGCAAAGATCTGGGTACTATTTTTTAACCACCCATTTAAATTTAAGAATAGAAAAAAAAATTTCTCTTCAAGCAATTTCGGTGAGTTCCAGAACCTTGGTAGATCAAGGTCTGTCTCATAAGGGACAATGACTAGAGAATTTATTATTTTCCCTCACTTTTCTTGTTTGTTTCTCAGGAGTTGAGAGAAAGAGACCAAGCTATAGTGTTTCTGGAATAAAAAAAAAGTGGGGGTTAGAGAATAAAATATTCTAATAATAACTCTGAAGGACACGTGAAATGGACCAACATAATTATGCTACTGGATCAATGACCATATGCATATCATAATATTAGATACTAGTTATGTAACACAAAATATATTTTCCTTATAAATTGAAGATGATCCTCTGAGACTATGAAAGAATGTGTAACCACTATGAAAGAATGTGGCATTTCATCAAAAAATTAAAAATGGACATGCCATTTCACCCAGTAATACCACTTCTAGGAATATAACCCAAGAAAACACAAACACTACTCAGAAAGGATATATGTACCCCTATGTTCATAGTAGCAAAATTTACAATAGCTAAGATTTGAAAACAGCCTAAATGCCCAAGAACAGATGCCTGGATTAGAAAACTGTGGATACATCTACACAAGGGAATACTCTGCTGCTATAAAAAAGAAGGAATTCTTACCATTTGCAACAGCATGAATGGAACTGGAAAGCAATATGCTAAGTGAAATAAGCCAGTCAGTGAAAGAAAAATAACAACAGTTATAACTGTTGAACAAAAATAGATACAAAGGCAGAGAAGCATCAAACAGACTGTCCAATGACAGCAGAAAGGTTGGGGAAGGTTGGGGGGAGGGAGGTAAGAAATCAACTGAAGGACTTGTATGCATGCATACAAGCATAACCAATGGAAGCAAGGCAATGGGAGGGGGTGAGGTCATGTGTGTGGGGTGGGGATAAGGGAGGCTGGGGGAAGGTCAACTGGGAAAAAAAGAGGAAACATGTACTACTATTTGTAATACTTTAAACAATAAAAAATGTAAAAAAAAAAAAGAGTGTGTGAGAAGGAGACAGAATATACTTACTCTTGCTTACCAGGGATTAGATGCCGGAGAAGCTGAACCAACTCTGTAACTTGTTCTTTTCAACTCCCAGTTAGTATTGCTTTTATTTCATGAGAAGAACTGCTTATTTCTGTTTGGTATTAGGGAATGTTGACACTTAATGCTTCCTATAAAAATTATTATCTCAATTCTGAAGGTAGATTAAGAGGACAGATAAATAAAATGTGTACATGTAATAAAATCATTAATGTTAACTTTTTCTTAGGAAAAAGAATAAATGTGTTGTCTGTTTCAAAAGATTTTGAATGAAAAATATTCTGGTCGCCAATTAACTTTTAAATTAAATGACTCACTTTTATGTTGGTCATTAACACACTTTACACACTCCATACTATTTTTATACTTTCTATATTCTCTTCTTTCTCTGCTTTAATAACCATTTTGAGGGTAATTGCTTGCTCTAATAAGAAAAAAACAACACCCTTCAGAAACAAATGGCAGATCTTTCACAAACTGGTTTAAAATTAGCTATTCCTTTTCTAATTTTTGGTCTTTATCTTTTATTCTCAAAATAGATGAATATATTTTACCAGCTATCTCATATGAGAAAGAATTATATATTTAGAATGCTTTGGGGCCACATTTTAATTTTGTGGTTTTTATGTACTTTCTTTTAATAAAATTATATAACAAAAGCAGAAATGGTACAAAATTAGTCCTTTCTTGAGACAAGCTGAAGACTATATATCATTATGATTCTACTTGCTTCCTAGTTCAAATTCATTCCTTTTTCAGCTCTTGGCAGTGTGGATAGAGGCTGCACTATAATCACCTAGTGGTTTGTTTCAATTGTAAGAAAAACTGACAAACACTGTAAGTCAAGGGCTGGTGTCAGCATCTCCAGAAATAATTGAATAATTTTTAATTTTCATGAAAAAAAAACACACAACCTATGAGTGATATTTATAACCAGTTAAAATAAATTGGAAGAAATGTTGTTAAAAGACATTATTTTTAGTGTGTATATAATTTCTGGAATTTGTCTTAGAAGGAAATTAAAGGAAGTACTGCATGTTTTGTTACCAGACAGAAGATAAAGGGTTCTTTGAGGTGTTGCAGCTAAGAATTCAGGGACACACTTAGGAGTTCCAGTGGTGGTGGCAAAATTGATTAAAGGAAAAGTACACTCTTGGAGGAGAAAAGAGAGCAGTCAGGCTTGAAGAGCAATTGCATGGATACCTCCATAACATGGAG
Source organism: Antrozous pallidus (assembly GCA_027563665.1). Lineage (NCBI taxonomy): Eukaryota > Metazoa > Chordata > Mammalia > Chiroptera > Vespertilionidae > Antrozous > Antrozous pallidus. The sequence goes on from CM050514.1 coordinate 92,477,883, forward strand.
TTATGCACCTTTTATTCTCTTGAGCTGGAAAAAGAAAAGGCTTATTTTTAAACTATCTAATCTCTTTCCTTGATTTTCCCTTTTATGAATATCTTTCTCTTTTATGGAAATAGTTCCCTGCTACCATTTTGGCTTTCACCCCAAATCCTCTAGGTTTGCCCACAATGGGGGTGAGCAGGTCAAAACAGCAATGCTAATAAAAGAGAAATATGCCAATTAACTATCACTCTGCTACACTCAAGTCATGCCCATAAGCCAATCAGGAGCAATTATGCAAATTAACCCCAACCAAGATGGCTGTAGCCACAGAGTGAGCAGGAGGGAGATTTGGGTTTCTGCAGCGATGGAGGAAGCCAAGCTTTCCACACACCTTGGTAGGCCCCGGCCTCCACTCAAGGCTACAAAGTTTCAATTGTAGAAGATAAATAAATCCCAGATCTCAGGGCCTCAGCTAGGGTCGCCAGCGGGTGTGGCTGGCCTATAAACCACCACAGGCCCCTCTCCCAGGCCGTGCCATGCCCCAAGGGAACCCCCCACTCTGATCCAGGACATTCTTCAGAGCAAACCAGCTGGCCCTACCTAATAAAAGAGTATTATGCAGATTTACCATCACTCCAACACACAATATGGCTGCTCCCATGTGGTCAAAGATCCTGCCTCATGTAGATACAAGATGGCCAGCAGGGAGGGCAGTTGGGGGGCAGTCAAGCTTCCAGGGGAGGGCAGTTAGGTGTGACTAGACCTGCAGGGGAGGGCAGTTAGGGGTGACTATGCCTGCAGGGGAGAGCTCTTGGGAATGACCAGGCCTGCAGGGGAGGGCAGTTTGGAGCAAACAGGCTGGCGGGGGAGCAATTAGGCATCAATCAGGCTGGCAGGGGAATGTTTAGACGCTGATCAGGCTGGTAGGCAGAAGCAGTTAGGGGCAATCAGGGAGACAGGCAGGCGTGCAGTTGGGAGCCAGCAGTCCTGGATTGTGACAGGGATGTCTCACGGCCTGACCACTCACCACACATGCCTTCTTCCCCACTGCCACCCAGCCCCCTGATGTGGCCCCCCTGTCTCTGTAGACCTGAGTCTGGCTGTGAGGGGCAGAGCCTCTTGGGGTGGCTTCTTGCTGACAGGCCCGTGTGCCATTTCACAGTTGGACATCCCTTGAGGGGTCCCAGATTAGAGAGAGACATCCCCCACCCCCATGCACAAATTTCATGCACCGGGCCTCTAGTCAGAGTATAATTGAGGAGAGTTCACATGGAGGTGATTTGTGTGTAGGTATGTACATGCCTAATAACACCCTCCCACCACCGCATAGCTATTTACCTGCTTAGTCAGATGTTTTGTTCATTTTGCTCCCTTTTTCCTTGTTAATATCTAACTAGCCACCTACTCTAACAGTTTCACAGGTAGTATGAGTGGAAGACTTATTAAATGAAAGTCAAGAAAATTTAAAACTAAATGCAGACATGAGTTTAAAAGTTAAAACTAGATCACATAAAATATAATTATTCTTTAATGAGCCAGATTCTGTGAAACCAGATTCTTTCACTCCCTAGTAGAAAATAGGAAGCTTAGCAACTAACTACAGTAATTCTGTCAGACTTCTGAAAAAGCTTATTTTAAAACTCATGACTTGCGTATAATTCAGAAAACATCACGAATTTGGGACACCTGTTATTCAGTGTGAAATGTCCTTTTACATTTAACTTCTTATAATACTAGTGGGAGCTCTAAATGTAATTTTATCTCCATGACTGACCAACTCCATAATTTATGTGGAACCAAGCTGGAGTTCTATATTTAACTTGCACTGACTCTATAGGGAAATGCTTTGAAAACACTTCAGAATATCACAATAAGAGACCTCTGGTAGCATATGCACAGCTTATAATTATCCCATACTTATTGTATGTCCACATATAAAATGTTGCATGGAGATTTGTATGGAGGGTGAGAAAACATTGAGCATTATTTATGTTTCTGTAAAAGCATTGCTTTTTACCAATATTGGTTCAGATAACTAAAAAGAAGCTCGACTGAAATGAGAAGAGAGAGGAGCTATGCAGAAAATTGGCTGTAAAGCTTTGACCTAATCAGATATGATCTAATTAGGACAATGTACTCAGTTCCTTAAGTTGAGTCTCCATTGTCAGAAGTCATTTAACCGGGAATAATTTGGTATTATGTTAATTAATTGAAACGTTTTCTGAAACTAATATAATTATGATAAAATAGCTGTAATTTATTGAGTACATTAAATTAATTCTTATGAGATACTGAAGGTCTGGTGAACAAAATTGTGCACTGCGGGGGAAAGGTTGGAGGGGGGAGTCCCTCAGACTGGCTTGCATGCTCTCACAGTCCAGAAGCCCTTGGGGGATATCTGGCTGATACCTTAGGCCTGCTTCCCATGGGGAGCAGGCCTAAGCCAGCAGTCAGATATTCATAGTGCTGCTGCAAAGGTGGGAGAGGCTCCCTCCACCACCACTGTACTCACCAGCTGTGGGAGCACATTGACTACCAGAGGGGAGCTCCTGTGTTGAACGCCTGCCCCCTGGTGATCAGTGTGCATCATAGCAACTAGTTGTTCCACCATTTGGTCTATTTGCATATTAGCCTTTTATTATATACGAGAGGTCAGGTGCATGAAATTCATGCACCGGGGAGGGGGGGGGGTGATGTCCCTTAGCCCAGCCCCCTCTCCAATCTGGGACCTCTCGAGGGATGTCCAACTGCCCATTTAGGCCCAATCCTGGTAGAATCAGACCTAAACAGGCAGACAGACATCCTTCTCACAATCCAGGACTGTTGGCTCCTAACTACTCACCTGCCTGCCTCCCTGATTGCTCTTAACCACTTCTGTCTGCCAGCCTGATCACCTGCTAACCACTACCCTGCCAGCCTGATGGATGTCTAACTGCTCCCCTCCAGCCTGTTTTCCCTCAACCTCCCCCCTCTGCTTGCCTGGTCACCTCTAACTGCCCTCCCCTGCTGGCCTGATTACCCACAACTGCCCTCCCTTGCAGAGTCTGAAACCTCCCAATGGCCCTCCCCTGCTGGCCATCTTGTGGTGACCATCTTGTGTCCACATGGGGGCAGGATCTTTGACCACATGGAGGCAGCCCTCTTGTGTTGGAGTGATGGTCAATCTGTGTATTACTCTTTTATTAGATAGGATAGAGGCCTGGTGCATGGGTGGGGGCCAGTTGGTTTGCCCTGAAGAGTGTCCCAGATCAGGTTAGGGGTTTCCTTGGGGTGAGGGGCCTGTGGAGGTTTACAGGCCGGCCACACCCCCCAGTAACCCAAGTGGAGGCCCTGGGATCTGGGATTAATCTATGTCTACAATTGAAACTTTGTAGCCTGGAGTAGAGTCAAGGCTTCTGCTAGCTCTGGGGGCTGCAGCCATTTCTGTTTGGAACTTTGTAGCCTAGAGTGGAGGCCTAGGCTGGCAATGGCTGACGGAAAGCTTGGCTTCCTCCATTGCCAGAAAAACCCAAGCCTCTGTTCTCTCCAGGTTAGTGGCTGCCACCATTTCTGTATACTTAATAATTGAAACTTTGTAGCATTGAGTGGAGGCCTAGGCTGGCAAGGGCAGGCGGAAAGCTTGGCTTCCTCTGTTGCCAGGGAAACCCAAGCCATCCTCCTGCTGTCAGTGGCAGCAGCCATCTTGATTAGGGTTTAGTTGCATAATCTGCTCCTGATTGGCTGGTGGGCTTGGCTGTGGGTGTGGCTTGTGGGCGTAGTGAAGGTATAGTCAAATTTGCATATTACTCTTTTACTAGATATGACCAGAGGCCTGGTGTACGAAATTTGTGCATGGTGGGGGGAGCTGGAGGGGTGTCCCTCAGCCCAGTCTGCACCCTCTCCAATCTGCAACCCCTCAAGGGATGTCTGACTGCCCATTTAGGTCAGTTTGAGGGACATCCCCCACCCCGGTGCACAAATTTCATGCACTGGCCTCTAGTCAGAGTATAATTGAGGAGAGGTCACATGGAAGTGATTTGTGTGTAGGTATACACATACCTAATAACATGAAGGTGATTTGTGTGTAGCATCGGGCCTAAATGGGCAGTTGGATATCCTTCTCACATTCCAGGACTGCTAGCCAAAACTGCTCGCCTGTCTGCCTCCCTGATTGCCCCTAACTGCTTCTCCCTGCCAGCTTTTTTGCCCCCAACTTCCCTACTATGCCTGCCTGCTCACCCCTATCTGCCCTCCCCTGCAGCCTTGGTCCCTCCCAACTGCCCTCCTCTGCTAGCCTGATTGTCCACAACTGCCCTCCCTTGCAGGCCTGAAACCTCCCAACGACCATCCTCTGCCAGTCATCTAGTGGTGACCATCTTGTGTTCACCTGAGTGCAGGATCTTTGGCCAAATGGGGGCAGCCATATTGTGTGTTGGAGTGATGGTCAATCTGCATATTACTCTTTTATTAGATAGGATAGAGGCCTGGTGTATGGGTGGAAACTGGCTGGTTTGCCCGGAAGGGTGTCCTGGGTCAGGGAGGGGTTCCCTTGGGGCGGCCTGGGTGAGTGGCCTGTGATGGTTTCCAGGCGACTAAAGCCAAGCGACTCCCCAGCGACTAAAGCCAAGGCCCTGGGATCTGGGATTAATTTATGTTCTACAATTGAAACTTTGTAGCCTGGAGTGGAGCCAAGCCTTCTGCTCGCTCCATGGTGACAGCCATTTCTGTTTGAAACTTTGTAGCCTAGAGTGGAGGCCTAGGCTAGGGCTGCAGAAGTTTGGCTTCCTCCATCCTCCCAGCAACCTTAGCCTCTTCTCTCTCCAGTTCTGTGGCTGCTGCCATTTCTGTTGGGATTATGTATCTTCTATAATTGAAACTTTGTAACATTGAATGGAGGCCTAGGTCAGCAATGGAAAGCAGAAAGATTGGCTTCCTCCATTGCTGGGGAATCTCAAGCCTTCCTCCTGCTCTCAGTGGTGGCAGGCATCTTTGTTGGGGTTTATTTGCATAATTTGGTCCTGATTGGCTGTTGGGTGTGGCTTGATTGGAAGTATGGTCAATTTACATATTACTCTTTTATTAAATAGGTCTAGAAGCCTGGTGCATGAAATTTTTGCCCAAGAAAGAGGGTGAGGTTGTCCCTCAGCCTGGCCTATACCCGCTCCAATCTGGCACCCCCCTAAGGATGTCCTACTGCCAGTTTACAGGGATCTTGAAATCTGGGACTTCTGGGTCCTAACCACTCACCTGCCTGCCTGCCTGATTGCCCCTAAGCACTCTGCCTGCCAGCCTGCTCACCCCAACTGCCCCCTGCCACCAGCTGCTTGCCCCCTAATGTTCCCTTCCCTCGCTAGCCTGATCACCTTCAATTACTCCCCATGCCAGTGTGCTAGCTTACTCATCCCCAACTGCCCCCATGATGGCCTGCTCACCCTAAGCTTCCCTCCCCACTGGCATGCTCAGCCCCAACTATCCCCCTGCTTCCCTGCTCACTCCAAACTGCACCCTGCCCTGCTGTCCTGATCACCTTCAACTGACCTCCACTGGGGTGAGGGGCTGAGTGCTGTTTTCAGGCTGGTCACACCCCTTCAGAGTGGGTGTCCCCACTGTGATGCCTGGCCAGCCTGGGTGAGGGGTTGTTTGAAGGATGGCCAAGCCCCCCAGTGGGGATCCTCACCCCTTGGAAGTATGGGCAGCCTGGGTGAAGTTTTCAGGCTGTCCATGCCCCTGGGTGATCCATGCTCCCAGCCCCTCCATTTTTCTTTTCTTTCTTTCTTTCTTTTTTCAGCATTTCCTTGAGTGGAGGCCAGGGATGGCTGGAAGCAGCTATCTGGGATTTATTTTACCTTCTACAATTGAAACTTTGTAGCCTTGAGAAGAGGCCAGGGCTGGCCAGAGCAGGTGGGAAGTTTATCTTTCTCCATTGCCAGGGGCAATCCAAGCCTCCTGCTCACTCCATATTTGTTGGGTTAATTTGCATAATCACTCCTGATTGGCTTTTTGTTGTAGTGGAGTGATGGCTAATTTGCATGTTTCTCTTTTATTAGTGTAGACTAAAGGCCAAGTGCATGAAATTCATGCACAGGAGGGTCCCCTCAGCCTACTCTGCACCCTCTCCAATCCTGGACTGCTGACTACTAACTGCTCACCTGCCTGCCTGCCTGATCACCCCTAACTGCCCCTCCACCAGCCTGATCATCCCTAACTGCCTCTGCCTGCATGTCTGATTGCCCTTAACTGCCCCTCCTCTGCCAGTCTGGTCACCTCCAAAGGGCCCCCTGCCATTCTGGTCACCTTCAACTACCCCCCTCTGCTTACCTGGTCTCCCCTCACTGCCCCACCCCCCAACTTGCCAGTCTGGTTGCCCTTTACTGCCACCCCTCCTGGCTTAGTTGCCCCATGAAGCCGTCTGTCTAGTTGTTTGGTCACCCTTCACTACCCCCTGCCAGCCTGATTGCCCTACGCAGCCTGCTGTTCATTCGTTTATCCCTCACTAACTCCCCTGCCGACCTGATCGCCCCACACAGCCTGCTATTCAGTCATTTGTTCTTCCCTCACTAACCTGCATGCCAGACTGGTCGCCTCACACAACAATCTTACTGTATGCACTACCCAGGCATATCTTTCTATAACCCAGATACTATTGTCACTATATGGCAAGAAGCCTCTTTTGTCTAAGTTCTTCTAGATGGTATAATGATTAAATTAATAGAGATGGATTAACAGGAGAAAATGTACAAAGCTTATTACGGATGTAGATGCCAGGGGTGCCACAGAAAATCAAAATAATCTTGTGCTTAGAGTCAATAAGATTCTGTAATGCATTGGACAGTTGAGGTTTATATGCCATTATGGATAAAGGACAAAGGAACACAGGTCTGAAATTTCAAAGGAAATAGTCAATTTACAGGTAGCTGAGGAAGAGCAGAACACTTGAGGCAGGCACATTTTTGCTAGGCAACTCAGAAACAATGGGACCTGAGGGTGGGAGAAGCCTGAACCCTTCTTAACTAATGCTAAGGTGAATATGCTGAGATTCCCTTTCTGGAGCAGACCTTTCAATCTTAAATCACTTAGCAGAAAAGAGGGAAGGTCAAAAGTTTTTTCTGAGTCATTTGTTTTTTAACAATTTGCTTACAATCAATATCTTAAAAGTTTTGGTGTTGTAAAACTTTGGTTTTCTTTGATGGTAATTGAGTTAATATATGTAAAATTATTATGAGTGTTTATTGCATAGTAAATGCTTATAGTAATAAACTATTATTATTACCACAACCAATAGCTGAATCTTGGCTCTGTGTTCCTCTATTGGAAAGTACCCATTAAATATATGATAAACATTAGTTACTTTTAATGTTATTCTGCTTGTGTAGAAAAAGTGATTTCTTCTTCTGAACTCAAACAAATTTTTCTTCTGTGTACTGTCATTTATCTTTATAATAGAGTCCCAATGCATGAAAATTTGTGCAAGAGGAGGCTTTCATTCCCCCTGATGCTGGCACTGGCTTCCCTCTGGCACCAGGGACCTGGGTTTCCCTCCTCCAGCTGCCAGCAGGCACCTGGGACCCAGGCTGCTTCCTTCTACCTGTGTGGAGGCACCCGGGTCCTGGGTTGGCTTCCCTTGGGCCACCTGCAGGCACCAGGGACACGGTCTGGCTTCCTTCTAGCCCTGGATTCATCTTGTCTAATTAGCATATTATCATTTTATTATTATAGATTTAACTAGAGGTCCAGTGCATGAAATTCTTGCCTGCCATCAGGGCCATCTACTCAGTTGCTGGTAGCTGGACCTGCCCCCTGCTGCCACCTACCCCCAGTACTCCATTTGCCATTGGATGATTGGAGCCTGTCGGCCAGGGGGAGGGACTGAAAGGTCGACCATTTCTGCCCAGCCGCTCACTGGCCTGCCCAAGTCTGCTGCCACCCATCCTTGGTTCCCTATTCGCCACTGGGCTATGGGAGCCTGCCAGATGGGGAAAGGGACCAAGAGGTGGTCAGTGAGCCTCATAGTGACTGGTTGAGTGGTTGTTCTGCTGGTAGGGTCAATTTGCATATTACCTTTTTATTATATAGAATATAATATATTAAATAATTACTATCATTATTCCTTAATAAACCAGATTCTGTCCAATCATTGTTGTTCCCTAGTTGAAAAGAGGAAACATTTTAGCTACAGTGATTCTCTCAGGCTCCTCAAATGAATTTTCATCATTGTGTTGAAAAGGAAAATGGAGGGGACTTGCAACCTAGTTCAGTATCTGGTTAAAACTGTATAGTCTTACTTCCCCACTCTGACTGACTTGGGTGGAGCTGCAGAGCATGCCCCCAAAGCCCCATCCAGACTGATTCCAGCAGAGCTGCAGGGACCCTCAGGGACCCACCACAGGAGGAGATATATAGGTCAGAGCCTCCCCACTAGTTCAGTCCAGGCTTTGGATCAGGAGTTCCCCTGCACTAGCAGATCTGTGAAATAAAGGTTAAACTTTCCTTCCTCAGAGTGCTGACTGATTGTTCTTCTGTGCATTCTGCCACAAAAAAATAGGAATTTTTAGGGGTGAAATAGGCAGGTTTAGGGAATTTTTAGAATTAGATCCATGAAGAAACAAACACAGGGCTATAGAGTTGCCAAAGGGTACTTTCTATAAGACAAAGAAGTTGGGAGATGCCACAGTTATATTTCCATAAGACAAGGAAGAAGCAACAGCTATATTTCCATAATATAAGGAAACTGGAAATAGTAAGAGGTCTATATTTACAAAATAAAAAAAGGAGGAAGAAAGTCCAGAAGGAATGGAAGAACATTAAGGGAGGAGGGCCTCACAGGTCCCAAGTGATATTTGACCTTTGAACTCAGGAGTTACTATAGTAACCAATTCAAAAGATAATATTGACCAATTAGAGAGGATATTAGGACCCAAAGACTTGCAGCCTTTATAAACCTTGTAAACAGGAACTGGGGGCTGGGAACTCTTTCCCCTTCCCCACTTGGGAATATGTACTTGTTTTTCAATAAATTTCTACCTTTGCTATAACACATTCTACCAGTGAACTCATTTTTCGACTACAATGGACAAAGAATCCAGGGAACCATCCTGCCCAGAGGAACATTGTGTGTTCTAGTCCCCAAATTCCATATCTCTACATTGTCATCTTAGGTTATTTCCAGTTTTACCCATATCCCATTTATCTCATTAGCTTTAGAGTATTTAAAAGAATTTCTCCCTTCCTTCCTTCCTTCCTCCCTCCCTCCCTCCCTCCCTCCCTCCCTCCCTCCCTCCCTCCCTTCCTTCCTTCCTTCCTTCCTTCCTTCCTTCCTTCCTTCCTTCCTTCCTTCCTTCCTTCCTTTTTTTTTCTTTTGTATGAGCTTCTCAGTAAGACTTTCTAAGTAATTCTTCATTATCTTGGTTGAGTTTTTTATTACCCTTGCAGTACTATGACCTTGAGAAGTAACAATTCTAGAGCACATTTCTCTTTTTCGTGTGTGCCAGTATTATAATATCTTTCATATGAAGATTAAATAAAAAATTATACTGCTGTCATAGTTTTGAGTTGCTTTTGGCAGCCCACTCCTGGTGACTCACTCACAGTAAATAGTACTGGTACCATGAAATATGCACAGTTCCATCATTAAAATGCAGAATAAAAAACTTACAATGCCTTTTGAGGATACAAACCACATAATAGTAATGATGCTCTGAGTAGGGTTCTGAATTACAACAGTTGCCTCATGAGTGCTTGTGATTTATTAATTCATGGGACAAAGAGAAAAATATTTCAGATTTCTTTTCTATTGCAGATCTGTGAGTAAATAAACTAGAAGAGTTGCTACCTTGTTGCCCTTTTCTTCCAGAGTTTCCATTAAAAGGGGAGCAAAGTTTGCCACATCATAATATGACTTTTAGGATATTGATTACTTTAAGCTGGTTATTGTAAAATAGACACAGGAAGAAAACTTGAACTTTCCTCTTAGTATCTAAAAGAATTGAAAGAGAGGACAATTTCCTGGAGTGGAGCTAAATGAAGCATAATAGCAAGAAGTTCAAGAGTGAGGAAGTAGGAGCCCACATCTTCTCACCAGAGCCCCCACCTTTAGGCATGATCAAAGGGAAACAGATAATGGCAGGAAACCCCTGTGGTGGTTCTGGAAGTCACAACAAGGCCCCTCCCAACCAGAAGGCAGATACAGAATTTAGCTGCACAAAACTTGGAGACACATAAAATCCCAAGAACTAATCGATCATGTGGGCAATTCACATTTTAGTTGGACTGAGTCCACTTAGATGGACACGTGCTTTCAGTTCTCTCACAGTTGTATTGGAGCCCTGACCTCTTTCCTTTTCTCTACCTGAATAAAACTTGCTTTATTCTCACTCAATTCATCCTTGAACTCCTTCCTGGGTGAGTCAAGGACCTGGAGGTCACCTGACACATGAAAAGTCACCATATACTCTTTGAAAAAAATTTTTTAGCCTAGCCAAGACTCCTGCTCACTCTGTGACCACAGCCATCTGGTGGGCGTGGCTTATTGGTTGAGGTTTGAATTATGAGCCAGGAGGTCATGGTTTGATTCCTAGTTCAGGCACATGCCTGGGTTGCAGCCTTGATCTTCATTGTGGGGCATACAGGAGGCAGCTAATCAATAATTCTCTCTCATCATTGATGTTTCTATCTCTCTCTGCCTCTCCCTACTTCTCTGAAATCAATTACATATATATGTGTGTATATATATATATATATATATCCTATATTATAAAAGAGTAATATGCAAATTAACCACCAATCCACTACACCCACAAGCCACACCCACAAGACAATCAGGAGTGAGTATGCAAATTAACCCAATCAAGATAGCTGCAGCCACAGAGTGAGCAGGAGGCTTGGGTTTCCCTAGGAATGGAGGAAGCCAAGCTTTCTGCAGACCCTGACCAGCCTAGAACTCCACTCAAGACTACAAAGTTTCAATTTTAGAAAATAAATAAATCCCAACAAAAATGGCTATGGCCATTGGAGCTAGCAGGAAGCTTAACTCTGCTCAAGGCTACAAAGTTTCAATGATCCTCTCTAATAAAAGAGTAATATGCAAATTGACCATAACTCCAAGACACAAGATAGCCACCCCATGTGATCAAGGATGGCTTCCCCCATGTGGACATAAGATGTCTGCCACAAGATGGCCAGCAGGAGAGAGAAGTTGTGGGCAGTTAGGGGTGACCAGTCCAGCAAAGGAGGACAGTTGTGGGTGATCAGGCCAGCAGAGGGCAGTTGGGGAGACCAGGCCAACAAGGGAGGGCAGTTGTGGGGGACCAGGCCTGCAGGGGAGGGCACTTGGGTGGGACCAGGCCTGAGGAGGATGGCAATTGGGGGCAATCGGGCAAGCAGGGAGGGCAGTTAGGGGTGACCAGGCTGGCAGGGGAGAGCAGTTAAGGGCAAACGGGCTGGCTATGGAGCAGTTAGGCTTTGAACAGGCTGGCAGAGGAATTGTTAGAGGGTGATCAGGCTGGCAGGCAGAAGTGGTTAAGGGCAATCAGGCAGGCTGACAGGTGAACAGTTGGGAGCTAGCAGTACTGGGTTGTGAGAGGGATTATCTGACCACCCTTGAGGCCCAAAATGGGCGGTTGGACATTTCTCAAGGGGTCCCAGATTGGAGAGGGTGCAGGCTGAGCTGAGGGGTGCCCCTGATGCACGAATTTCATGCACTGGGCCTCTAATATATATATTTTAAATTATGTACCTCAAGGGGTACAGCAGAAGATATTTTTCCCCTAAATGACCTTCTTTATACAACTTCCATGGGATGGAATAAGATACTTGGAGAATGGTTAATTGCCATTGGTCTAGGTTTTTCAATCAGGGGAAGTAATCTATTCAAATATGTAAACATGGAATTCAACATATTTCTGTTCTTCTTCCCAGAAATATAGTACAATGAGATAATATTCAGTAAATATCACCTTCTGCAGAGACAAAATTACTTTTGTTAATGATACTAGACTATGGTATTAGGAAGGGGCAGTGACTAGACTATAGGCTAACAAGAATGTGCATTAGGAACATTGATTAACTTAGGTACAGAGTCAGGCTGCTAGTCTCCTACATTCTTTCATAAATGGAGTTAATTATCGGCTAGCAAGAGAATGAAGTAGAAAGCAGGCTTCTGGGACAAATTCAGATTGCTAGTCCCCAAGTGTCATATGCTCCCCATCAGTGGCCCAGCCAATATAAGGGTATGTCAGAAACGTTTTAATAAAAAATTTGTAACTTAAAATTTTATAATATCCTGTTATATATAGTTATTAATAATGAAGTACAATGTTTGCTAATAATTGATTACTATAATCGTGTTGCCTTCATTTCCCTTACATGCCTTATGCACATTTCACTCCATTAATTCTAACAGCGAATATTTTAGCAGCCAATTGCCACGTCATTAGTCTTGGACTGACTTGTTTGGTATGTGCAGTAGGAAATATTTTGCTGTTAGAGAACAAGAAAAATTTGATTATTTGCATTAAGCTTATTAATTTGTGCAGTTATTCAGTGTCTGGTAAATTAATGTTGAAGAAAAAATATTTTTATTAAAATGTTCTATTATCTTATATTAATGATTACTTATTTATTTTAGCTCTTTGTATTCAACATATCTCTATCAAAATAAACCTAAATTTCTATGAAAATTGAAGTTTTTGCTTTTGGAGGTCCACATAAACTTAAACCTTGTTTATTTGGCCCATGTCAGCCTTTGAGTTTGACATGCTTGTTCTAAAGGCTTATTCATGATTAAGGCAGTAGACCTGCAAGGAAGGAGGGAGGTAGCTGTGTCATGATGCTACTAACTGGACGAAGGCAGTTTACATCAAGAAGCTAAAATGGAGAAAAAGTCATATTAAATAAATGAAGTTTCTGTGCAGTTTCAGTATGGTTATTAAAAGCCTAAGTGAGGAAGAAAGACCATGGAACTTAGCTAATAGACCACTAATATAAAGAAAAGTGATATTTTAATCTTCATAGTTCTCTCTCTTCTTCTCTCAATGCTTAACTCTGGACAAAGGTTAAGCAGTTACTTATTAGCACTCTTCAAACAACATGCAATATTTCTTGATTCTTACATCTGTATACCTACATTCTTTTTTAATCATCACCTGTGGATATGTTTTCATTGAGTTTTGAGAGAGGAAGGGAGGGAAAAAGAAAAAGATTGATAGGTGCAAGAAACATTGATGGGTTGCCCCCTGTGTGTGTGTGCAACTATCAAATAGTTGTCAGAAAATCAATATTTTTATTTTCTGAAGTTAGGACTTTCTGAGTAGAAAACCAGACAATAGGCTAAAGAAGGAGCCTAGGAAGGTAAGGGAAGATTTGAATAGACAGCCAAAAGCTCTCTGGAGAGATTTAGACATATCTCTGATGTGTTAGCCTTTCATAGGAGGATAAAATCCTGGGGCAACCATTTACATTCAAAAGGATTGTTAACCACTAAGGGAAAGTGTTTCTTTCCCTTTCCTAGGAGAGGAGAGGAACAGCATCCTATATAATAAAGGGGTAGAATGCAAATTGACCATCATACCCTCACAAGATGGCTGCCTACGACCAGGCTGGCAAAGGGTAAGTGAGGGACAACCAAACAACTGAACAAGCAGGCTGCGGTGGGGAGTGCAGCTGGGGGTGAGCAGGCTGGCGGGGGGAGGGGGCAGTTGAGGGACTATCAGTCCAGTACATAGAGGCATGAGGGGCAATCAGGCCAGCAGGGGGGAGCAGTTAGGGACAACCAGGCAGGCAGGCATGTGAGTGATTAGGAGCCAGAGGTCCAGGATTGTGAGAGGGATGTCCAACTGCCAGTTTAGGCCAAATCCCCAGGATCAGGCCTTAACCAGCAATCGGACATCTTCCAAGGGGTCCTGGATTGGAGAGGGTGCTGGCTGGGCTGAGGGGATCTCTCATGCACAAATTTCATACACAGGGCCTCTAGTGTGTGTGTATATATGTATATATATAAACTAGATTCATAATTTCAGGTGTCCTCCTCTATAATTCAAAAATCATGTTTTTGTGTATTGCTTAAGTTCACTACTTAAGAAAAGGGAAGAATTAGGGCATATGACACCAATGTTGTTACAGATATAAGTACATAATAAAAATCTGCCTTCACCTAATAACTTCGTATTTGCATAACTTCGTATGTTCTAAAAATACTACTTTGTAGGGAAAATTTTTATAATAAATATGAGATCAACCAGGTTTTTAATATTTAAAAGTTAAAGTCTCATTTCCTTGGTGAAACCCCAAATGGCAAGCTGGACTCTCCTCACAGGTTCTTGTCCTACCAAGTTTGAAGAATAAAATTAGTGGACTGAAAGATTTTAAGCAAAAGTATGGAAGTTTATTGCAAGCATATACAAACTCCCCTTGGGGAGGGATCCCCAAAGTGGGAAAAACCTGCTCTCTCCTCTAAAATTGATAAACCTGGTCCAGTGAGTCTCTCTGGGGTTTATAAATGCTGGAAGCTTCTTTGTCTTTTCTTGATACTTTCTAATTGGACCGTTCCTTATTTTATGTTCCCCGTACTGTCCTTAATTGGACACTTTTCCCCTTTTCCCTGCATAGTATCAGTTTCAAAGTTTCCAAATTCACTCAATGCCCCCCTCTTCTTCTTCCCTTTATCTTGTAAACACCCTGGCATCTTGGAGCTGTCTCTGCCTGTCACGTTTACATTCCTCTCCCATGGACCCTTCCCTAAAACTGCCTCTCCTGTCTCTAAAATCTTTTTATTGGGATTAGGACCTATTTTATGATATGAATACTAGAGGCCCAGTGCACAAAATTTGTGCATGAGAGGTGGTGTCCCTCAGCCCAGCCTGAACCCTTTCCAATCCGGGACCCTTTGAGGGATGTTCAACTGCCCGTTTAGGCACAGTCCTACTGGGATCGGGCCTAAATGGGCAGTCGGACTTTTCTCTTATAATCCAGGACTGCTGGCTCCCAACTGCTCACCTACCTGCCTTCCTGATTGCCCCTAACTGCTTCTGCCTGCCAGCTTGATAACCCCCTAACCACTCTCCTGCCAGCTTCTTTGACCCTAACTGCCCTTCCCTGAAGGTCTGGTCACCCTTAGCTACTCTTCCCTTCAGGCTTGATTGCCCCCAACTGCCCTCCCCTGCTGGCCTGATCACTCACAACTCTGCTCCCTTGAAGGCCTGGTTCCTCTCAACTGCCCTCCCCTGGTGGCCATCTTATATCCACATGGGGGCAGGATCTTTGACTACATATGGGCAGCCATCTTGTGTGTTGGAGTGATGGTCAATCTGTATGTTACTTTTTATTAGATAGGATTCCTTTTCATAGTTTTGTGTATAAATTTTGCCACCTTGAAGCTGCCTTTTGAGATAAGAGTGCAGTGTTTTGAAATAAGACACAATCCAATCTCTGCCACAAATTTGTTCTGTGACCTTGACAAAATTTTTGAGCTTTTCTAAACCTTGGTTTTTAACTCTTCAAAGTGGGAATAATATATATATTTGCTTCAAGATACCTGCTATGTTTTAATGAGATAATGAATATAAATTATTTAGCCTAGAGTTTGGCATCCACTAAACATTCAATTAATGAGCTATTTTTACTAATTGTAAGCTCTAAAATAAGTTATTCTAAAGATATAAAGGTCCTCTATGTGTTAGTCCATAAATATCTGTTGTGAGCCAGGTATTGTTACAGGTGCTTGGAAGAAAGTGGTAAGCAGGAGAGACAATTCCTCTGTCTTCAAGAAGATTACGTATTAGTGAATGTGAGGATTCTGGATATAGGAAACAATAGATAAACCCATAAATTAATATAGAACAAGGTACCATAATTTATATTATGAAAAACATACAATTGGGTACAAAAATAGAAAGGGACTAAAGTGGTGAAGTGACATTTGAATTGAGGATTGCAAGGAAGAAGGAACAATTAGTACAAAGTAAGTTGCTAATAAGCAGACCAGTTACCTGGAACAGAGATGTGGGAGTCAAAAAGTATGTGGTGACAGGTTGGCAGAAATGTATCATGGAAAATGTTAGGGACTATAGTTAAGGAATTTGGAATTTTGCAATGGGAAGCCAGTGGCAGGTTTTAAGCAAGCAAGTGACCTCGTTTATAGTTTTAAAATACTAGAGGAATCCACAGGCAGCAAAAATCTCAGATATATGATGAAGGAACTTCTTCACTGATATTGCTCCTAGGGCAATGGAAACTAAAGAGAAAATAAAGAAATAGGACTACATCAAAATAAAATGTTTTTTTTTTTCACAGCAAAGGAAACCATCAATAAAACAACAAGAAAGCCCACTGCAGGGAAGAACTTATTTGCCAGTGATATCAACCATAAGTGTTTAATCTCCAACATTTACAGAGAACTCATACAACTTAACAAAAAGAAGATAAACAACCCAATCAAAAAATAGGCAACTGATCTAAATAGACACTTTTTGAAAGAAGACAGAAGAATGGCCAAGAGACATATGAAAACCTGCTCAAAGTCACTAATCATCAGAGAGATGCAAATCAATACAACAATGCAGTACTATCTCATACCTGTCAGAATGGCTATGATCAACAAATGACAAGTGTTGGCGAGGATGCAGAGAAAAAGGAACTTTTGCACTGCTGGTGGGAATGCAGACTGGTGCAGCCACTGTGGAGAACAGTATGGAGTTTCCTCAAAAAACTAAAAATGGAACTTCCATTTGACCCAGTGATCCCACTTCTAGGAATATAACCCAAGAAACTAGAAACACCAATCAGAAAGGACATAGGTACCCCTATGTTCATAGCAGCATAATTCACCATAGCTAAGATTTGGAAACAGTGTAAGTGCCCATCATAGATGAGTGGATTAGAAAACTGTGGTATATCTACACAATGGAATACTACGCTGTGGTTGAAAAGGAGTTCCTATCATTTGCAACAACGTGGGTGGAGATGGAGAGCATTATGCTAAGTGAAATAAGCCAGGCAGAGAAAGATAAATATCACATGATCTCACTCATTTGTGAATATAATGAAGGACATAGACTGATGAACAAGAACAGATCCAGAGATTGAGGATCGTTGATTCAGAACGTCATACTTCAGGGAAGGTGGGGCGGTGGGAGCAAGGGGGAGAGATCAACGAAGGGACTTGTGTGCATGCATATGAGCCTAATCAATGGACACAGACAACAGGGGGTGGGGCATAAGTGGGAGGTGGGAGGTAACGAGGTAATAAGGACACATATGTAAAAATACATATAAAAATAAAAAATAAATTAAAAATAAGAAAAATATTAAAAAAAACAAATATGAACTTGAGCAGATAAAAAAAAAAAATCTTCCAGCTACTCTGTGGGGTAGATTGAGGAAAGAAAAAGTTAAAGCCAGCAGAGCAACCAGGAAGTTACTGAAATAGGTGCCATAGGGGTTGAAGCTGGCAAGGAATAGGATTTTGTATTGAAGGTACTGGGAAAATGTGGCTTTTTTTTCAGTTAGAGGCAATGGGATGAGTTAGATAGCAGGTGTAAGCAAAAGCGGAAAAGCATAATGACCTGAGGGTTCTGTCTGTTTGAAAACTAAGAAATGAACTCATGTTTTGTTTTGCTTTTTTTCCCTCTTGATTAAATAGAATAAACTATGGACTGTAAATTAAGGACATAGTAATGTGCAGACAGAAACAAATAACAACCAAAGTCCAAATGAAACAAAAAGGAACCAAGCAGGTTATTATGAAGTTATTTAATGCAAAAACTGTGTATTTTAAAAAACCATTAAAATGTTTTGATGATTTTTTTCTTATAATTTTTAGTTACTTTTTGAAATGAATGCATCTGTTTATTGGCATTCTAGATAGTATGCCAGTGTCTTTTGACAAATGAAGAGGATGAAGGATATTTTTGGCTTATCTACCCTGCCAGGAACCTGTGAATTAGTTATATGAGTAACATATATGAAAACATGTTTAAAAATGAGAAATATGAGGTAAAATGTAACATTGTAGTGTTGTTGAATTTCAGAAGATTATTATGATAATAGCCTACAACTTGGTGGATAGTTTTTTATGTCTTTTATGAGTTTTCTCATAATTAAAAACTTAAAAAAGCTTCCCTCCCCACAATAAAATAAAAACACAAACTAGATTTCCTGAATTTAAATACAAAGCCCAATTGAAAAAAGGGCAGAACTACAAAGTGCTATATTTCCTCTGGCTGGAGCCAGAGAGAAATGGCAGAATTCAGAGAGACTTGAAGCATACAGGGAGTTCAACTCACCACTGCTGGTGAGTGGCCACATGGGAAGCAAGAGAAGGAATGTAGGCAGACACTATGAGCAAAGGCCCCCAGGCACCCACCTCCCCCACCCTGGCTCAGCCACACAGACACAAAGAACTGAACTCAGAGAATCCTTTGAATGAGCTTGGAGGTGGTTATATGCCCAGAGACTTCAGCAAGGAATGCAGCCTTGGTGACATTGATCTTGGTCTTGTGAGATTAAACAAAAGACACAATTAAATTACACGGTATGTGGATTTCTGATGTACACAATTATGAGATAATACATAGGTGTTATTTTAGCTGCTAAATTTGTGGTGATTCACTGTGGAGAACAGTATGGAGTTTTCTCAAAAAACTAAAAATGGAGCTCCCCTTTGACCCAGTGATCCCACTTCTAGGAATATACCCCAAGAAATTAGAAAGGATAAATGTACCCCTATGTTCATAGCAGCACAATTTATCATAGCTAAGATTTGGAAACAGCCTAAATGCCCATCAGCAGATGAGTGGATTAAAAAACTATGATACATTTACACAATGGAATACTATGCTGCGATAAAAAAGAAGGAGCTCCTACGATTTGTAACAACATGGGTGGATTTGGAGAGCATTATGCTAAGTGAAATTAGCCCGGCAGAGAAAGACAAATATCACATGATCTCACTCATTTGAGGAATACAATCAATGACATAGACTGATGAACAAGAATGGATCCAGAGACTGAGAAAAGTCCATCAGAATGTCAAACCTCAGGGTAAGTGGCAGGTGGGGGGAGTAAGGGGGAAAGTCAGTATATTTGAACTCTTGAACTAAGGTAAGTAATTTGTGTTTTTACATCCCTGACGAAGTTTATATAAAGTTATAAAAAAAAATTGGCAGCTAGTTTGAGATTGAATTGACATAGCCTAGAGCTTGTCATCTCCTATGGACACCAGTCCTTATGCTAGGCCCTCCTTACCCTCCCGTGACACCATAATACCCTTACATGATATTGTTCTACAATGTCATTATAATATTTGATATTTGACAACAGCATATTATACAATTATCCCAAATAAACTTACAAACTAATTCTTTGAATGTTGGGCAGCAATTTAAAAAAGGATAGGAAAGGAATTAATCCCTTTCCGAAGGAATTAAGGCACTGGGAAGGCATCCGAGCATTCCATATTGGCCCCTCTTGCCCTTTTTGCCAAGAGGGACCCTCTTCTTACTATCCAAATACACACAGGTCATGCCTGAGCTTTCAGTTCAAGCCATGGCTGAAGCCTCTGGGCAGCTGGCACCATGGATTTGTCTCTTGACCAATGGTGTGAGCTGGGCCCTCTCTGGAGAAGAAACCTGGGTCCCCCAAGATATGTGATCAGTACCGGGACCCCGCCAGCAGGCAAGGGGACCCCAAGGCAGGTGCTGGACATGGAGGCCACGGGGGCATAGACTACAAAGGAGACAGAGCTGAACCTCACATCACCCTGTTTGGCCCCAGAGGATGGCTGGTTAGCCAGAGACGGGTAAGATTCCTCAGGGAAGGAACAACCTAAGACAGGCACAGTCGCACAGGGGCCAACAGGAGAGAACTAAAAGGTCAACAGAGATGGGGCACAGACCCTCATCCACAAACCTTGCAGGGGCTTGAATTCTCACCCCTCCTGAGGGAGGTCTCCTACCCCCACGGCTTCTTCGCCTCCCACGCACAACTCAGACCGGGACCAGGTGGCAGACAGAGACTCGGCCAGCAATAGCTGCTCTATATCTAAATTCAGTTTATTACCAGAAATGCTGAGGACCTACTCAAAAATGCAAATATTCCTTTCCACAAGTATTTACAGGGTAAACTAAGATTTCTGCTTGAGTATTAAAATTGACAGTAAAATAGTAATCAAGTTTTCAGATTAATTTAAATTGGACAAGTGAAATAAGTGAATACTCAAGAAAATTTAAGTGTACTGGACAACAAGCTGTGCCTAACACATTAACTAAAATATCTATTAGTAGTTCATCTCACTATAAAATTGCCTAAGATCCAAAGAACCTAAAGCAGTCATATTTGTGTGCAAAAATTAAAATTTAAAATTACCAAGATGGCAAGATAAAATTTCCAAAAGCCCCCATTAATCAAAAGGGGGGGGACAGTGGGGTAAATCATGTAAGGAAAAATATCCTGTAAGTAAAATACATCTAGAAAATTATTTTTTTAAATTTAATTTAATTTTTTATTTTTACTATTATTTTTTTTAGGCATTTGAATATTTTCTTTTTTTCTTTTTTTCTTTATTTTTTAATCTTCATTGTTCAGTTTATTAATTACATTGTTCCCTTCCCCGCCCTATAATTCCCCTTCACCTGGTACCCATCCCACCCTCCATCCTCATCCCCCTCCACTGTCCTCTCCCATAGTTGCCTGATTTTTGTCCAGTCTCTTGCTGCACTTTCCACACCCCCTTTGTCCTCAAGAGTTGTCAGTCCATTCCCTCTTTATGTCCGTGATTCTGTTACATTCACCAGTTTATCCTGTTCATCAGCTTATTAATTCACTTGATTTTTAAATTCATTTGTTGATAGATGTGTATTTGTTGTTCCTAATTTACACTTTTAACTTTTTCTTCTTCTTCTTCTTAAAGAATATCTTTCAGAATTTCATATAATATTGGTTTGGTGGTGATGAACTCCTTTAGCTTTTTCTTATCTGCGAAGCACTTCATCTGACCTTCAATTCTGCATGATACCTTTGCTGGATAGAGTAATCTTGGTTGTAGATTCTTGCTGTTCATCACTTTGAATATTTCTTGACACTCCCGTCTGGCCTGCATCGTTTCTGTTGAGAAATCCACTGACAATCGTATGGGTGCTC
Organism: Antrozous pallidus; assembly: GCA_027563665.1. Taxonomy (NCBI): domain Eukaryota; kingdom Metazoa; phylum Chordata; class Mammalia; order Chiroptera; family Vespertilionidae; genus Antrozous; species Antrozous pallidus. Next base: position 92,498,970 of record CM050514.1, read on the forward strand.
CCTTATAGGTAACCATCTGTTTTTCTCTTGCTGCTTTTAATATTCTCTCTTTGTCTTTTGCTCTTGGCATTTTAATTATGATGTGCCTTGGTGTGGTCCTCTTAGGGTTCCTATATATTGGGGTTCGGTGTGCTTCTTGGACTCCTAAGTCAATTTCTTTCACCAAGGGTGGGAAGTTTTCAGTCACCATTTCTTCAAATAGGTTTTCATTGTCTTGCTCTCTCTCTTTTTCTGGCACACCTATAATTTGGATGTTGGCATGCTTGCGGTTGTCCCAGAGGCCCCTTACACTATCTTCAATTTTTTTGGATTCTTTTGGTTTCTTGCTTTTTCAGCTGAGTGGATTTTACCTCTTTGTATTTCAAATCTTTAACTTGGTTCTTGGGGTGCTCCAGAGCACTTTTAGGTCTTTGTATAATATTTTTTATTTCAGTCAGTGTATGCTTAATTTCTGGTTGGCCCTTTTTCATATCCTTGAGAGTCTCCTTTATATCCTTGAGGGTCTCGTTCATTTCCTTGTAGGACTCATTCATTTCCTTTGTGGTCTTGCTTATTTCCTTATAGGCCTCGACCTTTTGTTGGATGCTCTTGAGAAGCCCTATAAACGTGGTTTTGAATTCCATGTCCAGTCGTTTTTTTTCTCCTCCATTTCTTTCACATCTGATTTCTTTCCATGTCTCTGCATGGTGGCTGCTTCCCTGAGTTGGTCAATTAGCTTTGTGTGGTAGACTTCCTACTAGGGACAGTGGCTCAGCCTCCCCAGTTACCTGAGGTGGATATGGGCTGCACAGTCTTGCTGAAGTTAAGCTCAGGTTAATTGTTGTTAGCACTTGGAGGGGTTGACCTCCAGGCCAATTGTCTGTGAAGTGAAGCTCCTCTCAGGTTGGATGGGCGGAGTCTCCAGGCCAAGCAGACAGCGTTAGCTCCTCCCTATGTGGCCCCAGGGACTCTGTGTCGGTGGCAATGGCTGCCAGCACCTCTGAGAGAGAGCCGCTGCCAAGCTCCACCAGCTGCAGGGGAATTCAGACTCTGCCCAAATGAATCTGCACGCCCAATGTCTCACCCAGGGTTGTAAAACAAAGCATCCCGAATGAGATAGCAAGTTGCAGAGCACTCTCTGCGCGTTCACGCAGCTGAGCTGTTTGCGCAAGCTGCCTTCTCCACAAGCCGGGAGACCCCTGCAGCACCCGAACTTCGGCGTGCCCTCCCACTGTCCAGTTTTCACCCCATATGATAGTGGGTTCCCTGGACTTTGCCCAAAGCTGGAGAATCAGTCCAGTGGGACGTCTTTGTCTCCCCGTTCGAGAAAACTGGCTGGTTTTCAGCCACCCGCCCTCTCTGCTGGTGTGCGCTCCAAACCTCTCTCCATGCGAATCTTTCAACGCTGTCTGCCACCGCTCCTCCAAGTCACAGTGTCTTATTTTCACTTTTATTTGTGGAATTTTCACTTGGCCAGCTTTCTGGTGATTCTGGAATGTGATTGTTCTTTCGTTAAGTTGTAGTATTAAAATTGCTGTGTATGATGGCAAGATAGGTGTTTTACCTATGCCGCCATCTTGGTTCCCTAGAAAATTCTTACTCCAGAAAAGTAAATTCCATTTGTAAAACCAACTGCAGGACACCCATGAAAAAACACACATGGTGTCAAAATAAGCCAAAGGAAAATCATTTAGGCCAAAATAAACAGAATCCCAAGTCTAATTTGCAGAGAGGATCCCTTTGTTAACTTTTGGTCGAGAATGTGTTTGTGTGTTTGCAGAGAACAACTCCAAGACCATGTGGGTTCCTGCGACAGTGAGGAACTGACGGGCCTGTTCCATCCACGAGGACGGTCCAGAGATGGTGGACGCTGACGACACCTTGCCATGCTAGCAGTCGGCAGCTGTGCATGTCTGCAGGCAGCCCAGGACCATATCAGAGAGGATGGATCTTGCATTGCCACAATGTGTCCACTATGTGGATACCATTGCTGACATGTACACATGAAGAACTATTTGACATTGAAACTGGGACTCAGAACAGTTGGACATTGAAACTGACACTCAAACATTTTTTGTTCTTTATATGTTTGTTTCTAGTATGCAGAGGCAAGATATTTTTGAAGAAAAGAAACAGGGGGTAGTGCTTGATATAGAGGCAGGGTGGCCTTGAACAGGCTGTCTAGCTACAGGGGGAAGGCTGGGGTGGATGAGAGGCGGATGCTGGGGGAGATCAACCGAAGGACTTATATGCATGCATATGAGCATAACCAATGAATGAAAGACACTGGGGCGGGGAGAGGGGCTGGTGGGGACATGTGCTGGGGGATAAGGGAGGCTGGGGGGAGATTATTGGGTGGGAAAAAGGAAAACATATGTACTACTATTAAATATAAGTTATATTATAAAAACAAAACAAACAAACAAAAAAACTTGACATCCTAATTATGAATATACACCCAGGGTTGATTAGGAAGCATATGAAAGATGTAATCAAGAACACACACTCTAGAGTAGCGATTCTTAACCTGGATAGAATAAATAGACATTTATAAAGATGGATGGGGAAAAAAATAAAATAAATTTGTGGTGATTGTGTGCTGGGAAAACAGAATTGACTAGGTATTCTGTCACCAAAAATATTTATCTGGGGAAAAAGAAAATATTGCAGTTCTGTTTGTGCAGACATGGTGAGAAATGTGTGCATTCTGAATCAAAGATAAAGGCGGAACTTATGCAGGGAAAGAGGCAGTTAAGGGGAAGGGCTGTTACGTACAACCTTAGAGCTTGTTGTAAACATAGAGCTCTTCCTGTAGGGCTCTCTCAGTGGTATGGAGTGGGAGAACTCTTCCCATAGACCTTCACTGCTCTCCCAGACCCTCTTGATTGATTATGTCCAGCTTAAAGTCTCTGTCATAATTGTATCATTATGTATGTAGCAAAAGAATATACAATTGGTGGACAGAAGTGGTAAAGAGTAAGACAAAAAGGAAAAAAGACAATCTTTTAAAATATATTTGTTTATATAAAACTAGAGGCCTAGTGCACAGATTTGTGTACCAGTGGGGTCCCTTGGCCCGGCCTGTGGGGACCAGGCTGAAACTAGCTCTCCAACATCCCTCCAGGGGTCATGGATTGCAAGAAGGTGCAGGCCAGGCCGAGGGAATCCACAGGTGCACGATCCAGGGAGGGACCATGGTAGGGCTCCAAGGCATGTCTGGACTGTCTCTCCCTGTCCCGATTGGCTGGACCCCAGCAGCAAGCTAACCTACTGCTTGGAGCATCTGCCCCCAGGTAGTCAGTGCATATCATAGCAACTGGTCAAACGGCTGAACTGTCATACACTTAGCACATTAGGCTTTTTTATATCGGATTGCTGTTCATAATATACTATTGATTGTGTGATATGATTTGTCTTTACTTTGATTTTATCTTTACTTATTGATTTTAAAGAGAGAGGGAAGAGAGATCAATTTGTTCTTCCACATAATTGTGCATTTATGAGTTGATTCTTGTGTGACCTGAATGGGGATTCAACTTACAACCCTGGCTAATTAAAATGATATTTTAACCAACTGTGCTACCCAGACAGAGTTACCTTTACTTTGAATTTAAAAGGGATAACTTTGAAGTGAAGAAAATACTTTCTTTATGGATAATTTTGCTTTATTTAAAGATAGATTTGGTTTAATTTCTGAATAATATTTACTTTGAAAATTTAATTATATTTTCTAGCTATATTATTTCATTTTTAAAAAAGCTAAAAACTATTGAATGGAACAATTTTAAATTTGATATTAAGAAGCATTGATCTTTAAGATTATATGATTTTTATCTGGATGAATTTGTGAAATATTTCAGCTATGTTAGTCTGTATGACATTTGGGCAAATCATGTAACCTTCCTATGACATATCTTTCATAACTGCTGGTGTGAATATTAATGGAACCTACCTCAGAAAGTTGTTGCAAGGGTTAAATGATTAAGGAGTCAGGAGTTAGATTTACAGACTCATTGGAACAAAGTTCTATATTGTTTTGTGTTATGTAAAAGTATTTTCTGTATGAATCATGGGATATTAGATATAAATGCAGATCTATAGATGCATATTCCTAAAACTTACCTATCTGAGAAAAATTCACCTGTTTATTTGTAGCTATGATTCAAGATAAATGATCTGTCTTTCCTATTCTTTCTAGTTCAATCATTGGTCTAGTGTATCTATGACATCCTTATTGTCTCCATTTTCCATTTTTATGATAAATTATCAACCTTGACAAGCTTCTGTGTCACAAGTCAACTGTTAGACGTGCATAAGATGTAGAGGGCCCCCTAAAAGACACATGGGCATTTCTTTGATTATTATCAGCTGAACTCAAGGCGACAGGCAGAGCCATGTCCTGGGAACACACTTCACAAAAAAGGCAGACATGTTATCAGCTTGGTCTTCACCTTTGCCCAGATGTCTGGGAGCGGGCATTGAGATGTAAATGCAGTCAAGCACCAAGAATGCTCAGGCCTACTCAAGGATGTAAATAATCTCCTTTGTTCCTAACTTTTGGTGTAACTTCCTGGAATTTGGGGATATAAATAAATACCCCTGCATGGGCTCTGAGTCCCTGTCTCTCTATCAGAGAGAAAATAGGTCCACCCAGCCCCAGCTTTTTCCTTCCATTTTGTGTCTTCTAGTCTTTCTTTCTTTCATTTCTCAATCCCCAGCTGCCTCCACTCAGAACCAGTTTCATCTCTCTTTCTGTGCTGGACGTGAAAAATTGAGATCCCTGCTGTGTCTGGCCCCAGCGCCACAATAAGTAAAAATATTGTATTCCTTGTTCTATTGCAATAAAGGAGAAATGCCTATATTGAAATAAAATTACTCTGCAAGCTGTGGTACAAGGACTGCATCATATGTAGCTTGAAGAGATGTTTACAGCAGTTCCTGGCATGTAGTAAGAACTAAGTAGATGCTTAATAAATATATAATGTTAGGCTTCCTTGTTAAAATTTATTGTTACCAATGGAATTTAACTAATTTCATTTTCATACTTTTAGATTTTCCTCTTCTTGATTTATAATTAAATATCTAAATCTAGGTACTTTTGGCTCTTGAGCACTATTCTCCTAATCCCATTTACCTCTTCCATTAACTAACTCTATTCTAAAATAGACTGTTTGCAGCTATATGTTTTCCTTGTAGTCTTAAAATATCTTCCTTAACCCTGAGCATTCTCTTCTTTGCAAGTATTTGTTGGGATCAGAGCACTTTTTCTTTCCTAAGGTGGTTAGAGATTGGCTCAAGCTTCTGGCCTTGGTTTTAATGTTGTTAGATCTGTTATCCACCTTATAATGATCTTTTCTGTATTAGGGACATGACTTGACTAATTTCTTGTTTATCTAAGATTTATTTTACTAGAGGAGAAAATGGGAAGAAAACCAAAGACATAAGATGTTATTGATGTCATTGTCTATTTGAAGAGACACTGCCTAAGTTAAATGTCTTTCACAAGAGTAAAAGAGCCATGTCAGAAACTTCTTTATAACACTAAGAAGAGTTTGCTCAAAGCACCAAATGCATTTTCTTTCGATAAACTGGGAAAATTGAAACAACTGACCTCAGTACCCCCAGACAATTATCATCCACATCTCTGTGATTCTGCAACTTGGGATGAATTGTTAAGGGAGCCCTAAATTACCAGCTTTATGTAGCTGCACCCTACTTATTGACTTCATAGCAAGGCAATAGGAAACCTTGGTTACTACAAGTAATATTCTGGGTCTGCCTAAGGGGTTAGAGTGCTGCACAGAATAGGTATGGCTCATTGAAAGTGGCTCTATTCCTCAATTAAACCAATGAATTCCACAAACAGATGCCATTTATGATGTATAAGTTTTCTTTGCACTTCTTCCATCTTTCTTGGGGAATTAAGCAAAGGTATTTCTTAAACTTAGTATTGAATTTTTCAGGCTGCAGAAACTGAGCCACTACTTACCAAAATAGTGTCACCAGATTCTTTACAGCAAATTCTTCATAGCTTTTGATAACCTTGTCCTTATAATAATGGTCTTGGACCACATTATTTACATGTGCTCCTGGTCTCTTGTCTAAAACCAAGCAAAAGTAAATAATAGTGTTCCAGTGAGGCAGAGATGATTAATTGCTTCTGACTCATACCGTAAGTATCTTCTTTTGGAACTGCTAGAACTACCCTAGGCTCAGTCAGAATGTGAGCTAAGCAAGTGGTCATCCAAACCAGGCTGTCTTGCATCCAGATGTGCTTGATTTGTTTCAGCGAATGGTAAGTGAACAAAAAGAGATGTGATCATTCTAGTTCTTTGCATTAAGATATTGGACACGTGATCTTTCACCCCTTTACTCTTTCTGCAGATGAAAAAAAAAGATGTGGCAGCCTGTACGCTTCAAGTAAGGTTACACATTTTCTTGGATGAGCAATAATATGAGGAATCTGAGTTTCTGAATAAAAGAAACTATAGGCAGTATCTTCCCAAGAGCATGGATTCTTAGCTTTGGGACTATTTATGAACAATAACAAAATTTCTATCTTAAGAAAGCTATGTATTTTGGGGGTATCTTTGTTACAGTTACTTACTAGTATAATTCATCTTTGCCTATACAGACTTTTGCTCAACTGCTATCGTGAATATTACCTCAGTTTATTTATGAAAAATCTGTACTTGATTTGAATATAGGGTGTAATTGTTAGGTAACATAACACTGGACTGAGATACAGGAGACCAAGGCTCAAGTTCAGCTCTAAACTCGGTGTTAATTTGAGCTAATTATTTAGCTTATCTATTAATGACAATTATCGCTAATAAGTAGCATCCTGAGCATTTATTTTTTGTTGGTTTAGTGCTCATTTCTCTTTCAGAATATAAACTGTACAAATACAATTCATTTAAACATGTTTTAACAAAATCACTTATCTCTGGCACATAGAATAGTCCTTGACACATAGTACATATGCAATAAATATTTGTTGAATTAATCAGCCAGACTTTTCTGGTTTGCTATATAAAATATAAAAATTGGATAAAATAATGTGTAAGGACTTTCCAATTTTAATATTTTTGATAATTACTTTTAATAAGATTATGGAAATACTGCCACTCATTATGGTCTTATTGATATCAAAATAAATTATGAATTAACATTCAGCAGGTAGTTAATATGTAATGGGCTCTCAACTAAGCCATGGGAATAAAGATAATACTGTTGGGGTTGAGGGAATGGGTAGAGTTAGGACACGGTGGAAATAGAGTATAAAATAATTACCCTGTTACTTGGAATTAAGATGTAGTGTTCTATGATAAAACACATTAAAGTATTAGAGATATGTAAAAAGTGCTGTAAGAATGCAAAATAGAAATGGATCTTATTTTGCCCTCAGGGACTGAAATAAGGAAGAGTAGAGATATTAAAGCTTTCTAACACCTTGGAAAAACAATTTCCTCATCAAAGACACTGGGAAAAACATTCAGACAAAGAAGTCAAGATGAATGAAGTATACTCCAAAAATAAATGACTTTTTAGCGTGTAGGTTGAAAAAGTAGAAATATATAACTAGAGATGAGGAATGGATTTTGATGATGAAGAAATCCGACTTCATTTTCTAAACCTCAGGGTAATGGTATGAAAAGTATTTTAGAAAAGTTGCTGTGGCAGCAGGGGAAGAGAGAAAGCAGAAGAAGAAACAGATTCCCGTGCTTAAAACAGTGTGGTAGGGAGTTAATGAGATAGTTTTGGTTATTGGAAAGCAAATGATCGTATGTATAAAAATGCCATAAGTTGATCATGTTCTTGAAATCAGTCTATTCTTGAACTTATTCCATTCTTTTTAAAGTTAAGCTATACAGTGTCTACCTCTCAAATGTTAGAGACCCAGAGGCAGTATACTAGTATATGCATGTTGCTGTATGACTTTCAGCAAGCAGCCTCAGTGTCATCAGCTATACGTATAAGGGCGTTTATATTAGGTAAGTCACTTGTTCCTTTCTAAAATACATAATATGTAATATTCGACTGGTTCTTTTCCACCTTGAAATTCTATAATATTACAAAATCCTCAAATTTAATGAAAAATTTCCTCAATAATTCAATTGAACTACATATTTAAAATTTAATATACAGAATTGGAAAATGTGCTCTATTTAGTGATATTCATACATATTAAAATAATTTTAATTGTCCTACCCAGTTTGGCTAGGCGGTGGAAATACATTAGCCCTCGGACTGTAAGGGTCTTGGGTTCAATTCTGGTCAAGGGATGTTTGCAGATTCCATCCCTAGTCCCAGTAAGGGTGTATTCAGGAGTCAACCAATCAATGTGTCTCTCTCACATGGATGTTTCTCTCTCTCCCTCTCCTTTCCACTCTCTCTAAAAATCAATGAAAAAATATCCATTGAGGAGTAACAAAAACAAAATTAATTAAGCCCTAGCTGGTTTGGTTCAGTGGATAGAGCATCAGCCTGTGGACTGAAGGGTCCCAGGTTTGATTCTGGTCAAGGGCACATGCTTAGGTTGTGGGCTTGATCCTTAGTAGGGGACATGCAGGAGGCAGCCAATCAATGATTCTCTCTCATTATCGATGTTTCTATCTCTCTTTCTTTCTCCCTTCCTCTCTGAAGTCAATAAAGACATATTTTAAAAAATAAGATATTTAAAAAGTAATTTGAATATGTTAATCATTGGAGTAAATGAGATTGAGGATATGTAACATATTATTTTATTTAAATATTTTTATTTTGAGTTTCTTCATCTTCTCCATAATCTAAGTTTTAAACATATAGAAAAATTTGTCCCAACAACTTTTGTTTTTTATTTGATGTGTTTAAACAAGTGAAGAAACATCAGAGAAAAGTTAGTTATTTGAGGAAGGCAAGACAGGAACAGGCTATTTTAATTTTTTGAAATGTTTTCCTCCAGACACCTAGATTGGGTCAGGAATATTGTAGAATTCTTCCCAAAGAGATAACTGCAGTGAAATACCTTCCCCTGGAGGGAAGAATAATAAGGTAAAGTAATTGCTAATGATACATGTGAGCTCAGAAACTAAGCAAAGTCCTGCTTTCATCAAAGTAAAAGAGGAACAGAGTTTAGGACTAATTCTTCTTTAGAAATCTGTGTTGTTTTAATTTTCTTTTTCCATATCTGCAGGTTTGGGGAAAATAGGAAGGGATTCCAAAATGTTGCATACTTATAGGTGCTGAAATATATCAGATGGGTTGGTGTAGAAAAACTCAATATTTTCTCATTGTCTATTTTATAACAGGTATTATAATAAACAATACATTTTCACTTTTAAAATATTCATTTTAAAATTAGGAGGACACTTTCATTGCCTTTGAAATGAGATGATTTTTTTTAAAATTGAGAACCAGTTGCCTTAGCAATATTCCTGATGGAAGGGTTGGTAGGAAAATAATGCCTTCTAAAAAAAAAAAAAAAGTAACTTGGTTACTAAATTTTTAAAGCCCTTAGCACCGTGATGGCAAACCTACAACACGTGAGTCAGCACTGACACACGTAGCCATTTTCAATGACACGGGGCCACATGCAGTTGCATACAGAAAAGTATGGGGCCACATGCTGAGAAGGACGTTTCATCCTCGGCTACTGCATGGCCAGGTGCTATAGCCGAGGGTGAAACATTTGCTGTAGTGTAGACACTCTGTGCTGGAGATCTGTAGGCCAAAACAACAGAACTCCGGCACAGAGCATCTACTTCTGGGACTTCCAGTTAGGCCTTTAGGGGTTCTTTGATCTCACTTCTGGTCGGCGGAGCAGGGAGCAGTGGAATGCCCCAGGGGACGCATCTCTGGGAGCCCTGTGATCTCCATTTCCAGCAACCACATAACCACAGCAATCATCATCCAATTTACTGTTCTGGGGTGTCATGGATTTCTAACTGACCATCATTACAAGATAAGTGAAGGGGAGGCTTGGAGAGGCAAGGGCCTGTGCTATGGGTGCCATTTCACGCCATGAGAAATAGCAGCAGCCATCTTAATTTATATAAGGAATGCCATTTTGCAGCATAGTGCAGACTCCATTTCACCACTATTACTGTTGTGCATCCTATTAACCCCTATTTCTGCTTATTAACCCTTTCCTAAAAGACAGTTACATGTGCCATCTTGTGGTCAGTTAGGCTAGTTAACCCCTAATTGCCTGCAGGGTTAACAGGCTATCTACAATTCTATCTTCTGTCACTGCCCCGCCTGATGGAGAACCCAAAAAATAAAAAAAAACAAGGTTAAGTAAAGGAAGTGATAGTAGCAGTAGTCGACCCTTTCAAGAGACATGGACCGAGATGTATGGCATTATAGAAAAAGAAAGACAGATCATTTCACATTCTATGTACTGAAAAGGTAGTAAGCAGAATGTGGAATATAAATAGACATTTTGAAATTAATCATTCCCAGCTCTTGAAAAAACTGAGGATCAAAGGAAGGAATACATTTCCAAGCAGCTACACCTTTATAAGAGCCAATCTAATTCCATTCTTAAATTTATAAAAGGCTCTACAAACTTAACATCTGCAAGTTTGAGCATTGCTCACTCCATAGCTCAGAATGGAAAAGCACTCACTGAGGGAGAATTTATTAAAGAAACTCTCCTAAGATGTACACCAATTCTATTCCATGATATGCAGAATAAAGATGCAATTATTAAGAGAATATCTAAGTTACCACTCAGTAGGAATATCATAAAAGACCGAATAATGAAACTGAAAACAAGTGTACAACATCAATTAAAGAGATACATAAGTAATTGTAAATATTTTTTTTATCTCTCTTGATGAAACTACTGATGTCACATCACATGCTCAGTTGGCCATTATTCATCAATATTCTGATGGACAATGAGAGAAGAGTTGATAAAGTTAGTATCAGTGCCAACAAGTACATCAGGAAGCAAAATATGTAAGGTTGTTATAGAAACATTCCGTGACCTAAGCATTGATCTCTCTAAAGTTGTGTCAGTGATGACAGATGGGGCACCAAACATGGTGAGGAAAAAAGTTGGATTTGTCAAATTGTTTACAGAAGCTATTGGCCATCCAATTGTGCCTTTTCATTGTATTATCCATCAGGAGGAGTTATGTGCCAAGTCAGGATTCACCTATTTAAACAACTTAATGTCAATTGTTACAAAAATAGTTAATTTATAGCTGTTCACCCCCTTCACAAGCAAGAATTTTCTGCACTTAAACTGGAAGTTGATTCCACCTACAGTGGACTGCTGATGGACAATAATGTAAGATGGCTGAGCCAAGGCAAAGTTCTTGAGTGTTTTGTGGAGTGCTTTGAAGAAATTAAGGTATTTCTTGAGGATAAGGATCTGGGAAACTTTCCTCAGCTCAATGATGGTAAGTGGATCAGCACCTGATATTTTTTACAGATCTCTCTGTTCATATTAATGAAGTGAACTTAAAGTTACAAGGTTTTGGCAAAAGTATTTACATTATATTTGGATACATAAAAGCTCTTGAAAGTAAACTTAAAATTTTCAAGTGAGATGTAGAAACCAAAACTTATAAGTATTTTCTTGAGTAACAAAGTATTTTGAGAAGGCCAGTGCAGCTGTATAAAATGAAATGGAATCCTTCCTTATAAAGTACCAGCATGTTTTAGACTCATTACTTGACCAGTTCAGTGATAGATTTAATCAATTTAGAAGCCTAGAACAGACCATAAAAATAATTAAGTATTCTGATGTAGTAGTTTACAGTAGTTTGGAATTAAATGATTTCCAATGGATACAAATTGATGATTTGGAGATGTAACCTGCAGAATTTCAAGACTGCATCTGGGCTCAGGTGTTTGTTGACTTGAGGTCAAAGCTTGAGACTATAGAAAGGTGCCACTTGGAGAATCAAGAGGAGTGCCTCTACGAACAGGAAATTTGGAGTGCCTGGAACCAATTACCAGACACTTTTAGCATCCTGAAAAATATAGCAATGGCTTACTCACAATTTTTCTCTCTATGTACTTTTGTGAGACCTTTTTCTCAGTGTTAAATAATATCAAAACCAATGAAGGAAATAGATTGACAGATGAAGTTAGTAGCGCTTGCTTGGGCTTGAAGTGTACAAAATACCAACCTTCAATTGAAGGGTTAACCAATGAAATTCAGCAACAAAAAAGTCACTAATAGGCAGGTTAGTAGAAGAATTCCCCCTCCTCCTCATTTATCTTAGTTCAGGGCACCCCACACAAATTAAATAATATCAAGACCAACAAAAGAAACTGACTGACAGATGAACAAAGAAGTCACTAAGAAGGTAAGTTAAATAATTAATTTTTGGTTTATTAAATGCAGTTATATATTACAATTATACATTTTTGTTATTTAAACTATAAATATCACAAAATTATGGTTTTTTTTCTCCAAGTGACACACCACCTGAGTTATGCTAGGCTTTTTTGGCGAATTTTGACACACCAAGCTCAAAAGGTTTCCCCTCACTGCCTTAGCAGAAAAATATGAAAGAAGCTGTTTTAATGTTGTAAAGAAAAGTTAAGCTTTTATATTTTGAGCATTTGGTGGCTGGATACTCAGAATGGAATACTAGGGTAACAGACTATTTTATAGCCTACAGTCTCAGAGGTGTGATATTAGTTATGACCTTGTCACTAGTCTAACTCTCTCTCTACAGAAATTCCTTCCATGGTTCCCCATCAAGTGTTGAACAGACTATGCACAAATAACACTGGGGCTTTAGTGATTGGGGCCTTACTGAATCCTCAAATGCAGGCTCTTGGAAGCTTTTCTTTATTTTACTTCACACTATGCCATCTGCTAAGTATATGCAGGTCTTTTTATGGCATTTTGATCACACAGCGTAATTCTCTTTCCACATTTCTTTCAACTTTTCCACATATGGTATGGTTAGTTATTGTTTGGTTATATTATTTAACACAATGATATGTGTTTCCTGACACAATGAAGTGCTTTTCTGAACTTAATATAATATTATAGTTTTTATTTGGTAAGTAATGCATTGATCAGAATAATTATCTCAATGCTGGACACTTCTATTTATAATAATAAAACTGAATATACTTTTATAGCAATTACATATGGACTTTAACATAGATTTCATTTGATAAAAAGCTAACAAATTTTCTCTTTAATGCTATAAATCAGTACCCTGTCCCTCCTTGGCCTAATTCCCTTCAGATATATGTAGTGTTCAGAGGAACTTATTCCACTATTATATTTCCTCTGGTTACAGCATATCTTTTAGTCTTCCTGAATTTATTTAAACTGAACTGTAATATTTCAAAGTTCAAGATCCATTTACATCATATCATTAGTTGTAGTCATTTTGAAACTTAATGCAGAAGACACTCCAAGGTCATTTGAAAATAATCCTGCCGCGGATATACTGTAAATTAGAAGAAATGGCAAGTGATTTACTAGCAATTTTAAAGAAAATTAGTAATGATGCTTCTTGGAACTCCACTAAGTTGTAAAGTTCTTCCACTGTGCTAATAATAGGTAAATACAGTGTGTGGGTGGTTAATGTTAGATCCCTCAAATACTCTTTAGAAAGCTTCAAACGTAAGAAAAGCCTAAAAGAAGTGGATGAAGGGAAAACTATGTAATTGTGTTAGAGTTAAACTAATGGGAGATGCTGGTTTGAATCTTTGCCCTAGGAAACAAAATTGCTATCCCAGAAGCAATTCTGTCTTGTGCCTCCATCTTCCATGCACGTGTACCTTCCTGAAATAATTGCATCCATCTCAGTGCTGGGGTTGTCATGATAACCCAATCTCATACAGAGCCTTTCTCCTGTTTAGGCACATTGGGAAAACACTCCAATGGTGTTTGACTTACAGGAGAACTGAAAAATGCATGGTCTCTAGGTCCACAATAAGTTAAAGAGCATATGAGTAACTAAACTTATTTAAATATTTTAAAAATGTAGTTTGAAATGTCTTTTTGGTACCACATATCTCATGAAAAGTTTAAAAAATGCAAAATGTTAGAACTGAAAGGAGTATTAGTTTGCCTTTGCCTCATGATTGTGCATGGGTGTATCATCCAGGGAAGCTGCGTGCAGTGGAATCAACTGGAGAATTAAAAAGTACCGATACTCAGGCTCTTCCCTAGACCACTAAAGCATACTTTCCGGGGCAGGGAATATCATCCCTGAAGTGAGGGGAAAAACCCCAGTGCCAAAATCCCATTTCAAACCAATTTAACCAAGTCTCTGAAGGATGCAGTATAGATACCACAATTTTTAAATTCTGCCAGATGATTCTAATGTCCAGCCACTGTGAGGATCAGGTGGAGGAGCAGGTCCCAGACACGTGTCTGTTTGAAAAGCTCCCCCAAGCACACTGCTGTGGTCCTGTTTGTGGATCACTGACATAAGATTGCTACACAGTACAAGTGTATTGTACAGCCTCAGACGACTAGATGGTCTCAAGAAGAGCTAGTGAGTCTGATTTCTGGGTCCAATGTGTCTCCCCTTCCATCGTCTTGTCCTACAGTGCTTCTAAGTTCTGAAAATATCTGGTGGCAAACATTTTAGAATAGAAGACAGAGTATTCACAAAGCTTTTGACAAAAACAAGCAAATAGACAAACAACTTCTGAGGAAGGCAAATGAGGGTGATTCAAAGGCTTGTCAGATGAGTGGAATTGTGAGTGCCCACAGGAGAGGATGTTGCTGGGAACTTGCTCTCCACATCACATTGTGGAAGGTCATCCGCTGGTTCAGTCATCTTTTTCGTATTCCAGTCATACCGATGTGGGTAATCCCAAGGTACACAATTCATGAAAAGGCAGATTTTCAAAAATAAAAGTGATAGTAGGCAGTCATTTACCTTCAAATATATTCTTTTGTAGTGTGGTGGTCCATTAGGTTTCTACAATTGCCATAACAAAGTACCTCAGATGCGGATGACTTAAACAATAGCAATTTATTTTCTCACAGACCTGGAGGCTAGAAGGCTAAAGGTCAAGGATTTAAAATGTTTTTTTATTTTTCTTCTAAGACCTCTCTGTTTAGTTTTCAATGGATACCCTCTCCCTGAATTTTCACCTGGTCTTTCATCTGTATATGTACATGTCTGTATCTGCCCTTCTTAGAAAGACTAGTCAGTTTGGGTTAGGACCAAATTGCCCTAATAACAACATCATATTAACTTAATTATCTCTCTATAAATAATACAGTGCATTCTAAGTTACTGGAGGTTAAGACTTCAACATATGAGTCTGGGGAGGGAGACACAATTTAGCCCATAACAGGTATTCAGGCTCTTCAGATGTCTGTTGTTTAAAGACACAGAGGGGAGCCTAATGCACTGCTATTGGGAATGCAGACTGATACAACCACTATGCAAAACAAAGAAGGATCTCTTACCCTTTAAGACAGCCAGGAGGGACCTGGAGAGTGTTACACTAAATGAAACCAGCCAGTCAGAGAAAGACAAGTATCGCATGATTTCGCTTATATGTAGAATCTATTGAACAAAATAAACTGATTCACATAAAAGATCCAGAGACATTAAAGCATGCAACAGGATGACATATTTCAAATGAAAAGGAAGGGAAGAGATTAACCAATGAACTTATATGCATATTAGAGACCTCGTACATGAAATTTGTGCATGGGGGGGGGGGGGGCGGTCCCCTCAGCCCAGCCTGCACTCTCTCCACTCTGGGACCTCTTGGGAGATGTCCAACTATTGGTTTAGACCCTATCCTGGGGATCAGACCTAAACCGGCAGTTGGACTTCCCTCTCACAATATAGGACCGCTAATTCCTAATTGCTCACCTGCCTGCCTGTCGATTGGCCCTAACTGCCTGCCCCCCTCCCACTAGCCTGATTGCCCCCAACTGCCCCCCATGGGCCTGGTCACCCTACGCAGTCTGCTGCTCAGTGGTTTGTTCACTCCTCACTAACCCCCCTACGAGCCTAGTTGCCCCACACAGCCTGTTTGGTCATCTGTTCGGTTTTGAGGCTTTTATTATTATAGATGTGCATAGCCCATGGACAGACAATACAGTGGTGAAGGCCTGGGGAGGGGAAGGGGAGGGGGTAATAGGGGGGCTAAAGAGGAATATCTGTAATATTTTGAACAATAAAAATAAATAAAAACATAGAGGGAACACTGTGATTAGCTACATCTGAAATGTATGTTTTGATCACAGAATGGGCACAGAAAAGGAGAATCTATTCAATTTTATTAGGCTTATTAATGTAGAATAATTGTACCATCTTCATAAAGAATAGTCCTCACACAAATTGTATATCGACCAAGAATCATGGTTTTCAATTATCCTAACTTCCCTGCCTAACCTAAATACTTGTCTGTCAGTCCATTACACTGACACCTTAAGGTTTTTATTTGGACGTTTTTTACTTCAACTGCCTCTTTCATTCCATGCAAAAAGCTCAATAGTTCTAACTTAATGGCTGAAACTTAAAATATAGAACCACACATTTTGACGAAGATATTTTTATGTTTGTTTTTTTAAACATGATCCACATGTTTGTTGCAGACATATACTCAAGCATTATTAGCATTGTGACATGAGAAACTATAGAGAAACATGGATAATTCAAGGAGATTGATAATCACAACACTGAGATAAGTGAAAAATCCCAGAGTGTTTTAAAGGAAGAGCTGTTGTGGGCCTCATGCTATTTGAAAACTATAAACATATGGCAAATCCACCAGCGTTTTGCATTTTTCACAGCTTTAAAAGAAGCACACACCAGTATGATGTACTAGAAAAAATTCAAATCTTTTGTAAGTGTATTCTTTGATAGAGATTTAGTTATCTTTTTTATTATTTAAAAATTGAGGTTCAGTTTACCGGCAACAAAAAGTACTCATCCAAAGAGTGCATTTTAACAAATGTACCAAGTATCTATAGCCTTTAACAAAGGTTTAGCATATTTCTTCATTATAGAAGATTTTCCACGTCTCTTCCCAGTGAATTCTTCCACATCCCTGCCAAGGCAACCACTTTCTACAGCCCATGTTATTTCAGGCCAGAGTTTTGCTAATTGTTTCACTAGCACATCAATCAAATCAACTCATCTCCAGTTTCCAATAAAATGTTCCCCACTCTTTCCAGTCTTCACTAACACTCCAACCCTTCTGGCTTCTGCTGCTTCTCCAGTGTCAAATCTGTGGCACATGTCTGGGTTGACTCTAAACAATAACATCCCACTTAAGGTAATGATTGACCTCAATTACCAGCAGAGCTTTGTCTGTTTTTATTTTTAACTTTCTATAAATGGAATGACACGGAATGGATTCTATAGTGACTGACTCCTTTGCTCATCAACATATCTGGGACATTTATCTACCTTTTTACATGCATTAATATTTTGTTTTTTTTTATTGCAGTGTAGTATTCCATTGTATAGCCTTAATTATTTATCCTTAAAATGAACATTTAGTGTGTTTCCAATTTGGGGCTACTATTAATATGTTTTCTGTGAAGACTATTATTTTTTTTTGTCTTTTGGTGAAATGGTACCCTCGTTGCTCTTAGTTATATACTGAGGATTAGAATTGCTGGGTCATAGGTAGGCATATGTTTAATTTTTGTGGATACTCATAGATAGTTTTCCAAAGTGGCTGACCCTATGTCCATTTCTGCCAGCAATGTAAAAGTTACAATTGACTCTTATCTAATTACCCATATAGCTACACAAGAAGCTCAGGTATTGGGTTTTGAGCTGTCAAATATGTAGTGTTGGAACAAATTTAGTATTTGACACATAAAGCAGGGATCAAGTCCTTTTATTTCTTTCTTTCTTTCTTTCTTTTTTCTTTTCTTCTTTTTTTTTTTTTGCTAATCTTCACCAAGGATATATATTTTTCTATTGATTTTTCATTGATTGGTTGCCTCCGGCACATGTGACCAGGGCTGGAGATGGAACATATGACCCAGGTACATGCCCTTAACCAGGAATCCAACTGAGGTCTTTCAGTGCCCAGGCAAAAGTTCTAACCATTGAGCAAACCAGCCAGGGCTCTAGTCCTTTTAGACAAAACTAACAATAAATATACCTCAAGTATTCTGCCATATTTAAATTGCACTATTTTCTCTTGTAGCATCTGTAATTATAAAATCATTTTTGTTTATTAAAACATGGCAGATTTTCAGTAATATGAGAATACAATAATTCATAAGTCTTATCCCTATATATGTGTAGACTTCTGCTTTATTAAGAATCTATGAACCTCATAATTCCCTCTCTTATCTATAATAATAAGAACCATAACAGCAAATTGACTGGATGGCTATCTGGATGTCATTCCAGATGACCTTCCGGACCAAGCTGGGGCTGCAGCCATGGGATTGAGGTACCTGCCCCACCCTGGATGCGAGGGAGGGATTGCGGCAGCTGTTGCGTTTGAAAGTGGAAGGCCTGCCCTTGCACGAATATCATGCATCAGGCCTCCAGTAGACAATATAAATATAAACTAATAATGTATGTTAATAAAGATTAGGGATTAAACTATATATATTATATTTCAACACACTTTTATATACACGTTCTATTTAAACTTAATAATGCCCAGGAAGATGATATTATTTCTTTTTGGCAGAAGAGAAAAAGAAGTAACCAGATTTTACAGATTTAAGTTGCTAAAGGTTACAGCTATCTAATAATTTGTGGAATTTAAATCCAGCTTTTCTGGATGTAGATCATAAGGCTTCTTTTCTATCTCTCTATAAACAATAAGCATATATTTAAAGCATTTTTATTTCCAAAACAAAAAATGCTATTTCAGGATTTAAATAAATCATAGTTATGATAGTATATTAAATATTTACATGTTTTTAGAATATAGCTTTACTGTCAAAATTAGATGCTTGTATAAATGTGATATTATATTCTAAAACATATTGTTTGAAATGCAATGAATTTGTCTATAGTACTCCTGGTCTCTTACTATGAGAATAATTTGAAAATTTCTTTGATATTTCTAAATTGAAAGAATATTTTACACATATTTTTATTTCACTATGGTTGTCAATAAAATACATTACAGATAAAAGGATAATTGCTTAGTTCTCTGTGACTGTCTGGTGCTCTGTGGTTTTAGGAATGCTCTCTATACCTTTGAAAGGATAATATTGCATTTAGAGAAATTTCTTCCGATCATTATACTCAATTGCTTTGTCTTGCCAGAACGTTCACTGGGCCTGTAGAAACAATTCTAAATTGGGAGATGAACTAGTTTTTAAAATCTTGGATACAGCAAACTTTATGCTATTTGAATTTTTCATACTTATCTATAAACATTTATAAACATCATATCAGTGAAGCAAGAAAAAATGTTTTATTTAACTTATTTGTTGTATTTTAATTTTAGTAGAGCATCTTGTCCAAGTGTATTGACAGTCAGAAGCTCTTGTTTCTGAGCTTATATCTAAAGCTGAGGAATCATCATTAAATCTCAGTTTGTCAATTATAAAATAAGAGGTTTGGACTAAATGAAGCTCAAAGACCCTTAAAGCTTTATAAATATATGCATTCATTTTCTCTATTGCTTTCTTTGGCTTTTTAAATCATCATGACTCTGCCTGCTATTGCATCATTTGTTTTAATGAGTGGAAAATATCTCTTGCCAGTTGTTATCATGTTCATTTGATTAAAAACTGATGCTGGGGCTATATATAATGATTTTAATATCTGAGCCTTTGTCTCAGGTCCTTCTGGGCAGAGGTGTTATACTGCTTTTCAATAGAATGTCATTTCTACAGAAAACTAGCTGTAACCCTCTGCCTTTGAAGAATAGGCTATTTATAGCTCTCCCATCTTTTCATCTCCTCTAAATACAGCCAATGAGATTTTTATTTTATATCTCAACTGACTTGTGCGTTGGAATAATGGACCTTGTTAAGATAATTTCACAAAAAGAGGGTTTTTTATATTATATGTTTTAGGGTTTATTAAAATTTCCCATCACAGTTGTACCTCGTAAGCGATTTCTGGCATGTAGTAGGAGATCAATTTTTTTTTTGACAGTTAAATTGGCCTCAGTTGAATTACCAAGAAATAAAATATTCCAAGTAGAACCTAAATCACTTTTTTAAATTTTAAAACTTTCATTATTATAAAAATAATACAGTTCTTTCTGATATGTTACCCTATTTCTGAATTCTTAAAGATTATATCAAATAGAATTACTGCCCCACTACCTACCCCTTCCCATTCTCCACCCCTCCTCTCACCCCAAAAAACAGAGTATCACCATTTTATTTCAAAGTATTGCTTCCTAAATTATATAGTAACTTTTCGTAAATGGCATAATCTATCAAGTGCTCCCAGATGACTCTACATTTCATAATTCCTCAGCTTTTCTATTGTGTCCATTTTTCACGTTTGATCCTTTGACTCTGAGATAGCTAAGAGATCTAAATAGCTGAACATTCTATATAATAAAGGCTAATATGCTAAGTGTCTGGTTGTCCAGTCATCCATTCAATTAATCAAAGTGTAATACACTAATGATATGCTAAAGCTGCTCAACTGCTTGCTATGACATGCACTGATTACCAGGGGGCTACCTGACTACCTACTGGTAGGTTAGCTTGCTGTTGGGTTCCGGCTGATGAGGACTAAGAAAGATGGGCTGGACCTTCTGTGGAGTCTTCCTACAGTCCCACACTGGCTGGCCAACTTCCCCTGTCTCTCCAACCCCCCCTTCCTGGCCCCAATCATGCACAGTGGGGTCCCTCAGCCTGGCCTACACCCTCATCTGGGGAATGTCAGAGAGTCAGTTTTGGCCTGATCCCACAGACCTGGCCGAGGAACCCCACTGGTGCACAAATTCATGCACTGGGCCTCTAGTAGTAAAATAATGTGTGAAGAAAGTGGTGTTTATGATCTTCTAAACCTGTATTTTTTATTTTAAAAAATCTCTAAAACCTATTGTATTTGTTTCAGAGGTCTTCTTTGTATGTTGCTTCCTGACTGTGTTCTGTGTAGTTTATGTCATATATTTTCTCTGATTAGTGGCATATTACTACACTGTTTTAAAACTAGTTATTTAAAACAAGTACCATAAATCTCAATGATATACTATTGTTCAAGTATTAGTATTATCTGTGTCCTATAGAGTTCTAAGTTGTGATATATTTCAAATATACAGAGAAATGGACAGGACAACATTATCAAATTCTTTTGTTCAGTACAAAGCTCTATAAATACTTAATTTTTCATACTGCCTTCATTTATTTTTATTTTTATGTATATATATGTTTTTTTTTAATATATTTTATTGATTTTTTACAGAGCAGAAGGGAGAGGGATAGAAAGTCAGAAACATCGATGAGAGAAAAACATCGACCAGCTGCCTCTTGCACGCCCCCCACTGAGGATGTGCCCGCAGCCAAGGTACATGCCCTTGACCGGAATCAAACC
Organism: Antrozous pallidus; assembly: GCA_027563665.1. NCBI lineage: Eukaryota > Metazoa > Chordata > Mammalia > Chiroptera > Vespertilionidae > Antrozous > Antrozous pallidus. The sequence goes on from CM050514.1 coordinate 92,520,383, forward strand.
TGGGACCCTTCAGTCCACAGTCCGACGATCTATCCACTGAGTCAAACTGGTTTCGGCCTGCCTTCATTTTTTAAAAAGAGAAATAATACTTATTGTTTCTTTTATTAGTCTAATCATTTAAAAAGTTGTGTTACTTTTGGGTTATCCCTTTCCTTGCTTTATCTGTTTAAATTAGAATATTTACTTATTCACCCACCTGCCACAGTCTTTTTGCAGCAAGGGTTCAGGAATCTGGAGAAGGGGCTCCATCATAAATAGATATACTAGATAAGAAATATAACTTTGCTGTTGCAAATTTTTTTACAGCTGTGCAGTATTTCATTATAAAGATGTACTACAGCTTTTTAATCCACTCGTCTGCTGATTCAAAATCTTAACTATGGTAAATTGTGCTGCTATAAACATAGGGGTGCATGTATTTTTTCTGATGGGTGTTTCTGAATTATTAGGATATATTCCTAGAAGTGGGATCACTGGGTCAAATGGAGTTCCATTTTTAATTTTTTTTGAGAAAACTCTAAACTGTTTTCCACAGTGGCTGCACCAGTCTGCATTCCCACCAGCAGTGTAGGAGGGTTCCCTTTTCTCCACATTCTTGCCAGCTTATGTTATTTGTTGATTTGTTGATGATCACAACTCTGACAGGTATGAGGTGGTATTTCATTGTTATTTCTTTTAAATTTCTTTATTGGTTAAAGTATTATATATGTGTCCTCATCCCCCATTACCCCATCCAACCCCAACCTCCCCACACATGCCCTCATCCCCCATGGTGTCTGTGTCCATTGGTTAGGCTTATATGCATGCAAGTCCTTTTCTTGCTCTCTTTTCCTTACCTCTCCCCTCCCCTGCCTTCCCTCTGAGGTCTGACAGTCAATGCTTCTTTGTCTTTGGATATGGTTTTGTTCATCAATTTACGTTGTTCATTATATCCCATAAATGAATGAGATTATGTGATACTTACCTTTCTTTGACTGGCTTATTTCACTTAGCATAATGCTCTCCAGTTCCATCCATGCTCTAGTTTAAAACAGCCACCTTTTCTTCCTTTTTCTTCTTCTTCCTCTTCTTAAAGAATACTTTTCGGCATTTCATATAATACTGGTTTGGTGTTTATGAATTCCTTTAGCTTTTTCTTATCTGTGAGCTCTTTATCTGACCTTCAAATCTGAATGATAGCTTTGCTGGGTAGAGTAATTTTGGTTGTAGGTTCTTGCTATTCATCACTTTGAACATTTCTTGCCACTCCCATATGGCTTGCATAGTTTCTGTTGAGAAATCAGCTGACAATCATATGGGTGCTCCCTTGTAGGTAATTAACTGTTTTTCTCTTGCTGTTTTTAATATTCTCTCTTTGTCTTTTGCTCTTGGCATTTTAATTATGATGTGTCTTGGTGTGGTCCTCTTTGGATGCCTTTTGTTTGGAGTTCTGTGCCCTTCCTGGACTTGTAAGTCTATTTCTTTCACCAGGTGGGGGAAGTTTTCAGTCATTATTTCTTCAAATAGGTTTTCAGTATCTTGCTCTTTCTCTTCTTCTGGCACCCCCATAATTCTGATGTTGGTATGCTTGAAATTGTCCTAGAGGCTTCTTGGACTATCCTCAAATTTTTGGATTCTTTTTCCTTTTTTCTTTTCCAATTAAGTGTTTTTTGCCTCTTGGTATTTCAAATATTTGACTTGATTCCTGAGTTCTTCTAGTCTGCTGTTAGATCTCTGTATAATATTTTTTATTTCAGTCAGTGTATGGTTAATTTATAGTTGGTCTTTTTTCATATCGTCGAGGGTCTCACTGAATTTATTAGCCTTTTCTAGGAACCTTTTGAAAAACCTTATAACCATAGTTTTGAACTGTATATCCAGTCATTTGTTTTCCTCCATTCCTTTCATTTATGATCTGTTTCTTTGTCTCCCCATTTTCGCTGCTTCCCTGAGTTGCTTTGTGTGCTGCGTGTTTCAGCCTCCCCTATTATCTGAAGTGGACACTCTTGGTGCACCCCTTTTGGACTGTGTTTACAGCCTTGTTAGAAAGAAGTCTTCATTTTTGTTGGTATCACTGGGAGGAATTGACCTCCAGGCTAATTGGCTGTGAGGATCAGCTGTATCTATGCTGGGAGACAACCTTATGTAACACGACTTGCAAAATTTCACAAGCCTCTGTGCTCAGCTTGGATGGGGTAGAGTTTCATGTGGGAGCCGACAGCCTTGGCTTCCAGGCAGCCCTGCCCCAAGAGGTTCCTGGCTCTCTGTGTCCTCAGGCAATCACTGCAAACACTTCTGAGAGGAAGGCTCCTTTGAGCTTAACCTGCTGCCACAGTCCAGTCTCTCCCCCAATGAATCCAGAACTCCCAGATTCTCACTGGGTACTGGGGTTCAGTGTAGTCGGATCTGGGGTTCGGGGCTGTCCAGAGTCCTTGTTTCCTTCCTGCTAGATCAAGCCAGTGGCAAACTTAACAGTCCATCCTCTCTGTGCGCACACATGCATGCGCCTCTGCACCTCTACCTTTCGCCGATCTCCTGAGATTCTGCCTTATAGTCCAGACTCCCCTTGTATGAGCCTGGGTCCCCAGGGTCTCATCCAGAACTGGGGTTCAGTGCAGTCTGAACTGGGGTTCAGCGCAGTCTGGAGCTTTTGTCTCCTTCCTGCTAGAGCACGCCAGCCAGGCACTCAGCCGCCCCGTCCTCTCCGGCTTTGTCCTCTCCACAAGCATACCTGTCTCCCTATCTCAGGCTTTGCAGCTCCTCTGATTCTCCATGTGCATTCCTCTTTCCTTCTAGTTGTAGGATTTCCAGTCAGCCAGCTTTCCTGTGGTTCTGGATAATGTCCGTTTTGTCTGTCAGTTGTGTTTTTGATATTATTGTGTGAGGCAGCAGTTTAGGTGTTTACCTATGCTGCCATCTTGGTTTCTCCTTCTCATTGTCATTTTTATTTGCATCTCTCAGATGATTAGTGACTTTGAACATTTTTTCATATGCCTTTTAGCCTTCTATATGTCCATTTAGGTCCTTTGCCCATTTCTTGATTGAATTGTTTATCTTCCTTTTGTTAAGTTGAGGGAATTCCCTGTAATTTTGGAGGTTAACCCCTTATCAAATGTATCATTGGCAAATATGTTCTCCCATAGGTGTTCTCTCTTGTTATTTTATTGATGGTTTCTTTTGCTGTGTAGAAGCTCTTTGATGTAGTCCCATTTGTTTATTTTCTCCTTAATTTCCATTGTCCTGGTGTAGTTACTTTTAAATCAATTTTCTGTTTAACTAACTTGACCTATCTGTACTAAGATTTACTGAAGCTAAGGAATATCTTAGAGTTCACAAAGTTTAGCTCTCTCTCTCTTTTTTTTTCAACTGGGGTAAGTGACACACAGGGCTTAAATGGTCATCCAAGTTCACTCAGTGATAAAGACCTGACTAGGAACTCAAGTCTCTCAATTTACAATGCATTGGGTTGTGGCTGGTCTTTTCTTTTTTTACTGCACTGTGGAAAATAACAGTATTTGGCAATTTTGAAAAGAATAACAAGTTACAAATAACTAAATAACAAACTATAAATAACTTTTGTAAGGGTTTTTCCCCTAAGAATCTAACCTGTTTGAGGTTAAAATTTGAATTGTTAGATTAGTAGATGGTCAGAAAAATTTGGTTATATAAATATACAAATAACTAGAGGCCCAGTGCACGAAATTCATACACGGGGGTGGTGGGGGATGTCCCTTAGCCCAGGCTGCACCCTTTCCAACCTGGGACATCCTTCTCACTATCCAGGACTGCTGGCTTCAAACTGCTCACCTGATTGCCTCCCTGATTGCCCCTAACCGCTTCTGCCTGCCAACCTGATCACTCCCTAACCACTACCCTGCTAGCCTAACTGATGTCTAACTGATCCCCTGCCAGCCAGTTTGCCTCCAACTTCCCTCCTCTGCCAGCCTAGTCACCCCTAACTTCCCTCCCATGTAGGCTTGATCACCTTAAATTCTAAGAAATCTCAAAGGAAAATTTATTCATGACTTGGGAATTTCATTTAAAGAATATTTAGATGAAAATAGAAGGACAATCTAAAAATAAAGTGGGGCTTATAATGCTCGATTAAATATGTATCATGAGACAACATAAAGAGTGTGTTATATGCACTTCTATATAAATACTTGAAACAAATGAAAAGGATTACTGAGAAGAGGAAAAGACCCAGGAGAAACTTTATTATTCAAGTATTCAAAATTTAAGAACCATAGCTATGCATCTCTTTAGGGAATCATCATTGATCACTCATAAGCATTTTTTCTCATTTAACAGTAGTGTCTACTCCTGCATCAAGAACCTTGCTTTGTGCTTGGGGTATGAATGACATCTGGAAGAAGACACTCAAAGTTCATCCATGACTTTAAAGATTTGCCAAGGATGAGGAGTTTACAAAACAAGACTGATTAAGATGTGAAAGTACTTCAGCTTGGGTGTGAATGAGGATGACACTGAGGCACTCCTAAAAGTGGTTTCCAAGGAATTGACTAATGATGAAGAACTGTTGGAACTGGAACAGGAATGCATAGCTGAAGAAGAGGCAAAAGAAAAGGAAACTGCAGGAGAAAAAGAAACACTACCAAGAAATCTCACAGTGAGGGGTTTAGCCCAGTGGTCGGCAAACTCATTAGTCAGCAGAGCCAAAGATCAACAGTACAAGGATTGAAATTTCTTTTGCAAGTCAATTTTTTAAAACTTAAACTTCTTCTAACTCCACTTCTTCAAAATAGACTTGCACAGGCCATGGTATTTTGTGGAAGAACCACACTCAAGGGGACAAAGAGCCACATGTGGCTCGCAAGCCGCAGTTTGCTGCCACGGGTTTAGCCAAAGCTTTGGAGAATTCAACAAGCTCCTTAAAAAGTTTGAATATATGGACCCTAATATTAAAAAGTTTTCATTAATACAGAGGAATGTTCATAGTGCATTATCTGCTTGCAAGCAAATCTATAATGGGAAAAGAAACCAAGGAAAGCACCATAGATACATTTCTGAAAAGAATGAGACCTCCTCAAGAAGTCTTAGGCAGGTCCTTCTAAGGGTTTTCTATGTATAAATTGTCCCCACCGGTGGGAGTTCGACCGACTGGGAGTTATAGCTGCACCAACTACCAGGGGGCTGCATGGAACATGGCAGATGTCAGCGACTCAGCATTGGAAGTGGGCAGTAGTGGAGGCACTGCCAGCCTTGATGGGCCCCAATGAGAGTGAGACTGTAACGAGATGGTGCAGCAGGTGAGCAGGTGGCACCAGGCCAGGACGGGTGCAAAGGGAGGCCCTGGCTGGCCTTGGTGGCAGGCAGTTGGGGGAAGGGAGGCCCCAGCCAGCTGCTGGCAGCACTAGGGACCCTACCCATGCACTGGGCCTCTAGTCTATATCTATAAAAGCCTAAGTAACCATTATGATTGGTCGCCTGAACAACCAGGCAACCAGTCACTATGATGTGCACTGACCACCAGGGGTCAGACACCAAATGAAGGAGCTGCCCCCTGGTGGTCAGTACATTCCTACAGCCAATTTCCCTTGGCAAGCCAACCTTTTGCACTTTCTCCCTGTCTGGCCAGCACTGATCAGCCCCTGTTGGGACTGGGCGAGATGTCTCAATCACCCTGATCGCCAGCCAGTCCGAAGGACCTCACCCATGCATGAATTTGTGCACCGGGCCTCTAGTTCCTGAATAAGGCATTGATATCATTCATGGGTGTTATTGCCCCATGAGGACCTTCTGGTGGGATAAAAGGTAAAGACATTGATATTGATGACCCTGACTCTGTGTGTGTTTGTGCCTTAGTTTTCACAGAAAACTAAAAAAGTTAAAAAAAATTAAAAATGGAAAAATGCTTGTAGAATAAGGTTATAAAGAAATAGACTAATTTTGTTCAGCTGTACAAAGCATTTGTGTTTTAAGCTAAAATTTTATTATGAGTTGAAAAGTTAAAGAAATTACAAAGTAGAAAAGTTAAATCACAACCTGTTAACTTATTATTGAAAAAATAATTTTTTACATATTAGTGTTGGTCAAGATGTAATGTTTATAAGTCTATTGTAGCACACAGTAAGGCCCTAGGCCTTCACATTCACTCACTGCTCACTCACTGTTTTCACTCAGAGCAACTTCCAGTTCTGAAAGCTCCATCTATGTGTTACTGTAGGAAACATTCAAACCTGTAAAGAATTTTTGTGAGTCTATTTGAGCTAAACTATCAACATCGCTGGGTAGCAGAATCTCAATATATTAAGATAATGCTCCAGAGAATGGCAGTTTTTCATCTTATTTTATACATTACAATCAAAAGAGGAGACATAAATTGATTATAGGAAATCCGTTGGTGATAGATTAAGGAGGTGAGAGAAAGCAAAGGAAGGAGAACCTCAGATTAGGTAAAAAGTAAAATGAGAGACACTTGCTTCTTTAACATAGGTGGGTACAGAATAGTTAACAATCAACAATTAACATGATCAGAATAACAATGAAGGAATTTATGGTCTGTGCCTTGGACCCATTTGTTGTGCCCCAAGGGGTCCAGAAAAAGGTAAATTACAAGTTATCCTGACATTCTACAGCAAGCATGTCAAAATCAAAGGCTAACATAGGCCAAATAAACAAGGCTTAAGTTTATATGGGCTGCAAAAAAACCCCCAAAACTTCAATTTTTTAAGAAACATAAGCTTATTTTGATAGAGACATCCTGAATGCAAAAGGTTAAAATAAATGTAATCATTAACATAAAATACTAAAACATTTTAATAAAAATTAATATTTTTTCTTGAATATTAACTTAACCAGACACTGAATAACTGCACAAATTAATAAGCGTAATGTAAATAAACCAATATTTTTTTGTTCTCTAACAGCGAAATATTTTCTGTTGCACACACCAAACAAGTCAGCCTAAGACTAATGTGGCAATTGGCTGCTAAAATATTTGCTGCTAGTATTAGTGGAGAGAAATGCATGTAAGGCACATAAGATATTGAATGCAACACAATTATAGTAATAAGTCATTAGTAAATGTTATAGTTTGTCATTAATAATTATGTATAAGAGGATATTGTGAAAATTAAATGACATTTTTATTAAAACTTTCTAATACTCAACTTTGTTATATACAAAACTAGTGGTCCAGTGCACAAAAATCATGCACTGGGGGTGGGGCTGGGGCACTTCCCTCAGCCTGGCCTGCACCTTCTCCAATCTGGGACCGGGCCTAAATTGGCAGTCAGACATCCTTCTTGCAATCCGGACTGCTGGCTTCTAACTGCTTGCCTGCCTGCCTGCCTGCCTGATTGCCCCTAACTGCCTCTGCCTACCAGCCTGATCACTCCTACCTTGCCCCCTTGCTGGCCTGATCACCCCTACTTTGCCCCCCTGCTGACCTGATTGCCCAACCACCTCTGCCTTGGCCCCTGGCCTAAGCTGCAGTCTGGCCTCCCTCTGCGGGAGGCAACCTGATAGATCAGGGGAAGGCGCTGCCCCCTTTACTCCACTGTTGCTGCTGCTGCTGCTGGCCTGAGCCTGGGCCCTTTGCAGCTGCACCTTGGCTCTTAGCAGCAGCCAGCAGCTACCTGAGCCTGGGATCTTCACAGCTGCCTGCGGTTGCCCTCTGCAGCCTCACACCCACTGTAGCCTGCTCTCCAGCCCCCAGCCTTGCTGTGATTGGAGCCTGTAAACTGTGTGTGGGAGAACCCGAGAGGTGCACCATGGCACCTCATAGTGACTGGTTCTTTGGTCATTTTGGTTGTCACCTTTGATCGTCCCTCACTGTCCCCCCCTGCTGGCCTGATCGCCCCACACAGCCTGCCTGTTTGGTCATCCGTCCAGTTATGACAGCTCCTAGCTCTTTATATATATGGTTGTTTATAGTCCTGTTATGATTGAATGTCACCTTCCCTAATGCTGTCCATACAATGTCATTCTCCAGGTGTGTTGCTTTAAAAATATGTAATACATTTTTCTTTGAGATGGTTTAACATTTGTGAGTTAAGTTTGTATTTCTTTTTTCCAGCAGTAATATTTCATTAATTGCTGTAAAAAAGTTCAAAGTATATATTTCTGAGGAGTTAGAAGGGATCAGGAAATTTAGGGTAAGGGCCTTGGGGAGGGAAGATGGTAGATAAAGAGAAAATAAATCAGATGGTCAGGATGTGACCAAGATAGGCAGAATGTACTGGTCACCTGTAGAGCTGCCCTTTCCCCTGAGCCTAAGACTGGAACTAAAAACAGGGAGATGAGGGCAAAGGGAATTGACAGGTGCTTCTTTGAAAGAGACAATATTAGTAGAGGTCAAGAGCAGAAAAATTTAAACCTCTACGCTAGTGAGCTTCTGCAGCTCTCTTGCTTGCCAAGAACTTTGTTATTTTAGCTGTAACATATTTTGCTTCCCTTTGCTTACCCCTCCATTGTCTGTGAATTCATTCACTGACTTTTGAGACAACAAACCCAACAGCTCACACTCACATCTTATCTTCTTGAACAAGCAGCGGACTCACGAGATAGAGGTTTGTTCACTAAGTGCTAGGCAAGGTTAAAATTGGAGGATGTACTCATTGGGGAAAAGTTACATATAACAGGACAAGTTTTTGCTTCTTGTTTTGTGTTTTCATTGTTTCTGGGATAAAAAAAAAAGCCCAGCAAATTTACATATGTGTGAGGACATCATCTAAGATGGAGGAGGCAGGCACAAAATTCAAGGTATTGTTTTGCTTTGAAAGCCTCTGAACAGGAACACCCCGATGTTCCGATAGAGCCCTAACTGATTGAACAGATCCCATCCACCTGTTCCACCCAGTTCCATGAGAGGAAATTCCTTTGGGCTTCATGCAAATTCTGGGTGATCTAGGAAGAGAACCTGCCTACAGCTGTGTGTGTATGATTCAGGGAGCTTCTTCTGCCATAATCTGTGTGTGTGTGTTTCAGAGTGAGAGGTTAATGGGAACTGCTACATAGATTCCTGTGTATATAAATGAAGATCTGGGGCATTTGGGGCTCAGGCCTATGATATAAAGATTTCACAATGACTGAGCAAAACCGAGAGATACGATTCCTCTTCTCCCTCCACTCTAACAAATCAGTGTGAGACTAGTGTGGAAGCACACCACAGCAGTAAACAATAAACACTGTGGAATTGCAGTAACATGTAGCATCATGAAGACACAATAGAGCAGACAACTAACATTCTGAAATTGCCTAGACTTTTCAGTTTTCTTTCCATGAGATGACTGGAACTGACTGTGATTCTTGTTTTGGAGAGTTGAAGCTTTAAAGAGTTCTTAGATTTTTCTTAGTTATGGTGATAGGAGCATAAGGGTAGAATAAAACCATGTGATTTTAACCCTTGGACATAAATAATAGTGTGATGAAGGCCTGAGAGGGGGGTGGCAGGGTGGATGGGTCAGTGGGAAAAAAAGGGAACATCTATAATATTTTCAACAATAAAGGTACATTTAAAATATACAATAATAAAAGAGAAATATGCAAATTGACCATCACTTCACAATGCCCACCAGCCAATCAGGAGTGAGTATGAAAATTAACCTCATCACCTCCAAGGAGACTGACAGCAGAAAGGAGGCAGCTCCAGGCATGGTCTGCTTTGCCATCATCTTGACAACTGGGGAGCAGGCAAGTGCAGCCCACAGGCAGGACCCAGCATGACCTGCTTGGCAGTTGCCTCAGGGTGGAGCAGGCAGGCCCCGCAGAGACCAGAGAACCACTGGGAGCAGGAGATCCCCTGAAGGCTCCCAGATTGGAAAGGGTGCAGGTCAGCTTGAAAAAACCCCCTCCTCCCGCTGTGCACAAATTTCGTGCTCCGGGCCTCTAGTTTATATATATTGTTTTTTACTGTGTCTCTTTCTTCTCTTACCTTTCACCCCCTTTTACTAACAGAATATGTAATTGATTAATAAATTGTATATATTTAACTTTTATGTTCTGGCTAAGATTTGTTGCAGTTCTCAGTTGGCCAAGCAAGAACAAAGAAACTTTCAACTCAGCCCTGAACTTCCAGGCCTGGCCAACAGGAATGTGGAGGACAATCAATTAGTTCTCAGAAACCCAGAGATGGCTCACACCCAAGCATCACTTGATGAATTTCAGAATACTGACCATCTGCTCTGGGGATCAGTAATGAAGACACTCACAAAGACCCAAGATCCCCCAAGGACTCAAATTCCAGGACTACAAATCACCAGAAACCCCTTGTACTCCCCACCCACATTCCATTTCCTTAATTCACCTACATAAGCTTTCTCCTAACAAGTTTAAGGAGAAGGTGAAAGTTAGGGTTCTTACAATTGCCTTCCCATATTTTTGGCATATGATGTTATTAAATGTATACTTGATACCATTTGAATTGACCCAGTTCTGAGTTAATTAACAGAAAAGAAGCAAAGGGAAAACCAGATAATATGAGCATGCCATTTGTGTCAGAAAGCTACAGTTTATCACTGTCCAGGTGTGATTCCCTCAGACCAATGGGGGAAGGAACTGGACAAAGAAAGAATGGATGCATGCCCTGCAAGGTCTGATGACTAAGGAGAGGTGATTATCTGTCAGTCTTACCTGAGAGCAGGTCATTGGCCAAAATAGGTGTGGCCACTTCAACAGCAGGAAATCTGAGATACATAAGCTCCTGAACAAAGGCCAGACTTTATAGATAATTCCATTTTGTACTTCAATAATAATCTCCAAATTAACATCAGTATTCATAACATATAATTTCTGATTAGATATGTTGACACAAAAACGATTTCTTATTAGCTATGTAACTTTGAGCACATTATATACTTTTTAATGATTCCTTCCCTTTACCTGTAATAAAGGCTATGTTAAGGTCCTTAGTTAATAGGTTGGTTGTAAAAATTAAATGAATTATATAAAGTAAACTCAGAACAATGTGTCAATTTATTTCAACAAATTGTAACTATTATTATTTTTATTAGCAGGCCTAACAATCTCTAGATTTAAAGTATGCTTAATTTTGCAATGATTTCATGAAAATTTTTTCATTTGACCTTTCTCCTCCAATATTCCAGTTATCTATGTGAACAAATTACAGTTTTATACTTGTTTTGCTAATACAACTGCCACTGCAGAGGCAATTACAAATGATCCTGGTCATCAAAAATAATGCTAGTTGTCTTAGAATAAAAAAATAATCACAGAGAATTTAGAATAAGTCCCACTGCATCCAAAGCAGGTGAGATAATTAGACAAAGATATCACCCTATTTTGAGGAAAAATTATTCTAGGAACTGAGAAATAAAGTGGAATAAGAATTGTATTTTATCTTTTTTTTCTACTTATTTTTTTAAGGGAGTGTGAGTGTGAGAGTGTGAGAGTGTTAGTGTGTGTGTGTGTGTGTGTGTGTGTGTGTGTGTGTGTGTGTCTGTATTTTATCTTTTAAGAACTCCCAGGCTATTACAAGTCCTAGACAGGATATAGAAGAAGGGGTAAAGGGCAGGAAATTTGCAGAGATTCCCTGAAATAGTTAGCTAGAACACAAGCAGAACAATGATGCATCCAAATCACTGGGGAAAGCTTGTTAAAATACAGATGACAGGATTCCATCTGCTGAAATTTTATTTCAGGAAGTCTGTGTTTAGCAAGCTCTTCTGATGATCCCAAAGCACACTGTAATTTGTCCTCTCCTGATAAGACTAGCAGAGGAACAAAAGGAAGATCTAAATGTAGTCCTGTGGACATTCAGGACTAAAACTCAAATCCATAGGTGTGAATGGTTGAGGGGAAAGGCTGTTCTTCCTTCTTTAATTCGCTTGATTACAATATTAGTTTCTATAATCTTATACATATTAACATGTTGGTTAATTGAAGACTATGAAACTTGGTTCTGTTAAAGTGACTATGAATCTATTTCTCTCTCTCTCTCTCTCTCTCTCTCTCTCTCTCTCTCTCTCTCCCCCTCTGTGTGTGTGTGTGTGTGTGTGTGTGTGTGTCTCATCTATTACCTACCCATATATATGCAATAAAAAGATATTCTCAACATAATAGTCCTGACTATCTAAAAAAATGACTAGGAAGATGAAAAAAGATAACAATTACCTAAACTAAATGTTTATCTTATTTCCAAAGATACTATTATCTTTCATTATTTGTGCTTATGCTTATGGTACTTTATAAAAATAAAAATAAAGAGCAATAAAATAAACAAGAAAAAAGTAAAATGAGGAATATCCATTTCCATAGAAACTAAAATTCTTAATATTTCCTTGTTACTTTGTATAATTAAAGGTTTGTATTATGATTGACAGTCTTCTTTTTTCTAATATGCATAAACTTTTAAATTTTATAATTAAAATTTTACATATACTCAAGTCTATGTATACATATAATTCAATATCTTATGACACATTTTTTCTAATTTTATCTCTTTGTACAAAATATTCCAGTGATTATGCCCACTGAATAATAAAATACAATGAGGAATATGTAAAACAAAGCTACATTTATTTGGTTTATATAGAGCACCATATTTCTTCTAAATAATTTTCTGATGACACAAAGTTACTGTTTTATAATGTTCAGTAGTCTTTCCTTATTGCAGGAAATATGTTCCAAGACCCCCAGCAGATGCCTGAAACCGAGGATAGTACTGAATACTATATGTACTATTTTTTTACTTATATATACCCATGATAAGGTTTAATTTAGAAATTAGATACATTAAACAGTTAACTATAACTAATAATAAAATAGAATAATTATAACAATACTAGATGTCTGGTGCACAAAATTTGTGAATTTAGGGGCAGGATCCCTCAGCCGGGCCTGCCCTCTCTCACAGTTCAGGAGCCCTGTGATCAATCGCCCCAAAGAGGTGGGCCATGTCCACCTGCCATAGCCTGCTGGTCAGTGGCCTGGGCCTTCCTCTTTGGGGCAATTGTGGAGCCCCTGATTAATTGCCCTGCCAACCGATGGCCTGGGCCTCTCTCTGTGAGGTGATCATGGGGCGATGGCTGGGGCCCTGACCAATCGCATCACACCTGCCTTGGCTGGCCTGGTGCCAGTGGGTGTCACAGTGTGGTCGTCCGGATGGTCATGCTGCTGTCTGACCATTTGGTCGATTTGCATATTATGCTTTTACTATTAAAGATGCTGTAATAAAACTTATGTGAATGTGGTCTCTTCCCTGTAATTTTTTATATTTTTCAGTCCAAGCCTATCCCTAGATCTATACAACTAGTTCTTACTGGGCAATAAATTGTTTGCATCATTCATTTTAGGGGATCCTTTGCTGAAGTATTTATTTTTTAAGTTTTTAAAAATTCTTTATTTATTTGAGAGTAAGGGAGAGGGAGGGAGAGAGAAACATCAATGTGAGAGAAAAACCTGTATGGGCTGCCTCCTGTACACACCCCAATTTGTGAGTAATCCCAAAAGCTAAGTATGTGCCCTGCTAGGAACTCACTTTCCAACTGAGCCATTGGCCAGGGCTACAGTTGTATTTCTTATATTTTATTTTCAGAAAGTGAAAAACCATGGATGTTACTTAGAGACACAGAAATCTTTTAAAAATATTTTATTTTATTTTATTTTTTATTTTTTTATGTTTTATTTGATTTTCATCATTTTTTCTTTATTGTTCAGTTTATTAATTACATTGTTTCCCCTTTTTTATCCCCCTATATCTCCCCTCCACCCTGTACCTATCCCACCCTCCACCCTCCTCTCCCCTCCCCAATGTCCTCTTCCATTGTTGCAAGATTTTTGTCCAATCTCTTGCTGTACTTCCCACAACCCTTTTCTCCCCAAGAATTGTCAGTCCATTCCCTCTCTATGTCCATGTTTCTGTTATAGTCACCAGTTTATCTTGTTCACCAGCCTATCAATTCACTTGATTTTTATGTTCATTTGTTGATAGATGTGTATTTGTTGTTCATAATTTATATTTTTACCTTTTTCTTCTTCCTCTTCTTAAAGAATATCTTTCCGCATTTCATATAATACTGGTTTGGTGGTGATGAACTCCTTTAGCTTTTTCTTATCTGCGAAGCACTTTATCTGATCCTCAATTCTGAATGATAGCTTTGCTGGATAGAGTAATCTTGGTTGTAGATTCTTGCTCTTCATTATTTTGAATATTTCTTGCCACTCATGTCTAGCCTGCATCGTTTCTGTTGAGAAATCTGCTGACAATCGTATGGGTGCTCCACTGTAGGTAACCAACTGTTTTTCTCTTGCTGCTTTTAATATTCTCTCTTTATCTTTTGCTCTTGGCATTTTAATTATGATATGTCTTGGTGTGGTCCTTTTTAGATTCCTATATTTTGGGGTTCTGTGTACTTCTTGGGCTTTTAATTCAGTTTCTTTCACCAGGTGGGGGAAGTTTTCAGTCACTATTTCTTCAAGTAGGTTTTCATTAACTTGCTCTCTCTCTTTTTCTGGCACCCCATTAATTCGGATGTTGGCATGCTCGAGGTTGTCCCAGAGGCCCCTTACGCTATCTTCAATTATCTGAATTCTTTTTGTTTCTTGCTTTTCCAGCTGAGTGGATTTTGCTTCTTTGTATTTCAAATCTTTGACTTGGTTCTTGTGGCCCTATGGACTGCTTTTTGGACTTTGTGTAATATTTTTTATTTCAGTCTGTGTAAGCTTGATTTCTAGTTGGTCCTTTTTTTTTTATCAGTGAGGGTCTGGTTCGTATCCTCAGAGGCCCTGTTCATTTCCTTGAGGGTCTCATTCATTTCCTTGTAATTCTCATTCATTTCCTGGTTGGTCTTGTTTATTTCCTGGTAATTCTCATTAAGTTGATCGGCCTTTTGTAGGAGCCTCTTGAAAAGCCTTATAACCGTGGTTTTGAACTCTATGTCTTGTTGTCTTTTCTCCTCCATTTCTTTCACACCTGCTTTCTTTCCATGTCTCTGCATGGTGGCTGCTTTATGTGGTGGATATCCTCAAAGGGACAGTGGCTCAGCCGTCCCAGTTAACTGAGGTGGGTGCTCTTACTGCAATCCTTTATGGGTTGTATTCAGTATTTTTGAATTTAAACCCCGCTTGTTGTTGTTAGCCCTAGGAGGGTTTGACCTCCAGGCAAATTGGCTGTGAAGGAAGACTGTGTTCAGGTTGGATGGGTGGAGTCTCTGAGCTGCACAGGCAGCGTCAGCGTCAGCATCAGCTGCGTCCTATGCGGTGTTCACTCGCGTGGGTCTCCTTTGGATGGGGATGGCTGTAGACACCTCCAAGAGAAAGCCGCTAGTCTCTTCCCCTTGCCAGACCACTCCGCCTTTCCCCAAATGTGCCTGCACACCAAAAGTCTAGCCCAGGATTGTAAAATAAATGGTTTCCGGAACCAGTTTCCAGGGGGCAAGTCACGGGTTTGCGTGACCTTTTCTCGGAAACTCGCAGTTCAGGAGCCTCTGCCACGCCCCGCTTCCAGGGTGCGTCCCCCGGACCTCGGCGGAGCTCGCCTGGCGCTGGGGGATCCGGGCAGTGGGACCGGGGGTGTTGCTCCAGCCCCAGCCCCAGCGCGCGCGTCCAGGACGGCTCCTAACCTGTTTCCTTCTGAAGGGCTGCGCTCCCACTGCTCCTGAGTCTCAGTGTCCCACCTCCACTCCAGTTAGTGGAGTTTTCATTCAGCCAGCTTTCTGGCGATTCTGGGTGCTGTCTGTTCTGCTGTTATGTTGTAGTTCCTAAATGGTTGCGTGGGGCAGAACAATAGGTGTTCACCTATGCCACCATCTTGGTGTTCCCCTTAAAAATATTTTAAACAATAATCCAAAATGGGAGGGAGGGGGGGAAGGAGGAGAGATCAACCCAAGGACTTGTATACATGAATATAAGCCTAACCAATGGACATGAACACCAGGAGGGTGAAGGCATGAGTGGGGGGAGTATGGGGGGGTTAATAGAGGGATAAAGACACATATGTAATACCTTAATCAATAATGAAATTTGAAAAAAAATAAAGAAGATTATCAGGTTGGGGGAACTGCCTTTGGCTGTTCCCCCAGCAGGTAATAACATGCAGATAAAAAATTTAAAAAAAAAGAATCCAAAATGTTATGGCATTTAGGCTAAAACAGAGATATACTCCTATGACATGGAGAAAAAGAACTCAGTGTGAAAGCACATAAAAGTGATATTTGCAGGTTTATCACTGATTCTACAACCATATTAGTTTTGTCTTCTTATATCAGAACTATGGTGATAACATTGGATATTTTTAAATTGAAAGTTTGAAAATCTGTGGAAGCAAAAAAAGCATCATACTCCAAACCAAAATTTAATACTTTCAATCACAAGATATACTCTATTTTATGAGAGGTGGAACTAAATGTAGAATTAGTACGTTTTGCTTTAAACAACAAAGAAAATTGCAAAGTGTTGATAATTTTGTGGTTCATCTCTTAATATATAGAAAAATTAACTCTTTACATTTTCAAAATATTGCAGGTACCCTTCATAGTGCTACATATGATTTAAAAACCATGAAAATAGCTAACTGAGATTAATTAAGGTGCCAGAGTTTAAGAAGCAAGGTGCATGGGATGAAATGTGCTAGTTCTCCTTTTTTCCTCTTTTTCAAACACTGGAAAGGTAAAGATTTGTTGGGGTAATTTGGACCTCTGCCTGAACTTGGCAAAAGAAGTTCAAATTTGATATATATCCCCAAGGGGTGGCGCAAGAAGCTTTGCTGGACTATGTGGGACTAACTGGAGCAGGACAAAGGATGGATACCTGCCCTTGACCATGTGCTTCACCAATGGTCCCTTTCAAGAGGTTTAGAAAGTGTATATTGGTGACAGTAAAACTATGATTAAAAAATCTTTTGAGAAAGCAGTCTGGAATATTAAATTAAAAGAGAAAAAGTCAGATAATGAAATGTTTTGAAAGTAGTAAAGATGTAATGTTATTTTATTTGGTCACTACAGGCCCGATGCCCAAAATTTGTGCAAGAGTAGGACTTCCTTCCCCCAGCTGCTGGCACTGGCTTCCCTCTGGCAACAGGGACCTGGGCTTCCCTCCCAGAGAGAGGCACTGCCCATCTACCGCAGCCCCCCACCAGTGACCTGGGCGTCCCTCTGTGGGGTGATGGCTGGGCCCCGACCAATCGCATTGCACCCACCTTGGCTGGCCTGGCACCGGTGGGTGTCATAGGGTGGTCCTAGATGGTTGTCTGGATGGTCGTTCAACATAATGAAGTTAAATTATGAAGAGAGAGAGAGCGAGACTGGGAGAGCCAGAACTAACTTCTCAAATATTTGCTGTATATTGTCATGAAGTCATTATGGGGGGAACATTAAGTGAAAAAAACAGTTTTGAAAGTATATATGTAATTATGTCTATCTGATTGGCTTCAATGAAGATTGCGCAGAGAGTTTGACCTTTAAAGCATCCAAATTATTATATGACCCCTGAGATGATATTTGGAGACTGGGGCTATGCAAAAATCCCAGGTCATACCATTAGGAAATCAATGAAAAAGTTGCAGATTTCTTATCTCTATCTCTATCTATCTCTATCTCTATCTCTATCTCTATCTCTATCTCTATCTCTATCTCTATCTCTATCACTCTCTGTCTCTCAACTTCACTCTCTGGCTTACTCTCAATATATAATAAGTTACATACATCTTAATATTTCTATTACCAGCAACATGGCTAAGAATATTATAAAAATCACATAGAAAATGAAAAAAAATAAGTTTTCAGTAAAAAATCTGTTATTATAAAGTAAAGCTTTATTAATTTGTTAATTTATTTATAACCTATGTATTCCTCATGGAAGTATCTAATTTAAGATGTGTTGGTAATCCTTTTATTTAGTGTGCTATATTTATTATTTTATTTTCACTGAAATTTTTAAAAGCATAATTTTCTAATAGCTTCAATTGTCAGATTTCTATTTTATTTTTTACGAGATCTGAATTATTTCAATGTCTGAGAATTTTAGAAATCTATCCAAAGTCAGAAATAAAATACTGTATCTGGTAATGTCTCTTCCAAAGTACCTGACACATTTAGGACTGTGAAGTAGCATCACTTATTAGATGTAAAAATAGAAATTTCAGCATAAGAGTTATATTTCTTGAGAAGAAGAAAATATCTGATGTGTTTTGGCACATGACAGATTTCTCATCCCCAATGTGAAGCATATTTCTAGAAGTCCTTTGCCATCACTGAGCAGCACAGCACTGTGGAGGAAAGCACTGGAGTAAGAGAAAGAAGCCACTAAAGCATCCACTAAAATAACTCAGAAATATGGATTCTTTTGCATTAATTCCCACTGGTACTTTTTATTTTAGAACTTATCTTCCTGAGTTATTGTAGTTATTGTTTGGCAATTGGGTCCTGTACTTCAGGTCTCTTCCTTTTACAATCAGTTCTTTAATTTTTTTTATCATGAAGTATCAAACTAGTCATTCAAATCTCCTACTTAACACTATGTAATAGTTTCCTATAATTAGAGAAGAATATTCAAATTGCTTAGTAAGAGATTTAAAGGTCTTCAAAGATTTGGATTCTGCTTAAGTTCTGGCCTCATTCCCTATCATAGGTAATGACCTCAACTTCCCTTCAACATAGTTGTAATATAAAATTACTTAACACTTCTCTGAGCACAAAATACTTTATCATAGTCTTAGTCATTACAAGTGTTGTCTTTTTTATTACAATATCTGCTTCTTTCTTTTTCTGGCCTGGAACCCTCTTAGTCATTTTTCATTTATTTAAAACCTTTACTAAGCCCCATAGATAATTTATTGAGTTTTTTTTTCCTGTCCCATGACCATAACTGAACTCATCACATGGTGTTGAAGATTTTCCTAAACTGAGCATCACAGACGTAGTGTGCCAAGAATGGGTTTATAACTCCTAAACCTACTTTTGCTTACCCCTGTATTTAAATGTGTGGGTTCATAATAATTCTAAAATTAGCTAATAACTAATTATTAGATAATGTTAATGAACTAATCCATTAATTTGAAACTTGTACAAAAAAGAATCAAACATACATCAGTTGCTTCTAACATCATAAAAAAAGACAACTAAATATTACATATCTCAGCGTGAGAGAAGATGACACTACTTTTGAAGTAGTTTTGTCAAAATGAAGAAAATAAAAGCTGAATGTGAATGTGATGCAATCAACAAAATCCAGACTTTGGGCAATTTCAAAGCACATACTATTTTTTTTCTTCAACAGCAATGTTTCAGACTGACAACATCCTCAGTTTGGCAAGAGAGAAGGTCACTTTATTGCAGAAACCTGAAAGGAGGGTCAGAATGCATAACATCTAATGATTCCTGACTTGTGTATTATGACATATATTGAAGATGCTCTATTTTAAATCTTGGAATTTTCTCAATGTTACTTTCCAATTTGTCATAACATTCAACTTCCTGTAAGCACCGTCTTTAAGTATTACTCACTGGTGACATAGATTTTAAAAGTTTGAAAATTTAGTTATTTACTTTTCTTTTCTTAATTTGTTCAGAATTCATTTCTCTTGCATGTCAGAAGAATTTTTCATCAGTTTTAATATCTTTGAAAGTGTTTTGCAAAAGAATAGAAAAAATAATTTATGCTATAAGCATAATATAGTTCAATTAATAGAAAATAAAACTCATGATAACATCATCAGCATATATATGGTGTTCTAGGTAAAATATAATTAATCAAGATAGCTTACAGAAGCAGAGGAATAACATTTTAATTCTAAAAATGTTATTTTTAGCAAGGCTGGTATAAGAATTACTTCAGATGTTTCATGGTGACCTAAATATTTGAAAGACATATTTAGAAATATATATAAATGTATATAGAATATCTATATATCTGTGTATTTGAATACAGATATATAGATATGCATATATATATACAAACATCTATATATTTATTTCTAATATGCATATGTAGTTATACATATATATGTCTAAATATATTTAGTCATAGGCACGCACATATTTGGAATTTGAAAAATAGAAAACTTTTCAATATCAATAACTTCTTCACTGACACTCTTCCTGCCAAGTTCTCTGGTTATAAGAAGTCTTATTCAACTTCAGGAATAATTGAGAACCCCATTGTTCAAAATTTCTAGATTTCCTCAGGACATTCTCTATAGCATATCCAATTTCCAGTGTGAATTGCTCAACTAACTCTCAAAACACGGTTGCTGGCCCCTGAAAAGGGTACATAACCTTACCACAGAAAGTTTATATTCCTTTGTGTCTGATATAACAATAGAAACTTTCCAGGTTTCTAATAAAAAAAGAAAAATTAGAATATGCTTTATGGCCAGTCTGAGCAGAATCTACATCCCAAGAGACAAAACCATCTTAGAAAATCAGAGTAAGGTAATCACTGACCATTTTTCTTCAAACTGGCTGTATTTTGTCACTTCCTGAAATTTCAACCACATCTTTATTAATCCACAGTTTACCCTTTCTTTACTGTTATTGCTCTTAGAAAATTAATTCCGTTTGCTTTTTATTTCCCATACTTGAGCATTCTCTCCAATAATTTGTCATTAGTTATGAACTTCAAGATTATAAAAATAAGCAAAAACAGGCATTACTACATTATTCATGTATCTTATTAAGGTCTAGTAGGGGCGATGGTATCTTATATAATAAAAGAGTAATATGTAAATTGACCATCACTCCAACACACAAGATGGCTGCCCCCATGTAGACACAAGATGGTTACCACAAGATGGCCAGCAGGGGAAGGCAGTTGGGAAGGACCAGGCCTGGAAGAGAGGGCAGCTGGGGGAAATCAAGCCTGCAGGGGAGGGCAGTTAGGGGTGAGCAGGCCAGCAGACGAGGGAAGTTGGGGTGACCAGGCCTGCAGGGAAGGTCAGTTGGGGGGGACCAGGCATGCAGGGGAGGGCAGTTAGAGGCAAAAAGGCTGGCAGGGGAGCAATTAGGCATCAATCAGGCTGGTAGGGGAGTGGTTAGGGGGTGATCAGGCTGGCAGGGAAAAGTGTTTAGGAGAAATCAGGAAGGCAGGCAGGCGAGCAGTTGGGAGCCAGCAGTCCTGGATTGTGAGGGGGATGTCTGACTGCTCATTTAGGCCCAGTTCCCTGGGGATCAGGCCTAAACAGGCAGTCAGACATCCTTCAAGGGGTCCCAGATTGGAGAGGGTGCAGGCTGGGCTGAGGGACACTCCCCTCACCCTCCATGCACAAATTTCATGCACCAGTCCTCTAGTTAAAAAATAAATATAAATTTATTAATAGAATTGGTAAGAAGGAAGTTACCTGGTGTTATCAACATATAGGAGGATCATTTATATAGTAAATGAGGCTTTCTTGAGGAAGTTATACTGAGCTGAGATAAGAATGATTACTTAAAGGTAGGTAAATGAGGAGGAAACAACATGTACAAAGATACTTTGATGAGAGAAAGTATCTTGAGAAATTTTGGAAAATCAAGCTGGGAAGATAGGTAAAGTCTATCTTACCAGGTGCTCTGAATACTATAACAGTTGAAGTTGGCATTTATTTTGCTGACCACTCTCTAAATTCCCTTCATAATTTAAATTTCTCCAGTGTAAGTCTTTGATGAGACACTGATACTTGTTCTTTCCCTACAGAAAACAAAGGTTTTGGGCATTTCATCTCCCCACCCTCTGGCACTTGTTAATTGGATGCTTCCATGTGAGACTTTGCATTTGAAGTCACTAAAACTGAGATGTCAGGATAGCTAAAGCCATAGCAGAGTTACAAGTGTAATGATTATCACACAAATGTATGAGCTGTGGGGGAATGGCAGGGGAGGCATGTGTAAGGATACCTGCAGTGGTGCCTTAACCATACTGTCCTTATGGTATGCCCTTGGACAAATTCTCTGCTGCCTAACCTTCTGCATTAGTTTGCAGTTAGAATGCTGGAGACTAGATGTAAGTTATAGTCAAGCCTGAGTTTGAAAGTAGAAGATGGATATCTAAACTCAAGGACAGACAGAGAGAGTGAATTCTGCCTTACTCAGTCTCTTTTGTTCCAGTCAAGCCTTTAGTAGATTGGATGAAGCCCAACCACACTGGGGAGAATAATCTGCTTTACTCAGATTGCTGATTCAGATGTTAATTTCATCCAGAAACACCCTAACAGACACATTAAGACTTATAGTTACTTACCAAATATTTAACTTGGACAACCATAATCCAGGTAAGCTGACACATAAAATTAATCATCACACTCCTCTTTTATTTTTTCACTTGGGAAATAAAAGTGTTTTGTCAATCTAGAAGCTACTTTATGTCTTTATATATAAGAAAACATTTTTTTTAGATTATCAGAGTCATAAACCTGTTATTATTTATTTCTAGGGTAGTATACATATATTATAACTAGAGGCCCATTACACAAGTGGTTCCTCAGCCCGGCCTGCACCCTCTCACAGTCTGGTACCTCTTGGCGGACATCCCTCCAACAGTCCAGGAGCCCTCGCTCCTTACCACCTGCCTGCTCGCTGCTCCTTAGCACTGCCTTAGAGGCCAGGCTGAAGAAGCTCTTGCCACTGCAGCTGTGCTCACCTGGCTTCTGGCTGAGTGGCACTCCCTCTATGGGAGCACACTGACCGCCAAGGTGCAGCTCCTACATTGAGCATCTGCCCCCTGGTGCTCAGTGTACATCATAATGACTGGTTGTTCCACTCTTTGATTGATTTGCATATTACCCTTTTATTATATAGGATGTTTTATGTAATGTTATTTTATATATTTTATATAATCATGAACTATTATAAATTCATGTTTCAAAAATCATTCTGAAATCAAAATGACAATGCGGTGCCATCTCACACCAGTCAGAATGGCTTTCATCAACAAATCAACAAACAACAAGTGCTGATGAGGATGTGGAGAAAAAGGAACCCTCCTGCACTGCTGGTGGGATTGTAGACTAGTGCAGCCACTGTGGAGAACAGTATGGAGTTTCCTCAAAAAACTAAAAATGGAGCTCCCATTTGACCCAATGATCCCATTTTTAGGAATACAACCCAAGAAACTAGAAACATGAATTAGAAAGGATATATGCACCCCTATGTTCATAGCAGCACAATTAACCATAGCTAAGATTTAGAAACAGCTTAAGTGCCCATCAGCAGATGAGTGTATTAAAAACTGTGGTACATTTACACAATGCAATACTATGCGGCGGTAAAAAAAGAAGGAGCTCTTATCATTTGCAACAACATGGATGGAGCTGGAG
Organism: Antrozous pallidus; assembly: GCA_027563665.1. Lineage (NCBI taxonomy): Eukaryota > Metazoa > Chordata > Mammalia > Chiroptera > Vespertilionidae > Antrozous > Antrozous pallidus. The sequence continues at coordinate 92,543,571 of CM050514.1, forward strand.
AGCGTTATGCTAAGTGAAATTAGCCAGGCAGAGAAAGATAAATATCACATGATCTCACTCATTTGTGGAATATAATGAACAGCATAAACTGATGAACAAGAATGGATTCAGAGACTGTGAAATGTCCATCAGAATGTCAAACCTCAGGGTAAGCGGAGGGTGGCGGGAGTAAGGGGGAAAGTCAATATATATGTCCTCTTGAACTAAGGTAAGTAATTTGTGTTTTTATCTCCCTGACAAATATTATATAAAGTTATAAAAAAAATTTGCAGCTAGTTTGAGATTGAATTAACATGGCCTAGAGCTTGTCATCTCCTACGGACACCAGTTCTTAGGATAAGCCCCCTTAATCCCCTGTGACACCATAATATCCTTACATAATATCCTACAATATCATTATGATTTTTGATATTTGACAACAGCATATTATACTTTATCTGAAATACACTTACAAACTAATTCTTTGAATGTTTGGCAGCAATTTAAAAAAGGACAGGAAAGGGATTAATCCTTTTCAGGAGGAATTAAGGCACTGGGAAGGCACTTGAGCATTCTATATTGGCCTTTCTTGCCCTTTTTGCCAAGAGAAACCTTCTTCTCACAATCCAAGTGCACACAGCTGTTGCATGAGCTTTCAGTTCAAGCTGAGGTTGAAGCCTCTGGGTGGCTGAAACCATGGATCTGTCTCTCGCTCAATGGTGTGAGCTCTTCCTGGAGAAGAAACCTGAGTCCCCTGAAATATGTGATCAGTACTGGGACCCCACAGCAGGTGAGGGGATCCCAAAGCAGGTGCTGGGTGTGGAGGCCATGGGGGCATAGACTACCAAGGAGACAGAACTGAATCTCACATCACCCTGCTTGGCCCCAGAGGATGGCTGGTTAACCAGAGATGGGTAAGATTCCTTAGGGAATTAACAACCTAAGACAGGCACAGTAGCAGAGGGGCCATCAGGAGAGAACTTAAAAGTCAACAGAGGTGGGGCACAGACCCTTACCCCTCTAACCTTGCAGGGGCTTGAATTCTAACCCCTCCTGAGGGGGGTCTCCTTCCCCCAATGCTGCTTCACCTCCCACACACAGCTCAGATTGGGGACCAGGTTACAGACCGAGACTTTGCCAGCAACAGCTGCCCTATATCTAAATGCAGTCTAGCACCAGGAATGCTCAGGGCCTACTCAAGAATGCAAATGATCCTTTCCACTAATATTTACAGGGTAAACTATGATTATTGTTTGAGTATTAAATTTGACAGTAAAATAGTAATCAAGTTTTCAGATTAATTTAAATTGGCCAATTGAAATAAGTGAATATTCAAGAAAATTTAAGTGTACTGGACAAAAAGCTATTCCTAAAATATTAACTAAAATTTCTATTAGTAGCTCAACTCATTGTGAAATTGCCTAACATGCAAAGAACCTAAAGCAATCATATTTGTACGCAAAAATTAAAATTTAAAGTTACCAAGACTGCAATATAAAATTTTCAAAAGCCCCCATTAAGAAAAAAAAAAGGGCGGGGGATTGTGGGGTAATATCATGTAAAGAAAAATATCATGTAAGTAAATTAGATCTAATTTTCTTACTTCAGAAAATTAATTTCCATTTATAATGCTAACAGCAGGACACCCATGAAAAACACATATGGTGTCAAAATAAGCCGAAGGAAAATCATGTGAGCAAAAATAAAAAGAATCCGAAGTCTAATTTATAGAAAAGATCCCTTTATTAACTTTTGGTTGAGAATATGTTTGTGTATTTTTAAAAAAATAATCCAAGACCATATAGATTCCTATAACAAAGAGGAACTGACAGGTCTGTTCCAATCAGTCCAGAAATGGAAGATACTGATGACACCTTGTGATGCTAGCAGTCAGCAGCTGTGCATCGCTGCAGGTGGCCCAGGACCAAACCAGAGAGGGTGGAACCTGCATTGCCACCATTTGTCCACCATCCAGATACCACTGCTGACATGTACACATAAGGAACTATTTGACATTGAAACTGGGACTCAGAACTTTTGGACATTGAAACTGAGATTCAAATATTTTTTTGTTCTTACATATTTATTTCCAGTATGCAGATGCAAGATTTTTTTTTTAACAAAAGAAACAGGAGGAAAAATAGATGCAGAGGCAAAGAAGCATTGAACAGACTGTCAAACTACAGTGGGAAGGCAGGGGAGGGCGGGGCGTGGGGGCTATAACAGATCAACGGAAGGACTTGTATGCATGCATATAAGCATAACCAATAGATACAAGACACTGGGGCGGGGGGGCAGGTGAGGGTATGTGCTGGGGGGTAGGGGAGGCTGGGGGGAGTTCAATGGGGAAAAAAAGGAAACATATGTACTACTATTTGTAATACTTTAAAGAATAAAAAAATAAGAACAAACAAACAAACAAAAACAAAAATCATTCTGTCATGCTAAGCATAGTTTGGTGGGTGTGGGAAAATGAGATGAAAGAATTAAGAGTGGAGGAATGCAGAGAATTAAGAACCAGTTGCATAAAATAATTTTGAGTATGATGGCTATAGATACTGTATCTGGAGATAACTTACAGATTTAAAAGCTATTTATGCTTTAACATTTGTAGGATTTTTTTTTGACAGATTACAAATGAAAGGTGAGGGAGAATGGGGGTCCAATATAATTTCAAGATTTCTGACATGTGATGCTGAATGAATGCAACAAAGAGAATGCATGCTGTTTTTCTGCTCAAGGACTATAAGCAATTAACTTTTAGGAAAATTGAAATGTTGATGTTCCTTGGACATCCCAGTGGAGGTGCCAAGTAGACTGTTGGAAATGCTAGCCTGGAACCTAGTGGAAAAGTCTGGAAAGGAGTTGCCTAGAGAAATGACACAGTTCCCTAGTGAACAATTAATCCTTATTTTCATCTTTGAGTGGTTTTAAACCAAAGATCTTTCATAATCCTCCTGAGTAGTGCTCCTTTTCTATCAAGTGATAATTTCTTGATATTCAGACTTCAGAAATGTAACATAACTAATTTATTCACCTTCTAATTACCTAGTCTACACATGGAAAGTGTAAGAAAGTGAATCCTTAATTGATAACTGCATTCCTTCCACTCACGCTGCAAAGTCTGTTTTGAAAGAGGCTGGAGTTCCATAACAACTCTCCAGAAACATCCATGTGAACAAATATTAGCTGTGTTTTTTTATGAAGTCGTGGCCATTCTGTAATACACGATGTTAAATTTACTTTTCTAGTGTAATGATTAACTATATGTGTCAACTGGGAATGCTAGATGTGCTCCAATAATGGTAAACATTATTTCTGGGTGTGTCTCTGAGAGTCTCTGCAGAAGATATTAACTTTAGAATCAGTGGACTGAGTAAAGATCACCCTCCCTTATGAAGGTGGGCATTGTCCTATCCACTGAGAGCCTGGATAAAACAAAAAGGTGAAGAAATATAAAATAAAAATAAGAAAATAATACATTGTAATCAGATCAATGGCGATTTATTTTTATAGAAATTAATAATCCACAAAAATTTAAAGACGTTTTACTCATATTTTCTTTTTAAAACGAAGAAACTAAGAGAATATATTAAGATATAGCAATAAATTTAACTTAGAGAAAATTTTACTAATTTGAAAACCAAATCCCTATAAATCTATATCATTATACTAGAAACAGCTGTTTAATTTTATTTTCAAGATAGGAATGCTGATAATATAGAAAAACTATTAAGTTATTTCATAAATCATCATGACAATAAAAATAATGGAGAGATACTTAAGAATTCTGTGCTTTAGATCAGTAAAAGTTATTAGATTCTACCAATATATATTAAAGTTTCATTACTTGATATCTAGCTTGAAATTTTTTGGAAAACTGAACAGTACTGAGCAATGATATTGTCATTTTTTATTCATGCATTTTTCATTTTAGTGTGCTTTGTGAACTAAATTATTTTGAATAGTATCTTCAGATTTATTTCACTCTTTTAAAAAGTCATAATGTAGTTGTTACTTGAATATCACCACAATCTCTTCTATCAATATTTTTGGTTTTAATTAGGACCAGAAATTACCATTGAAATTTGAAATAATTAAAATACATTGGTATAAAACTTAGAGATCTATTTAGCTTGAATTGTTTCAGCCACTCTCAAATATTCATTAACTCATTCAGTCATTAAAAATACTTACTGAGCCCTAATTGGTTTGGCTCAATGAATAGAATGTCGACCTGAAGACTCAAGGGTCCTAAGTTTGATTCTAGTCAAGGGCAAACCTTGGTTGCAGGCACATACACAGTAGTGAGTGTGCAGGAGGCAGCTATCGATGTTTCCCATCAATGTTTCTAGCTCTCTATCCCTCTCCCTTCCTCTGTGTAAAAAATCAATAAAATATATTGAAAAAATACTTACTGAACATCTACTATGTAGTAAGAATTATTCTAATAGTATTTACAAAAATAAAACTTTCTCTATCATTTATATATGCTATAACTTTGAAATTCACATAAGCAAAATTTTAAGCTACCTAACATCTATTGAGTGATGTCATTTAAATTATGCCAAACAATTATTATTTTACTTTGTTTAATATCTTATTTATAACTGTTCATTGAAGAATTGAGTTTGGAGCAATTTTAAGTTTCAGTGTGGTCAACTTTATCAGTCTTTATATCCCTCCCCAAATGCTTTATAATCATCTATTGCAATGTTTTCATATTTTAAACTGGATCATTTTCCTTATTTTTTTTAGTATTTTTATTTCACCTTAATTTTTAAAAAATATGATTTTGTTGATTTTTTTTGAGAGAGAGGAAGGGAAACGGGAGAGAGAGTGGAATGTCGATTGGTTGCCTCTCTTACGTGTTTTGATCTGTGATGGAACCCTGAACCTGTGCATGTACCTGATCAGGAGTCAGACCATGACCTCCTGGTTCATGGGTTGACTCTCAACCACTGAGTCACATTGGCAGGGCCCCTTTGGCCACTTTGAATTGCCAGGTTATCCCAAAATAAAACCTGCAAATAAGCTCTGCTGATTTACATCAAGCATTGGCGGTAGCTATAACAGTGTTATAATAATAGCAGAGATGAAGATCTGACAGGGAGAACACAAGTTGCCTGCATGAGACTTAAAGTATTTTTTGACTTTGTATTCTAATCTCCCATTGTTAGAGCCTTACCCATTTTGAACTCCCATGTCTATATGTTTCAGTGAAATTGGATGTGTTGTGGAATTTGATGTTGCAATGTGAAAATTATGAATTCAAGTTCAAAGTCACCAATAGATACAGTCACTTGCAGAAGATAGTGACTTACTTTGTTCTCACCAGGGAATAGTCAAATGAACCAAAATAGTCCCATAATTTTTCTGTAAATAGAGCATAGCTTTATAAAGAACACCTATATTTAGCTCCCCTCTCCCATAACTTGAAACTTTTTAATCAACTAGCCCTCATTCATCTCTCAAAATCTTAAAACTGAAAATGGTTTTGTTTTTCCCTCTGCCATGAATCATCAGAGAGCAGTTCCATCTAAGAAATCTCTGTGACATACAAACTCTATTTGGAAAACAAACTTAATTGCAAAGCACCAATTTGTCTTTGATAGTCATTATCTGTGAGTGTTTATTACTGTTCTAGAAAATTATATTACAATGTTCTTTTAATTATCTTCCTGAAGACACACCTCATTTCCTGACAACACCTGGAAAACATCCAAATAACTACCAGCAATGATTATATATGCTTATTTACTCAGAAGCTCCTGGAGCTATTCATAGTCACTGAGTATTTATTAACTTTAGTTTCAAATAGTCACATTTTCCTTACCTTGTCCATAAAATATGAGAGCAGATTATATATGTGTGAAAATTGACGAATTTTTTTTGGTGGTTCACATAAAGTTGTTTTGGAAACTTGTCTTCCAGTTGCCTTCCAATTTGCATTAATAACTAATGTACTAGCATATATAATATATATAAAGACATATAGAAGGAGACAGGTTATTTTGCATTTCATTTATAGAAGATATTCTAGGGAAATAAGTATATAATTCTTTAAAGAAGAAAGTTTTCCACAGAACTCTGAACATTTCTCTGTCTAAAAGAAAAGGGATATCCCATATATTAAAAGGCCAATAAGTAAATTATTGGTCCCCTAGGGAGTTTTTCCAGGAGACAGGGAGTTCGATTGCTCGCTATGATGTGCACTGACCACCAGGGGGTGACACTGGATATGGTGGGTGACCAGCTGTGGTGGCAGGGCACTGAGGGAGTGAGGAAAGGAGGAAGCAGAGAGGTCGGGAAGCAGGGAACTTGATCAGTCCTGATTGCTGGCCAGGCCTAGGGTTCTTACACATGCAGAAATTTCGTGCACCAGGCCTCTAGTTAAAGAAATAATATAATATAGGAAGAAGAAAAATAATGATATTTAGAGAATGAATAGAAGGCTTTCTCCCTTTTAAAGAATTAGAGATTCTGAATGTGATTGCTAGTTTTGAGAGTAAGTGGAACATGTAAGCACATATGTGAGACAGAATATTTTTCAAATATAAAAGAGATCAACCATGTTATTCCATGGGCTTTAGTGTGGTCAAGCAGAAGCCCAGAGAAAGTATAGACACAAAAACAAGACTCTTGCAAGAGTAGGTTGTGCACAGAAGGAAATTGGCATGTTATGTAATTTTTATATAGCAAGCCCATGATAAATGGTAGCTTTTACTATCATTGTTGAAAAGAATTCTTGGAGTAAGTGCAGCTATTGGATGCTTCCAGCAGGGGGAAGCAGCCCTTTCATAGTGGGGGTGGCAGATTTTAAAGGCGGCACATTTGCAACCAGCAATTAGCAGGGACTTGGTTTGTTGGTATACCAGAGTTATTACCCAAACATGACTGAACTAACTCAACTTTTTAATCTTCCTTTTTCTGTAGATATGTCTTTAGTTAAATCTGCATTTCTTTAGTTAAATCTGATGGAGGCAGTAAATATTTTAGGAGCAACACATGGAGGCATACAAAGTAGAATATATTATTCTAGTCTAGTCTATAACTCATCTGCAATTCATGATTTATACTACAGCCTTCCTGTTGAGTCTGGACCCTGGAACCACTGACTACGTGGCAGGCAGCCCCAAATCTGTGCATAGAACAGACATGTTGGAGGTACAAACATAATATTGAGACCCTCACAGCTTGCCTTTTAAGCATGTCTGTGGCTATGTCCTTTGTTTTCTCTTTGGTTTTGTTCAGTTGCAAGAAGGAGAGCTGGCAAAGTTTACCTTAGCCATATTTATTTACTCAGAATTCTAAATTTATCATGAAGTCTAGTTGGCAAGTGGAGCTGCTGCTATCCACCTATCCTGCCCTGTCCAGCTCCAGGTGTTAGTTTTCTCCAGGTAAACTGAGATCAGTGAGCATTGCTGGGTTTCATCTAGAGAACCAATCTCATCACTCCAGGTCTGACACCTTAATTTGGACTTGGCAACAAGCTTAGAATAGTGGATAAATAAATATTATTAGTACCCTTTGGAATAATATTGGACTTTATCCCTTGAGTTTATAACTGTATAGTTTCCCAGGTATCTTTCTAGAATTATTTCTCATCTTATGGATAATGTTTGTTATTATCATTGTTTTGTTGGTTTCCTTGTTCATTTGACCTATGACTCTAATAGTTTAGAATAGCCTTATAGTCTTATTTGGAAAACAAACAAAAAATGAACAACTATTTAGAACCATTGGACCATGCTACTTATATGGAGTTTTAAATTGTGTGCATGTGTATGTGTCTGCACGTGCACATGAGAGCGAGCGAGAAAAAGAGATCTTTTTTGAAGATACATTCAGTGGTTAGTGGCACCTGGAGGACTAAAGGGAGATAGCATTCACCAAGTTGGGTAGGAAGTGAGTTGAATAGAAGCCACATGCTAATATGAACAGAAGAGATCACCCCAAAGCTGGCAGAGGAAGTTTGAGATGGGAGTCATAGAGCCACTGTGCACAGTAGTGCACTATGAACATTGCCCAGTGTGGAGACTTTGAAAGTAGTACCCCTAGAGTTTTGCAGAGTGCAAACCTCTTAACTACATATGGTGATACTTGACATGACAAGTGAGAAAAAGAACTTCAAGGAATTCCTCAAAATGAGATTTAGGGATTATGTAACTTCACATGTGATAAGAATTTGAAGTATTCAATTGGGATAATAGAAAAATGACCATAGAATTCTGAAAATTTTAGAGTGCTGACAGTTGCTGTGTTCTTTGTCCAATCAACTAACTTTTCCCCTCTGTGAACTTACATTGCAATTTTGCAATCAGAAGAGATTTCTATATCCCTTTTTGTTAGTGAAAAAAATGTTAGTTTGATATATAGTTTCCTCTGTCTCTGGGTTTCTGTGCCATATTTCTTTTACTATTTCCCTTGAAATAGTTCTTACCTTTCACTTCTTCTCCCCTAGTTAGTGGCTTAGCCTCTTTCAAGCTATGCTTGTATTCAATTCCATTGTCTGTCACAAAAGGGGCATAAAGAATCATCATATCTAATAAAAGAGTAATATGCAAATTGGCTGTCACTCCAACACACAAGATGGCTGCCCCCATGTGGACACAAGATAACCACCACAAGAAGGCCAGCAGAGAAGTTGAGGGTGACCAGGCCTTCAGGAAAGGGCAGTTGGGGGACCCAGGCCTGCAGGGGAGGGCAGTTAGGGGCAAACAGGCTGGCAGGGGAGCAGTTAGGCATCGAACAGGCTGGCAGGGGAATGGTTAAGGGTTGATCAGGCTGGCAGACAAAAGTGGATAAGGGGCAATCAATAAGGCAGGCAGGTGAGCAGTTGGGAGCCAGCAGTCCTGGATTGTGAGAAGTATGTCCAACTGCCCGTCTAGGCCTGATCCTGTCAGATGGGCCTAGACGGGCAGTCAGACAGCCCTCAAGGGGTCCCAGATTGGAGAAGATGCAGGCTGGGCTGGGTGGGGGTGACACCTCCTCTCTGTGCATGAATTTTGTGCACCTGGCTACTAGTATAGAATAAAGGAGAAATACGCAAATTATCATCACTCTGCTATGCTACAGCCAATCTGGAGTGAGTATGCAAATTGACCTAACAAAAATGGCAGGCCTGTAGGCAGCTGTAGGGATGCAGGCACCAAGTACCAGGGGGTTAGGGTGGGACGCTGGCATCATCACCTGGACAATGAGGTCCTATTTTTTGCCCACTGTATCTGCCTCCCAGAGACACGCCTGCCTCGGCAGCTCCTACACATAGTTCCAACTACTGCAGAGCGGGCCACTGTTTCTACTGAGGCACAGCTCTGCCTCCTGCTTTTCAGACCCACCAGGGCACAGGAGCAGAGCCCGCCTTCAGGGTCTCTCTGGAAGCAGCCTCTGGGGCAGGTGGAGATCATGCCTCTGGCTTTCACCGCCCGGGGAAAAGGCAGCTGGGCTCCTCCTCTTTTCCCCAATTCCCTCCCTTTCTAACCGGGGGCCTCCCTGGGAACTGGACGTTCTCTGTTAAACAAGGGACTTCTGGACAATGTCCGACCTCTGCGATCCCAGCAGGAGAACACGTCCGGGCGGGGTGCCTCCCCCGGCCCAGGACACCTTTCTTCCGCGGGAGATGGACGGCTGTTGGGAGGACTCTGTGGACCAGCAGGGGTCCGCGGAGCAGTTCCCGGGCATCTGCCGACCAGCCCGCCTGCGAAGAGGTTGGGGGAGAAGGGTGTCTCTCTGCCGTAAGTGCAGTCAAGTTCCCAGCCACCCGCTCTGACACCCTGAGGGAGAGGTTTCCCAGGGAAACAGCCACGCAGGAGGAGACCTGCATTTGCTCACCACGGAGCTCGCTGAGGAACTAAGAAAGGGGCTTCCAAAGCTGTGGCTGAGCGCTTCAGGCAAATCCACACGACTGCCTCCCCAGCCAGCACCCGGCCCCTGCTGTCACCCACGGGTCTTCCACGTTCCCTTCACCAAGCCTCCAGCGCTGCGAGCTTAGGGACCTGTGATGGAAAAAGGCACCATGACTGCTGCAGGGATGCAACAGTGGGGTGACTCAGGATGCAGAGAACTGGCCACATCCCCAGTGCCCGGATCTGGTTACTGGGTGGGATCAAGGCTCCGAATCCCAGGCTGTGTCTTCCCAGTAAGCTACTCACAGCCCCGATGGGCACTGCACTGCTGGGCAGCACAGAGCAGATGCATGAAACCACCCAGCCCAGGAGAGAGGCAGTCTCAGGCAGCTGGTCATGAACAGGCCCTGCTGGCCATCCCAACACTCAATTGTCTGCCGAGGTTCTGACCCTACGGTTTGGGTTTAGTTCACCCCTCTTCATCCCCAGCCCCCTCTAGAGACCCAGACTTACATATATATAATCGTCTGAAGAAAGAATGATTCAAAAACTTCCAAAATATAGTAAAATATAGTAAAAATATAAACCCACAGATCAAAGAAGCTAAAGTTACATGAAGACACATAAAAATCACATTGCGCAACACCAATGATGAAAAAAAATCTTTTAAGTAGTCAGAAGAAAAGAGACACACTATACACAGGAATAAACATAATGATTACAAAAGATTTCTTATCAGAAACAGTGTAAGGGAGAAGACAGAACAACATCACTGAAGTACTCACAAGGGGGGATCTTCTCAATTTAGAATTCTAGACTGAGTGAAAATATTTTTAAAAAGTTAAAATATATTTTCCATATATAAAAGATTGAATTTTTTAATCACCAGCAGATTTGTAGTGTAAAAAATGTTAAAAAGAAGTCCTGCAAGCAGAAATAACATTTTGCCAGATAAAAATAATGATATATGCCAAGAAATGAACAACACCAAAGACATGAAAAATATAAGTTTCTTATTATTTAAATATATTTAAAGATATAGTTAACTATTTAAACAAATAATAATGTCATGTCAGTTTTATAACATCTGTGAAAGTAAAATACATGACAATAGTACAAAGATTGCCCAGGAAAAATGAAATTTTGTTACAGTGAAGTTTTTAGACAAGATATGAAGTGGTATGATATCCACTTGAAGACAGACCATTATAAGTTAAAATTCTATATAATAAAGAGCTAATATGCGAATAATCATCATGACCTCATGCCATCATGCCATAATGTCTCAGATACTCAACACTGGGGAGAGAGGAATGGAGACCAGCCAGGCTGCAGCCTAAGAGAGGGACAAGCTGCCCACTTCACAGTCCTGGCCACCAGCACAGGGATCGGACCTAAACCAGCAGTTGGACATCCCCCAAAGGGGTCCCTGATTAGAGAGGGTGCAGGCTGGGCTGAGGGAACACACCCTCTGTGCACAAATTTTGTGCACTGGGCCAATAGTTTACAATAATAAAAGAGAAACATGCAAACTAACCATCACTCTGTTACACCCACCAGCCAATCAGGAGGATTATGCATGCCCTACACTGCGGATTGAGCCTGCAATGCAGGCATGTGACTTGACCAGGAATCAAAATGTGACTGGTTATAAGTCAACACTAAGCCACTGAGCCACACCAGGCAGTTAATTACCTCCCCCACCTCCCCCCGCCCCCAAAAAAAGTAGAAATAAAATTTTCTGTTAGTGCCAATGTATGGATATATAACTAATGTCTCACAAATAGACATATCCTTGCAAGAGTCTGAACTGGAGGAGAGCTTCATGGGAAATGAGAGGGACCTTGTTTCTTGCTGCTGGCATAGGTGGAAGCAGAGACTGGTACCTCTGTGCCCTGCAGCAGCAGCAACATCTCCCATAGTAGACCAGTTGTGCCATGATGTTAAGCAAATTATTTCTAGAAGCTTACCCTATGGTTTTTCTTCAATGCCATGAGATTTTAAACATCCTTTAATAAATCAATTGGTGCTCAAAGTTGGTGGTATAGACTATCTGTTGTCTTAGATATTATTTTAAAATATTATATTTGGTGCATTCACATACCCAGAAACCTGTACTGAATATTCATGGTGAATACTTGTTGGTGATGATGAATGTAATAAACATGTTTGCTAAAACATAATTAATAGGCTTTAGTTTGCAAAATGTGTGCTTTTTCATCAATAGTAAAGTATATGCTCTGTAGTTAAATAGACCTCCATCTTGCTAACACAAAAGATGCATGCATTGTAAGGGTTATTTTTTAAAAATTCTGATTTAAAAACCTCACTTAGCTATGCCAAAAAATGTGTTTTCTGAAATCCTGTAAGGATGAATATATGCATAAGCCAAACATTTTTTTTCATATCTCTTTTGGAACAAGTTCAGAAACATTTCTGCAGCCAAATACATCTGTTAGTTTCTTGCCTACAAAAGGCAAAATTTATGGATTTCAACAAATCATTGCATAGTAAAATAAAAAAGATAAAGTAACCATAAAGTATGAAGTGGTCTTTTATGAATACATTGTTCCAGTATTCTTTGTCTTCCATTTTGTACTATCTACATAAGAATGATTTACTATTAAATAGTTATTTTTTCTAACACTTAAGAGTGAGAGATCATATGACAAAATCAATATTTTAATATCATATTGCTCATCTTGCTTCGCCAATAACTAAACTGCTTAAATTGTATTCTTTCCTGCTTTATTAGAATCATAAGGAGCTTAAGTTTTATTGGCTTATGAATAAGATCGAAACATCTTCCTGACATTTTTTCCTCCATACCTCAAGGGCCCATAATTGAATTGATTAAACTCTATGATGCATTCTCATTATTGATCCATGTTTGGCCTTCCTTTAATTATTCCTGATCTGATAATAAAAATGTTAGTTAGTATAGCATTTCTGGTAGTTATTGTTTTCACAAATTAGAACTGTTAAAATCTTATAAGAATATTAAATTAGCAGGTAAATTATTTAAAACTAAGGCTAAGTTAGGTTGTATAAGTCATTGTTGCTCCACTACCTCTATTTAAGCTTCATGTGCTTTTTACGGATGACACCTAAACCTAGGCCAGCAGACAAAGGAAGGGTGCATACCATGCTGTTCACTTATCTCCAAGTATAATTAAGTTGCAAGTGTAGTAAGAAACCCTAACTGGTGTAGTAGGTAGGGGAGCCTGAACAAGAACAAAATTGAATATCACTCAAATAAATACATTATAAAGAATTCTAATAACTTCATACTTTGGAGAGCCTATTAACACAAATGATTTAGTTAGTTTATATAGAACACATATGACTACTTATTAGAAATAATAGGAAAAATTTTTTCCTGTTTTGATGGAATTCTTAGAATGAAAAGAGAATACCATGAAGAAAATGTACATGGAAAAAGAACATTTATAAGAATTTACCCTAGGTGGAATTAAACATCATACAATAATCCCATCAATATATTGTCCATATTCATATTTTCATATGTGCCCCTTTAAGTCTTTATTATTTATAGGTATTTGTCAGCTTTCCTTGAGCTAGAAGACTTTCCTAAGAGGTCTGATCTGGCTGGAGTGATATTAGATGTACATAGCTTTGACATGTGTATTTAAATCAGCTATAACAAGCAGCAAGCATTAGGGGTCTTCATATTAATATCAGCTGATATTAAAACTAATACTAAATGCTTTAAAAGGAAGTGTACACTTGCACACAAGCTAGCCAAGGGCAAACAGTCATCATTCTTTTTTTTGTTACATGCTTGTACTTGTCTACTGAGGCTTCCATAACAAAATGCTACAGACTGGGTAGCTTAAACAATAGACATTTATTTTTTCATGATCCTGGAGGCTGCAAGTCCAAGATCAGGCATGAACTGGCTTGGTTTCTCCTGAGGCGCCTCCCACTGGCTTACAGGTGGGAGCCTTCTCCAGGCTTCCTCACGTAGCCTTTTTTTCTGTGCTCATGCACCCCTGGTATCTCTTCTCTGTCTCTTAATCTCTTCTTTTTATAAGGACATCAGTTCAATAGCATTAGAATTTAGGTTTAGGCTTAATGTCTTGATTTTAACTTACAACTTCAAGGCCATTTCTCAAGAAATTGCCATATTCTGAGGTTTAAATTTCAACATGAGAATCTTAGTGGGAGCCCTTACTGGTTTGGCACATCGGTCTGCCCACTCAAGGGTCTGCAGGAGGCAGCTGATTGATGTTTCTCTCTCATCGATGTTTCTCACTCACTATCCCTCTTCCTCTCTGTAAAAAAATCAATAAAATATATTTTTAAAAGAGTCTTAGGGAGATACAATTCAGCCCATAACAATCCTCAAAATGTAATCATCACCCAGATATATTATGAACTCTATCCTCCAAACAAGTTAGCAAACCTCTCAACCTCTCTTTTCCTAATCAAGCCAATATTTTATTGCCTTCTCATTTTTGTAAAATATGTTCTCTGTTTTTCTCTGTCATAATTTTATTATTTTTTAAGACTCCACTGCTTTTTATTTGGGGGGGCATTTTAAACAATCTGGTTATTCCTAGCCAGATTGGGTTCTATTAATCCTTGTTTGTTGCTCTCTTTTAGAACTTTTATAAATGCCATCTTCTATAGAAAGTGATGTGTGCCTTATTTCCTTTTATATTTTATAGAAGTTTTGTCTATTTATTCCCAAATGCCTATATTGCATGGTGCAGTGCCTTGCCTACAGTGGGTACTAAACATATTTTCTTGCCTGGTTAAAAGTTGATGTAAAAATTGGTTATATATGTTTTATATAGTTTGTTAGCATTTTTCCTAATGTTTTTCTTAATGTAAATCTAGATAGGACTTACTATAAAAATCTCCAATGACTCACATTGCACTTTCAAAGATTGCCTTGTTTAGAACTTTTGTGCATATTTAATATTACTCTCACAGTATTTGATAAGAGGGTAAAAAAGAGGGCAACAAAGATAGAGATTTGGAGAACCTATTAACAAGTTTGATTTAAGTTTATATAGAACACAAATGATTACTTTTTGGAAATAATATGAAGAAAAATTTCTTGTTTTGATGGAATTCTTAGAATTAAAAGAGAATACCATGGAGTAAACATACAGGGAGAAAGAACATTTATAAGAATTTTCCCTAGGTGGATAAAAAGTGTGTGAGTGAAAGACTTCAGAGTTTCCATTTTCTGTTTTGGAGACAGTAAGAAACTATAGACCAAAGGCCATAGAAAATGTACACCATTCTAACATATTTTATTTGGAACATCCTGTTTCCTTATAGAAATTTGTAGCAGAATCATTAAGATGAAAAAAGTCAGTGTCTTTGTCTTTGGGAACAGCAATAATAGGAGCTGGAATGTGCTGATGATTGTGCTTTGGGAAGTACAGCTATTCCCACAAGCAGGTTTGGGGGGAAATGGATGATCTCACCCTTTGAAAAGTTTAGAGAAGCTTAGTTTTGGGGGCTCACTCTAAAATACAAAGAAGAAGATAAGAGGGACTTCTGAAGTGGGGTTTTACTCTGTAATGCCACATGTGGGGTTCCCACAGATGGGTTTTGGTTCTGCTTTGTTTTTCCCTCGAGTGCATAAAATAAGGAGCATTTCTGTATTTCCTAGTTTTTGACTACCCATCCAGGATACTGTTCTTTGAACTTCTAGCCATGCATTCCCACAGATATTAAATTTATCTACAGCACACTTTGGCTCTAAACTCAGAACAGATGGGGAAGGATGCTGTCTAAGAAAAGCCAAAATGACAGCATTACATTCTGGTTTAAATGTTCTTAAGATTTTTGTGTTAATGCCGTGACTGCATCATCCTACTCCAATGGTAAGTGATTGGTGGATAAACAGGACCAGAATAGATGAGCAATATCATTGCAAACAAGTACTTGTTTTCTGGACAGAAATAAAGTAAAAGATAGAAATGGAAAGAGATTAAAGAGCAGGGGAAAGAAAGAAAGACCTTTCCCTGGAGAGTCATATTTGGTGTGCAGGTGGGGCTAAGAATGGTCTGGGTAAGTGCATATAGGAATCTGTGTATTTAAACTTAGGCAGACCTTATGAGCAAGCAACAGGAAAGAACATTGCCAAAATTATATTTTCTTATCTTTGAGTCTTGGTGATTAAAACAAACAAACAAAAAAACCAAAATATAACACTAACTGTAGAAATGATAAATTGACCTATATTGAATTAAAAAATAAAAATAAAAATGGCAAACAATATTATAAGGAAATTATCAAGGATGTAGCCCTTAGATCAAGTCAGTTCTAGTAAATTCAAGGGTGGAATCAAAGCCTTTCATGAGTAGCTCCTGTGAACCCTAAAAACAAAACAAAACAAAACAAAAAAAACCAACCAAACAAAGACACCTACTAAAAAGTCCTGGTGGCTAACTGGGCTCATATTAAAAACAAACAAACAAACAAACAAACAAACAAAAAACAGCCTTGAAAAAAAAAAAAGCCTAGCAGCCATTTTTGCATAAAGTCCTGTCACACAAACTGCATTTCATGGAGGAGCCAGCTCTAGATTGCCAACCCTTGTAAAGTAGTTCCTTATAAAGGCTTTCTGCATCCAGAGTTGGGCACTTCTTTTCTGAGCAATCAGGACAATGTCTTTTGGGCCAATCAAGCTGCAAGGATTTGGAATGTTATTTGCATGAGGATGGGCCAATCAGGGTCGTGGAGTGGGTATTCCTGTCCATATAAGTCAGCTCTCCTCTGGCTCCCACACCATGCTTTTCCTTTCCACCCAACATCAAAGGCTACATTTCCCTGCCTGAGCGGAGATGGAATGACCATGGGTTTACTGTCCTTAGATGGCTGTCATAGATTTTCAAATTCTCAGAATATCCTGCATGTTCTCTGAAATTCCTTCTTGGTATCAATGGTCATGGTACACTGAGTTAGTGAAAACTAAGGGCACGTTTTAAATTAACACGATGATAAAATAAAGTGGAATTCTGATTTCCTGCATTTTGCACCATGGTATGAAAGTAAATGTAGCCACTACAGTTTTTGTCTTAGATCAGTGACTGCTTCTCAGACTTGAACATGGCACCAATAACTTGGAGAATGTTAATAAAATTATGATTCTGACTCACTAAGTCTAAGATGAAATTATAAATTTTTAACAAGTTCCAGATGATGCTGTTGATGGTTCAAAGGAGCAAGGATCTCCTAAGGCATCCTTGTGTCAAACTTTTCTAATGAGTTTCTACTTAGTTTGAAATTTTAATAAACTATTTTTGGAGAACATTTGAAAAATATAAAGTTCTTAAGTTGTGTGTGTGTGTGTGTGCGTGTGTGTGTTTGTGAGAGAGAGAGAGAGAGAGAGAGAGAGAGAGAGAGAGAGAGAGAGAGAGAATAGGTGCAATATGGCATTTTAATCTTTATTTGTATAAATATGGAATAATAGGACATCAGAGAAGAAAACTCACACAGACACTAGTATATATTAGAATTAAATTTAATTTTATATTTAAAATATATAATTACTGTGATTTGATGTTGATTAAGTCAGTTTTTCCAATCTTCTGAGACATCCGTTTGTTTGATTATGTCTTAGAGTTCATGACATTTTGGGGGGCAATAAATATTTTCTTAATGAATGAATAAAAAAGTGAGAAATAGGATTTGTTTGCTTCATGACAATTTTATATGATAAATAATTGTGTTTTTTAATAACTAATTCTTAAAAACATCTGTAATGTTGCTGAGAAGAGAATATAATCTCTTTGTATTTATATATTCATTTAGGATTCATTTTACATACACTTACGTATGTTTATACATTTTACATACCATGTGTTATGATTTGAGTAAAGGTAATCTGTCCTATTCTTTGTCACCAGTACTGCTTTAGCAACCATCACAGAGCGATTTATTGAGATAAAAAAAGCTCCAAATGTTTTAGAAGTTGATATCTTTATGACTAAAATAAGCTATGTTGATTTTTATATGGGAGAAAAACCTTGGTTTATAAGGAGCAGCAGGGAGACATTGAAAGAAGACAGTAGCACAAGAGTCTGGATCAAAAAGATCATAGAATATGAGAAAAAAATTGTGAGGTGAGGAATTATATTAAGAGATGAATTACACTGAAACATTGACTAGGGATAGCCCTAATTTTTAATTTATTCTGCCTTTTGAATTTCAGAGAACACTCAAATTTTCTTCATATCCTAAAACTCCTGACCACAAAGTGCTTGTTAATTCTACTTACATAGTTCTAATATTATGATTTTAGTACATGTATTACATCACTTATCAGTTATCTCATCAGTAAAATATGTATTAATAAGATAGTTATGTGTTGAAAAAAAGAAGAAGAAAAAAAGACAGCTTGACCAGCTGGTGTGGTTCAATGGATTGAATACGATTCCATGCACCTCTTGGTCACCAGTTCAATTCTTGGTGCAGACCCATGCTCCAGTTCCAGGCTTGATCTCCAGTGGTGGGAATGCAGGAGGAAGCCGACTGATGTTTCTCTCTCATCAATGTTCCTCTCTCTCCATTCCTATCTAAAAATCAATTATTTCTATATCTATATATATATATCTATCTATGTATATCTATATATATATCTATATCTATATATCTATATATCCATATATCTATATATCTATATATCTATATATCCATATATCTATATATCTATATATCTATATATCTATATATCTATATATCTATATATCTATATATCTATATCTATATATCTATATCTATATCTATATCTATATATCTATATATCCATATATCTATATATCTATATATCTATATATCTATATATCTATATATCTATATATCTATATATCTATATCTATATATCTATATCTATATCTATATCTATATATCTATGTATCCATATATCCATATATCTATATATCTATATATCTATATATCTATATATCTATATATCTATGTATCTATATATCTATATATCTATATATCTATATATCTATATATCCATATATCTATATATCCATATATCTATATATCTATATATCTATATATCTATATATCTATATATCTATATATCTATATATCTATATATCTATATATCTATATATCTATATATCTATATCTATATATCTATATCTATATCTATATCTATATATCCATATATCCATATATCCATATATCCGTATATCCGTATATCTATATATCTATATATCTATATATCTGTATATCTGTATATCTATATATCTATATATCTATATATCTATATATCTATATATCTATATATATATCCATATATCCATATATCCATATATATATATACCTATATATCTATATATCTATATGTCTATATATCTATATATCTGTATATCTATATATCTATATATCTATATATCTATATATCTATATATCTATATATCTATATATCTATATATCTATATATCCATATATCTATATATCTATATATCTATATATCTATATATCTATATATCTATATCTATATATCTATATCTATATCTATATCTATATCTATATATCTATATATCCATATATCTATATATCTATATATCTATATATCTATATATCTATATATCTATATATCTATATATCTATATATCTATATATCTATATATCTATATATCTATATATCCGTATATCCGTATATCCGTATATCCGTATATCCATATATCTATATATCTATATATCTATATATCTATATATCTATATATCTATATATCTATATATCTATATATCTATATATCTATATATCTATATATCCGTATATCCGTATATCTATATATCTATATATCTATATATCTATATATCTATATATCTATATATCTATATATCTATATATCTATATATCTATATATCTATATATCTATATATCCATATATCTATATATCTATATATCTATATATCTATATATCTATATATCTATATATCTATATCTATATATCTATATCTATATCTATATCTATATATCTATATATCCATATATCTATATATCTATATATCTATATATCTATATATCTATATATCTGTATATCTATATATCTATATATCTATATATCTATATATCTATATATCTATATATCTATATATCTATATATCTATATATCTATATATCCATATATCTATATATCTATATATCTATATATCTATATATCTATATATCTATATATCTATATATCCATATATCCATATATCTATATATCTATATATCTATATATCTATATATCAATATATCTATATATCTATATATCTATATATCTATATATCTATATATCTATATCTCTCTATATATATCTATATCTATATATATATAGATATGTATATATATATCTTAGAAAGGACAGTTCATTATAAAGCAGAAAACTCAAGATCTGTTCTCAGCATTTCCATTCATTCTTTGTGTGACCTCAAGAAAAATACTTAAAGTTTCTTGGTTTTAGAATGACAATGAGTATACTCCACCAGTCTCTCTACTTCTGAACATCTCAGTTTCAATCCCATGAAGCATTTTCTGATAAATTATTCTCTTTTAAAGTAACCAAAATCACTAAGAATGCAAAGCACAGACATTTGACATCTTATTTCTGTTTTAAAAATCTTTATAGAACTCTTTCTTTTAATGATGTGAAAATTTACTTGACATAATCAAACATGTTTAAATAAAATGTCTTTGGAAATAGTGAGAGTGTCTAATGAAATGAACACTGACTCTGTATCATGTTTTAATATAATTTTTAAGAACAATGGGATAATATCTATGATGTATTATTATTAAATTCTTGAGATTATAAAGTAAATATTAACTCAGAGATTCATTTTATTATATATAGGTGTCAACTTTTTCTGCAATGAAAATATCTTGGAAATAACTTTAAAAACCTATGAGAAACTGATTATATATATATATATATATATATATATATATATATAGTCATTTGTTTTAGTATAAATACTGACACTATTAAGAAAAACTCAAACTCAAATTATAACATACATTTTTTCAAAAATTGGCTACCAGTTGACTGAATAAGGTTACATTTTAGTTCACATGTATGTTGTAGAGTCTCTCTCTCTATATAAAAACAAACAAACAAAAAAATCCAGTGCTGTTTCCAGTGTTATGAATAGCATATTTTTTCCCATTTGGAAAAAGTAATCTTACAAACTCTAAGAATCAAAGAAAATCCAAAGTATCAAGTACTTTGAAGCAAAAGAGACATAAACTATACTAGAATTGTCTTTAATTATCGCTAATTCCTCATCTATCTGAAGACTTATTTATGTAATTGTCTTTTGGAGGTTATCACTATTTGTTCCATGTAAAACCATCATAAATGTTTGGAATAGAGATAATAAAAGATATTCACAGCACAGTATCAATTGAAGGAGTCATTATACTTAAAACTGAAAGACAGGATAATTTTTTGTAGTAATTATCAAAATTCTAGATGTCTTGGAAATAAAATCTCAAATAATATTACTAATTAAATATGTAACATGATTGATCACAACATGTGTTTGTATATTAGTTCAACAATCATAAATATATATAAATAATTGATAAATTTGTTTCAAGAGGGTTAACAATTAACAAAAGATATTTGTAAGATAATAAATAACATCTTATGTTTTCAAGGGCTATTTTAAAACCATGATGCAATATGTAATAGGTATTTTTTTAAAGATGAGAATGACCTATTAAAGTTGACTACTAATCTAAAATATTAGAACATTGAAATATTACATACATTAAAATATTATAGGATTATATTATCATATTACTAGAGGCCCAGTGCATGAATTCATGCACAGCTCTGTTCTGGCCAGCCCAATCCCAATCATGGTGGATTGGGGCTGGGCCTGTTGAGAGGAGAAGATGGCAGGAGGTTGGCTGGCCAGTCCCCACCTCCTGTTCAGGGCCCAATCAAGCTGGCTGGCTGGGGGAAGGGGCTGCAGGTGATTGGCTGATGGGCCCTGCCCCTGATTGGGGTGAGGTGAGGCAATTGGGGGTTGCTGACTGTGGGGTGGGGATGCAAGAGGTTGGTTGGCCAGCCCCACCCTCTATTGGGGTAAGGAGTGGTGATCAGGGGTGGAGCTGGCTGGGGGGAGGGGCTGTGGGCCATTAGGGTAGTGGGGGCCCATTAGGGATTGGGCCAGCCAGGGGGAGGGACTGCAGGAAGTTGGTCAGTTCACTGGCCGCTGTGGACATCATAATGACTGGTTATTCTGATCCTTATGGCTTTCCGGTTGCTGGCTTTTTATATATATAGATTCCTTTATAGCCAAATTCCTTCAAAATTATTTCTGGAAGCTTGATATAACTCATATTTATAGTAGATTTATTGCAAGTTATACAATTATAACACATTTCTCGCCCTAGCCAGTTTGGCTAAGTGGTTGGAGCACTGACCCAGTCAAGGGTACATCCCTTGGTTGCAGGCTCCATCTCCAGCCCAGTTCAGGGCACCTGTGGGAGGCAACCAATTGATGTGTTTCTCTCACATTAATGTTTCTCTTTTTCTGACTCCCTCTCTTCCACTCTCTCTGGCTCAGTTCCACTTTGAATCTTTCTCTTAAGACATTCCACAAAATCCTAGAAATTTAGCAATTTGCCATCTAATTTACTTAACTGTGATGTTTAGTCTGGAGTAAAAATTTAATAAAAATTATTGTGCTCACAAAATTTTCTATATACAAGAGAGCCTAGGAAATCTCATAATGGAGACAAATATCTCAAAAATCAAGAGTAATAAGGTTTTCAAGAACATAAGATGGATTATCTAAGTGATTTACTTGAACATTTCAAGAATAAATAGAACCTTAAGTGGTTTTAAATATTTTCACCATCTGTTTAACTAAAGTCATTCTGTTCTTAATTCAATTTTTGCTGTTTGTTTCACCTTGAGGATGATACAATTTTAGTAATAAGATTTTGCTCTATCAAAATATAAATTCCAAGCTTCTTTTAGATTTAATTATTCTACAGACAAAAAATAGAATATTCTTTATCGTGCACCGATGTTAAATTTACATTTTCTTGGGCACATTAGGAGCCTGAATATTTAGATTATAAAAATTAAATTATATACTTTTATCCTCTTTTTCTATTTCAAAGTCAAGGAGAAAATCAATGCAGAATTGAGGCCTTTTAGATGATTCATTTATGAAATTATTCTTTATCTCTGAAAAAACTGTTAATTTCTCTCTCTCTCTCTTTTTTCTTCTGGAAGAGAAGATTTCCCAAGAGAAGCAGAGACAAGAAGATAAACTATCCATTCAAAAGAATCAGGATCATATAGATTTGAGTCATTAGAAAACTGGGTTCAGAGTGGAATGGGGATTTCAATTCCAATATTCCAATATGACTTGCCTTGTTAGGAAGAGCACAATGCAGGTTTGAAGGACAGTAGAAAGTTGCAGGATGAAAACCTACCCCCAGTGAATGGGGATGGCCTTGTGGTGATGGGCTATGGCACACCTCACATGGTTTCTCAGATCCAGTAATACTTTGGAGGTCCAAACCCCTATCCCAGAACAGTGTAAACTTTTCATCATTAAGTCACTGGTAGGCTATGTTGAGTTTGTAAAGCTTAATAATAAGCTGTCAGAAATACATTTTTAATAGCAAAGGGTTTACTGACTTCTGATCTCAAATAAGTGATTCTGTCCAAAGGGTTGCCTATGTTTTGATGCCTAGAATCATGTCATCTGGATAGGAGTATCTTTTATTTCATGGCTCAAGTAACATTTTAAGTGACACTACCTCAAAGCATGTTTAATTCATTTAATATTTAATTTGTAAGGTATGTGTTGTGGCTGATTAATATCAGATCCATTCTTTAGAACAGCTTTGACAGGAAAAGGTGGAAGAGAGAAAACCATTCTGTGCTAGGGAAGAGGAGGAGCAGAGAAGCATCCTCCAAGTGGTTTTGCTGAAAAACTTCTGTCCCTGTGTAAAAAACTGTGGCAGCATTCTTGCTGATGGTCTCTTCTTCATCTCAAACCACCTGGGTACTCGGTACCCTAATAACAGATTTAACACCAGGAGGCATTGGCAAATTATGATATTTTAATGAGATTTCACATAGAACAGAATAGCACCCAAAAGCAAAAGTTAATATGCTTCCTCAGGATCATAAATCTTTGTCTCAAGCTGAGCAGCTACCTCATCATTCCTTTCTTTACCCCACACAGAGTCTAAAATTTTTTCTCTGGTCTTGAGTCATCCATCCTGTTCTGTCCTCACCTTACATTGTCCACTCAGCCTGTCACAGTTTATTAGTATGCCTGCTCCACTCAGGAATCATCAATCATCACTTCATCAAGGAGCATCAATTCTCCTTAGTAGAAGGTTTTGTTTTGATTTCCAGAGATTATGGTGGCCAATGATCCCTCATAGATGTCCACATCCTCATCACCAGAGCCTGGGAATGTGGCATGTGATGTGATAAGGGAGAATCAAGGTTGAGTTTAAAGTTGGAATCAGCTAGATTTGAAGATGGAAAGGAGCTTCTACGAGCCATTGAATACAGACAGCCTCTAGAAGCTGGAGAATGCAAGAAAACAAACCCTCCTCTAAAGCTTCATAAAAGGTATGCAGCCATGCTAAAGCTTGATTTTAGCCCAGTGACACCCATACTTCTCCAGCACTGGAGATAATGTGTGTTCTTTTAAGCCACTAAATTTAACATAGAAGCAGTAGAAAACAGAAAAAGGCTGTGGTCTCTCTCTCTCTCTCTCTCTCTCTCTCTCTCTCTCTCTCTCTCTCTCTCTCTCTCTCATTTCTTTTTAGAGGAAGAGAGACTGCTTCCTGCATGCCGCCTACTGGGGATTGAACCTGAAACCCCCCAGGCATGTGTCCTGATCAATAATCTAACCAGTGCCCTGAGGGTACATGGAATGATGCTCAACCAACTGAACCACACTGGCTAGGGGTTTGTTTATTTTGTCTCTTGCCCATGGAGCCTTCAAATTTATAAAGTACATTTAAAAAAAAAGCTACGAGTATGAGGCCCCAATGCCTCACCTTCAACCCCTGCTTTGCAAAACTACCTATACTTGACTTGTTTCTCTTTCCCTTAGAAGGAGCCTTCTGCCTATCAAAAGCCCTCATTCTCAGTCTCCTGGCTGCCACCCAATTAGAGATACCCTGAGGTGATAGCAGATACTAAAAATTCTCTAGCCCTCGGCCACATAGCTTGGTTGTAAAGCATCATTTCAATATGCCAAGGTTGCCCATTTGCTTTCTAGCCAGACACATACAAGAAGCAATCAATGAATGCATAAGTAAGTGGGATAAGAAATTGATATTTCTCTCTCAAAAATAATAAACAGAAAAAAATATTTAAAAATGTTCTTTTATTTCAAGGACCAGCTCTTTAGTTCTTATTACTTCATCAGCTCTCTAATAACTTTGAGTACATGGTGCTATATTGTATTGACTTTGAAGTTGTTTATTCTCTAAAGACAGAAGCCCCCTTCTGAGCCTTTTTATCTCATCTTGTTTCATCATCAATGGACATTTTATATTACACTACAGGCCTGGTGCACAAAATTCATGTATGGGGGGAGTGTGTCCCTTAGCCCAGCCTGCACCTTTTCCAATTTGGGACATCCCTCTCACAATCCAGTACTGCTGGCTCCCAACTGCTTGCCTGTATGCCTTCCTGATTGCCTCTAACTGCTTCCACCTGCCAGGGTGATCACCCCCTAACCATTCCCCTAGCAGCCTGATTAATGCCAAACTGCTCCCCTGGCTGCCTGTTTGCCCCTAACTGCCCTCCCCTGCAGGCCTGGTCCCTCCAAACTGCTCTCTACTGCAGGCCTGGGTCCTCCCCAACTGCCCTTCCCTGCATGCCCAGTCACCCCTAACTTCCCTCCTCTGCTGGCCTGGTCACCCCTAACTGCTCTCCCCTGCAGGCTTGATCAGCCCCAACTGCCCTCCCTTGCAGGCCTGATCCCTTCCAACTGCCCTCCCCTGCTGGGCATCTTGTTGTGGCCATCTATTGTCCAAATGGGGGCAGTCATCTTTGACCACATGGGGGCAACCATCTTGTGTGTTGGAGTAGTGGCCAATTTGCATATTATTCTTTTATTAGATAGGATTAGATAGGTTAGAGGCTTGGTGCATGGGTGGGAGCCAGATGGTTTGCCCTAAAGGGTGTCCTGGATCAGGGTGGGGGTTCCCTTGGGCTGTGGGGCAGCCTGGGTGAAGGGCCTTTGGTGGTTTTCAGGCCGACCACTCCCGCCGGCAACCCAATCGGAGGTCCTGGTATCTGGAATTTATTTATCTTCTATAATTGAAACTTTGTAGCCTTGAGTGGAGGCCTGGGCCCATCAGGGCAGGCAGAAAGCTTGGCTTCCTCCATTGCCAGGGAAACCCAAGCCTTCTGTTCTCTCTATGGTTGCAGCCATTTTGGATGAGTTAATTTGCATACTGGCTCCTGATTGGCTGGTGAGCATGGTTTGTGGGTGTGGTGGAGGTATGGTTAATCTGCATATTGCTCTGTTATTAGATAAGATATTTGAATAACTTCTATTTATTCTGGGGGTTTCACATATTTAGTATATCCTTTTTGCACTTATAATACTATATATCTTTTTTGTTTTCAATTCTTTGGTTTTCTTTCACCACAGTAATGTTATTTTTTCCATTAACATATTTGGCTTTTATTGTTTCAAGTACAATATTTAAATTTTCTATTGCATTATATTCAATGAAATTGTGAAATTCACATTAAAAGTATGAAGCTTGAGTATGAGGCTGGGAACTAAAGGACTGTTAGATGATGGATATGATTACAGTAATTTTCAAGTAGAGGTATGAAATCAGATTAGATATAAATATATCTATATTTTTCTTATTGGACCTTATTATTTTAAAGGACCCATTTTTACCTTGTTTCATAAAATTCTGCTAACATTTGTCAATATGCAGGGTCAGTTTACTTCAACAGTGATTGTTACAGAGCTTATAAATTCAAATTTTAGAATCTTATCAGTTTATTTGACAAATAACACCTTATAAAGTGCCAATATTGGTGATGAAGTCCTTAAGTTAAGAATGTGAGGGTCTATGGGAGGAGCTCACACCTTATTTTCTCTCAAAAGCCCTGCAGGGGAAACTATGTTTGCAATCAAACTTTGTAGCATTGAGCCTCCCTTAACGTCCTTTCCTCTGTAAAAAGGGAGCTTTCTGTTTCTTCCTGTGCCCTGTGTGCATGTGGCTCACCATAGCTGCAAGTACTGGATTGCAATTCTTTCTTTTCAACCCAAATAAATCCTTTTTAGTGATGGAATACCTAGCAGATTTTTGTTACTGTCAACAAAAACTGAAAATGAGAAAACAATTCCCAACTCAATTGTCAGATCCATTGAACATAATACCCAATCCATACCAACCCACACTATCATTTCCTTTTTCAAAATTTATTTAGAACTTTATGCAAGAAGGGCTACGTAACAGGAGGTACTTTGGTAAGCATGAACACTCTGATAAATTTCTGAGAGTGCTAGGAACAAAAAGCCTTTTCAGTGGTCTCATGCTGTATGGCAAGCTTTCAGGTCTTTATTGTACTTTAAACAAGATATACCCTATGTAAGTAAATTTGCTTTGATAGACAACTCACACTTATATTAATTGAAAATGATAAAATGAATTATATAATAAAATATACCGCATAGGAAAGTAGCTAAAATTTTCTATTCTAAGTCTTCTAATTTAGCTATAGCAGCTTTTAAACCAACCTCAGCAAGTGACCTTTTTGTTGTTTACAGTCCTGCCTTATAAGCTTTTGTAGTTTGCTTTTGTAAGCTTTTAGAGTGATTTACTAAGTTTAATTATTCCTTACAACAGGGGATCAGTGTTACCACCAATCTGCTGAAGGCTTAAGTGTTCTGTTCCAAGTTATATGAGTTGGAAGAGAGGATTATGCATTCTTTCATTTAAGGTGAACACAGTACAAGGGATTAACTGTTGTGACTATCACTTTATAGTGTTGCATTGCTTATAGTACCTTTTCATGTGTTCCAAAGTTATACAATTTCTTTGTGTCATTGAATTAACTGATTTACTTAGTTTGTAAATAGGGATCTCATTCTTCTGGCACTGAAATATTAAGAAAATATTGTCATTCAGCTACACCCTAGATTTTATATTGGAGTATCCTCGTGAGAATACTTGTGAGAATTATCTTTGTGCCAGATCATTTCTGCAAAACTCTCTTCCCTATGGAGATAGAAGTATTTCCCTCCTACTCCACTCCCAAAAGATATATTTGTTCCTAGATTATTCGATTAGAATTTGCCTTTGGCTACTATTTCTCATTTTATCAGCCTCTTCAGAAGTGGCTAATATCATAAAGGTACCAGCTATAATAAGTTATTCTATACAATACAGTATTAAAACTATTAGATACCAATCAATTTTTAAAATTTTAGAAAGGTGTAGGGTTTAGTTCTTATAACACAGAGTATTGTAATAAAATAATGATTTATAGATTCTTACCTTAAGTAAAAACATGTGATCATTTCTTGAGACTTCATAAAAAAATGTACTTTATTTTACCTGCAAGGTTTTATAGCAATTTTTCAAAACTTGCTTTCTTTCGTTTCCTCCTCTGAAGAATGACTTTAAACTCTCCACTCCGTTATGATTTTAAGTCACATTTTGTTCCATCAGGATATCTTGTTGAATTCTGTTATCGACATATTTTACTTCAGCCTGGTAGACCTAGTTGAACGTCAAAGAGAAAAAGAAAACCACAGAGAATTGAAATCCCTTCAGTAGAGGAAGAAATAATGATGGGCAGACTTCAGTCTAGGTATCTCTTCAGCTCTATTAAGAGTACAGTCAAGAATTTCCACTTACACTGGAACAGGAAGTAACTTATAACAGCATCTTGGGATTTTGAAAAAGGTGATCAAAGCTAGATTTACCTTCTCCACTCCAAACGTATCTAACTCATTACATACAGATCAAGAAGACCCCTGGGAACATCTGACTCAACTGATTCAAGATCAAATTTATCATCATTTCCAATATCCTCACATTTTCACATCTTTTGCAGAGTTTTGTGGTCCTCCCATTTGTCTGAGCACCACTGCCAATGCAGAAACCTGGGGGTGCTTTCTTCATGACTCCTCTCACTCATACTTTCTGTTACTAGTCCACAAGATCTGAACAGCCAACATTTTCTTTCCTCCTTCATGCACCTTGTTGGGCACTTCAAAAGTTTTATCAACATATTTAAATGATAAGTTTAATAAGATGTGGACTCTTTATTTGGGTTCTTATACCTTCCCTTAGTAAAATCAATGACAGTCTTTAATGTATTAGAAATTATTTTTTGGAAGGGGAGAGAAAGGAGAATCTTTTGCAGTGGTGAGTACATTTCACTCCTGGGTTTGATTCCAAGGGATGCCTATTCCAAGGTTAAAAAAACACAAATAAACAAACAACAACAACAAAAAAAACAGGATTTGATGTATGTATAATCCTTTCACCTGTCTGTAAGTATACCAACATTGTAAATCAGTCTTCACAGAGTAATAGGAAGTGGTTCTCTTTGAAAGAGCTTTCCAGTGTAAGAAATATTTATACTCCTATGCAACTTATTTGACTATAGGTCCCTGAATCCCTAATTCTAGGGATTACTCACCAGTAACTCTGAACAAACATCTCACCTCAGGGGTTTGGTTAACTCAGTGTACTATCACTGTGGTTGTACCACATCTTCATAAACAAATGAAAGCCACAACACACTGAATGTAAGGTCAGAGGCTCAACCATTTATTTATTTATTTATTTGTTTGTTTGTTTGTTTGTTTATTATTTTTTATATTTTAATCTTTATTGTTCAGTTTATTAATTACATTGTTCCCCTTTTTTTCTCCTATAGCTCCTCTCCACCCAGTACTCATTCCACCCTCCACCCTCACTTCCCCCATCCCACTGTCCTCTCCCACAGGTGCATGAATTTTGTCCAGTCTCTTGCTGCACCCCCACACCCCTTTTCTCCCCAAGAATTGTCAGTCCATTCCCTCTCTATGTCCATGATTCTATTATATTTACCAGTTTATCCTATTCATCAGATTTTTAATTCACTTGATTTTTAGATTCATTTGTTGATAGATGTGTATTTGAATAAAAATTTTTATTTTTACCTTTTTCTTCTTCCTTTTCTTAAAGAATATCTTTCAGCATTTCATATAATATTGGTTTGGTGGTGATGAACTCCTCTAGCTTTTTTTTTTTTATCAGCAAAGCACTTTATCTGATCTTCAATTCTGAATGATAACTTTGTTGGGTAGAGTAATCTTAGTTGTAGGTTCTTGCTACTCATCACTTTGAATATTTCGTCTGGCTTGCATCATTTCTGTTGAGAAATCTGCTGACAGTCATATGGGTGCTCCCTTATAGGTAACCATCTGTTTTTCTCTTGCTGCTTTTAATATTTTCTCTTTGTCTTTTGCTCTTGGCATTTTAATTATGATGTGTCTTGGTGTGGTCCTCTTTGGATTCCTATAGTTTGGGGTCCAGTGCGCTTCCTGGACTCTTAAGTCTATTTCTTTCACCAGGTCGGGGAAGTTTTCAGTCACTATTTCTTCAAGTAGGTTTTCATTAACTTGCTCTCTCTCTTTTTCTGGCACCCCTATAATTCAGATGTTGGTATGCATAAGGTTGTCCCAGAGGCCCCTTACACTATATTCAATTTTTTGGATTGTTTTGGCTTCTTGCTTTTCCAGCTGATTGGATTTTGCCTCTTTGTATTTCAAAACTTTGACTTGGTTCTTGTGGTCTTCTAGACTGTTTTTAGGTCTTTGTGTAATTTTTTCTTTATTTCAGTCAGTGTATACTTAATTTCTAGTTGGTCCTTTTTCATATCCTTGAAGGTCTCATTCATTTCCTTGAAGGTCTCATTAAGTTCATCAGCCTTTTCTAAGAGCCTCTTGAAAAACCTTATAACTGTGGTTTTGAACTCTATGTCCAGTCATTTTTTTCCCTCCATTTCTTTCACATCTGATTTCTTTCCATGTCTCTGCATTATGGCTGATTTCCTGAGTTGGTCAATTAGCTTTGTGTGGCAGATGTCTTATAAGCAATAGTGGCTCAGCCTCCCCAGTTACCTAAGGTGGATACTCTTGCTGCAGCCCTTTATGGGTTGTACAGTCTTATTGAAGTTAAACCTGGATTATTGTTGGTAGCACTAGGAGGGTTTGATCTCCAGGCCAATTGGCTGTGAGGGTCATCTGTGCTCAGGTTGAATGGGCAGAGTCTCCAGGCTGAGCAGGTAGCATCATCTGGGTCTCTGAGGGTGGCCAGTCCTGGTGGTAATGGCTGCATGCACCTCTGAGAGAAAGCTGCTGCCGAGCTCTACCCGCTGCCAGACAATTCAGCCTCTCCCCAAATGAGTCTGCACACCCAAAGTCTCACCCAGGGTTGTAAAACAACGCAGTCCGATGGTTTCCCAAATGAGAGAGCAAGTCAGGAGTCCTCACTACACGCTTGCGCACTTTTACTATTCCCAAGTTTTTGCGCTCTCTCCACAAGCTTGCAGACCTCTGCCATGTCCGGGTTTCAACATGCTTCCTTATTGTCCAGTTTCACCCCGTATGAGTGTGGGTTCCCTGGACCTCGCCTGGAACTGGGGAATCAGTGCAGTGGGAAGCCTTCATTTCCCTCCCCATTTGAGAAATCCAGCTGGCATCCAGCAGCCCACCCTATCCATTAGTGCATGCACAGCTTCAAACCTCTGACTCCGTGCTTATTTTCAATGCCTGCCCTCCGCCGCTCCTCTGAGTCACAGTGTCCTATCTTTACTTTTATTTGTGGAATATTCACTCAGCCAGCTTTCTGGTGATTCTGGATGATGTTTGTTCTGTCGGTAAGTTGTAGTTTTGAATTGTTTACGGGGCAGCAAGATAGGTGTTTACCTATGCCGCCATCTTGGTTCCTCCCCGAGGCTCAACCTTTTTGTCCTTTTTTGTAAATATGTGCCAGAGTAGCAAAAGCTACTGGCTAAAAAATAGCTACAATTAACTACATATATCTCACTTTGATATCATTGTGTCCTTTTGTCTAATCTCATTACACCAAGTTTTTAAAAAAGAATGCTGGATGGTTATTTTCCTTTTTAAGAACTCTAAAGATAGCTTTTTTTTTTCACAACGGGTTTGCCGCCAGAACACAGGTGTCGTGAAAACCACAATTAACTCAAACCCAAGATGGGAAAGGAAAAGACTCACATCAACATCGTCGTCATTGGACACGTAGATTCCGGCAAGTCTACCACTACTGGCCATCTGATCTACAAATGTGGTGGGATCGACAAAAGAACCATCGAGAAATTTGAGAAGGAGGCTGCTGAGATGGGAAAGGGCTCCTTCAAGTATGCCTGGGTCTTGGATAAACTGAAAGCAGAACGGGAACGAGGTATCACCATTGATATCTCTCTGTGGAAATTTGAGACCAGCAAGTATTATGTGACCATCATTGATGCCCCAGGGCACAGAGACTTCATCAAAAACATGATTACAGGCACATCTCAGGCTGACTGTGCTGTCCTGATTGTTGCTGCTGGTGTTGGTGAACTTGAAGCAGGCATTTCCAAGAATGGACAGACCCGGGAGCATGCCCTTCTGGCCTACACGCTGGGTGTGAAACACCTGATTGTTGGTGTTAACAAAATGGATTCCACAGAGCCACCCTACAGCCAGAAAAGATACGAGGAAATTGTTAAAGAAGTCAGCACTTACATTAAGAAAATTGGCTACAACCCTGACACAGTAGCATTTGTGCCAATTTCTGGTTGGAATGGTGACAACATGCTGGAGCCAAGTGCCAATATGCCTTGGTTCAAGGGATGGAAGGTCACTCGTAAAGATGGCAATGCCAGTGGAACCACACTGCTTGAAGCTCTGGATTGCATCCTGCCACCAACTCGTCCAACTGACAAGCCCCTGCGTCTGCCCCTCCAGGTTGTCTACAAAATTGGTGGTATTGGTACTGTCCCTGTGGGCAGAGTGGAGACTGGTGTTCTGAAGCCCGGCATGGTGGTCACCTTTGCTCTGGTCAATGTTACAACTGAAGTAAAGTCTGTTGAAATGCACCATGAAGCTTTGAGTGAAGCTCTTCCTGGGGACAATGTGGGCTTCAATGTCAAGAACGTGTCTGTGAAAGATGTTCACCGCGGCAATGTGGCTGGTGAGAGCAAAAATGATCCACCAATGGAAGCAGCTGGCTTCACAGCCCAGGTGATTATCCTGAACCACCCAGGCCAGATCAGTGCTGGATATGCACCTGTGCTGGATTGTCACACAGTTCACATTGCTTGCAAATTTGCTGAGCTGAAGGAGAAGATTGATCGTCGTTCTGGGAAAAAGCTGGAAGATGGCCCCAAGTTTTTGAAATCTGGTGATGCTTCCATTATTGATATGATTCCTGGCAAGCCCATGTGTGTTGAGAGCTTTTCTGACTACCCTCCTCTGGGCCGTTTCACTGTTCGTGATGTGAGACAGACAGTTGCTGTGGGTGTCATCAAAGCAGTGGACAAGAAGGCAGCTGGAGCTGGCAAAGTCACCAAGTCTGCCCAGAAAGCTCAGAAGGCTAAATGAATATTCCCCAAACCTGCCACCCCAGTCTTAATCAGTGGTGGAAGAACGGTCTCAGAACTGTTTGTCTCAATTAGCCATTTAAGTTTAATAGTAAAAGACTGGTTAATGATTACAATGCATCGTAAAACCTTCAGAAGGAAAGGAGAATGTTTTGTGGACCATTTGGTTCTTTTTGTGTGAGTGGCAGTTTTTAAGTAATAGTTTTTATAATCAGTACTTTTTAAATGGAAACAACATGACCAAAAATCTGTCACAGAATTTTGAGACCCATTAAAATAACAAAGTTTAATGAGAAACCTGTGTGTTCTTTTGGTCAACACTGTAACTTTCTGTTATACTACTTAGGTAAAAGACTTCAGAATTTCCCATGACCAATTTCCAGTGTTATATCTGCTGATGCTTAATAATTGGATAGTTCTGTTAACATTTTTTTTCTGGGTGGGAACTTAGGGGTTTTTTGTGGGAATTTTTTCCCCACTGAATCACCTGTCTATTCATGGTAAAAGCTATGGGAAAGGGGGTCTGTTGGTGTAACACTAACAGGTTAGGACAGGTAAGCAAAGGGTAACTTTATGTTTGTAAGCTAGTTTCTAAAGGCCAAATTCTGTAAAGGCCACATGTTAAAATTTTGTAGTTACATCAATTTTCAGTAAATTTGTTGGTATGTCAATTTTAGTTTTCCAGTTTTACTGGAATGTGAATTCACATTTATAAATGTTGAGGTAGTTTAAGAACCTTACAAGAGGTTTGGATAATATTGAGCACTGTCTTGCTGCAGTTCATCACCACCAAACCAACATTATATGAAATGCTGAAAGATATTCTTTAAGAAGAGGAAGAAGAAAAAGGTAAAGATGAAAATTATGAACAACAAATACACATCTATCAACAAATGAACATAAAAATCAAGTGAATTGATAGGCTGTTGAACAGGATAGACTGGTGAATATAACAGAGACATGGACATAGAGAGGGAATGGACTGACAATTCTTGGGGAGAAAAGGGTTGTGGGAAGTGCAGCAAGAGACTGGACAAAAATCTTGCAACAATGGGAGAGGACATTGGGGAGGGGGAGGTGAGGGTGGAGGGTGGGATAGGTACAGGGTGGAGGGGAGGTATAGGGGGATAAAAAGGGGAAACAATGTAATTAATAAACTGAACAATAAAGATTAAAAAATAATAATAATAATAAAAAAGAACTCTAAAGATAAAAATTTGGAACTGTTTGGCTTTGGAACCACTGACAGGGGTCAAAGAACTTGTGCCCACCCAATTTAGTGCTTGGTCATCAATAAGAGGTAAGAGTCCATATTTAACTGCTGAGAAGTCTTAGGGTGGCCAGTCCTGTGCTTCTCTGACAAACGCCTCTGAAGTGCCTTAGGGCATAAATTAGTCCCACTCAAGCTAGAACTTAACCTGTTTCCCTGGCAAAGCATCATGCTTCTGTCTCATAGGGACCCTATAACTCTGAGCAGAGGCATATTGGATATTTTCAGCACAGTCTGCATTAGAATCTGATCTGTAGGGGCCACAACAAGCCTCCTCCACCAGCAGCAACACTGTTACAGTAGATATCCAGCACACAAGTGACAGCAAACAGGTACCAACAAGTCTATATGGAAGCTCAGAGTAACTGTCTAAACACAGTCATAAAATTAGTCTTCCCCTTAGCATCTATTTGACAGAATTTTAATGAAGATTATATTGAAGTACATTTTGAAAATAATCCTTCATAATAAAGACAGAATATGCAAATTGACCATAACTCCATGACAAAGATGGCAGTGCCCACAGCCAAATTAACATGACAAGGCAAGAGGCAGAAGGCAGCTCTGGGCCTGAGCTAAGGCGGTGCCAGCAGCCAGGGAAAGGAAGGCCTATTCTTGCATGAATCTTCATACATTGGGCCTCTAGTTTAGTATAAGATGTAAATTAATTAAACTTGGTTACTCTTGTGCCTGGTGTGTAATAAATGTGTATAAACTTATTATTATGTGATTGTTTGGAGTATTTTTCTTGTACACAATTTTATGGAAATGTATTCTTCATTTTCCTAGGACAATGTTCTTCGCATTTTATGTAAACAGATTACTGCATATTCCATTCACTGTGAAATGAAGTAAACTTACCTCCTCAAACTAAAGCACCTGTTAGGTCAGTTAACTTGTCAGTGCCTCTTTTTCTTCCTTGTAAAATGGGAATTAAAATAGTTGCCTTCTCACAAGATATTGTTGCCAGAAAATTGCTTGTTGTTTTTCCATTTACTCTTTTTTTGTGAATTCAAGAAACATTTTCTGAGTGAATATAATGTACCAGATGATGAGCTGGGAAATAGGGATAACAAGAACTAAACTCAGTGCTTGTCTTCAAAGGGCAACAGATATGAAAACAACTTGAAAGTTGTATTGGTCTACAAATGTGACACAAGAAGTAGTATGAAATAGAAAAAGGATTATTTTAGTGGTTATAACCTTAAATATCTTGAACATGGTGGTTAATTTTAAATATTAATTTAAAAATGAGTTAGTAAATTTAGTATGCAGATTATCTGAATTAATTTTTCTATGGACACATATTATTTTAAATGTAACAGTATGCAGAATAGAGTTTTACACTTAAGCCTAAGTATTTTTGTATAATTTACATATGAATAATAAAATAGTAATAAATTTATGCCTCAAAGTAATTTAAATTTGACATAACACCTATATAATAACACATTGACTAATTGATATTCTCTTCATGAGAAAACATGATCATTTAAGGTTATAAAGCTATTACTAAAGTTTACCTAGGACTCTAAACTTGCTTTCAATCTTCTTTAGAATGAATATATTTTTAGAATTTCTAATGCCATAGGAATCTGCTATTAAATAAAAGTTTGGATGCTACTCTTCATTATACAGCCCCATTGTTTGACTCATATTACATACCTTTTGCTAATCTATATAATAATGTTGATTTTTAATTTACAAAGTAAACTTAATAGTAAAGAAAGCTGTTTAACTCTTTACCATGTTTAAGGCATATTTCTGGGCTATCTGATATTATACCACCTGAAATAACTTCAACCACCAATTACACAGCAGTCTACACAAAAGGCCTCAACATAAAACCATGAATCTTATGAATAATTTTTTAACATTAGTATTAAAATGATCTTTAACATGCTTATGACCTAAAATTGAATCCCTATCACAAAGCCATTTATCTATCTTCATAAATGCATAGGCCTGTATGACCTTCCTTGAAATTGCCATATGCACTGCTTCCTGTAAGCAGTAACTGCTCATCTGATGAATTCACAGCACTCTGCTAATGTACATTTGAATTTTATGTAAGATGAAAGAAGAGCCTGGATTCGGCATTAATGGTTCTTTAAAGATAATGTTTTTTGGGGGAAATGTTAGCAACATAAGCTTAGGCTCTATGAACATTAATTTTAAAAATAATCAAATTTCAACTTTCAGCAATAGACAATTTAGTGGCTTAAATTTTGGGCTAAAAATATTGATCTGAAGTAGTTTCTAATTTTAATGTTAGTATCTCTACTAACATTAAAGTGCTGAACCTTGACTAGATCAATAGTTTTTCTCAGATCTGTTCAGAAAGCATTTTTAGATATTGAACAGTCATTTTGTCCAAGGCCATTGGTGAATGTTCCCTCAACCTCTGATTCCTCTGAATGTGTGATCAGAGAAAATGATGGTAATAATGGCCCATAGTTTTAAATCTTTTGGAAACTGTCAACTTATTTTTCCCTTAGAGATTTTATTTCCACATTTTAAAAAAATGCCTGTTTTTAGTTAAATCCAATTCAGTAAGTACTTGTTGAAAATATACTATATTCTTAGTCCTATGTTGGATGTTGAAGGACAAAATGACATGAAATAATGCTATAAAGGGGAATAATTACTCCTTTATAATTATAATTTCCACACCAGCCTTGAACTTGAAGTTAACAATTTTGTACTACTTTCGCTTTTTGCCTTGAGCTACTTCCTCTATTAAATGGTCCAGTCTTTTCCTCAGCCTTTAATTTGACAGTCATTACTGGAGCCACTATTGGCTTTGTATTCCACAGGCTTCCTTTGATTTGTAGACCCTGATGTACTTTTTTGTTCATTTGTTTCTTATGTACTTTTTTTTTGTTCATTTGTTTCTTCTACTTCGTTCAATAGCTACTTTAAATTTTAAAATTAGGCTGGGTTGGAGAGAGAAACACCAAGAAATATATTATTTCAAAAATAAATGGGAAAAAAGCCTTTTATCACATCACTTTTGGTGGGTTAGACATCTGGATTGAATTTTATAGCTATAAAAATTCCTTATAAAAACATAGTGTAGCTGTATACTTTGTGGCTTATGATTACACCACTAAATAAAGAATATGTAAATGT
Organism: Antrozous pallidus; assembly: GCA_027563665.1. Lineage (NCBI taxonomy): Eukaryota > Metazoa > Chordata > Mammalia > Chiroptera > Vespertilionidae > Antrozous > Antrozous pallidus. The sequence continues at coordinate 92,581,427 of CM050514.1, forward strand.
TACTAAATCACCTTTGTTTTTAAAAGCATATGACGACTTTCTTCAAATAATAAAAAAAGATAATAACTGAAATACTTATACTAAATATTTGACTTAAAAACTAAAAAGAAGTCTTCAAAATTTAATCATTAAAGTTCAGTCTAGCAATCATGCACTTAGATTCTCTTTTGCCATAATTTGAAATTGACCTAAATAGATAAGGATTTCTTAAAATGAAAAACATGGTGCAGAGTAACTGTTCAACAGAATTTATTTTAACTCTTTGTAGACACTCTATATACTCATGAAAGTGAAATTGTATCAGCATTCTTTAATGTTAAGAATTACATTTCTCATATTTATATAACACCCTGCCAAGTACTTTATTCTCTATAAGAAATGAACTCTGACAGGGTAAGCAAGTCACACAACAAAATTAAATTGTGACATCTAAATTACTGATGATTAAATAATTATTGGTAAAATCACTTTTTTTCATGTTAGCTATTTTCACACTTATCTGAATAGAATAATGCAGAATTTTGTTTTGTTATATTAAAACTAGGGGCCTGGTTTGAAAATTCATGCACTGGAGGGGAGGTCCCTCAGACCGGCCTGCCCCCTGTCACAGTCTGGGAGTCTTCAGGGGTAGGAGGCAACCAGGCGATCAGGGGAAGGTGACACCGCATCACACCTCTGCTGCTGCTGGCCACACAAGCCTTGGATATCCCTGGTTACCTGCACCTCGGGCAGCCCTGGGAGGCTTGATAGCCGCAATCTGAGGCTTGTCTGAGCCTTGAGCTGGCCCTCAGCAGCTGATAAGCTGTCATCCAAGACTTGCCTGCACCTCGGGCTGGCCCTGGAAAGCTGGGGGGCTGAAGGGACTGGGGGACTCTGGAGACAGGTGTGCAGAACGACTGGGCCTGGCCCCAGGCAAGCCCAACCTTGACACACACCTGCCACCCTGGTGGGACTGAGGGGACTGGACACCTCCATTTTGTAGCTGTGGGCACCACCATCTTTGAGGGAGGGTAAGTGATTTAGAATATACCCGCCTTATTGGCTGTGGGCACTGCTATATTTGAGGGCAGGGGAGTCAATTAGCATATTCCATCCATATTGGCTGTAGGGCCTGTCATCATTGGGTTGGTTTGAGGATCAATTAGCATATTCCCTCATTATTAGATAGAATAATGAACCCACAGAAAGAGAAACTAGAGAAACAATCCCATTTTCCATTGAACCAAAAAAAATTAAGATACTTAGGAATAAATTTAACCAGGAGGTAAAAGACCTGTACTCAAAAAATTAGAGGAAGACATAAACAAATGGAAGAATATAACATATACATGGACTGGTAGAATCAACATGATTAAAATGTCCATACTACACAAAACAATCTATAGATTCAATGCAATCCCCATTCAATGCAATACCAACTCCATAGTTCACAAACCTAGAACACACACTCGTAAAACTTATCCTATCTAATAAAAGAGTAATTTGCAAATTTGACCATACCTTTGTTACACCCACAAGCCATGCCCACAGCCATGCCACCATCCAATCAGGTGCAGATTATGTAAATAAAGCCCAATCAAGATGGTTGCTGGCACTGAGAGCAGGAAGAAGGCTTGGGTTTCCCCGGCAACAGAAGAAGCCAAGATTTCTGCCTGCTGTTGCAGGCCTAGACCTCCACTCAATGCTACAAAGTTTCAATTATAAAAGATACAGAAATTATAAAAGATAGCAGCTACTGAGCTGGAGAGAACAAAGGCTTGGGTTTCGCTGGCAATGGAGGAAGCCAAGCTTTCAGCCTGCCATTGTCAGTCAAGGCCTCAACTCTAGGTTACAATGTTTCCAACAGAAATGGCTGCCGCCCCAGAGCGAGCAGAAGGCTTGGCTCTGCTCCAGGTCACAAAGTTTCAATTGTAGACATAAATTAATCCCAGATCCCAAGGCCTCCACTTGGGTTGCTGGGCATCATGGCTGCAAACCTTGACAGGCCCCTTGCCCAGGCCACCCCTCACTGCAAGGGAACCCCCACTCTGATCTGGGACACTCTTCAGGGCAAACCAGCTGGCCCCCACCAATGCACCAGGCCTCTATCCTATAAGAGTAATTTGCAAATTGACCATCACCCCAACACACAAGAGGGCTGCCCTCATGTGGTCAAAGATCCTGCCCCCATGTGGACATAAGATGGCCAGCAGGGAGGGCCTTTGGGAGGGTCCAGGCACTGCAAGGGAGGGCTGTTGTGGCCAATCGGGCCACCAGGGAAGGGCAGTTGGGGGTGAACAGGCTGACAGGGGAGCAGTTAGACATCAATTAGGCTAGCAGGGTAGTCATTAGAGGGTGATCAGGCTGTCAGGCAGAAGCAGTTAGGGGCAATCAGGGAAGCAGGCAGGTGAGCACTTTGGAGCTAGCAGTCCTGGATTGTGAGAAGGATGTCCGACTGCCTGGTTAGGCCCGATCCTACTGGGATTGGGCCTAAACGGGCAGTCGGACATCCCTCGAGGGGTCCCAGATTGGAGATGGTGCAGGCTGTGCTAAGGGACATCCCCCGCCCACCCCATGCATGAATTTCGTGCACTGGGCCTCTAGTATGGAATAAAAATAGACCCTGAATAGCTGCAGCAATGCTGAGAAAGAAGAACAAAGTTGGAGGAATCACAATACCAGCTATCAAGCAGTATTACAAAGTCACTGTTCTCAAAACTGTGGTACTGGCACAAGAGTAGACCAATGGAACAGAGAACCCAGAACCCAGAAATGGACCCAAGACATTATGCTCAATTAATATTTGACAAAGGAAGCAAGAGAATACAATGGAATCAAGATAGTTTCTTCAATAAATGGTGTTGGGAAAATTGGACAGATACATGCAAACAAAAAGGAACCCTAGTGCACTGCTGGTGGGAATGCAGGCTGGTACAGCCACTGTGGAGAACGGTATGGAGTTTCCTCGAAAAAATAAAAATGGAACTCCCACTTGACCCTGTGATCCCACTTCTAGGAATATATCCCAAGAAACTAAAAACACCATCAGAAAGGATATATGCACCCTTATGTTCACAGCAGCACAATTCATCAAATATTTGGAATGACCCTAACTGCCCATCATTATATGAGTGAATTAAAAAACTGTGGTACATCTACACAATGGAATACTATTCTGCTGTAAAAAAAGAAGGAACTCTTATTATTTGCATCAACATGGATGGACCTGAAGAGCATTATGCTAAGTGAAATAAGCTAGTTGGAAAAAGATAAATATCACATGAATCATTTTTGGAATATAATGAACAACATAAACTGATGAACTAAAATAGAGCCAGAGGAAAAAATATTTTAGAATATAATAGAAGTAATCCTGTTAGTTGCAGATTTTTAAATATTTCCTACAACTTTTGTGATATTATACTGTTAGTACAGTTTTGATAATATTTATTTTATTTAAAATCTTTTTTTGAAATATTAATTTTTATTGCATTTATTATTAAAGTCATTTTTCTTGAAAAATATAAGTCAATACTTGACATTTGTCTGCAAATATTATACTATTCCCTCCGAGGTCTGATAGTCTGATGGATGTTTCTGTCTCTGGATATTTTTTGTTCATCAGTTTATGTTGTTCATTATATTTCACAAATGAATGAGATCATGTGATATTTATCTTTCTCTGACTGGCTTATTTTGCTTAGCATAATGCTCTCTAGTTCCATCCATGCTGTTGCAAATGATAAGAATCCTTTTTTTTTACTGATTTTTTACAGAGGAAGGGAGAGGGTTAGAGAGTTAGAAACATTGATGAGAGAGAAACATTAATCAGTTGCCTCCTACACATCCCCTAATGGGGATATGCCCTCAACCAAGGTACAATCCCTGACAGGAATCAAACCCAGGACCCCTCAGTCTGCAGGCAGACACTCCATCCACTGAGCCAAGACAGCCAGGGCAAGAATCCCTTCTTTTTTATCACAGCATAGTATTCCATTGTGTTCCCATACTATCTTTTCTAGCTCAGAGCATCAGCTCATTTGTTTGTTAATTTTACATAATACTGCACCAGGGAACTAAGGAATTTATGGACCCTTATGGAGCAATGTGAAAGCAATAGGCAGTCAGAGTCATCTATATAGGTTAGCATCCATCATTAAAATATAATGCATCTGTAATAGTGTCAACAATGCAAGCTACAAATGTGGGCTACTTATGTATTTTGAATTTTCTAGTAGGAATATAAAGAAGAAACTACAAAGAAACAAGTGAAAGTTAATTTAAATAATTTTCTTTCTTTCAGTATGTCCAAAACATTGCCATACCAATATTAATCAACATAAAGTATTATTAATGACTAAGGGCTCGGTGCACAAAATTCGTGCATTGGGGGGGGTGGTCCCTCAACTCAATCTGCCCCCTCTCACATACTGGGAGCTCTCAGGGGATGTCTAACTGATGGCTCACCCCCAGCCTGCCCAAGGCCTTGGGCACCCAGCCATCGCCCTGCTCAGCTCAGCCCCAGCTGCCTGTGACCACCTGGCCCCGGGGGCTGAGCGCTTACAGTGCCCGGGGGCTGGGTGCTCCCTGAAGCCCCTACCACCACTGCTGCTTCCCCTCACAGTGCCCAGGGGCTGGGCGCTCGCTGCCACAGCCCTTTTATCTCCACCCCTGGTCCTGGCACTTGTGCCACTTGGCCCCACCCCTGCTCTTGATTGGCTGGTAGCATAGCCAATCAGGAGCCAAGGTATGGTCAAATTTGCATGTTTTTCTTTTATTATATAGGATGAGGTACTTTACTTTTTCTTGTTAAGTATTCAAAATGATAGTATGCATTTTATATTTATAGCCCAGATTAATCTAACCTCAGTTTAAGTGTCAAATAGCCACAAGTGGATATTGACTACCATTTTGGACAGTGCAGATTTAGACACCTCTTCAAACTATCATTCCTCTATCATGATGGGTTGAGACCAACTGTGCGTCTTGATTATAGGAACAGTGGACTGCTATAGCCTGTGCTTGAATTCCTTCATATCTATTTTATGTTTTGATAGGAGGCACACCCAGTGTTCCTCTCAACATATTTGGGGTAAAATCTTGATGTGTACTAGTAGAGGTATAAAACAAAGACACTTGATCTGACTTCCTCACAACACATCTCCACCAACACAGGAGCCTCTTCCTTTCCTCCCTAGTTGCCTGGCTTCCGTTATATTGCATTCTGATTTCTCACTACCAGTGCTTTCGGGTGGCCCTTCAAAGTCACAAGCCATGGAGTTTACATGCTGATATGATTGCACAGGCTATAGAAAATGGATTTCTCTTTCAACAACATCTGTCTATTAAGACTATGGTCTCCCCAAAGATTCAAAAAAACCTATCATGATAATCCTTCTTTCTTTTTGCATTTCTGACTTAAGAGTATTACTATTCTCTGAGGCAATTCTGAGATGATTCTGGACAGGGGTGTGCTGGTAGTTAACAATCTGCTTTTTTTCCAGTGAAAAGTGTGTTGACTTACATTGATAGTCTATCTCTATTGCATAAAAAATGTACTGCCCCTTTGAGCTGACGTGAGATAATTAAACCCAAAGACAGAAAGAAATAAGAAGTCTTACAGTATTTCTATAATACAGGCTCAGTAGTAATAGCTAATCTTAAAAATATGTAGCCCAACCATTGTGGCTCAGTGGCTGAGAATCTACCTATGTATCAGGAAGTCACAGTTCGATTCCTAATCAGAGAATCAATGATTTTTTCTCAACATTGATGTTTCTATCTCTCTCTTCTTCTCTGAAATTAATAAAAATATAGTAGAAAAGAATATATATATATATATATATATATTTAGAATGATAAAATAAATAAGAAGAAAAGTTTATTTTTATTTATTGATTTGAGAGAGAGAAATGCCAATGTGTTGTTCCACTTATTTATGCATTTATTGTTATTTCTTGTATGTTCCTGACCTGAGATTGAACCGGCAACGCTGTTTTATCAGGATGTGGGCTTACCTGTGGAGGAAGCAAGATGGTGGCATAGGTAAACACCTATACTGTTGCCCTGCACAACAATTCCTAAATTACAACTGAGGGACAGAACAGACATTATCCAGACCATCAGAAAGCTGGCTGAGTGGAAAATCCACAAATAGAAGGAAAGATAAAGGGACACTGTGACTCAGAGGTGCCACGGAGGGCAGATTTGCTGAGACGTGTGAAGAAGGAGGTGCAGCGCCCCCAAGTGGAAGGGGCAGGTGGCTGGATACCTAGCTGGTTTTCTTGAATGGGGAGGGAGACAGAAGCATCCCACTGCACTGACACCCCAGTTCCAGGTGACTCTCAGGGAACCCTGACTCATATGAGATGAAACTGGACCATAAGGAGGACGCACACTGAGATTTGGGAGCTGCAGAGGTGCGCAAGCTCGCGGAGTGGGCAGATACTGCAGAGGCACATGAGCATGCGGAGTGGGCATGTACTGCAGAGGTGCGAGAGCTAGCAAAGAGGATGCATGGCTGGCTCTCTCGTTCAGTAGGGGGAAAAAAACAAACCCACCAGACTGCATTACTTTCCAGTTCAGTGTGAGAATTTGAGTGTGCAGACTCATTTGGAGAGAAACTGAACTGTCTGGAAGCACGCAGAGCTAGGGGGCAGTTTTCTCTCCATTGCCATGGGGCACAGAGATCTGGGTGCCAGAAATCAAGGCTGTATGCTCAGCCCAGAGACTCTGCCCCATCCATGTTGAGCACAGTGGCTCTACCAGCTAAACACAGCAGATTCTCACAGCCAATTGACCTGGAGGTCAACCCCTCCCAGTAAAACCAACAACAATCTAGGCTTAACTGTGCAACCCATAAAGGGGTACACCAAGAGTATTCACCTCAGGTAACTAGGGAGGCTGAGCCACTTTCTCCTAGAGGACACCTACCATACAAAGCTTTGCGACCAACTTAGGGAAGTAGCCAAAATGCAGAGAAAAGGTAAATCACATTTGAAAGAAATGGAGGAAACAAAAGACTGGGCATAGAGTTCAAAACCACTGTTATAAGGTTTTTCAAGAGGCTCTTAAAGAAGGCTGATAAATTTAATGAGACCCTCAAGGATATGATCAAGACCCTCGAGGATATGAAAAAGGACCAACTAGAAATTAAGCATACACTGACTGAAATTAAATATATATATATATATATATATATATATATATTATACAGAGACCTAAAAGCAGTCTAGAGGACCACAAGAATCAAGTCAAAGATTTGAAATAAAAAGAAACAAAATCCAATCAGCTGGAAAAGCAAGAAGCAAAAATAATCCAAAAAATTGAAGATAGTGTAAGGAACCTCTGGAACACCCTCTAGCATACCAACATCCAAATTATGGGGGTGCTAGAAAAAGAGAGAGAACAAGATACTAAAAACCTATTTGAAGAAATAGTGACCAAAAACTTCCCCTACCTGGTGAAAGAAATAGACTTAAAGGTCCAGGAAGTGAACAGAACCCCAAACAATAGGAATCCAAAGAGGACCACACCAAGACACATAATTAAAATGCCAAGGGCAAAATACAAAGAGAGAATATTAAAAGCAGCAAGAGAAAAAAAGTTAGCTACCTACAAGGGAGCTGATTTCTCAACAGAAATTATACAGGCCAGATGAGAATGGCTAGAAATATTCAAAGTCATGAAGAACAAGAACCTACAACCAAGATTACTCTACCCAGCAAAGCTATTGTTAAGAATTGAAGGTCAGATAAAGAGCTTCACAGATAAGAAAAAGCTAAAGGAGTTCATCACTGCCAAACCAGTATTATATGAAATGCTGAAAGGTATTCTTTAAGAAGAGGAGGAAGAAGAAAAAGGTAAAAATAAAAATTATGAACAACATACACATCTATCAACAAGTGAATCTAAAAGTCAAGTGAATTAAAAGCCTGATGAACAGAATAAACTGGTGAATATAATAGAATCAGGGGCATATAAAGGGAATGAACTGACAATTCTTGGGGAGAAAAGAGGGTGGGAGGTGCAGGAAGAGACTGGATAAAAATTGTACACCTATGGGAGAGGACAGTGGCGGGAGGAAGGGGCAGAGGGTGGGATAGGTACTGAGTGGAGGGGAGCTATGGGGCGGGGGGAGAGGAACATTATAATTAATAATCTGAACAATAAAGATTTATTAAATTAAAAAAGTTAAAAAAAAAGATTTGGGCTTACCATATGTGGCCTTTATTGTTGAAATACTTGTCATCTGTACCTAGTCTGTTGAGCATTTTTTTTTATCATGAAAGCATATTGCATTTTTTCAAATGATTTTTCTGCATATAAGATAATCATGTTATTTTTTATATTTCATTCTTTTGATATATCAGAAATTATTCATTTGTATATCTCTTCACATCTAAGAGATAAATTTTCCTCCATTACCGTGTGGGATTCTTTTTTGTAACAAAATGTACTTTTATTAATTTCAGAGAGAAAAGGAAAGAGAGAGAGAAACATTAATGATGAGAATCACTGATCGGCTGCCTCCTGCATGCCCCCTACTGGGGATGAAGCCCACAACCCAGGCATGTGCTCTTGACTGGACTTGAACCTGGGACCCTGCAGTTCACAGGCCAACACTCTATCTACCGAGCCAAACCAGCCAAGCCTGGTTCTTTAAAACGCTGTTGAATTCAGTTTGCTAGTATTTCGTTGAGGAGTTATACATCTATGCTCATCAAGAATATTGCTCTGTAATTTTCTTTTCTTATATTATTTTTGTCTCACTTTGATTTCAGTTTAATGCTGACCTCAGAAAATGAGTTGGAAGTGTTCCCTCCTCTTTAATTTTTTATAAGAATTTCAGAAGGGTTGGTATCACTTTCTAAAATGTTTTTGTAGAATTCTTTTATGTAGCCATCTGGTCTTCGGTTTTTATTTGTTGAACAGTTTTTGATAACTGATTTTATATGCTTAGTAATTGGTCTGTTTAGATTTTTTTTTATTTCATCATGATTCAGTCTTAGTAATTTGTACGTCCCTAATAATTTATCAATATCTTCTAGGTTATTCAATTTGTTGTCACATAAAGATATAGAAACAATCCATTGTTTATTGGCAGATGAATGTCTAAAGAAAATGTGACATCCTATATAATAAGGGAAGAATATGCTAATTTTCCCAGATATGCTAATTAGTCATGACCAATCAGATCCTTAATAGTAATGACCACTCAGCCTTGGCCCAGGAGCTGACCCAGCGAAAGTGGCCACCGGTGCACTGCCCAGCTCAGAGGCCACCCCTGCTGGGGGTTATGAACAGGCACACTGTGCTGCCTGGCCTAGGAGTAGCCCCGGTGGAGTGGCCACAGATGGGGACTGGAGCAGGCACGTTGTGCGGGGCCTGGAGGCTTCCTGGCTGACAGAGTCACTGGAGACTTTGGTTAACTTCAATAGTTAAAGTCCCTGAAGATCTCATGTGCCTTATCTCGGGGCAGCAGGAAAGGAAGGAAAAGGCATCACGTGGGGCAGCTCTGGCGAGCAAACAAAAGGAAACCATGTCTGGCAGACACTACCCTGCCACCCCCTTCAACGTGTAAGAAGAATCAAATAAACTAATACACACACCCATCCCCTGCCCGGGAGAGATCCCAGACTGAGGGGTGTCCAGCCCAGGCATTGCATACCTGCTTCCCATCCACTTTATCCAAATGGACAGGTTAGGAGGTTAAGGGAGGAGGAGGAACCTCGCAGGAAGGGGATTCCCTGGAACCACACCCCTGCCCTCCATCCAGACCTGACCTCTCAGAACATAGGGCCTGACCCTGTCCCCAGCAAATTTGTATATCCCAGAACTTCCAGTGTTTCCAAGCGCTGGACATTCCCACATCTTTCCTTCCTCCCAGCCGCTGACCCTCACTGTCTCCTACCCCAGAAACACTCTGTCCTCCCCAACTTTCGGTCTTTATAGACTAAATGCATGGTAGGCATTGTTGCTTCTCCACAGATTTTATTTTATAAGAGCCCAGGGAAGTTGCTTAGCAACTGAGCTGCTCAGACTTCATCAGGGACAATGAGTGACACACCTTACTTGGCTTTCATAGCAAAGCAATCTTCTTTTGTTTTTACAAATAGATTTTTATTGATTTCAGACAGGAAGGGAGAGTGAGAAACATAGAAACATCAATGATGAGAGAGAATCATTGATGACTGCCCCCTGCACATGTCCTATTGGGGATCAAGCCCGCAACCCAGGCATGTGCCCTTCACCAGAAGCGAACCTGGGACCTGTCAGCTCTCAGGCTGAAGATCTAGCCACTGAGCCAAACAAGCTAGGGCAAGTAGTCATATTCTTAAAGACTTGGTTTTTGTCATAAACAAGTGGATTCCAATCCTATCAAACCAACATACATTTTTAAATGAAATGTCTCTTCATTTCTACTAATGCAATTCTACCTTAAAGCTTATGTTGTATAACCTATACTAATAACAAGGTAATATGCTAATTAGACAGGACATCTTCTGGACATCCATTTGAATGTTTTTCTGCACAAAGTCACGGTGGTGGGGCCTGAGGCAGTGGTGGTTAGTGGCTACCAGGCTGGCAGGGGAGGGCAGTTAGGGGCAATTGTGCCGGCAAGCAGGTGAGCAGTTAGGAGACAGCAGTCCCGGATTGTAAGAAGGATGTCTGACTGCCAGTTAGGGGTAAAACATCTCCTGAGGGTTCCCAGATTGGAGAGGGTGCAAGCTGGGCTAAGTGACCTATACACCATGCATGAATTTCATGCACCTGGCTTCTAGTACACAAATAACAGAATACCATTGTCTTTAAAAAGAAAGCATTCCTTTCCTATGTGACAACATGGATGAATCAGGAAGACATTAAATTAAGTGAAATAAGCCAGCCACGAAAAACAAATACTGCATAATCCCATTTATGTGAGGTATCTAAAATAGTCAAGCTCACAGAGGCAGAAAATATAATAGTGGTTGTCAGGGACTAGGTAGGTAGGAAATGGGAAATTGTTCAGTGAGTATAATGTTATTCATGATAGATAAATAAATTCTAGAGATCTGCTGTACAGCATAGTACTTATAACTAACAATACAGTATTATGCACTTCATAATTTAAGAGCATGGATATTAGGTTGAATGTCTTTACCGAAAAAAGGGAAGGGCACACACAAAAACTTTGGGAGGCTTTGGATCTGTTTATTTTCTTGATTGTGGTAACATAATCACAGCTGTCCAGAGTCATCAAATTGTATAGTTCTTTACATATAAATTATACCTCAACAAAGCTGTTAAAAAAGTAAATAAGAAAACACAACATATTTCAAAAAGTGTACTCCTCAGTACACAAGGACTAAGATAAGGAATATCTTAAAATACTCCTGGAAGTTAAAATTTACTTTGGCTCCAGTGCAGATGAGGCCAAGAGGAAAGTGTGAGAGCCTCATGTCTTTTGAAAGCAACAATCTGACAAAACATTTGGGAGTCCATCGGTCTTGCGATATGTTACTCAGATGATTTAACAAATCTGAGTCTCAGGTTTCTCTCAGTAAAATGAATGTAAATAGTTTCCAAATGGTGGCCATCAGGGTACAACAAATTTAATCATAAAAATGAGTGGTGATATTATTGTGAAGTTGATGAAAATCCTTATTTTTCACTGAGTAAACCGTCACAGGAAGCACAAACATGAACACAGTGTAACTTACATTGTGCGGCAAGCACAGTAAATAAAGCTGAGATATCTCCTAATGACTATGAGGCAGTCTCTCTTTAATCCCACCCCTTTACTTAACTTCACAAAAGCAGAGTACAATCTGGTGTATTCTCATGTTGCCCAAGGGCGCATTTCCCAGGATGATGATGATAGCATCGTTAAATACCATCCGATTTAATTATTCATTATAGTTTTCTCCATAACAACAGGCAATAAATTTACATAATATAAATAATAATAATCAATAAGTATTTGCACCATACTATATAGTAAAGTGCTAATATGCTAATTAGACCAAACAGCAGAACGACCATCTGGATGACCTTCTGGATGAAGCCAGGCTGCAAGGCCCAAGCCCCTTGCATGAATATGTGCATCAGGCCTCTAGTAGTGTATAATTGTGCACACCAAAAATTTTTTAACTTAGTAAAAAAAATTCTTAATTGTAATTTTGATAAAAAATTCATTCACTTAATAGATTCTGAGATATAAAATATGAAAATTTGATTGAGGGCATATTTTACTAGTATAAAATTAAAATTTATGTGCAATGTCTATTGTTTCTTTTTTCCCTCATAGAATAAACTCTGGCTTATATCCGAACTTATAACAACATCATCCAGTGTAAGGACAATAGTTCTCAGTCTGTCCCTGCCTCTAGATCTGGCCAAGTAACCAATTCCCAACAAACAGGATCCAAAGAGAAGTTTCATGTGACAGTTTTAGGAATCTTCTTGAAAAGGAAGCTGCACATAACCATGATGATGTTTCTTCCCTTATTCTAGCTTTCTTCAAAGAATCCAGTAATGACTATCTTGGGTCATAAGAATAAAGGTCTCTCCTTGGAAATGGAGAAACTTGAACTGGAGGGAGACTGATTCTTGGAGGGAGCAGAGCTGACTTACCAGCCTTAAAATGCTGATTTTAGGATGTTACTTATTAAGACAGAGAGAAACTTCTGTTATTAAAGCTATGTGCTATGTGCTATGATTTAAATTCCTCCTTGTGGTCATTCCTTATCTTAAGTCATGCAACAGGTTAACAATAACTTACTCTTATTTTTATCTAATTTTATCTTATTTTTTATCTGTCTTGTTTTTATCTTGAACATTTCATTTTATTAAAGATTTTGTGAACTTTGTTAGAAGATAATTTATTGGATTAGTTTATTGCAAAAAATACTATATTAAATTGGAACTACATATTTTTTGATAATGTTAGTTTATTTAGCATTCCAATTAGCCATTTTAATATTAAGGGTGATTTTCATTTTAATGTTTTAAAGGTATCAATGTATATTTTCATATATTTCATAGTGGTGCTTTAAATGATAGACTATCCTACTTGGAATAGTTACTTAGCAATACTTAGTTCTACAATTTTCTTTATGTATATGAATTCCCAAGGATGGCATGATTTAAGTAACAAAGTTTATTGTATTTTAGGGTCACAAAGTCTAAAAATGTAATAATTAACTTAAGTTTTATATTTTCAAATTTGTTCTTCTGAAATTCATACAAATAATTTCACTGAAACATTTAAAATAAAATAAAAACCATTAAACAATCACATGTCAAGTTGAAAGTAAAAGAAAATAGACTTCTTATTTAGAGGATTAGCTAATCAATGTTGAGGGGTGGGGAAAGCCACACAAAAGTGGTAGAGTGGGCAAAAAGACATTTTGGCAGTTTTGTTTAGGCTCTGATCTGTATATCTGTAAACAGGTAGAATAAAAGTCAAAAGAGGAGAGCACGGGAATGGTGCTAGTGGCTTGTTAAATGGGGCTTGAAGCAGTTAACGTTTTTGCATTGCTTTTTTTCCCTCACTGACATTTAACAACTACTGCGTGGGTATATACAAAGGCATCTTCACCAGCCACATTTTCTGGCTCCTTCTTGTGAAATGCAGAAAATCTCGGCCAGAACAAAATGGCAGCTCCATCTGTTAGTCTCCTTTGTAAAATGAACCTAACGTGCAGGGTCGTGGTGTCTGGGCAGTGCTAATATTATCTGAACATAATAGAAGAAATTTGTGTGGAACATTTCTAAACATTATTCTTAGATTTCCATGGGAAAGATGTCATATTATAAATATTTTCTATTACTATCAAGTAAAATATTTTTCTAAGAAAATATCTTCCTTTCTCTTCTTGGCCAAAGTCTCATGAAATATGTTCTTGAATACTTTGCATCAGTTTTGAAACTTGTGGTAAATGTAAATTCTCATACTTACAGAGAAAACACTAATTACCTCAATATATTTATTAATATGTTGTAATAGAATCATATCATCTTAAAGAATATATTGTCCTGTCCTAAGTGGTTTGGCTCAGTGGTTAGAGCGTCAGGCTGAGGACTGAAGGGCCCTAGGTTCGATTCCATGTACCTTGGTTGCGGACACATCCCCAGTGGGGAGGGTACAGGAGGCAGCTGATCGATGTTTCTCTCTCATCAATGTTTCTAACTCTCTATCCCTCTCCCTTCCTCTCTGTAAAAAAATCAATAAAATGTATTAAAAAATATATTGTCCTATCTTTAAGCATTTTTAGGTATAATAAACATGTAGGTACGTAATTGCAGTTTATTTGTTAAAGAACAATCACAGTAGTCTAGCTTTAGTATTGAATGCTCTGAAGCTGTGTGGACAGTGAAAGGGTTAAATAGAATAAAAAGGGGCAGAGAAAAAACTTTTGTGCTTAACAGGTATCTTGCAGAAAGCTTGCAGCCTTGAGCACAGCATAGCTCAGATAACCAGAAGACACCTGGCATCGGAGGAACCAAGGATGGACCAAATCCTTATGTCAGCAGAGCTGCTTACAGCCAGCAAGGGTTAATAAAAACCTCTCTCTCCATCTCTCTCTGCTGTTGCCTTTCATAGTCTCAGCCCACCTGTACCCAGGTGCTGGAATAAAATCTCTTTTGATACATTATGGCCTCATGTCATAGGTGCGTGACCCCAGGCCACTCCCACCCTTTCTTTGGGTGCCGAAACCTAGGAAGGTCTAGTGAGGGGTCCGGTGAGAGCCATTGCAGGGTTCCAGCAACCGGGCACTCGGCACTCAGAAGGACCGGCTCCTGAGCTCCCCTGTGTCTGCGGGTGCCCCAGGCACGCTCCCGCACGGCTGACCTGCTGCCGAACTGACCACACTTACTTGGGCCCCCCGGCCTTCCTCCTAGCTCCGTCGGGTCTGGGTTGTGCCCGTGACCGGAGAGTGGACCTCTCCGTGCCTTGCCTCCTCCTGCATCAACATCGGGCATGAATTAGTGGGTAAGGGGCGTTAGACTGTTTTCTCCGTCCGGACTGCCCTGTCGTTTTGGGTTTGGAGCCGGGCTCCGGGCTGGTGCTCTTCAGCCGGCCCCACGGAAATCTGGCGCTGGTCGGACCAGTCCTGCGGGAACCAGGCTCCCTCGCCCACTCTCCTGACCCGGACGCCTGTCAAGGAGGGAGGGAAGGAGGGAGGGAGGGCTCCGTCCGTTTCTGGGGAGTGTTAGGGGGAGACTGGGACTCCTTTCTCAGCCTTAACTTCGTGGAAAGCAGACCTTAAGCCACTGCCAGTTGCCATGGGGAATTTGCAGTCAACCATTCCCCACACCACACCCCTAGAATGCGCGCAGGACTTCTGGCCTCAGGAAAAGGGCACTTACATTTCCAAATCCTAACTGACCTTGACAATCCTGCCGCCGGCAAGGCTAGTGGTCTGAGGGCCTGCGGATCCAGGCTTTTTTACACTCAAGGACACATCCTTCTCTCTGTAACAGCTGCTCTCCCGCACAGATTTTCCTTCTTCACTCTAAGCCCCCAGAGGATCTCAGATCATTTGATCCCGCTGACCATCCCCTCATCCCCAGATGGCTCCCCTGTCTTAGCAGCCTGAGAGCCCACTGCCACCATCCCTTCTCACACCCATTCTGGAGCAAGTTTCGGCTCGCTTCCTCCCCCACTCCAGCACTAGCCCTAAAATGCCCCCTTCTGGAGATTGCTGGCACCAAATCTCACTTCATGCAAGGCCATGCAAATACCCTCCACTGTCGGCCCCTGCCCTCCCAGTCAGAGCAGATGCTGTCCTGACAGACACCCACTCTAAATCTACCAGGAAGGGCAGGCGGGTCACAGGTCTTCAGACCACATGGTTCTCTGCCCGCTGGAAGGGCTGAAAAACTCAGCCCACGCAGCAGTGAATTATGTTAAAATTAGCAGAGATCACCCAGGAAAGACATGAAAATCTGGCAGTCTTCTTTTCTTGCCTTACACGGGCCATGAGAAAATATTCCAATCTCAACTCTACAAACCCAGAGGGGACAAACCCCCCAAAGAGACCTTTTAAACATGACCTTTAAGGTCTTTAATAATAGAGACAAGGATACCCAAATCCGAAAACAAAGACAAGATCAAGGCAAGGCTAAAGCCCAGAGCTCCTAGCCACTGTTCTCATGAACCCCAAACAAAGTGCCTGTTCTCCAACCAAGGGTATGTCAGGGGCTAAGCCTCCTCCAGGCCCATGGTTAAAATGCAACAAGAGAGGACGCTGGACCAAGTCCTTCTTAAACCTGAGACCCCCGCCTCGGCCCTGCCCAAGGTGTGGAAGGGAAGATCACTGGAAATCGGACTGTAGTCTGGCCGCTCCAGGTCGGACCTCAGCAAGGCCTCCCTCTGGATCTCGTTTGGAGCTCCCAAACCTCCTGGGACTGGCCACCAAAGACTGAAGCTGCCCAGGCCCCGACAAGACCCCACAGACTTACATCACCAGGTCAGAGCCTCAGGTAATGATTATGGTGGCATGTAAGCCAATCTTCTTTTTAATTAACACTGGATCCACTGCCCTCTCCGAATTCCCTGGAACCCTTGTCCCCTCCTCAGTCTCTATTATGGGACTGACAAATTAGTCTCACAGTCATTAGCAACCTCACCTCTACACTGCATCTTACTAAATAACCCCTTATCCACTCTTCTAGCCTCACCAAAACGGTACAGACATCCCCTCATAAAGCCCAGCTGTCGCAAACAACATTCACCTACTTCAGTTTCACTATCACCCCGCAAAGCCATGCCATTCCTTAGACTGTAAAAGCCTTATCCATGCCTGTCTCCTCTAAACAAGAAATACTATCCTTTCTCAGGTTTGCTAGGTACTCTCGCCTCTGAGTTCCCAATTTCAGTTTTCTTAAAAAGCTCCTCTATAATGTAATATGGCAAAAGGACTCCTCAGTGAGCCATTAGATCCCAGGGCCAGCATTCTCACCTTTTTAATGCTCTGAAAAATTATCTGACCTCAGAGCCTTCTCTCACCCACACCCCTTCCCAAAGAACAACTTTCTTTACTGCAAAACTACAAATGGTTACTTAGCAGTCCAGCTACTAGCAGAAGCTGAACTTACTATCACCTAAACCTTCGCATGTTATCACTAAGGAAAAATATGGCAGTTTTTAATCCAAGTGGCTAAAGGCTTGGGAACAGACTGCTAGGCCTGCTCATCCTCCTCTCGCCTTTTCTCCAGCCTCATATGCCTATACATAATTTCCCAAAGTCTTTGGCAACTTAGAGCTTTAAAACATTACTATATTAAATGATAAACATCTAAATATTTCAACAAGTTTTAAGTTTACTGAATTTAAGCTTTTATTATTATTTTATCAAGTAAATTTAACTGTTAATATAACTTGTGCTTTGTTAAAGATATGTTTTTTAAAAGTGAGAATGTTCATCAATGTCAATCTAAGAAATGTTGGCTGTTTACTTTTTAATCATCATTGAAAAATTAAGGTTTAACTATTGCAAATGACACAGGCCAGTAAGCCAGAACAAGCAGAAAAACTGAAATAATAAAACAGCAGTCTGCAGTCATCTAGTAAATTTTATCTTCCCTAACTCAGGGACACTTACAAATAAATAATTTAAGACTAAACCTCATTTTAATATGATAGACTACAACTCTCCAAACTAATGTCTTACCTTCCACCAGATCATTTGTCATCACTGTTATTGTTCAAACTTTTACCCCAGTCTGAACCTTTCAGACAGACTTACCATTGAGATGTAAATCACGAAATAAGATGCCTACAAAGAAAGTGGAACTCTTTAATTACTACATGAATAGAAATACAGTGTTCTATTTCTAGATTATTATTTTATTTACTCTCAATCAATTCTTTTGATTGATTAGTACCGCTTCCATTTCAGAAAGGTGTCATTCTCTGTCAGGGAAACTTTCCTGAATCTTCTTTGTATGCTCACAGAAAATATCAGGCATATCACCTCTACTTCTTTATTCATTCCTCCCTCTCTCACAATGCTTACCTTCTTGTACTTAACATTTTCTTTGCAAAACTCTGTTTTTCAGTGGGTTGCAATCTCCTTGAGGGCAGAAATCCTTAGAGTACTAATGCTTAGAACAATGTCATTCCAAAACAAGAAATTTAGAAAGCATTACCCCAACTAGACTACCCTGTGGTTGCCAGGAAAACCTATTTCACTTACTGCCTCCTTAAAAATAAGTCTTTTGTCTCACATTCTTTTTTTCTAGAGTGTTCTATTAACAATTTTTATTTGTGTTTAAAGGGGAGAGGGAAATACACTGTAACTTATATAGAAATACAGCAGTTATTTGACTGAAAACAGACAGGGACCTAGACAAAGAGTCAAGAGGAGTGAAAAATACCTGTAAGAAATAAAATAAGTTTTTTCTGTTACTATATTCCAGTTATTTTGAGTTCTTAGTACAGATACATGAAAACTGGTAGTTGCTAATGGCTATGAAAAGATCCAGAAAATAGACACTGTGGTTGACATGAAGGCAGGGTTTTCAAAGAGTCTTCAATTTTAGAAGGAAGGTAATTTTTGTACTTAGAAAAACAAATTTATCTTAAAAATAATTTGCATGTGCTGGTTGGTGTGGCTCAGTGGTTGAGCATTGACCTATGAACCAGGAGGTCGGGATTTGATTCCTGGTCAGTGCACATGCCTGGGTTGCAGGCTCAGTCCCCAGTGTGGGGTGTATAGGAGGCAGCCAATCAATAATTTTCTTTTATTATTAATGTTTCTCCCTTCCTTACTCTCTGAAATAAATTATATATATATATAATATAATTTATAATATAATATATATATTATATATAATATAATATATATATATATATTTTCCATATGTGGTGAAATACATTATAAAATTAAAGGTGGTGGACTGGTCCTTGCCCCATTCTCTCGCATGGATAAGAACACACTTAATTCTTATTCTATCACTACCTCATCCTACTGTTCCCTATCCAGTCCGATCTTCCCCATTCTTACTCTGCAGTAGTTCTCACCTACCAGCATCACTTTTACCTATGAGCTAATTGAAATTGATTGAATCAGAGGCATGGCTACCACGAGATAAACATCTGATTTCTCTGAAGTTACAGTGTATTCCCCTCTCCCATTTAAACACAAATAAAAATTGTTAATAGAACACTCTAGAAAAAAAGAATGTGAGACAAAAGACTTATTTTTAAGGAGGCAGTAAGTGAAATAGGTTTTCCTGGCAACCACAGTCCAGTTGGGGTAATGCTTTCTAAATTTCTTGTTTTGGAATGACATTGTTCTAAGCATTAGTACTCTAAGGATTTCTGCCCTCAAGGAGATTGCAACCCACTGAAAAACAGAGTTTTGCAAAGAAAATGTTAAGTACAAGAAGGTAAGCATTGTGAGAGAGGGAGGAATGAATAAAGAAGTAGAGGTGATATGCCTGATATTTTCTGTGAGCATACAAAGAAGATTCAGGAAAGTTTCCCTGACAGAGAATGACACCTTTCTGAAATGGAAGCGGTACTAATCAATCAAAAGAATTGATTGAGAATAAATAAAATAATAATCTAGGCAGAAGTAATAGAATAATCAGAGAACATATTTGAGAGAAAAAATTCTGGAGTTGAGGAGGTATTGGTGTAATTAATCTAAGCAAGATAACATTGAAGATCAGAATTAGGACTTTCTTACTTTAGATAGAGAAACATATTGGATTGGAGAGATATTTTGGAAGTAAAATTATAAAGCCTTAGGAATTTATTGATATAAATAGTAAGAAATAGGTATCCAGGAAGAATTGTATATCTTATAAAACAGTGTGCATGGTAGTGCCAACAAGTGATATGAGATTCAGGATATATAATTCAGGGGGTTAAGATTCAGTGAATTGTTGAACAGGAAGTATCTGAGGAACATCCAGAAATATATGTCCATCATTCAGTTTTATACAAAATATGAAACTCAGATATCAGATTAATGTTAGGTATATAGATATGGATGTTACTACATATGGTCTTGATTAAAAATGTGACAGAAATAAGATCACACAGAAAATAAAAGTAGACTAAAAAGCAAAAAAACCTCAGTGAGTATAAATTAGGATCATGGGCATCAGGAATATCTAATGGGAGTGAAGAAAGAATTTCACAAGGAGAACCAAGAATAAAAGATCAAAGAGGTTGGAAGAAGAACCAGGAAAATGTCATATCAAAGCAGAAAAAGGAGTAATTTTCTAGAAGTAAGAAAAGATCAATACTGCACAATGTATGGACTGAAAAGTGTCCAAGAAATTTTTTTATGAAGACTGAAAACTGTCCAGTGAATATGAAGATATGAAGATTAATCATGTCTGTTGCCAGAAAAGTTTCAATAAAATGATTGGAGAGTGTTGAGAATGAATTGGATGGGAAGAAAATGAATAATTTTTGCTAAAACATGGCCAAGACCATTGGCTAGAGTGCATGGATAGATTGTCCCATGAAATAATATAAATTTGGTAGGAAACTTTGCTTGAGTCCATAAACTCAAGTTTGTATTGTTCACTTCCATTTTATTTTATGAACTATGTATTTTCACAATAAAATTTAACTACTGTCAAATTTACGAATTTGACTATGAAATTATATAACATTCTTTCAAAATTATCTATTGTGTAATCTCTATTAGAATCAGCTCATTCATAATAATATAAGTGTGGAGTGCTTACCTTTGGAAGAGTAACTTAAATTTGTGACTGTCTACTTTTATTTTAGCACATTAACTGTCCAAGAAGGACACAATTTCCACAAAGATGTTTATTGTACTATACTAGAGGCCCGGTGCATGAAAGCTGTGCACTTGTGTCCCTCAGCCTGGCCTGTGCCTTCTCACAGTCCTGGGAGCCCTGCGGGGATGTCCGACTGATGGCTTAGTGGGTCTAAGCCATCAGTTGGGCAGCCTTAGCATTGCCATAGTGGCAGGAGAGGCTCCCACCACTGCCACTGTGCTTGCCAGCCATGACCTCTGCTTCTGGTTGAGTGGCGCTCCCTTGTGGGAGTGCACGGACCACTAGGGGAGAGCCCCTGTGTTGAGTGTCTGCACCCTGGTAGTCATCATGCATCATAGTGGCCACTCATTCCATCATTCGGTCATTTGCATATTAGCCTTTTATTACGCAGGAAAAGCTGTAGATGAGGCCCTCTAGAACCATAAGAAATGCAAAAAATTCACTGTTAACTCATTCTTGAATTACCCCCACTTAAAATCAAATGTCCCCCTCTGTGGGGCATATGCTGCACTTTGGGAACCAGTGGGCTTGACACTTTTCCTCGCTGAGCTCCATTTCTGAATACATACACATATACCATGGGAATTGTAATCTCTTCTCCGCCTACCTGAGTTGTCATAAGGAGTTTCTGAGCTAATAAACCTAGAAATGTTTCATCAAGTAAGTTGTGTCTAAACGAGAAGGGATTGTTATTTTTAAGCTCACGGGGAACCTTCACAGGTAGCAGGTGCTGATCAGGGGAGGAGGGCATGATTGTGTTCTGGGATTGTAACCATGGAAGATTTGCAGAGGGTTCCTTCTGCAAGCCTCTGAGGGGCGGGCTCTGGCCAGCAGCCCTGAAGCAGTGGTTGTCCCTGGAGGCACTGCTGGGGGGCGGGGGGAGTTAAGGGGAGAGTAGGGGGACAGCGAGGCCGAAGGGGGAGTAACCTTCAAACCTTCCCTTTTGGCGTCATTCTTGAAATTGTACATGGCTGTTTCACAGCTGTACCTGCTCAGGGCGGGGTTCCAATCTCCTGGAGCAGGGTGGGGGCTGGGCCAGGGCGGAGCCAGGCAGGCTAGGAGGGCGGGTTTAGCCCCACCCACAGGGACATTCAGTGTGCTTCCTCTGTGGAGATGGTGCTGCTGCTGTCCAGGAGAAGGGTCTGACCCTGGGAGGCTGCTCATGCCTGTCTGCACCCAGGTCTGCAGATGTAGGGAGGAGAGGCGTGCCTGGCCCCAGCAGAGGGAGCCGGGCAGCAGCAAGCCGCGGACCCTGGGTCCCTTAGGGGCACAGATGGGTGTCTGTGTGCTATTGTTGTGGGCGTCCCTGGTAGGGGTGGTGGGGGAAGAGATTGGTAGTCAGAGGTGCGTGCTGCAGCTATCCCTGAGGCTGCATCTTCTCCCTGTCCGGTCAGCCTCCCTGTCCCCCAGGAATGTGGGGCTGGAGTAGGGTGTCCGTGCAGGGGGATTGGAAGAGCTCCCGGTGGCCTCTTCCTCTTCCTTCTTTGCAGTCTGGGCTCCTGTCAGGCATCTCCTCAGACCCCCCTGGAACTTGGCTCTGGCTGCCTGCCCCCTGCTGTGCGTGCATAAATTTGCAAGTTGGTTGTTACAGGGACAATGTCAAGGACAAATTAGCATATTACCTCTTTATATGTATAGATGTGCACAAATGTGGAAGATTAAGAATATAGCAATTAAGTTATGGTTTGTATTTTCAAATTTGCTGTTATTAGAAATTTGAAAACTATATTATAAAAGCATATTTTAAATTAATGTAGAAGTAAATTAAAGACATCATTAGTTACATAAATTCCAAAGTAAACAATAAAATAATTAATAATATTGCCTAGCTAATTTGGAATGAAAACAGACAAGAGATAAACTGCACAGAAGACATTTTAAAAATTACATGGAAAGCCTGCTTTTGTTCAGGTCACATTTACAAAAGCAGATAGAAAATTTATAAGAGGAGACCAGAAGTTATTTTTAGAGATTTGGTAAATAAGATCTGAAGAAAACATTGTCGAGTTGCTTTTCTATGTTTTTGTTATTTTTTTAGTTGCATATGGCATGCACATTTCCAACCTATATTTTCTGGGCATAATTTGTGAATTTAACCAAACTGCCCACAGTTTCGCTGGGTTCTTCACGCTATAAAAAAAGAGCCAGTTGTCTGGCCGGCATGGTTGAGTGTTGGTCTATGGGCCAAGAGGTCACAATTGGATTCCTGGTGGGTTGTGGGCTGGCAGCCAATCAAAGGTTCTGTCTTCATCATTGATATTTCTATCTCTCTCTCCCCTTTCCCTTCCTCTCTGAAATCAATAAAAATATATATTTTAAAAAGAACCAAATCTTTTAATTTTTATTTTCTCACATTTTATTTGAGATTATAAATGTTATTTTATAAGAAAACCTCGCAGTCTTAAAAATGAAGCTATGGTGTGATAGCCATTTTGAAGGTTCTCCAGTATCTGGTTCTCCTGCTCTTCTGTGCACAGAAAAGAAAGCTCTTCTCAGTCCCCTAGCAGATGAACAAAGCCTATGACTAATTCTGGACTGGAAAATGAGTGTGGATCTGAGGTTTGCCACTTCTTGGCTGAGGCAGTGAAGAATCATAAATAATTTTCCAGTCTCTTTGCCTGCGGTGGCAATTGTGGAGGAGACAAGTTATTGACATAACAAATCCAAAAGGTAGAAACATTCTGCTTCACTGCAATGCCACATGGGGACTGCTGTCCTGAAGTTATTCATAACTGTGGCCAGCTTAGGGTGAAGAAAAAAGCAGTAGAGGCATTGAGCCACTTAGATTTGGAGCTTGTCACTGCAGTGTAGCTTACCCCCTCCTGACCATATGGCATTCAGAATGTTTTTGCTTTATTTCAATTTAGAGCAAAACCTGTCACCTAATTACCTTTTCCCTTAGGTGAGTGTCAATCAATTAGAGTTGACAAAAATGGTGAGGAGGAGAAAAATCAGTGGGTAGAGCCAAATGAGATTTAGTAAAATTCCAATACTACGTAATGGACTACAAATACCCATCACATTTTTTTTTTAACATTCACAGTAAACTTAAATATATTTTTCCTCCTTGCCCCTTTCAACTCAGTGAAGAAATAACTTGCCATCATTGTTAGAGAAAATTACTTACCCAGGCCTAATGAGGCAGCTGCCTGACATTTTAGCTCTCTCATTGATTTTATTCTTTTGTTCACATTGTCAAAAAATAGTATAAAACACCACTTTCCTTTCTACTTGCAAATTTTTACTCTATGTTTTTTGGTGTACTTGAAGATATGTATTGTTACCACAGTCTTCCTCTTCCTACATCTTTCCCTGAATGTTGCATCTGGGTATCTACCAAGTATGCTAATTCTCATATTCCTTCAGTTGCTTGTAATTGCAGAATGAATCAAGGAAAAGTATAACCTTTGTGCATTGAATGATTCTACTACCCATGGCTTAAAAACTAACCACCATTTCCTGGAGGCTCATAATAATCTCAGACTGTAAGACTTTATTTTCTAGGTTGTCTTGAGATATACTGTGCATATGCATGTATATATGCACACATGCAAGTGCTTCTATATATAGTCATGGGTCTGACAGTGATTGAAAAAACCTACACATTTTCTGTAAGATTTCGGGGATCCAACAATCTAGAATTCTATGACATGAAAGGGTGAAATATTATTTTGTAAAGGTACTGACAAGTGCTAACAAAATAAGATGAGAAATGTATCTACAAAGAAAAAAGCAGTCTGACAATCCTGTCATAATATGGTCTTTTCCCCCTTGGAGAGTTTTGAGTAGGGAAACAAATGCCAATACTGGAGGGTGAGATAGAGGATATGATATATTCTTGTATAGAATGATTCCTTAGGATACTTAATTTTACCTATTTTTTTAAAATGATTGCTAACCAAATTGTAATTTCAGTTCCAAAAAAGTATACTTGGGCATATTGGCATCATCTCTGTGTTAACTCAGGTAGCAAAACATTTTTTACCATTCCAAGAATTTTTAGCATTATATTTTTGGCTCTCCCTAAAGGAGTGCAGCCCAGCAATCTGCTCTTCCAGTACTGCTACTTTTCCTTGAGTCTATTATTGCAGATCTCATTAGTAGGTGCTTGGAATGTTGTCTGCATGCTGGTGACCATGAGCATGCTTAGATCTTAATATGCTATTTATCTTGTCCCCATTTCTATATAGACAGTTTTGCCTAATGGATTGGGCCCCATCTGCTTTCCACCATTTTGTATTTACTATTCACCCATTAGTAGATATTATGGTAAACATTCCTTCACTCAGGGAGAGAGTTGTAGGTGTGCCAACCCCCATCATGGTCTCCTTGTTTTATGAAGCATGTTAGGACCAGATGGCATTCTAAATAGAGTCTTTAAAACAGCTTTTCAGCATATTGTGTTCCAAGGTGTATTTTCTCTTCTCCTGGTGAATAGGTGATTTCAGGTGGGGGCATTTGTGAGTTCCACACTCTTTATTTTCTTCTTTCTCTAGATCCTGAGACATTTTCATGAAGGAAAAGAAATGGAAAGTATCTATACTCCAAACTTTAAGGTTTAATGGGTCAAAATAGTTATGTTCAAAATGCTTTTATAAAATACAATCTCTTTTTATTTTTATAGTAACTCTTATGATATGGTGGAAAAACTGTCTCTATTTAAAATTCTCAGGAAACTGAGAATCAGAAAATTAAACTTTTTTATTTCTATCACAAAGGAAGCTCACGACAGAGCCAATGTTCACTATTTAATTTATTAGTGACTACTATATCAGACCCAAATTAGCACTACTTGCCGAGAAAAGGTAGAACAAAGAGGGAAAATATGTTAATCCATTTATTTCTGTTCAGTTCAATCTCATTTTTTTCTGAACCAAAAGAAAGATGCATGTAAGAATCTATAATTTGATGAGGATCAATAATGAATGACATGGATATCAGTTCCCAAAACTTGACAAAGATCAGGAAAGGAAAAATACATGAAAAAAAGTCCTGCCACAACTATCTATAGCTTGTACTAAATATTCAACTGGAAATTCATTTACTCAATTATTTTCTTGAATTGGTTGGTTCTATTTTCAAATAAAGTATAAATATTATTTAAGTATTAAATCATTTGATCAAGATCTAATTGATACACTTGGTAGATGTTGACCTTTTGTTTGGTAGATATTAGTTCCCTCTCCTAGACTATTTTATGCTTCCAATTTTATTTTGATCTTTATATTTCTTTTTTAAAATATATATATATATATTTATTGATTTTTTATAGAGCAGAAGGGAGAGGGATAGAAAGTCAGAAACATCGATGAGAGACATCGATCAGCTGCCTCTTGCACGCCCCCTACTGGGGATGTGCCCGCAGCCAAGGTACATGCCCTTCCCGGAATCGAACCCGGGACCCTTCAGTCCGCAGTCCGACGCTCTATCCACTGAGCCAAACCGGTCTCGGCTGATCTTTATATTTCTTATATTTCTTCTCATGATCACAGATAATTAAAAGGCTTATCCAGTACCTATAAGGCCTATAAATTATATTTCTGTTTTCATTGGATTTGATTTAATTAAATGATTGAAACTATTTCTTATTCCAATTTACTGTCAGGGAGAAAAATATGTGTAATTAAAACCCTAAATAAAATAAAAAATTACAATGATATGTTTTCACAATGTTAGCCTTAATTAACAAGAATGTAGTAAAATCTCAAACAGGGGTAATAATTATATAATAGATATTTAAAATTGCATTGGAATATTCATAAAAATACATAAGAAGATGATTTTAAGAATAAATGAAAATAAAAACTAAAGAGAAAATAAACAAATGAGACCACTTCTAGAAAAGTCTTAGGAACATTTTATTCATATATCTTATATTGTCATCATATACTGTTTAACATAAAATGATACATGGCTTAAAATGTTGCAATTCAAGTAACATGTAAAAAGTTTCTTAAAGTTAAATGAGAAAACACTATTGAAAAAGAGTTTTGTATTTTTTAAATTTAAAATAGAGGAGTTATTTTGAAGGGTCTAAATTAAGCCATATCCAGAGAAAGTTATCTAAAATATAGGTTTGCCTTCATCATTTCTCCATCTTTAAAGTTTATTTTTTCTCCTTTATTTTATTTTTAGTATCTTTAAAAAAAATTTTTTTATTGATTAAGATATTACATATGTGTCCTTATCCCTCTATTAACCCTCCCAAAACTCCCCCCACTTATTCCCTAACCCCCTGGTGTTCATGTCCATTGGTTAGGCTTATATTCATGCATACAAGTTCTTTGGTTGATCTCTCATCCTTCTCCCAACCCTCCCGTACCTTCCCTCTGGGGTCCAGCAGTCTGGTTGATGCTGCTCTGCCTCTGGATCTGTCCCTGTTCATCAGTTTATGTTCATTATATCCCACAAATGAGTGAGATCATGTGGTATTTATCTTTCTCTGACTGGCTTATTTCACTTAGCATAATGCTTTCCAGTTTCATCCATGCTGTTGCAAATGGTAGGAACGCCTTTCTTACTGCAGTGTAGTATTCCATTGTGTAGATATACCACAGTTTTTTTAATCCACTCATCTACTTATGGGCACTTAGGCTGTTTCTAAATCTTAGCTATGGTGAATTGTGCTGCTATGAACATATGGGTGCATAAATCCTTTCTGATTTGTGTTTCTAGTTTCTTGGAATACATTCCTAAAAGTGGGATCACTGGGTCAAATGGGAGTTCCACTTTTAGTTTTATGAGGAAACTACTGTTCTTCACAGTAGCTGCACCAGTCTGCATTCATACCAACAGTGCAAAAGAGTTCCTTTTTCTCCACAACCTCAACAACACTTGTCGTTTGTGGATTTGTTGATGATTGCCATTCTGACAGGTGTGAGATGAGATGGCATTGTTGTTTTAATTTGCATCTCTTGGATAATTAGTGACTTTGAGCATATTTTCATATGTCTTTTAGCCTTCTTTCTGTCCTCCTTCAAAAAGTGTCTATTTAAGTCCGTTGCCCATGTTTTGATTGGATGTTTATCTTCCTTTTGTTAAATTGTATACGTTTCTGTAAATGTTGGAGATTAAACCCTTATCAGTGATGGCATTGGCAAATATGCAAATGGGACTACATCAAAATAAAAAGCTTTTGCACAGCAAAAGAAACTATCAACAAAACAACAAGAAAGCCCGCTGCATGGGAGAACATATCACCTTCATTTTGAAAGCTTACCAAACTACAAAACCAGAACAGCTAATTCCCTCAGATCCCTATTAGGTGTCACACTGCCAAGAATAAGACAGGATAACCAGCAGTGAGTGACTCTATTCTTCAATCCTATATTTCCTTTTCATGAAAAATTAACTATTTTTGTTATCATTTGTTTGTTGTTAAGTCAGAAAGCTACATTTTAAATCCACTAATAAAGGACATAGCTGGTGTTAAAATTTAATAATATGTACTTTCATGGGGCAAAATCTTATCTAAGACTCATTAATTTGTAATAGCACAGTTGCAACAAGGTTGTATAGTACAGTATTTTGCCACTTACTCTTTACCCTCAAATTACATTTTTCTTTGTTCATACATATTTTTCCATAATAATCTTAAATAAGGGTTATCCTACAATGACTGGGGGGCAAAAGAGCGAACTGCAATCCCTTCTACAATGGATTGATATAATTTACTTAAGACAAATACATAATTTTGGTTTTAGTGCAATGGATTCATAACCTTAATTAACAAAAGTTTATTCTGGTCTTGCAGCATTCTAGTCATTGTGTAGCTCACAGTAGAGGAAGCTTAATAATAATAACAAAGGAATCCCCACAATTTATTTATCTTATATTTTACTAGAGGCCTGGTGCACAAAATTTGTGCATGGGTGGGGTCCCTCTGCCTGACAAGCAACTGGAGCCAATCAGGGCCATCTTGCAGTCCCAATTTGGGGCTGATCTGAGTCAATTGGGATTGGTGGCCAGGGAGGAACCATGGGAGGGATCATGGGAAGGCTCCAGAGTGTGTCTGGCCCCGTCTCACCCAGTCCCAATTGGCTGGACCCCAGCAGCAAGCTAACCTACCTGTTGGAGCATCTGCCTCTGGTGGTCAGTGCAAGTCATAGCAACTGGTCGGTCAATTGCTTGGTTGGACACTTAGCATATTAGGTTTTTTTTTATATAGATTGTAACTCATGGCTGGGAATGCTTAGCACACACTTACCCTTCAGCCCCTGGTCTTGGAGATCATATGTCCTTCCAAGGCTCTGCTCACCCTCTTCAGCTGCCACACGAAGTAAATTGCATCATGTGCCAGGAAACCGTTTGCAGGCTCCATGGGTATGTCTTTACTTCACTGCAGTTCTGATTACCCCAACATGAGAGACACCCTTATTATAAGATAATACCATTGTGGTAAGACCCTGTTCAGCCTACTGTAGCAGTTTTAAATAGGCCATCAGTCACCCTAGATGATTTGGCTCAGTGGATAGAGCCACAGCCTGTGGACTGAAGAGTCCTGAGTTCGATTCCAGTCAAGGGCACATTCCTGGGTTGTGAGCTCAATCCCCAGTAGGGAGTGTGCAGGAGATAGCAGATTGATTCTCTCTTGTTATTGATGTTTCTATCTCTCTCCCCCTCTGCTTTCCTCTCTGAAATCAATAAAACATATAACAAAAATAAAAATAAATAGGCCATGAATCAAAAGTTGCTGCTCTCCTTCCATCCAGTCCTATCACACCCTCTTTTGTCTTTACCCCACCCACTCTACACACACTCTGCTAGGGTCTGTAAAATGGGGTTAGGATTTCTGTTTCAACCAAGGGCAATGGTTTTGCATGGCCCTCCTTCCCCATCCAACTCTATCCCCAGTTCTGTGAGGTCTCTCCTTCCCTCCCCTCCATCTAAGTTGGTGGGCCCTGCTCTGCCCCCTCTTCCTGTGACCTCCTGTCTGCAGTCTCCCTCCCTCCCCTTTCTCTTCTGGGAGTGGAGTTCCTCAAAGGCTGTGTGTGTGTGGGGGGGGGGGGGAGGCAGAGGAGCAGGGCTCTGCAGGGGGGTTTGGAAGGGGGGGAGCCCAAGGAGGGCCTTGGAAAAGAGCCAGGGTGAAGGGTCATGGAGAGGAGGGGGGAGGGACGTGGAGCCTGTCCCATGAGAGAGGCGCTGAGCTCCTCCGCTGCCCCCACCCAGCAGCTTTTCTAGGGCCCTGCACAGCTGTCAAACTCCACCCCTCACTGCCTCCAGCTTCTTTTCAAGTTTTAGGCTCAGTTTCTCCAACTCAGCCCCGTCCTCCTCTCTGCTGTGTCCCCGAAGCCCGAGGCCAACCCCTTGGCCTCAGGCAGGCGCACCTGGCCTGTCCCCCCATAATGGTGATACCCACTCTTTTGGAGTACTTGGTGAAACTTAACAAATAAAAAGAAGCAGCTTTGACTATTATAAATTGCGCACTGAGAATGCCACAGGCTGCAGAGGCTGCGCAGTACACTGCTCTTGGATCATGTGTAGCAGCGCTTCTGGCTCCTGCCCCTGCCTGCCTCCTCCCGGGCTTGGGCCAAACCCAGGGAGTTTCCTCAAGACTCTGACCTCACACCTCACCCTCCAGTCCAGCTCACCAGTGCCAGCAGCAAGCTAACCTATTGGTTGGAGCATCTGCCCCCTGGTGATCAGTGTGCATCATAGCGACTGGTAGAGTGGTCAAACTCCCAGCAGAACTCCAGTTGAGAAGACAATTTGCATATTAGTTTTTTATTATATAGGATAGATTAGAAGTATACTTGTTAGGTATCAGCAAATTCATTAACTTCTAATCTGGCAGGTGGTCTTCCATGCAGCATTTGAAATTTGTGGTCCTGCCAGCCCCAGCCCCCATTTCTTTGGGGTCCTCTGCATATAGCCAGGCAAGTAGAAAAAATGGAACTTAGAAACCTGCATTAGCTGTATATGTCCTACCGTGAAAGTGATGGACATTATTTTCGTCATTATTCATTTGGCAAAATAGCTGCATGCCAAGGATGCTGGGAAATGAGAAAACAACTCCCACTGACAAGTTACCTTAGAAAAACAGCAAACCATCAACACACATCAATATAGTGGCAAAGGTTGGATTTGATTATTTGAAGCATATTGAAAATAAATTATGGTATAATTTTATCAAAATATTAATGTGGTAATCTTGAGATGTGAAATTTATGTATGCTCCAAAATTGTTAATGTTTTCTTCTTCCATATTCCTCATCAGAATATGTATTTGTAAAGATTTTTAGGGTTCTAAGCAATAAAAATAATCTGAAACTAGCTTCAAAACAAGAAGGATTTACGTTGAAAATTTAGGAATGTGTCTCCAGTTCCAGAGCAGAAACATAGCATGTAGAAAAGGCACTAAGGCTGGGTTCAGGTAAACTGTGATGGCTTTAATGATCCCTTGTCTCTAATGCTTTTAGTATATCTTTATCATCTTGTCATTCTGAAGACCACCTCTCAACCTCGCAGTCCAAAGACTGTTGGCTGCTTATTCTGTAGTTCTCAGGTTTGTACTCCCTCCATTTTGGAGCACCAGCTAAATTGAGCTCTCATGATCTCAATTCAGAATTCTAGAAGAAAGCACCTGATTGGTCCCACTTCAACTAGCTTTTGACCTTAAACTAATACATTGTAGGAAGACATAATATAAATCTAAGCTGAGTTATTTACATCTAAATGTACCTGGGTGATCTCTGTCTTATAGGATAAAGCTTAAGTAAGCAACTAAATAGCTTGCAACTGTCAGATATAAACACTAGATTAATGTTTGAATTAGAGTATGCACAGACAAGAGAGCAAAAAGATGGAAATGAGATAAGTGGGTGTGAAGTGGTTGTAGGGACTTGGCATGCCACACTAAGTGAAGGCACTGATGGCATGATTAGAATGATGATTTGGGAAGATCATCCTGAAGGCATGCAGAGTTGATTTGGAATGGGAAAGTATTGTGAAATTCCTCTCAGTGGTTGGCCTGGTTGCAGTTGTTGAGGGAGAACTGTGACTATTTCAAACATAATAATCAGAATATGATGACTGAATGCAGTTTTCCCTTTATGTATACAATATACCTTTTAATCAAAATTTAAATAACAGTTTATAGTCATCTTTAGACGTTTACTTAGCCACATTATATTAATTACAAGACTTCAAAATTACACCTACAATGGACAGTACTTACTATATATTTGCTGATCATTTCTGTGCAGAAAGTATTTTATGTAACATATTTCACAACACAAGATGTTATCTGTTAAATTGATACTTCTTTACCTAAACTTTCCTTAGCTTACTTTTTGACATTTCTAGGACATTCAGGACTAATCTTACACTTTTGCATTTAAAATCTAGGAACCATAGGCATATGTAAATAAGTAATATCATTACTTCTTAAAAAGTCAAAATATATAAAATGCATAGACATTTCTGATATTTTGTTGAGCTAGAGTATTGTTTTTTTCCCCCCAATGGGAATAATGAAACTACAACAGAGATAACATTTCCAAATTATTTAACCTACATGCTTTTAATTCTCCTACAAATTATATTTCTCTTAAGCTATTCTATCATTAAGGCTAAACCTTCATAAAATTCCTCACTTCAGGGAAGGAGAGGACAAAAGGTGCTTAGGCAAAAAGAGTCATAGACCAGCCCTTGGTCTTAAACCTCACCCCTTTAAACCTATGGCTCTTTTATATACTAAGATTAGAACTGGTTGACTCTTCACGTTTAGTTCATGCATATATTATGTAGGAGAGATGAAGTAAGGGAAGCCATATGATCAGAGAAAGTTGAAGGACACTATGGCCTCCCATCTAGAAGGGAGAGCCTTTAAAATTAAATACAGAGAAAAGGAAAGGGCAAGTGACAAGACATGATGTGAGCACATAGGGGAGAAAGAGATTAATCTACTCTCCCATCACAAGGATGAAATGTCGGAAAGAAAGAGAAAAAAGAAATAGAAACTGAAGAAAAAGTTACAAGCAAAGAATCTTTTGTTCTCTTTTCTGATTTGAACTTTGAGAAGAGACAGACTGGGCAGTGGTGAGCAATACACCATTTTGGGAAAACTTTAGATGTATAGGCTTGAGTATGGACTTGTTTACGTAGAGAAGAGGGCAAGGGAAAGGACCACCGAGTTTCCTTTAGGGACTGTGTGGGAATCGGTCAGTACATCTATTGTGCCCTCAATAGGAAATGTGAAAGGAAACAGTGACAAAAACCATGTATCTGCCTTAGGGTGACTGTAGTGATGCATATGGTGAACACAGCAAAGACACGGAGGTGGTGGCCTAAGCCTGGGAAGAGGTGAAGGACATAGGTGAGACCTAGAGATGTTATGAAGTTCCTGTTACAGTTCAGGGAGTAATGCTGCAGGGTTCTCTGCAGCCCATGGTGCCCACCAGGGTCCTGATAACCAGATGGAGCTCAGCCAAGGCATCTGGGGCCACAGTAGCTGTAATATTCTGAGTCACTCTGGTCCTCCAGACAAGGAGTCTGGGGCTGACCATGGAAATAAGGGACCTTAGAAGAGGCCCAGATCCTCATGGGTTGTTGTAAGATTTAATGGTGTTTTTAGTTACAGTAGAATGGAGAGGTTTTAATCTTTAGAATCTTACTTTATGCAATTAGAGACAAAGAACTGGACATTGGAATTTCTGGCCTTTTGATAGAAAAACAGCATTATCTTAGAAATGTTTAGACTCATACAAAATTATTTGGTGGCCTCGAATCAATGTTAATAGAAGCCAGCCTTAGGACATATTACCAGAAAAACAAAATTAGAAGGAATCGATAAGGACTTGGGAAGCTCTTTACCTGGACTTAAAATAGAGACTTTTAAAAAATAACTGAAAGAAGAGACACTTAAATCATTAGAACAAGTTGTGCTAATGGCAAATGTAAGAAGAATCATTCATGCTTTAAATATGCATCAAATCACTTCCAATTTTAAGTAGCTGCAACCAAAACAGTCTTTACAACAGAAGAATAAAGAACATCTTCAAACAGTGCTAAAACATACTTCGGATGAAAATTCTGATCTTCAGAGAAGGAGAGAACACCATTACAAGAAGCAGGAAGGTGGAAAAGAAGAGTGAGTGAACTGAAAGTTGTATGCAACAAGCTCTGAAAGACAAAGCTAGGTTGCAGAACATGTGCTGTTCTTGGAGAAGACATCATGAATGCTGAAAACATGGCATGCAATATAACCAATGCATTAAAACATGGACACTTAGAGGATGTTTTGAAGAGAACAATGAATGAGGCTGAGTAAAATAGTATAGTACCGTGAATAATGTCCCCCAGTCCCTCCAAAGATGTCTATATCAAAAATCCCTGGAACCTATGGATATGTTACCTTGCATGACAAAGGGGACTTTGAAGATGATGAAATTAAGGAACTATAGACAGGGATATTATCCTGGATCATCTAGGTGGGATCAATGTAGTCACAAGAGGGGAGTGTTGGAATCAGAGAAGAAAATGTGACAATCAAAGCAGAGGTTAATGAGGCTACAAGTCAAGGGATGTGGGCAGCCTCTAAAACCTGGGAAAAATAAATTAATTCTCATGTAGGGCCTCCAGAAAGAACAAAGTTCTGCTTGTAGATATGTTAATTTTAGCCTGAAATGCTTTTGGACATCTGATGTCTAGAACTGGGAGATAGTAAATTTGTGTTGTTTTAAGCCCCTAAATTTGTGGTAGTTTGTTATAGCAGCAATGGGAAATAAATACATTTGCTTAAAAACTCTTTTAAAATAAAAACAAATGTACACTAAATTAACTGAAAGATAGCATAGTCAATATACTTTGAGGTAATATTAAATTCTGCAAAGTGAGAAAACTGCTGCAGCTAGAAAAATCAAAAAAGAAAGTGAGAGGCAAAAGTTTTAGAAAAGCACTCAGTTCTTTCAGAACTGCATTGAGAAAAAAAATAAATTTTCACCCAAAATTCAATTTGGAGGAAATTTACCATGAAAAGATGAGAACATTTTCAAAGAAACTGAATAAATCAGCCAAACTTGTGAAGAAGTGGACACCTATAAAATACAAGTTGTCATTTCCTAGAAAAATTGTCAATGCCAGCTTGTTTCCTGCGAGAGATATGCTCACAAGAACAATTGAGAGTGCTGATGTTAAGCGAAACCTTGATAATTCAATAATAAAAAAAACAAATTTAAGACAAACTTTAATTGAAGAAAAATTCAAATGTGAAGATTTCAACATGTATTCATATGTCCCACTTATATCCCAGAGTTCCCAGTGTAACCATTGGCAGAAAGGCCTGAAGAGATCACCAGAAACTCCTGGATAAGCTGATTCCAGAGGAAGGAAAAAATCAGGCTGTGATGGCTGGGCCAACCATGGTTTAGCACCAGTATGAACCAGATGTCACCCAATGAGACCATGACCCCCAGAGAAGGACCCATCTGTCTGATGCAACTCCATTCTGTGCTCTTTCTGTAGGTCCCATAAGACAGAGCTTGTCCTGATGGTTCTTACACAGAAATATTGTTTGGATCTCCTTTAAACTTAGTTATTTCACCAGAATGGGTTCTGTGTTAACATAATTCTCCAGTCAGAGGTCATATGTCACAGAGGATTCCCTGACAAGAGGATCCCTACCCTTCCCTTATTCTGGAAAACAAGGGCAAACCTCTCCTAGAATCCTCTTGACCAACAGACTTCCCTGGCCCACCATATCCTCCCTGGCAATAGGAAATCATGTTACACCAAGCACTGGATTCAGACTTCTGGCTACATAGTCTCAAAACAGACATGAGTCACTCTCCATATTATCCCTCCTAATGAGTTATTTTTTTCTCCTATTTTCACTTTATTGCTATTAGTAAAGCCATTTGCTCAAATAGAAGATTGATAGAACTATAATTTGTAGGGTTGTTTTTATAACTAGATAATTTTATTCTGAAGCATATGATCTCATTACTTCTATGTAATTGTACTTGGGTTTTGTGTATTTAAAGCATTTTCAACATTTACAAATGCATTAATACAATCCAGATACATATAAAAATGTTTTTTGTCTTCTAATTTAGAACTTTTTCTGTTTTTATTTATTTATTTTTTGCTATTATTGAAGCAATTATACTAGAGTTGAAATGGAAACTTCATAGGAAGTTTATTATAATTTTTGGAGTAGTTTTTTTAAATAAATGTACATTATATAAATGTAAATGTAAATGTTATTAGTTAATTGTTTCTATTTTATTTGACTTTGAGGCAGTTTAAAGAGTATTTTTGTTGTTGCTACTTAGCAAATAGGATGACTTTTTGTTTATTATTTAAAGTACTAATTTTCTCATTTTGTTTTGCTGCTGTAGCTAGGTGATTGTACATTGCTCAAATGGAAGTATAACCAGAATTATCATCTGCAAGACAGTGTTTTTTTAAGACAGTGTTTTATGAATGTAGTTTATTTAATAATGAATTTCATGAGTAAGATGTTTGCTTTTATTCTATTTCTAAATAGCATAGGATAATATTTCATTGCTAATGTTTAACAAGTTTTTGATAATATGCACAGCATTATGTCTTGCATTTGTAGACATACAAGACTTGAAATCTTATGTGTATAAGTACTGAATTTACTCTATTTACAAGGCTAATGTAGGTATTTAGATAAAATTTAGTTTATTGGAAACACTCTCTGACTGCTCCCATTGTGTTTAGAATGAAATGCAAACCCAAACTCTTTGCTATGAACCATAGCTTCAATAAGAGACACTCTTCTCGGTGATGATTTTATGATAAATGTGACACCAAGACTGCTACAGATAGTAAAGAAACAAAAACAACTGTTCCACCCAGAAGAATACAGACAAGGGAAGCATAGAGCAATAGAGTTGGACTATTAGGTTAAGTTAATCCTGAGCCCCACACTTTATATTTTCAGTTATATAAATCATTACATTTCCTTAATATATGAGTCCCTTTGAGTTGAACGTTTTGTTCCTTACAGTCAGTTTCATACTAATTTTTTTATTCTCTCCTAACATCATTTCAAACTAAAGCAACATTAAATGTTATTTGAGATATTTCAATAAGATTGATATTCCTGTAGAGAACATATGTAATACATTTGCTTTCAAATAAAATTATGTATTAAATAGAGGCCCAGTGCATGAGATTTTTTTGCACTGGGTGGGGCTGGGGGGTTCTTAGCCCAGCCTGTTCCCTCTTGCAGTCAAGGACTCTTCAGGGAATGTCTGACTGAGGGCTTAAGCCAGCAGGCAGACATCCCTCTTGTAGTCCAGGGCTCTTGCAGTCCGGGACCCCTTGGTCATTACTGACTGCCTGCAGTAGGCAGGAGAGGCTCTCATCACTGCTGCTGCACTGGCCAGCCATGAGCCCTGCTTCTGGCTGAGCAGCACTTCCCCTGTGCGAGTGCACTGACCACCAGGGGGGAGCTTCTGCATTGAGCATCTGCCCCCTCATGGTCAGTGCATATCATAGCACCTGGTGGTTATGCCATTTGGTTGATTTGTATATTAGGCTTTTACTATATAGAATAACATTTCGTATTCCAGATCTGATAGATGATTTGACCTGTTTACCAGCATCTCCCTTCAGGAATGAAAGTGTTAACCCCCTACCCCCATCCTTTCGGCTAAAAGTGTTCCCAACAACATCCCTCAGGCGGCAGTCCCCAACAGGATTTCCTCATCTGGGAAGAGTTACGTGCTTAAGTTATATCCTCCATCCAAGGACAGCCTGCATCCAATAACTGACTCAGATGAGTCCTGGCCAACTTACTCTAATTCAGGTCAACTCTGAAGGCTCATCTTAGCTTCAGAGCCCCCTATTGGTTTGGCGGAGACTGCATCAGAGGTCAACCTCTCCTCCAACCAATCAGATTGCACTCCCTTTCCTTCCCTTCTCTTCCACAGGTACACCTCCCAACATGGTTTCTACAGCTAAGCTCAGTGCAAAAGTGTTTCCCAGGGAAACTGACTGAAGTACAGGATAATACTCTGTTTCACATAATAAAAAATTATTACCTGGAGAATTAACCCCCTCCCAAATACTGGTGAAGCAGAGTACCATTTGAAAAATCTGAATTCCCACGATGTTGATTAACTTGCAGTTCATTAAAATGAATGAATGATTGCAACTGGGGACTGAAACCATAACTTGGACTTGTGCCCTTACTAGGAATTGATTCGGTGACTCTTTGCTGCACAGGCTGACACTCAACCAACTCAACCTGCCAGGTCTATTGAAATACTTTTAAAAGCAGTAGGGTTTTGATCCTTCTTTCTTAATGCCTTCAATTTTAAACAACTCCAGTGCCATAAGTTAATGATATTTTTTATTGGTACGGTTAGAGGTTCTCTTGGCGAAGATAGTCTTTTGCCTGTCAGTGTGTAGGACTCCATTCATAATCTGTCTCCTGAATGTTATTTTTCTACATTGTGGTTACATTGTCGTTATAAGGTCTCTTTCTCACAATGCCCATCACTGCCTTATGTTTAATCAAAATCTCTGCACTCTATCTTAATTCTAATTTCTTTGCTATTCTTTTTATTTCCACGTTCAACTTTTCTTTTTCTTCTCTGTTCATTCTCCTGGCGCAATTTCTGAGAATGAACCTAAGGTATAATAATATCTTCAGATACTACTCCATGGGACAAAGATCAATATCTTTGAAAACGACTAATAACAGAGAGAATTTCTTCTGGAAAATCCAACCCAGAGAAAGCAAGCCCAGCCCTAATGTGCTTGTCTTACAATTTTATCTCTTTAGTAAAGAGATTGGGCTCATGCTTGACTCTCCATTTGCCAGGATATTGGTAACTTGCTCCTCCTGTCATTTGCATTTTCCAGCATTCCAGGCTTTCTTACATAGCAGACTCTTTATACTAAACTTGAAAGACTATAAAGAAAGTTACATTGTTTACAGGAAGGTACTTTTACAACACATGAGGGTGAAAATGTGACAAAGATAAAGTTAATTTCTTGACATTATTTAACAGTAGGTTAATTGTGAATGCAGTATTCTCAGTGTAATCTTTCTAACTCCATTTTCTTTTGTCATAGTCTCAAAGAGCATGATTAGTCTAGGTCCTAAATTACCAGGGTATAATACTGATCACACATTGGCTTACTAAAAAGTTAGATTCTTAATTTGCTCTCTACCCATCATAACTCAAGTCTTTGAAAAGACACAACTTAGAAATGGTCCCTTACCAGACTTAACAGGATGAACAATTACCAATTATATAAATGTCTAATCACTATGAAATTAATCACACCTGAAATTAACATAATATTGTATGTCAACTGCAATTAAAAATGTAAAATTAATTCTTAAATAAATGATCCAAGGACTTAATAACTAACAGCAAAATCATCAGCACCAATTGAGGATTAATATTTGTCTGAAGAGTTGTTAAAATACCTAATAGTCTAAACTAGAATTATTTTTGTCTGGTATTTTGATGCTCTTGGAGATTGCCAGAATAAAGATGATCTTTTGTTTTTTAGATTTGCTTGTGATTCTCAGATAAATTAAAAAACTTTAGCATGTACTAAGCTATAAACAAGTTGCATCAGGTAACATTAACTTGAGATGAAGGAGTGTGGAAATCTGCCCATTTCTATAAGCTAATGTTGGCTTTTAGAGTCCATTTTTACTGAAATATGACTAAAATAATATTTCCTCTAATGAAACCCCATATTTCATGTTTCCTAGAGCATCTTTAATAACATTGGAAATGAAATAAAAGTTCAGAAAAACTTAATAAAATGCACATTTAAAAATTTGTGAGAAGAGTGATAGATTCAATATTTTTTGGAATCTTTACTAAAAAATGAAAGGAATACATAAGGATTGCCAGAGAATACTTCCATCTCTCAGAAACTGAAATGCGGAAGCGCGCATCACATAAGAGCTGACAGGTGAGTGCTAAACTAATGCTTAGAGTTAGCCTTCCTTATTGAAGCAACTGGGGCTTTATCACCATGTAATAATATTCAGGGCCCTGGAGTGGCACCATCAGATGATTACCATGACAATGGGACTGGTATCATAAGGCACTATTAATAACCTCATTACTGCTGAAGGAGCTCTCCCATGAATACTTGACCAGGGAACGACTTGCTATTAATAGAAATATATAATTTCTCTCAAGACAAGTTAATAAATTGTTTTCTAAATAAATTAAAATAACCAAGAATGATTGAAGGTCATTATGGAGAAAAAATGACTTTTCCTACATTGAATTTGATGCATGGTATTGAAACCCAACATGATAAAAACTTTAATATGTGTTGAGTATTTTCACAGCCCTAGTATGATTAATGAAAAACAAACAAACTACAACAGTGACAATGTGTCCTTCGGTGTTTAAAGAAAAGGGGGATTTTAAGGTATCTTAGGGAATTGTGGACTTAATTTTGTGAATGATAAAGCTAAGACAGTTACACATGTTCTCTAAAAAAAATTGATATTAAAACACTGTAGGTTTAGTTACAGTGTTTTAATTACTAGGCATGTCTCTCTTAAAGACATCTTATTAAAATAAGGTCATTTTTTAGTTAAATACAGTCCAGATTTCTTATAGAAAGAAAGAAGGAAAAGAGAGAGTGCAGAGAAAGACCTGTTCTGTGTTTGCTTGGTCTACAAAAAGTACTTTCAGAGTTATTTACCCACTGAAAGTAATGTATCAGCTTGAATCATTGTGATGGCATAGTGTTAAATGTATCAGGTTAACCCCTTTTCCTAGCTCTATTGACATATAACTGGCATATAACCTCATGGAAATTTAAGACACACAACATATTGATTATATATATATATATATATATATATATATATACACACACACACACGTATATGTGTATATATACACACACACATATGTATATGTGTATATGTATATGTGTATACATATATATACACATATACATATACATGCATATATATATATATATATATACACATTCCAATATAATTACCATCTTAGTAGCATTAGCTAACACCTGCTTCATATCATACAATAACATTTCGTTTGTATGGTGAGAAAATTTAAAATTTGTTACTATCTTAGCAACTTTTAAATGTAAAATATATTTAAAACACTGTGAATTAGATTCCCATATCTTCTAGTTTTTCTCTTGACCAACATTTCTCCTTTTTTCTCACTTTCCAGCCCCTGCTAACTACCATTTGGCTCTCTGTGCATTCTTGGTGGAAATGTAAATTGATTCAGCCACATGGAAAACAATATGGAGGTCCTCAAAAATTACAAATTAAACTACATGTGATCCAGCATTCTCACTTCTGGGCATATAACTAAAGAGAAGGAATACCAGTATCAAAGGAAAATTCGCACACTCATGTTTACTGCAGAATTATTAACAAGAGTCAAGACAGAAATAACCTGCCTATGAATGGATGACTGGATAAAGAAGATGTAGCCTCCTATATAATAAAATCCTAATATGCAAATTGACCAAACAGTGGAATGGCTGGTGGAACGACCAGTCTCTATGATGCACACTGATCACCAGGGGGCAGCTCCTGTGTTGAGCATCTGCCCCCAGAGAGGGAGGTGACCTGCAGCAGTGATCAGGGTGCGGGGCTGGCCAGTGGGTGGCACCAGGCTTCCAGCCA
This sequence comes from Antrozous pallidus, assembly GCA_027563665.1. Taxonomy (NCBI): domain Eukaryota; kingdom Metazoa; phylum Chordata; class Mammalia; order Chiroptera; family Vespertilionidae; genus Antrozous; species Antrozous pallidus. The sequence goes on from CM050514.1 coordinate 92,622,798, forward strand.
GAGTGGGTGTCAGCGGGGGCCTCCTGTTAGCCCTGTCCACTGGTTGTCCCACAGATGGCCCCTGATCGCCAGCCAGGCCGAGGGACCCTACCCTATATATTGGGAACAGTCTCTTAGATTTAAAAGTTAAAACCTGGCAAGGCTACTCTAAAACTGAAAAAAACAGTTTTGATATGTATGAACTCTGGCTTGCACATTTTGTGGTTAGCCCTGATTCTGACATTTATAACTGTGTGACAAAGCCTATTTCTTAACTTCTCTCTGCTTCAGTTTTTCCACCCATAAGATATGGAAAATGGTACTACTGCCTCAGAAGGATCATGCTATGTACTACTTTTTATAATTAGATAAAAAACTGTAGCTTCCCATAAACAGCAAGATGCCTTTCACCTGTATGAAAAGTATGGTCACTGGTGCATGCAGCATCCTGGATTGTGAGAGGGATGTCCGATTGCCAGTTTAGGCCCAACATTCCCTGAGAGGTCCTGGATTGTGAGAGGAAACAGGCTGGGCTGAGGGACCCTCCCATCTGTGTACAAATTTTGTGCACTGGACCTCTAGAATATAACAACCCCAAGAATGAAGGAAATCCTACTATTTGTGACAACATGAATTAACCTTGGGGGTATTATGCTAAATTAAATGTCAAACAGAGCTAAACAAATACTGTATGATCTCATTTATATGTGGAATCATATAGAGGGAAGCTCACAGAATCAGGTAAATGTGTAAACTAAAGGTCATGGGGTATATATGCCTTTTTTACTTATTAGTGTCATTTAAAAACCAATATCTGATTCATCAGATGCTTTTAGTTTTATGGACAAAAGCATTTTGAACCAATCTTGCAATCTCTATTGCTCATATATTTGAAGTGCCCTTTCTTTTTCCCTGTTAAAGGACAATATCTGTAATCCAGATTAGAGTGATAAACAGACTCGGTGGTACTTCTAAACTCTCTTCTTTCTCTTATTTTTAAGAAGGAGGACTCACCCCTAACTTCATGTGTTTTTCCCAAGAACAGCTGGCTCTCTTGACTGTCACAGGGTGTTTTAAGACATAGTCTACTCACTACCTGGAACCCCTCATTTCCTAGATCCAGACTGCCCCTTCCAAAGTTTGCAGGCATACACACATTTTTGACTGAAGAAATAGGACAATTAAAAAATTAGTTACAGTTGACATTCAATATTATATTGGTTTCAATATTATATTAGTGCTAGAGGCCTGATTCATGAATTTGTGCATCAGTGGAGTCCCTTGGTCTGGCCTGTGGGATCAGGCTGAAACCAGCTCTCTGACATCCCCCAAGGGGTCCCATATTGTGAGATGGGGTTATATTAACAGAAACACTGCCAGCTTGGACTAAAGGTAACAGTGATAAGACAAACTGAAAGGAGATTGTTGGATTTCCGGGATTCTACAGGATGAGACTATAGTACCGTCTCTGGCTATGAGATGTGTCATCCTATAAGAAAAGGGAAGATAATCCTAAAGGCTTTTCAGAGATTGCAGGATGGCACTCCATCAAGGGCCCAGAGTAATAGAGCCAGGATGCAAACACTTGTCTTACACAGCATTTACAAGAGACTAAGGTAATTTCAGTTCCACCTCTGACTCAGTATTTTTTAGTTCATTGTGTAGTGTGTGTGTGTGTATGTGTGTGTTTAATTCAACAGATATTTATACTATATACAGTCACTCCTCTGAATTCTAGAGATATAGTGGTGAACAAAATGGATTAAGACAATTTATTTTGTTATGAACTGAATAATTGTGCCTCCCTAATGCATTTATTGAAATCTTAACCCCAACATGATAGAATGTGATTAGGTAATCTGCTCTGCCCTCATGTACAGAATGAGTGGCCAATAAAATAGCCCACAGGAGGAACCAAGATGGCGGCATAGGTAAACACCAACAATTTCACACAACAATTTCAAAACTACAACTTAATGACAGAACAAACATCATCCAGAATCACTGGAAAGCTGGCTGAGTGAAAATTCTACAAATAAAAGTAAAGATAGGACACTATGACTCAGAGGAGCAGTGGAGGGCAGCATTGAAGATACGCGCAGAGTCAGAGGTTTGGAGCCATGCACATGTGTGAGTTGATATGGTGGGCAGCTGCAAACCCGGCTGGTTTTCTCAAACAAGAGAGGGAGACAAAGGTGTCCCACTGCACTGATTCCCCAGTTCTGGGGGAGGTCTGGGTAACCCACACTCATAGGGGGTGAAATAGGACAGTAAGGAAACACACTGAAACTCGGCAGAAGTCTGCGAGCTTGTGGAGAGGGCGTGTAAACTTGGGAACAGCAGAAATGTGCGAGCACGCAGAGAGGACTCTTGACTTGCTCTCTTATTCGGGAAACCACCAGACTGCATTGTTTTACTACACTGGGTGAGACTTTGGGTGTGCAGACTCATTTGGGGAGAGGCTAAATTGTCCAGCAGCGGGTAGAGCTCGGTGGCAACTTTCTCTCAGAGGTGTGTGCAGCCATTAACCACCAGGCACAGAGACCCGGGTGCCGCATACGATGGAGCTGATGGAAATCAAGGCTCCCTGCTCAGCCTGGAGACTCTGCCCATCCAACCTGAGCACAGCTGACCCTCACAGCCAATTGGCCTGGAGGTCAAACCCTCCTAGTTCTAACAACAATAATCTAGGCTTAATTTCAACAAGACTGTGCAACCCATAAAGGGCTGTAGCAAGAGTATGCACCTCAGGTAACTGGGGAGGCTGAGTCACTGTCCCCTAGAGGACATCTACCACACAAAGCTAATCGACCAACTCAGGGAAGCAGGCACAATGCAGAGACATGGAAAGAAATCACATTTGAAAGAAATGGAGGGGGGGAAAAAAAAGATTGGATATAGAGTTCAAAACCACGGTTATAAGGTTTTTCAAAGGGCTCCTAGAAAAGGCCAATGAACTTAATGAGACCTTCGAGGATATGAAAAAGGACCAACTAGAAATTAAGCATACACTGACTGAAATAAAAAATATACAGAGACCTAAAAGCAGTCTAGAGGACCACAAGAATCAAGTCAAAGATTTGAAATAAAAAGAAACAAATCCACTCAGCCAGAAAAGCAGGGAGCCAAAAGAATCCAAAAAATTGAAGATAGTGTAAGGAACCTCTGGAACAACTTCAAGCATACCAACATCCGAATTATAGGGGTGCCAGAAAAAGAGGGAGAGCAAGATAATGAAAACCTATTTGAAGAAATAGTGACCGAAAACTTCCCACGCCTGGTGAAAGAAGTTGACTTAAAAGTCCCAGAAGTGCACAGAACCCCAAACAATAGGAATCCAAAGAGGACCATACCAAGACACATCATAATTCAAATGCCAAGAGCAAAAGACAAAGAGAGAATATTAAAAGCAGCAAGAGAAAAAGTTACCTATAAGGGAGCACCCATATGATTGCTAGCGGATTTCTCAACAGAAACTATGCAGGCCAGAAGGGAGTGGCAAGAAATATTCAAAGTGATGAATTGCAAGAATCTACAACCAAGATTACTCTATCCAGCAAGGCTATCATTCAGAATTGAAGGTCAGATAAAGTGCTTTGCAGATAAGAAAAAGCTAAAGGAGTTCATCACCACCAAACCAAAATTATATGAAATGCTGAAAGATATTCTTTAAGAAGAGGAAGAAGAAAAAGGTAAAAGTAAAAATTATGAATAACAAACATACATCTATTAATAAATGAATCTAAAAATCAAGTGGATTAAAAATATGATGAACAGGATAAATTGATGAATATAACAGAATCATGAGCATAGAGAGAGAAAGGTCTGATAATTCTTGGGAGAAAAGGGGTATGGGAGGTGCAGGAAGAGACTGGACAAAAATCATGCACCTATGGGAGAGGACAGTGGGGGGGGGGGGTTGAGGGCCGAGGGTAGGATGGGTACCGGGTGGAGGAGAGCTATAGGGGGAAAAAAGGAGAACAATGTAATTAATAAACCCAACAATAAAGATTAAATACAAAAAATAGCCCACAGAGAGATAACTTGCTCCTTCTGTCCTATGAGTACAAAGTGAGAGGATGGCCATCTATGTATAAGAAAGTGGATTTTTATCAGAGACCAAGTCTGTTGGAACCTTCGTGTTAGACTTCCCAGCCTCCAAAACTAAGCGAAATAAGTGTTTAAACCACCCAGTTGGCACTACATTTGTTACAGTAGCTTTAGCTGACCAAAACATTTTCCCCCAAAGTTGTTATTCTAGTGCAGAGAGAAAAAATAAACAAACTAGTAAACTGCATAATGTTTAAGATGGTGATAAGTTTTGTCATGAGAAAAAGCAAGTACAAGGGAGAGCATAACTGGCATATTAAAAAACAATAAGATGTCTCAATGTGGGTATAACTGAGTGAATAAAATGTTCAGATTTCAAGAAAAAATATCATGACATAAAGCTGTGTAAGATTTAGGCACATTGTATGAATTTGATTCTGAGTATGAAGAGAAATCAAAGGATTTGAAGCAGAAGTGTGCATATTCAACTTGCATTTTTGAACTCTCTCTTTGATTTTGTGAAGAATATACTGGGTGGATAAGTAATGACATGGGTTGAACCAAGAAAAGCAGTTTGAACACCATTGTAATAATCAAGGTGAGTTGAAAGTATTTAGACATAAATGATATAAGTTGTGAGAAATCATTGAATTGTAGATGTAGTTGAAGAAATAGCTGATGAAATTTGCAAATGGATTAAATATGTGGTATAAGATAAAAATGCTTTGCAATGTTTTTTTTACATGTTGCTAGTTGTCTTTTCACTCTATTATAGTGTCCTTTCATGAAGAAAACTTCTTAATTTCAACATAATTAAATTTAGCATTTTTAGTTGATGATTTATGTTTTTTTTACTTTTGTTTAAAAATCTTTGTTTATGGTGAAGAAGAGCTTCTCATATGTTTTAAACTAAAAGACTTTTTTGTGTTTTTATTCATCACCTACTAGTAGATCTACAAACCATGCTGAATTGATTATTTTTGTTTTGTAAAGGATGATGTAGAAATCAAGATTAATTTTTTCATATAGATATAAATTGTCTCAGGTCAGGAATTTTTGTGAAAACTATCACTTTTGTCTCCAACTTTACTGACACCTTATCATAAATAAGGTGATAGTAACACATGTGGATCTATTTCTGGGCTCACTTTTCCATCCTTTTAATCATTTTTTCTACTCTTTTATTGCTTTAATCATTATAGCTTTCTTATGGCTCTTTTTATCTTGTGTTAGAAAACTTTTCTGCACTATGTTCCTCTTTTCCAAATTGCCTTGAGTTTTCTTATATTTTGCATTTCTTTATGAATATTTAGAATCATTCTGTCTATTTCAATAACAAAAACAAAAAAGATACCTATCCAAGCCAGTGTGCTCAGTGTTTGAGTGTTGACCTATGAACCAGAAGGTCATGGTTCAATTTCTGTTCGGGGCAAATACCCAGGTTGTGTGATCAATCCCCTGGGGGGTGGGGTTGTGCAGGAGACAGCAGAGCAATCATTCTTTCTCATCATTAATATTTTCATCTTTCTCTCTCTCCCCCTCTCCCTTCTTCTCTGAAATCAATAATATATATATATGATACCTGCTAGGGCCCTTATTGGAATTTCATTGAGTTTAGAGAATTATCTGGAAGAAATTTATATATTTACATTATTGTGTTTTTCAATCCAAGGACGGAATCAGCTAATGATAGCTACAATAATGTTATGTTATAGAAACCCCAGTTCGTGGTTTAAAACAAAACAAAGATTAATTCTCACAGATGTAGTGGTTTGATGGAGAGGCTATGGTGTCTAGAGTGGTTTATTATTAAATGATTCAGCTCAGCCTTTCTCTTCATATTCCTGAGATGGCTCAACATGCCTCTCATTCTTCTGGGACTAGTAAGTAGAACAGGGCATGACTTTCTCATAATGATGACAGAATTGCAAGAGTGCCAGGCCAAGTGTACAAGTATATTTCTAGCTACTGCTCAAAATCCATCTGTTAATGTCATATTGTCCTGAATAATTCATTTGGCTGAGCCCATAGTGGAGGGTGGGGCAGTACTCCTTTGGTGGGAGTCTTGCAAAGTGCATATAGTAAAGGGCTTTGGCAACATGGTAGGTGGGTAATTGGGCCTAATCTAGGAAATGTGTTACTCCAGGCAAGCTGAGAATCCGGTTTCTCTAACTAGAATTTGGTGTTGTAAAAGCTGCAAAATCCTTTGCGTGTCATATGTTTCAATCTTCTTTGAATCCTCACTATTCCTCTGAATTTGTGTTTCACCAATGGGAAGAGTTCGTGTTTCCTCATCTCTGTTCCCCTTCATCACAAGAGTCTTTAAAAAAAGGTAGAGCAAATGCATCAAATTTCCCACATTTTCAACCCACTTAGCTTCTGCCTGCTGGTGCTCTTTTCCTAGCTAGGGCCAAGCTAGAGTTTTTGAATTGTTAGAGGACCTGACATCCTCAGGCTTTTTGTAATTTCTGCAGAGGGCCTGATTTTAATGCTCATTCAGAAAATGTTCTCCCTTAAGAACTCTTATCCCCATTTAGGTCATTTATGTAAGAGATGCTAAAGGTGGAACTGATTTTGTGATAGTAAAATCTTAGTATGGATGCAAACACTTTAATTTTCATACTATTAAGTACTATTTAGTGATTGGAATCAGTAAATATTATTTATATATATCAACATGTGTAAATGTAAAAAATATAATATTGAATAAAATAAAAGTGGGCTACAAAAGGATACATTCAATATTATTAAAGTGGATAAACATGAGGTAATCTGAATTTTCTGGAGCAGTATAAAATTACGGGTGTGAGAGAGGGAGAGAGAAAAAGAGAGAGAGTGGGGAGAGAGGAGAGAGGTGGGTCTTGGAATGTATCTATTTATTTAGGCTGAAAAAAACATTGAACAATAATGTATCTTGTGAAGGGATATTACCATAGAAAGACAGACATGCAAACAATGCACACCAACTCCAGAGGCCTGGTCAATCATGGTTACAGCAATTGACTGAAGGATGGAAGCTTGAACATTGGCTGTTTCTTTAATGTTTTCATTTTTAAGCAACATAAATAAGAAACAAATAAGACAAAGTATTAACCTTTCTTAGATCCTGGAGGCTGGTAGATGCATTGGAATTTTTCATATATTTAGATTTTTATCTATAGGTTTGTAATATTTAACTAAATGATTAAATTTTAAAAAGGACACATTTAAAGCATGATTCTACAATTGTACTTCATCTCCTTTCTTCAAATAATCAATGTAGGTAGCATACATTCCTGGATGGTCACTACTCCATTGATTATATATCTCTCATTGGAGCTCTTTTTATAACCAGGAGATGGTGGTACACTGAGTTTTCTTCAGGGAGAGCTGGGAAGTGTGACATCAGAAATCCTATCTAATAAAAGAGTAACATGCAGATGTGACCGTACCTTGGCTCCTGACTGGCTATGCTACCAGCCAGTGGCAGCTACAGCGGCCAGAATTCACCACAGCTGAGTCAGAGGCCCTGGAGCACAGAGAACGAGGCGGCGGGATTTGCAGCAGCGGCTGCAGGGGCGGTGGCTGCGAGAACTCACCTCAGCTGCCTCTGAGGCCCCTGGCATTGCTAATAATGTTTCACGTGTAGCTTCAGCTGTATGCCAGCAAAAACGGAAGGCAACCATCAGAGGGAAGGACCGCGTCAGAGGGAAGGCTCCCGAGTCCCAGCTTCAGCATCCCAGCTGTGGAAACTGACAACAGGTAGGAGGAAGTCCCACCCCCACAGAATCTGTCCAAATCAGCCGTTGGTCACAGTGCTGAAAGGCCTGTCATTCTCCTCTATCTCAGAACATGGCAATAAAGAGGTGGGACTATGTCCAAAGAAAAACTGTTGAAGTTTGCTCAACTCTATATTTTGGATACAGCCAAAGCTACACGTAAAAATTTAGCAAACCAGGCCTGCTCAGAAACAACCTCATGCACGAAATAAATGAATTAACAAAATCGTACAAGATGCTACATGAGGTAGAAAAGGAAGCCCAATCTGAAGCAGCAGCAAAAGGTATAGCTTCCACGGAAGTAACTATGACAATTAAATATGATTGTAATAGTGACCCAGGTAGATATAGTTCTCCCCGTGTAACCGAGGTTGCTGTCATATTCAGAAACAAAGATGGAGAGCCTCCTTTTGGAAGGGACTTGCTCATTCATTGTAAACCAGATCCCAATAATCCAAAAGCCACTGAAGTGAAACGAATCAGTATCCTGTTTCCTACATTAGATGCAATGACATATCCTATTCTTTTTCCACATGGTAAAAAAGGTTGGGGAACAGATATTGCATTAAGACTCAGAGACAACAGTGTACTCAACAATAATACTAGACAAAATGTAAGAACACGAGTCACCCAAATGCAGTATTATGGATTTCATCTCTCTGTGAGGTCCACTTTCAATCCTATTTTAAATGCAGGAAAATTAACTCAACAGTTTATTGTGGATTCGTATTCAAAAATGGAGGCCAATCGGATAAATTTCATTAAAGCAAACCAATCTAAGTTGAGAGTTGAAAAATATAGGAGATTGATGGATTATCTCAAATCCAGATTGAAAATGACAATGTATCGATTGGTAAAATGATAATACTTCCATCATCTTTTGAGGGTAGTGCCAGAAATATGCAGCAGCAATATCAGGATGCTATGGCAATTGTAACGAAGTATGGTAAGCCTCATTTATTTATAACTATGACATGCAACCCCAAATGGGCAGATATTACAAACAATTTACAACGCTGGCAAAAAGTTGAAAACAGACTTGACTTGGTAGCCAGGGTTTTTAATATTAAGCTGAATGCTTTTAAATGATGTATGTAAATTCCATTTATTTGGCAAAGTAATAGCTAAGATCCATGTCATTGAATTTCAGAAAGGTGGACTGCCTCACACTCACATATTACTGATATTAGATAGTGAGTCCAAATTACATTCAGAATATGACATTGACCGTATCATTAAGACAGAAATTCCAGATGAGGACCAGTGTCCTCGTCTTTTTCAGATTGTAAGATCAGGTACATGGACCATGTGGAATACAAAATCCAAATAGTCCATGTATGGAAAATGGAAAATGTTTAAAGGGATATCTGAAAGAATTTCAAAATGTGACTATTGGAAATATTGATGGATATCCCAAATACAAATGAAGATCTGGTAATACCATTTCTATTGGGAATAAAATTGTCGATAATACTTAGATTGTCCCTTATAACCCATATTTGTGCCTCAAATATAACTGTCATATAAATGTTGAAGTCTGTGCATCAATTAGAAATGTCAAATATCTATTTAAATACATCTGTAAAGGTCATGATTGTGCAAATATTCAAATTTCTGAAAAAAATATTATCAATTATGACGAAGTACAGGACTTCATTGACTCCAGGTATCTGAGTGCTCCTGAGGCTGTTTGGAGACTTTTTGGAATGCGAATGCATGACCAATCTCATGCAATCACAAGATTAGCTATTCATTTGCCAAATGCACAAAATTTGTATTTTCATGCCGATGATTTTGCTGAAGTTTTAGATAGGGCTAAAATACATAACTCAACTTTAATGGCTGGGGGGGCCGCAATCACAGCCACATACCCGGCCCCAAACCCGGCAATGGCCGCATGGGGGGCTGCAGGGGTGGCCATCGCAGCCACAAATCCGACCCCAAGCCAGGACATTGTGGTGCTGGGGTCTGGGGGGTCCCGGTCACAGCTACAAACCCGGCCCCAAGCCCAGCCATGGCAGCACTGGGGGTCACAGAGGTCGCAATTTTTATATATGAGGATGTTTATTCAAATGTGTATAGACTCTTGCTCTTTTTCTAATTTCTGGCTTGCTTGGAGGTCCTAGGTGTCCTGCCTCCCAGATCCATGTGGCCCAGAGCAGGATCCTTGGCTCTGGCCCATCTTTTTGGGGCAATTCATCAAGGAGTCCCAGAGGGATGGGTGGGGCTCCTGCATTGTGACAGGGTACAGTGCACAAATTTTGTGCACCAGGCCTCTAGTTCTCAAATATTCTGTTAACATGCATCTCTCAGATAGACATCTAAGAACACCACAGCTATTAGAAGTCCCATTTTGAATAGTATATAAAATGTATTTTTCAATTGATATACACTTGGTTTGTCATTGAATATTTTTATGGTTGAATGCAGAATACTAATTTTTTCATAACTTACTAAAGTAATTTATTCCTTTATTTAGCTAGTGTAATTTAATCATATCATGAACAGTTACACAGATTTGGGACTGGAAGTTTCAGTGAATGTCAGCAAGTCTTTTCATGACTAGACGGAAACATCTCAATATTCTGTGCAGTAAGAAGGTGCTGCTCCATGGAGAGCCCCTATTTTGTGCTTAATCTAGTCCTTCTGACACTGTCTACTTCTATTTGGTTTTAAAGTCTATGTGGCACTGTTTGAGAAGAGGTTAAAAAGTAAATATATAAGATATTTGTTGCTATCTTTTGGATCAATATTTTGACTCTCATGTTCAGAGATTGCTCTTAAAAAAAACCCCAAATACTTGAATTTTATGCATTAATAGAAATTTTTGAAACAGCTTCCTTTAAAAGATATTCACAGATTCTGACTCAGGTTGTTCTTTTATAACCATTACATCTGCCTGCAATGCATACAGCTAAATATAACATTCATACTGGTAGGACAATGCCTTTACGGGAAAATGAACAACATGCTATTTGTTTGAAAAGACTCTTGGTGCTGTGAGTATTAAAAACCTAATTATTATTCTCAGATAATAATTGGTTCATGCAACTTCCAAGAAAATTCATGGTACACTGTGATTGTAAAATATCTTTAAATTGACTGCTACCATGGCTTGATACATTTTCTCTATTTTTGCCCTGTCAAGTCTAGAAGTGAGCCATCCCCAACATAAATATTTCTAACACATTAGGCTATCAACTTCATGGTATCTTGGCTTTAGCAAAATAGAAGGCATTCTTTAAATTCGTTTAATACAATAAAAGTCTGGGGTTTTAAACATGGTTCCAAAGGATGTGAATGAGACTATCTAGTGAAAACATCAGAAACATAAATATGTGTTTGTTTTTTTCTGGTCATTTCATGGAGTATCTTTCATTTGCTATCAAGCAAAATAGGTAGAATGTGCATCTCTGATTCAGAAAATGAGACCGATTCACTTACTAAATTATTACACTACATTATTTCTTTGAACTTGAGAAAATACTTTTGAGAATGTTCCAACATTTTTGCAAATTAAAACAAAAGTGGGAATAAAATATGTGAGTAGAAAACCCTGAATACATTACCATCTCATTGACATAAAGAACCAATTATTATAGATGTAGCTAAGTAAGATCTTTCAAAAAAAAAAAAAAAAGAAAGAAAGAAAGAAAAGAAAAAAGAAAGAAGGGGAAAAGAAAAAAGGGGCTTTTGCTTGAACTGGGCTGAAGGGGGACAGTAAAGAAAAAAGTCACTTTGCCTTTCCAGATCATCCAAAGTAAACACCAAAACTTTAAATCTAGCTTCTGCATATTTAAGCACCTGTCCTATGACTAAAACTTGATATTCAGGAAAAATAGACCAAAGAATAGCCTCACACCAATTAGTTCTGGCTCTAAATTTAAGAAATTAGGGTTATTTTGGGTGACCCATCTTCTCTCGTTGTTGCCCTGGGCTTTATCAGGAAGTCCAGGTAAATCCTGAGACTAATTAGCCTTCAAATAACCTGTGCTAAACCTCAACTAGTCTTATCCTTCCCAGATATCTGAATGCTACAGATCTTTCTTTTAAACCTCTCCTTTCCTCTCAACTTAGTCATAGTTTATCATATTTGGCCAAGGTCATTACAATGAATAAACATGAGGTAAGCCATGGATTTCCTGAAGCTGTGTTGTGTTTGTGTGTGAGTGAGAGATAGAATGATATAGAGAGATAGAGACACACACACAGAGAGAATATAGATCTGTCAATGTGTTTATTATTCTAATAAACTTACTATAATTCATCAGATTTTCAAAGAGAATCTTAGGCATGACGTCATTGAGAGATACCCTCGTAGGTAACAGCCGACTGTCATGTGAATGTGCTAGAGGTCAACAAACTGGCATTTAACAAGGGCCTTGAAGAAGACATTTCTGAATTGTGAGATATTTTATAAGCTGTAAATATGCAGAAGTTCTTTTAATTGGAAGACATTCACTACTTATCCATTGCTTTGATTCAACTAATGTAAAATACAGAAAATCCAGTAAAAAATGGTACAGTGCTGAAGAAGGTACAGTGAGGTTTTGTTTATGCCTAAAGACAATTTCTTTTGAATGGCGATGCACTTAAAGGACTAAAAAAAAAAGAAGACAGGGGAAAAAAAAGAAAGTTTATGCCATTTAAACCAGTCTACTTCTAGAAATGCCTCTACAGAAAAACTCAAATATAAAATAAAAGAACATTTATAAGACTAGATTCATTTATGTATTATTCATTATAGAAAAAAATAAAAGTAATTTAAAGGGGAATATATAATTTTAGTAAGGTCTGTAAAGCATGAAATACTAAAAATGATTAAAGCTTCAAAATAACATGAAGATGGTAAGTAAAATCTGAAAATGTTTAAGTTGAGTTTATCATTCTCTCCTGTTAAGCTATGTGTTGCCATTAGAATTAATTGGTCATAACCTATAGTTCTTAAATCCCCATTGCATTTGCTACTGCACCACGATGATAGTCATTTAGACTCCCTGAACCTGGACTTCACAGGGCACTTTATATCAGCTAACCTTATGTGACAATTTCATTGCTTATCTCATTTTATATTAGCTGATTTAAAAAAATCAGATCAGTTATCTTTCACATTGAAGTACAAATAAGAGGAAAACTCTTACCTATATAGCCTTACAAACATAATTTTAATTTGCTTATCTCCATGATTAAGAACATGATTTAAAATATAAACCAATATTGGTAAATTTTACCAATAACATCAATACCAAAAACCTAAGAAGAAATCATATCGAAGGATGCCTGGTGAATGTCTTAAAGTTGTCTTTGTGCCTTTTGCTTCCTGAGAAATGAGGAAAGACTGTTCACATACTGCAAGTACTATGATGATTAAGTCTGCTCAACCGGCAATGGGAATGATTTAGCTCTTGTTTATTAAACGTTGTCTCCCAAGCAAGATAAATTATGTGAACAAATAATAATTAGAATCCCGCTTCTAATAAGTTTGTCTTGCATAAGTAAAGCAGAAAATTACAACATTAATAAAATCTCTAATAGCATTTGTTCTAATACCTTTGAGAGATGAACCAAGGTGGTACAGACCTAATGCAGGAAGTGGGGTGAGCTAAAAGGTAAGATGGGAACTGATAAACAGGAACTTCCTGCTCAATTAGATGCCACACTGAGGCCTCACTCAACCTTTTGGCTTTCTATTGAATAGCCCAGTCCACAGAAGTAAGCTCATAGTACAGGTGGGACTTGAACTGCATCTGTCACCATCCACCTCCGCTTCACAGGGAATACCAGGTGCAGAGAACTGTGTCTAGGGACTGACTTGATGCCACTGCAATCTCTCTGCCCACTGTAGCTAGTAGATGTGCTTCTTTAGCTTTGGGAGTGTGACATTTTAAGTGTTCAAACAAATGTGAATGCTAAGAGTAAGTGAGCTGTGTATTTTTTCCCATCCTTAATTCAAGCAGCTCTAGAAAGATGTGAGTTTATGTCTGAAATAGCATTCCTTTGCTCTTTCACACTCCCAATTAAATTGACATTTTTTTTTCCCTATAAGGCCAAGTTAGTTAGACATAAGCACAGCTGCTCCTCAGGAGGCACACATCCCCAGCTAGGCTGAGGTGAACAGTTCAACTCTATTCAAGGTTCTCTTGTGTGAGTGTGTGGCTTTATTGAGCTGCTGGACACCCTGCTTTTGTACATTGTATTAAATGTGAAAAATAACTTCATTTAATGAAGTCATTGAGACATACTTTTGGTTTCCTGCATTTGAATAAGTGCCATCAGATTGATGAACTTTATTCAAAAAATACTTTGAAAAAAGAAGCTTTTATCATTTTTAGGTCTTACATCGGAAAGACTCTCTAATCAAAGATCTCTAAGCTTACTATGATCCCTGCTAGAGAAGAATCATCAAGGAGAAAATGGCATGTTCCGAAACCAAATAATTTAGACATCATCAACACATGTGTATTGAGAAAGCATTGAGAGTGTGGCAACACTTTGTCATAACAAGATTCAAAGTCACCACCCTAAGAATTTACAACTAAATGAATGCCTGAAGGAACCCAAAGTAAATTGTTGTTTTGTGCTCAAAATTATAATCACGGAATCGATAAATGTGGATGGGAGCAGGAAAATGTGAATGCAATCGAATCAGCATAAAAGGTAGTCCTTAATTTCCTCCGGGGAAGAACACTATGTTCATAAGATAAAAGTGTTTTCTTGGAGGAGGTTTACTGTGAAATGACAATTCCATAACAATGCTCTTGGACATCACTGACTAGAGAAGATATTGCTTGAAATTAAATTTTTTTAAAAAAAGTGATGTAGTTTATATTTCTTATATATCCATTCACCAAATTCTCCACCCCTGAGACCAGAACAAGTGTCTTTGAAATAATATATTATTTTACTTTTTCCAAGTAAAGGTAATATAAACTCTATTATATGTAGGCATAGAAACAACAGCATCATGTTTAAACCATGCTTAATCTAGTAAATTATATTTTATTAAAAATATTGAATTATTTGTTTTTAATTTAAATTCTTTACTTTTTAAAGTATTATGTAAGTCTCATTTTTCCCCCATTGACTTCTCCCTGACTACCCCCACCCCCAACACATGCCCTCACCCCTCCTGTCTGTGTCCATTGGTTTTGCTCATATGCATGCATACAAGTCCTTTGGCTGATCTCTTATCCCCTTACTCCCTGCCTTCCCTCATAGGTTGGACAGTCTGTTCAATGCTTCTATGACTCTGGTTCTATTTTTGTTCATCAGTTTATGTTGTTCATTATATCCCACAAATGAGTTAGATCATGTGATATTTATCTTTCTCTGACTGGCTTATTTCACTTAGTGTAATGCTCTCCAGTTCCATCCATGTTGTTGCAAATGGTAAGAATTCCTTCTTTTTTATAGCAGCATAGTATTCCATTGTATAGATATACCACTGTTTTTTAACCCACTCATCTGCTGATGGGCACTTAGGCTGTTTCCAAATCTTAGCTATTGTAAATTTTGCTGCTATGAACATAGGGGTGCATGTATCCTTTATGATTGAATTATTTCTGTAACAGATGAAAAAAAATAAAGCTTAAGTATCATATGGTCTGACCAACAGGAAGACAGTCTGATGTATAAAGAAGCCAAAAATATGTGTTTGTTTGTATCAGCAAAATGATATATATATATATATCAGAAAGAAATGGAGAGGGAGAGATAGATAGAAATATCAATTATGAGGGAGAATCATTGATTGGCTGCCTCCCACGAAACCCCCAAGGGGGAATGAGTCCACAGTGAGGCATGTGGCCTGACCAGGAACCACAGCCTCCTGGTTCACAGGTGGACACTCAACCAATGAGCCATGCCAGCTGGGTGAAACTGGATTTTTATTAGTCCTAACCACATATGTACTCATGAATGTAGAATATGTTTTTATATTTTATTCTAATTACTTTATTATGTTACTATTTTCTACCAATTAAATTGTTAAATCCTTATGGAAAGGGATCATATCATAATTTTCTTGGTTGTTAGTTGATTGAAATGCTACATGGAAACATTCAGTAAATTCTATCTCTTCAGTCTAACCTTTATGAATTTCCTACGTTAGGCAGACTAAAACAATTGCCTACTAGCCACCAAATCACTTAGTTCACAGTTGCGTTTTGGTATTCTTGGCTTGCTTTTTATTTCCTTGAAGGTGTATACTTTAGAGAGAACATCATCCTATATAATAAAGAAGTAATATTCATATTGACCCTCATGCCCTCGCATAAGATGGCCTCCCCCATGTGGTCAAAGATGGCTGCCACAAGATGGCTGGCAGGGAGAGTAATTGTGATTGATCAGGCCAGCAATGGGGGCGGGGGGGACCTAGGAGTGATCAGGACAGAAAGGGAGGGCAGTTGGGGGGAACCAGGCTGGAAAGGGAGGGCAGTTAGGGGAGACCAGAATGGCAGGGGAGGGAAGTTGGGGAAGACCAGGCCTGCAGGGGAGGGCAGTTGAAGGCAATTGGGTGGCAGGGGAGTATTTAGGCATTGATAAGGCTGGCAAGGGAGTGATAAGGCTGGCAGGCAGGTGAGTGGTTGAAAGCCAGCAGTCCCAGATTGTGAGAGGGATGTCCAACTGCCAGTTTAGACCTGATCCCTGTGGGTCCCAGAAGGGTCCCAAATTGGAGAGGGTGCAGGCTGGGCTGAGGG
Organism: Antrozous pallidus; assembly: GCA_027563665.1. Taxonomy (NCBI): domain Eukaryota; kingdom Metazoa; phylum Chordata; class Mammalia; order Chiroptera; family Vespertilionidae; genus Antrozous; species Antrozous pallidus. Next base: position 92,639,284 of record CM050514.1, read on the forward strand.
TCACCCCCCAGTACATGAATTTCATTCACTGGGCCTCTAGTTTTGTTATAAGAGGCAAAACTAAATTAGAAATAGTTTCAGGGGAATAAAAGAGGGAGAGAGAGAGGATCTTATATAATAAAAGCATAATATGCTAAGTGTCTGGTTTTCTGGTCATCTATTCAACTAATCAAAGTGTAATATGCTAATGATATGCTAAAGCTGCTCAACTGCTCACTATGATGTGCACTGACCACTAGGGGGCAGACGTTCCTACTGGTAGGTTAGCTTGCTGCTGGGGTCCAGCTGATTGGATATGCCCTGGAGACCTCCCAAGGTTCCTCCCCAGCTGGCCAACCTCTCACATCCCTCTCTGGCCCCGATTGTGCACCAGTGGGGTCCTTTGGCCTCACCTGTGCTCTCTCACAATCTGGGACCCTTTGGAGGATGTTGGAGAATCAGTTTCAGCCCAATCCCACAGGCCAGGGCAAGGGACCCCTCTGATACACGGATTTGTGCACCAGGCCTCCAATACATTATAAGAATGCTTAAATATCTCATATGGTCCAAGGGCAGAAATTAGGCTGGACTTTGTATTAAAGCTGATAAATGCCTGAAGAAAAGAAATATCTCCAAATGTTAATTTATCTCATCCTGGATCATCTGTGGAGTTCTCTCTTTAGATCACCTTTTCTAGTGTTTTTATCTTCATTGGTTCTGGAGCTTTAAATTCTATAATCCTAGTAATAAAATTTTCATATAAGGTGCTGTGCCTAATCCCCAATCCAAAATTCCTATGAAAAGTTTTGGAGTAGGGACAGGGTCAGACTGGAAGTTTTCCTCAGAAGCAGGGAATATTGATGAGCTTAAAAGAGAGAAAATAATTAAGCTACAATTTTTTCCTTAACTTGAATTTTCAATAGAGTTCAATACGTTGTCTCACTGGCACTCATAAAAGGCAATAGGCTAAAAGAGTGATCTTAGTTCTTTCTGATTCATTTTATCTTCTTTATTTAACTCCGTCTAATTTTTAATGTTTTAAATTTCACATTTTATTAACAATGTAAAAGAGTATGCTACTGATTAAATTACTTCACTCACAATTCTATGAAAGATTTCCAAATGTGTGGTAGATTTTACAATGAAAATATTTGTAGATCAGTGCATAAAAATTACTCAACACAGTTATACCAAATTTTAAAAAGTGACATGTTAATTTTTAAATACTAAGAGTAATTGCCCTCATTTTTTTCCACAAAACTATCAAAGTTAACATACTTAGTGTAATTCCCTCTATTGACAAGGACTTATTTCTTATTGAATTGATAAGAGTTTTTGTACTTGATAAAATGGATTAAATCTAAAATAACCCCAAAACAAAAACTAAGATTTCACATTTTAATTGTCTCTTTTTTTATATCTATACTAGAGGCCCGATGAATGAAATTCAAGCAAGAGTAGGCCTTTCCCCTGGCTGCTGGCACCAGCTTCCCTCCAGCATCCAGGACCCAGGCTTCCCTCACAGCCCCGGCTTTGTCCAAAAGGTTGTCTGGAAGGACATCCAGTCAAATTAGAATATTATGCTTTTATTATTATAGATATATGTTTAGAATCATTGAACTGATATTTGTTTTAATCTGAACTTTAGAAGGAATAAAAGATGAGCCAAAATAAGGCAACACAGAAGAAAAAAAAATAGAGGTTTTTATGAAAAAGGAAATGCATCATGAAAGTAATCAGCAGCTGAACAGCTGAAGGAAGTAAGAGACAGGTTGAAGTAGAAAAATCAATCCCTGGCACAATTCATGAATTTTTATTTTGTCCTTGCCTTTTCACTTATTAATTGGTTCTGATTCACCTCCCACTGAGACTTTGAGGAAACAAGGAGAAATTTTCTATGTTTTTCATAAACCAAAATTTTATTGTTTGGGGGAGGAGAAAATAATTTTGACCTATTGATAAACTTTAATTAATTCTGAGTGACAGTAATTACAGTGATGCAAACATGAAGAAAAATATCCAATACTTTCTGTTAGTATAGGTAACTAATTAGTTATTAACAAAGGAAGGAAGCAAATAGAATCGGACACTAAGCCTTATTGACTAGGAAAGGGGAGCTTTGCAGACTTCCTAAGGGACAATGGCATCCTCTGCCAAAGGAATTAATCCCTCAGGCAGGAAGAACCAGTTTTTCAATCTCCCAAAGGGACAACCAGCCCCTTCCCATAAATTTCTGGAAGGAGGCAGGGAGAATCAGTAAAGGCCAAGATCTAGGAAAGGGATTGGTTAGAGGGAAGGCCCAGCACAAGCCCACAAAGAATTGGGAAGGAGATTGGTTAGTTTGAAAGAAAGCTTACCCTTTCCCAAGCCCAAAGGGATATAATCAAAGCTTAACAAAGGTCTGGGACTGTTTTATTCACACACACTCTCTGTAGAATTCTTGTGGGACTTATAAAAATTTACACAGCATAGCATGTAACCAGGAGACCCTTTTTAAAGTGAAAAAGATTTAAAAAATGAATTCACAATCACGGGACCCACTGAAGATAACACATAGAGCACCATCGAGAAGCATCTAGCTTTACAGAATGTTGGAAAAGCCTTATAAATGTACAGCACAGCTAAAACACAAGTTTAGTGACAATGTGGAAAGATGGGGTGTTGTCCTTCAGAATGTATTCAGTCAGAGACTATTGCATGATACTGTCTTTAATAAGATAACGCATGATTTCAGATATATTCTAACCACTGATGAAAACAGGAGTGCCCATTCTTATCATTACTCCAATAATTTACTGGGGGATTTGTGTTTCCCATCCTGATTGTTCTGGGTTTGGCAGAATTAGATATTTTATCCCTCAAAGGAGTAAACTCTTTCCAAGGTACATAGCAAGAATCTTATTGAACTAATAGAGGCCCGGTGCACAAAATTCATGCATGAGGGAGGGAGGGAATGGCAGGACTCCTCGACCTAGCCTGTACCCTCTCCAATTCTGGAACCCTCAGGGAATGTTGGACTGCCAATTTAGGCCTGATCCTGGCAGTCAGACATCCCTCTCACAATCTGGGACCGCTGGCTCCTAACTGCTCACCTACCTGCCTGCCTGGTCATCCCTAACAGCCTCTGCCTGCCTGCCTGATTGCCCATAACTGCCCCCTCCTGCCAGCCTGGTTGTCCCTTACTGTTTCCCCTGCTGGCCTGGGTGCTCTTCACTGCCCAACCCCCTGCCTGCCTGGTCACCCTATGCAGCTTGCTGTTTGGTCGCCCCACACAGCCTGCTGTTCAGACTTCGCATGAGGGAATCCTGGCCAATTTTCATATTCCTCTATTATTAGTATAGACAAGCTTGGAAGCCAATAAACACTTTGGATTTCTTGTACCCAAGGACCAGCAGGTAAGGTAATAAATGATCATAATTTAAGAGGTAATTACCCTGATTAGCAGAAAAGATGGGGCTACTTTGACACAATGAAAGAACAAAAAAAGTGTGCAACATAGATTATTTATGTGCATGCATTTTGGCACTTCTATGTCCAACTGAAACTGTAAATCAATACATTTTTCTTCCGTGTTGCCTCATTCAGATTGAGAACAAGGTGATTTCTAATGGTTTAGATACCTTAAAATTGAAGATTTTGGATGCATTAAAGCTAGAAAACTATCCCTGCCAAGGTAAAGCTGAGCAAAAGAAGAATTGAGAATGTTAATGGAAAAGGCAGAGGATAAATACCCATTATAGGAGTAAGACTGCAATGACATTTTGTAGTTTGTCTCACCAACTTAACTTTCCTCTGTTGTGTTTCTTGAGAGAAGTGGTGCATTGGAAGTGCAAAGAAGTTATTCCTCAGACACATGTGGAGACCAGATCTCTGATTGTGGAGAGCATAGTAGACTTTCCATGAGTAGTTTTCAGCCAGTGACTGAACATGATAGGAATGCCAAGGGAGACTTTTCCTGGTATGCGCAGGGCTCCTCTGATGGGCAAATTTGTTCTGAGGACAAAAGTCTTTCTTAGAGCTGCACTCAGTCTAAAATCCAGCTACTTAATCTTCTTTCCTTCTCTCTCTCCTTTACTTAAGGTCACATTTTGATGGCTCTCCCAACCGATCTCATTTCTCTCTCATTTTTTTTCTCACAGGACTTTCTCTTAAATTCCTTTCACATCTAAGTTCATCTTGGCATTGGATTATTAAAGGGCCTAGATAAACATATGATTTTATAGCCTTTGAATTATAATATCCAAATGTGTTCCTGTGAATTTAAAAAAATACTGATTTTCCTTTAACTATGGGTCATATTTATTTTCATATATAGTAATTATTTTATTGTATATTAAACATTGTTGATAAGTTATAAGCACTTTGGATTCTGTTTTTTTCTTCTGGAGGACGTTGAATTTTATTCAGCAAACTGTGAAATAACTGGTGGATTGAATTGAACTTACAAGGTAATTGTTATTATTTTGTGCAAAGGTAAGTCAAGTTTGGTTTCACCCTTAATCTTGGGGTGGATATTTTAGTCCTGAGATATAATCTTAAAGTGTGTATTTTTGGAGAATCAGGGGAAAACAAACTATTTAATGGGGACTCTCTAATTTGACAGGACTTGAACTCCAAACTCCAAACTCTGTCACTCTTGTGATGGGAAAATCTCTATGTAGCTAAATCTCTCATCTCTGTCAGTGTTACAGTTGTGGCTTCCTTCTGGGTTCCTTGGAGTCTTCTGTGCACAAGCAGAAAAGTTCTAAGGTTAGCAGAGAAGTTGAACAGATTTTATGTGCAGAATCTGGGACTCCTCCAATATTATTCCCTCTTCTTTGTTCTAGGATTTTAGTCATTTTGGTTTCTAGACTCTGCACTTCATATGATTAGATCAATAAAAGTGTGGCTTTCTACTTGTGCTTTATTAGCTGGTACTGTTGAGTAATATTTCCCATTATGTTTTCTTCACTCCAAAAATTAAATTCTTTTAAGTTTTTGCATGATTTTTATTACTTTCTAGTGTTTTCAGTTATTCCTTATATCATTTTTAGAATTAGTGTTATTTGTGGGATGGTTAGTCCAATAACAGGAATTTCACAATTATTGGAAGTCAAGACTTCCAATTAGCTTTTAAACACCACAACACGAAGCCATGCTTTACAAAAAATAAATCACTATCTTATAGAATAAAATTGCTTGACACATAGTAAGTGCCGAATAAATATTTGTTGAATTAGTGAATATTTTTGGATATTCACAGATCATGAGACAATTCTTTTAAAAACCTCAAACATGAAAAAGTGATAAAAACACAGACAAAAAGAGCCAGCAGGAGCAATACATGGTCCCAAGAGATGAGCAGAGATATATATCTATGAAACAAGAAGATCTATAAACATGGGACTAGCAGATAACAATAAAGTAATAAAAAAGAACTTTTGAAAATTTGAAATATTATAGATAAAAATATTTCATCATTACTGGTGAAAATAAACTAAAGAACATATTCCAAAGAGAGAATAAAAGGAAGATTTTAAAAAATAGGGGGAAAAATGAATGAATCATTTTTAAATGATCAATTCAGGATGTCAAACAGCTCATTAAGTGACAAGTAAAGAACAAATGTAAAGTAAAATTAGAATAGCCGAAGCCGATTTGGCTCAATGGATAGAGCGTCGGCCTGCTGACTGAAAGGTCCCAGGTTCGATTCCGGTCAAGGGCATGTACCGTGGCTGCGGGCACATCCCCAGCAGGGGATGTGCAAGAGCCAGCTGATCGATGTTTCTCTCTCATCAATGTTTCTGACTTTCTATCCCTCTCTCTTCCTCTCTGTGAAAAATCAATAAAATATATATTTTTTAAAAAAGTAAAATTAGAACAGAGAATGTGGAGAATAAATGATAAAAAGTAAAAGGAAAATAATATTACCTAGTATTAAATGACATACCCTTTCTATTTAGTGAGCTAACTGAAGCTTAGAATAATAAATGGGCAAAAATAGACATAAACTAAGGAAAATCATGTAATAGTTTGAATACAAGTTTTAAGTACTCTTACATCTTCTAGAGAGAAAAACTAGGGTGCAATAGTACAATAACAATGGATGTCTCACAAAACCAAGTGAAAGCTAGAGCACAATAGAGAAGTTATTTCAAAAATCAGAGTGGAATTATTTTAAATTTAGAATTCTATACTTCTCAACCAATCAAGTATAAAGAGAAAGTAAAGCTAATTACAGATATATGATGACTCAATTATTCTTATTTTTAGGGTTTATTAGGAATTAACTGAACAGTGTGAGACATAAAATGTGAATATGACAAAGCTATTAAGACTTGGAGAGGAGAACTAAGATGGCGGCAAAGGCAAAACACCTATCTTGCCGTCATAATCAGCAATTTTAATACTACAACTTAACGAAAGAACAAACACCTTCCAGAATCACCAGAAAGCTCGCCGAGTGAAAATTCCACAAATAAAAGTGAAGATAAGACACTGTGACTCGGAGGAGCGGTGGCGAACAGCGTTGAAAGATTCACACAGAGAGAGGTTTGGAGTGCGCACTGCAGAGAGGGCGGGCGGCTGAAAACCGGCCAGCTTTCTCGAATGGGGAGACAAAGGCGTCCCACTGGACTGATTCTCCAGCTGTGGGCGAAGTCCAGGGAACCCACTATCATACGGGGTGAAAACTGGACAGTGGGAGGGCACGCCGAAGCTCGGGTGCTGCCGGATCTGCCGGCTTGTGGAGAAGGCAGCTTGCGCGAACAGCACGGCTGCATGGCAGCGCAGAGAGTGCTCGCGACTTGTCTCTCATTCTGAAAACCGTCAGACTGCTTTGTTTTATGACCCTGGGTGAGACATTGCGCATGTAAAGTCATTTGGGGACAGTCTGAATTCCCCCGCAGCCAGTGGAGCTCCACAGCGGCTCTCTCTCAGAGGTGCTGGCGGCCATTGCCCCTGGCACAGAGTCCCTGGGGCCACACAGGGCAGAGCTAACGCTGTCTGCTTGGCCCGGAGACTCCACCCACCCAACCTGAGCACAGCTGAGCTTCACAGACAATTGGCCTGGAGGTCAACCCTCCAAGTGCTAACAATGATTAACTGAGCTTAACTTCAGCAAGACTGTGCAGCCCATATCCACCTCAGGTAACCGGGGAGGCTGAGCCACTATCCCTAGTAGGAAGTCTACCACACAAAGCTAATTGACCAACTCAGGGAAGCAGCTACCATGCAGCAACATGGAAAGAAATCAGATGTGAAAGAAATGGAGGAAAAAAAACGACTGGACATGGAATTCAGAACCACGGTTATAGGGTTTTTTAAGATGCTCCAACAAAAGATCGAGGCCTATAAGGAAATAAGCAAGACCACAAAGGAAATCAATGAGTCCTACAAGAAAATGAGCAACACCCTCCAGGATATAAATGAGAGCTGCAAAGAAATGATCAAGACCAATGTGGAAATTATCAAGATCAACGTGGAAATGAATGAGTCCTACAAGGAAATGAAAGAAACCCTCAAGGATATAAAGCAGACTCTCAAGGATATGAAAAAGGACCAACCAGAAATTAAGCATACACTGACTGAAACAAAAAATATTATACAAAGACCTGAAAGTGCCCTGGAGCACCCCAAGAACCAAGTTAAAGATTTGAAATACAAAGAGGTAAAATCCACTCAGCTGAAAAAGCAAGAAACCAAAAGAATCCAAAACATTGAAGATAGTGTAAGGGGCCTCTGGGACAACCTCAAGCATACCAACATCCGAATTATAGGGGTGCCAGAAAAAGCGAGAGGCCAAGACAATGAAAACCTATTTGAAGAAATAGTGACTGAAAACTTCCCACACCTGGTGAAAGAAATTGACTTAGGAGTCCAAGAAGTGCACCGAACCCCAATATATAGGAACCCTAAGAGGACCACACCAAGGCATATCATAATTAAAATGCCAAGAGCAAAAGACAAAGAGAGAATATTAAAAGCAGCAAGAGAGAAACAGTTGGTTACCTATAAGGGAGCACCCATACGACTGTCAGCAGATTTCTCAACAGAAACGATGCAGGCCAGACGGGAGTGGCAAGAGATATTCAAAGTGATGAACAGCAAGAATCTACAACCAAGGTTACTCTATCCAGCAAAGATATCATTCAGAATTGAAGGTCAGATGAAGTGCTTCGCAGATAAGAAAAAGCTAAAGGAGTTCATCACCACCAAACCAACATTATATGAAATGCTGAAAGATATTCTTTAAGAAGAGGAAGAAGAAAAAGGTAAAAATATAAATTATGAACAACAAATACACATTTATCAACAAATGAACATAAAAATCAAGTGAATTGATAGGCTGTTGAACAGGATAGACTGGTGAATATAACAGAGACATGGACATAGAGAGGGAATGGACTGACAATTCTTGGGGAGAAAAGGGTTGTGGGAAGTGCAGCAAGAGACTGGACAAAAATCATGCAACTATGGGAGAGGACAGTGGGGAGGGGGAGGTGAGAGTGGAGGGTGGGATAGGTACAGGGTGGAGGGAAGCTATAGGGGGATAAAAAGGGGAAACAATGTAATTAATAAACTGAACAATAAAGATTATTTAAAAAAAAGACTTGGAAAATTAATAATGACAAAAACAGTGAAAAATGAAACAATCATTAACTCCAGATAAAATTAGGAAGTGTATAAAAAGGAAGCATAGACATAATTTATTCCCTGTTTCAAGAATAGGAAAACTATGTTGGGGAATAGAGGAGAGGTGAGTTATTACCTACCAACATGGGAAATCAGAAAATAATGCCTAAAATACTTTGCTGAAGGGTATCAATATAAACATTTATAAAAAGTGTTTGTGAATAAAAGAGGAAGTGGCCATATGTGTTGATGAGGGATGATGCTGGTAAGCAGTATTTCTGATAAAGTATAAAAGTGCAAGATATTGCTATGTTCACATTATCTTCGTCATTAGCAATATTTTATTTTATTTATTTTTTTAATATATATTTTATTGATTTTTTTACAGAGAAGAAGGGAGAGGGATAGGAAGTCAGAAACATCGATGAGAGAGAAACATCAATCAGCTGCCTCTTGCACACCCCCTACTTGGGATTTGCCCTTGACCGGAATCGAACCCAGGACCTTTCAGTCCAAAGGCTGATGCTCTACCACTGAGCCAAACTGATTTTGGCAGCAATATTTGATTTTGAAAGTACCACCTTCATAATTTTTTAATATCAAATAAATGTCATAAAATTTTAAAGAGTTTAATAATAAATACCAAGGATTTAAATATATAAATGAGAATATTTTAAAAGGTAAAAAAGTACTAGCCTGATAAAATAAGTGGATTTTTACTGTGAAATAGTGGGTCAGATTATTGCATGAGTTTAGGGGCTTTCCTTGCTAAGATGAATTTCATCCTTTTGTCTACTAGTGACCATTTCTGATCAGGGAAGATGTTTAGTGAATTGGCCATCACTGTGAAATAAGAATGAGCTGTAAGCAACTAGGTATAAGGTCATGAATGTAATGATGAAATTTGGGTTTGGAAAGAAATAAATAGATCTCAGAAAATCCGAAGGGATAACTATAGGTGGATTTGAACCACAGGTTGATGATTGAATATTAAAAAAGCATAAGCCAGAGAAGATTCAGAAATCTAAGTATGAAACAAAAAACATACACACATGCACATCTATATCTATACTAATAATAGAGGAATATGCAAATTGTCCAAGATGCCATCACAGTAACAGTAATGATTGAACAGCAGGCTGGCAGGCTGTCTGGGGTGACCAGGCCAACAGGAGGGTTAGTAAGGGGTCACCAAACTACTGAACAGCAGGCTGCATGGGGCAACCAGGCCAGCGGGGGGGGGGGGGCAATTAGGGGCAATCAGGCTGGCAGGCAGAGGCAATAAAGAGTGATCAGGTTGGCAGGGGGCAATTAGGAGCAATTAGGTAGGCAGTGAGGTGAGCAGTTAGGAACCAGTGGTCCTAGATTGTAAGAGGGATATCTGACTGCAGATATCCCCCAAGGGGTCCCATATTGGAAAGGGTGCAGTCTAGGCTGAGGGGAATCCCTTCATGCACAAATTCCATTGCCCCAGCAACACCCGTCACTATGAAGTCCACTGTGATCAGCAAACTGGTCCGATTGGAGGGTGGGGCCAGCTGGCCAACCTCCTGCAGCCCTTACCTTACACTGCCCAACCCCTGATCACCCTCCTGCCCCAATAGGGGGCAGGGTTGGCTGGTCCACTTTCTGAAGCCCCTCCTCCCATCTGGCTCCATCCCAGAATGGCCTCCCTGCATCCCAATCAGGGTCAGGGCCAGCAGGCTAACTGTCTGCAGCCCCTTCCCCCTGGCTGGCCCCAACCTTGATGAGCTTCTAGCACCCCAATTGGCCTGTGGCCTCTCCCCACAGCCAGATCTGTCTCCAATTGCTCGTGCAAACACCAATTGAAAGTGGAGCTGGTCAGCCAACCTCCCACAATCCTCCCCTGGTCACTGATTCCCAATCAACCTCCCTATTTGAGGGCGGGGCCAGCCAGCCCACTACCCACAGCCCTTTCTTACCACTGGTGCTGCCCCCAATTGGCCCCCCTTATCCCAATGATGGTGGAGCCCACTAACCAATAACCCAGGGCTCCTCTTCCCAGCCAGCCTGGCTCTGATTGGGGCATGATCATGGTGGGCTGGTCAGCCAATCTCCCACCATCTCCTCCTCCTGACAGGACTGGCCCCAATCAGCCCCAATTGGGGCTGGGACAGCTGGACCCCACCTGTGTACAAATTAATGCACTGGGCCTCTAGTATCATATATGCATACATAAAATGTAGGTTTAGTTTTGCATTTTCAGGGCTTAAGGTATGGTGAGAAAGAAACATTTAAAGAAGTATTTCCTTGAATAGTGATTCATGTACGTAAATAAAGTGAAGAGGTAATTTTATTATCACAGCCTCATTGGAGATTATATTTTAAAATAACAAAAAAGTAGCTAATGAATTCAGTTTTCACTACTTCTAACTTTCCCTGTGTTTATATTTACTGATATAAAATATTTATTGTTTTCTTATTAAAATCATGGAAAAGAGTTTTATGCAAATATAAGTGTATACCCTTGAAAGAAAAAAAGCACCCTAAAAAGTCATTTAATTGCTAAGAAAGTAGTTTACCTCTAAACCAATAAAAGGTGAACTGAATTCAGTCACTAAGAGAATTTGTTTACATGAAATCTGAAGTAGAGCAGCTCATGCTCCATAATTGTGTAGGCTCATCAAACCCTACTGTGGTGGATGAACCTAGTGTTATCAGAGCACAGAAAATATCCTTTCTTTTCATTTCTTCTTAAATGAGATAGCAAAGTATCTGATTATTTAACAGGAGAAAAGGAGCATAGTGTAATGTAGTATGACTATTTTTTTTCTATTTAGACAGATTAGTCTACTGAAATTCCAAATGGGTGCTCTAAAAGAAAATGGCAGAGCATGGAGTTAGGCAAACCTAGTTGTTTGTCTTAAAGTGAAGGTATGTCTGAAAAGTGAATAATGAATGACAGCAAATTAAACTATAAGAAAAATATGTAAGGCGAATTAAAATGGATTTTAGAATAATTGCCTGAGAGAACACTGAAGATAGAATTAACATCTGACATTGAAGTCAGACTCACTGAAGGTCAGGATAAAATTATCCTGTATTCCTGGGTTACTTGAAGATATGCAATCATTTTCAGAACTATTAGGATTCTATATGCAAGCAAACAAAAAAATAACTTTTTGGGGAAAAACGCCTATACACAAAATACAAACATTTTTTTCCTTTAGCTGCTAAAGCATTTCACAGAGTAGTCGTTCCACCATTTTTATTAAATGATAGCTGTCTGCTGAGTCCTACATCATTTTTAAGGGCGCAATCATTGCTAAGAATGTACTGGTTTTCTGTTCACAATGGCATTTCTGGTGATGGACCATCTGTGAGTGCATGCAGCTCAAAGGAGTCTTATGTTAAAGAATTAACTTATATCTCTCATTATGTTTCATAGAATTTCATTCTAGCTATATATTTGGAATTCAATAAACTATTATTCGACATTTTTCAAATTGCAAATGAAACAATGTGTAAAAAAGAGAAAGACTAGTAAAGTTTTACACATAAATTCCTAGAAAATAAAGAAGTACACATATATTTCTTTTATGTTGACTTTATTAACAGAACTATCTATCTACATGTCAATACCCAAGAAAATAAATAATGCTGTGGGAAATTACTAAAAATTACAAAGCATTACTCAAAGAGAAGGTCTTGCTAAACTACCAACCTATAAGTAATTCTATTTCAAAAATTAGCCTATCATTCTCTGTACTAACCATTCTATCCATTGTAACTGCTATGATATCAGAGAACTATTTGGCCAATTCTGTAGAGCAAGTGATCACATAGAGAGGATCTTTCCTACAGATCATCACACAAAAGAGTGATTGGTGCCACGGAGGTTTATAAAAGAAAACCAAGTCTATCATTTGAAGGAACCCATTTCTTTTTGTTGACCTGCATACATTTAAAGCAACTGTCAGTTACAATGCTGGTATTCAGAATATAGGGATACAAATATGAAGCAAATCATCCAAGCTTTCTGCTCACTTTGTGGTGACAGCCATTTCTGTTTAGGTTTATTTAAATTCTATAATTGAAACTTTGTAGCCTAGAGTGGAGGCCTAGGTGCTAGGGCTGCAGAAGCTTGGCTTCCTCCATCGCCCAGGAAACTCTAGCCGCTGCTCTCTCCAGCTCCATGGCTGCTGCCATTTCTGTTGGGATATATCTTCTATAAATTGAAACTTTGTAGCATTGAGTGGATGCCTAGGCCAGTAATGGCAGGGGGAAGGCTTGGCTTCCTTCATTGCCAGGGAAACCCAAACCTCACTCCTGCTCTCAATGGCCTCAGCCATTTTGGTTTGGATTTATTTGCTCCTGATTGGCTTGTGGGTGTGGCTTAATTGGAGTTATGGTCAATTTGCATATTATTCTTTTATTAGATATTGTGTATATATATATATTTATATATATATATTAGATAGTGTGTGTGTGTGTGTGTGTGTGTGTATATATATATATATATATATATATATATATATATATATATATACATACTAGTGGCCAGGTGCATGAAATTCGTGCATGGAGGGGGGGTTCCCTGAGCCCAGCCTGCACCCGCTCCAATCAGGGACCCCTTCGGGGATGTGTGACCCGTAACCACCTCTGCCTACCTGCCTGATCATCCCTAAGTGCTCCCCTGCTGGCCTGATTGCTCCTAACTGCCTCTGCCTTGCCCCACACCTGGGATCCAGGCTTCCCTCCTTCTGGCCAGCTATAGGCACCCAGGACCTGAGTCAACTTCACTCAGGCCGGTCACAGCCACAGGCACCCAGAACCACAGGGCATGCTGCCTAACGCCAGGGCCCTAAAGGGCCCCAGCCCTTCTGTGTGCCTGCCTGGCTGAGTCCCACTACTCTGACTGCCGTGGTGTAAAGAACTTTACCATATATGTTCTCCCCAGCCTCCTAGAAGAGAGGGCATGAGCTGAGAAACTGGAGATGCTGCAGCCCCAGGGCCATTTTTCCAATGGGTGCATTGTCATTTTCAGATCTGGATTTGAGATAATCCATCAAACCGCTATATTTTTCAACTCTCAACTTAGATTGGTTTGCTTTAATGAAATTTATCCGATTGGCCTCCATTTTTTAATACGAATCCATAATAAACTGTTGAGTTAACTTTCCTGCATTTAAAATAGGATTGAACGTGTCCCTCACAGAGAGATGAAATCCATAATACTGCATTTGGGTGACTCGTGTTCTTACATTTTGTCTAGTATTATTGTTGAGTACACTGTTGTCTCTGAGTCTTAATGCAACATCTGTTCCCCAACCTTTTTCACCATGTGGAAAAAGAATAGGATATGTCATTGCATCTAATGTAGGAAACAGGATACTGATTCGTTTCACTTTAGTGCCATTTGGATTATTGGGATCTGGTTTACAATGAATGAACAAGTCCCTTTCAAAAGGAGGCTCTCCATCTTTGTTTCTGAATATGACAGCAACCTCGGTTACACGGGGAGAATTATATCTACCTGGGTCATTATTACAATCATATTTAATTGCCATAGTTACTTCCGTGGAAGCTATACCTTTTGCTGCTGCTTCAGATTGGGCTTCCTTTTCTACCTCACGTAGCATCTTGTACGATTTTGTTAATTCATTTATTTCATGCATGAAGTTGTTGATGTTGATTATGAGTCTTTCTGAGCAGGCCTGGTTTGCTGGGATTGCTAATCTTTTACGTGTAGCTTTGGCTGTATCCAAAATATAGAGTTGAGCAAACTTCCGAGAGACACCATCAGAAGGATGTAAAGTTCCAGTACGATGATAAACTTTTCCATGTATTCTAAAACAGTATGGCCCATCCCCTGATGGCGATGCAACATTTGCACCCATGGAAGCAAAAGCAAAAGAACTATTTATAGATCGAATGTTTTCCATGAAATTTTTACTGTCAGAATCTTCGTTTGTCATTAATCTTTTTAAATATGGCGGGTAATCTGGAAAATGTATATCATTTGGACAGACTTTCCCTTTGCTACAACATCTAGTAAATTTCCCATCAGATGGTTTTTCATCCCAGAAATTTAGTGATAGGCAAAATTCACATCTAACAGTCATTTCACCACAACTATGTTCAAGAATTGCATCCTCACGTACTCCATTTTCACTGAGAAGGCAGGTACTGCCACTATTGGTAGTACTTGCTGCTGACTGTTCTTTAGACATATTCTGTCTTCGCCACCGCCTTCTTTCAACTTCAAAGGCACGTTGTTCTTTAGACATTTCCTGTCGAAGATGCCAGTGTTTTTTGGCTTCAGAGCGTCGTTTTTCCAATAGCTGCTCTTCGGGTACATTATGTCGCAGGCGTTGCCTTCTTTCAAGATCAGATGCACATCGCTCTTCAGACATTTTCTGTCGATAACATTGGCACCTTTCTGCTACACAGCTCCTTTGTATCAACAGTTTTTCTTTGGACATAGTCCCTCCTCTCTATTGCCACGTTCTGAGATAGAGGAGAATGACAGGCCTTTCAGCAGTGTGACCAAAGGCTGATTTGGACAGATTCTGTGGGGGTGGGACTTCCTCCTCCCTGTTGTCATTTTTCAGCTGGGATGCTGAAGCTGGGACTTGGGGGCCTTCCCTCTGGCGGTTGCCTTTCGTTTTTGCTGGCAAACAGCTGAAGCTACACCTAATATTAGCAATGCCAGGGGCCTCATTAGATGCAGCTGTGGTGAGTTCTCTCAGCCACCCCCTCCGCCACCGCTCCCGCCGCCTCGTTCTCTGCACCCCGCCCAGGGGCCTCAGACTCAGCTGTGGTGAGTTCTGGCTGCCTTCGCTGCCATCGCTTGGTCTCTGCACCCCAGCTGGGTGCTTGATGACTTCACCACTTTATCTCAGCTCCTGGGGCCTGGCGCTCACGCCTCTCCTCCGCACCCCTTGCTCCGACTGGCTGGTAGCATAGCCAGTCAGGAGTCAAGGTACTGTCACATTTGCATGTTACTCTTTTATTAGATAGGATATCCTTTACAGAGTTTAATGGCCCAAAGGACTTGAGGCTCCTGATTCCTAGAAAGAGATAAATTCTAGCAGCTGTGAGTATACCAGTTAGAGTATTTTTTATGTACTTCAACCAATGTACTCACAGATTGATTGGTGTGGTATGAGTCTTATATTTCCCTGAGGTTAATATCTGGCCCAAACTACAGACATGGTCACATTATATCTAGAGTCTACTGTACTTCTTTTTATTATGTAAGATATCATCAGTGTCATAAAGTCTGTGGCTGATCAGAGTCTGTGTTTTTTTTTTTTTTGGCAATAAATATTTTAATTTTTGTTTCATTTTTATGATGACAAATAATTTTCAAGTTTATTTCCTTTTGTTTTTTTAAATACAAAGCTAAACCACAAACAGGTACAACCGAGACATTTTACTTCACATTGACACGCTCCGTCGGATCCTCCTCCAATTGGCTGACCACTGACCAGGCAAGTGTGGGGCGGGGGGAAGACTTTCCTAGGTAGCACTGTCGTGAGGCTGGGGTGCATGGGGTGGGGGCTGGGGGGTACCAAGGGTGAGGGCAGGCTCTCACACCTGTCTCCATTCACATTTACCTGGAACCAGGGGGGCAGGGGACCCCATGTGGTGGTTCCGAAGCCCAGGCCCCCTGGACCGCAGGTGGAGCGAGTGGGAATTGGTCCCCCTTCGGGAGGGAGGGGGCAGCTACCTACACCTCCTGCCATCAGTCATCACAGTCGAGGTGAAAACTTTACCCTTAGCCTTGATCCCTGGGTGCTGCACCTGCCCCCGCCCCTCGGGGTGGGGCCTGCACTCCAGGGCTCAAGGGCTCACCCCTGGTTCACGGCTGCAAGAACACCGGGTGGTCTGACAAACGGCATGACAGCAGGTCTGGACCTTTCAACCCAGCAGAATCAGGTCAGGACAGGGGTGAGGGTGGCTATTTCCGGGGGGGAGGATTGGATAAGTAATTTCTGGTCCCACTACAAAACTTTATTTTTTATTAGAATAGAGTACCATCTCAAATCTCTTCTATAAAACATACAAACAAACAAACAAAAAAACAAACCCAAAGTTAAAGGAAAAAAAAAAAAAGAAAGAAAGAAAAACGCAGCCACTCCACTCACTTTATGACCTATGTACATATAAGTTGTTTTCTGTGGTTTTTCTTTTTTCTTTCTTTTTTTTTTTTTTTTGCCTTTTGTGTTTTTTGATTTTTTACTCTTATTTTTAAAAATAAATTCAGTGTTCACATTTCTATAAAGAATTACCCCCATTTCGGGAAGCGCTGTCCTGGCGGGGCCGGCTAAGGGATGCTCCTCCCCGCCCGCACCTGCTCGTCCCACCCTGGTGCTCCGAGGCTCAGGCCGAGGCCGGTGGGAGAGTAAGCCGATGCCCGGCCCGGGCACCAGGCGGGTCAGCAAGCTTTCGAGAAAGCAGAGGGGAAGACGAACTCACTGCGAAACCCTTTTAGAAAAGATTCATACTTCCGTGTGCGCCTGTCTGGGAGGCAGGAAAACAAGAGCTTGGGGACATCCTGTGGGGGCCGTCGGGAGGTGCCGCTCGACACCTGGGTGCGCGTCGGGGTGCGGGGAAGTCCTCACTTCCTCGGCTCGTGTTCGAAGACTCCCTCCTCTGAGACCTGTGCCGAGCCTGGCTGCATGCACGCGAGCGCGGGAAGCACAAACGTTCGGCTTGTATGCAAAAAAGGTACAAAAACAACTAGAATATAAAAGTTTTGGTAATATAAGGCCATCTGTTTCAAGTCCACTGTGGAAACCTGTAACAGATATTTATTTAAATACTACAGTGAAAAGGCATCTTAATATACTTTTTTAAAAAAAAATCTGAAGTAATCTGCTAATACTAAGTATGTGTAAAAAAAAAAAATCAATTCCCTTTGAGGGCACTTTGTCCAGCGGGGGGAGGCGGGGTTAATGCTTCAGCCAGGGGTAGGCCTCGATGGAGGCCCGGCTGCGGTCCCCGTAGTCGTACAGGAGCTCCTCCCCCGCCACGATGTCGCGGGCGGCCATGAGGATGAGGTGAGGCACGCCGTCGATGTCGTGCAGTTTGGTTTGGCAGTTCCCACATTTGCTGTGATTGATCAGTCTTCCCAGGCGGTTGGTCTCTCTGGTCGCATCCACGCAGTAGGTTCTGCTCAAATACTGGAAATAGTACATGTAGCAGCCGGTGGAGGGGTCTTGCGCATACAGAGCCTCCCGCTTCTTGGCGTCCGGGATCTCGATGAGGTCCCCGTGGTATTCCACCACAAAATCGCCCTGGGAGAACTGCTTGGTGGCAATCACGCCCCTGCCTTTGCCATCGATGAGGTCAATCTTCATGCCTTCTTCCTTTCCGCTTTCGATCAATTCATCTATTCTTCTCCTTTCTTCAAACTGCAGCTCGGCCTTGCTCTTCCTGGAGCTCCTTCTCACAGGGTAGAAATCTGTGAGTTTGCGATTCTGTTGCGTTTTTCCTTGAGCTTTTTTCCGAGGTGCCTGCTTGCCCTTGACAGGCTTCTTCAGGGGTTGCTTGGCGATGGCTGCACCGGAGGAATCACAAGACGAGGTCGGAGTTTTTGGAGGTTTTGCTACTTCGGATTTTTGGTTTGGAAAAGGTGCCAGGGGGCC
The DNA here is from genome assembly GCA_027563665.1 of Antrozous pallidus. Lineage (NCBI taxonomy): Eukaryota > Metazoa > Chordata > Mammalia > Chiroptera > Vespertilionidae > Antrozous > Antrozous pallidus. The sequence continues at coordinate 92,657,493 of CM050514.1, forward strand.
TCTCCTGGCGTCTTTGATCTTTAGTTCCTCGGACTTCATGGTGCTTCGTATTGCGTTCCCAGTGTTTCTTTTCTCTTCCCGTTTCCTGTAGATTCCGGCTAATGGCTTCCCCTGGCATTTGACTTCGTAATGTGCAACAGAGTTCTCTTCCTGAAGCGGGGAACGCATTCCAGAGCATTTGTTCGGGCTCATGTAGGTGTAGATCTTGGGCTGCCCGGTAAACACATTCTCCCCGTTGGCGCGGGGCCTCCCCGGGCCTCTCCGCTCCACCATGTCCGGGCCCGGGGCCCTCGCTGCCACCGCCACCGCCGCCGCCACCGCTGCCACCGCCTCCACCGCGCGGGGCTTGGACATCTTCCTGCCTGGAGAGGGGGACCCGGGGGAAGCGGGGGAGGGGGCGCTCAGGGCGCGGCGGGGCGGGGAGCGGGGCCGCCCGGGCCGGACGCCGCGACGGCGCCTCCCGCCGCAGCCATGTTCCGAGGGCCCGGCGGCGATGGGCCGCCCGCAGCGCCTGGAGGCAGGGGCCGAATGGCCGAGCCAGGCAGGGGCCCGCGCGCCGCCCCAGAGTCTGTGTCTTCCTTGAAGGCTTAACACAGAAATGTTATGGCAGTTACAGAATTAGTTAATACACCTTTGAAGTCATAATATGATATGTATTCAGTCTCTTTTTGGTTTTTATTTGGTTCCTGGTTCATTGCATTCATACTCACCCGCATAGGATGAGAAGCATTGACTCACTCAGGCTGTAGTCCTCCTAACCCTGACGATGTCAAGAACTATGAGCTCAGTAAGGACAACCTTGGTTAATTCCCTGATTGGTATGTTTTTCACATTCAGAAATTCTGCCCACAGCCCAAATTCACATGCATTTGGACCATAATAAAATATATCAATTGTCCATTTTCTTTGTTCATATGTTTGCAAAATCTAGGATTCCAAACACAGCTTTTCAATTTCTCTCATTAGCTGTATTCCCTCATCCTTGCCTTGTCCAACACTCTTAGCATGATATTGTCTCCGGGGATGGTTATTTTTCTGCCTTTTTTTCTTCACCTGGCTTTAGAAAACCCAATACTTACGCCTCCTCTATGTTTTTTTGTCATCAATGAATGAATGACCTTAGGCCAGTCTTAGATTCAAGATGTCATACTTACACTTTTTAATTTGAGACTTTTATGTAAATTTTTAAAATCCAATTTTGCCAGTATCTTGCTTGTGACACCATGTCAATGAGATCCACAGATGATGGCATGGAGACTGAACATCAAAAACATTCTAACAGAGAGAAGTTATTTAAATTGTGTATCATATGAGCAATAATTTTAATGGAATCATTTCAATAAATAATAAAAATAATATTGACTAGTAGATGCTTAGTGAGTGAAATTCTAGTGTCTATCTTAGTTCCCTCAAAAGAAAATGCTTATAATATACTCATACCATTAAGCAATTCTACCATTATCAATTACTTCATATGGCTGTAAGCACTGCTTTGTTGAGTGACATTACTCAGCTCTAACATTAATTCTAAGCATTTTTATTGCTTTATCATCAGTACCATATTGCTGTTTATGTGTAAGTTATATAGCAATTTCTATTGCTAATATCCGCTAGGTTGGAACCTTGAAAGATTACATCTCTTTGTTCAGTCATTCATCTGCTGAGCTTAGGACAGGGCATAGGTGTTGTGTCCACCATAGCATGTATACATTCAGCTTTAATTTTCTGCCCTAGATAGGTAAAATGTTAATAGAGGTTGTTTTTTGAGTATTAAAATTGTTTTCTTCCTTTAAAAAAAAGAATAACAGGTATTTATGGTGTTTTCTTTCAATAAATATGTAATGAGTGCCTTCCAAGTGTCAGGCACTGTGCTGGAGGCACAAGCAGAGGAGTAAGGGGGCAGTTAAGTCATGGATCAGGTATCCAGTACCAACCTTTATCAACTTTAGTTAAGCTGGAAAGAAGCAAACATATAAGCTAAAGTGATAAATGGTGATTGCAAAATCTCGGCTTCCAGCTAACAGGAGCACATCTATATCCACAAATTCTTGTCTCCCTTGAATATACTAACCTCAGATAAATATAGCTCACATTTTCAAGACTTATAAAAATAGAAGAACATATCTGAGATAATTCTGAAGGAAAACCAGAATGGCATAAGACATCAGGAGACTGTGTTCCACAAATATTTTTCTTTGTTAATATCACTCAGCCTTGTTTATTCTTTATTTCTAAAATGTTAAAACATGGCCCTAGCCAGTTTAGCTAGGTGGACAGAGTGTCTGCCTGTGACCAAAGGGTCCCGGGTTCGATTCTAATCAAGGGCATGTATCTTGGTTGAAGGCTCCTCCCCTGATGTCTGGTTAGGGTGCGTGCAGGAGGCAACCAATTGATATGATTCTCTCACATCAATGTTTCTCTCTGTCATTTCCTCTTTTCCTAAAAACAAATGGAAAAATATCATTGGGTGAGGATTAACAAAAAAATAAAATTAAAAAAATTAAATATTAAAATGTGATCTTAACTTTTTGAAATTTCCTTTCTGATAAAATTGTGGCTCTGGAAACATAAAAACATGAAATAGTAATAAACTGGATTCAGGTATTATATTAGTATTCTAGTGATGCCATTTAAAAATTACCACAGTAATTTGGACTTTAAACAGTACAAATATATTGTGTTTTACCCTGTAAGTTCAGTACAGGTCCCCTTGGGCTAAAATCAAGCTGTTAGCAGAGCTGCATTTCTTCTATAGGCTTTAGGGGAGATTTCAGAGATAAAAGGAGGGAGAGAGGGAAGGAAAGAGAGAGAGAGACAGAGAGAGAGAGAGAGAAACATCAATGATGAGAGAAAATTATTGATTGGCTGCCTCCCATATGCCATCCCCTGGTGATTGAGCCTGAAGCCCAGGCATATGCTCTGACTCGAATTGAACATTGACCACCTGGTTCATTTAGGTTGATGATGAACCACAAGCTATATTTAATCATAAACTTAAAATTTAATTTATCTGTTACTACTAGAATTCAAATAAATCAAATTAGTAAATATTTACTGAAGCTCTACTACAAGACTTACTTACTTGATAGTTGATTTAAATTAATAACTGTATTATATTTCACATTTAAAATCCATAATTATGTATATGCTGCAAGTCTTATTAATAAGAAAATACACTATCAAGCTCTATAATAATTCATTATACAAGATGAATGGAGAAAACATAGTGTAAGTTGACCATAAAAAACAATTTGGTTGAACTTGGCACATAGTTGTCTGTAATTCTGAGGATGGATGGCACCACATGCAAGGTCAATTTGAGTAAGAAAATCATGGATAAGTGACCTGAATTTTCTTTGTTTCTGGATTTAGTAACTGGCAAAAAGAAGCCGTCACGAGGCACTGCTTTTTACACAGAATGCCAAGAAAGCAGAAGAGCACACTTCTTTCATCTTCTTTCACCTGTCTATATCCATTCTTAAGTATAGTTCCACATCTTTTAGATATTTTGGCTGGAAATAAAATGTCAGTGTGAAATGAAATCCACCATTCCATAAGCAGTATGACCACTAAATGATCTCCCATATGCTTTCCAATTTCATACTAAGTCTACTCTGGTCTGGAAAAGGAAAAACTTGGGTGCACGGCCACTACACTGGGGAGGCTCACCAGGCTGTAGCCACTATAATTTTCAGGCTCCTAAGGTCATTAGAAATAATCCATTAAAAATTTTCAATTCAATATTTATAAGATTGTCAACTAAGATGGATATCTGGCAGTAGATGAGAAAATTGGAGCTGATTTTTAAAAATATTTTTATTGATTTTAGAGAGAGAGAGGAAGGGAGAGGAATAGGGAGATAGAAACATCATGAGAGACAAATATCTATTGGCTGCCTCCTGCACAACCCCCACCTCGGACTGAGTCCACCATCCTGGCATGTTCCCTGACAGGTAGCATCATGGTTCAGGGGTCTATGCTCAACCACTGAGCAACACTAGCTGCTTTTTCTTAATATTCAAACTGCTCTACAATGTTGTTCCAGGATATGAAAATAAGTCAGAATATTAAATTGTGAAGCATTGCTTTTGGGGGGGCTTTAATTCTTCTTTCTGGCTAGCAAATCAATTATCCTTAGGCTAGAAATTTGATCCTAAAAACAGTAGTCAGTTAATTGGAAAACTATCTTGAATATAATTGCTGAGGTCTACGATTAAGTACAGATAAACCTTATCCTTTATTGTGAAGCTGATTTATAGCACACTCGACTCTTTTTGAAGGAAGACTTTTAAAATACAAAATGTACTTTAAGAAAAATTTTAAAATGCAGTTTTAAGCTGCCTAATTAGAGAATTATTTTAAAAGGAACATTTTATAGTCCTATTTCAAGTACACCTTTGGCATTTAGCTTTCCATTGTTATTTTAAAAGGTAGTTTGGGAGAATCTTTAAGCAGAAAATAAATATACTATTTAGGCATGACAAAAATATTATATTAGGAAAAGTGCTTTGACATGTGAAAAATTGCAAAAGCTGAAAAGACTTTAGCGAACAAAAGAGACATAAAAGTGAAAAGTTAAATGATATATTTATAATTCAGAGATGCACTTGAGAAAACTATTCACAGCTTCAACTGACTTGATATTTTGGAAGTAAAAAGTAGTCAATTTTTAATCTAAAAAATACTTGTTTTTGTTTGAATATATTCAAAATTCTAACTCTTGACTTTCATATATATATAAATTATACATTTTCCTGTGATTTCTGATGCTATTTCAGAACAGTACTTTAGCCTGGGACATATGAATCATATTACTCTACATACTAAAATATGTCAATGATTCTGCATTACTTAATGCAGAGGTTTTCTACACTAACTGTATTCATACTGGGGAGGTGGGGTATATGTGGCTTAATTCTATACTGGTTCTGGACCTCTGTCACTGGAATCATTCCCCACACTTTTGTTCTGCTGGTTTCTACATTCCTCCCCACTACCACTGCCTCGAAAGCATTTCCTTGGCTCCAAAGTCAGCTGCCTCCTAGCAGTGTTTTGTCTGTGGGATGCACTGGCTGGATCTCCTGGCATGGGTAGATACTAATACAAAGACTACACCATTTTTTAGTTTCAGGTCCCTCAGAACAGGTTTATCTGGCTGTAAATTCTCCTTATAGTGAGGGAAACTTGAAGCCAGTAATACCACCTTCTCTCCCTTTCCTTAATCGTTGTCCTAGAGGTGGTAATAGCTTCCAGGTGCCCTACGATCCCCTCTTTGATTCTCAGATATTCATCACCTGTGCACCAAATCCCTTCACCATGTTCACTGTTATTGCATGAAATTTTCCTTTCCTGGTTAGGCTTTGATGGATCCAAGAGTCTCACATGTTCTGTAAGAAGAAGTGCTCCTTGTTTATACATGGAAATGCTGGATTTTTAAAACTCCCTTGGATAAAAGAGGGTTATAAATTCCCATAAAAGTTTTGAAACTCTCAGTCTAGGTGCAAAATCCAAATTCCTGGAGAACATAACACCTAGTCTCTATCCATAACTTGAGTTGCCATTCTTATTTCTAGTTTTTGCCCAAAGTGAACTCCAGGTTGTATCTAGCTATCCTATATAATAAAAGGCTAATATGCAAATTGTCCCCTTTACCAAGAGTTCAACCAGGAGTTTGACCACGTAGAGGGGCCAGCCAGCCAACCGTCCACAGCCCCTCCCCACAGCTGGTCTGACCCAATCAACCCCAATAAGGGTAAGACAGCCGGCCCCCACCTGAGCACAAATTCATTCTCAAGGCCTCTAGTTTATTAATAACTAGAGGCCTAGTGCAAAAATTTTGTGCACTAAGGGAGGAGTTCTCTCAGCCTGGTTTGCACCTTCTTGTAGTCTGGGAATACTCAAGGGATGTACCTAAACTGTAGTCTGGCCTCCCTCTGTGGGAGGCAATTTGCAGGCCAATCAGGGGAGGTGCCAGTGGCAAGTGGCCAGCCCTTTGTCCCCTCCCCTATTTCCCATCTGCCACTGCAGGGTCGCCACCACCCCCTGATCACTGTCCCATCCCTCTGCCCACTGGCACATGCCTTGGCTGGCCTGGTATCACCTGCTTGCCAATCTTACCCTCACTGACCAGTCATTCCACCTTTCAGTCGATTTGCCTATTATGCTTTTATTATATAGGATAGAAAAAGAGCAAAGGGGAGCCCAGACATTATCGGCAGGTCATTTGAACAGCTTAAACAGGAAGCTGTAATTTCACATTCTCTAGGGAACCTCTGGTCCAGTCCCTCAGATAACTGGGGGAAAGGACACATCAAAGGGGAGAGAGATGCAGGCACAGTAGAATTGCAGTGACTAGAGAAGGTGCCTATCAATCACACCTAGAAATAGAGATATGGGCCAGATTGGATACAAGCCCACAAAAATGTAGGGATAAATAATCCCCCAAACAAGGGAGTTCACTCTCTTGTGACTGTTGTTTCCTCTTGGCTCTTGGCTTTTTTTCATGTGCTCCTGTGGCCCATGGCCATGTGGACCCCACAGACAATGGGCTGATGGACTGCAGCTAGGCTGATGGACAAATTAAGCTAGCCTGATGCTGGTTTGGACCGTGAAAATATGGAACAGAAATTCTGGACACTGGCTTTGATTCTATCCCCACAGCTACACTTCTTCCTTGGTCCAAAGGAAAATGAGACCTTGGAAACTCAGGGGTATAATTCCACAGAAATAAAGCTTTCTATAATATCTCATCCTCCTGTGCAAGTCTCAGAAAATTCTTTTTCTCTGGATATTGCAGGACACCCACTACTACCAACAACAGGTGGGATGAGAACCTCTCCCCACCGTAACACAGGGACTCTAGTTCATATTCTTGCTGATACAATTGTCTCTTATTTCCTAAGTATCCACATTGAAATCCCACTCAAAGTTCATGGGTTTGAGCAAATGCAGGAAATTTTCATTATTTGTGGGTTTCATATTTGCAAATTTGCCTATTTGCTGAAATTTATTTATAATCTCAAAATCAATACCCATGGCTGTTGCTTAGCAACCTCTCTGGGAGCTCCCTGGGTGAAAAACAAAAGTGGCCTCCACAGACAAAGGGCAAGGAAAGATCAAATTTTAAAAGACCACTTCAGATTGGTAGGTGGCAGGTTTATAAGCAAGGGAACTCTAGGAGGATTATCTTGGATAGCCATGAGTAGATTTCCACACCTGCCTACCAAACTAAAAGTTTATATAGAGGCTCTCACTGGTTTCAATTACTCACATAGTGGGGGCTTAACTGAGTTCAGTCATCATTCCCAGTATAGATGGTCTCATCACCACATTATTATTTCAAGGCTGTATCCTTGGGCTAGCTCAGGGGGGAAGCAAAAAGGGCACACATTTCGAGGACAGGGGAGGGAGTATGGAAGTCTCTAATTGCCATGGTCTAGCTTGAGGACCAAGCCAGCAGTCATGTCTTCTTTTTATTTTTTTATTGATTTCAGAGAGAGGGAGGAAGAGACAGAAACATTAATGATGATAAAGAATCATTGATCAGTTGCCTCCTGCATGCCCTCTACTAGGGACTGAGCCTGAAACCCAAGTATGTGCCCTAAGAGGGATTGTCACTATGACCTCCTAGTTCATATGTCAACACTCAACCACTGAGCAATACTGGCCAGGCAGCAGTTCTGTCTTCTTCATGACCTTTCCCCAAAATGGCATTCTCACAGTCATATGCAGACAATGGAGGAATGGCAATAAATTTCCCATAGAGTCTTCCAACATCAGTGTTCCTGGCTGAGGTAGAACAAAGATGGGTTTCTGCCTTTGTATTTCAGCTCTTCTACTGCAAACACATAGTCTTTCCAGTCTATTTAATACTCATGTGTTTTTTCCCCAAATTTTTATCTTTTTCGGTTGGTATTTCACTTTTAAAAAAAATCTTTATTGTTCAGTTTACTAATTACATTGTTCCCCTTTTTCCCCCCTTATAGCTCCCCTCCACCTGGTATCCATCCCACCCTTCGTCCTCACCCCCCTCCACTGTCCTCTCCCATAGTTACATGATTTTTGTCCAGTCTCTTGCTGCACTTCCCACACCCCTTTTCTCCCCAAGAATTGTCAGTCCATTCCCTCCCTATGTCCGTGATTCTGTTATATTCACCAGTTTATCCTGTTCATCAGATTTTTAATTCACTTGATTTTTAGATTCATTTGTTGATAGATGTGTATTTGTTGTTCATAATTTACACGTTTATCTTTTTCTCCTTCATCTTCTTAAAGAATATCTTTCAGCATTTCATATAATATTGGTTTGGTGGTGATGAAGTCCTTTAGCTTTATCTTATCTGCGAAGCACTTTATCTGACCTTCAACTTTGAATGATAGCTTTGCTGGATACAGTAATCTTGGTTGTAGATTCTTGCTATTCATCACTTTGAATATTTCTTGCAACTCCCGTCTGGCCTGCATCGTTTCTGTTGAGAAATCTGCTGACAATCATATGGGTGCTCCCTTATAGGTAACCATCTGTGTTTCTCTTGCTGCTTTTAATATTCTCTCTTTGTCTTTTGCTCTTGGCTTTTTAATTATGATGTGCCTTGGTGTGGTCCTCTTAGGGTTCCTATATATTGGGGTTCGGTGCGCTTCTTGGACTCCTAAGTCAATTTCTTTCACCAGGTGTGGGAAGTTTTCGGTCACAGTTTCTTCAAATAGGTTTTCATTGTTTTGCTCTCTCTCTTTTTCTGGCACCCCTATAATTCGGATGTTGGTATGCTTGAGGTTGTCCCAGAGGCCCCTTACACTATCTTCAATTTTTTGGATTCTTTTGGTTTCTTGCTTTTTCAGCTGAGTGGATTTTACCTCTTTGTATTTCAAATCTTTAACTTGGTTCTTGGGGTGCTCTAGAGTACATTTAGGTCTTTGTGTAATATTTTTTATTTCAGTCAGTATATGCTTAATTTCTGGTTGGTCCTTTTTCACATCCTTGAGAGTCTCCTTCATATCCTTGTAGGTCTCATTCATTTCCTTGTAGGACTCATTCATTTCCACGTTGGTCTTATTCATTTCTTTGCATGTCTCGTTCATATCCTTGAGGGTCTTGTTCATTTCCTTGTAGGTCTTGATTATTTCCTTATAGGTCTTGACCTTTTCTAGGAGCCTCTTAAAAAGCTCTATAACCGTGGTTTGGAATTCCATGTCCAGTCGTTTTTTTCCCTCCATTTCTTTCACATCTGATTTCTTTCCATGTTGCTGCATGGTGGCTGCTTCCCTGAGTTGGTCAATTAGATTTATGTGGTAGACGTCCTACAAGGGACAGTGTCTCAGCCTCCCCAGTTACCTGAGGTGGATATGGGTTGCACAGTCTTGCTGAAGGTAAGCTCAGGTTAACTGTTGTTAGCACTTGGAGGGGTTGACCTCCAGGCCAATTGTCTGTGAAGCTCAGTTGTGCTCAGGTTGGATGGGCGGAGTCTCCGGGCCAAGCAGACAGTGTCAGCTCCACCCTATGTGGCCCCAGGGACTCTGTGTAGGGGGCAATGGCCGCCAGCTCCTCTAAGAGAGAGCCACTGCTAAGTTCCACCGGCTGCTGGAGAATTCAGACTCTCCCCAAATGAGTCTGCACACCCAACGCCTCACCCAGGGTCACAAAACAATGCAGTCTGATGGTTTCCCGAATGAAAGAGCAAGGCACGAGTGCTCTCTGAGCGGTCAGGCACTGTGCTGTTCCCAAGATCATGCGAACTCCACACAAGCTCACCTTCTCCACAAAGCCCACCAACCCCTGCAGCACCTGAGCTTCAGTGTGCCCTCCCACTGTCCAGTATTTACCGTGTGATCGTGGGTTCCCTGGACTTCGCCCAGAGCTGGAGAATCAGTCCAGTGGGATGTCCAGTTTTCAGCCGCCCACCCTATCCGCTGGCATGTGCTCCAAACCTCTCTCTGTACGTATCTTCAACGTTGTCCTCAGCTGCTCCTCTGAGTCACAATGTCCTTTCTTCTCTTCTATTTGTGGATTTTTCACTTAGCCAGCTTTCCAGTGATTCTGCATGGTGTTTGTTCTTTCATTAAGTTGTAGTTTTGTTTTTTTGTTTTTTTTAAATATATTTTATTGATTTTTTACAGAGCAGAAGGGAGAGGGATAGAAAGTCAGAAACATCGATGAGAGAGACATCGATCAGCTGTCTCTTGTACGCCACCCCAACGGGGACACGCCCGCAGCCAAGGTACATGCCCTTGCCGGAATCGAACCCGGGACTCTTCAGTCCGCAGTCTGACGCTCTATCCACTGAGCCAAACCAGTCTCAGCAGTAGTTTTAAACTTGCTGTGTATGGTGGCAAGATAGGTGTTTTACCTATGCTGCCATCTTGGTTCTCCTGATTTCACTTTTTAAATGGCCCCAAATGTATTTCTAAAGTTCTGTTTTGTGTTTCTAAGTGTTGGTCGTGACTTATGTAGAAAATGTGTTAGATAAGCTTTGCTTAGACATGAGTTATATGAGATTGGCCATGAGTTCAATGTTGATGAATCAACAATATATATTATAAGGTGCCTTTAAACAGAAATACACATATACAAGGGTATGCATTGATTAATTTGCAAGAATATTATGAATCAACAATACATATTATATAAGGTGCCTTTAAACAGAAATACACATATACAAGGGTATGCATTGATTAATTTAAAAGAATATTATGTTTGAACTCAGCATTCCCCTAGAAGCACTGGTTTAGTATTAACAAATGTGATGTTCACAATGACTTAAAAGGACACAACTAAATGTGAATAAAGATATTCTACTGCACTCTCCTTTCTAGGAAGCTTCCTCTGCGAGCTCTTCTTCCCATTTTTTCCCTGCTTTAATTTCCCAAAACCCTTTATCTGAAACTCTTTTGCCTCTTCTGACAAAGTCATGCTTAAACATTGTGGATAAGCAATAGAAATGTCAACATAATTTTTACATAAAGCAAATTTCAAGATGGAAAGCAAGTCAAGAATAGTGGGTTGCTAAAATTAGTAAGGCAGAAAAGAAAAGATAAGTAGTGTGTCAAACCATGGAACCACAATTGAATATTGAAAAATTATATTTGTAGCCACTAATATGGAAAGCTCTAAGCAAATACCAAACAAGTGGAGTAAAAAAAAAAGTCTCTAATTAGCATTGTTGTGTGTGACCTCCTTTTATGTGCTTCCTATAATACTGAAGAAGACTGGCTGTGTTGAAAGTGCCATAAATTAGGCAGACATAAGTTATTACTTTATGCCTTCGATTATGGTTCTTTATGTCCATATCATATCCTATATACTACACTATGAACTCAGGATCTGAGTATGATTCACTTTTGTTAATGTCTAACAATTTCCAACACATAATCACTACAAATATTTCTTGAATGAGTACATGCAAGAATAAATCCTGTTCTAGAGACAGATCAGACACATAGAAAGAAGGCAGACAGCCTTTGTGGCAAGGGTGGAGGCTGTAGGGGATGATGAGGGATTAAGCAAAAGAAAAAAGAGAGAGAGAGAGAGAAAGAACTCATAGACACAGACAGGAATGTGGTGATTGAGGGGAGGGAATAGTTTGGATGGAGGTGGAAGAGGGTATGGGGGATAAATGGTGATGGAAAAAAAAATCCTGTTCTATAATCCATTAGTATAAAATTGCATTCTTCTTTTATAGTTAACAATCTAATTGTCAAGGAGAACTTTCTATTGCTTAAGTTTCAGTTATGTGGCTCATGGTATGTTTTTATTTTTTTTAGAAATTAGACATACTCTTTCTGTAATTTAATATAAACAAGTGTAATGCCATTAGTATGGCTATCAAATAACATGCAGTTACTGTTTTATCAGTGTTTATATTATTTTTATGCAAAGGTTTAGTAAATATAAAACTTATTTAGTTATTTTTGGTAGATCATGCTTTTCATAGAAACTTGAGTTTAATGTTTATGAAATAGATTTCAACTAAAGTGTTTATCAGGACATGATTTGATTTTAGAGATTACATTTTCCCTAAAGCGTTTTTAGTTTTAGATAATATAAACTAATAGGGTTAGTCAAATTTTAGCACAAAGGCAATCATTATTAAAAAGATTATTGCCTTGGTTCTTAGTTATTGTATATGTCTCATGTAATATAATGTAAGTTATAATTAATCAAAGTCTACTTTTTGGAATTTTCCCGAAATATTTACAAAAACCTTTCTTAGATGTTTGGACCAACAAATCATTTATTAGCTCTCAAACATTTCCCTGAGAAAAAAGATGACAAGTTGATTTGAAAACAAAAATTGTCATAGAGATATATGGCATTGACATAGTAAATTTTTTCTCATTCATTATTTATTTTGAATAATTAATTACTAATTAAAGCCTGTTATGTAACTCTGTTAATCTTGGTTCAAATTTTACTGTGGAAACTAGATGTTGGAAATTAACCATCTTATAAATCAATATTTTCATATCTACTTACAATTTTCTTGGTCTTAATGATAAGGCTGCCCACAATAGAAATTCTATAAGCCATGCTCAAAAAGCATATTCTAGCATTATTCTGGTTTCAAAAATGATGATTGGGTCTTTTTTTTTTCAATTTTAACTTCAATGGGCCTTTTCCATGAAATTGCTGTGCATAATAGCATTGAAAGAAAGAGCTTGATCAAGGAGATCTTGTGATGTTCATTCATTGAAATGCTACATTGTGTCTTATTGCTACTTAAATTTGCTGAGGAATGAAATGCATTGTAAGTGATGTTCTGGAGAAATTATAGATCTTAAAATGGTTCTTTCCCATTATAGAATAGCAGGACATGAATTTATTTGGCCTTTCTACAAAAACAAACTATAAGTAATTTTATTTCTACCAGACATATATGTTTTAGCAATTTAAACCATATTCTGCTCCACTATAAAATATTTTCCATTATTTTACTGAATCATAATCCTTAATTATGGATATGAGTCAATATGGTCTAAAGAAAGACTTATATTTACTACACAGCACAGATGTTATTAAATAATTTGGAGTAGTTGGTTAAATAATTTGATTTTAGAGATCCAAAAACTCATAACAGACTCAATTAATTATCATTGCTCCTCCCTCTCTGAGAAATAGAGAAAAAGGGAGAAAGAGAAAGAGTCAGTCCAGTGCCTGAGAAGCTGTAGACTCCACCATAAATTAGAAGATGTAAGTAGATGTTAATTCTACACTGGTATTAGGTGAATGTAATTATCATTGATATTCTCTCTAATAAACAAATTACTTTTTAGCCATATTGATAAAGTTTCTATTTTCTACCTACAACTAAAAAGACCATATCTTAATCTTTGGTAAATTTATCATAATAATGACATTCTTTGAGTCCTGTCAACTTCTATAAATCATAGTATAACTACATGACTATGTCAAACATTAATGACAAAAATATTATCTCATAGTAAATTATAGAAATTCTTTCTTAATGTATGCAGAATTTTACATTTATTTTTCTTACATTAAAATGAGAAAACTGCTCTTAGTTTTAAACATATGGCTTTCTATTATTAGCTACTCTGACCTTCAAATTTGACAATTTCATATGCTTTAAGTTAGCCTCATTCTGTATCTCTATTACGGTCACTCACCTTGTTTTGCAATACCGCATTATATATTTTCCTTGCTCCTAAACTTCCCACCTCTCCCCGTTTCTCCTTTTATTCAGGACATACCAATAAGATCATTTTACACTTGTAGGTACCTGGATTTTGTTTACTCTCAGCTGAATTCTATCCCTAACTTCACTTTGGTGGCAAATAAATAATTTCTGAAGGTTGATTTCCCCAGGATCCCTTCTTAACTGGTTTGGCTGCTGGCTTTGCCAGTGGGATAGGCTGGTGGGAAAGTGAAAAGCAGGAAGAAAGAAGCCAAGGCTGTCTTCCCCTCCTGTCTTTATGTTTTGGGGTGTCTCTGGCAGCAGCTTTATCTCCTCCTGCTCCCAGTGGGCAGGCTTCCTGTCTCCATCCTTCGTGATATGATCTTAGCCTGGAATCAGCAAGACCATCTTCTCCAATGACCTTCCCATATGGGGGTAATAATGAGACCCTGCTGCCCCCAATCTCTGTGTATCTGAGAATCCCTATCTAGGTTCTCTGCTCTGTGTAACCAATTCCCTGCAAGAGTTTCTGTTGCAAACCCTTGAAGTGACTTTTCTTTACTAAGGCCTGACTGACACAATACCTAAAAACATACGACCTGATAGTTGAGTGTTGTTTTATTCACATCTCCAAATCTACAAAGTAGATGAGCCTGAATTCATCTACTTCTCTCTTATCCTAACTAATAAAAGAGTAATATGCAAATTGACCATACCTCTGACATACCCACAAGCCATGCCCACCAGCCAATCAGGAGCAAATAAATCCCAGCCAAAAAGGCTATGGCCACTGAGAGCAGGAGGGAGGCTTGAGTTACCCTGGCAATGGTGGAAGCTAAGCTTTCCACCTGCCCTTACTGGCCTAGGCTTCCACTCAATGCTACAAAGTTTCAATTATAGAAGATACATATATCCCAAAAGAAATGGCAACAGCCAGGGAGCTGGAGAGAGCAGGGGCTAGGGTAGTCCGGGAGATGACGGAAGCCAAGCTTCTGCAGCCCTAGTGCCTAGGCCTCCACTCTAGGCTACAAATTTTCAATTATAGAATTTAAATAAACCCAAACAGAAATGGCTGTTACCATGGAGGGAGCAGAAGGCTTGGCTCTGCTCCAGGCTACAAAGTTTCAATTGTAGAACACAAATTAATCCCAGATCCCAGGGCCTCCACTTGGGTCACCAGGGGGCATGGCCAACCTGAAAATACCCACAGGCCCTTCGCCCAGGCTGTTCCATGCCCCAAGGGAATCCCCACCCTGATCCAGGGCACCCTTCAGGGCAAACCACCTGTCCCCGATCCATGCACCAGGCCTCTATCCTGTCTAGTGAAAGATTAATATACAGATTGACCATCACTTCAACACACAAGAGGGCTTCTCCCATGTAGTCAAAGATCTTGCCCCCATGTGGACACAAGATGGCCACCACAAGATGGCCAGCAGGAGAGGGCTGTTGGGAGGTTCCAGGCCTGCAAGAGAGGGCAGTTGTGGGTGATCAGGCCAGCAGGGGAGGGCAGTATGGAGGGTAAGGGAGGGCAGCCTGCAGGGGAGGAGAGTTAGGGGTGACCAGGCTGGCAAAGGAGGGAAGTTGGGGGCAAACAGGCTGGCAGGGGAGCAGTTAGATATCAATTAAGCTGGCAGGGTAGTTGTCAGGGATAATCAGGCTGGCAGGCAGGAGTGGTTAGTGGCAAATGGGAAGATAGGCAGGCGAGCAGTTGGGAGCCAGCAGTCCTGGATTGTGAGAGAGATATCTGAATTCCCATTCAGTCAGACATCCCTTGAGGGCTCCCCAATTGGAGAGGGTGCAGGCTGGGCTGAGGGACACCCCCCACCCCCTGTGCACGGATTTTGTGCACTGGGCCTCTAGTTATAATAATAATGACAGACTCCTCCACATGACCTTTGTATCCTATCTCACCTGCTTTTGTCAGTTACCTATTTCTTCAGTCTTATTTTTTAATTATGTAAACAGCACACAAATACAATCAGATTCTACCAGAATCGTTCTTAGAAAAGTATTCCCTTGGCTCCAAATTCTATACAGTGAATGCATCAATATCCCTGCTCTCTTTCTTAGCAAACTTTACCAAAATGTCTAAACTGATTGTGCATGCACTTCCTCGCCCTCCAGTTGATTTCACTCTACCAGAAATCTGTTGTCAATTTGGATCAACATTTAAATGATGAAACCCACCAAACTTTTTTTCTGTCCTCATTTCAATTGTCTGCACAGTAGCTTTTGATAAATAGCTAGTCTCTTTTTCCTAAAAGCTTTGGTCTCTCCCAGAATTAAAATTCCACATGATGCTGGGTTTCTTGTTTATTTCTTTGCTTGCTGTTTTCATTATCTCTACTTCATTTGCTGTCTGTGTCTCCTCAACTTAACTTCAAAGTTCAAGATTTCCTAAGGTTTTAGAACAGGTTCCCTAAATCACTGACCTCATTTTTTCATTGGGTGATTTTATCTTTTTCATGGCTTAAGAATTATGTCCATAGAGAACCAAGATGGTAGCATAGGTAAATGTGGTACTTGCCGCCTTACACAATGACATCAAAATTACAACTAAAATACAGAACAATCATCATGCAGAACCCCCTGAAATCTGGCTTAATGGAAGTCCTAAAACTAGAGAATTAAAGAAGAAAGCACATTTAGACTGCTAGGAGGGGCAGAGGTTTGGAACAGGATGGAGGCATTTTTTTTTTTAATCAAAAGAGATATCCAAGCTGCAGAGGCCTCTTGTGGGGAGCAAAGAGTCCCAGCCTCCTCAGCCCAGGGTTCTAATGCTGGGAAGAGAAGTCCCTGTAACTTCGGGCTGTAAAAACCAGCAGGGACTGTGGCTGAATGACACAGAGGATGCTGGAATCCCAGGTATTCCTCTTAAAGGGCTGGCCCACGAATTTATACAGACTCACTTCCTCTGAGCTTCTGGCTTTGAGGGATCCAGGGACACATGGGGAGGGACTGGATTGTCTCGGGGCATATTAATTATGATCCAAGAACTTGAGAGCAGCTTTCTCCAAGACAGGGGTGCTCACAGATGACATTGTTCTTATGCTGAGATGACTGTCAGCGGCCATATTTGAGTCTCCAGCAACCTAGCTCAAGCCCTGGTGATTCCCTGAGCCCCACCAACCCAATTTGCAGCCCCACCTAAGCTGTTTGCAGAGGCTTTTCCATATGAATAGCCTGTCCTGGCTCAGGCTCCAGACTTTCTAAAATCCCTTAAATAAGCAGCAGCTGGCATCAGTGTGCCCCATACAACTCAATAAAAGGCCCTGGGCATGACACTAGTACCAGCCTGCCTTACTTCACAGCCTGGCCTCTCCTAGATACTTCTAAGGCCAATACAAATAGCAGCCACCCGTAGATTGTAGCTCCTGATAGGTGACCCCAGGCAGGAGCTGACTTTGCACCTCCAGAGGGATCCCAGAGCCAGTGCACCTGATGGACAGCTTCAGACCATGCCTGATTAAAACTCTATACATCCCCAAGTGATAGATTCTAGGGGAAGACTCAAAGCCCTGCTATAGCAAATCTTGCTTCATAAGGTTATCTCCTACACAGTAGCTCTTCTGCTGTAGTCAGCTGGCCTCACAGCCAGTTGCTGGTGGTAAATTCCTCCCAGTGGAATGAACAGCAATCAAGACTCAACTACAAAAAGACAGTCCACACAGCCCACACAGGGGCACACCTAGAGTGCCCAGCTGATGCTACTGGGGAGACTGAGCCAGTAGGCCCTACAGGACATCTACTACACAAGGCCTCTCTACCCATTTCAGGAAACAGCAACTGTACCTAATATATAGAAACAAACACAAAAAGCAGCCAAAATGTGCACACAAGCAAACATGTCACAAATGAAACAGTAGAAGAAATCTCCAGAAAAAGAACTAAATGAAATGGAATCAAGAAAATTATTAAATACAGAATTCAAAATAATGTTTACAAGGGTATTCAAGGATCTTAAGGGACTTGAATTTAAACAGAAAACTGAAGTATCTTTGTACATAGAATACATTTTGTAACCAGTTAAATTTTAGCAAAAGATACATACATTCTCAAAGTTTAATTTTTACATTGGCATATATTGTGAGTGTTAAAATAATAAGGTCATGGCACCAGAATTATATGCAGAAGGTCATGTGAAAAAAATGGGGTGGGAGAATTAGAGCTATCATAGATGTGTAGAGTACAATTTAATAAATATTTTTATTATCATTACCACACTTCCTGAAAAATATCAAGGAGCATGCTGGTGCAAGACCAAAGTCATTTATCAAAAACTCTTGGGCCAAAACAGAAATAGACAAATGCTGTATAGTATCACTTATATATGGAATCTAAAAAAAAATGAAAAAAATCATTTGATTTCATAGAAATAGAGACTAGAATGGTGATTGTCATGGGGCTCATGGGAGAAGTAAATGCAGAGACGTAGGTCAAAACATACAAACTTTCAATTATAAATAAGTTCTGAGGACCTAATGCATAGCATGATAACTGTAGCCAATCATACAATATTATCTAGTTGAGAGTTGCTAAGAGTAAGTCTTAAGTGTTCTCACCAGACACAGAAATAGTTAATTGTGTCAAATAGTGGATCTATTATTTACCTTGATATATACAGTTGCAACTAAATAAGATGATCTTAAAAGCAAGTTCTTGAGCCAGATGTTTTTCAGAACTCATAACCTGTTGTATTTGAGAAATTTAATGTGAAACATGTTTCAAATATTCCATAACCCTGTGCAGGAGAGGTGGGTAGCATCTTGTAGTCAATCATATTAACATTTACATCAAGTGGGGGAAAAAGTCTACTGTCAGATGAAGTCAGGTTTTGCTGCAAAGTAAATTAAGTTCAGATTAGGTTTGTTTTTGCTCTTCCATGATATGTTAAGATAATTATTGGTTTTCTGATTTTTTGGATTTCAAAATTGTATACATGTAAGTCTTTGTAGAAATATCCAGACCATCGTGGTGACTAAGCATGCCATCCAGCGCTGTGTATATTGATCTGCATACATGTAAACATTTGTTAATGGTTGTAATCCTTGTAAACGTTAAATTTAACCAATTGATCAACTAGTTTGTGTTTGGAGTTATAAATATAGATTAAAATCCCCTTATACACAGATGTATTCTTATTTTACTAGTGGGTGGAGTTAGGACACATTCTGTCAGTCCAATATGATCGGTGTTATGAAAGAGGATAATGAAGTAAAGGAATAAGATGGTTTCTACTGAGAAAGAACCATTGGAAGAAATAAAACTTATACAGATACAGCAATGATACAACATAAAGTTGAAATAGGCTAAGGAGAATGACTCGTGCTTCATAGATAGTCACATCCTGAATGCCAATGGTAAATATGTTTGCTTATTTATACTTGTGGAATTCTATCTAGTTTAATTCAAATGTCCCTTATTACCAACCCTTAATAGAAAATAAAATTAAAACCACATAGTATATTCTATATTTATGAAATAATCTCAGATTTTTTGAAAATAGAAAATTATTACTTAACATTTAAATATTAAAATATTGCTTTTCATTATTTAGAAAAAATAAAAATAATAAAAAGCAATATTTTAACATTTAAATATTTGCAACCAATTATTTAAACTTTAAAATGGTCAATAATCCAGGCATGAGTATTATTGAGACTCAATAAAAAAGGTAGCCATATTATTGCATCATAAAAATTTATCTTCAAGCCATTTTCTCTACTGATAAATATTATAAATTCTTATTTTATAATTTCTTATAGCTGCACCACTTTTTTCACTTATTTGATACTACTCTTGAGATTTATTTTACTATCAATTATTTTGAAATGTTATTATGTTTATACATTCTGGTCCATCTTGCCCAAATTATACTTTTATTTTTAAGTGTAAAGCAATATTTCTTTTTCTGTTTGATTGAGATTCTCTCAGGTCATCACTCATGAAATACTCATTTATCACGTTAACTCTCTGTTTGGATCAACCCAAAATGATTCAGAGTCATTAAAATTCAATGTGTTCTTATTAATATTTTAAAAATTTGCCATGCTTCATTTTCTAGGTAGTGGTCACACTATATGTGGATACACACACACACACACACGCACACACACACACACACTACAAACAAAGTCAACTTTAATTTGATCAAAGAATATTCACATTTACTAGATTCACTAGAGTTTTATATTTCTAATCTGTTCCTTCTTTATTATTTTCCTTTCTTTTGCTTTTATTTTTATTTGCTTATTTAATGCCAGTCACAGGCCTCTCTGTTGATTTCATGATCCACTGATAGATGTTGATTTGGAATGTATTGCTATGAAAGAAATATTAATTTTCTTGGAGAGGTTATATATTGAAATAACATACTTGGTTAATAGAACAAACTATGTGTGCCATACAGACAGTTACTATTTAGGGTTCAAAATGGAGAGGTCAGAGAGAGGCTTTCTTTTGGAGAAAATAAGTATCAGGCTGTTTTTATGACAATGGCTTTGAAGTACAATTTGATAAAAGCTTTTGAACAGCAAAAGAAACCATCTACAAAATGCAAAGGGATCCTACCATAGGGAGAACATATTTGCCAATGATACATATGATAAAGGGTTAATTTCCAAAATATATAAAGTACTTATACAACTTAACAAAAGGAAGACAAACTATCCAATTTTTAAAAATGGGCAAAGGACCTAAATAGACATTTCTTCAAAGAGGACATACAGAAAGGAAAAAATTCTCAATTACCAATCATCAGAGAGATGCAAATTGAAACTGACAATGAGGTATTGCCTCACAACTGCCAGAATGGCTACTATAAACAAATCAACAAATGACAAGTGCTGATGAGGATGTAGAGAAAAGGGAATCCTCATACGCTGCTGGTGGGAATGCAGACTGGTGCAGCCATTATGGAAAATAATATGAAATTTCCTCAAAAAAATAAAAATGGAACTGCTGTTTGACTCAGTGATCCCACTTCTAGGAATATTTCCTAAGAATCTCAAAGCACCAATCAGAAAAAAATATATGCACCCCTATGTTCCTAGCAGCACCATTTATAATAGGTAGGATCTGGAAACAACCCAAGTGCTCATCAGGAGATGAGTGGCTAAAAAAGCTGTGGTACATTTACACCATGGAATACTATGCAGCAACAAAAAGAAGGATCTCTTACCCTTGGAGACAGCATGTAGGGACCTGGAGAGTATTATGCTAAGCAAAATAAGCCAGTCAGAGAAAGACAAGTGTCACAAGATTTTACTCATATGTGGAATATAATGAATAAAATAAATTGATGAATAAAATAGATACAGAGACATAGAAGCATGGATCAAACTGAGGAATCTCAGAGGAAAGGTGGGGGTGTGAGGTTCAGAAAGAGATTAACCAAAGAACATATATGCATATCCTATATAATGAAAAAGTAATATGCAAATTGACCATCACTCCAAGACACAAAATGGCCTCCCCCATGTGGTCAAAGATGGCTGCCCTCATGTGGTCACAAGATGGCCACCACAAAATGGCTGGCAGGGGAGGGCAGTTGGGGGCAGTTGGGGGAGACAAGGCCAGCAAAGGAGGGCAGTTGGGAGTGACTGGGATGGCAGAGGAGGGCAGTTGGGGGAGACCAGGTCTGCAGAGGAGGGCAGTTGGGGGAGACCAGACCAGAAGGAGAGGATAGTTGTAGGGGAACCAGTCCTGCAGGGGAGGACTGTTGGTGCGGTACCGAGGTCTGCAGGGGAGGACAGTTAGGGGTGACCAGGCCTTCAGGAGAGGGCAGTTAGGGGTGAGCAGGCCAGGAGGGGAAGGCAATTAAGGGTTACCCGGACAGCAGGGGAGGTCAGTTGGGATGACCAGGCCTTCAGGGGAGGAGAGTGAAGGGCAATCATATTGGAAGGGGAGGGCAGTTAGGGGTGACCAGGCCAGCAGGGGAGGGCAGTTAGGGGTAATTGGGCTGGCTGGGGAGCAGATAGGCCTTGATCAGGCTGACAGTGGAATGGTTAGGGGGTGATCAGGCTGGCAGGCAGACCACTTAGGGGCAATCAGGCGGAGGCAGGTGAGTGGTTGTGAGCCAGCAGTCCTGGATTGTGAGAGGGATGTCCAACTGCCCGTTTAGTCTCATAGAATCAGGCCTAAACGGGCAGTTGGACATCCCTCTAGGTGTCCCAGATTGGAGAGGTTGCAGACTGGGCTGAGGGACAAACCACCCCATGTGTGAATTTTGTGCACCAGGCCTCTAGTATACTATAATCCATTGACCAAAACAATAGTGCCATGAAGGCCTGGGGGAGGTATGTGGGGTGGAGGGTATCTGTTGGGGGAAAGAGGACATCTGTAATACTTTCAACAATAAAGATAAATTTTAAACAATAAAAATATGTTGTTAATCTATCTCAGTTTAACTATAATATGTTTGTGGGTAATCTACAATATGCTTCCCACAAAATGGGAAATCAGTAAATAGAGAGGAATGGAAAGAAGCATAAATCTTAAACAAAAATTCCCAAGATAAAAGAAGAATTTTCTTGACTTACTTCTTGAGAAGGCTTAGGAAGAATAAAGATACTTCAAAAAAGGGGAGGGGATTAATTGCATCTCATTCTATTGACAGACAATTAAAATCTTATGAATCCTTTCCAATGGCCTTGATGAAAAGATTCTTTTAAAATATGGACATTTTCATCTCTTGGCATAAGAATCTTTTGGATTCCTGGAATTTTGTCTAAAAATGTTGCTTTGATTATTAATTTTCATTGCCCTTGTGAACAATGAATTTTAAATGACACAGATTTGGAATTTGATTGATTTTTATTTCATTATGGAAACATAAAATTTTTTCTGATGATAGCAGACTATCAAATTAAAAATGACTGATAATTTCCAAAAATTCAGATCTAGATCTCTTGCTCCTACTTCTACCATATTCAAGTTACATAGCTGTTCTCTGCATTAAAACATTCCATTCATTTTACTACCATGTTTACCCCACTTTTTTGCCTATTCAAATTTTAACATAATTATACCTCAAGTGCATAATGAAATGTATTTATGAAGCTCTTTTTGGATGTCATCTCTGGACTTACAACAGCTTTCAAACTGATCTTCTTTCCAAATTCTTCCATTCAGATATGTTCTCTTCAAGTCATTATCATCTGATATCTAGAGAGTAATAATTTGGAAATGAGCCTTGAAGACAACCCAGTTAAAAGGCAGAAAGAGAAAAAGGGGACCCAGGGTAGTGAGATCAGTAGAGATCTAAAAGGAAACCAAAACTTGATAAATAATCAGGAAGGAAAGCATTTCTTATAGTATGTGATATTAAACATGTCATGCACCTTGGATAAGCAAAGAGCACTAGGTTCAACAGAACAGTGGGAATTGGAGCCAGAGTGCTAAGAGATGAGAAATGTGTCATTTCTACCATACTTCCTTGGTACAGATCTTCGTAACCTTCTATGTTTTATTAAAATTATCTGTTCGTAAGATTCTGTCTATGAGACCATGAAAGCTTTATAAAAAGCACACCTGTTATTTACTTTTGTATGCCTTGTGTGTGACATAACATATATGCATTTTATTTGGCTTTATATTAATTTCAGATTATTTCTTTTTTACTTTCTTGGGCACATACTCACTTTGTCCCAATAATGATCTTTATACCCAAAACACTGAATAGGCTGTGCAAAATACAGCAGGCATATTCAGCACAGCTCAGAGGCTGCAGCAACTCTAATTCCTTATTCCTCTATTCCTTTTTTTTTTCACCACTGAGACCAAGTGCCTTGTTACATGTTCAGTGAAATATACAATAACATTTTATTACATTTATTCTTATTCAATAGTTTGTATTAAAATTTTATTTCATTTGTAGAACAGTCAAAACTATAAATTTTAAGACCTTATTAACAAACATTTTAAGACCTTATTAACTTTGTTGTTGTTAACCCTTTTCGGAGGAAATTTTTCTATTGATTTTTAGGGAGAGTGGAAGAGAGAGGGAGAGACAGAGAGAAACATTGATCTGAGGGAAACACAATTGGTTGCCTGATACAAGAGCCCTGACCAGGACCCTGGGCTGGGGAGGAGCCTGCAACCAAGGTACATGCCCTTGGCTGAAAGTGAACCTGGGACCCTTTGGTCTGCAGGTCGATGCTCTATCCACTGAGCCAAACTGGCTAGGGTAAGACCTTAGTCTTAAAAACACAATTCCACCCATCCATGTAGTAACACAATATTACTCAACACTCCTGTAACTGAGATGTTTGTTTATAATAAATTTATAAAGAATTTAAAAAGAGATATAAATTGGCTAAAATCATAATGAAGAAGGCAGCAAAATACTCTACAAAGTATCTATTTTAAAGTTGAAATAATAAAGCATAATCATCCAAAGCCATTAGTTCAATAGAAAAAAAAGAAGGAAGGAAAGGAAGTTGAAGTTAGGACAGATTGGAGGAGAAATAATTTTAGATGAGGGGATATTTTACAGTACCTTGGATGTATAATTTTTGTAAAGTGTGATGTAAGCTTCATCCATTTTCCTTCTCAAATTGTTTATCACAATTAAAGAAAAAATTAAAAAGATTTTACATTTAGATGCAAATATGTTCTTCTTTTTTCTTCACGAATGAGCTTCTTTGAAAATACTGATTAATAAAAGAGTTGCATTACATCTAGAACATTTTTACTTTACAAAATTAATTTTCATTAGTAATGCTAACAGCAAGACACCCATGAATAACATACATGATGTCAAAATAAGCCAAAGGAAAATCGTTTGGGCAAAAATAAAAAGGATCCCAAGTCAATTTTATAGAAAATATTCCTTTATTAACTTTTGGTCGAGAATATGTTTGTATGTTTTCAGAAAATAACTCCAAAGTCATGTGGATTCCTGCATCAGAGAGGAGTTGACAGGTCTGCTCCAATCACAAAGACAAGAGGAGAAACAGTCCAGAGATGGAAGACACTGATGACACCTTGCTATGTTAGTAGTCAGCAGCTGTGCCTCGCTGCAGGTTGCCCAGGACCAAACCAGAGAGGGTCGGACCTACATTGTCACCATGTGTCCACCATCCAGCTATCATTGCTGACATGTACACATAAGGAACTGTTGGACATTGAAACTGGGACTCAAACATTTTTTGTTATTATATGTTTATTTATAGTCTGTAGAGGCACGATTTTTTAAAGAAAAGAAATAGGGGGAAAATAGATGCAGAGGCAAAGAAGCATTGAACAGACTATCAAACTACAGTGGGAAGGCAGAGGAGGTGTGGTGGGGCACTGTAAGAGATCAACCAAAGGATTTGTATACACGCATATAAGCATAACCAATGGATACAAGACTCTGGGGGGGGGGGGCGGAGGGCAGATGAAGACATGTACTGGAGAATAGGGGAGGCCAGGGGGAGATAAATGGGGAAAAAAAGGAGACATATGTACTACTATTTGTGATACTTTAACCAAAACAATTTAATTATAAAATAAAATAAAATAAAATAAAATAAAATAAAAGAGTTGCTATTTTATAGTATTACTCTTTTTTAAAAAACCTACATTCAAGGCAAGGTGGCTTTATTAAAGGTAAGGCCATGTCGCTATTCTCCCTCACCTTCTCCTTCTGAGGATGGGCTTCTCCTTCTCCTTCTCCTTCTTCTTCTCCTTCTCTTCTCCTTCTCTTCTCCTTCTCCTTCTCCTCCTCCTTCTCCTTCTCCTTCTCCTTCTCCTCCTCCTCCTTCTCCTTCTCCTTCTTCTTCCTTTTCTTCTTCTTTTAATTCTTCAGGGTTTGAACAAAAGAAATGGTAGACAAATGTGACAAGTTTACCATCAATAACCAATTTCCTACCTACTCCTGAAACACTTCACCAAATTATTTTAAAGGGCATATGTCCTAATTATGTAAACAAAATAATTTAAAATTATTTTTCAACCATTTATTATCAAATTTATAAGGACTTATTCTGTTGTTATATACATCAACAAATTTAATATTAGCATCCATAAGGATCCCACAGAATAAGTTACAGAATAAAATTATTTAATTATACCTAAAAGATAGCATTAGGGAGTGACAAATATTTAAGATGTTTTGAAACGACTCTGTTACCATTCATTCCCTATCATGCACATTGTTTTCTTACTAAAAATGTTTTAAAACCTAGAGTGTTTGTCACGGATTGTTACTCAGAGTTTAATTGGTTTTTCTGACCTGTTTCTTAGCTTTGATCTCAGAAATTTAGAAACTGTTTCATATCCATCATACTTAGGAAAATTGTTATGCAAAAATATAGAACTTTAAAGTGACTTTCTTTTTTATTTAATATATTTTTAATTTATTGTCTGAAGTTTTACATACATCTCCTTTTTCCTCCGCTTGATTCCCCCTCTCCTCTAGCCATTCCCATTCGAGGCAAGCCCCCACCACCCCAGTGTCTGTGTCTATTGATTATACACATGCATACAAGTCCTTTGGTTGTTCTCCAACCACCCCTGTCCCCTGCCATTTGTCTCTGGATTTATTCTTGTTCATCAAATTATGTTGATCATTATATCCCACATGAATGAGTTCATTTGGTATTCATCTTTCTCCAACTGGCTTATTTCGCTTAGCATAATGCTCTCCAATTCCATTCAGGCTGTTGCAAATGGTAAAAGTTCCTTTTTTATAGCAGGATAGTATTCCACAGTGTAGATGTACCACTGCTTTTTAAACCATTCATCTGCTGATGGGCACTGAGGCTATTTCCAAATCTTAGCTATGGTAAATTGTGCTGCTATGAACATAGGGGTGCATATATCCTTTCTGATTAATATTTCTGGCTTGTTAGGAAATAGTCCTAGAAGTGGGATTGCTGGGTCAAATGGGAGTTCCATTTTTAGATTTTTGAGGAAACTCCATACTGTCTACACCAGTCTGCATTCCCACCAGCAGTGCACGAGGGTTCCTTTTCTTCACATCCTCACCAGCACTTGTTTGTTTTTTTGTTGATGGTAGGGTAGCCATTCTGACAGATGTGAGATGTTTTGATTTGCATCTCTCAGATGATTAGTGACAGTCTCTCGGCATTCTGTATGTCCTCTTTTGAAAAGTATCTATTTAGATCCTTTGCCCATTTTTTGATTGGATTGTTTATATAAGTGACTTTATTTTAACTTCTTTGTATTGGAATCATATAATTTT
This sequence comes from Antrozous pallidus, assembly GCA_027563665.1. Taxonomy (NCBI): domain Eukaryota; kingdom Metazoa; phylum Chordata; class Mammalia; order Chiroptera; family Vespertilionidae; genus Antrozous; species Antrozous pallidus. Next base: position 92,684,313 of record CM050514.1, read on the forward strand.
CCAAGACTAATATTATTTCAAAAATATGATAGAACATAAATGTATAATTTCTCTGAAGGTATTAAGCAAGTCTGATATTTAGCTATTGTTTTCTATTGAATAGAAAATGTGAAATTAACATTTGTCTATAAACTCTGAATAAAGAGTAGTGGACATAAATATTCTGAAGTTTGAGACACAGGGATTATGATTTGCATGAAACACACTCACACATTCACAGGTTAGGACACCACCTGAAAAGTGAACGAAGAGGTAAATTGTTCAGTACTATTTGCCCATTACAGATTCATCAATCCCCAATATTTGATTTTAAGTGTAATTTGTAATGCAAAGTGAGGGGTCTGTATTTGATACATTCAGGGAATATTTATTAAGTATCTATTATGAATCAAGTGCTTCAGATACTTTATCTCTCCAGGAATCCTATCTAATAATGAGGAAATATGCTAATTGACCCTCACACCATCACAAAGACGACAGCCCCCACAGCCAATAAGGAGTGAATATGCTAATTGACTGCCACACCCTCAAAGATGGCAGCGCCCATGGCCACAAGATGATGTGGCCCAGACCCCTCAGATTTCCTCGGATGGAAGGCACACAGCAAGGCCGGGCCTGCCCCAGGCAGACATAATTGCTCTGTGTGCCTGCCTCTAGAGTTTCCCAGTACCCTCAGCCCCCTAATCACCTAAGGCCAGCCCAAGGCACAGGCAAGCCTTGGATGGCAGCTGCCCAGCTGCCAAGGGTAGGTTGAGGCTCAGGTTTCTGGAGCCAGCTGAGGCTTGCGCTGCCAGCAGTGGCAGCAGCAGAGGTGTGATGGGGCATAGCTTTCCCTTAATTGCCAGTTCACCTCCTGCCCATGAAGGCTCCCAGACTGTGAGAGGTGGCAGGCCTGGTTGAGGGACCCCCTCTCCAGTGCATGAATTTTCATGTACTGGGCCTCTAGTTTAAAGATAAAATTCTTTTGCCATGAAAGAACTTACATATATGCAAGATAACAATAATAACTATTTCTTACATAGTCATGTGTAGCAGGTGACATATTTGTATCAAATAGAATTCTCACATAAATCATATAATATTAATATTATTAACCTCAAAAGGACATTAAAATTTAGGAAGACTATGTACCCTGTCAAAGGCCACACAGGCAAAATGCTACACTAAGTCTAACTCCACAGCTCTTGTTTTTGCCACCAAACAGGACTTTCTGCACATTCTGCTCTTTTAATAACAAGACATAGAACAAACTTGCTTAATTTCTAGTGTCCTTATTTTCTTACATATACATATGGAAGTTGGTTTAGATAGTTCCTCAAATCCTGTCCATTTCTCAGGTTTTGGGCATTTGCCACATTAATTGTTTTTTGTTTGCTTTTGTTTTTGTTTTTTGATTTTTTTTCAAACACAAGGCACTGTTGTATAGTTATGATTTATAGTTGGTTTTCTATAGTTATTTACCTGTAGCTATTCCATGCACTATAGTCTCCTCCCTGAAGAATAGGTATTCTTTTCAACTTGGATGAAAAAATACTCTTCAAAGACATACTGAAGGCTTATTTTGTCATCTTGAGAAGGATGTTGATTGAAACCCTTGAGACAAAATTAATTCTAAAAGAGCCTACAATATGAGAGATTTGGGGGTATTTTTTCTTCCTGTTAATACTGTATCTGTCATGGGGCCCCCAGGGTGGCAAGTGCATAGTAATACTATTCAAAACATCTTCAGAGAATATACATTTAAAATTAAAGTATCAGAGAGCAAGTGAGAACCAGCAAGAGAAAGTTCTTCATTCTACAAAGCCAAGTGACAAAATCACTTAAGGGCAAATGGCTTAGAAGGTACCAGGGCTGCAGTCATACTTCCCATTGACCTTGCCAGTGATTCTCAGGTTGATTTCTGATTAAGAGCTTTAAAGAGTTATAAATGACTCTTTTAGTTTCTAGAATACTCTTGCTTCAAAATAATCACAATGTGATAAATATCACTTTTGAAGTTTATCTGCATGAAAGATTCACATAAAAATAAAAATGTACATATTTTAACTCTAAAAAAAGAGTTGCAATAAAAAAAGAACTTTATCCTTAAAAGTATTACATAAGTCCCCTTTTTTTTTACCATTAATCCCAGCCCCGCCCCACCCAGGCTTTTTCCACACTTATGGTCTGTGTCCATGGGTTGATCTCTTCCTACCCACCCACTTAACTCTGCCTTCATTCTGAGATTCAACAGTCTGTTTCATGCTTTTATGTCTCTGAATCTATTTTTTTCATCAGTTTATTTTGTTCATGGAGTCCACATATGAGTGAGATGTCATACTTGCCTTTCTCTGATTGGCTTATTTTTCTTAGCATAATATTCTCCATGTCCCTCCATGCTGTCTCAAAGGGTAAGATACCTTTCATTTTTATTGCTGAATAGTATTCCATGGTGTATACATACTATAGCTTTTTTATCCAATGATGTATCATCTCACATCTTTCAAAATGGCTACCATCAACAAATCAACAAATGATAAGTTCTGGTAAGGATATGGAGAAAAGGGAACCCTAGTACACTGCTGATGGGAATGCAGACTGGTGCAGCCACTATGCAAAGCACTATAGACTTTCTTCAAAAATTTAAATATGGAATTGCTATTTGACCTAGTGATCTCTCTTCTGGGAATATATCCTAAGAATCTTGAAACACCAATCAGAAAGAATGTATCTACCCATATTTTGACAGCAGCACAATTTACAATACCTAAGTGCCCATCAGTAGATGAATGGATAAGAGTTGCAATTTTACTATTGTTTTGACTTCTGTTTGTTTCTCATCTCGATAAAAAGTGTTATATGATTCACTCTTAGATGTAAGTGTCTCTTACATTTATTAATTATTAGCATTGTGTCATTCCCTTGACACCTAGGTCTTGGGATCCTGATACTTTTTACTTCATTCTTTTTCCTTCAGGCAAAGTTTCTGTGTAGCTATAGCTTATCATTTATCTTTTATATTCTTTGCCAAGTGGAAATTATATAGCTTCTCCTTTTCTTCTTTTCTATGGATTGGCATCCTTTCATGTAACCTTTATCCTACTTTATATATTTATTTACAACATCTTTTATTTTTGTTTTCCTTATAGCCTTCATTTTTGGTTTTTCACATGTAAGTATATAACCTGGACTCACTTTCATCAGTTTGTGACAGCTCATTCAATAATTTCAACAAATCATCCAATGACTTATTGAACATGGCTTTTATAATTCAACAAATATTATATCTTCTTAATGTGGCTTCTCTATAATTTTTTTAGGTCCTAGCAATTTGTTTTCCATTTCTTTTTTTACTTTTTAAAAATTTTATGAAAAAGCTATTATTTTAATCAGTATTAGAGTCTGTGTGCATTCAAGAATCTTGCCTATATTCATGTCCTTTTCTGTCACATTCATATTAAATTCTCAAACACACAAATTATATATATTCATGTAAAAATAATGGTTTTCCTCCTCCAGTGGAAGATATATTAGATATGTTTATCTCATAAAATCATAAAAGTCTCTAACATTATACGGTCTATCAGTGGAAACTAGATAGCTAGTATAAGGATAATATATGATCTAAAATCACCTGTGTTAGTTAGAAAACTATAGAAATTCATTAATATTTACCCAGACTATTAAATGTATTAAAATTATGTAAGAAAATAAAATCCTTTATTGCTTCAATTCCATCTCCCAAGATAACTGATAAGAATTGTACATCGTTCTACTCTTTCTCCTCTTACACAGATATAGGAAATGTATAGCAGTATACACATTATATTTACAAATCTCTACATATTTGCATATATGTATGTATTTTTATACATGGCAATGTATAATATGCTTTTTTACTTAATTCATTTATAAAAATATGTATAATAACATGATACTTTAGATTGTTTCATGTTTTTGCTAATACAAACAAAGCTGAGGTGAAATCCAGATATATATCTACACGTCTCTGTGGTATGCATAAATATACCTACCTGTATACATACCTGTACACACATATTCATATTCTATTGTTATGTGGAAAATTATTAAAAGAGAAATTATTGGATCATAGGCTATGTCTTTTTATATTTCTATTTATATTTACAATATTTTTATATTTTACAAGTAAATGTAAGTATAACTTTGATTTTCTTATATTTTTGTTTCCCAAATTATGTTCTAATTCTTGAAGCTCTTAAAGTAAATAAAGAATTCTCACCAACTTTGTTCCCATATTGATTTATGTTAACTCCTTTCTCTTCTTAGAAGAATTTTAACATTTTGCCATGCTTTGTTGATTCTTGCGGATATGCATAGTCCTTGCACATTAAAATTCAATCCTTGCTTCTTCTTACCTTTTCTTACTGTTAATATGATATTGTCACTGAAGGGCACGCCTAACTTCAGTTTATCAATCTCTAGCTTTCCCATTTTTCCTTGTTTATTCTTTATTTACTCAAGAATGATTCTCATTCAGCTAAGAATTACATAAATAGACAAGTTCCTTTAATTTCTTTCATCTGATATAACAGAGACCACAGTCATAAAGGCAGCCTGTGTCCATGTTTGATCAATCATTTAGCGAAGAAGGCATTTGAAAAATGAGAGTTATAATTGAATGTTTTACTTTACCTGCAGTACCTTTGATTACACTTGGCCTTTATAATTTGCATGATCTTGATTTTGGGCAGTAAAAAGTGGGTAGTACGTATTGAACAGAAGTGAAATTGTTGTTTTTCCTCAGCTCCCTTAAAAATCCAGACCTTTAAACCACTGAGATGGAACTTAATGTCCTACTGAAGGAAAAAGAAAACAGGTAACTGTATGTGAAGCTGGGTAAGATCCAAGTCAATATATATCATTCTTTTATTTTTTTTTTTACTGAATATATGCTATTTCCCAACAACTTTGGAATTTATATCTTATAAACAAACAAACAAAAACATTCCTCATTGGTCACCTTGATGAATTTTAGTTTCAATGCTTGGATAGCATGGCTTTACTTTTTAAGTCCACATTTTTACTCTCTGAGTATTATCTTTTTTCTTAGTACACACACCATTTTTCCCAGAGTTGATAGGTGGAAGTACCCTCTACTTGGACAAAAATAGAAGTAAGCATCTCTAATTCTTTTATAATGTGGATATTGCTTTGACACCAGCACACCTGCCATTTGAAGCACATGACTCTCACTTTAATCAAGAACACATGTTTAAGCACCAGATACTTATTGAAAGATTAAACTGTCTTATTTAATAATGCTGGGAACCATCAGTTCAAGACCAGGTTGGAGCCAAGTTTCTTTTTGAGAAAGATAAACCAATGCCTGTCAAGCAGCCATCTCTTTAATTTTCTAGGCTTTATATTTATGTGAAAGCTGTAAACCAAGACCATTACTTGTATTACTCTAGGAATGACTTCTATACATGGTAATTTAAGTAATATAATATCAAGAGGCACTCATGTAAGAAAATGTTTCTGCATCATTTATCAAAATACTCTCATTTCTATCTGACCCAAGATACATTGTTTTATCTTGTGAAAACAAATTTCTAGAAGGCAAAATTAATATCTTAAATGACATTATCTTTTGACTTTTCTAACGTTAACCTTCGATAATCCTATAACATTATATATTAAAGAGGCTCCATTCAGACTAAAACACCAGAGGGACATTTGCCTTTTCTAAAGAATTGGTATGCTTCATTTAATCAGACAATGGATAGAAAATCACCCATTGTGCTTTCTTTCTCTCTTGGCTGCTAAAAAAAATCTCAATCAAATTTTATGTTCAGTTGCTATATTTTTATTATCATAGTATCCTGGAATAATGTGTACTATCTCTATAACTGACTTTACTTTTTATTTCTTAAAATGAATTTTGCCTACAGCATATATATTACACTCAAAGCCACTGCAAATCTTCTGGAACTTAGATGCATTATAACTATGTATAACCATATTTTCACTTTGACTATCCAGCTGCATTATTTAATTTAAAAAAGTTTCTTGTTTAAATGAAAATTTATTTCACATTAAAGCTAATTTTATATTAAAATAAAAATTCTGTATTTTAATATAAAAATCTTGGGAAATTCCTATGATTATACAAAAGAAAATATAAATTGTCTATTGTTCTTTTAGGAATTGTTTGGCTGAAAGAAAAATAAGCCTCCTCAAATGAGCTGAAGCCAGAGGGACACTATAACTAGGTACAGGAATTCAATAAAACTCACAGCCAGGAAGACTGAAGAAGTTACATGGGAAGAGTCAGGCACTATAAGAATTTTGTTTCCCTTTTCTGTCAGCTTTGTTTCCTTTCTTTGTACATTTTTTTCATGCTGCTTTATTACATATTAGAGGCCCAGTGTACAAATTTGTGCACCAGTGGGGTCCATCAGGTTGGCCTGTAGAATAGGGCCAAAACTGGCTCTCCAATATCCCCTGAAGAGTCCTGGGTTGCGAGAGGGCACAGGCCAGGCTGAGAGACCCCACCAGTGCACAGTCAGGGCCAGGGAGAGAGGTTGGGCAACTAGGGAGGGACCGCAGGAGGATGCCAGGGCATGTCAGGCCCTCTTGCTCAGTCCCAATTGGCTGGATCCCAGCAGCAAGCTAACCTACTAGTTGAAATGTCTGCCCCCTGGTGGCCAGTGCACATCATAAGCAAGCAGTTGAACGGCCTTAGCATATCATTGGCATACTACACTTTGATTGGTTTAATGGACAACTGGACACTTAGCATATTAGGCTTTTATTATATTAAGGTTTTATTATCTAGGATAGTACCTGTAAATACATGTAATAGAAACTCAATGATCCAGTCTTAGTTTTCCATAGATTTCAGTTTTGAAGTTTCATTAACTGAGGATTTTATTAGATTAGGTTGAGTCAGATATCTACCAGCAGATACATCTAAAGCTAGCTCTTCTACAGCTTCCCTGTAAAATAGTTTCCAAAGAAGAAGATATGGGAGGTCCAACCTATTCTCAAAATACTGTCTTATATATTTTTGAAAATTTATTTTTTTCCTAAGGTCATTCCATGATTACAAATGACATATGTGGTCTGGATCTCATAACTTCCACTTAACTATAGAACAGACATTTTCTTTTCTTATTAAGAACTTTCAAAAACATGTTTAAGATTCTGAAGTTTTCTATTGCTGTATAATAAGTTACCCCAACTATAACATCTTAAAGCAACTCTAATTTACTAGCTGGTAGTTTTGTAGGTGAGAAGCCCAGGTACACTTGACTGGGTCTTCTGCTTAGGGTCTCAGGAAAAAGGAATGCCTAAGATGGGCTATTTTCTGGCTCATGCAGGTTGCTGGTAGAATTGAGTTCCATGCAGGGCTGTGGTTCCCATACTTAGTTGCTGTCAGCTGAGGGGCCTTTTTTCAGCACACCAAGCCTACACCCATTTCTTCTTATTTGACCTGCGCTGTCAACAAAGCCAGGATGTAAATTCCTCTGTTCTTGGAACCCTTCCAACTTCCTCTACCACTGTAGTAGAAAATAGAAAACCACTTTAAAAAGGCTCATGTGATTAGATAAGGTTCACCTGAAAAATCACTCTATTTTAAGGTAAATGGGTCATGTAACACAACTAATTATGAGAGTGATGTCCTATCATATTCAATTTCCAGGATTAGGTGTGAAATCTTGAGGACCTACCCATCCCCCAAAAGCATATAAATAGATTCGTTACAAAACACTAATCACTTGCTTAAAACAATTTATTTAGTACTTTTTTGGCTCCTAATAAAGCTAAAATGTTATTACATAAGTTCTGTTTTTTGCTTAAAAACATTTCTTCCTAAATGTTAAAAGTAATAACAGGATTATTTTAGGGAATGCAACTTTTGAAAATAATTTTACCTCTTATCAGGAATAAAAGCAAGAATTCTTAAAACAGTGCTAATAATTGTTTGAATTATAACTTAGAATTTAAACTATAAGATCTTAATCTATAATGAAACTACAAAAGTTAAAATATAGATATAAGGCATACAGATAGACAAATATAATAGGGGAAAAAAAAACAAAAAACAAAAAAAAAAACGGAGCCCAGAATTAGATACAAAGATATATCAGAATTTAAGGAAACACAAAAATCGCTTCTATTTTTCAAAAAGTTTTCTGAAGACTGACTAAACATTTGAAATATTTAATTAAACTCCGTCCCTACTTAACTTCTTGCTGACAAATAAGTCATAAATCAGTTTATTTGTTCAACACATGCTTTTGAACATGCTTGAGTTGAGTAATCCAAGGCAATTTCTCATCTCAAGATTCTTGATTACACTTGCAAACTTCCTTTTGCAATGTAAGGTAACATACTCACAGGTTCTGGAATCAGGAAGGACATGGGCATCTTTGGGGAACTATTGTTTAGCTTCTTAGACTGGTACTACCTAGAATTGGCAAGGTGACAAGAAAAGAAAAGACAGTCTTGCAATAGCCTTCAAATTAAAATCTCTTATACTCTTTAACCCAATAGTGAATTATACACCCTCATACTAGTAAATCGCATGTATACAGAGTATTAAAATCATAAGTATAAGGAGGTTTAATATGGCACTATTTGTACTAGCAAAAAGGTATGATAATTAAATATTCAGTAACCAGGGATTGATTCAGTATATTATGATACATTCATATAATGACTTTCTATCTTTACATAAAAATATTAAGAGATACCTTTATGTTCTAATATAGAAAAATTCTTAAGCTAACAGAATTTATGGCAAAAGGCAAGAAAAAGATCCTGTTTGTATACTTTTCTAAGGCATTATTATTATTTTTTTACCATGAGCAAAAATTACTTCCAAAGTAACCTGGATTTCTGAAACATTAGCTGCCACTTCTGTGCTTTACAGTGAAATGGTGGACTTTCCCTCTGCAGATGTGCATAGTAAGTTTCAAGCAGTGTAAATGTGGAAATAGTGGGTTTGGGCCTGGGCCCAGTGGGCAGCCTGAGGATTGAGAGGCCAGGCCACCCTCCGGCCCATGTGGTCCCTCTCTTGTCAGGTGCTAGAATGTCCCAGGACTCTACATCAGAGCTTTTGTGGTTTGGTTTGGTGTGTATTATTTCATTGTGTAAAATGGCTAGAGTGGAGTTGTGTGTGTGTGTGTGTGTGTGTGTGTGTGTGTGTGTGTGTGTGTGTGTTTAATAATTGAAGTGATTGGTATAACCAAAAACAAAAATTGTAAGAAAAAGATTCTCAATGATTGTGCTGGGGATTTAATTACTAAGGTGTTTATGCCTCTTTTACCTGTTGTTCTGAGGAACTTTTTGATTCCTCCCCTCCCTAAATGGTTTTTAGTTTTTCCTATGTCATAATAAAGCAACATTTTATTCTGGAAAAATTATTTCTGTTACAAAAACCAAGTGTAATGTAATATTATGCGTCTATCACATTTCTGCACATTTGCTACCAGAGGCACTGACGACTTTTCAGCCAGACTATTCTCCAAAGATGTTTGCGCAGTGAGCAGGCTGCTGAGTCAGAGACGGTTTCCCTCCAGAAGAGAGGACAGATTCACTTCCTGTCAGTGCAAGGGAGAGAATGTCTCCCTCTGGTGCAACAATTTGGGCCAATTTTCTTGCCATCTTCTTATAAAAGATTAGAGGCCCAGTGCATGAAATTTGTGCATGGGAGTGTGTGTGTGTTCTTCAGCCTAACCTGCAACCTCTCCAATCTGGGACCCCTTGACAGATGTCCAACTGTCCGGTGGGATCAGGGCTAACCAGGCAATCGGGCATCCCTCTCACAATCTATGACTGCTGGCTCCCAACCACTTGCATGCCTGCCTGCCTGATTGCCCCTAACTGTTTCTGCCTTCCAGCCTGATTACCCCCTAACTACTCCCCTGCCAGCCTGATTGATGCCTAACTGCTCCCTTGCTGGTCTGATTGCCCTTAACTGCCCTCCTCTACTGGCCTGGTCACCTCCAACTTCCCTCCCCTGCTGGCCTGATCACCCACAACTGCTCTCCCCTGCTGGCCATCTTGTGGCAGCCATCTTGCGTCCATATGGGGGTGGCCATTTTGTGTGTTGGAGTGATGGTTGCATATTACCTCTTTATTATATAGGATTGAGGTTTCCTGAACTCTAAATTCTCTCCTGTGACACAAACACTGCATGTTTAGCATCCATCTATACTCACCTGCATCTCACCCCCATGGGACTTGGTGGTGGATGGAAGGGAAAAGCACTGACAGAAGCATAAAGCTCATTCCACTTACTGTGCCGTACATAAATACTAGTAAGTCATTTTGCTTCTAACCCACCTGTCTTATGCCTTGTGGCAGTGTCATGAATCTGTTGCAGGATAAATTGTGAGCTTTCAAGTATGGAAAACCCCCTTCATGGTTCTTCAACCAGGAGTATGCAAATATTTAATTAAAATCCTATCTAATAAAATATGCAAATTAACCATCACTCTGCTATACCCACAAAGCCACACCCAGAAGTTAATCAGGAGTGAGTATGCAAATTGTCCCTAACCAAGATTGCTGCGGCTATGGAGAGAACAGGAGGGAGGCTTGGGTTTCCCCACTGATAGAGGAAGCCAAGCTTTCTGCATACCATGGTGGGCCCAGGCCTCTGCTCAATGCTACAAAGTTTCATTATTAAAGATAAATAAATCCCAATGAAAATGGCAGCAGCCATGGAGCTGGAGAGAGCAGGAGGCTAGAGTTGTCCCCAGTGAGGGAGGAAGCCAAGTTTCTGCAACTCTGACCTTTCTTGGCCTCTGCTTAAGGCTACAAAGTTTCAAAAGTAGAATATAAATTAATTCCAGATACCAGGGCCTCTGGTTGGGTTGCCAGGGGGCATGGCCAGCCTGCAAACCACCACAGGACCCTTATCCAGGCAACCCCATACTCCAAGGGAACCCTCACCCTGATCCAAGACCCCCTTCAGGGCAAACCAGCTGTTCCTCACCATGCACCAGGCCTCTATACTATCTAATAAAAGAATAATATGCAGATTTACCATCACTCCAACACACAAGATGGCTGCCCCATGTGGTCAAAGATCCTGACCCCATGTGGACACAAGATGGCCACCACAAGATGGCCAGCAGGGGAGGGCTGTTGGGAGGGACTAGACCTGCAATGGAGGGCAGTTAGGGGTGACTGGCCAGCAGAGGAGGGAAGTTGGGGGTGACTGGGCCTTCAGGGAAGGGCAGTTGTGTGGGACCCAGGCCTTCAGGAGATAGGAGTTTGGGGCAAACAGGCTGGCAGGGGAGCAGTTAGGCATCAATCAGCTGGCAGGGAGTGGTTAGTGGGTTATCAGACTGTCAGAGAGAATCGGTTAGGGACAATCAGGAAGGCAGGCAGGCGAGCAGTTGGAAGCCAGTATTCCTGGATTGTGAGCGGGCAGTCAGACATCCCTGGAGGGGTCCCAGATTGGAGAGGGTGCAGGCTGGGCTGAGGGACTACCCCAACCCCCTGTGCATGAATTTTGTGTACCAGGCCTCTAGTAAGACAAATAAAATAATACAAATTTTAATTTATAAATTAAATGTAACATTTTGACCCACAAACTCATTAAATTCTTTGGGTGATCAAATTGTATATTAGGAGAAAAATAAACAAGGATTTAGCATCTAGGTTCTAAAAGAAGCTAACTTAAAGCAGAAACTATCAGAGTGTAATGCAGGAACAAGCATACCCATCTTTTAACACTGTGCTGAAGAAAAAGCTGTCTTGTACTAAAATATAGTGTATAAACGTGAAGATTTCATGTATTTATAGAAAATAAGCAATTCAGATTATTTTGGGATTCCAGGAATAGATTCTTAAAATCTTAGCCTTTGGCTACTACTGCTACCACACACACATACACACAGTCATTCTTGACAAATTACTCATAGAAACATCAAATAATAAAACAAACCTTTTGGTATTAACATAAGATTTTTGAATGAATTTCATTCTCCATGCATTTAAGATGCTTTGTGCTTTAATGAATAGTAAAAACATCTAGGAGATGAGAGGATTAAAATTAAGTGGCCTTGTTTACAATCATTTTAATTACTCTTCCACTTCCACAAACCCTCAAGAGCCTCCTTGGGATATTTTCCACTTGGCTCAGAATGTAAGATTTACCAATCAGCAGGGAAGGGCCTGGTTTCTTATTCTCCACAGGACGGAGGAGACTTAAGGCACCTGCTGTAAACCTGGGTTCAGGCTCTCCTGGGGTGGTCAGAATTAAAGACTGTGAATATGTACTTTTGCATGTGGGGGGAACAGAGCAGCCTACTGTCAGCTAAAGTCATTCTACTTGATTAATAGAGTCCTCTTTTTCTTTTTTCCTCAATTTCTACTTTTTTTAGTTAAATCATGTCACAACTTGTTCCAAAATGCCATATTTAAGGAATCCGAAGACTTACAAGGTCTTAAATGTCCATAAGGTCATATAGGGCCTCACCACTCACTTTGGTCTCTGCTTCCATTTCCCCCAGAAGCGGAGTGTGACACAAGTGCTTAGAAGCAAGAAGCTTATTTGTGGAGGTCACTTGAGACACCTAGAATGAGGAAACTAGAGACAGTAAAGAGACATAATGGGGTTTGCTCAAGAGCAGCAGAGGAGAGCACGTCCCACAGACATGAGTGCAGCAGCCCTGTGTAGTCAGGGATAACAAGTCCTACCTGCTTGCTGATGTGGCAATGGCCACATGTTTTCTCTGTCATCCCTTCTTCACTCTGAGCAAACCCCTGGAGCATCCCTGAACAAGGGGGCTGGCTGCTGGTGAATAAACTGTTCCCATCATGTTTCTTTACTGTCTCTAGTTTCCTCATTCTAGGTGACTTCCACACACACATGTGTAAAATGCCTTCTGAGCTCCTCTCCTCCTCTTACCACACTCCCCCTTTTTGGTGCTCCTTGACCACGCCGGGCACCATTTCTTAGAGGAATTTGCCTCAGGTGTTCTTTTTGTGGGAAACGCTCTTTCTTTAAACTTCACATCTTTGCTCAGACTGCATCTGAGGACACAGATTATTATCATTCTCATTAATACAACAACATGCCCTCACCCTCATTCCCATACTCCAAACTCAATCCCTCACACCTTCAGTCCCCCATGGACTTAATTCCCAAACCCTTCTCTATTTGTTTCCTTCATTCATTAACAATGATTGCCTATAAGTATTCCTTATTATTTATGTGTATCACTTATAATCACTCCAAATCTACAAAATGAAAACTCCTTTAGGATCTTTGTTTTATTTACTCACTGATTAGCATATGTCAAGCAGACTTTGGAACGATTTCAGTCCTCTTCTTTCATAACATGTTTTAATTCATGTAAAAAGCAACTAATTACCCATGTTTGAAAATGGAAATCAAGGGAGCAAAGGGCTTAACTTTTTTTTGCAGTAACTATTAGGTATTAGGGATCTTAGAGGAGGATAATAAGTCAAGTATTCAACAGCAGCAAATACTAATGTTTGGTTTTAAAGCAATTTGCACTTTTATGAACATTCTAAAGGCACCAAATGCAAACTTCTTGTATTTATTTTAATATATTTTTTATTAATTTTTTACAGGGAAGAAGGGAGAAGGATAGAGAGTTAGAAACATCAATGAGAGAGAAATGTCAATCAATTACCTCCTACACACCAAGGTCATGCCCTTGACCAGAATCAAACCTGGGAATTCCTCTATCCACTGAGCCAAAAGAGTTAGGGTAAATCTCTTGTATTTAAGTAGTTTTCTCCTTGTCATAAGCCTATAGGTCAATATATCCACTTGATAACTATTTAAGGTTAAAGGGCTGACCCCATAACAACTAACTGGCAGAGGTAAAGAAGCATTATAAATTTTATGTTTGAATCTTTGTTTTAATCAATTTAGAAATCTTTCATTTTCATTCAGCTGCTGAAAAGAAAACCCAATACAAAGTTAGCCACTCTTTCCTTGAGAAAACTTATTCCCATTACTTTTTTGTTGTTGTTTTATTTTTTTTATTTTTATAAGGTTCATGCTTTGGCTACATTGGCAACTACATTTTAAAACAGAAGGAGTAATGTTTCTGTAATTAAGCATAAAAAGAAAAAAGATGCAGAGATGTTATTTCCCAAGGTAGAGCGGTAATCATTAAAGTGTGGTCCGCAAGCCAGAGAAAGGCCCTCTAAATGCTTGCCCCTGGGTCTTGACAAGGTTAGCCAGAAATTAGAGTAAGCATGTGGAAAAACTTGTAGCAATTTGTTATTGCAATGACATCAAAGCACATAATCATTGCACTCATCTAGTTAAGCAAGTACAGAATAGCTTGGGTGTTGTCAAACTGTCCCGCTGAGCTGTGTATGGCACCAGCAGTGTCTGCTTACTCATGCATAGGGTATGTTCTGATGAATAAAACACACTTTCTATAAGAAAAGACGTTACTAGAACTGATCCTCCTGTTCAAATAACTTGAAATTCTTCTGTAGAGATCTTGCAATTCTCCCATCCCTGTACTTGAATTTGTCATGAGAAAAAACGTTTTAGCTAAAGTGTGAAGTGAAGACTGCCTTTGGTTTCTTCGTTGTCCTCTGGGCAGAGCACCGTTTTGTTCTCAGGGACTACCCAATGAGCAGTAACCGCATTGCAGTGACCACGGAAGAACTGTTATCCCAAAGGAAATCCTTACAGAACATTTTATAACCTTCTACTAATAACCTCAAGAAAAAAATTTTAAAAGACAAAGGCTGTTTTCTTTAACATCATTTACAAACATTTCGCTCTTTTTTTAAGGAACAATTCATAGTCTAGTCTAGACCAATAATAGCACACTCAAATTCTTTATGAGGTCAAATAGGTGTCAGAAAAATTATTTGAAACTTAGAAATAAGCAAAAAAGATTACTGGACGTTCATACAGGGCAATTTTGGATTTGACATTCTACTTACTGCTTATTTTGCCATTATATAAGGAAAAATATTAACATGTAAATTTTGTTTAATACAAATGCACAAAATTCTTTCTGGTGGATGAAAAAACCTACATATTTATTGCTCTGTAAAATATTAGCCAGTTTTAGATTAAACCCAAACATAGATTAATCTCTCCTCGCTTACATTTGGTTATATCCCGATAAGTTGAAAACATTTAATACACCTCCTTCACAGAACATCATAGCTTAGCTTAGCCTAGCTTAAATGTGCTCAGAAAGCAATATTAAAAAAATGCTGGCAACACACTACAGTGGATAGTATTAGTTTACCTCCCTCATGATAACGTGACTCACTGGGAACTGCAACTCACTGCCACTGTCCAGCATCACAAAAGAATACCTTACTGCATGTTGCAAGCTTTTTTTGGGGGGGCGGGGGTAGAGGAAAGGAGAAGGGGAGGAACTAAAATTCAAAATTCAAAGTATGGTTTTTACTGAATGTGTATTACTCTGGCATATGGAAAAGCAAAAAAAAATCATTAATTTGAATAGTTAAGTCAGGAACCGTGTGTGTGTGTGTGTGTACACATATATATGTATATTTCAAATGATTTTGAATCATCATAGCTCCTTTGACATTTATTTCATATTTATGAGTTATGATTTTGCTACTTAGAATAGTATACTTGGATATAATACAGTTACTATGAATTTTTCTTCAGCTCAATTGAATTTTCTTTAACTTTCAATTAAAAATCACAACACATTGGTTACTCATTTGTCCTCATTTTGATTTAGTCTATATGAACTGGATTTTGATTTACAATTTGTTGACTGAATTAAAATATGTACTGGTAATTTTTTTATGAAATAAAGAACATAAGACAGAATTTTTTGTAAGTGAAAATAATTGATAGGTTTAATTTCATTTTTAATAGTGAAATTAAATGGTTCATATATAAGAAAGCATTGGCAAAATAAGCATTTGAAGGAATATTTCTGCCTCATAATACTAACACTGGCCTGTGATGTGAGGTATCATTAAAATATTTATAATTAATAAGGCAATTTTCATCCTCTCTTAACATCACAACACAAATTTACAAGATTTTAAAGTGAAGGCAAATAGAACAGCACTAATTAAAATTTAGTTGATTTGCAAAATAATTATTGCACTGAAGATTAGCAATTCTTTGTCATCACCTTTTAACAAAGAAGATTGAGTAATATCTTGTGTTTCAGCCAAGAAAGGGGGCCATTGTGGATTTTTTTTTTGCCAATTAAATGGCTTTTTAAAAATGCTTCCTTACTTTAATTTAATCTCTGCTTCTATGTTTCATTTTTAAGAAATGTATAGAATATTAACTGAATGGCTAACAAAGCAGGTGCAGCAACCAGTACTAGGAGGACATCAAGAATTCCTAGAAAAACTGTCACACTGGGGGCTAAAATGCAAATTTTATGAATGCTCAGGGCCAGTGAGTGTTCCAGGAATTGATGGTGATAACAGATGGGAACAACAGGTTATTAAGGAATGCTACATATTGTCTTATATTATAAAGAGCAACATAAAAAATACTGCAATCTGGGTAGAAGTAAATAACAATGCATGAGTGGCAGCTGAAAAACACTAAGTCTAAGGGCCAAATCCACAACCCTGAGGTGATAATGAGGAGCAAACTCCAAATGTCCTGAACATAACTCTATTCAGCCTACAGTCTTAGAGACTCTGATCATTTTTAGGATCACACCACCTTGGATGAATATCTTCTGCCTTTAGTTTTTACATTATAATGTGGTGTGAGAAAATTCTAACTTGCTTTGAGTATTATTTTCTCCTTAGAGAAGGAAACAAATTGATCTGGGTTAAATGTACTTAATGCTGTGATTATCTCTCCTGGTTTGTCCACACTCTAGCTTTGCATTGTATTTTATTACAAAAGTTACTGATACTTTGATGAGCATAACCATAGGGTTGCATTTATATTATTAATAAGTTTTACTTTCAATACAGATGAAGTAAACTGAGTAAATTGTTTTAGAGGAATGCCAAAAAGGTTCAAAAGGATAAATACTTATAATATTAGGCAATTGAATAACAGCTTCTTAAAGGAAGCTCAAGATTTTATAGCAGATTCTATAGACATCTATTAGGGTTTATTTAGCTCTGTGAAAATATTTTATTTTGCCATTGTGTGAAAAAATAATGAAAATAATGGCATTAATATAAGTATTAAAATATTCAAATTACATAAGTAGTTTATAGTAATAGTTAAAAATATCCTGTAGTAACTTTTTTGTTTTGTCTTTATTTCTAAGCAAGAATGAATAAGGATTACACCATAGAGAGAAAACTCATGCAGAATTGTCCTGTAATGTTTCATCAAATAAATGTTTTTAATCATAAAAAACAATGTAGTTATTTTTAAATGAATATATGTATGATTTTTACTGTTTAATAGTTGTCTTAGAAATTAATAAAAATACCTGTGAATATGTAGAACAACATACCACCAATTCCAGTAATTTGATCCAATGATTGGAACAACAAAAACAACATAAATGAGAGATTAACAAAGGAACAAAAATAATGTTGATTTCAATAAGTATATATATATAACATCAAACAATAGAACTTGGAACAATATCTGCAGAACTTTAAAGTGAAAATGAATGTTCAGTCATTCATCATTAAAGTTTAATAGCTAAAGACACAAATGTAATGATCATCTTAATGATAATTGCAAAAAGGCCTGCTAAAAACTAAGAATTAATAAAAATAAGGAACCTATTATCCAGGTGATTTTGACTGACAAGGATTTGACTTTGAACATTAAATCAAATAAATATGTAGAGCTAAACAAATTCATTGTAAATCTTCACATAAAGTTAGATAAGTAATGAAAAAGAGAAAATTGAATAATGATTATATCCTGAGTTAAGTTAATGAAATTATTTAAAGGGATGAGGAGAGAAGAGCTGTTGTTATTACAAAAGTGAAACAAAGATGCTGTATTCTTAATCTTTCTTATAGGAGTTTAAAAATTATTATTATACTTTTACATTTATGAGAAAAATTGGAACATAAATTTTTAAAGCATTTTCTTATGAAAATATTAAAACCTTTGACAGCAGAAAAGGGCTTTTAGGATTTATCATTAAGAATTAACCCTATATACAGAAAACAAAGTACATAAAGATTTTTAATATTATATTATTTTTAACAGTGGGAACTTGGAAAAACCTCTTTAATAGGACAGGGCTACATAAATATATTTATTCATAATGTAGTTTAACAAGTAACCCTTAAAATTAATTATGATAAATAATTCATAATGATATGGAAAAATACTTAAATTTTTGGATGAAAAATTCATGTTTTTTCTAATTTATGGCATCATTTATTATATTCACATGTTTAGAAAATATGAGATAATTGGCTAAGAAAAATAATTATAAAATAACTTGCTGATAAAAATTATTAGTTTTGCTGGATCTGAATTTAAAAAATCACATTCATGACAACAAAAATTATAAATGTTTTACAATTTTATTGATAGGAATTCTTAATTTTAAAGTTATAATTAATTTTTAATTATACATTTAATTGGTTAATACCAATCAAAATTACCAAAAATTTCTTTAGTGGTTTAGCGTTTTAAAGAAATCTGGAAATATATATAAAACTAGAGGTCTAATGCATTAAATTTGTACACTAGGGGCAGGTGTCTCTCAGCTTGGCCTGCACCCTTTTGCACTCCAGGAGCCCTTGGGGGATGTCCAACTACTGGCTTAGGCCAGTTCCACAGAGCGTGGGCCTACACCATCAGTTGGACATCCTTAGCACTTCTGTGGAGGCAGGAGAGGATCCTACTATGCTTGCCAGCTGTGAGCCTGGCTCAGGGCTTTTGGCTGAGTCGTACTTACCCTATGAAAGCTCACTGACCACCAGGAGGCAGCTTCTGCATTGATTTTCTGCCCCTTAATGATCAGGGTGCATCATAATGACCAGTCATTCCGCCATTCAGTTAATTTGCATATTAGCCTTTTGTTATATAAGATATCTAAGCCATATTTTCAAAATTGGGGTATAGAATTTCATAGAAAATACTAAAACAAATTTTAGAGTGGTGACTGCAGGAATTAGAGAGAGTTTATATAAGTATTTTAAATAATTTTACTATCCTATCTAATATAAGAGAAACATGCAAATTGATTGTACCTTCGTTTCGCTACCAGACAATCAGGAGCAGGGGGCAGGGCCACACAGCGCATGGGAGGGCGGGGTGGCATGTGTGTCCATGCTGGAAGTCAACTGCCAAGGGCTCCAGCCTCAAACAGAGGCAGCAGGGTGATTGTGCCTGCTGGGGGTCAACTGCCCAGGCCCTCAGCCTCAGAGCATTAGCCAGAGGCTTGCAGCCTTGGCCGGGAGCAGAGCAGGGTGATTGTGTGTGCTGGGGGTCAACCGCCCAGAGTCCCATCTTTGGAGCGTCGGCCAGAGACTTGCATTTTGGCCGGGGACAGAGCAGGGGCAGAGCAGGACGATTTTATGCACTGGGGGTTCCCTGCTCAGGGCCCGAGCCTCAAACAGAGGCTTGTGGCTTTGGCCAGAGGCCAAGCAGGGCAATCACACATGCTGGGGGTCAACTGCCCAAGGCCACATCCTCAGCTCAGGCGATCAAGCACGCTGGGGGTCCCCTGCCCTAGACCTGGGCCTCATATCCTTGGCCAGAGGCTTGGGGCCTTGGCTGGGATGGAGCCAGAGATCAGAGGAGATAAGTGTGAACTATAGAGCAAACATCTTTTCTGACCACTCATTGGCTAAGCTCCCTGTACACCACTGGTAATATTTTTAGTAACTTGGGTATAAGAATCCAAAAAAGTAATCTAGGGTACTTCCACCACACTCCTGGAGACAAAAACAAAGGTCTGCTGCTGGAGGGCTAAGAAATATCATATCCTTTCCCTAGGCAGTTTGGCTCAGTGGATAATGATTAGGTTTGCCAACTGCAGGGTTTGGGTTATATTCTGATCAAGGGCATGTACCTAGGTTGCAGGCTCCTCCATGGCTAGGGCCCAGGTCAGGGCTCATGCCAGAGATAACCAATCAAAGTGTTCCCCTCACTTTGATGTTTCTCTCTGTCTTACCCTTTCTCTTCCACACTCTCTAAAAATCAATGGAAACATATCCTCAGGTGAGGATAAAAGAAGAAGAATAAAGAAATATCATATCCTATGAAAGACACATCTTGAAAATGCCTAAAGAAAGTTGTCATTTTTTCATGCTGAAGGGACCAGAGTCTGGGTTGATGAAAATACCTTGGTGGCTGTGGTGACTGGCAGTGGCTGCAGCAGTGGGTGATGGGGCTGGTGCCTTTCCCTGATCAGCCCAGTTGCCTCCCACAAAGGGAGGCCAGACCGTGGTTTAGGCTCGCTCCCTGTGGGGAACAGGCCTAAGCCATCATCAGTAGAACATCCTCTGAGGCTCCCAGTATGTGAGAGGGGGCAGGCTGGGCTGAGGGGACCCCTTCCCCCCCAGTGCACAAATTTCGTGCACCAGGCCCCTAGTTTATAATAATAAAACAGTAATATAATAATTAGACCAGATTTTCTTCCCGACATTCTTCCTTCTGGACAAAGCAACAGTAGGCAGGGCTGCGGCAGAGGCAGCAGAGGCCAAGGCCCTTGCATGCATTTCGTGCTTCAGGCCTCTAGTAAAGAAAATAAAAAGATTGAGACAGTAGCTGGAGGGCAAAGTAGTGTCAAGACTTTTAATCATGGAATATAAAAGAATATTTTTGCTGATGGTGGGGAAAACCTCGGGTCGGGAAATGTTTTGATGAAGAATAGATTATAAAATTATTGGTAAGAACAGGCAGTGGTACTGTAAGGCTAATAAAATTCAATCTTCAGGGACCCTCACTTTCACTTTTTCCAAAAGCCCTGGGAGATGACCTAGCAATTGATTGTCATGTATATTTTTTGTAAAATTTTCAAATGTAAAGTATGTTAATGCAAAAAATTAAGATCAGTCTTGCTACCTATGTTAACTTCCCTTTGGTCCACATTCCTGTCAGGATAGGTAGTGTCAAAGTGACCACAGATATTTTGAGGATCAGGCAAAGGGGAAATAAAATTGAGGAATACTTTCAGTTTGGGAATTTGGAAGAATGTTTTGGTAGTTTACTGTCACTTCTGTATAACTAGATGTAGAATTAGCATCCGGACATCCTATCTCCTACATTCCACAGTCCTGACTCACCTGACATCCTGACAATAAGGTACCGAATCAGAAGTCACATCTCAATTATGAAAGTGACATACAATGCCCAACATCAGAATTATGTTAGTAGAGCATTAAGGAAACATTTATAATCTGTGGGAAATTCTTCAAATCATCAGATATCTAAAATTGGAGATAGAGGATTTGCTTCTCACTGATAACTAGTCACAACACAAGTTGCTATCTGGGATACATTCAATAGTTCAGTATATAAAATCATAATTGTAACTCCTAATGAAATAATTTTTCATACATTAAAGCAACAGAAATTATTCTGAAGAACTAAAAATGAAAATTTCTAGTTATGTCAGAAATAATAATTCATTAAGAAAAGATACATTTTCTAAAAGAAGTATAAATAGACTCTTATATTGTTTTGATATATTATTATTTTAATTTTATTAACCTTAAAATGCTTCCTATTTAAAATTTCTTTATTAAGGTATTACATATATGTCCTTATTTTCCCATTATCCCCCCCCAAGTCATCCACTCATGCTCTTACCCTCCTGTTGTCTGTGTCCATTGGTCAGGCTCATATTCATGCATACAAGTCCTTTGGTTGATCTTTCCTCCTTACCCCCACCCTCCCCTACCTTCATTCTGAGGTTTGATGGTCTGATCAATGTTTCTCTGTCTCTGGATCTGTTTTTGTTCATCAGTTTATGTTGTTCATTATATTCCACAAATGAGTGAGGTCATGTGATATTTCTCTTTCTCCAACTGGCTAATTTCAATTAGCATAATGCTCTCCAGTTCCATGCTGTTGCAGATGGTAAGAACTCCTTCTTTTTTACTGCAGCATAGTATTCCATAGTATACCACTGTTTTTTAATCCAATCATCTGCTGATGGGCACTTAGGGTATTTCCAAATCTTAGCTATGGTGAATTGTGCTGCAATGAACATAGGGGGGCATATGCCCTTTCTGATTGGTGTTTCTAGTTTCTTGTGATAAATTCCTAGAAGTGGGATCACTGAGTCAAATGGGAGTTCCATTTTTAGTTATTTGATGAAACTTCATACTGTTCTCCACAGTGGCTGCACTAGTCTACAATCCCACCAGCAGTGCAGGAGAGTTCCTTTTTCTCCGCATCCTCGTCAGCACTTGTCATTTGTTGATATAAGAATTCTGACAGGTGTGAGATGGTACTGCATTGTCATTTTGATTTGCATCTCTCAGATGATTAGTGAGGTTGAACTTGTTTTCATATGTCTCTTGAGCTTCCTTCACTCTTCTTTGGAAAAGTATCTATTTCGGTCAATTGCCCATTCTTTAATTGGGTTGTTTATCTTCCTTTTGTTAAGTTGGATGAGTTCCCTGTAAATGTTGGAGATTAAACCCTTGTCTGTCATGACACTGGCAAATATATTCTCCCCATGCAGTGGGCTTTCTTGTTGTTTTATTGATGGTTTCCTTCACTGTGCAAAAGCTTTTTATTTTGATGTAGTCCCATTTGTTTATTTTCTCTTTAGTTTCCATTGTCCTAGGAGCAGTATCAGCAAAGAAATTGCTTCAGAATATGTCAGAGATTTTTCTGCCTGTGGATTTCTCTAGTATTTTTATGGTTTCCTGTCTTATGTTTAGGTGCTTTATCTATTTTGAGTTTAATTTAGTGTATGATGTAAGTTGGTGGTCTAGTTTCATTTTTTCCCATGTATCTTAGACTCTTAGATTAACTAATAGTCCAATTGATAAAAAAGAATAAATCATAATTGCATTAAAAATATTTACATTTCTTAAAGATTTACCACAAAATAATTTTGACTTAAGAAATAGTATGTGAGCTATAATATGAAAGCACATTAGCTAACTGGTTATCATTATTCATTCTGAGTACTTAATTTTTGTCACTCACAAAAGTAGAATCTTATAGCTCATATGAAAAATAAGAACCCTAAAAGATATTTTCTCAATTTGACACTATTAAAAATGTAAATTACATTGCCAATATTGAATGTGGAATAAATTCCCAATAATAAATTCAAATATTAATCAATAATTATTAAAGTAATTAAAATACCATTCTATTCTCTCGCTGCAATAAAATTATAAAAATATTGTTATACAAAGACACACTGTATATACAACAAAAAATAGGGGGAGAATGTATTATAAGACATACCAGGCTCTTAATTAATAAAAATGTACAATTTTCTGAACATAAAGATTTTTATGGTATTCTTACATATTTTTGTATTTAAAGTCTGTAATGGTTTGTCTTATTTTACTTTTTTAATATATTTTATTGATTTTTTTACAGAGAGGAAGGGATAATGATAGAAAGTCAGAAACATACACGCGGATACTCCTGTGGCTGAAGCTCCCAGATGGGGAATCGGAGCTTGGAGCTTGAGAACTCAGTTTCCCAGCTACCCCAAGGGGAATCTGAGCTTGAGAACTCACTCAAAGACACCATGGAAAGTTTCAACAGTAGACCAGAAGAATCAGAGGACCGAATTAGTGACTTAGAAGATCAGATGTAGAAACAAGCTCAAACTGAACAGCAATTTGAGAAAACAATAAGAGGAAAGCATAAGGGAGCTTTGGACAACATAAAATGAAGTAACATACATATAATAAGGCTGGTCAAGAAAAGCAGCAAGTATTAGAAAATCCATTTGAAGAAATAATAATCAAAAACTTCCTGGATATGAGGAAGAAAAAGTTACACAAGTACAAAGAGTCCCAAGCAGGATCAACTCCATAAGACCCATACCAAGACACGTCATAATTTCAATGGCAAATATCAATGAAAAAGAGAGAATCTTAAAGGCAGCAGAGAAGGACAGAGAGTTACCTACAAAGGAACCCCATCATATCATCAAATGATTTCTCAACAGAAACACACTAAGCTAGAAAGGAATGGAAAAAGGTATACAAAGTGTTGCAAAGCAAAGGACTGAATCTGAGAATACTCTATCTAGCAAAACTATCAATCAAAATTGAAGGGAAAATCAGGAGCTTTGCAGACAAAAAAAAAAGGCTAAGGGAGTTTATGACCACCAAACCAGCAATGCAAGAAATGCTAAAGGGAATAATGTAAAAAGAAGAAATAAACAAGTAAGAAGGAATGCAAATGCAAAAACAGATATGAGTACAAACAAATACTTTTCAGTAATAACTTTAAATGTAAACAGACTAAGTGCCCCAACCAAAAGACATCAAGTGGCTGAATGGATAAAAAAACACTATATATATATATATATATATCCAAAAGACATCAAGTGGCTGAATGGATAAAAAAACACTATATATATATATATATATATATATATATATATATGCTGTCTACAAGAGACCCATCTCAGAACCAGAGACGCACACAGATTGAAAGTGAAGGGATGTAAAAATATCTTTCAGGCAAATGGAATTGAAAAAGAAAGCTGGGGTAGCAATACTTATATTTGACAAAATAGAACTCAAAGTAAATGCCATAACAAGAGATAAGGAAGGCCACTTTATAATACTAAAGAGATCAATATAACAAGAGGATATAACTCTGATAAACATATATGCACCCAACACAGGAGCATCCAAATAACATAACAAAACTCCTAGAAGATATCAAGGGAGAGATCGACAACAATACAATCATCGTAGGGGACTTTAATACACCACTGACATCACTGGATAAATCCTCTAGACAAAAAAATCAGCAAAGACACAGCAATCCTAAATGACTCACTAGAACAGATGGACTTATTTGACATCTTCAGAACATTTCACCCACAAGCCACAGAATATACGTTCATCTCAAGTGCACATGGGGCATATTCAAAAATAGACCACATATTAGGTCCCAAGCAAAGTCTTCCAAAATTCAAGAAGATTGAAATCATACCAAGCATCTTCTCAGACCACAATGCCATAAAATTAGAAATAAACTACAATGAAAACAACTCAAAAATCTCAAACACTTGGAAACTGAATAGCATGCTATTAAACAATGATTGGGTTATCAATGACATTAAAGAAGAAATTAAAAGCATCCTGAAAACTAATGACAACTAAAAAAAAAATTCCAAAATCTATGGGACACAAATGAAAGCAGCCTTCAGAGGGAAGGTTATAGCTCTACAAGCCTACCTCAAAAATCAGGAAAAAATTGTAGTAAATAATCTAACTCTACAACTCAAAGAATTAGAAAGAGAGCAACAAGAAATGCCCAGAGTGAGCAGAAGGAAGGGGATAATAAAGATCAGAGCAGAAATAAATGACATAGAGACCAAAAAACAATACAAAAGATCAATAAAACCAAGAGTTGGTTTTTTGAAAGGATAAACAAGATTGATGAAACTCTAGCCAGGCTCACTGAGAAGCAAAGAGGGAGGAATCAAATAAAAATATCAGAAATGAGAGAGGCGAAATAATAACCACCCCCCCCCCCCAGAAATACAAAGGATTGTTAAAAAATACTATGAACAACTCTATTCAAACTAGACAACCTAGAGGAAAAGGACATGTTCCTAGAAAAATACAACATTCCAAAATTCAATAGGGAATATTTTAAAAATCTCAATAGGCCAATAACTATGGAAGAAATTGAAGCAGTCATCAAAAGCTCCCAGAAAACAAAAGCCCAGGGCCAGACAACTTCACTGGGAAGTTTTTTGTTGTTGTTGTTTGTTTGTTTGTTTGTTTGTTTTAAATATATTTTATTGATTTTTTTACAGAGCAGAAAGGAGAGGGATAGAAAATCAGAAACATCGATGAGATGCTTGGTATGGGGATGTGCCCGCAGCCAAGGTACATGCCCTTGACCAGAATCGAACCTGGGACCCTTCAGTCCGCAGTCTGACACTCTATCCACTGAGCCTAACCAGTCTTGGCTTCACTGGGGAGTTTTACCAAACATTCAAAGAAGAAATTAAAACTATCCTCCTCAGACTATTCCAGAAAATTAAAGATGAAGTAACACTCCCCAGCTCATTCTATGAAGTCAACATCGCCCTAATACCAAACCAGATAAAGACAACACAACGAAAGAGAATTATAGACCAATATCTCGCATGAACATAGATGCCAAAATCCTGAACAAAATTCTAGCAAATCAGATCCAGCAGTACATCAGAAAGATCATACACCAGGACCAAGTAGGATTTATCCCAGGGATGCAAGGTTGGTTCAATATCCACAAATCAATAAATGTGATATGCCACATAAAAAAATTGAGAGATAAAAATCATATAATCATATCAATTGAGGCAGAAAACGCATTTGAAAAAATCCAACACCCCTTCTTGATCAAAACATTCAACAAGATGGGAATAGAAGGATCATACTTCAACATAATAAAAGCCATATATGAAAATCCCACAGCCAACCTCATACTCAATGGACAAAAACTATAACCATTTATCCTAAGAACAGGAACAAGACAGGGATGCCCAGTGTCACCACTCCTGTTCAACATAGTACTGGAAGTACTAGCCACTGCAATGAAACAAAAAGAAGAAATAAAAGGCATCCGAATTGGAAAAGAAGAAGTAAAACTTTCCTTATTTGCAAATGACATAATATTGTACATAGAAAACCCTAAAGACTCCATCAAAAAATTATTAGACTTAATAAATGAATTTGGCAATGTAGCAGGATACAAAATTAATACCAAGAAATTTATGGCAATCCTTTATACCAATAGTGAACTTATAGAAAGAGAGACTTAAAAAAGCAATCCCATTTACCATTGCACAAAAAATTAAGATGCCTAGGAATAAACTTAAATAAGGATGTAAAAGATCTGTATGCAAAAAACTACAGGACACTGAAAAAAGAGATAGAGGAAGACATAAATACATGGAAGAGTATACCATGTTCATGGATTTGGAGAATCAACATCATTAAAATGTCAATACTACCCAAAGCAATCTACAGATTCAATGTAATCCCCATTAAAATACCAATGGCATATTTCACTGACCTATCATGAATTTTTAAAAAATTCATCTGGAATAAAAAAAGACCCCAAATAGCCATAGCAATCCTGAGAAAGAAAATCAAAGTAGATGGAATCTCAACACCAGATTTCAAGCTGTATTACAAAGCCACCGTTCTTAAAACAGCTTGGTACTGGCACAAGAACAGACATATAGGTCAATGGAATCAAACAGAGAACCCAGAAATTGACCCAAACCACTATGCCCAACTAATATTTGACAAAGAAGGCATGAACATAAAATAGAGTTAAGATAGTCTCTTCAACGAATGGTGTTGAGAAAATTGGACATATACATGCAAAAAAATGAAACTAGACCACCAACTTACACCATACACAAAAATAAACTCAAAATGGATCAAAGATTTAAACATAAGAAGGAAAACTATAAAAACAGTAGAGGAACCCAAAGACAGAAAAATCTCAGACATATGCCAAAGGAACTTCTTCACTGATACTGCTCCTAGAGCAATGGGAACTAAAGACAAAATAAACAAATGGGAATACATCGAAATAAAAAGCTTTTGTGCAGCAAAGGAAACCATTAACAAAACAATAAGAAAACCCACTGTATGGGGAAAATATATTTGCCAATACCATCACAGACAAGGGTTTAATTCCCAACATTTACAGGGAACTCATACAATTTAATGAAAGGAAGATAAACAATCCAATAAAAAATGGGCAATGGACCTTATTTAGGTCTTTATTTAGGACACTTTTCGAAGGAAGAAAGAAGGAAGGCTAAGAGACATTTGAAAACATTCGCAAAGTCACTAATTATCTGAGAGATGTAAATCAAAACAACAATGAGGTATCATCTCACTCCTGTCAGAATGGCAATCATCAACAGATCAACCAACGACAAGTGTTGGTGAGGATGCAGAGAAAAGAACTCTTTTGTACTGTTGGTGGGAATGCAGACTGGTGCAGCCACTGTGGAGAACAATATGGAGCTTCTACAAAAAAATAAAAATGGGGAGAACCAAGATGGCGGCATAGGTAAAACACCTATCTTGCCGTCCTACTCAGCAATTTTAATACTACAACTTAACGAAAGAACAAACACCTTCCAGAATCACCAGAAAGCTGGCTGAGTGAAAATTCCACAAATAAAAGTGAAAATAAGACACTGTGACTCGGAGGAGTGGTGGTGGACAGCATTGAAAGATTCCTGCGGAAAGAGGTTTGGAGCGCGCGCCAGCAGAGAGGGCGGGTGGCTGAAAACCAGCCAGTTTTCTCGAACGGGGAGACAAAGACGTCCCACTGGACTGATTCTCCAGCTGTGGGCGAAGTCCAGGGAACCCACTATCACAAGGGGTGAAAACTGGACAGTGGGACAGCACGCTGAAGCTCGGGTGCTGCCGGGTCTGCTGGCTTGTGGAGAAGGCAGCTTGCACGAACAGCTCAGCTGCGTGACCACACAGAGAGCGCTCTGCGACTCGCTTTCTCATTCGGAAAACTGTCACACTGCTTTGTTTTACAACCCTGGGTGAGACATTGGGCAGGCAGACTCATTTGGGGAGAGTCCCCGGCAGCCGGTGGAGCTTGGTAGCCGCTCTCTCTCAGAGGTGCTGGCGGCCATTGCCCCCGGAACAGAGTCCCGGGGCCGCATAGGGCAGAGCTAACGCTGTCTGCTTGGCCCGGAGACTCCGCCCATCCAACCTGAGCATAGCTGAGCTTCGCAGACAATTGGCCTGGAGGTCAACCCCTCCAAGAGCTAACAACGATTAACCTGAGCTTAACTTCAGCAAGACTGTGCAACCCATATCCACCTCAGGTAACTGGGGAGGCTGAGCCACTGTCCCTAGTAGGAA
Source organism: Antrozous pallidus (assembly GCA_027563665.1). NCBI lineage: Eukaryota > Metazoa > Chordata > Mammalia > Chiroptera > Vespertilionidae > Antrozous > Antrozous pallidus. The sequence continues at coordinate 92,713,260 of CM050514.1, forward strand.
GTCTACCACACAAAGCTAATTGACCAACTCAGGGAAGCAGCCACCATGCAGAGACATGGAAAGAAATCAGATGTGAAAGAAATGGAGGGAAAAAAATGACTGGACATGGAATTCAAAACCACGGTTATAGGGCTTTTCAAGAGGCTCCAACAAAAGGTCGAGGCCTATAAGGAAATAAGCAAGACTGCAAAGGAAATGATCAAGACCAACGTGGAAATGAAGAGTCCTACAAGGAAATGAACAAGACCCTCAAGGATATGAACGAAACCTGCAAGGAAATGATCAAGACCACCGTGAAAATGAATGAGTCCTACAAGGAAATGAAGGAGACCCTCAAGGATATAAAGGAGACTCTCAAGGATATGAAAAAGGACCAACCAGAAATTAAGCATACACTGACTGAAATAAAAAATATTATACAAAGACCTAAAAGTGCTCTGGAGCACCCCAAGAACCAAGTTAAAGATTTGAAATACAAAGAGGTAAAATTCACTCAGCTGAAAAAGCAAGAAACCAAAAGAATCCAAAAAATTGAAGATAGTGTAAGGGGCCTCTGGGACAACTTCAAGCATACCAACATCCGAATTATAGGGGTGCCAGAAAAAGAGAGAGAGCAAGACAATGAAAACCTATTTGAAGAAATAGTGACCAAAAACTTCCCACACCTGGTGAAAGAAATTGACTTAGGAGTCCAAGAAGTGCACCGAACCCCAATATATAGGAACCCTAAGAGGACCACACCGAGGCACATCATAATTAAAATGCCAAGAGCAAAAGACAAAGAGAGAATATTAAAAGCAGCAAGAGAGAAACAGTTGGTTACCTATAAGGGAGCACCCATACGACTGTCAGCGGATTTCTCAACAGAAACGATGCAGGCCCGACGGGAGTGGCAAGAAATATTCAAAGTGATAAATAGCAAGAATCTACAACCAAGATTACTCTATCCAGCAAAGCTATCATGCAGAATTGAAGGTCAGATGAAGTGCTTCGCAGATAAGAAAAAGCTAAAGGAGTTCATCACCACCAAACCAATATTATATGAAATGCTGAAAGATATTCTTTAAGAAGAGGAAGAAGAAAAAGATAAAACTGTAAATTAGGAACAACAAATACACATCTATCAATAAATGAATCTAAAAATCAAGTGAATTAATAAGCTGATGAACAGGATATACTGGTGAATGTAACAGAATCATGGACATAGAGAGGGAATGGACTGACAACTCTTGGGGAGAAAGGGGGTGTGGGAAGTGCAGCAAGAGACTGGACAAAAATCATGCAACTATGGGAGAGGACAGTGGAGGGGGGTAAGGGCAGAGGGTGGGATGGGTACCAGATGGAGGGGAACTATAGAGTTGGAAAAAAAGGGAAAAATGTAATTAATAAACTGAACAATAAAGATAAAAAAATGTTAATAAACAAATAAATACAGTTGGCATTGATGTAAATAAGATTTCAAAAATTCTAGTATTAGTGAAGCACTACTATTTAAGTCATACTGTCAATAGATGTGCTTAATGTGCAAGAAAACTATTTTGCTTTATCAATGTATATTATATGAATTATTGAGAGGTGATGAGATTTCATGGAACTAGACAAAATAATTAATTGTTCTCAGGGTGGATCCTCCTGAAGGTGGCTGTCAGTGAGTAATTTTCTTGGTGTATTACATCTAGTGGCTCTGCATCAACCTGGCTACCAAAAGTAAGTGCTGCTGCATTAATTTTCAGTTTAATCCAGGAAGCCACATGAATACTAGCCACATGAATACTAGTGTATTGTGTATCGATGGCTTGTTAGAGTGATATTTAGAGTAGCCCACTGGCCAAATGGATTTCCATAAACATTTACCTAAGAATCTCTACTCTTTGTCAGATAGAAGTTGCTTCTGACTGCTGCAGGCAAAATGGGAGTTTTGTTCCAAAGACACTGTTTTGCCCTCTCTTTGTTCCATGCTGTGATCCTAGATCCTCTGCTTCCTGAATGACTGCTTCCCAACTGGTAATGACATTCTACTCCTCCGCTGCCTCGTGCCCAGAACCCAATGTTTCTCTGAAGGGCTATTCCAGGGAAGCTGATTTTTGCTCTCCTGGAACCAGGCTTCATTCCTTTGCTGTAGAACTGAGATACATGCTGCATACAGTTTAGCCTCTTGAATATGGCTGAGCAAGTGTATCCCCACTCTACTTAAGGGCCTTTCTATATGAGATTATGATGCTTGAAGAAAGTGATATTTTGGAGGGTCTTGTTTAACTCCTGAATTTATTCTGGGCCTCTAATATTTTTTCTATTTTTTACTTTATTTCTTTGTAGTCAATATATAATGATTTATTTCAAGGTTAAATAAATATTATGTAAAAAAATAAATTCAAGTCAAACTTTGCTGAAACCTGTAAGGTAAAATAATAAAATTTTAACTCTTTAGGAGAAAAAAAAAAAACAACAACAACTAAAAATGGAACTCGCATTTGACCCAGTGATCCCACTTCTAGTAATATATCCCAGGAAACTAGAAACATCAATCAGAAAGGATTTATGCATCCCTATGCTCACTACAGCACAATTCACCATAGCTAAGATTTGAAAACAGTCTAACTGCCCCTCAGCAGATGATTGGATTAAAAAACAGTGGTACATCTACACAATGGAATACTACGCTGCAGTAAAAAAGAAGGAATTCTTACCATTTGCACCAGCATGGATGGCACTGGATAGCATTATGCTAAGTGAAATAAGCCAGTCAGAGAGAGATAAATAAATATCACATGATCTCACTCATTTGTGGAATATAATGAACAACATAAACTGATGAACAAGGACAGATCCAGAGGCAGAGAAGCATTGACCAGAATGCTGGTCCTCAGGGGGAAGGTAGGGGGAAGTGAGAGGAAGGAATAAAGATCAACCAAAGGACTTGTATGCATGCATATAAGCCTAACCAATGGACATGAACACCAGGGGTGAAGGCATGAGTGGGGGAAGGTTTGGGTGGGTTAATAGAGGGATAAGGAGATACATGTAATACCTTAACCAATAAAGAAATTTAAAAAAAGAAAGTCAGAAACATCAATGAGAGAAAAACATTGACCAGCTGCCTCCTGTACATCCCCTACTGGGGATGTGCCTGCAACCAAGGTACATGCCCTGGACTGGAATCAAATACCTGTGACCTTTCAGTCTGCAGGCTGACGCTGTATCCACTGAGCCAAACCGGTTTCGGCCATGGTTTATCTTATTTTAAATAAGTATTCACATTTGTATATAATTTCACATTTGTTATTTTGTGCTGTTTTTGCTAAACAAGTCTCCAAAATTTATAAAAATAGGCCTCATAAAATCTGGATTTGCTCTGTTGGCAAGATGTCCTTCTGCAGTTAAAAGCAATAGAATCTATAATATGAGAAAAGAGATTCATTCATTTGAATTGGAGAGAAGGTGGAGTACATGAAATACAATGCAGGGAAGTGTGAGAAGAGATGGAAATACTATTGGAATATTACTGATTGTTATATATATATATATATATATATATATATATATATATATATATATTTTAAATTAGAGAATCTAGATGAGAAAGGACCTGTTAATGTTTGAAGGGTGAGGAAATGACATCAGACATAATTTGAAAGTGAACGGACTGGGGAATGTATGATTCGTGAGCAGCATGGAGGCCCCTTGAGGCTGGTGATCACAAGTGTAAAGTGAAATGACTCAGCCTGTTCTTTCAGTTCTCTCTCTGTGGGAGGAAGTACAGAACAGACAATGTGGCTTTCTCTGTGATTTCATCAAACTGAGGGAGAAGGGCAAGATAGTTGAAGAAGTATGTCAGAGAGTACCAAAATGCTTAATAAGAAAGTTTATTTGGGTGCAGAGGGGAGTGAAGACACAGAAAGTGAGTGCCAACTAGAAGTAGGGGTATTGATGGGTTACAGGTCTTTGTGGGCTCAAGCAGTATTGGAGTAGGTGAAATATAGTAGGTGATATATAGAAAGTTGTGTATTTTAATAGAGATTAATGGAGATGTCGCCATTATAGTAATATGGTGGGAGGGTGAAGGAAAAATTAAGAATTCAGGGTCCAGTATCCTGGAATCAGTCCTGGGAAAATAGTTTTGACATGAATTCATAAGGTCATTAAGAACATCTCTGAAATCTAGCACTAGGTGCAATGACAACCAATCCACATGCATCCTTCATTGCTTTCCTTCCTTCATTCCACTCTTCTTGCCCCTTGCTCTTGCTCCCTGGCATCATCTCCAAGTGACTTCCCTGACTGCAAGCCTTTCTCTCAGACTCTGCTTTGGAGGATTCCAAACTAAGCCTGTGATTATAATATGCTGTGACTGGTCTATATGCCTGTGTATGTAGATAAGAGATAAGTCTTATAATTGGTCTTTTTGGGAAAACTCGTGTGCATTTGTGTACCTTTATAAATTTCAAACACCAAGATAATTTGATATTACATACTGTTTGAATTGAATATTTAGGATAATTTGGTAAAATGTTTGAGCTATTAGATCATGATATTAAATACTAACCCAGGTCCTGACAGTTCTTCTGCACAAAAGACCTCTCTGAGACTAAAGGTAGTGCATCAATTATAACCAATATTTTAAAGAGCAGAGAGAAATTCTAGGATTCTAGAATTTTTCCTCAGATCCTGGAGATGGGCAACACTGGAAGCTGTGGATGATGGGCCCTGACCCTCAGGGCATTATGATGTGAGGCCTTAGGAACCCTGAGGGCTGAGATGTACTATTTTCCTGAGTTTAATTGACTCAGTCTGGGGTCCCCCACAGCATGTACACTTCACTGATCACTACCCCTTTCTTAGTCTTTTTAAAGTTTAATGTCTCCACTTCCTTGGAGCTTATCATAAATATTCTACTTCATGAGCATCAATGTTGTGTATTTTCTCCCAGAGCCTGGATATTTCTCTTTAGTGAAATTGCCCTCTCTTATGCATGGACACTCAGAGCGAAGATTCCAAAACCTGAAAATACCTTCTGAGTGAGAAGAGACACTTAAATTTTTGTTTGTTTATTTCACCATGGCAAAATAACCAAAAAAGCGGGGACTCATTAATCAATCAGTGAACATGTTACTCAGCAATAAATATATTTTTATATTTTTAAGTACTTTTTAGGAGAGATTCCCAGAAGTGTAATACTGAGACACAGTATTACACTTCTGGGGATACTGAGTTTGCCACACACCAGAGAATTGAACTCTTTAAGGTACTCACAGAAACCAATTAAACACACCAGTTTGCCGTTATAATTGGCATTGTTTTCTGTTTTTGATGGTTTAATAGTGAAAATAAAAACTGACCACACTACCAAGCATTCTCTTTTACACCTACAATTTTCATAATGACATTCTGTAATTTTTGTAATTATTTTATGAACAAGCAAGTCCATTGTTAGTGAACAGTTCTCATTTGGAACAGAAATGATTGTTTAATTGGATCATAATCCATTGAGAATAGTCATCCTGAAATTCACAACCAGAGAGTCCTCATTATTTGTGAAAGGCAAGTATAATCAATTAAGTTATATGCTTCAGTGAAGATGAAAGAATTTCCCCCTCAATATTTATATATTTATTCTGGTCACCTACCAAGAGTACATTAAATGGCTAGATTGTTATGATCTCTGAATGCATGATAATTTGGCCACTCAGTATATATAGGCCTGGTGAATGAATTTGTGCATGGTGGGACCCGGCCAGCCTGGCTAGGGGGAGGGGACATGGGCAGTTGGTTGGCCTGCCTGCTAGTCGAACTCCTGGTGGAGGGGACAATTTGCATATTAGCCTTTTATGATATAGGATATATATTGAGTGGCCAGATTATTATCCATTCAGAGATCATAATAATCTGGCCACTCAGTGTATAATGTATACACAGCCAAATCATGAGTGTAACACAAACTCTAAGCAGTTTGGTCTCTCTAAATCTTAGCATTTTAAGTGGTTCTCGATGGTAACACAATTTCATTAGTATCAGAGGGTATTGATTAATGTATGAACAGTAGATTTAAATGATTATGTATGTTGGGTCATTAGTAGTAGGAAGTTTACTCTCTTGCCAAATCACACATAGCATCTGACTTGGGCAAAGTTAAATGGAAATTAGAGTTGAAACCACTTTCCCTGTGAGTTCAACAGTTAGTAATTTTTGGTGAGTGCTCCAGTTTGTCTTCATCTGGCTAGGGTATAATTGGGAGACATTCTGCCCACCATTTCCAAACTTGGAACCATTTCAAGGATGTAGCATTGACAGAGTAAGGTATGCTGAGACCATCTGGTTTCTATAAGTTATGGAAAGCTATTCAGGCCTCTATATAAACTTTTAGAATTTTGGATGGCAAGTGCAGAGATGTGCTTGTCTGACAAGCCTCATAAGCAAATTCATTTGCTTATTAAAAGTGCCAACAACAAGCTCTAGCTGGTGTGGCCCAATTGGATGAGCATTATCCCAAAAGGTACCAGTTTGATTTTCTGTCAGGGCACAAGCTGGAATTGTGGCCTGGATCCCTAGTAAAGGGTGTGAAGGAGGCAACCCATTGATATTTCTCCCTCACATCAATGTTTCTCTCCCTCCATCTCCTTTTCTCTGTCTAAAATCAATAAAAACATATTTTAGAAAAGATAAAAATAAAATCCTATCTAACAAAAGAGGAACATACAAATTGACCATACCTCTGCTACACCCATAAGCCATACCCACAAGGCAATCAGGAGCGAGTAAGCAAATTAACCCAACAAATAAGGCAGCAGCCACAGAGCTGGAGAGAGCAGGAGGCTTGGGTTGTCCCCGCCAGTGGAGGAAGCCAAGCTATCCTCCCACCCTGGCCTGCCCTGGCATCCACTCAAGGCTACAAAATTTTAATTGTAGAACATAAATAAATCCCAGATATCAGGGCCTCCACTTTGGTCACTGGGGGGCCTGGCCAGCATGCAAACCACCACAGGCCCCTCACCCAGGCCACCCCACGCCCCAAGGGAACCTCCACCCTGATCTGAGACACCCTTCAGGGCAAACCAGCTAGGCCCCACCCATGCACCAGGCCTCTATCCTATCTAATAAGAGTGATATGCAAATTGACCATCACTCCAATACACAAGATGGGTGCCCCCATGTTGTCAAAGATGGCTGCCCCCATGTGGACACAAGTTGGCCACCACAAGATGGCCAGCAGGAGAGGGCAGTTGGGAGGGACCAGGCCTGCAAAGGAGGACAGTTGTGGGTGATTAGGCTAGGAGGGGAGAGCAGTTGAGGAGGTCTGTGTCTGCAAGAGAGGGCAGTTGGAGGGGACCCAGGCTTGTAGAGGGAGCAGTTGAGAGGGACCAGGCCTACAGGGGAGGGCAGTTAGGGGTGACCAGGCCTTCAGCAGAGGGCAGTTAAGAGTGACCAGGCCAGCAGGGGAGGGTAGTTAGAGGCAATCAGGCTGGCAGGGGAGTGGTTAGGGGTTGATCAGGCTGGCAGAAAGAAGCAGTTAGGGGTAATCAGGAAGGCAGGCAGGCACGTAATTGGGAGCCAGAGTCCTTGATTGTGAGAGGGATGTCCAACTGCCTGTTGGACAGTCAGGCATTCCTTGAGGGGTCCTGAGTTGGACAGGGTGCAAGCTGGGCTAAGGGACACACCCTCAGTGCACAAATTTTGTGCACTGGGACTCTAGTCCTATCTAATAAAGCAGGAATATGCTAATTGACTCTCATACCATCTCACAGATGGTGGCACCCATCTGTGAGAGGAATATGATGGAGGAATATGATGATTTACTGCCCTGTCCTCAAAGATGGTGGCGTCCACAGCCAATAAGGAGGGGGTATACTAATTAATGCCCCGCCCTCAAAGATGGCAGCACCTACAGCCACAAGTTGAAGGTGTCCAGTCACCTTATCCTTCCTGGTGCGCAGGCACACATCAAGGCTGGGCCTGTTCCAGGCGGGCCCAGCCTTGCCATACACCTGCCTCTGGATTCCCCCTGTTCCCTCAACCCCCCAAACACTCAGGGCCAGCCTGAGGTGCAGGCAAGCCCAGCTGCCCAGGGCTGCCCAAAGCTCAGGTAACTAGAGTTGACTGAGGCTTGTGCTGCTGGCAGTGGCAGCAGCACAGGTGTGATGGGGACATTGTCTTCTCCTAATTTATTGGTTGCCTCTCACCCCTGAGGGCTCTCAGACTGTGAGAGGGGGCAGGCTGGGCTGAGGAATCCCCCATCCAGAGCATGAATTTTCATGTACTGGGCATCTAATAATAAAAATGAAACTGCCAACAACCAATCTGAAGCAGCCTGCCCCTTTCTTTGGTTTCTCCTTACCCTCCTCAACTGGGGGCCAGTTTGAATTTCACCTGGGAACCAACAGTCATATAACTTAGTGTTTTAAACAATGAAAATGCCATTTTTTACTCTAATAAGAATTCATTTTATATTTTACCAACCTCTTGAGTGTTATTAATAACTGTGGCCCTTGAAATTAAAGCACATGAATTAAAGTGAAAATAAAATATATACCAATGTTCTCTCTTCTTAACTAGCAAACTCTATTCCCTTGAATTATTTCTCTTAATACTAGAGGCCTGGTGCACAAAATGTTTGCAAGGGAGGAGGAGTGGATAGGGCCTAAACCAGCAGTCAGACATCCCTGTTGCAATCTGGCACTGCTGGCTCCTAACTGCTCACCTGCCTGCCTGCTAGCCCCTAACCACTATGCCTGCCTATCTGATCACCCCTAACCACTCTGCATGCCTACCTGATCACCCATAACTACTTGCGTGCCTGCCTCATTGCCTATAACCACTGCATGCCTGCCTCATCATTCCTAACTACCTCTGCCTGACTGCCTAATCATCCCTAACCATTTGCCTGCCTCATCGCCCTGGTCTCTGTTCATTCTGGTTTTTCCACTGTTTTGGTCACTGGGCTTTTATTATATAGGATACTCAGATAAAATTCAGTTATATCCAGGTATTTAAATACTAGGTCAAATTATATGACCAGCTCTACTAACTTTACTTAAATTATATTTCACTAAAATGAAAAGTTTTTTTTTTTGCAGGGGGAAGAGAGAAATTTAGGTATAAACTATAGGTTTTAAAGTCATCATGTGGTCATTGCTTTTCTATAAAATATATATTTTTGTAGGAACTGTTCTTTTGTAAACTGGGCACAAATTTCTGTTGTATGTTAAAATACTAGCAAATGCCACAAAGCTAAAGTAATATATTAATATATTAATAGTAAAACTATAAAAAGCAGAATACCATTAATAATAAAACTATAAAAACTGCATTGAAATTATTTAGGCTATTCCGTTTGTTTGGAATATTTTTTCCTCATCTTGCCTGTTGTTTTTTGGTTGGTTATGATTTCAAATTCACTTGTTTATGATTTAAGTGAATTTGTTTACATTTGAGGAGGCTGTGCCAGAATGTTGTCATAAACATCTATTGCTATCAATTAGGTACTCAATAGGTTAGCAGTTGGCAGGCGATTCTTGGAACTTATCAGTAAGAACATGAGGAAGAGCAACAATCACGCAATGAACATTTAAATTTTAAATACCAAGAATTTGTCTGGGCAAGACTACTCTGCTGATCTAAATAGCTTTCTGAAGATCCTGGGGCACTTACTCCTGCCTAGCGAGGCTACTCTTGACTGGTGGTGGTGGTGGAAATTTATCAGAAAGAGAAGGGACTTGGTGAAGCTACTCTTGTAGGCAGTGGTATAAGCTAAGTATTAATCCCTAGAGTAATTATCACTGAAGCAGCCCACCTTGCCTGCAAACATCAGCCACTGCCTGCCCTAGTGAGGCAGCTGACAGCCAGCTTTTAGTTGGAAGGGCTGATTCTACCAAGAACCAACTCTTAGAAAGGTACATCTCAACTAACTTTGGACTTTCTTTTATCTCCCCTTGGCCTCAAACAGTAGTATAATTAATCTATCATTATTTTTGAATATGTTATTTTTTATTGGCTAATTAAGGGACATTGTCCTATGAGCTACTGGCTTCTAAAATATTATTATAAATTATAATTCCCACAGTGAATTTGTGCTAAATTATTATTGGTAAAAACAATCCCAGTCTCTGAGGGTAAATTGCCCCATAAAAAACATTGCCAAATTTGTGAATTCTATTAGTTGTGAACAAATTAATTCTCTGACTTTAAGTGTTCCTGATAATACACCCTCTATATTTAATTAACTTAAACAATAATTTCTCCTTTCCCTAAATTCCTAGAGCATTTACTGACTGTGCTTTTTCTTTGGAATTTAGCTTAACATGGTTTGTATTATTAATTATTTTTATAAGTTTATCAACTCTCCCAAAAGACTATATGCTCTTGGATCTGAGAAACTTAATCTTAAAACTGTTTGTATCCTCTGGACTTCACATGGTATCCATCTATAGAGGAATTCTGTACAAATTAATGAATTTTGAAGCTTCATTCAATTATTTGTAAGTTAATTGACAGGGAGAAATCACAAATATTACAAATACACAAAAATGTATATTATCATTGTACTTTTGTTCATGAAATAACTTCATGTAATTTGAGGGAAAGAAAAAAACATATTTTAGAGCTAGGTTGGCAAATTGTTTTTGTAAAGGGATAGATAATAAACATTTTGAATTTTATAGGCTATCTCAATTCTGTCATCATGGCTCAACTCAACTATTGCATAGTGTGAGAAAATTAATAGACAGTACATGAAGAAATGAGTATAACTAAGTTATAATAAAATGTATTTACCAAAACAAAGGACAGGCCAGATTGAGTTGCCCATATTTTAAGGGATTTTCTAGTGTGTTGTTCTACAATGTTAGCCAGGATACACCAAACTAAAAAACACATATCTTACTTCATTTGTACTTAGGGATACAAATTAAATAAACTATTTAGTCAGAAAAGTTTATTTTTCTCACATATCCCTGATATTCAGCAAACAAATTTAATGTAGGCTTTCGTATTGAAGATTTAAAAAATACTTTGTAACACAGCATAACTATGTTTTACAAGTATTATATTACTGCATGTATCTGTGTTTTTAGTGGCATGATTTTTTAGATAAAATAATAAAATACATGTGGTTAAACTTTTTTTTTCTTGAAAATGGAAACAATTGTCATTTACTTATGACTCAGCTTATTTTTTAAAGTTTAATGATGGAGTGTAAATTTTTAGTAAGCAATGTATTCACTGGTGAATCTCCTAAACCAGTGATTTTTCCAACCTTTTTCATCTCATGATACTCATAAACTAATTACTAAAATTTTTGTGGCATACCAAAAATATATATTTTTGCTAATCTCACAAAAACCGTTTGTTTCTTTCCTACAGGACAGCTTTTGTCATGTTGGCTGTTGTCATCTTTTATTTGGCAATCTAAGGGAAAAGAGGTCAGTGCCCTGACTAATTAGTCAGATATTGCATGTTTTAAAAATTCTTATGGCACACCAGTGTGCTTGCCTTGGGACACTGGTTGAAAATCAATGCCCTTATCCTGGGAAACAGGTAAAACTTTGCACAGCACCTATCCTCATCCTATTTGTCCTAGAAACACATTTCTTGTGCATTCTTGGCACTTCTCTTTTGTGTAACTCCAAACTTTCCGAAGAAACGACTATTGATAGATAGATGGTAATAAGACCATCATCTCTGTATAATTCATATAAATACTCAGAAGTCAAAGTCAAGTTATGAATTTTTACTTATAGTTATTATTAAAAATAGTATTCAACTTGTTTTTGAGAAAGGCTTATTTTCCTGAAAACAGTCCATGGATAAATGTTCTTTTTGTTTTCTCTGCTCTAGGTGTGTGGTAGTGCCACCTGCTGGAATACTTGAAACAAATGTCAGTATTATGAGTAGATTAGATTATTTACATGTTGGGCATACTGTAAAAATGCACTGTAAGGAGATAGAAAATGAAATAATATTGAATATTATTTAGAGTATAGAAAGTTACTTCAGTTATTTCAAATTTTATTTTTTAAGATTCATTTTAAAAATTATATATATTATTGATTTCAGAGAGAAGGGGAAAGGGAGAGAGAGAGATATTGAAATATCAATGATAAGATAAACATTGATCGGCTGCCTCCTGTGTGCCCCATACTGAGGTTTGATCCCACAACTGGACATGTGCCCTGACAGGGAATTGAACTCTGACCTCCTGGTTCATGGGTCAATACTCAACCACTGAGCCACACCAGCAGAGCAAAATTCATTTTGAAAGGCAATGAAATTGTCCATTTCAGACCTTTAGCAAACTTTTTTGTAATGTGAAATGTTTCAAACTTTCTAATGAGGAGTTTACAACTTTAGGTGTCAAAGTAGTCTTATTCAGCTAATGTGTTTGCACTTTTTCTAAAAAAATTTTATTCTTTTAAGCTTTCTCAAATGCAATACTTGGAACACAATATATCTGAATGTATACTCATTGATAGTAATTAGGCCTTCAATCAATTTTCCAATCTATTTTCCAAGTCAATTGATGAAATATCATTATATGTTATAGTCAGAGTATTTCTCATAGTAGCTTTTCTATTCACCTCCAAGTTTTTTTTCTAACTTCTTGTACTCATGGAAACCACCTAAACAATGTTAAAATATTAAAACTGCTTTTAAAATAAAATTTTAAAACAGAAAGGAAGTATTAGTGTCAGCTTATATAAAGGTGTATAATTTCAAGCTAGCATGTTAATAGGGGAGAAGAAGAGAAGACAAATGACTCTGCCTCAGAAAATGATTTTTAATAAATGACCAACCAAAAGTTTTAACATCATGTATTAACTCTCAGTAATTGAATCTACCTTCATTCACCCCATCCCTACAATATCCTATCTAATAAAAGAGTAATATGCAAATTGACCATACCTTCGCTACACCCACCAGCCATGCCCACCAGCCACGCCCACCAGCCAATCAGAACTAAATATGCAAATAAACTCCAACAAAGACAGCTGCAGCCACAGAGAGTAGGAGGGAGGCTTGAGTTTTCCCGGCAATGGAAGAAGCCAAGCTTTCAGCCTGCCCTTGCCAGCTCAGGCCTCTGCTTATGGCTACAAGATAACTAAATCCCAACAGAAATGGCCTCAGCCACAGAGTGAGCAGATGGCTTGGCTCCACTCCAGGCTACAAAGTTTCAATTGTAGAAATACATAAATCCCAGATATTGGGGTCTCTCCTTGGGTCTCCAGGGGCATGGCTGGCCTGCAAACCACCATAGGCCCTTGCCCAGGCTGCCCCATGCCCAAAAGGAACCCCCACTCTGATCTGGAACACCTTTAAGGGCTAACCAGCTGGCCCCACCCATACACTAGGCCTCTATCCTATCTAACAAAAGAGTAATATGCAGATTGACCATCACTCCAACACACAAGAGAGCTGCCCCTATGTGGTCAAAGATCCTGCCCCCATGTGGACACAAGATGGCCACTACAGATGACCAGCAGGGGAGGACAGTTGGGAGGGACCAAGCCTGCAAGGGATGGCAGTTGGGGGTAATCAAGCCTGCAGGGAAGGGCAGTTAGGGGTGATGAGGTTAGCAGAGGAGGGAAGTTGGGGGTGATGGGCCTGCAGGGAAGGGAAGTTGTGGGGTACAAGGCTTGCCGGGGAGGGCAGATAGGGGTGACCAGGCCTGCAGGGGAGGGGAGTTAGGGGCAAACAGGCTGGCAGTAGAGCAGTTAGGCATCAATCAGGCTGGCAGTGGAGTGGTTATGGGGTGATCAGGCTGGCAGGCAGAAGCGGGTAGGGGCAAACAGGAAGTCAGGCAGGCAGGTGAGCAGTTGGGAGCCAGCAGTCCTGGACTGTGAGAGAGATGTCTGACTGCCCTCGAGAGGTCCCAGATTGGAGAGATTGCAGGCTGGGCTGAGGGACCACTGCCCCCCGTGGTCCATACACAAATTTCATGCACTGGGCCTGTAGTATTTTAGATAACTGCTCTTTTCTTGGGGTAGAAAAATAAGTAGAAGAGAAATGGCAAAGCAGACGTACCCTAAAGATGAAATTAGGTAGTAGCCCAAGTTTATATCTATATACTACTTGTTCATATCAACTTTCTGAGCATTTCTAGAATCCCTTCTTGGCAACCATTCCCCATTTAGTATCAATGTCCTCATGATGTCTAGCTATACAGTAGCTGCTGCTAAAACATTGAACACTTGGGGTAATTTACTATTCCCCTTAATGCAGTCACTAATAGACTGTCCCTGGACCAAACACCATGGTACTATTCTCTGCCTCCCTGATGTTATGTGGCTTTTGATAGTGTCTTTATTTTACTTTATTTTCAACTGTCTAATTTTAAGTTCTTTTGCAATAGCATCTTCAATTTTAAAAAAAATATATTTTATTGATTTTTCACAGAGAGGAAGGGAGAGGGATAGAAAGTCAGAAACATCGATGAGAGAGAAAGGTCGATCAGCTGCCTCTTGCACACCCCCTGCTGGGGATGTGCCGCAGCCAGGGTACATGCCCTTGACCGGAATCGAACCTGGGACCTTTCAGTTCGCAGGCCGACACTCTATTCACTGAGCCAAACTGGTTTCGGCAGCATCTTCAATTTTTTTAAAAATTACTCTGTGTATAAAGAATAAATACATTTAATAAATAAACACTTGTTGTAGCTATTTTTCCCTTGAAGACCTTTTTCTAAGGTCTTCTCCTGAAAAAAATATCAGGAGAAGTAGTGACTTAATAAATTCTTGGTATTGGCTTTGCAAGTCTGACCCTTTTTAAACATTGCTTAAGTGGTGGTGTGATATCCTGCATCTAGAAGGGTTCAGGAATCTGGTGAAATATAAATTTAGAAATTATGGGGGAAGCCAGATAGAAACTTAGTTCTAAAGACTAAGCTCCCCTAATCTCCAGACCTCTGGCTTCTTATTAACACATTTTGCCCTATAGCAAAGAAAATATCGTTGGCAAACAATAAGATTATCAGGTTGGGGGAAGTGCCCTCAGCTGTCTAGCAGCCAGCAATAATATATGAAGATCTTCAGGTTTGGGGAAATGCTTTCAGCTATTCCAGCAGCAGGTAATATGATTCAGCCCTGCTGAAGCCCCAAGGTTCATCAATCTTTTGATGAACTTCTTGCATTTATGACCTGCTGGAGTTAACCTTCAGCACTTATGCCAAAAGGAGTCATACGAATATCAGCATTTTACCTACCTGGTATATTAGAGCCAGATTATGGACAAGATGCAAGGTTTTATGGGTCCCTGGAAATTCACAATTTGTCTCTTGCTTTTTCTACCTTAAGTCAGAGGTGACCTTAAGAGAATTTAACAGTGCAAGTGCCAGGACACTCTCATCTTAGTTCCTATTACCATCACAGCCCATTTTGACAAAACAAAGAAACAAAGAGAATTTCTAAAACTTTTGTGAGCTTGTTAATGTAAAATAAATCTAATATGTCTTTTATAACAAAAATATTTAATGCTTTACAATGCTTATATATTCTACCAAAATGTAGGAAAGCCATATGTTATCACCTATAATGTGGAGACACATTGCTTGACCTGAATTGAAAACTATGTGCTGATTCAAAGCATTAATTTCTTAAGGAGAAAATTCATTTTGTTGTCCTGTGTCGCTTTATCATTAAATGATGATCAATGCTGGCCATCTGCTTGAGTGAGCAATAGGAAGTGACTAATTCATTTTGGTGCTAATTTGTTGAGGATTTGAACTGGCATGTCATTGAGGAAGCTTTCTTTAATTTCCTTAGCCAACTTATCTCTTTATTTAAATTTGCTAAAAGTATATTTTCTATCTCTAAAGACTTTTTAAAGAGAATTTTAGTCTGAATAAAAAACATCAACTTATTCATTATACTTAAAATTCTAAAACTGTACTTAGAGACTTCCTAGCCCATCTTTGACAGTTCACAATGTAGACATTCTTAGTGAAGAAATCACTTTGCAGGACTAAATTTAATACCTTTTGAAGATGCATGAATTACTGAAAGCTGGGAAAATGAGATTTAGTAGTAATTGATATTAATTTAGTAAAAAGTGCCTGCTTATATGACAGAAGAAAATAACAAGGGTTTTTTTTTTTTTACTCAAGAAAATAAGTTTTCTGCTTGTGTGTAATTAATGCTCATTGTGATTCTCTCACTAGTGTTCATATACTAATTCAAAGACAAAAAGTTGTGGCTGTGATTTACTTAAGTGCCAGCATGCCTACTGTAGTAATGAATGTGAATGTACATTGAGCACCCTGCTGGTCAAATGCCCAAACTTGGGACTTTGGGAAGTATTTCCTAAGTCAAGAAGATCCTGTGCTAGGAAATACAGGGACTCACATATTGGCCCATTCACCTATGTAAGCTTAAATCAGTGTTGGTATAATTTGCTATTCTGGACACCAACTTGGTATGTAAAATTATTTTGTGGCTGTTGTTAATCCTCACCCAAGAATATTTTTCAGTTGATTTTTAGATAGAGTCGAAGAGAGAGGGAAAGACAGAGAAAAACATCAATGTGAGAGAAACACATCGATTGCCTCCTGCACAAGCCCCAACCAGGGCTCCAGCCAGGAGAGCCTGAAACTCAGGTACATGCCCTGGACTGGAATGAAATCTGGGGCCCTTTGGTCGGCAAGCCAACACTCTATCCACTGAGCCAAATTGGCTAGGGTGATATGTCAAGTTTTAACACCTACTTATATCACTGGCTACTGAGATGATCGTCAAAAAGTATGAAATAATTGAAAGGCCAAAAAAATAAATGAATACAAAATAATCATCCTAACTTGTAATGAAAAAGAATCAAATTAAAAAGCAATAATTAGATACCATAGTTTTTTCTATCTATATACTGTTCCATGCTTCAACGGTATGTTGAGAACTTCACATTCATAAATAGCAAGTAAGAGTATAAATTTTAAAGGCCTTTATAGAGCACTAGAGGCCCGGTGCATGAAAATTTGTGCACTCATGGAGGGGGAGTCCCTCAGGCTGGCCTGTGCTCTCTCGCAGTCCTGGAGCCCCCTGGGGATGTATACCTACGGGATTGGGCCTAAGCTGGAAACCAGACATCCCTCTGGAAGCCTGTGAGCCCTCAAGGGATGTCCAACCGATGCGGAGGAGGAATGCCATTGCCATTGAACTTGCAGCCATTAGTTTGACTTATGGCTGAGTGGAGCTCCCCCTGTGGAGTGTACTAACCACAAGAGGGCAGCTCCTGCATTGAGCATCTCCCCCCTGGTGGTCAGTGCATATCATAGTGATCATAGTTCCCAATCATTCCACCATTAGGATCAATTTGCATATTACCCTTTTATTATATAGGATGATTTGGCAATATGCATCTCAACTCTGAAAATGTTTATATATTTTGAAAAATTTATTTTCATTTTTGTAACAACTAATTTTTATTAGTCTTGCCTAAGGAGGTAATCGTAGATATTAGCAGATGGTTATATCCAAAGATTTCATTGGAGCCTTATGTATAATTAGTCAAATATTGGAATTTAAAAAAAAACATTTGACAATAAGTTAAAATTAGCAAATACATTATATACATAACATATAAAATATTTCAAGTATGTTTATTAGACTTTTAAACATGGAAAATGCTCATGCTAGTAAATAAAGATGATATAAATATACACTGACCAAAATTATGAACTAAATTATATTTATTTGACAAATTAAACATATATTGCTAAATGTTTTTAATTTGTTCCATCTCTTGGTCTTTTCTTTCTTACGTGGGCAAATGTCATTCTGGACAAATAAATAAG
Source organism: Antrozous pallidus (assembly GCA_027563665.1). Lineage (NCBI taxonomy): Eukaryota > Metazoa > Chordata > Mammalia > Chiroptera > Vespertilionidae > Antrozous > Antrozous pallidus. Next base: position 92,731,027 of record CM050514.1, read on the forward strand.
CTATAATTGAGAATTAATTGTAGGTATTAAATTAGAGCTCAAATACTAATTCAACAAAATATTACATATCTATCACAATCTAGTTAATAAAAGGAAGAAACACAACTCATTTTTATTAATTTAAAATATATATATATATTTTTTTTACACAATTCTTGCAAATCTGGATAATCGATTGGTGGTTTTTCTTCTGATTCATTAATCTTTACAAGGTAAAAATCATTACCCTCCTCCATCCTTTGCATGTGTTCTTAGCCTCTCGGTCACACGCTGTCTCATCTGGATGCCCAAATTAAGTATACCACTATCCAATTCAAGTCAATATATGCCTGCTGTATTTCCACCTGCAGTTTGGTTGGGTACTATATAAATTTTACAACTTATGATTATGATGAGTCATAACTATGTTTCCTCAACTGTGCCAGAGATGCATGATATAGAGCCCTTTCTCCGAGTTTACCAAATTTATACCTGTTACCCAGTATAACTTCCCTTCTAAAGACTTTCCATATTTGGATGATAAAATATATGGTGAACACAAATCACAAGAGAAGAGGACTATTTCAATAAAGGGATAAGCAGACTTATCATCAAAGGCTTGTCAGTGGTCATAATTACCAGGGGATATGGAAGGTGTGTTCTATATCATGTAAGCAACTTTAATTAGCCTTCATGTAGGACTAATCCTGTTAGTGGCTTAGTGCCAGAAATTAAATTACTTATTGCAGTCTGATCATCCTATTTTTTGCTATTATTAAGATAACTTTTTTAACCTTAATTTTCTCACCTGTTACTAAGATTAACATTTTTCGTAATTGTTACCAAAAATGGATTGTATACTTTAATAAATTGTGTATCTTAAGTTCATTATATCTATTTTGGTTACTTCCACTTTTTATTGTGCCTTGTATATTTGTACTTCATAAAGCATGATAATTTAATCTTCATTTTTGTAAGAGCTCTGATTTACTTGTAGTTAAAGGGGTTAAGTTTGACTTTTTAAAACTTCTCGTGAAATTATTCATTTCATTTTCAAATATAATATTTTAGATTTTAATATTAAATGTTAATTGAAGAAGGTGTAAATGTTCTTTCTCAAGTTGTGGTTTCAATTAATGAGATAATCATTGCATTGCAAAAAAAAAAAAAACGTTTTTAAAATCAAGAGACAAGTTTATGCCAGGATCTAGCTCCTCTAAATGTGGTGGGTGATGCCAGGGAGTAGGTAGAAACAGACATGATTCTTATTTATCTCAAAGGTGTATTTAAGAAGGAAGGAGTGGATGGAGCTAGAAGAAGGGAAAGTGAGGATAAATGGTGATGGAAGGAGACTTTATTTAGGGTGGTAAACACTCAATATAATATACAAATGATATATTGTAGAACTATAAAAAATCTTTCTATATAATAAGAGGCTAATATGCAAATTGTTCCCCCAAATGGGAGTTCAACCAAGCGTTTGACCAGCTGGTGGGACTGGACCATTAACTGCCTGCAGCCCCTTTCCCCAACTAGCCCCAACCCCAATCGGCCCTGGTCAGGGTGGGCCAGCTGGTACCTACTGGTGCATAAATTAGTGCACCAGGCCTCTAGTTAGTTTATAAAACTGAATATTAATGGTAATTTAAAGTGCTGCTTATTTCATAAATATAGGGAAGTAAGATCATGTCAGTAAAAACTGCAATACACACAAAAAATGTAATAAAAACCATTATTCTGGGGAAAAAGTATATATAAAGAGATTTTTAAAGAATTATATGATAATGATATTCTTTTTAAGTTTTCTAAAAAAACATTCAATGATGTTCAGCTTCCCTCCAGATCCCAAATTATTTATTTATTTATTTAGATAAAGTTAGACGGGTTTTTTTATTTTTTATTTTATTTTTGCATTTTGAAAATATTTTAAAATTTTTAACATTTTATTTACTTTCAAGGGCATTTGGGATTCCTTTGTATTTTCCATATTTTTCTATGGAGCAAAACCTGAACTGGAAAGCAAGCAGCCTCTTTGTTCATTTATAAACAATTAGGCTGATTGAGCAGAATATTTATCTTCCCCCTTGTAGTTCTCTCTTTCTCTCTCTCTCTCTCTCTCTCTCTCTCTCTCTCTCTCTCTCTCTCTCTCTCTCTCTCTCTCACACACACACACACACACACACACACACACACACACACTTGCCCTGGCTGTGCCCAGGAGAAGGCATCTTCTCAGGATCATTTAGCAACTGACCTCCTTCTATAGAAATGATCCTCCCAGGTGATGGCAATTTGTTTGACTGAAAGTGTTGAGGGGGCGGGTGTGTGGGAACTACCACATCTGAGCCAGGCATCTTGAGCCAATCCTCTGTTTTCTAATCTAGTTGTAACTATTTCCTTCTCTTAATCTTCTATGCAAGGTGCTTGAAGTGCTTTGGTAATGCTGTACGCATGGAGTTGCTTGTTGCTAATGATAAGACAGTGCATGTTCTTTGAGAATGATTTGGAAACATTCGATTTCATAGGCTATTTGTACTGTGTATTTCCTGCATTGTAGACTTGGGTTTTTTGTTTTTTTTTAAGAGTCAGTATTAGAAAACAGCAGTGCAATTAGGATATTGCCCTAATAGCCATGAAGACAGTGGAAAAGCAGCCCCAACAGCTTGCTGCATTTCCTCCCACAGCTTCAGGTTTTCTAATTTGGCCTTTCATCCAGTTCAATCGCTAACCATGCTTCAGGGCTGCATTCCAGCCTCAAGCTCTCCACAGTTTCCATAATGACTTCAATTTTCAGCAATATCTATTTTTCCCCAATCTCCTTTACATAAGTTTTAGAATTTAGGGCAAAATACTTTTTACATTTTCTTGCATGTTCTATCTTACTTTCTCCATTTTCTCAAATACTTCCATGGCTTTGTTGCAAGCCTTTCTGAATTGTTTCCAAATAATCTAATGACTTGAGGAAAGGTAGATGTAAGCCTTCAAATTGTTCTGGCTGAGAGAATAGAGTGGTGTTGGTACTTGGAGAAGCAGGCTGTGTAGGCAACTCTCTGGCAGGATGCAAAGACCTCAGGAAGTGCTTCATGAGGTTCAATCCACACCCAGAGCTCTGCACCAAGGATTTTGGTGTCTAAAGCATTGCAGAGATGTAACAGTGAAGGCTTGAAGCAACCATGTAGGTCAGAACAAAGGTACCCAAACAGGAACCACTGCAACCAGATGACCATGACTTTAGGGACTTAAGACCCAGAGAAGTTGTGGGGCTGTGTATCTATAGGAATTAAGAAAGTTAAAATGTCCAATAGCCTTGAGAGATAAAGTATTTGAGTTAAAAACAAAATGACTTACAAAAATTAAAATGTGTAGTATTTCTAACATAGCTGAATTTGTGAATGTAAATTCACACACTTTAAAATTATTTCATAGAACCCCATGGGAATTTATGGGAATAAATTCATGGGAATAACTCATGCCCTATTATGATTCTTCATTTTAAGGTAGAGCTGGTGGGGAGAAGTTTCTTATAAACTCCCATGTGCTTAAACATGGATAGATCTCAGACTCCTTCACCACTATTATTTTTTCACAAGTCTCACCTCTGCTTGGTAGTGTGTATGTGTGGAGGCTGTTAGAATTAATATTCATTGAAGTTATGCTCTGACAGATGACTGTAGTTTTTGAGAGAACGTGCTTTGCCTTTTAGATGTTCCATTTCCAAGGTCAAATGTATGGTTGTCCTTCCCAGGTATATGAGAAAGTGTCTCATGGACCATGATACCTTCAAAAGGAATAAGCTGTGTTCTTGCAGTGATACTAGAGTGGTAGGGAAGAATATGGGTCAGAGGCAGCCAAAGAAACACAGGCTCCTATCCAGAACTTTTCTATAAGATTTGTTTTCTTTGAGTATCTCTACTCACACCAACTATCAATTACAAGCCAATTTCTTTTACTTCCTTCTACTTCAAAACTCTTAAAAAAAAAAACAGTCTGACACCCATTTGACAGAGGAAAATGGGTCAGAGGAATTGGTAAAAGAGGTGAAGGGATTAAGGAGTACGCGTTGGTAATTACAGAATAGCCACTGAGATGTAAATTACAACCTAGAGAATATAGTCAATAATATTGTAAAAAACTATCTATATATCTATCCTATCTAATAAAAGAGTAATATGCAAATTGGCCCTACCTCCGATCAAGCCACACCCATAGACAGGCCCACCAGCCAATCATGAGCAAATTATGCAAATAAACCCCAACCAAGATGGTTGCCGCCACTGAGAGCAGGAGGGAAGCTTAGGTTTCCCCGGCAAAGGAGGAAGACAAGCTTTCTGCCTGCCGTTGCCAGCCTAGGCCTCCACTCAATGCTACAAAGTTTCAATTATAGAAGATACATAATCCCAACAGAAATGGCGGCAGCTACGGAGCTGCAGGTGAGCAGTTTGGAGCTAGCAGTCCTGGATTGTGAGAAGGATGTCCAACTGCCCATTTAAGCCCGATCCTACCAGGATCAGGCCTAAACAGGCAGTCAGACATCCCTGGAAGGGTCCCAGATTGGAGAAGGTGCAGGCTGGGCTGAGGGACAACCCCTCCTGCCGCTCCCCCTCCCTGTGCATGAATTTCATGCACCATGCCTCTAGTATATATATATAAAAGCCTATGCGACCATTATGACAAGAATGACCAGTTGACCAGTCACTATGATGTGCACTGAACACCAGGGGCAGATGCTCAACACAGGAGCTGCTCCCTGATGGTCAGTGTGCTCCCACAGTGGAAACATCACCCAGCCAGAATCCGGTCTCATGGCTGCTGAGTGCAGCTGTGGTGGCGGGAGCCTCTCCCACCTCTGTGGCAGTGCTACTGAGTAGCAGCTGAGGCAGCTGGTACAGCAGGGCTGGGATGAGTTGCAGTGTGATGCCCAGCCCCAGTTCGGGCTCCTTTCTGGCCACCTACCATTTTGACACTGTTACATTCCCCAAGAGGTCCTGGATTTCAAGTGGGCACAGACCAGGCTGAGAAACCCCACCTGTGCATGAATCTGTGCACTGAGCCTCTAGTATAGATAATATTATTGTAATAACTATGTACTGGAAATACCAGGAGGACCATTCTGTAATGCACATGATTGCCTAACCACTATGTTGTACATCTTAAACTAATACAGAATAGTAAATGTAAGCTGTAAATTAAAAATAATAATAATAAGTAAGTAAAATCAAAACAACAACAGAACATAGTCTGAGCTCTAGCCTCCAATTCCTGATCTCCCTTTCACATAATTAGTGAACAATCTGGTTTTGTATTAGATCTTGATTATTTTCTGCCAATGTCCTTATTTTCTTTTTTAATTAAACCTCCATATTTCTTTGGGTAGCTACACCTCTATTGAGTATAATCCTATCTAATAAAGAGGGAATATGCTAACTGACCGCCACACTATAAAAAAGATGATGGCACCCACAGCCAATAAGGAGGGAATATGCTAATTAGCATTACTGCCATGCTCTCAAAGATGGCAGTACCCAGAGTCACAAGATGGCAGCGCCCAGACCCCTCAGCTCCACTGAGACAGCAGGCGTGTAGCATCACCAGGCCCACCCCCAGGCAGGTCTGGCCACGCCACATACCTGCCTCTGGAGTCCTCCAGCCCCCTCAGCTCCCCAGCTGCCCAGGGCCAGCCTGAGGTGCCGGCAACCCTTGGATGGCAGCTGCCCAGCTCCCCAGGATTGCCGAAGGCTCAGGTAACCAGGGCCTGTAGAGGCTTGTGCTGCTGGCAGTGGCAGCAGCAGAAATATGATGGGGTTGTCTCCTTCCCCTGATCGCCAAGTCGTCTCCTGCCCCTGAAGGCCCTGGACTATGAGAGGCAGGCTGGGCTGAGGGACCCCCTCCCCACACTCCCGAGCATGAATTTTTAAGCATTGGGCCTCTAGTATTATATATTTATAATATATGTGGCCACTAAACTGAAGATTCTGACTATTATTAAGACCAACATTCCCTTTTAATACAAAAACACAGATCTCGTACAGATTCATCAATGTATTCATCTCTGTTTGATTTTATTCTCAAGAGACTTCCCTCCTTCCTTCCTTCCTTCCTTCCTTCCTTCCTTCCTTCCTTCCTTCCTTCCTTCCTTCCTTCCTTTCTTTCTTCCTTTTGTTCTTTTTCTTTCTTTCCTGCCTTCCTTCCCTTTTCCTTCCTTTTTTATGAGTGTATACACACAGACACACACACACACACACACACACACGCACACACACAAACACACTTCATTTTATGTGGCATTTCTTTTTGTGGCAGAAAGTGCCTTGATTACAAGTGCCTTGGCATTTTTCCAGAACTGAAAGTATTACAATTAGTGTACTTACAGTGAATTTGACATATAGGCCTTTATCATGTGCAAATATGTATGTCTTTTCCTAAAAGAATCATTTTATTTTTCTTTAAAAATCAATTTTCAACATAAAATGAGATAATCATCTATAAATCCTACTTGCAAGATTGTGTTTTTTTTAACAAATACTTTAATCCATGTGTACTTATTTGATATATGCTGGGAAGTAAAGCTCTTATTCCAAAATGTTTTTCAAAAGCAAGCCAAGTGTCACAGGACCATTATTAAATAACACTTTCATTTCCTACTGTTTCTTAAAGACAACATCATCAAAAATGAAATTCTCACATTTATACTTGTATAAATGATTGTAAAACTATTAATAGAATTTGAAAAGTTATTAGAAATATACTAAAAACAATTTTGTTAGAAAACAATTCAATTATTATGTTTTTAGGTTAAAATCTTGCCTTCTCTGTCTTTTGTTTCAAAATGTTACAAGTGACCTTTTACAGGTGCTGGGAATTGATTTGAATATGCTGATGAAATCACTTGGCTTGAAAGATGTTTGATAAAAAAATGAAACCTTAAACCACCAACTGTGTTTGAACAGATGATGTTTTTCTGCCTAATGCACCAATATTCATTAAATAGAAGTATATGTCCAAAGTTCAGGTTTGAATAAAAGAGAAATGGATTTTCTGGGTGCTTACATGTTAATCTTGATTAGGTCATCATTTCTCAATACCATTATGATTTGTACTTTGCTCTTCAATATAAAAGAAGCAATTAAAACATTATAAAAGCCCCCATGAACTCAAAAGAACTTTTGTTCTCATTACTAATAATTTTTTAACTGGAATTCTGTAGTTAGCTTCACAAACTTGCGTAATAGAATAATTCTAGGAACTTGTTCCACTCCTATTTTCATCCTTCTTATTTCTCCAAATTTTCTCTAAAGATTATGGATATTAATTAAAAGTAGAAGAGATACTAAGCAGATACTAAGATACTAATTTAAGAAGACAAAGTTCTTTGTAGTATTTTACATTGTGCTTACTATCTCTATCATAATAAACTGATTCATAGTATGTGGTATATCTGTAAATATCATGTTAAGAAACATGATCAGCATTCGTTGTCATATATGCCCTGTGTGTCTGTACCTTCCTACCATTACACTATATTCTCAATGATTCTTCTAAACACAAGGTCTATTATTAATCCCCTCTAGTCCCTCCATCTCTCTTCCCTCAACTCCCTCTTCTTTTACATTCCCATTTCCTTTCTGTCACCTAATCTATCTGACTTCTTGAAAATATGTAGAGTTACAGAAAGACAAGTAAGGAAGATGTTTATTTAACTGTGCATGAAATAATCAATATATGTGTTTATTAAAGAGGGATGTATTTTATAAGATAATTGTATTTTTATATTTTGTAAATATTGTCAATATTTTAATCCTTCATCACTCATGACTCTGAGTTACTAATTCACTTTTTCATTAGAAATATAATTACATTCAGTCTAATATATAATGTATTTTTATTTTATAGAGGAAAGTAATTAAGTGATTTTAGTTAGACTCATTTATATGTTTCATTAAATGACTCTATAAAAACTTTTTAATTTTTACTTATTCATAATATCCCAAGAATGTCGATGTCACTGTTTTTATTTATTCATTGTCATAAGTATTTCTAGGTCTGTTCACTGTTTTTCTCTGATTATTTATGATCCTTTAAAATTTAGAATTAGTTTTGAAAATTTTATCAGAATACTTTGTTTATACCTACATGTCTTCTGAGAACTGTGGGAAGAAGAGCTTTATACTCAAAGAGAGTTCTTTTTTTCAGGGTCCAACAGAATGTTTTTCATTTGCAGAATCAATATAGTTACTAGCATTCTAGTACTAGCATTCTTCACTGTAGTAATAGAACAAATCTGTGGAAGTAAACTCAAGTGTCTGTATGAAGCAACCAGAATGTGTCTCTGCAGGAAAGCTTAGAAAGAACACATTAAGACTATTTATAGAATACTTCCTAGTGACCTAAACACAGTAATGAACCATATATGTGGTATGCGTGTATACATTTATAAATAACTGTCTAAATCTTAGTTCTCTTAATAAAAACAAAGGCAATTTCTTTCTTTTTTACAGGAGCCTAGAAGTTTAATTAAGAACAATTGAAACATTCAATAAAGGGTAAGTGAAATTGAAATTTCTCTCCCAAAGAAAGAATTTCTGCCTTGTACTAGATTCTAAATCTAGAGATTAAGATTTTCCAAAATTTTTGTGATAGTAGCACTGTAAGAAATATAAAAGAAGTATTTTCAAATAAATGTAAATAAATTTACATTTAATAATCCACATATCTAACATTCTGCATGACAGGCAGAAAAAATTAAAGTAGCTTAAATTATACTTTAAACATGGTAGTATAAGGAAAATAAGCAGAAGACATAAATGGTATTGATAACACTTTAGGACAGGTAGTCTTAAAGAATGTGGTATGAATCTGACATAATTATTCACTGTGATGTGTAATGTCTTGCTTTCCTTCACTTTCATGGTTTTCTTAACCAAACATTGGAAATACATGGAAATGACTGAATCTTTTATTCAGTATATTCCAGCCCTTCTCAAAAACAGCACAAAACATGGAGGCAATCCCAAATAATCAAACGTAGCCTTTGATCTCTATCAGAGGAAATGAAACACCTTTCTTTCTCCTACTTTGCACCCCTGTCTACATCGTCTGCCTTCTACAACCCCTACATTAGATTATCTTGGGTCGTGAACTAAGCCATGGCCAGATGATTATAATTAAATAATCTCACTGCTGCAACTAAGGAGAGCATTCTGCTTCTTTCATCTTCAGAGATGCTTAGATGAAAAAGGAGCCAGGCTCTTTCGGCACAATATCAATTAAGTTGCTGTGTTCTGTATTCATTTCTTGTTACACCATATGATATCCTTGTGTCACCCAGTATGATTACTAAGAAGCTAATCGTGTGTGTTTTTTTACATTATGAGTATAGTGAATAAAAATATATGTTTTCTAATTCAGGTTCCAATAGCGAGCATCTTTTGTGAAAGATTTATTCATTCAAGTATGTACCTGTATGCAGCATGTGTTAATGCTATCTAATAAAACTGGAAGCAAAAAGGTTTTCTGACTAGATTAATTCAGACACAGCAGTTCATTGTTTAGACAAGACTTACTCTATTTACACGAGTGAGTGAAATGATAAATTTACCCATGAACAACAGGGAAATGCTCTTATGGGTGAGCATCGTTCCTAAGTCAGTGTCTCACCTTGATGTTTAGGTCCCTTAAGTAATAAGTTTACCCTTTAGACAGCATTAAGGGAGCATTCATCTTCAGCAGGCTTGCAAGCCATTGTCATTATCTCTTCCGTGGGCAATAAAGAACCTTGATTTCTGGATATGAAAAGATTTAAGCAAGAATAAACGGAATAATCTGCATATCATCACCGCTTTCATTATCAATAAAGAGCCACACATAGCATGCAAGACTGATGTGCGCTTCAAATAATGTCAGTCTCCAATGTAATTGAGTTACTTTTCAGTCCATATGCCTGTATAATCTTTTCCTTAAAAAACTGCTTTGAGTAAAATTTATCATCTTTTCAAAAGTCATGAGTTGTGGGAATACTACATTTTATTGCCACTTAGACTAACTGAATAAATTAATTTAGATTTATTTTCATATCCTGATGGTAATGCCCCCTCTTAATCATATATATATATATATATATATATATATATATATATATATATATATGCGCTAAAGAAAGAGAGATAGAGAGGAGAGAGCAATGAACAATAACCACATATTCTAATTAGTTTTGATGTGATTTGAATAGCAAGTTGGTGAAGAATGAATTATTAATAGAAATTGAATACATTGTTAAATAGAGTTAAATTATTTAGCAGTGTTAGTTAATTGCCATACAAGAAATAATATTGCAATTATTTATGTAATGTACTGGGTGCTAATACAGGCTTATATACAGATCCAGATGTTGAAATCAAGAGAATACTATGTAGTGTTTTAAAGAATTACCTTTCCCCCCATTTTATCTCTCAGAAACCATGTGACAAACAGAAAGCTATATATAGAGATACATAGATGTAGATGATATAGATATGGAACTAGAATTAAATAAATTTCAGTATCAACATACTTTTTCCTAATACAATATAAGACAGTATTATGTAATTTGCTCAGGCTTTAAATAACTTGTATTCTCATATAAGCCCCACTACTTATTATATAGCTCTTGGCAACTCCTTAACTTCTCTATGACTCAGTTTCCTAGTCTGTAAAATGGTACCTATCTCACTGCATTAATGAGAGGATCACTCAAAATAACACTCGTAAATCACATTGACTTAATAGTCCTAAACATTCATTATTATAAAAATTCACTTAATAAGTCCTAGCATTTATTAAAATATTTATATTACATGCTAGGCATTTTCTAAATGAAATAAGAATCAGGATTATCTTTATTTTACAGATAAGATAAACTGAGATACTAAAATGTAAAGTTCACTTGCCAATCAGTACATTGCTATTAAGGTGTAAAGCTCGTGTTCAAGCCCAGTTTGGCTCCAGAAACTAGCACATACTGAACCATTATGCTGCAATTTCCAACTCAAGCAAAATGTAGAAAAATTGGAAAGCATAGACATGAAAAAGAAAAAAAATCCATTCTATACTTGGAGATAAATAGTTTTGACTATTATTTTTGACTAGAGGCCTGGTACACAAAATTCATGCATAGGATGGGGTGTTCCTCAGTCCAGCCTGCACCCTCTCCAATCTGGAATCCCTCTCACAATCCAGGACTGCTGGATCCCAACTGCTCACCTGCCTGCCTGACTTCCTGATTGCCCCTAACCCCTTCTGCCTGCCAGCCTGATCACCCCTAACCACTCCCCTGCCAGCCTGATTAATGCCTAACTACTCTTCTGCTAGCCTGATTGCCCCTAACTGCTGTCCCTTGCTGGTCTGGTCCCCCTAACTGCCCTCCCCTGCCAGCCTGATCACCCCCAACTACCCTCCCCTGCTGCCCAACTACCACCCCTAACTGCCCTCCACTGCTGGCCTGGTCACCCCTAGCTGCTTTGCCTTGCCAGCCTGATTACTCCTAACTGCCCTCTCCTTTAGCCCTGGTCACCCCCAACTACCCTCCTCTGTAGGCCTGGTCTCCCCCAACCATAACCCTATGGTTATTGGCCTAACCATAACCCTAACCCTACCCCTAAACCTAGCCCTAATAAGAGACCTGGAACACTCCCATCCTATAAGCCTGATTGCCCCACTGCCTTCCCCTGCTGGCCTGATCTTCCACAACTGCCCTTTCCTGCAGGCCTGGTGCCCCCACAACTGCCCTCCCCTGCTGGGCATCTTGTGGTGGTCATCTTGTGACCACATGGGGCAGCCATCTTTGACCACACTGGGGCCACCATCTTATGTTGGTGTGATAGTCAATTTGCATATTAGGCTTTTATTACATAGCATAGCATTTTTTCTGGGTTTATATATTGTCTTAAAATGTAATTATTCTGATAAAACTCAAAACAGTGTATTTTTTTTTAAATCATCCTTTGCTTAATTGGAGAGGAGGTACAGAAAGTGATCCAGGCTAATAAATATTTCTGATCAAGACTTCTGCTATATTTTCTTTCATTACCTTAAATTGAAGTAGACTTCTTTTATTTATGATAGTTTTCAGATTGTGCTACCAATTTTATTAGTATACTAGAGGCCTGGTACACAAAATTTGTGCACTTGGGGAGGGGGTCCCTCAGCCTGTCCTGAGTCCTCTTGCAGTCTGGGAGCCCTGGGGGGATGTCTGACTGACGGCTTAGTGTCCTTAAGCTGACTAAGCATTGCCACAGAAGCGGGAGAGGCTCCCTTAGCATTGCCACAGAAGTGGGAGAGGCTCCCACCACTGCTGCTGTGCTCTCCAGCCGTGAGCCCAGGTTCTGGCTGAGTGGTACTCCCCTTTGGAAGCACATTGACCTCCAGGGGGGCAGCTCCTGCATTGAGCGTCTGCCCCCTGGTGGTCAGTGCACATCATAGCCACCGGTTATTCTACAGTTTGGTTGACTTGCATATTAGCCTTTTATTATATAGGATAAGCAATTATAAGTAACATCTAGAAATATAATTAATGTGTCAGCTTAAAATCTTGAGGAATTTTTAAGGTTCCAAAATAACAAAAAGCAAAACCAGCCAGCAAACAAAAAAACACTGGATGAGCAAGAATAAAACTTAAAATCATTAAGATATGCACAAAATAAAACATCAATGTATTTAGTTTATACATAAAATATTATATATATCAAAGTCCAATTATATTTAAAATGCAAACAACAAATTAGAAAATAATTATAAAATTATGAAAGCAATAAAAATTAATATATTTAAAAACAAATTGATAATAAATACTGAGATGTTAAATAAAAGGACAAAATATGCTCTCTGTTAATTAATAAAGTGATAAATACAAATAAATAATATATATATGAAATGTAGCAAATTAGCATTAAAAATCAAAATTGAATTAATACATGCTATACTGTCTTATCAGACTAAAAGCCCTAGCATTTAGACTTCATTACTGATATTGTGAATGAAAAATAAGGGGCAATTTTACTCTACTGGTGTTATTATAAAATGGTAGAACATCATCAATTGCATTTTAAGGAAGTCTTTCCAGATACTCTCTCATCACCTGCAAATGCCTGAATGCTTCCACTGCAAACCCATTCGTTTACAAGTGCGGCCAGAGGAACCATGTTGAAACACATCAATAGCCATAGCCAGTTAATAGCCATCACCAATCAGAATGTTTCTCTCACAGTGTAGATTGAGAAGCAGCAAGTAATCTCTTTACCTGGCTAAAAGCTTAATATGTGATCTGAAAATCTGTGAGGCAGCATAAATGAAAAGTCAGCCAGGCTGTTTTATAGAAAGTGTGAAAAATGATGGATATGGAAAAAGAGTAAGAGAGTCAGAGAGATGTAGCAAATGGTTTTCCATTTTTTCTTCAGTCTCTGCCTATGGACTGACCTTCTTTTCTGTGAGTTCCAAGAAACTCCGGTGTCTCCTAAAAATAAACAACTGTTTTTTACTCAATTTGTTTCTGATATTTGAAGTATAATCATAATAGAACAACTTATTGAAAAGCAATTTGGAAGATAAGTCACAGAGAAAAAATATGTGCGGAAGACACATATGGATTGTTATCCAAAATAAACAAATAACATGGATTGTTATCCAAAATAAAAAAAAAATAACTCTTAAAACTCTGTAATAAGAAAACTAGCAACCCAAGTTAAAAATGGATAAACAATGTGAACAGACCCCTCACTCAAGAAAAAATACAGATGCCAAAAAAACAAAAACAAACAAACAAAAAAAACAATAAAAAAATCCATGAAGGATGCTAGGCATCATGTACCATCAAATGTTGATGAGGATGTGGAGCAATAGGAGCTCTCCTTCATTGCTGGTGGGAATACAAAATGGTTCAGCCACTTTGGAAGATAGTTTGGCAGTTTCTTACAAAACTAAACATACTCTTACTATCTGATCCAGCAATTGAACACCTTGATATTTACCCAAAGAACTTAAAAATGTATGCCTACACAAAAATTTGCACACAGATATTTATAGCAACCTTATAATTATGCGAATTGAATGACAGCAACAGATGGCTTTTGGTAGGTGGATGGATAAATAAACTGTGGTACATCCAGACAGTGGAATATTATTCAGCAATATTAAGAAATGAACTACCAACTCTTGAAATAACACAGAAGTAACTTAAGTGCATATTACTAAGTGGAAAAAATCTGAAAAGGCTTTATATACTGTACATTTTTAAGTATATAACATTCTGAAAAAGACAAAACTGTGGAGACAGTTGAAAAGATCATCGGTGGCAGGGATTAGGAAGAAAAAAAAATGAATAAATTGAATAGTGAGAATTTTTAGGGCAGTGAAACTATTCTGTATGATATTACAATGGTTACAGTCATTATATATTTGTTAAAACCCATAGAATGTACAAGAGCAAACGCTGATGTAAATTGTGGACTTTGGGTGATAATGATGTGTAAATGTAGAGTCATCAGTTGTAACAAATGTGTCAATCTGGTGGGGAATGCTGACAGTGGGGAGGACTAATCATGTGTGGACAATGAGTACATGGGAACTCTCTGTACCTTCTGAATTTTATTGTGAACCTAGAACTACTCTAAATATATCTTTTTTCTTTTTAAGTATAAAAAGTAATTTGGGGATGGTTTTGAGAGCTTTAGAAATCTCATACAACATCCCTCACTGGTTTGGCTCAGTGGATAGAGCGTCAGACAGCCTATGGACTGAAGAGTTCTGGGTTCGATTCCAGTCAAGGGCACATGGCTGGGTTGCAGGCTCGATCCCCAGTAGGAGGTGTGCAGAAGGCAGCTGATCAATGATTCTCTCTCATCATTGATGTTTATGACTCTCTCTCTCTCCCTGCCTCTCTAAAATTAATACAAATATATATTTTTTTTAAATCTCATAGGACAAAGTCAATAATCCTCAATTGAAGAATCTATCCTAAGAAGAGATATTCAAAATAATCCAAATAGCTATATAGTAAAAACATATTGTGTAAAAAAACCATTTTGGACAAAAAGGTTTAATTGTGTTGTTGCTTATAAATGTGAAAAGCAGGAAAAAATACAAAGACACAACAATGAAGAAATGGTTACAATGTAACAGATCTGTAAAATTCAGTGTTATGGTCTGACCAGTGTGGCTCAGTGGTTGAGCGTCGACCTATGAACCAGGAGGCCTCAGGTCTATTCCCGGTCAGGATACACGCCTGGGCTGCCAGCTCAGTCCCCAGTGTTGGGCATGCAGGAGGCAGCCGATCAATGATTCTTTCTCATCATTGATGTTTCTATCTCTCCCTCTCCATTCCTCTTATAAAATCAATAAAAACATATTTAAAAATATTCAATGTTATGTAAAATTATGTGTATAAAAGGCTGATTTAAAAATTGAAGTAGGAAGACTATAGTAGAGACATGTATTTCATGACTTTACATAATTTTTAACTGTAACATTGTTCGCATTTTACAGCACAAATGATTAAAATACTAAAGCTGTTATTAAGGCAATTATGTCTATAAATGCAATTTTAGAATTTTAGGTAGCACCGCAATTCACTGGGTAAGTTTTTGTTTTGTCCAAGGCAATTTTTATGGTACCCTTCATAATCTACCATTTGGTTGATATACTTTATGAACATATTCTAAGTCATGGCAAAATTATTAGGGGCAATTTTCAAGTGTGATTCTCTTTATATACCATTTATTTAATTAAAAAATATTCAATGCTCAATGACTTATTTTTATTTAGTTTTATTAGAAAATTATTTTTATAAATAGACTGAAAAAGTATTTTTTAATATATGTAAAGTCTGAAAATTATAGGACTTCTGCAAGAGTAAAGTAATTATTTTTATTACCATAATCTTCTCTCATTAAAGAAGACTAATAAAGTTTATTTAAAAATGGGAAAATATAAAATAAATTTTAAAAAATATTTTGAGATAATATCTAATGATTTGGGAAACTTTATCTTTTTTGACAATATATCAACTGGTTATTAACAAAACATGTAAGTTTCAGGTTTTTTGAAAATGCATTCTCAATATTAACATTAAATGATCACAGCAATCAATTACAAGTTATCTCAAAACAATACATTATATAAAATTTCAAAAAAATATAATGAAATATGGCCCTTACTAATATCATAAGTTATATCTATACCTGTCAGGTTACTTCTGTTTGCTATTTTACTCCTAGTATACTTTTTTAAAGAACTGCATTTATTAACTTATATGTTAAAATCATGATCATTGTAAAATCTTGATGCTGATATTTATCTTTGAATCAAGTGTTTGTGGCATATTGTTTGTTCTTATTTTAAAACTAGAGGCCTCAATCCTTTACCACCCAGGCTTAGTCTGAAGGACGTCCAGATGGCCGTTTGGTCAATTTGCATATTATACTTTTATTACTATAGATAACATCAATATATTCAATGTACAAAGTTTGCACCCAGTGTTACCATGTTTACTATAGGCTCTGGAGCAGAATGCCTAATAACAGAGGCTCGGGCACAGTTCAAGTGTAGTGTGTATAGAGTGGTATGTAACACACAGAGGTGTGAGATTTGCATGGCAAAACTGTAGAAAGTGCTTAGAATCTCATTGCCATCTATTAAGAGTTCAATAAATATTCATTTTAATGAGTAAGGTGAAATCAAGAGAGAGATACTATTATTCATGTTCATCGTCTGTACAGACTGCTACTATTTTATTCAATATTTTCCATTAATAATATTATAAAAATGAAATTGGTTTCCATAGTTTTTCAAAGGGGCATCATTTAGTGTGAATCAGTAGTTATATATTAATTCTCATATTTAGTCATCTGTGCTTCTTTCATTTTAAACTTAAATATTCATAATTTCTTATAATTGTGTAGTATGTTATTTTGTAAGTTTAATGCAAAGTTATCAAAAAAGGAAAACTCACATGTATACATTTGTCATGTACATACGTGTTAGTAACAAAAATACACCTATTTTTCAATTTATTGTAACATTTCTTTGAGGGACACTTTTTTAAAGTTTATTTCTTTCTAAAACGTCTGCATTACTGAAGCTGTCAGAAAAAGTTTCAGATTTCTCCCTTACCCTCAATCTATACCTAGAACAAGCTTTTCTGTGGGGCTTGGATTATGTTTGAGTCAGAAGGAAAGCAGTTAGATGATAAAGCAATACCCCTGGGAAAAGATGATTAACATGTATGAAGGGCTTTCCCTGCAGTATAAATACCAGCACGCGCCCTCTTGGCGCTCAGAGCCTTCCTGATGTATATATGCAGGTAGTGAGATCCAAAACAGCCCTTTGAGACAGTAATAGAATAAAACTCTGATTTGGGGAGCAACAATTCTCCTAACTTTTCTACTCACTGTGGGAATGAGTTGCCAACCTTTTACTTCGGCTGATACCTTTATACCTCTTAATTCTGAGTCTTCTGCTACTCTGCCTCTGATAATGCATCACAGCGCTGCCGAGTGCCTACCAGTCTCCAACCATACCACCAATGTGATGTCTACAGGTACTGACTCCGATAACAGTCTGCTGGTGGCCAGGCCTAAAGATTTGAGTGGATGCTTTGGATCTTGTTAATTCAGATATCTTTGCTACTTTTATTTTTCCTTTCAGTTTAATATGTTTAAAATTAAATATTAAGAATATTAAATAAGTCAAAATATCTTAGAAAGTTTTCCAGAAATATTAGTTAGTAATTTATCTTATTTTTGTTTCATTGTAAAGATCTGTTTTTTATATAAGTAAATAGTGAATTTACCTATTTTTAATCCAAAAACCGTTTTAATTGAAAGTTGATGGATACAGAGCAAAACTAAAGAAATAGTTTAAAAAAATTTAATGTTTTAAAGCAGTAATTTCTTTAACTTAAAAATTTGTTTTTTAGATTGCATTTGTTACTATTCTCAAACTAGCCAAATACTTCATCGTGAACATAACTAAATGATTCCCAAATACCAACAACAATAGATTTCAAAGAATAAACTAATTAAATAATTTTAATAAACTTACTTTTAGAATAATTCAAAACTCAAAAATAAAAACTAGAAGCAACATATAACATTTAGAGCCCAGGAACTGAGTTAAATGTTCTCAAGACTGAGTTCTAAAGTGACTTCAACCTCTAACCAAGTTTTAGTATTTTCTTTACATAACTTCCTTAAATAATAATTAAACTTAAAAATGCAAATAAATTGTCTGAAACACAAATAAATATGTTTTTAATGCATAATTCATTATTAAATTATATAGTAAAATAAGTGTTTTAAAATAGAATTATAAATAGACTAAGTTTTTATCTGAATAAATTCCTTTCATTTAATAGCAATGTGCTATGTTTATTTTCCATTTGTTTTGAAAGCTATCTAAATAAGGAAAATATACATTTAGAAATCAAAATTTGAGTTGGTAAATTAATATTCTGATTTAAATAATTTAGGCTCTATTTTATAATTAGATTTCAAATATATATGTAAATTCAGCATTAATCTTCAGCTGTATTTTAAAGAATATAGAAACTACATAGCTAGACTTTGGCAAAGTCATTAATATTGAAATCTTTTTCATCTACCTAATATTATCATTATTTATCTTAAAAGGTAATAATGGGAATATAGTGAAACATGTTTCTTGAAATCACAATAACATATTTTAAACAAAAATATGTGCTATGAAATTTTAAACTATTACTAGCTAATTGTATACTTTTAATAATAAGGTTTTCTATAAATAGGGGATAGGAGAATAATATAATGTTTGTTTAATCTACTGTGTGAATATTATTTCAGAATGAAAATAAAATTTAGAATTGAGGTCATGGTTTAGCAAGTTTAGACTCAAAACCCCATTTATTGTTAAGATGTATTTATTATTAAATAAATAAGTAATGTTTTAAATAAGTTAGCCTATCATTTATCAAACTGCTCAAAATTAGGGAAACAAAATGTATTTAAATTTTATAAAGTAAAAAATATATGATGAGTAAAAATTACCCAAATGTATTTTAAATGATAGTAGCATTGAATTTATATTTACTCATCAATTCACAATCATTTGTCCAAATAAGAATTAGAAATAACGGTTATAATAATAAGAGCTCTTGAGTATTTAATTTGTTTTGTGTTTATTTGTTTAATTTTGTAATGCAGACCAAGGTTTGTATAATCATAATGTAAAATGACTTTAGTCCTTTTTACATGTCAGTTGTAAAGTGGGAATTTATGCAGATATTTTAAAATATTAAGCATTATTCTATAATTAGAGAAAAATTATTTACTTTTATAAGAGACCTATTGGCTTTAATTACAAGATCATATTTCAATATTTTCAAAAGATCCAAATTCCCTACTTTTTAATATCTCTTATATATTTTTTTAAAAATATATGCTTATACTATATTTATGAAAAGCAAATGCTTTTAATTTAATTAATGAGTTGGCAATTCATTAATAAGAAAATTAAATATATGAAGAAACATCAATTAGCGTGAATATTCCCTGGTTTTAGTCATCGTGTTTTTTTCATGTTTAAAGCTTAATTTTAAAAAGTTTAGTAATTTAAATTTACTTTCAAAGTACACTTTGACTTCATTAAGCATGTAACTATTTATGAACAAATTCGTGTTTATGTGATAGATGCAACCTTTATAGACATCACCACTCAACATTCAACCTTTTTTTGAGCTGCTTTATCATTGAAATTGTCAAATTGATTGTGTGGATGCAGCAATCTATGACCTCAAGATTTCAACAGCAACATAAACACATCATACATTGTCACAGAGTTTGCACAAGTCTCTAAATTTAGTGGGATTTT
This sequence comes from Antrozous pallidus, assembly GCA_027563665.1. Lineage (NCBI taxonomy): Eukaryota > Metazoa > Chordata > Mammalia > Chiroptera > Vespertilionidae > Antrozous > Antrozous pallidus. Next base: position 92,750,875 of record CM050514.1, read on the forward strand.
CATGATTGTATAGAATAGGAGCTTAGTTGCTGTGCCATTTTCTCTTTGATGGAAAAATATGTTAGCAGAATAACCAATATAAGAGCAGTTCAAGAGCCCACTTCTGTAGTCATTCTTCCAGAGAAAGATCACTTTATACCACTTTACATAATAATTTTAAGATACTATTCCTCCCCCGTAGTCAGCAAACTGCGGCTTGCGAGCCACAAGCGGCTCTTTGGCCAGCTGAGTGGGGCTCTTCCACAAAATACCATGGGCTGGGCAAGTCTATTTTGAAGAAGTGACGTTAGCAGAAGTTTAAGTTTTAAAAATTTGGCTTTCAAAAGAAATTTCAATCGTTGTACTGTTGATATTTGGCTCTGTTGACTAATGAATTTGCCGACCACTGCTCTAGCCAGTTTGTTACAATGTCTATATTGGATGAACCCTGAACAAATTCTGCAACTCTCCATTAGCCAAGTCCAAACTGGTCAGACATCTCTCTTACAGATCATAGGATAATCAATAAAAGCTCTGTCCACTGCTTGACAAATTTTAACCTCCTAGTTTTTTTGTTTTGTTTTAAAATATATTTCTACTGATTTCAGAGAGGAAGGCAGAAGGAGAGAGAGAGAGACAGAAACATGAGAGAGATCATTGATTGGCTGCCTTTTGCACGACTGCTACTGGAGATCCAGCCAGAAAACCGGGCATGTGCCCTTGACCAGTCCGCAGGCCGATGCTCTATGCACTGAGCAAAACCAGCTAGGGCACCCCCTAATTTTAACTTGCTCAGAGAACTTTCCCCAAATGAAAACAAACAATTGTCATGTCAGTTTAAGAATGGCATAAATGTGTCTTTTTGAAGTGAAATGAACATGTCTTGAATCATCATACATTTTCTTACCAGTCCCATCTATTTTGTCTTTGATTCACACTTCTAAATGCTTGCGTACATATTTCCCGATGACAACGCTGGAAAACACAGCAGCCGGACTTCACTATTCTGTTCCTTCCTGTCACTATGGAAACCAGCCATCAACCTATGGAGTGATGGCAGGTAAGAGAAGTTGTCTTTGTATATGAAACTGAGTTTGGGGAAACAGGTGAATTTTCTGGGTCTAAGAGAATCTTGATCTGAAAGTTATACACATTTCTTTTTTGAATAAATAAAACATCACTAGATCAAGACTACTTACTTATTGATGCTTTTCTGAGGCATTGATAGCATATTTCTTAAGAAATGGAAACATCTGACCAAAGGGATCCACTCATCATAAAACTCATGACTTAATTTTAGGTTATGGCCAAAGAAAATATTTCAATGGTTTTCTATTTTAATGACTTAAACTCTTTTTGTTCACATATTTCTAGATAATCCTTGATATTTTATATTTATTCCTGCTTTGGGGAGAGAAATATTATGGGTGACAATAAACTACTAAGGCTCTATGTGAGAATGTGTGTGTGTGTGTGTGTGTGTATGTGTGTGTGTATATGTGCACACATGTAAGACTGAGAAACTTTAGATAAAGGAATTTACCAATCTTTAATTTCTCAGATTAAACTAAATAAAACATGAAAACTTTAAAATATTCCAGAACTAATTGGCCTCTTCAATCTATGAAGCAGCATTCTGAATAAGTTAGTACCATCAATTTCATGGTAAAATGAAGACTGATATTCTTAAATACTACCTGTAAATTCTAATATTTCTTTTTAATTATTAAGAAACAATAAAAACCATACTTTTTCTTCCCCTTTGAAAACTGATCACTTATGATTCAGACACTCAGTAGTTAATCAGTATTCATGGTTAATGAGAACAGCCCTCATTGGTGAAAACTACATTCTTTATAGAATAGTGGAGTGACACGTGTTTAGCCACTAGAGGGGCAGGCAGAATGCTTCCGGGGCCTCCCCTGCATCTGACTATGAAGACAGGGATTGACAAGCATGTGGTCGGTCATGTGCTGCTCTTTCGGAGCAGAGGGCTTTCTACTCATGCACAGCAATTCCCCTGAAGCCAGATGCGTCTTCATGTGCCCTCAAAACCCAGCAACAAGGCTGCAATGGACTGAAGTCAGCACAAAGATAAAATCAGCCACAGACCAAATACTTTAAGATGCATTTTACTACCACCTTCCTTCTCACCAGATCAAGGCCAGTACCTGCAGGCCTAGTGAGTTCCCAGCTGGCCTGAGAATTCTAACATCCTTCCAGTTTCCAGGATTGGAGTGAACAAGCTCAGACAGCTCAGGTTGTGCTGGTGCAAGGTTCCTGGCAGGCACTCAGCAAACCCAGAGAGGCCCCTGGAAAAACCTTTAAAGTGATGCAAAACCTGGGTTAGCGACATCAAAAGCAAAAATGTTACCCTAAGATTTGGAGATATCACTGTAGTCTTAAAACAAAGTTAAATATGTTTGTTACATCAAGAGAAACTCCCCATAGTAAGCACAGAGATTATAGTCAAATATATTTTGAGAGTGATATCATTAAAATGTGATTTTCTCTCTAATTTGTTTGGCTATCACCATTTTGACATATATTCAATATTAGCATTTGCATCACGGCAGATGAAAGTCAGAGAATCTGAACTCTCCTTCTCATATCCCCAGAGAAGCTACACAAATTGAGTCATAAAACACATGAATTCAGAAATAAGATAGTAGAGGTATAAAGCACGAAAGAGAAACCCTCCCTACTTCTGAGAATTTAGATAAATTCAACAGCCTGCAGTATGTCATTTGAATTTTCTGAGTAGTCTCAAATAAATCACCTATACACAATCCATGAAAGTGTCTTATCATCAAGAACGACAGTTCCTTATCACTTATTCCATATAAAAGTGGAGCTACAGAAAGTGCTATATTTCAAAGGATGTGATATTGCTTTATTTTAATGTGGTTATTTTAGTACCTGTACTCTGATGCTTACATTCAGTTTGAGCATTTCATTAAATGAGCAACCCACTGAAAAGGAAAAGCTACAGCCAATATTTTGTTCAAGTTAGTAGGGAGGACATTAATTATCAGATTAAATCACTGTGCCTCTTGATGCAAAGAGACAGACTAATTGGGAGCAATGAGTTAGCCACACCATAAACTACTTTTGAGCCCTGTTCCAGCCATTAACATCTTTAAGTTTCAGTCTCTTCATATTTAAGTTGTATGGATATCACAACTCTATTAGAGTTGAGTTGGGGCTAATTTTACCAACTCAACCTGTCTTTCTCTTGATCTTCTCTTCAGATACACTTGCAGCTGAATTCCTTCTTCTGTTTCTTTACTTCTGAGAATTTAGATAAATTCAACAGCTTGCAGTATTGATAACAGCAACCAGAGAATTATAAATGCTATTCAAAATCTCTCCTAAATAATAAAAAAAATCAAATAACAGCAAACACTCTCAAAACTTTGAATCTTGGGTGTCTGGAATTGTTTCACTTCTCTAGTTTCCTAAACTAGGTGAAAGTTAGGAAACAAGCTCAGTGGACTGTCCACCCTGCCTGCCCGCCCACACCCACCTGCCTGTGAAACTGAGCAAATCAGTTCCATGGGTACTGCATGTTTAAACCAGTAGGGTTATCCTATCTAATCCTATCTAATAAAAAAGTAATATGCAAACTTGACCATACCTTCGCTATGCTACCAGCCAATCAGGAATGGGGGGTGGGGCAGAGTGCGGTGCTTGGGATAAGGCTGAGCATGGCTGTGGGCACCAGAGGGCAATCCACCCCCCACCCTCATGGCCCGTGGCAAAGGCTGGCAATGTGGGCGCTTAGCCACAGGTGTCAGGGGTCCCTGATTGCAGTCCAGCCCCAGAGGACAAAGTCATTGCAGCGGGGCCAAGGTAGAGGCCATTAGGGGTGATCAGGCCAGGAAGGGAAGGCAGTTGAGGGTGATCAGGCTGGTGGTAGGAGGCAGTTGGGGCCAAGCAGGCTGGCAGAGGGGACCAGTTGGGGCAATCAGGCCAGCAAGCAGAGTGGTTAGGGGTGATCAAGCAGTCAGGCAGGTGCGCAGTTAGGAGCGGATTTCGAGGGGCTTGTCCAAGTGCCAGGTTAGGCCCGATCCCACAGTGGTCTCAGATTGGAGAGGATGCAGGATGGACTGAGAGACAACCTCCCCTCATCCCCCGTGTGCATGAATTTTGTGCACCGGGCCACTAGTGTTACATAATGTCCAAACCAAGGCCTGGTAAGAGAGTCCTAATTTTAAGAGGAAAGCAAAATAGCTGAGGTTTGGGAATCAACCAAGAACATGTCCATTTTGCTTTAATGAGTAGGTAATAAAGAAAAGATGACTATGGCTGAAAAGTGCCCACTTTAGTTGGCATAGAGAGATAGCCTACTTTGGAGCTCATCTCTTCATTTTCAAATTTTATTTCCTCCCCCCACCACCCTGCCCCACAACGTGTTCTGGTTGTGTTGACTCTGAGGGAAGGAATAATTCTCAAGATCTTTTGCCTCTGAATCATGAAGGGCCTATCAGAGGCTGTAAGCTAATGTATTTTCCCTGTCTTTTAGTCTCTTTTGCAGCTACTCAAGTGATGATGGTAGCAGAAAAGCAGCTATAGGCGATATGTAAACAAATGGGCATGGCTGTGTTCCCAATAAACTTAACTTATGAAGCCTGGCAGAGACCCCAGCTGCACATGGATAAGATTTACCAGTACCCAAAAGAGAAAAGGTCACAATTCAAATTTAGGATTTTCTTCACATTGTCATGCATGTGGATGGGGGGAGGGATAGAAATATTCAAATGCACATTCTTGTGTGTCTACAACAAGGCAGAGTATTTTGCTTTGTTTCTCTATTTCCTTTGTTTGTTCCTTTGAGACTTCAAGCCCATGACCTCAGAGACATTGTCAGCATCTGTCAGAGCCACATGCTGCAGGAGAGCAATTTGCCTGGGTACCACGGTACATTGAACCAGCCCTGCAAGGCGAGCCCTCCTCATCCCCATTGCCTGCCTTAAAGATTCACCTCTGTTCCCCCACACAGAGACACATATGGAGCAATTCAGCCAGGCTCTAGTAGACTCATTTGCAATGTGAAAATATAGCTGGGCTGTGAAGAATAGGCAGGCACTTCCAAGCTATTTAGATGAGTGCTTGTCCAGGCTTACAGACAACTTTGCATATTAATGTCTGGGAAGTTGAATATGAGACTCACCATTGTACAGGAGTCACAGCATCTTCTACCTTGCCTTTTCCCTATCCAGGCTTTAGAAATATATACATATACATACACACACACACACACACACACACACACACACACACACACACATCTATCTATCTATCTATCTATCTATCTATCTATCTATCTATATTTAAAAAGATGTTTTATTGATTTTAGAGAGGAAGGGAGAGAAAGAGAGATAGAAACATCAACGATGAAAGAGAATCATTGATTGGTTGTCTCCTGCACAACCTACACTGAGGATCCAGCCCACAACCTGAGCAAATGCCCTGACTGGGAATCGAACTGTGACCTCTTGGTTCATAGGTGGATGCTCAACCACTGAGCCATGCCAGTGGGAGCAAGGCTTTAGAAATATTTTTAAAATATCTTGCCACATATACCATACCGATCACCCCCTTCGCTCCTCCAAATATAGGATCAGATAATAGAAAATGTACTGTGTTTGGCTGTGCTTATGACTCATTATAAATTTCTATTTAGGTTTAGTTCCAGAAAAACTGTGTCCCTATAATAATTGCAATACTTTCACTTACTAAAAAATAAAGATATATCACACATTTTCCTTTTTGCTCTGGATGCCAAGCCTTTTTAACATGGCATTTCCTGTGCACTTTTCAGATTCATGATCAAATTTCTTTTTTAAATGTTCATTTTCCAGATAATTTATAATGTATAAAACTATCTTTAACGTTTTCTGGAAATAGAGATGGCTCACTTCTAATATTTTAATAAATAATTATAATATTTTTGTCTGAAAGTATTTGTTTTAATGTAGATAAATGTGTTTAAACTGCAGAAGTCTTTTGAGTAGAGATTTTGGTGAGGTTTATTGCAATGTTCATTGGACTTTAATTCTAGTTTCAATAGTTAATTCATCATGGCATTCAAGAAAAGTTATTTAATTTACTTTTACTTAAGTTTCCTAAATTTTAAATTTCGGGTAAAAAAGTTATAAATTCTTTCTACCTCATATGCTTATATAAGAATAAGAAAATGAGAAAAGTGTAATGAACCCAGCACGAAGTGTCCCAGAAAGCTTGTAGCAGTGTGTGACTGTGATCAGCAACAAAAATGGAATAGTCAAGATTGCTAACCAAGTCAGACCTTAAGGCATCTCATGCAAAATATATGCAAAGATTACTTATTTAAAACATAATTTGATAAAAGTTAAATGAATTATCTAAAGTATCTTAAAATTCATTAAATGTGCAAAATCAAACAGAAGCTTGATTTTCTTGTCTCTGTTTTTTATTGTTTCTCAGAGTATTTCATCATTAAGTATGTTAAGTTGCATTTGATATTTCTGAGTGATGAAAAAAGTATAATTCTTTTTAACATATAAGAACCAACTCTAAAAGTATAAGCAAAAGAAAAGTCTTGAGATAAATATGAAGTAAATGCTAAAATAAATGTGATAAGTTTTCTTCTTGTATGTATGAATCTTTCTTTTACTTCAACTAACAAAAAATCCAAAATGAATAGAAAGCTAAAAATGAATCCCAAAATTAATAAACATTTTCAAAAATAAACTATGTAATAAATTAGACATTGATACAATTGCTCTGAACATTTTTTATCTTGTTGATGAGTTTGATATCCACTAAAGCATTAATTGGATGATAAAATGACTTTTTAAAAAGTAAAACTGGATAATTTGGGTTTGTAAAGTACCATGAAAAATTTTAGACATCAATTATTTCTTTCAAGTATTTTTCATACCTGGAAACAGCTAAACTTATTTTATGCCTTTTTCTTTAATCTCTCACTTATATGTCTACTTTGCTTCAGAAAATGAATATAGTCTATTGGATAGGGTTCCACTTTATAATTACATATTCTCATATAAATAATAGCTGACAATTTGCTGACTTACACTATTCTTTAACTCATTACATATTGATATATTAATGTAAGATCTTAATATTCTGGCAAAATACATTATTACTCATGTTTTTAATTTGTGAATTTATTTATGAAGAAATTATAAATAGTATACACTTGATATATATTTTCAGTGTTTCCAAAAATTATTATCGCATATAGTCTGTAGTAATTTATTTTCAGTTTAAATATTTATTAATACTCAGAAACATGATTAATTACTAAATATTTTATTTATATCAAAGCATCTTGGTTATACATGTGTGATTTAATATAAATTGAAGTGAAATATCTACAATTAAAACATAATGAGCCAAGACCGGTTTGGCTCAGTGGATAGAGCGTCGGACTGCGGACTGAAGGGTCCCAGGTTCGATTCCGGCAAGGGCATGTACCTTGGCTGCGGGCACATCCCCAGTGGGGGGCGTGCAAGAGGCAGCTGATCGATGTCTCTCTCTCATCGATGTTTCTGACTTTGTATCCCTCTCCCTTCCGCTCTGTGAAAAATCAATAAAATATATTTAAAAAAAAAAAACATAATGAGATGATGAAGAAAACCAAAATAAAATATCTGGGAATTTGGCTTATATTTTCTCACCCAAGCTCCCCAACTGATACAGACTCTTCTCTCATATTGAAGAATGAAATCTGGAAGCAATTTAAAAATTTTTATATATTTTAGTTTTTGTGATTTATTATTTAACCTACTCATTCAAAGCAATGCTTTATTATTCATAGAATTGCACTCTTCTTGTCACTTATTTTTGCTTCTTAAAAATTATCAAGAATAATTTCACTATACCGAATTCTTTTAAAAAAATCTTGTTGCTGACTTTTTAATAGAACTTTAAAAATTACGTTTTGTTAATGTCTAGTCACTCCTCAAATATATTTAAAACATATTAATGTAGTTTATGTTCTCATAATTCTCTTTTTATCTGCTCTTGTTACATTTTAAAAAGACATAATTATTTCTCTGTGAAGTTAAACATTTATTGATAAAACAGTCAGGCTTCTAACTATTGTAAAATCAATTTTCTGATTCTAAGAAAACTTTTCAGCATAGCACTTAACCATGTCACTTGATTATAACAAACATCACAGATTATTTGTTCAACGGACTAAGATAATAGAGATCAAAATATACATTCTGCTGGAGTTGAACCTCAAATTCCCAGGAAAGGGTGTCTTGTTAAGAAAAGAAAATGGTGAAAAACTTACACTTCTGAAAGTATTTGCTTATTTTTGTTTTAAATATTTGCAATTCCAGGCTTATTGTCTTTGGCATTATCTTTGCTTTCGTTGCTCTGAGGAAGGTGGGAAATAAATAATCACATTTATACTAAGCTGCTCTGACTTCAGACCACTGAATGGCAGTTACTTTTTTAGAATCCAGACTGGCTGTAGCAGAATAATGGGCTCTGATGGACAAAATCCTTGCTTGTATAGAAATGGCGGGTGGCTACAAATGGCCTTCTTTTCTCTCTTTGTTTCCTTGCAGGCAGCTTAACCCCCTGCCTCTACAAGTTTCCTGACCACACCTTGAGTCATGGCTTTCCGCCCATGCACCAGCCCCTCCTGGCAGAGGACTCCACGGCCCCTGATTTCAAGCAGGAACTCAGGCGGAAAAGTAAATTGGTTGAAGAGCCAATAGACATGGATTCCCCAGAAATTCGAGAACTTGAAAAGTTCGCCAATGAATTTAAAGTTAGAAGAATTAAGTTAGGTATGCACTTGGTCTGCAGATCCTTATTGTATTACTGTTCCATCTCTTCTTTTCCACTCAAAAGTCCAAGACAGTTCTCATTCTACATCTCTACTGTGGATTTAATTAGTCCAAGTGTGAAAACCCTACAAAAATCTGTATTTCCTTGTAAATTTTTGATAGTCAAATACATAGATTTTTTAACTAATGGCACTTATTTTCAACTTAACCACCTCAAATTAGTTTAGAAGTGCCCAGTTTTCTCTACACAGTATTTTATTTGAACCTTTGAATAGATGATGCATTCATATTATTCAAAGTCATATAAGAACATAAATAAAACATATCGCTTTTGCTTGACTTTCTTGTTTTTCAATGTTGATAGTTTCATGTATATCCTTTTAGAGGTATTTATGCATATATAAGGCAATACATATTTTTATTTTTTCATATGGATTTTTTATTTAACTATTTTGGAAACGCATTTATTTATTTGTTATTTATTATTTTCTCACCCAATGATATTTTCCCCATTGATTTCTAGAGAGTAGGAGGGAGAGAGAGAGAGAAAAACATAAGTGTGAGAGAGACACATCACTGGTTGCCATCTACACTCGCCCCTACCAGGCTGTGGAACCAAGGTATATGCCCTGGACAGGGAATTGAAGTAGAGACCCTTTGGTCTGAGGGCCAATACTCATCACTGAAAAACCAGCCAGTGCTTTATTGATTTTTTTTTCTTTTTTTAAGCAAGAGAGGAACGGGGAAGGAGAGAGAGAAAAAAAGATTGATGTGACAGCGAAACATTGATTAATCAGTTGCCTCCTGCACACCTCTTACCAGGGATGGAGTCCGAAACCTGGGGCTGTGCCCTAAACAGGAATCAAACTGGCAACCTTTTGGTGCACAGGATGACGTCCAACCAACTGAGCCACTCTAACCAGCTTTCTTTTAAAAACAATACTACAGTCATTAACTTCATAAATGTCATTTTACACCTGTACAAATACATGTGCAGAAAAAGTGTGGAAAACAAAATTGCTTGATCAAAGAGTAGGAGTACTTGTAATTTTGATAGATGTTGTCAAATCTGTCTGTGTAGGCATTGTACCAGATTTTACTGCCATCATGAGTGTCCCTCCGATCTCCATGAAGGCAAGGGTGCTTTGTTGTTGGTTTGTTTGGTTGCTTTTGTTTTCTCCTTAATGACATCCTCAGTACTTAGAGCAGTGACTGACACAGGATAATTAAATAGTTGTCGAAGAAAAAAAATGCAATTAATCTTTTAGATCTTTGCAAATCAAATAGCTCAGTCGTACCTCAGGGTAGTTTCTGTCATGTGTTTGACAGTCGTTTGCAATTTTGTTTCTGTGAATTGTTTACTTTCTATTGAAAAGTGTTTTTAACAAAATAGCTGAAACAACTAACCTTGATTTAAATTCATGAAATAATGAATTTAAAAAAAATGGATTGAAAATGATAGGTCAAACTTCTGCAGGTGTGGAATGAACCATAGGTTATTTTGTAATAATATTTATCAATGGGTGTCATATATAACCATTTTATGCATACAGGTATATAGCTGTAGGCCTTGAATTAATATACAGTTACAATATCCAATAAGCATGGCAGCAGGCAATTTATAACATTCATTTGCAGTTTGATATATCTATTGCTGTGAATGGTTCAAATTCAATATTGATGGTTCATAGCAACTTGTACTTTAAAAGTGTTCTGGACGGTCAGGAGATAGAAGCATTACTAAATGATGTAATAAATGTGTTTGGATGATTAAAGTCTCTTAATAGACATGTTTTTAGGGAAAGTAAGCATAATTTTTAGTTTTACTTGGTCCCTTCAACATATAGTTGATTTTTTTCAGTCTTAACAATTGAGATAAAATATTTATGATAAAGCACCATTTATTTTATATACTATATTCAATATACAATAGATGTTTGAGCATATTCAGCAGATATTTAATAACAATAACAAAGAATACAAGAATTTTTAAGTATCTGGTGACACATCTATCCAAACTGGCTAAAAATTATGAATGGCAGATATTCCTGTCTGAATGATTTTGACTTCTAGAAAAAATAATTGATTAGAAATAATACTTTTGAAGTACTGGACAATTTTACAGTGACCCTTACAAAACAATTATAACTTGCCAGCAAATATATCCTTGAAAGTGGTATGGAACAATTGACAAAGATTCGCAGATGTATGCAATCTTGCACCAAAAGGAATGATTCCTGGAAGCTGAAGCTAATGACCCTTCATTTTCCTTTTGCAGGATACACCCAAACAAATGTTGGGGAAGCCCTGGCAGCTGTTCATGGCTCAGAATTCAGTCAAACAACTATCTGCCGTTTTGAAAACCTGCAGCTGAGCTTCAAAAATGCATGCAAACTAAAAGCAATATTGTCTAAATGGCTGGAGGAGGCTGAGCAAGTGGGAGGTACTAAAGCTGCATCTCTGAAGGCTCTGGGACATTTTAACCTAAAAACAGTGGTATCGATTGGTAGGAATAACGCTGAAGTGACAGGTTTGAAGTTTAGTTTTTTGTGTGTTTTTTTCTTTGAGATGAACAATAACTGTCTTGTTTCATCACACTAAAAGAAAGGAAGGCTAATGCAAGTGTAGGAATAAATTTATTGGGATGGTCAACGGTGAGAAGATAAGCTGCATGCGGATGGCTTTCTAGACTGGCATAGATGAGAAGTGGTGAAATGAAAATTTTCAGATGCATTAAGACTTTTTTCTTAGCTTCATGCTATACGGCAGTGATTGTGCTTGCAATCATTTTTATAAACTAGTGTAACCAGAGTATTTGCACACATAAGTCTTCCACGTGAATAGTACAAACAATTGTCAGAAGAGCAATTTAATGTGAGAAAATGATCTACTTATAGTAATATGTCAAGGCAGGATAAAGAGCCAACTTTGAGAGCAAGAGTTCCAACAAAGACAAACAGAGATATGATTTATAGGCAATTGTCTTTTGCAAAGTTAATATTTCTTTCTGTACTAACATTGTTATCTAGGGCTTGTAATACAAAATGTCATAGGTTGCAAAAAAAATGTATGGTGATTTTATTTGGCATAGCTTTATAATTAACATTTGAAATCCAAAGCTGAGTTGTTGTTTTAAACCCTACTTGGTTTCTGTCATTATCTCTCTTTTCCCCATTACAGCTTTATACAATGAAAAAGTGGGAGTAAATGAAAGGAAAAGGAAACGGAGAACAACTATAAGGTATGCTTTTGAGGCACTAAATATCTCTAGAGGGAGAAAAGGATATTTTACAAATGGAATAAGCTTTTAGCATAATATAGGTGCAACATAACATATAAATTTAAGGTGCATATAGCCAATTGAAAAATAGAAAATACGTTTTAAAAAGCAGATTTTAATAACTTAATAGTAAGAAGTGGAGAGCTATTAATTTTAGACATTTGTTGCAATACTATGTATTATTTGACTCAAGAACACTTTTGCTCTAAAAATTTTGAATAAAACAGAAACTGAGCAATCATTTCTAAAAATAGTGACTATTTTAGCTTTCTTGTTATATATAAGTCTTGTCTGGCAATGTGGCATTTGTATTATTAAAAATAATGAAATTAGAAATCAGTATTTTAGAATCTTAAAGTCCAAGGTGACTTCTTACAATTTAAACCAGAAAGATTGTTGTTGATTTTTTTTTGTAATCTTCATGAGGCTCACAGAGGAAATGCTAAAATGTAGGTTTTGTTTTAGTTAGTTAGTTGTTCACTGAACATTTCATCTATTGTAAATGACAAATGATTTCTGGGGGACATTTAAGTAGAAATGCCTACAGAAGTGTTCCTTTCCTTCTCAGGAAGTCAGTGCCCTCTTGTGGTGCAAAGCGGGATAAACATAGAAAGTCTGTTCCTCTACTTATTTCTTCCCGTGACTGGTAATGAACTGTACCCTGCATAAGACAAGTATCTAAAATATGACAAATCATACACTTATCTTTGTTGAAAAGTTTTAAAATGTTTTAAGAGTTCTTAAGTTTTCTTTTCATGTTAATATTGAAAAATTCAACCTAATTTAATTTTGATGTGCCAAAAACATAATCTTACCCTGTCTCTCCACCCCCACCGCCTGCTCCCCAACCCGGTCTCCCAGTATTGCTGCAAAAGGTGCCCTGGAGAGACACTTTGGAGAACAGAATAAACCCTCCTCTCAAGAGATCATGAGGATGGCTGAAGAACTCAATCTTGAGAAAGAAGTAGTAAGAGTATGGTTTTGCAACCGAAGGCAGAGAGAAAAACGGGTGAAAACAAGTCTGAATCAGAGTTTATTTGCCATTTCCAAGGAAAATCTTGAGTGCAGATAATATTTGCTATTGGGAAACTGCAAATTTTTCTATTTTTCATTCTTTTCCGTTCTCCAACACAAATAGAAATTAATTATTTGGTTGGCATCAAAAATCATTCTAAATCAATAACTTTGTGGAAGCTTTTCTTTTCTACATTCTACTAAAACTTCAATTTAAATTATTTGATGAATTACTCTCTTTAAAATAATTGTTCTCAGAGGCCACATTGTAAACTTTAGGCAAAAGATACTAGCAGAAGTGAAACGATTCTTTCTCTCCACTCCCTCCCTATTTATCATCTATCTGAACACACACACACACACACACACAACACGCGCGTACACACATGCACACACACACACATGCATGCACACACAAGTGTGCACAGAGGTCTTTTAATTGCTCCTTTCCAAAGGCTGTATGTTAGCTTTTTAATGTTCCAGAGTAATGTCACATAGTTAAAGAATATCAACACAGAAAATCCAATTAGATGATTCCTTAGCCAATGTCCTACTTGTCATCAGCTTTAATGGTTGGCTTTAACTCAAGTTTTGCACTTAGAAGCCAGAGGTGCCTTAGAATTTTATTATTGCATTTATGAATAAATCTTAATCAGAAGTGACATCTCTGAAACTAACATGTTATGGCACAGTACCCAAAAAAGTGTTTCAAAAGAGATTTGTTGAAACATTAATTTATGACCTTTGCATTATTCCTAGACACTGTTTTGATGTTTAGCTATAGAAAATACACTTTATTGATTCTTGAGCCACAAATTGCTATTCTGTAAGCTGCACAGGTGCAGGGAGATGTCTGCTTGTTTGCTATTGTTTCTCCAGCAACTTGGAAAGCATTTGCTTATAGCGGGCATGCATTCTTTAATTTCATTAATGATTTCTTTATTGTTAAATGAAGGAAGGGGTATGCCTAGACAATTTTGGCTCAGTGGATAGAGCATCGGACTGCCGACTGTCGGTCCCGGGTTCGATTCTGGTCAAGGGCATGTACCTTGGCTGCGGGCACATCCCCAGTAGGGGGCGTGCAAGAGGCAGCAGATCGATGTTTCTCTCTCATCGATGTTTCTGACTTTCTATCTCTCTCCCTTCCGCTCTGTAAAAAATCAATAAAATATATTAAAAAAAAAAACAACAAAGTTAAAAAAAAATGAAGGAAGGGGTATGCTGTTGATAATGACTATAAACTTGAAAGGTGATTAAATTTAATAATGTGATTTATTTTTTAAATTTCATAACCCCAAAATCATCTGGGTCCTCATCAGAAAAGACTATCATTTTTTGTTTAACTAATTAGAATATAACTTATTATTACTAGTTTGATATATTGATGTTTTGAATTCAGAGAACTGTAGCTCAAGAAACATGAAATCTATAAGAATGTACTGTTTTGAAACTTTCAAGTAGAAGCAAACTGTAATGTGATATCAGTATCAAATAGTGACATTTTGCATTTTGAGTGTAAATCTGCTGGCAATGTTTATCTAATTTATTTTATGTAGCAAAAATTGGAACAATTAAAGCAAATTTTATTATTTAGAATGCTTACAAAATTATGCTGTCTGGTCTCTAATTTTTGTGTGATATTAATAAAGACCAAGTATTATACAGGTAGTCTATTTAGTTCATATATGTTTGTGTACACATAATCACTGTCAATTGGATGATGAAATCTTTAATATATTAACAAAGAAAGTTTTCAGGGGCCTGACCACTTTGCTTAATTACACAGCTAGCATCCAGAAGGTGTTCAATACGGTCTATGTATATAATGGAGGAATATGCAAATTTGTCCAGGATGCCATCACATCACAGCCATTCACAGGGTGGCACCCCTGGTCTAGTGCAATTTCGTCCTGCCAAGGCAGACTCGCCCGTGCCCCACAGCCAACTGGGGTCTACTAACCTTTACTGGAGCTGCTCCCCACACCACACCCCCTGCCCCAGACAGCACTGCCCACAGCAGGGAGCCCTGGAGCGTCCTGACACGCAGGTGGCTGGGAAGAGGGGAGTGGGGCAGGGGCTGCAGGGAGCCACGGAAGGGCGGGGTCGCTGGAGGCTCCTGGAAGTCCGAGGAGAGGGCCCCACAGGAGCCCAGGCTGCACAAAAGGAAAAGGAAGCTTCGGGGAAGCAGCTGGCCACGAGGTTGGTGGCCGAAGGGGCGCAGAGCGGTGCCCAGGCAGGGTACACAGGAGGGGTTTCAGGCCAGGGCAGCAGGCCACTGATCAGTTTGCTTACTTACAAGTGGGGATCTGCTTCACCCTCGGAGAGCGAGGTTCTGTAGGTGCCCCAAGACGGGGCTCGGCCCGGCAGGCGCAAGGGCGATGACTGCTGGTATGGGAGCCCGCTTGGGCGGAGGGGCGCGGGTTTGTAGTCCTAAGATAGGGGTTGTGGGGTGGCGCCAAGACTGCTAGCGCAGCCAACTCCTCCAATCCTCCCCCCTACACACACCCCGTCCCTGCACGAATCCGGGGCTGGGGGTACCCCAGTCAGGCTGCAGGCTTGGCGTCAGTCAGAGGCAAAGGTCCTGGCTGTCCCTGGCCTAGAGAAACCCGAAAACCTCTGCAGTGTCCAAAGACCAAGACCAAGTGGAAAGGTACCTGCCGGCGTTTATGGCTCCAGGTGCCAGGAGGAGGCAGAGCGTCTTGAACCTGCAACCCTGGTGTCTGCACATCAAGCCTTGGGGCACACCATGTGGATGGCGCCTGTGAGTGGAAGGGGGAGAGCAGGGAGCTGGGAGCTGGGAGTGGAGCTGGGGGTCCTAGAGTCTTTGGGAGCAGCCCCCACACCTGCCCCCTGGCTGTGGTGCCTGGGCATGGGGAGAGCCACCTGCGGGAGGTGGCTGTGACCCCTGCGCTCTGGCCGCCATGGCCCAGCTCCCTGCCCAAATCCAGATTCCTACACTCGAGTTTCACCAGCTCCCAGCCTCCACACTCCCCAGCTTCTGGAGTGGAGGGAAGCCAAGCGCTGCCTCGCCACACAGCTTGCTGGGGATCACCACACACGCTGGTTTCCTACACCCACTCCTTCAGCTTCCCCATGCCCACGCTCAGCTCAGGCTTGGGCAAAGCCCCCGGTCAGCGCTGCTGCTTGCCTTCCAGGTGCAGCTAGCCCTGAGCCGGCTGGCGATGCGCTCAGAGAAGCAGCTGCCCCTGGGCTCAGTGAAATAAGAGAAATCAAAGAGCTGAGAGTAATATCCTCCCAGCCCCTTCCTGCGCCCCCGAGGAGGAGGGCTGGGGATGGGGGTGATGGAAAATGGCTGCTTCTTAGCATTTTGTAATGAAAAGACTCCTGCTATGTAGAGAGGAGAGCTGATTTGTTTCCATAAACACCAGGTGTGTTCCCTGCCCCAGCCCTGAAGCCCACACTGGCCTGGATCCCAGAGCCTTGGGAGCAAGTTTGAGCTGCATTGATTAAGGGGGAAAAAGTAAAGATTGAAAAGCACCGCTTTGTACTCAAATGTCATTATAAAATGCAGATTACAGCATTTGATTTTGTCTTCTGTGTTGATTTTTTTAATTTAAAAAATATTCATTGTTCAGGTTATTACAATTGTTCCTCTTTTTTCCCCTAGCTCCCCTCCACCCGGTTCCCATCTCACACTCTGCCCTTACCTCCCCGCCACTGTCCTCTCCCATAGGTGTATGATTCTTGTCCAGTCTCTTCCCACACCCCCACACCCCTTTTCTCCCCAAGAATGATCAGTCCACTCCCTTTCTATGCCCCTGATTCTGTTATATTCACCAGTTTATTTTGTTCATCAGATTTTTAATTCACTTGATTTTTAGATTCACTTGTTGATAGACATGTATTTGTTGTTCATAATTTTTATCTTTAACTTTTTCTTCTTCCTCTACTTAAAGAATACCTTTCTCATTTCATATAATACTGGTTTGGTGGTGATGAACTCCTTTAGCTTTTTCTTATCTGTGAAGCTCTTTATCTGATCTTCAATTCTGAACCATAGCTTTGCTGGGTAGAGTAATCTTGGTTGTAGGTTCTTGTTCTTCATCACTTTGAATATTTCTTGCCACTCCCATCTGGCCTGCATCATTTCTGTTGAGAAATGAACTGACAATCATATGCGTGCTCCCTTGTAGGTGATTAACTGTTTTTCTCTTGTTGCTTTTAATATTTTCTCTTTGTCTTTTGCTCTTGGTATTTTAATTAAGATGTGTCTTGGTGTGGTACTCTTTGGATTCCTTTTGTTTAGGGTTCTGTGCACTTCCAGGACTTTAAGTCTATTTCTTGCACCAGTTAGGGAAAGTTTTCAGTCACTATTTCTTCAAATAGGTCTTCAGTATCTTGCTCTCTCTCTTTTTCTGGCATCCCCTTAATTCGGATGTTGGTATGCTTCAGGTTGTCCCAGAGGCTCCTTAAACTATCTGCATATTTTTGGATTCTTTTTTCTTTTTTCTTTTCCGGCTGAGTGTTTTTTCCTTCTTTGTATTTCAAATCTTTGACTTGATTCTGACACTCCTCTAGTCTGCTGTTAGGTCTCTGTACAATATTTTTTATTTCAGTCAGTGTATGCTTAATTTCTAGTTGATCTTTTTTCATATCCTCGAGGGTCTCATTAAATTGATTGGCCTTTTCTAGGAAATTCTTGAAAAACCTTATAACCATGGGTTTGACCTCTATATCCAGGTGCTTGTTTTCCTCCATTTCTTTCATTTGTGATCTGTTTCCTTGTTTCTTCATTTTCACTGCTTCCCTGAGTTGGTCGAGTAGCTTTGTGTGGTAGGTGTCCTCTAGGGGACAGTGGCTCAGCATCCCCAGTTAGCTGAGGTGGACACTCTTGGTGCACCTCTTTATGGGCTGCATAGTCTTGTAGTTAAGCCTAGATTGTTGTTGGTATCACTGGGAAGAGTTGACCTCCAGGCCAATTGGCTGTGAGGATCAGCTGTGTCTACACTGAGGGAGGTTCTGTGCTCAGCTTGGATGGGGTGGAGTCTCAGGGCTGAGCAGTCAGCCTTGGTTTCCCTTCAGCCCTGCCCTAAGAGGCGTCTGGGTCTCAATGTCCTGTGGCAATGGCTGCACACATCTCTGAGAGAAAGCTGCCCTTGAGTTTTGCCCACTGCAAGGCAGTCCACTTTCTTCCCGAATGAGTCTGGACACCCAAAGTCTCACCAGGAACTGGAGAACAGTGCAGTCAGGAGGTCTTGTTTTCCTCCTGAATGAGAGAGACAGCCATGCACTCAGCTGCATGCCCTATCCTCAAGATCGCTCATCTCTGCAGCTCCAGAGTCTCACCAAGCTACCTCACGACAGTCCAGTTTCACCCAATATGCGTCTGGGTTCCCCGAGACTTGCCCGAAATAGGAGTTCAGTGCAGTAGGGAGCCTTTGTCTCCCTCCCTGTTCTGAGAAAACCAGCCATGTATTCAGCCGCTAGCCTTTTTTGTGTGTGTGTGCATCTCCACACCTCTGCTCTCCAGACCTTCTCTGAGTCTCAGTGTCCTTTTTCTTTCCTTCTGGTTGTAGATTTTCCACTCAGCCAGCTTTCCTGTGGTTCTGGATGATGTCCGTCTTGTCTTTTAGTTGTAGTCTTGAAATTGTTGTGTGAGGCAGCAGTATAGGTGTTTACCTATGTTACCATCTTGGTTCTCTCCCCTCTGTGTTGATTTTGAGGCAGAGTGCAAATAGGTTCATGGAAAAAGCAGAAAAAACAAAGGGAAAGGGAGAGGATCTTGCCATCCACAGCAATGAATGTTGTTTTTTTGTTTTTTTGTTTTCTTCTGTTCTTCAAGTCAGTATATGCCATTTAAACCACTTGATGTAGGTAATGAGCTAATGCTTCCTCTATTAAGAGCAAGCAGCAGTGCCTTTCATCTGAGTCACATACATTCAATTCATTCGAATGGAGCATACTGAGTGGAGAGAATAGTATGTGTCATTATATAAAGAACTTGGCATTATGATGCTATCTGGCTGAAGATCTTATTTATAATGCAATTTAGAGAACATAGACAAATCAGGCATTGAAAATGAATGTGCATGCTGAAATGCATGACTATATTTTCACCTGTAACAAACAAACGACTGGGCACCCGGAGGTGTATTGATGGGTCCCACAGTGCAGCAGGTCTGGGTGAGGCTACATGGCATGGGTTGGGGCCAGGTTACCTGAGGCCATGACCCCTTCCCTGGCATTGGAATGTGAAACTGTGTCCTCCACCTGGCGGGGCTTGATGGGAGTGAGGCCAGCCTAGTCTTAGTGTTGCCCAATGGGGTTGGGGCTGGCCAGACACTTCTATTATAGAGAAAGGGCAAATAGCAATATTAAAATATTTCCTCTAATTAATTCCCTTTTAATGTGCAGGAATTTTGTGCATTGGGCCACTAGTCTAAAAGGGTAATATGCAAATAGACTGAACAGCAGAACAACAAAACAACCAATCAAAGTGTAATATGCTAATGATATGCTAAGGCTGCTCAACCACTCACTATGATGTGCACTGACTACCAGGGGGCAGACAGTCAACTGGTCAACCAGTCTCTATGATGTGCACTGACCACAAGAGGGCCAGTTGACTGTCTGTCCCCTGGTAGTCAGTGCACAAGGGGGCAGATGCTCCAACTGGTAGTTAGCTTGCTGCTGGGGTCTGGCCGTTTGGGACTGAGTTAGATGGGCCCGAAACACCCTGGATCCCTCCCGCAGTCCCTCCCTGGCCCAATCGTGCACCAGTGGGGTCCCTCAGCCTGTCCTGTATCCTCTTGCAATCTGGGACCCCTCACGGGATATTGGAGAGCTGGTTTCAGCCAGATCCTACAGGTGACTTTCCTTGGAAGGGTGCCAAAGGTAGGTGAGTTCATGGCTGGTGAGCACTGCTGTGGCAGCATAAGCCTCTCCTCATTGGGACTGATTGGGTGTGAGCAGGATGGGGGGCAGGATGAGTGGGAGTGGCAGGTAGGAGCTGCAGGTGGCACTGGACTGCAGGTTTCAGCCCAATTCCTGCAGGCCACCAGAGGGACCCCAACTGTGCATGAATTCATGCACCGGACCTCTAGTACACATTCAAAAGAAAATTCCAAATTATTCTGCTATGTAGATTTCTAAGTGTGTGTGTGTAATATCTGTGTGTTCCTTCTTTCAGGAATCAACTCAAAGAGCGTACTTTAGCCATACTGCCTCTTGATCTGATGTTCTTGTGAACTCTTCCATGGAGATCTTCAGGATTTAGTAGAGTAGTCCATTTAAATGGAAAAATCTATTTGTCACTTGTATTGATTGGTACATTCAACTTTACAGGGTAGAAGTGGCTAAAAAACTCATTCACAGAATTGACCTTTTCATCTCTAAAGGTGGAAAGGTTTATTTACTTAAAGAAATATGTTCAGTGTTTGGGGATGGGAGGAGTGTGTGTGTTTTCAAGTTCTTGGGAGGATGGTGGAGGCTGAGGAGGAGAGTGTGTATCTGAAATCAGACTTCACAATCCTCAGGCTTCCTCTAAGGCAAATTCAATCCAATTGACTCTAAGGTGAGTCTTTTGTGGGACTCAGCTTCTACAGGGAGGAAATTAGAAAGCGGATTTGTTATTCTATGGCTGCAAACACCTATTCATGCAGAGTAATACCAGCAAAGGAGAAAGTCATCATAGGTCTCTTTTCAGACCTGGAACACCATTTTAGTTTGGCAGTGTCTGAAAAGGAACAAATATTTAAATTAGGCCCAGTCCATCAGGCTAGAAGTGTGGCTTCTGGGCTAGAAAGGAATATGCATGTGGCCAAGGCGAGAGTGCACATTTCCCCTAAAGGTGTTCAGATGCAAATAATAAAATACATGTCATTTTTCATGTCACATACTATACAGTCCATTGGCTGCCAGATTCCCGCTCCAATCTATAGGGTCACAATACTAATCCCCTTTCCACTAGGCCAATGGTCTGCAAACTGTGGCTCGAAAGCCACGTGCGGCTCTTTGGCCCCTTGAGTGTGGCTCTTCCACAAAATACCACGACCTGGGCGAGTCTGTTTTGAAGAAGTGGTGTTAGAAGTTTAAGTTTAAAAAATTTGGCTCTCAAAAGAAATTTCAATCATTGTACTGTTGATATTTGGCTCTGTTGACTAATGAGATTGCTGACCACTGCACCAGGCCATGCCATAACCAGGCACTCCTCTCAGGCATTCTCTGACAGAAGGTCATCTTAGGTTTTCAAAGAGTAGCGCTATTATTAGTATTGACACCCGTCTATCATATTCTACTTCTGTGATATTCTGACATCTCCATCCACAAATATGACGCCACAGAATGTGACACTGGGCTGCATCCTCTTTAGTAATAGAAAGTGGTATACTCTTGTGTTCTTTCCATTGGTAACCTCTTGTTTGAAAAAGTTGTTAAACACGTCAAAAATGTGAAGTTAGGGAAATTTTTTAAAGAAGTAAGTATTTTCATCAAAATGTATAAGAATCCTTTGAGCCAAGACTGGTTTGGCTCAGTGGTAGAGTGTCGGACTGCGGACTGAAGGGTCCCGGGTTCGATTCCGGTCGAGGGCATGTACCTTGGCTGCGGGCACATCCCCAGTAGGGGGCGTGCAAGAGGCGGCTGATCGATGTTTCTCTCTCATCGATGTTTCTGACTTTCTATCCCTCTCCCTTTTGCTCTGTAAAAAATCAATAAAATATATTAAAAAAAAAAAAAAAGAATCCTTTGAAAGGTTAATGTAGGGGTGCACAGGCAGGCTAAATAGCCATCTCAGATGGTGGATAAAAAAAAGTTGAATTTAAGGAAGGGATGTGGGGAATAGGATATCCAAAGAAAAGGGCTGCACAGCGCTGAGCCAAAGGGTTACTGGGTTGATAATGGAGCAAAAATGTACCGAAGTCAGTGAAACGAGGAAGGGCATAGAAGAAGCAATAGGAGAGCTTAGGCTGGGCTGCTTTGATTCAGAGAAGTCAGAGAAAAGGGGGCTTTGGAGACAAGTTCAGTGTTTTAGCCCAGGATAAGCTGCCACTACCCATTGATCCCCTGATTTCAAGTTTCATGGGGTCCCTTAGAGGTTGGGGGATATGTACCTGTGGGGGAATGGCACAGTTGTGATCCTTGGAGAGAGGGTGTGCCTGAGTCCTTTGTCCGGATCGTATTTCTCTCTCTCTTGCAGGTGGAAATCTTAAGGGAGGTCTCAGAGGAGGGAGGGTCTTAATAGAATATCCATCAGCTTTCCAGGGTCCAGGTCTCCACTGATTGGTTGGTGTCAAGGCAGGGGGGTCTTTAGTCAATGTAGCAGGTTCAGAGGAGCCAGGGTGCCACTGGTCTGGTTTTGCTGCTTTTCTGGGCCAGGAGCTGAAATACAACTGAGGAAAAGGTCAGGGATCTAAACCACCTGACTGGCGATATGAAAGGTTAGGGGTCCAAACTGCATGGCCAGTGATATGCTAGGGGGAGACAGATTACCCTGGAGGTGAGGTTGTTGTTTTCCAAGTTTGGCCCTTGCTAGGCATCCAAGGCTTTCTGCCCTGGTGAGTTTCTGCACCTCCTCTATGCTCTGTTCATATCTAATGTCCTTGTTTCCTAATTTTAAGGGACCAAAAGGAAGTTTTAGTTTTAGCAAAGCATAACATGGCATTACAAATTTAAAGTCATTGTGAAAACTGCCATTGAGCATTTTATAAATATAGCCAAATCATGATTCTACTTTCTCCTCTGGGTTCCCAGTTTCCTGTGGCAGCCACGTTCGACAGAAATAAAAGAAATCACTAAGACTTGTCTGTTTTAAAAATGTATTCTAAAATGTTTATCCTCTGGAAGTTCTAGAAAAGGAATGATCAGTTTTCAATTTCATGTGAAATCTCTTAATTCTTAGGCTTACAACATTCACAAACATCAATCCTGTACCAACAGCTAACATGTAAAAATAAATGTTTTTGTTAAAATTTAAGTAGCAGAGTTATCAAACTTTCTTTTCAGGAAAAAAAAATCATTATTTTGAAAAATTACTAGATATGCATAAAATTTTTAACTTAGCAAAAGCCAAAAATAAAGTGAAAGACATTTATAAAAGCGTATTAGCAAAAAATCTTTATTGGGATTTTTTTTTAACAAAATTAATTTTCAAAAACAAAAGCCCCCACATGTAAACAAGAAAGTAAAGTTAGTTGGCATTATTATGTACATCCAAGAATGAAAACAGTTCTGGGTTAACATTCCATAACCCAGTAATATCTCTTGACCCACTGATGCTCAGGGTAACTATATTTAATCTACTAAGAATGGAACCTTTTTGTTGAACATTATAAAATGGATTGTAGATTATAAACTATATTATTTAGCTTCTCATTCTTTCCACCAATCCATATGCCACATGTATACTAGTTCTAAAATGAATTATGTTATCAATATTAGTCCAAAATGCTTGTCATCCCAAATTAACCAGGTTATACCTACGTAATCTCTTCCAGGGATTTTATGGTGGAATGTGTTAGAACCCATAATTACATCATTTTTCAAAACTAACCTAATTCTAAATTCTATCTCTATACTTTGATACTTCTTAATTTCTTCTCACTTTCTATACATACTTTAAATACTAATGCAATTTTACCTTTAAAAATACTGCTAAGACATTAACACACATTTAGGCAGTAATTTCTGACAAAGTTGTAGTTTATTCACCAAGAAAAAAGTGCTAATGTTTATTTTAAAATTTAGTTAGAGCATTTTCATAGTGTTACTTAAATGAAAATGGTGGCTTCAATTTAGAGGGTTCAATATATATATTAATACAGTTCAAAATTAAACAGAGATTAAAGTATAAGTCACATGGAAACAATCTCCTAACTTCTTAAAGACCAAAATACTTCATTCTATTACTACAAAATATTATTAACTCAGTGTCTGTTTTTGCTAACATATTCAATTCACTTTTATAAGCTTTACAAAAGACAGCCTGGACAGTTTTTGTGAGAGGTCTCAATTTTAGTTTAAAATTTATTTCTTTCCTGTCAATTAAAATAATTTAAAGGTCTGCACAATGTTTGTGCTGTTTAAGGCAGGTGCCAAGCACATTTTGAAAGATAATAAACTTATTAACTTGAATATCCTCCCGAAGGGGGAAAAACAATAAAAGAAAAGCTCATGACAGCTTTCGTTTAAGACAGCTATTTAAATAGCACTCTTCTTTCAGACCATTTAAAAATAATTTGGCAACTAACTTGCTTATGGTTATCACACACATCACTTACAAGTAACAGATATAGAATTAATGACATACTTTTAATATTTTTACAAGACTCTTTAATTTGGTGCATAGTGGCATTTAACAAAATTTTTTTATTCAGTGTAAAAGGATTTAGAACATAAACTACACTAAGTAATGAATATAATTCTTCTATACCATGCAGAAAAGTCGTCAACTTTTTACACATCATCACTCCTAAACAGTTCTAATTAAAATTCAAACTGTTCCCATTTTGCATCGTTGTCATTCTTTGGCAAAAGATTCAAAATAGCCATGGTTAGGAAACAACTGTTCACTCATGGTCTTAATTTTTGCAAAATAAATGCATTTTGTAAAAGGAATCGGCAATATACCTGGTTTATAATTTTGACTAAATAATTATAAATAAGCAAAGTATTACAGCTCTTTTAACTAGTCTACTCCTAAAGCTTTGAGTTGTCGTTCAATCTCTTCATCGGAGATTGTAGCCTTTGAAGTAGAGGCAGATGGTAAGCTTCGGGCAGCTGACGGAGCTTTGGCCATCTGTATTAAAGAAAGGAAAAGAAAAAAGTGCCTCATCAAACATTTGGACTATGACATAAAGGATGTGCTGCAAAGAAGTTTAACTTATTTCTAAACGAATATAAAAACACGTCTTTTAATAGTAAAAGACAACGTAAAACGGGTGACAAAAATAGGGGGAACTATTTCCAATTGAGAAAAGAAGACATTCATACCTTTCCAGAGATTTCAATTCCAATTTCATCAAGGACTTGATTCACGATATCTTGGCTTTCCTCTTCATCGTCAGAGCCATCAAAGATGTCATCGAGTGTGTCATTGACTTGAAAGGATGGGGAGAAAAAAGCATTTTTAGATTTCAGGCTCCATTTACTTTTTAGAAGGCAGCCCAAATACACACACACACACACACACACACTGTTATATTACAGAAGGACAAACTTAGGTGAACCAATAAATTACAAAAGTCACTTTCAAATGTCAATGAAGTTCATTGATAAATATACTTTAGAGGCACTAAATCTGGAATAATGTTCATATCAACACAAATTATCCTCAAATAAAACAAATTTTTTTTAAATTCATCTTTAATAATCCAGGACTATCTGATATTCATAGGGACAGGATTAAAGTTTTTAAATAAGATTTCACAAATTGAATCTGTTCAGCTGACCATGGAAGAATATGCAAGAATCCAGTATCTTGTAAATATTTGGGATGAGATTCACTTTTTTTATACCTATAATTATGTTTTTACCTTTACAAAATTTCCATTCAAGATGTATGCAGAATATTCTAACAAAGTGTAAGATGTAATATTTTATCAGACTACCGAGATTGGAAGATGGCGACTGGCAGGAAGGTAGGGAGGGGGGAGTGTGAGAGTGAGGAACCTATAGAGGAGAGTGTAGGTGTGTGTGTGAGCGAGGAATCGTTAGCGTCCGCAGGTCCTCCCAGGCGCTGCCAAACTGAGATGGCGGACCCGCACAAAAGCAAACGCTCTGGGCGGCCAGGGCGGGCACAGAGACCATGCCATCTTGAGAAACAGAGCTGCCTGAGACGAGGATCCTGGCCGCGGCACCACCCAGTCACGTCTCCTACGCAAACTGGGGCCCTGCAGCCCCTGGGGATAGAAAGCTGCGACCACAGCTTCAAACTAACAGACAACCAGAATCCAGACTTGCTGACTGCAGATTTCTGTGAATCAAAGAGCCTGTCCTCCTCCCCACAGGATCACGGACAGCGCCATAGGACCTGACAGACCCGCTCCCCGCCAGGGCTCAGCACCCTTACAGGAATTTGATCCTGGAGCATGCACAGGGACCCGGCGCCCTACGGGAAGTTTAGCTTGAGAGCACACACAGGGACCTCAGAGCCCCTAGGGAACGCGAGTTTGGGAGCGCGCACACGGACTGCAGCGCTGCTACAGGAATTTGAGCCTGTGCACACAGAGACTGGAATCTGCTGCCCGAGACGCAATCCAGTGACCAAACCCAGAGCCCACGCAAGGCTGCAGTGGCACCTGACTTTGATTCTGGGCAAACGCACAAAGAAGTCTGTTCCCGGCAGTCTTTTAGCCACAGTGCTACTGTGGAACCCAGTCCGCCAAGGTGACCAGGACCGAGATTCCCGCGGCAAGAGGCAGCACTGAGCACCACTGACTTGACTGTTTCTTACCGTGTTTGCCTGGGATCCCTGACTCACAGTGCATTTACACTAAGAGCCAGTGACTCCAATTCTTGGTGCATGCGACACGGGGACCCTGATTCTCACAAAAAGCCGCATGAGGCAACAGAGACTCTGATATTCGATTCTTGGTGCAGACACAGGGAAACTCTGACTCCTGGTACGTGCTAGAGGACTCATTTTTGGCACACACCAACAGTGCAGTGCAGGCGGGGTCCATGATTCTAGGTGGGCACATGAGAACACACTGAATGCGGGTAACACTGACCCTGGGTGAGCCTGGTTCCCACCCGCAGCAGCCACACATCCTACTGTCGGAGCACTTCAGTGACACTCAGGTGGTGTGAAGCTCCCACGGCACACAGCCCCAGGTCCAAGCAACTTGAAGTTTGAACTTTCTGGTGATAGTCAGAATGGGGAGACGACACAATCCCCAGAGGAAAGAAAATGAGGAGTTGCCAGGAAAGGAAATTAGTGAAATTGAAACATGCAACATGACTGAAAAAGAATTCAGAGTAATGGTTGTGGAAGACATACATTGGATGGATGAGAAAATCAACAACCTATCCAAGAATCAGGAAGAAATAAAAAGTGTTATAGCTACAATCAAGAAGAAGTGGAGGACCAAATTAGTGAGTTAGAAGA
Source organism: Antrozous pallidus (assembly GCA_027563665.1). NCBI lineage: Eukaryota > Metazoa > Chordata > Mammalia > Chiroptera > Vespertilionidae > Antrozous > Antrozous pallidus. Next base: position 92,778,026 of record CM050514.1, read on the forward strand.
TCAGGTACAGAAACAAGCCCAATCTGAATAGAACTGGAGAAATAAATTAAAAAGCAGGAGAAAAGCCTAAGGGAACTTTGGGACAACATGAAACAAAGTAACATATGTATAATAGGGCTGCCAGAAGGACAAGAAGAGCATCAAGGATTAGAAAGTCTATTAGAAGAAATAATGACAGAAAACTTCCCAGATAAGGGAAGAAAAAAGTTATACAAGAACAGAGTCCCAAGCAGGATCAATCCCAAAAGACCCACACCAAGACATGTCATAATTTCGATGGCAAATATCAGTGACAAAGAGAGAATCTTAAAAGATGGCAAGAGAGAACAGAGAGTTACTTAAAAAGGATCCTACATCAGTTTATCAAATGATTTCTCAACAGAAACACATCAAGCTAGAAGAGAATGGAAGGAGGTATACAAAGTGTTGCAAGGCAAAGGACTGAATCCAACAATACTCTATCCAGCAAGACTATCAATCAAAATGAAGGGAAAATCAGGAGCTTCGCAGACAAAAAAAAAGGCTAAGGGAGTTTATCACCACCAAACCAGCAATGCAAGAAATGCTAAAGGGAATGATGTAAAAAGAATAAATAAAAAGGTAAGAAAGGCACAAAAATAAAAATAACTACAAACAAGTATCTTTCAATAATAACTTTAAATGCAGATGGACTAAATGCTTCAATCAAAAGACATCAAGTGGCTGAATGGATAAAAACACATGACCCATATATATGCTGTGTACAAGAGACCCACCTCAGAACAAGGGACTCACACTGACTAAAAGTGAAGTGATGGAAAAATATCTTTCAGGCGAAATGAAAAAAAAAAAAAAAAAAAAAAAAGCTGGGGTAGCAATACCTATGTTTGACAAAACAGACCTCAAAGTGAAGGCCATAACAAAAGATAATAAAGGCCACTTCATAATACTAAAGCGATTGATACAATAACAGGATATAACCCTGATAAACATATATGCTCCCAACACAGGAGCACCCAAATACATAACAAAACTCCTGGAAGATATAAAGGGAGAGATTGACAATAATATACTCATAGTAGGGGACTTTAATATACAACTGACATCACTGGATAAATCCTCTAGCCAAAAAACTAGCAAAGACACAGCAATCCTAAATGAATCACTAGATCAGATGGACTTAACTGACATCTTCAGAACACTGCAACCCAAAGCAACGGAATATACATTCTTCTCACGTGCACATGGCACATTTTAGAAAATAGACCATATTGGGTTACAAGCAAAGTCTCCTAAAATTCAAGAAGACTGAAATCATATCAAGCATCTCTCGGATCATAATGCCATAAAATTAGAAATAAGCTACAATAAAAATAATCTAAAACTCTCAAACACTTGGAAGCTGAATAGCATGCTATTAAATAATGACTTTGTTACCAATGAGATCAAAGAAGAAATTAAAAGCATCCTGGAAACTGACAACAAAAACACAACCATCCAAAATCTATGGGACACAAGAAAGCAGTCCTGAGAGGGAAGTTCATAGCTCTACATGCCTACCTCAAAAACAAGAAAAATGGTAGAAAAACATAAACTCTACAACTCAAAGAATTAGAAAGAGAGCAACAAGAAAAGCTCAGAGTGAGCAGAAGGAAGGAGATAATAAAGATCAGAGCAGAAATAAATGACATAGAGACCAAAAAAACAATTCAAAAGATCAATGAAACCAAGAGCTGGTTTTTTGAAAAGATAAACAAGATTGATGAACCTCTAGCCAAGCTCATCATGAAGCAGAAAGGATTCAAATAAACAAAATAAGAAATGAAAGAAGTGAAATAACAACAGACCCCACAGAAATACAAAGGATTGTTAAAAAATACTATGAACAACTTTACTCCAACAAACTAGACAACCTGGAGAAAATGGACATATTCCTAGAAAAATACAACCTTCCAAAACTTAATCAGGGAGATTCTAAAAATCTCAATAGGCTGATAACTGGATGAAATTGAAGGAGTCATCAAAAAGCACCCAGCAAACAAATGCCCAGGGCCAGATAGCTTCACAAGGGAGTTATACCAAACATTCATGGGAGAGCTAAAACCTGTCCTCCTCAGACTATTCCAAAAAATTCAAGAGGAAGGAATACTTCCAAGATCATTCTATGAAGCAAGCATCACCCTAATACCAAAACCAGATAAAGACAATACAATGAAGAGAATTACAGGCCAATATCCCTCATGAACAGGGATGCCAAAATCCTGAACAAAATTCTAGCAAATCAGATCCAGCAGTACATCAGAAAGATCATACACCAGGACCAAGTAGGATTTATACCAGAGATGGTTCAATATCCGCAAGTCAATAAAGGTGATGCTCCACATAAACAAATTGAGAGATAAAAATCACGTAATCTATCAAATGAGGCAGAAAATGCATTTGACAAAATCCAACACCCCTTCTTGATCAAAACACTCAACAAGGTGGGAATAGAAGGATCATACTTCAACATAATAAAAGCCATATATGAAAAACCCACAGCCAACCTCATACTCAATGGACAAAAACTAAAACCATTTACCCTAAGAACAGGAACAAGACAGGGATGCCCACTCTCACCCCTCCTGTTCAACATAATACTGGAAGTACTAGCTAATGCGATCAGATAAGAAGAAGAAATAAAAGGCATCCAAATTGGAAAAGAAGAAGTAAAATTCTACTTATTTGCAGATGACATGATATAGCGCATAGAAAACCATAAAGATGCATCAAAAAATTATTAGACTTAATAAATGAATTTGGCAATGTAGCAGGATACAAAATTAATACCAAGAAATCTATGGCAATCCTTTATACCAATAGCGAACTTATAGAAAGAGAGACTAAAAAAGCAATCCCATTTACCATCACACCCAAAAAATTAAGATACCTAGGAATAAACTTAACTAAGGAGGTAAAAGACCTATATGTGAAAAATTATAGACACTGAAAAAAAGAGATAGAGGAAGACATGAACAGATGGAAGAGCATACCGTGTTCATGGATTGGTAGAATCAACATAATCAAAATGTCCATACTACCCAAAGCAATCTACAGATTCAATGCAATCCCCATTAAAATACCAACAGCATATTTCACAGACCTAGAATGAACTCTTCAAATATTCATCTGGAATAAAAAAAAAAAAAAAAAAAAAGACCCCAAATAGCCACAGCAATCCTGAGAAAGAAGAACAAAGTAGGTGGGATCTCAATACCAGATATCAAGCTATATTACAAAGCCACTGTTCTTAAAACAGCTTGGTACTGGAACAAGAACAGACATATTGGTCAATGGAACCAAATAGAGAACCTAGAAATTGACCCAAACCACTATGCCCAATTAATATTTGACAAAGGAGGCATGAACATAAAATGGAGTCAAGACAGTCTCTTCAACAAATGGTATTGAGAAAATTGGGCAGATACATGCAAATAAATAAAACTAGGCTACCAACTTAAACCATACACAAAAATAAACTCAAAATGGATAAAAGACTTAAATATAAGATAAGAAACCGTAAAAATACTAGAGGAATCCACAGGCAGCTAAATCTCAGACATATGCCAAAGGAACTTCCTCAACCGATACTGCTCCTAGGGCAATAGAAACTAAAGAGAAAATAAAGAAATGGGACTAAATCAAAATAAAAAGCTTTCGTCGAAACCGGTTTGGCTCAGTGAATAGAGCGTCGGCCTGTGGACTGACAGGTCCCAGGTTCAATTCCGGTCAAGGGCATGTACCGTGGCTGCGGGCACATCCCCAGCAGGGAATATGCAAGAGGCAGCTGATCGATGTTTCTTTCTCTTCGATGTTTCCGACTTTCTATCCCTCTCCCTTCCTCTCTGTGAAAAATCAATAAAATATACTTTAAATACATAAATAAATAAATAAATAAATAAATAAATAAATAAATAGCTTTTGCACAGCAAAAAAAAATTATTAAGAAAACAACAAGAAAGTCCACTGCATGGGAGAACATATCTGCCAATGTCATCACCAATAAAGGCTTAAACTCCAACATTTACAGGGAGCTCATACAACTTAACAAAAGGAATATAAACGATCCATTCAAAAAATGGGCAAAGGACCTAAATAGCCACTTTTTGAAGGAGGACAGAAGGAAGGCCAAGAGACATATGAAAACATGCTCAAAGTCACTAATTATCCGAGAGATGCAAATCAAAACAACAATGCAGTACCATCTCACACCTGTAAGATTGGCTATCATCAACAAATCAACAAACGACAAGGTTGGCGAGGATGTGGAGAAAAAGGAACTTTTTTGCACTGCTGGTGGGAATGCAGACTGGTGCATCCACTGTGGAGAACAGTATGGAGTTTCCTCAAAAAACTAAAAATGGAACTCCCATTTGACCCAGTGATCCCACTTCTAGGAATATATCCCAAGAAACTAGAAACACCTATTAGCAAGGATACATGCACCCCTATGTTCATAGCAGCACAATTTATCATAGCTAAGATTTGGAAAAAGCCTAAGTGCCTATCAGCAGATGAGTGGATTAGAAAACAGTGGTGCATCTACACAATGGAATACTACGCTGCAGTAAAAATGAAGGAGTTCTTACTATTTGCAAAAGCATGGATGGAATTGGAGAGCATTATGCTAAGTGAAATAAGCCAGTCAGAGAAAGATAAATACCACATGATATCATTCATTTCTGGAATATGATGAACAACATAAACCAATGAACAGGGACAGATCCAGAGATAGAGAAGCATCAATCAGACTGCCAAACCTCAAAGGGAAGAGAGGGGAGGGTCGGGGAAAGGAAGAGAGATCAATCAAAGGACTTACATGCATGAATATAAGCCTAACCAATGGACATGAACACCAGGGGGGTGATGGCGTGAAGGGGGAAGGGGTTGGAGGGTGAATGGATGGATGAGGACACATATGTAATACCTCAATTAATAAAGAAATAAAAAAAATATTTTATTAAACTTGTCCAAAGAATGATGTCCAATTTAACTCTGCAATGATTATTATTGCTATACCCTCTTCCACCTTTCTCCCTTCCATTCCCAAAATATTTATGGGAACCCTTCTGTACAGAGGCATTATGTCAGGAACTATTTCTGAAAGCCTGGGAATATGTCTCATTTATTTTTGAAACTTAAGTGTCTAGAACATGGTACAAGTACAATTGATAGATAATGGAGAAAAGTGAAGGTCTTAGGTAGTTTGAACTTAAGTAGAAAAGAAAAAAAAAGAAGATAGTGGTAAACAGAAAAACAAATGATTATAAAAAGGGAAGAGATTATATTCAACTGGGAGGCAGTAACATGTGAGGTGGGCCTTGAAGGCTGCATAGGATTTGACCAAACAGAAGCAGAGGGAATACAGTGAACAAAGACATGCTAGGATGCAATAGGGATACATGCAAGAAAGAGTAGGTTCTTCTGTTTGGTTATTTAAGGTGCATGAATGAAAAATAGCCATTGGAGACATAATTAAGCAGCTGGTCTATCCTCATTCTCCTGATCACTGGGGGATGTCCCCAAAGGAAAGGGGACAGGCAACCTAGTCTGATCTCCCTGTAAGCATGCTGCTCCTGATAAACAGACACGTGCTAGCAAGAGAGTCCTTGCTCTCCGCAGGGCGCCCTTGGTTCAGGATGGCTATAGCAAACAAACCTAGCATCCAGGCACTTATGAGCCATGACTCTCTAGCAAATGTCATGTTCAGTAATGACCATGTGAACTATAAATTCAAGATGTTTCATAACTTAAATGTTTCCTTCAACATGAGATTATAAGTATACCTCATTACACACATCATCTATTATTCTGAGCCAAAGAGTTTGTGTCTAGTAAGAAAAGATCTCAGGAGTTATTTGGGATGTCCCAACCCCCTCCCTGTTTTGCATGTCCATTTTAATTGCTTGTATCCTTGACATACTAATAAATCTTAAAATTGTTTAAGATCTTTGATTTGTATGAGTATGACTTGAGAATTTGACTTCTTGTCTTAGCTCAACAGTATAAAGTAAATTTGGAAAAGGCTAAAGAGCTTAAGGCATATATACTGAGTTTAATATTCAGTTTATTTGAATATATAATACACGCACTCTGAATGTTAAACTTAATTCTTCCATTTCGTACCTATGCAACTTCTTTACCTGTCTGGATCTCTGTATTCTCACTGGCAAAATAACAGGACCAGACCTGAAAATTGTTTTTGATTTATGACGTGGGGATTTTATTGTAATCAGCAAGAAGCCCCTGAAGGAAGCATACTCAGCTTACGTCTAGCTTCTATAAAAATAATTTAGCAGTTGTGATACTCAAACGATAGGAAAGTAATACAGGATGGTGGGGGAAGGGGGGAGGGAAGGGCAGGGGTGTCCAAGTCAGAATTTAGGGCCTCAATTAAAAAGCAGCAGTAGAAAAAGAGAAAGAAGGGGACAGATGGGAAAGACCAGGGACTTTTAACCAGGATTAACAGAGAAGAATGCTTTTAGAAGAAGTGTAACAAAATTAATCATGGACCAAATATTTCTCAAAGGTCTTTTCTTGCAAAACTTGAATGTGAATACATTTTAGAGCAATATTGCAGAGTATAAACTATACTTTTAAAAAGATGTCCATTTAAACTTTAAATTTATCTTTGGATGAAAAAAACTAATGTTGATATACTCTATTAGGTTATACAAAAACAAATAACCAACAATAACTACTATCATTTCAGATTCACTCACAAAGTACTAACATACAAATAAATACAACTGTCAGATATATAAATAGCAAGTATGAGCTTATTAATTCCCTTCACTACAGTTTAATGGAAAAGTTAATTCCTCTAATAAGTCCTGCTCACACCTGTGCCATTATTGGAACCCAAATAAACATGTGAGATACTGTGATCATTATATAAATGATAATTCTCACAGTCATTAAAAATTCACTAATGATGTTTCAAAAAATCATATTTTTCAAGATAAACATTCAAAGTAAGAACTAGAGAATTTTTGAACTATCGAAAATATACACATAGTATCATTAAAACCTAAAAGCAAAATAAATAATCTGAAATAGAATACTAGAATAATAGTGAGTTTAATAACTTTGGTAATTTACTTAGATACTATTTATACACTAAATGCTGTAAAATTAAAATGCTAGCTGAGCTAAACTCGCACATTCTTACACAGTTGTAAAAGGATTAAAAAGCATATCTGCAAAACAATGATGCCAGTTTTGACATATGTAAGTAATAACTCACTGCTGACCAGGATGCTGTAAAGGGTCACTCATTCATTACTGGTGAAATAGAGACTGGTATACTATAAGAATTTGGTATGAACCAAAAGCCTTATAAAAGTTATTATTCTAAGAAGACTTAAGAAACTTAAAGATAAAACAAACATTTATAAAAGGATTATCAAATATATTAAACATTTAAAAACAATCTTATCAAACACTATAAGAATGATTCAATAAATTAGGGTTAATGTTATTTAATATTGAGTTATGCAGTAAGATTCAAGGTTATAAGCACATGTTGTTATACTATTATGTTCTTAAAATGCTGGATAGGTTCAAAATTACAAATGTAATATGATCTAATAACTATTATAAGATATGGGAAAAATACTGGAAAGAAACATACAACATTAACAGTATATATATCTGAGTGGTGTGAAGATAGATTTGGAGGTGACTGGATAAAGAAGGTACAGAGATTAGCTAAAGAACACATATAAGACCCTAGATGGTTTGGCTCAGTGGGTAGAGCATTGTCCTGCAGACCAAAGGGTCCCAGGTTCCGTTTGGGTCAAGGGATTTGGGTCAAGGGTGCACACCTGGGTTGCAGGCTCCTCCTTGGCCCAGGCCCTGGTCAGGGCACATTCAGGAGTCAACCAATCAATGTGTTTTTCTCACATTGATATTTCTCTCTATCTTTCCCTCGCTCTTCCATTTTCTCCAAAAATCAATGGAAAAATATCTTTGGGAGAGGATTAAACAAAAAGAACAACAACAACATATATGCATACCCCACGGACAAAGACAACAGTGAGATGAAGGCAATGTGAGGGGGAGGCGGGAGTGGGTGCACGTGGGCAAAGGATGGGGAAAAAGGAGACACCTGCAGTAATGTTAACATTAAAAAATTTTAATTATAAAAATAAAAAGGATAGATTTAAAAAAATGCTTTACTCCTTTGTAATCTCCATAGTTCCATTACAATTTGCAATTGCTTTATATTAAAGAAGAAAGCCAAATATTAAATAATTTTTTGGGGAAAAATAAAAGAATGAAAAAACTCCATTATCTCTACCTCCTATATATAGTATGATAGAATCAATGCATATGTGAAACTATCCAATTTATATTAGAAAGAGTTATTTTATTTGCACTAATTTTTTTTTAAAGTAACTTATTACTATTTGCACTAATTTTATTTCCATGAATCAATAAAGTAAAGCAGCTGGGGCCAGTAAACCATAGAAATATGGCATAACATAGTTCATATTTTTCTTTCACTTAAACATTAATAGAACTTTGAGCCATATACATTGACAATTTAAAAACACAATGCTGTGACAAAAGGACACTTATTTAGTAGAAGGGTAATATTTGTGCTTTCATGGATGAGAATATGAGATTGCTAGTAAACAGATTTAACTAATTTAAACATGAAAAATACTAAGTTTCATTCCTAACTATTAAACTTACTCATTTCTTCAGTCATTTCCATTTTCATGTTTTCCTTCTGGAAATTCTGCATTGTCTGTAACGTCTTTTGTGGATCCACCTTCTTGTTTACTGCCTGCATTGTCTTTAAAATATGAAGAAATCCAAGTCAACTACATAATCATGAAAATTTTACTGTGGATAAGTCCTAAGAGAGCACATCAAATAGACACAGGCTTTGACAAGATATACATTCTGCCATAATCAAACATAAAAATGTTAAGTATTACACAAAAAAATGAAATATTCAATTGGAAATCATCTGTTTAACATCTAAATAATAGACTGGTGTGGAAAACCTCATCTGAACATTGGGCAAAAAATTACGTAATAAAAATCATTGTCAATAAAAAATTCATTACTATTCAGATGAGAGAACTACATTTGACTATTATGTGATAAATAGGTAATGTCCAAATTAAAAATAATTTATTTTTTATAAATCATTAACTTAATATGTAAAGTAAAAAGAATACACTAACATATGTACTTAATCCTTTAACACATTTTAAACCATGTTTTAGAAGAAACAAACCACTGAATTTTGTGAAAATAATTCTTTTTCATTTTATGTTCACAACTTATTTCAGTAAAAGAGGATAATGCCTTTGCATATACATATGAAATTTATAATATATGTGTTATATAGTTAGTTCAATATTAAAAGACACTATACAACACAAAACATATCTGTTTCAAAGATGTGAAGCATACATTCTTTTCTCAGACAAGATGTATGCAATGATGCAGCCAAAGTAATCTTTAAGTATGACACTATATCTCCCCATCCCTACTAACCCACACATACCTAATTCTCCCATGGCTTCCCATTGCTCTTAGCATAAAAAGCCAAATTCTGCAATTGGACTGTGACACCAAGTATTAATTGAACTCTACTTAATAAGCCAGTCTCATTTTGCACTACTGCCCTCTAGTCACACTGGTGTTTCACTTCCTTAAATGTGTCATGCTCTCTCCTGTCACAGGACCTTTGCTCCCTCTCACATGGAATGCTTTCTCTGTTTGCTTTTACTAACAACACTTCAGATTTCAGTTTATATACCACTTTCCTAAAGAAGTTGTTCCTGACATCCCAGATTAGAATATGTACCTTGGTTGCAACCTACTCAGTATACATGAAGTTTTATACTTGTTTGTATAAATTAGAATACTTTACTTGCAACTTACATTATTATTGTAAATAATACTAATAAGAATAATTATAATAATAGAGCTGTTAATGCCTATATAACCTTATTGTGTGTCAGACACTATTCTAAGCACTTTATATATACTAATATTTAGAGTTAAATGATATTTAAACCTGAAAAATCTTTATGTACCAGGTTCTACCATTTTCCCTATATTGTTAATGGGGAATGAAGGCACAGAAAGGTGAAATAATTTGACCTGGTCACACAGCTATTAAGTGGAAGTGAGATCTGGACCAAGTAATTTGGCTCCAGAACTGAGGTTCCTATCACTGCACTAAACTACCTCTTAAACAGACTGCTTTTTAAATGGACTGTAATCTACTACAGGGGAAGCCCATGCCTGGTTTTGTTTTCCACTTCATCTCCATTAGTTGGTATAATTCTTACCTTTAGGATCCAAACCAATATTTGCTGAGTTAACACATTTCTAAGAAATTAAAGTGAAAATTCCAATTCAGTTATCCTCATTATTTTTAGATTCTATATTTTTGAACTTGCCTCCTCACTAACATTTATTTGTAACCCCAAGACAAGGATGCAGTTTTGTGCTCATTCTTGGACATGCACAAGCACCGAAAGTTTTAGTCATCCAATCTGCACATTTTCAGCTAAGGTCAAACAGACGACATTCTGTCTTCTTGATTCAGCTATTCTGAACAAGTATCGTTTCTGTTGTTTATTTGTTGTCACATTCTTGTGCCTTTGCTGGTGATTTTACTATTTAAAATGGTCCCCAAGTATAATACTAAAATGCCATTTAGTGTTCCTAAGTGCAACAAGGCTGTGATGTGCTTATGGAGAAAATATACTTTGTTAAATTAGCTTTGTTCACACATTAGTTATAGTGTTATTGCCATGAGTTCAATATCAATGAATCAACAATTAAATACGGTTTCTTTCAGCAGAAACACACACAAAACAAATTTAGGTATACAATGGTTGACAAAAATGTTGTAACCAAAGGCTCACAGGAACCTAACCCTTCATTTCTCTTCAGAGCAATAGTTTGATATTCACTAATTCAGTGTTCCCAACATTGAAGAACATTAACTATTGCAAATAATAAGAATCAAAAGTATATGCCATTTTTCTCATATGAACCTTACTTTCTCTTTTCCCTGGCTTTCTCCCCTTTGCTCTTCATATTCATCCTCTTCCTTCCCTATATTTAACAAATAGTGATGTAAGTCCTTTAGATGATTCTATTAAAAAAACTGTGCAATTCACTGAAGCTCAGCACAGACTGCTGAGTAGGGGAAGTTTCCTTTACAAATATATATATATATCTTAAGACCCTCCCACAACTGAACTGTAAGATCTGAGAGAGGAGAGTCTTTGTCTTAAACTTCTTTTTCCTTACAGTCCTTTGCATGCATCAAGGAGCTCGTTATTTACTAAAAAAATCAAAAGGCTCAGAGTCCTTTCAGGTTTATAGTAAAAATATACTATATAATAAAACCCTAATATGCTAAGTGTACAGTCATTTGGTCTTCCATTCAGTCAATCAATATGCTAATCAATGTAATATGCTAATGATATGCTAAGGATGCTCAACCACTCACTACGACGTGCACTGACCACCAGAGGGCTGAGCTCTGATCAGTAGGTCAACTTGCTGCAGGGATCCAGCTGATCAGGACTGAGCAAGATGCCCTGGTGCCCTCCTATGGTCCTTCCCTGACTGGCCAACCTCTCAAATCCCTCCCTGACCTTGATCATGCACTGGTGGGATCCCTCAGCCTGGCCTGCACCCTCTCACAATCTGGGACCCCTTGAAAGATGTCTGACTGCCCTTTTAGGCCTGGTAACCATGGAATTGGGCCTAAATGGGCATTGGACATCCCTCTCACAATCCAGAAATGCTGGCTTCCAAATGCTCGCCTGCCTGCCTGACTGCCCCTAACTGCTTCTGCCTGCCAGCCTGATCACTCACCAATGACTCCCCTGCCAGCCTGATCGATGCCTAACTACTCCCCTGCTGGCCCAATTACCCCTAATTGCCCTTCCCTGCCAGCCTGATCACCCCTAACTGACCTCCCCTGCCAGCCTTTTTGTCCCCAACTACCCTCCTCTGCAGACCTCATCACCCCTTGACTACCCTCCCCTGCAGGCCTGGTTACCTCCCAACTGTCCTCCCCTGCAGACCTGGTACCTCCTAACTGCCCTCCCTCCCAGGCCTGGAACCGCCCCCCAACTGTCCTTCCCTGCAGGCCATCTTGTGGTGTCCATCTTATGTCAACCTGGGGGCAGCCATCTTGTGTCCACATGGGGGTGGCCATCTTGTGTGTTGGAATGACAGTCAATTTGCATATTACCTCTTTATTATATAGGATTACTAGAGGCCCACTGCAGGAAGATTCCTGTAATAGGGCTTCCTGTGATGGTCTCTGCCTTCTTGCCTGCTTCCCTCCCTTCTCCGCTGCCCCTCCTGCTGCCTCCCTTCTCTAATGCCCCCCCTGCTTCCCTTCCTTTCCCCCCACCTGCTTTTCTTCCTTCTCCGCTGCTCCGCTTGCTTGCTTCTCTGAAGCTTTGATCCCTTCTGCAGTGCTTGGCTTCCTTCTATGCTATCTTCAGTCTTCGCTCTGTGGATATGAAATTAACTGCCATCTTGGTTGGGTTAATTCGCTCTTGATTGGCTGGTGGGCGTGGCTTGTGGGTGTAGCGAAGGTACGATCAATTTGCATGTTTCTCTTTTATTAGATAGGATAACTCATTTTGGTAAAAATTACAGAGTCTATACTACATATGTGACAGGAAGTGTTTTAAAATCTGCTTTATATCTTGATATTTAAATATATTACATTAACTACAAATCTATGGATATAAAGACATCTACTTACCTTTGCTGTAGTAGACATCGCACCAGCCATCTTCATCTGTGAGTTCATCACTTTTGTTTGTGTGGACATAGAAGTGACTTTTGAACTTACAGCAAAAGTTCTTGTTTTCTGTTTCCGTAATTGGACAAGCTGTTTGGCTAAAACTCTACAAGCTTCTTTATTACCAATTTTGGCCATCTTCTTAATTTCTAATTCCTAAGAGAGGGGAAAAAAAAAAAAGAGGGAACAAAATCATTGAGGGGTAGGCCTCAAGACTTATTTCAAAAAAACAGGTCAAATATATATGGGTGAACAAAAATAGGTTTACAGTTGTTCATATGGAAAATGCAATAACTAATAAAGAATACTACAAGAATAAACTGTTTCATGTACTCACAAATGTAAACACACTTCTGTGCACCCCTGTAAAATACACCGTTTTTCCCTGATCATGAATTGAGGAAGAGGCTGTCATAAAGTCATAGAAAGAAAAGATTAATTTGAGAGGGCAATTTAGTCCACATGTTTCTATAAGAAAGAACCAGTACCTTCATCTACAAATACAAAGCTGGTCTACAAAACAGTATGCAAATAGAGCCCAGCAGAAAATTTAAAAACTCAACCCAAAAGTAGGAAGAAAAGAAGAAAAAAATAAATAAAGGGTTTGATGGGACATAGCAAAAAGAGCAAGTGACAGATTTAAAGCTAGCAATGTGAACATATTAAGTGATAAGATCCATCTAATAAATAAAAGGCAGGTTTTCAGATTGGATAAGACCCAAATATATGCTAGCTTAAGAAACAAATTTTAATTAAAAAACAACACACAAAGTTAAGTGAAATAATAGAAAATATATATTATAAATAAATATTATATCTGAAAACCTGGAGTGGATAAATTAATATTACATAAAACAAACAGAACTTGAGAAAAAGGAATATTACCAGAAATAAAGCGGCATTTCAAAATGAAAAAGGAATCAATACATAAAAATGCAAAACACATAAAAGTCTATATACCTAGTAACAATGCTTAAAAATATATGAAGCACAACTGACAGAAGTGAAATGAGAGGCAAACAAATATACAATTAGCTTGAGAAATATCAACAAGTATATTGCTGTAATTGTTATCACTAATGGACAAAAAATCTATAACAGTACAGAAGATTTACAAAAAACACTTGCTAACTTGACCAAACCAATACTTACAGAAAACTTCAAAATAACACAGATTACTCATTTACAAGTATACACCTGTGAAAAAAAGAATCAACAAAATACAGCATATGCTACATCAGAAAACAAGGCTCAATAAATTCAAGAGAGTTGAATTGATATGAAGTATGTTCTCTAACCACAATAAAAATTAACCTAAAGATAAATAAGGAAAATGTGAAAGAAAAGTCACAAATGAGCAGAAATTAATGACATAAATTAAAAAAAAAATAATGGAGGAAATGAAGTAATATTTTGAAGTTAATAAAATGAAAACAGCACATATCAAAATGTGTGGGCTCGAGAAACAAACACCTGTACTACTGCCTCACACAACAATTTCAAAACTACAACTAAAAGACAAAACGGACATCATTCAGGACTACCGGGAAGCTGGCTGAGGGGAAATCTTACAACTAGAAAGAAAAAAAAACGGACACTGAGACTGAGGAGCTGCAGAGGGCAGAGGTACTGAGACACGGAGACGTGCACGCAGAAGGAAAGGCCAGACTGGCTTCCTTGAACCGGAGGGGAACAAAAGCTCCCCACTGCGCTGAGATCAAACTCCGGGCGAGACTGGAGGAACCCAGACTTATACGGGGAGAAACTGGACCATCTGGGAGTGGGAAAAATCTGAGAACAGCTTTCTCTCAGAGGTGTGTGGAGCCAATCCTGCGGGGCACTGAGACCCAGTGGAACTGGGGAAGACAGAGGTGGGGAGGCCCGCGTGCAGAGGGGGCTCGGGCAGCTAGCTGAGCAGTGGCTGGTTCTCGTTCCAGAAGGAAACAAAACCTCCTGACTGCATCATACTCCAGTTCGGGGTGAGACTTTGAGTATCCACACTCATTCCAGGAGAAACTAGACTGTCTGGCAGCAGGCAAAACGTGAGAACAGCTTTCTCTCAGAGGTGCGGGCAGCCATTGCCAGGGGGCACTGAGACCCAGGGGAACTGCAGAAGACAGAGGTGAGGAGATGTGTGCTTGGAGAGGGCTCAAGCAGCTGAGCAGTAGCTGATTTTTTTGTTCTGGAGAGAAACCAAACCTCCTGACTGCACCATACTCCAGTTCCAGGAGAGACTTTGGGTACCCACACTCATTCAGGATGAAACTGGACAGCTTATCCTCACATCCAATTGGCCTAGAGGTCAACTCCACCTAGTGATACCAACAACAATCTAGGCTTAACTACAACAAGACTGTGCACACAGCCTATACAGGGGTGCACTAAGAGAATGCACCTCAGGTAACTGGGAAGGCTAAGCATCTGGGTTCAAAGGACACCTCGCACACAAAGCCACTCTATCAACTCAGGGAAGCAGCTAATATGTTGAGACAAAGAGGAAGTCACAAACGAAAGAAATGGAGGAAAACAAGTAACTGGATATAGAGTTCAAAACCATGGTTATAAGGTTTTTCAAGAGGTTCCTAGAAAAGGCTGTTAAATTCAGCAAGATCCTCGAGGATATGAAAAAGGACCAACTAGAAATTAAGCATACACTAACTGAAATAAAAAATATTATACAGAGACCTAATAGCAGAGTAGAGGACCACAAGAATCAAGTCAAAGATTTGAAAGACAAAGAAGCAAAAAAAAAAAAAAAAAAAAAAACTCAGCCGGAAAAGCAAAAAGAAAAATCCAAAAATATGCAGATAGTGTACAGAGCCTTTGGAACATCTTCAAGCATACCAACATCCGAATTAAGGGGGTGCCAGAAGAAGAAAGAGAGCAAGATACAGAAAACCTATTTGAAGAAATAGAGACAGAAAATCTTCCCTATCTGGTGAAAGAAATAGACTTACAAGTCCAGGAAGTGCACAAAACCCCAAACAAAAGGAATCCAAAGAGGACCACAGCAAGACACATCATAATTAAAATGCCAAGACCAAAAGACAAAGAGAGAATATTAAAAGCAGCAAGAGAAAAACAGTTACCTACCTACAAGGGAGCAACCATATGACTGTCAGTGGATTTCTCAACAAAAACTATGCAGGCTAGACGGAGTGGCAAGAAATATTCAAAGTGATGAGTAGCAAGAACCTACAAACCAAGATTACTCTACCCAGCAAAGCTATCATTCAGAATTAAAGGTCAGATAAACTAAACTGCTTCACAGATAAGGAAAAGCTAAAGGAGTTCAAAACCACCTAACCAGTACTATATGAAATGTTGAAAGGTATTCTTTAAGAAGAGGAGGAAGAAGAAAAAGATACAGATAAAAACTATGAACAACAAATACATATATATCAACAATCTAAAAACCAAGTGAATAAAAAAATCTGATGAACAGAATAAATTGGTGATATATAGAATCAGGGGCATAGAAAGGGAGTGGTCAGACAATTTTTGGGCGGAAAGGGGTGTGGTGGGTGCGGGAAGAGACTGGACAAAATTTGTACACCTATGGATGAGGACAGTGGGATGGGGTAAAGGCAGAGGGTGAGGTGGGAACTGGTGGAGGGGAGCTATGGGAGAGAAAAAGAGGAACAATTGTAATAATCTGAACACTAAAGATTTATTTTAAAAAATGTGTGGCTTGTAGTTAAAAAGATTCTTAGAAATTTATAGCATTAAAGGTTATATTTAAAAAGGTGAAGGGATTAAGAATTACTAATTGGGAGTTACTAAATAGTCATGGGATGTAGAGCATAAGAAATAATACTACTATCTAATAAAAGAGTAATATGCAAATTTGACGGCAACTTTGCCACACCCACAAGCCACACCCACCAGCCAATCAGGAGCAGATTATGCAAATAAACCCCAACCAAGATGGCTGCCACCACTGAGAGCAGGAGGAAGGCTTTGGTTTCCCTGGCAACAGTGGAAGCCAAGCTTTCCGCCTGCTGTTGCCTGCCTAGGCCTCCACTCAATGTTACAAAGTTTCAATTATAAAAGATACAGAAATAGAGGCAGCCACTGAGCTGGAGAGAACAGAGGCTTGAGTTTCCCTAGCAACAGAGGAAGCTAAGTGTCAGCCTGACATTGCCGGCCTAAGCCTCTACTCTAGGCTACAAAGTTTCAAACAGAAATGGCTGCTACCACGGAGCGAGCAGAAGGCTTGACTCCGCTCCAGGCTACAAAGTTTCAATTCTAGACACAGATTAATCCCCAGATATCAGAGCCTCCACTTGGGTTGCTGGGGGGCATGGCCGGCCTGCTAACCTCCACATTTCCCTCACCCAGGTTGCCCCTCACCCCAAGGGAACCCCCAACCTGATCTGGGACACTTCAGGGCAAACCAGCTGGTCCTCACCCATGCAACAGGCAGAGGAGGGAAGTTGGGGGGAAACAGGCTGGTAGGGGAGCAGTTACACATCAATTAGGCTGGCAGGGTAGTGGTTAGGGAGTGCTCAGGCTGGCAGGCAGAAGTGATTAGGGGCAATCAGGGAGGCAAGCAGGTGAACAGTTTGGAACTAGCAGTCCTGAATTGTGAGGAGGATGTCCGATTGCCCATTTCGGCTCGATCCTACCAGGACTGGGCCTAAATGGTCAATCAGACATCCCTTGAGGGATCCCAGATTGGAGAGGGTGCAGGCTGGGCTAAGGGACATCCCCCGTTCCCCATTACACGAATTTTGTGCACTAGGCCTCTAGCAAAAGCATAATATGCAAATTGACCATACAACCAATCAAGCCATGCCCATTAGCCAATCAGGATCAAATTATGCAAATAAAGCCCAGCTAAGATGGCTGCGGCCACTGAGAGCAGGAGAGAGGCTTGAGGTTCCCTGGCAATGGAGGAAGCCAAGGGTTCTGCCTGGCGTTGCTGGCCTGGGCCTCCACTTAATCCTACAAAGTTTCAAATAGAGAAGATATATCTCAACAGAAATAGTGGCAGCCACGAAGCTGAAGAGAGCAGAGGCTAAGGTTGCCTGAGCGATGGAGGAAGACAAGCTTCTACACCTGTGGCCGACCTAGGCCTCCACTCTGGGCTACGTTTCAATTATAGAAGGAAAATGTCCCAACAGAAATGGTTGCCACCACTGAGCGAGCAGAAGGCTTGGCTCCACTCCAGGCTACAAAGTTTCAATCGTAGAACATAAATTAATCCCAGAACCCAGGGCATCTGTTTGGGTCGCTGGGGGTCATGGCCAACCTGCAAATCACCACAGGCCTGTCACCCAGGCTGTCCCATGCCCCAAGGGAACCCCAACCCTGATCTGGGACACCCTTCAAGGCAAACAGCTGGCCTCCACCCATGTACCAGGTCTCTATCCTATCTAATAAAAAAGTAATATGCAGATTGACCATCACTCCAACACACAAGATGGCTGCCCCTATGTGGTCAAAGACCCTGCCCCCATGTGGACACAAGATGGCCACAACAAGATGGTCAGCAGGAGAGGGTAGTTGGGAGGGACCATGCCTGTAAGGGAGGGCATTTTGAGGTGATCAGCGTGCAGGGGAGGGCAATTAGGGGTGACCAGGCCAGCAGAGGAGGGAAATTGGGGGCAAATAGGCTGGCAGGGGAGCAGTTAGACATCAATCAGGCTGGCAGAGGAGTGGTTAGGGGTTGATCAGGCTGGCAGGCAGAAGCAGTTAGGGGCAATCAGAAAGGCAGACAGGCAAGCAGTTGGGGGCCAGCAGTTCTGGATTGTGAGAACGATGTCCAACTCCCCTCAAGGGGTCCCAGACTGGAGAGGATACAGGCTGGGCTGAGGGACAAACCCCACAACCCCATGCATGAATTTCGTGCACTGGGCCTCTAGTATTGTAATAATTGTGTCTGCTGCCAGATGGGTACTGACTGGAATTATCATTTTGTAAGTTATATAAATGTCTAAGCACTATGCTGTGCATGTGAAATTAATATAATATTGAATGTCAACTGTAATTGAAAAATAAAAATAGGTATAAAAATGAATTAAACAAAATAGTAAAGGCAAAAATATTATTAAAAATCTCTTAAATATTAACAGAGAAAAAAAAGAAAATATAATACAAAGTAAACAAAAGAAAGGAAATAATATAAACAAAGAACTCTATAAACTGGAGTAGGAAAAAAATGCAGAAAGTTAATGAAATCAAAAGCAGAGTTTTTTTTTGATGTGTGTGTTTTTGCAAAAAATTTAATCACTTTGATATACTATCAGCCAGACAGATGAGGGAAAACAACCGGAGACAGAACATCTCTAGTCAGTTTAGCTCAGTTCATAGAGTGTTGTCCTATGGACAGAAGGTTCCTGAGATTGATTCTACTCAAGGGCACGTACCTCAGTTGCAAGCCTCTCCTTGGCCTGGGCCCTAGTCAGGGCACACACTGGAGACAACCAATCAATGGGTTTTTCTCACATTGATGTTTCTTTCTGTCTTTCCCAATCAATGGAAAAATATCCTCGGGTGAGGATAAAAAAAAAAAAAAAGATAGAGAAAACACATGAGCTATAAGTATTGGGCATGTAAATAGGGTATTAACTTCATATCCTAACGATGTTAAAGGACAATACGAGAATATTAGGAACAATAGTATGTGATTACATTTTAAAAGTTGGTAGAATTGGAAAGATGTGAGACACAAACTACCAAAGCTCAGTCAAAAAGACAGATAACCTGATCTCTATTTTGTAAAACCTATCCATAAGAAAATGTCACTCCCAATGGGTTTGCTGATAAATCCTATCAAACTCTTCCAGTAAAAGAGAAAGTAAGAGGATACTTGCCAACTCATGCTTTACCATCAGCATTAATACACTTCCCAGAGGGAAGGCTGGGGTGAGTGGGAACTTATATGCATATTAGTGTCTTGGTGCATGAATCTATGCACAATGAAAGAAATTAATTAGAAGAAATATTCTAATATTGCTATTCACCCTTTTCTATAATACCAAAAATTTATATGCATAGTAGTGTCTTGGTGCACGGATCTGTGCAGATTGAAAGTAAATTAATTAGAAGAAATATTTTAATATTGCTATTCACACTTTTTCTATAATAGAATTGTCAAGCAATTTCATGATCAAAACACATGCATGCAATTGGCACCAGTGAGAGCTTCATATATAACACACATGTGGAAACTTGGCTTCCTCCATTGCCGGGGAAACCCAAGCCTCCTTCCTGCTCTTAGTGACTGCAGCCATCTTGTTTGGGGTTTATTTGCTCCTGATTGGCTGGTGGGCATGGTTTGATCGGAGGTACAGTTAATTTGCATATAACTCTTTTATCACATAAGATATACACACACACTAGAGGCCTCGTTCACGAAATTCGTGCTGGGTGGGGGTTTCCCTCAGCCCAGCCTGCACCCTCTCTAATCTGGGATCCCTCAAGGGTAGTTGGACATCCCTCTCACAATCCAGGACCGCTGGCCCCCAAATGCTCGCCTACCTTTCTGATTGCCCCTAACTGCTTCTGTCTGCCAGCCTGATCACCCCCTAACCACTCCCCTGCCAGCCTGATGACTACCTGCTCCCCTGCTAGCCCGTTTGGCCCTAACTGCCCTCCCCTGCAGGCCTGGTCACCCCTAACTGCCCTCCCCTGCAGGCTTGGGTCCCCCTCCCACAAAAAAAAAGTCCTACCCTGAAGGCCCAGTCACCCCCATCTTCCCTCCTCTACCGGCCTGATCACCCACAACGGCCCTCCCCTGCTGGCCATCTTGTGGAGGCCATCTTGTGTCCACATAGGGGCAGGCCTGTTGTATGGGTGGGGGCCAGCTGGTTTGCCCAGAAGGGTGTCCCAGATCAGGGTGAGTGTTCCCTTGGGGTGTGAGGTGGCCTGGGTGAGGGGCCTGTGGTGGTTTGCAAGCTGGCCACGTCCCCCAGTGACCCAAGCTGAGGCCCTGGTATCTGGGATTTATTTATTTTCTATAATTGAAACTTTGTAGCCTTAAGTGAAGGCCAAGGCAGGCCAGGGCTGCAGAAGCTTGGCTTCTTCTATCACTGTGGACAACCCTAGCCTCCTGCTCTCTCAGTCTCTGTGGTGGCCATCATTTTTGTTGGGATTTATTTATCTTCTATAATTGAAACTTTGTATCCTGGAATGGAGGCCTGGGCCGGCCAAGGTGTACAAATAGCTTGGCTTGCTCCATCGTGGGGAAACTCAAGCCTCCCTCCTGCTCTCTCTGTGGCCCCAGCCATTGCATTTGGGTTAATTTGCATACTCTCTCCTGACTGGCTGGTGGGTGTGACTTGTGGGTATAATGGAGTGATAGTTAATTTGCATATTATTCTTTTATTACATAACATAGATATGCATAATCCATGGACACAGATAATAGGGTAGAGAAGGCCAGTCAATGGGGAAAAAAAGGGCATATATGTAATACTTTCAACAAAGATTTAAAAAAAAACTACATAAAAAGGCAACTACAAATGAATATATTTAATGAACGCAAATGCAAGCATTGTTAATAAAATTTAACAAACTGAAACGAAGTTATTTCAAATACATATATATATATATATATATATATATATATATATATAAACACACACACACACACACACACACATACATACCAGAGGCCTGGTGCATGGGGGGGGTAAGGGGAGGGGGTGTCCCTCAGCCTAACCTGTACCCTCTCCAATCTGGGATACCTCTCACAATCCAGGACTATTGGCTCCCAAATGCTTGCCTGCCTGCCTTTCTGGTTGCCCCTAACCACTTCTGCCTGCCAGCCTGATCACCCCCTAACCACTACCCTGCCAGCCTAATTGATGTCTAACTGCTCCCCTGCCAGCCTATTTGGGATTTATTTATCTTCTATAATTGAAACTTTGTATCCTTAAGCAGAGGCTGGCACTGGCCAGGGTATGAGGAATGCTTGGCTTCCTCCATCACTGGGGAACCCAAGGCTCCCTCCTGCTCTCTCCGTGGCTGCAGCCATCTTGGGTGGGGTTAATTTGCATGCTCACTCCTGATTGGCTAGTGGCCATGCTTGTGGATGTAGTGGAGTGGTGGTTAATTTGCATATTACTCTTTTATTAGATAATATATAGTGTGTATCTATATACATATGTGTGTGTGTGTGTGTGTGTGTGTGTGTATGTATTTAGACACACACAGACACAGACACACACACTAGAGGCCCGGAGCATGAACTTTGTGAATGTGGGTATGTGTCCTTCAGCCCAGCCTGCACCCTCTCCAATATGGGACCCCTCGAGGGATGTCCGACCACCTAATAGGATCGGGTCTAAACGGGCAGTCAGACATCCCTCTCACACAATCCAGTACTGCTAGCTCCCAACTGCTCTACTGCCTGCCTCCCTGATTGCTCCTAACCGCTTCTGCTGGCCAGCCTGATCACCCCAGAACCACTCCCCTGCCAGCCTGACTGATGCCTAACCACTCCCCTGACAGCCTGTTTTCCCCTAATTGCCCTACCCTGCAGGCCTGGTCCCCCTCAACTGTTCTCCCTTGCAGG
Organism: Antrozous pallidus; assembly: GCA_027563665.1. Taxonomy (NCBI): domain Eukaryota; kingdom Metazoa; phylum Chordata; class Mammalia; order Chiroptera; family Vespertilionidae; genus Antrozous; species Antrozous pallidus. Next base: position 92,800,378 of record CM050514.1, read on the forward strand.
TCTGGGACTCCCCCAAATGCCCTTCCCTGCAGGCCTGGTCACTGTCAATTTCCCTCTTCTGCCAGCCTGGTCCCCCCAAACTCCCCTCCCCTGCTAGTTTGATCGCCCACAACTTTCCTCCCTGAAGGACTGGTCTCTCCCAACTGCCCTCCCCTGCTGGCCATTTTGTGTCCACATGAGGCACCACCTTGTGTGTTGGAGTGATGGTCAATCTGCATATTACTATTTTATTAGATAGGATAGAGGTGGGGGCCAGCTGCTTTGCCCTGAAGGATGTCCTGGATCAGGGTAGGGGCTCCCTTGGGGCATAGGGCAGCCTGAGCCAGGGGCCTGTGGTGGTTTGCAGGCCAACCAACACCCCCCCTCCCCGATGACCCAAGTGAATGCCCCCGATATCTGGGATTTATCTTCTATAATTAAAATTTTGTAGTCTTGAGCGGAGACAAACCTCCTGTTAGCTCTGTGGCCACAGCCATTTTTGTTAAGATTTACTTTTCTTCTATAATTGAAACTTTGTAGCCTTGAGTGGAGGCCTGGGGTCACTATGGTGTGTGGAAAGCCTGGCTTCCTGCATTGCCGGGAAAACCCAAGTCTCCTGCTCGTTCTGTGGCCGCATCTTGGTGGGTTTAATTTGCATACATGCTCCAGATTGGCTGGTCAGCTGGGCTTGTGGGTGCAGTAATGGTTAATTTGCACATTACGCTTTTATTAGATAGGATATATATACACATACCTCATTACCAGTGACATTTATCCCAGAAGCAAAAAAGCTTGATTCAACTTAGGAAAATCCAAGTAATCCACTACATTAACATACTAAAGAGAAACTACGTGATAATCATCTCAATAGATGCAAAAATAAAAATAAGAAATTTGACAAAATTTATTCCTGATAAAAAGTTACATCAAAATAGATAAAAAGGAATTTCATCTGAGAAAAGAAGTCTACAAAAATCCAATTTTAATATCATACTTTATGGAGAAAGACTGAATAGTTCCTTCTAAGATCAATAAATATGAGGATGACTACTATAATCCCTTCTATTTAACATTAAGAGTTTTAGCCAGTGTAATAAGGTTTATCTAAAAAAAAATAAGGCATCAAAATTGGAAAGGAAGATGAAAAGTTTAATTTATTCATAGGTGGTGACATGGTTGTCTGTGCAGAAATCTAATAGAACACACATAAGGGTTACTACATTAAGGGACTTTAGAAATATTAGAGGATTACAGATCACTATTCAAAATATGCATGTATTTCTTTCTGTATAACAGTAACAAAAAATCAGAAATTGAATTTGTTTTTAAAATATCTAACATAAAAAATATGAAATAATTAGGGATAAACCTGATAAGAGAAGTGTAGAGCATGTCTAATTACAAGTACAAACACTGCTGAGAAAATTGAAAGATATAAATAAATGAAGAGACACAACATGTTCATGGATTGTAAAACTCAATAGTATTAAGATGTCAAATCTGCCCAAATTAGTTTATCTATTCAATATAATCCCAATCAAAACGTAACTTTTATGTAGAAATTTACAATTTTATTTAAAAGTTCATTTGGAAACACAAACCACCTGAAATAACCAAAACAATTTTGAAAACAGAAGTACAAAGTTGAAGGGTTAACATCCTATATAATGAAGAGGTAATATGAAAATTGACCATCACTCCAACAAACAAGATGGCCGCCCCATCTGGTCAAAGATGGCCACCTGCATGTGGACACATGAAGGCCACCACAAGAGGCTGGCAGGGGAGGGCAACTGTGAGCAATCAAGCCAGCATGGGTGTGCAGTTGGGAGGTACCAGGCCTGCAAGGAAGGACAGTAGGGGTAATCAGGCCTACGGGGGGAGGACAGTTGGGGGGACAAGGCCCGCAGGAGAGGGCAGTTGTGGGCGACCAGGCCTGCAGGGGAGGGCAGTTGGGGGGAACCAGGCCTACAGGGTAGGCAGTTGTGGGGGACCAGGCTGCAAAGGAGGACAGTTGGAAGAGACCAGACCTGAAGGGGAGCACAGTTAGGGGTGACCAGGCCTGCAGGGGAGGGCAGTTAGGAATGATCCAGCTGGCAGGAGAAGGCGGTTAGGGGTAATCGGGCCAGCAAGGGAGGGTAGTTAGGGGTGACCATGCCAGAGGAGAGAGCAGTAGAGGCAATCGGGGCAGCAAGTGAGGGCAGTTAGGTGTGACCCGGCTGGCAGGAGAGGGCTGTTAAGGGCAATCGAGCAGCGAGAGAAGGCAGTTAGGGGCGACCAGACCTGCAGGGGAGGACAGTTGGGGGCAACCAGGCCTTCAGGGGAGGGCCGTAGGGGCACTGGGTTAGCAAGGGAGGGCATTTAGGGGTGACCAGGTCAGTAGGAGATGGCAGTTAGGGGTGGCCAGGCCTGCAGAGGAGGGCAGTTAGGGGCGACCAGGCCTGCAGGAAAGGGCAGTTAGGAGTGACCAGGCTATCAGGGGAGGGCAGTTAGGAGCAATCAGGCTGGCAGGGGTGCAGTTATGTATTGATCAGGCTGGCAGGGGAGTGGTTAGAGGGTGAATAGGCTGACAGACAGAAGCAGTTAGGGATAATCAGGACGGCAGCCAGGCGAGCAGTTGGGAGCCACCCATCCTGGATTGTGAGAGGGGTGTCCACTGGGATCGGGCCTAAACATGCAGTTGGACATCCCTCTAGTGGTCCCAGAATGGAGAGGGTGCAGGCTGGGCTGAGGGATACACACCCCTGTGCAAAAATTTCATGTACTGGGCCTCTAGTTATACATAACTTTAAAAATTACTATAAAGATTCACTAATAAAAACTGTAATATTGGCTTATTAGTCACAGATCAATGGAATAGCATAGAGGCCGCAGTTAGGCCCACATATATTAGGACAATTAATTTTCTACAAAGATGATAAAGTATTTGAACAGGGAATGATGTCACAAACAAATGATGTTGGAACAACTAAATTTCCATATGCAAGAGTGAATCTCTACTCTACCTGACAACATAGTTATTTAATTCAATGTAGTTCACAGTTCTAAACGTAAGAACTAAAACTTTAATACTTACAGGGGAAAATATAAGAGAAAGTATTAGTGACTTTGGATTAAGTAAAGATTTCTTAGGACACTAATAGTACTAATAACAGAAAAATAATAAATTATACTTGATTAAAAAAAATCTGCTTTTCAAGAAATAGTATTAAGAAAATATAAGACCATGTCAAGAAATATGGAGAATATTTGCAAACATATATTTAATAAAGTACTTTTGTCCAAAATATATAAAGAATTCTTACAACTAAATAATTAGAAAGCAACTTTAAAAAATGGATAAAATATTTTAGTAGACATTTTTGCAAAGACGTTATGTAAAGACAGACATATGAAAGATGCTGAACATCATTAGCGATTAGGAAAATCCAATTTAAAATGACAATCTGCTACACATCGCTAGAATGGCTACAGGGGAAAAGACTGTTAACTTCAACTCTTGGCCAGGATGTGAAACAGCTTTACTTGCATAGATAGCTGGTGGGAACAGAAAACATTACAGCCATTTCATAGAACTGTTGAGCGTTTTTATACAGTTAAATATACATTTAATCTATGACCCAGTGATCTCACTTCTAGGAATATACCCAAGAGAAATGAAAACATATGTTCACACAAAGATTTTAATTGCATGTTTATAGCAACTTTATTCAAAATAGCCAAAATCTAGAAATAACCCAAATGCCCAGTGGCTGGTAAATAGATAAACAAATTGTGGAACATCCACACAATAGAAAAACATTCATCAATAAAAATGAATTAATCCTGATACATGCAACAAAATTGATCAATCTCAAAAGTTATGAGTGAAAGAATCCATATTAAATAAGAAATTCATATTCTATGATTCCATTTATATAAAGTTCTAGAAAATGTAAACTAATCTACAGTGACAGATCAGTGTTTGCCTGACTGAGGAGGAGGAAGACAGGGAGGGATGAATAGGAGGGATTACAAAGGGAATAAGGAAACTTTTAGGAATGAAGGGTATGGTCATTATCTAGATTGTAGTTATTAGGTTATGTCAAAATATATCAAACTGTATTCTTTGAATATGTGCAGTCTATTGCATGTCAATTATACTTTATGATGTATATTAAAATATGTTAAGCAAAATATATTTAAAAACATAACAAAATAGTTAAAGATAGTCAATCTATTTTTAAAAATACATTCATTATCACAGACACAATGATACTTAAAATATCAAATAAGTTCAAATATCAAGTAAGACACCTATGAGTTAACATTATTTTCTTGTAACCCTCTCTTGTTTTTGAAGACTACATTATCTTTGTTATTAGCTGAGAAGAATTTGGCTCTGTTTTGAACAATATTTCTTCCTAGGCATTCAAACTTTTACAAATTGAAGAATACTGATTTTATAATAGCAGAATACACAGAATCCTGGTAAGTCAGCAGAATGACACAATGAACAAAGTGACACAATGAACAAAGGCAAGCAGAAATTGCAGAAAGGTGCTCAGTGCCATTTATTAGTAAAGCAAGTATCTTACCACCTACCATGTTTTTTTTCCTAGTTAGCTAATTACTCCAACAATTTCTAAATTTGTTTGAAAAGTTAAAATGAAATTTAATGTTCTACTTACCAGCTGTTTTTCTTGTCTCTCTAAAGCTGCTCGATCTCTGCTAATAGCTCTCTGTGTCCCTCGTAACTCTCGATTCTGTTCCTTTATCACATCTGTGAGAACCACACACACACAAAAAAGAAACACTAAATGTATGCGCTGTAAAATTTTCTTTAATATCATTTAAAAAAACTGGTCTGAGAGATCTCAGTGAAAAATATACATTGATTTACTTGATGTTAATTTTTTTCTTTCAATCTAGTACACTAAAAAAATCAGACAAATATTTAAACTTGATTTATAAATATTGATTATATACAGAATTATAAAAATGAGCGCAATGTGCTCTCGTCTGAGGTTTAGCCAAAGGTACGTAAATCACAGTAAAATATTCCCATAGAGAACTAATTAGTATACATTGTTTTATATGGCACATGTATATGTCACACATACATTCTTTTCATCTTTCCTTACTCCAGTATTATATGCAATTCCAGAAAAAAAATAAGGTTATGTTTACTACAGCTTTTTTCTGCATTAAGTCACCATAACAGAGTGAAGCAGCAGATGTTCCAATGAATCCCATCTCTGCCACTTGATCATTATTTGTTGGCAAAGTTAGTTAACATTCTAAATCTCAGGTTTCTGACAAAAGAGTAAATAACATACAAAATGTCCTGAAATTTACCTTACTAGTATCTCATCTGGATCCATCAGTCTTACCATTTGAAGAATTAAAGTATTTATCTAGGCCTGATGGAAGATAATTAGGGTTAATTATTACTAGAGGCCCGGTGCACAGTCCAGGCCTAGGCCAGGTCCCCTGAGTGATGTCCCACATCCCAAGGGGTCCTTAGCACTGCCATGGAGGTGGAAGAGGCTCCTGCCACCACAGTTGCACTTGCCAGCTGTGAGCCCACTGGCAAGCCTGGTTCTAGTTCAGTGATGCTCCCCCTGTGGGAGAACACTGACCACCAGGGAGCGGCTCCTGCATTGAGCATCTGCCCCCTGGGGGTCAGTGCATGTCATAGTGACCAACTGTTCCACAGTTTGGTTGATTTGCATATTAGCCTTTATTATATAGGACAGTGATTACTTCAAAGGATCAGAGATTTGGATGGTAATTCTTACCAAAACTGATCTATCATTATCAGGAATCTTTTAACTGTCTTACATATATCGTACAATATAATGTTCATAATAATGTGAGGGAGTTGATTTTCTATTATTTTGTATATAAGGAAGCTGAGTGTTAGGAAGTTTAAAAAAACTTGCTTAAGGTCACAGGGAATAATCAGTAATGCCAGATTTGGACCTAAGTGTTCTGTCTCCAGAACCAATGATCTCACTTCACTAGAGAAAAATTTTTATTGAAGAGATAGATTTTAAAATAACAAAGAAAGAATAGTTTTATCAGCAAACAGTGATGGGAAACTGGATGAAAAAGAATGAAATTTTACTCCTGCAACACACCCCATATAGAAATTAACTAAAAAAAAGAAGAAGAAGAAGAAAGATTAATGATCTAAATTTAAGAGTTAAAATCATAGGACTCTTAGACAAATACACAGGATCTGGTGTTTGGTAATGGGTTCTTAAATATGAAAGACACTAAAAGCTTAAGCAACAAAAGAAAAAACATATAAATGGGACTTTATGAAATTTAAAACTTGCATATATCAGGGAACATTATCAACTACAAAAACCATCTACAGAATGGGACAAAATATATGCATCTTATATATATGACTAGAGGCCTGGTGCACAAAATTCATGCGGGGGGTGGGGGGATGTGCCTTAGCCCAGCCTGCAACCTCTCCAATCTGGGACCCGAGGGATGGCTGACTGCCCATTTAGGCCTGATCCTACGGGGATGTTTGACATCCTTCTCACAATCCAGGACTGCTGGCTCCAAACTGCTCACTTGCCTGCCTCCCTGATTGCCCCTAATCACTTCTACCTGCCAGCCTAATCACCTGCTAACCACTACCCTGTCATCCTAAGTGATGTCTAACTGCTCCCCTGCCAGCCCATTTGCCCCCAACTTCCCTCCTCTGCCAGCCTGGTCACCCAAGTCTGCCCTCCCCTGCAGGCTTGATCACCCCCAACCACCCTCCTTTGCAGGCCTGGTCCCTCCCAACAGCCCTCCCCTGCTGGCCATCTTGTGATAGCCCTCTTGTGTCCACATGGGGGCAGGATCTTTGACCACATGGGGGCAGCCCTCTTGTGTGTTGGAGTGATGGTCAATCTGCAAATTACTCTTTTATTAGATAGGATAGAGGCCTGGTGCATGGGTGGGGGCCAGCTGGTTTGCCCTGAAAAGTATTCCAGATCAGGTGGGGGTTCCCTTGGAGTGAGGGCGGCCTGGGCGAGGGGCCTGTGGAGGTTTGCAGGCCGGCCACACCCACCAGTGACCCAAGCGGAGGCCCTGGGATCTGGGATTATGAGATTAGTCTATGTCTACAATTGAAACATTGTAGCCTGGAATGGAGCCAAGCCTTCTGCTTGCTTGGTGGCGGCAGCCATTTCTGTTTGAAACAATGTAGCCTAGAGTGGAGGCCTAGACCAGCAATGGCAGGTGGAAAGCTTGGCTTCCTCCATTGCCAGGGAAACCCAAGCCTCTGTTCTCTCCAGCTCAGTGGCTGCTGCCATTTCTGTATCTTTTATAATTGAAACTGTAACAATGAGTGGAGGCTTAGGCAGCAGGCAGAAACCTTAGCTTCCTCTGTTGCCGGCGTAACCCAAGCCTTCCTCCTGCTCTCAGTGGTCGCAGCCATTTTGGTTGGGGTTTATTTGCATAATCTGCTTCTGATTGGCTGGTGGGCATGGCTTGTGGGCGTGGCAAAGGTACAGTCAAATTTGCATAATACCTTTTTATTAGATAGGATAAGAATCTATTTTCCAGAATATATAAAGAACTCTTACAACACAAAAACAAAGACAAATAACCCCCATAAAACTGGGTAAAGGATTTAAACAGACATCTCTCTGAAAATATACAAAAGGCCAATAAACACATGAAAAAGATAGTCAATACGCTATTAGGAAAATGAGATACCAGTTCACATCCACCATCCTACCTAATAAAAGAGTAATATGCAAATTGACTGTACCTTTGCTACACCACAAACCATGTCCACCAGCCAATCAGGAGTGATATGCAAATTAACACCCAACCAAGATGGCTGCTGTCCAAGGCCAGTAAAAGGCAAGGCTGTTTTTGGCCTTGGGCAGACCAGGGCAGGGGTGGAGCCAGCCAGCGATCGGCCCCTATTCCAGGGCAATTGCTGGGTGCCCAAGGCCAGGGTTGGGGCGAAGCCAGGAGCCAGCGATCAGGCCTGATAGCAGGGCCAGGGCTGGGGTGGAACCAGGAACCAGCAATCGGGCCTGATAGCAGAGCCAGGGCTGGGACAGAGCCAGGAGCCAGCGATCAGGCCCAATAGCAGGGCTGGGGCTGGGGTGGAACCAGGAGCCAGCGATCAGGTCCGATCACAGGGCAATTGCTGGGTGCTCAAGGCCTAAAGTAGGGGGTGAGCTATCAACAGGACATTCCCTGAGGGCTCCCAGTATGTGAGAAGGGGCACGTTGGGCTGAGGGACCACCCACCCCCAGTGCACAAATTTCGTGCACCAGGCCCCTAGTAATGGTTATAATCAAAAACAAAAAGGGAAAGCAGCAAGTATTGGTGAGGAGATAGATTGGTACCCTTGTACATTGCTTGTAGGAATGTAAATTATTTCAGCTCCTGTGGATAACAGTTTGGTGGTTCCTCAAAAAGTTAAAAAAACATAAAATTACCATACGACCCAACAATTCCACTCATAGGTATTTACTCGAAGAATTCAAACAGGTATTTAAACAAATACTTCTATACAAATGTTCATAGCAATACTAGTCACAATAGCCAAAAGGTGGAAACAACCGCAAATACTTCTATACAAATGTTCATAGCAATACTAGTCACAATAGCCAAAAGGTGGAAACAACCGTACAAATGTTCATAGCAATACTAGTCACAATAGCCAAAAGGTGGAAACAACCGTATATAAAGAAATTGTGATATCTACAAAAATAAAAGCCTAGGTGGTCCTCGTGCCCTCGCGCACAATGTTGTCACAAGATGGCCACCACAAGATGGCCGCATGCACAGTGGAGTGATGCCCAACAGCTGCTCTGTGCAGAATGAAGGAGGCTGGTCCTGGTGTCCCTGTCACCTCATGAGGAGGCGGCGGGTCCCGGCAGAGGAGGCGAGTAGTGGCATGGGCAGGCAGTTGTGGGCGATTGGGATGGTAGGAGAGGGCAGTTGGGGGCAATCAGGCCAGCAGGGGAGGGCAGTTGGGGGTGATTGGACCGGCAGGGGAGGGCAGTTAGGGGCAACTGGGTTGGCAAGGGAGCAGTTAGGTGTCAATCACGTGGCATGGAAGCAATTAGGGGGCAATCATGGAAGCAATTAGGCAGGCAGGTGAGTGGTTAGGAGCCAGCAGTCCTGGATTGTGAGAGAGGGATGTCCAACTGCTGGTTTAGGCCCAATCCTGCAGGAGATCCATATGTATAATATATACATATGTATAATGGAATATTATCTATATACTAGAGGCCCGGTGCACAAAATTCATGCACTGGGGGGAAAGGGGACTCAGTCCAGCCTGTGCCTTCTCGTGGTCTGGGAGCCCTCGCTCCTTACTGCCTGCCTCCCCACTGCTCCTTACCACTTGGCTCGCTGTTCCTTAGTGCTGCCACAGAAGTGGGAGAGCCTCCCACCATGCCACTGCGCTTGCCAGTTGTGAGCCCGGCTTGTGGCTGAGCGGCACTCCACTTGCGGGAGCACACTGACCAGCAGGGGGCAGCTCTTGCATTTGAGTTCCACACCCTGTATGACAGAAACTTTTCAGAGTGCCCTCTCACACTCCGGGACCCATTTGGGGGATGTCAGAGTGTCCATTTCGGCCTGATCACCCTAGGCCAGGCCAAGGGACTCCACCTGCTGGAAGGACCCTGCTCACTTTGCAGAAGCCAGGAAGGGATCGCAGGAGGTTAGCTCCAGGTTGTCTGGCCTGTTTCTCCCAGTCCTGGCCCAACTGCCACCTTCTAATTAATTTTCTTTCAATGTACATGAATCCATGCACTGGGTCACTAGTTTAGTTATAAAAAGAAACAAATTACTGATAGTTCCATAACATAGATAAACCTCAAAAATGTTATCCTAAGTGAAAGAAGCCAGATATAAATGGTCACATTTTATGATTAGACCTATATGGACTATCTAGAATAGAGAAATTCATAAATATAGAAAAACAGATTGGTATTTACCAGGGTTGGGGAGAGTGGGAATGATGAGTCACTGCTTAATGGGTGCAGGGCTTCATTCTAAAGTGATGAAAATATTTTGGAACTAGAGGTAATGATCATACACCACTGTGAATGTATTAAATGCCATTTACCTGTTCACTTTAAAATGGTTAACATTAGGTGAATTTCACCTCAACTAATAGAGCAACAAAGCAAGCAACCACTATCTTTTGTAATGATGGAGCATCACAACTTATGTTCTACACATTTCTGTGTAGAGTGTAACTTATCTCAGAATAAAAATAATACTGAGTAATAGACAGTATAGCAAGTGCTTCACAATAATTGCGAGGCTTTAGGCCTTGGGCACCCAGCCATCACTCTGCTCAGCTCAGCCCCGGCTGCCTGTGACCACCTGGCCCCAGGGGCTCGGCACTCACCACCACTTCTGCTCACAGCGCCTGGGGGCCGGGCGCTCCCTGCCACTGCCATTTCATCTCCACCCCCGGGGCCTGGCGCTCACATCACTTGGCCCCGCTCCCGCTCCTGATTGGCTGGTAGCATAGCCAATCAGGAGCAAAGGTATGGTCAAATTTGTATGTTTCTCTTTTATTATATAGGAAAGAGGATACTGTAAGTCTTTAAGGGAAGACTATATTATAGATTATTTTCCAAATTTATTAAACCAAGGATTCCTTTTAGGAAATCTCTATTAACATTTCCTAGATATTAATGTTCCACAGAGCATTAGTTGAAATTTTATTCTAAAACAATATAATTTATTAGTTTGCTGGTGCTGTCATTAAAAACCCCACAGTCTAGGTGGCTTAAACAACAGAAATTTATTTTATCAGTTCTGGAGGCTGGAAGGCCAAGATCAAGGTGTTGGCAGATATGCTTTATATCGAGGCCTCTCTTTTTGGCTTGTATTTAACTGACTCCTTGCTGTATCCTCATATGGCCTTTTCTCTGTGTGCCCATCCCTGGTATCTCTGTCTCTCATAAGGACACCCATTCTATTGGATTTCAGCATCATTACCTCGTGGAATCTCAATTACTTCTTTAAAAAGACCCTATCTCCAAATACAGTCACAAAGGGGTTAGGGGTCAACATTTGAACTTTGGGGGGACACAATTCAGTCTACAACACATCTTTCTTCTGATATCTATATACTAAACAAAAGACCAAAGAAAGCTCTCATTTCTTTTTCTTTCAAAAAAACATAAGCCTTTTCATCCTTAATACTCAAACACTCACAGTTTTGTTTCTTACCTGTATGAAAACATTTATCATTTACCCTACTGTTTCAATTTAAAAAAATGCTCTAATTTTAAAACTGTAAAATTACAAATGAACTTTTGAAATACAACCCCTCTGTGTACTGAAAACCCCCAGTTTTTAGTATAAGACAAAGTATTGAGATAGTGATGATGGTCTAAAGCAGTGATCCCCAACCTTTCCTGGCCATGCCCCACCTGAGCATCTCTAAAATTCTGATGTCCCCCCATCATAACATATAATTCTCATCATTCAAAAAGTGAACTCCTCATAGGCCTAAAAGGCCATTAACTTAGTCTAACCAAGCTTCCAAAGAACATGGCATCCATGAAAGAGAAAAATAAAAGAGTGAAAGGACAGTGAAATACTGAGGAAGAAATCACTAAGAAATATCTTAAAAATAATAAGTGAAATGAAAAAATAGAAAAGTTTCAAAATATATAATAGAGAAATGAAATGCATACATATATCACAATATATATTTATATACTGTATATGAGGCCCCTAGAATCACAAGAAATGCAAAAAATTCACTGTTAATAACTCATTCTCAAATTGCCCCCCTTAAAAATCAAATTGCCCCCCTGTGGGGCATGTATCCCATGTTGGGAACCACTGGTCTAAGGTTACAAAAGTACTAAGCAATAAAATAATCCACCATATTAATAAGTTTAATAAGTTAAATTGTGGTCAGATAGTTGACACAGGTGCAAAGCAACTGCTGAAGCCTTGATTGCTCAGATCTAGAATTCTAATAATACATACTTTTTCATTACTACGATGTATAATGAATACAAACATACACACACACACACACACACACACACACACACACACACACACATTAGTATATATCTTTGTCCTGAGTTCCTGGAACAGAGCTTATATAATCCTGGGAATTTCCTGAGTGATAGATATGTCTTTTGACTCAGAAAGGGGGACCCTTAGACAGTGTTAGGATGGCTCTGGTTACAAGATCGAATACTTGATTAGAGGGTGGGAAATTTCAGCATAACCCCTCAGGAGAGGGGAGTGGCCTTGAACAAAGAGACTGGTACAGATTCTGGATTGGCAAACAAATGGACAGGCTGGGAAGGTGGCATGCCCAGAGAGTGTATGAAAGCACTTTCTCCTACCCCCTCAATACCTTCCTTCCATTTGACCAATTATTCTTGTGTTGTATCCTTATAACAAACCAGTAATAGTAAGTAAAGCACTTTCCTGAGTTCTGAGGGTTTTTCTAATCATTCTCAAATGTGAGGAGGGAGTTGTGGTGACACCTGAATTTATGACAAATTGGTCAGAAGTAATGGTAGCAACCTGGGACTTGTTCCTGAAATATTAAGTGAGGACAATCTTGTGGGACTGAGCCCTTAACCTGTAGAGTCTATGCTAACTCCAGATAGATAATGTTAACAATTTAACTGAATTGTTGGATACACCCAGTTAGTGTCAAAGAATCAGAGTAAAGATTATAGATATCTTTGTTGAAAAACCAAGTTATTATGAAGTGGGCAAAGAGAGGTAGAAATGGGGGACATCTGTAATAGTGTCAACAATAAAAACAAAACAGTTTCTTGACATGAAATTTTAATCAAATAGTTTTTAATTTAATAGACAGATCTATTTTAATCAAATAGTTTTACTTCCCCTTTCTTAATTTTATGTAAATATGTGTACCATAACTGTCACTGTATATTAGAGAAGGAAAATAAAGAAAATTAACTACTGCAAATTCCACAGCCTATTGTTAATAGACCTATTAATATTTAAACAGTTCTAAGCTATAAACTGGAAGCATATAATGTTATACACTAAAACACAGTCATACTATTTTAAAACACATTATGGTAAGTAGATAAAGGTAGTAAAATATTTTTCATATGAAATGATAGGTATATCCTATAAAACAAACAAATTGCTCTTTAATTTTTAAAAATAATCTCTATACTAATCCCACATTTAAAGATTCTGTCTTCTAGATAATTCAGAAGCAATAACATGAGGAAAGGTTCTAAGGCACTTTCAGTGCTTTTAAGGCCAAGTTTTTTTCCATTATATTTATTTCTTAGTAGGTCTGATTTCTTTACCAAATTACAAGCTCTTTAAGGGAAGGGAATGCATGTATTTTATTTACTTATCCATTTATATATCCACTTTACTTCATACCACCTATTATCCCATATGTTAATTAACAGTGACCTAAATGAGTATAAATATATATAGTGAAATGTAAAATAATTAAACATATTTCCTTTAAAATGTATAATAAAATATATTGGTTATCAAGGAAGAAAGTTGGTATAATAGTAAAATCTGAACTATGATAGATATTGTTCTACAACAGAAAAAATGGAGCATTGAAATAATCAATTCTTTCCCCTCTTTTCATTGAGTCCCAACAATGACAGTAACATATACAGGGAGGGTACTGGTGACATCTAGGAGCGTGGCCCCTGCCCATCCTGCTCCCCTGCTGATTCTTTGCTTCCCTCTCCAGGTAAAAGAGCATTTCCTGAATCCTTATACTCCAACACTTCATCTACCTTGTGGGCTGCTGTGAAGCACTTCACAGTAAGTGGTAATAGAAAACTTAAACTGAAAATGTCAGGACACCTATGGTGTGTTCTGTCACCATTTCATGAGGTAAAAGGAGTCTGGGCCTGTCCCTGCCACAACCCTCTCTACCCTATACTCAGAGCAACACTTAGAGAAAACCACGCAGGCCACTCCTGGCAACAAAAGCCTGTCTCAAGCGTTTAAGACTCTTAGTACTGAACCAGGTAACACATGCATGCACTAGAGCAGTGATCGGCAAACTGCGCCTCGTGAGACACTTTGTGGCTCAGAAGTGGGTTTTCGGCTCTTAAAAGAAATTTTAATCGTTGAACTGTTGTTTGGCTCTGTTGACTAATGAGTTTGCCAACCACTGCACTAAAGTAATAAGGTCTCAGACTTAAACTTTGGACGTAGGAAGACATACACATAGAAGGTCCTTCTGTTTTCTTTGACTCTAGGTCAGTAAGGTCTATCTGCTTTCAGAAAAGGAAAAAAGAAAGCTGAAAATTAAAAACAAATCTAAAAGGGCCTCCCGAGTGAGATCTGAGGCCAAGGCCCAACTTGTATTATGGCTGTCCTTTTACACCATGCTCATTTATATACAATTTGCTCATTTGAGGAGTAAAGAAAAAAAGTAATTATCAACTGTAAATGTGGACATTCATTAATCTGTGGGGAATACTGTTTTAAGTGCCTATCTTTTTTGGGGGGAGGAGGCTGACTCAAGCTTCTAGGGCAGTTCAGGATTACTGTCTCATGAGCACGAGGCACAACACGAAGATTGCACCACTCAGTGGGAAGTCAGCTTGGTCTATTAGACAACATCTACTCTACTATATACTGGGTTTTGGCCTTTTAGGTCATGATGGACTTTTTAATCTTATATGTCATATTTTCTGCTTTTAAATATATTCTTTAGGAAAAATTACTTTGATTTATGCAACTTTACTTCTATTAATTACCTTTAATCTAACCATCACATGCATTGATAGGAGCACAAAATATTCCCACATCCTGCTTTACCATTTCTGTTAATTGGTTTTTGGTACCCAGATCCCAAGAGGAGAGCGAACTCCCCCTTTTGATTGGTCTACAAGCTCTGCATCAGCTGGTACCACTGGGAAGAGTGGATATAGTGACACAGGTATAGTGGGATAATGGGAATTTGAGAAACCCTGATCATGACAGTAAACACAAGAGCCAGGTGTGTGAATTCAGCAAAAGCAAGCATAGAGGAGCTCACTGACGAACAATAAGATAGAAAGTAGTCCTGACTATGTGGGGATGTGCAATCTTCTTTTGTAGATGGGGGCTACAAAAATGGTACCAGCTCAAAGGGTAAGGGGTAAGAAAGGTCAGTACCTAGGAAATGCTGGCTCTAGTAACCAAATTTATTCAAAGCCAGAAGGAAAATAACAATGAGAGAGAGGGATGAGAAGGAATTAAAATTTCATATACAAAGTAAATTTGTTTCTCAGGCTTTGGAAATGGTATCTCAGAAATCAGGGAAAAATGGTATCAACTTAATGAACCAGTTTTGATACATGGTAAAGAAAAAATAAAAACAAAAAACAAACAAACAAACAAAAAACTATGGGAAACAGAAAGGACAGTGGAAGATCATGCCAATGGCTTTATTCTACATATGGTCCTGGGAGCCAAGGATTCACTTAAGAACTAGGATAAAGTTGGAAAACTCAGCAGAACTTGCTTGGAAAGAAGATGCACAACACTAAAGAGAAAACAGGAGACTCTAGCCCTAAGGTGCCATAAAAGGCATTAAAAAGGAATATGTTTGTTGTTGTAAACTCTCAAAATTCACTCGAGCCCTGAGGAATTGAAACAAATTTATTACTACTTTTAAAATATCAGTTTTTGGAGAGCTGAAGGAAAGTATTTAGATGGGCCAACTATGAGCAGATCTTTAGGTTACATTTGGTTCTTAAAGACACAGGCTCTGGCCCTGCCTTCAAGAACAGCTTAAGTTCAGAAAATGGTCTGAAGGTCATTTTTCAGCTTAAATAAGTTGAAAATGAGAGGGAAAGATCATCTGTCTCACAGACACCTGGACTTGAAGGTAAGTAACAGTAGCATGAAAAGAAATGCCAGTCTTTGGTATCATGATAGGGATGGAGAAATACATAGGGAAACTTTTTCTAGACACATACATTCTAAAAGTATGGAGACCTTTGCTCAGAAAAAATGCTAGGAAGACTGTACTGTGTTCCTGAATCCCACATGCAATAATAATAATAATAATAATAATAATAATAACAACAACAACAACAACAACAACAACATTTCAGTGTGCTAAGAATGTAGGAGCCAAGTAGAAAGTATAATCTGAGTTTTTAAATACTAAAAATAATAAGTCCTAAGGGAACACCCATCATGCTATAGAAGATTTGGGTACTCTAGGCAGAACCATGAGAATATTGTTTTTTTATTTGGAAGAAAGCAGATACGTTTCTGGAGGGAATTAAGTTTATATACATGATAGGTTTAATTTCCTCTTGAGCTATTAGAAATGTGGCCTCATAACCGAACTCTTGATAAAAAATTTATTCCAATTTAGTCAAAACTCTACAGCTTCTGCACTCTGGACAATGGGCATACATGGCTGACAGCCCAGTGAAGAAAAGACTTCGAAGCTCTGTTCCCTCAAATTATCTCTAAACTTGCACTAAAGTTCAAGGTGGGTGGCAATAATATGGATATAGAGTATAGTAAGCTCTGGATGCTGGAAATACTACTTTGCAAATACTGTTTTGGAATTTAGTCTTAAATTACAAGCTGCTGCAGAAATATTTTCATTTATGTTGAAGTATCTGCAACTTTAAAAAAGTTAGAATAAGCAAGCATGAGCAAACTTTGAAAGAACACAAGGATCTATTTTGATTTTGCTCAATGCAAATCAGAAAGAACATGTTAAAAAAAAGTAGTGAGGGATTTAACATAATTTGAGGTGGCATCAGAGAAGAATTCCTAGAGAAGGAAAAATAAAGTAAGATTATTCAGGTTAGCTAGAGGAAGAGAAAAAAGAATTTTTTCCATATGGGCATCATAAGCAAAAATATGACCATGAACAAAGTATGGTATATACAGATAAATATGAGAACAGTGTAGCTGGACAGTATAAAGTTCAAAGACATGACCAAAAAGAAAGATAAGTAGCAGATCAGAGATCATTTGTGCCTTATTAAAAGCACCCACTTGATCCCTGTTGGTCCCAGAGAGTCAATGAAGGGGTTTATACTGAGGAGCAGCATAGGAAGATCTGGGTTTCAGGTATATCAATCACACAAGCTACTTTGTAGACGAACGATTTAAGGCTGTGAAGCTATACCAAAGAAAAACAGGTGATGCAGTAAAGTGCAGGATAAACGGGATATGAATGACAATAAGGATTTAAAGAAATGCAGAGAAAGATCATATGTCAAATAATTAAGAAGCAAAAGGAGCAGACTTGGTCATTAATTGAAGGTAGAGGATGAAATCAAGAACTCCTAAACACTGGAGGAGAAGAACCCAGAAAAGGAAGTGACTGAAAGGAGATGGTGATGAATTTGGTTGGGGATCTCTTTAATTTGACGTCCTTTGGGACATCCAGGTGGAAATACACAACAAACTACTGCATGTTTTGATCTCTCAGAAAAATATGCCTAGAGAAACAAATTAGGGAAACATCAAGATTTAGGTTATCCTACCTAATAAAAGAGTAATATGCAAATTGTCCATCACTCCAACACACAAGATGACTGCCCCCATGTGGTTAAAGATCCTGCCCCCATGTGGACACAAGATGGCCACCACAAGATGGCCAGTAGGGGAGGGCTGTTGGGAGGGACCAGGCCTGCAAGGGAGGGCAGTTGTGGGCCATCAGGCCAGCAAGGGAGGGCAGTAGGGAGGGACCAGACCTGGAAGGGAGGCAATCAGGCCAGCAAGGAAGGGCAGTTGGGAGGAACCAGGCCTGCAAAGGAGGGCAGTTGGGGTAGATCAAGCCTGCAGGGGAGGGCAGTTAGGAGTGACCAGGCCTGCAGAGGAGGGAAGTTGGAGGAGACTGGGCCTGCAAGGAAGGGCAATTGGGGGGGGGGGGGGTCCCAGACCTGAAGGAGTGGGGCAGTTAGGGGTGACCAGGCCTGCAGGGGAAAGCAGATGTGGGGGACTCAAACCTGCAAGGGAGGGCAGTTAGGGGCAATCAGGATGGCAGGGGAGCAGTTAGGCATCAATCAGGCTGGCAGGGAAGTGGTTAGGGAGTAATTAGGCTGGCAGGCAGAAGCAGTTAGGGGCAATCAGGAAGGCAGGCAGGCGAGGTTGGGAGCCAAGGGATCCCAGATTGGAGAGGGTGCAGGCTGGTCTGAAGCCCCCCCCCCCCCCCCCGCACGAATTTTGTGCACTGGGCCTTTAGTAATTAAATAATAAGATTCTTGCCGGGACAGGTTTGGCTCAGTGGATAGAGCATCGGACTATAGACTGAAGGGTCCTGGGTTCGATTCCGGTCAAGGGCATGTACCTTGGCTGCGGGCACATCCCCAGTAAGGGGCATGCAAGAGGCAGCTGATTGATGTTTCTGACTTTCTATCCCTCTCCCTTCCGCTCTGTAAAAAATCAATAAAATATATTTAAAAAAAATAATAAGATTCTGAATAATTCACGCAGATAGAGAATGTACAATTAGCATAATGGTAGCCCAAGCTAGAACCAACAAAACACTAACATTTAAGGGCTAAGTTAAAGGAAGGGAAGAAAGGAGAAAAGAGAGAGAGGGAGGGAGGGCGGGCAGAAGAAAAAAGAAAACAAAAAACTGAAAGGAGAAAGATAAAGAGGAATAAGAGGAAAATTATGTCATGGAACCAAGAGAGTTTTGAAGAAATTTTTATCAGATTCAAAACATAGGCCCAAAAGATGATAATTAACAAATGGCCATTGGATTTGGTGATCTAGTACAAAATTGATGGTCTTAACAAAAATTTCATTTCACGAAATGTAAGGCAAACTGCTCTAAAATGAGGGGAATCTGAGAAATAAAGAGGTAGAGATAGGAGCCATCACTACTCCTGCAAGAGGTTAAGATGAAGAGCAAAAATAGGTAGGGCATTGCTGCCTAAGAAATACTGCGTCAAGAGAGAATCAGGAAAAGAGAGCTGTTTCCAGTTCTATCATCATTAGATACTAAAGTTCTACCGCTCATTCTGAGAGAACAGTCTGGCTCACAGACAAAAGGTAATATTATGTGATAACTAACAAAAGTTAGAATTCCAATTACTTAGCAAGGACAGCAAAATTAAACTGTGCCATGGGGTTATCTATTTAAAAAAAATAACATCAATAATATTCAAAAAGATTAGGCCCTAGCTCTGCCACTTAGTAGTTGTGTAACCTCCATCCTTTGCCTCTCAATTTCCTCATCTACAAATTGGGGATATGACAATATTTGTAGGTGTTGTGAGAATTATAATAAGACTAGGGCCCAGTACACGATCCTGCACAGGCGGGCGGGCGGGGGGGGGGGGGGTGTCTCTCAGCCCAGCCTGCAGCCTCTCCAATCTGGGACCCCTCGAGGGATGTATGACTGCCCCTTTAGGCCCGATCCTACCAGGATCAGGCCTGAACGGGCAGTGGGACATCCTTCTCACAATCCAGGACTGCTAGCTCCAAAATGCTCACCTGCCTGCCTCCCTGATTGCCCCTAACCGCTTCTGCCTGCCAGCGTGATCACCCCCTATCCACTCCCTGCCAGCCTGTTTGCCCTCAACTTTTCTCCTCTACTGGCCTGGTCACCCTTAACTGCTCTCCCCTGCAGGCTTGATCGCCCCCAACTGCCCTCCCTTGCAGGCCTGGAACCTCCCACTGTCCTCCCCTGCTGGCCATCTTGTGGTGGCTATTTTGTGTCATGGGGGCAGGATCTTTGACCACATGAGGGCAACCCTCTTGTGTGTTGTAGTGATGGTCAATCTGTGTATTATTACTCTATTAGATAGGATAGAGGCCTGGTGCATAGGTGGGGAACAGCTGGTTTGCCTTGAAGCGTGTCCTGGATCAGGGTTGGGGTTCCCTTGGGGTGTGAGGTGGCCTGGGCTAGGGGCCTATGGTGGTTTGCAGGCCAGCCATGCCCCCCAGCAACCCAAGTGGAGGCCCTAGGATCTGGGATTAATTTATGTCTACAATTGAAACTTTGTAGCCTGGAGCAGAGCCAAGCCTTCTGCTCGCTTCATGGCAACAGCCATTTCTGTTTGAAACTTTGTAGCCTAAAGTGGAGGCCTAGGCTAGGGCTGCAGAAGTTTGGCTTCCTCCATCGCCCTGGCAACCCTAGCCTCTTCTCTCTCCAGTTCTGTGATTGCTGCCATTTCTATTGGGATTATGTATCTTCTATAATTGAAACTTTGTAACATTGAATAGAGGCCTAGGCTGGCAATGGCAGGTGGAAAGCTTGGCTTCCTCCATTGCTGGGGAAACCCAAGCCTCCCTCCTGCTCTCAGTGGCAGCAGCCATCTTTGTTGGGGTTTATTTGCATAATTTTCTCCTGATTGGCTGGTGGGCGTGGTTGTGGGCATGGCTTGATTGGAGGTACAGTCAATTTGCATATTACTCCTTTATTAGGTTATTAGATAGGATGCTGCATACAAAAAGCTAACTTGGTGCTGGCTTAGTGCAGGACCTCAAATTTATTATCTACACTAATAAAAGAAAAAGATGCAAATTGACTATACCTCCATGACACTTACCCGCCAATCAGGAGTGAGTATGCAAATTAACCCAACAAAGATGGTGGGTTAATTTGCATGTATAGGCACAGAGCAGAGAAGGCTGAAGGCTGAAGGCTTGGCTCCACTGGAGGCTGAAGACTTGGGTCCCGGGTGCCGGAGGGAAACCGGTGCTGGCAGCCAAGGGAAGGAAGGCCTATTGCACGAATTTTTGTGTAACGGGCCTCTAGTCTACTATATATATAAAAGCCTAAGTGACTGAATGACAGAATGACCAGTCGACCAGTTGCTATGTTGCGCACTGACCACCAGAGGGCAGATGCTCGATGCAGGAGCTGCCCCTGGTGGTTAGTTTGCTCCCACAGCAGGAGTGCTGCTCAGCTGAGAGCTGGGCGCCAGACACCAGGCTCATGGCTGGTGAGGGCTGGTGCAGAGCACAAGTCTCTCCGGTTTCTGAGGCAGCATTACTGAACTGCAGCTGCAGGTGCCACAGGGCGAGGATGAGCAGGAGAGCACAGCACCCCAGCCTGGCTCGGCCTCCTCCCAGGCCACCTGCTGCTTCATGCACTACTACATCCCCTGAGGGGTCTCAGATTGCGAGAGGGCATAGGCCAGGCTGAGGGACCCCACTGGTGCACGAATCCATGCACTGGGCTTCTAGTTTAGTATAATAGACAAAAACTACATAGTGCATAAAGAACTTCACTTTTTAAGAGACATATTTAATTGTGCATTTATGACACATCCTCATGGCATTCTGATTTACAGGTTCATAATTAGCTCCATTAAATAGGTCACCATTCATCCACTTAAGGAAAAACAACACATTGTAAACACTTTACCCTAATATATTTGCATATATCTTATAAATCAGTAAAAGGAAAAACAAGGACTCAATAAAATAACCTTTCTCTTCTATGGCACTGAGGTACAGTTCTCATTAATTTCTGTAACAAAGTATACAGTGCAGGGACTTGTTCATCTCTGTGTCAAAAATGAATTAAACATAACTCTGAATAGTAATAAGTGTTGTATGTTGTCTCCCTTTTTAATTTACATGTGCAGTAATCTTTAATGATATAGTATGCAACTCTTCCAGCCAATCCAAGGAGACAAAAAGATTCAATTATTTTCCAGATCTATAAGCAGTTACATACTTCCATATATATCAGAATTTCATTACTGCTGGAACAAATAAAAAGATAGCATATAGTAAAAGATCTTATGATCAATAGTCAACAAGTCCAAAAATATGGGAGAAATGCATAAAAATACATTTCATAATATATAGCCTCATTATTGCTAAGAATACCATCACATTTTAAACAAACAAAAAAACAACTACTTAATAAAACAAGGAGTAAAATAAAGCTCTGTATCAAATAAATAAAAGTATAGTTCTATAATTAAGATGTCATCAAGTGATCTGAATTGACATGATAATTTTTAAAAAAACATCAAATATGTAGTTTGGTAGTTATAGTAGATGTACATGATGGGCAAATTTATATTCAGAAATTCATATACAGATCTTTAAATCAGCACCCACCAAATATAAGTCTAATTAGCAAAAAACATTATTTCTTGGATGAATTAACCCAATTGCAAATGAGTATACACTTAAACACCCTCAGTGCACATTCTCATTGTCTTTATTTTTATTCAGCTCTATATATCAAGTACAATAGTCATCAGATTGCTAAAAGCACCAGGAAGCACAGCAATGAGAATATAGAACTGACATTTGATAGATATTAAGCAATTAAAGCTAACAAGTATGGCTTTTTAATGCTAACTTAAAAAAATTAATTTGTAACTCCATAGTAAGAAAGATGCAATCCCCTTTCTCTGTTTAGTAAAATTCTCATTATATAAAACTGAAACAAAGAAACAAACCTTTTTCCTACTCTGGAGTACTATACAATACCTGAAAACCACAATATTAGTACTGGAACACTGAAAACATAAAGTGCCACATTAAAGATTAAGTAAATAACATTCTCAGGAGTAACATTCACACAAAACCCACTTCAGATCATTGTATTACATCCTAAGGCAACTTGGTAGTTATTCTAGTATTGACAATGGTTGATAAAAAGTCTCAGTTAATTAAAAAATCTTGAAATTAAACAAAAAATATTTTCACCCACTCAGAGTAAAAAATTATTATTAGGGGTACAATGATATTAAATGTTGAAGTGAAGGGTAGAGTGGCATAATAAAAATGTTGTCTTTGTTATCCTCCCCAAAATAATTTTGCTTGGATCGGAATAGTCAATACAAAGAATGAAGGAGTTACCCCAGGTCTGGATTGAGCATCCTGTTTGTACCAATCACTGTCTAGCTACTGCTGCTCCTTTTGTGGCAGAGTTAGACCCTTACAAAGAAGTGATTCTTTGGTTGAACTAGCGGCGACCTAGACTCAATATGCAATGAGAAACACTTCAATGAATTTGATTCCTGATAGCAGCCAATGAAAATATCAAGACTATCAACAATTAGTGTTATATGAAAATACATTACAAACATCGCTTGCTAGTATAAACACCAATGTGCATATTCCTGTACATCCACTTTTCTTCCTTTCTTGGATAACATTGAGCTAAATGTCTGAAACAATGAAAGCACCTTAAAACGTAAACTTTTATGTAGATAACACACACCACATCTCTCACTTTAGATAGCAAAAGTTAAATACAAGGGAGAAAAATCCATTATGAAACTAAATCCAGGCACTTCCCTCGGGTTTCTTTTATTTATTTATTTTTTCTATTGGTGTCAGTCAAGAACTGTTTCACATCTCTACTGATGGGGTGTTTGTTGGGACAAGACCAACATAGACCCAAGTTCATTTTGATAACGGGAGCCTGTGTACCCCCCTCCCCAACCACGCCCCGCCCCCTCTACAGGTACAAGTTTCTTCCAGGCAGAAGTACAAATCCAAACTGAAGAACGAACCAAACAGACGAAACCAACGAGAAATTCATTCAGTCACCAAGTCTAATGACACTCAAGGGCCAGCAGCATCCTGCCTCCTCCAAACGCTCAGGATTCCGCAAAAGGGGAAAGGGGGAAAGGGGGAAAGAGGAAAAGGGGCGGGGGGGGGGGGTGTCATCAGGAGGAGGAAGCCGGGCTGCCCAGGTGTGAGGCCGAGGTGGGCGAGTCCGAGAAGAGGAAGCGGAAAAGTGACGCACAAGGGCGGTCACCTGTGGGGCCACTGGACCCAGCCCCGCCCCCAGGGACTGCCGCGGGAATCGCGGTCCGAAGCCCCCCAACACGCCTGGGAAACACTGCGCTGGGCCCCTCCGCGCCGGCCCGGAACTCACCATCCACGGTTTTCTTCTTGAAGAAGGACGCCATGGTCAAGGACCGCTCCCCAGCGGCCCGGTTCGGCCCGGTCCGGGAGAGGACAGGGGAAAGGACAGGCCCTGGGAGGGTTCGGGGAGGCGAGGCCGAAGGTCTGGCGGAGAGGGCAGTGTCTCCAGGCCGGACCCGCAGAGGATGGTACCCGCGAAGCCTACCGCAGCCGACTCCCCGGCGCTCAGGTGACTGCGAACTAAGACACTTTTTGAGAAGTCACTTCTAGGCGGCGCCTGCGCGCTGTAAGCTGCGCCTGCGCACTGAGTCGCCTGAAGCCGCCGCGGCTGCCCTCACCTCAGCTGCCGCCCGGTCCTCCCGCGTTTCGGGCTCCGGGCGCCGCGATCCCGCAGGGGCTTGCGGAGGTGGCTGATCGCGGGCCGGCGCGAGAGCCTTCTTGTGTGCGGGGTCCGTGCCGAGTGCTGGCAGAGATGAGCCTTGCTCAGCCCCTTCCCCTTCGCCGGGGGAAGCGGGAAGCAGGGTCCCCGCCGTCCTAGGACCAGTGTGGGTGGTCGGGAACCGGATGATTTAGGATCAGCCCGCAGCTGTCAGTATCAGTACCGCGCGAATGGCAGGCCTGGCGGCGACGCCGAGATGCGCGCCGCGGAGGGACTGACCGGAGTGCGTGGCCCGAATGCACGCTCTCTCCCGCCGCAGCTTGCTCAGCCACTTCCTGGCGCGGCAGGGGCCCGAGCGCTGGCGAGCGGCCCTGGGCCCAGCGCTCGGACCCGGGTCGGCTCTGGTGACCCGGCTTCTAGGCTTGGAGAGAGCGAGGGGTAAGGAAATGGGGAGCAACTTTTTTAATGCAACACTTTAATGTTCTCAGCTGGAAACAAGAACAACAAAATACGTCAGCCCTATTTTTAAAAATATGTTGGTTGCTTAAGAAAAATTCATGGCTATAATGTGAACCTATAGAAAGCTGTATAACGGTATATTGTTTTTACCGTGGGGAAAAAAGTCATCCCCCCATATCATGTTAAAGTAATTCAAAGAATCCTTGTGTATATAAGCATAAATATGGGAAATACAATCATTGAATCAAGACTTTCAGTTCATTGTTTTACTTCATTGTGTGTGTGTACACACATTTCAGTTTAATGTATTGTTTCACTATTTAGAATCTTAGTTTGCTTTGAACTTTCCCCTCTCTATGTGTTAGTGCTTAGAGCAACACTGCCTTCCACTGGATAAAAATAATAATGGCCTATTGTTTTTCACAGATGTGTTTTCTGATAGGGTGGACACTCCTATAATCATGTCGATATTATCAACCACCTCTAGCTATATGAATCATGTCTCGAGGATTTTTAAGTACTTGTGGTATTCAGACTTCCCTTCCCAATCTCCCCTAACGGTGTCCCTGTCCCTCTCCCGCCCCCCACCTTAGGTGGCAATGAAAGCCCGCAGGGTCACTGACAAGCCTGCAGTTTCTACTGAAATTTCCCTAAGAGTTTGCTCATAAAAACTTTCTCAGAGTGACAATAATAGGCACGGTAAAACTGCATTGCTCCTCAAGTTATTCCAGATACTATGGGAAGGCGAAGAAGTAAGGAAACGGGGAAAACTGTGAGGGGACTTGGTCTGGGCACCCAAGACCTGGTCTTTGCTGGAGTGAACTCGGGCAGAAAGGCTGCCTGTTGTAATGGATGGCACTGAGCTGTGCTTGAACGCTTGAGCAGCAATAAGCTGTTTGTGTGTGGTAATCAGACTCCTCCCTGCTGCAGTCACCCTTGTTTTATGGCCCCTACAGATGCCCCCCCACTGACCCAATTGTAACAGTTGGGAAAATGCCAACATGCTTAACAGCAACCATATGGAAGACCCTCCAAAAGTGCACAGCAGGAGCTAAAAGCAGGGCTTGTTCATTACAATAAAGATAAAATAGAAATATGTGGTGTTTAAACCCAGCACTCTAGTAGCTTGGTTCTCCCATAGTTTGAAATAGGCTGACATTTAAGATGATACGCACGAGACTGTCGACCAAACTACAGTACTGCATATTTGACATGTATACCTCTTCTTATGTGAAAGGCACGTACACGTAAATATAACTGAGATTTAAGATACCAAAAAGCCATAAACTACAAACAATATATTCTTCATTTGTTTAAAACCGCCACCTGCCCATACAAATTCACTAAATCAACAAGATACACATAAGCATAGTGGATAGAGAAAACATTGTAATGTCACTCTTTTTAAATCTCATTAAGAAATAATTAACTAATATACTATGATCACATCATTATGATCCAATAGTCTTCTTCCAAATTGCTCAGACAGTGAAAAATATTTATTGCATACCTAATGAGACCATGCTATTCTGGGGACATAACAGTGAAAACGCAAATGCATTTTCTTCCCCCCCCTTTTCTCTTACCCACCTGCCTAACAGGTTCTTCATCTTTTCACTTGTTACAATTCTTATACCCATTCCAATGTGTTTTCCCCCCACACCAAATAATCTCAGACACTAGTGGGGTGTAATAGAATTCAAATCAATTCTGACATTATTGGAGAGACCCTCCTTTCCCCCAACTGGTGGGCAGAGTATGATGTAACCTGTGTCTATTGTGGGGACATTCCGCACTGATCAGTGCGTGCCAAATGCCCTGGGTCCCACCCTTTCCCGTTCCTCTCCTCAAATGGCATGCTCACCTCCTCTGCACGTGTTGCTGTTCTCCCCTGCGAGATGGCACAGCTGGGTCCTTCTTATCCTCTAATCCTGGTTTTTCTACCATCTTTCGTAATGAATCTCACTCATTAGTGCAGAATAAACTTCCCCTTTTAACCTGTCCTGGTCTCCGACTCGGTTTCCTGTGCCTCGAACCTTACACTATCTACCTGGAGATGGTATCAAATTCCACAGGTTAAAGGTAATGTCCCCAAAGACCCCCGACTTCAGATGCCAATAGCAAGTCCAGGTTGTCATCTGGCAAATCAGCTATAACTCCGAGGGTCCCATCACCCCTTCCTTGGTTTTCATTAATTTGTTAGATCAGTTCACAGAATTCAGGAATCCAGTTCACTCACTAGATTGCTGGTTTATTACAAAAGATATTGAAGGGTAAAAATCAACAGCCGGAAAAAGAGATACATATGGCAAGGTCCTGAATTCAGAGCTTCTGTTTCCCTTGGAATTTGCGGTCCAGTATTGGTGGCACATGAAGCCTTCTGGTTCACCGACCTGGAAGCTCCTCGAACCCTGTTTTTTGAGTTTTCATTACATTGCACGTGTGATTAAATCATTAGCCAGTGGGGGCTAAACTGAACTGCAGGTGTTCTCACTTCTCCAGCGTTTGGGGAAATGGGACTGAGAATCTTAACCCTCTTATCATGTGGTTGGTTCCTCTGCTGACTAGCCCCCATCCTTAGGTGCTTTACAAAGTCCCCTGAGGTATGATTGAAAGGGCTTTGTTATGAATTCAAGGCACCCTTATAGCTCTTATAGCTTAAGAAATTCCAAGGGCTTTAGGAGCTCTTTCAGATATGGAGAAAAAGACCAAATGTTTATTCCTTATTATAAGCTAGAGACCCGGTGCACGAAATTTGTGCATGGGGGGTGGGGTCCCTCAGCCCAGCCTGTACCCTCTCCAATCTGGGAACCATCCAAGGATGTCCATTTAGGCCAGATCCCACCTAAACAGGCAGTCAGACATCCCTCTCACAATCCAGGACTCCTGGCTCCCAACTGCTCACCTGTCTGTCCTGATTGCCTCTAACCTCTTCTGCCTGCCAGCCTGATTACCTCCTAACCACTCCCCTGCCAGCCTGGTCACCCCTAACTGCCCTTTTCTGCAGGCCTGGTTGCCCCCAACTGCCCTTCCCTGGTGGCCTGGTCCCTCCCAATTGCCCTGTCCTGCAGGCCTGGTCCCCCACAACTGCCCTCTCCTGCAGGCCTGGTCACCCCTAACTGCCTTCCTCTGCTGGCCATCCTGTGGCAGCCATCTTGTGTCCACATGGGTGTGGCCATCTTTGACCACATAGGGGTGGTCATCTTGTATTTTGGAGTGATGGTCAATTTGCATATTGCTCATTTATTAGGTAGGATTGCAATATATTACACTTGTCCATCACAGAGAAGGAGGCTTTGGCTTAGTGTAAGAAAAAGTTTTAGTTATAAAATCACTGTATCACAGGGATGTAATGTACAACTTGGGGACTATAATCAATAACACTGTATTAACCCTGTATAGTGACAGGTGGTAATTAGACTCCTTGTGGTGACCTTTTCACAATGTATATAAATATTGATCACTTTTGTTGTATGCCTGAAACTAATGTAATATTGTATGTCAATTAAAAATAATGATATTATCGCCAAAACCGGTTTGGCTCACTGGATAGAGCATCGGCCTGCAGACTGAAAGGTCCCGGGTTTGATTCTGGTAAAGGGCATGTACCTTGGCTGTGGGCACATCTCCAGTGGGGAGTGTGCAGGGGGCAGCTGATCGATGTTTCTCTCTCATCGATGTTTCTAGCTCTCTATCCCTCTCCTTCCTCTCTGTAAAAAATCAATAAAATATATTTTTAAAAAATAATGATATTACCAATATGACAATAATATTTTTGAAAATAAAGAAAAAGAGCTCTTAAAACCAGAGCAATTCTTAAATGGGATGTGTGCTGTGTGAGATAGTGAGCTCCTTGTCAAGGAAGAGTTTAAGCAAGAGCAGGTTGTTTATACAGGATTTCTTTGATCTCACTCATTTGTGGAATATAATGAACAACATAAACTGATGAACAAAAATAGATCCAGAGAAATAGAAGCATCAAACAGCCCGTCCAATCTCAGAGGAAAGGCTGGGCGGTGGGGTTAGGGGAAGGGTGGTACAGGTAAGAGATCAACCATATAAGCATAACCAATTGACACAGAGAGTAGGGGGGTAAGGATATATGCTAGGGCGAGGGAGTGGGCAGGGAGAGATCATTGGGAGAAACATGACACATATGTAATACCTTGAACAATAAAGAATTTTTAAAAAGGAGTCAAAGGCTTGATTGGAAGGTTTCTATGGTTCCTTTAAAGTCTGGAATTCTATTATGATTACTAGTGGCCCGGTGCATGAAAATTTATGTGCTGGGGGGAGGTCCCTCAGCCCATCCTGCCCCCTTTCACAGTCTGAGAGCCCTCAGGAGATGTCTTACTGACAGCTTAGGCCCACTCCCTGTAGGGGGCGGGCCTAAGCTACAGTCTGACTTCCCTCTGCGGGAGGCAACCAGGCTGATTGGGGAAGGCACTGCCCCCATCACCTCACTGCTGGTGTCACTGCTGGCTGTGGTGGCTGTGAGGACTGAACCCCAGGCCTCTTAGGTGCAGGGGCTCAAGGCTGCCTGAGCTCATGGCTGCCTGAGGCCCGAACCTCAAAACCGCTGTGGCTTTGTCCAGATGGATGTCCAGATGGATGTCCAGATGGATGTCCAGAAGATGTCCACCTTAATTAGCATATTACCCTTTTATTAGTATAGATATACACTGAGTGGCCAGATTATTATAATCTCTAAATCCATAATAATCTGGCCACTCAGTGTATATCCTATATAATAAAAGGCTAATATGCAAATTTTCCTCTCAACTAGGAGTTCGACCAGCATGCAGGCTGGCCAGCTGCCCATGTCCTCTCCCCCTGGCCAGGCTGGCTGGACCCCAGCCATGCACGAATTCATGCATCAGGCCTCATACACACACACACACACACACACACACACACAGACACACACACACATACACACACACACACACACACACTGAGTGGCCAGATTATTATGGGTTCAGAGATCATAATAATCTGGCCACTCAGTGTATAGCTCAGGCCAAATACCTTGGTGTATAGCCCTTCAGCCCATACAGATAATATTATCAAATCATGTTGGCTTCATCTTTAAAGATATGTTAAGCCAAATATATATATATAGCATTTCACCATTTTGAATTGTCCTGATTTAGTAACTGTCTCTCATCTGGATCATTCTTTCTCCCCTATCATGCTGCCATTTTTTCCGTACTCCATTCTGGTGAGGAGAGCAATCCTGTTAAATGTGAACCAAATCATGTTATTCTGTTTCTCAAAAAGAAAAGAAAAAGAAAGAAAGAAAGAAAGAAAGAAGAAAGAAAAAATAAAAATAAGTAAAAGATCAACATATTGTCTATACTTATGTCTGGATCACACACACCTGTGTGTGTGCGCGCGCATACACACACACACACACACACACACACACACACACACACACACACATCTGTTCTCCAGTTTAAACTTCTGTTGTTCATCTATTAAATGTCCGAATTTTTACCATCCAGGTTGCTCACCTAATTATGTCCCTTCATTATGTGTCTCAGGTGGAACATAACTGTTTAGATTTTATCATAGAATTATGCCTTCGATTACTTCCCTTTTTCTGTACACTATTTCTGACAGCACTCTCTTTGATTGTATTAGCATATTTGACTATCGTACTCTTTGAATCATCTAAATATTTAGTCAAGTAAAATTTTATACATTTAAAAAATATGTAAATTCCTACTCAGTCTTTCCCTTTCTGTATTTGATAGATAGACAATTTTAACTCAAACACAGAATTTGTCATGCATCACTAGAGACATCCATTCATTTTTGTATTGATTAATTTATAAGCACCTTTTCATTTTGGTTAATCTTCATCCAAGGATATTTTTTCCATTGATTTTTAGAGATAGCAGAGAAGTGCGAGGGAGGGTGGGAGAGAGAGAGAGAGAGAGAAAGAGAGAGAGAGAGAGAGAGAGAGAGAGAGAGAGAGAGAGAGAGATCTGAGAGAGACACATTGATTGATTGCCCCCTGCACATGCCCCAACCTAGGTGGGTGGCAACAAACTTGTCACCCAGATGCATGCATACCTGCCCTTGATAGGGAATTGAACCCTTGACCCTTCCTTATGCAAGCCAGTGCTCTAACCATTTAGAAACACCAACTAAGGCAAGTTATAAGCACATTTGGGACATTGTAGCAATCTATGGATTCATTCAACTGAATCATCAAGGACAGTGGAGTGTCTAAGGTACTACTTCCAACATTCACTCACGGTGGAATACAAGGTTTGACTTGAGGAAACCGTAAGCTACAGAAAGATCTCCTGTCATACCTATCCTTCCCTGGTTCCCAACTCTTCTGAGTGCCCTACATCTACACTTCCTCATACTTTCAACTTCTCCAAATTCAGAGCAGATAGGCAGCACTTATCTATCTAACTCAAGTACAACAGTCAAATGAGATCTCAAACAGCTGGACAATTTTTGTACATTTCAAGCTAATTCATGTATGCAACATTTCCCCATGTTTCAGCATTCTCACCATGTTTTGGTGGTAAAATTTAGAATTTTTTACTACAATTTCTGCATTCATGCTTTAATAGCTCCAGAAATTCACCTCATTTCTCTCTTTGTCAAATCTTGCTTTTAAAAGTATAGCCATAAAGCATGAATCAGACTAGTCAGACATTTAGTCAATGAAAAAACTAAATGAGTACCCTAAATGTGTGTGGCTGCACATCATTGGTTTTATAGTCTAAAAGAGTTCATGTGTTATTTGAAATATGTAACAAGATGATCCTTTTTGAAAAATAAACTAAACTTTGCCCTGAATTCCTCACAGTGTTAATAGTAGTTGCACATGAGTAAATCAAGACAGAGTTTGTGCCCTCTGGCGCAGCAGAACATATGTATATATTTGCTTTTCATTCCAATAAGGGCTCTAGAGTGCAGAACAACTAGCATACAAAATAAAAATAATCCTCAATATATGGGTAATGGCTTTGGTTCTTCAATAAAAGCAACCTTAATAGCTATCTTGTTTCTATTTCAAATGAATAAGAATAAAGATATACCCAGCCTGTTAGATTTTGGTAAATTACTAAATATGAATAATTTACTCACCCAACGGCACTGAATTTTCTATACAAAAAAAGTGACCCTTTTATAATGATGTCTATTTCAAGCTACATTTAATTGGCCTTTTCTTCATTGCTTTATTAAGTCATGTAACAAATACTTACAGAGCACTTCCTACATGAAAAATGTGATCTTAAATAGTAATTTTGGGGACCAAAAAATAAAATAAACATAAATTTTGTTCTAAATAAGTTGAAGTCAGGTAAAGTCATTAGAAGTATATAAAAAATTAAGTAACAAGGCACACTGTATGGCTGTTAAACTTGAGATCACTAATAAAATTGCATAAGTCATTGACTTTATGACTATAAATTTGATGCTTTTAAATAGTTGGACTGACTCCAATATATTGTATTTAGAAAAAGATTCTCATTTTAAATATGTCTCCTCTTAAACTTGTTTCTCTTATGTGCAAGGAAGTGATTCAGTAGCTTAAAGATGCCTAAGAATGGATGAAAAATATAAACAATCTTGAAAATAATTTTAAATATTTTTGATGCAAAGAATATACAAATCTCCAAAATGTATAAATCTGAACTGATTGATAAATGAAATAGTAATGATAAATAATATCTGAATGTATATATTATTCAGACTCTGGGAGAATATTTTATTATTTTCACAGTTTAATATTAAAATTGCTTACTTTCAATCTTTCGATTTCTCTTTGATTTGTGAGAATTTTAATTTAGGCTACAAACCATCATTTCAAAACAGAAAATAAAAAAATTAAAATTTTAATATCACCTTTATATTATAAATAAAGATCTGTGCATTCAGTTTGTTGAAATTTTGTTGATATTGTGTATTTAGGCCAGTTTTGGGAGAGTAACTTTTACAAAGTTTTTATGACAATACCATCAATAGGCACATTTAGTGATTGCCTATTCTATACATAGTGTAAAGAGATGTAAAGGTGTATTAAGGTTGGATCTCTCCCTGCTAAGAATACTCTATTTTGGATGATGATAACTAGCTCACAAGCAAAGTATATTCTATTATAGGCTTAAATTTATCATGCAGAATAGCAGATTGACTTGTTATGTCAGAAGAGACTTTATAGGTTAAAACAGTTTTTCTGACAACAGCTGCTGCCATTGGAGATGTGGAAGGTACAATTCTGGGGTTAGTTGGCATTAGATATTGAATTATAAGGGAGCCTGTTCAGAAGGTTTCTCCTGGTTTCTCTCTTGGATGTCTGCCCTTGCTTTCACTACCAGAAGGATGCTCTGTGAGTGTCCTATTGCTGCCATAACAAGGGATCATAAACTTGGTGATTTAAAACAACTCAAATTTATTATTTTATAGCTATGGAGGCCAGAAATCCAAATGGGTCTCAATGGATTAAAATTTAGCTATCATCAGGGCTATGTTTCCCCTGGAAGCTCAGAGGGCAAATGTGCTTTCTGCCTTTCCAAGTTTTAGAGGCTGCCTGAAGTCTTTGGCGCCTTGCTCTTCCTCCATCTTGAAAGCCAGCAATGTAACATCCTCAGATCTGTCTTTGACTCCCACTTTTTTGGCCTTCTTCTACATTTAAAGTCACTACTACATTGGGCCCACAGACACCTTGACAGGTGATCGAATGCTCCAACCTACTGAGCCACACTGGCCAGTGAAAAGGTGGGATTTCTTGAAGCCCTGTCTACAGTCTGCTAAGGAAATCAGGAAGCTGTGACATGTACAAAGCTGTGACAGCAGTTCCCATGAACAAGTCATGACACACACAAGTATCCAGATCATCTCTCAATTTCTAAGCCACCAGAAAAAGTTCTTTCTTTTTAAAAAAACAACAACATTTTAATTGCTTTTAGAGAGGAAAGAAGAGGGAGAGATGGAAACATCAATCATGAGGGAGAGAAATCATTGATCAGCTGCCTTCTGCATGCCCCCGACTGGGGTCATTCAGCCTGCACCCTGGCATGTGCCATGACCTCCTGGTTCATAGGTCCAAGTTCAACCACTGAGTCACAGTGGCTGGGCTCTGAAACAGTTCTTCATTGTCACAGTGCCCTCAAGCCCAGCTGAAGGCTATCCTGGTTTGGGTCCGTGGGTAGGGATTGAGAGAAAGTATTAGTATTTCTGTGGAATACATTCTGCATTGTAGAAGCAAAAAGCATGACAATGTAAAGGACAAACATTGTAACTCAATTAACATTACAAAGATGCTACATCTTATAGGACACGTATTAAACTGAAAAAAATGACAAAAGGTTTTATGACAAAAGAATGCCTAGTGACAAGGAAGTGTTGGTCAGATAATTGCTATGAATATACATGTAAATTGTGGTTAATCTTAGTTGTTTTAGTGATATCTGACATTACAAGGGAGGGCTTTCTTTTTGTACATTACGCCCCTTACTCATTACATAGTAAAGCAGATCAAAAGGCAAGGCTGTGCTACCAAGGGAGGTTGGGGACTCTCTCCTTGGGGGTCATAAATACAGTTTTCCATCTGCTGGAACTGTTTAGGTAAAACATGCCTCAAGTAAGGGGCTGGATCAGACGATCTCTAGGGGTCTCTTCCAGCCTTTTGAGTCTTTGAGAGAAATTTCTAATCAGCATGTTAATGAGTGCTTTAAATTTGTATCCTGGTTTCCTTGAAGATAATTACCAGAAACACTAAGTGGAGAATAGCATTTCTAAATGCCTGTTTAAAAGAAGAAGAAGGAAAAAAAAAAAAAAAGCAAGGATTCTGTTTAAAAAGAAAAATAGAGGCAATAAAGTTACCCACTTGATATCAGAGAAGGCAATTACCTGAGAAGGTAGTACGGTTCGATGGTCTCCGCAATGTCTGAGAAAGTCCAAGGCCTTGCCTTTTCCCTGTTCTTGCGATGTCTTGCTGTGTGACCCAGGGCAAGTCACTTGACCTGCGTTTCCTCATCTGGAAACACAAGAGCCCAGGAGTTGTGCTTGATTACCTGGCGAATATCAAACTATGAGAATTAAATGAAGAATGGAATTTCATTTTTGGCTTCGTCACTGCTGCCCGATGATAGATGGGAATCAAATGAATTAGGTGAAGCTGCTGCTCTTCATTGACTTACAGAAAAAAGGCCTGAATAACATGGATGGTAAACTAAAGTTTGAAAACCCTTTCAGAAACTTTAACTTGGATATTAAAGTTAAAACTAATTTTAACTTTAATAGATTATATAGATATCAAGTATAGCAAACATTTATATTGATTTCTGCATTATAGGAAATCAATTGTGATTTTCTTACATATTCAATTAATTTAGTTACTACAAAATTACCCCCAAAGAAAAGAAATGGGAAAAATACATACTAGATTAAGGGAATATCTTTTCTCCCTTACTTAGAGGTAGAAGGGGAAAATCCATTTTTTAAAATATTGATGGATAACTGCTTTGTAAATCATATCAAGAGTATATCAGTTCAAATTATTTTTATCTCCCTGTCCTTCCTGTCTTTACCAGTAGTAAAATATTTACCAGTGACTTTTTATATTTCTTAACATAAGTGTGACTTTTCCTAAGCTGACAGTTTTCCAAACCTGGTCATAGGGTTAAAAGCTTAGCTTCATGCTATTTTCAACAACACTTTTTTTTTTTTCACCAGACACCACTGCTTGCTTTAATAAACATGCCCTAAGTAAAAAATCAAATGAGGAAGAAATTAAAGTTATGCATAACGCAGAAGATAATGCTTTGCAAAATCAACTAAAACTTATATTTCTGATGCAATCTTCAAAGAAGGCAAATAACAAATTAAAAAAAAAGATGATATGAAAATGAATTGACATTATGTTTGTGACCAAACTTGGAAAACTGAAACTTCTATACCAGATAAGATCTCAATTACTACTACTAACATTAACTCTATTTTAATATAATACATTTTTGCATTTAAGTGAAAGAGACAATCACATTCTGAAAAACCTGGCATCTTGATTACAGATTGTGATTATATATATGCAGACTTTTGTTCATAAACATTAAAGAGAGGGCAGGGATATCACAGGAAATACTGCTGTACATGCGGTTTGGGGAATCATAAATTCTGGTTCCGACTCAACTATTCAGCTTTTAGATGGCATTATACCTTAGTCCCACCATCTGTACAGTATGAATAATCATATTTCACTAACTCACAGGTGTGTTGTAAAGAAAAGACAAAAAAAGTAATTCTGAACATACAACCATTCTCAGAGTTCAGACTCTAAAGAAAATAAATGGTTGAGATACAAAGTAAATAGATTGAACTTTCTAATAAAATTCTATTGCACTTAACCTGATTTTAAAACAAAACACACAAAACAATAACACACATTTTCTAACAATGTTTTCCTACAAAAATTTTCATATAAATTAATTTTATTCACAGAATATGCTTGATTTGGGCTTAGAATTTTACTTCAAAGTCTATGAGGGATAACAAAAGAGGAAAAACACCTTGATCCTATAGCCGTGGTCGGCAATCTGCGGCTTGCGAGCCGCATGCGGCTCTTTGGCCCCTTGAGTGTGGCTCTTTCACAAAATACCACGGCCTGCGTGAATCTATTTTGAAGAAGTGGCATTAGAAGAAGTATACGTTTAAAAAAAATTGGCTCTCAAAAGAAAGTTTAATCGTTGTACTGTTGATATCTGGCTCTGTTGACTAATGAGTTTGCCTTAGAAGATAGAGCATCAGCCTGCGGACTGAGGGTTCCTGGGTTGGATTCCAATCAAGGGAAAATATCTGGGTTGCAGGCTTGCCTTGGTCTGGGCCCCCATGAGAGACAACCAATCTTTGTGTCTCTCACATTAATGACTCTCTCTGTCTCTCCCTCGGTCTCCCACCCTCTCTAAAAATCAATGGGAAAATATCATCAAGTGAGGATTTAAAAACATTAAATTTTAATTCCAAGGATATAAATATTTATACCCAGTTTGGTCAGATAACTACCCCTGCATATTCAGGTACATTTAGAATAGAGAAGTTAGAGTTCACATGTGGTCACTAAACTCCCATTTTGGCTCCATAACAGACTATCACCAGATATAAGAAAAATCATGTGAACCAGGAAAATACACCACGTGGTGACTTCTAAAAGCATGTTACTAAACTTTAGTAACTCTTTGGTATATGAGAGAAAGATAACACTTGCTCTTTCTTCACGTCATGCTTAAGAGAACACTGCCTACCATCTATTGCCTGATAAACACCTTTGTGTCTTAACTCCTTTGCTCTCCTAGAACAAAAGAAAACCCGTGGTTGGAAATGCAGAGTTGGAAGTTGTGTTTTCAAATTTTTTTCTTTATGTGACTTTCTGGTAGTATTTTGCTTTGAACATAGCAGTTTCCTTTACCAACCTCCCTGAGCTTCTTCCTTTTATGAAATTTGAGCTTCTTACAAGCAGAAGGAAATAAACAACACAAATTAAATTAAGAGCTCTGGTTCAATGTAAGGAAAGTAAGGAGGAAAGAGAATTTCAAGGATGGCTAGTAGTCGAAATTGTTAAAATCATGCACAGTGGATGAATAGTATGGGAGAAAAGGCTATTTTATTTTGTGATTATCATTAATGACCTTTAGAAATGCAGTTTTGGTAGTGTAGGAGCAGGAGGTCAATGAGCAAATGATGGCAAGGAAGGAAGTGAAGTCAGCAAGTGTAGAATACACTTTAAAATTCCGAGGTAAACAAAAAGGAGCAGATCATTGTCAAGACACTTGAAATACAACTTCCAGGAAAACTCTTTAATTTCTGGATCTAAACATGCTTATAGAAGAAGGTGAGAAATGCATTTGTTTTGTCCAGAACTCCCTGTATTTCATGCCCTTTCAGCCTTGAATGGGTGTCCACAGCAAGCACCCTTACCTTTTTAATCACTGATCACGTTTCTCTCTCTCTCTTTTTTTAAAAATCCTTATTCTCACCTTTAAGGGATCAAGGTCAATAGTATATCTTGCAGCCAAAGCAACTAATATTGTCGCTTGCGGTTTCATTCTGTCCTCAGTTTAGAATAGATTAGAGCATCCAGATTCTGTTGACAGTAACATCTAAAAGGCAAACATTTCTCTATAATATAGACCACCTTAAAGGAAGGGCATGCTCAAAGGGAACATAAAACATCTCCCCATGAATATACGTATAACAACATGAGAGCTCCCAGTGGGGATGTAGACATGAAAGACAGTCACCCCATTATTTATCAAACCGATTTGAAGACTACCAACATCACAATCACCTGGAGTACTTATCTCTGTCACAGAGTTGTCAGGCATGGAGCAAAAGTGAGTTTATCTTTGGAAAGGAAAAAGTATGTCTTTGCCTCTGAGTTTAAACAAAGGGGAAGGAGCTGGATGAGTTTTATGGAAAAGTGGACAAGTGCTTACTTATCACATCTCTCATTTCTCTAAGTAATGTAGAAAATGAAGTTATCTACTGAGCAAGAAGTAAATGATTGGAATTGTGAGTGGAGAAAACGTAAAGAAGTTTTAGAATGGTAACTGCTGAATTCCCTAGGAATCAACCATGCTTGTTGTTTATAAGGCACTCCGCCCCTCCACTCCCCAACATTTTAACAGCTAATGGCAACTTGAAATCAGTGCTGGCTCAGTTTTGATATAACTTCTATTTTCAGCACATATGGGAACTTGCTTATGGTTATTCATATTTTCACTTAAATTGAGTCATGTGCATTGTTGAAAATCTCATAAAAAGATTTCTCTGTGATTCAGCATTGAAACAATAAGTTATTTTGTACTCTGAGAAAAATGGAAACAAGAGCAGTGGGGCATGAATTTGATATTAATGAACCCAGTATTTATCAGAGGGACATGAACACGATTCTGTAATTTTTTTTTTTTGCAAAAAAACAACAACCAAAAGCTTTCGTGAGATCCAATAATATAAGCTATGCAAATATTTATTACTGGGATGTTTGTAGCATAGGATTATCTTTAAGGTGTTTGACATCCTTTGGTCAGAGAATTTCAGTTAATTGAACAGTGATCCTTCACTTCCAGCAACAAGTGATTCAGTTGAATACAACTGAATAAATATAGGTGAGGTCAGATAGAATAAGCTGATGAATCCTGGAGCTCTTTGAATGCCCCAAATTATACTGTCAATATAAAAGCACCAAAAAGATGAAGATCATGAGCATGGATGAAAAAAGGCAATGTATCACCATGAAGCTGGATATGACTACCAATGGCCAATTGTTTTCTTCATGTTGAATTCTAATCTTAAAAATATATATTTCTGAAGAATATCTCCTCAAAATGTTATTATGTTTGTATGCACACATACAGACCTATATACCCATATGGATGGTGAAGAATGGCTGAACTGATAAACTGCATAAATATGTTCTAAAGGAGACACTTTGGAATTTTTCTTCACAGGTGTCAATATTTCACTCTTGATTCTAGCTAGTGGATATGCAATGGACTAGTTAAAAATAAGCTTATTCAAACTATAATGACTTAGTTGTCTGTCTTACCATTTGAGGGGACAGCTGCAACCTCATAATTTTTAAGCAATCAACAATTTAAGCACCTTTTAAAGAAGGGCCTAGGCCCAGGTTGAAAGAAATCTCCCTATTGAAACAGGCTAAAAATTTGATAAAATGTCAGAGATCAAAAACTGCCAAATCAGAGTTAAAAGTCTAGATAAAAATCTTGAAGAAAATAGTGAAGATATATTAATAAGAAATAACTATTCATCAACATACTTAGCACAGAGGGTGATAATTGATATAAAAACATAGTTATTGATAAATAAAAAGTTTCAAAATAGTGGGCTCAACATGAATATATTTTAAGATTCTATGACCAATTGAAATTGAGATAGAAAAGTAATATATTTTGCTAATATATTTATATGTATCACAAAATTATATTTAATAACTTTTGCATGTCTAAATAAGCCTCAAAGAGCTTTGTAAATAAATATGAAAAACTTAAAAATATAAGTTTTAGAAAAGCACTGTCATAGTTTAATTGGCAGAATTTTTTTCTTCTCATTCACACGTAAAATGATGGTGCTTCTAAGAATTGATGGCATCTTAGATTAAACAAGGAACTGCAACAGGAATATTTATGCTGTTATTTCTATGCACTTTTTTTTCTATGCACTCTCACTCATTCATCCATTTGTGCAACCTATTATAAGTAATAACTTTGTTCTAGGAATTGTGCTAAAAACTAGGAATAAAAAGGCTAATGAGGCATAGTCTTATGATTAATGTGTTCACAGTCTAGATGGGGATAAAAATAGAAATAAATTACAATATAAGGTGATAAGCACTATTGTAAAGGTATATACAAAATGTCAGTGGTAATGAGGCATCCTAGAATATTCAACAAATAGTGTGAAGACCAGAGTGACAGAAACACTGGTAGCAGAAGAACATAGATGGGTAAATTGGAACCAGAATTTGAGGTAACTTTTAAAATAAAAATATATTTTATTGATCTTTTACAGTTAGGAAGGGAGAGGGATAGAAAGTCAGAAAAAACATCGATGAGAGAGAAACATCGATCAGCTGCCTCTTGCACACCGCCTACTGGGGATGTGCCTGCAACCAAAGTACATGCCCTTGACCAGAATCCAACCTGGAACCCTCTAGTCTGCAGGACAATGCTCTATCCACTGAGCCAAACCAGTTTT
The DNA here is from genome assembly GCA_027563665.1 of Antrozous pallidus. NCBI lineage: Eukaryota > Metazoa > Chordata > Mammalia > Chiroptera > Vespertilionidae > Antrozous > Antrozous pallidus. The sequence continues at coordinate 92,840,738 of CM050514.1, forward strand.
AACAGAATTTGAGGTATCTTGTTTGTAATGATGAGATTGTAGTGATGGGAATCACTAAAGAATCTTTCCCAGGATACCATGCATTTGATTTTTAAATTTCTTCTTATCATGGTAAAATATAAGTAAGATAAAATTGACCATTTTAACCATTTTAAGTGTACAGTTCAGTAGTAACAAAGGCACTCACATTGTGAGTGCAACATTTGATTTTTGAAAGGATAATTTTGTGGCAGATAAACTGGCATACAAAACCACTAGAAGAAAAGATGAATTGAACATTTCAATTGATATAATAGGGCCATAATTAGAATTGGAGACTAGTATATTAGGACAATTAAAATAAAGTTTACAGGAGGATTATTTGAGGAGAATACAAATGAATTCCAGTGTAGACATGTCATGTGTATGAGACATCTGTGGGAAGCCCTCCAGTACACAGCTGGACATGTAAGTTCAGAGCTCAAAGGTGTGGAACTAGAGCCATTAGCCTGGTTGAAGTGAACTCTCCTAAGGAACATGCAAGGAACTGAAGAAAAAAGATTAAGGGTAAAGCCTTGGTGAGACTCAGCATTAAGAGCTCACTAAGAAAAAGTCAATAAAGGATAGCATAAAATAATAACAACAGGAACTAAGATAAAAGGCCATTGTAAGCATTAAGTAAGAAAAGTTTGTCAAGGGGCAGGAATATTGAAAAGCATCAAATACACATGTATATACAAACAGGATAAAGCTTTTAAAATAGTTAGATTTGACAATTAGGAGGTCTTTGGTGACTCTAGCAAGGGCAATTCCATAGGTTTGTTGATATTATGGTGAGAAATTGGATTATAGTGGGTTAAAGAAGAATAACAGAAACAATAGGAATCTGAAAGAATAAGAGTAGTGATAGGTAATATTTATGAAACTCTTACACAGTGCCTGGCATTGTGTGAGTGTTATGTAACATTATGCCTTTTACTTCCCCTACCAACTTTTCACAGTAGGTATTAAAATTTTATAGACTTAGAAAAGGTAATATAACTTGCCCAACAATATATATAGCTTTTTAAAGCTAGGTTGCACTACTTTATATTCTACTAGAGGCCCAGTGCATGAAATTCATGCACTCAGGGGGTCCCTCATCCTGGCCTGTGCCCTCTCACAGTCTGGAAGCCCTTGGGGAGTGTCCAACTGCCAGCTTAGGCCCATGGGGAATGGGCCTAAGCTGGCAGTTGGATATCCTTAGGGCTGCCACAGAGGTAGGAGAAGCTCCTGCCACTGCTCTTGTGCTCTTCAGTCGTGAGCCCAGCTTCTGGCTGAGTTTGTGCTCCCCCTGTGGGAACACACTGACCACCACAGGGAAGCTCCTGTGTTGAGCATCTCTCCTCTAGAGGTCAGTGTGCATCATAGCAACCAGTTGTTCAGCCAATTGTTCTATTTGCATATTAGCCTTTTATTATATGAGACCAATGATAAGAAAATGGAAAATTAGAATATTTACAAATGTAAGTATAAAGTATTCTTTCAAGAAGTCTGACCAAGTAGAGGAAAGGAGATAAACTGGTAACTGGAGGAGGCAGTAATATAATATTTAAGCAAGTTTTTTGGGGTGAATGGGTATGGGAGGTGGGATTGTTTTTAGATTGAAGAAGACTTAAATTATTTTAATTAGGCAAGTAAAACAGAATTTCAGTAATATAAAAGAGAAAGAGGGTAATTGAATGAGAACCCAAAGAAGAAAAGAGACTAAAAGTTCCAGTTCATAGGTCAGAGGTCTACTCTGAGAATAATAGAAATCTGATCTCAGAGACAGAAGAAAAGAAGCATGTGTAGCACTCTATATAGATAATTAAATATGGCAGGGGAGTTATGAATTTTTTTACCAATATGTATCTTTTTTAACAGTCTAGGATATAATTGGGCATTTAAAGAGTATAATAGACATCTATACCAAGTGCCTGAAGGAATTGGAAAAGAGAATTTTAATAATAAACACTTAAATGGTACAGTTTAAATTAGAAGCCATAACTTTCTGTGGATGCCAATACACATTGCTACTTGATTCATCTTCACCAGTGTGTGAGGGATTGATAATAAAAGAAAACTGAAGGCAGTTCCTGTATTGCTCCATGGACAATGATTGGTTTAGAGGGGGGAGTAGAAAGATGAGAAAGTGGGATAATTTAGGAAAGTGGTGAAAATGTTATTATGGTGAAATCAGCACAGAGCTGCTCAAGAAGGATGGGGCTAATCATAGCATTTCCAGTTGGGATCAAAGCAGAAATGTAGTGTAGAGAAAGAGACTGAGAAATATGATATAATATACAGTTGTAAGAAGAATAACCCATTTTCAGAGTTTAAGCTTTCAAAAGCATTCCTGAGAGTCAACCACCTCCACTATTCCATCTTGAAAGAATTTTGCATAAAGGAAAAGAGAGAAATCACCAAATTAAAATCATGTCAGTAAAATAAATAGGGGTTTTAAGTAATTTGAGTTTTACTCCTAGTTGAGCAAATTTTCCAGCAATATCATTCAATGTTGGCTGTGAAAAGTACAATTCTCAAAGAAAAGTGATTCTCAGAAATACACTAGCAACAAAAACACAAAAATTCCTATGCCTACGTAGGATTTCATGAAAACAAAAATTAATTCTTTTTCTCACCACTCTCTGAAACAGACCCGACTGGGAGATGGGATTAAGGGCAGTTCTCCTCTGACCCCAAGTTCTGGTTAATGTGGTTACTGCTGCTACTCTCTTTTATAGGAGCCTTCATTTCCCTCAAGGTTAAAGCTTGAATCTATGGGAACAAAACCTTACTTAAGGGTTAATTTTTGTATTCATGATCAGTCACTGATGATTGGCAATTATTTTTTAGGAAATTTGTTCATGTTTTGTATCTCTTTATTACTAAGATCATGCTTAAGCATTTGCATAGTATCAATATGCATAATGTTCTCCCTCATCATTTATGTGACATTTTATTATTTCATCTCTTGTATTGTCTTCTTCACCCTTTGTTTTTAATTGTTACATGGTAACAAGCAAAGTTTACTTTTATTCCTACTACTGTACTATTTTACTATTTAAATAATGTTCTGAGTAATAAGGCAAGAGATTTCTTTCTGAGCTGTCTGAGTTTCATCAAGTTCATCAGATATAAAAAAAGCCCAGCGACTGAAATGGTGGAATGACTGAAAGACCAGAGATCAGAAAGACTGCAGCCCTTGGCCCAGTTGGCCTCACCCCCAGCAGAATCTCCACCCCAATTGGGGGTGTGGCCAACCTGCAAACTGACTGCAGCCCCACACACCAGTCGGAACCCTTACTCCAATCCAGGGCCCCCATCAGGCCAGGCCAGTCAGCCCCCACCCATGCACAGGGCCTCTATCTTAGCTAATAAAAGAGTAATATGCAAATTGACCGCACCTTCGCTATACCAAATAAGCCACGCCCACAAACCAATCAGGAGCTATATGCAAATTAACACATAACCAAGATGGCTGCTGCCCATGGCAGGCCGGGTCAGGTGGGCTGGGGGCAGGGCCAGGCAGTGATCAGCCCGGATTGCAGGGCGATCACTTCCCTGGGTGCCCCTGCCCTCAGGCAGGTTGGGCCTGACTGGGGGTGGGGCCAGGCAGCCATTGGCCTGATCACAAGGCAATGGCTGGCTGGGGTTCCCTGGCTGAGGTGCCCTGCCCAAGGATGGAAAGTCTTGGCCTGAGGCTTTCAGCCTTGGGTAGGCCAGGGATGAGCCATCAGTAGGACATCCCCTGAGGGCTCCCAGTATGTGAGAGGGGGCAGGTTGGGCTGAGGGAGCACCCACCCCCAGTGCATGAATTTCATGCACCAGGCCCCTAGTCCTATATAATAAAAGTGTAATATGAAAATTGACCCTAACGACAGAAGGACCAGAATGACCACTCAACTAGTCACTATGAGGTGCACTGACCACCTCTTGGTTCCTTTCCCCGGCCAGCAGGCTCCGTCCAATGGTGAACAGGGAACCAGGTGTGGGTGGTGATGAGGAGTAGGCCTGGCTGCAGGGAGCCGGGGAAGATGGCCCTGATCACAAGCCAGGCCTAGAGACCATACCTGCACACACATTTTGTGCACCAGGCCTTTAGTATATATATACATACTAGTGGCCTGGTGCATGAAATGTGTGCACGGGGCGGGGGAGGAGCAGGAAATGTCCCTTAGCCCAGCTTGCACCCTCTCCAATCTGGGACCCCTCAAGGGATGTTAGACTGCCCGTTTAGGCCCAATCCCTGTAGACCCGATCCTTGTAGGATTGGGCCTAAATGGGCAATTGGACATCCTTCTCACAATCCAGGACTGCTGGCTCCAAACTGCTCACCTGCCTTCCTCCCTGATTGCCCCTAACCACTTCTGCCTGCCAGCCTGATCACCTGCTAACCACTACCCTGCCAGCCTAATTGATGTCTAACTGCTCCCATGCCAGCCTGTTTGCCCCCAACTTCCCTCCTCTGCCAGCCTGGTCACCCCTAACTGCCCTCCCCTGCTGGCCTGATCACCCACAACTTCCATCCCTTGCAGGGCCTGGAACCTCCCAATGACTCTCTCCTGCTGGCCATCTTGTGTTGGCCATCTGTGTCCACATGGAGGCAGGATCTTTGACCACATGGGGGAAGCCCTCTTGTGTGTTGGAGTGATGGTCAATCTGCAAATTACTCTATTATTAGATAGAATATAGGCCTGGCGCATGGGTAGGGGCCAGCTGGTTTGCCCTGAAGGGTGTCTCAGATCAGGGTGGGGGTTCCTTTGGGGTGAGGGGCGGCCTGGGTGAGGGGCCTGTGGAGGTTTTTAGGCCAGCCACACAGCCCAGCGACCCAAGTGGAGGCCCTGGTATCTGGGATTAATCTATGTCTACAATTGAAACTTTGTAGCCTGGAGCAGAGCCAAGCCTTCTGACTGCTCCATGGTGGCAGCCATTTCTGTTTGAAACTTTGTAGTCTAGCGTGGAGGCTTAGGCCAGCAACAGCAGGCTGAAAGCTTGGCTTCCTCCATTGCCAGGGAAACCCAAGCCTCTGTTCTCTCCAGCTCAGTGGCTGCCACCATTTCTGTATTTTTTATAATTGAAACTTTGTAACATTGAGTGGAGGCCTAGGCAAGCAATGGTAGGTGGAAAGCTTGGCTTCCTCTGTTGCTGGGGAAACCCAAGCCTTCCTCTTGCTCTCAGTGTTGGCAGCCATCTTGGTTGGGGTTTATTTGCATAGTCTGCTCCTGATTGGCTGGTGGGCGTGGATGTGGGTGTAGCAAAGGTATGGTCAAATTTGCATATTACACTTTTATTAGATAGGATGTTTCTAATCCTCACCCGAGGACATGATGAGAGAGAGAAAGGGAGAAAGAGATGAGAGAGCAAGAGCAAGAGCAAGACAGAGAGAGAGACAAGAGAGAAACACTGACAGGCTGCCTTCCATATGTACCCCAAACGGGGAATCTAAGCAACAACCCAGTCATGTACCTTGACTGGGAATTGAACTGGCAACCTTTTGGTGCACAGGATGATGCTCAACCAACTGAGCCACTCTAACAGGCTCAAGTTCATACTTTTTTGTTTTAATCAAGCATTTAGAAACTATCTGAAAACTGAAATCTATGTATAACCAGCTAAACTGTATTTATACATTTTTGTCAAAGCCAGCTTACTTTATAATAATTAATATGCAGCAATATGGGCTTTTATCATTATGACCCTGTTCAAATGCTACTTATTACAAAAATTTCCCTATTTTTCCAGGTACAGTTAATTACTTCCTTGTCTGTGTTCTGAAACAACTCTTCACATATATGTCATTTATCACTCTTCGCAGGTCTAAATCTTTCTTTAGACTTTTAAACATTTGAAGATTGAGGCTGTCTTATTTATCATTGAATCTACAAACACAATAAATGTGAGACTCAAATTTTATGTAATTAAAAATTTTTTTAATTACATAGGATTTAACAAGTTTTTAAACATTTTTGTTATAGTATAAACTTTATAATAATTGTACAATTACTAAGTGTTCAACTTGATTAATCATTAAGTGCTCTCAGCTTTTGTCATAAAATGATCCACTAAAATTATTCTCAGTTACTTGTCAGGGAGACCTCTCAGGCCTATCCTCAAGTCCCCTCAGAATTACTGTTCCTTCTCCTTGTCCAAAAGTAACCACATAGAGATGTTAATGTTAAAGATTATTTTTGTAGTAAATAGTGTGAAACAATTTTATTTAGTTTTTGTTGTTCCATGTAACTTTGGGATAAATGATTATGTACCATCTTTATTTTATTCTCTTTATTTTATGTATGTATGTATGAATAGAACACAAATGATGACAAGTTCAAGACCCACAATAATTCAAATTAAACAATACCAATAAAAGTGTCAAGCAGTGTTAATAATGCTTATCTAACTTGAACACACAATGAGTATATATACAAAATACTAAAAAATAACTGACAATTGTTTATCTATCAGAAACAGAGAAACAGATATTTTTACATTTTATCTGAGCCAACAAGCAATTTCTAATTTAAAAATGGAACAGTTGTAATGGACTGCATGTTCCTGTGCCCCCCCCCCACCTCCAAAATTCATATGTTGAAGCCCTGACCCCTGTGGTGGCATTTGGGAGTGGGGATTCCATGAGGTAATTAAGTTTGGATGAGGTTGGGGATTAGGTCCTCCTGAGAGGATTAATGCTATTATAAGAACAGACACCAGAGAAAACTTGCTCTCACTCACTCACCTTGTACATGCAGAGGAGTCACGTGAGGCACATAGTGAAAAGGCAGCCACCCAAAACCAGGAAAAGATCTCTCACCAGAACCTGACCATGCTGGCACTGGGCTCGCAGAGTTCCACTTCTAAAACTACAATAAATACATTTCTGTTGTTTAAACAGTTCAGTCTACGGTATTTCGTATGGCAGCCCAGACAGACTAAGACAATGGTATTTAGCAATTTTCCCAGCATTTGAATATTAAGCTTCTCAAAATTCTTAATATTTTAATTTCCCATAATGCATATAAGAAATGTACATAAAGCCTCAGCTCTATCTTGCCATAGCTAGTATTTAATTTTCTTAAATTTTGTAACTGAGACTTTCTTGATGGTTCCTTTTTCCAATGTCAATTATATAAATAAACACTGTCAAATTTAGATCGTCTTCTATTTAGAGCAGTGGTTCTCAATTAGGAAGCTATCCCCACCCCGCAGGAGGTTATTATTATTTTTTTGGTTATCACAACTCATGATGTGCAGGTAGGATGGGGTGGACTATACTAGTAAAATCTAATGGATAGAAGCCAGCGATGCTGCTAACCATCCCACAATACAGGGAATGGTTCCCTGTAACAAATAATAATAATAATTATTATTTTTAATCCTTACTGGAGGATATTTTTCCTGTTGATTTCTAGAGAGAGTGTAAGCATGTAAGGGAGGGAAGAAAGAGAGAGAGATGGAGAGGGAGAGAGAGAGAGAAACATTGAGGTGAGAAAGACTCATTGATAGGTTGCCTTCTGCACATGCCACTAGGAGGATGGGGGACCTGCAATGGAGGCACAAGCCCTTGACCAGGAATCAAACCTGAGACCCTTCAATGTGTGGACCAACACTCTAACCACTGAGCAAAACTGGCTAAGGCAACACTTATGTTGCTTTAAATGAATAGTGACAAGGTTGAAACCACCTGTTTTAGAAATAATTTTGGTAGGAAGATAAATTTAATCGTATGCTAACTTGTTATATCCTATTATCCTATACTAGGGGCCTGGTGCACAAAATTCGTGCACTGGGGGTGGGTAGTCCCTCAACCCAACCTGCCCCCTCTCACATACTGGGAGCCCTCAGGGGATATCCAACTGATGGCTCACCCCTAACCTGCCCAAGGCCTAAAGCCTCTGAGCACCCAGCCATTGCCCTGCTCAGCTTAGCCCCAGCTGCCTGCGACCACCCGGCCCTGGGGGCTGGACACTCGCCACCACTTCTGCTCACAGCGCCTGGTGGCTGGGCGCTCACTGCCACCACTGTTTCATCTCCACCCCTGGGGCCAGTGCTCGAGCCACTTGGCCCCACCCCTGCTCCTGATTGGCTGGTAGCATAGCCAAATTTGCATGTTTCTCTTTTATTATATAGGATAATAAAAGCATGGTATGCAAATTGTCTCCTCCATCAGAGTTCCTCCAGGAGTTCAACCCCGGGTTGAGCTGGTCAGGAGAAGGGTGGGAGGTCCTGGTGCTGGCAGGTAGCTGGGAATGGGAGGGAGTATCCAGCTGGCAGCCAGCAGAAGCTAGGAACCCTACCAGTGCATGAATTTTGTGCACTGGGCCTCTAGTTTATTATATTTTGTAATTCCCAAGTTTTAACAAATGCTAAATTATATATTTGTGTGGTTTTGTTTTGCTTTGCGTTTTTAATGTAAAGAGGATTAATATTGATTTAAAGAAAATTAAACTAGAAACACCTGGAGAAATTGAGTAACTAAAAATGCTCAAATATCATTTTTTGTATCTTCCGACTTCTATGTTTCAAGAAAGGAGCTGCCTTGGTTTAAATGTGCTTTGGATGATACTCAATTCCAGGTAGATATTATTATTTACAATAATAATCATGGCTATAACCTTCAAGATACATTATTTACCTTTTCTTAACACTACTGCATTTTATTTTTTGAGGTATGATACTATATGCTAAACGATTCTTTAAACTTCAATTTGAATATATTTGCATCCCCTATTTGTGCAAAGTAACAATATGTGAAAATAACTTTTCTAGTGGAAAGAATACTAGATATAACTGGCTTTCTAGACTGTGAATAAGCCATGGAATATCCCTATGCTTATTTGAATGTTCTTTTTGGCTTTTAAAAAATGGTGACCTATAAGCAAAACAGTGATTCTTAATATGACTTTGACAAGGATAAAACTTCAGCTAATAATGCTGCCACTTATTTCTTATTATGCTTCACAATAAAGCAAGTATATTAGTAAAAGAAAGGAGGAGAGAGGAATGAAGGAGCAGCAGAAGAGAGATTGCACAGGGCTGAATATATTATCACCCTGAAGTCAGTAGGGAAGGCTGCTAAATGCTCTTACAACTGTAATAGCCTATCTCATGTTAATTCTAGCCTGAAGCTCCCTGACACTTCTTGTTTGGAGATAATGGGGACAGAACTATTTTTTTTTCTTCTGGTTGAACTGCCGTTTTTTTTTTTTTTTTTTTTCTTTTTCTTTCTTCTTCTGTGTGTGTGTGTGTGTGTGTGTGTGTGTGTGTTTTTTTTTTTCTCCCAAGGACATCAAATAAATTAAAGTCTTCGCAAACACCAGTACAAAAGCCTTTTGCTTTGCAGAATTCCCATTAATAACATGCAAGAGTTATTACCCTTGATATTTAGTGGATTTTTTAAATGGCTAACAATGATTGCTTTGATTGAATATTGGCTTATAATAGGCTTGTAAAGGAATTCAAGCACCCTTAATTGCTTTCAACTTTAACTTCCTGTGCCTCCTGAAAATCCTTAGCACAATAGATCTGGAGTCATTCATATGGAAATATTTTTTAAAAATGTAAGTTAGTATCTATTAACCTCAAAAGTGAAGCCAATTAAAATGGACCATATTAATTTGTAAGAATTTGATATATTATTAATACTCTTCATTGAAAGAGGACATTATTTTATGGCAAGTTGAAATTTAATTTTCTTGGATTTTCACCTCTTTTTTTAAGCAAAGAAACTTCATAATTTCTGGTATATAAATCAATCAGGATTTTATGTAATGAATGCCTTATCTGATTATTTCAGATTTCTCCAACTAGTTGGGAAAATGCTGAGATTTTATTAAAAAATATATATTACCTGAAATATTGAAAACCAAGGTTGTTTTAATATTTTCTTTGATATTTATGTCTTCTCAGCAGGAATGCTTATGGGCTATACTCTGTTTTACCAGACTCTGCAAGAAAGAGAGAACCACTCCAGGGACTAATCTGCTGAAAAATATGTGAAGTGATTTCACTCTGAGGCTGTAGAATCCACTAAAACTCAGTTTCCACAGCATGAAGGATGGCAAGAGAAGCAGGGTTGAGGCTAGATTGGACTCTGAAGAATTATGAAAAATGATTTCTTACGTGCTGTTTTGTCACTTCCTATCTATCAGGGTAGCATAGTATCAGTAATTGAAAAACACACTAGTTGAGACCCTAGAGTGTTTCTACTCCCAGGGCCCCACAGCATAAAACTATGGGGAATATGATTATAAATTTAAAGGTTTGTATCTGCTACTCTTTTTCTCATTTGAAGCCATTGATAGTAAAAATGACAGCACCTTTTAGATTGCAAAGGAATTTCTATTATTATTATTGTTATTTTAAAATCCTCACCAGAGGAGTAAGGATATTTTTTCCATTGATTTTTTAGAGAAAGTGGAAGGAAGGGGGAAAAGGGTACAGAGAGAGAGAGAGGAGAGGGAAAAACCTCAGTATGAGAGACACTTGATTGGTTGCCTCCCACATGCCTCCGACTGGAGGTAAGGATTAGATCTGCAACCCCAAAAAGAACTCTTGACTGGGAAGTGAGCCCCAAGACTCTATGGTGTGCAGGCCTATACCACTAAGCAATGCTGGCCAGATGGGCATTTTCATTATTATCAGGTTTTTTAAGCCATTAAATAAGACTTCTGGACTGCTTTTGCTATTTTCCCAGGTAGGTTATAATATTTTTTTTAGTTTTCATTGGTTGATGATTTTAATTCTATTCTATTTTATGTGTTTCCATAGAAAGAGTTCGTTGCCTTCTAGAATAAGCACAATATCACCATGATATGTGCATAATTAGGTCTGGCCCTGTGTAATAGGCCTCTATCTAGTAGTCACTGAATTAGTAGAGATGAATACATATTTTTGCACATTTAAAAGACCACTTGGTTGAAATAAAGAAAAATAAATTTACTAAAAACCAAGTAATCATAATTTTAGGGTATGCTTTCTGACTTATTTGTACAAAATTAATGGTGATGACCTATAATAAAAAAAATAGGTATCTTAAATGATTTCCCAGTGTTGATATTGGGCTATACCAGTTCCTTTACTAATCACCATGGCATGTTGGTGATACTAACTTCTGGGGCTGATGGCAGGATCTGTCACCTTAAAATATAACTGTAGTGCCTGGCTGGTGTTGCTCAGTAGTTGAGCATCAACCTATGAACCAGGAGGTCACGGGGTTCAATTCCTGGTCAGAGTACATGCCTGGGTTGAGGGTTCAATCCCCAGTGTAGGGTGTGGAGGAGGCAGCCAATCAATGATTCCTTCTCATCATTGATGTTTTTATCTCTCTCTCCTTCTTCCTTCCTCTCTGAAATCAATAAAAATATATTTTTTTAAAAGTGCCCCAACTTATCCTTATGATATATATATATATATATATATATATATATATATATATACACACACACACACTAGTATATGTATATTTGTGTGTGTGTGTGTGTGTGTGTGTGTGTGTGTGTGTGTGTGTAACCAGTGGGGTAGAGGAAACTAATTGATCATAGTATGACATCAAACATATGACTTTGGAGTAATTGATATCATATTGCAAGCCACCACTTAAACATAACAATAAATTGAATTATCTACAACTTCCATATTGATCCATGATCGTCTGTTTTAGCAGGTCTCCCTTACCAAGCTTGGTTCTTTTACCCCTCCTTAGTGTCTTTCTCTGTCACTTTATAGTTATCTAGGGACTACAAGCCTCCCTTATCCCACTCACACACCCCCTACAATGATGTCTCAGGCCAGACTCTGCTGACACCTGCACTAATAGCAGGGTAGATTATCAACTGTTCTTAATTATCTCTCCCACAGCTCGCCTCCATTAGCTTGGATAATTGACTGTATGTATAACATTCATAAGCAGAACAACGTGCTATAGAGAAAAATTAAGGGAGAGCAAAAAATGAATCTTTAGTTTATATAAAATTAGCTATGTATGGTGTCAGATGTTGTACAGCATCTGGAGTTTTGGAGGGAGCATCTGCTTTCTTTTGTTGGGAAAGTCATTAAGAATTTGGAAGGAGATTTTTCAAAGGATAGGAGAAAGTAATGTTGCATAGATTTTTCATTGAATAGGTATTCAAGAAAAAAGTGTTTCAGTGAGTGAAAGTTGTGCTCTCATGAGTGAAACGTCTGGAAGCAGCAACTTAATGAAAGACGAAAAGACTGACCGAGAGTTACAGAGCTGCTCGGGACGGGGGACATGTAAAGAGGGTAAGGATATGAATTCAGTGGAAAGGGCTCATCACAGGACAATTATGGGAGAAGAAAATATCTTTTCTATATTTTTTCAGTCAATACGTTAGATTACCTCTGCGATTTTTGTCCCTATGAAATAGGTGGTCATTGCTAATATATGACTAGTATGTCTGAGTATTGAGTAGATTAACAATTTTCTCAAGTTGGCAAATGGTGAAAGTGGAATTTAAATTCATAGAGTGTGATGTTTGAGGACGCATTGTGATTCAGCATGCTTTTTGTATCTTTAGACTACTGCAAGCATCATAGCTCCAAATTGTATTTCTTTAAAAGTAAGTAACAACAAATACGAATAACATGGAATCATTATTATAAGTCTATATTACCTTAAATATGTAAATAATGATTATAATATACAGAGAAAGTGATAATGACAATAAATTCATGATTTAGTTGTCAGAGTACTTTAAAAGCAAAGAAATCTCAGGAGTAATTAGATATAAACAGGATTAGAGAATTGTTCAGATGTGAAGTAATAATCCAACATTTCATCTCTTTTGTGTTTAATTAGGTAAGAATGCACACTTTGATTTTGTATATTTTCACATTAATTTTTATAATAAAGATTAGGTCATTTATATACTTACCTATTATGAGCACTTTAGATGACCTAAGACTCCTGGTATATTATTATTGAAGTTCTAGAAAAAAAAAGGTAGAATTTTGCTCTCATACCTCTTATGAGTTAACTTAACAAACAATAAAATATAAAAAAAGTATTTTGAAATGATTTATTAACAGTTAATAATTAACTGATCCTGGTATGAAATACGTATAGTTGTGTAAAACTTTTTTTAAATTCAGATTTCATCTTGCTTTGTTTACTCTTCATGCTGGTGGAAGTATTTGAAGCTGAAAGGTTTTCATTTGTGTTTCTGCTGACTTGCACATTTTATACAATAGGACTTCTTATTAAGGGCCTGATCATGGTCAATGCAATCTGCAGTGTTAGCTAGTTTTTGAAACTAGTAGTGAATTTGAAATTAATTACAGACTATTTTTGGTTCATTAGTGTTCATGAAGGGTTTTATGCCTGCATGTTTGTTTTTAATTGAGTAGAGGAAACACAAATAACAAATGCTGCTTTCTTTCATATGCAGACATAAAGTAGTGCTGTCTTTAACTGACACTGATAACAGCAATGGCAAAAACAATATAATCAAAGAGAGGAAATATGCATCTATCCTATTTGCTACCACAAAGCATGGGATAAGATGGGCAATCTATAATAATAAAAGGGAAATATGCTAATTAAACCGGACATCCTTCCAGACGAAGCTGGGGCTGGAGGGAAGCCTGGGTCCCGGATGCCAGAGGGAAGCTGGTGTTGGCAGCCAGGGGAAACAAGGCCTACTCTTGCACGAATTTCATGCATGGGGTCTCTATTATTAAAATAAGTAGTAAAAACAGAAAATAAGGTTTGCAATTTCATGTCTATTTACCAAAGAAGTGAAATTTCTAAGCATTCCATATAATCAAATAATTTATTAGGTCTGTGATGTTAACTGCTTACAGCTAAACAACTTGTAGCCTAATTGCTTCTTTTACTAGAGTTAGAAATGTCTTTCTGCCCCTTATCCCCAAAGCGGGAAACCCAGCCTCGGGCACGGAAAGTGCTGCACAGAAAACAGTAGGTAGCATAATTCAGCCATGTCAAATTAATGTTGCTATCCTGGGAGCACAGACAGAATCGTGAAGGAAGAGCAAGGACATTTAGGAGAGACAGTCCTTCAGTAGGACATCCCTCTGGCTTTTATTTGTGTGTGGAAAATAGTGATTTATTTCCCTTTAAAAATAATATTCTAGAAATGAATTTTGAGAGACTACATTTTAGGTTCATCCATCCATTCTTCTTCTTTTTAATATTTGGTTAATTCTCCACAATGGCTATGTAATTTTCCCAAAAGGATAGGAGGGTGAGTGTGCATATAACTTGAGCAAGGAAATACTGAATGTGGAACTTAATGTATAAATCTCCTTGTAAGCCAAGTCCACAACTGCTCTTGGCCCCTGTGGTTTAAAGTCATCCTGCTCTTGTTAGATGATAGATTATCAGCAGAGAGGAAACAGCAGGTTTGCATTCACAATGATAGATAATGGGTTTAATAAAAGTATATTCTTGAACTTGGTTGAACAGCCAGACTCATCACCTGAGACTTCTAAAAGTACACTGGATAAAGAAAAAGAAAATGCCCTTCAGAGAAAATTACTTCCTGTATGCATAGATAATCTGCCTTTTCAAGGTTTTGTCTTGTATGAAAAGTGGAACTAATGATATGTCAACAGGAGTCTGAGAAATCTTCTTTAACTCACAAAAAAGAGCTGATAACTGTGACGTGATGTGATGTGAGCGTGGAGAAAAGGCAGTCTGTCCTCCAACCCTGAGCATGGAGGGACAAGTCTAGCATGGGCTCAGCTATTCCACTGCTCATTACTAGTTCTTAGCTAGTATCTAGTGCATACTCTAGGTCATCTTTTATAATTCACAGAGAAAAAATAGGAATTAGAGGTATGTCATGCAAATTGATTATAAAATGATCTAAGATCATGTACAGAGAGTATTTCACTTTTCTATGACTGAAGAAATCAGGTTTTGGCACATGACCTCCTTGAAATACTCAACCAAAACCACAAAATATTGATAAATGTGAGTTCCTAAACACCATAAAAAATACTCAAAGGAACAGTTCTCAAACTAAGTTTCATATGATTAATACAACTTGGAAAACTATATCTGAGTATTAAAGTATTAGCCTTATTTTTAAAATAATCTTAGACACAGTGCAATGGGAGAGAGAGAGAGAGAGAGAGAGAGAGAGAGAGAGAGAGAGATCTTTCTCCATTATTTGTTTTAATCAGCAATAGCAAATGAGATATGACCTGTTCCAGATATTTAAATTTCTTAATGTGTTGCAGTAAATAGGTTGTTGCTCATGGTATAATAGATTGGACTCATTGCCTGAGGAGGGGGACTACATTATAATTAAATGTTGCCAGAGGGATTACCAGATAATATTTCCCCAGATTCTCAGATCCCTTTAATCAGAGTTCCCTGTGTTTTATAAACACGTATTTGTTACCACCAAGGGAACTTCTGAGGTTTTGATGTTCTATTTTCTTTTCTGAGATAAACACTAGGGAATTTTGTATTATCTGTTCAAATACATAGTGTATCTGTAGCTAAGAGGAGGCTAGTTCTACAATGACCGAAAAGGGGGCTCTGCAATAAACTTAACAACCTCAGGGGGCCACATGGCAGGCCTGGCACATTCAAAGACCAAAAGTCACCCAGGAAGATCTGATCACACACTCTTAGCTGGTTAGGCTGTGGCAGGTTGTCACATTTCAGTTCCATAGTTTCCTTAGCAAAGGTCAGTCTTTACCTCAAGTGAGCTCTGTCCATTGCTTTTGTGCATCTTTGCAATGTCTGAGCAGTTTTCTTTTTCTTATCCCTCCAAAGCACAGCCACAGGTACCAGAATACACAACTGAAGATCACAGAACCCCTCATTATTAATCTTGTTCCCCAAATACCATCTCTATCTGTTGTAAATTATTAACTATCCAGCCCCCACCAATGTAAAATTACGTGGTTTCCCATTTTACCTTTTATCTAATCCTAGAGATTTCCCCACTATACTTTTCTCCCACTCCTTAATCTATCACCAGTTAATTCAAGTAACCCTCCTTATGTCTCCCCTTTTATTCTAAGGTTTAATATAAGTTGCAAAACTGCCATTCTCTGGAGCATTTTCTTAATCCATTTTGATTTTGCTTCCTGGCATATGTTATCAATTTAGCTCAAATAAACTCCTAAAAATTATCTACAGGTTTGGACATTTCTTACGCTGACAAAGGAAAGAACCAAATATGTACCACAAAGGTACATCATCATATTTTTATATATCTGTGAATCTATACTAATAAAAGAGTAATATGCAAATTGGTCAGGACACCCTCACAGTAACAACCAAACAGCAGGCTGCATGGGGCGACAAGGCTGGCCAGGAGGGGTTAGTGAGGGTGACCAAACAACTGAACAGAAGAATGTTTGGGATGACCAGGCCAGCAGGGTGTGTGTGGGACGACTAGGCCAGCAGGGGGTGGCAAGTTGGAGGCAACCAGGCCAGTGGGGCGGCACTGAGGGGCAACTAGGCTGGCGTGGGGGCAGTAAGGGTAACCAGGCCAGTGGGGGGGGGGGCAGTTAGGGCCAATCAGCTCAGCAGGCAGAGGCAGTTAGTGGTGATAAGGCTGGCAGAGGGGGCAGTTAGGGGCTATCAGGTAGGCAGGCAGGTGAGTAGTTAGGAGCCAGTGATCCTGGATTGTGAGAGGGATGTCTAACTCCTGGTTTAAGTCTGATCCCTGGTTGGACATCTCCGAGGAGTCTCGGATTGGAGAGGGTGCAGGCTGGGCTGAGGGGACCCCGAATTTCATGCACTTGGCCTCTAGTAATGTATATAAATACATTCTCTAGAAAACTTTCTAGTCACTTTCTGGGTAAGAAGAGTTTGCATTAAAAAATGGTGTTATTTTTTTCTGATCCCCAACTCCACCTTTATTGCTCATTCTCATGTTACTAGGTAAGAGTAAGGAGAGTTTATCCAAGGAGAGGATTACCTTGCTGTTCTGACCCTACCCCAAATTCATCCCTGAGCTGCCCCTTGCTCTCTTGCAGAGTTAGTGACTAGATCTGGGAAGATGTAAGAAATAGAAAAGAACTTTCTGACAAGCACAGGGTAGTCTAGTGACAGGGCCTTGTGAAAGTGGGCCTTGCTAATACTGATATTCCCTCTGGATGCCTTTCTGAGTTCCTCAGTACATGCCTCACTGGTAACCTCCAATTGCTGTGTCGTTGGGGTGGGCACTACTGGCCTCAAACATTCTACTTATGACCCTGCTTCCAGGTCCCTGGGCATCCATAGGTCCATCCCTCTGTTACCTACCCGGCAGTCATCTGTGTAACATTTGAAAGCATCACATACCTCTCTTCTGTCTTTACTGAAGTGTGTTCCCTCAACAGTCTCTATTCTCTGACATCCACTTTTCAAGCTATAGTTCTGGTACCAGTTTCTACACTTAAAAATGTCAAGGGTCAAGTATTTCTTTTAAAGATTCTTTTCTTGGGCTTGGATGAAGAGGAAGGAACCACCTTCTCCTACTCAATGCTTGAGAGTCTGTGTGTGCAGGCAAGTCCTCCCATGTACATCTGGGTGTAGAGGGAAGGGGATGCTAAAGCATTCTGAAATCTGCAACCTCAGCCTGGATCTAGGTGATAGG
Organism: Antrozous pallidus; assembly: GCA_027563665.1. NCBI lineage: Eukaryota > Metazoa > Chordata > Mammalia > Chiroptera > Vespertilionidae > Antrozous > Antrozous pallidus. The sequence goes on from CM050514.1 coordinate 92,858,320, forward strand.
TTGAGGGTTGCAAAAGAGGTTTAGCCACATTCTTAGTAACTCTACATAGCAAGTGCACCAACATATTTTTGGAATGTGGCTACATATTGCACTAATTGTTTCATTGTAGACTTTGTGGTAATAAATACAGGAGTTGTGCTTTAAAGTCCTTTTCCATGTAGATGTGCGTTTGGATTCTATCCAGAATGAAGAGTCCCTATATAATTTTAAGCATGTGAATGAAGTAAATTAAATTATATTTTAGGGAATTAATTCTAGCAGCAGCATAGACAATAGACTGCAGGAAATGAGACTGATTTTAAGAAGTGTCAGGACACAATTGCAATAACTTAATCAGGCTTAAAGTTAGGCAGTAATGTTGAAGAACAGAGAGATGAAGGCAGATGGCAGTGATATGAAGGAATTAAAATCTGTATGACATGGACATCAAGGAAGATTTCCAGGTTTCTGGCTTATGAAATAACAGAGAGCAATACCATGAATTGAGATGGAGAGTGTAAGAGGAGAAACAAGCTTGGATGAAAGATGGTGGTCAAAGATTCTGTAAGTTATATAGCAAAGACAGATATAGGCATGTGCTTGTACACATATAGGCATGCAGTCTATGCGAACATTAATGTATATCATATAAGTTCTTCTCAACTAATCCTTCCTGTCACTTGTATAAGGATTGGAGTTGGGACACTCTTTCACAAAAAAAGCACAGCAATAGGTTGCCTCTACTGCAAACTGCAAAGCAAGGTTCTGGTGCTTGGAAAAAGAAAACAGACTATTGCTTATAGTACATTTCTACAGAAGTGACTAGAGCCTTGGAGCTTATTAAACTTCCAGCTAGAGATCACAGGCAGATTCCAGAACACTAACTTTAGACTCTAGTGTTACACTGGAATTTGGGGATCCATTGAATAAGTATTTTTAGATGAATAAATCTGTGTGCAGCACTGAAATGGCTACTTTCACTTAGCTAATTTAAAGGGAGCCCCCTAACTTGTTTGACTTAGTGGATAGAGCATTGACCTGCAGACTGAAAGGTCTCAGGTTTGATTCAGGGCTTAATCCCCAATCAATGACTGCAGAGGCAAAAAAATAAATAAATAAAAAAGGAAAAAAAAAGTCAGTTTTTCAGTTATGGGGTTTATGTACTAAGGCCTCAGCTCAGTTAAACTGTATGATTTATTCCTAAAATTTCCAGAGTGGCTGCTACAGATTCAAGAAATGACCTTAATTATTTTTGTTACTGCCTTGAAGAGGTGAAATCTATTCCTCCATTCCTGAATCTGGGCTGGCCTTGTAACCAAAATAATGCAGCAGAGTGAAGTACTCGTTCTGAGCCAAGATATCTGTGTGTTTCTTTACTTTTGTTCCCTAGTGTGCCATGTGAACAAGTCTAGGCTAAACTGCTGCATGATGAGAGAACAGTCCAGTTATTCTTGTTATCTCCAGACATCAGCTGAGCAACACCCAGACATGAGTGCTAAGCTATCCCAAGTGGCCAGAAACCACCATCCTGCCAGATGGCTGCAGGTATATGTAGGAATCCATCCAAGACTAACCAGGTCTGACCCAGATCAGCAGAACCACCCAGCCAACTTGTGGATCACCAACAATGATAAGTGGTTATTTTAAATCTGGGGCTGGTTTGTAACATAGCAAAAGTTAAATGATAAAGGAGTTATTCTTAATAAATTACTGACAAGCTTAATCTGCCCAGATCTCCTCCTTTCTGAGACATTTACTAAGGTCTGACCATAGTTATTTAATTACAGCCATAAAAGACAATTACCAGAATAGGTAAAAAAATAAGTGATCATGATTTTGACTATAACTGTAGGATTTTATCTGTGTTGTTTGATAATTATTATAAAGTATGCAGATATAATACTGATTGACTGGAGTATTATTTTAAAATGTTATCAGATTTAATTATTTGAATATTAAGGGATATTAGTTGTATTGATGTTTTAAAACAGGAAACAAAAGTTAATTTTCTAAGTTTGGTGCTTTATATTTTAGAGCTTATATGAAAAACAGAAGAGAGTTAAGCAATATTTTGTCCATTTTTTGCCTTACTGTTTTACTGCTAATTATAAACTATGTGATAAAATCTTCCATTCTAAAATTAAATATATTCAGACCAAGATATAGAAAAAATTATATATGAAAACACATTTAAAAAGGAAAATATCAGCAAATAGAGAGTAATGCGGCCACTGTTTACTCTCATGTGAAATTGTCCACCATTACTGGTTTAGCTAATTTCAACTGGGATCAGCAAAGAGCACACTGTGACTAATTATCTAATCTATACCTCCAGGGTATCACTTATGGTCTCTTGTTAATTAGAAAAAGTTCACAGGCAATACAAGATTTTCTGTAGCTCTTAAAAAGAATTTTTGGTAAATTGACTAATAATCACAGTTAGTTATGATATTAATTGACCTGCATCTAATTGGAAACACTTCTAAAACGTCAGTATAAAAATAAATATTTTCTCTTTCAAATGAAAATCTAATGTTTTATTAATGAAAAAATGTGAATAGAAATCAACTGAATTCATTCTATCGTGATATTTAATAAAATTATACTTAAAAGAAAAATGTGAGAAGAATAAGAGTTTTATAATTAGCACAATCACCTCTTTGGACATCTTAGCACAGTTTCAAAGCTGAAATTAGTAAAGATAAGATAAACATAGTATTTTTATTCATTTTACAATCATTTAAATAATTTATTCTGTGGCAGAAACTGTTATAAGTATTTGTGAATATTAGCTTCTTTAATCCTCATAACAACCTTAGAGATACTATTATTTCATCTTACAAATACAAACTTTGAGACAAAGGAGAAAATTTAGACATATAGGTAAAGAAACTTGACCAAAGTTACATAGCTAATAAATGGCAGAATATCAATTTTAACCCAGGAAGTTGATTATAATCATCCATATTTTAATAACTATCCTATAAAGTAAGTTTGATTTTTAAGTTCATCACATTATATATATCATTAAATAATTGGTTTCATATTCCATAAAAGAAACAATATTTATTTTTCTCAAACCATGAGATAATTTCCCAAGTCTGGGTTATTTTTAGTTATTTTATGTAATATTTTCTATGATATTACTCTCACATTACTCAGAATTGATTTTACCATTTTTACTAAACTAAAGAGATGCTAAATGTCCAGATAAATGCTGAACTTGCCTTTCAAATATCTGAATTTTAGCCTAAACAATGTTAGATATAGAAAACTTCTTAAATACTTGAGTTGATGTTATTTATTTACTGTATTATATTATATATATTCATATAATTTGACTAAATATACATTTACTTAAACTAAAAGCACTAAAGATAATTTCAAATACTCAATATTCTAGCTGTTTAAAACTCAAAGTGAAGCAACAGATGGAGGGGAGGGTACATCAAGTCGCCAGGGGTGCTTGCTAATTAGCATGTACTACCGAAGGCACCAGTACTGTATGTAGATTGTCAGCTGTATATTATATTTATCACCAATGTCATCCATTATCTGCAGGCTATTTTCAGAAGCTAAGTACTCTGCCCAAACTATTAACCACTTCATTTAGTCCAAAGTGGAAAGGGGGCTTTTATGAGTAGCAATGTATAGAGGTGGCTGTTAGATTCATAATTTAGTAATGCATCATGAATCCTTAACTTTCCCATTTAAATATTCTACTTTGTGGGCAAAAATAAATTCTCTTTCAAAAGTGTAGACATAATATATTATCTCCAGGAAATAAAAAAATTATTCTAATGTCACATAGCACCGAGATATTATTTCTCAGTCAACTTTTAGCAATATTATTTCCTCAGGGCAATATTTAATGCTACTATTATAAAATATTTTGACAGAACATAATTTCTGTAAACTCAAATGCTGCAAGCATTTGAGATAAACTCAATCATGTTGTGAAAAAAATAAAATTAGCTTTTTTAAACATGGGGAATTATGTTTAATTGAAGGCAATATGACTAAGACTAAGTTCTAGACAAGACAATACAATTTCAGTTGAAACAATTTGAATCCTTCGATATTCTATGAAGAATGCATTGAAGTTTTATATATTAAACTGGAAAATGCTGACAGATGATGACTAGAAATTTAAGTGTAGGCATCATTTAGAAACTAATTCTTTGCAAAATCAATAGAATAAATTAAATCACGAAAGAGTTGGTGTTATCAGAGTTTCAAGATAGAACTATAAATTCCAGTAATTATCCACAGGGCACACACAGATCAGCCATGGCATGAATGAAGTCAGGATGACTTATTCTGAGGGCTTCTGAGTTTAAGGTCTGCTAAAACAGTCAATAATGAGTACTGTGAATTTGCTTCAATAAAATAGAAAGAAAATGAAAAACAAAGTGGTATTATTATCTGCATTTCAAGTGAAAATGTGAAGAGATTTTTAAATAGGAAAAGTGAAAGACAAATACAGTACATATCAGTAGAGAAGATTATAAAAGAGGAGATGCAAGAACAATGATCCAAATAAATGCAAGTTAAAACACGAAAAACATATTCTTTAAATTAGAAAATTTTTTACATTGTAAATTAAAATACTAGGTATGTTGTAGTGTAATGGTTCTCAAAGAAGAATTGGGGGCTCCTGAAAATCCTGAAGAACTTTTCATAGAAACCACATAGTCAAAGTATTGTCATAAGAACACCATGACATAATTTGACCTTTTCACTCTCATTCTCTCATATTTGTACTGTTCAATTTTCTAGAGATTATCTAATATATGATGAATGATTATTCTAATAACTAAAAGAATGATTGCTTAAGTGTTTACATTTTCTTCTGCTTTTAATTTTCAACATAGTAAATATAGGTAACACTGAGTCAGATAAACAAAAACTCTTTGGACTCCTCAATACATTTTAAGAATCTAAATAAGTCCTAACAATAAAAAATTGAGGCCTGCTTGTGTAGTTGTAGTGAGTACATCAACAATCTTTCAGAGTATGTAAATTACTTAGTTTGAATCAGCAATTTTAAAAAGAATAACTTTCTTGAATTAATTATTTTACTAATAGCAATCAAATTTCAAGTAATTACCGGAAAGCACACTAACTGTTGCTTATAATAGTAAGCACTACAATAGTATATTTAGTAAAATAAAATATTAGAATTATAAAAATACAAAAGTATTTTAATGAATGCTACTAAATCTAGGGAATCAAACATTCAGGAATTTAAGAAATGTTTTGCTAACAATGGCAGTTTTAAAATAATAAATTCCAATGAAATGATTGTGGTTAATTTGTCTGTTGTGGGGGCAGAATTGTGTAATGCCTATCCTCCATAGTCAGGATACTTGGGAACCTGCCACAACTTAAACTGTTTTCTGTTATATGACATTTTATGGGCACCTTAATAATTTTATTTTTTATTTTTAAAATGTCTTTATTGATTAAGATGTTACATATGTGTCCTTATTTCCCCATTATTCCCAACCCCCCCTCTGCTGCCCCCACTCCTCTTTTGTCTGTGTCCATTGGTTAGGCTTATTTGCACGCATACAATCTCCTTACCCACCCTTCCCTAAACCTCTGAAGTTTAATGATCTGATCAGTTTTTCTCTGTCTCTGGGTCTCTTTCTGTTCATCAGTTTATGTTGTTCATTATATTCCACAAATGAGTGCAATCATGTGATATTTGTCTTTCTCTGACTTATTTTGCTTAGCATAATGCTCTCCAGGTCCATCCATGCTGTTGCAAATGGTAAGAGTTCCTTCTTTTTTACCACAGCATAGTATTCATTGTATAGATGTACCACAGTTTTCTAACCCACTCATCTACTAATGAGCATTTAGGCTGTTTCCAAATCTTAGCTATGGTGAATTGTGCTGCTATGAACATAGGGGTGCATATATCCTTTCTGATCGGTATTTCTAGTTTCTTGGAATATATTCCTAAAAGTGGGATCACTGGGTCAAATGGAAGTTCCAAAGAGAAAATAAACAAATGGGACTACATCAAAATAAAAAGCTTTTTCACAGCAAAAGAAACCATCAACAAAACAACAAGAAAGCCTACTGCATGGGAGAACATATTTGCCAATGATATAACCGATAAGGGTTTAATCTCCAACATTTACAGGGAACTCATACACCTTAACAAAAGGAAGATAAACAATCCAATAAAAAAATGGGCAATGGACTTAAATAGATGCTTTTTGAAAGAAGACAGAAATAAGGCCAAGAGGCATATGAAAACATGTTCAAAGTCACTAATCATCCAAGAGATGAAAATCAAAATGACAATGGGGTACCATCTCACACCTGTCAAAATGGCTATCATTAACAAATCAACAAATGACAAGTGCTAGAGAGGATGAGGATAAAAAGGAACCCCCGTGCAATGGTGGGAATGCAGACTCGTGCAGCCACTGTGGAGAACAGTAATAATTTTAAAGCTGACTCTACATCTGCCCATTGAGCCTATACTGTTTCCCACCTAACAGGGTTGCTGTATTAAATGAGATCTTGCATGTAGCATTGAGCATGATGAGGCTTGGTATATAAATCAATATACATCAGTTATTGTAAATATCTATGAAAAATATTGAAATTAAGCTAAAATATTCATCTATTTAATAAATGTTTGTTAAATATTAGCCACGTACCATAGACTATTATAGGCTATCAGATCAAAACAAAAAGATTTCTGAACAAAAAAATGTCCAAACTGCCATTGTGAGATGCATATTAGTTTCCTTTAGATGGTAGGGTTGTAATTTGTAATTGTTTCCTGTATATATTGTCATATTTTTCTAAATTTTTTATCATGAGCAATGTTAAATTTAAGAGTAATTAGAAAGATATATTAAACATATAAGAGGTAAATAACATTTTTTCTTGATTATATTTTTCTATTTAAAAATATGTTAAAAATAAAATCTGTAAATAAATTATGTGGTTCATTTTTGGTAGAAGAAAACATATTCTAAGGAAATACAATTAATAATACAACCTCTAGCTAATCTTTTTTTTTTTTTTTTTTTTTTTTTTTTTTTTTTTTTTTTTTTAAATCTTTATTGTTCAGTTTATTAATTACATTGTTTCCCCTTTTTATCCCCCTATAGCTTCCCTCCACCCTGTACCTATCCCACCCTCCACCCTCACCTCCCCCTCCCCACTGTCCTCTCCCATTGTTGCTAGATTTTTGTCCAGTCTCTTGCTGCACTTCCACAACCCTTTTCTCCCCAAGAATTGTCAGTCCATTCCCTCTCTATGTCCATGTCTCTGTTATATTCACCAGTCTATCCTATTCAACAGCCTATCAATTCACTTGATTTTTATGTTCATTTGTTGATAGATGTGTATTTGTTGTTGCTAGTTTGCACTTTTATCTTTTTCTTCTTCCTCTTCTTAAAGAATATCTTTCAGCATTTCATAAAATGTTGGTTTGGTGGTGATGAACTCCTTTAGCTTTTTCTTATCTGTGAAGCACTTCATCTGACCTTCAATTCTGAATGATAGCTTTGCTGGATAGAGTAATCTTGGTTGTAGATTCTTGCTGTTCATCACTTTGAATATTTCTTGCCACTCCCGTCTGGCCTGCATCGTTTCTGTTGAGAAATCCGCTGACAGTCGTATGGGTGCTCCCTTATAGGTAACCAACTGTTTCTCTCTTGCTGCTTTTAATATTCTCTCTTTGTCTTTTGCTCTTGGCATTTTAATTATGATGTGCCTCGGTGTGGTCCTCTTAGGGTTCCTATATATTGGGGTTCGGTGCACTTCTTGGACTCCTAAGTCAATTTCTTTCACCAGGTGTGGGAAGTTTTCAGTCACTATTTCTTCAAATAGGTTTTCATTGTCTTGGCCTCTTGCTTTTTCTGGCACCCCTATAATTCGGATGTTGGTATGCTTGAGGTTGTCCCAGAGGCCCCTTACACTATCTTCAATTTTTTGGATTCTTTTGGTTTCTTGCTTTTTCAGCTGAGTGGATTTTCCCTCTTTGTATTTCAAATCTTTAACTTGGTTCTTGGGGTGCTCCAGGGCACTTTCAGGTCTTTGTATAATATTTTTTGTTTCAGTCAGTGTATGCTTAATTTCTGGTTGGTCCTTTTTCATATCCTTGAGAGTCTGCTTTATATCCTTGAGGGTTTCTTTCATTTCCTTGTAGGACTCATTCATTTCCACGTTGGTCTTAATAATTTCTTTGCAGCTCTCGTTTATAACCTGGAGGGTATTGTTCATTTTCTTGTAGGACTCACTCATTTCCTTTGTGGTCTTGCTTATTTCCTTATAGGCCTCGATCTTTTGCTGGAACCTCTTAAAAAACCCTATAACCGTGGTTCTGAATTCCATGTCCAGTCGTTTTTTTTCCTCCATTTCTTTCACATCTGATTTCTTTCCATGTTGCTGCATGGTGGCTGCTTCCCTGAGTTGGTCAATTAGCTTTGTGTGGTAGACGTGCTACAAGGGACAGTGGCTCAGCCTCCCCAGTTACCTGAGGTGGATATGGGCTGCACAGTCTTGCTCAAGTTAAGCTCAGGTTAATCGTTGTTAGCACTTGGAGGGTTGACCTCCAGGCCAATTGTCTGTGAAGCTCAGCTGTGCTCACGTTGGATGGGCGGAGTCTCCGGGCCAAGCAGACAGTGTTAGCTCCGCCCTATGCGGCCCCAGGGACTCTGTGCCGGGGGCAATGGCCGCCAGCACCTCTGAGAGAGAGCCACTGAGGAGCTCCACTGGCTGCCGGCTGCCGGGGAATTCAGACTTTCCCACAATGAGTCTGCATGCGCAATGTCTCACCCAGGATCGTAAAACAAAGCAGTCTGACAGTTTCCCGAATGAGAGACAAGTCGCGGTGCGCTCTCCGCGCCGTCACGCAGCCGAGCTGTTCGCGCGAGCTGCCTTTCCACAAGCTGGGAGACCCGGCAGCCCCCGAGCTTCGGCGTGCCCTCCCACTGTCCAGTTTTCACCCCGTGTGATAGTGGGTTCTCTGGACTTCGCCCAGAGCTGGAGAATCAGCCCAGTAGGACGCCTTTGTCTCCCCGTTCGAGAAAACTGGCCGGTTTTCAGCCGCCCGCCCTCTCCGCAGCGTGCGCTCCAAACCTCTCTCCGGGCGAATCTTTCAAAGCTGTCCGCCGCCACTCCTCCGAGTCACAGTGTCTTATCTTCACTATTATTTGTGGAATTTTCACTCGGCGAGCTTTCTGGTGATTCTGGAAGGTGTTTGTTGTTTCGTTAAGTTGTAGTATTAAAATTGCTGATTATGACGGCAAGATAGGTGTTTTGCCTTTGCCGCCATCTTAGTTCTCCTCCTCTAGCTAATCTTTTAAAAATACACAACTGGTGAATTAAAATATTACATGAAAACTGAAAAAAATTTATAGATAGGTTAAATACATCAATTAAAAGTCTTATGGTTAATGACTAAATAAGTAGTATGATGTTTCACACTTTTTTTGGAAAATGATTTAAATATTCATAAAACATTGGAAATGTTTATACCCTCTGACAAAGTAAGTCTACTTTTAGATACATATCACAAGTACATTATCAGAAAAATCTGAAAACACTCAAGTGTAAAATATTTATCAAGGCACTAACTTCTAAACGGTAGAGAGAGAGAGAGAGAGAGAGAGAGAGAGAGAGAGAGAGAGAGAGAGAGAGAGAGAAAGGTAAGAAACAACCTAAATATCAAAAAAGAAGGAAAAGTTAATTGTAAGATAGTTATAAAACAAACTATAAAATAGATGCTGAGGAATAATAATGGGGCTATAGTCTGAGTGTTGCATCCCTTTCAAATTCACATGTTGACATTAGGAGGTGATTAGGTCAGGGGGTTGTAAGACTCAAGACTGAGAATGACCTTATAAGAGTTCCCTCACCCCTTCCACTGGATGGAGATGGCTGTCTAGATTTATACCAAACAGGAGAACACAGGGTCAGGAGAGAACCAGAAAGGCAGCTGTCACCACACACTGAATCTGCCAACACCTTGATCTTGAACTTTCCAGCTTTTAGAACTGTAAGAAATAAATGTTTGTTGCTTAAGCTGCCCAGTCTAGGGTGTTTTTGTTCTACCAGCCCTAACAGAAAATAATAGATACTCAGCCTTCAGAATGGTATAAAAATTGGATCTCCAGAGAATTCAAGACGGCAGCTGTCAGGATGGCAGTGAGTGAGGGACAGGTACATTCCGCAGGTCTCCTGGGCGGCGGGGGACCAGGCCCCCCTGGCAGGGCAGCCTCTGCTCCCTCTGCAGTCTCTCCCGGGGTGGCCAGCTCTGTTACAGAGACTGTGCCATCTTGAAGAGCAGAGTGGCTGTGACGGGGAGCCCAGCTCACCTCCCCGCGGGGTGACCTCGGACACCACCTGGGACACTGCAGCCACACCAGCCTGAGATCTGCTGCCTCGGCCGTGAACCCATAAACACCGACACCTCCCCGCCCCCCCACCACCGCCCCAGCAGTGGGCTCCTAAGGAGTTTGTCCAGGGGGAGACAAAACGGCGGCCTAATAGCTGGACGAGTCCTGTTCCTTCCCATGGAGCAGAGAGAAGAGACTGCTGAGCCGAGTGACACCCACCCAGGAACTGGTGAATTAGACACAGCCGGCGAGACAATCGTGGCCGGAGAGGGTGGCAGACGCCTGGGGAGTGGTGGGACCAGGGACCGGGGCTGGAGAGAGAGACGTGTGCCACAGGGACCAGAGGGTCAGGAGGAAACTGCGCCGCCCCAGGTCCGCGACCCTTGGGGCACGGGCAGCGGGACTCTGGAACGGGGAGGCTGTGTGCGGAAAGGCAGCCTGGGGCTCTGCACCAGCCTCCAGTTAACCGGGAGAGACTCACAGCGACGTGGGTGCTCTGTCTTTATGTTTTCCTCGCTTTTATTCGCTAAACCCAGTGCCTAGGATCTTTTCATTACAAACACTCAGCAAGGCTGCTGGTGCGGGGGACGCTGGTTTTGTGGAAGCTGGGGAGCCAAATAGGGAGAATCAACCAGGAAGCCAGCTATGGGACAGTTTGATTTCTTGAACCCTGAACTGACATTGTTCTCTTGAAGACCAGGCCCCTCCTGGCAGTGCAGCTGCATCCAGCCTCGAGTTTGGCAAGGAAACAAGGATTCTGAATACCCCCAGGGAGACCTCAAGGACTGGATTGAGGGGCCATTTGGTCCTGGAGACTAATACAGCAACAGTGCCACCTGGAGCCCATGTCAGAAATAGACATTTGTGTGAACACTACTGAAAGCAGGCAGACAAAGCAGGCAGGTTGATCCCACCTGCCTGAAACCAAGGCTTTGGAGTCGGACAAAGAGGAGCAGTGGATCACTAGGAATTTTAACATGATGCTGACTACCTAACAAGAAACTGAGACATGGCAGACAACAGTAGAGAGCAGTTTTAAACCAGCCCCCATGGGATATTAAATAAAACTCAGCTGAAGCATACGACACTTCACTATTTTATTTTTTCTTTCACTTAATAAATCATTTTTAAAATTTTATTTTATTTTATTATTTTTATTTATTATTATTTTTTAACCAGCAGGGGAGGGCAGTTGGGAGGAACCAGGCCTGCAAGGGAGGGCAGTTGTGGGCAATCAGGCCAGCAGGGGAGGGCAATTTGGGAGGGACCAGGCCTGCAAGGAAGGGCAGTTGGGGGGTGATCAAGCCTGCAGGGGAGGGCAGTTAGAGGTCACCAGGCTGGCAGAGGAGGGAAGTTGGGGGTGACTGGGCCTGAGGGAAGGGCAGTTGTGGGCAAACAGGCTGGCAGGGGAGCAGTTAGACATCAATTAGGCTGTTAGGGGAGTGGTTAGGGGGTGATCAGGCTGGCAGGCAGAAGCAGTTAGGGGCAATCAGGAAGGCAGGCAGGCGAGCAGTTGGGAGGCAGCAGTCCTGGATTGTGAGAGAGATGTCCGACTGCTGGTTTAGGTAGTCACACATCCCTCAAGGGGTCCCAGATTGGAGAGGGTGTAGACTGGGCTGAGGGATACTTCCCACTACTCCATGCATGAATTTCATGTACCAGGCCTCTAGTTTTGTTCATAAATCCTGTTTTAACTATCAAGAATTTTTTTTCCTCTAACATTGAACTACATATTTTATTTATAAATAAATTATGTATTGATTATATTGCAATGCCAGAACTTGACATTTTATCTTGAATTGTATTATTTTTAGAGCCATAAAACTTATAATTAAACTATCACATTTTATAAATGGTATTAAGTAATATATCCCATTATATGTTTTTTAATGATATTTTATAAATTAAACTTTAAATATGTAAAAATCAAATTATAGACAGGCCTACACCAAAGAAGCAACTTCTAAGTAGGGGTTTAATATTTATAGAAAATACAATGAAGATTTAATACATTCAATTTTAAAAGCACATACAATTTAGAAGAATATAGAAGCCTCTAGTAAGTAGTAAATGCCATCACAAACACTTTGCTTAAGAGAAATTTTATTAGTAAACATATGGCAACATGTTGAACTTCACTAGTAATAAAAGAAACAATATTTAAATAAAAATAATACAATTTTGGTAATACCTTAAATATATAACATAATTTAAATATTCTTTGTTCATAAGAATGTATGGAAATTTTAAACTAATACAATTTAATTTAGTGGAAAATTTTGGCAAATATATTTAGTTTGTGTTTAAAATTTTTAAAGGGTTTACTTTCTTTACCCAATAATCCCAATCTTCGTAAATGTCTTGCTTGTGAAAGAAAAAGATGAATCTCATTATACATTTGTTAAGAACTTAATTAAAGATGTTTTAGAGCACTTTTGCATTTTGTCTAGGTCAAATGGCAAGAGATTTTAGAATCTTTTGCTCATTTAACTTGTCATTATTTAAATTTAATATTCAAATCCATTAATTTGACTTTCCTAATAAATCCATGATGAAAATAATAATTATATTTTAATTTTGTATGTTTTAAAAATACATAAATTTCAAGCTAAAGGCTACAATATAATTTTCTGAATTTATTTTCAGTGGCATTTTTTAAAATACTCATAATTACATTTCTATTATGAAGTCATTGCCAAACTAGTACTTCCTAGAGAGCAGGAATTCTCTTATTTATTTTTAGTCCTCTGTACCTAGCAGGATAGCTGGCATGGAGAACACATGTAATACATGTTTGTTGACTAAATGTATGAATGAAAAACTGATAATCTCTTTTACTTGGAAATTTTGTATTTTATTTTCTTCAAGGATGTACTCTTTGTATGTTAGATTGGTTGTTTCTATTCAAATATATTCAGACCCTAAGGGATTATTTTCATCTAATTTTATTCAGATGACTCCAATCTTAAAAACAAACGCAATCTTTCAAATCATCTACCATTACTAATTTTTGGCCATTTTCCATATTTCCTTTTCTTTGTCTCAACTTCCAAATGTTTTATGGCTTTAATTTTTTAAAGCTAAGCCATTGCTTTTGTGACAGAAAAAATAGTTGGGAGGGATTTTAGAAATCTAGTAACCCAAACTTAGAGATGTAATTAATAATTGGGTGCTAAATAATTTGCTCATAGTTGTAAAAATAACTAATGACAAAGTCAGGACTAGAATCCAGATCTAGGTTGCATTGCTCTAGGTCCCCCTCCCCCGCCACTATTATCCTGAATTTTGACTATTATTATTATTTGATTTTTTTTCTTTTATCCGTTAATTCATTTAAAAAGTATATATTGAAGGCACAGTTATTTCCAGGCCCTGTGAGCTTCACCAGTGATAAGAGCAAATGGAAGAATTATCATTTGATTTGAATAGACACATTTGGCATTTAGAAATAAGTAATATTCTCTCCCTCTTGTATAATACCTCTCAAATCTCTTCGGATTTCTTATTTTGCATCTTAAACAAGCTGATTCAACGTGTTCAACACTGAGTTTCTTTGCCACTTTTTAAATTATAGCCTTTCCTTGAGAAACTTGATTAATTCACATTGCTAAAATGATCACCTTAATGCAAATGAAATATGGTTTCATTCTGTTTCTAGTCTCTTTGGTTTGGAACATAGTTTTGAAACACTAATAGATTTTTTATCCTGGAAGACTCTTAATGATTTGACATTAAACATAAGCACTAAAAATGGTAGTGCTGTTAATTGAGAATGGTAATCAGGATATCACCACTGGGTCCTATTTCTTGTGAGTTAATGTAATTCAATTAGGTCTGCTATCCTTAGAATGAAACTTTAACAATGAGCTATTGTTTTAATTTTATACTATTTCTATATAAAATAGTGTTCTTTGTAAAATAACAGTATTTAAAGTTTTAAAAATATAATAAATATTTAATTGCTACTATGATTGATGTTAGTGTTTACCAATGTTACAGGGATTTCTGCATTCAAGTTCAATTTTTTAAAAAGAATATTTTATACTTTAAATGCACATATTCCTTAAAATATTGGTGGGTGTTTTTTTATTACTTCAAGGAAGACACATGTTATTAAGTTTTAGAATTCAATGAAATATTTTTTTTAAATTGCCAATCAGCAGGATTAAGCAATAACAAATATAGCTTTTTTTTCCCCTTAAAATGCCCATTTTAAAAATTGATATTTAAATTTAAGACTCTTGTATACCAAATTTATTTTCTTCTGCCCCACACTGACTCTATTTGGTATTAATAGCTTCCTGGTATAAAACTTGGGCCAAGTATGGAAATATCACAGATGAAAGGGAGGTTCACAGAAGACAGTGAGTATATAAGGTAATCAAGGTCCATGCTATTTGACTCTGGCAAGACACTCTACAACTTGCATCCTTAAGATCAATGAACACAAATTAAAATGGTGAGTATAAATCTGTTCCTGGAATTCTGGAAAATACATATTTTATTTTAAATAATTTTATTTTTTAATTATAGTTGACATACAATATTATATTAGTTTCAGGTATACAACCCAGTGACTAGACACTCATATAACTTAAGTGATCATCCCAATAAATCTAGTACCCATCTGACATAATAGATAGTTATTACAATATTATTGTCTATATTCCTTATAATATACTTTAGATCTGTGACTATTCTCTAACTACCAGTCTGTATTTCTTAATCCTTTTATATTTTTTACCCAGCCACACCTCTCCTCCCATCTGGAAGCCATCAAAATATTCTCTGTATCTATGAGTCTGTTTCTGTTCTGCTTGCTATTCTATCTTATTTCATTTTTTTAATATTCCACGTGTAAGTGAAATCATATGGCATTTATCTTCCTTTATCTGACTTATTACTCAGCACAATACCTTCTATACTGTTTCAGATAGCTGGATTTTATTATTATTATTTTTAAATGTATTTTTATTGATTTCAGAGAGAAAGAGGAAGATAGAAACATCAATGATGAGAGAGAGTTTTTGGTTGGCTGCCTTCTGCCAGCCTCACACTGGGGATCGAGCCTGCAACCTGGGCATGTGTTGTGATTGGGAATCAAACTGTGACCTCCTGTTTCATGGGTTGATGCTCAGCCACTGAGACACACCAGATGGGCTGGATTTCATTATTTTTATGGCTAAGTTATATTCCATTAAATACATGTAACACTTCTTTGTTCATTCATCTATTGATAGACACTTAGGTTGCTTTCCATATCTTGGCTATTATAAATAACTAGAGGCCAGATGCATGAAATTGCTGCACTGGGCGGGGGGGGGGGCGTGATCCCCTCAGCTCGGCTGCACCTTCTTGCAGTCCAGAACCCCTCAGGGGATGTCAGACATCCCTCTGGCAGTCTGGGATCCTTGCTCCTTACTGCCCACCTGCTCACTGCTCCTTAGCACTGAGCCAGAGGTGCTGCTGTCTCCAGCCATGAGCCAGGCATCTGGCTGCGAGGCGCTCCCCCTGTGGGAGTGCACTGACCACCAGGGGGCTGCTCCTGCATTGATAATCTGCCCTGGTGGTCAATGTGTGTCATAATGACTGGTTGTTCCACCATTTGGTTGATTTTGGGTATTAGCCTTTTATTATATGGGATGTTGCAATGAACATATGGATGTATATATCTTTCCAGTTTCATGTTTTGAAACATAAATACCCAGAGGTGGAATTGCTGAGTTCCTCTTGCTATATAACCTCTGTTTTAAGTCTATTTTCTCTGGTATAAATATTGCTGACACAGCATTTTATTTTTAAAATTTCTTTATTGATTAAGGTATTACATATGTGTCCTCATCCTCCATTACCCATTCTAAACCCCCCCCCCACTTATGCCTCAACCCCCCTAGTATCTGTGTCCATTGATTAGGCTTATATGCATGGATACAAGTCCTTTGGTTGATCTCTTCCCCTTACCCCCACCCTCCCCTACCTTCCCTCTGAGTTTTGACAGTCAGTGCTTCTGTCTCTGGATCTTTTTTTGTTCATCAGTTTGTGTTGTTCATTATATCCCCTAAATGAGTGTGATAATGTGATACTTACCTTTCTTTGACTGGCTTATTTCACTTAGCATAATGCTCTCCAGTTCCATCCATGCTCTAGTATAAAGCAGTCACCTTTTCCTCCTTTTTCTTCTTCTTCCTCTTCTTCAAAAATACCTTTCAGCATTTCATATAATACTGGTTTGGTGGTGATGAACTCCTTTAGCTTATTCTTATCTGTGATGCTCTTTATCTGACCTTCAATTCTGAATAATAGCTTCACTGGGTAGAGTAATCTTGGTTGTAGGTTCTTGCTATTCATCATTTAAAAAATTTCTTGCCACTCCCATCTGGCCTGCCGTAGTTTCTGTTGAGAAATTAGCTGACAATCGTATGGGTGCTTCCTTTTAGGTAATTGTTTTTCTCTTGCTGCTTTTAATATTCTCTCTTTGTCTTTTGCTCTTGGCATTTTAATTATGATGTGTCTTTGGATTCCTTTTGTTTAGGGATCTGTGCACTCCCTGGACTTTTAAGTCTATTTCTTTCACCAGGTGGGGGAAGTTTTCAGTCATTATTTCTTCAAATATGTTTTCAGTATCTTGCTCTCTCTCTTCTTCTGGCATCCCCATAATTCTGATGTTGGTACGCTTGAAGTTGTCCCAGAGGCTTCTTACACTATCCTCAGATTTTTTGATTCTTTTTTCTTTTTTCTTTTCCAGTTGAGTGTTTTTTGCCCCTTGGTATTTCAAATCTTTGATTTGATTCTTGCATTCCTCTTGTCTGCTGTTGGGTCTCTGTAAAATATATATATATTTTTTATTTCAGTCAGTGTATGTTTAATTTCTAGTTGGTCCTTTTTCATATCCTCGAGGGTCTTGCTGAATTTATCAGTCTTTTCTAGGAGCCTCTTGAAAAACCTTATAACCATGGTTTTGAACTCTATATTCAGTCGTTTGTTTTCTTCCATTTTTTTGGTTTGTGATCTGTTTCATTGTTTCCACATTTTTCTTGCTTTCCTAAGTTGGTAGGATAGCTTTGTGTGCTAGGTGTCTCAGCTCCCCTGTTACCTGAGGTGGACACTCTTGGTGCACCCCTTTGTGGACTGTGTGTACAGCCTTGTGATAATTCAGTCTTGATTGCTTTTTGTATCACTGGGAGGAATTGACCTCCAGGCCAATTGGCTGTGAGGATCAGCTATGTCTATGCTCGGAGACAGCCTTATGTGACAAGACTTGCAAAATTGCAAAAGCCTCTGTGCTCACTTTGGATGAGGCGTAGTTTCAGGGTGGAGCCGACAGCCTTGGCTTCTAGTCAGCCCCACCCCACGAGGTTCCTGGGTCTCAGTGTCCATAGGCAATCACTGTAAGAACCTCTGAGAGAAAGGCACCCTCGAGTTTCACCCGCTATTCAATCTCTCCCCCTATGAATCTGGTCTACCAGATTCTCACCTGGCAGTGGGGTTCAGTGCAGTCAGAACTGGCTTTCAGTGCTGTCTGGTGCTCCTCTCTCTCTCCCACCAGAGCAAGCCAGTGGCACAGTCAATAGTCCGTCCTATCTGTGCACACACTTGTGCATGCCTCCGGACCTCTGACTTTCGCTGTTCCCCTGAGATTCCACCATAAAGTCCAAATTCTCCCTTGTATGAGCCTGGGTTACCCAGGTCTCACCCGGAACTGAGGTTCAGTGCAGTTGGAACTGAGGTTCTGCACAGTCTGGAGTTTTTGTCTCCTTCCCCCTAGAGCACATCAGGCAGGCATCCAGCCACCCCGTCCTCTCCAGCCCGTCCTCTTCGCACTCGAGTTTCTCCCTGCCTCAGGCTTTGTAGGTCCTCTGATTCTCTGTGTGCTACTCTCTTTCCTTCTAGTAGAATTTCCAGTCAGCCAGCTTTCCTGTGGTTCTGGATGATGTCTATTTTGTCTTTTAGTTGCATTTTTAAAATTGTTGTGCGAGACAGCAGTTTAGGTGTTTACCTATGTCACCATCTTGGTTTCTCCATGCCGCAGCATTTTGTTTGTTTGTATTTTTGTGAAACACTTTTTTCCTTTCCTTTACTTTCAGAATATACCTAGAGGTCTTGTTTTGCTATCCATTCAGGCTCCATTTGTCTTCTGATTTGAGCATTTAATCATTTTCATTTATTGTTTAAATTATTATATATGTCTCTTTTTCCCTTATTGACCCCTTCCACCCCAGTGTCCATGTCCATTGGTTATGCTAATATGCATGCATACAAGTTCTTTGGTTGATCTTTAATACCTCCCCTCTCCTGCCTTCTCTCTGAAGTCAACAGTCTGTTGAGTGTTTCCTTGTATCTGTATCTATTTTTATTCATCAGTTATGTTGTTCATTATATCTCACATTTGAGTGAGATCATGTGATATTTATCTTTCTCCAACTGGCTTATTTTGCTTAGCATAATGCTCTCCAGGTCCATCTGTGCTGTTGCAAATTATAGAAGTTCCTTCCTTTTTACAGCAGCATAGTATTCCATTGTGTAGATGTGCCACAGTTTTCTAATCAACTCTTTGGCTGATGGGCACTTAGGCTGTTTCCAAATCTTAGCTATGGTAAATTGTGCTGCTATGAACATAGGGGTGCATATATCCTTCCTGATTCATGATTCTAGTTTCTTATTATATATTTCTAGAAGTAGGATTACTGGGTCAAATGGGAGTTCCATTTTTAACTCTTTGAGGAAACTCCACACTGTTTTTCACAGTGGCTGCACCAGTCTGTATTCCCACCAACACTGCATAAGGGTTCCTTTTTCTCTACATCCTCACCAGCACTTGTCGTTTGTTGATTTGTTGATGGTAGCCTTCATGACAGATGTGAGATGGTACCTCGTTGTTGTTTTGATTTGCATTTCTCGATGATTAGTGACTTTGAGCATTCTTTGATATGTCTCTTGGGCTTCTGTATGTACTCTTTTTAAAAGTGTCTATTTAGGTTATTTTCCCTTTTTTAAATTAGATTTTTTATCTTCCTTTTGTTAAGTTGTATGAGTTCCCTGTAAATGTTGGAAATTAAACCCTTATCTAAGGTAGCATTGGTAAATATGTTCTCCCATGCAGTGGGCTTTATTTTTGTTTTGTTGATGGCTTTCATTTTGATGTAGTCCCATTTATTTATTTTCTCCTTAGATTCCATTGCCCTAGGAGCTGTGTCAGTAAAGATATCACTATGACATATGTCTAATATTTTGGTGACTGGAGTCTTCTGAGATTTTTATGGTTTCCTATCTTATTTTTCAGTCCTTTATCATTTTCAGCTTATGTTTTGTGTCTGAAGTAAGTTGGAGATCTAGTTTCATTTTTTGCATGTATCTGACCAATTTTTTCAACACTATTTATTGAAGAGATTGTCTTGACACTCTTGTTTGCTCTTGCCTCCTTTGTCAAATATGAATTGAGCATAACAGCTTAGGTCTATTTCTGGGTTCTTTGTTCTGTTCCATTTGTCTATATGTCTATTCTTGTGCCAGTGCCAGGCAATTTTGAGGACAGTGGCTTTGTAATATAGCTTGATATCTGATATTGTGATCCCTCCAACTTTTTTTTTCTTTCTTAGGATTACTGTGGCTATTCAAGTTTTTATTTTTATTTTTTATTCCAGATGAATATTTGGAAAGTTTGTTCTAGGTCTTTGAAATATGCCATTGGTATTTTACTGTGGATTTCACTGAATCTATAAATTGCTTTGGGTAGTATGGATATTTTAATGATGTTGATTCTACCAATCCATGAGCACGGTACTTTCTTCCTTTGGTTTATGTCTTTCTCTATCTTTTTTTTTCAATGTCCTGCAGCTTTCTGAGTAAAGGTCTTTTATCTCCTTAGTTAAGTTTATTCATAGGTATCTTAAATTTTTTGTTGCAATTGTTAATGGGGCTTATTTTTAATTTATCTTTCTGTGAGTTCATTATTGCTGTATAAAAGCCATAGATCTCTGGATGTTGGTTCTATATCCTGCTACATTTCTGAATTCATTTATTAAGTCTACTAGATTATTTATGGGTTTTTTTTAAATGTACAATATTATGTCATCTCTTACTAATGACAGTTTTACTTCTTTTCCAGTTTGAATGCCTTTTATTTCTTCTTCTTGTCTGATTGCTATGGCTAGCACTGCCAGTACTATGTGGAATAGGAGTGGTGAAAACGGGCATCCCTGTATTGTTCCTGTTCTTAAGGGAAATCATTTTATTTTTTTCTCATTGGGTATGATGTTGGCTGTAGGTTTGTCATATAAAGCTTTTATTATGTTGAAGTATGATTCCTCTATTCCCACTTTGCTGAGAGTTTTTATTAAGAAAGTGTGTTGGCTTTTGTCAAATGCTTTTTCTGCATTGATTGATTTGATTATGTGATTTTTGTCTCTCAATTGTTTATGTGATGTATCACATTTATTGATTTGCAGATATTGTACCTCCTTTTATCTCTAGAATAAATCCCACTAGATCATGGTGTAGATATTTCTAATGTAATGCTGGGTCTGATTTTCTGGAATTTTGTTGAGGATTTTAGCATCTATGTTCATCAGGAATATTGGCCTGTAGTTCTCTTTCTTTGTGGTGTCTTTATCTGGTTTTGATATTAGGGTAATTTTGGCTTCATAGAAAGAGCTTCGAAGTGTACCTTCTTCTTGAATTTTTTGGAATAGTCTGAGGAGGATAGGTTTTAGTTCTTCTAATCCTTTTGCATTTAAAATAATTATTGATAGATATGTATTTATTTCCATTTTAATATATTTTTCTCTTCTTAAAGAAGGTCCCTTGTCATATTTTTTTAAATACTGGTTTAGTGGTGATGAACCCTCTCAGCTTTTTCTTCTCTGGAAACTGCTTTATCTTCATTTTGATAATAAATTATAGATTTGCTGGGTAGAGTAATCTTAGTTATAGGTGATTGCTTTTCATCATTTTGAATATTTCTTGCCACTCTTCTTTGGCCTACAAAGTTTCTGTTGAAAAATTGACAGGCAATCTTATAGGAGCTCCCTTGAAGGTAACTGTTTTTCTTTTGTTGCTTTTAAGATTTTCTCTTTGTCTTTAAACTTTGACATTTCAGCTATGATGTGTCTTGGTGTGGGCCTTTTGGGTTCATTTTGTTTGGGACTCTCTGCACTTTCTGGACTTGCATGTCTATTTCCTTCACCTGATTAAATGAATTTTCTGTAATTATTTTTAAGTAGGCTTTCAATTCCTTCCTCTCCCTCTTCTCCTTCTGGCATCCTAATAACACAAATGTTTACACTCTTGAAGTTGTCCCAGATGCTCCTTACATTGTCTTCAGTTTTTTGGATTCTTTTATCATTTTGCTATTTTCATTGGGTGTTTTTCCTTCCTTATAAACCAAATTGTTGATTTGATTATCTGCGTCATCTACTCTACCATGGATTCCCTATAAATTATTCTTCATTTCAATTTGTGAAGCCTTCATTTCTGACTGGTTCTTTTTTTATGGTTTCTATATCCTTTTCATGGTATTGAAATTCTCATTAAATTCCCTGAGTATTATAATAACCATTGTTCTAAACTCTGTATCTGACATTTTACTTGCCTCTATTTCATTTAGTTATTTTTCTGGAGATTACTTCTCTTCTTTCATTTGGGGCCCATTTCTTTGTCTCTGCATTTTGTCTCTGAGTATTAGGTAGAGATGCTTTGTCTCCTGGATTTGGTAGAGTGGTCTTGGTTAGTACATTTTCTGTAGTTCCCTGTGGCACAGCCACCCCAGTCACTTGAGCTGGATGGTTCAGGAATAGGATATGTGTACTGTCTTGTTATAGCTGAACCTTGACTGCTATTTGCACCTCCATGGAAGGAATTGACCCCCAGGCCTATTGGCTGTGAGGGCCATTTGCAATCATAGCAGAGGAGCTGTTGTGCATGAGTCAACACTACAGAGCAGAACTTGCTTCACTGTGGCTTTGCACTCAACCAGTCCTCCCCTTGTGTGTGCCACTTGTGGAGGTGGCAGGGTTGTAAAATGGCATGGTCTGAAGCTGTCTACTTGTGTTCATAGGCTCTGGGGCCTCCTGGGAGGTTCAAGGGTAGCCACTGTCTGTGTCCTGCCTGGGGTCACCCAGCACAAGCTAAAGAGCAATCTGCAGATGGCTGCTACTTGTGATGGGCATGTAGGTACCCAAGAGAGTCCAAACTATGGACAGCTGCTGCTAATGCCTGGGCCCACTTAGCAAGAGATAAGAGGTACACAGAGATCAGATTATGCTTGTTTGAAAGATTTTAGGAAAGTCTAAAGTGTGACACAAGAGAGGCCAGTTGTATAGAAAAGACCAATGGAAACTGCTTAGGTTGGTGCCCAATTTGGATGGGACAGGGTCTCAGGGAATCACCAGAGCAGGGTGAACAGTGTGAGCCACACTGAAGACTTAGATATGGTACCTGCCTGCCAGCTCTGTGCTGGTGGGTCCTCAGAAAAGGAACAATGGCTTCTGCCATAATTTTTGTCTGACATAAAGCGGCCCCCAGCTTCTGTCTGATGCCAGATAATTCAGTTCCTCCTTATATATCCCTAGCTTATTTAAAGCTGCTGCCCTCATGCTGGAGCTTTGAGGTAGTGAGTCTGAATAAGTCCCTGCATAGGCCCTTTAAGCAGAACTTCCTGGAGATTCCAGAAGCCTTCCATCTCACTCAGCCACAATCCTCACTAGTTTTTACAGGTAGAAGTTATGGGGAATTTTCTTCCTGTTCTGGAACCCTGGGCTGGGGACCTGGTGGGGGTCTGGACCCCTTGCTTCTCAAGAGGGACCTCTTCCTTTAAGATATCCTTTCTGATTTTAAATTTCTACACATGGGTGTGGGACCAGTCCCTTCCATGTCTCCACCCCTTCAACCAGTCTTGATGTTGCTTCTTCTTTAAATCCCTTGTTGTAGGACTTCCATTAAGCTAGATTTTAGGTGATTCTGAATGATGGTTATACTATAATTTAGTTATAATTTTCATGTAGTTGTGGGAATATTCAAGTATGCATTTACCAACATCACCATCTTGACCAAAAGACTCCTTTTTTTAATTCCTTTATTAACAAAATGGAATAATATCTACATTAAACATTGGTTTTGAGGATTAGAAAAAAATACGCAAAGTACCTGACATTGTGCCAGATATATATATCATCTTCAGCATAGGACTCTGGACTATTTACATAACCTTTTTTTGCACATGCATTGCTCAATTATTAATGTTTTTGCAGAGGTCAATCCATTTCTGGTTTTACTGATAGCAAATGGTACAGTGTGGCCTACATGCCCACATTCCTGACACATAGTGATTGTACTCTCTTTCTTCCATGGATGAGGACATCCCTGGGCACACTACAAAAACTTCAACTGGAATCAATCCCCAATTGGCTCTCTACACTCTACTTTAGTAACACACCCTGGTTTCAAAGAAATGCTGACATGTGGAAGATTAGTATGAAGGTGAGAGGGAGGAAAGAAATCAAGCCAGTAAGCCCTAAACTTATGTATGCGTTGAATATTTTATGGGTAACTGCACATGGGATCATGGGATTGTTTTTTTTCCCCCCTTAAGTATGTGTAACATCTGGTTCTTTTTTTTTTTTCACTGAAATTATGTGCAGTGCTTTTTTCTTCTCCTTTAGAGCAGAGTTTTCTATTGTTTCATAAATAATTTTGCTTTTGTACCAAAAGCATTTGTATTAATTCAATATGGTCCAATAAAAGCATTCCATGGGAAGGATTTGACCATACTGTTTACTGATCTCTCCATTTATTGGCTTTATGCTCACTGTTAGCCAACTATCACATCAAATTTTCGGGTATTCATCAGAAGTTAGTTGTAGAGGAAAATCCTACTATTTGATGTCCTTTCTCCCCCCCCTCCACCCTCCACACTGGTATTTGGAAGGCAGGAAGCAGGAGGGGTGAAACAGAATTTAAGGCCTCTTTGTTGTGTAAGGAAAAAAATATATACTGTATGTAAATGCTTCTGCTGCTGCTCTCCAAGCAACAAAGCAACAGCATCACTGTTTCTGAGATTTAGCAATAAAGTGTACACTGGTGGAAGACCTCAGTTCCAGCTCAGAGGTGCATTTTGCCACACAGTTGAACATGAAATAGACTTGAAATAACTTTGAATATGTGAGAAAAATGGATTTAAAGTTCAATTTGTTAGTATTATAAACATAAATATTTATACTTTCTTCACTTTTGTCATAACTATGACTTCTTTTTATACTCCCAATCTTAACTTCCATTATGTTGTAGGATGAAGATGATTAAGGTAAAAGCATCCAAAATATGCCAGTCCTCTCTATCTACCCGTAGGCACTCTGAAAGGTGTTGGTCTTATGTGTCTACCTTTATGCTAAATTTCTTTTTTTAAAAAAATATATTTTATTGATTTTTTACAGAGCAGAAGGGAGAGGGATAGAAAGTCAGAAACATCGATGAGAGAGAAACATCGATCAGCTGCCTCTTGCACGCCCCCTACTGGGGATGTGCCCACAGCCAAGGTACATGCCCTTGACCAGAATCGAACCCGGGACCCTTCAGTCCACAGTCCGACGCTCTATCCACTGAGCAAAACCGGTCTCGGCTATGCTAAATTTCTTTTCTGCTCCATTGTTAACTCAAACTGAGCATGCCTACACTGAAATCATTGTTTATTCCTATGAAACCATAATTTTCTTCAACCTCTCTTCATTCCAACAATGGAACCATCATTTCACTATTCCTGCTACTACCATAGTTCATCTAAAGGATCTTTGTAGAAACTTCATGGTTGTGAAAACAATTGCTACATTTGATCTGGGTAATAGTCTAGTTCCTTTAAAATAAAATTATTACCCTTCAATTTATAATTCTTTTGTTTCAATTTCTACTTACTCCTGACATAAAGTTTGTTTTTATTTAATTAATATGCTCATTAGACATATAAAATATAAAATATTTGGGATGTGTTTTGGTTTTCTACGTGCTTTTCCTTAGATGATAAGATCCTGAGCAAAACGATGGTCTTATGTCACTTTGCTTCCCCACATGTTATACAATCATATTGTGTGTGAACATTACAGATACCCACTAACTGTTGATGTTATTAATGTTTTAAATTGACCACCTCTGTGACTCCAGGCCAGCTTTTAATATGCAGCTCCAATCTTCCTGAAGCCCCAAACCTTGCTTGACTATGAGGTTTAAGAAATTTTTATGTTATCTGAAAGTTTTTCATTCTTTTAGCTAGTTCCACCTTTTCTTGTCACCACATAATATTCTCTCTCTCTCTCTCTCTCTCTCTCTCTCTCTCTCTCTCTCTCTCTCTCTCTCTCTTTCTCCCCCTAGATTCTGGGCACATAGTCTGTACTTTAAGCTTGAATGATTGGTAGATTGGGGGTCCTACATGACCACAGTCAGAGCAAGCAGGAACGAGGAAGTTTTAGATGAAAAATATTTGTCCTTGTTATTTGATCAGCCTGCTTTACTCCAGATGGCGATTGTGATTAGATAAACAGAATAAAAGACATGAGCTTACAGAGTTCGGTTTAAAAAAAAAAAAGTTTGCATGATTGACTTGTAACTGAAAACTTCTGTATCTTTTTCAGATTACTAATTTGTAGATGTATATGAGAGTTATGCTGTGATAAAAATGGGTTATCAGTATACTTGGAACTCACCAGGAGTGTATATACAACCATAGAGCATACTTTGTGACTCCAAAAATGTATCCTATATAATAAAAGGGAAATATGCAAATAGATGGAATG
This sequence comes from Antrozous pallidus, assembly GCA_027563665.1. NCBI lineage: Eukaryota > Metazoa > Chordata > Mammalia > Chiroptera > Vespertilionidae > Antrozous > Antrozous pallidus. The sequence continues at coordinate 92,884,448 of CM050514.1, forward strand.
GCACAACAACTGAACAACCAATCAAAGCGCAATATGCTAATGATATGCTAAGGTACTCAACCACTTGCTATGATGTGCACTGACCGGCAGGGGGAAGACAGTCAACTGGTTGACAAGTTGCTATGATGTGTACTGATCACCAGGGGGCAGATGCTTCAATGGGTAGGTTAGCTTGCTATTGGGGTCCAGCCCACCGACTGAGTGAGATGGGCTAAACACACCCTGGAGACCTCCACAGTCCCTCCCCAGCCTGATTGTGCACCAGTGGGGTCCCTCAGCCTGGCCTGTACCCTCTCGCAATGCAGGACCCCTCAAGGGATGTCAGAGAGCCAGTTTCAGCCTAATCCCATAGGCCACTCCTGCTGTGAGGGTGCCAGATGCAGGGCCAAAGTTGGTGAGCATTACTATGACAGTTTGAGCTACTCCTGATTGGAACTGATTGGGTGCGAGCCTGTGTCAGGAACAGTGGCTCCAGGAGAAGCAGGAGCAGCAGGTAGGGGCTGAAGGCAGCACTGTGCTGTGAGTTTTGGCCAAATCCCTGCAGGCCACCCAGAGGGACCTACCTACATGTCCATGAAATTGTGCACTCGGCCTTGTCTGTATAAAACTCAAACTAAAGAGCTACTTGTACAGTTCAATGAGAATTTGCCATCTGGAAGATTGAGGTAACTTTCTTTGCTATGGTACACTACTTCTTGCACTCTGTTCTGAGTGTACTGCTCCTGAGTATTGAAGCTGGGCACACATTTGTTAGGGTACATTGCCAAATTAGCAGTTTCCATTGTTGTAGTCCCAGGACTTTCTAATGACTAGACACACATTTTTGCATGATTTCATTTACTGGTTTGTGCCAAATAAAGACAACAGAAAGAAATGTCCTGTGTAGACAGCCATGCAAATGGAAGTGGCGCCACTGCTACCCAGGGGTGTTACTCCTAGTAAACTAGGGCCATGGAGACAGCCAATGGGTGGAACAGCCAAACATAAATATAGATAATATTTGTGGTTTAACTCCCACACAGTTATGCAGAAGACATTATGCATGGGCTTACAATTTGAACTGTTTTTTTTTATACTAAGGCATAAATAAAAACATGACCTAAATACATAAATAAGGGTCTCTGTTTACCATGTGCTTATTTCTCAGAGTCTCAGGACTAAAATATACATGATTTATACCATGTGCTAAAACTATTGAATTTTGCCCAATTCAAAACTAGTCAAGGAATGAGTATTTACTAGTAAAATTAACTTTTCCTCTTTCTTCTCATTATAGCTACATACAAAGAGAGAAAAAAAAAACGAGCAATTATGTAGTACTTTTAATTGATACATGAAGCCAAATGAGTTAATTCATTATAGAAACAACATTTTTTCTTTTCTGCCCTTCCTGTAGAAGGAATTTTTATATTGAGTATAAAGTTATTTAAAGTTTTCCTTTCATCTTAATTCTATAAACACGGAATAGAATGAGTAGAAAATGCATAAATAGGAGGAAAACAATAAAGAAACAATTCCATGTAAAGACAAATTTCAAATTTTGATGTTATATTATTGTTTAAATTACTATGAATATTTTTTCCAAAAGAGACACTAAGAATGAAATTGAATAAACTGAAAATGAGTCATAGGCATTAAGTATGGTTAGAAAACCATACTTTATTAGAAAATAAAGATAAAGACATCAATTGGTATTCCTGAGTTTTTTCCTATAATAGAGTGAATGAATTTCTTTCCAACAGATTCAAAATTACATATTTGATTTCTTTAAAGCAAAATTATCTTTTCCTACAAAATTTATATCTGCCTAAGTTTGTCCTCCTACTTTGATCTTTTCTACTTTAAAGAGACAACACTTTTCCTTTGGTGGTAACTAATCTTCACACTTTATCTTTTCTTGAGTGAGAAACAGTATAGCTAATGTGGGCATTTTTATGTAACAGGTAAGTTAATCAATTCCTACACAATTATATAATGATAAAAAGCACAAGCTTTGCACCACACAGATAAGAATGCAAACTCTATGCTGTAGTCTTCAGCACATCACTTCATTTATTACATCTTAATTTTATTATTTAAAAAATATGATAATAATTTGCAGCTTTGTTGAGATAATTTATAAAATGTATGACACGCGGTAAGGCTAAATAACTGGTAGTTCTTATTTAATAAGAGAAAACTATGCTGCAATTAATTGTTTATATATGGCCTTGGGAAAATGACTCATCAACACTAATTTCAATTTTTACAACAGCAATGAGGACAAAAATATTAATAACACCTGGAAGACCAAACTGATTGTACAGTTCAATAAAATTATGGATAAAAATTGCCTGGCAAATAATCCAATTAATACAAACTAAAAAGGGAGAGAAAGTTCAGTATGGAAGTAAAAAGCATAGGAAATCCACAAGTTCAAGGATGATAATTCATTTTAGGGATGGCATAACTCAGGTTTTATATGCAAACTAAAAATTCCAGAAAAATCAGACATATTTTTCCTCCTGGATTTTTATATGGGTGTAAGATTTGTTTTAATTTTTCAAGTAAAAAAACCCCAGATATTGTGATGATGGTTATTCTTATTAAAAAAAAAAAAGCTCACTGGACCAGGGGATATGTTTTTGTGCATATATATATATATATATATATATATATATATATATATATTAGAGAGAGAGAGATCATGGATTGGTTGCCTCTCATAGAGGCCGAGATGGTGACAGAACTTGAAACTTGGGTATGTGCCCTGAGCAATAAATGAACCTGTGACCCTCCTTGGGGGGTCTAACCCACTGAACAAGCCAGAGGGCTATTGTTTTCACATTGAATCCTGCTAGTATTTCTCTACTTTTATGTTTTGAAAATATCATTTCACCCATTAAAAAAAGTAATTTGGTAACTATATTTTTCACTATCTATTCAAGTAACATGGGAAAAATATATGAAAATATGGGAAGTTTTTCTAGACTTACAGAGATAAAAGGGCTGGAACAGAGAGATCCGTGCATCCACCCAGCATGAAAGTGCCCCTTCAGCTGAATAGATCTTTTAAGCATACCAATAGATCAGTGTTCAGTCATGATTTCTTACCAATTAAGATGACAGGCCAGCAGGGGAGGGCATTTGGGAGGGACCAGGCCTGCAAGGGAGAGCAGTTGGGGTTGATCAAGCCTGCAGGGAAAGGCAGTTAGGGGTGACCAAGCCAGCAAAGGAGGGAGATTGGGGGTAAACAGGGTGGCAAGGGAGTAGTTAGACCTCAATTAGGGTGGCAGGTAGTGGTTAGGGGGTGATCAGGCTGGCAGGCAGAAGTGGTTAAGGCCAATCATGAAGGCAGGTAGGTGAGCAGTTTGGAGCTAGCAGTCCTGGATTTTGAGAAGGATGTCCGACTGCCCATTTAGGTCTGATCCTACCGGGATCTGGCCTAAACGGGCAGTCCAACAGCCCTCAATGGGTCCCAGATTGGAGAGCGTGCAGGCTGAGCTGAGGGACACCTCCCCCCCCCCCACCGTGCACAAATTTCATGCACTGGGCCTCTAGTTATATTATAAAAACCTTTAAAATACTTAATGACTGTAGGAAATGGCTTCTTGCCATAATTATTTTGAAGTTGTACTTATTTTATTTGTCTTGGTTGGCATACTGTGCTACTTACACTCCATTTGTGTGTGGCAATTTATCAGTAGGAGGGGACTTATACCACCATAGGCAACCTGTAATAGGAATATATTATTAGCACAATTATTAACAATATTTATATAGCATCATAAATATGCTTAAATATAAATTAGTGTCAGCAAAAAGAATTCCTGCCCTGATGGTCTAGCTGTAGGGTGATATTTTTAGAGTTCTCATTTGTATGTGGTTTAGGCCAAGTCATACAAATACTTCTCTGTTCATCTTTTTGATTTAAGTATGCGGTAGCCACATTATTGACTGAGGTACAAAAAATAACCTGAATGGAACCTACTGTTTCTGAATTGCCCAAACTCACTAAGCATGAGGGCTAATTCTGATAATTTGTGAACTATCATAGTTCACTATCTGGAGATTGACCGAATGGTTTATTGACCAAATAGGACAATTTTGATAGTTTGCAGGGGTCCCATTTCATTAATAATTAACCTGGGAGAACTCTAAACCAAAATGTTACATGCAAAATAGAAACCTTTGTGGCCACCTCTTACCTGCTTACCTGCCTCTCCCACTAGTTCATGTGAATGCAAATTAGGAGCTTTCAGCTCTACCATTTATTGTTTGTGCAACATAAAAATTGGAGGTCCTTAAATCACCAACTTACACCATACACAAAAACAAACCCAAAATGGTTAAAGGACTTAAATGTAAGATGGGAAACCATAAAAATCTTAGAAGAATCCATAGGCAGCAAAATATCAAACATATTTCATAGCAACAATATCTTTATCAATATAGCTCTTAGGGCAATGGAAACTAGGGAGAAAATAAACAAATGGAACTACATAAAAATAAAAAGCTTCTTCACAGGAAAAGAAACACAATAAAACAACAGGGAAGCCCACTGCATGGGAGAACATATTTGCCAATGCTATCTCAGATAAGGGTATAATCTCCAACAATTATAGGGAACTCATACAACTTAACAAAAGGAAGATAAACAATCCAATAAAAAAATGGGCAAAGGACCTAAATAGACACTTTTGGAAAGAGGACATACAGATAGCCAAGAGACATAGGAAAACATTCTTAAAGTCATTAATCATCCGAGAGATGCAAATGAAAACAACAATGAGGTGCCATCACACATGTCAGAATGGCTATCATCAACAAATGACAAGTGCTGGCAAGGAAGTGGAGAAAAAGGAACCCTTGTGCAGTGTTGGTCGGAATGAAGACTGGTGCAGCTACTGTGGAAAATAGTATGGAGTTTCCTCAGAAAATTAAAAATGGAATTCCCATTCTACCCAGTGACCCCACTTCTAGGAATATATTGCAAGAAACCAGAAATATCAGACAGAAAGGATATATGCACCCCTATATTCATAGCAGCACAATTTACTATAGCTAAGATTTGGAAACAGCCTAATTGCCCATCAGCATATGTGTGGATTAAAAAACAGTGGTACATCTGCACAATGGAATACTAGCTGCTATAAAAAAGAAGGAACTTTTACCATTTTCAACAGCATGGATGGACCTGGAGAGCATTATACTAAGCGAAAAAGTCAGTTGGAGAAAGATAAATATCATATGATCTGACTCATATGTGAGATATAATGATCAACATAAATTGATGAGCAAAAATAGGTGCCAAGGCAAGGTAACACTGAACAGACCATCCAAACTCAGAGAGAAGGCAGAGGAGGGGGGCAGTTAGAGATCAACCAAAGGACTTATATGCATGCATAGTAACGTAACCAATGGACACAGAAACTGGAGCAGTGGGGGCTTGCTTTTGGGGGTAGGAATGGCCACGGGGTTAATTTGGGAAAAAAGAGACATATGTAATACTTTAAAGAATAACTTTAAAAAATCTGAGGTCCTCTGATCATCTCCTTTCGCATCTTTAAAATGAGCATAGTAATATGGGGTATATATAAAACTCGTGTTTTGTTATAGTACCTGAGAAATAGGAGGTACTAAGTTGATGGTATAAATTATTATTACCATTTTCCTTTTGTATCTTCATATTGAAGCCACTGGTGATTTCATTGAGCAATGTAGTTTATAAAGGTTACAGTCCTTAGCACTTGTCTGAAAGGTATGAGGTAAAATCTGGATTGTATTAGGTACATTTTTATTTTTGTGTAACATTAAGATCTTATATAATAAAAGGCTAATATGAAATAGAGCGAACTGTGGAACAACCAGAACAACAGAACAACTGGTCACTGTGTCTTGCCCTGGCCACCAGGGGTGTGTGTGGAATATGGTGAGTGTCAGCCGTGGCAGGATGGTGGAGTAGCTGTGGGGACACCAGATAAAAGCTGTCATTGAGACGAGTCTCTGGTGGTTACTGAAAATTCTTTGCTTCTGTGCATTGCAGTCTGGCCCAGTGCTTACACCTGACACTCACATCCACTGACAGCACCTGGTGTTGGTCCCGATTGCTCAGTGCTGTTAGTGGGTGTGAGCAGCAGCTGCTGGACTCAATTGGACCAAGGGCTTCTCCACCTCCCCCTTCTCCTGAGGGGCAGTCAGGACAGCAGCCACCACTCGCACCCGCAGCCAGTGCTGGAGCCACCTCTCACACATGCTGCTGACACCCAACACTGGCCCCAATCTCTCAGCACTGTCAGTGGGTGGGAGTGGTGGCTGCTGACCTCAGGACCAAGGTGAGATGGAGAAGCCCTCAGGAGCTATCATGACTGATGCCAGGTGCCGGCAGTAGGTGCAAGCTGTGGCTCCAGCACTGGCTCCGGGTGTGAGTGGAGCTGGCACCATCAGTGTGCAGGAGCAGTGGCAGAGAGGAAGCCAGGAGCCATGGCGGGGAGGGAGGCGGGGGGTTGAGGAGGATGGGCCAAGTCCCACCCCTGTGCCCACCACAGCTTCACGGTCCACAGTTCCTTTCAAGGTGCACAAATTTGTGCATTGGGCAACTAGTAATACAATAAAAAAGAAAATTCTACTAGATGCATACGTAACACAGGAATTCCCATCACTTGTTCCCCAGGAATTCCCATTACTTATTCCCCACACACTCACTGCACACATGTTTCCAGTACTAGTAGAGGGATGGCCCTTGATAACACAGCAAGAGAAGGTGAGCATCCCATAGGTACCTTGTTATTGTCAGTTCCAGCACTTTCCCCACTCCCAGCTCACAGTCCTCACTCGAGCCTGCCTTTGTGTCTGTTCCTCACACTCAAAGTTTTAAAAATTCTTCCGACATTGGCAGATTTGAATATTATATTGTCTTTGATATATGCGATTCTAATATTTCCAGCCCTACAAATTTCCAGCTCATAGGCCATATACCTTAACTTATACCTTACCATGTATTGGAATCTAACATTTACAGTTGTGGTGTGGAAGATTATTTAACTGAAGTCTTAGTTTTAATCTATAAAATATGGCTGATTATGATTAAATATAAAATGCATACATTTGGCATATATCAAGTGCTCAGAAAATATTACCTGCTTTTATTATTATCTGCTTTATGCTTTATCCCACTAGACTTTTTCTCTGTTTAACAAAATGATACCTATTATAATTCACATAATAGATTTTAAGATGCATCATTACAGTATGTACCACTAAAATGAAAAAAACAAAACCAGAAAAACAAAAGCAACAATCATTGCTAGCCAAGATATCAGACATTATAGAGTACTAGAGGCCTGGTGCATGAAATTCATGTACTGGGATTTGTGTCCTTCATTCCAGTCTGCATCCTCTCCAAATTGGTGCCCCCTCGAGGGATGTCCAACTACCCGTTTAGGCTCGATCCCAGTAGGATTGGACCTAAATAGGCAGACGGACATCACTCTCACAATCCAGGACAGCTGGCTCCCAACTGCTTGCCTGCCTGCCTTCCTGATTTCCCCTAAACACTTCTGCCTGTCAGCCTGATTACCTCCTAACCACTCTCCTGCCATCCTGATTGATGCCTAACTGCCCTACCTTGCAGGCCTGATCTTCCAACTGCCCTCCCCTGCCGGCCTGGTTCCCCGCAACTGCTCTCCCCTTCAGGCTTGGGTCCCCCCCAACTGCCCTTCCCTGCAGGCCCGGTTGCCTCCCAACTTCCCTCCTCTGCCAGCCTTGTCACCCCTAACTGGCCTCCCTTGCAGGCTTGATCACCCTCAACTGCCCTCCCTTGGAGGCTTGGTCCCTCCCAACTGCCCCCCCGCCCCCGCTGGCCATCTTATGGTGGCCATCTTGTGTCCACATCGGGGCAGCCATCTTGTGTGTTGGAATGATGGTCAACTTGCATATTAATCTTTTATTAGATAGGATAATACACATTCTCATTTCAAAGATGTTAAAATATAAATTTAAGATGTGCATTTTATAATAAATATATTAGACAGTCATGTCAAAGAATCTGTTTTGGGAGCGAATTAGAATATCATGTCTTAAACTTTGATATGCATAAGAATCACCTAAGTATCTTTTTAAGATGCAGATTATGATTCAGAAAAATAAATTTATGAATTAGATTATGGCTCTGTGATTAAGTCTAAGGTACTGTTTGTTTAACAAGCAAGGAAGTGATGCTGTTGCAGCTGGTTTGAGCTCCACACCTTGAGAACAAGGAACTGAAATTCTGGAATTTTAGGTAAGGATCATTTTCTGAAATTAATGAAATTACCAATGTCTGAATGGTAAAAAAGAAAAATGTATTTTTAACCACTTGTGCCCAATACCAGGAATATATGCTAGATCACACCTTCTCTCCTTGTATTCCCTCTTTTTCCAACACACATCTCTTTATTTTCCTCTGTCTTTCACACACACACACACACACACACACACACACACACACACACACACACAGTGAGCCACTGTTCCTTTAGTTCTCTACTACAATGTTTATGCAGATCTCTTGATTTGCGTCAGTATGCAAACATTGCTCCTCTTTTAAATAGAAAATACCAAGAAGGAAAATGCACAGAGAAGACATGAGAAGTCAGTTTTAAATACAGCCTTTTGTTTGGTATTCTAACAGAATATTGGATTTACCCACAAGTAGAGCAGTCAGCGTTAACAAGAATACTCTGTATTTCTTAGGAAGACTTTGTTTAGCAGTAAGGCAATCTCTTGACCAGAGCTAATGATGTTTTATTTGACCAACAGATGGCAGTAGTGGTCTCTTTTTTCCTTTTGGAGTAATCAGAAAATTGAAATTAACCTGCTCATAAGATCTTTCTCAGAGCACTCATCAACTTTCTCTAGGTTCTCTGAGTTCTTGGCTGACTTTAAAACGTTATCTCATTCTTTGAGCACTGGACCACTTAATCACTCTTATAAAATGTAACCCTATTTTCTGGAGACATGCTACTTACCAATCCTTATTTGCCTAATTTAAATGGAAAACCAGAAGACTGTGACTATCTCATTTCCAACATACATAATTTTTTTATTTTACACATCTGGATATTTTGGCTACACTAAAATGTATTTCTATAAATTGAAAAGGAAAACTCCTATTTTTGAAAATTACATATGTTTGCAAATGAGTCAGAGTATATCATTTCACCAATCTCCATCACAATTTAATTTTTAGAGCTATGAAGCTGAGCATGTCAAAGATAGCCAATGTGTTTCTATATATGGTGTCTCGGAGAATATTTATTACTTTTGTTGATAATTCTTGACCTGATGTGTATCTACTGAAGCTTGCTTAGTATTCCTTTTTATAATGTTCTATGCAATAATTGGCACAACTATATTTCAATATGTTTTTATGCAATATAAATTAGGTCATATAGAAAAGCCCTTCATTTTTAGTGTTCTGTAAGAGGATACACGTGAAAAAGTTATAAAATTTTCTTAGCGTTCTAGAATTATAAATGTTTATATATGTATAACTGTTATCTATTGAATAGGTATCATTTAAATACTTCATGTCTCTAAGCAACATAACTTAGATGCTAACCTTAAATTTAAACTCAGAATATCATTAATACATTAAGATACATTTTATTCTTTTCCATAAGTAATCAAACTAGTCCTTATAACTCATCTGATACCTTCTTTCCTTGATACCTGCTCTAACTCTTGGTGCATGCTCAGGGTTAGAAAGTTTTGTTGGTTTTATTTGACTCCTCTGATTTGGGGTCACTTTTGGTTTTGAAGATTTAATTCAGAAATGGAAATAAAATACAAAAACTTTTATATTTTGACTATTTTAAAATTGATTAATGGAAAAACAACATACTTTCACCTAAGATTGTGAATAGGCAAGGATATCCCTTCTCACTGACTCACTCAATATTGTCCTAGAAGTTCTAATCACTGCAAACAGGTAGGGAAGAAAAGGCATACAGATTAGATCAGAAATAAAATTGTCTCTATTTGTAGATGCTATTTTATCTATATAGACAATCCCCAGAAATCTACAAAAATTTTCCTACAACTAACAAGTGAGTTCAGCAAAGTTACAGGATACCATATCAATACACATTTCTTTATACTGCAATATATACTAGTATGTGGAAGCCAGAATTAAGAACAGTATCAATTATAATTTCTCCAAAAAATGAAATATTAGCTATAAATCTTACATGATAGTTACAAAATGGAATGAAGGCAAATCGCAGACCTAAATAAATAGAGAGAAATACCGTATTCATGGATTGGACAGTTTATCATAATACAATGTCAGTTGTCCCCAAATTGATTTATAGATTTGATATAGCACTTATAAAAATCAAGGCTGTTAGTAGAAGGAGACAAGATTTTTCTAAAATTTATATGGAAAATAAAAGGGAAGTGAGAGAAAATACTTTACCTGATATTCAGACTTACTACATAGCTACAAGAATTAAAGCTGTGTTAGTATTGAAGGAGGGATAGACACATAAACTTTGAAAAGGATATAGAGAACCCAAAAACAGATCTACAAAAATATGTCAAACTAATTTTTGGCAAATGTGCAAAACAATTCAATGGAGAATGGATAGCCCTTCCAACAAATGGTACTGGGGTAATTGAATATCCTTAAGCAGATAAATGAACCTCATCTTAAAATTCACACCTTATACCAAAAATTAAATCAGAATGGACCATGTACTTGAACATAAGTTTAAAAACTATAGAACTTTTAGAAAAAAAATAGATGAAAATCTATGGGATCCTGGCTAGACAGAGAGATCTTACACTTGATATCTAAGAATTAACCATTAAAGAAGATATTGATACATTGGTCTCATCAAAATTAAAAACTTTTGCTCTGTAAAAGATACTCTTAGGAAAGACAAACAAAGAAAAAATTGCAAACCAAATACCTGACAGAGGACAAGTATGTAAAATATATAAATAGCTCCCAGTCATCAGTAAAAACACAAACAATCTAATAACACTGGCACAATAAATGAATATACAGTCCAGAAAATAGGATGTATAGATGGCAAATAAACACATGGAAGGATGTTCAATATTATTAGCCATTAAGAAAATGCAACTTAAAAAAACTACAACTTGACATTACTACTATATAACACAATGATTAGAATAAAATGTGTATAGTATTTATGTATGTGTGTCTATATAAACATATATGAATGAGTAGGTATGTGTGCATTATTACTGAAATAAAATAAATAATAATGGCAATACCAAATATGGGTTGGGAAGCCAGTCATATATTTCCAACATACATGTGGCTGTACAGAGTTGTACAGTCCCTCTGCAAAATATTTTGGCCTTTTCTTATAAACTAAGCATGTAATTGTTATATAGCTTAGCCAGTACACTCTAGTGCATTTATTCTAGAGAAATTAAACTTCATTTACACCAAAGTCTGAACACACATGTTCACAGCTACTTTGTTCATAATATTCTGAAACTGGAAACAAGCAGATTTTTTCCCATGAGTGAATGGGTCAACAAACTGTGGTACTTCTTTTTTTAAATTAATTAACTAATTAATTAATTAATTTTTAATAAATATTTATTGTTCAGATTATTACAATATTGCTCTTTTTTCCCTCCCTTAGCTCCCCTCCCCCCCCAGTATCCATTCCATTCTCTGCCCTCACTTCCCACACTTCCCACTCATCCATAGGTATACACTATTTGTACAGTCCCTTCCCACACACCCCCACACCCCTTTCCCCCAAGAATCGTCAGTCCAGTTTCTTTCTATGCCCCTGATTCTATTACATTCACCAGTTTATTCTGTTCATCAGATTTTTAATTCACTTGATTTTTAGATTCATTTCTTGATAGATGTGAATTTGTTGTTCATAATTTTTATCTTTACTTTCTTCTTCTTCCTCTTCTTAAAGAACACCTTTCAGCATTTCATATAATACTGGTTTGGTGTTGATGAACTCCTTTAGCTTTTTCTTGTCTGTGAAGCATTTTATCTGACCTTTAAATCTGAATGATAGCTTTGCTGGATAGAGTAATCTTGGTTGTAGGTTTTTGCTATTCATCACTTTGAATATTTCAGGCCACTCTCGTCTGGCCTGCATCATTTCTGTTGAGAAATCCACTGACAATCGTATGGGTACTGCCTTGTAGGTAACTAACTGTTTTTCTCTTGCTGCTTTTAATATTCTCTCTTTGTCTTTTGCTCTTGGCATTTTAATTATGATGTGTCTTGGTGTGGTCCTCTTTGGATTCCTTTTGTTTGGGGTTCGGTGTGCTTCCTGGACTTGTAAATCTATTTCTTTCACCAGGTAGGGGAAGTTTTCGATCACTATTTCTTCAAATAGGTTTTCAGTATCTCGCTGTCTCTCTTTTTCTGGCACCCCCATAATTTGGATGTTGATATGCTTGAGGTTGTCTCAGAGGCTCTTTACACTATCTTCAATTTTTTGGACTCTTTCTGCTTCTTGCTTTTCAGGCTTAATGATTTTTCCTCCTTGTATTTCAAATCTTTGACTTGATTCTTGTGGTCCTCTAGTCTGCTTTTGGATCTCTGTATAATATTTTTTATTTCAGTCAGTGTATGCTTAATTTCTAGTTGGTCCTTTTTCATATCCTCCATAGTCTCGTTCATATCCTTGAGGGACTCGCTCATATCCTCAAGGGTCTCATTAAATTTATTGACCTTTTCTAGGAGCCTCTTGAAAAACCTTATAACTGTGGTTTTGAATTCTATGTCCAGTCGTTTTTTCCCCTCCATTTCTTACACATGTAATTTGTTACCTTGTCTTTGCATTTTGGCTGCTTTCCTGAGTTGGTCGAGCAGGTTTGTGTGGTAGGTATCCTCTAGGTGACAGTGGCTCAGCCTTCCCAGTTATCTGAGGTGGATACTTTTGGTGCACCTCGTTATGGGTTGCACAGTCTTGTTTTAGTTAAGCCTAGATTGTTGCTGGGAGGGGTTGACCTCCAGGCTAATTGGCTGTGAGGATGAGCTGTGCTCAGCCTGGATGGGGCGGAGTTTAAGGGCTGAGCAAGCAGCCCTGGTTTCCAGTCAGCTCTGCCCTAAGTGGCTCCTGGGTCTCCGTGCCCCACCGCAACAGCTGCACGCACCTCTGAGAGAAAGCTGCCCAGAGCTCTGCCCGCTGCCAGACAGACTAGTTTCTCCCGAATGAGTCTGCACACCCAAAGACTCACTGGAACAGGAAAACAAAGTAGTCTGGTGTTTTTTTGTTTGTTTGTTTGTTTTTGTTTTGTTTTTTCCTCCTGAATGTTAGAGCCAGCCACAAGCCTTCTTTGATAGCTCGTGCGCCTTTGGAGTGCCCGAGTTTCAGCGTGTTTCCTCCTTACAGTCCAGTTTCACCCCGTATTAGTCTGGGTTCGCTGAACCTCACCTGGAGCCGAGGCTCAGTGCAGTGGGATGCCTTTGTCTCCCTCCCAGTTCAAGAAAACCAGCTGGGTTTGCAGCCGCCAGCCCTTTCCGTTCACGCGCAGCTCTGAACTTCTGACTCTGTGCGTATCCTCAACACTGTCCTCCATAGCTCCCCCGAATCTCAGTGTCCTTTTATTTTTCCTTCTGTTTGTGGAATGTCCATTCAGCCAGCCGTCTGGTGGTTCTGAATGATGTCCATTTTGTCCTTAGTTGTGGTTTTGAATTTGTTGTATGGGGCAGCAGTATGGGTGTTTATGCTGCCATCTTGGTTCCTCCAAACTGTGGTACTTCTATACATAAAATACACTCAGCGATAAAAAGGAATGACATAATGATGCACACAACTTGACTGATGTCCAAGAAATAATGGCAGTGCAAAAGCCAAATCTCAAAAAGTTGTAAAATGTATTATTTCATTTACATAACAACTTAAAAAAGGCAACATTGCAGAAATGAAGAACAGATTAATGCTCCCAAGAGGTTAGGACCTGAGGAGGGGAAGATGTGGGGCAAGAGGAGTTGGATATGGTTAGGACAACAGGAGGGATCTCTGTAGCAATGCGACTGTGTTGTACACAGAACACTTTAAAGAACAGCACATACGGTGGTGGTGGTGGTGGATACATGAAGCTGTGATGGTGGGGCTGAGGCAGAGGTGGCTGCCGCGGTGGCGGGGGCCAAGCCCTTTGCATGAATTTTGTGCATCAGGCCTCTAGTTATTAATAATGAACTACAATCTTCGGTAATGACTGATTACTATAACTGTGTTGCATTCATTTGCCTTTCGCACTTTATGCGCAGGCGCACCATTTCTTTCCACTAATACTAGCAGCGAACATTTTAGGAGCTGATTGCCACATCATTAGTCTTGGGCTGATGTGTTTGGTGGGTGAAACAGGAAATATTTCACTTTCAGAGAGCAAGAAAAATAGGTTCATTTGCATTACACTTATTAATTTGTGCAGTTATTCAGTGTCTGGTGAGTTAATGTTCAAGAAAAAATATTAATTTTTATTAAAATGTTCTATAATTTTATGTTAACTATTATTTATTTTAGCTCTTTGTTGTTTTTCAGTGTGTCTGTATAGAAATAAACCTACATTTCTATGAAAATTGAAGTCTTTCTTTTTTTTTTTTGTGGCCCACATAAACTTAAACCTTGTTTATTTGGCCCATGTCAGCCTTTGAGTCTGACATGCTTGTTCTAGGCATATTGGAACAACTCTTCAAGAACTGGTATTTGACATCTGTGACCTGAATTCAGCAGACTGTGAACTTGCCCATTTTTTTTTTACATCTACAGAAAAGCCTTATTTTTAAAGATTCCTTCACACGAAAAGCCTTACTCTCTTATTTTCTCCTGCATTAAATGCAAGCATTTGGAAATATAAAGCATATTGAGAATCACAGTTAATTTTTGGTCAAGATGAAGACCAAGAAAACATGGGAGTCCTCTTCCTACTCCTAACATATAAAATTGCTAGATACTAAAAACGTTGATCTTAAATATATAGCAAAGAATGAAATAAAGAAGGAATGTATTTTCACTTCAAATTTTGTTACTTTTAAGAAAAATACTAAGAGTGAATTGGAAACTGTTAAATAAATTTAGATAGGAACATCCTCCTCCAAAAGGTATATTTATATTAAGTACATTTTATAAAGATATCAGACATTTATTATGTATTATCATACTGAGGTTTTGACCAAGCCAAGAAATAAGTATAAATTGCAGTCTATATTAGTTAATTTAAGAAAAAAAAGTTTATTTGACAAAAATACCTTTATGCCATCTATCCTTATTCCTAAAGTCCCACCATTCAATTTATTACTTTTGATTATAGCAGTGAAAATTCCCACCAAGAAAATAACAGTACCTCAGAAGTGATGTTGTCCCTTACGTGTCTATCCCCTGGGAAGGGTAATACGTTAAACCAGCAATAAGCAAATATTCTTAAAAGAATTTACTTCTTATTTAAAAATGTAAGGTCTTAAAGTAATGATTATAGGACAGATAAGTCTAATACAGGGGAGGGGCCAATGTGCAGACCTCAGATCTTTGATCCTCAAAATATTTTCCTTGACTCTAAAATTCTGTCTTTTTGTGATTCATGCAGGCTAATAAAGAAAAATTCCATAGAATTTAATTTGTATGTATCACTAAGGGCAATGTATTTACCTTTAAGGGCAATTAAGGGAGACATATTCAACTCAGAAGGATAATTCTGTCTTCAATGTAGGATTACTAAGCTATTGTCCAAAGTTCTTGTTACAGATACTCACAGATCCTTGGAATCATCAGTTTTTTGGAAGTACACTTTGTTTCATGAGTCATCTTGATCTTCAGTTAGTTAAGATCCTTAAATTTTATAGTCTTTTGCGTATGTGTGTTACAGTTTAATTTATTGTGTTTATTTTAGTTAGCATCAAGGGTAAGAGATGTATATTACGGGCTTTATAGTAATTAAAATTTCAGATATATACATTATAATTAAAATATGAAACATTCATAAGTGGTGTCCCCCCAAAAGTATGCAGACTTTAAGAGCTGATAGCTCAATTTTGAAAAGGAAATGTCTTTTAAT
Organism: Antrozous pallidus; assembly: GCA_027563665.1. Taxonomy (NCBI): domain Eukaryota; kingdom Metazoa; phylum Chordata; class Mammalia; order Chiroptera; family Vespertilionidae; genus Antrozous; species Antrozous pallidus. Next base: position 92,900,480 of record CM050514.1, read on the forward strand.
AAACACTGCCTTTATAATTATTCAAATATGTGTATACTTTTTGGGGGACACCCTATATTTACTGCTAAGGCAAATATATATATAAAGTCTTCTCACCTTACATCTCTGAAGAAATCTTAGAAACACAAATAGCAATAAGATTGCTATTTGACAACATTAGAAACCATACATAGCTCTAAATCCTTATATCTACGTATATACAGACGAAAATAAGGAATGCTATACCAAAGAATTTTTAAGAGCAGTGCATTTTATTAAAGATGTGAGAATTTACCTATAATGCCAATTTAATATCTATAATGTTAATTAGAAAAAATAAAATAAAGGAAATTATTTTATTTTTGAGGGAGGGGCACAGACAAGTAAGCCTAAGTGAAATGAACTCTTCCCATAATTTTCTTTAAAAATATATATTTTATTGATTTTTACAGAGTGAAAGGGAGAGGGATAGAGAGTTAGAAACGTCAATGGGAGAGAAACATTGACCAGCTGCCTTCTGCAATCGCCCTACTGGACTTCAAGCCCACAACTGAGGTACATGCCCTTGGTCAGAATTGAACATGGGACCCTTCAGTGCTTGGGCTGACTATCCAGAGAGTCAAACCAGTTAAGGCTCTTCCCATGATTTTCTATGTTTTTCTTTCTTGGTTAAGGAAAGTGTTAGAAAGTAGACCAAAAAAATTATGTCATTACTAATTGATAGCTAATAGGTTCCTTTATTCTAATTGCACATAAACCCAATCAATCTGGAAATATTAAGAGTATTTTCATTTAATTTGTTAGGAAAATTCTAAACCTAAATGAATTCAGAAGAACAGAAAGACACACTAGTATATAGCACAGTTCATTAGGATTATCATTGGAGCCCAAAGAACAGGAGGGAGAAGAAAGGGAGAGAGAAAGGGAGACAGAGGAATGACTGTCAGGAGGTGGATATGCTTTAAAGTATCTTCCTTGGAGTACTGTTTCCCCTGAGGCATATCTCCAGAACTAACAGTGTTATTTTACACTATTTTAAACACAGTTATTGAAAGAATTCTCTCTGCATCACAAAATTGATAATACCAACTTACAGTGCAGTTGAGAGGGTTGTTTAATGACTCATCTTCAAGTATATAATGTGAAATTGAATTGAGACAGGGGCTTTTATTGTGAGAGCATCTTATCAAAGGAATTTCCCATCCGAAAGTAATTGAATTTTTCCTCTTTAGGGAAAAAAAACTGTCCTTTGCCTGAGCCCAGATCCTTCATCTGAGCAGATTATTATGGCCCTGATTATTACGCCCACCTAACCAGGCAAACTTGTCCTAGACTCAATCATAAAAGGGTCATTTGTTGACCTTACCAAAACTACCTAGAATCATGGTATTCATAGTCTTGAGGATGAGGCCATTCAATTGGCATGAGAACCTGGAGATAGATCCTTCCTGAGCCCTATTGCCTTTGACTTCCCAACCTCCCTCAGTTCCCTCCACATCCCACTTCCTTTCCTCTCAACCTCCTTCCTGTCCTCAACATCCCAGCACCTTTCCTCTCAAACTCCTTCCTCCTCCTTCCAGTTCCTCTCAATTTCTATGTGTGGATGCTAAAATCGGACAGTGAAGAAGGCTGATACAAAAAAAAAAAAAATGATTCATTTATAATATGGTCCTGAAGGAGAGCTCTACAGATACCCAGGACCACCAGAAAGACAAACAAGTGGATCCTAGCTAAAATTAAACCTGAAACATTGCTGGAGGCAAAAATGACAAAACTGAAGCCGTCCAATTTAAAGCACACTATGAGAAGGCAGGGCTACCATACAACTCAGCAATCCCTCTCCTGGGTATATAGCTGAAAAACTCAAAATCAGGTATTTGCAAAGATAAATTCACTCCTATGTTCATTGCAGCATTATTCATGGTGGCCAAAACATGGAAATAAAGTGTCCAGTGAGCCGAGACTGGTTTGGCTCAGTGGATAGAGCGTCGGACTGCGGACTGAAGGGTTCCGGGTTCGATTCCGGTCAAGGGCATGTACCTTGGCTGCGGGCACATCCCCAGTAGGGGGCGTGCAAGAGGCAGCTGATCGATGTCTCTCTCTCATCGATGTTTCTGACTTTCTATCCCTCTCCCTTCCGCTCTGTAAAAAATCAATAAAATATATTAAAAAAAAAAAACAAAGTGTCCAGTGATAGAGGACTGGAATAAGAAGATGTGATACATACACACAATGGAATACTAATCAGCCACAACAAAGGGTGAAATAGTGCCATTTGCAACAACATGGATGGACCTTGAGAATATTATACTAAGTGAAATAAGTCAGACAGAGAAAAAACTAATAACCATATGATTTCACTCATATGTGGATTATAAAAGTGAAAGTCTTTCTTGAACACAAATAGCAATGTGGTGGTTGTCAGAGGGAAGGGGGATGAGGAGAGAAGGAGATACTAACATATGGTGACAGGAGAAGATTTGACTTTGGGTGGTGGGCACATGGTCCAGTATAAAGATCTTATAACATAGCAACCCACACCTGAAATGTATATGATCATGCTTACCAATGTCACCCCAATCCTATCCTATATAATAAGTCTAACATGCTAAGTATCCAGTTGTCTGGTCATCCATTCAATCAATCAAAGCATAATATGCTAATGATATGCTAAGGCCACTCAACTGCTGACTATGACGTGCACTGACCACCAGGAGGCAGACACTCTATGGACGAACTGCCCCCTGGTGGTCAGTATGCTCCCATAGGGGGAGCGCAGCTCAGCCAGAAGCTAGGCTCACATCTGGCGAGCACAGTGGCTGCAGCGGGAGACTCTCCTGCCTCCACAGTAGCACTAAGGATGTCCCTTGAGGGTTCCTGGACTGAGAGAGGGCACAGGCTGGGCTGAGGGACCCCACCGAGTGCACAAATCTCATGCACTAGGCCTCTAGTACGTTTAATAAATACATAAAATGACAAAACCGAAGCTGTCCTATTTCAAGCACACAATGAGAAGGCAAGGTTCTTTAGAAAAGACAATGATGCTGGGAAAAATAGAAGGCAGCAGGAAAAAAGGAAGACTAAATATAAGATGGAATGACTTTACTAAAGAAGCCATAGGCATGAGTCAATAGAAGCTGATCAGGACTTTGGAGGATAGGCTATCACTCATTCAGAGGGTCACCTGGAATCAAGCCAACTTAGCCACACGTAATGCACACAACCTAACTGGACAAACTAGGAGAAGAGATGTAACCAGAGATGTAACTGAAAGTCCCCGGGACTATGAGATTTCTGCTCCCAGTTCTATTTCTCAGTGAGGCAGTTTTTACACACATTTTTCTAAGCTTTGTCACACAGGACCACTGAGCTTTGTTTTCCCATCTTTAAAATTAAGAAAAACATACACAAAAAAACTTTTAAGAATGAAGAACTTTTAAGAATGATTGAACTTGCTTGATTTGTTCTTAGGTTAGGATTTACCACATAGGCATGTTGACGTACTGGGCTAGCTGTGTGTAGTATATTGTACGAGGTTTAGCGAAACCTCTGGCCCTTATCTATTAGGTGCCATTAGTGTCTCATCTCACCACCGTTGTGCGACCAAAAATGTCTCTAAAATTTCCAATGTCTCCTGGTGGGTAGAATTGTCCACTAATTGAGAACTGTAACCGTAATCACTGTGGTCAGAAATATAGGGTCATGTTAGAGCAGAGTGGTAAGATGTAATTGGGAGGAAAGATCAAAGTTTTGATTTATTATGAATGAGGCAGCCACCAGTTTAAGTCTTTTGCATACCTCCAGTCATTCAGTCTGCTTTTACCATGGGGGCTCTCTCTTAGCCCCTACACCAATATATTCCCCAGTCTTTGTTGTCACATGGTTATTTCATTAACATGGAAGGCTATTTAAAAGATTTGGATGAAGAAATAAGAATTAGGACTGGGTAACCATTTTCATACTACTTATCAATATTGAATTATGAATATGAGAGCAATGTATCTGAAATGTAACATAAGAAAAATCATTATCAACAATTGGATTTATGAAAACATTTTCCTTTGATAAAGGGGAGAACAAATTATTCATCGTTTTTCTATTGTCCTTATATCAAGGCAAATCAATATTTCATTGGCCATAAAAGGGGATGATAAAAAGCCTAGTTCTTATCATTGTAAAGGTTAAGTAAATAATTTTGAGTGTTTCACAGAAAATTATCTGTATGGTTATCCGATTGCCAAGCTTATGTGTTGTTTACGTATTATTTTATACATTAGGGTTTATTTACTAAGTAGGTTTGCAAAATTCTATTTGATTCCTTGTTCACAGATATTGCAATTAAATCTTATAATTCTATATCATGACATAGCATGGTCACTATTCATCAGGCCTTGTAAATGAGGCTGTAACAAGGGATAGGAAAGGGAAAGCATGGGAATCCCCACTCACTGGCTTTAATGAATCAAAGAAAAAACCTAACCCACCCAAGAAGGCCTCAGAAAAAGATCAAAGCCTGTGTTTTGTCCTTGAAGTTTCTGCTATTTTTTTTGATTTATAAGCAGTCCGAGGAAGAATCCAATAAATTAAAACATATACTCCTGCATCTTAATTTTTATACAGACCCCAGTGGTAGATTTACAGCTGTTCAAGACCTACTCTATCATAATTAAATTGTACTTGTCAGCTTTTTATTGCTATTCTTGAAAATAAATCCTTATCTTAGAATTTCCCACAGTGGTTATCACCATGGCCCCTTGCTTTTATCATGGAGAGAAGATTCTGACAGAATCATAACTCCTGCAGATCTTGTATGACTTACCTTTAGCTTCATCTTTTTATCACAGACACCATTATTCTTTATCTAATAATATTCTGATTGCTTTTGTTTCTTCAAACTTTTCTTGAGCTTTTTGTTTACTCATTCCCATTCCCTCTTCCCGTCCATCATTCACTCCTACCTTCTATAAAATAATAATACGTGTTATTTCTTATAAAAATAATGTTAAGTTTTCTTCACTTTATTTATAATCATACAACTGTTGTGATTAATGGACATTTGTCCACATATTAATCATTTGGAGTAAAAAATATTTTTTGCTGTAAATGTGATGGAAAAATATGCTCTATTTCTAACTTGCCCTTCCTAAGAATAAAAGTAAATATGCAGAACTTTCTTTCTCTTCCCCTCAAAAGACTGTTCTTTTTAGATTTACTAATATATATATATATATATATATATATATATATATATATATATATTTATATATATGATTTCTTGAAGAATTTTATGACAAAATCATCAAATAAGGGAAACCAAGAAATAATTTTTTTTGTGGTTTGTTGCAGTTTGACAACCTATTTTAGTAACGTAAAAATATTTTATGAATATTATAAAATGATTCCTATTTACTTTATACATTTAGGCAGTGAGTAATGCAGAAGCCAAAAGCTAGAGGAAAACATTTATAATAAATGGGACAGAAAATAAGTAATAATCTTAATTTATCGATTAAAAAGTTCACTAAAGGTATAATTAATAGAAAAAGTATAAAAATATCGAGAGACAATTATAGAAATGGAAATAGATGGATAGTCCACATTACAAATGTGTAACCAGTGAAAATCAAAACAATGCAATACCATTCTGACATTTTAAATTAGCAGATATTTTTGAAAATCAGGACAGGTGAATACATTTTCTAAATTAGCAGATATTTTGAAAATAATGCTGTATTCATTACTCAGGGATGCTATAACGAAGTACCACAAACTAGATGACTTAAAACATAAATATAACTCTCACAGTTCTGGGGGCTAGAGGTCTGAAATCAGGGCATTAATAAGGCCATGCTTTCTTGAAGGGATAATCTTTTTTGTCTCTTATAGCTTCTGGTAGTCTTCGGCCTTTTTTGGCTGGTGACAGCATAACTCCTGCCTCTGCCCATCTCTTTTCTTCTTATAAAGATACAAATAATATTTCACTTAGCATAGTAGTCTTCGGTTCCATCCATGTTGTCACAAATAATATTCATTTCCTTTTTATGGCTGAGTAGTGTATCATTGTGTAAATATATCATACAATTTTACTCATATGTGGTATGTAATGAACAAAATAAACTAACAAACAAAAAAGAAACAGACTCATAGATAGACTAGCAGCTGTCACAGAGGGGTTGTGGGGCTGGGCGAAAAAAGTGAAGGGATTAGGCAAAAGCAACACAAAACAACTCATTGACACAAGTAACAGTATGGTGATAACCAGAGGGCAAGAGGGGTAGAGGGAGGTAGAAGGGAATATAGGGGGGATAAATGGTGATGGAAGAAACTGACTTGGGGTGAGGTACACACAAGAGAATATATAGATTATGTATAATAGAATTGTACATGTGAAGCCTATATAATTTTACTAATCAATGTCACCCCAATAAATTCAATGAAAAAAATGAATTGGGAAGTGCTAAAAAGATATAGGGAAGGTCCTTTGGCAATATTTAAAAAATAGTCTTGGATATGAACAAATACTTATCCATAGATTATTTATTGGAGTTAATTGTATTAAAAATAACAAACTATTCAATATCAGGAAATAGGTTAAATAAGTAATAAGATCCAGATAATATAATACTATATATTTAATGACAGGGTAAGACATGAAATATACATTTTGAAGAGAAAAACACAATTACAAAATAATATTGACAATAGCATCTCATTTGTTTGAGTTTGAAGCCAATTTGTGAGTGTAGAAATGACTATGAGTTTATAAATTAAATTTTAAGTATGGTGAGATTGTGGGGATTGCATGGTGCTCTTATGATGAAATAATTTAAATCAGCTTTGAGAAGCATATCACTTGCTTTCTTGAATTTTTTCACTGATTCAACAAGGATTGTGTCACAAGTTTTATATTGGAAAAATTTTTAGTATTGGAGTAGGTGAATACTTGAAATAAGCTCACTTTCAGGAGAGGGAGGAACTGGAAATAAAACTGAGTTTGTTCTGTTCTCAGAAGACAAATGCGATTCTATCAGTAAATGAGAAATTGCATGTTTATAATATCTAGTTTTACACATAGATAAAAATAAATACTAATATAATTTTGGCAGCAATTATAAAACATTGCCCAATTGCTAATTAACTGAAAGCTAGAAAAGGATATTAAAAAACTGTAGCAAATATACCTATGTTTATATTATTTATATTTATATTTACTTTTATATTTACATTTACATTTACATTTATATTTATATTTATATTTACATTTATATTTATATTTATATTTACATTTATATTTATATTTATATTTATATTTATATTTATATTTATATTTATATATTAGTTTTAAAATTGCAAAGTTTGGGGGGTTTAGAGATTATTTACTTAATTAAAAAATTGGTTACACATGAAAAACATTAGGATACTTTTCATAAAAATAACCACAAGTTGGGTTCTGTGCAATATCATTACAATGTTGAAATTTCTTTCCCTGCTTTGTTAAATTTGTGGCTTAATTATCATAATTTCCAATATGCCTTACTTTATTTTTATTGCACAGCCCTTGCTGTATGGTCACGGTTTAAACATTGCTCTCTCGTTCCAAGGCACGAGTTTCAGATGAACTTCAATAATTCGTAAGAAGACAGTGTTTTGTTCTCCTTATTCTCTGTTCCTTTCTCTTAACTAATTTAGCCTTTTGTATAAAATCCAGAAGTTGGCTACATGTATTTTAGAACAAGCCAGAAGCGGTCTTAGCAGATACATATAATAGGTTTTTATGCTCACATAAGGTTTATCTTATTTCTTCCAAAAGTTTGTTTTGTGGAACATTGCTGTACATTTATTATGGTTTATTCTTTTGGACATCTCCTTTCATAAAATGAGAACTAGAGGTGAGCAATTCTCATTGAGCCCGTTAACACCGATTCCTGACTTAGATTGTCCAATGGGTTTTTTAGACTACACAAGGCTTATCGTATTTTTCCAACAACTTCTCTTATGGGAGTTGGTCCCTTGCCAGGTGGGCCTTTTCACAGGCTATCTTGTGACATGGCATCTGCATGCTTCCAGGGTAAGCAATCCGAGAGAGAGAGAGAGAGAGAGAGAGAGAGAGAGAGAGAGAGAGAGAGAGAGAGAGGAAGAGAAACATTATCAAGATGGAAGCCATAATCTTTTCAGAACTTCATCTCAGAAATGTTATCCCATCACTCATGCAATTTTCTTTAAAGGAGAATCAAGAAGTCCCGGCCACACTCAACATGAAGGAATTACACAAAGGGCTGAATTCTAGGAGGAAAGAATCATCAGGGCCATCTTGGAGGCTGCCTAAAACACATACCGAAGTTTGAGAATATTTAGGTCCTTTGCCATTTTTTAAAAACTGGATTGTTTATCTTCTTTTTGTTAAGTTGTATGAGTTCTCTATAAATTTTGGAGATTAACCCCTTATCAGATGTATCATTGGCAAATAGATTCTCCTGTGTAGTAGGGTCTCTTGTTATTTTGTTGATGGTTTCCTTTGCTGTATAGAGCTTTTTATTTTGACGTAGTCCCATTTGTTTATTTTTTTACTTAATTTCCATTGTCCTAGGAGGTGTATCAGTAAACATATTGTTCCTAGAAATATCTGAGATTTTGCTGCCAGTGGTTTCTTCTAGGATTTTTATGATTTCACATGTTATATTTAAGTCTTTTATCGACTTTGAGTTTATTTTTGTGTAAGGTCTAGTTTCATTTTTGTGGTGGTCTAGTTTCATTTTTTCCAAAGTGGACATACAGAAGGCCAAAAGGCATATGAAAAAATGCTCAAAGCCATTAATCATTCAAATGATGCAAATCAAAACGACAATGTGGTACCACCTCATACCTGTCAGAATGGCTATCATCAACAAACCACAAAAGTTGCTGATAATGTGGAGAAAAGGGAACCTTTATGCACTGCTGGTGTGAATGCAGATTAGTGCAACTGTTATAGAAAACAGCATGGAGTTTCCTCAAAAAATTAAAAATGGAACTACCATTTGACCTAGCAATCCCACTTTTAGGACTATATCCAAAGAAATCAGAAGCACCAATTAGAAAGAATATATGGACCCCTCTGTTCATAGCAGTGCAATTTACAATAGCTAAGATTTGGAAACAGCCTAAGTGTGGTCAGCAGATGAGTGGATTAAAAAGCTGTGTTACATCTATGCAATGGAATACTACACAGCTGTGAACAAGAAAGAACTCATACCATTTGTAACAGCATGAATGGACCTAGAGAGTATTATGCTAAGCGAAATAAGCCAGTCAGAGAAAGAGAAGTATCACATGATCTCACTCATATATGGAATCTAATGAACAACTGATGAACAAAAGTAGACCAAGAGACATAGAAGCATTGAACAGACTGCCACACCCCAGAGGGAAGGTGGATAGGTGGGAAGAGATCAACCAATGAACTCATATGTGTATAAGCATAACTCATGGACACAAACAATAAGGTGGTAAAGGCCTGGTGGGGGAAGGGGCAGGCACATGGTGGGAGAGATCAATAGGGGACATATGTAATGCTTTCAACAACAAATATATATTTATATATATATATATATAAAGTTTGAAAATACAGTGTTAAATGGCATTAAAAAATCAAATGAGGTAGGTAAATCGCTTAAGAGATATTCATATGAAAATAGATTTTAGTGAATATATTTCAGGATCTAGGCAGAATGACTGGCCAGACAAGGAGTAACTTTGGTCATGGAACTCATTTTGCACAAAAGGGCCTCTTGTTCAGATGACTCCAGGAGCACTAAGAAGACTGGAATCTAAGATCAGGCTGGAAACTGGGTGCATGGACTGAGAGAAGTTGTGACTCACAAGCTAGTTTAGAGTCTGTTTGGGTCTGAAAAGGCAACTTGTACCAAACTCTATTGCTTTAATTCAGGAACGAGTTAGAGAAAGGAGACATGAATCTGGGAAGCAACATTGGCTCAGTGTTGAGAATCAGAAAAGGGCTAATATACAACATCCAACAGTGTCCTCAAACTTTGCTTCTTATCAGAATCACTGTAATTTGGTAAAAATGCAAAGACCCAGGCCCTATGTTACTTCAGTGAGCCTAGACCCTATGTTATTTTTTAACACTATAGGTTTTTCTAATAAATACCGGTGTTTGAGAGCCATTGCTGTAGGACTACTTGTGTTCCCACAGGACTTTGCTGGTTCATGATACTTAATTTACTAAACCAACAGACTAACACTAAACTCTGAGACAGTTCATGGTAAAAATATAAATGTGCATCCGTGTAGGCAGAAATGGAGTAAAAGATGTTTATAATGGAAAGCATTCCAAGGAAAAGTCCTATGCTTTTATGCTGGAAGAACTAATTATGGCTGGCACTGATGAATCAACTTTTTCTTTTAGGCTGGCAAAATGCAAAAGAGTTTTCTTTGCCAGAAATAGCAAAATGGACACCCAAGCCAGCATCTGGAAGTTATTCTTAAAGAAATATGGCATTAGCTAAAACTGGAATTGTGGGTCAATTTCTACTTATTCATTTCACTGGTCTATGCTGATTAAAGATTAATGCTACTTAAGTTGAAATCTTAATTTTCTTTTTCATTCTCTTCCTTCTTCTTACTACATCATATTTATTTCCAAATCTGCTGACAAACATATATTGGTGGCAGCCTATTAAGACTCAGATGGACTCTGAACCACAATTATTGTTTTATCAAATAGTCCCAAGTGAGAAGGAACCTAGAATATAATGTATATGATTTTTGAACCCAGAGAGAGCTGGCTTTAAATCCAGTGATTCCACTTACTATGAAAACTTAAGGAAATGACTCAACTTCTGTAAGTTCTTTACACACACACACACACACACACACACACACACACACACACACACACTAGGGGCCCAGGGCACGAAATTCATGCACTAGAGGTGGGTGATCCCTCAACCCAACCTGCCCCCTCACACATACTGGGAGCCCGCAGGGGATGTCTTACTGACTGCTCAACCCTGGCCTGCCCAAGGCCTAAAGCCTCTGGCCCAGGCTTAAGGCCTTGGGCACCCAGCCATCGCCCTGCAATGGGGCTGATGACTGCCTCTGCTCTGGCTGCCTCGGCCCCGCCCCCCGACCCTGGCCTTAGTCCCAGCCTCTGGCAACCGCCCAGCCCTGGGTGCTCCCCTGCTCTCACCTGCCGCCTCACACACGTGCTGGCTGCCTCACACACACACTGGGCACCTCAAGCATGCCTCGGCAGCCCTGCCCCCTGTCTCACACATGTCTTGGCCCCACCCTCCTGCTTCACATGTAGAAATTGAAAGCACAAATTCTGGATCCAACCCACCAAGTTTAAATTCAAAATTTCCTTTCAATAATAGGATATCTTTGAATAATTTTCCTGGACAATTTATTTCACCTCTCTCTGCCTTGCTTTCTTCATCTTTAAAATGAGGTTAATAAACATGCAGCAACTTCATGGAAATTTGTAAGAATAAATTAATATTTGTAAATCACTTATTTAAAAAAGCATCATATGAGCTACTTCTTGTTAATCATAATTCCTTGTTTAAAAAGTCCATTCTTGCCCTAACTGGTTTGACCCAGAGGATAGAGCATCAGTCTGTGGACTGAAAGGTCCCAGGTTCAATTCTGATCAAGGCCATGTACCTTGGTTGTGGGCACATCCCCAGTAGGAGGTGTGTAGGATGCAGCTGATCGATGTTTCTAATTCTTTATCCCTCTCCCTTTTTATCTGAAAAAAAATCAATAAAATGTATTTAAAAAACAAAGTCCATTCTTTACCTGTATATTTTGTCTTAGCTACCAATTATAGATGTCATTTATTAAAGAAAATAATGGCTTGAATTGTATTTTTTAATATATATTTTTATTGATATCAGAGAGGCAAAGAGAGGGAGAGAATGATAGAAACATCAATGATGAGAGAGAATAATTGATTGGCTGCCTCTTGCATTCACCTATTTGGGATAGAGCCCACAACTTGGACATGTGCCCTGACCAGGAATCCAACAGTGATCTCCTGATTCACAGATCGATACTGAGCCATGCCAGTTGACCTATATTGTGTTTGATGGACTAATGGTATCATATGTCTCTGGATTGTTTTATAGACTTTACCCTGACTATGGGATTCAGCTCTTTCAAGCATGTGAGGTGCTCAGTGGGTGCCAATTACTTTTAGAAGCTGCGATTAATTATCCAAGTCAAAAGAGTTCCATTCATAGAATGACTTTGCTGTCAGTAAACAAATTAGTACTTAAGTGATTTGAACAGATGAATACACCATCCAACATGCCAGACTACTTCTCAGAGAGTAGCATCACTTATGAGAACTTTGCTCAGGACTGAAATAATAAGAGAGATCAAGTATTATTCCCATCTGACAGCATATATCAGGAGAATGCTCTGTGCAGTGAATGACCACTATATGTGATTAATGATAATAATAAAAATAGAGTTATATTTTACTATATGTCATATTAACTCGCCTTATAAAATGTTGTTTAATGAAGCTATTTACTTCAAAGACTATCTTATTTTTAAGACAAAAAACATATACCAGTATGATGGAGAGAGAAGTTTCTGAGATTATGTTGTTTTCATGAATCCTGGAAGGGGGGACTCTTGGGTGACATCGGAAGTAAACAATTGCTGATGTTAATTCACTCTCTAGGGTGGTGGAAGAAAAATAAGTGCTGCCTTGAGAAAATTTCTCATAAAGTATTTTCTCCCCTGTGTGTTTTTTAGCATTCACGTCTTGAAAGAAAAAGATGCCTAAGTAACACACAGATAGGCAATTATTAAGTATCAAAGTTCTTGTGATGTTTGCACAGCCCTAGGGATAGAAAGCCACTTTAACTTCCCCTCATAGCTCTGACATGAACACTTGAAATGAATGGAAAAGGGAAGTATCAAGTATAGAGAGGGTTTGGATTCCCAGGGGGAGGGCAGTTGTCTTCTTGATGGCTTTCAAGAATTCAGAGGTTTTTTTCTAGGAGTACTAAGTTTCCTGAGCTTGGACTCTCCTGTGCTGCAGGCACAAAAAGGGTAAACATGGGAGTTGGAGACCTGTGTGGGAAAGATCAGTAGGAACAATACACTATAGGTTTCCCCTTAGGGACATCTGGGCACAGAGATAGGCATGAGTGCAGGACAGGTGGCACCAGGAGGGCAAGTAAAAAACACGAGTATGAAAGAAACCAAATACTAGTATGTGGAAAGAGAAGCTCAAAAGAGAGAAGCGGCCTCAGCAGAAATGCATCATGCTGTCCTGAACGTGCACTGCAGAAAGGGAGACTATAAAAGCAAAGAGGAGAGCGAGACAACAAAAGTATGAATAAAGGAAAGACAGCTTATCTGGATTCACCTGCAAAACTACAAAACCTGGGTAATAACATCACTAAATGTTGTGTAAGTACAGTGTATTCTCTTCTTTTATTTTTCTTTATTGGTTAAGGTATGACATGTGTCCTTTTCCCCCCATTATCACCCTACTCTCCACTAAGTCCCTCAACCCTTCATGTCTGTGTCCATTGGTATGCTTATATGCATGCATGCAAGTCCTTGGGCTGATCTGACTCCCTTCCCCCCACCCTCCTCTGCCCTCCCTCTGAGGTTCAACAGTCTGATCAATGCTCTCTGTCTCTGGATTTCTTTCTGTTCATCAGTTTATGTTGTTCGTTATATTTCACAATTGAGTGAGATCATGTGATATTTGTCTTTCTCTGACTGACTTATTTTGCTTAGCATAATGCTCTGCATGTCCATCCATGCTGTTGCACATAGTAAGAATTTCTTCTTTTTTACAGCAGCATAGTATGCATTGTGTAGATGTACCACAGTTTTTTAACCCACTCATCTGCTGATGGGTACTTAGGCTGTTTTCAAATCTTAGCTATGGTACTTTGTGCTGCTATGAACATAGGGGAGCATATATCCTTTCTGATTGGTGTCTTTAGTTTCCTAGAAGTGGGGTCACTGGGTCAAATGGGGCTTCCATTTTTAGTTTTTGAGAAAACTCCATATTGTTCTCCATAGTGGCTGCACCAGTCTGCATTCCACCAGCAGTGCAAAAGGGTTCCTTTTTCTTTGCATTCTTGCCAGCACTTATAATTTGTTGATTTGTTGATGATAGCCATTCTGATAGGTGTCAGGTGAGAAAACTACAGGATATTGAAAAAAAAAGAGATAGAGGAAGACATAAACAGATGGAAGAACATAGCATGTTTATGGATTGGTAGACTCAACACCACTAAAAAGTCCATACTATTCAAAGAAATCTATAGATTCAATGTACCCCCATTAGAATACCAATGGCATATTTCACAGACCTAGAACTAACTCTCCAAAAATTTATCTTTAATGAAAACAGACCCTGAATAACTGCAACAACCCTGAAAAAGAAGAACAAAGTAGGGGGGATCTCAATACTAAATGTCAATCTATATTACAAAGCCACTGTTCTCAAAATAGCCTGGTACTGGCACAAGAACAGACATCTAGACCATGGAACAGAATAGAGAACCCAGAAATTGACCCAAACCACTATGCTCAATTAATATTTGACAAAGGAGGTAAGAACATACAATGGAGTCAAGACAGTCTCTTCAATAAATGGTGTTGGGAAAATTGGACAGATACATGCAAAAAATGAAACTAGAGCACCAACTTACACCATACACAAAAATAAACTCAAAATGGATAAAGGACTTTAACATAAGATGGGAAACCATAAAAATTTTAGAGGAATCCACAAGCAGCAAAATCTCAGACATATGCCAAAGCAATATCTTTACCAATACAGCACTAAAGGCAATGGAAAATAAAGAGAAAATAAACAAATGGGACTACATTAAAATAAAAAGCTTCTGTACTACAAAAGAAACCATCAACAAAACAACAAGAAAGCCCACTGTATGGGAGAACATATTTGCATAGCGTTATCTCTGATAAGGCTTTAATCTCCAATATTTACAGGAAGCGCATACAACTTAACAAAAGGAAGATAAACAACCCAATCAAAAAATGGGCAATGGACCTAAATAGATACTTTTCCAAAGAAGACATTCAGAAAAGCCAAGAGACATCTAGCTCAAAGTCACTAATCATGCATAAGATGCAAATCAAAACGACAATGAAGTACAGTATAATCTCAATTCCCTGGGCACACATTCCCAGATACAGTAGCAAACAGTTCAGTACAAGACAGTTTCTTAAGAGCTGAAGTGACATGTTAATAGAGTCATCTATAGTTATACAATATAAACTCTCATTGTGAAGTAGGTTTCATATTCAAAGCTAAAGTCATACTTGTCTTAACTATCCAATAAAGTCAGTTAATAGTTTATCTTTAGTATATAATTATGTCACTTTAAAGCAAATCCCATTTGTTTTACAAGGTCAAATAAAGTACTTTACAAAAATATGTCTAATACGATGTTTTCTCATTAGTACTTTTGACGTTAAGATGAAGTTGGGAAAATAGTAGTTGTAACATTTTCCTGCAGTATGAATGTTCAGGTATAATAGTATGCAGTATGGAATAACCAGCAGTATGGAATATGTGTATTTCTGAAACTTTTCAAGGGATGTGTGTTGAGGAAGAGCTGCTCAGTTTTACCAAAAGCTCAGTGGGGAAAAATATATTATCTAGTATCTTCAGCACTTGGCATTATATTCCCCAGAGAAGGTCCTTGTTTGGATTATTTGCAGATTCACTTTTAATGATTCATCACATCATTAGTATATCATGGGAAACATCCCTATAAAATGTTTTATATTTACTATAAAGTCTGTTTTTGATAGAACATTATTTGTGACATTACACAAGTCTTATTTATGTGAAATATTTTTTTCAGTTCCTGGAAAATTACTAACTAGTTTGATTTTATCTTGTGGACAATTAAATAAAATAATTTATTATTTCCCACTTTACTTGTGTTCTAGAGAATTTTAGAGGAAAAATATAGATCAAGCTCACCAAATCTCTTTTTAAAAACATGTTTTTATGTATTTGTGAGAGAAGGTGGAAGGGAGAGGGGAAGAGAGAGAGAAAGAGAGAGAGAGAGAGGGAGAGAAATATTGATGTGAGAGAGAAACACAATTGGTTGCCTCCTGCAAGCTCCCTAAAAGGGATCAAGCCCCAGGACCCAGTCATGTGCTCTGACTGGGGACCATGTGCAACCAATTGAACCACACTGGCCAGGGCAAATTGATCAGGTCTTAAAGCTTCCATTTCATGTAATAACCTCATCTCTTATTTCATTTTTTTATACCTTAATTTTTCTTTCATATACTTTTTTCTAATTTTTTTTCATTATTGGAAGCTCTAATTCTTTGGGAGCAAGTTAGAAACAGATGATATTGATAGATGTTTACTGAATTTGATGTAGATCCTTGCATCCTACTTATAGACCCCCTGGTACAGAAAAAAGCCAGGGTTAGCAATTCGAAAAAGCTCAGTTCTACAAGCATTCTAGTTGTTTTCACTAATGACAATTTATTTTTGCTGTTGCTGCTCCTTGTTGCTGTCACTCAGATGCCACTAACACCTTATCACTATGGTTTTCTTGTTAGATTACTATATTACTTGCATTTTTAGTTGCTTTCTGGAGATTTGTTTCTTAATGAAGCGAAATGTTTGTTCTGATTAGAGGCCTCTTTGATTTCATAAGCATTTGCTGGTGAAAGACCTATGAAAAAAATTCTTCTTTGCCCCCTCCTCATATTATATTTAAGTACTTCCAATGCCATTTAAATCAAAAAATAGATGAGAATTTAACTGAAGAAAATGAACAAAATCTGGAGCTTATAGAACAGGTTACTGGGGGAAAATAAGATAATATATTGCAATAAAATATATTAAGTGAAGTTTTCCATTGTAAATTAAATTAGTAGTAATGAGTTTAGGTATAGATTGTTTAGCAGAAAGAAAAGTTTTACTTAGTGGTAATAGATTTAATAGCAGAATTACTCTGAGGACCAAACAAGACTAGACTGCCAACATATTTGTAAAAAAAAAAAAAAAAAAAAAAAAAAAAAAAAAAGAAGTAAAGAAAAGAAAAAGCAGAATTCCAATGCTTACAAATGTGCCCCATATAATCTCCTTAGGATTCTAAGAAATCATGTTCATATGTATCTCCAGTTCTGGCCTCATCCTGACACTCTACCCTCTTATTTCTAACTATACAACCTTTTACTGTTGCTGACATTCAAGTCCATACCTTTATTTTCCTCTGTGGAAGCAGCATTCTACAGTTTTGGGGGGATTCTTCTAGTTGCTTACTATGGATGATATAATTGACTAAATAACAAACATACATTTGGGATAATATTCCCAATGACTTTAACAGACTCAGAGATATATCTTTCATCCAAGTTTCTCTCTCATGCTTTTTTACTCTCCTTGGGGACAGAGATGCTTTTGTGATGTGGCCATTAAAAAAACAGGAGATAGAGTGGTCGTAATTTTGTAAGGAGGCCTAAGGAAGTAACTTTGATTTGTACTCTGATAAGTGCAGAATATTTCATTTCATTTCTTCTCTCTCTTTTTTTAAATGCTCACCGAGGATATTTTTCCATTGACTTTTTAGAGAGATTATAAGAGAGAGAGAAAGACAGAAATATTGATATGAGAGAAACACTTCGGTCAGTTTCCTCCTGCAGGAACCCAACCAGGGCCCAGCCAGGGAGCAGCCTGCAACCGAGGTATGAGCCCTTGACTGGAATCAAACCCAGGATTCTTCGGTCTGCAGGCCAATGCTCTATCCACTGAGCCAAACCAATTTTATTTCTAATACGAAGACACAGTCACTGATAGAAAATACACATAAATAGGGCTTGATTCAGGGATCCAAATGCTGGGCATGAATGTGAATTTAATATTTTAAGATATCTTTGTATACTAAATAAAATGAGGTAAAAGGGCATGAGAGGAGGTATGGGGGTAATAGGAGGATAAGGGCACATATGTAATAACTTAATAAAAAAAATTTTTTTAAGTGCTCGGGATTCTGAGAGTTTGTAAGTGCATGAAATGGGAAGCAACCCCATGGGAAAGAGGAAGAGGAGCCCTCTCTTGCCCACACCCTCTCCAGTCTCTTACAGAACCTATCAGGAGATGGTGAATTGAGGTTTCGAATAGAAGGAACCTCTCAAAGAGTTTTTCCAGGGTGGAAAAAGGCCAAGACAAAAGCATGCCTTATGAATAAAACCTCATCTCTTCCCAAATGCATAGTCCAGAAATAGATACAGCAGCTCATCTGACCCTTCCCTGAGTTTATCCTCCTGTATCTAGAGGCAGATATATTAAAATAAAAAAGAACAGCAGAGGCAGAAATATTAAAGGAAACTGTAAAAGCAGGACAGATGTTACAAC
Source organism: Antrozous pallidus (assembly GCA_027563665.1). Lineage (NCBI taxonomy): Eukaryota > Metazoa > Chordata > Mammalia > Chiroptera > Vespertilionidae > Antrozous > Antrozous pallidus. Next base: position 92,918,853 of record CM050514.1, read on the forward strand.
CCTCCTTGGTATGACTGAAAATAGGATAAGAGACAATGAGAGCAACTAATAGGAGAGGAGTATATTCAAGGAAATCTGAGAGGGTACCTGATTTATTGGTTTTCTCTGGGGCCAATTAATCTTTATTAATTCAATAAATATTGAGAAAATACTGTATGCCAGGCACTTCTGTAGGTATACCAGAGGGGGGGGGGCAGCTAAAGTACTTCCTCTGGGGTAATTTATATTTTAGTATAGGAGGTAGACAATTCTACCTAATAAAGTGGGATATGCTAGTTGACCATCACACCCTCACAAATATGGTGACACTCACAGCCAATAAGGAGGGAATATGCTAATTGATTTCCATGCCCGCAAGATGGTGGCACCCTCAGCCACAAGATGATGGCACCCAATCCTCTCAGCCCCGCCCCAGGCAGGTCCAGCCACTCCACATGCCTGCCTCCAGAGTCCCCCAGCCCCCTCAGCCCCCCAGCGATCCAGGGCTGGCCCGAGGTGCAGGCAAGCCTTGGATGGTAGCTGCCCTGCTGCCCAAGGCTGCCCAAGGCTCAGGTAATAAGGGCTGGCTGAGGCTTGCACTGCCAGCAGTGGCAGCAGCAGAGGTGTGATGGGGGCATCACCTTTCCCTGATTGCCAGGTCGCCTCTGACCCTGAAGGCTCCCAGACTGTGAGAGGGGGCAGGCTGGGCTGAGGGACTCCTCCCTCCAGTGCATGAATTTTTATGCACTGGGCCTTAATCTATATAAATAAAAGGCTAATATGCCAAGTGTCTAACCGTTCTTCTGGTTGCTGTGACACACACTGACCACTGGGGGGAAGACACTCAACTCAGGAGCTGCTGTGATGCACACTGGCCATTTAGAGAGAAATAGCATTACAGAGCTGGAACCCACAAAGCAACACTCTACTTCCCCCAAGTGGGACACAGGCCCTGACAGGACCGCAGAGTGACACCCCACCAAATCATAGTCCATACTGCCAAGTACCTATGGCACAAAATGTGGCCCACAGTCTAGTCCAACCTGGAAATGGTGGTTGTGGGTGCTGGGTAATGGCATCCTGTAGCAATGCCTAGCTTCTTCTCCCTAGTGACGACTAGCCTCCTTACAGTTTCTTCAGCCTAGGAACACAACTTGCTTTATAACGAGGTGCAAACATTTCATACTATAACCAAATGTTTGTGAAGTGTTTTTCTGTGCCTCATCTCATTTGATCCTCACAGAAGTCCTGGAGTAGGTAGAGAGGAGATGTGGTTGAATCTATTTTCTTTTCATTAGCCAGAAAATGGAGATTTAGAAAGTTTAGCAACTTGACCCAACTGTAAAGAAGTAAGAAATGGTGGATCTTGAAAATGACTTTAGGTTTTCTCAATGCCCAGAATATAGTCAAATACTGCTGTAGTTAAACATTTTACCATTTGTTCTTCCTGGGTGATGTACAATAATAATCTGCTTCCTGTTGTTATTTACTGCTGTGTTGATGACAATTACCTGAAAGAGAAGTTGAGGTGCTTCACTGGGCTAAGAAACGTTTAGCTAAATCAGAAATGCAGTCTAATTAAGCAAGTTTATTCTATATATACTAGAGACCCAGTGCATGGATTGCTGCACCAGTAGGACCCATTGGCTTGGCCTGTTTCTCTTGTAATCTGGAATCCCTTGGGGGATGTTGAACTGCCAGTTTCAGCCCAACGCCCACAGGCCGACATCCCCCAAGGGATGCAGTAGTGAGTGAAGTGTCAGGCCGGTGTGGGGGAGCCCAAGCCTGGGCCAGGAGCCGGGTCACTCCTGCTCAGATGGCCCTGCTGCACCTGCTGCCGCTGCTGCTCCATAATGCTGCTGCAGAGGCAGGAGAGGCTTGTACTGCCACAGCTGTGATCCCCAGCTGTGAGCCCAGCATCTGGTGCCCCTGAATTGAGCATCTGCCCCTTGGTGGTCAGTGTGTGTCATAGTGACTGGTCAAATAGTCAACTGGCTAAATGGTAGACTGGTTGCTTAGGATTTTAGATATCTAGATAAAAGGCTAACTTGACTGGCACATGTGTGATACATATAAAGCTCTCACTGGTGCCAATCACATATGTGTGTTTCGATCTGTCATTGTTGATCATGAATTCATTATAGAGAAAGGGTGAATAGTAATATTAAAATATTTCTTCTGATTAATTTCCTTTCAATGTGCACAAATTCTTGCACTGGGCTTCTAGTACAAAAATAAATGTGTCAATAGTGATGTGTTATGAAGAAAAAATAGATCGTGGATAGCAAGTGATTCAGTAGAGTGGGTATGAAAAGGAAGTCTGAGAGAGTAACTTTTGAATAGAATCTTTAATTCAAAAAGGGACCAAACCTTGGGGATATGTGGGAAAAGAATTGTCCAAGCGGGAGCACACCTCTGCAGGGGGAATACCTTTGAGTCCTTCAGTAATGGCCAAGCACAGACTTGTTTTTTTTTCCTGTGGAATCATCTATGTCATGGAGGTGATAAGAGAAAGAAATGTGAGGACCTTGCACTCACATGTACTAGTATTTGTATATATTGCTAATATTAAAAATACAGCCAAATCTGTTTTAAAAATAAACTTTCTTGAAAGATAATTACCCAGGATGTCATTATATGTCTCTAGTCAGCCTTTTAAATTTTGCATTTCCAAATGTATAAATGTATTATGCAATTAACAGAAAGATGGAGCAACAGGAAAGGGAAAAATCTATATCATTACATAATATTTGTGTTTGAATGTTCCCAGTTTCAAATTCTGAATAAACTTCCATTTCTGAAAAAAAACTTCACATATATCAAAAGTAACTTTCAAATAACATTTTCATGAAAATCAACTCTCTTAGTCGATCCTAGAGAACAAAGTCATGCCCTGATTATATCTCAGTGACAATGAACCTTCGGAGCTAGGTCACACTGTATATATTACATAAAATGATTTAGAATGCAATTTCAGAAATCCAGAATTTATTACTGTAACTCACTCATCTGGTTCTTTCATCCACATATAAGTTTACTTAGTATAACAGGATTATCTGCAGGGGGTAGTTCATATATTACCGTTTTCAGAGTACATGTCCAGGGGTAGGAAGATAAAACCAAGCAACAGATGTCCCTTTCCAGGAAGACTGGTGGCCCTGTCTATTTCAGGCCTGAGTTACAGGGCGGCCACATTCCTACAAATTGAAATCCATCTGTCAGAGTGAGTTCAACCAGATTTCCGTGATGTGGGAAAAAATTCTCAGGAGACTTGTAGATGAAGCCATCAAGATTACATTCCACCCGTGACCATAGCCACACAAAACCTGCCCATTTTATCCCATGGCACATCGAGTGACAGTTCTTATCACTTGGTTTTGGCTGCTTCGTTCTGCTTTTTAAACTTCATTCCAAAGCTGGATTATTTCCCAAGACCCTATAGTCTCAAACATCAGGTGAATCCAAATGATAAGAAGTTCACTGAAAAGAATCTAAGTCTATTTCACATGCATAATTCACATTTGTAATGCCTCATTCAAGTGGCTTATTGAATTCTTCTCTTAAAAATAATAGGGATTTTGTTTGTGTATGCCTTCACAATAGATTTATCATACAGTGTATGAATATTCTGGATATAAAGAATTATCTCAAATTAACAAAAAGTATTCTAAAAGATATAGTTAAGTATTAGAGAGAATATGAAATTTAAATCGTGTGAATTTTACTCTGTAATTTTTATATTTCTAGAGTAAAGTTAGAGATTTCATATTTTTTCTTCCAGTCCTTGATATTGAATTAATAACAAGAGAAATATTAAGAAAATCCAATGCAGTTGTTTTTGTAACATAATGGAAATTATAAGGAGTCCAGAACTCTAAGGTTGAAAGACAAAAGTAATTCAAATACAGATCTCTTTTTTCTTAATGCAAAAGTATGTTATTTTACACACACATATATAATATACATGTGTATATATATAACTATATATACATTATATAATGTATTTTCCAGTATATAAGATGACTGGAACTGATGATAGGAGGAAGATAACAAACAATAGAGAGAGAGCAAGAGCCGGGCAAGTCCCTGGTGAGTTAGCAATGCCCATCATAACTGCAAGCTACGGTACTTTTACACCTGGTATATAAGATGACCCCCAACTTTTGAGAAGATTTTCCTGGGTTAAAAAGTCATCTTATATGCCAGAAAATACGGTACTCATATATAATATCTATGGTTATACATATATATGCAAATATAGTGTGTATGTGTGTGTGTAAGGTTGATTTTGTTTGTCAAGCAAAAAGGAAGAAAGAACCTTATCAATATTTAATCCTGATTTTATCTTTAACACTAAGTTATATGTCCTAACTGGTCATATCTTACATTTTTATTTTGTAAACTAGAACAAAAGGAATAACATGCTATGATAGGGTACTTGATAACTTATATAGGCATAGAGGCCAATAAATACAGATGAGATATTTTACCTTGAATCATAAAACTCAAAAGTTGAAAGAAAACCCAAATTTCCTTATTTGTTTCCCCAGGTAAGCTTTGGTTCCCTAATATTAACAAATGTTATCTTAAACTCAGTCAAAACAAGGAAGAAAATAAATCCATTCACAGATACCAATCTTCCTGAATTTAAAAGAATGTCAGGCAAGAGGTCAATTTGGGATTTGAATCGGATTGACAATCTGTCCCTGACCATGTTAATAGCCAACATTCATTGAGCTTTTAATATGTGCCAGAATTGTCTTAAATGCTGCATCATGTCAACTCATTTAAGGCACATAAACGACAATCTTCATTTTTAGAAATAAAGAAACTATGGCCTACAGAGATGTTGAAACCTCTCTGCCCCCTAGCAAGTAGCAGAACCTGGACTTGGAACCAGGAAATGTGAAGTAAGGTTTCCATTTCCAGGCTAGTTACAGTCATCATCTGCTGCCAGATTGTAAACCCATGATTTTCTTTGCACTTCTAAGATGGTATATTTTTAGTGAACTAATTTTGCACCTAACTTTATATGGAGCTGAAGATTCTACAGCATATGTCTGAGGGCAGGGATTTTGTCACTTGTTTTAACTCTTACATTTAACTATTTCTATTTTAACTCTTATTCTATATAAAATTAAACCTCAATAAACCTGACAGTAAAAATAATATTTAGTACAGTTTCTAGAATATAATAAGTACATTAAATATCCTATATTCTTTTTTCCTTCATTTTGGACCCTTATTTTTTTAAAAAGACTGGGCCTACACTAACACTGCCTTATTAAATAAGTGGCTATTAAATGGCAATGCTCTCTAAAGCACTTAGTACAATACATTTTCAGCAACAACCAAAATTTATTTGCAACTTGGTCTCTTGTGACTTCATTTCAGAGGTCTTCACTGTACTGACGAGTCATAACTACCTGACTTTTATTTTCAATTGATAAAGATTACTGTTTCCTCTGATGCATTCTTCATTGACATGCTTCAGAAAAAAAACTTCTTAATAATATTCAATTGAAATATGCCTCTTTATTCTATTCTTTAATGCCAATGAGATTTTTGAGTAATTCTCCCTGATTTTCCAGACCTATATCAGTCAGGAACCTGGGGACACCATTCAGGGCTTGCAGTGCTCTTAAACAACCATCATGATAGAACCATCATTGTTGCTGGGCGTGAAAGGGCAAGGGAGGAGGTGGTTCCTGGAACCCAGGGAGCATAGAACAAGGAGAAGGAAGCCTGATTAGATGGGTGACTCTGGGAGAATTTTATAGCTAAGCCACAGTGAACCAGCAAGAGGGAATTAAGGACATTTCTTCTTTCCTCCAGGGGCCTGTTGAGAACGTCTATTGTGAGAGGAAAGAGAAGCCAGTATCCCAGGACACAGAATAAGAGTGAAGAATGGGTCTGGAGGAGCAGCTAGAAGACAGCCATCAAACACATCATCCTCCAAACATTCAGAACCAGAAACTTCCTCTTATCCTAAGGATTCTTCTTATTCAGATTAAGACATCCATTCTTTTTTTGTATCACATGTTTTGAAGATTTCTCACTCTCCACATTATTTTCTTATCTCTTATCAGATCCCTATGTCAGTTGAAAACTGCAACTGTCATATCTACTTGGCCTTGACCAGGGTCTTTCCATTTTGGTCACATGACCTAAACCAAAGTCCAAGTAGACGTAAAATATTGCATGAAGTTGGTCCATGAATGGAGGAGAAAGGTTGAACTCTGGAAAAAGGAACAGGTTTTAGAAGTGAGCAAGACAAGTAAAAATCTATGATAATGAGAGAAGCTGAAGCTTCTGGGAAAGAGGGGAACAGTTGTCACAGTGGTACATGTTTGGGACATGGAGTAAATTATCTGGCTTTGTTTTGGTATCAACAAAGATTTCTGCATGGCTTTTATACAAGTTATTTTAACTCAATGGACCTTAGCTTCCTCATTATATACAGAGAACTACCAAATAAGGGTCAAGGGTGTGGGTACAGAGGCAAATCTTGGATTTGAATCCTGATTATGCTACTGACTGTTTTTGTGACCTTGTTCAAGTTCCTTAACTTCACCAAATCTAAGTGGTTATCATAAAGTATGTATTTGACATGAAGAAAGTACTTAATAAAGATGAGTTATTAATATTTCAAAACTAGAGTTCAGTCATAGTTGTTCTTATCCTTCAACTAATCACCAGCAACATAACAGGTCAGAAATATAACTATTTGGTACATTAGCCTTAGGGTTTAGACTATGAACTGTCACTTGCTATATGGTTAAATTCTAGAATATTTCTCACAAATAGAATAAAAATATTCAAATATTCATGTGCTTAACAATAAAACATGTTTGATGAAACGATGGTCTTTAATATAAGAAACATTATTTTCAACTGTCAGGGCTTGGTGTCATTTTGTAGTAATTCTATGAAATATCTATTAGCAGTGAAATGTTTCATTTTTATACTGGTATAAAATACTTCCAAATGACTTGTCATGTATCTACTACTGAAAATGTGTATATAGTAAAAAATGTATTTACTATAGTACCTATTTTTTAAAACTGGAACTCTAAAAGCTATATGGACAATATCAAGAATACTTGTTTATAATTTCCATTTTGAGAGTTTCTCTTCACGTTTCAGAAATATGGATCCATGGATATGTAGAAATTATGTTTTAAGATTATTCTCTGGTTTATTGCATAAGTTTTGAATTTCACCTTAATATTACATATGTAGATTAATATCAATTTTGTTAATAATTATTAAATTATCAAACTCTAAGTTATTAGTAATTATGCAAATTAATTTAAATTACTTATAAAACTTGAACTATTTCTTCTCTTCTCTAAGTCTTGTTATAAGTTAAATTTTTCATCAACTTGGGTACACTTTGTTCAATTAATTAATTAAATCATAATAGACACACATCAGAAAGCATGAATAGTTTCTAAGTTTTACTTTTAATAAAGAAAAAATGACTCTTTTTAGGATATATTTTTTGTACATTTCTCTCACAATATTTAGGAAGACTAACAAAGATTTTGTAGAAATAACATTTAATAGAGTTGTAAGAGTTGCAAAAATTATTCTAGTAAGTATTACAATTTATGGAATTATTATTGATGCAACTTGAACTGTTGGCAGTATTTGTTTTTTTCTTAATATCAGTTAAGTTTAACAATGAGAAAAATCAATCAACAAAATAAATTAAATCTCATTATTATCACTTAAGAATTTACAAAACAAAAAATTTTTATAAGGTCTGATTTCAAAAGAAATGTGGATTTTTTTCCTGAATAGCAAACAATCTATAGCAACATTATTCAGTGAGTTATATCTGGTGATAAATATCTGTGAATTAACAAGTATGTTTTATTTGTTCTTCTCTTAGTGCTCTAATGATAAGAGTTCATTTTTTAGTTACTAAATTAATTTTAAAAACTTTTAATGTGGTACTTATAAATATCCATATTTGTTTTATTTGCATTGGAAATCAAACTAACTTTGTATGTTTTCTGAAATATACACTCAAAAATTATTTTATAAATTTTTAAAAATGTTGCCAGATGTTCCACACCTGTTTTGTATTTTTTAAACAAATTACCAAAACAAAACAATAAAAATACTTTTTAGAAAACATCTTGTCTTCTTGGTACAGAAAAAGAAATGATGCAATTTCATATTAAAGATTAATAAATTAGGTCATACTTAAGTTGGAAAATCACTTTATTTTAAAAATAAATTGTTTATTGTATTCTTTCATGAAATTAGGTTGCAGTTTCATTCACCACTTACCAATAACTTTTTTAATTACAAAGAAATAATTTCTTTTAAAACCAATTTGTTTATGTAGTGAGAGTAAAATTTAATATTCATTCAATAGACATTTTTGAGTACTCATTAGATAGCAGAAATTGTGTTAGGCAGTGAGGTAAGGAAATTAATGACCTCAGTCTTGAAGTGTCTAAAATAGAGTGAAGGAAACAAATAAAATAATGATAGATATGAACAAGATTTTAAGGGCCACTAATGGCATGCCTTAGCAAAGAACTGAAAACTAAGTGGAGTATTGAAGGATAGAAAGGAATATGTAGTCAGAAAAGTGCCATTCCTTCCAATCTAGGAATTAGAAATAACTTTTTTTTTCTTTTTTTCCTTCTACCAAAGTACTTTGTATTGCTCCTTAGCTTGAATGTCAAATTCTAGCTACTGCTGAATGATTGATATCCAACCTAATTTTCTGAACCCTGTTTGGAAGCTTAAATACATTTAATTCAATCAGCCAAGATGGCCAGGTGGGTAAAAAACATTCTTTGTTTGGTTGCAATATATTACCAACTATTAAGATGGAATATAATAATACAATTCCTGTGAATCTTCATGTATGAAGTTGACTTCTCAGTATACCTGGGTTAAAAATCTCTGGGCTTTTCTTTAAATATCAATTTTATAGCAAATAAAGCCAAAAGCAATTAATGTAAAAGTAGCAGCTTACCACAGTATTAAAACATATGTCTAATTAATCTAAAATCAGTCTGTTGATATATCAAATCTACTTTTAACTTCATTTAAAAATTGAAAACCTGACCTAGATTCCACTGCAGGATAACATGACCACATTACAAGCTATTGGTACACTGTGTCTAAGTGTAGGACTTTGTAGAAATACTTATATTTTAAAAGTATAAACTCTGGATCCATATTCTTAAGGTCAAGCTGCAGTTCTGCCAGTCGCTAGCTATGTGATTCTTAGCAAGTTCTTAATCTCTGAGCCTCAGTTGATATAATTGTAAAATCAGGATAATATTAGTACATCTCTCATAGGTTTATCATGAGAGATGTACTAATATTGATAATTTCTGGAATATTTTAATGATTAAGACCTCATTACTTGAAGTGATCATTATTAAAATAGACAAAACAATTATGCCTAAAATACAAATATTGCAATAATGGGAATAATGTGAAACCTAATTTATTAAACATAGTTTTGTTAACATATGCTCAGGAAGATCAAACTCTATATATTTCAATGTTATGTAATCTTATAGTCACTGAGTGAAATTAGATGTTCTATAACAAACTATGCCCCACATCTGTAAATTCTTTAAATTAAAATAATTTTCACATAGAACTTCTCTCTTTCTCATTCTATGAATAGTTTTATTTTGGAGTCTGATAATGAGTCTTCAAAGATGATCCCCAATTGAGACATGTCTTAGTATTCAGGCCCTTGTGTGCTCTCTTCCTTTTGAACTTGAATTGACACTGTGACCTACTTTTTGAATACTAGAATGTGATAATTGATGACAAATGACTTCTGAATCTGGATCATAAGAAACGTTGTCTCTTATTGTCTGAGTATCATGGGACACGTTATTTGTTGTGTTATTTGGACACATCATCTTGAAATCAAGCTACATAAAAAGTCCAAGCATCATGAACAGGTAGGTCTCAGTGCCAAAGATTACAGTGCCAGCTGAGCTTCCAGGCAGCAGCCTTCATCAACTCAGCCATATGAGTGAGCCACTGCAGTTAGCTAGTCTCGTCAAGTCTTCCGATGACTGTACCTCCAGTCTGTGTCTCACTGCAAAGGCACGATGGACATTAGTTGGGACTGGCAAGCTGAGCTCAGTCAAGCCACAGATTGATTAGGTTAATACTAAAATGTAATCTCAAACCACTAAGTTTTGGGGTATTTAGTTCTATAGCAATAAATACTGAAAATGATATATAGTTTGTTTCCATTTGAATTTTTTAATAGAGTGACATAAGGACTTTTTTTGTTAGCTAACATATTTTTGATGTGGTCACTAATTGAATAACAAAAACACAAAAAGTTCAACACCTTTGAACATTCTGCATGAGCATTTCCTTCATGGTAAGTAATCAAAGAGTTTCTTTCTTGTTTCCCTTTAACTGAGATATTTTAGGTTCTGGTATTTATCTTTTCCATATGGCAGAAAAGGAGAACATTAGCTGTTGGAGAAAGCAGGAAAAAAAATCCATGACTTAGGCAACACAAGAAGCCGCTTATCGTTCTTGATAGCTATACAAGAAACAGATGTCACCACAGTGACGTCCTGCCAGGAAGAGTGAGAGGAGAGCAGAATTCTGGGAAAGCAAGTTAGATAGCAAGCTTGTTGTACTCACATACATGTGCTACAAAATCAAGTGATAAGCATCACGATAATTGCTAATAAATGGAAAAATTCTTCTCATCAAATACTAACTTTGATTAAAATACTTCATGTTAATGGCCTCAATCAACTTCAAGTGTGCCCTCTAGATGCTGAGAGAGGGGGAAAGTACAGATGTTTTTAAACAAAATTGGACTTTCTCTGAAAACTCTCTTTAAAACCGATGGTCTGATTCACTACCCAGTTATATGAGATTCATATTGGCATCAGAAACTTTCTAATGTTACATAGATGGAAATCTGGATAAGAGCAATGCAATACTAATGTATCTGTAAAGCCTCAGACTTTAGACAAACATGAATTAGTAAAACAAGTTTATGTATTTAATAGTTGGAATATATTGGAGAGAATTATAAAACATATTTTCAGTAATAACCACAGAAGTAATGGACTCTAGGTCCTTAAGGAAATTGTGGTAATATGTAGATAGATTATTTTCTAAAAGTTGCAATCTTTAAATATGACTACCCTCATTTTTTAAGCATATTTGTTATATTTATCAAAATTGACAATCTCTTCCTTGGTCACAAAGCTTTCCCAAATAAGTAGCATTTTGCACATGCTTCCATTGTTGCTATTATTTCTTCAAAATATTCTTCTCCCTTAGTTGCTTTAATCTACTGTGGTTTTTGCCAGACCATATATTTATTTTATTTCTTTGGCTTACCTTTTGGATTCTCTACATCTGTGAAACACTTTCCTGTTTACAAGCCCGAATATAATTAAGGGAACTATGGGTACTTGCAAGGAATGCAGAAAGTTTGGCTTCAGTTTCCAGTCATAGTTCACTTCGCAGTCACACTTGTTATTTGCCATGTTTCTGGAATGTTAAGTGAGAGGTGATATGTTCTTTTAAAAGAATCTTGGATGGAGAAATGTTAACCTCATGAAAATCACCGAGGTAAGGGAAATGATGACAGACTTACTGTGTTTCATAAGAGCTGCACTCTGGTGCTCCTTCAAATGAATGGCAGTTACCTTTTATAAGCTCTGACAGCAACCGCCCCTCTTTTTGGTCTCCTTTCTCCATTACTTCTGTTATCACACAGTTGAGCCTGCTCAGCTAGTCCCCATTCCTGGACCCTGGTCATAAAGGCTGAGATATGATGACACTATGTTTTCTAGTCAGGTCTGAATCACTATTATTTCCTACAGTGAGAAAAATCCAAACTCACACACACTGGCAATTCAACTAAATTTATTAAGACTTGGTCTTCTTGAGTGTTTCAGGCACACATGGCCTTAATAATGAAACAATTCCTGGCTTGATCGCTGACTTCAAAGATTAAAGATTCAATCTCACTAGAATACATCCCTTTCTTAACCCCTATCCCCTTGATTTATGCCTCCAAATGCCCACTATATCTCTCAAAGCACGTGTTTATACTGTTTTGCATTTGGAAATTGCCACATTTTTCAATTTGCAATTCATCCAACACACTGCTGCCTAAGTTATCTTTATAAAGCACAGACTTTATTTTTTTTCTGTTATTGGTACTTCCCAACTCAAAGTCCATTTGAGTGGTTATCTCTCTAAATCCTTCGCTTGGGGTGTTACATGCTAATATATTATATCTAGGGTAGATTCCTTTAATGTTCCAAACAGTACACAGTTATGAGTAAAGCAGGCACTATCAAACATTATAGCAGGACAACAGTTGTAAACATGGAATTATGGTCATGCTAACTATACCGCAGGCCACTGCACTTCCCATAATCTAGCACATTGGATTCCTCACCATTTCACAACCAGACATGTCAGCTTCCCTGGTTGTTTTTTTTCTTCAAAATAAGAATTGTGATTGTTAATATGAATGCGTTAACATACTTCATCCTCCAAATAACTGTCATATTATTCCAGTTGTACATTTGGGGATCCTGAAGTACAGAAAAGCTAGATAACTTGGTTAATCAGTGGAAGATCAGGATTCAAACAGGCACAGGCTGGCCCCTGAGCCCTGGCCTGGATGCACTACCCTCTACTGCTTTTCTGCATGTGTGTTTTCCTTCCTTTACTCGCTAAGTTCCTTGTTCTCAGTACTTCAGAGAACAAGTTAAAAGTCTGCTCCTGGTTCTGATTTGGGCTCTACCACCTACTTGGCCTTAGGTAAGCTACTTAATTTTTCTGTGACTAAGCTTACTCATTTGTAAGAGAAAAAAAGGAGATTATAGAATCATTCCCTTAGGAGGGAATAATTGTGATGATCATGTGAGTTAATTCATGTAAAGATTCAAGCATATTGTAAGTTCATGATGAGTAATTTCTATTACTACTAAATGCTTCTCTTCCTAAAACCTTTCTTTTCCTCATTGTCTTAGCACTTTTTGTTTTAGTTGCTGTTCATGCTGGAGAATCACTCACTTGGGAAAGCCCAGATTTAATATCAGCATTTCTGGGGGTGAGGCTGCTTATCAGTATTTTTAAAAACTGCCCAGATGATGCAAATATGCAGCTAGAGTTGAGAAACTACATAAAAGCCTTTCTGATATGAAAATCTTAGTATAGTTGTTCCACCTTATCCGTGGGGGTACATTCCCAGACCTCTGATGGTGCCTGAAACCATGAAGCATACCAAACCCTACAGGTTGTATGTTTTTTCCAATATATGCACACTTATGGTAAAGTTTAGTTTATAAACTAGTCACAGTGTAAGACTGACAATAACTGATAACAAAATGGAATCATTATAACAATCCACTATAATAAAAGTTATGTGAATGTGGCATATCAAAATATTTTTATCATACTGTACTGAGCTTTTCATATGAAGAAAGCATTTTATGGCTTCTCTTTGGCATATCTAAATTGCCAGCATCACTACTCTTGTACTTTGGGACATTATTAAGTAAAATAAGGGGTACTTGGACACCCGGATGGTGATGCCTCAATAGTCAATCTGAAAACAAAGATAGCTAACTAAGTGACTGATGGGTAGGGTGCGTATATTGCTGGATATGCTGGCAAAGAAATGACTCACTTCTAAGGCAGAAGGAATGTGATGCCATGAGATGTCATCACATTACTCAAAAACAGTGCACAATTTAAAACTTATGAATTGTTTACTTCTGGAATTTTCTATTTATATTTAGAGATCTCAGTTGACCATGGGTAATTGAAATTGGAGATAAGGGGGCACTGCTGCACATATGTTTGTCTCTTTTCACACATTTTAAGCTCCATAATTGAAACAGTAGTGCAATGAAGGCCTGGGGAGTGGGTGGGAGCAGGGTAGAAAAGGTCATTTGGGGGGAAAAGAAAACATCTGCAATACTTTCAACAATAATGACAAATTAAAAATTAAAAAATAAAATATAAACATGGATTGATTAAAAATAAACAAAGTGGTTTTCTGGAATAAAAAAAATGCTATATCAAATTCTTCATAGTATTTCCAGTGGCAGCTAGCATGGTGCTTTATACATATTGGCACAAATACTAATTCCTTTGAGTTAAGTAGATATCCTTGAAATATGTTCATTGTTACAGGATAAAGGGAACATATTTTTGTCATCACGGATGAACTCAATAGATGGCTTAATCAGAGTTTGGAAAAAATCCAGGTTATAGGGGTTGGATTGGAAAGTGGCAAGAATGTAGGAGTAAGGCAAAATATCTAGTTTTTAATTTTTTAATTTTAATCTTTATTGTTCAGTATATTAATTACATTGTTCCCTTTTTTCCCCCTATAGTTTCCCTCCACCTGGTACCCATCCCACCCTCTGCCCTCACCCCCCTCCACTGTCTTCTCCCATAGTTGCATGATTTTTGTCCAGTCTCTTGCTGCACTTCCCATGCTCCCTTTCTCCCCAAGAGTTGTCAGTCCATTCCCTCTCTATGTACATGATTCTGTTACATTCACCAGTTTATCCTGTTCATCAGCTTATTAATTCACTTGATTTTTAGATTCATTTGTTGATAGATGTGTATTTGTTGTTCCTAATTTACACTTTTATCTTTTTCTTCTTCCTCTTAAAGAATATCTTTGAGCATTTCATATAATATTGGTTTGGTGGTGATGAACTCCTTTCGCTTTTTCTTATCTGCGAAGCACTTCATCTGACCTTCAATTCTGCATGATAGCTTTGTTGGATAGAGTAATCTTGGTTGTAGATTCTTGCTGTTCATCACTTTGAATATTTCTTGCCATTCCCGTCTGGCCTGCTTCGTTTCTGTTGAGAAATCTGCTGACAATCGTATGGGTGCTCCCTTATAGGTAACCAACTGTTTCTCTCTTGCTGCTTTTAATATTCTCTCTTTATCTTTTGCTCTTGGCATTTTAATTATGATGTGCCTTGGTGTGGTCCTCTTAGGGTTCCTATATATTGGGGTTCGGTGTGCTTATTGACTCCTAAGTCAATTTCTTTCACCAGGTGTGGGAAGTTTTCAGTCACTATTTCTTCAAATAGGTTTTCATTGTCTTGCTCTCTCTCTTTTTCTGGCACCCCTATAATTCGGATGTTGGTATGCTTGAAGTTGTCCCAGAGGCCCCTTACACTATCTTCAATTTTTTGGATTTTTTTGGTTTCTTGATTTTTCAGCTGAGTGGATTTTGCTGCTTTGTATTTCAAATCTTTAACTTGGTTCTTGGGGTGCTCCAGAGCACTTTTAGGTCTTTGTATAATATTTTTTATTTCAGTCAGTGTATGCTTAATTTCTGGTTGGTCCTTTTTCATATCCTTGAGAGTCTCCTTTATATCCTTGAGTGTCTCCCTCATTTCCTTGCAGGTCTCGTTCATTTCCTTGTAGGACTCATTCATTTCCTTTGCGGTCTCACTTATTTCCTTATAGGTCTCAACCTTTTGTTGGAGCCTCTTGAAAAACCCTATAACCGTGGTTTTGAATTCCATGCCCAGTCGTTTTTTTACCTCCATTTCTTTCACATCTGATTTCTTTCCATGTCTCTGCATGGTGGCTGCTTCCCTGAGTTGGTCAATTAGCTTTGTGTGGTAGACTTCTTACTAGGGACAGTGGCTCAGCCTCCCCAGCTACCTGAGGTGGATATGGGTTGCACAGTCTTGCTGAAGTTAAGCTCAGTTAATCGTTGTTAGCACTTGGAGGGGTTGACCTCCAGACCAATTGTCTGTGAAGCTCAGCTGTGCTCAGGTTGGATGGGCGGAGGCTCCGGGCCAAGCAGACAGCGTCAGCTCCGCCCTATGCGGCCCCAGGGACTCTGTGCTGGGGGCAATGGCCGCCAGCACCTCTGAGAGAGAGCCGCTGCCGAGCTCCACCGGCTGCCAGGGAATTCAGACTCTCCCCAAATGAGTCTGCACACCCAATGTCTCACCCAGGGTCGTAAAACAAAGCAGACTGATGGTTTTCCGAATGAGATAGCAATTCGCAGAGCGCTCTCTGTGCGGTCACAGAGCTGTGCTGTTCCCAAGGTCACACGCAAGCTGCCTTCTCCACAAGCCGGGATACCCCTGCAGTACCCAAGCTTCGGCGTGTCCTCCCACTGTCCATTTTTCACCCTGTATGATAGTGGGTTCCCTGGACTTCGCCCAGAGCTGGAGAATCAGTCCAGTGGGACGTCTTTGTCTCCCTGTTCGAGAAAACTGGCTGGTTTTCAGCTGCCCGCCCTCTCTGCTGGCGCGTGCTCCAAACCTCTCTCCGTGTGAATCTTTCAACGCTGTCTGCCGCTCCTCCAAGTCACAGTGTCTTCTTTTCACTTTTATTTGTGGAATTTTCACTCAGCCAGCTTTCTGGTGATTCTGGAAGGTGTTTGTTCTTTCGTTAACTTTTAGTATTAAAATTGTTGAGTATGACGGCAAGATAGGTGTTTTACCTATGCAGCCATCTTGGTTCTCTCCTCTAGTTTTTAATTTTAAACTAAGTATGTTAATTTGAAAATCACCAAGATTTTACAAAACTGTGAGCCCTTCTGTTCCCTAGGAGATTCCAATGTACAATCAAGGTTAACTACTAACTTAGATGGATCACAACAGATCTGGGATCTCTCTCCTATCACAAGATTTGAACGTTAACATTTGCAGTTTGCAGTAAAGTGCCACAAGAATGAAGGGAATGGAGAACATGCTGATGTGTAAAAGTATCTGGATGTATGAAAATAAGCAGGTTACTATGATGGAAAAGTATGTACACATTCACATGCAGAAACATATACATACATTTATATTTTTAGGTTACCCTTTGCAACTATGTAATGAGAAAGAGAGTATAATATCTGTAGTGACAGATGTCCTAAGATACTACTATTTGTGAAAAATTCCATTTTGGTGAAGAGGTCTAGGAATAGCTCTGCTAACACAGCCAATAAATATGCAAATTCTGGCTGATATGGATTGAAATCAGATGGCTATAACTTGTCCGCTTACATTAGAATTACTATAACTAGTGTTGCTAAGTACTAGGCACCATTTTTACCAGGGTTTAATCACAATTATCAGATGGAAGGATTTTACATTATTATATTCAATGCTTTTTGGAATTTTAACAAATAATAAGGACTAAAGAATTAAAGATACAATGTAAGCCTAAATTAAGAATTTGAATGTATTTTTCTATAATGCACAAATTGTTAGCACATTACATATTATTTCAGACAGAAATAAAACCAATGCTCATACTGTATCATTCATGTTCTTTTAAATTTTTGTAAATTTTTATAGCCTGTAACAATATCTATCCAAATATCTCTCTATTTAAACAATTCCTACAGCTATTTATTTCTCCTTTCTCTAAAGGAGATAAACATAATCTTATATAATAAAGAGCTAATATGCTAATTAGACCAAACAGGCAAATGGCTTTCTGGAAGTCCTTCCAGATGACCTTCTGGATGAAGCCAGGGCTGCAGGGCTGGCTGAGGCTGCCAGGGCAGAGCCCCTTACACAAATTTCCTGCCTCAGGCCTCTAGTGTTTCAATAATCCTATCTAATAAAAGAATAATATGCAAATGTGACCAGACCTTCCCCACACGCACAGGCCATGCCCACAACCACGCCCACTAGCCAATCAGGAGCAGATTATGCAAATAAACCCCAACCAAGATGGCTGCCACCACTGAGAGCAGGAGGAAGGCTTGGGTTTCCCCAGCAACAGAAGAAGCCAAGCTTTCTGCCTGCCGTAGCCTGCCTAGGCCTCTACTCAATGTTGCAAAGTTTCAGTTATAAAATATACAGAAATGGTGGCAGCCACTGAGCTAGAGAAAACAGAGGCTTGGGTTTCCCTGGCAACAGAGAAAGCTAAACTTTCAGCCTGCCATTGCAGGCCTAGGCCTCCATTCTAGGCTACAAAGTTTCAAATAGAAATGGCTGCTGTCACAGAATGAGCAGAAGGCTTGGCTCCGCTCCAGGCTACAAAATTTCAATTGTAGACACAGATTAATCCCAGATACCAGGGCCTCCACTTGGGTCACTGGGGGGTGTGGCCAGCCTGCAAACTTCCACAGTCCCCTCGCTCAGGCTGCCCCTCACTCCAAGGGAACCCCCACCCTGATCTGGGACACTCTTCAGGGCAATCCAGCTGGCCCCCACCCATGCACCAGGCCTCTATCCTATCTAATAAAAGAGTAATTTGCAGATTGACCATCATTCAAACACACAAGATGGCTGTCCCCATGTGGTCAAAGATCCTGCCCCCATGTAGACAAAAGATGGCCACCACAGGATGGCCAGCAGGGGAGGTCTGTTGGGAGGTTCCAGGCCCTGTAAGGGAGGGCAGTTGTGGGTGATCAGGCCAGCAGGGGAGGGCAGTTGGGATGGACCAGTCCTGTAAGGAAGGGCAGTTGGGGGTGATCAAGCCTGCAGGGGAGGGCAGTTAGGGGTGACCAGGCTGGCAGAGGAGGGAAGTTGGGGGCAAACAGGCTGGCAGGGGAGCAGTTAGACATCAATTAGGCTGGCAGTGTAGTGGTTAGCAGGTGATCAGGCTGGCAGGCAGAAGTGGTTAGGGGCAATCAGGGAGGCAGGCAGGTGAGCAGTTTGGAGCCAGCAGTCCTGGATTGTGAGAAGGATGACCGACTGCCTGTTTAGGCCCGATCCTACCAGGATCCTACCAGGATCAGGCCTAAACAAGCAATCAGACATCCTTCGAAGGGTCTCAGATTTGAGAGGGTGCAGGCTGGGCTAAGGGACATACCCTACCCCCCATGCACGAATTTCATGCACCGGGCCTCTAGTACATTATAATGTTTTTTAAATTATAATTTTTTCACTCGTTTTCAAAAATATACAAGTAATACATTCCTCCCAAATTGTTGGCCTTAAAATCTTTTTGTAGAAGAGGCTAACTATATCTTATGTAAGAAGATAATGTTATTGATTCATCTATAGAATAATATAACACCTGGGAGGCATTGAGTACCTACAATCTGCCAGTTTGATTTTAATGCTTTATCTGAATTAATGTGTAAATCTCCAAAACAATTTTATGAAAGTGATACCATGTTTATGTCCATTTTGCAGGTGAAGAAAATGAGGCATGGAGCATTTAAATCACCCATCCAGGGCCCAACTGAACATGAAAAGATCTGAAATTTGAAACTAAAGTAAAAAGACTAAAAGCTATGGGCCTATGGTATTAGACTTAATTTGATATTTCCCCCCAATATTTGATTAAAGAAGAGGCTGGTTTGACCTACTTGATCCTCATCATTTCACTGGGTCCTCTTTCTAGCTACACTTAACAAAGTCTGTGGCTATGAGACACTGATCTATAAACACACATGCCAGGAAGTGTCAAGTACTCTGATGATAATGTTCTAAGATTTCAGAAACAGAGAGAAAGAAAGAAATCTTCAGCCCCTTTGCTCCCTTTTCAGAAGTATAACCTAACTTTTTTTTGTCCTCTTTTAATTTGTAAAAAACACACACCCTGTCCTGAAGAAAATAATAGAGAAGATCTGGGTGAAAGTAAGCTCCCAAATAACTGAAGTGAGGAGATGGAGTGTAAGAGAAATATTTAAAGCTGGGTCATGCACTATATGATATTTTCATCACTTTCTTACCACATTATCCATCCAATAAGAACAAATAAAAACAAGTAAAACATTATTTATAATTAACCTCCCAATGACAACTGTAGTATTTTTTAAAATATATATTTTATTGATTTTTTACAGAGAGGAAGGGAGAGGAATAGAGAGTTAGAAACATCGATCAGTTGCCTCCTGCACACTCCCTACTGGGGATGTGCCCACAACCAAGGTACATGCCCTAGACCAGAATCAAATATGAGACCCTTGAGTCTGCAGGCTGATGCTCTATCCACTGAGCCAAACTGGTTAGGGCAACAACTGTAGTATTTTAAAGAAAAAAAGCCATTATTTCTAATTATTTTCTCTCTATGTGTCCCGCATAATTTTTTTTTACATCGTTTTAGTTCTTCTTGGTATCATGCTAAATTATCCTATACTAGAAGCCCAGTGCATGAAATTTGTGCATGGGAGGGGGGTCTCTCACCTTGGCCTGCACCCTCTCCAATCTGGGACCTCTTGGAGGATGTCAACTGCTGGTTTAGGCCTGAACCTGCTGCATGTAGGAGGCAGCAGATCAATGATTCTCATCAATGATGTTTCCATCTCTCCCTCTCCCTCTCCCTTCTTCTCTGACATCAATAGAAATATATTTTTAAAAATATATGGAGAAAAAAGAAAGAAACATGAACTTTCAATTCCTACTCAATGATTGTTAAGTGACAATCTCTGGGATAGGACACAGGAACCTATGCTTAGGAGCTCTCCAAGTGATTTTTATATCATCTGAAGTTAGACAAGGACTATTTCACACCGATAACTTATAATACTAGGTAATGCTTTTCAGTTCTGCAGATGAACCCGAATCTGGGAATGATAACCCAAGATTATTTGTGGAGGGGGGGAATAAAATTTTGCAAACTAGAACTATTGATGTACTTAATAAAATAATATTTAACATTTACAAATATGACATCAGATACTTTAATCATACATCTGTTCAACAGTAATTGTACATTAAATAGTATGCCAGATAATGGGACAAATATACACTGAGTGGCCAAATTATTATGATCTCTGAACGCATAATAATCTGTGTATATCCTATATAATAAAAGGCTAATATGCAAATTGTCCCCTCAATCAGGAGTTCGACCAGCAGGCAGGCCGGCCAATGGCCCATGTCCCCTCCCGTAGGTCACCTGGCTGGTCTCCACCCATGCATGAATTCATGCACTGGGCCTTTAATATATATATAATTTATTAATAATCTGGCCACTCAGTTTATATACTGCTTTTAAGAAGCAATGTTAGGCCTGTTTTCAAGCAGTAATTTTTAGACCAAAGAGACAGTTCTTTAGACAAGTAATTAAAAACTAGGAAAAACAATTGTGCCAGTTATTAAGCTATTGTCTCTCAGTTTCAACACCCACCCCATATGCTTCTTAGCAATGTTTGCTTGTGCAGGGATTCTGGGAACCACATTTCTTTTTAGCTGGCCTCCTGTTAAGCTCTGTGAGTGGGACCCTAAAGGGAGACTGAAAGGCTAGACACAGAAAAGGGACTTGCTGTTTCTTATGTGCTCTCATTGACTTTCTTTGCTGTAAGTATCTTTCTAACTTTGCTATTTCATCCTGCATATATGATTTGTTCCAAAATCAGCAGCTGACTCCAGTTTGTGGTTTTTTCAATACTTACAGAAGCGGCTTTTTCCTCAGATCTTTGAAAACCCCACAACCAATGGGCTAGTGCCCCCTCCTCAGAAGTCTGAAATCAAGCCAGGCCATGTGGCTCAGTGGTTGAGTGTCAACCTATGAACTATGTTTGAATCCCAGTCAGGGCACATGCTCAGGCTGTTGGCTGCATCACCAATGTGGGGTACGCAATAGGCAGCTGATCAATGATTCTCTCTCATCATTGATGTTTCTATCTCTCTTTTCTTCTCCTTTCTTTTCTGAAATCAATAAAAATATATTTTAAATGATGTCTGAAACCAAGTAATCTTTCTCCTCCCCACACCCCAGAGCCCCATCCTGAGCCAAAAAACAGCTCACAAACCCCTCATGTTTACTTCCAAGTTTTAACAATTCTCTTCTCTGGTTTGTTTCTCTAGCCTAGCAGATGGTAGTTTCTTTTGAAATTGCTACTTCATGATGACTTAGTGCTCCATTTTTGCCCTGATACCTTTGTTAGCTTTATGCCTACTAACAGTTGATTATATTATCTCTGTTAAAATAAGTAATGGGCTTTCTGTCTCCTTATGGGACACTGACCAATACAATAAATGATAGTAAAGAGTGACTGCAAAATGGTTAAACAGCAAATCCCTAAACTGTTCAAATCTGTTTTTGGCCAGTTGGGAACTACTTTCAGTTCACACCTCAGTTTGGAAGTAGCTTTCTTTGCCAAATGTAGAAAACACCCATATAATAGTCAATGTATCCTAAGTTAAACAAAGAAGCCATCACTTAATGTTCTAATATGTAAAAGGAGGATAAGAGGAAAAATACATGCTTATTTCATGTTTGTCCATAAAGAAAAACTTGACCTAATGAGTTGAAGTTAGAAGAAAGACCTTTTAAAAAATCAAACCTGTCTAAAGACAAAAAGAACTGAGGAAGAAGTAAATTCCTCATGGTAAAAATTATTATTTAATACTACTGTATGAGGGCATTCTTCAGTTGGAAAGGTCACTGAATTTGGTGACTTAGTCAGCTTATTATACTAGGGTTCTATGGTGTTGGCATTGGTGTGTTAATTTCATTATGCCCTTTTTTCAGTGATAGACATTTTTAGAGTGTGCAAAAGAAAGGTAAGAGGGTGCAATGGACAGAATGTTATATTGTGGCAAAATTCATATGTTAAAACCAAGTGCCCAATGTAATGGTATTTGGTGGTGAGGCTGTTGGGAGGTGATGAGGTCAGAAGGGTAGAGCCCTTAGAAATGGGATTAGTGCCCTTGAAAAAGAGAGTTCCTCCTTCCCTGTGAGTCCAGAGCAAGAAGACAGCTATCTTTAAACCAGGAAGCAGGCCCTAACCAGATACAGAATCTATCAGTACCTTTATCTCAGACTTCTCAGCCTCCAGAATTGACGGAACTAAATTTCTGTCATTTATAAGCTATTTAACTTATGGCAATTTGTCATAGCAGCCTGAATGGACTAAGACAGTGGATAAAGTTTGAGTTGGAGAACATTGGAACATATGAATGAAGCCTGCCGAGGTAGCAAGGTACTAGAGCAGGGCAATGCATTAGGAAAATAATTGTGAAGAACTTGGGCAGATAGGCTGGAAGAAATGCCTCCTATCCCTGGCCCCTTTGATCCTGGCAATAATCAAGGTCAAAAATCCCTGCAGCTGAGGCTTTGTCCTTGTCTTAGTTTTCATAGCATGTGAAATACTGTGTTCCAGAACAACATGTGCACATGAGAAGTGCTTATCTGTGAGATGGTTGCTTTTTAAACCTTGTGGTGTTTTTTTTTTTAAGTTTGCTAAGATATTTTCAATAAATTTGAAACTTTATGTTATATTGGAACATGATACAAGATGCTATTGACATTTCTAACAAAAATATTAGGAAATATTCTACAATATCCTCATCAACCATGACAACAGCACAGCTAATTGGAATACATCCCTTTAAAATTTTGCCCAGATCTAATAAATAGACAGCAATAAAATATCTTAGTATTTATGAGGTATTAGAAACACATGGATGTCAATTTCTATAAATGCTATAAAAAGGAAAATCATATATAAGATTGTCAATCATGCTAGGATGAATTAGAAAAGTCTGCTAAGACACAGCTATGTTGTAGCTTTCACATGTAAATATATTTGAAAAGGTGAATTATATTGATGAGAGATGACATTTTTTCTTTTACTGAGACAATGACAAAAGCTGTATGTTAAAATGAGAGAGGAAAGAATTATCTTTGTTCTTTGTCTAGAATATGCCAAGCATCTCATTAGTTAAGAATATCTAAATATTTAATGTCACTGAGACCATAATTTTAATTAGGAACTAACCTTTTATTTTATATTTCAGTTTTTTAACTTCATAAATACATAATCATTGATGCAAAATTTTAGTGTTCTAAAAATTAGTGGACATAGATAAAGATTATTTCTGCATGTTAAGAAATGGCAAAATTTCAATGGTGGAAGGACATTACAATTTTCTAAATACTGAATATTTATTGCTATATATCTAATTTTTCTACCAAATTACCTTACTTTACTGAGAATAGCTATAGAATTCTTTCACTTATAACATTTCAAGTAACAAGATTTGAAAATTTTAAGAGATAGGATTGAATGTTTTCCCCAATATTTCTGAAAGACTGCTTATTCAATATATTGGAATCAAGGACTGACTTTTGTAGTATACTTAAAAGTATAATAAACACATTTTAAAGATTTGCTAAAATTATGTCACATGATCTATGACAAAAACCCTTTCTATTTAGTTTCATTTATTACTATTTTCATTGTAAAAGTCTTATGATATTAAGTTATGATTTCCTCTAAGTAGAGATCTAAAGTGAACAATCATATACTAAGGTACATATTTTGGTTGTTAATCATTTTATTGCATTCCACTTCCCTGGAAAATTATAGAACACATATACTTTCCTGGACTTCTATAGAGAGCTGTCTCAAAGCTAAGGGATAAACTTTTTCAACTGGTTATACTAATGGTTAAAGTGAGGTATAACTTGATAAAATCTGTATTAGAAATGGATGTTTTCTTCAGTGAGTCTGTCTCGGAATATCTACTCTCTTAAGACAATATGAGTACAACAAAAATGGATTGTTTTTCACTTTTTGATGGATGCTGATTACAAAAGTAACAAATATGTTTACTTCTCAATGGGAGATCTGGTTTCCATGGGAACCAAACCAACCTCATCTGCTGTTTTGCAGACCATGCTCCATGTACCACCTCCACTTTGGCAGAACAAGAGAGTGTCTGCGCACAGCTACCCTGGCAAGTGTGCACAGCCATCTATATAGTGTCTCCCATTTCCACCCCCTTCTAAAAGCAGAGCCCAGGAGGGGACTTCAAGGATGTGCAGCCTTCCTCCCACTTCCAAGTTGCATCGCTTGTGATGCTCTTTGAAACTGGAATGTTCTACATGATGATGATAAACATCCGCCATGTGTCACCATGTTTCTTCAAGTTAAGTGTCAAATTATCTGGCAATATCAATAGCTGCCTATTTTTTATTGTTGTAATGCCTTTATTACAGATTCTGAACAGATCAATGGTACTTTTCACACAGATTGATCAATATCATGCTCTGGCAATTTGCCCTATTTAATATATGCTGACTACAGATTCATGCGTTCATCACACTCTTAGTCACAGCTTACACAGTGTCAAGCATTGTGCTAAGCCTGGGGTGCACAGAGATGTACAGCAGCCTTACTCTCAATATCAGAATCTGGAGAAGAATCCCCAGAAGTTGTATTAGTAAATATCTTTTGTAAGTTTAATGGTAAGAAACTTGCAGTGGATAAGAGCTAGAGCCATTCTGTGCTCAGTCAAGTCCTGTGAGGAGGGTGGAGCAAAAGCAGTGAGCTGAAATTGTGTCATCAGTGCCCCATAAAATGTGAGACATTTTGGGTTTGATACAAGGCCATTGAAGAAGTATAAAGAGAACACATAAAGAGGACAATTGCATGTTTTTGAGAGAGAAAAATCTGTAGAATATGTATTTGAAGAAAGTGAGATGTTTAAATAAATGGCCATTTATTTTTCTGTGTCAAAACATACCCTAATTAATGCTGTCGCCAAAACCTTTAACATCTAAAACTCAATATTTAACTGAATGCACTTCATTGTTGTAATTAAAGTAGATGTGTTACATTTTTATGTATTTCTACTTAGCATAGAGAAGAATGGCGTACTGTCAGTCCTACAGATGTGGGGAGTAAACCTGGTGTTTCCTGGGTCATTGGGGTATACTGAACCAATGGATACAATATACGGAGCGTCAAGAACATTCTCAAAATCTGAGTTTTCCAGTGGACTGTAAAAAATATCATGAGTTTTCCACTATCAGAAGTAGAGAGGCAGAAACCTAAAAATTTGAAGGAACTCAGAGATTATAAATTCAATTATTTCATTTTACAGAAGTGCGAAAGAGGAAAGGCCAAAAGATAAAATAAAATAATTTTATCTAAATCAGACAAGGATCTCCACTGTTTTTGTTTGTTTGTTTGTTTTGTTTTTTGTTCAGAGTTCTTTTCACTCAGACCTACAAAGTGTAGGATAAATACAATGGATGTAAAAAGACAATTTAGGGCATTGGGAGTGACAGCGGATTATAAGCTTTGTGTGGTCCTTTCCCAGTCTAGGTCCATAATTTTTTTAAACAAATATTCTATTTTAACAGCTTAAAAATAAAATGCTAGCAAATGAGTTTGAAACATTCTGACTTCTCTCAAGGTAAAGTTAATTCTTTTGAAATAACCACATTTTCCCCATTACCTTTTTACATCCCGCTATTACTAATTTATTGGAAGGTTAGAGTTCTGTTTAGTAAACATGTATTGAGGGACTATATTGTTAGATGGTTTTTCTATTCTAGAGGAGGGTATAACCTAGTAGTGTGATCATATATCATTAAAATAACATAAATTTTATTCCTTGGGAAATTGACATTAAGATCACTCTGCTAGCCATTTATAGCAATTTCTTTTTTGTAATGACACCACTGACAATGCAGGGAACATTAACTTAAAACATCAAGCCATTCATTTAGAGAGAAAAAAACACGAACTTATGATGTATGAAAATATTTTTAAGTATTTTGCAAACTAAAGACTATCTGGTAAAGTAGAAACCAAAGATTGAGAGTTGTTTAAGAAAGAGTCAAAAGAAGTTTCTGTTTGTTTGTTTGTTTGTTGCAAATGTTATTAAAATATTAAATGAAAAGGTAAACTATTTGTTCTTTCATCCAGAATAGTAATAACTATTATTCAATATTTCAAGTTACAAAATGTGTGGACATTTGTATGTGTGTGGGTGCCATTTAGTTCAGTCCTGGGCAATTGAAATGGCTAAATAACATCCATATGGGAAACAGCTTGGTACGCCCAGTATAAAGGAAAAGGTGTTGGCAGGGAATCCGTGATGGAGGCTTTATTATTTTCACTGGTAGAGGTGATATAAATGTTCAGCTTCCAGGGATTTGTTTCTTTTCTTCAGATATTTTTTTTCTTTTATTTACTTTCTTTTTTTGTTGTTAATATGTTAGACTTTGGCTAGGTTTTCACAGAATGGAATATTTTTCATTAATAAATGATCATGTCTGAAAAAAAATAGTTGTCTTGGAGGGTGATAGAAGGCCATCTAAATATTTAGTTTTACTTACCAAGAACCAGTTGCATTATAGAAGAGATGACAAACATAAAATATAGTTTCTACATTACACAACTTTCCACTCTTTGCAGGCCCACATGACATATGTGAAGCAAAGATAATTCTATAATAGTAGAATAGTTCAACAGTTAACACATATTGAAATTTATTATCTGTTAGGACCCTTTTTGGTCATTTCGATGTAGTGTTGAATGGATTTCATTTTATTCCCATAATCTCTATGAAATTAGCATTATGATGATGCTGATTTTGCAGTTGTGGAAACTGAAGAACTGAGGATTTAAGTAACTGAAACCAGTGAGTGTGGGGTCAGCAGTCTAATTCAGGCAGAGTTGTTCTACAGCCCAACTTTTCCCTGCAATGGTAGGAAGACTTAGTGTAGTAAGATATCAATGTTGTTATATTTGTTTGCAGCATTGCGCTAGAGAAGGCATTTAAGACTATGGTGTTAATACTGAATGTGAGGAGGAACTCAGAATTTGGAATCAGGAGGATGCAACTTCAAATCTCCATTCTGCTAGGAGACTGAGGTACTTAGCTTCTGTAAATTCACCTTCATCTGTAAAAGACATCATTTCACTCATACTATTGTTTTGAGCATTAAATGAGGTAATACATGTATCTATACATGTATCTGGCTTATAGCTAGTATATAGTATTCTTTTAGTGAACTGTTATTTTTTTTAAAAGCAAAGATCTAGTGTATAGAGAGAATACATCATCACAGACCAGTTATCTTTTTTTTTTTAATTCTCATATAAGGATACGTTTATGAGTTGAGAAAGAGAAAGGGAAGAGGTGAAAAGAGAGAGAGGAAGAGAGAGTGAGAGAGATATCAATAGGTTGCTTCTCATACATGCCCAACCAGGGATTGAACCCCAAACTTAGATATATTCCCTGACTAGGAATCAAACTTGCAACCTTTGGGTATGGGAGGATGAGCCAACCAGCCAGGGCCAGATCAATTATCTTTTTTAAACCAGAATGAAGTTTTAAGTGTCAAATAATTGTTGAGGCTTATCTTTCTGAACTAGAGGGTAAGCATTTAAGAAAACATGTATTTTTTATTTCACTTTGGGATTCAATAATATATATCCTTAATTTTGATGCAATGTAATAATTCCAGTTCTAAATTTCTGAGCTTAGAAATTTCAAACTGATGCTTATCAAAAACTAAACTCTTTGAATTATTTGTCTATGTTACAGAAATAAATGTTTTTTGGATTCAGGAATTCAGGCTACTAACCTCAAGCACCTTAAATTTAACACCACTGCTAAATCTGTAATTTAAAAAATAATTTATGGACTTTTCAACATAACTGATTTTTCAAATTAAATTTTCACTTCTAGGAAAGATTTTAATAGTTTCCATAAAGGGTGATATAGAAGAAAACTTTCATTTTTGTTTTTCTATACTAGTAATCAAATAAAATATTGCAGAAAATTGTTCTAACCTGTCCCTTTTTAACATGTTTTGAAATATAACATCTCTAAAACAATACAACTTTGAAGATGAACAATTTATTATTAAAAGGTATTCAAAGCATGTAACACAATTATATTTTAAAATATTTTTCTATTTATAGTTTAATGACTTTTTAGGTATTTTAAACATATTCAGCCTAGATCAGGTAATGATGTCTGCTATAAAGGAAGATCTTCTAAAAATGTAACAGAGCAATTAAGTATTATATCTAGTGGGAACAGTATGTCATAGGCAATCTGAACATGAACCAACTTTAAAAATATATTCCATATTATATTAAGGAGATAAAAATCTGACAGAAGGTAGGGCTGGTGCATTATGGAAATATAAAAAAAATATTACATTTTTGCTTCATTAGAGTAGGTGTTTCATGCATTTTACACTTACACGAAATAAAAATAACAATCTTATATCTAAACAGTTAAGAGTTATCTTATATAGCTAAGGCTGACGCCTGGCACTGCATAAGGAAGCTGAGCCACTGTTCCTTAGAGGATACCTATCACACACCACTAAGGGACCAACTCAGGAAAGCAACCACAATTCAGAGAAAAGGAAAGAACTCAGCTGTGAAAGAAATGGAGGAAAAAAGATGACTAGACATAGAGTTCAAAACCACAGTAATTAGGTTTATGAAGAGGCTACTGGAAAAGGCCGAGAAAATTAATGAGAACTATGCTGAAATAAATAACACCTACAAAGAAATGAACAACGCCTACAAGGATATGAAAAAAGACTAACTGGAAATTAAGCATACACTGACTGCAACAAAAAATATTATACAAAGACCTAAAAGCAGTCCAGACGACCACAAAAACCAAGTCAAAGATTTGAAATACAAAAAAGCAAAATACACTCAGATGGAAAAGCAAGAAGCCAAAAGAGTCCAAAAAATTGAAGATAGTATAAGGGGCCTCTGGGACAACCTCAAGCATATCAACATCAGAATTATTGGGGTGCCAGAAAAAGAGAGAGAGCAAGATAATGAAAACCTACTAGAAGAAATAGTGAGTGAAAACTTCCCCCTCCTGGTGAAAGAAATTGACTTGAAAACCCAAGAAGTGCACAGACCCCCAAAATATAGGAATCTAAAGAGGACCACACCAAGGCACATCATAATTAAAATGCCAAGAGCAAAAGATAAAGAGAGAATATTAAAAGCAGCAAGAGAAAAACAGTTAGTTACCTATAAGGGAGCACCCATACGATTGTCAGCAGATTTCTCAACAGAAACTATGCAGGCCAGACGGGAGTGGCAAGAAATATTCAAAGTAATGAATAGCAAGAATCTACAACCAAGATTGCTCTATTCAGCAAAGCTGTCATTCAGAATTGAAGGTCAGATAAAGTGCTTCACAGATTAGAAAAAGCTAAAGGAGTTCATCACCACCAAACCAACACTATATGAAATGCTGAAAGGTATTGTTTAAGAAGAGGAAGAAGAAAAAGGTAAAAATGTACATTATGAACAACAAATACACATCTATCAACAAATGAATCTAAAAATCAAGTGAATTAACAACCTGATGATCAGGATAAAATGATGAATAGAACAAAATCATGGACATAGAGAGGGAATGGACTGATAATGCTTGGTGAGAAAAGGGTGCGGGAAGTACAGCAAGAGACTGGACAAAAATCATGCAACTATGGGAGAGGACAGAGTGGGGGGAGGTAAGGGCGTAGAGTGGGATGGGTACTGGGTGGAGGGGAGCTATTGGGGGAAAATATAATTAATAAACTGAACAATAAAGGTAAAAAAAAAAGAGTTATCTTATATAATGAAAGCCTAAAATGCTAGTCTGGTCATCTGGTTGTCCATTCAACCAATCAAAGCATAATATGCTAATGATATGCTAAGTCCACTCAACCACTCTCTATGATGTGCACTGACCACCAAGAGGCAGACACTTCAACTGGTAGGTTAGCTTGCTGCTGGGGTCTGGTTGATCAAGACTGAGTGAGATAGGTTGGACATGCCTTGGAGCCTTCTCTTGGTCCCTCCGCAGCTGACCAACATCCCACATCTTTCCCTGGCCCTGCTTGTGCA
Organism: Antrozous pallidus; assembly: GCA_027563665.1. Taxonomy (NCBI): domain Eukaryota; kingdom Metazoa; phylum Chordata; class Mammalia; order Chiroptera; family Vespertilionidae; genus Antrozous; species Antrozous pallidus. The sequence continues at coordinate 92,949,394 of CM050514.1, forward strand.
CCAGTTGGGTCTCTTAGCCTGGCGTGCATCTTCTCTCAATCCAGGACCCTGTGGGGGGCTGTTGGAGAGCCGGTTTCAGCCCAATTCCACAGGCCAGGACAAGGGACCTCATTGGTGTATGAATTCGTGCACTGGGCCTCTAGTTACCTATAAAGAGTCAAAATCATGGGGATTTCAGAATCATATGCCGTTTGACATAGATTTGGAAACTTCAAATAACTTCTAGTTTCAAGTTGATGGCAACCAGATAATCATCAATTCATGCAGAAGTATCAGTATTATGTAACTAATCTTTTGGACATATTTAGATCAATCTAGAATGTGGTTTTAGAGAGCTGTTTTCCATGTCCCTTGGTCTTAGGACAGAATGTATCAGTGGAGTAGGTGAGCCTCTCCTTGAATTGTCTCATCATTTGGTGTGCAGAAAAGCAATGTGGCAAGGCTGAGTTCAATATCACACATGGCCTATGACATGAAATTCACTCAAAGTTTGCCCTTTGTGATATTTGCAGTGGTAAAGGGTAATTTGCCAAGGTCTGTAGCCACATGAAATTCATGAATTTCAAATTAAAATTTGAATCTTCTCTAGTAAATATATATTTGGATTATTAAGGAGTTCTCAATGTGGATAGCACTGAAGGACTTCGGGGACCAAAGAGCCTGGGAACCTGGTCAGATTGTACTCTGTTTTATGTGTATGTGCATATTCTCTAAGGAGGGACTTTTACTTTAATTACATTCTCAAAGGGACCCATGATGAAGATAAAAAGTCAAGAGAAAAGAAATTTCAAACATCCTCACCCCCATACATTTTAAGAGGCTTGGAAGAATTGACCTAAGTTTAAATTAAGTGTGTCAAAAAATTATTTGTAGATTCTATTTAAATAGAATACAGAAATATCCTAATGAGGTGATCTGAGAATTATTCTTGTTTTGATGGATGACCTCTGCCTGAAAATCTGAAGTGCATATTCAGAGAGAGAAGTAAGAGTTAGAGAGTAAAAAGGCCATAAGTATTTGTTATTATGCACCAGGTGCTGAGCCAGGCACCCTGCATACATGAATGTATGGGATCTCGAACACTGCATGGCAGTTAGCACCATTATTCTTCATTTACAATTAAAAATGAAAAGCAGAAAGGTTAAGAAACTTGACCAAGTTAATATAGGCAGTAGGAGGGAGATTTGGAGTTCTCTCTAATTCTGACTGGACTGTACTATTTCTGATATATCATTGCTTTACTTTTTGTGTTTAAAAGAAATGTTAGCACTTTTGTGGGTGTAAAGTGTCAAGGATTTTGTTTTATTCCCAATATTTAATTGTAAATTTGGTGCTTGAAACAAAATAGGAACTCAGTAAATATTTATAAAATGAATACATCTAGTCAAAACTACCATATAATTGGTAAAGAAATTAGACCGAGGTGAAACTGGTTTGGCTCAGTGGATAGAACATTGGCCTGGGGACTGAAAGGTCCTGGGTTTGATTCCGGTCAAGGGCATGTACCTTGGTTGCAGGCACATCCCAAGTAGGGGGTGTGCAGGAGGCAGCTGATTGATGTTTCTCTCCCATTGATGTTTCTAACTCTCTATCCCTCTCCCTTCCTCTCTGTAAAGTAAATAAATAAATAAAATATATTTTAAAAAAATTAGACTGAGAGGTGAAATGATTTATTAAAGGTCCCTTACTTGCTTAGTGGCAAAAGTCATGAAAGCCCTGTACAGGTGACCTTGCATTATTTACTAGAGGCCCAGTGGACAAAATTCATGCATTCTCTCCAATCTGGGATCCCTCTCACAATCCAGGACTGCTGGCTTCCTACCACTCACCTGCCTGCCAGCCTGATCAGCCCCTAACCACTCCTCTGCCAGCCTGATTACCCACAACTGCCCTCCCCTGCCAGCCATCTTGTGTCCACATGGGGGCAATCATCTTGTGTGTTGGAGTGTTGGTCAATTTGCATATTACTTCTTTATTATATAGAATTAATGAATGCATTATTTCTACATAAACAATATAAACCTACTTTTGGCCCACCCTGTATACTTTTCTTAGGTACAGTTTTTGTCTACCATATATTAGTATGAGTGGTAAAGCCGGTTCCAGAATTTCTCTCCATTCTTGATAAGTACTGGCTCTCTGAAGTAAATGAATTTACTTTTTTCTTATAGGTTGGGATACAGAGATTGTTCTAAATACTGATGCCTGATGGACAGTTAAATTAATAGTCTATCAGTAACAAGTTTTCACTCTGTCCTTAAAAAGAATTTGCCCTTGAATGCTAAAGGTCTCTTCAGCTGATATATTTTTCTAATCTTTTTTATTGTTTTTTTCTGATCTATAAAGGACCTTATAATTGTTTCTATCTTGTTTATGTAAGTTCACCTTCAATATATCTCCAGCAACTAAAATAGAACATGCCCCAAACTAAACTATTTTCAGGGTTGCCTTCACGGGAGTGTGATTTGTGCTGGCCACTGGCTTCACCCTTGTTTTAATGTTCTGGTAACATTGTCATGAAATTCTTAATAAAATTTGATTTTGAAATGGGCCTCAAGAATTATGTTGCCAGGTCTGTTTCTTAATCTCTTCCTGCCAACAACACAAATCTGTTCTTCTTTCTATCTATTCTATTTTGAAGGATGCAAACAATAGCTGCCTCATTATATAATGTTGGTAATGAAGATTCATCATTAAATTCACCTCTTCTTGACCACCTACACGTCCTATCAATTGATTGGCAAAGTCCTATAAATTCTAACCTCACCAAGTCTTAAAATAAACTCATCTTTTTCATTTTCAATAGACATATTAATAAAAACTGCTTTAAGAAAACTCAGACTTGATTTGCAATATGGTTTCTGTTATATTTTTGTTTTTGTTCTAAGACTTTCAGCAAGTCAGTTAATTTCTTGAATTTCTGATTTCTAATCAATAGACTAGGAAGAGTAAAATTTACCATATATATTTACCTCACCTTAACTAAAAATATAAATACTTAGTACAGTGCCTATTTTTAATTTAGAGAAGAACTTGTAAGACACTGAAATTTAATTCTCTCCCATCTTCTAACAAACCTTTATCCTGGTATCAGTGTATAATTCTGAGATACACATTTTATTTACAAATAATTCATTCAGCACTCATTAAGTATTGATCCCTCCCATGGAAACAATGACAAGAAGAAAAAACAGTGCTTCCGTATTTATTGCTAAACCTGCCATGAAGAGATGCGGTATCTGTATCCTCCAAATCTGGGGAGGTATGGAACTTACCTCCCCAATAGAGTGGAAATTGTATCATAACGTTTTTGAGGCTGGTTCATAAAAGGCCATGTAGCTTCCAACTTACATATTTTCTAGAACACTTGCTTCTGTAGCTCTGAGCTACCACGTAAAAGATCTAACTATCCAGAAGCCACCAAGCTGTGAAGAAGCCAAGCCACATGGAGATGCTACACGTGGTCACTCCGTCACAGATCTCTTCTTCAAGTTTTCCAGTCCTAGCACCAGGCACAAATGAACACACCTTCAGATGATGCCAACCCCCAGCATGGGAGCCATCCCGGCCTTCAAGTCCTCTCAGATGAGGCTCCAATGTCATGGAGCAAGAGCAAGTCACTATATATCTGAGCTCTGTCTGAATGTCTGAGCTACAATATCTGTAAGCATAGCAAAATGGTTCTTTTAAGCTATCACTGAAATTCAGATTCATTTGTTATATATAAATTGTGAATGGAATAACTTCAAATTGAAAAAAGGGAAGAAAAGGAAAAAAAATCCTCTGAATTGTATGTGTCCTGTCTCCCACTTTTCCTTTCCAGCCTATTTGTGACAGCTCTTCATTCTGTGTAGTACAGCCTTGATTCTTTGGCAATTTGCTTTTCCAAACTTCGCTCCTTTAAAATGTTGCTTGCTGGAATGCTCTTCCCCATTTTCTTTTCTCTCCTTAAGACTCAGTTTATGTACTGTTCACCTGCTACTAAGTGATTTTTTCTTTAATCATTTAGTTCCTGCAGATATATGTGTGGGTGTATATATATACATACATATATATATATATATATATATATATATATATATTACTCTTATATGATATATATATATATATTACTCTTGTATTAGATAGGATATATATATATATATATATATATATATATATATAATAAAAGAGTAATATGCAAATTTGACCATACCTTTGCTACACTACCAGCCAATCAGGAGGGGGGAGGGGCCAAGCGGCATGAGGTGGGGAGGGGGGCAGAGCTGAGTGGCGCAAAGTGGGGAAGTGGGGCCCGGCCAAGCAGCGATGGCGTCCCCCTACCCCCATCTATTGCAGCAGCGCGGTGGCAGGCCTACATCCTGATGCTGCCTGCTATGTCCAGGTGCTGTGCAGTTCCAGCAGGCACCTCCTGATGTCGCCTGTCAGATTCAGGCGGCAATCTGTATGGGACAGGCATCGTAGATAGTGCCTGACATTTCCCGTGGGCTCCAGACGGTGCTGGGACCAGGAAGGCCTGGGGGACACCTCCTGATGTCGCCTGTCAGATTCAGGCGGCAATCTGTATGGGACAGGCATCGTAGATAGTGCCTGACCTTTCCCATGGGCTCCAGACGGTGCTGGGACCAGGAAGGCCTGGGGGACAGCTCCTGATGTTGCCGGCGGAGTTCTGGCATTGATTGGGACCAGTAAGGCGGTATGCACAGTGCCTGATGCCCCCCAAGGAGTCCAGGCAGCAATTGGAACTGGGCTGTTCCAGCAGGAAGCTCCTGATGCTGCCCACAAGGTCCAGGAGGAGATTGGGATTAGACAGGTGGCATGGACAGTGCCTGGAGTCGCTGGGGGGTCCATAGGCAGGTGTGGCCCAGGTCTCCAGGATCATTGTCTGCCCCTGGGCTACCTGAGGACACTGGTGGAGAAGGCCTGGGTTGAACATTTTAATGAAAATGGGATGCCTGTGTCCTGCCCCACCATGCCCTGTCCCTGGAGAGGAGAGGGAAGTGAGCAGTTAGGAGGCACCTGGGCTTTGAAGTGGCTTGGAACAACCTGCAGGCATGTTACCAGAAAGAGGTGCTGAATCATGAGGATGCAGAGGGCTGGCTGATGGAGGTGAGCAAAGGTGCAGATGAGGCGGCTCTTGCAGGCTCTGAGGTGGAAAAGTGCATCTACAGCCTGATGGACAAAATTGTCTTTCTGAAGAAGGTGCACAATGAGGAGATCGCCAAGCCACAGGCGCAGATCCAGTATGCTCTGATCTCCGTGGAGATGGACGTGTTCTCCAAGTCTGACGTCTCTGCTATGCTCAAGAACATCTGCGACCAGTACAAGAAGCTGGCTGCCAAGAACATGCAGAATGACGAAGAATGGTACAAGAGCTGCTTCACCATGCTGACTGAGAGCTCTGCCAAGAACACCTATGCAGTGCAGGCCAGTGACTGCTCAAGGCCAAGACCCTGGAGATGGAAACATGCTGGGGCATGAACGAAGCACTGGGAAAGCAGCTGTGAGAGTTGGAGGATAAGCAGAACTCCAATGTTAGTGCTATGCAGGACATGACCAACAAATTAAAAAATGAGTTGAGAACTACAAAGAATGAAATGGCACGGTATTTAAAAGAATACCAAGACCTCCTCAATGTGAAGATGGCTTTGGACATTGACATTGCAGCTTACAGGAAACTCTTGGAAAGTGAGGCGATCTGGCTCTGTTTCACCAGAATGGGAATCATAGCCAGAGGCTACTCCCAGAGTTCCCAGCTGGTTTACAGACTAGCTTCTACTTGATGTCTGCTCGCTCCTTCCCTTCTTAATGTCCCTGCCACGTCCAGGAGGAGCAGATTGAGGTGGAGGAGGACCATTGAGGCTGCAAAAGCCAAGGAAACTAAGGATGAACCCCCTTCTGAAGGAGAAGCTGAAGAGGAGGAGAAGGAAGAGGCTGAGGAAGAAGAATAGGAAGAAGGAGTCAAGAAAGAATTTGAGGTTGCAAAGGAGGAAGGAGGTGAGGGTGAAGAAGATGCCCAAGAAGCTGAGGATAAAGTGAAGGAGAAGCTGCCCAAAGAGATGAAGGTGCTGGGGAGGAGCAAGCAACCAAGAAGAAAGATTGAGCCCCCCTTTCCTTAATTATTTCAGGAATAATCTTCCCAATAATCAACCCCATCACCAACCAAGCAGTTGAGTCCCCAATAGTATATGAATTAAAGTCAGACATTAAATGTTATGCTATGATGTTTCTCCTTATACAGAGTGTCAGTTTGCTTTCAGAGTGGCTTCCTGGCTTGCTGCCAGCCTGTGCATGGTCCACACTTATGAGTTCAGGATCTATGACAATGTGCATAATTCAGATGTTACAATAAAAACACATGAATGCACGAATTCACTAATGTTAATGTTAAAATTCATGGAAAAAATAGTCCTTTGAATCTTTGGTGGTTAGAAATTAAAGACCTCAAATCATGTTCAATAAACAGTAAATGAAGTTACACTGAATGGCAAATATATATATACACACACATACACATTAGGGGCCAGGAAATGTTCAAAGATCTGGGAACCATTTCCAGATTAGGAAGGGAAGTCACAGGGTGTATATTATTGCTACAAATAGTGTATTTTCTACTACTTAAAACATATATAATGTAATGTATTAGATGCCTTTCTATCTCATGAAGTATGTATTCTCATAAGTAATACTGGTGGATATGTTATAGTTATGGCAGTATGTCATATCCTATCTATACTAATAAAAGGGTAATATGCTAATTAGACCATGAGACATTTCAGATGTCCTTCTGGACAAAGCCATGGTGGCAGGGCTGAGGCAGAGGCAGTTATAGATGATCAGGCCAGGAGGGGAGGGCAGTTGGGGGTGATCAGGCTGGCAGGGGGGTGCAGTTGGGGGCAAGCAGGCCAGCAAGCAAAGTAGTTAGGGGAAACCAAGCAGGCAGGCAGGTGAGCAGTTAGGAGTCAGTAGTCCCGGATTTTGAGAGGATTGTCCCACTGCCAGTTTAGGCCCGATCCCATAGCGGTCCTAGATTAGAGAGGATGCAGGCCAGGTTAAGGGACACACCCACTCCACACACACCCCATGCCCCCGTGCATGAATTTTGTGCACTGGGCCACTTTCCTTGTCCTTTCCTGTTTCCTTGTCTATCCTTGCTTGCTCTCTGCACAAATATTTATTTTGCAATCATCTACTAATTGTTTTTTTTTAGTCACCATTGATCTGAATTCCTTGTTTTATCCTTTAGTTATCATTCTTCCAAAAATTCTCTAAACAAAAGTTGTTTTATCAGGCATCAATAAGATACAATTATCATGAACTTTCACACAATGAAGACATTGTAAAACAATACTGCATAGGCCCCGAAGAACGACACTCTCTGATGTGTATATTATGCTTTAAATTCTGAATTTATTTTAGATACCCTTTATTTCATTTCAAAAATATTGAAGGGAGCAAAGACTATTTCACTTTTCAAGAATTACTTATATTGTAGTTACCATAGGTTTTTCTCCCCTCCTTAAGTGACATACATTTGACTTGAGGAAGAAGAATGGAAGAGGAGGTTTGCATTTTCTGTATGTGCCAGACACTGCTGAACAAAATCATATTACTTACTCCATTTCTTTACCACATTCGTTTTATGTAAATTTTCTTCACTCTGAGGGAAATTGTTAGATGATGTCAGATGTTTTTATGATTAACCCAAATATATCAAATAATGTTCGAACAGCTGAATCTGGCTATATATGCTATAAAAAAGGTTGGCTAAATGTATGTATTCAATAACTCAGTAATTATGGAAAGACAGACAACCCTAAGAAATAAGTCATGTAATGAGTATTGGCTTAGGCCCTTAGCAAGAGTCCTTGATATTTGTAGATATCCTGCAGCTCTCTGAATTCTCATCATGTTTTTAATCATAATTTCTTTTCTAGCACTCATCTGGGCTGCTATCAACAGAGGCTTATGAGTTGCAGGGAAGAATAAATAGGGAGATAAGTGAATTATTTGGAAGCTCCAGTTTGTCTTGGTGCAGGTTTCTCCATAATAAAATAATAGGGTGAAGCATTAAAAAAAAAATTCCATTGAAGTAACTATCTTTAAATAGATTATTTTCCACAAGGAATCAGTGGGTGCTAATGTCTCCTTGTTGGCTATAAAATCACTGGGGAGAAATGACAGTTATGGCGATCACAGCATAATTTAACCCTAGGAACTTAGATACAGAGAAAAAATGAAAAACTTTTAAAAGACTATCTTTATGAAGACTCTATCATTAAGATGGGTATTCACAGGTTTCCAGCTACTTTACTCTTTCTCTAGAAGGGGCTTCATAGTATCTATGGATACCCTTCAAGGCATAACAACATTCATTTCTTTTCATGGATTTCAGGGATTGAATATGTTATTAATCAAAAGAGTCGCTGTAGTTTCATTGCTTCTAGAACCTCCTGGGGCATTGTATACAGCTGCATTCAAAGAAAATGAACTGTTTTAAACTTGATCATATTCATCCCTTGGGCTCATCTGATTACAAAATTGCCCAATGAGCTGTTACAGTATTTTCAACTAATTAGTTAACCCATACATTGAGATATCTTTCTTGCCCCCCCTTCCTTTTTTTTTTTTTTTGCTCATACATATGTGGTTTCCCTTTCTCTATGATGTGAATATCTCAGTGTTTATTAAGCTTAAAAACAAAATAATATTACTAAATATACCGTTTCTCACATCACTCTTCATATATTTCTTTTTCCACATCAATGTTTTTATTACCTCCCAAAATAATACATTCAGAAAATGTATTTCATTCTATCACAAATATTTCTTATTATAAAAGTTGCTTCTCCTCCTCCTTACCCTCCTCTTCTCTCTTTATCCCCTTGTTCTTGTTCCTCCTTCCCCTCCTCTTCCTTTTCCTGCTTCTGCAATTCTCAGATTGACAAGTTCTGATGCTTATCTGATTTCATGTATTAACAAAAGCTTTCAAAAACATGTACTCCTGCATCACATTTTCAGCAGAGATGCATCAACACTGACATTTGTTCAGTGACTAGTGGAACTTGCTAGATATCTAATTCTCCCCCATATGGAAGTGTTATTTTTTAGGGCTGTTAATACACATCATCACAGCAAAGGAAACCATCAACAATATGAAAAGACAATTTACTAAATGGGAGAATATGTTCACCGAAAGATACATCTAATAAGAGCTTAATAACCAAAATTTATAAAAAACTTAGAAAGCTCAAAACCAAAAACACCCCACAAACAATCCAATTAAAAAATGGGCACAGGACCTGAATAGACACTTCTCCAAAGAAGGTACTCAGATGGTGAATAGACATATGAAAAGAACTCATTGTCATTAATCATCAGAGAGATGCAAATTAAAACCACATGAGCTATCATCTCACACCTTTCAGAATGGTTTTAATAAAAAAATAAGCAAATAAAAAGTGTTGGTGAGGATGTGGAGAAAGGGAACCTTTGTGCACAATTGTTGAGAATGCAGATTAATGCACCAGCTGTGAAAATCAGTATGTTCTTATCTCAAAAAAAAAAAAAAGGAACTGCTTTATAACCCAGCATATCTACTTCTGGGAATATATCCAAAGAAATGCAAAACATTAATTTTAAAGAATATTTTCACCCCTATATTCATTGAAGTATTATTTGTATTAGCCAAGATTTTGAAGCAGTCCAAGTGCCCATCATTAAATGAGCAAATAAAACCACTATGGTACATTTACATCATGGAATACTACTCGCCCATCAAAAGGAATAAAATTCTGCCTTTTGGGACAGCATGGATCGACTTGGAGAGTATAATGCTAAGTGAATAAGACAGTAAAAGACAAGTACCATATGACTTCACTTAAATGTAAAATTCAATGAACAAACTGAACTAACAAGCAATAGAGGCAGACTCAGAGAGAGCAGTTTGACAGCTCTAGTGGAAGGGTATTGAGGGGATGGAGGGATTGAACAAAAAGGAAAAAAAAGAGAAAGAACTCATGGACAGGACAAGTGTGGTGACTGGGGGAGAAGTGGGATGGGTGGAGGTAGAAGAGGATATAGGGTTGATAAATGGTGATGAAAAAAATAAAAAAGAGAAAAAATAAATCAGAGATATTAAAGAGCAACACGATTCAATTCAGGAACTAGTTACACTGCACTAAAGAGAAGATTCAGAGACGCATTTCCAGTAAAATAAAGTGTCAATTAGAGGAACAAGTAAATACTTTAGAAAGTATATTTTTGTCTTGCAAAATTTCACCCTAAAATCATGGAGTGAAGCATTTAAAAAGGGGCAGGGGGAAAGGTTTCCTTGCTAACCCAAGAAAGGTCCATTTGGCAGTGTCTGGCTTCCTGTCATAACTTAAAGAAAATGTTTACAGTTTACCAGAGCCCTTGATGCCCTGCAAGGGAAGGAAGTGTTTCCTTAAAGTTTTTGCAGCAGGAACCCACCTAGCAGGCACAACCTTGACTTTCAAATGGAACAGTACATTTACAGAAGGAAAAGTGGTAGCATCTATATCATAAATCTGAAGAGAAGCTTCTGGTACCCTGAGGCCCACTGCTAGTAAGCAGGGTGGTGTCCATGTCTTATCCTCCAGGAATACTGGCTTGTGGGCTGTGCTGAAGTTTGCTGTTGCCACTGAAGCTGCTCCAATGGCGACCACTTCACTCCTGGAACCTTCACCAACCAGATCCAGGCAGCCTTCTGGGAGCCATGTCTCCTGGGTGTTACAGCTCCCAGAGATGGCCACCTCTCATAAAGATATCTTATGTTAACCTGCTTATCCTCACTTTGTGCAACACAGGCTCTCTGTCCTATGTAGACATGACCAACTCCTTGCAACAAAAAGGGAGCTCACTCAGCGGGTCTGATGTGGATACTGACCCTGGAATTTCTGGGCACATGTGGCACCATCTGAGAGCTACTGCAGAAGGTCGCAACTGATCTCTATTTCTGCAGATACACTGAGGAGGCTGAAAAGGAAAGCAACCCTGAGGGCACAGGCTGGCCTGAAGGCGTGCAGGTGTCTGTCTATTCAGTAGTTCCCTGAAGACTGGTCTGCAGCTCCCATTGCTCAGACCTCTGAAAGGTTAGGAATGACCAGTGAGTAGTCGTAAGCTGTTTCTTCACAGAAAATGAAAAGAAGGTTGATTGAAAATGTAACTCCAGGAGGGGAAAAATTACACCAAAAGCCGGTGTTGTGGAAAGATTATGTCCCCTTTAAAATTCATCTATTGAAACCCTGTCCCATCAATGGGGATGCATTTGGACAGGTCCTGTAATTAAGGTTAAATGAGGCCATAAGGGCAGGACTCTGATCCATTGAACTGAGGACCTTATAAGAAGAGGAAGAGACCAGAGTTCAGGCTCTCTTCCCACAAGAGCAAGGAGATGATATATGGGGAAAGAGCCAGGAAGAGAGCTCTCACCAGAAATCAACCCTGATGATACCTTGATCTTGCACTTCTGATCTTCAGACCTGTGATGAATTTTTGTTGTTGTTTTTTAATTCACCTATTTCGTGGTGTTTTGTTATGACTGAGCTAGGAAAGTAATATATTTAGTAACCTCTAAATAGATCATTCTACAGGAGAGCAGGGATTGCTTTTCTAACAAAAATAAATAGGGGGTAGAGGCTAGAATAAAATATATAGTATCAAAATAGGCAGATAAAGTAAAGTAAGAGGCAACATGGTTTGTGAAAGTCATATAGTTGCCAGGATAATAATAACAGAATTCTTCATATTACTGCCTGTCTCTCTTAAATCTGCAATAAAATCAAAGGGTGTGCTGTTCACATCACAGAATGTTTCAGAACCCAGCATGCTTCTCTGTTGTCTTTTATTTACCTAAACATGACACCATCTTTTTCCCTCGTGCACTCCAATTGAGAAGCTGCAATGACAGTGTGAGAATGGCATGAAAACACACCGTCCAGTATGGGACTATAACAGGCTTAGAGAAGACCTGTTGCTTCGGAGATCACAAGCCACTCAGGTGCAACAGACATTCAATTCACAGTGTTATAGGGAATGGTACTATATTCAATGTCTTATCAGGTGCCCAAGAGGATTTTTATGGAATGTTAAAAACATTACAATAAAATTATGAATGTGGAAAAGAAAATAATGTGATTGCTAGAATCAGATCTAATAATATTCCACACCAATAGAGTATTTTTGCTTTCATGGAAAATTATCTTCTATATAAAGGAGTTTAGAGATTAAATAATTTAAATTATAGAAATTATGCCTGTGAAGTTCACAAATAATTAATATCACTAGTTTATTCAGAGGGTACTTCAGCATTCGATTTCCTGATTATATGAGTGTAACCAAAGTATCCCAAACCATCTAGTCAGTTCCTTCATCAAACATACTAGTAATTCTCATTCATGGGAGATACAGCACATCACAGTACTGTGGATGAGTCCTTAAGAGGAGGAATGTTCATTTTCTATGCCTTTTTCACTACTTTGGATTCTTGATTCTCTCTCACCATCTCATTTGCTTTAGTTGCTCTTCTCTTTGGCAAATGGCTACAGATGCTGCCACAAATGGACAGAGGGAATTTCTTCTGTGATCACCAAATTAATTCTAACATGAAACTTTTGCATAAAACAGAATTTTTATTAAAAATTTGGAAGTAACAGAGGAGAGATATTGCCACCAAAAAAAGAGGAAAAATATACAAGCTGCTATCTTTCTATTGGTTAATCTTGCAGCAGGGAACTTTCATTGGCCTGCCCCAGGTAGTTTTTGCAAATCCTTCCTTATCCCATCTCCTTTTCCAGTCTCCCAATATTTTACATATCTAGCCAGAAGACAACTCCATAATTCCAATTATTTATTGTACAAAGCAATTTGGCTTTCACTTTATGTTCTTTCATATGACTATAAAAGAACCCATATTTAAAATTATTATTTAGTAAAATTACTTTTTTGTAGAATGTCCTATGATATTTAGCACATACATATTTGTGCTAAAATATGAATTAGAATACAGAACAGTTTCATTACCCCCAAACTTCCCTTTTACTATCCCCACCCTTAAGCTCTGGCAACCACTGATGTGTTCTTCATCACCATAGATTTTTGAGAATGTCCTACAAATGAAATTATAGATTATGTCGTTTTGAGGTTGGTTTCTTTCACTTAGCATAATGCCTAAAAATTAATCCAAGTTGCTGAATATAGCGATAGTTTGAGTCTTTTTATTGCTGAATAATACATCATTGTATCGATATACTACAGTTTATTTATCAGTTCATGTGCTGAAGGACATTTAAGTTGTTTCCTGTTTAGGTGATTATAAAGAGAGCTGCTATGAACTTTTGAGTAGAGGTTTTTATATGAAAACTAGCAGCCCGGTGCCCGAAATTCATGCATGGGGGTGGGGGTGTGTGTCCCTCAGCCCAGCCTGCACCATCTCCAGTCTAGGACCCCTCGAGGGCTGCCTGACTGCCTGTTTAGGCCCCAGACTACCCTCTCACAATCCAAGACTGACTGCCTGCCTGATTTCCCCTAACTGTCTGCCTTCCAGCCTGATCGATGCATAACTGCTCCCTGCCAGCCTGATTGCCCCTAACTACCCTCCCATGCTGGCCTGGTCACCCCTAACTGTCCTCCCCTGACAGCCTGGCCACCCTTAACAGCTCTCCTCTGCTGGCCTGATTGGCCCCAACTGCCCTCCCCTGGAGGCCTGGTTCCTCCAAAGTGCCCTCCCCTGCCAGCCTGGGTTCCCCCCAACTGGCCTCCCCTGGAGGCCTGGCACCAACAACTGCCCCCTCTGCAGGCCTTGCCCCTCCCAACTGTTCTCCCCTGCAGGCCTGGTCACTCCTAACTGCCCTCCCTTGCAGGTCTGATTGTCCCTAACTGCCCTCTCCTGCTGGCCATCTTGTGGCAACCATCTTGTGTCCACATAGGGGTGGCCATCTTTGACCACATGGGGGTGGTCATTTTGTGTGTTGGAGTGATGGTCAATTTGCATGTTGCCCTTTTATTAAATGGGATAAGTTTTTATTTCTCTAAGGTAAATATCTAGTAGTGTCATTTCTAGGTCATCTGGTAAGTGCATGTTTAACTTAAAAAAAAAAATAAAAGTAACCCGCTAAATTGTTTTACAAAGATCCTGTACTATTTTTGCATTTTTATCAGCAGTTGCTCTGCATCTTTAAAGACATTTAGTATTGTCAGAATTTCTTAGCCAGTCTAATAGTTATCTGGTGGTATGTCATCATAATTTATATTTCTCTCAATGATATAGAACATTGTTTTATGTGCTTGTTACCCATCTTTGCCTCCTCTTTGATGTTTTTGTGCAAACCATTTGCCTATTTTTAAATTAGATGTTTGCTTTTGTAATAAATTTTTTGGGTTATGTATAGATTAGATGTTGGACCATCTACAGCATTTTCTGAAAATTAATCTCCATATGACAGTGATTCTGATATTTTCTCCCATTATTACTTTTTTTTTTTCCTTTTGAATTCTAGGATCAACAGAAATATCCTTCCTACTTGGCAAGCCTAAAACCAACTGTACTTACGTTCTCCATCTTTGTTCCTTTCCTTGTTCTATCTATATCTATCATACTCCTTTAATTCTCTTTCTTTGTCCCTCCTATCTTCCATATTTTCAAAACATCCTTTTGTATGATCCATTTTTGCTTTTAACGTTAAAGTCTCTATATCTGGCCACCCTTAACAGCTCTCCTCTGCTGGCCTGATTGGCTCCAACTGCCCCCCCTGGAGGCCTGGTTCCTCCAAAGTGCCCTCCCCTGCCAGCCTGGGTTCCCCCCAACTAGTTTTTAAAAGGAAACTAATTTTTGACTCTTGCCTAAATCACTACACCCCTGCTTCCTATCACTGCTATGCTTCTTTAAAAATGTTCTGCTTTTTCTGCCTTCTTCTGTGTCATTTATGCAACCCAGATTCTGTTTTCATTATTGTCCTGAAAGTATTCTTAGAATAATCATCAATGGCTAGCCGATTTCTCTATGGCAGCCTCTTTGTGTTCATTTTATTTAACTCTGCAACACATGACATTTTTTTCTACCACTTCTCTCCAGATAATGAAAATATTAAACCAGTTGTTGTAGACTCAGAACAAGGATAAAGTGTAAATTTTTTTGAAAATATTTGTTATTCTTTCTGGGGAAACAAGAATTTTTATAGAAAAAATTATGTAGATAAGATGCAGAAATGTTCAGATTTAGCACCACATATAATTTAACTGGGAGTATTTATATGTGAAAAGCATTTGTATTCATAGTATCTTGTTTCATTTGAATTAACTTGTTCTATATTGAAGTATGAGAATTAAGTTCACTATTACAATTTTTTAATGTTCTATTTTTTGATTTATGAAATGGAGATAAAAATAGTAGTTAAGCTAATATCTGTAAATATTATGTGAGATGGTGAATATAAATATTTAGTAGAGTATCTGAAATATAGAAAACAATTAATAGCTAAATTAAATATTTTTCTTTCCCTATATTTCTCTAGTTTGAAAATAAATTTTTGAAAGAAAATTAATTGTATGTGAATTAACATTCAGTATCGACATTGGCAACCTATAAAATAAATCTGTGGCTCTGTGACATAGTTTTTTTCCCCTCTCTTTCTTTTGATTGAGAGTGTCTGAACTTAGAACAGATGATGTGTAAGTACCTTTTACTTAACTTGGGTAAGTAATCTCTCTTGGTCTTCACTACACAAGTCAGATTTGTAGAGATTAACCAAGTCAATGAGAGTTCCACCATATGAATTACTTGTACTGATAGAAAACCATGAAGTTCAGCCAACCATGATTTCAAGTGTCAATTAACAGAAAGATAAGACAAAATGTTCTGCTTTGTTATATTTTATTTTCTACAAATAAGTTATTTGTAAGAATTTATTACACAAATGTGCACATATAGTTCAGTTCCTAAGATTTTGCTTAATGTTTTTTCTTCATGTAATTCTACAAAACAATTTGCAGTAATGTCTTAAGGCATTATTGGTTTTGCCTCTTTACCACAATATACACTAAATGGCTTTCATTTTGCCTGTTTTCTTTCTTAGTCTCTCTTGGCTAAATAATTCAGTTGAGAGAATTTTGTATAAACCAATTTTGTCTTTGTTTGCTTTTATTGTTGAGTATCCATCTATGCTCTTATAATTTTGGTTTTTAAAGAAGTAAGAACTATTCATCAAATTTAAGTGAATCAAGCTCTTTTTTTTTGACCATCTATTTTAGAAATAGCAAAGAAGTAAATCATACAAAGGGAACCCATTAAAATCATCATATCTAGAAAATAATATGTTTATGGCTAATTATAATAATGTTCTTAGAAATATTTTGATTTTATACTTAACTGTCAGAAGAAAATTGATCAATGTTTTTACTTTTCTGCATCTACTAAAGGTGGAACAGTTATTTCAACCAATCTCTGGGTGCAGATGGGAGTAGGGGCAGGAGGGTTGCAATATTTTTTCTTCCTTAAACTGTTATCTGGCATAAATTTGTTTTGAAATTTATGCATTTGGTTGAATACATTTAGTTGTTTTTTAAAGTTGAACAGGATCCTTATGATCATGGGTGTCATCTCTAAGTGATATTGAAAGATTCAAGTTTTAATTCAATAATTTTTAATGTGGTTTCAAGATTTGCACAATTGAATATAATTTGTTTTTTAAATGTCAGTGTATTTTTTATATAATTAATTTTATGTATACTTGTAAACATTCAAATGATACAGAGTTTCATTATCACACCCATTGGAGAGAGTAGAATATGACTTTAGCTATGTCCACACATTTAAGTTGAACTGAAATATGATTTTTTCTCACAATTTATTAGCTCCTTTACCTAAAGAAAACTCAAGTGGGTGATTTATTTTAACTCAGTGAACAAATAATTTCACCTAATAAGGAGGAGTCTCAGGTCAAACCTCTTATGGTCCTCTACCTTTTCTCTTCTCCAAATTTAATGTTTATACTAATCGCCTAGTATCTTGGTTTATTTGGGCAGCTATAACAAAGATATCATAAACTGGATGGCTTAAACAACAAACATCTGTTTATCAGAGTTATGGAGGCTGGGATCAAAGTACACTAGGTTTTTGTTGATTACTTCCTGATTCATTGACCTCTGGCTCCTCATATCCTCACATGGCACAAGAGAGGAGGGAGTTCCCTGGATTCACCTGGATAAGGGCATTAGTTTCATGGAGTTCCACTGTCAGGACCTGAACACCTACCTAAGGCCCCCCTCCTGACAACATCACATTGATGATAAGATTTTAACATTAGACTCTTGGGAGGACACAAATGTTTGATCCAAAACCCCTATGGGAATCTTGTTAAATGACAGACAGACTGTAATTAAACATTTTTGAGATGGGGCCTGACATTTCTGACAGGCTCCTCAGTAATACTAAGACTACTGGTACTGGAAACACACTGCATAGCAAAACAGTCCATACTTTTTTTTTTTTTTTTTGCATGTCGCAAATTTGGGTGCTATTAAAAAATAATTAAAGAAGATAATCTGGGTGATACAAACTTTTTTGAAAACTTCGTGAGGTGGACAGTCGTCATTTTGAGAATTGCAAAATGGGACAGAAGGGAAGGAGCCTTTATAGGATAAAGAATGAAAAAATACAAATACCTGATTGGCTGGGGACAAACTTCCAGCTTGTTTGGGGTGAGAAGGAACAAGGAAAAAAGGATAGAGGCCAAAGCTGGCTTGATGTGTGGGAATTGGCTGACTGGATATATTTCATGCTGTCAATCAGAGTATTCACAAAAGTTATCTAAGTTTCAGTCTGCTGACATGGCACTTTGTCAGGAGTGACTCCATCTTGGGCCTAGAAAGTTATCTCAATAGTACTATTGACTATTCTCTAATATACTGAACTTCTTTATATGAAGGTAGGCCATCTGGTAATAAGCAGCATACTCTATTACTTACGATGTTTGTTTCCTTCTTTTCCCTTTTGATGTTTAGAATTTGTAAAGTTTTTGTTTTTGGCCTCGACTATTGATGGCAACACTGGGGAGAGAGAAGATGTAAAGATCCAAGCCTACTTTTGTACCAGGACACTAGCGATGCCCAGATTATTTGGATATAATATTGCCTAATTTATTATGGGTAGTTGCTCTCTTTCACAAGATGTCTAAGGCCCTCTCAGAGTGGAGCTTAAAGTGTTCAGTGCTATTCCAATATTGCTGTTGGGCAAATTCTGCCATCTCTGGAACTCTGAGAGTCATAACTACCATTGGAGGAAGAAGATGTAATCTTGCTAAAAAAGGATAAAAGATATTTTAGCATATGTGATTTTGATTGTTCAAATGCATATAACAATTTTTAATTTCTTACAGCAAAATATTTTATTAACTTTTAACAATTCTTTGATTCAACAAGCACCCTAATATCATTTCTAGCCCTGTATGGATTCTTAGGTAGTGCCTCACAAAGAGTAAATCAATATGCTTAATTCTTACAATAGCAGCTGGACCTGGGTTTTCTTGTTATTTCTTTTAAGTGGAGAAAAAAACATACAGAAGAAATACAGAAATGTAATTTACATAAGGTGACAGAAGGGACTTCCATGACCTCTAATAAAAAAAATCAATGAATTCTGAAAACTATTAACTGTATTACTATGTTTAACGGATTTATGTTGTTATTCTATTTGCTATTTTCCTTCGAGAATGACTTGTCATTTGTGGGCAATTGTCTGGAAAAGATAGGAAATTATTTTTAAATTGTAGGCATCAATAAGCTACAAAGCTTTGGTAATAGGCCTTGACTTATATAAATTTATGAAAATGTTATAGTGAAAAGGAGACCAATTCCATGAATTTGAACCATTCAAAATTTTAGATAGGAACTCAAAGGTTTTTAATACTTGTAAACACAGATTATAGTAACAGGTTTTGTTTTACATGAGATTACTGTATAAATTCCTCCATATTGGAATTTAAAGAAAGTTATTGCTACATCCTTCCCTGCAGAAACATGCGGAAGAAAAACTAATTAACAGTGCCTTTCAAATACCACAAAGCTACGGGAACATCACAATGTCATCATCTATGGAAGTCTTATCCCAGCATGCTCTGGATGTTAAACTGAATTTTGGTTAGGAAAGAATGCAAGATACATCCTGTTTGGGACCCTGTCAAAAGATTTGTGTGGGACAGTGTATTTGCCTCCCACACAGCTATAGTTCTTGGCTCTTTGTATTTCAAAGACAAATAGCAAAGTGGGAAAAAAAGGAGAATGTGCACATGTGATAAACAACTGATTTAACCAAAATAAGTATTTTAAATAAATTAATTGCTATCGCTGTCATATCTAAAAAAATACTATTGTTCCTAAAAAGAAATGACATGTTAATACAAAAATGTGACTCGGGAAAATCTTTGATAAGACACAGTATTAATGATCAACTAGCACATTATCTGTCATGTAAATGATGTATGTTTTCTCTTTTCCTATTCTTATTTATTGTTTTGTTTTGTTTTCCAAGTAGAATGTAAGCTGGTGAAAACTTCATTTCAGATCACAGTTCAAATTTTTCCTAGATAGAGTGGCCAAATGATTAAGATTTTGGATTCATCTTAAAAATTAAGCCCATTGGAATCTAGAATTTAGTAGAATTTGTTGTATAGCTTGTGGCTGCAATCAGGAAATGAGTGATGGATTTTTATTCTTTTGTTGTAAAGTGGGTTTCTTTATGACACTGTTCTAAATTAATAAAAAATAAAATTTTACCATAAATAGTTATGCATGCAAAGACAGACCATCTTCCATGGTTCTTTATACTTCACCTTGTTAGTGAAATCAAGAGTCACACTCACTTGGAGGATGGGAGCCTGTTGCTATTTCTGCAATTAACCATGTACCTCAATTGCACTATGAAATGTTAATGCCATATACAGCATGCTTTCAATTGCTGTGGTGCTTGCTCCTTCTCAAAAGTTCTTCTTCTGCAGAACACACAGCGTCTTTCAAGAGGGAATGGAAATTGAGTCACTGAAAAATTTTCATTGATAAATGTGTTTCATGCATTTTAATTAGTCATTATTTTTAGAGATATCAGAAGCAATAATTATGCAATAATGTTTGGCTCATATAACAATGCACCTCTTGAGAGCCCATAAAATATGATGCAATTTAAAGCATATTAAACATATTCATCTTCTTGAAATAAAAAAAGCAGTGCAAAATCAAAGCTAAAGCAAAGGCCAGTTTAAAAATTAGCTTTAGAATGAAATTTGAGTTTATGTACTCATTTTGAAAGATGACTAGAAGTAAAACTCAGTGAAGAAAGATAAAAAATTTCATTTTCTTACAGAACATTTATTCTAAATTAGGGAAAATAGTAATAAAATATTTTAAGTAGGTTATATTTGAAGTATTCATTAAAAGAATGGTAACTCATTTGGTTCCATTTTATGAAACTTAAAAAATTAGTACACTATTGAATATAATGAGGTGGTACATTAGCAATTAATTGACTGAATTAAGCATGTAGTGCAGTGCTGAGAACTTGGTAGGTATTCAGTAAATATATGCTTAATAAATTAATAAATATAAAGGCAGTTGAGTTCTTGAGCTTCCTCACTTGACTTACAACGCTTCTCTCTTGTGTTACATAAATATCTTCAGATTTAGAATTGATTTTCAGAATTTAAAGATTTAAAATGAGCATGTAGATGTATCTACTAATAAGAAAAATAACAGCAATTTTTTAAAAAGTGGAGTAGACAAAGTAGGGAAGTAATTTATCTCTGTTACTAAAGACTTACATTTAGGGAATTATTGGTCCATGTGGAAGGAGATTTTATGTCTAGGTTCAGTAAGGTCTGTAAGAAACTATATATATATATGGCAAAATTGAAAATTCAGAATTTGTTTTAGAAACTTTGGCCAGATTATGGCCTCTAACATCAAATGGAGACAAAAGAAGCAAACTGCTGCAGGGAAGAAAAAATCCTATTCTTTTGAGTATGAAAAGAAGGGAATGATTGCCAAAGAAAATATCATTTGTAACAAGTATGCATATGCTAATCCCCAGGATATATAGGTTGGTTTGCTAA
Source organism: Antrozous pallidus (assembly GCA_027563665.1). Lineage (NCBI taxonomy): Eukaryota > Metazoa > Chordata > Mammalia > Chiroptera > Vespertilionidae > Antrozous > Antrozous pallidus. Next base: position 92,970,513 of record CM050514.1, read on the forward strand.
AACAGCAATTAGATAAATCATTTTATTAATTCCTCTATTATCAATAGCTTTAGATGCAAAAGAAAATATTTTTTTTCATAAGAAAACATTGGTAATTTTATCCTGAGCAGGAATTACCTTTCCAAAGCAGCATTGTTATAGGAAGGTATCTTGAAGAGAATTTTACAGAGAACAGGAAGGCAACTGTTCTCAATGCAGTAATTTGGACTGCATAGTAATGTATATTAAACTATAATTGGAAGATAGTTATAAAAATAGAGATCAGGGGAACCAAGATGGCTGCATAGGTAAATACCTATACTGCTGCCCTGCACCACAATTTCAAAACTACAACTAAAGGACAAAACGGACATCATCCAGAACCACCAGAAAGCTGGCTGAGTGGAAATACCACAAATAAATGCAAAAATAAAAGGACACTGTGACTCAGAGGAGCTTCGGAGGGCAGAGTTGCTGAGACACACGAGACAAAGATACGGAGATGTGTGCGAACGGATAGGGCAGGTGGCTGAATACCTGCTGGTTTTCTCAAATGGGGAGGGAGATAAAGGCGTCCCACTACACTGATACCCAGTTCTGGGCAAGTCTTGGGGAACCCAGACTCATATAGGGTGAAACTGGACTGTAAGGAGGAAATATACTGAGATTTGGGAGCTGCAGAGGTGCACAAGCTCAAGGAGAGGACATGTGGCTGGCTCTCTTGTTTGGGAGGAAAAAACAAAAAAACAACAACACTGGACTGCATTGTTTTCCAGTTCTGGTTGAGACTTTGGGTGTCCAGATTCATTTGGGGAGAAACTGAACTGTCTGGCAGCAGGCAGAGATCAGGGGCAGCATTCTCTCAGAGGTGGGTGCAACTATTGCCATGGGGCATAGAGACCTGGGCACCGCTTAGGGCAGGGCTGACAGGAAACCAAGGCACACTACTCAGCCAGGAGACTCTGAGCATAGCAGTTCTCTGAGCTTAAACACAGCTGATTCTCACAGCCTATTGGCCTGGATGTCAACCCTTCCCAGTGATACCAACAACAATCTAGGCTTAACTACAACAAGACTGTGAAACTCATAAAGGGGTGCACAAAGAGTATCCACCTCCGGTAATTAGGGAGGCTGAGTCACTGTCCCCTTGAGGACACCTACCACACAAACCTACTTGACCAATTCAGGAAAACAGGCAAAAATGCAGAGACAAGGAAACAAATCACATTTGAAAGAAATGGAGGGGAAAAAAATGACTGGACTTAAGAGTTCAAAACCATGGTTATAAGGTTTTTCAAGAGGCTCCTAGAAAAGGCCAATAAATTTAACGAGAACCTCAAGGATATGAGCAAGACCCACGAGGATATGAAAAAGGACCAACTAGAAATTAAATATACACTGACTGAAATAAAAAAAAATACTATACAGAGACCTAAAAGCAGTCTAGAGGACCACAAGAATCAAGTAAAAGATTTGAAATACAAAGAAGCAAAATCCACTCAGCCAGAAAAGCAAGAAGCAAAAAGAATCTAAAAAATTGAAGATAGTGTAAGGAGCCAATAGGACAACCTCAAGTATACCAACATCCAAATTATGGGGGTGCCAGAAAAAGAGAGAGAGCAAGATACTGAAAACCTATTTGAAGAAATAGTGATCGAAAACTTCCCCTACCTAGTGAAAGAAATAGACTTAAAAGTCCAGGAAGCACACAGAACCTCAAACAATAGGAATCCAAAGAGGACCACACAAAGTCACATCATAATTAAAACGCCAAGAGCAAAAGACAAAGAGAGGATATTAAAAGCAGCAAGAGAAAAACAGTTAGTTACCTATAAGGGAGCACCCATATGATTGTCAGCTGATTTCACAACAGAAACTATGCAGGCCAGTGGAAATGGCAAGAAATATTCAAGTGATGAATAACAAGAACCTACAACCAAGATTACTCTATCCAGTAAAGTTATCATTCAGAATTGAAGGTCAGATAAAGTGTTTTGCAGATAACAAAAATCTAAAGTTCATTACATCAAACCAGTATTATATGGAATGCTGAAAGGTATTCTTTAAAAAGAAGAAGAAAAATGTAAAGATAAAAATTATGAACAAATTCACATCTATCAACAAGTGAATCTAAAAATAAAGTGAATTAAAAATCTGATGAACAGAATAAACTGGTGAATATAATAGAATCAGGGGCATAGAAAGGGAATGGACTGACAATTATTATGGGGAAAGAGAAATGGGAGGTGCAGGAAGAGACTGGACAAAAATCATATACCGATGGATGAGGACAGTAGGGGGGAGGTAATGGCAGAGGGTGGGATGGATACCAGGTAGAAGGGAGCTATGGGAGGGAAAAAGAGGAACATTGTAATTAATAATCTGAACAATAAAGATTTATTAAATTAAAAAAAACTATAGATCACAGATTATTTCTATAAGGCACAGAGGCATACTGTAATATATATATATATATATATATATATATATGACTATTATATATCAATTAATATTAAGAAACATTGCTTATTTATCTTATTTTATCTTAAGCAACTATATATCTAAAGTCAAAAATTTAAAATATTGACTGAAGAAACCATTTCATGTATTACTACTCTAATGGGAATTTTACTAAATTTATGAACCATTTTACTCATGGTTACCTGAAGCAATTAAGTAAACAGAGTGCCTCCACAGATAATTCAAAAGATTCAATACATGCTCATTTTTTTCCAGTTAAATCTGAGGTCAGCAAACTTTTTCTGTAAGGGAGCATGTAAAAAGTATTTTAAGTTTTACTGGTCAAGAGGAAAACTTGAGGATATTATTAAGGCACTTATGTAACAAGAGAAAACCAAATATTTGCTATTTCTTATAAATTTAAAAAATCTAGTACTGATGCCATTGTAATAATCTGGTTATTATTTAGCATAAAAGAAGGAAAGGAAAGATGAGATACATGCATGCCCAGTAAGGTCTAAGGATGTGGGAACCTCAGTCACACATGAAAGGGAGTCAGTAGCCAGAATAGGTGTGACTATTGCAAGCATGCAAAACCTGAATATTAAAACTTCCAAGCAAAGGAAGTTCGTCTCTCTCTCTCTCTCTCTCTCTCTCTCTCTCTCTCTCTCTCTCTCTCTCTCTCTCTCTCGCTGTGTACCTGACTTTCCTGTGGCAGGATGCACTCCCCTACACCCACATGGCACATGGACTAATGGACTTTAATTAGCTTGGGTGCTGAATCACACTGGGCTGCAATATGGAACAGAAAGTCTGTACACTGGCTTTGTTTCTGGCTCTGATGGAACTCCAGTTGCTCCTCTTTCCAGATTGGCTTCAGTGGTAGGGACTTGGGAACCCTAGAAATGTAACTACACACAAATACAGCCTTCTTCCGCATCCTATCCTCCCATGGGGGCTTCTGAAAATTCTTATTTCTGTGGCATCCCAAGAACCTCCACCTTGCTCCCACGAGCAACAGGGGAGTTTCTCTCATAACAGTACCGTTATAGTTATTTTAATAATATTTCATTTAATTAATCAAAGTTAGCTGTCCACATCATAAAAGTGTTTGCAAATGTACATCTGTTAATGATTATCTGAAATGATATTTTACAGATTTCATTCTTAAAAATGGCGTTTTACCTGTAGAAGTACTACTGCCAAATACTGATATCAGTCCACTAGCATATGATTTTAATTGAATATATTATTTCTTAGAAGGCAATTAGCATTATATTGGATTCTTTCCTTGATATTTGTCTGTTTTTGTGTCCCTTCTTTGCAAAGTCATCATTTCCAATTGAAATGATGTGGCGGCATCTCAGTTGAGAAATTAAATGGATTTTGAAATAAGGGAATTGCCTTTGTTATTTTTATTAAGATGTAGAAAATGCTGATGGAGCTGCAGTTTGATTTTGGAAAATATACCTGCTCCAAATATGTGTGGAATGGAGATCTTGTTTTAACATTTGACAACACAAGAAATAAATAGACTTGACATTACCAATAACTCATGAAATAACTTAAGTTGATGAAATTATTTATAGTATACAATCCACATATAAGCATGGTTTTGTCTTGTAATTGTAGGCTGAAATCATTAAGAAAGATTTTCAAATCTACAGCAAAAGCTAATTTCCAAAACTATACAGTGGTCATTAATATTTGCCAAAGGGGAATTCTTTTCATTCAGAAAAAAATCAGTCTCATTCTTAAGCTGGAAAATTATAATGTAACATTATAATACTAACCTATCATACTGACCTGTGATGGGACAAGTAGAATATTCAGCTTCTATTTCTGACAAAAAAAAAAAATCACAGAACTATGCATCAAATTGAAATAAATTCACATTGCACTGCTGCTGGTTTAATAACATAATAGATTTAAATATTTGGTGGGAAGTACTTGCCAATGAATAACAACATATACTGTAGCACTTAAATATCTTATATATTCCAAACTTGGTAAATTTATCAAAATTTGCCTTTTTTTTTTTTTTTTTTGCTCCACGCATACTTCCCTCAGGATCAGTTGTAATACATTTTAGCAAAATTCTACTTCAGATTTTACTGAATTAGTGTTTTCTCAACTTAAAAATATTATATTCTCTTATAGTTGTTCCAGCAGACTGTTCAAAAATAAGAATTCTTCAGTCACTTAAAACTCTGCTTTGCCTCCTCACATAAATAACTGAGCTTTATTATAACACTTGTCAATTAAAAAAAAAAACATTGGAAACCATTCACCTTGTTCTTCAGTTAATTATTGAGACTGTTCTCACTCTTCAAGCAATTGTTCTTATGGAAAGGATAATTGTCTTTATGCTGTAAATGTGTAATAGTCATACTTAGCGTTCTGGAGGTACAAAAACAGGTGGCAAGCTAGATTTGTACTACTGGCTGAAATTGTGGATATTTGTATTAGATGGTAATGATTCTAAATGATGTAGAATTTTCAGCATTGAGTGGGACCTGGATAAATGACTGTTAATTAAAAAAAATATATATATATACACACACATATACATATATATACACACATACACATTATCAGTGTATGTTAATTTTTCCCCTTTTATTCTGGTTTTTTATTTTGTTTGTTTTTGAGTTCTAATAAATGTAAATACAAATAGAAATATTAGTAACGAGCCCTAGCGGTTTGGCTCAGTGAACAGAGCGTCAGCCTGTTGACTGAAGGGTCCTGGTTTCGATTCTGGTCAAGAGCATATGCCCGGGTTGCAGACTTTATCCCCAGGCTGCAGGAGGCAGCCAACCAATGATTCTCTATCATCACTGATGTTTCTATCTCTCTCTCCTACTGCTTTCCTCTCTGAAATAAATAAAAAAAGAAATATAAATAATGAAATCTCTCTTCTTGGAGATAGGATTATGTGCTAGATATATTTATACCAACTATCTAGTGTCAATTATTAAAATTACTGAAATTTTTGAACCAAAGGTTAAATTACATATATTTATTTTAAATACATTTTACTGGAAAAATAATCGTAATTGAAATTCATCTATTCCTAATTAGCATACTCCATTTTGCTGTTATCTATGTTCTTGAAGTTATTTATATTATATCTTTATGGTGGAAATGTGGCAGGATAGTAAGATGCTAGGAAAGATCCTGGAGAAGTGGAAGGGGAAACAGAGACAAAATTAAACAAGGCCAAATAGTTTGGACAGCTTGCAGTCAGTTTGTGAATTGCAAGACCTTACCTCACCCAAACAAGGAAACTTCAAAGCAAATGATCAATATTTCTCCTCCCTGAACAGAGAATTCATAGCTTAAGTCACCCTGGAACTGCTAATTGTAGTTTTGTTAATTGTCTAGACCAGTGGTGGGCAAACCACGGCTCACAAGCCACATGCGGCTCTTTGGCCCCTTGAGTGTGGCTCTTCCACAAAATAACACGGCCTGCGTGAGTCCCTTTTGAAGAAGTGGCATTAGAAGAAGTTTAAGTTTAAAAATTTGGCTCTCAAAATTTTGAGAGCCAAATTTCAATTGTTGTACTGTTGATATTTGGCTCTGTTGACTAATGAGTTTGCTAACCATTGGTCTAGGCTTACATTCATGGAGTAATTGCTAATAATAAGAAGGGGAGGGGGAGAGAGAGGAAAAGAAAGGGGAGTTTATCTTACCTCTGAACAAAGAAGTCAGCAGTCTTGGAGCTTGCCAAGATAAAATCACCAGATGTATGTACAAACATTCTAAGAAAAGCTGCAACAAAGTATAAGGGGAACTTTGAAACCTAGTCTGCTACCCAAGATATCCAGCAAGAAAGTTTTGAAACCTATAGGGAGAAGGGTATAAACCACTTGAACCCCACCCTGAGAAGTGCTCAGACTAGCTGGATGCCTGCTTGTGCTATATGCCAAGTATATTTTTAACAAATTTGCTTGCCTTGCTTTCTTAATAGATTTTCTTGCTTTGCTACAACATTATTTGTCACTCATCTGAAATCTTTCTGAGGAGACTGATAAGGGCCAGGGCAGTGATTGATCACAGAGCACAGGCCTGGTGCGCAACACCTCCCTGTGGGCAACGATTGGTCTCAGAGCACAGGATGGGTGGGAAACACCTGCCTCGGCTCTGCCATTGGTCCCAGAGCCCCAACAGGGTAGGCTGGGGGTCCATGTGGGCAAGAACCAATAATGAGCCCAGGCCGGGTGAGAAGGGCCTCTCTCTGCTCTGTCATTGATCACAGATCCTCAACAGGGTGGGCAGGGCATCTGTGTGGACAGGGATCAATTTGAGCCCAGTCCTGGTGGAGAGGGCTCCCTCTGTAAGGCATCAATCTGGAGGACCCCTAATCCATCGCTCCACAGAGAGAGGCCCAGGCCATTGGCCAGTGACACTGTGGCAGGTGGGCAGGCCTGATAGCTATCTCCCCACAGAGGGAGGCCCAGACCAGCCAAGTGATGGCACCCTATGCCTTTTTCCCACAGAAAACCAGTGGCAGAGTGCAGGTGGTGGTACACAGATGGCAAGCAGTGGCAGCCTCCGGGGTGGGGCCAGCTTCTGTCAGCTGTGGGAAGAAAAGCTCTAATAGGCCTCTTTCCCCAACAGCTCTGACCCAATTGCCCTCCCTCCACGCCACCGACTCCTGACCCTGACAGTAGGGAGAAGGGAGGGTGATTCTAACCATCCGTTCCCAGCCCTTCATTGATGACAGAATATGTCTGAAGACCAACTATTGTCACATGTACTTCTGAAGTCGAAAGAAGCTATTACAAAAAAGGGAAAATAGCAATATTAAAATATTTCCTATAATTAATTCCCTTTTAATGTGCATAAATTTTGTGCACTGGGCCATTGGTTTGTATAGATTAGGTTAATATTAAAATGTACTTATTCTAATGCTAGCATCACTATTAGCATCACAAACATTGTGTACTTTGCTAAAACTGTTCTGGAGGACAATTTGTCAGATAAATTTTAATCTTATTCAGTCTTTACTATCTGCCACCCACCATACCAATAAGCTTCTTTATAGAGGTGGGGCAAGGGGAGAAAAGTTTTACTATCCTCCCCCTAAGGAAATGTGATCTGCATTTGGGGTTTTCACTAAGGGCAGAATTGACTCTCTTGCTCCATTCACTTGGTCCATGCCCCATGAGGAGAAGATGCTGATGGAACTTGTTTATCCTGCGCCTCTGAGTGAGAAACAAACCTGACTGAAAGGAGACCCTTGCAATCCAACTTCAGCCAAGCCCAGAAGAACAGTGCTGATTGAAAGAAGTGTAATTAAAAAGTAAATCCTAGTTGTCATATGTCCCTGTGATTTGAAGTTTGTTTGTTATGCACCATATGAGGCGAAATCAGCTTAATATACATGCACAAGAAAGAACAATTCCCACCAAACGCCCTAAGCACTCTCCATCTCCTATCCTGAAAACACTAGAAATAGTAAATGAAGTAAAATATGGCTCATCTCTGACTACTTGGGTGACGATATGCACATTTAACAAATAATGACATAATTATATAATTGCACATCATCATAAGCATTAGCCAAGAAAATTGGAAAAGCATAGGAAGTGAAGATAAAGAAGTACACAAGGAATTCATTTCAACTACGAAATAACTGAAAGCTTCTCTAGATTAATCCCATTTAAAACATGAAGGAGAGCCGAGACCGGTTTGGCTCAGTGGATAGAGCGTCAGACTGCGGACTGAAGGGTCCCAGGTTCGATTCCAGCAAGGGCATGTATCTTGGCTGCGGGCACATCCCCAGTAGGGGGCGTGCAAGAGGCAGCTGATCGATGTTTCTCTCTCATCGATGTTTCTGACTTTCTATCCCTCTCCCTTCTGCTCTGTAAAAAATCAATAAAATATATTTTTAAAAAAGCATGAAGGAGGAAGAGTTAGATAAAGGATAAGAATAGAAAAGAAAAATAAAATATTCCAAACCCTGGTCAATTAGTTCAGTTAATTAGAGTGTTGTCCCCATATGTTGTCCCCAAAGATTTTGGGTTTGATCCCAGTCAGGGAAGCTATAGGAAACAACCAATTAAAGTATAAATAAGTGGAACAATAAATTTGTTTCTCTCTCTCAAAATCAATAAATAAATGGGGAAAAAAAGAAAGAAAAAAAGGCATCTCGGGCTAAAGAAACAAAAGAGTAGCTTGGGTTCTTTGAGGCACTTGTACCAGCCAGGGAGCCCAGAACACAGTAAACAGGAGATGGGATCTGGGGGACTGACAGGGTCTAGCCCATAGTGAGATGTTTGCTGGGTTTAACACTAAGCATAATGCAACCCATGAACTAAAATTTATTTAGATAAACATATTAGTTTTGTAACTGGAACAAGTACAGCCCTTGATATACACAGATGAACTTGAAATTTTTAACAACTCCAAATGTGAAATGTCCCTATAAAACTTTAACCATAGCTCTTCACAAGGAACTTTATAACACTATCAATGGAAAATATATCAGTAAACTATCTAGAAATAGAAAAGGAAATGATTTACTCATGAAATTTACTTTGAAATAAATAACAATTATGAAATACAAATCAAGAATTATACTTTTTGTCACACTTCCATTTGAGAAATTGTATAATCACTTAACAATGAGATATAAGAGAATGAGAGACAAAAAATTGCTGTTTTGGAAATAATAGAAAAGTCTCACTGAATATCAACAACAAAATTGCTATAATTACACTATCTAAAAATCAGGTAAAATAGAAAAAATTTTGCACAGAATTTTTATTAATAAAATATGCATTTACAAAACATTATCCAAAAATTATTACCTACTAAAGGTCCAGTGCACAGATTCATGTAGCAGTGGAGTCCCTCAGCTTGGCCTGTGGAATCAGAATGAAACCGGTTCTCCGACATCCCCTGAGGGCTCCCAGATTGCAAGATGGTATAGGCCAGGCCAGTACACCATTGGGGTTGGAGAGGGATGCAGGAGGTTGGCCAGCCAGGGAGGGACCATAGGAGGACTTCAGGGCATTACTGGCCCATCTCACTCAGTCCAGATCAGCCGGATCCCAGCAGCAAGCTTACCTACAGGTAGGAGCATCTGCCCCTTGGTGGTCAGTGCATATAATAGCCACTGATCAACCTGTCAACTATTTGACCCCTGGTGGTCAGTGAATATCATAGTGAGCAGTTAAGCAGCATTAGTATATCATTAAACAATTATGGACAGTGGAGGATGCCCTGACTCATGAAGTCCCTTGAAATAGAGGATTTCTGGGGAGACTTTTTCCTTGCTTTCTAGAAGGTGGGACAGGCCAGTCATCTTCTTCTTAGCAATTTCCTCTTAGGGGTTCCTGTAACATGTTGCCTCTGATGGGAAGATGAGGTAGAGAACCAGTTCCTGATTCAAATGAGAGGGCTAAATCAAAAGAAGGCCCTGGAACAAGCTGTCTTGTCTTGTGGAGAAGATGTCACATCTCCTTTCCCTAGTTCCTGATCCTTTGGGTGTGGCATCTGGTCCCAGCAAGCCATGGAACTTTGGATTCCTGCCCATTACTGCATCATGTACCCCCTAACTTGGAATTTGCTCATCCAAATAATTCCCTGGTGGTTCTAGGGCCTCTGCCAAATGTACAATTTAGAACATCAGGGACATAAACATATATTTCATAATGTTTTAATTAAATTCTAACTAAAACAATTTTCTGAAGTTTCCATTTTTTCTTCCTTATGTCATCAAAGTTACTCTTGACCACTAGTATTCCCCACCTGTTTTCATGAGCTTTTTTCTCATGAGAAATACTCTGACATTGATCCTTGATAGTGGTTATTTCCAATTTTTCTGAAAGAGTTTGGCTTCTATTTTATATGTGTCCAGCTTTTCACATGCATGACTGATTTTTTCAATTGCTTTGGAAAGATTAGCTCTTTTTTTTTCCAGTGGTAAATTCACTTTAAATTGAATACTTCATGAAAATGCCACCACCCCCCTTTTTACCTTGATGCCATTCAGGAAGAACAAAGTTTCTGTTGAAGTTCTGCTTTTTACTTTTAACTGCAGGTTTTGTTATTATTGTTATTTTTTTTTGCCAAACTTTATCAGTTTGGAGACTTTTAATATGATTGTTAAGTAAATTTATTTTTTAAATTGAAATTGGTTTTCTTTTTCTTCAAAAGTTTTGATGGAAGTGAATTAGTTTCCTAGAGATTATATAACAAAATATCATAATCTTCATGGCTTAAAACAACATAAACTTATTATCCTAGAGTCTGGACATCAGAATTCTGAAATTAACTTCATGGGGTTAAACTTGAGAGGCCAGCAGGGTTGTGCTTCCTCTTGCTTCCTCTAGAGCAGTGGTTCTCAACCTTTCTAATGCTGCGACCCTTTAATACAGTTCCTCATGCTGTGGTGACCCCCAACCATAAAATTATTTTTGTTTATACTTCATAACTGTAATTTTGCTACTGTTAATGAATTATAATGTAAATATCTGTGTTTTCCAATGGTCTTAGGCTCTATAGTAGTGGTTGTCAACCTGTGGGTAGCGACAGGTTGAGAACCGCTAGCAGGGTCACCTAAGACCATTGGAAAACACAGATATTTACATTACTATTTATAACAGTGGCAGAATTATAGTTATGAAGTAGCAACAAAAATAATTGTTTATTGTCCAGCAGGGTGTTAGCACAGCTCAGATATGTCTCTGGGGACCACTATTGTTCACCTCAGTGGATGGGATAGGGGAAGTCCCTATATTCCCAGCCCCAAACCTTACATCCTCAGCGGGTGGGATGGGGGAAGTCCCTATTTTCCCATCCCCAGACCTTACACCAGTCTCTTCAGAAACAGATTGGTGCAGAGTATCATAGCCACTTCCTGACTCCCTCCCATGGCACCAGAAGCCACAGATGAGCCCCATCGTATTGTAGGACAGAGAACTCTGGATTTTCTGCCTGAAACCATACTAGTGCCCAACAGGTGCCAGACCTTAATGTTTTTTGGGAAGAAGAGATAAGAACAGTAGAAGAGAACCTTTCAATTCTCTTAACATAGTGATATAGACAGAGATAACATCACATCACTCCAGGATACATAGACTAGGCCCCCAGAGGCCAGTGATGATGCTCTGAGACTCTGGCTACATCCCTACACTGGGAATCTATGTCTTGTGTCATGTGTAAGCCATTCAAAGGCAGTGGTTGGGGTGCTCCAACTGTGAAGCACTGGTTGGGAGGACTTGCAGGTTTCCAACTCTTGCCAATATTTCATCTCTTAAATAATACTTTTGTTCTATGGTCCTTTTTAGATAGCCAGCTTTGGTAAATAAAATTATAGGGTGTTTAGTTAAATTTGCATTTTAGAAACAATGAATACTATTTTAGTGTAAACATGAACCATGCAATAGTACTTATATATCCATAATTTAAAATTATTTGTTGTTTATCTGCAATTCAGATTTAAACTGGGCATCCTGTATTTATCAGGAACCCTTTGTCCTGGAAACATCATTTTGTCCACAGAAAACTCACTGTTCTCATGCCGCTCCTTGTTTTGTATTCGGCCAGCCTTGATTGTGTATTAGCAAGGAAGTTATGGAGTGGCCAACAACAAGTGTCAACCAGTTCTATGCTGCAACCAGAACCCACTAACTGCTTAGAGCTGATTTTAAGTATCTTTTCCCAACTTTGTGTTCCGCAATGTCTCACTGACAGCTTGAATCAGGCCATGGTTGGCATTTACACCAAAGAAAGAGACAAACACTAGGGATGAAAGTTATTTCTATCCTTCAACACCCCAATGCCCTGGGAAATTGGTTTTCTAATTTGCTCATGACTGATTATAATTAATCTTTAGCCACAAACTCCATCATTCTTATAATGTGAAAAAAATCACAAGTCAGTTTTGGAGTAAGGGTGAATGAGAAATACCATTGCCACCAGAGGTCACTCTTAACCTCTTGAATTCAAAAGTACTAGAGCTAAAATAAATAAATAAATAAATAAATAAATAAATAAATAAATAAATAAAGATAGATAAATAAATAAATAAAATCTTAGTGCACAGAATTAGGAGACATTTTCTGTACCATAAATTAAGATAACCTAAACTTTATATTTTAACCAATGACTATGAAGTTTCTATAGAATATAAAATATTTCAAGAACCAGTGTTGCAGATATTAGTATCACTTTTTCATTGATTTTCAGGTACAGAAATTTATATTATGTATTTCACTCACCTCCCTTCAGTTTTATAAAAAAATAAAGAATATTAAGATATGGAGGAAAATATACTTCATTAAAGTTTAGCTTTAATACATAATCTTGGGCCATTCACGAGGCTAGGTCTTGAAGAAGAAGGAATAAGGCGCAGACCAGGATCTCAAGAGGTCCATTATTGAAGAAGTAGGCATGTCTGGGCATTTGAGGTAGCAGGTGTAATTGATAGGCCTTCACTAAAGCATGGACCTTATCCTCCATGTTCAATAAATGTCATTTGATGGGATGTTGATAATGTTCAGGAAAAGAAGTAAAGCTGGTTAACATTCATGTCTTACTTTCTTCCACCATTAGGGTTGCTTGATTTAGCAAATAAAAATATTAAACACCCTTGCAATATTTGGGAGGTATCTATAAAATCATTCATTATTTATTCTAAATTCAAAGTTGACTGGTTTCTCCCATTTTATCTCACAACTCTTTCCACTATGTGAGCTCCCATTGACCTTTTAGATCAGAACTCATATGCTCTAAAAAAAAAAAGCATCCACTGCAGAAAGCTTTTCCTCTGTTAGCTGTCCACCTCCTGCAGAGGTTGTGTTTCTATTGTGTTTCTCTGTGCTGGCTTTACTTGCATACATATCCCTTACAACCATGTATACTCCAAAGAAGTTAACCTGGCATATTAAAACAATACAGTAGGCACTTACCTAGGAGGTTGTTGCAGATGAAGGGATTTTGGGGCATCTGACACAGGTTAGCAGAAGGTAAGGGTTCTTTCCATGTCAGCACAATCCTACATCTCTGTCTGCAAGATTTAGTAGAAGTGAAAGTGAGATTATAAAATGGCAGTAGAGTAAGTGGAAGCTACAATGACATACTTCCAAGACCAAACTGGAAATACAACTAAAATACAGAAGAATCACCCTGAAAAATCAATAGAGAACTAAATAGAAAGAACCTTGGTAACCAAGGATGGAAAGTAGAGACTGTATAGGGGTAGGAAGGAAGTGCAGAGGTGCGAGAGAGCTAGCCGGTATCCCACAAAAAGCAGCTAAGGTTTCAGAGAAATAGCTTAGATGTGGGGAGATCCCACTGATAATTTGGAAGTCTAAATTTCAAGCTGGGCTCCCCACCCAGAGCACCAGAACTGAGAAAGGACATAACTTCTGGCTGTAAAAATTATCAGGGGTGCTATCTGCCAGGGAGAGACAGCTAGAAATGCAAGTATTCTCCTAAAGGACCAATAACACTCACCTTGAGCTCTGACAGAGGAAGGGCAGAATGGATTGAAATTGTGTGAGAAGAGTTGAGGGTGGGAGGCTCTAGGGTTGGAGATCCAAGAGCCGCAGCCACCCTGGTCTGATGTGCTGAGTCATTCCCTTGTAATGCAGAAGATATCTATATTCTGAGGCCATTTGCTTTCCTGGCAGTTTTTGCTTGGGGAGAGGTCAGTTGCCCTACCCTGTTGGAAGACCTGAGGCTAATCAAGGCTGATAACAGTCAGACTGCAGGCAGAGGAAGATCTCTGGATAATTTGAGTCTTTGCCTGATCTAATCCAGGGGATGGAGCTGTGAATTGCTGATTGCTCTAAATGGTACCCAAGCCCAGTAACAAACAGTATCTAACATTGCCCTGCACTAGAAATTGAAAGTCATAGAAGATCTACATAATACACAGACACAGACACACACAGGCAGAAAAATGGGGAGACAAAAAAAAAAAAATAAGCCACAAATGAAAGAACAAGAGAATTAACCAGAAGAGCTAAGTGAAATGGAGATATAAAATTTATCAGACAGAGTTTAAAATAATGATGGCAAAGATGCTCAACTGCAGGAGAAAAAATAAGTAACTATGAAAAATGACATAGCACTAATAAAAAACACAGTGGAAGAAATACACTGCAGATTAGGAGAAGACAAGGATCAGATAAGTGAATTAAAAGAAAAGATAGAAAAAAATCACTCAATCAGAGAATCACAGAGAAAAAACATTTAAAAACCAGGAGGAAAGCTTAAGGGGGTTGTGGGACAACATGAAATATAATAATATTCACATGATGGGTGTGCCAGAAAGGAAAGAGAATAAAAAATAGAGAATGTGTTTGAAGAAACAATGGCAGAAAACTTCTCTATCTCAGTGAAGGAAAAAGTCACACAAGTTCAGGAGGCACAGAGAGACTCAATCTAGAAAAACCCAAACAGGCTCACATCCAGGCACATCATAATTAACACATTGTGGACAGATCACAAGCATTCTCTCTTCAAATTACACAGTGTTTTACAAAGTATCATACTTTAAAAATATTAGCTTGTAAGAACATGTAATAAATAACTTCAAAATGCAATGGGTATTTACTTTTAAAGCGTGCCTTTAACATTTTTGTACTCATTCAATAGAAACTTATCTGGCCACTGGGTAAAGCTAGCAATAAAACTACTGCCCCAAAATGTGTTAAAATGCCAATAATTAAAGGCAAAGAGAGAATCTTAAAGGCAGCAAGAGAAAAGCAATTTGTTACCTACAAAGGAACTCTGAAAAGGCTATCAGCTGATTTTTCATCAGAAACCCTATAGACCAGAATGGAATGGCATGAACTATTATTCAAGGTAATGAAAAGCAAGGGTTTGAAACCAAGATGACTATATCCAGGAAGGCTGTCATTCAAAATAGAGGTGAAATAAAGACCTTCCTAGGCAAAAGAAAGGGCTAAAGGAGTTTATCACTACAAAGCTAGCACTATAAGAAATACTGAAGGGACTGCTGTAATGAGGAGAAAAAATATATCAAGAGAAACATAGGCATAAAGAATTAAAATGGCAATAAATAAATATCTATCAATAATAAACTTAAATATAAATGGATTAAATGCTCCAATCAGAAGACATAAAGTAGCTGAATGGATAAAAAAAACCATGAACCAATTATATGCTGTCTATAAGAGACCTACCTCAAAACAAAAGACTCACACAGGGTTAGAGTAAAGGGATAGGGCAAAAAACAACAACAACAAACTTTCCATGCAAATGGAAATGAATACAACACAAAGTGGGTGGAAATACTCATGTCTGACAAAATAGACTTCAAAATGAAGGCTATCACAAGAGACAATAAAGGTCACTACATAATACTAAAGGGATTGATCCAATAAGAGGATAAAAATCTATATGTTCTAGAGGACTTGAAAAGAGAGATAGACAGCAATAAAGTTATAGTAGAAGATTTTAACACCCTGATAATGTTACTGGATAGCTATTCCAAACACAAAAAAATTTAACAAGAAAACAGTAACTCTAAATGACACACTGGGTCTCATGGATTTAATTGATATTTATAGGACATTCCACCCTGAAGCTGCAGAATATGTATTCTTTTCAAGTAACATGGGTCATTCTTAAAAATAGATCACATATTAGAAAAAAAAAGTCTCTGTGAGTTCAAAAAGATTGAAATCATATCAAGCATTTTCTCAGACCCAAGGTAATAAAATTAGAAATGAACTACAATAAAACACTGAAAAACTTTCAAACACATGGAGGCTAAACAATTTTATCAAATAACAAATGGGTTACCACTGAGATCAAGAAAGAAATAAAACACTTCCTGGAAACAAATTAAAATGAACACACAAAAATCCCAAATCTCTGGAACACAAAAAAAGCAGTCCTGAGAGGGAAGGTTATAGCACTACAGGCTTATCTCAAAAAATAAGGAAATTTAACAATTAACTACTTAACCACACAACTTAAAGAACTACAAAGAAAACAACAAGAAAAGCCCAGAGTGAGTAGAACGAAGGGAATAATAAAGATTAGCACAGAAAAAAAAATGATATAGAGGCTAAGAAAGAATACAAAAAGATTCAATGAAACCAAGAGCTGGTTTTTGAAAAGATAAACAAGATTGATGAATTGTTAGCCAGACTCAAATAAATAAATAAAATAAAGAAGCAGTGAAGCAACAGCTGACACCACAGAAATAGAAAGGATTGTAAAAAAATACTATTAACAACTATATGCTAAAAAGCTGGACAATATTGAGGAGTGAAAAAAAATCTAAAAATAAACAATCTTCCAAAAACTGACTTAGGAATAATCAGAAAACATTAATAGGGCAATATCAACTGATAAAATAGAAGCAGCAATATAAAAACTCCCATCAAACAAAAGCCCTGTTCTAGATGGCTTCACAGGGGAGTTTTTCCAAACATTTAAAGAACTAACACCTATCCTCCTCAAACTATTCCAAAAAATCCAAGAGGAAGGAGCACTTTCAAGTACTTTTTATAAGGTCAGCATTATCCTAATTTCAAAATCAGATAAAAGACTCTATACAGAAAAAGAACTACAGGCCAATATTCCTAATGAACATAGATGCTAAAGTCCTTAAAAAACATTACAAACATTACTCAGCAATATTTTAAAAAGATCATACCCCATGACCAAGAGGGATTTATTCTAGGGATCCAAGGCTGGTAAAACATTCTCAAATCAATAGGTGTAATACATCACATAAACAAACTGAAAGACAAAATCACATGATCATATCAATAGACACAGAAAAAGCATTCAATTTTTGATAAAAACTCTAAGCAAAGTGGAAGAGAGGGATCATATTTCAACATGATAAAGGTCATATATGACAAACCTATAACCAACATCATAGTCAATGGGCAAAAACTAAAACCATTTCCCCTAAGAACAGGAACAATACAGGGCTGTCACTTTCACCACTCTTCTTCAGCGTAGTACTGGAAGTCCTAGCCACAGCAATCAGACAAGAAGAATAAATCCAAGGCATCTAGATTTGAAAGGAGGAAGTAAAACTCTCATTATTCATAGATGACATATTGTACCTAGAAAACCCTAAAGACTCCACCCCAAAAGTACTAGAGTTAATAAATGAATTCAGAAATGTACCAGAATACAAAATTAACACCCAGAAATCAATGGCATTTTTATACACCAATAATGAATTATCACAAAGAGAAACTAAAAAAAAATTCATTTATCATTGCAACAAAAAAATTAAGATACTTTAGGAAGAAACTTAACTAAGGAGACAAAAGCGTTGTACTCAGAAAACTACAGGACATTGAATAAAGAAATAGAATATATAAACAAATAGAGGAACATACTTATTTTCTTTTCATTAGCCAGAAAAGGGAGATTTAGAAAGCTTAGAAACTTGACCGGACTAAAAAAAAAGTAAGAAATGACTTTAGGTTTTCTCACTGCATAGAATATAGTCAAATACTGCTACAGTTAAATATTTTACTCTTTGTTCTCTCTGTGTGATCTATAATAATAATCTGCTTCATGTTGATATTTACTGCTGCTTCACTGGACAGAAAAAAAATTTAGCTAAATCAGAAAGCAGGTCTAATTAAGCAAATTTATTCTATCCTAACATATAAAAACCCTGGGTCATAAAGACCAGTCACGACCAGAGACTGACAAACTGGAAGTCAGTGCCAGCCCTGCCCCTAAACAAGTGGTAAGGGGCAATCAGGCAGGCAGAGTGGTTAGGGGTGATCAGGTTGGCAGACCAGTGATTAGGGAAGATCAGGTAGGCAGACGGCCCCTTGTAGGACTGGCCCTGCCCCCAGCAAAGAAAAAGGGAAGCCAAGGCCAGCCAAGCCATTACACTTCAGCCTGTTTCCTGCAGAGGGAGGCCACCAATGGCAGGAGAGGGAGGACAACACTGTACAGATGGCAAGCAGTGGCAGCAGAGGGAGTGGGGCCAGCTGCCTGCAGCCTAAGGAAGGAAAGCCCCAATAGGCCCTGATATCAGGCCAGGCCTATGAACCCTACCTGAGGGGTCCAAGATTGTGAGAGGGTCCAGCCTGAGGGACCATCTTCCCCCTCCCCAAATGCATGAATTTTCATGCACTGGGCCTCTAGTGTGTGTGTATATATATATATATATATATATATATAAAGCTCTTGCTGGTGCCAATCACACATGTGTGTTTTGATCTGTCAGTGTCAATTGTGAAATTTTTGACACTTCTATTATAGAGAAAGGGCAAATAGCAATACTAAAATTTTCTTCTAATTAATTTACTTTCAATGTGCACAAATTCGTGCACTAGGCTACTAGTCTATAATAATGATATAAAGAAGAAATGGAGACTCGAGACAGCAATGACTTTCCTGAGGTGGCACAATTCACACTAGAGCCAGGGTTTAAGGGCAGCTTTGCTCAGCTCAGCCCTGTTCTTTTAAGGACTAACACCAAAGCACCCATCTCCTTTGGCACATTAAAGAGTGGCTTGTTCCTCATGGGATGAATGTTGTGGGTATTAGGCTTCAAAAGTGGTATACTGTGGTGTTCATTCTTTTGTGAACACTACCATGTACATGTACAAATTCAAAAACAATTGGTATACTTTAAAAAAAGAGAGAGTGGTGTCCTTAAAGTTTGAAGTGAAAGAAACAGTATGCATTTATCAGCTAGCCAGTGAGAAAGGAACATTGGGAGAATTAGTCACTGGTGGAGAAGTTAGCACATTTTTACATCAGAAGTGGAACATAAAAAGTCTAATTCTGGTAGTAGCATTAGGAAACAAATTTTGAATTAAAGTATTTTAATTAAAGAAAAACAGTTAACATTTTAAAATCACTTATAAAGTTATTGCCCCACACTTTTGTTAAGGACCTTGTAGGAAGACATATAATAAATTCTCATAAGAAAATATATGCCATCATTTTTTGTAAGATAGGGAAAGAGAACAAAGAGCCTTTTTCAGTTTTTGTTTTTTTTTAGACTTTACTTAACTCAATGGTTAATAAGGACAAAAATAGAGCTCATAATTTTTCCATTTTTACTAAGTGCTTTTTGTTGTTAGTTGAGCTTAAAAAATAAGGATTTGATCCCTGGTAGGTCAATGTAACATCCTATATATCTTTATATTTTGAATACTAATAGGTTGTATGGAAATCTGTCGGGGGGGGGGGGTTGAGTTGGATCTACTGATGGAAGGTATGAAATGATTTGTTCAAACAATATGTGTCTCTGATTGTGGTGTTGAAGCAAAAAACAATGTAAAATATTTTGGATCAGAAACAAATTTAGCATTTCTATAGCTCTTAGTTTATCACAAACTTACTTGATTCTTACCCAGGTCCACTTTGCTGCTGCCTATTCTTATCTATCTTCCCTTTGATGATTTTTCCTGAAACATCTTGAAAATACAAAGTTTTGATTGCAGTGTGGCTGTTTCTCCATGAGAGGGAGAACAGATGCCCACCTGGCCCCAGCTTTTTATTCCTACTTCTGTGTCTTCTCTTCTGTATTTCATTTTTCTTCATCCTCAGCTCCTCCACTCAGAAACTGAACCCAGTCTCTCTCCATGCTGGACGTGGGAGAGAGAGAGGAAAAAACACCCTCCATATCTGGCGTCCAGAACAGCAACTGAGTACGGAGGATTACACCAGAGGATCACTCCAGAATAATGTATGCACACGAAACATGAGTAATTGGAGTGGATTGTTGTGAGTTTAAATTAGCTAGGTGTAAAATATGGGAAATTCTAAAACTATGCTCAAAGTTCAAAGATGCTTTGTTAAGTGTAGTCCGATTCTTTACTTCTTAAGTCTTGTTGAAGAAATGTGTAAAAACTTCAGAAAACAGTTGCGTGACCGATATTCAGCAGAAGGTCCAGAGAAAATTCCTAATTTATTTTGTAATCTAGCACAGGAGATTTTAAAAATGTCTAAGCGGGATGTAACCATGGCCTTGAAAAAGCCTTAAGTAGAGGGGTGTGAATCTCTAAGAATAGCATTTGCACCTCCTCCACCTCCAGGTGTCCCTTCTGCAACCACAACCGCAATCGCAGTCTGTGAGTGAGATAAGAGAAGTTTTGCTCACAGCTGCCCATCCTCTAGGGCTGAAAGCAGGCGCTCACCCGAAAGTGACTTACTTTGTTGGAGGCTCAATCTATTTGTAACCAAGTAGAAAAGATTAAAGGAATTTCTCAGCAACTGCAAAATAATTCTTTATCTTAAAAATATTTTCTTTCTTTAAAAAAAATTGTAAAAGTAAATAAAATAAAAACAGTAGAGGCCAGACCATCTCTGAATTCTCTTCCAAAGCAAGAAGGATGTGGGGGGAGGGAGCCACGTGGTGATCCAATATGGACGCTACTCCCCAGAGGGCGTCCAGGTCTCATCTTCGCCATGTTTTTCCCAGCTAATGACTTAAAACTTTTACAAAATCTATAAATGCACCAGGGATTTCTGTGCACATGTAAAGGGAAAGGCCAGTTTTAAAAACTAAGACATGCGCAGTGTCCATATTGAGACATTTTAGACAGAGTTTTTTAAAGCTGAGCTTAACCTTTTACTATGTACAGAATAAAAACTTGAGACTTTTAACCTAAGAAAGATGGCGGATATGAACCTGATAAAAGAAATTCAAGCTAGGTCAGGAGAATACTGTCATTTCCATAATAAATTGTGGTTTTTAGAATGTTAATGAACGGTGTTAAAAAGTTAACTTTTAGGCCTTCAAAAAAATAAGTGAATTGTGTTACAAAAGAATTTATCCAAAGTAAATGTCTTAAAATAATTGGAATTGGATTTGAAACTCAAAATTGTTGAAATATTGATAAATAAGTATTAATTATAAAGATCTAAATAGCTCAGGTAGCTGGCTATGCCCTTTGTTAATGGAGGAAGAAGGGTAGTTGCCCTTCCCCCAGCACAAATGTAGACCCGTTTTCTGCCAGCAGCCTCTTTAAAGAATGTGGTAATTTACATTCGAATAAACCAAAATTGGTTTTCCAGAGCGACTGGCAAATAAAAATCAAAAGTTAAAATTTTCTTCCTCATGAGAAAAACCTAGAGGAAAGAATTGAAGCTATTAATTGATAGTGTCTTGTATTTTTCTTAGAAATTAATCTAGGAACTGCTAAATATTTAACTTTCCAGCTTTAAAAATTCAAGGTGCAAATTAAATTGGGAGAAATTATATAAATGTGGTAATTAAATGCCTAAAGTATAACTTGTTTGTTGAGAAAATAAAATGTTATGTTTTCTCTGATAATTAGAAACTCAAAATATTTTACTTATTGGTCTAAATTTGAAAAAGAGAATTAATTCTAGGATCTATTTTAAATTTAACTGGTATTCTTTAAAATAATTTAAATATATCACCTTTAAATCCTATATATAGAGATATGTATATTTGATCTTTCCAAGGATATTTCAAGACTGTGAGCCTAACATTTGGACATTTCAAGGGCCCAGAAATGTTTTCAAAAGTCTGTTTTCTCTTAATAAGAAATATTTTTTAAATTATACTTGAAGTTACATGGAAAGTATTATCAAATAAAATTAATCCATCTTAAATAGAGCCAAATTTTGAACAGCAGAATTTTAAATAAGAACCAATAAGTAAGATACCTAAACTTTACTCAATAAGTATCTTTGTTTTTTAATTAAAGATACTTACTTAAGTTACTTTACAAATTAGCTTTTTAAAATATAATCAAGGTCTCAAAAATTGTTACATTGAGAAGCCAATGTTTTTATAAGTAATTGAATTTAAGTAAAATCTAAGAAACACTAGAAGCCACCATTTACTGCTTGAACTTGTACCTGCCTGTAATCTTAATTAAGCTAGAGGTGGGGAAACATTTGTGGCTTGTAAATTAAACATTTAGTAAATTTTGCTTTGCTTTTAAATGGAGACATCTACTTTAATTACTTAAATAAATTAGCTTGTTAAATTATAGTCAAGGTTTTCAGCTAAATGAAAAGCCAATATTTTTATAAACAATTCTAAGAAAGGCAAAAAACACACCTTCTATCACTACTTGCTCATGGGAAAGTTGCAAAAATGTATCTAAAATTTTGTCTGTATAAAAAGAAATTAATAGCCAATTTCCATGGCCTAGAGCAAAAAATATCCTTTCATGATATTAATCTACATTGTCATTATAATTTTTGATATTTTAGAACAGCATATTGTGCATTTATCCCAAAAACAAATTTACAAACTAATTCTTTGAATGTTTGGCAGCAATTTTAAAAGGACATGAAAGGATTTAATCCCTTCCACTGTGTGGAAAGCCTCTTGGGTAGGCACTTGAACATTCTATATTGGCCCTTTCACCAAGAAGGGACCCTCTTCTCACAATCTAATTGCCCACAGCTGTTGCCTGAGTTTTCTGTTCATTCTGTGGTTGAAACCTCGTGGTGGCTGGTACCATGGATCTGTCTCTTGCCCAATAGTGTGAACTGGGCCCTCCCTGGAAAAAAAACACACAACAAAACCTGGGTTTCCCAAAATATGTGATCAGGTTCCAGGGCCCCACCATCAGGCAAGGGGATCTCAAGGCAGGCACTGGGCATGGAGGCCATGGAAGCATAGACTACCAAGGAGACAGAAATAAACCACACATTACCCTGCTTGTCCCTGGAGGATGGCTGGTTAGTCAAAGATGGGTAAGATTCCTCACGGGAGGAACAACCTAAGACAGGCACAGTCACAGAGTGGCCATCAGGAGAGAAAATGGGGTCCAACAGAGGTGGGGCATAGAACCTCACCCCCTCCAGCATTGCAGGGGCTTGAACACTCACCCCTTCTAAGGGAGGTCTCCTGCCCCATGGCTGCTTCACTTCTCATGCCCAGCCCATATTGGAACCCAGGTAACAGACAAAGACTTGGCCCAGCCCAGATAGGGACCGAGGCAAAAAACAGAAACTTGGCTAACAGCAGCTACTTTATATCTAATACCAGGAGTACTCACAAGACTGCTTTATAAAATTACCAAAAAGCTCCATTAATTCAAGAGATAGTAGGGTAATATCATGTAAGGAAAAATATCCTGTAAGTAATTTACATCTGGAAGATTTTACTTTAGAAATTTAATTTTCATTTGTAAATCTAACAGCAATATATCCTTGAAAAAACACACCTGATGTCTAAATAAGCCAGAAAAAAATCGTTTAGGCAAAATGATTTGTTTAGGATCCCTGAAGTATTAAGCAAAATTTTTATTGATAGTTCATCATATTATAAAATTGCCGAATATGCTATGAATCCAAAGTAATCAGCAGCTATGCATTGCTGCAGGTTGGCCTGGACCAAGGGCAAGAAAGGTTGGTGTGCACTTCCAGACCATGTGTGAGCATCCTTCTGCATATATGTCAATGTTTAATATTTTGTGTACTTCCAGGATCCCTGACTTGGGGTGCTTGCCTTATTTCTAACACATTAAAAGAGATGTTTTACCTCAGGCATTAACCATTTTTACAGATAGATTCAGTTCTGGAAAGGCTAGATCTACTACAGCAGGGGAACAAAGGTCCCTCAGATCCCTTATATTTCAATAAAAATACAAGCTCTTATTTCTTATGCCTTAACAGATTTTATTACAGAGACCATCAACTTATAATAATAGTACTTATGTAGTAAGTATGGCCAAAATTATTCGCCTATAGCTACTATAAGGCACACTAATTCAGAGGAACTTTTTAAATTATGTTTTAGCCTTTTTAAATGTTATTTGAGAATAATAATTTCCATCTTTTATTGAAAGCGATGTCCTCAATATGTTATCCACTTCCCTATGCCAACTTTAGGGGCAAATTCCTCAAGGACTTATCAAATCTGGCAATATGGATGTAGCCAATCATACTCTTAAAATCAATTATTAAAAAAAGGGGGAGATGGATGTTATGTGTCACCTCAAAACAAGCTCAGTCATGCTATTTTAAAATGTTTTGAATTGTGATGCAGAGGCCGTACAGCAGCCAAACGGTGTCAGACCTCCTGTACAACAGCCTCCACCGAGTTCGCTAGGTGGAAGGAAGCACAAACCACATAGGAGTTTTATCAGATTCAGTAATAATGTGGGGAAGAGGTTGTGTTTTATATCTTCCAGAAGAAGCAGTGCAGCCAATTTAGGTGCCAGAGTGTGAAATGTGGCACCACACTGGACCCAGACAAGCTCCTTGTCCCTTCACTCAAAAAGACTGTTGCCTCCATGACAGCAAAGTGGAGGAAGAAGAAAACTGAAAAATACGAAGGGACTGAGGTGCCAATATTGGGTCAGCTGAAGAAATTAAAGACTAAAGCGCAGCCGATTTTAGAAAAGCAAGAAGTTGAAGCTACTTCTTCAACCATGTTCCTGCTCATGCTAGCAACTGATACCTGCCAGTCTTCTGCAAAGTCCTGCACAGCCAAGTCCAAGGACTCTGAGTAAATATAGGACAGCAGTAAAAGAAACTTTTTCATTTAGTAGCTGAAAAATGTTAACATGTCTAGTTTTGAATTTCTCTTGTATTGTATTGCATTAGCAATGTTTTGTTATTATTTAATAGCCAGAGTTTTGCCCTTGATGTTCAAGTTTTAAAATCATAACATGTATGCAGTTTAGTTTTTGCATTGGTATTGTTTGCAAATTGTTTTAATTTAGAACTTTATTCTTGGTGTTTAAATTTTACTTTTATTATAGTAGCTTTAAAACAAAAAAGGGTGAGATGCGGGGAGGTGGCCTCAGGCAAGACACCTTGAGCGTTCTCTAAATCTTTGAGCTGGCTGAATTCAAGGTGCCTGGAAAAACCAGGTCTTGGAAAAACATATTCACTAATGAGGCTGGATATTTTATCAGCTTGGCTTAACTTTGCCTCAGGTGTCACAGATAGGACCTTGATGTGCAAATGCAGGCTTGCCGCAAGAATGGGTGAATGAATAGGGCCTGAGCTCACCAAAACTCCTTTGATCCTAATGTTGGAGAAACCCCTTTGTATTGTGGAATATTAATACATGCAGCTTCATGGGCTCAGTACGCATGGCTGTTTCTCCATGAGAGGGAGAACAGATGCCCACCTGGCCTCAGCTTTTTATTCCTAAAAAATAAAAAAAATTTTGATTGCTACTGGCCTCTATTTCTATCCTTTAGATGAGAAATATTATCAGAGCCTATTGATATAACCTTCCAAATATACCCACTAGAATTTCCTATTCTCTAATTATACCTCTGTTCTCAATGTCTTCAACAATTCTTATTTATCTCTAGTTTATTTAGTCCTAGTTTATTTTCCAAATTTATTCTTGCCAGATTTGTCTATTGAACTCAAGAATCTTGTTTCTTTTCCCAATTCTAGTCCTTGCTTTGGCTCTTATCCTATTGTTTTATTTACCCAAAACTTTTTAGAATATATTTCACTATCAACCATTTCTTCTTTAATGACTTACAATTTGATTTCCATTTATTTCTTTGTTAAGTGAAGGATAGTGTAATATAGAAAGTGGACCTGTGCTTTGATTGCAATTCCACCCTTTTTAGATCAAAGTTACTTCATATATGGAATGGCAATAGTAAAAATGCACTGCCAAGTTTGGTTGTGAGAGTGAAATCAGATGTAGCATATAAAAGATCTTTTACAACATACCTGGTAGAAACAAGGTTCAGAATAAGGTAGGAAGACCAGTAGTTAAGGGTGATCAAGTAGGCAGACCAGCAGTTAGGAGTTAGTTAGGGGAGATCAGATAGGCAGACTGCCCCTTGCAGGACTGGCCCTGCTTCCCCCAACCCCCGGCAAAGAAAAAGGGAGGCCCAGGCCATCCAAGCCATTGCACCTCAGCCTGTTGCTTGCAGAGGGAGGCCATCAATGGCAGGGGAGAGGGGACAGTACTGCACAGATGGCAAGCAGTGGTAGTGGTGGGGCTGGGGCCAGCTGCCTGTAGCCCAAGGAAGGAAAACCCCAATAGGCCCTGATCAGGTAGGCTTCTCCTCTTACTAGTCTAACATCCTTCTGTTTTGGATGTTCTTCCTCTCTCTTCAGTGTTTTTATTATAATTTTCTTCTCTTATTTTCTCTAAAAATTATACTCACAAAATTTGAAGACTCATTCTCTGCATATTTGTCCCAAATATATATTTTTTGATTTAGCAAACCTTGAATTTGAAAATAGCCCTATTGATTTCCTGATTAGACTTCTTTATTGTGTCCAGAGACCCAAATCTCAGAGTGATTAAGTTACTTTTCTAGAAACACGGAGTTTAACAGAATCTCTATATCTTGAATTTTGGATAACTGATCTGTCATTTCTTTCCCCAACATTTCAATGTCTCATTTTGAATTACCTGGTCATCGCACAAGAATATTATATTTTCTATAATAACTAAAGTGTTTTAAATTTGCCATCTCATTATCTCTAATGTTCCCTAGAGGTTACCAATGCTCAGTAAATTAAAAAACTTCCTTGGCTTATATAACCAGTAACAGAGCAAGAATGAGACTCAAGTATTGCCTTTTGTTTCCTAAAAGCTCTGCTTCTTCATTTGTAAGAAATCATGCTTGCCATGACTTTTGCATGGTTTATTCATTGTTTTCTATGCTGAGAAGGTGATTTCTAAATACCACTCTATACAGTTATAAATTTAAGACTATACCAAACTCACATGTAAATATATCATTAAAATGTTTTAAGAGGCATAGGATTATAATCCATTTTTATCACACACACACACACACACACACACACACACACACACACACAACACACGCTCACTAAGTCCAAGAAATCAAGATAATATATTTTTTCCTTTGCAGGCAATGAAAACAGTGAGTTGCTATGTAAATTTTTTCAGGGATAATTTAAATATTCAATCTCAGACACTCTTATGTAGCTCTCAAACATATCTTAATGTGAAGTACTGATGACAAAGAAATCTCTACAGAGACTGTTAGAGGCTAGTACCAATAAAACATAGTTAACCATGATAAATACATTGGGATGTTTTATGACTAGAAGGTGAATGTATGAATTATAAGTAGTAGAACCTGGTTACATTGTGATAGACTAACCAGCATCAATAAAAATTGTTTTTGTTGTTACTCTATGCAACGAGAATATGACATTCATTAGCACCATGTTTTCCAAATACATCTGCTATTATTTTCAGGATAGATGCTTAGAGTCATTTTCTTTGAAAACATACTTAGTGTCCATGAACCAAAGTTACGTGTACTACATTTCCATCATTTAAACTTCAATAAACATGGTAAAATATATAACTTTAGATTATTTTCTCAGGTATATTACATAGATCTGCATATATGTATAATGTATGAATATTATTAGAATTGTAGTAACATTAATGTAATTTACTTATACATTGATAATATAATTTATATATAATGTATTCATTATCAATAGATTAATTTATATTAATTACTAAATTATACATTTACTATAACATTTGCAATTACATATTAATCTATATACTTTTGATTTATATAATCTGACTTCCTACAATCAAAGCATTTGCATCAGAAAAATTATTGAAATGTATTATGGAACATGCCAAGAAAGTAATAGTGTCTAAGTCCAAATATTAATTACACAAGCACCTTCACATTGTGTCATGATTACTAATGAAGCAGATGCAATATTAAATTGAATTAATAAACACATCCTAAATTTTAAATAAGGCTGACAATAGTCCCACTATTAGGTGGGTGTTGGCTCCAGACACCACACTTTAGAAGAAACATTGGGAAATGTAATGATTCCAGGGGAAAGCAGTGAGAATGTAAGGCATTTGCTTAACAGAAATGGTAGATAGAATGGTAGGTATTAAAGCTAAGGGGAATAAAGTGAAGAGGCAGGATTGAGAGTCTGATGAATATAAAAAGCCTCAGAGATATGAAAGATGTAACATGAAAGATGCATTAGTCTTATTTGTATAGCACCAGAAGACAGATTGAGATCATGGAAATTGAGGAGTCATCTTATAGAATCACATTTTAGCTCAATCAAATAAAAAACTTTCTGACAATTATCAATGCCTGAAAATTGAATGGACTGCCATGCGTTATTGCACTTTTTATTGTTGACTATTTTTAGATAGGGTTAAGGCAACATGGATTGGGGTATGGAGCATCAACATTCACTAGATCCAAGTGTAACAGACTTTTAAGTAAGGTATCTAAATCTTTTTATAAGAACAAAAGAATACATTTAAAAGTAAAAGAGGTTGTTAATAATTAGTTTTGGACAACAGTTCAAAACAGTGACTGTTATGGACATACTGGTGTTTCCATGATTTCTCAATGATTTCCTAAATCATAGAATCCATTGTTCTTGTTGTTGATAATGATGATGATGATATAAATAGCTTAATAGTATTCCCAAAGGACCAGGCCATGTATTAAGTTACTTATATACGAGGCGGGGAACATTATTTTCTACATTCGGCAGAGAAGGATAACTGCAGTCAAGTTTCCTAGATTTATTTAAGGTCTTACCACTGATAAGAGATAAAACAACCTGGTAAGCCAGGATTTCAATTAAGACAATCTATTTTTAGAGCTTATGAACTTTAACTATAACAAAAGCATAATATGCTAATAGACCAAATGACCGTCTAGACATCCTTCTGGACAATTCCAGATGGCCTTCCAGATGAAGCTGGGATTGCAGTTGCAGGATCAAGGCAACTGCTTCAGCTCTGAAAGAAGGATCGAGGCAGCCACCATGGCTGCAAAGGCCTACTCTTGCACGAATTTTGTGCATTGGGACTGTATTTTAGAAATAGATTCACAGGAAGCTATAAATACACTACAGAGTGGTCTCAAATTCACTTCCACTTTTTCCTAATAGATGAGTCTTATGTAAAGTATATTAAATTCAGAAAACTGACCTCAGTTCAGTGCATGTGTATAATTTCTGTGCCATTTTATCACATGTACATTAATGTAATCACCACAGCAACCAAGGTACAGATCTAGTCCATCAGCACAAGGAGTTCCCTTGTGGTTACTGCTTTATAGTCACATCTCCCCTCTTCCCTCTCACTGTCCCTGACACTTGGCAACTACTGGTCTGAGCTCCATTTCTACAATTTTGTTATTTCAGGAACACTTTATATAAAACGAACCTATACTTGTTGGCCTTTTGTAATGTTGAATAGATATGTTTAATGGGGAAATTTCAATGCCTCAATTACACAATTTCTATAGATAAGATTCCATTTGATTCTATAATAAAGCATTTGTTTAAGTACAATTTTAAAATAACATATAACTCAGGAAACATATCAGACTTGATAATCTTTAGGGGATAAATATATTAAGAATATTGGATGAAAAAGGAAAGATTGTTGCGTTAACTGAGTAAGAATTGCTATTTTGGTTGGACTTGTTATGATGATCTCATAATGATTAGCTGTTTATTTTGTATATCATCTTAAATGAGCTGTTTTGTTGCCTATAAACATAGAAATGGCTCAGTGTGTTGATGGGAAAATATAATTTAGCAATCAACATTTAAATTTACTTTAAATCACATTCCCAGACATAGGAAAATATTAAAAAGGAATTAGGAATTTTCCCCATTAGAGTTTTAGTTAGAACCACTTCATTAAAGACAGCTTCAAGTAAATAGGCAGGTAATTATATATCTCTACTAATCACACTAGCTGGTAAAATTGTTTCTTTGCTTCTTATTTCCAGTTAGCTTTGTGCAATAATGTTATCTATAAGATAATGCATCTGACTGAAGGAAAAAGGAATACTAATAAGCAAATCTAATTGCCAATAACACATCTAAAGCATTTTATTAAAAAACAGCTTAAACCCTTAACAATTAACAAGATAAACACTGATTTTTTGTTTCATTTTGCTTTTTCATTCATTTCATTTATTTATTCATTTCTGGTAACAGGAAATGCTAGCGTACTCTATGCTTTCCTGCACATGTAGAGAAAATTAATTGCCCACCTTTGGAAAGGCAGCTGAGCAGACTTTAAAACAGAGGCAGCATTCTAGCCTGGCACAGCACTATACTCAGAACCTATACTCACCAGATGCTTGAACAACAGAATAGGGCAAAACAAAGAAAATGTATAATTAAGATCATAGTTGAACTTTTCCTCTAAATACCATAAATTAAAATTTATCTTCTTTCTCCACACAGAGGTAGTCAAATATATGTATACTACATTGTACAATCAAGTAACAGGAAAGACAAAATGGTGTGTTCTTTTCAAAAACTTCTTTGTAGGCAGTCCTGTTGTCATGTTCACAGAGTCAAATTCTCTTTTTCCTGCCAACACAGAATTAACCTACTCTACCGTCTATATACAAAAATACCTGGGACACATGTATAAATGCATTATGGAATGAAATAAAAATTAAATACATGAAAGGCCAAGTAAATACATTTTCATACTCATATCTTATATAATCTTATATAATAAAAGCTTAATATGCAAGTTGACCGTCACTTCAACACACAAAATGGCTGCCCCCAGGTGGACACAAGATGGCTGCCATGAGATGGCCAGCAGGGGAGGGCAGTTGGGAGGGACCAGACCTGCAAGGGAGGGCAGTTGGGGGTGACCAGGCCAGGAGGGGAGGAAAGTTGGGGGTGACCAGGCCTATAGGGTAGGACAGTTATGGGTGACCAGGCTGGCAGAAGAGGGCAGACAGGGGCAACTAGGCTGGCAGTTAGGGGTGACTGGGCCAGCAGGAGATGGTAGTTGGGGGCAATCAGACCTGCAGGGGAGGACAGTTAAGTGCAACCAGGCCACCAGGGGAAGGCAGTTAGGGGTGATCAGGCCAGAAGGGGAGGGCAGTTAGGGGTGGACCAGGCCTGCATGGGAGGCTAGTTAGGGGTAATCATGCTGACAGGGGAGCAGTTAGGCATTGATCAAGCTGCCAAGGGAGTGTTTAGAGGGTATTCAGGTTGGCAGGCAGAAGCAATTAGGGGCAATCAGGCAGGCAGGTAGGCGAGCAGTTGGAAGCCAGCAGGCCTGGGTTGTGATATCAGACCTAAATGGGCAGTCGAACATCCTTTGAGGGGTCCCAGATTGGAAAGGGTGAAGGCTGGGCTGAGGAACACCCCCATATGGACAAGTTTAGTGTACCATACCTCTAGTCTACATATATATATATATATATATATATATATATATATATATATATATATGGATTATATGCTAAGAGTCCCGCCTACTGTCCAACCAGTTACTATGATGTGCACTGACAGCCCTGGGGAAGATGCTCAATGCAGGATCTGCTGAGCTTCAGTGACTTGGTAGTGGCAGTTCTCAAGTGACACACACTGAAACCAAAGAGGAGGGAGCCCTATTCCTCACGGGACATCACAATTCCACCTTTGGCTGTGGGTTATGTTGTTGCTGGGGCACTGTCGGCCCTGAATCTGGTTTACTGCACACTTGCATTTGTGTTCTATACCCTGTATGACAGCAACTTTTAAGAGTGCCCTCTTGTACTCCGGTACCCCTCGGAGGATGTCAGTCGGTTTTGGCCCCATCCCCGCAGGCTAGGCTGAGGAACTTCACCTACCAGAGGTATCTGGCTCACGCCACAGATGCATGGGAAGGACAGTGGGCAGTTGGCTACAGGGCATATCCACCCCATCTCACCAGGTCCCACCCCGACGGCCCCCTTCTAATTAATTTCCTGTCAATATGCATGAATCAGTGCACCAGGTCACTAGTTTCAATATAAACAAATACAATTCAATATGTCAATAACAAAACAAAAAACAAAGAATACAGTCCCAACTGTACTCACTTTTACCTTTGTATATGAAATTTGTGTGTGTGTGTGTGTGTGTGTGTGTGTGTGTGTGTGTGTTTCACTTGTCGAAATAATAGCTCTCTAGTTAAAGGAAAACATTTTTCACTTGAATTTTTCTGAACATTAATGCATCCTTTCCCTTTAGCTTGCCAATAAATATGAACCATTTTTTTCATATGCAGTCCTAGATTATATAGTTAAATCATATGTAGTCATTAATTTGTTAATCAACAAATACTCTTTAAAGCCTTACTATATACAATCATTAGGAACATAAAAATAAATATTTGGTTTGTGCTCCAGAATAGAGCTAACAGACTTACATATAAAAAAAAATAAATCTAGTATATATGACAAATGTTTATAGTTTTTTATCAAGGCAGAATAAAGTCACTACTGTCTGAGTGGAAAAGGTTGACAGAAAACATAATATAGTTCCCTAAGAATGGGATCAAAAGTGGACACCTGACAATTAAGTACAAATTTTATAAGTGGAGAAACAGAGGTTCAAAAAGTTATTACAGGTAGGGAGATCATATTTTGACTAGATGCCAAAATTAAAAATATCCTGACTGCTGGTGAGTGAAGGAGAAAACCAAGATGGCGGCAGAGGTAAAACACCTATCTTGCCGTCATACTCAGCAATTTTAATACTACAACTTAATGAAAGAACAAACACCTTCCAGAATCACCAGAAAGCTGGCCGAGTGAAAATTCCACAAATAAAAGTGAAAAGAAGACACTGTGACTCGGAGTAGCGGCGGCGGACAGCGTTGAAAGATGTGCGCTGAGAGAGGTTTGGAGTGCACGCCAGCGGAGAGGGCGGGTGGCTGAAATCCGGCCAGTTTTCTCGAACGGGGAGACAAAGACGTCCCACTGGACTGATTCTCCAGCTCTGGGCGAAGTCCAGGGAACCCACTATCATACGGGGTGAAAACTGGACAGTGGGAGGGCACACCGAAGCTCGGGTGCTGCCGAGTCTGCTGGCTTGTGGAGAAGGCAGCTTGCGTGTGACCTTGGGAATAGCTCAGCTGCATGACCATGCAGAGAGCACTCTGCGACTTGCTATCTCATTCGGGAAACCGTCAGACTGCTTTGTTTTATGACCCTGGGTGAGACGTTGGGTGTGCAGACTCATTTGGGGAGAGTCTGAATTCTCTGGCAGCCGGTGGAGCTTGGCAGTGGCCATTGAGGTACATTTTGGAAGGTTTGCATGGACAGTGATGGACCCTATTTTTTCTTAGGCCTCTAGCCTTGATCATCAGCTCCCTGGTGTCTGCTAATCAGATTGGTATTAGAATATGAGCCCAACAGGTACATTCACAGACACTTTCCAAAAAATTTGCAATAGAAACTAAGAGAGAAAAATTTAGTATTTATGTATCATTAATACTATTATGTATATAACTAAAGGCTGGGTGCATGAATTTGTGCATGAGTGGGGTCTGGACCTCCCACTCCAATCAGGGCCATTGAGGCCAGGCCAGCCTGGGAGAGGAGATGTGGGAGGTTGGACAGCCTATCCACCCCCTGATTGGGCTTGTTGGCTAGCCACAAGTGCGAGTCATAGCAACCGGTCATTCCAGTTGTTCTGATCACTTGGCTTTTATATATATAGACTAGAAGTATAGACATAGTCTGATGTATGGGCAAAAAGAAGGGAAAGCCAGGCAGCAGAACTAAAAAGAAGCATTGTGATCAAAAGGAGCACCACTTCTTCTCTCCCTCCCCCCCAATTATAACACTGCCATATTTCCTGATGAAAGTATTATTTTCTTTGCAATTAACTGCATCAAAGTTTCTTCATCCAAAGTTCTGATGACAAAGAAAAAAATTTATTTGAGTAATTTATTAGACACAATAGTAATAGAAATCACCCCCATTCTCTCACATTCCTTGGTATCCAGATTCATTAATTTGGCTTTGAAAGAAAGAGCTGCATTTTTCTTTATTGGATCAAAATCACATCCAAAGCATATTTTATATCTTGTAGAACAGCACTTCAAATTCACAAGTGTTCTCCCAACTGGTTCCATAACTGAGTGTTCAACAGACTTCTGATATTCTATAAGGCAAGTGCTCAGACACTGCAATACTTATCTAACTCCACTTGAAAATGGAGTGCAGCCTATGAGCAGGGTCAAGCACTCTTTTGCAAAGTGGCACTAAGTTTTTTTGTGTAATAACAGATAGTTGCAATTCAAAAATCTAGGAGTCTGCATCATGATTTTCTTACAAGGAATTTCCCGGTGTTCCTGTCTGAATAGACATTTAGCGCACTGTTAAATCTGTGGGGGTTCAAAAATCCAACCAAGAAAGCAGCTTACACCATAACTATGAATTTCAAAACCTTTTCTTTATCTAATTCTGTATTATTTTTGTATTTTATTGTGTTATCAAATTACCACAAATTTAGTGGCCTAAAACAAAAGTTCATTCTTATTGTTCTGTAAGTCAGAAATCCAACATCAATTGGCAGTGCTGCATTTTTGTGTGATGATTCTAGGAGAAGATTTATTTTCTTACATTTTTTAGCTGCTAGAGGCCACCCACATTCCTTGTTGTGTGACCCATTCCTCTATCTTCAAAAACCAGCAATGCTGCATCTCTTTATTTTTCTGTAGTCACATTTTCCTCTCTTACAAAACCTGGGAAAGGCTCTCTGCTTTTAAGAACCCATGTGATTAGATTGGGCCCATCTGCACTATCAGAATAATCTCCCCCACTTAAGGCCCTTAACTTAATCACATGGCCAAAGTCCCTTTGCCCAGTAATATAATATATCCACAGGTTCCAGAGGCTACTGTTGTGGTAGATAGGACCACGAATATGGCTCTGATATAAATAACAAAATTTTTAAAAACAAATATAATACTACATATCTGAACAAAACACAGATTAATGATACTTTTAAAGACTTAAAGAAGACAGGTTGACAGCTCAACTGGGTCCAGCTGGTGATTGGAGCTAAATCTTTATTACATCACTTCTATAAATACTTTAGAACCATAAAGGCATTTGAATTCCCAAGAAACAGAAATGGTGTTAGCCCAAATTCAATGTTTTATAATTACCCCAGTACTTGGGTATTTCCCTCTTATTCTGTGCATAGTGACCCTGGCAAATGTCGACAGGTCCCTTTGTTAAAGGTTAGGAGGATTCTTTATAATAAACATTTTGGGCATATTTTCAGAGTCTTTTATTTAAGGAGCTTCAGGTGTGTGAACTGCCTGAGCTCTAGGATCCTAGTGAGAAGCTGAGATCATCCATTTTAGTAAGTGAGATCGGGTTCCTATTTACAAGACTTGTAGCTTTTTCATTGAATTCTTAAGTAGATTTTTGTCATGATGAGTTGACCACTACTAAAGATCCCTGTAGATGAAAACATTTAGATTATCATGTCAACCTTGTGGCCCATTTTGGCAGTCTTACCAACCTAGTTTCAGGTATTTAGATGCTGCCACTCTTGGTCCACATTCTTAGTAAAATTAGAGGACCCATTCTAATAGCATCATCTCACACATCTCACAGTTCTAGACATCCAGAAAGCACAGCAAGTACAGAAGTTTCCATAGGTTCACTGTATTAGTGCTTTTCTCTTACATCGTATTGGTGAAAGAAGTCCTCTGGCCATTCCTAGGAACCATAGTTTTAGAATATAGCCACTTCAACATTTCCTTCTCCCAAAACTTTCCTTTATATATAATAATACATTCGCTGACACCTGAACTTTCACGTAGGACACTTGAGTTGAGATTTCAGTCAATCACCTGAATAATTGTTGGAACTTTTATTCCTTGAGTAATTCAATAGATCCAAGGCAACTATATCTTTAAACTTGTTCCAGTAATATATATTTTTTCTTCACTAGCCATTTCTAAGTATACCCCCGATGGTTTTATTAACAAAAATTAGCAACAGTTTGTAGTTATTTTGGAGTATAATGTGTTTCCTTATGGAAGCCCAGGTATGTTTAATCCCGAGGCATAAACTAATTATGATTATGGAAAAAATGGGTGGATCTTGAAGAGATAGGTCACACTTTGTAGGACAACTGTTACAAATGAGATAAGAAAAGGTTTGTCCCCCCAGTCAATGAAGAAGAGGCTGCTTCCTCCAGGAAGCACAGTGGGACTTAGAGTCTCAGTTTCCAAGATTCCACTAAGTTAATAAAATTTTTCCTTATCTAATTCTTTTGTTCTGACTGGGTTTTTTAAGTACTAAATTTTCCAAGTTAGAGTTCTATTAATGCTCTGAATTCAGTTTACATTATAATTATTCAAATCCACAGAATTAAAATTCCAAACCTTGGTTTTGCCTTTATCGGTCATCATATCTCTTGCAGATAAGAGATTATTTTAAGTTAGTCATTGAAATGCTCTAGTTTTTTGCTTATAACTTGAACAGAGAATGTAAAACCCTGGCTCATCATTTTCTTTATTTTATCCTTTCTACGTAGCCAGAAGTAACTCATCCGCAGAGCACTTGTAACCGTCACTTATCATACCCTAATGGCCACTTTGTCTAAATTATCTGGATGACCAATATCCCAATTTCTCTTGGAGATGAGGTCATCACTACCTTCAAACAGAATCAGAACAAATAATTACTCCCAGATTCCCATCTTTGAGGGACTATTTCTTGGAACTACTCCTGGGCAAAGAAAACTACTACATCAGTCAGAGTTCAGTCATGGAAACATAAATTAACCTATGTATTTCAAACAGAAAGGTTTCATATAAGACCATCTGCCTGCAGTATTATTGGAGAAGATAGAGGAATAAACATAAACATTGGGAAGGCTGTCTAGAAATTAGAAAACTGTGAGAAGCTGATGCTGAAGATGCACCTCTGAAGCAGTATCTCATAGTGGATTTTAGATTTTTGGAACCTACATGAAACCATTGCTTCCATGCCATTAATCTCTGATGCCAGAATCATACTGGAGGAAGAATGAATTCTCTTTTCCTTTTTCTGAATCTTGTGTGAGTGGATATAATAGGCAGAGTCTAAACCAGAAGCTTGTTGGTGAGGGGCTTGGGAAAATATAGCTCCCAGTATGCAGTACCCACAGTAAAGGGGAGATGATAGAAGAAGGTGGAGATAAGACTGAGCACCAAAATATAATAATGAATATGTGCCCTTGTAAGAGGTGCCCAACTCTAAGCACTGTCATCTCTTTCTTATATTCCTGCTATAGCTTCTGAGCAAAGTTTCTCTTGACCATCCATATCTCAGTTCCACAAAGCAACCAGAACCCATCCTTTCTCATTTTGAACTCTGATTACCCTTCATTGTAATTGGAATAAAATACAAACCCTTGCAATGGCCTACAAAGCCATTTATATTTGACTCTTGCCTGTATCTCTGATTTTGAAAACTGCCTGTCTTTGCCTCATTGCCTATACTTCTCACTCACCAAGGCTAGCTCCCTGGTGTTTCTCACCAGAACTTGTTGGAAGGGTCTATCATACAACCTGGTATTTCTCAAATCTGATTCTTTCATATTTTTCCTAAAAAGAAAGATTTTGCTTCTCTCTTTTACACTATTGCAGGTGGGACTCTAGAATTTGCAGTTTTAATAAGCCACCACGATGATTCTTACACAGGCTGAGTATGTTTTTTTAATTTTACTTATTTTTGGGTGTTATATATTTTTAGAGCTGCTAGACTAAAAGATATATTAGAATTTTTATAAGAAAAAAACTCTCTAATAATAAATAAATGCCAGCCTATCTCCAATGCCAGCCTAATACCCCATTAGTATAGTAAGATTGGCCATTAATGAGAATTTAGGCATATCTTATCTTAAGGTCTTAAAGAAAAAAATATCTCATCTAAACACAAAACTAGTAATTCAATAAAATGTTTCTTGCTACAGACTTAGAAACTATTTAGCATCCTGTAATTGTCCTAATGTTTGACAATTTATGAGTTACTTTCTTCTTTTGATATGGTTTTCATCTCACAAAAACAGGAAACAACTATACTTTGGATCAAAAGTCACTGGGATACCCGCAGACCTTTTTTCATGGTACATGGAAGTCACACCTGCAGGGCTTTTTACAAAGGACATGGAAGTCATGTCTGTGATCTAAAAATTGGGAGTTACTTCAAGTAAGGGTAGATGTTAAGCTCTTATTCTCCGTACAGGATGAATGCACCAAGAATCTTGCTTGGACTTTGTGGTGTATTCACTTCGAACATCATTGGAGGCAAAACTGAAGCTGTCCTACATTGGGTACATCCTGAGAAGGTAGGGTTCTTTGAAAAAGACAATGATACTAGGCATTGGGGGGCAGGAGGGAGAAGGCAGCAGGAAAAGAGAAAGACCAAAAATGAAATGGACTGACTACATAAAATAAGCTATAGCATGAGTCTGGAGAAGCAGGGTTGTTGAGGACAGAATATTGTGGACATCACTCATGCATAGAGTCACCAGAAGCTGGAGCCGACTCAAAGGTATGTAACACACACACACACACACACACACACACACACACACACACACACACGGGTGATGGGACTGTTGAGATAGGAATAAATAATTTGAGTGGGACAAATTTTTCTTAATCCCTAAATGAAATAATTGGAATACTGATCATACTTTAGATTATAAGAAATTAATATTTCTCCGGAGTTCCTGGATATTGTGATTCTATGTGTTGGTGATTATTTGTTGGTTCTTGTGCCAAATTCCTGATTTTAGCTGCCTTCTTCCTGATCATTTTAGCCACCTCTCTCTACCTCCACATGTTCCTTTAGTTTTTCTGATTAGCTTCTTCTCAATATGTAACTGTAGACTTTATTCCCTAAAGCAGGGGGAAGAGACAGCATTACTAAGATAGTAGTTAATAAATATATAATAAAGATTTGGGGAGGGGCGGGTGAAGGAAATTTTAGCACAGAGTGGGAAATTGCTCTTTCTACACTTAATCACACACTGTCTCAGGAATTATTTGGTCTTAATTTGTACTTAAGTTACTGGGACCTATTCTCTTTTTGCAAGTATTTTCTCCTAGTTATTTTTCTTCTCTCTGTCCTGACCACTCCATCTCCTCTCCATGTTTCACAACCTCCACTCCAGCAAAACTGCAGAAAAATCTAGCAACCAACCCTCCTCCCCAATGCACTTTTACTTTTTCTAGGTTGCCTGTTCTAAGCTAAAAGTATTTTATATAAAAACAATCTCTTTACACCAGCAAGAGCAAATATTAACTTTATTATGCAAAGCTGTTAATTATATTTTTTCTATGTTTTCTCATTCTAATTTAGCCCTGTGTCTTATCTTTCATAACAAAAAAATAACAAAATATTCTTATTGATTTTATGGAGAGGCAGGGACACAGAGAGAGAAACATCTATCAACTGCCTCCCACACGTGCTCTGAGCCCCAACAGGGAATGGAACCTCCAACCTGGATACGGGCCCTGGACAAGAACCAAACCTACAACCTTTTGATGTACTAGGCGATACTCAAGCAACTGAGCCAAACTGGACAGGGGAACAAATAACAATTTTTAAAGAAAATAATTCATTTTCTATTTAGGAAGAATTATTAATTTAAAAAATACCTGCATATTTTTCTTTCTTTTAAGGTAGCTATATTTCCTTATAGCAACAATGAACAGTATAAGCTTCTTTCAACTCAGAATACACCAAGAGTGAGACAGAGAGAATGATATCGAAAGATTAGCACAGCATTTTTAGAGATCCAGAGTTTGGATTCCTTCAACACATGTTCAAAACTCAGAATAATCCTCAATATTGGCTGCTCCAAATTACCTGGGATCTTTTAAAAACCCAAATGCTTAGGCCCCAATCAGACCTATTAAATCAGAATCAGAATTAGAACCCATGCATCAGTAGTTTTAAAAACTTTTATACATGATAACAATGTGCCGCCAAAGATTAGAATGACTGACCCAGAGAAAAATGAAGATATAGCCATGGCTAGTTAGTGGCCAAGGCCATCTTGTCAAGAGCTCAAATTATATCAAAAGTAGGGGTGGGGGGCAGGGGAGTAAAGGGACTGAGGAAGTCATAATAGTTTTGCCCATTTTTCTTTTCTGGATTTTAATGTATCATGGTCTTTATTTCCAATTTTATTAGCATAAAAGAAGAGGAATAAGTTTAAAATAGTTTATCACAGGGCATTGCAGCTGATCCTGTCAGATTAACGAAGTTTCATTTTAAAGGTCCATCTAATTAACCAAAAATATACAACACTGAATCTTCATATGCAATTTCCTTTATGAAGTACCACACTCATGTTTTAGGCAGTCTTTTAAACATGTAAATACAAGAGAAATAAAATCACCCACTAAAAACTGTTTTAAATAAAGGGTATTTTCTTTCTTTCTTTTTTTTTAAAAATATATTTTATTGATTTTTTTACAGAGCGGAAGGGAGAGGGATAGAAAGTCAGAAACATCGATGAGAGAGAGACATCCATCAGCTGCCTCTTGCACGCCCCCCACTGGGGATGTGCCCGCAGCCAAGGCACATGCCCTTGCCGGAATCGAACCCGGGACCCTTCAGTCCCCAGTCCGACGCTCCATCCACTGAGCCAAACCGGTCTTGGCAATAAAGGGTATTTTCAATTTAAATTTATGTGTTCTTGTAGCAACACATGCCCAATGAAAAGCAAAAGCTGGCAAGCAGTGACATTCTTACTGGAGCAGACAGTTACAATAATCAATCACTCTGAAATGACATACTTTCAATTTACTACTCTACACCTATTATGAGATATAACCCAAATCAGAAGATAAGATGAGGGGAGAATAGTCTT
Source organism: Antrozous pallidus (assembly GCA_027563665.1). Taxonomy (NCBI): domain Eukaryota; kingdom Metazoa; phylum Chordata; class Mammalia; order Chiroptera; family Vespertilionidae; genus Antrozous; species Antrozous pallidus. Next base: position 93,011,529 of record CM050514.1, read on the forward strand.
TTTTTGGAAGAGAGTAAGCCCTCCAAAATCAGCACAGGCAATAACATCCTTTTGAAGGATTCTAGGTGGATAACAATTAATATACTTAATTTCAATTCATGCTAAATTGGCTTAATGTTTTCGTACCCCAAATGCTTGTATACTATTTTTTTATTTTTTATTTTCTGCCTCACCATGCTTCTTGTTCACCACTTCTTCCAGTTTTTTTCTCATTCCAATTTTCCATAGTATCTTTTTGAAGTTCTTCATCTTTTGCATCAATGTAAACACTTCACTTCTCACATTTTTGTCTCCAGAGTGAGGTCATAGGAGAACTTACACTTGCCTCCTTCAGTGCACTATCCTTGTGTGAAGAGTGCACACACCACAAATTTGGGGTTAGCAGTACCTTTAGTTCTTTATTGAGAAGTAACTACATGTTTGAAAAGCTCATTTGGTTCTTGCAATTTCTTCTTTTTGTCATTTTTCTTTAATTTTTTTCAGCTTCACTTTGTGCTATCTGATGTGGATTTTGTTGAGCAAATTTAACTTGATGAGTGACAGCCTTGATAAGCTTCTGCTGCTTTGCTTCTTTCTTGTTCTTTAACACAAAATGTTTATCTTTGATAATCTTCTCCTTTTTCTTCTGCTCCACCTTTTTGCTGCTCCCAACCTGAGCCTGTTTCTTGGGGAGCATCAGGGAGACAGGTGGCCAGACAGGAGCACAAGTGGACTGTCCAGGGACCTAGCCCACATGCCACAGAAGGGGAGATGTGGGCTACAGTCACCACTGCACCTCAAGGAAAGTGAAGCCTAGAAGTTTAGTATTTTTTAATCCTCACGCAATGATATCTTTACATTGATTTTTTTAAGAGAGTGAGAGAGGGAAAGACAGAGACAAATATCTATGTGAGCGAGACACATGGATTGGTTGCCTCCTACACGTACCCCAACCAGAGCCCAGCAACCAAAGTATGTACCTTTAACTGGAATTGAACCTGGGATCCTGTGGTTTGGCCCTCTATTCACTGAGAAAAACTGGCTAGGGCTAGAAGTTATTTCTTAAAGAACATCTACTCATCTATGAGTAAGAATTAAGCAAGTCCATATAGTCAAAGATGGGTAGTAAAGGTTTTTGAAGCATTTTTCAGAATTTTTGAGAGGAAAGTCAAAACCATCTGACCTTAGATATCAATTCTGAAAGAAGCTATCTATATCAACTTGCCACTACTTTTGTTTATAATAATATGGAAATACAATTTTAGCATGGAAAGAAGCCTCTATGTTAATATAATCGACATTCTCACTTGACAAATGAAGAAAGTAAGTAATTTTGCCCACATCCGTACAGAAAGTTAGAAATAGAGTTGGTATTAGAATCAGACTTATTTTCTTAAGTATACATCTCCATGCAGAAACTCCATTTCCTTAATTTGACCTTTCTTCCCTTGTGATTCAAACTGGCCTCATTGGGCATCCTGACTCCCCTCCTGCCTTCTCACTTGCACGTCCAGTCCACTTCCTTCATCAGTAAGCTTCAAGATAATAAGCAGAATCCGATGGCCTTAGGAACAGGTCTGTTGACCACAGAGACAGAATTACACTGTAACCAGAGATAACATTTAAGCCTTAGTTGTGTTTCAGCTCCAGACCCAGAAAAATGAAAGGACCACACTGACCACACCCTTACAAAACTTGACAGAGTGAAGCCATGGCTAATATCAGACCAGGGGTGATGACCAGCTGCTCCCTACCCTAGCATAGACCAATCAATAGAGACAACACCCTAACTCCACCATGATTAATGATTTACCCATATATAACCTATCGCCCAGAAGCCATTGGGGAGCCAGGTCTTTGAGAAGAAGCTCACTTATAGTTCTGAGTTTGGTGCCATTTCCTTAAAAACTTTATTGGCTGCAAACTTCTGTTCATGGTTAACTGAGTTTTGATGCACACAGGCAAACAAACTCCCTCAGTTCAGTAACAAGTATGACGTCCTATAAGACATTCTTTCACTTTAAAAAAATTTCTATTTTTAAAACTTAAAAATTTTATAAATATCTAGTGAGTTAATATTGAAATCCTCTCAAATTATATCTTTTAGTTCTGGGTTAATAATTTTCCACTATGATTATTATGTAGAAATACAAAAAAGAGTAAAGGAATTGACAAAATCACAAGCTCTTTGCCTCACTACCTAGTTGAAAAGGTATTAATTAAATCATTAGAAAGCAGAGTCAGTCTCAGATTTTATTATGAATATGAGATGAAAAATAATGTTAAAAATGGGAAGAATGTGTTGAGCCAATTTTTATTATACTAGAGTCCCAGTACATGAAATTAATGCATTGGGGGTGGGCCTCAGCCTGGCCTGCACGCTCTCCAATCTGGGATCCTTCTCACAATCAAGAACCACTGACTCCTAACCACTCACCTGCTTGCCTGATGACCCTAATTTCTCCCCTGCTGGCCTGATGGGCCTAACTGCTCTCCTCTCCTGGCTTGATCCCCCTAACTGCATATCTTCTCTCTCAACCTGGCTTGATTCCCCTAACTGCCTGTTATGTCTCCCTTCCTGTTTGCGCCCTTCAGACCTCAGCACAGGAGTGCTGAGAGCTCTCCATCACAGCTCCGCTCTCATCCTGATTGGCTATGTGATGACATCCCAGCCAATTTGCATATTCTTCTATTATTAGAATAGGTTCAATTTTCTTGTCAGTCTATATTTATTTCAGGACTAAGATGTGTATCCAAGGAATCACAGAAGCTATTTTTCAATATCCACTAATGGTAGATCCATTGATACTTATGGGGGTAGGCTTGAAATAAAGAAACATGTTTGTGTATGTGTTTTTGTTTTTTTGGATGGGGAGCAGGATTTGAGGTATTTTGGGGGCAGATGGAGAAGTAAATAAGAAAAATTTTTCAACTGGTCTGACTGATATAAAACAAAATGGCATTGTGAGAGGTGTTGGAAAGAAGAGTAATTAAAAGGAAACTTGTGACAGTATAGGATAGTGATTATCTTTTGTAACATGGCTCTGGCTCAGTAGTATTTGGGTTTAAATATAAAGTTTTCCTCTTATTAAATCTGAAACTTTGTATAAGTTATTTACCCTCTCTATAGCTCAGTTTCCTCCTTCTCTATAAAATGGAAATAAATTAACCCTTATTTTCTGAGTTCCTGTAATATTTAAATGAGTTTATATCTTAAAAATCAATTCATCAATTTCTATTTATCTATCTATTGATTTTTCTAATGAACTCACAACCGTGACTATCATCTACTCAAACAATATTAGCTATTATTGCAAAGCAATGAATTTGTGGTTAGATAGAATGATGTAAGCTAGTTAATAATATGAAATGATCTTTTCTATAAAAAGTTCATAATGTAGGTAATGAAATACAATATATATTGTATATTAAATTTGAGATTAGATGTGACAAAGTGCTACTGTTGATAACTTTGCGGCAGCCTGGTGTTCAGGTTGTAGCTTTTTTTTATAATTGATGTTAACTTTAATGTGCATAATTTATATAATCTTAACACTAAAACCAGTATTTTACTAAATACATAAACTCAAGTGATACTTCCATTAAAATTTTTTAAAAAGATACCCTATTCTTATCACTAATAATCAACATATTATCAGATGTTAGCCAATTTAAATTCAAATTAGTAGTTTCTCTCTCTCTCTCTCTCTCTCTCTCTCTCTCTCTCTCTCTCTCTCTCTCCCTCTCTCTCTTCACTTTGAGAGAGAAGAATCAATATGTGGAAATAAAGTGTTATTGTCTGGAAGCTATATATCCAAGGAATCATATGGAATAGATGTCAGGACCATTGGAGGTTTGCAGATAATAGTAGGAAAGTGGGATGTGACTATGTTTCTCTATTCTGAATTACCCCCAGTAATAAATCTTCAAGAGAGTAATTCATCCTTTAGAAACCTTTATCAACAGCCTTTTCCGGATTGTCTGTAACTGAAATAAGCCAAAGTTATTCCATCCATAAAACCACTGCGGGTTTGGGTACCACTAGCAAATAATTTAATTGTGATTCTATTACACTAGTTACCTCAAAATTCCTTTTCTATAATAATGGGTATGCAACCAATGTGGAGCCTATTCTTATTCCCAACAGACTTGAAAGGCCACAAGCTGGAAGCATGCTTTGCAAATCACTGATTTGATTCTGTGCTTCATCTAATCTGATGTTGATCTCTACAAGTGTATACTTCATCTCAAATATTGTATTCTTCATTTCTGACTGATTCTAACTTATGGTTTTTAATTTTTTTATGCTATTGAAGTTGTCACTAAGTTCCTTGAGCATCATTATAACCATTGTCTTGTTCTCTGTATCTGGTAGTTTGCTTGCCTCCATTCATTTATTTAGTCCATTTGCTGAAGATTTCTTCTGTTCTTTAATTAGGGTCATGTTTATTTGTCTCCCCAATTTGTCTGCTTCTCTGTTCTTGTATTAGGTTGACCTGCTATGTCTTCCATTCTTGGTAAGGTGGTCTTATGTAGTAGGTGTCATGTGGAGCCCACTGGTACAATCTCTGATATCCGAGCCAGGTTTATCAGTAGTGTCTCTTTTGTGGGTTCTGTATGTACTTCTGTAGTATTCAGGTCTTTATTGCTGCTGGCACATCTGTGGGTGGGGTTGACCTTCAGGTTGGCTGGGTATGAGGATGGGCCATGGACACAGTGTATAAGCTGCTGTGTAATGGTTGACCCCACAAAGTAGAATTTGGCCAAGCAGGATCTGGTGCCTGCTGAGACCTACCTTTGAATGTGGCATTTATAGAGCTAATCAGGTTGAACTCTGTATAATATACAGCCAGCCACTTGATATGTTGGTTTTTGGGTCTGTTGGCAGAGACTCTAGTGTAGGTTAGTGTCAAATAGTGCTTGTGTCTGGCCATTGGCCACTTGTTAATAGCTATAAAGCAATACATGATTAGTAGCTGCTAATGCTGGGCCCGGGTGCATGTGAGAGGGGCCAAGCTACACATGAAGGCTGACTGCCATCACTACTGGGCCTGGAACAGGTCAGCAAAAGGTCCAAGGCATCCCAGGCCCATTATGCTTGCTGGCTGCCAATTAGGCTCAGCCACTAAAAAGGCCTCATGAGTTGCATGAGGCAGGCTTTTAGGGAGCCACCAGGTAAAGGCAAGTTATGTTCACCAGGTTAATACAGATTCAAGCTTGTCACCAGTGCTAGTTCTCAAGCCACTCAGCAAATGTTTCAATGTACACTGAGGCCACTCTGTATCTGGAGATCTTTGTGGTGGGAAGGAGTCGCCACGGTGGAGCTAGTAAACTTCATCAGGGTAAAACAGATTAAGATTTGGCCAGTGGCAGAAGGACTTAACACCAAAAAGATAGTGTCTGTGGGGCTTTAAGAAGACAGCCCTCACCCTAAAGCCTCACAACTATTCCTCCCTTCATGTCTCTGGTACCTTCAAGCTCACCTGGAATACCTCAAGGGTTTTTTTTTTAGAAAGACGGCAAAACAGGCCCAGGCTGATTACCGCTGGCAGAGTTACAGCTCACCCCAGTACAGTAGGGTGGAGCCTCTGGGAGGTGTCAGGGTGCGGCTAGTGAAACTCACCAAGCTAATGCTCTGAAGGGAGAAACCCTCCAACCAGGAAAGATGCCATCGTTGGCGGTACAGCAGAGGAACTCAACACAGAGATATTGGTGACTATCCATCCAGCCCTCTCACGGAAGCCACACAACTCAATCTCTCCCTGTATGACTTTGGCACCCTCTGAGCCACTGTCTCTCTGACAGAATCCAAGGTGAATGCCTACAGGTGAGAGTTGGTGCCTGGGGCCTTTAAAAAGCTGGGGTTTCCAGCAGCCTTCTTTCTCGCTAGGGTAGACAGCATCCCTGCTGATTTTCACATCCAGATGTTATGTGTGCTCCTCTTCCTGGCACTGGTGCCCTGGGCTGGGGAACCATTGCTCCTCAGGAGAGCCCTCTGCAGCCATGATATCCCTCTAGCTTATCAGCCACCAAGCTGGGAGTGAGCCAGCCCTTTTCATGTTTCTCTCCTTCCTGTCAGTCTCCATGTGGTTTCTTTTGTATATTCTCAGTTATAAAACTTCTGTTGAGCATTTCTTCAGATGGTTATCCAGGTTGATTGCTTTATAATTTAGTTGTAATTTTGATGTAGCCATGGGAGAAGGTAAATCCTGCTTCCACCTACTTCGCCATCTTGGACTGAATCTCTGTGTAAAGCTTTTCATTTGATGAGAAGTTGGGTTGAAAGTCAGTCACTGAGAAGGTCCATTAGGTTTGACAAAATTGTGATGAACTGGTGATTTTCTAGTGTAAATTCAGTGGAGTGATAGAAACATTGGTGAGACTGAAGAGTTGTTTGGATGAAAACTCTAACTTTTCAATTTCTCTTTAGATATTTTAAAGTCTTAAATAATAATCAGTGAAAGCTTAGCCTATCCAAGAGCCATGGTAAAATATTTGCAATAAAACCCTTTCATTTGAGGGTCTTTTTTCCCTTTTAAAGTTGAAAATACATAGCTTACACTATACCTTCATTTGAAATATACACACATTCACATCTGGAAACATGATCAATATCTGAATGAACTGAAAACAGAAAAAGCTGCATTTTTCTATATTTGACCAATTAAGTTTGTTTTGTTTATATTTTGCTAATGAAATGTTCTCTTAGATGTATGGCCCTAACATCTAAGTGAATAAAAGAAATACAAATTTATAAATTATAAAGCAATATATTTTAGAATAATAAAACACCACTTAAATTCAGTATTTACTATTTACTAGACCTCCAATTTATATAACTTTATTTCCATAGTAATACTATAAACATAAAATGAAAGTTGATGAGGAACAGAATTAGAGGGATGTCAAGTGAAATTATTTTTAAATTAGGAAATATCTTTGCATGAAAGTTTGTTTTGTAAACTATTGATGGCAAGATCAACTTTTATTAGGGTCTGGGAGCATTCAGGTCACGTTGCTTGCAGGATTATTTGAGATCCTTCTATTTGAATAGTCTTGGCCTGTGGTAAAAGTCTTTAGTCTTCCTCTGCGTACATTAGAGGAATGCTTAGCAACCTTGTGGTTGTAATATTTCTGAAACTCTTGGTTTACTTTCGGTGAATATCAATTCAAAAACTTTGGTCTTGAAAAAGTTGACTTACAGCTTCGCACTGAGTACAAGACCAAACATATGCCTTCCTGGCATATCCCTTCCTTCTGTCTTTTCCCTACCTCACTTCCATTGCAATATCTACCTAGATTCCTGGAGCAAAGATAAACTGCTGCAAAGAGTCATCCCTGTCTGCTGTACCCTTCTCAATGGTCTGAAAGGGCCTGACTTCCTATTGTATTTGGAGCATTCCTGGAGATGTTTCTACCCAGTCCTTTCAGCTGATTCAGGGGAATCAGAGAGCCAGTCCTTCCTTTAGGGCTCTCATTTGATCAATGCCAATTGGAGCTTTACCATTATAGCATATAATAAACAAAAAGACTTTGGATAAAGAGAAACACTGACAAAATTTTGACTCACTAAAACATTGAAGAGTGGGTAAATTTTACTTACGACATAGTTGGAAGAAGAAAAAAGTTGTAACAGTGTGAAATCCATCCCTTAAATTTCTTTCCCAGAAGCCTCTATATCTTTATTTAAACATTTGCTAAGGAAAGGAATGATGGTAGAGTAGCAGAAGCATCAAAGTGATAATGAAAGGCCAGGTTAGCCAAGACCTTTGCTTGACTTTGGGCAAATCACTTCTCTGGTCTGAGTTTTCATAATCAATAAAAAGAGAATGTTCTAGTAAATGACCCCAGGGAATCCATTCAGTGCTTATATTCAAATATTCATTCCAACCCTCTGGACAAATATTAGAGATGAGCTCTCAATATCTGTCTGGTGAGAATATTACTCATAATAATTTCAATAACTCACTGATGTCAACTTAAAGGATAGGTTTTAAAAAATAGCTCTCCGTGGTGTTTTAATACAACTCGTAACCTCAATATTGCTTTATTGAATGTTAACACAAATATACAATAAGGTAGGAGAATTTGTTTTAACTTCTCAAATATAATAGTTTCAAATAGTTTAATTTACATATCTAATGTGTTTAAAAGGTAAAGGATATTTAGTTTCCTCTCCCAAGTGTCACTTACTTTTCTATCAAATATCATTACATTGTAATAGTAGAGAGTAAAGAAATACATTTCTTTTTAAAGCATTGAAGTTTTAGGTTAGAGGAGTGATGTTACCAGGGCCTTAGGATTAAACAGCAGATAAATGATTAAGTAAAAAAATGTTTTTCAAATTGTATTATGTGTCTATGTGAAGCAAAGGAAAATATTTTGTGAAATGAAATGGATGGATTTCTCATTTGCAATATGCTAATGCTGTGTAAGAGAGCGGCTTACATAATAAATCTTTTCAAGTAGTGCTGCAGCAAAAATGTGTATAATGTGACTTTTTAAAAACAGTCTAAATTAACAAGATGCATAAAATTGGTTTATGAAATCACTCAGATATGTATGTGTTTAGCCTACACATTGCAACATTCTTCCTTTGGGCACTTTAAAAGGGGATAGGCTGTAGCTATTAAAGCGTGTTTCAGCTTCTCCATAACGTTCTCTGCTGAAAAGCTGTTGTCTGGAGAGGTCTCCTGCTGTGCTGTTAATAACAGTAGGATCATAAGTGGAGCTATTACCTCCACTCTATAAATCACAATTGTTTTTAATCAAAGAATGTTAAAAAGAGCTAGTTGCCACTGAGGGATTATTAAGGTTTAAAGGGGCTACTTTGCTGGGCCAGTGTGGGTCAGTGGTTGAGCATCAACCTGTGAACCAGCAGGTCACAGTTCAATTCCAGGTTATGGGCTTGATCTCCAATGTGGGGCATCCAAGAGGCAGCTGAAAAGTGATTCTTTCTCATCACTGATGTTTCTATCTCTCTCTCCTTCTCCCTCCTACTCCCTTCTTTTCTGAAATCAATAAACAAATATATTTTTAAAAGGGGCTACTTTATACAGTCAGAGTTAGGATAGGTATACTCATACTATTTTTAGGCAAAGATTTGGTTCATAAATCATATTGGGGAGATTCCACTAACAAAGGTATGGCAGAATGATTCTACATGTACAAAAGGAAGACAATACACAATTTTGAGCAAATTGCAGGTCCCATCACTTCCACCTTGTACATCTGTATCTCAAAGTTCACTTCCAGAATCCTAAGAGCACATGCAAAGAAAGAGTTCTGAGAGAGCACTGCCTATTTATCAACTCCAGCTTTAGAGACTTTGAGTAAATTTCAATTACCTCACTTTTTAAAAAAAAATTCAAAATATATCACACCTTCATGTGGTGTGTATTGTTGTATTATTAGTGTCCATGAATTATAAAAACACATAAAGCTAAACATCTGTCATAAGTTCAGAGACTCTTACAAAACAATTTTAAGTCATGGCAGCATTTGCATACTAGAATATTGTAAGAACATGTGTGAGATATGTATGTGAGACAAAGTTGATTCCATCTCAAGGCAATTCCTGGCACATTTATGGATTTGTAGATGTCAGAGAGGCATAGTTCATTTCAAACTTTCTGCACTGTGATAGGCTCAGTGGATGAGATTCCTGTTTGTATATGCTGTGCAGAATTAGACATATCGAATAATGCCATATTCTTTCAAGTGAGTCATTTTGGAAGCAGCTAATAAATAAATTATGTCAATAATGAAAACAGCTTTTTAAAGATGCCACCAATATTGTGAATGATGCACAGTTTTAGTTCAGTGTCTACAGTACCTCCCCTCGGGCTAAAAAACGTCTAATAATGCAGCAAATGAAACAGATATACTTTTTAAATATATTTTTATTGGTTTCAGAGAGGAAGGAAGAGGGAGAGAGAGATAGAAACATCAATGATGTGAGTCATTGATCAGCTGCCTCCTGCATGTCCACTACTGGGGATCAAGCCCACAACCTGGGCATGTGGCCTTGACCAGAATTGAACTCGGAACCCTTCAGTCTGCAGGCCAATGCTCTATTCACTGAGCAAAACCAGCTAGGGCAAAACAAATGTATTTTGTAGCTATTCTTGAATCTGCTATAATTTTTAAGAATTAATCATGTAATTTGTGATTCAAAATCTATCTGGCAATAGCTTACAGTCCATTTGAAAAGGACTATAGATAAATAGGTTTGCTTTGGATGTTGCAAGTATTCACACATTCAGATGCCTGGAACCTGGGCCAGGTTGCACCCCAAATGCCTACAACTTCTATGAATTAGGTAAAACTCTGCTAAGCGCACTATAGGTATGACTCTTCCTTACTTCATAGATAAAATTCTAAAATTTAACTAAGACTTAAATGATTCAGTAATATCTGATTGACCTAAGACAAAAATGCTGGCACAAACTGAAAAGACATGCTCACTGATCAGCTATTGCTCAGAGCGCATCTAGGAAGACATATGCTCATGTAGCAGCAGTTCAATTCTCAGCATGCTGTCATAATTACACGCTTTGGTGTGTCTGCTTAATGACAAGTGGAATGAGAGCCTGAACTGCCTCAGGGAATACCAGGCTATTGGTTCAAAGATCTACACTTTCCTAGGTACTAAAGCTTTGATCAGTTTTAGAAGATAGTATGTTTCCAAAAGGTGTTCTCATTAACTGAATTTCTATTTCCTATCTTATATCATTTTATTTACTAAAAATCCACATTTACTTCTTTTCAAGACATATTCATTGGGTTATTTGGTTTTAGTTGCCTATTTAGTTGTTGGGGGAGGGGACATTAAATTGACAGGGGGCACCAATAATGAAGAGGCCATGAATGAAAAGGGGTAAACATAAAATTGTGGTACAGGTGCAATTTGCTTCAAAAAGCATTGTCCCTCTTCCAGTTTCCAATGTTTTCTGCTCCACATATACTGAAAATCTCATTGCTCTCAGAAACTCAATTTTCCTGAGCCTGGGGTGTTCCTTCCTTTGTTTCAAAAATATTCTTAGTAAAGAATCTGAGACATTAATTTTTTTTATTTCTGAAGTGAATTTACTGTCAAACTCATCAGATCCTTTCTATTGCACAGCCCCTTGCCCAATTCTTATATTTAATTTTTATTCATAATTTTACCTTATTTTTAAAGATAATTTCAGATCTCACAAACCTGAATTTGCTCCCACTCACGCAGTTTAGTTTGGCAGCTTATTCAAGGATCTGGCATTTACACAGAGGCCAAAGCCTTAAAATAAAGAAATGAAGTTGTCACAATTGAATTTCAGGTATAAGGCCATGTAAGACGAAATGGTTTCCAAGGTTTAAAACCAAATATTTCAGTTTCTTTTACATTAATATCTCAGTGAACTGAATTTACATGGGGGTCCTTTGAGTTATTCTCTCTTCTCTGTAGCATGGGTAGCTATCCTATATAATAAAAGGCTAATATGCTAATTGTCCCCTCGACCAGGAGTTTGACCAGGGGGCGGGTCCAGCTGGCCAGCTGCCCATGACCCCTATCCCTGGCTGGCCAGCTGGATCTGCCCCTATTGGAGCAGCTGGCTGGACCCCACCTATGCACAAATTTGTGCACCAGCTTCTAATACTATCTAATAAAATAGTAATCTGCAAATTGACTGTTTCTTCGCTACTCCACAAGCTGCACCCAAAAGCCAATCAGAGTGAGTATTCAAATTAAATCAACCAAGATGGTGGTTAATTTGCATATCAGTGCACAGAAGGGAGTAAAGCTGTGGAGAAGTAAGCAAGCAGGGAGGGGGAGAAGGGAGGGAGCAAGGCAGAGGAGAAGGGAGCTAGGCAGCAGAGAAGGGAAAGTGCTTTGCTCAGGCTGCAGGAAGCTCTATTCTTGCAGGAATCTTCCTGCAACAGGTCTCTAGTATTATTACATTTGTACAAAATTGGCAAAAAATAACAATCACTGCAAAAATAGTTAGTTATTATTGATTACTTCTTAAATGCCAGAACCTTTGTTAAATTGTGTCTTCCACTACACAATTGAAACAAACTAACTGAAGAAATGTCCTGCAATATCAGAGATGAATTAGAAGGTAAAGAAGAATCCTAGTTTGGAGAAAGCTTTGGGATTCAAAAACACATGGGTACAGATTTCCTTTTAGAGATATTGCAAAAAATGGTAATAGTTTTAGCCAAATTTACAAATAATTGCATTTAAATAAGTAAAATAATCTCTTTTTACCCCTCAAATTACATTTCAGGGTATAAGTCTAAAGAATCACAGAACCTTCCAGTCAGACATCGTTTTGAGTTACTGATTTCAGTCTCTCATCTGTTTTGTGAAAATCCTCCTGCCGGAGGGACCATCGAGCTTCCATTTTATTGTAAGCATTTTTTTCCAGTCAATTCTGTCTCACTATAGCATAGAGTCAGCACACTAATCCCTGCTGCTGATCTGACCTGCAAGCTAAAAATGGTTATTACACTTTGTAGGTGGTTGAGGAAAAGAAAAGGAAGAATAATATTTAACGACACATGACAATTATACAAAATTCATATTTAAATGTTTGTAAATAAGTATTTATTGGGGCACAGACATGCTCATGTTTGTTTATTCACTGTGGCTGCTTTCCTGCTACCATGGCTGCAATGAGCAGTCACAGCGGAGACTTCATGGCCCACAAAGCCTCACATGTTTCCTGTCCGGCCTTCACAGAAAAAGTGTGCTGATTCCTCAGGAACCACACATGCAACTGTATTGTCTTTTCCTCTGATAGAAAAACAAATATTTTAAACTATCTTTGTTTCTATCTTTTACAGTTGGAAAATATCTTCATTTTGCCTTCACATTTTTTCTTCATTGGAATAATTATAGATTTGCATTCAATTGTATGAAATAATATGAGAGATCCCTTGTATATATTTTTTTCAGTTTTTCCCAATGGTAACATTTTGAAAAACTATAGTATAATGTGACAGTAAAAATATTGACAGTAATACCATCTTATTTAGACTTCCTTAGTTTTACTTGTATTTATTTGTATGTTTGTTTCATATAACATTTGTGACCTGTGTATATCTATGTATGCAGCATCACAGTCAAGATACTAGACACATTTCTCTTTTATTCTTAAACCTCTTTCATTCTCATGTGGCACAGGGTGAAACTTCTATCCATCTTTCTAACATCTAATAACTTTGAAATTTATTGGTATTTTAATTAAAGTACCTATATCTATCCCCAGTTCTGTTACATACAGGTAGTTTCAATTTTTAAAAGACTCTAGGAAATGTTATCAATGAAGTTTAAAGCAAGCTAAGAAAGACAGAACTTTAGTCACCTCAGATAATATAGTCTTCTTTAGGGATAACTCTGATACCCCTAATATAGTAGTTAAAAATGCAATAGCCAAATTAAAATCTACATCTAATGTAGTAAAATAAACAAGAAATCTAAATCAGTAATAGACAAAAATTATAAAATAATGCAGAACTTAGGAAGAAGAATAGCAGCGCGCGCGCACACACACACACACACACACACACACACACACACACATAGGGAAAAATGGAAGGAGGGATGTGGGAGGGAGAGAAGGTAGGAAGAAATGAAGAAGGAAAGGAAGGATCATATATTATTAGATGTGAAGGATAGAGAATGTGGATCCAACATATAAATAATTTGTTTTCAAACAATAAACCAGAGTAAAACATAAGTAACTGAAGTACTGTATGGAATGATACTCCCCTGTGTTGAATAAAAGAATGTGCCAGAGATTAAGCTGTCCAATATATACCAATGAATGATAATAATAACAGTAATTAAAGACATATACCTAATATATTCTTGTAACATTTTTAATCTTTATGACAAAGATAGAATTTTAACAGTTTCTAAGAGAAGGAAGAATAAAATAGGTATTATAAAAGAATCTTACAAATTTGAGGAGGATGTGTTATAGCCTGATAATTATAAATCAATTTAGCCATTTACTTCTAAATGCAAGCATAATTAATTTTCAGGTAATCACAAGTTCAGAAAATATATTACTCATCTGTATTTTCTGGGGAAAAAAAGATGTCTATACTAACTGAGCAATAATTTAATTTAAAAAGAAAAAATCAAAATTAGAAAACTATATAAGAAAACATCTGTGTGAAGCATACCCATTTTACTTTATTTTCATCAATCAATTACTTGTGTTTTGGTGGACCAGACCAATAGTTCTTAATCTTTACTAGGATTACACCTTAAATAAATAAATATCATTATGTTTTTCAGGATAAAACACACACATACACACACTCTTACACATTTTCTAGCATCTCATTTATTGAGCCTTTTCTATGTTTTGTTAACACATTTGTAATACTCCTGATAATTATTTTTTTCCTAATTTATTATTCACTTCAACTCTGTAACAATGACTTTTAAAAACATCTTACTTTTAAATAGTTGTAAGTTTATTAAAATAACTTGTAAAAATAATAGTTTCTTCACATTCTTCACTGTGCTTTCATTAACAATAAACCTTTACATAACTATGGTACAATTATCAAAAACAGAAGCTTAATATTCTTGTAACACTAGTAACTAAAACAAAGGCATTCAAATGTCACCTATTGTTTCACTAATTTCTTTATTTCTATTTCAGGATTGGACACATTTCTGTTCCCGCATTGCATACTAGTACTTAATTTATCTTTAGTTATAGTTAGGACACTTCCTTAAATTTGTTTTTGTTTGTTTGTTTTCTTTTTTGTTCATTTGTTACCATGGTAACTTGAAGAGTACTTATTGATTAGGTATTGTTTTTAACTCCAGCACGTAGCTCTGTGAGGTCAACCAGAATGAATACAGAAAAATGGGTCTCTTGTTCTGAAAAATATGAAAGTGAGATCCATCTAGTGGACAAAATATTGTATCACACAATAACCAAATGTTCTATTTTTCTGAATGCATATGTAAGTAGATAGGTAAATATACATACAATTTAAAGTGTAAGTCAATCAGATAGTTTTTTCTTGAATTTTCTCCTAAAATAAAAATTATAACAGCCAGTTTTATAATCCAATATTAACTATATTATGAAACCAACCACACATTCAGAAAACTCTAAAGATTGTTTTGAAAACACTAATCTCCACTCTTAAGAAAATTTAGAACCAGAATTTACTTATCTATGTTTGTTCTTAGTGTCTTCCAAGTAATGGACTTTCACAATTTTGGAAATTACACTGAGTAAGGGCCCTGACATTTTACATATATTCTAATAACTTTGCATCTCTCTGTGGCAACTATAATCTCTGCTGGCTAGTGTCAAAAAAAATGAAGGAAAATGATCAGGAACAATTAAAACTGCTTTTATTTTAGATAACTAGTCTTTTGAAAGAAATAGAATCTACTCCTAATTTGTGTCATGTAATAATTTTAATCCCTCTGTTAAAGGTGGCATGTAGAGCAAGTTAATACTTTTCTTAAGTGTGAAAGGTGTATGAGAACAAGAACATGTGTCCTGCCCTGGCCGGTTTTGCTCACTGGTTAGATTGTCAGCAAAAGACCCAAAGAAAGGTCTCAGATTTGATTCCAGGTCAAGCAAAAGTACCTTGTTGCAGGTTTGATCCCCAGCCTGATCCCTCCTTTCCACCCTGTCTAAAAGTCAATGGAAAAAGAATAGCATTGGGTGAGAGTAATATATATATTACTTCTTTTGAATTGAACACCTTCTAAGATAGACAAGTGATTAAACAAAGGGAAAGAATAATTAATTCTGAGACACAGCATTTTGAAATTTTAATAGACACTTCCTTAACAATGGGCTAATTAAGGAAACCATAAAGCCTAAACATAGCAGGTTAATCGAATTGGAAGACATTCAAGTCAAAATCAAATAAGAATAAAAATGAATTTTGTAAATAGATAAAAATTCCCCTTCAGCTAAACACTGCAGTGTACCTTCTGGTTTCATTTACATTTATATTTACCAAAAATAGCTATCTGTCATAAAAAATTTCTTTCAGTGAAATCTGTAAAATTTAAACTGTTAGTAATCTGTAGGCTCTTTAAAACGCACAGCTGGAAAAAAAAAGGAGATTTAAAATGGTTTGGGTGTATTTCAAGGTTTTGTTCTTGGCCTTATGCATGAACCAAAAAGTTGCCCTTGGCTTCTAAATTTGGGAATGATAACTTGAAACTTTCAAATACATGTGTTTCATTGGTGCACATTATATATAGACTTTGTCCATTTAAAAATATGTAATATTGAAAAACTTTAATAAATGTACAACTATATATATGCATATTAATAATATTTGGTTTCTTTTCTATGAAAGTAATATTTTTCCTAAGCCTGGACATTACCTATAGTCATATATTTAGCCACATTATTTTACCTGTAAGTTGATAATTTTCAATTTAATATTTCCATGTAGTTCAAAATTAATGTTTTGATGTATTAAACCTGTTTTACTGGACCAAGATAGTATAAAAAACTATCTTTAGGCATAAACACTCAGATGATAATAAAATAAAAATATTATTCATTGTAACTATGTAAATCAAACCTGGCAGCTGGTTGTTGGCAGCTAGAAAAGATCCACAGAATTATTATTGCAAATTATGAAGAGTAACTGAACCCACAGCAACCCCTGGCACAACTGGATAACGAGTTAGTCAAAGAATTACTAAAAATGATGTTTTCTGATTGCCTACAAGCAGAAAACAAAATCTGTGGTTGTTGTACTCTCATGCATGCAGCTAATTTTTTGGACCTCCCCTTTGAAGGAACAAAACAAAAGGTTTTCTTCTTCTTCTTTTTTTTTTTTTCAGAATAAGAGTATATGTTTATTCTTAAATATCTCCCTACTTCTGCCCCATGCTAGCCTATAACCACAACTTTCTGCAAATGAGATTAACATGCAAAAATCAATTGTTGTGACTTTACTATTATTAAAGTTTTTACATTTAATAGTGAATAACTCTTAAATGAGCCTTTCCTGAAAGCACATTTTAGTAGTTTCAGTAGGAAACGGGCGAAGTAAGACAAGAGAATGATAGAAGAGATGTGGTGTCTGAAGACCAATTTCTTCCACTTCACATTTTTACCTGCAGCAATCTTTGAAAATATTCGTAGTTTTGGACCCTGCCAGTTTTCTCTGTATTGGTTGTGATATGGGTCAGAATAATACTGTAACGATACTAATGATATTACCTTTTGCCACCTGGATTTATTCTTTTCTTTTCTACCGACTCAGGCATATACTTTTCTCCATTCATCATTTCCAGAATAGAAGTATCAAAACAGAAACACAATGATCACCAAAACGACATCAATTTCAAAGAGAGAAAATAGGTGAGCTTCTTCATAGGTTTGGTTTTCAGATACTTAATGCCTGTAGGAAATGAAGAGAAACTGAGATATAGACGAAAATAAATGAACAACTTTCCCATCCACTTCCCCAATAGGAGGAAAGTGAAATAGAGATGTTATAAGGATAAAGGTTGGGAGAGACATGAGGACTGGACAGAGATTCATCATGCACTTCATGTCTATGGTTAGGTCCTGGCAGGTTGACCTCTAGGTCTTGAAACCATTAAAATCATTGCAGCAATTTCTGGAATTCTAACATGTCATAGAAATGTCATAATAATAGCATATAACACCTGTGCTCTTGAAGGTGCAACAGGAGTAGAGATTTGGTACTGGGCTGAATGGTCTGATGACTAAGGACCACAGACAGCAGTCTTGGATAGCTGAGATAAAGATGTGGTTTCCTCATCCCCTAAGCACTTGGAATTATTTAACCATACCCAAACTCAAACCCAATCCCAAGGGAAGGAGCAGAAAGCCTAAATTGGCTTACAACAATTTTCTGCTATATTGACAAAATGAGTGTTCAAAATAAAATTAACTTGTATTACAAAAAAAGTTATGTTATGTTTAAAACTGTGGCCCAGAGGCCCTTTTTGCACACTGAGTTCTTGTACAGTTCCTGACACCTGTACTTACTATTAAGATACAGACATAAGCAAACATTTTGCAATAAGGGAAAGATTTGCACTATTAGCAAAGTTGCAAAGATGAATAAGAATGTTCCTGATGAATACTGGATGAGGAGCATTTAGAGAAAGTAAGTGTAAAGGTAAAACTATGAACAGATGAGAGAGAAGTGTGTATTTGCGTAAGATCAAGAGGTAACTTACTGAGGACGTTGACCTAGGAATTAGCTAACTGACAGATGTGAGGGTGGAAAAGTAGACAGAGCCGGAACATTAAAGTCTTTGCTAAGAAGTGTTGGTTTACTCCCACAGTTGATAAGGATCTATCAAAATATTTTTAACTGAGGAAGGCATGAACAAATAAAATTTGTATAAATATAACAAGCAGAATGTGTAGGATTCTTTGAAAGGTGGTGAGCATAAGAAGCATATAGACTATTTAGGAAGCTGATGAATTATTACGGTTAAAACCCTATGAGTGGAGATAGAAGGCAGTTGAGATTTACTTGGAGTGTAGAATTTGTGGGACTTGGCAAATTAGACATTATTTATGAGGGAGTGGTTGTAGATAGCTCCCAGCTCTGAGTGGAATGTTAGTGTAATTAATCAAGCAAGATAAGGGATATGGGGAAAAGATATGTAGAGATGGCTAGTTGGCCATTGGGAAGAGATTCTTGGATCTCTGTAAGATTTCTGGACTAAAAGCAGATTAGGGAAATTCCATGACTACAAACATGGTTTGGGTAAATTTGTACAGACTTTCAATATTTTCAATCTTTATCATACCTTTTTACTTCTCTGTCACCTTCCTTCTTTGACTTTGAATCTGGCAACAAAATTGCTATTTTCAATGTTGACTTCTCTCACCATTGACTCTTAACTTTATATTTTTTAAATATATTTGTATTGATTTCAGAGAGGAAGGGCGAGGGTGAGAAAGATAAAAAACAATAACGATGAGAGAGAATCATTGATTGGCTGCCTCCTGCATACCCCCTACTGGGAATAGAGCTCACAATCTGGGCATATGTCTTTGACCAGAATTGAATCTGGGACCCTTTACTCTGAAGGCAGATGCTCCATCCACTGAGCCAAAGTGGCTAGAGCTCTAACGTTGTGTCTGGTTCCAACTTGCCTTTTATTGCATTCTCTCTCTATTGATTTAATTTTGGGGTCTTGAACAAAATCCTCTTGCCTCAGAATGTTTTGAAATCACCTTGTCCTGCTTTATGACAGGTAATAGGCTGAGAACCATTCTAAGAAAGCAAGAAAATAATAGACTAGGAGGAAAATAATAGACTAGGAGGAAACATATTTCTGTTTGTTTCTGTGGACAGAAAAATCACCTTGCCAATGGACCAAACTGGCATTCGCTCACTGGCAGCTAATAGAATCAATGAACTTCCAGATGTACCAATTGCTTCAATATTCATAATAATGGATTTCTTTATTCCAGGCTTATGTTTTAAGTTCCTTTATATTAACTTATTTATTTCCTTGCCTTAACCCTATGAAGTATTCTTATTTCAATTTTAAAGATGAAGAAACTGAGATACAAAAAATTAAATGGAGTTTCATACAAGAATGTCAGTTCAAACCTACAAAAGCATAGCTCCAGAGACTTCACTCTCATTCAACATAGAATACCCATTTACATTAGTTTCCTATTGTTGCTATACCAAATTACACCACAAACCTAATGGCTTAAAAGAACATACATTTACATTTCTGGAGGTCAGTAGTCCAAAAGAGTCTCAGTAATTGCAACCAAGCACTGCATTCTTTCTGAAGGCCCTAAAGAAGAATCTGTTCTATTTCTTTTCCAGTATCTAGAGGAATTCTTTGTCTTGAAGCCCTTCTCTTCCTGTTTGAAACCTCTTTCTAACTCTGCTTTATCATCATATAAAGATACTTGCAACAGCCAGGTAACCCAGGATAATCTCTCTACCTAGAGATCTTTAATTTGCTCATGTCTGCAAGGTCTTCTTTGCCACTTAAGGCAACATATTCATCAGTTTTGGGGATTAGGATGTGGACATATTTGGGATAATGCTGTTTTGTCTGTCACACCGTTCTTTTTTTTAAATATAATTTTACTAGAAGCCCAGTGCACAAAATTTGTGCATGGGGAGTGGGTCCCTCAGCCCACGCTGCACCCTCTCCAATATGAGAGTCCTCAGGGAAACCCTCTACAATCTGGGAGCCTTGATGGCTTAGGCTCACTCTCTGTGGTTCTCTGCTCTCTGCAGGGCCTGGCTGCTACTCGCCTGCAACCCAGAGGCCATTTGTGGCAGGGGTGGAATGCTTGCCTTGTTGCCACAGCAATGAAGCAAAGATTCTGCCAGGCTGCTCACTCTGCCTGCTATCAGCAGCCACCCTCTCAGGACTGGGGGACTCTGGCAGGGCTGAGGGGACTGTATGCCACCATCTTGTGGCTATGGGCACTGCCATCTTTGTGATGAGTGACAATTAATTTGCATATTATCCTTTTACTAGATAGGATTGATTTCAGAGAGTAAGGGAGAGGGCAAGAGAGATAGAAACATCAATGATGAGAGAGAATAATTGATCACCTGCCTTCTGCATGCCCCACACTGGGGATTGAGTCCACAACCCGGGCTTATGCCCTGACTGAGAATTGAACCATAACTTCCTGGTTTATAGGCTAATTCTCAACCACTGAGCCATGTCAGCCAGGCCACAGACTAAGAATTATCATCTTCCTGAGAGACTTCAACATTAGCCTTGCACTTTAATAGAGTGATTTAATCTAAACATAACATTCCCTTCCCTCATAGACACAAATTCACACTTGCCCACTCATACAACATAATTTTTCAATGTGGAAAAGAAAATTCGCATAAGCACATGAAACAACATTATGGATGAAACCATGAAGGTAAAGATCTATACTCCTGCCTAGACACTGAGTGAGCACCAAAAAGCCTAGTCAGAAAATAGTCGGAAGAACAACTTCTTTAATTATTTATCTGTAGGAATTTATCATACCAGAGCCCTGAGAGATGCTTTGGTTTGTTTATTTTACAAAACTTTGTTTTCAAAAAAATTTAAAGTGATAAATTCCCACGAAGCGCAATTAACATTATGATTTTCAATACTTTTGTTTTTGTTGTTAATCTTCACCCAAAGATATTTTTTTCATTGATTTTTGAGAGAGTATAAGGGATGGAGAGAAACAGATCATGAGAAACATTGGTTGGTCGTCTCGTGAACGTGGCCTGATGGGGGCCTGGCAGAGAATCAATCCTGCAACCAAGGTACTTGCCCTTGACTGGAATCGAACCTGGAGTACCCTATCCACTAATCCAAACTGGCTAGGGCTGTGGTTTTCAATTCTTTCAGTGCTAATATATTCTCACCAAACATGTAGGAAGATGCCAAATATGTAATGGTTTAGATTTCTTTTTCCTTCTTTCCAGAATCCCCATGCTTAAGTCTAAGGATATGTGTGTATATATATATATATATATATACATATATATATATATATATATATATGAATCACCTTGTAATCCTTTCAGGTGGCATGAAATTACAGTCTCTGGTGGGAGAATTATTGACAGGAGAATGAGTTCTGGATTCTTTATCCTTTATTTTATAACTAGAAGCTTGATGCGTAAAATTCATGCATGGGAGGGGGGGTTCCTCAGCTCAACCTGCACCCTCTCCAATCCAGGAGCCATTAGGGATGTCCTACTGATGGCTTAGGCCCACTCCCCATGCTTCTCTGCTCTCTGCAGCACCTGGGGGCTTTGCCAAAGCCATGAAAACGAAGCCTCCATGTCCTGCTGTCCATGCTCTGTCATTGTCTGACAGGCCTGGGGGTTTCACTGTGGCCAGCATGTGAATGAAACCCTCATACCATGCTGTCTGCTGGGACAGTGGGTTTTCCCCCCACAACCATGCTAAGAAAGCCCCCATGCCCTGCTATCCATGCTGTCCTCTCTGCCAGGCCTAGGGGATTCCCTGCTGCTGCTGTGCTAAGGAAGCCCTCATTACCTGCTGCCTGCCTGCTTCTCTCCTTCTCCCCATGGTGCTGACAGGACCAAGGACTCCCACAGGGCTGAGGGGACTGGGCACTGCCATCTTGTGGCTGTGGGGGCTGCCATCTTTGTTGGGTTAATTTGCATACTCACTCCTGATTGGCTGGTAGGGGTCATGGAGGTACAGTCAATTTGCATGTTTCTCTTTTATTAGTGTAGATAGACTAAGCCATTTGCTTTAACAAATTCTTCATAGTCTTATTACATTCCCATATGTACCACTACATATTATACATTTAAATAACATGAATGAAACTCAGATCTCTTGAGAAAGGGCAGTTTCCTGCACCATCACGGAGAGGCTTCCCAAGAGCCAAGGTAAGAAATACATCAGCAAAGGCCAGGTTCTGGAAAGATCCTTGCTCTCCCCGGGTGGAGTCTGTCATTTCCATGACTCAGGCACACACCTGTGACAAGGGAGACTAAGAATATTCAGCACTAGGACTCCCAGAACATCGGTTCCTAGTTGGTACAGAAGCGGATTCTGAGGATCCCTGTGCTCTGCCACGAAAAGGTCAGATTTCTCCTGGGGTTAGGGAGCTGGCAAAGCAGGGAGATTGGCCTGGAAAAAAAAGTCCGTGGCTGTTGGAGCTGGTAAACGTGTTAGAGGGCCGTTGGAGCTAGGCGCAGTGAGGATTCCTAGAAAGCAACCCATTTGAACCTGACAGAGACGACCAGCCTAACAATTTTGGGAGGGTGTGGGCTGCCAAACCCAAGGGAGAAAGGGGTTTCATGCAGACATATGCATGGAACTTGAGTTCACACACTTGAGTTCTTTCTTCTCCTAATCCAAGTTTTTCAGTGCTAAACCAAAATCGTGGGATCCCCTGGTGGGGGATAACCTGGGAGACCACAGGGATGAGCTGTTTTTCTGGAGGCTGGGAATCGGAACAGGTGGTCACCATTAGAGAGGCAGCTCTGGGGCAGCCCATTCCCACAAATCAGTATTGAATACCACAGAGATAGCGGGATTTTAGTTCAGGCTAGAGAGGACCAATAGACCCAGAGGTCAATCCAAAAACACTGACACCCAGGGGCTGAATCACAAATTGACTCTTGTGTAACACAAATTATGGAATCAATTTTATTTCTACTACTATTTAACCTTTCTTTTAAAGTGCCATTTTATTTCATCTTTATTCTACTTTGGGATTAGTGTTATACAGTCTATTTTCATCTACCCTTTAGTATCTTTTTACTCTACCTCAACTTCACCCTTATGCCATCACTCTATTGCTAATCTTTCCCTAGTTAGTGTCTTGTTCCCCTTACACTTTTTCTGCTTTAGATTTTCCTTATTCTCTCTTTTTACCCCCTGTTAAAATTTCACCCCACTTTTATATCTAATCTCCAATCACCTGCTCCAAGTCCATACAAACCTCTCGCTTCTCTGACTTCACCATCCTAAATTGTTTTTCTCTCTGTCCCGCTGATGTTGTTTACCTGCCTGTTGATTATATAAATATTTTATGCATGTCTGTGAGATTGGTTTGCTTATTCTTTTCTTTCAATTTGTTCTCTGGAGATTTTTTGTCATTTTTTTTGTTTTGTTGTTGTTTGCATTGCTTTTTAAAAAAAATATATTTATTCTTCTGTGTTCCCTAACCTCCCTTGATATTAGTTGTTGTATGTAGTTTGTATCAATCTCCAGGTACTTCTTACTGGCTTTTGCTGGGATTACTGGTGGTCCTTTAGTAGTTTTCAACCCATATTTATAATTTATTCCCATTTTTTCCCTCTTTTTACTCCTTCCCCTTTTCCCAATTTCATTTTGGCATTTCCTTTTTTCTTTCTTTCTTTCTTTCTTTCTTTCTTTCTTTCTTTCTTTCTTTCTAACTTTCTTTCTTTCTTTCTTTTGTGTGTGATGGTGTTTTCTATTACTATCTTCTTTCTCACCTATCACCTAATTTGCCTTCCTCTGGTAATCACCTTTAATTTGGAGTTACCAATACCGTAAATACATTCCTCTTGAGTGAGTGGTGCCTTGCATCTGGTTGTGTTGTAGTTTGAGCCTTTAAATCAACACAGGAAAGTGATAACTATATAATCAGACACACAGAGAAGAGAGACCATGGGGAGACAAAGAAACAGCCCACCAATGAAAGAAAAACAAACCTCACCAGAAAAAGAACGAAATGAAATGGAAGCAAGCAACCTGTCAGAGACAGAGATCAGAGAAAAGGTCATAGGGTGGCTGAAGAGAATAGAAGTCATTATGAGTAAGAACCAAGAGGAATTGAAGAATAACCAAGAGGAAATGAAGAATACCCAAGAAGAAATGAAGAAGACCCAAGAAGAAATTAAAAGTGACATTGCTGAGGTAAAGAACTTCATAGAAAGTATCAGGAGTAGACAAGAAGAAGCAGAGGACCACATTAGTGAGCTGGAAGACAAGGTAGGAAAAAATACATAAGTAGAGCAGCTTCTAGAAAAAAAAAATTAAAAGCAGGAGGAGAGCCTAAGGGAACTTTGGGACAACATGAAACAAAACAACATCCGCATAATGGGGCTTACAGAGGGACCAGAAACTGAGCAAGAAATAGAAAACCTATTGGAAGAAATAATGACAGAATACTTCCCTGATATAAGAAAGAAAAAACCCACACAAATCCAAGGAGCTCACAGAGTCCCAAGCAATATAAACCCCAAAAGATCTATGCCAAGGCACATTATAATTAAATTTGCAAACATCAATGACAAATTGAGAATCTTAAAAGCCACCAGAGAGAGACAGAAAGTCACCTACAAAGTAACCCCCATCAGATTAGCAAGTTATTTCTCAATAGAAACTTATCAGGCCAGACGGGATTGGAATGAAATAAACAAAGTCATGCAAAGAAAGGGTCTGAATCCTACAATACTGTGCCCAGCAAGGCTATCAATCAAAATTGAAGGTCAAATCAGGAGCTTCAGAGACAAAAAAGGTCTAAGGGAATACATTACCACCAAACCAGCAATGCAAGAAATGCTAAAGCGTCTGCTGTAAAAAGCAAGAGGAAGTGAAGAAAGAACACAGGGGTAAAGAACAAAAATGGCTACAAATAACTACCTAACTACCTATCAATAATAACTTTAAATGTAAACGGTTTAAATGCTCCAATCAAAAGACACAGGGTAATAGAATGGATAAGAAAACACGACCCATATATCTGCTGTCTACAAGAAACCCACCTCCAAAAAAAGACGCAAACAGACTGAGGGTGAAAGGATGGAAAAAGGTTCTTCAGGCGAATGGAAATGGAAAAAAAGCTGGGGTAGCAATACTTATATTCGACAAATTAGATCTCAAAGTGAAGGACATAACAAGAGATAAAGAAGGCCACTTCATAATACTAAAGGGAGCAATCCAACTAGAAGAAATAACTCTGGTAAACATATATGCACCCAATACAGGAGCACCCAAATACATGAAAAAAACTCCTGTATGATATCAAGGGAGAGATAGACAGCAATACAATCATAGTAGGAGACTTTAATACACCACTATCACCATTGCACAAATCCTCTAAACAAAAAATCAGTAAAGAAACATCAATCCTCAATGACTCACTAGACCAGATGGAATTAAGTGACATCTTCAGATCATTTCACCCCAAAGCCACAGAATATACATTCTTTTCAAGTGCCCATGGGTCATTCTCAAAGATAGACCATATGTTGGGTCATAGGTAAAGTCTCTCCAAATTCAAGAAGATAGAAATCATATCAAGCAAATTTGCACACCACAGTGGCAAAAAGCTGGAAATCAACTACAATAAAAACAATCCAAAGAAATCAAACACATGGAGACTAAACAGCATGCTATTAAACAATGACTGGGTTACCAGAGAGATGAAGGAAGAAATAGAAAACATCATGGAAACAAATGACAATGATAGCACAACAATCCAAAATCTATGGGACACAATTAAAGCAGTTTTGAGAGGGAAGTTCATAGCTCTACAATCCCACTGCAAAAACAGGAAACAGTGGCAATAATTATCTAACCCAACAACTAAAAAGTTAGAAAGAGAGCAACAAGAAAAGCCCAGTGTAAGCGGAAGGAAGGAAATAGTAAAGATCAGAACAGAGATAAACGACATAGAGACCAAAGAAACAATAAAGAAGATCAACAAATCCAAGAGCTGGTTCTTTGAAAGGATAAACAAGATTGATGAACCTCTAGCCAAGCTCATCAAGAAGCAAAGAGAGAGGACCCTAATAAATAAAATCAGAAATGAAAGAGGTGAAATAACAACAGACCCCATTGAAATACAAAGGATTGTTAAAAAAGACTATGAACAACTCTACTCCAACAAAATGGACAACCTGGAGGAAATGGATATATTCCTAGAATAATATAACCTCCCAAAACACAATCAGGAAGAATCTAAACAGCTCAATATACCAATAAATATGGAAGAAATTGAAGCAGTCATCAAAAACCTTCCAGCAAATAAAAGCCCAGGGCCAGACGGCTTCACAGGGGAGTTTTACCAAACATTCAAGGAAGAACTAAAACCTATCCTCCTCAGACTATTCCAGAAAATTCAAGAGGATGGAACACTTCCAAACTCCTTCTATGAAGGTAGCATCACCCTAATACCCAAACCAGATAAAGATGGCACAATGAAAGAGAACTGCAGGCCAATATCCCTCATGAATATAAATGCCAAAATCCTCAATAAAATTCTAGCAAATCGGATCCAGCAGTACATCAGAAAGATCATATACCATGACCAAGTAGGATTTATCCTAGGAATGCAAGGATGGTACAATATCCGCAAATCAATAAATGTGATACATCACATAAACAAATTGAGAGATAAAAATCACATAGTCATATCAGTTGATGCAGAAAAAGCATTTGACAAAATCCAAAACCCTTTCTTGATAAAAACTCTCAACAAGGTAGGAATAGGAGGATCATACCTCAGCATAATAAAAGCCATATATTATAAACCCATAGCAAACATCATACTCAATGGGCAAAAACTGCAACCATTTGCCCTAAGAACAGGAACAAGACAGGGATGCCCACTCTCACCACTCCTGTTCAACATAGTACTGGAAATATTAACCATTGCAATTAGACAAGAAGAAGAAATAAAAGGCATCCAAATAGGAAAAGAAGAAGTAAAGCTATCCTTATTTGCAGATGATATGATATTGTACATAACAAAAACCCGAAAGACGCCATAAAAAAAACTAATAGACTTAATAAATGAGTTCAGCAATGTAGCAGGCTACAAAATTAATGCCAAGAAATCTATGGCATTTCTATACACTAATAGTGAACTTACAGAAAGAAAGACTAAAAAGTAATCCCATTTACCATCACACCAAAAAAATTAAGGTACCTAGGAATAAACTTAACTAAGGAGGTAAAAGACCTATTTGTGGAAAACTACAGGACACAAAAGAAAGAGATAGTGGAAGATGTAAACAGGTGGAAGAACATACCATGTTCATGGATTGGGAGAATCAACATCATTAAAATGTCCATTCTACCCAAACCAATCTATAAATTTAATGCACTCCCCATTAAAATACCAATGGCATATTTCATAGACCTAGAAAGAACTCTTCAAAAATTCATCTGGAATAAAAAAAAGACCCTGAATAGCCACAGCAATCCTGAGAAAGAAGCACAAAGTTGGTGGGATTTCAATACCAGATTTCAAGCTGTATTACATAGCTACTGTTCTGAAAACAAACTGGTACTGGCATAAGAACAGACATATAGACCAATGGAATAGAATAGAGAATCCAGATATCAACCCAAATCACTATGCTCAATTATTATTTGACAAAGGAGGCATGAACATAAAATGGAGTTAATATAGTCTTTTCAATAAATGGTGCTGGGAAAATTGGACAGATATATGCAAAAAAATGAAACTAGATCACCAACTTACACCATACACAAAAATAAACTCAAAATGGATACAGGTCTTAAACATAAGATGGGAAACCATAAAAATATTAGAAGTATTCACAGGAAGAAAAATCTCAGACATATGCCGAAAGAACTTCTTCAGTATACTGCTCCTAGGGCAATGGAAGCTAAAGAGAAAATAAACAAATTGGACTACATCAAAATAGAAAGCTTTTGCACAACTAAAGAAACTATCAACAAAACAATAAGAAAACCCACTGTATGGGAGAACATATTTGCAAATGTTATCAGCGATAAAGGTTTAATCTCGAGCATCTATAGGCAACTCATACAATTTAATAAAAGGAGGACAAATGATCCAATAAAAAAATGGGCAACAGACCTAAATAGAATCTTTTTGAAAGAAGACAAAAGGAAGGCCCAGAGACTTATGAAAACCTGCTCAAAGTCACTAATTATCCGAGAGATGCAAATCAAAACGACAATGCAGTACCATCTCACACCGATCAGAATGGCTTATAACAACAAATCAACAAATGACAAGTGCTGGTGAGGTTGCGGAGAAAAAAGGAACTCTCCTGCACTGCTGGTGGGAATGCAGACTAGCGCAGCCACTGTGGAGAACAGTATTGAGTTTCCTCAAAAAACTAATAATGGAGGTCCATTTGATCCAGTGATCCCACTTCTAGAAATATATCCCAAGAATCTAGAAACGTGAATTAGAAAGGATATATGCACCCCTATGTTCATAGCAGCACAATTTACCATAGCTAAGATTTGGAAACAGCCTAAGTGCCCATCAGCAGATGAGTGGATTAAAAAATAGTGGTACATCTACACAATGGAATACTACTCTGCAGTAAAAAAGAAGGAGCTCCTACCTTTTGCAACAACATGGATGGAGCTGGAGAGCATTATGCTAAGTGAAATTAGCCAGGCAGAGAAAAATAAATATCACATGATCTCACTCATTTGTGGAATATAATAAACAACATAGACTGATGAACAAGAACAAATCCAGAGATTGACAAAAGTCCATCAGAATGTCAAACCTCAGGGTAAGTGGCAGGTGGTGGGAGTAAGAGGGAAAGTCAATGTATTTGAACTCTTGAACTAAGGTAAGTAATTTGTGTTTTTACATCCCTGACAAAGTTTATATAAAGTTATTTAAAAAAGTGGCAGCTAGTTTGAGATTGAATTGACATGGCCTAGAGCTTGTCACCTCCTATGGACACCAGTCCTTAGACTAGGCCCTCCTTAACCTCCTGTGACAATATAATACCCTTACATGTATTATTCTACAATGTCATTATAATTCAACAGCATATTATACAATTATCCCCAAAAAACTTAAAAACTAATTCTTTGTTGGGCAGCAATTTTAAAAATGATAGGAAAGGAATTAATCCCTCTCAGAAGAAATTTAGACACTGGGAAGGCACTCAAGCATTCTATATTGGCCCCTCTTGCCCTTTTTGCCAAGAGGGACCCTCTTCTTACAAATGCAAATACACACAGCTGTTGCCTGAGCTTTCAGTTCAAGCTGTGGCTGAAGCCTCTGGGCAGCTGGCACCATGGATCTGTCTCTCACCCAATGGAATGAGCTGGGCCCTCTCTGGAGAAGAAACCCGGGTCCCCTGAGATATGTGATCATTACTGGGACCCCACCAGCAGGGGAGGGGACCCCAAGGCAGATGATGGATGTGGAGGCCACGGGGGCATAGACTACAAAGGAGACAGAGCTGAACCTCACATCACCGTGTTTGGCCCTGGAGGATGGCTGGTTAGCCAGAGATGGGTATGATTCCTCAGGGAAGGAACAACCTAAGATAGGCACAGTTGCAGAGGGGCCAACAGGAGAGAACTAAAAGGTCAACAGAGGTGGGGCACAGACCCTCACCCACAAACCTTGCAGGGGCCTGAACTCTCACTCCTTCTGAGGGAGGTCTCCTGCCCCCACGGCTGCTTCACCTCCCACACACAGCTCAGTTCGGGACCCAGGTTGCAGACAGAGACTCTGCAAGCAATAGCTGCTCTATATCTAAACTCAATCTAGTACCACGAATGCTCAGGGCCTACTCAAGAATGCAAATAATCCGTTCCACTAATATTTAGAGAGTAAACTAAGATTTTTCCTTGAGTATTAAAATTGACAGTAAAATAGTAATCAAGTTTTCAGATTAATTTAAATTGGCCAAGTGAAATAAGTAAACACTCAAGAAAATTTAAGTGTACTGGACAAAAAGCTTTTCCTAAAACATTAACTAAAATATCCATTAGTAGTTCATCTCACTGTAAAATTACCTAACATCCAAAGAACCTAAAGCAGTCATATTTGTATGCAAAAATTAAAATTTAAAATTACCAAGACTGCAATCTAAAATTTCCAATAGCCCCATTAATCAAAAAAAGGGGTGGTGGTGGGGTAATATCATGTAAAATATCCTGTACGTAAAATACATCTAGAAAATTCTTACTCCAGAAGAGTAACTTCCATTTGTAATACCAACAGCAGGACACCCATGAAAAATACACATGATGTCAAAATAAGCCAAAGGAAAATCATTTTGGCAAAAATAAAAAGAATCCAAGTCTAATTTGCAGAGAGGATCCCTTTGTTAACTTTTGGTCGAGAATGTGTTTGTGTGTTTTCAGAGAACAACTCCAAGACCCTGTGGGTTCTTGCGACAGTGAGGAACTGTAGGGTCTGTTCCAGTCACGAGGATGGTACAGAGATGGGGGACACTGATGACATCTTGCCATGCTAGCAGTTAGCAGCTGTGTGTGGCTGTAGGCAGGCTAGGACCAAACCAGAGAGGATGGATCTTGCATTGCCACGATGTGTCCACCAGCTGGATACCATTTCTGAGATGTACACATAAAAACTATTTGACACTGAAACTGGGACTCAGAACAGTTGGGCATTGAAACTAAGACTCAAATATTTTTTGTTCTTATACATTTATTTCTAGTATGCGGAGGCAAGATATTTTTGAAGAAAAGAAACAGGGGAGAGTGATTGATATAGAGGCAGGGAGGCATTGAACAGGCTGTCAAGCTACAAGGGGAAGGCTGGGGAGGGTGGGGGTTGGGTGCTGGCTGAGATCAACTGAAAGACTTGTATGCATGCATCTGAGCATAACCAATGAATGAAAGACATTAGGGTGGGGGGACAGGTGGGGACATGTGCTGGGGGGTAAGGGAGGCTGGGGGAAGAATAATGGTGGGGGAAAGGAAAACATGTACTACTATTAAATCTAAGTTATACTGCAAAAAATATTTTAAAAAAGAATATTTAGCACGAAAAAAAAAAAGAAACTCAGATATCTTAAAAAATGTTGTTTAAATTTTGCCTCTAGTTTGGAAGATTTAAGTGCTAATTCCTTTGATCTTTTTCTCAGAGAGAGGGCAAATCTACATTTGAGTCACTGCTCTTGTTGGCGATAATCCTGGGTTATGGCTGGCTCTCAATGCTCTTTAGTCCTGAGCTTTTCTTTGATGAGTCTGAAGGATTTTCATTCCTCCCACATATATATTATCTGTAGTCTCCACAAATAAGTAGAAATGACCTTTTTTTTTGTTTGTTTGTTTTCTGTGTTGTTTGAATAAAACAGAGAGTTTTTGTTAATAAGCTGTATTTTGTTCATATCCATTTAATTGGCAAATTGGTACAATTCCATGTTATTTTTAAGTCCTCTCCCTAGAATCTCCTTATCTATTTTAAAATAGTTAGAAAATTATTCTTTTTTATGCACTGAGAGTTCTTATACATATTCATTTCTGAAATACTTGAAAAAACAAAATGTCAAATTTAAAATGTTTTGTATTGTTGTGGTACAGCCAGTTTTCCATATTTGTGAGTAAAATAGGTAATGCTTATCCTATCTAATAAAGAGACAATATGCTAATTGACCAGCATGTCCTCACAAGATGGTGGCCCCCACAACCAACAAAGAGAAAATATGTTAATTGACTGCCATGCCCTCATAAGATGGCTGTGCCCACAGCCACATGATGGCAGCACCCAGTTCTCTCAGCCCTGCCTCATCCAGCCTCAGTCCCACCTCATCCAGCTGGAGTCCCCCAGTCCAGTCAGGCCTGCCTCATAGAGCCAGAGTCTTCCAGTCCCCTCAGCTCCACAGGGGAAGGAAGTTGGGTGTAATTGGGCCAGCAGTGGAGGGCAGTTGGAGGCAATTGGGCTGGCAGGGGAGGGTAGTTGGGGATGATCATGATGGCAGGGGAGCAGTTAGGTGTCAATCAGGACAGAAGGGGAACATTTAGGGGGCTTTCAGGCTGGTATGTAGAGTGGTTAGGGGCAATCAAGCAGGCAGGCGAGTGGTTCAGAGCCAGCAGTCCCAGATTGTCAGAGGAATGTCCGATGTATGAACAGGGAGGATTGTGGGCACTGCAAATTAGTGCACATGTGACCAGATTCTCATTAAATGCTTGTGGACTGAGTTGCATGCAAGCTGGAGTAGGAACTGGCACTGAAATAGTGGTCTGGGAAAGGATTAGGGGAGGGTGGTGAGGGAAGAACCATAGGGAGCTATTGGAAAGTATGCGGTTTAGAGCAGAAGGAAACCTCATACTGATGCCAGATTTATGGTGTGGGAGGATGAGCAGGAGAGAGTTGTGAGACACATATATTCGTTATTTTTTTCTTAGAAGAGGAATTTCTGTACAAAACTGGACCACAATTGTTACTAAAAGAAGAGAACTGGACTTGAGCATAAAGAGAACTAAATTTTAACAAATCTGAGACTTTCTGTGATGTAAACTTGAGTAAAGTTCTTCACCATTATTGTGTCTGACACTTACTTTTTACAATTCGGCATGTAGATAAGTCTCTCTGGAAGAATATTCCCAAGCCCCAGGACCACGTGGATGCCTGTCTCTTTAAGTGAGAATAAGTGAGAATAAGTGACTGCTACTGCAAATCTCTGGTCACCAAATTTTCCATCATTAAAATGAAAAGGTTGAAACTGATATGGTCTAAAGTTGCCCACAAATTACTTGTTGAAAAAAATGAATATATATACTAAAATCCTGTTAATCAATATATTGGAGGATGTCATTTACTCTACAAATATTCATGAAGCAACTATTATGCACCAAACAGTTCAGTAGGGAGCAAAGAAATACTGATGAGCCAAAAGCAAAGAGCTCCTCTCATTTATTATAAAAATCAGCCTTATATTAATATGTTTTTGTAGAACTCATGAGAAGAGAACTTGAGGAAACATGGTGTGTACCATTTCTGCTCTCCTCATTGAGGCAACAAACCCTAGATACTGTTGCTATTCTGAAGAGCTACTTTGTTGCTTCTGGACCAGGTAAGCAAGAACAATGAAATCTGCAATAATTTAGAACTATAGACCTGTTAAAACAATGTATACACTTTTCCCTAAAGAAATTCTGGACTAGAATATATTCATATTCTTCATTCTGTGCATTGCTACAGTATATTGTTGTGTATTTTTGCTAGTTTATTTACTGAGAAAGAACATGTGTTTCTGCACATGCCTTGGAAAAGTCCTTTCATAGAACTAATTTGAAAGAGGCCAGGGCATGCTTAGCTGGCTCTTAGCTTGAATAGAACTAGAGAGCATTATGCTAAGTGAAATAAGCAAGTCAGTGAAAGATAACTACCACATGATCTCACAAATTTGTGGGATATAAAGAACATTATAAAGTGTTGAACAAAAATAGATAGAGGCAAATAAGCATTGAACAAACTGTCAAACTATAGCAGGAAGGTAGGGGAGTGTTTGTGGGCTAGTAAGAGATCAACTGAAGAACTTGTATGCATGCATATAAGGACAACCAATAGAAGCAAGACAGGGGCAGGGACAAGGGGAATTGCTGAGAGGCTGGAGGGAAGTCAATGGGGATAAAACATGGAGACATATGTACTACTATTTATAATACCTTAAACAATAAATAAATAAATAAATAAACAAATGAAATAGAAAAAAAAAGCAAACAAGAGTACTCTGTTTAGCAGTGAAACAAAGGTACCCTAGTAGTTCCACAATAGCAAATACTCCTGGAACAGTGTAAAATAATAAATGACACACAAATGTGAGTTCTTTGAGGAGACATATGTGGTGACAACAAATGTCCATGCTGCCTGGTTCTTTTGTCCCTTCTGCAGGATTTGCAAGCATAGATTTACTTATCACTTTAGAATTAGGTGGAATTTTATATAGTCTCAGGTTTCTTGATTTGTCTTGCACCCCCAAAGAGCTGATTTTGCTCAGCTATCTTCATTTAGCATGGCCGGGTAGGGATTTCAAAGTTCTGCTCATTAATTTTTGGATCATTGCCGAACTTCATAGGGAATAGCAAATTCCCGAGCCAAGAAGGCCAGCCTACAAGGAAGGTCAACTCCAGGAAGGGTGTCTTGGTTGATGTGTCAGTCTTTATGGTCCACAAGCCAACACTGTGAGGCAGAGAGGTGTGGTTGTATGCTGATACCTTTTTCATAGAATGATCTTGTCAAACTCTTCACTTTTGTCCAGAAGGATGCTTTGAAGAGAAGACAAAGAGGGATGCTACTCATGTGCTCATGGAATGAATGAGTGGAGAACAATTGGGAAAGTATGATTAAAAAAAAAGAAATCTGAAAAATATGTGTCTAAAACATCTTACACAAAATAAATTATAATTAACTAGAGGCCCCTTGCATGGAAGGGGGAGGTCCCTCAGCCCAGCCTGCAATGATGCAAGTGTTGGTCAGAGCCCTCTGATTTGGCTGAATGGATTGGGCACCGCCATCTTGTGGCTATGGGTGCCGCCACCTTTATGACTGAGTGAAGGTTAATTTGCACATTACCCTTTGATTAGATAGGATAATCATTGTATTTTTATTAAAATCAATTGAACTAACATATCTCAGTGAATTAAATCCTAAAAGCAAAGATGATTATAATCTGTGTGGACTGAAAAGAAAATACCAAAAATAATAAATGGCTTTAAATGAAAGCCATATCCTAAAAGGGTAATATGCAAATTGATGCTAATGGCAGAATGACCAGAACAACCCCTGGACCAGTCACTATGAGGTGCACTGACCACCTCCTGGTCTTCTTTGGCTGGCAGGCTTTCATTGATTGATGGCCACCCACTGTGGGGGTGAGATTGGCAATCAGCCAGGAACAGCAGACTTCTCAGACACTTCCCCTGGCCATCAGGCACCAATCATCCAGTAGTGAATGGGGAACCAGGGATAGGTGGTGGCAAGGGATGGGGATGGCTGTGGGCAGCTGGGGAAGATGGCCTTGATCATAGGCCAGGCCCAGGGACAATACCCATGCACGAATTTCATGCACCAGGCCTCCAGTAAGGATACATTTTTAAAATTTAAATTCTTCATTGTTTAAAGTATTACATAAGCCTAATTTTTCCCCTCACTGACCTCTCCATGACTGCCCTCATCCCCCAGCAGATGCCCTCACCCCAATACCCTCACCTGTATCCATTGGTTTTGCTCATATATGTGCATACAAGTTCTTTGGTTGATATTTTACCCAATCACTCCCTATTTTCCCTCATAGGTTGGACAGTCTCTTCATGCTTCTATGACTTTGGTTCTATTTTGGTTGCTCAGTTTATGTTGTTCATTATATTGCACAGATGAGTGAGATCATATAATATTTACCTTTCCCTGATGAGCTTATTTCGCTTAGCATAATGGTCTCCAGTTCCACCCATGCTATTGCAAATGGTAAGAAGTCCTTCTTATTTATAGAAGTATAGTATTCCATTGTGCAGATGTACCACTGTTTTTCAATCCACTCCTCTGCTGATGGGCATTTAGGTGGTTTCCAAATCTTAGCTATGGTAAATTGTGCTGCTGTGAACATAGGGGTGCATATATCCTTTCTGATTGTTGTTTCTAGATTCTTGGGATATATTCCTAGAAGTGGGATCACTGGGTCAAGTGGGAGTTTCATTTTTAGTTTATTGAGGAAATTCCATACTATTCTCCACAGTGGCTGTATCATCCTGCATTTCCACCAGCAGTGCAAGAGGGTTCATTTTGCTCTGCATTCACTCTAGCATTGTTGTTTGTTAGTTTGTTGATGTTAGCCATTCTGACAGGTATGAGATGGTACCTTCTTATTGTTTTGATTTGCATCTCTCAGATGATTAGTGACTTTAAGCATGTTTTCATATATCTCTCAGCCTTCTGTGTATCTTCTTTGGAAAAAGTATCTATTTAGGTCCTTTGCCCATTTTTGATTGGGTTGTTTATCTTTATTTTGTTAAGTTGTATGATTTCCCTATAAATTTTGCAGATTAAACACTCATCAGAGATAATATTGGCAAATATGTTCTTCGTTGCAGTGGGCTTTCTTGTTTCGTTGTTGGTTTCTTTTGCTGTGCAGAAACTTTTGATTTTGATGTAATACCATTTTTTTAAAAATTTTCTACTAAGTTTCTATTGAACTAGGAGCTGTATATGTATTGTTATTGCTATAACAAATTTCTGCTATTTTGCTGCCTATGGCTTCTTCTAGGATTTTTATGGGTTTTTGTCTTACGTTTACTAGTATGTCTTTTATCCATTTTGAGGGGATTTTTTTTGTGTGTGTATGGTGTAAGTTGATGGTCTACTTTCATTGTTTTGCATATATCTGTCCAATTTTCCCTACACCATTTATTGAAGGGACTGCCTTGACTCCATTTTATGCTCTTGCCTCCTTTATCAAATATTAATTGAGGATAGTGGTTTGGGTCAATTCTGGCTTCTCTATCCTATTCCATTGGTCTATATTTCTGTTCTTGTGCCAACACCAGGCAGTTTTGAGAACCATGGCTTTGTCCTATAGCTTGTTATCTAGTATAGTCATACCTCCAACTTTGTTCTTCTTTCTCAACATTGCTGCAGCTATTCGGGATATTTTTTTTTTATTCCAGATGAACTTTTGGAGAGTTTGTTCTAAGTCTTTGAAATATTCTGTTGGTATTTTAATAGAGATTGCATTGAATCTATAGATTACTTTGGGTAGTATGGACATTTTAATGATGTTGATTCTACCAATCTATGAACACTGTATATTCATCCTTTTGTTTATGTCCTCCTCTCTCTTTTCCAGGATCCTATAATTTTTAGTGTCCAGGTCCTTTACCTCCTTGGTTAAATTTATTCCTAGGTATCTTAATTTTTTGTTGCAACGGTAAAAGGGATTATTTTTTTAGTTTCTCTTTCTTTGAGTTTATTACTGGTGTATAAAAAATCCATATATTTCTAGGTGTTAATTTTGTATCATGTTACATTGTTAAGTTCACTTATTAGTTGTAGTAGTTTTTTGATGGAGTCTTTATGGTTCTCTCTCTCTCTCTCTCTCTCTCTATATATATATATATATATATATATATATATGTGTGTGTGTGTGTGTGTGTGTGTGTGTGTGTCTTTCTCTCTCTCTCTCTCTCTATATATATATATATATATATATACATATATATATACATATATATACATATATATATACATATATATATACATATATATATATCATATGTATATATATATATCATGTCATTTGTGAATAGGACAGTTTTACTTCTTCTTTTCCAATTTGGATGCATTTTATTTCTTTTTCTTGTCTGATAGCATTGTCTAGCACCACCAATACTATGTTAGAACAAGAGTGGTGAGAGGGGGCATCCTTGTCTTGTTCCTGTTCTTAAGGGAAATGATTTTAGTTTTTGCCCATTGAGTACGATGTTGGCTGTAGGTTTGTCATATAATGTTTTTATTATGTTGAGGTATGTTCTCTTTATTCCCACTTTGCTGATAGTTTTTATCAGGATGGGGTGTTGGGACTTGTCAAATGCTTTTCCTGAATTAGTTGATATGATTATGTGATATTTGCCTCTCAATATGTTTATGTGATGCATCACATTTTTTGATTTGTGGATATTGTACAAGCCTTGCATCCCTGAAATAAATCCCAATTGGTCATGGTGTA
This sequence comes from Antrozous pallidus, assembly GCA_027563665.1. Taxonomy (NCBI): domain Eukaryota; kingdom Metazoa; phylum Chordata; class Mammalia; order Chiroptera; family Vespertilionidae; genus Antrozous; species Antrozous pallidus. The sequence goes on from CM050514.1 coordinate 93,049,437, forward strand.
TGATCTTTCTAATATAATGCTGAATCCGATTTTCTGGAATTTTGTTGAGGATTCTAGCTTCTACATTCATCAGATATATTGGCCAGTAATTCTTTTCCTTTGTGGATTACGGTAATGCTGGCTTCATAGGAAGAGCTTGGAAGTGTGCCTTCTTCTTGAATTGTTTTGGATACTCTTAGAAGGATAGCTTTTAGTTCTTCTTTGAATGTTTGGTCAAATTTTCCTGTGAAGCCTATGGTCATGGGCTTTTGTTTGCTGGAAACTTTTTGACGACTGCTTCAATTTCCTAAATAATTATCAGGCTGTTGAGATTTTTTAATTTTTCTTAACTGAGTTTTGGAAGATCATATTTTTATAGGAATATGTTTATTTCCTCTAGGTTGATTATTTTGTTGGAGTAGACTTGTTCATAGTATTTTTTTTTGCAATCTTTTGTATTTTGTGGGGTCTGTTGTTATTTTGCCTCCTTCATTTCTGATTTTGTTTATTTGAGTCTTCTTTCTTTGCTTTTTGGTGAGCCTAGCTAGAGTTTCATCTATATTATTTATACTTTCACAGAACCAGGTCTTTGTTTCATTGATCTTTTGTATTATTTTTTGGTCTCTATTTTATTTAATTCTGCTTTAATCTTTATTATCTCCTTCCTTCTGCTCACTCTGTACTTTTCTTCTTGCTCTCTTTCTAATTCTTTAAGTTGTAGAGTTAGATAACTTAATACCAGTTTTTCTTGTTTGTTCAGGTAGGCCTGTAATGCTATGAACTTCTCTTTCAAGATTGCTTTCACTGTGTCCCATAGGTTCTGGATTGTTGTGTTTTCATTGTTATTCATTTCCAGGGTGTTTTTAATTTCTTTTTTTTATCTCTTTGGTAACCCAATCATTGTTGAATAGCATGTTATTTGGCCTCCAAGTGTTTGATTTTTTTATATTATTTTTATTCTCATTTATTTCTAATATTATGCCATTGTGGTCTGAGAAGATGCTTCATATGATTTCAATCTTCTTAAATTTGGACAGACTTTGCCTGTGACCTAATATGTACTCTGTCTTTGTAAATGTCCCATGTGTAGTTGAGAAGAATATATATTCTGTAGCTTTGGGAGGAAATGTTCTGAAGATGTCAGTTAAGACCATCTGATCTTGTTAATTTTTTTTAGGTTTACTGTTTCTTTGCTAATTTTTTGTCTAGAGTATTTATCCAGTGATTTCAATGGGTTATTGAGTGTTCCACTATGATTGTATTGCTATTGATCTCTCCCTTGATATCTTCCTGCAGGTTTTTTTTAATATATATATTTAAGTGTTCCTACATTGGATGCATATATGTTTACCAGAGTTATATTCTCTTGTTGTGTCTAGCCCTTTACTATTATGAAGTAGCCTTCCTTATCTCTTGTTATGGTCTTCACTATGTGTTCTATTTTTTCAGATGTTTATATTGATACCCCAGCTTATTTTCTTTTCCATTTGCCTGAAGGATATTTATCTATCTCTTCACTTTCATTCTGTGTGAGTCTCTAGTTCTGAGGTGGGTTTCTTGTAGACAGCATGTATATGGGTCATCTTTTCTTATCTTTTTACAACAGTCCCTTTAGCATTTCTTGCATTGCTGGCTTGGTAGTGATAAACTCCCCTTGCCTTTTTTTTTTTTTTTTTTTTGTCTGTGAAGCTCCTTATTTTCCCTTAAATTTTGAATGATGACCTTGCTGGATAGAATATTCTTGGATTCAGTTCCTTGTTTTGCATCATTTGTATATTTCCTTATAGTTCTTTCTGGCCTGATGTGTTTCTGTTGAGACATCATTTGATAATCTAATGGGAGATACCTTGTAGTTAACTTTCTGTCTCTTTCTTTAGCCTCTAAGATTCTCTCTTTGCCATTAACATTTGCCATTGTAATTATGACATGTCTTGGTGTGGATCTTTTGGGATTCATCTTGTTTGGGACCCTCTGTGCTTGTGTGATTTTTTTCTTCCTCAAATCAGGAATTTTTTCTGTCATTATTTCTTCAAATAGTTTTTCTAATCCTTGCTCCTTTTCTTGTTTTTGCACCCCTGTTATACTTATGCTGCTTCATTTCATGTTGTCCCAAAGGTCATTTGGCTCTCCTGTCTTTTGATTTTTTTCCTTCAATTGCAGTTCAGATTGGGTGTTTTGCTTCCTGTCTTCTAATTCATTAATTCAGTCTTTTGCTTCTCCTAGTCTACTGTTGAAAGCTTCCAAATTGTTTATTATTGTAGCTAAATAATTCTTTATTTCCTCCTGATTCTTACATAGGTTGTTGATTTTCTCATCTAACTGGTTTATGAATTGTATGACCCTTACGCTGAATTCTTTTTCTGACATATTACATGCCTCCATTTATTTAGTTCCTTTTTCTTGTGGTTCCTCTTTTTTTTCCTTTGGAGGTTGTTCTTCTATCTCCTCATTTTTGCTCTCATTAAAAGATCTCGATGTCAAGTCATGTGGGGCCTGTGGCTGCAGTGGTGGGCTTGGTGGCTGGTCCCATGTTCATGGGTGGCAGCTGCTCCTCAGGTGATTGTGAGTGGCAGCTGCTCCCCAAGCAGATGCAGATGGTAGTTGCTCCTCTGGTATAGCCACTTCTCATGTGGGTGAGGGGCAGTGGCTGCTTGCAAGGTAGCTGCTCCTTGTCCAGTTGTGGGGCTCCTGCTCCTCATGTGGTCATGAAGGTGGGTGCTCCTCACCTGGTTGTGGGGTGTCTGCTTTTTTGTGCAGTGGTGAGCAGCATCTGTTCCTCATGGGGTGAGAGGTGACAGCTGCTGTAGTGGTTGTGGCACCCGGGGCTTCTGCATAAGGCTCGGCTCTTTGCGTGCATGGTTGCAGAGCCTGGGGCTGCTGGGTAAGTCTTGGCTGTTCATGCACTTGGTCGCAGATGCCTGGGCTTCTGTGTAAGTCTTAAGGATTTTCTTTATATTAGTCTGGGATCTTAGACTGTAGCAGTTTGATTTATCAAAATTATAAAAATTGATCAAAATATTTTTTAAAGAGTCAAACCATAAAATTTTGGGTTATTTTAAGGATAAAAATAAATAGAATAAATAAGTATTAACTCAACAAACATCATACAAGCCTCCTATGTGTATGGCATGGTGAGCACTAGGGCTACAGAATGAGCAAAACAAAACACCTGTGTGGAACTTGTAGTTCTAGAATTACATGTCATATCTCATTTGCCCCTTAAAGCAATGTATGAGGCAGATAATTGTCAACACCTACATTTGTCAACATGGGACAGGCTAAGTGCCAGGAGTTTGAACTCAGTTTGTCAAATCAGAAGTCTGTTCTCAGGGCCTCAGGGCTCCTTATGCTTTAGTGTATAAAGAAGCAGTGTGATTCAGATTCCACTGAGACTAGGACTGCTTCATTAGTAGCTAGCATGAATAAAAGTGGAGATCTGAATGACCATTGGACTAATCGTAACTTCATTCTCTAGCTACATAGAGTCTAGTCAGCTAAAGCAAAAGCTTTACAACAAGTGAGAATGTGATTTATTGATAAGCCACTAAAATATTTTCCCTTAGAAAAGTATATTTTTAAAACAAAATTGAAAATAAATTGTATATCAATTCAGCATTATAAGATTTTCTGAATAAATTTGAAAAATATTAGTCATCTTTATTATTCAATGAGCACTCTTGAAAATTAGAAAAATAATATCTAATTTTAAAAATATTTATTTGGATTGTTTTAACATGGGCCTAACTTTCTGGTTATAGCTTTAAAGTTGGAGAAAATAAATTTTCAAAATTTCTCTAATATTGAAAAACATTACCATATAACTCATGAAATTATGAAAATGTATCATAGTAGAAAAGGGAAAAATTAGCCATTTTTCATGGAAAGAAGAATGACTTAGAAAATCATGTAAACAAACAATACATTTTTAGTCAAATTGAGTCCATGTGCAATACTGCTTTCCAAAATATAGAAACTTAACCATCTTTTCTGTATATAAATTAAATGCAGAAGAGAAAAATTGTTTCTATTCTACCCCATTTCTCTTTATGGCTTGTATACAACTAATTCTGAATCATTTTTATCTTGTTGTAATTTCTTACTGACATTAAAAAGAAGCACATTCTAATGCTTCAAATGTTAATAATTTTAAAATAACCTTTATTTGCTAACATATTGCCATAATAGATTTCTGGAAACCATAGCTTTTATGGCCTGACATTGGATTTGTAATCAAAGTGTGTATCTTCTCAAATAAAAAAAATAATTACAAAACCTAAGGGTTACACTTAGTCAGGAAAGCCTATGCTAAACTATGATAACAAATCCCAAATCTGTGAAACAATAGTAGTGCTTACTATTTGTCCCAAACAGTCAGTCACAGTGCTCTGTTCCATTTCAATCCCTGCTTCCAGCCATTATTAGGGAGCAAGGGAGTAAGGGGAAGGGGGCACTAGTGTGTGTTACATTGATAAAGAGCATGTGTCATTTCCACTAAAGTCACTGGACCATGCCACAGTTCAGCCTAATGTGGGCCTAATACATGAAGAAAGAGGATTCTTATGAATAGTCCTAATGAATATAATAACTAACATAGAAAGAATCAAATCATCTAGTTTATAACCATTTTACAGATGTGTAAACTAGCAAATTTAAGAAGTTTGCTTGAAATAATAGCCTAATCAAAAACAACGGCTATAACCAAGGGTTTCTTTTAACTATTCTAAAGCTATATGTTAAACTGCTTCTATGTGCCAGCTCAGACCTAGGGTCTTGCGACTGGAAGAGAATAAGAGTGAATTACTAAAACAATTTTCGCAAAAGAGGTGACTTCACAACAATGTCATAGAGGAACAGTGAAGATTCAGGAGAAAAACAAGGGAGGAAAAGAACCTTTAGGTGGACATAAGAGAATCAGAAGAGAGGCATGGAATGGAAAAACAAAGTTAGTATGAATGGATCATAAAGTATAAAGGAGGGTCTGGCCCACCAGAAAATAAGAAGGAGTTTAGTGTGAGGGAACTACTAAGGAGTTAGAATGTATGCAGTGATCCACTGGTGGGGAGGAGGCTCTTCTGGCTTCCAATCCCACACTATTTCAAAACTCCATTTTAATACCAAATAAAGAATGTAAGTTAATGACCTAGTTCTTCCCAAGGGAGAAGGCTGTTTCAGGAACTGTGTTCTGTGCTCATTTGCATGTCTTTGAGACGAGCAAGTTGGGGCTGAATCCCATCTTCCATGGCTAGATTTTCTAGTGTTTCACAGCCTGGAAAAAATTATGAAGTGATTTAGAAGATCAACAAGAATAGATCCAGATTTACAGTCTTCAAGCAGGATTCGGCAGAGCGGGGATGGACATCCCAGAGATTATTCTATATGCTTAGCAAGCCCTACTGCATTCCAGAGGAAAGCCAGGCATGCACTTCACATGTGCTTAGGAGGTTTCTTCTTCTCAAGTATGGTCAGTGTTGGGTAACTTAAGGGGAGCAGGGCTTGTTTTCCTCAGCAGCATCTAAAGCCTAATGTGGGCCTGAGACATGGAGAAAGAGGATATGTATGAAGAGTCCAATGAATATGACTACCACAGAAAGAATTGTTCAGATCATCTAGTTTATAACCATTCTTTATTTAATGTTAAAATGGAGTTTTGAAAAGTGTGAGAGTGGGAGTCAGAAGAGCCTCCTCCCGGTGAGTGGATCACACATACATTCAATCTGCTCAGTATTGCCCTCACACCAAACTCCCTCTTATTTGCTTAAATAATTTAGAAGCACATGAAAAAGAGACTCTCTCATTTCACCTGTATTCCACCCAACTCCCATGCCTGGGACGATAGTATTGATTTTCTTGACAAACGGGGGAAATAAGTACACAGAAAAATGTCAAAGTCAGAGAAGCAGGAACATTGGTTCATAGTATAGGCTTAATGAATCCGACTCTGTACAAATCTATATACAAATGAAGTATTACTTATAACTTCATTTTCTTTCAGACTTGTAACTTTCATTATGGCAGGCATTTTTAGGCATTTGATGATACGCTGCTAATAAGCATGACTGGAATTTAAAAAAAAACCACACACACACAAATAAAAAGAACAGGTTTGTTTTTTTCCCCCCAAACACTCTAGACTACAACAAACTTTAACTCTCACCACATGCAGAGCATGTTGCTTAGAAACCCAAAGCAGAGAGTTTGCCCAACAACGTTAGATCTAGCCAGCTCCCTCATGAAGAAATTGACATTGGTGACCACAGCATTAAGAAACGTGGAAATGCAAGTCATCTGTAAAGAGTAAGAAAAAGAACATATGTAGGTCTAAGCATTTTGCTTTTGCTTTACATTTAAGGAACTGTATGGAATCTAAAGCCCTGACTCTCATTGTTCATAAGATCAGAATGCATGCTGTTTGTGAGGGTTATTCCCCATGTGCTATGGTTTTCTGCCTTTGATTAGAAACTGTTCACTCTGATGCTAACTTTCAGTAGTCAAGTTGATGCTATGCTTAAGAATGTTTTGTTAGTCTGAAACATAATTTCACACACCCATACATATTAAACTTCCCTATGGTTTCACATTAGGCATAGCTGTATCGCAGATGTAGTTGATTCCAGATTATGGAGTGTATTTAGTGAAGTCATAAATCATCTCTTAGCAGGTTATCGCCGTAGTTGTCTGTCTGTGTCACTTTGATGTGTCATATTCTCAGATCACTTTGATGAGTCATATCCCTAGTTAACAGCAGAGAAAACACTTCTAAAAAGCAATCTGATCTTGTCATTCTGCTAATTGAAAATTGCTGTTGTTTCACCATTGGTTTGGCTCAGTCTTTAGAGCATAGGCCCTTGGACCAAATGGTCTTGGGTTCAATTCCTGGTCAAGGGCGCATACTTCAGTTTCAAGTTTGATCTCCTCCCTAGTTGGGGCATATGTGGGAGGCAGCCAATTGATCTCTCTCTCTCTCTCTCTCTCTCTCTCTCTCTCTCTCTCTCTTTCTCCTCCTTTCTCCCTTCTACTCTCTCTAAAAATCAATGGAATAAATCTCCTTGGGTGAGAATAACACACACACACTAAAACATGAATTTGTTAGTATGGCATAAATAATGCCAATATTATTTCTCAGTCATCCATTCTATTTTCACTATCCTCTGAACAGGCAACACCCTTCAATACTCCATGGGTTAGTCCAGCTCCTCCATAGCCCTGGGGTGCTCATCTCTCCTCTCCATCTGAAGAGCCTTTCTGATTTCCTTCAGAAAAAGATGGTTATTATTGCTAAACACCCAGAGTTTGAATCTGGCTAAAAGGAGGAGCTTAATAAATGTTGCTAACTTATGATGCAGTGTCCTTTACCATTACACATTTGACTTTCTGATATAAATAATGTTCTAGTCAATAGTTATAACTTCATTACATGTGATTTAACATAGTATCTTCCTAATGAAAGAGTAACATGCTAATTGACCTTACCTTTGTGATGCCCACTAGTCAATCAGGATTGAATATGCAAATTATACCAACAAAGATGGTGGGTAAATTTGCATAAGCAGGTGCCAAGCAGCCGGGGTTGGGGCGGGATGCAGGTTTTCCACCCCACCCCAGCCACTCTGGGCCTCTGGGCAGGGTGCGGAGGTGAAAAGGCGGCTCCAGGCCAGAGTGGAAAAGTATCTCCGGCCAGAGCAAAGGCAGTGTTGGCAGCCAGAGAAAGGAAGGCCCATTCTTACATGAATCTTCATGCATTGGGCTTCTAGTCACTATATAAAATTCTAACTGTTCATTTACTTATATTTAAGTTTGGGGGCTATGGTTTTCCTAAAGGAGTTGTCTTATCCCCAAACTGATGAAAACAACAGACTTTAGAATACAGCTTTTTTCTTCAAGGAGCATTCTGGCTTACTATAGATAGAATACAAATAACTCCAATTACATATTATTACATATATACTATATATGTATAATTTATACTTAATAAGCATACATAATGAACTTACTTTTTATTTAAAGAAATAACAGCCTATATGATTATCTGGTAGTTCTTATTTTATTTGAAGTGAGAATTCTGGGTCTTCAGATTTCCCTGATTCACCCCCATTCCCACCAGGACCATTAAGCACTCTTATAGAACAAGTCATAGAGCTGTATAAATGAAAATATTAGGTATTTACTAATTATGTGTCCTATTTAGAATGCAAACTACGTAAGAATAGGGACTTGTGTATGGTTGCTTGTTCAACATTCTACTCTTAGTGCTTTGTTCAAAATTTGAAACATAGTAGTCTCTTAAAGAATATTTATTAAAGGAATCCTAATATATAAAAACCCAAGATCCATAACATCTACAACTACTGGAGGCTCGGCCAACCAGAAGTCAGTGCCGGCAACCCACCACTGACTGCCTTGGCTGTAGAGCTGCAGATCAGGCCTGAGCGAGACCTAGGGAGAGAGGTAGGGTCTAATTCATAGTCTTTATGGCAGCTTTTGATCAGCACTTGCCTCTCTCTTTTGCTCCAGGCCTGGCCAGCAGCTGGGCCTATTTTTAGTCTGGCCTCGCTGGGGCTGCTGATCAGCCACACCTCTCTGATCAGGCTTGTTGATGGGCTTTGAGATGCTGACAGGCATAGAAACCAATCAATGAGAACCAAATATCAGTGAAGTGTGAAGATCCAATGGCTGATTAGAAGGCAGAGTTTTTGATGCTGACTGGCATAGAAACCAACCAATCGGAACCTAATCTATGTGAACTGCGAAGGCAGAACCTAAGGTTGGAGCAGAGAAAGGATTTAAAGAGCAACAGCTGTCTGGTGTAAGGTGTAAGAAAGCAGTTCAATTTTTTAATGACCAGTTTGGTAGTATAGTGCATATGGCTGGCTATCAGTTCAGATATAGGAATTATGTATTTTTGTCTGCCAAGAGCATCTCCTCCTGATGAAAATGCTCCTCCCACCACATTTAAGCAATTCCTATCCTATATAATCTATCTATTCTGCTAAAAGGGTAATATGCTAATTAGATCTGGTCGACCAGCTATCTTCCAGACAGCTGACTTCCTTCCAGACAAAGCCATGGTGGTGGAGGCTGAGGCAGAGGCAGTTAGGGGCAATCAGGCTGGCAGGGGAGGGCAGTTGTGTGCGAGATGAGGCCAGCAGGGGACAACTGTTAAACTGGCTGCTGGACAACTCCCAAAGGGTCCCCAATTGGAGAGGGTGCAGGTTGGGCTGAGGGAACCTTCTCTCGTGCACAAATTTTATGCACTGGGCCACTAGTTAGTATAAAAATTGCATGCTTAATACACATACTAGTTTGTCTATATTTTCAAATATTGAGCACAATTTTATTTTTAGCATAAAATGGCTCAAGGATACATATTTTCATAAAATAATATAATATAACAGTAGCAGTGCCACTCTCTCAAATACTATTTACACACATACCCCCCCACAGATTTCAAGTATTTGTTATTTGTTAAGAACAGCATTGGTTGGTAGTAAAGACTGGGTCAACATAGCGATATTGTTACAATCACCATAAGCAACTACTTGTAGATCTACAATTAGTATTGCAGAACAAAACTATTTCCAAAAATTATTTTGTGGCAAAATATTTGCTATTTAAATCACTGACACAGTTTTTAAGATACAGACACATGAAATTCTACCTAATACATATGAAAATATAGACCTTTACAAATATCCTTATTTAGAGTATATACAGATGTCCTAAGTATGAAAAATAATAACGCTTATAACCAAAATAATACTAGGAAGAGAAGATAGGTTTTTGTGTCAGTCAAAGACAGAGAGCAAGAGAAAGAGTAGGGAGTGGTGGGGTGAGAAGATGGAGTGGGAGAGAGAGAGAGAGTGAGAGAGACGGTTTTGATCTAAGTAATTATATCCCAGACCTGGTAGAGTTTCTACTGAGGTATAGATGAATTTATTTCCATCACACACTATATATATATATATATATATATATATATATATATATATATATATATAAAACAGGGCTGGTAGAGTGGCATTCAACACTAAACAAAGATCATTAGAGAACTTTTCTTATTAGAAAGAAGAAGTAAAACAATTTCTTATTGGAGAGATTTGAGATTCTACATGCTTGGAAAAACCCAATGACTGCTTTTAACAGAATAAAAATTATTTGCTGTAATTCTCTCTTCTGTATCAAGGACAGATTTTATTCTGAAAGAATAGTATATGTGTGACGATTTATGCAAATGAATACATTTGGAGGCCTTGCTCAAGTGCAAATCCAATCTAGAAATTAATGAGTAGTATCAGTGCTGGTGAGGATGTGGAGAAAAAGGAACCCTCATACACTGCTGGTGGGGGTGCAGACTGGTGCAGCCCCTGTGGAGAATAGTATGGAGTTTCCTCAAAAAGCTAAAAATTGAAATCCCATTTGAGCCAGTAATCCCACTTCTAGGAATATATCCCAAGAAACTAGAAACACCAATCAGAAAGCATATATGTTCATAGCAGCACAATTTACCATAGCTAAGATTTGGAAACAGCCTAAGTGCCACCAACAGATGAGTGGATTAAAAAACAGTGGTACAACTACACAATGGAATACTATGCTGCTGTAAAAAAAAGAAGGCTGTCTTACCATTTGCAACAGTATGGATGGAACTGGAGAGCATTATGCTACATGAAATAAGTCAGTCAGAGAAAGATAAATATCACATGATCTCACTAATCTTTGGAATATAATGAACAACATAAACTGATGAACAAAAAACAGATCCAGAGACAGAGAAGCATCGATCAGACCGTCAAACCTCAGAGGGACGGTAAGGCAGGGTAGGGGTAAGGGAGAGAGATCAACCAAAAGACTTATATGCATGTGTATAAGCATAGCAATGGATACAGATACCAGGGGGGTGAGGACATGAGTGAGGGGGTGGGGTGGGAGGGCAATGGGGGAATAAGGACATATATGTAATACCTTAATCAATAAAGAAAAAAATATATCCTAAAAAAAAGAGTGGTATCATTTGATGAATGTGAAATTGTCACATTTAATAGCCTTATTGCCATTTTGCTGACCTGAAATCATAATAATTATTAGTTATCATTTTGACTGCTTTAATATTTATAATCCTCATGCATATTCCATTTAATATTCATAACAATTCTAAGAACTTGGTGCCATTATTGTGAATTTTCATGTTAATACATTGAAGGAGAAAATGGCTAAATATTCGGCCTGGGTCACAACTAATAAATAGGTCTGGGATTTGAATTCAAGTCAGTTTGACTCAAGAAAATGCACCATTGACTTTGTATTTTGCAACCATATCTAAGAATGGGCCAGCTTATCTCTGGTGGGCTCAGTGACAAGATCTCAGGAGAGTAGTTTGAGGACGGTGATTAAAAGTGAGGGAGCTAAGTTCAATGAACCAGGGAGGGAAACTTATGGGTTCAGTCTGGGATGTAACCATTTTAATGCTGTGTCCACTACCCACTGCTTGGTGAAATTTATCTCATGATGAAGTAGCAGAGGTTTACTTTGCACGAAACCTGAGGAGTCTCATTTTCCTGGAAATAAGTTGTTAAAGAATGATTGAATGCACAACACCTTGGAGGCTCAACATTCTTGACATATGATACACCTTAAAATTTCTTTCTTACCATCTTTGAAGTTGATATGTAATCTCTACACAAGAGTCACTTAATCCATCATTGTGCCCAAGCTGCCTTTTGGATAGAATTCAGGAACTATTTTAAGTCACCTAACAATTCAATTTAAAGAGAGAGAAATTAGAGTTAATACTTACAAAAGAGATTCAAATGTAATAACATTTCAAAAAATGCACCCATTCATATGACCTACCCATTCATATATTTTCATAGTTACAGTGGAAAGCACTGGGTGGTCTGTTAATATTGAAGTTTAGCACTGAAATAAAATGATGAATATAGTGCAAATCCTTATAAATCCTCAAAGAGAACTTGATCTTGGAGATGTATTTGTCACCAGGGGAGGTATCAATTACATTGATCCGAGGACATTAAGCTGTATTTAGATTTTTTCCCTATGCCATAGAAAGTTCTTAAACAGTTAACTCATAGGTAATAATAGACCCAATGTTGTAACTTACACTGCTGGTGATACTGTAGCACATTCATGTAAATTCAGAATCCATTAAGTGGTTGAAGCTCTAAAATTCTTTAGGGAGTATCAGAAATTCGTTTGCTATTTCACAAATCCAATGCTGGTTTTACATTGGGATTTCTGGATTACTGCAGTTACAAGACATTCAGAGCTTTTGAGAACAAAAGTCTGTCTGTCACCTGATTATGATCAACAGTGTAGACACTATCAGATGAGGTGGGATAATTCAGTGGTCAGGAATGCAGGTTTATATGCCTCAAGACATGTATCAGACTTGTCACTTAACAGTCATTTGACTCTGATAAAATTATTTATTCTGTGCCTCAGTTCCCCATGTGTTCAAAGTGAACATTTATAAGACCTACTCATTTGGTTGGAGGATGAAATAAAATCATCAGTAGAAAGCCCTTAATGGAGAGCAGACATAATTGCTTCAAAAGGCATCATGGTAAGATTTGCCAAAATCAGGAAATAAAAATGAGGGTATCCCCAGCTAAACTTAAATTTCAGATAAATCAATATTTAGCTGACAAATGCAATATTGAGAATATATACTAAAAATTATTCATGACTGAAATTTTGTCTGGCAACTTTAATCATAGTGCTAATGATAGCAGGTATTCACTGGTTTCGTTTAACCAGTTTGGTTTGAATATGTAAAGGAAACTATTGAAATGTTTTGAGTGGCTGAATATTGATGCATTTAAATATTAATTTTGCTCTGTGACTAGCCTTCAATCTAAAAGTATTCACGTTTGAAAATAACTAGAAATCACTCATTTATTCAACTAATACAACCTACTAGATACCTATGTTTGCTGGTATACTAGTAGTGATGAGACAAGCAAACAAGAGTAAATGCCAGTACAGACTAATAGAGATCTAGATTGCGCATAAGTACAACACTACAAATCAGTACAGCACAGCTACAGAGAGCAGCATCCAGCAATTAATGTGCCAGATATTGTTTTGTTCCATGGATGACATAGATCTATCAATGGTGGGCAAACTCATTAGTCAACAGAACGGCAAACCGCGGCTCGAGAGTGGCGGTTTGCTGACCACTGTATCTGTAATGCTGAAGCCCAAACAGATAGATGATGTGAAAATTACACAAATAAATGTAAAATTATACCTATGGTAAGTACCCTGAAAGAAGGGTAGGTAAATGGTGCTATAAGACATGTATTCAGAAGTTTGAATCGTCTCAGAGAAGTCAGGGGAGGGTTCTCTAAGGAAGTAATCAAGTTAAGATCTGAAGGATAAGCAGGAGTTAACTAGGGAAAGAGAGATAAAGGAATCCCATTATAGGCAGAGAGAACAGCAAGCACAAAGGCCCCATGGTGGTGGAAGCATCATGTTAAATCGAACAAAAAGAAGACACTCAAGATCAGAATGCTGGGAGGAGAAGAGGCCGTAAAGGCACAGAGGGCCAACTCGTCTAGGCCTCAAGATTTTAGTCCTTATCCTAAGTGCCCAGTGAAATAACTTAATCAGCGGAGAGAGAAGGGATGATGGGTATGTGTTTTTAAAGGTAATTTTGGCTGCTTTTATGGAGAATGACTTAGAGGTACCCATGGTAACTGAATGGAATCACTAAGAAGGTTCTCAAAGGAATGAAATGTCAGATATGCCTTAGGGGGGTTTAAAACAATGAGAAAAAATAGGGTTAAGGGAAATTGAAATATCTGTGGCAAATCCTGAAACAAAGAGTATGCCTGTGTGACTGGGAAGAGTTGCGCTGAAATGAGTAACAGAAGACATTAGTAATGGGGGAAGTAGAACAGGAGGGAATTCAGGAACTGATTGAAAGTACTTCCTAAACAAGAGTGAGACTAACCCCATAAGCAATGAGTAGTTGATAAAGGTTTTAGTAGAAACAATATAAGGAGAGCAGGGATTTTCTTGTTCCATTGGTTTTATTTTATTTGTTTTTAGCTTTATGGTTGAAAATATTACAAATGTTCTCCCTTTTTCCCCTTGACCACTCCCACTCCATTCCCTCCCCCTCCCCAGGCCTTCACTACACTATTGTCTCTGTCCATGGTTATGCCTAAATGCATATACATTCTTTGGTTAATTTTTTTCTGCCCCCCCCCATGTTCCCATGTCTCTGGATCTATTTTGTCTATCAGTTAATTTTGTTCATTAGATTTCACATATAAGTGAGATCATAGGATACTTGTCTTTCCCTGGCTGGCTTATTTCACTTAGCATAATGCTCTACAGGTCCCTCCATGCTGTCTCAAAGGGTAAGAGAGCCTTCCTTTTTACAGTAGCATAATATTCCACTGTGTAAATGTACCACAGCTTTTTAAAAATATATATATTTTATTGATTATTTTACAGAAGGGAAGGGAGAGGGATAGAAAGTCAGAAACGTTGATGAGAGAGAAACATTAGTCAGCCACCTCCTGCACACCCCCCACTGGGGATGTGCCTGCAACCAAGGTACATGCCCTTGACCGGAATTGAACCTGGGACCTTCCAGTCCGCAGGCCGACGTTCTATTCATTGAGCCAAACCAGTTTCAGTTGTACCACAGCTTTTTTATCCACTCATCTGCTGATGGGCACTTGGGCTGTTTCTAGATCTTAGCTATTGTAAATAGTGCTACTGTGAACATAGGGATGCATGCATTCTTTCTAATTGTTATTTCGGGATTCTTAAGATATATTCCTAAAGTGGGATTATGGGTCAAATGGTAGTTCCATTTTAAAGTTTTTTAAGGAAACCCCATACTCTTTTCCATAGTGGCTGCACCAGAAAGTGTGTTGTTTTATTTTGTTTTTGTTTTTTAAGACTTTTATATTGTATCAGGAATATATAACTTAGGCTAGGGGGTTATAAATTTAAAACTGTAAGTCCACTTAAACATCTACTATAGTATAATTAGTATGAGGAGGTAAAGGTGTGATTTAAAGACTTACATGTAGAAAGAATGGCAGCAGGAGAAGGACCCAATGAAAATAGTAATGAAGCAGCAAAGAAAAGTTTGGAAAAGAAAAGCAGTTTTATATCAAGTTCAAAGGAATAAAGAAAGAAGTTCAAAGAAGTAGATTTTAAATGCTACATGAAATTAAGTAGAGTAGAAAGAAGCAGTTTCTAAAGTTTATCCTCCAGCTTTTGTTAGGTTATGCTGAGGTAACGAACTCAAAACCTCCATCTCACGCGGCAGCGAATGCTCACTTTTTACTGAGGTTACATGTGGGCTGTGGGCTGCCTATATCCTGCTCCCCAGGTCTTCCTTCTTGAATCGAGGCTGAAGCAGTAGCCACAGGGGACATGCCTTTTTGTGGCTGAAGGAAAAGTGTGAGGAAAAATCATGTGCTGTTCTTGAAGGCTTCTCCTCAGAAGCTGCATGGGTGTTTTTGCTCATGTTTCATTGGGTAAAGCAATGAGAAGAACCCTGACATCAAAGGGAGAAGAGTATAATCTTTTTATAGGAAGAGGCAGTAAATAAATGTTGACATGAAATTAAACATTGATTAACATTATGACTCAGCAATCCCATTTCTAGCAATTTATTCAAAATAAATGAAGATGTAGAACTACACAAAATATGCATGGTAATGTGCATCTTTATTCATAGTCGTCAAAACTGAAAAAAATTAGGACGTGTATCAATTTGTTTAAAAAAAACAAATTGTGGCACATCCATACAATGAAATATTCCTGTCTAATACAAGAGTAATATGCAAATTGACTGTCATTCCAACACAAAAGATGGCTACCCCATGTGGCCAACAATGACTACTCCCATGTGGACACAAGATGGCCACCACAAGATGGCCAGCAGGAGAAGGCAGTTGGGAGGGGAGTGACTATGCCTGCAGGGGAGGGCAGTTAGGCATGACCAGGCCTTCAGAGGAAAGCAGTTAGAGGATATCAGGCTGGCAGGGGAGCAGTTAGATATCAATCAGACTGGCAGGGTAGTGGTTAGGGGATGATCAGGCTGGCAGGCAGAAGTGGTTAGGGGCAATCAGAAAGGCAGGCAGGCAAGCAGTTAGGAGCCAGCAATCCTGGATTGTGAGAGGGATGTTCCAAATTGGAGAGGGAGCACGCTGGGCTGAGAGACACCCTCCCCACATGCATTAATTTTGTGCACCGGGTTTCTAGTACTCAGTAATAAAAAATCAACAGACTACTATTGAGACATGTAACAGACAAAGATGTCAAATACATTATGCTAAGTGAAAGAAGCCAGATTTAAATGGTTACATGCCATATTATTTTATTTATATGACATTGTGGAGAGGACAAGACCATAGAGAAAGAAAACAGACAGTGGTTGCCAGAAGTTGGTAATGAGGGAGGGCATCAACCATAAGTAGCAACAAAGGAACTTTGTGTTTGTCAAAAGGCATCCTATCTAATAAAGAGTAAATATGCTAACTGACTGCCACATCTTCAAAGATGGTGGCACCCACAGGGAATAAGGAGGAAATATGCTAAATGACTGCCACACCCTCAAAAATGGTGGCACCCACAGCCACAAGATGGTGGCACCCAGTCTCCTCAGCCCTGCTAGGGTGGCAGACGCCCAGCAAGGCCGGACCTCCCCAAGTGAACCCGGCCTCTCTGTGCACCTGCCTCCAGAGTCCCTCAGTCCCCTTAGCCCCCCAGCCACCCAGGGCCAGCCTGAGATGCAGGCAAGCCTCAGATGGCAGCTGCCCAGTAGCCCAGAGCTGCCTGAGGCTCAGGTAACCAGGGCTGGCTGAGGCTTGTGCTGTCAACAGTGGCAGCAGCAGACCTGTGATGGGGGCATTGCCTTCCCCTGATTGCCGTAATGCCCCCCACTCTTGAGGGCTCCTGGACTGTAAAGGGTGGGGGGGCAGGCTGGACTGAGAGACCCTCCCTCCAGTGCATGAATTTTTTATGCACCAGGCCTCTACTACAACTATAACACTAAGTTTTTTTAGTGAGGGAATAAATTTATTGGAAGGAAATTATGCCTCAATATATGAGTTAATAAGATATCATATTTATTCCCATAAGTTATCACTTCATAATTGAATTACACTTTAAAAACTAACAGATAACTAAAATACAGGCAAATACAGGCAAATCAAAGTATGCATTTATGTATAGTTTTGGGTTTATATTGGGGAAGGTGAGTAATTTAGCTCCAGGTTTTTATTTTATTTTATATTTTTGTTTGTTTTGTTTTATTTTTAGAGAGAAAGGTGAGAGGGAGGTAGGGGAACATCGACATGAATATATGAATGAAGCATTGATTGGCTGCCTCCTGCACATCCTCCATCGAGAGATCTGGCCTGCAACCTGGGCATGTGCCCTGAGCAGGAATTGAACCAACAACCTTTTGGTGCCCAGAATGACATCCAACCAACTAAGCCATACTGGCCATGGATAGTTCTAGCTTTCTAGAGCTCTAATTTAAATATTAAACTTTATTTACAATTAATATTTTTTGGTGATAGGGACTGTAGGTACAATTAAGAAATTTAATATTTATTTTTCTTTTATGGAAGGAACCTTCAGCATGTAATGTCTATCATGGATTTTATAGCCTGTGTGTTTTATAGGAAAAGTGGGCCTCACTAAATAATTAAAAAATGCTTTTGAGTCATTCACATTCCCTAACAAATATTGCATAATATAAATAAGGAATGCTACATTTTAATGAGCATAATATTTTAATTTGGTAGTTGCATAAAACTGTTCTGACAGTTTATAAATTATGTGAACATGTGCAAATTCAATTGACATGCATTATTCAGGAACAAATAATTACTCAGAAAGATGAGCAGAGAAAAATAATGAAGTTTAGTCTTTTTTCTCTCTTGTTCTTTTTCTCACTTTAAGATAACATAGTAAATACAGGAAAAAAGGTAAATCATCACTTTGTTATTTCTACTTATATCTCACTAAACAATAAAACATAAGCTATGATAGTATAGGGAAAATGTTGTTCAAATCTTTGTTTCTGTCTCAACTGTCTTAATTATTTACATAATTACATTAAAGAACTGATGAATTAAAATAAAAACCCAGATTTCTAAATATTTTAATATTGAACAAAAACAAATCACATCAATTGCTTATTTTGGTATTTGGGGGAAGGGAAATGGAGGGTTACATTTATTTATTTATTTATTTTTTAAAAATATATTTTATTGATTTTTCAGAGAGGAAGAGAGAGGGATAGAAAGTCAGAAACATCGATGAGAGAGAAACATCGATCAGCTGCCTCTTGCACACCCCCTGCTGGGGATGTGCCCGCAGCCACGGTACATGCCCTTGACCGGAATTGAACCTGGGACCCTCAGTCCGCAGGCCGACGCTCTATCCACTGAGCCAAACCAGCTTCGGCGAGGGTTACATTTATTCAGAACTATTAGTAGTATGCATTAGACACTTGTATTAGATATTCTCATGTGGTCTGATTTACTCTGAATATTTTTACATAAAAAGATTATTGATAACCAAATACATAGTCTCTCTTTGTGGATTCTGAGATAGCAGAATAATACTATAGCTGTGGGTCTCTTGATTTCTAAGGATTGTAGAAAGTCACAGAGGTTGCATTTTATACTCTGGCTTCACTGTCTTGATTTTCTATTTTTATGTAGGATTTTTGTGGGAAGAATATTGCTCTGTTTGAAATCTTAATCTAAAATATATTTTCTTCTGGTGCTGTATTATTACCCCTGTCTAGCCATTAAACATTCCCTAGGCAACTTTAATAAGGAGCATTGCCAACTGCTTCATGCCTAACTAATAGTGTGTGCATTACAAGGACACTGTAGTATTTTCTCTCTTTTGCTTCCTATATCACAAACCCTTTGAAAACCAGAAGAGTTGATAAGATATTCATTACAAATCCTTTATACAAGTATTTATCTATACTCTAGAAAATCTATAGCAAGAAAAGATAAACTTTAACAAAAATGAATATTAAGGTATATTTAAATGTCCTCAACTCCTTTACCTAAAAGTGAAATAACCATACTAGATCTTACAGTTATAACAATCTATGAACCCATTCCATCCACACCTTTTTCTTCCACTAAGTATTATAACAGCCTGGCAATACATAAAAATCACTCCTAATTATTCAGTCCAGACATCTAAACTGTTGCACTAATGAGATTCACACCTGCTTCCTTTACCCAGGCAACTATACACGTTTAAACTTGAACAGAATTATTTCATGTCAGATAATCTCATACTAGGTATTTTACAGTAATGATTTAAAAAAGCACACCCTCACAACTATCTACAAAAGTGTACTTCCTGTTCTGTATATATAGTGTACGATGAGCACCACTAGCCTTCTGCTTTCTTATACCTTACTAGAGGCCTGGTGCATGAAATTTGTGCACAGGGTCAGGAGGTGTCCCTCAGTTCAGCCTGCACCCTCTCCAATCTGGGACCCCTCAAGGAATGTCCGACTGCCTTTTTAGGCCCAACCCCACCAGGATTGGGCCAAAAGGGGCAGTCAGACATCCCTCTCACAATCCAGGACTGCTGGCTCCCAACTGCTAGCCTGCCTGCCTTCCTTATTGCCCCTAACAGCTTCTGTCTGCCAGCCTGATCACCCCCAACCACTTCCCTGCCAGCCTGATTGATGCTCCCTTGCCAGCCTGTTTGCTCCTAAATGCCCTCTCCTGCAGGTCTTGTCACCCTAATTGCCCTCCCCTGCAGGCCTGGTCCCCCCAACTGTTCTCCCCTGCAGGCCTGGGACCACCCCAACTGCCCTTCCCTGCAGGCCCAGTTGCCCCCAACCTCCCTCCTCTACTGGCTTGGTCACTCCTAACTGCCCTCCCCTGCAGGCTTGATCACCCTCAACTGCCCTTTCTTACTATCCTGGTCCCTCCCAACTGCTCTCCCCTTCTGTCCATCTTGTGGTGGCCATCTTATGTTCACATGGGAGCAGGATCTTTGACCACATGGAGGCAGCCATCTTGTGTGTTGGAGTGATGGTCAATATGCATATTACTATTTTATTAGATAGGATAGAGGTCTGGTGCATACCTGGGTGGAGGCCAGCTGGTTTTCCCTGAAAGGTGTCTGGATCAGGGTGGGGATTCCCTTGGGGCATGGGGCAGCCTGGGCAAGGGGCCTGCTGTGGTGGTTTGCAGGCTCGCCATGTCCCCCAGCCACCCAAGTGGAAGCACTGGTATCTGGGATTTATTTATCCTTTACAATTGAAACTTTGTAGCCTGGAGTGGAGCCACGCCTCCTGCTTGCTCTGTGGCTGCAGCCATTTCTGTTGGGATTTATTTATTTTTTATAATTGAAACTTTGTAGCCAGAATCACCAGACAGCTGGCTGAGTGAAAACTCCACAAATAAAAGTAAAGGTGGGACACTGAGACTCAGAAGAGCGGCGGGAGTGCAGCTTGAAGATCACGCGGAAACAGGTTAGGAGCCGTCCTGGTCACACACGCGGGCTGTAGGGCTGGAGCAGCAACCCCGGCTGGATTTCGCCAACTGGGAGGGTGGAGACATTCCACTACACGGATTCCCCAGTGCCAGGCGAGGTCTGAGATCCAGGGTACTTGGAGACGTCCTAGTGCACAGATTCCCCAGTGCCAGACGAGGTCCGAGGTCCCGGGGATGCACCCTGGAAGCCGGGCGCGGCAGAGGTCTCCTAGTCTGTGAAGAAACTGGGTACTTGAAAAAGAAGTTTGCACGCATGTAAATTGTGCGACAGCACAGACACGCGACTTGCTCCCTGGAAATTTGTCACCACCAAACCAGTATTATATGAAATGCTGAAAGATATTCTTTAAGAAGAGGAAAAAGAAAAAGGTAAACATATAAATTATGAACAACAAATACACATCTATCAACAAATTAACATAAAAATCAAGTGAATTGATAGGCTGATGAACATGATAAACTGGTGAATATAACAGAATCATGGACATAGAGAGGGAATGGACTCATAATTTTTAGGGAGAAAAGGGGTGTGGGAAGTACAGCAAGAGACTGGACAAAAATCTTGCAACAATGGGAGAGGAAAGTGGGGAGGGGGAGGGGAGGGTGGAGGGTGAGATAGGTACAGGGTGGAGGGGAGATAAAGGGGGATAAAAAGGGGGAAACAAGGTAATTAATAAACTGAACAATAAAGATAAAAAAATACATACACAGATTCCTTTTTTTTTTTTTTTAACTAAGACAGAGTGCTATCTATTTGTGCAGCTCCAGTCTTGTCTCCTTCTAGGGACAGCACATAGCACAGAAATGACTTCTCTCTGTTTCAGTCATGAGCTAATTTTTCCATTGTACATTTATTCCACAGCTAATAAAACAGAGCAATTCTACTTGTTTTTAATGTCCTGCCAATGAACATACTACTAAGAACAATAAGTATGAAATACATTCTCATACTTTTTCAGAGAGAATTTGTTTTTTACCATGGAGTTTGGCCAAGTCAAACAAATTAAATGTAGGCAGTAAAGTTTTAATTAGACATGTTATAGCACAGACTTAATGCAGAGTTCCCAAGCATATTGCACTTACAGAAATGAATAGATAAAATAACAATCTTCATTAGCCTGATTGTCTTTGTCTGGTTTTAATGCTGGTTTTAATACATGAGGTATGGGACAGAACTGCCTTGTGATCAAACTCAAAATTGCAACCTGGTACATAACCTGATGCATGTAACTGTAGATGCTTTTTTTCTGTTTCAAAGTTATTCATCCATCCATTCACTGAATTCACTTCTTCAAGAAATGCATGCTTAAGTTTCATGTCTTATTTTTTGTACAATCTTGGATGAGTTGCTAAAATATTTTGGCTTTAGTTTCCTCGTGTGTAAAGTAAAGATAATATTTGCAACTATTTTTTTTAAATATGTTTTTATTGATTTCAGGGAGAAGAAGGGAGAATGAGAGGTAGAAACATTAGTGATGAGAATCGTCCATTGGCTGCCTCCTGCATGCCCTATACTGGGGATCAAACTGCAACCTCCTGGTTTATGGGTCAATGCTCAACCACTGAGCCATTTCAGCCGGGATATTTGTAACTATACTATAGTGGTTGCTAGGATTCAGTAAGTTAATGCAGGCAGGGCTTGAAAAGTCTTGACATATTATAAGACTTCAATAAATGGGGGATCCAGGTCCTGTGGCCCAGGCATCACTAGGAATTGAAGATATGGTGACAAAAAAAGATAGTTTTAGTTCTGGTTTATGGTAGCTGTGATTTAGTGGTCATCATTATTGCAAGACAGTTCTCTATGGATCTCTAGTGTTTCAGCATATCTTGTGAGAGAAGCACTAGTAGCCTTTGGTCTAATTATCTTCTCAGGGATGTTTGACATAGAACGATGTTGGAAACAGAGATAGGGAGAATATCTCCCTCCAGAGCAGAGAGCAGATTTATTGGCTGTTATAAAAAAAAATTAATGCCTCTCTCTATGACAAAATGTGGGCAGGCTGAAAGGCTGATATTTGCTAAACATATTTCTTTTCTATAGTGCAATCCATTGCATGTGCTTGGGTCAGCTGGACCTCATGCTTCTTTCCTGTAGAAACTGGGTCTCAGTGCAAATGCTGATATTTTGGCTACAACTTTTGTTGTGAATAATAAATTGTGCTCTGTTTCTGATCCAGATGTCTTTTACTTTTTGCTAGCATTCAAGATAACTTGTTAACTTTAAAGTTGAATAAACTCTCAAATAATTCACAATTTCTGGCAATAATTATGTGAATGATCAGAAATATAAAACATGTCTGTATAAATGCAAACATGTATATACATACTCACATATCCTCATGTATATAAAAAAGAGGATGGCTAAATGATATGAGTATTATCCAACAGAATGTTGTAGTAGCAATCTTCCATTAATCTATTGATTTGACATGAGAAACCTTAGAACTGGAACCAATCATGATAATCACTTAATCAAAACTACTGGTTAGTGTTGAGGTCATGCTGACCTTACAACTTTTTCTCCAATACATAATAGAAAAACTGGCACACATATATACTCATTGAACACATAGTTTAATGAAAATATAAACAATTTATGAACACATTTATTAATAAATGTATTATCTTTACTGCTTGACAATTTCCATGATAGGGTAGTGTGGATAAAAAAAAAAAAACAAGAGTTCTATGTCAAGTAACCTATAGATTGATCTGATCATAAATTCTTAACTGGGCTAGTCATAGTGCGTAGCCATGCCTATGGCATATAACTTTGTTAGTGAAAGGTGTTAATCCAGCCCTGTCCATTATTCTTGTACCTCTAGGTTAACACATCTTTGAAATATCAGAAATAATACTCCTCCAAGGGGGTATTAACACCAAGAGAGCACATAATCCTGTTAACTATCCTGTAATTTAATCCCTGCATTGCTTTCTCTTTCTCCAATCTTCCTACCTCTCCTCCTTAATTTCAAATGCATGAAAGAACCTGCAAAACTATTATTTTTCAGAGCATTTGAGGTAATGCTCCCTGGCATATGTCATCAGTTTGGCTCAAATAAGTGTTTTTTAAAACTCTCTATAGGTTTGGATATTTCTTAAATTGACAGTAGTTACTTCTGCATGAAAAATCTAGTCCATTGCTTAACTGCTTTCATTGGCATTTCTCTTTTACTGTATGTATGTCATGCTAGCAAGGAATATGCTGTGGTAAGATACAAATCACAAAATATTAGTAAATGGCATTACACCATGAAGTTTAATTTCTCTTAGGTTATCATTAAGTAGGGGTTAGGAAACTTACCTTCCTAGTGGCTTTCTCTTTCAGTGATGGCTGAGGAACTGAGGCTGTTCTGTAATGTAGCTCTTTCCAGGAATAAAAGAAAAATGGCATTGTTGTCTCTACCGTACTTAATTTGAATTAAAATTTGATTCCTTAAACTTAACTCATTGATTCAAATTCTTCTGTAAGCCAAACACCACAAATGATAAAGACAACAGCTAAATGTTATTATTTTTCACATGATATAACAGACATTCTAACATTTATTTTCCCTTAGTCATGTTGTTATAAAAACGTCCAAACCTTAGAAAGTTTTCATAAAATTTTATTTGAGCTAAACAGAAGATACACCTGGGAGTAAGATCTCAGCAGACTGAGACAAATGCTTCCAGGAAATGACAGGTTGCAAATGCAAATTTTATGTATTTGGAATGTAAGGAAGATTACATGAGGGTGGGAGTGAGCAAGACTGGGATCAGATTACAGGACAGTTAAGATTATGTGTTCTCTTAAAGGTGGTTACTTTGAAAAAGAGGCATTTCAAAGGTGTATTCACCTGCATGCACCAAAGCAATGCACAGGGCTTGCTTAAGGTAGAGATAACCTTTCTAGAAAAAAGTTATATGCCTGGGGTGTGACTTCCCACCATGACCTCCCATGTTAAGAATTTATGGTCAGATCTCTATGTGAGATTGCTTTCCGTGGAACCCCTTTTTAGTCTACAGTTTCTACTAGGCTAAATCAGGCCTCATTTGAAATTATTCTCAGATACTTTACCATTTTGATTGCTTTTCTATTATCATCTCTTAGGCTGTCAATAACATTTAAAGAGTATCACTGAGAACTGATTATAGCACTGCAAATATTGTTGGACAACAGATTAGAGTGAACCTAAATTCCCATGATTTAAACTCTGGACAGTCCAATGCCTCTAGTCTGTCATATTATCTCATGAGAATTATAAGACACCAGGAAGGACAATCTTTTCTGTATTCATTGGTGCTTGCCATACTTCATTCCATTTTACCCTGTCAAGGCTCCTCCATTGAGGCCACCAGACTCAGCAAGGCATTGCTTCAGGGGGGAGTGGCAACTAGGGAAACTAGAGAACAAAAATATCTAATTCTAGACTTTTAAGCTTAAAAAAAAGCCACACAAGAATACTCGAAGATCAAGTTTTTCCTGCCTTTGAAAAGATAAGAACTATGTGGGCTAGAGGAAATAGGGAAGAGTTATAGAATCCAGAGAGTTAGTCACTGGTGCAGAGCATATGAGAGCATGTATCCATGTCCTGTTCACTCCCCCGACCCTCATCTTTGGAATCAGTTCCTGAAAAAAGAGGATGAACAGCAGAAGTCAGGCATGAGTAGGATGACGTGCAGCAGCCTCACAAGAATGTTAACAGTGCCTGGGAAATGAGTAGAAATGGCTATGTGAGGTGTCAGGATTAAGAACCTGAGGTAACCATGGTGCAGTGGCACACACACACTGTCCAATAGCCTACTTTTATCTCAGGCAGAAGAAAAGGTGGAAATGTCTAGTTTAATATGAAATCATTGAGTGAATTCAGAAAAAATTGAGAAAAAAGTTGAAGTAGCTAAGTTTACTTGTACTTGACTAAGTTTGGCTTCTCTCTTCTCTGGAGGACTGAACTCTATCATAGGGAATAAATTGTGTCTTAGAAAAATACATCAACTCTTTTGCATTTTCAAGGACACAACTTAAAATTATTCTTACAACAGCAAAAGATTTGCTTGTTGTGAATGAAAAAAGGACTAGATTTGGACTGAGAAGTTACCTCCTTTGTGGCTTTGGCCCCATGATGGCTTCTCCCTTAGCAACAGTTTTATCATGAAAAATACACACATATTCTGACTTTCTTACAGGCAGAATGAAGTTATCAAATGAGACAAATGCATGGGAAACAGTTTTGTAATATTTAAATTGCCATAAATATATTAAACTACCATTAGTCTCTTTCTACCAAGTGTCTGTGGTCTTAGAATTAGCCTCAATTTAAGGTAAGTCATTTGATATTATATTTTGATACTGGGTGTAGAGAGACACCAGTTTAGTGCTTCCCCAATTTTAATATGCATAGAAATCACCTGGAAAATATTATAGAAATTCACATCTGCAGTCAGCGGATTTGGGCTTGGGTCTGAAATTTTCCACTTCCAATAAGCTTCTAGATAGCAATGATCCTGCTGAAGGGTAGACCCCTCTTTGAGGAGCAATGCTCTAGTAAAGGACTAATTTTTGCACATTTTCTGAGCTTGACACAACAATGAATACCTGTCACTGCATTTCACATTACCTGAGAATAGTCCCCACATTTCTCTATCTTTCCATCTGTTGCTATAAAGCTCCTCATAGTCTCAGCATATCTGAAGTTGATGATGTCATGGCCTGATTATCAAATGTTCTCAAATGAATTTTAGTTTTTTTAATGTTTGTTATTTTCCATAAAGAACATAAAGTGCTTTCAGAAACAGTATACACACTTCAGTCCTTGAGAATTTATGAGATTGAAGCCCACAAAGTTGGCAGCAGGTATGCCATTATTTCAGTTATTTGCTTTTTAAAAAGTATAATATTTATATTTGGCTATTACACATAAAAAAACTGGGCAAGTATTAAGGAAGCAGAGGTACTGTTTTATTTTAGTTGGTTTGTTTGCATTCTACTTTCTCTGCTCGCTGAGATTCCAGGAGGTGGTGTGTGTAGAGGGCAGGCTGTTATCTGTCATGCTTCTGTCCCTCAGGTGAAACCCACTGCCATTAAGGGCACACAACATCATTGCAGAAATTGGAGATGGCATTGCCTGTTTGCTGCTAAAAAAATTTCATAGACAGGAGACTTTGGCTTCCTATAATAGAGCTGGTAAAATTACCTACAACTGTCAAAATGACTCATCCACTTTTTAAAACTCCCCCTTTAGACATGCATACTGGTTAAAAGGTGAGCTGTGGAAACAGATTGCTTGGGTGAATAATATTGAGCAGATCAATTCATAACCTTATGACTTGATTTCTGAATCTATATAATCGGAGTAAATATTACACGTATCACATGTGGCTCTTGTGAGGATTAAATGAGTATGTATATGTAAATGAAGTGGTCAAGTCCTGCCAGGGACACATAGCAAGCACTGTACAAAGGCTAACTATGACTGATATTATTCTTACTACTATTACTACTGCTACTTTATTTCCTTATTCTGACCAAGTATCTGTTACGGTTAGATAATTTCAGGAAGTCTATCTCTAACTATATTGTCATGATTTTGGTTATGCAGTCACTTTAGACACTAACAGAGAAAAGATGAACTGCTATAATTTATACTTACTGGAGATGAGATCTATCTTTTGAAATCTCAATAGATTTTCTATTTTTTCTGTTGTACTACAGAGACTGATCTTGTTAAAATCTTTAGTAAATGAAAAAAAAAGTATTTTCAAAGATATTGATCATCACATCCAAAATTTTGACATTATTCTAAAGATCATATGAAAAGAAACATGTATATGAAGACATATTTTATTCATTTGAAAGGATTGAATATTAGACTAAAAAATATGAAGGGATATATTCTGTGTAAAGTTCACATCTGTGTTCTTCCAATTTGGTGTTAAAGAGACCAAGGCAAGAACATTTATAGATTAACAATCCCACAAGATCCACAGATCACAGAGAGAGCTCTTCAATTCAAATTAAGTTCCATAGGTTTACACTGTACATCTCTTTGCTGCTTAGTCACTGAAGAAATATCCAACTCCACCTTTTTCCTTATGGAATTTATGTTTTTACTTTTTCATAAGAGAGGCAATGATAATGATGAAAATAACCAGAGCCACATACAGAGCAATAATAATAATCCAGACGGTTCTTGATTCATGAAGTTTCAATTTACAATATTTTGACTTTATGATGGTAAGAAAGCAATATGATTCAGTAGAAACTTTACTTCAAATTTGGAAATTTGATCTTCTCATCTTCTCCTGGGCTAGTAACCCCTGTACAATATTCTTGTGATGCTGGGCAGCAGCAGCCAAATGATTTTGCCCAATTCTAGGTTATAAAGTGTTCTAAGCATGTTTAAAGTAGGCTGGGCTAAGTTATGTTGTTTGGTAGGTTAAGTTTACTGAATGCATTTTTTGCTTACAATAGTTTCAAATTAAAATATGTTTTATTTGGACATAATGCCATTGTAATAAGTCAGGAGCATCTTTAATTGCATACAAACAAGTCATCAAATATAAGGTGTGGGCAATAAAAATAGTGGTGGTATGAAATAAGTCAATTTTCAAATGTTAAGGTATGCTCACTAGAAGAGGTGCTACTTTTAATGGGCCTTGGAAGTAGGTGTCATTTTGAATATATTCTAGGCATGTGAAGCCACAAGGACAATAATGTTAAGACATTCTCTCCAGTGACCTATTTATACAATTGGAATGAAGTGGCAGTTGGGATGCAACTAAATTACTTTGAGACTTTAAAGATACACATGTACCTCATTTTTGGATTAAAAAATAATGCATGAAAATCTGGCAAAAGTAAATAACAAAATAGCAGTGATTTTTTTCTGTTTTATAAAAGTTATTAGTTTTTAAAGTGGTCCAAAACATTTTTTCTTAAAAACAAAGCTTTGTTTGTGCTTATTAAAAATACACAAATTACTTGTAAAATTAGTGATTTACTGTCAATTTTCCAAGTTGACACCTTCTGTAGGAAGTGAGAGAACATCCTTCATGTCACTTTGTGCCTAGTTGTTGGGGCAGTTGTGTGGGACGCCTTTTCTTTTCTGCTTTCTTTCTTCTGAATTACAGCAATACAAGTCTCTGGCTTCATTTATCCTAAAATATTTAAATCAAATTATAAAACTAATATATTAAAAATGAGAAATAAATTCAAACCAGATTGTTCTGGCTGTTGTGATTTATTAGTCTAGTTGGTCTTTGTCTGTGGCTAGTTAGCCAGTGGGTTAGAACACAGTGCTAATGATGCCAAGTTCAAGGGCTTAATCTCTTCTGTCCTACTTCGCCTTGTTCCATTCCATGGACAGAGCTGTACCATACATAGGCCAGAATTTATGTGAATGTATTCCACTTGTCAGAACCGACAGAGAGAATGTAGTTAAACTAGCCCAGATCTCCCATTGCTAAGAAGAAAACTAGCAAAGAAACAAACAACAAATTCAAGGTACACATTGAACTAATGGTCTATCATTATCTTCCATGAGGACATTTAATTGTCTCTTATGGGTAAGTACATACTCTGCTGATTTTTTTTTAATAAAGGCTAAGAAGTGTCTTGACATCTTTTCATCTTATTTTTTCAACTTGGATTCTTCTATTATTAACTCTCTATAAAATATATTAAGTGAGGAATACTATGAAGGCCTTTTATTTCAACCAAAATTACTAAAGAAAAAAGAAAGACACAGTAAGCTCTTCTGAGAGCATGTTGGCTGTCTCAGGAATTCATGTTTAAGTGGTGTGTAGAGGTACTGAGAGAGGGCCTGGCAAACCTGCTGCACGTGAAAAACTTGTGAAGCAGGGGCTGCTATTTGCTGTATGTCTCCCCTGGGTCCACTGTGGGTATTTATAATCTCAGTTTTCATTGAACAAACCAAACTGTGAAGATTAAAACTCATTATTAATTATCACCCTATCTAATAAAATAGTAACATGCAAATTGACCATACCTTCACTACACCAAATGAGCCCCACCCACAAACCACACCCACAAGCCAATCAGGAGCTATATGCAAATTAACACACAACCAAGATGGCTGCTGCCCATGGCAGGCTGAGCCAGGTGGGCTAGGGGTGTGGCTATGCAGCGACTGGCCCCTATTGCAGGGTGATCACTTCACTGGGTGCCCCAGGCTGGGTCAGGCTGGGGGTGTGGCCAGGCAGCGATTGGCCTGCTCGCAGGGTAATGGCTGGCTGGGGTTCTCTGGCTGAGGTCCCCTGCCCAATGATGGAAAGTCTTGACCAGAGGCTTTTGGCCTTGGACAGGCTGGGGGTGAGCTATCAGTAGAACATCCCCTGAGGGCTCCCAGTATGTGAGAGGGGGCAGGTTGGGCTGAGGGACCACCTACCCCCAGTGCACGAATTTTGTGCACCAGGCCCCTAGTATATAATAAAAGCCTAATATGCAAATTGTCCCCTCAACTGGGAGTGCAACCACTTGCTATGACATGTGCTGACCACGAGGGGGCGAAACAGCACTGATAGAGGGTGGCAGTGGAGGTGCTGCTGGCCCTGCTGGGCCTCAATCAGAGGTGAGCAGAGGTCCGATTGCCCTGTCAACCACCCCCGAAGATGGTGACCAGCAGTGGCGGTGGGGGGCATGGCCACTGCTTGGCTACCAGGTGCTGAGGGATCCTGGCAGGTGGCCCAGCCCAGATTGATCACCCTGCAGGCAGGATGGTGGAGCAGATGAGGGGGTGGGCGGTGCTGGGGCTTCCAGCTTGGGAGCAGAATCTGGGGCTCAATTCCCTCAGGCCACCAGGAGGGACCCTGCTGCATACAAATTTGTCCACTGAGTCTCTAGTAAATAAATACAACTCATATTCAAAGTATTTAAATAAGGTCTTCGTCTTTTAACAAGCACTGCATCATCTAATCTAAAATAGCTGCAAGAGGGGTAAATATGTCACATGTTAAAATTTTTCAAGAAAAAAAATAACATCAGAATACAAATAATATCTCTATCAGAAGCACTGCTCAAGAAATTCTTGTACCTAACTAGCATGGCTCAGTGGTTGAGTGTTGACCTCTAAACCAGAAGGTCATGGTTCAATTCCTGGTCAGGGCACATGCTCAGGTTGTGGGGTTGATTCCCAGTGTGGGGCATGCAAGAGGCAGCAGATGAATGATTTTCTCTCATCATTGATGTTTCTATCATTCTTCTCCCTTCCTCTCTAAAATCAATAAAAATATATTAAAAATAAATACACCATTGCATAAATGTTTTTAAAACATTCCACAGAGAGAACAAGCTTACCCATTAAATCTTACCAGGGTAAAGAGAACAGAATAATGCAAAACATAACAGGCATGTGCCAGGCATAGCTCACACATGTCTTACACCCTGACTGTCTTTGAATTAACAGGACTGGATGGTTGGGGTATACATTTAAAAAAGATCTAACAGGCAAATACACTAACATTTTAAAGCTCAGCTGAGCCAGGTTCTCTCCTGTGAACTTACTATGCGTGGTTGATTTGTCCTCACAGAAGCCTTGCGAGTAGGACTGTGTCCACTTGGATATGAACATCAGAGTTTTGTCCAAAGCTGGTGTTAGTGCGCTTCTCATTCTTCAACTGAATATCTGAATGCCCAAACGTGACCCTGATTTTAATAGTCAGCCCACAACAGGGCCAGCCTCTGCACTCTGTGAGGAGTTCTGCCACCCATGACTTCAACCTGGTGATTTCCCCAATCACGCTCACCAACACAACTTGCTGTCCTGGCCAGAAGCCTACTCTGGCCGCTTTTTCCTGTTACATTCAAACTCTGCTTCCTGAAGCTAAGGCCCTGTACCTGGTGAGATAAAATGCTTTGTGAATAGATCACAAAGGAAACCAAAAATAAGAGAAAAAAATTAAATAGAAAAGTACTTTTCAGATAAAAAATTTCAATCCAAAGATAAAACTTTAAGCTGTTTTTATAATCCCTTGTGATTAATTTTTCAACCTAACTTGGGAATTTTCAAGAATTCTCTATATGTACAAACTAGTTCTTAAAGCTAGAAACTCAGGCTCAACAGGACTTTTAATTAAATTGATCCATTAGGCAAATCATTGGCCTAGGAAGTTTTCTCTGAGGTTTGTCAATTCTATGTTCTTACCTTCTCAACACAAATATGTGCGATTAAATATATACATAGATGATTTTATTGGAATTGGTGCTCATTTACTATTAATAGTAGAGTATATTTATAATTTTTAAACAACACAAGTGTTTTGGAATCCAATCTGGTATCAAATCCTGGCTCAGCCACTCACCTATTCCAAAATTTAATTTCTTTGACCTTCAGTTTTTTATATACAAAATGGTAATAATAACTACTTCATAGGACTATTTCAAAAATTAACTGAATGAGAGAAAGCAATCTTAACATAAATGCCTGGTCCATTGCTGAGCCTCATAAAATGTGAGTTCCCTTTAACATCATTTTCCCCAGGAAAGCACAAAAAATCATAAACACCTGATCTTTATAAACCCCTTTATTATTCTTCATTCTCTCATAAAAAGCACATGATTTAAATTATCTAACAATTCTATAACCTACATTTGGGGTAGTAAAAGTCAACTTTTAAACAAAATCTATTCCTACAACTGTGACTATCTTGAATCCCAAAGGAAATTATTCTTTAATAAAGCATAAAATCATTACCTCATTCAATAAGTATTTAATGAATACCCATTAGGTGCTATGATGTTGTAGTAAATAAAACATACATGATTTGTGTCCTTATGGAGATAATGGGGAAACAAAAACATTGAGAAAAAGCTTGTATTTCAAAATATGGTAAACACCAGGAAGGGGAGGAATGAGCAGGCTGTGACTAGAGAGAATAGTGAGTGTGGGACAGGGTGTACTTTAAATTGGGAAATGTCTTTGAGGAAGCATGTTTAAGCTAAGACCTAGATGATTTCAGGGACTGGGGGTTGGGAGAAGAATTATCCAAGTAAAGAGTGCTTGCAAAGGCTGAGGAAGAGAGGTCATTGTACTTGTTGACATAAAAAACATCCAAACCTGCAGTAAACTTTTATGAGTTAATTTGAGCCAAACTGATGACATATGACAGAGCAAAGTCTCAAATGCTCCAGAGAATAACAGTTTTGAAGCTTCTTTTATCCATTTGATATTAAGGAAGGGATCTAAAGAAGAGTGGAGAAAGCAATGCAGGGATTAGATTACAGGATAGTTAAGATTATGTGCTCTCTTGAGGATTTATATCACTTTTGAGGGGTATATTTCTGATATTTCAAAGAAGTTTTAACTCAGTTGCACAAGAACAATGGACAGGACTGTCTTAAAACCTTTCACTTAAGAAGTTATGGGCTATACTGGCTGGGTAGCTCAGTTGGTTGGAGCATTGTCTCCAATGCATCAAGGTTGCAGGTTACATACAGGAATCAACCAATGGATGCATGAACAAGTGGAACAGCAAATCAATATCTCACTTTCTCTCCCTGTTTATCTCTCTCTAAAATCAATCGATAAATAAAAATAAAAAGTTTATGGGCCTGGGGCATGACTATCCACCATGACCTTGCCATTTAGGAATGTATGACCAGATCATCCTGTGAAGTTACTTTCTATACCCCACACACACTGAAACAAAAGAATGTATGACACAGGAGCAGAGTGAACAGAAAGAAATGGATAGAGAGGAGAGAGAGAGAGAGAGAGAGAGAGAGAGAGAGAGAGAGAGAGAGAGAGAGAGAATTAATGAGAAAGAAGCACTATATTCACCTTCAAGTCAGTGGACATTGAGCTAGCCCAGACTAAGTATAAGATGGAAGACATGAATCTGTTACTCATTGAGCTCCTTCAGTTAGTCTAAATTACCAGATGCCTCTCTCACATTATATGCAAATTTTAGTATGGTTTTAGCATTTAAAGATTAGCACCATTGATATTTCATTTGGTGGACAACCTAACAAAATGTAGCCTTTTCAATGCTAGAGACCAAATTGTAGAACACTAAAGAAATGATAATGATTTGGGCTACATAAGGTTTAATTTGCTTTATTTACTAACTTTAGAATTCCATATAAGATATATTTCCACTCTAGAATTCTTTGGCTAATTTTTGTAAGTTATCTGCATATAGAAGTGATTTGAACATGGATGAGGTTTCTTTTTTTATAATTTTTATTTTCAATCACAGTTGACATTATCAAATTAGTTTCAGGAGTACATCCCAGTAATTAGACTTAACTAAGTAAGCATCCTGATAAATCAAGCAATCATCAGAAACCATACATAGTTATGAGAATATTATTGACTACTAGAGGGCCAGTGCATGAAATTCGTGCAAGGGGTGTGGTTGTCCCTCAGCCCAGTCTGCACCCTCACAATCTGGGACCCCTTGAGGATTGTCCGACTGTCTGTTTAGGTCCTGATGGCTCCCAACTGCTTGCTTGCTTGCCTGCCTGCCTTCCTGATTACCCCTAACCACTTCTGCCTGCCAGCCTGATCACTCCCTAGTCACTCCCCTGCCAGCCTGATTGATACGTAACTGCTCCCCTGCTAGTCTGTTTGTCTCTAACTGCTCTCCCTATAAGCCTGGTCCCCCCAACTGCTCTCCTCTGCTGGCCTGGTAACCTCTAATTGCCCTCCCCTGCAGGTTTGATTGCCCCCAACTGTCCTTCTTTGCAGTCCTGGTCCCTCCCAAATGCCCTCCCTTGCTGACTTGATCACCTACAACTGACCTTCCTTGCAGGCCTGGTCCCTCCAAAATGCTCTCCCCTGCTGGCCATCTTGTGATAGCCATTTTGTGTCCATATTGGGACAGTTTTCTTTGACCACATGGGGGCAGCCATCTTGTGTGTTGGAGTTATGGTCAATTTGCATATTACTCTTTTATTAGATAGAATAGAGGCCTGGTACATGGGTGGAGGCCAGCTGGTTTGCTCTGAAGGGTGTCCTGGATCAGGGTGGGAGTTTCTTTGGGACATGGGGTGGCCTGGGCGAGGGGCCTGTGGTGTTTGCAGGCTGGCCACACCCCCTGGTGACCCAAGCAGAGGCCCTGGTATCTGGAATTTATTTATCTTCTATAATTGAAACTTTGTAGCCTTGAGCAGAGCTATGCAGAGCAGAGCTAAGCCTCCTGCTTGCTCCATGGCCACAGCCATTTCTGTTGGGATTATGTATCTTCTATAATTGAAACTTGGTAGCCTTGAGTGGAAGCCTGGGACTGCCAAGGTTGGGAGAAAGCTTGCCTTCTTCCATTACCAGGGCAACTCAAGCCTCCTGCTCACTCCATGGCAGCAACCATACTGGTTGGGCTAATTTGCATATGCACTTTTGATTGGCTTGTGGGTGTAGTGGAGTGATAGTTAATTTTCATATTGCTCTTCTATTATCTAGGATATTCCCTATGCTGTATTTTAGAATCC
Source organism: Antrozous pallidus (assembly GCA_027563665.1). Taxonomy (NCBI): domain Eukaryota; kingdom Metazoa; phylum Chordata; class Mammalia; order Chiroptera; family Vespertilionidae; genus Antrozous; species Antrozous pallidus. The sequence continues at coordinate 93,084,384 of CM050514.1, forward strand.
CGTGTCTATTCTATAAAAACCAGTTTGTACTTCCTAATCCCTTCACCTTTTTCATGTATCTGTCCATTTGACCTATAGCTAGGACACTCACTGACCACCAGGAGGCAGGTGCTCAACTCAGGAGCTGTCATGACTTGCACTGAATATTTCAAAAGAAATGGCACCACATATGTAATGCCTTAATCAATAAAGAAAATTAATAAATAAATAAAAAGAAAGAAACGGCACCAAGGACCTGGTGCCAACAAACCAACACTCAGCGTCCCCTAAGTAGGACACAGGCAGTGCCACTATCCTGGAGTGACAGCCTACCAAATCACAGCCAACACTGCCAAGACCCCATGGCACAAAATGTGAGCCACAGCCCAGCCCAGCCTGGAAACGGTTGCTGTGGGTGCTGAATAGCATCCAACTTCATCTCCTTAGAGACTAGCCACCTTGGAGTTTCTTTGACCAGGAACCTGACTTGTTTTATAGCCAGGTGCAAACATTTTACAGTTTAACCAAATCTTTGTAAAGTGTTTTCCCCTGCCTCATCTCATTTGATCCTCACAGAAGTTGTGGAATAAGTAGATAGGAGACTTAGTAGAATTTTATTTTCTTTTCATTAGCAAGACACAAATAGCAATAGTAAAATATTTATTCTAATTAATTTCCTTTCAATGTGCATGAATCCATGCACTGGGACACTAGTATACAATAATTTTACCTTAAAATCCACTTATTACTAGCCTTAATTCCATCTACAATCTTAACTTCCCTTTCTAAAATAAACATATTCATAGGTTTCAGAAATTAGAGTGGGGCATCTTTTTTTGGGTGGCATTTTTCTGCCTAGAAGAACAATGCATCTATACTGAAGACCTGTGAATTCCTGTGCAGATGACCCAGCCCACTTCCTCAGAGTCATGATTTCTAGAGCAGACTACATTGTTAGTGGATTCAGCTTAGGCCAGAGATTGGCAAAGAATCAGCAGTTTGGTGGCTTAGGAAGAGGGCTTGGATACATAGGTTAATACACCCACACATGCTTACTGGAGCTTCCATATGATCTGTGCTGAAACTCAAGTTAGAGACAAGCTTGGTGTAAAAACAAACAAACAAACAAACAAAAAAAAAAACTAAAAAAAAAAAAAAAACCCCAAAAATCTGCCTTCTTTGACCCCTTCCCCCATCTTCTTTTAGAAGATTTGGGGAAAATCCACTTCAGTTTACCCCTATAAATAAACCTGATTTGGGGAACTCATTTCATTAAATTCCAGCTGAAGAACTTAGGTGCATTCTGGGAAATTTGTAGTAACTATAAATCCCTGACTCAGAAACATTTAAGGACTTTATGATATTCTGTCAAAATTGCAATGACAGGGATAAGAAAGAGTAAGAGGATAACCACAGATGGTTAGGACCAGGTTCTACATCAGGCCTGAGCAGAAGTGGGAAAGTGAGAGAGGAAGTGGAGAAAAAGATACAAGAGTAAATTTTGGAAAACTTAAGCTCAGAAATGCAAATTCCATTGCTATTTTAGTCTGAGTGATTGTGACACCTCTACATAATTGATATGGCCAGTGGTCAGATTGCATTCTCTGATCTGAGTGACTCACTACTGTTAAATGCAATTGGTCCACATTCCCCACCCCCACCGCCACTCCTTTTCTGTAACTCCAAGTTGACCAAAAGGTGATCTAATCTAAAACCTCTTCTTTTATGTAGGTGAATGTCTTTAAACAAATATGTATAACTAGGTGTATATATGCATGTACACATACAATTTATGGATGCATGTAAATATGCATGTGCATTTATTTATATCTCCTTGTCATGGGACCTGGGCCTTCTGTTCCCTAGAATTTAATCAGTTTACATTTTTGTTTATCTTTGAAAGAAGATTTTTAGACTAGATAATCATTTTGATTCTTTTCTGTTCTAAAATCCTTAAGCACTCCTCTGGTGAAAATTAGGTGTACCTGCTCTCCTACCAGGAGTTCAGCTTAGCTCTCATTACCAGGAATCATTCTGCATCTTATTAATAAGCAAACAAAGACCTTAGCCTTTGACAGGTTATTTTCTCCCTCTACTCTGTCTACCCTCCTTCTAGATTTTAATTCTGGGCTGAATTTATCATTATTTTCTCATTGTCTTCCATCAGTATAATATAGAAATGAGGGAGGTATCAAAGCAGTGATATTGCATTGTAAGAAGATTTTGTCAAATATCTCCAGACTTTTGAGTCCACGAGTTATTAGTATCCAAGAACTACATCTTTGTTATATGATAAAAAAAATTTCAACATTCTGGAGGCCATATGGAGTGCAAGGAAGATACAGAAACTGGGGATATGGACATGTTAGATCTACTTATGATTTATTTTCTAAATAGACGAATACATATATAATATCTTCTAAATGATAACTATACATGAAACAAATGGCCTCTGCAAGAGTCTAGTAGAAGAGAGAGATATTGAACACATAATTATACCAAAAATAATCAATTACAGATATATTGAGGTATTTAAAGGTAAAGTGAAAACTGTTAAGGCTGTAAAATAAGAAATTTGGATTTTCAGGAAGGGCTGCCTTCACAAGTTTGATTTCTGGCCCAATCAGTCACTTTATACTTTAGTTCCTAAATTTGCTCATATCACAAGGTTCTTCTCATTCTAACATACAAGAAAAGCCTGAAAGAGAGTCTGAAACCATGTTCCATGCTTTAACCGACACTGATTTCATACTTTGTAAGCACCCCTAAGATTTTTTCTCCTCTTTTTATGCTGTATTTATTCAATGAATGTTTACTAAGCCATGACTGAGATTTAGAGATAAAAGTCACAGTCCCTGCTCTCAAGCAGTCATGGTCATATTGAGGAAAAAACAAGCAAGCAATTTCAAATCAGGTAGCTGGTTATTAGCATGGTGGGAGCAGTATTCATGGGTGCTGGAGTTGTCGAGAGTTGGGGGCCTTAAAGCTGGTCTTCAGCAGATGTTTTGGAAGGTAAATCCTTGAAGAACAAGGAGTTAGCAAGTGAAAATGGTGGGGAGCAGGTATTGGTGCAGATATTCTGGTCATCTGTATAAAAGCATGTTAATAGCCAACACTATGCGTCTCCCTAGAAAGGGAGGTCACAATTCAAATGGCTGAATGGACAGTTGAGGGAGATGGTGACTTAAGCCAGGGCCAGAACTTGAAGGTTGGGACTGCAGACTGTGGGGAGCGACTGTGAACATTTCAAAAAGAGTTATGAAACATTATTACTTTGTTGGATTTTTCCGTAGCTAGGACAGAAAAGAGTGGGAAGGTGAGTTGTAAAGAATGGAACAGAGGAGAGTTCAAACTGGGGCCTGGGAATCAGAGAAAAGCCTCCTGCCAGAGTCTGGGTGAAAGGTGCCGAGTGAACTAAGGATTATAGCTGCAGAGATAAAGAGTCGAGGACAGAGATGTTAAGGGAAAGATGGCTGTTGACAGGAAGGGAGCCTGCAAGATAGTGCATGAATGAGAGCATGAAAAGGAAGTGTGTGGTCACACAGGGAGTGTTTATTTGGAATTGAGGGACAGCTATACTCCAGGGGACTGTTGGGGATTGCCAGACAAGGTTCCCTTGACCAGGCAGCCTCCAGTGCTGCTGAAATTCCTCCCGGAGCAACTGGCTCTGACATGGAGAGTGCAACATCTTGAAGGGGAGAGAGACTGTTATTGGAAGCCTAACAATCCTGAGAATCTACACCACTACCCAGGGAATAGCTGCGAAACCAGGAACACCTGACCCCAAGCATTGTGAATACATGGATTCAGAGGAGCTCTGCACCTTCTCACAGAAAGGTCAGATTTCACCTAGGAAAAGGTAAGGACTGTGATCCAGGCAGGTGAGAGAAACATGCACAATGGGAGCTAGAGAATCTGGGTAAGTCTGTACCCAACAGAATTCGTGGCCATTGGGGCTAGCATGACCCACGAATGTGGAAGGGGATCCATAGGGCTGCTAACAGAATATAACTGTAAAAAGCAACGCATATCTGACCTGGGTGCAAGAGGACAGACTAAAATGTTAACAGTGTGCAGGCAGCTTAAAGTCAGGATGGGAAAGATTGCACAGACTTGCGCACAGCACTGGAGGGTAAAAGCTGCAAGTTTGTGCATTTACTCTGGTTCTTTTTTCCTTCTTTTTTTCACTTTAAATCCTTGCTTTGAATTACTAAGCCCAGAATATAAGACCACCCAATTGGGGACACTCTAAGAGATTGCAGGGGAAAGTTGTTTTTGTGGAACCTGGGGATCAGAGTGGGGAATAATGATGAGAGAACCTGCTCTAGGGCAGCCCATTCCCCCAGACCAGTATTAAGTGTGGCATGGAAAACAAAATCTAAACACTAGCTAGAGAGGACCTATACACCCACAAGTCAATACAGAAACACTGCCACCCAGGGGTTGAAACACAAATTGAATCTTGTGTAAACACAAATAAAGGAGTATAAGAAACAAAAAAGTACGGCCTGTTGGAAAATCAGGACTGTGGCTTACAGCACTGAGGAGCAGTGGAATGCAGGGAACTACAATTCTGTCCTGACTAGGAAACAGGTGTGCCAAATGGAACAGTAGAGGAAGTGATCTTCACTACTGGACTTTTTTTTTTCATTTTTTACTTAAGAAACTAAATTTTTCTTTTTCTCCTCACTTGATTTTACCTTTTTAATGATTACATTTTTATTTTAATCAGTATTATTGCAACTACTATTTTACCTTTTTTAATAAGTGTCATATTATTTTCTCTTTATTTTGGAATTAGTATTCTACATTCTATTTTCATCTTTCCTTTAACATCATTTTACTCTATCTCAACTTTAGCTTTATGGCAACATTCTCTTCCTCACTCTTCCCCTTTTGTTGTCCTGTTTCTCTTAGCCTATAGATTTAGATTTTCCTTATTCCTTCTTTTTATTCCCATTAAAAGTTCATTGTACTTGAGGAGAACCAATATGGTGGCATAGGTAAAACACCTATCTTGCCATCATACACAGCAATTTTAAAACTACAACTTAACGAAAGAACAAACACCATCCAGAAACACCGGAAAGCTGGCCGAGTGAAAATTCCACAAATGAAAGTGAAGTTAAGACACTGTGACTAGGAGGAGCGGTGGCAGACAGCATTGAAAATACACGCAGAGAGAGGTTTGGAGGAGCCACGTGCACCAGCGGATAGGGTGGGCCGCTGAAAACCGTTTTCTCAAATGGGGAGACAAAGACGTCCCACTGGACTGATTCTCCAGCTCTGGGCAAAGTCCAGGGAACCCACTATCTTACGGAGTGAAAACTGGACAGTGGGAGGGCATGCCGAAGCTCGGGTGCTGCAGGGGTCTGCTGGCTTGTGGAGAAGGCAAGCTTGCGCAGAGTACGTGTGAGCTTGGGAACAGCGCAGGTGCGTGACCCTGACCGCGTAGAGAGGGCTCACGACTTGCTCTCTCATTTGGGAAACCATCAGACTGCTTTGTTTTATGACCCTGGGTGAGATCTTGGGTGTGCAGACTCATGTGGGGAGAGTCTGAATTCCCTGGCAGCTGGTGGAGCTCAGCAGCGGCTCTCTCGCAGAGGTGCTGGCAGCCATTGCCCCCAGCACAGAGTCCCTGGGGCTGTGCAGGGCAGAGCTAATGCTCTCTGCTTGGCCCGGAGACTCCACCCATCCAACCTGAGCACAGCTGAACTTCACAGACAATTGGGGTGGAGGGCAACCCCTCCAAGTGCTAACAACAATTAACCTGAGCTTAACTTCAGCAAGACTGTGCAATTCAAATCCACCTCAGGTAACTGGGGAGGCCGAGTCACTGTCTCTTGTAGGATATCTACCACACAAAGCTAATTGACCAACTTGGGGAAGCAACCACCATGCAGAGACATGGAAAGAAATCAGATATGAAAAAAATGGAGGAAAAAAACCCGACTGGACATGGAATTCAAAACCACGGTTATAGGGCTTCTCAAGAGGCTCCTAGAAAAGGTTGAGACCTATAAGGAAATGAGCAAGACCTACAAGGAAATGAACAAGACCCTCAAGGATATAAATGAGACCTACAAGGAAATGATCAAGACCAATGTGGAAATGAATGAGTCCTACAAGGAAATGAATGAGACCCTCAAGGATATAAAAAAGGACCAACCAGAAATTAAGCATACACTGACTGAAATGAAAAAAAAATAGTATACAAAGACCTAAAAGTACTCTAGAGCACACCAAGAAACAAGTTAAAGATTTGAAATACAAAGAGGGAAAATCCACTCAGCTGAAAAAGCAAGAAACCAAAAGAATCCAAAAAATTGAAGATAGTGTAAGGGGCCTCTGGGGCAACCTCAAGCATACCAACATCCGAATTATAGGGATGCCAGAAAAAGAGAGAGAGCAAGACAATGAAAACCTATTTGAAGAAGTAGTGACCGAAAACTTCCCACACCTGGTGAAAGAAATTGACTTAGGAGTCCAAGAAGTGCACCGAACCCTAAGAGGATCACACCAAAGCACATAATAATTAAAATGCCAAAAGCAAAAGACAAAGAGAGAATATTAAAAGCAGCAAGAGAAAAACAGTTAGTTACCTATAAGGGAGCACCCATACGATTGTCAGCGGATTTCTCAACAGAAACGATGCAGGCCAGACGGGAGTGGCAAGAAATATTCAAAGTGATGAATAGCAAGAATCTACAACCAAGATTACTCTATCCAGCAAAGCTATCATCCAGAATTGAAGGTCAGATAAAGTGCTTTGCAGATAAGAAAAAGCTAAAGGAGTTCATCAGCACCAAACCAATATTATATGAAATGCTGAAAGATATTCTTTAAGAAGAGGAAGAAGAAAAAGATAAAAGTGTAAATTAGGAACAACAAATACACATCTATCAACAAATGAATCTAAAAAGCAAGTGAATTAGTAAGCTAATGAACATGATAAACTGGTGAATGTAACAGAAGCACGGACATAGAGAGGGAATGGACTGACAATTCTTGGGGAGAAAAGGGGTGTGGGAAGTGCAGCAAGAGACTGGACAAAAATCATACAACTATGGGAGAGGAAAGTGGAGGGGGGTGAGGGCGGAGGGTGGGATGGGTACCAGGTGGAGGGGAGCTATAGGGGGAAAAAAAGGGAACAATGTAATTAATAAACTGAACAATAAAGATTTTTTTAAAAAGTTCATTGTACTTATATATCTAATTTCCAATCCCTTGCTCTAAGTCCATGCACACTTCTCTTTTCTCTTTCTTCACTATCCAATTTTTTTCTCTCTGTCCTTTTGTTGTTGTTTGCTTATTGCTGACTACAGTGGTTTTCTTATTGCTTGTTTGTGAGATTCTTTTTCTTTTTGTTTTGATTTTGCTTCTGTTTTTCCTTGCCTCACTTGATATTAGTTGTTGTTTGTAGTTTGCATTCACCTCTAGGTATTTGTGCTTGCATTTGTTGGGATTAGTGGCTGTTCTTTTGGAGTTTTCTCCCTATGTAAATATTTTCCCCCTCTTCTTTCTTATTTTCTTTTTTTTCTCCCCTACTATTTTTTTCTTTTCTCAATTCCATTTTTACACTCCTTTTTTTTTTCTTATACCCTAATTCACTTTTCTCTGGTGGTCATTTTTATTTGGGGTCGTTGTATCATGAATACATTTGTGTTCAACACCCTGTGCATTGTGCCTTATTGTTTTGTATTTTATTACTTTAAATTAATCCAGGAGAGACTGAACTACATAACCAAACACCCGAAAAAGAGATTTCATGGGGAGACAAAGAAACAGCCCATATATGAAAGAAAAACAGGCATCACCAGAACAGGAAGTAAACAAAATGGAGAGTAGCAACCTGCCTGAGAAAGAATTCAGAGAAATGGTCATAAAGTGGCTGAAAAGAATGGAAGACAAATTCAAAGATATGTGTAAGAACCAAGAGGAAATGAAGAAGAATAAAGAAGAAATGAAAAATGACATCGCTGCTATAAAGAACTCAATAGGAAGCATCAAGAGTAGACTAGAAGAAGCAGAGGCCCTCATCAGTGAGCTAGAAAACAAGGTAAAAAAAATACGCAAGTAGAGCAGCATCAAGAAAAATAAATAAAAAGCAGGAGGAGAGCTAAGGGAACTTTGGGACAACACAAAACAAAACAACATCTGCATAATAAGGGGGCCAGAAGGAGAAGAAACTGAGCAAGGAATAGAAAACCTGATTGAAGAAATAATGACAGAAAACTTCCCTGATATAAGGAAGAAAAACTCATACAAAGGCAAGAAGCACACAGTCTCAAACAAAATGAACCCCAAAAGAGCAATTCCAAGGCAAATTATAATTAAACTGGCAAATACCAACGACAAAGTAAGAATCTTAAAAGTGTCTAGAGAAAGACAGATAGTTACCTACCAAGCAAGGATCCCTCATCAGATCAGCAACTGATTTCTCAACAGAAATACATTAGGCCGGAAGGGAATGGAATGAAATATACAAAGTCATGCAAAGGAACGGTCTGAATCTGAGAATACTGTACCCAACAAGGCTATCAATCAAAATTGAGGGTGAAATCAGGAGCTTCACAGATAAAAAAGGACAAAGGGAATTTATTACCACCAAACCAACAATGCAAAAAATGCTAAAGGGTCTGCTGTAATAAGAAGAAATAGGAAGTGAAGAAGGAACACAGGGGTAAAGAACAAAAATGGCGACAAACAAGTACCTATCAATAATAACTTTAACTGTAAATGGATTAAATGCCCCAATCAAAAGACATAAGGTAACGGAGTAGATAAGAAAACATGACTCATATCTGCTGTCTACAAGAAACCATCCTCAGAAAAAAAAGACACACTCAGACTGATGCTGAAGGAATGGGAAAAGGTTTTTCAGACAAATGGAAATGAACAAAAAAGCTGGGGTAGCAATACTTATATCTGACAAATAGATCTCAAAGTGAAGGATATAACAAGAGATAAGGAAGGCCACTTCATAATGCTAAAGGGAGCAATACAACAAGAAGAAATAACCCTGGTAAATAGGAACACCCAAATACATTAAAAAATACTTCTTGAGTATATCAAGGGAGATATTGATAGGGATACAATATTAGTAGGGGACTTTAATATACCACTCCCACCATTGGACAAATCCTCTAAACTAAAAATCAACAAAGAAATATCAATCCTAAATGACTCACTACACCAGATAGAATTAATTGACATCTTCAGAACATTTCACCCCAAAGCCACAGAATATACATTCTTCTCAAGTACACATGGGTCATTTTCAAAGATAGACCATATATTGGGTCACAGGCAAAGTCTCTTTAAATTCAAGAAGATAGAAATCTTATCAAGCATCTTTTCAGATCACAATGGCCTAAAACTGGAAGCCAAATACAATAAAAACAATCAAACATCTGGAGGCTAAATAGCATGAAATTAAACAATCACTGGATTACCAAAGAGATCAAAGAATAAATAAAAACATCATGGCAACAAACGACAATGAAAATACAACAATCCAAAATCTATGGGACACAGTGAAAGCTGTCTTGAGAGGGAAGTTCATAGCTCTACAAGCCTACTGCAAAAAACAAGAAACAATGGTAATAAATTACCTAACACTACAATTCAAAGAGTTAAAAAGAAAGCAACAAGAAAAGCCCAGTGTAAACAGAAGAAAGGAAATAATAACGATCAGAAAGGAGATAAATGACATAGAGACAAAAACAAACAAATAAACAAAAACACAAACAAACAAACAAAAAATCAATACAAAAGATCAACAAAACCAAGAGCTGATTTTTTGAAGGGATAAACAAGATTGATGAACCTCTAGCCAGGCTCTCCAAGAAGCAAAAAAGGAAGACCCAAATAAACAAAATCAGAAATGAAAGAGCAGAAATAACAACAGATGCCACAAATAAAAAGGATTATTTAAAAAAAATACTATGAACAACTATATTCCAACAAACTGGCAAGCTGGAGGAAATGGACATATTCCTAGAAAAATAAAATCTTTCAAAACTCAATCAGGATGACTCTAAAAATCCCAATAGGCTAATAAGTGTGGAAGAAATTGAAGCAGTCATCAAAAATCTTCCAGCAAACAAAAGCCCAGGGCAAGATGGTTTCACATGGGTGTTTTACTGAACATTCAAGGAAGAACTAAAACCTATCCTCCTCAGACTATTTCAAAAAATTCAAGAGGAAGGAACACTTCCAAGCTCATTCTTTGAAGCCAGCATCACTCTAATACCAAAACCAGATAAAGACAATGCAATGAAAGAGAATTATAGGCTAATATCACTCATGAACATAGATGTCAAAATCCTCAACAAAACTTTGGCAAATCGGATCCAGGCGTTCATCAGAAAGATCATACACCACGACCAAGTAGGATTTATCCCAGGGATGCAAGGATGGCACAATATCTGCAAATCAATAAATGTGATACATCATATAAAAATTGAGAGATAAAAATCACATAGTCACATCAATTGATGCAGAAAAAGCATTTGACAATATCCTACACCCTTTCTTGATAAAAACTCTCGGCAAGGTGGGAATTGAAGGATCATAACTCAACATAATAAAATCCATAAGAGACAAACCCACAGCCAACATCATACTCAATGGCCTAGAACTAAAACCATTTCCCTTAAGAACAGAAAAAAGACAGGGATGCCCAGTTTCACCATTCTTTTTCAACATAGTACTGGAAGTATTAGCCATTGTCATTAGACAAGAAGAATAAATAAATGCATCCAAAATTGAAAAAGAAGAAGTAAAACTGTCCTTATTCACAAATGACATGATATTGTACATAAAAAATCCTAAAGACTCCATAAAAAATTATTAGAATTAATAAATGTAGCAGGATACAAAATTAACACCAAGAAATCTATGGCATTTCCATATAGCAATAATGAACTTACAGAAAGAGAGATCAAATAAGCAATCGCACCAAAAAAATTAAGATACCTAGGAATAATCTTTACTAAGGAGGTAAAAAGACCTATACGTTGAAAACTACAGGGTACTGAAAAAAGAGAGAGAGGAAGACATAAATAGATGGAAGAAGATACTATGTTTATGGATTGGTAGGATCAACATTATTAAAATGTCTATACTACTCAAAGCAATTTATAGATTCAATGCACTCCCCATTAAAATACTAACAGCACATTTCACAGACCTAGAAAAAAACTCTCTAAAAATTCTTCTGGAATAACAAAAGACCCCAAATAGCTGTAGCAATCTTGAGAAAGAAGAACAAAGTAGGTAGGATCTCAATACCAGATTTAAGCTTTATTACAAAGCCACTGTTCTCAAAACAACCTGATACTGGCACAAGAATATATATATTTCAATGGAATAGAATAGAGAACCCAAAAATTGACCCAAACCACTAATCACAGTTAATATTTGACAAAGGAGGCATGAATAGACAATGGATTCAAGACAGTCTCTTCCATAAATTGGACAGATACATATAAAACAATGAAACTAAACCACCAACTTATACCATACAAAAAAACAACAACAAAAAACACCTCAAAATGGATAAAGGACTTAAACATAAGATGGGAAACCATAAAAATACTAGCATAATCCACAGGCAGCAAAATCTCAGACATATGCGGAAGCAATTTCTTTACCAATACTGCTCTTAGGGCAATGGAAACTAATAAGAAAATAAACAAATAGCACTACATCAAAATAAAAAGCTTTTGCACTGAAAAAGAAACCATCAACAAAACAAGAAAGCCCACTACATGGGAGAACATATTTGCCAATGTTATCACCGATAAAGGTTTAATCTTCAACACTTACAGGGAACTAATACAACATAAAAAAAGGAAGATAAACGATCCAATAAAAAATGGGTAATGGATCTAAATAGATTCTTTTCAAAAGAAGAAAGAAGGCCAAGAGACATATATGAAAACATGCTCACCGTCACTAATTATCTGAGAGATGCAAATCAAAAGGACAATGTGGTACCATCTCACACCTGTCAGAATGGCTATCATCAACAAATCAACAAATGACAAGTGCTGGCGAGGATGCAGAGAAAAAGGAATCCTCGTGCACTGCTGGTGGGAATGTAGGCTGGTGCAGCCACTGTGGAGAACAGTATGTAGTTTCCTCAAAAAAATAAAAATGGAACTCCCATTTGACCCAGCAATTCCACTACTAGGAATATACCCCAAGAAACTAGAAATACCAATCAGAAAGGATATATGCACCCCTATGTTGATAGTAGCACAATTCACCATAGCTAAGATTTGGAAACAGTCTAAATGCCCATCAGCAGATGAGTGGATTAGAAAACTATTATACCTCTACACAATGGAATACTACATTGCTATAAAAAAAATAAGGAATTCTTACCATTTGCAGCAGCATGGATGGAATGGGAGAACATTATGCTAAGTGAGATAAATCAGGCAATGAAAGAAAAATACCACATGATGTCACTCATTTATGGAAAATAAAGAACATTATAACCTGATGAATAAAAAGATAGATACAGAGTCAGTGAAGCATTGAATAGACTGTCAAATTACAGTGGAAAGGCTGGAGAGTATTGGGGAGTGGGGAAAGTGATAAACCTATGGACTTGCATGCATGCATATAAGCACAACCAATGGACACAAGACACGGGGGGTAGGGGTGGGATGAGGGCATGTGACAGGGGATAGGAGAGTATGGGGGAATGTCAATGAGAAAAAGGAAATATATGTACTATTGTATGTAACTAGATGCCCAGTGCACAAAATTTGTGCACAGGGGGTAAGGGGTGTCCCTCTGCCCAGCCTGCAACTTCTCCAAATTGGGACCCCTTGAGGGATGTCCAACTGCCTGTTTAGGCCCAATCCTGGTAGATCAGGCATAAACTTGCAGTCAGACATCCCTCTCACAATCCAGGACTGCTGACTCCCAACTGCTCGCCTTCCTGATTGCCCCTAACCACTTCTGTCTGCCAGCCTGATCACCGCCTAACCACTCCCCTGCCAGCCTGATTGATGCCTAACTGTTCCCCTGCCAGCCTTTTTGCCCTTAACTGCCCTCCCCTGTAGGCCTGATCACCCCTAACTGCCCTCCTTTGCAGGCCTGGTTCCCCCACCCCACTGCTCTACCCTGCAGGCCTGGGTTCCCCCTAAATGCCCTTACCTGCAGGCCCAGTCACCCCAACTTCCCTCCTCTGCTAGGCCTGGTCCCTCCCAACTGCCCTCTCCTGCTGGCCATCTTGTGGTGGCCATATTGTGTCCACATGGGGGCAGGATCTTTGACCACATGGGGCAGCCATCTTGTGTGTTGGAGTGATGGTCAATCTGCATATTACTCTTATTAGATAGGATAGAGGCCTGATGCAAGGGTGGAGGGCAGCTCCTTTGCCCTGAAGGGTGTCACAGATCAGGGTGGGAGTTCCCTTGGGGCATGGGACAGCCTGGGTGAGGGGCCTGTGGTGGTTTGCAGGCTAGCCATGACCCCAAGCGACCCAAGTGGAGGCCCTGGTATCTGGGATTTATTTATCTTCTACAATTGAGACTTTGTAACCTGGAGCGGAGCCAAGCCTCCTGCTCGCTCCATGGCTGCAGCCATTTCTTTTGGTATTTATTTATCTTCTATAATTGAAAATGTGTAGCCTTGAGTTTGGCCTGGGTAGGTCAGGGTGTGCAAAAAGCTTGGCTTCCTCCATGTCCAGGGAAATCCAAGCCTCCTTCTTGCTCTCTCTGTGGCAGCAGCTATCTTGGTTGGGGTTAATTTGCATACTCGCTCCTGATTGGCTAGTGTCTATGGCTAGTAGGCATGGCTGGTGGGTAAAGCAGAAGTATGTTCAATTTGCATATTACTCTTTTATTATCTAGGATACTTTAAAAATAAAATTAAAAAAAGAAGAGTTGAGGAGAGAGAATCAGTAGAAATGTGAAAGTTGGGATCAAGTTGAATCTAAAAAAGGAAAGCGTACTGATTAACTAGCATCATTCTACCTCAGCAATTGTTGAGTGGGAGTTGAATACCTGAGGTGCAGAATAAAGAAGATGATCACTTTGTGGATGTGGAGAAACTACTAGTGCTGCTGTGACTGAGGTTCCAATGGAATATCTATGTCGAGCAATCCAGACATAAAGCTGAAAAGATGAATCTGGAATACAGGAAATGGGTGTAAATAGGAAATGTCAATTTGGGAAAAGGCAGTAATAAACATTTTAAAGAAATTCTTATATATCTTTTTTATATGCTTTTATTGATTTTAGAGAGAGAGCTAGGAAAAGGGAGAGAGAGAGAAACATCGATGTGAGAGAAATACACAAATCAATTGCCTCCCATTAAACGTGCAACTTGGGCAAGTGCCCTGAGAAGTAATCAAACAGGTGACCTTTTGATGTATGGGATGACACTCAACCAACTGAGCCACACTGGGTAGAGGAAATTCTTATTGATAGGGAAACTCCTCCACTACAAAAAACACATTTGAAGTCCAAACTGTTTAAGCCCTTAATAAATATATTTTTAACATTCAATGAATGAAAGAATGGGTGAGTGAATGAGAGCTGTATGAGCAGCTAAAAGTTCCTATACAATTTTTATAGTTTGTTTGTTTAAGTATATGACTTTGTGTATGTGTAACTGTATATCTATGTATGTGTCTGTGTTGTTACATACACACCTATATAAAATTAATAATATATATTGGTGTTATATATCTACACCAGTCCTAGGTTAGGACCCTACCCTATGGCCTCCATGAACCTTAATTTCCTCCTTCCTGGCCCTGTTTCTAACTAGTAACATGGAGGTTAGGGCTTCAATGTATAGACGTGGGGGGTGGACAACAGTATCAGTACACTTGACATTCAGAAGGAATCCTCTGACAAAGGATAGTCTCTGTGGAAACAAAAGAGCTTGCTATGTCATAACACGATACCGATGAGTGAAGGGGGAAATCATTTTGTTAAAGGTCAGAGGTAGAGTTTACTCATTTATAAAATAAACAATTATTTTCTGCTTTACCTGATTGTATAGCAGTTTCTACAACAGATTTTCTTTTTCATTTGAGGGAAGGTGATAAGTCACTTGCACATAGATAAACCTTTAAAGAGTAGCTGAATGAGTAACATGGATTGTTCCTCTATATTGCTCTATGGAAATTAGGCTGGACAGGCCAGAAAGGGTTGGTGTCCCCCAAGAATGGCATGCCAAGTTGCAAACTTAAAGCGGAGATTGCTTGTGGAACACTGTTTCATTCCGGGCTTGCGTGCACTTGTAATCAAGTTAACTTTCACTTATAGTTATAGTGAATGGAGGGGATATCCCAGTTTACTTTGAGCCTGCTCTGCTTTTTCTCTGCGCACTCGGCTTCCCTCAGGCCCTGGCCTCTCCCTCTGATTCCCAGTGAAAGCTCCTTGGGGAGGGAAGACCTCGCCAGCAGCCAGGTGACGGAGACAGGGTGGGAACCGCGGAGCTCCGAGGGCGCGGAGCCTCTGCATACCATTCCCCTCCCACTACCGTCCCACAGCCGGGAGGCGGAGAGGGCTGCAAACTCCGCTCCAATCCGCAGCCGGCCCTTCCCGGGGTCCCCCTGCCGGGTGACCCGCCCGCGGACAGAGTTGGAGGAACTTTGTGGCGCTCCGCATCCCAGCCCCGGGAGGCCGAGCGCTCCCTCCTCCCTAGCCGACCCCTCCTTCCGCCCCAGCCTCCCAGCCCGCGCCCAGCCGGGAGCGCCGGTGATAGGGCAGCCGGGCGCGCTTTGTGTGTATGCAAACCAGAGCCCCGCGGCCCGGGCTTGGGCTGCGGCGGGCGCTACGGTGGCAGCCGCTGCCCTCGCCGGACCCGGCGCTGTCATGCCCCCGCCGCGCGGCGGGCGGCTGCGTGCCCGAGCCGCTATATAAGCGCGGGCAAGGGGACCTCCGCGGGGGCTGAAGATGAAGGTGCCCGCGCACGGGCTCCCGCTCATTGCCCAGCCCTGCCGAGCCCGTGCCCCGCACGAAGCCCGCGGCCGCGGGGGACGCGCCTTCGCCGCAGTAGCAGCTGGAGCAGCGACAGAGGCGGCAGCTGCGGCGGCGACGCCCGCAGCGCGAGCGCACAGATCGGCGGCGGCAGCTCGGGGACCGCCGCTGTCCCGGCTGCCATGAGTTGTGCGGAGGTGATGTATCACCCCCAGCCGTATGGAGCGCCCCAGTATCTGCCCAACCCAGTGGCAGCTGCAACCTGCCCCACAGCCTACTACCACCCGTCGCCCCAACCTGGCCAGCAGGTGAGTCACGGACCAGGCAGCCAGCCGGGGGCGGGGGCGGGGGCCAGGGGCGCCGAGAGCGTCGGGCTGGGGCTTCGGCCGGCGACGTCCTGTGGGGGCCCGTGGCGCGGAGGATGCTCTGGGACCTGCGGAAGCGCCCCGAGCAGAAAGCGATCAGAAGAGAGGAGGCGAGGCTTCAGGAAGGGACGCGCGGCTGGGCGGGCGGTGGGGACTGGAAGGGAGGCATTACCTGGCTGGGGGATACAGGCAGTGTGGTCACCGGAACTCAGAGGCGACCCTCATAGCCACCCTCGCTCTTAGGGTCAGTTCTCTGAAGCTCACCAAGGGCATCTGTCCTAGGAGTATGTGAGTAAACTTCTCTTAAACCAAATATTTTGTTTCTTTTGGAAAGGTTGAGTGTTTCAGGGTTTTCCTGATTGATCTGATGAAATGGGTCCCTGACGTAGACAGGGGGAGGTAGCCCTACCTGGACGGTGAGCTCAGGGGATGGGGATTTTTATGGTAGAGTAACGTCTCTCCAACGTTACTAGAACTTTGCAGAGTGTCTCTTCTTATGACTACCACTTAGAGGACAGGGATTAACCCCCAAGTTCCTCATTAACTTTTTAAAAAATTAAATTTATTTGGGCAAGAATGGTTTAATAATGTTAAATGTTTCAGCTGTACAATTATTTAATACGTCATCTGTATGTTGCATTTTGTGCTCACCACCCAAAGTATAGTCTCCTTTCACCATATATTTTACCCCTGTGCCCTCACCCCACCCGCATTCACCCTGCATTCCACCAAAGCATAGATAGAGGTGTTAGAGTTCAGCCTGCTGGAAGTGGTGTGGTGTGGTGTGGTGTGGTGTGTGTGTGTGTGTGTGTGTGTGTGTGTACCCTTCTGGCCAAGAGGTGACCTTGGATCAGGGTTCTCCACCAGGTCAAGAGTGACTGAGAATGGTATTGATGAAAGGGGTTCGGGACCCAGGGAGATGATATAGTCCTTCAGAAGAGCGAGTAGGTTTCTGGGGAACTTGGCACTCAGGACCCCTGGGTATTCCTCTCTGGACACCAGCAGAGCGTGTCAAGGCTTAGTTAGTGCTGCTCAGGACACATGTGAGTGCCTGACTCCGGGTCATACCAAAGCAGGGTCCTCAGACCCTGGGGACTAGAGTGGGTTGATTTGGTGAGACTTAAAAAATACACTTATGAGGGAACTAGCTAAGATTAGAAATTTATAATCTACTGAATTTATTGATCTGTTTTAAGTTTTTCAAGAACTGTATGTTTTGTGGTAGTTTTAAGGGGTTGGCTTTTTAGTTAATCTGGCATTTTAATTTTTGTTATTTTTCTTTTCCTCTGTCTCTTTGCTACATTTGTGGTGCTACTCTTTGGATAGAAATCATAACTTCTGTTTAGAATTTAGGGACTATGAAATTCATCTGATTCAGAAAGGGTGCATGACTCAGATTTTTCTGCCACACAGTGAGGTTCCCAAGGACCAACTAAGACCATCAAGAAGGAACCCCATTTTCCTGCTATCATTTTTATTATTTAATATTCAGCAGGTTCTGCATCTCAGAGAAGATTACTTTTGGGGAAGAGAATGGGAAAACATTTTGTAATTTGTGGTCAAGGGTGACAGAGTAACACATTTTGGTTATGCTGTCTTTCTTTGGCTTTAAATATAAAAGATATAAATAATGAAGAAAACCGTTTAGAATAAGTTAGGTAGTGAGGCAAAGAGGTGCTGCAAATCAGTTTTTGTGTTTAGTAAACATGATCCCGCTGACACACCCTTTCCTCCTCTCTTGCTTCCGTCGAAGAGAGGGCAGAGGCCTCAATTATCAGTTGGAATGTGGATGTGCAATAGACTCAAACTTTACTGAACATTCAGGAAGGCATTTTTCCTCTTAAAAAATAACTTGAGCTAGTAGATGTGAATAAGGTTTTGTTTTCTAGAGTTGTGAAAATAATTCCATTAAAATATGAAGGATCTGTGACCAGGGTTAGAATTATAATACTTTTTGGGGGCTAGACTATAACATTTATTATCAGAAAAATTATAAATTACAAGCCACAGCATCTAGCTTTCAATAAGAAAGGACTCCAGTCCTTTATCTAACATTTGCAGTAGCCCTGAGACTCAATCCTGAAATTTCATTCTTTTGCTAAGATCATCAATAAACTGAAGAATGAACTCTCTGTGTTGTCTGACTTGTCAGCATTGGCAATGGGCACAAATTAGTAAATAATGATCAACTTCCACTATACCTTGGAATTCTTGTAGATTTTGTTTGAATAGATGTGTGGCTGAGTTGACCTAAATAATTTAGTTGAGAGAAATAGTTGCAAATTTTTATGTTGTTTTACCAAATGGCTTGTTCAAGATTATTTTTTTCTAGTCAAGTAAATAAACTATTTGCCTATGAATGGCTAACAAAAGAAAAAGAGACTTGCTAGTATAGTATAATGATCTTTCACTGTCAGGTGTTTATTTTGATGACCTATATTTTCTATTGGAAAAAAAGAGTAAATCAGGAAATTCTTATCAGGCTGACAGCATTTTTAGACTGTGTGGTGCGTGGGTGAAGTGGGACTGATACTGACTTGGCCCCAATGCAGTCATCTGAGAATACATATTTTGGTTGTTTTTGCATTCCATAAGGTTTTATCATTATTATCCATGAAGATCATTTTCTCCGTACATGGGAAGTGACCCCTAATAACATCTTGCCTGGGAGACAAAAATAAGGGCTACAACTTCTACCGCATTTAAACATTTGATTTGTTGAGGAGAAAAAAAAAAGAGGGGGGGGGGAGCAGAAAAAATGATAAAGTTATTATATTAATAAAGTGTAACAGTCATTAATAAAATGTTAGAAAACAGAGTAATAAAGTTTCATAAGAGTTCAGTATTCAATTATAGTAGTGTATCTTTGAACTGATTTTTTTCTCAAACCTATATAGCTCTGAAGTTCTTGAAAATTGGTGTATGCTTTAAAATGGTTCATTATGATGGTGATTTTTAAACATAAGTATATTTGTCCTCTTAATGTATGATCATATAGCTGAAAAAAATTTTAGAACACTAGAACTTCATACTCCAACTATGCGTACTTTTCAAGTTTTTCCTAACAGCACAAATGTGCACTTAAAATTTTAAGCTAAGGTTTTTAGTGAACATATACATTGTAGGTGGGTAATAGGTTAGTACTGTAAAGCCTTAGCTAACTGTTACCTAGGTGTACAATAGAGTAAATGAACCCAAATAATATGCAAATATGCCTGTGTAAATTTTATAGGCCCTGGTGTTAATTCCTAGAAATTGCATGGCTATGCATAAATCTTGCAGTGTTCTCTGCAGAGTCAGGATTTGCCAAGGGATGCTAAACTCCCTGGCCTACCATCTCTTCATAGCCTTACTACATCAGCCCCTAACATCTCATGAGAACTCTTGACTCAGTCTTTCAGCACATTCTCTGAAGGCACGGTGACACTGCAGAACGTGTGTAAAGAGGAATGCACTTGTATTCTAACAGTGACAGTAGGAAGCAAGAAAAAAAATTCAAAATATGTGTCAGGAAACACTGAGGGAAAAGATTTGAAATCATAGATTCTCTTAATACCCAGTGGATTTCTCATCTTAAGTGCAGACAGTCCGTTGTTCTCTAACCCTGCCCCACCCTCTATGATCATGTTAACCTCAGAAAGATGCTTAAAGCAAAACTTTCAGAATTGTATAGTTTATCAATGGGGTAGTGAAAGCTGATAACAATAGCTCATTTTCTAATTAGATGTAGGAAGTTTTAACAATCATATTTTGGGCTTCAAGTAAGTGCACATTTACTCTGTCCTCTTCAAAGATGACAGTCGCTGCATGCATCTGTTGCTTGAAAGAATTCAATGCCCTTGGGATACATAACTCCAGTTATAAATTTGTAAGAGTTTAAACTCTTTCTCTGGACTCTGCCACCTCGGTTAGGTCATAAAACTTCTCTGAGATTCTGTTTGTAAGGGGAAAAAACTGGAAAAAACATGTCTCAAGCCCTCCTTTTACAAACACGAACTAAATATCTCAAAGCTAATTGGTGACAAAATTAGAACCTTCAGAATCCTCTACTCCCTAGTGTAGCATCTTTCCACCATGCCATGCAGTATCCCAAGATTTTTTTGTTTTTTGCTATTGCACAATAAGCTTAGTCTCGTCTTTTGCGCTCCAAATCAACTTCTTGATAAAGAAGATTAATATCCACTAGATTCTTTGGCCTTGAAGCTTGAAATTTTTTCCAAGTCCTTGGTAGTGTACTTTTTTAGTTTAGGCATTCCAAAGTCCTTTTGCAAGCATTTGTATTATGCTAATGACTTTTGCTACCCATGTTGCAACCTTTGTTGATGAAGTAGGCTATCCACTTAGCAAATGAACATTTATTTATTTAAAATAGTGTGTAAGAAATGGTATTAACAGTCAGCTTTAAGTGCCTCATATTTCATTGCTGTTCCAACATAAGTTTAGATTCATGAAGAAGAAAGAACACAATTATATCTTAGGTAGTTTCAATACACAGTTCACTTATTTACAGTGCAGGATCTAATTTTTTTTTGCAACTGTAAACAAGGACTTAAGTGGGTTTATAAGAATTCATCCAGGACTTTCTTTGAGAAAAAACAGCCCCTATAATTCCACACTACACAAGTGTACTTGACTGCAGAGACTTAGGCGCTTAATGTGCCTCACAGTTTTATGCTACCAATAACTTTGCAGCCAGAAAATTCAAAGCTAGAGAAGTAAATTAAACTTTAAAATAACTAACTGAACTATCGTCTCTGGCAGTCAACCAGAATGAAGATTACAATAATGATAATAAAGGCAGGCTTGAAATCTGTAAAATCATTCAGAGTGATGGAAACCAAATGCCAGGACAAGGTAACACTCCGAAAATTTGAGTATTTTGAATAAATGCAAGGAAGCCCCACTTCACCGAGCATTTATTAAGTCTCATGATGTTAGGGATGGCAGGAACATGTCCCATACCAAAGGAAATGAGAGTGTTCAGAAGGAAGAACCACCCGGTCCACTGACTCTTTGGGCTATTCCAGAAAAGATACTGACCTTACCCCAAAAGGCAGTATGCATATTTCTGTCTTATGTTTCTCTGAAAAAGAAATTTTCAGTGAGACTAAAAATATTATGCTCAGAATGCTTAAGACAGATCCTAAAACAAATTTTGTGAGTTAGATGTCTATCATTCTAAAACTTGAGTGCTTAACCTGGATCAAATTCCCACAGATCCTGTCTCCAGGTAGTGTACAAACAAAACCCAGCCTGGCTGGTCTGGCTCAGTGGTTGAGCACACCAATGAACCAAGAGGGCACTGATTTGATTTCCAGTCAGGGCACATGCCTGGTTTGCAGGCATCATCCCCAGGAGGGAGTGTGCAGGAGGCAGCCAATCGATGATGTTTCTTTGTCATTGATGTTTCTATTTATCCCTCTCCCTTCCTTTTTCTCCCTTAAAAAAATCAAAACTAATACATCTAGTAATGGTAAATAACTTAAGGTATTGATTTCAGAAAAATATTGTCTTATAACCCAGCAATTTCACTTCTGGGAATATATCCAAAGAATCCCCAAACACTAATTTGAAAGAATGCATGCATCCTTATGCTCATTAGAGTGTTATTTTCAATAGCCAAGATTTGGAAGCAGCTCAGTTTCCCATCAGTAGATGAGTGGATAAAAATGTCATGGTACATTTACATAATAGAATACTACTTGGCCATAAAAAAGAAGGATATCTTACCTTTTATGACAGCATGGAAGGACCTAGAGGGCTTTACGCTAAGTGATATAAGCCAGTCAGAGAAAGACAAGTACCATGTGATTTCATTAATATGTAGAATCTGAGGAACAAAATAAACAACAACAAAAAATAGAAACAGAATCAAAGATACAGAGACCAGATTGATAGTTTTCAGAGAGGAAGGGGTTGGAAGGCTGGGTCAAAAAGGTGAAGGGATTAAGCAGTACAAATTAGTAGTTGCAGAAGAGCCACAGAAATGTGGATTGCAGCAAGGAGAGTATAGTCAATAATGTTGAAATAACTGGGTATAGGGCCAGGTGGGTGCTTGGGGCAGCAGGGGGACCAGTCTGTAGAGCGCATGGTTTTCTGGACATTTTGCTCTATATCTGAAACTGGTGTGGAATGGTATTGCATTTAAACTGTGGTTGGACAATAATAAAAATTAATTTAAAGAGAAAAGAGAAAAAAGCAAAAGCTCTCTGATACTTGAATATCAGTCTCTGGCAGATTCAAGTAAAGGAAATAGTTGGGGTGGGGGGAAACTGTGCCTTGAATCTTTCAAAACACATATCCTTAAGCAGCTGGTTTTCTGCTTTAACTATTCATTTAGGAAGACACTAAGAGTGCCTTGAACCATTGGACCTAAACATCTGCTGCTAGAAACAAGTCATTAATGCTATATTTATAGATGATAGTTCAGTGGATACCAGATTTATGCCAGTAATTTACAAATGTGGTCTGAACAGGGTAACTGAACTATTTTTCACTTATTTTAATATAGGAAAAAGAGAATTATCTAAAGTAAACAGGTGTCTTTTGCTCTTAAAAGTATATTATTTTAGCATGCCAAAACACTTGTCCTTGTGGGATTTAGTGGGGGGCCTCAAAAGATCCAGTATTTCTTGTTACTGTGAAAACAGATAAAAGAAGTACCGAAACTAATTCCTGAGAATCGGGCTAGATGACACATGTCTGGAAATGAATTAGTCTTCAATGGTCTGTAGGGTGTTTTGGCTAGTGTCCTGCAAAATCAGATGAGGCAGCCAATGGAAGAAACAAAATTAAGTGTGAATTTTTCTAGAGCTCCAGCATGTTGCTTATTAGGATGTAGAATTGGACCAAACCTATAATATAATCAAGTCAAAATTCCTCATTTTCAGAAGAGAAAGCTGAGAACTAGAGGGCTACCCAGACTCATGGACAAGTTTTGGTTAAATCCTTTCTCCTATTGCAGTCCTTCCTATTGTGCTCCCTTCCCATTTAACTTTCCTTAGAAACAAGAAAACAATTAGTAACTTACCTAACATTACCTGCTTACTTTTCTTATTTAAATTGTTGAGCATTAGCTCATTGAAGAAATAAAACAATTAGCCAATGGATAAACCACAAGATTCCCTTTATTTTATATGCTTTCTCAACTACAAGTTTAGAGGTAGGCTATGACTTTGGTCTTTGTGGCTCCAAGTCTATGCACAATTACTGACACAAAATAGGAATTAATGGACAATTCAGTGAATAACAAATACATCTTTAAAAATTGAAATCATGCCTTAAGTCTTGTAATAGGTTTATGCAAATATACCAGAATTTTATACATTGGAACTATTGTTTCATTCACAGCAGTCAGTTTGAGAGAGAATACATACCTTTATTTTGTAATCATTGCTTAAACAATTTTGGGAATGAAAATTTTGAAATTCTCTGTAAGCCTGTGGTGTATTTTTTGAACATCCTCAAAACTGGAAAATGTTCATCCTTGGAGGAGATGGGTTTGAAAAAAAAAAAGGTTTAATTTTTTATCATGACCAGAATCACTGAGAGGCAAGTGTGCTAAAAAATAGCTGATCATGTTAATATTATTTTTTATTTGCTCCTTATAACTGTTAAGAACAAAACAAATTAAAAATAGCAAACAAATAGAATCTCAAGGTATGACTGTGCTTCACAAACTGACTCAGCTCACTGTTCCCAAAAAGATTTCTAGAAAAATGGTAAGCAATTGCATTATGTATCTGACTGGTCAAGGAGACAATACATGTTTAGATATAGATGTTCAGTTTTATCGTATATATAATGAAGAATACTGCATTTCTTAGTAGCCATACTTCAGATATATGTTTACTAACTGTATTAATGTTATAGATAACTTTAGACTTCCCTTACTTAGCAATTAAAATAAATATCCTACACATATGCATTTCCTGCCATCTGTTTTCTCGGTATATGCTTTGTAAGTAGTTAGAAGTAGCTTCTTTTTCTATCTCTTCTATTTAGTAGTTAGATGACCCTAGCCAAGTAATAAGTTTTTGCATATGTAAATTGCAAATAATTATTCAAAATGTGTTTGAGAGAGTTAATAAAAAATAAGAAATCATTGGCATATCTTCCTTCTCCTGACCCGCCCTCCTGTAACCTGATTGCTCCTCTTCCAAATAGGCTAGGGATCAAAATTTCATCTGTCTGAGATATTTTTTTGAAATCTGTTATTCAAGTGAATTCAGAAAAATATGATCAAAGAGCAATATGCTATTTCTATACACTTTCCAATTTGAAACAGTTACTTCTGGCTAGTATTATAGTAAATCATATTTTGGACATAAAATTGTTGCATTCAGAGAAGATAGCCAGTCGAAAGAAAAAGAAAGAAAAGCAAAAAGCTGTTTCAAAATATCCAATGATTCATTAAAATACTTTTGTTTCCTTAGGAAAAAAGTTTCCACATATGCACAGTAATCATTTGGCTTTTCTTAGGCTTAAACCTTGGGGAGTTAGTGGTATTTGGCTCCTGACATGGAAGTCTTTCTCTTGTCAGACAAACCCTTTCCCCTGCACATTCCTGTGCAAGTTTGTTTCTGTTGTGCCTGACGGCAGGCTGCGAGGTGGCTGGGTATGGTTTGCACTGCCCAGTGGCCTCCTTCACACCGCTCCTTTCACCTCTTCCTGAGTTAGTCTTAGCTCTGTGACTATTAACTTGCTCATTGTTTCTCTTTACTTGAATGTCATTTGACCTGGACAATAGCCATTACTATGAAATGGAGAGGAGCCAGTTAATGTGCATTAAAGAAACCAACTTGTAGTTTTTGAAGTACCTTTGGATGGGTTCTTTATTTTTTGCTCATGATTCTTCAGGGTTTCATAAGAAAAGCAAGAACATTTCTGAGAGATTTGACTCTTGTTAGGGAAAGAGTGTGGGTTTTGAGAAAATTATGAACTAGATTGCTTTTCAATGTTGTTTTGAGAAATTTAAGTTTTGATGATTTGAGATTTATTCTCAACATTTTGAACTTTCAATATTCTCAAGAAAGAAGATAACGCTAAGGAAGTTTCATTCCAGGGAACAAACACCAAGGTGATACAGAAAAGTGCACATGAGTGACATAGTTTTAAATAAGGGCAAATAATTGATTCACTGTCTAATTTAGGCTCTAAAGCACAGGTCACGGAAAGTAGCTGAGGCTAGCGTACATGGACAAGAATATTAGGAGGTTGTGAATGTCAGCATATCGATCAATTGCTGTTTACATTCTGTGTTCTATTTTCTTCATGCTCAGATTCAGTGTTTGAAAAATGTATGCAAATTAAATATTAGCATTTTAGGTAGCTATCAGGGCATTTGGCTACTTTAGAATTTTTCCTTTAAACATTCATGTTGGTGGTAAGGCTATAAATGTGTGTGTGTGTGTGTGTGTGTGTGTGTGTGTGTGTGTATGGGTGTGTTATAAATGTAAATGTTCAAATTGATTCACTCTCATTTGTAAAAATTATCCCAACTTAATTTGAAAAATGTAAAAATGTATAAGACGGAATGAATGATGGATATACCTTTTTTACTGCTTATTGGAAAATATGTCATATGCTTCCTTTTTATTTTATTTCTTTGATAATCTCCAGTCAAATTTATTTTATTAATAGACTTACCTTAAAGAGTTGGAAGAACAATAACAAAAAAAGAAGTATATTTTATAATAGTTCCAAACATTTTTACTTACATAGAGGAGTTAATATAGACATTTTAGTAAAATCATAGGTGTTTGCATATCAAAAGGAATAATATATTAATATTTATTCATATAAACACATATGTTCATAGGCAGACATATTATATTTATGTGATATATAAAGAATATAGGGAATCAGTGTGTCCAGCAGCAAAAGAATAATATTTAAAAAATAGATGAATAAAAGGCATTATGATACAGTAGCAGATTTTGCTCAATTTCAAAATTTTTATTGAAAAATTTTTTCAATAATTTCATATTGAAAATTATATAATTTTTAGATTTATTTATTTGTATCCAGCCATTCAATAATGGTTTAAAAAGAAAAACATAAAATTAGTTTGCACTGATCAAATTCTATCATCTTAAATAAACAGTAAATGTGTACACTAAATTCAACTACTATCAATTAAAAAACTAAAAAAAAAATATATATATATATATATTATTGGTATAGGTCATAATACTCCACTAAATTTATATCAGGATTTGCAGTTTAAAGCTTTTTACATATATAAAATTTTAGTTTCATTTCATCTCATAATTAATCGCTAATTGGGATAAAATAACACATTACCTTCTTTGTTAACATGGCCAGGATTACATTGAAAACAAATGAAACAATAGCTGTGAAACTCAATTCTCACAAACTAATGCTAAACTGAACATTAACAGAAATTAAAATCAGTTTCATAGATAGTAATGAAGTCTTGTGGACAGTGAAGTTACTCTGTAGATTAATTTTAATTTCCTTCTCATATAAAAACTGCTTCTTTCTAATATGACAGAGTATTAGGCAAAGAATGTGTGTATATGCTTAACATGGTATGACCTCGAGTAAATGCCTATGTGCCCAGAAAAACAGGACTGTGATTTGACTAATAAAGCATAATAATCATTTAATTTTATAACAATGTAAAGTTAGGAGTAACTTTAGAGGTCATTTAGATCAATCCTCTCATTTAAAAATTTTTTATTTATTGATTGATTTTAGAGAGAGAGGAAGAGAAAGATCGATTTGTTGTTTCACCCACTCTGCATTCATTGGTTGCTTCCTATATGCACCCTGACAGAGGACTGAACCTGTAATCTTGGCATAGCAGGACCATCAGTCCCCTCATTTTATATGTAACTTATGCTACTGTGGTGTTTTTACTAATGAAGTTAAACATGTTCAAATTTGTGCAAAGAGACTATAAGAAATATAACCACTCAATCATTACAACCACCTATTCACCAGCAAAACATATACACTCACAAGAAATGAGTTATCTATTTGTCAATAGATAATCAAAGTGCTAATTGCATTGATATACATTTTAAACAAAAATCAACACACATTTTTATAAATAGCAGCCCCAAACTAACAAGCAGTTGCTCATAATATTCCTGAACTTTTTAGGACTCACATCACACAAGAACAACATATTTACTGCTAGGGAAAAGAGTTTAGTTTATTGAATGAAGCATTTATAATTTGTGGCTACAGATTTTGAAGCTTAGAAACATAAGAGTTGGAGTTATGTGTTTTGATAACATTTGCAAAATTATGTGATTACTAAGTATTCTAGAATGATTTATTTTTTCTACTCATTAATTTTCCGGCATGCATTTTATTTTCTGAAATTAAAAACATAATATGACAAAGGATCAAGTTTTATAGGCATATAGATGATTGAATGCTCATTCTGTCATTAGGATATTGAGTTTTATAATATTCAGCATTATCTCCTTATATCTAGTTCACATTAAAGTTGTTGATAATAAAAGTAATGTGTGTTCGATGATAAATGTTTTGGAAATACTAAGAAGCAAGAATAAGAAAATAACAACGAAAAACCTATCAGACAGAAAAACAATACAAAATAGACTTTGGCAATTTTTATTCCCACAGTAGCTACCCCTCCTCTGCTCTTCTCCATCACATACATGTACACACATATGTAAATATGCATATTTTTATTACACATTCTGACCCCACCACTTCATGCTCTGTGAGCTTTGGCAGTTCACTTCACTTCTCTGGGCCTTTGTTTCCTCATGTTTAAAATGTGGAGAATAACAATAACTGCATTATAGAATTGTAAGGATTAAATGGGGCAATTAATAAGTATAAAGTTTTGTAACTATCTATTAGTATCACTATTCCCATATGTTTAAAATGTTTTAAAATCATCTAAATGTTCTCATCTTTATTTGAAAGCCACACTAGCCATTGCTAGCATCTTGTATTATTTTCTGTAAGCCACAAGAATACCCTTTTTCTCTCTATGATAATGGTGGTAAGTGGAACATCTAAAAAATATGTTCCATGCAAAATGGATCTTCACACAGACTTATTTTGTCATTTTAGTTTGATTTTTGAGAAATGAGTTGGGCACATCTGCCAAATTCTTTTATAAGATGCTACATTTCTGTTTTTATTTTAGTTTATTTTGTTTATGGAAAGCTCTTTTCTCCTCCACCCCACCCTCAGATAATTAGGCCTCCATTCCCCATTTCTCCATGTTCCAAACTATAGAGTTGCCATATGTTAAATGTTTAAAATAAAAAGTGGAAGAAACGTGGGGAAGAAATCTGTCTTTTTGTTTGTTTGTTTGTTTGTTTGCAAAGCCATCCTTTTGGTATATTTGGATTAACAGGAAAACTTTCACACTCTGGAAATATACAATCTGATAAAGATCTTTAATTTTTCTTCTAAATTTGAAATATATTTTTTTGAGGGTGGGAAGGAGAAGGTTGATTTGGGGAAGGAAAAGATTGGGTAAAGTAAATGAAGAATCAGTTTAAGAACATATGTTAATATATATGTATGTTTAAATTGAAAAGTTAAATAGTTAATGCTTTTTTACAAATTGTCTTTGATACTGTGTTTTGTTTATTCCATCCCAGAAAAAGTTAGCGGTATACAGCAAGATGCAGGACTCTCTGGAAGTCACCCTTCCCAGCAAACAAGAGGAGGAGGAGGAGGAGGATGAGGAGGAGGAGGAGGAGGAGAAAGACCAGCCTGCCGAGATGGAGTACCTTAACTCTCGCTGTGTCCTTTTCACTTATTTCCAGGGAGACATTGGGTCAGTAGTGGATGAACACTTCTCAAGAGCTTTGGGCCAAGCCAGCACCCTCCATCCAGAATCTGCCATTACAAAAAGCAAGATGGGGCTAACCCCCCTCTGGCGAGGTAAGAATTTAAAAGCAGATGCTCTCCAGGGCCCTGTCTCTGTTTCGCAACCGCCTGTACCAGTTTCCAGCTGGAGATTTGCCCCTGAAGGACGGATATCCACTTGCTTTTTAATTTTTAAGGACAGCAAGGAATTTCTTTCAGACAAACAGCTGGATCAGTTTTGTCACATGTGGAATGCGGGGTTGGAAAAGATGCAGTCACACCCCTTAAATTCCTCATGGAAAGTAGTGATGCAACCAGCCGGAGTTTATGGTGGCCAGATCTAGCTGCGAGGCACCATTCCTCAAGCCCCCATGGCCCAATTTGGATGTCTAAATAACAGGCGTGCCTGGATCAGCTTTTATAAATTAGCTCTTGCTCATTCCACTAGGTGCTACGTGGTGACATAGCGGAGTTCTGAGTCTGGCCCAGGAATACCAGCTTTGAAAGCTGTCTCTGTTCTCTTGATAGCTTTCCCTGTCCTATTTTGTTGTGCATTAACTCTTTGTCCTGTACAATCCAGACCTTACTGACTATGTGTAACATGGCTTGGACCTCGGTGAAGTAAAACAGTAGATTGGGTATTCTCTTCTTTATTTCTGTCTATATTTCTGTCACAGAGGTGTATTTGAATCTGATTGTTAGCTCACTGAAAATTGTTGGATGACATCTTAATTGGGATAATTACAAGGCTAGAGAAAACAAATAACACATCATTCCAATGATAGTTTTAAAGAAATGTATTATGGACTTTTTTCCTGAACTCATTAGATTGTTTGAAGCATCTAGTCAAATGGTTCTCAGAGTGTGGTTTTCAGGATGAGCAACATTGGCCTCACATGGGAGCTTGTTAGAAATGCAGGTTCCTGGACCACACTCCAGACCTACTGAACCAGAAACTCAGGGGTAATATATATTTTAACCAGCCCTCCCAGTGATTCAGATGCAGGCTTTCATTTGATAATCATTGACCTGGGGCTGTTATCAACACAGATTGCAGGCCACCTAACTCAGTCCTACTGAATCAGTGTTTATAAAGGAAGGCTTTGGGAATCATACTTTAACAAGTGCTGCAGGTGATCCTACGATGAGGAAAGGCTACCTGTGGTTGAGGGCAGGTGAGAGGTGATGAGTGGTTGGTTTCCTCTCAGCATCAGAGGAATGGTTCTGCTCCTTCGTAGGGGAGATTGAAATTGCTGGGCCTGATCTGTAGATAGGATGGCCCCTCTTTCCCTGCCTCCCCCCTTCCCTCCCTCCCTCTCTCCTTCCCTTCTTCCCTCCCTTTCATCCTCCCTCCCTCCCTCCCTCCCTCCCTCCCTCCCTCCCTCCCTCCCTCCTCCTTCCTTCCTTCCTTCCTTCCTTCCTTCCTTCCTTCCTTCCTTCCTTCCTTCCTTCCTTCCTTCCTTCCTTCCTGTAAATAAGAAGAATACTAAGATAAGCAGTGACTATAATGAGAAGGAGGAATACAAACTCAAGTGACTGCGTCTTGATTGGGAATCATAATTGCTTATTTGATTAATACATATTACAGACTTCCCAAAGAATTGAGAACTCAGACCTTGGAAACGTAAGATGTTATCTAACCAACCAATGTCCTATTTGATATACATGGTGAATACATTTAATAACTTGGAAAAGATAAAAATAAAACTTTAATGAATTAGCTAACTTTAATAGTTTGTTACATCAATAATAGATCCTATCAGGATATTTTTTTTGCTAGGAGAGTAACAAATACAATGCCTATTTCTTTTAGAACACTGGCATAGGCAACCCTAGTAATCATTTCACCTGGAATAAGAGCCCAAAATTATAGCTATATGTGAGCATGATTGTCTATATAGTATCAGAACTAGAATAGTTTTAAGTGAGGTATTGTGTATATGAAAAAACTCTGCTGTTCAGTGTTTTTTTTTCTTCTATAATATGTACAACTGACTAGAGAAGACATTTGGACAGATATCAAATTTCAGTACAGAGAGGGTAAATAAGGTAATGTTTTAGTAACTATTGTTATAATTTTCTTGGCATTATCTTAAATTTCGCCTTCTAATCTATCTCTTTTTATTCGTTGACTTACAATACACATCTTTCTTAGGGTCTTACTATGTTCTAGATAGGACTATATCAGTGCACAGGAGAGTCTAAGGCTCTATACTCATTTAGCTTTTTAGTGAAAGAGACAGGTAGTAAATGTGCAGTGGAACCCAAGGGACCGGTTCACTTGGGGCAGTGGTCGGCAAACTCATTAGTCAACAAAGCCAAATATCAACAGTACAACAATTGAAATTTATTTTGAGAGCCAAATTTTTAAAACTTAAACTTCTTCTAATTCCACTTCTTCAAAATAGACTCGCCCAGGTTGTGTTATTTTGTGGAAGAGCCACACTCAAGGGGCCAAAGAGCCCCATGTGGCTTGCCAGCTGCGTTTTGTGGACTGCTGACTTAGGGTAATAATAGATGTTCTCTCTGAAACCATTATATTTGCGCATAGATCTGAAGAAAGAGAGTGCTCTTCAGCACATGAATATCCAGGCCAGGGGAAGATTATTTGAGGCAGAGGGAACATCCAGTGCAAAGATCCTGAATAAAGACTGCATTTGGAATGTTTAATGCAAAGTAAAAATGCTGGTGGGTATGGAATTCAGTGAAAAGTGATAGGTAGAAACAAGAATCTTTAGAGTTGTTTATGTCAGTTTAATTTACTAGATAGAGCAGCACAGGCAAACTGTGGTCTTCAATTTCTATTTCTCCATATCCTAGTTATTTTTCCTAATACTTGGGATAATGCATTTCTATAAGGAATAAGTGTGAATTGAATGATTAAGGGACTGACTTAGATAAACCAAGTTCATACCATGTACCCCAGATTAGAAAACAAAAGTGTCTTCAATGGAGAATTTATTAGCAATACCTTGTATAAAATCATTGATTACAGTTTTGTTATTTGTAAAATAAGGGGGTTGAATTAAGTGATTATTGAAATCTTATCTCTGTAAAGTTCTGTGATTTCAAATGTATTATTTACTTCCCATCTAAGAATAGAACTTTGCTATAGTTGTTTCTAGTTGTGACTCTGCATTTTTAGATAAACCAAACATAACTTGGATATAATTAATAGATTCACAAAATAAAAGTTTAGACAATAATATCTTATAAAGAGATATAATAAATTGAGACCCCATGTCTAGCAAAAAGAGTTATGGGGAGTTTTGTATTAATTGCCAGAGTCATATAGGTTTGGTTAATGCAGTCTTTGGGTTCTGTTTGTTTTGAGTTCAAGTTTGGGCCTTATTGTCTGGTTGCAATGTGATTTGGAATTAATTACTTAAAATCTCTCTTGCTTAATTTTGCCTATATCATATGTATTTATTGATATCCATTTCCTAGGATTATAATAAATAGTTTTTAATAATGTGCATGGAGAATTTGGCATAAGGCTTGATGCAAGGGCTTGCTACTAAATGAGGTTCAGGTGAATTTTCTCTTTTTCTTGTGTCTACTCATTTTACACATGAAACACCAACCTTGGGTCTTTACACAGAAACATTGTGCCTAGAAGTTTGTATTTCTGGCAGAAACACAGTGTCTTGGACATAGTAGGTATCAAAGCTATTGATAGTGTTGATGGCCATCGTGGTAATAATACTTTATGCAGGAGCTGCTGACCAGCTGTATTGAATTAAAAGGGTCTAATTTAGGGCATGGAATTTTTACAGTGCCACACAAGTGCTATAGTGCTTCAAAGGAATTTAAAACTGAATTGTTTGATTAAAGAATATATTTACACATAAATCTTTAGATAAGAATAGAATGTCAGCTAGTAATGGAATAATGGTCATACTTTGTGTATCTTGATGGCATGAAGAAAGTACTGTTTAGGTGTTTTGCAGCTGTTAGGCAAACAATTGACAAGAAATATTTGTATGTTGTTCAGCATGATATAATATCAATTCTCTCATATTTCACTACACATTATAGCAGAGATTGAATAAAGCTTCTCAGTTAAGCCAAAACCGATTTGGCTCAGTGGATAGATCATTGGCCTGCAGAGTAAAAGGTCCCAGGTTCGATTCCGGTCAAGGGCATATACCTTGGTTGTGGGCTCATCCCCACTAGGAAGTGTGCAGGAGGCAACTGATGTATGTTTCTCTCTCATTGACGTTTCTAATTTTTTATCCCTCTTTCTTCCTCTCTGTAAAAAAAATCAATAAATATATTTTAAAAAATAAAGCTTCTCAGTTAAGAAAATCTAATGAATCCTATTGTCCCCTTATCCTCATCCAAATAGAAACATTAGTTTCAAATATGTCTGCATATTGATTTCAACTCCCCAATATTACAGAAAGTGTGTGTGTGTGTGTGTGTGTGTGTGTGTGTGTGTGTGTGTGTGTGGAAAGGGGAGTCGTTAAGTTGAGCCACAGCAAAATAAGTCACTGATTTAAAAACCGTGCTGAGCCCAGCCAGTGTGACTCAGTGATTGAGTGTTGACCTATAAACCAAGACATCATAGTTCAATTCCAGTCAGGGCACATGCCTGGGTTATGGGCTCAATCCCCAGTAGGTGGTGTGCAGGAGGCAGAAAATTGATGATTCTCTCTCATCATTGATGTTTCTATCTCTCTCTCCCTCTCCCTTCCTCTCTGAAAGCAATAAAAATATATTAAAAAAAAGAAAAATCATGCTGAATAGTAACATATTTACTGACATTTTTTTCTTACTGTAGTAGCAAAGCAATTATTGCTTGATTAATCTAGTGGTGTGTGCTTTGAGCAATTCATTCTGGCCGGAAAGACCTCTCTAAATGAGTAGTACCCTAAAACACAGAAGGAAGAGGAGGAGAAGGACTGGTTTTCTGAGCCACTGACACTGGGGAGGAGATGGTGGAGCCAGATCTCCAGGATGCTCTGCTGGGACTGTCGCTGCAGGGACGTTTAGAGCAGGCACCTGGAAGAAAAGTGAGGTACCTCAGTGTCCTGCCTCCAAAGAGTGTGGGCATCTACTATTGCCCTTTGAATATCTCATTTTAAAATCACAAGACCTATTTTGAGCAACTCTAGAATAAAGTAGATAGAGGACAATCTTTGGAGATAATGGTAATGCCCAATTCCCACCTGACAGAAAGCATTAGAACACGTATTCTTTCACCTCTGGCCCAACTATTTATTTTCATGGGAAGCAGAGCAAGAGGATGGGGATTAAATTATAATGTGGACCCTTTAGGTTAAAAATGTGGTAACTTTTTTTTGCAATGAGTTTACTAAAAAGATAAATGTTATCTTTTAACATTGCTGTTTTAAGTCAATATTTGTTCTAAGAATGTTTTCTAAATATTTTTAAGACAATTTAATAGAGATTCTTTAGCATTTTATTGTCCCATTTTCCCTTTTAATACAGTTCTTTTTCCAAAATTAAGTGATACAGTACTTAATTAAAAAATAAATGTTGAATTTTCTATTGCTTATATTGTTTGTCTGTAGGTATTTTTTAGATACATTTACAGTTAATATAATAAATCCCCCAGCTACTACGAATTGAAAGAATCATTTGATGGCTCATGCTAAATTCTTCTATATCCCTAAGATATATTTCAGGTATAAATCACACAGTGAAATTACTGGGTATATTTTGGGTGGGTTGTAGTGGATAATGTATCAATTTTGTCATTTTGTTGTTTAGGAATAAGGGTATGTGAGTGAATAATATTTTTCAATCCTAAATGCAAGCTGAATCAATGTATAGATTTTTTTGTATGTGTCAGATCGTCAGTGTTAACATCATCCAACTATCAAGTAACACTGATCCCACAGTCACCTTGGAGAGTTAACATTGTTCAGTCTGAATTGCCTCCACCAACCTGAAAAGTAATATTGCATGGAAATAGCTCATACACAGTTTCTCATATCCTTTTTCATCCAACGAATGTGGCTGTGATTAAGTTCATGTGAGCAAAGAGTCATGTAATGAAAAAAATTTACATACATATGAAATAAGTACACTGATTCCCAAGCATGAAAAAAAACACAACATATCATCTGTTTCTTTGAATTGAAATTTTTTCTTAACAATCAAGATAGTGGTTTTGAAGTTTAGACTTGTCCTTAAATATATTTTCTATTCAGCATCATTTCATTTACTTGTAAAATGTAACATTGTTTTTAAAATGGCTGCATATTATAGTAATCTCAGGGGACATACCAACTGGGAAAAGACTAAGTTGCTTCTAATTTTATTTTTCCCTAAGGCATTTTAAAGCTTTGTTCAGACTTTCTGAAGTGCATTTTTTAAAATAGAGTTTCAGTTTCAATGACAATGTGTTCACTAATCACAATACAATACTTCCTAAATAGGACAAGATTTTTGGTAAGGAATTTGTTTATTATTCACATTTGTACATGCATATCCAAAATGCTTAGGCATCTATAAAATAAAATTGGGTTCATGTACATATAAATGAAAATAAATAAAAGGAAAGCAGCCAGAGAAATGACATATACTCTGCACTTTTGATATTTTAATGGTGGCTTTTACTGAGGAACTCCATATCTCTGGCATACACCCGCCAGTTGGGTTCAGCAATGTTTACAATAGGATTTTGGCCTCACTAGGAGATGACAGTTATGAGTAGAATGAAGGATTTGGTATCATTTGAGAGCAAAGTGGCATATTGGTGGTGGCAAAGCCGCACTGTATGATGTAAGGAACCTCTAGGAACTCCTTATATGGGTTTTGAACTTTACACATTGACAACTTTCATTGTGGGTGTGACAGAAATATTCCATAATGAGCATTGCTTAAAACAAATTGAATTTTCTTCTCACTATTTATGCAATTTTCTTTCTTGTCATTAGCAGCTATTTTTCATATGTCAAAGGAAGACCATTCTTAAATAAAACGTATGTGCTCCAGTGCCAGTAAGTTTGATTTTAAGTGCTGTTTTCTGATGGATTGTGATTGTGACAAAACAAATTCATTCAATGAAGAGTATGTCAGAATTGTTTGAAGATTTGAAGAATGGTGTCCGCTTCTATCCTTTGCCTTTGGAAGACTAACACTTCCTAGATTTCCCAAGGATGTTGAGGTCCACAGAGTTTCTTTGCGGGGGAGACTTGATTATGAGACAGGACTCGCTGTCTGTCCATAGAATGGATAGAGTGAATGATGAGCACTCTGGGCAGACAGGAAGAGCGGGAAAGTTGGCAGTGCTAGTGCCACAGCCTTTAGGGAGGCTAGGGAAAGGAAATGTTGAAAACCACAGTGATATCCTAATTATGTTAGTCAAATTACAGATGTGGTGGTTGATTCACATTACACAAGCTTTCCCTGAAGTTAAACAAACAAGCAAACAAACAAACTGGCCTGGAAATTTATGAAGTGAGAACATGGACATGGACATGTCAGACTTTTGAATGCTTTCATTTCATAATATTTCTTAGGATGTCCTTTGTTCAATGGAAAGATGTAGCAAGTTTTTATTTATTTACTTATTTTGTGTGTGTACCCTAGCATAAAAATACTATCTTACTTTACAAGCATGACTAATATGCTAAGCATCCTTATCTTAATCTACAGACAGAAATAATTTATAGGCCACTTTATAGAGTGTTAAAGTGTGGAGCCAGAAGATATTTAGAATTTCCATTCAGGTACCTCACACTTTAGTGGAAGACTGAGCCACAAAGAAGTCAACAGATCCACTTGGGGTCATAAAATGAGATAGGATTGCCCTAGTCAGTTTGGCTCAGGGGTTAAAGTGTCAGCCCATGGACTAAAGGGTCTTGGGTTTGGTTCTGGTCAAGGGCACATACTTCCGTTGTAGGTTTGATCCTTGGCCCCAGTAGGGGCACATGCAGGAGGCAACCAATCTATGTGTCTCTTTCACATCCATGTTTTTCTCTCTGTCTCCCCCCTCTTTCCACTCTCTCTAAAAATTAATGGAAGAAACAATCATCGGTTGAGAATTAACAATAACAAAAACAAACAAAACAAGATAGGATAAGAACTGAGTGCTAGTTTTCTGACTGAGCTCTCTAGACTCCAGTCCAATGCTCACTCATCCCCTCCACACCATGGCCACAGGCTCTTACTGGTGGTGTGAGTCTTCCTAAATGGAGATCTATTTCAGTCTTCAGATTAAAACCTTTCAAAGCTCAGAGACCTTCTCAGGACAGCACCCATATTCAGTACATGGTTGGCAAGGTCATACCCACCTGTGCCCTGAGTGTAAATTTTTGCCACTTTTTGCCCACAGAACTCTTTTTAATCCTTCAAATGATACTTTGCATGGATAATGTGTGTGTGTGTGTGTGTGTGTGTGTGTGTGTGTAATTTTTGGTCTTTTTCACTTACTTTTTTATTTGCTTAAAACATTGTTCACTACTTCTTCCCAAGGCTAGCCTTACTCTTCCTTCCAATTTAGCTCTCTCTTTCTTAGGCTTCTGTGCTTTCCTTTATGAGAGCACCTATCATATCACGTCCAATTTATTGTCTGTCCTCTATCAGGTTGTGATTAAAAATGACATCTCTTCACCATCTGTATTTGGTACATGTAAATATGTTACTAGGATTGAGTGGAGAAAGTGAATTGAAGCAGAGTTGGGGAAGGTTATCTCTATTATTGCCCTTTCCCAAACACTTTCTCAATTCCATTAT
The DNA here is from genome assembly GCA_027563665.1 of Antrozous pallidus. Classification (NCBI taxonomy): domain Eukaryota; kingdom Metazoa; phylum Chordata; class Mammalia; order Chiroptera; family Vespertilionidae; genus Antrozous; species Antrozous pallidus. The sequence goes on from CM050514.1 coordinate 93,122,224, forward strand.
TGGTACTTAAATCTCTCGATTTCCACAGGACCTTCACCAAAATCTAATGTTCAAGTTATAGTGACAAGTGTGCCCTCTTGTGGCAGAGTTATGAAGACTGCTGGCCATTCGGGAGGCCGGCTACCTGTTTCAAAGCTCATTTTCCAACTGGCCAGCTGTGATGTCTTGGGCTTCTTCCCTGCCTCTGTTTCCACATGGATAAGATGGGAATAACAGTAACAACAAAATAACAGTAACTGCCTGAAGGGAGGATTCGTTAAGATCATCCACAGAAAATGTTGGACATTTGGTCACTATCATTAAGTGTTTGCTATTATTATTATAGACTCCCAGAACTCGACAGGAAAAAAAAAGCTTAGAATACTCATTTTGATGGAAAATGAGTGTTGGTGAGCACAATTAAATGCAGCCTTGCTTCCATTTGTTTCTTTCAGCGTTAAAATGTTTAGTTTGAATGAAAATTATATTTGCATTTAAAGGAAATTAGTATCATCATTTCCAACCTACTTGAATCCCATCTATGGCATACATTTTCTTTTTTCAACCCCAACTTGGAGACCTCAATACAGACTGTGACTGAATAAACTGCACAGATTAGGGTGGGGGAACTCAGCACTGTGAACCCTGCACATTGACGTGGTCTGGGGACTCAGAGGCTCACCTAGCCTCAGCTAGTGGACATGTGGAGGCAAGTCTCTCCCAGGATGGAATCTTACGTGAATAATTTATTTTTCTCTTTTCTCAGACAGCTCAGCTCTCGCAAGTCAGAGGAGTAGCTTCCCGACTTCCTTTTGGACCAGCTCTTACCAGACCCCTGCACCCTGCTTGGGGGGAGTTCATCCTGACTTCCAGGTCACTGCACCCCCTGGCACCTTTACTGCAGCCGACTCCAGTCCCTGGCCGGGACACAGCCTGCACCAGACTGGCCCAGCCCCTCCCCCTCCTGTGTCTGAGTCCTGGCACTACCCTTTGGCATCTCAGGTGAGCCCATCCTACAGCCACATGCATGATGTGTACTTGCGGCACCACCACCCCCACGCTCACATGCACCACCGGCACCACCACCACCACCACCACCACCACCACCCTTCTGCTGGCTCCGCCCTGGATTCCTCCTACCGGCCCCTGCTGATGCCATCAGTGAGAGCAGCCAGGATTCCTGCTCCCCAGTGTGACATCACAAAGACAGATCCAGCCACAGTCAGCACTGCTACCTCAGCGTGGGCCGGAGCCTTCCATGGAACTGTGGACATAGTGCCAAGTGTGGGGTTTGACACAGGTGAGCTGGGGGAACGCCCCCTTTCCTTAAAGAAGAAAAGTTAAGAAATAAATATTTAAGAGAGGGGATGTTCTATGTACCTTAAAATATTTTTTCTTATGTGTAAAGTGAAGCTCTGCCAATATGTTTATAGAACCTAACCATTTGCAATAATTCCTGAAGAAACCGGTGCGAGTAATTCATAGAGTACAGTCTAAGAAAGATAGTGATCTGTTCCTTTGGACTGGAATCTTTGGTACTTTATGCTTATAAAGTATATTGAGCATATTCTATAAATCTCCCTTGTCTCTCTGCTCTATGCTATGTGCAATGCCTAATAGAATTATAAATAGTATGTTTCAGTCATTTTTCTTTCTCTTCTTTTTTGTTAGGTCTTATTTATGATTTATAAAACAAACAAAAAAAATGCCTCCTGGAATCTAGTCCACGATCTACTCTTTGAAAATGACTAGGGAATATATTTTTTAAAAAACTGGGTTTTTCTTCCCTTCCTTTGCCATTTTGTCCCCTCCCTTTCTCCTCCTCACTTTCTTCTCTTTCTTTCTCTTCCTCTCTCTCTCTGTTTTAAATAACACTAGACTTACTAAAACTACTATAAAGTTTATGTTCAACAGATTTATAAAAAAATTGCAAGAGAAATATTTATTCATGGCGTATTCAGCTCCTTTGGAATTCACTGGTTCTGAAGGTCGTGGTGTTAAATGTTGAGCTTGATTTTTGGACCAGATTGTCATATTAATAGTTGTGAGTTCACAAAACCACAGGCTTCAGAAGCTAAAAAAGACCCATCAAGTCAGTGATTGCATCCCGAGAGTCTACATTTCAAAGGCACTCACTTCACCTCCAGTCCCAGGTTCTTCCCTAGAACATGTGGCAACACATTAGAACTTTCTTTCCAGAAGTTTAGAGTCACTCTTTCCTTGTTTGTTTGTTTGTTTGTTTTTCTGTGGTGTGCAGGGTCTTTAACCTGAGTGCTGGATCACAGAAAAGAACTTCCCAGATCAAGTGGCCTTCACTCTGACAGGAGTGGAACAGCCTTATCTTGGCTATTGCTTCTGCACTGAGCTTTCCAAGTTGGTCCGTGCCTGGCCTCATCTAGTTTAGCTTCTTATTGAGTCTCTGGTTCAAACTGCCTTTCTAAGAAACTGTCAGGGGACTTGGTTCTCTCTCTCCAGGAGAAAAGAATGCGATGGAGCTAACAACAGGCTCCCCTTCTTTCTCAGCCACATGCTAGCAGAATGATGGCAACTCTTGAGTCGTTGGATGCCTGGGGCCAGATCTGAATAGAGCTCCAGTTTGGTAGCTGCTATCCCGAGTTGCCAATTTCCAGAGACTCTCTCCTGTTGTCCTTCCATGGTACCTGCATTGCCAAACTTCATGCCTTTAGTAGGCAAAAATGATGTTCTCTCCTTTCTTAGTCACTTTGGGCTGCTATGAAAGAGTACCATACATTGCATGGCTTAAACAGCAAACATTTAGTTTTCATAGTTCTGGAAGCTGGAAAGTTCAAGGTCAAGGTTCTGGCACTTTCAATGTCTGGTGAGGGCCCACTTTCTGGTTCACAGACTCTGTCTTCTCAATGTGTACCCAGAAGGCATATGAGACAAGAGCTCTCTGAAATCTCTTATAAGGTCACTAATTCCATTCATGAGGGTTCTGCCCTCATGACCTAATCACCTACCAAAGCCCCCATCTCCTAATACTATCACACTGTTCATTAGGATTTAACCTTGGGTGATCCTGGGGGACTCAGGAGGCAGGCGTGAGGAACAGCCGGGCCTGACTAGGCTGCCCCGGTCGGGTTGAGGGAACTGAGCCTTGCAATCTTGCGGCTGTGTGCGCTGCCATATTTGAGGACATGACAGTCAATTAGCATATTCCCTCCTTATTGGCTGTCTTTGAGGATGTGGCAGTCAGTTAGCATATTCCCTCCTTACTGGCTGTGGGCATTGGCATCTTTGTGATGGCATGAGGGTTAATTAGCATATTCCCTCTTTATTAGATAGGATTGATATACATAATACATCATAACACAGCTGCCTTCCTTATGAAAATACCTATCTTTACCAAAACACTGTTATCGCAAATCCCATATTAGGCTTTGCCCATTCTCTTTAACAGTCTCAAAATTAGGTTTCATGGGAACAGTAGTTTCAGTATGTGATAAGAAGAGCTTACCTGAAAAAAATAAAAGATCCATAGTGAGATGATTTAGTTAACATTGCCTACCACATACCCCTCTTTGAGATCACAATCATATATCCTTTAGTAAAGAAACATGTTAAAATTTAATAGGAGATTTTCCACTCTGATTTTCTTATGGGGACATTTTGTTTTTAGCATACTAATTAACTTTTCATGTAAGGCTCTTTGGGAATGCTATTTAGCTTAGTTTTTATCCCATAAGAAAAGCCACAGATTTCAACTTTAATCAATGACTTTCACCTTTCTTGAAGCTACTGTAGAGAGGAAGATTAAGAATGGTAGCTTGAGCCAAAGATAAATACCGGAAGAGTAAGATGAGGAAGGGGAAGGGAGAGCCTGGGATATGGAGGACTAAGTTCAATAAGCTCAGAACGTTTTACTAGGCCCTTTTGTATCAGGAAAAAGAGAGCTACTTGTGGACATAATTGTGACTGTGAGACAACATAATATTAGATATGCATGCGGGCGTACAAGACCAAGTCTCTTCCTATCACGCACATTTTTGTGAGTGATGACATTAAGTGAATTCTGACCAATATTACTCTTTCAGTGGCCATAACCGTACAATGCATTTTACTGAAATGCTGACATTCTTATTTTCTGTTATTACCAATAATTCACCTAAAATAAGATATACATATCCCCACCAGTTTAAATTAATTTTTCAAGTAAAGATTTGATAATGAAGTCTTTTTACTGAAATACAGAGTTGACTTTATTCATAACTTCCACTTTAACCACTGTTTTTAAATTCAGCAAAAGGAAAAGCAGTCATGATTTGTGGTATGACTTTTTCTTTATAACCCCAAGCTGCTTATGGCTTGAGATTGTTTTCATCTCTAGATCCACAGATATTTTTCTCAGGATCCCTCATGTTATTTTAGCTATAATTTTGTTATAAAGTTATTTTTATGTTGAGGGATGTCATAATTACTCAATATAAAATGTACATAAACATCATAGATTTGAGGTACACATATTCGTTTTTGCTAATATGTATTTAGGTAGGCTAAAATCATACCCTCCCCCAAATAATATTGTGTTATTGCACAAGTTCAGGAGATCTGGAGGTAAAAGGGATTTAATATGTTTCTGTACCTCTGGCTTCTCAAAAAATTTTTCTTGTAAACATTTGTTAGGCATTTGCAGAAATAGTAGATTCTATGACTGAATGACTCCACCCCAACTGATGGCTAGAGCCAGATATTAAACACTATCTGCTTCCTCTCTCACTAATGAATATGTTTTCAACTATGCAGTGAACTCAGGATTATGTATCATAGCATGTGACATTTATTCTTTCTAGACAAAGAAAAACAATACCACAATAGCTACTAGCCCTACAAATGACTTACTCAGTGCACGTTGTGAAAATTTCCATTAAGTACAGGAAGCTATGTTTCTAGTTTCTCTCAGGTGTTGAGGCATAAACTGAACTGTTTCTGAAGAGACTTTCCTACCAGTGGGCTCTATATACCTGTGAATAGAATAGTTCTGATGAGAAACCTGGAAAAAATGTTGACAACTTAAAGTTCAATAATAGGGAGCACTGGACACCCAGGGGATGATAGGATATACCAACATCCTTCTTATCTGTCTTTCATAGGCACTTTGTGCCTAATGAAATCATAAAAATCAAGTCACATTAAGTGGCTTTCCGAATTCTTTATAGTATGAGGCCTGTAAGACATGTTAAAAATTCTGACTTAATCTGATTTTTTATTTGAATATTTTGTGAAAGGACCCTCATTTACAAATTATAATTTAATAAGATTTAAGTCGTAATTATTGTTGCCCAAAATTGTCATTTGGTGTTCACTTTAAAATAGGTGAATTAAATTCTTGCAATGGTTAAGGTACTGGTGATCAGTCCTCCTCAATACTATGCAGATGCCTTACATGCTCTTCATTAGTAGAAACACGTGTGTTTTTGTTTTATCAAGTACAGCAAATAAAATAGCAAGGTGAAAAATAACTATGCACTAGAGCAGCAAATGGAAAGGAAGTTTCTCTCCAGGAAGGAGGGATGGACATGAAGTTACATCTTGCTTTTCCATCCAACCTGTAAGGGTGCCATATCACTAGATCCCATCTCAAGACCCATGTCTTCTTGGAGGTGGTCTAGTGCTGACAAGTGTAGGAAAAAAGATTGTGATTGTGTGAAAGTTCTCAGAATAATGATGATAAACTGTTTTAACATCCTTTTGTAAATGTTACTAATTTTTAAATGTTACTGAGGATAGTAATGGAATTAAAAACATAGAACTTTATATCCAATAATCTCTTAGAAGAGTATTTTCCTCTCTGATCATATACATCTGCAAAAAAGACTAAAAGAAACCAAGAGTTACAAACCGAAGAGATTTTAATATTTGCTTCATATCATAATGCTCGCATTACAAAGTTTATAATGAGAGAGAGAAATAACCAGAGAGCCATAGTAGTAATTGACAGGATAGCATGATTTATATAAAAGATATAAGTACTAAGGCATTTTTCACTCTAGAGAAGGGATGATATCAAAGTAACATATTTTGAAGGTAGCCAATTAAAAACAGTTTCCTTCCCATATCCCCTCATCTCATGGAGGATATATATTCATTGTTGCAATTCTGAAGATTATGGAGTTAGTGATGTACTGAAGTCTATCCTTATATTAACAGTGGTTTTTATAGATGACTAGAGGCCCGGTGCACGAAATTCATGCACAGGGGGTGGGGGATATCCCTTAGCCCAGCCTGCACCCTCTCCAATCTGGGACCCCTCACGTGGTGTCCAACTGCCCACTTAGGCCTGATTCTGGTAGGATCAGGCCTAAACGGGCAGTCAGATATCCTTCTCACAATCCAGGACTGCTGGCTCCAAACTGCTCACTTGCCTGCCTACCTGATTGCCCCTAACCGCTTCTGATCAACCACTAACCACTACCCTGCCAGCCTAATTGATGTCTAACTGCTTCCCTGTCAGTCTGTTTGCCCCCAACTTCCCTCCTCTGCAGGCTTGGTCACCCCTAGCTGTCCTCCCCTGCTGACCTGATTGCCCACAACTGCCCTCCCTTCCAGGCCTGGAACCTCCCAATGGCCCTACCTTGCTAGCCATCTTGTGGTGGCCATCTTGTGTCCACGTGGGGCAGGATCTTTGACTACATGGGGGCAGCCCTCTTGTCTATTGGAGTGATGGTCAATCTGCAAATTACTCTTTTATTAGATAGGATAAAGGCCTGGTGCATGGGTGGGGGCCAGCTAGTTAGCCTTGAAGAGTGTCCCAGATCGGGGTGGGGGTTTCCTTGGGGTGAGAGGCTGCCTGAGTGAGGGGCCTGTGGAGGTTTGTAGGCTGGTCATGCCCCCCGAGACCCAAGCGGAGGCCCTGGGATCTGGGACTAATTTATGTCTACAATTGAAACTTTGTAGCCTAGGGCAGAGCCAAGCTTTCTGGCTCGCTCCGGAGCAGCAGCCATTTCTGTTTGAAACTTTGTAGAGCGGAGGCCTAGGCTGGCAATGGCAGGTGGAAAGTTTGGCTTCCTCCTTTGCTGAGGAAACCCATGCCTCTGTTCTCTCCAGCTCAGAGGCTGCCACCATTTCTCTATCTTTTATAATTGAAACTTTGTAGCATTGAGTGGAGGCCTAGGCTGGCAATGGCAGGTAGAAAGCTTGGCTTCCTCTGTTGCTGGGGAAACCCAAGCCTTCCTCCTGCTCTCAGTGGTGGTAGCCATCTTTGTTGGGGTTTATTTGCATAATCTGCTCCTGATTGGCTGGTGGGCATGGCTGTGGGCGTGGCTTGTGGGTGTAGTGAAGGTATGGTAAAATTTGCATATTACTCTTTTATTAGAGAGGACTAGTGGCCCGGTGAATGAAATTTGTGCACGCGGAGGGTTGGGGGGTGTTGTCTCTCAGTCCGGCCTGCATCCTCTCCAATGTGAGACCCCTGTGGGATCAGGCCTAAACTGGCACTTGGACAACCCCCTGGCAATTTGCTCCTAACCACTGACCTGCCTGATTGCTTGATCACTCCTAACCACTCTACTTGCTGGCCTGATTGCCCCAACTGGTCCCCTCTGCTGGCCTGCTCAGCCCCAACTGCCTCCCACCACCAGCCTGATCACCCTCAACTACCTTCCCCTCCTGGCTGGATCACCCCCAACTTCCTTCCCCTCCTGGCCTGATCACTCCTAATGGCCTCTGCCCAGGCCCCGCCACCATGGCTTTGTCCTCTGGGACTGGGCTATAATCTGGGACCCCCAGACCCATGGCTAAGCACCCATGTGGCCAGCCTTTGCCACGTGTCATGGGGTGGGGCAGATTTCCTGCTGTGGCTGAGGCTGTGCTGCAATCTGGGGCCCCCAGCACCCGTGGCAAAGCACCTACCTGTGTGGCTGGCCTTCACTGCAGGCCGCGGGTGCGGGGGGGCGGATCACCTGCTGGAGGGACAGAATGGGCGCCCTGGGCCAGCTGGGACCACCAATGCAGCGTCTTCTCCCCAGGCCGGGGCCCTGCGGAGCAGTGTTGGCAGCTGCACGAGGGGCAGGACTGTGTGCTGCTTAGCCCCACCCCCACTTCTGATTGGCTGGTAGTGTAGTGAAGGTACAGTCAATTTACATATTATATAGGATAGGGAAATTGTCTCTAGTGGTTTTGTAAGATAGAATAGGCATAGAAGTTTACTTATAATCATTTTACTTCAGCAGGGAGACACAGTAAATTGCATTTTAGATAAGCCAGACCCAGGAATCTGATTCTCAGTGGCAGTTGTGCTGTTCAATAAAGGTTATAGATTTCTGGATACTTACCTTCGGTTATTACCTATATTAGTTAAGATGTCACAAGTCAATAGCTGCTGATTAAAAAAAATACTAGTCAGAATGTTTACAAACTCATACTTTCTCTGCACTTTCAAAAAATTGTATTATGATTTGGTTGCAATAAAGACTCTAGTAATTAACAATTAATTGCTTCACACTTTCACAAAACTTTTCTTCTCCTTCATGGACTCATGTCACAAGTTTATTTTTCACTGAGAGAAAAAAAAGATCGCCTAAAGTGTGTTAAAATTTTTCTTCACTCTTGAATGGTATTAGTTGTACAGGGCACATGTCCAGAATGGCAATTTCGTGACCAAAAGGGTAATGGGAACCATCTTTGAGATGCATGCAAAACAACAGGCGATCCCAGCCAGAGAGTTAGATCTGCATGAACAGGACCTGGATGGTGAATCAGAGGGGGAAATGCATTCCAGAGCACTGCTGTCAGTGCTGTCTCCATGGCTGGATTCTGCAGGACCTTAATGAAATTCCTCTGCGGTCCCAGAGCTGTGCCGATCTTGTCCAGGCTTTCTTCTGGGCCTTCGTCCATTGAATGGTGCCATATGTCACACTGCCCAAAGCATGGGGTTTTCTCTCACGATCCTTCTACCTTACAGGGTGAGTGCAGAGGCTTTCTGAGAGGAATCTGTATGTTTTAGGATGCTTTGCTTAATAATACAAATAACCCCACATGCACATAAGTGTGTGTGTGTGTGTGTGTGTGTGATCAATTTGAATGCCTGTTAAATTTAGTTCGCTCTAGAGATAATGCTATTTCTCATACATTGCTGGTAGAAAATTGAAAAGTTATAAGCTTTTAAAATACTAGAAAATGTATTACAATTAAAATACTCATAGACTTTGGTCCTGTTAGTCTATGCCACATAAATATAAGCAATAGCATTTGAAGATATGTGTACAGATTGTTTGTTGTGACAATATTCACAGTAGTAAAATACTAGAATCGCATGTCTGCCATAAAGAAGGGGATCTATGAGTGAAATATGTTCTATGTGGTTTTGATGACTAAAAAAATATAAAATCTACAGAACATACGTATGCACTTATTGTCAAAAATGGATGACGAGAACTCCTGCATGTATGCAAGTCTGTATAGTATGTGCATGTACATATAATTCAGCGAAAATAAAAAAAAAACTAGTTGGTCAACATGTGTTTCCTTTTAGGGCTGCAGGTATTTTGATCACTAATTTGAATTTAAGGAGGAGAGAAGGAGATGAGTATAGAACAAAAATTATATATGTATGTATTTATGTATGTGTGTATATGAATATGTATGTGTGTGAGGACATAGATATTAATCTTATTGATAATTTATCTTCACCATCAAGTAACTTAGGGGCCCATAAAAATGATTTTCCCCAAACAGAAAAGCAAAAAAATAGATTCTAGGACTAATATCGCCACTTAGCTGTATTAGGTTGAATAACTATCATACCTCTTCCTTAGATGCAAAATGAAAATGATATGTCCTTTGACACAACTGGGAGGGAGATATCAATGAACAAATGCCCATGCTTGTGTTTTCTGGATGTTGACACATGATGCAGAACTAAAAGCTCTCATTATCCTTAATAAATATGGTGGATTTCAAACAGAAAAAGAAGTTGACACTGGAAATCATAATGACATATGAATAATGGAGATGCAAGCTTTAAACACCTCTGCCACTTCCTAACTGTATCTTTTGGAGTTAAATGTTGTAGTAGTGGTGTTCCCTGGTATTGGACATATAGTAAAAAAAAAAGGGGGGGTGTTTTTTCTTGATTGGGCACATAATTGGAGAGGTGGGATAAAGTGTAAAGATAAGGGTTTGAGGAGTTATCAGTATATATAACTTCAAGACATTTTTAAACATAATTTTCTCTCTCTAGAACAGTGGTTCTCAACTTTTCTAATGTTGCAACCCTTTAATACAGATCCTCATGTTGTGGTGATGCCCAATCATAAAATTATTTTCATTGCTACTTCATAACTGTAATTTTGCTACTGTTATGAATCGTAATGTAAATATCTGTATTTTCCGATGGTCTTAGGAGACCCTGCTAGCAGTTCTCAGCCTTTGAGTCATGACCCACAGGTTGAGAAACACTGCTCTAGAACAAACACTGGGCCCCATGGAATGAGAGAGTTCTAAGGGAAAAGGCACCCTATCTCATTGTGCTTGTGTTGCTGAGATGTTTATTCTTGTCACTCATGAAAGTGCAAGTGAAATTTTATGTGCAGAATAAGGACTTGGATCACTTATTGATTAAACTATCCACTGTGCATATAATTAAATTACCCACACTCTATTAATACTTGCTAATTTGTAAAGACTGTGAACTAAACAACAAAACAAAAAACAGATTCATTTTCTATTAGAGTATTAATTTTGTAAACAAGTTTTTATAGATAGCTCTCTGAAATTTTTTTTTAATTGCAAGCGATGTTAGACAATGCCATCGCCTTAGATTGTTCTTAAGTGAGTTGTCACCAACTAGCTATGATTGGGATTGGGACTTTTTCAAACTGTCATGTCTTCCCAAAAGAAACATATGTTGCTCACCTGTAAGAGGACCTATAGAGATTGAAAGAAACTCCTGGGTAATTCTAGCATGACTCCAAATGGAGAATCAATCAAAGATGAAAGGCTTGTTTTAGTGGTCAGCCTCTTGTGTATCAACAAAGTATATTTTCAATAATACTTTGATATTTCTCATACCACATATAAGGATACATCTGAAAGAAACAGCTCAAAAGAAGAAATCTGTTTCAGAACTTGTTCCCAGATAATTTTACATTAGCTTTCAGACAAACTGCAATGATTATATATAAAAATTCTATATGGCCTGTGGAATTTATACATTCTCTTTATTCTCTTTCAGGCTGCCCAACTCTTCTCTTATTGTTCTATTTATCAACAATATAAGGTTTCACAAACAGCTGTCTGTGGCCAACATGTTCTGAATTCCTAGGCAGAAAGATGACCAAAAACAGTCTTGCAAGAGTCTGATGTGAAGCAAAATAAGCTTTTTAAAAAAAATACAGCCTGACATACTTGAGATTTAACTTCATGATTTTAGTCAACCACAGCGTGTGTTATATATAATACATATTTTCATAGCTGCTTTGTTTGAGCAGTATCAACTTATGCTTAGCATCCTCATAATCATGGAAGCTCTATTTATGTTTTTTTATTAGATAGACTTTTCTGGAAAATGTCAGAGAGCAAGCTTGTGAAAAATTACTTATGTCAATGTAGAATATATATATATATATATATATATATATATATACACACATATATATGTAACATATCGCATCTCATATTCTTTCCCAATATGTTTTGATTTAATGGAAAGATTGATTAAACCAAATAGTCATAAAAATAGGTTTGTATTTCTGCAGTTCTAAAGTAATTTTTTTTAAAATCTCAAATCTTTAACTCAGTACTCACAGGTAAAGTATCTCTCCTGTCAGTGTTGTGTCCCTAATTATGGTTTTGTGGAGAAGCAAGGAATCCAGATTAGCTCTTCCTCTGGTTGGATTATCTATATTCTGGATCATAAAGCTGTCACTGCATAACCTAGAAACCTTTTTAAAGATGCATGTTTGGCTGCATTTGTTATCCAACAGATGTCTGGATAGTTAGAATCTCTTGAGAGTACTATAACTTGTGGTTTCAGTTACAATAAGTGATCCAAGCATTTTTTGGATTTGCTCCTCTCCAGTTCTGGGAGAAAATCTGTAGAAGAAATTACAGAGGGTGTTCCTTTTCACTCCTCCCCACTCCCTTTTCCCTTTATTCTTTGTCTCTGTCTTCAAAGTTCCTTTGTATCTGCTTTTGAAATTGAGGTCACTGGATTGGTGAGCAATGTCTGCATTTCATATTGCACCCCCTGATCCCAAACTGCTTTTACCCAAGAGGTTTTCACACTGACATTCAAAATTTGAGCATGGTAAATTTTCACTATGATCGAAAACTATGTAACTCTGTTGTTTTTATTTTATTTTATACTGTATGCAAGGTCACTTTTTAAATGACTGATTCAGATTTGTACTTCCATATCCCGATGCTTAAAGTATTTGCCAGTTTCCCTTCCAGCAGGGCATTTTAACATATATGTGTCTGAGGAAATGGATGTCGCTAAAGACAAAGGCTGAAGATTCTGTGCTCGGGAGGGTGTGTGATTCTGGAGGGAGTAATTGTCTGAGAGGGCAGACAGACTGAGGTGCTTGCTGTCTGGGTCTGTGAAAACGCCTGCTTGCCGCCTGCAGTGTTTGCCTCAGGTGTGCAGGTGCTGTGCGCCTTACAATAATGCAGTAACTGACGGTCTACTGGGTTTTACATTTCTACTCGTTTAAATCTGAATTTAAAGACATTTTGACAAGTTCAGACAATTTTTACCTCATTGATTCTGCCAGCACTACTGCATAGAGATTTAAAATCAGTTCTAGATGTGCCTGGAGGAAACATCTTCATACGCAGAAAAACCTCCCTCTGCTAATAAATGATTACACTGTCATATTTAGGAGTCTTTTTACCTTTGCTTTAGTGTGTAAGAGATGTAATGATAAGAAGGTAATTGTAATTTAAATGTCATAATATATTTAATCTTTTTTTTCAGGGGATGGGCGGGGAGAGATTAACCAAAGAATTTACATGCATAAGCATGGTGAAGGTCTGGGGCAGGGAGTAACAGGGATGAGATAGAGAAGTCAATGAGGAATAAAAGGAAACATCTATAATACTTTCAACAATAAAAGTAAATTTTTTAAAAATATATATTTTATTGATTTTTTACAGAGAGGAAGGGAGATGGATAGAAAGTCAGAAGCATCAATGAGAGAGAAACATTCGATCAGCTGCCTCTTGCACACCCCCTACTGGGGATGAGCCCGCAACCCAGGTACATGCCCTTGACCTGAATCGAACACAGGACCTTTCAGTCCGCAGGCCGAAGCTCTATCCACTGAGCCAAACTAGTCTCGGCTAACAGTAAATTTTTTAAAAGTACATCTTATTTGGAATGACTTTTAAAAGAACTGTTGTTCAACATTTAAGTACTAATTGTGGAGGTACTTAATACTCATCAAACTGGCAAAATATGTGTAATATATGAGAAAAAAGTTAAAATGCCTAATATACAAAAATACTTAGAAATCTATGGAGAAATTACTTTCTTGGAAGCATAGAAAATTGGCCAAAAACAAAACACAGAGAAAGAAATGCCATAAACAAATAATATTCAGCTTCATTAATGCTGGAAAAACTATAAAATAAAACAATTAGATACTTTTCATCTGTAATCCTATCTAATAAAAGAGTAATATGCAAATTGACTATCACTCCAACACACAAGACGGCTGCCCCCATGTGAACACAAGATGGTCACCACAAGATAGCCAGCAGGAGAGAACAGTGAGAGGTTCCAGGCCTGCAAGGGAGGGCAGTTGTGGGCCATCAGGCCAGCAGGGGAGGGCAGTTGTGGGCCATCAGGCCAGCAAGGGAGGACAGATGGGAGGGACCAGGTCTGCAAGGGAGAGCAGTTGTATGTGATCAGACCAGCAAGGGAGAGCAATTGGGAGGGACCAGGCTTGCAAGGGAGGGCAGCTGGGGGCAATCAAGCCTGCAGGGGAAGGCATTTAGGGGTGACCAGACTGACAGAGGAGGGAAGTTGGGGGCAAACAGGCTGGCAGGGGAGCAGTTAGGCATCAATCAGGCTGGAAAGGGAGTGGTTAGAGGGTGATCAGTCTGGCAGACAGAAGTGGTTAGGGGCAATCAGGGAGGCAGGCAGGCGAGCAGTTGGGAGCCAGCAATCCTGGATCGTGAGAGGGATGTCTGACTGCCCATTTAGGCCTCATTCCGGTAGGATAGGGCCTAAATGGGCAGTCAGGCATCCTTCAAGGGATCCCAGATTGGAGAGGGTGCAGGCTGGACTGAGGGACACCACCCTCCCTCCCCATGAATGAATTTTATGCACTGGGCCTCTAGTAATAATAATAAGTAGGAAATAAATTTTACCCCAAACTGGGTCATTCTCACTCTTATTCCCCCTTGCTACGTTAGAGTGAAGGTGCTACCTTCACATAAATCTCATTTGGAAATTCTTAACTGGCACTTAAACCAATTGTCCCAGGGCTCAGACAAACAAATGCTGTTGTATGATCATTACCAGTGATAATTTTATAAAGTAGGAGAAGACATTATGACTGTCTCTAGCTTTACTTTCTTTGTAATCATTTCTCATTGTGTCAGTGTTACGATTTAAGGTTGGATATTTTGATAAAGCATTGAATACAGTGTTGTATATATTTATATTTATAATGAATATGCCATATCTTATTAAAGCAGGGATTCATCTTGTTTTTTTAAATTAAGAATAAGCTATCAACTTATTATCTAATAGTAAGCATTCTGATTTAAAAGGGTTTCTAGACTCTTATTATCTATTAGAGGCATGGTGCATGAAAATTCATGCCCTGGAGGGGGTGCCCCTCAGCTCACCCTTCCCCCACCTCAGGAGGCAGGAGGTGACCAGGTGATCAGGGGAAGGCAATGCCCTCATTATATCCATGCTGCTGCCACTGCTGGCAGTGCAAGACTCAGCCAACCCTGGTTACCTGAGCCTCAGGCAACTTTCGGAGGCTGGGAAGCCATCATTTGAGGTTTGCCTGTCCCTCAGGCTTGTTCCTGGACAGATGGGGATAAGGGGACTAGGGGACTCTGGAAGCAGGAGTCCCAGTGGAGCTGTGGGAGCTGCCATCTTTGAGTGTGTGGCAGTCAATTAGCATATTCCTTCCTTATTGGCTGTGGGTGCCACCATCTTTGTGAGGGTGTGATGGTTAATTAGCTTATTCCCTCTTTATTAGTTAGGATGAAATGAAAAATTTATATTTATTCTTTGAAGTATTTTCTTTACATTTAGGCCATAAAATATTCTAGCCATACTTCCAGGTTTTATGTTTTACTTTTTCTTCTCTTCATATCAATAGCATGTACTGCTAGTGTATGTTTACCACATTATTTTTATTATCTCCAGCAATAAAACTAATTAAAAACATATTCTACTTATTTAAGTGTTGTTAAGTGATTATGCTTCCTAAGAAGTAAGACATGCTTTTATAATATATGTGACTAACAAACATTGCCTAAATCTCAGGTGAACCAGAGTATCAGCTTTTCAGTAACTATTTTTATTATTATTTTTTTTTCTACTCAATAGCAGAAAATTTAACTTCACCAAGTGTGAGTATTCTTAGCTCAACCCAATGATATCTCCATTGCATTTAGTTTGAAACAACTTACCAGAGTTGGTTACAGTACCATTCCAATATGCCAAAGTTGTGGGTTTGATTCTGGTCAGGGCACATAAAGAATCAATCAATCAATAAAAGATTTTTCTATTTAGAGACAAAAACCTCTTCTCAGATTCTTCCTTCCCTCTCTTTCTCCCTAAGATTATCTCTCTACTCCTAAAGTTAGTCACATTTCAAAAACTGTCAGTTAAGAGGCTGCTGTCAGATATTTGGTCTTGTCATTTCAATCCTATCCTGGCCTTTGTTTCCAAGCATATTCCCTCCCCATGCTCTTCCTCTCTCTGAATTCTCTGTACCAGGCTTCCCTGATAATGAACTATTTCACTTGAGTTCAGCCTCTTAGTTCTTGTAATCCCCCCACAAGCTCAAGTGGCATGGCCCATGTCATTTCTCCTGCCACAGGTGCCCACATGGTAGCTATGGAGCATAACTGACAGACTCACCATAATACTTTCTGAGCCAATGTAGCATTCTTGGAGAGCCCAGGGAAAACTGAGGATCTAAGGAGAGGGAATTCTCCAGGCTTTTCATGCTTGCTATTTCTACTTCTTTATCCCCAGAATCTTTCGCAAAAATTGAATCTGTGAAGCTATTGCCTTCCCATAATCTCACCCAGAAAATGAGAAAACGAGTTATGGTGCCTTATTCAACAGATTTTTCAAATTTTAAAGGGAGATCATATTATGATCTTCCTTGATCAAGACTTCTCTCCTATTCCTAATTATCCTAAATTTCTTTTCTGTGTTCATACTTTTTTCACACTCTTCCTGGGTCTGGTTTTCCCCTTTTCTTTCAGTGGTCAGGTAGTGGTGATGATAAAAATGGAGGGAGAACTGGGTCTGTGGTCTGAGATTTCCTTTTCAGTTTTTCTTCTGAGTCCCAGACTCCCAACTCTGAAGCCAACGGTGTGATGTCTTTGTTTCCAGGTCCATTTCTTATGACAACCTCGTAGGCCAAATGGCTACCTCATGTCTTCAATGTTCACACTGGGCAAGTTTGCGGGGAGTGTTTAACTATATAAAAAAAAACATTTCAGTTAATATGACATAGCCTATTGCATTACTAAAGTACATAGTCTTCATTCAAAGTATAACAAATAGTAATCATTTACCACATCTTAGGAAAAACATTACAGATGTATAGTTAAAAAAATCACTAAGACAGTTATTTTGTTAATCCTGATATCAGTTCCAGTAAAGTATTTCCAAACAGTGAAAAAATGATATAAAATGCATTAGCAATTCCTTGAATTGATTTATGAAAGAATTTTGACTTGGAAGTTAAGGAGTAAGTTAGTGTCACAGCCTACAGCCTACATAGTGTCCATACAGGAGATGCCAGGCTCTGACATCAGACCATCTCATCTTCAATACTAGCTCTACTGCTTGGTAGTTACATAACTTTTCTTAGTTTCAACTTTCTCATTTGTAAAATGGATACTATTTTAGCATGGTGAGTGGCATTAAATGAGATATTACATGTAAAGCACTTAACACAGTGCCTGGCATATTCAGCCCCAAGAAAATGCTCATTAATATAATTTTTATGCTGTTTATTTTCCTTTCTACTGGCAGTCTCATTGACTAAATGATAAAGCAAATGTGGATTACAACTATAGAAGATAAATATGGGTGATTTCAGACAGCCAGTGGGATGATTTCAGGATGTGTTATAAACACTTATTTTATATTTTATATGCTTTAAGTAGGGAAGTGAGAAAAATAAAAGCCTGAATGGAACAAAATCATAGCAGTGGGTTTTGTATTCTGGTAAACAATTTAGGATGATGAGCTAATGATATATGCAGACCACATAAAGTTCATGTAGATTTATGATCCCATCCTCTTTAACCCTTATTGGGAAAACTAAATGTACTGCATGGCTTTTTATGTCCTGATCTACCCTCATCAACTGTATAACAAGAAAAATTATAGCCGCACTTTTCTGTTGCAACTTATTAGGTAGGCTCTGTTGCTTGTGGTTCATTTTCTTGTGCTTTGCTTATGCCTATTTTGAAATTTACAGGTATGACTATCTGGCCATTAAAGGAAAGGTTTGATTTATGTGCCTTCACCACATCAGATATTTAATGCATTTCGGGTCATAGATGAATTGAATTGACTTTTTTAAGTAATGAAAAGACTTGACAACAACAAAAAATTGAAGAGATGAAGTTATAAAGAGAGAATGCCTTCTGTTATTCTGGCTGGAAAATTTAGGGCTATGTTAAGTAACTCAATTCTTATCCACAGAAAAAGGCTAACATGATTTTGAAAGAGTCGTATGTCTTGGCAAAGCAAACTAGGGCTTGCCTTTATGTAAAGGGGAAAAAAGTCACTCAAACCACTTGATGATTCCAACACTATTCATGACTTGCAGTGCTGACATTCTATAGATTGATGGAGTCTTCAAGTGTGGAAATACTGAGTCATACAGAAGATGAGACGTTTTAATAATGAAAAAAAATATTTATGCAGTCAACAGATTGTCAGTTAAGGTGGTTTTGATTATATGTGTCACCCAACAGAGACTAGGGTATGTTGTAAATTATTCTAACCACACAATCATTTGAAAATGAGTAAAGCAAACAGAGTGAATTGTATACCCTAAATTCTTTTATCTCCTTTATCCCCTCATTCTCCTCTTTATCCTCCTACTCCTCCTTTGAAATGGGGGCAGGGGTAGGAGGCTGTAGACTCTGTATCTAAACATGTTATACTAGTGGCCAAGTACACAAAATTCATTCATGGGGAGGGTGGCCTGCATCCTCTCCAATCTCAGACCCCCTCAGGGGATGTCCCACTGCTAGTTTAGACCCAATTCCTGAACTGGCAGTCGGACATTCCTCTCACAATCCAGGATCGCTGGCTCCTAACTGATCGCCTTCCTACCCCTAACCACTTCTACCAGCAGCCTTATCACCCCCTAACTGCTTCCCTGCCAGCCTGATTAATGCCTGTCTGCTTTCCTGCCAGCCTGATCACCCCCAAGTCTTTTATTCGTATAGATGTACATATGAGAAAAATAAGATGGGACTAAACTTTCTTCAGGAAGTGTTGTTTTCCCTACACACAAATGCTACAAAAATTCTGTGGTTCTCTGTGTTGCTTGTTTCCTATTTGTTTCTCTTCCTTTATATAGTTTGTTTTAAGACTGTCTTAAGGTCTCCCATCAATGATTAGCTGTGTCCATTTTGTAATGATACTCATTGTTTTATAAAATTCTTTGACAAGTTGGAGGGACAAGAAATGAAATCCCTGCATCTGGTTTAGTAACAATTGCAGTTAAAAACCATGATAGTTCATTTAAATCATTCTATTGCTGATATCCAGCCCAGACTTCAGCAGTTTTAGATCAAAGATCAAGAAGCTAGCCTGTGATCCCAGCACCCACAAAACAGCAATCAGGCTGTGTTCTGCCCCTTATGTAATAGCCTTAACTTCATGTTTTGGTATTTGGTTAAAAAAAATTAAGAGCAACCATTATTCTGGATCTTTACTCTTCCAAATATTTATGCCCCAGACAAAAATAATACAAACTGAAGAAAATTGCTTCAAGTGGGTATATGTTGAAGGAGTTATACTAATTGCCCATATCAGAAATTAGTCCATTGACTATATGAGTACCATACCAGAATTACATTTTTGTTTCATTTCCTGTTTGATAAACTTCTTCCCAAGTACTTTAGCTATGAGTTGGAATTCATACATGTTCACATATTTTTTGTCACTATTATTTTAAATTTACCTTCATATTTTATTTCCTGTCTTTGAAGTTTAGATTTTTATAAGCCATCTTAACTATTTTCTGGAGGAAGACGTGATAAAAATAAGTACATTTGTAAATAGAATATAGGTTTGTGCTATTAGCTGTGAACTGACTGTATCTATTTTGCTGAAAATACTACATTCAGTTTTTAACCCTAATTGCTCACTATAATTTAAAACAATCCCACAGTGGAATACATTCCCTAGTGGAATAACACTAGGATTTATTAACTATTTAAGTCCAAAAGGTATCATTTTTGTTACTAAAAAGTATTATAGTATTAAGTAAAGTGCTGCCTAAATATCCCGAAGATTTGTTAGATCATTTTCCCCCAATTTCAGCTCCCTTTCAAATCCTATCTAATAAAAGAGTAATATGCAAATTTGACCATACCTTTGCTACACCCACAAGCCATGCCCACAGCCACACCCACCAGCCAATCAGGAGCAGATTATGCAAATAAACCCCAACCAAGATGGTTGCCACCACTGAGAGCAGAAGGAAGGCTTGGGTTTCCCCGGCAACAGAGGAAGCCAAGCTTTCTGCCTGCTATAGCTGGCTTAGGCCTCCACTCAATGCTACAAAGTTTCAATTATAAAAGATACAGAAATGGCGGCAGCCACTGAGCTGGAGAGAACAGAGGCTTGAGTTTCCCTGGCAATGGAGGAAGCCAAACTTTCCATCTATCCTTGCTGGACTAGGCCTCTGCTCTAGGCTACAAAGTTTCAAACAGAAATGGCTTACGCCACAAGGTGAGCAGAAGGCTTGGCTCTGATCCAGGCTACAAAGTTTCAATTGTAGACATAAATTAATCCCAAATCCCAGGGCCTCCACTTGGGTCACTGGGGGGCGTGGCCAGCCTGAAAACCTCCACAGGTCCCTCGCCGATGCTGCCCCTCACCCCAAGGGAACTCCCACCCTGATCTGGGACACTCTTCAGGGCAAACCAGCTGGCCCCCACCCATGCACCAGGCCTCTATACTATCTAATAAAAGAGTAATTTACAGATTGGCCATCACTCTAACACACAAGAGAGCTGCCCCCATGTGGTCAAAGATCCTGCCTCCATGTGGACACAAGAGGGCCACCACAAGATAGCTAGTAGGGCAGGGCAGTTGGGAGGGACCAGGCCTGCAAGGGAGGGCAGTTGGGGGTTATCAAGCCTCCAGGGGAGGGCAGTTAGGGGTGACCAGGCCAGCAGAAGAGGGAAATTGGGGGCAAACAGGCTGGCAGGTGAGCAGTTAGACATCAATTAGTCTGGCAGGGTAGTGGTTGGGGGTGATCACCCTGGCAGGCAGAAGTGGTTAGGGGCAATCAGAGAGGCAGGCAGGTGAGCAGTTTGGAGCCAGCAGTCCTGGATGGTGAGAAGGATGTCTGACTGCCTGATTAGGCCCCATCCTAAGAGGATCGGGCCTAATCAGGCAATTGGACATCCCTAGAAGGGTCCCAGATTGGAGAGGATGCAGGCTGGGCTAAGGAACATCCCCTGCCCCCTGTGCATAAATTTCGTCCCCTGGACCTGTAGTTAAGAAATAAAATGATTTTATTGTTTTATTCACTCATACTCGCAGGAAATTAAAAAAAAAAAGACTAAACTAAAAAATTTGTACTGTCCAAATATTACTACTATCTGGTCCAGAGTTTTTGTCACCTGTTGGTTGATATTTTTAAAACTATGAGCTCAAGCACTGACTTTTCTTAGAGATCAGGTATTCTGACCTCACAGCCAATATTGTCTTTTTGGTTTCTGTAGTCTCGTGCATTGTAGATGATGCCTATTCTTCTAATGTGACATGTATTAATGCTTTTCATTGATTGCATTGTCACTTTTTCTAGGTTTACAGCACCAAGACAAGAGCAAGGAATCACCATGGTACTGAAATGCACGGTATTAATAAGTCAGATTGGAGCATGAATCCTCGAACCCACTGGGAATAGATGCTGCCGGGATTTTTCAGTCTGCGATTGGACACCATAGACATGGAAGGAGAAGAGGAGTGTTAGCCAGCTGACTTTGCATTGGAGCCTTTTCTTGAGAAAGCACAGTGGGTCCTAGATATTGAAGAAAAGCATTTTTGTTTATTTTTCCCCTCATCTGAGCCTTTGCTAACTGTGTAACTCTTTTTTTGTTGTTGTTGGGGGGGGGGGGTCCTTGCTTTTATCTCAATACATGAATTTTTGTTTCATTTTGATTTTTTTAACCAACCACTTTGTCAGGAAAAGATGAATCACAAATGAATATGCTCATTCTTTCAGGAATAAAATTTTATAGCTCTATGTGCATCTATTTTTGTAGAAATACAGAAAGTTTGATTTAGCATTGATGGGATTTTTTGAGGGATGTATTTTTTTTTAATATTGTAAAAAATTGTTAAGTTCTGTTTAAAGAACTTGCTCTCAGAGAAGCACTGGCAAAAAAATGTTTAAAATGCTTGTCTTTTAAGATGTCTGTGATATGCTCTGTGCTTTCTAGGTTACCTCAAGTGTTTGATAGTTTATCCCTTTTCACAGAAGCAGCACCATAGCCAAGCCAATATAGTGTTGTATTACATTAAGTCTCAGTGAAGATTGAATTCCATGCTACCTTACTTTGTTTGCTTTGAGTAATATGTATAACTTGAAAATGAAGTTTTTTAATGAACACACTAACGAAATAATATTTGATTACTTCGATTTCTCCCAATGAGTACTTGTAGGTTGATTTAAAAGTTTTGCATAAACCTGCAATCAAATGAAGAATTTGCATAGAATATATGTTCTCTTTCTAGTCCATCTGAGTTTGATAAATGGAATCTGAGGTTATATCCAACTACTGGGAAAAAATTGCATTTAACCATGCTACCTTTGAGTGCCAGTGACTTATTTTTCTCATTCCTAATTATTCATTCATGGCAATTTTTAAGGTCATATTTTAAGTGGAGTTTTTTCCTGGACATAGTTTGAAGGGATACTATTTGGGAAATTACTAGACATATTACAAAGCCTTTAATTCAATGACTCCTTCTGATCATGTTACCCATCATTGTGATTGAAAACTAATGTAGTATATGTGCAATATTTTAAACAAAGATTTTTGCAAGTTTTGTTTTTTTTTAATCTGGGTTTAGGTGATTTAATTCTTTATAAGAAAGATCCTTAGAGCAAAATGAAATTTCGATTAGAATTTATACTACAATTACTGAAACTGGATTAACAATTTGACAATTTGTTATTTAAAATTTATTTTTGAAAACCCCAATTCAAGTGGACTGGCCATCCGAATGTAAATAAGATAAAGTTGGAATTATCATTAAGAGCCTTCTAGAAAAATATTATTAAAGTAGCAGTTAATGATAGTTTAAGGACTTTTAATGCAAAGTCCATTCTTTTTTTCATGTCATGTTAAAAAGTTAATGTTATAGAGAAGTTTTTTGTTTGGTAAACAAATTTCTCAAATTTTTTCCATCCCTCTCTTCACCCATGTGAAATACAATGTTTAGTGAAAGACCACTTTTCATCTTAAATAGTGTATATTATGTATGTGAACATTTTAGATATAAGAACAACAAAACCTCTGCTTAGCTAGACAGAGTTCTCACAGAACATTTTCAGATATGTCCCTCGGCTGTATTTCACATATTAGTTTTCTTTCCTGGAGCATCTCATGAGGTATACACAGTCTTTTGGTATTTTTATCACTCCATATGTTGCTTCTTCTTAGCCAGACTCTCCTTAGCACAATGTACACATTGTTACCTAATTTGAGGCCCAAACTTAAAGTATCTTCCACTTACTAATGACATAAACTTTGATTTTTTAGGGCCTAGCTTAGTTAAATGATCTACATTTTGATTTATAATTTGACATATTACAGTTGTTAGTAATTTTGCCAAAGTCTGTGGAGCACAAAGTTGAATGTATCTATAAAATTGGTTTCATTTGTGTCCTCCTGAGTTTTCAAAGACCAGTATTTAGTATTCCCTTGGGAAGACTCACTGGGGATTATTTATTTTTCTCTTCTTCCCTTGGACCTGTTAACTTCTTTTTCAGTGTCTCTGAGAATGGTATAGTACATCAACTCATTTAAATCATTCAATTGGATTTTCCCAGTTAAGAGAAGAAAAGCATTAACTCTCTGCTCTTCTCCTTATTCTCCGCTGAATTGAATTGAAGGAGAGAAAAGCAATTAGATAGCTTCACTCTAAATTGAGACTGTGTTCTGCGTCTCTCCTGGCAACCATAGGATAAAATGTTCCCTAACTCTGGGGGCCTAAGAAAAGTTGGGGACCTAAATTCTGCTGTACACAGGAAAGGTCTGTAAGTGAGAAGGGGCCTAGGTGTTGTTGGCACAGCATGGGTTAGATTTTTGCATATACAAGGAGTGGATCCAATCTAAGTGAAAAGAGAATGAGTGCATGTCTATAATTGTCTGGCACCCCTTACTATGGTGACATTATCATTACCATCAGAAGTTATAAAAAAGGATCAACTGTAATTTAGCATGGTGTTCTGAATTTATTTTAGGTTTAAAATGCTAGCATACTCTGGGTCTGGTTTGCTGATATCAAAATGATTTGGTTGAACTTAGAGTCTTCCAAACTGTTTTATTGAGGGCTACCATCTCCCTCCTCAATTTCACGTGGAATCACTCTATCTTTGACTAGTTTACAAATTATTTAAGCTTTCTAAAGGTTTGTGTGCTAGCCCCTAAAAATGACCTGATTTAGCTGGCATCTAATATATGCTGCCATCTAAACTATCATGAGCTAACGAATAACATAATAGTGACAAGTCGACCCTAACAGGTTTTGGTCTCTCATTGTTTATTTGAAAAGAGTACAAAACTTTTAAAAATCAGTGTTTCTTCTTTAGTAGGTTAACCATCCACTCTTCTATTTTTCTTCTTTCTCATTCCTCTTAAAATTACTTACAATATTATTTTAAGCAAAAGTGGCCACGATTGTTTTGAATTTTGCAAATGAGAACTAGTGGATGACAAATGATTGAGGAATTAATTTCTTTAACTTCATAAGAAACTTTAAAAACAACACATTCCAGGCACTGACTTAAAATGTACCATTGAGGAACTCATTAATCACTATGCACATAGTATTTGTCCATCCCTACCCTAAGTGAGACCTATTGAATACATGACAGAATCTCTCTCACGTTTACATTTACTGTCTGGTTTAATGTTACATTTGTAATTTAAAGGGACAATCAAAAACTATATTTCAAGAAACTGCATTCTATTTCTTTCTGAGTGTCCCTTTGTTAGATGTTTGCTGAATTAAGTCAATGGGACAGTGGCATTAACTGGTAGAAAAAGAAAGAATTTATGTTAGAGTTCTAATGGGGATATGAATTGAGTAATATAATTAATTAATGGAAAAGAGCATTGTGTTGGGCATTAGGTTATTCTCTGAATTCTGGCTTAGCCACAACTAGATATATGTGATTTGGGAGTTTATTTATTTATCTCATGAATAAAGTGGGATAATAGTACCTACTGGCAGGCTGTGACGATTGAAAATCATATATATGTATGTAAAATGCATCATCAGCTCATAGTAAATGTTCAGTAAATAACAACTACCACACATGTCTATCAGTTCATAGTAAATGTTCAGTAAATAACAACTACCACACATGTCTATCAGCTGAGTGAGTAGGTCATATAACTGAGCTCCCAAATGTCCTCTGTCTTTACTTCCTTCACCCATTTCTGCTTCCTATACCCATATCACTGCTTTTCCATAACAAATTAACGCGAGAGAATATTTAGGTGTTGAAGATAAAATATGAAATTATTAATTATCTCTAATATTTGAGTGTGCCACTTATGAAGGAAAATAACCTCTTAGTGGTATTTAGGTTCAACTCTGAGTTTTCTTACATTTTCCAAAATTAGATTCATCCAGAACCCTGTGAATTATTTTCTCAAAAATTAAGGTAACAGGTTTATTAAATCACCAAAGTTAATATTTTTTTTTCAGTTATATTTGGGGCTTCCTTAGCACCTGGAATAAAAACATATTTTTTGAACTTATTCAAATTTTTTTTTGCCATGGAGAAAAAACTGCAAAATATGGTGGAAAAAATCATCTGCATGTAAAAGGGAGAAAAAAGAGAGAAAAAAATGCAGAACCCTTTAAGATCTCAGTCAGCAGATTTACTCTGCTTGAGGAAAAAATGAAACAATTTTATTGGAAGCAGATGTTGACACTGTGTCGGTTATTGAAGATGGAAAGAGTTCAGTTGAACCATTGCAGTTACAAAGGGGTATTGATGGCAGTTAGAATTCCTGTGATTGATCACCTTCACAACAGACAGAAGGACAGCAGATAGCAGAAACTTTGAGACCAAAACTGCAATCAGCTTGCCAATTTTAATATGCAGCACCCAAGGATGCAGTTTTTTGTTTTTGTTTCATTCTTTCATCCAGGATAAAAGACACATCTTTGAGAAAATGTAAGCCTTGTTTGAGAGAGAAATTAAAATGTATTTTCTAAAATCATGGCCCAAGAACCCTTTAAATCTAGTATTAAAGCATTAAAACTATTATTAAAGTTGTTTTAGAAAAATTAGGTTAAAGTTTTTGTTCAATAATGTATATTGTAGGTGAATCTGAAAATGACACAAAGGTGGATGACTCTGAGATTGGGGTACCTGTGGGCCTGCAAGGAGACCTCAGTCTCAATAGCCTCAACGTGTTAATTATCTTAGTCACTTGGTCACAGAACAGACTTTCAGAATTTTTCTGTAGGTTTTTCTCTCTCTTAGTGCTCTCTGGGTATATTACCCTACACCAGTGGTCGGCAAATTCATTAGTCAACAGAGTCAAATATCAACAGTACAACGATTGAAGTTTTGTTTGAGAGCCAAATTTTTTAAACTTAAATTTCTTCTAACGCCACTTCTTCAAAATACATTCGCCCAGGCCATGATATTTTGTGGAAGAGCCACACTCAAGGGGCCAAAGAGCCGTATGTGGCTCACGAGCCTCAGTTTGCCCACCATGGCAAAGTATAGAAATACTCATTATTATTAAACTATCATAGTTTTCTTATTTCTTTTATTGTCCATTGTGCTTTTTTTGTTTGTGTGAAAAAAATTTATAGTTTCAAATAATTGATCAAACTATTTATCTTGAAATTGCAAATGAATTTAGTCCAATAAATTCATCTATCACCTTTTTAAAATTCTAAGAAATAGTAAATGTAATTTGCCAATTCCATTGTATAAGTAAAAAAACGACACTTTGTGGACAAGTGTAGGTCGCCATCAATTAGCTTTCTTTCAAACTGTTTCTGGACTACTAAATTTGGACTTAAGAATAATTCTTTTATTATACAAGATTCTTTATTTAGCTTTTTTGGTATATGCATAAGATGTGAACTTTTTAAATGATATCTCTTTATACTAATAGAGATGTACATTTTTTTCTTATGCTGTGGCAAGGGCAAACATTAATGATTATTTACATACTTGATTTAATTTCTTAGGATATTTACAATCTTGAATATTATATTTGATTTAAAAATACTATTCTATGTATTTTAACGGATTAACAACTTACGGAAGGGTTTTCATGTGAAGTATTTGTATCATTTTAAAGTGCATATATTGAAAGGAAAACACAGATTTGATTTGTTTTCATCATATAAATCTAAGTAAGATGTACTTTTATAAAAAATACATAGTATGCTAAACGTATTTGTTACTTGGTTAGGTAACCTGAAAGTTAATGTTAGAATATCTCACAATCTTGAAATACAGTGAAATTTCAGATTTGTTAGTTTTATGAGTAATTTTATGCTACCTTTATTTTACATTTCCAGAAAGACAAATGAATCTTAGCTAAGTTGTCATCTTAATTTACAAAAAATAGATATAATTCATAACATTTTGAGCTTTAAAACTAATTATAAAATCATATTTCCCCCCTGTTTTTCTTGGGGTTGGGGAGAGGCATTTTTGTATTCCTTTTCACGTTCCAAATGCAGGTCTCATAACTATGTGTTGATGATATAAGATAATGGAGGACTTTGTAATAAAAATAAGTTGTCATCTTCAATTTGTTCAATAAATAATTTAATGTGAACTTAATGTTTATATTTAATGTAGCATTTTGGTTTCATTTGTATTTCTTGACTTTTAACTAAAGCTGTTTGCTTTTTATTTAATTAAGCAATATAAATATCTTTGGAAATTAAAACATCATAGGTTTTTTTAATGTGGCTTAATTAATTTTTAGAACTAAAAAATGTATGTTACAGAGAGAAATGGATCATAAAACCATTGTTAATAACAGACCAGCAAGTGAAATGGGCTGTACTACATAACCATGGGAAGCTTATGAATCTCTCAATACAGTATTTCTAAAGTTATAGATAGACTCTTTGGGAGAGAGACATTTATTTTATTTTATTTTATTTTTTTGACATTTGTTGATACAGATGAGCAGTGTGGAAAAAGAAACCAAACTTTCCCAACAATTCTTTGAAATGTACCTGGAAGGAAGTCCAAGACCTGTAATTTTAAAGGAAGCTAGAATTTCCCTACCTGAGACTTCTATTTCCTTATTAAATGAATCTTAAACATCAAAGTGCAAAGTCTGAAACTCAACATTGAAATCATTAATGCCTCCAGCATTACAGGTGAAATAACTTGGCACAGGCTTTTAAACAATCTATATATCTTTAGACTAGCCAAGTGTCATAAGTTTTCTATGGATACTATAAAAAATTACCATAAATTCAATGGCTTAAAACAATACAAATGTATTATCTTATGTTTCTATAGGTCAGACATTTGGCATTTGCCTCAGTGGGCTAAAATCAAAGTGTCAGCTGAATTCCTTCTGGATATTCCAAGGCAGAATCTGTTTCGGTGCTGTTTGTAGGATCTCCAGTCCTTGGCTAATGGCCCGCTTCCTCTATCTCCAAAGCCAGCAATCTCTGATCAAGTCCTTCTAATATGGTATCGCTCTGACCCTCTTTTGCCTCCCTCTTACATACTCAAGGACTTTTATAATTATATTGGTTTTACCTGGATAACCCAGGATAATCTCCCCATTTCAGAGTCCTTGATTTAATTCCACCTGCAAAACCCTTAAATGTTAGGTAACATGTTTACAGATTTTAATAATTTTTTTATCAGCTTTGTAGTCTGAGGGAATTTATTGTATCACTGAACTAGCAAGGCTTGTTCCACAATTTCAATGGTCATTTGTGCAAGATTCATCTTCAATTAAATAACTGCAAATAAAGGAAATTCCTGATGCTTTATTAAACATCTCACGTGGTTAATACAGTGCCTTGGAATCCAAAGGGTTATGTGGTATTTATTTCAGACAGGCACTCAGGGGGGAGGAGAACAGGACATCTGGAACAGATTCTTCCTAGCTGAAGTGTGTTTTCTTTGGGGACAATCACTACCATTTAATTGTTTTTGCTTCCTTTTGGGGGAACATATGCCTATTCTGTGATGTTCTAAGGATCCAAGCATCTCAATTGACTTGCTTATACACATTTGACTAAATATCTATATATGTGACCACATTGACATGGTAAAGTTTTTATATTTTTGTCTATTGAATCATTGCATCTTTTATCAGTTAAGCAGTGGAAAAATTGCTATGGAAAGCAAACATGTTTTGATCAATTTAATGTGTAAAGTAGGTGCCTATACTCTAAAATGCTAGTGATCAATAAATGAGCTAAACACTCAAGCACAACTGCTTTACTTTCCATACCAACTTTGGCTGTGGCTGAATGAACACCAGCATTGATCTTTTCGCTGCACTTGCACAAGAGGCTATTTGCAGGGAGCCAAATATAGCAACAGAGGATTTAATATCTTGCCAAAAAATACAAAATCTGTTCCCCTTTAAGCACGACACTCTATCCTTTTCTTGTGGATCTTGCTAAAAGGAAAATACAGCTTTAAACAACCCCATTCCTTCTGCTGGAAGTTTCCTAATCTTTTTCAAATGGACTATGTGTGGTTTTATGGTGTTTTACGTTTCCAAAAGAAAGTGGCTATCTGAGAAAGCTATCCAGTGTTACCTTCTTTTTTTTTTTTCTAAAAACAAAACAACAACAACAAAAACACCACACGTAAAATGTTATAAATCAAAGATGAGAGTCAATAGCAATACTTTTGTGGCTTCAGGAATAACCAAGGATCACTGCATGATTATCTATGTTTCATTTTGTATTGAACCAAAAATAACAATTTAAAGATAGACAAGATCAGGCATGTTCAGGGTGGTATGGCTGTAGACTAAAGATAGAGAGCAGGCAGACAGCTCTGAGGGATGGGGGTGGAAGTTATGGGGTGGGGGAAATGGAGGAATTGAACGAAAAAGAGAAAAAAAGTGAGAATTCATGGACATGGACAACAATGTGGTGATTACAGGGGTGGGTGGATAGAGGTGGGAGAGGTCATAGAGGGGATAAATGCTGATGGAAAACATTAAATTAAAAAAAATGAATTTTACCAACAAGGTGCCTCGTTTTCTTAGAACAAGGGTGTTTTGCTCTGAATGTTGTCTGAGTGGTAGATGGACTGGTCCCAGATTTCTCTATAATGTGGGTAATGACTGATTCTTCTTCATTTATGATGTATATACAATATTTTAAAACAGTTTTGCAAACATCACCAAGAAAAAAAGCTTTCCATAGTAACAGCTTTACCAGACATCTCTGTGTGGGATTTTAAAACAAACACAAAGCTGTTTGGAAATACTTGGTATATGTAAATATGCAAAATATGCTGAACACTGCTAACAGCTGTAGGGTGTACTCTCTCATCCTTGAGCAGAATATTTTGGTGGCAGTGTGTGCTTATTTTTTCCATCCTGGCTTGTCATTCCCTATCCCTTTTATCTCCACCCACTCCCCCATCCACAATATCCTCCAAAAGCACATACTTCCTCTCCTTCTCCTTCCCCCCTACTTCCACACTGCCTCCAAGGGAATCAGTTCAGCAGGTCCCACTGGAAAAGGTGGGTTGTGTCCTGAAGGAATGTTTGAGTTACACAATGTAGTAAAGGCTGAGCTTTGAGGAACTTGCTTGCACTTGCACTGACACCAGCCCGTACACAGCCCAGTCACTCTGCAGGCCAGATTCCATTAGGGCTTGTCATTGCAGGGGAGCAAAAGTCTAGTTGAGAGTGGCCTTCTGTCATGATGATCCCACAGATCACAGAATAATCACTTTAAGTGTGTAGTATCAGATTCTGTAACATAAAGAGGCTCATCCATTTATGAAAATAAGCATATGCCTTCCTGCCTATAGGTGAAAACAAGGGAGGACCGAAGAGAAAAATGAAAGTCTCTTCTTGCAGGACTTTGACAGGTTTGTAGAAGAAAAGGAAGCAGATGTGAAGAGAGAAACCCTGGTTCTTCACACCAGTTCCTCTGGTAATTTATTGATATTATTCAGTTCCATATCTCCTCAGTTTCCATATTTTTCAGGTAAAAAAATTAAATAAAATGATAACAGCTGTTTTGAGAAAACTAAAAGTGCTATATAGATACAAAGATAAGAGCTGACATTTATTCAAAGTCTCCTATATACCATGAACATTATATTAACTTAAAAGAATTCTTACCAATAGCAATATGTAGATAGCATTATTTGAGAGGCAGTTAGCAACATAAAAAGATTTGAGATTTAGCCGTGCTACTTGAAGCTATATATCCTTGGATGATTTCCTTAACTTCTCAAAATTGGTGTGTTCACCTGTAAAATGAAGATATTAAAAGTAACTACTTAATAGAGTTGTTATGGGGATTAAAGTATATAAATTATTTACTATTAAGTAAATACTATTTTATTAATCTTATTTTATTAGTAATTTAGAGTATTGAGTAAATCATCAAACATTTGCCTAAGGTCATTAGTCTACAAGTGACAGTCAAGATTCAAACATTTTAACAACAAAAAAATCTTAGAACATCATAATGACCCCCCCAAAAGGCCCCCCCCCCCAAAAAAAGTTGATGCTATAGTCCATCTGAAAGTATTTTCTATGAACTTATTTTAATACTCGCTTGGAACAAAAGAGATAATAGGAGGAACTGACAGTGGCCAAAAAAAGAAAGGAACGTTAGAAAAGTGAGCAAGAGTAATACAGCTGAGATGAGCCAAATAAAGCTATGACAGGTTTTGCAATTTCAGACATTCTTTATAACTTGTGGCTACAAAATCAACTAATTCAACACATTCTGGTCTGAGGTATCATGGTTATTTTCCCAGTGAACTTCAAATGTCT
This sequence comes from Antrozous pallidus, assembly GCA_027563665.1. Lineage (NCBI taxonomy): Eukaryota > Metazoa > Chordata > Mammalia > Chiroptera > Vespertilionidae > Antrozous > Antrozous pallidus. Next base: position 93,153,859 of record CM050514.1, read on the forward strand.
TTCAAACAATGAATAGTGGGTTGGAAGAATTATAACATTTTATTTTGACATCTTATTTTTTCATCTGAGAATGCGAACTATCCAATATCTTTACTGATAATATCTTGTTTTGTCTGCTTAAAAAAATTAAAATTACATTTTAATTCTTATTTATTTTTATAATAAAAGTAATTTTTGTTAAGTATCCTCATTTGGCACACCCTGAATGTTTGTTGGGGTAAGACTAAAAGTGATAAATCATTTAAAAATGTATCATTCTGGACAGCTTCCCAGTCAGAAAGCTAAGATGTTGAAAGAAGATTTGGTCTGTATGGTTGTTAGTTGAATGTCATCATGTGCACCCAAAGGAGTGGTGTGATGTTTCTCAATCACATTGATGTTTTTTTCTCTCTCCCTTCCTCTTTTTTTCTCCCTCAAATCAATAAAAAATATTTGGTTTTAGTCTTCTTTCCTCCCCACTTGTCAGTTGTTTAATGTAAATAAAATGACTCTTCTCCATTATTAAAATATATATAGTAATGCCTATATTATAGAACAGATATGTAGATTAAATAATACTATGTACAAAAGTCTGTTAAGTGCTGGACTTTGTAGGCAGCTTGAGATTTTGCATGTCACTTACTAATGGTCCCAGTTTATTGGGCATCCATGAGAAGAATCTATACAAAAGTTGCCTCATTGAAACTTCAGCACAATTTTCCAAGGAAGTTTTTCCTTTATCTAGTAACAATTTAATTTTAATTCACAGGTCATATTATATTAATCAACATTTAAAAAAACCTCACAGAAAACAGTTTGTTTTTTTTTAACTTAATCTCCTCATCTTTTTCACTAGACCCCTTTATTCCCTTCTCTTTGACAGCTGTCTCTCTGTTCACTATATCTATGAATCTGTTTCTATTTTGTTTATTCACTTATTCTGTTCATTAGATTCCACATATATGTGAAATCACATGGTGCTTATCTTTCTCTGATTGACTTATCCATATGGGCTTTCTTATTCCCACATGACAGATGAGAAAACTGAGTTGTAGAGATTTTAAATAATTTGCCCAAATCAGAATCAGGAATGAATGCTCAGTCTGTGTAACTTCAAAGCTAATGGCCTTTTCCACTGTAATAAGTTGTCTTTTAACCTACTAAACAATTAATATTGAGTACTTATAGTTTGCTCTCAATTCCATATGAAATCTCAGTGAGAGTACATAGACCCTACTCTGGGTGATTGGATACCTGGTATCTAAGCTTCTTATACCACAAATGAGCTGTGCTCCCTGAACTAAATTACACGTCAGCTAATTTCATGACTGAGATATCATGATGAGTAACTGGAAAATCTAGTTCATTTTCTGCATCAGAAATCAGGTTATCATAAATTTGTGGAACAGAAAAATCCCATTCTCTTCTTTCAAATTACATGGAAATAAAGTAGGAGAAATCTCCCAGCTCTTAGAACCCCAGGGCAGGAAACCAGTCATTACCTCACCAATAGAGATGTAAATAGAACAAATAAGAAACCTGGTCAAACCTTAATGGCTCTGTTTACTCACCTCTTAGGTGAGACATTGGTAGCTGAAGCAGATGCCACCTTTAGTTTTATGTTAAGTATGAACTATTCACATATTGTTTAGGTGACACATTGGTAGTTGAAGAAGAAAGCTTCCACACTTTTAGTCTTATGTTAATTCTTGCTGGTTGATTTCATTGTTGGAACTTCCTGACCTAAACGACTTGGATGTATCACTTAGCCCTAATAAAGGGGATAGCAAAGCCAGAGCTGGTGGTGTCCTCCCCCTAGAGGTGGACTCCTGCCTAGCCCCCAGGATCAATTTTGGGAAATTGATGCTTTTCCAGTCTCTCTTCGTTTGTGTTTGGCTTCTCCAGATCCTGAACCCTGACATGGGGACCCTGGACATGTTGGACGTGAAAAGGATTCCAATACCCCAGAACTTAAAGTATGTGTTTGTATATATTTTTTCTCCATCTAATTTTTCTACAGAGTCAGCTGTGTGTTCTTTTTTAAAAAATATATATTTTATTGATTTTTTACAGAGAGGAAGGGAGAGAGATAAGAGAGAAACACCAATCAGCAGACTTCTGCACACCCCCTACTGGGGATATGCCAGCAATCAAGGTACATGCCCCTGACTTGAATCGCACCTGGGACCTTTGAGTCCACAGACCGACACTCTATCCACTGAGCCAAACCAGTTAGGGGCTCAGCTGTGTATTCTAACAGTACTAGTATAAGTAAAATAAAGTAGAGATTTCAATCCCTATGGGCTGTGGTCCTGAAGTAATATGGATGTTAAATCCTTTCCTTTGACAATTTGACAGTGGTTATGGTGTCTATAATGACTAGTTGAAATAAGCCAAACTATTAGGCATTGGACATTCATAAAGCAAGTCTTAGAAATGTCAGATTTTTCATAGAAATATTCTTAGGTGCAAACACTGTTCCTTGCTCTCTGCTGTGTGTTTGGGCCTGTCAGGCTTCTGAAGTTGTCTTTTTTTTCCCTTTAAGCTCTCTGATGCTGATCTTTTTATTGCACTGCCCAGAAGAGGTATTTACCTATTTTGCTCATAATAGGTCTTTTCTGTCCCAGTCCTACTGAGTTCTGGCTCCAGGAATGAACCAGGATCAGGCTGTTCTAAAGCCTGGAAGGAATAACTTTGGAAAAGTTAACCACCCAGAGGATTTTGGGCCTAAAACTCATAAAATTTTTTTGGGGGGGGGATGTTTGAGAGGAAATGAATGCAGCCGTGGCTGTTTTTCTCAGTGGTTAGAGCTTTGGTTTGTTCACTGATGGGTCTTGGATGTGATTCCTGGTTAAGGAAATATACTTGGGTTGCAGGTTTGATCCCTGACTTGGTTGGAGCAGGTGCAGGAGCAACCAATCTATGTGAATGTGTCTCTCTCTCACATCCATTGATGTTTCTCTCTCCTCTCTTTCTCTCCTCTTCCCTCTGTCCCTTCCACTTCCTCTCAAAAACAAACAATAAAACACAAAGAAAAACAACCTAAAAAAAACAATCCTTAGATGAGGATTAACAAAAAATAAACAAAAGAATACTCAAATGAATCCTAAGTTATGTATAAAACTAAATTTTTATTTAAAATGAGAGATCAGCCCTAGGCAGTTTGGTTCAGTGGATAGAGTGTCAGCCTGTGGACTGAAGATTTCCATGTTTGATTCTGATCAAAGGCACATGCCTGGATTGTGACTTGATGTGCAGGAGGCAGCCAATCAATGATTCTCTCTCATCATTTCTATCCCTCTCCCTCTCCCTTCCTCTCTGAAATCAACACAAATATATTTTTTAAAAGTATAAAATAATAAGAGATCAGAACTAACAGTTTGGAAAAGTTGATGGATACTATAAACACAAAAGCCATGTGAATTTGTACTGACTATCTGCTTAAGACACATGTATAATGTAACATACTACTCTTCCAACAGCTTGCTTCTATCTTTACAGTTCAATGTGTTTCTTTTTCTCTATCCTCTTACATTTGCTGGTAGAACACTCATAGGATCAGTTCAGAGAGTAATATAAATCAGTTCAGTGAGTGATCGAAACATTACCAGATGCTAGTCATATACTAGGACGTGCTTATTTAATTATATCTGACATGTTTGAGAATGATATAAATCTAGCTTAGATGCATCTAACTCAGTTTTTCTTAGCTGAATCCACACCACTGCACAAGGGCAGGTGTGATGGAGGGAACATTTGACTGAAAGAGAGAATGTTCTTACATGATTATAGTTAAAATATGATATTTTTAAAATTGCTGAAACATATGAATATTAGGATTCATTCTAAGGCTTTGGGAAGGGTCTGTGCAATTAAGGGACCCTGAAGCTTTAGTCTCCTCAGTTCAGTGCAGATCTACCTATGCACACATGTCACTTGAATATGAGCCCACAGTAAAAAAGGAAGGCCTACCTATAAAGGCATTGATGTATGATCTTGCATTTTTAATTTTCTGGTTCCTATCTGTTTCAGTAAATTAAACTACAAATCCAAACATAATAAGAGAGTTCCATACTGAATAGCCAAGATTTTAAAAAAAAATCAGGTTGAGAGAGGACACAGAAGGGAAAGCTGAAAAAAAAGATTTGGAAGGAATTCAATAGGGACAAACAAGGAAAAAACAATTTGCAAGATGACTCTGAACTGAAAAATGTATGTGCTAATAACCTGAAGCTGGGAACAGTGAGGAATGAGTTACAAAGCTAAGAAACAAAGCAGTCTTATTCCTTTTAAGAATAAAAAAGGAGATATGATGTTTACAACTATTTATGACCACAAACCAGAACTGTATCACATGAATGAAGTCTTACTGTATAGCTACAGCATTTCTGAAATAATGCTGTCTTAGATTATCTGAAAAAAAAAAGTATTCCTGTCATAGTTCTGTCATTAAAACCTATGTGCTTCTGGAAAAAATTACTACGTTTCTTTGGTGTGTTTCCTCATCTACAAACTTGGGACAATAAAACTAGAAAACATCTAAGACTTCTAGTTCTAACTTTTCTGTGCTTATACACGTATTTTCTTTAAATATATTAATACTATAACCAATTTAGACATCAGAATTACTATTTTCCTGAAACTACAACACCTTTGAAAGGTGAAAATAATTGAAAAGATTATTTGACAACTTCAGATGTCCATGGAAGTCTGAGGTATGAAAATTCAATAATTACAATGTTGTAAATTGGAAGAAAGAAAAATAGCAAAGAATTTCTTTGCAACAAATGCCATGCCCTGTATGTAATCTGAGGGGAGGTGGGGAAAAGACACACAATTCCCTTAGGAATTTGAAACCCTGGAATTTGTATTTTTAACACAGTTTATTCCTCAAGGAGCCAATATTGAAACCTGTGTGTAATTTAGACTTTTTTTGCTCATCCCATGTGTTCCACATGCTGGTTTGAATTACTCAGTGGTGGAAAATAGAAATGTAGAATTAAAAAACACACACACAGAGCATTCCTATTTCTAATTATGTTCAATCCTGGAGACAAAGTAACAGACATGTACTATTAAAGACCTAACAGCCTTACCCCTACTCACTTTACATGGTTTTAAAAACAAAATCCTCATGATTTTGTCCTTAATTTTTACAATCCATGTTAGCTTCTATGACTTCTACTGGGGAACAAATAATTGAGTAGATTTCAATATTGGTGAACATTGGTTGGTACTTAATTTCTGAGTGTCTAAATTTCATGTAATTACTTACAGTCACGTGCACTTCCATCAGCAAGAACAATTTATCACTTGCCACCTCCGTGTGATGCCATCTCACATGTTGAATTAAACCAGTTAAAGACATGCAATCTCTGAGCTCTATAAGCATCCTCAACCTCTTTGGTCTGGCTGTGCCATGTTTTAGGATTTCTAGCATATTGTCTTTGTTAATAGTTTTGCCAAATTAATTTGATTTTCTTAATGTCTCATAAATGTCTGTTTTTCCTCAATTTCTTCCTCCTGGCAAATGTCCTAATGAATTCTTGGTCAGTTCTCACTTTCCTAATAGTTTTATTATAGGTCAACTGGCACATGAAGCCTGGTGCCCTCTCCACAGAGCAGTCTATCCCAAGGTGGAAGGAGGAATTATTTCTCATCCTGAGTAAACCTATCTTTTTTGGAAAGGGTAACCACATTTGTTTCTTTGCAACCCAAGGGACTGTTTGCTATCAGATCTCTTCCTGTAACTTCCAATGTTATACTCAGTAGCACTCGAATATTAGCTCCAGCACTGGCAGAAAATTGGCGTGTGAGGCCAGGAGGTAGGGAGAATCCAAAATGCTTCTCTTACTCTCACTTTACTTTGGATATTTCTAGTAGCTGCTATGTCTGCAGCAGTGACTGGGTTTCTCTGTGGGCGCAGCTCCTGCCATTCTCCCAGGTCCTGTCAGGCACTCTTGGCCTCTGTCTCCCTCTTGGCTCTTCATTTTTACTTGGCAGTGGCTCCCTGATGTTGCTAATCTGGTTGGCTTCACCATCTCCTTAGCTTTATCATCACTGTGTCGCCAATTTCCTGCACTGAACTTCCCATTATAGGTGGTTTCCACTCACCTGGTTGGAATGTGTCATATAATCTTTTACCTATAAGGACTTGTCCCAGGAAACAAACCCTCCAGAATGGATTGTGGCATAGTGATTCACATGTTAAAGCCTTGAAGGCAGAAAGGATAATTTTAGTAATTCATGGTATGCAATGACATCATACTCACTTGAAGTATCAGGGCTCTAACACACCAAGTAATCTGCTGAACTTGGCCACTGTGGCAGTGGCAATGGTTACAAGTATTGTGGAGGCTAGAAAGTATTTGAGACAGCACTAAATGGTTTCAAAAAGAAAAAAGAAAAAAAAAGAATCAACTCAAGATTTTGAATTGTTAGCTTAGGATATATATAGGAAAACAGAGAACTTCATGAAACCTTTAAATGAAAATCAGTAACTCATTATAGAGATAGAGGTTGAAGATCAGTGATAAAATTGTATGGTACAGTTTGGAGAATAGTGAAGCAGATTGGTCAGAAAACTTAGCCAAGTTTCTTAGTGAAGAAATGATTCCCTCATACATGGACAGAAACATAAGAATGTTCTCAGATAAGCAGGAAACCCTGGATTCACATAATTAAACAAATACCCTAATTGAATCCCAAAATTTATTTGCCAATTGAAACAGCTACCTTCCTCTTTCTGAGAAAAGTAGCCTTTTTTTTCACCATCTACCCACTTCACACCTCACTGCCTTTGACACAAAACTAGTGTCAAGATTCCACTAAGACCTAGGGGAGAATCACTAGTTATTTTGGGCAAAGATAGCCTACACATCACAGGGACTACAAGAACTTGCTCATGCTTATCATTTGGGACTTGAGAGCATGTATATGTTAGACTAAGGGGATGGGTTAGAAAGTAAGTGTGTCTGTATGTTGGATACAGGAATTAATGTACCAAGTTCATAAGCTAGAAATGGCTCTAACAGGGTACTCGCTTGACTGTCTAGAGCCTGGATTCTACAAAAGGCTATGATTAATAAGGTCAAGATGCCAGAACTTTCCTGTAATTGTTTAGAGCAAGTAATCAATAAACTTACAAATTTGGTAATGTTAGACTAATATTACCTTGTGCAACTTGCTTTCTCTTCCTAAGACAATGTTGCCTGAAAGTTACATAAAACATTCCCATTGAGAAATGCATTATGAAGGAAATATAAAAATCACTAAAAACTTGGTTTGGCTGTGATTATAAATGGGGATGATGGTGGGAGTAGCAACCCTTGACTTAGTATACATGCTTTTAATGGAAATTGTAGGGTTCCAGAAAGACAGAGGCTAGATGTCAGCACTTAAACATCAGCAATAAGAAGGTTCAATTATCATACCTGACTGTAAGGATGAACTGCCATTCGAGGTATTTTAGCCTCTATTGATCTGGGGCATGGAAAATTGTTTCAGGGTCCTATAAACAAAATAAACAATCATAAAATATTACTTTATGTTACAGGAAATAAACTTAGTCTGAGGAGCAGAAATCATACTTGAGTTATTGCCATGTATAAGAAGTATGGCCTTTCACGCAATACCTTCCCCTAAACTAGTCCATAAACCTGAACTCCTTAAATGAAGTGGAGACATGGTCACCTTGAAGAAGATCCTACAACACTATTGTGTGAACAGACTGTAAATCTTTCTCCAATCAGCCTCTGAAGGGGCATGTGGCCTCTTTTCCCATGACTCTGCACTAGAGAAAGAGAAAAGTTCAGTCACTGAGTTGACACTGATCCTTATAGATCTGAAATGTCATTATGGCTCACTACAACTTATGAAAGTTCACTGGTGAATGGAGTTTGGGCTCAAGTCTATCTCACAGTGGAGCTATAGGATCAATGGATCTATACTTTGATTATTTTCCCCAGTTACTGATTACGTAGTTGGGTTAAGAAAATGACAGATGCCTGCATTGACCACTACAAAAAGAAAGGTTCTTTGTTTTTTTTCAAATATTTTTTTGGTGTTGATAGTATTACAGGTATCTCCCATTTTAACCCCCTTCTGCCCCCTTTTCACGTCCCCTACTCATCCCCTGACCAAGGTCTTTACTAGCCTATTGCCCATGTCCATGGGATATGCATGTCTGCCTCTCTAATAAAAGAGTAATATGCAAATTAATCATCACTCTGCATCATTCACAAGCCTTACGCACCAGCCAATCATGATGGAGTATGCAAATTAACTCAACCAAGATGGCTACAGCCACGGAGCGAGCAGGAGGCATGGGTTTCATCAGCAATAGAGGAAGCCAAGCTTTCCGCACACCCTGGCAGGCCCAGGCCTCCACTCAAGGCTACAAAATTTCAATTATAGAAAATAAAAAAATCCCAACAAAAATGGCTGTGGCCACAGAGCAAACAGGAGGCTTGGCTTCACTCAAGGCTATAAATTTTCAATTATAGAGGAGAACTAAATCCCATATACCCCCCATGGGTCGCTGGGGTGTGTGGCCAGCCTGAAAATCACCACAGGCCCCTCACCCAGGCTGCTCCATGCCCCAAGGGAACTCCCACCCTGATCCAGTACACCCTTCAGAGCAAACAAGCTGACCCCAACCCATGCACCAGGCTTCTATCCTATCTAATAAAAAGGTAATATGCAAATTGACCATCACTTTAGCACACAAGATGGCTGCCCCCATGTGGTCAAAGATGGCTGCCCCAGTATGGACCCAAGATGGCCACCACAAGATGACCAGCAGGGGAAGGCAGTTGGGAAGGACCAGACTGGCAAGGGAGGGCAGTTGTGGGAAAACAGGTCTGCAGTTGGGGGGCGACCAGGCCTGCAGGGGAAGACAGTTGGGGGACACCAGACCTGCAGGGGAGGGCAGTTGGGGGCAACCAGGTCAGCAGAGGGGCAGTGAGCGGCAAACAGGCTGGCAGAGGAGCAGTTAGCATCAATCAGGGTGGCAGGGAGGTGGTTAGGGGTAATCATGCTGGCAGGCAGAAGTGGTTAGGGGCAATCAGGAAGACTGGCAGGAGAGCAATTGGGAGCCAGTAGTCCTAGATTGTGAGAGGAATATCAGACTGCCCATTTAGGCCCGATGCCCAGTAGGATTGGGCCTAAACAGGCATTTGGACATCCCTTGAGGGGTCCCAGTTTGGACATGGTGCAGGCTGGGCTGAGGGACACACACCCCATGCATGAATTTCATGCACTGGGCCTCTAGTAAAAAATAAAAGTCTAATATGCAAATTGACCGACTTGCAGAATGATTGGCAGAACAACAGGTCACTATGATGCTCTATGACCACCAGGGGGCAGATGCTCAATGCAGGAGATGCCCCAAGTCAGCCAAGGTGGGTTCCAGGGCCCCTTCCCCCCGTCCCGATCACTCTGCCAGTCACCCCACATCACCAGCTAGGAGAATTCCATGCATCTGATCCCTGGTAAGTATATAACTCCCATGGTTTATCTATTCTTGTCCAGCCTATCCCACATTGGGGTATGTCAATCTGTTCCATGCCTCCCTGCTTCAGTCTTATTTTGTTGGTCAATTTCTTTTGTTCATTAGATTCCACAAATAAATGAGATCAGGTGATATTTGTCTTTCTCAGTTTAACTTATTCCAATTAGCATAATATTTTCCAGGTTCATTCATGTTACCCCAAGGGTATGAGATCCCTCATTTTTACAGCTGCATAGTACTCCATAGTGTAAATGTTCCACAGCTTTTTTATCCATTCACTTACTGGTTGGCACTTAAGTTGTTTCCAAGTCTTAGCTATTGCAAATAATGCTGTCATGAATATAGGAGTGCATATATTCTTTCTGATAGGTGTTCTGGGGTTTTTAGGATATAGTCCCAGTACCGGGATTGCTGGATTAATCGGATTTTGTATTTTATTTTTTTTTAGGAAACTCTATACTGTCTTCCATAGTGTCTGCACCAATCTGCATTGCCACCGACAGTGAACCAGTGTTCCCTTTTCTCCACCAAAACTTGTTTATGGATTTTTTTATGACAGCCATTCAGACAGGTGTGAGGTGATATCTCATTGTGGTCTTAATTTGCATTTCAGTAGTGATTAATGATGTTGTGCATTTTTTTTATGTGTCTCTTAGCCATTTGTATGTCCTCTTTGGAGAAATGTCTATTCAGGTCTTCTGCCCATTTTTAATTGGATTGTCTTCCTTTTTGGGGGGTGCATAAGTACTTTATATATTTTGTATATTAACTACTTATCCGATGTATCATTGGCAAATATGTGCTCTCATTCAGTGGATTCCCTTTTCAATTTGATAGTGTGTGTTTTTTTGTTTGTTTGTTTTGTTTTGTTTTGCTGTGAAGAAGCTTTATTTTGATGTAGTCCCATTTGTTTATTTTCTCCTTAGTTTCATTTGCCTTAGGAGATCTATTTGTAAATATATTGCTACATGAGATGTCTAAGATTTTTCTGACTATGTTCTCTTCTAATATTTTTATGGTTTCATACCTTACATTTAAGTCTTTTTTTCACCTTGAGTTTATTCTTATATTTGGTGTAAGTTGGTAGTCTAGTTTCATCCAGTTTTCCCAGCACAATTTGTTGAAGACTCTTTACTCCATTGTTTGCTCTTGCCTCCTTTGTCAAATATTATTGTGCATAAAGGTTTGGGTTCATTTTTGGGAACTCTGTTCTGATCCATTGGTCTATATGCCTATCTATTCTTGTGCCAGTACCAGAATGTTTTGCTTATAATAGCTTTGTGGTATATCTTGATATCCAGTATTGTGATCCCTCCAACTTTGTTCTTCTTTTTCGAGATTGCTGCAGCTATTTGGGGTCATTTATGGTTCCATATAAATTTTTGGAGTACTTGTTCTAGCTCTGTAAAATATGTCATTGGTATTTTAACAGGGATTGTGTTGATTCTGTAGACTGCTTTGGATAATATAGACATTTTAATAATGTTAATTATTCCAATCCCTGAACATGGTGTATACTTCCAGTTGTTTATATTTTCTCTATTTCTTTTTTAATATTCTTTAGTTTTCCACGTATAGATCTTTTACCTCCTTGGTTAGTTTACTCCTAGGTATCTTTTTTTTTCCAATGGTAAATGGGATTGTTTTTTCAGTTTCTCTTTTTGAAAGTTCATTATTGGTGTATAAAAATGCCATTGATTTTTGGATGTTGACTTTATATCCTGCTACCTTGCCAAATTTACTTATTAAGACTAGTGGTTTCCTGGTGGAGTCTTTAGGGTTTGCTATGTACAATATTATGTCATCTCCAAATAATGGCAGTTTTGCTTCCTCCTTTCCAATTTGTATGTCTTTTATCTCTTCTTGTCTTATTGATGTTGCTGGGACTTCCAGAAAGGCCAATTACTTGTGGTGAAAGCAGATATCCTTGTCTTATTCCTGATCTTAAAGGAAGTGCTTTAGTTTTTGCCCACTGAGTATTATGTTGACTGTAGGTTTGTAGTATATGGCCTTTATTATGCTCAGGTATGATGTCTCTATTCCTACTTGAGTGTTTTTATCAAAAAAAGGGGGGGGGGGTGCTGGATTTTTTTAATGCTTTTTCTGCATCTATTGATATAATCATGTGGTTTTTATTTTTCAATTTGTTTATGTGATGTATCACATTTACTGACTTGTAAATATTGCAACTGCCTTGCATCCTTGGAATAAATCCCACCTCACCATGGCATATGATCTTATTAATACATTGCAAGATCTGATTTTAGCATCTGTGTTCAACAGAAATATTGGCCTATAATTTTCTTTCTTTATAGTGTTTTATCTGGTTTTGGAATTAGGATCATGTTGGCTTTGCAAAAAAAAAAGAGCTTGGAAGTGTTCCTTTCTGTTGAATATTTTGGAATAGTTTGAGAAGGATGGGCTTTAGTTCTTCTTTGAATGTTTGGTAAAATTCACCCGTAAATCCATCCAGTCCAGGATTTTTGTTTGCTGGAAGTTTTTTAATTACTGCTTCAATTTCATAGCCAACCCCTTATAGCCAACCCCAACCCCTGTCCCAGGTACTATTTCTCTATTATGAGTTATTCCATAATAAATGCAACATATGTATGTTTCTTTAATCAACCTTCTATATCCTATATAATAAAAGGCTAATATGCAAATAGACTGAATGGCAGAACAACTGAACAACCAAACAACTGGTCACTATGACATGTGCTGACCTCCAGGGTGTGTGTGCTGAACATGGTCAGCGTCGGCTGTGGCGGGACGATGGGGCAGGTGAACAGGAGTGCCAGACCAAGACAGAATGCAGGTTGCTGTCATAGGGGTGAGCCTCTGGTGGTTACTGAAAATTCTTTGCTCCTATGTGCCACAGTCCCTACTGGTAATCACACCTGCTGTGGATGCTGGCCCCACTTGCATCTGCTGCCAAAATCAGAGCTACCTTTCACACTTGCTGCTGGTGCCCAGCACTGGCCTCGATCACTTGGCATCATCAGTGGGTGCGAATGACAGCTGCCAGCCCCAATTGCACCTCAGGGCTTCTCCACCTTCACCTGCTCCTGAGGGGCAATTGGGGCAGTAGCCGCTGCTCATACCCACTGATAGTTCTGCCCTGCTCACACCTACTACTGGCACTGGCCCCAATCACTATGCCATCAGTGCATAGGAGCAGTGGTGGCGGGAGTGGGGCTGTCAGCAGACAGGGACTGAGGGCAGCATCAGGAGGGGCTGGGCAGGGGAACAGAGGATGGGCTGAGACCCGCCCCTGTGCCCACCACAGCCTTGCAGCACACAGTTCCTTTTGAGGTGCAGGAATTCATGCCTTGGGACCCTAGTCTATTATAAATATGTGTTGCTCATGGTATGTGTATGGGACTTCTTGGAACAAAGAACACACTTTGCAAGTTTTTGCATTACCTTCCTGCAAATTTATCATGATTTTTTTTCAGACTATCTTAGTTACTAATGGAGGAATAGTTTATTAGTAACCTGGGAATACAATTGTTTTATTAAATAGAGAGTAAGGACTAATAACTGGCTAATTTGAGTTAGGGATACAGGAAGGTTACAAAATCAAGGGGGCAATAGATAGCTAATAATTTGTAGCAAAAATGAAATATGTATGGAATTTAAAGGACTCTTAGTGGACATCTTATTACTTTCATATTTCGTAGTAAAGATCAATGGAAAATAATAAACCTATAAAGTCAGGACCTTGCAAGTTACATTCCTCAGAAATATAGGTTTGAAACCAACCATCTGGGCTGTAGGCTCAGGGCAAGAGTAACAGTTTATAAAGGATAATTAGCATAGCTCTTGAGTGCCTAAAACACGGTACCATTAATGCACATTATATTTTAGGTGTTCTGGAGTTACAGCTATTCCTGCTCTTTGTTGGATCTTGGGGTTAGTTCTCAGAAGAGGGATGATTCAGATATGGGTTTATCTCACAGAGGCTCCATAAAACAGGAAAGTAAATGCAATCTTCTCTTGTAAGGGTCAAAGTGGTCATATTAGTATGGTCCCTAAAGAGGTTATTTTTATTCTATATTATGTAAGAGGTCTCACTACTTAAGTACTTTTATTAATATCATCCTAAAGGAACTGACCCCTCATTGAAAACAGATTTCTGCTTCTAATTTCCTAGATACCAAATTGTTACATAGATTTTTATTCTGGCTCCATGTCATGATTTTGATTTAATACATATAATTTTCCTCTAATAAGAACTTGATTTTTTTAAATTTTTAATCTTTATTGTTCAGTTTATTAATTACATTGTTTCCCCTTTTTATCCCCCTATAGCTCCCCTCTACCCTGTACCTATCCCACCCTCTACCCTCCTCTCCCCCTCCCCACTGTCCTCTCCCATTGTTGCAAGATTTTTGTCCAATCTCTTGCTGTACTTCCCACAACCCTTTTCTCCCCAAGAATTGTCAGTCCATTCCCTCTCTATGTCCATGTCTCTGTTATATTCACCAGTCTATCCTGTTCAACAGCCTATCAATTCACTTGATTTTTATGTTCATTTGTTGATGTGTATTTGTTGTTCATAATTTTCATCTTTACCTTTTTCTTCCTCCTCTTCTTAAAGAATATCTTTCAGCATTTCATATAATGTTGGTTTGGTGGTGATGAACTCCTTTAGCTTTTTCTTATCTGAGAAGCACTTCATCTGACCTTCAATTCTGCATGATAGCTTTGCCGGATAGAGTAATCTTGGTTGTAGATTCTTGCTGTTCATCACTTTGAATATTTCTTGCCACTCCCATCTGGCCTGCATCGTTTCTGTTGAGAAATCCGCTGACAATCGTATGGGTGCTCCCTTATAGGTAACCAGCTGTTTCTCTCTTGCTGCTTCTATTATTCTCTCTTTGTCTTTTGCTCTTGGCATTTTAATTATGATGTGCCTTGGTGTGGTCCTCTTAGGGTTCCTATATATTGGGGTTCAGTCCAATTCTTGGACTCCTAAGTCAATTTCTTTCACCAGGTGTGGGAAGTTTTCAGTCACTATTTCTTCAAATAGGTTTTCATTGTCTTGGCCTCTCTCTTTTTCTGGCACCCCTATAATTCGGATGTTGGTATGCTTGAGGTTGTTCCAGAGGCCCCTTACACTATCTTCAATTTTTTGGATTCTTTTGGTTTCTTGCTTTTTCAGCTGAGTGGATTTTACCTCTTTGTATTTCAAATCTTTAACTTGTTTCTTGGGGTGCTCCAGGGCACTTTTAGGTCTTTGTATAATATGTTTTGTTTCAGTCAGTGTATGCTTAATTTCTGGTTGGTCCTTTTTCATATCCTTGAGAGTCTCCTTTATATCCTTGTAGGACTCATTCATTTCCACGTTGGTCTTGATCATTTCCTTGCAGGTCTCATTTATATCCTTGAGGGTGTTGTTCCTTTTCTTGTAGGACTCATTCATTTCCTTTGTGGTCTTGCTTATTTCCTCATAGGCCTCGACCTTTCGTTGGAGCCTCTTGAAAAAACCCTATAACTGTGGTTTTGAATTCCATGTCCAGTCGTTTTTTTTCCTCCATTTCTTTCACATCTGATTTCTTTCCGTGTTGCTGCAAGGTGGCTGCTTCCCTGAGTTGGTCAATTAGCTTTGTGTGGTAGACTTTCTACTAGGGACAGTGGCTCAGCCTCCCTTGTTACTTGAGGTGGATATGGGCTGCACAGTCTTGCTGAAGTTAAGCTCAGTTAATCGTTGTTAGCACTTGGAGGGTTGACCTCCAGGCCAATTGTCTGTGAAGCTCAGCTGTGCTCAGGTTGGGTGGGCGGAGTCTCTGGGCCAAGCAGACAGTGTTAGCTCCACCCTATGTGGCCCTGGGGACTCTGTGCTGGGGGCAATGGCTTCCAGCACCTCTGAGAGAGAGCCGCTGTCGAGCTCCACCCGCTGCTGGGGAATTCAGACTCTCCCCAAATGACTTTGCATGCACAATGTCTCACCCAGGGTCGTATAACAAAGCAGTCTGACAGTTTTCCGAATGAGAGACAAGTCACAGAGCGCTCTCTGCGCCGTTACGCAGCTGAGCTGTTCACGCGCAAGCTGCCTTCTCCACAAGCCAGCAGACCCGGCAGCACCCGAGCTTCGGCGTGCCCTCCCACTGTCCAGTTTTCACCTCGTATGATAGTGGGTTCTCTGGACTTCACCCAGAGCTGGAGAATCAGTCCAGTGGGATGTCTTTGTCTCCCCGTTCGAGAAAACTGGCCGGTTTTCAACCGCCCGCCCTCTCCGCGGCGCGCACTCCAAACCTCTCTCTGTGCGAATCTTTCAACGCTGTTCGCCGCTGCTCCTCCCAGTCACAGTGTCTTATCTTCACTTTTATTTGTGGAATTTTCACTCGGCCAGCTTTCTGGTGATTCTGGAAGGTATTTGTTCATTCGTTAAGTTGTAGTATTAAAATTGCTGATTATGACGGCAAGATAGGTGTTTTACCTTTGCCGCCATCATAGTTCTCCCAGAGCTTGATTTTTTTTTACACTAGAATTTGTCCTCCTCCTTTGGGCAAAACATTCTTTTCTCTCTGGATCAGATTTCTCTATTAACGCTTGTCTCCAGGGAAAGCATTGAACATAAATGAAATTCTTATTTTATTCTCTCAAATTTTATTCCCTTACTTTTATTTTAATGCAGCATTCATTTTAAATGAAGGTTATGATATTATAGCTCTTTAGTATATAAGCACACGATTTAAAGTACACATTCTTATTTTTATATTAATATTTTATTAGCTTTTTAAAATAAAGGTATTTCCATTTTATTTTTTAATGTATTTTATTGATTTTTTACAGAGAGGAAGGAGAGGGATAGAGAGTTAAAAACAGCAATGAGAGAAACATCGATCAGCTGCCTCCTGCACACCCCCCACTGGGGATATGCCCGCAACCAAGGTACATGCCCTTGACCAGAATCGAACCCGGGACCCTTCAGTCCACAGGCCAATGCTCTGTCCACTGAGCTAAATTGGTTGGCATATTTTATTAGCTTTTTAAAGAGAGCATCCTATTTACTTAATTTTTAAAAATTTTTATGCATTGAACATTATGCCTTCATGACTTACTGGTTGTGTATGCTTAATATATTTCTCCCAGTTAATAAGTAGTTCATGTCCTACATTTTTTGAGATTCTAAAATGCTATGCACATGCAATCTCTTCTCACTTCTTCAGGTGAAATCTTCAAATTATCACCTAATTTATGAGTGCAACTTACCTAGAAATAACCACATACATTGCCTACAGAAATCATCTTGCCTGCCAATTTAAGTTCTTGAAATTTGACTTTTTTATAGTTCTTTCCTAACTCAGTGGGCCGAACTATAGTCATAGACATTTTATTCATAAAATATTTTTACAAGTATTATTTGAAAATAATTTTAACATTGCTTGTCTCGAAGGATATTTTTTCATATTCATCTTTGTTATTCAGCTTTGTTACTTTTGTGGAGAGAGATTATATTTGTATGAAACCTTTTATGAAAGGAACATTTAACCATTTAATTCAACATTTCTTGATTATAAGTGATGTTTTAGGTCCTCAGTCCCAGTGTTATTATTAATACAGGTAGTTTTTGTTGAAAACAACTATCTGTGACTAGTTAGATTATTATAAACCAGTTAATATATTACTTTATTTTCTTATATTTTACTTATATCTACAATGACTATGTTTAGGAATATATTTCAGCATTATAATTTCTAGAGATCTAATATAGTATAGTCCCTTTTAAACTTTAAAAATTCACTCTTTGTCAAATAGTTCTTCATGTGTACATGTCAGCAATGGTATCCAGATGGTGGACACATCGTGGCAATGCAAGATCCATCCTCTCTGGTATGTTCCTGGGCCGCCTGCAGCCACACACAGCTGCCTACTGCTAGCATGGCAAGGTGACATTGAAACTGGGACTCAGAACAGTTGGACATTGAAACTGACACTCAAACTTTTTTTTGCTCTTATACATTTGTTTTCAGTATGGAGAGGCAAGATATTTTTGAAGAAAAGAAACAGGGGAGAGTGATTGATATAGAGGCAGGGTGGCCTCGAACAGGCTGTCAAGCTACAGGGGGAAGGCTGGAGTGGAGGGGAGGCAGATGCTGGGGGAGATCAACCGAAGGACTTGTATGCATACATATGAGCATAACCAATGAATGAAAGACTCTGGGGTGGGGAGGGAGGCAGGTGGGGACATGTGCTGGGGGGTAGGGGAGGTGGGGGGAGGATATTGGAGGGGGAGGAAAACATATGTACTACTATTAAATATAAGTTATATTGTAAATAAAAATTTTTAAAAAATAAATAAAGCCTTTGGGAAACATTAAAAAAAATAAAAAAAAATAAAAAAATAAAAATTCACTCTTTGGAGTTTAGAAACAGTTTATACTTTTGGTGAGAAAATATGTGATTTAAATCATTCAAAATAAATTAAACATTATAAAGCTTAATAACAATGATCTAAAATTATATTATGTCCCAGTCATCGTTTTATATATCACTAGTGTTAGAGTTATGTAAATTATTTTACTGGTACTCAAAAACTCTTCTAAGTATCATCAGCAATAATTGAAACTATTTTTATTCAAACTCAATTCTGGAGTAATTTTAATATATAAACATTCTGAACATTAAAAGATACTGGTTTTTAGATTCTGACAGAATCCCAACTCTGCAATGATGTTGAGTGACAATACAAATGGTATTTTCTAGAACCTAAATTTATGATTTCTTAATAGAAAAGGGTTTTTATTATATCTGAAAATACCAAGTCCATTTAATACATAGTAGTCTCCTTAAAATTAATACACTGTAAGGAGTTTCAGAATATATTTTATCTGAAGTAAAATGTATATAAATTTTCTGAATGTCAAATTTAAAAGAAAAACCTATAAACAAACAAAATGTTAAAAGAAAAAAACATTATTTTTGGTTTGAAATGCTTTATAATTTCTTCTCCTGATCACAGATTATGTAGGTAATTCAATATATTTTACTTAATTTAATGGTTATTTGATAGCTATAATTATTTGGGATGTCACTAATTATTGTTATTAAATATAAGTGTGCTATATTACTGTCTTAGATAAGATGGGAAAAGTTAGGCTGAGATTACAATCATTGAACATCAGAGGCTTAAAACAAGAAACATTTGTTTCACACTCATAATACAGAGGTTGACAGGGGCCTCTACTTCACATAGCCACTCTACAGCCAAGGATAAGGAAGGTTTTTGTGTCTTAAAGTTGCAAGATCTAGAACAATTAGTCTTTTTACTCTCTACTTTTTCTTACACATTCAATTTGGCAGTCAAATGTGTTTTATTTGCTCAAATTTAATTGGCTCACACTATTCACATGGTTCTACCCAGCTACAAGAATATAAAGTGGGCAAAAAATATTTGGTGAATGTTTTCTCTGCCTCAGCAACCAACAGTAACAAATATTTATCAGTTACCTTTACATATGTAAGTCACTGAGCAAAATCTAAACAAATAATAAGATATTAATTCTTTTTTTGTTTCTGGAAGCCTATAAGCTAACCACAAAAGTATTACTTCAATAATCAAATCATCCAATTCAAATGACACAATGACTTCAAAGGATTCCAAAAAACAAATATTTATTCACATTTGAAAAAGAAAATATCTAGGAAAATAATTAAATTACTTTTCTTATGGGTAGAAACATACATATTATTTTCATAATACACATACATATGTATAATTTTAAAATGATGACCCTGTGATTCAGGGAGCTTAGGTGACTTACTCTAAATATTTATCCTAATAAAAGCATAATATGCTAATTAGACCCAATCAACCAAATGTCTTCCAGGTGTCCAATGTCCTTCCAGACAAAGCCACAGTGGAGGGGGCTGAAGCAAAAGTGGTTAGGGGTGATCAGGCAAGCAGGGGAGAGGAGTTAGGAGCGAGATCAGGCCGTGGGGGAGCAAACAGTTAGGAGTGAGATCAGGCTGGCAAGGGAGTAAGTAGTTAGGGCCAAGATCAGACAGACAGAGGCAGTTAGGGGCAGTCAGGCTGGCAGGGGAGCATTTATGAGCATCAGGCCAGCAAGCTGAGGCTGTTAGGGGTGATCAGGCAGACAAGCAGGCAGACAAGCAATTAGGAGCCAGAAGTCCTGGATTTTGAGAGGGATATCCAACTGCTGTTTTAGGCCCCATCAATGCAGGATCAGCCCTAAAGCAGCAGTCAGACATCTCCCGAAGGGTCCTAGATTGAAGAGGGTGCAGGCTGGCCTGAGAGACTCCCCTCCCCATGCATGAATTTGGTGCACTGGGCCTCTAGTATAGTCAATAAAAGTAAAGAAAATGTACAATTTACCTCTGAATCTACAGCACAGACTACCCTGCCTCCCATGGTAGTATTTAGCATTTCGTTACCTGCAAGAGACTATTCCAACCACCACAGTCTCAGGCAGTAGTCAAATATTCAAGGTGATAATTCTCTATTGATCTTTATAGAGGTTACTCTAATGCTTTCTGTCAAAGCACTGAAATGGGCCTCTTTTTGAGTAGCCATATTTATGGTACTTTATTAGATTTATAGGTTTATGTTGTATTAATCAGTGTTCACCAGGGAAACTGAGACAATAGGAAATGTGTGCATATGTGTTTCACGTTTGTGGGCACATATGTATGTATGTATGCAGTTATTCATTCATTGGGAAAGTTCCAAAATGATAGAGTAAGCTGGCAGGAAGGAGCTCCAGGGAAGAGCTGATGTTGCAGCTCAAGTTCGAAGGCAGACTGCAGGCAGAATTTCTTCTTTAAGGAATGTCAACCTTCTTACTCTTAAGACCTGTTTAAGATGGGAAAGAAGTGTTAGGCTGCAATCACAATCAGCAAACCTCAGATACTTAATGCAAGAAACATTTATTCCAACCAATTGCATGAGGCCCACCCACATGTAAATAAGTGTTTGGCCAAATTCTGGGTACTATACCTAACTAAGTGGACATGTAAAATTCACCATCATGGATAAAAAAGTTCTGGTAAAAATACTTAGAAAATTATCTAAAGAAGGTACTCCCCCCTCACATATTAATATAACCTGCACTTCTAATGTAAAGTTTATTAGAATAAATGCATTAATACCAAATGATTTTCTAGGGTTATTTTATATTTAAATATATTTTTTATACACAATTAATTCCAAGTTAACAGAAATCTTACTGAAAATGAGTAGGTGACATTGTTAATCAATGTCCTTCTCTTCCTAGGGAATAG
The DNA here is from genome assembly GCA_027563665.1 of Antrozous pallidus. NCBI lineage: Eukaryota > Metazoa > Chordata > Mammalia > Chiroptera > Vespertilionidae > Antrozous > Antrozous pallidus. The sequence continues at coordinate 93,174,596 of CM050514.1, forward strand.
CTGCTCTAGTGAACACAGATGAAGGGAACTCAACAAGTATCCTCAGAGACCGACAGAAAGACAACAAAAAGTTCTGTATTTTCCTATCGCTACAGTGTCATTCAGTTCCCATTATATATACTGCCTTTTGTCTTAGTTATATTTTCATGTGCAAAGGCCTCCATTCCCCAAATAATTTTCATACAGAATGTTAGGCTTCTTTACATAAGGAACTGTGTCTTCTACAGAAAGTCTCTACAGCCCCATGCACAAAGCAAGCTCTCTACTATTGCTTTAATATGTTAAAGATAAAATTCCTTCTATTTCAGAGATTTTTAGTTAGAGAGGAATGAAATCACTACAAAAAACTGACTTAAGAAGAATGACTTATGTGCAATGTAGGTGTGGAAAATATATCTTAGGAACAGTCTGGTGGAAGGAGCACTGAATTCAGCATCGGGAGAACTGGCATCTTCTTCTGACTCAGAGGCAAAGGAATGGAATGACTTAGGACATGTCAACTCTCCTGGCACCTGAGCTCACCACCTAACAAGGGAGAGGCTTTAAGGCAGTAAAGATTCTAAGATTCTGTAATTTTTGAAATATTCAAAGACTCTAGTAACATTTTTATCTCTCTTAAATTATCCTGGTCATGTTCTTCATTCTGAGATAATCTTAAAGTATAATGAATATTGAATTCCATTTAATGTTCAATCAGTTAAGCTGCACCAAGATTTCTGATGTTCAGAAACTGTGAAATGGTGCAGTTTTAAAACACTAAAAATAGTATAATGAATATTGAAATTATACCTTTATACTGTTTTTGCAATTCTCAGAAGAAAATCTTGTAAAAAGGAGGATTACATAATTAATAAAGGAAATCCAGATGGCACATATAAACAGAAACATTTTGTTGTATTATCCTGTTTTAATTGAAAGATATTTTTAAAAATAAAAATAAATGTTTGAAATAACTAACTTCCTTCAGCATTATAGCTGAGATTTTTATTTTCTATGTCACTATAATTGACAGTTTCAATAAACCTAAATAAAATATTAGCAATCCAGCCCAAACTAATGTCAATATCTCCATGTCCAGAATGAGTGTCAAACTCCCAACATAATCCACAATTACAAGACTCTTGAAAATCACAATTCTGTCATAATTTTATGGGAAATCTACAAGCATAGTAATTGCTTCTTGGGAGGATACTTTTGTTGTTTTTGAGGAGTCAAATTTAAACCATCTGCAGACAGATGGGAGAGAAAGTGGAATTAAGGCTGTTACCAAAATCTTCTGCAGCTGTCAGGATGTTTGAGGAGGTCCTGACGGTTCATTAGCTTTAGCCATAGGCAATGCTACATCCTGGGACAAAGAAGCAGGACCTGGGGAAAGAGGAGTGTCCTTTTCATGGATGGCTGTTTTGAAACCTAAGTAAGTGGTGATTGGTGCTGCAGAAGGCTGCTCCCATAGGCCTGGACTGAAAATTCTGTCCGAAGTCTCTGGTGTTCCTTCAAGCCACATGACGACTTCCAGTCTTTCAAAGGAGAACCAAGTAGGGCCACAGGCACCCACACTGCCTGCATTTTTCTTTCTCTGATCATCACTGAATTGTTCCTGCTTGTTTCAAGTACTGAAGAAAAAGAGAAAATGAACAGAGCCCAGTATACCACAGGGCATATCCATTACATTATATACAACAAAACTAGTTGCGCAGTAGAAGCATGAGCCTTCTGGAGATACTGGCACCCATTTCCTACTGGCTCTTTTAAGTTTTTGGTTATCAGGTGATAATCTTTCTAGATTTTTGTTTGCTGTTATTTCCCATGTCTTTGTTTCATCTAAGGTAATTAAAGACATTCTTGATTGGTGTCTCATATAGTTTTCCAAACTCAAAAGGTAAGACAACAAAAATGTGTTTACAGCAAGACGACTACTTGTCTAATAGCCATCATGCATATTGTGTCTCGTTGATGCTCGGTTTTGTTTTGTTTTACTGTTGTGAACTTTTTAAGCTTTTATTATATAGAAAAAATATTTCCATATTAAAATTGCTCATAATGGCCATTCAGTCCTATTATTTCTAAGACATGTCACATAACTTTCAGGCTCCACAAGGTTAGCTCACTACAAATCCGTTGAGAATGCTCTGTTATACTCATTTCTCTTGTATCAATCTTACTTATCTTTTTAGACCATTTAAAGCCATTTTCTACCCTGTATGTAGCATTATTACTTGCTGCAATTATAAGACACATGGTTAATCTTGCTTGGGAACATAATCTTTCTGCACTAGTACAATTTCCCCAAGTAGACTCTTAACCTTTGTGGACAAGATCCCGTAATACACTTCTCGGTACTTATAATAGCTTTGAAGCACTTTACACAGAGGAAGAGTTTCTAGGATGATGATGATGGTAATAACTTGAGGTCCCATTTGGAATGGTACATTTGGAATGGAAAAATAGTTTTTAAAAATACTTGTGGATATAATTGCATCATATAATATTTTCAAGATGTTATGTTCAAAGATAAAATCCTGTGGGCTTAAGTTTCAACATTTATCATGACTCAGTAGTATTCAAGTTCACCTCTTATTTAAGGGCAGAGCCTCTTTCCTGCAAGAGAATGGAAGGCAGTGCAGTACAAAGAGCAGGAGGGAGAAAGTAGATTAAACCTTACAACTTTAATTTTTTTTAAAAAAGTTCATTACTGGAAATGTAACAGAAAGAATATGGGAAGCCAAACAAAAGAGAAAGACCTGTGAGTAGCAAACATGTGGTTGACTTCATATATGCTTTCAGGACATAGGATCCAGATTTATTTCTATATTCAAGAAGCTATAACAGAAGGGGCTAGTGAGGGTCTGCCTTTCTTCATTGGGTCATCTGAGCTGGGAATGAGTTGGCAATGTTGCTGGCTGTCCAAGAACATCACAGTACTTAAGGTATCAATCATCTTCACGATTATCAAAACAAAAAGCAGAGCAATTATTAATGTGATAGCTATTTATATCAATAAGTTGATACACTGTCTACTCTTCATTTTTTTCCTGGAAATAAGGAAGACAAGAACTTGCAGGTAACAATGTTTACATTCTTTTAGTGCTGGCTTGTCTTCTGAGGTTTTAGCATATATTGAACCTCTCAATTCTCATAACCTTAAGAGGTATGTGCCATTATTATCCTGGTTGTTCAGAAAAAAAAAAACACGGAGTCATGGAGAAGTTTAGTGACATTTTCAAGCTCCATAAGACTAGTAAATGGAGGAAATAGAATTCAAGTATCCTAAGTTATGGGATATTCTAGATAGATGTGCGGCAAGAACTGGGTAAGGATGAGATAGATTCTAAGTTTATAGTTAGTAACCTAAATAGAAGGCCTGGGCTTTGAGAGCAGCAGTCTAAAAAGACAGGCAATCAGTACATTAGTTACCCAATGGTTACTCTGTGGTCCTTGCTTGATTATATATTATGTCCTTGGCCATCAGTGTGCTGGATGTCTGCAGTAATACTTGCCTAAAAGCAATCTAGGAAGTTGTAGTTTCCTTTTCATTGCTGGTTTTTAGCATGGTTGTGATTCTGATGCTGACATGAGATCCTATTGTGTGATGATTCCCTCTTCAAACTGGAGTTGCTATGATTTACCAATAAAGACACCCTGGAGTTTATCTGCAGTGATTGCTTCTTACAGAGTGGAATAGAGCACTCACTGCATGAAGGTTAAGTCATATTCCAGTCTAACAAATTCCATACAGACAATGTAGAAACACCACACTACTTATACTTATTAGGTGACAAAATTACCCTTTTATTTTCATGCATCACATCTTGGTAATTGTTGAATGCCTAACACAGAACATGGCCATTACATAACTCAAACCAATTTAATTGTTTTAGAATGTATATCTTTAAGTATGTTTCAGCATTTCAAAATATTAAAAGCTAAAATATTGATCATCACAGTTTCCATATATGTTCATGCTCTAAATCTGTTTTTTGACTTGGCAGGTAGTTTAAGAGGGTCTCTATTCCTTAAACTGCCTTGGATTTAGTTTTCTTTTTGCCATCTTTGTATAAAGAGGTCAGTTTGACTTTCATCTAAAGTGTAATATTTCTTTTCAAACATTCTATATTTCTGTCCACTCTCATTTAGAATGACTGTTTTAAAAATATTTTTGTTGTCTGTTACTGCTACTTATCTGCCTTTCTGATTGCCCCTATTTCTCTTCCTAGAGATGCTTTCCTTTAAGTTTCCTTATAATTTCCTACATCTATCACAGAAAATCTTTTATTATTTGTACAGTTCAAATTATAACATAGAGCACATCTATTTATTTCACTTCTTTCCTGAAAAATCAGTGAAATGTCAATGCAAAAGTACAAATGACAATGTGCTGAATGAAGTGAGGCTACCAATAGGACAAATATTTAATTACCAAGTAATAAAAATCAGGTGAAATTATTTTAAAGATAAATAATATGAATGACACCAAATAGTAGAGCCAATATAAAATAAAACTTCAGCCAAGACCGGTTTGGCTCAGTGGATAGAGCGTCGGACTGTGGACTGAAGGGTCCCGGGTTCCATTCCGGCAAGGGCATGTACCTTGTCTGCGGGCACATCCCCAGTAGGGGGCGTGCAAGAGGCAGCTGATCGATGTCTCTCTCTCATCGATGTTTCTGACTTTCTATCCCTCTCCCTTCTGCTCTGTAAAAAAATCAATAAAATATATTTTAAAAAATAAATAAAATAAAATAAAACTTCATAAAATAAAAATGAGCTACTATGTAGTGAGAAACCCCAATGACCAAAACAAAATGTTAAAAGCGTACTTTAAGAAAAAGTCTAGAAAATTACCAGAACATACACAAAGTTGAGAAAGTGATAGAAGTGTAAGAAAAGAGTGTTAGAGATATGGATGATTATTCTGTGGAAGGTGAACATCTGTGGAATAGGAATTCTAGAGAGACAAGATTAAAAAAAAATGGAGGGTGTGGTAGACAGATTAGTGGTTCCTAAAAATGTCTATGCCTTAATTCCTAGAACTTGTGCATATGTAATATTATATGGTTAAAAAGAATTTTCAGATTTGATTAAAGATTTTAAACACGGAAGATTACCCTGAATTATCTAGGATCCAATTTAGTCACAAAGGTCTTTATAAAAGGATGGTAGGAACATCAATCTGAGAATGTAATGATAGAAACAGAAGTCTGACTGATTCGATAATGGAGTCATGAGCCACAGAAGGCAGGCAGCCTCCAGAAGCTGGAAAAGAAAAGAAAGTAGATTCTTCTTTATAGCATTCAGAACAAATGTAGTGTGGTGGACACCTAGATTTTAGGACTTCTAATTTACAGAAATGTAAGATAACTTGGTGTTGGGATAAGCTACTAAATGTGTTCTAATTTATTTATAACAGCAATGTGAAATTTATAATATAAAGGGAAAATGAAATAATCCAGGGAAAAATAGAGGTAAATTTCCTAAAGCAAAAAGATAGTGTTTTAAGATTAAATGAATCCCTTAAGTACAAAACAACATTTAATGAAAAAAAACAACACAACTAGAAACATCACAATATTTAGAAAAATGGTCTTAAAAGTTAGTAGGAGGATTCAAAACCTAAGTTAAAGCTAAACTAAATACCTACTCACAAAGGATTAATTTTAAGATGTTCATCCTATCTAATAAAAAAGTAATATGCAAATTAACCATCACTCCACTATACCCTCAAGCCAAGCCCACCAGCCAATCAGGAGCGAGTATGTGAATTAGCCCAAACAAGATGGCTGCGGCCACAGAGCAAGCAGGAGGCTTGGGTTTCCCTGGAAATGGAGAAAGCCAAGCTTTCCACACACCCTGGCCGGCCCAGGCCTCTACTCAAGAATGCAAAGTTTCAATTATGGAAGATAAATAAATCCCAGATACCAGGCCCTCAGCTTGGGTTGCCAGGGGGCATGGCTGGCCTGCAAACCACCACAGGCCTCTCACCCAGTCCACCCCATGCCTCAAGGGAACCCCCACCTTGATCTGGGACACCCTTAGGGCAAACCAGATGGCCTCCACCTGTCCACCAGGCCTCTATTCTCCTATTTAATAAAAGGATAATATGCAAATTGACCATCACTCCAACATATAAGATGGCTCCCCACATGTGGTCAAATATGGCTGCCCCCATGTGGACACAAGATGTCCACCACAAGATGGCCAGAATGAGAGGGCAGTTGAGAGGGACCAGGCCTGCAATGGAGGGCAGTTGTGGGTGATCAAGCCTGCAGGGGAGGGCAGTTAGGGTTCACAAGGCCAGCAGAGGAAGGAAGTTGGGACAACCAGGCCTGCAGAAAAGGGCAGTTAGGGGTGACCATGTCTACAGGGGAGGGAATTTAGGGGCAAACAGGCTAGCAGGGGAGCAGTTAGGCATCAATCAGGCTGGCAGGGAAGTGGTTAGGGAGTGAACAGGCTGACAGGTAGAAGCGGTTAGGGAAAATCAGGAAGGCAGGCAGGCGAGCAGTTGGGAGCCAGCAGTCCTGGATTGTGAGAGGGGTGTTCCAGATTGGAGAGGGTACAGGCTGGGCTGAGGAACATATCCCCCTCCATGAATGAATTTTGTGCACCGGGCCTCTAGTCCTATGTAATGAAAGCCTAAAATGCTAATTGCCCCCTCAACAGGGAGTTTGACCATTTACAATGATGTGCTCTGACCACCAGGGAGTGGTGAGGAACATGGCAGGTGTTGGCAACATGCTGTGATCTCTTGCTGGCTATCTGGGGGTAAGGGTGAAGCTAAACTTGCTCTCACTTCCCCTTTTCCCCTCCTCCAGGACACCAGGGCTTGCATGCCTGGGAAGCTCTGCCCTCAGCGGCTGGGTGCCCTTGAGGAGCCTGCCCCACACATTTGTGGTGTCTTCCAGGTGAGCCAGGCCATAGCAGCTGGGACTTCAGGGACCTCTTGGGCTCCCTGTGGGTTCACGCAGAAGCCAGTTTGGGAGGCTGGCCAGGAGAGAGTATGCTGCCCATCTGGTTTCCCTGTGGTAGTGCTGGGCGGCCCAGAGGCCCACACTGCTTTCCCATCCAATGTGTCTGGCAGTGCTCACCACATATCCCCAAGAGGATTCTCAGGCGCCTTGACTCAGGTGGCGAGGGGTGCACGGGGGCCCAGGGACCCAAGTGCTGCCCAGGGCCCAGAGGTCAGCTTGGACCTGCCCTTTCCCAAAGGATGCTTGCACTTCCATCTCTGGCCAGGCCTAAGGACCACATCCTAGGCCTCTAGTGTTTCATGCAGCGGTCCTCTGATGTTTCTCAGAATCATCATTGATATTAGAACGTGATGGAACATGCCTGTCTTGAAAAATGATTTTAAAAATTGATATTTATTCTCAGGAAAACTATTAATCAATGTGAGGACTAAAGACTTTTTGGAAATGTAAAAAACACAGATGGTTTACTCCCTGTAAATCTGTTCTTAAAGAATATGTAAAAGTATACTCTGGCAAATGAAGCATGAATGTGAGAAAAAAAAATAGGGAATCCATGTACCAGATTCAGGAAACTAAAGAATGGAAATTTCTGGATAACAGATCTGTAGCAGTATAGAAAGCAAACAAGTCAAATTAAAATAAGGAGTCAATAAGATTTTGAGGAGGAACCAAGATGGCGGCATAGGTAAACACCTATTGTGCTGTCCCACGCAACAATTCCAAAACTACAACATAACAAAAAAACAAACATCATCCAGAGTCACTGGAAAACTAGCTGAGTGAAAATTCCACAAATAAAAGTAAAGGTGGGACACTGAGACTCAGAAGGGCGACGGAGTGCAGCCTTGAAAATACGCCCAGAGAGAGGTTCAGAGTCAGAGCTGTGGGTGCACCCGGGCTATAGGGCTGGCAGCAGCAATCCTGGCTGGATTTCTCTAACAGGGAGGGCAGAGAGGTCCCACTGCACAGATTCCCCAGTGCCAGGCGAGGTCCAAGGTCCGGGGTACGCACCCTAAAAGCCGGGCGCGGCAGAGTCTCTGAGGTCGAGGAGAGTGCACGTAGCTTGGAACAGCAGTTTGTGTGTAAAGTGTGTGACAGCACAGAAAGGACGCGACTTGCTTTCTCATTTGGGAGACCACCAGACTGCTTTGTTATACAACCCTGGGTGAAACTTTGGGTGTGCACACTCATTTGGGGAAAGGCAGAGTTGTCTGGCAACAGGTAGAGACCAGCGGCGGCTTTCTCTTGGAGGTGCCTGTATCCATTACTACCCAACACAGAGACCTGCGCACCACAAAGGGCGTAGCTGATGCTGACACTGCCTGCTCAGCTCAGAGACTCCGCCCATCCAACCTGAACACAGTTTCCCTTCACAGCCAATTGGCCTGGAGGTCAAACCCATCTAAGGCTAACAACAATTAGCTGGGCTTAACTCCAACAATACTGGACAACCCATAAAGGATTGCAGTAAGAGTATCCACCTCAGGTAACTGCTCCCGCTGAGGACATCTACCACACAAAGCTAAACGACCAACTCAGGAAAGCAGCCACAATGCAGAGACATGGAAAGAAATCAGGTGTGAAAGAAATGGAGGAAAAAAGACAACTAGACATAGAATTCAAAACCACAGTAATTAGGTTTTTCAAGAGGCTCCTAGAAAAGGCCAATGAACTTAATAAGAACTAAGAGGAAATGAACAAGACCTACAAGGAAATGAACAAGACCAACGAGGAAATGAACAAGACTTATGAGGAAATGAACAAGACCTACAAGGAAATGAACAAGACCAACGAGGAAATGAACAAGACTTACGAGGAAATGAATGAGACCTACAAGGAAAGAAACAAGACCTACGAGGATATGAACAAGACCCTCAAGGATATGAAAAAGAACCAACTAGAAATTAAGCATACACTGACTGAAATAAAAAATGTTACACATAGTCCTAAAAGCAGTCCAGAGGGCCGCAAGAACCAAGTCAAAGGTTTGAAATACAAAGAAGCAAAATCCACTCGGCTGGAAAAGCAAGAAACAAAAAGAATACAGATAATTAAAGATAGTGTAAGGGGCCTCTGGGACAACCTCAAGCATGCCAACATCCGAATTATTGGGGTGCCAGAAAAAGAGAGAGAGCAAGTTAATGAAAACCTACTTGAAGAAATAGTGACTGAAAACTTCCCCCACCTGGTGAAAGAAACTGACTTAAAAGCCCAAGAAGTACACAGAACCCCAAAACATGGGAATCTAAAGAAGACCACACCAATACACATCATAATTAAAATGCCAAGAGCAAATGATAAAGAGAGAATATTAAAAGGAGCAAGAGAAAAAAACAGTTAGTTACCCATAAGGGAGCACCCATATGATTATCAGCGGATTTCTCAACAGAAACGATGCAAGCCAGATGGGAGTGGCAAGAAATATTCAAAGAGATGAATACCAAGAATCTACAACCAAAATTACTCTATCCAGCAAAGCTATCATTCAGAATTGAAGGTCAGATAAAGTGCTTCACAGATAAGAAAAAGCTAAAGGAGTTCATCAGCACCAAACCAATATTATATGAAATGCTGAAAGATATTCTTTAAGAAGAGGAAGAAGAAAAAGGAAAAAATATAAATTATGAACAACAAATACACATCTATCAACAAATGAATCTAAAAATCAAGTGAATTAATAATCTGATGAATAGGATAAACTGGTGAATATAACAGAATCATGGACATAGAGAGGGAATAGACTAACAATTCTTGGGGAGAAATGGGGTGTGGGAAGTGCAGCAAGAGACTGGACAAAAATCTTGCAACAATGCGACAGGACAGTGGGGGGGGGGGAGCTGAGGGCAGAGGGTGGGATGAGTACAGGGTAAACGGGAGCTATGGGAGATAAAAAAGGGAGAATAATGTAATTAATAAACAACAATAAAGATAAAAGTAAAAAAATAAAAATTGGATTGTTTTCAAAAAACGATTTTGAGAAAAAATTGTTTAAGAATAAAATGAACACCCCAAATGATATGGTAAGAAACCTAGCTGAATCTGGTTTGGCTCACTATATAGAACATCAGCCTGCATACTGAATGGTCCAGGGTTCGATTCAGTCAAGGGCATGTACCTTGGCTGCGGGCACATCCCCAGTGGGTGGTGTGCAGGAAGCAGCTGATCGATGTTTCTCTCTCATTGATATTTCTGACTTTCCATCCCTCTCCCTTCCTTTCTGTAAAAAATCAATAAAATTGTATAAAAAAGAAATCTAAATGGTCTTGCCTACAAGATAAAATGCATATTAAAACATAAAATCTTGTAAAAAGTATACCGTACCCTCACAATTATACTGGTTTTAATACTTCTTTGTTGTTTTATCTTTTCTCTCCTTGCAAAATAGGGGTTTGATCACATCAAGAAGCATAGATTTATTGAAAAGTGTAGTTTTAATTTTATTCTGCAAGGCAGAAATGTGTTTGAACCCAGGCTCTGATTTTTAGTGAATATTGAATATTAAGTTTTGTTTTCATGTTCTCTAAGCTGGACAGTAAATTTCAGTTCATGAACACAGGTTAAAGAACAACTTTAAATGCAATATTATGGAAAAGCGCTATCAGATTTACACATTCATTATATGCTTTTTGCCTTCCTGTCATACTCTTAGAAGCATAAATGTGAGCTTTTTTACTATTCATTGTCCTCAATATCTTGGGTACTCACAGTTTATAATGTCATACTCACCTCAGTTTAGAGTTAAGATTCTCTGTAGTCTCTTCAGAATTGTAGCTGAAGTCTAAATTTTAAAAGTCAGCATTGATTAGAAGATTCCTCAACATTTTCAAGTAAGAATATTTATTTATTTGTTTGTTTATTTATTTATTTATTTATTTATTTATTTGCTCTAACCAGATTGCTCAACTGGTTCGAACATCCAATACACCCAAAAGGTTGCAGGTTCCATCCTTAACTGGGACAAGTTCAAGAGACAAGAGATCTCGATGTTTCTCTCTCACGTTAATGTCTCTCTCTCTCTCTCTCTCTCTCTCTCTCTCTCTCTCTGGCTTTCATCTCTATCTCTCTCAAATCAATAAACGTAGTCTCAGGTACGGATTTTTTTTAAAGTTATTTTGTTCCCTTTTGGTGGTTAACTGAATGCTTGCTCAGGAAACAGGAAGGAAAATCTCAAATTCTTTCACAGCTTGTTCCTTTTTACACCTACTCCTACTACTTATTGCCCAGGGAGTTTGAAAGAACATCCCAGGATGCCTGACAGCATAGTTGCAAAATCCATAGCAGTTGAAACGGTCCAACCATTATTATAAACTTGGCTTTCAGTGGAGACTTTTGGAAGTTTCAACATTATTTGCAGTATGTTTTTTTTTCAGAACAAAAGGAATCTTGATTTCCACTAACCACAGCCTACTTTTGTTTAGCTATCTGAAACCTCCCGTTACCCTGATCCCCTAAGAAATAAACACATTATTTTGGGATCTTCTCCATCTTAAATGCCCAATATATTTTTGCAAGATGGTTCCTCCATAGAAGGTATATCTAATGTATGTTTTGAGTCATAACCATATCAAAGAAATGTTTTGTATTCATATTTATACCAGGTTTCATGAGTATATGTACTTCAAGTAGACATTTCTCTCCAGACAAACCCAGAGTATTTTTTCCTCTGCTTTCAACACTTCAATCTAGCACTGAGTCTGAGAGAGCTTAGGAGTAGACGGTGAATAGATGGTGAGAGCAGCATTAATTCTCCTGCTATTCTAGGAGGGGTGGGGTGTATGGTGGTGGTGGTAATGCCCTAGGTTTTCTCCTCTTTACATTCACAGATGGATAGATATTCACTGAAGCAGGGGCGGGGCTGTCCTCTCCTGCTTTCCCTGTCAACTCCCAGCAAGAGGGACCTCTAAACAGTCATAATATTTTCAAATCGTCTTTTAATTTTTAAAAGCCTGAATAATGCTTTGATGTTGTGAATTTTTTTCACAATCATACATACACAAATACAGTGACTCCTCTCTGAGTCTTGATTACACACTGAAAAAAAAGCACAGAAAAGCATGGGTGGATTTCTCGTTTCTTGTTCTGCATGTCTGGAAATTGAAAATTCCCACTCCATCCATTCCCGGCTTTGCACTTAAGGAAGCTGGAAATTGCCACTTCAACCTACAGCAAGTAAAAGCTGAACAGGCTGAAAAATCAACCACTCTTCTTAAATCTGTAAAAGAGGGATGGACACAGGACTAGCTGCACCCCCTAAAGTTGGAGAAACAGCCTAATACAAGTCGGGGGGCTTGGTTTATGGAGCAGACTCCCAAGTGTCACAAGTGGAAACTGCTGATGGAACCCTGTTGGGGTAGGAAAACATGAGAGTTAACATTCCAGGGGACTCTGTCATGTGTGTGTGTTAGGGGACTGTGGGGGGTGACGGTAAATGTGAGATTTACTTCCAGGAGCTTGATCAGACACCCACAGCAAGCATCTGAGAAAAAGTCTCTCAGTGTTTTCACAGGCAGATACGAAAGGGAACTACTTTGGACTACCCCAGAGCACTTTATTCTTAACCAGGCCTTCCCTTAGGGGAAACTAGTTAACTCTGGAATCTAACCTGCTGCGTTTTTAGCAGAGCCTGTGTGATCAAAGAAAAGGCAATAGCCCACTCCAGCCTATCTAGCCATTCTGTCCCACTGAAGGGGAGAGAAAAATACTGGGAAACACTTGTGAAGGGCACAGTGCAGAGACACAGCTCACTGAAACACTGAGATCTAATCATAGGACTATAGAATCTTTCCCCTCCTTCTATTACCACCACTAAGCAGAAGGCTTATTCAGAGCAGTTCCTTTTACTCAGTACTTCATGTCCTTCTCTCCAGATAAATTACAAGGTATTCCAAAGGCAAAAAACAACAAAATTTGCAGAGACAGCAAGAGTCAGGGATGACAGGGATGTTGAAATAATCAGACCAAAAATGTAAAACAACTATGCTTAATAAGCTAAGAGTCTTAATGGATAAAGTAGATACCATGTAAAAGCAAATAGACAATGTAAGTGGAGATGAAAATAAACAACAACAAAAAAGGCAGAGAGCAAAATGCTGTAACAGAAATGGAAATATCCTTGGACGAGCTTATCAGCTACTCCTGAGAAAATAATCACTAAAGGACATATCAACAGAATCCCTCAGAAACTGTAAAGGAAAGAGGATAAGGACTGAGATGCACAGAATGAAATATCCAAGGACTGTGAAAAATTACAGAAAGGTATAACATAGATGTATTGGGAATACCAGATGGAGAAAAAGGAAAGAAAGGAACAGAAGAAATACTTAAAGTAATGAGAATTTTCGCAAACTAATGTCAAACACCAAACCAGAACTAGGAAGCTCAGAAAACACAAATAGGATAAACGCCAAAACAAACTCTACTGGTAATCTCAGGGGCCATGGCTGCTTTCTCTAACTATTAGAAAACACCTAGTTTAGCCCTTCATATAATAAATAAAAACTAAAGAAAGCAAACCAATCTTTATTTTTTCCTACTATGTTGGAAATTAAGATTTCTGTCTTGTTGTAAAATATTACTAGTATGCTAATTCTTTTCATATTATTTCTCTTTATATTTATTCTGAAATACACTTTAATTTTCTCATCTCCCAGTGTCAGCTACAGTCCTGGACCTCAGGTCAATGAGTATGATGTTTATATATGCAGAAAAGAAAGAGTAAAATACATTATGCTCTCAAATCATTACCTGCACTGCCATTCGTATTTAACTTCTTTTCTGAAGTCAGATGCATATATCAGCTGCCAATCTAAAACTTCTAGGTAGCCCAATAATCAGTGCAAAGTCTTTATGCAAAACCAGGATTCTTTATGTTCTCCTTTAACAGTAAAATCCACCTGTAAATTTTATTTATTGTTATACTAGAGGCCTGGTGCACGAAATTTGTGCATGGGAGTTGGGGAATGTCCCTCAGCCCAGCCTGCACGCTCTCCAATCTGGGACCCCCTCCAAGGATGTCCGACTGCCCGTTTAGGCATGATCCTGGTAGGATCAGGACTAAACGGGCAGTCAGACATCCTTCTCACAATCCAGGATTGCTGGCTCCAAACTGCTCACCTGCCTGTCTCCCTGATTGCCCCTACCCACTTCTGCCTGTCAGCCTGAACACCCCCTAACCACTACCCTGCCAGCCTAATTGATGCCTAACTGCTCCCCTGCCAGCCTGTTTGCCCCCAACTTCCCTCCTCTGCTGGCCTGGTCACCCCTAACTGCCCTCCCCTGCAGGCTTGATCACACACAACTGCCCTCCCTTGGAGGCCTGGTTCCTCAAAACTGCCTTTCTCTACTGGCCTGATGGCTCACAACTGCCCTCCCTTGCAGGCCTGGAACCTCCCAATGGCCTCCCTCTGCTGACCATCTTGTGGTGGCCATCTTGTGTCCACATAGGGGCAGGATCTTTGACCACATGGGGGCAGCCCTCTTGTGTGTTGGAGTGATGGTCAATCTGCAAATTACTCTTTTATTAGATAGTATAGAGGCCTGGTGCATGGATCGGGGCCAGCTGGCTTGCCCTGAAGAGTGTCCTGAATTAGGATGGGGGTTTTCTTGGGGACTGGGGCAGCCTTGGTGAGAGGCCTGTGGTGGTTTGCAGGCCAGCTAGGGCCCCCAATGACCCAAGTGGAATACCTGGTATCTGTGATTAATTTATGTTCTACAATGGAAACCTTGTAGCCTGGAGCAGAGCCAAGCCTTCTGCTTGCTCTGTGAAGACTGCTATTTCTGTTTGGGTTTGTTTAAATTCTATAATTGAAACTTTGTAGCCTAGAGTGGAGGCCTAGGTGCTAATGCTGCAGAAGCTTGGCTTCCTCTATTGCCTGGGCAACCCTAGCCTCTGCTCTCTCCAGCTCCATGGCTCTTGCCATTTCTGTTGGAATATATCTTCTATAATTCAAACTTTGTAGCATTGAGTGGAGGCCTAAGCTGGCAAAGGCAGGCAGAAAGCTTTGCTTCCTCCGTTGCCTGGGAAACCCAAGCCTCCCTCCTGCTCTCAGTGGTTGCAGCCATCTTGGTTGGGGTTTATTTGCATGATTTGCTCCTGATTGGCTGATAGGTGTGGCTATGGGCATGGCTTGATTGGAGGTACGGCAATTTGCATATTATTGTTTTATTAGGTAGGATGTTTTTACTCAGTGACTGTCCCAGAACCACAATCATTCTTGACTTCATCATTTCCTTTTTTTAAAAATTAAAATATTCTCAGGTTCACCAACTACAAAATAATCTTTTCAAAATCTTTCAGAAAATGATTGATCTCTCTAAATGCAAGCTTGCTTTTTTGTACTGAAAATGTACTGTTATGGAGGGTTGTTGGAGAATTAAGTGAGACAATGAATGGATGCAAATTTCTTGTTAATGATAACAATTGCTCTTGCTTCTCTCTTCATAAACTTCCACAGGCTTCTTTGTTCCTACTGGGTCCTTCTGTATTACTTTCAAGCCTTTAGAAAATATTTAATACTCTTCGTCATTTGTCCTCATCTTTAACACTTTGAGCATTCAGTGCTCAAACTACTCTTAACTGTCCTCACTCAGCAACTTCACAGTTAGGTGTGCTCTCCACCGTTTGTCTCACAGCTTAAAATACATTGCGATCACTTTGCAAATTTGCCATTTATTCTCCCTGTAATCTTGGGGAAATGTCGGGATCTCTCTTGGCCTCAGTTTCCTAAGATTAAGGATAAACAAAAAAAAAAGAAAACAACTTATGGAAGCTTCCGATAATTAAACAAATTAATATATGTTTATATTGCAAACTATCTGGCCTATTGTAAGGGTCCAGTATATGCTAGCCACTAATTAAAAATTGTATTTTTAAAAACATATTTTTATTGATTTCAGAGAGGAAGGGATATATATATATATATATATGTATGTATATATATATATATATATATATATATATATATACATATATATAAATGATGAGAGGGAATCATTGATTGGCTGCCTTCTGCATGCCCCCTACTGGGGATTGATCACACAACGCAGGCATGTGGCTTTGACTGGAATTGAACCTGGGACCCTTGAGTCTGCAGACCGATGCTCTATACACTGAGCCGAACCAGCTAGAGAAAGATTGTATTATTAATTGCTATTTATTATCATCATTACTATAAGCAGCAGAAGTAGCAACAACTTTCCAGAGAGCTCTTCACCTCCAAGAGATAGTTAAAGTGTTATCTCATTGGCAAAGACTGCTCCATGGCAATCTGTTTATTCACACAATTGTGGTGTCTTGTGTGATCTTGTGTTCATTTTCTCCTAGTTTCTCAGGATCTTGAAGGCAGAGGCCATGGCAGTCATCTTTATATTTTCAGTATTTTGTCAATGATCATATATATAGCAAGTGCTCAATAAACAGTTGCTGAGGGAAAGAGTACAAAAATAATAAAACTTACTATGTCCTTAGCGTGTGACAACTTGTTCTAAGATTTCTTATGTGTTTAGATGCTCAAGTATCCAGTAGCCCTGCCATTAAGTACCCCTGTTATCATTCCCATTGCACAGCTGAGAAAATGAAAGGTGGAGAAGTTAGGTAACTTGATTATAACCAAGAACCAAGGTGATTTGGCTACAGAGTCTGTGTTTAACCTCAATGCTACATAACTTTCCCTGGACAAGAAGGAAAATGGAAGGACAGGGGATGGAACTGGATGTTTTCTAAGATCCTTCCTGTTTAACATTCTGTGATCCCTGGATTTTTCTTAGTGCTTTTAAATCTAATATATGCAAAAATAATATATATAAATATTTCTTCAGAAGTCCTATAAAAAGTTTCTAATTATTCATATTTATTCACTGGGCATTTCTACTCTGATAAAATGACTGTCTCATATTAATGAAAATAGCATGCCTACTCATACTCTCACCTACTTATAATTTTACACAGGCTCCTTTTTCTTAAGATAAGTGGTTATATTTTAAAGAGAACTTACAAGGCATCACCTTGAATTTGGAATTTTATAATTTTCAAAGTTTAAGCTCTAACTGCCTTTCTCTCACTGAAAAGTCTTACTTCATGTCTGATTTTGCTAGATTTACACATTTAAAAACATACTGCATTCAGTGCTCCTGAAAAGATTGTGTTGGATAGCAAGGGGTAGATATTTCTCTTAGGGTTTTAACAAACTTCCTGTATCCCTGAGGAGGGGGGAACCTAGGGACACTTCATGTTTGTAATATAACTACTATAGAAGTAATGAGAGTAGGCAGACTGTGTGATAGAGTACGTTAAATGAGATGGCATTCTATGGAAGGGATATGTGTCAATGAAGAGTGGATTACCACTGTAGGCAACTGGGGCTCAGTCATCCTGGGGACCCTCAGAATTGTTTCTCTGAAGCCAGGGCCTTTACCACAATTCCTGTCCACTGTTCTTGAGGGTTGTACTTCAAGGACATTATAGTAATTATCCGACACTTCCAAACTGCTCTGCTTGTGTGCAAAGTGAGCAATTTTCAAGAACCCGGCACTGGAAGAGGGATGCTTCCAGAGTGCATGGGAACGTTCCACAAATACAGCTGAAATGGTAGGTTGAGATATAGACCTTACCAGAACCCCTATGTTATCTACTGCTGCATCCCTTTACAGGCTCAGAAATGTTACTGTCCCATGGGTTCAACTTTTTCATAACTTTTCAAAGTTGAGGTTGGCCACAACCTCTTGAAAAAAAGAATTTAAAATAGGTTTGCTACAGTAGTGGGTCCCAAGTCTGTAAATGATATTCACCTCCCCTCTCTAATAGCCAGTCTAGAGTTCCCTCACACTTGGCTGACTCTCTAGTTGGTATATAAGCCACTTGCCTGAAAGAGAAACATAGACCTTCATCCCTTAGGTGTCTTAAGTTTTTTATTACCTTGGCCCTTATCAGCAAATGTTGCTGCAAATGACTTTTTCTCTTATTACTGATTATAGAAATAAGATGCCTTAGTGGTCCCCTTCAATGGTGAACACAATCCTCCATGCATCCATTACATGGCAGTGACCATAAAAACTCAGGATAATCATGGTCAATAATGCTGTTAATTTACTAATTTCTTTAGTTGTTTGTCTTCAGGCATGAGGAACCTAAAATGACTAGGAAAAAGCTGAAGCTTTAGGTTTGGAAGAACTCTTAGCATGTCCCCTACAAGAACCATTTTTCTGCTGAGGTTCAAGACCTTACTTTGCTTATGGTAGGTAGTTGTCACCACCTGCTTTTTGCTATTCTGGAACTGCCATATCCTTAACACTAGGAGCCTCTTTCTAGTGGAATTATCTCCTCTTGTTAATTCTGCCTTACTAAGGAAAGCCACACTGAGCTTCTCAAAGTTCTAGTATTTCCTCACCAACCCATTCATGTCTTCTTGGTGCACCAATTATTGCCATCCAAGATCTCAGATTCCTACTTATTCTGTATTTTTTGCCATAATGTTAGCATAGAAGACTCATTAAGCCAAACATTTCATCTCCTTTTTGCCATTTTGCTACATTTCCTTTTTAAATCTTGAGCTTGAATTACAGCAAAGCTGACTCCCAGCTATGGAAACTAAAGGTCTTTACAAATTTCTTGAATCAAATTTCCTGAAAGCCCCTGACTTTCCCAGTACTCCCTAAATTGATAGGAGCTGCCATTGCCTTACTCTAAGCTTTCCAATGAAAAAAAAAGTCCAGTAATTCCATAATCTATAAAATCACTATTGTCCCCACCCCATTCAAGTATTAGAGCTATTCCATAAGCCATTGTTTTTCCTTTCACCTTTATTCCATTCTAAAATAGGTGAGACTAACGGTGGTTGTATTGTCAAAAGTGGAACTTGAGATAAGGTCGTATGAAAAAGTAGTTTCTCTGGAAAGTTACTGTTAGAAACAGAAATGAAGATAAGGGTAAAGTGACAATAGGAAAGGGGAATTGCTCATTACCACTGAGAACAACCAGAACTCAATCCCACTGTGAGCCTCACTCTCTCTGAAGAACTGTGTCGAAGGCGTCACTGAAGGGAGATCCAGAACCTGGGACCTTTATCAACTCCTGAATTCCACTGATTGATGGATAGGTCCATGGGCATTAATTCTCTATGTACAGGCCACTTTGCTGGCACTGCGTGAGTTGCTACTAGTATAACTAAAAATCAGAGAAATATAGTTGGTGTTTCATGTAGGATGTGATGACTATGATAATCTGGTGTTTATGACAAATGCAGCTTGGAATGGAGTGGGCATAGGACACAAAAAGAAGCATTTCCTCGGCTATTCAAATTTCATAACAATTCAGGTCAATTTGCAAAAACAAAATGTCATATTAGAAAGTGTTTTCCAACAAATATATCAACAAAGATTATAATAAAGTATGGGCCGAAGGTGTTAAAAAATGACTTATGAACAGTTTTGAATCAAAGAGTACAAGCTGTGGTTAGGTCAATTCTACCACTAAAGAAGGATTAACATTTTTCTTACAAATACGACAATCTAAAACAATTGTTTTTACTTTGGCTTCACAAAAAATGCATTGTGGCAAACATATTTTCTTCTGAATTATTTATCTTTATTGTTGAATGTATTACAGATGCCCCCTGTTGTTGTTGTTTTCCCATTGACCTCCCTCCTCCCCATGCCTGCTCCTTCTGAGCCTTCACCATGCTATTGTCTGTGTCCATGGCTATTCATATATGCATATAATTTCTCCAGTAAACCTTATCCTCCCAATCTCACTTTCCCTCCAAAATTCATCAGTCTATTCAATGGTTCTATGTTTCTGGGTTTATTTTGTTCATCAGTTTATTTTGTTCATTAGACCCCACATATAATGAGATCATTTGATACTTATCTTTCTATGACTGGCTTATTTAGCTTAGCATAATATTCTTCAGGTCCGTCCATGCTGTTGCAAATGGTAAGAGTTCCCTCTTTTTTTTTTTTACTGCTGCATAGTATTCCATGGTGTAAATGTACTACAGCTTTTTTATCCACTCATCTGATGGGCACCCGGGCTGTTTCCAAATCTTAGCTATTGTAAATTGTGCTGCTATGAACATAGAGGCATATATTCTTTCTGATTAGTGTTTCATGTTTCTTAGAATATATATAGAGATGGGATCACTGGGTCAAATGGGAGTTACATTGTAATTTTTTGAGGAAACTCTAAACTATTTTGTATATTTTTAAAGGAATTATAATCTATATATGTGTTATAAATTTACACTTAAGTTATCAAATTTCTCTTGTGTAAGAGTGACAGAGATGAAAATAAATTATTTACTTGCATTTGAAGCTCTTTTTATTAGGAAAAAATAGCATATTCATTGGTATAGTAGTTAATATTAGATACCTGGGTGTTTAGTTTCCAATTGCTTTATATCTGTCAAAAAGTTTTTTTTTCCAGTCCATTTGTCTTATTTTCACTTTCATGACTTTGAGTGTGTTATTTATCTTCCTTAGCTATTTTATCCTTCCCTATTGAAATCTTTGTACAACTGTCTCTGTCTTTATAATATAAATTAAAACTCATATCTCCCTAAAATATTTATCTTCCTCAAATGTTCTGTTCTACAGATTCCATTTATTAACTCTTCATACCTCTGGATATTACATTGTTTTAATTTGTGCATGACCTGAATTACATCCTGTTATAGATCTTTAGATATTCTTAAATAATCTTGTGGTTGTGTGTCCAGAAACCCAAGATAGTCCCAACCATATTTTAAAGTAGTGTCCATGTATTCTTTTTTCTTTCTTTCATGTTTTCTCATTGTGCTTAGTTCCGATTAATACATTTTATGATATCAGTAAATATGGCTGCTTGTTTGTAAATTTTCACTTTATTATATGGGATATGCTACATGTTTTCTACATGAAAATGATAAGATAAATATCAGATAAAAATGGATTTTGACTCAGTCTCTTTTAAAAAGTGGATTGGATCTTTGTAATTTTTGCATAGTGAGAATGGACTTTTAAATTTTTTTAGTTGATTGGATTAGGATCTTTTTTTATTTTTAATATATTTTTATTGATTTTTTTGCAGGATAACTTATAATTAATAGTAGTACATGTTTTCCTTTCCCCCTCCCCCTTATCCTCCCTCCACCCTCCCCTACCCCCCAGCACATATCCCCACCCTCCCCCATCCTCGCCCCAGTGTCTTTCATTCATTGGTTATGCTCATATGTATGTATACAAGTCCTTCAGTTGATCTCCTCCAGCATCCACCTCCCATCCACCCAAGCCTTCCCCCTGTAGCTTGACAGCCTGTTCAAGGCCACCCTGCCTCTATATCAATCACTCTCCCCTATTTCTTTTCTTCAAAAATATCTTGCCTCTGCATACTAGAAATAAATGTATAAGAACAAAAAATATTTCAGTCTCAGTTTCAATGTCCAACTGTTCTGAGTCCCAGTTTCAGTATCAAATAATTCTTTATTGTGTACATGTCTTCTTGAAAACAGAGTGCACTCAAGAACAAGTGGTAAAAAAGACCTTAACCAAAACTTCCAGTTATAATGCACTGTTGGTCTACAAAACAGATAATGACAGACCACAGTAGTAGGACATTGCTGAGATTTCGTGCTAAAAGTTGAAGATGAAGAAAGGAAAGACAGCCTTCCCTCTCAGACACTTTGTTTTAGGACTCACAACTGTAGACAGTGCAATCCTGTGAAAAGTAATAAGACATTATTATCTTTTTGGGATTCCCAAAAAACAATGTTTAGGGCCCACACATAGATAATCAACTTTTTTGTGTGTTTTAGGCAGGTACCCCTTGTGTTATTCTGTTTACTTGCTTGGATAGAACCAACATTTAGAAGTGGTAGTGAATAGTGGCTATGTTTCCCCTTTGCCCTGTGAAAAGTCACAAAATCTGTGAAAAAAAATGATTTTTATATTCATTTAACCTCTAATCTGTTTTTGAATATCAATCCTATCTAATAAAAGAGTAATATGAAAATTTGACTGTACCTTCACTGCACCCACAAGTCATGCCCATCAGCCATGCCCACCAGCCAATCAGGAGTGGGTGACGGGGCTGAGGCGGCTGGTGAGAGCGCAAGGGGGGGCAGAGCCAAGGCGTGCATAAGGCAGCCAGGAAACGTGGAGGGAGGGACCCCTGGGGCCTGGCTTTCACCAGAGGCCAGGGCAAAGGTGACTGGTGAGTGCACGAGTCAAGGGAAAAGGAGCCAAGGAGCACGCAAGGTGGGGGGGCAAGGCTGAGGCGTGTGTGAGGTGGCACAGCAGGGTGGAGGCGCAAGGGGGCGCGGCAGCCTAAGCATGGGGTGCGGGCCAAGAGGCGGCTGCGAGTGTGGGGTGTCCCCAGGGCTGGATGGTCACCGCCAGGGCTAAGGCCTGAGCTGGGGGAGTGGGGCAGAGGCCTCTGGCAACCTCGCGGCCCCAGGGGTGGCCAGGGCAGAGCCAGCCATTGGTCCTATTAAGGGGGCAGGTTGGGCTGAGGGATCACCCACCCCAGTGCATGAATTTTGTGCACCAGGTTCCTAGTCTGTTAAATAAATTTGACAGAGCTAAAAATCCTAGTGTTAAAATATTGTTAAAATAATTGAAATGATGTTATCCACACATAATGTCTTAATTGTATGTAACCTGAGCATTTTTTTGCTAATCCTTTAAAACTAAGTTTATATTTATTGAAGGACTACTACCTGCAAGTACTTTAATTCCATTGTCTCACTTAATCCTCAGAAGAGACAATACTAGTACTGAGAGATAGCTCAAAAACTGAGCTGTGAATATTTAAATTGATTTTGTATGCAGTTGCTCAAATAGTAAGAAATAAACTCATTAGAGAAGTGGGTAGTATTATCTACATTGATAGATGAGGATATTTACCCTGAGAGAGCATAGATAACTGCTCCAAAGTAACATAACTAGAGTATATACAAGTATTGGAATCAAGAGTCAATACAATATAGTTTGAGCCTCTATGCCCACAATTCTCTAGTATTCCTAGGAAAAAAAGTATAACACTTTTCATCCTTTTAAGGATGTTCTCTAGAATTTGACATTTTAATGATGAATATTTTCTTTATACATACCTGTCAAATATTTATTGTACTGCTTATGTTTGTTATTTTTGTGGGCATACTTTTTATATATAGCTGTTGACAGCTTAATTTTATAGTAACCTTCAATATGCTCTATATGGTCATATACTGCTAAGATTTGATTTCATCATCTATATATATAAAAGGATAAGTGACTGACTTTGACTAATTTTCTCTCATCTCTGACACTTCTATTATAGAGAAAGGGTGAATAGCATTAAAATATTTCTTCTAATTAATTTCCTTTCAATGAGCACAAATTCATCCATTGGGCCACTAGTTTTAGAATAAAAAGAAAATGTTCTTTACTAGAATTAAGATGTCTTTTTCCCTCCCGATATCCCTTTCTCCTCTTTCCATCACTTCCTTCTTTCTTTTCTTTCATTTCAAATATATATAGAGCTCTTGGTTTTAACCTTGTAGGGTTGATAAAGGGGAAATTTGATTTGGGGGTGGGTGTGAATTTTCATTGTACATGATTCTTTATTTTACCAAGGGCAGAAAATTAATGGCAAACATTTTTTGCTTCAATGACTTTAAGAAAATATTTACGCTGGAACTCATCGTTCTTCAGTTTCACTTGTTCTTATGATGTAAGAATTATTGTCTCTATTTTGCAAAGGAGTCAGCTGAAATTCAGAGAGATTAAATGGTGCATTCAAAACCATTTGGAAATGGGTATACTGAACATGAATTTCAACCCAAATCTGCTGAATCAATGCTCATGACTTTTTTCTACTCATATATTTTCTTCCTTTATTCTAATATATAAGATTATGAGACTTTAGAGATTAAAGAGTGTTTGAGATGAACTATTCTAACTATATGAATTTATGTTTTAGAAAATTGTAACCAAGAGAAATTAGACCACTTACTAAAAATCGCAAAACCACCAACTACAGTACCAGCACTATGGCTGTGGTTGCTCTTTTTCCATATTTCAGGAACTAACAAATCCTTTGGTGTAAAGGATTTGAATGAAAAGATAAACTACTAAAGTAGAAGTATGAATTAAAAAAGGATGCACTGCCTGGGCAAATGATTATTTTGTTCCAATAAAATTGCAACCCCACCTCAATTTCAGGTATCAGGGTACAAGAATTGGAGGTGGACTTTATCACCCCCTGTCTATTTCAGCTAGACACCGTTGGGCTCTATACCAATTCATGATCATTTCCAGTATCTCTTCAAAGTAATACACTTCAAAGACTCTCCTTTGTTCTCTGCTTACATGGTACTCTTAGCATATGTCACATGGTGTTGCTTTGTTGCTCCATTCTCCATTAGGGTGTGTTGTTGATATGTTACTACAATTAAGGCACTGATTCTTGCTTTAATTGTTGCTATTAGAAGCAGCTTGTTCTTATGCCAATATCAACAGTGCTTGCATCCTTAGAGTTCTAAGCAGGCACTCCATTAGACAGACATATGAACTGCAAGCTCCATTTTGATAAATCCTTTCTCAACAGGCCCTTCAGGCCTATATTCAATTAGCCTTTTACTCATAGAACTTTAACTTTATACACCAAAATTGGGAATCTTGCTTTACTAATTGTAATTTTTTTGCATTCGGTAATTAATTGTAACCCAGAAATAAAATTAGTAACGTGTGTGTCCCTAAACTAGAGGTTCTTAAAGTGTTCCCTTGGTCAGAAGAATTAGCATAACCTGGCCATTTGTTAGAAATGGGAATCCTTGGGGCCACTACTGAGGGATTATGATGTCTGCTAAAATTTCAGAACAGATCTCCTCAAACATTTTACTAGTATGTTACAACTATACATGATGACCCACTCATTTCCAATCATGCCTTACACTTTTATAACTTTGTTCCTTTGCCTCAATTGTCCATTCCCTTATTTTAACATATTCATTTTCAAGTTTAATCAAAGGCCAATTATGCCCAACTTTCTCCAATCAGTGTTATGTGATTCTCACTCTGAGCATACAAAGTATTTTGCTTGATAGGGGGCTTATGGCATGCCTTGTGTTAAGCTATTTGTGGTTGTGATTATCTCCCATTATAGATTGCAAAGTTTACTTAGTGCAAACACTATTCCTTTTGCAGTGTATTTCTCTTTGGTCTTAGTTTCTATTTTTTTTAATAGAGATAATATTTACCTTATGGGATTCTTTTCAAAATCAAAATGTATAACAAATGTAAAACAGATAATGAATAATAGCTAATAATATTAGTAGTAGGAACTACATAAATGTTTATTCAACCAAATGAAATTTTAGGACCCTTAGATCTGCATTAAAAAAGTATGCAGATTTAAGGGTCCTTGTTATTACTAACAAAAAATGGGGGAAAAAAGAAAAAGAAATTATACTGAATCTGTGGAGAAAACATGAGTCTTTTTGTTATGTTCATAATGTATTGTTAATTTCTTTAAACTAGAATCACCATGGTGAATTGATTTTTTTATATATAAAACATTATATTTTTTAGAGATGTTCCAAGATTATGGAGATTATCTAAATGAATAGTTGGGAATCTCTGAAAACCAGTCTTCATTCCTCACAGATGGCTCTAGGACAAAATGTTTCTTGTAAAGATGTGAGTTTTCTTTAATCATATTTAAACACAGTTAATTAGTGAAGTTTTCAGGTCTTTTTTATCATTGTAGAAAAATGATGGCTCTAAAGGATCAAAGTTTATGAGGTTGTAAATTGAAGCCAAATAGATACCATCATAAATACAGCTTTCGGCTTAGTGAAGGAATAAAAGGTGGTAGGTCATAGTGAAAATGGATGTATTAAATTTAAATGAAGGAGCTCAAGAAATTACTTATTTGCAATTGACTTCTGGGCTACCTCTGCAAGTACCATGAAATTTTCTTTAGAAGCCAGGTCAAAGCATATTTCCTCAACTTAATGTATAGGATTAATATTCTTTAAAAGAGTATTGATACAATAAAGTTTATATTCATTAAAATGTTTCAGGATAGCATGAATATTTATATTATGCCAAAGGAAGATGACAATAATGATAGCAACAATTAATAATAATGCCACTTATTATCACTTTTTTATTTCCCAAACAGTAGCATTGATTTTTGCTTAATTTACATACAATAACTAAAGGGAATTATTACTCTTTATTGTTTAGAGAGGAGAAAACTGAGGCTCAATCAGAAATTGCAAGTGATTTATTCCAAATTACACCTTTAGTAAGCACTGTGTTGATAAAAATTCAAACTCAATTACAATAGGTTTTGAATTCTGCCATGTTTTTGAACCACTTTGGAATAAACAATAATAAATAACAACTGTACCAAAAGCTTTTGCTTGCAGACAGATTTAGAAATACAACTAGACCACTTTCTTCTTTTATAAACGTTTGGGGCTTAAATGAGCAATGAAAGCCAGGTTGGTGGAGAGGTTCACATGTAGATCCTAAGGCCTTCCTGCTTTTGATTTGGAATCCCACCTCCACAACTTGTTTGTTGTTTAATCTCGGAAAAGCTAATTAGATTCCTGGTGCCAGTATCTAATTTGTGAACTTGAATCGTATTTACATCACACTAACATTCTCACTCTTGGTCTTCATTTGGCTGTCTCTCTGTGTGTTCCTGTCTCTCTTTATGTAGCCCCTAACTTCTTTCTGGTTTCCATGCTGAGGACTCTAACCTAACTAGTCTCAGCCAGAATCAAAACCTCATAGTTAATGATTAGCTGTGTCCTGTAAGCTTACACAATGTTATCATAAAGATTCCTGTCAATTATAGCCGGATAACATAGTAACAAATATCAAACTAGGTGTTGGCAAGAAGTCTAAGCAATTACTGATCATAAGACCACCAGGAGGTATGGTTTCTGGCTCATACCGCATTCTTTGTTCCTTTGTCTTGTTAATCATTAGTAGTTCAGCTATATTAGAAAATGTATACTGTAACCAATGTCCAGTAGTGGAGAATAATCTGCACAGACTGCTGGGTTCCCTTTCTGCTCTGACACAATCTTTCTATGATGAAATTATTCAATAATAAATTCTGTTATATTCAATGAACTTGCCTGCTTTGTTTTTCCCTTTAAGGTTTGGTGTTCACTGTACCTTTGCTCACCTTAAGACAGTATGTATCTTATATCTATATGTATTGATATTTATATGTACTTATAAATATCAATTAATACTCAATTAATACTTCTAAGTGTTTTAGCACTGGGTAATATTTTCTTTCTTTTTCTCTCAGGGCCCCCTGAAATTTTAAATTTCTAAGAGAATAAAATCATTAACAACTTATGGTCAAATGTAAAGTGATTACTGAAAAATAACTATATATTTATCTTTGTGACCCTTAAAAAAACTTCTTCCTATATTGCTGCCCTTGAACCCCCACTCCCATCTGTGCCATCCTGATAATAAACTAGTTCAAAGGCATAGCAAGCTCCCTTTAAAATAGTATTGGTCATATGTCACTGAGGCTATATTTCTCTTTCCAAACAGCATATATAAGTTAAAGAAACGTGAAAGAATTATAAAAAAATAATGATATGATGAGAATCATACCAAGGTTTCAGAGCAATATAATTACTTTATTATATGAAATAAAATGCTGCTAGATAATTTTGGTATATGTCTTATATGTAAGTTTTATTCTTCCTAGCATCAGAGAATAACCTGTATCAGAGATTTGAGAATATAGGTTCTGTGGTCAGTTATCATATTTATCCATTTCATGTGGCTTATTCGAAAACTAGACACTGTAATCTTTTGTGTTAAACGTGCTAATTGAAGAAAGAATCACTTATTTTTAGTTAAAACTCTTCAACAGGAAAATAAGTAGGTGTATTTGATAGTAAACAATAGATTAATATTAAATTAATTTAATATTAATATTAAATTAATATTACATTAATATTAAATATTAATATTAAACAAATTATAATGAAATTTGTTTCTAAGAAAATTTCAATTAAGTTGCTTTCCTTTTCAAAGCTCTAACGTGCTAATCTTGTTTATATTGACTAGTAAGCTTATAGACAGGCAAAAAAAGTTTACACCATTCCAACATAGATAGTTTTTATAGTAAAGTACTAAAGTTCAGTACTACTTAAATATTATAATTTCTCAGTTTCTTAATAAAAAGAATACCTATCCATTTGGTAGTTATAATTAGTTTCTTGTCATCTATAACACTAAATTTTATGATTTTTTTTGTTTAAAGACTGACTCAATTTTTACAACAAAAGAAACAATATATAGTCTTTATTTAACTATTAGAAAACAAAGTTATTTCTTTAATATTACACTTTCTTTCTTAAATGCCACAGCATTTAGTTAATAAAATTTAGATTTTTTTATTTTCATACTTTTATTTTTTATTTTCATGAAAACAGGTTTATGGAGTCTCTGCAGATCAAACATCAACTAGGGACAAAATCAAAATGTGTAAAATTGTCTTACTCTTTCTTGTGTAAGCCTCAAATTCCTTGCAGTAGTGCACATGGTAACAACAGTGGCATTCTGTTCAGTAAGTGCTGCTAATTGGTCCATTCAGTCTAATTGGTCCCAATATTGTACTTATCAGATATGCTTCTTCTGATGGCCTTCTGATCACATTTACAAGGGTGCCATTCATCATTTCTCAAGATAATATTACATGTGTATTTTTAAGACTTGTCCTTTTGGATAACCTAGTTATTGTTTCAGTATAATTTCTTCTTGCTCTGCTGTTTTGTTGGAAACATTTTTTTTCATAAAGTGTATCCTCTAAGACATGAGTATTGACTTATGCAATGGATTATGTAGGAGTTTAAATTTTGCATATTTTGTTAAAGGGATAATAAATACTTACTATAAAGACACAAATACAAATATACACACAACACATACAAGCATATGCACATACATATGATCATGCATATATCTATAAGTCTACTGTTGTTGATTTGGTTACCTGAGAACATAAGGTAACCTAGAATGATGGCTTTGGTTTATCATCTAGTATGCACTAATTATAAGTGCATACTGTTCATCTCAACAAGAAAATATTCCATTTGCTATCGTTGGAGTAGACGTGGAAGGTTTAGTAAAGAATAGCCACTGGGGGCTGGGATTCCATATAAATAGGTCAAACTCTAGATAATTTTTAATATTGCATTAATAAACAATATCTATTAGTAAGGTTTTTTATAGTTTACAAAATTTTTTGCACAGTATCTTATATCTTTTGATAGTAATCTAAAGTTGTAAATCAAGAAACATTGTGATAGTCTCCATGAGGGAATTATGGCTCCATGTGGTTAAATAAATGGCAACAGGTCACACAGCATTCATTACATGACAGAATCAATAAGCATCCAAATCTCTGACTCTTAAATCAACAATCTTCAAATTATACCATTAACAAGCATCCATTATTAAAATAAGGGGAGGCTTATCTTTCTCTCTTTGACAAGTAATGTTCAAGTGGGCATCTGTGGTCTCTCACTGCAGCCTCACCGCTTTGGAGCTCCTCATGACTAGTTAACATGGGCTTAATTCACTCTTTAATTTTCTAACTTACTTCACACATATGCAAATGAACTGAGTTACACAATCAGGGGAATGCTTTCATCTAAATTTATGGATTTTATTGACTTATATAAATAAGTGGCAAATTGATTAAAATTGTCAGTATATTTGTTTAACGATACAATCTAAAGCCAAAATATGGTTACTAAGAGCACGATAGAATTGGGTTTTTATATAGACCTCCAAATCAGTTGTTACATTTTCAGAATTATAAAAATAACTTTTGAGTTATACAGTTATTTCTGCTTCTTTGATTATAATAATCACTCTGATGTATGTTCAACTTTTAAAATAGAAGCATCTCATAAAGATGATAAAAATGCAAAAGAGTACAAACATAGCAGTTCTTTGTCTCTCTTTTTATGGAGAGTTATTCTTGCTTTCAGCAAGAAACAATCTGTTTTGTGGCCATGATGGGGCTTGCTGATGACACAAGCAGAAAAGAACATCCAAATGGCATAATAGGCACACAATTACCGCTCTCAGAGAGCCTGTTCCATCACCGGTCTTGTCTGAATTGTACCAATTGAAGAAGTAATAGAGCATTTTTATTTTATAATTTAAATACATGTGTTTTCCACTCATTTCTGAACAATTATGGTTTCAGATTTGTTCCTTAATTCAGTCTTTCTTATTGAATTATTAGTGGTATAATGACTAACATTAACAACAAAAATACTATATATATATATATATATATATATATATATATATATATATATATGGCACATTACCTTTGCCTGAAAAACACTAAAATAGCATAAACAACTAGATCTGTGTCTAGGCATGATTATATAAGCATCTTAGAATCAGGAAAACACAGCAAAACAAATAAAATAATTTACCTTATAGAAAAGAAATCTGGTGCTTAAAATAAACTAGTTTCTCTTTATTCTGGGCAAATATTCTTATAAATGTTGAAGAGTAAAAGAAAACACTATATGTTTAAAATAGTCTAAATAAATTGTATTGATTGTATAAAATAGTTTTAAAAATTGACATTTTTAACCATGTACTTTTGCTTCTAGACTTAAAGGAATTAATTTGCTAAGGCAAGAACTCTAAATTGATTATATGTAGCTTAGGTGTCAATTATTAAAATGCATCTATTAAAGCAATGAATGTGGAATACATACTACAATGCTAACAAAAAATAACTTTACCAAAGATAATTATATGGGGACAGTTAGGTCTGTATTTAGTCAAATAAACTGGGCCAGATTCTTTAATATCTTTAGGCCTGGTTTAATAGGAACAATAGTTATGATACCTACATCTTAAGGTTATTGTAAGGTTTATGAATAGAAATTGTTAAATAATATTTAATAGACAGAATTGTCTTAAGAAACACTGCTTATAACTAGAAAGCATCAAACATTAAAACCATCAATAATACTTAAAGATGGAAATTTTAACATTTAAATTAACACTTCCACAAAAACAATAACTGAAAGTACAATCTTAATTTTTTTAAATTTAATCAGAGAATTCCATATGTTTGCATGAAAAAGAAAACAGCGGTTGCCCAGCCAGCATGGCTCAGTGGCTGTGCATTGACCTATGAACCAGGAGGTCATGGTTCAGTTGCCAGTTGAGGCACATGCCCAGGTTGCTGGCTTGATTCCCTGGGCTGGGAATGCAGGAGGCAGATGATCAATGGTTCTCTCTCATCAATGATATTTCTTTCTCTCTTTCCCTCTCCCTTCCTCTCTGAAATCAATAAAAATATTTTTAAAAAAGAAAAGAAAATAGTGGCTAAAGTTTTTGGCACACTGGGGAGCTAACATACCTATCAAAAATTCTTGGAGATTTGTGAAAGGAAAATATTTCTGCTGTTTTCAAGGAGTATATTTGTCATTTTAACAGTTTCAAAAATAACCTCTAAATATCAAGCAGGAATAGTTAAGCATGTTCAGCTATTCATTCATTTTTCCATTCAACAAATATTTTTTAACTGCCTACTATGTGTCAGAAATTGTGCTAGACTTAAGATGAAAAACATATGGTTTCAGCCACAGGAAACTTTTAATGTTTTCACAAAGCAAGATCTGCCAAGATAATGTTTCTCAAATTCTTGCTCTTTTACATCCATACCTAACATATCTTTCTTCAAGATATCTCATTATAACACTTTTCAAATGGAATCTTCTAGTATTGGGACAGTAAAATCACATTATTTAATAGCAATTTAAGTAAAATGTGCTAGTCATTTATCACACACTAGCAGTTAACAAAGGAAGGATATTTAGCAAATTATAAGAAGGCCATCTTAAAAACATAATCTTTATTTTTTGTCTCCTTGTATTTATTTAGTTATTTAGATACTTAGTTATTTATTTCAATCTTTATTGTTGAAAGCATTATATATGTTCCCTTTTCCTCCCCATTGACCTCTCCTAGCCAATCCACACACCCCCACCCTATACCACAGGCCATCACCACCTTGTTGTCTATGTCCATGGATTATGAATACGTACACA
The DNA here is from genome assembly GCA_027563665.1 of Antrozous pallidus. Classification (NCBI taxonomy): domain Eukaryota; kingdom Metazoa; phylum Chordata; class Mammalia; order Chiroptera; family Vespertilionidae; genus Antrozous; species Antrozous pallidus. The sequence goes on from CM050514.1 coordinate 93,206,646, forward strand.
CAAGTTCATTGGTTGATCTCTTCCCACCCTCCCCCACCTTTTCTATGAAATTCCACAGTTTGTTTCATGTTTCTATGTCTCTGTATCTATTTTGTTCATCAATTTATTTCGTTCATTAGATTCCACATATGAATTAGATCATGTGACACTTGTCTTTCTCTGATTGGCTTTTTTCACTCATAATGCTCTCCAGGGCCTCTATGCTATCTCAAAAGGTAAGGGATCCTTCTTTTTTTACTGCTGCATGGTATTCCATGGTGTAAATGTACCACAGATTTTTTATCTGCTCATCTACTGATGGGCACTTGAGCTTTTTCCAGTTCTTAGCTATTGTAAATTGTACTGCTATGAACATAGGGGTGCATACATTCTTTCTCATTTGTTTTTTGGATTTCTTAGGATATAGTCCTATAAATTGGATCATTGGGTCAAATGGCAGTTCCATATTTAATTTTTTGAGGAAACTTTATACTGTTTTCCATTATGGCTGCACCAGTCTGAATTCTCACCAGCAGTGTATTAGAGTTCTCTTTTTTCCAAATCCTCACCAGCACTTGTAATTTATTAATTTGTTGATGGTAGCCATTCTGGCAGGTATGAGGTGATACCTCATTGTCATTTTAATTATATCTCTCTGATGATCAGTGACTTTGAGCATTTTTCATATGTCTCTTGTCCATCCGTATGTCCACTTTAGAGAAGTGCCTATTTAAGTCCTTTGCCCATTTTAAGTTGGATTTTTTGTCTTCCTTTTGTTACATTGTATGAATTTCTTATATATTTTGAATATTAACCCTTTATCATATGTATCATTGTCAAATATGTTCTCCCATAAAGTGGGTTTACTTTTCATTTTGTTGATGGTGTTTTTTTCTTTTGCTGTGATGAAGATTTTTATTTTTATACTAGAGGCCCTGGATTAGCAAATTATAAGAAGGCCATCTTAAAAACATAATCTTTATTTTTAGTTTCCTATTCCCTAGTACACAAAATTCATGCCTTGAGGTCGGGGTTTCACTCAGCCTAGCACCTCTCCAATCTGGGACCCTGGGGGGATATCCCTGCAGGATAGAGCCTAAACTGGCAGTTATACATCCCTCTCACAATCTGGGACCATTGGCTCCTAACCACTCACCTGCCTGCCAGCCTGATGGACCCTAACAACCTCTGCCTGCCTGCATGATGCCCCTAACTGCTCTCCCGTGCTTGCCTGATCATCCTTAACTGCTCCTCTGCCAGCCTGGTCACTCATAACTGCCATCCCCTGCCAGCCTGGTTGCCTCTAACAACCCTCCCCTGCTGGCTTGGTTGCCTGCTGAAGGAAAAGAGTAGTTAGCATAATATATAAACAAATATTTAGCATAATAAATGTGAGAGGTCCTTCAGATGACTAATGGACCTTGGTGCTTTAGCAAGGGCTAAAAGATATGCACCAATTGTTCTGTCCAGACAATGGTGACTGAAGGCAATCTCCTAACCTGATAATCTTTTACTGTTTATCAAACCTTACATTTGATATGTGTTTGCTTTGCTAAAGGGCAAATGTATAGTCCATTAAATAAAAAGCCATGGGTCTGAAGATTCAGGGAGCCACTCCACAGAGGGTGAGGCCTCTGCCTGGCTTTCCCCCGTGCCTTCTAAATTTATATTTCTTATCTAGTATATCCATTTGCATATAGCCCCTTCTCCAGATTTTGAATCCTTGCTGCAAAAGGTTGTGGCAGTCACCCCTAACTGCCCTCCCCTGCTGGTCTGGTTGCCCATAACTGCCTTCCCTTGCCAGTCTGGTCACCCCTAACTGCCTCTGCTTTGGCGCTTGCCACCTTGGCTTTGTCCAGAAGAATGTCTAGATGGATGTCCGGAAGATGTCTGGTTTAATTAGCAATAACCCTTTTATTAGCATAGATAGTACCATTTGCTTATTTTCTCCTTAGTTTCCTGTTCCCTAGGAGATATATTTGCAAATATATTTTTATGAGAGATGTCTGAGATTTTGCTGCCTACAGTTTCTTCTAGGATTTTTATGGCTTCATATCTTACATTTAAGTATTTTATCTATTTTGAGTTTATTTTTGTGTATGGTGTAAGTTGGTAGTCTACTTTCATTTTTTGCATGTATCTGTCTACTTTTCCCATCACTATTTGTTGAAGAGAATGTCTTGACTCCATTATATGTTCTTGCCTCCTTTGTCAAATATTAATTGAGCATAATGGCTTGGGTCAATTTATGGGGACTCTGCTCTCATCCATTGATCTATATGTCTGTTCTTGTGACAGTACTGGGATATTTTTATTACAGTGGCTTTGTAATATAGCTTAATTACAAATTTTGTTCTTCTTTCTCAATATTGCTGCAGCTATTTGGGGTCTTTTTTGATTCCATATATATTTTTGGATTATTTGTTCTAGATCTGTGAAATATGCAGTTGGTATTTTAATGGAAATTGCATTGCATCTATAAATTGCTTTAGGTGGTATGGACATTATGTTACTTCTTATCTATGAATATAGTGTATGCTTATACTTGTTTCTATCTTCCTCTATTTTTTTTTTCAATCTCTTGTACTTTTCTGAGTACAGATTGTTTACCTCTTTGGTTAAGTTTATTTCTAGGTATCTTTTCTGTTTGTTTGTTTTTTACAATGGTAAAATGAATTTTTTTTAGTTTCTCTTTCAAAGCGATCATTATCCTATCTAATAAAAGAGTAACATGCAGATGTGACCGTACCTTGGCTCCTGACTGGCTATGCTACCAGCCAGTGGCAGCTACAGCGGCCAGAATTCACCACAGCTTAGTCTGAGGCCCTTGGGTGCAGAGAACGAGGCTGCAGGATTTGCAGCGGCGGCTGCAGGGGCGGTAGCTGTAAGAACTCACCGCAGTTGCGTCTAACTGAGGCCCCTGGTAATAATGTTTCACATGTAGCTTCAGCTGTATACCAGTAAAAATGGAAGGCAAGCATCAGAGGGAAGGCCCCCGTCGGAGGGAAGGCTCCCGAGTCCCAGCTTCAGCATCCCAGCTGTGGAAACTGACAACAGGTAGGAGGAAGTTCCACCCCCACAGAATCTGTCCAAATCAGCCATTGGTCACAGTGCTGAAAGGCCTGTCATTCTCCTCTATCTCAGAATGTGGCAATAGAGAGGTGGGACTATGTCCAAAGAAAAACTGTTGAAGTTTGCTCAACTCTATATTTTGGATACAGCCGAAGCTACACGTAAAAGATTAGCAATCCCAGCAAACCAGGCCTGCTCAGAAACAACCTCATGCACGAAATAAATGAATTAACAAAATCGTACAAGATGCTACATGAGGTAGAAAAGGAAGCCCAATCTGAAGCAGCAGCAAAAGGTATAGCTCCCATGAAAGTAACTATGGCAATTAAATGTGATTGATCGTAATAGTGATCCAGGTAGATATAATTCTCCCTGTGTAACTGAGGTTGCTGTCATATTCACAAAGATGGAGAAGCTCCTTTTGAAAGGGACTTGCTCATTCACTGTAAACCAGATCCCAATAATCCAAATGCCACTGAAGTGAAACGAATCAGTATCCTGTTTCCTACATTAGATGCAATGACATATCCTATTCTTTTTCCACATGGTGAAAAAGGTTGGGGAACAGATATTGCATTAAGACTCAGAGACAACAGTGTACTCAACAATAAATACTAGACAAAATGTAAGAACACGAGTCACCCAAATGCAGTATTATGGATTTCATCTCTCTGTGAGGGACACTTTCAATCCTATTTTAAATGCAGGAAAACTAACTCAACAGTTTATTGTGGATTCGTATTCAAAAAATGGAGGCAAATCGGATAAATTTCATTAAGCAAACCAATCTAAGTTGAGAGTTGAAAAATATAGCGGTTTGATGGATGATCTCAAATCCAGGTTGAAAATGACAATGTACCCATTGGTAAAATGATAATACTTCCATCATCTTTTGAGGGTAGTCCCAGAAATATGCAGCAGCGATATCAGGATGCTATGGCAATTGTAACAAAGTATGGTAAGCCTGATTTATTTATAACTATGACATGCAACCCCAAATGGGCAGATATTACAAACAATTTACAACGCTGGCAAAAAGTTGAAAACAGACCTGACTTGGTAGCCAGGGTTTTTAATATTAACCCGAATGCTCTTTTAAATGATGTATGTAAAGTCCATTTATTTGGCAAAGTAATAGCTAAGATTCATGTCATTGAATTTCAGAAACGTGGACTGCCTCACGCTCACATATTACTGATATTAGATAGTGAGTCCAAATTATGTTCAGAATATGACACTGACCGTATCGTTAAGACAGAAATTCCAGATGAGGACTAGTGTCCTTGACTTTTTCAGATTGTAAGATCAGGTACATGGACCATGTGGAATACAAAATTCAAATAGTCCACGTATGGAAAATGGAAAATGTTTAAAGGGATAACCGAAAGAATTTCAAAATGTGACCATTGGAAATATTGATGGATATCCCAAATACAAACAAAGATCTGTTAATACCATTTCTATTGGAAATAAAATTGTCGATAATACTTGGATTGTCCCTTACAACCCATATTTGTGCCTCAAATATAACTGTCATATAAATGTTGAAGTCTGTGCATCAATTAGAAATGTCAAATATCTATTTAAATACATCTGTAAAGGTCATGATTGTGCAACTATTCAAATTTCTGAAAAAAATATTATCAATCATGACGAAGTACAGGACTTCATTGACTCCAGGTATGTGAGTGCTCCTGAGGCTGTTTGGAGACTTTTTGGAATGCGAATGCATGACCAATCTCATGCAATCACAAGATTAGCTATTCATTTGCCAAATGCACAAAATTTGTATTTTCATGCCGATGATTTTGCTGAAGTTTTAGATAGGGCTAAAATACATAACTCAACTTTAATGGCTGGGGGGGCCGCAATCACAGCCACAAGCCCGGCAATGGCTGCATCGGGGGCTGCAGGGGTGGCGATCGCAGCCACAAATCCGGCCCCAAGCCCGGACATGGTGGTGCTGGGGTCTGGGGGGTCCCGGTCACAGCCACAAACCCAGCCCCAAGCCTGGCCATGGCAGCACTGGGGGCCGCGGGGGTCGCAATTTTTATATATGAGGATGTTTATTCAAATGTGTATAGACTCTTGCTCTTTTTCTACTTTCTGGCTTGCTTGGGGGTCCTAGGTGTCCTGCCTCCCAGATCCATGTGGTGCAGAGCAGGATCTTGGCTCTGGCCCACCTTTTTGGGGCAATTCATCAAGGAGTCCCAGAGGGATGGGCGGGGCTCCTGCATTGTGACAGGGTACAGGCCAGGCTGGGGGATCCGTTCCCCCACCGAGTTCACAAATTTTGTGCACCGGGCCTCTAGTTGGTATATAAAAGTGATGCCCTATACTTTTTTATTAAAGATACATAGCATAAAGAACTTGATGTATATACAAGGCTTTAAAAATCCTGCTACATAGTAAATGCCTTGTAATTGTAGATGTTGGAACTATAGGTGAATTTTAAAACATCTAATGAAATCTGTAGATTGCTTTGGGTAGTGTGAACATTTCAATGATGTTAATTCTACTAACCCATGAACACAGTTTATTCTTCTACTTGCTTATAGCTTCCTCTATCTCTTTTTTCATATTCCTATAGTTTTATTAGTACAAGACTTTTACCTCCTTGGTTAAGTTTATTCCTAAGTATCTTAAATTGTTTGTTGAAATTGTAAATGGGGCTGTTTGTTTAGTTTCTCTTTCTGAAAATTCATTATTGGTGTATAAAAATGCCATTAATTTCTGGGTATTAATTTTTTATCCTGCTACATTTTCTGCTTTCACCATTCTTTTTTTAAAAAGCATATTTTTTTATTGATTTCAGAGAGGAAGGGAGAGGAAGAGAGAGAGATAGAAACATCAACGATGAGAGGAAATCATTGATTGACTGCCCTCTGCACACTCCCTCCTGGGAACCTCGCCTGCAGCCTGGTCATGTGCCCTTGACCGGAATTGAATCCAGAACCCTTGAGTCCACAGGCTGATGCTCTCTATACATTGAGCCAAACCAGCTAGGGCTGCTTTCTCCATTCTTATTCAACATAATAGTACTGGAATTGCTAGCCTCAGTAATCAGACAAGAAGAATAAATAAAAGAAATCCAAATTGGAAAGAAGAAAATAAAACTCTCATTATTTGCAGATTATATATTGTACATAGAAAACCCTAAAGACTCCACTAAAAAGCTAAAGCTACTACATTTAATAAATGAATATGGCAATGTAGCAGGATACAACATTAATACCCTTTGTGAACTTCTCTAGATAGAAATTCCTATTTGTAAGTGGGGATTTCTCCTTCTTCTCCTCTAAGAAATTATCTTCCTTATGGGGATATCATGAAGATTAAATTAGTTAATACTCAGAAGTGCACTTAGAGTAACCTCAGTGAGAATTAGCTCTATTTTTTAATGCTCATAGATCCACAGCTACAAAAAGTACTTTTGGCTTCCAGAAAATAAAATTGATCAATTTAAAGGGACACTCAAATGGTGTGTTTTTAATAAATTTCTCAGTTTTATTTGTTATTAAATCATCTCTAGTTAGACTTAAATAATGCGAAAAACCCAGAAAAAAAGAGAAACAATTTGAAAGAAAACAAACATTTAGTCAGGCTTTCAAATATTCCCAGCTATTTAGACCTAGATAACCTATAACAGTGGAACCAAGCCAGGCAGATATTATTCTCTACTTTAAGTAATTACATGACTAGACTTTTAAATGCTGAAATATTTTTATTATGCTTTTCAAGAAGGAATTTAAATTATAATTAATTAATGACATAACTACTTTGAAACTGTAAATGCTAAAAGCAGAATTGGCCAGCAGACCCATGCAATACAAAAAGAACAGATTGTGATTATGTTCCTTAACTTCCTGGCCAAGGTCAAACTTTAGAGACATATTTTAAAGAATGAATGAGACTGCCCATGAGACTAGCACAAGGAGAATGGGAAGTAGTTTCTTTTCTCTCTGTTTTATTTTTAATCCTCACCCAAGGATATTTTCCCCATTAATTTTCAGAGAGAGTAGAGAGAAGGCAGGGAGATGGAGTAGGGGGAGAGAGAGAGAGAGAGAGAGAGAGAGAGAGAGAGAGATCTATGTGAGAAAAACACATCGATTGTTTGCCTCCTGCACACAACCTGACCAGGACCAGTGATCAAGCCTGCAACCCAAGTACAAGGCCTTGACTGGAACCGAACCTGTGACCCGTCAGTGCTCAGGCAGACACTCTAACCACTAAACCATGCTGGCCAAGGCAGTAGTTACTTTTCTTTCTTTTCATTTCTTTTCTTATCTTTTTTGCTTAAAACAAGATAAATTTATTCTCTCAAGGCTTTGGAGGCTAGAGGTCTGTAATCAAGATGTTAGCAAAGTTGCTTCCCTCTTGGAATGTATTTGATGCCTCATTCCTAGCTTCCGGTAGATAGTTTATTTTTTAATTTACTTCTAGTGGTTTTGGGCCAATTTCTGAGTATGTTAAATAGCAAAAATACAAAGGGACTTTTTATTTTCCAGTTCATGCAGTTATATATATTATAGCTTCTTTATCTTAAAAATAAATTATAAGAGTTAAGTTTTGAAAGAGTCTATCTAATTAAGCTTTTACCATACCTGGTATCAGAGAGACTTCAAATAAGTTAAATAAAAGGAATCTCAGAGGCAAATATGTTGCATCCATGTTAATAGTGCATATACTATCCTCAGACCTGTCTGAATATACATAAATAAGAATCCTTAATAAACCTCAAATGAATTCAGGTAAAGTGTAAATCTTGCTGTCCGTGTAAACCATAATTTGGATAATTTAGAGAACTGTTATAATGGAGCTGCTACTAATTTTTACATGTTTTTATTTAAGATATCTGTCAGGAGTTTAGCTAAGCTGCTCCTTGGAATTGCTGCCTCTACATTTGTTCTATTTTGCCAAGCAACCTGTGAGGATCTTAAACTGACACTGAGCCCTCATTTTCTGTATCACAGCTAGTCACAGAGTCACAATGAATGTGAATTTCTGATGTGACATGCCCAACAGCCATTGTGATCAACTGTCTCCCCTGCTTCCCAGTACCTTCCATTAGTGCTCTCCTTAGGTAAGCTCCCCTGTATGCTTCCAAAACCCCAAGCATTTGGTTTGAATTGACCATTCTGTTCTTAGCTCAGAGACCTCAAAGCAGCCTAATAAAGGGTATCCCAGGTCCTGCCTTCCTCCCTGCCTATACCCTGCCCTGATCTCCCCTTATAACCTCTTGAGGCACACCATTCACTTCCTCTAGGACCTGTGAGTAATAAATGTCTCCATTTCACTTTTTTTTTTGTGTGTGTGTGTGTGATCTGTAGTGGATCCATGGCTTACCATTCAGCATCCTGTGCTCCACTTAACAGTTTTTTTAAACAAAATTATAACACAGTTTGGCAATTTAAATATTATTAGAACAGCACTTTTACATAGAAAATAAAATTAATTTATAATGGTAACTCATAGCTACCATTAGATTATAATTATTCTAGTTTCTTAATCTTTCCCCCAGTTTAAGGATTTCCATGATTATAGCAGATATTCTTTTCTATTCCACTAAAGTAGATCTAGTGAATTGGAGTAAATAAAATATCTACCCCCAGTTAAGAGAAATACTAGGATGATTTTACTGCTACTGTTGCTAAAACTGCTTGAGTGAGTAATATGTTTAGAATTCAGAAGTATCTGTCAAGAAGACATCAGAAACAGAGACCATGCTGATGGATTGACACTTCAGAGCTACCAAAAGAATGCCTTGCAAATTTATTTTCAGGCAGATATAATGCAATCTCTAAGTCGAATGGGGAACATAATTTTGACATTGTATAGAAATATCTATTTATAATTTTTAGTGATGATTTAAAAATAAAGGAGGTAATTGTGTCACAATAAGTGGCATTATATCTTTATGTAAGGATTAAAATATGCTAAAATCAATATATTGAAATAAAGATGAATCATCTATAAAACCCTTTCTATAAGGGAAATATTAATAGTGCATTAATTTTTGCTACATTTCAGATTCATGCCATCACCCTCAACACGTGGTTAAAATAATGTTACTCAGACTAGATTTTCATTTTGTAAAGTACATAAGTCATTTTGAAAATATGCAGGGGAAGGAAGTAGAAGGTAGAGGAGAGCAAGGGGGCATAAATGGAAATGGAAGAAGACTTGACTTGGGGTGGTGAACACATAATACAATGTACAGATGATATGTTATGGAATTGTGCATCTGAAATCTATGTAATCTAGTGTCACCCCATAAATTAAATGAAAAAGGGAAAATAAATTAAAAAAGAAATGTGAACATGACATATTCTGTGCATATATTACTGTAGGTTTAGAGAACAACATTACCTGTAATTTATAATGCTAACTCATAGCTACATTATATTCTAATTATTATAATTTCTTAATATTTATACACAAACACACTAACACACCAAATTCTATAGAACTATCCAAACACATGAGCTGAATTTGCTTATGGTCATGGTATTTGAATAAATTTTGTAAATTTTGAATGGGTAGTGTGTCAGATTAAAGATAGTTGAAAATTCTGATTCTTCTATGAAGAAGTGGAGCTTGACACTTCTGAATGAGTACTGTGATGCTGCAATCAGTAACACAGCCACAATGATGCTGTGGGCAGGTACTGGACCTGAACCTTAGTAGACTAGGGGTGTCTACTTACTATTTCTTGAAAACTCTCTCTCTCTGGAAGCCCTAAACCACAACATAAAAATTCTGAAACTCCTGAGACTAGATGGGTTGGCCTGACTGGCACATGGAAGTACCTTCTTTGGCAGATCCTGGCCAACATCACCTTCAGCCACCCCTACCAAAGGTATGTGAGTAAAGCCACCTTTGACCTTCCAGATCAGCCCATTTGCCTTTGACTGGCCTTAGTCAAAACCACATGGAACAGAATAGCCCTGTTGAACTGAGCTCTGCCTGAATTCTTCACCCAAAGATTATAAGATATAATAAATTAAAGACGGATTCTAAATGTCTTTCACTGCTTCGTTTAAAGGACTATCTATATAAGAAAGGCCAAGGAAAGCATTTCTACAAATCCCAGCTATTTATATGGCAGATAGATCTGATTTGATTTCCTGTGATAAATATAACATAAGTTTTTCATTTATATCTTATGATTATCCAGCAGCTTTGACTTCTCCTCAATTTCAGAATAACGAAAATATTACAGAATTCTCAAAAAACCCCACATCCACAACAGAAAATAATCTAATATCCTTTTTAAATGTCACCTCTTCAGAGAGGCCTTTGTTGACTAATCTACTTATACATTGTTCATTGGTCTTTTTATGTGGTAGGCAGTTAGACAAACATGACCAGAGCAAGGACCATGGACCAAGTACAGGTCACTAGAGCAAAAGCCCTGGGTGTCTAGTACTGGGCAAAACTGGGAAAACAAGGAGCTCACCACAGAATAACCTTTTCTCCCCTAGCATATCGCTGGCCATTCGTTTTAGACCTTCTTATCTTTCATTTCACTGGCCATGGCTTTAGAACCCTCCCCTGACCTTTCTTCCTCTAGCATGTTGCTAGTCATATGGTTTAGGCCTCCTTAGAGGAGTAACAAACAAGGGGGCACAAAAATTACCCTTAAGCAGTAAGCCTCCAGGACAATGAAGTTCTGACCCTGAAGTTCTGATCCGAATCAAATGCATCTAGCCCTCCATGAGGTCAGGCTCCAGGCCTAGAAAGTAGCAAAATCAGACAAGTGACATCAGGACCAGCTGCACTGATTAATGACACCTGCACTAGCACCAGCCAATCTGTAGAGACCACAACCCTAAAAAGACACACTTAGAAAGCTGGTAAATATTCTATTGGGATACTTCCCTGAGACCTCCAGATAAGTAGCCTCAAGGCATAGGACCCACGCTCTCTATGGAGCATGCCTGTGCCTTTCTCTAAACCTCCTCCCAGGTGCCTTTTCCTTGCCTTGCTCTCTCTTTCTCCTAAGCTCCAAGGGCCTTTTTTTGTGTGTGTGTGTGGCTCTGTACTTGTTTCTTGAGACCGCTTATTCTTGGCCTCACTTCTTCTACCTATGTGACTTTCTAAATTAACTTTCTATTATAATTTGAGTCTTGAATCTGAATTCTTTCTAAGGCAGAACTTAAGTATGGAAGATGCTAAACCAAGATCCTGTCTGACTCCACTGATCTAATACCTGGTGCCATATTTTGCCCACACTCACTCTCCTTATTAGTAGCTTTTACTCATTACATTCATCACTACTGACATCACAGTAAACATGTAATGCCCACACCAACTTTTACTTATCGCTTTCCTAAGTGTTCTCTCTTTCTCTCTCTCTCTCTCTCTCTCTCTCTCTCTCTCTCTCTCTCTCTCTCTCTCTCCATATATATATATATATATATATATATATATATATATATATATATATATAGCAACATGCCAGAGGAAGAAAGGAGAAAGGTCAGGGGAGGGTTCTAAACCCATAACCAGTGATAGTGATATGAAAGGTCAGGAGGTCTAGTGGCCAGCGATAGGCTAGGGGAGGAAAGGTTACCTGTTGTGAGCTCCTTATTTTCCCAGTTTTGCCCATTGCTCAGCACCCAGAGCTTTCTGCCCTAGTGACCTTCTGCACCTGGTCCATGGTCTTGCTCTGCTCATGTGTGCCTAACTGCCCACTACATAAAAAGACCAGTGAAGGATGTCTCCTGCATACAACAGTGACTGGCACATAAAAGCCTCAAAAAATATTTTCTGAAGAATAAAACTTTATTTTCAGGATTTTACCTGAAAATCACAAATTTTATTTTTGCAAATAAAATCACATCACCTCAACATTTTTAGTTTTTAATAGATAAATAATATATGCCTTTGTTAATGTTTATATTTTTAGGAATGATTACTATAATTATTTGCTTGCTATTCATTTGTATAACCAAAGACATTCAGAAACTAACTTATTTTTAAATATTGTATGAAATGATATAGTTCTCTCTGGAGTTTATAATCAACTATTTTTTTTTCTTCATCTTCCCTTGATTTTTGCTTAAATTTACATGACAGTAAATTGCATATGAAATACTATACCCTACATTTCATGTGATTATCTGTATAATTTATGAGCCTGAGGGTATTAAGACATTTATTTCACCATATTTTAGTTTACAATGCATTGAAGGGTTGTGTTGATAAAATTAATTGTCTTATTTGACAAAGGGTGAAAAACATTTAGAAGGCTTTTAGGAAAAAGTGAAATTGACTTTGAAATGGTGAAACACACAGTAGCTTCCCATTTAGTTTAAATGAACAGGCTATTATCGATCTATTCACAAAATCTCAGTGTGGTACCATTTCCCTGTTAATGCTTCATGCAGAGGAAGTGAAGCTATTCTGTATGCTTATCCTTTGTTCTTCTATCACTTTCTCTTTCTGTGTTTCCATTACAAGAGGGAAGTTAGGAAAATAAAAGGAGCCAACTGAGAAAGGCCACATAGATATTTGAAGCTTCAGGAGTAGGAGCTGGGAGCACAAATCCTTCAGCTAACAATACATTTCACTTTAAAATTCAGTTAAACTGCATGAGAAGCTACATTATTATTTTCCTGAATAATTTCTCTTCCCCATGCAACAATGACTGTTTTTCAACCACTCTCATAATGGGGAGTAAACAGCTAGCCACCGCGGCAACATATACTAGTATTATTAAGATTCTTCCCTTTTTCAGGCCAGCTGTCCCTGAAATTATATTTTACAAACACAGTCCTACACAGCTCCTCTCAGTTGAACACAATAATGTAATTTTATTGAATGACTGCAGAAGGCCTAATTATTTCTTGAAGCAGGACTCCTGATGTTATTTTACATTTAATTCATGACCACATACTGAAGGTTATTATCTGTGCGGCAACCAATTGAAATATTTTCTAAAAGTATTTCTCGTACTTTTTAACATGTGACTTTTAAAAACAATTGTACTTTGCTTCTTAAATACACATGAAGTCATCAAATATAATAGTGAATCAAATTATAAGCCTTCTAGATGTTGAATTAAATCCATTTTAATTTCAAAATATGTATTAATACCAATATTATTGAAAGTACACCTGCTATCCAATCAATTATTTATATAATTAATAATTTGCAAAATCTTTAAATTAAAAATTGTTAGGTTTGATGGAGCAATTGAGTTGATATTCTTCCCCCAAGAACTGGCTTTTCGGGTCATTTCACTTTGGACATTTCCTTTGCTGAAGACCATTTTTCACTTGCAGTGACCACATTCCATTATTTCCCCTCCCCCCTCCAGGTATGCATAAAGAAGTATCCACTCAGAAAAATCCAGCCAAAGTCCTTTAAAAGCTGCTGACTTCCCTCACTGGGTGCTGGAGCCACTCTGGACTCTTGCATTCCTCCTTCGGCAACCTAACAAAAATAATCTACATAGATTTTACATAGATTATTTTAATTAAAAAATCATGTAAATCTCTGTCAGTGACTGGGAATAGTGTTATTCATTCATGGAATCTTATGAAAATGTCAGTTAAAATGATCTCTTCTTAAAATACCTACATCCTGTTTAGATTTTCTTGTGACTTCTATAATATACTGACTTAAACTGTGGTAATTTTTAATAAAAATACATATGTATATATACATATATTTATCTTCCATTTAAAGTTCTATTGATATGAAAAATACCACAATAAAGTAGTAGATAATATAGAGCAAGTATTTACTGTGTATGTACCAGGAAGATATTACCTTTTAGAGACATTATCTTCCTAAATCTTCACAATGGTCTTGAGTAAAAATTTCATTTTACAGGTATGAATTTAAAACTTGGAAAGATTTAGTAGCTTGCAAAAGATTAAACAGGTAGCAAGTGGAGAACACAGAATTCTGGTCAAGAGATCTATCATGGATCTAACTCATAATATGTCATACTGACATACTTAGATTAGGTTTTCAATTACTGAGGCATGTGTGTGTGTGTGTGTGTGTGTGTGTGTGTGTGTGTGTGTGTGTGTGATTGTTACAGTAGGTAGGTAAGTAGTTATTAACAAAGGGACAGAGCAAATGGAGCTACACATCTAATTAAGCTGGATTAATTAGAAAGGAAAGCTTCACCAATATCCCCAAGGAATAATTGCCTTTTCCTCCAGATTAATGGGGGAAGGAATAAACAGTAAGGGGGAAACTCCTTTACTGAGCACAGGCTCAATACAAGCGAGATGACAGGGCAAAACTATAAGCATGTGCAGTAGGAGCCAAAATGACAACCATGAAAAGGAGGAGTCTAGTCTGGGAAAATCTAGGCAATGGATCAGATAGGATAAGGGCATGAAACTGCAGAAGAGCCAGGAAACGGATTGGATAGGAGAGAGCCCAGCACAAGTCTGTGAAAAGCCAGAAGAGAGATTGGATAGTTTGAAAGAAAGCCTGCTCTCTCCCAAGCTCAATATAAGATTCACAAAGACCCAAGTCTCACTCTGTCCCTTTAGCAACTGCGGGGGCTGAAGCTCAGGGCAGATTGCAGCCCAGATGGGAACAGAGATGGTGCTGGACTATTGCAGCCTTGGGCGCTGGGCTGATGACACAGCAGCTCTGGTTCCTGGCCCTCCTCCGGGGTTTGGTGGAGAAAAGTGCTAGCCTGCGGCCCCGGAAGCTGGACCTCTTCCACAGTGAGACAGTGCCGAGCAACTCCTGGTCACGGATGAGACACTTCTTAAGCCCTTCCTTTGTTTTTGCTCCAATAAATCTTGCTACTATACCTCAATCCTGCCATGCATGTATCACTGAAATGCATTTCATGTGATACCATGGAAGAATCCTATTTTTTCTGGCAACATAACCTGTAAGATATGTAGATTTTTTTGAAAGGATTATAAGGATAGCATTAAAATATTCCAGGTGGATGTTGGCTCTTTAAAAACAAAATCAACAGCAATGATATTAGCAAAGTGCCATTCTAGAATAGAAGCTTAATAAAAATGTATCTTTCCTACATGATTAATTTACCTGGGGATATCAAATGTAGTATGTCATTTTCCTGTAGATGGAAATAAAAGAGATTCACCTCTGATATAGTACTTTGTTATATTTGAGGAGATAAACTGCTCTCCTCAAGATTTCAGATGAAAATTGTTTAGTGGTAGAGTAAAAAAAATGAAGTTGCAAATGTTATGGAACAGAAAGCATTACTCCACTGGGCATTAGCAGAGGCCAAACGCTAGACACTCAGAATTGCAGTGGAGAAATAGTCGCTATTTTATTGATGAATGGTGCCACCTAGGAGAAAGGGAAGCTAAACTCCCTGATGGCGTGTAGGTTACAGATTATATATAGCAAAATCACAGGACACCATGGGTTAAGAGTTCAAGGTTACGCTAGGAGTTAATTGGCAGAGGTGAGATAAGGGTAATGAATCATTTCTTCAGACATTGGGAACAGATCTGTTGTCTGTTCCCAAGTCCTTCTGTCTGGTCTCATGGAAAAGTAGCCAAGGGATCATTACCTTATGGCTTAGGAACTGAAGCATAACTTAGGTCAAAATGTTCTGTTTAGCCTGCCAGAGGCCCAGATCATGTGACCATTAGTCAGGTCATAGCTACTATCTTCTGCTGCAGGGTTGCTGATTATCTGAGGGAAAAGCTAGTCGAGAGAGAGAAAGAGAGAGAGAGAGGGAGAGAGAGAGATGATTTGTGGAGTTAAATTTAATCAAAGTCATAAGGACCCTTAGTATAATATAGCATAGTATAATAGTAAATTTAAAATATGAACAAGTTTCAGAGAATGCAAAACATCTTTCAATTTTTAAATAGTTTTAAATCCCAGCAAACCATCTTCACAATCTAAGCATATCTCCTATTACAGAAGTATGCTTGTTGAAATGACATTAAAATATATCTACAGGAGAACTAAGATGGCGGCAAAGGTGAAACACCTATCTTGCCGTCATAATCAGCAATTTTAATACTACAACTTAACGAAAGAACAAACACCTTCCAGAATCACCAGAACGCTCGCCGAGTGAAAATTCCACAAATAAAAGTGAAGATAAGACACTGTGACTAGGAGGTGCCGCGACGAACAGCGTTGAAAGATTCCCGCGCAGAGAGAGGTTTGGAGTGCCCGCCGCGGAGAGGGAGGGCGGCTGGAAACCGGCCAGTTTTCTCGAACGGGGAGACAAAGGCCTCCCACTGGACTGAATCTCCAGCTCTGGGCAAAGTCCAGGGAACCCACTATCATACAGGGTGAAAACTGGACAGTGGGAGGGCACGCCGAAGCTCGGGTGCTGCCAGGTCTGCCGGCTTGTGGAGACAGCAGCTTATGCGAACAGCTCGGCTGCGTGACGGCGCAGGGAGCACACCGCTACTTGTCTCTCATTCGGAAAACCGTCAGTCTGCTTTGTTTTATGACCCTGGGTGAGACATTGCGCATGCAAAGTCATTTTGGGACAGTCTGAATTCCCGGGCAGCAGGTGGAGCTCCACAGCGGCTCTCTCTCAGAGGTGCTGGCAGCCATTGCCCCCGGCACAGAGCCCCTAGGGCTGCATAGGGCGGAGCTAATGCTGTCTGCTTGGCCCAGAGACTCCGCCCACCCAACCTGAGCATAGCTGAGCTTCACAGACAATTGACCTGGAGGTCAAACCCTCCTAGGGCTAACAACAAAAAGCTGGGTTTAAATTCAAAAACACTGAATACAACCCATAAAGGATTGCAGTAAGAGTACCCACCTCAGGTAACTGGGGAGACTGAGCCACTGTCCCTTTGAGGACAGCCACCACATAAAGCAGCCACCATGCAGAGACATGGAAAGAAATCAGGTGTGAAAGAAATGGAGGAGAAAAGATGACAAGACATAGAGTTCAAAACCATGGTTATAAGGCTTTTCAAGAGGCTCCTACAAAAGGCTGATCAACTTAATGAGAATTACCAGGAAATAAACAAGACCAACCAGCAAATGAATGAGAATTACAAGGAGATGAATGATACTTACAAGGAAAAGAATGAGACCCTCAGGGAAATGAAAAAGACCTCTGAGGATACGAACCAGACCCTCACAGATAAAAAAAAGGACCAACTAGAAATCAAGCATACACAGACAGAAATAAAAAATATTACACAAAGTCCTAAAAGCAGTCCAGAGGGCCACAAGAACCAAGTCAAAGATTTGAAATACAAAGAACCAAAATCCACTCAGCTGGAAAAGCAAGAAACAAAAAGAATTCAGATAATTGAAGATAGCATAAGGGGCCTCTGGGACAACCTCAAGCAAGCCAACATCCGAATTATTGGGGTGCCAGAAAAAGAGAGAGAGCAAGTTAATGAAAACCTACTTGAAGAAATAGTGACTGAAAACTTTCCCCACCTGGTGAAAGAAACTGACTTAAAAGCCCAAGAAGTACACAGAACCCCAAAATATAGGAATCTAAAGAGGACCACACCAAGACATATCATAATTAAAATTCTAAGAGCAAAAGATAAAGAGAGAATATTAAAAGCAGCAAGAGAAAAACAGTTGGTTACCTACAGGGGAGCACCCATACGAGTGTCAGCGGATTTCTCAACAGAAACGATGCAGGCCAGACACGAGTGGCAAGAAATATTCAAAATAATGAAGAGCAAGAATCTACAACCAAGATTACTCTATCCAGCAAAGCTATCATTCAGAATTGAGGATCAGATAAAGTGCTTCGCAGATAAGAAAAAGCTAAAGGAGTTCATCACCACCAAACCAGTATTATATGAAATGCTGAAAGATATTCTTTAAGAAGAGGAAGAAGAAAAAGGTAAAAATATAAATTATGAACAACAAATACACATCTATCAACAAATGAACATAAAAATCAAGTGAACTGATAGGCTGATGAACAAGATAAACTGGTGACTATAACAGAAACATGGACATAGAGAGGAAATGGACTGACAATTCTTGGGGAGAAAAGTATTGTTGGAAGTACAGCAAGAGATTGGACAAAAATCTTGCAACAATGGGAGAGGACATTGGGGAGGGGGAGGGGAGGGCGGAGGTGGGATAGGTACAGGGTGGAGGGAAGATATAGGGGGATAAAAAAAGGGGGAAACAATGTAATTAATAAACTGAACAATAAAAAAAATTAAAAAAATTAACGGGTCTTAACCATTATATATATATATATATATATATATATATATATATATATATATATATATATACAAATCTTGCACATTCCATCATAGAGGTTTGTATATAAAAATAATTAGCTAGTCAGCCTGCTAGCAAGAATATATTCATTTATATTACCTAAGAAGTATTTACTTCACATTGAATTTGCTTTTGTTGTGGCAAGTGTAATTCCATACCAAGAAAACAGACAAATATATATGTTAATGAAGTTCACAGAACTTATATAGAAGAGAAAATTTTTCTCTTCTATATAAATATTATGAGTCATTCTCTTAGTATGAAAGTCAAATAGTTATGACATTTGTAATATTACATATAGGTATGCCATTTAACTATTTTAATTTATTGACAAAAATTTAGAAAATGTAATTAATTAGTAACTGAATTAAATAATGCTTTTCAGTGGACATTATAACAATAGTGTAAAAATAAATCTTGAAGTCTAATCTGCAAAAAGAGAGTCAAAAGAGAGAATATATGATTTCAGTAAACACCCTGGGACTGCAATGCTATTAACAATGTGATTCATATAGTTCTCTCTATGCTTTATATCCAGGTGGATAAAATGATTAGTACAATTTATGAATTCATAAAAACATGAATATTTAAAATTTACTTTATCACAAGAGATTTATTACATCATTAAACACAAGACACTTCACATGTAGGAAGAGGCATCTTGTGAATAAAATGTAACTCTTTTGAGGTCTTAATACATTCTAAAAGCATTTTTAAGTATTAATAAGAAATAAACCAAATTCACATATATATATAAGCTTTATACAGAGAAAGAATATGTAATTTAACATTAGAATGCATAGTCATTCTAGGCGTCAGAATCTCATGCCTGGTCTATGCTATAGTAAAAATGAAATCATAGTCATTTATATCATTTTACAGTGAATGAATTTTCCAGATTATATTTTTTCAAATACAATTAATTGTATAGTAACAGACCATTAATTTGAATAAAAATAGTGCATTTCTATAAAAGAGATGATGCTATATATCAGTTCTCAGCAATGATTCTGGTGCAATACTTTGTTTACACTCTGAAATTTTATCTCATCAAATAAGTGGTCTTAGAATAAAATGAAATATTTGAGTAACTAATCCTTAGGTTAAATTAAGGAAGAAAATTAAACTTAGCACCCAAGCAGAGTACAACTCTCCTTTAAAAGGTTTTAAATACCAGTCAAATTAAGTGATCTTAGATCATGTCACAGAAGAAATCTCAGTGCATTTCTAAAAAAAGAGAGAGGGAAATTTTAGAATCCCCATTCATCAACTATATTAACAAAATTATAAATGAAAACTCTTTAACATACTTAAAATAAACACAGAAAGTTAATAAAGCAAAGGAAATCTCTGTAAAAGTATTATTTAAAATAAAGTAAATCACTATGACTGATTATTTAGCCAACATCATTGTAAAACATAAGATATGCCCAAAACTATGTTCAGAGACATAAGCACAGTTTTCAGTATTTTAATAATAATAAAGAAAGAATGAAAATAAGTAAATAATCACATTAATAGGACATACAAAGAACAAAGTATATCTAAAGGAGATAGAAAAACAAATCTAACAAAATTGAGACTAATTATCCAATAAATTAATGTTTTAAACATATTTTTAGAAAACAATCTATAATAATAAAAGCATAATATGCTAATTAGACTGGACAATGAATGACCTTCCAGACATCATTCTGGACATTCTTCCAGACAAAGCTATGGTGGCAGGAGCCAAGGCAAAGGCAGTTAGGGGTGATTAGGTAGGCAAAGTGGTTAGGAGCGATGAGGAAGGCAAGCAAGCAGTTAGGGGTGATCAGGCAGGGAGGTGAGTGGTTAGGGGAGAGTGGTTAGGAGCCAGTGGTGCTGGATTGCGAGAGGAATGTCCGACTGCCAGTTTTGGGCCTTAACCAGCAGTCAGACATCACCTAAGGGGTCCTGGATTGAGAGAGGGTGCAGGTTGGGCTGAGGGAAACCCCCCCTCTTGTGCACAAATTTTGTGCACCGGCCCCCTACTCCTGTCTAATAAGAGTAATATGCAAATTAACCATCACTCCACTACACTCATAAGCCACACCCACAAGCCACTCTCAACAGCCAATCAGGAGCAAATATGCAAATAAACTCAAACAAGATGGCTGTGGCCACAGAGAGCAGCAGGGAGGCTTAGGCTTCCCCAGCAATGGAGGAAGCCAAGCTTTCTGCCTGCCCTTGCTGGCCTTGGCCAGAGGAGGAGCCAGGCAATCTCAGTGAGCTGGGGGTCCCAGCAACCTTGGCTGAGGATGGAGCAGGGCGATTGAAGTGAGCTGGGGATCCCCCACCCAGGGCCTGAGCTTAGGAACCTTGACTAGAAGCTTTTGGCCTTGGCGGGGAGTGGAGCCAGATGATCACAGAAAGCTAGGGGTCTCCCACCCAGGGCTGGAGGCTTTAGGCCTTGGCAGGGGTGGAGCCGGAAAACAGAGGAGATAGGTGTAAACTATAGAGGAAACACCTTTTCTGACCACTCATTGGCTAAGCTCCAACTGGCAATATTCTTAGTAACTTGGGTATAAGAATCCAAAAAGGTGATCTAAGGCTTTTCCACTACACTCCTGAAAAAAAAAAAAAAAAGAAGAAGGTCCCCTCCTGGATGGCTAAGACATCTCATACCCTCCCCTAGGTGGTTTGGCTCAGTGGATAATGCCTGGTTTGCCAACCGCAGGATCTGGGTTATATTCTGATCAAGGGCATGTACCTATGTTGCAGGCTCCTCCCTGGCTAGGGCCCAGGTCTGGGCTCATGCAGGAGGCAACAAATCAAAGTGTTCCTCTCACTTTGATGTTTCTCTCTGTCTTTCCCTTTCTCTTCCACACTCTAAAAATCAATGGAAACATATCCTCAGACGAGGATAAGAAAAAAAGAAAAAAGAAAGAAATGTCATATCCTATGAAAGACACATCTTGAAAACGCCTAACG
The DNA here is from genome assembly GCA_027563665.1 of Antrozous pallidus. NCBI lineage: Eukaryota > Metazoa > Chordata > Mammalia > Chiroptera > Vespertilionidae > Antrozous > Antrozous pallidus. The sequence continues at coordinate 93,227,853 of CM050514.1, forward strand.
AAATTGTCATTTTGCCAAAACCAGTTTGGCTCAGTGGATACAGCTTCAGCCTGCGGACTGAAAGGTCCCAGGTTTGATTCCGGTCAAGGGCACATACATTGGTTGTGGGCACATCCTGAGTGGGGGTGGGGTGGGGGTGCAGGAGGCAACTGATCAATGTTTCTCTCTCATGGATGTTTCTGACTTTCCATTCCTCTCCCTTCCTCTCTGTAAAAAATCAATAAAATATATTTTTTAAAAAGAAATTGCCATTTTTTCATGGTGAAGGGACCGGAGTCTGGGTTGATGAAAACATCTTGGTGGCTGCGGTGACTGGTAGTGGCTGCAGCAGTGGGGTGATGGGGCTGGTACCTTTCCCTGATCAGCCTGGTCACCTCCTGCAAAGGGAGGCCAGACTGTGGCCAGACTGTGGCTTAGGCCCACTCACTGTGGGGAGCAGGCCTAAGCTATCAGGACATCCCCTGAGGGTTCCCAGTATGTGAGAGGGGACAGGTTAGGGTGAGGGGACGCCCCCCCCCCCAGTGCACAAATTTCATGCACTGGGCCCCTAGTGGAATATATAAAAACTCATTCCATCTAATTTATATTCTAATCAATCATGAAAGATTGATTTTTAAGACATAGTATAATCTTTTCAAATATTCTCAGCTGAGTTAAAACATTTTGTAAGTAATTTTTCCAGTCAAGTTTCTTTAGCTGTCATATTTTGAAGGAGTAACAAAATATTGCCATCAAGTCCTATCTGAATTTCAGAAGTGAGAGCAAATAAATAGCAATTCTTTTGAAAGCACTAAATTTTGGAACTGGATTGTTATATAACAAGAGTTCTACATTAAAACAGTTTTTCCTTTGAAATTTATTTGCAGTTTCTTTTGCTCTTTTGTATATTTCTCTTCTTTCAATTGGTTCTCAGTTTTGATTCTTAAGTGCAATAATTATTAAAATGTTATATATAATGAGTAAAAACATAAACAATTTTAACAATGGGGAAAGTATTTAAATATATTATTACATGTTCTTATTTACTAGCATTGAGATCATGTTTAGAGAATATTTGAAAACTCAAAGAGAGGCTCATGAGTTAAGATTAAATAAGAAAAAATTGATTAACAAATTTTATTTTGCTTTATTGGCCACTCCACAGCATAGCCAATGCCACCAAAATCCAAAATTTCTCCTACACCTTTTCTGCACCCAATCAGCTCAACAGGAGTGGAGTTAACAAAGACACTAATTGTTCACATCTTAAATGGATGAACATCAGCCATGATCTTCCAGACCTGTTCTATCCTATTTCTAGGCCATGCACTCAATCATGAAAAGGGATCATTTCAGACTGTCACTAATCATTACTAACTCTCCACACCTACAGTCATATTTTCTATCCCCTTGCCTATTCTTAGACTTAAGTTCTCATATATCTAATTAATGTCCCATCCTCTTTCTTCCTTATGGGTGTCATTATTCCCTCCTCTTTCTCGCACCACAAACTTTTGTTTCCCTTTAGATCATTTCAACTAATATTAAAAACAGAGGCTATTTTTCCCATTAAAAGAAAAAAGTAAATCCTTATTTTGACTGCATTTCCCACATCTTCCTGAAATATTGAAACCAGACACAAAAAGGGTCTGGGTCACTTTTCACTACTTGAGCCAAATTAAGCAAAGACAAGGTTGAATCATATATTAGTGTTTATTTCAATAATGCCAGTAATATGGAAAGAGCAGCAGGTCATCCTGTAAATTCTGTTCTCACCTCCCCTACTAGCTGGCTGATTACACAAGACTAGTGACCTGGTGCATGTCATTTGTGCATGGGGAGCATAGGGTGTCCCTCAGCCCAGCCTGCACCCTCTCCAATTCAGGACCCCTCAAGGAATGTCTGACTGTCAGTTTAGGCCTGATCCCACTGAGAGGCAGTCGGACATCCCTCTTGCAATCCAGGACTGCTGGCTTCTAACTGCTCACTTGCCTACCTGCCTGATCACCACTAACCACTTTGCCTCCTGGCCTGCTTGCTCCCAACTACCCCCCAGCCAGCCTCTTCACCCCCAACTTCCCCCCTCCCCACTGGCCGCCCCCAACTGCCCTCCTTGCTGGCCTGCTCACCCCCATCTGCCCTCCCCTCCTGGCCTGATCTCCCCTAACTGCCTCTGCCTCAGTCCTGCCACCATGGCATTGTCCAGAAGGATGTGTGGAATGTCTCCCAGTCTAATTACCATATTATCCTTTTCTTAGTATAGACTAGTGGCCTTGTGCATGAAATTCATGCATTTGGTGGGGGGGGGTAGGGGGTGCGTGTTCCTTAGCCTGACCTGCATCCTCTCTAATCTAGGACCCCTATGGGATCGGGCCTAAACTGGCAGTGGGACAATCCCCTCACAATCTGGGATTACTGACTCCTAACTGCGCACTTGCCTGCCTGCTTGGTTTCCCCTAACCACTCTGCTTGCTGGCCTGCTTGCCCCCAACTGCATCCCCTTGCCAGCCTGATCACCCCCAACTGCCCTCTCCTTCTGGCCTGGTCACCCATAACTGCCTCTGCCTTGGCTCCACCACCATAGCTTTGTCCGGAAGGACATCTGGAATGTCTCATGGTCTAATTAGCATATTACCTTTTTATTAATATAGATAGGATATGACATACTGCCATAACTATAACATATCTACCAATATTACCTATGAGAATATGTACTTCATGCAATAGGAAGGCATCTAATACATGTTATAAATAGTAGGAAATACAATATTTGTAGCAATAATATACACCCTGTGACTTCCCTTCCTGATCTGGGAATGGTTCTCAGATCTTTGAACATTTCCTGGCCATATATATATATATATATATATATAGCCATTCAATGTAATTTTATTTACTGTTTATTGCATATAATTTGAGGTCTTTAATTTCTAACCACCAAAGATTCAAAGGACTATTTTTTCCATGAATTTTAACATTAACATTAGTGAATTCCGGGGACCCAGGTGGGGTCCCAGGCAGGGATGGAGCGGTGCAGGGGCGAAGCACCCGGAGGCATGCCGAGGGCTGTTTCCAGGTCAGCCAGGAAGCCGGAGTGGCCATGGGGCCTCTGGAGAGAAGGAGGGAAGGTGAGACTGAGGGTGGGACCCCTGCCTGGGTGCTGGGAGGGCTTCCAGAGCCAAGGCATGGCTGTTACTTTGTTTCTGGTGGGCTGAGTTAGAAGTTGGAAACAGCCAAACTGTGACAGCATCTTTCCCTGCAAAGTGGCGTGCTCTACAGTCCTCCTCAGGACAGCTGGAGCATCCTCTGTCTTTGTCCCTCCTTCTTTGAGGCCCCCTCTGTGCCAGACTATGTGCCAGGATGTGTGCCCGGGTGTCAGGGTCCACCAGGACACAGGCTCCACTTCCCCTTTTTCTCCGGCCTGTTGGTGGCCCATGCTCAGCACTGTGGCTGCCCCACATGAACTTTCTAAAATGCAGATCTTACCCTTCCAGTCCCAATACCTTCTGTTCCATTGCCTGCAGGTGAGAGTGTACCTTCCTCAGCCCCAACTTGGAATCCCCTGGGAGTTGGTGTTCTTCACCTCTTACCTCCACTCAGTCATCCTGAGGCGAGCATGGTGGTCCCATCCCCTGGGGGGCCCCTTCCCAGCTCATTACCCAAGGTGCCCTGGGTGCTCAATTGCATGTCCCACGAGACAGGTAAACCCCACAGCTGAGTCGCAGCCTAACTATCAGAGCAACCAACACGCGAGCCTTGTGAGGGGATCCCATGGCATCAAATTCCCCTAACCATCCCAAGGTTTCCACAAAAGGATGCAACTCAGTCACCATAACTATAAAGGAGGGTTCTTTCTGGCCCTTAAATACCATGCAGGCAGAGCTAGCAGCATGTTTTGCCCCTGTGCAAGGATCACATGAAAATTTGTGAAGCATTCCATATTTTGCACCCAGCTCCCTGCTGGCCTCCTGTCCCCTGTACTGCAGCTATACCTCCTGCTCCTGATTGGATGGTAGCATAGCGAAGGTATGGTCACATTTGCATGTTTCTTTTTTATTATATAGGATAAGGAAGACAGGTTACATGCAAAGGAAGGTGGAGACAGGATAAAGGCTGCTGGGCCCGTGGTCTATGTGTCTCCTTCCAGGATCTTGAAGTCTGATAACAAGATAGTTAATTTTCTATGATATTAAAAATAGTTTCACTGTTTCCTGGGATCAGAGAATGATCAGCATTCCCAAGGCAAACACCTTGAGGGGGGTCAGAGTCCAGGTACAATAACCAAATCAAAGCATCTCCTGTCCTTTGTCTGTTCTCAAAATGTATTTTCTTTTCTGAGTAATGGATTCATCAGAGTTCTGAGGCATCTCTTATCTTTTTACAGCCCTATTTTACTCCTTGCAACACATTCTCCAGTTTCCCAGGGTCTGTAAGAAAACCTCTTATTATAGTTAGTAGGTGAATAATCATTGAATAACCATGGTCCTATTCTTGTTGCATGATACTTCTCCATCAATACCAGTCTTTCTTTTTTTACATCCCTTCAACAAAACTCCTGGAAAGATTAGCCTATGCACACTCACTCTAAATCTTCTCTCACTCTCCTTACTTACACTCTAGCCAGGTTTTCCTCAATTCTACTCTGTAAAATTATCCTCATCAGGATCAACAATGCCCTCTTCGTTTAAAATCCAATAGTTCCTACTTATCATCATGCTTGCTCTATCAACACTATTTAACAGAGCTAAAATTCTCTTCTACTAGAGTAAACATACTTTACTTGGCTTTTAGACACCTCCTTTTTTTGTTCTTCCTCCTTCCTAACTGGTTGCTCCTTCTCTGTCACCTTTCTGATTCTTCTTTTCTCCTTACCCTGTAAATATTGAAGTGCTTCAGGGCTCAGTCCTTAACCTCTTCTCTTTTCTAGCATTACTAACATCTTTGCTGCTTCATTTGACATTGTAATTTAAAATACTGTTTACTCCCAAATGTTATGTATTGGAACAGACTTCTCTTCTGATCTGCACAACTGCATATGCAAATCCCTGTTCAACCTTTTCATTGTAGGATTTAATACACACCTCAAACTCTACATGAACCATCTGACACTTGTTCTCTCCATCAACAGAATAGAGAATTGTGGCTGAGTGGTTGTTTAGTAGACACTTGTTAAATTAATAAGCAAATGAAAATATGAATCAAATTTTCAGGACACAGATATATAATATAAACAGGTACCAAACTAAAGTGCAATACATTAATGTTAAAAGAGTAGTGACCCATAATGGTGGAGGAATGGAAAGAACTACTACATATTCTATTTAAAATTTAATAAACGTATATACTACCCTTACAGCTAGATAAAATGTTTAAAATATAATCCTCCTAGATTTTTAGGACACATAAAGAATAAGATTAGCTGCAACCGGTTTGGCTCAGTAGATAGAGTGTCAGCCTGCGACACTGAGGGGTCCCAGGTTTGGTCCCAGTCAAGGCCATGTACCTTGGTTTCGGGCACATCCCTGGTAGGGGATGAGCAGGAGACAGCTGATTGATGTTTCTCTCTCATCGATCTTTTTGACTATCAAACCCTCTCCATTCCTATCTGTAAAAAATCAATAAAATAAAAATTAAAAAATACAGAGAAGGACTTTTATCTTGTTCATTGAGATATATGAGATCTAGGAATGATAATGACACCTAGTAATAAGTATTTTTCATAACTAAAAATGCTACTTTTACATAAATTTATTTATAATAATTAATGCTCAATATTTGTATCATTGTTTATATCCCTTAGGGCTTCTTCATAGCAATATGTTATAAAACCAAATTTCTGTTAAGATATTAGCTTGGATATTTGACCTATTGAAATCCTTTCACTACATTACTTTAGCTAAATAAAACACAATTTTTCTGAGTCCTTTCACCATGGGTTCAAGATAGTCAGCTTTTTTTATACCTTTTGAGTTGTATCTACTTTGTGTTTGTGCTCATGGAATTACTCAATGAATACTTGGAACTGATGGGGCCAAGGGACTCTAAAATTATAGTCTAGGCTATACTAAAAACAATTCTTAGTGTTCTAAAAATTGCATGTCTCATTTACATTCCACATGAAAATGAGCACTGAAAAGTTCATGTAAAAATAAATCTAATAACATGTATTCAATATACCCAAATTAAGTTTAAAGTGTATATGACTTTTCCTTCTTTCATAACAAAGGCTGTGGAGCTTGGTGATTTTCAATGAATAGCAATATATAATTTGTACTACATGCTCATAGCTGAATGTTTGTGTGTTTTTTAATCCTCACTTGAGGCTTTTTCCATTGATTTTTAGAGAGTGAAAAGAAGGAAGGGAGGGGAAGGAGCGAGAGAGAGAGAAGACATATAGACTCATTGCCTCTGGCACATGCCCCCTACTAGGACCAGGGATTGTACCTGCAACCCAGGTATGTATGCTTGACCATGAATCAAACCTGCAACCCTTCTATGTGTAGGGGGGCATTCTAACTACTGACCTACACCAGCCAGTGATGTTTGTTTGTTTTTAATTTAGCAGTTTCTTATAGAGCATAGTGATTATGAGCTTAGCCTCTTGTTTGGGGCTAGCTCTGTGACCTTAGTTAGTTTATTGAAACCTTTTGCAACTCAGTTTCCTTTATGTAAAATTGAGATTTAAATATCCTTAATTCATTTTTGCTATTTTGAGGATGAAATGAAATAATACACGTAAAGTTTTGGGGCTATTTTCTGTGGCATGTTTCTAATTAATAACTATGACATACAACAAGGGATCTATACCTACATTGGGATAATATTCTATTTGTGAATATTCATATTGCATTAGTTTGTCACACCAAACTATCAATAACAGAAATGTACCTTTTCACTGTTCTGTGGGCTGAAAGTTCAATACTGAAGTGTCAGCAAGTTTGGGTTCTCCTAAGCCCTTTCTTCTTGGCTTTCAGATGATCCCCATCTTGTTACGTCCTCATCTGATCTTCCCTCTGGGTACAAGCATTTTTATGATATTTCCTCTTTCTATAAGGACACAAGATAGATTGGATTAAGGCCAACCGGAAGGACTCATTTTAACTAACCTCTTTAAAACCTATATCACCAAATTCATTCACAATTTGGGGGCAAACATTCTTCAGCCCTAACACATATGTATAAATTTGACAAAATTCTCCAGACATTGTCCTCCATTATGTCAAACTTTTTATAATCCCTACATTATTTAATTATTATAATAGTCCTATGAAAGATTTATCATTTATTTATTTATGAGAATTTCAAGATGGTGATAAAGGTTACCTTACTTAGAGGAACTAAAAAGATGACAAGTTTAGAATCCAGATTATGAATCATGTCCTCTATCTGACTCAAAAGTTAGGTTTTTCTCACTATATTGTGGTTTTTCCTAAAGTGATAAAATGTCTGTTATTGGGCAATTCACTTGCCAATCAAGCCTTTCAAGCAATCGTGTTTTCTGCAGATACTGTTTTTAAATTTTGTTTGCTTTTTCATTTTCTCAATTAGCCAGGTGATATTATTAGTTTGTGTATAAATGAAACCTTGAAGGGTTTCATTTTCCTTTTTACTGGAGTAATTGATTGTTTAATTGTTAATTTGTCAATGATTATCAAAGTAAAAATTAATAAATCATAACATTTACCATTCTTTCACTAGATTCAGTGGAGTCAGGGTTGTGCCATTTCTGCTTAGGTGGCCATTTGGAAATGGGGATAAAAGGTTAAAATTGTCAGCAATTCCTGGAAAATGATAATTAAGGCTCCTCAGCCTCTGCCACCCCTACCTCGCAAGGCTCCTTAGCCTCTGCCACCTTGCCCCATCGTGTGAGTCGGACTGGTCATTTGGTCATTTAGTCATCACAGACAATGGCTTTTTATATAGATAGATTCTATCCTTTCAAACTAACCATCACTAAAAAATATTTTAAAGCAATTTTCATTCACTCACTAGATCATTCTCTTTTAAAAGTCTTCCTTTAAATAATTTTCAATAATATGTTTTTATTGATTTTAGAGAAAGAGAGGAAGGAAGAGGGATAGAGAAATAGAAACGTCAATGATAAGAGAGAAACATTGACCAACTGCCTCCTGCCCACCTCCCTCTGAGAATTGAGCCTACAATCCGGGCATGTGTCCTGCCTGGGAATCAAACTGGTGACCTCCTGGTTTATGGGTTGATTCTCAACCACTGACCCACACCAGCTTAATCTTTTTTTTTTTAAATTGATTTTTAGAGAGAGGAAGGGAGGAGGAAAGATAAACATCCATGTGAGAGAGAAACATCAATCAGCTGGCTCCTGTATGTGCCATGACCAGGGAACAAATTCACAACATAGGTATGTGCCTTAACCACAAATTGAACCCTCAATCCTTTGATGCATAGGAAGATATACTAATCAACTGAATCACAGCAGCCAAGACCAGATCTTTTTTTCTTATTGAAACAAAAATAAACAAACTTTTGAACATGGATCAGAAATATTTATGTAGTAAATCTAGTTTTGCACTTTATGTTTTGTTACATAATGTAGTTTGTAATTAGGTGTATTTTATAACTAGAGACCCAGTGAAATCCTGCACCAGTGGGGATGCTCAGCCTGGTCTGTGCCCTCTGACAATCTGGGATCCCTCAGGGGATGTCAAACTGCTGATTTTGGCCCAACCCTCCCTCTTCCCTCTGAGATTCATCAGTCTTTTCCATGTTTCCATATCTGTGTATTGAGTCTCTGCCCTCTGATGGTCAGTGTGCATCACAGCTACTAGACAAATGACCAAACAGTCACTTAGGCTTTTATATATAGAGATAATAAATAGAATCTCTTTTGATATTGAAATATTATTATACAAGCAAATACAATAACATTTTGAACTTGACTGATTTGAGTTCTCAAAACAAGCCAGTAAAAAGGCACCCAAGTTGACTATCTGAAGAACATACAGTCCCTCAACTCTCAGAAGTTTATTTCAATTAGATGTAAAGTGTAATTAATTAAAGTGCAGATTATAAACTGATTTGCAGTGTTCACAAGTAGATTCAGTCATTTATTTAAGTCTACAAGTACTTTTCCAATAAACATAGGTAGAAATTGTCACCTCAGATCAAAGCAGTTATTTCCACTTTGAAAGACCTATTTGAGGAGGAAAAATTATTAATATTGCATAATTTTTATTTCAAGAAATTTACATTAAAGTTATAACTAGCAAATTTCACCACACCAACCCCTTCATCAAAAACATCATCACTATCATTATAATCATCTTTTTCCATTGACACTTCATGAGTATTCTATACTAATAAAATCCTAGGTGGCCCTTGTGAGCCACTTTGTCACAAGATGGCTGTCACAAGATGGCCATGTGCACAGTGGAGGCAGGATCCAGCGCTGCTACATGTGGTGAGGCTGGGAATCTCATGGCTCCTTGTGGCCTAGAGGAGGCTGGTCCTGGCCTCTTCACTGCCTTGCCTGGAGGAGGCGGGTCCTGGTGGAAGAGGTGGGTTGTGGCAGGCGAGAGTAGTTGTGGGCAATCAAGCCAGCAAGGGATGATAGTTGGGGGCAACCAGGCCAGCAGGGGAGGGAAGTTGGGAGTGATCAGGCCAGCAGGGGAGTGGTTAGGGAGCAATCAGTCTGGCAGGCAGAAGTGGTTAGGGGCAATTAGGAAGGCAGGCAGGCAAGCGATTAGAAGCTAGTGGTCCCAGATTGTGAAAGGGATGTCTTACTGATGGTTTAGACCCTGCAGAATCGGGCCTAAACTTGCAGTGGGACATTCCATGAGGGGTCCCAGATTGGAGAAGATGCAGGCCAGGCTGAGAGACACCCTCATGCATAAATTTTATGCACCAGGCCACTAATATGTATAGAATATTATATACTAAAATTTGTTATATATGGCATTGACATTTTTCAGATTGAAGCCAACATCATAGATCTAAATTAATACTAGAATGTAGAATGTTTATTAAAAAACTTGTCTTTAGACATAAAAAGTTTCCATGTAGATACTAAAAATGTTCTATATTCAATAAAAAAATAGACTTCCTAACAGTGTAGAAAAATGCTTTCCACTTCCATTGTGTTAGATTTTCTATTTGAACTAAAATTATGTTGATAAATAATTAAAGTAAAGTTGATATTCTAATTTATAAGGGTTCCATCTCTGGACATAATTATCTATACAGTTAAAATTATTGTTTTTAGAATTAGGCAAAATTGGAAGATTTATTTCTCAAACTTTGTAAATAATTCCAAATTTGGGTTAAATTTGTAGAGATTTCTAAACTATAAAATGCATTTTTGAGACAAAAATCAAACAAGTATGTTATACTTCTATTTTTTTTATGAAGGGTCTACATAATATTTTAAATCTCATAAAATCAAGTTAACTATTTAACTAGATGTTAAGCTCAAATAACATGGTTATAATATGGTTTCCATTCTTGGAAAAAGGGAAAGAATGAAGACTATACCTCTTACTCCTCACTCTTATTAGAAGGTATATGGATTATAAGGCAGCACTATTATGAACAGCTGGCCTAAATTTAGCCACCAGGTATAAATTGGCTGTGAATATCTGAGCAAGTTGTCCATAGTAATAGCAAATTTATGGTTATTTTATACCTTTTCAGAAGCTTTAATTCCAGCCTACCAAAGCTCATTCTTTCCTGGAGGAAGCTCAGAATTACATGCGTCCACATCTGCAGAGCATGTTGTGCTTCTCAATCATCTAACTGCACAAAGACCACAAAGACCAGCACAATAAGATCACTGTGTGCAGGCATTTTTTTTTAAGCCATGTTTGTTTTCAGCAGGGCAGGGCGAGGAGGGCAGGAGAAACAAAAGTGCACTGCGCAGTCACAGGATTAGAGTCCAATGTTCAGCCTACGTAAATCTGTTATGGAATCCTAAACAAGAAACTTTCTTTGTTTTTACCTTCTTGATCTATTAGAAAAGAAAGTTCTCTGTATTTTCATATCATAAAGACCTCTCTCTCTCTTTTAAAATAGTTATAGCTTCCTTTAGATCTTTATGGAGGGAAATCTATTCAGTGAATAGTGTGAAATGCTGCTTTTATTATAAAATACTGACATCATTCAAGCTTTACCAAGAAGGACCTTTTTTAGAGAAAAATTTTATTAGCTTACTTACAGATTTTTTATCAGTTGAATGTCTTTGATCTCAAAATGTCAGAAAGCAATGAATGATTTTTAAGAAATTGTTCAGTATTCCTGAGAATATCAATGACATAAAAATTATCTAAGAAAAATTATTAAAAGCCATGCAAAAGTATATAAAAGCAATAGCTTACCCCAAGTCTTGGGATTTTCTTTCTTGCAATTTCTACAAAATTTTTCATTTATTTATGATTAAAGAAAAACAAATGAAAAGAACATTATAAAAATATTTTATATGGTACAAAAAATACATTGATTATTCACCCAACCCAATTGTACAGAGAAAATAATCTTTTACTTCAGTAGTTACTGAAATTTTCTCTAGAAGACCAAATTCTTCTTCAGTTAATTGGGTTTCATCAAGTAGAATGGGCAAGAGAAAACTGAAGGTATATTAGTTATTTTGACATACCTATCAGCAGCTCTACATGCTACTGAATCAAGCTATCCTGGGAATTGGATGAACATGACTAACTCACATTTTATAAGACTAATTGAATTTGGGTTGAAAAGAAAATGACCTTTGAAAATCAACTGCAAGGTTGACCAAAAAGGCTTCCATCCATCAAAAACTATTCTCCAAACATGTTTTATGATATATGCCAAGCATTGACTGACTTGTCTTTGATACAAATTTTTGAAAATATTGGATAAATCAAACTCAGGAATATTACAGAGAAGAAAATACGTAAAAAGTACAGTAAAGCAAAAAGATAACAATGACTAAAATTTATGTTTTAAGGCAAGGATGCATAATCGTTATGTAATAAATCATTGGCAAGTTGTCATTTATCTAATAAGAGTAGTCCAGTTTTTTTGAGATTGTGTCTATATGATAGCCCCACCACAAGGAGACGAAACAGAAATGTCTGTTGATGATGATTTGATGATTATTGAAAAAGCTCAAAACAATGCCATGTCATCAAAATCAGAGCCTGTCCATATTAACCTAGCCAACTTCACTTCAGGGAAAATGAGTTGACTAATGGCAAAAGATTATCTTGCAAAGGAGGATGTGAAGAGCAGTTCTTTTGCCTTAGCAAGCTTCTTTTTTTCTGATTCTATGCAGTTAAATTTAGGCTTCCAGACCCTCTTGACTCTAGACACTGATCTTCAATCTTTGACCTTGCTTTGAGCTCATCTTGTAATTGCTTTTATTATTTCACTACTAGTGCTTGCTTGTTCCTTAAGAGTTTTATACGCCCACTAGAAGCCCAATGTATAAAATTTGTGCATGCATAGATGACAAAGGTACCTACTCGAAGCATAAAGTTACCTGTATTTTTCCAACCAGCTGCAAATCCTACAAGTATTTTTGTCATCAATTTAAGAATTGTAATTAATTTGTGTTGGTGGCTTTATTATTATAAAATGAAACTTTTTTTTACATGTCCTGTTTGACATGGCTACAAAAAAGAAGCAAAGAAAAACGGAAGATGAAAACCATGAATTTAAAGTTGAATGGACCAAGACTTTTGTGTTTATTCAAAACTTAAACGTCCTTCCAACATGTCTTATTTGTCCAGAAAAATTGGCGCATAACAAGAAATTAAGTTTGGAGAGACACTTTACAACTAAACACATGTCATTTAGTACTAAATATTCTGTCAGTGATGCAACGAAGAAAGCAGTTGAGGAACTTCAGAAAAGTCAAGAAAAATCAAGTTCTGTATTTAATTACTAGATGCAATCTTCCAACAATGTTAATATTGCAAGTTTCGTGGTTAGTCAAGAGATTGCTAAGAGAGGAAAACCATATACAGACAGTGAATACATAAAAAGTTGTTTTATAAATGCATCCAAAGAGCTATTTTGGGATTTTAAGAACAAAGCAGATATACTAAAAAAAAATTAAAGAGTTATCATTGTCTGCTAAAACAGTGAAAGATAGTACAGTCAAAATGTCTTTGAATATAACTGACTAGCAAGTCAAAGATCTTAAATTGGCTTCAGCTTTATCAATAGCAGTTGAAGAATCTTGTGACATAAATGATACAGCGCAAGTTTCACTTTTTGTATGATTTATTTCATTTACAGGTCCTATAGAAGAACTTTTAGGATTATTGCCACTCAAAGGTTAAACATGTGGAGAGGATATAGCAAATACTGTAATTGATTACATTGAAAAATATCATATTCCACTTGATAAAATTGTCTAAATTTCAACAGACTCGGTGAAAAATATGACCCGCAGAAGAAACGGGTTTGTTGCGATTTTGAAAGAAAAATTAATCATAAGATACTTATCATTGGATCATTCATCAAGAAATTGTTTGTGCATAGACATTTCCAGAAGAAATTTGCAAAGTTATGGAATTGGTAATTAACATTATCAACTCCATTATAGCTAAAGCTCTTAATCATCGCCGATTTAAAGAATTGCATAACAAGGTACGTTGGTTATCAAGAGGAAACGTTTTGAAACGTTTTGCTTCCTTATTAACAGAAATTAAAGCATTTCTCCTTGAGAAGGTTGTTCACTATCCAGAACTAATGAACGATCAGTGGATCCAAAAATTTTATTCCTTACGTTTCAACTAAATCAGCTTAATCATAAACTACAGGAGAAAGGAAACAATTTTTTTGATGTTAGAAGAAATTACTTCATTCGAAAATAAATTATCTTTTTTTGCTCAAGATTTTGAAAAAGAAACTTTGATTCAATTTCCAAGCCTGTTGAAACATCTCCAAGAAAATAATTCTGATATTGACATTTGCTATTTCAAAACAACACAAATATGAGGGAAGCTTTTCTCAACAGGTTTCAGGAACTCAGAAACAGCCAAGTGATGTTAGCCTTTGTTAAAAAACCTCTTAATGCTACTGTAACAGAATTAAATTTTTCTCCCTTTAGTATTGACATTGGCAATTTTGAAATGCAATTGCTGGATTTAAAAAACAAAGAATTGTTGAGCTCAAAATTTGAACGTCTTTGTGCTGATATAGAAATATTAGAGAAAAACAAATGTGAACTTAGTTCACAGCACAAGTGGTCTGCTTTGAAAGACCTGGAGAAGATAGATATATTGATTTTTAACACCTGGAATAGTATTCCTAACTCATATTATCAACTGAAAAAACTAACGTTTGCTGTTCTTTCCTTATTCGGGTCTACACATTTATGCAAACAATCATTTTCAAGCATGAACCTTATCAAGAGTAAATTGAGAAGTTGTCTTATTGATGAGAACCTGGAATAGTGCCTAAAATTAGAAACAACAACATACAAACCTGACTTACCCAAACATTCCAAGGAGATGCAAGGCCATTATTCACATTAGTGTTTGTCGGTCATTGTCATGACTTAATTTTATGGATATTGTAGGGTAAATTGTAAGGAATTTAATTTTATCAATAAATAATATCATTATTAAGTATGATATCAAGTTTTATTCAACATACCTATAGTTTAATTAAGTCTTAAAACTTTAAGTAAAGTTTATTAAGTTAATTTTAGGGAATGTTGTGGAGTGAAAGAAGATGTAGTGTTGAGGAATGAGAAAGATATGTTGAGATGGTTTGGACATATAGAGATGATGAACGAAAGGAGATAGAGAAAAAAAGTATACAAATCGAGTGTGGATGGGAGAGTTGGTGAACGTACCTCAATCAGATTGAGGACGTTTTTAGCAAAGTCCAGTTTAGGAGTACCCTAATTAAGTTAATAACAATGTACCTACCTAGTTTAAATTTAAAATATTTGGCTCTCAAAAGAAATGTCAATCATTGTACTATTGATATTTGGCTCTGTTGACTAATGAGTTTGCTGACCACCCCTAACTGATCACCCCTAACCACCCTGCATGCCTGCCTGATCGCCCCTTACTGCTTGCTTGGGGGCAGGACCAGCACTGACTTCCGGTTGGTCAGCCTCTAGTTGTTAATGGTCATTATGACCCAGGGTTTTTATTTATTAGGATTGTTTTTTAAGATAACCAATGAAAATAAACCATTATAATAATTTAAAAACCTATTAATTAACTTTATAAAACCACTATTTCCTCTCTACAGCTTACTTGGATTTGGGAAAATAAAGTATTTTGATTTTAAAATGATCCTTATGAACACCTTTTCTTATTTTGGAAAGTATTTAGTTGCTGTAGTAAAGGTGAAAAGACCAGAAAATTTTGAAGAAAATGTTTAGTGTTTGCAACTCAACTTATCACAATCATTTATATGTTAAATGTTCTGTTCTACACATATACTACTTGAAATTAGTTTAAACAAAATCTGTATTAAATCTGCCATTCAATTAAAAAAAACACAACACATTAATACATCCACTGGTAGAGCTGAGCAAATTGCCATGGTGCCTGCCTATATCACACACTTAAAGAAAGACGAGGTCTAGTTATTTCACCAATTTAAATCCCCCATCCCACAATGAAACTAATGACACACCTGTCAAATAAATCTACCACATATTTCAACAAGTTGCATAGAAAAGCCACTTAGTGCAAATCTGCTACACAGACCTGTTGTGCAATATAAACTGCTGTATAGAAAAGCCTAATTCATAGACTCCCAAGAAAGCAATTATTAGATTCTAAAGAGATTATTATCTTTGGGAATGGCTTCTTTTTTCTGAAACACCATTTTAATAATGATTTTAGCTTCTTTGGGCTGCTATGGCAAAATACCACAGACCAGGTAGCTTATAAACAGAAGTTTACTTTTCACATTTCTAGATACAGAGAAACATAGGATGAAGGTGCTGGCAGATTCATTGTCATGTCTACATAGCAGTCTTTTCTATCTCATATTGAAGAAGGGATTGAGAATTCTCTAGGGTCTCTTTTTATAAGGGCATTATCTCATTAATAAGGGCTTCCACTCATGATCTAATAGCTTCCCCTACACCCCACTTCCAAACACCATTACATTAGGGATTAAATTTCAAATATGAATTTTGGGGAGACACAAACATTCAGTCCATAGCACTGTTCAATTTTTTTATTAAACTATTAAATGTTTGCTTAACACATATCAGACACTGCACTAAATGCTGTGAATATAAAAGAGATTAAGATACTATTATGATCTCTAAATATCACAAATTGGCAGGCATGACCCATGAAAAATATATTTATTTTGAGGGTAACAGAGTATTTATACAATAGAGTTTCTTCATGTATAAAGATATTCAGTAATAATAGAATTTAGTAAATCCATAGTTAGCTCATAATCTGGCCATGCCTACCTAAAAAGGGATCTTTTCAATATTCCAGAAGTGGTTCTCTAGGGTTTCCATTTTACTCTGACAATGTTTGCAAAAGACTGGTATGTAAAACCAAAGTATATAAATTCCTTAACTTAGAGTAAGAAATAAAATTTTATGAAGATTAGACATTTATATTCATTTTCCCAGCATATTTTTCTCTTCTTGTATGCAAGCTGTATTAAAAGCTACATTGTTATTGTTCTCTAATTGGCTTATTTCACTTAGCAAAACATTCTCCAGGTCCATCCTTGTCATAGAACCTGGCAAGGAGGAGAGGGGAGGAGAAGAGAATGGGAGTGAGCTGGACAAGGTAAATGGAGGAAAAGGGGGGCCTATGTAAAACTTTCAACAATAAAGATTTTTTAAGCTACATTGTTAGAATATTGCCTTGTGAGCAAAGTATCAGAGCAAGAGACTATTGCCGTTTGTTACTTGTCTGTATTATGTCTATTTTGTGCACTTCTATAAAACCTGGTGGACAAAATGCTGATGTAGTCCCAGAAGGGAAAGTCTTCAAGATTTTCTATTACATGGCAAAGACCATCCCAAACAGGTTGAAACACATCCTCTGTCCATTGGTTCATGTTCAATAATCTATTGGAATTAAATTTAACCAAATGTCACAAATTGTATGCCAGCTAGTTTTCCTACATTGCTCATAGTTGAAACCTACCACTTGCTCTGAAAATTTCAGGTTTGAACTTGCTTTCCTGATGGTCAGGAAGTACGACTGTGTTTTTTAATCTCCATTTCTGCACCATGATGATTATGACATACCTGATTAATAAAATGTTCTCCTCCATTAAGATTCACACCATTATGTTCAGTTATCTTTTCCCTCTTCTTTTTCTTCACTTCTCCTGATCTCTAGGTCCATCCCCCTCATCCACCAAATAATTTAGCAAGAGAGTGAATCACTTTCCATTCACATTCCCTTTTAACACTTCCCCCTCTGAACTAATACCAACAATTCAATTAGTGTGGAATCTCATAGTCCAGAAGTTATTCTGACTCTTTATTGTGACTGTGGTATAATTCACTAAACATTAATATTGTAATTGAAATTTTTTAGGGAAATCTTACTTTTATTATATCCAGATTGTTAGAGTCATTCTTCAGTCTCCTCCATATAATGCCTATAGGTATTAGCTGGGGTGGTTTCAGGAAGTGAGTGTCAGATTTTCTTCAGTAAGAAGTAAAAAAGAGTTTGCAAAACCTTTATCAGAGTTTAGCTTAAAAGATCAGCAGGAGTTCACCATGCTGGCCAAATGACAATAGCTTCCTAAGAGGAGACCACATCAACAAAGACATCCTATCTAATAAAAGAGTAATATGCAAATTGGCCATACCTTTGTTACACCCACCAGCCATGCCCACCAGCCACGCCCACCAGCCAATCAGGAGCGATATGCAAATTAACATCCAACCAAGATGGCTGCTGCCTAAGGCCAGAAAAAGCCTTGGCCAGAGGCCTTCCAGTCTTGGGCAGGCTGGGGCTGGGGTGGAGCCAGCCAGTGATCAGCCCGATTGCAGGGTGATCACTGGCTGGGGTCCTCTGGCCTTGGGCAGCCTGGGGGTGAGCCACCAGTAGGACATCCCATGAGGGTTCCCAGCATGTGAGAGAAGGCAGGTTGGGCTGAGGGACCACCCACCCCCAGTGCATGAATTTCGTGCACTGAGCCCCTATTTAAGTCATAAAATTGCATGCTAGCTCATGAAGTGCATATGAATGAATGGTTAGAAATAAGACTGAACATAATGCCACCTACCTAATTCCTGATTGCTATACTCACTTTTGGTTTTACCTACCCACCTGCATATGTAGAATAAGCCTTTGATATGGTCTTTATTATTAATCAGTTCGCAGCCTTCTTGGTCATATGAGTTCTTGAAGTTTTCTCCATTCTGTCCCTTTAGATTATCTTTTATTTTTCTTCCTGACACTCAGTCAATACAACTGCAACATCTCATGCAAGCATTGGGGCCTGAATATGGCAATTGCCAGATAATGGAGAGCCTCCTATCTATATATTTAAAAGCCTAAGTGAGCAAATGACTGAATGACCAAACAACTGGTCCACCAGTCACTATGATATGTTCACTGACCACCACGGAACAGATGCTCAATGCACAGGATCAGACTCCCTCCTCTCTGGATCAGGCTTATGGAGGAGACTGGGCTGCAACCAGCTATCCAAAATCCCCTGCAGGGTCCCAGAGTGTGAGAGGATGCAGGCTAGGCTGAGAGACCCCACTGGTACATGGATCCGTGTACCTGGCCTCCAGTATTTAACTGTTGCTTGATCATCCAAGTGATTGAAAATCTAATACATTTTATTAGGAGAAACTGAGAAGCTTGAGTGACTAAGTAGATAGTACTGACATTAACTTCATAATACTTTATTGACAACATAAAAAACGGTTAATTTTGCCCCCATGTGACTCTTATTATAAGTTAAATAATTATTAAGATAAAGCTATTCTGAAAGGGTAGGATAGTAAGGATAAAAGAAAACTGCTTTCATTAATTTTTGCCATTTTGACTGCTGGTAAGAGACAATAGACCTTTTTCACTTGAAAGGAACTTTTGTGTTTTAGGCTTCTTCAGCTGATGTCATGACACACTATAAGTGACTGTTGAATGTGCCTGAATACTACATCCCATTAAACAGTTTGTACCAAAAACATGACCTTTTTGTCCTAACCCCTGCTTAGTGATTAGGTCTTATCTTTGGTATCTGTCCTGTTTCTTGATCATAAAACTACATGATTGACTCCTTCATGGTGATAATTATATATAAAAAATAATAATAATGGTCCTCCATCCCTTTCCCTTTGCTAACTTTTAGTTTGTTCTCCATATCGATGACTTTGTTTCTGTTTTGTTTTGTGAGGGAGAATGTGTAAAAAGATGAGGGGGATTATGAAATACAAACTACCAGTTCTAAAAAGTCATGGGGATGTAATGTACAGCATAGCAAATATAGTTACTAATAGTAATAACAATATATGATAAAATGGTTTCTAAACTTTTCATGGTTGTCACTTCATAATGTATATACATGTCTAATGATAATGTTATACACCTGAAACTAATATAATATTGTATGCAAACATAATTTAAATTTTTTTTAAATATGAAAAACTAAAAACACATAAAATTATTAAAAATAACCTATGGAAAATAACTAGGAAAATAGTCAATTATGCCAAAATAAATAAAGTGCTATCATGACTCAAAAATATCAATCATAATCTATCTCTTACCTTAACAAGAAGAATTTACTATTTTTTGCTACTAGGATTCTTTGTAGAGGAAGTTTTGCTCAATTAGATAGTCTGTTATCTAGGTCTCTCCCTGATATCTGTTTTGAAACTGATAAACAGCAATGCCCAACTTTCCAGGAACCAGAGACACTGATCTACTGTTGAGGAGATCAATTGTCTTGTAGATGTAAGAATGTCTATTTTACAGTTTCTATAAAATGAGGGCCATTACTCTAGTTTTTCCCTTTCCATCTGCTAAACTGAGTATGTGACACAATACAGTCAGCTGAAGTCCAGAATTTGGAACAATAAAATGACAATCATTGCATTTCATTAAAAAAGACTTAAATATTCTTAAATAATTTAATATATTTGAAATATGGGAAACATTTAATAAATTACACACCATATTATTATAGCTTAATCTAGCTCTTAAATTCTATAACATGAATTGTGCTTTAGTAAACTTTACAAAGAAGACTCATCAATGTAAAGTACATTATTCATCTAGGAAAAATTAATTTAAATAGTCATAGTATACATTTGCTCAGAAGCTATGGACTTCTATGTGCTGGGGAAATTTGAAATATTGCAGTGAGCCAGGGCACTCTTTTTATACCTCTTCCCAAAGCATAATATATAGAGGAAATAATATGTCTCTACTACCATTTTACAAATCTATGGATATATTGTTTATTACTAATGAATTTATTTTAAACCTTTCAGAACTAAATTATTTATTTATTTATTTATTTAAAATATATATTTTATTGATTTTTTACAGAGAGGAAGGGAGAGGGATAGAGAACTAGAAACATCGATGAGAGAGAAACATCGATCAGCTGCCTCCTGCACACATCTCCTGCTGGGGATGTGCCTGCAGCCAACGTACATGCCCTTGACGGAATTGAACCTGGGACCCTTGAATCCGTAGGCCAATGCTCTATCCACTGAGCCAAACCAGTTAGAACCAGAACTAAACTTAATAGCTTTCTTATCTATAAACACAAAATATTATTAAAAGTAAAGAGAAAAATAGGAGTATTTTAACATAAAGCATGATAGAACAATATAAAGAAACATATAGAAACTCTAAAACCTATTATAGTACAGAAGATTACTAAAGATGAAGAGATATACTTTGTTCTAGAATAGGAAAATACTAAATTTGTCAACTCTTCCTAAATTAATTTTTTAGTGCTATGCAACCAATCCCAATTAAATTCTTAAAGGTTGTTTATGAGCATAAAAAATATGACTCAAAGGATATCTGAAGAAATAAACATAAGGAATCAGATATGAAAATAATAGAAAAGATAGAAATATTGGGCCTTGTTTTACCAAAAGTAAATATATTATAAAATTTCATAAATTAAATACAGTATAGACATAGGAATAGGTCAATAAACTAGATTAGACTCAGCATAATGTAAGTATAGTAGCACATCAATGTCCTATTTAAATTTGGTAAAGATAAATGGAACCATTTAATAAATTATGTTAAAGGTAAACATGGTCATTTTTTCACTACACAAAATAACCAATATATTTAAATGTTTTTCAACATTAAGGTTAAAAGAATGGTATCGCCGAGACCGGTTTGGCTCAGTGGATAGAGCGTTGGACTGCGGACTGAAGGGTCCCGGGTTCGATTCCGGTCAAGGGCATGTACCTTGGCTGCGGGCACATCCCCAGTAGGGGGCGTGCAAGAGGCAGCTGGTCGATGTCTCTCTCTCATAGATGTTTCTGACTTTCTATCCCTCTCCCTTCCGCTCTGTAAAAACTCAATAAATTAAAAAAATAAAATAAAATAAATAAAAGAATGCTATCAAATATATATAAAAAACAATTATAACTTGATTTGAAAAATATGTTGAACATTTCAGTAGTCAGGAAAGAAAAGAATCATTCTGTTTGCTGTTGCTTGAAATATTCTCACATTGTCATGGACATGTGACTTTTGGCTAGAAATATTTTGGGGTTGCATCAGCCTCTTATATTTCATTGAAGTGATCATAGGAGTATAGTTTCTTTACATTTTTCCCTATTACAGTTTAAAAAAATAATAAAGTTCTTCAAATCCAACACTATACTCTTATTATCTTTTTTCCTACTTCTGTGCATTGAGACACTCCTAAATGCTCTACTTGATATGGAATCAGACTCTAAGTCTAGCATAAACCTGAGAAGATACTTGTGTAGAAATGCTGACCTACCTCACTGTCAGGTTTTTACTTTTCTGGGTCATTGTGACCCAATCTCTTGTAGTACAAGAGCTGGAGCGCGAGTCAGCAATTAGAGATGAACATCAGCATCTATTGCTGATCAACAGAGGTTCAATGCAAGAGCAGTACAGAAAATATATAAATCTTGTTTAGTCATTTTGTGCCTGCCCACCATGCCTAAGGAGATTGAGATGTGTGCTCTTGTCTTTTGACCCAGCACAGTAGATATGATTTATTTGTAGGGGCTGCTTTAGAGAGTACATTTGATTAGAAATCCTTAAAAAACTTAAATTTTTTGAAACATCTCAAAGTTTTTAAGGCAACATAATATAATTATAGACATTACTATTTGACTATATCTTAAATTATTACTAGCCCTGATTCTTTAGTGAATTTGGCATGTAGTTTCTTTAATAAAATTGAGATTGTATAGTATTATTCAATATTCTATCAATTACAGTAGAATAAGGCATTACTCAGCCTTTCATCACTCCAAAAATGTTTTCAATAGATATTGGCCTATGTATCATGACATCTACTAGATGAAAACTGAGAAATCAAAACAGGTTAATAATTTTTCTGTGTGTATACAATGACAAATATCCCATCAGCCCCACTTCCCTGAACTTGCTCTTTCCTCATCAGTGAGATTAAATTGCCTGCTCATGTATGTGTGTTAGTGTGTTCTTTAAAAAAAAAAAAACAAACACAATTTTTATTGACTTTTAGAGAGAGAGAGGGAGAGGGAGCCAGAGAAACATGGATGTGATAGTGAAACACTGATCAGTGATTAGCTGCCTCATGTATGCTCCCTACTAGGGATGGAACCTGCAACCCAGGTATGTGCTCTGAAGGGGAATCAGCAACTTATAGGAAACTACACAAAACAGTGCCCAACCAACTGAGCTACTGGCTTGGGTTCCTAGTGTTTCTTAAAGACACAGATGACTTTGTTTCTCTATTAGAATGAGCTATCACTATGCTGCTCACACAAATAAACCTAACAATTAAAAAATACCTTATTTAATCAAAGAAGTTAAATGCATACTAGTATATGTATAACCCATGGACACAGACAATAGTGTGGTGAAGGCCTGGGAGGCTACACGAGTGGAATGGAGGGGGTCAATTGGGGAAAAAAGGGAGCATCAACAATAAAGATAAATTGAAAAAAATAATAGACTTAAAAAAAAGAGTATCTTTTTTTAAATTTTTTTATTGTTCAGTTTATTAATTACATTGTTTCCCCTTTTTTTATCCCCCTATATCTTCCCTCCACCCTGTACCTATCCCACCCTCCGCCCTCCCCTCCCCCTCCCAATGTCCTCTCCCATTGTTGCAAGATTTTTGTCCAATCTCTTGCTGTACTTCCAACAACACTTTTCTACCCAAGAATTGTCAGTCCATTCCCTCTCTATGTCCATGTTTCTGTTATAGTCACCAGTTTATCTTCTTCATCAGCCTATCAGTTCACTTGCTTTTTATGTTCATTTGTTGATAGATGTGTATTTGTTGTTCATAATTTATATTTTTACCTTTTTCTTCTTCCTCTTCTTAAAGAATATCTTTCAGCATTTCATATAATACTGGTTTGGTGGTGATGAACTCCTTTAGCTTTTTCTTATCTGCGAAGCACTTTATCTGATCCTCAATTCTGAATGATAGCTTTGCTGGATAGAGTAATCTTGGTTGTAGATTCTTGCTCTTCATTATTTTGAATATTTCTTGCCACTTGCGTCTGTCTGCATCGTTTCTGTTGAGAAATCCGCTGACACTCGTATGGGTGCTCCCCTGTAGGTAACCAACTGTTTTTCTCTTGCTGCTTTTAATATTCTCTCTTTATCTTTTGCTCGTGACATTTTAATTATGATATGTCTTGGTGTGCTCCTCTTTAGATTCCTATATTTTGGGGTTCTGTGTACTTCTTGGGCTTTTAAGTCAGTTTCTTTCACCAGGTGGGAAAAGTTTTCAGTCACTATTTCTTCAAGTAGGTTTTCATTAACTTGCTCTCTCTCTTTTTCTGGCACCCCAATAATTCGGATGTTGGCTTGCTTGAGGTTGTCCCAGAGGCCCCTTATGCTATCTTCAATTATCTGAATTCTTTTTGTTTCTTGCTTTTCCAGCTGAGTGGATTTTGGTTCTTTGTATTTCAAATCTTTGACTTGGTTCTTGTGGCCCTCTGGACTGCTTTTAGGACTTTGTGTAATATTTTTTTATTTCAGTCTGTGTATGCTTGATTTCTAGTTGGTCCTTTTTTTTATCTGTAAGGGTCTGGTTCGTATCCTCAGAGGTCTTGTTCTTTTCCCTGAGGGTCTCATTCATTTCCTTGTAAGTATCATTCATCTCCTTGTAATTCTCATTCATTTGCTGGTTGGTCTTATTTATTTCCTGGTAATTCTCATTAAGTTGATCGGCCTTTTGTAGGAGCCTCTTGAAAAGCCTTATAACCGTGGTTTTGAACTCTATGTCTTGTCGTCTTTTCTCCTCCATTTCTTTCACACCTGATTTCTTTCCATGTCTCTGCATGGTGGCTGCTTTATGTGGTGGCTATCCTCAAAGGGACAGTGGCTCAGTCTCCCCAGTTACCTGAGGTGGGTACTCTTACTGCAATCCTTTATGGGTTGTATTCAGTGTTTTTGAATTTAAACCCAGCTTTTTGTTGTTAGCCCTAGGAGGGTTTGACCTCCAGGCCAATTGTCTGTGAAGCTCAGCTGTGCTCAGGTTGGGTGGGCGGAGTCTCTGGGCCAAGCAGACAGCGTTAGCTCCGCCCTATGCAGCCCCAGGGGCTCTGTGCTGGGGGCAATGGCTGCCAGCACCTCTGAGAGAGAGCCGCTATGGAGCTCCACCGGCTGCCGGGAATTCAGACTGTCCCCAAATGACTTTGCATGCACAATGTCTCACCCAGGGTCGTAAAACAAAGCAGACTGACGGTTTTCCGAATGAGAGACAAGTCAGGGTGCGCTCCCTGCGCCGTCACACAGCCGAGCTGTTCGCACAAGCTGCCATCTCCACAAGCCGGCAGACCCGGCAGCACCCAAGCTTCAGCGTGCCCTCCCACTGTCCAGTTTTCACCCCGTGTGATAGTGGGTTCTCTGGACTTCGCCCAGAGCTGGAGATTCAGTCCAGTGGGATGCCTTTGTCTCCCCGCTCTAGAAAACTGGCCGGTTTCCAGCCGCCCCGCCCTCTCCACGGTGGGCGCTCCAAACCTCTCTCTGCTTGCGAATCTTTCAATGCTGCTCGCCGCCGTTCCTCCGAGTCACAGTTTCTTATCTTCACTTTTATTTGTGGAATTTTCACTTGGCGAGCGTTCTGGTGATTCTGGTGAGTGTTTGTTCTTTCGTTAAGTTGTAGTATTAAAATTGCTGATTATGATGGCAAGATAGGTGTTTCACCTTTGCCGCCATCTTAGTTCTCCAAAAAAGAGTATCTTAAGTAATAATTTTCAAATTCATTGATTTATATAAAATGTTTATTAAGGTGAATTTGAATAATTTAGTCAGCTAAAATTGTTATACTCTTTTTTTTTTCACTTCTTCAAAGTCAGTTTATAGCAGCTAAAAACACCCTTATTTAATGCGGGTCAATTATTTTATTTATTTATTTATTTTTATCGAAGAACACATATGGCACTTATAACAGCCAAGTATTCTTCTAAAGACATTACAAATATTAACTTACTTAATTTTATTTAATTTTTCTAACAGTTTGTCTTAGCTATTATTATAACAAAGTATGGTAGACAGGCTAGTTTAAATAACAAATATTTATTTTTCACTGCTCTGGAGGCTGGGAATTCTAAGACCAGGATGTAATTTTGTTTAGATTTTGGTGAGAGCATTCTTCCTGGTTTCCTCACATGAAAGAAAAAAAGATATCTATGTCATCCTTCTTTTAAAAATAAGAGCAGTAACCTAATTATGAGGGTCACATTCTCATGACCTAATTTAACCCTAATTACCTTCCAAAAACCCCACTTCCAAATACAAGGTAGGATAAAAACAAGTTTATGGTTGTTCATATAGAAGATAACAGAATAATCAGTAAATAATATTACAGAAATAAACTGTGATTTGTGTACTCATAAGTGTAAACTTATGTTGCCATACTCTGTATGTAATATTCTTACATCAGTGAATAAATTGAAAAAAAAAGAGGATGTAACTGCCTTGCCCAAAGTAACTCAGCTTCTTCTGAACCAGGATTTAAATCTTAAGTAGTCTCACTCCTGGACCCTGTACTGCAAATTCCCAAAAAAAATATCCTAAAAAATGTGATAGAGAGCTCAGAAACTGGAATTTGCTTTTGTAACATATATTATTTGTAACTTGCATTGATTTCTAAGGATATCTATATCTATCTATCTATCTATCTATCTATCTACCTATCTATCTATCTATCTAAAATGTTAATATGCTAAGTGTCCATCTGAGTAATGATGTCATGTGATGGCTTCCTCTCCCTACTAACTAGCCTCCTTACAGTTTCTTCAGCCCAGGAACATGACTTGCTTTATAGCCAGGTGCAAATATCTTACACTGTGAAGCGTTTTCCTGTGCCTCATCTCATTTGATCCTCCAAATCCTGGAGTAGGTAGATAGGAGACTGGGTGTAATCCTAATTTCTTTTCATTAGCTGGAAAACAGAGATTTAGAAAACATAGAAACTTGACCCAACTGAAAAGAAATAAGAAATGGTGGACCTTAAAAATGACTTCAGGTTTTCCCACTGTGCAGAATATAGTCAAACACTGCTGCAGTTAAATATTTTACCCTTTGTTCTCCCTGCATGACCTATAATAATAATCTGCTTCATGTTGATATTTACTGCTGTGTTGCTGACAACTAACTGAAAGAGAAGTTTATGTGCTTCACCGGGCTGAAAAAAGTTTAGCAAAATCAGAAAGGAGGTCTAATTAAGCAAGTTTATTCTATCCTATCCTAGACCTATATGCAAATGGTTATCATACCCTCGCATCCTTGCACTGGGAACTGGAGGCTGCATACCCTGACCCACTACCAGGGCTGGGAACCTGAGGCCAGTCCACAAGACCTGAGGACATGCCCCCCGCCCCCAACACTGGCACTGAAGCTAGGGAACCTGAGGCTGGTCCAGGGGACCTGAAGCTGTTCCCCAGCCCTGGTGCCAGGCCAGACTCTGACAGGAGGGAGATTTTTATATATATTTTACTAATTTTCTTTCATCTCTGACACTTCTATTATAGAGAAAAGGCAAATATCAATATTAAAGTATTTTCTCTAATTAATTCCCTTTTAATGTGCACAGATTTCATAAACCAGGCCACTAGTCCAATATAATAAAAGCCTAATATGCTAAGTGTCCAGTTGTCCAGTCAGCCATTCAACCAATCAAAGCATAATATGCTAATGATTTTTAAAACCACTCAACTGCTTCCTATGACGTGCACTGACCATCAGGGAGAAGACACTCTGACTGGTAGTTGAGCTTGCTGCTGGGATCCAGCTGATTGAGACTGAGACATGCTAGACATGCCCTAGAACCCTCCTGCAGTCCCTTCCTGGCCCCGATCATGCATCCTTGAGGTCACTCGGCCTGGATTGTGCCCTCTCACAATCAAGGACCCCTCAGGGGATGTCAGAGAGCCTGATTCAAACTGATCCCATAGGCCAGGTCAAGGGACCCCACTGGCACAAATTCATGCACTGGTCCTCTAATAGTATATAAAAATAAAGATAATAAAAATACATTTTTATTAACCCATTATATTTTTATTATGCCATGCGAAAAGATCATTGTAAGTTTAACTTATTTCTTAGACATCTGCAACACATACTGTGAGCTTGTTACCTAAGTTGTAAACTATCCACTGCTAAACTGAATATGGGTGCTAGCTACTGCTACCTGGAAATAAATAAAAGAAACTAAAAGCACTATGATAGGGATGGTCATTGTGTGCAATAGCTAATTTACTCTGTCAGCCTGGAGGTTGGCTTTTGGATGAATTAACATTTCCATTGGTGAACTTGAGTAAGCAGATCATGCTTTATAATCTGGGTGAGCCTCATCTAATAATTGAAAGCCTGAATAGAAAAAGACCACAGCCTCCCTGATCAAGAGGAATTCTCCAGAATACTGAAGACTTTGGACTTCATTTGTGCATTTGATTTCCTGGGTTTCTAGGCTGCCGGTCCACACTACAGTTTTTGGACTAGCAGCCTCTATAATCATGGGAGATAATTCTTATCTATATAATAAAGAGCCAGGGTCCATAGGACCAAGGCTCGACCGAACACCAGAAGTCAGGGCTGAGTTGCCTTAGTGACCCAGCACTGACTGTAGCTGGGTACCAGTGCAGTTACCCAGCACTGATTGCCAAGAGGGCTGTGGATCAGGCCTAGAGAGTAGCCTGCAGAGAGAGAGGAATAGTCTGATCCTCAGCCTCCATGGCAGCTGTTGATCAGCCCTTGATTCTCTCTTTCTCTCCCAGCTTCGGCAGTAGCCACACCTGTTTCTCTCCTGGCTTCCTTGGGGGCTGTTGATCATCCCTGCCTCTTTTATCAGACCCAGATATAGTTCTGGAGATGCTGACTGGCATAGAAACTGACAATTCAGAGCTAATCTGGGTGAACTGCAAAGGCAGAACCTAAGGTGGTGGCTCATGCCTAAACCGGCAGTTAGATATCCACCAAAAAGGTCCTGTATTGAGGAGGGTGTAAGCTGGGTTGAGGTAACGCCACCCCCTCTATGCATTAATTTTATGCACTGGGCCTCTACTCCTATATAATAAAAGGCTAATATGCAAACTGTCCCCTAGGGAGTTCAATTGCTCACTATGATGTGTGCTGACCACCAGGAGGCAATACAGGACATGGCAGGTGACCATTGGCAGTGGTGGGGTGCTAAGAGAGTGTGAGAAGGAGGAGGCAGGGAAGCTGGGAGGTAGGGAACCAAGTGGGTGGTGTTGCGAGGGTGGTGAGGGAAGGTGGGAAGGAGTAGTGGGGATATAGGGAACCTGATCGGCCCCGATCAATGTGCAGTCCTAGAGACCTACCCATGCCGAATTTCATGCACTGGAGCTCTAATATATATATATATATCTTATATATATACATATATATATATATATATATATTATATATGTGTGTGTGTGTATATATATATATATATATATATATATATATCCATATCCTATATAATAAAAGAGAAACATGCAAATTTGACCATACTTTCGCTCCTGATTGGCTATGCTACCAGCCAATCAGGAGAGGGGGTGGGGCCAAGTGGCATGAGCGCTGGGCCCTGGGGGTGGAGATGAAACGGCGGTGAGGGGAAGCAGCAGCAGCAGCGGTGGTGACAGCAGCAGGGAGCACTGAGCGGAAGTGATGGCGAGCGCCCAGCCCCTAGGGCCACGTGGTCTCAGGCAGCCAGGGCTGAGCTGAGCAGGGTGATGGCTGGGTGCCCAAGGCCTAGTGAGGCTTTAGGCCTTGGGCAGGCTGGGGGTGAGCCATCAATTGGACATCCCTGAGGGCTCCCAGTATGTGAGAGGGGACAGGTTGGGTTGAGGGACCACCCATCCCCAGTGCACCAGGCCTCTAGTGTGTGTGTGTGTGTGTGTGTGTGTGTGTGTGTGTGTGTGTGTGTGTATTCTGTATAATCAAGCCTAAACCGGCAATCAGACATCCCTCTTATAATCCAGCATTGCTGGCTCCTAACCGCTCGCCTGCTTGCTTTCCTGACTACCCCTAATGGGTCTTCTGCTTGCCTGATTGTCCCTACCTGCCTGCATGATCACTTCTAACTACTCACCTCCCTCTCTGATTATCCCTAACCATTTGCCTGCTTGCCTAATTGCTCCTAACCACCTCTACCTGTCTACATGATCACTTCTAACTACTCACCTCCCTCTCTGATTATTCCTAACCATTTGCCTGCTTGCCTAATTGCCCCTAACCACCTCTACCTGTCTACATGATCACTCCTAACAACTCACCTCCCTGTCTGATCATCCCTAATCATTTGCCTGCTTGCCTGATACCCCTAACTGCTCACCTGCCTGCCTAATTGCCCCTAGCCACTCTGCCTGCCTGATACCCTAACTGTTCACCTGCCTGCCTGATCATACCTAACTACACACCTGCCTGCCTGATTACCCCAAACCATTCACCTGCCTTCCTGCCTGATTGCCCCTAACCACCTCTATCTTGACTCCTGCTGTGGCATCTGTAATGACATCTAGAATGCTGTTTGCCACCCAGTCTAATTAGCATAGGACATTTTTATTATCCTATCTAATAAAAGAGTAATATGCAAATTGACCATCACTCCAACACACAAGATGGCTAAACCTCTGTGGTCAAAGATGGCTGCCCTCATGTGGATCCAAGTTGGCCACCACAAGATGGCCAGCAGGGTAGGGCAGATGAGGGGTTCCAGGCCCTGCAAGGGAGGGCAGTTGTGGGCGATCAGCCAACAGGGAAGGGCAGTTGCAAGGGACCAGGCCTGCAAGGGAGGGCAGTTGGGGGTGATCAAGCCTGCAGGGGAAGGCAGTTAGGGGAGACCAGGCTGGCAGAGGAGGAAAGTTGGGGGTGACAAGGCCTGAAGAAAAGGGCAGTTCAGGGGGAGTGGAGCCCAGGCCTGCAGGGGAGAGCAGTTAGGGGTGACCAGGCCTGCCGGGGCAATCAGGTTGGCAAGGGAGCAGTTAGACATCAATTAGGCTGGCAGGGTAGTGGTTAGGGAGTGATCAGGCTGGCAGGCAGAAATGGTTACGGGCAATTAGGAAGGCAAGCAGGCAAGCAGTTGGTAGCCAGCAGTCCTGGATTGTGAGAGGAATGTCTGACTGCCGGTTTAGGCCCGTTTCTACCTGGATCAGGCCTACATGAGCAGTTGACATCTCTTGAGGGGTCCCAGATTGGAGAGGGTGCAGGCTGGTCTGAGGGACACACCCCTTCCACCCATGCACAAATTTCATGCATGGAGGGAGCTTCTAGTTATAGATATATACACAGATAGGTTACAGTAAGATATATATATAAATTTCTTTAGGGAAACTTGACTTATATATATATATATTATGCTTCTTGAGATTTGGTCAACTAAAAAATATACCAAATACCCAACATAATATCCAAAAGGGAAACATATAAATTAAGCCCATATAATAAAAGGATAATATGCAAATTATCTCCACAGGACTTCCACTGACTGGGAGTTTGACTGCTTGCTATGATGTGCACTGACCACCATGGGGCAACATAGAGCAAAGGAAGGCCTGTAGCCTGCAGCTGGGGAAGGAAGGCCCCAGTTGGTCTTGATCTCTGGCTATGCCTAGGGACCCTACCCCTACATGAATTTTATGTACTGGGCCTCTCGTATAATAATATCACTCTGTCTATGGATTTTACTCTTAGAGATTTGAGTGAGTGGTTGTGAATATCAACAGAATAATGTTGGAGGTTTTAAATGGGCAGGGGAACTCATGATAATGATTAAAACATATGAAGTCAGTTATATATTAAGTCACATATATTCTTGTCCAACTGGCATGGCTCAGTGGTTGAGCATCAACCTATAAATCATGAGATCCAGGTTAAATTCCCAATGAGGGCACATGCCCAGATTGCAGGCTTAATCTCCAGTAGGGGATATGCAGGAGGCAGCTGATCAATGATTCTCTCTCATCATTGATGTTAGTGTCTCTCACTCCCTCTCTCTTCCTCTCTAAAATCAATAAAAATATGTATGTATTTAAAAAATAGATGTACTTGATCAAGTGGAGAATTATAATTCTGAGGGGACATGAACTGCATCACAACTTGGGGAGGAGATGCAATTCACATCTTAATTTAGGGTAATGCTTCACCTTAAAATTGTGGGATGCAATGCAGTGACTGCAATATCAGGGCCAGATTGTTGGGTTACAGTCTGAAAATAGAATGTGTCCCAGCTCTGAGAATGGAAAAGAAACATTAAAGCTGAGAAAGTGCTGCAAAGAAATAATTGTAAAATCTTATTTTGTGGATGTGGGAAATAGAGGTTTGAGGATTCAAAAAATAATATTTAGATTACAGCCCTGAAGATCATGGTACTGTATGGTGCTTAAGTTCCCCAAATATTCAATTGAATTTTGAGACTCTTCCATAATATCCTGGAAGAACTATAATTAATATTTGGAATGTATGGAATAGTTTTTATACACTTGAGGCAGACCATAGCCCATTCTGCAATAATTACTAAGTAAATTGTCAGATTTATTATTATATATAAGTGAAAAAATATTGCTAGGAACAAATGCTTAGATTTCCCAAATTTTTTTATAATGGCATTTTAAGTTCGAAACCACCGTAAGCAAATATTAATTTTATACTTTCCCAGCCAGGTATCTATTTCCTTTTTTATTATTTATTATATAACTACTTTTTAGGTTTGGCCAATGGAAATCTGAACTGCTACATTAGTTTGAAGATTTATTAGGTTTGATTTTTACAAGGAAAGTTTCAGTATAAAAACATATAGTGGAAAATTGATGGGAACAGTGATTAATAAATGCTCAGTTCTAAATTATAGATAGACTTATTATTTAAAATTAAATCAATGTATTTTTTGCTATAAGTTATTACATCAGGAATATATCCAGGAACAAATATATGTCGAATTTCTTGCAGAGCCTTATTCAAAAGAATGTAGTAATTCAAAATACACTTACTCACATGGATTTTTAATACTTCTAGAATATTCTGCCATAAATTATGCAAAAAAACACAAAGAAATAAACCAACAAAAACACTACCCTGCTATAGATATATCAATGGAAGAAGTGAGTTAGCAGGCACCCTTTGGCAGTATTTCAGTTAGAAACCATACCCAAATGCCCTATAGCATTGTCAGTTCTCACGTTTTCTGTGACATTGTCCAGGATGCAAGACAACGATGTTTTCATCCTCCAAATAATTCTTTGTGCTTGTGGAGATGAAGCTGACATAGAGATTTATTCCAAGCTGGTTTCTTGTATCAGGCAACATCATACGAAGTTGATTTAAGAGTATTCACTCTGGACACAAACAGCCTGCATTTACATCCCGGCCTGCTGTTTGCTAGTACTAGCTGTGATAACCCGAGTTACTTAATCATATTATGCTTCAGTGTACATTGGGGAAAATCACAGGGAGGATTTAAGAAGCTAACCCTTTATTTTGGTGGTTCTGGCCAGGAGTGATAATAGTGAGAAAAAAAAAAGAAAACTGCACCAGCAAAGGAGGTAAAATGGTGTGATGCAATGTTTATCAGTATGGATATCACTTCATAGCAAGTGGCCTACAAACAAAATGGGTCGCTTGGCAGGCACCTTTATTCTGCACATGGGAATAACCTCTGAAGGGTGAAGATAAGGAATAGCCACAGGAAAGAGAAGGGAGAAACAGTTCTCTTCCTCACTCTTCATGCTGTTTTCAACTTGTCTTCCTTCACCCTAACGAGGAGCTGGCTCTCCCGCAATTCCAGATTGTCGTCCAGCCTGGTATGTCCTCAAGAAACTCTGCGGAAAGGTTTATCTGAGTCTGGTAGGACTCTGTGGGAGGAGGCCACAAGGAAATCTGAAAAGACATCCAAGTGCTTAACACAATGAATTAACATTTGTAGAGCACTTAGAAGGTACCCAACAATGACAAATAATATGTGTGTTAGCGATTATTATTCTGAGACAGCTGGTGAGAATGTAAAATAAGAATGAGACTAGTAAAGAAAGGATTGCACCTGATAGTGATCCTAGTGAAATTCTAATTGTCCCAAGATTGTCTCTGATGCCATGCATTTAGCTGAAACAGAATCACATCTCTCCTTTAACAGATTAGAGACTCAATGAGGAAACTAAAAATGATCAATTATTCTAAGTTTTACCTAACAAAAACACAAAGAGTATTTCAGAATAGGCTTAGCTTTAATGTGATAATGACCAATCTACCTACAGGTACTTACCACAGAGGTGGATAAAATAATTCCTTCACAGTTTTGGAGTGGATGCCAGAGCAGTAATTGGGGAATATTTGACTTTCTGAAAGTCTCCATTTGAAGTATCTCTTTCTGGCTTCAAGGCTTATAAATTGCAAGAATACATTATGAAAAGAAAGAGAAAGAAAGGAAAAAAGGAAGGAAGGAAGGAAGGAAGGAAGGAAGGAAGGAAGGAAGGAAAGAAGGAAGAAAAAAGGAATGGAGTCATGGCATCTACCATGAAACAACAAATAGTCATGCCTTTGGGGAGTAAAGCCTAGAAAGTTTCCAGTAAATGGAGTACTGCCCAGAATCAAAGGATGGAGCAGATCGCTGCCCAGGTGGTGAGGATTACCTGCTGAAAGCTGTGGATGCTGTAAGAAAAAATACAGCACAATTTTAAAAGCATAAAAATGGTCTTTGTCCACCCACATAACACTTCCATTTTTTCTTATCCCCATCTTACATTCAAAATCTCAAGTTAAGAATTCCTCAGTTTTTATTAGACTACTAGAGGCCCGGTGCACAAAATTCATGCAGGAAGTGGGGGGAGTATCCCTCAGCCCAGCCTGCACCCTCTCCAATCCAGGATCCATCTCACAATCCAGGACTGCTGGCTCCCAACTGCTTGCCTGCCTGCCTTCCTGATTGCCCCTAACCACTTCTGCCTACCAGCCTGATCACCCCCTAATCACTCCCCTGCCAGCCAGATTGATGCTTAACTGCTCCCCTGCCAGCCTGTTTGCCTCTAATTGTCCTCCCCTGCAGGCTTGGATGTGCCGCCCACCACCAACTGCCCTTCCTTACAGGCCCTGTCAGCCCCAACTTCCCTCCTCTGCCAGCCTGGTCACCCCTAACTGCCCTCCTCTGCAGGCTTGATCACCCCCAATGCCCTTCCTTGCAGGCCTGGTTCCTTTCAACTGACTCCCTCTGCTGGCCATTTTGTGGTGGCCATCTTATGTCCACATAGGGACAGGACCTTTGACCACATGGGGGCAGCCCTCTTGTGTGTTGGAGTGATGGTCAATCTGCAAATTACTCTTTTATTAGCCTGGTGCATGGGTGGGGGTCAGCTGGTTTGCCCTGAAGAGTGTCCCAGATCAGGGTAAGGGCTCCCTTGCAGTGAGGGGCCTGGGTGAGGGGCCTGTGGTGGTTTACAGACTGGCCATGCCCCCCAATGACCCAAGCAGAGTCCCTGGTATCTGGCATTTATTTATTTTCTATAATTGAAACTTTGTAGCCTTGAGTGGAGGCCTGGGCCTGCCAGAGCATATGGAAATCTTGGCTTTCTTCATTGTCACAGGCAACTCAACCCTCCTGCTCTCTTCAACTCTGTAGCTGCCACCATTTTTGTTGGGATTTATCTATCTTCTATAATTGAAACTTTGTAGCTTTGAGTGGAGGTCTGGGCCTGCCAGGGTGTATGAAAAGTTTGGCTTCCTCCACTGCCGGAGAAACCCAAGCCTCCTGCTCCTTCTGTGGCAGCAGCCATCTTGGTTTGGGTTAATTTTCATACTTACTCCTGATTGGCTGGTGGGCGTTGCTTGTGGGTATAACAGAATGATGGTTAATTTGCATATTACTCTTTTATTAGATAGGATTCCAATATAATAGTTTCAAGTTATTAATGTCAGACATTGACAATCTACAAATATGCAATTTAAACTTACAATATTAATCTGAGTCACGCATTTACAGTCATAAGATTCCTTTCCTGTGCTATTAAGTGTTTTGTAGAAAATATTTTTTAAAAGGATGCTGTTCTGTTTCATTCTGTTTCATTAATATCACTAAAGTGGATGAAACCAAATGTGTCAGGCTTGACTGCTCACATGTTAAGTTGGATTCCCTTCTTGAAAAATTTTTTTGCATGGTCAGGGGATTATACTGGCAACTGTCAGGCTGTTCTCATGCAGACCACAGAATTTGCCCCTCCTTCTTCAGTTTGGGTGGAGATTTATGCCAGATGCTCCAAGGAAAGAGCTGGGTTTTAAATTTTTACAGTCAGAATAGGGGGCAGGGTAACAAGAGAAAAGAGTGCCTTGTTTCAGCACCCTAAAGTGTGTGAAAGCTTGGGAACGTGTATTGTTAGTATATAAATTATCTAACACCCAAGACATAGTGACTATCAAATTAAAAATCTGGAATGTTTATTCGGTCAGAGTGGGTTTCCTCCTGGTCATGCTGCTTTTCTGACTTTGGGAAAATGGGATTGATTTTGAGATGCTTGCCACAAAATCCCCAAATTTTATTTTATGATTGCTTCACTGAGATGAATATAAATAACATTACCATACAAAGAACAATTACTCAAAGTTTAAGTTCTATATAAATGTATAATTCCTATGTGTAGTTTTTTGAAACATATGGATAATGTAATGAAAACTGCCATGAATTTTTTTTTATTGTTAGCTTTAAAAATAGAAAGTAATGGTGTTGCTTGCCATATTTTTTTATCAACTAGCAATGACCAATAAGTGAATAAGATTTATTAAAATGATGAGTTTATATATTAATGTCTCAAATCTATGATTTAATTATAACCACATAGATTAACTAAAAATAAGTTTGATCTTAAGATATCTTATTAACATTTTCATTTTGTACATACTCTGAAACTTTTTATTAACTTTACCCAGTCTATATCTACTTTTGTTAAAATTATAAAACTTTTTTTCCCCATTACCAGACCAGGGATCAATGCATCAATGTTTAAAATATAAAACCTTACTCTAGATATCATTAAACTTGCGACAAGAATGCAGAAATTAGAGTTCGATATGCATGCTAGCTTGAACTAGCCATTTGATTTTATAAATTATCTAAAAATGTACATACTTCTCTGCTTCCTCATTAATAATCATAGTTCTTCAAATTCTACTTTACCATTCCAATTAAGGTTCAAACCCCCAAAAAGCAATGTATTGTAAATAAACTTCAAACACTGTAAAAGTTTTAAACTATATATCCAAAGCAAGTTTTTAAATATTGCAGAAATAAATTACCAAATTTTGAAAGCATATTAATAGCAATATTAAAAAATAAAACTTTACACTGTTGAGTTGCCAAACTGATTATTTGTATTAGGAAGAGTTTCAGGTTGGTACATGTAGATTGAATCTCTTCAAATATAGATATCCACAAACATTCATTTTGATTTAAGATAAAAAGCAGCTGTAAGGATGTTTTCTATAAAAGTCACTTGGAATATACTGATAAAACATTGAAGTCATCACCCTTCCCTAATTTATTTTACAGTAATGTTTCCATTTATTTTACTACTTCACAAAAATAAAATTTTCAAATTTCATTTCCAATTATAAAATAACTAGAGGCCCGGTACATGAAATTCATGCATGGGAGCCAGGGGATGTTCCTCAGCCCAGCTTGCATGCTCTCCAATCTGGGACTGCTCAAGGGATGTCCGACTGCCCGTTTAGGTCCAATCCCAATAGGATCAACAGTGCAAAGTTTTATTTTTTAATATTGCTAGGATCGGATCACACCCCAGTGATCCCAATAGGATCAGAACTAAACGGGCAGTCAGACATCCTTCTCACAATCCAGGACTTCTGGCTCCAAACTGCTCACATGCCTGCCTCCCTGATTGCCCCTAACCGCTTCTGCCTGCCAGCCTGATCACCTCCTAACCACTACCCTGCCAGCCTAATTGATGTCTAACTGCTCCCCTGCCAGCCTATTTGACCACAACTTTCCTCCTCTGCTGGCCTGGTCACCCCAAAGTGCCTCCCCTGCAGGCTTGATTGCCCCCAACTGCCCTCCCTTGCAGGCCTGCTCCCTCTCAACTGCCCTCCCCTGCTGGTCATCTTATGTCCACATGGGGGCAGCCATATTTGACCACATGGGGGGAGCCATCTTATGTGTTGGAGTGATAGTCAATCTGCAAATTACTCTTTTATTAGATAGGAGAGAGGCCTGGTGCATGGTTGGTGGCCAGCTGGTTTGCCCTAAAGAGTGTCCTAGATCAGGGTGGAGGTTCCCTTGGGGCATGGGGCAGCCTGGGCAAGGTGCCTATGGTGGTTTGCAGACTGCCCGCACCCCCCAGTGACCCAAGCAGAGGCCCTGGGATCTGGGATTAATTTGTGTTCTACAATTGAAACTTTGTAGCCTGGAGCAGAGCCAAGCCTTCTGCTCGCTCCGTAGTGACAACCATTTCTGTTTGGGTTTATTTAAATTCTATAATTGAAAATTTGTAGCCTAGAGTGGAGGCCTAGGTGCTAGGGCTGCAGAAGCTTGGCTTCCTTCATCGCCGGGCAACCCTAGCCTCTGCTCTCTCCAGCTCCATGGTTGCTGCCATATCTGTTGGGATATATCTTCTATAATTGAAACTTTGTAGCATTGAGTGGAGGCCTAGCCCAACAAGAGAAGGTGAAAAGCTTGGCTTCCTGCATTGCTGGGGAAACCCAAGACTCCCTCCTGCTCTCAGAGGCACAGCTATCTTGGTTGGGGTTTATTTGTTCCTGATTGGCTTGTGGGCGTGGCTTGTGGGCATGGCTTGATTGAAGGTATAGTCAATTTGCATATTACTCTTTTATTAGATATGATTCTAGCCCTAGGTAGTTTGGCTCAGTGAGTAGAATATTGGCCTGCAGACCAAAGGGTCCCTAGGTTCAATTCCGGTCATGGATATGTACCTTGTATGCAGGCACTTCCCCAGCCGGGGCGCTGGGGGGCTCTTGCAGAAGGCAACCAGTTAATGTGTTTTTGTAGTTCCCTCTCTCTTCCATTCTATCTAAAAATCAATGAAAAAAAAATTCTTGGGTGAGGATTAACAAAATAATCCTATAAATAAAGATATAATGTGCAAATTGACTATCACACCCTCACACAAGATGGCCATCCCTATGTGGTCACAAGATGGCTGGGAAGGGAGGACAGTTGTGGGTGATCAGGTCAGCAGGGTAGGGCAGTTAGGGGCAACCAGGCCAGGAGGGTAGTGAAGTTGGGGGTGCCTGTGCCTGTAGGGGATGGAAGGCAGTCGAGGGGGACCAGGCTTGGAAAGGAGGGCAGTTAGGGACAACCAGGCTGGCAGGGGAGGAAAGTTGGGGGTGAAAGGCCTGAAGGGGAGGGCAGTTGGGTGTGACCAGGACTGCAGGGGATGGAGAACAGTAGGGAGGATCAGGCCTGCAGGGGAGGGCAGTTGTGGGCAACCAGGCTGTCAGGGGAGGGAAATCAGGGGTAATTGGGCCAGCAGGGGAGCAGTTAAGCATCAATCAGGCTGGCAGGGGAGTGGTTAAGGTGTGATCAGGCTGGCAAGCAAAAGTGGTTATGGGCAATTAGGGAGACAGGTGAGTGGTAGGGAGCTAGCAGTCCTGTATTGTGAGAGGGATGTCCCAGATTGGAGAGGGTGCAAGCTGAGCTGAGGGAACACCCTCCCCCCCCCCGTGCACAAATTCCATGCACTTGGCCTCTAGTAATAATAATAATAATAATAATAATTCTAAAGCAAGTGCAATCCTTGTGTGTATGACTCTGAATTTAGAGGTTTAAATTATCTCCAAACAAAATTAATCAATCTCTTTCTCTAGCCTTATAAATCTGTGTGTATAATCTTATTTTCCTAGTTGAAAATAATAAAGCTATAATAGACATTAAATTTTTCACAAAAGATTTTAGGTTTTTCTTTTTCTGCACATGTAGTAAACTTGCCCCTTGAAGTTAGGTGTGACCACGTGAATTGCTTTGGCCAATGGTTTGTGAGCAGAAGCATTTAAGAGCTGGGGTAAAGTTTACCTTATCTCTTTTCTACAGATGGTATAGGCCAGTCAGTGGTCAGCAAACTCATTAGTCAACAGAGCCAAATATCAACAGTACAACGATTGAAATTTCTTTTGAGAGCAAAAAACCGACTTCTGCGCATGGGCCACAAAGTTTCAATTGCACTGTAGGTGCACTCTTGCACGTGGTATTTTG
The DNA here is from genome assembly GCA_027563665.1 of Antrozous pallidus. Classification (NCBI taxonomy): domain Eukaryota; kingdom Metazoa; phylum Chordata; class Mammalia; order Chiroptera; family Vespertilionidae; genus Antrozous; species Antrozous pallidus. Next base: position 93,267,651 of record CM050514.1, read on the forward strand.
TGGAAGAGCCACACTCAAGGGGCCAAAGAACTGTATGTGGCTCCTGAGCCATGGTTTACCGACCACTGGTATAGGCTGAGTATCGGGATGACCTGAGAAGCATCTTTCCCCAATTTGTATATTTGGTATTGGCAAAATTACACCTTTCTTGTTCAAGTCACTCAGATATGTTACCACAGCTGATTCTGAGATTTCTTGGTCATATCACTCTCTTTGTCACTATTTCTTTCTCCCTCTGCTTTTCTCTTCCTTACTTGTTTCCTGTCCAAATGCTAACGGAACATAAAATTATGTAGTAAATCTTCTTTTCTCAATTAATGGTGTAAGATGGAAACAAAATGGTGGCTAATTGAAGTCCAGTTAGAAAGACAACAGTAATATTTTTTTGTGATTATAAAAATCTGCCCCCACCCCCAAAAAAATGTACTACCCCTGTAACTTTGTCCCCTCTTCAATATGGTTAGCACTCAATTCCCAGGGGCTTTTAATTGCACTACTTAAGTAGAAATGAAGCAAGCAAAGTAGATCAAGGGAGAAGCACAGAGAAAACTTAGTGTAGAAAAAAAAACTGTAAACACCTGAAATTACTTTGGTCAGTACTGTAATTTGATATTCTATTACTAAGTCATGAGCTGAATCAATAATTTATTTCTAATTTGTCACCATTTACCAAAATCTATGGTCTTATCTGTATTTTAAGATTAGAATCACCTGAGTTGCATTTCTAACTTATAATGTAGCTCAAGACATACCTAAAATCATTTGAATCAGAATTTCTCAGAGACAGCCAAAGCAATTTTTTTGGGGGGGGCGGGGGGAGCTTGAGGTAGTGACTATTCAGATGAAAATATATTGTGATATGATTCTCATTGTACCACCAATAATGACAAAATGCATGGCAAACATGAACTTTAAATACACAAAACATTTGAAGTAGTATTATATGATATTGTTTTGTTTTTCAAGATTTTTTTTGTTATTTTGTGATTACAACTGGTCCTAGAAACACCTAGGTACCCCAAATGAACTTAATAGTTAAAATGAATAATAATACAACACAAAGGTATCCATGCATTGCACTATAGGAAAACTTTTTTTAGATCACATATGGTAATTGGGAGAAAATGTTCCAATGGCAAAGAAAATACTATTTTGAAGAGAGAAAATTTCTGTTTTGAAGAGAGAAATGTTCTCCATTCTTGTGCCTACTCTGTTAATCGTTTTATTTTCTACTAATTGGTCTTTATTTCTAGATGCCCTGACATAAGCGATTCTAATTACTTGCTTCTGAAAATGTCTGAAGATAAGTTTATATTATTGTCCGTGTTGTAGCAAATTGCTGTTATTCCAGACCACCTGCTGCCTGCTCCTGGCGTGCTGACAGTGTCAAGGTATACTACCGACTTGGATCTGAAGGTCACAGACTATGGGGCAGAGAATGCCTGCTGTCAGGGTTTTAATCGTTATGCTTTTGTTCAGTTCACATTTCATCTTTATTCCTTCTCCATTTTTCTCCTTGAAAGAGTAAAGATATATTGTAGTTCAAATTTCTATTGGCAAAATCAACCTTCATTTCAATGGAAACATTTGATTTTGAGTCGTATATACACTGTAGGTTTATTTTCCATTTTATTTACTTCTAGACTTTATTTTAATGGCATTATTATCCTTATGGGTCAAGTTGTGTGTGTGTGTGTGTGTGCCTGGGTGTTCATTTAATGAGATTTGGCTCTTAATTTTTATAAGGTATTGAAATGTCCACCACTCTAATAACCTGAAATTATGTAAAGACCACAGAACTAATTGCAACTAGAGGTAATTTTCAAAAGGGTATGCATGTCATTTTCTAAATAATTTATTTTTTAATTAAGTATAAAGTAATAAAGATACTAACATTTTAACGGGTAGCCAGAAAACACACTCTGAGGACATGTTAAGCATGCAGAATGCACTAATACCTGTGGAAGGGAGGGGAAAGGGTAGGACTGGGCAGGGGAGGAAGCCAAGCTGCAGGAGCAAGAGAGACCTAACACATCTCAGCCGACCCCACAAGTTTTTTTGGAGCTTGAATGTTTTTCAGAGTTTCCCTAAGTTGGGTCATGATAGTCAGACCTTTATATTCCCACATCTATCAGGCATTTAGTAATGTGAGCCACTCAGGAGTGGGAATATGACCTTAAGGATGTGTCCTTAAGCAGTTGTGCTTGCTTCTAAGGTAATCTCTGAAGAGCATTATGAAGACTGGCTGTGGACATACCTCCAGCAGCACGGGTAGCAAGCCTTCTAGTGAAGGATTAGCTGGATCCTACATGATTGGATAAGTCTGTTCATGTTTCATATGATATATATGCATAAATGTATGTTGATCTTTCCAAATGGATGCAAATAAAAATATCCTACTAGATGCTATTTAAAATGGTTCTAGCCGAAACTGGTTTGGCTAAGTGCATAGAATGTCAGCTTGCAGACTGAAAGGTCCCAGGTTCAATTCTGGTCAAGAGCATGTACCTTGGTTGTGGACACATCCCCCGTAGGGGGTGTGCAAGAAGCAGCTGATCGATGTTTCTCTCTCATCAATGTTTCTGACTTTCTATCTATCTTCCTTCTTCTCTGTAAAAAACCAATAAAAATATTTTAAAAGATAAAAAATATAAAATGGTTCTACAATGTAATTATTCCTCTAACATCCAATTATAGTCTGTTTAATGTTCTATAATTGTAGGTTACTCTATTAATTTGTTATTTGTCTTTTTATAAATTTCAAAAGTAACAATCATCATTTGTGTAATGAAATATATTAGAATAAAAAATTTTAAATGTTTAAATGAGAAAATTAAACTGCAGCCTAACCAGAGTTTTGCACACATAACTTAATCTAAGATTTATTTTATTAATTTAAAATGGTCTTCGTCTAATGGCAAAATTTGGCTAACATTATCATTGGCTGATAAATATAAACTGAAAGGCTAATAACTATTAAAAATGTATTAAATAATAAAAATTCACATTCAATGACAAATATAAGACTTGTAACTATATATCCAACATTTTTGGTAGGAAGATGTAGGAGATAAGGTGAGAAAGAACTAAAATGATATGTTATATTTGTTTAAACCTTAGAGTCAAAATAATATTTAGATGAAATCGCTTACATAGAAGGGTCAAGTAATTGTAGATGAGAAAAGGAACAGAACAACAGAAGTGTATCTATATATATAAAAGCCTAATATGTAAAGGGTCCCCTGGGGAGTTCCATGGACCAGGAGTTTGATCTCTTGCTATGATGTGTGCTGACCACCAGAGGGTGATATGGAATAAAGGAAGGCACCGGATGGCATTTAGCAGCCACTAGGGACCCTACTGGTGCACAAATTTTGTGCACTGGGCCTCTAGTTTAAAATGTTTTATTGAGTTCTCCTTCTCCTCCTTCTCTCAGCTCTGTGAGTGATTTCCTCTCTAATGGAGAGAGAGAATCAATTAAGGTAGTAGGGAAGAAAGAAAAAATAAGGGGGGTATGGAAAAAACAAAAATAGAAGGACCTATCAGAAAGAGAGAGGGAGAAAGGTGCAAAAAAGAAATTGGGAGAAGGTAGCAGAGAATGATCATCCTATGTAATAAAAGCCTAGGTGGCATCATGAAACATCATCACAAGATGGCCACCCTCATGGCATCACAAGATGGCTGCAACAAGATTGCCACCGCAAGAAGGTCAGCAGGGGAGGGCAGTTGGGGGCAACCAGGCTGGCATGGGAGGGCAGTTGGGGGTGACCAGGCTGGCAGGGGAGGGAAATTGGAGGCAACCAGGCTGAAGGCAATAGGGCCTACACTGGCAGTTGGTTATCTCTCAAGGAGTCCCAGATTAGAGAGGGTGCAGGTCAGGCTGAGGGGGACCACTTCCATGCAAAAATTTTGTGAACCAGGCCTCTAATGTGATTGCATAGCATCCTAAATTGATACTATGCATATGCAAATTCTTTCACCAAAAAGCAGTCTGACAATTGGTCCAACTCCTTCACTTATCATTTGAATTATTTTTGTGGATGGATTCTCCATTGGAAAAAAAAAGTGAAGTATCTATGGGTAGGATATGGTTTTAAAAATGTTGAAACTGGTATCACTAGATTTTAAAATGTTTCTGGTCTTTTAATGTTACACAGATCTCTGCCACTAATTTCAGTTGTGAAGTAAATTACAGGTAGAATAGTGAAAATGTCTATCTCCTAAAAATTTCAAAAAACAGCTTTAATTGTTGGCTATAAACTTATGTGAAAAATGACCTGGATGGCCGCATATTTCAGGTTTAGAATCTCTTTAGAGGTAGTCAAGTATACAGTTACTGGAGACTGTCTGAGATGAAATCAAGCTTCTTGGTTTACTAGCTGTGTGAATCTTGATTCAGATACTTAACTTTAATTCCTTAATCATTCATTTCCTTATCTATTTAATTGACAGAACAATCTTCATTCATATGGTTATTTTGAGATTAAATAAGGGAGTGCTTTTAAAGGATTTTGCACAATGCCTGTCACATGATATTTTGTCAATACATATTATCAGCTAAAATAATTACTTAACATATTTTAAGTAGATTTTAATATTTAACATGAAACACTTGAGAGAAATTTTATTTTTATAGCTACTGTTAATATTATCTATTCATTGTTGATACTGATCAGTAAACTGCTACCCTCAAGATATATGCCAACTTGTCATTGAGCTAACAATTCTAAAGGTGATTTAACTCTCTTGTATTTGGGAGCACTACCTGTAAAAATAGATTATTACCTTCACACAAAAGGAGAAGAGCTGTGGATAATTGTATCCCAGTGGCTTTGGTTTTATAAGGGAAGGCCCTCTGAAAATGTATGCAGAGAGCTCCATGTGATTCTCACTGTACATTTTAGTTCAGTGAAAATGCAGACACAGTGGAGAAGTTGTATCACAAATAGAGAATGGCTAGACCTAGACACCAAACCTAGCCCCAAAAGTCTTGAAATAGAATTTATTGATTTTTAAACATCATAGTATGTTTCAATATAATATGTAGAAATGAGAGCAGGTAAGAATTTCAAGTTTTACTCAAAGTGTTGTTTTTTCTCCATAATGAGAAAAAAAAAACTTACTTGAATGGCCTTGACTTAAGGTAACACTTGTGTTAGATATGTGTAACTTTAAAATTCCTAGATGCACAGAAACTATGTTTACTTCTTCTTTTTTTTAATTTCAAGGGCAACTTAGTAAAGAATGCCTTTAATCTTTACCAATATAATTGTTAAGGAAAAATACATACATCTACTAAAATTCAACTCTTCCCACTGTGTGAGTCCACCCATGACCATTACATGGATTAAGAGTTGTGACAAGCTTCCATTGCCCTAGGAGCTGTATCTGTGAAGATACAGCTTCAGCACATGTCTGAGATTTTGCTGCTGAGATCCCTCCTACTTTGTTCTTCTTTATCAGGATTGCTGCAGTTATTGGGGTCTTTTTTTATTCCAGGTGAATTTTTGCAGAGTTCATTCTAGGTCTGTGAAATATGCAGTTGGTATTTTAATAGGGAGTGCATAGAATCTATAGATTTCTTCGGGAATATGAACATTTTATTGATGTTGATTCTACCATTCCATGAACACAGTATATTCTTCTATCTGTTTATGTCTTCCTCTATCTCATTTTTCAGTGTTGTGTAGTTTTCTGAGCACAGGTCTTTTACCTCTTTAGTTAAGTTTATTCCTAGGTATCTTAAAATTTTTTTTGCTGCAATGGTAAATGGGATTGTTTTTAATCTCTTCCTATAAGTTCATTATTGGTGTAAAAAAATGCCATAGAATTCTTGGCATTAATTTTGTATCCTGCTACATTGCCAAATTCATTTATTAAGTCTAGTAATTTTTTTTATGGAGACTTTAGGATTTTCTATGTACAGTATCATGCCATCTGCAAATAATGACAGTTTTATGTCTTCTTTTCAATTTGGATACCTTTTATTTACTTTTCTTGTCTATTTTCTATGAAACTAAAGAGAAAATAAACAAATGGAACTATTTCAAAACAAAGAGCTTCTACACAGCAAAAGAAACCATTAACAAAACAATAAGAAAGCCCACTGCATGGGAAAACATATTTGCCAATGTTATATCTGATAAGGGTTTAATCTCCAACATTTACAGGGAAGTCATAGAACTTAATAAAAGAAAGATAAACAATCCAATCAAAAAAATGAGCAACAGATCTAAAAATATACTTTTCCAAAGAGGACATAAGGAAGGACAAGTGACATATGAAAACATTCTCAAAGTCACTAATCATCTGAGAAATGCAAATAAAAACAACAATGATGTACCATCTCACACCTGTCAGAATTGCTATTATCAGCAATGTGGATATGTAGAAAAAGGAACACTCGTGTATTGCTGGTGGGAATGCAGACTGGTGCAGCCACTATGGAAAATAGTATGGAATTTCCTAAAAAAAAAAACTAAAAATGGAGCTCCCATTTGACCCAGTGATCCCACTTCTAGGAATATATCTCAAGAATCTAGAAACACCAAACAGAAAGGATACATGTACCCTATGTTCATAGCAGCACAATTTTCAATAGCTGAGATTTAGAAAGAGCCTAAGTGCCCATCAATAGATGAGTGGATTAAAAAACAGTAAATCTACACAATGGAATGCTATGCTGCTGTAAAAAGGAAGCAACTCCAACCATTGGCAATGGCATGAGTGGACATGGAGAATATTATGCTAAGCAAAATAAGTCAGTCAGCGAAAAATAAATATCACATGACCTCACTCATTTGTGGAATATAATGAACAATATAAACTGATGAACAAAAACAGAACCAGAGACAGAGAAGCATCGATCAGACTGTCAAACTTCAGAGAGAAGGTAGGGGAGGGGAGGGTAAGAGGAGAGATCAACCAAGGACTTGTATGGATGCATCCTATCTAATAAAAGAGAAACATGCAAATTACCATACCTTTGCTATGCTACCAGGCAATCAGGAGCAGGGGGCGGGCGGCGACACAGAGAGCTGCGGGCTTGTGCCCACACTGGAGGTCAACTGCACTGGAGGTCAACCGCCAAGGGCCCGAGCCTGAAACAGAGGCAGCAGGGCGGTTGCATGTGCTGGGGGTCCCCGCCCAAGGCCCCTTCCTCAGAGCATCAGCCAGAGGCTTGTGGCCTTGGCCCTGGGTCGAGCAGGGCTATCCTACACCCTAGGGGTTCCCTGCCCAGGGCCCGAGCTTCAAACAGAGGCTTGCGGCTTTGGCCCAGGGCAGAGCAGGGCGATCGCACGTGCCAGGGGCAACCGCTCAGGGCCCAATCCTTGGAGCAGAGCAATCAAGCACGCTGGGGGTCCCCTGCCCTAGCCCCAAGCCTTGGATCCTTGGACAGAGGCTTGGGGCCTTGGCAGGGGGCAGAGCAGGGCAATCACAGCTAACCGGGGGTCCCCCACACAGGGCCAGAGGCTTTAGGCCTTGGCAGGGGTGGAGCCTGAGAACAGAGAAGATAGATGTGAACTGTAGAGGAAACACCTTTTCTGACTGTTCATTGGCTAAGCTCTCTGTATGCCACTGGTAATATTCTTAGTAACTTGGGTATAAGAATCCAGAAAAGTAATCTAGGGTTCTTCCACCACACTCCTGGAGAAAAAAACAAAGGTCTGCTGCTGGAGGGTTAAGAAATATCATATCCTTTTCCTAGAAAGTTTGGCTCAGTGGATAATGCCTAGGTTTGTCGACTGCAGGGTCCGGGTTATATTTTGATCAATGGCATGTACCTAGGTTGCAGGCTCCTCCCTGGCTAGGTCCCAGGTCAGGGCTCATGCCGGAGGTAACCAATCAAAGTATTCCTCTCACTTTGAAGTTTCTCTCTGTCTTTCCTTTTCTCTTCCACACTCTCTAAAATTCAATGGAAACATATCCTCAGGTGAAGATAAAAAAAGAAAAATAAAGAAATGTTATATCCTATGAAAGAGACATCTTGAAAATGCCTAAAGAAAGTTGTCATTTTTTCATGGTGAAGGGACCAGAGTCTGTGTTGATGCAAACACCTTGATGGCTGCGGTGACTGACAGTGGCTGCAGCAGTGGGGTGATGGGGCTGGTGCCTTTCCCTGATTAGCCCAGTCACCTCCCAGGGAGGCCAGACTGTGGTTTAGGCCCGCTCCCCTTGGGGAATGGGCCTAAGCCATCAGTAGGACATCCCCTGATGGCTCCTAGTATGTGGGAGGGGGCAGGCTGGGCTGACGGGGACCAGCCCCCCCTCCCCCAGTGCACGAATTTCATGCATGGGGCCCTAATATAATCATAACCAATGGACACAGACACCAGAGGGGTGAGGGCATAAGTTGGAGGATGGGGGCACATTTGGGGGATAAGGACACATATGTAATAGCTTAATCAATAAAGAAAAGAAAAAATAGTTGTGATAGTACCACTTCAATTCTAAGTTTCTATATCAAATCACACATTTTTCCTTCTTGTTTAATTAGATCTTTAATATCATCTCCTTATGTTCTATCCTACACTATCTAATATATTTCAGGTGCCATTCTAGACACTAAAAAATGTTAAATAATAAAATGAGTAAATATTTATGATACCTCTTTCAAGGAACCTAACAATCATACATATGTATGAATTTATTTTTACATTAGGCACCTATTTTTATTGTAGTAAAATATACATACTATAAAATTTACTGTGGCATTAAGTACATGCACATTGCTGTGCTACTATCCTCATTATCCATCTCCAGAACTTTTTCTATCTTTGAACTGAAACGCTATTCATTAAACACTAGCTCCCCATCCTCCCTTCCCTCACCCCTGGAAGCCACCATTCTGCTTTTTGCTTACACGAGTTTGACTACACTAAGAATGTTCGTTTGTGGCTGGCTTACTTCACTCTGGATAATATCTTCAAGGTTTATTAATGGTATAGCATGTGTAAAAATTTCCTTTCTTTTAAAGCCAGAATAATATGTTGTATGTATGACATTAGGTACCTTTCATTCTTATTCAATCCAGTGATTTTATTTTAGAAAATTTTATATTTGAAGGTCTCTGCCATGAAGTATTTTATTTAAAGAAATAAACTTTTTACTTTAGAATAATTTTAGATTCAAAAAAGGGTTGCAAAGAGAGCACAGTTTCTATTGCTACTCAGACAATTTTTCCTATGTTAACATCTTATATTAGTATGTCTTATTACAACTAATGAACTGACATTATTATTAACTGAAGTCTATGTTTTATTTAGGTTTCCTTAATGTTTACCTAATTTCTTTTTTCTGTCTGAGATTCCATCTGGGATACCACATTACATTTTAGTTATTGTGTCTACTTAGGCTCTTCTAGGTTTTCACTTTCAGATTTTTCTTATTTTTAATGACCTTGACAGTTTTTATGAATATGTTCAGTTATTTTGGATGATCTCACATTTCTCTCATGGTTTGGCTGGATTTATGGATTTGGGGGAAAACCACAGAAATGAAGTGCCAATGTCAAGATACATATCAAGGGTACAGATTGTCCAAATCCTCCTAATAAAGAGGTAATATGCAAATTGACTGTCACACCCTCACAAGATGGCTGCCTAAGGCCAGGCTGTCAGTGGGGTTAGTGAGGGACAACCAAATGACTGAACAAGCAGACTGCATGGGTGAGCAGGCCAGCAGGGGAGCCATGAGGGGTGACCAAGGTGGCAGGGGGGCAGTTGGGGGCAACCAGGATAGCAGGGGAGGAAGTTGGAGGCAAGCAGGCAGGCAACGAGGGCAGTTGGGTGCAACTTGGTCAGCAGTGGGGGGCAGTTAGGGGTAATCAGGCGGGCAGGGGAGGGCATTTAGGGGCAACCAAGCAGGCAGGCAAGTGAATGATTGGGACCCAGCAGTCCAGGATTGTGAGAGGGATGTCTGACTGCGGGTTTAGGCCCAATCTAGGGATAGGATGTAAACTGGCAGTCAGACATTCCTTGAGGAGTCCTGGATTGGAGAGAGTGCAGGCTGGGCTGAAGGAACCCCCCCCCCTCCCATGCACAAATTTTGTGCACCAGGCCTCTAGCATCTTATCATTGATGATGTTAACTCTAATCACCAGGTTTCCCCACTGTAAACACATTGGTGAGCGTTTGCAAGTTTCCCCATTATAAAGCTACTTTCTTTCTGTCTCTCTTTCTCTTTTTTTCCTGCATGGTACTCTTTAGGAGCAAGTCCTTAAGTATAAGCAATATACTGGGCAGAGAGTGATGCTGCCTCTTTGAGGGAGGATTATCTACATAATTTACTTGGAGTACAAGTAAATTATTTAGATAATTTACTTTTTTGCAACTATTTATTGCAAACTATTACTATAAATAATGCCATTTTTAGAAAAGAAAATCACATCACTTGTTATGCTCCAGGACCTGTATTAACCATAGTATGCATTAATTTATGTAATTAAGGTTATAGAGTTATTGGAACATACAAATAGTATCTCCTTCACATTTTTGATAAGTAAACCAAATCTCCACATCAGTAACTTCAGATACACACACACACACACACACATACACACACATTTATATCTATGTATGAAAGGCTAATATACGCTGATCACCAAGGGTCAGATGCTCAACATAGGAGCTGCTGTGACTCAAACTGGCCTTCACAAAGCAATACTTGGCTTCCCCTAAGTGGGACACAGGCCAACCACCAACCCGGAGCAACATCCCACCAAATCACAGCCAATGCTGCCAAGAATCCATGGTGTGAAATATGGCCCACGGGCCACCCCAGCCCAGAAATGGTCACTGTGAGTGCCAGGTAATTATGTAGCAATGCCCGGCTTCCGCTTCTTAGAGACTAGTCTCCTTGGAGTTTCTTCAGCCCAGTAACATAACTTGCTTTATAGCCAAGTATAAACATTTTACACCTTAACCAAATGTCTGTGAAGCATTTTCCCATGCCTCAGCTCAATTGATCCTCACAGAATTCCTGGAGTAGGTAGATAGAAGACTTGGTGGAATCCTATGTTCTTATCCATTAGTCAGAAAACGGATATATAGAAAGATGAGAAACTAGACCTGACTGAAAGGAAGTAAGAAATGGTGGACCTTAAAATGACTTCTGGTTTTCTCACTGTGAAGAATATACTCAAATACTGATGCAGTTAAATATTTTATCCTTTGTTCTTCCTGGGTGATCTACGATAATAATCTGCTTTCTGTTGGTATTTACTGCTGTGTTGCTGACAATTATCTTTAAGAGAATTTGGGGTGCTTCACTGAACTGGAAAAAAAATTAGCTAAATCAGAAAACAGATTTAATGAAGCAACTTTTTTGTATTATATATAAAAGACTAATTTGACTCACACGTGCATGATATGTATAAAGCTTTTCCTGGCACCAATCTCACGCGTGTGTTTCAATTGATCATTGTCAATCATGAAGTTGGTTGACACTTCTATTGTAGAGAAAGGACGAGTAGTGATATTAAACTATTTCTTCTAATTAATTTCCTTTCAATGTGCAGGAATCTGTGCAGTGGGCCACTGGTATTATATATACTAGAGGTCCAATGCACAAAATTGTGCACCAGTGGGGTCTCTTGGCCTGGCCTGCGGGATGGGCCAAAACTGGTTCTCTGACATCTCCCAAGGGTTCCCAGATTATGAGAGGGTGCAGGAAAGGCTGAGGGACCCCACCAGTGCATGATCAGGGCTGAGGAGGGACTGTGGGAGGGTTCCAGGGCATGTCCGGCCTGTCTCACTCAGTACTAATTGGCCAGACCCCAGCAGCAAGCTAACCTACTAGTTGGAGCATCTACCCTCTGGTGGTCAGTGCATGTCATAGTGAGCAGATGAGCAGCTTTAGCATAGCATTAGCATATTATGCCTTGATTGGTTGAACAGCCAACTGGAGGAAAGGACACTTAGCATATAGGCTTTTATTATATAGTATAATATATCTTATATGTATACATAGTATACATGTTATATCTATTATATATATTATACATCTATTTTGGCTATGTAACTGAGATTTTAAATTACTCTATGACTAAGAAATGGGTAGGATTTTGGAATTATTTCTTCAGTAACTCCTATGCTAAGATTCTTAAATATGATAATCATGGAATCCTTCCAAACCATAAATAGCTTTGCCAATCAGTTTCACTTATGATGTCTGGTGCATGGTAAGAGAGCAGGTATGTATGATCCCAACCTCTGTTCTTTATGTCCAGAGTTTCCATTGACCTCTATGCTACATGAATCTATATTTTTAGAGCCTGTTTAAGCATTGAATTTGTAGAGAAGAGATTAAAACTATAGGTCTGGGCCTCTTGGCTAGCTGAGAGATTTGGGAATATTGTTTACCTGCTCAAAACATTTGATTCTTGATCTATCAATAGAGGGGAGGGATCAGTGATTAATAATAATAATAATATCTACTATAAGGTTAAATAAAGTAATTGATGATTCATGAGAGTTCTTTTCATGGTACCTGGTACACAGAAGGTACTGACTTTGTGTTTCCTCTCAGTATCAATTGTGTTCTTACTCCAATATTTGTTTATGTGAGATAGTCTTATATTTTAGGTTGTTTTTTCTAGAAGATAAGCCTGTGACAGACTCATCTGCAAGTGAGGCAGGTACACAGGGAAGAGAAGAAGAGAAGCCTCAGCCTGATCCCATGGAAAGTCCTGGAGTGCAAATTGCTCTGTCAAAATTGTTCTACCTAATGGTTATAGAGCTGAACTTTCATATGTTGCTCTGGTCAGTCATCGGCTATGGGCTGTGGAGGAAAAGGTGGGGAATGGTGATGGTGTAAAATCTCAGTAATAACCAGGAAGTCCCCTGAATAAGGTTGTCTCAAGAAAAAGGCATCACTAGCAAAGCAGTGCAGATTCAGGGGGAGGAGACCTGGGTGGGACACTAAAACTGGCTAATACAGTCCTTTCTTCCCAACTACATAGTTCTTCCGAACTCTGTATGGAGAAGACATTTAGAATTCCAGGAACTTCCTAAGCTTTTCATTAGAGCAATGAGTTTGCAAATGGAAAAATTGAGTACTGCTTACCTGCTTGATACCCTTTCCTTGAACAAAATAATCAAATTTGTTGAGGTTATTACATTTTTTTACATGATTGTTTTGTTGTGTTTCCCTCCCATATTAATCAGTGGTAAAGATGGCTTGGTTTTTCTCCTGGAAACTAAAATATTTATCAAGAACTATTCATAGAAACATGAAGATGGAACTACTATTTTCAAAAAAATATATATCACAAAGGTTATGTAGCTGTGGTTCTCTAGCTCATGGTACATTATCCCTCCCCCTTGTTTAGTACCTCTCCTTCGGCCCTGCCAACAAACACTGATTCATTTGGTAAAGGGTGAGGCCTGGGTTTTAATTTGCTTTCAAAGTTCTGCAGCAAAACTCGAGAACAACCAGATTGCAGTAAAAATAAACAGTTGGAAAATTTAAATTGTCTAACTCCAACAAAAAGAAATCTGCCTCATCTTTAAATTGTTGTTTTAAAAAAATATCAAAAGGTATACAATGTCTTTTTTTTACAATAATGCTCAGAAACATATAGGTTATGTCAGTATGCAACAGAGTGATCATTCAAGATTATCTTGAAAATAAATACATTTCATCCCCTTCTGCTCCCTCCAAAATAGAAGTCCTGACTCTAAAAAAAAAATATTATTTAAACCATTTTGTGTCAACTAACACATTAACGTTGCCATGTTGATAATGTACTTGAAATATCACACAACCCAAGTAAAATTATAGTAAACAGTATATGTAAAACATTAAGCACTCATAACTAAATACAAATGCTTAAGAGAGACTCAAGCTGGTATTATTTAGTTGGTATAGTTAAACCAGCTCTAACATAATTCTTGTCAGATGAAAAGGCAGTAAAATGCATGTCATAATATTTTCCTTTTTGTGGAATTATCATTACAAGTTTCAAAAGCAAAGTTTAAAAAATGAATGCAAGTGAAACAGTTTTAATTATTTTATTTGGCAATTAAAGGAATGGCAATATTTTAATTAGTTTTTAAATCTGTAATTTCCTCCAATGCATCCATCTGTCAATATTATCTCTTAAGTAATAGCTGCACTTGTAACAAATAAAATTATAGAATTACCAAAGATAAAAAATACATTTTACATGACCTATAATAATTTTTTAAACATATTGAGCTCTAGCTTCTTCAAGGTGTAAGAATAGTAAGGATTGACAATACTAGGAAAGAAAAAATATGTTAGAATATAAAACCTTCCAAAATATGTGACCATAAATTTCTTAAAAATTTAATCCTGATGACCACTACAATTCTATGAAGATTATATATCAAAAATGATAGTTTGTTTTGCCTGGCCAGAAAAAAATAGATATAAATAAATAAATACAACCACTAGATTTCCACTGGCTTTTCTATGTTTGCCAGATAAATGTCTCAATTGAAAGCTGTAACTGTGATTTATTGGGCTTGAAATATGAAGTGTATCTTTCATGTTGGAATTTTAACTACTTATTAAGCAATGGTAACATCTATTCAGTACTTAATCCAAACAAACCACAAAACAAATATGTGTGTACTTCGCCCTCTCCCAGGAACCACACGCTAATGGAGGTGGAGAAAGAAAATATTCTCACATTCTCTTTTGCCTTATTTTTCTTTCCCGTTGTGTTTCCAAAACTGTAGCTTCCTCAGATTAGTAAACGTTCAGGTTTACAAAACATATATGTTTACAGTAGGAAATTTTAGTGCACAGACCTATATCACAAAATATATATGAAAAAGTAGCCTATAATTGTCCTCAATAAAATAAAAGATTGGGTTTCAACTGTTTTTGAGGGAATGCCAAAATTCAGGCAGTATATGTTAACTCTATTTTCACAAATGTTTCAAAATACATTTTTAAAAATCTTATAAAAAAGAAAATGTTTGCATGCTTCTGCAAAAATTCTCCATAATTAATTTAGATGTTTGAAAAACTCTGTTCTTGTTGTGTTTTTATTGTTTTTTTTATTTGATTTGATTTTCAACACACCAACTTTTTACTTTGAAAAATTATAAACCTTGTGATTAATTGCTATAATAGTATGGGGCACATGTATATGCCCCTCACGTGTTCTTATGTTTTTTAAATCAAATCTGTTCATTTAAAAATATACATGTCACCTTTAGTTTTTCCTTTTGGATATTTTTCTGAGATGACAATGGTGTTAAATGATGTGAGGCAAAATGTATTTAAATTTGGATTTATCAATCTGTAGAAAGAAAATGGACAAGCCACTGGGAAGGAAACATGATGAAAATAACATTATAATAATAACAAGAATAATAAAGAATTCTTGTAACATACTGAGATATGGACAGGACTGAATAAAAATGGATGTTCTGTTCAAAAAAGCATGAGCAACCCTGGAATAATAAGTACAGAATTACACTCACCTTTGTATGAATTAAAGAGTTTAACTATGACTAGCTATTTAATTGGCTTGGTTGTAAGACTGCTGTACCTCCCTCAGGATATGCAGAATTGGATAAATGGAAATTCAGAGCTTTTATTAAATTTTAATTGTATTTTATTAAGACATAGAGAATAAGACATTTTTGTGGTTTTGTTATTATCATAGTAATTTGCCAAGAGAAAGACTTTAATGGTTTGAATACTAATTTAGTCAAAGACAGATTAAGCTCTACAGAAAAGAAAAATGGTGGCTCAGAAAGTTGGACATGCTGAGAAATAAAAGATGATATTTGCTACAGCAGCCCATGCTGATACTTTTAAAAGGAAAGCAGTTGGATTAGGAACAATCTGCATTTCATAAAAAGCCAAAAGAATAAGTAAAATCATAATAAAGACAAATGCATATTCATTCATTTCTTCATTCAACAAGCGTTCATTAATTGCCTGGTTTGTGTACCAGTAACTTTTATCTTAACTTTACAAAGTCAAATTATACATGGTCCTGCCCTTGAGGGGGTTAGTGGGAGGGGAGACTGTGAATCAACAATAATACAGAATAGTCCTGCAAAGGCTGATGTTCCATGGGTTTCTAGAGTGGTATGCGGGAATGAGGGGAAGAGGGAAGTTTCTCCAGTAACTGATATTTATACTGATTTTGAGAAATAGGATATAGTTAATGTAAATGGGATAAGGACAGTCCAGATGCAATATAGTAAAGCAGAGTAAAAGCAGGAATCAAGAAGTAGGAAACAGCCAGATAATAAAAGGTCCTATTTGCCAGCATAAGAAGCTTGACATTTATCCTAAAAATTTCTAAAAGCCACTGGGAAGGATTCTTTTCTTCCTTAAATTGAGGCAAAAATACACACACACACACACACACACACACACACACACACAAACACATTCACTTGGAAGCTTCTTAGTAGGTCAAAAGAAATAGTGAGATTTGCATGTTAGATGGCTTTGGCAGTGGTATGAAGAATAAACCATTTGCCACCTGTTTCTACAGTCATCATCTTACATCAGGTGTCTCAGACATTTGTTGCTCATCAAATATCTACTCTTTCCTAAGGGGAGAAGGAAAGCTAGATGAGCCCCTTTATCCTTTGGCCCAGCCCATATGACTAGTTCAGGTCTATGGGCTGGGCCAAAGGATAAAGGGGCTCATCTAGCTTTCCTTCTCCCCTTTGATGGAAATGAAGGGCCTCTGTCAGCCTGACTCCCTGAATGACTTGTGGAGCAGGACCTACTTCACCCTCCTTTCATCCTGTACCCACATGGCTGGGTGATTTACAATGTAAGTTGAACAATTTTTGTTCTTATAACACAGTCCAACCTAACATGACTAATACATTCTGATCACTTCCTTTATTCTTTGAAAAGTTAATTTCCTGTCACTTTCTAACATTAGATGTGTCACAATTCTTGGCAATTTTAATACCTTTGCTCATGGCACTCCCAATATTCCAGCTATTCTTGGCTTTCGCTTGCCAAACTAATCTTGTCTCCCATCCAACCTCAGCCATTCATTCGCATGATTTTACACTAGTTTTTATGATCAAAGATTTCTATTTTGAGCATCTTCCTTTCTGACTCATCTTTTGTCCTTTTAGCGAACTCCATATAATATCCCAACTTGTAATATTCTTCAACTTCAAGTTTACAAATTTATTAATGAAAGATTTTCACCATCTCACCCCCCTTATATCCTCATTGTCTTATCTTTCTAAATCCTAAGGCCATCATTACTTCCTTACAAATTCCATTAACCTATTTGTCCCTTTTTGGTTTTAATTCCCCCATGGGAAAACTTCAAATCTAGCTGAATTCTTCATCTGAACCTTCAAAAATTAATGTGTCTGGAAAAATATCCGCCTAACATGCTGACTGTAGGCTATCACGGTGCTTCCATTTTTTTAGGAAAAGTTATTTATCATCAGAAAAGACCTTTATCAAACTACAACCACATGCCATCTACTAATATACAGGGTCTGTCATACACTCTGCCTCCCACCCTGTAACTGAGTAAGCCATCTGTAATCCTTTCTTATACCAACTCCTCCACTTTTGCACTTCATTTCAGTCCTCCTGGCCTACTCATGAATATAGTTTTCCCAGTTATCTGGAATAATCAGTTTCCCTTTCTCTTGAATTTTTGTTGTCCACACACAAAGATATATCAACTTTCAATAATTTATCTTGACCCTATAATCCTTATAATTACTACCCCCACCTCTACTTTCCTTGGCTAAAAATTTCTGCCAGAATGTATTTATATTACGTTTCTCTAATTTCTCACTTCCCATTCTTTATTGATTTGGTCCAATTAGCTTTTATACCATCACTCTATGAGCTCTTGGTATTATGTTATCACACAATCATTCAAAAATCTGGTGTGTAGGTATAGGTTATGCATATTTTTCCAATTAAATGTATCCTCATTTAATCCAAACTAATTTGACTATAAATTTTTAAATAGTAAAACCCAGTGTCCTGATAGTTTGAGTTGTTAGCATCTTTATATATACTTTAGTCTATATTGTAAATATTTATTATAATCCTGGTCTTCAGAACAGGTTATATCTATGTCAATACAGAGTAGCTTTAGGAATGATAAACATAACTTTTAGAAAACGCTGAATATTTCAGAATTTTTCACTATTTTCTATCTTTAATATCTTTTGAAATATTATTTATACATTTAGTTTACTATGACAATATCAATGATGCTTATAAAACAATAGTTGAGATTTCACAAAACTTACAAAATATTTAAAACTAAAGAAATGAAAATATCCTAAAAGGATTGGTGAATCTTTGGACCTGATTATAAAAATGGTTATATAACATAATTTTCATAAACAGATAAAAATATACATATATTAAAATTGTCTCAAATTTGCAATAATTTCAGACATCATTTGGCTGCTCAAATTACATTTTGTTTATAACTTTTCTATTACACTTTCCTATGCTCCTTACAATCATTTATAAAACATAACTTTATATAACATGCAGGAAGTTGAGTTCATTATTTTGCTCATTAGAGTGTGCAAACCTCATCTCTTGTTCCATTTTCTTTTCAGGCCTGATCTATACTTTTTTTCTCATCATCCAGTTGAAGCCTATCCTATTGTGTTTGATATGGCTTTAAATAGAATATCATTTTATAAAATATATAAAATTACTTGTATAAGTGTATTTTCAATTTTCCATATACAGGATTGGGCAAAAGTAGATTTACAGTTGTGAGTACAGGAAAATGGGTTTTACTTGTATTATAATTTTTTAATTCCTGTGTTGTTTTCCATAGGACCAATTGTAAATGTATTTTTGCCCCACCCTGTATTTTGTGGAGTGTGGTTTTATTTTAGGAGGGGTGAGGGAGGAATTATGGGTGGCAACCAAAATTAAAAATGTTTCTATAGGCTTACTTGAATCTCTGTTTTGATAAACTGTTTTACAGTGAAAAGAAAATGGATATTTCAGTCAAATGTGGGTTCAAACAAGATGACAATTATCAAATTAATGTTGAGTGACAAATTTAATCTATCTCTGAAATTAGAAATAATATAAAATACCTCAGAAGCTAACATATAGCAAGCATTGATAGTATGGTATTGGAATATAAATCTTACTCTGTTTATCTTTTTTTTAATACAACACTGCACTTATGAGCTATTTTTATATGTACATCTAGTTATTTCTAATCTGTGCATAATATTTCACAAGTATGTGTGCACATTTACTAACCATTACCTGTGGCTCCTGCCCTTACAGAGAAAGCCACAATAGATTCTATCAACTTGTTCTCATAGGACAATTTATCTGCAATATGCATCCAGAACTGTGATCCTTGGGTCAAAGGGCATCTACCTATTTAATGTTACTCAGTACTGCCAATTACTTCTAGAATGCCTGGATCATTCAATACTCTTAACAATAACTCATGTCTCTCATTTTTTAAATCTGTTTTTATCCCCTCGTTTTTTATTTTGCCTGGCCATTCTATTTCCTCATATGCATTTCTTATAACTATACTAGTGGCCCAGTGCACAAAATTCATGCACGGGGGCACGAGGGTGTCCCTCAGCCCAGCCTGTACCCTCTCCAATCTGGGACCCCCCAAGGGGGTTATTGTATTTTACATTTAATAACAGGATGCTAGAGATTTGGTTTGAATTACAATGTCTTTTTTATAATATGAGAAGTAGAGAGAAAAAGTAATTTGTTTATATAAAATTATACTTTAATTTGTGGCTATTAATCACTCTATTTCTTTGTATTGTAGTTATTTGTGCATTTATTTTAGTTACTATAATTCTGAACTTCTTAAAGATGTGAGCTATGCCTTAGATAGTCCAACAGTCATCCATGCATTTATTTTAAAATATGTATTAAGCACTTCTCCCATGCCAGTATATAGAAGTGAGTAAAACAGTTCTTATACTAAGCAACTCATGTTAACTTTCTTTATTGATTAAGTTATTACATATGTGTCCTCACGTGTTAGTCTTTTTCATAGCTTTCTACTGTTAATCAAACCTAGTATAATAATTCTCAGGCTTAACTATTTCTTCTGGTCTTCATTTGTTAAAAAGTTTTCACAACACATCATCTGTGTAGTGTACTGTGTGTTCGCCACTCCAAGTCAAGTCTTCTTTCCATCAACATTTATCTCCTTAGAGCCTCCTCTACCTTCCCCTCCCATCATCCAGGCAATCACCCCACTTTTGTTCCTATCCATAAGTTTTTTTCTTTTTTCTTTATTTTTCTGCTCAATCCTTCCACCCCCACCCAACCATCCAATCCTTTCACCACCTGACAACTGTCAGCCTGCTCTCTGTCTGTAAGTCAGTCTCTATTTTGTTTGTTACTTTTAGTCTTGGCTTTTAGTCTTGACTGGATTAATGGGCTTAAAAATCTCATCATTCTAAAGCTAGTAAGTGACAGAAAGGTTTTTCAATAGCTCTATAGAAACCACTTACATTGAGTAAGTTATATGCCACAGTAAAATATTTTTCAGAAAGCTTTATATAACATAAAGAGCATGGGGATTTCATCAATTTGTCTTCTTCATTCAGGCAAGCTCTAGAATATAATTTATTTGCTGATGTTTTACATAAGTTTCACATTTTATTATACTATCATATTTGAAGTATTTGAAGTGAAATGTAGATTATAGCCAAGCAAAAAAGTACAAAATTTTAAGTCACAGCAATTATGCAGCAAACAAATAAAACAAACATACACAGAATTACTATTTGAAAATGCTAAACTATAGGTAAATCAGTCAACTTATTACCAGAGAATTTTTTAATGAAAGCATAGTTGATGTACTATATTATATGAGTTTCAGGTGCATAACCTATTTACTCAACAATTATATACCTTACAAAGTAGTTTCAGGTGCATAACCTATTTACTCAACATTTATATACCTTACAAAGTAATCACCATGATAAATCTAGTAACCATCTGCCACCATAATACATCATGATATTGACTATATTTTCTATGTTGTATATATGTCCCTGTGACATATATTTTATATATATTCTATAACTGAAAGTTTGTACCCTTTATTCCCTTTCACATTTTCACATTTTTCATCCATCACCCCACACCCTCCCATCTGGAAAACATTTGTTTTTTAAATTCCACATATAAATGAAATCATGTCCTTTTTTGTCTGACATATTTCATTCAGCATAAAAGTCTTTAGGTTGATTCATGTTGTTGCAAATGGAAATGGCAAGGTTTTATCCTTTTTATGGCATATATATATATATATCTATATATATATATCTATATATATATCTATATATATATATAGATATATATATATAGATATATATATATAGATATATATATATCCTATCTAATAGAAGAGTAATATGCAAGCAAATTGACCGTACCTCTGATCAGGCCACACCCACAGACATGCCCATCAGCTAATCAGGAGCAAATTATACAAATAACCCCCAACCAAGATGGACGTGGCCACTGAGAGCAAGAGGGAGGCTTGGGTTTCCCTGGCAACTGAGGAAGCCAAGCTTTCTTCCTACCATTGCTGGCCTAGGACTCTACTCACTGCTACAAACTTTCAATTATAGAAGATATATTCCAACAGAAATGGCAACATCCACAGAGCAGAGGAGAGAGCAGAGGCTAGGGTTGCCGGGGCATGGAGGAAGCCAAGCTTCTGCAGCCCTAGCGCCTAGACCTCCACTCCAAGCTACAAAGTTTCAATTATAGAATTTAAACAGAAATGGCTGTGACCACAGAGCAAACAGAAGGCTTGGCTCCACTTCAGGCTACAAAGTTTTAATTGTAGAACATAAATTAATCCCAGATCCCAGGGCCTCCACTTGGGTCACTGGGGGGTGTGGCCAGCCTGAAACCACCACAGGCCCCTCGCCCAGGCCACCCTATGCCCCAAGAGAACCCTACCCTGATCCTGGACACCCTTCAGGGCAAACCACCTGGCCCCCACCCATGTACCAGGCCTCTATCCTATCTAATAAAAGAGTAATATGAAGACTGACCATCACTCCAACACACAAAAGGGCTACCCTCATGTGGTCAAAGATCCTGCCCCCATGTGGACACAAGATGGCAACTACAAGATGGGCAAGAGGGGAAGGTATTTGGGAGGGAACAGGCCTACAAGAAAGGGCAGTTGGGGACTGTCAAGCCTCCAGGAAAAGGCAGTTATGGGTGACAAGGCCGGGAGAGGAGGGAAGTTTGGGGCAAACAGCCTGGCATGGGATCAGCTAGACATCAATTAGGCTGGCAGGGTAGTGGTTAGGGGTGATCAGGCTGGCAGGCAGAAGCGGTTAGGAGCAATCAGAGAGGTAAGCAGGTAAGCATTTTGGAACCAGCAGTCCTGGATTGCGAAAAGGAAGTCTGACTGGCCTAAATGGGCAGTTGGATATCCCTCAAGGGGTCTTAAATTGGAGAGGGTACAGGCTGGGCTGAGGGACATCCCCTGCCTCTGTGCACAAATTTCATGCACCGGGCCTGTGTGTGTGTGTGTGTGTGTGTGTGTGTGTGTGTGTATGTGTGTGTGTGTGTAAATATAGATATAGATAGATATAGATATAGATATAGATATAGATATAGATATAGATATAGATATAGATATAGATATAGATGATATAGATATATAGATATGCAGATAAATAGATATGTAGATATGTAGATATGTAGATAGATAGATAGATAGATAGATAGATATCACATTTTTATATATTCATTTACCAATGGACAGTTAGGTTGCAGTCATATACAAAAATACTTTAATAGTGCTAAAATGAATATAGGGCGCATATATCTTTTTATCTTAGTGTCTTCATTTCTTCAGATAGATATTCAGAAGTAGAAATACTCAGTCATATATAAGTTCTATTCTCAGTTTTTTGAGGAACCACTCTAACGTTTCCCATAATGGGTGCTCCAGTTTTCAATCTCACTAGCTGTGCACAAGGATTAACTTGTCCCAACCTCCTTGCCAATAAACATATCATTTGTTGACTTTTTTTTATAATAGCCAATCTAACAGGTATGATACAATATCCCATTATGACTTTGACTTGCATTTCTCTATTGATTAGGAATACTGGTCATCTTTTCATGTATCTGTTGCCCGTCAGTATATCTGTCCTCTTTTTATTTGGATTGTTTGTTGTTTTAATACTGAGTTGTGTGTGTTTACACATTTTGCTAATTAATTCCCAGAGAAATTTGAATTCCACTCAGACAGTTTATTGGCTAAATATAAAATAAGAAAAACAAGTTGTAAGAAGAAATTTTTTAAAAGTTTAAATCAGTAACAGTTGAAATATAATTAAAGCCGTTTTTAAATTAGACCTCATTTTAGTGATATCATATTAAATATACACAGCATTTATATTTTTGCTTCAAACAAAGAATAATGTAAGATGAAATATCTTGTTAAGAATGTTAGGAATGTTTATATCTTAATAGCCAGACTATCACAGCATTCCACTACCAGTGACCCTGATCCACTTCTTATTTTTCATATAATGATCATGTCATAGCTCTACATCCATACATAGCTCTGTGACATCTGCATTGGAAGTGTAGGAATTCTAACTCTTCCATGAATGACAATGGTTAATGGGGGGAAGCAATGGGGAATATTCAAGATAGTAAGCATATGTAAAAATCTCCTGTCCTGCTTCCCAACAACTGTCAGTCACAGGCTATCCACAACAAGACACCTCTGAGAACAAAAGTTAGCCATCTCTTCCTGTTTGTCATCTTCACAGAGGATTCCCAGCAAGCAGAATAGCAAAATGACTATCTGGGAAGTCCAGGCGTGGGGGACGTATAACAATAAGAATGGCATAAACAAGTGAGCGAGGAGAGTAGGGTACTTTTCATTGGATGCCTCTTTAGCACACATGACTCCAGTAGCTAGGAGAACAATGGACATCCCAAGAGGATTTACAAACAGTTTGTATCAAACCTCAGTTTTGGTTAAGGCATGCGCTCTTTGCTTTGCCTTGTCAAAATCTCCAAGAGCTGGGTGTTGTGCTCTACAGATAAAGACAATGTGTTGTTCTTCCTTTTCAGAAACAGGATTGCAGTGCTATTTGTTGTCTTGCTTAAAACACACTTTTTTGTTGTTCTTGTTTACTGTTAAATGTTTGATTGACAATACCCTGGGAGATGTCATAGTTTCTGTAGCAACCACTGTGGTATCCTTGAGCGATAGAGATGCCAGAAAGACTCTCCCAGGTGTTTTGTTGATGAACCAGGATGGCCTCTTATAGGGCTCACTTGTCTAATGCTTTAACATCAACTGATGTCTGTTTGAAGAGCAGATAAGAAAGAAGACATTAAATTGTTCAGGGGGCAAAAGAGGGAGACTAAGTTCATTAAGGGACCCACATGAAAGCCGCATGTGTGGAATGTCAACTTAGTAATAGAATTGACAGTTCTCCTCTGGTGTCACTCTGACACAATAGCTTCTTTGACAATTTAGAAAATGGATTCTTTGTAGATGTCAGTGAGTGGCACTACATACATTTGTGAATGCCTTGCATAACTAACATTCTCCCTTATGCCGCATTTCCAGGATTTGTCCCAAGAATCTTTTCAAACTGACCCAGGAGCTGGTATGTGAAGATCCAGTGTATCTACCCTATCCCAAACACAGTACATAATGTTGAAAACCAATCATCACTAGATCATAAATAATAATGTTAACTAGTTTGGAAAATATTCACTGGCTAGAAGATATTTATGATACTCTACCAACACTAACAAAAAATGCATCTAATTATTAACTTTGTGATGAGTTTAGTGTAAGCTGATTTCATAATTCCAGATAAATTTGCCCTTTCAATATATATATATATATATATATATATATATATATATATTATATGTATGTATATGGAACATCCTCATGAACTGAATGAATCAATAATGTGTACAAGCAGAGATGAGAATTTTTAAAACCCTGAATGGCACTGAGCAAAAAAATAAAGTACAATGTAGGAAACAACAAAAATTTGTACATTATATCACTTAGATTATTCTTTTGTTTGTGTAAGCTAATTTTTTTTCTGGCCTATTATAATTAGATTAGTCAGGAAAACAATACAAAATGGATTTCCCAAATGTCTAAGGTAATGTTCTATTTTAAACTTTAGTCATTCATTCTATGTATTATAAAATTATTTAATTTTCTCATTTTAGTCCTATTACCACAAGTCCTTATTTATAAATGAGAAAATATATAGAGAGAACTAGAATAAAGATAACAAAATATAAATTTTATTATAATTATCATGAAAACTTGATTTGACCAGATTAATGATAGTTTTTTCAATGTCCTAAAACTAAACTTATAGGATATATAAATTATATTTTCATGATAAGAATATTGACCAGTGTTATTTTTAGGTGTTGGTGACAGAAAAATATGTACATTACTTTTTTCAAATAAATATTGATGGATTTATTGATCTTTTATTTAAAGAATAAATTTATTTGATTTATTTAAAGAATAGTTTTACAGCATATCAAATAGTTATCTTATAATAATATGAATTTTATTTGTATATAATAGATACAAATCAGAAAATTTATTTTATAAATACATTATTTTATAAATACATTAAGATCATCTATTTTATCTATTTAATTTGCCTATTCACTTCAGTCAGTAATAGTCAACATTTCACTATGTGTAGGATTAATTTTAATTTTGAGTGGAAAGAAGAGAACCATAAAGTAATTTTACTGTTGATTTATAAAGTACTGAAGCTGAAGGAAAATCAAGGATTCATGAACCTAACTTTATTATATTAACTTTAAGAAAACTGAAGCCACAACATTAACTAACTTTCTGAATTTTGGACACAATTTCTGATTGATCACAATATAGAATATGTTGATCAAATATTGTCAAATAATTTAAAGTGTTTTTTAATTAATAATAACATAGAAAGGCAGTTTAGATTATTTGGCTGTGAAACAGCCCCATTATATATTATTGATTTGACCTATGTATGTGGACTGTTGGACAGTTTGCAACAAAATGAATATATACAAACCTGTTCTATTACACTATTCAATGTACATCAAATGTACCACAGTTAACTAACCATTATTTACTCTATTCTCAAAACTGATTTGTCTTTACAGTTAACTAACATGATTAAAATAAAGTATTACCTTAAGAGTTTATGAAGAATTAAGATCATATTTAATTTATAGTTAATATATAATATTAATAAATAAAGGAGCCTGTGGAATAGAAGATATTTGCATATCATATATCTGATAAGGAGGTAAAATTCAAAGTATGTAAGGAACTCATACAACTTAAAAGCAAAGATATTTGAAGACAATAAGAGCTTGTTGTCTATATTCTATTAAGAATGACCACACTTTTGAGAAATTAAATTCTGACTACCCAATATATTTGTGTGTTTATAAAACTTTGTATAAAGACTACTTATTCCATAATTATATCAGTGAGCACATTAACACTGATAATCACACATTATATCCTTTGTACATTACTTAACTAATTTTACTAGATAATGACTAAATATTAAATAAATAATCCTATATAATAAAAGAATAATATGCAAATTGACTGTGCCTTCACTACACCCAATAAGCCACGCCCACAAGCCAATCACAGTGTGATGGCCGGGTGCCCAGGTCCGAAAAAGGTCTCTTGGGGTTAGGCCAGGCTGGGCTGTGGGCAGGGTCCCCCAGTGATGGCCAGGCCCCGATCGATCACAGGGCACTGAGGTGGCTAGGTGCCAGGCTATAGTCAGAAGAAAAGAGACACACTATACACAGGAATAAACATAAAGATTATAAATATTTCTCATCAGAAGCAGTGTAAGGGATAAGATAGTAGAGCAACATCATTAAAGTACTTACAAGGATGAAAGTCCTCTCAATTTATAATTCTAGACTGAGTGAAAATATTTTTAAAATATTTTAAAATAGTCAAAATATATTTTAACTATTTTAAACTATTTTAGAAATAGTTAAAAATATTTTTATGTATAAAAGATTGAATATTTTAAATCACCAGAAGATTTGTGGTGTAAGAAATGTTAAAAGAAGTCCTGCAAGCAGAAATAAAATTTTGCCAGATACAAATAATGATCTATACCAAGAAATGGAAAACACCAAAGATAGTATATGCATAGGAAAAAGATATAATAGAAGTTTCTTATTATTGAAATATATTTAAAGGTAGTTAACTATTTAAACAAATAATAATGTAATGTCAGTTTTATAACATCTGTGTAAGTAAAATACATGACAACAATAGCAAAAAGATTGCCTGGGAAAAATGAAATTTTGTTACAGTGAAGTTTCTATACAAGATGTGAAATGATAAAATATCCACTTGAAGATAGACTGTGACAAGTTAAAATCCTATATAATGAAGAACTAATATGCAAATAGTCATCAAACCTTCATGCCATCATGCCATAACGGCTCAGACACTCAACACTAGGGAGAGAGGAATGGGGACCAGACAGGCTAAGGACTGGGAAAGGAACAAGCCACCCACTCCACGGTCCCAGATGTCAACAGCTGTGCCTGCCTCTCTGGCCCAGGAGAGGGACAAGCCGCCTGCCTCGCAGTCCTGAGTGCCAGCAACTGTACCTGTGCCTGCTACCCAGGAGAGGGACAAGCTACATGCCCTGTGGTCCTGGGTGCCTGCGGCCTGAATGAAGCTGGCCCAGGTCCTGGGTACCTATAGCTGACCAGAGGGAGGGAAGCCTGGGTCCCAGGTGTGGGGCAAGGCAGAGGCAGTTAGGGGCAATCAGCCAGCAGGGGAGCACTTAGAGGCAATCAGGCTGGTAGGGGAGCAGTTAGGGACGATCAGGCAGGCAGGCAGAGGGATTAGGGGCAATCAGGCAGAGGAAGTTAGGGGCAACCAGTGAGGCAGGCCAGTGAGCAGTTAGGAACCAGTGGTCCTAGATTTCAAGAGGGATGTCCGACTGCCAACAGTCAGATATTCCCGAAGGGGTCCCTTATTGGAGAGGGTGCAGGCTGACCTGAGGGAACCCCCCTCCGTGCATGAATTTCATGCACTGGCTACTAGTCCTATCTAATAAAAGAGTAATATTTAAATTGACTATCACTCCAACACACAAGATGGCCACCCCCAAGTGGTCAGAAATGGCCACCCCCATATGGGCACAAGGTGGCCACCACAAGATGGCCAGCAAGGGAGGGTAGTCATGGGTGATCAGGCCAGCAGAGGAGGACAGTTAGGGGTGACCAGGCTGGCAGAGGAGGGCAGTTGGGGGCAACTGGGCCAGCAGGGGAGAGTAGTTAGGGGTGACCAGGAGGATAGTTGGGGACAACAAGAACTGCAGGGAAGGCAGTTGGGGGGACCAGGCCTGCAGGGGAGGGCAGTTGGAAAGGAAAGGGCTGGCAGGGGAGGGCAGGTGGGGGTGATCAGCCCTGCAGGGGAGGGCAGTTAGAGGAAACCAAGCCTGCAGGGGAGGGGAGTTAAGGGTGATCAGGCTGGCAGGGGAAGGCAGTTAGGAGTGACCAGTATAGGAGGGAAGGGCAGTTAAGGGTGATTGGGGCCAGCAGGGGAGCAGTTAGGCATCTATCAGGTTGGCAGGAGAGTAGTTAGGGAGTGATCAGGCTAGCAGGCAGATGTGGTTAAGGGCAATCAGGCGGGCAGGCAGGTGAGCAGTTGGGAGCCAGCAGTCCTGGATTGTGGGATCAGGCCTAATTGGGCAGTCGGACATCCCACCAGCGGTCCCAGATTGGAGAGGGTGCAGGCTGGGCTGAGATTATAAGTAACTAGATGCCTGGTGCACAAGATCCATGCATTGAGGGTAAAGAAAGTTCCTCAGCCCATCCTGCACTATCTCGCAGTTTGGGGGTATCACAGTCTGGGTCCCCTCCCTCCTTAGTGCCTGCCTGCAGTGGAGAAAGGAGAGGCTCCACCACTGATGCTGCACTCGCCAGCCATAAGCCTGACTTCTGGCTGAGCACCTCTCCCACTGTAGGAGCACACTGACCACCAGGAGGCAACTCCTGTTTTGAGCGGCTGGCCCCTGGTGGTCAGTGTGCATCATAGCGACCAGTCATTCTGCCATTCAGGTGATTTGTATATTGTGCTTTATTATATAGGATTATATAGGATGCCCTCAATATGCTTATTATCTTATGAAAAGTTGCATAAGTATAGCCTACAAATATTTTAGTACATAGAAATAGGAATCAGTCACTGTTAGTGATTACACTTACTTATAATACAACTTTATTAGGTAACAGACTAGATTTTTAGAAGCAAAAACCAGAAACTAATTCTAATAGTATTAAACTAAAACACAAACAAAAACTTTATTGAGAAGCCACAGATTGGCTTCAAAAATCTCATAGAAATCCATAGAACAGGGCTGAAAGTTACATGTACCCATTACTCTGAGATTGTTGATGAGGAGAGTCACCAGCACTCACATTGTCTACCTCACCAACTCCAGACTCTGGTGCTCAGCCTGCTCCTACTACTGACTTTGGAAAATGAATATAGCTACTGCCACTGCCACCTCTGCTTTTCATCACCAAGCAGGATTCTGTGTGACCCCAAATCTCTTAACTATTGTTTCAGGTTTCAAGTCTGTGAAAGAGGTATCTGATTGGCAAAATCTGAATCATGTGCCTGTATCTACCTTAGGAGAGTCTGGCAATGACATTTTTTGATGTCTTCAAATTCTACTGTGGAGAGTGAATATTCCAATTCTAAAAATGGTTCAGAAACTAGGCAAGCAATAAAAACAGGTCTATTATTGTTATGAAATAAAAATCAAATATTATGGAATAAAAATATTCTTGAAAAAATATGAATAACTTAATCTCAGAAAATATTTAACAACACTGATGTTGATTAGCCATATCCAAAATTAAAAGTGTTTGCGTGTTCACCTATGAATCAGGAGGTCACAGTTTGATTCCCAGTCAGGGCACATGCCCTGGTTGCAGTCTCTGTCCCCAGTAGGGGATGTGCAGGAAGTAGTCGATTAATGATTCTCTTCATTGGTATTTTTTTCTCTCTCTCTCTTCCACTCTGAAATTGATAAAAGTACATTTTTCTTTTCTAAAAAGTGATTCTCCTATATGGTAGTATGATCTCAAATTATTTACTAACAGTTAGTGTTAATCAGGATTCACAGAAGTATCCCATATTTCTTGGTATTGGTAGGGAGTAAAAATACTATTTGGTCACAAATAGGCTCATAATAAAAATCCTATAATTCATATGAAAAATAGTTACTCTCTTTAGAAAATTAAAGCTTTGAGTTTATATATCTGTGATGTATAAATACAGTGCATTCTATACTCTCCTTATACAAGTTTCTACAGTATTTAAATTTATTCCATAATTCTTTCAACAATTTTAACAGAATTTTTTTTGAAGTTGTCACATATAAAATGAGCAACTGATTATGCTTTACTTCTGACTCTGGAATAGTAAAATCAAGTTTGTTATCTATAATGTTGATAAAATCTATACATTCTCTTTTAATTTCCCTTATATAAATCATATTGGATAGGTCCCGCTCCCCCCAACCGCCACAAAAAATTGCATGGCGAAATCTACACAATCCAAGCTTATAGATATAAGTGCAGAAACTCTGGGTGTCATTCATTTAGATGGCATCACTGTATCTAGTAATATCTAAATAGTAACATGATTAAAATGAATCTATGTGAAGATCTCTTTATGAAGACACTAGAGGCCTGATGCATGAAATTTGTGTAAGTAGGCCTTCCTTGCCCCAGATGCCAGCACTGGTTTCCCTCTGGCACCTGGGACCCAGGCTTTCCTTGCAGAGGGAGGCCCCACTCCCCTGCTGCAGCCTGCTGGTCAGTGGCCCAGGCCTCCCTCCCTCTGCAGGACAATCATGGGATGATGGCTGGACCCCCAACCAATCACATCGCACCTGCCTTGGCTGGCCTGGCGCCAGTTGGTGTCATAGCATGGTCCTAGATGATCATCCTGATCGTCTTTCTGCTGTTAAGCTGGTTCCGTCAATTTGCATATTAAATCCCTCTTCTGAGCCCTCTTTTCTTTAGAGATGAGAAACTCTAACCAATTAATTTCTGTGATTGCAGACTGGAAGGTAGCATATTTCTCAGTGTACATTAATTCACTGACATTCTAATTTATATATGAGTGTCCTGTTAATTTACTTACCATGAAATGATTCCCCAAAGTCGGCACATTTTAGCTGAACTAAAGCAAAATTAAAATTTTGCAACACAAAAGGTAAGCATACCAATGGAACTGAACTCTTTAAATTGAGGCTATAGAGCATACGATAGTATTTCTAATTTTTTTAAAGAATATTTTATTAATTGATAGTTTCCTAAATCCATATAACTGTGCCAGGAGTGATAGATTATTTCACATATTTTTATTAGCACCATGTTCTAACCAAATGAGCTAACGACTGGCCAGCTATTTCACATATTTTTAAATTTTATCAATGTAAGGAATAAGTAAAAGGAATATAAGTGGCATTTCAATGACTTGGAAAAAAAAACATTTTATGTGTTTGTTTACCTTGTTGAAAATGTGTCATGTGAAATATTCAATTCTCTTCATTATAGTCTCAAAGCAGAATCAAAATAAATCAGGAACTATTTACAACCAGTGAGCCATCCAACTCAAGCTTATTTGATGAAGCTAGAAAATCCATAAATGTGACACAAAACATTAACTGTAATATAACCATGGCTCCCATCTTATTGATAATTTTCAATATTTTTCTGAAGTGTAAAAAAACAGGTGACAAATAAACATTTTCTATCACATTCTTCACATGTGAGGCACTGCCTTAGTAGAATTTAATAACATTAGATTTAATAAAATAAGCTGAACAAGTAGCCAGCCGTTCTACTCCACATATCTTTATACTATGTCATTGTGAGAGATGATCAAAAATGTCAAAATCATTACTTATTTTAAAATATATTTATCCAATTTGATGAAAGAAAAAATAGTAATTCAACCAATGTTACTCAACAAATGAGTAAAATGCTCATTTAATAATTTTCTTTTCTAGTTCTCAGAGAAGATATAACGTGAAGTTGCCCTTAAAAGCACAACTTCAGCATCGGATTATGTTAAAAATTTAGTCAAAACAAGTAATTAAAATTATATTTTGAATCAATCAATGATAATGGTTTAACCTTATTGTAGTATTTTTTTACATATCTACAATTTAAATACTTTCCATTTTGTTTATCTGATGCAGTCTGCAGATTTCATCCCAAACAATAAGATGCAAATTTGAACATCATACAATTTTAAGTCAATAAAGTCAGAGATTTGAAAAATGATCATATATTATTGATTCTGTTGTTATTGCTGCTGTAACCAATTACCACAAATGTACTAGTATGGGTTAAAACAACACCTTTATTTTCTTGAAGTTTTGTCATTCAGAAATTCCACAATGGTCTCACTGTGCTCAAGTCAAGGTGTGGGCAGGGCTATGTTCTTTCTAGGGGCTGGGAAGACTCCATTTCCTTCTTTTTTTGCAGTTGATAGCCTATGTGCATTCCTTGGCTCATCGCCTTTTCCTCAGCTTAAACGCCAGGAAGTTCACACTTCTCTGACCCTTCTTCAGTTGTTACATCTCTATCTTTGATTCAGCCTAGAAAGGTTTTCTGCTTTGAAGTACCCATGATTAGATTGGGCCAAACAGGATCATCCAGAATGGCATTGCTATCTCAGTATCAATGATGGTTGCTATGTAAAGGGACATAGTCACAGGTTCTGGGGGTATTAATTTGGCTCATACACAGCAGAAATGCTGCACAAGATTAAGGCATATTTATACTGAAATTACTACAGTTGGCATCTGTGCTCCACAATTCCTCTCAGCATTATTGATTGAGTCTTACTTTAATGTTTGTTTGTTTTCCAGTTTATTCAGAAATTTAAAACTGATCTGAGTCAAAAATCTGGAATCTGACCCAAGGTCTGAAATAACCTGTTGACCTTTAGTTCTTTAGTTTTACAAAATGTCTGCAGAATTCTCTGATTTGTTTCATATAGCCAGCAGTTTGGAGAGTGCTCTTTGAAATGCTCGATAAGTCTTGCAATTAAGAGGATTCAGAACATATTATTTTCGTTTAAAACTTTACTCTGTAATTGGACAAGCCATTTTCTATTGAAATTACTTAACAAATTATGTTGGATGTAAGCATATTGAAAAGAGTAGTGACTCTACAGTAAAAAAACACCTAGTTGCAATGTTTTTATATATTTTTGAACTTGACCAATACACTAGATATCTCTCATGTTTTTTTTTTTAATTATTTTTTTATTCTTACCATACCTTATCAGATATGTGTGAAGATCAGATATACTGATATGGGATTTTTGAACTAGAACATGCAGTGTTTCCCTGGGCAGGATGGCTTCTCCAGATTCTTTGACCGTTGGAGTTGAAGAATGAAACCACAGATTGAAGATGGTATAGCAAAGGTGGAAATTTATTGAAAAATAAGCACACACTCCCATTAAGAGTCCCACCAAGTTCCTTTCTCTCCAGTTTACAAAGATAGCACTTTTTATGCCTTAATATCCCCTCTGATTTGCCACTATTTCCCTTTGATTTGGTCACTATAGCAACTCCTGAGCTCAAAAGTCAAACCTCACATGGGACCTGTGAAGCCCGCCTGCTTTATTTTGTAAATATAGACTTTCGGCTATTTCCAGTTCCTTTAGCTTATGGAAATGTAACTTTCTGCAGCTCTGTAGCCCTGCGTTTTTTCTATGGACCCCCAATTCTAAAAATTCCCTAACCTGCCTATTTCACCCCTAAAAATTCCGATTTCACTACTGATGTTAGATCTGTAAGCAACAAAATGCTATACAAATGTTAATCACTTATTCTCTTAGTTCACATTTAAATATAGTCTTATTTTATTTTAATTACAATAATAAATCACACACATGTGCACACACAGAAAGGACAAGTAATTATCTTAGCAAGTTAGTTCAAGAAGCAGCTCTAGAGCTGCTGCATTTGCTGTCTCTCCCTCTGCTGTTTTCTTTCTGTGGAACCACTTTTTTGAATATTCAAAATTCTCTCAAGATGGGGCTTAGGTCTGGGGTAGGACCAGGAATTAAATTGCCCTAGGGGAGCATAAATTAAATTTCTGAGGCCCTTGGGGTTGATAAACTAAGGTCCTCATTCCCCTCTTACTTTGAAAGAACTGTTTCAAATAAAGTATCTCACAGCAAATCACAAACACTCAAAGAGATAGGTCTGCAGTCAAGATAGTGACTCATCCTTTAAGTTTGCTCTAAACAGGGAGTGGAAGGAAGTGGGGCTAGCAAAGCATTCCCAGTGCCTTTTCATCTTTGCAATTTTTGCTTAGCTGTGCTCACATTAGTTAATATTTTAATTGTCAAAGTAATTTCTTTAGAAGAAATAAGAAATTTCTGTAGAAGCTAAAGCTTTTCTGTAGAAGAAATACAACTGAAATTTTGATAAATTCTAAAAGAAATTCCATGCAGTTAGATTTTCATAGCAACTTTCCTTTGAGGCTCAGGGCACCTGCTCCATTTCAGGTTCATATGATCTCCCCGCCCCACCCCCTTCCCCCAATAGCACATGATGCTTTCTAAAAGGTCCCTCTGCCAGGGGGCTTGCAGTAAATTCCTCCTCAGCCAGACAAGTTGGCCTTTATTTTTTGTATTGCTCTGAGCATCTCACATGACATATCCAAATAAGGTATTGTACTACAAGCCTGCTGTGATTGCTAGTAATGACTTAACTGCAAAGGAATTATAACAGTATGCATAACAGTGGTTTGCACTGTGAATGTCCTGGCTACTCCAAAAATGCCAGAGCAACAAACATAAAATGCTTCTCATTTGCCAGTTTGAAAGGAGTAAAAGTCAGAAGATTACAGCTGCTGCTAATCTGTAAACACTGATTGTTCATTCAACAGCAGGAAGCAAAACAAATGCAAAACAAGCAATGGCATTAGCCACTCTACTGTTAAATTAGGGGATTGAAAATAAAATAAAATTTATATTAAAATATAAGACATTTAGGCAGAAAAAGGATTTTGCCTGCAAACTTGTTAAACAGAAACTTCCAGTGCATTTTTATTTTGGTTTTTGCAATGATCAATTAACATTGCCACACAGCTTATGTTTTTCCCTACATATTTATATCTAACATTAGAGATTAATTGACTAAAAGTACAAAATTCAATTTATATTTTTAATTATATTGTGATAACTCTTGTTAGCTTCCAAAAAATTTTGAGTTAATTAAACCAAAAAAATTGAGTTAGTTAAAAAGATTAAGATGGCATCATTTTTTAAAAAGTATAGAAAATGTGTTAAAAGAAACCAAAATATTAAATAAAATTATTTCTTGCATGACATGTAAGGATAATTGAGAACTAAAGGAATTAAAGAGTTTACTCAAGGTTCAGTAAGTATTCTTATATCATATATATACTTTCAAATGCAATTTATTTATTGACCTCATTTTTAAATTATAGAAGTGTAGTCTACACTTAAAGATTATATATTAGATGCAATCTTTGTATACAGCATTATAAATTAAGACAGTGAATTTAACAAACATTTACTTTGCATGATGGAAAACTGAAAAAAGACTTCTCAATCTGGAGAATAAATTTATGCTTTTTAGCTTCTGAAATTTTTACATTGATAGTATCATTAAATACAGGGTTTTTCATGCTTTAAGGAGTATCTTTAATACATAACTGTGAATGAAGGCTGCATTCCATTGATAACAGGCAAACATATCTTTCCTTGCCAGCTTATTTTTAAGCATGTTAGGCTCTAAAATAGAACAGATTTGTGGAGTCTCTAAAATATTTCATAAATCCACCTACGCAAACATTCTTTATCCAGGTATCCTTTCCACCAGAAAAAAATTCAGTCAGATTTAATTGCTTCCTTTCTTGATCTCATAAGTGTATTCACTGGTCTATACATCAATACTACTTCTTCTATACCATGCACCTCAACCCCTACATTGTGAAGTGTTGGTGAGTGAGATGAATGAAAGCAGAAAGATATCTTAAAACGTCATAGATAACTTTCACAATTACAGTTACCCATATAAATTTATTGGCACTTCCTCTATTGGATGAGCTCAGAGATTTACTTCTTCCACTATTAAGACTGTATTTCACCCACTTCTCTTGCTTTCTAGATTTGAATACTTGGTTGTTCCCCCATGGGGACAAGAAATGGCTTACAATTGGGATTCTTGAATGATTGCCAGAAAGGAATTGACTCTGAGAATTGCCATTTTCCAGGTTCCCATAACGTGCAGTAAACCCAATTATCCAAGCTTGGAATGAGAGGCTGGCCTAAAATGAGCATTAGAGTAAAGATGTAGATGATAGTCATAACTAATTACATAGTTATCTTCAAACAGGTGGGGATAAAATGATCTCTCATATCCTATTTTGACATTCTTTTAAGATATATTGACATTCTGTTAAGATATTTTGACATTATTTAATATATTCATATTAATAGTACCTAAGTCACTAAAATTATGAAAAGACTAAACTATGAAATATACCACTCAATACCATGTGTTAGTCAGAAAATATTTCCTAAAGTATTCTTCTCATTTTTAAAATTAAGCTAGGGACTGACAAATTATGGACAGCAGTCCAAATGGGGCCTACTCTCTATCTTTTATAGACCCACAGGCTACAAAATAACTTTTAAGTAATTAAAAACAATCAAGAGAAGAATGATATATCCTGGTATGTGGAAATTATATGAAATTCAAATTTTAGTTTCTATAAATAAATACGCATTGGAACACAGCCACACCATTTAGTTTTATGTATGGTTCATAATTATTTTCACACTGCAGCTGCAGAGTTGAGTAACTGCAGTAGAGACCGTATGGTCCACAGAAACTCAAATAATTACTATCTGGTCCTTTACAGAAAAAAATAAAATAAAAGCTTGCCTACCAAACCCTGAAGTGGATTATTTACTCTTCAGGGTGAGAGACCATATTTTGTACATTTCTCACCTCCTTCAAATTAATGAAAACATAGGGGTACTTAATAATAAATCACTGTTGCTCACTCCCATCTGACTACCAATTTAAAATGACCATCAACCATACTTATTAGCAGAGATATTGTAGCCTAAAAGGATTTTATAGCATGTGAGCAGGACTCCTAGAGTTCAGGACAGAGGGATTGAACATTGAGAAAATGCTCTATATAATTAGCTATTCTACTACTCTATCTTCATTCTTCATATAGAGAATTTAAACATTTTATTGGAGAGAAAATAGGGAAACAAAAGAAACCCACACAATATATCACAATATACAAATAAATAGACAAGGAAATGGAAATGGTACTAATCCTATATAATAAAAACTTAATATGCTAATTGTCCGGTCAACCGGTCAGTGATTCAACCAATCAAAGTTTAATATGGTAATGATATGCTAAGGTTGCTCAACTGCTTGCTATGACATACACTGACCACCAGGGGGCAGATGCTCTAACTAATAGGTTATCTTGCTGCTGTGGTCTGGCCAGTTGGGATCTAGCCTGAGCAAGATGGGCAGGACATTCCCTGGAGCCCTCCTGCAGCTCCTCCCCAGTCCCAATCCTACATCAATGTGGTCCCTTGGCCTGGCCTTCACCCTCTTGCCATCTGGGCTGACAGATCCATCCCCTTCCCCCTGCAGCCCAGTGGATGAATTTCATGCACCAGGCCTCTAGTCTATATATAAAAGCCTAAGCAACTGAAAGACCAAATGACCGAACGACTGGCTGACAGGTTGCTATGATGTACATGGACTATCAGGGGGCAGATACTTAATGTAGGAGCTTCCCTCTGGTGGTCAGTGTGCTCCCACAGCCAAACTCTCATTGTCCCTTCCCCCCACTTGCCAACCTCCCACAGTCCTTTCCCCAGCCAGCTAACCCCTCCATCGGCCCCAATTGCTGGCCAGGCTGAGGGACCCAACCCATGCACAAATTTGTACACCAGGCCTCTAGTCTATCATAATAAAAACATAATATGCTAATTAGACTAGTGGTCTTTCTGGATGACTTTCTGGACAAAGCTGGGGCTGTGAGGGAAGCCTGGGTCATGGGTTCCTGCCAATGGCCGGAGGAAAGCCCAGGTCCTGGGTGCCTGCTGATGGCCAGAGGGAAGCCTGAGTCCAGGATGCCAGAGGGAAGCTGGTGCCAGCAGCCAGGGGAAGAAAGGCCTACTCTTGCATGAATTTTGTACAGCAAGCCTTTAGTTTATTTTATAAAATTATTACATACTCTGTGACAAGCACATACTATGATTTATTAACTGCTTTCTTTAAAGCTTATAATAATTTTTGTGATGGTTATATTATTTACCATCTTGAGTTAAAAAGACAATTAGAATGTTGAGGTGTGACAGGAAATTGTAGAAAAGGACTATGAAAAAGAAAGGAATAGAAAATTGTGGAAAGGGCTTATTAAAAATAGATATTGCAACATGGGGATCACAAGAGGCATTTCAAAGAATAATTTTAGTAAAATAGAGGAGGAATTAAAACTTACTTGCAGTGATTTGAGAAGAGGACTATAGAAGGGAATCAGTAATGAAAAATATGAGTTGTTTTACAGAAAATGAGCAGCAAAAATGAACAGCAAAAATTAATAGTAATGCATTTTTTTTTAAAGATGGGTGATATTGCCGAAACCAGTTTGGCTCAGTGGATAGAGTGTTGGCTTGTAGACTGAAAGGTCTCAGGTTTGATTTTGGTCAAGGGCATGTACCTTGGTTGTGGGCACATCCCCAGTAGGGGGTGTGCAAGAGGCAGCTGACCAATGTTTATCTCTCGTTGATGTTTCTGACTTTCTATCCCTCTCCTTTCCTCTCTGTAAAAAATCAATAAAATATATTTTAAAACAAATAAATAAATAAATAAAAGATGGGTGACATTAAGGCTTTGTCATTGTTATTTGTTTTGTTGTTGGAAATAATTTAAGAGTATAAAACAAAACTTAATGAAGAAAAAGAGGCTAATTTTATATGTAATTGTAAAAACCAAAGTCTATAAGTGGACATGAGTAAATGGAGATCTTCAGACTATTCATGTGAAGAAACTGGCCTTAGATAACAGAGAATGCACTCTCTTTGTAGTAGTAGGAAAGAGGCTATGTGAGTAGAGAAACAGATAAATAAGTTAATTTGGTTGCAGGAAGATAAACCATTCTTCTGATAACAAATTTTTTCAATGACATTTGATATATGTTCAGTGTAGAGTGAGAGTAGCGTGTTTACAGAGAGAGGTAAAGGTGTGAAGTTGTAATTTAAGAGCTTGGGGAAATATAGTAGAATTATTATGTGTGCTGAGTTCCTATTTGAGATTTATAAACATTAATTTAAAGTGAGAACAGTCCAGAAGACTCCTAAATAGCAGGAGAGTAAGTAGAAATACACTGACATTCTCCCAAGACCAAACTGGACTAAAATACAGAAACATAACCCTAAAGACTCAACTGAGGACTAGCTGGAGAGAATCCTGATAACTAAGAATGGAAGGTGAAGACCACATAGAAACTGGTAGGAAGTGCAGAGATATTAAAGGGCTGGTCAGGTTCTCACTGACAGCACCTGAAGTCCTAGAGGTCTGAGAACTCTAAGGTCTAAATCCCAGGTTGAGCTTCTTAGCAGAGAACGCCACAACTGAGAAAGGTGCCCACATAACATCTGGCTGTGGAAAGCAGTGGGGTTGCTATCTGTCAGGAAGAGATGGGTGTAAATGCAGGCACCTTCTTAAAGGGCCAATGAACAAAATTTCATGTTTAGCCATTCACACTGGGTTCCATCAAAGCAAGGGCAGAGTGGACTAAAGCTGTGTGAACAAAAGCCAAGTTTGGGGGCAATGGGGTTGGAGATTGAAAGGCAAATACCCCAGTTTCCTGTGCTGAGTCATTTCCTCACATATAGAGGACATCTTTCTCCAATGAAACTTTGCTATCTAGACAGTTTTTGCCTTGGGGGAAGGCAATTGCCACACCCTATTGGAAAACCCCTTATCCCATCCTGTGGTTGATAGTGTAGGCCTAATCAAAACTGAGTATCAATGGGACTGCAAATAGAGGCAAGTATATGGAGATTTTGAGTCTTGCTTGATTTAATCCAATGCCTGGAGTTATAAAAAGCAGACCCTGGTGCACATTTTGGTCCTTTCCAAAGGCATACAGCCCCAACAAAGGAAGCTACAAGCTATGGATTGTGCTAGATATATACAGGGTACTAAGGAACAGTTACAAACAGTATCTGACATTTTTGCACACTAGAGATTGAGAGTCATAGCAGATCTACCTAATACAAAGACACAAACCCAAATGGGCAGCCAAAATGGAAAGCCAAAAATTAAGCCTGCAATAAAAGGACAAGAGAATTCTCCTGAGGAAGAGCTAAATTAAATGGATATAAGAAATTTGTCAGACATAGTTCAGAATAATGGCAGCAAAGATGCTCAACAGCATGAGAAAAGATGTAGTAACTATGAGGAATAACAGCACTAATAAAGAACAGAGTGGAAGAAATACACAGAATATTAGGGGCAGTAGAGGGTTTGATCAGTGAGTTGGAATACATGATAGAAAAAAATCACTCAATAAAAGAACCAAAAAGAAAAATAAAACAATTAAAAAATAGGAGGACAGCTAGCATAAGGGAGCTGTGGGAAAACATGAGCTATAACAATACTCACCTAAAATGAAAGCCAGAAGGGGAAGAAAGAGAGCAAAGAATAGAGAACATTGAAAAGGTAATGGCAAAGATCTTTCTTATCCTGATGATAGAAAAGTCATACAAGTTCAGGAGGCACAGAGAGGCCCAAACCAGAAAAACTCAAACAGGCTCACATCCAGGCACATCATAATTAAAATGCCACAAATTAAAGATAAGAGAGAATCTTAAAGGAAGCAAGAGAAAAGCAATTTGTTACTTACAGAGGAGCTGCCATGAGTCTGTCAGCTGATTTCTAATTAGAAAGTCTACAGGACAGAAAGGAGTGCGATGAAGTATTCAAAGTAATGAAAAGAAACAATCTGAAACCAAGATGACTATATCCAGCAAGGCTATCACTCAACATAGATAGTGACATAAAGAGCTTCCTAGACCAAAAAATAAAATAAATAAAAGCTAGAGGCATTTATCATCACCAAACCAGCCCTGCAAGAAATGGTAAAGTGATTTCTATAATGAGAGAGAGAGAGAGAGAGAGAGAGAGAGAGAGAGAGAGAGAGAGAGAGAGGGAGAGAATAGACATAAAGAACTAAAATGACAATAAATAAGTACCTATTCTATATAATAAAAGGCTATTATGCAAATTGACCACACGGCAGAACAAAGTTGCTATGATGTGCACTGACTAACAGGAAGCAGATGCACAATGCAGGAGGTGGCCGCTGGTGGTCAGTGAGCTCCCACAGAGGGAGTGTTACTCAGCCAGAACCCAGGCTCATGGTTGGTGAGCTCATCGGCTAGAAGCTCAATGGTGGTGACAGGATCCTCTCCCACCTCCACAGTAGCATTAAGGAAATCTGACTGTGGGGAGTAAGCAAAGAGCTACTATACTGCAAGAGGATGCAGGCCAGGTGGAGGGAGCCCCCCAAGTGCATGAATTTAATACACCTGGCCTCTAGTAAATAATAACCTTAAATGTAAATGGATTAAATGATCCAATCAAAAGACATAGGGTAGGTGAATGGATACAAAAACATGACCCATTATATGCTGTATGCAAGACACCCACCTAAGAACAAAATACTCAAATAGGATGAGAATAAAGGGATGGAAAACATTTTTCCATGCAAATAGAAATGAAAAAAAAAATCAAAAACAAAAAACTAATAGGCTTCAAAATGAAGGCCATCACAAGAGACAACAAAGGCCACTACACAACACTAAAGGGATTGATCTAACAAGAGGATATAATCCCGGTAAACATATATGCACCCAATATAGAAGCGCATATATATATATATATATATATATATATATATATATATATATATACTTCTAAAAGACTTTAAGGGAGACAGCAATACAGTCATGGTAGGGGACTTTAACATCCCACTGACTTCACTGGATAGATCTTCCAGATAAAACATTAACAATGACAAGGTGATTCTAAAGGACACACTAGAGCAGATGGATTTAATTAGCATTTATAGAACATTCATCCCAAAGCTGCAGATTGTACATTCTTCTCAAGATAACATGGGTCATTCACAAAGATAGACCACATGTTTGGACACAAAACAAATCTCTACAAGTTAAAGAAGATTGAAATCATATCAAGCATCTTCTCATATTATAGTGTGATGAAATTACAAATCAACTACATTAAAAACACTCAAAAACATTCAAACACATGGAGGCTAAAGAGCAGGTTATTAAACAGTGAATGGGCTACCAATGAATCCAAGAAAGAAGTAAAGTGGAAGCAGTCCACACAGTGGAGGATTTTTTTTTCTCCAGCCATTTATAAATGTGGAAGAAATCATTTGGTAAATGGTAGGTGAATAGTTGGATTTAACCACAGTTGGTTTACCAGCAAGTACAGATCAGAAGGAGAGGAGGACTAGGGCATTAGGAAGGCACAGTCATTCAAGGAACCCCAGGAATAAATAGAGCAGTGAGAATGGGGATGTGTATGGAGGGAGATAAAGGAAAAGATTGTTGACTGAAAAGACAGATTCAAGTACTGGAGGTCTATTAAAGATGGACACTGAGCTGGAGTGCAATTATTTGAGTCTCTGAACTTGAAAGTTAGAATGTGATGGTTAAAATGGGATATTTAAAATGCAGAATTATGAGGTGATACTAACAGTGATGCAAACAATGTCCGGGAAGGAATGAGCTTGGAAGTTGAAGAGGTCAAAACTTTTGGATGGATCAATTGGAATTCTCAAGAATGACAACTTGGAGTAGTGATGGAAAATCAGTGAGTCAAGTACTAAAGATGGTAGTGAAGGAGTGGTTTCCTGAGCATTTTCCCTCAGAATATTAAAGGGTGAGATATTCTTTATATCTTAATAAAGCACTGTCTTCCTCTGCCTTTCCAGAAATTGCAGGTTAATGGCCTAGTTTTTAGGGATAAATAAATTATGTGGTTTTTTTTTTTTTTTTACATCACCAAACAGTGCACATGAGCTATTAAATGTGGAGTGACTTTGTATATGTTATCAAAATGATCAAAAAAAGCTTCTGGTAAAGCCTCAGAATTATTAGCACATATATGCACATTTATGCATCTTTCCAATTGCTTTGGCCTATTTAATAAAAGAGTATTACCCAGAAATAATCTGGCAGTTTCATGTTATTTGGAAAATTGTTTTTATAATTTATAATAAAAGTTCAAGCATAATGTTAAAATTTGGAATAATTACTGTCTATAATACAAAGTTCTCTCAAAATGGATATTTTTATTTGGAAAGGGTAGACAATAAGTTAAGAAATAGCTCTATAATACAGTTGGTTTAGTTATATAAAGAAAATTGAGACAGCAGATTAGAACACATCTTACATTGTGGATTAAGTTCCAATCATTTAATTAATAGCTTCTTCTTTGGTCTAAAAACTATATAGTAAAGTAGTACATAGAGATAAAGCTAGGATTGATATGAAAAGGTATATTTTAAAGGATCAAATATGCCGAACTGTATTGTATAGGCTGTCTTTTAGCATTCCCTCTGTAAAAGAAAATAGGAGGCATGTGTAGAACATATTTAGAAGGAATTTTCACTTCCTGATTGGCATAAATATTAATTTGAGTTATAATGAATTGCTGTAATCATTGACTTCTTAAAGTTGATTGACTTTTTAAACAACAATGAAGAAACTTACACAGTTCTTTTATAAAGTACAGCTTGCTTTTTTAAAAAAAATAGTAACATATTCTTAAAGTCCTAATTAATGGAAACTTTTAACCAGACTATTAAATCATAAAAATATAAGCAGTAAGTGTGCCATCTATTGGTGAAATAAGCACAGTGTAAGGATACCAAAAAAGTCACACACTATAAGGGTCAGTTATACAGGCATCTTTTCACATGTCACGTAAAGTGCACTTCATCATACTAAAATATCCTGTTTTACTTATGGAAAAAGTAGACTCATTGCATCTGTGTCATTAATCTGATAACAGGAAGGACATTAGATCAGAAGTCAGGATGTCATGGACCTTGGTCCAGCTTACTGTAAGTGTCACCTTGCATGTTTTACTTTCCTACGACTCACTTTCCTTCGACATAGAAATAAATTCTGAGATAGCAGTGATCCTTCAGTTTCTTTAAATTCTGTCATACAAATTTTATAACTTGCCTATATGAGAAGCAGTGTTCCATTTAATGGAGTTTACCACAATTTTAATTTTTCTATTGGAGTCATACACTTCCTCTGATATAAACTGTAGAAGACATTGCCCCTTCTAGGGGCATAGAAGTTACTCAATACATTATAATTGAATTCATAAATGAATAGGTAAGCCACAAAATATCCTATCTAATAAAAGAGTAATATGCAAATTGATTGTACCTTTGGCACACCAAATAAGCCATGCCCATAAGCCACGCCCATAAGCCAATCAGTAGCTATATGCAAA
Source organism: Antrozous pallidus (assembly GCA_027563665.1). Taxonomy (NCBI): domain Eukaryota; kingdom Metazoa; phylum Chordata; class Mammalia; order Chiroptera; family Vespertilionidae; genus Antrozous; species Antrozous pallidus. Next base: position 93,312,335 of record CM050514.1, read on the forward strand.
TTAACACACAACCAAGATGACTGCTGTCCATGGCAGGCCAAGCCAGGTGGACTGGGTCATGGCCAGGCAGCCTTCAGCCCAGATCGCAGGGTGATCGCTTCCCTGGGTGCCCCAGGCGGGGGTGGGGGGCGAAAAAGCCTTGCCAGGAGGCCTTTTTGCCCTCAGCCTCGGACAAGCCAGGTGGACTGGGGGCATGGCCAGGCAGTGATTGGCCTGATTGCAGGGCGATGGCTAGATGGGGTTCCTTGGCCGAGGACAGAAAGTCTTGGCCGGAGGCTTTCAGTCTTGGGTAGGCCAGGGGTGAGCCATCAATAGGACATCCCCTGAGGGCTTCCAGTATGTGAGAGAGGGCAGGTTGGGCTGAGGTACCACCCCCAGTGCACACATTTCATGCACTGGGCCCCCAGTTTTCTTTATAATTCTATACATCCTTAAGCTATGTAATCATAAACATTTATTAACCTATGGCAGAGGGTTTCCAGAGTCATAATGGTGGAAAGCCTTATTTTTTAGCAGAAGACATTAAAGTGGAAATTAAGAATTTATTTAAATGAAAGTAAATATAAAAATAATTTCTTTAATTTTTTTAAGAAATTAAAGTAGTTATAAATATTTCTGCATTTCATTGTCATTTTGTTTGTTCTTAAGTGACATAAAGGTTTGGATTTCTCTTTGAACAACATTGTAAATAAAATGTGCTACTATTTCCCCAATCCATTTTAAAATTAATATCTCTAAGAAGTGATGATGCCTTGTGATGAATGTAGACTGCAGGGAAGCTAACCTATGAGAGAGTAATTGGTATAATTTGGGACATTGTTAAAATGCTTTAAATGGACAACTGTTGCCTGGAAATTAATCCATAAGACATAGTCAGAAATTCATGAAGGGAGATATATATATATATATATATATATATATATATATATATATTATGGTATTTATAATATAGAATATGTATTAAAATGAAATTAAAAATAGTAATGTGGTTATTCAACCATAGTGACAACTCAAAATTATAGAGAGAATGCAGAAATTAAAACAACATGGTCATAACATTTATGGTACATCCAACAGTTACTATAGCTGACATCCTCATTAGCAAAAAATTAAATTAAAAAAAAGAACAAATTCTGTCAGTGCCTCTGCCTCCATAATAGAAATAAAACTGGAAAGCTAAGTTAAAAGCAATTCATAAATTCATATTTGAATATTATTTTATGGATGATAATTTAATTATTTAATAGTTATTAAATGTTTTAATAATTCAATAGCTTTGCTTTTATTAGTGTTTTTTATTTTATTATTTTTAAATTTATCTTTATTATTGAAAATATTAAGATGTGTCCTTTTTCCCCCCTATTAAACCCCTCTACCTTGCCTCCCCCTACCCAGGCCTTTTCTCACTATTGTCTGTGTCCATGGGTTATACATTTATGCATATAAGTTCTTTGATTAATTTCTCCCCACCTCCTCTTGAATATTCTTAATGTAACATTGTTTGCCATTAAATTTTAATTATGAAGGTAATATTCATTATCACTTTATTATACTTTTGTTCTGAAGTTATTGTAAATCTTACACCTTGAAATCTGTACCAGTCACACCACTTTTCTGAGATTTGGAATTCTCTAGGAAGTAAGAGTACTCACTTATTAAAATAAAATAACACACACAGACAAAGGCAAGAATTGCTGAACATTTTTCTTGTAAAAAATTTTTATATATCTCAAATAGAAAAAAAGAAAATATCTTTATTACAAAGTATTTTTCTAGCTTTAGCAATAATATTTTATTGCTTTAATCTTTTAACCATCAAAATGTTAACTTGTTAATAATGAGAATCATTGTAATACATTTTTCTTGGAGGACAAGGAGATGGAGTTTATTAGGTGGAGGTGACAACATTTACAAGACTCTTGAGTCTTCACACATGTTTCAATAATCAAACTAAGCCTGAGGCATAAACAATTTTAATCTCTATGTTTATATTTCCTATTCATTCTTTTAGGTTAAAAATCATTTCATCACAAACTTTGGACAGTTTACCATGTAAAACGAGTCCTTCAAGTGTGTATTTGCACTATCAATTGGAGTCTATTTTGCAATCAGAAGGAAATAAGATGTGGAAGAGCAGTGCAACCTTATTTATACAGTGTAAGTGGGGTTTTGGGAAAACCCAAATGCTGTATAAAGAGCTAACCTCTGGATCTAGAGTCTGGAAATTCACTTATTTCTCCAACAAGAACCATTTACTTGGCACCTATTTTGAATGTTAAATTGATTGTTTTATTTTCCATTCAGCTCACCACACATATTGTTTCAGCATATGTGAACATAAAAATGAATAGAAACAACAAGTTGTAGAACAAAATCTATTTTCCACAGTTAATGGAAATATAAACATTTCCTTGTATTCATACAGGATGTTAAGTAACGAGCTAAAATTTCTCTATAAAATTATACCAGACTGATTTTATAATCTTCTGAAATTTTGAATTATTGGACCAACCAACAACTCTTATTTATTCCAGAGTGGTAATGGAGAATGAAAATTTCTATTGAGACAACAAATATGGAAGATGCAATTTTCCCCAACATAGATTTTTAAAAAAACATACTCCTGAAAATTCACCACAGGAACTTAAAATATTTTAAATCCCACCACTTTATAAATACAATGGGAAAAATTATAGGAAGAAGGCAAGTGGAAAAGATGTTTGCACAGGTGACATACTGTATTGCAAAATACTTTATTAGAGGAATGATAGAGCCTTTTTAAAAAATGATCTTTATTGTTACAAGTATTACAGATGTTCTTCCTTTCCCCCATTGACCTATCCACCTTACCCTGCCTACCTCCAGCCAAGAGAGTCTTATGCAGATACAAAGAGGTAAGATAGATTTATTTCTATATTTCCATTTGCCTTAACAGAATTTATAATTAATTGGATATATCTTTGCTTTCTCATAATACTCCAGATATTTAAAGGTGGATTTCCTCTTTAGATTCCCTGATTTTAAGTACTCTATAAACTTTTGAATAAACTGATGTTTGAGTTAAAGTTTATCATGCTATTCTCTAATTTTTTAAAAAGTTTGCTAGAAGTAGTTTGGCTACCTTTCAGTTATTCAAGCATGAAAAAGTCACATTTTTCATACTTTCAGACATATTTGAAAATACTTTCCACCTTTGGTTAATTCAGGTTTATGTGCAGAATGACAAGTTGACATCTAATTACTAACTCCCCAGATGCCAATATAATATTAGGACCACATTTATCTCAAGAGATTGTGGATGAAGAAAAAATGAGGGCAGTGCGAGTGTGAATTAATTCTAGGACAAAAAAAGGCAACAGGAATTAAAACAACATGGGATGTATTAGAGGAAATTACAGTCTTTCATTCTTATCTTCTCATATGTGAGGGACTTCAAGAACAAATTTATCAGGTTGATTTCCAAATATAATTCTGGTCAAAAGGAGTAGGATTTGGTAGAGAGGAATGTGGGAAAAGAGGAAAGAGCAGAGTGTAAACAGTTTTAGAGCCATGATTTTGATTCATTATAATCTTGAATAAAAAAGCAAAATTCATAAAAAATAGAAAAGTAGCACATGTACTTTCTCTTTTTAATAAATAGAAAACAGAGTATATTAATTTGGCCTGAAAAATTTAGCTTTGATTCATTGGAATATCATGGTAAGACTCATCCAATAGTCAGTTTGATATTACCTAGAAAAAGGGAAACACTAAGATAATATAAATGGATGGTCTCTGTGATAAAATGACAAGCTTCAAGAGGAGAAATAACAGTACTGATGCTTCGAATGTCACAAAAGATATATTTTCTATGTAAGATGGTATTTTATTAGATGTAAGAACTAAAAAACATCAATCCAGAGTCATTGCAACTTCATGAATAGTCTGAATTAATCACATAATATCTATTACTTTATGTTTAAATGTGTTTAGAGGAAATATTAATCTCAGTTAAGAATAGTTGGTCACGGGGAGAACTTAAGATGGCGCCATAGGTGAGCACCTATCTAGCTGTCCACGCAACAATTCTGAAACTACAACTTAGCAACGAAACAGACAACACCCAGAAATCGCCGGAGAGCTGGCTGTGGGGAAATCCCGGCGCATGAGAGTAAAGGCGGTGACTCGGGAGCAGCGGTGTGCAGCTTTGAGGTTCGGAGCGCGAGAGAGCGGTGAGGGACGGGCGGCAGACAGCCGGCCGGCTGGTTTTCTCCTGCGAGGAGGGCGGAGGTCTCCCACAGCACCGACCCCCCAGTTCCAGGCGAGCTCCCAGGTCGGGGAAAGGAGGATCCCCGGCGCGGCTGAGGTCTGTGTGTTTGGGGAGAGTGCACGAGTAAATTGGAGTGCGCAACCGGGCAGAGAACGCGGGCAGAGAACGCGCAACTACTTGCTTGGAGTTAACCGGGCAGAGAACGCGGGCAGAGAACGCGCAACTACTTGCTTGGAGACCACCATACTGCTTTGTTTTACATCCCTGAGTGAGTCTTTGACTGTGCAGACTCAGTTAGGGAGAGGCAGAGTTGTCTGGCAACGGGGAGACTAGCGGTGGATTTACATAGCCACGCAACACCGAGACCCGTGAGCCTCACAGATAAGCACAGATAAGCCGACGCCGCGAGCCCCATAGACCTGAAACGGGGAGGGAGCCAGGAGGGACGAACGTAAGCCCGACGGACCCCGCCCATTAGACGCAAACTCCGCGCCAAGCAGGGCGGGCCCAAGCCCGACGCTGCGCCCCCAATAGACGCAAACTGCTTGCCAAGCAGGGCGGACCTAAGCTTGACGCTGCGCGCCCTTTAGACGCAAACTGCTCGCCAAGCAGGGCGGACCTAGGGCTGAAGCTGCGCGCTGCAAAGGAAGCTGAGCCACTGGTTCCTTAGAGGATACAGGATACCTATCACACACCGCTAAGGAACCACTCAGGAAAACAGCAACAATGCAGAGAAAAGGAAAGAACTCAGCTGTGAAAGAAATGGAGGAAAAAAGACGATTAGACATAGAGTTTAAAACCACAGTAATTAGGTTTATGAAGAGACTACTAGATAAGGCGGATAAAATTAATGAGAACTATGCCAAAATAAATAACACTTATAAAGAAATGAACAATGCTTACAAGGATATGATAAAAGACCAACTAGAAATTAAGCATATACTGACTGAAACAAAAAATATTATACAAAGACCTAAAAGCAGTCCAGACGACCGCAAAAACCAAGTCAAAGATTTGAAAAACAAAAAGGCAAAATCCACTCAGCTGGAAAAGCAGAAAGCCAAAAGAGTCCAAAAAATTGAAGATAGTATAAGGGGCCTCTGGGACAACCTCAAACATACCAACATCAGAATTATAGGGGTGCCAGAAAAAGAGAGAGAGCAAGATAATGAAAACCTACTAGAAAAAATAGTGACTGAAAACTTCCCCCACCTGGTGAAAGAAATTGACCTGAAAACCCAAGAAGTGCACAGAACCCCAAAATATAGGAATCTAAAGAGGACCACACCAAGGCACATCATAATTAAGATGCCAAGAGCAAAAGATAAAGAGAGAATATTAAAAGCAGCAAGAGAGAAACAGATGGTTACCTATGAAGGAGCACCCATACGACTGTCAGCGGATTTCTCAACAGAAACGATGCAGGCCAGACGGGAGTGGCAAGAAATATTCAAAGTGATGAACAGCAAGAATCTACAACCAAGATTGCTCTATCCAGCAAAGCTGTCATTCAGAGTTGAAGGTCAGATAAAGTGCTTCACAGATAAGAAAGAGCTGAAGGAGTTCATCACCGCCAAACCAACACTATATGAAATGCTGAAAGGTATTATTTGAGAAGAGGAAGAAGAAACAGGTAAAAATGTACATTTCGAACAATGGGTACACATCTATCAAATGAATCTAAAAATCAAGTGAATTGGCAACCATAGGATCAGGATAAAATGAGGAATAGAACTGAATCATGGACATGGAGAGGGAATGGACTGATAATGCTTGGTGAGGGGAAGGGTGCGGGAAGTACAGCAAGAGACTGGACAGGGGTCATGCAACTATGGGAGAGGACAGAGGGTGGGGGAGGTGAGGGCGTAGAGTGGGATGGGTACTGGGCGGAGGGGAGCTATTGGGGAAAAATGTAAGTAATAAACTGAACAATAAAGCTATTAAAAATTAAAAAAAAAGAAACAAACAAAAAAATAATAAAATAAAATAAAAACTATCCTTTGTACTGTAAAAAAAAAAAAAAAAAAAAAAAAAAAAAAGAATAGTTGGTCACTATAAATAAAAATTTTAAAGGAATATTTACCAGTAGTTCAGAACTCCATAGTTAAGAGTTCATGTACTTCAACCCAACAAGTTTTGATTGCATTAAGCATAGTTTTATGGGGAGGGGGTTGTGTTTGTTTGTTTGTTTAAAAAAAAAGTCTTTATTGTTGAAAGTATTACATATGTCTCTTTGTTCCCCCATTAACCTCTCCATGCTCACCCACACCCCCCAGCACAGGCCCTCATCCCACTATTGTCTATGCCTGTCAGATATGCTTATATGCATAGATACAAGTCTCTTGGTTGCTCTCTTAACCAACCACCTCACCTTCCCCTGTCTTCTCTCTGAGGTTTGACAATCCGTTCCATGCTTTTATGTCTCTGTATCTATTTTTATTCATCAGTTATGTTGTTAATTATATTACACAAATGAGACTATGTGATACTCTCTGACTGGCTTATTTCCCTCAGCAGATGCTGTTCAGAAAGTGCATGTGCCATTGATCAGAACAAGTGGCCATCTGAAGGAGCAAGGTCTGGTGAATGTAGCAGGTGGGTTAATACTTCCCAGGCAAGATCTTTTAAGATGTCTTTAACTGGTTTTGAAGTGTATGATGGTGCGTTATCATGAAGCAAAATTACTTGCTGAATCTTCTGGCCCATTCTGATCATCTCACAAAAAAAGCATGGTTCAAATTGATTATTTATTGTCTATAGTAATCAGAATTAATCGTTTCACTTGGTTTTAGAAGCTCATAGTATACCACACCTTCCTGATCCCACCAAATGCCAAGCATTGTCTACTTTCCAAAGTGATCTGGCCTTGCAATTGATATTGATGGTTGACCATGGATCAACCCATGATTTTGCGCAATTGGGATTCTCAAAATAAATCTACTTTTCATTGCCATCACAATTCGGTGCAAAAAAGTCTTTTTTTCATGCAATTGAAGCAATATTTTACTGATGACTTTTTGGTGTTCCATTTGTCTTTCATTCAGTTGATATGGCACCCATTTTCCTTCCTATAAGATTGTGCCCATTGTCTATAAATGATTGAAAACTGTTTGCTGAGCAAGGTTTAAAGTTTCTGCACTTTACTTTTGAGTGTAACATGCATCTTCATCCAATAATGCTTGTAATTATTGGTCTTCAAAAGTTTTTCAGTTGACCTGGATGTTCTTTGTCTTTCGCATAGAAATCATCAGTTTTAAAGCATTTAAACCAACGTTCATAAGTGTCTTGAGATGGAGCATGTTCACCATAAGCTTCCCAAGGTATACAATAACTTTCAGCAGCACTTTTCTTCAAAATAAAGTAATGAATTAAAATTTCTCACAAATGTTCTTTTTTTTGTCATAAAATTCGACATTTTTAAGCATAAAAATATCTATGATGTTACCACTTTCAGAAAATTTGACATATGAAGTTTTTAAGCTTGCTGTTAATACAACAAAATAGCATACATATAAAATTGCATATTTATCAACATATGTGTAACTCCATCCATTGAAAAAAAATCTGCCTTATTAACCGGTAAAACTGTGTAATGTTCTTCAGGTCCATTCAAGCTGTTGCAAAGGGTAAGAGTTCTTTCTACTTTACAACTGCATAGTATTCCATTGTGTAGATGTACCATTTTTTTTAATCAACTCATCTGCTGATAAGCACTTAGGCTGTTTCTAAATCTTAGCTATTGTAAATTGTGTTGCTATGAACATAGGGGTGCATATATTATTTCGAATTGGTGTTTCTGATATCTTGGGATATATTGCTAGAAGTGGGAATACTGGGTCAAATGGCAGTTCTATTTTTAAATTTTGAGGGAATTCCATACTATTTTCTATAGCAGCTTCACCAGTTTGCATTCCCACTAATAGAGTGCTAGGATTCCTTTTTCTCCACATCCTCACCAGAACTTACCATTTGTTCATTTGTTGATGATAGCCATTCTGACAGGTGTGAGATGGTTCCACATTGTCATTTTGATATGTCTCTGGGATGATTAGTGACTTTGAACATGTTTTCATATGTCTCTTGGCTTTCTAAATATCCTCTTCTGAAAAGTGTCTATTTAGGTCCATTACCCATTTTTTTTATTGGATTGTTTATCTTCTTTTTGTTAAGTTGTATGAGTTCCCTATAAATGTTAGAGATTAAACCCTTATCGGAGATAACATTGGCAAATATGTTCTCCCATGCAGTGGGCTTTCCTGATGTTTTGTTGATGGTTTCTTTTGCTACGCAGAAGCTTTTTTATTTTGAAGTAGTCTCATTGGTTTATTTTCTCCTTAGATCCATTGTCCTAGGACTTAGGAGATATGTCTGATATTTTGCTGCCTATGGATTCTTCTAAGATTTTTATGGTTTTCCTTCTTACATTTAAGTCTTTTATTCATCTTGAGTTTATTTTTTGTGTATGGCATAAGTTGGTGGTCTGGTTTCATTTTTTTGGTATGTATCTGTCCAATTTTCCTAACACCATTTATGGGAAGAGACTGTCTTGACTCCATGGTGTGCTCTTGTCTCTTTTGTCAAGCATTAATTGAGCATAATGCTTGGGTTGATTTCTGAATTCTCTATACTATTCCATTGGTCTATATGTCCAGTCTTGTGTCAGTATAGGGCAGTTTTGAAACAGTGTCTTTGTAATATAACTTTGTCTGGTATTGTGATCCCTCCAACTCTGTTCTTCTTTCTCAGGATTGCTGCAACTATTTAGGGTATTTTTTATTTCATATACATTTTGGAGAGTTTGTTCTGAGTCTGTGAAATATGCCGTTAGTATTTTAATGGAGATTGCATTAAATCTATAAATTGCTTTGCATAGTATGATTTTGAGTCTTCCAATCCATGAACACGATATATTTTTCCATTTCTTTTGTTATTCCTCTATCTCTTTTTTCAATGTCCTATTGTTTTTTGAGTACAGGTCTTTTATCTTGTTAGTTAAGTTTATTCCTAGGTATCTTAAGTTTTTTGTTGCAGTGATAAATGGGATATTTTTAGTTTCTCTTTCTGTGAGTTTATTATTGGTGTATGCAAATGCCATTGATTTGGGGGTGTTAATTTTGTATCCTGTTATGTTGCCAACTTTATTTGTTAAATCTAGTAGATTTTTGATGGAGCCTTAAAGGTTTTCTATGTATAATATCATCTCATCAGCGAATAATGACAGTTTTACTTCTTTTCCAATTTGAATACCTTTTATTTCTTCTTGTCTTATTAGTATGGCTAGTACTTCCAATACTATGTTGATCGAGAGAAATGAAAGTGAGTATCTATGTATTGTTCCTGTTTCTAAGGGGAAATAATTTTTAGTATTTGCCCATTGAGTATGATGTTGGCTGTAGGTTTGTCATATAAGGCTTTCATTATGTTGAGGTATTATCCCTCTATTCCACTTTGCTGAGGTTTTCTTTTTTATTTTTTCAAGAAAGGTTGTTTGATTTTTTTCAAATGCTTTCTCTGTGTCAATTGATATGATCATGTGGTTTTGTCTTTTAATTTTTTTATGTGATGTATCATATTTATTGATTTATGGATATTATACCATCCTTGCATCCCTGGAATAAATCCCACTTGATCATGCTGTACAATCTTTTTAATGTATTGCTGGATACAATTTGCTAATATTTTGTTGAGGATTTTAGTATCTATGTTCATCAGAAATATTGGCCTGTAATTCTCTTTGTAGCATTTTTTATCTGGTTTGGGGATTAGGGTAAATATGGCTTTATTGAAAGAGCTTAGAAGTGTTCCTTTCTCATTAATTTTTTGGAATAGTCTGAGGAGAATTGGTCTCAATTCTTTCAATGTTTGGTAAAACTCCCCTGTGAAGCCGTCTGGTCCAGGGCTTTTGTTTCCTGGAAGTTTTTTGATTACTGCTTCAATTTCTTCCATAGTTACCAGTTATTCAGTTTTTCTGATTCTTCCTGATTGAATTTTGGAATATTGTATTTTTCTAGGAATATGTCCATTTCATCTAGGTTGTCAGGTTTGTTAGAATGAAGTTGTTCATAGTTTTTTGTTTGTTTGTTTTTACAATCCTTTATTTATCTGTGGGACTAGTTTATACTTCACTTCTTTTATTTCTGACTTTATTTGGGACTTCTGTCTTTGTTTCTTGTTGAGTCTGGCTAGAGATTCATCAAACTTGTTTGTCTTTTTAAAGAATGAGCTCTAGGTTCTATTGATCTTTTGTATTGTGGGGGCCCAATCTTTATTATTTCCTTCCTTCTACTTACTCTGGGCTCTTCTTGTTGTTCTCTTTATACGTTGAAGTTGTAGTGTTATTACCAGTTTTTTTTTTTTTTTGTTTTTGAGGCAGGCCTTTTGTTTTTGAGCTATGAACTTTCCTCTCAGCACTGCTTTCACTGTGTCCCATAGACTTTGGATTGCTGTATTTTTATTTTCATTTGTTTCCAGGATTCTTCTTTCTCTTTGGTAATGCATTCAAAATTTAATGGCACACTATTCAGCCTCCATATGTTTGATAGTTTTTGATTGTTTTAATTGTAGTTCATTTCTAATTTTATGCTATTGTGATCTGAGAAGGTGCTTGATATGATTTCAATTTTCTTGAATTTGTAGAAACATAGTCTGTGTCCTTTAATGTTGTCTATCTTTGAAAATGTCCCGTGTGCACTTGAGAAAAATGTATAATCCATATCTTTGGGATGAAAAGTTCTGAAGATATCAATTAGTTCCAACTGATCTAGTAAGTGCTATAGGATTGATGTTTCTTTGCTGATTTTTTAAATAAAAAATGTATCCAGTGTTGACAATGATGTATTAAGTCTCATACTATGATTGTGTTGTGTATCTCTCCCTTGATATTTTCTAAAAGATTTTTGTATTTGGGTGGTCCTGTATTAGATGCAAATATATTTACCAGAGTTATATAATCTTGTTGAATTGCTCCCTTTACTATTATGAAGTGGCCTTCCTTATCTCTTGTTACGACCTTCACTTTGAGGTCTAATTTGTCCAATATAAGTATTTGCTACCCCAGCTTTTTTTTTTTTTTTCATTTCCATTTGCCTGAAAAAAAAAGTTTCCATCCCTTCACTTTCTGTTTGTATGAGTTATTTGTTCTAAGAATCGGTCTCTTGTAGACAGCAGATATATGGGTCATGTTTTCTTATCCATTCAGCTACCCTATGTCTTTTGATTGGAGCATTTAATCCATTCATGTTTAATATTATTATTGACTAGGGGCCCAGTGTGCACTTTGAAAGGAACTGTGGACTACAAGGCTGTGGTTGGCACAGGGCAGCTCTCAGCCCATCCTCCATTCCCCTGCCCAGCCCTTTCCACCACAGTCCCAGGTTCCTGTCTGCTAGCAGCCCCACTCCTGCCATTGCTAGTCCCACATGCTGACAGCACCAGCTCCACTCGCACCCACTGAGGGCACGGTATGAGCAGGGCTGGTGCCATCAGTGGGTGCAAGCATCATTTGCTTCCCCAATCACCGCTCAGGAGGAGGGGGAGGTGGAGAAGCCCTGAGGGGTGATCAGGGCCAGCAGCCACCACTTGCTGATGGTGCCAAGCAATAGACCTGATTTTTAGACACTAATAGCTATTGTGAGAAGCAGCTCAGGTGCCAGCAACAGGTGTGAGCACCAGGAGGGACTGTGGTGCGGAGAACAAAGAATTTTCAGTAACCTTCAAAGGCTCACCCTGATGACACTGATTGGCACCCCGCCTTGGTCTGGCATTCCTGCTCACCTGCCCTACCATCCTGCCATAGCAGACACTAACCATGTTCTATTCTCTGCTGCCTGCTGCCGATGCCCACCATATTCTTTGTGCACCCCCTGGTGGTCAGCACAGGTCATAGTGACCAGTTGTTTGGTCGATCAGTTATTCCACTGTTAGGTCTATTTGCGTATTAGAGTTTTATAGAGAGAGAGACTAGAGGCCTGGAGCACAAATTCATGCACAGGTGGGGCCCCTCTGGATAGCCAGCAGGGATCAGGTCAAAATCCGCAGTCCAATGCCACCTTTAGCTTCCACCTGTTTCTCCCACTCATCCTGGACCCACTGTGCCTAGCCCCACTGTGCCCCAATCAGTCCCATTTGGAAGAGACTCCTGTTGTCACTGCAGCACTCACCAGCTATGAGCCCTGTGTCTGGCACCCTCCCAAGGGAAGTTACCTGGGGGATTGAGCTGAAACTAGCTCTCTGACATCCCCCAAGGGGTCCCAGGTTACAAGAGGGTGCAATCCAGGCTAAGGGACCCCACCGGTGCACGATAGGGCTGGGGAGAGACTGTGAAAGAATTCCAAAGCATGTCCGACCCATCTCTCTCAGTCCTGATTGGCCGGAACCCAATAGCAAGCTAACCTACAAGTCAGAGCATCTGCCCCCTTTTGGTCAGTGCACATCATAGTGACCAATTTAGCAGCCTTAGCATGTCATTAGCATATTAAACTTTGATTGGTTGTTCCTTTGTTCTCCCGTTTGGTCTATTTCCATTTTACCCTTTTATTATATATGATAGGTACTTGTTTGTTGCAATTTTTATTCTTTGTGTTTATGCTCCTTCTTTTCTATTTTTTTTTTACAGCAGTTTCTTTAGCATTTCTTGCATTACTGGCTTGGTGATAATAAACTCCCTTAGCCTTTTTTTTTCTGTTTGTTTGTTTTTGTTTGTGAAGTTTCTGATTTCACCTTCAATCTTGAATGATAACCTTGCTGGAAAGAATATTCTTGGATTCAGCCCCGTGCTTTGCAATACTTTGTATATTTCATTCCATTCCCTTCTGGCCTGATGTGTTTCTGTTCAGAAATCAGTTGATAATCTGAGAGATCCCTTGTAGGTAACTTTCTATCTCTCTGACAGCTTTTAAGATTCTTACTTTGTCATTGGTGTTTGCCAATTTAATTATGATGTGACTTGGCATCAGTCTTTTGGGTATATCTTCTTTGGGACTCAATGTACTTCTTGGATTTCTATGACTTTTTCTTCCCAATTTCAGGGGAGTTTTTTTGTAATTTTTTAAAAATATTTTTATTGAGCTTTTACAGAGAGGAAGAGAGAGGGATATAGTTAGAAACATCGATGAGAGAGAAACATCGATGAGCTGCCTCCTGCCTACACCCTACTGGAGATGTGCCCACAACCAAGGTACATGCCCTTGACTGAAATCTAATCTGGGACCCTTCAGTCCCCAGGTCAATTCTCTATCCATTGAGGCAAATCAGTTAGGGCAGTGATCAGCAAACTCATTAGTCAACAGAGCCAAATATCAACACTACAATGATTGAAATTTTTTTGAGAGCCAAATTTTTTAAACTTAAACTTCTTCTAATGCCATTTCTTCAAAATAGACTCGATGTGGTATTTTGTGGAAGAGACACACTCAAGGAGCCAGAGCGCCGCATGTGGTTTACAAGCTGCAGTACACCGACCACAAGGTTAGGGGATGGGAAGTTTCCTGTCATTTCTTCAAGCAGGTTTTCTGTTCCTTGGTCAGCTTCTTCTCTTTCTGCTATCCTTATTATGTAGATGTTGTTTCATTTCTTGTCGTCCCAAAGCTCACTTAAACTCTCCTCCTCCTTCTTAATTTTATTTCCTGTTGCTGGTATCCTCAGGTGTTTTTCTAGCTTGTTTTCTAATTTGTTGATTTGATCCTCAGCTTCTTCTAGTCTACTGTTGAAACCTTCTATGTTATTCTTTATTGCAACTATGTCATTCTTCATTTACTCTTGATTCTTACACCTGTGGGTAAATTTTCCTTCCAGACATTTGAGCATCCTCATAACCATTACTCTGAATTCTTTCTCTGACAAATTGGTTGCCTCCATTTCTTTTAATTCATTTTCTGGTGATTCCTCCTTTTCTTTCATTTGGGTTTGTTTCTTTGTATCCCTATTTTTGCTGTTACTTTGTAATTGTTTCTATTTATTAGATCAAACTGCTACGCCACTCAGATTTTTTGAATTGGTCTTATGTAGTAGATGTTTTTTTGAGACCCAGTGGTGGAGTCTCTCAGGTGTCCTGGCTGGGAATTCTAGGGAGGCTCCCTACTTGATATAATTGTGTTTGCCTGATGAAGTTGGGTCTTGAATGTTATTGTCCTGTTTGTGGATGGAGTCTGATTATGTGACTCATTCCCTACCACATTGTGCTAACCATTGTCACTGACTGAATTGCTCAAAATACAACACAACAATACATTATAAAGAAGGAACAGAAAATGAATGTACAGAAGACAACTGTAACCCCAATAAAAGTGGCCGCCAGAGAAAAGAAAATTAGGAAAGAGAAAAGCAGACAAGAATGATAGCAAGAAAAAGAAAAGAAAAGAGTCTATAGGTATAAAATGCAACAAAACCAACCACCCAACAAACAAACAAAAAAACACCCAGAGAAATAAAAAGAAGAAGGGGCATAATCTGTAGATGCAGAGCTTAAATAGAGAAATTAAGGTTGAGAAATTGGATGTACAGGGGACTTACCATGGCTTAGAATAGAGGAGGGATAAAAGGAATAAGAAGATAAAAAGAAAAAATATATATTAAAAATACTTTTTTTCTTTTTAAAGGGAGAGAAGAGGAAAGAGCAAATAGGTCTAGGGGTTTCTCTCCCCCCGCCCAACACTGCACTGGGCAGTCTTTTGGGCCTTCTTTCATGGTGCAGCTTTCTGAGGTCATGGTTTTATATCCACATTCTCTGGCCACCAGCAGCCCTGTGGCTTTCCTTTCCATAGTTGAAGTTTACACTTGTTGCCAATGGATGCATCTTTGGTGCAATGCAGCTTCATTCTCACCCTTTAAGCCCATTGTTGCTCCCAAAGCCAGATCCTCATTCCTACCATTCTCCAGATGTCCTTGTAAATTCTTTGACCCTTCCTTGTAAATTCTCTCCTCAGCTGGATCTAATTTGTTAATTCCAGGTGGATGTTCTCCAGTTTAGTTGCATTTTCACTCTGGCTCCAGGAGGAGGTGCACAAAATGTCTTTCTATTTGGTAGACATTTTCCAACCCTGATTGCATTAATCATTGAAAATAAGACTTAGGTGTGAATATTTTGTTTTGTCTTGATTTATATTAGTCAGAATGAAAGGGAAACAAGAAATGTGTTCTCTGTAAAAACAAAGTTTGCCCTGGGTAGCTATAATGGTCTTATACTGAGAAATCTATAGAACATTGAAATGGTTTCAATTTGAGAAAATAGGTTGGGGAATTGACTTAAAGCATTTTTTGCTATGCCTATATTTTGCTTCTCATTTCTTAGAATCTTCACACCATTAAAGTGAGCATGACTTTAAATACCTCTCTTCAAACACTCAGAACCCATATCCAATGTTTAACTTATCTTAGAAGCTTTTTCTCCAAAATAAAAGAAATAGACTTTAATAATTTCCAAGGGTTTTATATCTCTAAAACAAATCTGATTCTCTTTTTCTTTATAAGACAATTTTGGCTAATTACAGAATGAACTCTGTACAATGGAGTCAAGACAGTCTCTTCAATAAATGGTGTTGGAAAAATTGGACAGATACATGCAAAAATATAAAACGAGAACACCAATTTATACCATACACAAAAATAAACTCAAAAATGCATAAAGGACTCGAACATATGATGGGAAACCATAACAATCTTTAAAAAATCTATAGGCAGCAAAATAGCAGACATATTTCATATCAATATATTTGCCAATACAGCTCCTAGGACAATGGAAACTAAGTAGGAAATAAATGGGACTAAATCAAAATAAAAAGTTTATGCATAGCAAAAGAAATAATCAACAAAACAACAAGAAAGCCCACTGCATGGGAGAACATATTTGCCAAAGTTACCTCTGACAAGGGTTTCATCTCCAAAATTTACAGGGAACTCACACAACTTAACAAAAGGAAGGTAAACAACCCAATCAAAAAATGGGCAAAAAACCTAAATAGATACTTCTCAAAAGAGGGCATAGGAGACATATGAAAACATGTTCAAAGTAACTAATCATCTGGGAGATGCAAGTCAAAACGACAATGAGGTACCATCTCACAATTGTCAGAATGGCTATCATCAACAAATCAGCAAACTACCAGTGTTGGAGGATGCAGAGAAAAAGATATCCTCCTGCACTGCTGGTGCAAATGCAGACTGGTGCAGCCACTGTGGGGAACAGTATAGAGTTTCCTCAAAAATTTACAAATGGAACTGCCATTTGACCCAGTGATCTCACTTCTAGGAATATATCCCAAGACAACAGAAAGGATATATGCACCTCTATGTTCATAGCAGCACAATTTCCAATAGCTAAGATTTGGAAACAGCCTAAGTGCCTACCAGTGGATGAATGATTAAGAAATAGTGGTACAACTACACAATGGAATACTATGCTGCTGTAAAAGAGAAAGAACTCTCATTTTGCAGAAGCATAGATGGACATAAAGAGAATTTTGCCAAGAAAAATATGCCAGTCAGAGAAAAATAAATATCACAGAATCTCACTCATTTGTAGACTATAATAGATGACATCAACTGATGAACAAAAATAGATCCAGAGACAGAGAAGCACTGAACAGACTGTCAAACATCAGAGGGAAGAAGGTAGGGGAAGAGGAAGAAGTAAGGGGAAAAAAAGAATGAACTTTGTAACAGTGATATCTATAAATATTTATTTGCTTGAAATTTTCCTCTGATTAATTTTGTATATATGTTTCAAATGTAGGAATTTATAATGGGAATTCACATTTTAATATTAATAGAAAAAACAATTTGCATATAACTGATTCTCTGGGCCTGTAATGCCTCTTCCACTCCCAAAACCCATGAGTAAAATACTTGTGATGCTTTAATGGTAACAGTCTCTGAGAGGAGGGATATTTTGGCATTGATTGCCTGGAGATGGAGATGCTAAATATCCTGTGATACATAAGGAAACCCCTCACCACAAAGGATTTCCCTGCCCAAAATCTAGTAGTTCCCTTGAAAAAGACTGAAGATCTGTCTTAATTTTCTATCTCAAAAATTTCCAGGCTTCTTCTTTTACCTTATAGCAGATATCATATGAATTATTACAAGGACTAGAAAGTTTGCAGAAGCCTAGTCATTCATGCCTATCCAATTAAATAAGATCAAACAGCATGATCTGTTAATAATCAGACACATTTACTTCATGTGTAAGTGATGCTCACCTTGAGGTTAGCAATCTTTTCCATGAAGAGTGTTCCTCACCTGAAGGGCAAGACAATCAAGAAACTTGCCAATGTGTCCAGGAGTTGTACTCAGAGGAGTATATATCAAGCCTCTTCATAAAACATTTTATGCTGATTATGTAGCAAAAACTTCTTGGGCATAAGCCATGGAAACTCTCAACAGCTGAGGAAAAAAAAACTTGGCAGGAAATAAGAGAAAGAGGAAGAAATAATGTTGCTCTATAGAGATATTATATAGAAGGTTGAACTTTAAACTTCTTGTGGATGAGGACATTGTCCTATTACTCCTTTTATGTTCTCGCCAGCATCTGGAAGGATTATAAGCAGATTGATAATATTTCATAAGAGTTAGGTAATTCCTAGATTGATGAATTATCAAAATAGAAATAAATATTTCAGCCATTATGATACTATGAGTGTTATAGTAAGCAGACAGTATCATTTATTTAGCATTACAACTACCTTAGCTTTCAATGGAATTTTAAATTTCCTTGAAAGTCAAGAGTTAAAAATATTAACAAACACATATGATGTAATAGAGAAATAAAAGACAAAATATTCAGGGTTAATACTTACTATACATACTAGTAAAATGAGAATCACGGAGGAACCAACTGTGGGATAATCTGTTTAGAATGACATTGAGAACATCCTGGGACATAAGCAGTATGTTTCCTAACAATTGCATGTGTTGTAAGAAAGGGGATGTCTAAATAGAAAATATAAAATGTGAAGGAAAAACATATTTTCCATATACATTTGTTAGAGTTTTAATAAATAGTTATATATAGTTCATTCTTATTATAAACAGATGTGAAAAGTTCAGAGAACACCAAATAAAAATTTCAGGTAGAAATAAGTTTAACTGATAATAAGAATATATATATACTAGAAGCCTGGTGCACAAAATTTTTGCACGGGAGGGTGGTGTTCCTTAGCCCAGCCTGCACCCTCTCCCATCTGGAATCCCTGGAGAAATGTCCGACTGCTCATTTAGGCCCGATCCTGGTAGGACAGATCCCAGGTAGTTGGACATCCCTTTTACAATCCAGGACTGCTGGCTCCCAACTGCTCACCAACCTGCCTTCCTGATAGCCTCTAACCACTTCTGCCTGACAGCCTGATCACTCCTAACCACTCCCCTGGCAATCTGAGTGCTCCTAACTGCCCTCCCCTGCAGGCCTGGTCACCCCTAACTGCCTTCCCTTGCAGGCCTGGGTCCCCCCAATTGCCCTTCCCTACAGACCGGTTTGCCCCCAACATCCCTCCTCTTCCAGCCTGGTCACCCCTAACTGCCCACCCCTGCAGGCTTGATTGCCCACATCTGCCCTCCCCTGCTGGCCATCTTGTGGTGGCCATCTTGTGTCCACATGGGGGCAGCCATCTTGTGAGTTAGAGTGAAGGTCAATTTGCATATTACTCTTCTATTAGATAGGATATATATATTTAATTTGATAGTTCTATCAATAAAAAAGAGAGTAGGAACTTTATCAAATAGAAAATCTTTTTAAATGGTTAATTTGTAGTTGCTATTTTTCTATAACTTTAAACACAACAAAGCAGACACCTATTTTAAATTTAGCAGGGTAGTAGTAAAACTTAGTATTCTTATTTTGTGAAATTTCCTTTCTTCTTTGTTCAAATATCCCAACATTCATTTTATCTGGAAAAACCTCTAAAAATGTTTATAGACGGTGGTAATTATTTTTCTCATTATAGTTATAGTGTGACTAGATCTTTTAGGAAAAAATAGCTGAGATATCTATTGTTTTTCCTCACTGAAAACTCACCATTTGAAATGAGAGAATGAGTGGGAAATTTTTCCAGCTATTGGTAAATTGATATGCAGTGAGGATTAATTTTTCTAAGATGATTATAAGAGCAACTTTAATACATTATGCAAACAAATAAAAATATTAGAAAAATAGATTATGTATCAGAGTTTATTAAATCAAGAAAAATATGCTCCCATTAAAATGTGAAATGTTCTATTTTTTAACTTTTTAATGAAACTATGATAGAAGCTGATTCTTTAACCTATAACTTAAATGAAAAATATTTGTGCAACAGAATTATGTACAATTTGAGGCAGAGGTGATGTCGTGAGAAAAATTTCTGTTGGTAAGCTTTTTAAGGTTATCTTACTAAAATCTAGCTCCTTGGATAATTATCATTATAAGAGATCAATCCATCTTGGTAAAGTTGTTTTTAACATCATCATTCTTGTTGTTATTCAAAATTGCTGGATTGTTATGAATTCCTGCATTCTGAGAAATGGAACCGTTGGACTCTGGGACTCCACTTAGTAACACTGAGATCAGTTACACAATTGGGAAACCTGTGCCATATTGAATATCACAAGGTGGGAAACATCCCCTAAGGGGAGTTGAGCAACTAGATATTTAAAAAGTAATCAGATGCATCTTGGCAGGCAAAAGTAATCTGGATCTTGGTTTTGGTTTTAGTGGTGAGGGAATTTCAATTAAGCCTGTAAATCAGAGGCCACTGGAACTACACATCAGTAATCTTTTTTATCCCACTGCTCTCTTCTATCCTAAGAATAAATAGTAGGAGTTGCTGAAACTCAAAATAGAAACCTCAAGAATCTCTGGAAATCATGGAAGGGACTGAGTCTCGTCAGGGGCTTCCATGGCTTCCTCATGGCTGGGCCCTCATGTATGGCTACATACTCTACAGTTTCAAGTCGGGATGTAAGCTCCTGGTGCTTTCCAAATGACTTTTATACAAAAATATACTTACAGGGCCGAAAGATTG
This sequence comes from Antrozous pallidus, assembly GCA_027563665.1. Lineage (NCBI taxonomy): Eukaryota > Metazoa > Chordata > Mammalia > Chiroptera > Vespertilionidae > Antrozous > Antrozous pallidus. The sequence continues at coordinate 93,332,573 of CM050514.1, forward strand.
TAGTAATAAGGAACATAACACTGAGAAAAGCAGAAGGTATTGAGGTTAGAGGAGACATTTGGTAGGAAAATATAAATGGGTATGGATCATTGTATTTTCCAAAATATTCATCAGAGGATTTGATTTTTCTGAGGTTATAGACTCAGAAGGTAATTAATTAATCCATAAATATTTACTAAGTGCTTATAAGATAAGAATGTCTACATATGGAAAATGTCTCAGATACTGTCTCAACCCACTTAGTGCTTACACTCTCACTGAATAAGAAAAATGCTTTTAATACTTATTTTTAAAAACATGTTTCTAGTAATGTCAATGGCATATAGCATAGACAGCAAGAGCTATAAGACTTCAGAGCTTGCTGATATACTGTGTGCTATTATGGTTGAAAATGTATTTCAATGTTTTGTAAGCATAGGTATAAAATAAATATATCCATAGAATCAAGGATAAAAATTTATTTACTCATTTATATTGGGATTATAGATATTTGAGCAAATAATAGCCTAATTTTAGAAAATTTTTGGAGATGACATCCAAATCTTCTCTACATCTGGTCTTATTTATTTAATAGAAGCCTGGTGCACAAAATTTGTGCATGGGGTGGGGTGGTCTCTCAGCCCAGCCTGCACCCTGTCCAATCTGGGACCCCTTGAAGGATGTCTGACTTCCCATTTAGGCCCAGAAGATATGGCCTAAATGGGCAGTCAGACATCCCTCTCACAATATGGGACTGCTGGTTCCCAACTGCTCACGTTCCTACCTTCCTGATTACCGCTAATCACTTCTGCCTGCCAGCCTGATCACCCCCTAACCACTCTCCTGCCACCCTGTTTGCCCCTAGCTGCCCTCCTCTGCAGGACTAGTCATCCCTAAGTGCTCTCCTCTGCAGGCCTGGATCCCCCACAACTGCCTTCCCTGCAGGCACAGTCACTTCCCTTGTCTGCTGGCCTGGTCACCCCTAACTGCCCCGCTGCAGGCTTGATTGCCCATAACTGTCCTCCCTTGCAGGCCTGGAACCTCCCAATTGCCCTCCCATGCTGGCCATCATGTGGTGGCCATCTTGTGTCCACATGGGGGCAGTATCTTTGATCAGATGGGAGCAGCCATCTTGTGTGGTGGAGTGATGCTCAATCTGCATATTACTCTTTTATTAGATAGAATAGAGGGCTGGTGCATGGGTGGGAGCCAGCTGGTTTGCCTTGAAGGGTGTACCAGATCAGAGTGGGGGTTCCCTTGGGGCACGGGGTGGCCTGGGTAAGGTGCCTGTGGTAGTTTGCAGGCTGGCCACATCCCCTTGTGACCCAAGGGAAGGCCCTGGTATCTGGGATTTATTTATCTTCTACAATGGAAACTTTGTAGCCTGGAGCAGAGCCAAGTCTTCTGCTGGCTTCAAGGCTGCTGCCATTTTTGTTGGGATTGTATAATTGAAACTTTGTAGCCTTAAGTGGAGGCCTGAGCCAGCAATGGCAGGTGGAAAGCTTGACTTCCTCCATTGTCGAGGAAACCCAAGCCTCGCTCCTGCTCTCTATGGCTGCAGCCATCTTGGTTGGAGTTTATTTGCATATCCACTCCTGATTGCTTGGTGGGCATGCCTTGTGGGTGTAGGGGAGGAATGGTCAATTTGCATATTACTCTTTTATTAAATAGGATTCTAAGTTGTAAATCAATAAGTCTGATTTTTTTCCAATTCTTAAGGAGTTGAAGAAAACAGAAAACTTCTTTCCTTAACTAATTCTAAATTAATTTGATATAAAAACTTTTATTATTTTTTTATTTCATTTTTATATTCCAACTAATTCATCCAAACCATAAAAGAAATGAGATGAGGTGGGAATGAGGGATGATAAGTGATAGATGGTAAGGATGGGAAGGAGAAGTAAGAAAGAAATTAGCCAAGTTGGGACATAAGGATAACTACAAAAATTCAACCTTATAATAAAAAAGCAAGGTTAAGATAATCTTGAATCAATTCAATAAAACAAAATCAACACTATTTTACCTAAGCTTTTCTAAAAACTTCCAACTAAAGAGGAGCACCAAGATGGCGGCATAGGTAAACACCTATTGTTCTGCCCCACCCAACGATTTAAGAACTACAACATAACAGCAGAACAGACAGCACCCAGAAGCGCCAGAAAGCTGGCTAAATGAAAACTCCACTAATAAGAGTAAAGGTGGGACGCTGAGACTCAGGAGCAGCGGGAGCGCAGCCTTTCAGACGGAAACAGGTTAGGAGCCGCCCTGGTCGCGCGAGCGGGCTGGAGCTGGAGCAGCACCCCCGGGTGGATTTCTCCTACGGGGAGGGCGGAGACGTCCCACTACACGGACTCCCCAGCGCCAGGCGAGATCCGAGATCCAGGGTACGTGGAGACGTCCCACTGCACAGATTCCCCAGTGCCAGGCGAGGTCCGAGGTCCAGGGGACACACCCTGGAAGCGGGGCACGGCAGAGGCTCCTAGTCGCAAGGGTCACTCAAACCCGTGACTTGCCCCCTGGAAACTTGTCTCCTGGTTCCGGAAACCATCTATTTTACAACCTTGGGCTAGACTTTTGGTGTGCAGGCACATTTGGGGAAAGGCAGAGTTGTCTGGCAAGGGGAAGAGACTAGCAGCTTTCTCTTGGAGGTGTCTGCAGCCAGCCCCATCCAACAGAGACCAGTGCGCAAGAGCACCACATAGGACACAGCTGACGCTGACGCTGCCTGCGCAGCTCAGAGACTCCTCCCATCCAACCTGAACACAGTCTCCCCTCACAGCCAATTGGCCTGGAGGTCAAACCCTCCTAGGGCTAACAACAACAAGCTGGGTTTAAATTCAAAAATACTGTACAACCCATAAAGGATTGCAGTAAGAGTACCCACCTCAGGTAACTGGGGAGGCTGAGCCACTGTCCCTTTGAGGATATCTACCACATAAAGCAGCCACCATGCAGAGATATGGAAAGAAATCAGGTGTGAAAGAAATGGAGGAGAAAAGACAACAAGACATAGAGTTCAAAACCATGGTTATAAGGCTTTTCAAGAGGCTCCTACAAAAGGCTGATCAACTTAATGAGAATTAGCAGGAAATAAACAAGACCAACTAGGAAATGAATGAGAATTACAAGGAAATGAATGAGAACCTCAAGCAAATGAATGAGACCCTCAAGGAAATGAAAAAGACCTCTGAGGATACGAACCAGACCCTCACGGATAAAAAAAAAAGGACCAACTAGAAATCAAGCATACACAGACTGAAATAAAAAATATTACACAAAGTCCTAAAAGCAGGCCAGAGGGCCACAAGAACCAAGTCAAAGATTTGAAATACAAAGAACCAAAATCCACTCAGCTGGAAAAGCAAGAAACAAAAAGAATTCAGATCATTGAAGATAGCGTAAGGGGCCTCTGGGACAACCTCAAGCATGCCAACATCCTAATTATTGGGGTGCCAGAAAAAGAGAGAGAGCAAGTTAATGAAAACCTACTTGAAGAAATAGTGACTGAAAACTTCCCCCACCTGGTGAAAGAAACTGACTTAAAAGCCCAAGAGGCACTCAGAACCCCAAAATATAGGAATCTAAAGAGGACCACACCAAGACATATCATAATTAAAATGCCAAGAGCAAAAGATAAAGAGAGAATATTAAAAGCAGCAAGAGAAAAACAGTTGGTTACCTACAGGGGAGCACCCATACGATTGTCAGCGTATTTCTCAAAGGAAACAATGCAGGCCAGACGCGAGTGGCAAGAAATATTCAAAATAATGAAGAGCAAGAATCTACAAACAAGATTACTCTATCCAGCAAAGCTATCATTCAGAATTGAGGTTCAGATAAAGTGCTTCGCAGATAAGAAAAAGCTAAAGGAGTTCATCACCACCAAACCAGTATTATATGAAATGCTGAAAGATATTCTTTAAGAAGAGGAAGAAGAAAAAGGTAAAAATATAAATTATGAACAACAAATACACATCTATCAACAAATGAACATAAAAATCAAGTGAATTGATAGGCTGATGAACAAGATAAACTGGTGAATATAACAGAAACATGGACATAGAGAGGGAATGGACTGACAATTCTTGGGGAGAAAAGGGTTGTGGGAAGTACAGCAAGAGATTGGACAAAAATCTTGCAACAATGGGAGAGGACATTGGGGAGGGGGAAGTGAGGGTGGAGGGTGGGATAGGTACAGGGTGTAGGGGAGATATAGGGGGATAAAAAAAGGGGGAAACAATGTAATTAATAAACTGAACAATAAAGAAAAAAAATAGTTATGTTCAAAAAAAAAATTTTAAACTTCCAACTAAAAAACACCCTACATACATTAATGAAGTCACTTTTTCTCTTCCAGGAGAGCATGTGGTTACCAAATTTTTTTCATCTGTCTTTTGACATCTGGATGCTGATTGCTAAGGATCACAGAGCATACCAGTTTGGCAAAAAAACTGAATCCAAAGTTTAATTCTCACTGATCATTTTCCTCATTTTCTGTTTAGACAAAAGTTTGCCACTTTTTAAAATCAAATGAAGATGATTATCACAGAGAATATTCTAATTTTTTAAAAATTCTTCTAATATAGGAGTAGGAACATTTCTTTAAATATCATAGCTGCTTAAAATTTTTGATGGATCAGTAACCCTATGTATATATTAATCAAGAGAATTTGAAAGTCAGCTATGGGTAGTAAATTTTATTAGTATTTAAAATGATACAAATAGTACTTTAATTAGATTTATGTACAAATCCATAATAAATCATATTTGTTTATTAATATAATAGTAGTTAATATTGAATTATTCTTAGATAATTAATATAGGAGTTAAACACAAAAGAACATGTGAATAAATGTAAGGTGTCATAGGGCTGGTTTTGATTTTTTCTCAGATATTCTCTTATGTAGAATATGCAACTTGGTGCTACACACACAAACATACACATACAATCAGAAATGTATCATATGTCACATGTATGTATACATATATAGTAAAAAAGTATAAACTTCTCCATATTAAAAGGTATATTTGATAAAATTTATAAAGCATTTTATTCATAATTAAAGCTTAATTAAATAATACTTTATATATATATATATATATATATATATATATATATATATTTCCAGTAACATTTGAATGCATTATACACACTTTCAGATGAGTATGCAATGGAAATTTTCTGATCTTTTTCTGCCATCTAGTGGTATAATCAACAGTTTGGGTTTTTTTGTTTTGTTTTTAAAGGCCAGTATAAAACTTAGTGAATTGGAATCAAAGATTTAGGTCATTTAATAAATATAAAGTTTTGAAGAAAATAAAGAAATTTAGTGTGTATATTACATGGTACTTATATATTATCTAGTCAATTGCAAAGTTTTTAACGACCTCTCTTGCTTCTTACAAAATGTAAACTTTAGAGTCAGAAAAAGCTCGATGTGGCTATTGCCCTAAAATCCTAATCTCTCAAGTAAAACATCAAAGAAACTAAATGTAAAATATTATAATGTGATGTTTTAAAATTCTAGCAAGCTCTCACATATACTTTCAGCATCTACAACTGTACAGCCTTTACTATGTAGCGGGGCGGTGTATGTTTTAAGCAGTTGTACTTACATCAGTTCTTTATGTACATATCTTGAATGAAAATGTAGATGGCATTCCTAGTAGCCCTGCCTAGGAATCAATGCACCTGTAGCTCTCCCCCTGCTGCCCTGCCCTCCTGTAGCTGTCTGCCACCCACCTGTAGCTGTCTGCCCCACTTTCCTCCATATCTGAGATCTAATCCTTATGTGGTCTGTCGATACACCTCATGAAGTAATGCATATTCCTCTCTTATTATCCTATCTAATAAAAGCGTAACATGCAAATTGACTGTACCTCCACTATGCTACCAGCCAATCAGGGCAAAGGGCAGGGTAGGGGCGTGGCCAGGAGCATGGCCAGCACACAGGGGGCAAGGCTGGCAAGGGCATGGCCACAGTGCAGTGAAAGCAACCACCACCCTGTCAGTTCTCCCCACATGGTACTTAAGGGCTGGCCCTCCTTAAACTTATGGTGACTGAATCACATGCAAATGAGTGCCCGAGGTCCCTGCATGCCCCCCAGCACAGCACCCACGCTGGGAGTGGTGGGGGGGCTGCTGCCAGTCTCTGGGGTGTGTGGAGACCCTGGTGGCCATCACCGAGTGGAGAAAATTCACAGTGCTCTTGGTTCGTGCAGGGTATCAGGAGCACCAGGAATTCTGGGAAATGTAGTTTTGAGCTCTGTGGTGAACATGTTGGGGCTATGACCTGGGTTTAGGTGAAACTTTAATTAAAGCTGTGAACTCTCTGTAGGAGAGACTTTGAAGTACTGAGTGTGGAATGTGAAAGCGGCTGGGGCAGGGGAGGACAGCAGCGGTGGCGCCCCACAGCCCCCTGGCCACTTGAGCGTGGAAGCAGGACGGGGAGGATAGGGAGAGGCGGTGGTGGCAGCTTTTTTTTTTTCTTAGTTCCCAGCTTTAATTGACATTTCGCCTAAACCCAGGTCACAGCCCCAACATGTTCACCACAGAGCTCAGATTATTGGTCAATTCAGTGAAAATGGGACAGAAAAACTCACTAAGGAACAACAGCTCCCTGAATCTGTTCACTCATATCCTATCTCATCCAGAAATGCACAAAATTACCATCAGACACATCACAGAATCAAAGCCTTTGCGTCCAGGAGAAGCTTAAAAGGACACAGACTTTTCCATTTGCTCTGCTCTTCCCTCCACAGCGAGTTCAGAGTTCTCTGGTGATCGCAAGGACCTAGGTCCTCATTGCCTCCTCCCCCACACTCTGCTGCTTCTTGAAATAATTGATCATCTTTTTTTCGGGGGGAAGGAAGGGACACATTAAAGAAGTCTTCTCTAAAGTGATGCTTATGAAAAAAAATGTAGAAAGGACTACAAGAGAAGAGTGTTTTCTTTAGTGGACAAAGCAGCTCTAAAAGGCAACAGGTTTGGGAGCCCTGACAGCCTGAGCCCACACTGGCTACCTACAGGGGCGCTTGCACTTCCACCAACCTTCTCCACTTTACATTGCAACATGGTCTTCTTGGTGACGCCAATCTGTAATGCAAAACTCTGAACTACACTGTGTTTTATAGATTTATTTTTTAATTGAGGCTTTAGGCCTTGGGCAGGCTGGGGGTGAGCCATCAGTTGGACATCTCGTAAGGGCTCCCAGTATGTGAGAGGGGGCAGGTTGGGCTGAGGGACCACCCCTCCCCTGTGCATGAATTTCATGCACCGGGCCACTAGTATAAAATAATTATCTCTTTAAAAGAGAAATATAATTTACAATCAATTTTACCATTGTAACAACAACAACAACAACAAGATACCTAGGGATAAATTTAACCAAAGAGGTGAAAGACCTGAACTCAGAAAAGTATATGAGATTGAAAAAAAGAAATAGAGGTAGATATAAACAACTGGAAGCATATGCCATATTCATGGGTAGGAAAAATTAACACCATAAAAATGTCTATATTACCCAAAGCAATCTAGAGATTCAATGCAATCCCTATTACAATACCAATGGCATAGTTCACAGATCTAGAACAATTAATCTAAAAATATATATGGAACCAAAAAGAGCCCGAACAGCTCCAGCAATATTGAGAAAGAAAAACAAAGTTGGAGGGATCACAATACCAGACCACCAACTTACACATACACAAGAATAAACTCAAAATGGACATCAAGCTATTCTACACCACTATAACCAAAATAGCCTGGTACTAGGACATGAACACGCATATAGATCAATGGAACAGAACAGAGAAACCAGAAATCAACTCAAGTCGTTACACTCAATTAATATTTGACAAAGGAAGCAAGAACATACTTCCTAGTCAAGACAATCTCTTCAATAGATGGCGCTGGAAAAACCGGACAGATACATGCAAAAAATTAAACACTAACTTACACCATATATAAGAATAAACTCAAAATGGATAAAGGACTTAAGTGTAAATTGTGAAACCATAAAAATGAGGAAAACAGCTAGCAAAATCTTAAACATCTTATGTAACAGAATTTTCACTGATACATCTCCTAAAGCAAAAGAAACAAAGGAAAAAGAAACAAATGGGACTACATCCAAAAGCTCTGCATCACAAAAGAAATCATCCTCAAAATGCAAAGAGAACCCCTATATGGGAGAACATATTTGCCAATGAAACATTGGATTAGGGGCTAATTTCCAAAATATAAAAATAACTCATAAAACTCAACAAAGGGAAGAAAAACAATCCAGTTAAAAAATGGGCAGCCTAATAGGTGTGGTTCAGTGGTGAGCATTGACCTATGAACCAAGAGGTCCAAGTTTGATACTTGATTAGGGCACATGGGACATGCAGAGGCAGCTGATCAATGATTCTCTCTCATTATTGATGTTTCTATCACCCTACTTCTCTGAAATCAATAGATAATATACTTTAAAAATAATAAATAAAAGCAAAAATTAAAAATGGGCAAAAGTCCTAAATAGACATTTCTCTGAAGAGGACTTACAGATGGCCAAGAGACATATGAAAAAGAGTTAAAAGTCACCAATCATCAGAGAAATGTAAATTAAAACCACAGATCTGCAAGATAGGCTACCATCAATAAATCAACATACAAGTGCTGACAAGGATGTGAAGAAAAGGGAACTCGAGTACCCTGCTGGTGGGAATCCAGACTGGTGCTGTCACTATGGAAAACAATATGGATGTTCCTCAACAAGTTAAAAATGGAACTGAAATTTAACACAGTGATTCCACTTCTACTAGAAGTGATATTTACAATAGCTAAGATCTGGAAACAGCCCTAGTACCCACCAGTAGGTGAGTAGATAAAAAGCTGGTACATTTACACCATGGAATACTATGCAGCAGTGGAAAAAAAAAGATCTCTTACACTTCAGACACCCTGGGGGATCTGGAGAGTATTATGCTAAGTGAAATAAGCCTGTCAGAAAAAGACAAGTAGCACATGATCTCACTTGCACATGGGATCTAATGAACAAAATAAATCAACCAACAAAATAAGATCAGAGTCATGGAAGCATCTGGTAGATCTCAGAGGGAAGGAGGTAGGTGGGGCTGATAGAGATTAACTAAATAATTTATATGCAGTTATGCATAATCCAAGGTCACTAATAATATATCAGTGAAGGCCCAGGGTGGGAACTTGTGGAGGGGGGAAAATTGGAGGACATCTGTAATATTCTAAAAAATAAAGATAAATTTTAAACATGGTATATACATCTCTGAATATTTGTCTCAATACTAACTTTAGAAATTAATTGCTTCTAAAATCAGAAAAGTAATACTTAAAGTGACTAAGAAGCCTGCAATAGAGAAGGATAGAAAGACTACTGGCTACATATTTAATCTCCTCTGTCTGTCATGAAGTCTGACTTCTTTAGCAAAAGAGAAGCCACACATGAAAACAGGTATAAGTGGTTTTAATATAAATGATATAAACAGCAAGCACTATGTATTTCTAAAATCAAACATGTCAAAATGAAGAGTCCAGTCATGTGGACTTAAAATGCTCATCATATTCAAGGATAATATTGACAAATTAATATACTTCCTATGAAATGTTTGCTCAGAAAATAGAGCTTTTTGTCAATCATAGGCTCTGTCCAATACATTTTCTTTTGTAAACAAAGACTGGTGTGTATATGAAAAACCTAAGTGGCCTTCACTGTCATCTCAAGCAAAAAGAAGCAAGTTTTCTAAATGTAGTGCAAGTGTATTCATATAAATATTAAAATTTCCTGGAATGTGGAAACAATTGTTAACACCCACTATACGAAAGAAGGGAATTCATTATAAAAAGAACATAATCACATGATGTTTTTGTCTTAATATTAATAGTAAATATATAGATTATTATACATTTCTTTGAGAAAGTTCAATTTACTCATTGAGTCCATTAATTTCTCTACATTTAATTTTGAACATGATTATTTTGCTTATATATAATTAGCATCAGTAATGTAATTTATACACCTTTATATGACAACCTGAAAGAAAATTACAATTTCTATAAAACTACTAGTAGCCTGAGCATAACAGATTCATGCACATTGAAAGGAAATTATTAGAAGAAATATTTAAATATCACTATTTGCCCTTTCTCTATAAAAGAAGTGTCAACCAAATTCACAATTGACAATGACAGATCTAAACATACGTATGCTATTGGCACCAGTGAAAGCTTTTTATGTTTTGTGCAGGTACGAGTAAACTATCTAATAAAAGAATGATATGCAAATTGACCATACCTTCCCTATACCCACTAGCCAAGCCCACCAGCCAATCAGAAGCAAATAAACCCCAACTAAATTGGCTGCGGTCACTGAGAGCAGGAGGGAGTCTTGGGTTTCCTCGGCAATGGAGGAAGCCAAGCTTTCTGCCTGCCCTTGCTGGTCTAGGCCTCCACTCAATGCTATAAAGTTTCATTATAAAAGATACATAATCCCAACATAAATGGCAGCAGCTACAGAGCTGAAGAGAGTAGAGGCTAGGGTTGCCCCAGAAAAGGAGGAAGTGAAGTTTCTACAGCGCTAGTGCCTAGGCCTCCACTCCAGGCTACAAAGTTTCAATTATAGAATTGAAATAAACCCAAAAAGGAATGGCTGTTGCCACAGAGTGAGCAGAAGGCTTGGCTCTGCTTCAGGCTACAAAATTTCAATTGTAGAACATAAATTAATCCCAGATCCCAGGGCCTCTGCTTGGGTCATTGGGGGGGGGGGCATGGCAGGCCTGCAAAGCACCATAGGCCCTTCACCCAGGCTGCCTCATGCCCCAAGGGAACCCCCATCCAGATCCGGGACACCCTTCAGGGCAAACCAGCTGGCCCCCACCTGTGCACCAGGTATCTATCGTATCTAATAAAAGAGTAATATGCAGATTGACCATCACTCCAACACACAAGAGGGCTGCCCCGATGTGGTCAAAGATCCTGCCCCCATGTGGACAAAAGATGGCCACCACAAGATGGCCTGCAATGGAGGGCAGCTGGAGGTGATCAAGCCTGCAGGGGAGGGCAGTTAGGGGTGACCAGGCTGGCAGAGGAGGGAAGTTGGGGGCAAACAGTCTGGCAGGAGAGCAGTTAGAAATCAATTAGGCTGGCAGTGTAGCGGTTAGAGGGTGATCAGACTGGCAGGCAGTAGTTTTGGGCAATCAGGGAGGCAGGTAGGAGAGCAGTTTGGAGCCACCAGTCCTGGATTGTGAGAAGGATGTCTGGCTACCCGTTTAGGCATGATCCTACTGTGATCTGATTTAAACAGGTAGTTGGACATCCCTCAAGGGATCCAAGATTGGAGAGGGTGCAGGCTGGGCTGAGGGACACCCCTCGCCCCCCCGTGCATGAATTTTGTGCACCAGGCCTCTAGTGTGTATATATATATATATATAATAAACTTGGTTAATGAGACTTGCTTTCTGATGTAGCTAAAATTTTACCAGCTCAGTGAAGTACCCCAACTTATTTTTTAGGTAATTGTCAGCAAAACCAGAGTAAATATCAACACAAAGCAGAATATAATTGTAGATCATGCAGGGAGAACAAAGGGTTAAATATTTAACTGCAGCAGTGTTTGACTATATTTTTCACAGTGAGAAAACCTGAAGTCATTTTCAAGATCCACCATTATTACTTTTTTTCAGTTTGATCAAGTTTCTACGCTTCCTAAATCTCCATTTTCCAGCTAATGAAAAGAAAATAGCATTCCACCAAGTCTCCTATCTACCTACTCCAAGACTTCTGTGAGGATCAAATGAGATGAGGCATGGGAAAATGCTTCACAGACATTTAGTTACAGTGTGAAATGTTTTCACTTGGCTATAAAGCAAGTCATGTTCCTGGGCTGAAGAAACTGCCAGGAGACTAGTCACTGTGAGGGAGAGGAAGCTGGGTGTTGCTACATGATGTCATTACCCTGAACCAACTGTGACCATTTCAGAACTGGGCTGGGTGGAGGGTTGCATTCTGTGCCATGAGGTCTCTGCAGTGTCAGCGGCAACTTGGTGGACTGTTACTCTGGGGTGATGGCAGAGCCTGTGTCCCATTCCGGGGTAGCCAAGTGTTGTTTTGTAGGCACCCGGTCTGCAGTGCCATTTCTCTATGCCGGTCAAGGCAGCTCCTGCATTGAGTGTCTGCCCTCTGGTGGTCAGTGCATGTCATAGCAACCAGTTGGATGGTCCAGCACTTAGCATATTAGCCTTTTATATATCTACTAGAGACCCATTGCAGGAAGATTCCTGCAAGAATAAAGCTTCCTGCAGCCTGAGCAAAGCTCCCCCCTTCTCTGCTGCCTCGCTTCCTTCTCCACTACTTCACTCTCTCATGTCTCCGCTGCCTTGCTTGCTCCTGTCTCCTCTGCCTCGCTCCCTCCCTCCCTTCTTCCCCACCTCTCGCTTGTTGCTTACTTCTCTGCAGTTTTGCTCTCTTCTGCAGTGCTTGGCTTCCATCTATGCAGTATTTTGTGCTTGGATATGCAAATTAACCACCATCTTGATTGGGTTAATTTGCATATTTTGCTCATGATTGGCTGGTGGGCGTGGCTGTGGGTGTGGCTTGATCGGAGGTGTGGCCAATTTGCATATTACTTTTTTATTAGATAGGACTAGAGATGTGGTGCACAAAATTCATGCACAGGGGGTTTCCCTTCAGCCTAGCTTGCACCCTCTCCAATCCAGACCCCAGGATCGGGCCTAAACTGGCAGTCAGACATCCCTCTCACAATCCTGGACTGCTGACTCCTAACTTCCCCCTGCCAGCCTAATCACCCCTAACTGCCCCCCCACCACCTGGTTGTCCCCAACTGCCCCACACCCGCTGACCTGGTCACCCTTAACTGCCCTCTCTTTGGTCTGGTCACCCTTACTGCCCCCCCCGCCAGCCTGTTCACCAACAACTGCCCCCCTGTGCTGGCCTGGTTGTCCCTCACTAACCCCCCAGCCAGCCTGGTCGCCCCATGCAGCCTGCTGTTCAGTCATTTGGTCATTTCTCATTAAATACCCTTCCAGATTTGTTGCCCCACGCTGCCTGCTGTTTGGTCATTACTGTGAGAGCATCCTGACCAATTTGCATATTGCCCTTTTATTAGTCTAGATATATATAAAAGCCCAGCGACCAGAATGACCAGAATGACTAGAACGACTAGTGGCTATAATGGGCACTGAAGCAGCTAACCAGCCTGATCCAGGCCCCAATTGTCCTCCACTGGCCGGCCTGGCCCCCTATTGGCTCCCAACACCCTGATCAGGAGTAAATTTGGCTGGCCCTTCACCTGTGTCCCCTCCCCTCTGCTGGCCTAGCCCAATGGACCCCTTTTTGGGGGGCTAAACAGAACCCACCCATGCACAAATTTGTGCAGTAGGCCTCTAGTATAGATATAAAGTGGGTAAAATCTACATTTTGATAGGAGATAATCTTAATAGACATTATCTGTGAAAAGCTTTAGTAGTGGTTATAAAAATTCTAAAAGTGAAACTGCAAATGGATTATTAAAAGTTGTTCATTTTTTCCCTAAGATCATAGAAATTAATTATAATCACTAATACATTCAAAAGGAGAAGTGGAAGCACTGACCTGCCATTTTCCACTTCATACTGAAAGCACAGAATCTTATTCATAGGCACCAGATAGGCTCACTCCTATTTGAAGCAGGTATTGTATCAGCAGATTTTCATTTATATTGGAAAGGTCTACTATATTTTAGTAATTGTGCATAGAAATTAATGCCATATAATATATCAAATTTATTTGTTTGAAATAATAACTGTCTGGTACTAAAAACATAATATACTTCTAAAAGTCTTTCATAGAGATCACTTTCAAAATCATATTCCTAATTTTTAGTACATACTTGGTATCTTACTTATTTTATGGTATCTTTATTACAAAGTTGCTAGGAACCGTCACATCATTTAAAAAGTATTAAAGAATTATTCTACATATAGAACTGTTTTATATATGTCAAAATGTAGTTGCTAATAAATATGGCCTTATTAGGCATATTGCAAGGAGTAACAAGTGAAGTTTTCCCTCTAAGAAAATACATTATCAAACCCAATGAAGCACAATATTATCTTGGCAGACATCAGACTAGTTAGTGAACATCCTAACCAATGTCATCTACTCCTCATGAAGCAGAGCAGCCCTTAACCATTCTAGTAATACTATTCACTCATAGATGTTTTGCCAAGGCAAGTCACCAATTTTTCACTTTTGGGTAAAGCAATGGGTTCTTTTGTACAATACTAGAGGTGCACCCTCTCACAATCTGGGACCACTGGCTCCTAACTGCTCACCCACCTGCCTACCTGATCAACCCTAACTTCCCCCCCCTCCCCTGCTGGCCTGGTCACCCCCAACTGATACCTCTGCCAGCCTGGTTGCCCCTCACTGACCCCCCCAGCTCTGCTGATCTGGTGGCCCCCATATACCCCCATACCGACCTGATTGTCCCATGCAGCCTGCTGGTCAGTCATTTGGTTGTCCCTCACTAACCCCCCTGTGGGCCTGGTCACCCCACGCAGCCTGTTCAGTCATCCATTCAGTTGCAATGGTTGCTTAAGCTTTTATTATTATATATACTTTTGAAATTGAAAAAAAATACTATTTCTTAAATATAAAGCACTTTAATTTACCTCATTACATAAAATGTACAATTATTTAAAAATACATTCACCTTTAAAAATAAAATGATAGCTGACAAAGTTATGGAAATGGTATTCTCACCTAAGGGTGGTATACATGAAATTGGTACAACTTGATCTATTTGTCTCTTTCTGATTATTGTCTCAATTTTTACCATATAAATAATATATAAAAAGATCTAAAATAGCATTTAAAAATACATGAATTTCTAAAGGTGACCCAATGAAGAATTGTAAGTACTGATGGGGTGGTCATAATAATCTGGCCACTCAATATATACATATTGTACATTCAAGCCATATATGTATGATATTCATGCACAGGTTATGAACCTAGGCTAGGTCTATGACCATGGCCATCTTCCCTGGTTGCCAAAAGCTGCTCACCCCCCGCCCCCCATCTCCCCATCCCCACTTCCATGTTCGCCTTCTGGGGATTGGAGCCTGCTGGCTGGGGGAGGGACTGAGAGGTTGCCCACTCCCACCAGCTCTCCAGCCCCAAACCCCAATGCCAGTCACTCTTTGTGTATGAGGTGACAGCTGGGGCGGGGGCCTTGGCCTGGTACCACCTGGAACCTGGAGTGCCAACCACTCCAGGTTCCCCATTTGCCATTGGGCAATTGGAACCTGCTGGCTGGGGAAAGGGACTGAGAGATTAGCCAGCAATTAGGGCCTGCAGGCTGTGGACAGTTCCCGTGTTTTGCATCTGCCCCCTAGTGGTAACCATATGCCTATATAACCATATACATGATATATGATAATCAAGTTTTTAACCTGACATTCTATAAAAAACAATATTATATCATTACTTTTTGCTTCAAGACTATTTTATTGGCTATAAACTATATAATTTTGAATTTCAGAGGGAAGGCAGAGGAGGTGGGTGGGTGGGGAGTGATTAATGGGGAACGTACATGTTTATATGCATAGCCCATGACCACAGAAAATAGAGTGGTGAAGGCCTGGGAGGGTTGGGTGTGGGGTAGAGGAGGAAAAAACAAGCAATGGGGACATCTATAATATTTTTAAAAATAAAGATAAATTACATATATATAGTTTCATTTTTAAACTTTAGGTAACCAATTGTGATTGTTAGATTATTCCTATAAAAATAATAAATAGTGCCAAATACTTTAGCTAATTCATTATTAATTTTATTACAAGTGCCTAATAGTCAAGTTAAATAACAAAGTCATTTTAAAGATTTTTAAATGCATTTTCATATTACCATCTAGAAAGCCAATAAAAACTTGGAGAAACAATTTCCAAGTAGCTATCAAAAGCCTTAATATTTTATGCGTCTTGACTACATATTTCCACTCCTAAATTTTGCCCAAAGGAAAAAATTCAAAATTCATTCAGTGCTTTATGCTTGAACTTCATTTCAATGTCATTTATTATTTGAAATATTGGAAATGATGTAAATATTTTAAAAAGCTATAATGCTAAAGCCAACTATGGTAAGCAGAATATTCTTTATGAGATATATAATTATTACCATTATAATAACATATAATCTATAATAATAAAAGCTTAATATGCAAATCGACCAAATGACCAAACAGCAGAATGACCATCTAGATGACCTTCTGCACAATCTTCCAGACGGAGGCAGCTAGGAACAGGATGGCAAGAGGCAGTCGGGGTTGCAAGGGCCCCTGCAGCTGGAGCTATGAAGGCCTACCCTTGCACAAATTTTATGCATCAGGGCTCTAGTCTTTAATAATATGCATAACATATTATTTAAAAAATAAAATACTTATATAACCCTTCAAAAATATAAGTATACTAGAAAACCCACCCAAATAACACTGGTCATCATTGAGTGGTGGAGATAGAAGCTGCCTTTAATTTGTTTTGCTTACAAATTTTATTAATAAAAAATAGAGGCCAGGTGCACAAAATTCATGTATGGAGGGAGAGTGTCTCTCAGTTCAGCCTGCACCCTCTCCTATCTGGGACCCCTTAAGGGATGTCCGACTGCCCTCTCACAATCCAGGACTGCTGGCTCCCAAATACTCACCTGCCTGCCTTCCTGATTTCTCCTAACCACTTCTGCCTGCCAACCTGATCACACCCTAACTACTATTCTGCCAGCCTGATTGATGTCTAACTGCTCCCCTGCCAACTTGTTTGTCCCCAGCTTCCCTCCTCTGCAGTCCTGGTCACCCCTAACTGCCTTCCTCTGCAGGCCTGATCACCCACAACTGCCCTCCCTTGTAGGCCTGGTCCCTCCTAACTGCCCTCCCCTGCTGGCCATCTTGTGATGGTCATCTTGTGTCCACATGGGGGCAGGATCTTTGACTACATGTGGCCAGCCATCTTGTGTGTTGGAGTGATGGTCAATCTGTGTATTACCCTTTTATTAGATAGGATAGAGGCCTAGTGCATGGGTGGGGACCAGTTGGTTTACCCTGAAGGGTGTCCTGGATCAGGGTAGGGGTTCCCTTTGGAGATGAGGTGGCCTGGACAAGGGGCCTGTGGTGGTTTGTAGGCTGGCCATGCCGCCCAGTGACCCAAGCAGAGGCCCTGATATCTGGGATTTATTTATCTTCTACAATTGAAACTTTGTAGCCTGGAGTGGAGCCAAGCCTTCTGTTCACTCAGTGGTGGCAGCCATTTCTGTTGGGATTTATGTATTTTCTATCCTTAAAACTTTGTAGCCTTAAGCAGAGGCCTGGGCCAGCTAGGGTGTACGGAAAGCTTGGCTTCCTCCATTGCCGGGAAATTCAAGCCTCCCTCCTGCTCTCTCTGTGGCTGCAACCACCTTGGTTGGGGTTAATTTGCATACTCACTCCTAATTGGTTATTGGGTGTGACTAGTGGGCATGACTTGTGGTTAATTTGCACATTACTCTTTTATTAGATAGGATGTGTTGATACATCAAGGGAAATGTATCTTTAATGTAAAACATTAATCATGCAAATCTGTTTTTCTCAAAATAAAATCATTCTACTCTATTAACTTAAGATGGTTTTTAGCAAAATAGAAACATAAAAATTGATATTTATAATTGATAACCACTTACTGTGTTCTATTAATAATTTCTCCTGAATTAAGGTAACTCAACAGATAAACACATCCCAGCACATGTTTCCTTATTTTATTAATGGCCATTGCACAGCTACAAGAGCTCCGAGATAATAGGAAAGATTAAAAAGTCATGTTGAATACAGAATAGGCAAGGTAACTATTTACAATTAGCAACGGTAGTTCCTAAACTTCAACCGAAGGAATTCCACAGGAGATATAGATTTTTCATAAATATTTGTGGATCCAGAGTTGTGCCAAATATCTATAGATAAAACTTATTTCCTATACTATGCCATGAAGTCGTTCAATGAAGGGACCAGTATCAGCTATATGGTAGCCTGAATAAGTGAATGAATGAAAGTTATGTGACAAATTAATATTAAAATTTTACTTCAAATTATAAATTCATTATGTTTTATCAATTAATTAATGGTAGAATGACAGCTATTATTACTAAGAGGCCTAATATTTACATTTATAATTACAATGAAGTTTTAGAGTAGAAACTATCATTCTTAAACAATAGTGCCCATAAGGATCATGTGGGATGTTCACAATAAAGATGTCACTGCCCAGTCCAAACATTGTGATATGGAAGTTTAGAGAGAAATGCACTGATATTAAGCATTCTAGAGGATTCTTTGGACTTTGTGTAATCTTTGGACTTTGCTTTTGGAAATAGCTCTTAAATGCTGGGAACAACTAGACACTTAGGAGATATAATAAGGTTCTTGTCTAAAGATGGGACAGCATCTTTTTAGCACAATGATAAAGATTTCCAGCTTAGTAGTAAGATGATGATGAAAACAAGAAATTGTCACTAAAACTATTAAAAAGTCTAACCTAATTTAGTAATAAGAATCAGTGTCTAGAGGACTAATGTCATTTACATACATAAGCTCAGTGTTATGTGTGTACATGCAAGCACATGTATGTGAATACAAGAGCCCTTGAGGTTTTTGAAAATAAATTATTACAATTGATTCTGTTTTTGCTTAATTGTATTGTGAACAGGAAGGAATTAACCATACTGTTTATGTCTCTTGGGTTTCTCTGTTCTTAATGTACAATGAGAAGTAAATAAATATTGAGTTTTACAAAATTCTTGAAATTCTTTTAAAAATAGGCGTTACTACAAAATTGCTCACATAAAATCTTAGACAAATCTAAGATTGTAATGAAAACCAATAGCATCTCTACAAACCCATAGCACTTTTTTTTTAGTTATTATTTTTGAGGTTTCTGTTGTTTATTTTCTGCCCTCATATAGTCTATTGTCTTCTGCTGCTGCCAGGAGATAATCTCAAGCAATGATATGATTTGCCCTTGACCCTTGCTGTGACTGTGGATTTTGTAAATAAGTGAATTTTACTCACAGCAGGGGCCAATGATAAAGGATTTCAATTCTGAAAAGAAAATTGGTTAAACTCTTCAGTTTTTGGTGTCCAACAAATATCCATGGATAGTTGACTTCCATAAATCTAAACAAAAGGCTTCTAGTCCCAGTATAACATTTATAAATTTTATATACTTGGTGGACTCTGTAGAATCAAATATATTCAGACCTTGGTCATCTGACCATTTTTATTATTATTTGAATCTAAACAATGCTTTACAAAAATATAAACTTTCCATTCTTAAAGAAGCTAAATTATATCAAACCATAAAATATGGGGCATGATATTATCCAAATTTCAAATTTGTGGCATTGCCAATAGCAATCAGGTAGGTAAATCTATAATAATCATATATAATAATCATCCTATCTAATAAAGGAGTAATATGCAAATTTGACCATACCTTCACTATGCTACCAGTCAATCAGGAGTGGGGGGTGGAGTTGAGGGGGCGGGGCCGAGGCGCATGCACAGGCAGCAGTATCACTGCAGGGGGAGCGGGGCTGAGGTGCATGCACTGGTCGTGGTGTTGCCACGGGGAGGGGCAGGGCTGAGGTGTGTGTGGGGGCAGCTTGCAGCACTGGCCATGTTGCCATCATACCAGGTCCCCTGTCATTGGGACAGGGGACCTGAGGCCAGACCAGGGGCCTAAGACTGCGCCTTTTGCTCCTGCACCGGGCCAGGGGACCTGAGGCTGCAACCCTGCCTAGAGGGGCTTGACGGGACACCTGAGGCCACATCCCCCACCTCAGCACTGGGGGACCTGAGGTCAAGCTGGAGGTCCTAAGGCTGCACCCCTGCCCTGCTGCCAGGGCCGAGGGACAGGAGGCTGGGCCAGGGGACCTGAGGCTGCACCCCCTGACTTGGTGCCTGGCCAGGGGACCTAAGGCTGTGCTGGGGGTCCTGAGGCCATGCTCCCTGCCAATAGAACTTGATGGGGGACCTGAGGCTGTGCCCCCTGCCCTGCAGGGTTTCATGGAGCTGGGGCTGGCCAAGTCTGGGTCCTGCATGATTTCAAGGTGAACACGGGTGGGTGGAGACTTGACTCTGTGCCCCATGGCATGCTCCAGACTCTGACAGGAATGGAGATTTTCATATATATTTTATTAATTTCTTTCATCTCTGACACTTCTATTATAGAGAAAGGGAAAATAGCAATATTAAAATATTTCCTCTAATTAATTCCCTTTTAATGTGCATGAATTTCATGCACTAGGCCACTAGTATATAATAAATGAGACAATATGGAAATTATCATCACTCCAACACACAAGATAGTCACGCCCAGGTGGTAAAAAATGGCTGCCCCGATGTGGACACAAGATGGCCAGCAGGGGAAGAAAGTTGGTGATCAGGTTAGCAGGAGGGCAGTTAAGGGTGACAGGGCTGGCAGAGGAGGACAGTTGAGAGGGACCCAGGACTGCAGAGGAGGACATTTGGAGGTGACCAGGCCTACAGAGGAGGACAGTTGGGGGTGACAAGGCCTACAGGGGAGAACAGTTAGGGGTAACCTGGCTGGCAGGAGAGGGAAGTTGGGAGTGACCAGGCCTGCAGGGAAGAGCAGTTAGGGGGAATCAGCTGGCAGGGGAGCAGTTAGGCATCAATCAGGCTGGCAGGGGAGTGGTTAGAGATGATCAGACTGGCAGGCAGAAGTGGTTAGGGGCAATCAAGGCAGGCAGGCAGGCAGGCAAGTGGTTGGGAACCTGCAATCCTGGATTGTGAGAGGGATGTGAGAATACCCGGAGGGATTGGGCCTGAACAGGCAATCGGACATCCCTCAAGGGGTCCCATATTGGAGAGGGTACAGGCTGGGCTGAGGGACACAACCCTAGCCCCCTGTGCACAAATTTTGTGCACCTGTCCTCTAGTAAAAGCATAATATGCTAATTAGACCAAACAGCCGAATGACGTTTCAGATGACCTTAAACGTCCAAGCTGGGGCTAAGAGGGCCAAGAGGGCCAAGGCAAGCTGCTATGGCTATGAGGGATGAGCCCTTTGCACAAATTTCATGCATCAGGCCTCCCATCAATTATAAATTGGCTCCTGTCTAAATGAAACTGTGAAACAATCTTATCCAAATTATTGGATAGAAAGAACTCAGATTTCTTAGAAAAACATTTCAAATAAGAGGTAGAATATTTTATGTAAATCATGAACTAGAAATTCAAATACACATAGGTGCTCCTAATGAACATAATTGTATGAATTGTGTAGTAAGATAACAGACAATAGTGGGACTACTGACAAGTTGGTTAATATGTGATTGTCCTAAAGAAATTTTAATGTAACTAACAAATAATTATCATATATAACGTGATTTCAAAAATATATCTGTGTGCTTAATTAGGTTCATAAGGTAAAGCCTTATATAATCTCTTATTAGGGTTAGATTTAGGAATACTACCCCTAGCTAATTTCCCCTCTTTTTGAAATTCTTTGTTCACTAGTAGGTTTTCCAATTCAGGGACACTGTATGCAGCCTTATAACTCTTTTCAGCTAAGCATGCTATTCTAATAAGAAAATATTATCTAACACATAGTATTAACTTTTAGTGATTTAAATTCAACAAGTTGGTGAATGAATAGTCCTTGATTTTTGATATGTTAGAAGGTACTTGAGACCATTTTGTTAATGATTTAAATATGTGCAATCTTTTTATTATAATGCATAGATAACATGGTTTTCTCTTATAAAGGCCTTTTATGCTGGGTTCAGAAGTCTGTGCATCACAACCTGTGAGGCTTCTGTAAAATGCTGCCCACCATGCTTTTAGAATTCTTACAAAGTCAGTTACACAATAACATACTATATCATGAAACCAAATTCTTAGTGAACAAAATGAGAAAAGAAGGTTCTGATGGGACTGAGCTCCAGTTGCAGTGCATTTATGTGGAATATTGTCCATTCTCTGAATATGCATGAAGCTTAGTAGTTTACAGGAATCTGCATCTTACTTCATGATCACATGAGACAAACTTATACTTGAAAATTTGGGATAAATACTGCATTACCCTGAAGTTAAAGTAGACCTTAATAAATGCAATTTTTAGGACAAAAACTCTTTTGATATTTTATTTGAAATGTGATTAATGTTCAAGCCAAGTGAAGTGAATGGATCACAGAGTAACAAGGAAATTTTGTTTGATCTGCATTGCATAATTTTTATATTTATGGAAAGAATACAATATCTGTTGGTGCATTCAAAACCATGTTTATATGTTTTAAAAACAAACATTCAATATATACTGGAAGTTAATATCTACAACTAGAACTGATAGTTTTTTATGTCCCCTACCCCCAGCTAATCCTTTGTTTCTCTATGAATTTGAGGGATAAAGGACTCAAACTGATAAGCAGAAGTATGATTTCTCTGTATCTAAAGACAAAACTCTCTTTTATACAGGAGTAAAATGTATTTTTTCCCAAATGGCAAAAACTATTTTTGGTTATTTACAATTAAAATAAAGACTTGGCATAGATATTTATTTCTGACTTGTGCATTTGAAACAGGTATAACTCAAAAATATTGTTCCATCCTGTCCCCTTCACTTGTAGCTTCTATTTTGTCCTCTCTGTGGATTTCAAATAATGAATTCCCAATTTCCAGATGGAATATATTTGGGCATCATGGCTCTCACTGAAAGGAAAAAGCAGAACTGGCTGTCCTGCATCTTGCCGAGCTGGTCAGCCTGATCCCCTCCTCCCCTGAAGAGAGTGACCACAGGAGCACCAGGAATGTCCTAACTCCCTCAACCACTGTCCCTGAGTGGACCAATGAAGTTACGGGAGCAGCTTAGGTCCTGATAAGGTCACATCACAAAGATGCTCCCCCTGCGTTGCTACTGACCGACCATTCAGGGGACAGTAGGGGACGGCTTTGATCTTAGAATATGAAACCCTAACCAAAATGACCAATCTCTGTAACTCACGCCACTCTCCTAGGCCCACCCAAATGACCAGTCCTTATAAACTTTGTCTCCCCAAGCTCTTGTTCTCTCTGGTTCTACTACTGTGCCGGTAAGGGGGCTGTGAGAGCCGAGCCCGGGCTCAAATAAAGGCTCTTTTGCTTTTGCATTGGACGGCTCCCTGGTGGTCTCTGGGGATCTTGAAATCTGGGCATAACATCACCATTATAACCACCATAGAGAGCCTGGCACACAGTTGTTGCTCAACAAATATGCATTCAGTGCATGAGTTAGAAGAGAACAATCCCTCCATATATGCACCAGAATTGGAAGTGAAATAATCAACAAAATTGGCCAGGTAAATTGACTTTTTTCCTCAAAATTTCCCATAAAATAGAATTAAAATTTTTGACAATTGGCCTAATATATACAAGTTTGAAGTTAAGGTTCCTAATAGGGACAATATACATGACTTTCACAAAAACCATTTTCTACTTTGTTTGAAGTTAAACAAAAAGTCTGACTTTCAAAAAGTAGGTCAAATGAAGACTGGAATTACTCTCTGACCTGTTGGTAACTTCTATCTTAAGAGGCAGTTAGAAAAAACTAGCTGAATCATAAGGTCTAGAGAATTTATATATTGCATTTTAAATTTGTGAGCACAGTTAGGAAATTTTCCTAAGGTGAGTTTAAACCAACTATTATAATGATTAAATTAAATTATTATTTAAAAAATATTTTAATATTATCTTTATGGGTAGTGGTAAATTGTTTATTAATGTATTTTCTCTTTATGGGTAGAGGTGAATTGTTTATCAATGTATTTTTCTCAGTTATCAGTGGGTTAAGAAAAGCCTGTAATATTTTACAAGTTTATATCCACTTTGAATGTGTGAATGATTATTTATTCACATAAAACAAGTCAGGGGAATGCAGAAAAATATGGCTGTTCTTTGGGTGTTTATGTTACTGAATATTAATAAAATTGTTTAATCTGGAAGTCAAAAACTATTTTTATTTCCAAAACTTTCAAGGGCTGTCTGCATTTTTCATTTGGAAAAAGAAACAATATATGGAAAGTATTTAGCTGTTTGGAAAAAACATTTGCCACATAATACATCAGTTACCAAACAACTGTCAGACAATACACTGAAGTGGTTACCAAAACAACATGGTTTATTTTGTTTTTTATTTGTTCATAAATATTTTCCACATGAATAATGTCAAAATATCTTCTGATTCAAGCAGAAATTCACAAATACCATTTCTTTCTTCTCCATAGAAATCTTAACAACTAAGATTTACTTAGATGTTCTTGCTGAAACATGAAAATTAAGGTAATGCCTACTATATTATTAGATCAAGAAAAACTTCACAACTTTAATAATGCACTTACAATATCTTTTTCCTAGGAGTTTCCCACCACCCAGAAAGCTATGACTATAAACTGAATAAGAGTAATTGATTCTAGTCTCTGGGAGGCAACTGAGAAAACTTGGGCTCTTAAAACAATAACCTTAACTAAGAAATAATCACCAGATACTTAGAAAGTATTTATTTCATTCTTATTCAAAGAAAACCCACTATCAACATACATGTTGAGATGTTTCTGTGATGATTATCTCTGAGTATATTTACAAAGCGCTGATCACAATCTCCTGCTTTTTCTCAAACATCAACTGCCAATCATATTTGTGTTCCAAAGGCTCATATGTTTGGTGTCATTAAAACCATTCTTTAGCAAATTGAAGCATAGCAAAGGCAAATATCAATAAAAATCTCTCAATGATTATGAGATCAACTTTTTTATTTGCCTTTGTTAACTTGTGGCTTAATTTTAAAGATAAAAGTTTATCCATCTCCTGACAAAATAGAAATGTACTTACAAACATCTTTTATTATATGTTGGTCTCATGTTAACTCTTTTTTTTTTATAATTAAGTACTCCATTGACTGCAACCTCATTAGAATATAAAAAAAGTTTATTTAAAATATATTTTTATTCATCTGGTAACTTTACTAAAAGAAAGCAATGATTTTTATATTCTAGAAAATACTAAAAGTAGAAGAAATGCTACCATTGTCTTTAAAATTCTTCAAAGAAAATTGTTTTGCATCCAGAGCTGGTATGAAAGATTCCCCTCAGTATCCAGTAGAGTAATATTTTCAAAAGAAACAAAATTAATATTTTTTATCCTAAATTTGTTTTGTAGCATCAAGACTTTAAGTATAGTCTCTATTGTCCTAACAAACAGTAACTTTTTGGTTTTTTTCCACATATAACTAAACATTAAACCAAGATCAAAAGACCATTTCTATTAAATATTTTCCTTCTGGTCTTTTAAGTATATATTTTATTGATATATATATAAATGTATAATATGTAGAATGAGAAATGTAAATAGTATATGCTCATCTCTGTACTGAGTAATTTTGTGAATAAATTCCCATTAATTTAGTAGCAAATGTACCATAATGTTGTATAACTTATGCCCTTTCTGAATGAGTTTAATAAGAAATAATTTGCTATTTTCCACTTTCTTTCCTCTCTTTGCTCAAATTTCACTTCTATAGAACTCTTAAATGTTTATTTATGTATCTGGTTTTGCATATTGTAAACATCTGTAAACTCAGTATAATTCATTGCAGTATAGTTATTATTTTTAAGAAAAACTAAGTTTATTTTAATAAAGCTAAATTTAAAACTACTTCAATACAAAATTTAAAAAATACCAAATCCAAAATTTGGTTTTACTTGTTTGATTTGACCAGGATACCTCTGATGAAACATAATTTATTTTTTTTTTATTGTTCAGTTTATTAATTACATTGTTTCCCGTTTTTATCCCCCTATAGCTTCCCTCCACCCTGTACCTATCCCACCCTCCACCCTCACCTCCCCCTCCCCACTGTCCTCTCCCATTGTTGCTAGATTTTTGTCCAGTCTCTTGCTGCACTTCCCACAACCCTTTTCTCCCCAAGAATTGTCAGTCCATTCCCTCTCTATGTCCATGTCCCTGTTATATTCACCAGTCTATCCTGTTCAACAGCCTATCAATTCACTTGATTTTTATGTTCATTTGTTGATAGATGTGTATTTGTTGTTCATAATTTTCATCTTTACCTTTTTCTTCTTCCTCTTCTTAAAGAATATCTTTCAGCATTTCATATAATGTTGGTTTGGTGGTGATGAACTCCTTTAACTTTTTCTTATCTGCGAAGCACTTCATCTGACCTTCAATTCTGAATGATAGCTTTGCTGGATAGAGTAATCTTGGTTGTAGATTCTTGCTGTTCATCACTTTGAATATTTCTTGCCACTCCCGTCTGGCCTGCATTGTTTCTGTTGAGAAATCCGCTGACAGTCGTATGGGTGCTCCCTTATAGGTAACCAACTGTTTCTCTCTTGCTGCTTTTAATATTCTCTCTTTGTCTTTTGCTCTTGGCATTTTAATTATGATGTGCCTCGGTGTGGTCCTCTTAGGGTTCCTATATATTGGGGTTCGATGCACTTCTTGGACTCCTAAGTCAATTTCTTTCACCAGGTGTGGGAAGTTTTCAGTCACTATTTCTTCAAATAGGTTTTCATTGTCTTGGCCTCTTGCTTTTTCTGGCACCCCTATAATTCGGATGTTGGTATGCTTGAGGTTGTCCCAGAGGCCCCTTACACTATCTTCAATTTTTTGGATTCTTTTGGTTTCTTGCTTTTGCAGCTGAGTGGATTTTACCTCTTTGTATTTCAAATCTTGAACTTGGTTCTTGGGGTGCTCCAGGGCACTTTCAGGTCTTTGTATAATATTTTTTGTTTCAGTCAGTGTATGCTTAATTTCTGGTTGGTCCTTTTTCATATTCTTGAGAGTCTGCTTTATATCCTTGAGAGTTTCTTTCATTTCCACGTTGGTCTTGATCATTTCTTTGCAGGTCTTGTTTATATCCTGGAGGGTGTTATTCATTTTCTTGTAGGACTCATTCATTTCCTTTGTGGTCTTGCTTATTTCCTTATAGGCCTCGATCTTTTGTTGGAGCCTCTTAAAAAACCCTATAACCGTGGTTCTGAATTCCATGTCCAGTCGTTTTTTTTCCTCCATTTCTTTCACATCTGATTTCTTTCCATCTTGCTGCATGGTGGCTGCTTCCCTGAGTTGGTCAATTAGCTTTGTGTGGTAGACTTCCTACTAGGGATAGTGGCTCAGCCTCCCTGGTTACCTGAGGTGGATATGGGCTGCAAAGTCTTGTTGAAGTTAAGCTCAGTTAATCATTGCTAGCACTTGGAGGGTTGACCTCCAGGCCAGTTGTCTGTGAAGCTCAGCTGTGCTCAGGTTGGGTGGGCGGAGTCTCTGGGCCAAGCAGACAGCGTTAGCTCCGCCCTATGCGGCCCCAGGGACTCTGTGCCAGGGGCAATGGCCGCCAGCACCTCTGAGAGAGAGCCGCTGCGGAGCTCCACCGGCTGCCAGTTTCTGGGGAATTCAGACTGTCCCAAAATGAGTCTGCATGTGCAATGGCTCACCCAGGGTCGTAAAACAAAGCAGTCTGACGGTTTTCCAAATGAGAGGCAAGTCGCGGTGCGCTCTCTGTGCCATCACGCAGCTGAGCTGTTCGCGCGAGCTGCCTTCTCCACAAGCCGGGAGACCCGGCAGCACCCGAGCTTCGGCGTGCCCTCCCACTGTCCAGTTTTCACCCCGTGTGATAGTGGGTTCTCTGGACTTCACCCAGAGCTGGAGAATCAGTCCAGTGGGATGCCTTTCTCTCCCCGTTCGAGAAAACTGGCCGGTTCTCAGCCGCCCGCCCTCTCTGCGGTGCGTGCTCCAAACCTCTCTCCGGGCGAATCTTTCAACGCTGTCCGCCACTGCTCCTCCGAGTCCCAGTGTCTTATCTTCACTTTTATTTGTGGAATTTTCACTCGGTGAGCTTTCTGGTGATTCTGGAAGGTGTTTGTTCTTTTGTTAAGTTGTAGTATTAAAATTGCTGATTATGACGGCAAGATAGGTGTTTTGCCTTTGCCGCCATCTTAGTTCCTCCTTCTTCAAAACATAATTTATATTCTTTCACTTTTACAGATGTCTTTAAAATATGTTGTATATATGTACTTCTAAATATCTGTGATTTCATATATAGAAATAGCATCCTATAGAATAAAAGCTTATTATGCTAAGTGTCTGGTTTTCCGGTAGTCCATTCAACCAATCAAAGTGTATGCTAATGATATGCTAAGGCCATTCAACTGATCACTATATCATGCACTGACCACCAGGGGGCAGACACTCGGCCATTAGGGTAGCTTGCTGCTGGGCTTCTGCGATTGGAACTGAGCAAGACATGCCCTACAGCCTTCCCATGGTCCCTCCCTAGCTGGGCAACCTCCCATATCCCTCCCCGGCCCCAATCGTGCAATAGTGGGATCCATTGGCCTGGCCTGCACCCTCTTGTAATCTGGGACCCTTCAGGGCATGTCAGAGAGCCAGTTTTGTCCCAATTCTGCAGGCCAGGCTGAGGGACCCCACTGGTGCACAAATACATGCGCCGGGCTTCTAGTCATTAATATATACCATACTGGATTCCAAGTGACAATTGAATGTGAGGAAGATCTTATCTATATAGTTTTATGTACAATGTCTAGAATATTCAGATATCATGGATGCCAAGGAACAGTGTTCTGTTTTTCTTTGAAGGTGGGTGCAATTGCAACTCAGAGGCTGTTAAAAGAAGTAGTATATACAGCTCCTTAACCAAGTACGACAGCAAAGTATATCAAAATGGTTAATTGAATGGAATTTGTTATCTTAATAATATTTGAAATTAGAGGTTTAGAGGAAGTACCATAGAACTAATTCATAGTCAGGTAACATTTATTTTTGTTTTATCTTAATTGGACTATTGATGAGGGGTGGGGGAAACAAAACATTGGACAATTATCTTTTCTTTAGGAGGTTTTATACCCTGGTTTATAATTTTTCATAATTTATTAGTTAATATTATTGATTTGCTATGACAAATTAAAACTCCCCTTTAGTAAAATACACCTTTAAAGCTGAAATTTAATTATAGATAATTTATTGTACCTGATATGAATCTTAGTTATTTCTATTGTGTAACCTTATTCTGACCTTTGAATTTTACTTTAGGATTTTTATTAGGCAGAACAAAATTTAAGTCATTATCACATTGTTTTCTTCTAGCAATCTTATCTGTACCTTTGTAAATCAGTACATTTTAGGGCAATTTTTATTTCTTTGTGGGGGATCCCAACATGGACAAGGTATTATAAAATAAGAAAAACAACATCCCCAACATTTGACCTTTTAAGCCCATACCATGGGGTCTTAATGCCAGATAGTGACTAGTGGCTGTTCTTTAATGTAGAGTATTCTAGAAATCAGAAATAGGTGCTTTAGCCCTGACCGGGTAGCTCAGTTAGTTACAGAATTGTCCCAATACTCCAACATTGTGGGTTCCATCCCGTCAGGGGACATCCATGCATATACCATTGAATGCATAAATAAGTGGAACAGCAAGTCCATATTTACTTCTGAGAGAGAGAGAGAGAGAGAGAGAGAGAGAGAGAGAGAGAGAGAGAGAGAGAGTAAAAGGAATTGGTTCTTGGTCAGACACACTGTGAGGGCACCATGCTCTCTAAGCAATTTTGTCTCTATTCCATTTTTCCATTCCCATCTCTAGGGAAGAGCAAAAGTCAATCTCTTTGCCATTTTCATCACTCATAAGGGCCAATCCAGGTTGGATAAATTTAAGACTAGTAAAACATAACCAACCCAACATAACCGGGCACAGTCCAGAACACAACACAAAAGCTCAGCCATTGGCTAATCCCATTCAAACCCACTGAATTGTGTGTAATAGACCCAGGTAGTAAGTAATTCAAGAGAAAGAAATCGAATATACCTCACATCTGTGATCATTAATATGCCATCCTACTCACAGTTCCAATTATTTTATTAGGGTTCTTAGCATCCTTACCATCTTTCCAAAATTTATACAGGTTAGTATGAATGATACTTAGGCATCACTATGGACATGAAATAGAAAAAAATACATTATATAGTTGTGTGTTTTTTTTAAGAATAAAGGCTCAACTTTGATTCAGAGTGAAATGGAGACATTGGATGAGTGGGCTTGAGAGCAGGCAGTTCTGGTTTTTATAGAAGTTAGAAGGTGAGGTCAATAGTACAGAGTTTGCATAGTTTGAACTTCCCCTGTGTAGCCAAGAGAGGTTTTCTTTTACGTTGGCCACAAGTGGGTGATATAAGAAAAGGAAAGTTTTGCAAGAAGTATGTCAGGGGTTTATAAAATTGAAATTATATTTTAAAAATAGTATCTATTAATTAGTTGAAAATTACTAAAAGTAAAACTGTAACATTGAAGTACTATAGAAACTTCTGAAATAATTATTATCGCTAATACAATATAAGCCACAGAAAGTAAAAATAATTATATTTTTCTACATGGTACACAGAAAGAAGTCTATCAATACATATTATTTTATCTATTTAGTTTATTAGGGTAATATCAGTTAATATTATATTTCAAGTGTAAAATTCTGTAATATGTTATTTGTATGTTGCATTGTGTGCTCACCACCCAAAGTTTAGATTCCTTCAATCACCATAAATTTGACCCTCTTTGTTCTCATCAACCTCCCCCAATCTCTCTCCCCTCTAGTATCCACCTTTCTGTTGACTGTGTAATGAATTGTGTGTTTGTTTTGTTTGTGCCTTTGTTGCTTTCTGCTTTATATCTCATTTGTGAGTGAAAGTGTATGGTAGCTGTCCTTTTCTATCTGATTTCTTTTGATTAGCATGATGCTCTTTAAGATCCATACATGCTGTCACAAATGGTAGCATTTTATCTTTTATATGGCTGAGTAGTATTCCATTGTAAACATGTTAAACATCTTCTTTATTCAATAACCCATCAAAGCACATTTAGGTGGTTGTTTTGGCCACTGTGTATAGTACTAAAATGAAAATAGTGATACATATATCCTTAAAAATAAATACTTTCAAATTTTTCAGGTAGATACCAGAAGAGGGATTGATTGCTGGATCATCTGGTAACTTCATTCTTAATTTTTTGAGAAATCTTCATACTGTTTTTGCAAAGTGGTTTACCAGTTTACAGCTCCACCAGTAGTGTAAAAGGGTTCCATACTCTCCAAGATTTATTTCCTGTCCTGTTGATCATAGCCATTCTAATAGGTGAGAGGTGGTAACTCATTGCAGTTTTGAATTGCATTTATTTCCTACTCACAGTTTTGTATGATTTTTTATTTTTATTTCAGATAGAAGAGTACCTTTCAGCATTTCTTATAATGCAGGTTTCGTGGTGGTAAATTCCTACATTATAAGATTTCTGGAAAAACCTTTATTTCTAAATTTCTGGAAAAACCTTTATTTCTCCTTTACATCTGAAGGACTACTTAGATGAATGTATAATTCTTGGCTAATGATTTTTTTCTTTCTATAATTTGAATATTTGATTCCAATCTCTCCTTGTTTTAAGGGTTTCTGCTGAGAAATCTAAGGATAATCTAATGAGATTTCCATTATAGCTTACTCTCATCTTTTCCAAGAATTCTTTGTCATTCATTTTTTACAACTTTAATATAATGTGCCCTTGGAGAAGGGCTTTCAGATAAAGATAATTAGGTGTTTGGTTAGCCTCTTGGATTTGAGGATGCATTTCTTTCCATAGGCTTGAGAAGCTCTTGTTGATTTTTTATTTGAATAGGCTCTCAGTTCCTCTTCCTGCTCTTCTTATTCTGAAATCCACATTATTCTTACTTTTTAAAAATTTTATTTTAATTTTTATTGTTGGGATTACTACAGATGTCCCTCTTCAACCTGCCCATTGCTCCCCACCCCCCCAGTTCCTGCACTACCCAGGCTTTCACCACTCCATTGTCTGTGTCTATAGGTAATAAATACATGCGCACAAGATCTTTGTTTAATCTCTTCCCATCCTCCAACCCCCTTCTCTCTGAGAATCACCAGTCTGCTCTATCTCCATGTCTCTGATTCTATTTTATCCACCAGTTTATTCTGTTCATTAGATTTATTATTTGTTTATTTTGATTTATTTTTAGATTCAAAATTGTTGATAGGTTTGTATTTGTTGTTCACATTTTTTTTCGCTTTTTTTTTCTTCTTCTTCCTCTTCTTAAAGAATGCTCTTTAGCATTTCATATAATACTGGTTTGGTGGTGATAAGCTCCTTTAGATTTTTCTTGTCTGTAAAACTCTTTATCTGACCTTCAATTCTATATAATAGCTTTACTGGGTAGAGTAATCATCACTTTTGATATTTCTTGCCACTCCCTTCTGGCCTACATAGTTTATGTTGAGAAATCAGCTGACAGTCATATGGGCATTCCCTTGTAAGAATTGTTTTTCTCTTGTTGCTATGAAGGTTCTCTCTTTGTCTTTAGCCATTGACACTTTAATTATGATGTGTCTTGGTGTGATTCTCTGGATTCCTCTTGTTTGGAACTCTCTGTGCTTCTTGGACTTTAAGTCTATTTCTTTCACCAAGTAGGTGAAGTTTTCTGTCATTATTTCTTCAAATAGGTTTTGAATATCTTACTCTCTTCTTCTGGCACCTTCATAATGTTGATAGGCTTGAAGTTGTCCCAGAGGCTTCTTACACTATCTTTATGTTTTTGGAATCTGTATTTTTATTTCTTTCACGTTATTATTTCTAATGGAGTCAAATGATTCTTGCAGAGGTCTTTTTTTTTCTCTAACTCTCTTCTTCTGCCTGAGTCATTTCTAAATTTCTGTATTTAATATTACTAATTCTTTCTTCCATATGGCCTTCTCTATTTCCTAAGCTATTTCAATCTTCATATCATTTATTGAGTTCTTCAGCTCCAGAATTTCTGTTGTTGTTTAATATTTTGAATAGCTTTGGTTTATTCATTTTGTTTGTTGATTTTACTTCTGATTTTGCAGAATAGCTTTTCTGGTTTTTCTTGTATCTCACCAAGTTTTTTCCCTAGTTCTCTATCATTTAAATCACCATCTTCTATGTCTTTTATTTTCTGGAGATTTTTATTGGTCTCTGAATATCCTGTTACCTTAGTTATTAATTGTGTTTAATTAATTATGGATTATTTATCTCCCTGGGCATTTGTGTTAATACTTTTTTTTTAGTATTTCACATTTTACTGTTACTTTAGCAGGTTAATAAATAGAGGTCTTTCTTTTATTATCAGTAGGTGGTTCATAAGCACACATTTTTATCTTGTTTACCTACACTACTATGCCCTCCAGAATCCTGGGGGTGATATTACCTCAGTCAAAGAGATAAACCTTAAAATACTCAGTGATGGATGAATTTGGTGAAAAGAATGAATGGCATGATTCCTAGGTTTGTTAGCTTAAATCATTGGATATATGGAATGTTACTTATAGAACTAGGGAAAACAGGTTGGTGGAAGAATACATGGGTTTGGATAAGATAAGCCACTCCAATTAACAATACTAATATTGCAATGTCTTAGTGTATAATTATTAATGATAAAGTTGGAACTATGAGTATTGAACTGAATTTTGAAACATCAACAGGTTGATTTATTTAAAGCCTTTATGAAATTACCTGAATTAAGATAATAAAAAAGAGAGGCTGAACTGAGCTCTGGATACTTTAAATTTATAGAGGAATAGACAACAAAGGAGAATGAAGCAGATATTCTGGCTGAAGAGTCAATGAAGTAGAATTAAAACTTAAGAAGGTGCTGTTATAAAAAGCCAAGGCAGGAAAGAAAGATGATCATAAAGAAATTAAGAAAGGTATTTATAACAAAATTCAGATAATGTTAAAAGTATGGAGGCAATAAATCTGGAGAATGAGATAGAACATGATGAAGTAGAGAGTGGATTTTAGAGTTATTCTGGAAAATCTCTCCATAGAGATTATTTCAGCAGAGGTCTTGATAATGTAAACAAATAAAGAGAAAAGCCATGAAAATATCTAGAGGAAATGCTGTCCAGATCATGAAAAAGATGCCATAAAAGCTGATAAGGCCACAGACTTGAGTTGTTGAAGGAAAAGCAGCATGTCCAGTGTAGTTGGAGCTGAAGGAAAGGTGATCTGAGAGATAAACAGGCCAGGTCAGCTATATAATTATGTTTCATGACAAAGTGTTAGCATTCAGGAATGATGCTTTAAAACAATGAGGAGATTTTGGAGAATTTTCCAAAAGTGCATATTACTAAGAAGAATTCTTCAGATATTTCTAATAAATTTGACCTCTAAGTCTTTTTAGAATAAAATTCAATACCTTAATTTTATCATGCTTACTTCAAAAATAGCTAGACTGTTGACAGGTGAATAAATATGAACATAGATGTTTAAAATAATGAGAATTAGTTGGAAGATTTATAGAAAAGTGTTATGTGACCTATATTTAATTATTCTAAAAATTATTATTAGGATAAAGACTGTATAAAGCATATAAGAATATTACAGTAATTTGCAGGGGAGATAATGGCAGCTCATATTAAGGGGTAAAAAAAATGTATAACTTCTGGCTGTATTTTGAAAGCAGAGCCCAAAGGAAATATAGGATTAGATATGGAATTTGAAGACATAGTTAATGATTGAGAAGGAAAAACACCTTGGATAATGCTCTTTGTATTAGATTTATTTATTTTCAGTTTTTTATACTCAGGAATGTGGTTTGCTTGTGGTAAAAGCACAACACATGTTTACTACATGCATTAAAATATTGAAAAATTAGGTTTGAAATAATATTGCTCTGCTTGTATGTTAAAATATCCTATCTAATAAAAGAATAACATGCAAATTGACCATACCGCTACTGCACTCACAAGCCATGCCCACCAGCCATGCCCACCAACCAATCAGGAGCTGTATGCATATTAGCCCCCAAACAAGATGGCTGCCGGACACAGACAGCAGGAGGGAGGCTTGGGTTTCCCTGACGATGGAGGAAGCCAAGCTTTCTGCTTGCCCTTGCTGGCCTAGGCCTCCACTCAATGCTACAAAGTTTCAATTATAGAAGATATATATATCCGATCAGAAATGGTGGCAGCCATGGAGCTGGAGAGAGCAGAGGCTAAGGATGCCCCTGGCTATGGAGGAAGCCAAGCTTCTCTAGCTCTGGCCTGCCTTGGCCTCTGCTTAAGGCTACAAAGTTTCAATTATAGAAGATACATATCCCAAGAGAAATGGCTGCGACCACAGAGTGAGCGGGAGGCTTGGCTCCGATCCAGGCTACAGTTTCAATTGTAGAACATAAATAAATACAAGATACTAGTGCCTCTGCTTGGGTCACTGGGGAGCATGGCAGGTCTGTAAACCACCACAGGCCCCTGGCCCAGATTGCCCCACGCCTCAAGGAAACCCCCATCCTAATCCTGGACACCCTTCAGGGCAAAC
This sequence comes from Antrozous pallidus, assembly GCA_027563665.1. Taxonomy (NCBI): domain Eukaryota; kingdom Metazoa; phylum Chordata; class Mammalia; order Chiroptera; family Vespertilionidae; genus Antrozous; species Antrozous pallidus. The sequence goes on from CM050514.1 coordinate 93,367,997, forward strand.
CAGCTGGCCCCCACCCATGCACCAGGCCTCTATCCTATCTAATAAAAGAGTAATTTGCAGATTGACCATCACTCCAATACACAAGATGGCTGCTCCCATGTAGTCAAAGGTCCTGCACCCATGTGGTCAAAGATGGCCACTACAAGGTGGCCAGCAGGGTAGGGCAGTTGGGAGAGACCAGGCCTGCAAGGGAGGCAGTTGGGGGCAATCAAGCCTACAGGGGAGGGCAGTTAGGGGTCACCAGGCTGGCAGAGGAGGGAAGTTGGGGGCAACTGGGCCTGCAGGGAAGGGGATTTGGATGGGACCCAGGCCTGCAGGGGAAAGCAGTTTGGGGGTACCAGGCCTGCAGGGGAGGGCAGTTAGGGGTGACCAGTCCTGCAGGGGAGGGCAGTTAGGGACAAACAGACTGGCAGGGTACCAATTAGGAATCAATCAGGCTGGCATGGGAGTGGTTAGGGGGTGATCAGGCTGGTAGGCAGAAGCGGTTAGGGGCAATCAGGAAGGCAGGCAAGCAAACAGTTGGGAGCCAGCAGTCCAGGATTGTGAAATGGATGTCCAACTGCCTGTTTAGGCCCAATCCTACTGGGATTGGGCCTAAATGGGCAGTCGGGCATCCCTCGAGGGGTTCCAGATTGGAGAGGGTGCAGGTTGGGCAGAAAGACACCACCTGCCCTCCCCATGCATAAATTTCGTGCACCAGGCCTCTAGTTTAAAGATAAAAGAATAAATGAAAAATATCAAAGCTCTTAAAGAAAATTCCTCACTTTCTCTTTATTATTCGTCATAAAAAACTAAAGAAATAAAAAAACTAACAAAACAAAAATCTGCTCATATGCCATAACTATAAATATCTGTTTATATGCCAATGGTGATTACAAAGTAAGATAAATATGCTATTTATCTCACTAAGGATAATGATTAGCAAGATAATCCTATAAAATGTGAGTCTAAGAAAAGGAAACATATTAAGTTGAGTGATATTTTCTGTTTTTTCTTTTATATATTTCTTACATCTGTATCTTTTTAAAATATATCTTCTAGCTCTCTTCAAAGTAAACATGGTTAAATTAAGATATTTTTTGAAGTGTAATTTTCATACAATATTAAGATGTGTTTTATCTTAAAAACAAACCTCTTTAAAATATCAGAAGGAATTACCTTAATTATATACACTTTTTGAAACTTACTTAAACTTCCCTAACCTGGTGAAGGAAAAAAATTATACAAGTTCAGGAAGTACAAAGAGTTTCAATTAAGATGAATTAAAAAAAAACCCATATGAAGACACATCCTAATTAAAATAGCAAAGGTTAAAGACAGTTACTATAAGAATGTTCCCATAAGGCTGTCAGTTGATTTCTCAACAAAACACTTCAGACCAAAAGGGATTTTCATGAAGTATTTCAAAGTGATGAAAAGCAAGGCCTACAAACAAGATCACTGTATTGAGCAAGCCTTTTATTTAAAACTAGAAGCCCCATGAATGAAATTTGTGCATGGGAGGAGGTATCCCTCAGACCCGCCTGAACCCTCTCCAATCTGGGATCCCTTTCATAACTGCTCCCCTGCTGGCCCAATTGGGCCCAACTACCTGCTGTGACCTCTCTCCTCTGCTGGGACCTGCCTCCTTTGTGCTGTGCAGAGCCATGGGACCCCTAGGCCTCACCACATGGAGCAGCCACTGGGCTTCACCTCTGCTATGCATGCAGCCATCTTTGGTGGCCATCCTGTGGCAGCCATCTTGTGATGACATCATGTGTAAGGGCACAAGGGCCACCTAAGCTTTTATTTGTATAGATTGTAGGCAAAATAAAGATCCCCCCCCCCAAAAAAAAAGTTAAAGGAGTGTATTACCACCAATCCAGTAATATATATATGTATGTGGGCTGAGAGACACCCCACCATGCACTAATTTTGTGCATTGGGTCTCTAGTAATCAATAAATAAACAAACAACAAGTGATGGCAAGGATGTAAATATATATACAAGAGCCATATCTCAGAACATAATATATACAGAAACTAAAAGTTAAAGGATGAAGAACATAGTTCATGCAAATAGAAACAAACAAAAAAATCTGGGGTATCAATATTTATATCTGATAACATAGACTTCAAAATAAAGGCCACAACAAGAGACAAAGACAGTCAGTACATAACATTAAAGAAATCAAGCCAATAAAAGGATATAACCCTTGTAAAGATATATGCACCCAACATATGAATACTTATCTATATAAAGAAAATCTTGATGGACATTATGGGAGAGATCAACAGCATTACAGTCATAGTAGAGGATTTTCCTACCACACTGCCATCAATGGATAGATCTTTCAGACAAAATAGTAACAAGGTAACAGTGACCTTGAATCACACACTGGATCAGATGGATTTAATTGATATTTACAGAACATTTCATTCCAAAGCAGCAGAATATATATATATTCTTTTTAAGTGTACATGGAATATTCTCCAAAGATAAACCACATGTTAGAAAAAAAGTAAGTCTTAACAAATTTAAGAAGATCCAAATCATGTCTAACATCTTCTCTGACAAAATGGTATGAAACTAGAAATCAACTACAATTAAAAAACTAAAAAATATTCAAACACATACAGGCTAAATAACATGCTATTAAACAATGAATGGGTTAATAATGAAATAAAGAAAGAAATAAAAAAATTACCTGAAAACAAATTAAAATAAATACACATTATCACCTGTCAGAATGACTATCCTACTTAATGAAAGAATAATATGCAAATTAACCACCACTTTTACAGCCACAAGCCACGCCCATCATCCAATCAGGAGCAAATATGAAAATTAACCCAACCAAGATGGCTGTAGCCAGAGAGATCAGGAGGCATGGATTTTCTGGCAATGGATGAAACCAATCTTTCCTCACACCCTGTCTGGCCCAGGCCTCCACTCCAGGCCTCCACTACAAAGTTTCAATTATAGAAGATAAATAAATCTAAATAAAAATGGCTTTGTCCACAGAAGTGGAGAGAGCAGGAGATTTGAGTTTTTCCTAGCAATGGAGGGAGCCAAGCTCCCACAACCCTGGCCTGCCTTAGTCTCCACTCAAGGCTACGAAGTTTCAATTATAGAAGATAAATAAATCCAAAGTACCAGGGCCTTCGCTTGGGTCACCAGGGGACATAGATGACCTGTGAAACACCACAGGCCCCTTGCCCAGGCCACCTCATGCCCCAAGGGAACCCCCACCCTGATCTGGGACACCCTCAGGGCAAACCAGCTGACTTCTATCCTATCTAATAAAAGAGTAATATGCAAACTGACCATCACTCCAACACACAAGATGGCTGACCCTATGTGGTCAAAGATAGCTGTCCATATGAGGGCCTCTACAAGATGGCCAGCAGGGAAGGGCAGTTGGGAGAAACAAGGTCTGCAAGGGAGGGCAGTCAGGGGTGACCAGGCCTGCAGGGGAGGGCAATTAGTCATCCATCAGGCTGGCAGGGGAGTGGTTAGGGGTTGAGCAGGTTGGCCTGGCAGGCAGAAGCAGTTGGAGGCAATCAGAAAGGCAGGCAGGCAAGAAGTTGAAAGCCAGCAGTACTAATAGATCGGCCCTAAATGGGCTGGCAGACATTCCTTGAGGGGTCCCATATTGGAGAGGATGGAGGCTGGGCTGAGGGACACCCCACAATGTACGAATTTTGTGCATTGGGTCTCTAGTAATCAATAAATAAACAAACAACAAGTGATGGCAAGGATGTAAAGAAAAGGGAATCTTTCTGAATCATTGGTGGTAATGCAGATTGGTGCAGTCACTATGGAAAACAGTATGGAGGTTCCTCAAATATTCATATAGGAACTGCCTTTTGACCCAGTTATCCCACTTCTGGGAATTTATCTAAAGAGACCTGAAGCACCAGGTTCACTGTACTATCATTTACAATTGCCACAATTTGGAAACAGCCCAAGTGCTCAACATTACAAAAACAAAGTTGTGGTTCATTTACACAATGGAATGCAACTGCACCATTAAAAAAAAGGGAACCTTGGCCAGGTGGCTCAGTTAACTGGAGCATTGTCCCATACACCAAAACATTTCTTTCCAAGTCAGGGCACATACCAAAGTTGCTGGTTTGATCCTGGGTTGGTGGGTGTACAGAAGACAATTGACCAATATTTCTCTCTCTCATCCATTTTTTTCTTATGCTCCCTTCCTCTCTCTAAAATTCAATAAAAATCAAAACAAAACAAAAACATATCCTTTGACGAGAATTAACACACACTCACCCACACACACGGAAAGCTTTACTTCTGCAACAGCATGACTGAACATAGAGATTATTGTGCTAAGTCAGAGAAAGAGAAAAACAATATAACCTCACTTATATGTGGAATCTAATGAACAAAATAAACTGACAAACAAAATAGAAACAAATGCATAGATAGAGAGAACAGACTGACAGCTGTCAGATGGGAGGATTTGGAGGGACTGGATGAAAAAAGGTGAAGGGACTAAGCAAAAATACTTAGACAAAGACAACAGTGTAGATAATCAGAGGGAAACTGGGGAGGGGATAGGTGGAAAAGGGCAAAAGGGGAAAAATGGGAACCGAAAGAAACTTTGCTTAGGGTGATGGGGACATGATGCTGTGTGTAGATGATGTTCTGTTGGGTTATACACTTAAAATCTTTATGATTTTGCAAACCAATGTCAACCCAATAAATTCAATTATAAAAAGAGAAATAAACAGGGATCTGAATGTGCCATTTGGGATAGATCATCTTAGTCTACTTTTATTATTGCTCTTAAAATGAGTTTATTATTTAAACACTGAACTCTCCTTATTTAAAAGGGAAACTCTACATGACTATCTAAAGATAACAACTGTATCATGTGCAGGTACCTGAAAAAATTAAATACTGTGAAATAAATAAAAGTTACTCAAATCTATTTGCTTTACCCTATTCTAAAAAGCATCATTATTAAAAACATTTATTAATATACCACGTTTTACATTTTAATCTATACATAGTAATTAAAAACAAATTTCTTTCTTTGATTTAGTGTTAAATAATTGGAATAGTATCTTCTAAGTCTTTCCCTGGTTCTGAAATATCCCATATAAAGAAGCAAGTAAATATCTCATATAAAGAAGCAAGTAAATGAAGGAGAGAAATAAGAAATTTTTAGGCTTGTTGATTCCTTAAATGCATGTTTCCTGACATGACAACTAAAACCTCTTGTTTCCCAACCCAACCACCAAATCTTGAATAACTAAAGGCCCAGCACATTAAATTCATGCACTGATCAGCGCCATCTTTCCCAGCTGCCAGCAGCCACCACAACCAACCCTCAGTTCCCTGTTTGCCTTCGGACGATTGGAGCCTGCTGATCGGAGGGACAAAGAGGTGGTCAGTGTGCCTCATAGTGACTGGTCAAGTGGTCTTTCTTATTGTTCCCCATTCCATTGATTTGCATATTACTCTTTTATATATAGAGATAGTCTTGCTGGATAAAGTATTCTTGGATTGATTCCCTTGCTTTGCATCACTTTGTATGTTTCATTCGATTCCCTTCTGGATTGATGTGTTTCTGTTGAGAACTCATTTGATATATAATGGGAGATCCTTTATAGGTTACTGTCTCTCTCTTGCAGACTTTAAGATTCTCTCTTTGTCATTAATGTTTGCTATTGTAATTTCAATGTGCTTTGGTGTGGGTCTTTTTTAGGTCACCTTGTTTGATACTCTGTGCTTGTGAGACTTTTCTTCCCCAATTTGGGGAAATTTTCTGTTATTATTTCTTCAAATATGTTTTCTAATCCTTGCACCTCTTATTGTTCTTATGGAACCCCTATTAAATGTATGTTTCATCATTTCATGTTGTTCCAAATCTCCCTTAAGCTCTGCTCCTGCTTTCTAATTTTTTTCTCTAATTTCTGTTCAGATTGGGTGAGTTTTTCTACTTTATCTTCTAACTCATAAATTTGGTCCTCTGCTTCTTCTATTCTGTTGTTGAAACCTTCCATCATGTTTTGTATTATAGCTATATCATTGTATTTTCCATTTGATTCTTACATAATTTGTTGTTTTTCTCATCCATCTGGTTTATGAAATGTATGACCCTTACTTTGAATTATTTTTGTGACATATTGCATGTCTCAATTTCATTTAGTTCTTGTTCTGGTAATTCCTCCTTTCCTTTCCTTATGGAGGTTATTTTTTGGTCTCCCCATATTTTCTGTCTTTTTCTGGCCTGAACACCCTACTTGGGGTTTGAGAAGTTGAAGACCCTATCAGGGCAATGGTCTGGATATTGTTAGGCCAGAGTCTGGTGTTACCTTGAGTCTCATACCTTTATTGTCTCTGCTCTGAGTTGTATCTCCTTCTCCCACTTACCTGGTCCCTCAGTTGTCTTCTTTAGATGCTCGGGGTGGTAGAAGTGTATACACAGCTCCTCTGATGTGCAAGTCCCTGTGAGGACTCAAGAGCCTTCTGGCATGCAATTGGCTGTTTGGCCCTAGCACCATTTGCAGGGTGGCGCGCTAGGTCCTTCTGGCAGCACAATTGCAATTTGGTCCTGTTGCCCCTAGTTGGGTACACTGGCATGCTCTGGGTTGCCCTGGCAGCACTTTTCTATTGTCCAGAGTGAAGTGTGTGCTGGGTTGCTTTTGGTTACACCTGCAGGACTGTTCCAGGAGCCAGGGAGAAGTTGGTACAGGTTGCCCTGGGTCTCATAGCCCCTGCTTTCTTGTATGCCAGAGTGAAATGCAGAGTGAGACAGTCCAGTTCACCCCTCCTCAATGTGTAGTGGGGGTGGGTTTCCCTAGGTTGCTCAATTCATGCTCCCCTGTTATCTAAATAGGACATGGGCTACACATTGTCCTGGCAGCAACATCCTGGGCTCAGGGTGGAGTCAGTCTGTTTGCTCTGGGTTGTACAACTTCAGCTTTATTGTATCCCAGAATGAGATGTGCAGTGGGTTGCTCTAGTTTGCTTCTCCTCATTGTATATTGGGGCTGGGTTTCCCTGGGTCACTCAGTCCATGCTCTCCTGTCCCCTAGAGTGAGTTGCTCTGGATGATTCCAGCAGGACTGTCCTGGAGCAAAGGTGGAGAAGATGCAGGTTGCTCTGGGTGGCATAGTCAAAGCTCCCCTGTGGCATGCTCTGGGTTTCCCTGGCAGCAAGTCCCAGTCTTGAGGTGGAGCAAGTGCCAGGTAGCTTCAGGTCAGGCTGATATGTTCTGTGGTCTGGGGCAGGGGTGGTGCACATGGTTCCCCCTGGCTTTCACTCACTGCAAGTTCTTGGAGCAAGATCCTAGGATGCTGGGTCTCAGTGGGTTGTGAGGAGGTCTGGTGCAAAGCTCACTCTGGGAGTGCACACAATCTGCAGACATCTGGGAGCCTGCTGTAGGGTACTATGCCACTCACTGCTGGGGCATGGTGGTGGTTCAATGTGGGTTATGGCTGGCAAGAAGCATTCTCTCAAATATTTTCATTCTTAATGCAGAGACAGTGACAAAGATCGAAGAGCTGGGAAATTAGAATCACATTTTCTAATTAAAAGTTGATTTCATTACAGATTTCCAAACTCTGGTTCTAACTCTAGTTATTGGTTTGTTTCTTTCTTTCAGAAAGAAATGGTACTTTTTTTTTTCTTGAGAATCAATACTTTATAATGATTATTATACCAAATAAAAATAAAAATTCTTGATTTTAAGATGGTGGGGGAAGTAGGGCAAGATAATTTATTTAGACAGTTGATTTTAGATTAGTTTAAAAACAAAACAACCCAAGAACATTTTCTATTTGCTGAACAAAATTTTAGACAAAAATTCATTTTAAAAGTCAAGATGCTGTCTATGTGCTCCATTCTACATTTTTTGTGTGTGTATGTACAAAAAAAATTTACAAGGCCATCTTCATCTATTTACCACAGATTTGATTTTTATGAGCCTCAAATTTTCTTTATATTGAACTTATGTAAAATTAAAATCACAAGATAAGATTTATTATAGTGCAACTCTTTTGGTAAGTGGATGGTTAAGCCTGCAAAATGACTTTGGAGAGCATATTTGAGAAATGACAAATTTTAGACAGATAATTTTTTTCATATTAGCTTCTAAAAACCTTAATAAGGAACTTAGCTTTACAAATAAGAATTCAATGGCCAACAAAATCTGTATTGGAAAAAGGTAAATTAATTTAACAAAATGAGAAATTTGAGGAAAATGCTATATATTTGACCTCTCTAAAATGCTATTATTTCAAAAAATGTGAAGAAAAAATAGAATTGTAAAGAAAAATGTAAAGAAAAAAATATAACACATTTATTTTTAGGTTATGTTAAAAATCTTACAAATGGACTTTATTTAATACTAGAGGCCCAGTGCATGAAATTTGTGCGTGGGGGAGAGGGGTGCCTAAGGCCAGCCTGCACCCTCTCCAATATGGGACCCCTCGAGAGATATCTGACTGCCTATTGAGGCGCAATCCCGGTAGGATCAGGGTTAAATGGGCAGTCGGACATCTTTCTCATAATCCAGGACTGCTAGCTCCAAACTGCTCACCTTGCCTGCCTCCCTGATCACCCCCTAACCACTACCCTGCTAGCCTAATTAATGTCTAACTGCTCCCCTGCCAACCTGTTTGCCCCCAATTTCCCTCTTCTGCCAGCCTGGTCACCGCTAACTGCCTTCCCCTCCAGGCTTGATTGCTCCCAACTGCCCTCCTTTGCAGGCCTGGAACCTCCCATTGTCCTCCCCTGCTGGCCATCTTGTGGTGGCCATCTTGTGTCCACATGGGGGCAGGATTTTTGACCACATGGGGGCAGCCTTCTTATGTGCTGGAGTGATGGTCAATCTGCATATTACTCTTTTATTAGATAGGATAGAGGCCTGGTGCATGGGTGGGAGCCAGCTGGTTTGCCCTGAACAGTTCCCTTGATGTGTGGGGAAGACTAGGTGAGGGGCCTATTGTGGTTTGCAGGCTGGCCACACACCCCAGCGACCCAAGTGGAAGCCCTGGAATCTGAGATTAATTTATGTTCTACAATTGAAACTTTGTAGCCTGGAGTGGAGCCAAGTCTTCTGCTTGCTCCCTGGCGACAGACATTTCTGTTTGAAACTGTAGCCTAGAGTGGAGGCCTAGGCTAGGGCTGTAGAAGTTTGGCTTCCTCCATTGTCCCAGCAACCCTATCCTCTTCTCTCTCCAGCTCAATTGCTGCTGCCATTTCTGTTGGGATTAAGTATCTTCTATAATTGAAACTTTGTAACATTGAGTGGAGGCCTAGGCCTGCACCAGCAGGTGGAAAGCTTGGCTTCCTCCATTGCCAGGGAAACCCAAGCCTCCCTCCTGCCCTCAGTGGTGGCAGCCATCTTGGTTAGGGTTTTTTTTCATAATTTGCTCCTGATTGGTTGGTGGGAGTGGCTGTGGGCGTGGCTTGATTGGAGGTATGGCCAATTTGCATATTACTCTTTTATTAGATAGGATAACATAACTTACTGTGTATGTTTTGTAAAGTCACAAGTCAAAAACTTAGTGTAACTAATTCCAATTGTTTTATATGTGTGGTTATTTCAAAGGTAGATAGTTGAAAATTTATTAAGTGACACAGTAGAGTTTTCATTTCCTTGTCTTATTCATTTATTTTTTAATGAGTTATCTAGGATAAATGATTAAGTACCCACTACATATTCTTTTGGTATAGAAAAAGGATATGAATCTTCCTAGGGGATTAACTGGTTTTTTCATAGTCTATATTTACTTAAGTGCTAATAAATTATACCAAATGTCCATGTCTGGGTCACACATCTCTTTCTGGCCTCATGTAATTGGTTAGGATGCCTCTCATTTATGTAACAAAGAGTGTGAATGGGAAAATATGAGGGAGAAAATTCTTCCAGTGTTCAATGTTCAATGTTCAATGAATCAATATTCACTTGGGGCAAAGATTATAGAGGGGTCAAATCCTGATTTCACACCTGTTGCTCCAATAAATCTTAAAAGTTATATAAAGGTAGTGTCTTATTTTATTATTTTAATCATGATAGATATTTATTAAAATATGGTTCATGTTAACCTTGGGGATCACACATAATGAGTTGACAGTTTTATCAGTCATATATATATATATATATATATATATATATATATATATATATATATGTATATATATAAAGCCTAAGAGACCATCTGACCATTTGACCATTGGGCAGTTTGACTTTTAGCTAAGACACACACTGACCTCCAGGGGGCAGATGCTTAACATACAGGCATAGAAACATGGAACAGACTGATAAATCTTAGGGGGAAGGACAGAGATGGGAGGACAGGAAGAGATTAAACAAAGATATTATATACATACTCGAGGCCCGGTGAACAGATCCGTGCACTATTGAGGTCCCTCAGTCTGGCCTGCAGGGATTGGGCCAAAATGGGCAGTCTGGTCAGATGTCGAGACCATGCCATCATGAAGGGGACAGTGGATGTTATTGGAAGCCTGAAAAATCTACAGCTACGGCAGCCACCAAACAGCTGCAAACCCGAGAACATCGGTCCCCAATTGGCACAAACACGCAGATTCAGAGAAGTTCTACACTCCACAGCAGAAAGGTCAGATTTTGCCTAGGATAAGGTTAAGTGTCTGGTCCCTACAGGAGAGAGAAATGTGCACACTGTAGGAGCTGGAGGGTCAGGAGAAGTCTGCACCAAGAAACATTCTTGGCTGCTGGGGCTGGCAAGGTCTGTGAATGTGCAAGGCATCCTCAGAGCTGCTAACAGAAGAGAACTCTAAAAAGCAACCCATTTTGATATGATTCAAAAGGACAGCCTAAATTTTTTTAAAAAGTGTGCCATCTGTTTGGACTGAAGCACAGCCCTGAAGTTTGGATACTACATTTGCTCTTTTTTATTTTATTTTTTTTTCTTTTTCCTCTTTAAATTCTTGCTTCTGATTGCAAACGATCATCCAACTAGGGACACCTTAAGAAACTGCAGGGGAAAGTTGTTTATCTGGAACCTGGGGATTAGAGTGAGGAATAACAATCAGAGAACCAGTTCTGGGGTAACCCACTCTCACAAACCCATATTGCTACCACAGGAAAAACAAAACCTAAACACTAGCTGGAGAGGACCTATAGACCTGGAGGTCAATCCAGAAACACTGCCACTTAGGGGCTAAATCACAAATTGACTCTTGTGTAAACATAAGTAAAGGAATACAAGAAATTAAGACACAGTACCTGCTTAAAAATCAGGACTGGCTTACAACAATGAGTTGCAGTGGAATGCAAGGAACTGCAATACTGCCCTGACTAGAAAACAGGAGTCCCAAACAGAACAGTAGAGGAAGTGAATGACCTTCACTACTGCACACTTTTATTTTTTATTATTTGTATCTTTTACTTAAGAAACTAATTTTTTTCTTTTTTCCTAACTTGAATTTACCTTTTTAATTATTGCTTTTTTATTTTCAATCAGTATTATTGCTACTATTTTAACTTTTTTTAAAAAAATAAAAAAGGTATCATTTTATTTTCTCTTTATTTTACTTTGGGATTAGTATTCTACATTCTATTTTCAACTTTCTTATAGCATCATTTTACTCTATATCAACTTTACCTTTATGTCATCACTCTCTTCCCAACTTTTCCCCTTTTGTTGTCCTATTTCTCTTACAAACAATCACCTAACTAGGTGATCCTGCTTTAGATTTTCCTTATTCCTTCTTTTTACCCCCTGCTAAAATTTCACCCTACTTATATGTCTAATTTCCAATCCTCTGTTCCAAGTCTATATATGCCTCTCTCTTCTCTGTCTTCATTCTCTAGAGTTTTTTTTTCCTCTCTGTGCTTTTGTTGTTGTTTGCTTGATTCTTAATTATATCAAATTTTATGCTTGTTTGTGAGATTGTTTTGCTTGCTTGCTTATTTATTTATTTATTTATTTATCCTCTTTTTCCTCTCTCTGCTTGATATTAGTTGTTATTTGTAGTTTGTATTCATCTCCAGGTACTTGTGGCTAGCATTTGTTGGGATTAGTGGCTGTTCTATCAGAGTTTTCTCCCCATATATATAGTTTGTTTCCCTCTTCTTTCTTATTCTCTTTCTTTTCTCTCTTACTTTTTTTTTCTGTTCCCAATTTCATTTTTGCACTTCTTTCTTTTTTTCTCTCCCTTCTTCTTTCTCTCCTATCCTCTAATTTGCCTTTCTCTGGTGGTCACATTTATTTGGGATTATTAATATAGTGAATACATTCCTGTTCAGTGCCTTGTGTGTTGTACCTGGTGGTGTTTTATTTTGAACCTTTAAATCAATGCAGGAGTGAGAGAGCTACATAACTAGACATCAAGAGAAGAGAGCTATGAAGAGATAAAGAAAGAGCCTACATATGAAAGAAAAGCAGGTATCACCAGAAAATAAAGTAAATGAAATGGAGGCAAGCAACCTGTCAAAGAAAGAATTCAGAGAAATGGTCATAAGGTGGCTGAAAAGAATGGAAGACAAATTCAACAATATGTGTAAGAACCAAGAAGAAATGAAGATGAACCAAGAAGAAATGAAAATGACATTGCTGCTGTAAAGAGCTCAATAGAAAGCATTAAGAGTAGACTAGAAGAAGCAGAGAACTGTATCAGTGAGCTAGAAGACAAGGTAGGAAAAAAATACCCAAGTAGAGCAGCTTCTAGAAAAAAATTAAAAAGCAGGAGAGAACCTAAGGGAACTTTGGGACAACATGAAACAAAACAACACCTGCATATAGGGCTTTTAGAAGGAGAGGAAACTGAGCAAGGAATAGAAAACCTGTTTGAAGAAATAATTACAGAAAAGTTCCCTTATTCTATCTAATAAAAGAGTAACATTCAAATTGATCTTACCTCTACTACACTACCAGCCAATCAGGAGCAGGGGGCAAGGCCAGCAAGCGTGACCAGCAGACAGGGGGTGTGGCCAGAAGGTGTGGCCAGCAGACAGGGGTGTCACAGTGCAACTGTAGGCAAGCACCACACTATAAGCTCTGCCCACATGGTACTTAAGGCCTGGGGAGATCCCTCCCTCCTTACAGTTACTGTTGACTGAGTCACGACCTTTCCCAGTGACCTTGGGATGCTTAGGGGAATTTGGTGCCATGACATCCCCTCACAAGGCTCGCATGTAGGTTGCTCTGATAGTTAGGCTGTGACTGTGGTGTGGGGTTTACCTGTCTCGTGGGACATGCAATTGAGCACCAGGGGAATCTTGGGTAATGAGCCCTAGGCACAAGGTAGGGCTGTGAGTCTTCAGGGTTGCATGCTCTGGCCCCAAGTGGCAGAGCACCAGGAATGCTGAGAAATGTAGTTCTGGTGGCAGACACACTACTCCTTCAATGTGAGTATGGAAAAAGTTACTTTTGCAGGTGGGGGATGGAGAGAAAGCAAAGGTTGGGGTCTCAGATGATTCACTCATGTGACTGCAAAGACAGACAGAAATTTCCAGATTGGAGGGGATCCCCTAAGTGTTCCCAGATTAGAGAGGGTGCATGTCAGGTTGAGGGACCCATGGTGACTGCTGCTGTGTGTGGCAAAGTTGCTAAAACCATTAAAAAGGCCCAACTTCTTATTATTAATGAATGCACCATGGCTTCCAGTCATGATATAAAGGCCATAGACAGATTACTAAGAGAAATTATGAATTTGAATGTTGCATTTGGTGGAAAAGTTCTCCTTTCTCAGATGGGATTATTGACAATGTGTCAGTATCATGCCACATGCTATGCGATCAGCCACAGTACAAACAAGTTTAAAGTACTGCGATGTTCAGAGATGTTTCAGAAAGCTGTCTCTTAAAACAAATATGAGATCAGAGGATTGTACTTATAGAGAATAGTTAATAAAACTTGGAGATGGCAAACTTGATAGTGGTTTTCATTTAGGAATGGATATTATTGAAATTCTCCATGAAATGATTTGTAATGGATCTATTATTGAAGCCACCTCTGGAAATAGTATATCCTCTATAGTTAATATTAAAAATGTATCTTAACTGTGCAATCCTTTGTCCAAAAAATGAGCATGTTCAAAAATTAAATGAAGAAATTTTGGGTTTACTTAATGAAGATTTTCACACCTATTTGAGTGATGATTCCATTGACTCAACAGCTGATGCTGAAAAGAAAAATTTTTCCATTGAATTTCTTAATAGTATTACTCCTTCAGGAATGCCATGTCATAAATTAAAAGTGAAAGTGGGTGCAATCATCATGCTGTTGAGAAATCTTAATAGTAAATGGGGTCTTTGTAATGGTACCAGATTTATTCTCAAACGATTACTACCTAACATTATCGAAGCTGAAGTATTAAGAGAATCTGCAGAGGGAGAGGTTGTTCTGATTCCAAGAATTGATTTGTCCCCATCTGACACTGGCCTCCCATTTAAATTAATTCGACAACAGTTTCCTGTGATGCCAGCATTTGCAATGATTATTAATACATCACAAGGACAAACTCTAGACAGAGTAGGAATATTCCTACCTGAACCCGTTTTCACACATGGTCAGTTATTATGTTGCTTTCTTTCAAGTTTGAAGAGCATGTGATGTAAAAGTTAAAGTTGTAAATACTTTATCCCAAGGGAAATTAGCCAAGCACTCTGAAAGTGTTTTCACTGTTAATGTGCTATATAGGAAGATATTAGAATAAGTTTAATAAATTTATCAGTCATTATTTGCATCAATGTTGTTTTTATATCATGAGTTTGTTATTGTTGTTATATAATTTGTTATTATTTATTTATTAATGAAATTATGTATTATTTTCATATACATTATACTCATTATCTTTTATCTGTCACATTTTTATTATAGAGAAAGGGCAAATAGCACTATTAAAATATTTCCTTTAATTAATACCTTTTAATGTGCACGAATTTCATGCACTGGGTCACTAGTATAGAAAAGAAAATAACCAACACAAATGCAAGAACCTCACAGAGTCCCAAGCAAAACAAACTCCAAAAGACCAATGCCAAGGCACATTATAATTAAATTGGCGAACACCAGCAACAAAGTAAGAATCTTAAAAGTGGCCAGAGAAAGACAGAAAGTTACCTACAAAGAACATCTATCGGACTAGTGACTGATTTCTCAACAGAAACTCATCAGGCCAGAAGGGATTGGAATGAAATATACAAAGTCATGCAAAGGAAGGGACCAAATCCAATAATACTGTACCCAGCAAGGCTAGCAATCAAAATTATAAGTGAAATCAGTAGCTTCACAGACAAAAAGGGACTAAGGGAATTCATTACCACCAAACAAGCAATGCAAGAAATGCTAAAGGGTCTGTTGTAAAAATAATAGGAAGTGAAGAAGGAACACAGGAATAAAGAATAAAAATGGCTACAAGTAAGTACTTATCAATAATAACTTTAAATGTTAATGGATTAAATGCCCAATCAAAAGATATAGGCAAGAAGGAGAACTAAGATGGCGGCAAAGGTGAAACACCTATCTTGCCTTCATAATCAGCAATTTTAATACTACAACTTAACGAAAGAACAAACACCTTTCAGAATCACCAAAAAGCTGGCCGAGTGAAAATTCCACAAATAAAAGTGAAGATAAGACACTGCGACTCGGAGGTGCGGCGGCGAACAGCGTTGAAAGATTCGCCCGGAGAGAGGTTTGGAGCGTGCGCCGCCGAGAGGGCGGGCGGCTGAACACCGGCCAGTTTTCTCAAACGGGGAGACAAAGGCATACCACTGGACTGAATCTCCAGCTCTGGGCGAAGTCCAGGGAACCCACTATCATACGGGGTGAAAACTGGACAGTGGGAGGGCACGCCAAAGCTCGGGTGCTGCCAGGTCTCCAGGCTTGTGGAGAAGGCAGCTCTCCGGCGAACAGCTCGGCTGCGTGACGGCGCAGGGAGCGCACCGCTACTTGTCTCTCATTCGGAAAACCATCAGTCTGCTTTGTTTTACGACCCTGGGTGAGACATTGCGCATGCAAAGTCATTTGGGGACAGTCTGAATTCCCCCGCAGCCAGTGGAGCTCCACAGCGGCTCTCTCTCAGAGGTGCTGACAGCCATTGCCCCCCGCACAGAGCCCCTGGGGCCGCATAGGGCGGAGCTAAAGCTGTCTGCTTGGCCCTGAGACTCCGCCCACCCAACCTGAGCACAGCTGAGCTTCACAGACAATTGGCCTGGAGGTCAAACCCTCCTAGGGTTAACAACAAAAACCTGGGTTTAAATTCAAAAACACTGAATACAACCCATAAAGGATTGCAGTAAGAGTACCCACCTCAGGTAACTGGGGAGACTGAGCCACTGTCCCTTTGAGGATAGCCACCACATAAAGCAGCCACCATGCAGAGACATGGAAAGAAATCAGGTGTAAAAGAAATGGAGGAGAAAAGACGGCAAGACATAGAGTTCAAAACCACAGTTATAAGGCTTTTCAAGAGGCTCCTACAAAAGGCCGATCAACTTAATGAGAATTACCAAAAAATGAACAAGACCAACCAGCAAATGAATGAGAATTACAAGGAGATGAATGAGACCCTCAGGGAAATGTACAAGACCTCTGAGGATACGAACCAGATCCTCACAGATAAAAAAAAGGACCAACTAGAAATCAAGCATACACAGACTGAAATAATAAATAAAAAATGAAAAATATTACACAAAGTCCTAAAAGCAGGCCAGAGGGCCACAAGAACCAAGTCAAAGATTTGAAATACAAAGAACCAAAATCTACTCAGCTGGAAAAGCAAGAAACAAAAAGAATTCAGATAATTGAAGATAGCATAAGGGGCCTCTGGGACAACCTCAAGCAAGCCAACATCCGAATTATTGGGGTGCCAGAAAAAGAGAGAGAGCAAGTTAATGAAAACCTACTTGAAGAAATAGTGACTGAAAACTTTCCCCACCTGGTGAAAGAAACTGACTTAAAAGCCCAAGAAGTACACAGAACCCCAAAATATATGAATCTAAAGAGGACCACACCAAGACATATCATAATTAAAATGCCAAGAGCAAAAGATAAAGAGAGAATATTAAAAGCAGCAAGAGAAAAACAATTGGTTACCTACAGGGGAGCACCCATACGATTGTCAGCGGATTTCTCAACAGAAACAATGCAGGCCAGACGCGAGTGGCAAGAAATATTCAAAAAAATGAAGAGCAAGAATCTACAACCAAGATTACTCTATCCAGCAAAGCTATCATTCAGAATTGAGGATCAGATAAAGTGCTTCGCAGATAAGAAAAAGCTAAAGGAGTTCATCACCACCAAACCAGTATTATATGAAATGCTGAAAGATATTCTTTAAGAAGAGGAAGAAGAAAAAGGTAAAAATATAAATTATGAACAACAAATACACATCTATCAACAAATGAACATAAAAATCAAGTGAACTGATAGGCTGATGAAGAAGATAAACTGGTGACTATAACAGAAACATGGACATAGAGAGGGAATGGACTGACAATTCTTGGGAAGAAAAGTGTTGTTGGAAGTACAGCAAGAGATTGGACAAAAATCTTGCAACAACGGGAGAGGACATTGGGGAGGGGGAGGGGAGGGCGGAGGGTGGGATAGGTACAGGGTGGAGGGAAGATATAGGGGGATAAAAAAAGGGGAAACAATGTAATTAATAAACTGAACAAAAAAAATTAAAAAAAAATTAAAAAAAAAAGATATAGGCAACAGACTGGATAAGAAAACATGACCCATATATCTGCTGTCAACAAGAAACCCACCTCAGAAAAAAGACACACACACAGACTGAGGCTGAAGGGCAGTCTGACATCCCCCGATGGGTACTGGATTGTAAAATGGTGCAGGTCAGGCCAAGGGACCCTACCAATGCATGAATCCCTGCACTGGGCCTCTAGTCAAAAATAAAACACGGGAACAGGCTAGATAAAATTCATAGACAAATAATTTTATGTAAAATCACTAATCTATGTAGAATTATGTAGAAGTAGAGAATAAAATAAGTAGTATACATTTTAATATCAACTTCTAGCAGACATTCTAAAAACAAGTCACCAAAACAAAAAGCAATATACCTTGGGTTGAGTATTCAAACCAGTAATAACTTTATTTGATATGAATTTTTAACAGCCACATTATTCAGTTTAATCTAGCTCATAATATTCATCCTTCATTGAAATATCATTTTTATTTATGTTATTGACTATATTTATGAATCATTTTCTGTCCATATAAGCTTCTAACTTGAGATGCTGAACACACCACACTATATACAGATGATGTATTATAGAATTAATAGAAGCCCAGTGCACAAAATTCATACATGTGTAGGATCACTAGACCTTGCTGACGATCAGGATCAATATATGCAGTGTGTTGCTGGGAAATTGGGGGAGGGCCCTGTTGACACCTGCCTTGGCTTGCCTGGGGCCTGCAAGCTGGGGGCAGCTCCTGTGTTGAGCTTATGCCCTCTGGTGGTCAGTGTCATCATAGCAATTGGTCCACCCATAATTCCACCCATAATTCTGCTGTTAGGTCTATTTGCATATAATGCCTTTATTATAAACTAGGAGCCCTGAGCACGAAATTCGTGTGCTGGGGGTGGGTAGTCCCTCAAACGAACCTGCCCCCTCTCACATACTGGTAGCCCTCAGGGGACGTCCAACTGATGGTTCACCCCCAGCCTGACCAAGCCATCGCCCTGCTCAGCTCAGCCCCGGCTGCCTGCAACCACCCAGCCCTAGGGGCCAGGTGCTCACTGCCACCACCACCACTGCTGCTGTGGCCACCGCTTCCCCTCACAGTGCCCGGGGGCTGGGTGCTCAGCACGACTGCCGTTTAATCTTCACCCCCAGGCCCGGAGCTCATGCCACTTGGCCCTGCCCCTGCTCCTGATTGGTTGGTAGCATAGCTAATCAGGAGTCAAGGTATGGTCAACTTTGCATGTTTCTCTTTTATTATATAGGAGTAGTGGCCTGGTGCATGAAATTAATACACATGAAAAGGGAATTAATTAGAGGAAATATTTTAATATTGCTATTTTCCCTTTCTATATAATAGAAGTGTCAGAGATGAAAGAAGATTAATAAAATGTATATGAATTCCTGTCATAGTCTGGGACATGCCAGGGGACCCAGAGTGTTGACCTTGAAATCTTGCAAGACCCAGAATTGGCCAGTCTACCCCCATGAAGCCCCGCAGGGAAGGGGGCACAGCTTCAGGTCCTCTGGCCTGGCACTGGGGGGGGGGGCAGCCTCGGGTCTCCCATCAAGTCCTATTGGCAGGGGCATGACCTCAGGTCCCCCAGCACAGCCTTATGTCCCCTGGCAAGGCACCAGGTCAGGGGGTGCAGCCTCAGGTCCCCTGGCCCAGCCTCATGTCCCTTGGACCTGGCACCAGGGCAGGGGGTGCAGCCTTAGGACCTCCAGCTTGGCCTCAGGTCCCCCAGTGCTGAGGTGGGGGATGTGGCCTCAGGTGTCCTGTCAAGCCCTTCTGGGCAGGGGATGCAGCCTCAGGTCCCCTGGCCCAGTGCAGAAGCTAAAGGTGCAGCCTTAGGTCGTCTGGCCTGGCCTCAGGTTCCCCATCTTGATGCCAGGGGACCTGGTGCCATGACAACACCGCCTATTATGCTACTGCCCATACCTCAGTGCCACCACCACCCGTGCCCGCACCATGGTGCCACTGTCGCCTGTCCCAACACCAGGGGACCTGGTGCCGTGGCACTGCCACCTATGCCATCTATGCCACCGCCAATGTCCTGGCACCGCCATCGCCTACGCCTGTGCCTGTGTCTGTACCCCAGTGCCGATGCTGCCACCTGCACCCTGGCAACACCGGTGTCCAGGCTTCAGCTTCACCCCCTCCTTGAGCCCGCCCCCTCACCCCACACGTGCCTCTGCCCCACCCCCCGCCTTGTGCGTGCTTCTGCCCCACCCCCACCTCGCATGCTCGGTCCCGCTCCCCGCATTGCTTGGCACTGCCCCCTGCTCCTGATTGGCTGGTAGTATAGCAAAGGTACCGTCAAATTTGCATGTTTCTCTTTTATTACATAGGACTAGAGGCCCAGTGCATGAAATTTGTGCATGGAGGGAAGTCCCCCTCAGCCTACCCTGCACCCTCTCCAATCCAAGACCCCTTGGGGGATGTCCAACTGTTGGTTGGCCCGATCAGACATCCCCCTCACAATCCTGGACCATTGGCTCCTAATTGCTCACCTGCCTGCCTGCCTGGTCACCCCTTACTGTCCCCCTTGTGGGCCTGGTTGTTCCCAACTTCCCCCAACCCCCCGCTAGCCTGGTCACCCCTCTTGGACCCTGCCAGCTTAGTTGCCACAGACAGCCTGCTTGTTCAGTCATTTGTTCGTCTCTCACTAACCTCCTGCTAGCCTTGTCATAGACAGCCATCTTGTAAGAGCATGAGGGTCAATTTGCATATTATCTCTTTATTATACAGGATGAACCAATGTCATAAAGTTATATAGCTTTCAAGTGTACAATTTCAGGATACTTATCTGTATTTTGCATTGTGTGCCCACCATTCAAAGTTAAATCATCTTCTGTCATCATGCATTGAGCCTCCTTTACCCTTTACTAACTCCTACCCCCCCTTTCCTCTGGTAACCACTATTCTGTTGTTGCTTGTTTGTTTTTCTTGTTTGTTCATTTATTACTTTTAGTTGTATATCTCACATGTGAATGAGATCATATGGTTTTTGAATTTTTCTGTCTGACTTCCTTCGGTTAGCATGATATTCTTAAGATTCATCCATGTTGTCACAAATGGCAGTATTTCATCTTTTTTATGGCTGAGTGGTATTCCAATTATATGTATAACTAGAGGCCCGGTGCACAAAATTTGTGAACTCGGTGGGGGAACGTATCCCCCAGCCTGGCCTGTACCCTGTCACAATGCAGGAGCCCCGCCCATCCCTCTGGGACTCCTTGATGAATTGCCCCAAAAAGGTGGGCCAGAGCCAAAGATCCTGCTCTGCACCACATGGATCTGGGAGGCAGGACACCTAGGACCCCCAAGCAAGCCAGAAAGTAGAAAAAGAGCAAGAGTCTATACACATTTGAATAAACATCCTCATATATAAAAATTGCGACCCCCGTGGCCCTCAGTGATGTCATGGCTGGGTTTGGGGCCGGGTTTGTGGCTGCCATCACCTCCCCTGCAGCCCCAAGCACCGCCTTGGCTGGACTTGGGGCCAGGTTTGTGCCTGCAATCATGGCCCCCAGCCATTAAAGTTGAGTTATGTATTTTAGCCCTATCTAAAACTTCAGCAAAATCATCGGGATGAAAATACAAATTTTGTGCATTTGGCAAATGAATAGCTAATCTTGTGATTGCATGAGATTGGTCATGCATTCGCATTCCAAAGTCTCCAAACAGCCTCAGGAGCACTCACATACCTGGAGTCAATGAAGTCCCATGCTTTGTCATGATTGATAATATTTTTCAGAAATTTGAATATTTGCACAATCATGACCTTTATAGATGTATTTAATAGATATTTGACACTTCTAATTCATGCACAGACTTCAACATTTATATGACAGTTATATTTGAGAAACAAATATGGGTTATAAGGGACAATCCAAGTATTATTGACAATTTTATTTCCAATAGAAGTGGTACTACCAGATCTTCATTTGTATTTGGGATATCCATCAATATTTCCAATGGTCACATTTTGAAATATTTTTGGATATCCCTTTAAACATTTTCCATTTTCCATACATGGACTATTTGGATTTTGTATTCCACATGGTCCATGTACCATATTTGATCTTACAATCTGAAAAAGTCAAGGACACTAGTCCTCATCTGGAATTTCTGTCTTAACGATACGGTCAGTGTCATATTCTGAACATAATTTGGACTTGCTATCTAATATCAGTAATATGTGAGCGTGAGGCAGTCCACATTTCTGAAATTCAATGACATGAATCTTAGCTATTACTTTGCCAAATAAATGGACTTTACATACATCATTTAAAGAGCATTCAGCTTAATATTAAAAACCCTGGCTAACAAGTCAGGTCTGTTTTCAACTTTTTGCAAGTGTTGTAAATTATTTGTAATATCTGCCCATTTGGGGTTTCATGTCATAGTTATAAATAAATCAGGCTTACCATACTTCATTACAATTGCCATAGCATCCTGATATCTCTGCTGCATATTTCTGGGACTACCCTCAAAAGATGACGGAAGTATTATTTTAC
The DNA here is from genome assembly GCA_027563665.1 of Antrozous pallidus. NCBI lineage: Eukaryota > Metazoa > Chordata > Mammalia > Chiroptera > Vespertilionidae > Antrozous > Antrozous pallidus. The sequence goes on from CM050514.1 coordinate 93,390,174, forward strand.
CAATGGGTACATTGTCATTTTCAGATATGAATTTGAGATAATCCATCAAACCGCTATATTTTTCAACTCTCAACTTAGATCTGTTTGCTTTAATGAAATTTATCCAATTTGCCTCCATTTTTGAATACGAATCCACAATAAACTGTTGAGTTAATGTTCCTGCATTTAAAATAGGATTGAAAGTGTCCCTCACAGAGAGATGAAATCCATAATACTGCATTTGGGTGACTCGTGTTCTTACATTTTGTCTAGTATTATTGTTGAGTACACTGTTGTCTCTGAGTCTTAATGCAATATCTGTTCCCCAACCTTTTTCACCATGTGGAAAAAGAATAAGATACGTCATTGCATCTAATGTAGGAAACAGGATACCGATTCGTTTCACTTTAGTGGCATTTGGATTATTGGGATCTGGTTTACAATGAATGAGCAAGTCCCTTTCAAAAGGAGGTTCTCCATCTTCGTTTCTGAATATGACAGCAACCTCGGTTACACGGGAAGAACTATATCTACCTGGGTCACTATTATGATCAATCATATTTAATTGCCATAGTTACTTCCGTGGGAGCTATACCTTTTGCTGCTGCTTCAGATTGGGCTTCCTTTTCTACCTCATGTAGCATCTTGTACGATTTTGTTAATTCATTTATTTCGTGCATGAGGTTGTTTCTGAGCAGGCCTGGTTTGCTAATCTTTTACGTGTAGCTTCGGCTGTATCCAAAATATAGAGTTGAGCAAACTTCAACAGTTTTTCTTTGGACATAGTCTCACCTCTCTATTGCCACGTTCTGAGATAGAGGAGAGTGACAGGCCTTTCAGCACTGTGACCAATGGCTGATTTGGACAGATTCTGTGGGGGTGGGACTTCCTCCTACGTGTTGTCAGTTTCCACAGCTGGGATGCTGAAGCTGGGACTTGGGAGCCTTCCCTCTGATGGTTGCCTACCGTTTTTGCTGGCATACAGCTGAAGCTACACGTAAAACATTATTAGCAATGCAGGGGCCTCAGTTAGAGGCAGCTGAGGTGAGTTCTCGCAGCCACCGCTGCCCCTCCCGCCGCCGCCACTCCCGCTGCCTCGTTCTCTGAGCCCAGAGGCCTCAGACTCAGCTGTGGTGAGTTCTGGCCACTGTTGCTGCTGCCACCACTTAGGCTCTGCGCCTGGGCTGGGCACTTGATGCCTTCACCACTTCATCTCCACTCCTGCGGCCTGGTGCTCACGCCTTTCGACCCCACCCCTTGCACCAAGTGGCTGGTAGCATAGCCAGTCAGGAGCCAAGGTACGGTCATATTTGCACGTTACTCTTTTATTAGATAGGATATCTTCTTTTTCCAATAATCTACCTAAGGACATTTGGTTATTTTCATGACTTGACCACTGCGAATAGTGCGTCAGTGCATATATCTTTGGGAATAAATAGTTTCAAATTTTGGGTTTAGATACTCAAAAGAGAGATTGCTGGGTCATATGCTAATGCTATTTTTACTTTTTGGGGAACCTCCATACTGTTCTCTGTAGTAGCTGCACCAGCTTTTTGATGGAAGGCTCTGCCTTGGTTTTCATTGAATTTCCACCTATTAGAATAGTGCCTGGTCCACTGTAAGCAATCAATTAATATTGGGGGGTGACTGATAGTGACTTTCTATTACATCCTATTTCTAATGGCACATCATTGATGCTAATTTTAGTTTATGAAGCACTTCACAAAAAATGTTTTATATATTATAATTTTAAAGCCTTTAATAACGCTGGAGGAATTAAGATATTCATTATCTTTCTAATTTAAAATTTGAAATGACAGATGTGCATTCTGAAGATCCAGAACTAAAATTTAATTTGGTTGTCTAACAGACTCTAACTGAACTGTGGTCTTTTACTGTATTATTTTAGGATGCTCTAGCTCTAGCTTTAAGGTTTTAGTTTCTATTTTATAATGATCAAAGACTCAATACATTCATAGGATAAACTACTTACGACAACAAAAATGTGAAAATACTATCCAACAATTAAGTTATCGGTTTGATAACTAACGCAATATGCGATAGAATCCTAAAACAAATGAAATATTAAATTCTTCTGGGAAGCTATCAACAATATTTGAAAAGCCTACTTTGAACTAACACCAAGATGTATTCAAATAATAATAATAATAATAATAATAATAAGTCTTAAGAAGTATGTTTATACATGTCTAAGTTATTGTTTAGAATTGAAAACATTAAATCTGACATTATTTTTATTAAAATAAAGAATAGGAAGCTAATAATGAAGTATATATTTACCTAGATCTATGGGAAACTTCAATGTTTAAAAGAAATACAAAGAAAATGTTCTTTTCTACAAGCTAGTTAAAATAGGTATGTGTTTTTCTTGGCAGGTAGGTATGGACAGGTGTAGTTTTGGGGGATTTGAAAATATAAAACAAAGAAATTCAACTGTGGTATCTTATGAGGTTCAATAACCTGGTTACAAAATTCATATGTAATGGGAAAGGTTTGCTATTTTATCTCTAAAAAATGAATAGTGTGTTGTTTATGTCACTAGTCTGCAGGAAATTTTTAGTATAAATTTTACTATTCCCTTGAACATAAAGTGTGACAATAGCTGCAAAGTTAAATAATAAGCTTCTAAATAGCAATATTTATCTTTTTCTTTTTTCTCTTATTGTATCTAATATGGTTCCTCAATATGAAAAACATTCATTAACAAAAATAATCTATTATTAATACTAACTTAGATTGGACCACTCTTTAGACCTTGAGCATATAAAGAAAAAATATGATAAATATGCACAATTTTTGAAGGGCATTTAAATAAAAACATTTTAAAACAAAAATCTTATCTTTGCAATCCAAATTTAGAGGCTAGACAAAATAAAGCCTTTGTAATTCAAGATTATAATGCCTTGTATTTATATGTAGTCTATTTATGTTCATATTAAATATTTACTCATTTTTATTTTTCTCATTCAGGATTTGGCCACTATCTATTTTATATCATGTTACTTATACCAATATATTAAGCAGGGGTGGATTCCTGAGAGAACAACTGAGTAGTTTTCTATGTGATGTAATTGATTCTTGTTAACCTTTGTCTGATATTCTATCTAAATCTATCTTCATTCTTTCATAGACCACTTTATTTTGTTTTCTAGTAGCTTGAGAAAAAAAACAACATTAAAAATTAATGTAACTTTATTCTGTCAAAAGAATTATCCTATACTGACAAGAGATCAGATGTTCAAGGAAAATCTGTCCTGTAATTTCTGTTAATCATATACTTCAAGAAATTATTTATTCATCTTTTATATGCAGTTACTTTTCTCTGACTTCAGAGAAAAGTATTTGAGAAAAATGAAGATTTTAATGATAGTTATGAAAGCAAAGTGAAGGAAAGAGAAGTCTTTTAGAAAATGGCACACATCATGGGGATTTAGACCTGGGTTTGGGAAGCCATGGGGCTGTTTAAAGAAATATATGCCAGAGAGAAACCAAGATGGTGGCAATGCTGCCTCGCACAACAATATCAAAACTACAACTAAAAGACAAAAAGGACACCACCCAGAACCACAGGAAAGCTGGATGAGTGGAAATTCTACAACTACAAGGGAAGAGGAAAGCACATTAAGACTCAGAGAAGCTGCAAAAGGTTGAGGTACGTAAACACTTGAGCAGAGAGGACGGGTGGCTGAGTGCACAGGCAGCTGAGTGCATGGCTGGCTTTCTAAAGCAGGACAATGGAAGCTCCCAAATGCACTGAATTCCAGTCTCTGGTAAGAATCTGGGAAACCAGACTCATTCGGGGGGAATCTGGACTCTCAGGAAAAGAGAAAGCACACTGAGACTTGGGAGCTGTGGAAGGCAGAGGTCCAGAGGTGCATGAGCGCAGAGAGGACTGACTGCTGAGTGCACAGGTGGCTGAGTGCACGGCAGCTTTCTAAAGCGAGAGGGAAATGGAAGCTCCCTACTGTTCTGAACTCCAGTTCTGGGTGAGTTTCTGGGAACCCAGACTTATTTGGAGAGAAACTGGACTTTCTGGCAGTGGGTGAAATTCAAGGGTGGCTTTCTCTCCTAGGTGCTTACAGTGATTACCGAAGGACACTGAGACCCAGGTCTGGGACGAAGCCAAGACTGTCTGCTCTGCCCTGAAACTCCACTCCATCCAAGCTGAGCACAGAGAATTCTGCAATTTTGCTAGTCTTTTCTCATAAGTTCTCCCAGCGTAAACATAGCTGATCCTCACAGCCAACTGGCCTGGAGGTCAATTCCTCCTAGTTATACCAACAACAATCAAGACTTAACTACAACAAGAGTGTGCACACAGTCCACAAAGAGGTGCACCAAGAGTGTACACTTCAGGTAACTGGGGAGGCTGAGTCACTGTGCGCTATAGGACAGCTACCACATAAAGGTACTCTACCAACTCAGAGAAGCAGCAAAAACGTGGAGACAAAGAAACAGATCAGAAATGAAAGAAATGAAGGAAAGCAAATGGCTAGATATAGAGTTCAAAACCATGGTTAAAAGGTTTTTCAAGAATTTTCTAGAAAAGGCCAATAAATTTAGTGAGATCCTTGAGGATATGAAAAAGGACCAACTAGAGATTAAACATACACTGACTGAAATAAAAAATATTATACAGAGACCTAACAGCAGACTAGAGGACTGCAGGAATCAAGTCAAAGATTTGAAATACAAAGGAGCATAAAACACTCTACCAGAAAAGCAAAAAAAAAAAAAAAAGAATCCAAAAATTTGAGGGTAGTGTAAGAAGCCTCTGGGACAACTTCAAGCATACCAATAATCAGAATTATGGGGGTGCCAGAAAAACAGAGAGAGCAGGATATGGAAAATATATTTGAAGAAATAATGACTGAAAACTTCCCCCACCTGGTGAAAGAAATAGACTTACAAGTTCAGGAAGCATAGAGAACCCCAAACAAAAGGAATCCAAAGAGGACCACATCTAGACACATCATAATTAAAATGCCAAAAGCAAAAGACAAAGAGAGAATATTAAATTCAGCAAGAGAAAAAAAGTTCATTATTCACAAGGGAGCACCCATAGGATTGTCAGCTGACTTGTCAACAGAAACTATGCAGGCCAGACAGGAGTGGCAAGAAATATTCAAAGTGATGAATAGCAAGAACCTATAACCAAGATTATTCAACCCAGAAAAGCTATTATTCAGAATTGTAGGTCATATAAGAGCTTCACAGATAAGGAAAAGCTAAAGGAGTTCATTACCACCAAACCAGTATTATATGAAATGCTGAAAGGTAATCTTTAAGAAGAGAAAGAAGAAGAAAAAGGTAAAGATAAAAATTATGAACCACAAAGACATGTCTATCAACAAGTGAATGTAAAAATCAAGTGAATAAAAAAATCTGATGAAGAGAATAAAATGATGAATATAATAGAATCCGGGGCATAGAAAGTGAGTGGACTTACAATTCTCAGGGGGGAAGGGGTGTGTGGTGTGTGGGAAGAGATTGGACAAAAATTGTACATTTATGGATGAGGACAGTGTGGGAGAGGTAAAAGAGAGGGTGGGGTGGGAACTGGATGGAGGGTAGTTATGGGGGGGGGAAGAGGAACAATTGTAATAATCTGAACAATAAATATTTATTAAATAAAAAAATAAAGATGTGTATGCCTAATTACTGATAGGGAACCAGAAGAAAAAGAAAGGAGAGTGAGAGAAAATGTTTACATTCATCAAAAATTTTGCTAAAGGCTGCTCCTCATCAATTTTATGACTTTAGGACTCACCCCAATTCAAAACCGTTTTAAAAATTAGGAGTGAAGTATAGTGTAAGAAGCTTAAAGAATTTTTATACACACTAATAAATAGTAGTTATATGTAGGTTGCCTTAAGTATGTTAGATATAGTCTTTGTGATTTTTTTATCAGTATTGGTAATAGTGTGCAATGAGAAAACTAAAAATATACAGTCTCTTTACTCTTGACCTCATAAAATGTTCCAATACTTTATAAGTAGACTTTAGCAATGTTTCCACAAAAAAAGGAATATATTTCTTCCAGTGGGTTTAATTTGTATAGCATGATAGTGTCCACATAATGTTCAGAAAATGATTTTTTTTTGTGTTGATAAACTAGTTGCTTTTTCTTATTTTTGAGCCAACAGTCCTATTTAATTGTAGTTTTCAAAGTCAGTTTTAGCAGTTTAAATTGAAATGGCAGAACGCTATCATTTTCTCATTTTAATGTTTTCTTCCAAGGCAGATTCTCCCAAGTAGGTTTGAACACATTACATCTGTTTTCAATGTCATATATCCTGCACTTTGCAGGTGCAGGTTTTACTTCTCTTATTAATAAAAAGAGAAAGGCATGAATGATGGTTAAAATTGGAGTAATAAACTCAATCATAAAGACTAGAGTACAGGCTTAAAGCAAACATCCATAACTCAGTGCCCAACCCTAACCACACAACTGTGAGCAGCTCTTTGCAGCTTTGCTGCAGAAGTAGTAATTCAACCACATTGATTTTCATTTAAATCACTGGAGGCTCTGCAGGTTCAAGTAAAAATTTCTGTGGCATTAAAATAATGTCCACTCAACGAATAGATATTATAGCTGCATGCTCTGGCAAGATAAAAGTAATTAGTTATGCTTTGGAATAGAAATAGCAAATGTATGATCCATAAATTTCTACTGCCCAAGTAGAAATATTTATTTAAAGCATGAATAGGCATTAACTAAGACAGTACTCAGTAGTTACATAAACAAACATTTAGGGAAATACAGGAATTAATACCTGTAGAGTTGTCAAGAGTTTCTGATTGTTTGTTTATGGGCCTGAACTACTCATAAACATTGTGTGTTCAAATACACAAAACAGTAAAAATCAAGTGAAGTTATTTCTCAAAATTTTCTTTTTAAAAATGTTTTATGTTTATAGAAACATTTATCAAAATATGATCTTATATTTGGGTTCTTCAATCAACATGATATTTGTAACTAATAAAAAAAATCTATAACTTTGTTTTTAAACTGAGGTTGCTGCAAGTAAACTCTATATACATCCATCAAATTCAACAATTCTGAAGAAAGTCCACCAGACCTTGTAAAATGTTCATGCGTTTATTAAGCATTTAAGTCACACACTTAGTTTGGTCAGTTGTGTAGATGTTTATCCTCTTGTACTAAATTCCTGAGAGAACAAGAGTATTCTTGTTGGCATCCCTTAAACTACCGCTGCCCCCTAGGGGTTCAAAGCAATGAAGCAAGAAATTGATTTGAGGGAGTGGAGCGAACTCTTGACAATATCAGCAACAAACTGCTTCGGGCTAATCATGAGGCATGGCCTTGGAGGACTCTGGGTCCTAACTGTGCCTCTTTTGATGGCTCTGTTAGCCTGGCAGGGTTGGTCAGATTGTGTCCAAACAAATTCACAATTCTAAATTAAAAAACAGTAGCAAATAGTCAAACATTTAATACTATGTTGTAGGTGCAATATAATAAGCATTTTGACTCTTTTTCAATACAGCAATTGGCTGGAAATCAGGTAAACATAAATGTTTTCAAACTGGAAGTATTAAAAAAAAACTAACATTCTAGACTGTAAAACCAAGTAAATGAATAGTAGGGAGACTTATATGTAAACATATAAGTAAGAACACACATAACTATTATAATATCAAATGAATAACATATTTATTTTCATTATCTAATTATTTATTCACTGTATTTTAAAAATTAACTGATCGATTCTCTACTAGAATTTATGAGACACAATAGATGATAAATCAAGATTCCTGACTTCATGAAGCTTATAATCTGATGAAGTAATAGATAGCAAAAGCAATATGAATACAGAAACAGTGAAAACAATGAAGGCAAAGGACTGATTTGTGCATACACTAAAGAATCAAATTTAAATTTGATTTAAATTAATAGTGCCTGTACCTGTAAGATCAGTCTGTCCGTTTTGAAAGGTACATAAAGCTATATCTATATTTTGCTTCTTAATCGTTTAATTTTCAAGGAACTTAGTTTATTAATATGTGAAAACAGGTTGTCTATTTTCCCAAGTGGGATCATTAAAATTGTGTGGGGAGACTGTTTTAATGCTCTCATCTACCCTTTTGCCAATTTCCAAAGTGGCCTAAGTTTCCTAGTAGAAAGATAAATAACTGATGACTTTATAAGTAATAATTTATAGAGTGTAGACAGATGCCTTTGCAATGGTTTTCTTTCTGGATGCATCTGTTTGGTGTGTTTCTTACATTTCCAACAAAAAGGTGGCATTTTGGTCTGTAATTCTGTCATCTAATCATATGGAAACCTGTCAATTCTTATTAACATCTTGACTTGTTATTGCTATAAACTTATCACAAGTTCTTCTAATTCAAGATGGGTTTAAATTCATAGAGTTGAGCTTTCTGCTGTGTATCCATTGAATACCTGATTCTTTGCTCCTTATATCAGCAAAACTTTCAGTCAAGTAAAACAGCTGTCAGCCAGAATACGAATTATAGATTAAGCCTTGAAAGGTTAACAGTTTGGGATACAGTTGAAAAGCTAGAGAAAACAAAAGGAATAAATGTGTTACACTCTTTCATATTAACTTCTACACAATGTTAACTGCTGTATCAAGCCCCTTATATTTAGACATTATCCAATGGAAATGCAATGGAATCTTTTTACAATAATATAGTTCTTTTGTTTGTTTTATAGAAGGTATTACCTTTCAATTGCTACAAAATTAAAAGTTGAGGCTGGAAACGTATCTTTGGACAAAAAGAAAAACCATTAATTGAGACTGTAACAAGACTCATCAAAAGGATGAAAATGCTCCATTGTTACTATCAGGTGCAATAGGATATATTATAAGGACAATGTCACCATGATATTTTATCTGTGTTACAAGTAATTCAAGAACTATCAACTTAATCCTCATCCAGTATGTAATAGACATGTTGATTGCACATCACAAACATGTAACAAGATGCTTCCTACCTAAAGGGTCATCAAAATCATTTCTGAAAAGAATTATAATTTCTTAATGATTTATATTAATGCTAACTTGGATAATATATTAAATGCAATACAGAACCATTCTTCATTATGCATTTGTGTTAGAGACAAACTAAGTTTGAGATAAAATTAACAGTTGCTATATATTCATAAATTATGGTAAGGCATATGTTGCCAAATTCAGAGATATTAGGGAGAAGAATATGTTTTATAAAGTAAAAAGAAAAAATATTAACAAAACCTCTGTTTGTAGCAATCATTCTATTAAAATGGAATTTTGGAGGTGGGGAATGGAGGAATTTCAAAGTGGTCTTCAGGTATAATTTACAGTTCTTGGTTAGCAAGAAAGTACCTTTGAGTACATTGCAAAAAAAAATGTTCATCGTTGGGGGGAGGGTTTTCTGTGGCTAACAATTTCTTGGACCAAGTTTGGCTCAATGGTGTGCTTTTGGGAAGTCAACCTCTCTTAATGGTCCCTATAGTGAGGAGGGTGACTGTCAGGAAGTTTCTTAATGAGTTTGCATTTCTTGAGTATGCAGTAAATGATTTAATGTTAGAAATTGAAGGTCAAATTTCTCCTAACCTGTTGATGGCAAGGAAAAGCCATCCTACAATTAAGCCAGAGACAGAAAATCTTCAAAATATATAACTGAAAGTTATTAATCATATTGTGATTATGGAAGGAAAATAAAACCATAGTTTTAAAACACCTAACTCTATAACTACTTTTGACACTAGAAGCTAAAAATAGAAAATATATTGTCTTACACTACTACTTTCCCTTGATGACCCCCTCCATGTCCCAAAGTTTGAAGGTATTTCTCTTTTTCTGCATCCAGGACGGCTAGAGAGTTGGTCCAGCTTCTAAGTAGGGGTGGCTGGGGATTGAGAAATAAAAGAAAGAGACAAGATATCGAGATGGAAGGAAGAAGCTGGGATCAGATGGGACCACCATCCTCTTCTGATGGAAAGATAGGGGCCCAAAGCCAATACAGCAAGTTTATTTTATACCCCCAAGTACCAGGAGGTTTCATCAAAAGGTCAAGACAAAGGAGATTATTTGCATTCTTGAGTAGGCCCAAACATTCCTGGTGCTTGACTGGATTTACATATCAAAAACCTCTAGATACCTGGGCAAAGGTAAGAGTTAGTGCTGATAACACATCTGCCTTTCTGGTAAATATGTATCCAAGATGTGGCTTTGACTGTCACCTTGGGTTCAGCTGACAATAATTAAAGAATGTCCATGTACCTTCTCAGGCGCTGTCTACAAAAGTTCAATTATTAATACTAGATGCCCAGTGCACAAAATTTGTACATTTGGAGGGAGGGGAGCTATCCCTCAGCCTGGTCTGTGCCCTCTCGCAGTGTGGGAGCCCTTGGAGGATGTCCAACTGATAGCTTAGCACTGCCACAGAAGTGAGAGAGACTCCTGCCATCACTACACTCACTAGCCATGAGCCCTCCTTCTGGCTGAGTGACACTTCTCCAGTGGGAGTGCACTGACCACCAGGGGGCAGCTCCTACATTAAGCGTCTGCCCCCCAGGTGGTCAGTGTGCATCATAGCGACTGGTCATTCTGCCGTTCAATTTGCATATTAACCTATTATTATATAGGATTGTGTATGTTCATATGGTCCATATATATATACTAGTGGTCCAGAGCCTAGAATTTGTGCATGCTGTGGGGTGGGGGGAAGTGTTCCTCAGCTTGGCCTGTACCCTCTCCAATCTGGGACCCCTCAAAGGATGTCCTTCTGCCATTCTACAGGGATCGGGCCTAAACCAGCAGTTGGACATCCCTCTTACAATCCGAGACTGCTGGCTCCAGCTGCTCACCTTCCTGCCTGCCTGCCTGATTGCTCCTAACCACTCTGCATGCCAGTCTGCTTGCCCTCAACTGCCCCCTGGTGCCAGCCTTCTGGCTCCCAAATGCCCCTGCCAGCCTGATCACCAACAACTGCCCCCCCTTCTGGCCTGCTCCTCCCACCTCCCCTCCCCACTGGCCTGCTCTCCCCCAACTGCTTCCTGCTGTCCTGATCACCTCCAATTGACCCCTAATGACAGCCTGTGCACCTCCAATTGGCCCCCCTGTTGGTCTTCTTACCCTTAATGGCCACCACCAGCCTGATCACCCACAACTGCCATCCCATCCTGGCCTGATCAACCACTGGCAACCCAAGCTCCCAGCCCCTCCATTTTTTTTTCCAGTGCCTCCTTGAGTGGAGGCCAGGGCCAGCTGGAAGCAGGTATCTGGGATTTACTTATATTTTATAATTGAAATTTTGTAGCCTTGAGCAGGGGCCAAGACCAGCCAGGGTGGGCGGGAAGCTTAGCTTTCTCCATTGCCAGGACAACCAAAGCCTCCTGCTCTCTCCAGCTCCATGGCTGCTGCCATCTTGGTTGGGCTAATTTTCATAACAACTCCTGATTGGCTTGTAGGTGTGGCTTGTGAGCATAGCAGAGGTACAGTCAATTTGCATATTTCTCTTTTATTAGTGTGTGTGTGTGTGTGTGTGTGTGTGTGTGTGTATGTAAGAAAATGTTACCAGAAAAAGAAATATATATATATTTCTAAAGTATACATATTGCATTTCATTACATATTTGCTTCTTCACCTTGGCTTCCTATATCAATAAATGTCACCTCATAGCTCTTACTTTTACCTTGTCCTCACTCTACAACCCAGTGCATTATAAAAATCAATCAATTCTAGCTGCAACTTATGTTTCACATCTATTAATTTTTCTTTGATATCTCTGCCACAAATTTAGACTCAGCTCTTTCATCCCTCACTGTTTCCTGGAGCAAACTTTCAGCTTCTGAACTCTTCATTCTGCCTTCAATCTTGACCCCTTCCTGATTCTTCTTCACTCATAAAAGCTAGGATTATGTCCAAAAATGCATATGAAGAAATCACTTAAGAAATAGTCAATATATCACTTCTATAATTAAATTAAGCATGAATAAAGTTAAAAATAAGTGTGTAGAATTTCTCCAAACAAGAAAAGTTTTTGTAGATTTATAAACTTTCTTTAAGTCCTCCTTCCTTCACACTTGTTCAATTTTCCTGTAATGACTTATTCTACCAGATTTCCTTGTCACATACTCCCCACTTCCATTGTTGTTGTATTTTTTTAAATAATATTAACATTTAAAAATCATAATAATAGCATCATCTTATATTTTATATGCTCATTTATAATTCCCATTCACTTTCACAATATATAATCTTCTGAATTAGTAGGGAAATTACCATGAGCAATACTTATGGATGATGTCACATCTCAGACAAGTTAAGTTTTCTGTACAGGTCACACTGCTAGTAAATGGTCAATCTTCCTGTTTCCTCACACTTGCTGTGAGGTTTCTCTTTGGAGCTCTTTCATCCCAAAGCACATGGCATTTTGTTTCTAAATTTTTATGGTAGTTGATAATAAAAATCCCTTACATCTTATAAATTGTCCTTTGTTTTCAAAACAATTTTCTTATGCTAAGTTTTTATTTTAATAGAAAGTTTATGTTGAAAAATTTTTAGATTTACAGAAAAATCGCAAAAACATAAGTACAGTGTTTTCATAATAGCAGTCAGTTTCACTTATTCTCACATTAATAAGGTACAGTTTTCACAATAATGAATCAATATTGGTACATTTTTATTAGCTAAAGCTGTGCATTATATTTCCTTATTGTTTAATTTCTTATATTTTAATCTAACGTCCTATTTTGATTCCATGATCTGATCAGGATACCTCATGACATTTAGTCACCATTTCTCTTTAGACTCTTTTTGCTATGACACTTTCTCAGACTTCCCCTTTTTTATGCTTTGACATTTTTGAGGAATGCTGATTTGTTATTTCATAGAGTGTCCTTCAGTTGTTATTCATTTGATGTTACCTCATAATTCTTGGGTTATGACTTTTGGAGGAAGACCGTGGAGGTAAAACATCATCCTCATCACATTCTAGCAAGGGTACATTCTGTCAATGTGACTTATCACTGTTCCATCTTGTTTGCTTGATTGAGTTTTTGTCATTATTTGGTAAGTAGCTGTAAAATCACTATTTTCCCCTTTCCACTCTGTTCTCTTTGGATGGAAGTCCAATGTTCAGCCCACACTTAAGGAACGAGAAGTTATGCTCCACCTGCTTAAAGGCAGAGATCTACTCAAATTATTTGAAATTCTTCTGCGTGGGAAATTTGTCTATTGTCTCCCATTTACTTATTTATTCATTCAATTATTTATTTATATCAATATGGACTATGGACTCATGGTTCTTTATTTTATCATTTGCATTGTAATTCATAGTATGTTTTTTATTAAAGTTGTTTCAGCTTTGGCCTTTGGGAGCTCTTTCAGTTGGTTCTTATTTTTCTTTTACACCTTCTTGTAGAAGCTATATCATTATTTAGTATACTATTTCTCCTTTCTTAGTTTGTGTAATATATAAAAGCATAAACTCCCTAGCAGGTTGAACCACCTCCATCTCCTAGATTTGCCTCTCCTGTATCTCCAAATTCAAAGAAGGCTAATATAAATTAATCCCTTACAGATCATGTATTAGTTTTCATAATATATTCTCAATCTTTCTTTTTTATTAACAAATCTTTGCATTTGGGTGTTTAAGTGTTTTGTGTATGTTTCTTAATTCCCCATAAACAATTTGGGTATACAATATGCATTTGATCCCCTGGGAACATTTATTGACATATCAGGAAAGAGAAATAAGTAGTGATATTACTAATAAAATGAGAACATTTATGAACTTTGCTGCAATTAATTAATTTAGAGATTGTACCAATTCATTAATTCCTCAACTACAGAGTAAATCAGTGGTTCTCAAACTTTAGTATGTATCAGAATCACCTGTAAATCTTGATAAGATAAAAATAACTGGGCCCTATCTTTGGAGTTTCTGACTCAATAAATTTTACATGGACCCAAGACTTTGTGTTTGTAATAAGTTCCCAAGTTTATTAGTTTGCTAGAGTTTCCAGAACAAAATAGCACAAACTGGGTAGCTTCAACAACAAAAATTTATTTTCTTACAGATCTGGAGGCTGGAAGTCCAAGATATTAGTATGGTTAGTATCTCAGGAGGCCTCTTTCCTTGGCTTTCAGATGGCTAACTTTCTGCTGTTTTCTCACCTGGTCTTTACTTGGTACAGACCTCTATTTAGTGTCTCTTCTCTCCATTTCTTATAAAGACACCAGTCAGATTGAATTAGGGCCCACTCAAATGGCCTCATTTTAGTTTAATCACCTCTTTGAAAACACAGTCTCCAAGTACAGTAATGTTGTGATGTATTGGGGATTATGGCTTTAGTATATAAATTTTGGGAGATACACAGTCCAGCCCAGAACAAGTTTAAATGATGCTGATTTAGAGAATTTTTTAGCTTAAATAACCAAGTGAAGCCAACTGAAAATGATCTGGGTAAATTATGATGACAACACAAGTGAGGAAAAGAAAGAAGATAATATGTTGATAGGAAATCTTCTCTCTTTCAACATTGTCTGAAAATGACAATCACACACCAGAAGACTGAGGAAAAGAATCTGAGTTTGTGTGAGGAATAGGGATGCTACATCCCTCACCTTCCATAAACTCGGAATCAACAGAAGGAAAAGTGTATCTATGTGAGGGATCTTCAAATGCATTAGAAACTTTCAGCCTTCATAAATAATTTGCCAATTCACTTGTTTCCAGCTTTTTGCTTATAACATGATGAATGTAAATTACTCTGAAAGTTGCTTATGCGTGGGGGACACTGGGCTTTCCAGACTTAATCACTGTGCCTTTCAAGTTGGGAGTATTATAGATATCATGCCAATTAAGGAATGCTTTGTTCCATAGAATTTTCAGCACAGTTGTGTCAGTAAGCTAGTGTCACCATCAGTTCCTAATGAGGTCAGAAATCTTTTTCAGTTCATCCCCTCAAGTTATTGGCCCTTGAGAATATATGTCAATGTTGGAGTTTCCAATTTAGCTTTCTGCCTTGCAGAAGGCTCAAGATTTGCAAACACTCTCCCACAAATGAGCAAAGCCAGACTCATTAAAAGCCCATCTCCTAGTCACTCTGAATCAACAAATGCCACTATTAAAAATTCTGATTTTTGTCCTGATCCCTAAAGATTTCCCTTTAATATCTCAGATGCTTCATTTTACAGTTAAAGAAGGTAGTTGTATGTCTCTGTGTGTGTGTTGGAGGTTCCCCTTATTTTCTTTATATTACTTATATAATGGCCAAGTTTTTTTTTTTTAATGTAGTTTCTATGCACTCTGCCACCTCTTTTTACTATCTTTGATTTGATTCAGTCTTAAATAAATATGGAAGGGACCTCAGTGGTATGTATTTTAAGAGTCACACATGTTAAGAGTCAGTGTTTGACATTATTGAGGCCAGAAGAGAGGTATTTAGAAATACCTGAGAAACTTATACAAATGTCAAGGATAAACCAATGAAAACGAAATTGATTTTCCTCTGGCATAGAAATCAACCTAAATTACCAAATATATTTTAAATATTAATGTAATTAAGGAATTGTTCAAGGGTTGGGCTCAAATTTAAGAAACATCTATCTATTTCTATCTATCTATGTATCTATCTATGTATCTATCTATCTATCTATCTATCTATCTATCTATCTATCTATCTATCCATCATCTATCTGGCTGTCTGTTATCATTCATCTGTGTATGTGTGGAGTGCATCTGGATAGTAAGAAATCAAATTGTTGTTTTTATTTATTTTTAAATGTGTTCTTTCTATCCCATGTTTGTTCCATTTTGTCTCAGCTGTTAAAAATGATGACATATATTTTCACATACACATAAAATCACAAATATATACTTTTATATGTATATGTATGTGGGCATTAATCAGAAAATACTACCTCTCTGTCTCTATTATGAAAACTTGGTAATCAAGTGTGTAATTCACTTAATCATAGGCCATGTAGGCTGCTAAGCAGTACTTCCCTTGAATGAGGTAAATATTTTTTGTTATCTTTATTGAAACTTTATTTATAAAATTATGTAGCATCATTAGTATTATGTAAATTATATTTTCTACTGTGTGTATAATCATATTTTTCTTCCTTTTGTTTTGTCCTACACTAGCATAATAATGTACTAAAATATAAGAACACATCTCTTTAATCTAGGACCTCAAATTCCTTTTTTTTTTTCAGTTTTTGACAACCAAAAAGAAAGTTAGTTTCTTTTCCTTTAAAATGATGGAAAAGAATAAAAATAGAGCTCCAACTCAGAAACACAAAAATCAGTGAGACAAATGAGAGCAGCTATTTGGGATGTGGTGTTACAACCAAATTCAGCAAAGTCTTAGAGTTACTTGGAAAAAAGGCTTATAATTAGATTCCACTAATTTCTATGAGAAACTAAGGGAATGTAGAAACAAAAGCTATCGTCAAAGCTTTTATAATTTACTAGATAGTATTTTCAGTATATACTATCTGAATAATATTAGGACTTTCTTGTAGGTTTGTCTTTTAAAAAATATATCATAATAAATTAAAATGCTGGCTTTGGGGACACACTGTGGTTCAAATAGGTTTTCTCCAAATGATGTTCTTAAAAAAACAAAAACTTAGCATTCTGAGCTTCAATCTTATCATCTGCCAAATGGGTTAATAATGCCTATTTTAAGAACTTGATGTAATATTTATAAAATGGTAAAATTTATGTGCCAGCGAATGGTTTATAAGATGCCTTCAGAATGGTGATTAAAATAATAGAGTCTGCTGTAGGCAATTAAATAGAGGAAGTAGATAGTGTAAATACAATTTATGGTTTGTCAAATGTTATAATAAAGAAAACATTTCATAGAATTAGCCAAATTATCAACACTCTTATGTCCTTACCTTCAACTGACCTTGATATCTATGCATATAAATTTGGCTAATTGATATCTAGTATTTATTTGGCCACTCCTTCAAATTCCTTCCCAAAGCTTAACTTCCAACATAGCTTATCAGAATCAACTAATCCCTGGGAAAATTTGAAAGACTTCAATGCCAACTTTGTGGACAAATATGTTAGTCTACTGAGGCTGCCATAACAAAATACCACAGACTGGGTGGCTCAAAACAACAACAGAAATTTATTCCCTCATAGTTCTAGATGCTAAAAGTCCAAATCAAGATCTTACCAGGTTTGGTTTCTGGCGAAACCTTTCTTACTGAGTTGTAGGTGACCAACTGCTTTTTCGTCATGTCCTCACATGGCTTCTTTACTCTGTGTAAACGTTCAGGCAAGAACAGAAATCTTGCTTTCAGATTAGGGCCCCCACTCTTACTGAGTTTATTTAACCAAAATTACTTCCCTACAGGCCTTCTCTCCAAATACAGTCACAGTCAGGGTTTCAACATATGAAATTGGGGAGAGATGCATTAAAAATATTTTAAAATTTGCAAGTCATCCACAATATTTCACATAGGGAAGAGATAATGAATGTATACATATATTTTATTTTTTTACATCATCTTTAACATTAACCTCAGAAATTCTAGTTTTTCTCCTGTTCCCAGAGAACCCATATGAAAATCTATTGTGTATTTGTTTTTTTTGTTTGTTTGTTTGTTTTGTTTTGTTTTGAATATATTTTATTGATTTTTTCACAGAGAGGAAGGGAGAGGGATCGAAAGTCAGAAACATCAATGAGAGAGAAACATCGAACAGCTGCCTCTTGCACACCCCCTGCTGGGGATGTGCCCGCAGCCACTGTACATGCCCTTGACCGGAATCGAACCTGGGACCTTTCAGTCCACAGGCTGACGCTCTATCCACTGAGCCAAACCGGTTTCGGCTATTGTGTATTTGTTTTATTCAATAGAATACATTTTTAATATTTTAGGATTATTGTGAGACTTTTATAAAAATCCTTTAAAATTACTAGAGAAAAAAATATTTTCTACATTGTTTTGTACATTTTATGGTGTGTAATATTTGGTCCTGGAGACAGAGCAAGGAGGTGTACAGGGACAAAACGTCCAGTTTTGTGTTAGATTTAAGATTTTATGCTAAGACTCAAGAAAATTTATATTTTTCATGAAAACTGAAAACTAAAAAATAAACAAAATATTTTCAAAAGAAAGTTTTACTTATTTTTCTGAATAATTTATCCAATTGATAAATGTAAATTAAAACAATCTGCTCACTGATATTAATAGTGAAGAAGTATATTTTTTACAACTATTTCCAACCTTTATTTGCAACTCCAAAAAAAAAATCATGCTCAAAACTTTGGCAACATTTGATATACCAGTATATGTTTGCCAGAGCATTCAATATTTCTCAGGGATTTGAAAATAAGGAACTTGTTAAGGAATTAGTTAAGGAACTTGAGATTGATCTTGTTCTAAAGTTTGTGAAAAATAACATTAAGGGTTAGAATTAGAATTTGGCAATTTTCATTCACAAATTCATTCAGCTGTATTTTCAAAGCCTGTCAGGAATATTAAGTCCACTAAGTAAAAAAATAAAGCAAACTGAATGATTAAAATTCAAATGAACTTCTAACTACTACACTGGGGAGTGAAAAAAAAATGTATTATTTATTGAATTGTTCTCACATAGAAGATGGAGAAAGAGGAGGAACTACAGGAGAGGAGGAGGAGGAGGAAGAAGAGGAGGAGGAAAGGAGGAGAAGGAGGAAGAAGAGAAGGAGGAGAAGAAAGAGGAGGAGGAGGAGGAGGAGGGGGAAGAGGAGGAGGAGAAATTAACCTGGATAAATACCAGACTGTAGTTCTGTAGTTTGGACAAGAATCATGTACATTCCTTAAATCTGTGCCAGCTCTGAGTCTGGAATGTGAATCACAGAACAAGTGTCTGCATTGCTTATGTGTTTATTCAGATTCAGTCTGCTTCCAGGAGAAAAATAAATACAGGATTAAAGCAATATGGCCTACTTTGGAAAATTTTCTCTTTCTTGAAAATAATATCTTAAAATCCTGAAAAAGACCTGGGCTAATTATATAGTCAGTAGCATTTTATATTAGATGTGACACCAGAGACTAAAAAAATTGACTTTTTAAAAAAGTTGACAATATTAACTTAAAATAAATCATAGTGTTTTTGTTTCATTTTGATGAAAACATAGGTTTTGTGATATTCTACTATAAAACTCCAATGAGCAGAAAAAAAGGGGAGGTCCTTATAGATGGCACCGGTTTAGTGTATTTTAAACTGTTCTTACATATTGATAAATATAATGGTTCAAACTAATTTTGGGGGAGGAGTATTGAATTTGGATGGCAAATATATATTATGTAAAGTAAACTAATAAGTATTAAATTGTACCTGAATGAATGGCAAGTTATAACAGTGGATAGAGTCATAAATCATAATTTCAATAGAATTAAATTATTTATTTTTCTAATCAAAGGCAATATGACCCTAGAAAACAGAAGTTTGTGAGTTTAGTTTTGCTTTTGGAAATACAATACAGGGGAATAAAAATCATTAACATAGTAGTTTAAAGATTGTGGGATGAGCCTTACTTGAGTTAGAAATTTCTAACACAACTTCCTTCTGAAAGAAAGATAATTGTAGTAAAAGGTTGAATTATATTTTCATATTAAACTCTATAAAAATGGAAAATGCACAATCTACATTATCTAATTATTGGGTGGCTCAGCAATTATAGGTTCTAAACAAAAATTGTGATTATATAATCTAACAAGCAGAATTAAAAAAAAATAATTCAGTAGTTTTCCAGACTCATTAATTCAATATATATACATATATATATTAGAGGCCTGGTGCACAAAATTCATGCACGGGGTAGGGGGGGAGGGTGTCCCTCAGCCCAGCTTGTACCCTCTCCAATCTGGGACCCCTCAAGGGATGTCCAACTGCCCGTTTAAACCAGATTAGGATTGGGCCTAAACAGGCAGTCAGACATCCTTCTCACAATCCAGGATTGCGGGCTCCAAACTGCTTGCCTGCCTGCCTCCCTGATTGCCCCTAACTGCTTCTGCCTATCAGCCTGCTCACCCTCTAACCCTGCCAGCCTGATTGATGTCTAACTGCTCCCCTGCCAGCCTGTTTGTCCCCAACTTCCCTCCTCTGCCAGCCTGGTCACCCCTAATTGCCCTCCCCTGAAAGATTGATAGGCCCCAACTGCCCTCTCTTACAGGCCTGGTCCCTCCCAACTGCCCTCTCCTGATGGCCTGATGGTACACAACTGCCCTCCCTTACAGGCCTGGAACCTCCAAATGGCCCTCTCCTGCTGGCCATCTTGTGGTGGCCATCTTGTGTCCACATGGGGGCAGGATCTTTGACCACATGGGGGCAGCCCTCTTTTGTGTGAGCTGATGGTCAATCTGTGTATTACTCTTTTATTAGATAGGACAGAGGCCTGGTGTATGGGTGGGGGCCAGCTGGTTTGCCCTGAAGGGTGTCCTGGATCAGGGTAGAGGTTTCCTTAGGGCGTGGGGCAGCCTGTGCGAGGGGCTTATGGTGGTTTGCAGGCCGTCCATGCCCCCAGCAACCCAAATGGAGGCCTTGGGATCTGAAATTAATTTATGTTCTACAATTGAAACTTTGTAGCCTAGAGTGGAGGCCTAGGTGCTAGGGCTGCAGAAGTTCAGCTTCTTCCATCACCCTGGCTACCCTAGCCTCTTCTCTCTCCAGATCCCTGGCTGCCAGATTATGTACCTTTTATAATTGAAACTTTGTACCATTGAGGCCTGGGCTTGCAATGGCAGGCAGAAAGCTTGGCTTCCTCCATTGCCAAGGAAACCCAAGCCTTTCCCCTGCTCTCAGTGGTAGTAGCCATCTTGTTTGGGGTTTATTTACATAATTTGCTCCTGATTGGCTGGTGGGCATGGCTGGTGGGTGTGGCAAAGGTACGGTCAAATTTTTATATTACTCTTTTATTAGATAGGATATATATACAAAAACATTTATTCACTGTTGTTTTATGAGATAGTGTAGTTTGTGTTATACTAAATGCCTAGAATAAGAGTTACAAACTCTCTTCCCTATAGAAACTGAGCAGATAATGTAAATGCAGGAAGTGGGCCTGTGGGGAGTAAGGGTCCGTGAAATGCAAGTACCCACCGAAAGGGACAGCTTGCTTTCTACTCCGATATGGTTATGTAGGCACAACTTCTTTAGACTTCCCACTTTTATGAGACTAGAAATTTACATTATACTTGCAACCTTCTGATTTTTCAGTCTCTACTTAAAAACAACTTCAACTAAAAAAAAAAAAATCATGTACAAAACAAACAAAGTATGCTATTGGACTGTTGTAGCCTATCTGCTTCAAGGCTTGCTCACTGATATGGATACTTGTAAATATCATTGTGAACTTTGATTTTTTTATTCAAATTTTTGGCAAACAATAAATAAGTTCTCAAGTTCATCATTGGTCCAAAGACAGATGCGCAATTCTTGGTTGTTCTGATTCACAGGCACTTAATTCTTGTAACAGTCCTTGCATAATGACAATTATCAGTTCATTTTTAAGGTTACTTCATACAAGCCATGTAGAAAGGAATAATTGTTTACTGTTGATCAGACTTGAAAAGGAGTGTATTCTGAGAAAAAAAGGGATAGTATTATTTGATAAAATTTTTTACTTTATGTGTATACAGTTTCTAATACTATATGCACACACATGCAAAATAGCAGAAAAGATTAATGGGGACTGGATCAATGATCATCAAACTTTATGTTTCAAGGAATCAACCTGAATACCTACAAATATTGTGATATATGGCTCTACTCCACAAAATGCAGATGCTATAGTTTGGGAAAGGGTCCAGATCATGCCTTTAAAACAAGCCTCCATATGATTTGAGGTTGACATTTTAAACACTGGTGGACTGAAAAACTGGTGAAGACTGAAACATCAATCTGTCACATATTTAGCCTTATTTCAAATGAGGCTAGTCAAAGTGCTGCTTTTTTTTTTTTCCCTTCCAAAAGAATGTGTTTTGACTACTGAATCATTCTCTTTAGAGTGAGTGTTCCATAAGTGGAAGATTAAGTAAACACTTATTTTGCATTTGAGAAGCTGGAGTCTGCACTCATTATCTGACAAATTTAAAAATGGTAAAAATCACAGGGAAGCCCTGGTCAGTGTTGCTCCGGTGGCTGGGCATTGTCCTGTGTACCAAAAGACTACCAATTCAATTCCAGGGCAGGGCACTTGCCAAGGTTTCAGGCTTGATTCCTAGTAAGGGCCCTGCAGGAGGCAGACCATTGATGTTTTGTTCTCACATCAATGTTTTTCTTTTTCTCTAAAGTTCAATAATTTTTTTTTTAAATCACAGTAAAAATTGTGAAAGTTAACTCTGGTAACTGAAACTCAAACAGATAATTTCTATTGTTATTCTGATTTCACACACAAAGATGAGAAGGACTTGCCAGATATCTTGTGGTGAGACAACTGGCCCAGCATCATAAATCTAATAAATGACTGATTCACAGAAAAATAAATTTTCACATTGGAAAGGGAAAGGTGATAATGCATTCATTGACCTGAACACCATGCTCCCATGATGACTTATTTAATGGCACTTCAATCCCAGGGCAGATAGCATCTAACAGCTTTGCATAGGATTACTGTAAGTGGTCAAGTATTATTTATTATTATTTATTATGCATTAATAAATGTTAAGTCATATATAATTTATGCATATCAGATGTCACTATTATTATCATGAAAAGCTGGAAGAATTTTTACTAATGCATACATAGACTATAGAATGTAAAATTGTAGGAGGCCAAAATGGTGGCAGAATAGATGGATGTGTCCTAAGACTTGTCTCGGAGCAGATAGAAAGAGTTGCTGAAACGAGAGACAGACAACCTGAATTGGGGAAGGAGATTCAGCTGCCTGGGGCACTGTGACTGCGTGAGCAGCAGACATGTGAGCAGCCTGCCTAAGGCCAAAGAACAGCAGCCTCACGTGGCCTGCACCTATCTGAAGACAGCAGCTGTGTGAACAGCCCGCACCCCATCGGAGGAGCAGCAATCATGCAGAAAGCTCACCCTGTCTGAAGAGCAGCAGCCACATGAGCAGCCCGCCTACAACTGAGAAGCAGCAGCCCCACACAGCCCACCGCTGTCTGAGAAGCAGCAGCCACATGCAGCCAGCCCCATCCAAGGAGCAGCAGCCATATGAGCAGTCTGCCCCCATCCTAGGAGCAGCAGCCATGCAAGCAGCCTTCCCCCACCAGCCAGAGGAAAGACCACTGCTGTGAAGAGCACCCAACAGAGGAGTCACATATTGGGTCACAGGTAAAGTCTCCCCAAATTCAAGAAGATCGAAATCATATCAAGCATCTTCTCAAACCACAATGGCATAATATTAGACATAAACTATAATAAAAACAATTCAAAAGATTCAAACATTTGGAAGCTGAATAACATGCTATTAAACAATGATTGGGTTACCAAAGAGACCAAACAAGAAATTAAAAACATAACAATCCAAAAATCTATGAAACACAATGAAAGCAGTGCTGAGAGGGAAGTTTATAGCTCTACAGGCCTACCTCAAAAAGCAAGAAAAATATGGTAGTAAATCATCTAACACTACCACTTAAAGAATTAGAAAGATAGCAACAAGAAAAGTCCAGAGTGAGCAAAAGGAAAGAGATAATAAAGATCAGAGCAGACATAAATGGCATAGAGTCTAAAACAAACAAACAAACAAAAAATAATACAAAAGATCATTGAAACCATGAGTTAGTTCTTTGAAAGGATAAACAAAATTGATGAACCTCTAGCCAGGCTCACCAAGAAGCAAAGAGAGAGTATTCAAATAAACAAAATCAGAAATGAAAGAAGTGAAATAACAGCAGACCCCACATATATACAAAGGATTGTTAAAAAATACTATGAACACCTCTATTCTAACAAACTAAACAACATGGAGGAATGGACATATTCCTAGAAAAATACAACCTCCCAAAACTCAATTAGGAAGAATCTAAACATCTCAATAGGCCAACAACTATGGAAGAAATTAAAACAGTCATCAAAAAACCTCCAGCAAACAAAAGCCTGGGGCCAGATGGCTTCACAGGGGAGTTTTACAAAACATTCAAGGAAGAACTAAAACCTATCCTCCTCAGACTATTTCAAACAATTCAAGAGGAAGGACCACTTCCCAAGCTCATTCTATGAAGCCAGCATCACCCTAATACCAAAATCAGATAAAGATGACACGATGAAAGAGAATTACAGGCCAATATGCCTCATTAACATAAATGCCAAAATCCTCAAGGAAATTCTCACAAATCAGATCCAGCAGTACATCACAAAGAACCATGACTAAGTAGGATTAATTCTGGGGATGCAGGAATGGTACAATATCTGCAAATCAATAAATATGATACATCACATAAACAAATTGAGACATAAAATTCATATAGTCATATAAATTGATGCAGAAAACACATTTGACAAAATCCAATAGCCTTTGCTAATAAAACTCTCAGTAAGGTGGAAATAGAAGGATCATATTTCAACATAATAAAAGCCATATATGACAAACCCACAACCAACATCATTTTCAATGAGCAATAACTAAAACTGTGTCCTGTAAGAACAGGAATAAGACAGGTATGCCCACTCTCACCACTCTTGTTTGACATAGTATTGGAGGTACTAGCCATTGCGATTAGACAACAAGAAAAAATAGAAGATATCCAATTGGAAAAGAAGAATTAAAACTGTCCTTATTCTCAGATAACAGGATACTCTACATAGAGAACCCTAAAGACTCCAACAAAAAATTATCAAGACTTAATAAATGAATTCAGCAATGTAGCAGCATACAAAATTAATGCCAAGAAATCTATAGCATTTCCATACACCAATAGTGAATTTATAGAAAGAGAGACTGAAAAAGCAATCCCATTTACCATCACATCAAAAAAATTAAGATACCTAGGAATAAACTTAAGTAAGGAGGTAAAATATCTATATGTGGAAAATTGTAGGACACTGAAAAGAGAGACAGAGAAAGAGATAAACAGATGGAAGAACATACCGTGATCATGGACTAGTAGAATCAACATCATTAAAATATCGATACTACCCAAAGCAATCTTTAGATTCAATTAAAATACAAATGGCATATTTGACAGAGCTAGAATGAACTTTCCAAAAATTCATCTGGAATAAAAAAAGGCCCTGAATAGCTGCAGCAATCCTGAGAAAGAAGCAAAAAGTCGGGATCTCAATTCAAGATATCAAGCTGTATTACAATCACTGTTCTCAAAACAGCCTGGTACTGGCACAAGAACAGACATATAGATCAATGGAATAGAACAAAGAACACAGAATTTAACCCAAACCACTATGCTCAATTAATATTTGACAAAGGAGGCATGAACATACAATGAAGTCAAGACAGTCTCTTCAATAAATGGTGTTGGGAAAATTGGACAGATACATGCAAAAAAAAAAAAAAAAAGAAAAAAGAAACTAGACCAGGAACTTACACCATACATAAAAATAAACTCAAAATGGATAAAAACTTAAACATAAGATGGGAAACCATAAGAATACTACAGAAATCCACAGAGAGCAAAATCCCATATGCTGTAGCAATTTCTTCACTGATTTCTTCACTAGGGTAATGGAAACTAAAGAGAAAATAAATAAATGGGACTACATCAAAATAAAAAGCTTTTGCATAGCAAAAGAAATCATTACTAAAACAAAAAGGAAGCCAATTATGGGAAAAAGTAATTGCCAATTTTATTACTGATAAAGGTTTAATCTCCAACATTTACCAAGAACTCATACAATTTAACAAAAGGAAGATAAACAACCCAATCAAAAAATGGGCAACGGACCTAAATAGATATTTTCAAAATAAGACAGAGGGAAGGTCAAGGGACAAATGAACACATACTCAAAATCACTATTTATCTGAGAGATGCAAATCAAAATGATAATGAGGTACCATCTTACACCTGTCAAAATGGCTATCATCAACAAGTCAGCAAATGACAAGTGCTGGTGAGGACACAGAGTGAAAGGGAACCCTCATGCCCTGCTGGTGGGAATGCAGACTGGTGCAGCCACTGTGGAGAACAGTATGAGATTTCCTCAAAAAACTAAAAATGGAACTCCCATTTGACCCTGTGATCTCACTTCTAGGATATATCCCAAGAAACTTGAAACACCAATCAGAAAGGATATATGCACCCCTATGTTCATAGTGGGACAATTCACCATACCTAAGATTTGGAAACAGCCTAAATGCCCATCAGTGGATGAGTGGATTAAAAAACAGTGGTACATCTACACAGTGGTATACTATGCTGCAGTAAAAAGAAGGAATTCTTACGAGTTGCAACAGCATGGATAGAACTGGAGACCATTATGTTAAGTGAAATAAGCCAGAGAGAGAAATATAAACATCACATGACCTCACTCATTTATGGTATACTAGAGGCTGTTGCATGAAATCCATGCATGGGGCTGGGGTGTCCCTCAGCCCAGCCTGCACCCTCTCCAATCTTGGACCCTTGAGGGAGGGATGTCCGACTGCCGGGCCTGTCCGGGCAGTCAAACATCCCTCTCACAATCCAGGACTGCTGGCTCCTAATTGCTCGCCTGCCTGTCTTCCTGATTGCACCTAACTGCTTCTTCCTGCCAACCTGATCACCCCCTAACCACTCCCTGCCAGCCTGATTGATGCCTAACTGCTCCCCTGCCAGCCTGTTTGCCCCTAAATGCCTTCCCCTGAAGGCTTGGTCACCCCTAAATGCCCTCCCCTGCAGGCCTGGTCCCCTCCAACTGCTCTTCCCTGTAGGTCTGGGTCCCATCCAACTGCCCTGCTCTACAGGCCCGGACACCCCCAACTTCTCTCCTCTGCCAGGCTGGTCACCCCTAACTGCCCTCCCCTGCAGGACTGGTCCATCCCAACTGCCTTCCCCTGCTGGCCATCTTGTGGTGGCCATGTTGTGTCCACATGGGGGCAGGATCTTTGACCACATGGGGCAGCCATCTTGGGTGTTGGAGTGATGGTCAACCTGCATATTACTCTTTTATTCTATAGGATAGAGGCCTGGTACATGGGTGGGGGCCAGCTGGTTTGACCTGAAGGGTGTCCCAATTCAGGCTGGGGTTTCCCTTGGAGCGTGAGGCAGCCTGGGCGAGAGGTCTGTGGTCATTTGCAGGTTGACCACGGCCCCCAGCAAACCAAGCAGAGGACTTGGTACCTGGGATTTATTTATCTTCTACAATTAAAACTTTTTATCCTGGAGTGGAGCCAAGCCTCCTGCTATCTTCGTGGTGGCAGCCATTTCTGTTTGGATTTATTTATCTTCTATAAATGAAACTTTGTAGCTTTGAGTGGAGGCCTGGGCCCGCCAGGGGGTGTGGAAAGCTTGGCTTCCTCCATTACCAGTCTCTGCTCTGCTCACTCCCTGGCTGCAGGTATCTTGGTTGGGGTTAATTTGTATACTTGCTCCTGATTGGCTGGTGGGTGTGGTTGGTGGGTGTAGCAGAATGATGGTTAATTTGCATATTATTCTTTTATGAGATAGGATAATGAACAACATAAATTGATGAACAAAAACAGATGAATAGATGGAGAAGCATCCATCAGACCATCAAATCTCAGAGGGAAGGTAGGGGAGGGTAGGGGTAAGGAAAAGAGATCAACCAAAGGACCTGTCTGCCTGCCAATGGACACAGATAACACATTTTCCTAATGAGTATAGGGGGTAGTGGGGCATTGGGGGGATAAGGACACATATGTAATACCTTAATCAATATAAAAATTAAAAAATTAAAAAGTGTGAAATTTATCACCTATTGCCATAATTTTACTCTATACATTTAAATGTAATTACTAAGTTTTGGATTTTAAACAAAGAAGGAGGAGAAGTGGAGGGAGGGAGGAGAAGAAGGCAATCTGGTATCAACATTCAAATATTATAAATAATAAAGTTATTTAAACAATAGACATGAAATATCAAGGTCTCAACTCAGGTATTGTCATTCAATAGGTCTGCAATTACCCAGAAGTAAGTACTTACAAGAAGAAATTTTAGATCTTCACATCTATAAAAAATTCTTCACAAAAAAGATCATAGTGTCCCTTATTATCTGTTTAAGTAAACAAGGAATAAAATTAAGTGACATACAAGTTATTTGGTTTTAGTCATTAGAAAGATACAATATCTGATAATAAAAGATTATAAATACTATTTGAAATTGGGTATTGATACCTGTGGCTAAGGGATATGCTTCTTTAGCATTCTTCAAAACATTGCATACATTTTATCATTTAGTAACAGATTAGAAGATCAAGTATCAAGATCATTATCTTACATAAAGAATTAATATTTAGGAACTATCTTGGCAAACACACACTAACTTTATTCATAGATTTTTCACAGTGAACTTTTGGGTGGGTCTCATTAATCACCACATCATACATGGGGATATAAGGCTCAGAAGCACTAAGGACTTGCTCCAAGTTGCATTCTTAGTCAACTGTTAAATTTTCTTTCAAACTCAGAAACATCAGCTCTGATCCTTGTCATTTTATTCTACACTGCTTCCTTCCAAACTGAAATATTGCATGACAAACATGTCTCTACTCATATAATTTCTTTCCCCACAGTCACAGTTATTTGTCTAGAACTACAGAAGTAGGCATTTCACAGTCTCTAAAATCTTCACTAACTTCCCACTTCTTATAGTATTAATTCAAAAATTTCTTGGCAGGGGGCAGTAGGTCTTAGGATTTGTCCCAAATCTATTGTGTAAGCCACATCTAATCCCTCCCCAGCCCCCTTTAATACAGATTGACCTTTCTTCTTAGAACAACAAGTTGCCTTCATCACAGAGTTGCATCATCACAGTATTATCTCACCATTCTGAGAACTTTTTTATTTTTACTTTTTGAGGTCTGTCATAAATACTCTTTCTGACACCCACAACAGAAATAATTTTCCCTCCTTTGTAATAATTCCATTCATTTTTCCTTTTTAATCTAATCAAGTGTTACATTTTAGTGCCCATTATTTAAATATTAGTGACCCGGTGCATGACACTCATGCATGGAGGGGGGTTCCCTCAGCCCAACCTGCACCCGCTCCAATCAGGGACCCCTTCAGGAATGTGTGACCCCTAACCACCTCTGCCTACCTGCCTGATCACCCCTAAGTGTTCCCCTGCTGGCCTGATTGCTCCTAACTGCCTCTGCCTTGCCCCACACCTGGGACCTAGGCTTCCCTCCCTCTGGCCAGCTATGGGCACCCAGGACCTGGGCCAGCTTCACTCAGGCCGGCCGCAGCCACAGACACCCACAGGCACCCAGGACCACAGGGCATGCTGCCTAACCCAGGGCCGGAAAGGGCCCCAGCCGAGGGTTCCTGCCTGGCCGAGTCCCACCACTCTGACTGCTGTGGCTTAAAGAACTTTGCCATATATGTTCTCCCCAGCCTCCTGGGGAGAGGGTGTGAGCTGAGAAACTGGAGATGCTGCAGCCCTGCAGCATCTCCAGAAGCCGGAGCACCTGGTTAGAAGGCTCCTGGATCTGATCCCAGCCTGAGGAGGTGGGGAGTGTGTGTGGTGCTTGGAGAAAGGGTGACCTTACTGGACTCGCACACACTGCCACTGACAAAGGCGTGAGATCATGGAGACTGAAGGAGCAGAGAAATGCATCCAGAACTGGGGGGTCCCGTACCAACCCAGCAGGTGGGCGACTCTCCAACAGCACACCTCACAGATAGCATGCCCCGCAGCCCCAGGCGGGCCTCCCACAGCCATCCACCCCTCCTCTGGGATCCCCCCTGGGGAGCACAGGCACGCATGCTGCACCACTGCTGCCACCTTTGGCTCCAGGCCTGTGGTGCCCACCTCGTTCCACTCCTCCGTGAGGCCCCCGGCCTGGGGTGCACACGCTGCACCACTGCCATGCCCCTGGATGCCTCGCTGGCCTAGCCTCTTGCCCTGCTGGCCATGCCCCCTGCTCCTGATTGGTTGGTTGCATAGCCAATCAGGAGCCAAGGTAGAGTCACATTTGCATGTTACTCTTTTATTAGATAGGAGAAGCCACCTGAATCAAGGTCCTAGTTTCATTGATCCCATGTCTTCGGTGCCCGTTATTATTAGGGCCCATAAAGTTTTCTTTGATAGTGTGATCATAAAATAACTCTCTCTCTCTCTCTCTCTCTCTCTCTCTCTCTCTCTCTCTCTCTCCCTCTCTCTCAGCTTCTTTAGTAATACCTTTCATTCTACCATGAATGTTCCCTACAATTAAAATATAAACTTTAAAAATAACTATCCTATATAATAAAAAGAGAATATTCTAATTGACCATCATGCCCTCACAAAGATGACAGTGCCCTAAGCCACAAGATGGGTGCCCAGTCCCCTTAGCCCTGCCAGATCAGCAGGTGCGTAGCACGCCAAGCCCTGCCCTCAGGCAAGTCTGGTTGCTCCTTATGCCTGCCTCTGGAGTCCCCCAGTCTCCTCAACCCCCCAGCTGCCCAGGGCTCGCCTGAGGTGCACAAAAGCCACCTATGTCAGCTGTTCAGCTGCCCAGGGACACCTGAGGCTGAGGTAACCGCTGCCAGCAGTGGCAGCAGTAGAGTTGTGATGGGGGCATTGGTTTCCCCTGATTGTCAGGTTGCCTCCTGCCCCTGAGGGCTCCAAGACTGTGAGGGGGTCAGGCTGGCTGATGGACCCCCCGTCCCCGAGGCCTCTAGTATATTTATAAGGGTGAAATTATGGTTCATTTTCATTAGTATGTCAAGATATTTTCCTAATGAATAATTTAAAAAGGTAAAAAAATTATCCTTATAAAAGGCCAAGAGATTATTTACCATTAGCTAAATATGTCTTTGGCTGATATTTAAAATCAACAGCAGGTATGTTGGCATAATTAATATGCAGACATTTAAAAATCAAGAAATACATTATATCATTTATTTATAAAAGTTCCCCCTAAATCATATTAAAAATATACCTTCACAAATGTTTGTAAGTTATACCTATTTTTTTTCTTATTAGCAAAATATAGAGGACAAGAAAGAGTCATGGCTGAAATATCCAAGAATTAGTAGGATAAAGTTCCCTTGAGGGTCTGTAGAATAAAAAGAAAGATACTTTTAATACATGTGTATTTCTCTTTTATTATAAAACTAGGGTCCTGGTGCATGAAATTCAGCACAGATCAGCCCTGGTGCCAGCATTCAGGGCTTATCTGTGGGGCAACTGGTGGGATGATAGGGAGCCCCCATTGGCACCCACCTTGGCTGGTCTGGGGCCTGCAGGTTGGGGGCAGCTCCAGCGTTAAGCATCTGTCTCTTGGTGGTCAGTGTGGGTCATAGTGACAAGTCATTCTACTGGTCATTCTGCTGTTTGATTGATTTGCATATTAGGCTTTTATTATATAGGATCTGTAAGCTCATTCAAAATTCATGCTCTGAGCTATTTTATACACACCTTGCATGCTTGTGTCGTTTTTCTGGAGACATGCATGCGGGCTTCCTGAAAATCTTTAAAACCCTTGTATCTACACTTATTGTATGAGGTTATTATTACCGATGCTCTTTTGACATGTTTGAAGAACTTGTGCTCCAGTTCCATTAATAGTATACCTGCAGCTTATGAGCAGACACTTTGGAGCTGAGACTCAATCTTACATCCATTGATTGCATTTTTTAATTCTAATTATATTTGTAACTACTAGTAAATCATTCCTCTCTCACATACATATTTCTAGACGCTTCCCCCAATTATATCTTCTACTCTAGTTTCAAGTTTTAGCATTGTAAATCTTATCAATTTTGTAACAATTAGACATTTTCTTCCATCCTACTTCATGTTGAATTTAGGTCTCTATATAACATTGTGAAATTGCCTTATTGAAAAATGTATCATCAATAAACCAAGTAGAGTGGTTTACTGAGGTAATGCATTATTTCTAATCTCTTACCATTATGTGTCAAGACAAAATCATGACTGATGTTGCTGATATTGCCTCTAGAAAGGCCATTTATAGCTACAAGTTGGAAGTGATGCATTTTTTAAAGATCCTGATAATACCAAGAGCAGAGCCTGGGTTTGCCAGGCCTTGATGAATGTTACCCAAGCACTTGTGCCATTGGACTTTAGCAATGTATTATTCTGTAAAATCTAAGAAAACAAAACAATTTTAGTAGCTAGGTCTACACACTTTCAGAAAATATCAGATCTTCCCAGGTTCTTTCAAATAGCATCTCAAATTAATTAAAACATCTTAGTCCCAAAACAATAAATACAGTATTGCTTTATGTACAAAACCACAGGAAAACCTAAAAATGCTGACTTAACTTTAAAATGGAATAAAATAACCTTTACATTGAAACAAAAAGGAGTAAGGAAACTCAAATGTCTATTTTCAAATTTGCTTAAAAATACAATGCTTCAATAATAATATGCTTAAATAATATGATTTAATAATAGGGTTTAAAAAATTTAATCAAACAAATATATTTAATCTACTGTATTCCTTTCTTTACTCTTTCACTAAAGATGAAAAAGTAAAAGCAATTCTAACTCATCCATTGCATATATAGATTACATTATCACATGTCATCAATGGGCTAAGAATTCGAACATTCTCTGTTGTCTCATTTTATCTGAACTATATAGAACTCTGAAGCCAGAAATATTAATTCCTCTTTTTTTCATTATCGCTGGACTTACATGTAGTACTGTCCCTGAGTGAAAATTCATCTACAAGTTTGGAGCTTGACTCACATCATAAAGTAGCTATGAGATTGCTCTACCTTCATTTTGCAATGGTTGTGAGGTGTTCTGAGGCTAAATTGTATACTCCCTTGTTTTCTGCTTCAGATTTGTTAAACTATAACAATTTTTTCTTCTTATATGATTCTTATATTTTCATCCAAATGTTAAGAGTTTTGTTCAAGCTAATTTTTTGCAAATCATCTTAAATCATTTTTGAAAGTATGATTGCCATAAATGATTCAATACCTTTGAAGAAAAATAGATGTCAGACAGCCTATGTTGAAGTACTAGAGAACTTTTAAACCCATCTGCCCCCAAAATTTTTCCTGGTGGCAACCAAAATCCCAACATTGTGAAACAAATGGTCACAAATATGTACACTTTTGTTCTACATACATGAGTTTATCAGCTCAATCTCTAAGTGACTGAAGGGGCCAAGGAGGTAAATGTATTTGTGCATAGTATAAAGGGTGAAACCAAAGCAAACCAAACAACAAAACATGGAATAGTGTCCTCCGAAAAGGTAGGGATCCTGGAGCAGAAAGACACACTTCCCACCTTTTTTCTTAAGTTGGTCCCTAACTCTACTACTATATAGCATCTTTCAGAAAGTACAGAAATGATAACTTACTTATATAAGAAAAATTCATGCTCTGTAGTTCAAGTAGAAGATCACAAAATAACACTATATTGAAACCTCTGCTTTACAAAATCATTTATCTTCATAAAGGCAGACTCATCCACCTTCAGCCTCTAGGTTGCATCACATGAAACTCTATTCAGATGAGTAAGTCAATGTGCTAATAATTTTTTTTCTTTATTGTTCAGTTTATTAATTACATTGTTTCCTCTTTTTTATCCCCCTATATCTCCCCTCCACCCTGTACCTATCCCACCCTCCACCCTCACCTCCCCCTCCCCAATGTCCTCTCCCATTGTTGCAAGATTTTTGTCCAATCTCTTGCTGTACTTCCCACAACCCTTTTCTCCCCAAGAATTGTCAGTCCATTCCCTCTCTATGTCCATGTTTCTGTTATAGTCACCAGTTTATCTTGTTCATCAGCCTATCAATTCACTTGAGTTTTATGTTCATTTGTTGATAGATGTGTATTTGTTGTTCACAATTTATATTTTTACCTTTTTCTTCTTCCTCTTCTTAAAGAATATCTTTCAGCATTTCATATAATATTGGTTTGGTGGTGATGAACTCCTTTAGCTTTTTCTTATCTGCGAAGCACTTTATCTGATCCTCAATTCTGAATGATAGCTTTGCTGGATAGAGTAATCTTGGTTGTAGATTCTTGCTTGAATATTTCTTGCCACTCGCATCTGGCCTGCATCGTTTCTGTTGAGAAATCTGCTGACAATCGTATGGGTGTTCTCCTGTAGGTAACCAACTGTTTTTCTCTTGCTGCTTTTAATATTCTCTCTTTATCTTTTGCTCTTGGCATTTTAATTATGATGTGCCTCGGTGTGGTCCTCTTTAGATTCCTATATTTTGGGGTTCTGTGTACTTCTTGGGCTTTTAAGTCAGTTTCTTTCACCAGGTGGGGGAAGTTTTCAGTCACTATTTCTTCAAGTAGGTTTTCATTAACTTGCTCTCTCTCTTTTTCTGGCACCCCAATAATTCGGATGTTGGCATGCTTGAGGTTGTCCCAGAGGCCCCTTACGCTATCTTCAATGATCTGAATTGTTTTTGTTTCTTGCTTTTTCAGCTGAGTGGATGTTGCTTCTTTGTATTTCAAATTTTTGACTTGGTTCTTGTGGCCCTCTGGACTGCTTTTAGGACTTTGTGTATTATTTTTTATTTCAGTCTGTGTAAGCTTGATTTCTAGTTGGTCCTTTTTTTTATCCGTGAGAGTCTGGTTCGTATCCTCAGAGGCCTTGTTCATTTCCTTGAGGGTCTCATTCATTTGCTTGAGGTTCTCATTCATTTCCTTGTAATTCTCATTCATTTGCTGATTGGTCTTGTTTATTTCCTGGTAATTCTCATTAAGTTGATCAGCCTTTTGTAGGAGCCTCTTGAAAAGCCTTATAACCGTGGTTTTGAACTCGATGTCTTGTCGTCTTTTCTCCTCCATTTCTTTCACACCTGATTTCTTTCCATGTCTCTCCATGGTGGCTGCTTTATGTGGTGGATATCTTCAAAGGGACAGTGGCTCAGCCTCCCCAGTTACCTGAGGTGGGTACTCTTACTGCAATCCTTTATGGGTTGTACAGTATTTTTTAATTTAAACCCAGCTTGTTGTTGTTAGCCCTAGAAGGGTTTGACCTCCAGGCCAATTGGCTGTGAAGGGAGACTGTGTTCAGGTTGGATGGGCAGAGTCTCTGAGCTGCGCAGGTAGCGTCAGCGTCAGCTATGTCCTATGCGGAGCTCGCGCGCGCGGGGCTCTGTTGGATGGGGATGGCTGCAGACACCTCCAAGAGAAAGCCGCTAGTCTCTTCCCCTTGCCAGACCACTCTGCCGTTCCCCAAATGTGCCTGCACACCAAAAGTCTAGCCCAGGATTGTAAAAATAAATGGTTTCCAGAACCAGGAGACAAGTTTCCAGGGGGCAAGTCGCGGGTTTGCGTGACCCTTTCGCGGAAACTCGCAGTTCAGGAGCCTCTGCCCCCCCTCCCCCCGCTTCCAGGGTGCGTCCCCCGGACCTCAGCTGGACCTCGCCTGGCGCTGGGAGCTGTGGGATCCGGGCAGTGGGACGGACCTCGGCCGGACCTCGCCTGGCGCTGGGGGATCCGGACAGTGGGACGGATCTTGCCTGGTGCTGGGAAATCCGGGCAGTGGGACGGGCGTTGCTGCTCCAGCCCCAGCCCGTGCGCGCGCGACCAGGACAGCTCCTAACCTGTTTCCCTCTGAAAGACTGCGCTCCAGCCGCTTCTGAGTCTTAGTGTCCCACCTCCACTCCAGTTAGTGGAGTTTTCATTCAGCCAGCTTTCTGGCGATTCTAGGTGCTGTCTGTTCTGCTGTTTTGTTGTAGTTCCTAAATTGTTGCGCATTGCAGAACAATAGGTGTTCACCTATGCCGCCATCTTTGCTTCTCCTGTGCTAATAATTTTTTATCAGTTGTCGCATCTCTTTAATTTTTTTCTTTAAGAGACACATGTGCATATTTATTCCATTTATTTATTTTAAATATTTTTATTGATTTCATTTATTTCAGACAGGAAGGGGAAGGGAGAGAGAAATAGAAACATCAGTGATGAGAGCGAATCATTGATTGGCATGTTTCACACTGGGGATTGAGTCCATAACCCAGGCATATGTCCTGACTGGTAATCAAACCCATAACCTCCAGGTTCATAGGTTGACACTCAACCACTGAGCCATGCTAGCAGGCCTGCACATTTATTTTAGTATTCAAATGTGCTGGGTATGATAAAGTTTAAAAATTTTGATAGTTTAATGTGCCATAAGCCTTAGATGGTTATTATTTAATAACTGGAGGCCTGGTGCATGAAATTCATACACTGAAGGGGGTTCCCTTAACTCAGCCTGCACCCACTCCAGTCGAGGACCCCTCCAGAGATAGGGCCTACACTGGCAGTTGAACATCCCTCTCACAATCTAGTACCACTGGCTCCTAACCATTCATCTGCCTGCCTGCCTGCCTGATCGCCACTAACCTCTCTGCCTGCCTTCCTAATCACTACTAACTTCCTCTACCTGCCTTCCTGATCATCCCTAACTGCCCTCTTGTGCCAGCCTGATCAAGCTCCCAAATGCCCTCCCCTGCTGGCCTGATCTCACCCCCAACTGCCTTTTCCTGCTGGCCAATTTGGTTCTGATTGGTCAGTTTCTGTGCCAGTCAGCATCAAAAGCTCCACCTCCTAGGCAACCATTGGCTCCTCAGATTTTATCCAGATTTGGTTCTGATTTGTCAGTTTCTATGCCAGTCGGTGTCTCTGTGACTATCAAAGGGGCCTGATCAAAAAAGCAGGGTTGATCAGCAGCCTTGTTGGAGGCCTGAAGAGAAATGGAGGCACAGTTGTTGGCCAGGCCAGGAGAGAAAGAGAGGCAAGTTCTGATCAATGACTGCCACAGAGTCTATGGACAGACCCTCCCTCTCTCTCTGCAGGCCTCTCTCCAGGCCTGATCTGCAGCTCCCTAGGAAGTTAGTGCTGACTTTGGGGGTGGCAGTGGCTCCAGTCAATGCTGAGTCACCACAGCAATCTAGCACTGACTTCCTGTCTAGTGGAGCCTTCCATTGCAGTGGTCATTATGACCCTGGCTCTTTACTATATAGATTATTTAAGAATTATTTAACAATTTAAGAATTATTTTTTTTTGTTTACTGTTCTATATTATATTTTTATTAATGGCCTTGAGGAATTTTATTTACCTAGCAGTTATTGTTTCACTTGTGTCAAAATGTTTTTTCCAGATTGACATTTGACTATTGTCTGCTCTTTTCTTTTGAGCTGTTTTGTCACTGGCATTATGTATCCCAAGTTTATAACTAAAATTAGAATTCTTGTCCAATCTCCATTTTTTTAGCAAAGCTTGACCCTGCACATTTACAGTGGGTAATAATGCAGCAGACTTTTCCCTGGGCTAAGCAATGGGAAGATTAACTCAGTCCCTGGAGAACCATCCCACACAATGAAATACTCACTCAGCTCCATTCCCTGGTGACTTGAAGAATTATTATGTTTCTTAAATGCCAAATTTAGTCCCAGATATTATGTCATGTTTTGGAAGAATATGCTTCAATAAAAACTAGAAATCTTAGTATTAGGACATAATAGGGAAGTAATAACTTTATGAAAATTAGAAATTAAATGTTTCCTCTAAGCAAAGCATTTATTCTTTTAGTATTAGTTTTGAATACCAATGACAAATTTATCAATCATGATGTGCTCTATATTAGTTCCATACTTACTGTTAAAAATACTTTTAGTGAACTACTATTGAAAAAATGCAATTTCATTATAAAGAAGACAGTTAAAATAACAAAGTTGCCTATTACTCAAGCCCTCCTTTGCTGCAAACAATATGGAAAGTTGTAAGCATGCACCTCACTTCTCAGAAACAGTACAATGCTCTACTATAGTCTGAAGGAGAAGATCTTGTGCAATGTGAAGAGATCAACTGGTAAGTAAATTTTAGGAAAAAAAAGTTATTATAAATAACAACCAGTTTTAAAAAAAGCCTTCAAAATTAAAAAAATGAATAAATATATGCATTATACAGTGTGACTCAAGCATCAGCCCACCCACTAAAGACCATGGGTTTGATTTCTGGTCAAGGGCACATCCCTGGGTTGTAGGATCCATCCTGCCCTAACCCCAATTGGGGACAGTGGAGGAGGCAAACAATTTATGATTCTCTCTCTCCCCTTCTCTCTCCCTCTCTTCTACTTACTCTAAAAATAACAATGAAAAAACTATCCTCAGGTGAGGATTAACGATATACTAGAGACTCGGTGCATAGAATTCATGCACAGGAATGTGTCCCTCAGCCCAGCCTGCACTCTCTCCAATATGGAACCCCTGGTAGGATTGGGCCTAAAAGGGCAGTTGAAAATTCCTGTCACAATCCAGAACTTCTGGCTCCCAACTGCTCACCTGCCTGCCTTCCTGATTGTCCCTAACCACTTCTGCCTGCCAGACTGATCACCCCCTAACCACTACCCTGCCAGCCTGATTGATGCCTAACTGCTCCCCTGCCAGCCTGTTTGCCCCTAACTGCCCTCCCCTGCAGGCCTGATCCCCCACAACTGCCCTCCTTGGCAGGCCTGGGTCCCCCCAAACTGTCCTTCCCTACAGGCCCAGTTGCACCCAACTGCCCTCCTCTGCCGACCTGGTCACCCCTAACTGCCCTCCACTGCAGCTTGATCATCCCCAACTGCCCTCCCTTGCAGGCCTGGTACCTCCCAATGTCCCTCCCATGCTGGCCATCTTGTGTCCTCATGGAAGCAGCTATCTTTGACCACATGGGGTCACCATCTTGTGTGTTGGAGTGATGGTCAATTTGCATATTACTCTTTTATTAGCTAGGACAGTGGTCAGCAAACTCATTAGTTAACAGACACAAATATCAACAGTACAATGATTGAAATTTCTTTTGAGAGCCAAAATATTTAAACTTAAACTTCTTCTAATGCCACTTCTTCAAAATAGACTCTCTCAGGCCGTGGTATTTTGTGGAAGAGCCACATTTAAGGGACCAAAGAGCCATAAGTCGTGGTTGCCGACCACTGAGCTAGAATACATTCAGAAAAAAAATCTGAGGACATTTTTATCCAGTTGTTAAGCACTAAAGGAAATAATATCTGGAGTATAATAATAATAATGATAGTTATTATTATTTAGTAAATTCATTTTTCTGTTATATTATTTTTCCCATCATCATGTATCCCCTCATACCCTCTTCCACCTTGTCATTATTTTTTAATTGAGATAACATTGGTCAATAGCATTATTTAACTTTCAGTTGTACAACATTATACTTCAACTAAAGGCCTGATATATGAAAATTATGTGCAAGAGTAGGCCTTCCTTCCTCCACCCCTCTGTTTCCTCCAGCACCCAGGACCTGGGCTGCTGGTAGCAACTTCCCATCGGCACCTGGGACCCGGCTTCCTTTCACCGGCCACTGGCAAGCACCTGGGACACGGCTGGCTTCCTTCCAGCTCCAACTTCATCAGAAAGTATGTCCGCAATGACGTTCAGAAGATATTGGTCTAATTAGCATATTACCTTTTTATAATTATAGATAACTGTATACTATATTGCGTGCATGAAGTTCTTTAGGAGGAAGAATATCTCACATAATAGAATTTAAAAAAATAAAGCAATAGAGTAAATAAAAGAGTAAATATAAAAGAATATTAATTAAATATTAATATTTAAAAATAGTATTAATGTCTTACATTGTTTTAAAATGTTGAATAATAAGCAGGTATGCTATTTTCTAGAGTGGCTTTAGCATTTTATATCCCCATATTTAATGTATTCATTTATCTGTGATTCATTTATCTCCATGCTTCCCATTCTCATAATTGTGTAGTGATATTTCATTATGGCTTTAGTTTTTAGTTACATAATGATTGATGCTTTTCATTATATTTTTATATATTTACTTGTCATATATGTGATAGGTACCCCTCCCTAACTGGTGGGCAGAGTTATGATGTAATTGACAAAGACATTGAGCCACCAATCAATCACATACCAGAGTGCCCTGTGTCCCACCCCTTCCCATTCCGCCCTGGGCCCAACCCCTGCCTGTTCTGGCCCTTAAAATGTGTCTCAGTGCGCCATGTGGCACCTTTTCTCCCGGACTGTTCTCCCAGGCAGTCCGGGAGGAGGTCCGGCTGGGTCCCCTCTTTTCCCCTTCCCCTGGCCCCAGTCACAGGGCACGGCTTCCCCGGCTCCATTCCCCCCGAGCCTGTGAACCCGCCCAGAGACCCCCAATAAAGCCTGATCAATTCGTTCACTTATTCGGACTCCCTGCTTGCAGATTCTCTCACGGCGGCATAGAACCTTACATTTTGGTGCCGAAACCCGGGAGAGGGATTTTGTGACCCATCCCAGTCAGACCGGAGCCAGAGTCCCCCATCTCTCCTTCTCCTCACCGCCTTCCAGCACCTTGGACCCGGAGGCTCCGCCGACTTCTTTTCGATATGTAAGTTTTCCGTTCCGGACTCCTGAAGTCCTTACCCCCTTCCCTGGACCCCGTGTTGCCTCTGGGGCTTCTCATCCTAGACATGGCCGTGCTGAGATTCCTCTTCATTCCGGACTCCTGGAGTCCTTGCAGGAGACGACTGTAGGGGACGCCTTCCAATCGCCTACCTGCCCACTATTCTGTCTGGAGGCAGATATCAAGGGGTGATGCCTCCTCTATATCTGTTACTCCTCGACACTCAGGGTTCCAGGTTCCCCATCCTAAAGGGAAGTCATGGGTGCTTCTGAGTCCAAGATCGATCCCCAGACTCCTCTCGGGTGTCTCCTCCAAAATTTTACCAAATTGGGATATTCTCAAACCCTTCACAAGAAGAAGCTCATCTTCTTGTCCCAGGTCGCCTGGCCTCAATATAATCTAGATAACCAGTCCCACTGGCCTCCCATTGGCACCTTTGATTTTAACACCCTGCGAGATCTGGACAACTTCTGCCAGCGCACCGGGAAGGACACTGAGGTCCCATACATTCAGGCTTTTTGGGACCTCCGTTCCCACCCTGACCTCTGCTCCCACTGTTCTACCCACCAAATCCTCCTTGCCTGAAATGCCCCTCTCTCTGTCGCTCTCTTTACTTTTCTGACCCAGCCGTTATCTCCTCTCTGCCTCTCCTTCTCCTCTCCCTCCTCCTTCGCCATACTTCGGCTGCCCCTCTTCTGTCCCCTTCCACCTCTGCCGGCAGGCCTCTGTGGGAACCAACTCTCTATACCTGTGGGAACCAACTCCACAAGACCAGAGGCTGCCGCAAAGCGAGAGAACCTCCTGCCACCCCAAACAGCTAAGGGGAATTTCTGTTTTGCCATGCTCTTTTGACCCTGACCACATGGCCCTTCATTCCCCTGTGGGCCGCCATATTGGCATGGCAAGTCCCACCCCCTCTGGACCCCACCTGGTGTGGCCGCCCACACTGGGCTCCTCCTCCCTTGGCCTGCCGCCTGCTCCACCCTGCCTCCCTTCCCCTCTCTTTATGCCTCAAACCCAGGTCCGAGATCCGAACATGGCATTTAACTCTTAATTCCCCTTGGGAAGCAGACAGAATAGGCCTGCCTTAGAAGGTGACCCTGCAAACACAAGCCTTGAAGCATATCTGAGGCCCACAAACTGTGCATGGTGGTGGTGCAACAAGAGGACAAGCATCGCCTGGAGAATGTTTCACATGCGAAAACAAGGCCACCGACTGGACAAAGCCGTGCCTCTGGCCCCAGCCTCCAACCAAGAAAAGTGACTGCCCCTGGGAAAGTGACGGGCCCTCTGTGTCTCAGCACAGAGGGGCCATCCTTCCAGGTCAGAACTGGCTGAAGACTGCAGATGCCCAGACTCAACAACCCCCATCACCACGCCGAGCCCAGGTTAATGCTCCAGGTAATGGATGAGCAGGTCTCCTTTCTGGTCGACACAGGTGCTACCTTCTCTGTCCTGCCTTCCTTTGCTGGGCCACTTTTCCTTCGTGATCTCAGTCATGGGTACTGATGGCAAATCGCCCTTCAGCTCTGAAAACTGCTCTGGCTTCAGCGCCTCCTCACCCTGCCCTCTCCCCTGCTCCACCCTTCCAACTTTTTTGCTGGCACATGCTTATCAATTATTTAATGGAAGGGGCAAGAATGGTAAAAGGACCCACTATACCAGGCCACTAAAGAAACACCAGTAGGCCTCCTCATCTCACCCTCCCTTGTTTGCCAGGCTTTTTCTAACTCCAGGTTACCCTTCTGGCATCTCTCTCCCTCTTTCTCAGACATCTCTAAACCTTTCCGACTATTTTACTAATAATAAACAGGGAATAGCTATGGGGGTCCTCACCCAGCCCCTAGGGCCAGCCTTCACCCCCATAGCCCATCTGTCCAGACAGCTTGATCCCAGGGTTCAAGGATGACAACCCTGCCTCTGGACTCTGACTGCAGCTGCTATTCTCACCAAGGAGGCCCAGAAGCTCCCTCCAGCAACCCTTACAGGTCTTTTCCACCCGTAGACTACAGGACCTTCTGTGCCACCAATCTTTGATTCTCCTCCTCCCTCCCCATTACATGTAGGAAGTCCATCTCCTGTTCCTCAAGAATCCTGACATCTCCCGAACGAACCCAGTCCACAGCCCTGAACCCAGCCACTCTCCTCCACCCAACCTGTGGCAACGCACTTCTGCCCCGAGGTTGTCAGAGGCCCCCTGTAATTCACAGCTTCTGGCCGGACCCCCTGCCTATGGGCCTGACCGGAATCCAGGCTACACCAAGGAGCCCCACCTCCTGAAGAACCTTACCCTCCTTCAAGTTGTATTTAGCTCCAGGCTCAGAAAAGCAGCAAAACCAGACAAGTGACGCTGTGACAGCCTCAGGACCAGATTTTACCTCCAAGTGACTCAACTGGATTGCTCTTGAGACTTCAACAACCAGTCCCTTGGGGAAACCATGTTTCTTGCAGAACAGAATGCAGACGTTCACCAACCAGAAGATAGCTCTGCCACTGAATTCAGAACCTAACACCAGAATCCTTGAGACTCCAGGTAGACACCCCTAACGACGCCCCCTCTCAGCTGGAAGTAGCTACAGAAGATGGACCTTTGCCCCCTAGACCTTGCCTGGACTCTCAATTATTTTTTTAATATTATCAGAAGCCCTGAATGATAGGTACCCCCCCAACTGGTGGGCGGAGTTATGATGTAATTGACAGAGACATTGAGCCACCAATCAATCACATACCAGAGTGCCCTGTGTCCCCACCCCTTCCCATTCCGCCCTGGGCCCAACCCCTGCCTATTCCGGCCCTTAAAATGTGTCTCGGTGCACCATGTGGCACCTTTTCTCCCAAACTGTTCTCCCAGGCAGTCCGGGAGGAGGTCCGGCTGGGTCGCCTCTTTTCCCCTTCCCCTGGCCCCAGTCACAGGGTGCGACTTCCCCGGCTCCATTCCCCCGAGCCTGTGAACCCGCCCGGAGACCCCCAATAAAGCCTGATCAATTCGTTCACTTATTCGGACTCCCTGCTTGCAGTTTCTCTCATGGCAGCATAGAACCTTACAATATGTTTTCTTTTTATTGAAATATCTGTTCATGTAATTTACTATTTTCTAATTGGATTGTTTCTTTATTATTGAGTTTTGAGTGTTCTTCATAATTTCTACATATTAGGTCTTTGTCAGTTATGTGGTTTGGAAATATTTTCTCCCAGTCTGTTATCTTTTAATTCTCTTAACAATGGCTATTGTCTGAAATACCTTTTAACTTTTGATGATGACCAAATTATATGTTTTTCCTTTTATAATTCTATTGGCAAGTCTAAGCACTCTTCAATTAGTCTATGTTCCCCAAAATTTTCAGTATATTTTTTTTTCTAAAAGTTATATAGTTTCACACATTACATTTAAGTCTATGGTCAATTTTAAATTAATTTTTGTGTAATTTATGAGCATACTATGAATATAGTCAATGTCCCACTAAATATCA
Organism: Antrozous pallidus; assembly: GCA_027563665.1. Taxonomy (NCBI): domain Eukaryota; kingdom Metazoa; phylum Chordata; class Mammalia; order Chiroptera; family Vespertilionidae; genus Antrozous; species Antrozous pallidus. The sequence continues at coordinate 93,434,039 of CM050514.1, forward strand.
ACAGCATTATGCACAGTGAATAAAGCCACTTTTAAAAGGTCACATAGTGTGTGATTCCTTTTATATAACATTCTTGATTGACTAAATTATAGAGGTGCTAAGAAGATTAGTGGTTACCAGAAATTAAAGCCCAAGGAAAAAAAGGATATGACTATCAAAAAGGATCTTTGTGTTAATGGAATAGTTGCATATCTTGACTCCAATAGTGAAGTCAATCTACACACATGAGAAATTTGTATGGAAATAAATACATCCAAGAAGACATGTAAATTTGACAAAATCCAAATAAAGTCATAGGACTATAACAAAGTCAATGTTTAAATTTTAATATTATATTATTGTTATGCAAGCTGTTCCTATTAGTGAAAACTTAGTGAAGAATAAAAGGGTCCTCTCTGTGCTATTTCATAGAATTGCATGTAAATCAGAATAAAAACAGAGATAAACAGCAGATTTCATTTTTGAAAATCTAATAATCTTATACTTCTATCAAGACTGACCATAAGTAAAGAAAAGACATATTTTACAAAATCCATATTAGAAATGAAAAACAAAAGCATTATTATACCTAATTTAGATCTAAAAAAATGTAATAATGAGAAATAGAGAGCAACTTGATGCCACAAAGTAATGGGAAAAACTTCTTAGAAAAAGTCAACTCACCAAAAATGGAACTGGAAGATATTAAAAATCTGAATAGTCTGAAATCAATAAAAGAAATTAAAGTTCTGATTAAAAACCCTTTCACTCTGCCCTAGCTGGTTTGGCTCAGTGGGTAGAACATCAGCCTGCGGACTGAAGGGTCCCAGGGTTGATTCTGGTCAAGGGCACATGATCAGGTTGTGGACTCCATCCCCAGTAGGAGGCATGCAGGGGGTAGCCGATCAATGATTTTCATCATTGATATTTCTCTCTCTGTCTCCTTCTCCCTTCCTCTCTGAAATCAATGAAATATATATATATATATATATACATATTCTATCTAATAAAGAGAGAATATGCAAATTGACCATCACACTGTCACAAAGACGGCAGTGCCCATAGCCACAAGATGGCAGTGCCCATTTCCCTCAGCCCTTTCTGAGTTTCACAGTCCTATCAGCCCAGCAGGGGAGAGTGCAGCAGGCACATGGTGTAGTAAGACACACCCTCAGCCCCCCAGCTACCAAGGGCCACCCTGAGGCACAGTTAATCCTTGGATGGCTTCTGCCAAGCCCCCAGGGCTGCCTGATACTCAGATAACAAGGGCTGGCTGAGGTCCAGGAAACCAGGGTCGGCCACGGCTTGTGCTGCCGGCAGTGGCAGCAGCAGAGGTGTGATGGGAGCATCAACATCCCCTCATTTCTGGGCCGCCTCCCACCCCTGAGATGCCATGGTCTGTGATAGAGGGCAGGGGGGCTGAGGGATCCCCTTCCAGTGCATGAATTTTCATGCATTGGGCGTCTAGTGTATATATTAAAAAATAAAAATAATAAACCTTTTACAACTAAAACTTCAGCTTACTTCAACGATAAATCTAATCAAAGAATAACATGGCATATATTTCTATTTAGTTTATGAGAGCAACACAACAGAAATAACAATATCTGACAAGATTATTATAAGAAAGAAGAAGTGGTATTTAAAGTTATAGTCTAGTACCTAAAAAGACATTTTTTATAGGTTGTTGAATCTTAGCACTAAAATAAGTAATAAAGCCTGTTTTCTACATTGGTCATCAGATTATCTACAATAAATAAATAAGTAAGTAAGTAAGTAAGTAAGTGAGTAAGTAAATAAATAAATAAATAAATATTCTTTAGAGCCTGTCATAGTCCATTTAGGTTTCCATAACAAAATATCATAGACTGGTGGATTTATCTTTTTAAAAAGGCAGAAATGTTGAGTACCATAGACTGGGTAATTAAAACTAACAAAAAATGCATATGTACACACATACACAGACACACATCTGTGCACACACACAAAAAATCAGAAATGTATTTTTTACAGTTCTAGAGGCTACGAAGTCCATGATAAAGGTGATGATAGAGCCTGTATTAGGTGAGGGCCCAAATCCTAGTTCATATAGACTGTGTTTACTTAGTGAAAGGTCAAGGTTGGTCTCTGAGATTTTTTTTTATAAAGGCACTAATCTCATTCATGAGGACTCTACTCTCATGATCTGTTCACCCCTTGAAAGCCACACAACCAAATACTATCATCTTGGGGATTAGGTTTCATCATAAATTGTGGGGGAGCACAAACATTATGTCTATAGCAGAATCTCATTTTAGGGCAGGAAGAGAAAGAAAATTAGCAGAGAAGGCATTTCTTAAGATGAAATTAATTCATTGCTCCTTACAAATTAATCACTAACTAATGAAGTCAAGAATAAGATGTCTCTCTGGGATGTGGGATATATACATTAACAGGGAACTGATAACAAGGTTCCTGTGCTCTACTTGCCCAATGGCTGGCTCCAGCAGTGAGTAGTGTGAGTTTAGGGAAAGAAAATAGTAAGTATGTGATTACAGACATCTTGAAAGAGGAAAGACTGATTTGAAAAGTGCACTACCTTACCTAATAAAGGAGAAACATGCAAATTAACCATCACTCCACTATACCTATAGCCAATCAGAATGAGTATGCAAAGTATCTCAGATTTTCCTCAACTTTCTCCTAAATCATTGTGCCCATCCTACCCATATGTGAACAAGATTCTCTAAAGTTTTTCATCTGATGGATCCTGAAAAGCTTTGTAAGTCCACATTTTTATATGCTTACTTTATTTGCCATCCTATCTAATAAAAAAGTAATATGCAATTTTGATCATACTTTTACCACACCCACAAGCCATGCCCACCAGCCAATCAGGAGCATATTATACAAATAAACCTCAACCAAGATGGCTGCCACCACTGAGAGCAGGAGGAAGGCTTGGGTTCCCCCAGCAACAGTGGAAGCCAAGCTTTCTGCCTGCTGTAGCTGGCTTAGGCCTCCACTCAATGCTACAAAGTTTCAATTATAAAAGATACAGAAATGGCAGCAGCCACTGAGCTGGAGAGAACAGAGGTTTGGGTTTCCCCTGGCAATGGAGTAAGCCAAGCTTTCAGCCTGCCATTGCTGGCCTAAGCCTCTACTCCAAGCTACAAAGTTTCAAACAGAAAGGGCTGCCAACCCTAAGCGAGCAGAAGATTTGGCTCCACTTCAGGCTACAAAGTTTCAATTGTACACATAGATTAATCCCAGGTCCCAGGGCCTCCACTTGGGTTGCTGGGATGTGTGGCTGGCCTGCAAACCACCACAGGCCCTTTGCCCAGGCCTCCCCTTACTCCAAGGGAACCCCCAGCCTGATCTGGTACACTCTTCAGGGCAAACCAGCTGGCCCCACCCATGCAGCAGGCCTCTATCCTATCTAATAAAAGAGTAATTTGCAGATTGACTGTCACTCCAACACACAAGAGGGCTGCCCCCATGTGGTCAAAGATCCTGCTCCCATGTGGACACAAGATGGCCACCACAAGATGGCCAGCAGGGGAGGGCCGTTGGGAGGTTCCTGGCCCTACAAGGGAAGGCAGTTGTGGGTGGTCAGGCCAGCAGGGGAGGGCAATTGGGAGGAACCAGGCCTGCAAGGGAGGATAGTTGGGGGTGATCAAGCCTGCAGGGGAGGGCAGTTAGGGGTGACCAGGTTGGCAGAGGAGGGAAGTTGGGGGCAAATAGGCTGGCAGTGGAGCAGTTAGACATCAATTAAGCTGTCAGGGTAGTGGTTAGGGGGTGATCAGACTGGCAGGCAGAAGTGGTTAGGGGCAATCAGGGAGGAAGAAAGGTGAGCAGTTTGGAGCCAGCAGTCCCGGATTGTGAGAAGGATGTCCGACTGCCCATTTAGGCCCGATCCTAGTAGGATCCCTCGAGGGGTCCCAGATTAGAGAGGGTGCAGGCTGGGTTAAGAGACATCCCCCATCCCCTGTGCATGAATTTTGTGCACCGGGCCTCTAGTATTTAATAAAACAGCACAAAAGAAGAAAAGAACATGTTTCTGATTCTCCCACCCACAATAGACATTTTATTTCTTAAAAAATGGGAGTCTGTTTAATAAAACTTACTCCATGGTGTGACGCTGGAACCTTGTTAACATTCCAAAAGTTGTCTTATCTACCACACTTACTCAATTCCAAATATGAGATCAAATAATTTCATTTGTAGCCCACTTACTAGTAATGTGCATGTTGAACATATCCAAACTGTAGCCACTTCCCTTGTCCACAAACAAGCATGAGTGCAGACACCAAACCTGTCAGTTTTTATCTTTGAGCTCATACTGATGTTTTAATGCAATCAGTGGTGGTTTGGATGAACAAAGCATATTCAGTAAATTTATGAATGATGCCATGTTGTGGACAGGTGGAAGGAAATACACATTTCAATAAAAACAACCAAAAATGTTAGAATCAAAATTAAATTCAGTAAAATGACCTATGTTTCAAAATGGTAAATGATACATGATTGGGTAAATTTAAATTAGTGTACATGAAAAGGAGAAGAAAGCAAATAAGGACAAAAACACATAGGTACCATGAGGGACGCTGCAGAGCAGGCTCAGAATAAATGCTGTTTCTCCTTTGTTTTATTTATCCAGTCATGTCACAAGAAAGCAGATCACACAAATTCCATCGGGCTCGCTTCTAAGAATCAGATACTCCAGGTTCAACTGCTGTTTTGTAGCTTTATAACCTTCAGCCAGTTACTTAACATTTTTCTACTTTAATTACTCCATCTGTAAAATGGTACTAATGGTTTTATCTCATACAGTTATGATGATGATTTAATTACGAATTACATGAAAATATGTAGGGTTCTCCAACTCCTTGTATTGACTCTATCTCTATTACTCTGTGGACATCACTATCTGTAAGGTTACCAAGCTAAAACCATTGGATTTTTAAAAGTCCCTTATTTTTCTGACCCTACTAATTATTCTCTCCAGTGTTAGCTACCATAAGATGAAACTAGCTGTTATTTCTCTTAAATATTTGTCTAATCATATGTGTCCTTATCTCCCCATTGCTCCCCCTCTTCCCCCACCCCCTCAAGCCTGCACCCTCCTGGTGTCTGTATCCATTGGTTATGCTTATATGCATGCATACAAGTTCTTTGGTTTATATCTCCCCCTTATCCCCAACCTCCCTCTGGAGTTTGGTGGTCTGATGGATGCTTCACTGTTTCTGGTTCTGTTTTTGTTCATTAGTTTATGTTGTTCATTATATTCAACAAATGAGTGAGATCATGTGATATTTATCTTTCTCTGACTGATTTATTTTGCTTAGCATAATGCTCTCCAGATCCATTCATGCTGTTGCAAATGGTAGAAGTTCCTTCCTTTTTACAGCAGCATAGTATTCCATTGTGTAGATGTACCACAGTTTTCTAATCCACTCATCTGCTGATTGGCACTTAGGCTGTTTCCAAATCTTAGCTATGGTCAATTGTGCTGCTATGAACATAGGGGTGCATATATCTTTTCTGATTGGTGTTTCTAGTTTCTTGGGATATATTCCTAGAAGTGGGATCACTGGGTCAACTGGGAGTTCCATTTTGAGTTTTTTGAGGAAACTCCATACTGTTCTCCACAGTGGCTGCATCAGTCTGCATTTCCACCAGCAGTGCACGAGGGTTCCTTTTTCTCCACATCCTCACCAGCACTTACCATTTGTTGATTTGTTGATGATAGCCATTATGACAGGTGTGAGATAGAACCGTATTGTCATTTTGATTTGCATCTCTCAGATGATTAGTGATGTTGAGCATGTTTTCATGAGTCTCTTGACTTTCTGAATGTCCTCTTTTGAAAAGTGTCTATTTAGGTCCAATGCCAATTTTTTGATTGTGTTGTTTATCTTGCTTTTGTTAAGTTGTATGAGTTCTCTATAAATGTTGGAGATTAAACCCTTTATCAGAAATAACACTGGCAAATATGTTCTCCCATGCAGTGGGATTTCTTGTTTTGTTGATGGTTTCTTTCATCGGCCCTTATTTCTTCACTAATACTATACTCGTTCATTGTGAATTTATTGTGAGGTGGGATTTCTTGTAAATACTAATAAAGATCCAATTCTCTACCCTGAAAGGCTGCTTCTTTCGTAAAAAAAAAGCACAAATATGAGAAAGAGCACCTTGCACAAACCCGGGAGTGAGATGGGGTTAAGAATAGAAAAGAGACATATACTGAGATAAAAAATTTTAGTGATTGAAGTGCAGATGATGGTAAACAGTTGTTTCAGTTAAAAAAAAAACCTGCAAAAATTTAGAGGCGAGAGAAACTATTGTGAATTTGAGGGACTGAAAGAAATTCAACAGGAGTACATTTTTTTATATTGTGATTTTATTATGAAGTGATGTGGGTAGCAAAAATGAGGAGACAAGGTTATATAAGTAATAAAGTATCAAGTCATTCGGGCTTATTTTTCAAATTTTAAGACATTTATATTTATGTTAAAAGCCATATGGAAACACTGAAGAGTTTTATGCACCATCAGTCACTGACTGGGATTTTGCAATCATTTTCTAACTCACTTCTCTGCTTCCTGTCAGGCCAGAGTGATAATTTTAAAACTTCAATCATAATCAAGTTGCTCTGCCGTTATATAGTTTTTAGTAGTTCTTCAGAGTCTATATTCTCTGTGCATTCTTCTGTGAAATCCTTACATAGCAATTATCTTGACATAGGTTCTTCCCACTCAAAACCCATGAACTCCTTAAGGGGGATTATTAGCCAGCATATCACCAATATCTATCCTAATGTCTATAACACACGGTGGTTTATCAAATTTAATAATAAGTTCACTATCAGAGATGACTAACATTTGAATTTAAAAAATGGATTTAAGATATTTGCAAAGCAATGGTTGCACAACTCAAATTATTTGCAAGCAAAGTGTGGTCCCTGGACCACCAGCAGCAGCAGCAGCAGCTGAGAATTTGCAGGAAAGCAAATATCAGGCCCTCTGCCCACCCCACTGAATCAGGAACTCTCAGGGGGCACCCAGTGATCTGTGTTTTAATAAGCTCTCCAAGGGATTCTTAGAGGTTCAAGAATCACTGTTGACACTGCTAACATATCTGTGGGGTGTGGTTTGTTTTGTGACATAAGTGGGCCACCATGCTAACAATGCTGCACATTATTAATAAGATGTTAATGTATTGTTTTCTTTTTGCTTCCAGGTAAAGGGGATGAACTGGTGCTAACTTAAAGGGTTTCTTTACTTTTAATAAGAAAGAAATTTTAATATATTTTTTAAATTGCAGGTTGAGTTTATTTGTACTCTTTCATTATTTTTCTTTATAAAACTTCAAGCTGAGCTAAACAGCTGATAAAGATTCAGAATATGTCACCTGACCTCAGTTATTTATCAACTTTTCTGTGAAAACGAGTGAAGAAACTTGTCACATCACAGTTTGAGAGCTGTTAATTAGCAACAAAATTCAGATAGGGAATTGGAAGTGGTTCTTTGGGAACCTGAAAGTAGAAGAAAACACAGTCTGTTTTATTGACTCTTGCATTCCTTTGACACCTGGATCAGTGAAACTGATATAACATAATCCATAATGATACTTTTATTTTTCCATAGTTAGCACTATTTCTGGGTTTCGATGGTTGCCTTTGCTTGTTTTTTTTTCACTCACGAGAATGTTTGGACTTCTTGTCCTCTTGATTATTTTGTGGACGTTCTTCAGGAAGATAAATATATTACGCATATCAAATTGAAACAGCAATGTCATATTGAATGCAATTGATTAGCAGTTACAATTTCCTACTCCACAGTGATAATTGCAATTAGATCATTTCTACTATGAAAAGTCTTTTCAAAACACAATCAACAAAGTACTTAAAGGTTTTATTCAAAATGATGAATATAAATAAAAACAAAAACAACATCAATCAAAAGCATTGATATTTTAGTCTGCATATTAGTATATAATTGTTTAGTATACTTTATGTTTATCTCAAATATATTAAACAACAGTGTTTTACTCAGATATCATTTTCTTGCTCAAAAATAAGGATTTAGAAGTTATTCACAATTCATCCAGATAGATTCAAAGCATCCTAGATTGGAAGAGAACATAAACTAATATCCTGCCTCTCTTATATTTTTACATGAGTCAGTTGAAATCCGAAGAGATTAAGTTACTTGTCAGAGGGAAGCATTTGTGGGAGAATTATAAGTAGAAAACAAATGTACTAACTGCATGTTTTGTGTTCTTAAAAGAGCATATTTATCAACTTGAACATATAAAACATTTATTTACATGTATTTTTGCAAAATGTATAAATGTAATATTCCTTTATTCCTCTTGAGAATATTTAAAAACTTGAAAATATAAAAAGTATATATATATATGTATATGTATACGTATATGTATATATAGATATATATGTGTTAACATTTGAGATACTGAAGATAACAGGGAAATTGAAAAGTCATTTTTAAAATGTCAGATGGCTTGATTATTTATTATTAACATTTCCAGGATTTTAATTATATTTGAAATTTTCTTTTTTTTAATTTGTTTCTGAGGTGCAAGTTTAAAGAGAGCAATAGAAAAATAGAAAGCTGAATATCACATTTCACTTCTATAGCAAAGTCAGTTCACTAAATATGGTATCAAACTTTCAAAAAATTATCCATTTAAATTTCCTTCTCTGTATAGAGAAGTAATATAATTTGTTCAATCACTCAATAAATATTTATAAAAGCCTATGAAGTCCCAGCTACTATTTATTGTGATGGGGATAACTCAGGGAACAAAACAGAGAAAAACCTCCACCCTCATGGAGCTCACACTCTCCTGGAGGAAGTCAGGTAATAAAGGGATATAGTCAGAGAATGTGCAATATATAAATAAGTCATGATAGCTAGAGGCATTAAGTGAGAAGAATAAGAACAGGAAGCATTATTAGTGCAAGTAGAGAAGGACCACACACATACACTAATTGCTTAAAATCTAGGACAAGAGAACATCTAGAAGTGGACTAAGGTGAGATGAGAATTCTTTTGCTAGTCGAAGGGACTGAGGGTGGGGGGCAGGAAATAAAGCAAGCAAACCAATTCAAATTTTAAAAATAAAAGAAAGAAAAGAAGAGGAGAGGAGAAGTGGGAATAGTTCTGACTGGCCTTTTCTGGTCCACACTGTGATTCGTGCAGTTGGCTGCACTGCCATTTATCCTCTTGCCTGCTCTGACACAGAAGCACTTTCCCCTCCACAGAATCCTTTGCTAAAATTGCAGTGAATGTTCCCAGGGAGAAAGGCCAGGTTTGAGTATGCATGTGATTTATGACCAATAACTATTTTTCTAATTCATTTTAAAGGACTGGCAGTGAAAATGCAAATAGGAAATGTACAACCAAATACGTTTCATATTGAATCTTGTGTGGCACGTTCTCAGCTCACTGAGTGAGTGGGTCAGAAGTTGGCCTACTGAAATTCTTAATTACAATCACTTTTAATGAAACATTTTCATTAGAGCTCAGATGTATTCCATCAAACAAAAGGAATGTAGGGAATATAAACACTATGTAGGTTATGTAAACTTTTCATTTTTTCTATGCTTATAGTTTTGCATGAATCGCAATGCAGATATCCATAAATTGATCTAGAATAGGAAAAAGCCATTCAATAACCAAATTATTTAAGCAGCAAAACTTTAGAGATAACCATCAACAAGCATTCCATCAAATAACCTTTGAAAGAATAAATTGCTTAATGAGAATTACAGTGAAAGTTCCTATAAATACCCATTAGGGTATGCTACTGCACCATTGATTCCACTAGTATCAATTGCTTTCAGTAAGCTGAACTCTTGAGTGCTTATTGAAAAGGACTAATAAACTAAAATCATTTTTCTTTTTAACCTCAGAATTGTAGCCTGAATGAATTAAATGTTTTCTCTCCCTCCAGACCCACTCCCACTGCTTTCCATTCATGACAAATACCCAATAGGAATACCTTGAATACTTATTTTATTATAACACTTTTACCCCTAAAATAAAAGTAAGAAAATGCATAAGCATATGTTTGGTCTGTGGTGTAAATATGGATCTTCCCCCCATACTTTAGGTCATTATAGTACCTGTGCAACTCAAAAGATGTTCCTCCCTTTGTGTCAGATTCAAAGTAACAACAGAGTCAGACTTTCCCATGCTTTAACTGCTTTACATTAGCCAATTCAATTTGCCTCAATGTTATTGAGGTGCCACTCTGCTCAGGTATCACATGATCTCACTCATATGTAGAATCTAAAGAACAAAATAAAGTAATGAACAAAATATATCCAGAGACATAGAAACATGGGACAGACTGATGAATCTCAGAGGGAAGGTAGGGGAGGGGGGGTGAAGAGATTAACCAAAGAAGTTATATGCATATATGCATAACCCATGAACACAGACAATAGTGTGGTAAAGGCCTCAGGTGGGGAGAGAAGTGGGCTGGAAGGGGTAATGGGGAAAAGATTAGTAAAGGGACATCTGTATTACTTTATTAAATGTAATAAGACACATTTTAAAAATATAGATAGATAGATGTTTATGTGTCCAAGATCAATGTTATCAGGTGTTTAGTAATGCAGAACAATATTGTTTTAAACCTACTACCATAATCCCTTAATCTTTTGTCCCAGGGTATTCTGTCATGATGTCAAAAGACACATTTATTATCTCTACATAGGGTGTGGCAAAATAGGTTTACAGTTGCATGGAAAATGATGCAATAATTACTAAAGAATAATAGCTGTACAAAAATAAACTCTGTATTTCACATATTCACAACTGTAAACCCATTTTGGTTCCACCCTGTATTTAAAGATAAAATTAAAATACATGTATAAAAATGCAATAAAATATTAGATCAAAAAGTAAAAGAAGAGGGATATTTAAATAATTTAAGGAAATTTGTACTTTTATTTTCATTCCTAATTTGTTTAAAAATTATAAGTTTTAAGTATTAACCACAATGCTAAGACCTTACTTTTAGAAAATATTGAAAACATTTAGGACAGAGCTAACTGAACATTTTTATTATGTCTTGAATGGATATATTTTTTGCAGTTTAACTGAAGTCCAAGTGATGCTATCTTATTGAATTTGAGGTTGAGGTTGTCCAAATTTCCTGGAGAGCTTTCTAGAAAAAACAATTTTGAAATATTTTAAGACACTATTTCTATATTGTATGTGTCATTATAAAATAAACATTTTATAATAATTAAAAAATAGAAAATATGGACTTTTAGCCATCAAACCAAGTTTCAGTCTTCAGTCAAGATCCCAGTTTCCAGGCATAACCCTGGAAAGTGAAATATCAGATTTATAAATCATTGCTGGGATTTGGGTGGATTGGTTTTCACTCAGCTCTTAGGCTTAAAGAATTTCACGCTTCACCAAATATATACCTGGTGAATTTATTAGAATCCTGAAGTAAATTGGAATTGCTCACTATGGTGTCAAATGCCAGTGAACAAGTACAAAATTTTGTGTTTCCAAGTCCTTGACTGTGTCTGGTGCAAAGAAAAAGTGTTAGTTGCTATGGTTTGGACATAGTAAAATGTGGTTATCAATGATATTGAAGAATTATATGATAGTATGTGGTTTAAGATGGTACATTTAAAATAATTTGTAAAAAAATATGACAAAAAATAAAAAAGCGTAATATAGATTGATTCTCAACTCCGGAACTCTTCTCAACAGAACACATGCAGTGGTTTGCTCCATTGCTTGCTTACCTCTTCCCTCAGTTTGCCTGTTTTTGAGCTTAGGGCCTTACCTGTTAATTATTTATATAGTAAAGTTCACACACACACACACACACACACATAAATCAAGCATATAACACCAAATATAGATATCAACAAGAATATATATATACTAGTATAACATTCCATCCATCCATGTTTATATGTAAGTTGAGCTCTTTTATTATTTTAAATAATTAATATGAATTTTTATAATTTCTAAAGTATAATCACATGAAATTAAAATAATTTATCAAATATATTAACTGATTCCAAAGAAAACTTTCAAGGACTTTAAACATACAGAACAAGGTTTACCACTGAGAATTTTACTCATTGAAATGGAGAAACTTGATCCACTTTCCATAAATAAATATCACTGTGATAACAGATAGAAAAGTAAATTTCTACCCAAAACTGAATAATAAGCCTTTTGGAAAACTGCCATTTAGTAAAATGCCAAGCAGTTCTTTTAAAGTATTCACTTTATGAGTTTATGGGGATAATAATTTTAGAGAAATTGTCAATGATTTCTTAAAAGATGAATTTATCAGACTTTGGTCCTCACTAAAGCTTCCCTGTGTTTAGCCACACAGACTGCTTCTGCCCTTAAGGAAGATTATTAAGAAGGCTATAGCACTTCCAGCTTTCCAAAGGATGGCTACTATCATAACTGAATGCCCATAGTGAGCGCCTCTAGCATATGTGCAGGAGGGCTGAATCATAGCTGTTAGAAGGTAATTATTCTACCTCACTTTGTTTCAGACCATGCCCTATATATGCTCTCACTTACTCTGCAGAGGCTAGCAAATCAGGAACCACTGGGCCATCAGATCATTTTGCTCAGGCTGTTTTGAGAGGGGTAGACAGTAATAGTAGCTAATGATGCATTTAGTATCTCTAAACAAAATTAAAAAGTAGAGCTGAATATTTAATCTACCCACAAATCCACTTGACTGAAGCTTGCATCCAGATAAAGCTATTTAATTCATGTGTGTGTGTGTGTGTGTGTGTGTGTGTGTACACACACCCTGTGTGTATTATTTGTAGACATTTAAAAAGAAGAGCTACAAACTTCTCCAAATAAATATCTCAAGTGACAAATACCTCTGCTTCTTACTTGTTTAACTTGTTTCCCCAACATACACACTATAGACCCATACACATTTCCCCTGCCTTTACTTAAAGTGGAAAATGAAAATCATAGATTTTCTCTCTATTGCTACCAAGATAGTAATATTATTGGTCTTAGATATGCTGAAAATATAAGTTTAGGGAGTTACAACAGTCTTCATCATGTAAAATCTTGAAGGGTAGGGATCTGGAATAATGCAGTTAGCCTCATCAACCAAGGAGTGGGTGGCTTTTCTTAGTCTTACCTTTGTGCCTGTATTTAAACAAGTTAACAACTGTCACCACCACAAACCATTCATGATGTTTTCATAAGATGCTTTATTTTATGTAAGTGGGTCAAATGTATTATAAGTAACATACAAACAAAATTGGCTCATGTATATTGTATGTTCATTAATATATATTGTAACATAATTTATATTTTCATTAATGCCATGAAGATATGACATAAGCTATGAGATCTGGTAATGGACTGAAAGATTGCCCAGAGGAGCCACTGCACAGTCAGGTGCACAGAGAGATGTGTAAAGGAACAGTACTAGTATAGGGTGCTGTGAGATGTCCTAGCTGAGTATCTAAAAGTATTCCGGAGGGTCAGGAAGAGTGATGGTCAGAGAATATACCACAAAGAAGGTGGCATAAGAGTTGAGGTTTTAAAACATACCTACTAGAGGTCCATGGCACAGTCAGAACCTGTGACTTGTCATTGGACCCTGGCTTGAGAAAGTCAGCAGGCCAATCTAGAAAGAGAACATATTAAGTCCAAATATGATCTGCATTTTAGACTTACTACTATGATTGTTAGATAACTAAAAAAATGATTTTAATGTGGAAATTTTTGTAATTAACTTTTTTTTTTTTTAGAAAGCTATTTTAACACCCAGAAGAAGCAAGGTTCGAAAGGCAAAAAGAATAGTTAGGGCCAGCCTGCTTGGCTCATGAGCATGGATCTATGAACTAGGACCGTGATAACGAACCTATGACATGCATGTCAGCACTGACACGTGTAGTCATTTTTGATGACACTCGGCCCCATCCGGTTGCATACAGAGAAGTATGGGGCTGCATGCTGAGGATGAAACATTTTCAATAGTGTACTATAGACACTCTGTGCCGGAGGTCTGTAGGCCAAAACAACAGAACTCCGGCACAGAGCACCTAGTTCTGGGACTTCCGGTTAGGCCATTAGGGGATCTTTGACCTCACTTATGGCTGGTGAATCAGGGAGCAGCAGAATGCTGTGGGGAACGCATCTCTGGGGGCCCTGTGATCGCCATTACCAGCAACCACATAACCACAGCAACCACCATCCAATCTACTGTTCTGGGGTGTTGTGGATTTCTAATTGACCATCATTACTAAGATAAATGAGGAGGAGGCTGGGAGAGACGAGGGACTCTGCTATGGGTGCCATTTTCCTCCATTAGAAATAGTGGCAGCCATCTTAATTTATATAAGGAACATCATTTTTCAGCATAGTACAGACTCTATTTCACCACTATTACTGTTGTGCATCCTTATTAACCCCTATTTCTGCTTATAAATCCTGCCCTTTCTTAAAAGATAGTTACATGTGCCGTCTTGTGGTCAGTTAGGCTAGTTAAACCCTAATTGTCTGTAGAGGAACAGGCTATCTATAATTCTATCTTCTGTCACTGAACCCCTGCTGGAGAACCCCCATCCCCCAAAACACACACACACACACACACACACACACACACACACACACACACACACACACAAACACAAAGTTAAGTAAAGGAAGTGGTAGTAGCAGTAGCCAACCCTTTCAAGAGAAATGGACCGAGATGTATGGCATTATAGAAAAAAATGGCAGATCATTTTGCATTCTATGTACTGAAATGGTAGTAAGCAGAACGTGGAATATAAATAGATATTTTGAAACTAATCATTCCCAGCTCTTGAAAAAAAGTGAGGATGAAAGGAAGGAATACATTTCCAGGCAGCTACACCTTTATAAGAGCCAATCTAATTCCATCCTTAAATTTATAAAAGGCTCTACAAATTAAACATCTGCAAGTTTGAGCATTGCCCACTCCATAGCTCAGCATGGAAAAGCACTCAGTGAGGGAGAATTTATTAAAGAAACTCTCCTAAGATGTACACCAAATTCTATTTCACAATATGCAGAATAAAGATGCAATTATGAAGAGAATATCTGAGTTACCACTCAGTAGAAATATCATAAAAGACCAAATAATGAGACTGAACACAAATGTACAACATCAATTAAAGAGAGACATAAGTGATTGTAAATATTTTTTTATCTCTCTTGATGAAATACTGATGTCACATCACATGCTCAGTTGGCCATTATTGGTCAATATTCTGATGATCTCACAATGAGAGAAGAGTTGATAAAGTTAGTATCAGTGCCAACAAGTACATCAGGAAGCATAATATGTAAGGTTATTATATATTTCTGTGACCTAAGCATTGATATCTCTAAAGTTGTGTCAGTGATGACAGATGGGACACCAAACATGGTGGGGAAAAATGTTGGATTTGTAAAATTATTTATGGATGCTATTGGACATCCAATTGTGCCTTTTCATTGTATTATCCATCAGGAGGTTTTATGTGCCAAGGCAGGATTCACCGACTTAGACAACTTAATGTCAGTTGTTACAAAAATAGTTAATTTAATAGCTGCTCGCCCCCTTCACAAGCGAGTATTTTCTGCACTTTTACTGGAGGTTGATTCCACCTACAGTGGACTGCTGATGTACAGTAATATAAGATGGCTGAGCCAAGGCAAAGTTCTTGAGCGCTTTGTGGAGTGCTTTGAAGAAATTAAGGTATTTCTTAAGGATAAGAATCTGGGAAACTTTTCTCAGCTCAATGATGATAAGTGGGTCAATACCCTGATATTTTTTACAGATCTCTCTGTACATGTTAATGAAATGAACTTAAAGTTACAAGGTTTTGGCAAAAGTACTGATGTTATGTTTGGATACATAAAAGCTTTTGAAAGTAAACTTAAAATTTTCAAGTGAGATGTAGAAACTAAATAGTTTCCTCTAGTAACAAAGTATTTTGAGAAGGCCAGTGCAACTGTACAAAATGAAATGGAACCCTTACATATAATGTACTAGCGTGTTTTAGACTCATTACTTGACCAGTTCAGTAGTAGATGTAATCCATTTAGAAGCCTAGAATAGACCATAAAAATAATGAAGTATTCTGATGTAGTAGTCTACAGTAGTTTGGAATTAAATGGTTTCCAATGAATGCAAATTGTTGATTTGGAGATGCAACTTGCAGAATTTCAAGACAGCATCTGGATTAAGGTGTTTGTCAACTTGAAGTCAAAGCTTGAGAATCTGGAAAGGTGCTGCTTGGAGAATCAAGAGGAGTGCCACTACCAACAGGAAATTTGGAGTGCCTAGAACCGATTACCAGACATTTTTAGCACCCTGAAAAATATAGCAATGGCTTTACTCACAATTTTTATCTCTACGTACTTTTGTGAGACCTTATTCTTAGCCTTAAGTAATATCAAAACCAACAAAAAAAAACATATTGACAAATGAAGTTAGTAGTGCTTGCTTGGGCTTGAAGTGTACAAAATACCAACCTTCAATTGAAGGTTTAGCCAATGAAATTCAGTATCAAAAAAATAATAGGTAGGTTAGTTAAAGAATTCTCCTTCCCCCCACTTATCTTACTAAAGGGCATCCCACACAAGTTTAATAATATCAAGACCAACAAAAGAAACTGACTGACAGATGAACAAAGAAGTCACTAAGCAGTTAAGTTAAATAATTAGTTTTTGGTTTATTAATACAGTTATGTATTAAAATTATACATTTTTGTTAAACTATAAATACCTCAAAATTATGGGTTTTTTCTCAAAGTGACACACCACCTGAGTTATGCTCGGTTTTTTGGTGAATTTTGACACACCAAGCTCAAAAGGTTGCCCATCACTGAACTAGGAGGTCACGGTTTGATTCCAGGTCAGGGTATATGCCTGGGTTTTGGGCTAATGTGAAGTGTGCATGAGGCAGCCAATCAAAGATTCTCTCTCATTGTTGATGTTTCTATCTCTTCCTCTCCCTTCCTCTTTTAAATCAACAAAAACATATTTTTTAAAAAGAGTAGTTAGAAAGGTATTTGATAGCTCTGAAGGGCAATGATATAGATAGGATACATGGATGTGAAGAAGAGTCTAGTGCTATGGTGAAAATACTGTTGAATATGAAATAAGTTATGATATTATAGCAAATGTCAGCTTGCTTTTACTAGTAAGTAGAAATTGAAAACAAACTAAACACATGCACACAAAAATGCACAATCAATATGCAAAGGAGAAAATGGAGAGACTTCAGCAACAATTTATTTCTTTTTAAAAAAGCTTTATTGTTACAAGTATTACATATGTCCCCTTTCCCCCTCCCCCCATTGACCTTTTCTAGCCTGTCCACATCCCCCACCCCAGGCCTTCACCACACTATTGTCTGTGCCCATGGATTATGCATATATGCATACAAGTTCTTTGGTTGATCTCTTCCCACCCACCCAACCTCCCCCACCTTTTCCTCTGTTATGTGACATTCTTGTTTCATTTTTCCCTCTAAACCATATAGCTTCTTGTAAAGTATGATTCAAGCATGTAGCAAGCATTTATCATGTTATCTATGTGCACAGGTCTGTTCTCAGTGTTGGGATTTAGCTACTTATAAATAGAATTTCCATCCTCATAGGATGACACAGACATTGCTTCACTTTAGTCCTAAGAAATAAATCAATGGAGGAAATTTAATTTAGAAGGTGTTGGTCTGTAATGACAAATAGGACCTTCTTGGAACTTTCCCTCTAAAGAATAGTGATTTATTGGTAATTGTAGGGACAAAAACAAACACACAAACAAACAAAAAACCCCTTGAATTCACTATTTCACAACAGAGACCTGGAAAGCAAATAAAAGCAGATATAATAGTGTAATGATATTATTTTATAATAAAGCTAGAGGCCCAGTGCACAACATTCGTGCACTGGGGAGGGGATCCCTCACTCAGTCTGGCCTGTGCCTTTTCACAGTCCTGGACTCCTCGGGAGATGTCTGCCTGCTAGCTTAGGCCTGCTCTGGTACTCTGGCAGTTGGACATCCCCCTCAGGGCTCCTTAGTGCTGCTGCAGAGGCAGGAGAGCCTCCTGCCACCTCTGCTGTACTCGTCAGGTCCTGAGCCCGGCTTCTGGCTAAGTGGCACTCCCCCTGTGGGAGCGCACTGACCACCAGGGTTCAGCTCCTGTGTTGAGCATCTGTCCCCTGGCAGTCAGTGTGCATCATAGTGACCAGTCATTCCACCATTTGATTGATTTGCATATTAGGGTTTTATGATATAGGATCTATTTGAAAATTTTAATTTTTAGGAATAGCAATTGTGAAAGAAATTGTACTATTTTTTTCACATTCTAGGTTAAAAGTCATTCAGAAAATAAATCACCTGAATTAAATGGTTCCACAGTAAATATTCTAATTAAGAACAACTACATTAAAATCATGCAAGCAAAATTCTAATTTCACTGTACTATGTGAATTACACATGAATCAAACTATGTGCATATAGGTTTACAGCTTTATAGGATATATCAATATATATTGTTTCCTAATTTTGCATTTCTCTCAAATATTGTCCAAACAAAAAAACGAAACAAAAAAAAATATTTCAGGCCAGTGACCCAGGTGAAAAGAGACATGAAACAAACTTCCTTAATGGAAGAACACAAGCTTTGAGCCATTTGCAAAAAAAAAAAAAAAATGATTTATGTTTTGAAAGAAAAATAGCCAAATTCTTAGTGGAGAAAAAAACAATTGGGACACTGAAATTTGGGGAGACAGACACCCAGAGGTCTTTCACATCATTATACATGACATGTCTAGATGCTAAGAAATTGCAAAAAAATTTTTAAAGTGTGTAGAATTCCCAATGGTTCCCTTTATTTCTCAGTTGTGTGCACTGGTGAAAATTTTTTCAAACCTTGTAACTAAGTGAGATTTAAAAAAACAAACAAACTGTCAGTGAATGTGGCTGTAGACTCACCAAAGGACCTATTATCTCAACCTGTTTACCTCCTGAAATTTTTAATCTTTAACAATGAATGGATTTGTTCATAGTTTTTTACTTATTCTGTTATCTTCTACACAACATGTTCAAAATTTGCCCCTATTCTCTAAAGAATATCTTCTTGTCTGCCACTCCTGTTCCCAGTTTCTAGATGTGTTAGCTGCCAATACCTAATCTATCTTGATTTATTCATGTTGAAATAGGGTAAACCCTGAACTTACTTCTCAGGGGATCAAATGGTGCAGACTAGTTAGAGGTCACCATAGCAGAATCTATAAAATAATTAGGTTAAAAAATCAGGCATGGTAAATTATATACATTTTACACATATTCACAAAATAAAATAAAATGTGTAATTGATAGAAAGGGAACACAGACACAATGGAGAGTGGAGGTCACACTTAAAAATAATAAGGATCCCATCTGTGCTCATCCAGCTTTCTCTAGTCATTACTGATTCTATGTTGTTGGAATAAGTTTTCTCCAACTGAGTTTCAAAGTAAAACATGAAAAATGAGCACAGATGTTTCATGCACCACTGAATAGATTTTCAGATTAGTTTTGGATGAATGCTTTTTAACATGAATACTATATTTAGGTGCTCAATACATAAGGTCATTCCACAAGTACTACCTGATACAGTTACTTGTGTCACTTTCAGAGAACTCAGAATTCTCTTTCTTTCTCAACTGACTTAAGTCTGCCTAAAAATTCTACAGTTAGATCCAAGGAAGTTATACCCTTCCCATTATATCTTAAAGAAGCTACACATCCCTACAATAATGTTTTATTCTATTTTACTTAAGGCCTGCACTGTTTAAATGTAACTGTTCATTATAATTTTATTTAGCATTTATTTAGAATCTTATGCATGCTTTTATGGTTGATGCAATGCTAATGACTAATAAGAAATCTAAATTGTTATCCAAGTATTCTAATTTTTAAAAATAATTTAAGACCAACAAAAGAAACAATAATGACAACATGAGCTTTGAAATAGATTTTATAGAGATCAATCAAAATAGAATAAAGTCAGCAGGAGTGTTTGAATGAAAATAAAAGACAGCATTTGAGTTACTTTCATAAAAGGAGTTATGAGACCAGTGTGTCATTGTGTGGTTTAAATCTTTTGTCTAGTTAGCTTTTCCTGTGATTTTGCGGAGTCTAGAGCCAACACAAAGGCAAAAAGTTGAAGCTTTTTAAATCCAAGGGGGAAAAAAAAAACCAGCAAGCATTTTGAATTTAAGAAAAGAACTATAGCATTTGTGGCCAATATTTAATTGAGTGCTTGGAACTAGACAGCAGCAAAACCACAATCATGCACGTGTCCCCTCCGGAATTCGATTGGGAGACCTGGAGTTCCATCACTCGCTATGATGTGCACTGGCCACCAGGGGACGGTGCGGAACATGGCAGGTGACCAGTGGTGGTGGGGTGCTGAGGGAGCAAGGGAAGGAGAAGGCAAGTAGGCCCTGATCACTGGCCAGGCCTAGAGGCCCTACCCAAGCATGAATTTTGTGCACCAGCCTCTAGTTAGTACATATCTAGGTCTCTTTCAAGTTATACTAGTTGATCTCAACTGAGTAAATAAGTAATCATTGTTATAAGATGCCTAATATTTGTTATTCCTGTGTTGTCCTTCGTGTTCACAAAATACCTTGCAGTCAATAAATAATTAATGAATTTCTGTTTAATCAAATTATGAATCAAAACATTTTCCCTATTATTAAATGTTGATCAAATCCCACACAGATTTTTATTTGGTTCAATAAATTCATAATTGTGGTGGTGTCCAATGAACCCTTAACTTTTTATAAGGGTTTTACAATGTATCTCTGTGTATTTGCTTTATGTGTGTACCAAATTATGTAAATATGCAATTTTCTTATTTATTTGTTACATTGTAAGAATTACAAATATCTAAATTGATATTCTCATAATGCTTTATTTCAGGAAATTATTTTAAGGGGTTAGTTAAGCCATTTAAAATATTTTTATTTTATTTTTTTTACAGAGAGAGGAAGAGAAGGAGACAGAGATAGGAACATATCAGTAATGAAGAGAATCATTGATCAACTGCTTCCTGCACATCTGCTACTGGGGATCAAGTTGGCAACCAGGCATGTGTCCTGACCGGGAATCAACCAGGCAGCCCCTTGGTTCCTGGGTCAACACTCCACTACTGAGCCACATCAGTGAGGCTAGTTAAGACATTTTAAAATAGCATTTAGTGTTCCCCATTAACTTAAAAAGTTAAGGTTGATAATAGCTAAGGTACAGACAATGACAATGACAATTCTGATTTATAGTATTGATAATTTCACCAAAATTTAAACTATATAATTATTTAAAATAATCAGGGAATTAATTCTTTTCTTCTTTCTAACAACCATCTTATCTATTTCTCCCAGGAATCTGAGTCAATCTAACTAATTCTTTTTCCTCATCATATACACTATGAATATTCATGCTAAAGTGAATCCTATTAAAACAAAGCATGAATTATTTACTGCTGCCCAGAGCTGCATTAACATCATGGAATATTTCTAATTCACCAAGGTTTTGAACATCTATCTGAGGTTAGTTAAGCATTCATAATACATGTTTCTAAAAATAATGTTCTCCAAGTATTCAATTATCACTTGAAAAATCCAATACAAATCTTCCTGTAAAAATTGTATGATTGTATATGAGTCAGGAAAATGTATTTCTTTTCTCTCTGGAGTTAGAGATAAATGGTAACTCTGGACACAGCTATTGTGTAAAGGAAACAGGGTACTTGTTCCTGGGACACCATCCTCACATCTGTGATGTTTCCCAGCAATTAGAAAAGGCAGGGGTCATGTTACTTGTTCGAATGGCACTAGTGTTAACTCAAAACACGGTGAGGAAACAGCAGTAGGGCAGGTGAAGAGAGCTTTGCAAACACAAAGTTGAAATGTGTTAGAAACTTTATCTTATCTTAGATTTAGTGTGATACCATGGAAAGAGCACAGGTCTAAAGCAGATTCGTTGATGTAATTTTGTACAAATTAATGAATGTCTCCAAATTCTCAGTATTGCCTGTAATATACATACATCCTACAAATAATAGGTCTATTAAGAGAATTAATGTGTATTAACCACTTAATATAGTTCACTTAATTCAGTTCCTAGTAAGCTGTGAATTTAAGTAATTTGACATTTGGTAGGTCATCAGTCTGTTTATGTGCATTTTGGTAATTTAATCTTTCTCATTTCCTCAGCTGTGAAATGGGGTTAATAATAGCATCATCAAATGTGAAGTGGACTAGGTGTGTGTATGTGTGTGTGTATGTGTGTGTGAGTGTGTGTGTGTGTGTGCGTGTGTGCATGTATGCTTAGCACAGTGAATAGTATATCATAACATTGATTCAGGTTAGCTGTTTTTCCCATAACTATTATTAGTTGGTTATTTTCATTTCTGTAATTTATTCAACAATAATGAGATTAAATAATTGGCAGAATTTAGGAGAAAGAAAGTAGTTGTTTTCTCTGATAAGTTAATAATGGGTATTGGGAAAGTATACACAATGAATATTTAGAATAATATTTGAAAATTTACATTAAGTTACTTTAAAGTAGTAGTTATCCCGAGTTATTGAATAATTCCCCAAGTATGTGCTTTAATCTTTAAAAGGCAATAACAAAATATGGAGACTGTTTTAGAACTTTGTATAGGATTTATGGTATAAGAAGAACCTATGACAAATCATATTCATTGCTAATTCGTTAGCTGATCTCAATTTTACTATAAAAATAAAAGTGAAAACAATTTTATATACACTATAGCACTTTTGTGGTAGTATTAGCAAGTTCCCTGTTGATATGCCTTCAGAGGAGTCAGGCATAAAATTCAATTTACTTATCAGTTGACTCCAAAACTATTTATTGAATGGCTATAGTGTGTTAGAAACTTTTCTAAAGTCTGAGCATACAGCACTGAACAAAATAAACACAAATTTTTGCCCTGGTAAATTTTCATTGAAGACAATAAACAAACAAACAAATAAATAAATATTGTATAGATTAGATAGATTTAAGTGATTAGGAGACACATGACAAGAATGTTTGAGAGGATATGACATATGTGCGAGTACAAATTTTTAGATAGAGATTCTGGGAAAATCTCCTGACAAGATGACATAAATAACAGAGACCTGTGGGAGGTTGGGAAGTGAGTGGTATGAGTCTTGGAGCTCCAGAAAGAGAAAACTGCAAACAACCTTCAGGGAGAGTGGGCCTGATGTTTGGGATGGTAATGATTACTAACACGTACACTTTGGTCTGCAGCCTTTGTAAGAGGAGTCCCCAGCTGTCTGCCTTTGCTATCTCCCTAACTTTATGAATTGCTGATCACTGGTAGTGGAAGCTTTAGTTTGGATATTACAGTAAGACATAACAAGGTAATCTGCCAAGACATGGGCTCACACAGGGAGTCCTTCATTTCCTTCAGCAGCCCACAAGACTTTTTGTTTTAAGTTTAGTTTTGCTTTATTGGTTGTTGTTTTTGTTGTTCATGTTCTCTGTAAATGCATAAAATTCCTACCTCCAAAAATAGACGAGGCATCTTATTCATGAGAGTCTCATATTGTTCACGGGATCCTCCTTTTAATATATAGAGAACATCACCTTTTTATAAGAGAGAAGCAGAGAAAAATAGAAATTGCTGGCAGTTGTCAAGGCAGTGAGGTTATTTGAAGGCTCTTCCTAATTGTTATTAATGTAGTGATATAATAATTATTCAGTATATTCTTTTGTGATCTTACAAAGAAGGAAAAATAGATGAACATTGTATTACAAGTAGAGTAAAATAGTTCACACAACTGGAAAGCAATAGAGAATTGTCATCTGGGGGCTGACTTGTAGGTAAATGCCTTGTTAAGAAACCCTTGTGATGTAATTAGTATCCCATTGATTTCAAAATTCCTACTCTTTACTAAATACACTAATTTATGTGAATAATACAAAATTATTCAAAATTCCTACTCTTTACTAAATACACTAATTTATGTGAATAATACAAAAATTTCAAAATTCCTACTCTTTACTAAATACACTAATTTATGTGAATAATACAAAAATTTGTATTTCAAAATTCCTACTCTTTACTAAATACACTAATTTATGTGAATAATACAAAAATTTCAAATATATATATATATATATATATATATATATATCCTATATAATAAAAGTCTAATGTTCTAAGTATTTGGTTGAGCAGTCGGCCATTCAACCAATTCAACCAAACAAAGCATACTAGGCTAATAATATGCTAAGGCTGCTCAACCTCTCACTATGACATGTACTAACCACCAAAGGGCAGATAGTCAACCAGTTAACCAGTTGCTATGATGTGCACTGACCACTAGGGGACAGATGCTCTGACTGGTAGGTTAGCTTGCTGCTGGGGTCTGGCTGATAGGGACTGAGCGAGATAAGATAGGCTGGACATGTACTGGAGCCCTCCTGTGGTCCCTCCGTGGCTGGCCAAACTCCCACATCTCTCCTCAGCCCTGATCGTGCACCAGTGGAGTCCTTCAGCTGGGCCTGCACCCTCTCGTAATCCAGGACCCCTTGGGGGTGTTGGAGAGCTGGTTTCAGCCCAATCCCGCAAGCTAGGCCCATGGACCCCACTGTGCACAAATTCATGCACCTGGCCTCTAGTTTTTAAATAACAAAAGTCCACCCTGAAAAATAACATTTGGTTAGAAGTTCTAAAAGAATAGAAATAAAACAAAAACTGTTGTGGCTATCTCTGGGTAGTGATATTTGGAATAATTTGCTTCCTTTGTGCTTCTTCGCTTGTCAAATTTCTCCATAATGGATATTTTTTAAAAAAGCATAATAACAAATAATTCAAAAAAGTTTATGTGAGAAATGTGAATGCTTAAGCAAGGTTTAAATATAAGAAAAAATAAAGCCTTCTGTATTATTCTAATCCTGATGGCATTCTGCCCATGTTTTCTTTGCACAGCCTTTGAAAGCTGTGACTTTAACATAAAATAATGATGACAGTAATTGTAATAACAATAGCAATCTTAGAAGTTCCACCTGACTCTGGTGGGGTTACTTGAAAGCTTGTGCAATTTAACTGATCAGTTCAGGCACCATTGTTTCCACTGCAACAAGCAGATGTCACTGCAGACTGTGAAAATGTCAGAGAAAATGAAGCAAATCCAAGTAGTAGGAGAGATAAAATCTCGCCCTTAATGTGTGTTCTTTCTCACTGTGATGATTGTCAATCTGAAGACTCCTTTGTTCATCTGCAGCATTTACTCTGAGTGGAACTTGTGGTCTCAACACCTTTCCATTTATCTGACCTGGTGTCGCAACTCCTCCTCTCAGGCTCATTAGGTTCTGAGGGGTCTCACCAAAGCTCAGTAATGGGTAGTCTGATAATAAAAGGAGCTTGACCCAGCTCAGATTCTGAGGGGCTGCGGAGAGAGATGGTGGGAGGGAGGCGGAAGTGGGTGATGGGCATTAAGTTGTGGAATTGAGTATGACATATTTTCTGGGTAGATGGGTAGAGTAATGCATGTGCTGAACTCAGCTTTGCAGAAATAAAGTACGTACTTTTGTCCAATCTAATTTTCACCACTATCACAAACAAGCCTTCTGAAGAATTCCATTAACAGTAAAAGCAGCCACATCTGAGCTTGAGCTTGGAATCCGAGAGTGCAATCCTCTAACATCAGACACTTTATAACAAGGAGTGGAAGCCTCTTTCTGGGACTAATTATCTGGTCCACTCAGGGTGGAGAGTATTTAAGTTTCCACAGAGAGATACTATACATGGAAGCAGAATCCTATGTCTTTCTTCAAGTAAAATGAGCTTAATAAAATATCCTATGATACATATTCTTTAAATTATAGTTTTAAAACTAAAAATAATCAATACATATGGATTATCATTGATGTTATTTTATTTTATCAACTAGAGGCCTGGTGCATGAAAATTTGTGCACTGGGTGTGGGGGGGTCCCTCAGCCTGGTCTGCCCCCCTCACAGTCTGGGAGCCCCCTTGGGGTGCAAACCTAAGGCACAATCTGGCCTCCCTCTGCAGGAGGCGACCAGCCAATGAGAGGAAGGTGCTGCCCCCTCACCCTGCGGCTGCCAGCCCTCCTCAGCCCTCACAACTGCTGCAGCTCTCTCCAGAAGGATGTCCAGAAATGTCCAGTCTATCTGGTCTAATTAGCATATTACCCTTTTATTAGTACAGATAATTAATTAAATCTTCAAAAATATAATTAATGCATAATTGTAATATCTGCATTTACCATATATGCCCGTTTATTTTGTTATGATGACTTGGATAAAATTTTTATGGTGCTAAACATGTCATAAACCATAATTCAAACATAAAAGTGAAATGAAACCTGAGGATGGTGAAATAAAATATAGTAAACTGAGGCAGCTAAGAGTTCAGGGAAGATGGAGATACAGAGTAATGAAAGAAAATGTTTCATTTCTCCCCATAAAACCACTTTCATAATTTCATAAGAAATTAATTATAGCTGTAATTTTTGTAAAAACAATTTGCTCAAATAATACTTCAGAACAGTAGAATTATAGAGAAACCAGTGGAAAGAACTGAACTTGGACTAACAGTCTGTTATGCCTAGTTTTGTTTCTTTGTCCAGTCCCCTCACCTCTCAGCATCCTTACCTGCAGAAGGAACACAGGCAGCTTGGTGGAGCACCTCAGATCATGGGAACACTTGCAACTTGTAAAGTGTTGACCATTTAAAAATTTGAGGCACAAATTGCCATAAGTCAAGTTTTCACTCCACAGAAAAGGAGAATAAATCTATGTCTTAGCACCTGTGAATTCAATCGGAGAATGTAGGACTTGGCCTAACTGCAGATCGGAGTCTGCTGGCTGGAATCTGTGGACCTCGATGCTCCGGAAAAATTGGGTGCTCCCTGTGTCATCTCTCAAGTCTGCAGCAGCCTTCTCTAACCAGTGTCTGAATTGCCTGTTGTAGAATAAAAATCAAAACAAAGTAAAAAGCAAAGGAAGAAAAAGCAAGAATTTTTTTTAATGTATTTTATTTCACAGAGAGGAAGAGAGAGAGATAGGAAGTCAGAATCATCGATGAGGGGGAAACATCGATCAGCTGCCTTTTGCACAACCCCTGCTGGGGATGTGTCCGCAAACATGGTACATGCCCTTGACTGGAATTGAACCTGGGACCTTTCAGTCCGCAGGCTGATGCTCTATCCACTGAGCCAAACCAGCTTCAGCAAGAATTTTCTAATAATTAAAAAAGAAAGATAAGTCTGTTTTTATGATTAAAGAAAGATATTGACCAGTGTAGGTTCACTAAAACAAAGAATCTGAGTTGGAAGGAAAGAATGACTTATCTTTTATAATTAGGAAATCTATACCCCAGGAAGGAGGGCAAAACGGGAATAAACATTTCCAATTCCTCAAGGGGGAAGGAGGGTTTCAGGCTCCTACTTTTTTTTTACCTTATAAATGAGCAAATTTGCATATATAAAATATACCTAAAAAAAACCCTCAATAAAAGCATGGTTTAAAAATATGCAGCTAATTATATGAGAATGTTCATTTCTTTTCCCTATAAGGCAAATGAATATTTATCAAGTTAAATTCCAAGATACTTGTTATCGCACTTGCATTTTGAATATAATTACATTGGAAAGCAATTGTTCTGGTGGGTAGGTATAGGTAGAGATTAAAAGATTTGTATGCACTTTTAAAAAATGCAAAATAATCACAGTATGTGTTTTTTTTATCATTAACAAAGTAGCTCAACCCTTCCTTTCAACTGAAAACTAACTATGCTTTAGCATTAAAGCATAATTCTAAATCTATTACATAATCAGTGAAAATGACCAAATAAAAATTAGATTGCCACTATTTTTGTAACCAAAATTTATAAACAGTAGGGAAAATGCCTGTGATATTTAATGGAGATATTTAATCTGCTTTTGTTAAGGCTCAGATTTAAAAATAATTATAATTATTCCAATAACATATAATCTAGATAAATAATATCAAAGTGAACAAAGTTTATAAAGTAACAAATAAGTCACAATTGTGTTTAATTAAATTTAATTATTCAAGGGCAAATTAAATCAAGATTTCATATCAGTTCTATAACTATAGCAGTTATCCACATACATATTGTATTTTCCTATTTTTATCTAAGCTTCCAGAAAACATGGATTATGTATTAAATTTATTTTATTGATTCAGACCCAGCAAAAGTGTCTTATAGCTAATTGATATCTAACAAAT
Organism: Antrozous pallidus; assembly: GCA_027563665.1. Classification (NCBI taxonomy): domain Eukaryota; kingdom Metazoa; phylum Chordata; class Mammalia; order Chiroptera; family Vespertilionidae; genus Antrozous; species Antrozous pallidus. Next base: position 93,462,319 of record CM050514.1, read on the forward strand.
ACGTTAATTGCTACCAATAGAAAAAAACTGGGTGGAACATTTGAAAAGTTATAACACAAATTATGGAGAAGAGTGGATTTATACTGCAGAGTAAAGACCTGATTAATTATACCTTGTTACTTATAAAACCTATCTTTTCTTAGTACATTTTGTTCTCCCATATGCCTGCTCAATGTAACAAGCAATGTTAGTGTCTTTCTAGCTTAAACACAGGATGTAAACAATAGCAAAAATTGTTCAACTTCAAGCATACTGATTCTACTTTCATGTTTGACCAAAACACTATAATAATTTTAAGGAGCAGAGTAAAATGTTGGGTGGTGATATTGGATAAGAACTAGTACTGCAACTGCCACTGACACGGTAACTCACTGAAGGCCTAAAGACTGAGATTAACTATGGGAACTTTATGGCCAAATAGGAATAGAAACACATACCTGCTTAGAAAGTTATTATGCATTTTTATTTAAAAAATACTTTATGTCCATGTGGTTTGGTTCCAACTAGGGGAAAAGAAAACAATCTCTTGGACTCCAAAGCCCTTTCATGAAATTTCTAATTAATTTTGATAAATCCCTTTTAATATGGCAAGGAGTTCCACTTGGGCTTATCAATTCAAGAATTATACTTGCACTCAGTAGACGAGAATATGCCCTAAGCTAGTTATGCATAACACCTGCTAAGTTAATAGATGTTCCACATGAATAGCTGATTTTGCCAGAGTGTTATATGAAATTAACTACTAATGAAATTTGGCTGAGACTATCTTTAATTTTTCAATTTAAAGACTATTTATTACCTTCCGTAGACGTCTTCTATAATTAACTATTTTTATGTGCTTTAGCCATATTTCAGATATGTCATCATTTTTTCTAGTACTATTTTACAAAGAAAATATTTTGAAAGTTTTATTTCCTAATATTTATTAGAAATAATGCAATTGCAATATTAATACACACACTCATAAAATATGTGTTTTAAGAAAACTTGTAAATGGACAACATATTATTTTTAAAAATCCCTATAGAATGTGAAAGACTGAATCATCTGCCCTCTTTTAAAAATATCATTAATTTAATGATGAAAGTGAGGAGATAAAGGAAGGACTAAACAGTCATGGATAGGACCTTGGGAGAGGAAGAATAAGGAAGTCCTAGAATAATGGGACCTTGCAGACAGGAAGAAAAAACCACAGAGACAGACAAAATGGCCAAAAACTGAACCCAGCTGTGGGGAGTTAAGACGACCCAGCTGGGTCGGGGGAAAATGGCACCAGTGGGAGAGGTGAACTTCAAAATGTATGGATGTTGCTAAGAGAGGCAGCTTGCAGATAACCAATCACAAGGCAGTGCAGAATATAACCAATCCCAAGGGTGTTGCTAAGACAGATCTCTTCAAAAGAACCTATCAGAAGCTAGCACCCATATATCTACCCCTAGACAAAGAAGCACACTCTCACTTTCTCTTCCTCTTCCTCCCTCCCTCCCTCCCTCCCTCCTTCCCTCCCTCCCTCCCTCCTCCCTCCCTCCCTCTCTCTCTCTCTCTCTCTCTCTCTCTCTCTCTCTCTCTCTCTCTCTCTCTCTCTCTCTCTCTCTTCCTCTCTCTCACTGAGCTCCCAAGCAGGGTATATACTCTCCTGTGCCATGTGGCTTATGACTATGTGGGCCTCCACAAGTTGACTAATGGACATTAAATAGCTTGGATGCTGGACTACACCCAAATGCAACAAGGAATGAAGCTCTGAACACCAGCCTGCTCTTGAAAAGCCAGCTGCACCTGTCCCAGAACTGGCTTCTCTCAATAAACTATTCTTCCACCAACCTTCTTTGTCTGGGAACTCATTTTTCAATTTGGTGAGATAACAAATTCAGACCCAAACCACCACATTTTGGTTTCCAAACTTTAAAAACTATTTATTTATTTTTTTAATTTAGAATGTCATTATTTATATTTTAAATGTTATCCTCTAATCCTCTACTAACAAACAATGACATTTGCCTTTCAATCTATCAAGTTTAGCTAGAAAATTCATGAGCTTCTTTTTATATCATAATAGAGGCCGGGTGCACTGGGGGGGGGGGCCCTCAGGGAATGTCTCTTTCCTTGGGGAGTGGGCCTAAGCTATCAGTCAGACTGCCTCTATGCTTGCCAGCCATGACCCTGGCTTCTGGGTGAGTGGAACTCCCCATGTGGGAATGCAGTGACCACACGGGAGCAACTCCTGCATTGAGCATCTGCCCCCTTTTGGTCAGTGTGCATCATAGCAACTGGTCATTCAGCCATTAGGTCAATTTGCATATTAGCCTTTTATTATATAGTTCACTAGTTATAGGATGCAGGATGCATAAACCTATTTCATAGACACTATTAAATAATTTCACATATATGCAGAATCTTTAAAAATTGTTAAAATTATAGATGAATGTTAAATTTGGGGGAAAGGAATATTTCATATAGATCAATGAATTTAACAGAAGATGTGTTTGCACTGATTTTTAGTAACCAATTTGCTTCCTGTGACTCTAAATACCTAATTCTAGTCTTCCAGCTCCTGAAAGAGAGCTTTTTCTTTCTGGATTTTATCCAGCTGTTTTCCAGTTGCTTTTTTTTTTTCTTTTCAATTGTTGGGTTCTTTCAGTTTCTTCTTCTTAATAAAGAATTGATACACAGAATGGCAGGCATGAGTGCTCTTCCTTAATGTAGTTACTCTTCCCATGATAGTTTGCTTCTCTGTGTTCATCTTCCCATCCACACTGCCCCTCTTGGAAGACCCTTTCCTCATTTACTCACACTGCACCTTTAGAGTCTGATCCCACTTCACATTCTCAGTGTAGTCTTTCCTAACCTGCACAGATTACTCTTTTCATTAAATTGTTACTTTCCTTATTCTCTGTACCTCTCTCTCAGCAAAAACTAACATTATATCCTATGTTCCTGTGCCTTCTTATAATTTAAGTACTGTTGGTATACAATATTATATTGAACATATTAGTTTCAGGTGTACAATATAATGATTTAACATTTGTATGACTTACAATATGATAACCCCACTAATTTCAGCAATCATATGTCAACATATAAATTTATCACAGTATTATCAACTGTATTACCCTTCCTCTTTTCATCATTCTCCTATCACCACCCTCCTGGTACCTATCACTTGGATATCTGTTTCTTTGAATCTGTTTTCATTTTCTTTGTTTATTTTATCTTTTTGGGGGGTTCCACATATAAGTGAGAAGACAAAGTATTTGTCTTTCTTTCCTTGACATTTTAGTTAGCATAATACCCTCTACATTTATCCATTTTGTTGCAAATGGTGAAATTTCATTATTTTTATTGCTACATAATATTCCATCTACACTAATAAAAGAGAAAGATGCAGATTCACCATACCTTCACAACACCCACCAGCCAATTAAGCGTGAGTATGCAAATTAACCCAACAAAGATCTTGGGTTAATTTGCATACACAGAAACAAAGTGGCCAGGGCGGGGCACTTGCGTCATTGCCATGGCAATGACACAGGTGTTCCACGCCACCTCAGCTGCTCTGGGCCTCTGGGCAGCATGGGGAGGCAGAAAGGTGGCTCCAGGTGGAGGAAAGGCTGTGCCAGCAGCTAGGGGAAGGGAGGCCCATTCTTGCGTGAATCTTCATGTATCAGGCCTCTAGTTGTTTATAAATACCATATATTTTTAATCCACTTATCTATTGATGGACACCTAGGTTTATTCTATATCTTGGCTATTGTAAGTGGTATAATAAAGATAGAATTGCATATATCTTTTCAAATTAGCATTTTAATTTTCTTTGGAAAAATACCCAAAAGTGGAATTGTTGGGTCATTTGGTATATCTATTTTACATATCTTCTTAGATACATCAAAACAAAATCAAAATAGAAAAAAATGTGCCTACATCAAATTAAAGAGCCTCTGCACAGCAAAGGAAACCTTACAATAGGGTTTGATATCCAAAATATATAAGAAACTCAATAACAGAATAATAAACAATCCAATTAAAAATGGACAGAGGTCAAGACAAAATATTTCTATAAAGAAGATAGACAGATGACCAACAGACATATGAAAATATGTTCAACATCACTAATCATCAGGAAAATGCAAATTAATGAAATACTACCTCACACCAGTCAGAATGGTTATTATAAAAAATTCAACAAATAACATGTTTGTGAGGATATAGAGAAAAGGGAATCCTTGTGCAGTTGGGAGGACTGCACACTGTTGCAACCCCTATGGAAAACTGTATGGAGGTGACTCAGAAAACTAAAAATATATATAACATGCAAACCAGCCATTCTTGTGTCTTGTTTTATTATTTAGACCAAAACCTCCTGCAGGACCAGATGATATTTTACATTTAGGGTTTCCTCCTAGGCCCTTATGCTGTGACAAGTATTTGCTCAATACATGTTTAGGGAAAACATAATGAAAAGTAATATTTTACATTTTATAAAATGAATATGAATCTATGGTATGGAATTAGTGTGATGGAATTGTTCTAGCAAGCATATTGAGCACCAGTATATATAATTCTGTAGGATAGAGCATACTACCAGAAATATTCATAATGTATCATCAATTTACTTATAAACAATGCTAGCTGAGATATCTATATCTATCTTATCTAATAAAAGAATAATATGCAAATTGACCATACCTCCACTACACCCACAAGCCATGCCCACAAGCCACATCCCCAGCCAATCACAGCAAGTATGCAAATTAACCCAACTAAAATGGAAGTTAATTTGCATATCTTAGCACAGAAGACAGCGTAGAAGGAAGCCAAGCACTGCAGAAGGGACCAAAGCTGTGGAGAAGCAAGTGGGGTGGCGGAGAAGGGAAGGAAGCAGGCAGAGAGCGGGAGAAGAGAGGGAGTGAGGCAGCAGAGATGGGAGGGAGCTTTGCTCAGGCCACATAAAGCCCTATTCTTGCAGAAATCTTCCTGCAACAGGTGTCTAATATATATATAAGCCTAAGTGACCAAACAACTGAACCACTGGTTGACTGGTTGCTATGATGCAACTAACTACCAGGGGGCAGACACTCAATGCAGGAGCTGCTCCCCTGTACTCAGTTCACTTTCACAGCCAACCTCCTGTGCCTGGCCAACTTCCTGTAGTCCCTCTCCCTGCTGGCCAACCTCCCATGGTCCTTCTCCCTGGGCCGGCTTGCTCCAATCAAGACTGAGTGAGATGGCTCAGATTGGCCCAGATCACCAGCCAGGCTGAGCAACCCCACCCATGCATGAATGTGTGCATTGGGCCTCTAGTATTTTATATTATTTCTACTATTAAAGTCCAGTGCTTTCAAATGGACATTTGCCAAATAGTCTTATTTTGGTACCACTTAGCATTCATGCTTGTTATTTTATTTTATAGTCATCAGTATTTATTTTGAGTAATATGCTACATATTCAATACATTAAAGACTAGAAAGAAATTAGTTATAACACTTTCCACAGGGATTTTTAATTTGTATAATGGGAAAGAAAATTAAGAGCTAAGATAATATTACAATTACTTGAAGCACAAAGATAATCAAGAATTGTTCAAGGATCTACAAGTAGTTTAGAGGAATGATGTCATTTGCTGAGATAGAAATGAAGAAGATTTTTAAAAAGGCATATTATATTTCAGTTGCAGATGAGGTATCTGAATATAAATACTCTAGCCAGATGTTACAGACACTCTGAAAAGAGTATCATTGAAATGGGGATAAAAATCAGAGAGTCATATGTGTATTGGGATAGTTAAATCCACTTGAATATACATATTGCCAAAATGAATGTGATTGAAAGATATTAGAGAGCCAAGCACTGAAACTTCTAGGTCAACCCCTCTCAACAAGCAACAGATGATTTAAGAGAGGAAAAAACCCATAAACAACAAACCAAGCTAAGAGAAGCAGCAAAGAAAAGAGACCCAGTAATTGATTGAGATATCCAAAGAATTTGGTTCAGTTTTATCAACACTCTTCACCCACTTCTTCTGCACAATCTCTTAAACTATTGTATGTTCAGCTTCCTCATATATATTTTCTTCATCCCAGATTTCTCTCTGATCTCTGGACCTGCATGTGCAGTCCACTTTAGAAAATCTTGTGCTGCACTTCCATAAGATATCAAACTCCACTGAATTTGTTACCTGGGTAAAGATAGTTCATTGTCCAGTTTATTCATTAATAAAAGAGTCAAAATATGTATGGATATGTAACCAACAAGAATAAAGTCTACTTTCCCCAGTGTGTCTTTGTGGCCTTGGCTAAATATTGGCCAATTGGATAGAAGCAGAAATTGTGTGCAGTTTTCTGGAAATGTCTTTAAATAGCATAGACGAGCCTTACCCTTCCTTATTTTTTTTTTCTTCCAGATAGCAGGAATGCATATTTTATAGCTGCACCTGTAGCTAGATAAAATATAATAGATTATGAGATAGATCTCAAAACTGAAACCATACAAACAGGTCAGTAAGATCAAAGGAGTCTTAGTCTCTGATGCTGTAAAAAGCTTAGCCAACCAGAAATATATAATTGGACTTCAATGTGAATTAAGTTATTTTCTTATTTAAATTATTATGTGGAGGGAGGAACCAAGATGGCGGAATAGGTAAACACCCATACTGCTGCCTGGTACAACAAATTCAAAACTACAACTAAGGACAAAATGGACATCATTCAGAACCACCAGAGGGCTGGCTGAGTGGACATTCCACAAACAGAAGGAAAAATAAAAGGACACTGAGACTCGGGGGAGCTATGGAGGACAGCGTTGAGGATACTTGCGGAGCCAGAGGTTCTGTGCGCTAACAGAAAGGGCAGGTGGCTACAAACCTGGCTGGTTTTCTTGAACTAGGAGGGAGACAAAGGTATCCCATTGCACTGAGCCCTGGTTCTGGGCGATCTCAGGGAACCCAGACTAATACCAGGTGAAAATGGACTGAAAGAGGAAACACGCTGAAACTTGGGTGCTGCAAAGGCGCGTGAGCTATCGGAGAGGGCTCATGGCTGGCTCTAACGTTCAGGAGGAAAAGGACTAGACATAGAGTTCAAAACCACACTTATAAGATTTTTCAAGAGGCTCCTAGAAAAGGACAATAAATTTAACAAGACTCTTGAGGATATGAGCGAGACTATGGAGGATATGAAAAAGGACCAACTATAAATTAAGCATACACTGACTGCAATAAAAAATATTATACAGAGACCCAAAAGCAGACTAAAGGACTGCAAGAATCAAGTCAAAGATTTGAAATGCAAAGAAGCAAAAACCACTAAGCCTAAAAAACAAGAAGCACAAAAAGTCCAAAAAATTGAAGATAGTGTAAAGAGCCAATGGGACATCCTCAAGCATACCAACATCCGAATTATAGGGGTGACAGAAAAAGAGAGAGAGCAAGATACTGAAAACCTATTTGAAGAAATAGTGACCAAAAACTTCCCACACCTGGTAAAGAAATAAACTTACAAGTCCAGGAAGTGCACCGAACCCCAAACAAAAGAAATCCAAAAAGGATCACACCAAGATACATCATAATTGAAATGCCAAAAGCAAAAGATAAAGAGAGAATATTAAAAGCAGCAAGAGAAAAAGTTAGTTACCTACAATGGAGCATCCATACGATTGTCAGCGGATTTCTCAACAGAAACTATGGAGGCCAGAAGGGAGTGGCAAGAAATATTCAAACTGATGAATACCAAGAACCTACACCCAAGATTACTCTATCCAGCAAAGCTATCATTCACATTTAAAGGTCAGATGAAGTGCTTTGCAGATAAGAAAAAGCTAAATGAGTTCATCAACACCAAACCAGTATTATATGAAATGCTGAAAGGTGTTCTTTAGGAGGAAGAAGATAAAGGTAAAGATAAAAATTATGAACAACAAATACACATCTATCAACAAGTGAATCTAAAAATCAAGTAAATTAAAAATCTGATGAATAGAATAAACTGGTGAATATAATAGAATAAGGGGCATAGAAAGGGACTGGACTGACAATTCTTGGGGGAAAGGGGTGTTGGAAGGGACTTGACAAAAAGTGTACATCTATGGATGAGGACAGTGGTGGTGGGGAGGTGAGGGCAGAGGTGGGATGGATACCAGGGGGAGGGGAGCTAGGGAAGGGAAAAAAGAACAACATTGTAATAATCTGAACAATAAAGGTTTATATTTAAAATAAATAAATAAATAAATAAATAAATAAATAAATAATAAAAAAATAAATTATTATGTGGAGATTTCTGTCACTACCCATAAAAAATTCTAATGAATACGGTATATCTATCACAAATCTCTTATCTCTTATATTCCAGTTTTGTGGAGTGCACCAGCAGCAATCGACACATGCAAAACAGAGCCTTTTCTTTCTCCCTCATCTCTCATGATACCAACAGAGGGTGCATTCTCTAGTCTGTTGCCTTAATCATGCCCTTGTCATTTCTCATCAGACAAAACTGTTCTAAAAACTGTTACTCCCATTTTTCATTTTGTTCCCTCTCCATCCCACATTTATGCTTTATAACTAAAGTGATTACTTTGTAGATTAAAATTTGTATTTATATGTGGTCACTGCTTTGTTTAACTTTGTTTATGGATAATATAGACAACATATTCCCTGTATTGTCTATCAGCTTCTTCCTGATCCAAGTCCTGGCTACTTCTCTAATCACATTGCCCAAATTTCAAACCTGCTCCCTGAGCTCCAGCCATGTAGAATGTCCTGTAGAAACTCACTTAGCTTTTTCATGCTTTCTTAGGAAATATTTGTTTCCTTGTGTAAAACGCCATTTCTCCCTGTTATTTAGCAAAATGCTACTTTCCTTCAAGTCTATGTTTAATAATCTTTTCCTTTTAATGAAGACTGGCCCAATTCCATCCCCCATCTGGTGAAATTCATGTTCAATGTAATTTCACTTCTCTCTATATCCTGTCATAGGAACCACTACCTTGTAATTGGTTGTTTACTCCTCCACCTCATTTCTAACTTTTAGGATTTTTTTAGAGCAGGAACTTGGATTTCATTTTTTTGATTACTGATGTCTAACAGCAGATATTTATTGAACAGACCCATAAATATGTGAGAGATGATGAGTAAGAATTCAGCAATCGCTATTCTGTTTGAATATCAGAGGTAAAACTGAATTTTAAAGACCAAACATATTCATTACACATGAAGCAGAAGTTAGGAAATCAATTATCTAATTCTTTGTGTAAAGGAAAAGTAATTGGGGATAACTTAGCAAAAAGAGAAAGCAGAGAGTAGGAAATGAAGAATAAGGGTGAAAACTAGTGATACAATTATGTTAAATGGAAGGTATTTTTAAAAATTGTGTGTTTATGTGTGTTTTAAAAAACAGGAGCTATCAGAGTACATTTGAGGACAAATCTATACTGAAAAGCATACATGATGAGCTGTAGGAAGGGAAAAACTGAAGTTTGTCTTCTTAGAGGCATTTCTAAGGCCTAATATTTTATGACGTCCACAGATTACAAAGCATTACTCCATATATCATCTCATTTTTACTTTTGTAGTAATACTGTGATGCAGGTGTTGCCATTTTTATTTACTATATTCAAAAATACAGGACTCAAAGGAGATATGACCTGTTCAAGTTTATTAATTAGTAAGCTCATATACATATATGAGATGCCATAATATATATATATAAGCCTAAGCTACCGAAAGACCAAACAACTGGTCAACTGATCACCAGGGGATAGACACTCAATGCAAGAGCTGCCTCCTGGTGGTCAGTGTGCTCCCACAGCCAAGCTCCCATGGTCCCTCCCCTGGGCCAGCTGTCCCTGACTGGCCCTGATCACCAGCCAGGCTGAGGGACCCCACCCATGCACGAATTCATGCACCAGGCCTCTATTTTACATATACTTATATATTAATATATATATGTGTGTATATGTGCATATATATATGTATAAATGTGAAAAAAATATATATATATACACACACACACACTAGAAGCCTGATGCATGAAGATTTGTGCTAGAATAGGCTTTCTTTTCCCTGGCTGCCAGCACTGCTCTGGCCCAGCCCCTTTCTGCTCAGGCCCAGGAATCACCTTTTTCTGCTCCAGCCCCACCTTCCCATGCTGCCCAGAGGCCCTGAGAGACTGGGGATTGGGCAGAACACCTGTGTCATCACCATGGCAATGACGCAAGCATCCCGCCCCCATCTCTCGGCACCTGTACATGCAAATTAACTGCCATCATTGTTGGGTTAGTTTGCATACCACTCCTTATTGGCTGGTGGTGTATCAGAGGTACAGTTAGTTTACATGTTTGTCTATTATTAGGTAAGATATACATATATGTATAAATATATGTATATATAAATTTCAGATATCTATAAACTAATAGATATATAGTGAAATTATTAGGAGTAATATGCAAATAATTATTTGACTATTCTATTTAAAAATCTATAGCATTCTTTTCAATTAAACCAAAAAAGTCTCAGTGATATTTAATCAGTATATGTGTAAAACCATACATGACTCGTTTGAAAATTTAAGAAATCCAAGTAATTGTTTGTATGCAGGCACTCATCTCAGTTATTTTTAAACTGTTTATCTAATTCTTTCTCCAGATTTGAGGAGAACATAGTCTTTTAATTTACTTTGAACCTTTCTTAGCATCAGAAAGCATTTTATATTACATAAAAAGTGAGTGTCAAGGGACATATCAGTAGATTGTTTTCTTGTATTACAAGAAATCTTTTGTAACAATCTTACATTCATTTTTGCATACATGAATACAGCCTTGGTCTTGCGGGCATCTGACATCAAGACCTCTTCAAGATCCTTCCATTTAGCCTTTAATATCTTCTCCTCATGGAGAGATTTGACTACTTTTAACTTAATAAGAATGTTGGATTTAGTTTACTTTATAGTTCTTCCAATTAGCTTCCTGAGTACTTTTTTAGAAGCTTTAATCTTGTCTAAACCTGTGGGAAAGTCGAGAGAAGAAGAGAAAGAGGACTCATTTAAAAAGTATTACAATTATCTGTCAGTACACTTGACTTAAATCATCTCATACTTTATGAGGAGTTTAGTTCAATTATATGATGAATGTCATTACTTCTAAATGAGCACCATTTTATTAAAGATTGGATAGAGTTTGAAATGGAAGAAAAATCCTCTAATGAGACCAAATCTGGAGGGGGAAGTTGTAATAATCTTAATATCAAATACAACATTTCTAAAGTCCCCACAAATTAATGCAAATTTAAGACAATTCCATTGTATCTCTTTCAGGCCTACATGTAAATATCCATATATTTATATTTTCTTTTTTAAGGAGTAAGAGTTAGAGTTTACATTTCTCCTTGTTGTCAGTAAACTAGATGGGGTATTCTGATGCCTAAGTTGCCTGAGTATTGCCAGCAATGTATGGCAACATCACAACTCGTTATTAATGTGTGCAGTACTTCATTGTTCTGAGAATAGAAAAGCAAATTTCACAACATCAACTTGGTTGGTATAGAGAAGTTTTTTGTTTGTTTGTTTTTTGTCTCCAGGGACATCAAAATATAGTTAATGCTTCATATGTCAAGATTTTAACAACATAACTATTATTTTCCTTCAGTTATGTTAACTTTTAAAAGTTGCAGCATTTAACCTATTGAAAGTAGCTCAAAAATTACATAAATTAATTTTTTAAAATAGACAAGAACAAAAGATTCTGCAACAAGGTGCTAGTATCTGCTGTAAAGTGGCTCCTTTATGAATATATGGAAATAGTAATTTATGAAAAAAAATTAAATACTTTTTTTCAGAGACAAGTAATGGAAATACACAGTTTTAAATGCAAATAATGAAGTCTCTATCAGAGAAGTTCTGATGCAAGGGAGGTAGGTGAGTGGATCTTTTACTTGAGTACAGACCCTTTTGGATCTGGCCCAGGATGGCCTGTGTCCTCAGTTTGGCAAATGGCTGCCAGATCTTACAATTACACTGTGAGGAGCTGTCCCACCAATGAAAACAACTCTGCCTATAAGCCAGGTGCACAAAAACATTTGGAATCTGTCATAGCTAAGTACGGGGGAAATAAATCACTGTTGAGAAACTAAAGTCTAGTCCTGTGTTAAGCAGAGTTGCAGGTAATAAATTAATACTACAGTATGGTGCAGGATGCCAACCCAATATATTAATATGAAAAAAAAAAACATATACATCCTAGGGATCTTGAAGAAATGAACAAAATCATCTGTCCAAAACCTTTCACAACTCAAGGATAACAGCACACACACACACACACACACACACACACACACACACACACACACACAGTTCTCATTGAAAAAAGAACTAACAATATAATTTAGGAGGGGGAAAGATGGCAAAAACCAAACAAATAAACAAAATTATGGAAGGAGACATGGCTAGTGAAAGAGAGAAATTAAGATTTGCTGCTATAAAACTGGAAATGATAAAACCATTTTAAAGACACTGCAACAAAGATATGTTTAAACTTTAGATGATCAAGAGATAAAATAAGATATATACAAAAGAGAACATGAAATAAGAACAAGTAGCTTTGAAAAAGAACTAAGCAGTAAGGTAAATTATAACTTAGAAACAATGTTGTCATTGTAATTAAAAACCCAGTGATTTAATTATAGTAAAAAACAAACAAGTGTCTTCGATGACCATATCACCCAGAATGAAATACAGGGAGATATAGATGTGGAGAATGTTAAAGAAAGATTAAAAATATAATGAAAAGAGAAGAAATGTCTATTGCATGTTTATTAGAACTTCCAGGCACGGGAAAAGGGAGGGGGATTAATAGTTAGAGAGAAAACAATTTTAAATGTTTGAAGAAACCAGACTTGAGATGTGAACAGTACAACCTGCTACAAAAAGTTTAAGTAAGAACCAATGTGCACCTAGTCACATAAGGAAGCACTTCAAATATAAAAGAGCGTTTATTAAAATAAATTAGCAAAAAGGTGGATTTTTAAAAGAAGGCTTTGAGGGTTTGACTTACAGCTGACATCAACAACAAAAAATAACAAAGGAAAATACAATATTATCTTGTAAACAGGAACATATTATGTCAATCTACACTATGAAATTCTATTAATCATTTAAGAATGAAGATGAAATAAAAGCATTTCTGAAAAGCACACAGGATGATATAATTTGAATTTTAGGAGATTTCAAAGTGAGTAAATTGTTTTCATAATCAAGTAGAATGTATGTTTTCTCTATTTGATTATAAAACATTTATACTTAGAAAATTTTTCTTATAAATTTATCTATTCTAGAGTGCTAAAAAATCATGAATGAATGAGTGAATGTTTACAAATTGAATAGAAGGATATTATGTCAAGCTACATGCCTGGCAATAATTAGTATGATTTCTTGATTTGGATTATTTTTAATGAATTAATTTTTTAATCCAGTTTATTATTTTTTTAACTTCTGATTTTTTATTTCTTGAGTTTTAAAATTGGTTTCACTTTTAATTAATATCAAATTTTAAGTTCATTCATTAAATATTTTCCTTCACTATATATCCAAATTTAGAGTCTAGCTTTTGACTCAAACATCACTTTTATCTCACAGCACAATTAAAAATTTTTTAAAAGTATTAAAGACTTTTAATAAATACATATAGAATGGTTCACTATATTTGATTTTATAAAATTAAATTTTATTTTTCTGGGTAAAATTTCTACCTTAAATCACTTCATGGCTATTCTGATAAAACTACGAAGAGAGCTCATAAATAGCAAATGACACAAAACCACTATTTGAGGGAACAATTGGAGTAGTAGGAACTCAGAGGAAGTACATGCCCCATCAAAGGAGGCAATCCCTTTATTTCTATCTGATTAAGAGGCCTACAGGTTGCTGGCTTGACTCGGTGGATGGAGTGTCGTCCTGTGAACTAAAGGTTTGATTCCAGTCAAGGGCATATGCCTGGTTTGCAGGCTCAATCCCCAGTAGAGGGCGTGCAGGATGTAACCCATTGATGATTCTCTCTCAGCATTGATGTTTCTCTCTCTCCCTCTCCCTTCCTCTCTGAAATTAATATATATATATATGGAGAGAGAGAGAGAGAGAGAGAGAGAGAGAGAGAGAGAGAGAGAGAGAGAGAGAGGACTAGAGGAATAAAAATGCACATCTGCTAGTTAAACAGAGAAGCCAGATACCTAAAGTGTTAATAAGCATCAACAAAACATGTTTGTTGACTTCTGGTTTGCAAATCTTTTTTTTAGGTTCTCAAACAAAGCTGTAATTTTTTCCCCAGTAATTTACCCCAGAGGAATACTGAGGCACCCTTGAAATATTCTATAATGGCCTGAGTGATATGTTTTTTTTATTTTTATTTTTTTATTAATTCTCACCCAAGGATGTATTTTTTCCTTTGATTTTTACAGAGTGGAAGGGAGGGAAAGAAACAGAAAGAAACATGCAGCCAATGTGTAGAAACTAGAAAAGGCAAAAAATGAATTCTCTCTCAGAGCTTCCAGATATTTAACTTTAGATAGGCGAAATCTATTTTAGACATCTGACATCCAGAAAGGTAGATAATAAATTAGTGCTGTCTTAAGCGACTACATTCATATTAATTTAACAGCAAAAGGAAATTAATACTCTTATTGACATATATTTGATTTTCTAGTTACTGATTTATCCTGATTGACTTTCCCATGTGTTCCATCTGCTAGCCTGCATTATGGAAAATTGACCTGCCCAATTAGACATTCATTTTTCCTTCTTATGTGGTCCTACTTTATCTGAGACTAGATGCCCGGTGCACAAAATTTATGCAGAGTACGGGAGTCCCTCAGTGCAGCCTGTACTCTCTCACAGTCCAGGGCTACTGGCTCCTAACCACTCACCTTCTTTCCTGCCTGATCGCCCTAACCACTTGCCTACCTGCCTGGTCACTCCTAACCACTCTGCCTGCCTGCCTGATTGCCCCTAACTTCTGCCTGCCAGCCTGATCATCTCTAAGTGCTCCCCTGCTGGCTTGATTGCCCCTAACCACCTCTGCTGCTGACCCGCATTCAGGACCCAGGATTTCCCCCTCTAGCTGACAAAAAGCACTGGGATCCAGGCTTCCCTCTCTCTGGTCAGCCATAGGTGCCCAGGCCAGCTGCAGCAGCAGGGGATTGTAGGCAGGTGGCTTCACCTGGGCTGCAATCTCAAGTGCTAGCACCTCGGACTGCAGGGTGAGTGGCTTCTTCATCTACCAGGCTATAGCCAGCCACAGGTGCTGGCACCTGGACAGCAGGCAGGAGGCTTCTCTGTCCCCAGGTATGCAGTGTGGGCAACTTCTCTGGCTGGCTGTGGTCTGGGATCATGGAGCAGGTGGTTTCTTCAGCTCCTGGCCTGTACCCAACCTCAGGCACTGGGGCCCGGTTTCTGTCTCTCCCAGGACATTGGGCAGGTGGACGTGAATCTTCTACTGCTGTCTGCAACCTGGGATCATGGGGCAGGCAGCTTCTTTGTCTTCTGGGCTGCAACCAGCCTCAGGTGCTGGTGCCTGCCTTCTCCAACCCCCACAGGCCCAGAGTGGCAGGGCTGCCATCATGTTTTCAGGTTAATTTACATACTTACTCTGATTGGCTGCTGTGTAGTGGAGTGATGGTAATTTGCAAGTTTTTCTTTTATTATTATAGATTTGGTACCTGTGTTTAACTTGGATTTTGATCTCACTTTTAGCATTTATCCTCTCTGAACTTGGGTTTCATAATCTATAAAATGACTACCTCATAGGCTTACAGAAAAGATAAATTTAGATATTGCACCTAACTCACTTAGCACAGTGACTAATTCATAGTTAAATAATAATAATAATAATAATAATAATAATAATAATAATAAACTATAGGTAAGCCGATCTGGTGTGGCTCAGTGGTTGAATGTTGATCTATATACCAAGAGGTCAGCGTTCGATTGCTGGTCAGGGCACATGTTCAGGTTTGATCTTTGGTAGGAGGCATATAGGAAGCAGCCAATCAATGATTCTCTCTCATTGATGTTTCTATCTCTCCCTCTCTTTTTCTCTCTGAAATATATACTTATGTAACTCTAGGTAATATTATTTTTGTTGATGTTTTATTCTTTTTAAATTTTCATACCAATATAAAATGATATAGCTCCTTAGTTACTATTTTCCTGCTTTTATATGGAATACAATTCTGAGTCCTTGATGCAGCCTTTACTTTGTTTAATGACATTCACATTCATCCATTTCCTTTATATCAATTTTATACAGAGGCTATACCTTTTGTATTTACATGCATTTTCTACTCTGGTCCTGGCATACTTCAGTCTGCTCTGTTCAGCAATCACTTTTGACACATTGACACTTCCTGGTGTTAAAGATCGGAACATTAAAAATGATCTGATCATGATGTAGGAATTCATGTACTTAGAATGACACATAACATGACTTAACAATGCACATATAACATACATGCAGAGGAACCTACATAATTTACTTTCAAATATACAGTTCTAGTTTACCACTTGTCCAATTCACAACTACGGACCTAGGTTATAGGAAATATTTGATAAAAGTGTTGACAGAATCTTTATAAATTAGCTATCTAGAATATGAACTAAAACTAATGACTTCAATTATTTTCTTCCTGGTTTTCCTTCAAGAAAACAGTAGAAATAATTAGTAAGTAATAATAACAAGTATATATTGAGTGTTCATATTTTACAAAATAATTTCACTAACAGTTTAATTCATATTAACTCATTTCATAACTACCTCTTTTGAAGAGACTAAACTAAATCACAGAGAGGTTAAATACCTTGCCAAAAACCAAGAGAGTAAATTATAAGTCTAGGATTTGAGTCCAGGTATAAATTAGAAAGTTTAAATTTTTAAATACTACAAGATTCTAATAATAAATTTAAGTTATTTATTACAATTTGTTATGGACTGAATGTGTTGCCTACAAAATTTATATGTAGCCCCCCATATTATGATATTAGATTTGGGAGATAATTCGGTTATGAATATGGAGTCCTCAAGAAAGGAATCGAGGCCCTTATTAAAAGAATTAAGTCAGCTCATGTCTCTGTCTCTTTCTGTTTTATGCCATGTGAGGATACAATCACATGGCCATGTATAAGGCAGGAAGTGGGCCTCATTAGACACTGTATCTGCCAGCATCTTGATCTTACATTTCCCAGTAGCCAGAACTTTGAAAAATAAATATTTGTTGTTTAAGCCATACAGCCTATGATAATTTGTTACAGAGGACAAACTAAGACACAGGGATTAAAATTGATTGCATCATACTATTTATTAAGGGGTATGATTTT
This sequence comes from Antrozous pallidus, assembly GCA_027563665.1. Classification (NCBI taxonomy): domain Eukaryota; kingdom Metazoa; phylum Chordata; class Mammalia; order Chiroptera; family Vespertilionidae; genus Antrozous; species Antrozous pallidus. Next base: position 93,479,661 of record CM050514.1, read on the forward strand.
TATTTTCAGACATCTAAAAATGCATTATCTCATCTAACTTTTGTTGCAAATAGAAATATAGAGGGTCTATATTATAGAAATATAGAAGCACATAGGACTTATATTAAAGAACAGCACATTATTGTGAGTTCATTGAAACATTATTAATTATAAGAAAAAAAGAGAATTAAGTAGACTGAAAAGCAGCACAACTACCTGATAGAGTGAGCTCTTGTCATTTCATTAGTTTTATTGAAATGCTTAAAATGGATTGGAACACCAAGATGGCGGAATAGGTAAACACCTATTGTTCTGCCCCGCGCAACCATTTAAGAACAGACAGCACCCAGAATCTCCAGAAAGCTGGCTGAATGAAAACTCCACTAATAGGAGTAGAGGTGGGACACTGAGACTCAGGAGCGGCGGAAGTACAGCCTTTCAGAGGGAAACAGGTTAGGAGCCGTCTGGTCACGCGCGCGCGGGCTAGGGCTGGAGCAGCAACCCCGGCCAGATTTCCCCAACGAGGAGGGTGGAGACGTCCCACTGCCTGGATTCCCCAGCGCCAGGCGAGGTCCGAGATCTGGGGTACATGGAGACGTCCCCCTGCACAGATTCCCCAGTGCCAGGCAGAGGCTCCTAGTCTGCCAGTTTCCGCACAAGGGTTGCGCAAACCGGCGACTTGCCCCCTGGAAACTTGTCTCCTGTTTCCGGAAACCATCTATTTTACGATCCTGGGCTAGACTTTTGGTGTGCAGGCACATTTGGGGAAAGGTGGAGTTGTCTGGCAAGGGGAAGAGACTAGCGGCTTTCTCTTGGAGGTGTCTGCAGCCAGCCCCATCCAACAGAGACTTGCGCGCGCGAGCGCCGCATAGGACAGGACGCAGCTGACACTGACTCTGCCTGTGCAGCTCAGAGACTCCTCCCATCCAACCTGAACACAGTCTCCCTTCACAGCCAATTGGCCTGGAGGTCAAACCATCCTAGGGCTAACAACAACAAGCTGGGTTTAAATTCAAAAATACAGAATACAACCCATAAAGGATTGCAGTAAGAGTACCCAACTCAGGTAACTGGGGAGACTGAGCCACTGACCCTTGGAGGACATCTACCACATAAAGCAGCCACCATGCAGAGATATGGAAAGAAATCAGGTGTGAAAGAAATGGAGGAGAAAAGACGACAAGACACAGAGTTCATACCACAGTTATAAGGCTTTTCAAGAGGCTCCTACAAAAGACCGATCAACTTAATGAGAATTACCAGGAAATAAACAAGACCAACCAGGAAATGAATGAGAATTACAAGGAAAAGAATGAGACCCTCAAGGAAATGAACAAGACCTCTGAGGATATGAACCAGACCCTCACGGATAAAAAAATGGACCAACTAGAAATCAAGCATACACAGACTGAAATAAAAAATATTACACAAAGTCCTAATAGCAGTCCAGAGGGCCACAAGAACCAAGTCAAAGATCTGAAATACAAAGAAGCAAAATCCACTCAGCTGGAAAAGCAAGAAACAAAAAGAATTCAGATAATTGAAGATAGCGTAAGGGGCCTCTGGGACAACCTCAAGCATGCCAACGTCCGAATTATTGGGGTGCCAGAAAAAGAGAGAGAGCAAGTTAATGAAAACCTACTTGAAGAAATAGTGACTGAAAACTTCCCCCACCTGGTGAAAGAAACTGACTTAAAAGACCAAGAAGTACACAGAACCCCAAAATATAGGAATCTAAAGGGGACCACACCAAGACATATCATAATTAAAATGCCAAGAGCAAAAGATAAAGAGATAATATTAAAAGCAGCAAGAGAAAAACAGTTGGTTACCTACAGGGGAGCACCCATACGATTGTCAGCGGATTTCTCAACAGAAACGATGCAGGCCAGACACGAGTGGCAAGAAATATTCAAAATAATGAAGAGCAAGAATCTACAACCAAGATTACTCTATCCAGCAAAGCTATCATTCAGAATTGAGGACCAGATAAAGTGCTTCGCAGATAAGAAAAAGCTAGAGTTCATCACCACCAAACCAGTATTATATGCAATGCTGAAAGATATTCTTTAAGAAGAGGAAAAAGAAAAAGGTAAAAATATAAATTATGAACAACAAATACACATCTATCAACCAATGAACATAAATTGATAGGCTGATGAACAAGATAAACTGGTGACTATAACAGAAACATGGACATAGAGAGGCAATGGACTGACTATTCTTGGGGAGAAAAGCGTTGTGGGAAGTACAGCAAGAGGTTGGACAAAAATCTTGCAACAATGGGAGAGGACATTGGGGAGGGGGAGGTGAGGGTGGAGGGTGGGATAGGTACAGGGTAGAGGGGAGATATAGGGGGATAAAAAAGGGGAAACAATGTAATTAATAAACTGAACAATAAAGAAAAAAAAGAAATGTTTAAAATGCCAGCCTAGCAGCTATAAAAAAGGCTTAACAGCACAGATGAACATAAAAAGCCAGGAATGTAGGAGACATCACCCTTTACTGACATCTCCTAGAGTTTTTACTAACCATGTATTTCTTTTCTATTTGAATAACACAGGAATAAAATTTTGACTACAGACATTGTGATCAATAGGATTTATTTATTTGTGACTCATTTCAGCTCTTGATTTTCTAAATGTTCCATTATTCATGTTTTTCCATTAAATGCAATAAAGAAAATTGTTTAAAATTCTAAAATTCAAATTGAGAAGCTTGTAGGAAGGCTTTCTAGTCTAATCATATGTAGGGTAAAAAAAATCACACTCAATAAAAATACATTTTTAAAAAATCATCATGGCCCAAATTGGTTTGGCTTAGTGGATAGAGTTCAGCCTGTGAAGTGAAGGGTCCCAGGTTCAATTCTGGTCAGGGGCATGTACCTTGGTTGTAGGCAGAGCCCGATAGGGAGTGTGCAGGAAGCAGCTGATAGATGTTTCTCTCTCACTAATGTTTCGAACTCCCTAGCCCTCTCCCTTCCTCTCTGTAAAATATCAATAAACTATATATTTTTTCAAAATCTCCTTGTACCTAATTTTCTTACTAACACCTTCTTTTGAACTTCGTTCACTCTCAAATTCTTTTTCTTTTTATTTAACTGCTAGAGGCCAGGTGCACAAAATTCATGCATGGGGGGGTGGGCGGAGGATGTCCCTTAGCCCAGGCTGAACCCTCTCCAATCTGGGACCCCTCGAAGAATGTCCGACTGCTCGTGTAGGCCTGATCCCAGTAGGATCAGGCCTACACGGGCAGTCAGACATCCTTCTCACAATCCAGGACTGCTGGCTCCAAACTGCTCACCGCCTGCCTTCCTGATTGCCCCTAATCACTTCTGCCTGCCAGCCTGATCACCCACTAACCACTACCCTGCCAGCCTAAATAATGTCTAACTGTTCTCCTACCAGCCTGTTTGCTCCCAACTTCCCTCCTCTGCTGGCCTGGTCACTCCTAAATGCCCTCCCCTGCTGGCCTGGTCACTCCTAACTGCCCTCCCCTGATGGCCTGATCACCCACAACTTCCCTCCCTTGTAGGGTCTGGAACCTCCTAACAGCCCTCCCCTGTGGGCATCTTGTGGTGGCCATCTTGTGTCTACATGAAGCAGGATCTTTGACCACATGGGGGCAGCCCTCTTGTGTGTTGGAGTGATGGTCAATCTGCAAATTACTCTTTTATTAAATAGAATAGACGCCTGGTACATGGTTGGGGGCCAGCTGGTTTGCCCTGAAGAGTGTCCCAAATCGGGGTGGCGGTTCCTTTGGGGCAAGGGGCGGCCTGGGCGAGAGGCCTGTGGAGGTTTCAAACCAGCCATGCCCACCAGTGACCCAAGCTGAGGCCCTGGGATCTGGGATTAATTTATGTCTACAATTGAAGTTTTGTAGCCTGGAGTGGAGCCAAGCCTTCTGTTTGTTTCAGGGCTGCAGCCATTTCTGTTTGAAACTTTGTAGCCTAGAGTGTAGGCCTAGGTTGGCAATGTCAGGCAGAAAGCTTGGCTTCCTCTGTTGCCAGGAAAATCCAAGCTTTCCTCCTGCTCTCAGTGGCGGCAGCCATCTTGGTTGGGGTTTATTTGCATAATCTGCTCCTGATTGGCTGGTGGGAATGGCTGTGGGCATGGCTTGTGGGTGTAGTGAAGGTAGGTCAAATTTGCATATTACTCTTTTATTAAATAGGATTTTCCTGGCCTCATCCCATTTTAGCATTCTTTTCTTTCCTTATCTCTTTCCCTCACTCCCTTTGAACCTCTTGCAGGGAGCCTTTCCCTCCTTCCCTCTTCCCTTCTTTCCCTTCATTCCCTGTGTCTGTCCTCTTTTTCTTTATTTTTTGTACCTGTGTCCTTCTTACCTTTCTATTTCTTCTTTTTACACCAGTCCCTTTAGCATTTCTTGCATTGCTGGCTTGGTATTGATAAACTCCCTAATTGTTTTTTGTCTGTGAAGCACCTTATTTCCCTTTCAGTTTTGAATGATAGCCTTGCTGGGTAAAGTATTCTTGTATTTAGTCCCTTGCTTTGCATCACTTTGTAATTTCCTTTCATTCTTTTCTGGCCTGATGTACACTGAGTGGCCAGATTATTATGACCTCACCATCAGTACTTTATTGGGTCAGCTTTTGCCTTCAATACTGCAACGATTCTTGTTGGAATTAACTCCATGAGATGTTGAAAGGTGTTGTGAGGAATATGACACCATGCCTGCTGAATAGCACTGTCGAGTCCTATGAGATTTGACGGTTGTGGAGCCAGCTGCCTGATGGCTCTTTTAACTTTGTCCCACAAATGCTCAATTGAAATGAGATCTGGTGATTGTGGGGGCCACCTAAGCAAGGTAAAGTCTCCTTCATGTTCTTGAAACCACTCCTGTACAATATGAGCACTGTGGAATGGTGCATTGTCTTGTTGGAAGAAGCCGTCTCCACTGGGATACTCCATTAACATGATATGATGAACGTGATCAGCAACGATACTTAGGTATGTTGTGTTATTCAGACATTGTTCCACACAATGGCCCAAACCATAACAGTACCCCCACCAGCTTAAATGGTTGTACTCATGCATGTAGGGTACATGCTTTCATGCTGTTTCCGCCAATTTTCACTCTGCCATCTGCATGATGCAACTGGAAATGTCATTCATCGGAACACGTGACTTTTTTCCAATTCTCTACTGACCAATCCTTGTTTTCCCTTGAGAATTGGAGATGTTTTGTCTTGGTAACTGTGGACAGCAAAGGTTTTTGAATAGGCTTTCGGCTTCTATATCCTATACGATGCAGTGTATGGCTAATTTGCCTACAAACATCATGTGGTCATAATAATCTGGCCACTCACTGTATTTCTGTTAAGAAATCATTTGATGATCTAATGGGAGATTCCTTGTATGTAACTTTAAATCTCTCTCTTGCAGACTTTAAGATTCTCTCTTTGTTTTGAACATTTGCCATTGTAATTATGATGTGTCTTTGTGTGGGTCTTTTGGGATTCATCTTGTTTGGGACTCTCTATGCTTGTGTGACCTTTTTTCTTCCCCACCACAGGGAAGTTTTCTGACATTATTTCTTCAAATAGGTTTGCTAAACCTTGTTCCTCTTCCTGTTCTTCTGGCACTCCTATTATTCATATGTTGCTTTATTTCATGTTGTACCATACCTTAGGCTTTCCTCCTGTCTTTTTTATTTTTTCTCCAATTGCAGTTCAGTTTAGGTGTGCTTTGTTTCGGTCTCTTCTAATTCACTAATTTGATCTTCCACTTTTGCAGGTCTACTGTTGAAACTATCCATGGTGTTTTTATTGCAGCTTTATCAAATTCATTTCTTCTTGATTCTTACATTAGTTGTTGATTTTTTCATCCATCCAGTTTATGAACTGTATGACCCTTATTCTGAATTCTTTCTCTGACACATTGCATGACTCTGTTTCACTTAGCTGCCTTTCTAGCAATTCCTCCTTTTCTTTGGGAGTTTCTTTGTTTACTCATTTTTAATCTCACCAACAGATCTAGATGTCGAGTTGTGCAGGGGCTGCTCCTTGGGTGGCAGTGGACCCTTGGACTACAGTTGCTCCTTGGATGGTTGCAGCAGTGCCTGCTCCTCAGTTGGAAGTGACTCCTCTGGTGGGTGCTGTTCGCAGCAGTGGTGGCTCCTCTGGTTGGTGGGGAGAGGCTGCTTGCACAGCTGCTGTTCCTTGGACAGGGTTGGGCTGATCATAAGGCTGCTCCTTCTCAGACTAGGGTGAACTACTCATACAGCTGCTACTCCTTGGATGGGGGCTGGCTGTGTGCAGGTGCTATTCATTGGACAGTGCGGGTTTCTCATGAGATTGCTGCTATTTGAACAGGGGCAGGTTTCTTGTAGAGCTGCTTATTCTTATACAGGGGTAGACTGCTTGTGCAGCTGCTGTTCCTCGGACCAATGCAGTCTGTGCAGGACTGTTGCTTCTTGGATGTGGGCACTCTGCTTGTGGGGCTGCTGCTCTTCGAACCAGGTTGGGCTGCTCAGGTGGTTGCTGCTCCTTGAATCTCTCATATTTGTCTTCTTCTTACTTCTCTCCCCTCCTCCAATTCACCTTTCCTTTGTGAGCTTGAACCCTGCCTACCTCCATCCTTTCCTATTATTACCCTTCTCCCAAGTCCCCTACTATATTTATTGGTTTCTCTTTTAAAACTTTCCCTTTCCTTTCTGGGTCCTACTTCCAGCTCCTCCTGAGTGCACTTTGATATTAAAGCTTCAGTTCTGGGTGTTAAACTCCTGCCCAGGGCCCAGACCCAGCCAGGCAATTGTCATCCCCCACCCCCCAGCTTCCTAGCTGCTGTCCTGGTCCCCTTCTCTGCCCTGTACACCCCAACTTCTAGTCAACAAACTAAACTTAATGTACCAACAACCTATCACTGGCCAGTGTCTTTGGGTTCCAGCCCTCAGGAGTGAAAGGTGTATCCTCCTTAGTGTCTGACTCTGTCCCAGCTAAGCAGTGCCTCCCCTTCCAGTGAGAGTGACCAGATGTGGGCACAGCCTGGGCACTACTACCACAAAAGAAGTAGTAGCACCTCTGTCCAGAAGGCCTTGGACTGTCTGCCCCTCCATCCAGGGACTCATGGATGCCTCCTCACCAACAGCCCATGCCAGGGACCAACACCCTCCTCCTGCATCTAGGTGGGGCTCCCTGCTCCACACCACCCCTTGCCAGGCTCAACTGCTCTGCCCCCTGTAGTTTCCACCCCCTCCTGCATGCAGCCCTGTGTTTCCTTCAATTTTCCATTCCTGTATCATTTTCCTATTCCCTTTCTGTATTTCTGTTTCTCCTCTCAGCCTGTCAGCATTCAGGACTGCCTTCTTCTCCCTCTCATTTTTATTCCCTCCTATTGTATCCTATCCTACTTACCCCAGGTCTTGCAGCTGCTTGAGCCCACGGCTGCCTGAGCTCTCTGTGGCTTTGTCCAGTTGGTTGTCTGGAAGACATCTGCCCTAATTGGCATATTATCCTTTTATTATAAGTACTACAAATAATTGCTACTCTCAAAAGTAGATTTGCATTCTAACTTCTCAAGGAAGTTAGTGTTCTACTGAAAGACTTATAGTGTGCAGTGATGCATGTAAAAGACATATTGAGGTGAAATAAAGTCTTAATAATGGTTTAAAAGTAAACCAACAAAATTAATGCCAGGTGTAAATGGCTTTATTTTACTTTGGTAGGGCTAAAAAATATTACTGCATACAATCATCCAAACAGCCTCAGATAATTCAGTACCAAATAAAAGATATCCATATAAAGCATTTACCAGGAATAACTTTGCTTTTTGGAGGGAGAGGGGCAGTGCTTGGTTATCTACACTTAGAGATTATATTAAGATATCTAAAATGGATAAAAATCACATTGATTATCATATTGCCAATTTATATTTGCATGAATAGTAGCCTATAAAATTGTATAATAGAACTATTCAGGGGAACAAAGAAACCTGGCAAGTGGTCTTGTGTTCAGATTACAAGAGTCTCTTGTCTTTATGGGAAGTTTTCTAAGGCAGTGGTAAGCAAACTGCGGCTTGCGAACCACATGGGGCTCTTTGGCCCCTTGAGTGTGGCTCTTCTTCCACAAAATGCCATGGCCTGAGTGAGTCTATTTTGAAGAAGTGGTATTAGAAGAAGTTTAAGTTTAAAAAAAATTGGCTCTTAAAAGAAATTTCAATTGTTGTACTGTTGATATTTAGCTCTGTTGACTAATGAGTTTGCCGATCACTGTTCTAAGGGATTCTACACATTAAAAATCAATGAGCATCAATTTCCTACATAAAATGCTTCAAGCAGTTGCTTACTTTGTATCTATAACTTTCCCACGTTCTTTCATTTTTCTGATTACATTAGGTGAAATCCTTGATTAAAAGCCAATGGTCTTTAACACCTGCTAATCTCCTTTTGAACAAGAAGACTGTCTGCCTGTCAGGGCCATCTGCAGGCAACAGAAAACTAGAGTGGCACCAGGGGGGCAGGGGGCAGTGGGTATTCAAATCCATATATCCTGAGTCTTTGAATCAAGAGGGTTTCCTTCATTGAACACTTGAGTGGGGTCTCCTAGCAGCTAAGGAAGCCCTGGGGATATGTAATTAAAAGAGTCCTTTATGCTGTAAACACAGTGAGATTGTAGCTACTACCAATTCCCATAGAACGGAGCCAACAACTTGTGCCCACTGCAGAGTTGTGCTTATTCTCCAGGAAGTGTTGGCAGCCCCTTCACTGTGGGAAGGCTACTATGAAGGGCTGTGGTATGTTTCCTTGCAGTGGAAAGAGCTTATATATTGTTGAAAAGGATATGGTGTTGAAGCCAGAACCAGAGCTCTCCTAACATCCATGCCTGTCTCAAAATTTAATGAAGTGTTTTGGGAAAGTACATTCTAAATATATTTAGTACATGATAACTCTTAGTCCACAAATGGAATAATAACCCCCAGAGCTGAATTACCTCTTGGAAATAATGTCATCTACCTTCATTGTTTTCTCGGGGATAGGGAGAGAGGGGAGAGAGGAATGTAGGCAAAATCAAGCATTATTTAGCTAATCATTTGTTTTCCAGGTCTATTAACTTTATATTGTCCCAAAATTCAATCAACTTTACACATTGTTCTTGCAATATATATTAGTCACCATGCTATGGTTTGGGGATATAATGAATAAGATCAAAGGTCCATGCTTTTATAGAACTCATAGGTTAGGGGTAGAAGACAAACAAGTTTTCAGTTCTGTTCTGTCAGATAAGAGAAAAAGTTACACACACACACACACACACACACACACACACACACAAAAAAAAAAAACCACACACACACAAATTCAAATAAAATTGTATGAGTAACAAAGTTGCATCAAAGTTAGGTGTTTGTTACTAAGACGGTGACTTTTATAATTAAAAATATAGAATGCTTATAAAATTTATTTATGAGGATATGCTGAGGAATTTAAATAATGAGACATTGTGCATCTTCTTGAAAGAAGATCATAAAACTGCAACAAAATATTTTTCATCCTAAGATTCTTATGATTAGGGGGAATGAGCTCATTAAAAATGTATAAGTGAATGCATTAATTCAAACAGTTTTTTTTAAGAGTGATTAAAATACTTTCACAGCTTGTAGGAACAAGCATTTTTGTTTTGTTTTGCTCGTGTTTCTTTTGAGTGAAACTTTTTATATTAAGTAAGGAATTTGCTTTCTGTGGATAGTAAATATAATACTAAAATCACATCTTAAAGGAAAGTTATATTATATAATATATAAGCTGGTATTAGTTTAAGTCTAATAATAACTTTATCTCTGGGCTTGATGAAAACAAGGTTGGACTTTTTCCATAGCAGGACAAACAGAGATGGAACATGGGAAACCTGGGGAGGCCTTCTATTTCCATCCAAGTAAATTCTAGCAACTAGACCACATCTCCCTTACACAGGTCTCCCAAAATGCTTTCCTTGACAATTCTGTGAAAGAAGATTATTTCTACCAGCAACACCCTGAGGAACAATTTACTGGTTCACCAATTTGTAGTTTAGAAAATACAAACTTATGGGCACACATGTTTTCAAATATCACAATACTCTGTGCAGAGGTCCAAATTAGCAACAATTGATGCATTTTTATAATTTGATTTCAGGTTCATAGGAGCAAATTCTGCCATTATTTATCTCCAGAACCCTGTTTCATAAATATTTTGAGTAAATTAATATATGTTACAGGAAATAAAATTTCAAAATAAGGAAAAATGTTCAAATTATTAGCTATTTTTAGAGACCAGTGGGCTCTCATCTGTAGAGGTGGTTGAGTAGAAATAAAATTTTAATTTATTAGGAACTTGAAGAATAAATTCTTGAGATGAGGATGAGATGAATATGGATCATTTATATCTGCCTATTCTATTTGACTAGTTTATGATTCCTTTATTTAAGGGGCATTCTGTTTTCTTTAGAGAATGTGACGGATTAACATTGAAAAGTAGTGATTTAGTTTTCATCTAATAATATGTTAAAAATAGTGCTACTTCTATTTCTTATACATTTAATAACTTGCCAACACGACAGTAATTTAAATGAGAAAATCTTATATTTTGATAAGTGGTAAACTATAATACTCCATTTTTCAGATTTGCAATACAAATCCAACTGAAGGCTACAAAACACTTACAGTTACAATTACATCTTCATATGAAGCCTCTCTGCACAACTTCTCTCTGTGAAATAATAAGAAATCAATCTTGAATATAGAAATTTGTGAGTCTAAAAGAGGAAACTAAAAATTCAAACAAATGAAACTCACACAAATATTAAAATAATTATGTCTTTTAGGAGTGAATTAACCAGAGAAGTGTATTTAATGTTTTCTGGTATATATTAGTATTTTTTCTGCTTCAGTTTTTAACACTCAATAAAATATAGTACAAGTACATTTTGATAGAGGAGATAAATAAAATATGATTAAGGTATTTGTAAACATGTATAAAATATCAGCATTGAGTCTATGCAAATGTATCACTTTTGGAAGCATGATTTGTTTGATGCCACAGTTTATCAGAATATGTGTGTGGTATTATAAGATTTTACTGCAAATACTTTCAAAGAATGGTGTTAATAAATTAAGGTGAGAAAATGACCTCATGGAGAGCATTTCTAAAGATAATAGAAAATAAAGAAATGAGGAAAATATTAGAGGAGTCATCTTTATGTAAAACTAACCTATTCCAAAGACAGAGAGCTAACCCAAATAATGACAATGCATATTCTAACTGACATTTTTTTAATGTCATCTTAAGCCTATGCAAAGATGAATTTGTTTTGTTATGTTTTAAGAGAGAGAATTCAGATATGATCTTATTAGAATAAGAAGGTGGTGTTAATTATACCAACATATGCTTTAGAATTTTCTGGTTTCCTATTTTTAACTATTGGACTTATTTATTATAGACGCCATAAGGAGCAATCATTTTATCTTTTAAGTCTATATAACAAAATTTCATTAAATAGTTACTAAGATTTATTAAAGATTATAAAAAAAATATTGGCTACCATTTCATCTCAAGATGGCAGGTTGTAACTTGTAATACATAGTCAATCTTTCAAGACTCTTAAAACTCTTAGTGTTCTGTTTTGGTTTTTGTTGTCAGCTGACTCCTTAGATAATCATTTAGAACTTTCATGCAAATTCTGAAAAAAAGATGATATGTTGAGAAGAACAATAAAAAAATATTTAAGGCATCTGTTATGTGTTACCAGCCAAACATATAAATAAAACAAAATAAATAAATACCTAAATCTTATTGGATAAATATTGACTGGCATAACAATTTTTTCATTTTTACTGTGGATTTACAATCAGAAAGAAGTGTGTTAGCTAATGAGTAGATACAAATTTCTACTCTACTTTGCAATTACAGTCTTCAAATTGAATTAATATATAATACTAATAATTAGCCAATCATTTATTTTAACATTCAATTTCCATGACACTATTCATAAAATCTACTCTTACTTGATAAAGTAAAAATGTGATGTTCAAATTTCTAAAGTTAATTGTTAAAATAATAGGCAGATAAAAAATAAAAGTCCAAAGGCTATAAATATAGTATGCTGACATATTCTGAAACTCTCTCCTTAATATCTACATACAATTTAAAAATTGATTGATACACAAAAAATTATAGGTTATATATCATAAAAGAAAGTGATATTAATTTAAACAATGAAATCTGAAATAAAAAAGTATAGTGTGTAATTTCCTTGGTGGATTATTTCCATAAAACTGTGTAGTTTAAAAGATGAAACATATGTAGAGAAGTAAAGTATATGGACATTTGTGCCTTTTGGATAATATATATATATAGTTTTTCTTTTCTCCCTGGTTATCCTCACTATACCTCTGTTATAAAAATATACACTTTTCCTGTCAAGATCATATTATTAACTCACAGAGAAGTAACCAAAATCCCTACTTAAATTTAGAGCAATAATTTATAAATATGTCATATGTTGAAATATATTTTTAAAGACACAATTATGGTAAAAGAACAAACAAACAAGAAAAGTATATCTGTTTCTCTAACAGGGAATGGTGAGTAGAAGCAGAAGGCACACACCTGATAAATTCAAATGGAAAAGAAAGATTGCAAAAGTGTTTCATAACTAGCAAGGAGGAGAACTAGGGTAGACTCTGTCTATGAAAAAAGGTTAAGTATTCCAATTATTGCTTAGGTTTATATCTAGGTTTGTTCTGCTGTTTGGGTAACTTAAAGAGTAGAAAGCCATATGATTGGGACCATAGTCAAGCCATACCCAAGCTGTAACACTTTATCAGCAATATCTCCACAGAACGAGAGCTGAATTACCAATATAAAATCAGCTGCTGAAATTGAAAAACCTCACTTGTCAGGTGTAAGAAGGCATATATTTTTAGATATAAAGAGGATGTCATGGTGTGAGTGTGGAGGTAGAGTTAAGAGAAAAGAAAAGGAAGAAAGAGAGAAGAAGGAGGAGAAGGAACTCTTTCAAGATGAGCTTGCAATCTAAATTTTACAACATACCGGGACTTAATAAACGATAGTCAACAAATTCAATAAATGACTGATTAGTTCTAATGAGTTAACTCCAATAAATTCATTCCAGTGAGAAAACTCAAAGGGACATAAATTCAGTATGCTAAGAAACACAAAGAAATACTGGTAAAAGTATGTATATAATAAAATAAACACAGGTTAGATTGGTCAAAACTGAAAACAGAAATAATTATAAAGATAAATGAGGAAATTAAGACATGAAAATAAGTTTGAGAAATGAAGAGGAGGTTGAGGTGCTCTAACACATGTCTAATAAATGTTCCAAAAGTAAATAAGGAAACACAGAATGAAGAAGGACTATTCAAAAAGACAATGCCAGTGATATTTTTAAGAATTAAAGAAGTATAAATCCTGAGAAAAAATAAATACCTGACTTTCAAAAAGAAAATTGAACAAACATCCAAATTGATAAATTTTAATTGAAGATAAAGAATATCAATGATAAAAAGAAAACAAAGGAAGGTAAAACATAATCTACAGAAAAATTCCATTTATGCAATCGAATTTTTACCAGTAAAAATTGATTATAGAAACAAATCAGATTAATACTGCTAAATTAATGAAAATAACTGTCAACTCAATACATTCATTCTTAAATGATGTAAATCTCATTACTCTTTATTTCTTGTATGAATTCCCATTCTCCACATTATCTAATAATTTGTTCTATTATCATTATTTAATTTATATTTTCCAGCATATTTTGACAAAAATTTTAGCTTGCATTGCCTTTAGGTACAATTTTTAGACAGAGATCTTACTATATTTTTTAGAACTGATAAGTGGCAAATTATCTCTATACCTGGTCAGATGGACGGATCCTGAGTCTGGTTTATGGAAGGGTCCAGACCCTCTGTTAACATTTGGTAGAGGATATGCTTGTGTATTTCCAGGAAACTCCTCCAAGCCCATGTGAATTTGTGCAAGGAACATCAAACTTCAACATGGATACACAGGAGGAAATGACCAAACTAATGAGGACCTTGCACCTGGAGCCTCAACCTGTACCTGTGGCCGCAGACAATGGCCTGCTCCAGCCCCAGATAGCAGTAGCTCCAGGCAACCTTACAAACTGGTTCCTTAAATGCCTGGCAACAATTTAAGAAGGACATGGAAGAGTTCAATCCTTTTCATTGGATCTCTCTATATTTGCTTTTTAGCATAACCACTATTGTCTTTCTCATTCTTGGTATTATGTGTTTATTTCTACTGCGTAAATTCAAAATGAAGTCCTACAGAGGGCATACACTTTTCAAGATTTATTAAGAAAACAAAAAGAGGGAGATACCAGAAACCACATGTAGCAGCATTGGCATAAACTGTAACAATGAACTTGGAAGGCCATGAATCTCGAGCATCAGCAGGGCTGACATCAGCACAAATTGCTCTTGCTGAGATTGCAGTGTCTCCAAGTATTTCCTGAGTTGATAATCTTTGAGTCATGTTACTGAACTTTGCTAACTTTTGATACTATCTGCTTACTATGTGCTCCGCCTACATGCTTTACAAAGAGCAAATGTGTAACCAAGTTGGACAAAAGCAAACAAGACAAAGACTCATGGTTCTGCTTCACAAAAGAGGTTCCACCTGGACGCCATGCTTAGAATTCATTTTTTGTGTAATGTCTTCATTGTGTGACTGCCCTCCTCCATGTCCTCCTGTACCCACCTTACAGGTCACGGCAACAAAGTATGTATAATATCTGAGGGATTTATATATATGTGTGTATATAAAGAATATCAGTGATAAAAAATAAAACAAAGGAAGGTAAAACGTAATCAACATGTATATATACACACACATATACATACATGCACACGAAGAGAATATATATTGGATTATGTAAATTTGAAAATCAGACAACGCTAATTTATGGTGCTAAAAATCAAAATATTGGATGCCTCTGTGGTGATGGTGGAAGATTGGAAAGCAGTTTGAAAAAACATTCTGGGATGATGACAAAGTTCCACAGAGGATTAAATTATCAATATTCATCAAGCTATGTATCTTACTGTACTATACCTCTAAAGGAGATAAATATTATGAAAAAGATAAAATAAGAATAATAAATGAGAATAAGAAACTCATCTTTAAAATGTTCGCTTAAATATTTAATATAATTCCAATAACAAAGACACTTCAGGATTCTCTTAAAGTTGATAAATTTATTCTAAATGTCATATAGAAAACAGCCAGCAGCGATTTCAACCTCCTTCTAAATAATCTTCCAGTTAGATGCAGATCAGACAGATAAGAACTACAGGTTGTCCCCCAAAAATATACACACACTTTAACAGCTGATGGCTCAATTTTAAAAATTAAAATGTATTTTTATAAACACTACCTTTATAATTATTCAACGTGTGTATATACATTTTTGGGGACACCCTAGGTTTTCTACAGAATTGCATAAGATTAAGACCCACCCACAGAGTGAAGCAGGCAAACCTGTAAAATATGACACTAACATTATATGATGCCAAGTATTCACAAAGAGATCAGATCTGTAGAAGCACAGTGTTAAAAGCATTCAGTATTTCTGATAGAGCTATGGCAAAGTTTTTGGGGATCAGTCTAGTACCAAAGGTCACAATGACATAGGCTGATTCCTAGGTGAGACAAAAAAGCCATTTAGTGATACATTTTCCCTGATTTCTTTTGCTTCTGCCGGTTGTTAACATAAAAGCATTCAAACCTTAAATAATTTTTTTGTGACTTTATCTTAGTCAAACTGTTGACAAATTGCTGGAAAGCAGAATCTCAACGGCTTGGGATAATGCTCCAGAGAATGGTAGGTTTTCATCTTGTTTTATATCTTATACCAAAGAGACAAAGGGGTCACATGAAATCCACTGGGAGTAAATTAGGGAGGTGGCATAAAGCAAAGCAGGGAAACCTCTGGAATTACATAAAAAGTAAAATGATAGACACATTACTCAGGTGGGTACAAGACTGTTTAACAGTCAATAATTAACATGATAACAATAACAACGAAAGAATTTATGGTCTCCATTCTGGCACCCAGGTGCATTTGGTTGTGCCCGGGGTTGACAGGGCTAGGGAAGTTTCAAGTTACTCTGAAATTTCATAGGTATGTTATCTTAGATGCAAAAAGACAATAGGCTCAGTTAAGGTAAAAATAGACCTCCTCAGGGAAAATAACAGCCTAGGACCTGACTACCCACCATATTCACTTTTAGTTCAAGTTTAATTTCAGACCATCCTTTGTGGTTACTTTAGTTCTTTAAATTTGCAAGACTGTTATGCAGGCCTTCCCTAAGCTTGTTAAATTAGCATGTGGCCTCTTCCCCCCCCCCACACACACACACTGTGTAGCTCCAAGCTAAATTTCCTGCCCATTCTGGATAGCCTATATCTCTCAGCCTATCTAATAAAAGAGAAACATGCAAATTGACCGTACCTCTGCTACACTCACAAATCACGCCCACCTGCCTATCAAGAGTGAATTAACTCAACCAAGACGGTGGTTAATTTGCATATCAGGCACAGAGCGAAGACTGAAAACAGCATAGAAGGAAGCCAAGCATGGCAGAAAGGATGGAAGCTGCAGAGAAGCAAGCAAGTGGAGCGGCGGAGAAGGGAGGGAAACAGGTGGGGCAGTGGAGACACCTCAGGAAGCCCTCTTGCAGGAATCTTCCTGCAACGGGCCTCTAGTCTATAATAATAGAAGCATAATATGCTAATTAGACCGGACTAAGCTGGGGCTGAGAGAAGCCCGGGTCCCAGATGCCAGAGGGAAGCCAGTGCCGGCCACAGGGTGATGGTTGTGTGTAGGGGAAGGAAGGCTACTATTGCACAAATTTCATGCATTAGGACTCCCGTCTTTAACAAATCCCTTTGAGTACTCTATTGTCTGTAACTAATATAATCATTGGTATGATAATGAAGAGACATAAATATCCAAGAAAATTTTTAAAAGAAAAAGTTTGCCCATCAAATATCAAGACATGCAATAGTATATCAAACAAGGTACTACTGATTTAAGAAATAAATAAAAAGATATCTTAGCAACAAATCACAAATATATGGACAATATTCAATTGTATGCGGATTGCAACAACTATAAAAAAGCATCACAGAGTGAATGAATTTTAAATGAATGGTTTTGGGTCTATTGGCATTCGATGAGAAAATAAAGATAAAATTATTTAGGTATTTCAAAGCATACAGAAAGGAATATACTACTTTTGAAGTCTTATCAGAGAATCAAACATCCCTGACTTTCCTGAAAGTCAGATTCTTGGGCTACTGCTAAAATAAGAATTTTCTAAAGCCCCCAAGGGAGAACAAAATGTAGTATAAGAAGTTATGTTTCTTGGGTTGAAAAGTCCTAGATCCCTAAGCCAGTTCTGAAAGACGGGCAGTTGGGTTTCCGAGAGAGCCAAAAGCAAGCCAATGTCCAGAACTTCTGTTGCATCTTGCAGCTGGGTATAGTTCAGCATCCAAACGAATTAAAGTCCATCTGTCTCTTTGATGTAGGCAGTTAGACAGACATGAGCAGAGCAAGGACAATGGGCCAGGTAGAGAATGTCATCAGGTGGGAAGCCCCAGGTGCCTAGCAATGGACAATCAGTTGTAGGGTAGGACCTTGCCTGAAGGATGACTTTTCCTCCCCTAGCATATCACTGGTCATATGGTTTGGACCCCCTGGCCTTTCCTCCCTAGAGGTAACATCTAGGCTTCCATTGTATTTCAGCTCCAGGCCCAGATGAGAAACAAAACCAGCCAAAGCTGACTGCTCATGTCAGGACCAACTGTAATGACTAATAAGCCTGTGCCCTGGTGCCTGCCAATCCATCAGAGGGAACCCAAACCCTGAAAGGTACACTTAAAAAGCTGCTGAATATTCTATTAAAATCTTCCCCTAGGACCTCCCCTAGGATCTCTACCCTTAAAACCCTGAGGAGGGGGACCCAGTGCTCTCTCCCTCCTGGGAGCAAGCCAGTGCCTTTCCCCTCCCCCTCAGGCAGGTTATCCTTAGCTTCCTCACTCCCAAGCTCCAGGGGCCCTTCCTTTACCTCTAGAATTTGTTTCCCAAGCCCATTTCTTCCTGGGATTATTTCTTCTACCTTATAATTTACCAAATAAATGTTCTGTTACAGTTTGGGTCTGAACTTGAAATTCTTTCCTAGCCAGAACTCAAGTACCGAAATTACTGAATCCAGGTTTTGGTCTGACCCACCAGTCAGACACCTGGTACTGTTCTTGTGGATGGCTTACAACACAAATACTGTGGAACAACTACACATAATGCAAATACCAGAAGGAAAACAAACAAATCAAAGACATATTTGAAGCAGTAATGACTGAGAATTTTCCTAGATTAATGTCAGACACATCGAATGAGAAGCTCAGAATACACCAGCCAGGATAAATGTCCCCAAAAAACTTTGCATCAAGGCATGTCTTGTTTTGTTTTTCTCCCCACCGAAGTGTGTCAAGCTAGCTAGGGTGAGCTGAAGGTGTATTGTTTCCTTCTTCCACCTAGAAGGGTACAGCCAGCTGGAGTTGTATATTTCCTGTCCCTCTGATAATACCCAACAGTTAGCCTCTGGTTAAGTAGTTTCTCTTGAGGGCAGGCATCATTAATAGCAGAATGCTCTGCTTATTTCAAAATGGTCCCTTTTCCTTGACCAAGGTACCTTTTCCCAGATATTTACCATGGGAACCTGGTCCAGCTCCTGGAGATCAAGTTGGTAATAGTGTGCACATATGTGGGGGAACAGTATTAGTTTGTTCCCCTGGAGTTTTTAACTCTCAGACTTGTCCACACTGAGCCCTCAGCAATGTGTTAGATAACTTTGGGTTTTCCTGCTCCAGCACTGGCTTCCAGAGTGGTTTCTGCCCCCAGTAAGTTGTGTTTCTCTGTATTTGCTTTGCTCAATCTTTGGAGCAGATCTTTGCTCTATGCTCTCCCCTCTTAGTAATCCAAAATGTGCTGACGATATTTTTAGTCTCTAGCTTTTCATTTGTTGTTAGGATAAAACAGAGATTTCCAACCTTTTTCATCTCATAGCAGATAAACTAATTGCTAATATTTCACACCTAAAAATATACACTGAGTGGCCAGATTATTATGATCTCTGAATGCATAATAATCATATTTATATATAGTCTGAGGCCCAGTGTATGAATTAATGTATGGGTGGGGTCCAGCCAGCCTGGCCAGGAGAAGGGGACATGAGTAGTTGACCTGCCTGCCTACTGATCAAACTCCTGGTCAAGGGGAAAATTTGCATATTAGCCTTTTATTACATAGGATATATACTGAGTGACCAGATTATTATGTGTTCAGAGATCATAATAATCTGGCCACTAATTATATATTTTGCTGATCTGACAAACAAAGATAGAATATTGATTAATTCACACTGAACAGTTATTGTGTTGGCTGTGAAATACGAATTTTTAGGGGTGAAATGGACAGGTTTAGGGAATTTTTAGAATTAAGGTCCATGAAGAAAAAACACAGATTGCAAAAGACTACATTTCCATAACACAAGGGATCCATTTTCGTAAGATAAGGGAACTCATTTTAGCCAAAAAGTCTATGTTTATAAAATAAAGGAAGGCCTCATATGTCCCATAAGATGTTTGACCTTTGAGCTCAGGAGTTGTTATAGTGACAAAAACAAAAAAGGTTTAGTGGCCAATTAGTGAGGATATCAGGACACAGGGACTTGTAGCCTTTATAAACTGTGGACAAGGGGACTGGGTGGAACTCTTTCCCCCTCCCCACGTGTGAGTCTGTACTTGTTCTTCAATAAATTTCCACTTTTTCTATACCACCTTTCATCTGTGGATTCATTCTTCGACTCCAATGGGCAAAGAATCCGGGGAACCATCCTGGGCACACCACGTGTTCCAGTCCAAAAATCCCATGTCAGCTGTTGTCATTTTTTTAATTTGACAAGATAAGGGAAAAGAGGTCAGTGTTCCTGACTACATAGTCAGCTATTGCATATTTTAAAAATTCTTGCATACACTAGTTGAAAGTCCCTTGGATAAAGTGATGATGAAATGGAATTTTTGGACTGGAACCCAGATTTTTTGTCCGCTGGAGTGAATCCGTGGACAGAGGGTAGTATAGCAAATGTGGAGATTTATTGAATAACAAATACAGACTCCAAGGCAGAAAGAGGGAAGGAGTCCCACAGAAAGGACTCCCATGTGGGGAGGGGAAAGGCACCGACTTCTTGTTTCCAAGGTTTATAAAGGCTGCAGTTCCTGTGTCCTGATATCCCCTCTGATTGGTCAATATTCCATTTTGAATTGGTTACTATTTGACTCCAGAGGCCCTCCTCCCTCATTGTCCTATTCCATCTGGGCTTTCTTCTTTCTTCTTTATTTTGTAAATATAGACCTTTTTTGGCTACTTCTGGTTTCCCTGTCTTATGGAAGTATAACTCTTGCTGTTCTCTTGTCTTATGGCAATGTAACTGAACCTGGCTTTCTTATGATATGGAAATGTTCCTTCTCCCAATCTGTAGCCCTGTGTTTTTTTCCCCCATGGACCCCAATTTTAAAAATTCCTTAAACCTGCCTATGTTTCTCTAAAATTTCTGTTTCGATGGTTTTCAAGCTCCTCATATGTGAAACTGGAAACCAGAAATGAGCAATATCTATTAATTTTACCCAAAACAACAACAACAACAAACAACAAAAACTGTGTCTCTGCCAATCCTGCAACATAAAGTTTGGATTTTCATTATAGAGAAACATTTTCTAATTATAAAATAATATGTGTTCAAATATATTTATTGCCACATTAATTGTTGTTAAAAATGGAAATAACATCAGTAGGAGAATGAATATTAGTACAGCATAGTTTTGTAAACTCATTACCAGCTCAAATTGGTTCTAACCTATTTTACAAAGTGCTGAGTTATTTTTTAGAAACAACAGACCAAAACCACGTTATACCACCCACACATGTGCAGAGGAGACCACTTTGGCTTCTTGCTGCACCCAGAACCAAAGTCTCACCTTTAGCCTCTCTCCCACATAGAACCAAAGGACCAAGATGTAACCAGAACTTGAACACTAAAACCCTTTCAGTGTTTAATTGGCCAAGTCCTCCAATTAAAACTCACCCAACCAGCACTTCTGCATCTGTGTTACCCTTAAAAATGCTTGGCCTGATTCAGGGAGTAAGATGAATTTGAGGTACCCTTAAGTCTAGTGACCTACCCATGCAATAATTTCATGCACCGGGCCTCTAGGTTTAGTTATAAAAAAAATTAAATTTTGATAATTACAGTGCTTCACTTTTGGAAAGCTTTTAGAAAGGTTGGTAGACTTAAATGATATGAAGATCATATTGATGGCCATAAAGGTGAGCTAAGGTTTTTTGCTTCTATGGTCATGTCTCATGATACTGAAGAATGAGCTCCGCAGACCAGAAGATTTAAGCAAAAGTGTGGAAAATTTATTACAAGCAAATGCAGACTCCCTGCAAAGGGAGGAGGGACAAATAATTAGCTGCCATTAAAGCTTTGTAGTCCAGGGGCATATGTTTGCTACAAGTCTGATTCTATATCTATCCCTGTTGTCACCTGATTGCTTCCTTCAGTTGTTCTTGCCCAGCAACAGACCTGAACTTTCCCTGTTTCTATGTGTTCTTTCTCTGTTTCTATGTGTCAGTACACCTTATTGTTGCAGCCCCTCCCTTGATTTCCCAGGCCTCTCACTTAGAGTCCAAAAACATTTTATTATTTCTGCTTGGTTGGTTCCTGTGATTAGGTTGCTCAGACTGCTGTGTCTGCCCCTGCACATGTTGCACCAGCCTTTGTTTTCTACTGGACCCCTGCCCTATCTGCCTGCCTTTCAAGCTAACTTCTATATATATAAAAGCCTAAGAGTCCATTAGGATGGAATGACTAGAATGACTGGAATGATTGGTCACCGTGACATGCAATGACCACCAGAGGGAAGATTATCAACACAGGAGCTGCCTCCAG
Organism: Antrozous pallidus; assembly: GCA_027563665.1. Lineage (NCBI taxonomy): Eukaryota > Metazoa > Chordata > Mammalia > Chiroptera > Vespertilionidae > Antrozous > Antrozous pallidus. The sequence goes on from CM050514.1 coordinate 93,501,698, forward strand.
CTCACAGGTCCCGGTCTCCATGGCAGCCTGGTCACCCATGCCACCTGCTGTCTGGTTGTTTAGGTCGTGATGGCCCTTGGCTTTTTATATATGAGGATTACTTTATTTATGGTTATTTTCCTTATAGACTAAAATCTCTATGGGAGCAGAAATATTTTTATTTTTTTCTTATTAATTCCAAAGCTCAGTAGTGTATTTGGAACAAAGTAAATATGTATATACATCATGAAGATCCAGAAGAAAGGCAATTTTCTAGGCATTACACTTCCTTTCTTTCATTCTACAGAATGTTTATTTGGTCTCTACTATGAACTAAATGTCTGTGTTCTTCCTCTCCCCCTAAATTTATATATTAAAGTATTAATCACCAATGTGATGGTATTAAAAAGTAGGCTCCTTAGGAGATAATTAAGTCATAAGAGTGAAGCCTTCCTGAATGGGGTGAGTGTGCTTATAGTAAGAGACACAAGAGATGTGATTTTTCCCCCTCTGATATCTGAAAATAAAGCCAGAAAATGTCCATCTACAAACCAGGAAGCAAGTTCTCACCAGGAAGTAAATTTGATGGCATCTTGAACTTGGAATTCTCAGCTTCCAGAATTATGAGAAATGCATTTCGGTTGCTTGTCATATTTTTTTTTTGTTATGGTAGTCCAAATGGACTAAGATAGACTTCATTTCAGTATTTTATTTGTATATATTAATGTTCTTATTAATGTAAAAATATTCAAGCTTGTATGGAATTTCTGTGAGTTTATTTGAGCCAAACTATCAATAATTGCCAGGAAATAGAATCTCAATGGATTATGGATTAGGATAGTGCTCCAGAGAATGGCTGGTTTTTATCTATTTTTATGTATTGCAATCAACGGACTAGACACAGGTATGTGATAGATTAGAGAGGTGGGAGAAAGCAGAGAGAAAACCTCTGGGATCGGATAAAGAGTAAAATGACAGACACATACTTCTACAAGATAGTTAACAATCAACAATAGACACATACTTCTACAAGATAATTAACAATTAACAATTAAAATGACAACAATAGCGATGAATGAATTTGTGATATCTGTCCTGGCACTGAGGGCATTTGGTTGTGCTGTGAGGGGCCCCCCAAAATAGGGGAAGTTATAAGTTACCCTGACATTTAAATATGTTATCTTACATGAAAAAAGACACTAGGTTCGGTTAAGGTAAAAACTGACCTTGTCAGAAAAGATATCAGCCTAAGAGGTGACTACCACCATAATTACTTTTAGTTAAAGTTTTAATTTTGGACTATCCTTTGTGGTTACTTGAAGTCTTAGAGTTTGAAAGACTGCCATTCAGGCCTTCCCTAAGCTTGTCAGGTTAGCATGTGTCCTCTTTTGTTCACTTGCAAAATCATGTATTTTTGCAGCATTATTAATTACTTAATTTTACTTATTTAGGCATAATGAAAAAGCATTGTTTAGATAAGGTATATAATTAGCTAATATTGTGTATGGAGTAAGTCTCTGTCAGTCAACAGTTTTTCTTTGATCTGTTTGACAAAATATAGCAATTATTACTAAACAAAAGGAAAACTAAATCTGGACATATTCAGCCCAATTACAACACATTAGTACCTGACAATATCATTCTATCTTTCTTTGCTTTTTCAGTTATGATTTCCTTTAGTTTTTTGAACACATTTATAGTGACAGCTTAGAAGTCTTTGTCTTTTTAAATGCAGCTTTTATTTGCTATCACAGGCAGTTTCTATTGACTCTTCTTTGTGGGTATAGTTTTATTTTTGATTTGTATGTCTTATAACTTTTTTCTTAGATAATCTTAATATATAAAAAGCCAGGGGCCATCACAACCAAAACAACCAGACAGACAACTGAACAGTAAGCTGTGTGGGCTGACAAGGCTGGCAGGGGGGTTAGTGAGGGATGACCAAACAACTGAACAGCAGGCTACATGAGGTGACCAGGCTGGCCAGGGGTTCAGTTAGGGGCAATCAGGCAGGCAGGCAGTTAAGTAGTTAGGAACCTGTGGTACTGGATTGTGAGAGGGTTGTCTAACTGCCAGTTTGGGCCTGATCAAGTCAGCAGTTGGACATCCTCAGAGAGGTCTCAAATTGGAGGGGGTGGAGGTTGGGATAAGGGGGACCCCCCCCCTGCACGAATTTTGTGCACTGGGCCTCTAGTATATATAACTAACTAACTAATTATATATATTAGTTTTATATATATTATATATATATATATATATATATATATATATATATATATAGAGAGAGAGAGAGAGAGAGAGAGAGAGAGAGAGTTAGTTAATATCTTTGAGCCTCCTTATTTATAGATTCACTACTTGTGAATCTATAGTCTCGCTAAGATTTATTGTAACTTCAAAATCAATACTGTGCTTTTATGGTCTTTCATGACATGCACAGAGAAGTTAAAATGCTGAGTCACCTAATGTACTTTTTCTTAGCTGAGGTCAAAGAAGTTGAGGCTTTCTTTTCAATGTTTATACTCACATTTTATAAGTAGCTGTTCTTTACAGGATCTATTTAGAGCTACATTATTTCCTTTATGTTGGTGATTTTGCTGTTTAAAATTGCCCAAAGCTCAGTGCTGAAGTCATCTCTAGTGCTTCTAAGTGAAAAGAGACTGCATTGTGCCTTAGGGAGAAAATACATGGTTTAGATAAGCCTTGTTTAGGCATCATAGTTATAGTGCTGTTTAGCTGAGAGTTCAATGTTAATAAATCAACTATATAGAGTAAGGTGTCTTTAAACAGAAAATATCTATAACAAGGTTACAAATAGATCCATTGACAAAAATATTGTGAACAAAGAGGAATTGCAGAAACATACCCCTTTATTTTCCCTAGGAGAAAACTGTTTAGTATTCACTAATTCAGTGGTATAGCACATAACTACTGTGAATAATGAGAATCAACTGTACACTTGTCAATGGAAGAATCATTCAAGCCTGTAAGAATTTTTATGAGTTTATTTGAGCCAATCTGACAACAATTGCCAGGAAGCAAAATTTCAAGGATTGAGATAATACTCCAGAGAATGGCCATTTTTCACCTTACTTTATACATTATAATCAAAGAAGGAGGCCTAATGTATTACATGAAATCCATGGGTGATAGATTAGGGAGGTGGGAAAAAGAAAAGCTGGGAATTCTCTGAGATTGGATAAAAGGTAAAAGAGATAGACACATACTTCTTTTACATAGGTGGTCAAGGAGAGTCAACAGTCAACAATTAACACAACTAAGTGCTCTGTGGTGTTCAGCTCTGGTGGGAGATTGTCCCCTGAAGAGTCTGGAAAAAAAACATCTCCCAATATGTCTATCAATTAATTGTATATATCATTCAATTGCCTTTCACCAGAACTTTTATCATTTTTAAAAGTATCTTATTCTTGCTCTTCTCCATGAACTGTTACAAAGTAAATCCACTTTTTTTTGGGCTCTCTCTTATAATCTGCTTTAATCCCTGGGTCAACATTTCTGATTTATCAGCCTAGTGCTGAGAATGAAGACTATGGTGCCCCTTGATGGGAGTAACATCTTTACTTCAGGAGCTGAGTGTCTGGTTGATGGATGGAGCAGCAGCCTCAGATCTCCTTGGCTTGCCTTCTTGGTGTGTCCCCTTAAACCCACAATCTGGGACGAGGGCAATTCTCAGCAGGTGCTGTTTGCAAAGAAGAGGTTCCAACCTATAAATGAGGAATGAACAGAGGAAGGGAATTTCACTCCTTCAGTCACATTGTCACAGAAGTTAGCCTTAGCAACCAGGTAGCTGATGTCCTGCCCATTACAGAATTATTGTCCTTTATCTGGGATCTGGGAGGAAGGGATGCCCTTTGCTCTTTTCTGTACAAACTGGGCTGGAATTTCTATCTCAGAGAGCTGGGAGGATGGAGAGAGAATTCTTGATTGAAATCATACAGACTTTTATAGTACTTAAAAGTTTTTGTGGATTCTCTGAAATAAATGTTTATCGTTTGTTCTGTGCTCTGAGGGCTATTTACAGAGTTTAAATCATTGTGTGTGTGTATTTTTTGTTTGTTTGTTTGTTTGTTTTAAGTAATTTTCACCAATTTCACTGAGGTGGGTGTCCTCAGGGTGCCTCATACGATCTTGCTGGAAGTGGAACTCTTTATTTCAGTTCTGTAATATTATTAACCAATACCATACATATATATGTTTCACAATCTAAATCTATGGTTAGTTCTACTGTTTGTGAAATGATAATGGAGGCCAGACATCACATGACATCTGTAATAAGCGATCTATAAAAGAGATTAATTTCTTCATAAAATATTCAAAATTATACATGTAAATTTCTAGCTTCTAGCTACACTTAATTATAATCGGTGCTATAAATTTTAGGTATATTAATTTGCTAGATATTTCATATAAGGCACCACGGAGCATGAAACTTTAACATGAGATGTTTATTTTCTCACAGTTATGGAGGATGGAAGTCCTTGGGCAAGGTGTTGTTGTGATTGGTTCCTTCTGTGGGCTGTAAAGAGAGAATCTGTTCCAAGTATCTCTCCTTGGCTTATAAATCGCTGTCTTCTTTTTGTGTTTTCACATCATCTGTCTTCTATTCACATTTGTGTCCAAATTTTCTCTTCTTTAAATACATTAGTGATAATTGGATTAGGTCCTACCCTCTTAATCTCATGTTCATTTAATGATTTCTTTAAAGATCCTATCTCCAAATAAGATTACTTTCTAAGGATTTATGGGTTATGACTGGAGCATATGAATTTTTAGGAATTATAATTCAGCACATAATAAGTAGGAAAGTAACATTAAGTTGCTACTCAGCTTACTTTAAATATGTTTTAAAACATATTGAAAACAAAGCTTAGAAAAATAAAGGAATACCATGTTGTTTAATATATTGGAACAAAATTAGCAATAAAAATTGAGATTGGTATGCGGAAGAAAAAGAAACCACATACTAAAACTGACAAGCTCTAGGAAGGCCTGCATATGGGCCTTACCAACTCAGGGACCTAAAGTAACCACATAGGATGCTCTGAAATGAAAACTTTCTAACTAAAAGCAAGTAATGACAGGTAGTCATATCCTAGGCCAGTATCTTCCTTGACAAAGGTCAATCTTTACTTTAATTGAGCTCATCTATTGTCTTCTTCCATCTACCATAACATACCCTTGAAATGACAGAGTTATGCCCATTTTTTCCAGACCCCTCAAAGCACAATCTCCCATGATAGCCAGAGATCACAGAACCCCTCATTGCTATTTTGTTCTCCTACACAGCATTTCTATGTGCTGTAATGTTAATTGTTAACTATACTGTGCCCACCAATGTAAGAGAAGTATGTGTCTATTCATTTTACATTTTATCCAATCTCAGAGAGTTCCAACCCTCTGCTTTCTCACATCTCAATATACCCTCATTGAATTTTATGTAACTCTCCTTAAGCCTCTTCATTTGATACTGATACATGAAATAAGACTTAAAACTGCCATTCTCTGGAGTATTTTATCAATCCTTTGAGATCTTGCTTTGCAGCAATTGTCATCAGTTTGGCTCAGATAAACTGACCATCATAATGTATTTTTGCATTAAAAATACTAATTCACTTGAATTTTAGAAAGGCATTTGAAATAACCATTAATAAACATTAATAATATATTAATTATTTTAAAATATTAAATCTGCAAATCTTTCAATACAGATCAAAACCATTACGTCCTAGAATAACCAAAAGTATACTCTTTAGTTTTTAACAGGTTAACTTTTTGATTTATAGATAAATATCTTCCAAATAGAAATTTTAATATATTACTAATTTATAAGAACATATAACTAATAAAAGCAAATTTGTTATAAATTTAAATAATATTGATATAGTTTATAAATAACCTTCAAATTAAATCTTTATTGTTATTTTACCTTTGCTTTTCTTGTATCATTTAGTATTTAAATGAATATTAAAACATCTTTTTCATCCTAAGAATCCAGAAAACATATTTATGTCTTTACTAATAGTTTAATAAAGATTATTTTCAAAACATAGACTTTATTACTCAGTTATATTTGGTATATTTTTGACATATTGATTAACATTTTAAAATATTAACTATAACAACAAAATATTTCAGTGATTACATAGGCCACTAATAATAAAATTTATAATAGGACTTGTGAGTTACTATATTTTATTGAATAAATAAAATGGACAATTAAAGTCTCTTTTTCAAATACTAATTTTTTTGATTCCCTCTTATCTTCTTTTGTGATGTACTTTTAGCTTTCCTTTTCATTTATTTGTACATCTTCTAATTTCTTTTAAAAATTAAGTCTATCAATTTTAGTTGACTCATATATGTTAATTAAATTTGTATTATAACAGGATCCTGGTACATAGTCACCATTGTAGTTAATTCATAATTAGCTAGCAATTGACAGTTCTGCTTATGGTCACTATTGCTTTAAGAGGTGGTGGTGGGGCGGGGAGGAAAGCTGAGTTTGAAGAGAGTTTAGTTCCTTTCCCATACATATAAAAACTAGAGGCCCAGTGCACAAATTTGTGCATGGGTGGGGTCACTTGGGGTGGCCTGTGGGAATCGGGCCCACAGCTCGTGCCCCCAGCCTTGCAACCCTAGCCCATCGCCCAGCCTTGCAGCCCCACAGTCCTGCCCAGTACCCCTCCTCGGCCTGGTGCTGCCCCTGGAGTGATTGATCAAAGCCAGGTTCCCTGCCCAGCTCCTTCAATGCCTGGGAGCTGGGCAACAGTCCCGTCCCCAACCGCCCATTGCCTCTGATTACCCTCTACAGGGTTATTGATGGGGACAAGGCCCCCTGCCCAACTCCCTCAGTGCCTGGGAGCCAAGTGGTGGCCCGGCCCCTGCTGCCACCGCTGGTCACTATCTTCAGGGCAATTAGTGGGGCAATTGGACCCCACTTGCACCCGCTTTGGCCTGGTGCCACCCACTCACCTGTTCCATCATCCCACTGCAGTCCTGCTCTTGTTGGGGCCCTTGGGGGCCAATAACACCTCCACTGCTGCCTGCTGCCAGCACTGCATTGTGAAGCCTGCCATGTTCCACGCTGCCCCCTCATGGTAAGCACATGTCATAGCAAGGGTTGGCACGCCTGGTCAAATGACCGCCTGAGGGGACAATTTGCATATTAAGCTTTTATTATGCAGGATAGTTATTTCTTTGCTAATCTCCTCCTTCCCCCTTTTTTTGACCCTGAAGAAGCCACTGTATAATTGATTAGCTGATTGCAAGTTCTTTAATAGCTTAGACACAGTTATTTTGAAATTCATATATCTTCCCCTAGAATATAAGGAGTCTACTTTATTTAATCTCCTTTCGATATTTCTCTCAGTCTACTATTTAAAAATGTTAGGTCTGGAACCATTCTAAAGCCATTCCAAAGTTATGTTTTTTCTTTATTTCTGTTTACAACCCTGCCAGGTCAGTTAATATATATTTTTTTAAGTTTCAATTTTCTTTTGGCCTTTTTCAGTAGAGCCAGGGATTCTTTGGTTGTAGAGCAAAGTATTTTTCTGATGATGATGTCTCTCCACTAACCAATTTATTAGCTTCCTACAGCCTACCTTCTTTAGGTTAGTTGAGCAGATCACATAGTTTTAGGGTGGACAGTGTGTACAGTCTTTAAAAGCCCCATTTGCTTCATTACTTTTGGTAACAGGATGGCTATGTTGCCTCGGTTGAGATCACTGGTATCAAGGAATCCAAGCCACAGGATATGAATGAATGAATGGATGCAAATTCATCTTCCTTCCTGCAAAACCAAATAAATTGAATGTCCTGCTAATGAAAATCCAATACTATCAACTATAAATACTTATCAATTCATTAAAAATTAAACAACGAGAAAATTATATAAATAATCACTTGATATTACTTGACACTTTAAGAAATCTTAATCAATGTGTCCAGTTTTTAGTAACAAGGAATTGAAGTTATGCAAACTGAACATAAAATCCTATTTATGGTGCCCTAGTTGGTTTGGCTCAGTAGATAAGAGCATTGGCCTGCGGGCTGAAGAGTTCCAGGTTCAATTCTGGCCAAGGGCACATGCCTGGGTTGTGGGCTTGATCCCCAGAAGGGGATGTCCTGGAGGCAGCCGATCAATGATTCTCTCTCATCATTTATGTTTCTCTGTATCTCTCTCTCCCCCCACCAATCTCTCTCTCCCCCACTTTCCCTTCCTCTCTGAAATCAACAAAGAAATATATTTTAAAAATCTGATTTATGGCAATTATTGCATGATCTTGGAAAAGTATTTAACCTCTCTAAGCTTCAATTCTACTGGCATTGGTGATGATGATGATGATAATGGTGACTTTCATTATTAAAATTTAGTCATTTATTCTATGGCAGTGGTAATATGTGTCAACAAATAAGATACTCTGAATTGCTTATAAGTAAGTGTTTATTATGGAAATTTACAGTGAATTTGAGGGATAAACTAACAACTACTGTACAACAAAAGAGCTAAAAGAGAGACATAATATAACTGAAAAAGCTTAATTCAGATATGACCATATGTATAAACTTAAGATTGAATAGCTTATGAAAAATGTCAACCACATTTATAAGTATTGAAGCAACTAGGTTTTACATGTAAAATATTTTTCAATAAACACTTTTGCATAGTTTTTATTTCTTCTTCATATTTTCCTTAAATTAATGCAAAAATTCTCATATTTAGGAGAAAGGTACTATAAATTGTTGCCCTAAATGTGACAACACATTTTTAAGTTATTAATGTGCTTATTAGAGAAACATTCTGTATTTCCTTTGAAAATATTACAGTATTTTTTCTTGTTAAGAATATCTTCAATCTTTTGCCTTAAGCATTGGTTTTCTGGGTGATATAATCTCAAAGAGCATTGGTAATAAACAATTTTAATAGAGAGTATAAAAGTATCTTTTTAAAAGATAAATTCCAATAGAAATAATTTCTAATAGATAATATTTCTTCTCAACCTTCTTGTTTCTTTATTTAAAATCAAGCCTGTAAATTTACTTTGCTTTTGACTTATCCTTATGTAGAATTTTGGGTCAATCCAGGCAGAGTCTCAGATAGTTCTAGCTAAAAGCCATGCAAAAGGTTAACACGCACACCTAAACATACTACAAAGTTGGAGATGTTGGGGAGATTAAGATTTCAATCACTTTTAAAAATTTGTTTTATTCTCATTTCTCTTTTAAAATACTTGATTATTAAAATTTCTCGGGATCTGAAGGTGGCTTATTTACTGGTATATCAAGTTATAAAGCACTAATTATTATATGACAAACATTATGTAATCAAGCCAAGGTAAGTATCCTTTAAGCTGAGAAAAAATTAAGAGTATACTTATTTAAAAATTGAATTAAAAAACAATATCATGGTCATTTCTCATCAAACATCAGTGAGGAGGACTTCGCTCTACTTTCACTATTCTATTTTCCTTTTGTCAGATAGATTCATTTTTTACTATAATTTCTATTTATCTATCTATTTACCTAATATTTTCTTCTAATGATACTCTTTCCATCTGATAAAATAGGCAAGAGAATTTTAAAGTCTTTCAATATATATATATATATATATATATATATATATATATATATATATATTTTTTTTTTTTTTTTTTTGCAAAATTAAAGTACACTGAACAATTAGAAGAATTTTAGGGCATCTTGAACAAAAACCTAAATATGGATTCAAATAAACTGACTTTCTTTTTTGGGTACATAATCTTCAATCATTACTTCAATATTTATAACTTTGTCCATAATCTGTAATACTTTTGAGACTGTTTTAAAAATTAAGACCTTAAAGAGAGTCAAGTCATTAAATAGCTGTATAAACGACCAGGTAGATATCTTCAAACCCTCTCACATCTTCACACATGGTCAGTTAAAGGGCTCACAGGCAGAAGACATTAGCAGGATAAATAATAGTTACATGTTTAAAAGTTTTCTGGTAGACTAGGGATCTACATTTGCCCAAAGACATCTATCTGGTAAAATGACAATAATATCAAAATTTTAATAGTTGGAGAAGAAGGTTGAACCAGACATTGTGGCTAATCAATTTAATCACATAAACCATATCCTCAAAATACATGCCTCAGAGTACCCATCCATGTAATTAAGTTTTCTCCATATCTCTTCCTTCCTGTGAAACATAAAGGCACTATGAATACTCAGGACTTATTGGTCTAACCAAGTATATAGTAACCAAATTTTGACCTTTTTTTACATATGCTATTTTTGACAAACAGAAGGCAATAGGACAAATTATATAACTAACTCTGTTGTGCCCTTGAAAGGATCTTAATAATGGATCTTATCTTTAAGGATAAAAAAATGCCTAGGGTAGAAATATTTTGTGAATGTACTCCAGGTGAGCCAGTATTTGAATAATCTCACAGAGAACAGTCCTCACTTACGTGGAAACCTGCAGCTAAAATACATAGAACTCCAGTTACCCAGAGCTATAAGAGGGAGCTTCATCAAGGATGAGGTTTAAAGTAAAGTTAATAAAGATACTCCAAATATGAGTAAGATCCATAGATTCAAGAACCTAAATCCAGCAGGACTGAGTAATTAGTGCCAACTCCTTGTGCATCCATAGTCACTCCACAGTGGAGTTACCTTCAGTGTGTGCATTTGATGATATTTTTTGTAATAGGTGATTGATTCTGCTATACTGGAAATGATGCAATACAAAGGGTATATTTAAAGTAACATCCAGCAAGAGGAGAAATTTCTGTTTCTGAATAAAGACAATGGAAAATTATTCAAGCAACAATTCAACATTCAGGACCCCTCCTGATTGCAGAACTGCCTTAGGCCACATTTAGTTTCAGAGTCTCTGGTGGCGAATCGATAAAGTGCAATGCCCCATTTATTCTACATTGCTGGGTAATGAGGTGTTCCAGCAAAGAGAATTTTCCCAGTGAAGTTTTCCCTTCAAAAAATGTTTTTATAAAAGCCACTTTCTAGGCTTGTGGTCTTCTACCCACACTTAGGTCTTCAATGCTTGGATTTTAATCTGTAAATTTGAAAAGTCCATTTCTAACTCCAAAGTAAATGGTTCTTTAAAGTCTTTCTAAATAGTATTATACTTACCTTTTTTTCTTAAATAGAGTGCATGACTTCTAGAGAATAGAGAATTCATAAGTATTTATAATTGTTCTTACTTATCTGCTTTTAGTCTAGATAACACTATACCTAAAGAAATAAGTTCCTGTATTTTGTCTTATTGAGATTTTTTTAAAGGAAATACTGGAGAGTCAGCTCCTGACCTTAGAGTTGTGCTTGGAACTTTTTAAAGCAACCATCTCTCTATGTGAACTTGGAAATGCAAAGCTAGAGAGACCTTCTGGCTTTCTTAGTCCAACCTTCTCATTTTAGAATGAAGAAACTGAACACTGAAGAGGTGAAAGTTTACCCACTAATGACATGTCAGTGCTATTACTATCTCCTACATTAAGGATTGGAAAACCATGGCTTACAATCCAAATTCAGCCTTTCTCCTGTTTTTGTAAATAAAGTTTTATTGTAACACAGCCATGTTCATTAGTTTGCATATTATTGAGGACTGCATTCATGCTACAGCTACAGAGTTGATCAGTTGGGGCAGGGATCAGGGAGAGATATCTGGTCCACAAGGCCTAAAGTACATACTATCCATCCCTTTATAGAAAACTAGATGCCTAGTGCACAGAATTCGTGCATGGTTTGGATCCCCAGGCCTGGCGGGAGATCAGGGCTGATCAGGGCCAGGCTAATGGGGGCCTGAAGACCCCAGCAGGGTCCAGAAAGGAGGTGACTGTCGCCAGGCCAGGTGTGGAAGGAACAAATGCCAGACGCTGACACTGCTCTCAGTGCCCTGCCACCCCACAGTTACCTGCTTTACCCCCTTCTCCTTCCCTCAGTGCCACACCACCACTGGGGCCCTGCTGGCTGGGGAGAGCCTGGGGAGGGGGGGGTTTCAATGCCCAATTTGGAACGTACAGAAGGCAGCCAATCAATGATTCTCTATCATCATTGATGTTTCTATCTCTATTTCCCTCTCTCAAATCAATCAAATATATATATTTAAAATGCAAGGTTTTTAGAGGAAGAAAGATAGGGCAAGGGAACTATGGGGAAAAAAGGACAGGGGGGCATTTGAGATCTTGCTCACATTTCAGATAGGATAACTTAAGGTGGTCCTCAGGCGGTGACCTGTGAGGAGTGGCAGTGGGTGGAGCAGGGCACTGCGGGGGGGGGGGGGGGCAGGCTATAGTGACTGGGAATGTCTGTGACAGTGACACTGAGCAGGTGTTGGGGCCATCACTGGGATTTTTCATCCCCAAGAGGTTTTGATTCCAGATGGGAGAGAAACATGGACATCAGCGGGCCTTCCTTAGCCTAGAAGGTGACATGGGTGGCAGGATGGGCTGCCCGTTTCCCTACAAATGTAAACATGCAGTGTAACTGCACATGGAAGTCAGTCAGAGGCCAAATCAATGCCCAGCCAGCCCTTGGTGGCTGTGTCCTGCTACTCTCTGGCTGTGCTGTGGTGTTATTGGCCAGGGAGGCCAAGGCCATGACCCCAAGCTCACTTAATATACAAAAAGGTGGGCAGAAAGCCAGAAGTTGGAAGTCAGAGCTGAGACGGCTGGCAGTGCCGCGGCTGCCATGGAGCTGAACGTGGAGCAGCTGTTGGTGCAACCAGCTTTCCAGTCAGAGAGGCTGTGCTTCTTGAATATCACCAGAGAGTCCCAATGAGCCCATGGCACACCAGCTGGGCCAGGCAGGCCTGGGGAGGCCTTTCCCTCCTGGAGCTATTTTTCTCAGGATGGCAGGGTTTGGCTGCCTCCTCCCCCGTCCCCCAAAGTTTATTTTTTATTGGAAAGCAAGCTCTGTGCTTGTCGTTCCTAGGATCCATGGGCCATAGGGTGCACTATGGCCTCACTGCACCCTCTTCTCCCTCCTCTGGGTTGAGCATCTGGCCCATGGTGATCAGTGCACATCATAGTGACTGCTCAACCAGTTGTCCTGGTTGTCCACTATAATGGTCGCTGGACTTTTATTATGGAGACTAGAGGCCCAGTGAATGAAATTCGTGCATGGGGGGCAGGGGATGTCCCTCTCTAATCTGGGACCCCTCCAGGGATGTCCAACTGCCTGTTTAGGCCTGATCCTACTGAGATCGGGCCTAAATGGGCAATTGGACATCATCACAATCCAGGACTGCTGGCTCCAAACTGCTCACTTGCCTGCCTCCCTGATTGCCCCTTACTGCTTCTCGCTACCAGCCTGATCACTCCTAACCACTACCCTGCCAGCTTAATTGATGTCTAACTCCTCCCCTGCTAGCCTGTTTGCCCCCAATTTCCCTCCTCTGTCAGCCTGGTCACCCCTAACTGCCCTCGCCTGCAGGCTTGATTGTCCCCAACTGCCCTCCCTTGCAGGCCTGGAACCTCCCAATGGCCCTCCCCTGCTGGCCATCTTGTGGTGGCCATCTTGTGTCTACATGGGGTATGGATCTTTGACCACATGGGGGCAACCCTCTTGTGTGTTGGAGTGATGGTCAATCTGCATATTTCTCTTTTATTATATAAGATAGAAGCCTGGTGCATGGGTGGAGGCCAGCAGGTTTGCCCTGAAGAGTGTCCCAGATCAGGGTGGGGGTTCCCTTGGGGTGTGGGAAGGCCTGGGCGAGGGGTCTGTGGAGGTTTGCAGGCTGGCCACGCCCCATAGCAACCCAAATGGAGACCCTGGGATCTGGAATTAATCTTTGTCTACAGTTGAAACTTTGTAGCCTGGAGTGGAGCCAAGCCTTCTGCTTGCTCTGTGGCTACAGCCATTTCTTTTTGAAACTTTATAGCCTAGAGTGGAGGCCTAGGCAGGTAATGGTAGGCTGAAACCTTGGCTTTCTCCATTGCCAGGGAAACCCAAGTCTCTGTTCTCTCCAGCTCAGTGGCTGCTGCCATTTCTGTATCTTTTATAACTGAAACTTTGTAACAATGAGTGGAGGCTTAGGCAGGCAATGGTAGGCAGCTTGGCTTCCTTTGTTGCCGGGGGGAATCCAAGCCTTCCTCCTGCTCTCAGTGGTGGCTGCCATCTTGGTTGAGGCTTATTTGCATAATCTGCTCCTGATTGGCTGGTGGGTATGAGTTTGGCTGTGGCTTGTGGGTGTGGTGAAGGTACAATCAAATCTGCATATTACTCTTTTATTAGATAGGATGTTTAGTGATTCCTGCCTTAAATCAGCCAGTGCCTGCCCAGTACTTTCCCCTCTCTTCATAGTAAAAGCTATTTGTTTGCTGAATCCACCTCAATTATAGGTACAAATATCATAAAGGGACCTAGGGTGCCTGATGAAGAAACTTATGTGTTGGTGCTTTTATAGGCAAAATCTGAAGATCATATTACTTTATACCATATGGCTTTTAGACCACGCTACTTTTACAAAATGTACTATGTCACATTGTCCCACTCCAAACCTATGGTGTGAGAAAGATACAGGAAAAGTGCCCTCCCTTTAATCTTCCTCCTAGCTTGCATGCTTGGATCATTTAGGCTACTGAAGGAAGAAAATACATGGTTTAGTTACTAACAAACCTTGCTACGTTGTTAAAACAATATGAAACTTGGTGATACTTTTTGTTGTGTTATATATGTTTATGAGAATTAATATTGATTGTATCTTCTTTAGTATTGAAAACTCACATGAATTTACTTATAGACTAGGAATTAAGAGATGTCTTACCCAATAAGTACCCTCCAGGTCCCCTCTCTCAAAGAATAAGCTCTCTATATAGAGACCTGGGTAAGGAGGAAACTCCTGAAATTCAAAATACTTCAGATAAGCTTTCTCATTCACAAAATACTGCTTTTAATTAGTTCTTAACTAAATTAATTAAACTGGTATGACTCACTCTTCAGCGCAACTCAACTTGAGAAACACAAAGGAATGTGGCTGGGCTAACAAAAGCTAAGAGCCCTGAATCACTCCTGATTTTCCTATTAACAAGGGAGGTCAGCCCAACGAGAAAAGGTTAATTTGTTTTTTAATGGGCTTTTGAAAGACGTGATCAGGTCTAGTGTGATAATTTATGGTTAATCATATGTTTAGAGGCCAGAGGGATTAATCTTTGAGTGTTAGAGCCATTTTGTGTTAACATAAAACAAAGTTTTCTTCATAGGAATTTAAAAAATTAGGTCAGACTTCCTTTTTGAACAAAGGTGGCAACTTGATGACAAGAAAATGAAAATTCTGTGTGAGCAGCGGCACTGGAAGAACAGATTGACAGCAGTGGTCCCTGAGCAGAACCCACTCACAACCTGTCTCCTTTTTCACTCTGCCATATTTCATGACTTAAACATTACTTCCTTTGCAAAGACTGGACCTTCATAAGTCAATGAGAATGCAGCGTCTTTCAGTTCTTTCAATCGATCATACCCCTCAAAAAATGTAACTTCTAAAGCAGAAGTTAGCTAAATTCATCCACAGTTATTTTACCACATCAGGATTTTGCAAAGAGCACCCACAAAGAGAGAGACCACAGTAGAATAACAGTATACAACAAATAGAAGTTGACAACCGATGGGCATGTCTTATATGGGTTGTCTTGTATCCCACCTCTCCCCCAAAAGGATGTATTCAAATCCCATCTCCCAACATTTCAGGATGTGGCCTGATTCTGAAGAGGGCTTTACAGAGGTAAACTTAAAATGAGGTCAAAGGAAAGCTCTAATCCAATATATTTTTAAAAGGGACACTTGAATACAGAGAAAGGCATGTTCACAGGAGAGATGAAATGGAGACAGGGAGAAGGCAGCTGTGTGACTGGCATGAGGTGTCTATAAATTAAGCAATTGGAAGGATTTCTGGCAAGCCTCAGAAGCTAGAAAAGGCACAGAGGGATTCTCCCCTGGTGCCATTAGAGGGAGAGTGGTCCTGCCCACACCTTAATATCAGGCTTCCAGCTTCCAGAACTGTGAGGCAACAGTTTCTGTGGTTTTAGCCCACACAGGTTTTGGCGCTCTGTTATGGCTACTCCAGAAGACTAATACCAGACATTAGGCAAAGTAGTTTTCTTTCATGACCTAGTGAAGGTGCTTCAGGAAAGTCTAAGACAGGTTGGCATACACACTGTCGCCCTGGCTGGTGTGGCTCAGTTGGTTGGGCATCCCCCATGCATTGAAGGGTCACTGGTTGATGCCCAGTCAGGCCACATGCCCGGATTGCAGGTTTGGTCCTGCCAGTAGAGGATGTGGAGGAGGCAGCTAACCCATGTTTCTTTCTCTCCTTCTCACTTTTCTCTCTAAAAACCTTTTAAAAACAACAACAACAACAACAACAACAACAACAACAACAAAAAACATTGTTATATCATGTGAGATATGTTTTAAAACTTAATCTCCTGTAGTTGAAGCAGCAGCATAATTGTAGAGATAGTGGAACATACCATTTGGTGCATGCTATCACCTTGATCAGATTTGATGAAAGTTAACACCTTTGTCGGGGTTTCTGTCATGAGTAGATGAAATACATGAAAGGTCAGCTATAATACTGTGCCTTTTTTTCTTGTAAATGATAGTGCATGACAGGGTTGGTATATGCTCAGAGATAATATAAAAATCTGATCATAAAAGCTCCAATTCAAAATCTTCCAGATGAAAGTTGTATTTCAGAGAAATAATATCAGGATAACTTATTTACAGGACTTTATAGATGTGGAAGGATGTTTAAATGTATCCGGTCCATCCCCTCACTCAACACTGCAGAGCTTCTGTGCTGGGGAAATGTAGCTGACCTGGCCACCCGTACTCTGGCCCTTCCTTAGCGCTGCTGCGGTCAGACCGCACCTGCGCTCAGCTCTCCGGCACCTGAGGTCACCTGCCTCCTAGCTCTCACTCTCTCATATCTGGGCCCAGCTTTGTGTCCTGACCTGGTTTTGATTGCACATTCTTAGTTTCATAAACTTTTTTTTATTTTCTACTTATTTAATTGTGTATGAGACTTCAACCAAGTGAAAATAATTAAGTAGCAGCCAAAGCCTTTTCCTTTAGCTACTGTGTTTCTTATCACATCCTGACCATCCCAATCACATTCCAGCTGCACCACCTTAAAATGAAAACAAATTACTTATCTTCAGTGTCAAATTAATCTCTGATCTGCTGCAAACGTATTGATTTTCTCTTTATTCATTTTACTTCTAAAAAAATTTACTAAAGATCAGTTTTCTTAGTTGCAGTATCATCTTTACATCTTCTCATTGTCTTGTCTCTTTTTCTGAAAACTCACTTTCCTTCTTTGGGGCTGTATGCTTACTAGTTAAACACTAATTTTGTCAATTATGATAATACAGGAAAGGGCACAAATTACACCCTGGTGAGACCGCCTGCTAACTTTAACCACTTCCACAGCCAGAGACTGCACCCTCGTCAACTGCTTTGTATACAGGACCAGCTAAGTGTCTGCTATACCTTATATAATTCCTAGTTCCTAACCTGGAGGAAAAAAATATAAGGGACATTTTTGACAGAAAATTGTTTGCTCATTTCAAGTAAGGGAGAAACTCTGGAGAGAAGTACATGAAATAGAGAAGAAGGAGACACTAACCAACATATTTGAATCCACTATCCTTGAATATCAATAGGATGACAAATACATGCCGGAACCTTTTTTATATCTATCTTTACAGAGAAGATAAATCATGATATTTAGGCATATTTTTAAGTGTTTGGATATATTTAGAAGATATTATTACAAAAATATTCAAATATATAGATATATGAATTAAAAGCTTCCAAAGCACTTTAACATAGTAAATTTATCAATTTCTTTTACCTAATCTGAAAACTGTTAGATGGAAAAATTATGGCTCTTAGAGAGTAATAAATTCCCAAAGTCACACAGAGCCAGACATGGGTTGAATCAAGATTCAGGTATGGGACATATATTGAACCAATAAACATCCATGTGTCACCTATCTACACTAGATGAATGCTTGAAGTAAGACCAAGAATTACCTTGTTATATCACTATGGCTTTAAAGCATATAATCTAAATAGAATAGAAAGATAATAATTTTAAAGTCATTGTTGAATTGTTAGTTCTTTCAAAGCAATCTCATAAATGTTTTGATTTAGTCATTAGAATTATTTGAAGCTCATAATATATAACCCTATAGCATTAATTAATTTTTGAATGCCGCTGAAACATTTGTGTATTTATTTGGATGTGAAATTGTAGTAACTTCTCTAAATTAAGTTTAAGTTATGTCTAGGTATCACTAAACATAAACAACATTATTCTTAAAATGACTTTAACTTGGGAAGCATATTTGTACTTTTCTAGTAGAAGTCACAGTCACAGTCATAACTGGATTTTATAACCAAAGTAAAGCATTTTTGTTTGTTTGTTTTATTTAAACAATGTCAAAATGTCATAGCAGTAATTTCATTATCACCTGTGTTTGATTTCTAGGATCCAAGTAGAAGGCATGGCTACAGAATATCTTAAAGTAAATTAAAGTATTTTGGTTGTTAAAATCTAACTGAATATAATTATTTGGTTTTGTAAGTTGCCTTAATCAGGGACTTGAAGAAAAATGTCAACTCTAGATAACTCAGAATTCTGTTAAAACAAAGACAACTCGATCTTCACTGAATATTTGAATATTTTTATAATAATATTTGAATATTTTTGTAATAATATATATATCTTTTCTCTCTTTACACTAACTCTCTGTTCCACAGACATCCAAGAGCTTTTAATGATTTGTCAGTTTTAACAGTCCATATTTATTTTTATTATTAATCCTTTTATTCCAATTTTTAGTTCACTCACAAAGCTGTTGGCTTTTAAGTTCCACAGTATTCTGGCTCCATAAACCCACAATTTGTGACAGCTTTCAGTATCATGCTAGAGTCTAGGGGTGTGTCTTTGAATTTGCAGACTCTCTGGACCTCCAGACAATAAGGTGATGGGCAAGGCCAGATGAGTGCTCAGGCCAGGCTTCTCTGGGGAGTCACACCTTCACAAATTGACCAGGATCCATTTTTGCTGGCTCAGATGCTCACATTTGTTAGTATGTCTTGGTATGACTGATGTCTGATTCTCAGTGATCTTACTTAAAAAATATTGCTTTAGATGCCAGAATGCTAATAATTTACAACTGGGTAAGAGAACTTGACATCTGCTCAGCATAGCACCTTCCAAGGAAGTAGGTTTATTCAGATAAATAAATAAAAATTGGGAGGTTGCCTGGTGAACACGGTGTTATAGAAAAGGAGTACACTATTTTCAAAGAATCTGTGTATCGTAACTGAAAACAACTTGCTTGCACTGCAGAGAAAGTTTAAAGGAAAGAAAGCAATCATTAGAAATACAACCCTCCCTTAAGAAAGCCAAGGAACTAACAAAGCTCCAACTCATACACTTCAATACCCCTTTTATTGCATTTAACATCGTATTCCTCTTTTGTCCTTCAAAACATATGTAAATGTTTTGTCATTTAGATCTTTAAAGTTATAGTAGGAAACCTCATCAATTTCATAAGGAAATTTTGTCCTAATTGTAGCATGAATTTCTTGAGAAGTTTCTCAAGCATCTGTTTCTAATCATGGTTTTATTTGTTTATTCAACCTTTTATATTTGTTCATTCAAAAAGAGCATAATGTGTCTGTTAGCTTCTATCAAAGGAAATATATCTTTCTTCTCTCAATTACTACCTTTAATAACTTCCTTGAATAATTATTAGGCTTTTTTTCATGGGCTTTCATTCTATTTTAAATAAAGAATTTTTGTGGACATTTAGAAAGAGAGGGAGAGAGAGAAACATTGATGTGATGGTGAAACATCATCGATTGGCTGCCTCCTGCACATGCCCTCTTTGGGGTGGAGCCCACAACCCAGACATGTGCCCTTATCAGGACTTGAATGTGCAACCTTTTTCTCCCTGGGACAATGCCTAAACCAAATGAGCCACACCAGCCAGAGCTGGACTTTTCATTCTTCACAACTGAGTCTCACCCGGGTAAATTTCAATATACAAAGAATAACTAACTTTCTTTTAAATCTCTTTCCTAAAGTTTTATCATAGTGAATGTTTCCGGACATCTGAGCACTCAGTTACCTGTCATTAACAGCAGGAAAAGCTAAATGCTTCAATAAATACTCAGAGATTGCTCTAATAGGGAATATGAAATTCTCTACCAGCTTTATTCCTAGAGTTAAGACAAACAATATTACCGGGTTAACCAGCTTTGAAGCTTGAGCTAAATGTTCCAAAGCATGACAACATACATCACTATAAAATTAACAGAAAATTTAAGCTTTCTTAAAAGATATAAAATTTCTGGTTTTCTTAAGGATATAGAATTCCTAGATTTTTAGTTTGCATAATTGTGACTAGTTTTAAATATTTGTTTTATTTTCTATTAATTTTTAGGAAAATACAATCTATCAAACTTGACTCTATTTCCCAAAGTCATATTGATTCATCATAAATATAGAAATATCTAAAAAAGGGTATATTTGGCCAGTTTTGCATCACTGTTTCAAACAAGATTGTCAAGAAATCAAATAGGAATGCCGTCTCTTATCCTTGATATGACTGCAAGCAGATCATTTTTCCCTTCAGAAGTGTTAGATTCTGATAGCTTTCTTTCCGCAGTCTGAAAGTTGAGTCATTATACATTCCAAGCTAGGGGAAAGAACCAAACACACTACTGAAGAAAAATTAAGATTGGTTTAAATATTAAATATGCATCTTCAAGGTATAAGTTGACTATTACTCTACACAATATGAGACCTAGACTTGACAATAGATCAATTTAGAGATCTGACATGGTGGTAGGGTTCAGCTATGAATCCCTAAAGGAATTTGTAATGTTATATGAGGAATATTGCAACAAATAATCTGATATATTGAGATTATACTTTCTGAAAACTACCAAAACATAAAATAATTAAGTGTTTTGTCATTTTTAATGAAACCTAGCACACAAGTGTAATCACTTCTGTTTATTATTGTTCAAAGTATTACAAATAGTAGTATATATGTCTCATTCCCCCCCCCCATTGAACTTCCCTTGGCCTCCCCCACCCCACAGCACATACCTGCACCCCACCACCCCAGTGTTTTGCATTCATTGGTTATGCTTATATGCATGCACATAAGTCTTTGGTTGATCTCTTACCTCTCCCACCTCTCCAGCCTTCCTGCTGTAATTTGACTGTCTGTTCGATGCTTCTCTACCTCTTTTTTTTTAATCTTTATTGTTCAGTTTATTAATTACATTGTTCCCTTTTTTCCCCCTATAGTTCCCCTCCACCTGGTACCCATCCCACCCTCTGCCCTCACCCCCCTCCACTGTCCTCTCCCATAGTTGCATGATTTTTGTCCAGTCTCTTGCTGCACTTCACACACACCCTTTCTCCCCAAGAGTTGTCAGTCCATTCCCTCTCTATGTCCGTGATTCTGTTACATTCACCAGTTTATCCTGTTCTTCAGCTTATTAATTCACTTGATTTTTAGATTCATTTGTTGATAGATGTGTATTTGTTGCTCCTAGTTTACACTTTTATCTTTTTCTTCTTCCTCTTCTTAAAGAATATCTTTCAGCATTTCAGATAATATTGGTTTGGTGGTGATGAACTCCTTTAGCTTTTTCTTATCTGCGAAGAACTTTATCTGGCCTTCAATTCTGAATGATAGCTTTGCTGGATAGAGTAATCTTGGTTGTAGATTCTTGCTGTTCATCACTTTGAATATTTCTTGCCACTCCTGTCTGGCCTGCATCGTTTCTGTGGAGAAATCCACTGACAATCATATGGGTGCTCTCTTATAGGTAACCAGCTGTTTCTCTCTTGCTGCTTTTAATATTCTCTCTTTGTCTTTTGCGCTTGGCATTTTAATTATGATGTGCCTTGGTGTGGTCCTCTTAGGGTTCCTATATATTGGGGTTTGGTGCGCTTCTTGGACTCCTAAGTCTATTTCTTTCATCAGGTGTGGGAAGTTTTCGGTCACAATTTCTTCAAATAGGTTTTCATTGTCTTGGTCACTCTCTTTTTCTGGCACCCTTATAATTCGGATGTTGGTATGCTTGAGGTTGTCCCAGAGGCCCCTTACACTATCTTCAATTTTTTGATTCTTTTGGTTACTTGCTTTTTCAGCTGAGTGGATTTTCCCTCTTTGTATTTCAAATCTTTAACTTGGTTCTTGGGGTGCTCCAGAGCACTTTTAGGTCTTTGTATAATATTTTTTATTTCAGTTAGTGTATGCTTAATTTCTGGTTGGTCCTTTTTCATATCCTTGAGAGTCTCCTTTATATCCTTGAGAGTCTCCTTCATTTCCACGTTGGTCTTGATCATTTCCTTGCAGGTCTCGTTCATATCCTTGAGGGTCTTGTTCATTTCCTTGTAGGACTCATTGCTTTCCACGTTGGTCTTGATCATTTCCTTGCAGGTCTCATTCATTTCCTTGTATGTCTTGCTTATTTCCTTATAAGTCTTGACCTTTTGTTGGAGCCTCTTGAAGAACCCTATAACTGTGGTTTTGAATTCCACGTCCAGTCGTTTTTTTTCCCTCCATTTCTTTCACATCTGATTTCTTTCCATGTCTCTGCATGGTGGCTGCTTTCCTGAGTTGGTCAATTAGCTTTGTGTGGTAGCTTTGTGTGTCCCACTACTAGGCACAGTGGCTCAGCCTCCCGGGTTACCTGTGGTGGATATGGGTTGCACATTCTTGCTGAAGTTAAGCTCAGTTAATTGTTGTTAGCACTTGGAGGGGTTGACCTCAGGCCAATTGTCTGTGAAGCTCAGCTGTGCTCAGGTTGGATGGGCGGAGTCTCCGGGCCAAGCAGACAGCGTTAGCTCCGCCCTATGTGGCCCCAGGGACTTTGTGCCAGGGGCAATGGCTGCCAGCACCTCTGAGAGAGAAACGCTGTGGAGCTCCACTGGCTGCGGGGGAATCCAGACTCTCCCCAAATGAATCTACACTCCCAATGTCTCACCCAGGCTTGTAAAACAAAGCAGACTGACGGTTTTCCAAATGAGAAAGCAAGTCACAGAGCGCTCTCTGCGCAGTCACGCAGCTGAGCTGTTGGCGCAAGCTGCCTTCTCCACAAGCCGGGAGGCCCCTGCAGCGCCCGAGCTTCGGCGTGCCCTCCCACTGTCCAGTTTTCACCCCGTATGATAGTGGGTTCCCTGGACTTCGCCCAGAGCTGGGGATTCAGTCCAGTGGGACGTCTTTATCTCCCTGTTCAAGAAAACTGGCCGGTTTTCAGCTGCCCGCCCTCTCCGCGGCGTGCGCTCCAAACCTCTCTCCGGGCGAATCTTTCAACGCTGTCCGCCGCTGCTCCTCGGAGTCACAGTGTCTTATCTTCGCTTTTATTTGTGGAATTTTCACTCGGCCAGCTCTTTGGTGATTCTGAAAGGTGTTTGTTCTTTCGTTAAGTTGTAGTATTAAAATTGTTGAGTATGACGACAAGATAGGTGTTCCACCTATGCCGCCATCTTGATTCTCTCGCTTCTCTACCTCTTTATATATCTTTTTGTTCATCCTATCTAATAAAAGAGACATATGCAAATTGACCATTATTCCAACACACAATATGGTCATCCCATGTGGTCAAAGATCCTGCCCCCATGTGGACACAAGATGGCCACCACAAGATGGCCTGCAGGGGATGGCAATTTGGGGCATTTTGGGGGGGACTCAGGCCTGCATGGGAGGGCAGTTAGGGGGGACCAGGCCTGCAGGGGAGGGCAGTTGAGGGGGACCAGGCAAGTAATGGAGGGCAGTTAGGACTGACTGGGCCAGTAGAGGATGACAGTTGGGGGAGACCAGGCCTGCAGAGGAGGGCAGTAGAGTTGGACCAGGACTCTAGGGGAAGACAGTTGGGGGGGGGAGCAGGCCTGTAGTGGAGAGCAGTTGGGGGAGGACTAGGCCTGCAATGGAGGACCGTTGGGGTGGACCCAGGCCTTCAGGGGGAGGGCAGTTGGGATGACCAGGCTTGCAGGGGAGGACAGTTGTGTGTGATCAGGTCAGGAGGAAGTGCAGCTAGGGGTGACTGGGCTGGCAGAGGAGGGCAGTTGGGTGGGCCAGGCCTGTAGAGGAGGGCAGTAGAGGGGGACTAGGACTGCAGGAGAGAGCAATTGTCAGGGGCCAGGCCTGCAGGGGAAGGCAGTATTGGGGGACCAGGGTAGGACAGGGCAGTTAGGGGTGAGCAGACTGGCAAGGGAAGCCAATTAGGGGTAACCAGGACAGCAGGGGAGGGTAGTTAGGGGCCATCCCGCTGGCCGGGGAGCAGTCAGGCTTGGATCAGGCTAGCAGGGGAGTGGTTAGGGGGTGATCGGGCTGGCAGGCAGAAACAGTTATGGGCAATCAGGCAGAGGCAGGTGTGTGCTTGGAAGCCAACAGTCCTGGATTGTGAGCGATGTCCAAACACCCAGTGGGATCGAGTCTAAATGGGTGGTTGTACATTCCTCAAGGGATCCCAGATTGGAGAGTGTGCAGGCTGGGCTGAGGGTCACCCCATCCCCCACCTCCTGCATAAATTTTATGCACTGGAGTTCTAGTCAGATTATAATATTCTTCATTATCCATAAATGCGTTAGATTATGTGATATTTTTCTTTCACTTACTGGCTTATTTCACTTAGCATAATGTTCTTCAGTTCCATCCATGCTGTTACAAATGGTAAGAATTATTTCTTTTTTATAGCAACCTAGCATTCCATTGTATAGGTGTACCATAGTTTTCTAATCCACTCATCTACTGATGGGCATTTAGGCTCTTTACAATCTTAGCTATTGTAAATTGGGCTGCTATGAATGTAGGGGTGTTTCTGTTTTCTTAGCATATATTCCTAGAAGTAATAATACTGGGTCAAATGACAGTTCCATTTTTAAATTTTTGAGGAAACACCATACCGTTTTCCACAATGGCTTCACCAGTCTGCATTCCAACCAACAGTAAAGGAAGGTTCCTTTTTCTCTGCATCCTCTTCAGCACTTGTTGTTAGTTGATTTGTTAATGATACCCATTCTGCTGGGTGTGAGGAGGTACCTCATAGTTGTTTTGATTTGCATTTCTCAGGTGATGAGTGACTTTGAACATGTTTTCATGTCTCTTGGCTTTCTGAATGTCCTTTTTTAAAAGGTGTCTATTTAGTTCCATTGCCAATTTTTGTATTGCATTGTTTATCTTCCTTTTACTAAGTTGTATGAATTCCCTGAAAATGTTGGAGATTAAACTCTTATTGGAGATAACATTGGCAAATATGTTTTTTCATGCAGTGGGCTTTCTTGTTGTTTTGTTGATGGTTTCTTTTACTGATTTCTGGATATTTACTTTGTGTCCTGTTAACTTTGCTGAATTTATTCATCAGTTCCAGCAGTATTCTGATTGATTCTTTAGGGTTCTCTATGTGCAGTATCATGTCTTCTGCAAATAATGACAGTTTTACTTTTTCCTTTCAAATTTGAAGGATTTTTATTTCTTTTCCTTCTTGTGTGATTGTTATGGCCAAAATTACCCGTACCATGTTGAATAAGAGTGGTAAAAGTGGACATCCCTGGCTTGTTCCAGATATTAAGTTCCTATTGAATATGATATTAGCTGTGGGTTTGTCATATATAGCCTTTATAGTGTTGAGATATTTTCCTTCTATTCTTTCTTTGCTGAGAGTTTTTATTATAAACTAGAGGCCCAGTGCACGAAATTCGTGCATGGGGGCGGGGGATATCCCTTAGCCCAGCCTGCACCCTCTCCAATCTGGGATCCCTAAGGGATGTCCGACTGCCCATTTAGGCCTGATCCCAATAGGAATGGGCCTAATGGGCAGTCAGACATCCTTCTCACAATCCAGGACTGCTGACTCCAAACTGCTCACCTGATTGCCTCCCTGATTGCCCCTAACCACTTCTGCTTGCCAGTCTGATCACCTACTAACCACTACACTGCCAGCCTAATTGATGTCAAACTACTCCCCTGCCAGCCTGTTTGCCCCCAACTTCCCACCTCTGCCTGGTCACCCCCAACTGCCCTCCCCTGCAGGCTTGATTGCCCCCAAATGCCCTCCTTTGCAGGCTTGATCTCTTCCTACTGCTCTCCCCTGCTGGCCTGATCGCCCACAATTGCCCTCCCTTGAAGAGCCTGGAACCTCCCAACGGCCCTCCCCTGCTGGCCATCTTGTGGTGGCCATCTTGTGTCCAAACGGGGGCAGGATCTTTGACCACATGGGAGAAGCCATCTTGTGTATTGGAGTGATGGTCAATCTGCATATTAATCTTTTATTAGATAGGATAAAGGCCTGGTGCAGGAGTGCAGGCTGGCTGGTTTGCCCCGAAGAGTGTCCCAGATCAGGGTTGGGGTTCCCTTGGGGTGAGGGGCAGCCTGGGAGAGGGGCTTGTGGAGGTTTGCAGGCCAGCCACGCCCACCAGTGACCCAAGTGGAGGCCCTGGAATCTGGGATTAATCTATGTCTACAATTGAAATGTTGTAGCCTGGAGTGGAGCCAAGCCTTCTGCTTGCTCTGTGGTGGCAGCCATTTCTGTTTGAAACTTTGTAGCATTGAGTGGCGGCCTAGGCCGGCAATGGCAGGCAGAAAGCTTTGCTTCCTCTGTTGCTGGGGAAATCAAAGCCTCTGTTCTCTCCAGCTCAGTGGCTCCCATCTTTTCTGTATATTTTATAATAGAAACTTTGTAGCATTGGGTGGAGGCCTAGGCCGGCAACTGCAGGCAGAAAGCTTGGCTTCTTCTGTTGTCAGGGAAACTCAAGCCTTCCTCCTGCTCTCAGTGGCGGCAGCTATCTTGGTTGGGGTTTATTTGCATAATCGGCTCCTGATTGGCTGGTGGGCATGGCTTGTGGGTGTAGTGAAGTTTTAGTCAAATTTGCATATTACTCTTTTATGATATAGGATGGATGCTGGATTTTGTCTAAGTTTTTTCCACATCAATTGATATGATTATATTATTTTTATACTTTGTTTTGTTTATGTGGAATATCATATTTTCTGATTTTTCAGGTATTATACCAACCTTGTATCTAGGAAGACATTCCATTTGATCATGACGTTTGATCTTTTTAATGTATTGCTGAATTCAGTTTGCTGATATTTTGTTGAGTATTTTAGCATTTATAATCATCAGTGATGCTGGCCTATGATTTACTTTCTTTGTGTTTGCTTACTTTATCTGATTTTAGAAATAGGATAATTCTGGCCTCATTAAATGAGCTTTGGAGTCTTCACTCCCCTTGAATGTTTTTGGAATAGTCTAAAAATAATTGGTGTTAATTATTTGAATATTTGGTAAAGCATTCAAGTTCTTCTTTGAATTGCTTCTGTGAAGCCATTTGGTGCAGGACTATTGTTTGTTAGAAGTTTTTAAATTACTGCTTCAATTTTATTAGTTTTAATAGGTCTGTTTAGATTTTTTAATTCTTTTTTATTCAGTTTTGGGGAATTGTGAGTTTTTAGCAATTTATCCATTTCTTCCAGACTGTCCATTATTTTTGCCTATACTTATTTGTAATATTTTCTTACAATTCTTTGTAATTCTGTAGTATCAGTTGTTACTTTTCTTTCATTTTTTATTTTATTCATTTGAATCATCTTTTTTTTTTTTTGATAACTAAGAGGTTTATCCATCTTGTTTATCTTTTCAAAGAGCCAGCTCTTGGTTTTATTGATCTTTCATATTGTTTTTTAGACTCTATTTCCACTTATTTTCTGTTCAATCTTTATTTATTTTGCAGCTGAGATATCACTCTGGAATTTCAGCTGCCTTCTGTGGGAGCAGGGCCAGTCTTTTTTTATCTCTTTCATTTCTCCCAGCCTCAACATGACTTCTTCTATAAATCCTTGGTTATAAGACTAATGTTGACCTAGTTTTCAGTTGGTTATTCAGGTTGATTGTCCTATGTTTTAATTGTAATTTTAGTTTGGTCCTGGGAGAAGGGGAGTACCTTACACCTATGCTGCTGCCATCTTAGATCCCCTCCAAAATACATCTATTTTAAAATATAATTTAAAGTTGACCTCCCGATCTACTTATGCATCACAATTATACAAACCTATGATTCTTTTAGAACAATAAATAATGTATTCATGTTTGTTTTATATTTTTGGGGAAAACATAGATATCCTATATAATAAAAGTGTAACATACAAATTGACTGAATGGTGGAACAACCAGTCTGCAGGAGGCAGGGCCAGTGAGTGGATGGCACCAGGCCAGTGGAAGAGAATGGCAATGGGGGGACTGGGGGTGGTAGGGCCAGAGCTGTCCCCAGATGAGCCCAACAGTGTTTCTTTCTGCAGAGGGAGGCCACTTGCAACAGCAGTGAGGTTATTCAGGGCAGGATCAGCTAGTGCCGTCCCCAGATCGGTCGTCAAGGTCACCTCCCACAGAGAGAAGCTGGTGGTGGCAGTGGCTGGGTGATGGGGGCTCCTGGACTGCCAGAAGGTCCAAGGCTGGGCTGAGGGACCCACCCAAGTGCCCCAATTTTCATGCACCAAGCCTTTAGTTTATACTAAAATTATCAAGGATATTACAAGTGATAAATATTGCAAAAAATAACTTTGAGGCTTGTACAATTTGTATGAAATATTTTTGTCCCAATTTGTATCAGTCTGAAAGTTCATGTGTCTGGGAGAGAATACCTGCCTACTGAATGTGCCTCAAAAAGATAATAGAATTATGATTTGATTTTACTAGTGCTCATCACTCACGTCCCAGAAAAATAAGCAGAAAACATGAGAGCACTCCCACTTTTTAGGAAATCTCTGATTTGTGTTAGCAGTGGTTGCCGGAGAACCCCTTTGTATGTGCCCACAAGAACAAATAATGGCAGACTGCTTGGATATTTAAAGAAAGAAATTGATCTCAGGAGTAAGAAAGATAAGTTCAGTGAGTATATTTTATTTTTATTAGCTATGCCTTCCAATTGGGAATAGAAAAGATAATAACTTCTATCTCATAGTCTGAAAATCTTTCTATCTGCATTCAAAGCATAATCTATGCTTTCAAAAACAACTTTTTCATTTACTCTGTAGTCAACATTCTTGGAATACTTCCTATATACCAATACTGGGCTATGCACTGAGGAAAAAATTATGGGTAAAATAGCCATATTTAAATAGAATAACCTAAGTTCGTCAAAGTATTTGCAACTCTCAAACAATTTTAGAGTTTTAAGGTATTACTTAACTGCAGGCCTTTCTAATTTCAAATTTTACAAAGTTCCCAGTTCAAGTTTTGTAAAGCATAAAATCTACAAATAGAAATAAATAATATTAAATGTCCATAGATTTTTACATACATAGTATATACATATATAATGTGTATTTATGTATAATTATATATAATATTATGTTATATAATATTATTAATATTAATAATACTATATTAATATTAATATATCGTATATCATAATATTATATATATGCATAAATATAAAATCTAAGCCTTTAATGGAACTTTAAAATGCCTTTTTGAATGTTTATATAATGTAAGAACATATAATCCTGTCTAATAGTAATATAATTTTATAATAGTAAAAAATTCTAGAATAAAATTTTGCCATTTGATTTTCTAGATCACGGTTTTATTCAATTTAATACAAAATCTAGATAAATATTATGTGAAGCAATAAATAATTGCTTAACATTTACTCATTCAGTAAACATATATTGCACTTTTATAGGAAACAATGGTGAGGCAGAATTATTATTATTTTTTAAAAGGAGGGGTGGAAAGCTTATAAAAGTGTGTGAAAGTGAAGCTGATATAATTTGTGAGTATAATATTGTTAAACAGCAAAGATTCTCTGTAATGGGGTTCCACAGGATGTTTGAGCTCATTATTGCGTTCAGCAAAAAGAAGCTTTCACTCCAGACTCAGTTTGAAAAAGAGAGAGAAAAAAAAAGGTATGCTTTGTTTAAAAAGCTGGCAGGAGACTATCCCTCCCTCTGCAGTAGTAAAAGCAGACCATAGAAACAGTGAGTATGACAGATGCAGAGAGCAGAGCAGTGGGGAGATAAAAGTGGAAAGACAAACTCTTCTTCAGTCAAAGTAACTCAGGGTATATGTTTTGCTAAGCATATTTAAAGGAGGCAAAGCCTTAGCACAGAGTTAATAATATTCTGGGCCTAATAGGAATGCTGTGGATTTTCTGCAAATAATAAAGGAAAGCATCAGTGTACATTACCCTGGGAGAAGACCGGCAAAGGAACCAGAGACACAGCAGAATTTGGATGACAGCACACTAGTGAGCAAATCCATTAGTCAACAGAGCCAAATATCAAAAGTACAACCCCTGAAATTTCTTTTGAGAGCCAAATTTTTTAAACTTAAATTTCTTCTAATGCCACTTCTTCAAAATAGACTCGCCCAGCCATGGTATTTTGTGGAAGAGCCACACTCAAGAGGCCAAAGAGCTGCATGTGGCTCGCGAGCCACAGTTTGCTGACCACAGACTTAATATAAAGGTAAAGGTTCCTAGGGCCCAGAAACAAATGTGTTTTTCTCTAGTTCCTTAGTGGGGAGAGTGAAGATTAACTTCAGTATTTTCACTTTGTTACGTATTCTCTGAATACAGTTATATTTACTGGTATGTTACTTATGATCTATTAAGCTGTGTCATTCTCACTCTAAAGGACAGTTCAATCATTTTCATAAATACTTTTACTATATCCACAAATACACCTTTTAAACAATCCTGGATTAGTTTTCACTGTCATTCTAGGAGTCTGTTGTAGAAAACAAACACTGTCAAGTAAGTACAAGTATATGCATCTGTCTGTGGAAGTGTGTTAAATAAGTAAGCCTGGAAATTGAATGTCCACCTATAAGAATAAGTTAAATAAATTAGGATGCATCCATTAAATTACTGTTATACATGCATTAAAAAAACAAACTAAAATAACAGTTGTCTAGAAGAGTTAACTAGGCAGTACTTACAAGTCATAAAACAAGATGCAGAAGAGTGCAATATGTATTTTTTTATAAACTGCCAAAGAGGCCCCAGAGCTTGTGTGTTTCTATACGTCTGTATGCACATATTTACAAAATATCTGTATAAATTATATGAACATAAAAAAATATAACATAATTTAGCAGGCTTCTGAGAGTGGCAGGGCATGAGAATGGGGCCATTTTGAAGCTAAATAAAAATGAAAAAGAAAAGTTAGAAGAGGAGAAATAATAGAATAACAAGTCTTCAAAACAAAGTTTGGTATTACAAAATTATTTATATGTTTATGCAGCATTTTATATGTGTCTATGCTTATGAAGAACTTTAATTAAGACTTATAAAAAGAAGATACTCATTCACAGTGTGATTAAATAATAAGTGTAACATCACACGTAACCTTTTTTAGTTCTTATAGTTGAGCTTTGTTACAATAAAAGTCAATTCAATTGCTTTCATTCACCCTGCAGTGTCTAGAACTCCAAAATCATAAATATGATTTAGAAGTATTTCAAAAAATAAATTTTTAGACAATATTATGATACTTCACTGGAAAATAATGATATATTTAGGTAAATGTTTGTATATTAGAGGCCCGGTGTACCAAATTTGTGCATGGGAGAGGGTGTGTGTCCTCAGCCCAGCTTGCACCCTCTCCAACTGGGACTCCTCGAGGAATGTCCGACTGCCTGTTTAGGCACAAATAAATGCACTGAGCCCCTGGTAATCGTATCTAATAAAAGAGTAACATGCAAATTTGACCATACCTTGGCCACACCCACAACCATGCCCATCAGCCATGCCCATCTGCCAATCAGGAGCACATTATGCAAATAAGCCCCAAGCAAGATGGCTGCCACCACTGAGAGCAGGAGGAAAGCTTGAGTTTCCCCTGCAACAGAGGAAGCCAAGCTTTCCATCTGCCTTGCCTGCCGAGGCCTCTACTGAACGTTACAAAGTTTCAATTATAAATGATACAGAAATGGCAGCAGCCACTGAGCTGGAGAGAACAGAGGCTAAGGTTTGGGAGCCCTGACAGTCTGAGCCCACGCTGGCTACCTACAGGGGTGCTTGCACTTCCACCAAGCTTCTCCACTTTACATTGCAACATGGTCTTCTTGGTGAACCCAATCCATAAGGAAAAACTCCTAAACTATACTGTGTTTTACAGATGGTTTTTTAAAATTGAGGCTTTAGGCCTTGGGCAGGCTGGGGGTGAACCATCAGTTGGACATCCCATAAGAGCTCCCAGTATGTGAGAGGGAGCAGGTTGGGTTGAAGGACCATCCCCATGCACGAATTTTGTGCACCGGGCCACTAGTATATATATATTAGAGGAGTGATGCACAAAATTCATGCATGCGAGGAGGGGGATGTCCCTCAGTCCAGCCTGCACCCTCTCCAATCTGGGACCCCGTAGGGGATGTCTGACTGCATTTTAGGTTCAATCCTGGTAGGATCAGGCCTAATCGGGCAGTCGGACATCCTTCTCACAATCCAGGACTGCTGGCTCCAACTGCTCACCTGCCTGCCTCCTTGATTGACCCTAGCTGCCTCTCCCTGCCAGCCTTATTACCCCCTAACCACTACCTTGCCAGCTTAATTGATGTCTAACTGCTCCCCTGCCAGCCCGTTTTCCCCCAACTTCTCTCCTCTGTCAGGCTGGTTACCCCTAACTTCCCTCACCTGCAGGCTTGGTCACCCTCAACTACACTCCCTTACAGGCGTGCACCCTCCCAACTGCCCTCCTCTGCTGGCCTGATGGCCCACAACTGCCCTCCCTTGCAGTCCTGGAACCTCCCAACAGCCCTCCTCTGCTGGCCATCTTGTGGTGGGTATCTTGTGTCCACATGGGGGCAGGATCTTTGACCACATGGTGGCAGCCTTCTTGTGTGTTGGAGTGATGGTCAATCTACAAATTACTCTTTTATTAGATAGGATACAGGCCTGGTGCATGAGTGGGGGCCAGCTGGTTTGCCCTGAAGAGTATCCTAGATCAGGGTGGGGGCTCTCTTGGGGTATGGGGTGGCTTGGGAAAGGGGCTTATGATGGTTTGTAGGCCAGCCATGCCCCCCAGTGACCCAAGTGGAGTCCCTGGGATCTGGGATTAATTTTTGTTCTACAATTGAAACTTTGTGTCCTGGAGAGAAGCCCAACCTTCTCCTTGTTCTGTGGCGTGGCAACATCCATTTCTGTTTGGGTTCATTTACATTCTATAATTGAAACTTTGTAGCCTAGAGTGGAGGCCTAGGCACTAGGACTGTAGAAGCTTGGCTTCCTCCATCCCCTAGGCAACCCTAGCCTCTGCTCTCTTCAGCTCCATGGCTGCCACGATTTCTCTTGGGATATATCTTCTATAATTAAAACTTTGTAGCATTGAGTAGAGGCCTAGGCTAGCAAGGGCAGGCAGAAAGCTTGGCTTCCTCCATTGCCAGGGAAACCCAAGCTTCCCTCCTGCTCTCAGTTGCTGCATCCATCTTGGTTGGTGTTTATTGGCTCCTATTTGGCAGGTGGATGTGGCTTGTGGGTATATATGAAATATAGTCAATTTGCATATTACTCTTTTATTAGACAATATGTGTGTATGTGTGTGTCTATACTACAGGCCCAGTGAATGAAATTTGTCCATCTGGATGGAGGGTGGGGTGTCCTTCAGCCCAGCCTAAACCTTCTCCAATCTGGGACCCCTCAAGGAATTTCTGATTGCCCAATTAGGCCTGATCCCACTGGGATCCCACCTATCCCTCTCAAAATCCAGAACTGTTGGCTCCCAACTGCTCATATGCCTACCTTCCTGATTGCCCCTAACTGCTTCTGCCTACCAGCCTGATCACCCCCTAGTCACTCTCCTGCCAACCTGATTGATGCCTAACTGCTTTCCTGCAAACCTGTTTGCCCCTAACTTCCCTCCCCTCTGGGCCTGGTCTCCCCTGCAGGCTTGTGTACTCTCCAACTGCCCTTCCCTAAAGGCTTGATCCCTACAACTGCCCTCCCTTGCAGGCCTGGTTCCTCCCAACAGCTCTCCCTTGCTGGCCGTCTTGTGTTGGCTATCTTGTGTCCTCATGGAGTTAATCATCTTTGACCACATTGGGGCAGCCATCTTGAGTTTTGGAGTGATGGTCAATCTGTATATTACTCTTTTATTAGACAGGAGAAAGGCTTGGCGCAGGGGTGGGGGCCAGAAGGTTTGCCCTGAAGAGTGTCACAGTTCAGGGTAGGGGTTTCCTTGGGGTGTAGGGTGGCCTGAGAGAGGGGCCTATGGTGGTTTGCAGGCCAGCCACGCCCCCTGGTGACCCAAGTAGAGGCCATGGTATCTGGGATTTATTTATATTCTACAATTGAAACTTTGTATACTGGAGCAGAGTCAAGCTTTCTACTTGCTCCATGGCTGCAGCCATTTTTGTTGGGATTTATTTCTCTTCTATAATTCAAACTTTGTAGCCTTAAGTGGAAGCCTGGGCCAGCCAGGTTGTCCAGAAAGCTAGGCTTCCTACATCACCAGGGAAACCCAACCTCCCTCCTGCTCTCTCTCTGGCTGTAGCCATCTTGGTTGGGTGAATTTGCATACTCACTCCTGATTTGCTTGTGGGTGTTGCTTGTGGGTGTGGCTTGTGGGTGTAGTGGAGGGGTCACCTAAGACCATCAGAAAATACATATTTACATTATGATTCATTAACAGTACCAAAATTACAGTTATGAAGTACCAACAAAAATAATTTTATTGTTGGGGTCACCACAACATGAGGAACTCTATTAAAGGGTGTGGCATTAGAAAGGTGAGAACCACCCATCTAGATTGATCTCTCAGGTTCTGGTTAACATATTTTTTTAACTGTAGTCATAAGTTATCTAAAGAATACTTATTGCTTAATTATTGTATGCTAAGGTATTTATTTAATGCAATATATAGGATCTCTAAAAATATATACACAAACTTTGAATAACTGTGAAGGCAGTATTTATTAAAATACATTTCATTTTCAAAATTGAACTCTCACCTGGTAAAGGGTGTATACTTTTGGGGGGATACCCTGTACAATCAAGTAATTATCTTCACTTTTAGTGTATACTTTGTTTTAATTTAAAGCCATCTGCCCATGAAAATCTTTGTGTGTATGTGTGTGTATGTGTGTGTGTGTGTGTGTGTGTGTGTGTGTGTGTGTGTGATTGTGTGTGTGTGAGCACATTGTATAGCATGCTTCTTAAAATAATACATACTCATGGAATCCCCATAGATATACAGTGTTCTATACACCTGTGGAGCAAACTTGTCTATTTTTTTTAAAGTCAAGTTATATTGTTAGAAGATATTATAATATTCAAAGTAACAGAAGTTATAGTGAAGACTCATTGTTATTTTAGGTAAATTTTAATTTTAGGTAAAGTTTAAAGTTATGAAAGGTATGGGATAAGGAGTGATAAAATATGCTTCTTTTTAATGGTATTCACTGTTACTTACCTAATAACATCATGTCTTTTGGGCCACAAATAATATTCTCTACTCTTTATTGAGCATTCTGTGCCTTGAATGCATCCTAGCAGTGTAGGTTTCTTCTTTGGCCCCAGTCTTTTCACTCTCAAATATATCCTGACTTGTGTTAGATTTGAGTGTTCACCTTGCCCATAGACTGGAGACAGCATTCACTATTTGAGTATATTATCTCATTTAATTCCCAATAAAATCCTATGGGTGTGATTATATGAAGAAAATAATAATAATAATGTTTTATATGATGTGAATAAAGGTTGCACAATACTTACACGTATCAAAGTTGTGATTTAACACTCCAACTTTCTCATATGCTACATAGCATCTCTAAATTTGTTTATCTGATTTAGAGAGTTCTCAGTTGTCCCACAATCATCTAATAATGCAACAAAAATGTACACTCTAAAAATTCATCTGATAAAAGCTAAAATAAACTTATACTTCAGACTTTTCTTGGGGGAGTAAATCACTCAATAATTAAACTTCATTGATTGTCAAAATGGATTCTGATCCTCATCCATTGAACAAGTCTATTATGTGCTAGGCAGCAGGAGAGTCAATAATAGTACTGGGTGTGCAAAAATATATACATGCTTTAATAGCTCATAGCTCAATTTTTGTGTCTTTTCAATTTTAACCCTTTGAAATTAATAATGGGTTAAAAATGTGCATA
The DNA here is from genome assembly GCA_027563665.1 of Antrozous pallidus. NCBI lineage: Eukaryota > Metazoa > Chordata > Mammalia > Chiroptera > Vespertilionidae > Antrozous > Antrozous pallidus. Next base: position 93,537,848 of record CM050514.1, read on the forward strand.
CCTTTGGGGCATCCTGTACACTTTTCTCTTAAAAAATTTAGTTTAAAGGAAAAAATAACACAAAAGCATTGTGTGGTAAATGCTATGCTAAAAGGATAAATGAATATATACATACTAGTGGCCCAGTGCACAAAATTTGTGCACGGGGTAGGTGTGGTCCCTTAGCCCAACCTGCCCCCTCTCACATACTGGGAACCCTTATGGAATGTCCAAATGATGGCTCACCCCCAGCCTGCCCAAGGCCTAAAGCCTAAATTTAAAAAAACCATCTGTAAAACACAGTGTAGTTCAGGAGTTTTCATTACGGATTGGGTTCACCAAGAAGACCATGTTGCAATGTAAAGCGGAGAAGCGTGGTGGAAGTGCAAGCACCCCTGTAGGTAGCCAGCGTGGGCTCAGGCTGTCAGGGCTCCCAAACCTGTTGCCTAATAGAGCTGCTTTGTCTACTAAAGAAAGCACTCTTCTCTTGTAGTCCTTTCTACATTTTTTTCATAAGCATCACTTTAGAGAAGACTTCTTTCATGTGTCCCTTCCTTTCCCCAAAAAGAGGGATGATGGATTATTTCAAGGAGCAGCAGAGGGTGGGGGAGGAGGCAATGAGGACCTAGGTCCTTGCAATCACCAGAGAACTCTGAACTCACTGTGTCAGAAGATAATCCTGCAGAGGGAAGAGCAGAGCAAATGGAAAAGTCTGTGTCATTTTAAGCTTCTCCTGGAAGCAAAGTCTTTGATCCTATGATGTGTCTGATGGTAATTTTCTGCATTTTTGGGTCAGATAGGATATGAGTGAACAGATTCAGGAAGCTGTTGTTCCTTAGTGAGTTTTTCTGTCCCATTTTCACTGAATTGACCAATAATCTGAGCTCTGCGGTGAACATGTTGGGGCTGTGACCTGGGTTTAGGCGAAAGGTCAATTAAAGCTGTGAACTAAGAAAAAAATAGAGCCGCCACCACCACCATCACCCCCCCCACCCCCCGCCCGCTTCTGTGCTCAAGTGGCTGGGGGACCAAGGGGCGGCGCAGCTGCTGCTACTCCCCCAGCCACTCCCCCAGCCACTTCCACATTCCACCTCAGTACTTCAAACTCTCTCCTACAGAGTGTTCATAGCTCTAATTGAAGTTTTGCCTAAACCCAGGTCACAGCCCCAACATGTTCACCACAGAGCTCAAAACTACATTTCCCAGAATTCCTGCTGTTCCCAATACCCAGTGGCACCTGCCCAGTCCCTCCTCCATGTGCATACTACACCATGGCCATGCCCCCACATGCCATGCCAGCCTTGCCTTTCATCCTCCTGGCCATGCCCCCTGCTCCTGATTGGCTGGTAGCATAGTCAATCAGGAGCCAAGGTACTGTCACATTTGCATGTTACTCTTTTATTAGATAGGATAAATAAGTCATGTATACCAGAACAAAATATATTAGTAAAAAAAAAATGGTTATAGCATCACTGGCTAAAATAGCATCTTAAGGGCATATATTACTATTCATAATTATTAAAGAAGGATCATCTTTATAAATTATCCTCATAAGTGTCTGATGCTTTCACATTTTAAAGGAAAGTCCAAAGATATTTCATTCTTAGTCTACAAGCAAAATTAATATGGGTATATTCATACTTTCCAAATTTAGCACTACAGTATTATAATCATTTTTCAGAATTTATGAATCATAATTTAGTTTTTTGTGTTCATAAATGATACAAATAATAATATTTCCCTTTACCTTCACATATTTTAGAAACTGCTAAAGTTAAGCCAATATGTTAAATATTATGTAAAGTTTTAAAAATTACACACTAATGATCTTCTAAAGCCATGTTTACAATGTTTTAAAAAGAAAGTGATTTAAAAAACAAAACTAAAAAAGCAAACCAAATACTTAAACACTGTGACAGAAAAGACTCATCATTTAAGTGGATCACTTATTCATGTGAACAAAAATATCTTCATTCAGATATATCCTTATATAGTACTAGAGGCCTGATGCATAAAAATTCATGCAAGAGTAGGCCTTCCTTCCCCTGGCTGCTGGCACTGGCTTCCCTCCAGCACCCAGGATCCATGTTTCCCTCCTCTGTCCACCAACAGGCATCTGTAACTCAGGTTGGATTCCTCTGGGCTGCCTGCAAGCACCCAGATCCTGGGCTGGTTTCCTCAGGCTGCCTGTGGGCACCCAGGACCCCGCTGGGTTCCTTTCGGCCCCAACTTTGTCAGGAAGGACATCTGGAATGACCTCCAGAAGATCTCCAATCTAATTAGCATATTATCCTTTTATTATTATAGATTATTATAGATGCTAGAGCTGTGAGGCCCTAGTCTTCCTGTTACAGTTTTCTGGGTTCTCTACATCTGTGTCCCCAGGGCCTTTCATAGATCCCAAACAAAGAATTCTGTTAAGTCAATATTCACTTTACCAGTGGAACGGGCTAGTGATTTTAATAGGTAATACATATTTTCATAGTTAACATTCTCAGGCTTGCCTTCGCTAATGCAAAATGCTGATTAGTTTTCAATCATGTGAAGTTAATTTCTGTGGAGAGCCTGGGGAATGACATCAGGTTTCATGAGGAAATTAGCTGAGAAATCAAATACCAGTACATGAAAACTTTTCCTCAATTTAGTACTGCAATGGCCTTTGATGATCACTTAGAGCTCTGCTCATGCAAAAAAAAGAAGTAATATACAGAAACCAAGTTATTGGTACTTTGAGTGGGATAAATCATTCAAAGGAAACCAGTGTATAAAGTTATGGCACCTTCCAGTTCTAAGCTAGGGCCTTTCACCATTAATAATAACAATGATGATCTAATTAATAACATTGATAATGATCAGATATTGAAAAATTTTATTGAAAACAGATGTTTTTTCTACTATATGTATACTAGAGGCTTGTGCACAAATTCGTACATGGGTGGGGTCGGGCTGGCATGACCCACTCCTGATTAGGGTATTAGGAGCCAGGCCGGCCGGGCAATTGGGGCCTGGATCAGGTAGTGCGTGGCATAGCCACTGGTTGTTCTTGTCATTTGCTGTTCTAGTCACTGGAGTTTTATATATACATAGATTCTTGTCTTCCTTAAAATTACCATTATTTTTTAGACAAAGGTAATGATGCTCTTACATAATCTAGGGGGATAGATATAACTCCAACTTCAGGAATTAGAATGATAAAGTTTCATCATTTTAGAAATTTAACATAATATAGTTTTCGAATTTTAGAGATAATCATTTTTTAAATTGTTAGGAGGTACTAATCAAAGCTTATGAGTGTGTTTATGATGTCTGAATTTAATGATATCTAATCAAGGCTAGTGAATGAGAAGAAATTAAAATAAAATTTTGAGTCACAAGAAAATTTTTAAACCAAAAAATTTTTTTAAATAATATACTTTTACTTAATTTTAGTTTTAGACAGAGTCTATGCTCATACAATTCTCTTGTGTTGAGGTTTAAATGTGTAAAACTTTGTAGCTAAATAACAATAGGATTTTACCATAAATCCTTAGTAGAAAGTCTATCCTTTTAAAAATATTAACCTAACTATGGCAGCTAACTTGCCATAGTCTGGCAGAGCTAACTAAACTGCTTATTATGTGAATTCCTCAGGGATGAATAAACTCTATGCCTAAATAATTCCAATTAACTTATCTATGCCCAGTTCACTTACCAAAGAGTGTAATTGCTGAATCACATGGTAACAGTGTTCTAATTGTAAGAAACCACCAAACTGGTATTTGTTCCTTGTTGTTGAGTTTTTATTTTTTGCTTTATTTGTTTTTTATTGTTTAAAGTATTTCCTATGACTCATTGCCCCCTTCCCCCAACAACTCTTCCCTGGCAACTCACCCACAGGACAAGCCCCCACTGCCCCAGTGTCTGTGTCCATTGGTTACGCTAATATGTATGCATACAAGTCCTTTGGTTGATCTCTTATCCCTTTCCCCTTCCTTGTCTTCCCTCTGAGATTTGACAGTCTGTTCAGTGTTTCTCTGTCTATGGATCTATTTTTGTTCATCATATTAAAAAATGAGTGAGATCAAGTGATATTTTTGTTTCTCAGACTTGTGTATTTCTCATAGCATCACGTTCTTTAGGTCCATTCATGCTGTTGCAAATGGTAAAAGTTCCTCCTTTTTACCGCAGCATAGTATTCCACTGTGTAGATGTACCACTATTTCTTAATCCACTCATCTGTGGGCGGACACTTAGGCTATTTCCAAATCTTAGCTCATTTAAATTGTGCTGCTATGAACATAGAAGTGCATATATACTTTCTTATAGCTGTTTCTGGTTTCTTGGGATACATTCCTAGAAGAGAGATTACCAGGTTAAATGAGTTCCATTTTTGAATTTTTAGGGAAAGTCCATACTATTTTTCATGGTGGTTGCACCAGTCTGTGTTCCTACCAGCAGTGCAAGAGGGATCCTGTTTCTCCACATTCTCACCAGCACTTGGGCCAATGGCTATCATCAATAAACAGGTTTGAGGTGGTACCACATTGTTGTTTTGATTTGCATCTCTCAGATGATTACTGATATTGAGCATGTTTTCATATGTCTCTTGGCTTTCTGTAGGTTCTCTTTAGAAAAGTGTCTATTTAGGTAATTTGCTCATTTTTCTGATTGGGTTGTTTATCTTTCTTTTGTTATGTTGTATGAGTTCCCTCTAAATATTGGAGATTAAACCCTTATCAGAGATAACATTGGTAAATATCTTCTTCCATGCTGTGGGCTTTTTGTTATTTTGCTGATGGTTTCTTTTGCTGTGCAAAGCTTTTTATTTTGATGTAGTCCCATTTGTTTATTTTCTCCTTAGTTTCCATTGCCCTAGGAGTTGTATTGGTAAAGATATTGCTATGACATATGTCTGATATTTTGCTGCCTATGGCTTCTTCTAAGATTTTTATGGTTTTCCTTCTTATGTTTAAGTTCATTATCCATTCTGAGTTTATTTTTGTGTATGGTGTAAGTTGATGGTCTAGTTTCATTTTATTGTAGGTACATTTTCCTTTTCCCAACACCATTCATTGACTCCACTGTATGCTCTTGGCTCCTGTGTAAAATATTTATTAAGAATAATGGTTGAGTTGTTTCTGGGTTATCTGTTTTTCCCATTTGTCTATATATCTGTTTTTGTGCCAGGACCAGGCAATTTTGAGAACAGTGGCTTTACATTATAACTTGATATTTAGTATCATGATTTCTCAAACTTCATTCTTCTTTCTCAGGATGGCTGTGGCTATTCAGGGTCTTATTCTATTCCATGTGAAATTTTGGAGAGTTAGTTCTAGGTCATATTGGTATTTTACGACCCCATTGGTATTTTAATGGGGATTGCATTGAATCTATAGATTGCTTTGGGTAGTATGGACATTTTAATGATGTTGATTTTATCAATCCATGAATACAGTATTGTTTTTCAATCTGTTCATGTCTTCCTCTATCTCTTTTTTCAGTGTCATGTAGTTTTCTGAATACAGGTTTTTACCTCCTGTTAATTTTAATGTTAAGTTTATTCTTAAGTATCTTCATTTTGTTTGTTGAAGTGGTAAATGGGATTGTTTTATTGGTTTCTATTTCTGTGAGTTCATTATTAGTATGTAAAAAAGCCATATATTTCTAGCTATTAATTTTGTATCCTTCTACATTGCCAAATTCATTTATTAAGTATAGTAGTTTTTTGATGGAGTCTTTAGGATTTTCTATGCACAATGTCATGTCCTCTGTGAATAATTACAATTTTACATATTCTTTTCTGATTTGCATGCCTTTTATTTCTTCTTGTCTGATTGATATGGATAGCACTTCTAGTACTATGTTGAATAGGAGTGCTAAAAGTGGGCAACCCTATCTTGTTCCTGTTCTTAGTGAAAATGATTTGAGTTTTTGCCCATTGAGTATGGTGTTGCCTGTAGGTTTGTCATATAAGGCTTTTGTTATGTTGAGGTATGATTCTCCTATTCCCACTTTGTTGAGAGTTTTTATCAAGAAAAGGTATTGCATTTTGGCAAATGCTTTTTCTCCATTAATTGATATGATTATATCATTTTTGTCTCTCAACTTGTTTATGTGATACTAGAGGCCCAGTGCATGAAATCCATGCACAGGGATAGGGATTGTCCCTCATCCAACCTGCATTCTGTCTAATCTGGGACCTTTTGAGGGATGTCTGACTGCCCGTTTAGGCCTACCAGAATTAGGCCTAAATGGGCAATCAGAAATCCCTCTCACAATTCAGGATTGCTGGCTCCCAACTGCTCGCCTGCCTGCCTACCTGATTGTGCCTAACCATTTCTGCCTGCCAGCCTGATCACCACCTAACCACTCCCCTGTCAGTCTGATTGATAGCTAACTGATCCCCTGACAACCTGTTTGCCCCTAACTGTCCTCCCTTGCAGCCTGGTCACCCCCAACTTCTCTCCTCTGCCAGCCTGGTCAATCCTAACTTCCCTCCCTTGTAGGCTTGATAACCCCCAACTGCCTTCCTTTGCAGGCCTCCTCCCTCCCAACTGACCTCCCTTGCTAGCCATCTTATGGTGGCCATCTTGTGTCCATGTGGGGGCAGGATCTTTGACTACTTGAGGGAAGCCATCTTGTGTGTTGGAGTGATGGTAAAACTTCATATTACTCTTTTATTAGACAGGATAGAGGCCTGGTGCATAGGTGGGGGCTGACTGGTTTGCTGTGAAGGGTGTCCCAGATCAGGCTGGGGGTTCCTTTGGGGCACGGGGTGGCCTGAGTAAGGGGCCTGTGGTGGTTTGCAGGCCAACCACACCCACTGGTGACCCAAGCTGAGGCTCTGGTATCTAAGATTTATTTATCTTCTGTAATTGAAACTTTGTACACTAGAGTGGAACCAAGCCTTCTGCTCACTCAGTGGCAGCAGCCATTTCTGCTGGCTTATATTTATCTTTTATAAGTGAAACTTTGTAGCCTTAAGTGGAATCCTGGGCTGGCTAGGGCAGGTGGAAAGCTTGGCTTCCTCCATATCCAGGTGCAACTCAAGCCTTCTGCTCTCTCTAGCTCTGTGGCTGCCATCATTTTTATTTATCTTCTATCATTGAAAGTTTGTAGCACTGAGTGGAGGACTGAGCTGGCAAGGGCAGGCAGAAAGCTTGACTTTCTCTATTGCTGGGGAAACCCAACCTCCCTCCTGCTCTTTTTGGCCGCAACCATCTTGGTTGGGTGTATTTGCATATTCGCTCCTGATTGACTGGTGGATGTGGCTGGTGGGTGTAGCAGAGGTATGGTCTATTTGCATATTACACTTTTATTAGATATGATGTCATGTTTTTTGATTTATAAATATTGTACCAGCATTGGAATAAATCCCTCTTGGCCATGGTGTATGATCTTTCTAATGTATTGCTGGATCCAATTTGCTAGCACTTTGTTGAGGATTTTAGCATATATGTTCATCAGAAATATTGGCCTGTAATTTTATTTTTTTGTAGTGTCTTTATCTAGTTTTGGAATTAGGGTAATGCTGGCTTCATAGAAATAGCTTGGAAATGTGCCTTCCTCTTCAATTTTTTGGAATATTTTTGAGGAGGATTGATTTTAGTTCTTCTTTAAATGTTTGGTAAAAGTCCCCTGTAAAGCCATTCAGACCAGGTCTTTTGTTTGTTGGAATATTTTTGATTACTGCTTTAATTTCATTTGTAGTTATAGGTCTATATAGTTTTTTTTATTTATTCTTCCTGATTGAATTTTGAAAGCTTGTATTCTCCTAAGAATATTTCCATTTCATCTAGGTTGTCCAGTTAGTTGGAGTAGATTTGTTCATAGTATTTTTTTTTTTATAAACCTTTGTATTTCTGTGAGGTCTGTTGTTACTTCACATCTTTCATTTCTGATTTTGTTTAGTTGGTTCCTCTCTCTTTGCTTCTTGGTGAGCCTGGCTAGAGGTTCTTACATTTTGTTTAGCCTTTGAAAAATCTAGCTCTTGGTTTTATTGATGCTTTGTATTATTCTTTTGGTCTCTATGTCATTTATTTCTGCTCTGATCTTTATTATCTCCTTCCTTCTGCTTACTCTGGGCTTTTCTTGTTGTTCCCTTCCTAATTATTTAAATTTTAGGGTTAGATAATTTATTACAAGGTTTTCTTGTGTTTTTTATTAATATTTTGTTTGTTTTTTTGTTGTTGTTGTTTGTTTTTTGAGGTAGGCCTATACAGCTATGAACTTCCCTCTCTGGTCTGCTTTCACTGTGTCCCATATATTTTGGATTGTTGGGTTTTCATTGTCATTTGTTTTTAGGATGCTTTTTATTTCTTCTTTGATCTCTTTGGTAACTCAATCATTATTTAGTAGAAACCTATTTAACCTCCAAGTGTTTGATTTTTTTCATTACTTTTATTGTATTTTATTTCTAATATTATGCCATTGTGGTCTGAGAAAATGCTTGATATGATTTCTATCTTCTAGAATTTGAAGAGACTTTTCCTGTGTCCCAGTATGTAGTCTATCTTTGAAAATGTCCCATGTGCACTTGAGAAGAATGTATATTCTGCAGCTTGGGATGAAATGTTCCGAAGATGTCAATTAATTCCATTGGATCTAGTGAGTCATTTAAGATTTGTGTTTCTTTGCTTATTTTTTGTTTATAGGATTCATTCAGTGTTGTAAATGAGGTATTAAAGTTCCTTACTATGGTTGTATTACTTTCAATCTCACCCTTGATATCTTCTAGAAGTTTTTTTTTTTTAATTTGTTTGGGGTGTTCCTATATTGGTGGCATATATGTTTACTAAAGTTATATTCTCTTGTTGAATTGCTCTCTTCAGTATTATGAAGTAGCCCTCCTTATCTCTTGTTATGGACGTCACTTTGACGTCTAATTTATCAGTTGTAAGTATTGCTACCCCAGCATTTTTTCATTTCCATTCACTTGAAAAATTGTTTTTCTCCCTTCACCATCAGTCTGTGTGGATCCTTTGCTCTGAGGTGGGTCTCCTATAGACAGCAGATATAAGGGTCATGTCTTCTTATCTACTCAGCTACCCTATGTCGTCTGGTTGGCATTTAATCTATTTACATTTAAGGTATTATTTTTAGATACTTCTTTGTCTCCAGTTTTATTCTTTATCACTGTGTTCCTTCTTTCCTTCCTATTTCTTCTTTTTACAGCAGCCCCTTTAACCTTTCTTGCATTGCTTTCTTGGTGGTAATAAATTCCCTTAACCCTTTTTTGTCTGTGATGCTCCTTCCTGATTTCACCTTCAATTTTGAATGGTAGCCTTACTGGATTTACTATTCTTGGATTTAGCCCCTTGCTTTGTATCACTTATTTCATTCCACTCTCTTCTGGCTTGATGTGTTTTTGTTGAGAAATCATATGATAGTCTAATGGGATATCCCTTATAGGTAACTTGCTGTCTCTCTCTGGCAGCCTTTAAGATTCTTACTTTTTTGTTGGTGTTTGCCAATTTAATTATAATCTGTCTTTGTGTCGGTCTTTCTTGGTACATATTGTTTGTGATTCTGTGTTCTTCTTGAATTTGTGGGGGTTCCCCCCCCCATTTTATCAGAGAAATTTCCTATCATTATTTCTTCAAACATGTTTTCTATTCCTTTTGCAGTTTCCTCTTCTTCTGGCACCCCAAATTTGCATATTTTGTTTTGTTTCATGTTGTCCCCAAAACTCCCTTAGGCTCTCCTCCTGCTTTTTAAGTTTTATTTATTTTTTTCAGTTGCTATTCTGCTTAGGTATTTTTTCCTATCTTTTCTTCTAGCTCATTGATGTGGTCCTCCAATTCTTTTAGCTGACTGTTGATGCTTTTTATTATGTCTTTTATTACATCAATGCCATTCTTCTTGGTTCTTCTTCATTCCCCCTTGATTCTTAGACAAGTTGTTGAATTTGTCCATCCTTTTCAGTGTTCTTATAACCATTACTCTGAATTTTTCTCTGACAAATTGCTTGCCTCCATTTCCTTTACTTACTTTTCTGGTAATTCTCCTTTCTTTCATATGTGCTTTGTTTCTTTGTCTCCCTATTTTTATCATTCCTTTGTAATTGTTTCTATGTATTGGATCAAACTTCTATGTTACCAATTTTTTTAGTGTGTCATATATAGTAAACGTTTTGGAGGACCCAGAGGTGCAATCTGTCAGAGCTTTTGGGCTGGGTATTCTAGGGATATCCCCTACTGTCTTCTCTTGGTGTAGATGGGTCTTGAGTGTAATTGCCCAATTTGTGGATGGTGTCTCCTCTCAGGGTATCTGGTTATGTTGCTGACTCTACAACACTGACTGAACAGCACAAAATACAACTGGACAAGACATGACACAAGTGTTACAAAATATAAATATATTTATTACACTGATAACCCCAATAATAGTGACCATCAGAGAAAAGAGAATGAGGAGAGATAAAAGAGCAAAAATGATTTGCAAAAAGGAAAAAAAAGGTTAAAAGAGAAAAGAAAAAGAAGAAAAAGAATGGGAATAAGTATACATATATGGGAGAAAATTCCACAAACAAACAAATAAACCAAAAAATGCAAACAACAAAGATCCATAAAAAAGTGATGGGGGTGCAGAATCTGTAGAGGCAAATTTATATACAGAAAGTAAGGTAAAGGAATTGAATGAATAGGGGAATGACCACAGTTCAGTATAGAGGAAGTAGAGATAGTGGATAAGAAGAAAATTTAAAAAATAAATAAATAAAAAGATTTAAAAAAACAATTAAAAATTATATATATATATATATATTCATCTATTTTTGAAAAAGGAGAATAGAGGAGAGAACAGATAGGCTTGAGTTCAGTGAATGAATTAAGCAATTAGAAGAAGAAAGCAAGAGAAGAGAGGGAAAGTAAAAGCATAAAAAAATTGACTAGTGAAGAAACAGAAAAGAGAAGAATGCATGGACTTGGAGCAGGGGAGGAAATTAGATATATGAGTAAGCCAACAGAAATTACAATAATAATAATGTTTCAATAAAGTAGATAAAGAACATAAATTTTTCATAAGCGGTAAAAAGAAAGTAGAGAAAAATTAAAGCAGAGGCAGAAGAGGAAAAACAGGATAAAAAAAGAAGTGAGGAAGAAAAGAATTGAATTTTTAAAAATAAGGTAAAATAAAATAATGTTAAAAATAAAATTAGAATGAAGAAAAATAACACAAAAGTGGTTTAAAAAATAAAGACAAATTTTTAAAATATATTTTATTGATTTTTTTTACAGAGAGGAAGGGAGAGGAAGAGAGAGTTAGAAACATCGATGAGAGAGAAACATCCATCAGCTGCCTCCTGCACACCTCCCACTGGGGATGTGCCCACAACCAAGGTACATGCCCTTGGTCGGAATCGAACCTGGGACCCTTCAGTCCACAGGCCAACGCTCTATGCACTGAACCAAACCAGTTAAGGCAAGACAATTAAAAAAAAAAAAAAAAAAAAAAAAAACCCAAAAAACGGTGAAGTGTCATTTGCTTCAGTTGAGTTTTTGTGTCCCCTGGGGGCTGGTTTAAGACCCCCATCTCCTATTCTGCCTGCCACTTCTCAGTTTCCTGCTGATAGTCCACACCACGTTGACGTTCCCACCCATCCACAGCTCCTCTGTGTCTGTCTCCACAGCCTTGGTTGTAGGCAGGCGGGACCACTCTGCCCACTTTGCTCGTCTGCCTGCTTTCAGTCGTATTTACACAAGCATCTATTTCTGACACAGGCTGGAGTTGTTGCTGTATTGGTATCTGGGATCACAGGCTTCTCAACCCAGTCCCTGAGGGCTCCCTGACGCTACTCAGTTTCTTCCTTTCCTTTGCAAAGCTCAAAGCTGGTTGCCGCTGCGCTGGTTGCCCGGAGGATGCTGACAGGGGATGATTTTTCAGGAGAAAAATGGCTGCCTATTGTTGGAGGGTTCGGAACGTCCCTGCCAGATTCCTTGTCACTTCTCCCCGTCCTGCTCCTCTCCACAGCCTCTCCCCAGCCTCCACAAAACCGCACCTCCACCTGCACTGCAGCCTCGGGGAGTGTTTGTAATTGACAGGACCTATGAACTGGGTTTAGCAAGTAAAAGTAGGAAGATATAAAGGCAAAACAACCACGTCACTGGGTTTCCTCTCCCCAACCCCCAAACCGTGCAGCGGGGTCAGGTCTTCAGGACGCCTGTCTATGTGCAGCCTCTCATGGCTGTGGACTTACATCTAGATTCCCTGGCTGCCAGCAGTCCTGTGGCGCCCCACCCCCTTCCACAGTGGAGTGTTGCGTGTGTTCCACGAAACATGAACTTGGTGCAACGCAGGTTCCTTCTGACCCTTTTGTCCTGGTAGTCGTGCATCTCTCTCTCTCTCTCTCTCTCTCTCTCTCTCTCTCTCTCTCTCTCTCTCTCTCTCTCTCTCTCTCTCCAGCCCAGTTCCGCAATCTGACCATTATCCAGGTGTCTTCTGTCATTTCTGGCACAAGTTGTCTCACTGGTTGTGTTTAATTGGCCAGTTCCAGTAAGATGTTATTTGATTTAGTTGTGCCTTCTATCTGCTCCATGAAAAGGCACAGGATATGTCTGGCTTTTCAGCTTCCATTTTGAAAAGCCTAGAACTTTATTCCTTGTCAAGTTTTAAGACTTGTTTATATATTTTTGAATAAGTCTTTTATCAGATGTATCTTTTGCAGTACTCTCTCCCAGTCTGTTGCTTGTCTTCTCCTTCACTTGACACAGTCTTTCACAGAGCAGATGTTTTTAATTTTAATGAAGTCCAGCTTATTTTTTTTTCAGTAATTATGCCTTTTATGTGATATCTAAAATGTTATCATCATACAAAAATTAATCTAGATTTTTTCCTATGTTATCTTCTCAGAATGTTATAGTTTTGCATTTTCCATTTAGCTCTATTATCCATCTCCAGGAACATTTACTTTTCATACATGTGAAATAAGGCTCACATAGTCAATAATAAGTCTTTACAGTAATTACAAGAAACTGAATGATTTACTTCTAAATTACAAAGATATTGCTAATCATCAATATTACATAAATATATACTGTATACATTTCCAACAAGTTGACTCTAACACGATTTATCTGCACTACAAAATAAGAGATATTTATTAAAAATAGTATAATGTAATTGAAAATTAAATATTTAATATAATTTCCCAAAATCAGACAAACCTTTTAACTTTGCACATTCAGTGTCACATGCATAGTTGTAATTTTATATTTCATGTTTTATAAATTAACTATAGGCCCCATGCATGAAATTTATGCATGGGGGGTGTGCGTCCCTCAGCCCAGTTGCACCTCTCCAATCTGGAACTGCTGGCTCCCAACTACTCACCTGCCTGCCTGCCTGATTGTCCCTACCTGCTTCTGCCTGCCAGCCTGATCCCCCCTTAATCACTACTTTGCTATCCTGATCAACACCTAACTGCTCCCGTGTTGGGCCAATTCCCCTTAACTGCCCTCCCCTGCTGGCCTGGTCACCCCCAACTGCCCTTCCCTGCAGGTCTGGTCTCCCACAACTTTCCTCCCTTACAGGCCTGGTCAACCCTAACTGTCCTCCCCTGCAGGCATTCCCCCCCTACTGCCCTCTCCTGCTGGCCTACTCCCCTCCAACACCCCTCCCCTGCAGACCCGGTCCCCCCAAAACTGCCCTCCCCTGCAGGCCTAGTCCATCCCAAGTGCTCTCCCCTGTAAGCCTGATCACCCACAACTGCCCTCCTCTGCTGGCCTAGTCTCCCCTAAATGTCCTCCCTTGCAAGGTTGTTTCCCCCCAACTGCCCTCCCCTGCTGGCTATCTTGTGGTGGCCATCTTGTGTCCACATGGGGCAGCCATATTTTATCACATGGGGGCAGCCATCTTGTGTATTGGAGTGATGGACAATTTGTATATTACCTCTTAATTATATAGGATTTTAGCTTATTTCTCATTAGAAAATGCGTTCGTTTAGAATAAAAATCTTGGTATAGGTTTTGACACTTGTTTACTCAATAACAACTATTAAGAATAAAATCAGTTCAGCAAAGTTTATCTCACAGTACATATAACCTAAGATCTAGTTGTGAGTCCGTTCACTCATTGTGAAGCTTCCTAAAATGTCTGATTCCATGGGCATTTGAAATTTCTGTAAAATTGAAGTAATAAATAGACAGAGCAACACTGACAGTTTAGATCTAAAAACTCATTTCCTGTAGAAAAACTATAATCTCAAATGATTATTTTGCAAACAATTTTGTATTATTTGAGAAATAAATATTTAGAATTGTTGGCTATAACTGTTTTTGAAAAGTTGATAACTTCTTTAAAAAATTTCCCAGCAGAAAACAGACTTATCTTTACCACCTTTGAAACTCAAAAGGCTGAAGGATAAATACCCTATTTCTATGTACATGAAATTATTAAGTGTCAAAGTGAAAGCAATATAATATCAGAGATAATTTATTTATTCTTTCCTTATCATCATACACCTGATCATTTCTTTATTTGAATATTATTACATGTTACTTTATTACATATTATAATATATATAATATAAAACTTATGAGAAAAAAATCATTTTCATAAAGCAATGATAGCTACAATATTTATGGGATGAGGCGAATAGTGGTATAAGTGACTGCTTCTGAGAGTGAGGGAGACTGCATGTGTCTGGGGCCTTGTTTTAATGAAAAGAAGCTATGGATCTCTTTAATAATCTCACAACAATATCTTTCATCATTAATTATCAATTCAGCAGCTTTGTCCGAGAACCAACAATTCACATAATTTTTGCAAAAAGTTATAAGCATGACCAGTACACTATTCTAAATGCTGGTATTTTGAAATCTTTTTTATTTATAAGAAAATATTATATTTGAGTATACAGGTATTATATAAAACTAGAGGCCTGGTGCATGAAATTTGTGCATGGGTAGGGTCCCTAGGACTGGCTGGTGATCTATGGGGTGACCAGTGGGGCTATTGGGGGTCCCCACTGGCACCTGTCTTGGCCACCGTGGCACAGTTGCTTGCCAACCCAGCCCCCTACTAGCACCACTGGTCACCTCCCTTTGCAAGGCAAGCATCAGAGGGATTAAGGAGCCCCTGCTGGCTCCTGCCTTGGCTGGCCTGGGGCCTGCAGGCGGGAGGCAGCTCCTGCATTGACTGTTTGCCCTCTGGTGTTCAGTCCATGTCATAGTGACCCATCGTTCCACTGGTTATTTCCCCATTGGGTTGATTTGTATATTAGACTTTTATTATATAGGATATATACATATAAGAGATTTATTTATAATGGTGAAAAATCAATTTTTCCTATATTCTCTACTTTTATGTGAAGAGTTACCCAATTTTTATGTAACATATAGGTAAACTTTCTTACAGTTGTATCTTCTCATTTTTTATAAGGGGAAACCTACCCATTAGTTAAAAATGTTTGAGCCCAAATAGATAACCATTTGTTAGAAATTGTAGAGGACTGATTCACTGACTAAAGATTGCATTAGGTGATTATTAGGATTCCCCAAAACTCTAATATTGGATCAGTTAACATATAAATAAGCTCTAAAGACATTTTTTTGGAGTTTCAATAATGTGTGCTAAACTGAACCACAAAACAAGTATTACTAGGCTATTAAATCATGCCTTAGGGTGTCTTTAAACCTCCTGTCATTTAGCCTTACATTTAATTAAAAATTAAAGGCTATTTTTGGCAATTGAACATGCTCTTTTATCAGAAAAAGCTTAGGAAAAAATAAGATTATTCATTTCTTTGTTAAATGTTCAGTATCAATTAAACTTTTTCAAATTACTAGACACTACTCCCAAAGTTCCAATTCTAGAGACCTATTTCATTTGCATAATACATTTTTACTTTGAGAAGAGTTTAGGGTAATACTCTTACATTTATACTTACTCAGAGGCCATTATGATTTTAAATAGATTTACTTGTATAATCTATATACATAGGCACATGGCTTTTCCACATCATATTGTTAAGGCAATATTCAAAAGAGTAAATCTTTAGTATGAATGGAGGAATCTGAAATTTTTATATTTTGTTTTACAAACTTGTCTTGGATTCACCCCAATGATGTATACTTTGTGGTCAATATAATCTTATCACCTGAATGGTTACCAATGTTTTATTTGTAAGAGATTATGAAAACTTCTGTAATAGTATTTTTAAGAGATTAATGGTGGAGGGAAGAATTCTGAATCTACAAGGTTTCAAGAAGATTGTGTTGGAAATGTAATTCATAGTACATTATGTATATGAGTCTTTAAGGAGCTCAACTATTGATGGGTTGATACACAGACTAAAAATAATAAAAAATAATATAATTCAAAAAGAAAGTCATTAGATCCACAAACATAAGCAGAATCAAAAATCTAAATTTGAGTACAGAAATATCATTTGTGAAAGAATGTTGAAGGATGCCAGGTGTAGCAAAAATTTGGTCCTATAAACTTTTAAAGGCATCAATGAGATGGTTCGAACTGAATGAACTCTGATTTGGCATTCAAGAAGCAATCTGCTAACTAATGACTGTGTGAATTTTGCTGGGAAAAGACCTACATATAGTTGTATTTTTTTCCTTCAACATAAAAAAAAATTTGATCACTGTTACTGCTAAGTAGAATAAAACTCAAGATTTGCCAAGTTATCAATTTAAAAATACTTTTAATCCTCACTCAAGGATATGTTTTCATTTATATTTTAGAGAGAGAGACAGCAAGGTGAGAACCATAGATGGTTTGCCTCCCATAAATGCCGCTACCTGGGATTGAACCCACAACCTAGGTATGTGCTCTGACTGGAAATTGAATCCTTAAATGTTTTGCATTTCAACGAATTAAGTCACGTGGCCAGGTCACAAATTATTAATTTTAAAAATCATTTAAAAAATCCCCATTTTAAGTCTAGCCAGATTTTAAAAAGAGAAAGCACTGTAACTAAAGCATAATAAATTTATAAGAAAAAGATTATGTACTATGAAAGTAATTTTTTAAAATTCCCTTTGTGCCTAGTGATTACATATTAGCAGTGAAATATGAAACAGTATTGCTTTAGCCAACTTGGCTCAGTGGGTAGGGTTCAGTCCTCCCCGTCTGGCAGTTTCTCTCACATCGATGTTTTTCTGTCTTTCTCTCTTCCTCTCTTTCTAAAAATCAACACAAAAATATCCTAGGGTGAAGATTAATAAAAAAAGAAACAATATCATTTTTCTCTGTCTTAAAATTGATTTGTGAACAATTTGGAAATAGAAGACAAAACAATAGTACACTTTATGAAAGTTAGAATTAATTAAAATTAATTAATTCATTAGAATTAATTAAAAATTTGAGTATTATATTAGGAAAATAAGACACCCCTTTCTTTAATGAAATATCTAATCTTGCTTAAAAAACACACTGTATAAGTAAAAAGTAAATAATTATTCCCTTGTTGGCAATCTAGACACCATTTGGAATTTCAGAAAAAGAAAGGTGATATCCCCTAATATCATTTAGCTTAAAAAGTGATGTAACTGCTTTAAAAAGTAAATTTTTATAATTAAATAAATGTGTTTATCAATATATTATTACTGATTTTAGAAATAACTTTACTCTTCTAGTTAATTTGTAATAAAAATAATCAGATTTTCATATGAACCAAGGAATCAAGATTTCATTACAACCCAATGCTTTTTGTTTTCAGATCATTACAATATAGTGTTAATTCAGTCAATAGCTATTCTTATGAATGCCAAATGTTTTTCATCTTCAGTGTCTTGGTATTTGGGTTATTCAAAATCCTTTACATACACATCACCAACAGAGTTTGACCAGTAGAGGGAGCCATTATCTACATAGTCTAAAATTTGGGGAAAAAAAAAAAAAAAAGTAGTTTTGCCCATAAAAGAAACTCACAGAATCTTAAAGTCAGTTTATTAATTTCTTTTAAAATTAAAACTAAATAAATAAACTACTTATTTACTTCCAGTAGTTATATATGAATTAATACCTCTATTAATAAAAGAAAAGCATATTGGGAATACTTTTAAGTAGAATTTCACTAGATATTGTAAATGATCCTTCACTTTTCAGAGCTCTTACTGTCCTTACTATTTAATACAGTTCTTACTTTATCACAGCGGTGATAGCTACTCAAACATGGCCCTTGTACAGACCAAACTAACGAGTCTAGATTAGTACTTCAGCAAATATGCACTAACACTGACACATGCCAGGCATTGTGCTAGCGGAGATAAACTGTTGATACAGGGTAAAAGAATAACCCACAAATTCATATTTAATGTACTTTATGCAGCAAGAAATCAGACAAGTTAGTCTTACCTGGTATGAGAGACTATACCCTTGCCACTCAAAGTGTGTTCCAATATCCAGTAGCACTGGCCTCCCCTGGGAGTTTATTACATCTCCACTCTCAGAACCCTTCCCACATCTACTCAAGCAGAATCTGCATTTTAATAAGATCCCCAGGAACTTGGAAACAGTTTACATTTTGAGAAGCCCCTCTTTGCAGAGATTTTTCCAGGACAAAGGGAATTCCCAGAGTTCTAGTATAAAACAAATATTTATGACTTTAAAACTGAGTAATTTTAAAAAACTGCAAGAAAGTTTCTAGTTCTTAGATGTCTTGTTTGTGCCTAGAAATTCTACTATAATTAGAAGTTGAAGGCGTGACATAGAGTGATCATGCACTTGAACATTCTGGATTTAATTCTAAAGTCACTAAACAGTTATTTTCTAGTTATCCTTTTTCAGAAGAATATATATATATTAGAAATGCATCTATGACTGCCATCACATTTTTGTGTTGGTTTCCTTTATGTCTGAAAAATTTGGGGATTTAAATAATCACTGTAACACAAGCAGATTTTATAAGAGTGCTAATAGGAAGTGAGAATATATTGCTAAGGTTAAGAAACATTTTTCACGTCATCACTTTCACCATTGAAAATCCCACCACACCAACTTTGACATGACAAAACAAGCAATGAATCAAATGTCTTTCGGTGCTCCTCATAAACAGTGGAGGAGGCCGCCTGTAGAATACTGTAGAATACTGTGGTTACATGTGATCCATGGACCGGCTCTCCTACCTCACGACAGAGGGGTCATCCTCTTGTTCAGCAACTTTTGGTGCTCTGTTTATACCTGGCCAAACTATATCTTTGTTGTCCCAAGCAATATCACTTTTATTGTGATAAGAAATGAACGGATGGAAGAGTCAAAATCATGATGTAGGTCTTAGCAAAGTGGAAGCTCTTCCCTCTGGATAGAACTGGCCTAGTGTTACTTGCAGTGTGTGTTATATCACCCAATCAATGACATTCCCCTAAAGGAGCCTGTCTCATGTGTGCAAACACCTGCACAAAAATAAGGCTTCAGGTCTCCCTGTCCTTTCTCCCTTACCACAATTAACGGCCTCAGGCAATCAGTATCATGCAATGGAGGAGATGGAAAAATCAGCCACTTTAATTACAGATAAGGAAACTGAGGTTGAGTGAAGCCAGGACACTTGTCTCTAGTTTCAAGATAGTTTTCAGCAGGACTGATGGAGTCAAATCAAATGTTCATCAAGGCCTAGCTTTCTTCCATAGTTTCTACGGATTATACTTTATTATTTTTTAAAATATTTTTATTTATTTATTTCAGAGAGGAAGGGAGAGGGAGAGACAGAAACATCAATGATAGGAGAATCATTGGTCAGTTGCCTCCTGCACGCCCCCTACTGGGGATCGAGCTTGCAACTCAGGTACTGCTGGTCAGCCTCAGCAGAGAAAGATGCCCCTCTTTCCTCACTGAGCTGATATATAAGCGAAGGCTAAGAGTTGTCAACAGGCTCCAACAACTGACCAATTCTCTCCAGCAGGAGGAAACAGAAGACTGTAGTAAGCCTCAGTGGGAATGCCCCTCTCTCTCTTCTCTGTCATGCCTATGCCTAAAAGGATACAATACAGCCCTAGGAATTACACATTCTCCGAATACATAAACAGGTCAACCTGACTTAAAGGTGGGTCCCTAAAAAAATAGCAGACTGATATTCCTTCAGACCTGAAAATATGGTTGAATTTGAAAGGAACAAACCAGATAACTATTAAAATTCTGAGTATAGTATTGTATTGTTGAAATTCCATAAAACAGACTGTTTTATCAAGCACCACCATCACTTTATTTTGTCACACATTGGGTTTTAAAAAATTAAAGAAAGTGACCTCTACAATTTAAGGTGGCAATATTATTTTGTAAAATTGTTATAAAGCTGCAAATTAAAAAAATTGAATGTTGGACCTTTGACCTAATTTATTTCTCTGTTAATAAAATGATCAGTAGCAAGCATCAACTCTCCTGTCAAGTATAGACAGGCATCCTACTGTTTTTGCAAGAGCATAAAATTATAATTCTTACTAAGAAAAATCATAAACCTCTTATTATATCATTTTCTTCCTTCACCAAAATCAAATAGGAGAATGCGAGAAACTGGCATTATTACGGATATTTCTCCCTAAAAACTGCTTCAGCACAGGCTGAAGCAATTCCAATACCTCCAACTAAAAGTCTGTTGTTTTAAGCTATTCATATGCTGGATGGAGAATCAAACACAGAACATTATAACACTCCTATAGAATAAAAGATGAGTGCTTAACAAATTGGTGAAGGGGAAAATGAGAATTAATAAAGGAACAAATAAAAATTGTATAGGAAGATTATAGATGTTTTATGTAATTTCATGCAATGCACCTAATAAGATATTTGTAAAATATCAACAATGCCCATCTCCATAGTGGTAGCACAGAATGCTGCCATTATCCTATCTAATAAAGATGAAATATGCAAAATGACTGTCAGTCCTCGACAAAGATGGTGGTGCCCACAGCCAATAAGGAAGGAACATGCAAATTTATGCGACAAAGATGGTGACGACACAGGCGTTCTGCCCCACCCTGGCTGTTCCGGGCCTCTGGGCAGTGAGCGTGCAGGCATGGAGCAGCCAGGGCAGGGCAGGATGCCTGCTATATAGGGGGTAAGGGGCAGGGGAGGAAAGTGGAGGGAGCTACAGGAGGGCAGCAAGGCAGAAGTCAACCTCGGCCAGAGCGAAGGTGGAAGGCAGTGGCCAGAACAAAGGCCTGGGTCTTGGGTGCCAGAGGGAAACTGGTGCTGGCAGCCAGGGGAAGGAAGGCCTAATCTTCCACGAATCTTCATGCATCAGGCCTCTAGTCTCTGTATAAGTCCAGATCCTCATTTCTCACCTGAAATACTGCTTCAGTCTTTGACTGGGCAGCCTCCTACAAGTTTCTCACTAGATAAATCCACCAGATAAGTAGGCACAAAATGTACTTCCTAAAAATATAATTTGTCATGTAGTTACCTGGTTTTAAAATAACCTTTCCCGATTGCTTGTCTATGGGATAAAATCTCATTTAGGCCTTAGCTTCCATGTCATTTACAACCTGCTTCATACAAGGTGTAACTTGGGATGCCAATACTCTGAGCTTCTCAACATTTCCAAAGCAAGTTAGACATCATTTAATGCCTCTGGATTTTTCTCTCTACCTGGAATAGCATGCCTCCCTTTCTCATATAGTAAATTCCTAAGTTTTCTGAGCAAACCTTACTTCAAAGCAAGCTAGTGAGAAAGGACACCTTGGTAGAACTGCTTTTGCCTCTTTAAGTCATAATTAAACTCAATGTTGTACCTTGAAACATCTGTTCGTCTATCTGCAACAGTCACTCAAAGGTGTAGTATTACAAAAACTTACTAGTGTCTCACCTATTTCTTACACCCTCTTATCTATTTTTCTATTTCCAGTTTCCATTACCAAACACATTACCAGGCATACGGTTGTTTCTCAGTAACTAATTGCTCAGGGGAAAATTAACTAATGACCCTAAACAGATGGGAGGAGCACACTCAGAAAGTTAAATAGTTCACCCTTTTCCAGTTAACTAGCACAATATTTTGCAGCTCAAATTGTACTTCAAATTTTATTTAATGGCACTACAATTATAGTTCATTGGCTGTTTCCCATGTTTGGTGCTTATTCCTTTTTTTTAAATTTATTTTAACTGAGAAAGAGTGCTATTAAAATTCATTTTCTCCATTTAGACCCTTACTAAATTTTTTTCTACTATCCTATCTAATAAAGAGGTAATATGCAGATTGACCATCGCTCCAACCCACAAGATGGCCACCCCATGTGGTCAGAGATCTTGCCCCCATGTGGACACAGATGGCCACCACAAGATGGCCAGCAGGAGGGGAGTGCAGTTGTGGGTGATCAGGACAGCAGGGGAGGGTAGTTGTGGGGGGGAACCAAGCCTGTAGTGGGGGGGAAATTAGGGGTGACCAGGCTAGCAGGAGAAGGCAGTTGGGAGTGACCAGGCCTGCAGGGGAGGGCAGTTTGAAGGGACAAGGACTTCAGGGGAAGGCAATCAGGGCAACCAGGCCAGCAGGGGAGGGAAGTTGGGGACAATTGGGCTAGCAGGGGAGAAGTTAGCCATCAATCAGGCTGGCAGGGAAGTGGTTAGGGGGTGATCAGTCTGGCAGGTAGGCGAGCAGTTCAGAGCCAGCAATCCTGGATTGTAAGAGCAATGTCCAACTGCCCATTTAGCCCTGATCCTGATCCTGAGATCAGGCCTAAATGGGCAGTTGGACATCCCTCAAGGGGTCCCAGATTGGAGAGGGTACAGGCTGAGCCGAAGGACACACACACACCCCTCCAAGCCCCGTGCACGAATTTCATGTACCAGGCCTCTAGTTGTAAAATAAATAATCGCATGTTGTTTCTTAGATTTGTCTATAACTTTCTATAATGTTTTGTAAAACAACCAGAAAATTTCATGAATATCATACAATATTCTTTTTTATCTCCCAAAATTGTTATATCCTACGCTCGTATTTGGAATTGTCATCTTGTACCCAGGAAGCAGAAACTTCAAATAAAATTAATTGAGAATATAAAGTTTTAATCTAATCCCTTCATGGGCTATTATAGTTAATAAATAATCTCTGTGTATAGTGCAATGGCTCACTGATCTACAATGTAATAATAGGAAATATTCAACTTGTAATTAATTTAAGTTGATACGTATTTAAAAACAAAAACAAAAACAACAAAACAAAACAGATAACTTACTTTTTTTTTCATCATCAGGCACCATGATTTACCTTTGTGTCATAAATCTAGATTAAATTTTCTTAGGAACTCCTTAAACAAAATGACTTTATACCCTGTAGAAAATAATGGCTATAAGTGACCACTATAGTGACTGTCGGACAAACATCATCCCATTTAGAGGTGTTGGATAGATGTGAACTCATCATGTCCACTGCCGTAATAGTACAGAGTTAAATAGAAATGTTGAAAGGTGATGTTCTTTTGTATTTCCAATATTGAAGTGGAAGGAATGTTCAGTTTCTCCATTAGAGGTGATGTGAACTATAGGTTGTTATGGCTGCTCATTTTCAGATTGGGGTGTGCTCTTAGTTTGCTGGTAGCTGTTAGCATGAATCAGTGTTAAATTTTATCAAATGATGCTTTATGTAGCCATTGATACCATTATATATATATTTAAATAAACAGGTAGCCAGTTACACTGATTTATTTGTGTGGTAAACCATTTTACAATCTTGGATAAAACCTAATTGCTCATGTTATGTTGTTCTTTTTCTGTGTTACTGCGTGGGATTTGCTTTGTTAGAGATATCGTTCTGCATTTTTCTTAGATTTTTGTATCAGGGATATACAGGCTTCAAAAAAGCAAATGGGAAATTTTCTCTCCTCTAAGTTCTCAAAATAACTGCTGTTTGTATTATGTGGTGTTATATCTTCATTAAGAGTTTTATGGAAATAATTAGTGAAACTGTTTTATTCATAAGGTTTTTTAATTAAAAATGTTTAGTAAAAGATGTAGTGATACTTAGATTTTCTATTTCTCCATTCAGGTTTGGCAAATTGTGATTTTCAAAGAATATATTTATTTCACCAAAGTTAATTTTAATGGCACAATGCTGTTATAATCTTTTAAATGTCATTATCATTTGTAATGATGATAACTTTTTTATCATGATTTTGGTACTTTGTGCTTTTTCCCCTCTCTCTTTATTTTTCATGATCTTCCAAAAGACTTAACAATTTTATTAACCTTATTAAAGAATCAAATTTTGACTGTTGATTTTAGGTATTATTTATCTACTAGAGGCCCAGTGTATGAAATTCATACACTGGGGATGGGGAGTGTCCTTTAGCCCAGCCTGGACATTCTCTAATCTGTGACACCTCGGGGGATGTCCACAGGAATCAGGCCTAAACCAGCAGTTGTACATCCCTCTCACAAACCGAGGCTACTGGCTCCCAACTGCTTGCCTGCCTCCCAGCCTGATCACCCCCTAATGACTCCCCTGCTAGGCTGATCAATGCCTAACTGCCCTCCCCTGCTGGCCTGGTAACCCCTAATTGCCCTCCCCTACTGGCCATCTTGTGGCAGCCATCTTTGACCACATTGGGGTGGTCATCTTGTGCAAGGTTGTGAGGATCAATTTGCATATTATCTCTTTATTAAATAGGATTTTTTAATTTCACTAATTTTCACTATTATTTTTACTTTTTATTTTCTATTTTATAGCTTCTTAAAGTGACAGCATTATTGATTTTGCATCTAATAGAAACATTTAAATATTTTTATTTCCTCTCCAAACATTGCCTGGCTGAGATTCCATAAATCTGGAAATAGTGTGTTTTCTTTATTATTTATTTAGAAATATTATTTAAATTGTCACTAGAATTTATTCTTTAAAATTATTCTTATTTGGAAGCAGATTGCTTAATATTTGATATTCCAAAAATTTCCAAATATATTTTGGTGATTAACTTTTCTTTTTAATATTTCTTTAATTGATTTTTTTGAGAGAAATCTATCAGCTGCCTCCAGCATGCCCCCACATCAGAAATCAAGCACTGTCTGGGAATGGAACCAACAATCTTTCTATGCATGGGAGACACCCAACCAACATAGACACACCAGCCAGGGCTGTTTGTCATTAACTTTTATTTTAATAATATCGTGGTCAGAGAACCTACCCTATATAAGCTTAGTATTTTAAACTTGTTGAGACGACTTATTGCTCATTGCTGCTGCATGTTCTAGTTCTATGTGTAGATGAGTGAAATAAGTTTCCTGCGGTTTGGAGATGTATTATTCTATGAGAGGCCCAGTGTACAGATTCATATACAAGTAGGATCCTTTGGCCTGGTCTGTGCCCTCTTGAAATCTGGAATCCCTTGGGGGATGTTGGATAACCAGTTTTATCCAGATCCATGCAGGCCTGATCCAGACAGGAGGGAGTACAATCCTGTGCATTGAGCGTCTGTTCTCTGGTGATCAGTGCGTGTGATAGTGACTGGTCAACCAGTTGTTCGGTCGGTTAGGCTTTTACATATATACTAGAGGCCCAGTGCACAAAATTTGTACACTTCTCCAATTTGAGACCCTTTGGGAGTTGTCCAACTGCCAGTTTAGGGCCAATCCTGCAGACCCTAAACTGGAAGTCAGACATCACTCTCACAATTCAGGGCTGCTGGCTCCTAACTGTTCGCCTGCCTGCCTTCTTGCCTGATTGCCCCTAATTGCTTTCCTGCTAGCTTGATTGCCTCCAACTGCCTTCCCTTGCCGGCTATCTTGTGGCAATGTGAGGGTGGTCATCTTGTGATGACATGAGGGTAGCCATCTTGTGGTGGCCATATTGTGGTGGCCATCTTGTGACAACATGGGGGTCACCATCTTGTGATGATGCAAGGGCAAGAGGCCACCTATGCTTTTATTAGTATAGACGAGAGGTCCAGTGCATGAAATTTGTGCATGGGGGGTTCTGCTCAGCCCAACCTGCACCATTGGGCCTAAACTGGCAATCAGACATCCTTCTCACAATCCGGGACTGCTGGCTCCTAACTCCTCACCTCCCTGCCTGCCTGATTACCCCTAACCGCCTCTGCCTGCTGGCCTTGTCACCCCAAACTTCCCCTTTCTGCTGGTCTGGTTGCCCCTCCCTGCCCCATCTGCTAGCCTGGTTGCCCCAAGTGCCCTCCTCCCCTTCAGCCTGGTCAATCCACACAACCTACTGCTCAGTTGTCCTTCCAATTGTTTTGGTCATGATGGTTCCTGGCTTTTGATATATTAGGACCAGAGGCTCAGTTCACGAATTTGTGCACAGGTGAAGTCCCTCAGCCTGGCCAGTGATTGGGGCCATCATGGGAGCTGGCAGGTGGGAGGGACTGTGGGAGGTTGGTCTGCTGGCCCCTCATCAGGGTCGATTGGAGGGGCCAGGCAGGGAGGAGTGATCTTGGGAGGTTGGCCAGAGGGGGTGGAGTGGCTGTGGGAGGTTGGCTGTGGGAGCACACTAATCACCAGGGGGCAGCTCCTGTGTTGCGTGTCTGCCCCTTGTGTGTCATAGTGACTGGTTGACCAGTTGTTCCTGTTGTTTACTTGTAAAGGTCACTTAGGCGTTTATATGTATAGATATAGATATAAATAGATAAGTATCAATTAATACTTATTAATCAAACTTCTATAGCTTTCCTTTCTTCTGCTGGATTTTCAATGAAAATCTAAATGATCTCAGGACTCTTGGTCCTGATCTGGATATTTTCCCAGGAGAAAAACCTAGCAAACCAGTTGTTTGTAATCAGTCTGAAGAGAGGCCAATGCCATCACTTTCACTGTTTCTGTGATAAAGGAACAAGGCTTATGGAGCCTTTCAGTAAAAGACATCTAGCTCTAGAAATGTAGAACAGTGGTGTGGGAAAAGGTAGGGGAAAAGAAATCCATATTTGTTTCCTAGGCTAATTACTTCATGTCAAATATGCTCTTCTGTTTTAAGAGCCTATACATCAAGAGTGCTAAATTTAATCAGCCTCACAAAAGAAAGGAAGGAAATCAAAAGTTACTTCAACTTTAAGAACTATGAGATTTGATTACCCAGCTGGGGAAAATTATAGAATAATACCTTAAAGAAATTGTGTATAAATAACACTTGTTTGTTATTCTCACCCTTCCTCAACACATACACAAATACACACTCACTCAGCCTTCATATCTTCTTAACCTCCACATTCAGACCTAGAAATAATTGATTTCTGACTATAGAATGGGAACTTTGGAAAGGTACCATTATATTCCTCCTAAAATTAGTTTTGCATAATAAGATTTAAAAAATAATTTCAATAAAATATTTGATTCTTTGGGGCACTAAGGAAATCCTACAAATTTTTCCTTTAATAAAAATACAGGGATAAAATGTATGAAGAATTTATTTTAGTTAGGATTTCAATAACCTATTTTTATTTTCTTCTTTGCTGCTTCAAGGATCAACAAATTAAAAAGTGAAGTATTTCAATATATAACTAAATTATAGCAGTTTTTCATTTACCTTACAATATCTGTTGTTTCTCAAGTAGTATATTTGTCAAATTCTTTCTTTTAAAAGGTACTGCAATGTCCTTACACCACATTGAAACCCTGTAACAAGAGTGGATTTTTTTTCCTGCTGTGATGTCTATTCATTAAGGTGCTCTAGAAACCAGGGGATGGGTATCTTCATTAGCTGCATTTTTGTGTGTGTAATAAAGTGTGTTTAAAAAAAAACTATTTCTAATAACATAACAGCCATTATGATGAGATTTCCAAGTGGGATAATTTTAGCAGAGAACACTGTAGGTTATTTATTGGATATAGTCATAATTATAATAACATGTGAACATTTTTTTGCTTTATTACTTCTCTTCTATTTAGTTATTACATTGATTTGTATGATTTTACTGCCTCCTATACTCATATAATTTGAGAGATGAAAATCAGATAAAGAAGCTGGGAAAATTCTAGTCAAAGGAATCATTTAAATCTGTTGATGCTAGAGAGGAACACCAAGATGGCGGCATAGGTAAACACCTATTGTTCTGCCCCGCACAACGATTTAAGAACTACAACATAACAGCAGAACAGACAGTACCCAGAATCGCCAGAAAGCTGGCTGAATGAAAACTCCACTAATTGGAGTAGAGGTGGGACACTGAGACTCAGGAGCGGCGGGAGCGCAGCCTTTCAGCGGGGAGGGTGGAGACGTCCCACTGCACGGATTCCCCAGAGCCAGGCGAGGTCAGAGATACGGGGTATGTGGAGACGTCCCAAAGCACAGATTCCCCAGTGCCAGGTGAGGTCCAAGGTCTGGGGGATGCACCCAGGAAGCGGGGCCCGGCAGAGGCTCCTAGTCTGCGAGAAACCCAGAGGCAGCAAAAAGAAGTTTCGGCGCAAGGGTCGCGCAAACCTGCGACTTGCCCCCTGGAAACTTGTCTCCTGGTTCCGGAAACCATCTATTTTACAACCCTGGGCTAGACTTTTGGTGTGCAGGCACATTTGGGGAAAGGCAGAGTTGTCTGGCAAGGGGAAGAGACTACCGGCTTTCTCTTGGAGGTGTCTGCAGCCATCCCCATCCAACAGACACCTGCGGGCAGGAGCGCCGCATAGGACACAGCTGACGCTGACGCTGCCTGCGCAGCTCAGAGACTCCGCCCATCCAACCTGAACACAGTCTCCCTTCACAGCCAATTGGCCTGGAGGTCAAACCCTCCTAGGGCTAACAACAATAAGCTGGGTTTAAATTCAAAAATACTGAATACAACCCATAAAGGATTGCAGTAAGAGTACCCATCTCGGGTAACTGGGGAGGCTGAGCCACTGTCCCTTTGAGGATATCTACCACATAAAGCAGCCACCATGCAGAGATATGGAAAGAAATCAGGTGTGAAAGAAATGGAGGAGAAAAGACGACAAGACATAGAGTTCAAAACCACACTTATAAGGCTTTTCAAGAGGCTCCTACAAAAGGCCGATCAACTTAATGAGAATTACCAGGAAATAAACAAGACCAACCAGGAAATGAATGAGAACTACAAGGAAATGAAGGAGAACTTCAAGGAAATGAAGGAGACCCTCAAGGAAATGAACCAGACCCTCACGGATAAAAAAAAGGACCAACTAGAAATCAAGCATACACAGACTGAAATAAAAAATATTACACAAAGTCCTAAAAGCAGTCCAGAGGGCCACAAGAACCAAGTCAAAGATTTGAAATACAAAGAAGCAACATCCACTCAGCTGGAAAAGCAAGAAACAAAAAGAATTCAGATAATTGAAGATAGCGTAAGGGGCCTCTGGGACAACCTCAAGCATGCCAACATCCGAATTATTGGGGTCCCAGAAAAAGAGAGAGAGCAAGTTAATGAAAACCTACTTGGAGAAATAGTGACTGAAAACTTCCCCCACCTGGTGAAAGAAACTGACTTAAAAGCCCAAGAAGTACACAGAACCCCAAAATATAGGAATCTAAAGAGGACCACACCAAGACATATCATAATTAAAATGCCAAGAGCAAAAGATAAAGAGAGAATATTAAAAGCAGCAAGAGAAAAACAGTTGGTTACCTACAGGGGAGCACCCATACGAGTGTCAGCGGATTTCTCAACAGAAACGATGCAGGCCAGACACGAGTGGCAAGAAATATTCAAAATAATGAAGAGCAAGAATCTACAACCAAGATTACTGTATCCAGCAATGCTATCATTCAGAATTGAGCATCAGATAAAGTGCTTCGCATATAAGAAAAAGCTAAAGGAGTTCATCACCACCAAACCAGTATTATATGAAATGCTGAAAGATATTCTTTAAGAAGAGGAAGAAGAAAAAGGTAAAAATATAAATTATGAACAACAAATACACATCTATCAACAAATGAACATAAAATAAAGTGAATTGATAGGCTGATGAACAAGATAAACTGGTGAATATAACAGAAACATGGACATAGAGAGGGAATGGACTGACAATTCTTGGGGAGAAAAGTGTTGTGGGAAGTACAGCAAGAGATTGGACAAATATCTTGCAACAATGGGAGAGGACATTGGGGAGGGGGAGGTGAGGGTGGAGGGTGGGATAGGTACAGGGTGGAGGGGAGATATAGGGGGATAAAAAAGGGGAAACAATGTAATTAATATACTGAACAATAAAGAAAAAAATAAATCTGTTGATGCTAAAACTATATATATCTATATCTATATCTATATCTATATCTATATCTATATCTATATCTATATCTATAGATAGATAGATAGATAGATAGATGTAGATATAGATATATATATCTTACAAAATATCTTGACTGATAAATTTTTCCAGCTTCATTGATGTATAATTGATACATAACCCTGTAAGTTTAAGGTATACAATGTGACAATTTGATATACATATATTCTGTGAGACATTTACCACAATAATGTTTTTTCCTTACCCGAGGAGTATTTTCCCATTGATATTTAGAGATGGTAGAAGGAAGGGAGGAGGAGAAAAGAGAGACACATCAATTGGTTGTCTTCTGCATGCCCAACCAGATCAGGAGATGGAGCCTGCATTCCAGGTTCATGAACTTGACCAGGAATCAAATCCTTCACCCTTGAGTCCAAGTTCTGATGCTCAAGTCACTAATACAAATTGGTTATGGCTACCACAATAACATTTAACGTATCTTTTACCTGACGTAATTACCATCTTATTAGTGTTACTATGTTTTATGTTGTCATGGTTAAAGCTCTCCTCTTACAGCAACTTTCAAGTATACAATAGAGTATTGTTAACTATAATCACCATGCTGTAATTAGATCCCAGAAACTTTATTCATCTTATAACTGTAAGTTTGTACCCTTTGATCAATATCTCTCCATTTTTCTCCTCAGCCACTGGCAAACACTATTCTATTGAATGGAAAAGTTTTAGGTGCTTAGAGTTAGGTGTATTTGTGTTGTTGTGGGTTTCCTGCTGTCTTATCAGAGAGTTAAAACTGTGTCCCAAAGTAATGTGGTCTCAGAGGAGAGTTTAGAGACTTAGAAGCAGAATTAGCCAACACTGGTGTCATTCTTGAGTAGTTGTGAAACATTCTATTTAATAAAAGAATAATATGCAAATTGAGCGTACCTCCAATCAAGCCATGCCCACCTCCACACCCACCAGCCAATCAGGAGCAAATTTTGCAAATAAACCCCAATCAAGATGGCTGCTGCCACTGAGAGCAGGAGGGAGGCTTGGATTTCCTCAGCAACCGAGGAAGCCAAGATTTCCACCTGCCGTTGCCTGCCTAAGCCTGCACTCAATGCTACAAAGTTTCAATTATAGAAGATACATAATTCCAAACAGAAATGGCAGCAGCCACGGAGCTGGAGAGAAAAGAGGCTAGAGTTGTTGGGGGGATGGAGAAAGCCAAACTTCTGCAGCCCTAGCCTAGACCTCCACTCTAGTCTACAAACTTTCAAACAGAAATGGCTGTTGCTACAGAGCAAGCAGAAGGCTTGGCTCCACTCCAGGCTAGAATGTTTCAATTGTAGAACATAAACTAATCCCAGATCTCAGGGCCTCCCCTTGGGTCACTGGGGGGCATGGCCAGCATGCAAACCATCATAGGCCCCTTGCCCAGGCCGCCCCACACCCCAAGGGAGCCCCCACTCTGATTCAGGACACCCTTCAGGGCAAACCAGCAGGTCCCCACCCATGCACCAGGCTTCTATCCTATCTAATAAAAGAGTAATATGCAGATTAACCATCACTCCAACACACAAGAGGGCTGACCCCATGTGGTCAAAGATCCTGTCCCCATGTGGACACAAGATGGCCACCACAAGATGGCCAGCAGGGAAGGACAGTGGGAGGTTCCAGGCCTACAAGGGATAGCAGTTGGGGGCAATCAAGCCAGGGGGGGAGGGCAGTTGAGAGGGACCCCCGCCCCCCATCATGCATGAATTTCATGCACAGAGCCTCTAGTTTAGTATATTCCTCTTTGGAGGATCTTTACTGATGGAGAACAAATCAAAACTGCTTCAAACAACCCTGTCATGTATTCTTTGTTTAAATGCTCTGAGAAAATAAAAAATTAAATTAAGGATTGAGTCATGGTTTATTAAATTTAACTGGCCAGTCTCTACCTTACCTGCTTGAAGCAGTTGCGCTACTCAAAGTATTCCATATATTTGAAATTTTATTAATTGTTAAAGAAAAGCAGACTGTGCATGTGGAATAACTGTTTTAAAACAAGTATATGTACCTAAAAATAATTTTGTGGCTACAAAAGTAAAAAAATAAAAACCAACTCATTTTTTACCAGGATAATCTTAAAAATTATTATCTCACTGGGACAACTGTTGTCTATAGCGTACATTTAACATATAGATACTCATTTAAAATGTTATTTTTCAAGTATGTGTATTTTTTTGCCAAGTGAAAACCAGTGGCATAGATACTATAATTATGCCCATTTTGCATTTGATGAAATGGAAGACTGATTTGTTGAACATCATACAAATAAAATAAGATAGAGAAAATGAATATATCATATATACATTTATATAAATTTATATTGTTTAGGACCTACTTCAACATTATGCATAAATACACACAATATACATATGAACAAATACAAAATAGATTAATGGATTGATTTGTTTTCTAAAATAACTATGTGAGTATAAATACAGAAATATGCATTAATTAGTTGATTACTATTTCATATGATCAGATGATATACAGTTTGGGAGAATAGAATTCAATTGAAAACCACAAAGAAATATATATTAAAACCTATAATAAAATAAATCACTTAAATTACCAGATAATGGAGAGATGTCTAATAAAATTATTATTCTAATGTAAATGTCATGGATAGTTAGGTTCTCTAGGGACAACCCGAAAACTTTTTTTTTTTCTTCTTCAATAAGGATTCATTTTTGTGTAAATCAGAATTTATCCCAGTGAAAATAGAAATGCATGGATATATGAAGATAATGCAATTTAACAAAATATTTATAATCTGGGTAATTAAGAGTAGAAAAACTTATGAAAAACAGAAGCCATACAATTTGTAAGCCTAGATGCAGAAGCAATCAGAAAGGACCACTACTCCATTCCGCAATGTGATTGGCATCTCTGGGTAGGTTCAAACACACTAATTTAGGGTCAAACAAGTTTGCTCTACTCTTGTATCCTTTATTTTTTTCTGGATGTAATGGACAGCTCAGAGTAATGGCAATAATCTCCTGGATCATGTTGGCCTAGAGACTTTCTAGTTCATTACCTTCCTTAATATTTTAATCTAAAAAAACCCAATTTCAATTACATTAAACAATTTCTTGCTATAATTCCTCTTTGCCTTTCTATTTTTTTTACATGTAGGATTATTTTCTCCTGCCTTATCTGAACATATTTCAAAAGACAACATCCCATGTGCCTTGTATTCTGCTGCTCGAAATAGGTTATATTTACACTATTATCATATACAGTAGATTATTGCAAAAATTCAAAAATATATAGTTCTATTTATTATAATGAAATATTAACACCCAAAGGATTTTGAATAATTATTTATATCTATATTTAATTAAAATATTAAGATGTCTGAGAAAAACTTTTTTGAATGTCAAATTTGATTGTCTTACATTTATACATTGTTCTTAAGTTATAGGAAATCAAAGTCAGAGCATTTGCACAGAAATGCCAGTCACCAGAACTTTCTACATATCCTGCATCCTTGTCAGTTATTAAATCAGCATGTTTCATTTTCCCAGCCTTATGCTACTGCAGAAATGATGTGAACAGTTGAAGCAACTGCTTAAATTTTGCCTGAATTTCTCAAATAATCCAGGCAGAAATAGAAAGTTTGCTTGAAGCATTATTGTTATCCTTCTTTTCACAAGTTGAGTCATCCCCAAGCCTGTCAATCAAATGTCCTCTTCCTGAGATGGTTCCACTCTCTTAACCATCATTGCTCAAAATGTCTAGCACTCACACATTTTTCTTTTTATATTTTTGGAAGCACTCTTTAAAAATTTAGGCCTCTCTTCAGATATTGAACACATATGTATGTCAGAAATGAATTATAGCAACATTTTTGTAAGTAAAATATTTCATTACATATTTCTGTATAAAATTTCAAACCCTTCATACCAATATGATTACATCCTCCCTGTCTAAGTCATATAAAAATAAAAACATGTGGTTATCAGGTATTTTGAATTTATAAATTAACATCTTCAAAGTAATCACTTCTACAGGATATTTATTCAGAAGTAATTATCTTGAAAAAAAATTTTCAAGTGTTTTTAGAGTAGTTGCCCAAATATCTGTGATAGATTTTTTTTTATTTCTATTATAATTCTACACCCATAAAGAATATATTCATGTCATCAGTCCCACAACCTCGTCAAACACTCTTCCTGTCAAAAATAGAACTCTGAGCTGGCACCCAGAGGGCCTTAGGTTTTCCATCCTGATCACACTGTTCTTTCTCCTTCCAGGATAACCACTGTGCTGATCTCTGTAATGAGATGCATCCTTGTCTTTCTTTAAGATTATCACTCAAGCATTCTTAAGCAGTATTGTCTATTTTTGGCCATTTTAAAAAACTTGGTATGTATTTTAAGTTTCTTTTGAACTGCGGGACCATTTTCTTTTTTTCTTAACATTTTGTTTTAATTATTAGGCAGTTTGCCCTGTAGGGTCTTCCCTAGTCTGTTGATTACATGCCTATTGTGTGATTCAAAGTGTTTCTTTGTCATCTGTATTTCCTGCAAATCAGTCACTGAACTCAAGAGACTTGATCAGACTTAAGTTTGCTTCCTTCCACAAGCCCATGGTTGTTGTTGTTGTTGTTGTGGTGGTGGTGGTGGTGGTGGTGGTGGTGGTGTGTGTGTGTGTGTGTGTGTGTGTGTGTGTGTGTGTGGATTTCGAGAGGCACATTTTTTCTGGTTTGGATTCTTTCTGATGTCAGCATTGGTCAAGCACCAATGCCTGGATCCTTTATTTGATGGGAGGCTGAAAAAATGCTGATAGTCTGTCT
The DNA here is from genome assembly GCA_027563665.1 of Antrozous pallidus. Taxonomy (NCBI): domain Eukaryota; kingdom Metazoa; phylum Chordata; class Mammalia; order Chiroptera; family Vespertilionidae; genus Antrozous; species Antrozous pallidus. Next base: position 93,572,712 of record CM050514.1, read on the forward strand.
ATTTCCTTTCATTTACTCGCCCATATAATTCTATTAAAAAAAGACTTTCCTTCATCTGTTATTGGTTTGTACAATAGTAGAAAAGGCAGGATAAATGTTTGATTTTTTTTTTTACTCTTATTTACCCAGAGACTTGTGAATGCTTCTAATAGCCTCTTGCTGCTTAAAGAGCCTAAGGGGAAAAAAGGTGGGTTGTCCTTTTAGAGGATGAGAAACTGCAAGGACAAAGGGGCAACTACCAGACATGTGAGTGAGGACATTTTGGATCGTAGCCCACCCACCTGCAGCTGTCAGCTGACTTCCATGTACTGATGATTCCAAAAGACCAGTAGTGAGAAACCTCGCAGCTGTGCCCGGATTGCTTACATAAAGAATGATGAGCAAATAAAATGGATGTTTAAAGCCATGAAGTTTTTAGGTGGTGTTTTACCCTGCAATAGACAGACACCTGATGCAATATAGTTAAAGACAAAATATTTTGTGTGTTCATACTCATACTTCCAATTCAAATTAGACTATAGCTTATTACTTTACCTCTTCCCTAATGCATTTGGATCTTCTTCCACACTAAGAAGCCTGGTTCTGAAGGACACAGAGATGATAATTATTTGCATTATTTCACATTACCTATCCAACAATCTCAAATAAACCAACACAGTAGTATTGATCATGATTATTGAAAACATTAAAATGTTTGCACTATTCTCTCCCCATTCTCCTTACATATTTTAATATTTTATCATATCTGCATCAACAAATTTTATAGTCATTGCATAGTATACTCTCATTTAACCCTCACTTAACCTCTATTTTACTCTATGTATTTAATACCACAAGTCCTTGGATCAGTTTTGCTATAGTCATTATTATCTTCTGAACTATGTTATCTGAGATCTGTGCATTGATAAGAATTTTCAATGTTTATAATTGAAAATCAGTTTTATTGAATATAAATAGCTTATCCAGTTTGCTTTCTTCAAATATCTTACATATTTACTCTGTTTTTTCTAAAATAAAGCATTGCTGTCAGAAAGCCTGATGATAATATAATTTTATTTGTCACAAAAGTCACATCCACCCCCCCGCCCAGATATCCAAACTATTTGTTTTTCTTTCTGTTTAAACTCCAGAAAATGTGCTAGATTATGTAATATATGCCAGATAAATACTGCTGCATATCAAATCACCCCAAAACATAAGCCAAAACAACCACCATGATATTAAGCTTAGGGATGCCATGGTTGGGATGCGGGGATTGGAAAGTTCACAGAGGAGACAACTTAATATCTGAGACCAGAGTACGAATTAGTAAAGTAGCTTCTTCCTTTACATCTAGTGACTGTACTTGAATAACTGAAGGCCAGGATTGTCTAGGCCTTTGGCTGGAACACCTACCTATTGTTTCTACAGAGGTGGTCTCGTGAGATGTGTTGATATGTTATGTGGCCTCTGAGGGTTTCATTCCACCCAGTGAATAAAGGGGAAGCTACAAGATCTTTTGTAAATTGCCTCATACTCTAGTTAAAGGAATCAGTGACTTGCCTAAATCAAAGAAGAAGAGAAACAGTTTCCCAACTTGATAGTGGCTATCTTAGTTTGATTTGGCTGCTATAACAAATTACCAGAGCCTGTGGTTGGCAAACTGTGGCTCGTGAGCCACATGTGGCTCTTTGGCCTTTGAATGTGGCTCTTCCACAAAATACCATGGCCTGGTCGAGTCTGTTTTGAAGAAGTGGCATTAGAGGAAGTTTAAGTTTAAAAATTTGGCTCTCAAAAGAAATTTTAATCGTTGTATTGTTGATATTTGGCTCTGTTGACTAATGAGTTTGTTGACTATTGCCATAGACTGTGTGGCCTTTAAACAACAGAACTTTATTTCTCACAGTTCTGAAGCTAGGAAGTCCAAGATCAAGGCACAGGCAGATTCGGTGTCTGGTAAGAGGCTGCTTCCTAATTCATAGGCCACCACCTGGTATCTATGTCCTCACATGGGACAAGGCAGAGGGGACAAGGGAGGTCTCCAGGCTCTCGTTTCGAACCCTATTCATGAGTGTTTTGTCTTTATGACCCAATCACCATGCAAACCCTCTGCCTCCAAATACCATCACTTTGGAGATTAGGTTTCAACATATGAATTTGGAGAGGATACATTCACTGTCTAGTAGGATAAATGTCAGGTTTGCAGCTATGTTTTAAAAGTATCTAATTACCCTGTGCTAAAACATTTCATATATTCTTGTGTCATTTATAGACTCATTTATAATTCCCTAAAAGTCTTATCTGCAGCAACATCAGACTCAGGCTCAAGGTTGAAGGGTTATCAATTGAGAAAAGATCAGATGTGGATGAGGTTCCTGCCATTCAGCTCCTATTGGACCTATTTGCTTATCATCAGTGTTTGTCACTTGCTTTCAAATTCTTATCTTTTTATTACTTTTTATTTTTATTTTTTTGGTTTTAGCATATATTTCTAATAGATCTGTATTTCTCATATTTATTTTCTTTTTATTTAGTTTAGTTTTATATATACAATATATTTTCTTTTACTTTTAATTTTTTCTTGCATCTACTACCCCATTTCTAGGGTTTTTCTTATTTGAAAAAAAAAGTTTGTTTATATATTCTATATCTTTGTTCACAACACATTTTAGCTCATTTTGAAATTATAATACAGTTTTATGTTCTTTCATTCTGAGCCTGGATTTCTGGTAGGCTTGCATTTTCTGTAGGGAAGTTATTTTTCTCCTCATTCTTATCTTCTTCATAATAACTTTATGTAGGATATGAAACTGATATTATTTTGTTGCTCATATGTGTGTAATTCTAGTTTTTCTGAACTTTAAAGAGAGACAGCTTTTCCAACTTCACAGGAGTTTGGAGTAATGTTAAAGAGAAGGCTTATTATATATTTCCTGGCTCTGTCCCCAAGCCCGCTTTCAAATAGATCTTCTCATTCCTTCCCTTTGTTATTTCTACCCTCCCAATTTATTTCTGCTCCAAGTGGTTGCTGCTCGGTGTGTGGACCCACCTATAAGAGCCTTGGCTAGTCAGTTTCACAGAACAGAAAGTGCTTAGGTCACTTCAGAACTTTCCAGAGGCTGGGTGTCCCCCCAACTCCCACATTATTAGAGTGAGCAGACCCCTCCAAGTTCCAGCTACCACTTTCCAATTGGCCTTCATGCTTTCCAGTGCATAACTATTGCCCAGTCTATGGCTCTGTTCTCACTTCCATCCAGCTCACCCCAGGACTTCTTTGTCACCAGATGGACATAACACACAGTTGCTGTATATTGCCTACTTAATCCTATCTACTTATAATTTCTAATAATTGGGAATATCTTGCAATTTAGTATTGTTATAAGTTTAAACATGTGTGCTTAATTTTTTATCAAGTCACTATGTTTATATTTGGAGATTAGGACAAAAGCAAAAAAATATGCTGTTACTACTGTTGCAATTTAAAAACAAACAAACAAAAAACCAAAAAACTGAATACAATTTACTAGTAAAAGGGAGTTTTCTCACTACCACATGAGACAGGGCAAAATAATAATTTCCATCTTTGAAAGGACATCAGTAACATATGTCTGGTATGTTAAAATTAAGCTTAATATTTTATAGCCATGTCTCATGTTACGTACATTCCTAATGAAAAATGAGGACAGTAGTATGGGTTCCAATGTCATTTTAAATTATTGATTTGAAGGAAAAAATAATTATTTTTTTCTGAATACAGTCTTATTTTTATCAAAAAGACTCAATAAGATGAATATCTGAATTTGCAGTGTCCCTTTTTAATAACAGCTTTACTAGTATATTGACTATAATACAAAAAACACATACATACATCTGTAGACTAAACAAACATAACAGCTTCTTGTGCACAGGAAATAATCTACTTTGAGAGGACTGAGATCAGTAGAGTACAAAATTGAAAGAGTTTACATGTTATCTTAAGGACTAATGTGAATCTTTCTCTCACTGCAAAACTAGGAATTGCTCTGTAACTGTGGTATGTCATTTGATCCACAAGTCTCCACACAGAGCATTTCTCATGTTGCCAGATTCACTTTGGTAAAGATAAATTTTTCTGTGTCCCCAGATTAATCTAGAGGAGGTAGTATAATTGTATTATTACTTACCAATAAAATAATAATCAAATTATCATATCAAAAAATGATTTCCTCTTTCAATATTAAGGAAATTGCTGCTGAAACCCTCTGCTTTTCTAAGTTACTAGAAATCTTTGCATGGGTGTTTATTTTTGGCAAAAACATTGAGGAAAGGCAAACACTAGTTAATGTTTTTTTAGGAATGTATCTTAATATACCTTTAGAAAATACCTTATTTCTTGTAGTGAAGCATAGTTCATCATAGATTTTATATCTATCTATCAGGTATCATATTTATTGTATCATCCACTTTTTATAATACAAAATAATTTCAACTATTCTAAGTTAAATATTGAAATTCCATTTATGTTGCAGGATAACTAGAATAGTTTAAACAACCTAAATTTTATATTTTAGAGTTATAGCTCTAAATATTATGCTCTAATTTTTTCTTCCACTTATACAGATATAGATCTACTTATATATGCATGCATGTACTATATCTGCTAATACATATTAGTATGCATATATTATTTATTATGCACTATATGTAATTAATTATGTTTTAGCATTTGTGTAAGTACAGGAAAAAATTTTTGAACATAGGATTTGTGTGTGTGTGTGTGTGTGTATCCTATCTAATAAAAGAGTAATGTGCAAATTAACCATCACCCTGCTATACCCACAAGACATGTCCACTAGCCAATCAGAAGTGAGAATGAAAATTAACCCCAACCAAGATGTCTGCAGCCATGGAGAGAGCAGAAGGGTGGCTTTGGTTTCCCTGACAATGGAAGAAGTGGAGCTTTCCGCACACCCTGGCTGGCCCAGGCCTCCGCTTAAGGCTACAAAGTTTCAATGATAGACGATAAGTAAATTCCAATAGAAATGGCTGCTTCATGGATGGAGCAGAAGGCTTACCTCTGTGCCAGGGTACAAAGTATCAATTAAAATTGTGGCAGATATAGATCTAGAGAAAGCAGGAGGCTATGGTTGCTTCCAGTGATAGAGGAAGCCAAGCCAGCCCAGGCCTCTGCTTAGGGCTACAAAGTTTCAATTATAGAAGATAAATAAACCCCAACAGAAATGGCTGCTGCCACTGAGGGAACAGAAGGCTTGGCTCTGCTCTACGCTACAAAATTTCAATTATGGAAAATAAATAAATCCCAGACACCAGGGCCTCTGCTTGGGTCATCCGGGGGCATGGCCAGCCTGCAAACCACCATAGGATCTCGCCCAGGCTGCCACATGCCCCAAGGGAACCCACACCTTGATCTGGGACACCCTTCAGGGCAAACCAACTGGCCCCCCCTCAAGCACCAGGCCTCTATCTTTTCTAATAAGAGTAATTTACAGATTGACCATCACTCCAACACACAAGATGGTTGTCCCCATGTGGTCAAAGATCCTGCCCCCATGTGGACACAAGATGGCCACCACAAGATGGTCAGCAGGGGAGGGCAATTCGGGGGGACCTGCAAGGGAGGGCAGTTGTGGGTGATCAAGCCTGCAGGGGAAGGCAGTTAGGGATGATTAGGCCAGAAGAGGAGGGAAACTGGGGGCAAACAGACTGTCAAGGGAGCAGTTAAGTATCAAGCAGGCTGGCAGGGGAGTGGTTAGGGGGTGATCAGACTGGCAGGCAGAAGTGGTTAGAGGCAATCAGGAAGGCAGGCAGGCGATCAGTTGGGAGCCAGCAGTCCTGGATTGTGACAGGGATATCCAACTGCCTGTTTCGGCCCCCTGTGCACAAATTTCATGCACCAGGCTTCTAGTATATATATAATTTGTGTGCTACGGATGCCATAACAAAATAAGTTCAAGTTCATGGCACCATCAGTATTGTTTCTGGTGAGGCATCTCTTTTGTGTTTGTAGATGGCCTCCATCTTACTACACCCTCACTTAGTCTTTAATCCAGTGGTTCTCAACCTTTCTGATGCTACAGCCCTTTAATACAGTTTCTCATGTGGTGACCCCCAACCATAAAATTATTTTTGTTGCTACTTTATAATTGTAATTTTGCTACTGTGAATGAATCATAATGTAAATATCTGTGTTTTCTGTTGGTCTTAGGCAACCCCCGCTAGTGGTTCTAACCTGTGAGTTGACAGGGGACACCTAAGACCATTGGAAAATACAGATATTTACATTATGATTTATAACAGTAGGAAAATTACAGTTATGTAGTAGCAATGAAAATAATTTTATGGTTGCGGGTCACCACAACATGAGGAACTCTATTAAAGGGTTGTGGCATCAGAAAGGTTGAGAACCACTGCTTTAATCAGTGCTCACATGGAAAGAGAAAGACATTTGATATCTTTTTCTCTTCCATCAGATTAGGATCCCACAGTTATGAATTCATTTAATATTTATTACCTCCCTAAAAGCCCTATCTTTGAACTGAGGATTAGGCCTTCAACATATAAACTTTGGGGAGACATAATTTAATCATACACATATACACACACAAATATACACATAAGTGCACACACAAACACGCAGATAGATAAGAGTACACTTTATATAGATGACCATTGTTAAAAGTTTAGTTATATATAATTTGTTAGAAACATAGTAGTTAAATTCTCTGGCCTATTTACTTAAGTCTAAAATCTACATAAACCATATCTATCCATAATTTATTTATATTTCATATATGCAACAGAATTAGTATGAGTTGTTATTACAACACTGGAAATTAATGAATATGAATAAAAAACATTAAACTGAATTCTTAATAATTACTTAATACTTTTTTATAATTATGAATTTTGCTTCTGGAAATAGAATAGTGAAAGAAGATGAACAAAAAATGTTACATAAATTTTGAAGGCACTTTTGAACACATTTTAAAGGGTGTTAACAATTGCTAATATAATTTTCTGGGATGTCTGACAATACTTTAAAAGAAATAGTTTGCTTTGTTAGTACAAGGGTTACTCCTTATGTTTTGATTTCAGTTTAATAATTTTCTGACTCACAAGTGAGAGAGAGAGCAAGAGAAAGAAAGAAAGAAAGGGGGAGAGAGAGAGTTTGAGATTGATATTTGGTAATTTCCCATATTGTTATTTCTCTTTTTAACCAGCTTCAATAAGAACAACCAAAGTGACAATGCCTCTCAGAATTCCTGAAATGGAATCTCTCAAAGCTCGAGATTTCCTGGTGAGACTCTGCCATCTACTCTTATCTCCACAGATATTCACAGTCACACCCACAAAAATCTTCCTAATCCATCATCAGGATTAATATCATCAAACCCATTATCTCTGTTTAGGTTGGTCACCAGAGGACAATTAATATCCTCAGGCATCCCACATAATCTAGCAGGCACAATGATGCTACTAGCGCTACTTTAAATTTAAAACTTCATCTCAATTTCTCATTCTCAGCTAATGTGCTTGCCTTTTTTTATGTCACTGACAAAAAGAAGCATTAAAATGACTTTACTTTTTTATATCTCTGAAAAAAAAAGCAATTAGAAGAGAAATCCATCATGATCTCCCACCCAGCTCCCCTCCTTACACTTTGGCTGCCCTCCTTGTGGGAGGTCTGTGCTCCCACCATGGTGGTCACTCCTCTTACAATGGATCACATCCACTTTTCACTCAAAGCAATCATTTCTGAAATATTTCTTCTCCTGTACCATCGAGTTGTCCTTCCATTATCTCAGTCTCATCAATATACTAGGACATAGATGCTACAATAATTCCAGTTTTCAGAAAGGAAGTTGCTCTCTCTGACTTTTCTTTTAAGAAATTATTCCCATCTAATGTCTCAGTTTTGCTTATAGTAAAACTAAAAAGAGTTTTCAGTACTAATTGTTTCCAATTCCTGATTTTCCATTTTTCCATGAATCCATTTGGTTCCTATTACTTTACTGACATTGCTCTCAGAATAACATTCACCTTATCACATTTAGCTATCACTTCTTAGAACCCATTTTAATCCATCTATAAGTAGCATTTTTAATAATTGTTCATTCCTTCTTCCTTGAAAGGCTTTGTTCACTTGGTCTTTGAGCCTCTGCTCTTGAGCCTTCCTCTAATTCACAGCTCACTTTGCTGAAAAGTGCTGGTCTTTCTAACCACTAAATGCTGGAGCAACTCAGGAATAAATTCATGGATTCTCATGCTCTACTTTAAAATTTTCTTTTATAGCTTATCCAAACTATTTCTGGGCTTATCGTATTTTGACTGTACCAAAACTCAAGTTTATATCTTCAACACAAGCCTGCTCTCTTTCCTTACAGTGAGACTCACATATGCAACTGCTTTTTAGACAACTGAGATTTTAGGAGTCTCAAAATTAACCTATTCAAAATTTTTATTTTTATTTTTATTTTTTTATCTTTATTGTTCAGTTTATTAATTACATTGTTCCCCCTTTTTTATCCCCCTATAGCTCCCCTCCACCCTGTACCCATCTCATCCTCCACCCTCACCTCCCCCTCCCCACTCTCCTCTCCCATTGTTGCAAGATTTTTGTCCAATCTCTTGCTGTACTTCCCACACCCCTTTTCTCCCCAAGAATTGTCAGTCCATTCCCTCTCTACGTCCATGCATCTGTTATACTCACCAGTTTATTCTGTTCATCAGCCTATCAATTCACTTGATTTTTATATTCATTTGTTGATAGATGTGTATTTGTTGTTCATAATTTATATTTTTACCTTTTTCTTCTTCCTCTTCTTAAAGAATATCCTTCAGCATTTCATACAATATTGGTTTGGTGGTGATGAACTCCTTTAGCTTTTTCTTATCTGCGAAGCACTTTATCTGATCTTCAATTCTGAATGATAGCTTTGCTGGATAGAGTAATCTTGATTAGAGATTCTTGCTTTTCATTATTTTGAATATTTCTTGCCACTCCCTTCTGGCCTGCATCGTTTCTGTTGAGAAATCCACTGACAATCATGTGGTGCTCCCCTGTAGGTAACCAACTGTTTTTCTCTTGCTGCTTTTAATATTCTCTCTTTATCTTTTGCTCTTGGCATTTTAATTATGATGTGTCTTGGTGTGGTCCTCTTTAGATTCCTATATTTTGGGGTTCTGTGTGCCTCTTGGGCTTTTAAGTCAGTTTCTTTCACCAGGTGGGGGAAGTTTTCAGTCACTATTTCTTCAAGTAGGTTTTCATTAACTTGCTCTCTCTCTTTTTCTGGCACCCCCATAATTCGAATGTTGGCATTCTTGAGGTTGTCCCAGAGGCCCCTTACGCTATCTTCAATTATCTGGATTCTTTTTGTTTCTTGCTTTTCCAGCCGAGTGGATTTTGCTTCTTTGTATTTCAAATCTTTGACTTGGTTCTTGTGGCCCTCTGGACTGCTTTTAGGACTTTGTGTAGTATTTTTTATTTCAGTCAGTATATGCTTGATTTCTAGTTGGTCCTTTTTCATATCCGTGAGGGTCTGGTTCGTATCCTCAGAGGTCTTGTTCAATTCCTTGAGTGTCTCATTCTTAGTCTCATTCATTTCCTTGTAGGTCTCATTCATTTCCTGGTTGGTCTTGTTTATTTCCTCGTAGTTCTAATTAAGTTCATCAGCCTTTTCTAGGAGCCTCTTGAAAAGCCTTTGAACTCTATGTGTAGTCCTCTTTTTCCCTCCATTTCTTTCTCACCTGATTTCTTTCCATATCTCTGCATAGTGGCTGCTTTATGTGGTAGATATCCTCTAAGGGACAGTGGCACAGCCTCCCCAGTTATTTGAGATGGGTACTCTTACTGCAATTCTTTATGGGTTGTACAGTATTTTTGAATTTAAGCCCAGCTTGTTGTTGCTAGCCCTAGGAGGGTTTGACCTCCAGGCCAATTGGCTGTGAAGGGAGACTGTGTTCAGGTTGGATGGGCGGAGTCTCTGAGCTGAGCAGGCAGCCTCAGTGTCAGCTACTTCCTATGTTCTGCTCCCGTGCGCGGGTCTCTGTAGGATGGGGATGGTTGCAGGTACCTCCAAGTGAAAGCCGCTAGTCTCTTCCCCTTGCCAGACAACTCTGCCTCTCCCCAAATGAGTCTGCACACCCAAAGTCTCACCCAGGGTTGTAAAACAAAGCAGTATGGTGGTTTCTGGGACCAGGGGGCAAGTTTCCAGGGAGCAAGTCACGCGTCTGTGCTGTAGCACAGTTTATGTGTGCACAAACTTCTTTCCAAGCATCCTGGTTTCTCCTCAGACTAGAAGACTTCTGCCGTGCCCAGCTTCCAGGGTGCATCCCCTGGACCTCAGACCTTGCCTGGCGCTGGGGAATCTGTGCAGTGGGATGTCTCCATGTACCCTGGATCTCAGACCTCGCTTAGTGCTGAGGAATCTGTGCAGTGGGACATACCCGCCCTCCCCATTGGAGAAATCCAGCTGGGGTTGCTACTGCCAGCCACCGCCCGTGCGCATGCGAGGTGGCTCCTAACCTCTGTTTCTGCAGGTATTTTCAAGGCTATGCTCCCGCTGCTCTTCTGTGTCTCAGTGTCCCACCTTTACTTTTATTTGTGGAGTTTTCACTCAGCCAGCTTTCTGGTGATTATGGTCATGTTTGCTTTGTTGTTTTGTTGTAGTTTTTGAATTGTTGCCCGGGGCAGAACAATAGGTGTTTACCTATGCCGCCATCTTGGTTCTCCTATTCAAAATTTTTAATTCCTCACATAACTCTCTTTCAAAATCTACCCATCCCTCAGTCTTCATGACTTTGTACAGAGCATCTATATTATAACAGATGCTCACACCAAAACCTTGGTCATCTTTTTTACTTCTTTCTTCATCTCACATACCACAGCCAATCCACCTTAAATCCAGAATCTAATCACATCTCTTCATCACCACGCATATCATCCTGTCTAAGTAATCACCAATATTTTGCCTATGTTATTGTGGAAGTTTCCTGCTTCCATCTTTGTTGGTGGACCAGTGATTCTCTCAAGAGCAGAAGGAGGAAGCAGTATTTATTTATTTATTTATTTCCTTATTTATTTATTCATTTATTTTAACCATATTTATTTAATATATGTTTTGAATAAATAATAAGGACATAACTGAAAAATCTATGGAGTAGGGAGAGGAAGGAGTAAAAGACAAATATGTATGGCAAAGAGAGGAAATATATGTACTCAAAAAAGTTCCTTAAGTAACTGAAGAACATTATAAAATAACTAGAGGCCCAGTGCACAAAATTAATGCACTGATTAATACACTGGAATAATAGCCTAACCTGCACCTTCTCTAATCTGAGACCCCTAGGGGGATGTCCGACTCCCTTGTGGGATCGGGCCTAAACAGGCAGTCGGACATCCCTTTCACAATCCTGGACTGCTGGCTTCCAACTGCTCATCTGCCTGGTTGATGCTGCTAACCACTTCTGCCTGCCAGCATGATCACCCCTTAATCACTCCCCTGACAACCTGGTCAACACCTAACTGTTCCCCTGCTAGCCCAATCATCCCCAACTGCCCTTTCCTGCCAGCTTGGTCACTCCCCAGTGCCCCCCTTGCATATTCCTTCTTTATTAGATAGGTTTTATTTTTTAACCTATTGGACAGTGTATCTGCAATGTGCTTGACAAACCAGTAAAAATGCAAACCCATACAAAGTGTCATAAAATAAACTCCTTAAACAATAATTTCATGAGACCTTGGAAAGGTGATATCTTGTGGTTTTTTTCGTCCTTTCTTCCTTCTCTTTCTTTTTCTTGATGTTTCATCTTTAGTCCTTTCTTTTCTCCTTTTCCTGTCTTCTCTTTCTCTTATATTTTCCATTGGTGGAATCATCAGTACTTGAATCTGTCTTGCTTCCAGAAGACAAAGAAGAGGGAAACACAGTGTCATCTGAAGAAAAAGATGATCTATATTGGGATCAGTGGTGTTTCTGGTTTTGCTCTTTTTCTGGTTTGTCATTTCTACTGGCCCCAGCATCTTCAGGACTTGTGCTTTGGCACTTATTCACGTCTATAAAACCTCCCTGCCTTGGTGAAAATTGTAGGGGAAAAGATCTTCCTGCGTGGGCTCAAACCCTGCCAGAGATGCTGAGGAAGCAGGGTGGGGAGCACCTGCTATGGCCCTTGAGGAGCCAACCTCTGGACCTCAGGGTACTATCTAGTGATGTAACTGCAATGTCCCTGTTTGCCTTCAGAAATTTGTTATAAGTTACTTCCCATGTGAAATCCTACCTCATACATTTTCTTTGAGGTTTCTAAAAATTTTAAACAAAACCCATTTACCTCCCTAACTTTTTCAGAAGTTTCTACCCAATTGGACAGGTTTGCTGGGCAACACTGCCCAGATAACTACCCCCATCTCCAATCACTGGGCTGGGGGATAGGGAAGTTCCAAGGCTATAGGTGTGTGTTGGGCATCACCCCATGGGAGCACAGGCCCTTTGTAGGCTGACAACCCAGGCTGCTGCTGGGAGGGGATCACCCTGGGGGCACCACTGCCTCCCAGGCCTACATCCCCCAGGGAGTGATCACTGGAGGTTGGGAGGGACCCTGCAGGAGCCTCCCAGGCCAACATTCCAGGCCCTGGTTGGGAGCTGATCATGCCTTGGGAGGGGCTCAGCTGCCTCCAAGCCTTCAGGCCAAGGGCCCAAGCAGCAGCAGAAAGCAGATGGTCCTGTGGGTGCCTCCCAGCCAGCAGACCCAGGGCCTGAGCCACACAGCTGCCTTCCAGCTGACAGGCTGAGGGTACAGACTGCGGCAAAAAGTGAATAGCACTGCAGGAGAAGCACAGCCGCCTCCCTGTGCAGGAAAGGGATCATGCTGTGTGTGTGTGTGGGGGGGGGGGGGGGGCGTGGCTACCTCCCTGCTGACAGGCCGATGGCCTGGGCTGGGGCTGAAACTGAATCATGCTGGGAGGCCGTATTTGGAAGTGGATTGCTCCAGGAAGGCCACAGCTGTCTGCTCTCATTGCCAGCCCTCCTTGGGACTGGGGGACTCCAGCAGGCCTGAGAGGACTGGGTGCCACCATCTTATGTCTGTGGGTGCTGCCATTTTTGTCATGGAATGACAGTTAATTTGCATATTACTCTTTTATTAGATAGGATGGAAAAGGGAGAATGTAATATAGTGAGACTGAATTAATGAAATTATATAGAATTGAACACTCTCCTAGTTAATTACTAATCCTATAACCTTTGGTTCATTACTTTTCTCTGAGCATAGGTTTCTTTCAATTGTGGTGGTAGGTAGAACTCTAAGATTCTCCCCATAATTCCCATGCCTTAACATACACACACATTCCCCCTCTTCAGATACAAATCTATGTGCTGCTATGAAAGGATTTTGCAACTGTAATTAAGATTCCCAAACCAGATGACTTAAGAAATATGTTTATATTGTGACCTAACCAAATCTTGTAAGTCCTTAGTAAGGAAGGGTTCTTCTTGGCTTGAAAGATTAGCCTCATAAGGGAAAGTCTCTCTTTCTGTCTTTGAAGATGGAGACCATTTGACCAGAAAGAAGAGAGGTCTTAGGAGCTGAGAGACACTCCAGCTAATTGCCAGCAAGGAAATGGCAGCCACCTGATTTGCCAGAAAACTCTGTACTCCAAAGAATGCAACCTGACCTTTGCAAAAACCAGAGCTAAAAACTTAGTCATGCTGTGAGCAAAATTTAGACCTACAGAACTGTGGGCTGATAAATACTCATTGTTTTTAGCCACTAAATTTGTGGTAATTTGCTATGCAGCAATAGAGACTCTAAATTAATTTCTAAAATTAAGATTTTAATATATTTTAATAAGATCAAAAGGAAGTAGCAAATAGTTTTTTATAGGCATGAATAGTACCTATAAATTAAAAAATATATATTGTAGACAGATCTTGGTAAGACAATGAGCTGCTGCAATGACAAATTTTGGAATAGGAGTCAATAGCTACACTATAAGAATATTAATATGTACCAGGGTATATAGAACTATATATGATGGAGTTTTAATGTACATCTATCACTTAAATTCTGTTGTAGGGTACATTTTAGTATAATGGAAATTTCCTAGTAAACTTAATGAATTTATCTTTTATAATACATTTCAGATTTTGTTTACAATGTCTAATACTAATAAAAGCCTAGGTAGTCCTCACATGCTCCCACAATGCTCTCATGTTATTACAAGATGGCCACCACAAGATGGCTGGCAGGGGAGGGCAATTGGGATGAACAGGCCAGGAAGGGAGGACAGTTAGGGGAGGCCAGGCCAGCTGGGGAGGGCAGTTAGGGATTACCAGGATGGCAGAGGAGGGCAGTTAGGGATGGTCAGGCCAGCATGGGAGTGGTTACAGGGCAATCAGGCTGATAGGCAAAAACAGTTAGGGACAATGAAGCAGTCAGGCAGGCAAGCAGTTAGGAGCCAGCAGACTGGATTATAAGAGGGATGTCCAACTACCAGTTTAAGCCCTGTGGGATTTGGCCTAAACAGGCAGTCTGACATACCTGAAGGGTTCCAGATTGGAGAGGGGACAAGCCAGGCTGAGGGACACCTCCCTGTCCACCCCCCATGCATTAATTTTGTGCACCAGGTCTCTAGTTAAAAATAACAAAAGATCACTATATTATTGATTTCTGACTATGGGGCAACAACCATATTAGGTACTCTATTTAAATGTCACATTTCATCCTCCAAATAAAACCAAAGCATTAATTATAACAATCAAGGCAAGAATTGCTTATAAATACCTCCAAAAGATGCCATATATTCTGGTGTTCAAAGGAAAATTGTCCTTCAAAGAATTTTTACAAAAGTACAAGAGGCCCGGTGCACAAATTTTTTGCATGGGGGTAGAGGATTGTCTTTCAGCCCAGGCTTGACCCTCTTCAATCTGGGACACCTTGAGGGATGTCTGACCACCCATTTAGGCCCTATCCCACTGGTATCAAGCCTAAACAGGCAGTTGGACATACTTCTCACAATCCAGGATTGATGGCTCCTAACCACTCACCTGCCTCTGCCTTATTGCCCCTAACTGCTTCTGCCTGCCAGCCTAATCACCCCTTAACCACTGTTTTGCCAGCCTGATTGATGCCTAACTGTTCCCCATTTAGACTGATAGCCTCTAACTGCTCTCCCCTGCCAGCCTGTCACCCCTAACTGCCCTCCTCTGCTGGCCTGATTGCCCACAATTGCCCTCCCTTGCAGGCCTAGTTCCCCCAAACTGCCCTCTCCTGCAGGCTTGGTCTCTCCCAACTGCCCTCCCTTGCAGGCCTGTTCCCCCCAAACTGCCCTCCCCTTTAGGCCTGTCCTCTCCAACTGCCCTCCCATGCAGTCCTGGTCCCCCCAACTTTCCTCCTCTGCTGGCCTGGTCACTCCTAACTGCCCACAACTGTCTACCCCTGCAGGCCATCTTGTGGCATCCATCTTTGTGTCCACATGCGGCCAGCCATCTTTGACCACATGGAGGTGGCCATCTTGTATCTTTGAGTGATAGTCAATTTGCATGTTACTCTTTTATTGGATAGGATTGATATACAAAAAGTCATTTGAGTCTTTAGAAATTATGTTTTAGGAGGAATGCAGAGTCAGTAGAGTTTTCATTACTTATCATGTTGAATTAAGTTAGATAGCTAGCAAACATCTTTTAAGTTGTGACTGATGTGCTCCTTTTATATTCCCAATGAGTTTGGAGCTTGATGCATGGTAGACATTTTGTGCTCACTCAAGTCTATCTCCAATTTCAAGTTTCTCTTTAGCTATAAAAATCAATTTATTCAGTGTGTCAGATTTATTACACACACATTCACTGCTAGAAATTCTATTTGTTTATTTTTAAAATATATTTGTACTATTTCACATTATAGTCCATATGTAAGCTATTGAGCACTAATTTGTTTTTCACTGATTCTACTATTATTAACTTCTTATAGTATTAAAATCTGTTCTTTGATATGTCTGACACTTTGGGAGCATCATTTTATTTTGGGATTCATTGTTAATCTTCATTAAGAGTTTTAAATTTTTCTTGTGGACTCATGTACTTTAGATGACCAATTTTTTAAATCTTCTTTTTCTATGGCATCTTATGATTTTTCACAGGTTCATAATTAAACAATTAATTTCTTCTCTCAGAAGACAAGCAACATGGTTAAAAAAAAAAACAAAACAAAAAAAAACAAACACCTGGATTCAATGTAAGAGTATAACAAAAAGCTGGTTCTTTGATATAGTTGAGTTTATCTTTCCTTTAGCCAAAGATCTAAGGAGATGTAAATATTTCCTTCTCTTTTTACCTTTTTTATCTTTTAGGATACAAATTCATCTTCTTTGTTTGAACAGACCAAAGCCTTTTGGTTCTTCTTTGGGCAGTGAGAGTTGACCCCATCACTCTAAGTGCACATGCCTGGATTCCAGGCTTGCTCCCCAAAAGGAGGCATGTACAAGGCAGCCAATCCATAAATTTTCCTTTCTCATTGATGGTTCCATCTCTCTCTCTAATCAATAAAAAAAAGTCTGTTGTAGAAACCCCTTTCATATCCCACATGGTTCAGGGTTCCAGTTCAGGGTCCGGGTTCTGGAGAAGGCCACACACAAATGAATAAAGACTCTCAGAAAAATATTAATTTGGGAAAATGGGGGGCCAGGTGGCAGCCCATCTCTAGTGGAAGGACTCCCCTTGCTTTGGCCTTGTCATTCTTTTATTTAGGTTTTGGGATATACCGATTGGCTTTAGGCAGGAAATAAACAAATTACCTTATTAGTAAGGATTTGCATGATTATTTGGTGGGGGAGTTGCCCCTGCCACCCTTGTCTCAGTTAGATAGGGAGTGGTTGGCTCTGACTTTTCAGAGCTTCAATGTTGACTAAGCCTTTCAGGTTCCTTGTCCACACCTTTCTATTGGTAAGACAATGGCTGGTTTACCACAGTTGTTCCAATATTTATGTAACATCAGTTTGCAGGATACCTGCTCTGGCTTTAAGCCCTCTTCTCATATTCATGGATAATTTCCTTTTGAACTCTATTACTTATTTTATTTTTGACTGGAATGGAATCTGAATTTTAATAGGATTCAGAGGTTATTTGAATGTGCATTAAAGTTTAAATACTAAGGCTCTAGAGAGCTAGTAGCACCTATTTACAAGAGTAAGTGTTGCTTTCTCTCAACTCAATCTTACATTGTAAGTTTAATTTGTAGTTATTCTTTTTTTAAATCATTTTAATTAACTTATGCACTATGTTTAGGATAGTATTTTATAATGAATTTCTTCACAGATTTTACAATACTTATAAAATTATATAAATAAAAAACTATTTTTGTAACTGCACAATATAATTTGCATTTTAAAAGAAGGGTAAAATATTTTACATGATAGGAAAATAAATGAACTGTATTAAACAAATTTATGTTTATTTTCTTCAGTATCAGTTTCCAATCAGTAATTTAGTTTTGCTGTAACACAGAGGGCCATCAATGCTCCTCTAAGTAGAATAAAATCTTTCTTATAAGTCTTTTTAAAAAAATTTATTGGTTATTAGAGAGAGAGGAAGGGAGAGAAACATCGATGAAAGAGGAACATAATGTATCGGCTGCCTCGTGCATGTCACCTACTTGGGATTGAGTATGCAACCTGGGCATGTGCTCTGACCAGGAATCAGACAAGGGACCTCTTAGTTCTTGGGTCTACCCTCAACTGCTGAACGAGCAGGGGATATGAGTCTTCATGAAAGTCTCATTTACATTTTTGGCAGCGATTAACCACTTTTGATAGAAGAGGGGGTAATGCAACATATCATAACAGAAAACCATCTTTTTTCATCCATCCACTATGTTGCTGGAACCAGAGCAATATGTAACTTTTATCAAAAGAAATACAATAAAAAGAGAAACATCCGGGAACTAACTGAGCTACAACTGCATGCATGATCCTAGGACAATCATTTGATCTCCTGAGCTTCAGTTTCTTCTTCTGTAAAGTCGAGGTTTCAGTTTCTATTGAGGATTGTGGGAGGATTAAATTAGGTTTTTATTTGCGTTTTACTGTGTGAGAACATAGCCAGTTAAAAGTCCATTTGTAAACCAGGAGGTGGCCATCTTATAAAGCGTGAGCCAGAGCTGGGAATTCTTTCTTAAAAATCACTGGCATTGTGGATGGGGCTGTGAAGGGAACACAGTACTGATTAGCTGCACTGTAATAATTTACTGGGAACTCTCAGCTGGAAAACTATACCTTTAGACATTGGTTTATTAAATTGAGCAAGTAATGACAGCATATTTGATCTTGATGGCACTTGTTACAATTTTAAAACACTATATGATAAGTATATTTTTTCTCATATTTATTAGGGTAAAATATTGCTTATTAGTGGCTCATGAGTACCAGTTGTTAAATGTTCTAGAAATTTTTAAACCAGTTACCACACTGTTGATAGTGTAAAATTGACCATGGAGGAAATTAGCAAAAAATACAATCAGAACATTAATTGATTAATTAATGATTTACCAGCAAACACTCATACAATTCCCTGTGGAATTTAATTATGTTCAACTTTATATATTCCAGGAAAACTCTCGTATTTTAACAATTTAAACTATATCAACGACTGTGAAGAGAGGAGCTGGCACTCCTGGAGGAGAGCCTGAGAGCCTCGGGTATGCCGAAAGCCTTAGAGTCACTGTCATCTCGCCAGGCTAAGGAATAGCTGTTCCCAGCTGAATTTTTTACTGTCCTGCCATGAAAGGACCTCATTTGAAAAGCACGGTGTCTCTAAAGGAGCTCTTAAGCTTCTCAGACTGAGTTTGATGGTCTCAAAAAATAGGAGCATGCATATGAAAATGAATCTGTTACTGATAAAACAAGATTCAGATATGTGGCAAAAACACTTTCCTGTAACATTTCCTCAGAGGAAACTACTTATGCCATTATAAAGCACTCTTCTCCAATCATCTATTCTGGTTTATTCTCTATCAATATTTTGGTTTCCAGTTATAATGTAGTTAAAATACCCAGTGCATCCTGCTATCTGGTTTCTGTCACACTAAAGCCATGTTTGACTAATGATTGCTTGTATAATTTTTTATTTTACAATATCCTTGCTAATCTTAAATCACTCTCAAAGCCAGTAATAGGTTCTGATATGACATGTCACTCAGCATAAAGCTCCTCATGTATTTTTGATACCACTCAGACTAGAGCAAGATAACTCTTAACATAAAATTATTCCTGGGAACTTTCCAAGGAAAAACTTTTGAAACAATGTTTTTTGTTGTTGTTTTTCAATCTTTTTTTTAAACCCATGGTGACTTTTAGTTACTAACAACCCCTGGTAGCAAAACCATTTTATAAAGGTTAATTAATATAATCTCACACAAATCACTGCTTAATCCTTTAGATTTTCAGCCTTCATGAGGTTTCAACTCTTTCATATTGAGCAGTTATTTATATTTCATCAGAATATCTATCTCTATTTTTTATGTGCTTACATGAGGTTCTCCATTGGCCTAATGCACATTTACCACTAAGTTTAAAAACTCTTGAAGGAGCCTTATATATTTTTTTTTACTCCGTGTCAATATGATGTCAATACTCATTAGATATGCAATATATGCTGAAGAATCCTTATTTGTTTGTCTAACATGTATAACATGATAAACCCAGGAGATATTACATGTAACTATAGGAATCATCATTTTATAGTTGTAATATGGAATACTGCAATATGACAATGTATATTCAAGGACCACAACGCTTTCAAAGGAGTCAATGATTTTATGATGATGAAGCATTTTACTAGTAGATATTTTCAATAAATGTGTCATGTCCTGACAAACTATGGCTAGTCAAATTGTTCAGATTTTCTTGTTAGTCTGGTCTTATTATTACCGTTTTTGGGGGTTTTTTTGGTGAAAAAAAATTATTGTGGCATATAAAGTTTCAAGAATTTGGGGGAGGGTTTAGTAAAAGATAATATAAAGAATCCCAGAAAGGCTGAACATTGAAATGGAGTTTATCATCAGGTGAGTTTAAGGTCCAGACTTATAAGAGGTAGAATTAGGGAGATCTGACAATGAATAATGGCATTTGGGAAAAGGCTTCTAATTTCTGGAGAGGTAGGGTTATGTGTCAAATAGGGTTATCAGGCCTCCTGTCCCCCTAAAACAATCAAGCTAAAAAAAAAGCAAGCCAAAGTGCATTTAGCAGAGAGAATACCAGATTTCAGCTCTAAAAATGAGGGTACAGGTTCAACGTAATAACTGACATAAGACAGACTTTCTTGCCTGTAAATTCTAGATTTGAGGAAGAGCCCACGGGTTCATGCTAAATGATATCATTTGGAAAAGAAGATACAGAAGGTCCAGAATAAGAACTAGGGCCTTGTTGCATGATTGTCAAATGTGGTGATTCTATAGGAAAAGCCCTTTTAAATGAAAAGAATATATACTTTTATGGGCTCTGTATATAAGTTAATCCAACTGGTATCAAAAAGTGTCCATTCCTACCCCTCTCCCCTTATTCATCCACAAATTCCACAACTTATTCAGAAAACAGAATCACTGAATAAAACAGTATCTTTAGGCTTGTCATAAATACATTGTAATTCTGAAAGCATTTGAAGCTTTAAGCATACACCTATGTATATGTAACTATTAAAATAGTGATCAACACATTTGCTTTCAGATATGCACAAATTTAGTATTCAGTAATACTGGCTTTAAGCTTCTTGAGAAACTGCAAATTTTATAGGTAACTCTGAATATTAAGCACTGCACTAGAAAGTTATTTGCATTAATCTACTCAAGTATAAATGGTTGGGCTAGTTAAATTTTCATAAGAAAGAGTATTGATAAACCTCTCTGACTTACCTATATATCCTTTCTTAAAACATACACTTTATTTACTCACCTTGAATCTATATTAATAATAGCTTAGGTGGTTGTCATGCCCTCATGCATCACTTCCTCATGCATCATGCTCTAATGTTGTCACAGGATGGCCCCATGTACAACGAAGGCAGGGCCTGGCGGAGGAGGCAGGTGGTGGCAGGGGAGGGCAGTTGTGGGCATTCAGGCTGGCAGGGAAGGGCAGTTGGGGGCAATCTGGCCAGAAGGGGAGGGCAGTTGGGTGGCAGGGGAGCAGTTGCTAGGCATCGTCAGCCTGGCAGGAGAGCAATTATGGGGTGATCAGACTGGCAGGCAGAAGCAGTTAGGGGCAATGAAGCAGGCAGGCAGGCACGCAATTAGGAGCCAGCAGTCCCAGATTGTGAGAGGGATGTTCAACTGCGCATTTAGGCCCAATCCTGCAGGCAGTCAGACATCCCCCAAGGAGTCTCAGATTGGAGAGGGTGTAGGCTGGGCTGAGGGACACACCCCTGTGCATGAATTTCACAGGCCTTTAGTTTAACCATAATACTCTAAACAAAAGTGAAAAGTAATTATATTTTGTTGTATAGCATTTACTGTTATGAATATGAAAAATGTGACCTAAAACTGTCCCTTTTAATTTTATCAAATTTAGAAAACCTACAAACTGAAACTGTGTAACTTGGTTACATTACCTATCAAAACAAGGACAATCTGTGAAATATATTATCGATTAGAATAGTATTATTTCAATGTATAAACAGTTTTATTTCAAAAGGCATATTTTAAAAATAATCACATAATTCACTAATTAAATAATAAGTTTGCTGCATTTTATTATTTAATATAAAAATGTTCTCCAGAATAGGAAAATATACAGGATGGGGCAAAAGTAGGTTTATAATTGTTCATATGGAAAATAATACAATAATTAATAAATTTAAAAACACTAATAAATTCTGTATTTCCTGTAGTTGCAACTGTAAACTTACTTTTGCCCCACCCTTAATGGTTAATGATATTTATAAGTTAAACCTTTTATTAATATTCCATTAAATCTAAGTACATATTTATACATATGAGCTTCCATTAATTTTAGTCAATTTAAATTTCAAAACAAACATAAAATTTAACCAGTTAAAGTGTAAAATGTGACTAATCACATAAATAATATCTACCCATCCCCAACTCATTCTCTTTCAAGTGTCTTATTATTTCTTACAATGTGGTCTGTTACTTCCCTGTATCATTCTTCTTATTTTTTTAAGATAGACACTGCCAGCATTAAATAAAGAAACAAAACTATGAATATATTTCTATTATTTTATTGAAGTAATTAAAAACAAAAACTCTTTGAAAAAGTCCAAACAAATATTTTCAATTGTTTACCTCAGAATAGCACCAAACAATGGTCATCAGTGCCAATTCAATGCCAACAGGAATCCCCAATTTGGATTGCGGTGAAGAAGAAAACTTTACTCCAGTGTAAAACAGCTCAATTGTGATAGAGTACAGCTGTCAAAACAGCAGGGCCTGGGGGCAGCCCTAGGGCCAGCCCCCTCTCCTGCTAGACAGCTCTGCCCTGCTTGCTCATCTGCTTTGTGCGGCACTTGTCTGCTCCTTTGTGCTTTGGTCCGCTTCACTTTGCTTCTCCTGCTCCATTCTGTGCTAGTCTGTTCTGATCTATTCTGCTTTGCTCTGGCGAGACATCTTCAGTGTTTCAGTTCAGCCAGGGAAGTGCAGTCTTCAGTGGAAAGGGAAAATGCTCTTCCAGAGCCACAGGGAAGCTGGCTTACATGGACAGAAGTATCATTCCCTGGTTCCTGATTGGTCTCTCCTTATGCAAATGAGGACCCAAATCTTCAGTGTGATTGCTCCAAATGGCACTGTCCCAAATGGTCAGAATAGAGCCACTTTGGTTGGTTGGAACTGTGCAGCAGCAATTGTATGGGAAAAATCTCATTTCTATTAGGATTCTAGTATCTTCTTTATGAGGAGCTGCCTCAGATGGCAGAAACACAGTGCAGGCAGTTAGTTTAGCAAAGGCTTGCATGAGAAGCATGTGTAGAAATGGTTGCAAGGCTCTGTGTTTTGCTCTTTAATTGGACCCCAGCTAGTCACCAGAAACTCACCAGGTAACTTCTTTCTCAGGGTTCATAATCCTATCTAATAAAAGAGTAATATGCGCTGAGACAGGTTTGGCTCAGTGGATAGAGCGTCAGACTGCGGACTGAAGGGTCCTGGGTTCGATTCCGGCTAGGGCATGTACCTTGGCTGCGGGCACATCCCCAGTGGGGGACGTGCAAGAGGCAGCTGATCGATGTCTCTCTCGCTCATCGATGTTTCTGACTTTATATCCCTCTCTCTTCCGCTCTGTAAAAAATCAATAAAATACATTTAAAAAAAGAGTAATACGCAAATTTGATTGTTACCTTCCCTTTGCCCACCAGCCACGCCCACCAGCCACACCCACCAGCCAATGAGGAGTGTGGGGCATGCTGAGGCGGCCCGGGCCAGGGAGTATGGCCGAGGCAGCCTGGGTCGCAGGGGGCATGGCCCAAGGCAGCCCAGGTCACGAGGGGTGTGGCTGAGGTTGTTCAGGCCTGGGGGGGGAGGGGGCTGGTGGTGTGTGTTGGAGGTGGTCTGGGCCTGGGCAGGCAGGGCCGTGGCCTATTCTAGCTGGGAGCAAACTGGCTGGGGCTAAGGCCCTGGATGGAGGTATGGGGGAGGGGCGGGGCTAGGATGGAGCTAGACATCTGCCCCATTGCAGGGTGATGACTGGATGCCCAAGCCTAAAGCCTTGGCCAGAGGGCTCCCAGTATGTGGGAGGGGACAGTTTGGGCTGAGGGATCACCCCCCCCCCCAATGCACGAATTTCGTGCACTGGACCCCTAGTACTATACAATATAGAGGTAATATGCAAATTCACCATCACACCCTCACAGAGTGGCTGCCTACGACCAGGCCAGCAGGGAGATTAGTGAAGGACAACCAAATGATTGAACAGCAGGCTGTGTAGGGTCACCAGGCCGGGGGAGTTGGAGCATAAGTGGCAATCAGGCTAGCAGGAGTATCTATTAGGGGTCATCAGGCTGGCATGCAGAGGCACTGAGGGGGGATCAGGCTGGCAGAGGGGGCAGTTAAGGGTGACCAGGAAGGTAGGCAGGTGAGTGATTAGGAGCCAGAGTTCTAGGATTGTGAGAGGGATATTCAACTGACAGTTTAGGCCAGACCCTAGGGTCAGGTCTAAACCGGCTATAAGACACCCCCCAAGGGGTGCTGGATTGGGAGGGTACAGGCTGGGCTGAGGGGACCCTCCCCCTATTGTGCACAAATTTTGTACACTAGGCCTCTAGTAGTAACAATAAGACACAAAAATAGTACACTTACAAATGTTCATCCAACAATCTTATAAATACCTTTATTTAAAAAAATGAACAAATACCATAATGTTAGACAAAATTGAGAGTAAGTTATCCAAGGACATGATGGTTATACTGTCTACTTAATTATTGTAAATGGTCAAAAAATACAGTTAAGTTGTGTTGAGTCAACACATTAAAATAAAATATATCTATTGTTAAAATTATGGATTAAGTTATTAAATACGTAATTAATTATAAATCATTATACCAATCAACTGACATTGCCAAGTAGTTGAATATACATATTTGAAATCAATGCAGAGACTTGACCAATAGAAAACATTTGTACATATATTTAGGAATTAAAATATTTTATGTTGAAAATATTAATGTTCAACAGTTGCCATACTTTTAATTTATTTTTCCCTTTTTTATTGTTTAAAGTATTACAAATAGTAGTACATATGTTTCCTTTCTGTCCCCCCTTTACTCCCCCTGGCTTCCCCTACCCCCCAGCACATGCCCTCACCTGTCCCCCCCTCCTCCAGTAACTTGTATCCTTTGGTTATGCTTTTACGTATGCATACAAGTGCTTTGGTTGATCTCTTGCAGACCCCCAACCTTCCCTGCATTCCCAATGTAGTTTGACAGTCTGTTTCATGCTTTTTTGCCTCTGTATCGTATCTATTTTTATTTCCCCCATTTCTTTTCTTTAAAAAATCTTGCCTCTGCAGACTAGAAATAAACATATGAAACAAGAAATGTTTGAGCCCCAGTTTCAATGTCAAACTGTTCTTTATGTGTACATGTCAGCAATGATATCTGGATGGTAGACAAATGGTGGCAATGCAGGTCCCACACTCTCTGGTTTTGTCCTGGGCAACCTGCAGTGAAGCACAGCTGCTGACTGGTAAGGTGGCAAGGTGTCGTCAGCATCTTCCATCTCTGGACTGTTTCTCCTCTTGTCTTTGTAATTGGAGCAGAAATGTCAACATCTCTCTGTTACAGGAATCACATGGTTTTGCAGTTGTTTTCTGAAAATATACATATTCTTGACCAAAAGTTAATAAAGAAATCTTTTCTATAAATTTGACTTGGGATCCTTTTTATTTTTGCCTGAACGATTTTCCTTTGACTTATTTTGACATCCTGTGTGTTTTACATGGGTGTCTTGCTGTTAGTATTACAAATAAAAATTAATTTTCAAAAGTAAAAATTTTTAGGTGTAATTTACTTACATGATTTTTTCCTTACATGATATTACCCCAATATCCTCCTTTTTTGTTGTTGTTGTTGTTGTTGTTGTTGTTGTTAATTGAGGCTTTTGGAAATTTTATAATTCATTCTTGATAACTTTAAGTTTTAATCTTTTGCATAAAAAGATGACTCCTTTAGGTACATTGCATGTTAAGTAAAAGCCAACCTAGCACCAGGAATGCTCAGGACCTACTCAAGAATGCAAACAATCCTTTCCACTAATACTTACAGGGTACACAAAGATGGTGTTAGAATATTACATTTGACAGTAAAATAGTAATAAAGTTTTCAGACTAATTTAAATTGGCTAATTGAAATAAGTGAATATTCAAGAAAATTTGATTGTACTGGACAAAAAGCTGTGCCTAAAGTATTAACTAAAATTTCTATTGGTAGTTCATCTAATGGTAAAATTGCTTAACATACTTTTAGTTTAAACTGCATCATTTGAATCAAGGACTTATCAACAAAGATTTTTCCCTAATTCTGAAGCTGGATACATTTTTATCCTTTTGAAATCAGGGCAATGCTTAGGAGACCTTTTTAAAAAGGATAAACTTGCAAAAATAATTAACATTCCTCTATTCCCATTATAAACCCGAATATGAGAAAAAAGGCCTTTAGCTAGAGGCTCTGAAACTTCAAATGCAAAGTAAAATAATTCTAGGTATAGTAATTGTGGGTTGGAGAAAGAACAAAAGTGATAGTTGTTGAGAGAAATAGAAGAAACTCAATGAAATGTTCTATGCAGAGATCAGATGAGCTGCTCATAAGATGTGATTACTCATGACATTCATATCCTTCACGTTCTGGCTTAACATAGTTGAAAATATATTATAACTTCAGCACATGTCAATGCATTCCTGGGCTATTCCACAGCATGCTCCTTAGCATTGTTTCTTATACATTGCCCCAAACATTCCTCTACTTTGGTGATCACTGCCAACGCTGAACATGACAATTAAGTGGGGAGATGTATAACATGTCATTAATGCTGCATATACTTTGAGAAACATCTGTTTCTTTTCTCTCAGTCCTTTGCCTATCTCTAAGAAGACTTGTTTCATTGGCATTATGATTGTAACATCCTTCTTTGTTGTCTATCTTCCCAGATCACCTCTGTTTGCAAAGAAGAAGTTACACAACTCCCCTCTCATACACTCAATTTGTGATGCTTTCTTCCTCATAAGAAAATTTTAATATCAAACATGATCTATTGACATCAACTTAAATTTCAGACTTTTCTCAATATTTATTTGGGTAGTTAACCTACTGCACTTTCCAATAATGTGCTATGATTATTTGTGCTTTTATTTAATGAAATCATATGGAGAGCAAGAGATATCAGTTAATTTATTTTCAAGCTCAAAAGGCAAAGAAGAAAATGCTAGTATTGGCTTGAAAACTAGTAAAATGCAATAAGAAACTATTTCAAATTTTGTGAGACCAAAAATTAACAAAAACTATTATTAAAGGGAACAATCAAAACTATTTTTTTTAAATAGAGCAAAAAACTTTTGATAGAAAAAAAATAAAATTCAAGGTGTAAGGAATATGATGAACATAAACATGAGGTTTAAAAAATAAGATAAACACAATCTTAATATAATTTTAGGCCATAAAAAGTCTGATTTATAATAGAAAGGAAAATGTATAGGTTTCCAAGAATAAAATATTTTGAAAACTAAATGATTCCAGATCTTTGAGTATTAAATACTTTAATAACATCAACATCTAAGGATACAATTAACATCTCCTGACATCAGTGGCAAGGCTTTCTAAGAGATCTGAGGCATGAAAATAGAAATTGCAATTTAAAACTGACCCTAAATAAATTGAGTGGTTTATATTAATGAAATTTAAAAATAATGTTCCTGTCAAAATGTTTTTCTAGTTATCTAAATTACCTTCTAAAATACAATATAGAATAATACTGAAGTATTAACTTTTATTTGTTTTCCTTCTTGATTCAAGCTAATGTTCTCAAGACACTTTCAAATGTATTTATTAAGATTTTTAAAACTATATTTTCCTTGAGTTATATATTTAACATTAATTTTATACATGTAATAATTTACTATATTTATGTTGCTATTTACTGTACACTTTGAATTTTTCCTTTAATCTATGTAGTGGTGGGCAAACCGTGGCTTGAGAGCCACATGTGGCTCTTTGACCCCTTGAGTGTAGCTCTTCCACAAAATATCACGGCCTGGGCAAATCTATTTTAAAGAAGTGGCATTATGAGAAGTTTAAGTTTAAAAAATGTGGCTCTCAAAAGAAATGTCAATCCTTGTACAGTTGATATTTGGCTCTGTTGACCAATGAGTTTGCCGACCACTGGTCTATGTGAGAAACCTTAGAGTTGAAATAAATAGACTATTATGTTCTCCAAATTATTTAAAAAAAAACATATTTTGAATAATCTTTACATAAGAATGATTCCAAGGCAAAAAAAAAAAAAAAAAAGAATGGTCACAAAACAAAGATAAATCAAAAGCAAGAACCTAATTGTTCAAATATCCATTCTACATTAATTTTGTCTGTGTATAATCTATATTCATTTGTAAGATCTAAACTTTTGCAAATTAATGAAAATGTTCTACCACATTATTTAATAACTATTTAATGCATTGAATAGTTAGTTCCTCAGACTGGCTTGTGGGGATTGTGCCAAAACTAGCTCTCCAAAATCCCCCAAGGGGTCCCAGATTCTGAGAGGGCTGTTCTTGGGTGATGCAGCCTTATATTGGGCTCCCTCCTCTCTTCTCCCAAAATTATGTCACTTTCTCTATGTATCTGTATTGCTTCTTTCATCTCACTTTCTCTATGTATCTGTATTGCTTATGTCACTTTCTCTATGTACCTGTATTGCTTCTTTCATCTCACTTTGGTGGTAATTGATGACTTGTGGGTGGGTAGTTAGCTGCAAAATGCAATTATTTAGCAAACAGGATTTACATAGCCTGGATTCTAGTCAGCCTAGGGCAGGACCCTGCTCAATGTCAGTCTCCTGCCCAGGCCCTTCTGCCTAGATGAAGTGCTGTGGTATCAGAAAGCTCCTTCTTCACACCTGAGCTGCTCCTTCGCCTCCTTCCCTCCCCGGAGGTTGCCTGGTGATACTACTGTCCATTCAGAGGAGGTAAGTCATGGCTGGTTTCCCAGCAGACAGTAGTAGTGGGGGAAATTTGCTGCCTCCACTGGAAATGGATATTAACCGGATAGGCTGGTGCAGGCTCCAGACACTGGGGCTGCAGCCAGTAGGTCCTGTATGTCTTATCATTTACTAATTGAGTCGGTAAGTTTCTGGAAGGGCCAGACACATGACCTCTGCAATGGGCTAGGGTCTTGGTGTACAAATTCATGCACCAGTGGGGTCGTTGGCCTGGCCTCTGGGGATCAGAGCGAAACAGGTTCCTCACATCCCCCAAGGGGTCCTAGATTGCAAGAGGGCAGTTATCAGGTGACGCACCCCAGAATAGGGCTTCCTCCTCTCTGATTTTGGGTGTGTCACCTGATAATCCCAGCTTCCAATTCACTGCAGCCCAGCAGCTCCTGCCTTGAGCATCTGCTCCCTGGTGGTTAGTTTGTGTCATAGCTAACGGTCAGACAGTGGGATGGTAAGCTGGTTGGGCAGTACATATATATATTACTTATTCACATGGTCAATACTAAAAAATGGTCCATTGGCTTGGTTACAAATTCTTCCTTTTATTTATGCTTTTAAAACTAAATTATGTCTCTTCTTTATCTTCATCTCTTCTTGCTGGAAATGTGCTATAATGATCATATATGCTGCCTAATTTAGAGAAAAAAATGATCCAGGAGGTTAACTAACCTGCCCCAATGTCACACAACTTGCTATTGGATGAGTCACAATTAGAACTCAGGGATTTAGAATCCTATTTGGTGCCAAGCCACCCCTTAATTCCTAGCTACATAGCAATTTCCCAGTAATTGTAAGTTATAAACAGGCGTTAAATAAGCAATGAACTATGAAAGCTTTATAAACATGAATACAGTTTAGAGTGATAATCAAATAAAATTTACAACAAACTGCATTTAGCATATGCTTAACGATATGCACAATCTATATCCTGCCACTAGGTAACTAGGTATAAATAGTAAGCTGTCATCATAAAAAAACACAATTAGTGTTTTAAATGATCAATTGTATCATTTTAGCTCTTAAATTCTTAAAACTTTAGGTCATTAATTATCCCTGATTATACCTATGTTTTGTTCAAGCTATGCTTAGAAGGATTTAATGAAGCACAAATACACACATTCACAAGAACGTGTTGAAGGAATTCTATAGATAATTGAGTAAAACAATCTATTCAAAAGCACTTTGAAAGCAGGAAAGGCCTCTGGAAATCCAGGGTTGTAGACTAAATCCTAGGAGGGAATTACAGCAGTTTCTAGCAGGGTGAACTATTTTCATCAAAGAAATCATACAAAAAGTTCCTACCTTGAAAGAAAAAGTTGCTTGTTGCTTCAAGTAACAGAGCTGTGCCAGTTGAGACTGCTGAGCTTCAGGTTAAGCAAAAGTACAATGATAAGCAGGGCAGGAACAAGGAATTGAACTTGAAAAATGATAGAGCATAAAGAAGAGGCAAAGGGAGAGAAAGGGAGGTTGAACTAGTGTGAATTACGCTTGCCTGGATCGCTGGGTCTTCAGGGGCTGGAGATCAGTGCCAAAATGAACGCTTTGCCTGTCTCACTCTGATTCCCCTTCGGTTAGAACTTCAGGAAAACAACGGATGGCATGTAATAGGAAGACCACTGCCTAAAACTTGCTTCCCACTCCCTTGCCAGTTTTTACACAAGGCAAGGCAAAGCTGCTTTATTAGAAACGACTTGATTTCTGGCTGCAAATCAATGAATTTGCCAGTTTTTTATTTAGTAAGTTTCCATGTTTTAAGCAACAATTGATCTTAAATGAACAGGCAGCAGCAAAATGACCTATAATAATACAATTGAAGTATAACTGTTATAGCATTCAATAAAAGGAAAATATTATTTTAGGAGCTTTGGTTCTGCTTGGTAATCAGAAATGTCTAAAAAGAAAGATAAGGTGTTGAAGATTAAGGATGAGCATTTTAGCAAAATATTTTTAATATATAAAAATATATATTTGTTTGTACCCTATAAATGATCACAACCACCATTGAAATAGTAACTAGAATAAAATGCATATTAATAAAAGGGTAATATGCTAATTAGACCACAAGACCTCCCAGAAGTCCTTCTGGACAAAGCCATGGTGGCAGGGCTGAGTCAGAGGCGGTTAGAGGTGATCAGGCCAGGAGGGGAGGGCAGTTGGGGGTGATCAGGCTGGCGGGGGCGGGGGTGTCACTTGGGGCAATCAGGCTGGAAGGCAGAGTGGTTAGGGCTGATCAAGCAGGTAGGCAGGTGAGCCATTAGGAACCAGTAGTCCTGGGTTGCGAGGGGATTGTCCAATTGCCAGTTTAGGTCAGATCCCACAGGGGTCTCAGATTGAAGAAGATGCAGGCCAGGCTGAGAGACACCCCCTGCCCACCCCCCCACCCCTGTGCATGAATTTTGTTCACCGGGCTACTAGTAAGCATAAAACAGAAACTATCAGACTGCATGGTTTATATGAAAAGTATAATTTGATGAAACATTTGTCTTTGGTGTGCATGTGAGTGTATAAGAGTGTGCCTGTCTGTATGTGTGTGTTCTGGCTCACTATGCTACTCTAATGTATTATTTGAATAAAAGAAAAACCAATGATAACATACCCCCTCAAAAAAATAAACAAAATTTTGCAAATTCCTACCTCTCCTCTATAATACAAACAGAATAGGACATATGTACTTGAATGTACAAATAATCATTTAGGGGCTTAATTCACAGTAACCTACAAAATCTCTATGTCTCAAAACCACTTCGTTCTTTCTATATAACAGTTCTCCCTTCCTACTATAATTTCTATTTTTATTATCTTTCAAATACGGACACTATATACACAGTCAAAGTCCACTCAGTATATCCCACAGAATATAACACTGACAAATGTAATAGTTTGTGTTTTTCCCTGGTAATTATTTAAATTTGACACTTTTTTCAGTTTTTAAAAATGAATATGTAAAAATGATGACCAACTACCTTTCATTTACTTTTCCCATTTTCATTTAATATGGCTACATCAAACACATATGCACATAGACACATAACAACCACAGAAAAAATAGAAAATCTTTGGAAAATCATTGTTATCAACAGGCTTTAGGACCATTCTCCTACCTGTGTTCTCTTCATAGAGAAACGGACAACATGGCAGCATTCCATCTGTTTTTTGCCACTGTGTTTCAAATGTGCCGTCTGGTCTTTTCTCCTTAATCCTGTTCATCTCTTCCCACTGTCTAAAAAGAAAGTAAAAGAAATCCTAAATTTACCTGATTCAATGAGAAGTATTTATTGCAGAGTTATTAATAAAGTGATGTTTTTCCTACAATCCTTTTTTTTTTTTGATTCAGTATTATTCTAGGGCAGGCATGTCAAACTCAAAGGCTAACACGGGCCAAATAAACAAGGCTTAAGTATATGTGGGCTGCAAAGAAACAAAAGCTTCAATTGTCATAGAAACATAGGTATATTTTGATAGAGACGTGCTGAGTACAAAGGGCTAAAATAAATGAATAATCCTTAGCTTGCCCTGCGCCTCAGCCTGCTGGCTCCCCGCTTCTCTCTCTCCCCACCCGTTCCCCTGCTTGCTCATGCTCTCCTCCTGAATCTAAGGGGCTCTGGCCACAGCTTGTGTCTAGGGAGGGAGACCCAGGTGGAGGCTCAAGGGAATAAGGCTTCAGTGGTGGGAAGATGTTGGGTGAGGACGAGCAACAGGAGCAAACTATCCCTGAGGACTTGGTCATGACCAAATATGGGGAGGGGGAGCATTGCCAACTGGGTCTTTGGTGGAAGTATCCTGCTCAGGTGTGTCGGTGCTGAACCTGTGTGAGAAAGGTGATGCCAAAATTATGGAAGAGACAAGGAAATTTTTAAGAAAGAAAAAGAAATGAATAAAGGTATTGTCTTTCCCACCAATATTTCAGTAAATAACTGTGTATGTCACTTCTCTCTTTTGACGAGTGACCAGGACTAGATACTCAAGGAAGATGACTTGGTGAAATTGGGATCCATGTGGATGGCTTTATCGCTAATGTGGCTCACACTTTTGTGGTTGGTGTCGCTCAGGGGACTCAAGTGACAGGGAGGAAAGCAGATGTCATTAAGGAAGATCACTTCTGTGCAGAAACTGCCCTCCCCCTCACCCCCTCTTGGTCAAACCTAGAAAAAAGAACACACAAGATTCCCAAGCCTGGAACAAAGTTCCCCATTCATATAATTGCCCGCAACAGAAGGTATGCTGTCATACAAATTGCAGCAGCATGTCATCGATGGAGAGAAAGCCATTAACCAGAATCTCACAGACCAACAGAAGAAGGACCACGAGAAAGCTGAATTTGAGGTACCTGAAATATATGCTGAGGATGTTCTCATCAGCTCAGGAGAGGGCAAGGCCAAGTATGCAGGACAGAGAAACACCATTTATAAACGAGATCCTTCTAAACAATATCGTCTGAAAATGAAAACTTCACGTGTTTTCCTCAGTGAGGTTAAAAGGTATTTTGATGCCATGTCTTTCACTCTAAGAGCATTTGAAGATGAGAAGGCCTGGATGGGTGTAGTGGAATGAGCCAAACGTGAACTGCTGCGGCCATTTAATGTTCTGTATGAGAAGGAGGGCGACTTTGTTGCCCAGTTTAAATTACAGGTCTGCTCATGCCCAATGGTCCACAGGTGGATAACCAGTGGTCCCTTTGAGCCTAACCTTTACAAGTCTGATAAGGAGGTCCAGGATGTAGAGCTAAAAACCCTTCTCCAGAGTTCTGCAAGTTGGAAAACCCATAAAAAGAAGAAGAAAAAAGAAGAAGAAAAAAGAAGAAGAAAAAGGCCTCCAAAACTGCAGAGAATGCCACCAGTGGGAAAACATTAGAAGAGAATGAAGCTGGGGACTGAGGTGGGTCCCATTTCCCCAGGGAGCTGCCCCTGCCTCACCCCTTTCCACCACACACCAGCAGAGCAGGGGTCTCTCTGTCCCCATCCCAGTTCCCCAACCCAATCTGCTTTCAACTGACTCTGGTCTTGGGAGGTCAGATTTCCCAGCCACTGAAGACTACTTTAACTAGAAAAGAGAAATTGAACAATAAAATCAGGGCTCAAAATTAAAAAAAAAAGAACATTTTCATAAAACTTAACATTTTTTTCTGCCCCAGCTGGCTTGGTTCAGTGGATAGAGCATTGGCCTGCAGACTGAAGGGTTGTGGTTTTGATTCCAGTTAAGGGCATATACCTGGGTTGAGGGCTCAATCCCCACTAGAGGCATGTAGGACGAAGCTTATCAATTATTCATTCTCATCATTGATGTTTCTATCTCTCCCTCTCCCTTCCTCTCTGAAATTAATAATATATATTAGAGGCCAGAAGCACAAAATTTCTGCACAGAAAGGGGGTCGCCTCAGCTTGGCCTGCACTCTCTCCAATCTGGGTCCTCTGGCTCCTAACCACTCACCTGCCTGACAGCCTGATCCCCCTAACTGCTCTCCCCTGACAGCCTATTTGCCCTAACTGCTCTCCCCCTGCAGGCCTGGCCCCCCTAAATACTCTCCCCTGCCTGCCTGATTGCTTCTAACCTTCTATGCCTTGGCCCTGCCAACATGCCTTTGTTGGGAAGGACGTCCAGAAGAACATCTGGAAGGTCGTCCAGAAGATGTTCAGTCTAATTAGCATATTACCCTTTTATTAGTATAGATGCCACCTTGTCCTAAAAATGCAGGTTGTTTCCAAGTTTTCCTATTGTGGAAGGGGAGCCCGCAGTAGCATCCTGGGTTCTGACTAGGGCTTACCCACTTGTGTTTTATCTCAGCAGATGTGATTCCTAGAAGAAGACTCTTGGATGTACCTTGAACATTTCTATCGAATTTGCCAAACCACCCTACCAAAATGTCGAACCATTTTAAACTCCCACCAGCAACCATGGGTGTGCCCTCGTTCTCACTTTGATGCCAATATCATTGTTTTCTCCCTAGAAGCTTCCTCAGCTGGCACTGCTTGGTACATGAGCCAATCTCATTGTTCAGCAGGGGACTTGATTTCCCAAGATAGAATTATGGAGGAGGAAAAACAGCTTTCCTCTACCTATCTGAATTCTTAGTGGAGGCCCTTGTAATGAAAGACAAGTCACCAAGAGAAAAACAAAAGTTCATTAACATGTGTACCTTGTGTATATGTGGGAGATCCCAGTGAAAAATGAGTAACTCCCCAATGTGGCTTAGAATGCAGATTTAAATACCTTCTTCCTAGGGAAAGGGGGAGGGAGTTATAGGCCTCTTAGAGGAGAATAAATGATATTTAGGAAAATTGAATGGGGTGGGTGGAAATAGTTTGTAACAAAGTTTGGGTGTGATGTCAACTTCTACTCTCCTGTCCTGTGACAGGAGTCAGTCTTCTCTGCTTGATGACACTTCTCTCATCAAGGGGACCTATGACATTTAAGCTCCTTTAGGGGGGTCTGATTTTAGGGAGATCAGGAGACTTCAATGAAATCCTCCCCATGCATTTGCTGTTTTTCAAGCATTTACAGCTCAAGATCATCAATATAACAACACATCATATATTGGAGTGGCATGTTCTCTGACCTTCAGAATAAACCAAACAAAACTTGTTTCCTCTCTTAGATGATTTGCCACAGTAGCATTATTCTCTGGAGATGGTATTTTGACCAGACCTTCCTGGGAGTGGTCATAACATTACCCTGTGTTTGTAGAAAGATGTTGGCCACAATATCAAATAATCCAGGGGCAGTTTTCTCATCTTGTGGAAAGGGAGATAAAGTTATGATAGTTTACCTCCCTTTCCACAGGTTTCTTGCAGGTTTGTGTCTCTGCTGCCCCAATTCATGCTCGTAAGCTACCCAAGCACCTCAGCCTCAGGACTTGGGGCTGCTGGGTGCCAGGCATGCAGGCTTTTGTCTTCAATCCACCCTCCATCCCCATAGCCCCAAGTTTGCTGTGGCTGGGCTTCT
Source organism: Antrozous pallidus (assembly GCA_027563665.1). Taxonomy (NCBI): domain Eukaryota; kingdom Metazoa; phylum Chordata; class Mammalia; order Chiroptera; family Vespertilionidae; genus Antrozous; species Antrozous pallidus. The sequence continues at coordinate 93,608,310 of CM050514.1, forward strand.
GGGCAGTGGTGGGGGTTTGGACCCTCCACTGGGTCCGGAGGCACCATCAGGACTCCCACTGCCATCCCAGGTTTGCTGTGGCCGGGCTTTGAGGTGGCTGCAGGAGTCTGGAACCCCAGCTGGCTCTGGGGCTGTAATCAGACCCCCACTGGTCCAGCAGCCACCATGGCCTGCTCAGTATGGAGGGGCCTACCCACCATCTTGGTTGGCAGTTAATTTGCATTTTGCTCCTATTGGCTGGTAGCGTAGCGAAGGTTCATTTGCATGTTTCTCTTTTATTAGATAGGATATCCTATCTAATAAAAGAGTAATATGCAAATTGACCATACCTCCAATCAAGCCGCGCCCACAAGCCATGGCCACAAGCCAATCAGGAGTAAATAGATCCCAACCAAGATGGCTGTGGGCACTGAGAGCAAGAGGGAGGCTTGGGTTTCCCTGGAAATGGAGGAAGCTAAGTTTCCACCTGCCCTTGCTGGCCTAGGCCTCCAATCAATGCTTCAAAGTTTCAATTATACATAAATCCACCAGAAATGGCGGCAGCCATGGAGCTGGAGAGAGCAGAAGCTAGGGTTGCCCAGGCTATGGAGGAAGCCAAGCTTCTGCAGCCCTAGTGCCTAAGCCTCCACTCTAGGCTACAAAGTTTCAATTATAGAATTTAAATAAACCCAAACAAAAATGACTTTCTCCATGGAACAAGCAGAAGGCTTGCCTCTGCTCCAGGCTACAAAGTTTCAATTGTAGAACATAAATTAATCCCAGATCCTAGGGCCTCCACTTGGATCACTGGGGGGTGTCATTGGCCTGCAAACCACCATAGGCCCCCTCACCCAGACCACCCCATGCTCCAAGGGAATCCTCACCCTGTTCACCCTTCAGGGCAAACCAGCTGGCCCCCACCAATCCACCAGGCCTCTATCCTATCTAATAAAAGAGTAATATGCGGATTGACCATCACTCCGACATACAAGATGGCTGCCCCCAGGTGGACACAGGATGGCCATCACAAGATGGCCAGCAAGGCAGGGCCATTGGGAGGTTCCAGGCCTGCAAGGGAGGGCAGTTGTGAGCAATCAGGCCAGCAGGGGAGGGTAGTTAGGAGGGATCAGGCCTGCAAGGGAGGGCAGTTGGGGGCAATCAAGCCTGCAGGGGAAAGCAGTTAGGGGTGACCAGGGTGGAAGTTGAGGACAAACAGGCAGGCAGGGAAGCAGTTAGACATAAATTAGGCTGCAGGGTAGTGGTTAGGGGGTGATCAGGCTGGCAGGCAGAAGTGGTTAGGGGCAGTCAGGTAGATAGGCAGGTGACCAGTTGGGAGCCAGTTGTCCTTGATTGTGAGAATGATGTTCGACTGCTGGCTTAGGCCCGATCCCAGTAGGATCAGGCCTAAACCAGCATTTGGAGATTCCTCGAGCAGTCCCAGATTGAATAGGTTGCAGGCTGGGCTGAGGGACTCCCCTGTCCCCCTTGCACACATTTTGTGCACTGGGCCTCTAGTATATATATAATAAAAAATCTATTTTAAAAATTAACATTTCTTCTTGAACTTAACTTACCATGCACTGAATAACTGCACAAGTTAATGAGCATAATGCAAATAAACCTATTTTTCTTGTTCTCTGAAAGTGGAATATTTTCTGTTATACACACCAAAGAAGTCGCTAAAAGACTAATGAGGTGCAATTGCCTGCTAAAATATTCACTGCTAATCATAGTGGAGATAAATGGTGCACCCACCCTTAAGGTGTGTAAGTAAAATGAATGAAACAGGCTTATAGTAATCAGTCATTAGTAAACGCCGTAGTATATTATTAATAATGATATATAACATGATATTATAAAAATTAAGTTACAAAAGTTTTATTGAAATGTTTCTTACATTTCGTTATATTGGCTGGGCCACACAACTATTTGTTGTGGGTCATGAGTTTGACATGTTTCTTTTAGGGTGTTCTCTCCTCTGAATCAATTTATTTCATGTAATGAGAGTTGCTACTGTTAAACACACATCACATGAAGAGTAGGCTGGCTCCCCTCTCCAAGTGATAACATATGACTAATACCTATGGTTATTGGAAGTTGGTAATCCCTATGGGAGTTTTAGGAGAGAGAAATGGTGCACATATCTACACATATGCAGCCATAAATTTCTAGTTGGCAATAGAAAATTACTGCACCACAGTAATCTAAACCAGAATTTTTCTAAGATTTTTTTATATAAAATTTTCAATATGTAATGAACATTGATTTTATAAAGTTTAAGCTGTTCAGTTTTGTTATTGTTATTTGGTGTTTTTATTATTTTACTGACCCAGCTTAATGAATAAAAGCAATAGTGAAATTTAATAGGCCTTTTGCTGAATGAGTTTTCTATACAAATTGCTTATGGAACAACAAAGATGGCATGAGAAGGAAGTGTAGAATGTCAACAGTCAGAGAGCATATCTCAGAGAGGCTTAAGTGATTCTGTGTTGCTCAAGATTGATGAAACTAATAATATGAGTTAAGAGGCAGGTGGAGGTAGCAAACAGGGCAATACATTTGTTTAATGGAGTATCTTTTTCTTACATTACTGATGAAAGAGACTGCCTATACCTGTTGTTACATTAAACCATTATATTCCTTTTTCTTATTCACAGAATTACAGTTTCATAGATAATGTGCAATAACTGAAGTTCTGGTAGCAATATGTTAATCCAATATTTTTCCAGGTGCTTAAATACATTAATCTTTTATTTTGAATAACCAGTATAACAATCAAGTAAATGTACATAGTAGATTCCTTAACTGATTCATCTCATGAGTTAAGAAATTATTTATTTAATTATATATATATATATATATATATAATACATATATATGCATTTAATATTTAACTATGTTTTAAATGCATTTTTATTGATTTCAGAGAGAAAGGGGAAGGGAGAGATAGAAACATCAATGATGAAAGAGAATGGTTAGTTGGCTGCTCCTGTATATCCCACAATTGACCAGGAATTGAACCATGACCTCCTAGTTTATAGATAAATTTTCAGCCATGGGAAAATACCAGTTGGCCCTATTTTAACTATTTTTAAGTGTACAGTTCAAAGAGAAGCTGGCCACCTATGGACCCAGAAACTGAGTGACACCACTTCTGTTTTTACTATTTTAATAAGTCTCCAATACTATCCCTACTATTCCTACGCACACAGTCTCTCTCCTTATTTACTTATAATTATTTTTGGCATTCTGGGATGGTACAAAGGAATTAAGAACAGTTATAGTTCTTCTATTCCTTTTGTATTCCCAATGGAGGCGAAAAGCCAAGATTGTATGAAAGAGGATCCCTCTAGTTCTTCTATTCTCCATTGTCGCCTCTCATTCTTTCACTTTCTGAGATACCTGCCTCTATAGATAATATTAATAACTAGTATTTTTCATTTATTACCTGCACACCTGTGCCCAACAAAACTATCTCCAAAATTTAAAATCTCCACCCTAAACCTTGTAACTATAACTGTCATGATTACTGAATTTGTAAAAAACAAAAACAAAGCTAAACTGATTTTCTCTTGGCCAGTGAATCTCACTAGACACTTAGAATGTGCAAGAAAAAGTATAATGCACATTTTACCTCCACATACCAGCAGCATTATGTCACCATCATCATCATCATCATCATCCCATCATCTCATCACCACTCCATAGATATATATAAAAACATAACTATTGCAGGAATTGGAATACAGTGGTAACAAAGGTTGATCTATCCCACACTTATAGTCTTGTGGAATAACAATAAATTATACAGTAGATTATAATTTTAAATGCATTTAGTTATATTTTGTTTTTATAATACATTTTTAAACACTAAATTGCTAAATATTTAGCTTTTACTTGTCTTGCTATCTCACAATTTGAAAATTTCCTAATTTTGTCCAACCAGTTGGTTGCACAATGATATTGTATTATTTAACTGGGTATCCCTGTAGAAGTACCACTTTTCTGGAGGGAATGGAAGCAAGATTATTTCACTGTTATGCATACTACATTTGCAATGACACATTTATTTATAAATATTTAGTGTGTAGACAGTTGGCTATAATAGACTGGACCTCAGGAGTGAGAAGTAGGTTAAAGATTTGGCAGTCATGAGATATACTGTCAGTGGATAAGGCCCTGGAGAAAACCACTCCTGCAAAAAATATAGGACAATTAGATGAGATGAGAGAATCTTATGCACTTCTATATAAAGAGCAGATAGGTTGTTCCAGGAAAAAGTTTTCCTAGGAAGCTTATAAGGGCAATTAGAGATAAGCAAGAAAAGTAGGAGATTATCCACAGAAGAAGAATGTTCCAGAAAAGAGAATGCTTAAATATGATTATGATACAGGCCTGAAAATTTCAAACCAGATTCTGAAATTAAGTATTAATAGTGACACTCAGGAAGAGAACTGAAATTGACTTTTGTGTTTCAAGAGTGAATGTGTGCTGCCTGGAACTAATTCCGGCATGTAATAATTATAAGAGTTTCACCAAAAGGTTGGTGAAGCTTGGGCAGTTCAACAAGGGTGAGCCACATATGTAGTTTACCTATTGGAATAGCTAAACAGCACTTCCCTCAAACCTGACTAGAGTAATTGTCTGCTGCCAGAGAGCTCAGGGCATTTTATTGTCCTGTTGATCAAACACCTGAACAGCTGTAGGCTATTCCCCAAACTGACAATGCTTCTGCAAACCCTTTGAAACCTGACCCTTAGAAGTGCATGTCTCTACCTTGCCTTAGAACAAATTGTATTTAATAAATAGCTTGAAGTCCTTAGACAAGGAGTAATCTTCAGTTTTTTTTAACTAAAGATCCTCTGACCCCCCCAATGCCTTTCAAAATTATCTTTCGTTCTTGGACTCCTTGAATCTATGCATCAGCCTCTTTCTCCAGATTGCTGAACTCTTTGTAAGGCTGGGAAAAGAACCCTGACAGTGTGTCCTACCAGTTAGCTGATTTTTTTAGAGCATCATCCCAGTATGCCATGGTTGTGGGTTCAATTCCAGTCAGGGCACATACCTAGGTTGATACCTTGTCAGGGTGTGTATGGCAGGCAACTGATCCATACTTTTCTTTCACATTTTTCTCTCTGTTTCTCTCTCTCAAAATGAATAATAATAATAAAAAACCTTGGGACTAATGTATGCTTAAATAAGTGAAACAACAAATCAATGTTTTTCTCTTTCTTTCCCTTCCTCTCTCTCTCTAAAGTTAAAATTATATATATATATATATATATATATATATATATATATATATATATATATATATATATAATTTAAAAAGAGTGAATATGACAAGGAAGTGAAGACATCCAAGGAAGAAGGAGGCTGCATGATTGCATTTTTTTGTTTAGTTTTTATATGCACATTTGTAAAAAATCAGACCCTCTCTGAGTTCACTTGTCTCCTCTAATTTCCTTCCTTCTTATCCTTTATTTTTTTTCCCAAGTCCACCTCTCCACTCCATCTCTCTTAGTTTCTCTCTCCAATTCTCTGGTGCCCTGAGATTTCTCACCAATCTTTCTCAAACATTGTAATGAGAATTTGGCTGAAAGAAAAATTGATTGACATATAATCCCTTTTAAAATTCAGATTTTGCTTCTGTGGTACTGGCTTCAACATGTGGAGGATGTTAGTGCATGTTTGCTTTTCGCTGCTGATCCTGACAGAAACTGCAGTTTGGTAAATGTCACTGCTCTCCAAGGTCCTGAATGCTAGGATGCAGCTGGTTCACTGGCTTCCCTTTAAAGTGCTGGAAGAAATTAAGACCTGACTTTCTAGGGGGCATTCTTGTAAAGGCATCAACCAAATGGAAAAATTTTCACTAATATACTATAGAACAAATTTTCTGGTGATAAATTTTGGACAAACTTTGGGAGAATTTTACTTTTATTTTTACCCAGGGAAAATGACATCATAAATCATACCAAAACTATTTTATTTCTACTTACAACACTATATAGAATATGTTCTGTTACATGAGTGACTGTTTTGTCCTTTTCTGCATATTTAATGTAGCTGCCTGAATCTCTCCTACCTTAATAAATTCTCCGCATTATGAAACTAAACTCACACAACAGTGCCTAAAATAGAAGATGCACTCATTAAATAGTAAGCATTTTTGGTGAGAGGCAGAGATCATCTCTTACTTGAAACTGAAAAATCCCTGGAATTGCTTTTCAATCTCATTTTGCATCTAGGATGTAAGCACACAACTTCAATTTTTACATCAGAAACACTCTTTGCAGTTTCTGAATGGAAATATACTGATTGAAGGATGTTAAAGAAACAGGCACAGTGGAGAATGAGCTCTGATGGCCAATGCTGGCTGAGGAGCAGACATACACTGGTTTCGGGGGGAATAGTAGCCATGTTCCCAGAGCATTCTCCAATGCTTATGGGGCCTCACTTTCCAGGTGCAGTGTTAGAGGCCTTTTCATATGGTGTGGAATGCTGTTAGCTAAGGTCTTCACTGCTCTTTTTCTATACCTGATTCTCAAGGCTTCTGGAATTCTGTGATCGACTCAAGCTGTTTGAATTTACTTTCTGCCTTAATAATAATCAGAGTCAGATTCTGTTGCCCCCAGCTAAGAACCCTGACGGAAACAATTGCTGTATACATCAAAACTCAGGAGTGACCACCAAGGATGTTATGAAATTTTACTTTATACATTATTAATGCCTCAAAAATACAAGAATCGGATATATATGTGAAATTACTCTCTGTATTCTTCAGAACTGGTAATGAAGTGAGATACTAAGGTGTTTTTGTTTTTGTTTCAGGCAAGCATTCGCTGAACGAGGCCATAGAAGGCCAGATTCTGACCACTGCTTTGAAGACTGCTTTCACAGTTTGATACCTAAAAGCCAGAGCTCCAAAGGCTAATTTCTGGCTGCTTTCTAGCAACGTGCCCTCAGAAAACACAGTGACTTTTTAAAATCTGCTGTATAATGTCCCAAGTAATAGTTTTTATCTCTAATCTCTTTAAGGATATTTTGAATGGTGGGCTTTGAACTCTGCAGTTTATTTTTCTTTGTTGACACTATTACAGATGTCCCTCATTTCCAACCCGTACCTTTTCCCACCTCAACCCAGGCCTCACCTTCCCTCCCCTGGCCTTCACCACACTGCTGTTTGTATGCGTGGGTTATGGATATATGTTCTTTGGTTAATTTCTTTACCTTCTCTTGTCCAGTGCCCTCCAACTCCCTCCCTCTGACAACTGTCCGTCTGTTCCATGCATCATGTTATGGTTCTATTTTGTTTTTCAGTTTATTTCATTCATTATATTTCACATACTAGAGGCCAGGCACACCTGTAGGGTCCCTAGGCCTACCCTGTGATCAGAGCCATGTCCACCACCCCGCAAATCTCCACAATGCTGCTGCTGTCCTGGGACACTCTGAGATTCTGCCACTGCCCTGTGAGCCCAGTCTCCAGTTATGCTCCACTGCTACCCAGCCAGATTTCCATGGTTCTCCATAGACTATCCAGTGATGGGAGCCTCTGGGCTGAGAGGGGAGACTGAGAGGTGGTCAATGCACCTCATAGCAACTGGTTGATCATTGTGGTCATGATGCTCTCTCCTCAGGCCTGGGTCCTCCCCACCAACTGTTCTTCCTTGCAGGCCCATTCACCTCTAACTTCCCTCCTCTTACAGCCTGGTCACCCCTAACTGCCCTTCCCTGCAGGCTTAATCACCCCCAATTGCCCTCCCTTGCAGGCCTGGTCCCCCCGAATTGCCCTCCCTTGCTGGCCATCTTGTTGTGGCCATCTTATGTCCACATGGGGGCAGCCCTCTTGTGTGTTGGAGTGATGGTCAATCTTCATAGTGTTCTTTTATTAGATAGGATAGATGCCTAGTGCATGGATGGGGGCCAGCTGATTTACCATGAAGGGTTCCCAGATCAAGTTGGGGGTTCTACTGGGGTGTGGAGTAACCTGGGCAAGGGGCTTTCAGTGGTTTGTAGGCAATCCATGCTTCCCAGTGACCAAGTGGAGGCTCTAGTATTTGCAATTTTTTTTATCTTCTACAATTGAAACTTTGTACCCTGGCATGGAGCCAAACCTCCTGCTTGCTCTGTGTCCACAGCCATTTCTGTTGAGATTTATCTTCTATAATTGAAACTTTGTAGTGTTGAGTGGAGGCCTGGGCCCACCAGGGTGTGTAGAAAGCTTGGCTTTCTTCATTTCTGGGGAAACCCAAGCCTCCCACTTGCTCTCTGTTGCCACTGCAATCTTGGTTGGGGTTAATTTGCATGCTCACTCCTGATTGGCTTGTAGGCATGGCTTGTTAGTGTAGCAGAGTGATAGTTAATTTGCATATTACTCTTTTATTAGATAGGATTAGTGATATTCTTACACTAAGCAAAATAAGCCAGTCAGAGAATCAGAGAAAGACAAATACCATATGGACTCTACAATTTATTTCCTTTGGTAACTGTATGAATTAGATCTTTCTTGATGAATCATGGTTCCACCTCAATCTTTTTGGCCCCAGAGTAAATATTTTCTAGCTTACTAGGCACTCCTTTAAAAATATATGCCAGTTTCTTTTCTAAGTTGCAAGTCTGAGCTTCTTCACAACTGTTTAAAAGAAGGAGCATGTTTCTGGATTTGGATCTAAACAAATCTTTGTGTTTTTAGACATGTTTTTATACGGAGCATATGTCTTAATATACCAGCATATACTCAGAGTCAAAAAATGTTTTAAATTTGGAGCCCTATAATTTAAAAGTCTATATTGATACTTGGATAATATCTATGAATAAATAAAATATATATACCTCTGGATAGAGGGGAGAAATTTCCTCTACCTTTTATATGCAGATAATAATATAATCTTACTTTTTAATAATTGAAATAAAATTAATATGCCCTGGCCAGATTTCTTAGTTGCTTAGAACATTGTCCCTTTATGCCAGTATTGTGGGTTCCATCCCTAATCAAGGCATATACAAGTATCAACAGATGAATGCATAAATAAGTGGGACAACAAATTAATGTTTTTCTCTCTTTCTTCTTCTTTTCTCTCTCTCCCCAAAATAAAATTATTTTAAAAAGAAATAATATTAACAGGGAAATTACCCTGACTGTTACCTACTTCCTACCATAAATAGTAATTATTTGAGTTAGAAAATCACCAACTGGCTTCAAAACAAATTATTCAGAAAGGTACCTTATTCAATAACCTATAAATATATTAGAAAAGATAAAAAAGTTATCTTCTAATGTCCAACTGAATTTATAAAACATATCATATGCTACCAATATTATTTAATTGACAAGAATGTGATTGAATACAACTCACTGTTATTCAGATGAAACCAATTTGATGTGACATATAACCTAGAGTTTTGACCCTAAGAGAGGTCTGAAATCCAACTTTTATCCTAATCTTGTTCCTTTCATGGATGGCCTTTCCATTTTGAGTCTCATTCACTTTCATGTGTGGAAGTGAAGCTTAACTCATTGTGGAAACATGCCTTTATTCTATTTCAATGCAACACAGATCAGCTTTCACGAATATGTCAAAGAACGTAAACTCAATTCATTAGCTGCAATGTGGTACCTATCAAAACCCAGGTGAAGTGGATAACTAGTATGAAATATTGGCTGAAAGAAATTTAAATATTAATTTATTAATTCACTTATATTAGTGATTTAAAAAATAAAGGTCAGTAGCACTCTATTCAAGCAAAGCTTGTGTAAATATAGACTCGGTACATGATAGAGATGAAGGTGAAATGGCCTTGTTTGGAGTGCAAGTGGAGAGCACTGTTCCCAGCCACTAAAATCTTGGATCCCCTTAGATCTAGAGAGCAGTGTTTGGAAAATGTCACTCTGAATGTGTTGATCTGGTTTGTTGTATTAAGGCATTCCATTAAATTATGTACACCAGGGCCACACTGTTGCAAAAACTTACCAACAAGGATCTCTGATTGCATTGCCTGTATCACATGGCATGGGATGTTGGGTGGCTTTATAAAATATACAACTTTTGAAACTCATCATGGCATTTATTGTGATTATGATTTTAATATATTTGTTATGATACCATACAACTCCTCTTTACTCACAGGAAAACTTATTTTATGTATCATAAGTAGGAATAATTGTACTCATGTGAAATCAGTTTGAAACACTAAGAAAAAAATGGAGGGCTCCTTATATTTATGGGTTGCTCATAAAACAAGGATAGATTTGTAGCTAAAATCTAGCAAATGTACAGCAACTTCTGCCATATTTTGTGTGCTAATCATTGACTTTGTATGCTCTGGTTGAATTTTTAAGTTTTTTTTAATTGTGGGGGTTTATTATTTGACTGATTTTGTGATTAATATATTGAATTTTTTCAATAAAATAAATAAATCTGCCTTTATAACTTGCAAGGCAAGATATAAGTTTATCAGAATAATTTTAAAATGCGCTCTTTTTCCTCATTCTTGTGAAGACTTGAGTGTGTATATTTAGTATGGAAACTTCTGAAGTTCTCCTTTTCTTGTCTCAATATTTGTCTTCAACAAATTCACTTACTCTTAACCTGTTCTTTCACACACACTATAAATAAGGTTCTAACAAGTTTTCAAATATTTGATGAGCTCATGAACAATTAATTGTAAACAGTCCTTTTTCCTCAAAAATAATTTAGGAAGAAATATTTGTCTTCTACTTTTAATTAAAATACCTCCTAGATTCCCAGTTTGGTGTAAAAATGCCAAACTCGAAATGCTTCCAAAACCTTAGCAACTAACCAGACAGAATAGTAAAGGTGACTACTAGTGCCCTTGCACTTCATTAGCAGAAAATTAAATGCAGAGCTTTTAAAAAATATTTTCAGAAGGCTAAGCAGCTACACCAAAGAGAGCTATTATGTGCATACAGATATCAGATATGTAAATTGGGTTGAACTTTGTTTGCATTTATCAACCTGTTCTCAGTAAGGTTGACCAGGAATTTGTAAAAAGCTTGCTATCGTAATTAATGTATCTAAACTAATAACTTGTCTCCCGATTATGTTCTTTTGGAAGTAACAGTCTCAACATTGGTGGGGACAGAATTTTAACTTTATTCTTTCCAACTATATTTCAGCTCAATAAGGTAATTTCTATACCATTAACTGACTGACTAAATTAACAAAATTCAGAAGTATTGCTCAGATGTCCTTAAGAAGCTAAAATTTTTTATTAGGAAATACTTTTTTCACAGCATCAGGCACAACATAACTATCCAGTTTAAAATAAATATTTCTCAAAGTTAGAAAATTATCTGCTTAATAGTCAGAGAACCTGACAGATGCCCGGGGATAATTATACAGAATCACACTATGGAAACTGGGAGGCACATCAAGCAAATAATTTCTAATACATTTCAAGCAGTGTTTCTCCACTTTTGCCCTGTAATTATTTCTCACACAATATGATCCATCCCAGGGCAGAATTTTTGAATATAAACAAACTTTCAGTAGGAACCACTAATGAAGGAGCAATGCTTAGTGCTATCCAGCACAAGGACATGCATAAATCATTATCTCAAAATGCAAAAACAAAGTGAACTACTTTATTATTCAAGAGTTACCATCCTCAGTACATTAGTATCCCCAAACTAATGACATCAAGCAGACTTATATTCTAGCTAAAACTTTCTAGCCCATGAAAGCAATATGAATACATTTATTATTTCCATATTTCCTTGAGATATTTTTAATTAGCTGTATAATTTTAGGCTATCTATTAATAGAATTTATATCAAACAAAGACAACATTTTAATAAAATCAAATTTTTCCAAAAATTATTTATACATAAAATTCATTTTATAAATTAAAGTATACATTGTATATGATAAATGTATTGGTCGCTAATTAATTTATTAATTCTGGCATAGATAATCTATAAACAATTTCACAGAGTTTAGATCCCACATAATATTTGTAAACCAACCAGATAATTATTGATAAAGAATATATATATATATTCCATATAATAAAGAGGTAATATGCAAGTTGATGATCACTCCAACACACAAGATGGTTGCCTGCCCCCATGTGCACACAAGATGGCCACCACAAGATAGCTGGGAGGGGAGGGTAGTTGGGAGGAACCAGGCATGCAAGGGAGGGCAGTTGGAGGGGATCAGGCCTGCAGGGAAGGGCAGTTAGGGGCAACCAGACCAGCTGGGGAGGACAGTTAGGGTTGACCAGGCCTGCAGGGGAGGGCAGTTTAGGGGGATCAGACCTGCAAGAGAGGGCAGTTGAGGGTGACCAGGTTAACTGGGGAGGGCAGTTAGGGGCAACCAGGCCATCTGGGGAGGGCAGTTAGGGGCGACCAGGCCTGCAGGGGAGGCCAGTTGGGGACATCCAGGCCTGCAGGGGAGGACAGTTAGGGCTGACCAGGCCAGCAAAGGAGGACAGTTAGGAGCAACTGGGCTGGCAGGGAAGCAATTAAGTGTCGATCAGGCTGGCAGGAGAGCGGCAATCAGGCAGGTAAGCAGGTGAGCAGTTGGGAGCCAGCAGTCCTGTATCATGAGAAGGATGTCCCAGGTTGGAGCGGGTGTAGGCTGGGTTGAGGGACACCACCCCCCCACACACAAATTTCATGCACCAAGCCTCTAGTATATATATTTAAGTCTGAAGCCAAGACTAAGCACCCTCTTGCTTTCTAGGATTTCACTAAGGAGTTAGGGAATCCTTTGTGTGTGTGTGTGTGTGTGTGTGTGTGTGTGTGTGTGTGTATGTGCGTGTGCGTGTGTATGTGTGTGTGTGAGTGTGTGAGTGAGAGCACATGAACACATGTTGGTACAAGGGGGAGATTTCTGACCTGACCCTTTATCTCCTTTAGGCTGAGAACTTTGCCTTAGTTCCCACAAATGCACCTTCCCTGCAAATGCCACTTTATAAGGCTCTAGGGCTTGGCAGATGTCATCTAGGTAAATTTTACTCATCCTTCAAGACTCTATTTCTGTCTTCCAATTTTTCACAAATTTCCCTTTATCATCTATTTAAAACAAAAACATATCTTATTTTCACGTTTTATATGATATTTTTGGCATTCTTAACTGGGAAGACTCATTCTATATCTTGCTAACATAATTCAAAATGTTCTTTTCAATTGTGTTCTCTCAACTGCAGTGATTTTTAATGTACTTTAGCCCTCTCCCTCTTTAGAAACCTTGATAAGGTAAGATATAGATTATATCAATTTGTCCCTATCAGTTTGACATGTCCATATCTACAATTGTTCCATTGCCCAAAGAAGTTGAGCTAAATATTGACATTTTAAAAAACTATCTTTTTGGAAAAAAAAGTATTGTTTTAAGTATTACATGTCTCCTTTTTCCCCCTTTGGCCACCCACACCCTCCAGCACATGCTCTCACCCTCCTGGTGTCTGTGTCCATTGATTATGTTTATCTGAATGCACACAAGTCCTTTAATTGATCTCTTACCTCCACCTCTCCTCCCCTGCTTACCCTCTGATGATTGACAGACTCTTCAACATTTCTGTGTTTCTGGATCTATTTTTGTTTATCGGTTTATGTTGTTCATTATATTTCACAAATGAATGAAATCATGTGATATTTTCTTTCGCTGACTGACTTATTTAGCTTATCATAATGCTCTCCAGGTTCATCCAGGCTGGTGCAAATGGTAAAATTCTTTTTTTATAATAGCATAATATTTCATTGTGTAGATGTGCCACAGTTTTTTAATTCATTTATCTTCTGATGGGCACTTAGATTGTTTCCAAATCTTGGCTATTGTAAATTGTGCTGCTATGAACATAGGGGTGCATATATCCTTTCTGATTGGTGTTTCTGATTTCTTGGGATATATTCCTAGAAGTGGGATTCCTGGGTTAAATGGGAGTTCCATTTTTAACTTTTTGAGGAAACTCTATACTGTTTTCCACAGTGGTTGCTTCTATTTCATTGTTGGGCCCAGCTATTCCAACCAGATGGGAAAATAACCTTCAAGACTATTTAATTGCAGCCTTTGTTTGAATTATGGTCATCTAGCCCAGTCTTTGTTTGTAGGTATCCACCCACAAGATCTGTTGTGAGAAGCTTGGGGAAGGGCAAGAAGGCAACAGAAGCAAAATAAAAATAATGAGACTTTCTGTAAAGTTCCTCCCTTAGGAATAGGTCTACTCTGTGGTATAATTTGAATTAAGGACCTGTGATAACTCCAGCTTTGTTGTTTTTTTTTTCAGGGTTGCTTTTGTTATTCAGGGTCTTTTGTTGTTCCATACAAATCTTTTACTATATTGTTCTATTTTTTTTAAATGCCATTGAGATTTTGATGTGGTTTACATTAAATCTGTATATTGCTTTGGGTAAGATGATCATTTTAACTATGCCGAATCCTCTAAATGTCTTTCCATTTCATAAATCTATTTTGATAATGCTTTGTATTTTTAGGTGTATAGGGCTTCACATCCTTTGTTAAATTTATTCTTATGCATTTTATTCTTTTTGATGTAATTGCAAAATAATTTTTTTATTTCTTTTTCTGAAATTTCATTGTTAGTATATAAGAATGCAATAGAAAGTTATACATTGATATTTGTATTTGAAACTTTACTGTATTTCTTTAATGTTTCTAATGGTGTGTGTGTGAGAGAAAGTCTTCAGGGATTTCTATACAAAATTGTGTTATCTGCAAAAAATGACAATTTTACTTTTTCATTCCCAATTTCTACGCTTTTTATTTCATTCTCTTGACTGACTGATTTCTCTGGTTAAGACTTCCAACACTATTCTAAACAAGTAGTAGTATCTTGTTCCTGATCTTAGAGGGAAATATTTCACTTTTTACCATTGAATGTGATACTAACTGAGGATTTGTCATTCATGCACGGCCTTTATTATGTTGAGATATTTTCCCTTAAAATAGTATGGTATTAGCAGAAACATAGGTATACAGATCAATAGAACAGAATTGAGAGCCTGAAAATAAACCCACATGTATAGGAGTAAATAAATTTTGACAAAGGAGCCTAAAACATACAACCGGCAAAAAGAACGCTTTTTCAATAAATGGTGCTGGGAAACGGAAAGCCACATGCAGAGGAAGGAAACTAGGCTACTATCTATACTATATACAAAAAATAATTAAAAATGTAACAAAGATCTAAATATAAGACCTGAAATAATAAATTACATACAGAAAAACATAGGTACTAATCTTATGGACATTAGTCTTAGAGAGGATTTTATGAATTTGACACTAAAGATAAGGAAGTAAAGGCAAAATAATTTAATGGGAATATATCAAACTAAAAAGCTTCTGCACAGCAAAATAAATCACAACCAATCAAAAAGCAACCAACCAAATAGGAGAAGATATTTGAAAACAACAGCTCTCATAAGGAGATATATATATATATATATATATAATATATTATATATTATATACAGAACAACCCTGACCAGGTGGCTTAGTTGGTGGGAGTACCTCCCATACACCAAAAGTTTGCAGATTTGATTCCTAGACCTGGCACATTCCTAGGTTACAGGTTCAGTCCTGGTTGGGATTGATATGGGAGACAACCAATCAATGTTTCTCTGTCTTATTAATCTCCTTATTAATCTCTCTCCCTCCCCTCCCCCCTCCCCCTCTCTTTCTCAAAATACATAAAAAAATATATCATTGGGTAAGAATTACAAAAATAAAGTAGGTTACATAAAACCAAATATGGAAGCAGGAAAATCAATATATATAAATATATATATCTCCTATATAATAAAAGAAAAATATGCAAATTTGACCATACCATTGCTCCTGATTGGCTATGCTACTAGCCAATCAGGAGTGGGGGTTGGGCCAAGTGGTGTGAATGCTGGGCCCTGGGGGTAGAGACGAAATGGTGGTGGTGGTGGTGAGCACCCATCCCCCGGGCACTGTGAGCAAAAGTGGTGGTGAGCGCCCAGCCCCTGGGGCCTAGTGGTCGCAGGCAGCCAAGGCTGAGCTGAGCAGGGTGATGGCTGGGTGCCTAAGGCCTAGGCCTTGGGCAGGCTGGGGGCGAGCCATCAGTTGGACATCCCCTGAGGGCTCCCAGTATGTGAGAGGGGACAGGTTGGGTTGAGGGACCACCCACCCCCAGTGCACGATTTTTGTGCACCAGGCCCCCTAGTGTGTATGTGTGTGTGTCTGTGTGTGTGTGTATATATATATATATATATATATATATATATATATATATATATATATTTGCGTTTGAAACCTGTGTAATGTTGTTAACCAGTGTCACCCCAATACATTCAAAATAAAAGGAAAATATTTTGGAAATTTGACATACACTGACCACCAGGGGGCAGATGCGCCTATTGCTAGGTTAACATGCTGCTGCATCTGGCTTATCAGTACTGAGAGAGGCCGAGCATGCCCTGAAACCCTCCCACAGTCCCTCTCCGCCCCTGATCATGTACCAGTGGGGCCCCTCGGCCTGGCTTGTACCCTTTCACAATCTGAGACCCCTTGGGGGATGTTGGAGAGCCAGTTTTGGCCAAATCCTGCAGGCCAGGCAGAGGGACCCCACTGATGAACAAATTCATACACTGGGCCTCTGGTATATATAATACCAGTGGCCCAGTGCATAGACTCATGCACATTGAAAGGAAATTAATTAGAAGAAATGTTTTAATATTGCTACATGTCTTTTCTCTATAATAGAAGTGTCAACCAAATTCATGGTTGACAATGACAGATCAAAACACACGCATGAGATTGGCACATGTATTGCACATGTGTAAATCAATTTAGACACACACATATATATATATACACACACACTAGTGACTGGGTGCACAAAATTCATGTATGGGGGGGGGGATCTCTCAGCCTGGCCTGCACCCTCTCCAATCTGGGACCCCTCAAAGGGGGTTTACAGAGATCAGGCCTCAAACGCCAGGTGGACATCCCTCTCACAATCTGGGACTGCTGGTTCCTAACTGCTCACCTGCCTGATAATTCCTAACTACCCTGCGCGCTGGCCTGCTCACCCTCAGTTGTCCCCCACCACTGGCCTGCTCACCCTCAAACACCCCCCCACCAGCCTGATCACCCAACTGCCCCTCGTGTCAGTGTGCTTGCCCCCAACTGCCCCCCCTGGTGGCTTGCTCACCTCCACCTTTTCTCCCCACTGGCCTGCTCACCCCTAACTGCCCCCTGCTGGTCTTCTTACCCCCAATGGCCCTGCCCCCCACCAGCCTGATCACCCACCATGGCTGTCCCATCCTGGCTTGATCACCCACAACTTCCCTCACCTCTTTACCTCTAAAATTAGATTGTGATGGTGTTTGTACTTCTGTATAAATATACTAAAATTCATTGAGCTGTATACTAAAATCATATGAATATTATAATATTTAAAATATAACTCAATAAAACACTTACAAAATGACTATTCAGATAAACATGAGTGATTTGAAACTAGACCTAGAAATGACTGCAATTTTAAACTTTAGTAAATGTTGATTTTATTGAAGCTATTTTGCAACGTATTCAACTTAAAATCAATTTTTAGTCATTACATAAATATTTTAAATTATGTACATTTTAAATTGCAATGATTTTAGTGCCTCTTTTTTATTCTCTATTGTCCTGGTTTGGACAATAAATTATGTGGTACTATAATCATAAATCTTTGTTTCAAAAACTTTAAAGAAAAGTTAACCTCTTGCCAACAGATGTCCCTTTTTAAAGTTTCCTCTAAAAATGTGGAAATAATGTGTTATTTAAAATAGTTTAACACATCACTATTTTAAAAATTGTTTTCAAATATTGGATAGAACTTGCAAACAGTATTGAAATGTCAATGAACTTATATTAGTTTGGTATTTGTAAGATAATGAAACTTAGAATTAAAAATTCAAAACGGTGAGCCATGGTTATATTCTGCTGCCTCACCCACAACATCACCAGAAATTTGCATCTAATATAATGATTCTTACCTTGGTATTAAGAAAGTATAAATATATAAGATACTTCTGTTAGAAAGATAACACTATTGAAAACATTTTCCATAGCAGCTACCTTGTCTAATTTACAGATTTCTTTTTTTTTTTTTTGTCTTGTTTCTCTAACCCCTGATCATGTCACACAAAAATCTCATCACCTGCACGAAGCAAATTTAAGAGTTGTGGCTTGCTTGTCTTTATTTTTGTTTTGTTTGTTTGTTTGTTTTTCTCTCTGCCTCAATTCAGGTAGAAGATTAGCCTCTTTTGCTTCATTTTTACAGGACTTTGCTTTTTAAATTTTACTAGTTTGGGGTTATATTTCCTTTTCTATCTTGCACTCATCCCCCATTAAAAATAATACTGTTTGATCCAAAATGTCATCAGTTGAAAAATAGTACTTTATCTTAGGTGTTAGGTGCATGCATACTCCAGAATATAAATTGTTATGTCTGCATGATTGACTTTCAAACTAAACTCAGTAAGCTTTGTTCTTTTATCATTTCTCAACCTCTTATTGAAATTATAATTTATTCATTCTTACCTAAAATAACTTTAAATCTTGCTGATTCTCCCACAGTCTTCCAAAAATAACAATTAAAATTACTTTCAAATGAATAGTCATTTTTTTTGAAAAGCCCTATGTATTCTGTTATTTCCATGTGTGAATTTAATTGTAAAAATCTAAAGTGCAGCAATTCCTAATCCATTCTGTTTCGAGTAAGGTGCACTAATGTCAATTATTTAGAAACATGAACATAATAACATGAAGGATTTTCATTTTAGTCTACATAGAATAGTCTAATTTCTTCTCCAGAGCTATAAGAAAAAAACGAAGATGCTTCAAAAATCATTTATTATTTGACTTTAAGGTTAAGGTTATCATAGTCTTTTTTTTCAAGTGTTTATAGCTCCTCTTCTTCCAGTTAGTTAAATAATGCATCATTTGCTAATATACAAGAAAACAAACAATTTAAATAAACTGTCTTCCACATATCCTTGCTTTTATTTTGTTTCTTAGAATTTTACAAAATCTGAAGCATTGTTATCAATTATGAAAGTGAAAATTTGCTTCATTATTACATGGGGAAACCAAAATTTCTTCACATTAATATTTCCACCCACTCTTTAAATTATTACAAAGAATGTGAAACATAAACTAATATGTGCCTCAAAATCATGTGCTACTTAAAAGTTTGTATAAGAGGGACTCTCTCTTCTGTATAAATATCATTTTATTCATTTTTTTGTTTCTAATGAATTTGACCTTGATATAAATATGAACCCCCAAATCTATTTTCTTCCTGATTCTGCATTCTGGCAGAACTTATTCAAGCATAAGTCTTCACCAAGAAATTATCTTCTTGGGTCATCTGTCAAAATATAAACTAAAATGAGATAGTTTACCAATTTAAGGTACTCTGTGACTTATGCAATGTATGAAGTATTTAGAGAGGTAGAGACAGTTAAGAGAAGCCTTTGGTTTCAAATGGTATTCAGGGAGAATAAATAGCTATGATATACTTTGGCCTGGAATTTTATTCTGTCAGTTTTATGATAATTTGCTGTCTACCAAGTTGTCACATGTGACAGTTAATCAAGTAGAAAAAAAAGGTGCCAATGTGGACAGTTCTCCTCAGGATGAATTCCTTTGTCAGTGACCCACTGACCCCAGAGTACATATTTTGAAGCTATCCTTATTATCATTTCATCTTTTATTTAATATTTCAACTCTATGCTTCCTGCCATTCCTTTGTTTTTACTATACATTTTAATAAAAATTCATGCAACATCACATTTTAAAAATCATCTCTGTGATAAAGAAAATATGATGAGTTCTCTGAACTCTGGGCTAAGAGGGCATTTTAAGTGGAAATCTAAAAAAAAATATTGACTGATGAATAAGGAAGTATTATTTTACACAAAAGGTTATTTCCTTATTATATGAAATCTTCTCTTAGAATAAAAGTTTGAAAATCCAATGGAAATACAGTAACATATATAAACACATAAATTTTCCCCAAAGAAATACAAATGGCAAACACATTTAAAAAAATGATCTCACTAGTAATGAATAAAATACAAAGTAAAATATTTTAAGATAACTATTTGGCTTCTCAAAAGGACAGCAATGCATATTAAGTTAGAGATCTAAAATGAGGAAGTAAGAGAGAGATACAGAAAGACAGAGGGAAACACCCTGGATTGAAGAGCTGCAGGGAAAGCAGTCTACTAGTCTCAAAATTGGTGAGGAAGTATTCACCATCAAAAAAGTGATGTCTACAGGCATTTAGCTTTATCACAACCTTGTTTTCAAAAGTGAAATACATATTTAAAAAGAACAAAAGTCCAAGAACAGATTGCTTAAATAGCCCTGGCCAGTTTGGCTTAGTGGACAGAGCCGGCTGAAGGGTCCTGAGTTAGATTCTGGTCAGGGCACGTGCCAGGTTGCGGGTTCCATGGCCAGTAAGGGGTGTGCAGGAGGCAGCCAATCCATAATTCTCTCTCATCATTGATGTTTCTACCTCTCTCTCCCTCTCCCTTCCTCTCTGAAACAATAAAAATATTTTTTAAAAAGATTGCTTAAATGATTTTGTATACATGGAGAAAAATGATATATGACACATTTTCATGTGCTATTATATTCTAGGAATTGTACATTAAAACATGCTTCAAAACTATGTAAAGGAATTATGCTCATTATCTACTATTAATAAAATATAAAAAAATTTGTACTTTATTTCTGTATACATTATATAATCCCACAGTTGATTTAGTTAATTTCTGTATAATAAAATTATAAATGCTTTTCATGTTCTTTATATGGTTTTTGCCTCCTCCGTATCCATGTTTTCAGTTTCAGTTTTCACTTGTGCATGGCCAACTTTGGATCAAAAATATTAAATGGTAATTTTCAGAAATAAACAATTCATGCACTTTAAATTGCACGCTGTTCTGAGTACTGTGATGACATCTCAAACTGTCCTGCTCTTTTGTCCATTGTATTCATGCTGTATATGATGTCTGACCATTAGTCACTCATAGTCTCCAGGTTGTCAGATTAACTGTTGTAGTATGATAGTGCTTGTGCTCATGTAACTATTTACTTAATAATGGTATCAAAGTGAAAAAGTATTTCCACTTTATCATAGGTATGCATGTATAGGAAAAGCTTAGTATATAAAGGGTTCAGTGCTAGCCCCAATTTCAGGCAGCCACTAGGGTCTTGGAATGTATGTCCTACAGATAAGGAGACACTACTAATTATTTCTACATTTTCTAATCTCTACTATTGTTGTATTACTCTTCTAATTTGAAAAGGATTTTAAAGTAATACTGTAACTTTGTTGACATTATTAACTACTTAACTTTTTTTAGATATAATGTGATTTATCATTTTCCTTCTTGCATTTAAAAAAATAAGTCATTTATCTCTATCATTATCTAGAAATGAATCAAGCTCATTAAGATTACATCAAAGAAATTTGTAAATACTTTATTTTAATTTAGAAGTTAATATGTAAAACAGGTATGGAAACTTAACTTTATTTTATCAGCTTTATAAAACTCTTGGCTTTATAAAACTTATTACATTAAATCTTACAAAACATGGATGCCAACTAAAATTTTTGATGTCTGTTTTTTTTAATCAAATCAAATATATACTTTTGTGCACCCTTTCAAGTATTTAAGGGAGGGTCTGGGTATTTACTTCATTTAAATATAATTAAAGCAAATTTGAGGACAATTGGCTTCTTGAGTCCAAGCTTCCATGCAAGAAGTCATATGATGCTTTATCTTCATCACAAAATTTTGCTGCATTATGTGTGAAATATGCAAATTGACAATTATCTCATTATTTGGCTGTCTTAAAATATGCAAATTTATACATAGCTTATTTATTTTTCTTTCAAAAATAAGAAAAGTTATGTAATTTCTGTTGAAAGACAACTTGCAACCTTTAAAATGCTATTTTCAGATTCCTTCCTACTAAGCTATAAGTATTCCTTAGGCAAGACTATTATAGATAGGAAGACTCTAGCACTCTTTCCAGCTAGCTGAATGAGATGCTTGAACAGGCCCAACTGAGATCACAGAGGACATCCCAGATCAACATAGCTGCCCAGGCAATTTGTAGACACATAAGAAATAATAAATGCTTTTCGGTTTAAGCCATTAAAGTTTTAGAATGGGTTGTTATAGAACAGTAGCTAACTGACAGCTTTATTAAGTAAAGTGCATGTTTCTAAACTATTTATTATATTTGATTCTCTTTCTAATTTTAATTCAACAGTTGTAAGATATCATATACACTTTTGACAGTATGTTCTCATATTTAGCCTCTAATACGGTATTTTAAATATCTTTTTGCTAGACCCTAAGAGAATATATTTGGGGCTAAATAACAGTCATTTTTAATTATAATATCTACATAATCACACATATAGGTATAATAAAAATAGAAAGCATTTGCCTTATGAGGAATTTCATAAAGTATATGCAATACTTCACTATCTAGAAATGAATCAAACAAGCTTTAACCTTGGCTCTGTCCATTTATCTACTGATGCCTACTAGGAAAAGCACATAATGTCATATCTTTCATGTTCCTCCTGTCCCTCCTAGCGTTTACTGTCAGTTTTCCCAGATCAAGAGGGTTTCTCAAAAGGCACTGAATTCCAAACTACTGATGTTAGTCTAGAAGATGAATACATGCCTGGTGATGGCTGTGATTTTCCTTACCTTGAAGACCTAAATTTGCATTATAAATGCATAACAAATAGACTATTTGAAGAATAAAAGTTTTTCTTTGTTTAGAATAAAAAATAAATAAAAGCATAGTTATGTATCCTCAGCATTTTACCCATTGATATTTTGCAATATTCAAATAGCACGTTATCTACTTAATTATTAGGTAGAAGATTATTAACTTTATTTACTGAGTGAAAACAGATTTCCTAAAACTAACCAATAAATAGCTACACAAGTCTTTCAGAGATGACATCAGGAAATGATCCTAATATGGGTGTGATGGCTTCTTCCTCCTCAACTGCCTTTGGGAAATGTGCATGTTGAAGATAGCAATCTTGAGAACGTACCAGCCACCAATGAGATGTACATTAGGGGAGAAAGATGTGGTGCCCTTGTAGTGCATCATGTTGATTGCCTATCATAGTATTAAACTCTCAAAGTCTGTCATGTGGCTAGAATGCTGAGTATTAAAGCAATTTATTTAGGTCAAAGTGTTTAGTAAAAACTAATTAAAATGCAAATATATTACTTGAGAAAGGTAACACATTGTCACAGACCATATTAATAATTTAACATGTATTATGTTATCCTAAGCTTCTCATAATTCATCTGTTGACACAGCACTTAGAAGATATATTGACTTGCATATTTAATAGCAGGCTACTCAAACTCTAGACTATTCTAATTCAATTTTTTATCTCCAACCTTTGCATAGCTTTTTCTTGTTATGGATTGAATCCTGTGTCTTCCCCCCTCCTCCAAGAATTCTTATGTTAAAGACCATGTCCCCAATGTGATGCAATAAGTTAGTGGGGGCCTTGGAGAGCAATTAGTTCTAGACGAGGTCATGATGGAATTAGTGTCCCTATAAGAAGAAGACACCAGAGCATTGTATTCCCCTATGTGCTGACACAGCCCTTAAGAGAACAGAAGGAAACCGCCTGTACACTAGGAAAGAACTCTCAGTGGACCCACCCATGCTTACACCCTGATCTCTGGAATTTTGAGAAAACAAATCTCCGTTGTTTAAGCTACTCAGTCTCTGCTATTGTGCTATAGCAGTCTGGACTGACTAAGACACCATCCACTGCACTAGTTTCCTAAGCCAAGAACCTGGGAGTCAGCTTTCATTCTTTTATAGCTTTCATATTTCATACCTAAATAAACAGCGAATTTAATAAATAATTTTCTTTTATTTTCCTGATTAAAACCTTTCAGTGTCTTCTGCTGCAATAATTATGTAAGCTAAACTATTAATTTTAACCACTGTCTGTCTACCTCTCCAGCCCTTCCTTCTCCATTTCCCTCTTGAGTTACACACTCCAGTCACATGAACCTTTCTGCCTCCCACATTGCAAAGTCTATTCCAAACTAGGGCTTCTATCCCTATTCTTTTGCCTGGCAGGCTCTTGTTCAATTTTTAGATGCTGAGCATCTATTTCAATAAAATATGCATACGAATATAATGTGACAAACATAAAAAGGGATAAATTATACTAATTAATAATTCTCTCTCACATCTCACATACACACACATACAGACTGGAAAACACATACATTATTTCCATAATCTTCCATTAGGTAATGGCTATATTTGATATAGAAGATTGGATTTCATGTTAGGAAGCCAAGATATTTACATAAGATAAAGTCTTGCCCTCAAAGAAAATAGCCCAGGTAAAGAGACAGACTTGAAAATAAATGACTAAAATGCAATGGAACTAAACACTCAAAGGTAAACATGTACATAGGTTGATATGGAATCATATGGGAGGAAGTTCCCCAGAGTTAAAATGCTGTGGGGACAGCGAGTAAGTGATTATTGAGATGAACCTTAAAAGATGACTGGATGTTAGTGAGGCAAAGGAAGAGCGAGTGATTCTACATAAGGGGCCAATGTGATAGGCAAAATTACACAACCAAAGAGATAAAGAAGGGAAAATAAGTGGGAATCTGCTTAGGCAGCTCCTGGTCTTCTTCATATATTTGTTCACTGATAGTTTAATCCCTAAACAAGTATTTGAGTAGTTCATGTGTGCCATGCAGGGGGCATCAAAATAAAGAGCTTAACTTTACACCATGCATGGGAGCAGCAGATTCCTAATAGCTTAAACAACGGAGATTTGTTTTCTCAAAATTCCAGAGATCAGGGTGTACTTAGAGTACATGACTCTGACACTTACGTGAATGGACAAATCGAAGGGCTTTGCAATGCAGCAAGGGAAGCTGTTGTAATCATCCTTGTTAAAGTTGGTAATAGTATGTATGCATAAGGGCAGTGGAAATAGAGTAAACAGAATGAGGCAGATTTAAGAAATATTTCGGAAAACATTAGACTTTACAAGTGAGAGAGAAAAGTCATTGTCAGCCCTAAAAAGTAAGCAAGGGCATTTTATTAACCTTTGCCTTTGAACAGTTCCCTAATAACGTGAAAAGCTGAGGTTCTGTGAAACGGCTTGATTTGTCATATCCAGGTGCTTCAGCTGAACTCCCAGACCAGGCGAAACATCAGTCTGTTTCTCTTTTTCTTCTTGTCCTTGCACTGGTCTCATGGCCCACAAACTTCCCTGAAGCATAGATCTCTGACCCAGGCAGAGAGCTTTTGGATGCATGTCTGACAATCACCCAATCCAGTCATGGTTCTTTAATCAGTTCCTCTTCCAGTGGATACATCATAGGACTTAATGAGATGAACAGAGGAGTCTGAATATTTTTGCATTTGCACAGCTTGGATTTTTATGTAATGTCCCCTGCTGAATAAGGACCTTGAAGGGGCTATTTAATCTACCCTTTGCCCTTGGGCTGAATGCTAACTAAAGAATCCAAGACAAACTAGGCTTTTTATTTACAATCACCAAGATAAAACTGTATAAAAATTGTTATAATAAGGGTTTGATTTACAAGCATATTTTAATATACATATTGCAAGGAAATCTGCTTGCTTTATGAAAATACACACAAGAAGTCCCAATGCACTACTTGAATTAAGGAATAATTTAATTTTTAAACAGAAAATTTTAATATAATTTTTTTAAATAAAGAAGTCTCAAAAAACTTATAATGGTTAGATTAATTTCTAATTAATGAATGCTTTTAAATTAAATAATTTTAAAAGGTTTTCTGTTGCCTAAAATAAAACTAAAAACTTAAAATTTATTACACTAAAGTCTATAATTGACTCCATTAATATAAATTAAAAATTTTATTATTTTTCTTAAAAAATACACTTTTATAGATTTCAGAGAGGAAGGGAGAGGGAGAGAGAGGTAGAAACATCATTGATGAAAGAAAATCATTGATTGGCTGCCTCCTGTACACACCCTGCTGGGGATCAAGCAGGCAACCCAGGCATGTACCCTTGGCTGGAATCAAACCTGGACCCTTCAGTCTGCTAGCTGATGCTCTATCTACTGAGCCAAACCAGATAGGGCAAAATCTTTTATTCTTAAAGTACATTTATTTATTCCCTGGCTAGAAAGCTCAGTTGTTAGAGTATCATCCTTATACACCAAGGTTTCTGGTTTCATTCCAGCCAGGAAATACAAGAATCAACCAATGAATGCGTAAATAAATGGAACTACAAACTAATCCCTCTCTCTTCCTCTCTCTCTCTAAAAATCAATCAATAAAATTTTAATTGTATGATTGAGTACAGTTTTAATAGTGAAATGTTATACATAGAACAAAGAAAGATGCTATTTTCAATCTATTTAAACAGATATTAAATACTTGCCAGGGAATATTGATACACATATTTCTGTTTGCCAATTGCATTTTAGTAATTTGGTGAACATCAGGGAATTTGAAGATTGTGTAGGTACTAGATTATATTTTTTCCTATGTATTCTAAATATAAATGTAATACCAGTATGCTAAAATTTGTTTACGTGTTTCCTAATAAATAAAGGCATTTAACATCCATAAGCTTTCAGCATGTAGCAGATTATTATGCAACAAATAACAATCTGATCTCTAGGCAGTCTTTCTGTGTGGAGTTCCATTGGTAATACATTTCAGAACACTGTAATATAAAAACGAACAAAGAAAAAATTTCATCATCATCTCTTGGGTTTTGTACAATGCAAATTTTATCAGTTCTTTTCTAAGGCAAAACACAAACCTCTCACCTATTAAACATGATAAATTAACATAAAACATACACTGGAGTCCAAAGACAAAATGAAAGAGTTAGTATTACTCACTGGGAAGTCCAAGCACAATGAAAGAACTTTAATTATTTTACTTTTTTATTCCTGTGTAACAAAAGAAACATAAAAGACATGGCAAATTCATCACACATATTTTCTTTATTTGTACTTTCATTCTTCTTGAGGAAATGTGTTCTTTAATATATAGAATACATGTGTTCCCCCCATAATGGTATAATTATTTATGTTAAGTTCATTTTATTATTAATATTTAATACAAATTTGAGAGTTATTTCACTTAGAAAAATGTTTCAGAAAAACAAGATTGGGATCATAATATCTAAATTAAAAAAGAGAGACTGAAAATACAATAGAAATATAATTAGATTTATATAATGCCAATGGAGAAAAAATAGTTGGGTTTTACAAGTATAGCTGTGGTCCCAAGAAGGGGAAAATATGTTTTACGTTATGAAGAACTGTAGTTTCACTAGCACCTCAAATTTTCATAGTTAAAATTTCAGCAGTTTATGCTTTAATTCATTAAGACCTCTGTACATGTGGAAATTATGTTCCTATTTTAGGAGGACTAACCATCAAGATCAAATTTCTCAATATGGAGCACAAACTATGCAGAATAAAACTCAAACTTTATCTTTAAAATTTAAACTGCTAGGGAATTGGGAATTGTAAGAATTTCCCAAACAATTGGAAATGCAATGTAAGAGACATGAGAAAATTCTAAATTGACTCATGAGCATCTGTTGACCCTTGGTATCAGGTAGCTTAGAGTTTTTAACTGGCTGAACATCATAGGAAGTTCAAACCAATTGGTGTTTCTCTCTGTCTCCCTCCCCCTCTCTAAAATCAGTAAATATGCTTTTGGGTGAGGATTAAAAAAAAAGAAGGGAAGATTTACATAAATAATAACTAGACAAGGAAACATGACATCCTGAATAAGACTATCAAAAGGTCTAGGTAGATTTGAAAAAAAAGCAAATGTATAAGTGAATAAATATAAATTAATGTGTATTAAATATAATATAAATCCATACATAATGTAGATTAAATACATTTTATTTTATATATATTATTGTTTAAATTATTACAAATAGTAGTACATGTTTCCTTTTTTCCTCCCTATTAACCTCCCCCTAGCCTGCCCTATACCCCAGCACATGCCCTTACCTGGTTATGCTTATATGCATACATACAAGTTCTTCAGTTGATCTTTTACAGCCCCCGCCCCCCAACCTCCTCTGCCTTCCCACTATAGTTTGACAGTCTGTTCAATGCTTCTTTGCCTCTGTAACTATTTTTCCCCCATTTCCTTGCTTTAAAAAATCTTGCATCTGCATACTAGAGATAAACATATAAGAACAAAAAAATGTTTGAGTCCCAGTTTCAATGACAAATAGTTCCTTATATGTACATGTCAGCAATGATATCTGGATGGTGAACAAATGGCAGCAATGCAGGTCCCACACTCTAGTTTGGTACTGGAGTGAAGCACAACTGCTGACTACTACAATGGCAAGGTGAAGCACAACTGCTGACTGCTAGAATGGCAAGGTGTCCTCAGCATCTTCCATCTCTAGACTGTCTTCGTGGTTGGAAGAGACCTGTCAGTGCCTCTCTGTTGCAGGAATCCATATGGGCTTGAAGTTGTTTCCTGAAAAATATATAAACACTAGAGGCCCAGTGCACGAAATTTGTGCACGGGGCCAGGGGATGTCCCTTAGCCCAGCCTGCACCCTCTCCAATCTGGGACACTTTGAGAGATGTCTGACTGCTCCTTTAGGCCCGATCCCGGTAGGATCAGGTCTAAATGGGCAGTCGAAATCCTTCTCACAATCCAGGACTACTGGCTCCAAACTGCTCACCTGCCTGCCTCCCTGATTGCCCATAACCGCTTCTGCCTGCCAGCCTGATCACCCACTAACCACTACCCTCCCAGCCTAATTAATATCTAACTGCTACCCTGCCAGTCTGTTTGCCCCCAACTTCCCTCCACTGCTGGCCTGGTCATCCCTAACTGCCCTCCCCTGCAGGCTTGATAGCCCCCAACTGCCCTCCCTTGCAGGTCTGGTCCCTCCCAACTGACCCCCCCCCTGTTGGCTTGATCGCCTACAACTGCCCTCCCTTGCAGGACCTAATGACCCTCCCTTGCAGGCCATCT
This sequence comes from Antrozous pallidus, assembly GCA_027563665.1. Lineage (NCBI taxonomy): Eukaryota > Metazoa > Chordata > Mammalia > Chiroptera > Vespertilionidae > Antrozous > Antrozous pallidus. The sequence continues at coordinate 93,637,369 of CM050514.1, forward strand.
TCTGTCCACATGGGGGAAGGATCTTTGACCACATGGGGCTAGCCCTCTTGTGTGTTGGAGTGATGGTCAATCTGCAAATTACTCTTTTTTAGATAGGATAGAGGCCTGGTGCATGGGTGGTAGGCAGTTGGTTTGCCCTGAAAAGTGCCCCCGATCAGGTTAGGGGTTCCCTTGGGGTAAGGGGCGGTCTGGGTGAGGGGCCTGAGGAGGTTTGCAGGGTGGCCACGCCCCTCAGCCATCCAAGCAGAGGCCCTGGGATCTGGGATTAATTTATGTCTACAATTCAAACTTTGTAGCCTGGAGCGGAGCCAAACCTGCTTGCTCCTTGGTGGTAGCTATTTCTGTTTGAAACTTTGTATCCTAGAGTTGAGGCCAGCTAGGCTTCCTCTGTTGCCAGAGAAACCCATGACTCTGTTCTTTCCAGCTCAGTGGCTGCCAATATTTCTGTATCTTTTATAATTGAAACTTTGTAGCATTGAGTGGAGGCCTAAGTGAGAAATCCCAGGCAGAAAGCTTGGCTTCCTCAGTTGCTGTGGAAACTCAAGCCTTTCTCCTGCTCTCAGTAGCTGCAGCCATCTTGGTTGGGATTTATTTGCATAATTTGCTCCTGATTGGATGGTGGGCATGGCTGTGGTCATGGCTTGTGGGTGTAGCTAAGGTATGGTCAAATTTGCATATTACTCTTTTTTTTAGATAATTTATTCTCAACCAAAAGGTAATAAAGCAATCTTTTCTGTAAATTAGATTTGGGATTCTTTTTATTTTTGCCCAAATTATTTTCCTTTGGCTGATTTTGACACCATGTGTGTTTTTCATGGGTGTCCTGCTGTTAGCTTTACAAATGGAAATTAATTTTCTGAAGTAAGAATTTTCTAGATGTATTTTACTTACAGGATATTTTTCCTTACATGATATTACCCCACTATCCTCCCCCGCCTTTTTTTATTAATGGAAGCTTTTGGAAAATTTATATTGCAGTCTTGGTAATTTTAAATTTTACTTTTTGCACAAAAATATGACTGCTTTAGGTTCTTTGCATGTTAGGCAACTTTACGATGAAATGAACTACTAATAAAAATTTTAGTTAATATTTTAGGAACAGCTTTTTGTCCATAACACTGAAATTTTTTTGAGTATTCCCTTATTTCAATTGGCCAATAAATTAATCTGAAAACTTTATTACTATTTTACTGTCAAATTTAATACTCAAACAATAATCTTAGTTTACCCTGTAAATATTAGTGGAAAGGATTATTTGCATTTTTGAGTAGGCCCTGAGCATTCCTGGTGCTAGACTAAATTTAGATATCTGGCAGCTGGCCAAGTCTCTGTCTATAACCTGGATCCCGATCTGAGCTGGGCATGAGAGGCGAAACAACCATGGGAATAGGAGATCTCCCTCAGAAGGGTTGAGAGTTCAGGTCCCTACAAGGTTGCGGGGTGAGGGTCTGTGCCCCACCTCTGTTGACCTTTAAGTTCTCTCCTGATGGCCTCTCTGTGACTGTGCCTGTCTTAGGTTGTTCCTTCCCTGAGGAATCTTACCTGTCTCTGGCTAACCAGCCATCCTCTGGGGCCAAGCAGGGTGATGTGAGGTTCAGTTCTGTCTCCTTGGTAGTCTATGCCCCCATGGCCTCTATGCTCCATACCTGCCTTGGGATCCCCTCACCTGCTGGCAGAGTCCCAATAATGATCACATATCTCGGGGGACTCCGGTTTCTTCTCTAGGGAGGGTCTAACTCACAACATTGAGTGAGAGACAGATCCATGATGCCAGCCACCCAGAGATTTCAACCTCAGCTTGAACTGAAAGCTCAGGCAACAGCTGTGTGTACTTGAATTGTGGGAAGAGGGTCCCTCTTGACAAAAAGTGCAAGAGGTGCCAATATTGAATGCTCAAGTGCCTTCCTAGTGTCTTAATTCCTTCTGAAAAGGATTAATTCCTTTCCTGTCTTTTTTTAAATTGCTGCCAAACATTCAAAGAATTAGTTTGTAAGTTTCTTTGGGATAATTGTACAATATGCTGTTGTAACATGTCAAAAATTATAATGACATTGTAGAATAATATCATGTAAGGATATTCTTTGCTCTAGGCCATATCAATTCAATTTCAAACTAGCTGCCAATTTTTTAATAACTTTATATAAACTTTGTCAGGGAGGTAAAAACACAAATTACTTACCTTAGTTCAAGAGGTCAAATATATTGACTTTCCCCCTTACTCCTGCCACCCTCCACTTACCCTGAGGTTTGACATTCTGAGGGATGTTTCTCAGTTTCTGAATCCATTCTTGTTCATCAGTCTGTGTCGTTAATTATATTCCACAAATGAGTGAGATCATGTGATATTTATCTTTCTCTGCCTGGCTAATTTCATTTAGCATAATACTCTCCAGCTCCATCCCTGTTGTTGCAAATGGTAGGAGCTCCTTCTTTTTTACCGCAGCATAGTATTCCACTTCGTAGATGTACCATAGTTTTTTAATCTACTCATCTGCTGAGGGGCACTTAAGCTGTTTCCAAATTTTATCTCTGGTAAATTGTGCTGCTATGAACATAGGAGTGTATATATCCTTTCTAATTTGTTTTTCTAGTTTCTCGGGATATATTTCTAGAAGTGGGATCACTGGGTCAAATGGGAATTCCATTTTTAGTTTTTTAAGGAAGCTCCATACTGTTTTCCACAGTGGCTGCACCAGACTGCATTCCCACCAGCAGTGCAAGAGTTCCTTTTTCTCCACATCCTCGCCAACACTTGTTGTTCTTTGCTTTGTTGATGTTAGCCAGTCTGACAGGTGTGAGATGGTACCACATTATTGTTATTTTCATTTTTCTGATGATTAGTGACTTTGACCATGTTTTCATGTCTCTTGGCCTTCCTTCTGTCTTCTTTCGAAAAGTGTCTGTTTAGATCTGTTGCCCATTTTTTGATTGGGTTGTTTATCTTCTTTTTGTTAAGTTGTGAGTTCCCTGTAAACGTTGGAGATTAAACTCTTATCGTCGATATCATTGGCAAATCTGTTCCCTCATGCAGTGGGGTTTCTTGTTGTTTTATTAATGGTTTCCTTTGCTATGAAAAAGCTTTTTATTTTGATGTAGTCCCATTTGTTTATTTTCTCTTTAGTTTTCTTTGCCTTAGGAGCAGTATCAGTGAAGAAGTTCCTTCAACATATGTCTGAGATTTTGCTGCCTGTGGATTCCTCTAGTATTTTTATGGTTTCCCACCTTATGTTTAAGTCTTTTATCCATTTTGAGTTTATTTTTGTGTATGGTGTAAGTTAGTGATCTAGATTCATTTTTTTGCATGTGTCTGTCCAATTTTTCCAACACCATTTGTTGAAGAGACTGTCTTGACTTCATTGTATGTTCATTCCTCTTTTGTCAAATATTAATTGGGCATAATGGTTTGGGTCAATTTCTGGGTTCTCTATTCTATTCCATTGATATATGTGTCTGTTCTTGTACCAGTATCAGGCTGTTTTAAGAACATTGGCTTTGTAATACATCTTGATATCTGGTATTGAGATCCCACCTACTTTGTTCCTTTTCAGGATTATTGCAGCTATTCGTGGTCTTTTTTTATTCCAGATGAATTTTTGGTATGTTTGTTGTAAGTATGTGAAATATGCCATTGGTATTTTAAAGGGGAGTGCATTGAATTTATAGATTGCTTTAGGTAGTATGGACATTTTGATGATTTTGATTCTACCAATCCATGAAAATAGTATGTTGTTCTATCTGTTTATCTATTCCTCTATCTCTTTTTTCAGTGTCCTGTAGTTTTCTACATATAGGTCTTTTACCTCCTTACTTAAGTTTATTCCTAGGTATCTTAATTTTTTGGTGCCATGGTAAATGATATCGCTTTTTAAATCACTCTTTCTGTAAGTTCATTATTGGTGAATACAAATTACATAGATTTCTTGGCATTAATTTTGTATCCTGCTACATTGCTGCATTCATTTATTAACTCTAATAATTCTTTGATGGGGTCTTTGGGGTTTTTTCTATACAGTATCATGTCATCTGTGAATAAGGACAGTTTTACTTCTTATTTTCCATAGTGGATGCCTCTTATTATTTTTTGTCTGATCACAATGGCTAGTACTTCTATCACTGTGTTGAACAGGAGTGGTGAGAGTGGGCATCCCTGTCTTGAGCCTGTTCTTAGGAAAAATGGTTTTAGTTTTTGTCCATTGAGTATGATATTGGCTGTAGGTTTGTCATATATGGCTTTTATTATGTTGATGTAAGATCTTTCTATTTCCACCTTGCTGAGAGTTTTTATCAAGAAAGGGTGTTGGGTTTTGTCAAATGCTTTTTCTGTATCAGTTGATATGACTATATGATTTTTATCTCTCAATTTATTTATGTGCTATATCATGTTTATTGATTTGCAAATATTGTACCATCCTTGCATCCCTGGGATAAATCCTACTTGGTCATGGTGTATGATTTTTCTGATGTATTGCTGGATTTGATTTGCTAGAATTTTGTTGAGGATTATGGCATCTATGTTCATGAGGGATATTGGCTTGTAATTCTCTTTCATTGTGTTGTCTTTATCTGGTTTTGATATTAGGGTGATGCTGACTTCATAGAAGGAGCTTGGAAGTGTTCCTTCCTCTTGAATTTTTTGGAGTAGTCTAAGAAGGATAGGTTTTAGTTCTTCCTTGAATGTTTGGTAAAACTCCCCTGTAAATCTGTCTGGCCCCGGGCTTTTATTTGCTTGGAGCTTTTTGATGACTGCTTCAATTTCTTCTATAGTTATTGGCAAATTGAGATGTTTAAATTCTTCCTGATTGAGTTTTGGAGGGTTGTACTTTTCTAGGAATATGTCCATTTCCTCCAGGTTGTCCAGTTTGTTGGAATAAGAGTTGTTTATAGTATTTTTGAACAATCCTTTGTATTTCTGTGGGGTCTGTTGTTATTTAACCTCTTTCATTTCTGATTTTGTTTATTTGTGTCCTTTCTCTTTGCCTCTTGGTGAGCCTGGCTAGAGGTTCATCAATCTTGTTTATCCTTTCAAAGAACCAGTTCTTGGTTTTGTTGATTTTTTTTTGTCTCTATGTCATTCATTTCTGCTCTGATCTTTATTATTTCCTTCCTTCTGCTCACTGTGGTCTTTTTGAGTTGTTGGGTTAGATGATTTATTGCCATTTTTTGTTTTTGTTTTTTGAGGTAGTCCTTTTGAGCTATAAAATTCCCTCTCAGGACTGCTTTCATTGTCCTATAGGATTTGCAATGTTGTGTTTTTATTATCATTGGTATCCAGTATGTTTTTTAATTTTTTCTTTGATCTCATTGATAACCCAATCATTGTTTAGTAGCATGCTATTCAACTTCCAAGTGTTTTAATTTTTTTGGACTGTTTCTATTGTAGTTTATTTCTATTATTATATCTTTGTGGTCTGAGAAGATGCTTGATATTATTTCAATCTTTTTGAATATGGGGAGACTTTGTTTGTGACCCAATATGTGGTCTATATTTGAAAATGTCCCATGTGCACTTGTTTAAGAATGTATATTCCATGGCTTTGGGGTGAAGTGCTCTGAAGATGTCAATTGGGTCCATCTGATCTAGTGTGTCATGTAGGACTGATATTTCTTTGGTGATTTTTTTGTCTAGAGGATTCATCCAGTGATTTCAGTGGCGGATTAAAGTCTCCTACTATGATTGTATTGTTGTTGATCTCTACCTTGATATATTCCAGGAGATTTTTTTATGTATTTGGGTGCACTTGCATTGGGTGCATATATGTTTACCAGAGTTATATCTTCTTGTTGAATTGTTCCCTTTAGTATTATGTAGTGGCCTTTCTTATCTCTAATTATGACATTTGCTTTTATTAGATATAAGTACCTAATAGATATAAATATTAGATATAAGTATCTTTATTTTATTAGATATAAGTATTGCAACCCCAGCTTTTTGCTCATTTCCATTTGCCTGAAAAATATTTTTACATCCCTTCACTCTCAGTCTGTGTGAATCTTTTGCTCTGAAGTGGGTGTCCTGTAGACAGTAAATATATGGGTCATGTTTTTTATCCATTCAGCTACACTATGTCTTTTGATTGGTGCATTTAATCCATTTATGTTTAATGTTATTATTGACAAGTACATACATGTTTGTTGTCATATTTTTTCCTTAGTGTTTGTATTTCTTCTTGCCTTTCTCTTTCTTGTTTTTACAGCAGCCCCTTTAGCATTTCTTGCATTGCTGGTTTGGTAGTGATAAACTCCCTTAGTCCTTTTTTGTCTGTGAAGCTCATGATTCCACCTTCAATTTTGAATGACAGCCTTGCTGGGTATAGTGTTCTTGGATTCATTCCCTTGCTTTGCACCCCTTTGTATATTTCATTCCATTCCCTTCTGGCCTGGTATATTTATGTTGAGAAATCAGTTGATATTCTAATAGCAGATCCCTTGTAAGTAACTATCTGTCTCTCTCTGGCAGTCTTTAAGATTCTTATTTTGTCATTGGTATTTGCTAATTTAATTATGATGTGTCTTGGTATTGATATTTTGGGGTTCAACTTGTTTGGGACTTTTTGTACTTCTTGGACCTGCATAGATTTTTTCTTGCCAATATCAGGGAAGTTTTCTGTCATTATTTCTTCGAACAGGTTTTCTATTTCTTGCTTCTCTTCCACTCCTTCTGGTATCCCAATTAAGTGAATGTTGTTTCTTTCTGTGTTGTCCCAAAGCTCCCTTAGACTCTCCTCTTGTTTTCTAAGCCTTCTTTCCAGTTGCTGCTGTGTTTGTGTGCTTTTTCCTACCTTGTCTTCTAATTTGCTAGTCTACTGTGCAGGCCTTCCATTGTGTTCTTTATTGCAGCTATGTTGTTCTTCATCTCCTATAGGTTTCTTTTCATGTTGGAGATGTTCTCATTTAGCTCCTTATAGTTCTCATTGAGTTGTGTGTATTTGTCATTGAGTTGTGTATATTTGTCATTCATCCATTTAAACAGCCTTATAACCATTACTCTGAATTCTATCTCTAACAAGCTTGCAGCCTCAAACTCATCTAACTCCCTTTCTGGTGGTTCCCCTTTTTCTTTCATTTTCATGTTGCTTTTTTCTCTTCCAATATTTTTCTGTAGTGTTTTAATTGTAGATCCAATTGCTTAGCTACACAGGTTCTTTTGGGGATGGTGCTACTTGTGTATTCTCTCAGTCCTCCTGGGCTTGTAAATCTAGTGTAGCTCTCTACTTGAGTTATTTGGGCTCTCTTGATGTGGGCCTGCAAGCTTGACAGACACAACTGCGGCATCTATAATTCCACCGCTGTGGGGGGCAGGGGGAGTGACCCAATTTTTGCTGTCTTGCATCCTTAATTGAAGTCATGTGTGCCCAGCAGGGATTCCCAGTGGCACCAGGGAACCCTCTGTTGGGGTGATGGGGCTCAGGTGACCTGTTCTCTGGAATGGCATGATTGTGGTGCCTAGAGTTCTGCAGCCGTGGGGTGGGCAGACCCAGCTTTTGCTGCTACACCTGTGGTTGATAAGTGCTTACTCCCAGTCGCGCTTCACAGGAACACCTAAGGTAAGTTCTTCAGCACACTGAAAGACTCTGAAGGGCCCTGGCAGTGTAGCTGTGTAGTTAAGATACCTGTGGGCCAGTATCCGGATGAGAGAATTCAAAGCTTCTACTGCTGGGCGGGAGTGTGCCCCCGCTTGTTCAAATATAGAAACTAACATGTTCAAATATATCTTGAAAGGAGCAGAAACTATAAATATTAACATATATTTTAGTGAAAGATATAGCAAATAAAATTAAAATGTTATGATTTTAAAATTAGACAGAATTGAAAACCTAAGTAGTAAATTAAAAGATGAATCAATGAAAATTATTCAGATTTGACAACACATATTCATAGGTATGAAAAATAGAATGGTAATAGAAGATGACATTTATATTAAATTTAAATAGAAATGTAGAATTAAAGAAAGAAAGAATAGAAATATGTGAAAGATAATCACTAAAAATTTTTAGAACTGAAAAAAAAGATATAGAATTAAAGATTCCACAATGGACACATAAAAATTGTATTGCAGAAAACAAAATACAGTGACAAATTTCTGAAGGCACAGATTAGATAGATCATCAGTAGTAAAAAGTTGGTGGGCCAGCCTCAGTTCACATAACACATTTTGAATAGTGATAGAATTATACATAAGACACATACACACACAAATAATTTTTTATTTTGTTTAATAGGATGTTTAGCAAGATTTTAAATCGAGAGATCAATTAGCACTAATAAAAAGTTGAAAATTTAATTTAAATAAAAGATTGTTTATAATATTAAAAAAGAATAGTTTAAAAATAAATTCAGTGAAAAGTATAGAAGAATTATATTGTAATAATTTGAAGACTTTTATAAATGTATCTGTTATTAGAAAGCTCAGTATTATGGAGATATCTGTATTTTAAAAAACTGAGTTGAGGATTCAGTTAAAGGTCAGATATTTTGTGGAAATTTACAGGCTGAATCTAAATTTTAGTATTAGAACAAAGGGCAAAGTATAAGCAAAATTTCCCTAAAAACAAGTCTAAGGAGAGAAATATGTTTTAAAATTGCATTAAGTAAAAGATTACAGTCTTGATGCTCAAGTACAAATAAATGAAAATATTACAGAAATGGAATTATCCTATATAGTAATAGCCTAATATGCTAAATGTCCGGTCAACCGGTTGGCTGTTCAACCAATCAAAGTGTAATATGCTAATGATATGCTAAGCTCAACAACTTGCTATGACATGCACTGACCTCCAGGGGAGAGAAAATCTGACAGGTAGGTTAGCTTGCTGCTGGGGTCCAGCTAATTGGGACTGAGAGAGATGGGCCAGACATGCCCTGGAGCTCTCCCATGGTCTCTGCCCTGCTGGCCAACCTCTTGCATCTATCCCTGGCTCGATCATGCACTATGTGGTTCCTAGGCTTGGCCTGGATGCTCTCACAATCTGAGACCCCTTGGGGGATGTCAAAGAGAGCTGGTTTTGGCCTGATCCACAGGCAGGCCAAAGGATCCCACTGGTGTATGAATTCATGCACTAAGCCTCTAGTAGATTATAAAGATGAGCAATTCTAAATCAGGGTCAACTAAGGTTCATTTCTTATTCTTTGGCTGTTTATATGATTTCCCCCACATTTTTGGGATTTCTTATTTTTTATAACTTTATTTTTATTGTTGACATTATTACAGAAGTCCCCACTTACTCCCTTTGCCTACCTCCACCTAATCCTTGACACCCCTTCTCTCTGGCCATTGTCATACTGTTGTCCATGTCCATGGATTATACATATATATTATTTGGCTAATCTCTTCACCTTCTTTCATTCAGTCTCCTCCATCTCCTGTTGCTCTGAATATTGTCAAGGTTTTTCATGTATTCATGTTTCTATTTCTATTTGTTCATCAGTTAATTTTTTAATTATATTCCACATACAAGTGAGATTATATGGTATTTGTCTTTCTCTGACTAGATTATTTTTGCTTAGCATAATACTCTCCAGGGCCCCCAATCTGTCTCCAAGGGTAAAAGATCCTTCTTTTTTATTGTTGTATAGTATTTTATAAAATAAACGTACCAAAGCTTATTTGTCCACTCATCTACTGATGGGCGTTTGGGTTGTTTCCAGATTTTGGCTATAAAAATAACATCATTATGAAGATGCATATATTCTTTCTGACTGGTTTTGGGGGATTCATAGGATGTATTCCAAGAAGTGGGATTACTGGGTCAAATGGGAGTGCCATTTTTTAAGTTTTTGAGGAAACTCCATACTGTTTTTCATATTGGCTGCAATAGTCAGTATTCCCACTAACAGAGCAAGAGGATTCCCTTTTCTACACATCCTGGACAGCACTTGCTGTTTGTTGATTTGCTGATGGTAGCCATTCTGGTAGGTGTGAGGTAATACCTCATTATTGTTTTAATTTGCATCTCTCTGATGATTAGTGATACTGAGTATTTTTATATGTCGCTCGGCCATCTGTATGTCCTCTCTGAAGAAGTGTATACTCAGGTCCTTTGCCCATTTTTTTTATTGTATTCTTTGCCTTTCTGGTGTTGAGTTTTATAAGTTCTTTATATATTTTGGAAATTAACCACTTATCAGATAAACCATTGGAAAATATGTGCTCCTATACAGTGGAATCCCTTTTCACTTCATTGATAGTTTTTATTGTTTTTGCTGTGCTGCTTTTTAGTTTGATGTAGTCCCATTTGTTTATTTTTTTCTTTTGTTTCCCTTGCCTAAGGAGATATATTGGCAAAAAATATTGTTCCAAGAGATGGCTGATATTTTACTGCCTATATTTTATTCTGGGATTTATATGGTTTCATGACTTACATTTAAGTGTTTTATCGATTTTGAGTTTATTTTTGTATATTATGTAACTTGGTGGTCTAATTTCTTTTTCTTTTTTTGCACATACCTGTCCAATTTTCCCAACACCATTTATTGAAGAGACTGTCTTGACTTCATTGTATGCTCTTACCTCCTTTGTCAAATATTAATTCAGCATAATGGCTTGGGTCCATTTCTGGAATGGATTCTGTTCCATTGATTCATATGCCTGTTCTTATAGCAGTACCAGGCTGTTTTAATTACAATGGCTTTGTAGTACAGTTCAATATCAGGTATTGTGATACCTACAATTTTGTTCTTCTTTCTCTAGATTGCTGAGGATATTTGGGTTCTTATTTGGTTCCATATATTTTTTTGGAAAATTTGTTTTAGGTCTGTGAAATATACCATTGGTATTTTAATAGAAATTGAATTGAATCTATAGATTGCTTTGAGTAGTATGGACATTTTCAAATTACTTTGCTTGACCTCATTGTGGTTTGCTTTGCTTACATTCAACATTGATTTTAACATGTTATGAAAATGACATTAATGATATTGCTCAGCAAAATTTTGATAATTCTGTGCCATTATGTTTTCAAATAAATTCATTTCTTCTATGTTTGCTATATTTCCTTTGAGATTCTAATTTCAAGTATGATATATCATTCATTATATCTTCCATATGTTTTGTTCAATTTTTATATATTCTCTTTGCTTCATTATCAGTATTTTTTCTGTTCTATAATCCCATTCTATACTTTTTTCAGCTTTGACTCATATATTCATCTGATCCTTCAGGTTCTTAATTACAATTATTTATAATCTTTGGCTGTAGAATTTTCATTTGATTTTCTCTGAAAGATCAAGAACTCTGCCAAAATTATTAAACTTCTCATATATTTTAACAAATGGAACATAATTTTAATGTACAGGTAACTCATCCCTCATCTAGATTCCCTATAAATCTTTCTCTAATATTAAGCTATCTTGCTCAATATGTGATCATTTTTTATTGAGTGCTGAACATTGTAGATAAAAATAGTAAAGTTAATTTGAGCTCTTCACAGAGCAATTATATTTTTTCTGCCAAATGGCTGAGTCCTGTAGCAATTACAGATCAACTTAATCTGATTGAGTTTTGAGGGAGTTTGAAGCAATGCTTCTATCTTAGTAAGGCTAGTTTGTTTCCAGAAAACCTACACACTTAAGATATAACACTGCTTTTTATTCATAATGTCTTTTCGGTTCATCAGTGTTCTCACTCCTGGTTAGGTCCCAAACTCCAATTTTTGTCCTCTTCTTAGCCTTGCAAGTCTGTTCAAAACTTATCTTAAATTCTAAGACCAATAAGAAAAACAAGGTTTCAAATGTTTAGATAAAAGTTTTGTTTATTTTTATCCTCTCAAATCCCAACTCTAAACTCCTTATTACCTTCCTAGCTATCTACAGTATATTACAAGGTATATTTTCAGTGTATATTTTCCAGCTTTTCTATTTGTTTTTATTATTTGTGTTTGTTCAAGTTACCTAATACGTTGTTATAGAAAAGAGAACACTAGTAACTTTTCTTTAGACCTGAAAAACAGGCATCATTTGTAACATCTCCCTACAGTTGAAGTCTGTTTTAGACACTCTATTTTAAAGCCTTTAATGTCTGTGTGCTAAAATTTTTCCATGTTTTTACTGTAAGTTTACTTTTTTGTTGCTAAATGGGCATCCAAACACTATTGTTTCTAATATATATTGATGATTCTCTTGAAATTTGGACAGAGTCTAGTAATTTAAACATTGACATTGCTGCCCAGGTCTACTGATTGGTTCAACAGAAAAAAAAAATGTGTGCTCCAACATCTTCTGCTGACCTCTTCATTTTCTTAAAAACCAATTTACTTGCAGATAGAAACAGAAAGGCAGGGTGTGCATACTGGTGAGAATTATGAAACAAAGATTAATGAATGGGGCTTGTCAAAGATTTGCTGAAGTCAAGTATTTTGCACAGGCTGCCTGATATAGCAGTCATGCATTCATTCAGTCTGGAGGGTTCAGGACATAAAAATGGACTCATGCCAGATGAGTGCACTAAGAAAATGTGAGTGCTTGAATGGTAGCAATGCCTCCTACATACTTCACTTTAATAAAGTCTGGCAAGTCACCCTTCTTAGACCTCATTTTCCCTCTGTCAGCTGACTGCGATAACATTTCTTAGAGATAGAGGATAGGAGAAGTATGCAAAATACCTCAGCTGTTAATGCACTCTGAGCTCAATCTTTGACTTTCCAAGCATGTTTGCCATGGTGCCAACAGGTCATTTAAGAGAAGTTAATCTCCATTTAAAAGACTAAGTATAGATACATTTCAAATTGTTCAAATACAGTTCAAATATAAACTACCAATTTACAGCACTAGTAAAATAGAGTCCAGTGTTTGTTGATATCAGGTGGAGTCATTTTTAGATTACTAGAAAATAAGAATTTAAGCTTTTATTGTATCTAGATGTTCTCTTTTATACACATGAAGGGAGCGGCATACTAATTAATTTCTAAATAAAATATTAGTGCCTTAGTTTGGATGATGAACCATCCATATAACAGTAACTCATTATTATCCTAATATTCAGGCTCTAAAAGATTCATAATATATCCTAATACCATTTCCTTTTGTATGTCAAAAGAAATAGCAAAAATGCTGGGCAGTAACAAAATTCTCTATAGAGCAAGAAATTTGTTTATCTAGAGTAAAAAACAGTTTTAAAGTTAAATCCATTTCTCCATTTAAGAATCCTCTCTGCTTTAGGGTTATTCCATTTCAAAGATTTACTTGCCATGTGGAGATAAACATTCAATTTCTATTTTTATATTCTACTTAAATTGAAAGTATCATGTTCTCAAATAGAGCTATAAGCATACCATTTTGATATTACATTGACCTTTTGTTTGTTTCAATATCTTATTTACTGGGCATTTAAAAATTTAAAGTTAAATTAAGTTAGAAGTATTTGTGATTAGATAAGAGAAAATTTTAACTGTTTTTGAGACAACTTTAAAACACTATTTACATACTTTCAGCATTAATTTTTTAAAATTTTATGTCAGATATGGATGAGGTGAATAAATTCAGTGACATTACAAAACAAACCATAAAATGTGAAAATAAGAGAAGGCAGGAGTTATTAAGCAATAATGCCACTGAGCTCTGTATAAGCCATGGCTGCTGAGGGACTAGAGACTGAGTGTGCACAGACAGTTCTCTAGCTATTGTTTTTCTGCATGATAAGATAAACCTTTCACCTTGAGTTCCAAGAAGTAACTCTCTCAGTGATAATAATAATAATAATAATAATAATAATAATAACAATAGTAATTATAGTAGTATTGTTATTATTTAGTACTTTTCCCTTTCCCAATCATCTTTCACCTTGCTTTAGCAAATAAAATATTTTCCTGGAGATGGAGAAAAGAGTGTACCTACTACCACCCAGAGGGTGATAGCAACCTGTCAGTAGGAGAAATAAAAGGTAATGAGTACAATGTATATGAAAATAATACATAATTTCGTTATAAAATAAATAATAACAAAATGATATAACAACAATAACAAACTCATGATATGAAAACAACATTGATGCAAATAATGACTGATAAAGTGATTAAATTTATTCTAATATCTGCCTGTATACCACATTAACAGTGAAAACACTTTCAGAGTGCTTGATTAATTTCCCTTGGGATAAAGTATTTACCGATTTTTTTTTTTTTTTTTTTTTTTTACAGAGAGGAAGGGAGAGGGATAGAAAGTCAGAAACATCGATGAGAGGGAAACATCAATCAGCTGCCTCTTGCACACCCCCTACTGGGGATGTGCCCTAAGCCAAGGTACATGCCCTTGACTAGAATAGAACCTGGGACCTTTTAGTCCACAGGCTGATGCTCTATCCACTGAGCCAAACCGGTTTCAGCGGGATAAAGTATTTACAACTTTAACTTTAACATCACATGCTCTTCGAACTTGAGAAAAAGCAACATATAACTGACCATGTGGGAAAACGGGTTCATGTAGGATTATTCCTATTCTATCTAGAGTTTGTCCTTGTGATTTATTAATAGTCATTGCAAATGCTGGCATCACAGGAAACTGTCATCGAATTAATTTAAATGGGAGGCCAGTGTCAGATGGGGACAAATCAATTCTTGGAATCAGAACAACCTCTCCCTCTGCAGATCCTCTAATACTTCAGCTTTGATAATGTTAGGTAGTAATCTTTTGAGAATAAATCTGGTACCATTACAAAGACCCTATTTACTATTAAGACTTCTCAATAGCATGATGATTGCACCCACTTTCAATTTTAATTTATGACACAGCATTCCTGAAGGAGTAATACTATTAAGAAATCCAATGGAAATTTTCCCTTTTCAGCATCATCTGTTGAGTCAATGGAATCGTGTTGAGGGCTGACTTTCAATAGATCTCAGTGAGGGACTTGATCTGCTACATAGGAAATGCCAACCCAGAAGCAGAATGGTTTAGCGCCAGGTTCCCCGCCACCATGCGTTGCATGAAGGGCATGGGGGTGGCTGCCTTTCCAGCCCCACCCTGTTTCCCAGGACGAAGGGCTCTCCGCACTGGACCCTGATCCCAATGTGCATGCCGAAGCTGTCATGGCAAAGCGGTTGGGTGTTGCAGTGGTGGCCCCGGCCGGGGGGGCGGTGCTTGGGGGACCAGCTATCTGAGGCCAACTGAGGCTTCCATGGTGCACTGATGTTCCTTCTCCCTGGATGGGATTCTGAGCGTTCATTACCCAAAGTGCCCCTGGCACTCATTTGCATGTCCCATGGGACAGGTAAACCCCACACCTCAGTCACAGCCTATCAGAGCAGCCTACATGTGAGCCTCGTGAGGGATATCATGGCATCAAATTCCCCTAACCGTCCCAAGGTCACTGTGAAATGTTGCGACTCAGTCAACAGTAAGTGTAAGGAGAGAGGGATCTCACTGGCCCTTAAGTAGCATGTGGGCAGAGCTTATAGCATGGTGCTTGCTTACTTGACACTGTTGCCATGCCCCTTGTCTGCTGGCCACGCCTGCTGGCCATACCCCCTGCTCCTGATTGGCTGGTAGCATAGTGGAGGTACTGTCAATTTGCATGTTACTCTTTTATTAGATAGGATAAATAGATCACTAATGCCTACCATCTGGGAAAGATTCTCATAGAAGAAAGAAATAGCTAAATATTATATTTCAAACTCAAGAATGGAATTGGGGAAAGTTTGTTTGATTTCAAAAAATGTAAAAACAGGAAAAGGAATTGCTTTTATTGCTGAACTCTCATCAAAAGTTCTGACTTTAGTCCTTTCAAAATGCATCACAGATAGCTCTCTAAAATTTGTCCTCTTCTCTCATTGTTCCTACTTCAGTTCAGGTCCTTGTATCTATAACTTGAAATACTGTAAAATAACCTTCTAGTTGGTTTCTATATAATCAGTTTATTTAGTTTCTTTTGACTTATGCTGCCATTTCAGTTACTACACTTAAAATGCAAATAAATAATCTACTTACTAGTAATAAAACTGCATCGGCACACTAGGCATATGTAATAAAATTCAAAATATCAACTAGATATAAAATGTAGGCACATGTTTTACAGCATAACCCTGATCTATATTTTTAAACTTACTTGCTACAACTCACTCCAGTCTTCCAACTCCATCTTTCACTTTGTCATCGATGAAACTTTCTACCATTCCCTAGACACATTAGGCTCTTCCACATTCACACAGGTTGGTACAGTTTGCCTTCCTCTGCCTGTAATTGCTTCCCCCCATTTTTCATTTTTTTATTAGTATTGAAGTCCTACTATCATTGAAGTTCCAGCCCAAACATTACCTTCTCATTATGACGTTCTTTGAAATGCCTAGAAATGCTAATTCACCTGTCTTCTGTGTTCCCTTAGAACCTTATGCAGACCCAAATAAAACTATTTTTATAATATATTTTTATTGATTTCAGAGAGGAAGGGAGAGAGAGAGAGAGAGAGAGAGAGAGAGAGAGAGAGAGAGAGAGAGAGAGAGAGAGAGAAAGAGAAACATCAATGATGAGTGAGAATCATTGATTGGCTTTCTCCTGAATGCCACACTGGGAATCAAGCCCACAACCTAGGCTTGTTCCCTGACCAGGAATCCAACTATGACCTTCTGGTTTGTAGGGTGATGCTCAACCACTAAGCCATGCTGGCCAGGTGAAAGCTATATTTTTACATTGCATTGTAATTTATTAGCTTCTGGGTCTTTCATCTTACTGATAGGTAAAATAAGTTAAAAGTTCACTCCCATCTATTTTATTTATTTAACAATTAGTATAGTGCCTTCTATAGTGAAAGTAATAACAAGAATTTGTTCAGTAAATGATTACATCTTTTGAAAATGGTATAGTGATGCTCCTTTTTATATGTAAATTATAGATTTTAAATTTTTTACTCTTTATTTACCAAGGTTATAATCATATTCTAATTTAAGTACAGTGTCAGGAAGAAAATAAAGTTTTGTGAAGACAATTTATTCATAATCACATATTTTCTTAACTATGGAATGTTTGGTGTGTTGAAGTAAAATATCCCCTTTACCACCAGTTGTGTTTTGTGCCTTCTTAGTATGCCAATGACAGGACAAGATTAAAATATATTCTGTATTTTTAACCTTGAAAACAGTAATTAAAAAACATCTTGTAGAAAATCTCCACAAAAGTTAAAAATAAACTCAGAAATTGGTGAAAAATGAAAACAATGTATTTTTTAGAAAATGATCAGACTTCAGAAACCTTTTTTTAAAAGATTCAGTTTCACATCTTTTTAAAAAATATATATTTTATTATTTTTTTACAGAGAGGAAGGGAGAGGGATAGAAAGTCAGAAACATCAATCAGCTGCCTCTTACACACCCCCTACTGGGGATGTGCCCACAACCAAGGTACGTGCCTGTGCCCAGAACCAAACCTGGGACCTTTCAGTTTACGGGCCAATGCTCTATCCACTGAGTCAAACCAGTTTCGGCCTGAAACTTTTTTAATTAAAACTTTTTATAGCTTTCACTATTTATTTTATATAATATATTTTATGGACTAGATTTCTCTGTCTTTCAGACAGTGAGATGTTCACAATTGATGGAAAATAACACAATTAATTTATTAGACTATTTCTAAACTCACTTTAATTCCTTAGCAGAGTTCTAAAAACATGATTGTGCCCTCTACTCCTCAAACACACACACACACACACACACACACACACACACACACACACACACACACACTTCATAAACAATTTCTTTAATTTTCAGCTCTAAGAAATCATGTATAAAAGCTGAGCCCATACTATAAAGTTGATGGACTGAGAACAGGAGTAAATATCTTCCCTGCCTGCAAACTCTTATTTCTATACCAAATCTTCTTAATTATGGAGCTAGGAAAGAAAGATTAGGAAAGACAAAACAGTGGTAAGGTGAGATAAATATGAATATCACAGTGTACTTTATAGTGACTGTGTAACATCAGTATAGGAATAAAAAGTAGTCCTTCTATAACTACCCAGAACCCTCTTGAACACCATTCCACCATAACTCCAACATCTTATTATCTTCATTGATTCCAAAAGTTTTTGTCATTATTATAGCTTATTTAATGAATACTGAATCAGATGTATTGTTATATCTAATATACCATTCTATTTTTTCATCTTTCTAAATCAGTGTATTTTTCTTTTGCATGCTGACATAGCACAAAAGTGTATCGTTAAGACTAAAATGATTTTACTTTATACCAATTATTTTCCCTAAAATTAAATGCTATCAAATAGCTAAGTTGATAAGACGCTCTAATAATCTTTAAGCATTAGTTTAGTTTTAAAAAATATTACTGAAAAATAACAAATAGCATGAACTAAAACTTTTGAAAGAAAGATATGATTTAAAAATTCTAATGAATCCATGATATTCAGTTATACATGCTTCCTTTCAATTTTTACCCATATATGCCCATACATTGTCATAGGTATTATCATATAACTAATTTTGGTTGCTTAATTTAACATTGTATTGCATGCATTTTCTATGTTGCCATGCATGATAAATCACTCATTTAACACATTATAAGTTAATTTAGGTGCCTTTTCAATTAACATTTTATTGTTTTAATTTTCAGGTATCATGCTAAATAATAAAAGGCTAATATGCAAATTATTCCCTTGGGCTGGGAGTTCAACCAGGGGACTGGGACAGCCAACCACCCACGGCCCCTTCCGCCAGCCAACCTTACACCCAATAGCCCCCCACACCCCAATCAGGGGTGGGACTGGCTAGTCAACTTACTGTGTCCCCTTCCCCTGGCTAGCCAGGCCCATTTGGCCTGATCGGGCAGGCCAGCCAAACCCCACCCATGCATAAATTCATGCACTGGGCCTCTAGTAGATAGTATTTCATGAATGTAGAAAATTTCTCCTTGGAATTTTTATTTAGATTCCTATGAAAAGGACCAATTTCAAATGTATGTATTTGATTTCAAGAGATTTTTATGAGGTATTAACTCAAGAAAACTTATGAATAATATGAATGGTTCTTGATATAGTAAATGATATATTAAATCAAAACTAATTATATTAATTTTAAACTAATATAATTTATATTCTATTGTAATGATGTTATTAGATTAAGCAACTAATAATGTTAGCTTGAGAACTGACATGACAGTATATAATATTCATGTGAAGAAAGAAAATGAAACAAAGGCACAGAGAACTTTCTTTGCTATCTTGGCTAGATTATTTAAACTTGGAAATTTTGCAGTCTCCTTTGTGCATAAGAGTGACAATGTCTAGTTAGCAGGGTTTTTGTTTGTTTGTTTGCATGATTTTTTAAAGCATAAAATGTCCTACTCTGCTGTTTAGTATGTAACATAAGATCAAGGCTTAAAAAATTTATATCCCACCTTTTTCAGATTTTAGTTACCTGGTAAACTATTATTATTTTTATTCTCCATGTTTTTTCTTAAAGCATCCTATTTTTATTATTTTTTTACCTCTTGAAAATTAGATTAACATTTCAGTTAAAGTATGGGTTAATTTGCATTCTTGCTTAAATATGTACTTTCAAAATCCATCAAGGCAGAAGCAGTGCTAGGTTAAACCTCTAAATAATTAAAGTAATTATTAACCCATAGTTTTTTACTTCTTATTTTGAAATAATTGTAGATTCAAAAACATGCTAAGAATAGGAGAAGTCCTGTAGCCCTCACCAAATTTCTCTTTGCTTACATTTTATATACTATAACATAAAATAAAAACTGGGAAATTGACCATATAGTTAATTGTCATTTTCTCACATTTGTAGATTGGAGTAGCAACCACCAGCCAAAGTACAGAACACTTCCATTGCCTCAGAGGTTTTCTTTGTACTCTATAGTCACACCTACACTCTCCCCAGCCACCATCCATAACTCCTACAAACTATTAATCTGCTCTACATATTCATACTCTGCCATTTGAAAAATGTTTTATAAATGAAATCATCCAGTTTGCAGTCTTTAAAATTGTGTTTTTCATTCAACATAATGTCTTTGGGATCTGTCCAAGTTTTTGCACATATTATTATTTTTTTTTTACTCTTGAGTTGTATTTAATTAAATAAAGTGTACCACAGTTTATTCATCTGTTAAAGGATATCTGGATTGTTTCCAGTTTGGGACTATTACAAATCAAAGTTGTTACATGCAATTGTGTGCATTTTTATGGTTACACATGAAACCATGGTTACACATGGCCTGGCCTTTGGGGAACAGGCCAAAACTGGCAGTTCGATGGTAGTGGTGTGTCAGGGAGGATCCCAAGCCTGGGCTGGGCGCTGGGCTGCTCCTGCTCATCCAGGCCCTGCTGTCCCTACTGCTGCCTCTGTAGTGCTGTTGTGGAGGCAGGAGAGGTTCATGCCACTACAACTGCACTTGCCAGCCATCATGAGCCCTTGGCATCTGGTGCCCATTGATCAGCTGAGTGGTACCCCTGCTATCTTAGTACACTGACCGTCAGGGGGCAGCTCCTGTATTGAGAGTCTTCCCCCTGGTAGTCAGTGTGCATCATAGTGACCTGTGGACTGGTCATTAGGTCATTTCAGTCATTTGGTTGCTTAAGCTTTTATATATATATATACACACACACACACACACACACACACACACACACACACACACACACTAGAGGCCCATTGCACAGACTTCGGTCCCTCAGCCTGGCCTGCTCCCTCTTGTAGTCCTGGAGTCATCGGTTGTACATCCTTAGAGTTGCCACTGAGGCAGGAGAGGCTCCTGCTATCACCACTGCGCTCACTAGCCATGAGCATGACTTCTGGCTAAGTGGTGCTCCCTGGTGGGAGCACACTGACCACCAGAGGGCAGCTCCTACATTGAGCATCTGCCCCCTGGTGGTCCGTGCACATCATAGCAACCAATTGTTCTACCATTCAGTCAATTTGTTTATTAGCCTTTTATTATATAGGCTGATGAGAAATGTGTGAGGGATCCACTTTCTCCACATCCTCACAAGTATTTGTTTTTGTCACTACTTTTATTTTGGCTGTTCTAGATGGGAATGTGGTTGTGCAGGAAAATTAACATAGGAGAAATAAGATTATTATCTCAGGTTTGCCCTTAGCTAGCAAAGTGAAACTTAGATTAAGGGAGGGTTCCCACTATTCCCTAATGGCTCATTGTACCTAACTGCTTTTGCAAACAATTTGTTTTATGATGAACACCTGCTTTCCTCTGTGAGTCTGGAATTTTGATACATGCTAGACAAAGGCTGCCTGCATGACCAGGGCACTGAATCTCTAATGAGCTTTCTCAGTAAACAACATTTAACATGTGTTGCCACAACTCATTGCCAAAGGATGTATGTGCTGTGCAACTGCACTGGGAGATGCCTGTTGGAAGCTTGCACCTGATTTCTGCTGGAATTCTTCCCATGCATTTTCTTTGCTGGTTTTGTTTTGTATCATTTTGCTATAAGAATTCATAGCTGGAAGTGTGACTGTATGCTGAGTCCTGTCCATCTTCCTAGTGAATCAGTAAACGGAGGGGGTCTTTTGGACTCTGACTCAGTAGTAACAGCTCATGTTACTTTGAATGTGCATTTCCCTGCTGGGTACTGATGCTGTACATCTTTTCATGGCTTGTTTGCCATTTGTATATCATCTTTGTGAACTGTCTTTCATGACTCCTCTTCATTTTAAAATTGGACTGTTTTTGTCTTGTTTTGCTTTTAACAATTGAGTTTGTGAGTCTCTTGGATTTAAGGTTTGCAACTATTTTCTCCCAGTCTAGAGTTTTTCTTTACATCCTCTTGACATGGTAAAAGATTCCATTTTAATAAAATTTTGGTTTTTCATTTGTAGATCATGCCTTTGATATTATGTGTAAAAATATCTCACCAAATCCAATATGCCAAGGATATTTTTATTTATTTTCTTCTAAATGTCTTACAGTTTTACATTTTATATGTAAATATATTAGCCATTTTAAGTTACTTATTGTTTAACATGTAAATTAATTATTGTATGGCATGCATACATATTGTATAACATTATTGTATAATATGTGTCTGATTGTTCCATCACCATTTGTTGAAACTACTATCATTCCTCCATTTAATTGCTCATGAACCTTTTCCAAAATCCAACTGGCTGTAGTTGTATACAGCTACTTCTGGGTTTTCTATCTTGCTGCATTAACTGTCTTTCCCTCCACCAATAGCATGCAACCTTGATTGCCATCAATATTTAAAAGTCTTGATACAGGGTAAAGTGAGTTCTCCCATTTTATTTTTATTTTTCAAAATTGTTTTAGCTATTTCAATTCCATTGCCTTGACACATAGCTTTTAGAATATCCTGTCAATCAACAAAAATATTTCTAAATATTTTCTGCTTTATATATTTTTTAATTTATCTTTATGTTAAAAGTATTATAAATATCCCTTTTATCTCTCCATTCATCTCCTCCTTCCCATATCCCCCCACCAGACCTACTGCACTGTTGTCTGTGTCAATGGGTTATGTGTATATGCTCACAAATTATTTGGTTAATCACCCCATCCTTACCTTAAACCTATAAAACAATTAAAAATCTTTTGAATCTTTATTATGTTTAGTCTTTAAGTGTATGGACACATTATGTCTCTCCACTTATTTATAACTTCTTTGATATTTTTATCAGAATTGTAAAATTTTAAATGTGTAAGTTATGTGCATCAGTCCCTTTTAGAATATTTATTATTGAAATTATATTTTAATTTTGATGTTTATGAAATAGGATTTTTTAGGGGTGAAATAGGCAGGTTTAGTTAATTTTTTTTTAAAATAAAAGGGTCTATGGAAAAAACACAGGGCTTCAGAGTTGCCAAAGGGTACATTTCAACAAGACAAGGGAGCAGGGGGCCAGCAAAAGTTACATTTCCATAAGACAAGGGAGTTGGGAGAGGCAGCAGTTATATTTCCATAAGAAAAGGGAACTAGGAGTAGCAAAAGGTACATATCCTATCTAATAAAAGAGTGATATGCAAATTGACCTTACCTCTGATCGAGCCATGCCCACAGCCACGGCCACCAGCCAATCAGGAGCAATTTATGCAAATAAACCCAGCCAAGATGGCTGCCACCACTGCAAGCAGGAGGGTTTCCCTGGTAATGGAGGAAGCCAAGCTTTCCACCTGTCATTGCTGGCCTAGGCCTCCACTCATTGCTACAAAGTTTCAATTATAGAAGATACATAATCTAAACAGAAATGGCGCAACCACAGAGCTGGAGAAAGAAGAGGCTAGGGTTGTTGGGGCTATGGGGGAAGCCAAACTTCTGCAGCCCTAACCTAGGTCTCCACTCTAGGCTACAAAGTTTCAAACAGAAATGGATTTCTCCACAGAGCGAGCAGAAGGCTTGGCTCCACTCTAGGCTACAAACTTTAAATTGTAGAACATAAATTAATCCCAGATCCCAGGGCCTCCCCTTGGGTCACTGTGGGGCGAGGCTGGCCTGCAAACTACCATAGGCTCCTCACCCAAGCTGCCCCACACCCCAAAGAAATCCCTACCCTGATCCAGGACACCCTTCAGGGCAAACCAGCCAGTCTCCACCCATGCACCAGCCCTCTAGCCTATCTAATAAAAGAGTAATATGCAGATTGACCATCACTCCAACACTCAAGAGGGCTGCCCCCATTTCTTCAAACATCCTGCCCTCGTGTGTACACAAGATGGCCATCACCGAATGGCCAGCAGGGGAGGACAGTTAGATGTTCCAGGCCTGCAAGGGAGGGCAGTTGTGGGCCATCAGGCCAGCAGGGGAGGGCAGCTGGGAGGGACCAGGCCTGCAAGGGAGGGCAGTTGGGGGTGATCAAGCCTGCAGGGGAGGGCAGTTAGGGGTGACCAGGCCGACAAAGGAGCGAAGTTGTGGGCAAACAGGCTGGCAGGGTAGTGGTTAGAGAGTGATTAGGCTGGCAGGCAGAAGCAGTTAGGGGCAATCAGGGAGGCAGGCAGGCAAGCAGTTTGGAGCTAGCAGTCCTGGATTGTGAGAAGGATGTCTGAATCCCGATCTTACTGGGATAGGGCCTAAACGGGCAGTCAGACATCCCTTGAAGGGTCTGAGATTGCAGAGGGTGCAGGCTGGGCTTAGTGACACCCTCCCCGTGCATGAATTTCATGTTCCAGGCCTGTAGTTTACAGAATAAAGGGAATAAGGAAGAAGCACAGAGAAAGAGGGAGGAGGGTTCACATGTCCCATGTAAGGTTGATCTTTGGGCCCAGGAGTTGCTATAGTGACCAAATAAGAAGGGGATGGTGACCAATTAGAGGAAATAACAAGGCACAAAGATCTGCAGCCTTTATAAACTGTAGGGGAAAGGAATTGAGTGGGACTCTTACCCCCTCCCCCCCGTGGGAGTCTATGCTTGTTCTTCAATAAATTTCCATCTTTGCTAAAACCATCTACCATCCATGGTTTCCTTCTCAACTCCAATAGACAAAGAGCCCAGGGAAGCCTTTCTGCCCTGGGCAACACCACGTATTCCAGTCAAAAATTCCTGTATCATTTACATACTCATTGTTAATATATAGAAATAAAGTTGATTGTTGGTTGTTTAGTTTATGTTCTGCAAACTTGCTGTACTCACTAATTAATTCTAGGAATTATTTCTGCATATCTCTACAAAAAATATGTCATATGTGAATAGAAACAGTTTTTTACTTATTTATTTATTATCTCTATACCTTTTTGTTTCCTGTACTTGCTTCTCTCTCTCTCTCTCTCTCTCTCTCTCTCTCTCTCTCTCTCTCTCTCGTCTTTCATCTCTATCTCTCTCTCTCTACTTTAGTTTTCAGACATTTGACTATGGTATGTCTTGGCATAGATTTTTTAAAATGTTTATACTATTCAAGATTTTCTCAAAGTCTTTAATCTGTGGATTTGTATATTTTGCAAGTTTGGAAAATTAAAAGCTTTTTAAATCCTACCCTCTTTCTCTTCTCCTGATGGACTATAATCACATAATTAACCAATTAAAATATCATTGTTTTATTGTCCCACAAATTCCTGAAGCTCTGTACATTTTAATTCTCCCCCATTTTCTGTCAGTGGTTAAGATTGGGTGATTTCTACTGTTATAATATTTAAATTCACTGACTGTTTTTCTGCCCCCTTTGTTTTGTTGTTAAGCCGACCATTGTGGAGTTTTTGTTTTTGTTTGGTTTGGTTATCTTATTTTTTATTTTAAAATCTATACTGGGCAATGACTTATATATTCTATTTCCTTGCTGATATCCTCTATTTCTTTAAGGAGACACTTACTTTTTATAGTTTTAATCTTGTTCAAGTTGCCTATGGAAATATTTTTATGATAGCCTGCCTTAAATTTTTGTCAGATAATTTCACCATGTTTTTCATGCATCCCAGTGTTGATACATGTCAATTGACTTTTTTATTTCAGTTGAAATTTCCATGCTTCTTTACATGACAAGTTATTTTCAGTCAAGGTTTTTGTTTGTTTGCTTTTTTATGTGTTTTTTCTTAACTAGTACTAACATTGATCCCAAAGTGAAGGGAGCTGTGGGAGTCCAGGCCTCTACTAGCTCCTAGGCTGGAGAAAGCTTTCTCATTATTGTTGACAGGGGTGGCATTATAGCTGCTAGTGTGCCTCCAGGAGACCTGGTGGGCAGGAACGCCTTGTTACTCCTCAGTGCCCTCCACTGTCACTGCCAGGAGAGGGAACGCATATTCACATTGAGTGATGTGAAAGTCTCATTTTTCCACAGGATTCTTATGACACCACCCCAGAAAAAAGGGGGCCCATTTTCACTGGTAGGAGGGGAGTAGAGACTCTAATTCTGATCTCTATTCCCCTTAAAAGAGGGGATGAATATTCTAGTTCCCTACTTGGGCTTGTGGGACATTAACACCAACAGAGGGGTTGAAGAGTTTCATTACTGTCCTATGGGTATGGAAGACTTGGCTCCCTACTCAGCCTTTGCAGATGTGAAGGAGAATGGGCCCACTTTTTTCTGGGTTATTTGACTATAATAGAGGATTTTCATATAAAATGTCTCTGTTTTATTAAGCTGCTCTTTTTCTTGGTCATTTGGTTAAACAGATCAAGCTGTTTTTGTTTTTTAATATTCATATAATACATTTATATTTCTCATTTAGATCTATTTTTGAAATTTTATTTTTAAAATACAGTTTACATTTACTAGTATTTTTTATTAGTCTCAGGTGTACATCCTAGTGGTTAAACAATCATATACTTTACAAAATGTATCCTCAATATTGCCAGTACACATCTGTCTCCATACATTATTATAATATAACCATATCCCCTATGGCGTACTTTATATCCCTGGGACTATTTTGTAACTATAAATTTGTACTTCTTGATCCCTTCACATTTTTCACCCAGTTCCTCAACTTCCTGCACTCTGGCAATCATTAGTCTGTTCTCTGAATCGGCTCTTTTAGTTTTGTTTGTTTATTTTCTTCTTTAGATTCCATCTGTAAATGAGAACATATGGCATTTAGCTTCCTCTAACAGTCTTATTTTACTTATACCCTCTAGATACAGCCATACTATCACAAATGGTAAGATTTTATTTATTTTCATGATCAAGTAATATTCCACTATATATTATATATATATATATATACTAAATAATGTTTCAATGAACATGGGTGTGTATATTCTTTGAATTAATGTTTTTGTTTTCCATATACAGTATACCCAGAAGTAGAAATCGCTGGGTGATAAGACAGTTTTATTTTTTATTTTGAGGACTCTTCACACTGATTTCCATAGTGGCTTCACCAGGCTGCCTTACCGCCAACAGTACTCGAAGGTTCCCTTTTCTCCACATCCTTGACAACCCTTGTTTGTTGATTTATTGATGATAGCCACTCTGACAGGTTTGATGTGATATCTCATTGTGATTTTAATTTTCTTTTCTCAGATGATTCATAGTATTAAGCAACATTTCATGTGTCTATTGGACATCTATATGTATTCTTTGTAAATGCCTCTATTCAGGTATATTGCTGACTGTTTAAATGAATAGTTCACTGTGGTTGTTTTTTGTTTTGTGTGTGTGTGTGTGTGTGTGTGTGTGTGTGTGTGTGTGTGTGCATGTGTGTGTTTGTGTTGAGTTGTATGAGTTCTTTATAAATTTTGGATATTTACTCCTTATTGGATGTATCATTGATGAATATTTTCTCTCATTCAGTAGTTTGTCTTTTGTTTTATTGATGGCTTCCTTTGCTGTGCAAAACTTTTTACATTTTATGTAGTCTCATTTGTTAATTTTTTTCTTTTGTTTCCCTTGATTATGAGATATGTCATAAAATATATTGTTAACATAAATGTCAGAATTTTTACTGCCTATTTTTTCTCCTAAGAATTTTATGGTTTTGAATCTTACATAAGTCATGAATCCATTTTGAGATTATCTATAATAATTCCATAATAATAACAGCATGATATACTAATAGACCAGACAGCCAAAAGATCTTCTGGATGTCATTCCAGACGTCCATCTGGATGAAGCCCTGGTAGTGGAGCCTGAGGCAGAGATGGTTAGGGACAATCAGGCAGGCAGGTGAGCAATTAGAGGCAATCAAGCAGGTAGGTGAGCAGTTAGGGGCGATTAGGCAGGCAGGCAGAATGGTTACTGGCGATTAGGTAGGCAGGATTGGCCCTAAACTGGTAGTCCCCTGAGGGGTCTTGGATTGCAGCAAGGTGCAGGCCAGGCTGAGGGACTCCCCCATGCATGAATTTTGTACACTGGGCCTCTTGTTCTTTTATATAATGTAAGAAGGTTGTCTAGTTTAATTTTTTTGCATGTACCTGTCCAATATTCCTAATATCTTTTATTGAATAGACTACCTTTACCCCATTGTATGTTCTTGGCCCTTTGTGAAATATTAATTGATTGTAAAGGCCTGGGTTTAATGATGGGTTCTTTATTCTGTATTGTTGGTTTATATGTCTCTGTTTATTCTAGTACCATACTGTTTTTATTACTATGGTTTTGTAGTATTGTTTAATATCAGGGAGCTTAATACTTCCAATTTTGTTCTTTTTTTTTTCTTAAGATTGTGCTGGCTATTTGAATATTTTTGTGATTCCATATAAATTTTTGGATTATTTGTTCTAGTTCACCATTGGTATTTTGATACCAAATGCATTAAATCTATAGATTACTTTGGATAATATGAATATTTTAATAATGTTTATTCTTCAGATTTATGAGCATGTTATGTGTTTTCCTTTATTTGTATCTCCTATTTATTTCTTCAGTGTGTTATAATTTTCCATGTACAATTTTTATACCTCTTTTTGTTAAATTTAGGCATTTTACTTTTATAGGTACAGTTGTAAATGGGATTTTTTTATTTTCTCTTTCTGATAGTTCATAATCTATAATAATAAAAGTGTAATATGCAAATCAACTGAACAGCAGAAAGACCATCTGGATGACCTTCCAAACAACCATGCTATGACACCCACTAGTGCCAGGCCAGCTAAGCCAGGTGTGATGTGATTGGTTGAGGGTCCAGCCATTGCCCCATGATTGTGCTGCAGAAGGAGGCCCAGGCCACTCTATGCAGGGCAATAGATCAAAGGGCTCTGCAGAACTGGGAAACCGGGGATGGGGGTTGCAGTGGACATGGAAGCACCAGGCCAAGGTGGGTGTGGGTGTGGGGTGGAGCCCCCTGGCTGAGTGGCAGCTGAGGCCAGGGGGGCAGCTGGGGCTACCCTTGCAGAATTTCATGCATTTGGCCTCTAGTTCATGTACAAAATTTCTAAATATATTATATCCTTCTATTTTATTGAATTCAGTTCTAGTGATTTTTTGGTAGAATTGTTAGTGTTCTCTATATACAGATTTATGTCATTTTAAAATAATGAGAGTTTTCCTTAGTCCTCTTCAATTTGGATGCCTTTTATTTCTTCTTGTCTGATTGCTGTGGTTAGGACTTCAAGTACTATGTTGAGTAAGAGTGGTGAAAGTGGGCATCCTTGTCTTTTTCTTTTTTTCAATTGATTTTTTTTTACAGAGAGGAAGGGAGAAAGAGTTAGAAACATTGATGAAGAGAAACATCAATCAGCTTCCTCCTGCACACCCCCCACTGTGTATGTGCCCGCAACCAAGGTACATGCCCTTGACCAGAATGGAACCTGGGACCCTTCAGTCCGCAGGCTGACACTGAGCCAAACCAGTTAGGGCCCTGTCTTTTTCTTCATCATGAGGATACACTTTTAGTTTTCCCTCATTGAGTGTGATTTAGCTGTGGTTTTTTCATATAATGCCTTTATTATGTTGAAATATGTTCCCTCTATTCCCACTTTGCTGAGAGTTTTTATCAAAAATGAGTGTTGGATTTTGTCAGATAGTTTTTCTGCATTTATTAATACAATAATATGATTTATCCTTCATTTTTTTATGTTAAAGGGAGAAAGCTTTTGTTTGTTTTGTCCATGACTGTTGACATGTCTGGGTCCCTAGCTTTTCAGCACCAAGTTGGAGGGAAATGGAGGAGAAAAAACAAAACCTTAGTGATCTCACCATTCCTCGGGTCTCCAGACTTCTTGCTGGTCTGTCCGCACTGTCTGCATCTTTCTACATCTTGAGCTTAAGTTTATTTTATATCTATTATGATGGGCTGTTTTTAATATATATTTAGTGAGATAAATGGGAAAAAATACTTCTACTACACTTTTTTCAGAAGTGAAAATACCAAGTCAATAGGGTTTTAGTGAAGAGTAAATAAGATAAATTTTATCCAGTGTCTAGAATAGTGACTATTATTTAGTGATATTTAATAATTATTAGTATTCTACTCTGACATCTGCATAAGTATTTTGAAAATTAATTAAAAGACTGATTACATAAAATGAAGAATTTTTTTTCATTGATTGTATGATACATATTAAATTCACACATTCAGTAATTATCTTTTATCAATGACTTGCATTGAGTTTGTTAGAAAGTAAAGATTTTTTGTATACATTCTACTAAATGAAAGTCATATTTCTTCTGTACAGCCCTTGCATGTGTTTAATTATTTTAAAATCTTTGGTACAAGCTCCCAATTTATATTTTTTAAACATAATTACTAAAAAGTAATTATATCAACTGGTCTCACTGCCCTATTGACTTCCCATCTGTCCTTGACATTTAAATGGATTTTCTTAGGATGAAAGAGCATTGAGAAAAAGAGAGAGAAAGTGATAAGAGCATAAATAAAAAGAGCTTAAACTACTGAATTCTCTCTCCCGTTTAGCAGTTTAAAACCATAGAGAAACAATTGCAGAAATACTTTCCAGTTAAGCTGTTCCATATCCAGTTTTCATAATGGTACAAAATGAAAAACCAGATAGTGGGCAAGGCAAAATCAACTTAACAGTCTTTATCCCTTTTCTCTCTTTTTTTAAAAGATTCAGATTACTTGTGCTATTTTTCAGGAATTGGTCCAAACATCCTTGATTGAGAATTTGCAAATTTGCTGTTAACTAGTGTTCCTATTGTTTTCATCCCAAACCTTTGATTGACACAGCACATTCTCATTTTTTATTTGTGTCTTTCCACTTTGTTATATTAAATATTACTGTTTCCAAAGTCTTTGCACAGAGCTCTGTGATCTTAGGAGGAAAAGCACTATATAAATGTAACAAGCAAAGCCAAGATTGAAATTCAATATAGAAGAACCTCCAGAAATTATTAAAGACTTCACTGAAAGAAAAATTAAACCTAGATATCCCATTTCCTCATAGTTCACTGCAGAAGAATCAGTGAAATCAATATATCTTAAATGAACCACATGCAGTCTATTCAGGAGAATGACTTTGGGACAAAATTGAGCTGCTTCTAAAATGTGTTAAGATTGCTCATTCCCTGAAACAGTGTGCAGAGTTTTAGCAAGATTTTTAATCTAAATTGCAAAAGTGAATTCCAGTGCATTTGATAGAACTGAAAATAGATGGTAATGGACCACGGTATAAAAAATTGAAAATTTCATAGCACAGTCATAATATTATTAAGAGATCATACCCATTTCATAGTTGAAAGTAAGTTCAGGATCAAACTGTTTATACATATGAAAGACTAGAGGCCCAGTGCATGAAATTTGTGCACTGGGCGGGGAGGGTCCCTCAGCCCAGCCTGCACCTTCTCACAGTCCAGGACACATCAGGGGATGTCCACCTGCCGGCTTAGGCCTGTTCCCTATGGGAACTGGAAATCCCTCTCATAGTCCAGGATCCATCACTCCTTACCACCCGCCTACTCACTCTTCCTTACCATTTAGTTCACTGCTCCTTAGCACTGCCATCGAGGCAGAAGAGGCTTCTGCCACTGCCACTGCACTTGCCATCTTGAGCCCTATCTTTCTGTGTAGTTGTCTGTGGGGCAACTGCTCTCTCCCTTCTCAGTTAGGGAAAGCAGCACGTGAGGGCAGGGTACACTACTGTGGAATACAGAGGGCTGTGCAGAGCTGAGGGGAGAGGCTGGGCCCATGGGGTGAGAGGTAGGCATAGAAGATGCTGTCTCACCCAACTGTGGGGCAGGCTGGCCAGACTTCATCTTCCTGACCCCACCCAAAGAGGGACCCAGCAGGGTGTCTGCCTCTCCATTCTCCATCCTTCTTTGTGACACCCTTGCCAGGCCTCCCTCAAAGTGAGTTCAGCTCAATCCCTGAATGTAAAAGGAGGTTCAGTATTAAACTGTTTGTAAATCATGGGGGGTGTAAGGGAACTCTACTCCAGTACACCCTGATTCCCAGCAACATGACCTGGTGAGGGAGGGCTCCACTCCACTGCCCCCTGATTCCCAGCAACAGGACCTGGTCAACAGGACCTGGTCTCAGGATGGTGGCTACAGCTGCAGAACATAGATCTGTTTCAAGAAAAATTGGGAATGCAGACTTTTGTATCAGCCCCTATTCTAAAAGGTGGCAGTTTTTCTCATTGTGGCAAAGATACCTTCGAGAGTAACATAAGTGGGTAAAGTCAGGGCCAAGCTGGGTCATTTCCTCATCTAATCTCTCTGAGGCACGTGGGCAGAACTAAGTCTCAGCTCTTCATAGGACACTTATAAGGTGTTTTTTTTTTAAGCCTAAAGGACAGTAGTCTGTCTCCACTCTTGTTCTTTGGGATTTTTTCATCATTGGAAAAAAGGACATGTACACTGGGGCAATCCTCTCAGGATACAATATTCCAGTTGCACCCCTGTGATGATGACACCACCCATCAGAGCGAGGGAGCCAACAGATGGGAAGCAGGGAATTCTGAAAAGCAAAGGGATGACAGAGATGCTAAGTCTTCCCTTCACGTATCTGACACCCCTCTTAAGGCAGCCTGCAGGCAGGGCGACTGCTGGACCTTTACAACTTGATGTCCTGGCAGGCTTCCCTGGCCCTGCTAGGCAGTGTGCAGGGCCACCTGGGTCAGGCAGGAGTTGCCCCACCACCCAAGCCACTCCTGGTACATACAGCTCCTGCACATGGGCACTGGTTTCCAGGGGCCACACTGGGATGGCAGTATAGATGCCTACCATCAACCGCAGCAGTACCCTATCTGCATGCCTGTTGACTGCCTGGGCCTGGCCCCTGCCTCGTAGGCATCCCCGGTGCAGGCCAGGACTTCCATGAAGTTCAGGGTAACTTGCTCCTCTACAGCTTCAGGACCACTTCTGGATGTTCCAAAAGCCATAAACAGCCTCAAAGCATAGCAGAACCTCTCCATCCCTTTAAGGGTAACCTCCTGGAAGTCTTTGTTCCTCAGGGTGTGGTAGGTGAGCACCCTCACTTTCTCATTGAACAGCTTCTTATCCATGTGTTTGAAGATGTGTGTCAGGTATCCATCAGAGCTGGCACCCTCATGGAGCCTCACCTTCTCCTCCTTCATGTCTTCAAACAAAGTGTCCAGGGTGGCATCATTCAAGGCAAGGCCACTTTGCTACATTATCTGGACAATTACACCTGAGGTTAATACACAGTCAGCATCTTAGAAACCATACAAAGCTGTGAGAACATCTTCTCAAAGGGCCTCCAGTTTAATACCCCCAATTCCCCTATGAGTAAGGAGGTAATAGCTTATTCTAGACTTGAAAGTCACCCACAGTTCCTAATGGGCTCCTAGCCTCTTAAGAGATGCTTCATCTGTGTAAGCCTCATTAGAAATACAGCCTAAGGTGGTCATGAATTATACTGGGTGATTGTTACTGTGTAACCTCATTTATATGTGGTTTATTCCAGATCACTCAAAATGTGGGATGCTGGCAAAAATAAGTAAGTAAGTAAGTAAGTAAGTAAGTAAATATATAAATAAATAAATATTACAAACCAAACATATTACTTCTATTAAGCCTGCAACTGGAAAAATGGAAATAATCTATCATTGGGTGACTATTTCAGTCAAGGTCCAGCCAAAGACATACCTGATCTTTGAGAAGAGAGAAAGTATGATAGAATATTGTTATATATATTACTTAAATAATAAGAAGAAACATTAATTTTATCATTTTTTAAGTGAAATACCAACTACCCCTAAGAGTGTGGAATAAAAGAAAAAGGTTTGAATGATTAAGATTTAAAAGCTGAGACAAAGAGCTCCACAGACCAGACACGCTGGCTTTAAAAGAGGAATTGATCCATGGTGCCAACGTTTCTGATCGTGGAGGAGGGGGCCAGATCTTTAAGAAGCAGGCATTAGCTTCTAGAATTTTGTCTCAGAAAAAGGGATGATAACACTAGGCCTGCACAAGAAGAAGAAGAAGGGGAAAAAAACCCAAAACTATAAATTTGATTCAGTATCTTCTCAGGAAGAAACTGCTGTCCCTTGGGTTAACATTACTAGGGTAAGGCTCACAAAAACAAGTAGCTAGAAAAAACCAAAAAGGAGCAGGCAGCCAGCAAAACCAATACGTGGTTTAGAATCCTGCTGCAGCATCAGATAAATTACAGAGGGAAAGGTTTGAATCTGAGACAGAAAAAGTTAATAACTCTTTGCTCCTTTGGCTACTCAGTTGTCACAAAAGCTCTTCTATATGTATTTTAACTTCCATAATAACAAAACAATTAAGCTTCCACTTAGTATGATACAATTGTCTTTCATTCAGGTAAAGATATTCTTTTTCTCTACTGAAATAAAAAAGTATAAATGCTGACAGTTATTCTATTTGAGTCTGGGAAACTCACATTATTTATCTCTGATCTATGTTAATTTATCCTCTAATTCAGTCTTGGTCACATCTGCATATTTTGTTCTCTGAGTTATAAATCATATTACATGAGTGGTAAATTCTATTGCAGAATTATAAATGTAACCTTATACAAAATAATGAGGGAAACAGATAGAAAAATAAAATTATACACATGCACACACACATACATACAACATATAATTTATATATATGAATTTATTTCTCTATCTTGAGGGTATAGTTTATATCTATAATTTCAATATTACATTATATATTCTATTTTTCTTTTGTCCTAAACCCAGAAGCTTTAGACCAGAAGAATTTCTTCTTTTCCTCCTCCTCCTCCTCCTCCCCCTCCTCCTCCTCCTCCTCCTCCCCCTCCTCCTTCTCTTCCCCCTCCTCCTTCTCCTCCTTCTCCTCCTTCTCCTTCTTCTCCTTCTTCTTCTTCTTCCTCTTCTCCCTCTTCTTCTTCTTCTTCTTCTCCTTCTTCTTCTTCTTCTCCTTCTTCTTCTTCTTCTTCTTCTTCTTCTTCTTCTTCTTCTTCTTCTTCTTCTTCTTCTTCTTCTTCGTGCCTTGAGCTTAAAAAGTCATGACTTTTTTTTTAGTGTGGTAGCCTCTAAATTTTAATCTTGAAGGGTTAAAATCTTAATGGTCCTTATTTTTTTGATTGTTGTACTTTTTCATTACCTTATATTAGTGACCAGACATGAAAATACTATGAGAGTTCACAAAGAATTATCTGGATTCCAAATATTATCTTCCCTGAATCCTTATTATAGCAACAATAAACTTTCTCCTTGGTAATCTATATCAGCCACCACACTAAGAAGTAGAGGAACCACTTTATTTATCTGTTGGGTCAGGAGAATGAAGGGCAGAAAAGGGTCAGGTGACAGTCTCAGTTGCAATTCAATAGAATCAACCCTGTAGGAAATTTCTCTCCCTTGGAGACAGAACCTCCAAATCAGCAGATATCACAGTTGAGGGGATAAAAAATAAAACCCTGTAGGAGCCATTCCTACTTCCACTCTGATTCCCAGGCCTATGTACTCTAGATATATAGAAAACAGTGAACATTTTGGTAGATGATTAAAACACATGCAATGTTCCAAAAGATAGAACCCCATCCTTTCAAATGTCTGAGCTTTTTTTTTTTCTCTGAACTAGCACTCTGAGTCTTCAGTAGGCCTTTCCATCAATGGATTAAGACCAATAAATTCCATGAATAGAAACTTTTTGCTGCTCTTATGATTATCTTTTTTCATGAAATAGGTTTTTGACTAGAAACAATGTTGTAAAAATGTCATGTTTATGAATAAGCCATACCATAAATCCATAAGTGGTGGTTTTGGCAGAAGCATTAAGGGTAGGAAGGCAAATCCATATTCAGAATGCATGTCTGTTTCAATGATGAAAAAGCTTTGTACCCGCCTTGATTAAGTGGGAGCCCTAGGAATAGGCTCTTCCCCTGCTCTTGTGGTTACCATAGACACATTGAGGAAAAAAATGGTGGCTGGATAAAGAGACTGACAGAAACCCATTAAATGTGTCATTGTGTCAACCTAAGAACCTCTTCTGAATCAGATGACCTTTGCAAAGCATTCAAATAGGACACAATTCTTTTCAAATTCTGTCCTCACTGAGAACTTTATCCACACACCTCTTACACAGACCCCATGTCACTGATTTTCTAATTCTGTTCTTTACAAGTCCCTAAATGTCCAGGAAAACCATTAGTAACTATTCATGAATTCATGTAGATTTGTTCTTTTGACCATCACTTGGCCTAGAAGTGAACAACTAACTATAGCACTTGAAGCTCTGAGCACTGGAATGTTTTCCTTCAAATTTTCCTCTAAGGTCACTTCTGAGTGAAGCTATCATGGTTGGTGGCTAAACAGACCTAGATATTTTGCTTTAGCCAAATGGTCATAGGGAACTCCCTAAAGGCCCACAGGAATACATTGAGGAAAAAATCAAATATAGCAACAATTATGATAAAAAATGTTTGAGCCATATACTCAAACATATTTCCAGACTACTTCAAGCTTGAGTTATTATATTTCCTCTTGCTGATTGAATGTTGTTTCATATGCCAAACTTATGAATTGGTCATATAGGTAACATCATTTCATAATGGAAAGCACAGGTCACAATGGCATTTGTCCCATAGTGTTCGGGATCTTCCAGGGCTCAGCAGTAGCAAGCAATGAGCTATGTCTCAAAGGAGTGAACAGCTATTTGCAGAGGAGAGCAAGCATTTCACAAAACCCCAGAGGGCTTCTCTATAATTCTCTCATTAGTCCTTGCTAGATGATTTATGCTGACTCCTTATTTGCCCCCAGACACTTTTAAAAATAGTAAATCTTTTGTTCATAAAGTGAAATGAAATATTAACTGGGACTTCAGCCTAGAATTTCTGCTAAGCCATTTCTTGCTCTAATTCTCACTAAACATTGGCAGACTTATAGGTGACTTGGTAAATGATTTAAAATAACATACTTAAGTAGGTGTATGAAGCTCCTCAATCCAAAAGGCTCAACAAGAACTGTATTTCTTTCTGATAATTCTCTTCTTTCAATGTGAAGAGAATATTATGACATTAGAGGCCTGGTGCACAAAATCATGCATGGAGGAGGTGTCAGACATCCCTCTCACAATCTGGGACAATGGCTCCTGACTTCTCACCTGCCTGCCTGCCTGATTACCTCTAACTGCCCTCCCTTGCTGACCTGGTGGC
This sequence comes from Antrozous pallidus, assembly GCA_027563665.1. NCBI lineage: Eukaryota > Metazoa > Chordata > Mammalia > Chiroptera > Vespertilionidae > Antrozous > Antrozous pallidus. Next base: position 93,674,231 of record CM050514.1, read on the forward strand.
CCCCAACTGCTCTCCCATGCTGGCATGATCTTGGCCTAAATGGCCCTCCCCTACAGACCTGATGTTGCCTCCAAATGCCCTCCCCTTTGGCCAATTTGGTTCTGATTGGTTGGTTCCTATGCCAGTCAACATCAAAAGTTCCACCTCCTAGGAAGCCATTGGCTCCCCACAGCACCCAGATTTATTCCTCATTGGTAGGTTCCTATGCCAATCAGCATTCCAGGTCTATCTCTGGGCCTGATCAAAGAGGCGGAGCTTAACAGAGGCCAGGAGAGAAAGAAAAGCCCAGCTGCTGGCAAAGATCAGAAAGAGGGAGAGAAAGAGAGAGGTAAGTACACTGATCAACATCTTCCAGTAAGGCTTCAGATAAGATCTTACTTACTTTCTGAGTCTCAGCCACCTGGGCAGTCAGTGCTGGGTCACCAGGCTACAGCTGGGCAACCCAGCACTGACTTCTAGATGGTCAGTGTTTGGTTTTGAGTAGTCGTTACAATCCTGGGCATTTATTATTAAGATGTTTCATACCTTTATACTCTTAAAAATGTCCCTGAGTTAGCAGGCCCCTAAATATTTTGGAGTTTCTATACTACCCTCTGATTCACATAAACTGTGCTAAAAATCTAAAATACCTGCTAAACTCTGTTTCAAATGTCAAATAAGCCATTATGTCAGTGGAACTATGTGATGTTGTACAGAATATAAAATCTATTAAGATCTCTGTAGAATACATTATCACAGAGACCAGACAGTTGATATAGTCTTGAGGGGAGAGTTCAAAAATATGTAATCTTGATCCTGCTAGGTAAAAAGCAACAGTCTTTGTAGCTTTTTTCAAATTGCTATGTAGAAAACTGCATTATCCAAGTCAATAGCTGCATATCAAATATCCAGAGAGCTATCAGTTTGCTCCATAAAAGGTACTATGTCTGGAACAGCAGGGGATAGTGTAGTCTCTACCTGATTTAGACACAAAAATTCATGTTCTCCAAGATTCACCCACTTTCTGCACAGCGACAGTAGGCAAGTAAATGGTGCTATTAATCATCACACATCTTTCAAGATTTTGATATTCACCCTAATATCCACAATGCCCTAAGAATGAGGCACTGCTTCCCATCTATTATTTTGGAAAAGAAAAAAAAAGTTCTAGAGGCTTCCACTTTACCTGTCTTACTATAATGGCTCCACATCATTGGTCATATGTCAAATCTTGGGATTCTACCAGTTGCCAATTACAACTATTTCCATTGTACATCCAGGAACTGAAGAGATAACCATAGGTAGGATGAGACCTCAAACACGCTGGGCTCAGTGTGATATAAAGTAAAGCAAAAATCTCATTTAGCACTGAATCAAATACAATATTCTGTTGGCTGGTGGGTCAAGAACAATTATTACATTGTCTATTTTCAGGACTAGCTATTAATTCAGAGGAAATGTCTGACAACTTCCAAAAGTTCTGAGTAGCTACTTTTTCAGTGTGAAAATACTCTAGCAAATGCAATTTTCTTTGGTAGGTGTTTGAAAGACCCATAATCCTAGATTTCATACTTGTGGAATTGCTGTAGGGCCTTTTCTCCAGGGAAATCTAGAATCTCCTTAAACATTTTTTTAGGCTTAGCTGTGGAAACTAGATGAAAAACAATGATTTATTATAGTGGTACATCAATTTAGGTTTAGAACCACCAGATATAGAGATTTTTTTTTCCAGTTATCTAAATCAAGTAAATTTTAGTAACCGGACTATATATTCATTGATAGAGATACTATGATCAATTAACCACTAATAAATATCCCTGAGAACAAAAACTTTCTAATTATCAATGTATTATCCTACTGTCCTTGTCAGTAAAAAAGGTTAAGCACAGTCACCTAGCATCTGTATTTCTGGAACCCTGTTATTCCCATTAAAACTGGAGTGATCATGCCTATTGCATCATCTCTATCATCATACCTGTTCTAGAAAGGGCAGTTAACCTAGAGCATTGGTGATGCCCTACTCATCAATATATTTCTTGATATCTTATTCAATGGAGAATTCTCTGGAGCCTCTGAGGTTATGCATTGGGAGAGTAGGTATGTATATCTACACTAATAAAAGAGAAACATGCAAATTAACCATCACTCCGCTATGCCAAGACATGCCCACCAGCCAATCAGAGTGTGTATGCAAATTAACCCATCAAAGATGATGAGTAATTTGCATACACAGGCAGAGCGGGCAGCTCCATGGCCTGACTCTGGGGGTCCAGATCCATCAGGCCGAGGGAGGCCTTGCAGGCAGCTCCAGACACTGCTGGCAAGGTACCAGTCCATCGAGGCCCTTGGAGGCAGGGTGGGCAGTGTGAGAAGCTACCTCCAAGGTCCAGGTCCATTATAGGCCCCAGGAGGGACAGCGGCCTGCCTACCCACACCTGTGGTCCCCGGGAACATTGACGCCCTGGGGAGGAGTGGCTGGGCCTGCTTGGCCACTCCAGTTTTGCCACAGGAACATAGCAGACATGGGGTTGTTGAGACCCAGACAGTGCCTCTGGCCACAGCTTCACAGTTTCACAGAGACTGACTCTACCAGGCTGCCCGGTGGCCATGTGGCTAGGCCACAGGGTGCCATTCAAGATGTGACACAGAGAGGAGGTTCAGGAGGAATTCCAGAGAATGGGAGGTGGGGGTTCAAGATTCACTTCCTTTGGGCTTTGTCCTTCTTGGACTTGGTTCTTTTCTTTCAGGCCCGGAGCCCAAGCACTGCAGGAGAGAGGGATGAAGGCCGAATGTGGAAGAGGCACGAGGCCCGACTGCGGGGCTGCCTGAGGGGCAGCTCCAGGACAAGTGCCACAGCTTTGCCAAAGCAGCTGGCCAGGAGGCAGGTGTTCCTAAGGGCAACAAGCAGTGCCTCACCACCCCTCCATGAGGACACCCCACACAGGCCCTGCCTTTGCCAGCATGTTCTGGGCGACATCTGCAAATGCTACTGTAACCTCTAGCATTCTGGGCAAAGAACTGACCTTGTGCCCCTCTGGATACCAGGCTTACTTGGAGTTTGCTGTCACCAATGCCATAGATCAAAGGCAAAAACCTGGAAAGGAGGGGTGCAACAGAGGGGGTTTGGGCTGAGGCAGGGGACCAGCAGGCAGGGATCTGCCTCACCTGCAGAGAGAGGTTCTGCAGTGGCCCCAAGATGTGGGTGGGCCCAGCCAGTGGTCAAGGGCATGGAAGGACACCAGCGTGGAAGGGCAAGCACCCACAACCCTGAGAAGGAGTTGAGGGGTGGTGCCACCTCAGTGGAGGGATGCCACCCTGCAGGATACCAGTCTGATTGACGTGATTCAGAGAAGCTCCCAATGCTAACCTGCATGTCCCAGTGCCATCACTGAATTTTGATGGACAATTGAGATACTATATAAGGAAAATGAGGGAATAAGTGAGAAAGAAAAGGAAAGGTGAACAACACAAACAAAGGCTGGAAGGAGCCTGTAACCCATTGTCACTTAAATAGGGAATATAGTCAATAGTGTTGTAATGATGGTATGATGCCAGGTGGGTACTGGAAATATTGGGGAACACTTTGTAAAGTATATGATTGTCTAATCACTATATTATAACTAATATAAAACCTGAAACCAATACAAAATACTATTGAATGTAAAGAAATAAAAAATGAGTGAAATTTTTATAAATTTCAAAGTTTCAATAAAGGCTGTAAAGAAAGGAAGGGTGAGAATAAAAACAGTGTTTTTCATTTTACCACTTTATTGTCTTTTCAGTACATGAAAAAGACAGTTTGTCTTTATATAGTGATTTTATACTATTCTAAGTCATTATCTAATTTTAATTTCAGGGCAACTTAAAGACAAGATAATTATTCCTTCCACTATTTAAAGAAAGGAAATCTTGGTGTCTGGTCCCAGTGATTCAATCGTCAAACCTTTATTGCAAAGCAGGGTAAAATTTTCTGTGAAGGGTCACATCTATACTAATAATAGCCTTGGGGGTGATCAGGCCAGAAGGGGAGGGGCAATCAGGCCAGCAGAGGAGCAGTTAGGTGTCAAACAGGCCACAAGGGAGCAGTTAGGGGGCAATCAGGCAGGCAAGAAAGTGGTTAGGAGCCATTGGTCCCAGATTGTGAGAGGGATGTCTGACTGCAGGTTTAGGCCCAATAATCCGGCCTAAACCTGCAGTCAGACATCCCCCAAGGGGTCCCAAATTGGAGATGGTGCAGGTTGCACTGAGGGACACCCTCCCCAGTACACAAATTTTGTGCACCGGGCCTCTAGTCATGTATAAAAACTCCCTGACAGTATTTCTTACACTCTATTTATTCAGATTTATTTTTCTTAATGACTTCAGGCAATTTTTAACATCTCCACTTCATTAAATGGAGATCATGGTTGAGTCCAAGCTTTAGACAACCAACCAAGCAAATTATCAAAGCCACTTCCAGGTGCACAAGTTTACATATTAACTCAGAATCTCTGAGTTCATAGCAAGAAACTCAACCTGATTCAGCATTTATTTCAGCCTCCTTCTTCTAACATTCTTCAATATATTCTCACACATAATTTACATTTCTTCTGATATGAATTAGCAAAATCTTGAAATTATTTTGACACATAAACTACTTTCTCCTAGGGCTTTAGTGTACATGCCTCTTGGGAGCATGTTGCAATATGTCCCTGCTTATGGGCTTAGTGACAACAAGATGTTATGGGTATTATTCTTAAATGAAAGTAGCATATTTTTGCAAGAAAACTACTACAAATATTGTTATAAGATATTCAAGCAAGAAAAGATTTATGAGACTAGTACAGAGAACCCACTTCCAAAAGCTCAAAATGACAGAAGAGTTAGGTGCTCAATTTTTTACTTTGTCATAACATTCATGTGAGAAGTCTGACTATGCCTTATATTTTAATTCTGCAACCCAATAAAACTTTGTGTTTAATTTTAGCCATATTTGCCATTTTTTATTTTAATTTATTTTTAAATATATTTTTTACAATTATTTCGGAGAGGAAGTGAGAGGGAGATAGAAACATCAATGATGAGAGAGATTCCTTGATCAGCTGCCTCCTGCATTCTCCTTTATGGGGAATGAGCCCACCTGCAACCCAGGCATGTGCCCTGACTGGAAATTGAATCATTAACTCTTGATTAATAAGTCTATGCTCAACCAATGAGCAACACTGGCCATACTGATTTTATTTTAATATATATATATTTTATCTTTATTGTTCAGTTTATTAATTACATTGTTTCCCCTTTTTATTCCCCTATAGCTCCCCTCCACCCTGTACCTATCCCACCCTCCACCCTCACCTCCCCCTCCCCACTGTCCTCTCCCATTGTTGCAAGATTTTATTTTAATATTTTTAAGAGAAAAACATTCATTAATTTTTCTATCCATTCATGAATTAATTGGTTGATTCTTGTATATGCTTTGACCAGAGATTGAACCTATAAAACTTTGCCTATTGGGATAAGGTTCTAAACAACTGAGCTATCTGGCCAGAGAAGAGCTTTTTATTTATAATATTACTAAGGGCCCAGTGCACGGGGGTGGGGGAGTGGGAGGGTAGGTGTGGGGGATTCCTCAGCCTGACCTGCAACCTCTCCAATCTGGGAGCCCTCAGGGGAGCCTTCTCCAATATGGGAGTTTCTGTCTGTCTTTTTAATCATATGAGTGAATTGTCTGAGATCAACCCAGTTTGGTTTGTGGCTCACAGAATAATAGAGGCTTTGTTTTTTTTCTTGCTTCATTGGTGGAGATTTCCTGGAAGTTTTAAGATATCTTCCCTTTAATTTTTCCTAGACTCTGATTTTGCTTATGTCTATCACCTTTGCTTTTCCTCCACCCCCCACCCCAAAAATAACTTCCTCCAGGCTCACTTTGCTCTAGTGTCTAGAACAGTGGTTCTTAACCTTTCTAATGCTGTGACCCTTTAAAATAGTTCCTCATGTTGTAGTGAATGCCAACCATAAAATTATTTTCGTTGGTACTTCATAACTGTAATTTTGCTACTGTTTTGAATCGTTATGCAAATATCTGTGTCTTCCGATTTTCTTAGGCAACCCTGCTAGCAGTTCTCAATTAGACTGTCAACTTTGTCAGGTTAATTTGCATATCCATTCCTGATTGGCTGGTGGGCATTGTGGAGGTACAGTAAATTTACATATTTCTCTTTTATTATATAGTATATTAACATTAATATAAAGATATTAATGCTCACACAAGGATATGTTCTTATTTGTTTTTAGAGAGAGGAAGAGAGAGAGAGAGAGAGAGAAAGAGAGACATCAATGTAATAGAAACATTGATCAGTTGCCCTCTATATGATCTTGACCAGAGATCAAACCTGTAACTTTTTGCTGTACAGAACAATGCTCCAAACAGTTGAGCCACCTGACCATGGCAGGGCCATATATTTCTTGATGGTTGCTTGACCTGAAAAATTAAAGATGTGACCATGTCATTTTGTTTCTGTAAGTACTTCAATGAACTTGGAAAATTTGCAACACAAACTTTATAATTATCAGTAACAAATCTCTTCTTACTCATCCAACCTTGCTATCTCTTTCTAAGGTCTTCTGCTAACAGAACCTTGTTAGAATTATCTGGCAAAAAGAAAATGTGATTTACAGAGTTTAAGCCTGAATATCACAAAACAGTGATAAAAGTGGGTATTTGGAATTGAGAGACAATAAATTTTAAAAGTAGAATAGTAGCTGAATAGAAAGAATCAGGGGAGAATAGTCAAATTAAAGGTAAAGTATCATGGGGAAGATGTTGGACTCTCTCTATAATTGATCATTTGCTTGGGTCAGTTGCACATATATTTCTAATTGCAGAGGCATGAGCATCTTTATAATAATCTTTGTTCTCATCATTTGGTGATCTATTTATTTATTTATTTATTTATTTATGCATGAAAGCTACTGCAAAAAAACATATGAGAAAACATATTTGCCAATGATACATCTGATTAAGAGTTAATTCCTAAAATATATAAAGAACTTATACAACTTAACAAAAAGAAGGCAAATAATCCAATTAGACAGTTGGCAAAAGAACTAAATAGACACTTCTCCAAAGAGGACATACAGATGGCCAAGAGAGATCTGAAAAAATGTTCAGCATCACTATGGTCACAGAGATGCAAATAAAACCAAAATAAGGTATCACCTCACACCTACAAGAATGTCTACCATCAACAAATGACAAGTGATAGGGAGGATGTGAATAAAAGGGAACCCTACTACACTGCTAGTGTAGATGTAGATTGGTGCAGCCATCATGGAAAACAGTATGGAGTTTCCACAAAATATTAAATATGGAACTGCCATTTGATCTAGTGATACGACTTCTAGAAATATATCCTAAGAAACCTGACACATCAGTCAGAAAGAATAGATGTACCCCTATTTTCACAGCACCACAATTTACAATAACTAAGATCTATAAATAGCCCGTGTGCCCATCAGTAGATGAGTGGATATAAAAGCTGTGGTACATTTATATCATGGAATATTATGCAGCAGTTAAAAATGAAGATCACTTACCCTTTGAGATAGCATGGAGGGACCTGGAAATTATTAGGAGAAGTGAAATAAGCCAATCAGAGAAAGATCAATATCATGATCTCATTCATATATGGAATCTAATTAACAAAATAAACTGATGAACAAAATAGATCCAGAGACATAGAAGCAGGGAATAAACTGCCAAAACTCAGAAAAGAGTGGCAGAAAGAGATTAACCAAAGAACTTATATGCATTGCCTCTGGATACAGACAATAATCCTGTGAAGGCCTGGGGTAGGGTTTGGTAGCCAAGGATTTGAGTCATTGGAGAAAAAGGGGGGCATCTCTAATACTTTCAACAAAAAAGATAAATTAATTAAATGATAAATAGATAGATAGATAGATGATAGATAGATAGATAGATGTAACAAGAATGGCAGTACTCAGTGAATTTCTCACTGCTTATTTGGCAAAATTAACAGTTTAATAAAAGTCCAGATATGTAATTCTAGAAATTGGACATCCTCATATTATTATTATGTTAACTTCTACAAATAGATTTCTTTGGTCTAGTTGAAATGAATTCAAATATGGTGTTGTTCTATTTTATAATAAAATTATTAATACACATAATATATTTTGCTAACTTTTTTTTAATTTGTTTTTTGCTACATAAAAGTGGAGGGATTAAAATAAAAGCATTCTGACTTATCCAAATAATTGTACTGAATTCTTTCTCTGGGAAATTTGAATGTCCAATCCACTTAGAAGAACATTTTACTTGAGCTAGGTATAATCTCCACTAGAAATTAATTGAGTTTAGCTACAAACATTTTTCTTGTGAATTTGATTTTTAGAACAATCTGCTAAAAAATGATTATCTAAGGCTGTAGTTGGCAAACTTCGGCTCGCAAGCCACATGCGGCTCTTTGGCCTCTTGAGTGTGGCTTTTCCACAAAATACCACTGCCTGGGTGAATCTATTTTGAAGAAGTGGCCTTAGAAGAAGTTTAAGTTTAAAAAATTTGGCTCTCAAAAGAAATTTCAATTATTGTATTGTTGATATTTGACTCTGTTGACTAATGAGTTTGCGACCACTGATCTAAGGGTATGTTTACAACTAAGCTTTCAGAATCACAAGGTGAGTAACCAATTCCTTGAAGTAGTGATCACCCTGAGGCAGAATGTTACTTTCAACAGCCATTGCTATTCCAGATAAGCAGCTATAATTACATTCTAGTTACAACAAAGTGATATGGTAATAAGGCAGCATTTCTGATGCTTGCTTTTTTAATGTTTAACTATATTTTTTGTCTACTACAGTAAAATTATTATAGTATATATGTACACCATTATGCATCCACATTTAAAAAAAACAAGAATGCATTTAATTGCATGTTGGTGGTGCATAATATATTGTGGTTAAGATTGCTAAATAAATGTTTCTAAAGAAAATTATAAAATAATTTTATAGTTTCACAAGGCAGCATCTATAACACTTCATGCTAGCATGTTATTCTATTTAATTCCAAATATAACTCTCCCATCATCAAGTTATAACAAAAAAATTATATCTACTTTACTCACCTCTCACACATTCCTGCTTTATCTAAATTACACCATGATTTTTTTCTATAAATTAATGCTTCATTAACTCTATTACTGAATAGAGGAGTGAGACCTTGTTAATATATGTGAATATTATAACATGGTTATTTTCCACAATTTCTTAACTTTTAGACTGACTTACTTACAAGTAGTGTTGTATGCAACTGTGACTATTATATTCACATATACATATACTATATGAAGTTGCAAGCAATATATCTGTAGTAAAGGGCTAAAATTATAAAATAATACTTATTGATATCATGTCCTACATAGAATTTAGTAAAAAAAAAAAAAAAGAAAAAAGATAGTGTAAAGGAAAGAATATTTACAATGTAGATCTAAGGCTGCACTGGTACCCAGAGTTAATTTTGGCTGTTACTTGTTAACTAAATAAAGTAACTACATTGATTCTTGCAATGAAATAAAATCCTATAATCTGAAGTTTGTCACTCTAATATACATACATTTATGGTGATTATCCCGAATCTAAGTATATTATTCAGGAAATAGTATTCCATCATATTCTTCTAGGAAGTTATTTCTTAACTTACTACTTTCTATGAAAATCACTGATATTTCCAGAAAAGTAATAGTTAGAACTGTAACAGAGGACCAGGAAAGAGAAGTTGAGTTTTCCTGGGTTGGAACAAGTTTCAAAGCCTTACCTCAAAAACTACCCCTGCAAAGGGAGTCAGGATTAATAGGCTCAAACTGAAATAATACATACCACAGAGAATTATGAAAAATAGTAGATAAATAAGCTTTCAATTAGTAGAGGTCCACAGCTGCGTGGTGCAAATAGATGCAGGTAATGTAAGAGAGGTCAGGGAAAAAGGCAAAGTCTTGCTGATACCATCCCAGGTGACTGTGAGCATGGCTGCAGCTGTGCCTTGGGAGGACTGACATTAGAAGCTGCACATTATGGGGAAATAAACTCTATTGAGTCGGTCCAGCCAATTCACTGAACAAATAGACAAGCAAACTGTAACAAAAAAATTCTACAGAAAGAGTCTGGCTCAGTATCCAGAATGACCACTATATATACAGCTTTTAACAACAATTACAAAAACATATGAGACATACACTACAATAAAAAAGTATGATGCATACATTGGGGAGTAAAATAGACAAAAGCAAATGCTTTCTTAGAAAGCATAAATGTCAGCCTTGGCATTTTTAAAAATTAATAAACCAATTTTTATTTTTCACTGAAGACCACTTCATGACATCTAAACACATCAGATAATATTCAACAGATAGTTTTACCACTTAATTCTTAATTTTTTCTAGAATTTTTAGAAATAATTGACAAATATAATTGTATTTAAATTAAACAATGTAATGATTTAATATATTATACCCTGCAAAATTATTGTCAAGGTCATTAACACATCAATCACCTCACGTAGTAAACTTTTCTGCTGTTGTGAGAACACTGAAGAGCTACTATCAGCAAATTTCAAGTAGACAATAGAGTATTAATAACTGTAATCACCAACTATATATATAAAAGCCTAATATGCTGTGTCTGGCCATTCAGTTGACTGCTCGACAAGTCACTATGACATGCACTGACCACCAGGGTGCAGCTGCTCTGACTGGTAGGTTAGCTTGCTGCTGGGGTCTGGCCAACCAGGACTGGATGAGACAGGCTGGACGCATCCAGGAGCCAACCTCCTGCCCTCCCTCCTGGCCTCTAAAACATTTCTTCCAATTAATTTCCTTCCGATGTGTAGGAATTTGTGTACCAGGCCTCTAGTGATATATAATAGAGTCTCAGAAGTTAGTCATACTATCACTGAAAGTTTGAATCATTTATCTTATATATTTTCATTTTCCCTTCCAGGCCTTCTGGCAACCACCATTGTATGCTGTTTCTATGAAAAAAGATTTTCATTTTTATATTTTACATATTAGTGATATCATATAGTAAATACTGTTCCTGATTTAGAATGGTTTTACACAAGATATTTCAACTTTAAAATGATACCAAACAATATCCATTTAGTAGAAATCTTACTTCAAATTTTGAATTTTGATCTTTTCTCTGGCTAGTGATATATGGTACCCATATTTCTCACAATGCTGGAAATGGCAAATAACTGATACTCCCTAATGTAATATGAAATTAATTTTGACTTGCCACACATTCAATTATGATGGGTTTATTGGGATGTAACCCCATCATAACTTGAGGAGCATTTATCTTTCTCTGTCTGGCTTATTTCACTTAATATAATTTCCTCCAGTTTCATCTGTCTTGTAGCAAATGGACCGCAGAACAAGATAGTAGAGCCTAAGGAGATCATGGTTGTTACATGAGCAAGGAGGGAGTGAATAGAGATGGCAAAGAAAATGGGGGCTATGCATAGAAGAAACTCCAAATATTTTCTTTGTCAAATACTAACTACACATGTAAAGGGAAAAGTGTGAAATGCATAGAAAGAAAGAATTATGGGGATCTGTGAGGTGAACCATGATTCTAGAAGGAGTTTCAAGTAGCTGAATGAAGAAATTATAGTGAGCACCCCAGATATTCCATTAACACACCAGAAGAAATACTGGTTAGAAATAGCACGCTGAAGTCAGGGTGCCATACATGTACTATGAAAGAAACACTGGGACGGGGGGTGGGGAGCTAAAATGGATCAGGATGATCCACTTACTTACTAAAACAAATGTTCTTTTAAAGGAAGACAACAATAGAGAGATGCTCAGTAAGGTAACGCCCACAACAGCCATTTTACATTTCTTAATCATGTGAAAAAGAAATAGGGCATAACCTGGAAATAAAAAAGATAGGTAGTAACAGTTCTAGAGATGACAGAAATATTGAAATGAGCAAACAAGCAATTTACAAATTTGAGGGAAAAAAGTAGCTGTAGTTGATTTTTTTCCCTAAATAAAAACCTACCCCTCAGTCCCAAGAAACTAGAAAGACTTTAAGCAAGATAAATACAAGGATTCTACACATAACAGCATGATTGTTAAAATCCATAAAAAATTAAAGTGTGTGTGTGTGTGTGTGTGTGTGTGTGTGTTAAAGAGATGGGGGGATGGAGATGTATTAATAGGAAAATAGATGAACAAAATGTCATAACTCCTTATAGTGATCTGTACTTATCACTAAAAAGGAACAAACTACTTAATAATATACTATAGCTGAATCACATAAGCATGCTAATGATAAAAAGGCAAACACAAATAATATATTCTGAACGTGTTTATATACATGAAGTTCCAACAAGGCAATATTACTTTATGATAATATAAATTAGAACTGTTTCCTGCTGGGGGAAAGTGGGCATGAAAATGTTCATCCCTTGTATGGTTATTGACTACCTGGGTGTGTACATTTGTCAAAAATCATTAGTCTATAAATTTACTTGTAGAAAAAATAACAGGAAACAAGTTAAAAGTAAAAGCAAAAAATTAAAATAATTTTTTTAAAGTGAAAGAACCTTAATAATTAATGAAGAAGAAATGTCACATTGATAATGTTGATTACTTTGTAATCCACTGATACTATTGTTTATGTGATACTAGAAATTCCATGAAATTCCTGAAATTCTGGTGGATGAAATTCCTGCATGAAGTGGGGGGTGTCCCTCATCCCAGCCTGCACCCTCTCCAATCTGGGACCCCTTGAGGGATATCCGACTGCCTGTTTAGGACCAATCCTGTTGGGATAGGTCCTAAACGGGCAGTCAGACATCTTTATCACAATCCAGGACTGCTGGCTCCCAACTTCTCACCTGCCTGCTTTCCTGATTGCCCCTAATCACTTCTGTCTGGCAGCCTGATCACCCCCTAACCACTCCCCTGCCAGCCTGATTGATGCCTAACTGCTCCCCTGCCAGCCTGTTTGTCCCTAAGTGCTCTCCCCAGCAGGTTTGGTCACCCCTAACTGCTCTCCCCTGCAGGCCTTGTATCCCCAACTGCTCTACTGAAGGCCTGCCCCCCAAACTGCCCTTCCCTGCGGGCCTGGTCACCCCCAAATTCCTTCCTCTGCTGGCCTAGTCATCCCTAACTGCCCTTCCCTGCAGGATTTATCACCCACAACTGCCCTCCCTTGCAGGCCATCTTGTGTCAATATGGGGGCAGGATCTTTGACCACATAGGGGCAGCCATCTTGTGTGTTGGAGTGATGGCCAATCTGCATATTATTCTTTTATTAGATAAGCTAGAGACCTGGTACATGGGTGTGGGCCACCTGATTTGCCCTGAAGGCTGTCCTGGATCAGAATGGGGGTTCCCTTGGGGCTAGGGTGGCCTGGGCAAGGGGCCTGTGGTGGTTTGTAGGCTGGCTATGCCCCCGCCAACCCAAGTGGAGCCCCTGGTATCTGGGATTTATTTATCTTCTATAATTGAAACTTTGTAGCCTGGAGCAGAGCCAAGCCTTCTGCTTGCTCTGTGGCAGCTTCCATTTCTGTTGGGATTCTATAATTGAAACTTTGTAGCCTGTAGTGGAGGCCTGAGCTAGCAAGGGCAGGCAGAAAGCTTGGCTTCCTCCATTGCTGGGGAAACCCAAGCCTCCCTCCTACTCTCTGTGGCCTCAGCTATCTTGGTTGGGTTTATTTTCATATTCATTCCTGATTGGCTGTTGGGCATGGCTTGTAGGTTTAATGGAGGTATGGTCAATTTGAATGTTACTCTTTTATTAGATAGGATACTATCTAATTATGTTATGGTTCCTAAAATGACCCAACTGAAAAGTAAAGGAATTTTTTTGATAATTATTGTGGCATAGATGATACAATTATCTTTGCTGCTTAAAGATGGTGGTGGAATCATGTGCAACCATCTATGCTACATAAAAAGGCAACAAAACTTATATTAACTTATTAAACAGATATTTATGAAGTCATTAAATGCTTGCCAAAAAACTAAGGATCAGAATACAATGATTCACAGGTATTTGTTCTCTAAAAATCTCCATCAATATTAAATCAAATAGAGTGGGAAAACTTTCCATAGCAATGCAAATTCTATATGTACCAAATAAACCTTAATTGCATGTAAAATTGAATATTTTTGGTGCCTAGAGAATTTGGTAAAAGCTATAGGTAAACAGTCATGAAAAATATAATAGGCATACAATATTTTCCTTAAAAGAAATTATTCTTTGGAGCATTTTTGGTCTCCTGAATTTGTCCTTAAAGTCCAAGGTCAGGGCTTAGAAATTCTTATTATATCAGAGACAAGTGAATAAGTAATGTATGCACATAAAAATTATTGAAATAGAAATTTTTAGGGGTGTAATAGGCAGGTTTAGGAAATTTTTAAAATTAAGGGGAGGGTCCATGGAAAAAGCAGAGGCTGCAAAGAGGCAGCAGTTCCATTTCCATATGACAAGGGAACTGGAGTAGCAAAAGATACACACTGCAAAATAAAGAAGGAGAAAGAAAGCCCAGAGGAAATAGAAAAACAATGAGGGAGGAGGGCCTGACATGTTAGGAGTTGCTCTAGTACCCAAATCAAAGCGGAATAGTGACCAATCAAAGGAGGAATGGAGGCACAAAAGAACTGCAGCCTTTATAAATGGTGGCAAAAGGAACTTGGTGGGACTCTTTCCCCCTCCCCACATGGGACTCTGTACTTGTTCTTCAATAAATTTCCACATTTGCTATACCATCTTCCGTCCATAGTTACATTCTTCAACTCTGAGGGACAAAGAGCCCAGATAAGCCATCCTTCCCAGGGGATCACCATGCATTCCAGTCCAAAATTCCTGTATCATTATCAGCAAAACAATATGCTGGGTCTTTTTAAGGAAGTATCTGATTAAGAAGATATACCACCAGAAAGGGAAGGGTTACTGTTAAATGGATTTTATGATCAAAATCAGTTTCAACTTGCTTATTACCAAACCTGGATTGACTGGTATGAAAGTGTTTTGTTTGAATTAAAATATGTAAGTTTTGTTCGTTTGAGTTAACTTAAAAGTTGCAGTTTATGTGCCAAGTGGCATACTGAATTCTAGAGCCAGACTGTTTTTAATTCTTGTCCTATATAATAAGAGGCTAATAGGTAAATTGACCAAACAGTGGAATGACTGGTCACAGTCATGCACACTGACCACCAAGGGGCAGATGCTCAATGAAGAAGCTGCCCCTTGGTGGTTAGTGTGCTCCCACAGGAAGAGCATTATTTAGCCAGAAGCCTTGAGCCAGGCTCAGGACTGGTGAGTACAGTAGCAGTGGTAAGAGCCCCTCCTGCCTCCACAGCAGCACTAAGCATGTCAGAATGATGGCAGTTGGACTTCAAGGGCTCCAAGGGCTCCAGGACTGCGAGAGAGTGCAGGCCCACTGACCGACCACCCCCAAAGTGCACAAATTTTGTGCACTGGGCTTCTAGTTTATAATAATCACTACCTCTAAAGTCTTGAGTTTTTTCCCTCTGTAAAATAAATCTAATGTTGCTTTTTGAGCTTTAAATTAGCTAATATTTGTAAACAACAAAGAATGACATATGGAAATACCCAAGGGTATAAAAATTAATGTTTAATAGTATTTCATGGATTATGTAACTATGTAAGGAAATTCTGATTGAAAGGAGTGGGTAAAATTATTGAGAAATGCAGGAGAGTACATACCAAATTTATTTCCAGATACTATCTTTACAGCCACAAGATACTGAAAGTAAAGGGGAATGATTTAGAAAGTCTCTTTGTATATAAATACCCATACTTTACTTCTACAACTAATATCCGAGCTACCAAAAACACACATATTTTTATACCAGCTTGTTAGATGCCTTTTGTAAATGTCTAAGTTAAGAAGGAGAATATATATTCTCCCTACCCTGCATCTACTTTATAATATTGTTATATGGCAAAGCTATAAAGAAACAATTTAATAGAAGCTAAACAATAAAAAAGGGGGGGCGGAAGGGAGGCACAAAAGAAAAAGTGCCTTATAAAGTCTTTGTTCCTCAAACACTAACTTGAGTGAAGGAAGAGCTAGGCTTGGGTTTAGGTGAATTAGAGTGCAAAAGATTTGATGTTTACAAAAAGTTGAATTTCTTAACCATTCCCGCAGTGATTAAATGTCTCTGCATGTAGTCACTTCTACATTCTAGTAATTTCCTTTTCTTCTTTTTTCTTTCCTTTGTTTAGCAGTTGTTTGCTGCGTATTGAATATCCACTAAGCACTGTAGAAAAAAATAAGCACAAAAAGATGGCTTGCGTTATGCCCATGACCTCAGATTGCCCATAGGCTAAAGGTAGGGAGGCTTCTATAAGTATATTGGTTGCAAAGATAAAATGCAATAGCAAAGACATGAACAAATTGCCAAGGAGCAGATAAGAAGGAACAAGTAAGCAATAATCAAAAGCAGAATCAGAAGTTAGTTACTACCATTTATAATTCTTTGTTGCCTTTTTTATTTTCTAGCTAGGCAGAGTTGACTTTTTTTAAATTTTTATTTCAATGTTTTTCTTTCCCTTTTATAGGAATTTTTGGGGGATATTTTTAAAAACATCTTAAGGATCTTATTTCAGAAGCTTCCTTTGTTCTCCTCTCTTTAGAGTTACTTATTTGCAAAATTTTCTTTCATTTTTAAATTATAAAAGTGAATATTTATAGCTAAGGATTTTTCCTGATTTCTTTGTGAAATTATTTTCAGCATTGGAAAAGAATTGATTTAAACAACAGAAAAGTCATTGATCTACATCCAATTAAAACACTGAATAGGGATATTACAAATCTTAAAGTCTTCTGAAATAAGACATAATTATGTAAGAGAAGATTATAAGTAGACCACTTGTCCAAATGGGCCTTTTTAGATTAACACATTTAGATGCATCTCTCTAAGCATGCCAAACATAGCTTCAGTCCTAACTGTTGAAACAACACTGGGTATAAGCAATGGTAAATTCCATGAAAAGCCCCACCGCCCAGAGTCTGTGCCCATTGGTCATGCTAATATGCATGCATACACATCCTTTGGCTGATCTTTAAACCCCTCCTCCCCTTCTTTCTCCCTGAGGTTGGATGGTCTGCTCAGTGCCACCACGTTTCTAGATACATTTTTGTTCATCAGTTTATATTGTTCATTATATCCCTTTATATGAGTGAGATCATGTGGTATTTATCTTTCTCTGACTGGCTTATTTTGCTTAGCATAACAGTCTCCATCCAGGTCCATCCATGCAGTTGCAATTCGTAAAAGTTCCCTCTTTTTTACCACAGCATAGTATTCTATTGTGTAGATGTACCACAGTATTTAATCCACTCATCTGCTGATGGGCACTTAGGCTGTTCCCATATCTTAGCTATGGTAAACTGTGCTGCTCTGAATATAGTGGTGCATATAGCCTTTGTGATTGGGGTTTCTGGTTTCTTGGGATAATACCTTTGTGCACTGCTGGTGGGAATGCAGACTGGGTGCAGGCACTGTGGAAAACAGCATGGAGTTTCCTCAAAAAGTTAGAAATGGAAGTCCCATTTGACCCTATTTTTTTGTTTGTTTGTTTGCTTGCTTATTCCTCATCTGAGGATATGTTATTTTTGTTTGTTTTTTCATTGATTATAGAAAAAGAAGAAGGGAGAGAGAGAGAGAGAGAGAGAGAGAAATGTGGATGTGAGAGAGAAACAATGGTCAGTTGCTTCCAGACCTGGGATGTTCTGGAACCAGAAACTGAGGTATGTGCCCTGAACAGGAAATGAACCCATGATTCTTTGGTGCACAAGATGGTGCTCTAACCACTTAAATTACCAGCCAGAGTTCAGTCTTTTTTTAAATGTAAAATTATTCTTTTGCTAGAAAAGACACTTTTCTACAACATGGACCACTTTCCCATGTTAGCTGTTTCTTACTTTGCCCATTTCAAAGTATGGATAAGAATTGTTAACTATTTCATATATATCATGAGATTAATGATTTGAAGAAGCTTTCAAGATAGAATTTCTTTCAGGCATAAAGCATCATTAATAATAAAGAAAAAGGAAATTAAACCTTAGCATAAATATCCTTGCACATGATGACAAATTGATGTCCTGATGAACATAATTGGCATTTCATTTTCCTGGCGGTGAGGCAGATTCTTCAGTGAACCATTATCATTCAACCCAGACACATAAATGATACTCATACTGAAATTTATACATCCCACACCAAAACATGTGTGCACAGAATACACACACGCACACACACAGCAAAACTCACATCTTCACCACAAGTTTTACCAAAGAGAATTTAATATCAGGAGTGAAATACAACTGGTTAAATATACTGACAGATATTCAAAATCTAAAAGAAAGTTAAGTTACCCATAAATAATATACATGCATTTTTTGGGGAGGGGAGAAGTTTTCTTTGAGTGTTATCTACAATAAATAGCAATGCTATAAAACTGCTATGAAATGTCAATTTGATTTTTGGGGGTTATGAATTACAATATGAATTAAGAATCAGTATTTTCATATTATGCCATGTTAGTTTTGCTAATAAGATGTAGTTTATAAGCCAGGTTTATAATTCCATGATCACTGCAATAATCTGCTTTTAATTCTTGCCAGCATGTGAGAGGTAATGTAATATGAAAAGATACATGCAGGCATTTGTACAAGAAACCCAATTAATATTGATATGTTTAAATAAGATGGCACTTCACTCAAAACTTATATTACAAAACAATTCTCTATGATGGCTTGGATTCATAAGTTTAGAGATAATGATAATAAGACTGTGGATAGTAAAATATCAAAACTGGTAGCACTCAACTTCAGTTTAACAAAGAAATTATATTTCCTTGCAGAATGGATTAGGAGAGGAAGCAAAGACAAAGTGTGGTAGAACACAGAAACAACTCAAGCAACTCTTTTGAAACTAGAGAGGAGTTGTATTTCTGCTTAGTGAAGTAGATAATATAGAGACTAACTCCTTGAGTTTAAATGAGAGAGGGTGTTTAAAATAATTACTGAGCAACCTGCTTTGAAATTTAGATGACTCATGCTCAGCATCACACACTTCTTGCATTTCTGTGTTCTACATCTCTGAAATATTTACTTGCCTTAAAAAATGAAAGTTTTTCTAAAAAAAACAAAAACAAACTGTGATACATCTATACAATGGAATACTATACTGTTATAAAAAGAAGGAACTTTTACCATTTGCAATAACATGGTTGGAACTGGGGAGCATTATGCTAAGAAAAATAAGCCAGTCAGAGAAAGATAAATATCACATGATCTCACTCATATGTGGGATACAATGAACAACATAAATTGATGGACAAAAATAGATCTAGAGACAAGCGGCAGGGGAGAAGCGATTTAGAGGTCAACCATAGGACTTGTATGCATGCACATTAGCATAAGGAATGGACAAAGACACTGGGGCAATAGGGACTTGCCCTCTGGAGTGGGAGTGACTGGGGAAAAAGGAAACATATGTAATACTTTAAACAATAGTTAAAAAAGAAAATTCTAGCTAGAACAAAAAATGAACCTTTTGTAAACTTAAAAATGGTTTCAGACATATAGTTAACAGACATACATGGCAGTGCTAAAAATATAAACAATAACATTGGTAACTTAAATTGACCAGTGCAGGCAAAGGCTATTTTATTCTCACATTTGTCACTGATTTTTACTGTTGCCAAGTCTCTTTCTGTGCTGTTATTATTGATTGGCTGGAGATAACTTTAATGAGTGTGACATGGAAGTTGAAGAAGTTAGACAATAGAGAAAAAGGAAACAGCAAGAAAGTTGCATAGAATATTAGAGGGTTAGGAGCATTCTGAAGAGAATAAAATAGGTAAGATGGGTAGAAGTGTCCAGATAGAGGCAAGACTTAAAATGTAAAGAGGTGGTCAGCGAAGGACTAGCTGAGAAAGTGACATGAATAAAGGAGATTGAAGTGAATGATGAGGGAGCAAGCCTCAGGGGTATGGAACTTGCTAGCACAAAAGTGGAGAGACCAGACATGGGGTGTTGGGAGGACAGTAAGTGAGAGTGAGCACCACAGATGGAGACAGGAAAGAGTCAGTTCAGGCAGAGCCTTGCAGACCATTACAGGGCTTTGCTTTTACTCCCAGTGAAATAGTGAGGCATTGCATGCTTTCAAGCAGGAAATGACATGGTTGAACTGGAAAGAATCACATAAGAATATGTGTGTTTTTCATACAGTGCATATTATCTATTATTTATCACCTATTATCTACAAATTCACATAGTATTTAGATGACTAAAATATTGCTTACTTCCTTGCTAATTTTAAAAGTGTGAACTCACTTCCATCAATCTTTATGTAACAGGATCATATATGCAAATAGGTATATCATTTTCTTTTTCTTTCTTTTTTATGGGAAGGATTTGCAAGTGGAGATTACTCTCTTTATTTCACTATTTTTAATTTTTTTCTTTATTGATTAAGGTATTATATATGTGTCCTTATCTCCCCATTGACCTTCCCCACCATGCGCTCACTACCCCACTTATGCCTTCACCCCCCTGGTGTCTGTGTCCATTGGTTAGGCTTTATATGCATGCATACAAATCCTCTGGTTGGTCTCCCCCATTTATCCCGTCCTCATCTACTTTCCCTTTGAGATTTGATGGTCTGATCAATGCTTCTCTGTCTCTTGATTTGTTTTTGTTCATCAGTTTATGTTGTTCATTATATTCCACATGAGTGAGATCATGTGATATTTATCTTTCTCTGACTGGTTTATTTCACTTAGCATAATGCTCTCAGTTCCATCCATGCTGTTGCAAATAGTAAAAGTTCCTTCTTTTCTATAGAGGCATGGTATTCTGTTTGTTGATGATAGCCATTCTGACAGGTGAGATGGTACCTCATTGTTGTTTTGATTTGCATCTCTCAGACGATTAGTGATGTTGAGCGTGTTTTCACATGTCCCTTGGCCTTCCTTACATCTTGTTTGATAAGTATATATTTAGGTCTGTTGCCTATTTTTACTGGGTTGTTTATCTTCCTTTAAGGATATTAAGAATATGGTATACCTCCAAAGAAAGGTATACAATTTTCTTGGTTTAATCTTTTGTTTAAAACAATTCCAGCAGAGCACACTATAAGACTAGAATTAGAATACAGGGCTATGGCAGAAACTACTAGTTATCTCCCTAACTCTATTTTGCCTTTTATCTGCAGTAGTAAGTAGACTAGCTGGGTATGATGCCACCCAGATTATGATTATACTAGGGGCCCGGTGCACAAAATTCATGCACTGGGGGGTGGGTGATCCCTCAGCCCAACCTGCCCCCTCACACATACTGGGAGCCCTCAGGGGATGTCCTCCTGACCACTCACCCCCATCCTGGCTTTAGGCCTTGGGCACCCAGTCACCACCTTGCAATGGGGCCCATGGCTGGCTCTACCCCAGCCCCAACCCCCGCCAGGCCTTCACCCTGGCCAGCGTGCGGCCCTGGCCACCTCGGCCCCACCCTCCTGGCCCTGACTGCCTTGGCCCCACCCCCTGGCTCTGGCCACCTCCACCCTGCCCTCCCCCCAACCTGGCTGCCTCTGCCCTGCTCCCCCACTGACCTGGCCACCTGGGTCCCACCCCACCCAGCCCTGGACACCTTGACACACCCCCCCCTGGGCCCAGGCCTTCTCCCGGGCCAGAGCACAACCCTGGCCACCTCAGCCCTTCTCCCCTTGGCCCTGGCCACCTCCGTCCTGTCTCCACTGGACCTGGTTGCCTCCACCTGGCCCCCACAGCCCTGGCCACCTCCACCCCAAAACCCCCAACTTTGGCCACTTCCCCCCAACACCTGGCCTTCTTTGCCCTGCTCCCACATGGCCCTGGCCACCTCTGCTCCACCCCATCCAGCGCTGACCGCCTTGGCCCTGCCCCCCCCAGCCCATGACACCTCTGCCCCACCTCCCAGCCCAGGCCTTCTCCCTGGCCAGCACATGGCTCTGGCTGCCTTGGCCCCACCCTCTGGCCCTGGCTGCCTCTGCCCTGCCCTCTTGGCCTTGGCCACACACTCGCTGGCTGGCTCTGCCCCAGCTCCTGATTGGCTGGTGGGCGTGGCTTGTGGGTGTGGCGAAGGTGCGGCCAATTTGCATATTACTCTTTTATTAGATAAGATTTCACAGCTGCCCTTGCAGATAGTTGAGATGATGTGAGTAATTTCTGGCCAAGCCTATATAATAAAAGAGTAATATGCAAATTGACTATCTCTCCAACACAGAAGATGGCTGCCCCCATGTGGTCAAAGATGACTGCCCCATGTGGACACAAGATGACTACCACAAGATGGCAAGCAGAGAAGGGCAGTTGTGGGCGATCAGGCCAGCAGAGGAAGGCAGTTGGGAGGGACCAGGACTGCAAGGGCAGGCAGTTGGGGGTAACCAGGCTGGAAGAGGAAGAAAGTTAGGGATAACCAGGCCTGCAGGGGAGGGCAGTTAGGCGTGACCAGGCCTGCAAGGGAGGGTAGTTAGGAGCAAACAGGGGAGCAGTGGGCATCAATCACGCTGCCAGAGGTGTGGTTAGGGGTTAATCAGGCTGGCAAACAGAAGCAGTTAGGGACAATCAGGAAGGATCAGGGACAACAAGGAAGACATTGGATATACCAGTTCTTTCTCTAGGATGGATCTTAGAAGCTACTTATGACATTATCTCATATATTACTAGAGGCCTGGTGCATGAAATTCGTGCATGGGGGTGTGTGTCACTCAGCCTAGCCTGCACTCTCTCCAATCCAGGACTGCTAGTTCCCAACTGCTCGCCTACCATGCTGAGCTATGGAGTGAGCAATGCTCAAACTTGTAGATGTTCAATTTGTAGAGCCTTTTATAAATTTGAGGATGGAATTAGATTGGCTCTTATAAAGGTGTAGCCTGAAAATGTATTCCTTTTTTTCATCCTCACTTTTTTTCAAGAGCTGGGAATGATTAGTTTCAAAATGTCTATTTATATTCCACATTCTGCTTACTACCATTTCAGTACATAGAATGCTAAATGATCTGCCATTTTTTTTCTATAATGCCATACATCTTGGTCCATGTCTCTTGAAAGGGTCGGCTACAGCTACTACCATTTCCTCTACTTAACTTTGTTTTTTGTTTTGTTTTTTTGGTCCTCCATTAGGGGGGCAGTGACAGAAGATAGAATTATAGATAGCCTGTTAGCCATGCAGGCAATTAGGGGTTAACTATCCTAACTGACCACAAGATGGCACATGTAACTGCCTCTTAGGAAAGGGCAGGGTTAATAAGCAGAAATAGGTGTTAATAGGGATGCACAACAGTAATAGTGGTAAAATGGAGTCCGTACTATGCTGCAAAATGACATTCCTTATATAAATTAAGATGGCTGCTACTATTTTTAATGGTGGGAAATGGCACCTAAAGCATAGGCTCTCACTTCTCCCAGCCTCTCCCTCACTTATCTCAGTAATGATGGTCAATTAGAAATCCACAACACCCCAGAACAGTAGATTGGATGATGGTTGCTGTGGTTATGTGGTTGCTGGTAATGGGATCACAGGGCCCCCAGAGATTCGTCTCGCATGGCATTTCGCTGCTCCCTGCTCCGCCGGCCGGTAGTGAGGTCAAATATCCCCTAATGGCCTAACTGCAAGACCCAGAACTAGGTACTCTGTGCCGGAGTTCTGTTGTTTTGGCCTACAGACCTCCGGCACAGAGTGTCTACACTACACTACACCAAATGTTTCATCCTCGGCTACTGTACCTGGCCATGCGGTAGCTGAGGATGAAATGTCCTTCTCGGCATGCAGCCCCATACTTCTCTGTATGTGACCGCATAAGGCCGCATGTCATTGAAAATGGCTACACGTGTCAGTGCTGACACGCTTGTCATAGGTTCGCCATCACGGAAATAAGCTAGATAATTTCAAATTGTGGGTTAAAGGTATGCATACCAAGAGGAAACAAGGTATGAACAAGTAGTTTGGCTTTAGGCAGCAGCCTAATATCAGATATATATATATATATATATATATATATATACACACATATATATATTTATATATTTATATATTTATATATTTATATATATATATATATATATATATATATATATTTTTATATATATATATATATATAAAAGCCTAAGCAAGCTTCAACCATTTGACTGGTAGCTATGATGTGCACTGACCACCATGGGGCAGATGCTCAACACACAGGCATGGAAACATGGACCAGACTGATGAATCTGAATAAAGGGTGTAAGCAGAGGCTGGAAAGAGATTAACCAAAGATCTTATATGCATACTAGAGGCCTGGTACATGGGTTTCTGCACCAGTGGGGTCCTTCACTCTGGCCTGTGGGGGGTTGGGCTGAAACCAACAGTCTGACATTCCCTGAGTAGTCCCAGATTTGAGAGGGCACAGGCCAGGCCAAGGGATACCACCAGTGTATGAATCCATGCACCAGGCCTCTAGTCTCCTTATAAGATCGACCTCTCAGAATGTTTATGATTTAATTAGGTAATATGCAGCAATCTATCTCTCTTGAACAGTGTGCTCTCTCTCCATTCTTCTATCTAAAATCAACAACAGGAAAATCCAATATGGCGGCATTAGTAAACATCTAAACTGCTGCTTCACACAACAATTTCAAAACTACAACTAAAAGACAAAATGGACATCATCCAGAACCACAGGAAAGCTGGCTGAGTGAAAATTCTACAACTAGAAGGAAAGAGAAAAGCACACGGAGAGTCCAAGGAGCTACCTATGCCTGAGGAATGGAGACATGCCCACAGCTGAGTGCCTGGCTGGCTTTCTCTAGCAGGAAGGAGACAAAAGCTCCTGACTGCACTGAATCCCAGTTCTGACTGCAATTAATCCCAGTTCCAGGCGAGTCCCTGGGGACCCAGGCTTATATGGGGGGGAATATAGACTATGAGGTGGAAACTCAGGGAAGTCATGAAAGGCAGAGGTTTGGAGGTGTGCATGCTGAGGTACATACTGAAAGGACTGAGTGTTGACTCTCCCACCGGCTCTCTCTAGCAGGAAGGAGACTAAAGCCCATGACTGCGCTGACCCCAGTTACGACTTGCTCTGAACTCCAGTTCTGGGTGAGCATCTGGAATACCAGATTCATTGGAGGAGAAACAGGACTGTCTGGCAGTGGACAAAACTCAAGAGCAGCTCTCTCTCAGAGGTGCTTGCAACGATTACTGAGGGACACTGAGACCCAGGAGCCTCTTAGGGCAGGGCTGACAGGAAGCCAAGGCTGTGTGCTCTGTCCTGAGACTCTGCCCCATCCAAGATGAGCACAGAGGCCTTTGCAATTTTGCAAATCTTGTCCCATAAGGCTGTCTCCAGCACAGAAACTCTCCTGGCATAGACACAGCTGATCCTCACAGCCAATTAGCCTGGAGTTCAATTCTTCCGAGTGATACCAACAATAATCAAAATACTTTACCACAACAAGGCTTTAAACACAGTCCACAAAGGGGTGCACTAAGAGTGTCAACCTTAGGTAACTGGGGAGGCTGAGACACTGGGCCATAAGGTCACCCAGCACACAAAGCTACCCTACCAACTCAGGGAAGCAGCAAAAATGTGAAGACAAAGAAACAGATCACAAATGAAAGAAATGGAGGAAAGCAAATGACTGGTTATAGAGTTTAAAACCACAGTTATAAGGTTTTTCAAGAGGTTCCTAGAAAAGGCCAATAAATTTAGTGAGATCCTCAAGGATATGAAAAAGGACCAACTAGAAATTAAACATACACTGACTAAAATAAAAATATTATACAGAGACCCAACAGCAGACTAGAGGAATACAAGAATTAAGTAAAAGATTTGAAATACAAAGAAACAAAAAACATTCAACTGGAAAGCAAAAAAAAGAATCCAAAAATATGAAGAAAGTGTAAGACACCTCAGGGACAACTTCAAGCTTACCAACATCTGATTTATGGGCGTGCCAAAAGAAGAGAGAAAGCAAGATATTGAAAACCTATTTGATGAAATAATTACTGAAAACTTCTCTCACTTAGTGAAAGAAATAGATTTATGAGACTAGGAAGCACACAGGACCCCAAACAAAAGAAAGCCAAAGAGGACCACACCAAGACACATCATAATTAAAATGCCAAGAGCAAAAGACAAAGAAAGAATATTAAAAGCAGCAAGAAAAAAAAAACAGTTAATTACCTACAAGGGATCACCCATATGATTGTCAGCTGATTTCTCAACAGGCCAGAAAGTAATGGCAAGAAATATTCAAAGTGATGAACAGCAAGAACCTACAACCAAGATTATTCTATCCAGCAAAGCTATCATTCAGAATTGAAGGTCAGATGAAGAGCTTCACAAATAAGAAAAAGCTTTAGTAGTTCAACAACACCAAACCAGTATTATATGAAATGCTGAAAGGTATTCTTTAAGAAGAGGAAGAAGAAGAAGAAAAAAGTAAAGATAAAAATTATGAACAACAAATACATATCTATCAATAAGTGAATCTGAAAATCAAGTGATATAAAAATCTGATGAACAGAATAAACTGGTGAATATAATAGAGTCAGGGGCATAGAAAGGGAGTGGACTGATAATTCTTGGGGGGAAAGGGTGTGGGAGGTACGGGAAAAGACTGGACAAAAATTGTGCACATATGGATGAGGACAGTGTGGGGGGAGGTAAGGGCCGAGGGTGGGGTGGGAATTGGGTGGAGGAGAGCTATGGGGGGAAAAAAGAGGAAAACTTGTAATAATATAAACAATAAAGATTTATTAAATTTTAAAAAAACGAACCTTAAAGGGGAAGGAAAAAAATAATATCAACAACAACAAAAACATATCCTCAGGTCAGGATTTAATCAAACACACAAACAAACAAATAAATCAACTTAAAGTGATGATGTACATCATGTTACAAATGCAGCTATTAAAACACTGAATATAAGCTTGCTAATTTCCCTCAACCTAGTTGGCAATGGAATAAAACTGAAGAGTATATAAAAGGTCATTTGAGAGTAAAGTTCTCAAATCAACACACTGTGGATCCTAACTGAGATAGCCAACATTACCTTAACAAGATAAAATGAAATGAACAAGAAAAAACAATACCAATTCTCAGTAGCCAAAACTGCCTAGGCCCTCAAAGCACCATCTGGGAAGACAATCTGTCCATCAGTATGTATCTAAACAACCAAGACTGGAACCAGGAAATCTTTGAACTATTAGGATGAGAAGTCTTGCTCTGAATTCAGGCTCAGGTGGCAACCTTCTGTCAGTTTCCTTCCCATGAAGGTTGCCTACAGGGAGAAAATGTGCTGTTACGCCAACTGAAACTAGTTCTTTCATCTGGCACTTATACTTACCATTTAGATTAATAAATTAGCATTCTGCTTTTTATGATCAGTCTCCTCTCATCTTTGTTATGTTGGCATCTGTCATTCTAATAAACTGTGGCAAAGTCAAGGTCAGATTTTATATCAGAAGTTTAAGGACTGAGTCCTTCATCAAGCCAGAATACTTTTCCCAGGAGTCTCCATCAACCATCACTTTTATAGTAAAAACAAACCCAATATGTAAAAAACAAATAAGCCTCAATTACTACATTTTTCAATGTTAATTGTCTATTATAACCAAAAGACTACTTGGTTCAACTTAACTTTGATAGCAAATATAAGAAATAAAAAATTATCTTGTTGAAGCAAATAAAATAGGTAAACCATGTTACACAGAGATATTAAATAAAAAGCACAAACATGATGAGGTTCATATTTAGAAAGCTAGCTGATGTAACATATTAGAGAAGTAAAAGATAATTAAAAGGAAACCAATCAAAAGATGATTAAGAGTAATAAGGACCTGATCATTAACAAAGAAGAAGAGGAAAATTTTACTAAGAAACCAAATGTTTCAGATCGAAATTTCCAAAGCTGACGAGTAAGTTAAACAGGGGTTTATTGAAAGGATTTGGGTAGCTTTACAAATTGAGAAAGCTAAGTAATTGTTAACAGGTTCCCAGATGAGATTTCAGTAACGGTGCTGCAAACGTGGCTGCCAAACTGACCTTTCCCACTAAATCCACTGAGTGTGATGATGTGCTGACCCACAAACAGAGATTTACTGGTTAGAGATCAGGTCTTAGATATTGGGAAACTGTTTCTTTTTGCTTCTTTCTGGCTGGTGGAGGTAGTCAGGATTCAAACAAAGGAAATTTCTCCCTGGCTGATGTGATTTCTTTGGTTGGAGCAGCATCCTTTACACCAGGGGTGTTGTGGGTTGCATTTCTAATCGGGGCACATGCTGTGTTGGGGGTTTT
This sequence comes from Antrozous pallidus, assembly GCA_027563665.1. Lineage (NCBI taxonomy): Eukaryota > Metazoa > Chordata > Mammalia > Chiroptera > Vespertilionidae > Antrozous > Antrozous pallidus. The sequence goes on from CM050514.1 coordinate 93,702,574, forward strand.
ATTTCTATCCCCTGTTAGGGCACAAGCAAGAGGTTCAGGAAATGGTGATGTTTCTCTCTCACATCAATGTTTTTCTCTCTCTTTCTTTCCCTTCCTCCTCTAAAATCAATTTTTTTAAAAAAAGGAAATGTCCCTAAACATATCAAATATTTAGAAAATTTTGGGTGTTCCCAACAATATTATTATAAGGATACATTTTGGGATTGGATTTTTATATTGACTGGAATAGATTGATTAGATCCACTAAAGGAGAAAAGTAAGGGAGAAGATGGAGAATAAGTGATTAAGGGTGACTTCAAAATCTTACATTTTGTGGTTGTTAAAGTTTAATCAGTTTTTCACACTGTGTGAAATATTTAAAACATAATATTAAACACAATATTATTTAGTTAACTAGAATGCCGTCATAAGCAATTCATAGGCCCATACATATGTACTAGACATGTAGATGGAAAGTAGATATGGACCAAATGGTATGACTAAGGTGAGAGTCCAATCATAGCCTAAGAGGGGATTAACATTTCTCAGACACTATTTCCTTATCTGATGTGAAAATATGCATGGGATAAGTTTGGTCAATTGTGCAAGTGTGTGTATGCTTTTATTTCCCACATATAATGTATTGAGAAGGGAGCCAATTAGTCTTTAATTAAACAGATATTTCTGAAAAAAACAAACACCCACGTTTCTGAAAGATTCACTATACCAGGACTTCTGGAAAGAAGAATAAATACACAGAAAAATAAAGCAGAATCTTTGTCTTATAAGAGCTCATAATGTGAAAAAATATTGTAATAAAATTAAACATTGATAATACTAAAGAAAATAAAAAAGAATCTGTTATAAAACTTATGGTGGAAAAGAGATTTCTAGAAAAAAATAATACCTACAGGAACTTGTACGAACAGGATATTAGCAAGTGAAGAATTTGGGAGAAGAGTCACCATTGGGTGAAGACATGGAGCAACTAATGATTTTTTTTAAGTAACATCACCATTTCTGAAGATTGAATTTTCTTTAAAAAGAGAGAGAGAAATAGTAATGGATTTACTAACATAGTATTTTTAAGGCAAACCACAAACATAGTTTTCTTCCTGTAAACTTATAAGGGTTATAAACTGTATAATAAAAGTAAAAATTACAAACCAATAAGCAAAGTTTATATTAAGAATTAAGTAGAGTACATAAAAGCAAACTAAACACTAATCTATGATCGAATAGTGTTTATCACACCTAGTAATGTCTAATACTAAACAGAATAAGAAAAACACTAATATAATATCCCTTAATAACATTCAGCTATCTAACTAATATACTCCATAATAATTTGTTATGTTATGAATATTTTTAACTACTTATCACTATTAGTTTCAAACACAGTAGATTAAGAAAGCAACAAAAGTGTCTCCTTAACTTTATGAATTTTTAAGGCTTTCTTTTTTAATCTCAAAAGTTAAATGTTTAAAATATTTTTTTATTATTAGGAAACTCACTTCAAATGTTAGGAAACTGCACTGGGGAATTTCTTTAGTCTTGCTGCTACATTTCTCCCTTCAGTGTTTTTTTGACATACTAAACTTCTGAGCAGATGGGATGGAGCCTTCCCTGGGGTCCTGAACAAGGGTGGGACCAATACTTCCTTCAGACCACCTCTCTATGGGCATCCTAGCAGCCCATAGGTTTGGAACCAGTCAGTTCTTGGCACAAGCTCAGAGGAAAACAACATAAACTTTTACTATTGTCTTGGACTAATTTTAATAAAATTTTCTTTGTGGTTTTCACCCCCTCCCCCTTTTGGGTTTTCCTATATGCATTGTGGATAAGGGCATGCACAGAAGAAATATAGTTATATAACCCTTTTCTGTCAATCATCTGAGAATGCAAATGAAAGTCTCTGCCCAGAAAATCCCTCATTTACATATCCCAGGAGTTCGGGACCATTGTCTCTCTCAACTGGCTCTCTCCTTGCGTGGAGTGTATCTTCAATAAATTTTGCTTTACTTTCATTTTTGTTGACCTTAATTCTTTTCTGTGTCATCTGGAAGAACTGAGGCCCCAGCCAGTCACCCCAATTGGTAACAAAGTAATAGAATAATCCCTGCTCCACACTCCCAGTCATCTCCTCTATGGCTGGACCCTACATCCTGGTGAGAATGTGCCAGTCTTCACAGACACATAGATTTCCTCATGGCACTTTAAAATCTTCACAAATCAAAGTTTCTGTCAGAACATCTCCACAGCCTTCAGGAATACGTGTATCTATCAATCCAGACTTGACTTTAGATTACAAACGGATACGTTTTATTTTTTTTTCATATATTTTATTGATTTTTTTTTTTTTTACAGAGAAGAAGGGAGAGGGACAGAAAGCTAGAAACATCTATGAGAGAGAAACATCGATCAGTTGTCTCCTGCACACACCCTACTGGGGATGTGCCTGCAACCAAGGTACATGCCCTTGACCAGAATAGAACCCGGGACCCTTCAGTCCGAGGCTCATGGTCTATCCACTGAACCAAACCGGTTTTGGCAAAATAGATGCATTTTAAAAAGACCACTCTATCAAGTGAATTATTTATAACAACAACAACAAAAAAAATCAGTTTAAGAACAGATCCCTGAAAAAGATGAAATTCAAAGCTTAACAATCCATTTTAGTATTACATATTAACAATGGACCACCAACACATCAGTGTTGGGACAAAATAAGCCCTAAAATGATGCTGATGTTGACTGTCTGGGTTCAGAGACCAAAAGGAGAAGTGCTTTCCAGTACAAAATAATGAGCAGAGGAAGTCACATGACTGATAGTTGACACCTTAAACAAGATCTCTTGAAAAATTCTTATATCTTAATATTAAATGATCAATTTCTCATGATATTGATGGGAAAAATATATCATGTATATTAAATTAAATGCAATTTATAATCCTATATAATAAAAGGGTAATATGCAAATTGACCAAACAGCTGAACAACAGGTCTCTATAAGGTGCACTCACCACCAAGGGGCAGATGCTCAATTCAGGAGCTGCCCCCTGGTGGTCAGTGTGCTCCCACCCTCCCACAGGGGGAGCGCAGCTCAGTCATAAGCTGGGCTGACAGCTGGTGAGTGCAGTGGCAGCGGCAGGAGCCTCTCCTGCCTCCATGGCAGTGCTAAGGATGTCCAACTGCAGCTTAGGCCTGCTCCTCAGTCGGACATCCCCCAAGGGCTCCCAGACTGCTAAAGGGCACAGGCTGGGCTGAGGTCCCCCCCAGTGCCTCAATGATCCAGTGCACAAATGTCCTATACAGGGCCTCTAGTGGTTAAATAATCAAATGCTAAACGAACATTTCATAACTCAGATGGTCTCAGCAGCTCTTAAAAAGCAATAAGGTTGAAGAAACAAGCAGAAACTCACACACACACACACACACACACACACGAAACAAAACAGATGTAGATAAATTAAAATACATGAGTCTAGACATAAACAGAAGTAGAATGCTCCAAAAGCAAATCCTATCTTTTCCACTAAAAGTGAAACCAAGTTTCTTAAATAGTTTTTGTGTATTTCTTACTTTTTAACATTCAGTTTCATACAGAAAATATTAAAAAATCAGTCAGAACAATAAGGGTAACCCTGGTGTTATCTCCCGAGAGTAGGTTGAATTTAACTGCTGAGTTCACTACATTTTTCTCAAAATAGAGTGCGCTTTCTTCCCCATGGATGGCTCACTTAGCTTCCTCATTCACTTCAAAACAGTTGGCTTCAAAAGGGTTGTCTTGAGTTAACCTGCAAATGTGAGTGACAGCTTCAAGGGGCACCTTGAGAATTAATACAGTTAATTAATTATTGAAATAATGGAGGCTTCCATTGAACATCAATTAGCCACTTTTATTTGAAGAAATGTTCCATCTCTTCCTCAAAATATCAGTTTTAATGGTTGCATTTAAATCACCTTATTGCACAATTTAAAGTGATCATTAACTCAAAGAATAATGTATAAGGATCTTCTCACAGTGTGAGGGCAAAGTAAGTTGATTTATCAAATAAAGTGCTGCAATTTCTGACTGAGTTTTGCTACAAGAAGCAATCTAATTCTCCCAATTTAGTAATTGTTACAGAGGTTATTAGGAAGATGGCAATAAGATTGAATCACTCTGGGATGTGAATGGAAGTCGACCCACTGCTCCCAGGGTTTTTTGTTTTTGTTGTTGTTTGTTTGTTTTGTTTTTTGCATTTTCAGGGGGGGGGGAATCAAATGGTGTTTCTTCAGGGAAAATAACATAGCAAAATGGGGAGAAAATGGACAAGTAATAATGAGATATTTTTGGACTAGGATATATTTATTAAACTATTAAATTTTAACCACTTCCAAGTCTATCTTAGTCCATTTGGGCTGCAATAGCAGAATAGCATTGACTAGATGGCTTGTAAAACAGAAATTTATGACTCTTCTTGCTATGACAGAAGGGGTGAGGGAGCTCGCTGGTGCTCTTAAAAGAAAACTAATTTCTTTCTTGAGGACTCAGCCCTCATAATCTAACTGGTGCTAGAAGGCTCAAAAGGCCAAGGAAGGCCTCAGTCCAGTGACAGTGTCCAAGAGGAAAGAATTCAAGGTCCTGACAGAAAGATTCAGCAAGGCATAGCAGGTTCGTTGGAGTGGTAGTACCCACTCAAGAAGGGACAGAGTGCATGTGAGCTCAGAGAATGAATTGCCTGAATTGCAGAGGGGGTCTGGAGTGAGGTTTTTATTAGCCAAAGACAAATGGCAGCTCATCTTAGTCCTTCCTCAAGGATACTCAAGGATACTGGCTCTTTTTTTTATTTTCTCGGGACTGTCATGGTGGGTGATCAGGAGGGCAGAATGGCTTCAAAACTGCCACATGGCTGCCAACTCTGGCTGATAAGGCTTTTGTTTGTCTCAACTATTATTTCTTGCCTCAGGAAAATGAGAGGGTGGCAATAGAGGGGACAAATGAAGGGTGTCTAGCCATGAGGAGCGGGGATGGGCATTGGGTAGTGATATTTAGCCATAGATCATATCAGCAGTGTCATAACCTGGAAAGGAAGGGAAGGGAGGGGCATCACCTCAGAGCCTCTCTTCCCTATGCTACCTTTCCTGCCTCGTAAGCACCACTCGAAGGCTCCACCTCCAAACACCATCATTATGGGGAATAGATTTCAACACGTGAATTTTGGTCTATATAGAACTGTTTTTCAGTTCATGTTAGGGCTTCATTGTTCACACATTCTTAAATATATGTGTGTGGTTTGCTCCTGGGAAAACTTGGTTTTAGGAAAATTTTCTGAAGCCACAGAGAATTTGAGAACATAAGAAATGTCCTTCTACCATAAACAAGCCATAGATTATTACTTGGGTTAATTTGTGCTTTTAGAAATAAAAATAAAATGAGGATAGAAAAGTATCAATTATATTAAAGGTTTGCATTTTGAACTGCTCATTAGAAAATAAATAATCTGTACCTTATTTAAATTGACACTTACTCCAGTGACTAGGCAAGTGAAAATATTCCTTCTTTTTGGCCCCTACTCTCTCATTTCATTATGATACTGATGACAAGCTTTTCACCTAGCTTGCAGCTAGCAGGCTTGAGCTTCGCCTGCCAGAAGTGATTAATACCAATCAAACAGAGTTTGTTCAGTTGGAAAGACTGGCAGAAGAAACATTTATCATCTTTTCAAGGAATTAGAGTTCCAGATTGGCTCTGTGCTTGAGATAAACAGGATGTAAATGCATTTGTTCCAATGTTCACCTTGTTATCACATTTACTGAGACAACTTTCCCAAGCAATGAAAGTAACTGTTCCCACACTTGTCAATGTCCTTCATGCCTAAATTGCAAACATTTAAAATCTTTCAGTAATAATTCTAATGCCCAAATCTTAAAATCAGGGGAAAATCAAGTAACACCCAGTGGGACAACATGTTTCCCTCAAACCCTTTTGAGATCTCTTCTTAGATAATGAAATAAACATGAGATGTTTCCAATCTCACAGATTGAGTCATTCATTTATGTTTCCCCAGTGTTGCAACTTTACTACTTTTTTTTTTTATCTCCTCCAGGGGAAGACACTAGTGAAGTTCCTGCCAAAGCTTCTACTGCTCTCCCTTCACGGGTGTGAAACTGGGTAGCTGAGATAGATCCAAAGAGGACAGAATGAGGGCAAGGAGGAGAGGGATGGGATATTTGGTAAACTCCTAAAGCTGCCTCTTATCTCTCCAAGGCTTCCTGAGGCAGGGAACTTAGAATGAACAAAGGCCTCAGGCCATACCTCTCCTCTTTTCACTCCTGGCTGGGGCATCAGGGATGTGACTATCACTGACCACCTATTTTCTCGCTTCTCCCTCCCCAATCTCCTGTAGTTGCTACAAACAAAAACCAGTCTCAAGCTGATTTGGCAGCCATATTGATGTAAAAGTACCAATCGTGTCATTATACTTCCCTTGAATTATGGTTTCAGAAGCACTTTGTGCTCTCCTTTCTGTCCCAGATGGCCATGACAGTTCCAGGAGAAAGGGAAAGGAAATCACTTTCTGGAGAAGAGGGGTGAGGATGAACCGCATGGGCAGCCACCTGTCAGAGACCAAGAGCCACATATCCACCCCCCACCACCACCTGATTTAATAAAAATGGTCCACCTGGACCCCATGGGGTATCTCATTCTTTCAAGTTGTTTGCTCTCTCTTCTTGAGTGCATACTTCACTTTAATAAACTTACTGTTTGTGTTTTGCTAAATCAACAGGAACCTGGACTGATAAATTGGGTTGAGGTCTCTCTGAGCTTTCAACATGCCCCCTAGTCTCACCCCCACTGGCCTATTCCAAGCCAGCCATTCTCAGACCTACAGTCTATATTGCAATTAAAAATAAACATTAAAAGAAGCATATCTGATGTACATCTCCTCAAGACAGAGTGGTTGCTTTTCACTGATTAGGAAAATACATAGACAAGAAAAGAAAAGCAAATGTGCCGAGACCGGTTTGGCTCAGTGGATAGAGCATCGGACTGTGGACTGAAGGGTCCCGGGTTCGATTCCGGCAAGGGCATGTACCTGGGCTGCGGGCACATCCCCAGTAGGGGGCGTGCAAGAGGCAGCTGATCGATATCTCTCTCTCATCTATGTTTCTGACTTTCTAGATAATGAAATAAACATGAGATGTTTATTATCTCCCTTCCACTCTGTAAAAAATCAATAAGATATATTTTTAAAAAAAAAGAAAAGCAAATGTAAAAGCAAAAACCATCTCATGGTTTGTCCTCACCTTCACTGAGCAAACATTTATCCAGCATTTGCTCTACATAAAGGCCTTAAAGGGGCTCGCTGACTAATGAGCTGAACAGACAAAACATCAGTCCTCATCATCCCATACATCAAAAGAAGTGTGTTCACACAGTGTGTATGTAAGAGGCCCACAGAAGGTACTTGGAAGGATACTTGATCTGACAATTAGAGAAGAGTAAAAGTTAAGGAAGTTCCATCTAGACTAATGAAAAAACAGGAGCAAAAAAGAAGCATGAACCAGCAGGATAAAGTTGGGGAATAAAAAGAGATTTGTTCCGTTTGCCCACTGATGACCGAGGGGAACAGAAAGCAGAGTTCAGGTCTGGAAAGGTCTTTTTTGTCATGATAAGCACTTTGAAGATTAACCAAAGGCACTGAAGAGATTATAAAATCTCAGAAATATTTCAAACAGGGAATGATACAGTTAGATTTACATGGCACACTGTTAATCTCTGTACATTAAAAATAAAACAAAAACAAACAAAAAAATCATGGTTTAAACACAAACAACAGTAAGGTGATTTTCAGAGGGAAAGAGGGGTTGGGGGAGGAAGAAGAGGATAAAGGGGGAATAAATGGTGATGGAAGGAGATTTGACTTGGGGTGGTGAGCATACAATATAATATACAGATGATGTATTATAGAATTGTATACCTGATACCTATGTACTTTTATTAATCAATGTCACACCAATAAATTCAATAAATTCTTTTTAAAAAATGATGGTTTAGAGCAGGGTGGGGAAACTTTATTCTGTCAAGGACCATTTGGATATTTATTACATCATTCAAAGGCCAAAAAATTATTAACTTAAAAATTAGCCTGCTATATTTGGTCAGACATTTAATTAACTCACTCCTAATGCCTTGTCAGAGCCAGCCCAAATGATTTTACAGGTCTTATGTGGTCCCATGGTTTAGACAGAAGACAGGTTACTGGATATTCTAAGGTAGAAGTTATAAGAATCTTAAGGCAATGGAAGTCGATATTCTCAATTCAAGTTTCCAATACCGAAGCCCAACCAATTAATATTAATACACAATGTGGTTTCTTTTCTAATCAGCTATTGCACAGATTATGCAGTGTGGTCATCATCAAGTGATGTTGGTCTCTCAAAATTCCTACTCTGAAGCCCGTGATGATTGTAATTTGGGGAAATACTCTCCTTCCCTTGGAAGAGGTGATGGTCATGTCCTGACATGTCCTACAGGAACAAAGCTGCCAATCTATAAGATTGTAATATGATAGTTCGATGGAACATCCGAACGGCCTTCCGGATGTTTCTCTGGATGTCCTTCCTGATGAAGCTGGGGCTATGAGGGCCTAGCCCCTTGCATGAATTTTGTGCTTTGGGTCTCTAGTCAGTAATCATAAAAGTGGAATATGCTAATTAGACCTGCTGACCTTCCAGATGAAGCTGGGTCTGCGAGCGAAGCCCCTGTCCCCGGTACCTTCTGGTGGGCAGAGAGAAGAGAAGGTTCCAGATGTCAGAGGGAAGCTGGTGTTGGCAGCCAAGGGGAAAGGAGGGCCTACTCTTGCATGAATTTTGTGCATCAGGCCTCTAGTTAGTTACTAAATTCAAATCAAATCTTATTTTATCCTTTGATGACATTAAAATATAAAAATGCCTAAAAATCAGTTTTTTCTAAAAAGTCTGTTTTTGTCTTGATCAATATAGCTTTAATAAGCAGACTAAAAGGTAGCTATAAAATGCTGTGTTACTTAGTTCTTCAAACTAGACACAAAATTATCTTAAAATCCAGTTTATGCCCTGTCACTATGCTTGGAATTCCTGCTTGTGACAGAAGCTATAAACAGTTTTTCCAAATAAGATTTTAAAAAAAGACACAAGTAGGAAACTGTGAAGGTGGAAGGTCAGAGTTAGTACTTTAGGTTCTTACTGAAAAGCATGTGTTGCCTGAAACTGTTTACTCAAGTCAGAACCTTTATTAACCGCATTCTCTTCTTCTGGAAGATAGCATTCAACTATAAATTATTTGAATAGGCTACAATCGCCACATTGATTTACCAAGGCTTTCATCCTCCTACACTAAAGTGTATTTCTTAGTACAACTCAAAAGACATCAAGTACCTCATCCAACCTATTCCCCAACTCTAAATGAGATTTGACATTACAAGGTCAGCATTGCTTTTCCTCATAGATGACTAACAAATTTACGGAGACATAAGTTCACTGTTCTCACATGGATCACTGGGCAACAGACCAGTGGTTTCTGATTGTAACATTTAAGTTTCAGTTATTAAATGAAAGTGGCAACTCAGGCTGTTACAAATTGCTTAGCACCTAAACAACGATCCAGAGAGATACTCAGAGGGAAATGTGTTCTTCAGGTTTCAAGAGGGTAATTTGGCCAATAATGATGAAATTACACCATTTCATGAAATTCAAAAATGAGAATAAATTAAAATATGATTTACAGTATTAACTTTTTATTGGTTTGTGTGAAATTCTTCTAAGAAAGCATAATGCATTTCCATTTTTTTCTGAAAATTTCCACAAAGATAACATTCATAGCATGAAAATATTTATAAGATTATAGTTTTTATCATATAATAGCATCTTAATTAAATTCAACAATTGAGAGCAAGGGGAAAAAATGCCCTTATTACTAGAGAAACCAAGCAAGTGAAAAGTCGTGTAAACCTTCACTGAAAGGGTGATTCATAGTTTAATGACTATGTCTACATTAAATCACACATTCTAATTAAACTACTCATATATTTCAATGTGCTCAAATGCAGGCATGCTTTAACTTAGGACACTGATTTAGAAATAGCTTGTTCATAGGAAAAACAGTGGCATATTGGGCTACAAGCCATAATTTCAGCTTTTACTTCCTAATTCAGAACAACTGGCCAGTGACTGGTCAGAGCCGGTGCCTTTTCTTAATTATGTAATGACTGTAATATTGCACTTCCTTTCTTCATTTAGACAAGTTTTCCATGATTAAAAATAGTAAGTTTGCCTCTGCTTCAACTTCATTGCTCTGCCTTCACCTCCACAGTTGAAAACATATGTTTTCAATATATTTGATTATAAATTTGAAAGCACTTTCACCATTGAAAGCATAGATACTAAGGCTCATAGTATGTGTTATCAGGCATGTTGAGTAGAGGTGAAAAGCACTAAGAAGTCCCTTTCCCAATGCATAATTTATAAATTAATTTTAAAAACCTGTATTAAGTATACAGTATATAAAGACACCAGAGCAAAGACAAGCAAGAAACGAATCAAAATTTCCAGAAATGCCCTTTCTAGAAGAGGACAAAACAACTATATAATTCCATGTAGATGATGAAAACTATAGATAAACTTACCCAATATCTATTCTTCTCTTCCTCTTCTAAAATGAACTATGTTTTTATTAATTTTTTTATAAATCTTTCATGAAACCAGTGAAATAGAGCAAGTCTTCATTAGCCTAAGCCAGTGATCTTCATCTGGGAGTGAGTTTGCTCTATAGGGCAATGTCTGCAGAGTGCATTGCTACAACTTGAGGGATGACATCTAGTGTGTAGAGTCCATGGATGTTGCTAATATCCTAGAATGCACAGAGCAAAATCTTATCTGGTCCGAATGTCAATACTCTCATCACTGAGAAGTCCTGGTCTAAATGGAGGCTAATAACCTTATGCCTTTCTGACTTTGGGATTCCGGCAGGAGGTTACAGTTTTCTTCTAGCACCTGCCCTTGGTCCAGTTGATCTAATAAGAATAATAGGGAAAGGCTTTCTCTTTCCTTCTTTAGACCAAGATAAGGAGATAATTTATTATGTTATTTCCTGTAGATACCTTGGGTTCCTTGAAAAATCAAACAGAGAAAAAGCCAACACAAAGAAACCTGAAAAAAATATATATATATCCAAGAGAGAAGCAGAGCCTTGATAATAGCATACTATGGTGGTGAGGAAATTAATGTGAAATAATACATTTTCTCATTATTTCAGTTAGTTTATGTCAAGTTTTCTGTTACTTAAGTGAAAAGCCTCCTAAGCAATGGTAATAAATGGTAATATAAAGATATACTTATATGTTTGGACCTAAGGGCGTACAAACTAGTAGAGCCCAGGAAAGTCTAAATGGTCTCTCCAAGAGGGATACGTCTGAGTTAAGTCCCCTTTAGCCACATGGAGGCATGGTACAGGAAAGACATTACAGATAAAGTGAGAATCTTTATCTGTACAAAATCTTTAAAGTAAAAGAGAATATGGCACATTGAACAAATCATAAGAAATTCAGTGTAGATGGAATGGGGAATGAATGGGTTATAGGTGAGGGGCAGTTACAAGAGGATGACCCTGAAGATCTGGCTAGAGACAGATTCTGAAGAAATCTCAAACATTTTATTGAATCCACAAGGAACCACTCAAATGTTATAAGCCTTAGAGTGAAAAGATCATATTTGCATTGTTGAAATATATTTGATTATAAATTTGAAAGCATTTTCACCATTGGACCTAAGGGTGTATAGACTAGTAGAGTATATCACTATTATTATGCTGTGAAAACTAGAATGGATAGAGAAAAATAATCTTATAGTAAGCCAATAAGGTGTTGAAAGCTGTCACCTAAAATGGTGACAGAAGTAGACATAAGAGGGCAGATAACATTAGTAATATAAAGGAAATTAGATTTACAAACTTACTGGAGGTAGGGATGAAGGACAGAGAAAGATAATAATAATGAAAATCATGATTCATGAAACTTAATAGTAGTGGCATATTCACTTATTGTTCCAAGATATGAGGGAAAGAGATGGGTTAAACTGATTACCTATCAAGGTTAAAGCAGAGGGAAAAACTATCTGGCAAGAACCTACAGATTTGAAGTGAAAGTCTCACAGGAAACAGAGGATGACAAAGAACCATTTTAATGTCTTAAAATCAGAAGTGTTGTGGTAGAAAGAATAATAGACACCCCCCCATGAAAAATATGAATCACAATACTAATAGTTCTAGAACTATAGCTAATTTAATCACATTTACAAATACCTATGTTAAACTTGAGGGGGGGAATTATAAACACTTGGCCTATATTTTTTTACTTAATTTAATAATCTCTCAAATTAGGACCATAATTTTTTTCTATGTCATGGATGTTAAATTGAAATGAGGAGCTTAATGCATAAAGACAATTTCACAAGGTTTGCAAAAATAAAATATTTAAGAAGAGAATGGAAAATTATTTGTCTTATTTTTAGAGTATTGAAGTGGGAATAATTTAATATATTCCTTTTAGTTTATAACCTTTGCTTTCTTCTAACATACTATTACAACTGTGTGATAAAGGAGAAAGCAGTACCCAAGGGGTTTTAGTGGACTGCCTGGAATTGGCAGGGCTAAAAGGCAAGTCATACAGTATTAGGCAAATCGCATTCTTCCAGAGTTGCTTGCCCTTTATCTATTGTCAGATTTGCTTCAAATGTTTTGTCTTTTTAAAAAATTTATTCCTTCTCATACATGCTTTACTATGAGTATAATGTAAATATATGACTTTAATTTACAAGTTCTAGATAATTGAATTTTGATAAATGTATGTTGCTGAATTTTTAAGAGAAATGTCAGTTATTCTTGCATTTATTTACTATGTTTAGATACTGAGTTCTAAAATAAATAACTTTCTGTGAGATACTACTTATAATACAGTTACTCCTGCATTTAGACTAATTATATTTATTTCTGTTATAATACATACAGCCATTAGTCACTGATGCAAATCCATTAAATTTCTGATTATGGAAGAACCCTAACCATAAAATAATGTATGCGTTTTCTGTTTTACATAATCTACAGAATACTTATATTTCTGTCTTGTTCAATAAACTCCATACATGGTATGCCTCCCTCAGGATCTCTGCCTTTAAATTTCAAATAATTTTTATACTATATGCTACATATTTTATCAAATTAAATTTGTCTAAATAATAGAATTTGTGTGGATTATGTCTACTTGTGATAATCAATGACCTAAAAGGAGCTGGAGAACTTTTTCTCTAAATTCTACATAGTAAATAGCTTTGGCTTTGCAGGCCTTATGATCTTTATAATAACTAATCAACTCTGATACTGAAGCATGAAAACAGCCATCGACAGACAATACATAAACCAGTAAATGTAATATCTTACAATAAAACTTTAATTACAAAAATGGGCTGCAGGAAACATTTGTTCTGCTGACTATGGTTAGTCAGATAAAGGAGAGAGGGTGAAAATTGTGCTTAATTCTTTGTGTCTGTGTATATGGAGGGTGGGGTAAGAATTTTTTGCCCTGATAATTTTCTAGTTATATTCTTAAAGGCATTTTTGTTTCTGAGTTATTTCTCTCCTGAACTTAGTAGGAGGCAATGGAAGTGAATCAATGGATATATAGTGAGATTAGATAGATAGATAGATAGATAGATAGATAGATAGATAGATGATAGATAGATAGATAGAAGATAGAAGATAGAAAATAGACATAGAAAGTAGCTTTCATTTAAAAGATGAATATATTTAAGAACCCTATGTACTCAGTAAACTAAGACTTTTGAAATTTCAAATTTAGAATAAAGAGATCACTTTCCCACCTCCATTTTCATGTAATTTTACCTGAATGGTTTGTTTTTACATTTTGAAATCCAAATTACATTTTTACTGCAATAACAAGGACTCAGAAAAAATGTATGTTTACCTTTCCTTAGGGAATGATGACTGACTGCTACTGTGTGGGCCTGGTACACTAACTCTTAAGGGAGAAAGAGAGAGACAGACACATTCCCCTTTATCCACTGGGACTACAGCTCTAACTGTCCTGTTACACTCTACAGTTGAATTTTCAACCAGCAGAATGAGAGAATGCTGTTGGGACTCACTAGTAAGCAATATAAAGAAAGGTCAGGAAGCAAAGGAGCAACTAAGTCATTATTATAGTATGTCATTCTTCCAGTCCTCCCAGGCTATGTCCTTAATGATGAAACAGGAAAGATTAAGTACGACCATAGCAACAATCACTAGGAGAAGGTGCAAAAATATTCAGTTTCAACACTATCATTTGCAAATGATTTCAGAAAAAAATAATTTTGTTCTGTATTTGTAGATTTTTTTTACTAGAAAGTTGCTGCATTAGCAGTCTTTCTATTTCTGATTGAAAAATAGCATATCAAGTATAATTGTAAATATAATTGAGGCTTAAATAATTACAAAATAAAACTATGAAACCTATAAAACAAAATCCAATGTGGAATGGACCTACTGCTTAAAAAGAAAGAAGAAAAAAATGGAAAGATTAATAGATATGTGCTTTCATGGAATGAGGGCTTTCATGCATTTAGCGTGAAATTGGTATTCTGCCTTTAAAAAAGGGAGACATTTTAGAGACCTTTTCAGTTATAAGAGGAAGTACAGAAAAAAATTTTGAGGGAAGTGAAGGAGAGGATAACTATAACAAAGAGTTATTGCATATCTTGTTATTTTCACCTGATTAAAAAAAACACATCAATATCTGTCAATGAGTGTGTTATAGAAATTTTAATAAAGACACCTTTCTTATGCTTAGTAGTATTACCTCAGAGGACCATCTCTCTTCTATTAACACAACCTTGTTATTAACGTTCCATTAAATAAAACGTAGGGATAATTTTTTTTGTTAATCATATTTTTAGAGAGTTAAAATGAAAGGCTGAAAAAATCTGTACTTTTATGCAGTAGAAAATGTTTAATGTAATACCTAATATACGGACAGCCTCTAAGTACTGAGCTTCTTAGTAGAGGGACAGTGTATTTATATGAGCATTAATTTGGTCTGGGGACAGGATAGCCTATCCCTGCCATGGTAGGGACTTATTAAAACCTCTACAGCAGGAAGGTAGGGGAGGTTGAAGGGGTGGAGGGGAGCTGTAAGAGATCAACGGAAGGACTTGTATGCAAGCATATAAGCATAACCAATGGATACAAGACACTGCGGGGTCGGGGAGGGAGAGACAGGTGAGGGTATGTAATGGGAAATAGGGGATGCAGGAGGGAGGTCAATGTGGGGAAAAAGGAGACATATGAAATACTCTTTGTAATACTTTAAACAATAAAAAAAATTAAAAAAACCCTCTAGACTTAAGATTTTCTCTTTAAAAGTATGATTTTTTTAGATGATCTGGTTACTAGATATTGTTTTATTCCTATTTCTCTGTTGTCCTGGAACTTCCCTACATTTTTATGATGCTATGAATTGAATTTTCTCCCCTGCCAAAAAAAAAATCATATGTTCAATTCCTAACCCCAATGTGATGATATTGAGAGAGATAAGATCTTTGGGAAATAATTAGATTTAGGCAAAGTCATGAGAGTGTGGCCCACATGATCGGTTTGGTGTCATTGTAAGAAGAGACTGAGAAGCTTGTCTCTCTTTCCTTGCCTCCTGAGGACACAGCAAGAAGGTGGCCATCTGCAAGCTAAGAAGAGGAGTCTTACCAGAAACCAAATCAATGGCCACCTTGATCTTACACTTGCAGCCTCTAGACCCGTGAGAAGTAAATGTCTGTTACCTAAGCCACCCATTTGTGGTGTTTTACTAGAGCAGCCTGAGCTGGCTAAAAGGAGGACATGTAAACGTGGTCTTCAGCTGTAGCTCTTGGGGTGGGCACACAAGACTCAGTTCTAAGCCTGTCAGTAAATATATTGCTGGAGTGTAACCTCAGTTACCCTCGGGTGTTCTCATGGGAATTCAGTGGCATTTCTCCTTCATTAAACTTGGAAGGATATAGTCTCAAAAAATGATGAGAAATCTTGTTTAAAATAGATTCAACACAGCAGAAGAATTTCACAATGTTGGGGGAAGGGCAGAGACAAAGAGGGAAAGGGAGAGAGAGAGAGAGAGAGAGAGAGAGAGAGAGAGAGAGAGAGAGAGAGAGAGAGAGAGAGAATGCGAATCCAGGTTTTAAACTGAAATCAGAAATATATTCATGGAGTATTTTGTTTTATTCATTTTTTCCACCCAGTCAGTTCATAGTATAGTATGCCATTATGCCTAAAGGATTCTTAAATATTTTAACTTCTGAAGATCGAGTTATAAAAGTATATACTATTAGTTTAGTCCATAAAGATATTATACTTCATAGCTAAATTATATATAGAACTTCATACTTAAAGTGCTACTTTGTTACCACTGTTTAGCTGGTAAGTGTGATAAAAGCCCTTCCACATTACCTGAGCCCCAGTTTGCTCACATGTAAAATGGTATACTGATATCTGTCTTTAATGAAGACACACTGTACAGTCTGGCCAGTTTAATTTCAAATTTAATGTTTTGAGAATCCATTCTTTGAACTCTACCCTTTATCCCCTAATCTATTGTATACATTCACCCCTCATTTCACTGAATGTGATTTTTTCCCCTTTGTCCATCATGATCTACTCACACTTCTATATCTGACAAAGAACATTTTTTCTTCGACTTTGCTTAATTGTCAATTGTCTGTGAAACCCTGTCTGATTCCTCTTGGAACTTATTACATTGCTGCCATATAATCTAGGCATGTCTCCAGTATTTCTTTCACTTTTTTCAATTGTAATGTTTTGGTAGTTGTTTTTTTTAATCTTTCATGAATGTAATTGTTAGAAGTACCAGGAGACTATAGTATTTTTTTAGTATCCTTGTTGTGGATACAACATACAAATGCTTTTTGAAGACAGTCTTTAGGGTAATTCATCCATTGTATAAGTATTAATAAGTAGTATATGAAATAGTAGAAATATAGAGGGATGTTTGAAAAGTATTCAGAGCCTGGCAATTAAGATTTTAATCTTGGAGTTTTGGCTTTGTGACATACAGTTAATATTGAACAATTATATATAGAACTATATATGTTTATAGTTTGAAAAAAGTAATTATTGAGTGGGAATGTCAGTTCAGGGAAAGATTGATGCTGTATATCTCCAATGAAATATCTTATTAATCAATTATTGCCCAGATGGGGTCTGGCTGGCCTGGCCCCTCTTGGGGTTGGGCCTGTCAAGAGCAGGAGATGGCAGGAGGTTGGTTGGCCAGCCTGCCCTGATTAGGGACTAATCAGGGCCAGGTCAACTGAGAGAAGGGACTACCGGCAATTGGTCAACAGGCCCTGTCCCCGAATGGGATAAGGGGTGTCGTTCACGGGCCTGTGCCCTGGGGGAGGGGTCATGAGTGGTTGGACAGCCAGCCCTGCACCTGATCAGGTGGGGGAGGGGCTGCAAGAAGTTGGCTGTCAGCCCCACTCCCATTGGGCTAGTCAGGGAGAAGGGCTGCAGGTCTATGTGGTGGAGCAGGCTGATCAGGGATGCTGGCCACAGTGGACATCATAGTAATGAGTCATTAAGGTCATTATGGCCATTACAGTTGCTGGCTTTAAATATCCTAACTAATAAAAGAGTAATATGCAAATTAACCATCTCTCCACTATACCCACAAGCCATGTAAAAAGTCACACCCACCAGTCAATCAGGAGTGAGTATGCAAATTAACCCCAACCAAGCTAGCTGCAGTCATGGAGCAGTAGGAGGGAGGCTTGGGTTTCCCTGGTAATGGAGGAAGCCAAGCTTTCCACACACCCTGGCATGCCCAGGCTTCTACTCAAGGCTACAAAGTTTCAATTATAGAAGATAAATAATGGTGGCAGCCAAGGAGCTGGAGAGCAGAAAGCGAGGATTGCCCCCAGTGATGGAGGAAGCCAAGCTTCTGCAGCCTTGGCCTGTCTTTGCCTCCAATTAAGGCTACAAAGTTTCAATCACAGAAGATAAATAAATCCCAGATACCAGGGCCTCTGCTTGGGTCACCAGGGATGTGGCCAGCCTGCAAACCACCACAGGCCCCTCACCCAGGCTGCTCCATGCCCCAAGGAAACCATCACCCTGATCCAGGACACCCTTCAGGGTAAACCAGCTGGCCCCCACTCATGCACCAGGCCTCTATCCTATCTGATAAAAGAGTAATAGGCAGATTCAGCATTACTCCAATACACAAGATGGCTGCCCCCATGTGGTCAAAGATCCTGCCCCCATGTGAACACAAAATGGCCATCAGGGGAGGGCAGTTGGGAGGGCCAGGCCTACAAAGGAGGGCAGTTGGGGGTGAACAAGCCTGCAGGGAAGGGCAGTTAGGGGTGCCTAGGCCAGCAGAGGAAGGAAGTTGGAGGCGACCAGGCCTGCAGGGAAGGGCAGCTGGGGGAGACCCAGGCCTGCAAGGCAGGATAGTTAGGGGCAAACAGGCTGTCAGGGGAGCAGGTAGTCATTAATAAGGCTGTCAGAGGCAAACAGGCTGGCAGGCAGAAGTGGTTAGGGATAATCAGGAAGGCAGGCAGGTGAGCAGTTGGAAGCCAGCATTCCTGGATTGTGAGAAGGATGTTTGACTGCCCGTTTAGGCCCTCCAGGAATGTCTGACTGGGCCTAAACGGGCAGTCAGACATCCCTGGAGGTGTCCAGGATTGGAGAGGGTGCAGAATGGGCTGTAGGACACCCCTCACCCCGTGCACGAATTTTGTGCACAGGGTCGCTAGCTTGTGTGTGTGTGTGTGTGTGTGTGTGTGTGTGTGTGTGTATGTGTGAGCAATTTGTATTATATCCAGGTGGTTGAAATTCTGCAACCATCTGGAATTTGAATTTGAATATGGTGGTCTAAGGGACTCTTACTTGAGTGGTTCATATAAGTGATCATAAATCCTAGCAGTAGTATTGGTTTAGTAGATCTGCTATAACATAGCACAGCAGTCTGGGTAGTTTAACAACAGCAATGTTGCAAATGCTGGAAATCTAAAATCAAGGTGCTGGCAGGTTTTATTTTTTCTGATCTCTCTCACTGGCTTGCAGAAGCCACCTTCTCACTGGATTCTTTTATGGTCTTTCCTCTGGGTATGTGCGGCCCTGATATCTATTTGTACATGCCCAAATTTCTCTTCTTATAAGGATACCAGTCAAGTTGGGTGAAGGCCCACCAATATAACCTCATTTAGTCTGAATTACCTTTTTAAAGTCCTTATCTCCAAATTATAGTCACTATCTGATCTAAGGTATTGGAGGATAGGATTTCAACATATTCATTGGAGTAGGGGCGGGACACAATTCAGCAAATAGCACTCAGCAATACTTCCTCACTGTTGATACCATTTTCTAAGAAGGCAAGCTGCATTTCTTCTTTAGGCCTTGGCTAAGAACCCACACACTTTGGCTGCACTCTATCGTTCAAAGCAAAACACAAGATGAGTCTAGATTCAAGGATGGGGAAATGCAAGAAATGGCAAAAGGATGTGCATTGGGAAGACTCATTCCAGTCAATGATCCCTACTGGAAATACCAATGAAAATAATTATTTTTAAAGAATTTAGGAGGAACTTCCATGTAACATAGCCATGAAGAAAAATAAGTTATAATAGCCAGGATGGTTAAAACTGAGTAATAACAAGGAAAATACTTTCTCAGATCTTTTCTACCTCAGGAAGTATGCTAAGTCCTGAACTTGTGCCACTGTACATAATCCTGAAAACCATGATTAGAGATATCTATTATTATTAATTTCATTTTATGAACAGAGAAATTAAGCTTTGTTGTGATTAGTTTGTTATTCATAATGTTAGGTTTGTTAATGTATAAACTGGACTGCTAGACAATTTATTAAGATCACTATGTTTGTAAGTTACTTAGTATCTATTTCAAGGGTCCTGATAATAGAAGACAATTTATTTCTAATATCTGTAAATTTAATATAAGGTAGGTCAATACAAATTACACTATGATTAATAATACCTTACTTATTCTTCTTTGCATTTATTATCTACCCTATTTTAAGGAGATAATTTATCTTCATATATTTAGGCTATTTTTAGAGACAGTCAATTTTTAGGATTAATCTTCATAGAGTTTTCAATATCATATGCTGTAGCTATTTCTTTTAACACATTAGTGAGCTTGAAATATAACTTATTCAGAGCTCTGCAGTGATTATGTGTGCAAAAGAAAAACTTTTTAAAGCACAATTTTAAAGATTTGAACATAAAATTCTGCCAAGATAAATGGGATTAAAGAAATAATATCATATCACTATGTATTTTATTAGGTATTAACATGAATTTAGAGCTAAAAATTAGGTTATTTAAGGAAATGAGCATAAAGGCCATGAACCATAGGATGATATAGCATATTATAATCTTGAAATAAAATCACAATTAATTTAAACATTAAGGTAGCATCTTTTATGTATCAAACCAGCAAAATATTTTAAAAGAATATCACAAAATGCTGGTAAATACAATGTAACTAGTGGCCCGGTGCATGAAATTTGTACACATTAAAAGGGTATTAATTAGGGGAAGTAATTTAATATTGCTATTTGCTCTTTCTCTATAATAGAAGTATCAGACACTAAAGAAAATTAGTACAATGTATATGAAAACCTTCCTCCTGTCACAGTCTGCGGTGCACCACAGGACCCAGAGTCAAGTCCCCATTCACTCACATGTGTCTCAAAATCACATGAGACCCAGACCCAGCCACACCCCCCACCCCAAATTGGGGTAGATCCAGACCCAGCCAGTCTCACCCTTGTCAAGTCCTGCAGGGCAGGGGGCATCCTCAGGTCCGCTGGCCCAGCACCAGGATGGGATGGCCTGAAGTCCCCCATCAAATCCCACCAGGTGGGAGACACAACCTTAGATCCCCTGTCAAGCCCTGCTGGGTAGGGGGTATGGCCTGAGATCCCCTGGCAAGCACCACCAGGCAGAGGAGCACAGCCTCAGGACCCCTGGCCCAGCACTGGGAGGGAGGTGCAGCCTCAGGTCCCCCATCAATCCCCACTGGCACGGGGGCACAGGCTCAGGTTCCCTATGAAGCCCCACTGGGTGGGGGTCACAGCCTGAGGTCCCCTGTGAAACCCAGCCAGATAGGAGGGGCACAGCTTCAGGTCCCTTGGCCTGATGCTGGGGTGGAGAGTATAGTCTGAGGTCCCCTGGCCTGGTGCCAGGCTGGGGGTGTGGCTTGAGGTCCCCTGTGAAACCCTGCCAGGTGGGGCACAGCCTGAGATTCCCTGTTAAGCCCTGCCAGGTGAAGAGAACAGTCCGAGGTCCCCTAACCCAACAATAGGATGGAAAGCCCACCTTGAGGTTCCCTGTCAAGCCCTGCTGGGTTGGGAGTGTGGTCTGCAGTCCCCTGTCAAGCCGCACCAGGTGGGAGGCATGGCCTGAGGTCCCCCAGCCTGAAGCTGGGGCAGGAGGATCAGCCTGAGGTACCATAGCCCAGCACTAGTACAGGAAGCACACCTTGAGGTTCCCTGTCAAGCCCTGCAAGGTGGGGGGCATGGCCTGTGGCCCCCTGTGAAACCCTGCTGGGCAGGGGGAGCACCTGGAGTTCCCCTAGCCCAGCACCAGGATGGGAACTACACCTGAGGTCCCCCATCAAGCCTCACTGGGTGGAGGGCATGGCCTCATGTCCCCTAGCCTGGTGCCAGGGTGGAGAACGAGGCCTGAGGGCCCCTGTCAAGCCCCT
This sequence comes from Antrozous pallidus, assembly GCA_027563665.1. Lineage (NCBI taxonomy): Eukaryota > Metazoa > Chordata > Mammalia > Chiroptera > Vespertilionidae > Antrozous > Antrozous pallidus. The sequence continues at coordinate 93,724,364 of CM050514.1, forward strand.
CTGGGTTGGGGGCTACAGGTCCTTGCTGATTGCTCTTTCAGCCTCCTGCACACCATGCTAGGCCCCGCTCCCTGCTCCTGCACACTGCGCTTGGCCCCGCCCTGCGGGCCAAGCTCAGTTCCACCCCTTGCTCCCCGCTCCTGATTGACTGGTAGTGTAGCGAAAGTACGGTCAAATTTGCATATTACTTTTATTAAATAGGATATTGGAAATGCAAATCAATAAGTTATTTTAGAAACTAGTTTATCAGCATGTATCAGAGAGTATACATGTTACTCAATAATTATAAAACTAGAAAAGGTCCCTAAGGAGATAAAAATAATCAATACAGCCCTAAAAAGCTTGGGGCTAGAGTATTGGCCTGCAGACCAAAGGGCCCAGGTTTTATTACAGTGAAAGGCATGTACCTTGGTTGCAGGCTCCTCCCCAGCCTGGGACCTGGTAGGGGCTCATGTAGAAGGAAACCAATCAATGTGTTTCTCTCATGCCCATGTTTTGATCTGTCTTTCCCTCTCTCTTCTACTCTCCCTTAAAAAACAATGGAAAAATATCCTTGGGTGAGGATTAACAACAACAAAATAACCAAAATAAACAATAAACACTCAAACACACACATACACACACAACACAAATGCTTGCATCTTTTCCACAAAGATGTCTATATTTATGATTCCTAATAATAAATATATATATATATATATTGTTTTCAGTAATATGATATTGTTTAAGTGAGTTATGGTAGAGCCAGTATGTTTTGTTTTGTTTTTAATCAAGAATTAAAAAAAAAAAAACAGAACAATTGCCTTTGTCCTGATCCTAAGAGGAAAGCAATGCAACACTATATCTATCAAGCATTATAAGTGGTATTATCCCACAACAAACTGTCTCCAAATCTTGTGTTCTCAATGTTAAATTTCATGTATGCTGTGGGTTTAATTGTGGATCAGCAAGGAAACTCTTTGTTTTGCATCAGAGACGTGGGCTAACAGGCCTCATTCAGGTACATTCCTCCACCAGGTCTACACCACTAGGAAGAAAGCATGGTATTGCACAATGGCTTTTAAATTGTGCACCAGAAATTGGCACCTCATTTCTGTTCCCAGGACATTGACCAAGTTACATGGCATCACCACTTCAAAGCAGGTAGGGTACTGAAAACATACCTGTGCCCACAGAATGCAGCAACAAGATAGAAATACAATGTTTAATAAACAACTCTACTAATGACAGAGCATGCATACACACATAGGCACACACAAGCACAATGGTCACAGGTAAGGAAATAGAAAGAACATAGTAACCATTGAAAACACACACAAGCACAATGGTCACAGGTAAGGAAATAGAAAGAACATAGTAACCATTGAAAACAAAGCTAGAAGAAAATCTCGAAAATTTATGTTAACGTATAAACTTCAAATAGTTTATCATCTATTTGCTTTTCTGTATTTTCAATAATGAAATATATTTTTTTCCATAATGGGAAAATCCTATATAATAAAGAGCTAATATACAAATGGTCATCACACCCTCAAACCCTTGCACCCTTCTGCTGGGGCCAGGGACCCTGAGTCTGTGCCTCCCACACTGGGGGATTTGACAGGGGACCTGAGGCTGTGGGACTTGACAAGGTGGAGCCAGCCGCATCTGGGTCTCACCTGATTTTGAGGAGCACACAGGTGGGTGGGGACTTGAATCTGGGTCTTTCAGCATGACCCAGACAGGCGGGAGATATTCATGTACATTTTACTAATTTTCTTTCATTTCTGACACCTCTATTATAGATAAACATTAAATATTAAAACATTTCCTCTAATTAATTTACATTTAATGTGCATGAATTTTGTGCACTGGGCCACAAGTAGATTCTATCTAATAAAAGAGTAATATGCAAATTGAGCATATCACCCCTACACCCACAAGGCACACCATAAGCCATGCCCATAAGCCAATCAGGAGCAAATATGCAAATAAGCCCAACCAAGATGGCTGCAGCCACAGAGAGTAGGAGGGAGGCTTGGGTTTCACTGACAGTGGAGGAAGCCAAGCTTTCCACCTGCCCTTGCCTGCTCAGGCCTCCTCTTAAGGCTACAAAGTTTCAAATATAGAAGATACATAAATTCCAGATACCAGGACTTCCACTTGGGGTACCAGGGGGCATGGCTGGCCTGCAAACCACCATAGGCCCCTCAGCCAGGCGATCCCACACCCCAAAGGACCCCCTCCCACTCTGATCCAGTATATCCTTCAGGGCAAAGCAGCTGGCACCAGGCCTTTTTCCTATCTAATAAAAGAGTAATATGCAGATTGACCATCACTCCAACATACAAGATGGCAGTTCCCAAGTGGTCAAAGATCCTGCCCTCATGTGGACACAAGATAGCTACCATAAGATGGCCAGTAGGGGAGGGCAGTTGGGAGGGACCAGGCTTACAAAGGAGGGCAGTTGAGGGGGGGATCAGGCCAGCAGGGGAGGGCAGTTAGGAGTAACCAGGCCAGCAGAGAAAGGAAGTTGGGGGTGACTGTGCCTGCAGAGAAGGGCAATTGTGGGGGACCCAGGCCTGCAGGGAAGGGCAGTTAGGGGCAAACAGGATGGCAGGGTAGCAGTTAGGCATCAATCAAACTGGCAGGGGAGTGTTTGGTGGTGATCAGGCTGGCAGGCAGAAGCAGTTAGGGGCAATCAGAAAGGCAGGCAGGTAGGTGAGCAGTTGGGAGCCATCAGTCCTGGATTGTGAGAGGGATGTCCGACTGCTCTTTTAGGCCTAAATGGGCAGTCAGACATCCCTCGAGGGCTCCCAGATTGGAGAGATTGCAGGCTGGGCTGAGGAACTTCCCCCACCCCATGCATGAATTTCATGCAACAGGCTTCTAATATATATATCCATACACACACACTAGTAGCTTGGTGCTGAAACTCGTGCGGGGGGGGGGGTGTTCTTCAGCCCAGCCCCCCACCCTCTCCAATCTGGATTCTCTCTTGCAACCTGGGACTGCTGGCTCCTAAATGCTCACCTGCCTGCCTGCCTGATCACCCCTAACACTGCCTGTGGCCTACTCACTCCCAACTGTTCACCCCCAATTGGGCTGATCACCTCCAATTGTACCCCCACCGGCCTGCTCACCACCAATTGTCCCCCCTTAGCAGCCTGCTGGCCCCAAAATTGCCTCCTCTCCTGGCCTGATCAGCCCTAACAGCCTCTGCCTCAGCCCTGCCACCATGGCTTTGTCTGGAAGGACCTTCAAAAGCTCTCATGGTCTAATTAGAATATTATCCTTTTATTAGTATACTAGAGGCTCAGTGCATGAAATTTGTGCATGGGGGAGTAGGCAGGGGATGTCCCTCAGCCCAGCCTGCATCCTCTCCAATCTAGGACCCCTCAAGGGATGTGTGACCGCCCATCTAGGCCGGATCCTGGTAGGATCTGGCCTAAATGGGCAGTCGGACATCCCTCTCACAATCCAGGACTGCGGGCTCCAAACTGCTCACCTGCCTGCTTCCCTGATTGCCCCTAACTGCCTCTGCCTGTCAGCCTGATACCCTAACCACTACCCTTCCAGCCTAATTGATGTCTAACTGCTCCCCTGCCAGCCTGTTTGCCCTCAAATTCCCTCCTCTGCCAGCCTGGTCACCCCTAACTGCCCTCCCCTGCAGGCTTGATCACCCTTAGCTCCATCCCTTGCAGGCCTTGTTCCTCCCAACTGCCCTCCCCGGCTGGTCTGATCACCCACAACAGCCCCTCCTCTTGCAGGCCTGGCACCTGCCAACTGCCCTCCCCTGCTGGTCATCTTGTGTCCACATGGGAGCAGGATCTTTGACCACATGGGAGCAGCCATTTTGTGTATTGGAGTGATTGTCAATCTGCAAATTACTCTTTTATTAGATAGGATAGCGGCCTGGTGCATGGGTGGGGGCCAGCTGGTTTGCCCTGAAGAGTGTCCCAGATCAGGGTGGGGGTTCCCTTGGTGTGAGGGGCAGCCTGGGCGAGGGCCCTGTGGAGGTTTTCATCTCATTGCAGCAAAATCTTTAGCATTTCTTGTTTAGTGGTAAATTAATTTAGCCCTTTTTGTCTGTGAAGCTCTTTATTTCACAATCTATTTTGAATTACAGCTTTGCTGGATATAGTAATTTTGGTTTCAGATCCTCACTTTTCATTATATTGAGCACTTCATGCCTTTCCCTTCTGGCCTGTAGATTTTCTGATTTAAAAAAACAGCTGATAGTCCTAAGGGAACAAATTGCTTTTCTCTTGGTGCCTTAAAGAGTCTTTTTTTATGTTTAATTTAGTCATTTTAATTATGATGTGTCTCAATAGGGGCTAGTTTGTGTTCTTTTTGCTTGGAATTTTCTGTGCCTCCTGAACTTGTGTGACTTCTTCATTCACCAGGTTAAGTGTTCTGCCATTATTTCGTTAAACACATTATCTATCCCTTGCTCACTTTCTTGCCCTTCTGGTATCCTTATGATGTAAATATTACTAATTTCCTTTTGTCCCACAGCTCTCTTAAGCTGCCCTCCTATTTTTTATTGTTTTTTTTTTCTTGATTCTGTGATTGAGTGATTTTTTTTCTAACCTGTATTCTAATTTACTTATCTGACCCTTGGCTTACCCCTAATCTTTTTGTTTTAAATATATTTTTTATTGATTTCAGAGAGGAAGGGAGACGGAGAGAGATATATAAATATCAATGGTGTGAAAGAATCATTGATCGGTCTCCTCCTGCATGCGCCACTGGGAATGAGTCTGCAACCCAGGCATGTGCCCTTGGCTGGAATCAAACCCAGGACCCTTTGATCTACAGGCCAATGCTCTATCCACTGAGCAAAACTTGCTAGGGCTCCCCTAATCTTTTATGTGCTCCTTCCAACACGTTTTTTTTTTAATTAGTGCTCTGTTATTCTTCATAGTTAGTATATATTTTTTATGCTGTTGAACATCCTTGCCATCATTATTCTGAACTCTATATCTGATAAATTTATTATCGCCATTTTATTTACCTCTTCTTCTGGAAAATTCTTTTGTTCTTTCATTTGGGGCTTGATTTTTTTTTTTTTTTTGTCTGTCCGTTTGACTGCCTCTTTGGTTTATGTCTATGTATTAGGTCAGTGGTTGCAAACCTTTCAGACTTCACAACCATCAGTGGTCAGTGGACCACCAGTTGGTGACCACTGTATTAGGTAGATCTGCTATGACTCCCAATCTCTAATGAAGGACAGTGTCAAATACTGTTTGTGACTGGCTCTGAGTACCCTGTTTGGAGCTCTAAGCAATCCACAGCTTATGGGTCCTTCTGCTAGGGCTGGGTGCCCTTGGAAAGGATCAAGATATGCACCAAGGCCTGCTTTTTCTAGCCCCAGTCCTAGAAGGAAATATGCCTCTGCCTGCAGATCTGATTGTTATTCAATCTTAATTACTCAGGCTATCAACCACAATGTGGGGAGGGATGTTTTCTAACAGGGTGAAGCAATTGCTTCTGCCTGCAGGCTGATTGTTATTTTCAGTTCTTAATGGGTCTCAGAAACTCCAGAGGGTAGAACTAGGGGTTTTCTAATAGAATGGGGCAACTGCTTTTCCTCCTCCTTGCCCAAGCTGCCTGGATGTTAAAGTTCTGCTGAAGAAGGATGTCCTCTATTGTGTGAGGGAATGACTCAGAATAGGAACCAAGAGTGGTGTCTTCCAAATTCTAATCCCAGAGTTCCCAGCCGTGGATTCTGCTCACACAGCTCTAATCTACTCTGCCACCTTTTACCAGAGCTGAATGTGAGTAGCTACACACCGAATTTTGTGTGTTGGCCCTTTAAATGGGGGGTTGCATTTCTAGCCATCTCTCCCTGGCAGAAAGTAAGATTGCTGCTTTTGACAGCCAGATGTTATGTGGGAACATTTCTCAGGTCCGTTCCTCTGGGTGGAGAGCCTGTCTTGGGAATTAGAACCCATAATTCTCAGTGAGAACTCAACATCACTGAGATATCCTTTGCAACTTTAGCTGCTGTCTGTGGGTGCCCAGCAGCCCTTTCATGCTTCTGTACTTTCCCACCAATGTCTTTGTAGTCTCCACTTTCCATCCTTGGTTATCAGGGTTCTCTCCTGATAGTCTTCAGTTGATTAATCTGGGTGGTTTTTCTGTATATTAGTTGTATTTTGGTTTGGTCCTGGGAGAATGTTGGTGTAGCTTCCACTTAATCAACTGTCATTTTGAAATCCTACAATTAATATTTTAGATACTGTCATGTGACCAAATACTGCTCAGTGCAACTTGAGACAAATTTTACTGGTAAACCTTTGGGTGAGCATTTTCTTAACAAAAAAGAGATGCATAAGGACATATTCTTTCTTCTTTTTTCTTCTTTTTAAAAAAATATAATTTGTTGATTTTTTTTACAGAGTGGAAGGGAGAGGACTAGAGAGTCAGAACCATCAATAAGAGAGAAACATCAATCATTTGCCTCCTGCACACTCCCCACTGGGGACGTGCCCACAGTTAAGGTACATGCCCTTGACCGAAATCGAACCTGGGACCCTTCAGTCCACAGGCCAACGCTCTATCCACTGAGTTCTTTCTTCTTTTCTTAATAATATTACGCCAACATTGGATTCTGCAGCTGCTGCTGCCATTTTGTCAACATGAACAGGGACACACTGTAAAGTAGACAAACCTTACCTTTTATTTCATGTTATTGTAAGTAACATAAACAGGGGCTTAAACAAATGTAAAGTTTTACTTTTTCTCATTCAACAAAAAGTCTGATGTTGGTATTTACTGGCTTCAGGACAATAGTAAGAGTAAGATATATTGAATTCACTCACTTTTCCCTACTATTACAGGATGGCTACTATAGTCTCTGTCAATATGTTGATGTCAAAACTGTCATTAGTGGGAGGAAAAAAGAGGTGTGGTAATTACATGAGAAGGCAAAACACCTTTCTAGAGGGACACTTCTCATGGAAAAAAGAGTCTCATAAAGTCATGTTCTTTCATGCCAAACTTGATAGTAGAAGGAAAGCAAGAAAACTGTGCTTGAAGTGGGTCCTGAGTGAGCCCTCTACTCTATCTGCCACACCACTTTGTTGAAGACAATGAGGAAAGGCAGAAAAAGCAGGATTCTTTACAAACTCGTTATCCACTGAATAAACAACACAGGATAGGGGTTTCCAGTCTTTATTTGAGGAAAAGAAGGTTTGTGCTATTTAAAATACTTATAGTTTGGAATGGTGTTGTTTGCACTTGAAACTTTAATTAATAGAACGACATAAGCATCATACAAATGAATCTGAAAGTCTCATGTCAATAACGACCAAATTACCCTGGCCCATGGGGCTCAGCTGTTTTAGTGTCACCCTTTGCATTGAAAGATTGACAGTTCAATTACTGCTTGTGGGTTTGGGCTGCATATGGAAGGCAACTCATCGATGTTTCTTTTCTTTCTCTGAAATCAATAAAAACATTTTTTTAAAGAAAAAGTCAAGTTGATGTGTGTTAAAAAATAAGACAACACAAAGGAATAAGTATATTTTAAAGTTTTTACAAATGAAACTGGTTTGGTTCAGTGGATAGAGCGTTGGCCTGTGGACTGAAGGGTCCCAGGTTCGATTCCAGTCAAGGGCATCTACCATGGCTGTGGGCACATCCCCAGTGGGGAGTGTGCAGGAGGCAACTGATTGATGTTTCTGTCTCATGGATATTTCTGACTTTCTATCCCTCTCCCATCCTCTCTATAAAAAATCAATAAAATATATTAAAAATAAATGAAAGTTTTTACATTGATATTTACAAACATTCTTTCTTATTCTTAATTATTTGATGAGCAGATTAGTTGTTACTGACATCAGTTGTGGACTTTTTTTTAATATCTGTCTCTCACCATGGGAATGTAGCCCTTCTGTGAAGAGATACTATTTCTTCTTTGTCCATTGCCGTGAATACTGTCTTTCATAAATACTGAATAAATGTCTCAAAAATACTTGTTTAAAATTTAATTGAAGTTTTTGGAAAATATGCTTAAAAACAATTTAAAACTTCTTATAATTAGCATAGCCTTTAATAAAATAATGTTTACTGCTGCAGAGATCAGCTGTGTGGAAAAAGAAAAGAAACTTGTTTGCAGATGTTGAGAAGTCGAGATGTTGGGTAAAATTAATTTTGTTTAAATAGTTATGCTCTGAATAATAACTTAATGTTTATATGAAGAAAAATAAGTTATTATTTTCTATTTACCATTGATGATGAGTTGATGAGAGCTTCAGATCAATGTTCTGTGTATTCATAAAAGGAGGTCATCGAATCTTAGTGTAGCTCATTTATTTCAACTGCTTTCTCTTAATCAAGATTTTATTAACACAGAAAGACTGAATATACAAATAAACAATGAGTAGATTACAAACAAAATATAACTTTGACCCATTACCTGAAGCAATCTGTGGGAAACCAACCCCTTATCTACAATAAACAAGCCTGGAAACCAGCCTAATTTGATTGCTATCTCTAGTGACAATCCAGAGATCTAAACAAAAATTTCTGTGATGATTGCCCCAGAATAGGCAGGACTTCATTAATAACTGACTGTTTTCCCAATATCTGTTTCTGCTTCCAATTTAGGACCATGCAGAAAGAACCAAAATTGCGGCCAACTCAGTCACATAGGAGCCCCAGTTCTGGTTAGTCCACCTACAATGTCCCCAGGAAAGCAGCTTCTAATCAGGTCACACCTGAAACCTTCATATTTCTGACTGTAAGTTTTCCTATTCCTGTGCATGACTTGGAGTTCCTGCCAAGTGCAAGTAATGGTGGCTGACTGGTTTGCTATGGCAAGCTCAGTGTAAACAGTTTTTCTCATTTGCTTAGCTTTTGTTTATTTCCATAGCATTTATTGTCAAATAAACTTCAAAAGGTATACTACAGAACCAAATATGCATTAAAACAGAGTCTGTGTTGGATTTCCATAAAATAATTTCATAAAATAATGCAATAATCATTAGAAAGTAATGAACTGACCAGAAGAATGAGTAATGTTAATTTAATTAAAAAAATAAATGTAATCTTTATAAGATCTTCTCACATTTTTAAGCATATTTATCAGTTAGAAAATAGAACACTTCATTTTTTTCTAAAATAATTTATTATATATAGATGTAATCAAAATAGATTTATGGACAATACTAATTAATCAACGTGAAGCATTCTGGATCACCATTAAAAACTATTCACCTTAAATTTCAACATATGAAGGTACTCATTAAACATTTTTTTATTAATCTGCTTTCCAAATACTTGCAAAAAAATACAGCCATTATTCTAGATTTTTTTAACTGGCTTATGAAACTAGAGTTTACTAAGGAAAAATATGGATATCCATGTGTCAAATTTTATTTTATTTTTATTTTATTTATTTTTTTATTTTTTTACTTTTCTCCCTACTAATTTGTTTTTTTATCTTTATTGTTCAGTTTGTTAATTACATTTTTTCCCCTTTTTTATCCCCCTATATCTCCCCTCCACCCTGTACCTATCCCACCCTCCACCCTCAAATCCCCCTCCCAATGTCCTCTCCCATTGTTGCAAGATTTTTGTCCAATCTCTTGCTGTACTTCCCACAACCCTTTTCTCCCCAAGAATTGTCAGTCCATTCCCTCTCTATGTCCATGTTTCTGTTATATTCACCAGTTTATCTTGTTCATCAGCCTATCAATTCACTTTATTTTTATGTTCATTTGTTGATAGATGTGTATTTTTTGTTCATAATTTATATTTTTACCTTTTTCTTCTTCCTCTTCTTAAAGAATATCTCTCAGCATTTCATATAATGTTGGTTTGGTGGTGATGAACTCCTTTAGCTTTTTCTTATCTGTGAAGCACTTTATCTGATCTTCAATTCTGAATGATAGCTTTGCTGGATAGAGTAATCTTGGTTGTAGATTCTTGCTATTCATCATTTTGAATATTTCTTGCCACTCCCATCTGGCCTGCATCATTTCTGTTGAGAAATCCGCTGACAATCATATGGGTGCTCCCTTTAGGTAACCAACTGTTTTTCTCTTGGTGCTTTTAATATTCTCTCTTTATCTTTTGCTCTTGGCATTTAATTATGATATGTCTTGGTGTGGTCCTCTTTAGATTCCTATAATTTGGGGTTCTGTGTACTTCTTGGGCTTTTACATCAGTTTCTTTCACCAGGTGGGGGAAGTTTTCAGTCACTATTTCTTCAAGTAGGTTTTCATTAACTTGCTCTCTCACTTTTTCTGGCACCCCAATAATTCGGATGTTGGCATGCTTGAGGTTGTACCAGAGGCCCCTTACGCTATCTTCAATTATCTGAATTCTTTTTGTTTCTTGCTTTTCCAGCCGAGTGGATTTTGCTTCTTTGTATTTCAAATCTTTGACTTGGTTCTTGTGGCCCTCTGGACTGCTATTGGGACTTTAGTAATATTTTTTATTTCAGTCTGTGTATGCTTGATTTCTAGTTGGTCCTTTTTCATATCCGTGAGGGTCTAGTTCGTATCCTCAGAGGTCTTGTTCATATCCTTGAGGGTCTCATTCATTTCCTTGAGGGTCTCATTCATTTCCTTGTACGTCTCATTCATTTCCTGGTTGGTCTTGTTTATTTCCTCGTAATTCTCATTAAGTTGATTGGCCTTTTCTAGGAGCCTCTTGAAAAGCCTTATTACCGTGGTTTTGAACTCTATGTCTTGTCGTCTTTTCTCCTCCATTTCTTTCACACCTGATTTCTTTCCATATCTCTGCATGGTGGCTGCTTTATGTCGTAGATATCCTCAAAGGGACAGTGGCTCAGCCTCCCCAGTTACCTGAGGTGGGTACTCTTACTGCAATCCTTTATGGGTTGTACAGTATTTTTGAATTTAAACCCAGCTTGTTGTTGTTAGCCCTAGGAGGCTTTGACCTCCTGGCCAATTGGCTGTGAAGGGAGACTGTGTTCAGGTTGGATGGGTGGAGTCTCTGAGCTGCGCAGGCAGCCTCAGTGTCAGCTATGTCCTATGCGGCACTCGCGCGCGCGCCTGGTCTCTGTTGGATGGGGATGGCTGCAGATACCTCCAAGAGAAAGCCGCTAGTCTCTGCCCCTTGTCAGACAACTCTGCCTTTCCCCAAATGCGTCTGTACACCCAAAGTCTAGCCCAGGGTTATAAAATAGATTGTTTCCGGAACCAGGAGACAAGTTTCCAGGGGGCAAGTTGCAGGTTCGTGTGACCCTTGCTCGAAAACTTCCTTTCCCCGCCTCCGGGTTTCTCGCAGACTAGGAGCCTCTGCCGCGCCCCGCTTCCAGGGTGCATCCCCCGGACCTCTGACCTTGCCTGGCACTGGGGAATCTGTGCAGTGGGACGTCTCCACATACCCCGTTGGCGAAATCCAGCCGGGGTTGCTGCTCCAGCCCCAGCCCTGGCGCGCGTGACCAGGACGGCTCCTAACCTGTTTCCTTCTGAAAGGCTGCGCTCCTGCCACTCCTGAGTCTCAGCGTCCCACCTTTACTCTTATTAGTGGAGATTTCATTCAGCCAGCTTTCTGGCGATTCTGGGTGATGTCTGTTCTGCTGTTATGTTGTAGTTCTTAAATCGTTGTGTGGGGCAGAACAATAGGTGTTTACCTATGCCGCCATCTTGGTGTTCTCCATGTGTTAAATTTTAAGTCTCAGATATAATCTTCTAATTTTTCTTCTCATGTTTAAATATAAATAAACAGAAAATTAAAGATTTAAAGTATCATCAGTTAAACATACTTTCAAGAAAGATTCCTAGATGAACTATATTGGTTATTCTTGTTGAACTTTCACTTGATTTTATAAAAATATAAATTTCACATAAAAAGAAGGTGTTTATTAAGTAAATAATAATTTTATTTTAATAGTATGGGAGCCAAAATTATCCTATCTAATAAAAGAGTAAAATGCAAATTGACCATTACTCCACTACTCCATTACTCCATGCCCACCAGCCAATCAGGAGAAATATGCAAATAAACCCAAGCAATATGGTTGTGGCCACAGAGAGTAGGAGAGAAGCTTGGATTTCCCCAGCAATGGAGGAAGCCAAGCTTTCTGCCTGCCCTCGCTGGCTCAGGCCTCCACTTGAAGGTACAAAGTTTCAATTGTAGAAGATACATAAATCCAAGACACCAGGGCCTCTACTTGGATCGTCGGGGTTCTGTGGCCATCCTGCAAACCACCACAAGCCCCTTGCCAAGGCTGCCCCATGCCCCAAGGGAACCCCCACCCTGATCCAGGACACCCTTCAGGTAAATCAGTTGGCTCCCACCCATGGATCAGGCATCTATACTCCTATCCAATAAAATAGTAATATGCAGATTGACCATCACTCCAACACACAAAATGGCTGCCCCCATGTGGACACAAGAGGGCCAGTAGGGAGGGCAGTTGGAAGGGACTAGGCCTGCAAGAGAGGAAATTTGAAGGTGATCAAGCCTGCAGGGCAGGGCAGTTATGGGTGACCAGGCCAGCAGAGGAGGAAGTTGGGGGCAACCGAACCTGTAGGGAAGGGCAGTTGGGGGGACCCAGGCCTGTAGGGGAGAGCAGTTGGGGGTGACCTTGCCTTCAGGGGAGGGCAGTTAGGGGCAAATAGGCTGACAGGGGAGCAGTTAGACATCAATCAGGCTGGCAGGGGAGTGGTTAGGGAGTGATCAGCCTGGTAGCCAGAAGCGGTTAGGGCAATTAGGAAGGCAGGCAGGCGAGCATTTGGGAGTCAACATACCTGGATTGTGACAGGATAGTCAGATATCCTCCGAGGGGTCCCAGATTGGAGAGGGTGCAGGATGGGCTAAGGGACAGCCCCCCTCATGCAAGAATTTTGTGCACCGAGCCTCTCATAAAATAATAATAACACATTATATCTTGGTAATTTTTGAAGAAAAAATGTATTTTTCTGTTTTTATTTTTTTATTGTGGGATTCCATTTATTTATTTTTGTATTTTTGTAATTTTTTATTATTAAAGTATTACATATATCTCCTTTTTCCCTAGTTGACCTCCCCGCCGGCCACTCTCAACCCCGAGTGCAAGTCCCCACGGCCCCAGTGTCTGTGTCCATTGGTTATGCTAATATGCATACATACAAGTCCTTTGGTTAATTTATAATACCCCCTCCCCTACTCCTTGTCTCTGCATCTATTTTTGTTCATCATTTTATGTTGATCATTATATCCCACATATGAGTGAGATCATGTGATATTTATCTTTCTCCAACTGGCTTATTTTGCTTAGCATAATGTTCTCCAGTTCCATCCATGCTGTTGCAAATGGAAAAGTTCCTTCTTTTTTATAGTAGCATAATATTCCATTGCGTAGATGTACCACAGTTTTTTAATCCACTCATTTGCTGATGGGCACTTAGGCTGTTTCCGAATCTTAGCTATTGTAAATTGTGCTGATATGAACATAGGGATGCATATATTCTTTCTGATTCTTTCTTTCTTTCTTTCTTTCTTTCTTTCTTTCTTTTTTTTTGGGGGGGGGGAGGATATATTCCTAGAGGTGGGATTACTGGGTCAAAAGGGAGTCCCATTTCTAAGGTTTTGAGAAAACTCCATACCATTTCCACAGTGGCTGCCACAGTCTGCATTCCCACTAGCAGTGCATGAGAGTTTCTTTTTCTCCACATCCTTGCCAACATTTGTTGTCTGTTGTTTTGTTGATGATAGCCATATTGACAGGTGTGAGATGTTATCTCATTGTTATTTTGATTTTCATCTCTCAGATAATTAGTGACTTTTAGCATGTTTTCATATGTTTCTCTGCCTTCGGTATATCCTCTTTCGAAAAGTGTCTATTTAGGTCCTTTGTTCATTTTTTTATTTGATTGTTTATCTACCTTTTGTTAAATTTTGTAAGTTTTCTGTAAATTCTGGAGATTACACCTATATCTGAAATAGCATTGGCCAACCATCCAGTAGCTAAGATATGCACCAACCACCAGGGGCCAGACACTCCCCGCAGGAGCTACAGAGTGACAGCAACTTTGCAGAGTGCCCTCTTGTACTCCTAGACCCCTCAGGGGATGTCAGACTGCCTGCATTGACCTGATCCCAGCAAGTCAGGCTGAGGGATCCCACTGGGCCTCTAGTAATAACAGTAAATATAAATAATAATAATAATAATAATAATAATAATAATAAATAAATAAATAAAATAAAGAAAAATAGTTTCTTAAGTAAAATAATTTTTAAAAATGATGTAGTGAAGTTTGTTTGCTTCAGTTTGTTTGTTTAATGTCCAAAGACCCCTCTCCACTGTTCTATCTGCCATGTCTCAGCTTCCTGCTAGATGTCAGCACTGAGTTAAACCTCCCAGAAATCCACTGCTCCTCTGTGTCAAACACCACAACCTGGTTTCAGGCAGGCGGGATCAATCTGTCAGCTTTGTTTGTCTGTCTGTTTTCAGTTGTATTTACACAAGCCTCTATTTCTGACATATCTTTAGGTCTGTATTAGTTTCTGGGATGAAATGGCCCTTCAACCTAGTCCCCATGGCCTCCCTTGGGATATTTGAATCTTTATTTCCCTGCCAAGCTCAAGTCTGGGTGCGGCTGTGCTGCCAGGAGGGGCCTGGTCTCCAGGAGAAAAATGTCTTTTCTGGGTTGGAGGGATCCGACTGTCCCAGATCTGGATTCCTGATTGCTTCTCCCTATTTTGTTCTCCAGCTTCTATAAAACCACCTTCCCCTGCACCACAGGCTTGGTGAGTGTTTGTGATTAAAATATCCTGGGTTTAGCAGGTAAAAGCAAGGAAATTATAAAGACAGAGCAACCACACTGCTGTGCATCTCTCTCCCCCTGGCACTGTGTGGCCAGTACAGAACTTCAGGCTGCCTTTCTGGGTGCAGCCTCCCATGGCTGTGAGTGCAGATCTAGAGTCCCCCGCTGCCAGCAGCCTTGTGGACTCTCTTCCACAGTCCAGGGCTACATGTGTCCCCAATGTACATGGACTCAGTGCAGCACAGTCTCCCTCTGAAATTCTAGTCCTGTCTGTGTGCCTTTCTTTCTCCAGCCCAGATTCAGGACCCCACTTCTCTCCAGGTGACCTCTGAGCTTTCTACCCACAGATTGTCTCACCAGCTGTGCTTAATTCACCAATTCCTGGTGGATATTATTTGATTCAGCTGTTTCTTCTGTCTGCTCTGTGAGAAGGCTCAGTACCTATCTGCCTATTTGGTCACTATTTTGTATATCCCTGGACAAACTTTTTAGATGTCAGCAGGCAGAGAGGCTGAAGTCTCAGTATTCATGGGTTTGCAGCCCAGGAAGCAGATTTCAGGCTGGTGTGGCTGTAGTGTCCCAGGTGGTGTCTGAAGTCTCCCCTGGTGGAGATGCAGCTCTTCCCTTCAAGATGGTGCAGTCTCTGCCGCAGAGCTGGCCACCTAGGGAGAGATTGCAGTGGTAGTAGAGGCTGCCCGGCCAGGGGAGTTTGGTCTGCCAGCCCCACACAGTCCTGCAGAATATAACTGTCCCTCACTCACAAATACAGATACTCCCTGCATGTCCGTGCACTCCCCTTTCACTCTCTCACTCTATCTTTTTCAGTTCAGTCCTGCCGGCTGCCATCTTGGATCCCCCCTGACATACCCTTCTTTTTTCTCTTGTTAATTACAGTTGAATTTTTTTTTTTTTAGTTTTAGGCATATAGTATAATGTTTAGACATTTACATAATTTACAAAGTGATCTCCCATTAATTCTAGTATCTATCTGGCACCAAAAGTAGTTATTACAATGGTATCAGAGTATTACTGAGTATATTCCCTATTCTATAATTATATTCCCATTTTTATTTTATTACTACCAATTTTTACTTCTTAATGGTTTTACCTTTATCACCTAGTGTCCAAACCTCCTATATATTTCTGTTTTGTTTATATTGTTCTTTAAATTTGACATCTAAGTGACTTCACATGGCATTTGTCCTTCTCTGTCTGACTTGTTTCATTTAGCATAGTACCCTCTATGTCCATATATGTTGCTGCAAATGATAAGATTTCATTTTTTTATGACTGAGAAATACTACATTGCATATATGTCCCACTACTTCTTTATCCAGTGATGCACTGATGGACACTTGGGTTGCTTCCATATTTTGGCTATCATAAATAATGCTGCAATGGACATAGGAGTGCATATATCTTTTTGAATTTGTGTTTTGCATTTGCTCAAATAAATATCCAGTGGAGGAATTGCGGGTTCACAAGGTAGTTCTATTTTTAATTTTTGAGGAATCTCCATACTGTCTCCCATAGTGGCTGAACCAATTTGCAATCTCACCAAAATCCAACAATGTATATCTATTCAATAAGTGGTGTTGCAAAAACTGGACAAATATATGCAAGAGGAAGAGAGAGAGAGAGAGAGAGAGAGAGAGAGAGAGAGAGAGAGAGAGAAATGAAACCACCTCCTTACACATAAACAAGCATAATCTCAAAATGGTTTAAAGGCTTAAATATAGGACAGGGAACCCTAAAACTCCTAGAAGAAAACATAGGCAGTTAATTCTCTGACACTGTTCTTAGTAATATTTTTTTCTAATGTATCTCCTTGCACAAGGGAAACAAACAAACAAACAAAACAAACAAACAAACAAATGGGAATACATCAAGCTAAAAAATATATAAATTGCTTAGAAAAGGAAACATTAACAAAACCCAAAGACAACCTACTGATTGGGAGCGGATATTCACCAATGGTACATCTGATAAGGGGTTAACATCCAAAATTTATAAAATATAATTTTAAAAAATAAATACAATCATGAGGACTTGGTTTCTCCAAAGATTCTGCTTGATTTTTTTCTTCTTTTCCTTAGTATTTGTCCTAGATAATATACATTTCTTATTGTCAACAGGAGAGTTGGTAGACAAAGATATCACTAATACTTGATCCATATAATAAGGATCCGAGATGTAAAAGTTAAAGGAGGACCATATAAAGGAGGATAATAAATGCAGTAACTCTGAGGAGAGAATGATAGAGGAATATCTTGACCCAAATGGGACTGCATAAAATTCCATTATTTGAGAGACTCTCTTCAGGCCATATGGATATTTTAGTCAGATTCTGAGTAATCTAAGAGGGTTAAACTCTCCTAAATTGAAGGTATAGTATTTTAACAGCCTTAAAACAATTTGCAAATTTGCTGTTCAATGTGTATGAAGTTTCAGTTAGGGAAGATAAGAAAGTTCTGGAAATCTGTTGTACAGTATTATGCTTGTAGCTAAGAATATTGCACTGTACATTTAAAAATGTATTAGAAAGGTAGATCTCATTTTATCTCTTCTAACCACAATTAAAAGGAAAACAAAAACAACATCTTGGAATGTTAGCAAGATGTAGTCCAGAGGAGTCTTTATGATTGTCTCATTTTCATCATCCCATCACACATGCATGTAAGGCCATATAATATTGGTCAACACAATAAGATAGAAATTTGCAAGATACTAATTTTCAAAATGAAATTTTGTTCTTTATACATTTTCTTCCACATAGTTCTTAAAATATATTCCCAACAACTTTGAAAATACTGGGATGAAATGCTTAGCATTGGGAAAAGGGAGTGTGAGTTAAAGTATAAGAGGAGAGCCATTTGACCACTGCACAATATGACTTGAGTTGGGTTTCACATTGCCTGTGACACCTTTACATCCCTAACATATAGAACATATAACTGGATGTTGTTAGTGCCTTAGACATCCAGCATTGTTCTATAGGAAAAGTCATATTACTGTGAATAATAAATATCCACTTTCTCTTTTAAAAAAACTATATAAAACCTCAGGGGAAGAGTTCAGTTCAATTAAATAATGCAATAGCCGGTGGTTAGAATGTCTTTTCTTTACTCAGATTTTGAAGGTTCTGATAAGGTGATACCTCTGAACAAAGAAAATTCAAATAGAAAATGTATTGCTGGTGTTTTTTTTCTTTAAGTTTAAATTTATAGAACTTCTATGAATAAAACATAAACTAGAAATATATGAAAGTACTAACATTAAGTCCATGTTAAATGTATTGTCATATATTAACATTTTATCATAAAAATACCTATGCTATTTGTCCTTTTGAAAAATGCCTATATTCAAATCTTACTGAAATGTCTAATTCAGTCCTTTCAGTTCAGATGCATATTCTTAATACTAGAGGCCTGGTGCATGAAATTCATGCACTGGTAAATGGTCCCTCAGCCAAGTCTGCACCCTCTCAGTCTGAGACCCCTCAGGGGATATTAGTCTGTTGGCTTAGGCCTGTTCTCCATGGTAATGGGCCTAAGTGGACAGTTGGAAATTTCTCTCACAGTCTGGAACCCCTTGCTCCTTACTGTCCACCTGCTCACTGTTATTTACCACTGCTGAGAAACTTAGACTCTTTCCTCTGTGGTCACACAACTGTCACACACCAGGTAGTCACTCAGAAATATCTTGACATCTGCCAACTTATGGAATTCTCCCTTCTCTCTGTTCTCCTGAGCTGGAATCCAGATGTTGACTTTGTCATTCTCTTGGTCATCATTTTTTCCCCCAAAACATTACAAAGTCTATGAATATAACATACAAGGATGCAGCCTCCTTTGTAGGAACAGGGAAGGAAGGGGTGGTTAAGTAAGGCACATGGAGCTGTAGCAAGCACCAGCTGTGGGGAGGGCCAAGGAGGAGAGGAGGTTGGCCCTGGGGCCGAGGTCCTAGAGCAGTTGCTGGGGAAGTAGGGACCTCTTCTGAGTGTCACATTCTGAGGCTGAACTAATTGGTCAAGTTGAGGCAGAGGTGGATGGCCATATCAGCCATCTTTGGTGTTGCTTATCCTTTCCCAGCCCAGCTCTGTTGTAAAACCCCAGAGCTCTGGATTCCGAAGGCCCCATCCAGAGCAGAGGCCCTGGAAGGGGGTGAGAGGAAGTGAGTAGGGCCTTTGAAAATACTGGGAGTC
Source organism: Antrozous pallidus (assembly GCA_027563665.1). Classification (NCBI taxonomy): domain Eukaryota; kingdom Metazoa; phylum Chordata; class Mammalia; order Chiroptera; family Vespertilionidae; genus Antrozous; species Antrozous pallidus. The sequence continues at coordinate 93,743,279 of CM050514.1, forward strand.
TCCAGAGGGGAGGGCACCCTCCTCCATCCCTGCCTGTGGCTTTGGCTTCCCTGCATACTCCTGAGCACCACATGTAAGTTGGGGAGGCGTAGTGAAACATTTCAGTTCCTGGCAGCCACAGGCCTCCCTTCCGTCCAGGCCTCTTCCGGCCCAGTCTGTTTTGTTTCCATTTCTCTATCCCAGTCTCTCCAAGTCTCTGTCTCTCTGTGTTTTTCTTTCTTTTTTTTCCCGCTTTCCCAAACTTTATTAAAGAAAAAACAATGATGGTAAATCTCTAAAACATAGTCAATTTTCTGAGATTCTTCCCTTGAAAATGTGATGTTTGATTTTGAAACATATAACTCGGTGTGCATGGTTCCCAACTGTACTAAAACAGGGAGAGGCTGCAATCCTAAAAGGTTCATCTTCCAACTTTCCCCAGTCTATGGTATGTCTTTGGATCAGCAATAATTGCCTGAATGGCTACTATGGTTTCATTAATTTTTGTCTGTAGCACTCTGAGCTCCTCTATATGCAGCAATTGCAGAATTTGAGCAGCTTCAAGAACTGCATCTCCTGTGTCAAAACCAAGAACATGCTTATCTAAAGCAACAGGCAATACCTCTTTTGCTTGATTTGCTTTAGCAACTGCATCCTGTGTCAGGCATTTCTGGACCAAAATACAAATTGCCTTAAGCATTACCAGGTGGTCATCATGATGTTGAATCTGAAAGTCAGCCAAAGGCATTACACCAGCCTTAAAACTAGGATTATTAACATCCAAATTGATCAATGGATCTTCATTTTTAGCTGCATTGTCATCATGTTTTGTGTTCTCAGATACCAAGTCCTTATGTTTTTCAGCATTATCTCCATATTCTAACAGCTAAACCAAGAAGCCAGTCAATTGCTTCTTGTCAATCTTGCATTTGAAAGGACAGCTCACGTCTGTGAGATACTTTTCAAAGAACTTGGGCCAGTCTCTGCTGTGGATGTTTCTTAAATTACCTCTGACTTTAATCTTGTAGTGTCTGATTTTTCTGGTCTTTAAGCCAAACAATAAAGTTTCCAAATTCTATTTCATCTTTGCAGCTAAAGCTGGCATAGTTGTGAGAGCCAAGGGCTGTCAGCTTGCAGCGGAACATGATCCTGGCTTCTTGCTCTGTCCCCAGGCTTTGGCCAAGAGGAGAGGTGACAAGTGGCTGGTGGTGAAAGTGGGGGTGTGTCATGGAGGTGGTTCCTGTGCTTCTGTGAAGGGCACCAAGTGGAGCCTGCAGGCCGAACTGAATCAGCACCTGTGGGCCATCAAGAGTGCTCATAGCCACAGCGGTTATGTGGGGAGTACAAGCTGCCCTCTGCTGGGCCGGCCTCCCCCTACCCTATCCCCACTGCCACAAGTCCCCTCGCACCCAAGCCTGCTACTTGGGCAGCTTGACATTCGGTCAGGCCTTTGGTTGTTGTGGATGTGATAGACCCTGGGTTTTTATATATATTAGTATAATTTTAAAATTACCAATGATAAAAATGCTAGAAACATCATTATAGTTATTCAATTTTATTTTAATAAACATAATCAATTGATTCCCTTACAAAAGCAAATTAATTTTTTATTTTTGCTATTTGTATTGTTCCTTTCCCACTTAAAATATTAATAAGGCATTATCATACAAGGTAAAAAATAAGCACTTAGGAAGAAAAATTTCAAGCAAAGAGCATAAGTTTTCATTTAATAATCTAGTATAGCCAGACCGGGCATGGCTCAGTGGTTGAGCATCCACCTATGAACCAGGAGGTCACAGTTTGATTCCCAGTCAGGGCACTTGCCTGGGTTGCAGGCCTGATCCCCAGTGTGGGTTGTGCAGGAGGCAGCCAATCAATGATTGTCTCTCATCATTGATGTTTTTATCTCTCTCTCCACCCCCTTCTTCTCTCTGAAATCAATAAAACACATTATAAAAAATAATAATCTAGAATAAGTAATAGGGGGAGGTTTGAGAGAAAAAAAGAAAAGAAGAAAGAAGAAAGAAGAAAGAAAGAAAGAAAGAAAGAAAGAAAGAAAGAAAGAAAGAAAGAAAGAAAGAAGGAAGGAAGAGGAGGAGGGAGAGGGGGAGGGAGGGAGGGAGGGAGGGAGGGAGGGAGGAGGAGGAAGGAAGGAAGGAGGAAGGAGGAGGGAGGAGGAGGAAGGAAGGAAGGATAGATAATTCTCTAGAGGTGCTGGAGGAGATGCCTCCTGAGGAATTGGAAATTATGGTAATGTAATGGTCTGTTTAACCTCATGAGCTGTCAAATCCTAGACTGCACAAGACAAATAGCTCTTTTATAAAGAGTTTATTTTAGCACTGCTCCCAAACTCAAAGCACAGAACACTAGTACTTAAGGGCAAAGTGATAAAGACTCACTTACTTAGGTTGATAAGCTTTCTCAGGGGTAGCATTTTGATTTTGAAACAAGTCACAGAACTCATCAAAATCAAAGGCAATAATCATAGACTATGACTACCTTTAATTGTTCTTATGTTGTGTTATGCATTTAAAGGCCATATTTAAAATGACAGCTTTGCTAGTGATGTAATGGCAGAATTTGGGTTTTAAAATAAGATAATCTCCCACTTATAACAAAATCAGTTCTGCATTAGACACAGGCCCTAGATCACCGTCAGAAATCTTTGTTGACAAAATAAAATGCAAATGTTTTAGTCTACTGATTTTGCAAAATAATAAAGTCTACCTATCTACACTAATAAAAAAGAAAACAGTTAATTGACCATACCTCTGCTACACCCACAGCCAATCAGGAGTGATATGCAAATTAGCAAAGATGGCAGGTAAATTTGCATATGCAGGCGGTGGGGGAGAAGGGGTAGCACCCTAAGCTGTCTGCCAGGTCCAAGCTGCCCAGCGATCATGGGGTGAAAAGGCCACAGGCCAGGCCCAGCCATGCCCCGAGATCATGGGGCAAAGAGGCCAAACCAAGCCTCCCTGCAATCCCAGGTGAAAAAGGCACTCTGCTGACCAACTTGGGCTAGGAACCTGTTTGGGCGCATGGTGCAGAGACCCCTGCAACCAGGGGAATTCTCCCTATCCTCAGAGTTTGGAGCACCAGCCCAGGTCTACCCAGTGGCCTGCTCCTGACTATGGGGGCTGAGTTCCTACAGCCTGGGATTTGATCTCCACACATTAGCAATAGGAGACCAGTGCCTTTGTTATTGCTCTGTGTCTGGGTTTTTTGTTTTTTTTTTAAACAGCACTTCCTTTTTATTAGACTCACAATGCTGTTTTCAAGTCCAACCTCTCTCTGTAAAATGTGTCTTTCTTATTAATGTTCCATTGAAAAGCAGACAGACTTAGTTTTCACTGTATCTCATATGCACCATCAACCAGTCCAGCATCTCAGAGAAGAGCTCCGGGGAGGCTGGCGGTGATCAACTGGCCTCCCTCCCTCCTTCCCTCCTTCCCTCCCTCCCTTCCTCCCTCCCTCCCACACACACACTCTTAAAATATGTACACACTTTTTTTTTTTGCAAAAATAATATAACAGTTCTACATAGATCTATTAATTATTTAAATTTTCACAGCAAGGCCTTGCTTCATTATAAGCATTTTTTTACTTTGGATTAAAAGTGGGAACTTTAGGCCTAAAAATAGATTTAAAGATTATTGAACAAAGGCCATATAGCAACACAGACATAATAAATCTTGATCATCAGACAACTAGAAGTATTCTGTAGTCATCCTTATGCTAGTCCTACTCCATATCCCCATCCCTTATTTTCATTTTATCTAAAATACAAAAGTAAAATAGTTCACTGAAATAATCTATTCATTACATTAACATATATACCAAATTATACTAACTGCATGATAATCTCTATGTACCAAGACTATATTTTTGTTATACTTCATTAAATGATATCCAACTAGAAAAAAAACCACACAACTGGAATGCATATTGAACAAGGGAAGGAGAGAACAATAGCCTGCAGGCTATCTTTTTACATGGCACCCAAAACAAGTAAGAGAAGCCTTATAAGATACTAGTAGGTATCAAACTAATTTGCAGTGACATTTAATATAGTTTTATCAGAAGGAATATATTTAGGTCATATACAGAAAAACACATAAACTATGTGAAACTCTAGGATTTCTCCTAGAATATTAAAAATGCTCATCAAAAGTTAATTAGTGCCGAAGCCGGTTTGGCTCAGTGGATAGAGCGTCAGCCTGCGGACTGAAGGGTCCCAGGTTCGATTCCGGTCAAGGGCATGTACGGTGGCTGCGGACACATCCCCAGCGGGGGGTGTGCAAGAGGCAGCTGATCGATGTTTCTCTCTCATCGATGTTTCTGACTTTCTATCCCTCTCTCCTCCTCTCTGTGAAAAATCAATAAAATATATTTTTAAAAAAGTTAATTAGTATAATAAAATTGGTGACCAGGTGATTGAAGAAACAGAAAGCCATTTAATATATTAAAAACACAGATTCTGGGAATAGATTCTACCTCCCAAACACCCAGAAATCTGAGTTAACAGATTCTCTACTTTGCATACTTGATACTAATAAAAATAAGAAGTGTTTGAACAGACTATGAATACAAGGCCACAGCCTAAGGGACAGTCACAGAAAGAATAAATGAACACAATCTTGCCAGAGTGAGTACAGAGAGCTCCTGAATTTTTGGTCCCCAACCCCACCCCAAGGGCAATCTCTCTGGGGAAAAAAATCAACAGTTTAAGCCCATTAGCTTGGGCCCCACAAGCTACTACCCAGCCAAAGTTTGGCACAGGAAAGTCTTTCAGATTCCAGCACGACACCTGATCATTCAACTGGACAGGCCCTCTTCATGCCTTCCAGGTTCCGACCGGCACAGCCTCCTTCCCACAGCGGGGGTCAGCACTGCTCTGAAGCCACCATGGGGTGGACCAGGAAGAACTAGAAGAAGGAGGTATCTGATGAAAAAGCACCTGCCAGCCGGAAATCCTCTTTGGTGAGAACGCTGTACATGCGCTGAGGCAGAGCCTGCTTGGGAGTAGGGGGCGGGGCGGGGCACCGTGGTGCGCAGAATGAGTTCCTGGCCAGCAGGCGGTGGGAAGTCTGACACCGAGTTCTGCCTTCTCTCCTCCATGGAGCCCATTCTCTTCAGCTCCTCCTCCGTTGGAGCCATGGTTGCAGCCCGCGGTGCTTTCACAAACAGCTTGTGAATGATCCTGCTGGCATGTCCTCTTCCCGCGCCCACCACCAGCACTTCGGGCTGCTCTAAAAGGCAGTTCACAAACCTTTCGAGATTTTCCTTTTCCTCCTCTTGTTCACATTTCTCAGTTCCAAACTTGGCTTTCAGTGTGCGGGCTCTAGCAATTAGTGCTTCCACATTAGTAATTTGATGGATGATTTCTTCTAGTTTCTTGTCTTCTGGATTGGGAAAGTGTAGGACTTTGCTGGAATGGGATATTATCTGCTTGATAATCTTCTTAACAGAAGAAATGTTTTCCAGACTTTCTTCTTCCTTTACCTTGAGTACAGCTGCATGGATTACACAAGGTAGCAGGTGCCGAGCAAGGTCTGCAGGTTTTTGCATTGCCAGGTAGTGCAGCACCTTTTCTGCTTCCCGTGTATCATCAAAGAGTCTCCTTTGCCTTCTGGCAGGAACTGGCTTAGCTGTTTCCCAGGCTTCCACCCACATGTTGCTTGGAATCTTCATCCGGGCACTCAGTTCTCTTCTCAGAACCATGTTTCCCTTTTCATCAACCACTTCCTCTTCAATGTAATCCCGGGGTGAGTACCACCTCACAAAGTCTTCCAGACAGCAACCTGGATTCGCTGCCTTAAAAGACTCCATATCTGACAGCAGACAGGCGCTCTGCATGCGTGCCCGGAGGTGAGCCCCTTCCGCGGAGGTGCCCAATTTAGCTAGGACCTCCGACTGCTCCTCTAGTAGGTCTTCTGTCATAGGTGCTGGCTCCTGGGTTACTGGAATATACAGAGACTCTCCATTATGCAGCAGTGTAAGTTTCCCATGCTGGTTGAGGCGTCCTTCTGGCTTTAAATTTGCCATTTCCTTAAGTCCTCCTTTTTTGCCACTCTCTTGTCCATTTCCCTTAAATTCTTCAGTATCACTTAGGCATTCAAAAAATTCTTCTTCGCTATCACTCCAAGAATCCCAAGATTTTCCCACCTCTCCCTTTTCTATATCTTTTAGATTATCTGGCTCCAACTGGTCTCCAGGTCTTCCAGCATCCCCTGGATACATATTAGTCACATTATCTGAAATACTTGTCTTTCTCTTCTCATCACGTGCCTTCTTTCTTTCAATACAGCAATTTAACATCTGTAGTTTCTGGTGTAGTAAACAGCATCTTAGATCTGGGGGGCCACTTGCTAATCCTGGTAATAAAAAGTCGTTTTCCCATCTGAAACGCATTTCAAGAACAAATTCCTGCCAGAGGTGTGCCACTCCTTTCAATCCTCCGTGGTAGAAATTGATCATACAAAGACATAAAGCCAATTTGTATGTTAAACTGTCAGATAGTGCAGATTTGAGCTGATTGTAGAGATTATATTCTTCACTCTCTAACAAAGGATTGTTGTCCACTGAAGACATTTCATCTAATTGTTTCTCAGAAGCAGCATCAGGGAATAAGAACAAGAGAATAGTGTTGAGGACATCATTATTCAGTGGTGACTCTTCTATACCTCTGTGTTTTTTTTTATTTTCTTCTTTGCAGTATGTACCATATTTGAAACTGATAATTTATGAATTGGAACTGGTGCTGGCTCTGTCAACTTTGACAAGGCGTGAGTTATATCAGCAATTTCTCTCCCTTCTTCCTCAAATGTGGATCGTCCAAGAATCTCATCAGTTGATTCCTTCCAACGGCAAACTTTAAAAAATTCAGTGACAAAATCACCTAGCAAAATCACTGAGGATTATCAGCTTTTCGAACTCTAACAGACCAATGGGGAGCCTGTAGAGGATCCAAATCAGAATAAACATCATTATCCACAATGTTACCTTCAGTCAGGTGAGGCCATGTAGTTGCTAAGTGGAGTTCACTTATAGGATCTTCACAGGCACCAAATGGTAGCTTGTCGAACTCCAAACCTCCAACTTCCCCTCCTACAAGGGCATCTATATCTGGAGGTTGCTGAGGCCCAAAATATTGCTGCCAGTCCTGAAGTACAAAGGTCAATCGAATAGCAATACTAACTGGAGGCACTGGTGTTAAAGGACATCCAATCTTTGATTTGAAGATATCCAGCAGACCCGATAAGTGAGTGTACTGAGTCGGCACTTTTCGAAGATGAACCATTTCAAAATCAGTTCGGACACCAGGACCCTGACATTCTCCCACATACATTCTTCGCCATTTGTGATGAATTTGCACAAAGAGTGGCACCTGGCAGCCAGTGTTTCCCAAAGCAATAGACACAGAACTTAGAAGAAGATTGCACTTAGATTCACTGAGAACAGCATCGCTGTTTGCTGCAGGGGCGAGCACCACAAACTCTCGCAGGCCATACCATCTTACCAGGCAATGTGCTCTTGGAGGAAAGTCATTATTCATATACAGCAAATCTTGCATAGACTGTGGAAGAACATCTTCTAGTACTTCATCCTTTCCTCCTTTATCAATGGATTCTTGTACAAGATAATGATGAGTAACTGAGAATTTGAAGTCAGCAAAGAAAATTTCATCTGATTTCTCTTCCCATGTGCCAGAAGTAAATATACCCTTTTCAAGTGGCTTTCCCAGAGAGTTTCCAATCAGTTTCCAGTCATTCAAGATTTCTTCAACTCTGGAAATAAACCTTTCCCATTCGGAGGCAGTGGTGAAGTCCGTGAGCTCAAATACCTCGGATTCGGGCTCACTGTCGGCCGCCATCTTGAGGTGTGTCTGGGTTTTAATTGAACATATGCTAAGTGGTCCTGCTGGCCAGGTTAGCAAAATCTTTTAGGAGGAGAATTCTGTCTGGGTTTCCTCAAATTTCCTCAACCCCTACTCACCCCTCTGTAAGGGCACTGAACAAGTGAGGACCTTAACTAAAAATCAGAGGTCTTCAGCAACGGTGGGCCTCTTATCACAGTCATTTGGACTGGATGACATTTGAGTATTTATCTAGGCACCATGAGAGAGAAACACAAGCTCAAGTCATGATCTCTGCCCTTTAAAAATTCACAGTTTTATTGAGCGAGTGGATGATAAATGCTCAGTAATAACATCAGAATGTAAGGCAATAATAGAGGAAAAGAGGCAATTGCTAGGATAATTTTCCAATAATTAGTACAAAGAGTATGTGCTATGAATTAAATATATATATGTAGAAGTAGCTGCTTCATGAGTATGGTATCCTTTCCTATTTTAAAGGAAGCTGAGTTCCATATGAATTGTGTGCTATGCTATGATATCTGAGGCATAGGACAAGGGAGGCCATAAGTATACTATGCTTTGATATTTGAGCCATTCTTTATTATTCAATGTAATTTATTTTTGTACACATCTGTTTTGTAATAGTTAAATTACATCTTGCTATAAAATATTACTAGGAGATCAAATGATCAGGTGACATTTATTGTTATTTTCTATAAATGAACACAATCTCTGGTATGCTAAAGTGATAGGTATTATAGAAATATTCAGATAGAGAGACCTACAGGTTTGAGTACAAGTAAGGCTTACTAGCACAACCAAAATTTATTGCTTTAAAAAAAATCAAGGAGCCAACTAGAAACTGAACCAAATATAAGCCTTTGAAGGGCAAATGTAAATTGGATAAGCTTTGCTATTACAAGAGCAAGATGAAAAATTGCAGATGCATGAATGAAAACCACATTGCATCCACTCTAAGTAGTTGTTAAATAAAAAGAATGGTATACTATGAAAATACTCATTACAGATTGTAAAGACATTTGTTCAAAGAGGATTTCCTAGAGTAGATGACATTTCAGTTATTTTTTTTAAATGTGAAGAGGTTAGCTAGATAAAAAAAAAAGGAGTAGGGATCTCAAATTGCAGAGGGTGCAGGCAGGGCTGAGGGAAGCCCCCGGCCACCCGCCTTCATGCATGAATTTTGTGCACAGGGCCTCTAGTTCTATCTAATTAAAGAGTGCTATGCAAATTGACCACACCTCTGCTATACCCACAAACCACACCCACCAACCAATCAGGAGCGAGTATGTAAATTAACCCAACCAAGATGACTGCAGCCTTTGAGTGAGCAGGAGGCATGGGTTTCCCCAGAAACAGAAGAAGCCAAGCTTTCAGCACACCCTGGCCAGCCCAGGCCTCCACTCAAGGCTAAAAAGTTTTAATTATAGACGGAAAATAAATCACTGATACCAAGGCCTCCACTTGGGTTTCCATGGGGCAAGGTTGGCCTGCAAACCACCACAGGCCCCTCACCTAGGCTGTCCCATGCCCCAAGGGAACCCTCATCCTGATTAGTGCACACCAGCTGGCCTCTACCCATGCACCAGGTCTCTATCCTATCTAATAAAAGAGTAATATGCAAATTCATCATCACTCCAAGGAAGTAGCTGCCCCCATTTGGTTAAAAATCCTGCCCCCATGTAGACACAATATGGCTGCCATAAGATGGCCAGCAGGGGAAGGCTGTTGGGAGGGACCAGGCCTGCAAGGGAGGGCAGTTGTGGGCAATTAGGCCATCAGGGGAGGACAGATGGGGGTGACAAAGCCTGCAAAGGAGGGCAGTTAGGGGTGACCAGGCTGGCAGAGGAGGAAGTTAGGGGTGACCAGGCCTGTAGGGAAAGGCAGTTGGGGGGGACCCAGGCCTTCAGGGAAGAGCAGTTGGGGGGGGGGACCGGGCTTGCAGGGGAGGGCAGTTAAGGGTGACCAGGCCTGCAGGGGAAGGCAGTTAGGGGCAAGCAGGCTGGCAGGGGAGTGGTAAGGGTGCGATCAGGCTGGCAAGCAGAAGCAGTAAAGGGCAATCAGGAAGGCAGGCAGATGAGCAGTTGGGATCCATCCCTTGAGGGGTCCCAGATTGGAAAGGGTGCAGGCTTGGCTGAGGGACACATACCCCCATGCATGAATTTCATGCACCATGTCTGTAGTCACTTAATATTCAAAGATATTAACTTTATTTTTTATGAAATAGGAAATAAAGTACTAGTTAAAAACCTGTCCCATACTTCAAATGATATTCTACCTAGACTTTAAAGCATCACAAAGTTTTAAATAGGAAGTACCATAGTATATTGCATTCCACATTCTTAGGAGGTTTTCAAAGTTTAAATAAGCATATCCAATATTACAAAATAATTTTATATTTAGAAATACTTAAGTGTTACTGTTATTTTTAATACATATTCAAAATATAAGTTCATAAAGAAAGCTCTGCAACTTTGTGCATTATTAATTCTCAAGGCAGAAAGGGTTCCTTGGATATGATATATGTTTGTGAGATGGTAGTTTTTAGTGGAGCAGAGTTCAGATTTTAAAGTTTTGAGAACTTCCGGTAGAATGAAAACTTGCAATAGAGTTTAAATGGGACTTAGAAACTTGGATTCTAGCCAAAGTCCAGTGTATGGGCCTAAGCGCTTTAGAGTAACTTGGACTTACATAGTTTAGCCTCATCCCTGTGAGTCTATTCCTTATTTCAGGCTACTATAGCTCACATTATAGATCCTATTTGAGTTTTAGTATTCTCTGTTGTCAAATAATTAGTTTGGATTAATTATCAAATTGTTTCAAATATACACTTATTTAAAATTAGAGGCCAGGGACAGGGAACTATTGGTGGGTGGCAGCAGACACTGGTTCCCTGTCCCAGCCCAGGAGGGGGTGGCCAACCCTGAGGAGGGAGTTGGCCCTCGGCCCCTCTGGGAAAGGGGCCATGTCTGCCACCTCCTACCCCTGGTTCCCTGTCTCAGCTCGGGGGCCTGGCAGGCCTCAGGTGATTGGGGCTTGCCAGCTAGGAGCTAGCCAGCTAGGGACCAGGAGCTTATTCGGCAAATCCCATTGGTGATAGGAGCCTGTAGGCTGGGGGCAGCTCCTGAATCAAGCGAATGTCCCCTGGTGGTCATTTGCATCATAGCAACTGGCCATTTCATCATAACGGTCACTTAGGCTTTTATATATATATAGATATTTTTGAGAATGTACTGAATTAAATATTCCTATATTTTATTTGTATGGTTATCATTAACACTGTAGATTATATGTAATAAGACATTAAATAATGAAAAATTAGTGAAAAGGTGATTGCAATTTATAAGTCTATATAAAGGAATATGATTAGAAATGAAAAGGTTACAAAGATTCAAACAGTTTTACAAACCAGCCTTCTGTTATTTTTTCCCCTTCTTCTCAAATATCAAGAGGAAAAATTAAATAAAACACTTAGTAATAATAAAATGGATAAAGGGTTTCCGACAATTAGGATATTCGTTGCTTTCATTTTTTATTATTCCTTTTATTCTTTTACTCTTTAACCACTTTATTAAGGTATGATTGACATTCACAAAGCAGCACATATTTAATGTTTACAAGTTGATGAGTATAAAGGTGAATGTACATTAGGGAAACCATCACCACTGTCTATGTCATAAATATATTCATCACCTCTAAATGTTATATGACATTTAAAATTATCCTTTGTTTCTTTCCATTTACCATTATTTCTACTCTTTTCCTTTGGGGGGATATTTTTGGGAGTGGATAAGTACAACTTTTATTGAAAGTGATAGCAAAAATAATTGACCATTTCTACCTATCCAAAGTGTAGATTACAAAATATTCATTTATTAGGTCTAGTAAGTTTTATGATGCAGTCTTTGGAGTTTTCTATGCATAGTATCATATCATCTACGAATAAGGAGAGTTTTACTTCTTTTCCAATTTGGATGCCTTTTATTTCTGCTTCTTGTCTGATCCCTATGGCTAGCACTTCCAGTACTATATCAAACAGGAGTGGTGATAGTAGGCATCTGTCTTTTTCCTGTTCTCAGGGGAAATGAGTTTAGTTTTTGCCAATTGTGTATGATGTTGGCTGTAGGTTTGACATATAATGCTTTTGTTTGGGAGGTATGATCCTTCTATTCCCACTTTGCTGAGAATTTTTATCAAGAAAGGGTGTTGGATTTTGTCAAATGCTTTTTCTGCATCAATTGATATGATTATATGATTTTTGTCTCTCAGTTTGCTTATGTTATATATCACATTTATTGATTTGCAGATATTGTACCATCCTTGCATCCCCAGAATAAATCCTACTTGATTATGGTTGATGATCTTTCTAATATATTGCTGAATCCAACTTGCTAGAATTCTATTTAGGATTTTAGCATCTATGTTCATCAAGGATATTTGCCTGTAGTTCTCTTTTTTCTGTAGTGGCTTTATCTGGTTTTGAAATTACAGTGATACTGGCTTCATAGAAAGAGCTTGGAAGTGTGCCTTCCTCTTGAATTTTTTTAAATAGCCTGAGAAGGGTAGATTTAATTCTTCTTTGAATGCGTGGTAGAACTCCCCAGTAAAGCTGTCTGGACCAGGACCTTTGTTTGCTGGAAGATTTTTGATCGCTGCTTCAATTTCTTCAGTAGTTATTGGCCTATTCTGGTTTTTTGATTCTTCTTGATTGTGTTTTGGGAGCTTGTGTTTTTCTAGGAATCTGTTCATTTCATCTATGTTGTCCATTTTGTATACATATAGTTGTAAGTGGTATTTTTTCATATTGTTTGTATTACTGTGGGATTGTTTATTTCTTCTCCTCTTTCATATCTGATTTTGGGTCCTCTCTCTTTGCTTCTTGGTGAGCTAGGCTATATTTTAGTAAATTAGGAAAATGTATTCAACCCAAACATATTCTCTAAAGATAACTTTTATTGTGGATACTATGTTTTAACATTTATAAGTAATTTATCCAACTTCTAATACTAATTGATGTTTTATTTTTCTTTGGTTGCAAATAGTCTCATTCTTAGATGGTAAATGAATTTTTACTGATGGTCTAGAATGTTTTCTGTTTTTCAGTAATCATGGAGTACGCTCATGATCTATGACAGTGGAGGGCAAACTGTGGCTTGTGAGCCATATTAGGCTCATGAGCCCAGGTTTGCCACTCTGTTGAATAATGAGTTTGCAGACCACTGATCTATGATAAGCTGGACCTGGACCTACTAACTTCTCTAGGTCAAGACACATAAGTGGAATGAGGTAATGGTAGAAGAAAATTTAGACCTAATTAATTACAGTAGTGATTTCTGATGCAAAGCTCCTTTGGCTAATGATGTCCAGACACCCTGAGACTCCTTAGTTTCTGTTGTTTTTGTCACATTTTTTTTTAGTCTTCCAGTTGATTCTCTGAGCTAGTAATTAGCATTTCAATAAGTGCCCATTATGTATAAGAGAGCTGCCTGCAGACAAAGAACACTAAATGCTGAACAAACCAATGCAAATAAACAAAGGGAGTTAAATGTAAAAATAATCCTCAATATTTTGGTAGAAGGTTACTTGTAAAAACAAAAGTCCTACCTTTAAAATAAAAAAAGGTATATACTAGGTATTCAGTTAAGTGTTTTATAATGAATGCAAATAATTGATTCATTTATTCTAAGTTTAGAAATAATACATTTAAAAAATAACTCTTCTTAAAGAAGCCATAAAAGCAAGGTTTCTAGCACAGTTTATTTGGAAAAATCCTTGACATTTCTTTATCTAATTGGGCCAGTCATTTACTAAATAACTTAAATGTAGAATTGTCTTTTAGTTCATTATCAAATATAAACAAGACAAAATAAGAGACATAGGGCAGAACAGTAAACTGGTGCTTACATAAAGTTTAAACCCCAAAGAAAAATTGATGGTTTCAAATAATAAAACTGTCTTTGAGAGGATAAAGGTAAAGTTTGAACAAAACAACCATGTGAAATGGAGTTATTTAAATGGAAAGATGTAAACACAAACCGTCTTCTCTGAAGGGCTCACTATACTAGAACGAAATCAGTTAGATGGATAGTACCAATAAAGTGGAAATAAGGTACACCTAAAAATGTAGGAACTTATTAAAAAAAAACATTAAGAGGAAAAAATATCTTATTAGATTTGAAGTTCCTTCAGAGCCAGGGCTATACCCTGATTAAATCAATTAACAAATCATTAATTTTCACCAGGTAGCAACATACAACACACTTTGAGGCTTTGAGGAGGTCAGGGGTACAGCTGCCAAATAAATATGATACAATCCCTTTCCACAAGGAAGAACCAGTCATAGAACAAGTCATTTCACCAAATGACATTCCAGAGCGAGGGCCACAGAAGAAATAGAATAGCCCTTTTATGCTTGGAGAATATAGACTTTATGAAGTAAGTACCTTTTAAGTGTGACTCAAGAGTTGCATAGAATATGTGTGTTTTGTCAATATTTGGTAAGGGAGTAACAAATGAGTCTTTTTAAAAAATATATATTTTATTGATTTTTTACAGAGTGGAAGGGAGAGGGATAGCAAGTCAGAAACATCAATGAGAGAGAGACATCGATCAGCTGCTTCTTGCACTCCCCCTACTGGGGATGTGCCCGCAGCCAAGGTACATGCCCTTGCCGGAATCGAACCCGGGACCCCTCAGTCCGCAGTCCAATGCTCTATCCACTGAGCCAAACCGGTCTTGGCAACAAATGAGTATTTTATGTAGCTAACCATGAGCATCAGTAAAATGGAATAAATGTAGTAGAGAAAAATAAAAGCGGAAAATCTTGGAGTTAGATTGTAAAAGATCTTTCATAATATACTAAGTAATTTGAATTGTTATGGATAACATGAAATAATTACAGGTTCTTGGGAAAGAAAGTAGCCATGATTACTTGTGTCTGAATGATAGTCTTGCCTATAATTTAGAAGACAACTGTTGGTAAGAGAAGCCAAGGCACATAACAGTCCTAAGGAGAAATAATACATGAACAATATGGCATGTATAGAGAGGAAGAGGTATGTGTTGTTTTTTAATGTAGTAATCAATTAGATCTTTTCAAAAGGATTCCAAATTTTCTAGCAATAGTAGCTCTTTATATGGTTAAACAATTAATAACTGAAGGGAAATGAAAACTTGAAGAAAGCACAAGAAAGTCATATGTTTACTTTAAATTGCATGGTAAATACACTAGTGGAAATATTTGGACAGTAGATAAAATGCTAGAAAAACAATGTCTAAATATGTAAATATGAAGTTTGAAAAACCTGGAGAATGATAATCCTCAAGGCCAGACTTAAACAATCAGCTGGCATGCTCAGATAACATCCTGTATTTGGGACTCTTAATGGCGCCATGAAGGAAGATTATTTTGTTTTCAAAGACATCACTAAACAAAATTACCCATACTTGAGTGAGATGAGCATGTACTTTGTAGTCTACAGAATCCAGGTCTGTAACCCACTTTTCATCTGGGTGATGAGTTACGTAATTTGAGATTACATTTTATATCTTCAAAATAAACATAATAGCATTTAAATAATAATGTTGTATTAGGATCCAAAACAATGCAAATAGTCTATTTTTAAACTTTATGGTGCTGAACCCAAAAGTCAATTCTTAGCCTTTAATTTTCCAGCATTATCAATTCATCTTGGATTCACTTTTTTATTTGGCCTAGAGGACATTACATTAAAAAATATAATGAGTGGCTAATCGTTTTTTTTTTTTTTTGCGTGTGTTTTTTTTGTTTGTTTCTTGTTTTGTTTTGTTTTAGTGGCTCCTTATTTTCTAAATTTGCATATATTCCTTTGGCAACTCATTCAGTCCCTTGGCAACTCATTCAGTCCCTTGGCATTAAATATTGTTTACATATTGAGAAACTTTAGATTAATATTTATAATCCAGATCACTTTCATAAACTACAGACATATACCTAGCCAGTTAGTCTCAAGGTGGATGTTCATTAGAAATCTCAAAACTGACATATTCAATGTGTTATGTGTGATCTTGCCCCCAAATTCTGCTCCATCTGCCTGTAGCCTTTTCTATATCAGTTGTTTTTTACTTTACACCACATATCCAATCTTTCAGAAAATTCTGTGTCTTTGAAATCTGATCACATCTGCTATTATGCTATTCCTACTAAACATGTCCTTGAATAGCTGTTTAATTTAGTCACTTAATAGGTCTCATTATTGTCCTCCCCACGGTGTTCTCTTAAAAAAAAGTTTTACATGTTAGCGAACTGATTGTGTTATGGTTTGCTTAAAATCCTATAGTATTACCCAATTTCATTCAAAATCTGTACAATAGCCTGCAAGACTTAACATGACATAGTCTTTGTTATTTTTTTTATGTCATCTTCTTCTACTTTCCCCATTTCATATACCATTATGGCCACACTGGCCTTCTTGCTCTTTCTTAAACCTAATGGGCATATTCCTTCCATAAAACCTGTGCAAAGCATTTTTTTCCTGCCAAATATTTTCTTCCCAAGTATAAGGAAGTTCTTGACTAAATCCAATGCATTCCTCAAAATTTTGCTTAAATGTTATCTTTTGATAAATTCCTACCATTATCACCTCTTTATAATTAGAGTATGCCATATGCATTTCCAGTCACTTTTATCTTGGATTTTTGTCTATTATATTTATCACATTCTAATGGCTTACATATTTTCTTCTTATCATATCTAATAAAAGAGTAATATGCAAATTTGACCATACCTTTGCTACACCACAAGCCACACCCACCGCCACACCCACCAGCCAATCAGGAGCAGAATATGCAAATAAACCCCAACCAAGAAGCCTGCCACCACTGAGAGCAGGAGGAAGGCTTGGGTTTCCCCAGCGACAGAGGAAGCCAAGCTTTCAGCCTGCCATCGCTGGCCTAGGCCTACACTCAATGCTACAAAGTTTCAATTACAAAAGATACAGAAATTGCAGCAGCCATTGAGCTGGAGAGAACAGAGGCTTGGGTTTCCCTAGCAATGGAGAAAGCCAAGCTTTCAGCCTGCTGTTGTCAGCCTAGGCCTCCGCTCCAGGTTACCAAGTTTCAATTGTAGACATAAATTAATCCCAGATATCAGGGCCTCCACTTGGGTTTCTGGGGGGCGTGGCTGGCCTGCAAACTTCCACAGGCCCCTTGCCCAGGCTGCCCCCCATGCCCCAAGGGAACACCCACCCTGATCTGGGACACTCTTAAAGGCAAACCAGCTGGCCACTACCCAAGCATCAGGCCTCTATCCTATCTACTAAAAGAGTAATACGCAGATTGACCATCACTACAACACACAAGTAGGCTGCCCCCATGTGGTCAAAGATCCTGCCCCCATGTGGACACAGGAGGGTCACCACAAGGTGGCCAGCAGGGGAGGGCCATTGGGAGGTTCCAGGCCTTGCAAGGGAGAGCAGTTGTGGGTGATCAGGCCAGCAGGAGAGGGCAGCTTGGAGGGACCAGGCCTGCAAGGTAGGGCAGTTGGGGACAATCAAGCCTGCATGGGAGGGCAGTTAGGGATGACCAGGCTGGCAGAGGAGAGATGTTGGGGGCGATCGGGCCTGCAGGCAAGGTTAGGTGAGGGAGACCAGGCTTGCAGGGGAGGGCAGTTAAGCGTGACCAGGCCTTTAGGGGTGGGCAGTTATGGGTTATAGGGCCTGCAGGAGAGAGTAGTTAGAGGCAGTCAGGCTGGCAGGGAATTGGTTATGGGGTGCTCAGCCTGGCAGGCAGAAGCATTGGGCCTAAAGTGGCAGTCGGACATCCCTTGAGAAGTCCCAGTTTGGAGAGGGTACAGGCTGGGCTTAGGGACACACACACCCCCATTCACAGATTTGATGCACGGGGCCTCTAATACTATATAAAACAGAAACACAGAATTAATTTTGGAAAATAAATCTTAGGACTGGGTACTGGTGAATAATGAAGCCAAGTAGTACCTTAGGCTTTTTTTCATAGAAACACGTGTCAGAGAATCATTCATCTAACATTCAAGGTCAGCCAGTTAGCCCTGTTTGAGGATGAACCAGGAATGCAACAAAACTCGACAGAACTCCTGAAAACAAAAAGTAAGAAAATTAAAGTAACTGGGCAGTAAGTCCCTGGAGCCCTCTTGGGATTTCCAAGTTCAGGGAAATTGTTTCTTAGTTAAGGAATTCACTATCTCTATCAAGCTTCTTTTAAAAAATATATATTTCTTTATTGATTTCAGAGAGGAGGGGAGAAGAGAGATATAGAAACATCAGTAATGAGACAGAATCATTGATTAGCTGTCTCCTACTGGGAATCGAGCCTGCAACTCAGGAATGTGCCCTTGGCCATGCAGGCTGACACTGTATCCACTGAGCCAAACTGGCTAGGGCTGTTGTGCTTCTTAAGAATGTGAGCATGCTTTCCATTAGAAAAATAAGCCTATTTCTAAAAGTAAGGGGAAAAAAGTTTTTTCTTGTATTTGCCTAGGAAGCAAAAGTTTATTATATATATTATTAAAATAATTATACTATATTATGCTAATCAGGAAACTTATTACTTTAAAGGAATAAATTACTTAATACTGTTTAGTAAAATTAATATATGATAATCTATATATATAAAAGCCAAATATGCAAAGTGTTCCTTTAGGAATTCGACCAGGAGACCGGGAGTTTGATCACTTGTTATGACATGTGTTGACCACCAGGGGGTGGTGCGGAAGAAAGGGCCCCTGACAGCAACTGGCAGCCAGGGAAGGAAGGTCCTGGCCAGCAGCCTGAAGATCCTGATCAGCCCTGTTAGCTGGCCAGGCCTAAGGACCCAAGCCATGCATGAATTTTGTACACTGGGCCTCTAATAAATTATATTTGACTACCTTTTCAGGTTTTTTATTTTAAGAATTGGTTTTTTTTTTCTTCTTATAAAATAGAACTTTATACTTAAGGTATATAGGAAGCTCTGTCAAATAAGAAAATATTAATTATATCCTATTTATATATGCATATTAAATAGATTCTAATATGCTTTCATTTATAACTAATTATTATATGTTATAATATTTTATAATATTGTTTTAGAAATCACAAAGTTCCATGTCGTTTATATTATTCTATGAAGTATCTAGATTTTAGAAATACTAGCAAGAAAAATCAAGAGAAAACCATTTAAGGTCCAGGAAGATGGCTGCCTACATAAAGGCGGGCTGCTAGATGGTGTATGAGTGAGAGAATGAAAGGAGAATAGTTGGACGTGTTTGTGAGTGAGGGACAGCCATATTCCAAGGGACTATTGTCTATGGTGGCCAGCATAATCCATGAATGTGGATGGAGATCCACAGGGCTGCTGACAGAAGGGAACTCTATAAATCAACCCATAGTTGGGCTGAGCACAAAAAGGCAGCCTGAAATTTTACCAGTATACAGGCTGCATTTTGCCAGGAGAAAAAGAAGTGCACAGTCATACGCTGTGCTCGGGCGAAAAAGTCACGAGTTCACTTGCTTACTCTGGCTCTTCTTTCTCTTTAAATCCTTGCTTCTGATTACTAAGTCCAGTACATAGAATCACCCAATTGAAAACACTCTCAAAGTCTACAGGTCAAAGTTGTTTTTGTGGAACTTGGAGATCAGAATGGGAACAAACCATCAGAAAATCAGCTGTGGGACAGCCCATTCCCCCAAACCAGTATTAAGTGTGCCAGAGAAAACAAAATCTAAATACTGGGTAGAGAGGACTTATAGCCCCAGATGTCAATACAGAAACACTGCCACCCAGGAGTTGAATCACAAATTGACTCTTGTTTAAATACAACTTAAGGCAGGCTAAGAAAAAAAGAAATCTTGTCTGCTTGAAAACAGTATTGTGGTTTATGACATAGAGGAGCAGTGGAATGCAGGGAAGATCACTACTATCCTAGCTACCTGACAGCAAACAGGCATGCCAAACAGAACAGTAGAGAAAGTGAATGAACTTCAATATTGCACATTTTCATTTCTTAATCTTTTACTTAAGAAACTAAAGTTTTATTTCTTTTTTTATCACTTGATTTTACCTTTTTAATCATTATATATATATATAATTTTTAATGAGCATTATTACTACTATTATTTTAACTTTTTAAAGATTAATTTTAATTTCTTTATTTTATTTTATTTAGGGATTAATGCTCTACATTCTATTTTCATTTTTCCTTTAGAATCATTTTAATCTATCTCAAATTTACCTTTATGCCAACACTCTCTTTCTCACTTTTACCCTTTGGTTGTCCTGTTTCTCTTAGCCTATTCCTGCTTTAGATTTTCCCTATTCCTTCTTTTTACACCGATAAAGTTATGCTACTTATATATCTAATTTCTGATCTCCTGATCTAAGTCCATACACATTTCTCTGTTCTCTTTCTTCACTATCCAATTTTTTTCTCTCTTCCATTTTTTGTTTTTTTGTTTTATGTTTTTAGTTTTATTTCGTTTGGTTTTGTGCTTCCCTCCATGCCCACAACCATGCCCATCAGCCAATCAGGAGTAAATTATGCAAATAAACCCCAACCAAGATGGCTGTAGTCATTGAGAGCAGGAAGGAGGCTTGGGTTTCCCCAGAAATGGAGGAAGCCAAGTTTTCCATCTGCCCTTGCAGGCCTAAGCCTCCACTCAACACTACAAAGTTTCAATTATAGAAGATATATCCCAACAGAAATGACGGCACCCAGGGAGCTAAAGAAAGCAGAGGCTATGGTTACCTGTGCAATGAAGGAAGCCAAGCTTCTAACATCCTAGCACCTAGGCCTCCACTCTAGGCTATAAAATTTCAATTATAGAATTAAAATAAACCCAAACAGAAATGGCTGTCTTCACGGAGTAGTAGCAGGCTTGGCTCCACTCTAGGATACAAAGTTTCAATTGTAGAACATAAATTAATCCCAGATCCCAAGGCCTCTGCTTGGGTCACAGGGAGGAGTGGCCTGCCTGCAAACCACCACAGGCCCCTCGCCCAGGATGCTCCACACCCTAAGGGAACTCTGACCTGATCCGATATATTCTTCACGGCAAATTAGGTGGCCCCTACCCATGCACCAGGCTGCTTTCCTATCTAATAAAAGAATAATTTTCAGATTGACCATCACTCCAACACACAAGAGGCTGCCCCTATGTGTTCAAAGATCCTTCCCCCATGTGGACCCAAGATGGCCATCACAAGATGGCCAGCAAGGGAAGGCCATTGAAAGGTTCCAGGCCTGCAAGGGAAGGCAGTTGGAAGGGACCAGGTCTTCAAGGGAGGGCAGTTGGGGGTGATTAAGCCTGCAGGGGTAGGCAGTTAGGGGTGACCAGGCTGGCAGAAGAGGGAAGTTGGGGACAAACAGGCTGGCAGGGGAGCAGGTAGACATCAATTAGTTGGCAGGGTAGTGATTAGAGGGTGACCAGGCTGGCAGGCAGAAGCAGTTAGGGGCAATCAGAGAGGCAGGCAGGCAAGCAGTTTGGAGCCAGCAGTCCTGGATTGTGAGAAGGATGTCCGACTGCCCGTTTAGGCCTGATCCTACTTGGATCAGGCCTAAACGGGCAGAGGGACATACCTGGAGGGGAGGTATGCAGGCGGGGCTGAGGGACATCTCCCGCCTCCCATGCACAAATTTTGTGCACTGGGCCTTGAGTCAATAATAACTTTATATGTAAATGGATTAAATGCCCCAATCAAAAGACAAAGGGTATCTGAGTGGATAAGAAAACATGAGCCATATATCTTCTGTCAACAGAAATCCTCCTCAGAAAAAAGGACTCACATAGGCTGATAGTAAAGGGATGGAGAAAGGTTTATCAAGAGAATGGAAATTTAAAAAAGGTGGGATAGCAATACTTATATCTGACATAAAAAAAAACAACTCAAAATGAAGGACATAACAAGAGGTAAGGAAAGCTATTTCATAATACTAAAGGGAGCAATTCAACAAAAAGTTGTACCTCTGATTAACATATACATAGACAATACAGGAGCATCCAAATATATGGAAAATAAATCTGGAGGATATCAAGAGAGAGATTGACAACAAAACCATTATAGTAGAGTACTTTAATACTCCACTATCAGCACTGGACAAATTCTCCTATCTAAAAATGAGCAAAGAAACACTAGGTCAGATGTAATTAATTGACATTTTCAGAACATTTTACCCCAAAACTACAGAATATACATTCTTCTCAAGTGCACCTGTGTCATTTTCAAAGATAGACCATATACTGGGACACAGGCAAAGTCTCTTCAAGTTCAAGAAGATAGAAATCATATCACACATCTTCTCATATCACAAAGGCATAAAACTAGAAACCAACCACAATAAAAAAGTAAAAAACCTGGAGACTAAATAGCATGCTATTAAACAATGACTGGATTACCAGAGAGATCAAAGAAGAAATAAAAAGCCTCATGACAACAATCAACAATGAAAACACAATAATCTAAAAATCTATGGGAAACAATGAAAGCAGTCTTGAGAGGGAAGTATATAGTTCTACAGGCCTACCTCAAAAAACAAGAAACAATGGTAATAAATTCTTTAATCCTACAACTCAAAGAGTTTGAAAGAGTACAACAAGAAAAGTTCAGCATAAACAGAAGGCAGGAAATAATAAAGATCAGAGTGGAGATAAATGACATAGAGACTAAATAATAATAATAATAATAATAATAATAATAATAGTACAAAAGCTTAACAAAACCAAGAGCTGATTCTTTGAAAGGATAAACAAGATTGATGAACCTCTAGCCAGACTCACCAAGAGGCAAAGAGAGAGGCCCAGAATAAACAAAATCAGAAATGAGAGAGGAGAAGAAACAACCAATCCCACAGAAATACAAACAATTATGAAAAAATACTATGAACAACTATATTCCAACAAAACAGACAACCTAGATGAAATGGACAGATTCCTAGAAAAACACAAGCTCCCAAAACTCAATCAAGAAGAATACAAAAATCTGAATAGGATAATAACTACTGAAGAAATTGAAGCAGTGATCAAAAGTCTTCCAGCAAACAAAAGATTTGGTCTGGATAGCTTTACAGGGGAGTTTCACCAAGCATTCAAAAAAGAACTAAAATCTATCCTCCTCAGATTATTCCAAAAACTCATGAGAAGGCACACTTCCAAGCCCTTTCAATGAAAGTGGCATTTCCCCAATGCCAAAATCAAGATAAAGACACCACACACACAAAAAAAGAAGAGAACTACCCTTGTTGAACATAGATGCTAAAATCCTTAACAAAATTCTAACCAATTGGATCCAACATTATATTAGAAAGATCATACACCATGACCAAGTGGGATTTATTCCAGGGATGTAAGGATGGTACAATATTCACAAATCAATAATTGTGATACATCACATAAACAAGATGAGAGCCAAAACTTGCATAATCATATCAATGTATAGTGAAAAAAACATTTGACAAAATTTAACAGCCTTTTATTATTTTAAGGGATCATACTTCAACATAACAAAAGCACTATACGACAAAACTACAGTCAACATCATACTCAATGGGCAAAAACTAAACTCATTTCCCTTTAGAACTGGAACAAGACAAGGATGTCCACTTTCACCACTCCTGTTTGACATAGTACTAGAAGTACTAGCCTTAGTTATCAAACCAGAAGAAGAAATAAAAGGCATCCAAATTGGAAAAGAAGAGGTAAAACTTTCCTCATTTACAGATGATATGATACTATACACAGAAAACCCCAAAGACTCCATTAAAAAACTACTAGAATTAATAAATGAATTTGGCAATGTATCAGGATACATAATTAACACCCAAAAACTGATGGCCTTTTTATATACCAATAATGAATTCACAGAGAAACAAATCAAACAATCCCATTTACCATTGCACCAAAAACATTAAGATACCTAGGGATAAACTTAACTAAGGATGTAAAAGACCTGTACTCAGAAACATTCAGGACATTGATATAGAGGAATATATAAACAAATGGAAGAATATCCTGTGTTCATGGATTGGTAGAATCAACATCATTAAATTACTAAAGCAATCTTTAGATTCAATGCAATACCTATTAAAATATCAATGGCATATTTCAAAGATCTAGAACAAACTCTCCAAAAATGTATCTGGAATTAAAAAAAAATAGCTATAGCTATCCTGAGAAAGAAGAACAAAGTTGGAGGGATCACAATACCAGACATCAACTATATTACCAAGCCACGGTTCTCAAAACTGACTGGTCCTGGCACAAGAATAGACATATAGTCCAATGGAACAGAATAGAGAACCCAGAAATTGATCCAAGCCATTATACTCAATTAATATTTGACAAAGAAGGCAAGAACATACAATGGAGTCAAAATAGTCTCTTTAGTAAATGGTGCTGGGAAATTTGGTCAGATACATGCATAAAAAATGAAACTAGATAACCAAATTACACCATATACAAAAACAAATTGAAAATGGCTAAAGGACTTAAATGTAAGATGGGAAACCATAAAAATCCTACAAGGCTCCATATGCACCAAAATTGCAGACATGTGCTGTAACAATATCTTTATAAACACAGATCCTAGGACAGGAGTGTCTAAGGAGAAAATAAACAAATTGTACTCCATCAAAATAAAAAGCTTTTTCACAGAAAAAAAAAATATCAACAAAACAACAAGAAAGCCCACTGCATGGGAGTACATATTTGCTAATGTTATCTCCAATAAGCGCTTAATCTCAAAAATTTACAGATAAGTCATACAACCTACCATAGAGAAGATAAACAATGCAATAAAAAATGGGCAAAGGGCCTAAATAAACATTTTTTGAAAGAGGATATTCATAAAGCCAAGAGACATATGAAAACATGCTTAAAGTCACTAATCATCTGAGACATGCAAATCAAAACATCAATGAGGTACCATCTGACACCTGTCAGAATGGCTAACATCAACAGATCAACAAATTACAATTGTTGTCAAAGATGAGGAGAAAAAGGAACCCTCATGCACTGCTAGTGGGAATGCAAACTGGTGCAGCTACTGTGGAAAAGAGTATGGTGTTTCCTCAAAAATTTAAAAATGGAACTGCCATTTGACCCAGTAATACCACTTCTAGGAATATATCTCAAAAAAATAGAAACACCAGTCAGACAGGATATATCCACCCCTATGTTCATAGCAGCACAATTCAACATAGCTAAGATTTTGAAACAGCCTAAATGCCAATCAGCAGATGAGTGGATTAGAAAACCGTGGTACATGTACACAATGGAAATGCTACACTGCTATAAAAAATTAGGGATTCTTACCATTTGCAGCAGCATGGATGGAACTAAAGAGCATTATGCTAAGTGAAATAAGCCAGTCAGTGAAAGAAAAATACCACCTAATATCACTCATTTTGGATAATAAAGAACATTATAACCTGATGAACAAAAAGATAGATACAGAGGCAGAGAAACATGGAACAAACAGACTCTGAAACTACAGCAGGAAGCCTGGGGAGGGTTGGAGGGTGGGTAAGAGATTAACTAAAGAACTTGTGTGCATGCATATAAGCATAACCAATGGACCCAAGACATGTTAACACATGTGCCAGGAGGTAGGGGAGGCCGGGGGAAGGTCAATGGAGGAAAAAAGGAGACATATGTACTACTATTTGTAATAATTTAAACAATAAAAAAGAAAGAAAAATAATTTAATTATAAAACTAAATGAACTAAAAATAATTACATTTTTAATAACTATGTTCTTATAGCAATATGTCTGTTGGCATGAACCCTATAAGAATCTGATTTCTTCATAACAGGACATAAGTCAGTTTCCCACTGTAGTTTTATTAACCAAAGCTTTGCTGGAATATCATGTCTTAAAGAAATATCTATAATCAGGACTCTGAATATCACCAGATAGCTCTAAAGAATAAAGATTGACTTTGAAGCTCATAAGCCCCTTGGATAAATAACCTGGTTCCTTACTTGGTCAGGTAGTTAATAGCAGTCTTTCCAGGTAAGGAACGAAGGTTGCTTTCCTGAGAGATGGCATGAAATAAACCTCAAGACATCTGTGGGGACTCCATCTTGAGGAATGCACACCAATTCTGGAGGTATTATAGACAAAGCCTGATGGCAACTGTGTGGCTTGACTTCCTTGCCCTAGGAGTAAACTTTTTCATGAGATTCCAGCAAAGCATATTTTAATAGCCTGTATGATCAACTGTTATTCTTATTATGTTTATACAAACAATCAGGCCAAATTATAACTAGACTTAATACAGTAAGTAAATTTGTCTTTAATGAAAATGAGGGTGATTTTAGGGAGAAAAATTATTTCAACATAAATTTATTAGAAACTGTTCTAACTTTTGCCCAATAATAGTAAATATTTTTAAGCTAGTTTGTCTCCACCAGATTAAGAACCTGTGCCCAGGCCTTATTTTCCCTCTGACAGAGAGCAAAAATTTCTTGGCTTTGAGAGAAATCTTCAACCCTCCTCTGCAGAAAGTAATTACAGAAGAAATCTGACATCCTCTTTCCCTAAAAGAATTCAGTGCCAAGATCCTTGAGGGGGATATACGAGTAGTAGGCAGTTAGGCAGACATGAATAGAACAAGAACAATAGGCCAACTAGAGGAAAGATAGACTCTGAGACATACTTCTCACCACTCCAACTGCTCTGAAGCTAGAAATAAAGAAACCTGTACAGTACTAATTTTTAATCATAACTGATTAGAAGGAATTTATAGTTTTCATACAATGGAAGATATAGAGATAAAGGAAAAGAAAGTAAACAAACTGAAATAATATTTATAAGTTACAGAAGATATATATATATATATATATATATATATATATATATATATTGCAGAAAATATGTGTAAATTATAAAAAAAATATGTATAACTTACTGGGGGTCTATACAAGTAAAAATAAATAGAGTTAAGAAAGTAAAAATTATGAAAAGGGCTATAAGGATAGAAATATAGTAGGAAGAAAGAAAATTAAAATAGAAATACTTAAGAATAATTGTAAAAGCTATAGCAATGTTTAAAAGTATACCGAATAATAAATCTAATAGATAGAACACCTGAATTAATCTGAAAAGTAATCATATTATTTTAAATCTTAGAATAGATATAGTTATATGTGAAGAGGAGTTAAGTTGTTTTTAAAGTTTTCTTTACAAGGTCTATGCGAAGTAATTAAGAAGGTGACTCAGCTGTGAATCCAACAAATAGAACCAATAAGGATGATGAGACTGACCCACTAGGAGTCAACATCATCTCATCAACATCAACCAATGCCTAACAATAGCTGATGTCTAAAGACACTAGGCCTGCACATAACTACATTCCTCAACCTAGACTTTTCCCTTTTATAATCCTGTCCCCTTCACCTCGCTACAAGGTAAGATTTAATGCTTGTAAGCACCATTTCTTCTTAATTAGACTAATCTTTGCTGTCAACGTAATTCTCTTTGTTTTTCTATACTATAAAAAATCAAAACTTGAGCAGTAAACACACTTTGCAGACCCCAGAATTCCAAAGCAGATAGTTCATCACTTCCCTCTATCTTCTGCAGCCAGCAAAACAAAAAGGGGGGAGATCTGGGAAAGCATGGGACTTGGTTGAAAAGTCTATAAGGAAGATTCTCTGAAAAGTCTTGACTTTTCCAAACAAGGCTGACCCCCCTGGGTGTTTTACTAGAATCTTTATGTTTAAACTTCAAAGTGTCCTTGCTTAAAGAATGCATGTGTTTTCTCAAGGATGCTTATCTGCTCATAGTATCTAATAGTTAATTTTAAGTCAAGCTATTGTTACAATAAAAGCCAAAGGCGGTAGATGAACAGGGCTACTTGATGACAATATTCAAGTAGTCCCTTATCCTCTCTTTCACAGAAACATATGTCAAAGTAATCATTCATCCATCATTCGAGGTCTGCCGGTCAGCCCCAGCATGTTCCTACCAGCAGCTGATATCCATTGACTGATAAAATGCAGGGTATAAAACCCAGCTCCTGAGCTTGAGTTGGATTTATTCTTAAGACATCTGAACAGCAGAGCTGCCCACCTATGGGATTGCCAGTGGTCTGTGCTGCAAAGGTACTATCTTTCAACCTTTCTCCCTGTCTAATATTGTTTCCCTTACTCTATCTATGTTTTTGTAACCAGAAATGCTCCCCAGTAAATTTCCAGTATCTAACCTTTATCTCAGAGGCTGCTTCCTTGGGGAAACTTATCTAAGACAGTTTAGATCAGAAATGATCCTAGAAATCAAATCCTAAAATTAGATTTTTGAATTGCATTACCTCCTGCCTGGCTACAATGAGGACCACATCACAGAAAGTAAGTAGAGTACTAACACCAGGCATGCTTTCTCAGTAAAAATTTTAAATTTCCACTATTGTTAAACTGGGATGAAATAATGGTGAAAGAAAATGACTGGCTGTTGCAGTATCTCAGGGATCAGAGAGTTCAGAGTAAGTAGTATTACAAGAACTCCCAAATTAGTTTTTGTTCGATACTACTGATGCATCAGGGAAAGAATATAAAGGCTGGAGATGATTAATCACCAATTTATGTAAAGCATTAAAGCCAGATGACTTTCTAAGCAGCAGAGTTATTTTCATCTCTGATGAGCAAAAACAGCTATGTCTGACGTCCATAATTTAATTATAAGAGTAGGGGAGTTTCTGGAGAGTTCAAATTCTCAACTCTGTAAATGTGTTTATCTTAAGGTGAAGGCCTAATTGGAAAAGCATGGGAACCATGTAAAAGGCAGCTGAATCAATGCACTTAAATATTTTCATATCCCTTGAAAACAGTGGGACCAGTTTTCTTAAAAGGCTGGTGTTCCATCCTTACAGGAAGTTGGGGCAGACACTCTCTGCTTGTAGCCCCACTTCCACTCTGAGTCACCAGACCAATGCAATCACTTGGGTGTTCATCTCAAATAAATTGGAGCAGTGCTGGGCACAGAAAGGGAGGGAAAAGAATACACACCAAAAAAAGCTGTAGGAATTTCCCTAAATTACTGGGAGTGGGGAGGATAAACAGTTGACCCTGAAATACACAGGTTTGAACTGTGCAGTTCCACTACACACAGATATTTTTCAATTGACCAGTTCAGTTCAAATTTGTTTTGTTCAAGGTTCATATCCTTGGATGACAATCTGCTTATGTGATGATTTGATTTAGTTATGGGTAGACTTTGCCTGTGTGGGAGGTCTGCACCGCTAACCCTTTGTTATTCATGTGTAAACTGTATATCCTGAAAGGGCTGAATTAAGAGGTATTAAAGAGATAGATTTTGTTTGTTTTAATATATATTAGCAGTTGTGGTATGCAGAATAATATCCCAATTAATCCACAGGTATTCACTTCTTAATTTCTGGAACCAGTGTTTTTGTTGTTGCTGTTTGTTTATTTGTTTTTTGCTTTACATGACAAAGAAGAATTAAAGTAGAAAAAAGAATTAGGGTTGTTAATAAGCTAACCTCAAAACGGCGAGGTTATTCTGTGTCATCTACATTAGCCAATATAACTCTAGGATTCTTAACATGAGATGAGTGGAGGTAAATAAATGTTTCAGAAAAAATGTGGCTGTTGAATCAATAAGAGTTATGCCATGTAGGTAGAACTCAACCCGCTATCACTCACTTTAATTATGGAGGAGGAGGCCAGAAGCCAAATAATTAGGGCAGCCTCTAGAAACTAGGAAAGTAAGATATGCCTTTACCTATGGACTTTAGAAGTAAGTCCATTCCGGTAATGCCTTAATTTTTAGCAAATGAGAACCATTTCAGACTTCTGACATTTATAATTGTAAGATAATAAATACGTATTTTTAAACCACTTAGATTTTGCAGATTTGTTATCGCAGCAATAGATAATTAATGAAGCACTCCTTCATGATACATGACTTAACACCTGGGCAAGGACCCCATGAGATGGTGCTATGGCAGTAGAAACATAAATAAAATAATGACCAGCACTAAGTAAAACATCTGTGCCTGAATTGCCATAGCTTATGGCACCTGGAAGAATGAATGCCTCAACTCTGAAGGAGAAAAGTGGGCAGTTATCTTATATCTACCTGAGTCTGCCCATGCCTCTGAGGAAAATGTGCTTCATCCTTGTATGTTTGCTCCATCTGGAAAAATTCCCAGCATGATGCTGGAGAGTTTTAGCTGCTAATGGCACACTGTTCATTTCTATTGCAGAATTGCCCTTGCCAGATGAGTGATGCCTTTCCCAAAGTTATCATCTTACTCAGGGGAAGTCTAAAAGCATAGCTAGTTGATGAGGGCCTACAGAAACCTAGACCCTTTAATTCACACTTGAGACCATTCACCAGGATCATCCCATCTCCAGAACTCCCTGTAAAGATCAGTCAAGATATCTGTCAAAACTACATCATATTTCTACCTTTCCCTCTGCCCAGTACTGTTTATCTTAACTGTCTTCCAGGGTTTGGGTTCTCTAGAGAACTGCCCTATAAATTTCCTGCATGCAACTCTACATCTCAAAGTTTGTTATTCAAATAGTTAATCTAAAATAAGTTTATAATTAAAGAAAATAATTTTATCTCCTATTGATACAAGCAGTGACTACTTAAGAGATGATGGACTTTGGTACTTTCAGATCCAGTACTCCCATACTATGCCCTCAGATTTGCAGGAAATCAAAAATTGAGCTGGTCTCAATATTTGCTTTCAAAGTATAGAGCTTTTAAAAAAATAACATCTTTATAGATTTCAGAGGGAAAGGGAGTTGGATAGAGATATAGAAACATCAATGATGAGAGAGAATCATTGGTCTGCTGCCTCCTGCGTGCCCCTGACTGGGGACTGAGCCCACAACCCAAGTGTGTGCCACTGACCAGAATTGAACCCAGTAACTTTCTGCCCAGTGCTCTATCATCTGTGCTAAATGGGCTAGGGCAAAGTATAGAGCTTTTTATAGTGACATCAAGAACCATGTTTTCTGGGAAGAATTTTTGGTCCACCAGTATTATTTGATGTGATCCAGGTGCAATGACTTATCCCAGGAATGAAATAATGTACATGATTTAAGATGCATCCAGTATGAGTGGGGATGAACAGATAGGAATGGAATCAATGGCATCTGGGAAGGCTGAGAGAGTCTGAGGTCTTACAGAGGAGACAATCACTACATTCTGTATTAATTCATTCAAAAAGTGTTTGTCAAGAACTCTTTAATTGTTTGGTAGTGTACTAGGCATAGTGCTAGCAAAAAAAAGAGATAGTTTTCTGGTCTTTTCAAGTGGGGTACAGACTTGTAAACAAGCACTTTTAATATTGAATGATGAATGCCATAATACAGAAGTAGAGCATGCCTAGCTAAGAATACAGGTAAAATAATACAGACAAAGCAAAGAGCAAACCCCAACTCCAAACTTCAGAAAGAGGGTAACTTAATACTGGTTTAGTGACTTGAGAGTATTTAAGCACATTTGTAGACTTGAATAGAAGGCAGAAGGAAGGTGAGGGAAAGGTGAGCAGAAGCCAAATTGTGAAATGTCTTATAGGCAGATCATGTGTAGATGTTAGATTTTATCCTCAAGGCTATCAGGAGAATTGGAATATTTTCAATAGGGGGTGATATGATCATATTTGCCTTTTGGAAATATCACTGTGAAACTTGTACAGAATACAGAGCATAGGTCAGAAGGCACAATCTATGGCTACTCCTGTTGCTGACAAACATGATAACAGCAATGCTTTGAAAACGTTGATCTTTCAGGGCCCTGTGGAGATTTAGCATACAGTTCTGGATCTGACATTTTTTATTTGTAGGATGAAAATAGATAAAGAACATCAACAATCTTTTCCCAAGAAAATACATGGGAAGCCATGGAAATTATGACGATTGTCACCATAGTTTCTAAACTATACCAATTATATTATTTGTGGCATAATTAAATTTGACCCGTCAGATCATGAAACTATTTTTTTTTACTAGATGTAAAACTCAATTCTGCTCAGGGCATAGGCTCTAAATTACTGAGCAATTAATATCCTCATTTCCATCAGTGTTTTCAAACAATTTTACTCAAAGACTCCAAAGATAAATAACTATGGATAATATTAACATAATTTTTAAATGTTCTACAAAATGTCATTTCTGTTAGACAGCAGAAGAAAAACCTATATATTTGTCTAGAGATTTATTTCCATAAGCTTCAATGAAAATCCCAACATCTTATATGTTTTAGGAAAAATTGTGAACACCAATGAATGTTCATTTTATTCTAGGCAGTAGAAAATCTTCTAACTGCTGATATCAGAAATAATCAGAAAAGTTGTCTTACCCACAGCTGAATGGCACAGGAGTTATCTGTTAAGATCAAGTAGTAATAGTCTTATACCATACATTTTAGTTTTCAGATTTTTGATCTCCTAGAGCTTTAGTCTACTGATTGGTTGCTTTTCATAAAAAGACTTTTCGGGCTCTATCTATGCTGATAATGCCAAGTAAACAGGTGAAGCCTGGACAAGAGAAAGATATGAGAAAATATTTGCTCTATAAATCTAAAATATAAATCAAATGATATAGGCTTCTCAAGGGGAAAAATCCTATAGAACATCAGTTCATCAAAAAATATGATTGAACTAGAGAAATAAAAATTTCTGAAAACCCTTGGGAAATAGTTGTTTTGGTATGGTCAACATAATGGCTAATTATCTATCTTTATATTAATACATGTAATAAGTTATATAATGCATATATATATTTATATGATGGCACTCATGGAAAATAAAAATAGACTTTAAAATCACTAATGCAAAATTATATGAAAATATTCTGTACTGGGAAAATAACAGATATTTTCCAGGTTATTCAGATTTAGAGCCATTCCATTTAAATGTTGAATAACAACAAAGTTTTGTTGAGTTTCCAATTTTTGAAACTAACTATTAATATGGGTATAATTGCCATTACATCTCATGAACTTATTTTTTTGTGATTCAATATGTAATAGATAATTGGAATTTCTTTAAAAATTGGAAACTATTTATCCTACCACCCTGATACAACACTGATTCTTATAAAATCATCATTTTCATGTATGATTAGCAATGCATTTAAACTTTATTATAGGTCTTTTTATTTGTTATTGTACTTACATTTTTAGAGTAATTAATATCATTTATTTTGGTTTTGCCTTCTATTCTGTGTTATCTCTGAAATTTATATATGTCATGTGTCCTAAATCTATATCTTAGTCCCAATTGATCATCCTGTATTTTAGAATTGCCCATTCAACTGCTGCCAGATATTTGCATTCTAATATAGAAATCCCGAAAAAGAATATTCAAAATTTAATAATTTACCCATAAATGTGATTCTACTTTTGTAAACTTCTTTTACTTAGGGAAGCATATCTTCTCATATATTTGATAATAAAGAAAACATTAGGATAAGATAAATAACTATATTTATATTACTAAGTAATGTATGCAACAAATATATCTTTGCTTCATCCCATCCTTAAAAACCGCAACTGGAGTGATAGAGACTTTCATGTTTTACTTTTTATGTTTCTTGAATTTTTACTGTAATGTATTATTATGTATGTTTTCAAACAATTACTATGTTATATACTAGTAATGCCCATCTGCATAATACTGACATCACTAATATCACTGTTATTGATGTAATTCACTATTTCCTTTGCAGTCTGGGATGGAGATTAAATAATCAAAGAATTAAAAATACTGTTCTCTTTACCTCTCTCTTCCTGAAGTTAAACTGTCAGAGAATGAGTAGGCACTTAATAAGCTTATTGGCCCATTCTGAAGGAGAAAGAATGATAAACAGAACAAAATCACCAATAAAAACTTCAGTATGAAGGAATACCATTTACTTCAACTGTATTATGTGCACTAAATATATTTAATACATTTAATATATTTAATCCTTAAAAAACTAAGGTGATAGCTACACTAATTATCCTTATTCAATAGAAGTAAAAAAAGAAAAATAGGAGAGAGAAACTTAACTAAAGATATAAAAGTTTTGTGGAAATGGACTTAGAGATTTGTAACTATAGGCCCAGGACTCTTAAACACTAAACTGTATTTCTCCCTATCTGTAATTTTTTTTTGTTTTTGCATATGGTATTCACTCTAGTATGTCTCTCATGATGCTGTCACATCTCACTTTCCCATGTTAGAAACTGGGCTTAGCTTTAAGAAAGAGAAATATGAGAGGAGCAACAAATATCTTGTCTATAGATGAAAAGAGTATATGTGATTTTTGTTACATGACCATTTTTAAAGAATTTCTTATTAAATAAGTATTTCAGCTCACATCAAAATATGCTTCTAAGAATTGCCAATCTATATCCTGTGAGCAAAAAAGTTAGTAACT
The DNA here is from genome assembly GCA_027563665.1 of Antrozous pallidus. NCBI lineage: Eukaryota > Metazoa > Chordata > Mammalia > Chiroptera > Vespertilionidae > Antrozous > Antrozous pallidus. Next base: position 93,777,524 of record CM050514.1, read on the forward strand.
AGAATATGCTGTTGTATACAGTTCTTTCTATCTTTAATCATACAGATCAAGTCAAGTTACTATCTCCCAGATGTTAGACTAGTTATTTTATTACCTACTAGAGGCCCGATGCATAAAATCCATGCAAGAGTAGACCATCCTCCCTCTCCTCCCCCTGGCTGCCGGCACCGGCTTCTCTCTGACACCCAGGACCTGGCCTTCCCTCACAGCCCTGGCTTTGTCAGGAAGCTCATCCGTAAGGACATCCGGTCTAATTATCATGTTACCTTTTTATTATTATAGATTTTCTTCATTATTATTCAGGTAATTTAGTCAGGTTCATTCATTATAGCTTATATTCATTTATATCTCTATATCTTACTTTAGTTTTTATTTACGTATAGTAAATACACTCTTTGTCATATAAAGTTCTACAAATTTTGACAAATGCATAGGATTGTGTTCTACCCATAATATTAAAAGGGGGCAATTCAGGATAATTTTATCACGTCAAAATTATCCTGAATTGCCCCCTTCTAAATCTATTTCTTCCCCATCCTCAATGCTAGAAAGCAGTGGCCTATTTTCAATTCCATAGGTCATATATATGGAATCAAATAGTATATGCTTCTTTTGGTTTGACCAAAGCTTTCAAAATGTATTTGTTATATCCATATTGATGCATGAATGGTGTCTTCCATTTTATCACAGAGAAATATTCATTTGGTGCCTACACCACAGTTTACCCATTTATCTGTGTTGTTTCCAGTTTGGGATGATTATGAATAAAGATGTTATAAACATTCATATACCAGTTTTTATGGAAACATAATATTTTTTATTTCTCTTGAATAAATATCTAGAGGAGGACGATGTGGCAGTACGGCTTCTATGTTTATGTAAAGAGCAAACTGTTATCTCTAGTTGCTGTGCTTGCATTTTGTATGGGCACCCAAAATATATGAGAGTTCCTATTGGTCACATTCTTGCCTAACCTTTGAAGAGTTGATATGTTTTTATCTCAACCATGGAGTATGTGAATAACCATACCTCTGTGAGCTTGATTTGTATTCTCTAGTGACTAATGCTATTGAGCATTATCGGTTCCTTTCATTCATAGATCTTCTTTGGTGAAGTGCTTATTTAGATCTTCTTTTCTATTTTTTCAATTGGCTTTTGTGGTTGTCTTTGTTATCATTTAGATTTCAGAGTTCCTTATATATTCCAGAAATATGGATTTTGACAAACATCTGACTTGCAAATATTTTCTCAGTCTTTGTCTTTTCATTGACTTAAGATTGTCTTAAAACAAAATATTTTAATTTTAATAAAATTTAATTTTAAATTGTAGAGATTCCTTTGTAATCTGTTAAGAAAAACAAAACACACTGCCAAACTGATCATCCCAAATAATTTTCCTGTTTTCTTCTAGAATATTTATAGTTTTACATCATATATTAAAATCTATGTTTCATTTTGAGCTAATATTTGGTATATGATGTGAGATACAGATTAAGTCTTAATAATAGTATTTTTACATATGTATAAGTGTTCTGCACTACCTGTTATAAATATATAAATACTTTGGTGTTATTTACTGAAAACACTAGTCCTTGTGCATTGAATTGCATTTGCGTCTTTATCAAAAATAAGTATACAGCATTTGTATGAGTCTATTTGTTGATTTTATATTCTGTTCTCTTGTTATATATATTTATCCACTTGCTTTGATTAGTTTTGAAATCTTAGGGTGAGTCCTCAAACTTTGTCCTTTTTTTCCAAATCACTTGACAATTCCAGTTCCTTTGCTTTTCTGTGAAAATTTCAGATTTTCGCAAACTTGATTGGGATTGTGTTAAACACACATATAGATTTGGAGAAAATTACTATTTTAAATTATTAAATCTTTTGAGTCACAGGCAGTATATTTCTGGATTTACTTATGTCTTTGATTTCTTTAATCAAATATTTTTACTTTTCAGCTTACAGATCCTCACCATTCTTTGTTATATTTATACTTAAATATTTCATTTTGTGATGCTATTTTAAAATATTTTAATTTTTTCCGGTTGTTAGTAGTTAGTAGAGATAAAATTGATTTATGCATGTTTTTTACCTTTTATCTCAAGACCTTTCTAAACTCACTTATTAATTTTAGGAGCAACTTTCTGTGTAGATTCTTTTTGATTTTTTACATAGACAATCCTGTCATCTATGAACAGGCAGTTTTATTTCTTCCTTTCCAATCTAGGCACATTTTATTTCTTTTCTTGTTTTATTACATTAAGACTTTACAGTACAATGCTGAATAGAATTTATAAGAGCAGACCTGTTCCTAATTAAGGAGAAAATTTAATCATCAAATATTTAATATAATGTTACTTATAGGTTCTTTATAATATTTTATCAGATTAATATTTTTTTCTATCCCTAGTTTCTAGAAAATTTTGACAAGGAATAGACATGGTGTTTTGAATACCTTCTCTTCATCTATTGCAATGATCATATGAAGTTTAATTCTGTTCACAATAATCTCTCCTTGCTGATGGTTTCACTTTCCAGAGTTTCAGTTACATTTAGTCAGTCACAGTCTGAAATATTAAATGAAAAATTCCAGAAATAAATAATTCATAAGTTTTAAATTAGATGCTATTATGAGTGCCATGATGAAATCTCTCTCCCTCCTGCCCTGAGTGTGAATAATCCCTTTTCCTAGTATATCCATGTTATATACTCCACCTGTTTATTAGTTGCTTAATAGACTTCTCAGTTATCAGATCAATCACTCTGATATCATGGTGCTTGTGTCAAGTAACACTTACCTTATATAATAATGCCACATTTGGTTATCTTTTATTGTAATATATTGTTATAATTATATTTTAACATTAGCTTTTGTTGTTAACACATTACTGTGCCTAATTTATAAATTAAACTTTATAATATGTATAAGAATCAATAAATATATAGGTACAGTACTTTCCATGGTTTCAGACATCCACTGGGGGTCTTGAAAAGTATCCCCTACTTTCTCTGATATTCCCTAGTTAAGTCTCAGCCTCAGGTAAACAAACTGTACCTGTGTGTGAAGCATGCAACCTTCTCATTGCTTCTGACTTTCCCTCAGCTTTTCGTTCTAGGTCTAGGACATATTCTTGTCCCTCTTCCAAGGGTAGCTATGCTTTTTTTTTTCTGTCTCTTTCCCCTAGCTACACTGATTTTCACCAGTTGCCAAAGATGTCTGTTTTGTATGCCGTTCCTCCAGAGGATAAGGTATGGTCCCACAGCATAGAGGATAAGGGATGTTCCCACAGCATGGAGGATAAGGTATATTCTCACAGCATGGAGGATAAGGTAGTTTTCCACAGCATAGATGAAGATCCAGGCAGATTTCCATGTTCCTCACACACCAGCTGCTCTTCACCATTACCCATGTGTGCACTAATTCATCAGGTTTATCAGTTTCCTTAGGTTTTTTTGTGAGCAATTTTTGGGGATTGATAAAATAATCTGCAGAACTGTGCCAACTACCTTTATGTCTGTGGTTCCAGCAGCTGCATGCTGCTGCCCACACTTAGCTTTTGCAAATTTGTTAAATACAGCAGGTCCTCAAATAACACTCGTTCAACATAGTTTTGTTACAGCATTGCTGAGATTAGGAACATTATTCTTGTTTATATCAATTAGCCTATAGTGAAATTGGTTTTGTTATTTACCTATGCTTAATGTCACCAACCAACAGCATCAAAGGAGGACTTAGTATATTCTAGTTGAATTGTCCCGCTGGTTTTAACATGTGTCTGCTCTAGACAAATAAGAGCTTGAATCCTGTCTCTCTGTGTAGAAGACTTTCCTTATACTTCATGCTATCTGATTACTTTGTGATAACACTGATGGATACAAAAAATGTTTGTTGTTTATCTGAGGATGAATAATGAATGATCTTTCTAGGTTGCTCTATTCTTGAGTGAAATCTGGAAGGCCTCTATGGTTTTGAGCTTGTCCTCCCACTTGCAGAACATTCTCTCTTGTTCCCCACCTGTAACCTACCAACCTCTTCATGGACTTCTAGAATTATATACTCTCTTACTCTTCTAATTATGTGTTCTTTAACTTTCTCCAAAGGGTTATCCCTCTGTCCAAAAAGAATAAAGCCTGTACTATGTAATTCCGCATATCATTATCTCGATATTTAATTGTATTGTAATGTCACATTCCACAGACATCTGTATTCATTTTGTAAGATTCTCAAAAGCAGGAACTTATTGTATCACCATTGCTTGTCATACCTGGTAGATACTTAATAATCATTTGTGTATTAAAAGCTTTCAACTGCAGATATCACAAATAATTTAGACAAGTATGGTATTATATGAAATTCCTCAATATTAACCTAGAACACAATAAATGACAAATGTTAAATCAAATGAATCTTTGTCAAATGAGAGATCTATTCTCTGGTAACATGGGGAATTTGTGAGTATTAGAAATAGAATATGGAATCAGTAAAGTCAGGATTGTATATTTTCATCAATATGCCCTTCTCCATAGGAGCACTTATTATAGAGTTAATTGAAAGATTACAGAGATAGGAAACAACAGAGGAAAGTGAAGGGAGAACAATCCAGAAATATACTTCTGTTTGAGAAAGCGAATAACACTATGAGGAATTTTAAATGTTTTCTTTATTTTAATTTATTGTCATTAGTATCAGTAGGGAATTCTTCTCTAAATCCTTATATAAACCCCAAACAACTTTTATATGTTCTGTTTCCCCTGTCTTTTTTTATGGCAACCATAATATTTTAAAGAACAACAAATATATTTAGTGAAAATAGAGATGACCTTTAAAGAAAAAGAAAGACCCAAGTCTTCATCTGTAGGCAATAATAGTTAAAGAGCCATGAGCTACCACATGCTTAAGAAGCAGAAAACAGCTTACCTGGACCAAGATACACAGACAATAGGCAGCTTCACAACACAGTAAAATATATTTCCTTAGGGAATATATTTAATTACTGTACTAGGAAAATCAATGGATATTTAAGTTATTTCTCCAGAGAATTCAGCATTTATTCAACATTTAATAAGAACTGGGAAATCCTTCACTGCCACATGCTCTGAACCATAGTTAATTGCAGTTGAAATTTCTTAATTTCTTAATATATATTTTTAATTACAGTCATGAAAATAGACCTACATATTTTAATATAACAATGCTAGACTCAAAGTGGCAGTGTTTTTTCAGCATTTAATTGTTGCTAAATTCTCAGTTTACTACAGAGAAGAAATCCAGTAAATCTGTAAATATTACATAATAAAACAACCTTGTCCTTTTTTGCAGTGTACCACATTCCAAGAAAATTATCAACAGAATTATTACCTTGTATAAAAAAGGAAAAAGAAGCAAAAAGATAGAAAGATCAATGGTTTATATCTAAGCACTTGGCAGTTTCCAATAACATCCAAATATCTAAAATGTTGCAAAAGATTACATTTGCAAACCAGGGTTACCTGTCAAACTAAAACTAGATTTCTGGAAGTAGAATTATCAAAAGTAAAATTATCTTAATGTTGTATAAGAGCTCTTAACTGGATGTCAATAAAAACAGCTTGAACAACTTACTATACTTACCCTCTTTCTTTGTACAGACTTTCTATTTGCATCTATCATACACACAACTGCAGAATCAGAGGGCAGCATCTTTCAGAGGGGCAGAGCAAGGGATTGGAATGAGACTACCTATAATTAGATGCCATGCTGTACTTCTCAATAGATTTATGGTTTTGAGCAGCTCTTAAGATCTCTTTTAAGACTCAGTTTGTCCATTCATAGACAAGATGGTAAAACTGGCGTGCACTAGAAGGGTTTATTCTCAAAATTTAATGATGTAATTCATATAGAGCAATTAAGTATTCACATGACTGACATATAGTGAATATGCAATAAATGTTAAGCAACAACAATAGTGTACATATATATTGTTGAAAATCAGAATTGCAGTAGTTGAAATATCTCAGTTATAAATAAGTTATTTCTTTCTTCCTATAAAGGAAGAATTTATATTTCCACCAATTGCATTAAAGATATTCCTTTCTTTGTAAGGGGCTTATTGTCTCTTTAAAAAATCCACATAGAGCTTCTTTTTAGTGTTCATTATTTTTGCTTCTCACTCCAAAATGTTCAATGCTTATAAGTTCCCATAGGGCAGGAACATGGCCCCTGCTATACAATGGTAACCCATAGAGTTTTTATTTTGCTTAAATTTGGGTCTTATTGGTATTCTACTAGGGATTTATGAGGAAAGTGCAAAACAAAACAAAACCAAAAAAACAACAACTGACAGACCTTTATTGGAACACTAGAACTGTCAGTTATTACTTATATAAATCTGAAAAAAATAATGAAGCATTCTCTGCCTAAGTGTTTTTCCTTTTATAGAGCTAGGTTAATAACATTTAACTCACGGGGTTATTATAAGGATTAGTGATTAATAAGAATTAGATCTGGTTCATAATAAAACCTTAATAAATGGCAGCTATTATCATTTTCATTTAGTGTAGGTCATTCTGCTTTACTCAGAAATAAATATAAACTCAAAAAAAGTAGCAAGGATTAAATTTCATTATCTTATTTATAATGCAAATGAATGTTATTATATAAAAGAAGAATTAAGATTTCCTTTAAAATAGATCTAGAGCGGTTGTATAAGTCTATTAAAAGAGAAAGAAAAATAGGTATGCTTTTACTGTCTTCAGTTATAACTGTTGAAGTTGCTTATATTTAATCATTTTTAAAAACCTCAATTCCAAGGCTAAATAAGTCTTATATTTAATGGACGCTAGGGTCAATTAAAAGTGTTTTTCTTAAGTTATGAAATATTTCAAGCATACATAAAAAAGATAATAAACTGAATGTCTCCATCCCAGCAACCCAGCTGGGAAAAAAAAGTCTTGCATATGCAACTGAGGTCCCAAGGAAACTCCTCACAGATGTCACTGCCATCTTTTATTCTTCTACCAACCATCCAGTACTTAAGAAATCCTTCATAGAGTTTAATGACTCATAAGAAATGCTTATTTGTTATATCTGCACTTGTGTTCTAGAACAAAGATATAACTATTTTAAACTTAAAATACTTTTCTACACTGCTTTCTGGGCTTTTAATTTCTTATTTCAAAGTAAAAAACAGCATGAAATTTTCTTAATTGTTATAGGATCATGGTTGTAGGACCATGGTAGCAGACAGCATCAAAATCATCTCTGAATCATTAAGATAAATTAATATGCCTATTCTTTCGTTTTCATAAAATTTAAATGACACAAAAACTTATTCAAATAAAAAAGAAAACATTATATGCAATGCATCATGCTAAGAATACTGACACAGAATAAGATTTGATCCTTGTGTTATATTATGAGATAGCTATCAAAATAACTATCTTCTTCCTTCCTTTAATTAAATATTTTACAAAAGATCTTATCAAGATCTTGGTTTATATTCATCTGTACCTGTTTTAAATTTTTGCCACTGTGAGCAAATTAGTAGTGACCTTGCATAGATCTATACTGACTCTTGAAATCTTAATGTCTTTTCTAACCTTCAAAGAATATTCTAAGAGTGCTTTAGAATTGTTAAAATATGCTTTTTAAAGTGAAAGGCTTTTAAATAGCCACTAAGGAAAATATTATTAAAATTGACTTTTTTACAAAATGTATTTTTTCTTTTCATAAGACAAAATACTCTGCTGTAATCAAACAGATAAAATTAATAGTTTAGCTTCTATAGAGGTTATTTAAATACTTTTGTTTTATTCAGATGTCATGTTAACAGAATGCAGATATTTTAAAAAATGGTGAGACATACACAGAATGGAGTCGGTCCTCTTTGAATGGCTGGAAATCTTCTATAACCAACTCCATTACACTTGAGAATGAATGAGAGAAATTTTGAGACAAAACTGGTTACTGTTGCTTAGAAATTCCTCATGAATTCAGACAGGCCATTTGTATACACACACACACACACACACACACACACACACACACACACACACTTACATTGCCAAATAAAATGAACACAGTGTCAAGAAAACCCACAGTGGAGACATGCATTTCATTGGCAAGTAAATGAGCATTTACATTTATTTTATTAATTCATAACATACTCTGTAAAGGGTACTAATGAAGTATTATATCTCCTACTTCTCATTCTATCTCACCACTGACCAAAGCATAGTACCAAGTCTGAGATTCATCTGAGCTAAATGATTATTTCAGAATAAACAATTTTATTTCAGTGTATGCCTGACAGACACAATTCACTTCATTTGAGATATCAAAAGGGTTGAGATAAGAAGCAGAATTAGTTCTAGATCTACTCTATTTTACTAATATACAAATGTATTTGATTGATGATTTTTCAATTAGGACTATACACTATAGATTCTTGCTAAATGTCTAAATGTCTAGAAGGAGGCATGCATATGCATAGTCTGATACAGAACTATGCCTAGATATGCTTGATACAAATTGGATTGTCTTCTAAGATTCTGATAAGCTACTTAAAAGTCCATCTCCTGACCTCAGGTATAGCTCTAAGTCCTCAAGTACTGCTGACCCTGATCGCACAGCCAAGGTTTATTAGATTGGCTCCAAGAGGCTCATTCAGTTTTCTTCTCAGGAAAGAGTTTGAGGAGTAGAGATAGGAAGGTAAATAAAGACTTTAAATGGCGCAGTGGCTTCTATTTGCTTCCTATGTGGCAAAAAAAGCCAACGTGTAAAGTTAGAAAGAGTGCAATAAGCAGACGGAAGGAATGCATGATGGACAACAGCAACTTTTTGGTTCCTTCATAGAAAACTATTATTCTAAGGTCCAGCTGATTTCCTATCATTGGTTTTCATTATTACAGAGTAGAGGTCCAGTACATGAAATTCATGCATGGGGATGGGGAGGGATCCCCCAGCCCATCATGCACCCTCCTGAAACCCGGGACTACTGGCTCTTACCCAATGGCCTACCTGTCTGCCTGATTTCCCCTAACTACTCTGCCTGCCTGCCTGATCATCCTAACCACTCGCCAGCCTCCTGATTGCCCCTAACCACCTCTCTCTCAGCCCCCGCCACCGCAGCTTCATCCAGAAGGATGTCTGGAATGATGCCCAGAAGGTCGTTCAGCTGTCAGGTCTAATTAGCATATTATGCTCTTATTATTATGGATTTCCCCTTTCTGCCTAATATATTTAAAGTTGTTTTATTTCCAAATAATACATTCTAATTTAAATGTGTAAATTATTGTAATATCGGAAATAATAGGTATATAATAAAATAATAGCTAATTTATGGTTAGTACTATTTTTTGGAGATAGAAAATTTCCATTCTTTGCAGCATCTGAGAAGGAACTACTTGCCCACCACTTCTCATGTTTGAATTAGCAACCTTAACCTAGTAATACATTTTGAGACTTGGATGAAGATTACTTTTCTCCAAGAAATTTACAGTTACAGAACATATATCATATTAAATTCCCTGGCTAATATCTAAGGAATTTCCTCTCTAATATTTCCTGACAGATGGCCTGCTTCTGAATGCTTCTAGTAATTAGGCTCTCTTTAATCTCTGAAGCAGTCAGTTGTATTACTGTTAGATAGTTGTGATGCTAGATTTTATTTTAACATGAGATAAGAATCCTTTCTTTCAAAAGTGATATATTAAAAGTTCTGGGAAAGTTTGCCAATACTTTTTCAAAATGATAAGTTTACACTGTTGTTGTTATCAAGGTACTGATTTTAGATTCCAGCCACAAAAACCTCAAAGGATTGAGAATAGTTGTGATGTGCAATGTGACACCGATCATCCAGTGGTGGATGAGACAGTAAACTAAGCTGTGAAATGCTGGAAATTGAAATGTATGTGAAAATAATGAGATGACCAGTTTCTCAAGTATTTTACAATGGTTTTATTTCTAATAAATTGCATTCCTTTAAATACATATATCATCAAACTAAAGATAATCATCTTTAGAAACAAAAAATCAAGCATCCTATCTAACAAAAGACTAATATGCAAATTGACTGTGCCCACCGGCCAATCAGGAGGAGCAAATAAACCCCAACCAAGATGGCTGTGGCCACTGAGAGCAGGAGGGAGGCTTGGGTTTCCCTGGCAATGGAGGAAGCCAAGCTTTCTATCTGCCCTTGCTGGCCTAGGCCTCCATTCAATGCTACAAAGTTTTAATTATAGCAGATACATAAATCCCAAACAGAAATGGCAGTACCAATGGAGCTAGAGAGAGCAGAGGGTAGAGTTGCCCGGGCAATGGAGGAAGCTAAACTTTTTCAGCCCTAGAGCCTAGGCCTCCACTCCAGGCTACAATGTTTCAATTATAGAAGGTAAATGTCCCAACAGAAATGGCTGCTGCCATGGAGTGAGCAGGTGGCTTGGCTCCACTCTGGGCTACAAAGTTTCAATTGTAGAACATAAATTAATCCCAGATCTCAGGGCCTCCACTTGGGTTGCTGAGGGGAGTAGCCAGCCTGCAAACCACCACAGGCCTCTTGCCCAGGCTGTCCCATGCCCCAAGGGAACCCCAACCCTTATCTGGGACACTCTTCAGGGCAAACCAGCTGCCCCCCACCCATGTATCAAGCCTGTATCCTATCTAATAAAAGAGTAATACGTAGATTGACCATCACTCCAACACACAAGCGGTCTTCCCCCATGTGATCAAAGATCCTGCCCCCAAGATGGCCACCACAAGATGGCCAGCAGGGAAGGGCCATTGGGAGGTTCCAGGCCTGCAAGGGAGGGCAGTTATGGGTGATCAGGCCAGCAGGAGAGGGCAGTTGGGAGGGACCAAGCCTGTAAGGGAGGGCAGTTGGGGGCTATCAAGCCTGCAGGGGAGGGCAGTTAGGGGTGACAAGACTGGCAGAAGAGGGAAGTTGGGAGCAAACAGGCTGGCAGGGGAGCAGTTAGACATCAATCAGGCTGGCAGGGGAGAGGTTGTGGGTGATCAGGCTGGCAGGCAGAAGCATTAGGGGCAATCAGGAAAGCAGGCAGGGGAGCAGTTGAGAGCCAGCAATCCTGGATTGTGAGAAGGATGTCTGACTTCCCATTTAGGCCTGATCCCAGTGGGGCCTAAACGGGCAGTTGGACATTCCTCGAGGGGTCCCAGATTGGAGAGGGTGCAGGATAACCCTTCGTGCCCTCACTCCTTGCACGAATTTTGTGCACTGGGCCTCTAGTATCTTAATTTGACATCATTTTTTAATGTACAACTTCTATTTAAAAATAAAAATATACATAGTAAATAGTATTTGTTTCTATTTTTCAATTTTAATTAGTCTTTTATTCTAAAAAGAAATATAACATAAACAAGATACCAGATACTTGACTGCTTTCTACCCAGGTCTATAAATATTTATTGATGTCAACACTAGCTAGTTGCATGTGGTTAAATATTAAATAAATTAAAAAGTAGTTACTAAGTTTTTGTTCATTCCTACAATTACCAAGTTAGGTAATTGTCTTAACGCACTCTGGTCTCTCAATGTCTTATCCTCCATATTTTAAAATAGATCTTAAAACATTTTAACACATTCATACTACAATATGACTTAAGAAATTAACATATTTTTTTCCATCAATGTGACTACTTAAGCAGAAGGAATACTACTTACCTGTGAGAAGACATTTTGAGAGCTTAGGGTTTCTTTTTGGGGAAACACTTGAAATTGTTTAATTGTTCCCTACATAGAAATTGAACTCTACTCTTAAGGGGGTTACAATGGAAGTACAGAGAAAGACCTTGATTTGAAATATTCAAGATAAAAATAATTAAACAAATATATGCTGATTTTAAATATGCTGATACTGAAATAAAATTTTTTTCATTCTAAGAAAATCAGAGAAAAAAATATACAGAAAAAAAACTGACCTTATAGGTAAGGCATGGAGAAGCAAGACAAATCAATGAAGGGGAGGGTTTGGTGTTAAAAACGACTTAAAATCAGGTGATAATACACTAAACAAACAAACAAACAAACAAACAAACAAAACACACAAACCACACATTATCACTTATGAGTAAACTGTTTTATTAATTCCTTTCAATAATTAGAAAACACTCCAGAACCAAGATTGAAATTCTCCCTTTTTTGTGCTTCCTCAACAAGAATATATGTGTTTATTATCAAGGAATGCTACAAGAATTTTCAAAAAATAAGACTTTCAAAGATCTAAACATTAATTTACTCATTTTGTCATTTGAATTATCTTTATGCTCTATTTTCAGGTCTTTGGAGTTCAGAAACCAGAACAGTGTAAATACAAGGAGTGCCATCCACAATTAGAAGCTACCCTATGGGAAACGGAGGTGGCCTCCGACTTCTTTGGCTATAAGCATATTTTCTTTATCAAATGACTCCTGAGGGAACAAAGTATCTTGCTCACCTAGAAAATATGAACCGGGATAGAATGGAATAATCTTGTAGACCCCGAAACAAACATTTATAGGAAACAAGAAAAGCAAAATAAAAAATAACACGAAACAGTATCTCTTTTCCTTGCCCCAGCCTTGTGCATGTAACAGTTCATTCTTTACAGCACAAACGGATCTTTCCCTGTGCCTGCTTCCCTGATGAACCTCAGAATTAAACAAATTTAACCGAAGTGTCCTTTAACAAGGCTAGAGACAAGAGAATACATGCTACTCCTTTCAACACGTAATTCCTACGGTTCACAAACCCTGCAGGGCAGAGCGCATAAAGGCCGTTTGTATCTCAGCAGTGGCGTTTTTCTCCTTGGGACTCCTCAGTTCCCGGACCTCTCTCCTCCCTTTCAGTTCTCCGCCCTCCCGAGCAGGTCATGCCAGCGGGGAGGAGAAAGGCGGCAGCTACAATGCCTAGCGAGCCTGCCTTTCCTCAGACTGCGGGGAAACGCGAATCACTATTGGCGAGACCGCGTCCGTCCGCACAAAAACGCGAGTTCCAGGTGCCCGGACAGGATCACGACTCCGCTTAGCGCTAGGGGTGCGCGAGGCCAAGGCTCCCGTCCGCCCCGCCGGGGAGGAGTGACTGCCGCGGGGGAGGCTGCTGAAGCTGGCCCCCCAAACCTCCCCCCCCCCACCATTGACAACCAGATCGATTCCTACCCATAAAGGATAAAAAAAATGGTCTACACACAACGTGTTTAGACTTTTCCAATGAACGATGAAACACTTGTAGAGGGAAACACTTAGAGGACTGACAGTGTATTTCCGTATGTCACTTAGGTTAATTCAGATACTCGTGAAAGCAAGTCTATCCATCACGCGAGACTAGATTCTCTCTGTATATGTAACTGTTGACAATTTCTATGAAAGAAATGGTTACTGTGAAAATAAACAAGTCATCTTTTCTGTCAAAGAACAGTTTAGACAGCCGTTATTTTGGACTGCATAATTTGATAGCCTCCATGCTGACCCCCGTGACTTGCAGCTCCCCTGGGGGCCACTATCTTGAAATGTCCAAGGCCAACCCCTCCCTTCAAATTAGCCGATCATGAACGACACGACGTAAGCCTCAGCTCCAACCAAGAGTGAGGGGCAGGTCATGTGCTTAAGGATGAAAAAGAGGAGCGGAACACCCGCTCTGTGTGTGTGTGCGCTCCCAGACCATGTGCTGAGCACCTTCCTGCAGGAGTAAAGATATTTGCCTTGCTGCCTGGCTCCTGAGTGTGCTTCCTGTTCTACCAGATCCCCTGAATTTGGGGGTTTGCCTTACTTCTTGCAGTTACAAATATAAGTTTTTCAAAATGCATCCAAAGACCTTTTCAGAGTTTGCATATATAATCTCAAAGTTCCCACCAGTCTACTGAGACATATTGTATTAAGGTATGTAAGTAAACCATTCCACACACAGAGAACATCATAAATCTTCCCAGCCTTTAGTCATAGTTATAAACTGTTAGCAGAGCTCTTTCTGTAACCAGAGACAAAGAAGTGTGTTTTAACAAAATCCTGTAACTGTGAACCTAATATGAACAGATAACTAATTCTATAAATGCAACCCAAACATGAAGACATAGGAAATAAAAATTTTGACAAAGATTTAGAATACAGTACTATACATCTATTAAATTTTATATTTTCTCTCATCTTCCACCCTCTACTGTCAATGAGAACACATATATATATATATATATATATATATATATATATATATATATTTTTATTTTTCTTATGACAGATGCATCGATTTCTGATGAGGCTATTGCCAAAATTTCAGTTCTGGTGTGTACGAAGTCTTCTCTGTGGACTAAATAATACCATGGTACTATTGTTAGTATGATTATCCAACTACTGGGAGAGATCTGCTCTCTATCTCTTGGTGCCTTCTGGGGGCAAAGTGGCACAGAGCTTTTGTACCCAGTTTTCTCATACCACCCCCTGTACCAGGTACCCTTCCAGTTAAACATGATCACATTTGCCTGTGCAGAATAAACAGAAATCAAAGACTTCCTGACTGACTTTCTAGGTTTGTTGTGGTTGTTGTTGTTTGTTGTTGTTGTTGTTGGAGGGGAAAGTAATAATTGATATATAAATTTCAGGTATATAGCACAATTATTCAACCTCAATAAGTCTAAGTAACATTCATCAGCACACATAGTACAATTATGTTTTTTGTCTTAGAATGAGAAATTTTATGATGTACTCTCTTAGCAATTCTATAATATAGGGTACAGTATTATAAACTACAGTTACTATCCCACTGTGGTTTTGATCTTGTGTTTTTACCTTCCACATATAAATGAGATTATATGGCATATGATATTTTTTCCTATTTATGTCACTTAGCATAATGCGCTAAGTGTTGTCACTAATAGTAACATCTCTTGTTTCTAGGGAAGAACTAGAGGCCCAGTGCATGAAATTTGTGGATGGGAGGGAGTGTCCCTCAGTCCAGCCTACATGCTCTACAATCTGGGACCCCTTGAGGGTTGTCTAACTGCCCATTTAGCCCCAATCCTCCCAGGATGACCGGGCCTGCAGGGAAGGGCAGTTGGGGGGGAGGAGGGGAACTAGGCCTGCAAGGGAAGGGCAGTTGGGGGGAAGAGGGGAACCAGGCCTGCAAGGGAAGGGCAGTTGGGGAAGGAGGGGAATCAGGCCTGCAAGGAAGAGCAGCTAAGGGCAAACAGGCTGGCAGAGAGCAATTAAGCATTAATAGAGGAGAACCAAGATGGCAGCATAGGTAAAACACCTATCTTGCCCTCACACTCAACAATTTTAATACTACAACTTAACGAAAGAACAAACACCTTCAAGAATCACCAGAAAGCTCACCGAGTGAAAATTCCACAAATAAAAGTGAAGATAAGACACTGTGACTCGGAGGAGCGGTGGCAGATGGCATTAAAATATTCGTGCGGAGAGAGGTTTGGAGCTCGCACCAGCGGAGAGGGCGGGCGGCTGAAAACCCGCCAGTTTTCTCAAACGGGGAGAGAAAGACGTCCCACTGAACTGATTCTCCAGCTTTGGGCGAAGCCCAGGGAACCCACTATCATACGGGTGAAAACTGGATTGTGGGAGGGCACGCTGAAGCTCGGGTGCTGCCGGGGTCACCCTGCTTGTGGAGAAGGCAGCTTGCACGAACAGCTCAGCTGTGCGACCCTGCAGAGAGCACTCAGCGACATGCTTTCTCATTCGGAAAACTGTCAGACTGCTTGGTTTTACGACCCTGGGTGAGACATTGGGCTAGCAGATTCATTTGGGGAGAGTCTGAATTCCCCGGCAGCTGGTAGAGCTCCACAGCGGCTCTCTCTCAGAGGTGCTGGCAGCCATAGCTCCTGGCACAGAGTCTCTGGGGCCGCATAGGGCGGAGCTAACGCTGTCTGCTTGGCCCGGAGACTCCGCCCACCCAACCTGAGCACAGCTGAGCTTCACAGACAATTGGCCTGGATGTCAACCCCTCCAAGTGCTAACAACGATTATCCTGAGCTTAACTTCAGCAAGACTGTGCAACCCATATCCACCTCAGGTAACTGGGGAGGTTGAGCCACTGTCCCTAGTAGGAAGTCTACCACCCAAAGCTAATTGACCAACTCAGGGAAGCAGCCACCATGCAGAGACATGGAAAGAAATCAGATGTGAAAGAAATGGAGGAAAAAAAACGACTGGACATGGAATTCAAAACCATGGTTATAGGGCTTCTCAAGAGGCTCCAACAAAAGGTCGAGGCCTATCAGGAAATAAGCAAGACCGCAAAGGAAATGAATGAGTCCTACAAGGAAATGAATGAGACACTCAAGGATATGAACGAGACCTGCAAGAAAATGATCAAGACCAACGTGGAAATGAAGAAGACCCTCTAGGATATAAAGGAGACTCTCAAGGATATGAAAAAGGACCAAACAGAAATTAAGCATACACTGACTGAAATAAAAAATATTATACAAAGACCTAAAAGTGCTCTGGAGCACCCCAAGAACCAAGTTAAGGATTTGAAATACAAAAAGGGAAAATCCACTCAGCTGAAAAAGCAAGAAACCAAAAGAATCCAAAAAATTGAAGATAGTGTAAGGGGCCTCTGGGACAACCTCAAGCATACCAACATCCGAATTATAGGGTTGCCAGAAAAAGGGAGAGACCAAGACAATGAAAACCTATTTGAAGAAATAGTGACCGAAAACTTTCCACACCTGAAGAAAGAAATTGACTGAGGAGTCCAAGAAGTGCACCGAACCCCAATATATATGAACCCAAGAGGACCACACCGAGGCACATCATAATTAAAATGCGAAGAGCGAAAGACAAAGAGAGAATATTAAAAGCAGCAAGAGAGAAACAGTTGGTTACCTATAAGGGAGCACCCATACGATTGTCAGCGGATTTCTCAACAGAAATGATGCAGGCCAGATGGGAGTGGCAAGAAATATTCAAAGTGATGAACAGCAAGAATCTACAACCAAGATTACTCTATCCAGCAAAGCTATCATTCAGAATTGAAGGCCAGATGAAGTGCTTCGCAGATAAGAAAAAAGCTAAAGGAGTTCATCACCACCAAACCAGTATTATATGAAATGCTGAAAGATATTATTTAAGAAGAGGAAGAAGAAAAGGATAAAAGTGTAAATTAGGAACAACAAATACACATCTATCAACAAATGAATCTAAAAATCAAGTGAATTAATAAGCTGATGAACAGGATAAACTGGTGAATGTAAAAGAATCACAGACATAGAGAGGGAATGGACCGACAACTCTTGGGGAGAAAGGGGGTGTGTGAAGTGCAGCAAGAGACTGGACAAAAATCATGCAACTACGGGAGAGGACAGAGGAGAGGGGTGAGGGCGGAAGGTGGGATGGGTACCAGGTGGAGGGGATCTATAGGGGGAAAAAAAGGGAACAATGTAATTAATAAACTGAACAATAAAGATTAAAAAAAGAAGAAGTTTAAGTTTAAAAAATTTGGCTCTCAAAAGAAAAAAAAAGGCATTAATAAAGATGGCAGGGGAGTGGTTAGGGGGTGATCAGGCTGGCAGGCAGAAGTGGTTAGGAACAATCAGGAAGGCATGCAGGCGATCATTTGGGAGGCAGCAGTCCTGGATTGTGAGAGTGATGTCCGACTGCCCATTTAGGCCCGATCCAGGACAACACTCAAGGGGTCCCAGATTGGAGAGGGTGCAGGCTGGGCTGAGGGACACCACCTCCCCACCATGCACGAATTCCATGCACTAGACCTCTAGTCCTATCTAATAAAACAGTAAAATGCAAATTAAGCATCACTCCACTACACCCGCAAGTCACGCCCACTAGCTAATTAGGAATGATTATGCAAATTAACCCAACTAAGAAGATTGTAGCCACAGAGGGAGCAGGAGACTTGGGTTTCCCTCAGCAATGGAGGGCCTAAGCTTTTCATATACCCTGACAGGCCCAGGCTGCCACTCAAGACTACAAAGTTTCAATTATAGAAGTTAAATAAATACCAGATACCAGGGCTTCTGCTTGGGTCACCTGCAGGGCATGGCTCGCCTGCAAACTTTCATAGGTCCCTCGCTAAGGCCACCCCAAGCTCCAAGAGAACCCCTACCCTGATCCAGGATACCCTACAGGGCAAACCAGCTGGCCCCAACCCATGCATCAGGCCTCTATCCTATCTAATAAAAGAATAATATGCAACTTGACCATCACTCCAACACACAAGATGGCTGCCCTCATGTGGTCAAAGATCCTGCCCCCATGTGGACATAAGATGGCTGCCACAAGATGGTCAGCAGAGGACAGGAGTTGGGAGCAACCAGGCCTGCAAGGGAGGGCAATTGTGGGTGATGAGGCCAGCAAAGGAGGTCAGTTGGGAGGGACCAGGCCTACAAGGGAGGGCAGTTGAGGGCAATCAAGCCTGCAGGGGAAGGCAGTTAGGGGCAAGCAGTCTCGCAGGGGAGCAATTAGCCATCAATCAGGCTGGCAGAGAGTGGTGAGGGGGTGATCAGGCTGGCATGAAGGCAGGCAGGCAAGCAGTTGGGATCCAGCAGTCCTGAACTGTAAGAGGGATGTCCAACTGCCCATTTAGGCCCGATCCTCCACAACTTCATTCCTCTGCTGGCCTCATCACCTCTAACTGCCCTCCTCTGCTGGCCATCTTGTGGTGGCTATCTTGTGTGTTGGAGTGATGGTCAATTTGCATACTACTCTTTTCTTAGATAGGATAATATTCCATTGTATACATGTCATATTTTTTATCTATTCATCTATCCATAGACACTTAGGTTGCTTCCCATGTCTTGGATATTTCAAATAATCCTGCACTGCCGAAACCGGTTTAGCTCAATGGATAGAGTGTCGGCCCGCGAACAGAAAGGTCCCAGGTTCTATTCCGGGCAAGAGCATGTACCTTGGTTGTGGGCTAATCCCCAGTAGGGGGTGTGCAAGAGACAGCGGATCGATTTTTCTCACATTGATGTTTCTGACTGTCTATCCCTCTCCCTTCCTCTCTGTAAAAAATCAATAAAATATATTTTTAAAAAAAAACAAATAAAGCTTCACTGAACATAAGGATTCATATACTTTTTTTAGTTAGTGTTTTTGTTTCCTTTAGATAGATATTCAGAAGTTGAATTGCTGCAGCATGTGGTAGATAGATATATATATATATATATATATATATATATATATATATTGTTTAAAGCATTACAAATAGTAGTACATATGTTTCCCTCCCCACCCCCATTGATCTCTCCCCGGCCTCTCCTACTCCCCAGCACGTGCCCTCACCTGTTCCCCCCCTCCCCATGTCTTGTATCCATTGGTTATGCTTATGTGCATGCATACAAGTCCTTTGGTTGATCTCTTACAGCCCCTGCCCCCCACCCTCCCCTGCCTTCCCACTATAGCTTGACAGTCCATTCAGTGCTTCTTTGCCTCTGCATCCATTTTTCCCCCGTTTCTCACAATCCAGGACTGATGGCTCCCAACTGATTGCCTGCATGCCTTCCTGATTGCTCCTAACAGCTTCTGCCTCTCAGCCTGATCTCCCCCTAACCACTACCCTGCCATCTTTATTAATGCTTAATTGCTCCCCAGCCAGCCTGTTTGCCCCTAGCTACCCTTCCTTGAAAGCCTGGTTCCTCGCCTCCCCCAACCTGCCCTCCCCTGCAGGCCTGTTCACCCACAACTTCCTTCATCTGCCCTTTACATTTTGCGTTGGTTTCTTTTGCTGTGCAGAATATTTTTTTTATGTAGTTCCATTTATTTACTTTCTCCTTAGTTTCCCTTGCCCCAGGAGATGTATTCCCAAACATATTGGTATGAGAAATGTTTGAAACTTCTGCCTATCATATCTTTTAGGATATTTATGGTTTCTTGACTTATATTTCAGTCTTTTATCAATTTTGAGTTCATTCTTGTGTATGATGTAAATTTTTGGTCCAATTTCTTTTATTTATTTATTTTTTATCATCTGTATGTCCAATTTTCCCAATATTATTTATTGAAGAGACTGTCTTGACACCACTGTAATATCTTGCTTTCTTTGTAAAATATTAATTGAGCATAATGACTTGGCTTGATTTCTGGGTTTCCTGTTCTGTTCCATTGATCTATATGCCTATTCTTGTGCCACTACCAGAATGTTTTGGCTATAGTAGCTTTGTAGTGTAAGTTGATATCTGGAATTGTATGCCTCCTACTTTGTTTTACTGCATAAATTTATATGATTATGTGATTTTTGTCTTTTAATTGGCTTATATGATATACCACATTCATTGATTTTTTATTCCTGCCTTGCAAACCTGGAATAAATCCCACTTGGTCATGGTATATGATCTTTCTAATGTAATGCTGGATCAGATTTGCTTGAATTTTATTGAGAATTTTAACATATATGTTTATCAGATATATTGGCCTATAATTCTTTCTTTGTAGTGTCCTTATCTGGTTTTGGGATTAAGGTAATGCTGAATTCATAGAAAGAGCTTGGAAGTCTGCTTTCCTCTTGAATATTTTGGAAATATCTGAGGATAGCTTTTAGTTTTTTGAATGTTTGGTAAAATTCCCTTGTGAAGTCATCTGATCCCAGGCTTTTGTTTGCTGGAAGTTTTTGATGTCTTCTTTAATTTCCTCCTTAGTTATCAGCATTTTAAGATTTTTATTCTTCTTGGTTGAATTTTGGAAGGTCATATTTTTCTAGGAATATGTCCATTTCCTCTAGGTTGTTTAGTTTATTAGAATAGAGTTGTTTATAGTATTTTTTTTTACAATCCTAGTATTTCGATGGGATCTGTTGTCATTTTGAATATTTCATTTCTGATTTTGTTTATTTGGGTACACTCTCTTTATTTCTTGATGAGCCTGGCTTTTTTACCCTTTCAAAGAATCAGCTCTTGGTTTCATTGATCTTTTTTTTTTTTTTTTTTTTTTGAAGGCCTGTAATGCTATGAACTTCCCTCTGAGAACTGCTTTCACTGTGTCCCATGGGTTTTGGATTGTTGTGGGTTTTTTTTATCATTTGTTTCCAGGATGTTTTTATTTTCTTCTTTGATCTCTTTGGTAACCCAGGCATTGCTTAATAGCATACTATTCAGCTTCCAAGTATTTGAATTTTTTTATTGTAGTTGATTTATTATATTATGACTTTGTCATCTGAGAAGATTCTTGATATGATTTCAATCTTCTTGAATTTGGGGATTTTACCTGTGACCCAATATGTTATCTATCTTTGAACATGTCCCAAGTGCACTTGAGAAGAATATCTGTAGCTTTGGGGTGAAATGTTCTGAAGATGTTAATTAAGTCCAACTGATCTAGTGAGTCTTTTAGGATTGCTGTATTTTGTTTGTTTGTTTTTGTCTAGAGGATTTATCCAGTGATGTCAGTGGAGGATTAAACTCCTCTGCTATGATCCTATTGCTGTCAATCTCTCCCTTAATATATTTCAGAAGTTTTTTGTTTGTTTGTTTGTTTTATGTATTTAGGTGCTCCTCCTTTGGGTGCATATATATGTTTATCAGGCTATATCCTCTTGTTGAATTGATCCCTTTATTATTATGAAGTGGAATTCCTTATCTCTTGTTATGACCTTTACTTTGAGGTCTATTTAATCAGATGTAAGTATTGCTACTCCAGCTTTTTTTTTTTTCATTTCCATTTGCCTGAAACATATTTTTCCATACCTTCATTTTCTGTCCCTATGAGTCTCTTGTTCTGATATGGGTCTCTTGTAGACAGCATATATGGGTCATGCTTTCTTAGACATTGGCCACTCGATGTCTTTTGAATGGAGTGTTTAGTCCATCTGCATTTAAAGTTATTATTGTTAGGGACTTGTTTATAGTTATTTATATTTTTGGTGTCTGTTTTCCTTCTTCCTTTTTTTTTCTTTTCTTCTTCTTATAGCAGTCCCTTTAGCATTTCTTGCATTCCTGGCATTTATTTATTTATTTATTTATTTATTTATTTATTTATTTATTTTGTCTGTGAAGCTCCTGACTGCTCCTTCAGTTTTGAATGATAACCTTACTGGATAGAGTATTCGTGGATTCAGTCTCTTGCTTTGAATTACTTTGTATACTTCATTCCATTCCCTGCTGGTCTTATGTGTTTCTGCTGAGAAATCATGTAATAATCTAATGGGAGATCCTTTGTAGGTTACTCTCTGTTTCTCTCTTGTAGCCTTTAAGATTCTCTCTTTGCTGTTAACATTTGCCATTGTAATTATAACATGTCTTGGGGTTGGTCTTTTTGGGTTCAATTTGTTTGGGACTCTCTGTGCTTGGGTGACTTTTTCTTCTCCATATCTGGGAAGTTTTCTATCATTATTTCTTCAAATAGGTTTTCTAATACTTGATCCTCTTCTTGTCCTTCTTGCAACCCTTGTATATCTCTATAACTTTATTTCATGTTTTCACAAAGCTCCCTTAAGCTCTTCTCTTGCTTTCTAATTTTCTTCTTGAATTGCTGTTCAGATTGGGCTTGTTTTTCTGCCCTATCTTCTAGCTCACTAATTTAGTCCTTCACTTCTCTTAGTCTACTGTTGAAGTCTTCCATATTATTCTTTATTGTAGCTATATAACTTTTGATGTCTCCTTGGTTCTTATATAGATATTTTCTAGTCCATCTGGTTTATGAACTATAGAACTGTTACTTTGAATTCTTTTTCAGATATATTGCATGCTTCCATTTTATTTAGTCCCCCCCCCTTTTTTCTTTGGTGGGGGAAGCGTGATTCCTCCTTTACTTTCCTTTGAAGGTTGCCCTTTTTTCCCCATTTCTATTGTTGCTGAAGGGTCCAGGCACCCATTTGCTTGGGGCCTAAGCTGCAGCAGTGGGCTTGGCAGAAGTGTCCCAAGGTTATTTGCATGCCAATAATCAGGGGGTCTACTTAGGTGTTGGCGAAATGTGGCTTGGCAGTGGACAGGGTCCATACATGCCTACAGTCAGGGGATCAGCTCAGGTGCCTGGAAGATGTGGCGGCTCTGGTCTGGGCAGGGTTCAACAGTCAGGTGGTTGACGTAGGATCTGTGGGACCTGTGCTGCTGATATGGGTTGGCTGGAGGGGAATACACTCTGGGACTCACAGTAACCTGAGTCTGGAATAGAAGGAGTTGGTGCCCCTGAGTCTGCAGCTGTGGCAGCAGGTCTTTATGCAGATTGGCTGTAGCATCTTGGTTTTTATCTGAGGCCAGTCTGGGTGGTGGTAAGACTGGGATCCTAGTCACAGAACCTCTTCCCTACAAGAAGGCTGGTTTCTGTGCCAGTGCCAGCTGCCTAGGAGTGCCTGCAGCAGTAGCAGAGACTCATCCAAGAGATCCCAGTCCGCCAGACCCTGAAAGTCCTGCAGGGTCTACCTGTCTCTCACTCACATACACACCACCCACATCTGCACACTTCCCTTTTACTCCCTCACTCTCTCACACTCTCTTCCTCATTGCCATCTTGCCAGCCACCACCTTCCAAGTCAGTTACTACATTTATTCTTAAGTATCTTAATATTGCCTGAACCAATTTACATTTCCTCCAACAGTGCATAAAGGTTCCCTTTTCTTCCAGTCTTAGCAACACTAGTTATCTCTTACATTCTTTATAATTGTCATTCTAATAGGTTTGATATGATACCTCATTATGCTTTTGATATTATATTTTTACTAGAGGCCTAATGCACAAAATTCATGCAAGGGACTCAGCCCTTGTCACTGCTGTGGCTGCCTCAGCCCCTGCGACATCGTCCTGAAGGTTGTCCAGAAGGACATCTAGTCTAATTAGTATATTATGCTTTTATTATTATAGATGATGATTATTGAGATTGAGCACATTTACATGTACCTGTTGACTTTCTATGTTATGGGTATGTGTGTGTGTGTGTGTGTGTATGTGTGTGTGTGTGTGTGTGTGTGTGTGTGTGTGTGTGTATTACTTCAGAGAGAGAAAAAGTGGGTGAGAGATAGAAACATCAATGATGAGAAAAAGTCATTAATTTACTAGTTCCTGAATGCCCCACACTGGGGATTGAGCCCACAACCTGCCCATGTGCCCTGACCAGAATTTGAACTGTAGCCTCCTGGTTCATAGATCGATGCTCAACCACTGAGCCATGGTAGCGAGCTGTATGTCTTTTTTTAAATGTCTGTGTAGATCTTCTGTCTACTTTAATTGGATATCAGTTGCCTTGCTTTTGAGTTGTAAGAATTCTTTAAATGTTGAGTATTAGCCCCTTATATAATATATCATTTGCAAATATTTTTTCTTATTTCATAATTTATCTTTTCATTTTGCTGATGGTTTCTATTGCTGTTCAGAAGAATTTTAATTTGATATAGTCACATTTGTTTATATTTTTGTTGCATTTGGTTTGTTGTCAAATCCCAAAATCATCTCTAAGACCCATGTCAAAAAGCTTACTGCTTATTTTTCTTCTAAAAACTCCATGTTCAAGTATTTCATCCATTTTGTTTTTCTATATTATAGTAATTACTATAGCTAAGCAATATTGTTTGAAATGAAAAACATGAAATATGAAGTATCCAGATTTGTTCTTCTTTCTCATGGTTCTTTTCACTATTTCAGCTCTTTTGTTGTCCCATACACATATTAGGATGATTTATTCTCTTTTAGTTTTTTTAATGCATGAATGTGTTGTGTCAAAACTGTATATCACCCTGCTTCATATTCTGGTGTCAAAGTAACCTTCTGATTATAATTAGAAAGAAAAGCTCTATTGTTTTTTTGTCATTGCATATTAACCAATTCAGCCCACACAAGTTACTCATATCTTATCAAGATGCATCCAGGTAACCATTTCATGCTTCTTCCACTCCCTCAGTCCTCACCTTAGAGTCTTTGGCATTCCACATCAGGGTTATGTTGTTAGTTGATACTAGTTTTAATATTATTTGAATTTAGTAGGGCATTTATAAAGCCTAAAAGATGTTTCAAGATTTAGGAAAAAAACCAATATACCCTAAGATACTAACCAATGTGATGACCACTATTGCCTTTTTAGACTTTCTTACTAGTTATTTCAGTCTTAGATAGAAGTCTCTTCCAGTTGTATTTCAACTAATTCTCTTGGTCAAAGGGATTTTGAAGAATGAGATGCAAAGATACTCAAAGGGATTCTAGGGTTATTTTTAATTTGATATATTATAACATATACAGAAAGAAGTAATAAGACTTTATGTATATATAATATAAATTTCATAACATATTTTGTATCTTCAATATTTTTATTGTTCTATTTCTTTTGAGAAACACAACAGTAATTTTATATTTACTGCGGTTATTGTACACTGATAATTTAAATATTATATCCTATACAATTAAAAATAGTTCCTAAATAATTTCATAGAGTATATTGCTGAATTATTGCTGATTTTTTACATTAAATACTTTTAGCAAAACATTCCTCACTTTTCATCAAATAGTAATATGCTACTTAAAAGAATGTTTGAAAAAATGTTTAAATTTCAGCATTCCAGTACTTTCATTAATGAGAAGCTTTAAACAAAGTCAAGGATTCTTTAGACTTTTCAAAGTCAGCAATCTACAATAGTAAAATATTATATATAAATTTAGCTAACGTGAGTAAGCTCTTAGTATTAATGAGAAAATTGTCTTAATTCCATAAATATCTCAAAATCCAGTTCAAGTGTTATCATCTTATACATTTAAAGGAGATGAGAAGAAGCAGAGATTTTATATTGTTAAGAACTCTTGTAGGCAAATGACCTGTGACTAGTGTTAGGGAAAAAAATAAAAAATATATATATATAATATATATAATATATATATAATATATATAATATATAATATATAATATATAATATATAATATATAATATATAATATATAATATATAATATATAATATATAATATATAATGTATAATATATAATGTATAATATATAATATATAATATATAATATATAATATATAATATATAATATATAATATATAATATATAATATATAATATGTAATATATAATATATAATATGTAATATGTAATATGTAATATGTAATATGTAATATATAATATGTAATATATAATATATAATATATAATATAATATATATAATATATATGTATGTGGCTTTAAAAAGTGAAGGAAGTAAGATCTCAGTAATGCATTTGCTAGATTTTCTGCTCACACTTTTTTTTTTCTGTGTTTAACTCATCTTTGCTTTTTTATGTAAAAAAGTCCATTTGCTCTTATTGCCCCTTCTTTCATTTTTTCATTTTTTTTCTTGATAAATACATGCTCATCAGCATTTCCTGACTATCACAACTGCCTCTTCTCTTTTTCTTATTTTTAGTTTTAAAAATATGAGAAATTTCTGTAATTGGTTCAGCTCATTTAGGTTCTCACTCCAGAGAAATCAAATGGTAGCCAGAAGATAATAGCATTTTCAAATGGAACAAAGAATGGCAGTATTGGAGAGGTTCTCAAAACTATATGAAGTACTATACTCTAATGAAGGGAGAAATGACTAACACATGAATCAGCTCAAAAACTTATAGACTGCTACTTAAAGCCTCCTGTCTTCAGTTATGTAATCTACTCCTTTAACCACACTCCCTAAACTTTTAAAGTTATGTAGCTAAAATACAAAAAAAGAAGAAGAAAAATTTAAAGTCTACAAACAAAAGAGGTTGTATAACAAGACTGGAAAGAGTTGACCTTTTTTCCTGTAGATTTCATGTAGAAACAATAATTTTCATGCAAATTTCTATACTTTAATTATTTGCATGACTAAACTTCAATATATTTTATTCATATATTTTGCAAGATGTATTAATAATATATATTTATACACCCTATCTAATAAAAGAGTAATATGCAAATTGGCCACACCTCTGCTATACATGCAAACAATGCCCACAAGCCATGCCCATCAACCAATCAAGAGAAAATATGCAAATAAACCCCAATCAAGATGGCTGTGGCCACTGAGAAGAAGAGGGAGGCTTGGGTTTCCCTGGAGATGGAGAAAGCCAAGTTTTTCACCTGCCCTTGCCGGCCTAGGCCTGCATTCAATGCTACAAAGTTTCAATTATAGAAGATACATAATCCCAACAGAAATGGCAGCAGCTTTGGACCTGGAGAGAGCAGAGGCTAGAGTTGCCTGGGCGATAGAGGAAGCCAAGACTCTGCAGCCCTGGGGGGCCTAGGCTTCCACTTAAGGCTACAAAGTTTCAATTATTGAAGTTAAATAAATCTTAACAGAAATGACTGCCTCCACAGAGTGAGCAGAAGACTTGGCTCTGCTCCAGACTACAAAGTTTCAATTGTAGAACATAAATAATCCCAGATACCAGGGCCTCTGCTTGGGTTGCCATGGGACATGGCCGGCCTGCAAACCACCACAGGCTCCTCGCCCAGGCTGCCCCATGCCCCAAGGGAACCCCCACCTTGATCTGGGACACCCTTCAGGGCAAACCAGCTGGCCCCCACCCATGCACCAGGCCGCTATCCTATCTAATAAAAGAGTAATTTGCAGATTGACCATCACTCCAACACACAAGAGTGCTGCCCCCATGTGGTCAAAGATCCTGCCCCCATATGGACACATGATGGCCACCCCAAGATGGCCAGCAGGGGAGGACAGTAGGAGGTTCCAGGCCTGCAAGGGAGGGTAGTTGTGGGCCATCAGGCCAGCAGGGGAGGGCCTTTGGGAGGGACCAGGTCTGCAAGGGAGGGCAGTTGGGGGCAATTAAGCCTGCAGGAGAGGGCAGTTAGGGGTGACCAGGCTGGCAGATGAGGAAAGTTGGGGGCAAACAGGCTGGCAGGGGAGGAGTTAGAGATCAATTAGGCTGGCAGGGTAGTGGTTATGGGGTGATCAGGCTGGCAGGCAGAAGTGGTTAGGGGCATTCAGGGAGGTAGACAGGTGAGCAGTTTGGAGCTAGCAGTTCTGGATTGTGAGAAGGATGTCCAAAAACCATTTAGGCCCGATCATACCTAAATGGGCCTAAACAGGCAGTCAGACACCCTGCAATGGGTCCCAGATTGGAGAGGGTGCAGGCTGGGCTGAGGGACACCCCCCAACCCCATGCATGAATTTCATGCAACGGGCCTCTAGTCAATGTATAACTGGCAAGTAGGCAAATATATTCTCCCATGTAGTGAGTTCTCTTTTCATTTTGTTGATGGTTTCTTTAGCTATGCAGAAGTTTTTGTTTGTTTGTTTGTTTGTTTTGTGTGTGTAGTGCCTCTTATTTATTTTTTCCTCAGTTTCTTTTGTGTTAGATGTATTGGTGAACATATTGCTAAGCAAGATGTCTGAGATTTTACTGTTTTGTTTTTTTCTAAGATAGTTATGGTTTTGTGACTTACATTTAAGTATTTTATCCATTTTGAGTTTATTCTGATGCATGGTGTGAGTTGGTGGTCTGGTTTCAGTTTTTTGCATGTACGTGTCCAATTTTCCCACCACCATTTAAACAATCTAATTAAAAAATGAACAAAGGACCTAAATAGATACTTTATCAAAGAGGACATACAGAAGGCCAAGAGACATAAGAAAAAAATGCTCAAATTCACGAAGGATCTGAGAAATTCAAATTAAAACAACACATTTATCATCAACAAATCACGAAACAACAAGTGCTGGCAAGGATGTGGATAAAAGGGAACCCTAGTGTACTACTGGTGGGAATGCAGACTGATGCAGCTATTATAAAAAACAGTATGACGTTTCCTCAAAAATTAAAAATTGAACTGTCATTTGACCCAGTGATCCTCCTTCTAGAATATATTGTAAGAAACACGAAATACCAATCAGAAAAAATCGTATGTGTTCCTATGTTCATAGTAGCACAATTTACAATAGCTAAAATCTGGAAATAGTCCAAGTGCCTATTAGTACATGAGTAGATAAAAAAGCTGTGGTATATTTACACCATGGAATACTATTCCAGTTAAAAAGAAGGATCTCTTACCTTTTGAGAGAAACAGCATGGAGGAACCTGGAAGGCATTATTCTAAATGAAATAAGCCAGTCATAAAAGGCAAGTATCACATGATGTTACTCATATGTGGAACCTAATAAACAAAATAAACTGATGAACAAAATAGATCCAGAGATATGGAAGTATGGAACTGGCTTACGAATTTCAGAGGGAAGGTGGGCTTGGGTGGGGTGGGTAGGGAGAGATTTACTGAGAACTTATATGCCTATGGACCCAGACAATATAACGGTGAAGGCCTGGGAGGGGGAGTGGTGGAGTGGAAGTTACCAATAGAAAGAAAAAAACAAAAGTTACATCTAACTTTCAATAATAAAGAAATAAAAAATGCTTTCTATTAAAAATAAATTTATAATAATAAAAGTATAATATGCTAATTAGACCAGATGTCCTTCTGGATGTCCTTCTGGACCACCTTCCAGATTAAGCTGGGACTGTGAGTGAAGCCTGGGTCCTGGGTACCAGAGAGAAGTCAGTGCCAGCAGCAGGGAGAAGGAAGGCCTACTCTTGCATGAATTTCATGCATCAAGTTCTAGTAGAATATCAGCATGTGAAAAGTAGTGAATCCAACTGAGAAAGGTATCACTTTCCAGACTGTGTCTTGGGCATTTATTGTTCAAAACTTTCCATTACTTAGACAGCATACTACAATAAATATTAAATAACATGAGATGGAAGTGACAAAATTGATATTTGATAAGCACACTGTTTATAAAACAGTCTTCTGATAAATTGATGTGAAACCTAAAACATCTTGAAAATGAACTGCATTATTTCAAGTAGCCATCTGCCAGGGAATCAGCAAAAGAGAGAATGACAAGATCAACAGAAGCTGAGTGCCTGCAAGATGTAAAACATTTTATGACATGATCGATATGTTATTTTTCTTTTTTTTCAGTAAGAGATTGAAGGTGATTTCAGCACAGTAAACTATTTCTGGCAGGTAAAGAATGGTTCTGTTTCGACCATCAGAGTGAGAGATTGCATATCTGTAATGGGATCTTCAAAAAGGAAATGAGCCACCTTTTATTTATTTATTTATTTATTTATTTATTTATTTATTTATTTATTAAAATCAAAGTTACATTAATCGAGAATGTAGAGTAACAAATTTGGGACAGTGAAAGGAGTCTTGCAAATAATACCCAATGGGAAGGTGCAAAAACTGAATATCAAATTCAGTTTTTGACTATCTTATCCTATTCAATATCACTTAACCTGAAATGTGAATCATATGCTTTTGAAATGTAAATCATATGTTTAAAAAGTTCTTAAATTTCTCACTGTGGTCTGCTTTTAGCTTCTATAAAAGTAACCACAGTCAAGTTATTCTGAACATATAGGGTGCAGATAACTATAATATCTTTAGATACCCCAGACCTGAAAATTTTTCTTGGGTACTAAAATAAAGAGAAAATGAAATACAAAATTGTCTTCCTGATTCATTCCTCACCAAAACGCACCACTACACAAAATATCACAGCTGCTATTTCTAGTTTAAAAATTAGAGAGAGACCATTAGGAATTAAAATATGAAAAACACTGATAACATAGTTCTGCCACAGCTGACTTTGTCTCCAAACTTTATTCTGTAAAGATTTGGCATCTTGTCTTGCCACCATAAACCCACTGAAGTTGCTCCTAAAGGCTGGCTCCTTCTAACACTTCTGTTTTAT
The DNA here is from genome assembly GCA_027563665.1 of Antrozous pallidus. Lineage (NCBI taxonomy): Eukaryota > Metazoa > Chordata > Mammalia > Chiroptera > Vespertilionidae > Antrozous > Antrozous pallidus. The sequence continues at coordinate 93,808,113 of CM050514.1, forward strand.
ATTTAGACACTAGTAGCCTGGTGCACAAATTCCTGCACATTAAAAAGAAATTAATTAGAAGAAATACTTTAATATCAGTATTGGTCCTTTCTCTATAATGGAAGTGTTAGAGATGAAAGAAAATTAGTAAAATGTATATGAAAATAATATATAAATTGATTAATAAATATACAATAACAACATGATATAACAATGAATATTTACCACAAAATTTTTACTGTCAGAATCTTCATTTATCATGAATTTTTTCAAAATATATCTGGTATTCTGGAAAATTTATATAATTTGGACAAACTTTACCTTGGCTGCAGCATCGAGTATATTTTCCATCAGATGGTTTTTCCTGGGAGAAATTTAGTGATAGGCAAAATTGACATGTAACAGTCATTCCACTACTACTAGTATGTTGGATAATTGCATCCACATTTACTTCATTTTCTCTGTGAAGGTAGTTCTTACCAGTATTAGTGGTACTTGTTGATGACAGTTTTTCAGACATATTCTGTTGATGACGTGCTTTCTTTCAGCTACAGAGTTATGTTGTTACAATAGCTGGTCTTCAGACATATTCTGTTGATGACTCCAGCTTCCTTTAGCTGCAGAGGTACAATTGGAGCCAGCTAGGGAGGTACCATGGGAGATTAGCTTCCCTAGAAGGAAGTGCAGGAGAGCTTCAGGTTGTGTTTGGCCCTGTCTTGCCCTGGCAGACCCGGCTTGTGTCCTCAGCCTCACAGCTCCAGCTTGCTCCCCAAGCCTCATAACCCCAGAGCCCCACCTGGCACCCTGCCTTGGCCTGGCCCCAGCCACTCCTGCTGTGGTCATGCTCTTGTCAGGGCCCATAGGGGATGGCAGCACCTCCACTGCCAGTGCTATGTCAGCAGTGCTGGTGGTCAGAACATGTCATAGTGAGCGATCAAACTCCTGGTCTCCTGGTTGGACCCCTGAGGTGACACTTAGCATATTAACTTATATATATATATATATATATATATATATATATATATATATATATATATGTATGTATAGTAGGGGCCCACTGCACGAATATTCATATATTCATGCATGGGGTGTAAGTCCCTCAGCCTGACCTGCACCCTCTCTAATCTGGGGACCCTCAAAAAGTCCTCTCCAATCAAGGAGTTTCTGTCTGTCTTTGAAATCATATGAGAGAATTGTCTGAGACCCAAACTCAGTTTGGTTTGATTCTCAGAATAATAGAGGTCTTTTTATTTTCTTTGCTCCATTGGTTGAGATTTCCTAGAATTTGAAGGATATCTTCTCTCTAATTTTTCCTTGATACTCTGATTTTACTTATGTCTCTCACCTTTGCATTCCCTCCATTCCCCACCCGCAACAGTAACTTATTCCAGGCTCATTTTGCTATAGTGTCTAGGAGACCCTGCAATGTGTCTGTACCAGAATTACATTTCCCAGCATTCCTGGTTCTCCCCACACTCTTGGTTTCTGCTTCTGGTTCAGTGACTGTAGGAACCAAGAGGATGCCAGCAGGGTCTCTGCACACCCTAGAGACTGGCAGCCAGCACCACCACTTCCCCACCCATCGTGAGTGCTGGGCTGGGGGCATGAACCTGAACCACCTCTTGGGGCCAGAGCACATGCAAGCAGCTGGGGGCAGGCCAGGAACATTCCTGATTCCCAAAGTCCTGGACCCCAGCAGCCAGCCCCTTCATGGGCACCGGGCTGGGGGGCATGCAGCGACCCTTGGGCCACATATGGAGATGGGCACCAAGGTCTCCACATGCTTCAGAGGCCAGCCAAAAACTCGTGTTGTGAGTGCCTGGCTGGGAGTGTGGACCCAAACCACCACTTTACTCCAGAGCATAGGCAAGTGGCTGGGGCTGGGCAGGAACACATGGATGTTCCCGCCCTGCCCCCAGCCGCTTGGCTGCTACTTGGCTGCTACACCCATAGTCCTGCAGTGGTTGGGGCTATTCTGAGACCCTTGCTGCTCAGGGTCTAAGTACAGGCCTAAGGGCCTGCAGGCTAGGAGCAGCCTGGGTCCCAAGTATGTTCCTGGGACCCAGGCTTCTAGGTGCCTGCATATGCAAATTAACTGCCATCTTTGATGGGTTTATTTGTATCTCGCTCCTGATTGGCTTATGGGTATGGTGGAGGTATGGTCAATTTGCATATTACTGATTTATTAGATGGGATAGATTAAAGGGGACTGAATGGTTATAGACATTTTTTTTATTAGTCTGTCTCAATGTTCTGGGTTTACTGATTCTAGGTTTTTTCCATAAACATTAGATGAGATAGGATACTTCAGTATGTGCTTGCTGCCTTTCTAAAAGGTCAGCTCTTAAACTTAGCTTTCATTGTGGATACATAACCCATTAGGTACAAGTTCTCTCATGGGAATCCTGTACTCTCAGCATGCTTTGTAGCAGAAGGGCGTCCACGTGCATGAATAATGATGTCTCTGGTTCCAAAGAATGTCTCAAGCAGCTTATACTATTCCCCCAACCACAGATGCATTGTTTAAATCAAGCTTTAATGTCCTTATTCTTAGTCTTTTGTCTTAAGGAGTAGGAGTATTCAGTATTTCTCACAGTGGCCTGCAATAAATTAATTTATTTCGGTTATAAACTACTGCTTATCTTAAGAGTAGAAGCAAACTGATAAATATTTTGCTTTCACAAGATACACAGGAAGATACCAACATAAATTAAACTTAATTCTGAATATGGACAATGAAAAGAGCTAAAAGTTAAAAGAGAGTTAAAACATATATCCCTCGGATTTTTTCAAAATTTTAGCCATATTTCATAGCTAGCACATAATGTTTTCAGTGAAAGTTGAATAAATATTGAAAAAAAATGTTGTCATGTAGCAACTCAGTATGTTAATTTAGTCAGTAGTTAGGCAGATAAAAAGATTATGCTGAATAGAAGATATCTAAGACTCCTAGAGATCTCAATAGCATTCTGAAACCAGAAATTGGATACAAACAGTATATTGGAGAGATGACCAGGAAGTTTGATAAGAATGTGCTAGTAGCTCTAGCCAGTTTGGCTCAGTGGATAGAACGTTGGCTTGTGGATGAAAGGATCCGGGTTCCATTCTAGTCAAGATCATGTACCATGTTTGCAGTTATCCTCCCCGGCTTAGGCTCTGGTTGGAGCTTCTGCAGGAGGCAACCAATTGATGTTTTTCTCTTACATCAATGATTCTATCTTCCACTCTCTCTTCCATTGTCCCTAAATATCAATGGAAAACTATTCTCATGTGAGGATTAACAAAAACAAACAAACAAACAAGCAAAGAACGTGCTAGCATAAAACAGGAGGAAGAAAGCCAATTATAGTGTATTACTGAACTATTAATCCTTATAGGTTATGGGGGCAAATCTTACTGTGTAGGATATACCTTAAAATGTCCCCTATGTGGTGAGGAAATGGGTATTTATTTAATACTTCCATTTGGTAAATATTAGATTTTAGAGCAGTGGTCAACAAACTTTTTCAGTACATGGCCAGATAGTAACTATCTCAGGCTTTATAGGCCAAATGACAAGACCATGCAACACTGCCACTGAAACAAGAGCAGCTATAGAAAACCTTTATTTTCTTTTTTTTTTAAACTTTTTATCTTTATTGTTCAGTTTATTAATTACATTCTTTCCCCTTTTTATCCCCCTATAGCTCCCCTCCACCCTGTACCCATCCTTCCCTCTGCCCTCATCTCCCCCCCACACTGTCCTCTCCCATTGTGGCAAGATTTTTGTCCAGTCTCTTGCTGTACTTGCCACACCCCTTTTCTCCCCAAGAATTGTCAGTCCTTTCCCTCTCTATGTCCATGATTCTGTTATATTCACCAGTTTATCCTGTTCATCAGATTATTAAATCACTTAATTTTTGGATTCATTTGTTGATAGATGTGTATTTGTTGTTCATAATTTATATTTTTACCTTTTCTTCTTCCTCTTCTTAAAGAATATCTTTCAGCATTTCATATAATATTGCTTTGGTGGTGATGAACTCCTTTAGCTTTTTCTTATCTGCGAAGCACTTTATCTGACCTTCAATTCTGAATGATAGCTTTGCTGGATAGAGTAATCTTGGTTGTAGATTCTCACTATTCATCACTTTGAATATTTCTTGCCACTTCCGTCTGGCCTGCACCTTTTCTGTTGAGAAAACCGCTGACAATCGTATGGGTGCTCCCCTATTGGTAACTAACTGTTTTTCTCTTGCTGCTTTTAATATTCTCTGTTCATCTTTTGCTCTTGGCATTTTAATTATGATGTGTCTTGGTGTGGCCCTCTTTAGATTCCTATATTTTGGGGTTCTGTGTACTTCTTGGGCTTTTAAGTCAGTTTCTTTCATGATGTGGGGGAAGTTTTCAGTCACTATTTCTTCAAGTAGGTTCATTAACTTGCTCTCTCTCTTTTTCTGGGACCCCAATAATTCGGATGTTGGCATGCTTGAGGTTGTCCCAGAGGCCCCTTACACTATCTTCAATTATCTGGATTCTTTTTGTTTCTTGCTTTTCCAGCTGAGTGGATTTTGCTTCTTTGTATTTCAAATCTTTGACTTGGTTCTTGTGGTTCTCTGGACTGCTTTTAGGACTTTGTGTAATATTTTTTATTTCAGTCAGTGTATGCTTAATTTCTAGTTGGTTCTTTTTCATATCCTTGAGGGTCTCGTTCATATCCTCATAGGTCTCATTCATTTCCTTGTAGGTCTCATTCATTTCCTCATAGATCTTGTTCATTTCCTCGTTGGTCTTGTTCATTTCCTCGCAGGTCTTGTTCATTTCCTACTAGTTCTCATTAAGTTCATCGGCCTTTTCTAGGAGCCTCTTGGAAACCTTATTACTGTAGTTTTGAATTCTATGTCTAGTCGTCTTTTTCCCTCCATTTTTTTCACACCTGATTTCTTTCCATGTCTCTGCATTGTGGCTGCTTTCCGGATTTGGTCCATTAGCTGTGTGTGGTAGATGTCCTCTAAGGGACAGTGGCTCAGCCTCCACAGTTACCTGAGGTGGATACTCTTACTGCAATCCTTTATGGGTTGTACAGTATTTTGGGGAATTTAAGCCCAGCTTATTGTTATTAACCCTAGGAGGGTTTGACCTCCAGGCCAATTGGCTATGAAGGGAAACTGTGTTCAGTTTGAATGGGCGGAGTCTCTGAGCTGAGCAGGCAGCGTCAGCATCAGCTACACCCTATGTGGCATGTGGGTCTCTGTGTTGGGTGGTAATGGCTGCAGGTACCTCCAAGAGAAAGCTGTCACTGGTCTCCACCCATTGCCAGACAACTCTGCCTCTCCCCAAATGAGTCTGCACACCCAAAGTCTGACCCAGGGTTGTAAAGCAAAGCAGTCCGGTGGTCTCCCGAATGAGGGAACAAGTCACAAGTCCTCTCTGTGCTGTCCCGCACTTTACGCGGAAACTGCTGTTCCAAGCCATGTGCACTCTCCTCAAACTCGGAAACCTCTGTAGCTCTGGCTTTTAAGGTCCCTACCCAGGACCTCAGACCTTGCCTGGCACTGGGGAATCTGTGCAGGGGGACATCTCTGCCCTCCCCGTTGGAGAAATCCAGCTGGGATTTCTGCTGCCAGCCCTACAGCCTGTGCACGCCCATGGCTCTGAACCTCTCTCTCTGGGCGTATCTTCATGGCTGCACTCTGCTGCTCTTCTGAGTATCAATGTCCCACCTTTACTTTTATTTGTGGAATTTTCATTCAGCCAGCTTTCCAGTGATTCTGGATGATGTTTGTTTTATTGTTATGTTGTAGTTTTGGAATTGTTGTGCAGGGTAGCACAATAGGTGTTTACCTATGCTGCCATCTTGGTTCCTCCCGCAGCTATAGAAAACCTTTCAACAAATGTCTGTGCTTGCCTTTCTTTTATTTATAACCACAGGTGGTGATCTGAATTTGGCTTGACAGTAACAATTTGCCAACTCTTTTCTAGACTATCAATTTCCCAGCCCAGAAGATCTGAAGATGATCTGGTAGCTGGAAAATGTCCCCAGGAAGAGAGGTGCAGAAACATGGGCTGCTATGGAAATATCTGTAAGTGATCACTTGGGAATGTCAGGGAGTGTTAGTGATAAGCACATAAAATTATAAAACGTGAAGTCAGTAAAAGTTTTTAAAAGCTATAAAACTATGTTACATTAAAAATGATGATATCTGAAATAATATGTCAGAAGTATCTCAAAATTGTTTTTAATATAAATTGTAAGAACAGAAAGTATAGGCTTTATCCTTTTTTATTTCTGATGATTCTGTTATTCAGATCTCCATATTAGATTATTTGTTTTTGGTCTATATAATCATATGAATTCTAGGTAGGAAAAGAATATTTCCAAAACCAAAACAAAACAGAAGGAAAATAGCTATCACTGGCTTCTCTGTCCCATATATCCTAGGTGTACCGATTGATAATGGTGAATTTTGTAATCAAAGAAAACATCATAATTTCAAGAGAAACATCAAAAGTGCTTTATTCAAAGTGATGTCTATTGTTAGCTACACATTTCTCCCATCTTTCAGGTCATTTGTGGATACTGTCCCAATAGAACTTTTCTTGTTTTGAGGCAAATCATTTAGAGATCCAATTATCCACTTCTTCATACGTTTTTGATGTGCTGCTCAGAAAGTGCATGTACCATTGATTGAAAAAAAGTGGTCATCTGAAGTAGCAAGGTCTAGTGAATACAGCAGGTGGGTTAATACCTCCCAGGCAAAATCTTTTAATATGTCTTTAAGTGGTTTTGAAGTATGTGATGGTGCGTTATCATGAAGCAAAATTACTTTGCCATGTCTTCTGGCACATTCTGGTCCTTTCATGATCAAAGTGTGATTCAAATTGATTATTTGTTGTCATTAGTGATCAATATTAACGGTTTCCCTTGGTTTTAGAACCTCATAATACACCACACCGCCTGATCCCATTAAATGCAGAGCAATTGCTTCTTTGCAAAGCAATTTAGCCTTGAAGTCAATGTTGATGGTGGACTTGGATCAACCCATGATTCCGCCCATTTGGGATTCTCAAAATAAATCCACTTTTCATAATCAGTCACAATTCAATGCAAAAAAAGACTTTCTTTTGTGCTGTTGAAGCAACATTTTACTGATGACTTTTTAGTTTTCCATTTGTTTTTTGTTCAGTTAATGTGGCTCCCATTTTCCTTCATTTAAAATCTTTCCCATTGCTTGTAAATGAGCAACATTTTATCTTTCTGCAAGTTGTTTTTAAGTGTGACATCCAATAATGCTTGTAATTGTTCGTCTTCAAACTTTTTTGGTTGACCTGGACATTCTTTGTCTTTCATATCAAAATCATCACTTTTGAAGCATTTTAAACCAGTTTTCACAAGTATCTTGAGATGGAGCATGCTCACCATAAGCTTTCCAAAGTATATGGTAACTTTTTCTTCAAAATAAAATAATGAATTAAAACTTCCTGCAAATGGTCTTATTTTGGCATAAGATTTGACATTTTTAAGTGTAAATATATCTGTGATGTTAACACCTTCAGCAAATTTGACATATGAAGTTTTGAATATTACTGTCAATACAATAAAATAGCATACATATCAAATCAACATATGAAAAAAAATCTGCATTATTAACTGGTACACCTATACCAAATGCAATTGGAAAGACTGCATACTGTAGCTAGCTAGTTCTTGGGATTTAAATAATAATGCATTCTTCCTTGCAAGTAACAAATCTTTAATAAATGTGGTCTTTCTTAAAATTGTTTGAGATAAAATTAATATTGAACATCCTGATGAACAAAAATAAATATAGAGATAGAGAAACATCAATCAGAATGTCAAAACTCAGGGAAGGTAGGGGAGGGTGGATGTAAGGGGGAGAGACCAACCAAAGGACTTATATGCATGCACATAAGCCTAATCAATGCACACAGACAACAGGGGGGCAGGGCATGAAAGGGACGTGGGGGATAATGGGGGGGGGTAAGGACACAAATGTAATACCTTTAATAAAGAAATTAATATATATACATATATATAAATATAAAAATTTAATATTGGAGATAGAGGAAACATGCTTGAGATCTAACAACATTAGCTTATCCACCCTCTAATTCAAACACTTCATGGCGATGTAGAAAGTTGAAAGTATAAAACTGTAATTCAAGAAACAAAATCATTATTTTAATAATGCTGACTAAATAAAGTGTGTGGATATTTTACTGTTTAAAACTTAGTATTCATGTTCCAGATATTTCACAAAATTTTGCTTAAAAATGAGGTGGCACACATATATGTCAGGTCAACCAAGTAAAGATAAGTTCAAAAGACCTAATTAGGAAAATTCCAAGACACATAAATCAGCAGTTATTTTTATTTTGTTATTTTCTAATTTAATTTCTGTTAGACTGCACCTAAAGAACTTTGACTCTAACTATATCTGCTCCAGATATAATTTAAAAATAAATGAAAGATCAAGCAAAAATGTTCACAAGGTAATAGCATTTCTATAGTGGTTTCATAAGATTGTAATCGAGTTCACTCATAAGCTACAGGGTTATTGCCTCATAAAACAGCCCAGTAGAGCTACAGTGTTATCCCACTTGTGGAGCTACAACAAGACTTGCTAAAAAAATATGTGCAATAACTATGAACATAAAGATGTAGTGTATTGGATCTTTCTTTCCTTCCTTCTTTCTTTCTTTCTTTCTTTCTTTCTTTCTTTCTTTCTTTCTTTCTTTCTTTCTTTCTTTCTTTCTTTCTTTCTTTCTTTCTTTTTTGCCATATCCAGGGAAAATAGAACCAAAATAAGAGTAAGGATAAAAGCCTACAAAGAAACAAGAAATAAGACCAACTTAAAAGTATAGTCTAGTATCTTAAATTATAATGTTGAGGATAAATATCTCAATAGAGAAAAATATATATGTGTTCAAAACATGTTTACAAATAAGCAGTTAAAAAGAAACTCATTTGTGAGTTTGGTAAGAGACAAGAATGATAGTATCAGTATGTTATGCAAGTCCAGTATGAAAGGAAAAGAATTGTTCCAGATTTTGCAGACTTTGGACATCTTCATCTTTGACTTCTGTTTACCAGTAAATTGAGAAGCAAGAGAGATTGTGAAGGAGATGGTGTGTCTGTAATAAATAAGCTTTCTAAAATAGACTCAGGGATTTATTAAGAATGTACTCACTGTGTTTTGGGGCTAGAAATACACAAGAATTTATTCGCTTCTCTTTGATCATGCCTATAAATTTTGTCGTTTTTTTTTTCTTTGTTCTCTTAGGAAAAAATAATGCCACATCAGACACAAATGGGTCCCTGCATCTGTAATTTGCTATGTTATTTATATATACGATGTCCCCCAAAATGTATACACACTTTGATTATAAAGTCAGTATTTATTAGCATGCAGTTCATTTTGAAATTTGAAAAGAATCTACAGAAATGAATATTTTATTTTATCTATGCCTATTTTCAAACTGATGACCATTCTGGTCTAGGCAATGCTGATAACATGAACAATGGAATCATAAACATCAGGAATCATTTTGTTTGATATTTCTGTGCCCTCAGTCCATCAACTGTGGCTGGTTTTTACCATAAACTTTTATCTTTTAGGCATCCCCATAAAAGACTCTAGTGAATAAATTTTCTTTGCTGAAATATTTCTCTAGCTTCTCCCACTATTTTAAATCAGCATGAAATGGAGTGAAAATTAAGTGAGTTATCATTTGTTAAAGTGTGTATACATTTTTGTCACCTTTCCAGGAATATATATATATATATATATATATATATATATATATATAATTATAAAGGCAGTGTTTGTACTTCAACTGTTTTTTTCAAATTCCAGTAGCATTTTAGGATGAACTTCCTTTATTCAAAGCTTAGTCTAGCTGAAAGGAAATAAGCATCATTTAAACTATCAGCTGTTAACTTATCTGTATACACGTCTTTTTTTGAACACCCTGTATATGTTATAAAAGATATAGAAGAAAGAAAGGCTAGTGTAGAAGGTTAGGATGATCAACTTAGCAGCTATTCTTTCTTCCAAAGATACCTAACTATGAGAGGCACAATTCTAAACAGAACCCAATAAGCCTTCCCTTTGAGTATGAATCAGCTATTCAATAAGATGTAATATCACACTCATGATTTACAAATAAGCTGCCTTTGAGATAGTGGAAAAGAGGTTATTCTGGTGGGCCTTTCTAATAGATGAGTCTTTAAAGGGAGGGGAAGCATCAGCCTCCTGGCCTGAAAGGACAAGGACGTTGTGATGTTGTGAGCTGGAGCTGGGAGAAGAAGACTCTAGGAGCTGAGATCATCCCCTGGCTGACAGACAGACAGAAAACCAGGTACTTCAGTGATTATAACCTCAAATACCTGAATTTTCCCAATTACCTAAAAGATCTAAGAAGAGATCCCCAAACTCTACGTGGCAATGCCACATGTCCAACTCTTTGATTTCAAACATGAGAGACCTGAGCAGAAAACTCAAGTTACCCATTCATTCTGAGATTCTTGACCCAAAAAACTATGAAATAACAAGACTGTGTTGTTTTAAGCCACTAAGTTCATAGTAATTTGTTAAGCTATAACAGAAAACTGCCACATAAACCAAGAGCTGAATTACTAGTAACCATTTCTATATATATATAGTAAATATAATTTATATATATTATATATACATTATTTTATAAAGTGAAATTATGTATGTATACATATATATTTATTTACATTTAAAATAGTCTCAAAATCTATGTGTGTTTTGTCTTGTATATGAATGCTTTCTAGGTCTGAAAAAATGAGTAAGAAATTTCATTATGCTGATACCCTCCAATTAATATCCCAGATATCTTTGCTTTCAGTAGATCATTAAAAGTTTTATTTGCTCTTTCATTTTTTTAAAATCAAATTTATGGGATGACATTGGTTAATGACATATAAAGGTCAAGTATACAATACTATAACACATCAACTGCATATTGCATTGTGTGCTCACCAAGTCTAGTCTTCTTCTGTCTTCATATTTTTTAAAAATTATCTTTATTGCTGAAAGTATTGCAGACGTCTCCCTCTTTCGTCCATTGACACCTCCATCCCACTCCCAAACCCTAGTCCAGACTTTCAGTGCACTATTTTCTGTGTCCGTTGGTTATGCAAATCTATCTATACTAATAATAGAGGAATATGCAAATTGTTAAGGATGCCATCGCATAAACAACCGAACAGCAGGCTATGGTGGGCGACCTGCCGTCAGTGGGGTTAGGGAAGAATGACCAAATGACTAAACAGCAGGCTGCATGGGGCTACAATGCCAGCAGGGGGATGAGTTGGGGGAGACCAGGCCAACAGAGGAAGCAGTTGGGGGCAACTAGGCTGACAGGGCGGGTAATTGGGGGTGAGTGACCAGGTCGGCAGGCAGCGGCAGTTAGGGGTGATCAGGCTGGCAGGGGAGTAGTTAGGAGAGATCAGGCAGGTAGGCAGGTAAGCAGTTAGGAACTAGTGGTAAGGGATTGTGGGAAGGATGTCCGACTGCAGGGATTGAGCCTAAACTGGCAGTTGGACAACCCCCGAGGGGTCACGAATTGGGGAGAGTGCAGGCTGGGCTGGGGGCTACCCCCAACCAGTGCATGAATTTCATTCACCAGGCCTCTAGTGTGTGTGTGTGTGTGTGTGTGTGTGTGTGTGTGTGTGTATATATATATATATATATATATATATATATATATATATATTTAGAGAGAGAGAGAAAGAGAGACAGTTTTTATGGTGACCATGATGACCAAACAACTGGTCACCATGAAGTACATTGAACACCTCTTCCAATTGCCAGTCCCCAGTCCCACCCCATGAGCGGCTGACATCTTGGTCCCTGCTCCTGGGCTGCAGGCTCTGATGGATCAGCCATGGTGAACAGGGGAATCTGGGTGTGTGTCGGGAGTGCTCGGCTGGCTATCAGGCTGTTGGGGTAACCAGCTCATTCTCAGCTGTTGGGGGCTGAGGTCTGAGGGAAAGCAAGTGCCAGTGACTTTACCTCCATGCACATGTGCTGGCCCAGTCGCCGATGGAACATGCTGCCCACTGGGGGCTGCTCACACCAGGGCAGGTAGGTTTGGGCGTACCCCGCAGCTTCTGTCTGTACCACAAGCCCAGCAGCCACAACCGTGGCTGCAGAGATGGTGGTGGTACCTGTGTGAACAGCCTCGAGTGGGCAGCACATTCCATCACGAGCACCTGCCTTCCTATAGGACTGAGCCCCCAAGCAGCCGAGGAAGAGTTGGTGATCCCAACAGCCTGCGGTGGAGGTGGTGTTTGGCCTGGGGACTGGGGACAGGCAAAAGATGGCCCTGATTGCAGGAATCTAGGCCCCTAGGGACTCTACCCATGCTATTTCATGCACTGGGCCTCTAGTATGCCTATAAGATTTTTGGTTAATTTTTTTCCACCCCGCCTTCTCACTTTTCTCTGAGATTTGTCAGTCTGTTTCATAACCTCCATGACTCTGGGTCAATTTTATTTGTCAGTTTAATTTTTTATTATAAATCAAAATATAGTAAACATATGATACTTGTCTTTCTCTGACTGACTTATTTTGCTTAGCATAATACATCGCGAGTCCTTACAAGTTGCCATATATGTTTGACCCCCTTTACTCTCTTCATCCCCAAACCCCACAGCCCTTGCCCTCTGATAATCATTATATTGTTATCTATATCTATGAGTTTGTGTAGTTGTTGCTTTTTGTTTCAAATCCCACATATGAGTGAAATCATATAGTTCTTGTCTTTTTCCATCTGACTTATTTCACTTATAATAGCCTCAAGATCCATCTGTGTTGTCTCAAATAGCAGTATTTCATAATATTATGACTGAGTAGTATTTCGTTGTATGTATGTGCCACATCTTTAAAAAAAACATTATCTTTATTGTTAAAAGTATTAAAGATGCCTCCTGCATTTGTTTGTTTTTCCCATTGACCTCCTTCACCCTGCAACTGCCTCTTCTAGGCCTTTACCACTCTATTGGCTGCCTCCATGGGCTATACACATATGTATATAAATTCCCCAGTGTATCTTTCCCCACCCACCCCCAACTTTTCTCTGAGACTCATCAGTCTATTCCATGCTTCTATGTCTCTGGATCTACCCTGTTCATCAGTTTACTTTATTCACTGAATTGCACATATAAGTGAGATCATGTGATATTTATATTTCTCTGATTCGCTTATTTCCCTTAGCATAATACTTTCTAGGTCCATCCATGCTATTGCAAGTGGTAAGAATTCTTTATTTTACATAGCACATAATATTTTATTGTGTAAATGTACCACAGCTTTTTTATCCACTTATCTGCTGATGGGCACTTGGGCTGTTTCCAAATCTTAGTTATTACAAATTGCACTGCTATGAATATAGGGGTCCATATATCATTTCTGATTATTTCTGGTGTTTCATGTTTCTTAGGGTATATTTCTAGAAGTGGGATCACTGGGTCAAATGGAAATTCCATATATAAATTTTAGAGAAAACTCCATGGTTTTCTATAGTGGCTGCACCAGTCTATCTTCTCACCAGCAGTGTACTAGGGTTCCTCTCTCTCCACATCCTTGCCAGCACTTGTCCTTTGTTGATTTGTTGATGCTAGCTTTTCTAACAGCTATAATGCAATACCACATTTTCATTTTAAATACCTGAGGTTTTCAATGAGGTCTCTTCTTTCTGATAGGTCAGAACTCTCGTTTTTTTTTCTTTATTGTATGTGATTCAGTATCTGTTCAGCTTACAGAAACCTAGTAGTTATTTTTTTCCATTAGATGCATTTTACCAGAACACGTAGAATCTCAACCTTTTAATATAGACCTTAGTTTTTGACAGCCAACCAACAAAACAAACAAAAACTCTCAAGAGTACCACCATTAAGACTCAAGAGTTCCTTCTCTGCACAGTTCCCATTGCTGAGGTATCCTGCCCCCATCCCCACATCTCAGTGTCGCTGATCTCCAGGTTCTATCTGTTCAGCTGGGTAAGGCCTCCATATACTTTTCAGCCTTTACTGCCATGAAAAATATGTATCCAGACAGGCAGGCGTCTGGTACCATTTGGAACAAAACTCTCATTACTCTCATCTCTCTAGGGTCACAGTCTTGATATACAACATCTAAAGAATCATTCACTACATTTCATAATTGATGTTTAAGCTGGTTTTCAGTGGAAAAACTAGTTCAGTGGAAGTTATTCCATCATAAACAGAGACAGAAGTTTTTATGTTGAAATGTATAAGATCCTAATATTCATATGAAACATTTCACCATACTCCACTCTCTTCCTTTGAAATATTAAACATCTCTTATCCTTGATCAAGTTCCTTATTCTTGACCAAGCTCCTAAGTTACCATCTTTTTAGCCCAACAGTCACTAGTGAAAGTGAGGTTTTTATTGTTTTTCCAAGAAATGCTTTTCATACTGGTTTGCTTGCAACAGGGGTATAATGGTCACTTTGTTCAGAAGTTCAATTACTGCTATGCATCACTTAGAAATATTTTCTTTGTGAAAACTTTGACTTTTAAAACATTTTGGAGGTACACACAAACACACTCACACACATATACACGCATACATACAAGGCATGTAAATCTTTCATAGATACTTTATAGCCTACAGAAAATAACATTTGGACATTAAATCTTCAGATTCTAATAACCTGGAAGATATTTAATAAATTAAAAACAAATTTATATATTATATAGTACATATACATATATAGAATGTAAATCTATAAAAATATAGATGTGTGTGCATGTACATATACACATATCTATACATATACAATATACAATTTGCTATTATAGATGCTACTTTTTAAAACTTTTAATAAAAATTGGAAAATATATTGAATTCTATTTTAAGAGACAGAAACAATCAAAAGAATAATAGAACTGTATTTTCTTTCTTGCTTAAGCTAGATAAAAGTAATGAGACTGCTATTTGAACTGTGTTTTATCTAAAGCTTATAGAGTATAGAAGAACAAATGGTAGGTGTGGGTATAAGATAATAGTTTGAAACAAATTGGAGCAGAGAGAAATAGATTAGATAATCCCCAGTTTAAAAAACAGATGCCTTTAGTGGTATTTTTCCTAAAAAGTAAACTTCTACCAAAAGTCGCAACATAGTATGTTAAAACATTTTTAAAAATCTGATTTTTCTTTTGTTAAAACATTTTAAAAGTTATCCTATATAGTAAAAGCCTAATATATAAATTGTCTTCATTGGGCAGTTATTCCACCGTGAGTTCAACCACTCTCTATAATGTGTACTGACCACCAGGGAGCAGCATGGAACATGGCAGGTGTCGGTGAAGTGGTGATGGCAGAGGGTGGCAGTGGAGGTGCTGCCAGCCCCAATGAGCCCTGATGAGAGCGGGACCACATGGGATGGTGGAGCATGTGAGTGGGCAGTGCCAGGTCAAGGTGGGTGTGAGCAGGGCTGGATTACCCCATCAATCACCATGTAGACAGTGGTCAGTGTTGGTGGCAAGGGACAGGACCACCACCAGGCTCTCTGGTGCTGAGGGAGCCTGGCTGGAGGCCCAGCCCCAATCCATTGCCCTGAACAATCACCTCACAGGAGAGACTGTGGAGCATCTCTCCAAGGCGAAGTGCCAGGAGGGGCTGTGGAGCTGCGAGCCTTGGGGTGTGAGCTGGGGCTGTGAGGCTGGAGCACGAACTGGGGCCTGATCTGCAGGCCACACTGAGGGATCCCACCCTCAAATTAATGCACCCAATCCTCTAGTTGGATAATAAGAGCTAATTGGTCTTTCCCCTGCTTTTGCAACAGAAACATAGAACTACTGTCCGATATTCCTCTATGGGTGTTTCATAGTTTAATCAGTTATTGGATACTCCACGTGACATGATCAGACTAAAATGTCTTAAATAGGGACTTGATGGTAGGGTCAGGGGGGTAGGTGGCCACAAAGACAGAGGGAAATATAGCTATGTGCTGCTCAATGACAGGGACACATTCTGAGAAATGAGTCCTTAAGCAATTTCATCATTTTGTGGACATCATAGTTTGTACCTACATAAAGCTAGACAGTATAGTACATACTTAGGCTATATATTACAGACTATTGCTCCTTAGCTATAAGCCTGTATAGCATGTTACCACACAAAACATCATGAGATTCAAACATAAGTTAAAATGATGCAATTAAAAGACCCATTAAAAATGAGGCCTAGAGCATGTCATCTCTTATGGACACCAGTCCTTAGGCTAGGCCCTCCTTAACCTCCCGTGACACCACAATACCCTTACATGATATTATTCTACAATGTCATCATAATATTTGATATTTGACAACAGCATATTATACAATTATCCCAAATAAACTTACAAACTAATTCTTTGAATGTTGGGCAGCAACTTAAAAAAGGATAGGAAAGGAATTAATCCCTTTCGAAAGGGATTAAGGCACTGGGAAGGCATCCGAGCATTCTATATTGGCCCCTCTGGCCCTTTTGCCAAGAGGGACCCTCTTCTCATTATCCAAATACACACAGCTGATACTTGAACTTTCAGTTCAAGCTGTGGCTGAAGCCTCCGGGCAGCTGGCACCATGGATCTGTCTCTCGACCAATGGTGTGAGCTGGGCCCTCTCTGGAGAAGAAACCTGGGTCACCCGAGATATGTGATCAGTACCAGGACCCCCCCCAGCAGGCAAGGGGACCCCAAGGCAGGAGCTGGACGTGGAGGCCACGGGGGCATAGATTACAAAGGAGACAGGACTGAACCTCACATCACCCTGTTTGGCCCCGGAGGATGGCTGGTTAGCCAGAGACGGGTAAGATTCCTCAGGGAAGGAACAACCTAAGACAGGCACAGTCGCAGAGGGGCCAACAGGAGAGAACTAAAGGGTCAACAGAAGTGGGGCACAGACCTTCATCCACAAACCTTGCAGGGGCTTGAATTCTCACCCCTCCTGAGGGAGGTCTCCTACCCCCACGGCTGCTTCGCCTCCCACGCACAACTCACACCAGGACCCAGGTGGCAGACAGAGACTCGGCCAGCAATAGCTGCCTCTATATCTAAATTCAGTTTATTACCAGGAATGCTGAGGACCTACCCAAAACTGCAAATATTCCTTTCCACAAGTATTCACAGGGTAAACTAATATTTCTGCTTGAGTATTAAAATTGACAGTAAAATAGTCATCAAGTTTTCAGATTAATTTAAATTGGCCAAGTGAAATAAGTGAATACTCAAGAAAATCTAAGTGTACTGTACAAAAAGCTTTTCCTAAAACATTAACTAAAAAATCTATTAGTAGTTCATCTCACTGTAAAATTGCCTAACATCCAAAGAACCTAAAGCAGTAATATTTGTGTGCAAAAATTAAAATTTAAAATTACCAAGACTGCAAGAAAAAATTTCCAAAAGCCCCCATTAACCAAAAAAGGGGGAGGGGCAGTGGGTTAATATCATGTAAGGAAAAATACCATATAAGTAAAATACATGTAGAAAATTCTTACTCCAGAAAAGTAAATTCCATTTGTAAAACCAACTGCAGGACACCCATGAAAAAACACACATGGTGTCAAAATAAGCCAAAGGAAAATCATTTAGGCAAAAATAAAAAGAATCCCAAGTCTCTTTTGCAGAGAGTATCCCTTTGTTGACTTTTGGTCAAGATTGTATTTGTGTGTTTTCAGAGAACAACTCCAAGACCATGTGGGTTCCTGAGACAGTGAGGAACAGACGGGTCTCTTCCAGCCACGAGGATGGTCCAGAGATGGCGGACGCTGACAACACCTTGCCATGCTAGCAATCAGCAGCTGTGCGTGGCTGCAGGCAGCCCAGGACCATACCAGAGAGGATGGGTCTTGCATTGCCACGATGTGTCCACCATCTGGATACCATTGCTGACATGTACACATGAAGAACTATTTGACACTGAAACTGGGACTCAGAACAGTTGGACATTGAAACTGACACTGAAACATTTTATTTGCTCTTATACGTTTATTTCTAGTATGCAGAGGCAAGCTATTTTTGAAGAAAAGAAACAGGGGAGAGTGATTGATATAGAGGCAGGCTGGCCTTGAGCAGGCTGTCAAGCTACAGGGGGAAGGCTGGAGTGGATGGGAGGCAGATGCTGGGGGAGATCAACCAAAGGACTTGTATGCATACATATGACCATAACCAATGAATGAAAGACACTGGGGTGTGGAGGGGGGCAGGTAGGGATATGTGCTGGGGGGAGGATATTGGGGGGGAAGGAAAACATATGTACTACTATTAAATATAAGTTATATTGTAAATAAATAATAATAAAAAAAACATTGCCTAGAAGCAAGGAGAAACTCAGTATTAGAGAAATGGAAATTCACTGACATACTATTTCATACTCAGCCAGAGTGCCATGATTAAGAACAAGTTCTGTAGGAATAGATTGTACTGCTAACCTGGGCAAAATCTACTAAACTTCTCTGCTTGAGTTTCTTCATCTGCAAACTGGGGAGTTGTTGTAAGGAATAAATGAGTTAATACATCTAAAGAGTGGTGCCTGATCTGGAGTCAACACTCAACAAATATTAGCTATTTATACCAATTAGCAAAAAACAAAACAAAAATATAACATATTTAAAATATTTTTAAAAAAGAGATATATAAGGCTATTGCCAGCATAACATGACACACTGTTTTATAGTGAACCTTTTTTTATAAGTAGAAAATACACTCTAAAATAATAATAAAGGATAGCATAGTAAATACATAAACTAGTAATGTTGTTTATTATCATTATCAAGTACATAATTGCATGAGCTATATATTAAATGACTAGCAGCACAGTAGTTTGTTTATACCAGCATCACCACAAACATATGAGTAATTGGTTGTGCTACAACCATTACAATGGCTATGAGGCCACAGAAAATTTTCAACTGCTTTGTAGTCTAATGGGACCACACTCATGTATGTGGGCCGCCTTTGACTAAAATGTCCTTATGTGTGGCACATGACCGACTACTGGTTAAGTTTTTTATATGAAACTTACCATTGTAAATAAAAAAGTAAATATCAATCTTAATAAAAATCTGTGTTTTTACTGGAAATTATTGGAAATGAGTTTCTATAACATAACCTTGTTAAAATGTCAGTACTCTGACCGTTTTTGTAGCATTATATTGTTTCTTTAGGAATTGGTAGTCAACAAATCATTATTTTAAGAATGACCAGAAGACTGGTTGCTATGATGTGCACTGTGGCCAGCCACTGGCTGATTGGGGGGCAGCACTCCCCCAGGCCAGTCCCGCCCTCAATCAACCTCCTCACCCCAATAGAGGATGGGGCCAGTCGGCCAACCATCTGAGGCCCCTCCCACCAACTCCCTCATCCTGATTGATCTCCATAGATGGTGGGGAGATGGCCAGTCCCCACCTATGTATGAATTCATGCACCGGGCCTCTAGTCTAAAAATAAAAGCTCAAAATATAATTTCTAGAAACATCTTGATCAATCTAAAAGTACAGGCACATTTTAGAAGTTAAGAACTTTATTAAAAAACAAATGAAACTATAGAAACATGTCATTCTTTGAAGTTATTAAAATAATTTTATAATGTTTTAGAATTATAAATAAAACTAAGATTTATAAATAAAAGCTTTCATAAATATCATAATATTATATAGAGAAGAAGTCAATTATTTTTCAAATTAAACATTTTCTAAATTTTTAATTTTTTAACAATAGATGTTATAATAAAGATACAAATTACAAAGTATGTGGCTGTCCATGATATGCACACATATATATGTACATGTATATGCACACTTAGAAACATACTCATGATATCTGAACTTTTGAAGAGGTATAGTAGGTACTTATAATCATATTGGCTATGTTGATTCAACACTATGGAAGCTGAATATTTTATATTTATGAAAATGCTTAATGCAAATGACACTGTTCCATGTTATTAATGAGTATGTAAAAGAAATAATTGGAAAATGTAAAACATCTCCATAAAGAATGCAGGTACAAGTAGTTCATTTGTCCATAAAATAAATCTTTATTTAATGTTCTGGAATATAACTTCACAAAACAATATTTATTCCATCTTTCTTATAAAAAAACATAGTAAAGAAATCTGCTTTTATCCCTCCAAAAAGATCATGCCCTTATTTATGTATATAAAAGCCTAAACAACTGGCTGACTCGCCATCTGGCTGACCAGCCAATACCTGTGACACTCACTGACCACCAGTGCAGACACTCAATGCAGGATGGAAACCACAGGCATGGAAACCTGGAACAGACTGATGAATCTCAGAGAGAAAGTGGGGGAGGGTGAGAAGAAATTAATCAAATATATGCATACTAGAGGCCTGGTGCATGGATTCATGCATGAATACAGTCCCTCAGCCTGATGTGTGAGGATTGGGCTGAAACCGGCTCTCTGACATCCCTCAAAGAATCCTGGATTGTGAGAGGATGCAGAGCAGGCTTAGGGACCCCACTGGTGCACGAATCTGAGCACTGAGCCTCTAGTATAATGATAACATTACATATTAAGAAAAACTTTGACACACATACAAAGCTCATCATAATAATCTTATTACTGAACATGCATTTCAGGCTGCTTTTTTCTAAAATTTGAGAAATAAGAGGCCAACATAGTCAAAGTAAATACAATCATTGTCTTATATGCCACATCACAATTAAGGAGAAGATAGGGAGATAATGAAAAAGAGAGAGAGAGAGGAGTTGAAAGTGGAGGAGATATAAAGTTTTAAGTTAAGAAATTCAAACAAGGTAGATATTCCTTATAGAGAAAGAAGTGAATTGACAGTTTTTTTGAAATGAGACAGTCAATAGAGGTTATGTCCTCCAAAAAAAGTATATTTCAAAAGGTTAGAAAGACCTAGTTATGCGTAATCTAGGAGCAGAGGGAGCAAAACGCAGAAAGGCTGCAGAGGAGCAGCCGGGATCAGCAGTTATGGAAATAAAGTAGCAGGACTGATTTGTGGCTTAGATACTGAAAAAGGACTTTCAAGATAGGTTTTCAATTTCAGTCAGGGCTTGCAGGAAGATTTTCAAGTAGCCTGATTTGGGGGTAGTAGAAATATGGGGAATAAGTCAGGGAATCATAGAAGTTAAGTGATTCCCATTGGGGAATAACTCAAACTTCAGATTGTTGTGGAGTAAATGCGAGTCAACGACCACTGGAGTCCAGACCAAATTAAAATTTAGGGAGCCTTTAATAGCCGGCTGGTGATTGCTCTCTGCCCTTCTCCACACAGGGAGTCCAGAGAGCAGCCTGACCCTTTGTGCAAGACCACTTTTAAGCACATTAACCACATCCTATTTTTGCAGAACAAGCAACCCAAGATAAAACAGATTTTCCTAAGCTATGTCAGCATCATGCCATTGACTACCATGTTATTCACAGGGTCATTCTGTTCTTCAGAAAGCTGACAATGTTCTATCTTGCAAGGCCTATGTGCTGGGAAGGGGCCATGAGACCATATCCCAAGGCCTGGCCTGTTGTCAGCACTGACAACTCTATCTGGGGCATAGTCCACGGCCTCAGTAATTCCCACTCTCCAACAAGATGTGTATGTAGTGTTGAAACACTGGTTTTGACCACAGGACCTTTAGCAATTCTGAGGTGAATCAAAAGTAATTTGATATTGATAGAAAAATATATATATATATATCCTATCTAATAAAAGAGTAATATGCAAATTGACCATACCTCCTATCAAGCCACACTCACCAGGCAATCAGGAGCAAGTTATGCAAATAAACCTGAACCAATATGGCTGCCACCACTGAGAGCAGGAGAAAGGCTTGGGTTTCTCTGGCTATGGAGGAAGCCAAGCTTTCCACCTGCCACTGCAGGCCTAGGCCTCCACTCAATGCTACAAAGTTTCAGTTACAAAAGATGCATAATCCCAACAGAAATGGCGGCAGCCACAGAGCTGGAGAGTGCAGAGGCTAGGGTTTCCTGGGCAATGGAGGAAGCCAAGCTTCTGTAGCCCTAGCCTAGGCCTCCACTCTAGGCTATAAAGTTTCAATTATAGAATTTAAATAGAAATGGCTGTTGCCACGGAGTGAGCAGAAGGGTTGGTTCCACTCCAGGCTACAAAGTTTCATTTGTAGAACATAAATTAATTCCAGATCCCAGGGCCTCCACTTGGGTAGCTGAGGGGCATGGCCAGCTGAGGGGCATCGCCAGCCTTGCCCAGGACACCCCACACCCCAAGGGAACCCCCACCCTGATCTAGGACACCCTTCAGGGCAAACCAGCTGGCTCCCATCCATATACCAGGCCTCTATCCTATCTAATAAAAGAGTAATTTGCAGATTGACTGTCACTCCAACATACAAGATGGCTTCCCACATGTGGTCAAAGATCTTCCCCCCATGTGGACCTAAGATGGCCACCACAAGATGGCCAGCAAGGGAGGATCATTGAAAGGTCCCAGGCCTACAAGGGAAGGCAGTTGTGGGTAATCAGGCCAGCAGGGGAGGGCAGCTGAGAGGGACCAGGCCTGCAAGGAAGGGCATTTGGGGACTATCAAGCCTGCAGGGGAAGGCAGTTAGGGGTGACCAGGCTGGCAAAGGAGGGAAGTTAGTGGCAAACAGGCTGGCATGGGAGCAGTTAGACATCAATTAGGCTGTCAGGGTGGTGGTTAGGCAGTGATCAGGCTGGCAGGCAGAAGTGGTTAGGGGCAATCAGGAAGGCAGGCAGGTGAGCAGTTTGGAGCCTGCAGACCTGGATTGTGAGAAGGATGTCCGACTGCCCGTTTAGACCCAATCCTACTGGGATCGGGCCTAAACAGGCAGTTGGACATCCCTCAAGGGGTCCCAGATTGGAGAGGGTGCAGGCTGGGCTGAGGGACATCCCCCGCCGCCCTGGGCACAAATTTCGTGCGCCAGACCTCTAGTGTGTGTGTGTGTGTGTGTGTGTGTGTGTGTGTGTGTGTGTATACACACACAGTGTATATATACACAGTACATAATCACTGAAAATCATTTTTAGCTTATTGATATTAAAAATGCCAGTTTTTCTTACTCTCACTGAAATATTCTTTCTTTTAGGAATGAGAGAAATAAGATTGACGTTGGTTTGAGCAACTAGAAATGTTTATGGCAAGTGACACAAAAATGAATTGATGAGTTGTAAAATGGACCAGAAAGGGGGTTTTAAAGAACAGAAAAAGCCAAAGGAGTTACATTAATGCGTTAAGTGCCCAGTCAGTCACCAGTGACTGACGCTATACTTTCTGTCAGAAGACAAAACAGGCTGTGTGCTTAATGTATTATCATCTGGTAACACTCAACAGACAAAAGAGGGGGGGATAGTTAAAGGGGTCAAATGTATGGTGACGGAAGAAGATTTCCCATTGGGTGGTGGGTACACAATGCAATATACAGATGGTATATCGTACAAATGTATACCAAAGTCAAATGATCTTATTAACTATGTCACTCCAATAAATTTAATATAAAAATACAACTGGATTCAACAAATAAAAAACAAAGCAAGTATCTTGGATTCTGAAGGTAAAAAGAAAGAAAGTACAGTTAGAATGTTTAGCCGCTTCACTACTCTGAAGTTGTAGCTAGAAAGATATGGCAATGTGTTCCTGGCCATATAGCCTGAAACTTTAGTTTCCTCATCTGTAAAATGGAAGTAGCATTTTTTAATCACGTGTTAATCTGAGCACAAGAGATAGGCTGGCAAATTTTTTAGTTTTGCATAGTACAAAGCACTTCACTATACAAAAATATACTTTGAGACAAATGTAAGCAGAAAAGGTTAAGAGCACACAGTTTAAGAAGGGGCAGCTATGTCCTTCCTTATGAAGATACTGATTTTATCCTAGTGACAAGCTTAAACAAGAAATTTCTATACCAGATTAGTTATTTGACTTATTTGGGGAATTTATTGCTTAATTTTATCCATTTCTGATTCTAAACTAATGCAGCTTCTCCTCCTTTTTCATATTTCTCTATTATCCTTGCCTCAAAATTGGCTGCACATCTTTCTCTAAGATAAGGAATTCCAAGTGGAACTACAAACATACTAGTAACTGTTAGTTTGATCTACTCACAACAAACTTCTCTTTCCTATAGTTATCCATTGATTATAGTTTACTTAATTATTACCTTGAGTATAATCTTTCTGATTTTTGTCTCTGTAATAAAGAATAGATATAGGTATCAGTGTAGCACTTACTTGAGTAGATGGCAATAATGGCATTATTTAAGTGAAAGATTGCAGATATTTCAATAATATAATATAAATTATATACATATATAAATGATCTGTTTCAAATATTATTTGTAAGCCTATTATTTAGGCACTTACTGATACATTTACAGGCTTTTTTTCTTGGATATATGGGTTGTGGCAAGAAAGTCATGGCTTTGAAATGCATTATTTTTATATAATTTGAAAAAGTTTTGCTATGTTTTGATGGTTAATTTCAAATAGCATAAATCCTTTAATATAGCTACTATTGAAATTTGTAAACTAAGAAATTAATCAGGTGAATTCCCTAAGATTATAATTTTATAAATAACTTCTACAATGGATAATTCAACAGTAGATAGCAACTAAATTGTAGTGTGATAATAGAGTTTGAATTTAAATTGTGCTCTACATTTCTCATTATGTTTTAGTCTTAATTTTAGTTTAACAGAAATGCAAGGCCAGATAAAAATACAATAAAGAATTATTTTCAATAGAAAAGCATTTTCACTAATTCAGAGTTTTAAAATTAGAAAGAATGGCTTACTGTAATGAGTTATAGCCCAGAGGTAAAGTGACATACTCCAGATTATACCTATTTTAGTTGCTTTAGAAAGATTCAGAGATTTCATTCATCAGTTTCATTCCCATAGTCTTCTTTGTATTTACCAACATGACTCTTAAACTACAAACATGATTTTATGTAGGTTGACAGTACAAATTCATCACTAGTGACACATTTGAAACACCAGTGATTCTATAGAAATTTAAGTTTCACTGGCAATAGAATTATATGAACAAGTGAATTTTTTGAGGATTTCATAGTTTTGTTTTATTATTTGTGATGGGAGATTATATTAATTTTGTAATACTTCCATAACTAAATATTAAAGAAATAAATTTATGCTATCACTCTAACCATGTGAGTAAATAAAATGTATAAATGAGTTATTTTATTCTGTATATGATTCTCTCTTTCTCCCTCTATCTCTTGTTTGTCTATCCTAGTAATGTATAATTCCTTAATTTGAGAGAAATTGGTTGACATCCATCACTAGTGCCCAATTTACTCAGGCTATTGTATATTTGCTAGAGGTGACTGTTTGGTTTCCTGAAGAAGTGTTTTATCAGGGCTACAAGGTTCTTGTAAGCTTTTGGAACACAGCTTTCTTCTCATAAGTTTGGAGTACTTTATCAATATTCACTTATTAATCTTCATAGCATCCTTGCTTGGGAAGAAGACAGCAGACATTAACACTGATCTACAGGTGGAACAACAAATGATAGACAACTCAACTGCCTTGTCTCAGGTTTATGGTAAGGCAGTCATAAAGGTAAGCATATCTATAGATACAAAGAGACCTCATGCACATAACCTCAGCTAAATCTCCCTGCTCTAAACTTCCCCAACTTCTTTAATAAAAGTCATGGGAGCTCTTATTGAAATATTCATTTTTAACAAATACATTGTCAGGGAGGTTGGGAGGAAACCCATATATTAAAGACTTAAAATATATGTAAACTAAGTGAATTATATGATTTTTGTTTGAATTGTGACTCAAACAAACTATAAAATGCATCTATGAAATAACAGAAAATTTGAATAATGACTGTATATACATAATATTTAGTAAATATTGGTGGATTTTTATATGTAATGTTATATTACAAAAAGAGTCTTAATTTATGAGGTATATTCTGAAATATATATGGATGGACTGTTATAATATCTAGAATTTGCTCCCAAATCACACAGGGCTTAGGAGAACATGATATGTTAAACATTATCTTGTTTCATCAGAATAAAAAAAATAAGCAAGATAGTTAGTATAAAATATCTTTATATGTTTAAAATTTTCTGTTAAGAAGACTTATTTAAAGTTTTAAAGGGGAATCATCTCCCCCTGATGAAATTCTGGTTTAGTAGGTTTGTTGTGGGGCCAAGTTTCTTTAGCTTTCATAAGCCCCCAGCGGATTCTGAGAATGATAAAATTCTTGGAAACAATGACCTTGGTGATTCCTTCTCAAACTTCAAGAGACTGATACAAAAAAGCCAAATATTTTAGCATCTGTAATTTATTTAGATGTGACTTTTCTGTTTAGGACTTTGGGTAATACCCTAATATACATATATTAGAGGCCCAGAGCATGAAATCATGCATGAGTAGGGTTCTTAGGCCTAGCCTGTAATCAGGCCATCTTTTGTCCCCTCACCAGTCCTCAGTCCGGCCCCACTGCCACCCCCTGGTTCACCGTGGTTCCCTGATCACAGCATAGTTCTGTTTCCCTGGAGCCTGTGGGCTAGGGGGACTGACCAAGAGGTTGGCCATTCTGCCCACTCGCCAGTCCCACCCTGCTGCCAATCACCTCCTTGCCCAGGTTTCATGTTTGCCAGGCTGCAATTGCAGCCTGCAGGCTGGGGGAGGGACCAAGAGGTTGGCCATTCTACCTGTTCACCAATCCCACCCTGCCACCACTCACCTCGGTTCGCCGTGGTTGCCGGTTCACCGAGCTGCGATTGAAGCCTGCAAGCCATGGGGAAGAGAGACTGAGAGGTGGTCAATGCAGCTCATGGGTATTGATTGAGTGGTCATTCCAGTCATTACACTTATGGTCACTGGCCTTTTATTATATAGGATATGTAAAGTGTTCTTTTAAAGGCAAAATACTATGATTCATTATTCTCTAAATAACAGAATCCATTATTTTAGTAAAAACTACCCTTATGTTGTGTGAGCTGTACAGATCTATCAGTAGATTTTACTAAAAATAAAAGGAGTAAATATCAGGTCAAGATAATTCTACTGCGACACAAACTAGTGTCAAAATTAGAGAAGAATGCAAGTTTTTCTTGAATAAAATTTTAAGTTACTTAAGGAATAGAAAAATAATTTGAAGTAAAATTCTGTCTTTGCCTTTTCAAAAAAACCTGTAATTATTTATGAAAATCTGATATCAGTGATGAAAAATAACATTTTTACTTTTTTTTTTAGAAAAGGAACAATTACTAATATTTGCAAAACAGCAACATCATCATATTGTTGATTGAATGCAGTTTAACTCAGTTTTCCATAAACTCTTGGGAGTTGACATTAACAGATTGAGTTATCATTAACTGTTGTTCATTTGGTAAAAAAAATTAGGCCTCAGGAGGAATAATTGGAGTACAATTATCTAAAAATTATATCGTTTTTAATTTTGTTAATTCTAGGATTATTAGAGAAAACTTTCAAATTCATTTGCATCAACTTTCCCCAGTGAATTTTATGATACAGTTATACTTTAATTTTTTTACAACATGCTTTTAACTTGGATACAGGTTTAAAATCCACAGAAATAGCATATTTTATTAGCAAACTTGACTTTAAAATTTATTAAAATGCAGTTGTTAATAAGATGCTAGTGTACTCAGTAGTCAACACCTACTTCTGCTAGTTAGTTCAATTTAACTGGGAGCAATTATATTACTTTCACTTATAAAGCATTATGCCCAGGCTTTTGGGGCACTTAGAGGCACTAACTATAATATCTGTGTATATGTAAATACAGTGTTACATCCATGTAGAATTCATTCATATAAAAATGTATTTCTCCATTCAAATCTATATTGATTGTTATTTGAATTATTTAATTGTGCATCTACAGAACAACCTTGCCATCAGATGCAAGGATGCTTATTTCTAAGTTTTCACACCCATTGGCCCAATTCTCAATCCCCACTTCATATGTTTGAATCAGTTGGGATTCAGCATAATAGGTAAACTAGGCAATAGTTGGAGAAGGTCTGAGATAGAGCTTTCTATACTCCTGAAGCCATCGGCATTAAAAACTATTGTAGTGTAACTCAAAGGCATTTTTAAGTAAGCCTTTAAAACTTGTTTTTAGATACTAATGATTCTTTAAAGCTCTTCATGTCTACCATTTATGTATGTTCTTTGGCCCAGAACATTTCTGAACATATATGGATTCTTTTGCTCAAATTTATAAAGCCGTGTTTGTTTCCCAAAAGATACCTGTGATGACTCAGAAGTGAGTAAATCGGGGGAGGGAGGGAGACAGTTAACAAAGCTGGAAGGTTCATAAATCTGGCATGGAAATCCATCTGCAAGAAAAGTTCAGTTAGTTAGTGATTGCATCAGTTTGGCCCCTATTTCTTCTTCAGAGATGGTAAAACAAATTGGAGTATTTGCTTCCATCTTAGTCTTCCCAGGCTGCCATGACAAAATACCATCAACCTGGTAACTTAAACAAGAGAAATTTATTTATTTTATTTTTACAGTTCATGAGGCTGGAGGTCCAAAATCAGATTACTACTATGGTCTGGTTCTGGTGACTGGCATCTTGTAGCTTGTAGACTACTGCCTCCTCCCTCTGTCCTCTCAGGAGGGTGGGAGGAGGGTGGGGAGGAGGGATAGAGAAATCCTTTCTTCCTCTTATAAGGCCACCAAATCTTAGCAAATAGAAGCCTCTTTTATGACCTCATTTAACCTTACTTACCTCCCAAAACCCTATTTCCAAACAGTTACATTACTTCAACATATGAATTCTGGGAGAACACAGTGCAGTCCATAACTGCTTACCACCCTTCATCTTAATGTTAATTTTCAACCCAATTGCTGTCTTCCCTTGTGAATATTTCATAACTTGGAATATAGATGATGGGATAAAATTTTCAAATGAGAAGTAAAAAATATCTAGTAGTAAATTTCAGCTTCACTACTTAATAGCTGCAGAAATTTAAAGGAATTAAGTTCTGTAAACTCAGTTTCCAATTGTGCATGAGGTCTACAGCAAGATTGTGTCTCAATCCCTCCTACCTGCTTTGCTGTGTTTTGTTATTGTGGGTTTTATTTTTCTTTTAAAAACAATTAAATTTATTTTCAATTACAGTTGATATACAACTTTATGTTAGTCTCAGATATACAACATAGTAATTAAACATTTATATAACTTATGAAGTGATCACCTGATACGTCTAACATCTGTCTGACACCATACATATTAATTTGCTAATTTCTACAAAAACAACCCCACTTGAATTTTGATAAAGATTGCATTTGAATCTATAGATCAATGTGAGTAAAATTGCAATCTTAAGAATATTGAGTTTTCCAAATCAGTGCATGCTACCCTCCTTCATTTATTCAGATCTTTTACAAATATTGTTTTGAAGTGCTCTGTGTATGGATATTACACATATCTTGTTAATATTTCCCTAATTGTTTACTTTTCTTGCCCTTTGACCCAGTGAGTCCCTTTCTAGGAAGTCTGCCCCAGAGTCACCTGGAACAGATTATACTTCATGTGGCGAGATGAGCACTCTGATGGCTGTGCTGCATTTACATCTGTCCTGAGATGTTTTTTAAAAATATTTTAATCTTTATTGTTCAGTTTATTAATTATATTGTTCCCCTTTTTTTCCCCTTATAGCTCCCCTCCACCCAGTACCTATCCCACTCTCCACCCTCACCTCCC
Source organism: Antrozous pallidus (assembly GCA_027563665.1). Taxonomy (NCBI): domain Eukaryota; kingdom Metazoa; phylum Chordata; class Mammalia; order Chiroptera; family Vespertilionidae; genus Antrozous; species Antrozous pallidus. Next base: position 93,837,836 of record CM050514.1, read on the forward strand.
TCCCACTGTCCTCTCCCATAGGTGCATGATTTTTGTCCAATCTCTTGCTGCACTTCCCACACCCTTTTTCTCCCCAAGAATTGTCAGTCCATTCCCTTTCTATGTCCGTGATTCTGTTACATTCACCAGTTTATCCTGTTCATCAGCTTATGAATTCACTTGATTTTTAGATTCATTTGTTGATAGATGTGTATTTGTTGTTCATAATTTTTATTTTTTAACTTTTTCTTCTTCCTCTTCTTAAAGAATATCTTTCAGCATTTCATATAATATTGGTTTGGTGGTGATGAATTCCTTTAGCTTTTTCTTATCTGCAAAGCACTTTATCTGACCTTCAATTCTGAATGATAGCTATGCTGGATAGAGAAATCTTGGTTGTAGATTCTCGCTATTCATCACTTTGAATATTTCTTGCCACTCCCGTCTGGCCTACATAGTTTCTGTTGAGAAATCTGCTGACAATCATATGGGTGTTCCCTTATAGGTAACTAACTGTTTTTCTCTTGCTGCTTTTAATATTCTCTCTTTGTCTTTTGCTCTTGACATTTTAATTATGATGTGTCTTGGTGTGGTCCTCTTTAGATTCCTATATTTTTGGATTCTGTGTACTCTTGGGCTTTTAAGTCAGTTTCTTTCACCAGGTGGGGGAAGTTTTCAGTCACTATTTCTTCAAGTAAGTTTTAATTACCTTGCTCTCTCTCTTTTTCTGGAACCCTCATAATTTGGATGTTGGTATGCTTGAGGTTCTCCCAGTGGCCCCTAACACTATCTTCAATTATCTGGATTCTTTGGCTTCTTGCTTTTCTGGCTGAATAGATTTTGCCTCTTTGTATTTCAAATTTTTGATTTGGTTCTTGTGGTCCTCTAAACTGCTTTTAGGTCTTTGTATAATATATATTTTTTAATTTCAGTCAGTGTATGCTTAATTTCTAGTTGGTTCTTTTTCATATCCTTGAGGGTCTTATTCATATCCTCGAAGGTCTCATTCATAGCCTTGTAGGTCTCATTCATTTCCTCATAGGTCTTGTTCATTTCCTCATAGGTCTCATTCATTTCTTCGTAGGTCTTGTTCATTTCCTTGTAGGTCTCATTAAGTTCATCAGCCTTTTCTAGGAGCCTCTTGAAAAATCTTATAACCATGGTTTTGAACTCTAAGTCCAATCATTTTTTTCCCCTCCATTTCTTTCACATCTGATTTCTTTCCATGTCTCTGCATTGTGGCTGCTTTCCTGAGTTGGTCGATTAGCTTTGTGTGGTAAATGTCCTCTAAGGGAAAGTGGCTCCGCCTCCCTAGTTACCTGAGGTGGATACTCTTGATGCAGCTCTTTATGGGTTGCACAGTCTTGTTGAAGTTAAGCCTAGATAATTGTTGTTAGCACTAGGAGAGTTTGACCTCCAGGCCAATTGGCTGTGAGGGTCAGCTGTCCTCAGGTTGGATTGGTGGAGTCTCTGGGATGAGCAGGCAGCCTTAATTTCTGTCAGCTCTGCCCTATGCAGCACCTGGGTCTCTGTGCCTGGTGGTAATTGCTGCAAGCACCTCTGAGAGAAAGCTGTCGCCAAGCTCTACCTGCTGCCAGACAATTCAGCCTCTCCCCAAATGAGTCTGCACACCCAAAGTCTCACCCAGGGTTGTAAAACAATGCAGTCTGGTGGTTTCCTGAATGAGAGAGCAAGTCACAAGTCCTCTCTGCACACTCGTGCACCTCTGCCATTCCCACATTTACGTGCCCTCTCCACAAGCTTGCCCTCTCCATAAGCTTGCAGACCTTGGCAGTGCCTGAGTTTCAGCATGCTTCTCTACTGTCCAGTTTCACCCTGTATGAGTGTGGGTTCCCTGGACTTTGCCAGGAACTGGGGAATCAGTGCAGTGGGACACCTTTGTCTCCTTTCCCATTTGAGAAAGCCAGCCGGGTTTACAGCCACACGCCCTTTCCACTCACACGTGTGCACATAAATCAAAACCTCTGACTCCCCACATATCTTCAATGCTGTCCTCCGCCGCTCCTCTGAGTCAGTGTCCTATCTTTACTTTTATTTGTGTAATTTTCACTCAGCCAGCTTTCCGGTGATTCTGGATGATGTTTGTTCTGTCGTTAAATTGTAGTTTTGAAAATCCTGTGTGGGGCAGCAAGATAGGTGTTTACCTATGCTGCCATCTTAGTTCCTCCTCATGGGTTTTATTTTTCTTATTCACTCAATGTGTGGGAATCATTTAGCCAGTTCCTGGTCCTTCCCCACCCCCACCCCAAGGAAATTGTTCCATTTCTATTTGTAGATTCCAAATGTTCTAGGGAGAAGTTGAGTTCAGAAGTTTCTTCATAAACTAAAACTTAAAAAGATATTATTGATTTCTGAGAGGAAGGGAGGAGAGAGAGAGATAGAATTATCAGTGATGAGAGAGAATCATTGATTGGCTGTCTCCTATATACCCCACACCAGGGAATGAGCCCAAAACCTGGGCATGTGTCCCGTCGAGGAATCAAGCTGTGACCTCCTGGTTCATAGGTTGACACTCAACCACTGAGCCACATCAGCTGAGATAACCTGAAATGCTTTTCTGAGTTTTATTAATTTGGCCATTGTCTAAGTTTAAGTGAATATTATGTGAGCATTCCTTCACTCTATATATCTTATGAATGCCCACTTTGTGCCGTTTATTGTTCTCACTGAGAATGCATAATTGAATAACCAAAACAAAACTTTTATTGTCATGGGGTGTTTTGTGAGGAAGAAAATACACAGTAAACATGAAGAGTGTCATTTAGTAGAGGGTGTTTGTCAGAAAAAAATCACATAAAAAGGTAACAGTGTGTCACATTTAGATTGGAGAGTATCTACTTACCATAAGTATTAAGAATGAGCCAATTTTGCAAATATTAGGAAACAACATTTAAGGTGGTGAATTCAAATAATGAGAGAGAAAAAGCAGTGTGTCTAAAACAAATTGGAAGCAGCAGTGTGGCTAATTTAGCAGAGGGAACCTGGGACAAGCAGGTAGAACTTCATGAGATAGGGGAAGGGTCCAGCTTTTCTTCAGTGTGAGGGGCTAAGGATTTTAAGACTTTTACACAAGAAACTGAAGCCATGGGAAGTATGCTTAAAAACACAGGCACATGGTTTTTATGAAAATAATTAGATAATAGGATACGAATAGAAGTAGAAATTGCAGCTAAGAGACTATTGCAGTTTCCAGAAATATTGCTGCATAATAAAGAGCAGCCTCTTCTCATCTACATTAGCCAGGTTTCATCAGTGCTATAAGGATTTGATGGAGCAATGAATGTGTCTCATGTATAGCATCTTGCATAAAAACATGATCAAAGTCAATTCTGCTATCATGATTGTCCACAGATGGGTCCTGTACAGAGTGTGCATTGCATAGAGTTGCTCAAATGTGCCTGTTACCAGACACCATAAAAATTATCCATTTGTTGTTGTTGACAGAAATACAGTCATTTCCTCTCCCTCATCCTTCTCTTTCTTCTTCATGTGGCATAGAAGAAAAAGTATATAATCACTGAAATAAACATACCTTAAGGTCAGTACTTCTAAAGTTCACTTCGAATCCGGTTGTAAACAATGTGAATTTACCTAATGATGCAGCACAGACAGATGGTCAGACTGAAGCCAGCCATGCATCAACATAATTGAAAAGTTTGAATATAGAGGGCGTGGCATGCATCTAGTATGATGTAGAAAAGATAGTGATCCAAAACTTTTAAAACTTAGATTTTGTTATAGATAGACATGCTTTGTATCTAGTGATGACATTGGGTGAAGTTTCAGGTGAAAGCATTTTAAATATCTTCATGGTTGTTGTTTTTTTAATGAATAAAAAGAGAAGGAGCAAACATATTCCTAGGAGATTTAAGTAACATAAGTATCTTACATTTGTTAATACAACTTGATCCTCTGTTATATTAAAAGAGGAAAAAAGCAAGGACATTACAAATTAAGATAATAAGGATTATTTACTTCATTCTTGATTGATAACCAAGAGCTCCTTATATAAGTAACTTTAGACATGTGCATCTTTCCAGTTTTGAAAGATATTCACAAAAAATTCAGCAGAGAATTACTGAATACCCACTCCAAAGCAAGGACAAAAATTAAATGTCACAATTCTGCATTTGAAAAGCTCAGAGTGAAGGAATAAAAAACCTCAACAAAATATTTCAATCAATATAATGTACTTAGCAACTACTTCTACATCACATAAAAACAAAACAATAAGAAAAAATAAAAAAAACACATGTTGCTTCTATTTTTTTTTTATAACTCATAGCAAACAGGCTTTTGTTTCTCCTATAATACTTGACTTTTGACTTTTCTAAGGTCCCTAGTACATTTCCTTTTGTAAAAGTCATCAGTGGCCTTCTACATGCTGAAAAAAAAAAGTTTAATTTATGACACTTCTCTGCTGTATTTGACCCAATGTTTACTATTCTTTCTTTAAATTTGCCATTTTCCTGGTGCCTCCCTTCAGTACATATTATTGAGTTTTTGTGTGTATGTACATGATTTCTCCATATTTCCTTTTCTTTTAAGAAAATTGGCTCTTTTTCTTTCCATACAAATCTTTGAACTTGGGAATTGACCCTCTGCTCATGTGACTCAATTTTCTGTTCCACAGTGACCTGTTTCATGAAGACCTGCCTGCTGAAGTCTCCAACATCTCCAATTTCAGCATCTCTTCAAATAAAACAGCCAGTATAACAGTCAGTATAATACAAATTTTGCTTAAAGTTTTAAAGTATTTTAACTCAATGGCATCATACAACATAAATGAATTACTAGTATCAAATGTATTATCTTAATTCTCATTGTTCTTTTCTAAGAGGCAGGGCCATATGTTAGTAGACTTCAAATCACATGACAAAATTAATATTGAATCTAATCCATTAATAGAAGAGTTTAAAAGTATGCTTATTTTTATAAGTAAACCTCTCATCTTAGTAAATTAATGTTGATTTGGACCTTAATAGTGTTAAATTGAGGCCAGCTTTCTTATATCTTGGAAAGAATAATTTACTTTGAATGAACAGAAATTTACTTTCAAAATAGAACTTTGTTTTAATGACTGTAACTGTGCCTGATACCAGCTTGTGATATCTTTGGAAAAGAGTAATATCTTTGGAAACTCCAACGCATCTGTTTAAAAGATAATAGTAGCATATACTTCTTAAGTTAGGAAATATAACAATAAGACCTCAAGACAAAGAACAGAAAAATTGATGGCTATTGTTTGTCTGTGCCTTCACATGGACATCATTATATGTTCAGAACTAGATAAACCATTTAAAAGTCTAAGTAGATTTCATTTTATTTGACTGTAGCTTGCTTAATTTTTGAAAACTTAGTGATAAAGATTCATCTCTGGAAATGCTGACCCTTAGAACAGAATCTGAAAACTGGTAGTCCCTAAACAACATCTCTCTTGCAGACATGTTTGTTTAGTCTGCTAAAATCACCAAAGTTCCCACCACTTTTTATTGTGTCTCATCCTTGGCTGGGCCAAGAAACATTGTGTTTATACTAAAATATCTGATTATGTTTATTTAGCTTAGTGGCTGAGCTGAAACATAACCAATAGGGAAAATGGGGGAGGGGGAGGGGGAGAGAAATAAACTGTCATGCAATAGCTACCAGCCCAAATACTAATATGAAAGAACACAGTGATCTTGGATTTGATTTAATGTTAAGATATGGACTTCATTATTTTTTAATATGTTTTTATTGATTTTAGAGAAAGAGGAAGGGAGAAGGGGAAGGAGATAAACAATCATTGAGAGAGAAACATCAATCGGCTGCCTCCCGCATGCCCCCTATTGGGGATCAAGCCCACAACCCCATGAATGTGCCCTAACAGGGAATTGAACCAGCTCCCTTTTGGTGCATGGGCCTATGCTCAAGCACCTGGTCTTCGCCAGCCAGGACTATTATATGTACTTTAACTTTCCCAGATCCATATACGCATGTTCTTAGCTGCTTCAGTCTTTTACCAGCTTCTATTATGTCCATAGGACATATTTGCAAAACACCTCAATTGCAGGTGGCATCTATTATTATGAGGGATTTTTTTTTTGTTTAGTTTAGTTTTTAAATTCAAAGCTAATTGGCCTTTATATGGATCTATAACCTTGGCCTTATTAGGACAATCTTTAGTGAGCTGAGCATATTGCTTTAGCTATAATTATTAATGTCTTCCTTGTAGGAAATTATGCAATCCCCTCTTTAAATATTCTGAATTCACAAGGTTATCTTAATGGCTTTTCTTATTTACTCCTTTTATGTCCTCCAACTAAAATAGCTGAGACCCTAGCCTGCTTTCACACAAGCCAGATTTTAAGGCACATCAAGGGTACAATTCAAGCTTATCCTCCATCATCCCCCTAGATCAGCCTTGTCCCCAAATCATACTTGTGTTCTCTGCCAGACACCAGTCTCATGGAGATGCTCAGTCACCCCTGAACTCCAGTCTGCTCAGAGGCTCCATTACTGGCCTGAACATATTCCCAATTTCATCATTACTATTGTAACTTCAAAAAGTAAAATGGCCCTGGCCAGTTGGCTCAGTTAGTTGAGCATTGTCCAGTGTAATGAAAATCTGCCAGTTAGATTCCTGGTCAGGGCACATGACCAAATTGTGGATTTGGTCCCATGTTGGGGTCTCTCTCTCTCTCTCTCTCTCTCTCTCTCTCTCTCTCTCTCTCTCTCTCTCCCTTCTCCTCCTTCCCCTTCCTTCCTCTCTAAAATAATTAAAAACATATTTCTTAAAAAAGTAAAATGGAACATTAAATAATCAAAAATGAGGTTTTGCTAAGGTTTTAGGCCAGAGTTTTGAAACTATGGGCTAGAGGGTTACTAATAGAAATAAAGATGAGTGTAAATAAAATAAGAATAATAGAAGGAACAGTGTAATAAGAAGATAGAATGCCCTAACACAATGAACAATGGCCTATTTTTGGAAATTATTACATTTTCTAGATTTGCTCCTGATTACCCTTATATTGTCTAAAGATGCACATATGTAAATTAGCTTTTACTCAGTTTTGTCGATATGGCACAGCACTGTTTATGTTTAAGATATACAACATAATTATTAGACTTACATATATTGTAAAGTGATTACCACATAAGTTTCCTTAACATTCATCTTCTCATATAGATAAAAAACTAAAAGGAAAATAATTTTTAATGGGAACTCTTAGGATATATTATCTTTACAAGTTTTAAATATACCATATATCAGTGTTAACTATAGACATTATGTATATTACTTGCATATTTTATATCCTTAGTATTTATTTATCTTATAAATTGAAGTTTGTATACCTTTTGACTGCCTTTATCCAATTAACATACCCCACCTCTTGCCACTGATCTATGAGTTTGTTTCTTTTGGGGAGTCCTTGGTTGTTGTTTCAAGATTTCACATATAAGTGAGATTCAACAGTATTTCTTTTTATGTCTGATATTTTTCACTGAATATGTGTCTTCAAGGTACATCAATTTTGTTGCAAATGAAAGATTTAATTATTTTATGCCCTACTGGGGATGTGCCAGCAACCAAGGTACATGCCCTTGACCGGAATTAAACCCAGGACCTTTCAGTCCGCAGGACAACACTCTATCCACTGAGCCAAACCAGTTTTGGCTAAAGTGATTTTTTTTATTCCTATGTTTTATTCTAGGAATTGTATGATTTCTGGTTCTTACATTTATGCCATTTTAAATATTTAAGCCATTTCCAGTTAATTTTTGTGGGTGGTATAAGATAGAGATCTGGTTTCTTTTTTCTTTTTTAAAATATATTTTATTGATTTCAGAGAAAGAGAGATAGAAACATTAATGATGAGACTTAATCATTAATGATGAGATCTTCTGCCATTGACCAGCTGCCTCCTGAATGGGAATCGAAACTGCAACCTGGCCATGTGCCCTTGACAGGAATCAAATCCGGGTCCTTTCCGTCTCAGCGCTATCCACTGAGCCAAACCAGATAAGGCTTCTTTTCTTTTTCTTTTTCACATGTAAATATCCAGTTTTCCCAGTACAATTTATTGAAAAGACTATTTTTGTTTCATTAACTCTTTTGGACTACCTTGACAAATGTCATTTGACTGTATATGCTTAAGTTTATTTCTGGGCAATCTATTATGTCCCATTGGTCTATAGGTTGGTTTTTTATGCCAATACCATACCATTCTGATTACTATAGAATAGAAGGGTAAAATGCAAATTGACACTAATGGCAGAACAACCAGGAATGACTGGTCACTATAACGCACACTGCCCACCAGGAGGCAGAAGCTCAAGGCCAGAGCTGCCCCATGGTGATCAGTGCATCCCACAGTGAGAGCTCTGCTCAGCCACAAGCCAGGGTTGACAGTTGCAAGAACCTCTCCCACCTCCTTAGTAGTGCTAAGGATGTCTGCCATGGCAGGCGCTTGGGCCAGGATGAGTGTGAGTGACGTAGTACCTGGCCCTAGCTTGTGCTCCTTTTTGACCACCTGCAGCTTGGCGCACTGCTAAATCCTTTGAGGGATGTCTCATTTGTTTCCTCAAAAATTAAAAATGGGTTAGGCACAATCCCTGCAGTCCTAGCCTAAACCTGCAGTGGGACATCCCCTAAGAGGTACCAGGTTGCAAAAGGACACAGGCCAAACTAAGGGACTCCATCCATGCATGAATCAGTGCACTGGACCTCTAATATCTTTATAATATAGCTTCAAATCAGGGATTGTGATGTCTCCAGCTTTTTCTTTTCAGGATTGCTTTGGCTATTTGAGATCTTCTGTGGTTTCATACAAATTCAAGGGAGTTTTTTTCCCCACTTTTGTAAAAATGTCATTGGAACGTTTTAAAATTTATCTTTATTGTTGAAAATAATACAGATATCCTCTTTGAGTTGTTTTTTGTTTGTTTGGTTTTTTTGCCCCCATTGGCCTCCTCCACCCCGCACCAACCCCTACAAGACATCCACTGTACTATTGTCTTTGTCTATGCACTATGCATGCAAGTTTCACAGTTAATCCCTCTCCACCAAACATCCCATTCTCACCTTCCCTCAGAAATTCATCTGTCTGTTCCATTCTACTATGTCTGGATCTATTTTGTTCATCAGCTTATTTGTTCAGTAGATTCCACAAGTGAGATCATAAGATACTTATCTTTCTCTGACTGACTTATTTCACTTAGAATAATACTCTTCAGAACCATCCATCCTGTTGCAAATGGAAAGAGCTCTCCCTTTTTAACTGATGCATAGTATTCCATGGTATAAATGTACCACAATATTTTATCCACCCCATCTACTGATGGATACTTGGACTGTTTCTGAATCTTAGCTATAGTAAATTTGGCTGCTATGAACACATGGGTGTGTATATTCTTCTTGATTGGTATTTCATGTTTCTTAGAATATATTGCTAGAAGTGGGATCACTGGGTAAAATGGCAGTTCCATTTTTAATTTTTGAGGAAACAACATGCTGTTCTCCACAGTGGCTGCACTAGTCAGGATTCCCACCTGCAATGTACTTTATGGTTCCCTTTTCTCCACATCCTCACCAACACTTGTCCTTTGTTGGTTTGTTGATGACAGGTATGAGGTGTTACCTCATTGTTGTTCTAATCTGCATCTCTCTGATGATTAGTGACTTTGAGCATTTTTTCATGTCTCTTGGCCATCTGTATGTCCACTTTGGAGAAGTATCTATTTAAGTCTTTTGCCCATTTTTTATTGGATTGTTTCTCTTCTTTTTGTTAATTTGTATAAGCTCATTATATATTTTGAATATTAACCCTTTATTGCATGTATCATTGCCAAATATGTTCTCCCATACACTGTGCTCCCTTATCATTGTGTTTATGGTTTCTTTTGCTGTGCAGAAGCTTTTTATTTTGATGTAGTCCATTTATTTATTTTCTCCTTAGTTTCCTTAGGAGATGTGTCAGTAAACATATTGCTATGAGAGATGTCTGAGATTTTGCTGCCTGTAATTTCTTCTAAGATTTTTATAATATTCCAATTTACAGTTAGGTAATTTACCCATTTTGAGTTTCTTCTTGTGTATGGTATGAGTTTGTGGTCTATTTCCATTTTTTCCCATGTATCTGTCCAATTTTCCGAACACCATTTATTGAAGAGACTCTCTTGACTCCATTGTATGCCCTTGCCTCCTTTGTCAAATATTAATTGAGCATGGGTTGATTACTGGGTTTTCTAGTCTGTTTCATTGATCTATATGCCTATACTTGTGCCTGTATCAGACTGTTTTGGGTAAAGTGTCTTTATAGTATAACTTGATATCTGGTATTGTAATTCCTTCAACTTTGCTCTTCTCTCTCAAGATTGCAGCAGCTATTCAGGGTTTGTTTGTTGTTGTTTTTTTGTTGTTTGTTTTTTTATTTTTATTTTGTCTCTATATGTTTTTTATTCTATACCTGTGAATTATGCCAATAGTATTTTAATAGAGATTTCATTGAATCTATAGATTGTCTTAGGTAATATAGACATTTTAACGATTTTGATTATACCATTCCATGAATGTCCAATATTCTTCCACTTGTTTATGTTGTTTTATGAGTATAAGTATTTTACCTCCTTGGTTAAGTTTATTTCTAAGTACCTTAATTTTTTGTTGTTGTTGCAATGGTAATTTGGATTGTTTGTTTAGTATCTCTTCCTAAGAATTTATTATTGGTGTGTAAAAAAGCCATTTATTTTTGGGTATTGATTTGTATCCTGGTACATTGCCAAATTCATCTGTTAAATCTAGTAGTTTTTGATGGAGTCTTTGGGGTTTTCTGTGTACATTATCATATTATCTATGAATAATGAGAGATTTACTATCTCCTTTTCAATTTGGAGGCTTTTTATTTATTTTTCTTGTCTGATTGCTATGGCTAGGACTTCCAATACTATGTTGAATAAAAGTGGTGAAAGTATATATCCCTGTCTTATTTCTGTTCTTAGGGGAAATGGTTTTAGTTTTGTACGTAGAGTATGATGTTGGCTGTAGATTAGTCATATATGGCCTTTATCATATTTAGATATGCTCCCACTATTATCACTTTGTTGAGAGTTCTTATAAAAAACTGGGGGCCTGGTGTGTTAAATTTGTGTGTGGTATGGTCCCTAGGCCTGGCCTCTAATCAGAGCCATCTTCCCAGCTTCCTTAAGCTAGCCCCACCCCCTGCCACCACCCATCCCCAGTTCCCCATTTGCCATCAGATGATGGGATGGAGCCTGACTATAGGGGAAAGGAAACAAGAAGTGGTCAGTGTGCCTCATAGTGACTTCTTAGCATATTACCCTTTTATTATATAGGAAGGGTATTGGATTTTTTGGAATGCTTATTCTATATCTATTGATATGATCATGCAATTTTTATCTTTCAATATGTTTATATGATATATCATGTTAATTAATTTGTGAATATTGTACCAGCCTTGCATCCCTAGAGTAAATAACACTTGGTCATGGTATATAACCTATTTAATATATTTCTGGGTCCTATTTGCTAATATTTTCTTTAGGACTTTAGCATCTATGTTCATCAGGGATACTGGCCTGTAATTCTCTTTATTTATAGATCTTTATCTGATATTGAAATTAAGATAATTCTGATGTCATAAAAACATCTTGGAAGTGTATTTTCCTCTTGAATATTTTGGAATAGCTTGAGGAGTATAGGCATTAGTTCCTCATTTTTTGGTAAACTCCTTGTGAATATTTCGTACACTTCTTGTGAAACCATCTAGACACAGGCTTTTAATTGTTGGAAGTTGTTGTTGCTGTTGTTTTTGTTTTATTGCTTCTATTTCATCAGTTTTTATTGGTCTATTCTGATTTTCTAAGTCTTCCTGATTCTGTTTTGGGAGACTGTATTTTTTTAGGAATTTGTCCATTTTATCCACATTGTCCAGCTTGCTGGCATGTAGTTATTCATAGTATTTTCTTTGTATTTCTGTGGTGTCCATGGTTACTTCTCCACTCTCCTTTCTGATTTTATTTATTTGGGTACTCTCTTTTTGTTTCTTGATGAGTTTGGCTAATGGTTTATCAATCTTATTTATCCTTTCAAAGAAACAATACTTGGTTACATTGATCTTTGTATTATTTTCTTTTTAGGCTCTATGTCATTTATTTCTGATCTAATCTTTATTACTTCTTTTCTTCTACTTTCTTTGGGATTTTCATGTTATCCTCTTTTTAGTTCTTTAAGTTAACTAGAGGCCCAGTGCATGGAATTCGTGCACTGGGGGTTTGTCCCTCAGATCAGCTCTGCAATCTGGGACCCCTTGGGGGATGTCCAGCAAGGTTGAAGACCACAGGGATCGGGCTTAAACCAGCAGTTGGACATCCCTCTCACAACCTGGGACTGCTGGCTCTTAACTGCTCACCTGCCTGATTAATTGTCCCTGACTGCTTCTGCCTGCTAGACTGATCACCCCCTAACCACTCCCCTGCCAGCCTGATTAACACCTAACTGCTCCCCTGCCAGCCTGATTGATCCCAACTGCCCTCCCTTGCTGGCCCGGTCACCCCAAACTGCCTTCCCCTACCAGTCTGATATTATTCCCAATTGCTCTCCCCTCCTGGCCTGGTCCCCCCATAACTGCCCTCTCCTGCTGGCCTGATAAGGCCCTCCTCTGCTGTCCAACTTGGTTCTGATTGGTCAATTTCTATACTAGTCAGCATCAAAAGCTCTGCCTCCTAGGCAGCCATTGGCTCCTCACAATTGACCTAGATTTGATTCTGATTGGTTGGTTTCTATGCCAGTCAGCATCTCCAGGCCTATCTCTGAGCCTGATCATAGAGTCAGGGCTCATCAGCAGTTGCCCCAGGCTTCTGGTGAGCAGCTGAACTTCTGACCTCTGGGAGAGAGAGGCTTGGCTGCTGGTGAAGCTGGGAGAGAAATGCAGAGTCTGATCACCCTGCTTCACTATCCATACCTCTCCAGCAACCACTGCCACTGCTAATCAGCCACGCTTCTCTCTCTCTCCAAGAGGTCAGCAGTTCAGCTCACTCTCCTGCTGCATGCACAGCCTGGTGAATATTTAAGCCTCCCAGTCATTAAGGATGTGCGGATATGCTGGACCCAGAGTTTTTACATATTAGGATTTTTCTTGTTTTTTTGAGCTAGGCTTGCAGCACTATGAACTTCCTTCTCAGGACTGCTTTAGCTGTGTCCCAGAGATTTTGGGTTGTGTGTTCATTTTTGTTTGTTTCCAGGAAGTTTTTGATTTATTTCTTGCTCTCTCATTGGTAACCTACTGATTGTTTAATAACATGCTATTTTGCCTTCATGAGTTTGAATGTTTTGGGGTGTTTTTACAGTAGTTGATTCTAATTTCATTTCACTGTAATCTGAGATGATTGATGTTATTTCAGTCTTTTTGAAGTTGTAGAGACTTGTTTTTTGTCTTAACATGTATTCTAACTTTGAGAATGATCCATGTGCTCTTTTGAAGAATGTATATTCTGTAACTTTGAGGTGAAATATTCTATAAATCTCAATTAAATCCTTATCCAGTGTGTCCTTTATACTCAATTTCCTAGTTAAGTTTTGCCTGGGAGATCTATCCAGGGAAATCAGCAGGGTGTTAAAGACCCTTACTATAACTATATTATTGTTGATATCTTCCTTAAAGTCCTATAGAAAGAAATTTAAATATATTTAGGTGCTCCTATATTGGGTGGATATTTATCCTCTTGTTGGACTTATCCCTTTAGTACTATGTAGTGACCATTGTTGTCTCTTGTGATGGCCTTCATTTTTAAGTCTAGTTTGTCAAATATGTGTATTTCTACTCCAGCTTTTTCTTCTTTTCCAATTGCATTGTAAATTTTTCCCATCCTTTCGTTATCATTGTGTGTGAGTCTTTTGTTCTTAGTTAGGTCTCTTGTAGACAGCATATAGTTGGGTCCTGTTTTTTAAACCATTCAGCTACCCTATGACTTTTGATTAGAGCATTTAATCCATTTACATTTAAGGTTATTTTTATAGGTACTTACTTATTGCTATTTTAATTCTGTATGCCTAGGTTTCTTTCTCTGTTTCTTCTCATTATAACAGTCCCTTTCGCATTTCTCATAATGCTGGTTTGGTGGTGATGTACTTCTTTAAACTTATTTTTTTCTGGGAAGGTCTTTATTTTATTATTTTGAATGATAGCTTTGCTGGATATAGTAATCATCATTTCAGATCCTTGCTTTCCATTACCTTGAGTACTTTATTGCATTCCCTTTGGCCTGGAGAATTTCTGATGAGAAATTAGGTGTCAGCCTTCTGGAGCACCTTTGTAGGTAACATTTTACTTTCCTCTTGCTGCCTTTAAGATTCTTTCTTTATCCTTAATTTTTGGCATTTTAATTATGTGTCTGGGTGTGGGTCTGCTTGGGTTCTTGCTTGGCATTCTCTGTGTATTGTGTAACTATTCTCTGAACTTGTGTGACTATTTCCTTCACCGTGTTTGAGAAGTTTTATGCCATTATTTCTACAAACACATTCTCTATCCCTTCCTCTCTTTCTGCCTCTTTTGGCACACCTGCTATTCAAATAGTGTTATATTTCATGTTGTCCCACAGCTCCCTTAAGCTCTTCTCCTGGTTTTCAATTTTATTTTATTTTTTTATTCTCTGATCGAGTGATTTTTTTTTTCACCCTGTCTTCTAATTCATTGATTTGATCCTCATCTTGCCCTAATCTGCTGTGTATTCTTTCCAATGTGTTCTTTATTTGTGCTATGTCATTCCTTTTTTCTGTTTTAATATTTACTATATCTTTTCTCAGGCTTAGAGTATCTTTACCATCATTATTTTCAACTCTATATCAGATGAATTCCTCATCTTTATTTCATTTATCTCTTCTTCTGGAATTCTCTTGTTTTTTCATTTGGGGATTGTTTCTTTATATCCTCATTTTGGCTGCCTGTTTGGGTTTGTGATTATGTATTAGGTAGTTCTTCTATGCCTCTCAATCTTTCATGTAAGACAGTGTCAAACACTGTTTCTGACTAAGTAGATTAGGCAAAGAATCAAAGGCTTCAGAGATGCCCTCTGTCTACAGCTTGATAGAATTTTGTCTTTAATAGCCCTCACATAATCATCTACAAGCAGGCCCAGAGTTTTTGCAACAGGATGTGGCAATTGCTTCTGCCTGGAAGCTAATTACTATTATCAGTCTTTTAATGGGCCTCAGAAACTCCACATCATGTGACAAAATGTTTTCAAATAGGTTCAACTGCCTTGCCTCAGGCAAAGACACCTGTACAGCAAATATCTGCAGGATTAAGATGATCTCTGCAACACGAAGAAATGTCTCATCACACAATTTCAGTCCACTCTGCTCTTCCTCTGGTGGCACACACAGTGAATATCTCCACAGGGAATGTTGTGCACTGGCCCTTTAAGAGGGTGCCAGGATTTTCCTGTTTGATAGCAACCCCACTGCTTTTCACAGCAAGATGTTCTTTGGGTACCCTTCTTAGTTCTGGTGTTCTCTGCTGGGGTGGCCAGCTTAGGGATTAGGCCCCAGAGTTTCAGTGGCAACCTCCCTCAGCTGACTTATCTTTCCACATCTTCAGTTGCTTTCTGTGGGAGCCTGGCCTTCTTTTTCATGCTTCTGCCCCTACTAAAAGTCTCTATGCAGTCTCCACATTCTGTTTTCAGTTATCAGGCTTCACTCAAGTGAGGGTTCAGCTGATTTTCAGAAAAAAATTTTTTGTATTTTTGTTGTAATTTCAGTTTGGTCCTGTGAGCATATCTGTGCAGCTTCTACTTACTCTGCCACCATTTTTAATATCCTATTCCCAAGAGCTTCAGAGCAGTTTTGTCTATTGCAAATAGAAGTCACAGATCTGTTTCATCTCCAAAAGGGCAAACACCATGATGTCTCATCAAATAAAAAAGAAAACAAAGAAAAACTCTGAGTACTCAGGAAAAATCCCACTGAGTATGACTATAAAGTCCTTCTCTTTTGAGGGGTCCAAGAAATCTATATAATAAAAGCCTAAATGACCATTATGATGGAACGACCACAACGGCCAGGCACTCTGATGCACACTGACTACCACGGGGCAGACACTTAACGAAGGAGCTGCCCTATGGCGGTCAGTGCGCTTCCACAGGGGAAGTGCCACTCAGCCAGAAGCTGGGCTCATGTTAAGCCTTAGCAGCAGTGCTAAGGAGCAGCAAGCCAAAAGGTAAGAATCAGTGAGCAGGAGGGCAGTAAGGAGTGAGGGGTCCCAAACTGTGACAAGAATATCTGACTGCCAGCACAGGCCAACTCTCCATAAGCCAGCAGGCAAATATCTCCTGAGGTATCCTGGACTGCGAGAAGGCACAGATCTGACTGAGGGACCCCTCAAGTGCACTAAGTTTGTGCACCAGGCCTCTAGTCTCTGTCATAACTCAACTCTGGTAAAACCATATTTTTAAATGTGGCCTTTATTTCCACACCAACTCTTTCTACTCTCTTTGTTTCATGATGTGTCTGGCTAATGGTTGTTTAATATAATTTATCTTTTTAAGGAACCAGCTCTTGGTTTTATTGAATATATATATATATATATATATATTCAATAAAAAATACTAGAGACCCGGTGCACAAAATTTGAACATGGAAGGGGTCCCCTCAGCTGAGGCTGTAACCTCTCTAATCCAGGGCCCCTTGATGGATGTCCAACTGCCAGGGATTGGGCCTAAACTGACAGTTGGACATTCCTCTTACAATGTGGGACTGCTGGCTCCTAACTGCTTACCTGCCTGCTTGCCTGAATGTCTCTAACTGTCCTCCCTGCCAGCCTGGTCACCCCTAACCAGCTCTGCCTTTCAGCCTGGTCACCCCAACTGCCCCCCCCAGTAGACCTGGTCATGCCCAACTGCCCCCCTTGCTGTCCTGGTTGCCCCCAACTGCCCCCTCCCACCAACCTGGTCACCCCAACTGTCCCCCCCACACACACTAAACTGGTCACTTCACACAGCCTGCTGTTTGGTTGTTTGATCACTAGTCACTGCCTCCCCTGCCAGCCTAGTCACCCCACACATCCTGCTATTCACTCATTACTATGAGGGTGTCTTGACCAATTTGCATATTACCCTTTTATTAGTATAGATTTAATCTCTATGTGATTTGTTTCTGCCCTGATCTTTATTATTTCCTTCCTTCTACTTCCTACACTGTTTTTTTTGTTTGTTGTTGTTGTTGTTCTCTTTTAGTTATTTACATTGTAGGATTAGATAGTTTATCTGAAGTTTTTGTTTTGTTTTTTTGAGATATGCCTATAATGCTATGAACTTCCCTCTCAGAACTGCTGTGTCTCATAGATTTTGGGTTGGTGTATCTGTATTTTTATTTGTTTCCAGAAAGTTTTTAATTTATTCCATGATCTATTTGGTAACTCATTCACTGTTTCATAACATGCTATTTAACACCCATGTGTTTGAATGTGTTTAGTGTTTTTATTATAATTGATTTCTAATGTAATGCCATTGTGATATAAGAAAATGCTTGTTATGAACTCAATCTTCTTGAACCTGTAGAGAATTAGTTTGTGTCCTAACATATGGTCTATCTTTGAAATCGTACCATGAGCACTAGAATAAAAATGTATATTCCTTAGCTTTGGGGTGAAATCTTCTTAAAATGTGAATTAATTCTATCTGTTCTGGTGTCTCATGCTGGCTGATTATGACACTCACTCTTGACCACATCATGCAATCTGTTTCAGAGGTGCTGACTGAACAGAACAAAATAGAACGCAACAGAACAGAAAACAAAAGGAACAAGCAAACAGGAAAAACATACAAACAAACAAAGAACACAAACATACAGAGAATCCCTACAGCACCAACAAATGCAACCTCCAGAGAAGAAAAATTAGTAAAGAGAATTGAGCTCAAGAATAATTGAAAAAAAGAAAAAAAATACAAAGAAAAAAACAAAACAAGGAAAAGAAACAACAACAACAAAAAAGAGGGAGAACTATGTATTTTCATACCAAAAATAAAGAAGGTAAGAATAAAGAATTAGGCAAATAGAGGAATAAAATAGTTTAAAAGAAAAAAAAATAAAAGTAAAGGGAAGAAAATAAAAAATTTTCAAAAGTATATTAGAGGAGAAAACAGGTAGACATAAAATATGAAAAGATTTTTTAAAAAGGTGAGAAAGTAGGAGGAAAACAAAAGAGAGAAAGAAAATTTTTAAAAATGAGTAGTGAGAAACAGGAAAAAAGTGAGTATGTAAAAGGAATAGGAAAATGAGATATATGAATGAAACAGTAGAGACTAGAATAACAAGTCAATAAAACAGATAAAGAAGATACATCTTAAAAGGTGAAAAAATAAAGAAAACAGAAAAAGTAAAAAATAAAAGAAATAAAAGAGGAAACAAAAGAAAAGGAAAGAAAAAGAATGAGAGAGAAAGAATGAAGTGGTGTTCATTTCAGCAGAGTTTAGTTCTCCAGGTAAACTCCCTTAGGATCATACCCTTCTGATAACTAGCTGACGTTTTATCTGCTAGTTCTGAGCTTTCTGTGAGCTACTTACGTTCTAACCATTGTCAGAAACTTGCCTCCTTTGGCTTTTGGCAACCTGCTTGAAGCTCCCAGTGATCCACTGTGTGTTTCCAAAAGACTTGGCTGCAAGCAGGAGAGACCAATCTGTCCTCCAAAGTAGGTTTGTTAGCAGCATCGGGCCCTGAGTTGCTTCAGCAAATTTTCCCTGGTTCCCCTGGTTGCATCTGACCATCTTTGGCTGGTATCCATGTTAATCTTAATCACTCAAGTGTCAGTTAAAGGACTTAAGGCAGGGGAGTTGCCATTCAGCTTCAGGGAATTTGGTGGGTGTGTTTTCCTGTCCCAGAGCTAGTCCTCTGGGAGCGACCCAACATATTGCTCTGTCCTTGGCTGGGCAGAGATTCTTGTGTGTAGTCCAAGGGGTTAAGCTGGAAACAGGGAGGTTTTATCAGCTGTCCAGGATAGTGAGGCAGACAGCCCCTGCACCAATCCAATCACTGTAGCTCCCTGAGATGATTCAAACCCATGGGCTTTGTCTCTGCTTTTGTTTCTTCTGAAAAAGTCAAAATGCATGGTGAGGCAGGCAGGACACCTGAGGATGTGGTAGACTGAATCACATAGGGTGGGGTTTTTCTTTTATTACCATATGGCTACTGACAGTGGTTAGCTCCTCAGAAAAAAATGGCTGTTTCAGTTTGGGGTTATATGACCGAATGCAGAACTCTTGGCTGCTACTTTTCCACATATCCCTACAATGCTTTCCAACCCAGCCTTTCCTTAGGCCCCTTAAATCCTCCCTCTCTGTACCAAAGCCTTATGTGAGTAGTTGCATATGAAAACTCCTGTGCTCTGGGTTTAAAAAATAAATGAATGAATGAATAAATAAATAAATAAATAAATAAATGAAACTGCGGCTTTCTCTCCCACTGGCTGCAGTTTACTGCCCCTAGACTCTGCCACAGCCAGCCATCCTGCTGCCTTCCAAAGCTGAATGTTACATGGGCTGCGGGTCTCGGGTCTGGTGCTCCAGGATGAGGAGCCCATTCTGGGTTTGGGGCTTCTGCCTTCTGAGGGAATAGACTCTCCCATAGCCTGGAACTCACTCTTCACTCTGAGCTCACTGGCTTGCCACCCCTGGAAGCTGTGTCACTTCTTTTGGAGACCTTGTCCTTCCTACAGGATCCTAAATGTTATTGGAATTATATCAAGGTTGCATTGAATTTATGGATGGCTATTAGGTATATTGACATTAAAACAATATCAATTTTCCAATCCAAAAAAAAAAATTTATTTCCATTTCTCTTCAATATCTTTCTGTAGTTTTAGTGTTTTTTCATCTTTTTCATTAAATTTATTCCTAAGTGTTTTGTTGCTTTTGATAATATCATAAATGGAATTGTTTTCTTTACTTATTTTTCAGATAATTCGTTTTATAGAAAAACTGATTTTTGTAGGCTAATATTATATCCTGTAACTTTACTGAATTTATTGATTACATTGAAGAGTTATAGTGTGTGTGTATGTGTGTGTATTGTTATTGTTTTATGTGGAGTCTTAGAATTTTCTAAATAAAGGGTGGGCAAAAATAGGTTTACAGTTGTTTAAATAAAAAATAATACAATCCTATCTAATAAAAGATTAATATGCAAATTTCACCATACCTTCATTACACCCACAAACCATGCCCACAGCCACGCCTACCAGCTAATCAGGAGCAGGTTATGCAAATAAGCCCCAACCAAGATGGCTGCCACCACTGAGAGCAGGAGGAAGGCTTGGGTTTCCCGGGAAACAGTGGAAGCCAAGCTTTCCCCCTGCCATTGCCAGTCTAGGCCTTCACTCAATGCTACAAAGTTTCAATTATAAAAGATACAGAAATGGCGGCAGCCACTGAGCTGGAGAGAACAGAGGCTTGGGTTTCTCTGGCAACAGAGGAAGCCAAGCTTTCTGCCTGCCATTGCTGGCCTAGGCCTCCACTCTAGGCTACAAGTTTCAAACAGAAGTGTCTGCCAACCCAGAGCAAGCAGAAAGCTTGGCTCTGCTCCAGGCTACAAAGTTTCAATTGTAAAACATAAATTAATCCCAGATCCCAGGGTGTCCACTTGGGTCAATCCCACTGGGGAGGTGTAGCTGGCCTGCAAACCTCCACAGGCCCCTCACCCAGACTGCCCCATGCCCTAAGGGAATCCCCATCCTTATCCAGGACACTCTTTAGGGCAAACCAGCTGGCCCCCACCTATGCACCAGGCCTCTATCCTATCTAATAAAAGAGTAATTTGCAGATTGACCATCACTCCAACACACAAGAGGGTTGCCCCCATGTGGACACAAGATGGCCACCGCAAGATGGTCAGCAGGGGAAAACCATTGGGAGGTTCCAGGCCCTGCAAGGGAGGGCAGTTGGGGGTGAACAAGCCTGCAGGGGAGGGCAGTTAGGGGTGACCAGGCCGGCAGAGGAGGGAATTTGGGGGCAAACAGGCTGGCAGGGGAGCAGTTAAACATCAATTAGGCTGGCAGGGTAGTGTTTAACAGGTGATCAGGCTGGCAGGCAGAAGCGGTTAGGGGCAATTAGGGAGGCAGGCACGTGAGCAGTTTGGAGCCAGCAGTCCTGGATTGTGAGAAGGATGTTTAACTGTCCTTTTAGGTCCGGTCCTACTTGGATTGGCCCTAAACGGGCAGTCGGACATCCCTTGAGGGGTTCCAGGTTGGAGAGGGTGCAGGCTGAGCTAAGGGACATCCCCTCCCCCCCCCCCGGTGCACAAATTTCATGCACCGGGCCTCTAGTAATAAATAAATAATAATAGAAGTGTGTTTTTCACACTTACAACATACTTTTGCTCCCTCCCTGTATAAAATTTTCATTGCAAATAGAGCCAATTTACTTCTTCCTTTCCAATTCTGATGCCTTTTACTTATTTTTTTTAATTAATTTTTTTTTTTTTTGCCTGATTGCTCTGACTAGACTTCCAATATTTTGTTAAATAAGAGTGATAAAAGTGGGCACCCTTGTCTTGTTCCTGATCTCAGAGGAACAATTTTCCCCTCATCATTGAGTATAATGTTGCTGAGAGATTGTCATGTATGGCCTTTGTTATGTTGAGGTACATTTCTTCTCTACATAATTTGTTAAGTGTTTTTATCCAGAACAAATTTTGAATTTTGGCAAATAATTTTTCAGCAACTATTGAGATTATCATGTAATTTTTTAGAAGTATTTCCTTCTCTTATGTTTTTTGGAAGAATTTGAGTAGGACTGGCATTAGTTTTTCTATAAATGTTCGGAAAAATTCACAAGAGAAGTCATTTGGCCTTGGAGTTTTTTGTCGGGAGATCTCTTCTTTTTCTCCTCCTCCCCCTCCTCCTCCTCCTCCTCCTCCTCCTCCTCCTCCTCCTCCTCCACCTTCTTCTTCTTCTTCTTCTTCTTCTTCTTCTTCTTCTTCTTCTCCTTCTTCTTCTTCTTCTTCTTCTTCTTCTTCTTCTTCTTCTTCTTCTTCTTCTTCTTCTTCTTCTTCTTCTTCTTCCCCTTTTTTGCTTTCAATATATTATTCTATTCTTTACTGGTCTATAAAGTTCCTGTTGGTAAGTCCACTTTTCTTATTGGGTTTCCCTTGTATGTAACTTCACTCTTTTTTATCTTGCAGTTTTTTAAATTTTTTACCTTTGACTTTTAACAATTTAATTATAATTTGTCTCGGTGTAGCCCTATATAGGTTGAAAATATTCGTATCACTTTGGGCCTCATGAATCAGCTGTCCATTTTTCTGTCCTAACTTGGGAAGTTTTTAGTCATTATTGATTAAAATATACTTTCTGTCCATTTCTCTTCTCATTCTAAAATTTATATAATTCAGCTATTGTTTCCCTTAAGCCTAATGGGCTTTCTTCAGTGTTCTTCATTTATTTTTTATTGTTGTTAATTGTATAATTTTAAATGTCTTATCCTCTAGGTTTTTTATTATTTCTTCCGCATTATGAAGTCTGTTTTTGAAGCTCTCTTTAGGTCTTTATTTTTCAGTCATTGTATATTTCAGTTCTAGGATTTGTTAGTTTTTATTATTTAGTTTATATTTATGTTAGTTTAAATTTCTTCGTTGAACTTTATGTTTATTTTTGCTCATGCATTATTTTTATAATTTTGTTGTCTGTGAGTTCTTGGATTTCACTAAACTTTGAGAGAATTATTCAAAATTCTTTGTCTGACAGTTAATAGATCTGTTTCCTTTGATTTATTTTTAAATATTTCTATTGGTTTTAGAAAGAGAGGAAGAGAGAGGGAGAGAGAAAGAGAGACATCCATGAGAAAGAAACATTGATTGGCTGCCTCCTCCACACCCACTACTGGGGATCAAGCCTGCCACCTGGGCATGTGCATTGGTCAGGAATTAAGCACGTTCATGGGATTATGCTCATCCAATTGATTCACACCAGCCAGAGCTAGATCTCTGTTTCTTTAGAGTCAGTCTTTGGAGTTATATTAGTTTCCTATTGTGGTATCATGTTTACTCAATTTTTCATGCTCCTAGATTTTTTATATTGATATCTATATATTCAAGTAAGCGATGCCTTCTTCCACATTTTACAGCTTTGCTTTGGTATAGACAGTGCTTCACAAGTTATGTCCTTGGACAGATGGGGCTTGTTATTAGGGTCTTTTTGGGTGTGACTGCTACCTGAGTTGTACAATCAGAAGGTGGAGGGAGTGGCACTGGCTGAGGACATTTCGATAAGACTGCTTGTTTGATTCTGAGCTTAAGTGAGCAGGTAGAATGAGCTCTGTGTCTGTCTTGGTTCTGTTCAGGCTTACCAGATGGTCAGACTGGGTACTATACTCAGTAGTTGGTAGAAAATTAGATGATCTGGTCTAGTGGGACAACAGAACAGTCCCTGGATGGCCAATTGTTTGGGTAATCATATTAGGCAAGACCATGCAGTGAATTCCCTGGCCAACAGAGCCTCTGATTTTGCATTCCAGAAAGGGAAAGCCATAGGCTATGCTCTCTGTTCAAGTGCCACTGTATGTGGGGCAGTTGAATTGGCCATGCAGCTTTCCATGTGTCCTGGTTGGTTCCCTGGTCAGGAAGAATAAAGACTGTCTTCAGCAATGGGTGGGGGTATTATTTCCTTTTATTTATTTTAAAATATTTTTATTGATTTTAGAAAAAGAGGAAGAGAGAGGGAGAGAGAAATAGAGACATCCATGAGAGAGAAACATTGATTGGCTGCCTTTTCCACACCCTGCTAATAAAAAGAGAACCATCTCCAAGGACAAAACAGCTCTTTGTTTATGGTCTTGATTCAAGCCAACCACTGCCCCAAATTCCATCTAGGATTAACAAGGCTCTTTGCTTGAGTACCTGAATCGGGCAGACCTATTCCTAGCTGAGTTCTCTGGTCAAACTGTGTTACTGCCTTTTCTATGCAGATTAGCAAAACTGCAGGCAGGGACTACTGTTTGGGTGCTACAGGCAGGGATTTGGACTGCCAATATCCAAGCATTGGATTTTGTAATCCCTTTCCCTCTTCTCTCTCACAACCTCATTCCCGGTGATAAGGCCCCACAGACTCCCCTATCACACCTGTGGGGCCAGACTAAAGTGGGGGCTCCCAAGAAGTGATCCACAATGCCAGGAAAACTAGATGTCCACCCTGGCTCTCATTTCTCATTAGAGAAAACATGGCCTTGGGGCTTTCTCTCAGTATAGTGGTGCCCAGCATAAGGGGAGGGGCAATGTGGTTAGCATGTAGCCATTCCTTCTACTCTTTATTGCAGTCTGTCTTGGTCTCTGTAGTGCAGGAGGGTGCTTCAGCCCCATTCCTATGTCTTTGGTTTCTCTGGTATGCTGTCCACACATACATTTTATGAAGGGGGACAATGTCAGGAATGACCTATATTGCCATTGTGGTAATGTCGATATCATAAATTTATAATAAGGTGTGTTTTTTTTTTCTGCAGAATTTTAGCCTTGATATAAAACATTCAAATATTAATTAAACTAATTAATTTTCTCTATATGAATATATGATAAAACAGCATAGGTTAATGTTACAAAACTTGCTTGTTCTGTTAGGCTGTGTATTCCATGGACTATAGAAATTTAATTTTTACTGTTCTATTCAACTACTTTCATTTAGTGTCAAATATGAGGCATAGTAAAATCACCCTCATTTTTATCAAAGACTAATATACTTTCTGTATTTAGTCTAGTTGTAATTTGCCCTATTGTTTACATGAAACACAACAAGAATAACAGTTGATCATACAGACTATTAAAATATACGCTTTGCTGGAATCTCATGATAATGTTTACTCCCCGGGTAAAGATCCCAAGCTACACAGTTGCCATCAAGCTTTGACTGTAATATCTACAGGATTGGGGTGCATTCCTCAAGTTGAGGTCCCTACAGGCATCTTGAGGTTTCTTTCATGCCATCTCTCAGGAAAGCAGCCTTTATTCCTTACCTGGAAAGACTAGTATGAACTACATGGTCAAGCAAGGTATCAGACTATTCATCCTAGGCGCTTATCAGCTTCAAAGTCAATCTTCATTCTTTAGAGCTTTCTGGTGACATTCAGAGTCCTGGCATGTCTCTCTTTGAGGCATGATATTTCAGCAAAGTTTTGGTTAATTAAACTACAATTGGAAACTGACCTATGTTCTGTTATAAAGAAATCAGATTCTTATTGGGTTCATGCAAACAGACATATTGCCATGAGAACAATAATTACTAAAATTATAATTATTTTTAATTTATTTAGTCCAATAATCAAATTATTTGTCTCCTGATTTTTCTTGCCAGTGTCTCTATAAATCCAGATACTTTATAGAGTAATATAAATGACATGGACTCTTGTCATTTATGCAAAACACAATATTTCATAGTACTATAACTTATAACAATTAGTTATAAATGAAAATATATTAGAATCTTTTAAATATACAACATAAATATAATTTCCTTATTTGACAGAACTTCCCATACACCTAAAGTATAAAATTTCCTTCTTTGGGAGAGAAAATAAATCTTGAAATTTAATCCCTAGGAAGATGTTCAAATATATTATATTTCAATGCTATTATTATTATTACTAGAGGCCTGGTGCATGAATTTGTATACCAGTAGGCTCCCTCAGCCTGGCCTGTGGGATAAGGCCAAAATTGGCTCTCCAACATCCCCTGAGGAGTCCTGGATTGTGAGAAGGCACAGACCAGGACAAGGGACCCCACCGGTGCACAATTGTGGCTGGGGAGGGAGTGGGAGGTTGGCTAGCCAGTGAAGGGTCCCAGGAGGGCTCCAGGGCATGTCTGGCCTGTCTTGCTCAGTCCTGATCAGCAGAATCCCAGCAGCAAGCCCCCTGGTTGTCAGTGCACATCATAGCAAGCAGTTGAGCAGCCTTAGTATATATCACTAGCATATTATGCTTTGATTGTTTAAATGGATGACTGGACAATTAGCATATTAGGATTTTATTATATAGTATTATTATTATTATTAAATAGTATTAAGTAACCTATTAATTTAAAGTAATTAAATGCCTGACATAATCATTTAAATAATATATATAAAACTTTTGCTTCCTAGGCAAATACAGGAAAAAGAACTTTTTTTCTTACTTTCAGAAATAGGCTTTTTTTTTTTCCCAATGGAAAATCTACTCATATTTTTAAGAAGCATAACAGAGATAGTGAATTCCTTAGCTAAGAAACAATTCCCTTGAGCTTAGAAATCCCAGTTGAGCTCCCATGATTTACTGCTCAGTTACTTTCATTGTTTTGTGTGGTTTTGAGGGTTTCCTCAAGTTTTGTTGCATTTCTGGCTTCCTCATATGGGGCACCACTTTGATGGGACTGACCCATAGATCCTGAATGATGGATTAATGATTACTCTGACACACATTTCTATAAAAGAGAGGCTAAGGGGCTAGTTGGCATAAGGAGCCAAAAAAAAAAAAGCCCCATTGCCTGCCTCATTAGCCTTTTAATTGTCACAACAGCTTGAATTAAAATTAACCTCTCTAGATACAATCAGCAGGGCAAGTATCCTTGAGAAAGCAAATGCTTCTACAAGGTCTGGTCTAAAGACTAAACAGAGATTTCAGGAAAACACCCGGGGGTTCTGACTTGTTTGGAAAAGTCAAGATAGTGGTTGCTGCCTTAAGCCAACACCTGTCCCATGCCTCCCACAATAACTATGTGAAACTATTTTCTTTCTTTCTTTCTTTCTTTCTTTTTTTTTTACTGAATTATTAGTCTCCCTCACCCCCATTTTGCCCCCTTCTCTCTCCCAAGGCTATCCCTTCCTTGTAGATGTTATTATCCTAAAATCAAAGATTCTAAATATGTAATGATAATGGAAACCCCAAATATAATATAAGTTGATGATGCCCATGAGGGATAAATAAAGGTGGTAATTCCTGAGAAGCTAATAGGGGCTGTGATATAAATTTTACTGACCTTTGAGAAGAAGATAAGTTTATCCAAAGTGCAAAGAAAAATTAAGGAGAATTGGGATTTATGGAAATGTATCTAAATTTATTCTCTTGGAAGCAAAATTTAACATTTTGGGGATACTGTCTTCCAGTCAAGTAAACACTAAAAGTTTCTGAGAGCGAGGCAGATGAAAGAGTTGAAGCTTTAAATCAGTAGACATTGTTGACTGTAGGGGTATAAACTAAACATAGAACATGTTGAAACTTTTCTGCAGAGCCTAAACTAACTTTAGAACTTTGTGATCATTTTTAGTCCATCTGGTCTTGACATTTCTTCAGGAATTACAAATAATAAGTCATCACTCATCACCCCACAATATCCTCATCTTTTATTAGTATTGTCATCCTCATCCAAATCACCCCAGTTCCAAACCATAAAGATATTTACAGATTCATTCACTGATAGTCAACCACTTGCCAAGTATATTGAATCTTACCAATGTACCTGCATTTTACCCATATTTTCTTCCCACATGTATACTACTCTAGCTTAGAATGTTATTAGTTCTTACCTAGACTCACCTGCTGAACTCCACTTAGTGTATTCAGATATTTACCTATGTTATATTCTCTAAAAAGCAAACTGGATAAATTTAACTTATTTATTTAAGAGCCTTCAATGATTTCCTTGGTTATCTGCATCTCTTATAACCCCTAATCTTATATGCCTTCATCTTTGTGATAACATTTAGATCTGTTTTCCAGTGTCATCTCATCCTTTTTCACTATTTAAGCCTCATAGCTGTAAATTGAATGTTTCTCTTATTTCCTATTACATCCTACATTTTTATTAAGTCATCTTTCATTAAGGTGTGGGCTTTATAATTATAATCCTCCTACCTTCTAAGCTAATTTTATACATCTACACTTTAAACCAATCTGAAATCCAATCTTCATTGTGATGTGTTTTCTCATCCATCCAGGCAGGTATGCTCTCTTTTTCTACATATTTTCCTTCCCCCTTTTCTACAGCCTTCATTTGGGCTTTTGTGAAAGTGTGGAGATTTTCCTATTCTGCTCCATAAAGGCAGATATGTGGATTCAAATTTATGCTGTTGTGTTTTTGTTCTTTTTAATTTAGTCATGGGTAAGTAACTTAAGATTTTTATCTTCAGTTATTTTATTGGGGGAAAAAAGCATAAGTGTTACAATACTTTGAAGATGAAATGAAATAATACATGAAAACAATAAGGTATTAGATCACAATCCTCTTTTCTCTTCCATTTATTTCTACCATTCTATCATCTAAAACAGTGCCTTTCACAAATCAGCCCTTTCCAAAACTAATTGAATATGTTAAACTTTGTCTTAATAATTGTACTTAATAATATTTTTAAAATATTTATACAGCATTATATAGTATCATTCTTGAGCACCTCACTGAGACAGGGATTTTTTTCACAATAACTGATGAAAATATAAATAATGAAGTGATGGAATTGAGTTTGCTTATTTGTTTTTATTTGGAGATTGGACGTTAAGTCACAATCCACAAAGATAGACCAAGCTGGAGTGCTACCATGATAATAAAAAAGGGAATGAAAGAAATTAAAGAAAGGTAGAGGAAAGGGCAAACTAAGATTAATTTTTTCTTAAAGCTTTAGCTTTGAGCCAATCCTTAAGAGAACAGATTCGTAGAAAAACACCATGGCTCAGGAACTTAAGTTACAAAATTAAAATGACCTTTTATTAGCTCCCATTATTTTTCCTTAGGAGATATACTTGACGAAGATCAGCCCTTTAGGTACTAACATATGTCTGTATTAAAAACAGAAACCATGCATGCAAGATATGACATTCAACTCTTATTTCATAATTTTCACAAACATTTAAAATCTATTAAAATATTTCCTAACTACTAATTAGGAATCTTTAAAAAGCTTTTTTTTTTCAGAGTAATTTTCTTGTCAACAGGAAACTCTTTTTTTTTAATCTTTATTGTTCAGTTTATTAATTACATTGTTTCCCCTTTTTATTCCCCTATAGCTCCCCTCCACCCAGTACCTATCCTCACTCTCACCTCCCCCTCCCCACTGTCCTCTCCCATTGTCGCAAGATTTTTGTCCAGTCTCTTGCTGCACTTCCCACAACCCTTTTCTCCCCAAGAATTGTCAGACCATTCCCTCTCTATGTCCATGTCTCTGTTATATTCACCAGTTTATCCTGTTCAACAGCCTATCAATTCACTTGATTTTTATGTTCATTTGTTGATAGATGTGTATTTGTTGTTCATAATTTATATTTTTACCTTTTTCTTCTTCCTCTTCTTAAAGAATATCTTTCAGCATTTCATATAATACTGGTTTGGTGGTGATGAACACCTTTAGCTTTTTCTTATCTGCGAAGCACTTCTCTGACCTTCAACAGGAAACTCTTGATGGCAACAAATCTTTGTAATTCATAGGTGCCTATTTTTGTTCCACATTTTGGCATGGTTACCAGATATATTTCTAATTTTGTATTAAGTTCACAGTATATAACCAGTCTGCTACCTGAAAGTTGGGTATGGCTTTGCATTTTTGTGAAGTTTTCAACTCATGCTTAAGATGAAATATACAGGCTTAGTGGAAATAACACTTTACTATAGCTTTTGTTTACCATTTTAGAATGTTGCAGAAATCACAGTGTTTTAAATCTGCCATGGAAAACAAAGGCACCTTGCTTTATCTCCAAAAATGCTATAATAGTGTCTAAAAACCTAGAACAAATTATTGATATGTGATTATCTTGTAGGGTAACTAGGTGGTTTCTAAATTCCAAAAGTTAACACAGGCAATAGTCAATACAAAGGCAGCAAGTCTCAAAGGTATGGAAATCACAAATTGGAACATGGGCTGAATTTTTTTCTTATATAACATATTACAAATGGTAGTAAGATCCTTATGCCCCTCCCCTCATTCCTGAGTTTAATGAAATCAAACTCACTCTCTATAATGCCATTTTATATGTAAAATACTGTACCATTATATACAATATGCCATTATATATTATATTATTATTATAAATAATTATAATAATGTAATAATTCTATTTTATAGTTCCCTCTTTTTACTTCAAAGAACTGTATTTAGATTAGCAGCTTTATGTTGTTTGAAATTTCTGCAAGTTTTACCTCTCTTTGGGTGAGGAGAGCAGTTAAATATGTCATTGACACTGAGCCAGGTACTAGATGCCCACAAATTCGGCATTTAACATTCTCTAAACTCTTTTTCTGCCCAGGTATGTCTATTCAGTTACATAGGTAATATATATTGATATTCTTGAAATGGTACATCAACTTAAGAAAGAACAAGCAGAAAAAAATCAGTTTCTCTATTAAAAGATCTTCATTAAAAGAATGAAGAAAATAAAATGATGTCTGTCTGTGAGCCTGAGCCTTTGGTCTCTTAAGTGTTCAGTTGTGGTCTTTTGACCTTCCCTCTGGGTGGGGTATGAAGGATGTTTCTATGAATTTCTCCATTTCAAAATTTTGCCCTCTTATTGCATGACTTAATTTTTTCTTTCTTATTCAGCATCTTACTTACTAAATCCTCCCTTATCCCCAGATGGATCCTTACAGTTCAGTGATGGATGCTGTATTTTTTTGTCTTTATCTGCATTATGTTGGGGAATTTTACTCAGTTTAAGTTATTCCTACATAATGCAACAAATACATAGATAAACAGGATCTAGATTGTCACATCTGATGCTAAAGTTTGATGAAACCCAAGACTTTCCATGTTGTCATTTTACACTGGTGTTACCACCCCGTTTCATTTACTCTGTTCCAGCTAAACATATATTTTTATCTTTACTCTTTGAAGATATTACTTAATTTTCCTTTTATTCCTTATTGTCAGAATTTCCACAAGGTTAGACACTATTCACCACTTTCCTTTAAAAAAAATGTTTTATTGACTTTAGAGGGGGAGGGTCGGGAGAGGGAGAGAGACATGAGTGAGAAGTATACATCAGCTGCTTCTTGCACTCCCCTACTGGAGACTAAGCCTGCAACTCAGGCATGTGTCCTGAGGGAAATAGAACCAGTGATCTCGCTGTGTATGGAGCGACACCCAACCAAGGAAGCCATACCAACCAGGGCTCTGCTACTTGCCTTTGAGCCTCTAGTGTTTAACACTGTATCTGGCACCAAGTGATTGTTTAAAGAATAACATGCTTAAAATATTTTTAAATACAAAATATTTATACTACTAATTAGTAATCAAACTCGAAGTCACAAAAGATGTTCTTAGATAAAACAGATGCTTTGTGTTCTGAGGAATTTGGATTTTGATTTAAATCAATAAATAAAACCAGTAAGAAATTATGAATTAAAAATGTTTTAAATTGCTACCCTGGAGATGCATGTGGTAAAAGAAATTGTCAAGAGTATCCTTTATGGCCATCAAAAGGTGAAAATCAAATTGAAATCACAAGTGATAAAAATTAATAAACAATATTGCATAAGTCATGTAGATATAATAAGCATACCTCATGTAAATATTTTTACATGATCAGATTTTACTCCAATATTTTACCTCTTTTAATAGGCACTCTGTTCACCTGTTTAGGGATCAGAGAATAGGCAATGAGAATAAATAGTGAGGCTTCATCTTTGAAATGCTGCCCCAAAGACCTTAATCAACAACTATTGATTTTAAGTCTAAAGGGAGGTCAGCCACATCCATGTGCATTAATATTTATTAAAAGTTTTTTAGGTGAGGTATAATGAAATTAGATTTTCTATTTATCTGCATTTAGATGGCAAGGAAATTAGGCTGTAAAAGCACCAGTAATTGATTTCAGTTATTTCCTTTACTTATGTATGGCAGGCTTCATGTGCTGACTTGTGAGTGAAATCAGAGGTAATGTTTACATGAGTCAAACCTGAGGACAGAGGGCTCCAATACTTTTATCACAAAATCAGATTTAAGGGACAAGCAGTTATCTACATAGCAGCAGCAATGCCACCTTAAATTCTCTGTAATATTTTTCTTATTCTTCTTCCACAGGGAATATAGAACTTACAAAGAACTAGTGAGGGTGTTAAGAGGGAACTTGGAATGACCCCACACATTTATAAATCTTATACTACTTTGAAATGAAGTCAACTGAGAGCAACACATTCAAATTCAACAAAAGCTTATTTTACCTATTGAATTGGATATTTGAAAAATTATGTAAAGGGAGGGAAAACAGGAAGAAAAGAAAGAATAAGGATATAAGATTTTTAATATATTTTATATTTCAGTTTTTATATTTCAATTATTCTCTAGCAGCAGAATCTATATTTGCATGAAGCAGTTTATTTTATTAAATTTCAATTATTCTCTCCTATATTTTTAACATCTCAATATTGATGGGCTTGGTCATTACAGTATAAGGAGCTATAGGTGTAGTGCAAATGGCACTATGGAGAACACTACAGCATATAATTTGCAGACCAATCCCATAATGCAGTTCCATGAGTATTGGGACAAAATTGAAGCAACCTGCAAAGGTATGTATTTAAAAATTCTGCTCATTCTTCTCTTTTAGAGACTAGGTTGGAATTCAGACATTTTCCCTGTCACCTGTATTATTCGCCCACAGAGGTCACTGCAGAGGATTATTTTCCCACAAAGAAATAGGTACCTACAATTTTTGGCAGCTCAAGAACATATAACCGAAAGGAGACAGCACCAATGATCAGGGTAAAGTGCACTCATACAGTGTGTAGTTTGCCTTAATATTTGCATTTATAATGTTACTCACACTCTTTCAAAGCATTTTCATGTCATTAGAAATATACAGCTGTTATCTCCAAGATACCTCGAATATAAAAATCAATATCTTTAAACAAGAATGTTTATAATAGAGACTGACCCAACTATTTAACCACACCCATTTTTCTCATTCCTAGGTACATAGCTAGACCACAATTCTTTAATTGTTACTAGATAGTTTACAATAAAATACCAATACCATTTTATAGTATTTTTTAAAATTTTATATCTATTGTTGGAAGTATTACAGACATTCCCCACTTTTTCCCTATTGACCCCGTCCTACACGCACCTCCCCAGGCCTTCACCACACTATTTTCTGTGTCCATGGGCTATGCTTATATGCACATAAGTTCTTTGATTAATATCACCCCACCCACTCAGCCACCCACTCTACCTTCCCTCTGAGATTCCACAGTCTATTCCATGCTTCTATGTCTCTAGATCTACTTTGTTCACCAATTTATTTTATTAAATTCCAGATATGAGTGAGATAATGTGATACTTATCTTTCTCTGGCTTATTCCTCTTGGCATAATTCTCTCCAGGGACCTCCATACAGTCTCAAAGGGTAAGAAATATTTCTTGTTTATAGCTGAATAGTATTCCATGGTGTAAATGTACCACAGCTTTTTTATTCACTCATCTACTTATGGGCACTTGGGCTGTTTCTAGATCTTAGCTATTATAAATTAGGCTGCTATGAACATAGGCATGCATAGATATTTTCTGTTTGGTATTTTGGGTTTCTTAGGATATATTCCTAGAAGTGGAATACTGGGTCAAATGGCAGTTCCATATTGATTTTTTTGAGGGAACTCCATAGTGTTTTCCACAGTAGCTGCACCAGTCTGCATTCCCACCAGGTTTACCTTTTCTCCACATCTGTTGATTTGTTGATGGTAACCATTCTAACAGATGTGAGGTGATACTTCATTATTGTTTTAATTTACATCTCTGTGATGATTAGTGACTGGACATTTTTTCATATCTCTGTTGGCTTTCTGTATGTCACTTTGGCAAAGTGTCTATTTAGGTCCTTTTCCAATTTTTTTAATTGGGTTGTTTGTCTTTCTTTTATTAAATTGTGTAAGTTCCTTATATATTTTATATATTAATCCATTATCAGATGTATCATTGCCAAATATGTTTTCCCATACCTTGGACTCCCTTTTCATTTTGTTGATGGTTTCTCTTGCTGTGCAAAAAAAACCCTTTTTATTTTGATGTTGTAGTATTAGATGAGCAAGAAACAGTGTTAGTCTGCTTGAGCCAGTATACATTTTCCATTGGTCTATATCTGTAAGAACAGCAAGACTTGACCTATATACCATAGCCCCACTGCATGTAGTATTCTAAAGGTCAACTGATGTGCCTCAGTCACTCTATTCCCCTTTTTGAAAAATTATCTGATCTTTTCTTTCTTCCCATCACCCTTCTCTAGCTTCAGTTCAATGGCTTCAGTCTTTTGCACACTTGAAATTAGCAGGAGGGTTTAGATTCCCTATTGAAGCCGTGGTGTGTCTTAGGACAAGGCTTGCACATAATCTTCATCTCTGATGTTTTCTGCTACTGGACACATTGTAAAATATCTTCACCTAGTCTAGTTCTGTGGCTGGAACTCCACCAGCACTGGCTTCTTCATTATTGGCAATTTGGCAATTTTTGGCAATTTTTGCTTCATGCGAATATAGATTCTGCAGCTAGAAAATTAGAACAGAAGGTGCTTTGCTTTCTCCTTGATGTCACTATACAGAGAACACTGACAAACAACAGTTAATAGCCAGAATTATAAAAAGCTATGTTCAACCCCTATTGGGAAGAACAAATGTAGCGGGTTTATGGCATTTGTTATTACCCAAGTCAGAAGCCTGGCATTTATAAGTTCAGACAGTAAAATATAGTGGAAATACTGTGGTAAAAATAGCGCATACATGAAAATACTATTTAAAATATTTTAAAATGATAACCCATGTGTATAGGTTTGCTTGTTTGTTTGATTTGAGAAGTTACTAGCCCTGTTCAAGACTAACTGGCCCAGCGCAAAACTAACTACAGACTTTGCAACAAGTAGTTGTAAGTCTGTGAAAACCCTAGCTAGTAATGACTCAGGATTTGAAGGGTCCTGATGACACAGATGGAGAGATCAGCATCTACAGGTGAAAAAGGCTGGAATAGGCTGACAATGATTTGGAGTAAGTAGCCAATTCAATAAATGCTGCTGCTTGTAGTAAAAACCAAATCTGGAGTCACCTACAGTCATCTACTGTAGATGACTTCAAAGAGAAGGAAAATCCTATTTTGAAAATAGATAAATGTCTCAATCTTCATTTAAAAATTTATTGTGGATATCCAGGCATTTTGAGTTTTTCCAGTGCATTGTACAGAGTCACAAGGTGAAGAATTCTTGGTTGACTTGTTTTTCACTTTTTGCAGGGGTCACAGTAAGTTCTCTCTCATCACTCTTAGCTCATTCAATAATCCTCCAGGGAAGAAGTCTGCCTGACTTAGGTCCTCATTCCAAATCACACATAGACGACATCACTTTTACAATTTCTTTCCTTCAATATTGCTTTCAAAATGTTTTAGTTTTCTCGGGTCTATTTAGCACATTTAAGTGCAGATACAGAGCAATATAATTATAAAAACCTCAATTTGTGCTTTTCATTAACAAATAGTATTTATTAAGTTTCCTTTAAATAGTTTATACCTATAGTGACCTTGGTATTATTTCTAATTAATCCTCTTTCTTATTATAGATTCAGAGTTATAATAAAAGACTTTTTACATAAAAATATTGCTCTAAACATATGTGATAGATAAATGCATACAAAATGTAAAATATATTTTGCTAAAATATATTTTGTTATGCTTTAATATGTTTTTAAGGACACTTTTAAAATTGCCCCTGGGAAAAATATAATAAATAGGAACTGTTTAATTAAAACTATTACTGGAAACTAGTCAAAAATGTTGTATAGTAATTTAACCAAAAATTGAACTACTGCATGCAGACGATAGTATTTTACACTTCAAAATATTAATGAGTGCACTGATATGCTCAAGGACACATTAAATAATTAATATTCAACAATAAAATGTTTTAGCAAAACTGGAAAGCAGCAATTTTTAAATTAGGCCATAGCCGTCACAGTTAAAACACCACATTGTATAATTCCCATTAATCAGTATTATGGTCTACTACTTTTAATTTCTACCTAACAAAAGGATCTCTGAACATCTATTCTATGTTTATAAAAATATTGCTTTTAAAATTGCAAAATAAATGCATTCTGATTAAATATGTTTTTTTTAATATGAGAGTAGACTTTTCTATCATACCCCGATTCACTCTAAAAAAAAATAATGTAACTCTAGCTCATTTGGCTCAGTGGATAGAGCATTGGTCTGCGGACTAAAGGGTTCCAGGTTCAATTCCTATAAGGGCACATGCTCAGGTTGTGGGTGTGATCCCCAGTAGGGGATGTGCAGGTGGCAGCCACTCAATGACTTTCATCATTGATGTTTCAATTTCTCTTTCCTTCTCCCTTCCTCCCTAAAATCAATATATATATTGATTTATGTATTCTCCTAGATCTTTTTGTATACATATATAAGTAGGTAATATAAGCTTTTATAAGTTTGTGTGCACGTATATACTATTTAGTGTGATCATACTATATATCCTGGTCTGTGATGTGATTTTTTTTTCACTTAATACGTTACATATAAAAATAATCCTTATGAGTATTTATGTATCTTTTTGAAGGTTGTTATTCAATATTTTATTTTGTGAAGCTATTTATTGATGGCAGTTATTATTTATATAATAATTTATTCATTCTCCTTTAGTTGCTATTTGAATTTCTCCAATTTCTACTATATCCAT
Organism: Antrozous pallidus; assembly: GCA_027563665.1. Classification (NCBI taxonomy): domain Eukaryota; kingdom Metazoa; phylum Chordata; class Mammalia; order Chiroptera; family Vespertilionidae; genus Antrozous; species Antrozous pallidus. The sequence continues at coordinate 93,874,484 of CM050514.1, forward strand.
CATGCTATAATGAATATTCTTGAAGGTATTTTCTGCACGTGTATATTTTCAGACAAAATTCTTAAATATATTATAAATAATTTCACATTTCTCTTTTTTATTAAAACACTAAAGGCCCGATTGCATGAAATTTCTGCAAGTGTAGGCCTTCCTTCCCTGGCTGGGTCACCGGCTTCCCTCTGGCACCTGGGACCCAGGGTCCCTCACAGAAGAGGCCCTGCCCACTGACTGTAGCCGGAAGTTGGGTTGCAGCCAAGGCAGTTTGCCTTGGCCCTCCCCGCCCCAACTTAATCCGGAAGGTTGTCTGGAAGGATGCCAGTCTAATTAGCATATTACACTTTTATTATTATAGATATGTGACATAACATCCTATAAATTTAAAGTATACAACATATTTGTTACATTTATATATTGTGTATGATTGTCATCATAGCAATAATTAGCAACTCTATCACATCACAGAATTACCTTTTTTTAGTGATTGGAAAGTTCTAGTCTCTTAGAAAGTTTAACAATTATGATACAACATTGTTCTCTATATTTACCATACTCTGCATTAGATCTCTGGGGCTTATTTACTATTTGTTGCAAATTTGTACCCATAAACAATTCTGTTTAATCCCCCTGGCATGCTTCCCTGGTGACCAACATTTTACTCTGTTTTTACAAATTTGTGTATTTTATATTCCACATATAAGTGATACCATATAATACTTGATTTTCTCTGTCTGACTTATATCACTTAGCAAGATATGTTAAAGGTCTATCCTAGGTGGTTTCTATATTCTTGCTATTGTGAATAATACAGAGATAAATATTAGAAGCGTATATCTACATTTGATCTCCTATTTTCATTTTTGAGGGGTATATATCCAAAAGTAGAATTGTTGTTTCCTATGGTAGTTATTTATTTAATTTATTGAGGAACCTTCAGATCATATTGTTTTCCATAATGATTGAACCAGTTTACACTCCATCCAACAATGTGCAAGATTTCTCATTTCTCCAGATCCCTGCAAACACATATTTCTTGTCTTCTTGATTATAGCCATTCTAATAGGTATAAGGGATTTCTTATTATGGATTTTATTTGCATTTCTCTGATGAATTGTGAAGTTGAGCATTTTTTATATGTCTGTTGGCCATTTGGACATCTTCTTTGAAAAGATGTCTATTTAGTTTCTCTGCCCATTTATTAAAATGTTGTTTTTTGTTGTTGCTATTGAATTGTATGAGTTTTTTACATATTTTGAATATTAACCCCCTATTCAATATATGGTTTGCAAAAAAATTCTCCCATTCTGCAGGTTGCCTTTTCATTTTGCAGTTATTATTATTATTTGTTTGCTTTTGTTGTTTGTGCTATCATATCCAGAAAAATAATTTCCTTGACCAAGATTGAGGAGCTTCTTGCCTATCTTTTCTTCTAGGGGTTTTGTAGTATCAGATCTAATAGTTGAGTATTTGATCCATTTAGGCTATTTTTTGTGAGTGGTGTGAGATAGGGTCTAGTTCTATTGTTCTGCATATATTTATCCAATTTTCCCAACACCACTTGTTGAAGGGAGTATTCTTTCCCTATTGGATGTTCTTGGCTCCCTTGTTGAATATTGATTGACTGTGTATTTGGAAGTTTAATTCTAGTCTCTCTATTCTGTTCCACTGGTCTATGAATCTGTTTTTATGCCAAAAATATAATTTCTTTTTATTACTATCTCTTTGTAGTAATCAGAAAGTGTTATATCTGTGGCTTAGTTCTTCCTTTTTCAGGGTTGCTTAGGCTGTCCAGGGCCTTTTGTGGTTCCATTCAGATATTTGGGTTTTGTCCATTTCTGGCAAAAAAAAATACTATTGGAATCTTGATGGAAATTGGTGTTTAATCTTTGGTGACTTTGGGTAATATTGACAATTTATCAATACTAATTTTTTCCAATCCATGAGCACACATTATCTTTCCATTTGTTTGTGTCCTTGATTTCTTTTAGCAAAGTCTTATAGTTTTGTTATACAGAACTTTTTCTTCCTTGATTAATATTTTTCCTAAGTATTTTATTCTTTTTGACACACTTATAAATTGTATTATTGATTTCTTTTACTGATAGTTTGTTATTAGTGTATAGACTTGCAATTGATTCTGTATATAAGTTTTGTATCCTGTAACTTTACTGAATTCACTTATTAGTTCCAGTAGGGTGTTTGTGTGTGTGTGTGTGTGTGTGTGTGTGTGTGTGTGTGTGTGTTTGTATTATTTAGGATTTTCTTTATGTGGTATCTTGTCATCTTTATATGGTATCTTGTCATCTGACTTTATATGGTATCTTGTCATCTGACAGTTTTGGTTTCTCCTTTCTAATTCCAATTCTTTGAATTTCTTTGTCTTATCTAATTCCTTTATCAAGGACTTTCAAAACTATCCTATATAATAAAAGCCTAGCATGCAAATTGACAGAACAGTGGAACAACTGGTCTGAGGAGGGTGGGGCCAGTGAGCAGGTGGCATCAAGCCAGCCAAGGCAGGTGCCAGAGGGCAGAGTGAGGGGATGGTGATCAGGGGGTGTGGTGACTGGCAGCAGAGGGGAAATCAGGGGACAGGGCCAGCCAGTTTGCAGTTGGTACCATCCCCCAATCAGTCCTCTGGTCACCTCTCACAGTAGGAGGCCACTGGTGACAGCAGTGGCAGGGCAATGGAGGCAGGGATGAAGCTGGCCCCTGATGGTCAGTGTGCTCCCACAGGGGGAGTGCAATTGAGTCATCAGTTAGCTTGATGGCTGTTGAGTGTAGCTGCAGTGGCAGGAGCCTCTCCTGCCTCTGAAGCAGCACTAACGATGACCAACTGTGTCTTAAGCTGTCATTCAGACATACCCTGAGAGCTCCTAGATTGAGAGAGGGCTCAGGCTGGGCTGACGGATCCCCCCCGACCTAAATTGCACAAATTTTCATGCACTGAGCCTCTAGTCTCTCTCTCTCTCTCTCTCTCTCTCTCTCTCTCTCTCTCTCTCTCTCTCCATATATATATATATATATATATATGCCTAAGCAACCATTTGACTGTTCAACCATTTGACCAGTGGCTATGACACTCACTGACCAACACTGGGCAGACACTCAACACACAGTCATGGAAACATGGAACAGACTGATGAACCTCAGAAAGAAGAGGGGAGGAGGTAGAGGGGAAGGAAGAAAGAGATTAACCAAAGATCTTATATACATACTAGAGGCCGAATGTGTGGATTCATGCATTGGTGGGATCCCTTGGTTTGGCCTGTGGGGATCAGACCAAAACTGGCAGTCCAACATTCCCTGAGGTGTCCTGGATTGTGAGAGGGTGCAGGCCTGGCTGAGGGACCCACCAGTGCATGAATTGAATCCATGCATTGGGCCCCTAGTACTGTATAAGAGTAGTGAGAATGGGCATCCTTGTCTTGTTTCTGATCTTAGAGAAAAAACTTTCAATTTTTCTCTATTGAATATAATATGGAATTCATTATGTTGAGGTGTATTCTTTCTATACCCAACCTTTTGTGGGGTTTCTTATGAAGGATGTTGTAATTTTCAAGTGTTTTCTCTACATCTATTATGGTGATCATGTGACTTTTATCTTTAATTCTACTAATGTGATGTATTACATTAATTTATTTGTATATATTGAACCATCCTTCTATCCCAGGGTTAAATCCCCCTTGGCCATTGTGTATAATAATGTAATGCATTTTTAAAATACAGTTTGCAAATATTTTGTTGAGAATTCTTTATCCATATTCATCAGCAATGTTGGTCTATAGTTTTCCTGCAGGGTCTTTATTTGGCTTTAGCATCAGGGTTATACTGGTCTCATAGAATGAGTTGGGAATAATTTCTTCCTCTTAAATTTTTAGAAAGAGTCTAAGAAAGTTTGATGTTAATTCTTGAATGTTTGCTAGAATTCACCACTTAAGATACGTGATTGTAGGATTGTGTGTGTGTGTGCGCATAGGTTTTGATGGATATCCTGTTTCCCCGAAAGTAAGACATCCCCCGAAAATAAGACCTACTTACAGTTTTGCCTCTTGCTGTAATATAAGGCATCCCCCCAAAATAAGACCTCCCCAATAATATTTTTATTCTTGAAACTGAAAAAGCCTAGGCCACACAAGCAGTTATAAGGAAGTGGGTCAATTTAATGCTGCTGCTTGTTATGCGAGGGAGCCAAAGAGGTCTGCTAGTCTGGAATGCAACCAGCACTCACCACGCTAAAGACATAAAGAAATTTCTTCATGAAAGAAAAATAGATCAAATAATGATTCCTGCAGGAATGACAGCCTATCTCCAGACTCTTGATATTGCAATAAACAAGCCATTTAAGGACAATTTGCGCATGGAAATTAATGACTACATTGAAAATAGAATGGAGGGAAATCAGCGTGGAAACTTTGTGAAACCTAAACTGCAAGAGGTTGTGACTTGGGTGAAGAATTCATGGAAGAAAATCACTGACAGTTGCATTGCAAATGCAGGCTACCTTGACAAGAAGTACTCATTTAAGGACAGTGCTATTGCTAAACATGAGAGATTTGTTCCACTCATTCTGAAAAAAATGGAGTCACAAGAAATTCACCAGGAAATTCAGGGTTTGGATTGTTATGATGATGTTCCAGAAGATGATGACATGACTGTCATTGGATCTTACTTGTTTGTGTTCATACCGGTAAGTATCAGCATCTAAATGTACCATAGATTATTGTACATGAAAATAATGGTAGTAACAAAAAATTCTTGATACCGTAGGATTCACAGTTTGTCTGGTTATGCTGGTTTGTGATAACAACTACTACCGTACCATATAGAGTTAATAAATTTCCTTTTTTGTTGTTCAACAATAAATGTGTACTGTATTCTTCTTCATTGAAAAATAAGACATCCCCTGAAAATAAAACCTAGTGCATCTTTGGGAGCAAAAATTAATATAAGATACTGTCTTATTTTGGGGAAACAGGGTAATTCTATCTCTTTACTTGTAATTGGTCTGTTCGGATTTTCTGCTTCTTCTTGAATAAGTCTTGGTAGATTTTGTGTTTTCAAGAATTTATATATATATATATATATATATATATATATATATATATATATATTAGATTGTCTAATTCATTGGTATATAAATGTTCATAATAGTCTCCAATGATCCTATGTATTTCTGAAATATTATTGTACTGTCTCCTCTTTCATTTCTAATTTTATTTGAATATTTTTTCGTAATCAAGCTAGTCTGTCTTGTTTAAAAACTAGATCGTTGTTTTGTTAATTATTTCTATTATTTTCTTGTTTCTATTTCATTTATTTCTGTTCTGATATTTATTAATTTCTTCTCTCTGCTAATTTAGGACTTAGTTTTTTCATTGCCTAGTTCTTTGAGATGTAAAGTTATGCTGTATAAAATCTTTATAATTTATTAATATATGCATTTATAACTATAAGCTTTCAGAACTACTATTGCAAAATTTCATATGTTTTGATATGTTATGTATTTTTTTTTGTTTGCTTGTTTTGAAATAATTGTTTAGTTTCCTTGCAATTTCCTCTGACCTAATGGTTGTTCAGAAGTGTGTTGTTTAGCTCCCATGTATTTGTAGATTTTCAGCTTTCCTCTTGTGGATTTTTAGTTTCATATCATTGTGTTCAGAAAAGATAGTTGGATGATTTAAATCTCATATTTGCTAAGATTTGTTTTGTGTCCTATCATATAATCTCTCCTGAAGAATAGTCTTTTGTGCTATGTGTATCCTGCTGCTATTGAATGGGTGTCTGATATGTTTGTTAAATCCATTTGGTATAAAGTAAGGTTCAATGTCCAGTTCTTTTGTTGATTTTCTGTGTGGATAATCTCATCATTGCTAACAGTGGGACACTGAAGTGTTCTACTACTGTTAACTATTTCTCCCTTCAGATCAGTTCATTTGTTTTGCCTATATATTTTAGGTGCCCTGATGTTGGGTACATATGTATTTACAAATGTATCTTCTTGATTTATAAAACCCTTTATTACATAAATGACATTTTTGTCTTTTTAAAAATATATATATTTTACTGATTTTTTTATAAAGAGGAAGAGAGAGGGATAGAAAGTCAGAAACATCGATGAGAGAGAAATATCGATCATCTGCCTCTTGCACACCCCCTACTGGGCATGTCCCCACAGCCAAGGTACATGCCCTTGACTGGAATCGAACCCAGGACCTTTCAGTCCATGGGCTGCCACTCTATCCACTGAGCCAAACCAGTTTCAGCACCTTTTTGTATCTTGTTAATATTGTTGACTTGAACTCTATTTGGTTTGATATAAGAATGACTCTCCCTACTTTCTTTTCATTTCACTTGCAGGGAATATCTTCTTTCATCCCTTCACTTTGAGTATGTGTGTTTTTAGTAATGAAATGAGTTTCCTGTAGGCAGCATATGCTAGGTCTTGCTTTTTAAATCCACCCCACAATTCTGTGCCTTGTAATTGTTAAATTTAATCAGTTTACACTTAGAGTGATTACTGATATGTAAGAGATTGCTACTGCCATCTTAACATCCATTCTTCCTTTTTCTCTCTTTCTGACTACCTTTTCAAATTGACATGAGACAGAGAGAGAGAGAGAGAGAGAGAGAGAGAGAGAGAGAGAGAGAGAGAGAGAGGTGAAAGAAACACATTGGTTGATTGCCTCTCAACTGGGCTGGTGATCAAACATGCAACCAGGTGCATGCCATTGACTGAGAATTGAACACACCACTCTTTGTTGCCCAGGCTGATGCTCTGACCACTATACTGGCAGTGTGATAGCAACTTATCTTAATTTATCTATAAAGTCTCTGCCCCTTTTCTCCTCATTTTTTATAGTTTTGAGTCACAATTTATCTCTTTTATACTGTGTATGAGTCAACATAGCTATATTTATGTTTAATATATCTCCCTTTAAACTTTATCCTGTGGTTCTGTGGTTAAATACATAATTTTAACATAGAGGTACATTGCTCTGATTCTGACTGTTTTTGTTTCCAAAGTGTTTTGTACTTTGATTGGAGGTCTTTCATTTCAACTTGAAGAATTCCTTTTAGCATTTTCAGTGGTGGTGAACTCCCATATATTTTGTTTACCTGAGAAAGTCTGTATGTTCCTTCACATCTGAAAAATAACTTCACTGGGTAAAATATTATTGGTTGACAATTGTTATCTTTCAATACTCTTTCAATACTGAATTTGTTATTATAGTCTCCTGGTCTGCAGAATGTCTTCTGAGAAATCTGCTATAAGCCTAACAGCAGATTTGTTATTTCTTGACTACCTTTAACTCTTTATTTATCATTGTGTTTTACAGTTTCATTATACTTTGCCTTGAAGAAGGTATTTTTACATTGAGAAAATAGGGTGCTTTGTTAACTTAATGAACTTGTATATCCAATTCCTTCCTCCTGTATGGGAAATTTTCAGCTATTGTTTCTTTAAATAAGCTCTTCCTATTCTTCCTATTCTATTTTTCTGGTATAATGCCAAATTATTTCTCAAAGTATTTGTATCAGCTTCCACTTGTCAGCCTTATCTTTTCTGGACCAACACTTTGTATTGTCAGATAGTTTGCCAATCTGATGGGTCTGAAAAGATATTTTCTTTTTTAAAGTATTTTCTTGATTATCCTGCAATTTCAACATTTTTTTCCTATTAATTGTCCATTCATGTTTTCATATCTTTGAATTTACTCTTTATGCCACTCCAAGTTATTTAATGGATATTTGACTTTCTCCTTTGGATTTATAGAAATTCTTCATATAGTTTGACTTTTGAGTCATTGTTAGACATATAAATTATACATACCTTCTCTGGTCTATCTTTTAATGTATTTTGACTTAAAGAAGTTTTAATTTGAAATAACTCAATGAATTTTATATTATCTTTATGATTTGTGCTTTCTGAATCATCTGTAGGAACTAATTATACTCTGAGGTTATAAAGACATTCTTCTACATTATCTGCTAAAAGTTTTGAAGTTTGCGTTCTACCTTTGAGTCTAATCAACCTGAAATGGAGTATGTGTATGGTGTGATATGAAATGTCTAACCCTTCCTGCCATACACACACACACACATACCTATGTGGTAACATATTCTTTCTACATCAATTATTAAATTGCCATATAATCTATACTAAGTTGCAATGCCACTTCTGTCATATAACTAATTTCCACCTTTGTAAGTTCTTTTTTTGGCCTGTTTAATTGGTCTATTTTTCTATTCCTTTCTAATGACACATGATTTTACTTTTTGTTTGTTTTAATGTTGAGAGGTTGGAAAGATGATATCTTATTATTTTTCTTCTTCAAAATGATTTTAGCTATTTTGGTCCTTTATATTCACTTTAAGTTTAGGCTCAGCTTCTCAGAACTCAAGGTAAAGCTTCCTGAAAATATGTTTTGGTTTGCATTGAATTGGAACATTAATTCAGGAGAAGAGCTAGCATTTTTATCATACTGAATCTTCTCAGCCACAGTCATATTCTATCTGCCCATTTAATTAAGTCTTCCTTTATGTTATAAAGAAATACACTATGATGTTTTCCATAAAAGTCTTCTGTATCTTTGATGTCAATTATATTGCTAGGTTGCTTTTATAAATAGAACTAGAAGCCCGATGCATAAAATTCGTACATGGGGGCAGGGGATGTAACTTAACCCAGCCGGAACCCTCTCAGGGACCCCTTGAGGGATGTCCCACTGCTCGTTTAGGCCCTATCCTAATAGGATCAGGCCTAAACAGGCGGTCAGACATCCTTCTCACAATCCAGGACTGCTGGCTCCAAACTGCTCACCTGCCTGCCTCCCTGATTGCCCATAACTGCTTCTGCCTGCCAGCCTGATCACCCACTAACCAATACCCTGCCAGCATAATTGATGTATAACTGCTCCTCTGCCAGCCTGTTTGCCCCCAGCTTCCCTCCTCTGCCAGCCTGGTCACCCCTAACTACCCTCCCCTGCAGGCTTGATCACCCCGAACTGCCCCTCCTTGCAGGACTGGTCGCTCCCAACTGCCCTCCCCTGCTGCCCTGATTGCCCACAACTGTCCTCCCTTGCATATCTGGAAGCTCCCAATGGCCATCCCCTGCTGCCAATCTTGTGGTGGCCTTCTTGTGTCCACATGGGGGCAGGATCTTTGACCACATGGGGGCAGCCCTCTTGTGTGTTGCAGTGATGGTCAATCTGAAAATTACTCTTTTATTAGGAAGGATAGAGGCCTGGTGCATGGGTGGGGGTCAGCTGGTTTCCCCTGAAGAGTGTCCCAGATCAGGGTAGGTGTTCCCTTGGTGTGAGGGGCAACCTGGGCGAGGGCCCTGTGGAGGTTTGCAGGCTGGCCACATCTCCCAGTGACCCAAGTGGAGGCCCTGGGATCTGGGAATAATCTATGTCTACAATTGAAACTTTGTAGCCTAGAGAGGAGCCAAGCCTTCTGCGGGCTCTGTGGCAGCAGCTATTTCTGTTTGAAACTTTGTAGCCTAGAGTGGAGGCCTTGGTCCGCAAAGCCAGGGGCTTATTCCATAGAAGAGAACTTGTTTAAGCAGGGCTCTTGTGCCTTCCAAGTCTGCCACTTACATGTATTGCTTGAGGAGGTGGTTGGGTGGTTCTCCAGGATGGTCTGAAGCTGTCTATTGTGTACCTGGCTCTGAAGTCTTCTGGGGGTGTAGGCCAAGGTCAGTTACTGCTTGTGACCTGCTTGGGGCCACCCAGAATGAGCTATAAAATGATCTGCATGTGGTTGCCACTTGCTCTGTGTTTGGAGTTGCACAGGAGAGGCCCAGCTGTGAACCAAGACCAGCTTCTGCTATTACCAGGCTTGGGGCTGTTTTGCAAGAGCTGTGGGGCATGCTAAGGACAGATGATGCTTGTTTGTGAAATTTTTATGATAGTCTATGGCATGAGCCAAAATAGGTTGTTTGTTTGGCAAAACCACTTGAAGCAGCTTTGGTGGGCCAGCAATTTTGATGGGCAGAGTCTCAGGGAACCACTAGGGCAGAGTGAACTGTGTTAGCCTGATTGGTGGGGACACAGATATGGCCCTCACCTGTACTTGCAGGAGGAGTGCTCAGGACAGGACCAATGGCTTCTATTAGCACTTCTGTCTTGGGAAAATCTGCCCCTCTAGGCTTACCCCTGAAACCAGAAAATTCAGTTTCTTTAGTATGTCCCTGGTACCTTTAGATCTGCTGCCCCCAGAGTTTAGAGTTCAGAGTCTGTGTGTTGCCCTTTAAGAGAAACTTCCTGGGACTCCAGCAGCTCTCTGTCTCTTTATGCCACAATCCCTGCCTGTTTTCACAGCCAGAATTTATTGGGACTTCTCTTCCTAGCAGTAGATCTCTGGGCTAAGAAGCCTAATGTGAGTCTAGGACCTTTTGTTCCTCAAGAAGAACCCCCACAGCTAAGATATCTCTCCTGATTTTTAATAGCCACACAATTGGAATAGCCAGCCATTCAATTACCACTTTGGCTATGTTCTCTCTGTGAGACATTGCCACTGACTTCATCTACCAGAAAAGCCCTATGCCCTTTGGTGTTGCCCTCGGGAGGGAGACCACCTTGGTGAGATATTCCTCTTTTCTGCATCCAAACTCATCTCTTTCTCCTTCTGATGGTGTTCTGGATTCTTTTGTCAGGCATGATGGGTTCTACAGATTCTCTATTGTGCCGGTATATCCTTGTATTTTTGTACTGTTAGGTTTCTGTTTTCCCCTGATGGTTGGGAGTCAGAGTGAGGCAAGGCCATGGTCTTTCTTGGATCTGCAGCCCCCACCGATGACCTCTCTGCCCACTCTGCCCCCTTTCAGATGCACATGTGTATAGAAGTTTCCCAGGAGAATTTTATAATGTGCAGAAGCACTTTAGTTTGATTATGGATATGTCCAATTATTTGTTTACAATAGGAGAGAAAAGTAGGAACAATCATGCCACCATGATGATATCACTCTCAGATTTGAAATAATAGATGTATTTCAGATCTGGATAAACACTTCCATGTTACATTCCCAGAGTCTGAAATAATAAAAATAATGTATAATAATATATTTCCTTTCTAATTTCTTAGTAATATGAGGTACTATACAATTTAAAAGGTTAAATAACATTAATTTCATTGTGCCTATTATTTCTTTATACTATTTCCTCTTTAATTTGCCTATTTGCTTTTTCTTCAACTGCATGTTTAAAAAATTAACTTTGTGTCACAAATACCTTCTACCATATTTTAAAATATATTTTATTGATTTTTTACAGAGAGGAAGGGGGAGGGATAGAGAGTCAGAAACATCAATGAAAGAGAAGCATCCATCAGCTGCTTCCTGCGCACCCCCTACTGGGGATGTGCCCACAACCAAGGTACATGCCCTTGACCAGAATCGAACCTGGGATCCTTCAGTTTCCAGGTCGAAGCTCAATCCAGTAAGCCAAACTGGCCAAGGCTACTTTCTCCCATTTTATCAATTTCAATGTAACCTCATAATTGTATGTTTTCTATTAGATATTTTTTCTTTTTATATAATCACCTTTTTATAAATATTTTTCTATAGGTTCTTAGGTTTGTATTTTACTTACAAAGTTCTTTTACTGTGAAAAATATATATTATGGAGAGAAACCAAGATGGCAGCATAAGGTATACACCTATACGTGCTGCCTCTCACAACCACACCAAAATTACAACTAAAAGACAAAATATCTATCACCCAGAAGCATGGGGAAGCCGGCTGAGAAGAAGTTCTACAACTAGAAGGAAAGAGAAAAGATCATTGAAACCAGGTAGGACTTGCACTGGTGTGGAAAAGCAGAAGTATGGAGGCATATCAGCTGGTGACTGGGTGCACTGTTTTTTTTTTCAGTATCAAGGGAGACACAAGTGCCTGACTGCTCTGGACTCCAATTTCCAGTGAGACTCTGGGGACCCAGACTTCTAAGGGGAGAAGTGGGACTGTCTGTCATCAGGTTGGAAAGTGAGGTTGGCTCTCTTGCACAGGTGTGCAGGAATCATTGTTTCCTGTGCTGGGGTACGGGACATGGGGACACAGAAATGTGGAGAAACAGAGAGGGCTGACTGCAGCAATCACTGTTTGCCATGCCCTAGCCTAGTGATTCCCTGAGACCCCACCCTACCCAATTTACAAACCCACCCAAACTGTGTGCAGTGGCTTTTGAATATGAATGGCCTGCCCTATCACAGCATAACCTAACAAACTGTAGCTGGGTCAGACAACTCCAAAACTTCCAAACCCCAAGCAAAGAGGAAAAATCTGCAGGTCTCTCTGTAGCTCCTGCTGGGTGGCCTCAGATAATAGCTAACATACACCTCCTTGTTGATCCAGGAGCCAGTGTACCTAGTGGGCAGAGTGAGATAACACCAGATTTCAACTCTTCACATCCATAAGTGACACACCAAAGAGACAGACTCAGTGCGCACCAAAGCCACACTGAAACAAGTTCTGCCCCATTAGGGTGTCTCCAACACAGCAGTTCTTCCATTGTAGATATAGCAGGTCCTCAGAGTCAATTGGCCTGGAGGTCAGTTCCTCCCAGTGTACCAAAAGCAGTCAAGGCTTAACTACAACATATGAGACATGAAATATAAAAATAGTGTAAGGAGCCTCTGGGACAACTTCAAGTGTACCAACATCCGAATTATGGGGGTAAAGAGAAGAAGAGAGAGAGCAAAATATTGAAAACTTATTAGAAGGAATAATGACAGAAAACTTTCCCTACCTGGTGAAAGAAATTGATTTATAAATCCAGGAAGCACAGAGAACCCCAAACCAAAAGAATCCGAAGAGGACCACACTAAGAAATGATAATTAAAATGCCAAGGGCAAAAGACAAAGAGAGAATCTTGAAAGCAGCAAGAGAAAAACAGTTAGTTACCTACAAGGAGTAAACATATGACTGTCAGCTGATTTATCAACAGAAACTATGCAGTCCAGAAGGGAGTGTCAAGAAATATTCAAAGTGATGAACAGCAAGAACTTACAACCAAGATTACCCAGCAAAGCTATCATTCAGAATTAAAGGTCAGATAAAGAGCTTCACAGACAAGAAAAAAGCTAAAGGAGTTCATCACTACCAAACCAGGCTTATATGAAATGGTGAAGGGTATTCTTTAAGAAGAGAAGAAGAATAAAAAGGTAATAATAAAAATTATGAACAACAAAGTGATAACAAATACATATCTACCAACAAGTGAATCCAAAAATCAAGTGAATAAAAAAATCTGATGAACAGAATAAACTGGTGAATATAATAGAATCAGGGGCATAGAAAGGAAGTGAACTGACAATTCTCATTGGGAAGATGGTGTGAGGGGTGCAGGAAGAGATTGGACAAAAATCTTATACATATGGACGAGGACATGCCCTTGACTGGAATCGAACCTGGGTCCTTTCAGTCTGCAGACCGATGCTCTATCCACCGAGCTAAATCAGTTTAAGCTTGACTAACATTTTAAATGTGCTTTTACCTTTGATATCTTACCTAGACAAACACAGAGAATAAGTTGGGTTTTTTTTTAAAGAAAGAAGTAACTATCCATGCAGTAGAAAATATTAGGAGTCAAGACTATTGTTTAAAGTTAGTATAGCAATTATATATTCAAATGGAAAAATTGTTGGAATTTGTGTTCTTAACAATAAATTTTTAAATCTGTAATTAAGTGAGCCCCAAAGCAGTAGCTGCCTTCCTTTAGTCCATTAACCAAACAGCACCTTAATTGTTATTTCAAATACTTTTCTTCAGTTAATGAAACCATACAGGCTTGAGGTAAAACAACATCAGCAACACTAATAATAATAAAGACAATTTGGATCTTCCATTAGTTGGAAGATCTTGTAAGGAAGAAGACTCAAAAATGCTTCCTTAATTTGCTTTGGAGTTACAAAGTTTTGCTAGATAACACTTGGCAGGGTGTGCTGATTATTGGAGGAAATTGTCCATAGAGTGACTACAGCTCCTGTGGGATTCCTCAAGATGCAGTCTGAAATGCTCACACATATATAAGATGAGTAGTGCTAAAATGGGAGTGATCTTGCGGACATAAAAACAAATTTAGAAACTGAGTACAACCATAAATTTCTCTTTTGGAGCTATTAAATTCTTGAAAGTTTTTATTTGGACCAGGTGAAAATCCACAGGTTATACTTTAAGACTTCTTTATCTCATTTGCATCAATACTTTATTGTTCTTTAGTAAAGTATGGTGCACCAGTATAATTTAGCATATTGATAGTGTGTATAAAAAGTAAGGTATAATCCAGAAAATGAAAGAAAGCATGGTTTATCAAAAGCCTAAACCAAAGCTTTCTGGAAGCTATTGTAGAAGTTGTAGCACTGTACAAGTGGGAAACTGCAGTCCATGAGCTGGAGGAGGCAAAATAAAAGATAGTCTAAGGTAAGCTAGAAAATAAATGGGAAGAAAATCATTGTTGATATCTATGATTCAGAAATTATCACCTAGATCTCTCAAATATATGATGAGAAGGAGCTGACTTTAAGAAGTAGTTTCTAAATTACACTCAGTATCAAAATATATTTTAATTAAGTTATATTATAAAGTAAATATATTTAAAAGTATTTGAAATATGGAGAACCAAGATGGCGGCATAGGTAAACCACTTATCTTGCCGTCATACTGAACAATTTTAATACTACAACTTAACGAAAGAACAAACACCTTCCAGAATCACCAGAAAGCTCCCCGAGTGAAAATTCCACAAATAAAAGTGAAAATAAGACACTGTGACTCGGAGAAGTGGCGGCGGCGTTGAAAGATTCTCGCAGAGAGAGGTTTGGAGCGCGCACCAGCGGAGAGGGCGGGCGGCTGAAATCCGGCCAGTTTTCTTGAACGGGGAGACAAAGACGTCCCACTGGACTGATTCTCCAGCTTTGGGGGAAGTCCAGGGAACCCACTATCATACAGGGTGAAAACTGGACAGTGGGAGGGCACACCGAAGCTCGGGTGCTGCAGGGTCTCCCAGCTTGTGGAGAAGGCAGCTTGTGCGAACAGCTCGGCTGCGTGACGGCGCAGAGAGTACTCTGCGACTTGCTTTCTCATTCGGAAAACCATCAGACTGGGTGAGACATTGGGCGTGCAGAGTCATTTGGGGAGAGTCTGAATTCCCCGGCAGCCGGTGGAACTCAGCAGCGGCTCTCTCTCAGAGGTGCTGGCAGCATTGCCCCCAGCACAGAGTCCCTGGGGCCACATAGGGCGGAGCTAACGCTGTCTGCTTGGCCTGGAGACTCCGCCCATCCAACCTGAGCACAGCTGAGCTTCACAGACAATTGGCCTGGAGGTCAACCCCTCCAAGTGCTAACAACGATTAACCTGAGCTTAACTTCAGCGAGACTGTGCAACCCATATCCACCTCAGGTAACTGGGGAGGTTGAGCCACTGTCCCTAGTAGGAAGTCTACCACACAAAACTAATTGACCAACTCAGGGAAGCAGCCACCATGCAGAGACATAGAAAGAAATCAGATGCGAAAGAAATGGAGGGAAAAAAACGACTGGATATGGGATTCAAAACCACGGTTATAGAGTTTTTCAAGAGGCTCCAACAAAAGGTCGAGGCCTATAAGGAAATAAGACCAGCAAGGAAATCAATGAGTCCTACAAGGAAATGAACGAGACCTGCAAGGAAATAATCAAGACCAACATGGAAATGAAGGAGACTATAACGGATATAAAGGAGTCTCTCAAGGATTTGAAAAAGGACCAACCAGAAATTAAGCATACACTGACTGAAATAAAAAATATTATACAAAGACCTAAAAGTGCTCTGGAGCACCCCAAGTACCAAGTTAAAGATTTGAAATACAAAGAGGGAAAATCCACTCAGCTGAAAAAGCAAGAAACCAAAAAAATCCAAAAAATTGAAGATAGTGTAAGTGGCCTCTGGGACAACCTCAAGCATACCAACATCCGAATTATATGGGTGCCAGAAAAAGAGAGAGACCAAGACAATGAAAACCTATTTGAAGAAACAGTGACTGAAAACTTCCCAAACCTGGTGAAAGAAATTGACTTAGGAGTCCAAGAAGTGCACCGAACCCCAATACATAGGAACCCTAAGAGGACCACACCAAGGCACATCATAATTCAAATGCAAAGAGCAAAAGAAAAAGAGAGAATATTAAAAGCAGCAAGATAGAAACAGTTGGTTACTTATAAGGGAGCACCCATACGATTGTCAGCGGATTTCTCAACAGAAATGATGCAGGCCAGATGGGAGTGGCAAGAAATATTCAAAGTGATGAACAGCAAGAATCTACAACCAAGATTACTCTATCCAGCAAAGCTATCATGCAGAATTGAAGGTCAGATAAAGTGCTTCACAGATAAGAAAAAGCTAAAGGAGTTCATCACCACCAAACCAATATTATATGAAATGATGAAAGATATTCTTTAAGAAGAGGAAGAAGAAAAAGATAAAAGTGTAAATTAGGAACAACAAATACACATCTATCAACAAATGAATCTAAAAAGCAAGTGAATTAATAAGCTGATGAACAGGATAAACTGGTGAATGTCACAGAATCGCGGACATAGAGAGGGAATGGGCTGACAACTCTTGGAGAGAAAGTGGGTGTGGGAGGTGGAGCAAGAGACTGGACAAAAATCATGCAACTATGGGAGAGGAAAGTGGAGGCGGGTGAGGGCGGAGGGTGGGATGGGTACCAGGTGGAGGGAAACTATAGGGGGAAAAAAAGGAAACAATGAAATTAATATACTGAACAATAAAGATAAAAAAAATAAATAAAAGTCTTTGAAATATAATTGTGGTCAATTATACCAATTACCCTAAGCCTAACACTGTTTTAGGGACAAGAAGGTTTCTATTTCTTGCATGTTATACTTGAAAGGAGGAAGATTCATAGAAATTGATAAACTGATGAGTGCTCAAGATAACTGAAGAAAACAAATAGTATAATGTGAGAGAAAGAGACACAGGCAATGAAACAGGATTCCTCTAGATAAGATGATAAGGAAAGGTCTCTCTGAGAGTGACATGTGATATGAGACATGAAAGGAAAGGGCTGCCACATGAAGACCAAAAGATAATTCGTTCAGGCAGAGAGAAAAAATACTCTAAGAACCTTAAGCCAGAATGAATTTGGCATCTTCAACAAACAGAAATAAAATAAGGAGCTCTAGGACAGTGGAAAATAGAGAAGTGTACAATGAGGGAACAGATTAGTTTGGAAGTTAGTTGATCATATAGAGTACTGGATATCCGACTTAAGCAAACCTGGAGGATTTATAAAAACAAAATAGATTGTTCATTCATTCCCCTTCTAGATCTTCTAATTCAGTAGGTCCAGGGTGGGACCCAAAATTTGCACTTCTAATGAGTTCCCATGGATTGCTGATGCTTCCCATCTGGAGACCTACTTGATGAACCGATGATGTAGGTCAGGAAATTTGCATTTATTTTATTGTTTCTAAGTGTAATGGAAAGCAATTCAGTGATTTTAAGCAGTAAAATCTGAATGAAGAATAGATTGGAGGAAGGAAATAGAGAATAAAAGTATAGTATACTCTCAACCAATTTGTATCTTTGTATCTAAATGTCTCCTATAGAAAGCATGTAGTTTGATTTTTTTTAATAGTACTGACAGCCTTTGACTTTGATTGGATTGATTTAACCAACCACTTTTTTAAAATATATATTTTATTGATTTTTTACAGAGCAGAAGGAAGAGGGATAGAAAGTCAGAAACATCAATGAGAGAGAGACATCGATCAGCTGCCTCTTGCACGCCCCCTACTGGGGATGTGCCCGCAACCAAGGTACATGCCCTTGCTGGAATTGAACCTGGGACCCTTCAATCCGCAGTCCAACGCTCTATCCACTGAGCCAAACGGGTCTCGGCTAACCAACCACTTTTAATGCTATTATTAATGTAGTTGGATTTATGTCTGTACTCATTCCTTTTTGTTCTATGTGTTTCATTTTTTTCTCCTTTTCAATTATGTAGATATTTCCTAGTATAAAATTTTTATTTCTTTAATAATTTTTTCATTGTTTTTTTTTATTATTTTCTTAGGGACTACTCTGGGACATAGAAATCATAGTCACTAAATTATATGACAGAGAATTCTATAAAAATAATGCTATAAAATATAAGTAGTTTAAAACAATGGAAATTATATTTTTGCTCACATAACAACTCATATGGATGTTTGCCTGGAAACTTATAATACAGTGATTCAGAGATTTAGATTCTTCCATCTATTATCTCCTCCATTTGTAAGACTTCATAATCCTTTGATTTGGGACAGTGGATAGGAAAGGATAGGCTAAGTAAAGTCCACTTGCATCTAAGCCACTTGGACTCAAAGTGACATTATTCATTTTGACACATAACTGCTTGGTAAGAAATTGTGACATCCCTTCTCAACCTCCCTCTGCAAGGAACTTTAAATGTAGTACCTGACTGGGAAGCCAAAGCAGTAACTCTCCAGGTTAGAAAGAGAGTCTAAATCTTTCATGGACTTCAAGTCATTCCTGCTATGTGAGGAAAGATGTTAGGAAACTACTTTCGTGATCCAGGCTAGAGATTTTAATGATTCAAACCAAGATTACAATAGGAGACGTAGAGAAAGGATAGATACAGAATATTTCATGGAGATAGAATAAATAGATTTGCTGTAGGAATATGAACTATGTAGGTGGTAATATTTACTGATATGCAAAAGCAAGGCTTTAAGGAAGAAAAGAATGAATTAATTTTGAAAGGTTAATTTGAAGTGCTATTTATATATCCAAATGAAAAATATAAGTAGACATTTAAGTGAAGTTTGGATGTATACACTTGGAAGCCATTGGCATAGAAGTAATATTTAAGGCCATAAGAAGTATTTTCTAGGGAAAATGTGCATATGAAATAGAAAAGTTAGCTCAATATCTGAGTCCACTGGTTCACCAATATTTTAAAAACAAACAGAGATGGTAGAAGCAGAAAAAGAGATGTAGAAGCTAACATTGTAGTAAAGAGAACACCTTAAATATGTGTTGTCAAGAGAAGAGCATTACAAAAAGAAATGAGTGCTTAACTGTGCCAAATGTTTCTGACTTTAAGTAAGATAAAGAAATGTTGCCAAGGTAATTTTTGACCTTGATCAGAACTGTTTCATATCCTATCCTTCTACTTGGCCCAGATGTAATTGCTTTTAGCAACTAGAATGTGGGGGAAGTGTCTTCCACATATGTCATGATAAGAAATAAGGTTTTTTCATTCTGAAATGAGTTTTTTCAGAATACTCATTCTGTGAGGAATCCCAAACTACTCTATGTGCAAGGATCACAGGGAGGAAGCCATATGGAGAGAAACAGGGCCCCTCCTGACAGTCATTATCAGTTGCCAGACAAGTAAGGGAACAAGCCTTTGGATAAGAGCCCCCAGGCTCCACACCTTCTAGTTGAGGCCCCCTACATTGAGGAGGAGTGAGAAACTATCCTTCTGGGGTCCTCTCCAAATTCATGATGCTCAGGATCTCTGACCACAATAGTTGCTTTACTTCATTACATTTTGGATACTATATTTTGCAGGCATAGTAACCATAATGCAGAACTGGAAAGCTATACTAATAATAGAGAAATATTCAAATTATCAGTTACAGTGTCACGTCATGACCAGATCAGCAGTCCCCCCCCCACTGCCCCTCTGCTCAGGCAGCTGCAAGGACCAGGGTAGGATAGGATATAATAAGAAGGGATAAGAAAGAAGAAGAAGGGAGGCCTGCATGCAGACAGGCCAAGAGGATAAACAAAAATACAGAAAGGGAACAAGAAAAAAGATGCAGGAATGGAAAAGGGATGGAAATGCAGTGTTGCACGTGGGAGGGGGTGGTGACTTTGGGAAGCAGGTATATCCAGTTAGGGGTAGGATGGGAGCCCCACCCAGATGCAGGAAGAGGGTGGTGGCCCTCAGCATGGGCCACTGGTGGGAGGTGCCAATGGGTGCAGGATGGAGCTGTGGATGGTCTGAGGCCTTCTGAGTGGAGGTGCTCCTATTTCACAGCAGCAGCAGCATCGTCTGGGCCACAGTCACCCTCACTGGGCTGGGCATCCTGGGAGGGAAAGGGAGCAGGACGGCAGTGGGGAGGCCAAGGAAGTGGGAGTGGCAATCACCTGGCTGGGGCTGAACCCTGGCCTGGGGGTTAATACGTCCCCCCCCCAACAGAAGCTTTAAGAAGAAAGGTAGGGAAGGAAGAACTTTATAAAGGAGAGAGCTGAGTTAAAGAAGGAAAGAGGATGTAGGAGTGAACTGTAGGAGCTATAATGAAAATCAAATATAGTTGTGTACTGGGGACAGATTTTAAAAGTAGGACTTAGAAAACAAAACAAAAAAAATGATAGTGAATAATGAGGCAGGTAAATAGATAGATATTAAAAAGTGGAAGTAAGAAGAATACTTGGGCCGAGACCGGTTTGGCTCAGTGGATAGAGCGTCGGACTGTGGACTGAAGGGTCCGGGGTTCGATTCCGGCAAGGGCATGTACCTTGGCTGCGGGCACATCCCCAGTGGGGGGTGTGCAAGAGGCAGCTGATCGATGTCTCTCTCTCATCGATGTTTCTGACTTTCTATCCTTTCCCCTTCCACTCTGTAAAAAATCAATAAAATATATTTTTAAAAAAAAAGAATACTTGGGAAAGGTAGGATGAGAAAGAAAGAGAGGGAGAAGAAAAAGTTTTAAAGGGGAGGTGGTAGAGTTTAAAAGGAGAATGAGAAGAAGGAAGAAATAAGAGACAGCAAAGCAGGGCTGAGGGAGGAAGTGAAGAAAAAAATTAAGGTAGGAAGGAAAGGGTAAAGATAAAGGACAGAAGGAATGTGGAGAGGGAGGATAGGAGAAAGATGGGAAGAAGGATGATGGAACAAAAGTAGGAAATAAGGAGGAAAGAAAAGTTTATAAATGATGAATCAGTAGGAAAAAGTATTACATAAAGGAGAGAGAAAAATTGTGTGAGTAGAAGACAATAAGCAAATCAAATACAATTGTGTGTGAAGGGGATAAGATTTAAAAAAAATTAATTGGGGTGACCAGGCCAGCAGGGGAGAGCAGTTAGGGGGATTAGGCAGGCAATCAGAGTGGTTAGGGCAGGCAGGCAGGTGAGCAGTTAGGAGCCAGATGTACCAGATTGCAAGAGAAATATCCAACTGCCATTTTAGGTCTGATTCTTGTGGGATAGGGCCTAAACTGGCAGTTGGACATCCCTTGAGAGCTCCTGGATTGGAGAGGGTGCAGGTTGGACTGAGGCAATGCCTGGTGCATGAATTTTGTGCACCAGGCCTCTAGTTAAGAAAT
This sequence comes from Antrozous pallidus, assembly GCA_027563665.1. Lineage (NCBI taxonomy): Eukaryota > Metazoa > Chordata > Mammalia > Chiroptera > Vespertilionidae > Antrozous > Antrozous pallidus. Next base: position 93,895,822 of record CM050514.1, read on the forward strand.
AACCTATACTAATTATAGGACAATAAGCAGATTGGCCAGGACACCATCACAGTAATGACTGACCGGCAGGCTGTGTGTGCAGCAGGCTCAGGTGGGTGGGGGCTTGCAGCATCGGGAACAGGGGTGGGGCTGCAGCAGAGAGGCCTCTCTGCCATGACCCCAGCTGGAAGTCTGCAAGAAGCTCATCCACAGTGAGGCAGATGGGGTGTCTGAAGGCCTCCCCCATCTCTGGCCTACCTCTTTGGGGAAATCAATTGAGGAGCCTCAGATGGATGGATGGGGCCTACTACTTTGGGGCAATGGATTGTGGGGATCCAGAACTGTGACAGGGCACAGGCCAGGCAGGAGGGGTCCTCCCCTGTCCTGAGTGCACAAATTTTGTGCACCTGGCCCTAGTGAAGAGATAAATGTAGCTCAAAAGAGAGATTGCTGCTAAGGATGGTGGCTGGAGGCAAATGATCAAGTGGTTTGAATGCCTTTGTAAGGCCTTTGACTTTTCCTCTGAATGAGATGGGAGCCTTTGAAGGGTTCTGAGCTGAGGAGTAACATGATCTATGTCAACATATATATTTGATGCTTCTTGAGATGGCAAATTTTTGACATTCTTTGTGCTCTTTGTTAAAGCAAACAAAAACATAAAAAATACTAGAGGCCCAGTGCACAAAATTCATGAATGAGAGGAAGATCCCTCAGTCCAGTCTGCATCCTCTCGTAATCCAGGACTGCTGTCTCCTAACCACTTTCCTGCCTGTCTGTCTGATCACCTCTAACCATCTCTGCCTGACTTATCACCCTTAATCACTGTGGCTGCCTGCCTGAATGCCCCTAACCACCTCTGCCTTGGCCCCCACTGCCATGGCTTAGTCTGGAAGGACATCTGGAATGGTGTCCAGAAGGTCTTTTGGCTGTCCAGTCTAATTAGCATATTATACTTTTAGTATTATAGATTTTTATGCATAGTGATAAACTACTCCATTTTTCTGGAAATGAAACTTTGGTATCAAAGAAGCCATAAAGTATAGTAGCCAATTCTATATTACTTTTAGCTCAGTTTTCTTCTTTGAAGGAAGTTTTAGGAATGATTAAAGGAGACATTCACCTAGATGATCTCTGTTTATAAGTATACCAAATAATACATTTTGAGCAGAGACTATTTTGGTAATATTGGACAGCCTTCTCTAAATTAACTACTTAGGTAAAGGAACAACAATCTTTGGAATCTCCTAGTGCTCTTAAACTCCAGCTCAAATATCTTGCTCCAGCCCAATGTGCCTGCATGAGCAATGTTCAAACAAATTATTAAAATTTGAAAACAACAGGACCATGCTATTGAGAAATATAATTTAGAAATGCTTCTAGTTGATAATGGTTTGTTTGCAATATAATATATTTTTTCTCAAATGAGATATAGTACACTATTATTTTTGTAGTTTTACTAAAAAAAATCTAATGTTACCATAACTACAAATATTGAAGGCAATGATAACTTATAAATTACTTAGGTTTTATTTCTTCTATGGAACTTGTCAATTGAAAGATGGGATTCCTACTACAATTAAGTGGTAAATATCCCTATAAAACACATATTTCTCTAAGGTATAAAATATATTTAATAAAGTGAGAAATCTAAAGACAATATAATCTACCTACCATGCCTGAAAGAATTCAGATTTGCAAGAGATTAAATCAAATGCTTAATAACAGTTGAATTACAAGATACTATTTTTATAATAAATTAATTATAATTTCTCATAGAGCAATTTGAAAAAAAAATAACCTACCCTAAGAATTAAACTGTAAGGTAAATAAGCACATGATAGTGTATTTGATTTGTGTTTAGACAATCATTTGCACTTTTAAATTGCATAACGAAAAAAAAAAGGTTATAATCCTAATGAAGAATTTTTTAAAATTATAATTTTTCATACCTAGTAACCTTACATATTTAGGCTGTGGTTTTCACTTCTTATTTTGACATGTTTGGTTTTAATAGGGTTAGTTTAGACACAAGGAAATTTATATTTGATCAAGCATATATTACTAAAATATGCCTATTCATTTCAGATAGAGAAGAAGTGTGGGAGGGCAATGGGGAGATAAGGACACATATGTAATACATTAATCAATAAAGGAAAAAAAAGAGCAGAGTACGTTCGTTAAGACTCAGATTATAATAAATGGAAGCTTAAACAAAGGTAAGACCTCCATGTTCCAGATCTGGCATAAGGCATTTCATCCATTCATTCAATAAATAATCATTAGATACCCATGCCCCTGACATTGAATGACCTGTTTATAGCCATGCCTACATAAATATGAAACTGTCCATGCCCTCAATAAGTCTACAGTGTATAGAAGAGATGGAATTTATTGCTTGCACTTCTTTTCCAAGGAAAAAAGTAAGAAATGCCATAATAAAGTACTTTGAACTTTGAGAAGAAACAACCATATCATATTACATAGAGAGGGCATAAAAGAGGGGTCAAGAACTATGCCAAGAGAGATGCCCTATGAAAGAGGCAGGATAGACAGAGGTAGACATTCCAGGCAGACAGTCTAAGGAAAGTCAGAGAAAAAAACAGGTGATGTGAAGACAAGAGCAATTAGATGGCCTTCAATTCTCATGTATGATATTCAAGTAGATCCACAAATAAGTTTTCCTTGATAATAGAAACATTTGAACATAACTATGATTAATGTATTTTAATTTTTTCTGAGAACATTAACTCACGTTACATTTTAATAGAATTACTACACTTAAGTGCTAATTAATGCGGAGAGACAAAAAAAATGAAACAAAATCCTTTGGGTTAGACCTTTCCTAGTTTAAAAAATATATATTCTGAGTTAATGGTCTCATAAAAAATAATTTTTAGCAAGAGTAAAGAAAGACCTATATTATAGGGTGAAGTAAAGGACATATTAAACACAAAGGGAAAATGTTAAATAACTTTGAAAGCATTTTGTAACTACATACTGATGCACAATATTTTATAGCAAATAGAATTACTTTTGTTTCATGCTCAAAACCTTTTGGTACAGTAAAATAGTAAGAATTGATGTAAATGAGAGCATATCCTTCAATTCAAAAGAGTTTTCTTTTTAGGATATTCTCTCTAAGTCATATAATAAAACATAGCATCTGGAAGAAATAGGAAAGTGTTTCAAAATACTTTTTAAGAAAGCAAAGGACTGAGAAAAGGAGTCAGCGAGGAGGTGGAGAGAGAATGAGGAGTTAGAATAGGAGAAAGGGAAAACAGAGGGTAAGGGAAATAAGGAGAGCTGGAATTATGAAAGAGGGAAAAGAGAGATTTTATATTAACAACCTAGGGATTTTATATCAGGAACAAAAATATTCTCCTTGAAAGATTATTTACACCAGTGATCTAATGGGCATTCAAAGAAAATACAAAATAAAACAATAAAACAAAAAAAAAATTGGCTGGCATTTTTCTCTTAATAAAATCCATAGCCACTGAGAAAAACATATATTTTCCCATGGAAATGAGCAATTTTATAAACCTTCTAGAGAACATATGGTTATCACTAATCCAGTGGCTTAATCCCCTCCTTTGGGGCCCTTATTCCATTTCAGGCTATCTATCCTTTGGCTCCAGGCAGGACTATAACTAAGCCATGTAAGATAGATGGGTTTCAATCCTAATCAAGATTTTGAGAGAAGTCATTTCCAGAGCCTCTCAATATTGATCAAAATAAGTAACCCCAGAATTCAGGAGAATAGCAAAATATCCCAAGGAAGAAAAAGCTTGGTATACTTTTCTTTTTTGATTCCATGTCTAACAATGACTTATTTCCTTTTTGAATAACACATATTTATGTTTGAGATACTTTAAAGTGCATAGCAACTGATTAGATTCTAAACAACCTTCTAAATCTTTGTATTGTGAAATATATTTTTTTCTTTCTTGCTGCAAATGTAAAATCTAGTTGACAAATAAATACAAATGAAATATTTGGCATTCCCCATAAGGCTCTTTAATATATAGAACCTAAGCTTTCTTTTGTTGTTGGATGTCTTTTTTATTATAATCTTTCTAAACCTTAACATCATCATGACTATTACTCTTGCAATCAAATCAATCCTCAATTTTTTTGAAAATTTTATTTTCTAAACAATATGAAATTTTACAAAAAACACACTTTTCTCACAATAAAGTTTAAATAAAATATGGAAAAATCCAAGCTGCTTACTTGACTTTCAAGACTTCCCATCAATTTGCTCTGTCATATTACTAGGTTTTCTGACTAATGTGATATTTTTATCCTTCATAATTCCATGAACCTCAACAACTTTTCCGTGTGCTCTAAACATACCTACTCAACCTCAGGTTTTGTAGGTGCATACTTTCCACATCACACATTATCCTCATTCTTTATCAACATGCCCAAATCAACACACTAATGAGTCTCACTGAAAATGACTCAGCCAAGATGATTCCTCCTTCTATCCAGAGTGAAAACAATAATAGCAGGCTTTATCAAACTATACCTCACTTACTAGGCATTATCAGCTAGCATAGTTTTAAAAATAATGAAAATTATTATAATGCAGGAACTCACTTGTTCCTAAGACATCCAATGAATGAAGTATTATTATCATTAATTTTGGGTGGGTGGTCAAGAGGGGGGTGGAACCAAATGTAAGATGACTAGGAATAATGACATTTGGTAATAATTATTTTGATATTACTGTGTGCTAGGCACTATTCTAAACACAATTCATTTTCCTCTTTATATTATAGTAAGATGATATTCAAATAAATAATAGATTATTAATGGGCACATGTTTTCACAGTAGTATTTAGTTTTTATTACATTGTTAAAAGTTCCCTTTAATTTTAGGAAACTTAACAGATTATGGCAACAATTACATTTACTTCTAAGAATGAATAATGCTTTAAAAAAATGACCAATATGCAATATTGATTCATATTTAGAACTATTTACTTGATTATTAGTAGAATTTTGACATTATATTGAAGCAATATAACAATTCAAGAAGAATGCTAATCTTGTGGTAAACAACATCATGATTCAAGATGACTTTGAGAAAAATATTATAATAAATAAGGAAGATGGAAGGAAACTTTTGGATGCAATGGATATATTTATGGCATCAATTGTGGTGATGCTTTCATAAACATATGCTTTTCTCCAAACTCATTTGGTAGTATTTACAATAAATATATATAGCTTTTTGTGTATCAATCATACCTCAATAAAGTATTTAAAATATATTGAAAATTCTCATAAACTCTGCACCTAACTATAAAACTACATTATTCCTGAATAGTATATGTATATTATACACACACACACACACACACACACACGCACACACTCACAACTCTGCATGTAGAGTTACTATTTAAAATAGTTAATCTAGGTGAATGAACCAAACAATCCAGTTTTTAGTCATGATAAACATGATTGAACTAATAGGTGTGGCAAAATACAGACTCTCTCCAGTTCAATTTCAGCGTAATGTATATATATATATATATATATATATATATATATATATATATATATATATTTTTATGGTATCAACACGCTTTTTATTTTTTATTTAAAAATTTTTTTATTGTTCATTTTATTAATTACATTGTTTCCCCTTTTTTATCCCCCTATATCTTCCCTCCACCCTGTACCTATCCCACCCTCCGCCCTCACCTCCCCCTCCCCAATGTCCTCTCCCATTGTTGCAAGATTTTTGTCCAATCTCTTGCTGTACTTCCAACAACACTTTTCTCCCCAAGAATTGTCAGTCCATTCCCTCTCTATGTCCATGTTTCTGTTATAGTCACCTGTTTATTTTGTTCATCAGCCTATCAGTTCACTTGATTTTTATGTTCATTTGTTGATAGATGTGTATTTGTTGTTCATAATTTATATTTTTACCTTTTTCTTCTTCCTCTTCTTAAAGAATATCTTTCAGCATTTCATATAATACTGGTTTGGTGGTGATGAACTCCTTTAGCTTTTTCTTATCTGCGAAGCACTTTATCTGATCCTCAATTCTGAATGATAGCTTTGCTGGATAGAGTAATCTTGGTTGTAGATTCTTGCTCTTCATTATTTTGAATATTTCTTGCCACTCACGTCTGGCCTGCATCGTTTCTGTTGAGAAATCCGCTGACAATCGTATGGGTGCTCCCCTGTAGGTAACCAACTCTTTTTCTCTTGCTGCTTTTAATATTCTCTCTTTATCTTTTGCTCTTGGCATTTTAATTATGATATGTCTTGGTGTGGTCCTCTTTAGATTCCTACATTTTGGGGTTCTGTGTACTTCTTGGGCTTTTAAGTCAGTTTCTTTCACCAGGTGGGGAAAGTTTTCAGTCACTATTTCTTCAAGTAGGTTTTCATTAACTTGCTCTTTGTCTTTTTCTGGCACCCCAATAATTGGGATGTTGGCTTGCTTGAGGTTGTCCCAGAGGCCCCTTATGCTATCTTCAATTATCTGAATTCTTTTTGTTTCTTGCTTTTCCAGCTGAGTGGATTTTGGTTCTTTGTATTTCAAATCTTTGACTTGGTTCTTGTGGCCCTCTGGACTGCTTTTAGGACTTTGTGTAATATTTTTTATTTCAGTCTGTGTATGCTTGATTTCTAGTTGGTCCTTTTTTTTAATCTGTGAGGGTCTGGTTCGTATCCTCAGAGGTCTTGTTCATTTCCCTGAGGGTCTCATTCATTTCCTTGTAAGTATCATTCATCTCCTTGTAATTCTCATTCATTTGCTGGTTTGTCTTGTTTATTTCCTGGTAATTCTCATTAAGTTGATCGGCCTTTTGTAGGAGCCTGTTGAAAAGCCTTATAACCGTGGTTTTGAACTCTATGTCTTGTCGTCTTTTCTCCTCCATTTCTTGCACACCTGATTTCTTTCCATGTCTCTGCATGGTGGCTGCTTTATGTGGTAGATATCCTCAAAGGGACAGTGGCTCAGTCTCCCCAGTTACCTGAGGTGGGTACTCTTACTGCAATCCTTTATGGGTTGTATTCAGTGTTTTTGAGTTTAAACCCAGTTTGTTGTTGTTAGCCCTAGGAGGGTTTGACCTCCAGGCCAATTGGCTGTGAAGGGAGACTGTGTTCAGGTTGGATGGGCTAAGTCTCTGGGCTGTGCGGCAGCGGCAGCAGCAGCTGGGTCCTATGCTGCGCTCTTGCGCGCGGGTCTCTGTTGGATGGGGATGGCTGCAGACACCTCCAAGAGAAAGTCGCTAGTCTCTTCCCCTTGCCAGACAACTCTGCCTTTCCCCAAATGTGCCTGCAATCCAAAAGTCCAGCCCAGGCCTGTAAAATAGATGGTTTCCGGAACCAGGAGACAAGTTTCCAGGGGGCAAGTCGCGGGTTTGCGCGACCCTTGGGACTAGGAGCCTCTGCTGCGCCCCGCTTCCAGGGTGCGTCCCCTGGACCTTGGACCTCGCCCAGTTCTGGGGAATCTGTGCAGGGGGACCTCTCGTACCCCGGATCTCGGACCTCGCCCGGCTCGGGAAATCTGGGCAGTGGGACGCCTCCTCCCTTCCTCGTCGGAGAAATCTGGCCAGGGTCCCTGCTGCAGCCCCCCCACCCTCCCGCGCGCGGGACCAGGGCGGCTCCTAACCTCTTTCCGTCTGAAAGGCTGCGCTGCCGCCGGTCCTGAGTCTGTGTCCCACCTTTGCTCCTATTAGTGGAGTTTACATTCAGCCAGCTTTCTGGCGCTTCTGGGTGCTTGTCTGTTCTGCTGTTATGTTGTAGTTCTTAAATCGTTGCGCGGGACAGAACAATAGGTGTTTGCTTATGCCGCAATCTTGGTGTTCCTCTCCTCAGGGTAATATTAATTACTTCACTATAGTTTAGTAAATTCTTACCAATTATATTACTAATGCTTTTCATCTGGTAACCATCATCCAGTTTTCTGTATCTTTGAGTTTTTGTTTCTCTGGTTTATTTCTTGGTTTTAGTTTTATATCTGATTATGGAACACTTTTAAGTGATTTCATATAGGCATTTTTCTTCACCAAAATTTCTTAGCAAAATGAAAGAGAAACTCTTTATTTTACCTCAGCTTTGATTAAGCAATGTAAACTAACCATATATTGAAGAAAAATTTTCCTCTTTTGTTTATCCTGTCAAGAATTCTATATTAAATTTAAATATCTCACTCTACGAATGGATAGACATCCCCTGAATATAATGCATTTTCTTCCTTAGAAATTGTTTTGGGATTCTTTAAGATAAAGAGACTTATATACAAGTTATTATTATTGGTTACCTGTCTGGGTTCCTTGATTCCTGTATTGACTATTTCCCAAAGGTAATTTTCATGTAAAGTTATACTGTCACACAGCTGGACCCTTATCTCTTTGTGTTTGCTTCAGTCAGTACTTTCACACAGAAATATACAGAAAAAGTGTGATCTTTCTTTGATTTATTTAGGGAAGCAGGTGGAAAATTTTGTAACCTGACTTTTTCCTGCAAGTCTTTCTTTCAAGTCCCTTAATCTGATATAAAGAACATGGTAGTCTGTAATCACACTCTAATCTCTACTAGTCTAAATCCAAATAATTTCCTTTCGAACCCAGCTTGGTTGAGACTTAAATCCCTTATTATTCAATGATCCTATTTTTAAACTCTGCTTGGAAAAGCAGTGGTGGCATTTGATGCTAATCCTATTCAGGCCACTGACTCTATTCCCTTCAGGGAAATGGCCAAGGATTTTAAGGGGGTAAATATATAGCCAGCCACACGACAAGAAGAAATAGGAAAGCTAAACCAAAATTTTCTAAACTACAGAAGATAATAAAAATAGAGTCTTTATATTAAAACCCGGGTATTTTTCTGATGAGCTATCTATTTATTCCATTGGAAAGAGGTAGTTAAATCCTTTGTCACAGTTTTTCAGTGCCTTGGAGTTCATAGCTACAGGATGAACTATGAAATGCAAGACTAAGCATTTGATTTTATTAAAGGCAACATCACTGATGAGTCCTGTTAGACTCTTCAAATGAAAATTGAACCTAACCATATTTCATATTCCAATTCTAAATAAACATGTTAATTGATATGATAATAATTCTTAGGTTATTCTTTATTGGCTTTCTCTTCACAAGTTAAAAGTAGCCAACAAAAAATAAATACATTTTTAAAAATCAGCAGAGAAAGCTCATGGCTATGTGTTAGGAACCCTGGCTTCTATATTTAAGTTTTCATGATAGTCAAGCAAGTATATAAAGTTCAGATTCTAAAGCAATTGTTCATAAAAAGGACTTTAGATAAACAATTTAAAGCCATTTCAGTATTTAGAAAGCTATAAATTACAGGGAAAGACAGTCTTCTATGCACATTCTTTTCACCTCCTCTTGGCTGCAAAAGAATGGACTTGCTCCTGGAACACTTCCTTACAAGAGATAAAGAGCCCTGGCAGGCTGTGCTGGCTTATCACCTGGTGTGGGGATGTCTTTCCCTGTTTCAGACTCAATGTGCACTCCTTTGTTCTGTTCCACTGTGTGTATCACATGGGACCTGGCCAACCCCACTGCTCTGCCTGTCCCCTGTGAGCAGGGACAGAGTACTGCTGTAGCACAAGGAGAGTGTGTGCAGGCCAGTCATCTGTGTTGGCTGCCAGGAGGGATGCTCTGGCCTTGCGAGACTGGCACCCACTATAGAAGTTGATGTTGCTGTGTTTGAGCAAAGCGTTGTTCTATGCAGTGGTGATTGCATTATTTCCTTTGCACACTCTGATACCAAATTGCAGTGGACAGAAGTATTTGGCCTTTAATTCCTGGTGACAGGCAACAGATGTCACATGAGCAACAGAAATTTATCATAAAATAGTGCCTTGATGAAATTAACACTGGTATATAGTAGGAAAACATTTGGTTACTATAATCTAGTCACATCCCTTTTTCTTTCCATGAGAGTGTAGATAATGTTGGTCATTTATTTCCTCTTGTTATGCCTTTGCACATGCTGGTCCTTCTACTTGGTAGTGCCATCCCTTCCTTATCACCTGGTTTCTCGTTCTGTAAGGCCCAGGTCTTAATAAAACCTAACTTTCCTTTCCCAGGGAGAGATAACCCTTGCCATTTTATGCAGTCTGAACCATATACTTCATTTTGCCACAGCACTAGTTAGTCTGCTTTGTAATTGGATAATGACTTACAAATTCACCATTTCTATTTCAATATGAGCTTCATAAGGAAAGGTTCCATTGCTTATGATACTTACAATATAAATGTATGTATCTTTAAGGTACTCTTCAAAAATGTTTGCAAACGAATGACTAGATATTCTGATATTTGTTTTCTTATTGACTCTTCTCTTTAAGTTGATAAATTATTATATCATGCTATCATGACAGGAATGATTAAATATTAGGTTAAAGTTATAGGTCAGAAAATATAGTTTTTTGAATATACATTGCATAGGGCTTATGAACCCAGGTCTGTGAACTGCAAGACCTGAGCTTGAATTGTGCTCTCTCTTTCTGGCTCCGTGGCATTAAGGTCTCTGGCTTCTCTTCAACTTCTGGTCCTCAGCTTACATTTGGATACCATCATTATCAATTCCTGATATTCACATTTATCTCACATCTCCCATTAATCATTTAGTAAATACTAATACATAGCTAATAAACCATACATATAATACTTTATATTTTCACATTTAGAGATACATTAATGGTTTCTATCATTAACAAGTAAAATTTACATGATTTGGATTTCATTTAGGTTATCAGTAAAGGGAGAGGTAAAGCTGCATTTTCTAACTTCTAGTTCTTGTTAATATGGGTCAAACCCACTACATTCTCATCGTCAACTAATTTTAACCAAAAATCTGTATAGAATACAAACTACATGAGGACTCCTTCAAGTAAACAGTAGCTGGGGGTGAAAAAGTCAAAATTTGAAGAATGACTGAGGGTGATCAGTTTTCCATTGTTTTCCTTCCTCATTTTTTCCCTTCCCCTCCCTTCCTCCTTTCCTACCTTTCCTTTTCCCTCTCCTCATCCCCTCCCCCTTCCCCTTCTCCTTCTCCTTTCTCTTCCCCTTTTCCTCCCCTCCTCTCCCTTCTCTTTCTTTCCTCCCTCCCTCTCCCCTTCCCTCCCTCTTTTTCTTAAGTGGCTTTGACCTGAGTGTGGTCTGACTGCAGAACTGCATAATAGCTGGTAAATAAAATCTCTTAGGGATCACTTCTGCCTGTACAGAAGACCAGGACAGGGTACTCTAAAAACCCAGGAGTGAGAGAAAGATCTTCCCCCCACTTTTGTATTTTTATTCTCTCAACCCTGTTCTCAAGCCAGCCTCAGTCACAGAGCTACATCACTATGGTGCTGACAGTGGCATGGATTCCTAAGCCCCTAAAGAGAGGAAATATGTATCTTTAGCCAGAGACACCTCTGTGTTCTAAAGAGTGTATAAGGAATCACAACTATTCTATTCTCTCTTACTATTTGACCTCAAAGATGAGCCCACTTGTGTGGAACTGTATTCTGAGATAAACTTTTTTTTTTTTTTCCATACAGAGGAACTGGGAAATGAGGCCTCTGAAAACTGGAAATTGTGAAGGAAATGTTAAAGAAATGAGAGGTAAGCAAGCAAATCTCTCTAATCTTTGTATGAAGGTCTGGCTTTGACCTTGGTTCATCCCCAAGATTAACACCTAAAAAGACAAAACAAAATATCTAAGAATTAAGTTATGATAAAAAAAAAACCTACCAAATTCAGTTAACTCTTGAAAAATATGGGTATTAAGTGCATCAATGCCCCCACACAATAAAAAACATCTCCATATAACTTAAAGGGGCCCTCTGCAAATGTGAATATCCAGATTGCAAATAGTGTAGTTTAGTCCCAGATGACTCATGGGGGCTCAAATACATAGCGAGATTTTGGTACATTAACACTGAAATTACTGCCCATGGAAGGTGAAATGGAATTTCTGAACCTACCCATGCTAATTTCACTCTAAAATAAAAATTAGAGTGCAACAAACATTCTCCGTAGGATTTGACCAGGTACCAGATATCCCAACATAATATTCAAAATGTTCACTGTACAGAATAACAATATACCAAAGGAAAACATAAATAAAAAGAAACTGATCATCAAGTGAAAAGATAAACAGATGTTAACCAACTATTACCATAAATTGAGATTATCACACAAAGACTTTATAAAGAACATTTAAGACATAATTCATGAAGTAAAGATAAATACTGCTGGATGGAAAAGCATTCATAACAGTGAAATGAAAATCAGAAAAGACCTAAATGGAAATTTTAGAAATTAGCTATATAACAGCTAATTTTTTTTTAATGCTAGATGGTCTCAGTAAAGAAGAGGAATGATTGAAGAAACAATCAGTGGAACAGTAAAGTAGTAAAAATGTTCTGATATAAATAGTAGAAAGAAAAAGATTGAAAATTTAATTAATTAGCTTCATCCACTCCTATTCAATATTATGCTGGAAGTCCTTGACATACAGCAAGAAACTAAAAAGGAATTAACAAAATAGAGGTTGGAAAGGGGAAATAAAACAATTTACAGACAATTTATAATTGTTCCTATAACTAATAGGTGAATTTAGCAAGAATGAAAAATACAAAGTCATTAATACAAAAATCAGTTATTTTCCTAAATGGTAGTACCATTTAAGATGGCGGCAGAGGTAAAACACCTATCTTGCCATCATACACAACAATTTTAAAACTACAACTTAATGAAAGAACAAACACCTTCCAGAATCACCAGAAAGCTGGCTGAGTGAAAATTCCACAAATAAAAGTGAAGATAAGACACTGTGACTTGGAGGAGCGGCAGTAGACAGCATTGAAGATACGTGCAGAGAGAGGTTTGGAGCGTGAGCGCCAGAAGATAGGGCGGGTGGCTAAAAACTGGCCAGTTTTCTCGAACGGGGAGACAAAGACTCCCACAGGACTGATTCTCCAGCTCTGGGCGAAGTCCAGGGAACCCACTATCATACGGGGTAAAAACTGGATAGTGGGACGGCACGCTGAAGATCGGGTGCTGCAGGGGTCTGCCAGCTTGTGGAGAAGACGAGCTTGTGCAGATTTTGTGTGAACTTGGGAACAGCACAGCTGCATGACCCTGACCACGTAGAGAGCGCTCGCAACTTGCTCTCTCATTTGGGAAACCGTCAGACTGCTTTGTTTTACGACCCTGGGTGAGACGTTGGGTGTGAAGACTCATTTGGGGAGAGTCTGAATTCCCTGGCAGCTGGTTGAACTCCGTAGAGGCGCTCTCTCAGAGGTGCTGGCGGTCATTGCCCCCGACACAGAGTCCCTGGGGCCACATAGGGCAGAGCTGACGCTGTCTGCTTGGCCCGGAGATGCCGCCCATCCAACCTGAGCACATCTGAACTTCACAGACAATTGGCCTGGAGGTCAACCCCTCCAAGTGCTAACAACAATTAACCTGAGCTTAACTTCAACAAGACTGTGCAAACCATATCCACCTCAGGTAACTAGGGAGGCTAAGCCACTGTCTCTTGTAGGATATCTACCACACAAAGCTAATTGACCAAATCAGGGAAGCAGCCACCACGCAGAGACATGGAAAGAAATAAGATTTGAAAGAAATGGAGGAAAAAAAATTACTGGACATGAAATTCAAAACCACGATTATAGGGCTTTTCAAGAGGCTCCTAGAAAAGGTCGAGACCTATAAGGAAATAAGCAAGACCAGCAAGGAAATGAATGAGACCTCAAGGATATGATCAAGACCAACGTGGAAATGAATGAGTCCTACAAGAAAATGAACGAAACCCTCATGATATGAAGAAGACCAACCAGAAATTAAGCATACACTGACTGAAATAAAAAATATTATACAAAGACCTAAAAGTACTCTAGAGTACCCCAAGAACCAAGTTAAAGATTTGAAATACAAAGAGGTAAAATCCACTCAGCTGAAAAAGCAAGAAACCAAAAGAATCCAAAAAATTGAAGCTAGTGTAAGGGGCCTCTGGCTCAACCTCAAGCATACCAACATCCAAATTATAGGGGTGTAAGAAAAAGAGAGAGAGCAAGACAATGAAAACCTATTTGAAGAAACAGTGACCGAAAACTTCCCATACCTGATGAAAGAAATAGACTTAGGAATCCAAGAAGCACACCGAACCCCAATATATAAGAACCCTAAGAGGACCACACCAAGGCACGTCATAATTAAAATGCCAAGAGCAAAAGATAAAGAGAGAATATTAAAAGCAGCAAGAGAGAAACAGTTGGTTACCTATAAGGGAGCACCGATACGATTGTCAGTGGATTTCTCAACAGAAACGATGCAGGCCAGACGGGAGTGGCAAGAAATATTCAAAGTGATGAATAGCAAGAATCTACAACCAAGATTACTCTATCCAGCAAAGCTATCATGCAGAATTGAAGGTCAGATAAAGTGCTTCGCAGATAAGAAAAAGCTAAAGGAGTTCATCACCACCAAACCAATATTATATGAAATGCTGAAGAAAGAAGAGGAAGAAGAAAAAGATAAAAGTATAAATTATGAACAACAAATACACATCTATCAACAAATGAATCTAAAAAGCAAGTGAATTAGTAAGCTGATGAACAGGATAAACTGGTGAATGTAACAAAATCATGGACATAGAGAGGGAATGGACTGACAACTCTTGGGGAGAAAGGGGGTGTGGGAAGTGCAGCAAGAGAATGGACAAAAATCATGCAACTATGGGAGAGGACAGTGGAGGGGGGTGAGGGCAGAGTCTCGGATGGGTACCAGGTGGAGGAGAACTATAGGGGGGGGGGGAAGGGGACAATGTAATTAATGAACTGAACAATAAAGATAATTTAAAAATAATAAATAAATAAATAAATAAATAGATAGATAAATAAATAAATAAATGGTATTACCAAAAACTTGAAAATTAAAAATTTTGAAAATTATTTACAGGAGAATATACAGAAAATAAAGTATTAGATATAAATATAACACAACCTGGCTTGAATTGATCTGCCAAAAACTTCAAAACTTAGATGAGAGAAATCAAAGAAACATAAAAAAATTGAGAAATAGGGGTGAGAAAATGGCAGTAGACTAGACAGACATGTTTGAGCCTGGTCCCGGCGCAGATAGAGAGAACAGCTGAAGGTCAGTCACACAGGGAGTGTCTGTTTCTGATGTTATCGGAAACCTGAAAATGTACAACTGTGGCACCCACTGCGCGGCTGCGAACCCCTGAGCACCACTCCCCAATTAGAGCAAACAAGTGGATTCAGAAGCCTTCTACACTCCCTCACGAAAAGGTCAGATTTCTCCTGGCATAAGGTGAGGTGTCTGGTCCCTGCAGGATGGAGAAACGCACACACTGCAGGAACTGGAGGACTGGGTGAAGTCTTCACCAAGAAAAGTGCCTGGCTGTTTGGGCTTGCGTGATCCCTGAATGTGGAATGGGGTCCTCAGAGCTGCTAGCAGAGAATATCTCTAAAACGCAACCCATTTTGGTCTGGTGCAGAGGGACAGCATAGAGATTTTAAAAGTGTGCAGGCTGCTGGGACACAAGGGGAAAAGAAGGACTGTGCAGACTTGTGTGCAGGCCCGGAGTTTGAACAATTGCATTGTGTCCTCTTTGAATCCTTGCTACTGATTATTGAGCCCAGTGCATGGGATCCTACAGTTGTGGATACCCTGGGAAATAGCAGGGGAAGGTTGATTTTCTGTAGTCTGGGGATTAGAGCAGGGAGTGACTGTTAGAGGACCAGCTCTGAGGCTGCCATCTCCCACAAGCCAGTGTTGAGTGCCTTAGGTAAAGCAGGATCTAACGACTGGCTAGAGAGGACTTATAGACCCAGAGGTCAATCCAGAAACACTGCCACCCAAGGGTTTAATCACAAATTGACTCTTTTGTAATCACAAATAAAGGAATACAAGAAATCAAGACACAATACTTGCTTAAAAATCAGGACTGGCTTACAACATTGAGTAGCAGTGGAAGCAGGGAACTGCAATATTGTCCTGACTGAGAAACAGGCATGCCAAACAGAACAATAAAGGAAGTGAATGACCTTCACTATTGCACATTTTATTTTTAATTTATTTTTATTTTTCATTTTTTACTTAAGAAACTATTTTTCTTTTTTCTCACTTGATTTTACCTTTTTAACTATTACATTTTTATTTTCAATCAGTATTATTACTACTACTATTTTACCTTTTTTTTAAAGTGTCATTTTATTTTCTCTTTATTTTACTTTGAGATTTGTGTTCTACATCCTATTTTCATCTTTCCTTTAACATGATTCTACTCTATCTCAACTCTATCTTTATGTATCACTCTCTGCCTAACTTTTCCCCTTTTGTTGTCCTGTTTCTGTTACCCTTTTCCTTCTTTATATTTTCCCTATTCTTTCTTTTTATCCCCAGTTAAAATTTCACCCTACTTATATGTCTAATTTCCAATCTCCCGCTCTGAGTCCATACACACCTCTCTCTTC
Source organism: Antrozous pallidus (assembly GCA_027563665.1). Taxonomy (NCBI): domain Eukaryota; kingdom Metazoa; phylum Chordata; class Mammalia; order Chiroptera; family Vespertilionidae; genus Antrozous; species Antrozous pallidus. The sequence continues at coordinate 93,912,290 of CM050514.1, forward strand.
TCTGTCTTCACAATCCAAAAAATTGTTTTTCTCTCTGTCCTTTTGTGGTTGTTTGCTTGAATGTTGACTATGTAGATTTTTTATGGTTGCTTGTGAGATTGTTTTGCTTAATATTTTGTTTTGTTTTTGTTTGCTTTGTATTTGTTTGTTTTTGCTTCTGTTTTCCCTCACCTTGCTTGATACTAGTTGTTGTTTGTAGTTTGTATTCATCTCTAGGTACTTGATGCTGGCATTTGCTGGGATTGGTGGTTGTTCTATTGGAGTTTTCTCCCCATATATATAGTTTATTCCCCTTTTCTTTCTTATTCTCTTTCTTTCTTTTTTTTATCTTTATTGTTCAGTTTATTAATTACATTGTTTCCCCTTTTTATCCCCCTATAGCTTCCCTCCACCCTGTACCTATCCCACCCTCCACCCTCCCCTCCCCCTCCCCACTGTCCTCTCCCATTGTTGCTAGATTTTTGTCCAGTCTCTTGCTGCACTTCCCACAACCCTTTTCTCCCCAAGAATTGTCAGTCCATTCCCCCTCCATGTCCATGTTTCTGTTATAGTCACCAGTTTATCTTGTTCATCAGCCTATCAGTTCACTTGATTTTTATGTTCATTTGTTGATAGATGTGTATTTGTTGTTCATAATTTATATTTTTACCTTTTTCTTCTTCCTCTTCTTAAAGAATATCTTTCAGCATTTCATTTAATACTGGTTTGGTGGTGATGAACTCCTTTAGCTTTTTCTTATCTGCGAAGCACTTCATCTGATCCTCAATTCTGAATGATAGCTTTGCTGGATAGAGTAATCTTGGTTGTGGATTCTTGCTGTTCATCACTTTGAATATTTCTTGCCACTCCCATCTGGCCTGCATCGTTTCTGTTGAGAAATCCGCTGACAGTCGTATGGGTGCTCCCTTATAGGTAACCAACTGTTTATCTCTTGCTGCTTTTAATATTCTCTCTTTGTCTTTTGCTCTTGGCATTTTAATTATGATGTGCTTCGGTGTGGTCCTCTTAGGGTTCCTATATATTGGGGTTCGGTGCACTTCTTGGACTCCTAAGTCAATTTCTTTCACCAGGTGTGGGAAGTTTTCAGTCACTATTTCTTCAAATAGGTTTTCATTGTCTTGGCCTCTCGCTTTTTCTGGCACCCCTATAATTCGGATGTTGGTATGCTTGAGGTTGTCCCAGAGGCCCCTTACACTATCTTCAATTTTTTGGATTCTTTTGGTTTCTTGCTTTTTCAGCTGAGTGGATTTTACCTCTTTGTATTTCAAATCTTTAACTTGGATCTTGGGGTGCTCCAGGGCACTTTCAGGTCTTTGTATAATATTTTTTGTTTCAGTCAGTGTATGCTTAATTTCTGGTTGGTCCTTTTTCATATTCTTGAGAGTCTGCTTTATATCCTTGAGGGTTTCTTTCATTTCCACATTGGTCTTGATCATTTCTTTGCAGCTCTCGTTTATATCCTGGAGGGTGTTGTTCATTTTCTTGTAGGACTCATTCATTTCCTTTATGGTCTTGCTTATTTCCTTATAGGCCTCGATCTTTTGTTGGAGCCTCTTAAAAAACCCTATAACCGTGGTTCTGAATTCCATTTCCAGTTGTTTTTTTTCCTCCATTTCTTTCACATCCGATTTCTTTCCATGTTGCTGCATGGTGGCTGCTTCCCTGAGTTGGTCAATTAGCTTTGTGTGGTAGACGTCCTACTAGGGATAGTGGCTCAGCCTCCCCAGTTACCTGAGGTGGATATGGGCTGCACAGTCTTGCTGAAGTTAAGCTCAGTTAATCGTTGCTAGCACTTGGAGGGTTGACCTCCAGGCCAATTGTCTGTGAAGCTCAGCTGTGCTCAGGTTGGGTGGGCGGAGTCTCCGGGCCAAGCAGACAGCGTTAGCTCCGCCCTATGCGGCCCCAGGGACTCTGTGCTTGGGACAATGGCTGCCAGCACCTCTGAGAGAGAGCCGCTGTGGAGCTAAACCGGCTGCTGGTTGCCGGGGAATTCAGACTTTCCCAAAATGAGTCTGCATGCGCAATGGCTCACCCAGGGTCGTAAAACAAAGCAGTCTGACGGTTTTCCGAATGAGAGGCAAGTCGCAGTGCGCTCTCTGTGCAGTCACGCAGCCGAGCTGTTCGCGCAAGCTGCCTTCTCCACAAGCCGGGAGACCCGGCAGCACCCGAGCTTCGGCGTGCCCTCCCACTGTCCAGTTTTCACCCCATGTGATAGTGGGTTCTCTGGACTTCGCCCAGAGCTGGAGAAACAGTCCAGTGGGATGCCTTTGTCTCCCCATTCGAGAAAACTGGCCAGTTTTCAGCTGCCCGCCCTCTCCGCAGCGCGCGCTCCAAACCTCTCTTCGTGCGAATCTTTGAACGCTGTCCGCCACCGCTCCTCCGAGTCCCAGTGTCTTATCTTCACTTTTATTTGTGGAATTTTCACTCGGCGAGCTTTCTGGTGATTCTGGAAGGTGTTTGTTCTTTCGTTAAGTTGTAGTATTAAAATTGTTGATTATGACAGCAAGATAGGTGTTTTGCCTTTGCCGCCATCTTAGTTCTCCTCTTATTCTCTTTCTTTTCTCTCTTACATTTTTTTTCCTTTTCCCAATTTCATTTTTGCACTACTTTCTTTTTTTTTTCACTTCTTCTTTCTCTCCTAGCCTCTAATTTTCCTTTTTCTGGTGGTCACTATTATTTCGGTTTATTAATATCATGAATACATTTCTGTTCAGTGCCTTGTGTATTGTGCCTGGTTGTGTTGCATTTTGTGCCTTTAAAGCAACACAGGAAAGAGAGAACTACATAACCAGATACCCAGAGAAGAGAGACTATGGGGATACAAAGAAACAGCCAGCCTACATTTGAAAGAAAACTGGCATCACGAGAAAAGGAAGTAAATGAAATCGAGCCAAGCTACATGTCAGAGAAAGGATTCAGAGAAATGGTCATAAGGTGGCAGAAAAGAATGGAAGACAAATTCAACAATATGAGTAAGAACCAAGAGGAAATGAAGAAGAACCAAGAAGAAATGAAAAATGATATTGTTGCTTTAAAAAGCTCAAGAATGCATCAAGAGTATACTAGAAGAAGCAAAGGACCTTATCAGTGAGCTAGAAGACAAGGTAGGAAAAAATACCCAAGTAGAGCAGCCTCTAGAAAAAAAAAATTAAAAAAGCAGGAGGAGAGCCTAAGGGAACTTGGGGGTGTGGGGGAACAATGAAACAAAACAACATCTGCATAATAAGGATTCCAGAAGGAGAGGAAACTGAGCAAGAAACAGAAAACCTGTTTGAAGAAATAATGACAGAAAACTACCCTGATATAGAGAAGGAAAAACCCAAACAAATACAAGAAACTCATAGAGTCCTAAGTAAAATGAACCACAAAAGACCAATGCCAAGACACATTATAATTAAATTGGAAAACCCCAATGACAAAGAATCTTAAAAGTCACCAGAGAGTGACATAAAGTTACCTACAAGGGAACCCCCATCAGACTAGCAACAGATTTCTCAGCAAAAACTCATCAGGCCAGATGGGAATGGAATGAAATATGCAAAGTCATGCAAAGGAAGGGTCTGAATTCAAAAATACTGTACCCAGCAAGGCTATCAATAAAAATTGAAGATGAAATCAGGAGTTTCACAGACAAAAATGAACCAATGGAATTTATTACCACCAAACCAGCAATGCAAGAAATGCTAAAGGGTCTGCGTTAAAGAAAAGAAATAAGAAGCAAAGAAGGAACACAGAGGTAAAGAATACAAATGGCAACAAATAAGTACCTATCAATAATAACTTGAAATGTAAATGGATTAAATGCCCCAATCAAAAGACACAGGGTAACGGACTGGATAAGAAAACATGATCCATATATCTGCTTTCTCCAAGAAACCCACCTCACACACACACACACATAAAAGGATATACAGAAACTGACGGTGAAGGGATGGAAAAAGGTTTTGCGGGAGAATGGAAATAAAATTTAAAAAGCTAAGGTAGCAATATATATATTTGACGAATTAGGTCTCAAAGTGAAGGGCATAACAAGAGATAAGGAAGGCCTCTTCAGAATACTAAAAGGAGCAATCCAACAAGAAGAAATAACTCTGGTAATCATATATGTACCCAATGCAGAAGCACCTAAATACATAAAAAAACTCCTAGAGTATATCAAGGGAGAGATTGACAACCATACAATCATAGTAGGAGACTTTAATACCCCACTATCACCATTGAACAAATCCTCTAAACAAAAAATCAGCAAATAAACATCAATCCTAAATGACTCACTAAACCAGAAGGAGTTGATTGACATCTTCAGAACATTTCTCCCAAAGCCACAGAATATACATTCTTCTTGAGTGCACATGGGCCATTTTCAAAGATAGAGCATATGTTGGCTCATATGCAAATTCTCTTCAAATTCAAGAAGATAGAAATCATACCAAGCATCTTCTCCAGATCACCATGGCATAATACTGGAAATCAACTATAATAAAACAATCCAAAAAAATCAAACACATGGAGACTAAATAGCATGCTATTAAAATGACTGGATTACCAGAGAGATCAAGGAATAAATTTTTAAAAAATCATGGCAACAAATGACAATGAAAGCACAACAATCCAAAATTTATGGGACACAGGGAAAGCAGTCTTGAGAGGGAAGTTCATAGCTCTACAAGCCTACTTCAAAAAACAAGAAACAATGGAAATGAAATACCTAACCCTACAACTCAAAGAGTGAGAAAGAGAGCAACAAGAAAAGCCTACTGTAAGCAGAAGGAAGGAAATAATAAAGATCAGAGTGGAGATAAACCACATTGAGACAAAAAAAAACAATGCAAATAGCAACAAAACAAAGAGCTGGTTCTTTGAAAGGATAAACAAGATTGATGAATCTCTAGCCAGGCTCACCAAGAAACAAAGAGAAAGGACCCAAATAAACAAAATCAGGAATGAAAGAAGAGAAATAACAACAGATCCCACAGAAATACAAAGGATTATTAAAAAATACTATGAACAACTCTATCCTAACAAACTGGACAACCTGGAGGAAATGGGCATATTCCTAGAAAAATATAACCTACCAAAACTCAATCAGGAAGAATCTAAACATCTCTATAGACAAATAACTATAGAATAAATTGCAGTAGTCATAAAAAAAGATTCCAGCAAACAAAAGCCCAGGGCCAGATGGCTTCACAAAGGAGTTTTACCAATCATTCAAGGAGTAATTAAAACCTATCCACTTCAGACTATTCAAAAATTCAAGAAGCAGAAACACTTACAAACTCCTTCTATGAAGCCAGCATCACCCTAATACCAAAACCAGATAAAGACAACACAGTGAAAGAGAATTACAGGCAAATATCCCTCATGAACATAGATGCCAAAATCCTCAGCAAAATTCTGGCAAATCGGATCAAGCACTACATCAGAAAGATCATACAGCATGACCAAGTAGTATTTATCCCAGGAATGCAAGGATTGTGCAATATCCACAAATCAATAAATGTGATACATCATATACACAAATTGAGAGATAAAAATCACATAGTCATATCAATTGATGCAGAAAAAAGCATTTGACAAAATCCAACACCCTTTCTTCACAAACACTCTCAACAAGCTGGAATGGAAGGATCATACCTCAACATAATAAAATCTATATATGATAAACCCACAGCTAACATCATACTCAGTGGGAAAAAACTAAAGAACAAGAACAAGACAGGGTTGCCTACCCTCACCACTCCTGTTTGACATAGTATTGGAAGTATCAGCCATTGCAATTAGACAAGAAGAAATAAAAAACATCCAAATTCAAAAAGAAGTAAAGCTTTCCATATTTGTAGATGGCATGATATTATACGTAAGAAACCTGAAAGACTCCCTCAAAAAACTAATAGACTTAATAAATGTTTTCGGCAATGTAGCAGGATACAAAATTAATGCCAAGAAACCTATGGCATTTCTATACACGAATAGTGAACTTACATAAAGAGAGACTAAAAAACCAATCCCATTTACCATCACACGAAAAAAAATTAAGATACCTAGGAATAAACTTAACTAAGGAGGTAAAAGATCTATACATGGAAAGATATAAGACACTGAAAAAAGAGATAGAGGAAGACATAAACAAATGGAAGAACATACCATGTTCATGGATTGGGAGAATCAACATCATTAAAATGCCCATACTACTCAAAGCAATCTATAAATTCAATGCACTCCCCATTAGAATACCAATGGCATATTTCACAGACATAGAAAAAACTCTCCAAAAATTCATCTGGAATAAAATGACCCAGATTAGCCACAGCAATTCTGAGAAAGAAGAACAAACTAGGTGGGATCTCAATATCAGATGTCAAACTGTATTACAAAGTCACTGTTCTCAAAACTGCCTGGTACTGGCATAAGAACAGACATATAGATCAATGGAATAGAATAGAAAACCCAGAAATCGACCCAAACCACTATGCCTAACTAATATTTGACAAAGGAGGCATGAATATAAAATGGAGTCAAGACAGTCTCTTCAATAAATGGTGTTGGGAAAATTGGACAGATACATGCAAAAAAGTGAAACTAGACCACCAACTATAACTATACACAAAAATAAACTCAAAATGGTTCAAGGACTTAAACATATAATGGTAAACCATAAAAATACTAGAGGAATTCACAGGCAGAAAAATCTCAGACATATGGTGAAGCAAATTTTTTATTGATACTGCTCCTAGAGCAATGGAAACTAAAGAAAAAATAAACAAATGGGACTACATAAAAATAAAAAGCAAAGGATACCATCAATAAAACAACAAGAAAGCCCACTGCATGGGAGAACATATTTGCCAATAACATCAATGATAAGGGATTAATCTCCAACATTTGCAGTGAACTCATGCAGCTTTAAAAAAAGAGGATAAATAGCCAAATAAAAAAATGGGCAAATGATCTAAATACACACTTTTCAAAAGAAGACAGAAGGATGGCCAAGAGACATATGAAAACATTCTCAAAGTCACTAATCAATAGAGAGATGAAAATCCAAACAACAATGCAATACCATCTCACACCTGTCAGAATGGCTATTATCAATAAATATCAACAAATGACAAGTGTTGGAGAGGATGTGCAGAAAAAGAACCCTCATGCACTGCTGGTGGGAATGCAGACTGGTGCAGTCACTGTGGAGAACAATATGGAGTTTCCTCAAAAAACTAAAAATGGAACTCCCATTTGACCCTGTGATCCTATTTCTAAGAATATATCTTAAGAAACTAGAAACACAAATCAGAAAGGATGTATGTACCCCTATGTTCATAGCAGCACAATTCATCTTAGCTAATATTTGGAAACAGCCTAAGTGCCCATCAGCAGATGAGTGGTTGAAGAAATTGTGGTACATGTACACAGTGGAATACTATACTGTGGTAAAAGAGAAGTTCTTACCATTTGCAACAACATGGATGGAGATGGAGAGCATTGTGCTAAGTGAAATAAGCCAGGTTGAGAAAGATAAATATCACATGATCTCACTCGTTTGTGTAATATAATGAACAACATAAACTGATGAACAGAAATAGATCCAGAAACAGAGAACCATCAGTCATAACATCAAACCTCAGGAAAGGTATCTGAGGGTAGAGGTAAATGAGAGGGATCAACCAAAGGGCTTAAAGACATGTATATAAGCCTAATGAATGGACACAAACAATAGGGGGATTGTGGCATGAATGGGAGCTGGGGGGATTTGGGGAAGTAAGAACACATATGTTATACCTTAATCAATAAAGAAATTTAAAAAATTGAGAAATATAGTAAGTTCATAATTGTATGCATGCAAATAAGGATAACCAATGGATATAGACAGTAAGGCATGAGGGCATATACTGGAGGGGTGGGAGTGGGGAGGGAGAAGTCAAGGGGGGAAAAGGGGACCTGTGTAACACTTTCAACAATAAAGAATTTAAATAAAAAAATGAAAACAGAAGCTAAAAAGACCATTCATTAAATATAATTTAACAATAACAAAATGAAAAGAAAGATTTAATGGTATTATTTTGATACTCCTAAATGACATGCAGATCAATATAATCCAAATCACAATCCCAGTAAAATTATTTTTGTAGGTAGGAATTAAAAATATTTGAAATTTTATTTGGCAAGTAAGAAAAGAGTCAATCAAATCACACTATCAATATCAATACTTTCTGTGAAGCTACAGTAATCAAGACAGTGTGGTACTCTCAAATGGATGCACATATAAATCAATAGAACAAAATGATGAATTCAGAAATAGACCTAACATATATGATTGATTGATTGATTTTTAACAAAGGCAAAATAGTAATTTAAGGTGAAAGCAAAGCCTTTTCAACAAATGCTGCTGGAAAATTTAAACACCTATGTACAAACAATTTACTCATCCTGTATAATAAAAGGCTAATATGCAAATTGACCAAATGGCAGAACCATATATCGCTATAATGCACACTAACTACTAGTGAGCAGATGTTCAATGCCCCCTGGTAGTCAGTGTACTCCCACAGGGGGAGTTCTGCTCAACCAGAAGTGCAGCTGCTGTGGCAGGAGCTTCTCCTGCCTCTGCCGCAGTGCTAATGATGTCTGACTGATGGCTGATGCCTGCTCCCCATTGGACTGTGAGAGGGCACAGGCAGGATTGAGGTACCTCCTCAGTTCATGAATTTTGTGCACAGGGCCTCCAGTGTTATTTATAGTTATTAGTTCATACACAGATGTGCGAGTCCTTTCTTGTCTACAGGGAAAATATTCAAGATATTACTAAACTATGGGGGCACCCCAGGCAAGACACCTTCAGCATTCCTTAACTGTTTGTGGGCTAAATCCAAGGCATCTGACTATCCTTTTTGTTCAGGTTTGGGATATACCTATTGCCCTTAGAAAGGCAATTCCAGTAATAGGCAGATTATCTTATCAGTAAAGATTTACATGATTGTTTGATGGGGAATCTACTTTAATTAACAATGTTTTAGCTCTGACCTTTCAGAGCCAATTAAGATTGTTTACCAGCTGGTCCCAGGCTTCCTATTCACATCTTTCTATTGGTGAGACAAGGGTTGGACTCCCGTACCTTTGTATTTTTGGATTATAAATAAACTGCTGCTGTTTGGGTGTCAGATGCTGTCTCTCCCTCTGAGAGAACAGACATCCCACCTGGCCCCAGCTATTGTTTTCTATTACTGGGTCTTCGTCTTCTATACTTTTATTTCTTAATCCCCAGCTCCTCTACTCAGAAACTGGACCCAATCTCTCTCTCTCCATGCTGGACGTAGAAAAGAGAGAAAAACACCCACACTAAACCCCATATATACTTTGTTCTCCCCCATACATACATAGTGTGATAAAGTTTAATTTTTTAAAATACATTTTATTGATTTTTTTACAGACAGGAAGGGAGAGGGATAGAAAGTCAGAAACATCAATGAGAGAGAAACATCGATCAGCTGCCTCTTGCACACCTCCTACTGGGGATGTGCCCACAACCAAGGTACATGCCTCTGACCTGAATCGAACCCAGGACCTTTCAGTCCACAGGCAGATGCTCTTCCCACTGAGCCAAATCAATTTTGGCAATAAAGTTTAATTTATTAAACTTTAGGCACAGTAAGAGATTAACAACAACTAATAATGAAATAAAAATATCTATAATATTATAATAATAAAAGTGTAATATGTTAATTGTACTGATGTCCTTCCAGAAATCCTTTGGACAACCTTCTGGATGAATCTCGGGCTGCGAGGGAAGCCCAGGTCCCAGGTGCCATAGGGAAGCTGGTGCTGGCAGCTGGAGGAAGGAATGCCTACTCTTGTGTGCATCAGGTACTCTGGTACTATAATAAAAGTTATGTGATCATAGTCCCCCTCTCTTTCAAAATATTTTCTGTGCTGCACTCACTTTTGCAGTTAAATGAATTTTACAGCTTCTCCTTGGCATATCTTGCATTTGGGGTCATTATTACATAAAATGGGTGAATTGAATACAGTATGGCAAAATGTGAGCACCAATCTGATAACAGAGAGGGCTGCAAGTAAGTGACCAGTGACTAACAAGGAGAGTAGGATTAGGATGAGGAGAAAGGAGAGGAATCCTAGATAATAAAAGAGAAACATGCAAATTTGACTGTATCTTCGATCCTGATTTGCTATGCTACCAGCCAATCAGGAGCAGGGGTGGGGCCAAGTGGTGTGAGCGCCAGGCCCCAGGGGTGGAGATGAAAGGCAGTGGCAGTGAGCACCCAGCCCCCTGGGCCAGGTGGTTGCAGGCAGCTGGGGCTGAGCTGAGCAGGGCGGTGGCTGGGTGCCCAAGGCCTAAATCCTCCCCAGAGGCTTTTCGGCCTTGGGCAGGCTGGGGGTGAGCCATCAGTTGGATATCCTCTGAGGGCTCCTAGTATGTGAGAGGAGGAAGGTTGAATTGAGGGATCACCCACCCCCAGTGCACAAATTTCCTGCACTGGGCCCCTAGTAGCTTATAAAATTAGACAAAGAGATGATTCATGTAGCCTGTGGTACAAGCTGTCAAGATAAGAGATTTCATCATGCTACTCAGTAGTGTGTGCAATTTAAGACTTATGAATTGTTTATTTCTGAAATATTTCTTTTAATATTTTAAGATTGCAGTTACAAAAAGTGAAATTACAGGTAAGGGGAACTATTGTCAATGTTAAACCTAAAACTTTTAGGAGTAAACATAGAAGAGTGATTGTGGCCTTGTTTTAGTCAAAATGTTGTTAAGTATGACTCTAGAGTGTGATTCATCTAAAACACTGATAAATTGAGCTTAATCAAAACAAATAAGCAAATAAATGATTAAAAATAAGCAGTAACAACAGAATATCAAACTAACAATAAAAATCTGGCTGAAGTTGTAGAGCAAATAGAGTTCTCATTCATTGCTGCTGGGTGCACAAAATAGCACAGCCTTTCTATAAAGGAGTTCAGTAATTTCTTATAAAGTTAAGTATAAGCAACCTGTATGAACAGTAACCTTGAGCACATACATCTACTAAAGAGAAATGATAACCTGCTTGTGAATATTTATATCAGGTTTATTTTTAATTTCAAAAAATTAATTTCAATCTATTTTTCTTCAAGTGGTGAAAAAATAAACTGTGGCACATATAATATGATAAAGTACTGCTAACCAATAAAAATGAATCAAGTACTTATACATTCAACAACATGAATAAACCACAAAGTACAAGTGAAAAATGCTAGATTAAAAAGATTACAGATCATGTGATTCCATTTTTATGCCATTCTGGATAAAGCATTATTATAAAAATGGAGAACAGTTCTTTGGTGGTTAGGAATCCTATCTAATAAAGAGTAATATGCAAATTAATCATCACTTCATGATAAAGATGGCCATGCCCACACCCAATTAGAAGGGTATATGAAAATTGATGGGACAAAGATGATGGAGCATGTGGAGAGTGGGTGGTAAGGCTTGGTGTTCTGGGTCACCCCAGATTCCTCATCACTGCTGTGGAGACTGACAGCAGGGAAGAGGAAGTCCCACCCCCACAGAATCAGCCAGAATCAGCCATTGGTCAGATGGCTCTCAGCAGTCTGACAACCAGGACTCTCATTCACCTTCATTTAGACTGTGACAGCAGGGAGGTGGGGCTATGTCTAAGAATAACTGTTAACACAACAGTAGCTCTGCAGCTGAAAGATCCCAGCGTTATTGACAAATAATGTCTGAAGAGCAACATGCGTCTAATCTTGAAAGAAGGCAGTGCCTGTGACAGAATGTATCTGAAGAGCAGCTATTGGAAACATGTTGCTCTGAAGCCAAAACAGGAAGCATCATTGACAGAAAATGTCTAAAGACCAACGTTCCTTTTGAAGTTGAAAAAAGGCAGTGACAACTACAGAATATGTCTAGAGAACAGTCATCAATAAGTATTACCAATACTGGTAGGAACTGCTTGCTCAGCAAAAAATGGAGTACATGAGGATGCAACTCCTGAACATAGCTGTGGTAGGATGACTGTTAGATGTGAATTTCACCTATTACTAAATTTATCTGATGAAAAATCATCGGATGGGAAATTTACTCAATGTTTTAGCAAAGGTAAAGCCTGTCCAAATGATACACATTTTTCAGAATACCTGGAATATTTAAAAAAGATTAATGACAAACGAATATTCTGACAATAAAAAATTCATGGAAAATATTTGTTCCATAAATAGTTCTTTTGCTTCCATGGGTGAATATATTACATCTCCATCAGGATATGGGCCATACTGTTTTAGAATACATGGACAAGTTTATCACCATACTAGAACTTTACATTCTTTGGATGATGTTTCTTGGAAATATGCTCAACTCTATATTTTAGATATGGCCGAAGCAATAAGGAAAAGATTAGTAATGCCAGAGAATGAAGGTTGCTCAGAAAGACTTATGATAAACATCAACAACCTCATGTATGAAATAAATGAATTAACAAAATCATACAAGATGTTGCATGAAATAGAAAAAGAAGCCCAATCTGAAGCAGCAGCAAAAGGTATTGCTCCTGCAAAAGTAACAATGGCAATTAAATATGTTCATAACAGTGACCCAGGTAAATATAATTCTCCCCATGTAACTGAGGTTGCTGTCATATTCAGAAATGAAGATGGAGCAGCTCCTTTTGAAAGGGACTTGCCCATTCGTTGTAAACCAGATCCAAATAATCCGAATGCCACTAAAATGAAACAAATCAGTATCCTGTTTCCTACATTAGATGCAATGACATATCCTATTCTTTTTCCAAGTGGTGAAAAAGGCTGGGGAACAGATATTGCATTAACAGAGACAACAGTGTAATTGACAATAATACTAGATAAAATGTAAGGACATGATTCACACAAATGCAGTATTATGGATTTCATCTCTCTGTGCAGGACACGTTCAACCCTATTTTAAATACAGGAAAATTAACTCAACAGTTAGTTTATTGTGGATTCATATTTAAAAATGGAGGCCAATTGATTACATTTTATTAAAGCAAATCAATCTAAGTTGAGAGTTGAAAAATATAGTGGTTTGATGGATTATCTAAAATCTAGATCTGAAAATGACAATGTGCCGATTGGTAAAATGATAGTACTTCCATCATCTTTTGAAGGTAGTCCCAGAAATATGCAGCAGCAATATCAGGATGCTATGGTAATTCTAATGAAGTATGGAAAGCCCAATTTACTTATAACCATGACATGCAACCCCAAATCGGCAGATATTACAAACAATTTAAAATGATGGCAAAAAAGTCGAAAACAGACATGACTTGGTAGCCAGAGTTTGTAATATTAAGCTGAACACTCTTTTAAATGATATATGTAAATTTCATTTATTTGGCAAAGTAATAGCTAAGATTCATGCCATTGAATTTCAGAAATGTGGACTGCCTAATGCTCACATACTATTGATATTAGAAAGTGAATTCAAATTACAAACAAAAGATTACATTGACTATATTAAGGCAGAAATTCCAGATGAAGACTAGTATCCTCGACTTTTTCAAATTGTAAAATCAAATATGGTTCATGGACCATATGGAATATAAAATCCAAATAGTCCATGTATGGAAAATGGAAAATGTTCAAAGGGGTATTCAAAATAATTTCAAAATGTGACCATTGAAAATATTGATGGATATCCCAAATACAAACAAAGCCCTGATAGCACCATGTCTATTGGAAATGTAGTTGTTGATAACACTTAGATTGTCCCTTATAACCTGGATTTGTGTCTTAAATATAACTGTCATATAAATGTTGAAGTCTACGCATCAGTTAGAAGTGTTAAATATTTATTTAAATACATATATAAAGGGCATGATTGTGCAAATATTCAAATTTCTGAAAAAAAAATTATCAATCATGATGAAATACAGGACTTCATTGACTCCAGGTATGTGAGTGCTACTGAGGCTGTTGGGAGACTTTTTGTAATGCAAATGCATGACCAATCTCATACAATCACAAGATTAACTATTTATTTGCCAAATGAACTAAATTTGTATTTTCATACTGATGATTTTGCTGAGGTTTTAGATAGGGCTAAAAGGCATAATTCAACTTTGATGGCTTCATTCTTATTGAATAGAGAAGATTCTAATGCACATAATTATTAATTATTGGAAGATTACACAGCATTATGTGTCTAACAATTCTTTGTGGACAAAATGTCGAAAGGGTAGGAAAAAAGTATTAGGCAGACTGTTCACTGTGAGCCTTAAAGAACCAGAACAATATTACCTTAGACTTTTGCTTCCGCATGTAAAAGGTGCGATGAGCCAAGACCGGTTTGGCTCAGTGGATAGAGTGTCGGACTGCGGACTGAAGGGTCCCGGGTTCGATTCCGGCAAGGGCATGTACCTTGGCTGCGGGCACATCCCCAGTAGGGGGCGTGCAAGAGGCAGCTGATTGATGTCTCTTTCTCATCGATGTTTCTGACTTTCTATCCCTCTCCCTCTCCCTTCTGCTCTGTAAAAAATCAATAAAATATATTAAAAAAAATAAAATAAAATAAATAAAAGGTGCGATGAGTTTTGAGGATCTGTGAACTGTAGGAGGTGTAACTTATGATATATTTCATGAAGCTGCTAAACACTGAGTATTATTACTTGAGGACACTATCTGGAAAGATATGACTGATGATGCAATCATCCTTAATATGCCCAAATAACTATAGTAACTTTTGCATACATATGTGTGTTTGGGTGTCCTTTTGCTGCAGAAAAATTATGGGATGAGGATAAATTTCATTTTATTGAAGATTCCTGTTGGAAATTACATCGAAGAGAAGGTGCCTGTGTAAAATGTGAAACTCATGCCCTTAATGAAATTCAAGAAGTATTCACATTGCATGGAATGAAATGTTCATATTTCAAACTTCCAGACAATCCTTTATTAATTAATGTAAACATATATGATGAATCATATGAGCCACAACAAGCAGAGGTTTTGATAAATTCTCTGAATGATAAATAGTTGAAAGCCTTCGGACTATACTTTCAACCATCGAAGATCAAACTGTACACACCAAATGCTTTATCTTGGATGGTCCAGGTGGTAAACATATCTGTATAAGGTTTTAGTACATTATATTAGAGGTAGTGGTGGTACCGTTTTACCCACAGCATCTACAGGAATTGCTGCAAAATTTATAGCAATTGGAAGAACCAATATAAATTACCAATTCTAGTAAATGAAACTTCAATTTCTAGACTCAATATAAAGGCTGAAGTTGCTAAAACCATTAAAAAGGCCCAACCTCTCATTGCTGATGAATGCACCATGGCATTCAGTCTTGCTGTAAACACCGTATACAGATTACTAAGAGAAATTATGAATTTAAATGTTGCATTTGGTGGGAAAGTTCTCCTTCTAGGAGAGGATTTTCAACAATGTCTCAGTATTGTGCTGCATGCCATGCCATCAACCATAGTACAAATGACCTTAAAGTACTGTGATGTGTGGGGATGTTTCAGAAAGTTGTCTCTTAAAACAAATATGAGACCAGAGATTCTGCTTATAGTGAATGGAGATGGCAAACTTTATAGCAGTTTTCATTTAGGAATGGATATTATTGAAATCCCCCAATGAAATGATTTGTAATGGATCTATTAGTGAGCTACCTTTGGAAATAGTGTATTTATAGATAATATTAAAAATTTATCTAAACGTGTGATTCTTTGTCCAAAAAATGAGCACGTTCAAAACTTAAATGAAGAAATTTTGGATATACTCACTGGAGATTTTCACACCTATTTGAGTGATGATTCCAATGACTCAACAGATGATGCTGAAAATGAACATTTTCCCATCAAATTTCTTAACAGTATTATTCCTTCAAGAATGCCATGTCATAAATTAAAATTGAAAGTAGGTGCAATTATCATGCTATTGAGAAATCTTAATAGCGAATGGGGTCTTTGTAATGGTACTAGATTTAGTATCAAAATATTATGACCTAACATAATCAAAGCTGAAGTATTAACAGAATATGTAGAGGGAGAGGTTGTTCTGATTCCAAAAATTGATTTGTTCCTATCTAACAGTGGCCTCCCATTTAAAATAATTCTATGACAGTTTCCCGTGATTCCATCATTTGTGATGACTATTAATAAATCACAAGGACACACTGTAGACAGAGTAAGAATATTCCTACCTGAACCTGTTTTCACACATGGTCAGTTATATCTTGCTTTCTCTCAAGTTCGAAGAGCATGTGAAGTTAAAGTTATAAATACTTCATCAAAAGGGAAATTAGTCAAGCATTCTGAAAGTCTTTTCACTCTTAATTTGGTATACAGGGAGATAGTAGAATAAGGTTAATCACTCTATCAGTAATCATTTAAATCAATGTTGTGTTTATATCATGTTTTTGCTGTTTTCCTATCATGTTTTTGTTGTTTTTATATCATGTGTTTGTTGTTGTTATATAATTTTGTTATTGTTTACTTATTGATAAAATTATGTATTATTTTATATATATTTTACTTATTTCTTTTCATCTCTCACACCTCTATTATAGAGAAAGGGCAAATAGCAATATTAAAATATGTCCTCTAATTAATTACCTTTCAATGTGCATGAATTTTGTGCACTGGGCCACTAGTTAAGAATATGGGGAGTGCCCTGGCAGGTTTGGCTCTCACTGGGTGGAGCATCAGTCTGGGGACTGAATGGTCCCAGGTTTGATTCTGGTCAAGGGCATGTACCTTGGTTGCGGGAACATCCCCAGTGAGAGGTCTGCAGGAGGCAGCTGATCCATGCTTCTCTCTCATCCATGTTTCTAATGCTCTATCTCTCTCCCTCCCTCTCTGTAAAAAATCAATAAAATATATTAAAAAAAATAATATGGGGAGTGATTGATTACCAAGGAAAAACAATAAAATATTTCAGGTCAATAGAACACTTTTGTATCTTTATTATGGTGGTGGTTAAATGACTGCATTTATCAAAACTCATACAACTCAATACAAAAATGAGTGAATTTTATAGTAGGTAAATATTTAAAATTGTATTTTAACTGTAGTTTCTGCTCTTTCTAGTTGTATCCTTTTCCACTTATTTATTGAAAAAAAAAACAATGATTAATGGCTACAATTTGCCAAATAGTAGAACAGAGATGAACATTAACAAAAAAATAAATATATTTTGCCTTTATGAGGCTTATTTTATAATGGGAAAAACAGACAATGAATATGGTTACAAGCAAATTATTAAATACCTTACTTGATCATAGGATTTAGGAAAAATAAAGCAACTAAAACACCTAAGCAATGGTGAGAAAAAAATTGAGGTTATATGTTTCATCTATGGCAGCAATGTAGAAAAATTTGAGCAAGGGTGATGAATATCCTACCTAACTTTTATACATTGAGTTTTCATTATCTTTGTAAGAATTGGCCTAAAAATACATTTGCTATTCTTAGCCACACTTTGTGCTAAATTGCTCTGAAATACTTAGATAGTCACCTCTCTTGTTATTAGGAAGCAGTGAGGTAGAAAGAAACAAGGTGTTTCAATAAAATATATGGACAGTTTGATTGCTGATATGACATTTACAAGTATAGGAAATACTGTAATATTTTTATATTATTGCATGATAATTCTTGCAGTTAGCACGAGTGATATTATTCAGTCATACTAAATATATATGGGTAAGAAAAAGCATAAATCCAAAATGGTAGAATCAGGTCTTATTTGAAGCAGAAGCAGTTTTATTTAAAGTGTTACTGAAAAAAAAAATGGAAGGTATTATCAAGGCACAAAGGCATTGCATACATGAATCCCACTGAAACTCAATATAACAACACATAAGAAGTAATCATTATTTTTTTAAATAAATACAATTTGATGGTGATAATTTCAAGCAATTGTTTATTTAAGCTGTAGACAATATTTTAATACTCTCTCATAATGATTTACATTATGCATAAAGTATTAAATGTTCATGCATCTTATTGAAATGTTAAGAGTGGTCTTTATATTTGAGTTTCAAGACTTAGAAGTCCTTCGGCTTGTGTATTATAGCATTACAGGAAATTTAGACAGGATAGATCTCTTTATAAGGTATGTGTATTTCTTCTTATTTTCAATTTTATAAAAATTCTTCCATTAAGAATATATCCTATAAAGTAGTGCCATTAGTATCACAGTGTGAAAATATAATTCATCACTCTTAAAGAAATGGAGGCTTCTCTTGTGTCATAATAGGAACTTCCCAGTTTAACTGCCTTAGGAATGCTTCTGGCTTTTCATTTGTATTCTGCTCTATTTTGCCTTGTTTTAGTATCTCATCTGTCTTTACAAAGATAATGTAATCTTTCTAAATTTGTGCTTGAATGTAATTAAATGGAGGACTATATACTCTGCTTTTTTTATACTATACTGCTATTTCCTTTCAAAACTCTTACTGAGAATTCTAAGTGTTTTTTTTTTCCTCCTTTTTCTCTATTCCTTTACCACTACAACTTTATAATGAAAGGGTCTGAGAACTAGCCTTGAATGTTGTAACCTCTGTATTTCAATACTAAATCTTTGTCCACCAGGCCCCACAATAATACCTAGGCTTCCTCCAATATCAACAAGTATACCATCACAGGACCCAGTAGCACTGCTCCTCAAAGGGCTCACTGCTTCTCAGTAACACAGATGTGGAGGCAGCTCAAAGGGGGCCTTAAGGTTGACAGTACCCAGTTTACATGTTACAGATTTGTAAATTCCATTACAAATCTCATAAAAACCCAAAAGTAGGTGTTGTGGACAGTGTCATTTTCCTTGTATTGCAATGCAGAATGCTAAAGCATAGAGAATTTAAACAGTGGGCAGAAATCACCCGGCAAGAAAATAAAAATCTTAGATCTAACTGAAACCTGAGCCTTCAGTCATCCATGCCCAAACCTTATGCTTTGCTTTTGTAAAACACTGCAGTACACTCTTTCCTCGTTTAAAATAAAATAACACTGAAAGAGGTTCTACCAGGCTCCACCACCAAATAATTCTTGCTCTGGTGTTCACGGTGAGTGCTCTACAGTTGACTATTTTCTTTTATTACATACTAAAGGCCCAGTGCATGAATTTGTGCATGCGTGGGGTTCCTTGGGGTAGCCTGCAGGGATTGGGTCCCAGCTTGAGTCCCCAGTCTCCCAGCCCCAGCTTGTGCACTCTCAGCCTCACAGCCCACAGTTTTGCCTGGCACCCCATCTTGGCCTGGCACCACCCCCACATCTGCTCCTCAGTCCTGCCTGAGGGGTAATCAATTGGGGCCAGGCCCCTTGCCAGGCTCCCTTAGAATCTAGGAGCCGGGTGATGGCCCCACCTCCTGCTGCTGGCACTGATTGCTATCAGCAGGATTATCCAAGGAGCAGTCAGACTCCCACTAACACCTGCCTTAGCCTGGCACCACCTGCTCACCTGCTCTACCATTCTGGCACAGTCATGCTTTTGTTGGGGTCCATTGGGCTGGCAGCACCTCGCATGTCACCGGCTGCCAGCATTGCATTGCCAACTCTCTCCATGTTTCATGCTACGCCCTGGTGGTCAGTGCACATCATAGCAAGTTGTTGAACTCCCAGCCAAATTGCTGGTTCAGGGGACAATTTGCATATTAAGCTTTTATTACATGGAATAAATTTACCATGTATGTCAGATGAATAAGAGGGGTGAAATAATTGGGCTGCAAGTAGTTTCTTTTTTTTTTGGTCAAAATATCAAGCAAATCAGATCAGCTAATGTTAGTTGTTACTTTATTGTTCTATTAAAATGGGGTAAAATGTGACACAATACTTGCTCAGTTTGACATATATACACTATCTAATAAAAGAGTAGTATGCAAATTGACCATACATCTGCTTCACCCACAAGCCACACCAACTATCCAGTCAAGAGAGAGTATGCAAATTAATCCAACCAAGATGCCTGTGGCCACAGAGGGAGAAGGAGGCTTGAATTTCCCTGGCAATGAAGGAAGCCAAGATTTCCTGCTTCTCTGACTTGCCTTGGCCTCCACTTAAGACTACAAAAGTTTCAATTATAGAAGATAAATAAATTTCAACAAAAATGGTTGTGGCCACAGAATGAGCAGGAGTCTTGGCTCTGCTCAAGGCTACAATGTTTCAGTTATAGAAGATAAATAAATCCCAGGTACCAGGGCCGCTGCTTGAGTTGCCAGAAGGGTGGCCAGCCTGCAAACCACCACAGGCCCCTTGCTCAGACTGCCCCACACCCCAAGGGAACACTTATCCTGACCCGGGACACCCTTCAGGGCAAACCAGCTGGCCCCCACCAGTGTACCAAGCCTCTATCTTATCTAATCCTATATAATAAAAGAATAATATTAAAAATGACCATCACTCCAACACACAAGATGGCTGCCCCCATGTGGTCAAAGATGACTATACCCATGTGAACACAAGATGGCCACCACAAGATGGCCAGCAAGGGTGGGAAGTTGGGAGGGACCAAACCTGCAAGAGAGGGCAGTTGGGGGAAATCAAGCCTGCCAGAAAGGGCAGTTAGGGATTACTAGGCCTGAAAGAAGGGAAGATGGGGCAACCAGGCCTGCAGGGAAGGGAAGTTAGGGGGACAAGGCCAGCAGGGGAGGGCAGTTAGGTATTGATCAGCCTGACAGGGGAGTGTTTAAGGGGTGATCAGTCTGGCAGGCAGAAGTGGTTAGGGGTGATCAGGAAGGCAGGCAGTTGAGCAGTTGGGAACCAGCAGTCCTAGATTGTGAGAGGGATGCCCGACTGCCCATTTAAGCCCAATCCCAGTAGGAGTCCATGATTGGAGAGGGTGCAGCCATAGCTGAGGGACACAACCCTCTGTGCATGAATTTTGTGCACTGGGCCTCTAGGGAAACAAATCTGGTGTTTTAAATTAATGGGTCACACATCAACTTGAATATAAAATTATTTAAAGGGATACAGAAAAATCATCCATGTCTCAATTTTACTTCATTAGATTTTTTTTTACTGTACCACCCCCATTTCTCTCAGCATCTAGAGCTTTTTTTACTTTCCTACACATCTGAGTCATAATATATACTTGTTTTTAAATGACTTGTGTATTAATATATTTATATTGTCAAATATTGAATTATTTAAGAAAAGAGCACTATTTTATAATTCCTTACATACATTCTAATTGATTTCAAATAGACACAGTATATATACATATATATGGTTTCAAACAGACACAAAATTAATTTGCCTTAATTGAATAATTACTGAACACAACTATTTTTATTGATGTATACATATATAAATGTTCCCTATTCATTTTTCAGGAGTATTGTTATAATTTTAACCAATAAATAGAATAAAAAATTAGGGCAACGAATCTCTCTATTTTTAAATCAGGGTACACTAATATTTGAGTATGTATGATAAAATAATTAGTTAAATTCTTAGTTCACGTTACTGTAAATTCCAATTTTAAAAAGCTCCTTCTCTATATAAACAAAGATACACCAATTAAGTTTACCGTACATGTTTCACATCTTTTTAATTCTGTTCTCTTTGTTATTGTCTGCACTCAGTTTTCACTATGGCCATTACTTTTTTTGCTGCTCAATAAAGCTGTTGTTCTTATTAATTGTATGATGTTTCTCATTGAGAGAATTTACACACACACACAAACACACAAATGTAAACTTAAACATTCTGTACCAATATTGGCTCTTAACAACAACATCAAAAACTTAAATATCTTTAATAAAAAAATATTTGGTATCTTAAGACTGTTATGGATTATAAAACACTTTTACTATGCTAACAGATTCACAGGAGAATTAAATAGAGGACTGAACTTTGTATGATATTTCAATTTAAGCCCCACTTTAATTATTATTTACCTATAATATAAAGTTAAACTCTGGCTGAGCTCCCTTATTTTTAAAATGAATATTTTGAGTGGTAAAAATACATATTAATTTGAGATTAACTGTCTACTTTTTTGTGACAAAATAAACTTGGATACCAAACTTACTTCTTAATTTAAAATAACTTCCATATGATTAAAGCTATAAATATACATAAAATGCATAAAAAGCTATTGATAAAACTAATTTTATTTTGGTTGTTTATTTTACTTTTCATAAAGTCCTTTGTAATCAATCATAAGAGAACTCCAAAGAAAATGTAGTTACTAAAATTTAGAAATATAAGTGTTAAAAATATTTAAAAATGAAACATAAATAATAAAATATATAGAAAACAATATGAGATAACTATGTCCTTAATAAAAATATTAAATTATTACAATCAATATGAGTTTTAAATTCAATAAAGAGAGTACAAGGTGAATAGAAGTTTAGAAAGGGATTTTTAAAATATATGTTAAAAGATGCTTTTCTGACTTCCAAATATGTCATTTGGCAAATATCTTGCCCACTGAAAGCATCTTGGAAATTGAAGATAAAATTATTATACAACTAGAAGCCCATTGCACAAAATTTGTGCATGTGGGAGGGTGTCCCCCATCCCAGCCTGTACCCTCTCCAGTCTGGAACCCTTCAAGGGATGTCCGACTGCCCATTTAGACCCAATCCCAGTAGGATCAGTCCTAAATGGGCAGTTGGACATCCTTCTCACAATCCAGGACTGCTAGCTCCAAACTGCTCGCCTGCCTGCCTCCCTGATTGCCCCTAACCACTTCTGCCTGCCAGACTAATCACCCCCTAACCACTACCTTGCCAGCCTAATTGATGTCTAACTGCTCCCCCTGCCAACCTGTTTGCCCCCACCTTCCCTCCTCTGCCGGCCTGGTCACCCCTAACTGTCCTCCCCCTGCAGGTTTGATCACCCCCAACTGCCCTCCCTTGCAGGCCTGGTCCCTCCCAACTGCCCTCTACTGCTGGCCTGATCGCCCACAACTGCCCTCCCTTGCAGGGCTAGAACCTCCCACTGTCCTTCCCTGCTGGCCATCTTGTGGTGGCCATCTTGTGTCCACATAGGGGCAGGATCTTTGACCATATGGAGGCAGCCCTCTTGTGTGTTGAAGTGATGGTCAATCTGTAAATTACTCTTTTATTAGATAGGATGGAGGCCTGGTACATTGGTAGGGACCAGCTGATTTACCCTAAATATTGTCCTGGATCAGAGTGAGGGTTCCCTTGGGGTGTGGGGTGGACTGAGTGAGGAGCCTGTGGTGGTTGGTAGGCTGGCCACGCCCCCTAGCGACCCAAGCTGAGGCCCTGGGATCTGGGATTCATTTATGTTCTACAATTGAAATTTTGTAGCCTGGAGCAGAGCCAAGCCTTCTGCTCACTTCGTGGGGACAGCCATTTCTGTTTGAAACTTTGTAGCCTAGAGTGGAGGCCTAGGCTAGGGCTGCAGAAATTAGGTTCCCTCCATTGTCCCAGCAACCCTAGCCTCTTATCTCTTCAGCTCTTTGGCTGCCACCATTTCTTTTGGGATTATGTATCTTTTATAATTGTAACTTTGTAGCATTGAGTGGAGGCCTAGACCAGCAATGGCAGGCAGAAAGCTTGGCTCCCGCCATTGCCAGGGAAACTCAAGCTTCCCTCTAAGTGGTAGCAGCCATCTTGGTTGGGGTTTATTTGCATAATTTGTTCCTGATTGGCTGGTGCCCATGGCTAGGAGTGTGGCTTGGTTATAGGTATGGTCAATTTGCATATTGCTCTTTTATTAGATAGGATTTGTGGCCCAGTGCAAGAAATTCCCTCAGCTTAGCCTACACTCGCTCCAATCCGAGATCCCTTGTGTGATGTCTAACTGCAACCTGCGACCACTGTCTTCTAACTGCTCACCTGCCTGTCTGTCTGATCATCCTTCACTGCCTCTATCTGCCTGTCTGATTACCCTAAACTCTCTGCCTACCTGCCTGTCTGTTCACCCCTAACTTCCCTCCCCTGCTGGCCTGATCTCACCCCCAATTGCCCTCTCTTGTTAGCTTGGTTGCCCCCAACTGCCCTCTCCTGCCAGCATGATCACCCTTAAAGGCCTCTACCTTGGCCCCTACCACCACGACTTTGTCCAGAAAGAACTCGGACATCTAGAAGATAGCCGGTTTATCTGATCTAATTAGCATATTACCCTTTTAGTATTACAGATAATGTAGGATAGGATTGCTTAAATGGGGACAGGGGGAACATTTTTCAACAGGAGGAGATATATTTCTCAGACAAAAATACATAATCACTTGATCTGGACTGATAGCAATCCATATGCATTATATTGCCAAATCACTCATTAAAAAATTGAACCACTTTCTTACACCTTGCACCAAACAGCTGTTGCCCTTAAAGGCCCTCCTCAGCCCCCACCTTAGGTTCTGTCTTCACTGTTCACTCATATTTGGTTCTGATTGGTTGGTTTCTATGCCAGTCAGCATCAAAAGATCTGCCTCTTAGGCAGCCATTGGCTCCTCGCACTTCACCCAGATTTTGTTTTTATTGGTCAGTTTCTATTCCAGTCAGCATCTCTGGGCCTAACAAAAGCTCTGATCAAAAAAGCAGGACTAATCAGCAGCCCAAGGAAGCCCAAGAGAAAGAGAGGCATGGCTGCTGGCCAGGCCTATAGCAAAAGAGGCAAGTGTTGATCAAAGCTGCCACTGAGGCTACAGATCAGACCATGCTTCTTTCTCTAAGCCTTTCTTCTTTCTGATCCACAGCCCCGTTTGGCAGTAGTGCTTGGTCATGCCACCCGCAGCTGCAACAGTCAATCCAGCACTGACTTCTGGTTAGTTGAGCCTTTGGTCATTTTGGATGTTACAGATCTTGGGTTTTTATATATTAGGATTATAACTTTGTTCATAAGACAAGAAGAGGGAAAGGAGGCAAAAGAAAAGAGGACTGAAATCAGTGTAGAATAATAAGAATTTTAGCAGAGACTGTAATAACCAGGGAATCTATGGTTATGTTCTTCTAAGTAAACTGCAATGTTAGTTTTTAAGTTCACAAGGATAGATAATAGGCAATAAATCTGTGAAATGTCAAGAATTAGAATTGTGGCCAACCCTTGAAGAGCTTCCAAGTCAGTGAATGGCTGGATTAAAAAGAAAATACACCCACAGTGAAAGGGAAATTCCAAGGAACTTTGTATATTTTATTGTTGTTGTTATTGACACTATTGCATTGTCCCCATTTCCCCCCTTTGCTCACTTCCATCCCCCTTCCCTCTGACTATCACCATACTGTTGTCTGTGTCCATGGAGGTATGCATAAATGTTCTTTGACAACTTCCTTCACCTTCTTTCATCCCGTCATCCCCACCTCCTCTCTGACAGCTGTCAGTCTATTCCATGTATCCATGCCTGTTTCTATTTTGTTTGTCAGTTTATTTGTTCATTAAATTCCACATAAAAGTGAGATCATATGGTTTTGTCTGACTCTGATTGGCTTAACTGACTTAAGATAATAAGGAAACTTGTATTTTTTTGTTGGGCATTTGAAGATTTATGACTGTCAATACTACTCACAGATAGGGAAAAATCCTTATAATAATTTACACTGTATAGAAATTCTCAACCTAAGAATCAATGTAAATAAATAATTTGCTGAGGAAAATGTAATTTTCCACTATGTACACTAAAAGTAATAAAAAATCTTAGTCACATGCTATTAAAAAAATAAATGAGTAAAAATTATTCACCTTTCCTTAACCACCTTCCACATAATACATTTCAAAAATATTTAGGTCCAGCCCTTTCATAAAAAATTTATCTTAAAGACTTTTAGAAATAGCTGTTAGTCGTATTCAAATTCACATTAGAAGAAAAATGAAAACATACCCAAATAATTATAACTTTGATATCAAAACTAGATAAAGACATAGGGAAATTACAGGTGAATTTCACTAAATATAAAAGCTCAAAAACAACATTTAAAATAAAACATTATCAAGTCATCACTAAGTTAAAATCTTTTGAAGAATATAAGATTTTAGGGAGAGAAAAAGTGGCGGCTGAATAGGTAGCAGTGTTGTGCACCTCTTCCTAGGGTCAGACCAGAAAGTAAATAAATCAGAGAACATCCACCCTGAATTAGTAAATTAGACACAGCTGAGGAGACACTTTTCAATAAGGAAGGACAGAGGACGCTTAGAGAACACAGCTTGCCAGCCATATACTGCATAGAAGCACCACCATGCCCCAGTAGTGAGTGGCGCAGTATTTCTTGGTAGTCTCCCAGATGTCTGCAGGGAGTGCATGCTGCCAGGCCTCCTTACCAGGCCACTGGGACCCAGTGTTCTGGATCTGGCTCAAAGACACCTCAGTGAGTATAGGCCAGGGGGACCCCGGTGACACACCTCTGCACCGGACCCAAGAATCATGCTGATAGGCTGATAGGAAGCGACCCAGCAACTGTTACACCCCTCTGCACCGGGACCTGCTGCTGGGAAACATAGAGCAACACCTAGCAGGCCACAGGGGAGTTCTGACTGTGAAACCTACAGAAATCAGTGCCTTCTCCACCCTGGCCCCTGGGACAGTCCTGCTGGGGCCCTCCAGAGCAACCAATGCACACTTCATTCCAGGCCACAGGGGAGCTCAGAATGAGTTACTCAGAGCAATCTACTCCTGCTACAAGCAGAAGAGGGTGAACTAGAGTAACCCAGTACACGTCTTAATCTCAGCTACAAGAGAGATGGTATGGGATGCCCAAAGCAACATGCATCCACTTATTTCTGGCCCTAGGGAGAGAACTACAGGGGCTACCCAGAGCAACGCAGCACATGCCTCATCCCTATTCACATGAAAGCGCTGCCAGGGCAACCTGGAGCAAGTAGGTGGGCACAGCCAGGGGCCACAGGTCTGTGCCACAAGTGCACTGGCAAAGGTACTAGAGAGCTGGGCCACATAGAAGACTCCATGCCAGTGGCTTTGGGTCCTCACAGAGAGTTGCACATAAGAGAAACTGTGCACGTGCTCCCACTACCCTGAGAATATGAAACAGACGATTGAGGGACAAGATCAGTGGTAGAAGGGGATACAACTCAGAGCAGAGATAATAAAGGTGTGAGTCTCAAGGGAGATCCAGCATCTGGGCTACCAATTTCTGGACTATTGCCCTGATAGGGTGTTTAATTTCTCAAACCCCAATCAGGGTGCCCAAGAAGAAAGAAACAGCAAAAAATGGGGAAACAAGGATCAGTCTCCAAGGAAAAAAAATGACTCACCAGAAAAGAAACTAAATGAAAAAGAAGTATGCAGTATGTCAGAAAAATAATTAAAAGTAAGGACATACAATTCATAAACCAGATGGATGAGAAATTAACTTTTGTAAGAATCAAGCAGAAATCAAAAATGATATGGCTACAATAAAAAAATATGATGGGAGGTTTCAACAGTAGACTAGAAGAAGTGGAGGAACAAATTAGTGAGTTAGAAGGCAGGGTAGAGAAACACGCAATCTGAACAGCAATTGGAGAAAAAAAATAGAAAGCAGGAGAAGTGCCTAAGGGAGCTTTTGGACAACATGAAATGAAGTAATATACATATGATAGGGGTACCAGATGGACAAGAAGCAGAGCAAGGATTAGAAAACCTATTGGAAGAAAAAATAAGAGAAATGTTTCCTGACTGGCAGAAGAAAAAAAGTCAACCACAGAGAGTCCCAACAAGATGAACCAAAAAAAAAAAGACATGATATAATTACAATGGAAAACATTAATGACAAATACAGAATCTTATAGAGGTAAGAGAGAGCCAGAGAGTTGTTTAGAAAGATTTCCCTGAAGATTTCTCACCAGAAACACATCAGGCCACAAGAAAATGCAATGAAGAATACAACATGATGCAAAGCAAGGTAATGAATCAAAGAATAATTTATAGAGCAAGACTATTATTCAAAATTGAAGGGAAAATCAGGAGCTTCACATAAAAAAAAGGCTAAGGGAGGCACTACTAAGCCAGCAATGCAAGAAATTCTAAAGGTATTGTTGTAAAAAGAAGAAATAGAAATGGAAGAAAAAACATGGACATAAATAATAGAAATAGTAAACACAATTACTTATCTATAATAACTTTAAATGTAAATGGAATAAATGCTCTAATCAAAAGCCATAGAGAGGCTGAATGTATAAGAAAACATGATCCATATATATGCTGTCTACATGATACCCACCTCAGAACAAGAGACTCACACAGAATGAAAGTGAAGAGATGGAAAAATATTTTTTCAAATGTATTTTTTTATCTTTATTGTTCAGTTTAATAACTACATCCCCCCTTTTTCCCTATAGCTCCCCTCCACCCAGTATCCATCCCACCCTCTGCCCACACCTCCTCCCCCCACTGTCCTCTCACATAGGTGCATGATTTTTGTCCAGTCTCTTGCTGCACTTCCCACACCCATTTTCTCCACAAGAATTGTCAGACCATTCCCTCTCTATGTCCATGATTCTGTAATATTCACCAGTTTATCCTGTTCATCAGATTATTAATTCACTTGATTTTTAGATCCATTTGTTGATAGATGTGTATTTGTTGTTCATAATTTATATTTTTACCTTTTTCTTCTTCC
This sequence comes from Antrozous pallidus, assembly GCA_027563665.1. NCBI lineage: Eukaryota > Metazoa > Chordata > Mammalia > Chiroptera > Vespertilionidae > Antrozous > Antrozous pallidus. The sequence goes on from CM050514.1 coordinate 93,940,821, forward strand.
TCTTCTTAAAGAATATCTTTCAGCATTTCAGATAATATTGGTTTGGCTGGTGATGAAGTCCTTTAGTCCTTTCTTATCTGTGAAGCACTTTATCTGACCTTCAATTCTGCATGATAGCTTTGCTGTATAGAGTAATCTTGGTTGTAGATTCTTGCTGTCCATCACTTTGAATATTTCTTGCCACTCCCATCTGGCCTGCATCGTTTCTGTTGAGAAATCTGCTGACAATCGTATGGGTGCGCCCTTATAGGTAACCATCTCTTTTTCTCTTGCTGCTTTTAATATTCTCTCTTTGTCTTTTGCTCTTGGCATTTTAATTATGATGTGCCTTGGTGTGGTCCTCTTAGGATTCCTATATATTGGGGTTCGGTGCGCTTCTTGGACTCCTAAGTCAATTTCTTTCACCAAGTGTGGGAAGTTTTTTCTTCAAATAGGTTTTCATTACCTTGCTCTCTCTCTTTTTCTTGCACCCCTATAATTCGGATGTTGGTATGCTTGAGGTTGTCCCAGAGGCCCCTTACACTATCCTCAATTTTTTGGATTCTTTTGGTTTTCCAGCTGAGTGGATTTTACCTCTTTGTATTTCAAATCTTTAACTTGGTTCTTGCAGTCCTCCAGAGTACTTTTATGTCTCTGTGTAACATTTTTTATTTCAGTCAGTGTATGCTTAATTTCTGTTTGGACCTTTTTCATATCCTTGAGGGTCTCATTCATATCCTCATAGGTCTCATTCATTTCCTTGTAGGTCTCATTCATTTTCTTGTAGGTCTTGTTCATTTCCTTATAGGTCTTGTTCATTTCCTCATAGGTATTGTTTATTTCCTTGTAGGTCTCGGCCTTTTCTAGGAGCCTCTTGAAAAGCCTTATAACCGTGGTTTTGAATTCTATGTCCAGTCTTTTTTTTCCCCTCCGTTTCTTTCTCATATGATTTCTTTCCATGTCTCTACATGGTGGCTGCTTTCCTGAGTTGGTCGATTAGCTTTGTGTGGTAGATGTCCTCTAAGGGACAGTGGCTCAGCCTCCCCAGTTACCTGAAGTGGATATTGATTGCACAGACTTATTGAAGTTAAGCCTAGATTAATTGTTATTAGCACTTGGAGGGGTTGACCTTCAGGCCCATTGTCTTTTATGTTCAGCTGTGCTCAGGTTGGATGGGCAGAGTCTCCGGGCCAAGCAGGCAGCATCAGCTCCTCCCTATACGGCCCCAGGGTCTCTGTGTCAGGTGGCAATGGCTGCCAGCACCTCTGAGAGAGAGCAGCTGCCGAGCTCCACCAGCTGCTGGAGAATTCAGCCTCTCCCCAAATGAGTCTGCACACCCAACGTCTCACCCAGGGTCACAAAACAATGCAGTCTGATGGTTTCCCAAATGAGAGAGCAAGTCACGAGTGCTTTCTGCACAGTCACACAGCTGCGCTGTTCCCAAGTTCATGTGCACTCCGCACATGCCCTCTCCACAAGCCCACAGACCCCTGCAGCACCCAAGCTTCAGCATGCCCTCCCACTGTCCAGTTTTTACCCATATGATTTTGGGTTCCCTGGACTTCGCCCGGAGCTGGGGGATCAGTGCAGTGGGTCATCTTTGTCTCCCCCTGTTCAAGAACACTGGCCGGTTTTTCAGCCACCTACCCTATCCGCTGGCACACGCACTGCTCCAAACCTCTCTCCTTGTGTATCTTCAATGCTGTCTGCCACTGCTCCTCTGAGTCACAGTGTCCTATCTTCACTTTTATTTGTGGAATTTTCACTCAGCCAGCTTTCCGGTGATTCTGGATGGTGTTTATTTTTTCGTTAAGTTGTAGGTTTGAAATTGCTGTGTATGCCACCATCTTGGTTCCCCAATCTTCCAAAAAATATTTTTCAAGTAAATGGAAATGAGAAAAAAAAAGGTAGGGGAGCATTACTTATATCTGACAAAATAGGCCTCAAAGTGAAGGCCATAATGAGAGATAAGAAAGGCCACTTCATATTCCTAAAGTAATTGATATAAAAGAAGATATAACTCTGGTAAACATATATGCATGCAATCCAGTAGCACCCAGATACATAAAAAATTAATTCTGGGAGAGATATACAACAATAAAATCATAGTAGGGGACTTTAATACCCCATTGACATCACTTGATAAATCTTTTAGACAAAAAATCAGCAAAGAAACAGCAATCATAATTGACTCACTAGATCAGATGGACTTAATTGATATCTTTGGAACATATATCCCCAAAGATACAGAATACACATTCTTCTAAAGTATGCTAAGGATATTTTCAAATACAGACCACATATTGGGAGCACAGGCAAAGTCTCTTCAAATTCAATAAGATTGAAATCATATCAAACATCTTCTCAGATCACAATGGTATAATATTAGATATAAATTACAATAAAAAATAAAAATTCAAACACTTAGAGGACAAAAGCATGTTATTAAACAATGATTGGCTTACCAAAGAGACCAAAGAAGAAATTTTTTAAAAATCCTGGAAACAAATAAAAATGCAGACACTACAGTAAAAAATCTATGGACACAGTGAAAGCAATCCTGACAGGTAAATTCATAGCATTACAGGCTTGCTTCAAAAACAAACAAACAAAACAAAAACAAACAAAAAAAATCACAAAAGACAGAAAAACAGCAAGAAAAACTGGTAATAAGTTATGTAATTCTACAACTTAATGCGTTAGAAAGACATCAACGAGAAAAGACTAGAGTGAGCATAAGAAAGGAAATAATAAAGATTAGAGTGGAAATAAATGGCATAGAGACTAAAAACAGTACAAAAGATCAATGAAACCAAGAGCTGGTAATTTGAAAGGATAATAAAGGTAGGTGAACCTCTAGCCAGGCTCACTAAGAAGTAAAAACAGAGGAACCAAATAAACAAAATTAGAAATGAAAGAGGCAAAATAACAACAGACCCCACAGAAATACAAAAGGTTGTTTAAAAAATACCAACAACTCTATTCCAACAAACTGGACAACCTAGACAAAGTTTATATATTCCTTTATAAATATGACCTTCTAAAACTCTATTAAGAAGAATGAAAAAAAAAAAACACCAAATAGGCCAATAACTATGGAGGAAATTGAAGCAGTAATAAAGAAAAGAAAAAGAAAAGAAAAATTTTCAAGAAACAAAAGCCTTTGGCCAGATGGCTTCACTGGAAAGTTTTACCAAACATTCAAAGAATAAATAAAACCTATCCTCCTCAGACTATTCCAAAAATTTCAAGAGGAAGGCACATTCCCAAGCTCTTTTTATGAAGCCAGCATTACCCTAATACAAAAAAACAGATAAAGACTTTACAAAGAAAGAGAATTACTGGCCAATATCTCTGATGAACAGAGATGCTAAAATCCTCAATATAAACATAGCAAATCATATCCAGCATTAGAAAGATCACACAGCATGACCAAGTGAGATTTATTCCAGGGATGCAAGGATGGTGCAATATATGCAAATCAACAAATGTGATACATTACATAAACAAATTGAGAGAGAAAAATCACATTATATTACCAATTGATCCAGAAAAGGCATTTGACAAAATTCAACAAACTTTCTTGGTAAAAACTCAGAGCAAAGTGGTAATAGAGGGATTATACCTCAACATATTAAAGCTTTATATGACCTTCAGCCAACATCATACTCAATGGGCAAAAAATAAAATCATTTCTTTTATGAACAGGAACAAGACAGGGATGCCCACTTTCAGGACTCCTACTCAACATAGTACTAGAAGTGCTAGCCACAGGGATCACTAAAGAAGGAAAAATAAAAGGCAACCAAATTGGAAAAAAAGTAAAATTGTCATTATTAGCAGATTACATGATATTGTATATGGGAAACCCTAAATAAGTCATCCAAAAACTAATATATTGAATAAGTGAATTTGGCAATGTATTAGGATACAAAATTAACACCCCCAAATCAATGGCTTTTTTTATAAACCACCTACAGGCTCAGTGCACAAAATTCTTGCACTTGGTGTGTGTCAGGGGGTGCAGTCCCTCATCCTGGCCTGTGCCCTTTTGCAATCTTAGAGACCTCGGTGGGTATGTCTGACTGACAGCTTAAGGCCATTCCCCAATGGGCTTAAGCCATCAGTGGGGCATTGTAGTTGCTACCATGAAGGCGAGACAGGTTCCCACAACTACCTCTGTACTTGCTAGATGTGAACCCAGTTTCAGGGTGAGTGGTGCTCCCCACGTAGGAGTGCACTGATCACCAGGACACAGCTCCTGCATTGAGCATATGTACCCTGATGGTCAGTGCGAGTCATAGCGACTGGTCATTTGGCCATTCCATAGATTTGCATATGACCTTATTTTATATAGGATTAGAGGCCTGGTGCATGAAAATTAATGCAATTTTGAGGGGGGGGGGGATCCCTCAGCCCTGCGTGCACTCTCACAAAACTGAGACCCCTTGGGTAGGATCCCTAGGCCTGGCCTAAGTTCAGGGTCTATCACGGCTTTTCTTCTCCCAGCTGCAGGCAGCTGGCACCCCCCAACACCACCACCACCACCACTGCCAGTGCTTTTCATTTGTACAGTGCTGCCCCACCTTCCCTTGCCACCAGTGGCCTACCTCTACAGACGACAGGCATGGGGTGTGATGGCTTGGTTGACCTGGGCCTCTCTCTGCTGGGAATTTGCTGGCTGGCTGCACACATGTCACAGAGTCACTGCCAGTGGCCTGGGACTCCCTCTTTCTTTGAAGAGGGTTAAGGGGATGTGTGCATCTCTGTAAGGGGCTGTCTGCCTACCTGATCACCCCTAACTGCTTGCTTGGGTTGGGGAGGAGCAGCCTGGTGAGGGTCTGTCTGCCTACCTGATTACCTCTAACTGCTGGCCTGCCTACCTGCTCACCCCTAATCACTTGCCTGCATATCTGATCACCCCTAACCGCTTGCTTGGGGGCAGGGACAGCCTGGTGAGGGGCAGTGGTGGTTCTGGTCTCTAGTCATTCCAGTTGTTACATTTATGGTGGCTGGCCATTTATTAAATAGGATAATGAACTCACAGAAAGGGAAACAAACAACAACAAAATAACAATCCCATTTACCATTGCAACAAAAAATTAAGATACCTAGGAATCAACTTGACTAAGGAGGTAAAAGAACTGTACTCATAAAACTATAGGACATTGAGAAAAGAGATAGAGGAAGACATAAACAAATGGAAGAATATACCTTGTTCATGGATTGTTAAAATCAACATCATTAAAATGTCCATACTACCCAAAACAATCTATAGATTTAATGCAATCCCCATTAAAATCCCAATAGCATATTTCACAGACATAGAAAAAACTCTCCCAAAATTCATATTGTCTCAGCAATCTTCAGAAAGAAGAACAAAGTTGGAGGGATCACAATATCAGATATCAAGCTATATTACAAAGCCACTGATCTCAAAACTGTCTGGTACTAGCATAAGAATAGACATATAGATTAATGGGACAGAACAGCGAACCCAGAGATGGACCCAAGCTATTATGCTCAATTAATATCTGTCAAAGGAGGCAAGAGAATACAATGGAGTCAAGACAGTCCCTTTAATAAATAGTGTTGGGAAAATTGGACAGATACATGCAAAAAAAAATGAAACTAGATCACCACCTTATACCATTCACATAAATAAACTCAAAATGGATATAGGACTTAAACATAAGATGGGAAACTATAAAAATCTTAGAAGAATCTAATGCCTCAAAATATCAGACATATGTCATAGCAATATCTTCAATGATACAGCTCCTAGGCTAATGGAAACTCAGGAAAAAACAAACAAATGGAACTACATCAAAATAATAAGCTCTGCATAGCAAAATAAATCATCAACAAAACAACAAGAAAGCCCACTGCATGGTAATATATATTTGCTAATGTTATATCTGATAACGGCCTAGTCTCTAAAAATTTACATGAAACTCATTCATCTTAACAAAAGGAAGATAAATAATCCAATGAAAAGATGGGCAACAGACTTAAATAGAAACTTTTCAAAAGTGGACAAACAGAAGGCCAAGAGACATATGAAAACATACTCAAAGTCATTAATCATCCGAGAGATGCAAATCAAAACAATGAAGTACCATCTGACACCTGTCAGAATGGCTATCATTAAGAGTCAACAAAAGACAATTTTGGGTGAGGATGTGGAGAAAAGGGAATCTTCATGCACTCCTGGTGGGAATGCAAACTGGTGCAGCCACTGCAAAGAACAGTAAGGAGTTTCCTCAAAATATCATAAATGTAACTCCCATTTGACCCAGTAATTCCACTTCTGGTAACATATGTCAAGAATTCAGAAACACCAATCAGAAAGGACTCATGCATCCCTATGTTCATGGCAGCACAATTTACAATAGCTAATATTTGAAAACAGCATAAGTGCCCATCAGCAGAGGAGTGAATTAAAAAACTGTGGTACAGCTACACAATGGAATACCACCCTGCTGTAAAAAAGAAAGTACTCTTACTCTTTGCATCAACATGGATAGACCTGGAGAGTATTATGTTAAGTGAAATAAGCTAGTCAGAGAAACACAAAATAAACTAACAAAGTAGAGACAGACTGATGGATACAGAGAACAGACTGACAGTTATCAAAGAAAATGGAGTGGGGCATGCCTGGTGAGAAAGGTTAAGGGATTAACTAAAGAATAAAAAAGAAAGACTCATGGACAGAGACAACAGTAGGGTGATTGCCAGAGGGAAGGGGGTGGAGGAAAATGGAAGACAGTTAAGACAGAATAAATGGAGGTTTAAGGAGACTTGACTTGGGATGATAAACACAAAATACAGGATGATGTATTGCAGAATTGTATAGCTAAAACCTACATAATTTTGTTTCTCAATGTCACCAATAAATTAAATACAAAAGAAATAAAAAATAATTCAAATAGATCCTGAGACTAAAATTCATATTAGTAAACACTAAATGATTTTTTTTCTTTTTCTAACTCACATATTATTTCTATTTCAAGCACCACTAAACTTCCAGAGAAAGATTTTTTCAAAGGGATATAAAATTATTTTGGGAGTTGAGAAAAGTTTAATTAGTATTGTCCTATACAGTTTGGTTAATTCTTCCATGGAATTATAATTCACCTACACAATTTTATACAAAACATTTCACAATATTCTGACTATAAAAAGTATTTAAAATAAAATTTAAAAAGTGAATAATAACCCAAATGAAAATAACTTAACTGTACGTGAATAGTAAAATAAATAAATCATTGTATGATAATCCTATTTAATAAAAGAATAATATGCAAATTGACCATACCTTCATTACATCCAATAAGCCATGCCCACCAGCCATGCCCACCAACTAATCAGGAGCAATATGCAAATTAACACACAACCAAGATGGATGCTGCCTATGGCAGGCCGGAGCTAGGGTGGAGCCAGCGAGTGATCCATCTGCAATTCATTGGCTCCATGGCAGAGGCTGATCGGTGGCTGGCTGGCTATGCCCCCAGGACGGGCTCAGCTGGGGGCAGAGCCAGCCAGCAACCTATCAGCCCCATGGCAGGGCAATGGCTGGGTGCCCAAGGCCTGGAAAAGGCCTTGCCAAGGGGACTTTTCCAGGCCTTGGGCAGGCCAGGTGGGGCTGGGGGCAGAGCCAGCCAGCGATTAGCCAGATGGCAGGGCGATTACTGGCTGCGGTCCCTTGGCCAAGGACAAAAGCCTCGACCAGAGGCTTTCAGCCTTGGGCAGGCTGGGGATGAGCCATCAGTAGGACATCCCCTGAGGGATCCCAGTATGTGAGAGGGGGCAGGTTGGGCTGAAGGATCCTCCCTCCCCCATGCATGGATTTCATGCACCAGGTCTCTAGTAGATAATATAATACACAAATTTATATAAATTAATTAGATTAAAATGTATTTACATGATTATATCTCAAAAGCAAAATGTTGCATTCCATAATCCTTTTGCAAAGAATACAGAGTATGATTCCATTTATATACTTTTTAGAATAAACATGATAACATTTTATTTATATTTATGGTAAAAGGACAATGATGTGAGTGATAATACATATCCTATTCATTCACTCATTATTTATTTGACAATTATTTTTGATATGCTACAATGCGCCATCCTAATCCTGCAATGGGGACTCAAAGTGAACCAAACAAGCAAAAATCCTTTCCCTCATGATGGTTTAAAATTGGTAAACTTAAAAAATAAAAATATAAATGTAAAATATTTAATATGTTAAACAGGAAAATATTCTTCATGTAAATGTTGACCTTTGGTGGATGAAAAGAAGAATATATAGGGTAATAAATATGATTCATGTGAGAATCTATTTCTCAAGTGAACTAAAATAAAATAGACACCTGAAACAATGGCCAAAAATTATTATTTTTTATCTCATAGCTGTTAAGTATAAAATGGAAAGTGATATTCAAACTCCTCATAAGTGAATAAGTATTTTTTATATCTAGTGTTGATGAGAACTTGGAAGAGAAACAAATCACTATATTCTTTGAGATATAATGTAGTAAAAATTGTGAAACAGTACACACTTTTTGAATAAGCAATCCTTCCTCTAGTAATCTACATTAGAGGAATGATTCAAGAACTAATAAACTTCTGTAGATAAAGATGTTAATTTTGCGTTATCTGTAATAGCAAAAGCTGGAAATAATCTAAAGAAAAATGTGATTATTTAAATAAATTATGGCTCAGCAACATAATTATGTGGTTGTGGAATGGGATAGAGCTCTAGGAACCAGAGTAGAAGTGTGCCTGTGATATATTGTTGAATGAGAAAAGTTAACTACCAGGACTATATTAGTGGGGTGAAGCAATATTTGGTTTAAAAAGATCTATCTATTCATATATTCATAGAAAATGTCTAGAAGGATAGATACAAAACTATTTATAGTGGCTACCTCTGGGACATGGAATGCAAGTGGGTTTTAATGTAAGTTTGTTTATTCTACCTTATATACCATTACAAGGTTTCATTTTAATCAGTAATATTATTTAAAGAATAATCCTATTAGAATAAATAATCACTAAATTAATTACTTTTCTTTTTTTCTTTTCTTTTTTATATTGTTTAAGGTATTACATATAGTAGTACATATGTCGCCCTTTTCCCCCATTGACCTCCCCCCGGCCTCCCCTACCCCCCAGCATATGTCCTAACCTCCCCCCACCAGTGTCTTGTATCCATTGATAATACTTTTATTCATGTATACAAGTCCTTCGGTTGATCTCTTGCAGTCCTTCCCTGTAACCTCCCCTGCCTTCCTGCTGTAGATTGACAGTCTGTTTAATGCTTCTTTGCCTCTGTACTTTTCTACTTGGGAAGTGATCATCATCTTTTAACTCCCTGCCTTCTCATTCAGTATCATAACCACTTATCAAAACCTCATCTCTGTTTAAATACAACTCCATGCTTATTCCACACCTGTCCCAAGAGCTGAACATGGCTACAGAGAAATAGCCAAACATGTGACTGGTCTCACTTTAAGTTCATAATTATTAACCTCAAGTGTGCTCATTAGTGGTGCTAATAAAAAAATAAAATGTATTTCCGTAAACCCAGTCAATATACACACAGGAAACTATTTGTCCTTTTCTCGTCAGACCTTGACCTCTATCTCTCATCTTCATTACCAGCTGATAACCTTGTTTGCTATTTGATGGAGAAAAAAAGGAGCATCGGGTAGAGATTTCCACTCCACCTGCCCCATGTTTATTCTCTTCTGTTACTATAGATGGCTTATGATGTAAGGCAGTGGTTGGCAAATTCAATCAATAGTCAACAGAGCCAAATATCAATGTACAATGATTGAAATTTCTTTTGAGAGCCAAATTTTTTAAAACTTAAACTTCTTCTAACGCCACTTCTTCAAAATAGACTCACCCAGACCATGGTATTTTGTGGAATAGCCACACTTAAGGGGTCAGTTACATGTGGCTTGTGAGCCGCAGTTTGCCCGCTACTGATCTAAGGTCAATCTTCCTCATATGCATCACATTCTACTATTTCTCGACTTAAAAAAATAAAATAAAAATACAAACTTCATGGCTCCATATCCCCTTAACAAGACGTCATTTCTCTGCTCTACTTTTACAACAAATAGTTCAATGTTTAATTCTACTACTTCTGTTTCCCTTGTCTCATTTTCTCTTGAACTCACTGCATTCAGCCTGTCATCCCTGCACTGCACTCAAGATTGCCCTTATCACACACAGTCAATGACAAAGTGAATTCTCAGTTCTCATCTGACATGGCCTATCTTTTTAATCCGTCAGCATCGAAAGTTTCACTTATTAATAAGACACAATCTCAGGTTAGACTTTTTATTTTTATTTTATTCTAGACTTAGAAATAAATATTTTTGTTATAACTCATTTTATTTTATATATAAATAGTAATTTTTATTACTTTTTATAGTTTACATTCAATATTATTTTGTATTAGTTTCAGCTGTACAGCATAGTGGTTAGACAATCACATACCTTACAAAGTGTTTCCCCTGATATTTCTAGTATCTAACTGGCACCATACAGTTATTACCATATTATTTACTGTATTTATTATATCAGTTTTTGCAGTTGCAATGGCCCATTAGCCTCTGTCATATTGGAACTCCCCACCCTGGGAACACACATAGGGTTTGGTATGGCTACCAGGGGTTCCCTGGGCGTTGCCAAAAGCCTGTCCATCTCTTGGTCCTTGTAGAGTCAGAGAGCAGGACCAAGCCACAGCTCTTGGGGGTGTAGGGCCAGCTGGTTGAAGGTGAGGAACTTACCCCCGGTCTTGAGGACGTGGCTCTAAGAGGGCTGCTCTCACAAACTATACACACCTCCAGTTTGGGTACTTTCTTCATATGCACATTATCAGTTATAGTCCCTACAACCATGGACATTTTGCCCTCCCAACCAGGAAGCTTCAGCTTCCTGATCATCTTGGAAAGGGACAGAGGCACTGGTTGGTGTGCATGAACAACCTCTTTGGCATCACTTGTTCGAAGGAGGACTTGGTTCATCCAGCCAGAAACCTGTCCAGCTTAATCAATAGCCTGGGGAAGATGTCCTGGCTCTTAATGCTCCTTGTGAACCTTTCTGCCTTTGTTGTGGAAGATGTGCACTCCCATGGTGGTGCCTCCCATTCCACCAGGTCCAGAAAGAACAGCTTGGCCTATCTTGATATGCTCTTGGCTCTGCTTGCAGATCATTATCCCAATTTCTTCCTACCTTACTTACTTCTTCCCAGTATCCTTCCTGCTATCCTTCTTCATTCTCTCTCCTTGGCAATTTGAAGGGGGTTTAGTCATTAGACCTTATTCCTCTTTTCTTCTCTCTTTACTCACTTCCACAGTAATCTCATTTAGATCCTGTAACTTATTAGTAAAACCCATTTCCCTGCTGACATTTTTCAGAAATACATCGCTAATTCAGAATTCTCTTCTGAACTCCATACAAAACACTGTGATTACCAATTCATATTTTTCATTTAGAAGTCTCAGTCTTCTCCCACATACCCTCCCACCATCTCCTGTGTTTATAATGACAATACTGGTAAACGGCAAGTAGATCTTTTTAAGTGATTAAGCAAAAACTATGTTGTCTCATCCCACAGCCAGTTGCTTAGAAACTGCTATTGTTTCTACTTTCAAATATGCTCAGAAATGGAACATTTCACACTATCTCCCATGAACATTCTAGTTCTCACCACTTTTATTATCTATCTAGATTATTGGAATACCTTCCAATTTATCTTTATGCTCCTTTTTTCTCCCCTACTGCCTACTGTCATCATGGTTAAGAGTGTTCTTTAAAAACATGTTAAATCATGTTATTTCTCTGCCTAAAACCTCTAGTGATTTCCCATCTCACTTACAGTAAAAGAAAATATTCTTACAATGACCCAGAGAACCCCACATTATGTTTTGCTTTTTATTACTTTTCTAACATCATCATCTACTATTCTCCTCATTCAGTTCATGCCCTGTTACTTATTGAACAAACTAGACAAATTCCCTGCTGAATGCCTGTATATTTTGTATTCCTTCTTATTGAAATATCTCCTCACTACATAGACATATAAATGCTTGTTTTCTTATCTGGTCTAAAAACCTTGTTCAAATTATATCTTTTGATCGACAACTTCCCTGGCAAGCCTATTTAACATTGGAAACTTGCCCTCATACTAGCACTTCCTAGTTCTCTGCTTTTTCTCTAAAACACTTACCACCATCATAAATAGTACATTTATTTATTTGCAATTAATTTAATTACTATAATATGAATAAATAACCTTTTATAATGTCAGGATTCTGTTTTATTCTATACCCAGCATCTGGGATTAAGCTTTCAGTAAATATTATTTAAATAAATGGATAAATGATCTAGTTTTATAAGACCCCAAACAAATTTTTTTGAAATACATTAAAGGGCAAAGTAGGAGACTTAGAAAACAGACCTAAATAAAAATATAAACCAATTTTCTTTAAAAATAGAATAAAATAACTGTAGATACTATAAAAAATTAGTTAACTATTAAAATCAATTATCTGAAACCAAAACAATAATTTATCAACCAATGACTAATAGACTAATTTTATCATTAAGACAAAATATTTTTATGAAGACTTCATATTTATTTTAGGTTATTAAGTGATGAAAGTTATAATATAAATTTGTTTAATAAATTATAAACCAAATATACATATCTTAATATAAACAATGAAAAGATAATTTTATGTTTGTCACTGGCATAAAAACAAAAATTTGTACAATTATTAAAGAAAATCTGTTACCTATGCAATAAATGATATTATCAACATCTGATTTCAATACTATAACAAAAAAAATTAGACATTTTCTTATTTTTTTTTCTTATTGATCTAGATGTATGATCTTGTATAAAAGTAAAGGGTTACCTTGGTCAAAAACTTTTGTATAACTCTGCAGGAAATAGACTACTATCAGGAAGTCATGAAGCACCTAATTATGTGGTATACATGGAGAAATTCAATGTTAATCTATCTAACTGAGTTTAACATATGATTTCATAAACTTATTTGAGATTCAAACTTTTTTTTCATAAGAGTACATATACTAAGAAATTAAATCTCAATAAAGTACACATGGATAGATGGTTTTTTTGTTGTTGTTATTGTTTAGTATACTAAGTTTTTTGCAATGTATCTTGTTTTCCTCAGATAGGTGTGGCTTTTGAGAAATACCTGATTGAATAAATTGTTTTAGTTGTAAATATATAACCAGGAAATGATGATCTTTTAATTATAAGCTTTTTATTATTAAGATTGTGAATTTTTCAATGTCACATTATTTAATAACATATATAAGTATCTATATAATGTTTAAAAAACAAAGAAATTTAATATATAATTTCTGAATGGCTGTACATCAAATTAAATTTATGGTCATATATATATATATATATATATATACACACACAAAGAATATGCTGGTTTTCCTGATATGTTAATTATTTAGCAAAAGAAGTAAATAGAAAAACTGTTCATAGCTAGCCCCCACCCATGCACCAGGCCTCTATCCTATCTAATAAAAGATACCTGGTACCTGGGATTTATTTATCTTCTATAATTGAGACTTTGTAGCCTTGAGCGGAGATGTGTGCTGGCTTGGCTATGCAGGAAGCTTGGCTTCCTCCATTGCCAGGGAAACCCAAGCCTCCTACTCGCTCCATGGCTGCAACCATTTTTGTTGAGATTTATTTATCTTCTAGAATTGAATCTTTGTAACCTTAAGCAGAGGCCAACACAGGCCAGGGCATGTGGGAAGTTTGGATTTCTCCATTGCCAGGGAAACCCAAGCCTCCTGTTTGCTCTGTGCCCTCAGCCATCCTGGTTGGGTTTATCTGCATACTCGCTACTGATTGGTTCTTGGACTTGACTTGTGGGTGAGGTGGAGGTAAGGTCAATTTGCATATTACTTTTTTATGAGATAGTATATCACAGTAGAGTAAGTTTCAAGCAATCCAATGATAAGTTTGAAGAAATGCATATGAATTAAACAGTTTCTTTCCTTTTAAAAGATTGAAGACCACAAGAATATTTGATCTCAATTCCTTAGGCTAAGTATTCTTATAAAGCAAACAAACAACATTTATATCTGAGCTAATGTTTATTATGTTGTAATTGCAAAACCTATTATTTTCTCAACATTCTAATTTGCTTGTCACTAAGCTTGAGATTTATTATTCACACAAGATAAAATAAGGGTAGAAGTTTGATGAGAATGTCAAAAGCATCTCTACACAGTGACCTCTCTACATCTGAGTGCCTATGAAGAACTTCCTAAGGGAGGCCTGCCCTACTGGCCTGGGACCTGAAGTGTGAGAAGCAGGGAGGCCTCTCTTAGAGCAGGATTATTTCCAAACCTTAAACAGATACTACAAAAAAATAAAGGAAACTAGACAGAAACCACTAACTACCCTTATCCCCTCTTCCAATTTATTCCTCATTGTTCTTTATTCTCCCTTATTTTTGCTTCTTACTCATCACTTTCCAATCTTCACATTCAACTGCTGATTGGCCTTAAATCATGTCACTCTATTCTGAGATACTAGTTAGCAAGTGGGAAAAACTAACCTTTTATGACCTAGTTTATTGTTCATTACTGAGCACCAGCTTGAGAGAAGTGCAATGCCAGTGCCAGTGTGAAAACATTAATAGTAATACCTGCATTTTCCTGAGAATGTAGGATATTTGGGAGATAGGATTCCTCTGCAGTGCCTATCTGCAACTTTAACGTTGATTCCACTTGGATATCTCACTTCCTGACAATAATGTGTGGCCTTAAATCACATTCTTTTTTACTAAGATTCTTACCCATACTGTAATCCATATTTACTTATTCTGTTCAGAACATGAGTCATCATAACAGAGCTAAAATGATCATAGAAACATGAAATACCTTAAAATTTATACTGAAATAAAACTTTCTTCTAAAATCTTGTGGAAAATTAAAAATTTATTTTTGTGTTCTATTAGAAAACCAAAAATATTCTAATGTTTATTTGAGAAAAAAGACCCAGAGGAGAATTCACTTAAACAAAATTTATTTTTACTCAGTTTTGGATTTTACATTTGGCTAATTAAAATGTTTTATGTGCTTTGTTGTATACTTGTATGTGTGTTTGGTAATTTGTATATTTACAACTTCCTTAGTAAAGCTAATCGAGAGATAGGATGTTACCAGTCTTTCATGATAAAAACAGGGCTCTAAAGCTACAGAAAAGCCAAAAGAGTCTGGCAAAGTATTTAACTTATTTCAGGGTCATTTCAGTTCAGGCTATGGGCCAAGATTCAGGTCAGTTCTTATTTTATACAAACTAGTGCATCTAACCATAATGCTAGCAGCCAGTTGTGTAGATTCACTTGTTTCTAGTACTTGCTTTTATTGTGCTGCTGACAAAACAGAACTTCATCTCATTTTGTGCTCAGACAAAGGTATTTCCATCAGAAAAAACATAAGATCATTTGATTTTGCCAAATTCCAAAGACACTTATGAATGATTAAACACAAAATAGTTGTATTTTAAGTTAGTCCATGACTAATTTAAAATAAAAATTTTTTCTTTCTTGAATATGAAAATAGAAGTATTTAATCCAAGATTTATTGTATCATTTATCATATAGAGATAACAGCCTCTACATTAACAATGGTTGATGGGATTTACTGAAAAATGCCCCAAACCAAAATTAGATGTTCATATAAAGTTGTCTGTGCTATTGTACATTCAAGAGAAGTTAACATAAATGTGGGTATTGACAAGGCCTCTACATATCATATGTATTCACATTTATAAAACACACACACACAATTCAGCATTCGTTTAGTATCAATTTGTTTTCACATTATCATGAAGGGAAGTCACTTTCAAATTCACTTAACAAAATAAATTCATCTGATTTTGTTTTTTCTGAAAATAGGACAAAGTATACAATATATAATTTGCAGTATCTTGAAGTCTTCTATGTATAATATGTAGCAAATGATATTTTAATTATCATAGTATGTAGGACTGCACTGAACAAAATACTTCAATGTTCTCCTAAAATTGTTTTCTCTGAATAGATTTCAGAAACATCAGTGAACCTATATTTAATTTCCATTTTATCTTTATAAGAAAATGATACATATTATAATATATAATGCAGCATTTTAGCATAAAAACAACACTGTTTTGACATGATATGGTTAGAACTCAGAGGGGAGATAAATAAAAATAATAAAGAGTAAAAAAAAGTATCATATTTTGAACAGTCTCATCTCATGCTCCATAATATTATTCATTTCAAATTATAAATGTATTAAATAAATCAATAGTCAGAAAGCAGTTTTAACAGTATATATATACAATTCCAATTTTCTTTTTCTCTTCATTTTGAGTCTCTACCCTACAATCTGTGGTCAGTAAAGGGCAATTCCAGTAGGTGGAGTAATAGTAAAGCAAATGCTCTATGTCACTCTATAACTTTGGCCTTCTATTGCATTTTGACCAGAAATTAGCATAAATCAGATGAGGTTAATAAAGATAGAAGTAAAGAGCATAAGCATAGATAAATGCATTGCTTTACAGAGTAAATACATTGCTGTAGAACAAAAACATACTCGCTTTGGTCTTCAATTTTCTCCATATATTTCCTTTTCAATTTAAAAGGTTTCCTGAGAACTTGCATTTAATACAAAAGTTGGAGAGACTAGCATATTATCAGCAGCATCAAATTTGACAGAGCACTCCCGAGTAATGTGGTGGCAGAAATAAGGAGCACAGACAGGCAAATTTAACATTGGTATTCAGGTCTTTTGAGATTTCAGACAGTTTTCTAATAAGGTCATGGCCTTGGCAACTCATTCTTGTTTAGCTTAGTTAGAACTTCCATTGTTCTGAGCAGAAGCACGACAGAGAGAACTTTGCCAAGGAGAGAAAAAGAGAGGTACACAGAGAGAGAGAAAGTGGGGAGGGAGGGGGAGAGAGAGAGAGAGAGAGAGAGAGAGAGAGAGAGAGAGAGAGAATAGTAATGGATGTTTTTAACACATCTAACACTATTTACCCTAGGGATCATATTGAGCTTTCATCAGCAAAAATTAGGTACCAAGAATATATGTTTATCTGCCAAATATGTATATGTAAAGAAAGGTAAGTAACATTAATTTATTCTATCAATATCCATATCCAGTAGCCCCCTTATCTGGAGGAGTTTTCCTGCAAGATTCTGAATGCCTGATGTGCAGATAGTACCTCATTCTTTATTTTATATAATATATATATATATATATATATATATATATATATATATATATGTAGTGTGGTTTTTTTTTCTATACACCTATACCTATAAAAAAGCTTAATTTACAAATTAGGCACTATAAAAATGAACAACAACTACTAATAGCTTAGAACAATTATCCTATATAATAAAAACCCAGTGACCGAAATTGTGGAACAACCAGAATGACCAGAGACCAGAACACCTTGGGCTCTAACCCTGGCTGGCCCCACCCCTAGGGAGTGGTTAGGGGCAATCAGGGAGGCAGGTAGAGGCAGTTAGGGGTAATCAGACTGGCAGGTGAGTGGTTAGGGGCTATCAGGCAGGCAAGTGAGCTGTTAGCAGACAGCGGTCCTAGATTGCAAAAGGGTTGTCCAACTGCTGGTTTAGGCCTGATCCTGATCCCAATCCCTGCAGATCAGGCCTAAATTGGCAGTTGGCCATCTCCTGAAAGGTCCTTGATTGCAAGATGGTGCAGGCCGGGCTGAGGGAACCCCTCCAACACTGTACACAAATTTTGTGTACCAGGACTCTAGTAATAATATACTGTGATAAAAGTTATGCAAATAGGAATGATTAAATAAAGTAAGTTTTACTTAAACATAGCACTGCAATACCATAAAGATTGATCTGATAACCCAAATTGCTACTAAGTAACTTATGGGTGGGTAGTATGTACAGTTTGGATACACTGAACAAAGGGATGATACATGTCTCAGATTGGACAGAATGACATAGCATGATATTTCATCATACTACTCAGAATGGCACACAATTTAAATTTTAAATTTATGTATTGTTTATTTTGGGAATTTTTAATTTAATTATTTTGTACTGCTGTTGACCACAAATAACTGAATTTGTAGAAAGTAAAAGCATGAATAAGGGAGAACTACTGCCTCTGTCTTCTATCAATCATCTCTCTCTCTCTCTCTCTTTCTCTCTCTCTCTCTCTCTCTCTCTCTCTCTCTCTCTATCTCTCTCTCTCTCTCTCTCTAAATATATATATATATATAAATTTATGTATAAATTTATAGGGAACTCAGACAACTTAACAAAAAGGATATAAACCCTTATTGAATGTAACATTGGCAAATATATCCCCCTGTGCACTCAGCTCTCTTGTTTTTTTAATGGTTTCTTTTGCTGTACAGAAACTTTTTATTTTGATATAGTACCATTTGTTCATTTTCTCCCTAGTTTCCATTGTCCTAGGAGATGTATCAGTAAATATATTGCTACAAGATATGTCTGATATTTTTCTGCCTATAGATTCTTCTAAACTTTCTGTTAAATTGTCTTAAAGAGAATAGTTAATAGGTGGTAAAAATGTAGTAAAATTTCAGATTCATGGTTTACATGATCTCTTATTCATGCATATTGATAGAAAAGTATCTATATCATGTTGATAAACAAGTTGAGATGTGATACAAATAAATAAGTTTTAGAAAAGTAAATGTGTTATTTTAATTGTTTTTAATTGATTATATGTAGTACTTTGAAATAAGAAATTGATTAAAAGAGCTATTTGTTTCTGTATATTACTGCAGACATATATATTGTCTAGATTTCAAGACATCAGATACATGACAGATCAAAGGGAAAACAAAAAACTAGTTACACTTATATCACAATGAGTCTAAACTACAATATCATACCATCCTGAGGTAATTGCTAAATTTATCCACAAGATAAATTGCCATCCATTGAATTGCCATCCATTCCCTAGGATTGTATTTTTCTAGAAATTTGTCAGTTTCATTCATATTGTTGAGATATACTTGCTTATATTTTCTTACAACTCTTTGTTTTTCTGTGGTGTCAGTTGTTACTTCTCCACTTTTGTTTCTGTTTTTATTTTGGTCCTCTCTCTTTGTTTCTTTCTTTTTAAAAAATCTTTATTGTTCAAAGTATTACCTGTGTCCACTTTTTTCCTTCCATCTACCCCATCCACCATACCCCTGCTCCCTGCACTATTGTCTGTGTCCATGAATTATGCGTATGTGCATGAAGGTCTTTGGTTGATTAGATCCCATCCACCCACCTCCCCTTCCTTCCGTCTAAGATTCCATACTCTTGCTTCCAACATTATAAACATTTTAAAAATGTCTATGACTACTAACCAAAACACAAGTACTTAAATTCCTTCTCTAAACTCCCAAAACCCAAAAGCATCTCATAATGATAAGTTTCATTAGCATAATTAAATATCGTAGAGTTAATAACAAAAAATATTTAAACAAAAGTGAATCTTTAATCAAGACAATTCTTAATCCTTTTCATAAATCTTTAATGAGAAGAAAAATTAGAGTTTTGATGTAAATATATCCCATCTCATAATCAACTCAATATTTTGGTAATATTTCTATTTCTTATAATTTCTTATGACTTACAAGTAGGTAAGCCTTTCTTTCCTTCCTTCTTTTTTTTTCTTCCTCCCTCCCTCCTTCCCTCCCACCTTCCTTCCTCTTCTCTCTCTTTCTCTCTCCCACTCTCTTTCTCTCTCCTCTTTCTTTTTTTTTTCTTTCTTCCTTCCTTTCTTTCTTCCTTTCTTTCTTTCTTTCTTTTTTTCTTTCTTTCTTTCTTCCTCTCTCTCTTTCTTTTTTTCTTTCTATCTCTTTCTTCCTTTCTCTCTCTCTCTCTCTCTCTCTCTCTCTCTCTCTTTCTTTCTTCCTTCCTTCCTTCCTTCCTCTCTACCTTCCTTCCTTCCTTCCTTCCTTCCTTCCTTCCTTCCTTCCTTCCTTCCTTCCTTCCTTCCTCCTTCCTTCCTTTCCTTTCTTTTTCTTTATTAACAGCAGACCTACAGAATGTCCGAGTATGCATAGAAATTTCCCCCTCATCATACTGAAGGGATGGAAAACTAATAAGTAACCATCAGGAGGATAAAAGTATCTTATCAGGGAATTGCCAGTCAATTAAGTGAAATAGAGGCCCGGTGCACAAATTTCGTGCATGGGGGGCAGGGCTATCCCTCAGCCCACCCTGTACCCTCTCCAATCTGGAACCCCTGGAGGGATGTCCAATTGCCTGTTTAGGTCCAATCTTATGGATGCCAACTTCCCGTTTAGGCCTGATCCTAGTAGGCAGTCAGACATTCTTCTCACAATCCAAGACTGCTGGCTCCAAACTGCTCACCTACCTGTCTCCCTGATTGCCTCTAACCACTTCTGCCTGCCAGCCTGATCACCGCCTAACAACTACCCTGCCAGCCTAATCAATGTCTAACTGCTCCTCTGCCAGCCTGTTTGCCCCCAACTTTCCTCTTCTGCTGGCCTGGTCACCCCTAACTGCCCTCCCGGCAGGTTTGATTGCTCACAACTGACCTCCCTTGTAGGCCTGAAACCTCCCAATGGCCCTCCCCTGCTGGCTTTTGTAGCCATCTTGTGTCCACATGGGGGCAGGATCTTTGACCACATGGGGGCAGCCATCTTGTGTGTTGGAGTGATGGTCAATCTGCATATTACTCTTTAATTAGATAGGATGGAGCCCTGGTGTATGGGTGGGGCCACCTAATGTGCCCTGAAGAGTGTCCCAGATTAGGGTGGGGGTTCCCTTGGGACATGGGGCAGCCTGGGCGAGGGGCCTGTGATGGTTTGCAGGCTGACCACACCCCTCAGTGACCTAACCAGAGGCCCTGGATCTGGGATAAATTTATGTTCTACAATTGAAACTTTGTAGCCTGGAGTGGAGCCAAGCCTTTTGCTCGCTCAGTGGTGACAGCCATTTCTGTTTGGCTTTATTTAAATTCTATAATTTAAACTTAGTAGCCTAGAGTGGAGGCCTAGGCACTAGGGCTGCAGAAGCATGTCTTCCTCTATTGCCTCGGCAACCCCAGCCTCCATTCTCTCCAGCTCTGCAGCTGCTGCCATTTCTGTTGGGATATATCTTCTATAATTGAAACTTTGTAGCATTGAGTGGAGGCCTAGGCTGGCAAGGGCAGGTGGAAAGCTTGGCTTCCTCCATTGCCAGAGAAACCCAAGCCTCCCTCCTGCTCTCAGTGGCTGCAGCCATCTTGGTTAGGTTTTATTTCCTCCTGATTGGCTGGTGGGTGTGGCTTGTGCGTGTAGCTTGGTTGGAGGTATGGTCAATTTGCATATTACTCTTTTATTAGATAGGATGTTATGTTGATGAGAACACCCCCTTTCTCAGACATCACCTTTTTCAGATGAAGTTGTACTTGTGTTAGAATAACCCCTCTTGCTACATTACTTACTTTTATTTCTCTCTTGTTGGTAAGGAGAAACTGTCTAGTACATTTTACTGACTTTGTAGGATTAAAACCCTGAAAGTTTAATTTCTGGTTATTCACTCTACATTTACCCATCACAACCCTGAAGATCCAGGAGTAGTCTTGAAAAGTCAAATTGCTTTGTCGACAGAGCCTTTGCCTAGGGTGGGGGTGGGAGGTTCTGAGGAATTTACAAGAATAGGAAAATAAGGTGATGTGGCAGAAAGAATAAGAGTCAATCCCTTTTAGACACAAATCTAAATAGACTTTCTATATGTTGTTTTTAAAAACAATTTCCATATCCATCTTGTTGTCCCTTGGACCTTATTTTTCAAAATGTTTCTTAATCATGAGGGAAACAAAGGAATATTATATACTGATACCCTTGATCCTCAAGATATGTCTAAGACATTCTGAGAACTCTGGTCAATATGATTATGCTAAATGAAACCAACTTTGAAATACCTTCTAGCTTACCAAAAATAATGACATCATATGGGAACAATTTATATAATATCATGGTATTTTACATAATGAATACTGTCTTCTAACATTATCTATAGCCAGGAGTTAATTGTAAAATAACAATGAAAAATTCTGAGGATGTGACAATTTATTCTTTGATGAAGCAGCTTTTTAAAAGGTAGGGCCTTCATGTTAAGTCTCTGTAGCATTAACATAACATGTTGGATCTTAAGAAGATTTAGTTATTGGATCATTACATGAATCTTATTGTAAACTATCTCAGTAGAATATATGAAATAAAAAGAGTTCATTTTGCCAATATGTTTGTTGTAGCTTCTTATCCATAAAGTTTTAATTTGCTAAAATGCCCAATGAAAGTATAGATAACATAAATATTGTATAAAATTATATCAACTGGCCACAAGTTGGGTGATAAGTTAAAATGAGACTTTGAATACAATTTAAAGAGTACCTTTTAATATCTAGGTCAAACTTCTCTAAAGTTTTTCACTTCAAATTTATATGACATATAGATTATTGTATAACCTACTTTAGAGACATATACTATGCACTTCCTATATATGCTACAACCTTAATTTAAAGATAAAATCAGTAGTCTTAAATTTGAGGTAAAAATTAAAACTAGAAAAATAATTTGTCCATGTGATCCCAATGATATATGAATGCACAAAACCCAGCAGAATCACTCAACAATAAGGCAAAAGAAATAAAGAAAGAAAGTAAGAAAAAACTGTAAGTCTATTGGTATTTGTTCAAGGACAGACTTCTTCCATAAAAATGTAAAATATTAATAGAATTGTGGATAGAAATGCATTTTTAGACATACCTCCTAATCTCTCTGACATACAGACGCATCGTTGTACAATTTTAAAGGCATAACATGATTTAAAATAGAATGTTGTATATGGCACATTGTGACTTGACAATTATGTTTCTGATATGAATGTAATATTAGCAGAAAGAAAGTACAATCTGAAGCTGGAAAAAATCATTATGCAGTAAGTTCCATCTTATCTAGATGGCAAAAGAGGTCATGCCAGTCATAAAGGACAATTCCAAACTATCTCAGCAAACACAATTCTATTATAAATCATCTCAATATGACATCTCAATATGTATAGATTCAATTTTGCAGAGTCATCAAATCATGACCTTATTTTGATAGTGATATATAACTTTATAGTATATCTGATTTCACTACTAACTAGTTATGCAATCTTTGATTGACACTTCCCCTTTTTGAATGTTATTCTCTCTATATATAAAATGTCAGAATTAGAATATATGCTCTCTAAAGTTTCCTTGAGAGTGGACATTCTGTGTTTGTTTTTGTAAATATACAAGCAGAATGTAACATGAATGCTATTCTTGCTTTTTAGTACTCTTAAATGAGGTTGTTTCATTTTACCATATTGGATACCATATTGTATTGAATTAAAAATTTTCAGTTAAGCTAGATGAATCAAGTCTCTAGAAATATGAGTGAATTGCTCCACTGTTCATGGAAGACAAAATATACTCATTATTGTTTACTTACTAAGAAGGTAATGTTTTCAAATTCAGCCCTTTATGAATGACTAGTTCTCATGACACCTACATTACATAATAACAATATGGGTATATAACAATGCATGGTTAACATTTCAGATATATTCTGGACTTGCAATTCAATAATCTATAGTCTGAAATCAGTAAATGTTTTAACATTTACAATTAAGTTTTATGCCCATGAAATAGTCATGGCAGGGTTTCCTAACCTTAGCACAACTCACATTATTGGCTGAATACTTCTTTGGTATGGGGCTATACCGTGCATTGTAGAATGTTTAGAGACACCCTTGGCTTCTAGATGCTAGTATAAACCTCTACCAAAAGTTGCAACAACCAAAAGTGTCTCCTAACAGGCAAATGTCTTCTGGGGGCAAAATAGCCCCAAATTGGAAAGCACTGGGTCATTGCAATACTGTCTATGTATGCTGTCACGAAAGGTACAATTATTTTCCAAAAAAGGTAACATCTTAATTTTTCACAAGCAAGTGCTTCATTTAATTCTAAACATTTGTAATCACATTTAGTGTGAACTGCTAGAAGTAACACACACACACACACACACACCACAAACCTATTTTAGTCTAGAGTTGTTGTTTTACTAAAACTTAAGATAAATTGTAGTGAAACTTCATGGAAGCATAAACAAAGTTTACAACTGCCAACATATAAAGAAATCTAAATTTCCTCCAACACATGAATGAATAAATAAAATATGGCATACATATGCAATGGAATATTACTGAGCCATATAAAAAAAGGAAATATTGCCATTTGTGACAGCACAGATGAAATTGGAGGGAATTATGCTATGTGAAATAATCCAGAAACAGAAAGAAAAATACAATATGGTATCCAATATGGTACACTTACAGTATATGTGATCTAAAAACAAATCCAAAAAAATAATGCTTGCCAGGGATTGGGGTGCAGTGGGGGGTATAGGTGAAAGTCTATAATTTTTGAGTATAAGAAGAATATGTTCTGAGGATCTAATATATAGCATGGTGACTATGGTTAATAATCTGGTTTTGTGCCTTAGCAGGCTTGGCTTAGTGGATAGAACGTGGACCTGCAGACTGAAGGGTCACGAGTTTAATTCTGGTCAAGGGCACATGTAGGATTGTGGGCACCAGTGGGGTGCGTGCAGGAGGCAGTCGATCAAACTCATCATTGATATTTCTCTCTCCCCTATTCTATCCTCTCTGAAATCAATAAAAATATATTTAAATAATAATAATAATATGGTTTTGTATCCTTGAAAGTTGCTGAGAGTACACCTTAAGCTTTCTCACTACATACACAAAGAGTTTACTCTGTAAGCTGATGCATATGGTAATTATCTTGATTTTGGTAATCATTGGACCAATTTATATGTATACTAGAGACCCGTGCACCAAATCTGTGCATGGGAGGTGTCCCTCAGCTCAGTCTGCACTCTCTCCAATCCAGGACTGCTGACTTCCAACTAATCTCCTGCCTTTCTGCCTGATTGCCCCTAACTGGTTCTACCTGCCAGCCTAAAACCCTTTAACCACTCCCCTGCCAACCAGATCTATGCTTAACTGCTCCCCTGATATTCCAATTGCCCTTAATTGCCCTCCCATGCCTGCCTGGTCACCACTAACTGCCATCCCATGCAGGAAACCAGGAATTGCCTCACCAATAGAGATGTAAATAGAACAAACAGGAAACCTGGTCAACCTTAATGCCTCTGTGAGTCTGAACTATTCACTCACTGCTTAGGTGAGACATTGGTAATTGAAGCACCTGCCACTTTTAGTTTTATGTTAATTCTTGCTGGTTGACTCATGGTTGGAACTTCCTGATCTAAAGGACATAGATGTACCACATAGTCCTAATAAAAGGGCATAGCAAGGCCAGAGCTGGTGGTGTCCTCGCCCTAGAGGTGGACTCATGCCTGGCCACCATTATTCCCAAATTGATGTTTATCCAGTCTCTCTTCATTTGTGTGTGGCCTTCTCCAGATCCTGAACCCTGGCATTGGGAACCCTGGACACGTGGGATGTGAAAAGGATTCCTACATCTGGTGCCCGACTCGGAATGTCTGGAGGAAATGATATTTTTTTTGCTTAGATCAAAGAAGATATTTTTCACCTAAAAGAGTGAAGGAGGAAATACACCGAGAAAAGGTGTGGAAATTTCACCATATGCAAAACTCAGAGACTAACTGCAGAGCCAGGGTCTCTAAGTAGGATGGGAACATCCTTCTAAACCAGGCTAATGGAAAATAATTAGATTATACAATAATGTGATTTCTTGTTCAAATCAAAATCTTAGTTTGTATTTGGAATCTAAAATCTGTAAGGACAAGTGAAACTTCACTGCTGAAACCACCTCTGGTGTGGAGAAATTCAAAGGTGGCAAGAGAGGGCAGGGCTATCTGCTCTCCCACAATGAGATTGCTTAAGGTTTTTAAAAATTATAAAAGAACTCTCAAGGAAATGCAAATCTTGGCCAAATTGGCTGTTAGTTATTATTTTGGAAAGTGAAAAAGAAAGAAAAAAATTAAGATCTGTCTCTATCTTTTAAGCATGAAAAAAATGTGTGGCCAGATCTGTTGATGATGCTTCCCCCAGAGTAGGGATGTGGGGGAAGGGAGCCACATGGTGATTCAATATGGATGCCACTCCCCAGAGGGCATCTGATCTCATCTTTGCCATGTTTTTTCCAGCTCTAGCGACTTAAACATTTTACAAAATTTATAAATGCATCAGGGATTTCTGTGCACATGTAAAAGAAAAGGCCCGATTTTTAAAAACTAACATGCATGCAACTGTCCATATTAAGACATTTTAGATAGAGTTTTTTAAGCTGACCTTAACCTTTTGTTATGTACAGAATGAAAACCCTAGTCTTTTAACCTAAGAAAGATGGCAGATATGAACCTGAGAAAAGAAGCTAGACTAGTTTCAGCAGCAGACTGGCATATCCATAATAAACAGTGGTTTTTAAAATGCTAATGAATGGTGTTAAAAAGCTAACTTTTAGGCCTTCAAGAAAATCAGTTAATTGTGTTACAAAAGAACTTATCCAAAGTAAATGCCTTAAAATAATTGGAATTGGATTTGAAACTCAAAAATTGTTGAAATACAGATAAATAATGTATTAATTATAAAGATCTAAATATCCCAGGTAACTGGCTACACCCTTGTTAATGGAGGAAGAAGGGTAGTTGCCCTTCCCCCAGCTTACAGGTAGACCAGCTTCCCGCCTGCCATGATCTTAAAGAAAGAATGTGATAATTTGCATTCAAATACCTCCAGGTTTGCCACTCAATTTCCCCAGGCAAAGAGTAAAAACGTGGTCAGTTTATAAACTTCAAGAAACCTATTTTGCCATAAAAAAATGTGGATTATAGCAGCTTAAAATTTTGGAAGTTTGCTTCCTCATGAGAAAACCTAGAGGACAGAATTGAATCTATTAATTGATTATGTCTTATATTTTTCTTAGAAATGTAAAGTATAATTAATCTAAGAAGTGCTAAATATTTGACTCGCCAGCTCTAAAAGTTCAAAGTGTAAATTAAATTGGGAAATTATATAGTTGTGATAATTACATGCCTAAAGTATAAGAACTTGTTTTTTGAGAAAATAAAATACTGTGTTTTCTCTGATAATTAGAAATGCAAAATATGTGATGTGTTGGTGTAACTTAAAAAAGGATTAAGTCAATGATCCAGTTTAAATTTAATTGATATTCTTTAAGATAATTTAAACATGTAATATTTAAATCATATAAATATGTAAGGCAGCAGAATTGGAAGTAGTGGCCGGTAAAGTGCACCCTGTAAGGCAAGTAGATTAGCAGCAAAGATTACAGAAACATTAACCAGTAAATTACATCCTGCCCCCTCTTGCAGAGTGGGAGCGCCCAGGGGTAATGATAGGAGAACAGGATGCTTGACCAAGATTGTGAAACTGAGATTAATGTAAATGTCACGGTTTTGGGAAAAACAAACTGTAAAACTGTAACAAGTCTCCCTGACGACATCTGTATGACTCTGTTAATTGTTCCAGGGTATTTAAGCCCTGGCTCTGCACTGTCTCGGGGCTCTCAGCCTCTACTCTGACTTCAGGGTAGGTTGTGAGCCCCAGCATGCTTGGTGAATAAACCCTTTGCTGTTTGCATGAGAACGTCTCTTGGTGCCTTTGTGAGAGCGATGGGCGTCCCGGGCTTAACAAATAGATATATATGTTTTACCTTTTCAAGTATATTTCAAGACTGTGAGAGTAACTGTTGGACACTTCAAGGGCCCAGAAATATTTTCAAAAAGCTGTTCTGTCTTAAAAGAAATATTTTTTTAATTATACTTGAAATAGCATGGAAAGTTTTATCAAATAAAATTAATCAATATATTTTACTTATACATATATTAAATGTTATGAAAGTTTTGCCTCCAAGAAGCACAAAATAAAGTAACAATATATATTTTAAATGTAGTCAAATTTTTCAACAGAATTTTAAGTCAGACCAATAAAAATCATACCTATAACTTTACTGAATAAGGTTATTCTGGTTTTTTTTTGCCTTTTAATTAAAGATACACACTTAAGTTACTTTATAAGTTAGCTTTTTAAAATATAATCAAGGTCACATAAATTAAGTTACATTGAAAAGCCAATGTTTTTATAGGTAACTGAATTTAAGTACAATCTAAAAAATAGATTAGAAGCCACCACTTACTGTCTGAATTTGGTAGCTGCCTGCATTGCTAAGCTAGAGGTGGGGCAGCATTTGCAGCTTGTGAATCAGATGTCTACATTTACTAAATTTGCTTTCCTTTTTAAGTGAAGATGCTTACTTTAATTACTTAAATAAATTATTTTTAAGTTAAAATTAATGTTTTCAGCTAAATGAAAAGCCAATATCTTTTTAAGCAATTTGATTAAGTATACTAAGTTACTAAGACCTCCCATGGTTCTTCTGTGGGTGCAAATAAACTTATCTTTAAAAAATAAAACTCTAGCTTAATAAAAAGGAGAAATTTAAAAATTTTTGAAATCTCTTTCACTGATATTTACAGGATAAACTGAGGATTGTTATTAAAATATTAAATCTAATCCATACTAATGGTCACCATAACCTTAAGAGAAATTGTTTCATGTGACAAAGATTTTTAAATGAAACTCTATGAAGCCTGAAAATTATTTTGGAAGGAAATAAAGAAAGATTTCCTTCAAATGTCTTAAGGATTATAATTAAAAACCAATGAATTTGAAAGATGAAACAGATGGCGCAGAGAGACCAGGGTACCACGATTCAGGCTTTATTGAAGAGAAGACCCTGCAGGCTCACTTCCCAAGGGCGAGAGAGAGAGCACGTGCGGGGTGAAGTTGTCTTTTAAGGGGTAGGGGAGGGGGCTTAGGGTACCCGGCACGTGCTGATTGGCAACTCCATATAAGGCGCATGACTGGGTACCCCTGGGCCCAGGAGTCAGGGGGCTTAAGGTATTCGGCTCCGCCCACCAGTTGGGGAGGGGTACCTATCATTCCAGGCTTCTGATAATATTTTAAAAAAAATAATTGAGAGTCCAGGCAAGGTCTGGGGGCGAAGGTCCATCTTCCATAGCTACTTCCAGCTGAGAGGGGGCATCGTTAGGGGCGTCTACCCGGAGTCTCAAGGATTCTGGTGTTAGGTTCTGAGTTCAGTGCCAGATAGATCTCTCCCACCTTCTGGTTGGCGAATGCCTGCATTCTGTTCTGCAAAAAACTAGTAAAACAACGCATGAGACATGGGCCAAAGAGCAAAATTAAGAGTATAGATGTCAGTGGGCCTAATAGTGGGAGGATCCATGGAGTAAGTGAGCCAAAAATGGCGTATCCCCTTTCTAGCTGGTTATGTAGTCTTTGGTCAATCCTGTCCTGGAGGTATTTGATGTGATCTTTGACAATTCCTGATTCATTTACAAAGTAGCAGCATTCCTCCCCAAGGAAAACACAGGTACCTCCTTTTTATGCTGTCAGGAGGTCTAAAGCA
Organism: Antrozous pallidus; assembly: GCA_027563665.1. Taxonomy (NCBI): domain Eukaryota; kingdom Metazoa; phylum Chordata; class Mammalia; order Chiroptera; family Vespertilionidae; genus Antrozous; species Antrozous pallidus. The sequence continues at coordinate 93,970,389 of CM050514.1, forward strand.
CGCGGGTTCTGTAGGGCTACCGCTGCCAAGGAGTCTACTTGTCTTTGAAGGGATTCAAGGGAATTGCTAATGATAGAGATATCTTCAGAAAATTCAGCAGACAAGTTGTGGTAGAAATGAACAGAGGAGGAATGCCTCCCACTCCTGTCCCCACTGCAGTGAGGACTCCCGTACCCATTAAGAGGGGAACAAGGGCCACCCTTTTGTGGTGGGGTCTGAGAAGACCAAGAGAGGATTCGAGTTCTCCCTCTGTTCTAATAGAAAGATTGGGGGTTAGGAAGACATAGAGACAGAGCAAGTGTGGCAGTTTTTGAGGGACGCAGGTATAGGCTGTAGTCCCGCAGAGCAGAAAAATACCCAGTGGAAGGCAGGCTAAGGGAGGGGGTAAATTTATAGATTGTGCACAATAGAAAGGTGTAGGAGTAGTTGAGGTAGTAGTTTGTGAGGAATTTTTAAACAGGTAGTGTTTTCTATATTGAAGAGAGAAACATTGTGTAAAGTGCGATGAGGTCTGGTATAGGTAAAAGTTAAGTTAGTGATCCAATAGGTTGGGGTTGGAGTGGCTATGATGAGGGTTCAAGTCAGTGACAGACAAATCCAGCAGGATGTAGAGAAGGAGGGATTGATAGAGAGTAGATGGAAAGTTGTGTTGATGAGGGTGGGCAAAGGAGTAGGTTCTGGGTTGGTAGGGGAAGAGAGAATGTCCTTTAGTGTGGGAGGGATAGGTCGGGGATTAATATAAGTTTTAACAAAGGTAATTATACCCCCGGGGTCCCTACCTTTTTCACCTAGTCTAATTCCTGCTGGCTGAGCTTGGCTCCAGAGTGGGTCTGCTGGGTTTGATATGGTAAAGCTGACAGGATTACACGTAAGGGGCCACAGTCTGAGGGGGGTCTAAGATTTACCAGGGGACTGCGTAAAGCACCAGAGTGATAGTAAGAGCACTGCCAATATGGACAGTAGAACTCACCTACACTGTCACAATCCCCTTTTTGGCGACATTTCATGCATAGATATTTGTGGTTGGTGACATAGGCCTGGTACCACCCACTGCAGCTGGACTACCCAGGGGCCATGGCTGCACAAGCATCAAAATAGAGAGTGACACTAGAGGACCTCCCATCTCAGACAGTAGAATTGATTACTCCCTCATCATCCCAAGTCCGTTTTACCTGAAAAGACCAAAAACCCTCATTGGTGCATTCACTGTTGGCTGTCTGTAGAAGAATTATGGTGAGGAGACAAGGCATATAAAAAGGAATTCGAAAACATGAGCTTCTTCCGGAGTAAACAATTGGAGGGTCCCTTGCCAGGTAAGCTCCACTCTCCATGAGTGTATGTCTTCTGGGGAAGCAGACCGTGGTCGCCACCAGGACCAGTCCTCCAAAATGCATTGCAGGAAATAGTAGAATGTAGCCTGTAAGAAATGACGGGCCATCAAGTCCTGGATGGTATCGTCGAGTCCTCTTCGGGGATGGCAGGAAGGCATTTGGTGAGTCTGAGGGAGGTAGGCCCTGTCGGGGTAGAAGTGGAGGAAGGTAGTGTTTTGTGTTGAGGTTTGTATGGCTTAATGTGTGAGAGGTGATACCAATGGTGGATTCCTTGTACCTTTGCTGCAGTAGGAGTGGATAATATGACTGGGAAGGGTCCCTCCCATGTGGGTGTTAAGGATGCCTTTCCTTTTTTCTTGACATAGACCAAGTCCCCAGGGAGAATTGAGAGATGAGTAGAAGTTGTAGGAAAGGGACGGGGGAGAAGATTATCAGCATGTTGTTGTAAGAGTGCTCTCATTTGGGCAAAAGCAGGAAAGTAGTCTCCCGGGGAGGGGGAATTGTCTTCCAGGGTTTGGAGGGCAAAAGGCCGTCCATACATGATCTCGAAGGGGCTTAGAAGTACTGGTTGTCGTGGCATGGCCCTGAGTCTCATTAGTGCCAGGGGAAGAAGTTCAGTCCAAGGCATATGGAGTTCTAAAGATAGCTTGGTTAGATGTGTTTTTAGGAGATGATTGACCTTTTCTACTTTACCCGAAGACTGAGGGTGGTAGGGGATGTGGAGGTTCCATTTGATGTTTAGCATTTGAGAAACCAGCTGCATTATCTGAGAGACGAAAGCGGGGCCATTATCAGATTGAAGAGACATTGGAAAGCCAAAGCGGGGGACGATGTCGTGGGTGAGGGCTACCACTACTGTTTGAGCATTCTCCCTGCTGGTGGGATCGGCTTCTATCCATCCTGAAAATGTGTCAACTAGACTGAGGAGATAACGGCGTTTTTTGTGTGAGGGCATGTGTGAGAAGTCTATCTGCCAGTCCTGTCCTGGGAGGTTTCCTCTTATCTGGTGTGTTGGGAAAGAGCGAGGGCGGGCTCCACCCTGAGGAGAGCAGGGATTGCAGATGTCACAGGTGTCAGTTATCTTCTGTATTAAGGAGGATAAAGACGGAAAGGACAGAAAGCTAGTGGTGTACAGCAGGAGGGGTTTTTTGTCCTACATGGAAAGTATTAGGAATTCCCTGGAGTATCTCCATTGCTTGGGCCTGGGGAAGGATGAATTTTCCTGCCTGAGTGTACCATCCTTGCTTCTGGGGATAGCCTAGGTACTTGAGATGTTCTTCCTTTGAGTATTGTGAGGAGATTGTAGGTAGAGCCAGTAATATTAAGTTAGTTTGGGTGGTGCCTGACTGGGCAACTCTTTTTGCTGTCCTGTCTGCCAGGTTATTGCCAATAGCAATAGAGTCTGTAGAATTCTGGTGTCCTTTGCAGTGTATGATGGCAGCTGCTTTTGGCAGCATGGCTGCCTCAAGTAGAGCCTTGATGTGAGTATGGTTATGTAGGGGATTGCCTTTGGTGGTTAGAAATCCCCATTCACGCCATATGCCAGCACCAGAATGTATTATATGATATGCATATTTGGAGTCAGTGTAGATGTTTATGGACTTGCCAGCTGAAATGGTTAGAGCTCGGGTAAGGGCTATGAGTTCTGCTTGCTGAGATGTTTGCTTCTATTATGGATGAATCGCTAGATACTATAGCATAACCTGCTTTATATAGTCCCTCCTTTGCGCGGGTAGAGCTGCCATCAATGTAAAGGGTTTGTTCAGGTGTGGAGAGAGGAGTGGGTGAAATATGAGGAAAGGGAGATATGAACTGGGTAATTGTTTCAATGCAGGAGTGGAGAGAAGGGTCCGTCCCAACAGGGAGGAGAGTAGCAGGATTCAAGGGAGAGCAAGGAATGAAAGAAAATTGGTGGTTTTCAATGAAAATCAGATGGTATGCCTGAAGTCGTGAAGGTGAGAGATGTTGTATAGCCTTATGGGTCACAAGGTCCTGAAGGTGATGAGGGGATTTGATAGTAGTGTGCTGCCCAAAAGTAAGTTTGGAGCTTTCAAGGGCCAGAATAGCTGCTGCTGCTAAGGCTCTGAGACAAGGGGCCCAACCTCTACAGGTGGGGTCTAGTTGTTTTGATAGATATGCTACTGGGGCAAAAGAGGGACCCTTGTCTTGTCCTAGGACCCCCAGAGCCAGGCCATGATTTTCCTGAGTTTATAGTATGAATGACTGTGAGAGGTCTGGAAGGTGTAGTGCTGGGGCCTGGACAAGAGCCTGCTGTAAGGATTTAAAGGCTGATCCTATAGGTTTTGAGGGGTCTAGAGGCTCATTGGGGTCTCCTTTTGTCACCTCATACAAGGGTCTAGCTAGGTTACTGTAATTAGGGATCCAGGAGCAGAGAAAGCCGGCCACTCCCAGGAAAGAAAGAAGGTGGTTGGCGTAGGTAAGGAAGAGATAAGGCTTTTACGGTCGGCAGTGATCTCCTTCCTGTCCTGTGAAATTCTAATCCCAAGATATGTTACTGTTGACCGGGAGAGCTGAGACCCGATAACCACGCTGGGCAAGAAAGTTAAGAAGTAGACACGTGTCCTCCTGGGAAGTTTGGAGATCAGAACTGCACAGTAAGAGATCATCTACGTATTGTAGGAGAGAGCTTCTGGGCAGTGCCAGATCCTGCAAGTCTTTTGCCAATGCCTGCCCAAAGAAGTGGGGGCTATCCCTAAACCCCTGGGGCAGAACTGTCCATGTGAGCTTCTGTGAATGTATAGTTTCAGGGTCAATCCAGGTGAATGCAAAGAGGTCCTGACATTGTGAATCTAGAGGGATAGTGAAAAAGGCATCCTTTAGATCAAGGACTGTGAAAAAGGAAGAGGAAGGGGGGATAGAAGACAGAATAGTGTAGGGATTGGGCACAATAGGAGCTATGGGAAATACTGCTGAGTTGATGGCTCTGAGGTCTTGAACCAGGCGTAGGCGATAGGAGCCATTTGGTTTAATAACAGGAAGGATGGGAGTGTTGAAGGGGGAGTTTGTGGGCCTCAAAAGACCTGAATTGAGAAGTTTGGATATGGTGGGTTTGAGGCCGAGTAGATGTCCGGTTGGGACAGGGTATTGGGGAACAAAAGGGAAGGAGTCAGGATCTTTGCGGTGGATGAGGACGGGAGTGTGGTGTTTGGCTATGGATGGATTGGAGGTGTCCCAGACTATAGGGTTGACTTTATCTGGAGGCAATGGGGGAAAGACCGAGGCCGAGTCTGAGTCAGCAGCAGATGCAAGAAAGATAGAGGCCGAGGGTGTGTGGGCAGAGGGTGTCAATGAGACAGTTGCATGGAATTTAGATAAGATGTCTCTCCCCAGTAAAGGGGTGGGACATTGGGGGATAACTAAGAAACAGTGTGTAAACTGTATTCCCTCAAAGGTGCAGAGGAGGGGTTGGGTTATTAAAGGGGTGGTCTTTGTTCCCGAGACTCCCACAATAGTGGTGGTGGATGGCATTAAGGGGCCTGAAAATTCGGGCAAGGTGGAGTAAGTGGCCCCAGTATCAACAAGGAAAGAGATTGGCTTACCTGCTACGCGAAGTTTTACCCTGGGCTCCTGATGCGTGATCACCACCGGGGCCAGAGACCCTTGGGGAGGGGTACCTATCAGAATTATACCTCAGAAGGTGGGGATAAGAAAAGATTGTCTTAAAACTTTACATGACTTTCAGAAGGGGACATTAACTGGTTAAGACCTTATCAGAAGATCTCTACAGGAGAAATGACAAATTTATTAATGTACTTAGAGGTGACTCTAATCTTTCCTCTCCCCAAATTTTAACAGATGAAGCTAGGAAGGTGTTGCTTAAAGTTGAGCAGGCAATTTCCTCAGTCCAACTAGTACGGGTCCAGCCTGAATTGTCTTTATTGGGACAAATTAACGCTACTGCATATAGTCTCACTGGAGTCATCTTTCAAAATAAAAATTCTCCTGCCATTATTGAATGGGTCCACCTAGGGCATCAATCTTCTAAAACTTCAGTTACATATGTAGAACTAATAGCCCAATTATTATTTCAAATTAGAAAATGCTGTAAACAGCTTAGAGGAGAAGAGCCCCAGTGTCTCTACCTCCCCTTCACTGGGAAGCAATTAGAGGTATTTCAGACTGATATGAATTGGCAAATTGGGTTAAGTGGACATTCCAGGGAACTTAGCTGTTACCTATTAAAAGATAAATTACTACAATTTTTATATAATATCTCCATCATTATACCAAAAAATAAATACTAGGTAGGAACCTATTCCTGGAGCTTTAACTGTTTTTACTGATGGATCATCTAATGGGAAAGCTGCCTATTATACAATAAATTCAGACTGAGTCATACTGACCAGTCATACTTCTGTACAAAAAATTTAAAATTTTAAGCTATTAAGGCTGCATTGCAGGAATTCCAAGAGCCTCTTAATATTGTCTCTGATTCCTTTTCACTGCAAAGTTAGTGAATAGAATTGCAACTACCCAGTTGAAATGGCTTAGTGACCAAAGTTTATGTTTATTATTTTAAAAAGTTCAGCAAATTGTACAACAGAGACAATATCCTTTTTATATCACTCACATTAGTGCTCATAGTGTCCTGCCTGGTCCTTTAACAAAAGAAATACAAATGCTGATCAATTGGTTGCTTTATTAAAAGAAACCTCAGAATCTCATTAGCTTTTACATCAGCCTACCAAAATGCTGTCTAAACAATTTTCAATCACTCAACAACAGGCAAAAGAGATTATTAAGGACTGTCCCACTTGCATGTTACATCTACCTCAAGGGCCTAACACAGGAGTCAACTCTAAATGTTTGTTAAGAGACGATATCTGGCAAATGGATGTAATGCATTATACTTCCTTTGGATGCCTTGGAGCATTACATGTCTCTGTAGACACCTTTTCAAAAGTCCTATGGGCTACTGCATCTACAGGAGAAACAGCAAAAAAGGTTAGTAATCATTTCCTATCTGCTTTTGGCATCATGGGAGTTCCAAAAATTATTAAAACTGATAATGGGCCTGCTTATACAAGCTGTCAATTCCAGGAATTTTGTAAAAAGTGGAAAATTCAGCACATTACAAGAATACCATATAATTCCCAAGGACAGGCCATTATTGCACGACAGCATCAGCAGTTAAAATCCCAACTTGAAAAACAAAAACAGGGGATGATGGAGAAATTACCTGTGAGTAGGCTACGCCAAGCCTTAGTTACTTTAAATTTTTTGTGATGTAAATGGAAGACACCTATGGAGACCCATTGGTGTCAGAATATAACAAAAGAAAATGGTCTAGTTAAATGGGAAGATCCTGAAATCCAGTTTATGGAAGGGACCTGATCCATTATTAATCTTTGGCAGAGGGTATGCTTGCATATTTCCAGAGAATTTTTCCAAACCCGTGTGGATCCCTGCTATAAATATTAAATTGCTATAGGGATCCAAAAGGGAAGCTAGCCGGAATAATGAGGACCTTGCACCTGGAGCCACACCAGGCAGCTGCAGACAATCAACTACCTCAGACACAGAGAGCAGCAACTCCAAGTAATCCACTGAAGATGAAGATCAGCAGGAGGATGAGCTGGACAACAAACAGCCTGGAGACCATCCAGGGTATGGTAAAGAAGATGGTACAGATTCCTGAGTACATCTTTTTGGCCATAATAACAGTAATCAGCTTAATGGTTACATTACCTGGGGCAAAATGGGAAATTATCTTGGACTTATGTTCCTGACCCTTCATGGGTAAGAACCTTTATGTGGGTTAATCACCTATATACCAAACACCTTGGTTCATCCAGGAGCAACAGGGGTGGGGCAAGAAAGTATAATTACATAGGTGTTGCCACCCAGCTTCCCTTTTGTATGACACAAATTCAAACCGCTATTCTTTTGTGTGCAAAATTAAAGAAAGGTTTCTGGCTTGCATGGACACCAAAGGAGGGGAGGCAAAAGATAAAACATGTATACTATCACTACTTGCTCCTAAGAGAGGTGCAGAAAAATGTAATTAGACCTGGTCTATACAAAAAGAAACTGACAGCCAGTTTGAAATTGAATTGCTATGGCTTAAAGCAAAAAATATCCTTACATGATATTATTCTACAATGTCATTATAATTTTTGATATTTTACAACAGCATATTGTACAATTATTTCAAACATACTTATAAACTAAAACTTTGTATTATTAGCAGCAATTTAAAAAGGACATGAAAGGATTTAATCCCTTTCACTGTGTGGAAAGCTCCTTTGGGTAGGCACTTGTGCATTCCATATTGGCCCTTTTGCCAAGAAGGGATCCTCTTCTGACAATCCAGTTGCCCACAGCTTTTGCCTGAGTTTTTTGTACTTGCTGAGTTTGAAGCCTTGTGGTGGCTGTTATGGATCTGTCTCTTGCCCAATGGTGTTAAATGGACCCTCTCTGGAGAAAAAACCTAGGTTCCCCAAGAAATGTGATCAAGTGCTGGGGCCCCACCAGCAAGTGAGGGAATCCCAAGGTAGGCACTGGGTATGGAGGCCACGGGGCTATAGACTACCAAAGAGACAGAATTGAACCTCACATAACCCTGCTTGGCTCCGAAGGATGGCTGGTTAGCCAGAGATGGGTAAGATTCCTCAAGGTAGGAACAACCTAAGATAGGCACAGTTTCAGAGGGGCCAGCAGGAGAGAACTTGGGGGCCAACAGAGGTGGGGCATAGATCCTCACTCTCCCAACATTGCAGGGAGTCTCCTGCCCCATGGCTGCTTCACTTCCCATGCCCAGCTCAGATTGGGACCCTGGTAACAGACAAAGACTTGGCTCAACCCAGATCGGGACGGAGGCAACAAACAGAAAATTGGCTAACAGCAGCTACCTTATATCTAGCACCAAGAATGCTCAGGACCTACTCAAGAATGCAAAACAATCCATTCCACTAATATTTACAGGGTAAACTAAGATTGTTGTTAGATTATTAAATTTGACAGTAAAATGACAGTCCAGTTTTCAGATAAATTTAATTTGGCTAAAGGAAATAAGTGAATAGTCTAGAAAATTTAATTGTATTGGATAGAAAGCTGTTCCTAGAGTATTAACTAAAATTTCTATTGGTAGTTCATCTCATGGTAAAATTGTTTAACACGTGATGAATCTATTGTGCTAAAAACTTAAAAATTTAAAGTTATCAAAACTGAATTATAAAGTTTCCAAAAGCCTCCATTAATTCACAAAAAAGGGATAGTAGAGCAATATCACCAAAGAAAATTTATTACTATAAGTACATTAAAATTTTTACTTTAAAAAGTATTTTCATTTATAATCCTAACAGTTAGACCCCCATGAAACATACACATGATGTCAAAGTAAGCCACAGGAGAATCGTTTGGGAAAAAATAAATAGGATCCCAAGTCAAAAGATTCCTTTATTAACTTTTGGTCGAGAATATGTTTGTGTATTTTCAGAAAACAACTTCAAAACCATGTGGATTCCTGCAACAGAGAGGAATTGACACATCTGATCCAACCATGAAGACAGGAGGAGAAACAGTCCAGAGATGGAGGACACTGACAGCGTCTTGCCATGCTAGCAGTCAGCAGCTGTGCATCACTGCAGGTTGCCCAGGACCAAACCAGAGAGGGTGGGACCTGCATTGCCACCATTTGTCCACCATCCAGATACCATTGAGGATATGTACACATAAAGAACTGTTGGACATTGATAATGGGACTTATAACTGTTGAACATCGATATCGGGACTTAAAAGTGTTGGACATTGAAACTAGGACTCTGGTCTGCAGATACAAGATTTTTTAAGGGTGGAAAGACAGGTGGGGGAGATGCAGGAAACCAGTCATTGCCCCACCAATAGAGATGTAAATAGAAGAAACAGAAAACCTGGTCAACCTTAATGCCTCTGTAAGTCTGAACTATTCACTTACTGCTTAGGTGAGACATTGGTAGTTGAAACACCTGCCACTTTTAGTCTTATGTTAAGCATGAACTATTCGCTTATTGTTTAGGTGACATATTGGTAGTTGAAGCAGCTGCCACTTTAGTCTTATGTTAATTCTTGCTGGTTGACTCATTGTTGGAACTTCCTGACCTAAAGGACATGGATGTACCACATAGTCCTAATAAAAGGGGATAGCAAGACCAGAACTGGTAGTGTCCTCTCCCTAGAGGTGGACTCATGCCTGGCCCCCATTATTCCTAAATTGATGTTTTTCCAGGCTCTTTTCATTTGTGTGCAGACTTTTCCAGATCCTGAACCCTGGCATTGGGAACCCTGGACACGCAGGATGTAAAAAGGTTTCCCATACTCCCATGCCAGCTGGGTCACCTTTAATTGCCCTGCCATGCTAGCCTGTCACCCCCAATTGCCCCCCACCTCAAGGTCTGGTCCCCCAACCTGTCCTCCCCTATTAGCCTGTTCACTCAAACTGCCCTCTCCTACTGGCCATGTCCCTCTCAGTTTCCCTCCCTTGCCAGCCTGGATGCCCCTAACTGCCTTCTCCAGCCAGCTCAATTGCCCCTAACTGCCCTCCCCTGCAGGCTAGGTCCCCCTGAACTTACCTTTGCCTGCAGGTCTGATCACCCCAAATTGCCCTCCCCTGCAGGCCTGGCCTCTTCCAACTGCTCTTCCTTGGTGGCCATGTCCCTCTCAACTTCCTTCCCTTGGCAGTTGGTTGCCCCTATCTGCCCTCCCCTGCTGGCCTGGTTGCCCCTAACTGTCCTTTTTTTCAGGCCTTGTCCCTCCCAACTGCCCTGCCCTGCAGGCCTGCTTGCCCCCAACTGCCTCCTCTGCTGGCCTGGTCACCCCTAACTGCCCTCCCCTGCAGGCTTGATTGCCCACTACTGCCCTCCACTGTCAGCCATCTTGTGGTGGCCATCTTGTGTCCACATGGGAGCAGCCATATTTGATCACATGGTGGCAGTCATATTGTGTTGGAGTGGTGGTCAATTTGCATATCACTTTTTTATTATATAGGATATGAAATTATCACATATTCACTTTAAGTATATACAATTGTATTTCTCAATTGTCCTTCATAAAAATAGGTGAAGCCCTAACTGGTTTGGCTCAATGGTTAGAGTGTTGGCCTGTGTATCCAAGAGTCATAGATTTGATTCCTTTCAAGGGCATGGGCAGGTACCTCAGTTGCAGTTGGAATTTGGCCTTGGTCAAGGGTGTTCAGGAGACAACCAATTGATGCCTCTCTAGCATGATGTTTCCCCCACCTCTCTCTATCTCTCTCTTTCTTCCTCTATCTCTCTCTCTCCACCCACCTTCCTCACTCCCTTCCACTCTCTCTAAGAATCAATGGAAAAAATATCCTCCCGTGAGCTTTAAAAAAGTTGGGGGACAAACCCCACAAATAAAGATTTTGCTGAGGCAAGTGAGTTTTGTAAATGTGCTTTCATTAGCATACAATCTCCTCATTATTAGACAAATACCTTAATGTTCCTCTGTGTTATACTACTGAGGAACAACAGATTCACTTCTATGACTTCTGTGCTCAAAACATTTCATTAAGCTACCAATAAATAAATAAATAAAAAATAAATCAATCAATCACTGCTTTTATTACTGTTTTTGAATCAACACATTTGTTGGTTCCTAATAAAAACACTTTATCTACCAAGAGGTTTTTTTTCTCTTCAGTTTTCCTTTTCTTGTGCATCTGTGATATTTCCATTATTATTCATTTGCATATATTCAGGATTATTTTTATTATTTTAAAAGTAAGTGTGATTAAAGCCACCATGTATCTGTGCCCCGGGGCTCTATACTGAGGCAAATTGTAACTGGCATTAAACCTGGAGAGAATGTTATTCACTTAGAGTATGACCACCTAGTGACTTCAATCATGTTTAGTTTTCAAGTGCTAAATGGATTGAATGACTCCAAAGATTTTGGAGCCTCTCCAAAGCTAAAGTAGTGCTTTTTTTGTTGTAAGTTCATGTTATGTAGTTCAAATGGGAGAATCTTTAATATGAAGCAAATAAATATAATATTTTTAAACAGGAAAACTAGGTTGTCTTGTATTGAGATATAATAGAAATATGTTTTATAAAAAAAAAGACATGAATATTTTTCTTCTAAGCATAAAAAGTACAAACAATGTCACTCAAATTGTAGTCAGTTACAATAGTGTGAAAGAGGGGCCTCAATCAAATAGTTCTCTTTTCTTTAGCAGGTAACAGTAATGATTTTTTTCATCATTATTTATTTACTATTAAACTACTAAAAAGTTTTTCAAATAATATATTTTGCAGTAAAATGCATAAAAATACTATTGAATAAATTTAATTGTCATATTTATTTTTATAAGAACAATCATTAAAAAGGTAAAAAAGAATTTAATTACCCTAATTTAAATCTAAATATAAAAAGTGAATTGAAATGATACTCTACAGACTTAACTTTTAAAATATATATCCTCCTATATAATAAAGAGGGGATATGCTAATTGACCATCACTCCATCACAAAGATGGCTGCACCCACAGCTGAAGTCAATTCCCATAAGGAGCCTTAAGGAGCAATCAGCAGGGACCTGAGGCTATGCCCTCTCTCACCCCTGTAGGGCTTGATGGGGGACTTAAAGGTGTGCTTCCTGTTCTGGTGCTGGGCTAGGGGACCTCAGGCTGCTCTCCCCACCCCAGCACCATGCTGGAGGACCTCAGGCCCACCCCTCATCAGGTGGGGCTTGTTAGGGGTCTTCAGGCCATGCCCCTCATTCCAGCACCAGGCTGGGGGACCTCAGGCCATGTCCTTCCCAGCACTGGGCCAGGGGACCTGAGGCTGAGTCTCTCTGCCTGGCTGGGCTTGACAGGAAAATTCAGGTCATGCTCCCCATCCAGCAGAGCTTGACAAGGGACCTGAGGCTGAACCTCCTGACAGTGGGGCTTGATGGGGGACCTGAGGCTGTGCTCCCGCTGTGTGGCAAGGCTTCATGGGGGACCTCAGGCCATGCCCCCTACCCAGCAGGGCTTGACAGGGGATCTCAAGCCATGTCGCCTACCTGGCGGGGCTTGATGAGGGACCTCAAGGCATGCTCCCTGCCCATGTCTGGGCTGAGGGATCTCAGGCCATGCCCCCCATCCTGGCACCAGGCCAGTGGACCTGAGGCTACATCCCCTGCCTGGCAGGGCTTTATAAGGATGGGACTGGCCAGGTTTGGATCTAGCCCAATGGGATGGGGGCTGGCTGGGACTGGATCTCAAGCCATTTTGAGGTAGAGGTGGGTGGGTAGAGACTTGATTCTGGGTCCCATGGTGCACCCCAGACTGTGACAAGAGGAAGGTTTTCATATATATTTTAATAATTTTCTTTCATCTTTGATACTTCTATTATAAAGAACAAATAGCAATATTAAATTATTTTATCTAATTAATCCCCTTTTAATGTGCACAAATTTCATGCACCAGGCTACTTGTATCTAATAGAAGAGTAATATGCAAATTGACCATCACTCCAATACATAAGATACCTGCCCCCATGTGGTCAAAGATGGCTACCCCCATGTGGATACAAGATGGCCAGCAGGAAAGGACAGTTGTGGGCAATTAGGCCAGTAGGTGGGGGCAGTTGGAGGTCACCAAGCCTGCAAGGGAGGACAGCTGGAGGTGACCAGGCTAGTATGGAGGGCAGTTAGGTGTGATCAGGCCATCAGCAGAGGGCAGTTAGGGGGAACCAGACCTGCAGGAGAGGGCAATTAGGGGTTTCTAGGCTGGCAGGGGAGGGCAGTTGGGGGAGCCTGCAGGGGAGGGCAGTTAGGGGCAATTGGTCTGACAGGGGAGCAATTAGGCATTGATCAAACTGTCAGGGAAGTAGTTAGGGGTGATTAGGCTGGCAGGCAGGTGAGCTCTTGGGAGCTAACAGTCCTAGATTGTGAGAGGGATGTCTGACTGTCCATTTAGGCCCACTGGGACCGGGTCTAAATGAGCAGTCAGAGAACCTTCGAGGGGTCCCATATTGGAGAGGATGCAGGCTGGAGTGAGGGACACTTCCCCCATTCATGAATTTCATGCACCAGGCCTCTAGTCTTATTTATTAATAGACAAACTTGTAAATTGACCCTACCTCCTCTATACCCACCAGCCAATCAGGAGGGAATATGCAAATTATAAGGAGAAAGATGTTGACCATTCAGCAGCTCCAGGCATGAAATGGCTGGGTGGGGCAGGACACTTGCTATGAGAGGGAGGGCAGGGGGTGAAGGGATCCACAGGACTGGCACTCTGGCCACAGTGAAGACGAAGACTGCAGACTCCAGAGTCTGCAGTGAAGATGAAGATGGCATACTTCATGAAGAGTCTGCAGTGAAGATGAAAATGGCAAAGGCGGCAGATTCTGGCCGGAATGTAGGCCTGGGTCCCAGGTGCTAGAGGCAAACTGGTATTGGAAGCCAAGGGGAGAAAGGCCTATTTCATGATTCTCTTCATGTAATGAGCCTCTAGTATGTGTGTATGTGTGTGTGTATGTGTGTGTGTGAGTGTGTGTGTGTGTGTGTGTATATATATATATATATATATATATATAAAGTGATTTTTAGAGAAAGAGCAAAGGAGAGGGATAGAGAGATAGAAACATCGATGACAGAGGAAATCTTTAATCCACTGTTTCCTTCATGGCCCCCACTAGGGATCAAGTCCACAGCCTAGGCATGTGCCCTGACTAATGGAACCTGAAACCTCTTGGTTCCTGGATCACCCACTCAACCACTAAGTCACACCAAACTGGGTATGGACTTAACTTTATCCTTTCCACTGTTCAATCAATATTATGGAATCAGAATTACCAATTTATCTTGGCCATCATTTACATTAAAATTCCAAATGCATTTTAAATACAGTTTCCATTTTCCATTTAAATATACATATTTTAATCATCCTATTTAATAAAGAGGTAACATGCAAATTAACCCTCATGCCTTCACAAGATGGCTGCCTATAACCAGGCTGGCAGGGTTTTAGTGTGGGATGACCAAACAACTGAACAAGCAGGCTGCATGGGGTGACCAGGCTGGCAGGGGGGGAAATTAGTGGTGACCAGGCCACAAAGGGGGGAAGTTGGGAGCAACCAGGCAGCAGGGAGGGCAGTTAGTTCTGTCCAGGCCAGCAAAGGGAGGAGGAGTTGGGGGTGACCAGGCCAGCAGGGGTGGGGCAATATGAGGCAACCAGGCCAGTGGGGGAGATAGATAGGAACAACCAGGCTAGCGGGCTGGTGCAGTTGGTGGCAGCCAGGCCAGTGGGAGGTGGGCAATTGTGGACGATTAGGCTGGTAGGGGGACAGTGAATGGTGACTATGCTGGCCAGGCGGGGCAGTTGAGGGCTACCAGGATGGCAGGGGGGACAGTTAGGGCCAGAAGAGGGGGACAGCTGGGAGTGACCAGGTCAGTAGGGGGGACAGTAAGGAGTGACCAGACTGGCAGGGAGGGGGCAGTTGGGGGGCAACCTTGCAGGCAGGCAGGTGAGCAATTAGGAGCCAGTGGTCTAGGATTTTTGAGAGGGATGTCTGACTGCGGTTTAGGCCAGACAGTTGGACATCCCCAAGGAGTTCCACAATGGAGAGGGTGAAGGCTGGACTGAGGGGACCTCCCCATGCACAAATTTTGTGCAGCAATCCTCTAGTTCTAAAAATAAGACAAAAATAAATAGGTTTTTAATTTTATCTAGAAAATATTCACTTTGAAATTTACTTTTACAGCTACATAATATAAGATATACAAAACAGAGGTTTGATCCAATATTCAGTATAATTAGGTAATAGAGATAAATTATATAGTGAATTTACTTTTAAATGATGAAATTTTCTAGCATATGGAGAATATTTCATTGCTCTTTATCAATACATTTAGTAAAGGGTAACACTATTGCAAAGGGCTATTGGCTCTAAGGTCAGCAGACCATGTTTATCTTCTCACATCTGCTTTCTAGCCCTTGATAATGTATTTAAGTTATCTGTGCCTCAGTTTCACTATCTTTCTCCATCTCTACTTCTATACACAGATTGAATTCTGTACCATTTGAATTAAATTAGACAGTAAAGATAATAGCATTTTTACAGGTGAGCATCACAGTAAGGTTTCAATAACTATTAGCCTTCATTATTGTATAGTTCCCACTTTATGGAAATTATAAAGCTATCAATTCATCTTCATACAGGGATAGCAAAATGATGAAATCTTTTATGTAAGGAAGGATCATGCACTATTGTGAATTTTATTCAGAATATAAATCCCTTTATGTATTTCAACATAATTCATATTAATACCTGTATTTCTCCTCTACAATGAGTAAAATATTATAAAGATAAAATAAATAATTCTATATTTATTTAATTTTTAATTCTTTTAAAAAAAGAAAATAAATCTTTTAAGACCACTTCTATATATAGGTATGATCTCTCCAACCATTTCTAACCAACATACACAAGTAATTGTTGGCATCTTTTGCATTGCTTCTGCTTTCCTGGCACATTATATGTATTTTTAAATTTAATTCTCACAATGACCTTGTTATTTAGATATTACTACCATCATTTATCATATGAAACACAGAATGCATGGCTTTATAAGGTCTGTGATTCTAAATCAAGTCCATGACTCCTACAGCCTGAGTGAAATGATAGCCCTGAGCTTCCAAAAATCTCTCAGTTGAACACAAGTATTTGCTTGAAGAGTTGATTTTTTGGAAAGAAGCCAGAGTAAGATAAATTGTACTTTAAAAAGATAATTATCCAAAGTTCTTTTGTCATATAGAAGAAAATTAAAATTATCCTAGGGTGACTCACTGATTTTTTTCTCACCTATTTTTAGCTCACTATTCCAATTTCTCAATATTTTTGTCTCAAATGAAGATATGAGGGGGATTAAGTATTCAGAAGCAGCTAAGACGTGTGCCAGGGGCTATGTTAGGGATAATATCAAATCTACATGTTACAAAAAGAAAACTTTGGACACAGGGGAAGAGGTGGGAAGAGGCAGGATTTAAATAAATGAGGAAATATGCCCAAAGGCATTTCAAGTTGAGTTGTTATTTGAATTTGATTTGAAATCTAAAGCCTGTAGAACTTGGAAGTAAGAATTTGTCCTTTTCATTGAACTAATTCAAGGATCTTATTTTTAAACCATTGAATATTTTTTATTTAATCCAATTTTACTTAATATAATTTTATGTGTCTTATATGGTAAACTTTAAGACAGAATATGTTTTTTGAGTAATTTAATTATCTGGCCCTGTTGATATAGATCCTTATTTTAAATAAAAAAATACCAATACAAATAATTCTAATTATTTTCTTTAATTCACAGACACATCCCTGCATTAAACATAAGTGTAAAAGATAGATTAATTTCTGAGTTAGACTCTGATATCCTCAATGAAAACTAAAATAAATTACTTTTTAAACTATTTTCTTACTACTGTCATAAAACTTAACTAAAAGTGAATTCATAGGAGCATTAAATATCTTACATATTGATAATTTAAACATTTAATGAAAAAATATCATTGCTTTGTTTAGTACAAGTCTTCAAAAATATATCAAAGATAGCTCAAAACATGAAATAATTGTTACTTTTAAAAATATATATGCATTTTTATTGATTTCAGAGAGGAAGGGAAAGGGAGAAAGAAACATCAATGATAAGAGAGAATCATTGATTGGCTGCCTCCTGCATGCCTCCTACTGGGGATCAAGCCTGCAACCCAGGCATGTGCTCTTCTCAGGAATCGAACCTGGAACCCTTCAGTCCATAGGCCAATATTCTCTCCACTGAGCCAGACAAGCTAGGGCATGTGTTAATTCTAAAGAAGATAAGCTAAAACATTATCAGTGAAATAAATTATTAGTAAGAACAGCTTACAGTGGGAGACTAAGGATAAAAATCACACTCCTGAAGGATTTAAAGTAAGAAGTTAGGCTATTTTTGAGCTCAGTACAATAAAGATGCAATAAGACATGAATCTATATGAATAACCTGAATGATTGTGGATAAGGGTTAGCTCTGCATTAATGTACAATTACAAAATTAGTATTTCAAGGCCAGCATTGAGTTGTACTTAATCTACTTCTGGTTTCTAAAAGTGATCTAAAGAGAGGAGAGTTTAAAATATAGGATGCCATTATACCTGAGTTTACAACAATTCCCCCATCATATTTTCTAAAATAATAATTACTTTACAATATAGCATATACTGAAGCTACAATTTCCCCTTTTCTTTTTACTTTAAGGTGATTCTCCATTATATTTTATGGCTCATCTCTTCATCAAGTGCTGAAAAATTCAAGAGAGGAACCATAATTAAATAATCTACATTATTAGTTAAATACATATTTGCAGAATAAATGAGTAAACAAACTTGTCTCAGACACTTTTAAAGAAAATGGTTTTAGATATAGGTGTTATTTTTAAGGGGAATTTTAAGCTAAAAATCAGCAATAACTGTACTGTTTAAAATACTTATTCCTACACCATCAATATTACTTGCTTTCCTATATGCTTTTCTTTTGGCAGGTGGGAGGAGAATAAAGAAATTATAGTTAATAAGTCAGAAATAATATAGCACCCTCCATATGCTCATGAGAAGAGGGGCCATGTCTATTTTTATTTTGTGACACTTTTTCCCTTTACATGGCTAAGTAAGGCAGCTTATCATTTCCTTAAAGCTGAAAGTTCAGCAAATTTTAGCAAAAAGGAAAATAGAGGAATGATATATTCTTATGTAAAACCATCTTTGTTCTCTCAAAATGATTTTTATCATTTTACATAAATACATTTTTAGAGCACAGAAAATTTCTTTTACCCACATCATACTTTGTGAGGAGAAATCCTCTCTATTTGGAAAATGAATGGTAATGTAAGATTTGAATAATATTAAATAGAACTTACTGCCTTTAAATTTTCAATAAGTGAATTCTCAGAAATAAACTCATAGCTATAAGGTCCACAATATGCATTAAATTATATAAATAAATTATAAGAAAATTGGAAGAGACCATTGATAAAAAGAACATAAAACGAAGACCATAAGAATACCAACAATGATGACATGAAACACTAATCGATGAACGACAGACGTGTTAACAACAAAGGAAGCAAAAGACTGTGGATGACAAGACAAAATACACATCGGCCTAAATTTGTTCACTCAACAAAACTATCTATTAATAATTAAGGTAACATAATGATATTTTCCAATGAACTACAGCAAATTTTACCATAAATAATTCTTTCTTAGATAAACTTTTAAATGTTATGTTTTTTTTGGGGGGGATACCAAAAGGATGATCTAAGATGCAAGAAAGAATGGGGGAATGGCATAGAGGAGATGGTATGACATATAGGAAAAATGCCAGGTGGGCAGAAAGGTGCCATCTATAAATCCATTGGGGAGTCCTAGGACAGATTCTTGGAAGGCCCTCAGAAGGAACAAACTCTAGAGCCACCTTGATTTTGGATTCTAACCTTCAAGTCTGTGAGACACATTTTTGTTATTTAAGTCACAAAAATGGCATAAATGTATTAAAATCTAAATAAAAGTTATTTGTGTATAACAACAACAACATAATATCAATTGTATTTGACTAAGAAGAAAAAAAGTAAAAGCACAAACAGAATTATCTGCAAAATACATTAGAATTGACTAAGTGAAAGAGTCCTAAGGTATTTGAATCATTCATACTATAATGGTCAATAGAGAAAAATGCTTGAAAAATTTCACAAGATAAAAATTAATGAAAAGTTGGAAAAAAATAAATATTTTCAACTGACATGTAAAATAAAAGGAGAAAAATATCATAAAATTAGGAAGAAGCATGAAACATTAAGATAAAGAGTGAAGTCAAAATATACAAACATCAAAGCTACTAAACTTGTAAGTTAAACAAAAACAAAGGAAGTATAATTATAGAACCAAACAACATTCCACAATATGCGGTTTACATGAACCATACAACAAAGCATGAAGTCTCAAAAATGAAGGTTAGAGCATAAAACTGGAGGAGATATATTAATACAGAAAAGTAGGCTTTAGGACTATATATATATATATATATATATATATATATATATATATATATATTAGGGAAGGTGAGGAAGGTGAGGGTCCCTACATAATGAATGATAAATGCTCAATTAGCCAGGGTTATATAGCAATTGTACATTTATTTATACTCAATAAACTATAGTTTTAGGGCTAAATAGAGCAACAAATGTTATAACATTTAAAACAGCAATGGCTGAAGTAGTTTATTTTCCTCTCATACATTTAAGTGTCAGCAGCAACTTCAGTGCTGATATCAGAATTTTGCTCTTCAACTTTTCAAGACTGGGCTTCATCTACTTCATTTCTCAATCACAATTAGGTATAGGTGTCTTCCTGATGGTCCAAGAAAGTGACATTTATATCCCATGCTATGGCTAGACAAGGGACAAACAAGAGCCAAAGATGTCTGCCAAGTATCATCCAAAGACTAAAAAATGCTACATTACACTGTCTACTTCCCATTAGCCATGATTCATAAGTAATGATAACATCATGCTTAGATTCAAATAAGATTGACAAAGTCAATCTGTGCAGCTACTGTTACTATTGAAGACACAGAGAAGAGATTTTAGAGGACATCCAGTAGCCTCTACTTTATCACTACCAAAATAGATTTCAGCTTCAAATTATCTTCTCTAAATTAATATTCCATACCAGTTGGTCAAAGTGACTGGGTATGGGTATTGAGTTTGAAGTTAGAAGAATGCTCCTTATCAAACAAAATATTCTCAAGTGTCAGCAAAATGTCCAAATCATCTATTTCACTTTGATGTGACTTTTAACAAATTTTCTTTTTAAATCACGGGCAGTTCTTTGTTCCAGATTTAAGGAGCAATTAAAATATATCCTAATAGATTTATATAATAAATCTCTGATGTCTTAGTAGACCTGAAGAAAGAGCTATCTGTCTTGATTAGTATCTCCAGAGGCAATTATGTTCCCATTTAAAAAGTGTCACCTTTGTAGAGCTCATCTCAGTCTCTAGGTCAGTGGTTCTAAACTTTCCTAATGCCACGACTCTAATACAGTTTCTCATGTTGTGGTGACCCCCAACCATAAAATTACTTTAGTTGTTACTTCAAAACTGTAATTTTGCTACTGTTGATGAATTGTTATGTAAATATCTGTGTTTTCTGATGGTCTTAAGCTCTACAGCAGCGGTTCTCAACCTGTGGGCTGTGCCCACAGGTTGAGAACCGCTAGCAGGTTTGCCTAAAACCATCGGGAAAACACAGAAGGTTGAGAATCACATTGCTTTAGGTTATCAATTCAGAACATTAGAATACCCATTTGTTTGCTTATTAATATGTATATTTTATGCATCTTGATAAGTATTAATATTTTTTAAAAATGTGGGGAAATGGCATAAGGCAAGTGCTTAAACTACAGAATATAGTACTACCGTGCAAAACATTTAGAGCTCCCCAATTACTACTAGACCCTGTTTTCATGTGGCAACTGTTGATTATATCACAATACAGATGTCATTTTGAGACTCAGCTAAACAACCTCAATCTATCTGCTAGTTGCAAGATGATTTTGTAGGCCTTAGAAGATTGCAAGATATGGATAATGGCCCCTCAGAGGAATAACTGTTGACAAGGTTGGTGAAACAACTCATGAATGATGAACTGAGAAAGCATCCGGCTGTTCATGCAAACCTATAAGTGTGCCACACCACAACCTTATGGAGGATTATAGCAATTTTCCCATGTCCTCTTATTTGCCTCTGAACAAGAATGACAGAGATGCACAACATCACTGATCCTTTAATTTCATTGAGTTAAGGAATATCATCATACAAAGTTATCAGAATTTGAGGCTTTCTATTACATCTTGAACATATATCAATTTTCTTTGTTGAAAACTCAATGACTACAAACAATTTTAATGATATTTAAAATGGAGTAAGAACTTATCAAGAGTCCAACATTGCTTAGCATTCTAGTCCCAAGGTTAATAGCAGGTACAATTACTTTGCTTAGGACTCACAACATATAAAACTATTTTTTAAAATCAATCTGAGCTTCAATGTAAATTTGTGTAAATATAAACACACTTTGAGTAACTTTCATTTTGGAAAAACTTTTACATAACAATCTAAAATTTAAAGAAAGAGCATAATTTATTCCTGTGCTGATAATTCTCTATTTGGTAACAAGAGGTATGACATTTACAAAAGGGAAATTATATATATATATATATATATATATATATATATATATATATATATAGCTAATATGCAATATATCCCCTTGGGAGTTTTACCAGTTTTTTGCTTGTTATGGTATGTGCTGACCACCATGGGGTGGTGCAGAATTAAAGAAGGCCCTGGCCGGCTGCTAGAAAGCCCTGATCAGCCCTGATTGCCAGCTAAGCCTATGTACCCTACTGTGCATGAATTTAGTGTACTGGGCCTCTAGTTATTATTATTAGAACATATTTATTTTTGGCAAATTATTAATTGCACAATATAGTATGTTAAATGTAGACACAATGTTGTACACTAGAGTTCTATAACTTCCTCATCATGCATAATTGCAAATACTTCCTGTTGAACAGCAACTCCCCCTTTCCCTTCTACTTCCCACTTTGTCTCCACTATTTCCCGGATCGCTCTGCTATATTTGCATTTTACCACCTGCCTTATTTCTTCTTCATTTTAATACCCGACTTCTTGCCAAAGTCTTTCAACTTTTTTTCACTTTTATTCCCAATTTCCAGATAAAGATTTGATTCTATATGTGAACTAGGGGCCCAGTGCATGAATTCATGCATGTTGAAAGAACTGTTGGCTGTGAGACTGCTGAGGGCACAGGGGCAGGTCTCAGACTCTCCTCTGTACCCCCGCCTGGCCCTCCCACCTGACCCCTCTTGCAGTGACCCCAGTCTCCTCTGCCAGCAGCCCTACTCCTGCCACTGCTGCTCCCATGTTCTGATTGTGCTGGCAGTGCTCATACCTACTGATAGAACAAAGCAATTGGGACCATCAGAGAAGTGGGTATGAGCTAGGCTGGCGCTATTAGTGGGTGTGAGCAGTGAGTGGCAGCTGCTGCCCCAATTGTTCCTCAGGAGCAGGGTGGGGGTAGAGAAGCCCTCAGGGGGGATTGGGACAAGCAGCCACCACTCTACCTGCTGATGGAGCTGAATAATTGGGACTGGCACTGGGTGCCAGCAGCAGGTGCTATCAGTGCTGGCCCTGGCAGCAGGTGTCAGCATCGGGTGGGACTGCAGCATGTGAGAGCAAAGAATTTTCAGTAACCACCAGAAGTTCATCCTGATGACAGCAACTAGCACCCTGCCTTGGTCTGGCGCACCTGCTCACCTGCTCACCTGGTTCATCCCGCAGTGGCTGACATCCACCATGTTCTATGTGTACCCCCTGGTGGTTAGTGCATGTCATAGTGACTGGTTGTTCTGTTGTTCCACCATTTGGTCTATTTGCATATCAGGGTTTTATATAGATAGATATTTAGATCGTCAAAGGCTTAAACACTTTATTTTTTGTTGTTGGTTTTTATTTTATTTGTTTTTTACATTTTTTATTGTTTAAAGTATTACACACTTTAAAAAGGAAAACATGACCTAATGAAGAAATTTGATTTTTTGTGCATTAGACAAACACTTAACAATATCAATATTATATGAGGCCCTTTCTGCCAAGGAGGAAAGAATATGTTATATTATCTAACATACCTCTTGTCATCCAGTCTAGCATACTTAGGTTTTTATATGTAAATTAAGTTTTGATTGTCGTTCTTTGCTTATTTGTTTTTAATAACTCTCTGGTCCATTCTATTAATTCAGTCTTTCAATCAAAATGAAATAGCAATGTTTCTAACCAGTAAGAACCTAAAAAAACAAAGCATATGGATAAAGAAGACCTTTTTCTCCAGCAGGATGAGGTAATGAAACAAGAATCGCTCACTCATTTTTGGAAAATAATAAACAGCATAAACTGATGAACAAAAACAGATTTAGAGACAGTGAAGCATCAATCAGACCATCAAACCTCAGACGGAAGGTAGGGGAGGGTGTGAGAAAGGGAGAGAGACCAACCAAAGGACTTGTATGCATGCAGATAAGCCTAACCAATGGACACAAAGAACAGGGGGGTGAGAGCTATGTGGGAGGTGTGGGGGCAATGGGGCGATGAGGTCACATATATAATACCTTAATCAACAAAGAAAAAAATAAAATAAAAAAAAATCATGTTATTAAAAAATTAAAAAAAAGAATTGCCAAAGTTGCTCCTCATCAGGAACTGAAATACTTGAATTTTGTCTTGTTTCTGATCCAGAGTTTAAAATGGAAGTGAAGCCCAGTTCTGCTCTATTGGTCAATTGGTAATGGTTTTGGTGAACATAATTGATTAATATTCACCCAAAATTTGTTTCAAAATTCACTTTTTCAGCACTGAATATGTGAGAATACATATTCACTTATATTTTTCAGCACTGAATATGTGAGAATACATATTCACTTACCAGAAGCCTGGTGCATGAAATTAGTGCAAGGGAGGGGGATTCCCCTCAGCACAACCTGCACCCTCTCCAATCTGGGACCCCTTGGGGGATGTCTGACTGCTGTTAGGTCTGATCTCTGGGATTGGACCTAAAATGGCAGTCAGACATCCCTCTCACAATCTGGAACCACTGGCTACTAAATGCTCACCTGCCTGCCTGCCTGCTCACCCCTAACCACCTCTGCCTGTCAGCCTGGTTGCCCCTCATTGCCCCCTCTGCCAGCCTGGTTGCCACCAACTATACAACCCCTGCTGGCCTGGTCACCCCTCACTGCCCCCCTCTCCCACTGCCCTGGTCACCTCATGCAGCCTGCCATTCAGTCATTTGGTCATCCCTCACTAACACCCCTGGAGTGAACCACCCTTCAGGTGCCAACATGGTCACCCCACACAGACTGCTGTTCAGTCTTTTGGTTTTACCTCACTAACCCCCCTTCCTGCATGCTGTTCAGGCATTATTCTGAGGGTGTCCTGACCAATTTGCATATTACACTTTTATTAGTATAGACTAGAGGCTTGTTGTACACATTTGTGCACTGGTGGAATCCCTCTGGGTGGCAAGCAAGATGGGGCTGAAACCCACAGTCTGAAGCCATCTGCAGCTCCTACCTGCCACTTTTGCTGATCCTGGCCCCACTGTATCTACCACAGGCTTACACCCAGTCAGTCCTGATTGTGAGAGGCTCCTGCTGCCACAGCAATGCTCAGAAGTGGTGAGCCCTGCATCTGGCACCTTCCTGAAGGGAGTGGCTTGCAAGATCAGGCTGAAACTGGCTCTCCAACATCCCCCAGGGGTTCTGGATTCTGAGAGTGGGCAGGCAAGGCCAAGAAACTCCATTGGTGTCTGCCAGGGAGGGAATGTGAGAGCGCTTCAGGGCATACCTGGCCCCATATCACCCAGTTCTATTTGGGACTGATCCAGATCCGTCCAGCCGGGGAGGGATGAAGAAGGTTGGTTACCTGGGGAGGGACCCCAGGAGAGCTCCAGAGCATGTCAGGCCCATCTTGCTCAGTCCCTGATCAGCCAGAACCTATCAGCAAGCTAACTTACTCATTGGAGCATCTAACCACTGGTGGTCAGTGCTCATCATAGTGACTGGTCAACTTTTTGCCCCCTGGTGGTCAGTGCACATGATAGTGAGTGGTTGAATGGTCTTAGCATATCATTAGCATATTGCTCTTTGATTGGTTGAACAGTTGACCAGTCAGTGGATGACCAGACACTTAGCATATAAGGCTTTTATTATATAGGATTTAAGCATATTTGAAAATAGCACATAGCTTAAATGTATGGGACATTTAAGACCTTAATAGGACAGTTTATTTTTAATTTCATAACCCTTATGTATTACTTAATCATTTAAAAAATTAAAATGTGCCACAAAAGTCATCTGATCTACTACCAATTTGAGAGAAAGATTGAATTATACACAGTTGGAAATTAAAGGTTCTGATGACTATAGATATAATTTTCTAACATATATATATATACATACATACACACAAATAATTTCTTAGTGTTGAATTTATTGAGTGATACTTATTAATAAAATTATACAAGTTTCAGGTGCACAATTCCACAACACATCATCTTACATTGTATTGTGTATTCACCACTCCAAGTCAAATAATCTCTGTTATCAGAATTTGTTCCTTCTCCACCCTCCTGCACCTTCTCCTACCCACTTCTGCCTTGCAATCCCCACACTGTTGTTAGTGTCCATGAGTTTCTTCTAATTTTTTACCCTTCAATCCTTCCACATTCCCCACATAGTCCTCAAAACCCCAATGACAGATGTTAGCCTTCTCTCTGTCTATGATCTGTCTCTATTTTGCTTGATAGTTCATTAGGTTTCACATATGAGTAAAATCATATGGTACTTATCTTCATCTAACTGGCTTATCTCACTTAGCATAATACTCTCCAGGTCCATCCATGATCTCACAAAAAGTAAAACACCCTTCTTTTTTACAGAGAGTTATATACCAATCTTTGTGAGAATGTAGATTGGAGCAGCCACTGTGGAAAGCAGTATGGAGTTACCTAAAAAAAAATTGAAAATGAAACTGTCTTAAGAACATGCAATTGCTTTTCTGGGAATACATCCAAAGAAACCCAAAGCACTCAAAAGAATATATGTACTCCTTTGTTTATTGCAGTATTATTTACAATAGGCAAGATTTGGAAGCAGCCCAAGTGCCCATCAGTA
Organism: Antrozous pallidus; assembly: GCA_027563665.1. Taxonomy (NCBI): domain Eukaryota; kingdom Metazoa; phylum Chordata; class Mammalia; order Chiroptera; family Vespertilionidae; genus Antrozous; species Antrozous pallidus. The sequence goes on from CM050514.1 coordinate 93,996,507, forward strand.
GGATGAGCGGATAAAAAAATATTTCTTGAACATCATCTTCTAGTTACCTTTTGAGAATTTTCCTCTTTCCCTGACATCCTATTTTAACATGATATTTTAAGAAAATATGATATCCGGTGACTTATTTAGAAAATGATTTACAATGATAATATAGTAGTCCCCATATACTTAGATATGTATATTATGCTCTAAGATCTCTACTTAGAAATCTATGTTCATCAACATTTATTAAACATTTATTTCTCCGTGGATTATGATCACCTTATGATCTATTTAATAATTAATAGTGACAAACAGACTTAATCATTCTCAAGTATCCATTCAGTAAATTGAATACAATACACATTTACAAAAATAATGCATTTGTCAAGAAAATTTTTTTTTTCTGTAACACTGTGTGATTGGGTTACTAGGTACGCTTCAAGTGCCAAATTATGGAAATTTAGAACGTTCTTATATGTGTTACAAAAACAATGATCTTTCAGTACAATGATCTGGAAGTTTAGTTGTTCATAATAGCACAAATTTGCTATGATTATAAACTATTTTATCTGCAAAATGAACTGAATTTAAGTAGAGAAAACCATTTTATGATTTAAATGTTGGAAAATATATCCCCTTAAAGTTGTAAAAATATGCTTGGAAACACTATACATTTTGAGGTCAAAGAAGCATTATTCTAAATCTTCCATCTGATACTTACAAGTAATGTGACTTTGAGTCAAATTGTTAGCTACAACATCCTCCTTTTTAGGTAGTTATAGTATGTCATGTAGATTTTTATGAGATTTACATGAAAAAAAAATTTAGTTTAAGGACCCTGATAGTATCTGGCTAACGATGGTATCTCTACAAATATTAATAAATTTTCCTCCTTGCTATATCATAACTGCAGATAATTAACAGTCTAGATTTTTTCCTCCATACTTAAAAAAAATGTGGTAAATATACATACCATAAAATTGACCAATTTAACCTTTTTTAAAAAAAGGATAAAATATATTTATTTTATCTATATTATCATTGCTGGTACTCTTCATTCTTTAGGTAGACATAAATTTCTACCAATATAATTTTCTTCTGGCTGAAGAAGTTCTTATAATGTATTTTGTAGTGCAATTTAGTGGTGATGGATTTTTACTACTATTTTCTGTGTTAAAAAAATGACATCATTTGACCTCTTAAAACACACACACACACACACACACACAACCAAAAAGAAACAAAAAAACAACAAAAAACAAAAAACAACCCAGTTTTCTCTGGGTATAGAATTCTAGGTGGACACTTGTTTGTTTGTTTCTTTTCTTCCAGTGCTTTGGGAACATTTCCTCCATTAGATTCTGGCTTCCATGAGTTTGAGAAAAAGTAGGATGTCATTCTTTTATTTTTATTTTTATATATATATTTTTTTAACAAATACAATGTGTCTTTTTTCTCTAGCTTCTTATGAGATATTTATCATTGTCACTGGTGTTCAGCAATATGATTATGATGTGTCTTGGTATGGTTTATTTATGTTTCTTCTGTTTGAGATTTTTGAACTTCTTGGTTCTTTACATTAAACAATAAATCTCATATCTTTCTACCCCAACCCCTGGTTGCCACTATTCTATTTTATGCCTCAATGAATTTGATTATTTTATTTAGCTCATATAAGTAAAACCATACTGTATATACAGGTATATATGTATATGTATATACATTTTAATTATACTAATGAATACAAAATGTTATCTCATTTTTAAAATTGGGTATTTGTTTTGGTTGTTTAGGTTTAGAAATTCTTTATGTACTCTGAATATTAAACTCATCATATGTTTATTTGCAAGTGTTTTTGTCTACTTTGTGGTTTGCCTTTTCACTCTATTAATGGTGTCTGCTGATGCAAAAAAACAAAACAAAACAAAACAAAACAAAACAAAAAAACACTTTTTTCTTCTGAAGAAATCCCCTTTATGTATTTCTTGTCTTTCCTTGTCCATGCTTTTAATGTCATATCCCAGAAATCATTACTGAATCTAGCAAATCCTTTACCCTGTGTTTCTTCCTGATAGTTTTATAGTTGTAGATTTTATGTTTAGATCTTTGAACTATTTTGAATTAATTTTTGTATGATCTAAGAGGTAAGGGTCCAATTTTTTAAAAAACATGAATATGCATTCTTCCCAAAACTATTTGATGAAAACCTTCTCCCTCACCCCCTGTTGAATGGTTTTGGCAACATTGTTAAAGACCATCTACACAAATAAAAGAGAAAGATGCTACTTGACTGTACCTCTACTATGCCCACCAGCCAATCAGGAGTGATAAGCAAATTAACCCAACAAAGATGGTAGGTATATTTGCATATGAAGGTGGGGCAGGCAGTGCCATGACCCTCCCCAGGGCGGGCAGTGTCAGACGCCATCCTTGGTGTCCTGGTCAATCACAGGCCCCAGGAGCGGTGGCGGGCCCACCTAGCCATACTCTCAGAGAACTAGGAACATCACAGGCATGGGGTTGCTGAGACTCAGCCCAGATCTCTTGCCATAGATTCATAGATTCAGGGAGACTGACTGTGCCAGGCCACCTGAAAGCCATGTGCCTGGGCCACAGGGTGCCCATTCAAGATGTGACACAGAGAAGAGGTATGGGAGGAAATCCAGAGAATGGCATGCGGGGGTTCAAGATTCACTTCCTTTGGGCTTTGTCTTTCTTGGACTTGGTTCTTTTCTTTCAGGCCCAGAGCCCAAGCACTGCAGGAGAGAGGGATGCATGAAGGTTGAATGTGGAAGAAAGGAGGTGACCCAGATGGAGACCTAGCAAAGGTGCAAGGCCTGACTGTGGGGCTGCCTGAGGGTTGGCTTCAGGGCAAGCGCCTCAGCTTTGGCGAAGTGGCTGTCCAGGAGGCAGGTGATCCAGAGGGCACCAAGTAGCGTCTCACCATCCCTCTATGAGGCCACCCCACACAGGCGTTGCCTTTGCCATCAGGCTCTGGGCTTCATCTGCAAATGCTACTGCAACCTCTAGCATTCTGGGCAAAGAACTGACCCTGTGCCCCTCTAGGTGCCAGGCTTTCTAGGAGTGTGCTGTCACCAATGCTATAGATCAAAGGCAAAAACTTGGTGAGGCATGGTGCACTGGAGGGGGCTCAGGCTGTGGCAGGGGGCCCAAGGGCAGATATCTTCCTTGCCTACATAGAGAGAGGTTCTGCAGTGACCCCAAGATGTGGGTGGGCCAAGCCATGGGTCAAGGGGCATGGAAGGACACCTGGGCTGAGGGGCAAGAACCCGCAGCCTTGTGGTGGGGGTTCAGGGGCGGTGCCACCTTGGTCGAGGGGTGCCGCACTGCAGAGTAACAGACTGACTGATGCGATTCAGAGAACTCCCAGTGCTAAGCAGCCTCACCCAGGAGGTCTTTGCACTTCAGAGATGGTGACTCCTGCTCCCACCTTGGCCCAAAAGCAAGCCCGCACCCGCCCTGCCCCATGACAGAGCATGCCTAGGCAGTGAGTGTGAAGCTTCCACCTGCTCTGGAGGGGGGGGCGGGCAGTAAAGAATGGGAGTGGGGGACCAGAGAGAGGAAAGAATGTGGAGCAGCCGCAAGGAAGAGGTGCTTGAGAAAGAGGTTCAGAAGCCTGATGGAAAGTTTGTTCTGTTTGCCCAGCAGATGGCCCTTAGGAAGGGCAGAGAGCATGGCTGTGAGGCCTCCTTGAATGCTGAGTCCAGTTCCACAGCCAACTAGAATTGGCTTCAGTGTCCTGGTCTGTAAAATAGATTATGCATGTTCTAGTGCCTTCACTGAGCTTTGGTAGCCAATTGAGATACTATAAAGGAAAATGAGGGAAGAAGTGAGAAAGAAAAGGAAAGGTGAACAACACAAAAGGAAGACTGGAAGGAACTTGTAAACCCATTGTCACTTAAATAAGGATTATAGTCAATAGTGTTGTAATGATTGTATGGTGCCAGGTGGGTACTGGAAATATCCGGGGACACTTTGTAACGTATATGATTGTCTAACCACTATTCTGTAACTAATATAAAACCTGAAGCCAATACAAAATAATATTGAACTTAAATGAAAAGAGTAGTGCAATTTTTATAAAGTTTAAAGTTCAAATACAGGTTGTAAAAGAAGGAAGAGGGAAATAAAAATAGTGTTTTTCATTTTACTATTTTATTGCCTTTTCAGTACATGAAAAAAACAGTTATCTTTATATGGTGCTTTTATACTTTTCTAAGTCATTATCTCATTTGAATTTCAGGGCAATTTAAAGACAAGATAATTATTCCCTCCACTATTCAAAGAAAGGAAATCTTGGTGTCTGGTCCCAATGATTCAGTCATCAAGCCCTTATTATAAAACAGGGTTAGTAAAACTTTCTGTGAATGGTCATATCTATACTAATAAAAGCAAAGCCTTGGGAGTGATCAAGCCAGCAAGAGAGCATAGTTGGGGGCAATCAGGCCAGCAGAGGAGCAGTTAGGTGTCCATTAGGCCAGGAAAGGAGCAGTTAGCGGGCAATCAGGCAGGGGAGCCATTAGGAGCTAGCAATCTCAGATTGTGAGAGGGATATCTGACTGCTGGTTTAGGACCGATGCCTTGCAGTCAAACACCCACCAAGGGGTTCCAGATTGGAGAGGTGTAGACCCAAAAGGACACACCCCCTCTCTGCATTAGGCCACTAGTTTAATCATATTTGCAAAAATTAACTTCTGAGATCTCTATTCAATTCCATTGGTCTACTTGCCAGTTCTCCATGCTTTTAATTACTTCAGATACTAAGTAAGTTTTAAAATAAAGCCATGTGACTCCTCTAATTCTATTCTTTTTCAAGAATCTTCTGTCTAAATATAGTCTCTTGAAATAAAAATTAAAATAGTATGGGGTTTTCTATTTAAGCAAAAGACAACAATTTTAAATAGTGAACTGATTTTTGCCTTTCAATATAATATTTTATAGGCATAAGAGCATATGTATTTTTAAGGCTTCGTACTTCTTATGTAGCTAAATATGTAAATTAATTTTTTTTCCTTTATAAGAATAAACTGTTAAAAAGTAAGCATTTGAAAATATTTTAAAGGAGTTTATAGAAATGCTCAATTTTATGAATTCTGCAGAAATTCCTTGCATCAGGACACTCATGGCTTAGGATGTTTCTAAAAACAAGTTCAGAATGCTGAAGAATAAGTTAATTTTGACTATTTGGTTTTTAATCCACTCAGCAAATGTGTTTTAAATTCATCACTTAGAACAGAGAATGGTTTATGAGAACACTTTCTTTGTCAAGCAAGAGAGAACAAAATTGTATTTAATGAACAAAAAACATATATAATCATGTTATGAAACTGTCATAGAGATTAAATATCTTAGAGAATATAATCATAAGAAAAGGGTAAGTTTATTGTATAAAGTAATAATATGTACTGGTAGAAATAGAAGTTATTCTAAGAGTCTCAAATTAGATTTTTAGATGAATTTAATATTTTTAAATGCTAGTTACAATAATGAAGGTGTCATAAGGAACATTAAAAATGTTATTCAATACAGTGAATAGAATTTACTGTTGCAATATATGTGAAAATTCTGCAGGGCAATGCCTTTGTCAGTTCCCTTAATTGCTTTTGTTTTTCCCTGTGTTTTTAATAGACACCTATACAGTTGTCCTCAAAATAGAAGCTACTCAAATACTTTCTGACTATCCATACAAATGATACCCAACTATGAGATTACTTATATTTTTAGATCATGCAAGCACTCCACTGTTATCAGTGTCATTAGCCCATTACTAAAATATTTAGTTCTCACATGTGAAATTCATTGCTTATTCTAAAAGTGTTTTTACAGTAAGGGAGGGTGTGAATTTAATGTCCTATGTAACAAAATATTGACCTTACTTTCTATTTGCTAAAGCTTGTTATAAACAGATATCTACATCTGTTATAAAGGGTTATAGATACTTATAAGTAATTTATAAATTATAATGGTATATCTATATCTGTTATAAATGATTATAAATATTTGTTATAAAATGACTTATAAATTATATTTATATGTCATAAAATAATTTATTTTAGGTATGCATGACTAAGACAATTAAATAGCAAGTTTATGAACATTTTTGATCATTTAACTCACCCTCCATCCAATGCCCTTACTAACATTTGTGAATTCCAAGGATTATATATATTTATTTCATTCATGATCTAATTTCCACATTTGGCTTGACTTATTTTCTTCCTTTTATTTATACTTTTTCCTATCTTCACACTACACATTTCAGATGTATAGGTTCATTAGAAATGTATCTATTTAGTTTAAAAATATTGATTCATATATTACACAACTAGTGTTCTGTATTGAATCAATTTATATATATACTAGAGGCCCAATGTATAAACTTCATGCAAGGGGCTGGGTGGATATTAAGAAGGCTTCATCTGGAAGGATATTAAGAAGGTTGTTTGGCTGCCTGGTCTAATTAACATATTATGCTTTTATTATTATAGATTTTTTAAGTATCAGAACAAAGGCTAAAATAATGCTGTGATCACCATTCTTTCTTTTCCTCTTAAAAACTTCCAGAATAAAGAAACCTATATGGCAAATAGGATATTTATCCTACATACTTTATTAGTATTGATATCTTTGCAATTAATCTAGTTTATTAGTGACTGGAAAGCAGCAAAAGGAAGGACAAATAATATTGGCATGCAGCTTTGCCAGGGAGCTGCAGTTTAACACTACCTGGGTCTTTTCCTTGCAGTTCACAGGGCAAGGGACTGGACAGGGAAAGAACAGATGCATGAACAGTGAAGGCTGGGTGGCATAGGGAAGGGATTTATTTGGCTGTCAGTCACACCTGAGGGCAGTTCATAGACCAGAGTAAGCATGACCATGGCAAGCATGGGACAATTTAAGACACTTAATCTACTAAACAAAGGAGTTTTATCGCTTGTGCTCTTGCTTCTTGGTTCCCACTCTTGGCTGTGAGCTAAGCTCTTGCATTTGCCCTCATGATCCACGGCCATGTGGGCCTCACACAAAGGACTGATGGACTTTGACCAGCCTAATGCGGTACCGGACCCAGCTCCACCATGGAATGAAAACTCTGGACACGGGTGTTACCTCTAGCTCCACTGAATCTCCAGCTGCACACCTTTCAGGGCTGGATTAAGGAAAATGGGACTTTAGAAATACAGGGGTGTAAATCCATAAAACTAAAGCTTCCTACCACATCTCATCCTCCTTTGAGAGCCTCCAAAAATGCTTATTCTCATGGCTCCCCAAGGACCCCACTCCCACTAGCAATGGAAAAAGACCATCCTTGCATTTCTCCACAGTATGAGGCACCAAATTTCTATTTTAGAATTTAACAATCTCGCGATTAAAACCTTGACTGTGCTTTTAAATTTATTTTGGTAAATATGTATTGGACATAAACAAATTAATAGTAGAAAAATGTATTCTTCCTTGGACTATGCAATCTAATTTCCAAGAACTTAAAAAATACGAATGGTATTGATTCATCTTTATGGGTTCTAAGATTATTCTTAGAGCATAGCACCAAAGCTAAATTCTCACCAATGTGACCAATATGCCATGATTTATATGTATAACTGTCTACACACTTGCCATGACCATCTCTGGAATATACTACCTCACTGCTTTTCCTTTGTTACAATTTTTTCTTCAAATTTTACTAAAATTTCTCTTCATCCGCAATGTTTCTCCTGATATTCCTCTAGTTATAACTGTCCTGTGCCCTCATTACATGGTGATCATTGCTAGTAGTGATTGTATCATTTATTTCTTTACCCCAATACTTAGCTTAGTTCCTAATACTCAGTAAAATTATAGTGTAAATGATTTTTTCAAACGACATATTTACCTTTCTTTTGTCTTTAATTAAATTACATATTAACTCATCTACATAACTAATTACATATTAATTCAATACTGTAGCTGATTCAAAATATGTTCTTGATGTGATTCATATATATATATATATAATTGATTTTTTACAGAGAGGAAGGAATAGGGATAGAGAGTTAGAAACATCCATCAACTATCTCCTGCAATACCCCCTACTGGGGATGTGCCTGCAACCAAGGTACATGCTCTTGACCTGAATCAAACCTGGGACCCTTTACTCCACAGCGGATGCTCTATCCAAGGAGCCAAACGAATTAGAGCTAGATGTAATTCTTATCACTAATACATTACAAAGGGACAGTAAAAGGGAAAAAAAGTCTGGTGGGAGATTTGGTTGGGAAGAAAATGGCTTTCTTTAGTTTTTGACATAGTAAACATTAGAGCACAAAAACTTGCTTCTGGTGTTTCCTGCAATCCTCCCTCCCTCCCACCCCCCCTCCCTTCCTTTTTTCCTTCCTTCTTTTCCTTTCACCCAATCTCAGTAATGGAATTTAGCCTTTATGGTTTGGTTTGTAAAATTTTTAAATTGAGCATTTGTGGGTTCTCAAAAAGTAAGTATATAGATTTAACTGGTTTAGCTCAGTGGATAGAGTGTCGGCCTGCTGACTGAAAGGTCCCAGGTTTGATTCTGGTCAAGGGCATGTACCCTGGTTGCAGGCACATCCCCAGTAGGGGGATATGTAAGAGGCAGCTGATTGATGTTTCTCTCTCATAGATGTTTCTAACTCTCTATCCCTCTCCGTTGCTCTTTGTAAAAAATCAACAAAATGTATTTTAAAAGTTATAAAAATAAAGCAAGTGTATGATAACAGCCATTCTAACAGGTGTGAGGTATCTCATTGTAGTTTTGATTTGCATTTTTCTACTAGCTAGTGAAGTTGAACATCTTTTCATATATCCTTTGGCCATTTGTATGTCTTCTTGGGAGAGGTGTCTGTTCAGGTCATCTGCCCTTTTTAATTGGATTGTTAGGTTTTAAGTTATCCGAGTTCTTTATACATTTTGGATATTAACTCCTTTTATGAGCTGTTGTTTGCAAATATATTCTCCCATTTAGAGCTTGTCTTTTTGTTATGTTGGTGGTTTCTTTTGCTGTGCAGAAGCTTTTTAGTTTAATATAGTCCCATTCATTTATTTTTGCATTTACTTCCCGCACTTTTAAGGTTAAATTCATAAAATCCTCTCTAAGACCAATATCCATAAGTTTAGTACTTTGTTTTCTACTGCGCAATTTTTTGTTTCAGGTAATATATTTAGAGCTTGAGTTTATTTTGACTTCATTTTGGTATAAGGGGACAAACAGTAGCCTAGTTTCATTCTTTTGCATATGACTTTCCAATTTTCCAGCACCATTTATTAAAGAGGTTTTTTTTTCTTCTCTCCATTATACATTTTTGGCTCCATTGTCAAAAATATTGTCCCATATATACGTGAGTTTATATCTAGCTCTCAATTATTTTCCATTGGTCTATTCTTCTGCTAATACCATCCTCTTTTGATTATTGTTTACTTTGTAATATAATTTAAAGTCAAGGATTATGATACTTCTGGCTTCATTCTTTATCCTTAAGGTTTTTTGGCTATTCAGATTTTGTTTATTTGTTTTTTTGTGGTTCCATAAAAATCTGATGTTTTTGTTACTTTGTTTTATTTCTTTAAAAATGCTGTTGGAATTTTTATGGGGATTGCATTAAATCTGTATATTTTTTGGTCATTGGCCATTTTAACAAAACAGATAATAACAAGTGTTTGAGACACTATGAGAGAGAGGGGAAAAAAAGAAAACCAAAACCCTCATTCATTGCTGGTAGGAATATAAACTGGTACAGCCACTATGGAAAAATGTGGAGTGTCCTCAAAAAATTAAGAATAAAGTTACCATATAATCCACCCACCCCTCTTCTAGGTACCTACCCCCCCAATTTGAAAACATTTATTCACAAATATATATGCACCCCTATATTCACTAAGGTTTATTCCTGATAGACAAGACATGGAAACAATGGATGTGTCCTTTGACAGATAATTGGATAAAGAAGATGTGGTACATATATGGGAATATGCTGATTTATAAGAAAATATGAAATACTGTCATTTCAACTGTCATGACAATTTGAATAGATCTTGAGGATATTATGCTAAGTAAAATAAGTCAGCTAGAAAAAGTCAAGAACCATATGATTTCACTTATGAGGGCTATATAACAGAAAGCAACAAATGAACAGACAAGAAAAACACAAACAGACAAAAACCCATAGACCAATTTATGGCATTTATCAGAAGGAAGGCAGGGGGGTAGTAAAGAGTAAAGGGGATCAAATATATGGTGACAGAAGAAAATTTGACTTTGGATGGTGGGCACACAATGCAATATACAGATTATGTATGATAGAATTAATTGTACACTTGAAACCTATATACTTCTATTAACAAATGTCACCCCAATAAATTTAACTTAAAATATAAGTATATGCATTTCAGATTTGTTCCCATATTTTTTTTTGTTTGTTTTGTTATTGATTTCAAAGAGGAAGGGAAAGGGAGAGTGAGAAATAGAAACATCAATGATGACAGGGAATCATTGATCAGCTGCCTCCTGCAGGTCCCCCACTGTGGATCATGCCCACAACCCAGGCATGTGCCCTGACCAGGAATAGAACTGTGACCTCCTGGTTCATAGATTGATGCTCAACCATTAAGCCACACCAGCTGGGCATCCCCATACTTTTCATGGAGTTGGTTTTGCTATCAGCACAGCCTTGATCTCAGAATAATCCTTTTGGGCTTTCTGAAAATCCTATGTAGCTAAGGTAAACCACATTTACCTTCCTTTACCATGTAATGTCTATGAAAATATGTATTTAATAAATGTCATAATTAATTATACTAGATTCCATGTCTCATGAACCTATGTGAACAAATAAGACATTAATTTCCCTAGGAGAAATCTAAATCCCAAGGTATAGCTCAAAGCCATTTTCAATTATCATAATTTGTGGAATTCTTTTAGTCATGAGTGAATAATAATCTCTTTTGTTTTCTATGTCATATTTGGGCAGTTTTAATTCCACCACTCATTATCTGTGATTTAACAATGCTATCTAGTTTCCCTGATACTACTTGTAATATCCACAATTATTGTAACAATAAATTCTAAAGTAATCACAATATGCCAGACTTACAGAACATACAATATTCAGTTGACCTTACTAAATTAATTATGACATATTTATCATAAAATGTTTGTTACCTTGTCATAAGATCTGGTAAATTTTATCTCATGTTTAACTGTATCTGCATACCTATTTGGGACTTGAATGATCATCTTGCTATGATAGGCTGTGAAGGCTAAACATGTACATCTTCACTCAATTTCAGTTCTGTAGAGAACACTAGAAAGCAAAATTCTATTGTAATTCAAATGCTAATTTTCTTCTCATTTATTCCTTTTTGTGTGAAAATTCTAGAGCTGCTAGAGTCATAGGTTCTCTAAGTATAGTCATTTGCCTTAAAGCAACAATTCAGTAAATGATAAATCACATAGGGGACAGTGGTCCCATCCTATCTAATAAAAGAGTAATATGTAAATTGACCTCACCTCTGCTACACCCACAAGTCAATCAGGAGCAAATATGCAAATAAACCACAACCAAGATGGCTACAGCCACTGAGACCAGAGGGGAGGCTTGGGTTTCCCCAGTGATGGAGGAAGCCAAGTTTTCCACCTGCCCTTGCTTGGCCTAAGCCTATACTCAATGTTACAAAATTTCAATTATAGAAGATATATAATCCCAACAGAAATGGTGGCCTCAACAGAGCTGGAGAGAGCAGAGGCTAGGATTGCTCCGGTGATGGAGGAAGCCAAGCTTCTGCAGCTCTGGCCTGCCTAGACTTCCATGTGCAAAGTTTCAATTATAGAAGGTAAATATCCCAACAAAAATGGCCCACCACAGAGCAAACAGAAGGCTTGGCTTCACTCCAGGCTACAAAGTTTCAATTGTAGAATATAAATAAATCCCAGACACTAGGGCCTCCGTTTTGGTTGCTGGGGGTGTAGCCGACCTGAAAACCACCAGAGGCCCCTCACCCAGGCCCCAGGCCCCAAGGGAACCCCAACCCTGATCTGGGACACCCTTCCGGGCAAACCAGCTGGCCCCCATCCATGAACCAGACCTCTATCCTATCTAATAAAAGAGTAATATGCATCACTCCAACACACAAAATGACTGAACCCATGTGGTCAAAGATCCTGCCCCCATGTGGACACAAGATGGCCATCACAAGATGGCCATCAGGGAGGGCAGTTGGGAGGGACCAGGCCTGCAAGGGAGGAGAGTTGTGGGCAATCAAGCCTGCAGGGAAGGGCAGTTAGTGGTGACTAAGATGGCAGAGGAGAAAAGTAGGGAGCAAACAAGCTAGCAGGGTAGCAGTTAGGCATCAATCAGGCTGGCAGGAAAGTGGTTAGGTGGTGATCAGGCTGGCAGGCAGAAGTGGTTAGGGGCAATCAGGAAGGGCAGGCAGGCGAGCAGTTGGGAGCCAGCAGTCCTGGATTATGAGAAGAATGTCCAACAGCCTGTTTAGACCTGATCCCACCAAGCCATCAGATATCTCTCAAGGGGTCCCAGATTGGAAAGGGTGCAGGCTGGGCTGAGAGACAACCCCCACCCCATGCACATATTTCATGCATCGGGCCTCTAGCCTATATATATAAAAGCCGAAGTGACCATTACAACAAAGCAACTGGAATAACCAGACAACTGGTTGACCGGCCAGTAGCTATGATGCATTCTGATCCAGAACTTGCTGCTGGGGCCCTGACATCCCTGAATCTGGCATAGCCACATCCTGAACCCAGATAGGAGGGAGGAGGGATTATTTCTGAAGATCAGCTATTAACACAATGTATCTCTGAAGCCAAAAGAAGCGGCATCACCAACAGAATATGACTAAATAGTCATAAACAAGTACTACCAATACTTGTAGGGACTGCCTTCACAGTGAAAATTAAGTAAAAGAGGATGCAATTATTGACCATAGTCGTGGATGGAATGACTGTGACATGTCAATTTTGCCTATCACTAAATTTCTCTGATGAAAAACCATCTGGTGGAAAATTTGGTTATCCTTGTATAACCAAACTCCATGTTGTGGCAAAGGTAAAGCTTGTCTAAATGACATAACATTTTCCAGAATACCTGGTGTATAGAAAAAGAGAATGATAAAGATTCTGACAGTAGAAATTTCATGAAAAATATTCATTGTCTAAATGACATAACATTTTCCAGAATACCTGGCGTATAGTAAAAGAGAATGATAAAGATTCTGACAGTAGAAATTTCATGAAAAATATTCATTTAATAAAAAATTCCTTTGCTTTTGATTCAATGGGTGCAAATATTGCATCATCATCAGCATATGGGCCATACTGTTTTAGAATACACTGACAAGTTTATAACTTTAAATCCTTCGGATGGTGTTTGTTGGAAGTTTGCTCAACTCTATATTTTAGATACAGCCAAAGTGACAAGTAAAAGATCAGCAATGCCAAAAAACCAAGCTTGGTCAGAAAGACTCATGATCAACATCAATAAACTCATGCATGAAATAAATGAATTAACAAAGTCATACAAGATGCTACATGAGGTAGAAAAGAAAACCTGATTTGAAGCAGCAATGAAAGGTATTGCTCCTACAGAAGTAACAATGGTGATTAAATAGGATCATAATAGTGACCCAGGTACATATAATTATCCTGGTATAACAAAACTTGCCATCATATTCAGAAATGAAGTTATAGAGCCTCCTTTTTAGAGGGACTTGCTCATTCATTGTAAACCAGATCCCAATAATATGAATGCCACTAAAATGAAACAAATCAGTATACTGTTTCCTACATTAGATGCAATGGCGTATTCTATTCTTTTCCCACATGGTGAAAATGGCTGGGGAATGGATATTGCATTAAGACTCAGAGATGACAGTGTAATTGACAATAATAGTAGATAAAATGTAAGGACAAGAGTCACACAAACGCAGTATTGTGGATTTCATCTCTCCCTCCCGCACACCTTCAATCCTATTTTAAATGCAGGAAAATTAACTCAACAATATATTGTTGATTCATATTTTAAAAATGGGCGCCAATCAGATAAATTCCATGAAAGCAAACAGATCTAAGTTGATAGTGGAAAAATATAGTGGTTTGATGGATTATCTCATATCTAGATCTGAAAATGATAATGTGCCAATTGGTAAAATGATAATACTTCTATCTTCTTTAGTGGGTAGTCCCAGAAATATGCAGCAGCATATCAAGATGGTTTGGCAATTATGACTAAGTACGGCAAGCCCAATTTATTCACACTGTGATGTGTGATCCAAAATGGGCATATGCCGAGACCGGTTTGGCTTAGTGGATAGAGCGTCGGACTGTGGACTGAAGGGTCCCAGGTTTGATTCCGGCAAGGGTATGTACCTTGGCTGCGGGCACATCCCTGGTAGGGGGCGTGCAAGAGGCAGCTGATCAATGTCTCTCTCTCATCGATGTTTCTGACTTTCTATCCCTCTCCCTTCCGCTCTGTAAAAAATCAATAAAATATATATAAAAAAAAAACAAAAAAACAAAAACAAAATGGGCATATGTTATAATCAATTTAAAATGCTGGAAAAAAGTTGCAAACAGACCTAACTTGGTAGCCAGGGTTTTTAATATTAAGCTGAGTGCTTTTTTAAATGATATATGTAAATTTGATTTATTTGGGAAAGTAATAGCTAAAATTCATGTTATCAAATTTCAGAAATGCAGACTGCCTCATGATAACATATTATTGATATTAGGAAGTGAACCCAAATTACTATTGGAAAATGACATTGACCATATAGTTAAGGCAGAAATTCTGGATGAATACCAGTGTCATCAACTTTTTCAAATAGTAAAATCAAAAATGGAACATGGACCTTGTAGGATACAAAATCCAAATAGACCATGAATGGAAAATGGAAAATGTTCAGTGATATCTGAAATAATTTCAAAATGTGACCATTGGAAATATTGATGGATATCCCAAATACAAATGAAGATCTGGTGGCACCATGTCTATTGGAAATTAAGTTGTCCATAACACTTGGATTGTCCCTTATAACTGGTATCTGCGCCTTAAATATAACTGTCATATAAATGTTGAAGTCTGTGCATCAATTAAAAGTGTCACATATTTACTTAAGTACATTTATAAAGAGTAAAAATGTACAAATATTTAAATTTCTGAGAAAAATAGTTTCAATCATGACAAAGTACAGGATTTCTTTGACTCCAGGTATGTGAGCGCTCCTGAGGCTGTTTGGAGACTTTGTCCATGACCAATCTCATGTAATCACAACATTAGCTATTCATTTGCCAAGTGATCAGAATTTGTATTTTCATACATACTGATGATTTTGATGAAGTTATAGATAAGGCTAAAAGGCATAACTCCACTTTAATGAGTTGGTTCTTATCGAATATAGAAGATTCCATGCATGTGATTATTATTATTGGGAAATTCCACAACATTATTTGTTTAATGATTCTTCATAGAGAAAATGCCAAAGGGCAGTAATAAAGTACTAAGTGGACTGCTCACTGTGAGATTTAGAGAACCAAAGATATTACCTTAGACTTTTGCTTCTGCATGTGAAAGGTGTGATACATTTTGCTGAAATGAGAACTATAGGAGGTTTAATTTATGATACATTTTGTTAAACATTGAGGATTATTCATTGATGACACTGTCTGGAAAGATACAATTGATGATGTAATCATCCTTAATATGCCCAAAGAACCAAGGCAAGTTTCTGCATATATATGTGTGTTTGGATGTCCTTCTGATACAGACAAATTCTGGGATGAGAATAAATCTCATTTTATTGAAGAATTTTGTTGGAAATTTTATAGAAGAGATGGTGCTGTGTGAACAGTGAAATACATGGCCTTAATGAAATTCAAGAAGTATTCACATTGCATGGAATGAAATGTTCTTATTTCAAACTTCCAGACTATCCTTTATTAACAGATACAAATAAATGTCATGAACCATACACAGGACAACAGGCAGGTTTTTGATAAATTATCTAAATGATGAACAGTTGGCAGACTTTCAGACTGTAAGTTTCACCATCGAAGATCAAACTGTACACCCCAAATCTTTTTCTTAGATGGTCCAGGTTGTAGTGAAAAAAAAAAACCCATATCTTTATAAAGTTTTACTACATTATATTAGAGGTCATGGTGGTATTATGTTACCCACAGCATCTACAGGAATTGATGTAAATTTACTTCTTGGTAGAAGAACCTTTCATTCCCAATATAAATTACCAATTCCATTAAATGAAACTTCAATTTCTAGAATGGATATAAAGACTGAAGTTGCTAAAACCATTAAAAAGGCCCAACTTCTCATTATTGATAAATACACCATAGCATCCAATCATGTTATAAAAACCATAGACAGATTACTAAAAGAAATTGTGAATTTGAATATTGCATTTGGTGGAAAAGTTGTCCTTCTTGGAAGGGATTTTTGACAATGTCTCAGTATTGCACCGCATGCTATGTGATTGGCCATAGTACAAATGAGTTTAAAGTACTGTAGTGTTGGGGATGTTTCAGAAATTTGTCTCTAAAAACAAACATGAGATCAGAGGATTCTGCTTACAGCAAATCGTTAGCAAAACTTGGAGATGGTAAACTTGATAGTAGTTTTCGTTTAGGAATGGATATTACTGAAGTCTCCCTTGAAATGATTTGTAACGGATCTATTATTGAAGCTACCTTTGGAAATAGTATATCTATAGATACTGTAAAAATATATCTAAATGTGAAATTCTTAGTCCAAAAAATGAGCACATTCATAAATTAAATGAAGAAATTTTGGATATACTCGATGGAGATTTTCACACATATTTGAGTGATGATTCCATGGATTCAACAATGATGCTGAAAGGGAAAATTTTCCCATTGAATTTTAAATAATAATACTCCTTCTGGAATCCCGTGTCATCAATAAAAATTCAAAATAGGTGCAATCATTATGCTACTGAGAAATCTTAATAGTAAATGGAGTCTTTGTAATGGTACTAGATTTTATTATCAAAAGATTGTGACCTAACATTATTGAAGCTGAAATATTAATAGGAGCTGCAGAAGGAGAGGTTGTTCTGATTCTAAGAATTGATTTGTCCCCATCTGACACTGGTCTCCCATTTAAATTAATTATAAGACAGTTTCTAATGCCAGAATTTGCAATAACTATCAATAAATCAGAAGGACAAGCTCTGGACAGAGTAAGAATATTCCTACTTGAACCCATTTTCAGACATGGTCAGTTGTATGTTGCTTTCTCTCGAGTTCGGAGAGCATGTGATGTTAAAGTTTGAAAATACTTCATCACAAAGGAAATTAGTCAAGCACTTTGAAAGTGTTTTTACTCTTAATGTGGTATACAGGGAAATACTAGAATAAGTTTAATCAATTTATCAGTTATTGTTTGTACTGATGTTTTTTATCATGTTTTTGTTGTTTTTATACTATGTCTTTGTTGTTGTTATGTCATGTTGTTATTATTTATTTATTAATAACTTTATATATAATTTTCATATGCATTTTACCAATTTTCTTTCATCTCTGATACCTCTATTATAAAGGGCAAATAACAGTATTAAAATATTTTTTCTAATTAATTCCCTTCCATTGTGCATGAATTCATGCACCAAGCCACTAGTAAGATTATAATGTAACTGAAAAATTCTTCTTGAATAGCAAAGTCCATATCATCTCATCAATTTACTTATCAATTTGTGATTATGTGGATGTAAACAAATAGTGTGCTTTTACTTTTTCTACTTAAGAAAATTTTGCTGTGTTATGATGACATTAGCCTCATGTACTTTACCACATCTCTTAATTATCTTCTTATTTTTTGTTTAATTTAATAACTTGTTGTTTTATAAATTTATTGTAGCTTAAGTCTATAGTAAGGTTTTTATAAAGTCTTCTGTATTGTGGTCCTTAACATTCACTCACCACTCACTCACTGACTTACAGTCCTATAAGCTCTATTTGTGGTAGTGCCCTATACACATATGCCATGTTTATATTTTATATTGTATTTTATTATACTTTTCTATATATAGTATGTTTAAGCTACACAAATACTTATTATTGCCTACAGTATTTAGTACAGTAGTGTGTTGTACATACTTATAGACTAGGAGCAATAGGCTATGTAATATAACCTAGTTGTACAGTAGGTTATACTATCCAATTTTCTGTAAGTGCATGCAATGATTTATACAAAAAATCACCCAACAATGCATTTAATAGAACATTTTACCCTTAGGTTTGCATACCAATATAGTATGTTTTAAAATCACTACAGGCCCCACCTCTAGAGACTCCAAATCAGTAGGCCAATAATGAGACATAGGCCATCACATTGTCAACATTTCACTGGATAATTCTCATGCTGTTTAACCTTGAATCACACACTGAGACCCATTATTAAAGGGTGTGAAACACTCGGTTCAGAATATAAGGCAAACTGGAAGAAATTCCTCAGAGACAACACTTTGATTTTTTTTTCAGTTTTAGCTTTTCACAACATTTTTTATGAAGATAATTAAGGTTAAATAGATGGTGGTACTTAATTTCAGCTAAATAAAAATGCAGATATTCCAAATAAGCATTATATAAAAGCATGTCTGGCAAAACTAAGTGACATTTTAATAATGAAGAAACTTTTAAGTGATAAGAAAGAGACAGGAGGAGGAAGATCATTAGATGCAAAAATATCTATAGAAATCAGCATTAAGAACAATAATATATAAAAATCTCAAAATTAAACAACACCAAACAAAAAATGTGAGCCAATTAATATAATGAAGAAAAATAAATATAAATAAAATAGAGGCCTGGTGCACAAAATTTGTGCATGGGAGTGTTTCTCTCAGCCCAGCCTAATGTCGCTCAGGCCAGCCTGTACCTTCTCCAATCTGGGACCCCTTGAAGGATGTCTGACTGCCTGTTTAGGCCTGCTCCCAGTGGGATTAGCCTAAACAGGCAGTTGGACATCCCTCTCACAATCTAGGACTGCAGGCTCCCAACTGCTTGCCTGCCTGCCTGCCTGATTGCCCTTAACTGCTTCTGCCTGCCAGCCTGATTGCCCCCTAACCACTCCCCTGACAGCCTAATTGATACCTAACTGTTCCCCTGCCATCCCGATTGCTCCAAACTGCCCTTCCATACTGGACTGGTCACCCCTAACTGCCCTCCCCTGCTGGCTTGGTCATCACCAACTGCCCTTCACTGCAAGCCTAGTTGCCCCTAACTGTTGCTCCCCTGCTGGACTGGTCACTCCTAACTCTCCTTCTTTGCCAGTCTGGTTGCCCCTAAATGCCCTCCCCTGCAGGCCTGGTCCACTCCAGCTGCTCTTCCCTGCAGGCCTGGGTCCACCCTCAACTGCTCTCCCCTGCTGGCCTGATCATCCCTAATTGCTCTCCAGTGCCAGCCTGATTGCCCCTAACCATCTTCGCCTCAGCCTCTGCCACCATGGCTTTGCTCTGAAGGAAGACAGGACAACCCAAATTAAAGAACAAGACAAAAGACCAGAAAAAGAACTGATCAAAATAGGAGAAATTAACATAATATACAGAGTTTAAAACACTGGTTATTAGAATATTCAATGAACATAGGGGCTGAATTGATAGAATCAATGAGCACTTATTACATAGAAAAAGAAATCATTAAAAAAAGCAGTAAGAAATGAAGAACAGAATAACTGAAATGAGGAATAGATTAGCTGAAATCAATAGCAGATTAGATAAACAGAGAATAAAATCAGCAATTTGATAAATACTCAAAACATAAAACATAATTTAAAAAAAGGATAGTTTAAGAGACCTCTAAGATAACTTCAAGCATAACAACCTTCACATCATAGAAGTACCAGAAGAAGAGAGAGAATGAGGGATTAAAAACTTATTTGAATAAATAATGACTAAAAAATATCTAACATCTTGAAGGAAATATATGTACAAGTCCAAGAAGCACAGAGGCTCCCAAACAAAATGAACCCAAAGAGGCTTACACCAAGACACACCAAAATTAGAAAGCCAAAGGTTAAAGACAAAGAGAGGACTTTAGAAGCTGCAAGAGAAATGCAGTTAGTCATGTACAAGGGAGCTCCCATAAGACTGTCAGTTGATTTCTCAATAGAAACTTTGCAGTTCATAAGGGATTGGTACAAAATATTCAAAATAATGAAAAGCAATGACCTAAAACCAAGATTAGTTTACCTAGATAGGCTTTCACTTAGAATAAAGACAGATAAATAGCTTTCTAGATAGCAAAAAGCTAAAGGAGTTCATCATCAGCAAACTGTTGCCAGAGAAATGGATTTCTCCAGGGACAGTAAGAGTAGATACTGTTATAATAATAACCTGTTATGATACCTTCAGAAAAAGAATTTTATAAGACTTACATAAGAGAATGAATGGCTTTTATTGGTATGGAATTATATTTCTCAGGTTGCGAAGCCCCATTGTCCCTAAAACAGTCCTGGACAATATGCAATTGGGTTCAAGCAGAGCCAAAAGCAGGGCCAGTGTCCAGAATTTCTGTTCCATATACAGCATAAGATTAGGTTCAATCCACCTGGGTTCCACATAGAATGAGCCACATGGACCAATGTAGGGGTGTATGTTCCTTGCAAGAGAGAGGGAGAGGGCTCCTTTGTTCAGGAGTTAAGTATTTCAGATTTCATGCCTGTGTAGTGGCCATGCTTATTCTGGCCATTGACTTGTTTTCAGATGTGACTATCAGATAAGCATCTTCCCATGTCACCCAGACCTTACTGGGAATGCATCTATTGTCCAGTCCTTTCCTCCAGCAATCCATAGGGAACAGCCATGGAAACTTAACTGCAGCTTTCTGGCAAAGTTGTATAAATGGGATGTCTGTATTATTTAGTCTTCCTTTTTCTCCCTTCCTATTATTCAAAAACCAGGTTATTATAACAGTATCTAAACCAGTATTATGAAAAATGTTAAAGTCGCTTTTTTAAGAAGACAAAAAACACATAAAATATGAATAAAAAATGCCAATAACTGCTTATATGCCTAACAATAATTACTTTAAATATAAATGGCTTAAATGATCCAATTAAAAGACAATAGGAAGGCTGAATAAAAGCAAAAGCAAGACTTTTACATATGCTGTCTACAGAAGGCCCACTTCAGATTGAAATACATACAAGAACTAAAAGTAAAAGTATGAAAAAAGATAATTAATGCTAATGAAAATTTTTATAAAGCTGGGGTAACAATATTTATATTGGACAAAATAGACTTTCAAACAAAAGCTAGAGACAAAGAGAGACTTTTTAGATACCATAATCAAGATATGGAAGCAACCAGTATGCCTATCATTACACAAATGGATAAAGAAGACGAGGTTCATCTATAAAATAGAATATTACTAGGCCATCAAAAAGAATAAAATCTTACCATTTGCAACAATATGGATGGATATAGAAGATATTATGTTAAGTGAAATATGTCAGAGAAAGGCAAATACCATATTATTTTACTTATATGTTGAATCTGCAAAACATAATAAATAACCTAAATAGAAACAAACTCATAGATATGAGAACAAACTATTGGTTCACAGATGTGAGTGGGGTTATGGGGCTAGGTGAAAAAGGTAAAGGATTAAAAAGACAAAATAACCAGTTACAAAATAGTTACAGGGATATAAAGTACAGCATAGGGAATCTATACTAATAAAAGGGTAATGTGCTAATTAGATCAGATAGACCAGACATCTTCCTGTTGTCGGGTCCTCCTTCTGGACAAAGCCACGGTGGTGGAAGCCAAGGCAGAGGCAGTTAGGGGCAATCATGCAGGGAAAGGAGGGCAGTTAGGGGAGATCAGGCTGGAGACAGAGGGGTTAGGGGCAATCAGGCAAGTAGGAAGAGGTGATTAAGGGCAATCAGGCAGGCAGGCAGGTGAGCATTTAGGAGCTAGTGGTCCCAGATTGTGAAAGGGATGCCCCACATTGGAGAGGGTGCAAGCTTGGCTTAGGGACACCCTTCTGGGGAAAAGTTTTGTGCACAGGGCCTCTAGTATAGTAATAAATATATATGGTGCCAGATGGGTACTGGACTTATTGCAGAGGGGGATGAGGAATTTTCAATTCTAAAATTATATAAATGTCAAACAACTATGCTGTATACCTGAACCCAATATAATACCAAAGTCAACTATAATTGAAAAATAAAAAATAACTTAAAAATAAGGTAAAATAGTAATGTAAATGGTGAATATGGCTATAATGTGAATATTAACTCAATTGTATAAATATTATCTGTACTAATAAAGCCTAGGGGGCACTTGTGCCCTTGGAGTCTCACCTCATCACAAGATGGCTGCCACCATATTGTCCCAAGATGGCCACCCCCACTTTGTCACAATATGACCACCCCCACATTGTCACAAGATGGCCTCCACAAGATGGCAGTTGGGGGTAATTGGTCTGGCAGGGGAGGGTAGTTAGGGATCATTCAGGCTGGCAGGGGAGTGGTTAGGAGGCAATCAGGCAGGCAGGCAGGTGAGCAGTTAGGAGCCAGCAGTCCTGGATTGGAGAGGGTGCAGGGACATCACTTGGGCTGAGGGACATCACCCCCATGCATGAATTTTGTGCACCAGGTCTCTAGTTAATATATATTGAGCTTAAAAATTCATTTGGTGGTGAAAAATATGTTAGACAAATATTTTTAATCATGTATGCTAGGTTTGACAAATCACTTTTTTCCCCCATAGCAAAAGCTTCTCACCTGCTCTTTGACTATTCTCAATTTTCATGTTACATGGAAACTCAGACTGGATGATTAATACTTGAAAATATCCATTAAAATGCCAATTTCACTTTAACTCAGATTTGTGTAATTTTCTAATTCCTTTCTCTGCCTATTTTGCAAGTCTATGTTATATACTGAAAAACATAGAGTTACATATATGTGTTGAGCATTATCTTGTTCTTTGATTCAATATTATATCTCACATAGAAGTTGGGAGAGTGAGAGAGAGATAGAAATATCAATGATGAGAAAAAATCATTCATTGGGTGCCTCCTGTATGCCCTCTACTGGGGATGGAGCCTGAAACCCAGGCAAGTGCCTTGACCTGGAATTGAACAGTGATCCTCTGTTTCATGGGTTTATACTAGTTGGCAACATGTTTTATAGTCACTGTTTTTGGCTCAAATTTTCATTCAATAATTTCAACAAATATTTATTGAGTGAATTCTGGATGTCAGGCATAGATTCTGAATTCTGACTATGTAGCAATGTCTAAACCTGCAATAACACTGATGTGTGATGCTTATATTTTAATGAAGGAAGATAGATAAGCAAATGTGAAATATATCAAATGAATATATTCCAGGAACATAAAATTAGCACGTGGTGAAGGGTAGAATATAAGGTGACACAGCATTGTTATATAATGCTGCCATTGTTATATAATTTTTTTTTTAGAAAAATCTTCTCTGGGAAGATAATATCTACGCAGATGCAGATCTTTCTCTACTTATTGTGGTTCAGTGTTCTTACGGCACCCTGAGTGGTAATTTCTTCTAAGACAGTCCCTTCACAGCGTTAAGTAGTGTTCTTTTGATTGAGCACAAAAACAAAAATAAAAAAAGAAATAAAATAAAATTTAAAAATACAAAATTCCAAAGGCGTGTATGAGTTATGAAGCCTTCCCATATGACCAAAATATGTTAATACAAGTTGCACAGGTATTGTGAAACTGTGCTCACTCCCTTGAATGGCATACCTCAGATCCAATTTTTCTCATAGGTATAATTGAACCAGCTGTTGGAAGTTTCAGAGGCTATGAATTGCTTCCCAAGCTACTGGCTTCAAGAAAGAAAAACCATATATGATTCTGCCTTACCAAATTACAGCTCAGAATCCCTGAGTACATTACCATCCTAGGCTCTCAGGTCTGTACCAGCCCCAATACCTCTGTAAGTGATATGGCTTCCACTTCCACCCTACTGCCACAGCTCAAAAATCACATTTCAGTACTTGAATATTTCCCTTCCTTTACTCTTTTTATGTTTTAAGCCATAACTTTTCATTGACAATAATATATTTTGAAAATATTTTATTGCTATGTTTTTGAAGCTTAATAAGATATGAAGATTTGTAGAAGTGAACGTGTTCCAGAATGCAGTCAGTCCCTTAAAGAAATTCCTTCAGTTAGAAGTTAAAGAGTTTATAGTGTCTTCTATGTGCTAAATCTCAATCTTCAAATCATTCATAAGAACAAAGAAGTGTATATCCTATATAATAAAAGCCTTGTATGCTAAGTGCCTGACCATCCCTTCAATCTTTTGACCAGTTGCTATGATTTGCACTGACTACCAGGGGACAGACACTCCGAATGGTAGGTTAGCTGGCTGCTGGTCTCTGGTTGATTGGGACTGGGCGAGATAAGCTGGACATACCCTGGAGTCCTCTCACAGTCTCTCCCTGGCCCAGATTGTGCATGGATGGAGTCCCTTGGCCTTACCTGCACCCTCTTGCAATCTGGGACCTCTCAGGGGATGTCAGAGAGCTGGTTTCAGCCCAATCCCCACAGGCCAGGCCAAGGGACTCACTGATTCATGAATCCAATATATATATATATATTCTAGAGGCCCAGTGCATGAGAGGGAGTCCCTCAGCCTGACCTGCCTCTCTCACAGTCCAGGATCCCTCAGGGATGGGAGGCAACCCTGCAATCAGGGGAAGGTGACACCCCCATTCAAGGGTTGCTTATGCATTGGGCCCACCCTGGGCTGCTGGGCAGTCAACATCTGAGGCTTACCTGCACCTCGGTCCAGCCCTGGGCAGCTGGGAAGCTGCCATCTGAGGCTTGTCTGTGCCTCAGGCTGGCTTTGGGCAGCTGGAGGGCTGAGGGGACTAGGTATCACCATCTTGCACCTGTGAGTGCCACCATTTTTCAGGGCTTGGCAGTCAATTATCATATTCCCTCCTTAATGGCTATGGGTGACACCATATCTGTAAGGGTATGATGGTCAATTAGCATACCCCCTCTTTATTAAATAGGATATATATGTGTGTGTTTTTAATTTATTTGGAATAATTAAATAAACCAAAACAGAATACAGATTATTGTTATGAGGCCAGTAATATTTTCAGTATATTTTAATGACTCATTCAAACCATTTATTTGTTAATAAGTGCTACCTTACTAGTTGGAAATTACCTAACTGTCCCTCAAATAAGAGTAGCCAAGTTTGTATTGTTTCAGAGAATGGGGAAAAGTGAGATTGAAGGATCAAAGCTTGGTTGGGTCAGTGTTCATATTTAGCCTTCGCATTAACTCCAGGAGGTTTGGTCAGGGTGATTTAATACACTATCTTATTGTTCATCAAGGCCACATTGGGCCATTGAAAAATTCACTTCAAAGGGCTGATAAAATTATGTCATAGTGCTTGGCTTCAGAAAAAGAACTCAAGAGATTCAAACTATACTGCCCTCAATTATAAACTTTTATACATGATGGTTATAGAATCCTCTCCCACTAATGGAGCCTGCATACATGCTTCCTCAATAGACATAAGACACACATTGATTTGCAAGATGTTCTTTCTTTCACAGGTTAAGTGGCACAAGAGTTCTTCTCTGAAAGGAATAAATAGACATTCCTTGTTAAGAATTAAGGAAAACTAAGTGCTATATTTAAAACACTATATCAAACATTAATATGGTCAAAACCAATAATGCCAACTAAATTCAAAAAGAGTTATTTTGAATCCAAAATAATTTCATACTATGTATATGAAGTTTTACATTTTCCCAATGAGATTGTATCAACAATTTTATTGACATTTCATTTAAAAATGTTAAAAATAAATTATATCAAACCTTGAAATAGATCTTACTCTGCTGCTTTAATTCTTTTTAACCATATATCACAGTAAATATATATTTGTGCATCATCGTTTTGTTTTTTGGTATATTTGTGTGTGTGTGTGTGATTGATTTTTTTTTTACACCTACAAGACAAATTTTAGTAGACAGTTTATCTTTTTCCTTTTTTTCCCTAAAATTACTATCTGGCTTATAAAGGAAATGCCTTTTTAACAAGTTTAGTGCAACTCTCAATAATGCACAGTAAGTTATCAGGAAACCGAATTCCATGAGACATCAGTAATTCAGATTATGCTGAAATCTCACCCACACTCCCTGAATTAGTTTTTCCAGCTAACAATTCCTACATGTTTACTAAGTTACAGGTCAGGTATATTTTAAACCATATGTGGCCTGATTCATACACTAAGAGATTGAAGCTACCTACTAATTACAGATGCTCAGTCTCTTCAACTTCATTTTTTTCTATTTTTTTATTGTTTAAAGTATTACAAAATAGTAGTACATATGTGAATTTAAAACAGCCAGCCACAGAACCATATACTACACATTACAAAATAAACATAACAAGAGAAAGCAAACACAGTGAGGGGAAAAAAGTGTTAAATAAGTAAAAATTATATTATAAGATTTTTAAAAGTTTTTTTTTTTAATTGCTTTCAGAGAGAGAGGAACACACAGAGAGAAACACTGATGTGAGGGAGACACATTGATGCTACATCAATTAGCTGCCTCCTGCATACTTCCCACTAGGATCTAGACCGCAACCCAGCCATGTGCCCTAACCAGAAATTGAACTGGTGACCTTTTGATGCATAAGAAAATGCCCAACCAACTGATACACAGTGGTCAGGACTACTGTAAGGTTTTGACATTTTTTTTAAACATATGAGAAACTATACACCTAAAAAGTAAGCAGAAACTATGATATTTTATTTATTTGGAATGACAAAATAAACCAAAACAGATTATAAACAAATTATTATTATGAGGACAGCATTATCTTAATTCTAAAACCAGAAAAAGACACAACACACACACAAAAAAATTATAGGCCAATATTCCTGATAAACATAGATGCTAAAATCTTCAACAAAACTAGCAAATCTGATTCAACAACACATTTGAAAGTTCATAAACCAGGACCAATATTTATTCCAGGGATGAAAGGCTAGGAGAATATCCATTAATCAATAAATGAAATACATCACATAAAAGAAGTGAAGAATAAAAATCACATGATCATATCAATAGATGCAGAAAAAGCACTCAACAAAATCCAACAGCCATTTTGATAAAACTCTCGACAAAGTGGGAATAGAGGGATCAGACTGCAACATAATAAAGGCAATATATGACACACCTGCAGCCAACATCATAAGCAATGGGCAAAAGCTAAAACCATTTCCCTTCAGAACAGAAACAAGACAGAGATGTCTGCTTTTACCACTCTTGTTCCACATAGTACTGAAAGTGCTAGCTACAGAGCTCAGACAAGAGGAAGAAATAAAAGGCACACAAATTGGAATGGAGGAAGTAAAGCTGCCAGTGTTCACAGATGAGATGATAATGTATATAGAAAACCCTAAAGAATCAACCAAAAATACTAGACTTAATAAATTAATTTGGCAGAGTATCTGAATACAAATTTAATATTTGGAAATCAGTGGCATTTTTATACACTGATAAAGAGCTCTCAGAAAGAGATAAACAATCACATTTGTCATTACAACAACAAAAAATAATAAGGTACTTAGAAATAAACTTAATGAAGGAGATAAAAGACCTGTATACAGAAAACTATAGGTCACTGGAAAAAATGTAAAGGAAGATACAGATAAGTGGAGCATTTACCTTGTTCATAGGTTGGAAGAATTAACACCATTAAAATGTCCATACTACCCATTTTTTGATAGGGTTGTTTATGGGCAACAGACCTAAATAGGTACTTTTCAAAAAGAGAGAAGGAAGGCCAAGAGACATATGAAAACATGCTCAAAGTCACTAATCATCCGAGAAATGCAAATCAAAACAACAATGCAGTACTATCTCACACCTGTCAAAATTGGTTATCATCAACAAATCAATAATCAGCAAGTGCTGGCGATGATGCAGAGAAAAAGGAATCATTGTGCACTGCTGATGGGAATGCAGACTGGTGCAGCCACTGTGGAGAACAATATGGAGTTTCCTCAAAAATCTAAAAATGGAACTCCCATTTGACCCAGTGATCCCACTTCCAGGAATATATCCCAACAAACTAGAAACACTTATCAGAAAGGATATATGCACCCCTATGTTCATAGCAGCACAATTTACAATACCTAATATTTGGAAACAGCCTAACTACCCATCAGAAGGTGAGTAAATTTAAAAAAAATGTGGTACATCCACAAAATGGAATACTATGCCGTGGTAAAGAAAGGAATTCTTACCATTTACAACAGCATGGATAGAACTGGAGAGCATTATGCTAAGTGAAATCTACTAGTCATAGAAAGATAAATATCACATGATCTAACTCATTTATGGATTATAATGAACAACATAAACTGATGAACAAAAACTGACCCAGGGACAGAGAAACATCGATGAGACCATCAATCCTCCCCAAACTTGTAGGGGAGGGTGGAGGAGGTAAGGGGGAAAGATCAACCAAAGGACTTGTATGCATGCATATAAGCCTTACCAATGGACACAGACAACATTGGGGTGAGGGCATGACTTTAGGGGATATAGAGAGTAACGGGGGAATAAGGACACATATGTAACACCTTAATCAATAAAGAAATTTAAAAATGTCCATGCTACAGAAAGCAATCTATAGAATCTGTGCAATCCCTATTAAAATGCCAAAGGCATATTTCACGGATGTAGAACAAATATTCCAAAACTTCATATTGAACCAAAAGTGATCCCAAATAGCCTCAGCAATCCTGAGAAAGAAAAACAAAGTTGGAGGAATCACAATACCAAATATTAAACTACACCACAAAGCCACTGTGATCAAAACAGCCTTGTACTGGCACATGAACAGTTATGTTGAGCAAAGGAAGAGAAAAAAGAGCCCAGAAATCAACCCATGCCATTACACTAAATTAATATTTGACAGAGGAGGTAATAGCATACAATGGCGTAAAAACAATCTCTTCAATAAATTGGACAACATGCAAAATAAAAAATGCTGGATCTCCAACTTACACCATACAGAAGAAGAAGCTCAAAATGGATAAAAAGACTTAAGTGTATGCTGTAAAATCATAAAAGTCCTGGAAGAAAACATAGTAAAATCTCAGATATATCTTGGAACAATATTTTTGAAAATATGTCTCCAATGGCAAAGGAAACACAGCAGGGGTTTGAGGGGATGTCGGGAAACAGACTAAAAGCTTCTGCACAGCAAAAGAAATCATTGACAAAACAAAAAGAGAACCCACCATATAGGAGAACATATTTGCCAATAATTCATCAAATAAGAGATTAATCTACAAAACATATAAAGAACTTATACAACTCAACACCAGAAAGACAAACACTCTGGTAAAAACAAAACAAAACAAAACAAAACAAAAAAACAACAACAAAAAAAATGGCCTGAATAGGCACTTCTCTAAACAGGACATACAGATGGCCGATAGATATATGAAAAATTGCTCAAGGTTAATAATCATCAGAGAGATGCATACTAAAAATATAATGAGCTATCACCTCACACCCGTCAGAATAACTACCCTCAATACATCAATAAACAACAAGTGTTAGCAAGGATATGGGGGTGGGAGGTGGGGAGGGAACACTCCCATGCACTGTTAGTAGGAATGTAGGCTGGTATAGCCACTGTGAAAAACAGTATGGAGTTTCCTCAAAAAAATTAAAAATGGAACTGCCTTTTGACTCAGCAATCCCACTTTTGGGTATATATCCTAAGAATCTAAACACACAAAACAAGGGATGCCTATGTTCATAGCAGCATTATTTATAATAGCGATGATCTGGAAACAATCCAGATGCCCATCAATAGATGAGAGATAAAAAAAGCTATGGTATATTTACACAATGGAATACTAAGAAGCTGTAAAAAAGAAGGAACTTTTACCCTTTGAAATACCATGCATGGACTTGGAAATTTTTATGCTAAGGGAAATAAGGCAGTTAGAGAAAAACAAATATCACATTGATCTCACTCATATGTGGAATCTAAAGAACAAAATAAACCAATGAACAGAATAGGACCAGAGGCATGGATAAATTGAATAGACTGAAAGATCTCAGAGGGGAAGAGCTAGAGAGGATGGGAAGAGATTAGCCAAATAATACATATGCATATACTATGTATGGATTTATGCACCCGCCGGGTCCCCCGCACCCGTGCATGATCAGGGTCGGGGAGAGACTGCGGGAGGGTTCCAGGTCTTGTCTGACCTGTCATGCCTAGTCCCAATTGGCCAGACCACAGCAGCAAGCTAATGTACCGTCAGTGCATCTGTCCCCTGGTGGTCAGTGCATATCATAGCAGCTGGTGGGACAGTTGAATGAATAGTCAGATACTTAGCATATTAGGCTTTTATTACATAGGATACATAGCCCATGGACACAGATAATAATTTAGTGAAGTCATAGGAGGTGCAGAGGCATGGTGGAGGGAGGCAAAGGTGTAAAAATGGGAGATAGCTGTAATAGAGTCAATAATAATAATAAAAAAAACATAACAACAACCCTGTTTGTGTAGTTCATCAGGTTTAGTGTCGACCTAGAAACTAAGTGGTCACTGCTTCAATTTCTGGTTGGGGCACAGGCCAGTGTTTCAGGCATGATCCCCAGTAGGGGCTTGCAGAAGGCAGCTGATTGATGATGCCCCTCTGTCATCAATGTTTTTATGTATCACTCTCCCTTTCTTTTTCTCCAAAAATAAAAAAAAAATAATCCGAGAAAAAAATTAAATTTTAAAATTCTATATTTTGATAAAATCATCTTTAGAGATGGAAGGAGACGGGGCGGGGAGTAGAGAGAGTAACATCAATTGGCTGCCTCCTGCTCCCCACTACAGGGAATTGAGCCCGAAATCCAGCATAGGCTGACTGGGATTCGAACTGGAAACTTTTTGGTGTATGGGACAATGCCCAACCAACTGAGCCACACTACCCAGGACTGACATTTGTATTTTGAAGGATAACATCAACTTCTGCTGGACCATTCATGTTGATATGTAATACACAATATTAGCAATTGAAGATTCAGATCTGGAACAACCTCTGGATGTGCTCCAAGAAAACTGCATGATCCCAAGAAAGTTATGAAAAAATTAGGCTTTTCCTTTATACTGGTGAAGTTGGGTAGATTAACTAGGTATTTACTAAAGGTACATTTTACCTTTGTTATAATAAATTATTGACATATAATACTCTTGCTATGACACTATCATATAAAGTGACTTTTTAAAGTAATCAAAGAGATAATATAATCTATGTTTATTCTGCAAGCAAGATTTCTTGATTTTTTGTTTTTAACACACCTAAACATCTTCTTAATATGCATAAATCTAATAAAAAGACTTGATTCTAAAATGTGCCATCTTTATAGCATCATTGAATAGAGAGAAGAATAAATGTCCACTTATTAATGTGGACATTTTTCTGCCTTATTTTGGTCATTTAGAAATCTATACTAATAAAAGGGTAATATGCTAATTATATAGGATTGATGTCCTTCTGGATAAAGTTAGGGCCAGCCCCAGAGGAAGCCACCCTGGAGGCAGAGAAGCCACCCCACGGTCATGGTTCTTGGTGCCTGTGGCTCAGGCTGGAGGCAGGGAAGCTGCGCATGGTCCTGGATGCCTACAGCCAACCAGAAGGAGTGAAGTCCAGGTCCTGGTTGCCTGTGGCTAGCTGGAGGGGGGAAGCCTGGGTCCCTGATGTGGGGGCTGAGGCAGAAGTGGTTAGGGGTGATCAGGCAAACAGGCAGAGTGGTTAGGGATGTTCAGACAGGCAGGCATGTGAACGGTTAGGAGCTAGTGGTCCCATATTGTAAGAGAGATGTCTGACTGCTGGTTTAGGGATCAGGCATAAACCGGCAGTTGGACATCGCTGAGGGGTCCCAGATTGCAAGAGGATACAGGTCAGGCTGAGGGAACCTCTCCTCCCACCTTGCAATATTTCATGCACTGGGCCTCCAGTTAGAGATTATATCATAGAATTAGACCTTATCTGAACCTTAATTTTACTTTTGTCCCCCTACAATAACACAAATGCCAAAAATCCTCATTTGGAAACCACAGTTGGTGTCAGGAAAAATAGATGGATGCATTTTCTTTCTTCTCTCATACTGAAAATTTTATTTTAAAATGTTGAACTGTACTTTCACAAGTCTTTCTTTGCCTCTTTTCATCACAGGAGAAAATAATTGTTGTTATGAAACATAATCAGGGATAAACTTCTTTGTTGAATGTTAAAACTTTGTGGTTTAACTTTTACATTTAAAAAATGTCAGGTTTTTTTTAATAGTATTCTCTATCTAGGAAGCAAGAGGTTTAGACATATTAAAATAAAATATTAACTACATATTATTTAGTTTAAAAGAGAATACACTCTAATCTGCTTTTATTTGAACTAATTTATCTTGATATGTCTGTGGTGTTTACCTAGACAGAATGTCAAACTTATTTGTAAAAAAAATAAAATCTATATGAGAAATATAACATCTATTCATTATTTTTCTGTTGAAAATAATAAGTGAATATATTACTAATAATTAAATTAAAAAGCTTTCTATAAGATCATATAATGATTTATCTATACTTTACTTCACAACTAAAAATACAAATTACTCACAGTGTTTATAAGTGAAATGTAGTTTCAAATATTCACAAGGAATTGGAAAGAATGAAGAATTCTAAGAGAGTTTGTAAAACTTGCTTATTTTATAGGTAATTTCTTCAAAGGAATGCAGATTGTTTTTATATTAAAGCTGAATGCAGAGTATCACCTCTAGGTTTATTTTAGTTTTGTGTCAATTCCTGGATGACTTGTATTCTCAGGCTATTGTTAAAGAACTAGAGGTCCAGTGCACAAAATTTAAGCATGGATGTTGAGAGCTCCTCAACCGGCCTTCACCCTGTTATAATCCAGGACCCCACAGGGGATGTCTGGTGAGATCAGGCCTAAACTGGCAATTGGACATCCTCTCACAATATGGGACCACTGTTTCCTAACTGCTCATCTGCATGCCTGATTGCCCCTAACCAGTCTGCCTGCCTGCCTGATCACTCCTAACCACCTCTGCCTTGGCCCTGCCACAGCAACTTCACCTGCAAGAACATCTAGAATGTTTGTTTGGTTGTTTGGGTTAATTAGCATATTACATTTGTATTATTATAGATAAACAAGAAGAAACAGATGCTGGGAAACAAATACTAATAAATGCAACCAAATAAAAAATTCAGGTGAAAATATACTTCAGAGGCCAGATTAAATAAAATGGCTAAACTTTCTCCTGAAGGAGAGATGAGGATGGTACATGTGAATCATGTCAATAACTTTATCACCACTAACACATTGATATCCATTTTTCTCAATTTTCTTCAGATACAAAATTTTAGTTCTAATTTTTCCATTTCTTCAGTTCGCTTCAGTCTGGTTTTAGTCCTCATTTCACAGAAATTTCTTTCACTAACCTTTATGACTTTAAAGTAAATGAACAATTTACCCTTATCTTATTTACCATCTTAGCTGTGAATTAATGTTGCTGTTACTTTCTACTTGAGATATTATTTCCTCCAGCTTCCATTTATAATTTCTTT
The DNA here is from genome assembly GCA_027563665.1 of Antrozous pallidus. Classification (NCBI taxonomy): domain Eukaryota; kingdom Metazoa; phylum Chordata; class Mammalia; order Chiroptera; family Vespertilionidae; genus Antrozous; species Antrozous pallidus. The sequence goes on from CM050514.1 coordinate 94,030,200, forward strand.
GGATATCTGTCTTCTTTTCGGCCTCCTTCTCCCTTCTCCAGACCTTTAAATAATGGTGTGCAACACAGGTTGGCCCTTATCTATTTTTGATTTCCCTGTGCTCTCTCCCTAGGAAATCTCATCCATCCCATTGCTTCAGTTTCATTCTCTACACTGAACACACAAACAAATATTAATTCCAAACCACTCCTCTTTGTATGAAAAACTTCATACCACTATTATTTGTCACATATATACATCTCTATGGATGTCTCCAATACCCTTTAAAGCTTCCATGCCCAAAAGTGAATTCATAATCTTTTTTTTGGGGGGGCAGGATGTATTGCAAAATGATGTGCAAATGGGTATTTCTTCAGTATTATTCAAAAAGGAATTCTATCCAACACAAAGAGAATCACTATGAACCCTATATAAGATATATTTCAGACAATATTCCTCTCTATCATAGTGCATTTAACAATTCTCCAAGACAGGTCACTTCTGATCCTATATTGGCTTCTCAAACTTTCACTTCTTATGCAAAAAATAATAACTCTCTAAACTCAGAGTAAATATCATTGTAAGCACAATATTACTTGCAATATTCGTTCATTTATTCATTGTTCAACAAATCTTAAACTCACAGCAATGACAATCAGACAAATAAGCCTCTGGTTTTGTGGAATTTACAGACTAATAGTGGAAAAACAAGTAATAAATATGTGTTCAAATAATATAATTTCACATAGCAGTTAAATATTATGTAGAAAATTAAATTATGTAAAATATATATAGATTGTACTGGAATTGTATACTACTTTAGCTTTAATGTAGGGACAGCTCTTTAAGAGGCCACATTTTTATTGACACCAGAAGGATGGAAAAATTCAGCTGAGCAAAGATGAGAAAAACAGCCATGTAGATATGAGAAAAACAGTTATGTAGATATTCAGATGGTTTAATGTGGTGGGAGAGGGTTGAGTGAGTGTGCATGTCTGAGTGGGGGAAATAAGGACAACAATAGGACATAAAATGGTTAGGACAGACTTCACAGGATTAGGTGGGAGTGGGGAAATAAAAAAAAAATGAAATGAAGAGTGTGAAAGCTAATACCCAGCTCATGTAAGGTCTCTGTCTATGGAATATTTATATTTCATTCAAAGCATAATTGGGAAGCTACTTGGAATGAGGGGTTTTAGAAGGTCAGTTATATGACTTTGTTTACATATCCAAATGCTTATAAATGAAAGAATATGTTAGTCGTCTGGTGGCAAAAACTATGTATGTAAAACTCAAAAGTGGTTTGAGCTCATGTCCCCTATCATGTGGAGGAAGCCAAACCACTATAAAAGCTAAGCCAACAATCAGAGACAACCAAATATTCAAGATAGTAAAGGTTCTGTATTAGTTATCTATTATTACATAACAAATTACCTCAAATCTGAGAAGGATAGAACATGCATTAATTCTCTCATAGTTGCTGCAGGTCAACTATTTGATGAAACTTTTCCTGGACCTCTATTTCAGGACCTCTCATAGGCATAGCAAGATGTCATTTGGGCTTTAGTCATCTCAGATTTCAGCTGGTAAAAATTTGTTTCCAGGGTCATGTGATTTATGGCAGAACTCCATTCCTGAAAGGTCATTGAACTGACAGTCTCATTACTTTACTATAGGCTACCCTCAATGCCTTACTACATGGGCTTCTCCAGAAAACAGCTTGCTTTATACAAACACTAGGGGCCTGGTGCCCAAAATTTGTGCACTTGGGGCGGGAGGAGGTCCTTCAGCCCAGCCTGCACCCTCTCACCATCTGGGAGCCCTCAGGGGATGACCCACTGCCATGAGCCAGGCTTCTGGCTGAGTGGTGGTCCCCTTGTGGGAGCACACTGACCACCAGGGGACAGCTTCTGACTTGAGCGTCTGTCCCCCGGTGGCCAGTGCATGTCATAGCAACTGGTTGTTCCAATGTTCTGCCAATTTGCATATTAACCTTTTATTACTAGTATATAGGATACTCAGAAGGCATCATCGACAGTCTAACAGAGATACAGAAGTCATAGTTTTTAAAACCTTATTATGGACATGACATTGAATATTTTTCCATATTCTGTTTGTTAGAAACTAATCATTAGTTCCAGCCTATATTCAAAGGGAGATTACACAAAAGCAGGAACATAGGAAGGGGAGAGCATCTGAAGTAATATTAAGTGCCATCCTACTGCAATCTAATCTCTGACCTCCAACGATTTGTATCCTTTACAAATGTTAATATCCCCTTTCATAGTCCCCAGAAGTCTCATTATACTATCAGCTGAAAGTCCAAAATCTTCATTACTATCAGCTCTTTGTTTAGTACCTCTCAGTCTGTAACCCTTGACTATCCAGGCTGGTCTGTGATACTCATGCCACGTGGAACCAAAGAATCACCTGGCCAACCCTTCCCAAATTCTTGACCACGTATTTGTAGGATTTAATAAAACGGTTAAATTTTAAGCAGCTAAATTTTGTGGCATTTTGTTCTTCAATAATAGAGAACCAGCAAAACTTACTAAGAGTCTGTTTTTAGAACAACATAAGTGCAGGACCATAAAATGTTTTCCACAATAGAAGCAAGCCCAGTCTTGAATCAATGCATCCTTACCTTTTATGCTCAGATGCTCAGAGCACTTGTCTCTGGGAGCTCAGACATTGAAGACCAAACATTTATCATATACCACACTGGTTGGTGTTAGCATCGACCTTGATGCTCCCAAAAGTTCTTTCTATATGGGCATACAGGTAAAGCCATTGAGATACTGTATATAAGGGGTAACTCTGGTAACTTTGAAGGGTATCAGGACATGCCACCCCAAAATACACAGCTTTGATATACTGATCTTTTTAAAGTCACTCAAAAAACAGTAAATGTAGAGAGAGGGTTTCTCTAAACTATCCTTATCAAACTAAAGATAGATCTTCCAAAAGGAACTCAATTGTCATAAATCCTCTCTGTAAGAGATTTATCAACAAGGAAGACCAACTCTTATACCAGAACAGGAGATTAAAAGTCAACACCACACCCAGAAAAACTGTCAAAAACTATCATATTTCCCATATATGCTTCTAAGAGCCCATTCATTTTTCCTAAAAATCCTTTACTCTCCTTTTAGAGTCCTCTATCTCCCCTCTCCTTTTCCTATTAACATGATATTTAATCCTGAACCCTAAACTACCTTGGAGAGTTGTTTATTTTCCTTGGGTATCTCCCATGTATACATGAGGTATACATATTAACACAATTATGTTTTTCTTTTATTAATCTGTCTTTTATTATAGGACTTTTATCCATAAACTTAAAGGGAAAGAGGGGAAATTACTTTTACTCCCCATTCCACTCCTATGAAATGTGTTATTTCTACACCAACAAGATATGATGGGAGACATTATTTCCTCGTTCCCTATGTCTCCAACCTTCTCAGGCAGAGTGGGCAATAGGTAAATAACATCAAGAAGCTCACCCAAGGATATGTTTTTTTTATTAATTTCTAGAGATAGAAAGAGGAAGGGAGAGAGAAATAGAGAAACATAGATATGAGAGAGAAACCAACTGGTTGCCTCATGTATTCACCTCAGTGAGTATCAAATCTACAACCTAAATATGTGCCCTGACCGGAATCACATCCACAACATTTTGGTATATGGGATAACACTCCAGCCAACCAAGCCACTCTGCCACGACAATCAGCTTACTTTTTACAAAGTAAATGACAGGGCCCTAAACCCCTAATCTCATTTCATTGTTTAGGAGAGACATCAGTTTCCTAGAGGTCTAAAGGTAATTCAACATGGTCATATCTCAGATGAATATGGCTATGGCTAGGCTCCCAAGTCTGTAAATGAATAAAAAGTCGATTTCTGCTTATGAAATATTACTTGAAAAGTTGCTGGCTAATTTTAAAATTTTTTGACTACCTGTTGAATAAAATTGTATTCACTTAAGAAAAACAAAGTACATCATTAAAGATTATAAGATGGAATCACAGTAGAATTATCGGCCTGTTACTGGTACTGGGAAAGTGTAGCAATGTTCATTTTGTGACAGATTTTTATGGCAGGGTTTTGATTCTCAAGGTAAAGTATTTACCACAAACTTTCTGTTATCATTCAGTCTCATGACTATACATATTTTTCTTCTGATGGCACTCAAATATCTCTCCCTAGTCTCCACCTACCACTATTTACTTATGACCAGACTAGAGGCCTGGTGCACAAAATTTATGCATGGGGGTGTGTCCCTCATCCAGAGGTTCCTCTCCTTCTCCTGCACAACCTCTGGGGAGATGCTTGTCCTGGGGTCTCCTCAGGACCCCAGCACACGAAGCCCTGTCGGGTACTTGGGGAGTTGGGCTTTCAGATCTGGCTTCCCTGCCTGTCATAGTGCAAATTTGCTGCCCAGGGCCTGTTCTCTCCTTCCAGGGGGCCGGAGAGGGCAGGTGCCGGTTCAGCTGGGAGCTCAGACAGCGCACCCTCACCCACCATGCTGGCCAGGGGAGCTGAAGGCCTCCCTCTCCAGCTGAGCCAGCCAGGGGTGGTGAAGGCCACCCTCTCCCACCATGCCAGCTAGAGGCCCTGAGGGCCGCCCTCTCCTGCTTTGCTGGATCCTGCTGAAGGCCATCCTCTCCAGCTACAGGCCCACCCTCTCCCCTCTCCCGTTACCCTGGTCAGGGATGCAGATGGTCTACCCTCTCCTGCTGCACATGGCTCATTCTGTCCCACCCCACAGACTGCCGGACGTGCTGGAGGTGCAAAAGACACCGCCCTCTCCCGCTGCAGGACCACCCTCTCCTGCCCTAGTCCTGCCCTCTCCCACCACTCCCGCTAGGGGCATGGACAGCCTGCCCTCTCCTGCTGTGCATGGCCTGCCCTCTCCTGCTTCTCATAGTGGGAGACAGCAGGCTGCAGGGTTGGCTGGGGGCACAGACAGCCCACCTTCTGCTGCCATGCCTGCTAGGGGCGCTGAAGGCCACCTTCTCCCACAATGCCGGCTAGGGGTGCTGAGGGCCACCCTCTCCCACCACAGCCCTGCCCCCTGCCTCCCGCCTGCTTCCCGCTCCTGATTGGCCAACCCCCGGGTGCTCTCTGCTGCTGCTGTTGCTTCCTCTCACAGCTCCTGGGCACTGGCTGCTCGCCAACACCGCCATTTCATCTCCACCCCTGGGGCCCTGGGGCCTGGTGCTCAAGCCACTTTGGCCCCGCCCCCTGCTCCTGATTGGCTGATAGCATAGCCAATCAGGAGCCAAGGTACAGTAACATTTGCATGTTATTCTTTTATTAGATAGGATATCACATTCATATTTCTACCTGCTCACATATTCTCTTAAATCTGTAACTGGCATCTCAAACTTTGTATGTTTGAAACAAAATATTTGAATATTCTCTCTCCCAAATCTCCTCCTCCTCAGATGGTGTGCAATTCCATGTGAGATTCCTCCCTTCACCTACATGTTCAGATACAAACGTGTGTGTGGGAGGGTCATTTGGGGTCTGTGTATGTCTCTAACATCACATATTGATCCATCAGAGAATCATGTTAATTTTATGTGCAAATTCATTCTAAATCTATTCCTTTGACTCCATGTCCACAGCAACCCTTCTGAATCATGTTACCACATTCTTCCAAGTGGGTATTGCAGTGGCCTTCAGACTGGTCTTCCTGCTTCTATTCTTACAAGTCTTAAATGTAAATCTGTAATTTTATTAAATCTGGTAATTCCAAAAAGGATGCTTTCTATTCCCAATATACTAAGTCAAGAACCTGTTACCTGTGCCCAGCCAGCGTAGCTGAGCAGTTGAGTATTGACTTTTTTACCAGGAGGTCATGGTTTAATTCCTGGTGAGGGCACAGGCCTGAATTGTGGCTCAGTCCCCAGTGTGGGGCCTGCAGATGGCAGCCGATCAATGATTCTTTCTCATCAATGTTTCTCTCTCTCATTTCTTTCATGCTGGATTGTTGCCAAAAATGCTTTCTAGCCATTCCCAAAGTTATCAATAATTGAGGGACTGGAGTATCTCTGAAAATGGCCTTTTCCCCAAAAAATCATTTGCCTGTTACCTCCAGAAGTAGATCTGTATATACCTATACCAATTCCTCTATTACTTCCAAAGAGAAATCTGGCAACATCCTTAAATACCAGTACAGGTAAACTGTATTATACCAAGATGCTTCTTAATATATCCTGTTAGAACTATAATTTGTTCATTTGGGGAATATTAACTTATGAATATAATAAGTCATGTCCTTGTTCAGAGCTTTTATTACTTCCTACACATTTCCATTTATTTCAGGTCCCACCTCCATCACTATCATCATGTTACACCAGGGCTTAAAGTTTTCTGAAAACTCTTTTGGTAATTATGGAGATGAGTGTGAATCAGTAACTGTCATGGGAATTGCTGTTATATATTTTTAACAATATACTCAGACTGGGAAGGTTCATCTGCTTTGAAGAGAAATATGAAAGGCAATGTGATGAACTGACTTCCCACTGCAGAGTTTACAAAGCTCCTTTTGTTTGTAACTTACTGTTACTTTCCGTCTTTATGTTTCAAAGGTTTTAGATAGCTCCTTAGGGTTTGGGATTTATCTGTCCAGAACATTACAATGTCATAAAAAAGGGGAAAATATCCCCAAGTTCAAACTTCTATTTTCTATAATAAAGGCATAAAAATCTCACAGAACTAATTCTTCCTGGTAGAATTGTGTGCCCCACCAGCTGAGACTCATGACAAAGAACTGCATACATCTCCTCTCCCTCATTTCCCAGCAGTTTTCATTTTCAAGCAATCACTACAAAGTCCTTTTTTCTAGTCACAAAAATGAGTACAAAATAGATGATTCTCCAGGGCATTTCTGTCTAAAAAAAATCTCATCACCTGAGTAACTAATCCAAACCTTAAAGTAATATTCAACTTTATAACTTTAGTCTAGACAGAGAAAAATGGGTGAGTTACACTTGAACACATCCCAAATATATTTGACATTTCAACCTATAAAGTGATCTTTCACATGGAAACAAAAAAAGGTAGATGGCTTTTCACATACCAGAGATACTCAACATTTGACAATGTCTGTGTTTATCAATACCAAAGTACCTAACACGAAATGTAGAACCATCAGCATTTCTCATGTAAGAAAGCTACACCTCCTGAGTTTTGATCTGTACTTTTAATTTAATTATGCTGGTTATTAATTAGAAAACAAATAGAAAGCATCAGTCTCTGTGGTTTGGGGAGCAGAAGTATTTGAAAATATTTGAATGCATATGTCCTATGTGGGAATTTGACTAATGCAAGGGTGGATTACAGAATAACTATTGTCCGTACATTCCCTTTGGATAATACTCATCTATACAAAAGACTCTCTACGTTAATTATTTCAAAACAAAAGAATAGGAGTTTTCTTTAATTATATTAAAAACAAACAATAATTACTCTTGTTATGTTATATACTACTAGGCTGATAAAGTTAGCAATCTTCATAGGAAAATATATGAATACAGATATGTTAAAAAATAGTCATTTAAGTTTTTCACCATAAAATTAGATCATGTTTTTTCAATTGCAAAGGTAAATTAACTGATAGATAGATGTTTTCTAACAACAGTAGTGTAATGAAAGGCTCCTAATTGGAAAAAATGGATTTAACTTTTGTTTTGTAGCTTACTGCTCAAAGGATCTTAGACAATTCACTTAGCTTTTATGGGGCCTAGCTGCAGTACAAAACAAGATTCATTAGAAAAAATATCCCATGGAAGACTAATTAAACTTATTTCTATGTATCCCAGTAGTTATAAGTAGGATCTACATGTATAAGCATTAAATTTAAGAAAGAACTTTTAACAAGTTAGAGGTACCCAAAGATGGCATGGGAAGCAGGCAAAAATATATATATGCTTAAGTTCATACTGAAAAATTACATTGCTGGAATGGAATCTGGTGGAGAAAACCAAAGAAATTAAGTGGCTATAGGACTAGAATTTCTACTAATCCTGAGATTTATGATTTTCTGGTTTCTATATTTATTTTATTTTAATATATTTTATTGATTTTTCACAGAAAGGAAGGGAGAGGGATAGAAAGTCAGAAACATCAATGAGAGAGAAACATAGATCAGCTGCTTCCTGCACATCTCCTAGTGGGGATGTGCCCACAACCCAGGTACATGTCCTTGACTGGAATCGAACCTGGGACCCTTCAGTCCACAGGCCAACGCTCTATCCACTGAGCCAAACTGGTTTCGGCTGGTTTCTATATTCTAATCTTCCTCAAATATTGCTTTCATCAGGAACCTCCCTTGGCAAAGTCTCATTAATTTAAACCATATTAATTCAAGTCCCTTTGAATTTATTTTTAAGGCTCATGATCTCTATTTAAATGTATTTATCCTTCAAAATTAGCTTCCATTCTAGCCAGGAGTCTTCACCTCGTGCCTATTTCCAACCTCCACACCCCACCCACCACTTACCCATTTAGAATGCCTTCTTCATTTTCTGTTTGGGATAATATCTGCATTCTTCAGGATCTGGCTTCTTGTTTAAAACACTTCCTATCAACCCAGCGGTGAGGGAGGGCTCTTACCAGAAGGGTAAAGGAATGACTGAACACACAAGACCCAACTCTGGATCAAAGATGATAGCGGATTAATCATGTATACTCATGTAAGACAACACAGATGCTGCATTTAGGAATGGTGTGAACATCCAGAAGCTGGGGGAGGTGGATTCTGTACTATCAAGAGGGTGAGAGTAAGGTGTTCCTTGGTTCCAAAGGAAGGATATGATTGGCTGTTTGAACTGAAACCTGCTACTCAGGAATAAGCAAGAAATGTACCTGATTCCTTTAATGAGGAGGGTTGTTTGCTTAGAGAACCATGTTTGGGCAGGAACAGGGTACAGAGGGGACTTGCAGAAAGTAACAGCAGTACATATTAATGGACTTTAATTTTAGGCCTTACTCCACATGTTATGTCTTATCTTTTAAAGTACACAATTATGATGTTTTAATTAGTATACTAACCTAAGATGTTATTTTCCTTGTCTAGTATAACTTTTTTTATGCCTCTATCCAAATAGCAAGAATGTAAAATATTATTTTATTTATGCATTTTATTGCTAAATTGCTATTTTGATCTTATTTAGATTTTACAACCATTAAGGGTACAGTATTTATATTAAAAAAAAACACATACTTTTACTCTGCTATATAGCATTGAAGACACAATAATCATCTGATGGATTTAATCATAAAGTGATTAAAAAACTAAACTATAATTTATAAAATAAACATTGCATTCTAGTACATTTGTTCATTTATCATTGCTTAACAAATTAGATGTATCTCAGGAAAACTAATTATAATATGTACTAGAGGCCTGGTTCACAAATTTTGTGCATGGGGGGTGTCCCTCAGCCCAGCCTGCACCCTCTCCAATCTGGGACCCCTCAAGGAATGTCTGACTGCTTGTTTAGGCCTGATCCTTGTAGGATATCCCTTTTACAATCCAGGACTGCTAGCTCCCAACTGCTCACCTGCCTGCCTTCCTGATTATCCCTAGCTGCTTCTGCCTGCCAGCCTGATCACCCCCAAACCACTACACTGCCAGCCTGATTGATGGCTAACAGTTACTCTGCCAGCCAGATTGCCCTAACTGTCCTCCTCTGCTGGCCATTGTGTGGAAGCCATTTGTGTTCACATGTGGGCAGCCATCTTTGACCACATGGGGGCAGCCATTTGTGTGTTGGAGTGACAGTGAATTTGCATATTACTCTTTTATTAGATAGGATAGAGGCCTGGTGCATGGGTGGGGACCAGCTGGTTTGCCCTGAAAGGTGGTCCCAGATCAGGGTGAGGGTTCCCTTGGGTCGAGGGGTGGCCTGGGTAGGGGCCTGTGGTGGTTTGCAGGTTGGCCATGCCCCCCCCCATTCCCCCCAGCAATCCAAGTGGAGGCCCTGTTACCTGGGATTTATTTATCTTCCATAAATGAAACTTTGTAGCCTTGAGCAGAGCCAAGCCTCCTGCTCACTCCATGGCTATAGCCATTTTTGTTGCAATTTATTTACCTTCTATAATTGAAACTTTATAGCCTTGAGCAGAGGCCAGGGCCAGCCAGAGCAAGTGGGAAGCTTGCCATCCTCCATTGCTGGAGAAACCCAAGCCTCTTACTCACTCTGTGTCCACAAGCATCTTGGTTGGGTTAATTTTCATACTCCTTCCTGATTGGTTGGTGGGTGTGGCTTGAGAGTATAGCAGAAGTATGGTCAATTTTCATGTTTATCTTTTATTAGTGTAGATTCCCTTTCCTGAATGACCTCCATTATAATATTTCATGTAAAACTAGGCCTGCCCACAGAGGTTTGGCTCAGTGGATAGAGCGTTGGCCTGCAGACTGAAAGTTATCAGGTTCAATTTGATTCTGGTCAAGGGCATGTACCTTGGTTGTGGGCACATCCCCAGTGGGGGGTGTGCAGGAGGCAGCTGATCAATGTTTCTCTCTCATCGACGTTTCTGGCTTTCTATCTCTCTCCCTTCCTTTCTGTAAAAAAATCAATAAAATATATATAAAAATAAAAATAAAATAAAATAAAATAAATAAAACTAGGCCTTAACAGATTATTTTAATATGGAAGTGATTAATACAATGGCCACATAAATTGCTGGACTAGGAAGAATTATTAAATAAGAAGTTTATTGGCATTTTAAAAATAAAGTTGAAATAATTAGAAATAGGAATGATTTATTTAAAAAGTAACATCAGAGTTGCCTTACTTGTTTTATAGAAGTTTTAACTGATATTGATTTGTAAAATACCATGTAGTATATTTTAATTTTTTGAGATATTTGACATGTCTTTACTAATATTCTTGAGGATCAGAAATAACTTGTGGAGGGATATATATATATATATATATATATATATATATATATATATATATATAATTGATTTAATGTCAACCTGACTAGAAGTTTCTTCTAGTTTGATAGAAGATTTTGTCTTTAATCCTGTTTTTTTTTTTATGAAAAACAAATATATAACTAGGATAGGACACAGAAGATATGCCTATCAAATTTAGAATGACATATAGTTGAGAAAGCTGATGAATGAAAGAATTCAATAAAAAAGTATCTCAATAAGCTGGAATACTTAATCCGAAGAAATAAGCTTAAATTTAACAGGAATTAATAAAATCTTACATTTAGTTAAAATATTGCTTGTGAAAGTAACAGGATGGATCTATCTAGAAATATGGTTGACTGCAAGGTTAAAAATAAAATGTCAATGATACAAAGTTAGTGTGATGGGTTGCTGATGGAGCATAGGTTCTAGATTAATGCGGAAAGTCGGAGAGGCATGGCACTACACAGCACTGACATGCCCCAGCTAGAGCCTTCCTCTGCTCTGAATGTTCAGAGAAGAAGATGCTAAATGGCCAAGATGACCAGGTGAAAGCTCCAATTTGGTTTACGTGACAGAAGTTAAAAGACAGATAAAGTATAATTTTTGAGAAAAATGCTGGTTTGGAATTTAAAAATTAAAGTTTGGGGGGTATCTGTGCTTTGGTTTTCTACTTAATTATAAATTGAAGAATGGAGACATTATCAGAAGATACTCTAGTGGAGTAATATACATATATAATTGAAAATACTTTTAAACTGAACCTGAGAAAAATGACTACCAAGCCAAAGTTGATCAATATTCATTTACCAGGTTTTCAAACCCCTTTTCTCAGATAGCCAGGCTGAGAAAACAGAAATATATCCCTGAAGCCAAAAAACCACTCAGAGGGCACCCAAATACACAACTTCCCCTAGCTATCTAACAAGAGCGTAATAGAAGAAAGGCTGCTGGAAAGGAAAGATATGAGATATGATAGTAACTGCTTCAAAGCCATGAACTACCTAGGGAGAAAGGTTGAAGGGGAGAAGAAAAGTAAAGATAGGGGTTGATACGGATGGGGCGAGGGGGGCAGAAGCATAAAAACTTATTAAAATGACTTCAAATTCACTGTTTTGTTTTGCTTTCTTTTAAAGCTTGGCCTAATTATAATGCAACTATAGTGAAGGAAATTTTCCGATTTGCATATTTATGTTAAGATATTCCAAAGTATCAGGCAAATTGGAATTCTATTTATATTTAGCAAATTAATATTTTTCTCTGAGAAACAGAAAGTGCTGATGTTCTGAAAACATTTTTCAACAATTAAAGAGGTTGATATTTGCTCAGAAACTTCTGAGCTATTGGAAAACTAAACGTTGACAGAAAAATTATATTATTATGCCATAGAGCCTGACAGGTGGGCAAAGTATTTGAAGGGAATTGCAGTGACTTTTAATTATCTAAACTTAAACACCTATTTGTTCTTCACAGTGTCCTATTTAATGAATAATTCTTCAGCAGATGGTGGGAAAACCAGGATTCTTCATTGCCACCAAGCTAAAATTAATAACAATCATGAGCAATGCTAGGGGGAGAATCTAGCATAAAACAGTTCAACGGAGAAAGCTGAATAATCACTTTGATGGTGTGGCCTGTAAAATAGGTAGTAAGGATCAAATTAGCATCATGGAACCTCATCAAATTCTATTACTTCTAAGAACAAGTATATGAAAGTAGTTAAAACAATATTTTCCCCTCAGATTAATGTGTTTCTGGTTCATTTATAGCCAATCCTCAAACTACCTGAGAAGCAAATATAATGCTGCTTTCCCCTATGGCAACATTAACATCTGTAACATGAATTTAAGTAATTTAAGTTGACATTAGCAATTTAAATGATACACACCTTCCTCACTCAAGATTTAGAGTTCAGAGCTTGGCAAGTGCTACTATCATTTCTCATATGTGCCTACAGCTTCTGAAGCAATGATATATATGTAAGTACATGCACAAAAATGATTATAGAGTATCAGTGTGATGTTTAGACACATCTAATATTAATATTACTATTTCATTGTAAGCTATTTTGTGGAAATAATTTAAAAAGTAGGGTACTAATATATAATTGCAATGAAATAATTTAAAAGTTGTAAGTAAAGATTGAGTAAACAGAAAATTTAAAAAAAGTTATTTTCATATAATTATCTATATTTCGAATAATTTCTGTTTCAAATCCAATTGCTGGATTCCTGTGACCAAATATTGACTAGTTTAAAAAATTGTATATCTTTCAGATCTCATTTCTTCATCACAAATTGAAAGTGAGGAAATGAGATGAAAAGAAAGCATTAATAGTCCATTAACATTTTCATTGTAGTTCTATGCTTAACTTTTTTTGTCTGTGTTTAACTTCTAGGGGATGCATAGAGTCCAATAAGGGACAATGAAGTTCTCCATTCCAAATCTTTCTTCCTTTCTTCCCCATCCTTCTTTCCTTCCTTTCTTTGTTAATAATTAAATTTTTTATTAATTAAAGTATTACAAATAGTAGTACATATGTCTCATTTTTTTCCCCATTGACCTCCCCCCAGCCTCCCTTACCACTGAGTACATGCCCTCACCTGCCCACCTCCATGTCTTGTATCCATTGGTAATGCTTATATGCATGCATACAAGTCTTTCAGTTGATCTCTTAAACCCCCCGCCCAACCTCCTCTGCCTTCCCACTGTAGTTTGACAGTCTGCTCAATGCTTGCTGCTTCTTTATCTATTTTTTCCACATTTCTTTTCTTTAAAAAATCGTGCCTCTGCAGACTAGAAATAAACATATAATAACAAAAAATGAGTCTCAGTTTCAATATCAAATAGTTCCTTATGTGTACATGTGAGCAATGATATCTGGATGGTGGACAAATGGTGGCAATGCAGGTCCCACACTCTCTGGTTTGGTCCTAGGCAACCTGCAGTGACACACAGCTGCTGACTGCTAGCATGGCAAGGAGTTGTCAGCATCTTTCATTTCTGGACTGTTTCTCCTCTTGTCTTTGTGGTTGGAGCAGACCTGTCAATTCTTCTTTGTTGCAGGAATGCACATGGTCTTTGAGTTGTTTTCTGAAAACATACAAACATATTCTTGACCAAAAATTAATAAAGGAATCATTTCTATAAAATTGACTTGGGATCCTTTTTATTTTTGCCCAAATGATTTTCCTTTGGCTTATTGTGATACCATGTGTGTTTTTCATGGGTGTTTTGCTGTTACCATTACTAATGAAAATTAATTTTGTAAAGTAAAAATTTTCTAGATTGATTTACTTACAGGATGTTTTTTCTTACATGATATTACCCTACTATCTTACCTTTTTTGATTAATGGAGGCCTTTATAAATTTTATAATGCAGTCTTGATAACTTTTAATTTTACATATTTGCACAAAAAAATGACTGCTTTAGGTTCATTGCATGTTAAGCAATTTTACCATGAGATGAACTACCAATAGAAATGTTAGTTAATACTTTAGGAACAGTACAATTAAATTTCCTTGAATATTCACTTATTTCAATTAGCCAGTTTAAATTAATCTGAAAACTTGATTATTATTTTACTGTCAAATTTAATACTCTACCAACAACATTAGTTTACCTTGTAAATATTAGTGGAAAGGATTATTTGCATTCTTGAGTAGGCCCTGAGCATTTCTGGTGCTAGAGTAGATTTAGATATAAGGCAGCTGCTGCTGGATAAGTCTCTCTCTGTTACCTGGGTCCCAATCTGAGCTGGGCTTGGAAAGTGAAGTAGCCATGGGGGCAGGAGACCTCCCTCAGAAGTGGTGAGAGTTCAGGCTCCTGCAAGTTTGGGGGAGTGAAGGTCTGTGCCCCATCTCTGTTGACCCCCAAGTTATTTCCTGATGGCTCCTCTTTGTGCCTGTCTTAGGTTGTTCCTTTCCTGAGGAATCTTACCTATGTCTGGCTAACTAGTCATCCACCGGGGCCAAGCAGTGTGATGTGAGGTTCAATTCTGTTTCCTAGGTAGCCAATGCCCCATGGCATCCACACCCAGCACCTGCCTCGGGATCCCCTTGCCTGCTGGTGGGGCCTGAGCACTGATCACATATCTCAAGGAACACAGGTTTCTTTTCCAGGGAGGGCCCAGAACACACCATTGGGCCAGGGACAGATCCATGATACCAGCCACCATGAGGCTTCAAACTCAGCATGAACAGAAATTTCAGGCAACAGCTGATGGCAATTGGATTGTGAGAAGAGGGTGCCTCTTGGCAAAAAGGGCAAGAGGGGCCAATATAGAATGCTCAAGTGCCTTCCCAGTGCCTTAATTCCTTCTGAAAGGGATGAAATCCTTTCAAGTCCTTTTTAAAACTGTCATCAAACATTCAAAGAATTAGTTTGTAAGTTTGTTTGGGATAATTGTAAATATGCTGTTGTAAAATATCAAAAATTATAATGACATTGTAGAATAATATCATGTAAGGATATTCTTTGCTCTAGGTCATGGCAATTCAATTTCAAACTGGTTGTCAATTTCTTTTTGAAACTTTATATAAACTTTCTTCTTTCTTGTGTGAGTTAAACAAGGTCTATGAGATTAAAAAAAAAAAAAGAAAAAGAAAACAAACAAACAAACAAAAAAACCCCCACTTAGTTCTAGGTTATCCGAGTAAAACTTGAGTCTATGCCAAAACAAGTTATTGTTAGTACTAGAATCTTTGAGATAATTTAAGTTCCATCCTAAAGCATCACTGATCAGGAACCAGGAAAAATATAAACTTAGATATGTCTTGCTGGACCACTTTCATATTAAGGCTTTCTGGAATTTTCCTTTAGAGCATGTCTAAAACTATATTGCAAAATTGGCCCAGAGTTAAGTGGTTAAAATTTAAAAAGAAAACTGTTAATTTGCATCACCAAGTTCTCTTTAGTGTTAGAATAATTAAATAGTAAATATTTTCTCTTCTATTAAAATATCTTAAAAGGAGAAATATTCTATTAGCTAAACCCATTCCTATGATTACCTATCTAAGATTAAGTAAATTGACAAACCTAGGGACTTACAGTTATATTTTTGTTTTGACTATGGCTATATGAAATCTTTTAAATGAATTTAACCTTTATAGTTATTCAGGTTTAATTTAAATCTGTGCAAATTTTGCAATTATGAAAATCTATATATGATAAGAATAAAGGACATAAGATTACTTTTTATCATGCAATCATGTTTTTTAATTACCTCCCTTCATGGTGTCTACTGATATTTTTTGAAAACTATTACAGCAAAAAGGATACAGAAAGTGAAACTGAATGGTACTTTTCCAAGCCTTCTTGGGCTTTTTGTTGCAAATAAACAGAAGAAGCTATGAAGTGTTATTACAGCTTCCAACTTAAGTCTTCTTTATGAGCTGCACAGTAAAGAAGTAAAGAACTGTATTGAAAATAATAAGAAATTAGAAGCTCCTAGAAAAAGTTGTCATACTTCCTCATACCAAGTAGCATTTCATTGTATAAGTATTGATTATCTCTTAAGATAAGAAAAACATTTATTTCCTTATGGGAGGAGCATTGATGAATTTTCATTGTTTTTTGTTTTTCCTTTTCATGCTGCCCATAGGATTTAAATAAAACAACTTTGGAAATTATAAAGAGCCAGTTAAGTGACATAATGCTTTAGCAAAAATTTTCTGTGCGGCTTTAAAAAAATGAATCATGTCTTCAGCATCTGGATACCTTTCAATTGCTGTCCATGGTGTCATTTATCCATACTTATTAAAAGTTAAAAGAAATGGTGTTTGTGCCACTCTTCTTCAGTTTAATAAGATTCTTCTTATTATTAATTCTTACAAATGCCAGAAAGCCTATATCAAAAAATTTACCTAAAAACACACATAAACTTCCTGAAACTTACATTTTTATTCTGCATATTGCATTATCTTAGATAGCTTTTCTATTCTATCACAATGGATATATGTTTTCTTTCCTATTGGACATTAGATACATGCATTTTACTTTGTAATACATTTATCATCAATCAATTTTCAAGAGTTAAGGCTACCACTAAAATAAAACAGTAGGATGCTGTCTTGATGATAGAAAACAGAGAATGTCAGAGCCATAAAGACATTAACTCAGGCAGATAGAAAGGCTAACACTTAAATATAATTTCTGAATATTTGGAAAGGAATTATTGGGCCTTCTTTAGTCCTCCTCACTTATTCTGCTGCCCCTCAGGTCTTCTCTTTTCCATTTTTTAACATTAGATTTAGAAAGATTCAATTGACTGTGTGCCCTACTGCCCAATCAGTTAGTGAAAAAAAAAGTCAAGAAAATATTTTAAGAGATGTCAGTTCCATAAAAGTCAACAGAGATAAAGAGATTTATTGCTTCTATCCTCACTGCTGACCTGATTCTATTGGAGTCGGAAATCAAGAAAATCCGATTGTTTGTGTGTGGGAATAAAAGCAAGCAAGAAAGCATAAGAAATAGATTTAGTTTTGCAGGGAAAAAGGAATAATATTTATAAGTTGTCAGAAGTCCTGAGAAGTTGATATTTTACGGTGCTACCTATATTCCTGAAACTTTTTTTCCTTTTATTTGCAGACGATAAGAAAACAAGATTAACTAAAAGGTGTAGCATTCTGTTATTATATTTGTCTTTTTATTAACTCATACTTGTTTGATCAATATTTACTGTGTTCTTATTGTATGCTGAGAATTGTGCTAGTCAGTAAAGCTATAATAATAAACCATCTTGATTTGGATCTATTTTCGTTATATTGAAAAATAGTCACATTAATCAGTATTTTATATAAAGAAAGATGAAAGGGAATTGAATAACACCAATGAAAGAAGAAACTGCTCTAGTTGCTTTATTTATATAGGAGACTGTTAAAACAAATATTGTTATTGACACATACCTCAACTCTTACTACATATACATATATTAATACCAAATATTTTCAGCCTATTTACTGCCATTCCCCAATTAATTCAATGCCTAAAATACAACAATAATTAATTGATTAATTCAAGAATAATTAATTACCTGTGTATTTCAAGCTAGGAATCCATAATATAAACACCCTGTCACACTACGGAAATGCTCAAAATGTACTAACACAGAATTCACAGTTCCTACTTCTGATAATCACATTCTTCCACTTAATATATAGTAAAGTAGAAAAAAGGCAGGAGGATAACAATAAAAATATTTATTTTCATCAATAACATACATACTTAAGCATTATGGGCTTGATTAAAACATGTTAACTCTAGTACACAAGAAAAATTAGCTGTCTTCACTTATCCTCTGCGTCCAGTTGACTTAAAAAAATAAATTTAAGTCATTTTGTGAATAGATTATAGATGTAAGAGTAAGGTATAGAAAAATGGCTTTTTAGACAAAAAAATGTAAAATAAATGTATTGCAGTGAGATTGGTCAACATAATCATATTGGCTTTAGGTATGGGTTTCTAGGTTACAATATCTGTATATTGCACCATGTGCCATCAACCAAAGTCAAATCTTCTCCTGTCACCATTTATTAGGGCCTACTTTTCCCTCCACTCCCTTCTACCCATTGAAATTATGCAGGGAAAATTTTTTTTACCTGAGTTGCTAATTCTGTCCAGTGAAAACTTATATACAAAACTATTACAGTGAAGGTGGCACCAAATTTCTCTTAAACCATTTTAAGGAATGACACAATATTATTTGTGTTCATGAGTTTCAGTTTTATATTCCACATCCTATCTAATAAAAAGAGTAATATGCAGATTGACCATCATTCCAACATACAAGATGGCTGCCCCCATGTGGTCAAAGATCCTGCCCCCATATGGACACAAGATGGCCACCACAAGATGGCCAGCAGGGGCGGGCAGTTGGGCGGGACCAGGCCTGCAGGGGACGGCAGTTAGGGGTGACCAGGATAGTAAAGGAGAGAAGTTGGGGGCAAACAGGCAGGCAGGGGAGCAGTTAGACATCAATCAGGCTGGTAAGGGGGTGATCACAAACATAATCAGAAAAAGAAGCAGTTAGGGACAATTAGGAAGGCAGGCAGGTGAGCAGTTGGGAGCAAGCAGTCCTGGATTGTGAAAGGGATGTCTGACAGCCCGATGTCCTACTGGGATCGGGCCTAAACAGGCCATCGAACAACCCTCAAGGGGTCCCAGATTGGAGAGGATGCAGGTTGGGATGAGGGAACCCCCCAACCCCGTGCACAAATTTTGTGCACCAGGCCTCTAGTACTAGTATAAGTGAAATCATATAATTGTTATTTTTTCCTGACTGACTTATTTGAGCATAGCACACCAAAATTTTTATATCTTCTTAATTTTTTTTGAAAGTACACACCTAAAGTGGACTACTTCTTTTAATGATTTAACTGTTCATCAACTTTTATGGATGGACATGAAACATAACCATCTTGTAAATAGTGATCCCATAAGTGCATCTCTAATGGGTTCTCATTTGTCATTGCTCATTGTTCTTATACTTTCATTGCCAAAATATAATGCCTTTGAATATTTTGACCACTTTTAATTACAAAAAAGAGAATGTCCATCATCTATGCTCCATAATTACAAAACATATATTTTTGGATTTATGAGTACCAATAAAAGAAGCCAGTGAATTATTTTCTACTTCAATGTGATAAATTTCCATTCAATATTTTATTTGTATGCACACTGACCTTTAGCTTTTGTCCACTTATGAAATATATCAAATACATTTTTGAATAGTATTATAAAAATAGAATATGATGTTGAATGTTTCCTCAGCAGAAAAAAAGAAAAAAAACATGCGTCTGGTCCTTATTATAAAACATGCATGACAAAATGCCTCTGTTCAATGAAGAACTCCATAACAACATCATATTTCCTATTTTTTCCTTAGAAATTATAGATCTATTATTTAATACTGCTTACTAATTCTTGAGTTTTAGAAAATTCAATTTATAGTCATCTGAAGTCACATAATTTGAGATTTCTCCTTCAGTCTCACCATTATCATTAGAATCCTGAGCATTACTGTCTTACTCTGCATTTGTCTTGTTATTTGCCTGATAATTTTTAAATGTCTTCTTTTGCCAATGCTCTCCTCTTTGTCAGTACACATAAAATGTTTTTTTAATCTGAGTTATTAATTCTGTCCAGTGAAAATTTATAAACAAAAATACTACAAAGAAGATGGCACCAGAATTCTCTTAAACCATTTTAGAGAATGACACAATATTTAGACAATATAACAAGAAAAATTGACAAATTATTTTAAGTTGATTATTTATTTCACTAGAGTATTATTTTATTAGGTGATTCCACACTTATTCCATTTTCTTACTATTAAAATATTTATTGGAATAATGTGGCAGGTTGCAGTTTAAGATGGTGACATGAGAGGCTTCTAAGGTCACCTCCCATGGATACACTGAATCTACAGATACATATGAAACAATTTCCTCTGAAAGAAATCCAGAAACTAGTTGAGTTATCATTACACATTGGGCAAAAAAACACACAAAAATACACACCTGACAATAGGTAGAAGAGGCAGATATATAATCTCTCCATAAATTACACAGATGGCTTAGCAACATACAATTGAAAGGAACTCATAACTCACAACCTCTCCCTGAGGAGTAAAGAATTTGAATCTAACATCTAAGTCAACAGCTTTTAAGATTTCCACTTGAGGGATAGACCCCCAAAACACTTAGCTCTGAAAGCCAATGGAACTTGTATCCAAAAGACCCACAGGACTATATGAAATGCTTTTTTAGCTGACTTGGGAGGACCTACCTGGTTATCTTCCCACGGCTCAGCACAGAGGCAGCTAATTGAAATACCCATACACCAGTCTTTACAGAAAAGAGACTTGTTTATAAATCTTAGAAGCTATAGCTCTTGTTTCATGCTCCTAATTTAACAGGAATCTAGGAGCTGACTGTAATACTCTCCAGAGACAGTGGACACCATCATTGAATTCACTCTGTCTTCTCCAAATCACTAGTATCTCCCTGAAAGTGCTTGTGCACACAAAATATGGGAAAATAAATCAAGTTTCCATAATAAATCTTATATGTGTAAAAGAACCCAGTGTAATCTTAGGGAAACAGCAAGATAAAATGAGTTTTAGTACATTAGACATGTAAATTATCCTTTTATCCATGGGGAGATTATTTCTGAGAAGAACAGAAGTCTTGAAATATCAATCCTTAAAAATAGACTTAAAAATGCAAATCTTTTCATGCAAAAACTGCTGACAATATTTCCAGAGTTAAACTTACTTACTTTTGTTGATAAATTTTGAATATATTTTTATAGGTACTCTACATGTATTAATGATAAGAATTCTTATAAAAAAGTATGCCATATAAATCTACCTTCTTAAACTCATGAAAGATATCTGAGATCTGAATTTAATGTCCAGATTTATAGTTAGTGAATTTTACTTCCTTAAGCTTTTCCAATTAAGAAAAACGTTTATTGAAACATATTTGTTAATACATTATCCTAAATTTTTATGGTTTAAAATATATTTAGAATAACTTTTCAAACACTGTGG
Organism: Antrozous pallidus; assembly: GCA_027563665.1. Taxonomy (NCBI): domain Eukaryota; kingdom Metazoa; phylum Chordata; class Mammalia; order Chiroptera; family Vespertilionidae; genus Antrozous; species Antrozous pallidus. The sequence continues at coordinate 94,051,669 of CM050514.1, forward strand.
GTTTGATTATAATGTGATTTCCTAGTTTTCTTCTATAATTCCAGATTAAGGTCATAAAAAGTTTTTCATTAAATTTTTGCTGGCATTATATATTCTGCAGAGATAAAATTTGGATTATTACATGAATAAAACTATAATTACTAAGGTTGCAGAATTAACAGTCCTATTTGTCATGTGTATGTTTACCTAGGGGTAACATAATGACATTCAAATAATAGACTAGAAAACTTGAGTAGGTGAATTCAGAAGAGTTTAACAAAACATTGCATATTTGAAGGAACTTTGCCTTAAATTGCCCATTTGGAAAACCTTGGCGTTTTTAATTTCTGACTATGCATCAAAAGACTTCCTACTTTATATACTTACTTCAGATTGACAAAATATCAGTTCAATAACTACTAATAAGTACAGTGACCTATATTAGATTGTCAAAAATACTTTGCCAGGTTGTCCAAAAACAAACCACCTAAATGTTGGGTCCACATATGTCCTAGTTTGCCTAAGATGATCTATTTATGACTAATTAGGTTTCCATTGATTTTATTATTGTCTGCTTTCACTCTCAAAGTGTTTTGGTTTCCAAGATAAATTATTTTGGTCACTCTACCTACAAGGATCTAAAAGGACTTCATTCTTTAGTTTCCGATAGCTAATTTGGGTTATAATAAAAAAGACTAAGGATAAACATAAGGAAAACCTAGACTCTGTGGTCCATGCCCTCCATGGGGAAGTTCTTTATTAGTAGAAGGTACTGGGTTGGAAGACCCAGAAAATGGAGATCTGTGAATCATTCCAAGGCCAGGGTTAAGTCTGATTTCTTTATTCTACTTGATCTGCTTCAGTGTTGGGTAGGTAGAAACAATAAGCACTAACAGATGGATTAGAAACACTTCTATTTCAACACATAAACATGAGAATGACCCTCAGAACTAGAAAAAAATATATATATTTGTGTTAATTTTAGAGAAGGCCTCTCTAAAACAAACACCCATCCTATCTCATAAAAGAGTAATATGCAAATTGACTGCACCTCAGCTACACCCACCAGCCACACTCATCAACCAGTCTTAGCAACTATGCAAATTTACCCAACCAAGATGGCTGTTAATTTGCATATCCTGGCACAGAGAAGCAAGTAAGTAGGGAGCGAGTGAGGCAGAGGAGACTGGAGAGAACGAGGCAGCAGAGAAGGGAGGGAGCTTTGCTCAAGCCGTTGGAAGCCCTATTCTTGCAGGAATCTTCCTGCAACAGGTCTCTAGTATACAAATAAGTTATTAAGACTTTGTTTTGAATAAACTTTTATTTTTAGTGAATATTGTGAAGAATGAATTGTCTCAGATCATCTTTGAGACCAAATATGCCTTATAGGTATGAATAATTCAGATAAAGAAAACAAAAAACAGATAATATAATGTATTTATACTGAAAAAACTCATCTTGTTTTTTAAAACAACCAGGCTGACTATAGAACATGTTTTTAAAAATAAAACTTCCAATTCTAGTAAGACTATTTTTCCTCAGTAAATTGTGTATTTCTATAATTACAATGGCTTTTTCAGATCATGCCAAGCATTGATTTATAATTTCCATACCTGAATGAAAAAATTATGATGTAGAACTGCCAGAATGTGTCATTAAGTCAATGAATTCTGAACTAGGGCTTTGTGATATCCTGGTGTGATGGAAGTAGCACCTGCTGGGCTGCGGAAGCAGGGCTGCTGCAGGTCTGCTTCACTCCCAACACCTCATGGTAAAACGGAAATAGGACAAATCCCAGCAGAAATGCAGACTGTTTGAGATTTAAAGTGGCAATAAACAAACGCAAGGTATTTAAAATGGGCATTCAAATGATTAAGTCAGAATTGTCTAAAAAGGCACAATACCTGACAACAATTATTTGATAAGGGATGGTCACTCTGAGAGTGGTAATCAGAATCTTTGTCTTGAATCTTCATCTTCTTCATAGAGTCTCCATCTTAGTGAGCAGTTCCACTACCTACCTCATAACCTAAGCTAAGCCCTGAAATAATTTTTACCTCTTTTGCTAGCCTTCTTTCTCACATCCCTAAAGCCTTGCTCAACAACAACAAAAGCTCCACACTAATGCACCCACCTATTACTATATGTTAATACTAAAATGGGAATTGACCATTTTGTTGGACATCCCATTAAGTATGTTTTAGAATTACCAATTAATGTGTTCCTTTTGGAATGCTAGAATCTACATGGATTTTTTTCTTAATGAGATGGAATATTCAGAATCCCAAAAGATAGAAGCTATCAAATACAATGTGTAGGTAATATCATATGTTAGATACATGATTCTATAAATGTTGGCATATTCAGTCATATGACAGTCCTAGGCTGTGGCAGATGGAGGGTAGAAAGGTCTTGTTCTCACATTATCAACTAAACTCAGGAGAGATAGAACTTCCAAGGAAGCATGTTCTCAGCATTACTCTCCCTGAGACTAAGGTGTTGTGGGTATAGTAAAATGTCGGTATAATAAAAAAAATAGGTAAATTAATTAAAACTTCCATTTTTATATGCAAAGGTAGTTACTTCTTACTTTTTAAGAAGCCAGGAATATCAACAAGTAAGTAAGCAAGGTTTCCAGAGTTGCTTATTGAAAAAATATATATCCAGGCACTGTACTATATTCAGTGGACATGGTAATAAACAAAACAAACAAAAATCTCTCTTCTTAAGCAAGGCTACACTTAATTCTTTTTATTTAATTTAAATACTTGACTCATCTCTAATGATAAAAGCTAGCCAAAATCGGTTTGGCTCAGTGGATAGAGCATCTGCCTGTGGCCTGAAAGGTCCCAGATTTGATTCTGGTCAAGGGCATGTACCTTGGCTGTGGGCGTATTTCCAGTAGGAGATGTGCAAGAGGCAGCTGATCGATGTTTCTCTCTCATTGATGTTTCTGACTTTCTATCCCTCTCCCTTCCTCTCTGTAAAAAAATCAATAAAATATATTTTTAAAAAAGCATAATATGCTAATTAGACCGATGTCCTTCCAGATGAAGCTGAAACCAGGGCTGAAACCTCCAGATGGAGGAAGTGGTGGCTGCGAGGAAGGGATCAAGGCAACTTCTGCGGCTGCAAAGGCCTACTCTTGCACGAATTTCATGCATCAGGCCTCCAGTTGTTAAATAAAAGAGTAATGTTATCATTGCCCACCTAAGAACAATATATCTTGTTCCATTTTGTTCATCCAGAAATAAATGTTTGTATGTGAGGGAATACAGAAGTCTCAATCTCTATTTGGAAATTGATGACATGAACTTTCCACTCATTTCAAATGACTACCCCATGACCCTATGAAGAGGAGTTTTATTATGTTTGTTTTCTAACAGCCATTTTCTATATTTCCTATAACCATTCCAATGTTTGTGTTGGAGAACAAACAATTTTCTACTGGATATTCTGATGATATGGACAATCAACATTGGAAAAAAAAAAGACAGGACAAGCTGGTCATAGATTCACTGCCCCAGTGATGACCTAAAGTAAATACCCCCCTTTTTTTTTTTTTTTTTTTTTTTGCTATCTGGACCTCAGGTTCTACCCTGGTTACTGCCCTGTGTTCTCAGAATCTGATTATCCCTGTGAGATCCATAAATCTCTCCATGAAATTTCCTTTGGCTCTAGTTTCAGTTTTTCTTGGTTACAGTCCAAGATTCCTAATATACACCAGAGGCACTGATGGCTCTCCCTGCCTAATAGTGTCAAAAAACAAGCACTAAGATGCATATATTTTACTTAAATGAAAATGCAATAGCACAAAAAGATGGTGTTAGACTCATCTTCTAATTTATTCTTATGAATTATTCCATGTGATTAATATAGCTAGTAGCTAACGCTGTTGCCTGGACACAAAACAGAAATGCCAAAAATTATTTTGCTGGTTAGTATAAAGCTACTGACTGTTTTTTGTTTGTTTGTATGTTTTGGTGTGTGTGTGTGTGTGTGTGTGTGTGTGTTTTACCAGATTATTATCATAGCAATTACACAGCTGATATGCAGAAGCCTTGAAGATATGTGGCCCTTGGGACAGCAAACAAGAAATTTGAAATAAATTAAATTCAAATATCAGAATCGAGTTGATGGTCAGCACGTTCCTCTTGGCAAGAAAGCAGTTTCTTCTCTTCCAAGGAACAATTTGCATGACACTGCTGTAAACATTACTTTCCTCCAGGTCACACATTAATTGACTATCTGGGTGCTCTGAGTAAGGAGAGTAACACAAATGCTTATTAAAAGGAACCTTTCAAGATAGCACAATGTAATAAAAAACATGATTGCCTTGATAATCATTAATACCTTGGGGTTCACTTGTAGCCTAAATCAATAATAGTTATTTTTCCCATCTCAAAACTATAAAACTGCAGACATGGTCCTTTCTCCCACCCTTGCTCTAAGAGCTAAAAACAAAGTCTGTATCAAATTCTTGATTTTATATCTGCTGTACACACAATGAGAGAGACAAAAACCTAATGAGTTTCTTCGAACACAACCAGTTTGTTAGCACTGACTGGCCATTTCACTGAAAGAACCAGTCAATGTAATCAAATTGCCCAACTGGCTTTCAGCGAAGTGACAAATGGATACAGTCAAAATCATCAAACCAAGTAAATAGACTGGGTGTGTTCACTTCAATATCTTTACGATGGTTCTGAATCTTAACATTTTTGCTAATAAGCACTAGTCTCTGCTGAGTGGAAAAAAAAGTTAGCATGGGGGAACACAAAGCAATATGCTTGCTTACCCCAGTGGTCATAACCAATCAACTGAATGAGCAAAACATGTCAAAAATTGGAATAAACCTTCCTTCCTACCTCTTGACTGAGGGCATGCCCAGGAGTTCTACACCTGGTTTTCTAATCATTGGCATGTGAAGAATCCAGAAGAGACATTGCCCCTAGCCACTGTATAATTGGTTATATACATAGAGTATAAACATACTTTACTGGGCAGTGGACATAGGAATAGTGAATGAGAAAACCTGCCCAAGTGATTCTACTAGGAATCTAAGAAGAATAGACAGCAGAGAGGGTTTTCTAAAGCCCCAAACAATCATGGTAATTCACTTCCAACTGTTGCCCTGCTGGCCTTCTTCCTAAGCAAACAGGGGAGAGCTGCTGCATCTCTCAGATAACAAGGTAATTAATGTTAAAAGGGAAGACCAGATTGAGGAGGGTCAGTTGTAGCTTCAGAATTATCAAAAGGCAAACCTAAAGAGCCTGTTTTCATTTGGCTCAAACTTTATTTCTAAAGCGTATTTTCAAGAGATTTGAAAAGGCAGGGATTGAGACTTGAATAAACAAAGTCCATTGTAGGAAAATGAAATTTCTTTCCTCTTAGCCTCTTTGCATTACAGAACTTTTCTGAAACCCCACTGGCATTTCATAACCCAATTTTCCAAAATTAGTTTCATCTACTTTTAAAAACAACAATCATATCAGAGAATTTGTTCATAAACACCTTTAGGGATAATGCCATTCTTTCAATGAACTAAGAATCTGCCTTATCTTCCCACCCTGATTCTCTACTTTGCAAGTAAATACATAATCACTATTTGCTAATGCTCAAACTCTACTGACAGTGGATACAATTATTATAGATAACATCTGGAAAAATCTTACCATTACAGGATAGTGATGGGCTTTCAGAGTACTATATGGGAGGATGACATAAGATTTAAATGTTCTATGTTAAGAGGAAAGCCTAAGAGAGATATTCAATATCATTTTCAAATCCATGCCATTGATTTCATAATAAATGATGACAGTAAATCTTGTCTTTTAACTCTCAAGCAAAAGGAAATATGGAGCCTTATGCAAAGGTTAAAAGCAATAAATGAGACCTTGAGAAATACTAAGTAGGCTTACTTAGAGAAGCTGTAATTATAAAAATGATAATAACTAAAATGTACTAAACATTACTCTCTTCTACATACTAGCTTTGTGATTTAATAAATAATAACACACTTCAATCTTATAATAACCTTAAGAGGTAGTTATAATTTCTATTCTCATTACTTTAAGATAAGAAATCTGAGGAATTGAACAACTTGACAAAGATAATAGAGCTAATAATTGGAGGAGCGGATTTGAACCCAGAAAATCTAGCTCCATGATTCACACATTTAATCTATTCATACAGTAACTCATAAAGTAAAACATTTGGATGTCTTTACAAATAAAATAATACTACATATAGCTTATTTTTAATACAATATTGTATGAGCAGGGTAACAACTCAAATGTTAATATAATGGTAGAAGAAAATTATTACAGTAAATCATGCATTACTTCTATATAGCATTCTAAAATATCTTAGCACACATTTTTAAAAAGTAAATTTTAATACTATTTACTTAAATAGGTGTATGTACCATACTCACTCACTTAATTGCTTAGTGGTAAAACTTATATCTTAAACAATACATATTACACAATGTTTTTGTTTTTATTTGGTCTTTATATTCATCTGTCTGTTTTGAGAATGAGTATGCATATATTACTTTTTTATTTTCTTTTTTATTCCTTATTAAAGAATATGTTTCTCATGGATTCTAGAGTGAGAGTAAGGTAAAGGGAAAGAGAAAGAGAAAAAAAAAACTGTGAGAAATATTGATCTGTTGCCTCACACATATGCCTTGAACAGGAATAGAAACAGCAATCCTTTGTTGCACCACATGACAGTCTATTGAGCTCACTAACCAGGGCTACATGTTTTACTTTTTAATCATAAATGTAGTTTTGATTTAGGAAAAACTATCTTGAATGAAATTAAATGGTAAGTCTTACCAAGTTTCCAGAGACTGCATATATAACACCAACTATAATCCTGTCCACATTCATGAGAGGACAATTTCATGGTTTCATTAAAAGTCTGGTAGATTGAGAACAAGTCAGAATGTGAGAAATTTGAATTTCAAATTAAAAAGTATGGTTAGCTAAAATCCATGACTCATATGACTATGACAGGAGTTCCTATGACCTCTAACCTTTCATGCCTCCTGCACACACATGCCACACAGCCCACCACCAGTTCCATTAGAGTAAAGCAGCAAAATAAATAAAAGGAGGGAGTCACAACAGGTCTCTGAATATATTGGATTTTTCAAAGGCTAACACTATTATTTTGATCAACGTAACTAAAGAAAAACCTGAACAGCTCACAACTCCTGAAACTGAGATATGCCTTAAACACTGAAAAAGGATGGTCATGAATCACAAGGTATAAAAGGTCCACACCAGGGAGAAGGTCTGCCTCATTAGCCTTCAGGTGATACCAACTGAGGTAGACAGCAGAAAAAAAGGGTTGGAACAATTCCAGGAAAGATGACAACAAGTCAGAAGATGGGTTGTGACAAGGATGATCTCTAAAGGAAAGAAAGAAAAGATGGAGATCAGTAGCACAAATGGGAAGTGACAGGAAGAAACTGTTTGGGACTGTAAATGAGCTCAGTGGAAAAAGAAGTGGAACATGCGTTAGAGTGAAACCACTGAGTTATGGGATTATGCTCCCAGAACTCTGAGCATAGCAATACTGGCTCCCCTCTGACAGAGCAGGACTAGATTTATTACACACTCTCTGCTTTCCTCATCCTATTCTCAGAGAAATAGAATGTCAATTGCCACAAGAAAATTAACTAACACTTTTTTTTGTCTCTGCTTCTCAAATTAGTGAGAAAATGTAAATATGATTTTTCTCTCTGTGGCTGTATGTACACACAGTGGTGACACAATAGAATTTTATTAGAATGGTGAGAGAATTTAATTCTGTCTCCTTCTTTCCATCAGGTGCCTGATGTCCCTTTGAAAGTGCCAATGGACCCTCTCTTGTACAGAGGCCAGGGCATTTACCTTTAACACTTGTCTATAAAAGGTCTTCTAAAATAAATAAATCTGGGATGTACTTCTTATTTCCTGTGTTTGAACCTCAGGTGGTTCCCCTGTAGGCTCTGTTAATAGCTTGTATGGAGTAAGAGGTCCTCAACTTTGAAATCCAGGTCACAGATTGCTCCTTGCCCAGCATCCACTGTTGCTAGGGACAGCCTGACTCCACTTTAAATTAAAAATATTTAACACATCCTTACATACTGTGAAATGTTACAGACTTATGCAGCCAAGTTCAATGGTAGTGCATCAGCTCACACTTCTTGAATGTTGGACAGCTAGAGCTGAGGCCATTCCACACTCTACCCCATGCAGTCTAGCTTTTAAATTTGTGCCTAAATAAACACTTTGCATGCTGTGTGTTCAATGCCTCCCTGCTTGCATTATTTGCTTGATAACCGATGCTTATAAATGAAGAACAATAGTAGTCAGAAAGTAGGTCTGATAGGCTAAGTATTCTGAAAGAAAAGTTATTTGATAAAAGTTTTAACAGAACACACACATATAAAGTAATTACAAGTCAGAGATTAAAAGCAAACAAAAATCAGGATCTTGTAAAACCTTAAAGTCCTGAGGGGTCTGAAATAAAATGGTTGTTTTGCAACAAAACACAGGGTGATGGGACAATGGGATGGCACATTAATATGCCCTTTAATAATTACCCTAAGCCCCTGAACTAGATAGAATTCCTGAGTTGCAGGGTTTAGAAAGGGTTCATTAATTAGGAAAGTTTTGGGGCAAAACAATATGAGTATATGCTGGAAGTCCATCACCTCACCATCCTGCATTTCGGAGGGCAGCAGCAGGATTCGCCAAAATGCAAAAATGTACAGAAGATTGAGCTACTTTATCTGGGTTTCTACCAACTCCTTTAAGAGAGAAGAAAGTGTGATGTTCTGAGACTGCATGTCCACAACCTCTCTTGTCAGGGGAAGCCATTGATCTCCCTCAGGTTTCACTTCAAGGTGTCACACTATGGGATCAATTCTGCAATTTTCTTGTCTGTGACATGTATCAAAAACCATTTAGGCAGCCTATGCGAGCTTTCACAATTATAGGGAGAATTTCCCAGGTGAGTGAGGAGTGCAACCTGAAGGAGGGAGAGTTTCACATCATCACAGGAGGCAGGAGCAGGAAACAGGTTACGGAGATTGAGCAAGGAGTCCAGCATTTCAGTGCCTGGAAGAGCATAGGTAGAGGCTATGCAGAGAGCACCAGGAAACATTCACACTCATTACTGCCATTGTCCATAGGAGAAAATGGCAATCCCCAGCTCAGAAGTGACCACAGCAGGGATACTCTTGTCTAAAATTGTTCATTGGAAAATTTAAACCTTGGAAAGACAAAGGAATCAGAGGTGAGGAGATAAACTTGTTTATGTTCCTTTTACCTTTATCTATTTCAGACCTATGGCCTATTAGGGGAAACCAAATGCCTCAGAGACAAACTATTAGGGCTAACTCTTGAACGTTTTTATCAAAATGCTGACACACTTGCTTTGTTCTAATATGAAAAACTGATTTAGTTTCCAAAAAAAATATAACTTGTAGTCTGGAGAAGATTATTACTGATATAAATAAAATATTTAAAATTAACCTTATTATATTGTCTCATTATTGGCTTATTTTAAATATTGAGTTTGTTGTCCTTTCAGTATGAAAAAAATATTTGTAAATTTAAAATTATTTAAATATAACAGAGTTTTATGGCTTTAGAATATTGATTACCAGAACAACAACAATAAAAACAAAACAGGAAAGAGATGATCTCAATACCAGATACCAAGCAGTATTACAAAGCCACTGTTCTCAAAACTGCCTGGTACTGGCACGAGAACAGACCTATAGACCAATGGAATAGAAAATACAGCCCAGAAATCAACCCAAACCACTATGCTAAATTAATATTTGGCAAAGGAGGCAAGAACATACAATGGCGTCAAGACAGTTCTTCAATAAATGGTGCTGGGAAAATTGGACAGATTCATGCAAAAAAAAAATGAAATTAGACCACTAAACTTACACCATACACAAAAATAAACTTAAAATGGATAAGGGACTTAAACATTAGGTGGAAAACCATACATATATTAGAGGAATCCACAGATTTTTTTTTAGCAAAATCTCAGACATATCCTGAAGCAAATCTTCACTGATACAGCTCCTAGGGCAATGGAAACTGAAGAGAAATAAATAAATGAGATGGCATCAAAAGAAAATTTGCACAGCAAAAGAAACCATCAATAAAACAATAAGAAAGGCCACTGCACGAGATACTACACAGTGGTAAAAAAGAAGAAATTCCTCCCGAAACCGGTTAGGCTCAGTGGATGGAGAGGCAGCCTGCCAAATGAGAGGTCCCAGGTTTGATTCTGGTCAAGGGAATGTACCTTAGTTGTGGGCACATCTCCAGTAGGGGTATGCAGGAGGCTGATCAATGTTTCTGACTTTCTATCCCTCTCTCTTCCTCTCTGTAAAAAAATCAATAAAATATATATTTTTAAAAAATGAAGAATTCCTGCCATTTGCAACAGCATGGATGGAACTGGAGAGCATTATGCTAAGTGAAATAAGCCAGTCAGAAAAAGATAAATATCACATGATCTCACTCATTTATGGAATATAATGAACAGCATAAACTGATGAATAAAAACAGATCTGGAGGCAGAGAAGCATTGATCAGACCATCAAACCTCAGAGGGAAGGTAGGGGAATGTGGGGGTAAGAGAGAGAGATATCAATCAAAGGACTTGTATGCATGCATATAAGCCCAACCAATAGACACAGACATCAAGGAGGTGAGGACATGAGTGAGGGTGTGGGGGGCAATGTGGGGACAAGAACACATATGTAATACCTATTCAACAAAAAAAGAAAAAAAAGCTTAAAAGCAAAACATAAAATTATTTAAAAATTAAATATAAGTAAAACAAAATATATAATACTGAAGTTCTAGTTTATTTTATTATTGTTGTTGTTGTTGTTGTTTAAAGTATTATATATGTCTCCTTTTTATCCAACTGAAAACTCCCCAGGCTACTCCCACCCCTCAGGACAAGCCTCCACAGCCCATGTCTGTGTCCTTTGGTTATGCTAACACGCATGCATACAAGTCCTTTGGTTTATCTATAAACCCACCTCCCACCCCTGCCTTCTCTTTGAGGTTGGACAGTCTGTTCAGTGTTACCTTGTCTCTGGATCTATTTTTGTCTATCAGTTTATGTTGATCATTATATCTCTCATGTGAGTGAGATCATGCGATAATTATCTTTCTCTGAATGGCTTATTTCGCTTAGCATAATGCTCTCTGGGTCCATCCATGCTATTGCACATGGTAAAAGTTCCTTCTTTTTTATTGCAGCATAGTATTTCACTGTATAGATATACCAAAGTTTTTTAATCTACTCATCTGCTGATGGGGACTTAGCCTGTGTCCAAGGCTTAGCTATTATAAATGATGCTGCTATGAACATAGGGGTGCATATGACCTTTCTGACTGGTGTTTCTGAGTTCCTGGGATATATTTCTGGAAGTGGAATTACTGGATCAAATGGGAGTTCTATTTTTAACTTTTTGAGGAAACATCATCTGTTTTACCACAGTGGCAGGCCTAGTCTGCATTCCCACTAACAGTGCATGAGAGTTCCTTTTTCTCCACATCCTTGCCATTACTTGTCCTTTGTTGATTTGTTGATGACAGTCATTCTGATATGTATGCAATGGTACCTCATTTTTGTTTTTATTTGCATCTGTCAGATTATTAGTAAGTTTGAACATGTTTTCATACGTCTCTTGACCTTCTGTATGTCCATTTTCAAAAATTATCCATGTAGATCCTTTGCCTATATTTTGATTTGATTGTTTATCTTCATTTTGTTAAGTTGTATGAGTTACCTGTAAATGTTGGAGATTAAACCCTTATCTGAGATAGCATTGGCAAATATGTTCTCCCATGCAGGGGACCTTCTTCTTTTTATTAATGTTTTTGTTTGTTTGTTTATTGGGTTTATTTATTTTTTTGCTATGCAAGAGATTTTTATTTTGATGTAGTAACATTTGTTTATTTCCTACTTAGTTTCTATTGCCCTAGGAGCTGTATCGGTAAATATATTTCTAAGACATATGCCTAATATTTTGCTGCCTATGGATTCTTCTAAGCTTTTTTATGATTTCCCTTCTTACATTTAAGTTTTAACCATATTGAGTTTATTTTTCTGTATAGTATAATTTAGTGGTCTAGTTTCTTTCTTTCTTTCTTTCTTTCTTTCTTTCTTTCTTTCTTTCTTTCTTTCTCTCTTTCTTTTTTTGCATGTATCTGTCCAGTTTTCCCAAAACCATTTATTGAAGAGACTGTCTTGACTCCATTGTATGTTCTTGCATTCTTTGTCAAATATTAATTGAGCATAAGGGCTTGGGTCTATGTATGGGTTCTCTCTTCTGTTCCATTGGTCTATATGTGTGTTCTTGTGCCAGTACCAGGCAGTTTTGAGAACCATGGCTTTGTAGTACAGCTTGGTATTTGGTATTGTGATTCCTTAAACTTTGCTCTTCTTTCTCAGGATTGCTAAGGCTATTTGGGGTCTTTTTTTTTTTAAAATTCGAGATGAGTTTTTGGAGAGTTTGTTATACGTCTGTGAAACCACTAGCGAGGCTCACTAAGAAACAAAGAGAGAAAATCCAAATAAACAAAATCAGAAATTAAAGAAGTCAAGTAACAACCAACCCCACAGAAATACGAAGGCTTATGAAAAAATACTATGAACAACTCTATTCCAACAAACTAGACAACCTGGACAAATTGGACATATTCTTAGAAAAAACAAGTTTCCAAAATTCAATCAGAAGAAGAAGAAAAAAAAAAACAACACATCTGAATAGGTCGATAACTACCAAATATATTGGGGCAATAGTGAATATTTTCCTGCAAACAAAAGCCCTGGTCTGGACAGCTTTACAGGAAAATTCTACCAAACATTCAAAGAAGAACTAAAACTTATCCTCCTCAGATTGTTCCAAAAAATTAAAGAAGAAGGCACTCTTCCAAGCTCTTTCTATGAAGCTAGTATTACCGTAATTCCAAAACCAGATTAAGACAACATAAAGAAAGAGAACTACAGGCCAATATCCTTGATGAACATAGATGCCCAAATCTTCAACAAAATTCTAGCAAATAAGACCCAGCATTATATTAGAAAGATCATATGCATCATAACCAAGTGGGATTTATTCTGAGTATGCAAGGTTGGCACAATATCCACAAATCAATAAATGTGATACATCACATAAACAAATTGAGAGACAAAAATCACATAATCATATCAATCAATGCAGAAAAATCATTTGAAAAAAATCCAACACTTTTCTTGATAAAAACGCTCAGCAAAGTTGGAACAGAAGGATCATATCTCAACATAACAAAAGTCTTATGTGACAAACCTATAGCCAATATCATACTCAATGGGCAAAAACTAAAATCATTTCCCCTAAGAACAGGAACAGGACAGGGATGACCACTCTTACCACTCTTGTTCAACACAGTACTGAAAGAGCTAGCCATAGTTATCAAACAACAAAGAAGAAATAAAAGGCATTCAGAAGAAGTAAAATTGTCATTATTCACAGATGACATGATACTATACATAGAAAATCCTAAATACTTCATTAAAAGCTACTAGAAGTAATAAATGAATTCTGCAATTTAGCAGTATGCAAATTTAACACCCTGAGATCTGTGGCTTTTTTATACATCAATAATGAACTCACAGAAAGAAAAACTAAAAAACATCCCATTTACATTTGCACACAAAAAAATTAAGATACATAGGAATGAACTTGACTATGGATGTAAAAGACCTGTACTTGGAAAACTACAGGACATTGAAAAAAGAGATAGAGGGAGGCATAAACAAATGGAAGAACATGCCATGTTCATGGCTTGGTAGAATCAACATAATTAAAATGTCCGTACTACCCAAAGCAATTTATAGATTCAATGCGATACCCACTAAAATACCAACAGTATATTTCACAGACCTGAAGTTATATTTTAATATAGTAATAAATAGAATTTTGAAAGAACAAAATGTGTTTTTATTTAAGTAAATTAATTATTTTCATACATTTTGAAAATAAGTATTATTTAGTAATATCTAAAAGGAACTTACTATTGTCTCATAAGAATCAGTAAGTCAACCAATAAAAGTAATAAATAAGATCAAGACTATCAGGATTTATTTAACAAGCATTCACAATAGATAGTAATATATCTTTTATGATAGGTCAGACATCAGAAATTAATAATCCAGTTAAATCAAGAAAGAAGCATTACAGATCAAAAATCTCTTATCTGAAATCCATGGAACCAATGGGTTTTTTTTATGTATCATACATATGTAGCCTGTCCATCCACACTCTAATTTAACACATTGTTTTTATTTTATTTTTAAAATATATATGTATTTCTTTTATTGATTTCAGAGAGGAAGGGAGAAAGAGAGAGAGATAGAAACATCAAAGATGACAGAGAATCGTCAATTGGCTGATTCCTGCACACCCCCACTGGGGATCAAGCCCTTGGTTAGAATTAAACCCAGGATCCTTCAGTCCACAAACCGACACTCTATCCACTGAGTCAAACCAGCTAGCGCAACACGTTGTTTTTCCAAATTTACACCAAATGGGATATATAATGTTATCAATGTTAATATCAATGTAGGTCAAGTTTAGCTACCAAATATGCTTTGGTGTCAAACCTATTATGGGGGAGAAATAAGATCATTCTTAGTTCCCTTAATTTGATGCTTTGTAGGATTGCAGAAATAAGACTATGTACCTGTATTTTATATGCACATATAAATCTAAGAACTTCACAGATAGCAAACATTTTTTTTCCCTTTTGGAGCAATTCAAATAGCTGTATAATTTAGTGAAGACATAAAAGAGGAGGGTCTACGTTGTTTTGATTTGTAAGGGACTGCAGCCACGGGTGCCATATAGAAGTTCATATGTGATGTAAATACTTGATTGGTTGCTAAATAAATAGTTGTAAGTTTTTAATCACTAATGCACTAAGTTATTGAGAAATACACTGAGTACATCCATTGTAGTTGAGATTTTCATCCTTGAAATGCTATATCCTGCAGGCAGGAATCACAGGGAATGGCACATGCTAATACTTTAAAACAGCTCCTTCCTGATTTCAGTAGGAGTCTTGGGATGGTGGACATGTTTACTGCCAGGCATAAAGGCCAGAACAGTGATCAGAATGTTATGATTGTTAACCATTTTTTCATAGCAGTTTATTGATTTTGGTGTTCCTAGAACTGAAATAAATAAGGAATTGACTCAAAACTTTCCTTGATACATATAAAAAACAAAAACAAAAATCATAGAACTAGTGAACAAAGCCTTAAATGAATTTTCATAATAAAATGTCATAGCTTTTGCCGAAATGGTTTGGCTCAGTGGATAGAGCGTCGGCCTACGGACTGAAAGGTCCCAGGTTAGATTCGGGTCAAGGGCATGTACCTTGGCTGCGGGCACATCCCCAGTTGGAGGTGTGGAAGAGGCAGCTGATCGATGTTTCTCTCCCATCGATGTTTCTGACTTTCTATCCCTCTCCCTTCCTCTCTGTGAAAAATCAATAAAATATATTAAAAAAAAGAGTCATAGCTTTTTACCCAATGCCCAAACATGTGTCAGTCTAAATACAAGGAGGCCCTTTTTAAAAAGGACTGTATTGCCTTGAAAAAGGACTTTATCAGAGTATGTATATTCAGATACTTTCCCTAAGGGACCTAAAAGAGTACAACAGATAATTAAACTGAAGAAAAGAACCTGTCGTTACTGGAGACTGAATCTCAAGTGATGATCATCTCTGGGCACCCTGTATTATGACTTTAGGTAACAAACTTTAGGAGTTCGGGTCTGGGTCTGTCTCTGCTTTTTCAGTTTCAGAATAAAAAGTTGGAATAGGTATGTCTAGCAACTGATAGAATTAAGCAATTAGCTATGTTTAATCAAGTGCTCACCATATTCCTAATTGTGTGGATTATCAAATAGAAGAGTTTTAAATTACTACTTAAAAAGTTAACCTTGTTTCTTACAGAGTTAACCTTCATACATAAAGTTCTTCATCATTTTACTATCATATAATTGATCATAAGATATTGTAAAATATAATATACTAGTGGCCCGGTGCATGACATTTGTGCATGGGGGTGCGGGAGAGGTCCCTTAGCTCAGCCTGCACCCTCGAGGGATGTCCAACCGCCAGTTTAGGCCCAATCGCAGTTGGGCATCCTTCTCACAATCCAGGACTGCTGGCTCCAAACTGCTCAGCTGCCTGCCTTCCTGATTGCTCTTAACCACTTCAGCCTGCCAGCCTGATCACCCCCTAACCAATACCCTGCCAGCCTAATTGAAGTCTAACTGCTCCCATGCCAGCCTGTTTGCCCCAAACTTTCCTCCTCTGCAGGCCTGGTCACCCCTAACTGCCTTCTCCTGTGGGCTTCATAGTCCCCAACTGCCCTTCGTTGCAGCGCTGATCCCTCCCAACTGTCCTCCCCTGCTGGCTTGATTGCCCACAACTGCCCTCCCTTGCAGGCCTGAAACCTCCCAATGGCCCTGCCCTGCTGGCCATCTTGTGGTAACCATCTTGTGTCCACATGGGAACAGGATGTTTGACCACATAGGGGCATCCCTCTTGTGTGTTGGAGTGATGGTCAATCTCTGTACTACTCTTTTATTAGTTAGGATAAAGGCCTAATGCATGGGAGGGGCCAGCTGTTATGCACTGAAGGGTGTCCCAGATCAGAGTAGGGGTTCCCTTGGAGCATAGGGTAGCCTGGGCAGGGTGCCTGTGGTAGTCTGTAGGCCAACCATGCCCCCCCCCCAGCAACTAAAGCAGAGGCCCTGGGATCTGGGATTAATTTATGTTCTACAATTAAAACTTTGTAGCCTGGAGTGAAGCCAAGCCTTCTGCTCACTCCATGGCAACAGCCATTTCTGTTTAAATTCTATAATTGAAACTTTGTAGCCTAGAGTGGAGGTCTAAGCAGGCAAGGGCAGGAATAAAGCTTGGCTTCCTCCACTGTCAGAGAAACCCAAATCTTCCTCCTGTTCTCAGTGGCCGCAGCCATCTTCTTTAGGGTTTATTTGCATAATTTGCTCCTGATTGGTGGGCATGGCTGTGGGCATGGCTTGATCACAAGTATGGTCAATTTGCATATTGCTCTTTTATTAGATAAGATTATCTATAAAATTACCATTTCCAAAGGTAGCTTCAATAATAGTTCTGTTACAAATCATTTTGTCGGGGATATCAATAATATTCATTCCTAAATGAAAACTGTCATCAAGTTTGCCATCTCCAAGTTTTACAAACAATTCACTATAAGCAGAATCCTCTGATCTCATATTTGTTTTTAGAGACAAATTTCTGAAACATCCCCAACACTATAGTACTTTAAACCCTTTAATAGTATTGCTGATGGCATAGCATGTGGCACAATACTGAGACATTGTCAAAAATCATCTCTGAGGAGAACTTCCCCACCAAATGCAACAGTTACATTAATAATTTATCTTAGTAATCTGTGTAGGGCATTTATAGCATGACTTGATGCTATGGTTCATTCATCAGCAATGAGAAGTTGAGACTTTTTAATGGTTTTAGCAACTTCAGTCTTTATATTAGTCTAGAAATTGAAGTTTCCTTTAACAGAATAGGTAATTTATATTGGGAATGAAAGGTTATTCCACTGAGAAGTAAATTTGCAGCAATTCCTGTAGATGCTGTGGGTAAAACAGTACCACCACGACCTCTAATATAATGTATTTAAACTTTATACAGATATGTTTTTCCTCTACCAACTGGATCATCCAAGAAAAAGCATTTGGGCTATGCAGTTTGATCATCAATGGCGAAACTTAGTCTGAAAGGCTGCCAATTGTTCATTGTTCAGAGAATTTATCAAAATCTCTGCCTGTTGTTGCTCATAGGATCATCACATGTATTTGTAATAATTAATAAAGGATAGTCTGGAAGTTTGAAATGTGAAGATTCATTCTATGCAATGTGAATGCCTCTTGAATTCCATTGTTCACATAGGCACCTTCTCTTTGGTGTAATTTCCAAAAAATAATTTTTAATGAAATGAGATTTATTCTCATCCCATAATTTGTCTGCAGCAGCAGGACATTCAAACAAGCATATATACACAAAAAGTTGCTGTAGTTGTTTGGGCATATTAAGGATGATTGCATCATCAATTGTATCCTTCCGAATAGTGTCTTTAAGTAATAATCCTTGATGTTTAGCAAAATGTATCATAAATTACACCTCCTTGAGTTGCAGATCAGCAGAACTTATTGCAACTTTTACCTGCAGAAGAAAAGGTCTAAGGTGATATCTTTGGTTCTCTATCACTCACAGTGAAAGGTTTACCTAGTACTTTATTACTGCCTTTGCAGCATTTTCTCCATGAAGAATTATTAAACACATAATGCTGTGGAATCTACCAATGACAATAATTACATGCATCGGAATTTTCTTTACTCAATAAGAACCAACCCATCAAAGTCTAGTTATGCCTTTTAGTCCAATCTATACCTTCAGCAAAATCATCAGTATGAAAACACATATTCTCATCTTTTGGCAAATGAATAGCTAATCTTGTGATTGCAAGAGATTGGTCATGGAAAAAGTCTCCAAACAGCCTCAAGAGTACTCACATACCTGGAGTAAATGAACTCCTGTACTTTGAGAGTATTTTTTATCAGAAATTTGAATACTTGCACAATTGTGCCCTTTATAGATGTATTTAAATAGATATTTGACACTTTTAATCAATGTGCAGACTTCAATCTTTATATGACAGTTATATTTAAGGCACAACTATGGGTTATAAGGGACAATCCAAGTGTTATGGATAATTTTATTTCTAATACACATGGTGCAACCAGATCTTCATTTGTATTGGGGATATCCAATATTTCCAGTGGTCACATTATGAAATTCTTTCTGATATCCCTTTGAACATTTTCCAATTTCCATTCATGGACTATATCGATTTTGTATTCCACATGGTCGATGTACCATATTTGATTTACAATTTGAAAAAGTTGAGGACACTGGTCTTCATACACAATTTCTGCCTTAACTATACTCTCAACATCATCTTTCATTGGTAATTTATATTCATTATGTAATATTATTAATATGTGAGTGTGAGGTAGTCTGCATTTCTGAAATTCGATATCATGAATTTTAGCTAATACTTTATAAAATAAATCAAATATATATATATATGTGTGTGTGTGCATGTGTGTGTGTGTATTAGAGGCCCAGTGCACAAAATGCATGCACGGCGGGGGGGCAGGGTGTATACCTTAGCCAGCCTGCACCCTCTCTAATCTTGGACCCCTCGAGGAATGTCCAACTGCCTGTTTAGTCTCAATCCTGGATTGGGACTAAACGGGCAGTCAGAAAGCCTTCTCACAATCCAGGACTGCTGGCTCTAAACTGCTCAGCTGCATGCCTCCTTGATTGCCTCTAACTGCTTCTGCCTGCCAGCCTCATCATCCGCTAACCACTACCCTGCCAGCCTAATTGATGTCTCACTGCTTCATTGCCAGCCTGTTTGCCCCCAACTTCCCTCCTCTGCCAGCCTGGTCACCCCTAAATGCCCTACCCTGCAGGTTTGATCACCCCCAACTGAACTCCCTTGTAGGCCTGGTCCCTCCCAAAGGTCCTCCCCTGCTGGCCTTACGGCCCACAACTTCCCTCCTTTGCAGGCCTGGAACCTCCCAACGGCCCTGCCCTGCTGGCCATCTTGTGGTGGTCATCTTGTTTCCACAGGGGGGCAGGATCTTTGACCACATTGAGGGCAGCCCTCTTGTGTGTTGGAGTGATGGTCAATCTGCATATTACTCTTTTATTAGATAGGATAGAGGCCTGGTACATGGGTGGGGACTGGCTGGTTTGCCCTGAAGGGTGTCCTGGATCAGGGTGGGGGTTCCCTTGGGGTGTGGGGTGGCCTGGGAGAGGGGCCTATGGTGGTTCATAGGTTGGCCACACCCCCAGCAACCCAAGTGGAGGCCCTAAAATCTGGGATTCATTTAGGTTGTATAATTGAAACTTTGTAGCCTGGAGTAGAGCCAAGTCTTCTGCTCATTCTGTGGTGACAGCCATTTCTGTTTCAAACTTTGTAGCCTAGAGTGGAGGCCTAGGCTAGGGCTTCAGAAGCCTGGCTTCCTCCATCACCCCGGCAACCCTAGCCTCTTTTCTCTCCAGCCCTGTGGCTGCCGCCATTTCTGTTGGGATTATGTATCTTCTATAGTTGAAACTTTGTAGCATTTAGTGGAGGCCTAAGCCAGTAAAGGCAGGCTTCCTCCACTGTTGGTGAAACCCAAGCCTCCCTCCTGCTCTCAGTGGCAGCAGCCATCTTGGTTGGGATTTATTTGCATAATTTTCTCCTGATTGGCTGGTAGGCATAGCTGTGGGCATGGCTTGATCAGAGGTATGGTCAATTTGCATATTATTCTTTTATTAGATAGTATATTTTTAAAGGAGCATTCAGGTTAATATTAAAACCCCTACAAACAAGAAGTTAAGTCTGTTTTCAACTTTTTTCCAGCATTTTAAATTGTTTATAATACTTGCCCATTTTGGGTTGCACTTTCTGCTTTTGAATAAATTGGGCTTGTCATACTTTATTGCAATTGCCAAAGCATCCTGATATGCTGCTGCATGTTTCTGGGACTACTCACAAAAGAAGACAGTAGTATTATCATTTTACCAATCTGCACCTTACCATTTTCAGGTCTGGATCTGAGTTAATCCATCAAACTACTATACTTTTTGACTCTTAACTTAGATCTCTTTGCTTTCATGGAATTATCTGATTGGCTCCCATTTTTGAATATCAATCAGCAATATACTATCGAGTTAATTTTCTTGCATTTAAAATAGGATTTAAGGTATGCCAGATGGACAGAGGAAATCCATAATACTGCATTTGTGTTACTTGTGTCCTTATACTTCATCTAGTATTTTTGTCCATGTCACTGTCGTCTCTGAGTCTTAATGCAATATCCATTCACCAGCCTTTTTCACCATGTGGAAAAAGAATAGGATATGTCATTGCATCTAATGTAGGAAACAGGATATTGATTCGTTTCATTTTAGTGGCATTCATCTTATTAAGATCTGTTTTACAATGAATGAGTAAGTCTCTCCAAAGGAGGTACTCCATCTTCATTTCTGAATAGGATGGCAACTTTAGTTACAAGGGGATTATTATATCTATCTGGATCAGTATTATGATCATATTTAATAACATTTTTTACTTCCATGGGAGCAATAACTTTTGCTATTGCTTCAGATTGAGCTTCTTTTTCTACCTCTTGTATGGTTTTGTTAATTCATTTATTTCATGAGTGAGGTTGTTGATATTGATTATTAGTCTTTATAACCAAGCTTCGTTTACTAGCATTGCCATTCTTTCACTCATTACTTTGGCCATATCAAAATATGGAGGTGAGCAAACTTCTGAGAAAAACCATCTAAAGGATGTAATGTTCAATTATGGTAATAAATTTGTCCGTGTATTCGAAAACATATGGCCCATATCCTGATGGTGATGTAATATATTCACCCATGGAAGCAAAAGCAAAAGAATTATTTATTGAACAAACATTTTTCATGATATTTTTACTGTCATAATCTTTGTCATTAATTTTTAAAAATATGCCCAGTATTCTGGAAAATGTATATCATTTGGACAGACTTTATCTTTGCTGCAACATGGAATAAATTTTGTATTAGATGGTTTTTCATCAGAGAAATTTAGTGATAGGCAACATGCACATCTAACAGTCATTTTACCACAACTATGTTTGATTATTGCATACTCATTTACTCCATTTTCACTATGAAGGCAGTTCCTACTAGTATTGGTAATACTTGTTTTGACTGTTCTTTAGACATATTCTGTTGATGCTGCTGCCTTTCAGCTTCAGAAGTACATTGATCTTCACACATTTTCTGTAGATGACGCTGGCTTCTTCCTGCTTCAGAAGTACATTGTGCCTATAGTTGGCCTTCAGATACATTCTGTTGCCAACTATGCCTTCTTTCAGCTTCAGAGGTACTTTGTGCCAATAGTTTGTTTTTAGACATATTCCCTCTTTCCTGCTGTCAGGATCTGATGTGCAGGTGAATGGAATTCCTGGCTGTCAGGCCACTGAGAGCAAGCTGACCAATGGCCAATTATGTGAGGAATGAAGCTCCCTCCTCCCTCCTTTCAGGGCCTGGGGTAAAGGTGAATGGGATTCCTGGCTGGCAGGCCATTGACAGAAAGCTGACCAATGGCAGATTCCATGCAGAATAGGGCTCCCGTCTCCCTCCATTTAGTATCTGGAGTACAGGTGAATGGGAACCCTGACTGGCAGGGCGCTGACAGCAAGCTGACCCATGGCCAATTCAGCAAAGAATTGGGCTCCCACCGTCTTGTGTCAGGGTCTGGGGTGCAGGCATCCGACTTCCTCCTCCCTCCTGTCAGAGTGTGGGATGTGGTTGAATGGGATTTGGGGCTGTCAGGGTGCAGATAGCAAGTTCTGGGTCAGTGCTTGTCATAGCTACCTGCTAGACACTTGGTTATTGGTTGTTGCGGTTGTTATGCCATAATGGTACCTGGGCTTCTATATATAGGACTAATGGTCCAATGCACAAAATTTGTGCATGGGGGTGTGTGTGCCTCAGCCCAGCCTACACCCTCTTCAATCTGGGACCTAAATGGGCAGTCAAACATCCCTCTCACAATCCAGGACTGCTGATTCCCAACTGCTTGCCTGCCTGCCTTCCTGATTGCTCCTAATTGCTTCGGCCTGCCAGCCTGATCACCCCCTAACCACAGCCCTGCCAGCCTGATAGATGCTTAACTGCTCCCCTGCCAGCTCGATTGCCCCTAATTGCCTTCCACTGCAAGCCTGGTCACCCCAACTGCCCTCCCTTGCAGGCCTGGTCCCTCTCTCTCAACTGCACTCCCCTCCTGGCCATCTTATGGCAGACATCTTGTGTCCATATGGGGCATCTATTTTTCACCACATGGGGGCAATAATCTTGTGTGTTGGAGTGATGGTGAACTAGCGTATTACTCTTTTATTAGATAGGATAGAGGTCTGGTGTATGGGTGGGGGTGGGGGTCAGCTGGTTTTCCCTGAAGGGTGTCCCAAATCAGGGTCGAGGTCCCCTTGGGTCAAGGGGTAACCTTGGTGAGGGACCTGTGTTGGTTTTCAGGCTGGCCATGTCCCCCACTAACCCAAGTGGAGGCTCTGGGATCTGGGATTTACTTATGTACTATAATTGAAACTTTGTAGCCTTGAGCAGAGCCAAGCTACCTTCTTGCTCTGTGGCTGCAGCCATTTTTATTGTGATTTATTTATCTTCTATAATTAAAACTTTGTAGCCTTGAGTGGAGACCTGGGCCAGCTAGGGTGTGCAGAAAGCTTGGCTTCCTCTATTGCCAGGGAAACACAAACCTCCTACTCCCTCTGTGGCTACAGCCATCTTGGTTGGGTAAATTTGCATACTCACTCCTGATTGGCTAGTGAGGGTGGCTTGTGGCTATAGTGCAGTGATGGTTAATTTGCATTTTACTCTTTATTATATAGGTTACCCTTATTACAGCATAAGAGCAGCACACAAATAAATAATTATGAGAAGAGGAATAGTATGTGTTTTCCCTAACCCAATCTAAAGAGTACATCTGAAAGGGGCATTGGCAATAGACATCAGGTAAGTGTTCAGAGTTGGATTGTAAATCTAAGGCATTTTAATGATACTGCTGCTCATGAACTTTGGTGCCATATACATTTTGTACACTGACTTTTTTATCTTGCATAAACAAGGGTTTCTATGAATCTACATTTTCACACTTTATTTATTTATTGATGTCATGATTAGTGTAGACTATAACATGGTAGAACTTTTTTTTTTCTTGTGACCTGTGGACATGTGGCTGAGAAACATGTAAGTGTAGGATCTGATAATCATGTTTTTCTTCATGACCTTTGCTTTTCTTGGGGAGATTGAGCCTAACTGGAGGGGTTAATAGCAAGGGAAGAAAATAGATTTTGCTGGTGTTGTTGCAATATTTGGTATATAATCCTGAATATATGGGACTCTTTTTTTTGTCAATATGCAACTAAGTAATCAAAAATATCTCTATACAGGTTTCAGCCTCTCTTTCTCTCTCTCTCTCTCTCTCTCTCTCTCTCTCTCTCTCTCTCTCTCTCTTTAATTTATACTGTCCTCTGCATTTGTTCATTCTTTTCCCACCTTTTGTACTTTCCTTTGTGGTGGTCCATTATTATTTTTTATTTTTTTTAATTTATTGAGTTTACACGGGTTAATAAAATTATACAGGTTTCAGGTGTACAATTATATAATACGTCACTTGTATATTTTATTGTTTTCACCCTCCCAAGTCAAGTGTTGGTTCATTCTTAAGAAGATTCCTGGTACACAGATCAACATCAGGAACTCTATTCTTAGTATAAGAAGAAACCATCGTCTCTCCTCTTGGGCTGTATACATTCTTAAAGAAAAAAAGAAACACACACACACATACACACACAAAAAAACCCCAATTTAACTCAGAGTTCCATTCATGGACCTGAACCAATTACTTAAATAGGGAAATATAGTAGAATAATCTGATTTTGCAAACTTAAATTACATGCCTACATCTGATATAGGATTTGAGGTCAGTCCCCGCTAGAAATGTTGAAGAAATATGATAGAGAAGTTTCACTGGACTCATTTAGGTAGTTATAAATACACAATTGTGTCTCCTTTCCTTTCTCTTCAAATACTCTCTTTCTTCTTTTTTTTAAATCTTTATTGTTCGATTTATTAATTACATTGTTCACTTTTTTTCTCCCCTATAGCTCCCCTCCTACTGGTACCCATCCCACTCTCCACCCTCAGCCCCCTCCACTGTCCTCTCCCATAGTTGCATGATTTTTCTCCAGTCACTTGCTGCTCTTCCCACATCCCTTTTCTCCCCAAGAATTGTCAGTTCATTCTCTCTCTATGCCCGTGATTCTGTTATATTCACCATTTTATCCTTTTCATCAGATTATTAATTCACTTGATTTTTATATTCTTTTGTTGATAGATGTGTATTTGTTGTTCATAATTTACACTTTTATCTTTTTCTTCTTCCTCTCCTTAAAGAATATCTTTCCGCATTTCATATAATATATTATTGGTTTGGTGGTGATGAACTCCTTTAGCTTTTTCTTATCTGTGAAACACTTTATCTCACCTTCAATTCTGAATGACAGCTTTGCTGGGTAGAGTAATCTTGGTTGTAGATTCTTGCTATTCATCACTTTGAATATTTCTTGCCACTCCCGTCTGGCCTGCATCGTTTCTGTTGAGAAATCCGCTGACAATCGTCTGGGTGCTCCCTTATAGGTAACTAACTGTTTTTCTCTTGCTGCTTTTAATATTCTCTCTTTGTGTTTTGCTCTTGGCATTTTAATTATGATGTGCCTTGGTGTGGTCCTCTTAGGGTTCCTATATATTGGGGTTGGGTGTGCTTCTTGGACTCCTAAGTCAATTTCTTTCACCAGGTGTGGGAAGTTTTCGGTCACTATTTCTTCAAATAGGTTTTCATTGTCTTGCTCTCTCTCTTTTTCTGGCACCCCTATAATTCAGATGTTGGTATGCTTGAGGTTGTCCCAGAGGCCCCTTACACTATCTTCAATTTTTTGGATTCTTTTGGTTTCTTGCTTTTTCAGCTGAGTGGATTTTACCTCTTTGTATTTCAAATCTTTAACTTGGTTCTTGGAGTGCTCTAGAATGCTTTTAGGTCTTTGTATAATATATATATTTTTTATTTCAGTCAGTGTATGCTTAATTTCTGGTTGGTCATTTTTCATATCCTTGAGAGTCTTGTTGATATCCTTGAGAGTCTTGTTCATATCCTTGTAGATCTCATTCATTTCCTTGTAGGACTCATTCATTTCCATGTTGGTATGGATCATTTCCTTGCAGGTCTCCTTCATATCCTTGAAGGTCTCATTCATTTCCTTGTAGGTCTTGCTTATTTCCTTATATGTCTCAACCTTTTCTAGGAGCCTCTTGAAAAGCCCTGTAACTGTGGTTTTGAATTCCATGTCTAGTCATTTTTTTTCCTCCATTTCTTTCACATCTGATTTCTTTCCATGTCTCTGCATGGTGGCTGCTTCCCTGAGTTGGTCAATTAGCTTTGTGTGGTAGATGTCCTACAAGGGACAGTGGCTCAGCCTCCCCAGTTACCTGAGGTGGATATGGGTTGCACAGTCTTGCTGACGTTAAGCTCAGGTTAATCATTGTTAGCACTTGGAGGGGTTGACCTCCAGGCCAATTGTCTGTGAAGTTCAGCTGTGCTCAGGTTGGGTGAGCTGAGTCTCCAGGCCAAGCAGACAGTGTTAGTTCCGCCCTATGCAGCCCCAGGGACTCTGTGCCAGGGGCAATGACCACCAGCACCTCTGAGAGAGAGTCGCTGTGGAGCTCCACCGGCTGCCTGGAATTCAGACTCTTCCCAAATGAGTCTGCACACCCAACGTCTCATCCAGGGTCATAAAGCAAAGCAGTCTGATGGTTTCCCAAATGAAAGAGCAAGTCACGGGCGCTCTCTGCGTGGTCAGGCAGCTGCGCTGTTCCCAAGTTCACAGGCACTCCGCACAAGCTCGCCTTCTCCACAAGCGGGCAGATCCCTGCAGCACCCGAGCTTCGGCGTGCCCTCCCACTGTCCAGTTTTTACCCCATATGATTGTGGGTTCCCTGGACTTCGCCCATAGCTGGATAATCAGTCCAGTGGGACGTCTTTGTCTCCCCCATTCAAAAAAACTGGCCAGGTTTTCAGCCACCCACCCTATCCACTGGCGTGCGCTCCAAAACTCTCTCCATGTTTATCTTCAACGCTGTCCGCCACCGCTCCTCCAAGTCACAGTGTCTTATCTTCACTTTTATTCTTGGAATTTTCACTCAGCCAGCTTTCCGGTGATTCTGGATGCTGTTTGTTCTTTCATTAAGTTGTAGTTTTAAAATTGCTGTGTATGATGGCAAGATAGGTATTTTACCTATGCCGCCATCTTGGTTCTCCCCTCTTCAAATATTCTCTTTCTTATTTTCTTTTCAATGTTCCCATACTTACTATTAATAGCCAAGGTTAGACCATTTAGGTCAATGAATAAAAACAATGTATTTAAATATCTTAAACTCAATTATGCACATTATAGGCAATTAATAAAAAATTACATTTAATAAAAACATGTTAAAATTTTTATTTTAGAGAATTTGTTTACTAAAGTATAGTATTATAAACCCCCAGAAGGAACACTACTAAATAAGTTACCTCACATTAAAGGTTTTATAAAGAAACTTTTTACAAAATTTTAAATCATTGTTCACACAACAAAGATCTTATGAAGCTTGTAAGCAGGTATAGATAATGACTTTGGCCAGTGGCAGTTCTCTACATTTTCAATTGAGTAAAATAATATTCAAACTAGAAATATAATGATCTTGCCCCTGTCACCTGCGCTGTAGCATTTGCTCTCTACCACACTTTCCAGGCCCTCTTCATTAAAATAATAAATATTAAATTGTACATTCAAAATCCATGTTTAAAATACTAAATATTTCCTTACTTCCAATTTATCACATTCTCTAAGATTTTAGAAAATATTGAGAATAACTATATATAAATTTAATTTAATAACTTGAGATGACAACTTGTTTTGTATCTAAAGACTTTAGCTCTTATCCTATATTTCCATTTTTTAATATTTAGGTTATTTCTGATAATAAAAAGTTATACATGTTATTTGTTACATTCATAAAGTATAGGAAGACTAAAAGTGTTCCTATAATGTCATTTAGTGATGATCTTTGATAATATTTTGATAATTTTTTCCTCCTACCTGAATGCCATATAAATAGTTATGACCACATTCATAAAACCTTTTAACTTGTTTTTTTTTTAATAAACATATAAGTATTCTCTCCATGTAACTGTCTTTATTTCAATCATTTAATTTTACCGTGAGAATGCATAATATTTTTTTCTATTCTTAAATACATATATACATGAGTCTGTCTCTGCACTCTAAATTTTTCATTGGTTTGCCTATTTATGCACTATTACCACTCTTTCTTGCTCTATTACTCTTGATATCTAATCGAGTAAATCCTGCCCTTTGTGCTATTTTAGAATACCTTGACAATTACATTTCCCTTGAACTTTCAAATCAGCTTGTCAATTTCCACACAAATACACACCCAGAGTTCTGTGGTAATTTTTATTGGGATTTTACTGAATCTATCAATCAGCTTGAGGATAATATATTTAGCAAGTGTTCTTCATTCATTTGTCTTTTTCTACTTCTTAATATATTTTAACCCATAATCATTGCACGTCCATCCATTTATTTAGATCTTCTTTAGTTTCTCTCCATATTATTTCATTATCTAAAATATCCTTCCTTAGATTTGGTTTTAATTTAATATGCTATTCAATGCATATTTAATATGTATATGTTGTATCTTTTAAAGTTTATTTTGTGTTTATTGCTACTCTAACAATTTTTTTTATTCATTCCTATACTATTGAGCATTTGGGTTATTTTAAGTTGAATGTATATATGTGTGTAAGTCTGGGACAATATTTGTGAGATTGTACGTTGTTTCTCTGGATCCTTTAGCAATGTATTGTTGCAATTAAAATGTTAATTTTAAATGAAAATCAAATTTTATTAGCTTAATTTTCATTTCTTTAATTATTAGTGAGATTGAATATTTTAAAATGTTTATTAGCCATTGTAACTGAATAATTAATGATTCTGCAAGCTATAGAGAAACTTATACAGATAGTAGCTGGTTTTTAATCATATACTTTTTTATGCAAAATCATTTATGTAGATCAGCCTTTTTATTTAAGCACTGTTTTATTCAGTATAATACCAGTTTCTTATGCTTTTAGTACCATCTGAATCTTTAAAGTACTTTCATGATGCCCTTATTACTAATTAGATTCATTTATTCAACTATTCAATTATGAAAATTTCATATACACTGACATTTTATTTATGATAAACTATTTTTAATACTTATTGAGCCCCTGACTTAGATACATGATTTTATGTCATATGCTATAAACACACACGTGTGCGCGCACACACACACACACACACACACACACAAATGAATATGATTTATTTCCTACTTTCAAGTAGTTGACCATCTAGTAAGTAGAAAGCCATGTGTGCAGCCAAATGTAACCAAGGCTGGTAATAAAATTTGAAATTAGCCAACCACAGAATTTCTAATGCAACATAAAATTAACTTTGTAGTTTAATTTATTTTGCCTTGTTGATTTTTTGGATGTTAATGAATCCTACCTGTCCACCTGGGGTGAAATGAGTAAGTCCACGAAAAGACTGCATTTGAAATAGTATAAAAATTATATAAAAAAGAATATGTAAAATAGAAAAAAATAACTTATTTTTCATCATAAGATTAGTCATAGGAATGGAATTTACAATTAGAATGGTATTTGAATTTCTTTTATCATGTATTTCAGGTTAATTTATAGATTTGTTCATTGAAACCTGGAATGTGTTCTAATGGCCCCCATCTTTCCCTTACAGCGCAGATTCAGGATCTTCTCAACCTACAGGTGTTATAATTAATTAAACCAGCGTTTCTATTTTACAAATAATATGATTGTGATAGCTAATAGTGATTAGTATAGATAATATTGTTAGGCTGGAACTTTCCAGCTTAGGGGTATGCCTTTCATTCTAAAGTGTTTTTTCTTATCTAACTTTGAAAATAAGATTAGATGCTTTTTAAGCTGATCTCTCTATATATTGCTTAACTATGGAAATTTGTATGGTAATTGAAAATCTGATAAACTCTGAGTGGCATAAGTCTGCATAACAAAGCAATTTTAAGCATTGACACATTGGGCAGAATTCAATTTGCTTTGCCTTTGCAAAGGGAACATTTCCTATCACATATTATAAAGGGACATTGAAGATATTTATTCATCATCTAACAGAATTCCTTTTATTTTATTCACTTTCTGGACATGTCTGGAAAATTTTATTTTGGAGTTTCAACAAGATGAATGAAAGAAGTAAAGGATATTAGCCCTCTGTTTAGCATTTTGTTCAGTTCACTTATTCAGCAACTATTTTTTGGAATGCTAAGTTTATAAAACAACCACTTTGTGACACACAACAAAGGATCCAATGCCACTCTTGACATTTAATAAATGTCAGGCCATTTATTCAGAATATGCATTATTACAATCTGGGTACATATTTTCTACTTACTAGCAGTGTGACCCTATAAAATTGGTTAATCAAAACTGTCCTTTTGGTGGGAGAAAAAAATGGAATAATAATATCTATCTATACATATATCCACATGGTTGTGTGGATTACATTATCTATAATAATCTATAATAACAAAACCATAATTTGCTAATTAGACCAGAAGCTGGGGCTGTGAGGGCTGAGGCAAGTCACCGCAGCTGTGAGGGCTGAATCCCTTGAACAAATTTCGTACATCAGGCCTCTAGCCCTATATAATAAAAGCATAATATGCAAATTGTCCCCTTGACCAGGAGATCATCCAGGAGTTTGACTGGGGGTGGGGGGGACCTATCAGGGTGAGGGAGGGAGTGCACAGCTGGCAGCCAGCAGCCGGCAGCCACTAGGGTCCCTACCAATACACAAATTTGTGCACTGGGCTTCTAGTATATTATATTAGCACAATCACTGACATAGCAGACACCAAAACATAGTTTGGTTTCTGTAGGCAGTTTTACCATAGGTCACAATGATGCCAATCTCTTGGAATTCACATTCTTATGTGATATTCCTCCCATTGAGTGTGGGCTAGACCCAATTACTTACTTTTAAAGAATAGGATACAGTAAAAAAAAAAAAGGTACAGATGTCACTTTATTGTTTAAATTACAAAAGACCATAATTTCTCTCCTGCTATTATTTTCTTACTGTCATCCTTTCCCTCTCCTTTATCTCTTCACCTTGGTAACTTGGATGAAGCAAAATATAATGTTGGAGAATCCCACACATCAAGAACGAAGGCTCCCAGTCTACCAGACTATGAGGTAAAGATCCTAATAACACCCAGTGAGTGAACTTAGAAGTGAATCTTGCCCTAGTTGAATCCTGAGAAGATCATAGCCCCTACCAATACATGATTACAGTCTTGTGAGAGAGCTGGGCCAACATCTTCATTTCAGTCTTGTGACAGACCCTGAAGCAGAGAACCCACCAAAGCCATGTTCTGATGCCCAACCCACAGGAACTGTATGATCATAAATGTGAGGTGTTTTAGATTGCTATGCTTAAGAGTAATTTTTTAACCACCAGTAGCTAATTAATACAGTTTATCTCCCATGTCCCTCCTCAGAATCTTCATTTGCTGATCTGTAAAAGATGATAGGTAAATAATGCATGACCTACTGACTTTAGGTCAGAGGATCTTTATAAAGTTTAAATACAATAATATGTATAGAAAAATTTAGCAAATTCTCATGCATTCTATAATTATAAGCTAACTTTAAGGAATAAATGTTAAAACAAATTATTATTGCCACAAAGTAATTACCCATTATTGAGCCCCTAGAATGTTCCAGATACTTTCCAAGGTATTTTAAAAATGTATCTATTTTATACTACACATCCATAAGGGAGGCATCATTATGGGCATATTATTGGAAAACTGAAGTTCAGTGATTTGCAAAGACTAAAATGGAATGAATTTGAAACTCATCATTCATTTATTGATCAAAAGTCCATGTCTTGAGAACTAAGATGGCAGCAAAGGCAAAACACCTATCTTGCCGTCATAATCAGCAATTTTAATACTACAACTTAACGAAAGAACAAACACCTTCCAGAATCACCAGAAAGCTCGCCGAGTGAAAATTGCACAAATAAAAGTGAAGATAAGACACTGTGACTCGGAGGAGCTGCGGCGAACAGCGTTGAAAGATTCGCACGGAGAGAGGTTTGGAGTGCGGCTGAAAACCGGCCAGTTTTCTCGAACGGGGAGACAAAGACGTCCCACTGGACTGAATCTCCAGCTCTGGGCGAAGTCCAGAGAACCCACTATCACAAGGGGTGAAAACTGGACAGTGGGAGGGCACGCCGAAGCTCGGGTGCTGCTGGGTCTCCCCACTTGTGGAGAAGGCAGCTCTCACGGGAACAGCTCGGCTGCGTGAAGGCGCAGAGAGCGCTCTGCGACTTGTCTCTCATTCGGAAAACCATCAGACTGCTTTGTTTTACGATTCTGGGTGAGACATTGCGCATGCAGACTCATTTTGGGAAAGTCTAAATTCCCTGGCAACTGGCAGCCGGTGGAGCTCTGCAGTGGCTCTCTCTCAGAGGTGCTGGTGGCCATTGCCCCGGCACAGAGTCCCTGGGGCTGCATAGGGCAGAGCTAACGCTGTCTGCTTGGCCCGGAGACTCTGCCCACCCAACCTGAGCACAGCTGAGCTTCACAGACAATTGGCCTGGAGGTCAACCCTCCAAGTGCTAACAACGATTAACTGAGCTTAACTTCAGCAAGACTGTGCAGCCCATATCCACCTCAGGTAACTGGGGAGGCTGAGCCACTATCCCTAGTAGGAAGTCTACCACACAAAGCTAATTGACCAACTCAGGGAAGCAGCCACCATGCAGCACCATGGAAAGAAATCAGAAGTGAAAGAAATGGAGGAAAAAAAACGACTGGACATGGAATTCAGAACCACGGTTATAGGGTTTTTTAAGAGACTCCAATAAAAGATCGAGGCCTATAAGGAAATAAGCAAGACCACAAAGGAAATGAATGAGTCCTACAAGAAAATGAACAACACCCTCCAGGATATAAACGAGAGCTGCAAAGAAATGATCAAGACCAATGTGGAAATGATCAAGATCAACGTGGAAATGAATGAGTCCTACAAGGAAATGAAAGAAACCCTCAAGGATATAAAGCAGACTCTCAAGGATATGAAAAAGGACCAACCAGAAATTAAGCATACACTGACTGAAACAAAAAATATTATACAAAGACCTGAAAGTGCCCTGGAGCACCCCAAGAACCAAGTTAAAGATTTGAAATACAAAGAGGTAAAATCCACTCAGCTGAAAAAGCAAGAAACCAAAAGAATCCAAAAAAATTGAAGATAGTGTAAGGGGCCTCTGGGACAACCTCAAGCATACCAACATCCGAATTATAGAGGTGCCAGAAAAAGCGAGAGGCCAAGACAATGAAAACCTATTTGAAGAAATAGTGACTGAAAACTTCCCACACCTGGTGAAAGAAATTGACTTAGGAGTCCAAGAAGTGCACCGAACCCCAATATATAGGAACCCTAAGAGGACCACACCGAGGCACATCATAATTAAAATGCCAAGAGCAAAAGACAAAGAGAGAATATTAAAAGCAGCAAGTGATAAACAGTTGGTTACCTATAAGGGAGCACCCATACGACTGTCAGCGGATTTCTCAACAGAAACTATGCAGGCCAGATGGGAGTGGCAAGAAATATTCAAAGTGATGAACAGCAAGAATCTACAACCAAGATTACTCTATCCAGCAAAGATATCATTCAGAATTGAAGGTCAGATGAAGTGCTTCGCAGATAAGAAAAAGCTAAAGGAGTTCATCACCACCAAACCAACATTATATGAAATGCTGAAAGATATTCTTTAAGAAGAGGAAGAAGAAAAAGGTAAAGATGAAAATTATGAACAACAAATACACATCTATCAACAAATGAACTTAAAAATCAAGTGAATTGATAGGCTGTTGAACAGGATAGACTGGTGAATATAACAGAGACATGGACATAGAGAGGGAATGGACTGACAATTCTTGGGGAGAAAAGGGTTGTGGGAAGTACAGCAAGAGACTGGACAAAAATCTTGCAACAATGGGAGAGGACAGTGGGTAGGGGGAGGTGAGGGTGGAGGGGGGGATAGGTACAGGGTGGGGGGAAGCTATAGGGCGATAAAAACGGGAAACAATGTAATTAATAAACTGAACAATAAAGATTAAAAATAATAATAATAATAATAATAAAATAAAAAAATGAAAAAAAAAGTCCATGTCTTTTTCTCTACAAAGTGCTATTTGTTTTTAACAAAAAAAATAAACTTTACAACAATTAAATATCTTATAGTTAGTAATGTTGGTGGTCCACCAATATCTCTTCAAGTAGATTCCCTAATTCTCCAGCTGTTGAGTATTGGTTGCCAAAGACTCCAGCACTCCCCTTCTCTGAAGAAATCTCATGCAGAAGGGAGGTGTCTTGGAGTGTATGACTGACTAACACAGACCCTCATGTGCATGTTCAAAGTGAGAGTAACTCTGTGCTATAATTCATGCTTCAGAGTTTCCTATAGCATGAAGCAGAGCCAATCTCCAAATAGGAACACATCTTTGCCAGATTTTATTTCCCTCCCCTGTCCTGTTTCCATTACTCCACTTTTGAGAGTACTTCCTCCCTCAATAAATATTCACCCTCAGTTCTATCCCTAGAGAACTTACAGCCCCCACCCTCCATCCTCCCCAGCCTTCACCCCATAGTTTGACAGTCTGTTCAATGCTTCTCTGCCTCTATATCAATCTTTCCCCCCTGTTTCTTTTCTTGAAAAATATCTTGCATCTGCATATTGGAAATAAATGTATAAGAACAAAAAATGTTTGAGTCTCAGTTTCAATGTCCAACTGTTCTGAGTCCCAGTTTCAATGTCAAATAGTTCCTTATGAGTGCATGTCAGCAATGGTATCTGGATGGTGGACTTATGGTGGCAATACAGGTTCTACCTTCTCTGGTTTGGTCCTGGGCTGCCTGCAATGATGCACAGCTGGTGACTGCTAGCATGGTGAGGGGTCGTCAATGTCTTCCATCTCTGGACTGTCTTCGCAGTTGGAACAGACCTGTCAGTTCCTCATTGTTGCAGGATGTCTTGGTTCATTTTATTTATGCATAAATATCATTGTAGTAAAAATTTTAGAAAATAGAAATGGACTCTTAATTTTGCTATTCAAAGAGAATTTATTTATTTTGTATTGTTTTTATTTTTTAGTTTTAAGGGATTTTAAAATATTAGTCCAAACTTGTATTTTACTAATTTGAAATAGCAGTGGGGTTAAATTTTCTCTTCATTTATTATGTGTAACTTTTATTAACTTTTCAGAACATGTACATATTGACTTTATTATCTATAATAATAAAGGTGGAATATACTAATTAGACTGGACAGTGAATGACCTTCCAGACATCATTCTAGATGTTCCTCCAGATGAAGCTGCTGTGGCAGGGGGGCTGAGGTGTTTAGGGGAGTTCAGGCTTGGAGGAGAGTGGTTAGGAGAGATTAGGTCAGCAGGCAGAATGGTTAGGGGTAATCAGGCAGGCAGGTGAACAGTTAGGAACCAGCAGTCCCAGATTGTGAGAGGGTACAGGTTGGGCTGAGGGACCTTGCTTCCTACCTCTAGTGCTAAATAATAAAAGCTTAATATGCTAAGTGTCCAGTTGTTAGTCTATTCAACCAATCAAAGCATATTATGCTAATTCTATGCTAACGCCTTCCACCGTTTGCTATGAAATTTACTGACCAGCAGGGGACAGATAATTGACCAGTCACTACGGTGTGCACTGACCACCAGAGGGCGCTTCAACTGGTGGGTTAGCTTGCTGCTGGGGTCTGGCCAACCAGGACTGAGTGAGATGGGCAACACATGCTCTGGAGCCCTCTCACAGTCCCTCCCCAGCTGCCCAACCTCTCATGTCTCTCCCTGGCCCTGATCATGCACTGGTGGGGTCCCTTGGCCTGGCCTGCACCCTCTTGCAATCGGGGACCCCTTGGGAGTGTTGGAGAGCCAGTTTTGGCTCAATCCTGCAGGCCAGCCTGAGGGACCTCACTGGTGCACGAATTTGTTCACCGGACAAATTAGTGTCAATATATACACAAGACTCACTGCCCTCACCTTAAATCCTACTCAGTGAAGTAATTCATCAGTCACACATGCATTATTTTATAAGTTTTCTCATATTGCAAGTAGGACAAAATCATCATTAATTACAATCACACAAAAATCTAGGTTTACATAACCCAGGTAATCATGTGACCTAGAATTAATAATTATGTGGGAGCTGACAATTAAACTGATAATGCCCTGTGCAGATTTTTTTCTCCCCTAAGCAACCTTTCTTTACATACAAACTGGAAGACCATAATTCCTTTAAAAGTGCTGGGATAGAATTCAGCACATTTTCAAAAAATATGAAAAAGCTTAGCTCTTTGATGCTTACATTGTTTACTATCATATAAGTGACATAGTTCAAAGTTCACATATTATTTCTTTCTCTGTTTGACCTTGGTCACTGACCACTGAGATTATCCTCAAAATGTGTCTCAACAGATGTTCTTCTTTGTCACTAGGTCTGTGATCAAAATGTCTTATATGACTAGTAAGTTTCATTTTTCTAGGTTATATAAAATAGTGAAAAGGGATCGCAAAAACTCTTTGAGTACAGCTATTCATTACTAGGTAAGGAAAGCCTCCTTCCAGGCTATGTTAACTGTCATAATTAGGGTAGTTATATAGTGATTCTGTATATTGGATATTTTAATTATAAATATTAAAACAAAATACATCAAAATAAAAGTTCAAAACAGACTGATAAACATTTATTTACCAATATTTTTGCTTCAGATATCAAAGCAAAGTTCACTTTATCCTTTTTTTAATTTATTCTTTCTTTTTTAAAAATATATATTTTATTGATTTTTTTACAGAGAGGAAGGAAGAGGGACAGAAAGTCAGAAACATCGATGAGAGAGAAACATCGATCAGCTGCCTCCTGCACACCTTCTACTGGAATCGAACGCGGGATCTTTCAGTCCACAGTCCAACGCTCTACCCACTGAGCAAAACCGGTTTTGGCAAGTTCATTTTAAATATAACTGTTATCACTATGCTCCATTCTGTCAATGACTGAGTTTATTTGGACATCAATTTGGCAAACACATATATAGTGATTATCATATGTGAGGCATTATTGTAAGCCCTACAATGGCACTCTGACTCTGGGGTCCAGGTTTTTATCCACTATAGAACACTACTTCTCATTCCAAACACTTTAAAAGGTCATATGCTCAGAATCTCTGTTGAGTTTTAATACATTTTATTAATTTCTTTACAGAGTGGAAGGGAGAGGGATAGAAAGTCAGAAACATCGATGATAGAGAGACATTGATCAGCTGCCTCTTGCACACCCCCTACTGGGGATGTGCCCGCAGCCAAGGTACATGCCCTTGACCAGAATCGAACCCGGGACCCTTCAGTCCGCAGTCTGACGCTCTATCCACTGAGCCAAACCGGTCTCGGCAATACTTTTAATTGTTTATATTCTTATCCTTATCTCAAAATACATTACAATATATCTTGGACAATACCATTTCAATATTGACTACTTTCCCCTTTTTAAAGAATTTTTTTCAAGGATGTATTTCCTTCTGATGAAATAAATATTATCTAAGGCAGAATATTTATTTTTAAACACTCTGTTGGAGTACAGAGTTCTGACTGATTGCTCAGTACCAAACTGGATAGAGAAATGGGTATGCAATTATTAATCTACTCAACAAAAATGTATACCATTGCATTATAAAAATACAAGTAAGTGTGGACCTTGGTTTCATTTATAGCCACATTTAAATAGCATGAAAAGAATCATGGAATTTAAAAACTTCTCATTACTTTATAGACAGAGTGTATGTGAAAATTGAATCAGTGATGGATTCCATCCAGTGGTAACTTTCTATAAATATAGAAATATTACTAAGTACCATTTGAGTTTTAAATGCTAAGATTAGAAATAAAATATGTTGCTATTTCCAGTGACACTCTTTCTGATTATAAGTTATGTGACACCCTATCACAAAACAGAAAAGGTAATCTATTCATATGAATAAAAAATCATAATCTATAGACACCTTGAAGGAAAGATCAGGTCAGAAATTTCATTTAGAAATTGGGCATCAGTGCCGGAGAGCCAAATGACTGGCTTAGACCTATCTGCAAGTCAGTGGTTATAAGAAAGCATCTCATGGCCAGGTAGTCTCCAATTAAATATAGTATCTAGTTACTAAATAAGCACATCATAATTATGGCCTCTGGTATATCAATCACATTTTGGTTCACATCAACATCCTCAAAACAAAGAACCCTGTGCTCTCTGCCTTAAGTATTCTAATATCTACTTCACAAAATCTATATGTAATTTAGGTTTTATACATTTGCACCTGGTTCAAACAATTTCTGAGCAATAAGTCTATTTCTTATTTGCACTAGCCATCTAATCGGAAAAGAAGGTGTCTTTGTGAAGGCATTGCCTTCAATATTTTATAACAGAAGAAACTTTTACAATAAAGGATAGCATATTATCATGTGTTTACATCTACATATGTTGTCTTTCTTGAAATTAGCTATTTCTAAGTACTGAGGCTGTATTATGTGACTTGAAACAAGACCCTCTTCTCATGATACAAATTCTAATTTAATAGGACATAAAAATGCTACAAATGAAAGATTTACCTTCATAGTGACAATTTTTGCCCAGCTATAATATCTTAAATAACCATGATTTTCTTTATTTAAGATCCAAACTTTTCTACAGTATAGTGAATAATAACATAAATGATTATATTTTGATTAGAAATTTGTATACATATGTATATATGTAGAATTCCAAGCAATTCTTGAACACTAGCAAAGTGTCCCCAATTCAACTCATTTCTGATACCGTCCACCTGAAGATAGCGTTAGATCCTACAGGAAAAGGCTCAGTCTTATAAGAGTGCCCCCTTCCACTTCAGTTGCTAATTTTATTACCAAGTCCAGATTGTCAGCTGTGGTTCTCACCAATGGGCTATATATTGGGAAATTCTAAAAACCCCCTCCTGAGGTTTGAATAATTTTCTAGAGAGGCTAACAGAACTACAAGAAACATTTAACTAAGGAGAGTACTAGATAATTATAAAAGTGTATAACTCAGAAAAGCAATATGCAAGATACACATAAGACAAGGTATGTGGAAAGGGCGCAGAGCTCCCAAGATCTCTCCTTGTACCCCTCTCTCCTCAAATATCCACATGCTCACCAACCTAGAAGTTCTCTGAACCCCATTCTTTGGGTTTTTATAGAGGTTTCATTATATAGCTATACTTTACTAAATAATTGGTGATTAGAATTAATTTGAACCACCAAATACTCTTCTCTACCTAAAGGTGGGGGTGGGCAGAGAACTAGTAAAAGTCTTATCCTCTTATTACATGCTGATTCCCCTGAAAACCAACCCTTACAACTACTGTCCTTAGGTTTCCTAGGCATTTTCAAAAAGTATCACATTAACATAATAGACCTCTTTATTGTGCTCATCATTTAGGAAATGACAACTATTTTAGGAGCTCTTTGCCAGATGTACATTTTTAAAACATGTTTTTATTGATTTTTTACACAGAGGAAAAGAGAGGGACAGAGAGTTATAAACATTGATGAGAGAGAAGCATCGATCAGCTGCCTCCTGCACACCCCCCAGTGGGGATGTTTCTATAACCAAGGTACATGCCCTTGACCGGAATCGAACCTGGAACCCTTTGTTCCCAGGCCAATGCTCTATCCAGTGAGAAAAACTGACTAGGGCTAGATGTACAATATTATAAATCACAATATCACAACATTATATATATATGATTATTTATATACTAGAGTCCTGGTGCATAAAATTTGTGCATGGGGAGGCAAGGGATGTCCCTCAGCCTAGCCTGTACCCTCTCCAATCTGAGACCCCTCTAGGGATGTCTGACTGCCTGTTTAAACATGTAGTCAGACATCTTTCTCATAATTCAGGACTGCTGGCTTCAAACTGCTCACCTGTCTGCCTCCCTGATTACTCCTAACAACTTCTGCCTGCCAGCCTGATTGATGTCTAACTGCTCCCCTGCCAGCCTGTTTGCCCCCAACTTCCCTTCTCTGCCAGCCTGGTCACCCCCAACTGCCCTCCCGTGCAGGCCTGGTTCCTTCCAATGGCCCTCCCCTGCTGGCCATCTTATGGTGGCCATCTTCTTTCCACAGGGGGGCAGGATATTTGACCACAGGGGAGCAGCCCTCTTGTGTGTTGGAATGATGGTCAATATGCAAATTACTCCTTTATTAGATAGGATAGAGGCCCGATGTATGGGTGAGGGCCAGCTGGTTTGCCCTAAAGGGTGTCCCAGATCAGAGTGGAGTTTCCCTTGGGGTATGGGGTGGCCTGGGTGAGGGGCCTGTGGTTGTTTGCAGGTCAGCCATGCCCCACTCTGCCCCCAGGCAACCCAAGAAAAGGCCCTGTTATCTGGGATTTCTTTATCTTCTATAAATGAAACTTTGTAGCTTGGAGCGGAGCCAAGCCTCCTGCTCGCTGCATGGCCACAGCCATTTTTATTGAGATTTATTTATCTTCTATAATTGAAACTTAGTAGTCTTTATTTGAGGCTGGACCCCCCAGGTTTTGCAGAAAGCTTGGCCTCCTCCATTGCTGAGGCTTGCTCCCTTGCCTCAGCCATCTTGATTGGATTAATTTGCATATTCACTCCTGACTGGCAGGTGGGCATGGCTAGTGGTGTAGCAGAGTGATGGTTAATTTGAATATTGCTTTTATTAGATCAGATAAGTGATAAGTGTTGGAGAGGATATGGAGAATGAGGAACCCTTATATACCTCTGATAGGAATGTAAATTGGTACAGCCACTGTGGAAAACAGGATCGAGGTTCCTTGAAAAGTTAGGAACAGAGCTCCCATATAACGTAACAATTCGTTTTCTGAGTGTCTACCCAAAATACTTAAAAATATTTTGTCATAAAGATATATGTACCCCTGCCGAGACCGGTTTGGCTCAGTGGATAGAGCGTCGGACTGCAGACTGAAGGGT
Organism: Antrozous pallidus; assembly: GCA_027563665.1. Taxonomy (NCBI): domain Eukaryota; kingdom Metazoa; phylum Chordata; class Mammalia; order Chiroptera; family Vespertilionidae; genus Antrozous; species Antrozous pallidus. The sequence goes on from CM050514.1 coordinate 94,092,647, forward strand.
TCCGAGTTCGATTCTGGTCAAGGGCATGTACCTTGGCTGTGGGCACATCCCCAGTAGGGGGCGTGCAAGAGGCAGCCGATTGATGTTTCTCTTCATCGATGTTTTAGACTTTCTATCCCTCTCCCTTCCGCTCTGTAAAAAATCAATAAAATATACTAAAAAAAAAAAAAAGATATATGTACCCCTGTGTTGATTGTAGCATTATTCACGATAGCAAAGATACAGAAACAATCTCAGCATCTTTCCATGGATGACTAGATAAAGAAGATGATGTAGTGTGTATATATATATATATATATATATATATAATGGAATACTACTCAGTCATAAGAAAAGATGAAATACTGCCATTTGCTACAACATGGGTGAATCTTCAGTGTATCATGATAAGTATAATAAGTTGGATGTAAAAGGACAGAATCCATATGGTTTCACTCATATGTAGAATATAAAAAATTGAAAGCAACAAACAAAACCCCGAAACCAGACAAAAAATTTAAAAAAAACCTTATAAGACACAGAAAATAGTACAGTGGTTATGAGAGAGAAAGTGGGGTAGGAGGAGGTTAAAGAGGGTAAAATATATGGTGATAGAAGGAGACTAGACTTTGGGTGGTGAACATACAATGCAATATACATATGATGTATTATAAAATTGTATACTCAAAACATAAAATCTTATTAACCAATATTACCTCAATAAATGTAATTAACAAACAAACAAAAAAATGGAGGAGCCAGGTCTGAACCCGGCTATGTGTAGGCAAAGCTGTGGTTCTGGCTACTCCTAGACACACCCCTGGGGTTTGAATTGACTTTGTGCAGGGTATCTGTGTATGCGTAGCTATGGTGTGACTGTATTATGGTGAAGGATGAGCAGATAGCAGTGCAGAAGTGCCCCTGAGGAGCTCTTCTTTGAGGAGGAAGCATAGATAGAATACTCCAGGCTGTGACCTCACTTCCTGGTGACAGAACCCAAAAGAACTATGAATCCTGGTTACCAGGCAGATAGCCAGTTAACATTGTAGTAGTTAGGTCAGGTCTCAACCTCTGGCACTTTCTCCAGAGGGACCCAAATGTAGTCCATTTCAGCCAGGCCACCATGCTGAGCTACCTGTGCAGCCCTATGTCCCCTCCATATGTGTGTGTCAAAGGATTCATATGGAGAGGACCTGCTCTAAGAAGGAGCAGACTGAGGAAGGTTCAAAAGTTTGGTGGGCCAGCCGTGTTCACACCATAGGTTAAATCTTATGATGTATGCAGTGGTGCCCGTCTGCCACAGATTTATCCTGATCACTGGAGGTAAATCTCATATTACTCAGGTGGAGGTCTGTATAGACAAGTTCTATGCCTGATCTTGGAGCAGAAGGTTGATATGCAGAAGTGGCAGCCATTTGGAGGAGCCGGGCTCTGATGCCTCTGGACTGGCTACTGGTCACTATCATTGCAGAGCTCTACCTAAGAGGTTGGTAAAGAGCAGGTGGAGAATAACAGCCTCTCCATCTCCATAAGTGAGGGGCAGATGCACCACACCACAACAAGGGTTATCACAGATTTGGGGTGAGTGTGAGCACTAAGGAGTCTTCAGAAACCAGAAATGGCTGGAAAAGGGCATCCTCCTGAAAGCTGTCATCAGAACCTGCACCAACTGTGGCAGGAGACCCTTACCTGGGAGTAAACACACCACCATTAAAAATAATCTTCTCCTGCACCTGCACTGATTCCTCCAGAAGTTCCTGAGCTGGTTCAGGATGCACCACTGCTGAAGAGAGAATCAACATTTGTACCTGAACTGACTTCTGCAGAAGAAAATAGGCGGAGTACTGGACACATCACTCTGAAGGGAGGAAAGTCACCTGAAACTGCTCCAGCTCTGGAAGATTACACGCAGCTGGTTCTGGACACTCCTCCTCTAACAGGAGAGCCATCATCTGCACCTGCGCTGGCTCCTGGAGAAGACCCTATGCTGGAACTGGATGAAGCAGTGCTGAAGGGATAGTACTGTCTGGATCTGTGTCTGGACCTGCATCCTGTCCTCTCCCTGAGCTGGTTCTGGATGCACCACACCATGAGCCAACTACACTTTAACTATGGTCTTAAGTGAGAAGAAAAGAGCTAATAAAAATATACAGACAAATATAATAAGTAATTTTAACATATTTTTTTAAAAAACACAAGACAGCATCATCATCCCTTCACAGCACCAAAACTATACTAAAATAAAAACAAACAAAAGGTTATACCCGTGCTCCTACTCATTCTGCCCAGATAGATCCTTCATATAGTGTAGTACCTTGATTTTTGGTATAAAGGTACTAACCCGGGCATTATTATGATAAAGCTGATGGCAGCACTGCAGGAGATCCTTTAAAGAGAACTGCTAGATACCTTTCAGAAATCCACTTATTTTTGAATATGGATTTATAAAAAAAAACATACAGAGGTTATGAAGTAGTTTTCTCCCCAAGCATCAATAATCATAAGTCAGTTAGATAGACTGAAGTTGGGGTTTTTTTTGTCTCTCTTTTTGTCAAAAACTAATTTCATTTATCAGTCACTACATATATCTTCAGAAGATGTCTGTCAGTATTTATTAGCCTTGTTCATGCAGCTCCATAAATACAACATTCATTTGGTACTCATTTGCTTGCAGCATATAGCTCAAGCTGGGAAACTTTTGCCTGGAAATTGTCTTATTTCTTAGTATTTTTTCACAAGGAAATTGTTTATGTGTCATTCATCAGTTTTATGGCTTTTTCTCTCTGGTTTTAGGAAGCAGAAGCATGCTCAGTATTCAGTCACACACAGAGCGGACTCATTACAGGATTGTCGATGAGCCATTTTCCAAGCAGAGAGTCAAATTAGCTTTACTGGAAAGTTGACTGTGGTATGTTACCCTCAGTGAAAGTAGCAAGAGAAATTTTATATATAGGGGTAATTAAAACCATTAATCTTTTTATTGATCTTTGACTCTGTTGCCTACTATATTTAGCTGATAAGATTCACAAGCCACAGAAGTGTGTGCATTGTCACAGATCCCCACCGATAGATATCCCCTGAAGAGAGCTCCAGGGTACAAGAGCATTTATCTGATTTATTTCTATTATGTGGCTCATTCAGACCTGAAACTAATAATTGTTACACTTTATTTAGAGGCCATATTTGCAAACTACAAATCCTATTAAAATTGTAACTTCTTTCCTTACCGAAAACTACCACATGGTAAATGCAGTCATCTCTCTTCTGTTTATTTTTACATTTGAGGTACATATGGTTCTACTTGATAAGATCCTAAAAGTATATAATTTTATACTTAGGTGCTCTTTTTAAAAAGTAAATGTTTGACCTTATAGTCCATAATTATGTCTCTGAAGTGGTAATGGTTCATCATAAAAGCATGGCCTGGTACACAGATCATTTATATAGTCAGTTTTAACAGATGCTTATGTGCCATTATAATCTTTCCTATCCATTTGGCTGTCATAAAACCTAGACCCATGTGTCCAGCTTAGGCTATTATTTCCACAGGGCTTTTGCGCTCTTATTTTATGAACAATTCATACTTTAGAAAACTAATCATTGACCAGTGACCTTCATCAATTAGGGAAATTTTAGAATTAAGCATGTGGTAGCTACTCTGAATATTTGTTGAATAAAGTAAAGTATAATATTAGCAAACATTTCATTCTGAGTTCCCATGGGAAGGAGAAGTCAGTACAAGCCTGAGGATTTGGTATCCTGGCAGCTGCAATCTTGAAAACCTAATGGTGATGGTCCATGCTCAATAAATACTCGTTGGAAATTCTCATCTTCATATGAAACTAATCAGAGCCAATGCAAATAAATTATTGAGACATTAAACTGTTACTGTTCAAAAATTCATAAATAATGCTTGAAGGTGTTTAGTGAACAATTGTCATTTGGAGATTACCAGTGTCTAATCACCCTTTCTATTTGGGGGGGAAAGCACTGATTCTGTTGTTGCCTTGATGAAAATCAAGTACCTCCTAAATTTATGTAAGCAGTTAGATGAGAAGCAAGCATGCCTATCAATAAAGAACCAGCTTGAGAGACAAAAATATCGAAAAAATGAACAAAACCGCAAAGATGTCCCTAGGAGATTGGCTGTGGAGGTTTTGTTCAGGCAGCAGGTTGAGGGATCAGGAGCAAGATCACCAGTAGCAACAGCCTCATATCTTTACTACATCATCCTGGCTTGCTCTCAAGGTCATTCAGTTCTTCTCAATTTTCCAAACAAGATTTCTAACATTTAGACTAGCTATTCAATAACCTTTCAATAATTCATTTTCTTTTGAAGTTAACCAGAGCCATTTTTGATACTTTAATCAATAATTATGATTGATGTATCTTTTTTTACCAGGTATGCATGCAAACATGCATATATGTAACGTTATAACTCATTTTGCTTAATGGATCCTCCTGACTAATAAATATTAGCTTCCAAGAAATTTTATCCTTATTTCTCTTTCTGAAGATTAACATCAGTGATTTCTATCCATTTCCAAGTTTAAATAATAATAAAAAAAGAATTCAGAGCTAGATATTTTAACTTTGTTTCTGATAAGTATTTAATTTTCTTGTTTTGTCTCAGAACCTAATTATTTGTGAGATGCTAACAGACAGAGACTCAAATTTACTCATTAACATACTTCACATTGTCAGGTAGGGTTTAATAAATGATTATTGCAAACGTATTAAATAAGTCATAAATATATATTTGTATTTATTCTCCATTTTTAGTAGCAACTAAGTCTACCAAATAGCCCTGTATAATTTTCTCTTAGCTTCCACTACACTTAGTACAATCTCAGTTTCCAAAACTATGTTTCACTCCCTAAGCAACCATTTATTAAGTACCAATTATGTGATACCAGATATTTGTTAATTGAAACACACATAGGTTGTGCCTTTTGCCAGCTTACTCCTCTATCATAAGTAGACAATAAATCAATCACATAACATTGCATATGTTTGTATGTGACCTGTATTATGCGGAAAACACACTGAATGAAGAGATGTAGAATGATTGAATAACCAAGGGAAAGAACAGTAAGGATAAAGACCTCTCAAAGAATATGATATATAGAAAAGGACCCAGCAGTATGTAAGGAAATTAGCCATGGAAAGGGTGGGAAGAGGTATGTGTGTATGTTGGATCGGGGAAGGAGAGAAAGAAGTAAAATATGTGACAATATCTGCGCTACGCAAAGTTGGAATTCATTAAAATCTGACAAGAAGCCCATGTGGCTGAAATGTTGGCGGCTATGGAGAAACGGCATTGCAGAGTGGGCAGACATTTCATGTAATAACTGTCCATAGTGAAGTTTTAAATTTATTCTGAGAATAGTGGGAATCAGCTGAAGGGCTTAAGCCTAAAGAAATGACACAATTTAAAATACTTTTATTAAACTGGCTAATAATATGTGGAGAATAAATTGCAGTTGTTAAAATTTGACTTTGAGTCAGGACAAGCAGTAAAGATGCACATGACGAGGCTGGTTAGACTAGAGTGATGACAGATGAGAGTTTGGGAGAAGCCAACTCAATATACATTTGAGATAAAAATGCAAGATTTCATTGGCAGTCTAGAGTTTACGATTGTTAACTCCCACAAAAATCAACAAATGTATACAATGTCTTAAGAGGTACCACCGTATTCCCATAAATGAAGTGCAACGTAAGAGGAGTTCACAACCTATAATCACCAACAATATAAATTAATTTGAACAAAGTGGAGATTGTTAGAGAAGAAATGTGCAATTTGCCATTTAACAATGAGAAAACATTTTGATTGGAAGAACCTGATTATATGTTTTCAGTATAAGTCTAGATTTAAAGTCTCCAAACACTTCTTATCACATAGAGATTCACATCTGAGTTTCCTATGCAGCCTTAAGACCCCTACAAGGCATGGCCCTGAGGACTTCTCAGCCCTCATCTTCACTATTGCCTTTGGACACTCCTGCATGTTAGCAAGTGATGTAATATTTCCCAAGCACTGAAACACAATTTTACCTACTTTTAATCTTTTTAGAAAATTTTTGGAAGTTCACTAACTATCAAACAAGAATTAGAGGAGAAGGAATGCCATGTGGAAAGCAGCACTGAGAAAAGAATGCATACCTTTGTGTAGGGTCGGGGTCTCCCCAGTCTTCCACAAGGTGCCCCTGATAACCATGCTGCCTCCTCTGGAGTGCGGGCATTTTATTGGAAGGATTTTCAAGCAGCCTACAAATCTCAAGGCAGGAAAATTGGGCATGGGGAGGGAAACGTGTCCTTGTCTTAGTTCAGCTCTCTATGGAATTGGACCAGCTCAGGCACTAGCTTGGCTCCATGTAGGTCCAATCACCCTCCAGGAGCCCAGCTTCTCAGGGCTCAGCCTCAACAGCCCAGTGCTTTCTTCAGTCAGGCTTGCGAGCGGCAGGTCTGGTCAAGAAGGCAAGAACAGATCCCCTTAACCTCCAGGTCATGAAGTGTAAATACTGAGTATACTTAATTTACAACTTTTAAATTTCTAGACATATGAATTTAAAAAATATATTTTTACTGATTTCAGAGAGGAAGGGAGAGGGACAAGGAGAGATAAAAACATTAATGATGAGAGGAACCATTGATCTGCTGCCTCTTACAAGCCCCACATTGGGGATAGAGCCCAAAACCTGGGCACATGACTGACTGAAAATTGAACTTTGACCTCTGGTTCACAGGTTGACACCCAACCACTGAGCCATGCCAGCTAGGCTGATTTTTAATCTCCATTTGGATTCTAGCCCTAGACCTAAAATGTTATTACTGAGCCCTCTCATCTCTTAGCATCCTATCTCTTTCCCAACTGCTTATTCCTTCATGCCTCCAAGCTCATTCACACTTCAAGGACTATCACCTCCTGACCTGTGTCTGCAAAATCCTTTCCCCACCTCTTCACCTGACTCAGGTGCACACTATTTGGTCCTCCTGCTACCTCCTCCCCAACCATCTTTTATAAACCAGCACACCTGTCCCCTTTGTTCTTTCCGCTTAATGCATCTTAATTTGCTAATAGCACTTAAACTCTCTGAAACAGAAAGTATTTTTATCTGTTACTTACTTATTTTGTCTCCTCATTAGAATGTAAACATCACAAAGGCAGGAATTTAATCTTTTTCACTGTGTGTTTCCAACACTTATAAATACAAAATCATTACCAGTAAACACTGGATAAATGAATGAATGAAACTAGAAAAGGATGTAAAATAATGTCATCTTATTTTTTTAAAAAATACAAAAATTTGAATATATAAGTTTGTGAAATCTAAAATAAATTGGTGTTACATAGGAGCTAAATGGGTTTAAAGAACACTAGAAAGATCATAATCATGTAATTATTTTTTAAAAGATGCATAAAATAGTAACAAGCATAGTCACATAAAAATGCTGTAATATCACTTTCTAGTTAAAATATTTAAAAACAAGCTTGAATTTCAATGGAAAAAGATTTGATAAAATTGCATTACCAAGACTCATATTTTTGGTCTAGCTAAATTCCCAAGAAACTGAAGTAAAACATAGTACATCCATTACTTTATCATGTTATATAACTAGTTAAAAGTTCACTCACAGAATTATTGATTGATCATTGCAAGATCTAGTCTGGTTCAGTTTTAGTAACCTTGAAAACTGAATTTAAAAGTATATAAAAATTTGAACATTATCCAAGCCTGGGAAATGGGATAGTAATATTAGACATCTTCAAAGTAACTTTTTAAAATTCTAAGATTAAGCAAATAATGCTATGATCAGGTGAATATTAAAGGGAAATATATTTTCTATGCTTAATAGCAAGGGATCTACATCAAGAAATATTTTGGTGTGTTTATAAATATAAAAATTGAATTTTAAGTGTTAGTCATTTCAGTTTGGACAAATTACTTAACATTTTCAGGTTTAGCATGAAGAATTTAGGTGAAATAATAAGCGTAGTAACATAAGTGAAATAAGCCAGTAAGAGAAAGATAAATATCACATGACCTCACTCATATGTGGGATATCATGAACAACATAAACTGATAAACAAAATAGATCAAGAGACAAATAATCATTGAACAGACCATCCAACCTCAGAGAGAAGGTGTGTGTGTGTGTCAGGGGGTAAGAGATAAACCAAAGGACTTGTATGTGTGCATATTAGCATAACCAATGGATACAAACACTTGCCCAGCCATGGGGGCTTATCCAGGGAGGTGGGAGTGGCCAGGGGGGGTCAATCAGGGAAAAAAGAGACATGTAGTACTTTAAACAATAAGAATTATAATAATAATAGAGGAATATGCAAATTGTCCAGGACACCATCATAGTAACAGTAATGACCAAACAGCAGGCTGTGTGGGGTGACCAGGCTGGCAGGGGGAGCAGTTAGGGGTGACCAGGCCAGCAGGGGGACAGTTAGGGGCCATCAGACTGGTAGGCAGAGGCAGTTAGGAGTGATAAGTCTGGCAGGAGGGACAGTTTGGGGTGGTCAGGCAGGCAGGTAAGCAGTTAGGAGCCACTGGTCCAGGATGGTGAGAGGGATGTCCAACTGCCTGTTTAGGCCTGGTCCCTGGAATTGGGCCTAAACTGAAAGTTGGACATCCACTGTTTAAGGGTCCCAGATTGGAGAGGATGCAGACTGGGCTGAAGGGAACACCCCCCCATGCATGAATTTTGTACACTGGGCCTCTAGTTATATCTAGTGTGTACATATATGTATACACATATATAATTTACATATATATGTATATACATATATATAGTAAAAAATAAACAAACCCTCCATCAAAACAAACAAAAGATAAGTGAAATAAATATATTAAAGTTCTGTGACTTCTGCAAACTAGACAAAGCTTAAAGTTGATGTGTTAGTCAAGACAGTAGAGTGAGTAAAAAAGAGAGTCCCTGCACCTGCATGCTTAAGAACTATTTTCATGAAGTAGAATTAAGAAAGTATATTATTTTCTTACAAGCACATGTGCCCAAATGGGATTTCACTGTTTACAAAGATAATGATATTCAAATATTGACAATATAAGTTTTAGAAATGATTAGTTCTTCACAGAAAGTGATTATTCATAATCAGCTTATGTTGAAGAGGTTTATTTTTTAAGTGTATCAGCACAATGGATTAAGTGGTGGCATTTAAATAATATCTGAAATTTAATTTTCAAAATTGCTAGATCCATGACAATGACTGGGGCAAGCAAAAGGGTTCCTGCAAGATTTCTATGCTCCTGGTTTTTCAAATACCACTCTATGTTGTGCTGGGAAAGGACTTTGCTGGTGAATGGGTTTACTAAACAAGTAGCTTAAAATCAGAAGAACATCCTGAATTATTATGATTCAGGTGGTTATTTTATCACTTGAATCTTTAAAAAAACAGAAAAAAACAATTATCCTCTGGAAGCAGAGAAATGTGGCAGAAGAGAGGTGAGTCAGAGTGGAGGACTCAAGGCATCATTACTAGACTGAAGATGGAGGAAGGACCATGAACTAAGAAAGGTGGGTACTGTCTAAAAGATAATCCTAGTTGACAGCCAAGGAGCTGACAGCCAGTGAGCTGACAATCTTAAAATTGCATGGAGTTTAATTCTGCTTGGAAGCAGACTCCAGAAATAAACATGGCACTGTCTGAAACCTAGATTTAAATTTCCTTCAAAAAGTATTCACTAAGTTGGTAATTACATGGGCACCATTGAAATTAACTTTCCAGAGTCAAGATGGAGTTGCTCCTGCCCATTGTGCCACATCCACAAATTGAAACTTAAAGTAACATTTGTGTCCTTCTAAATGCTCTGCTTGACCAAAACACAATCCCCAAATGGAAGCCAGCTCTAGGCTCTACCCCTAAGTCCTAATTCATTTTCATCTCAACAAGATTCACTACCTGTGTGGTCCTAGCTAATCAGATGTTATCTATTTTCTTTTCCTTGTCCTTTATTCCTTTTCCTAACACTTTCAGTCTTTCATCCCAATTCATAGTTCTGCAAATCAAAACTGTCTATTTCATAAAGTGTGGAAGTTTGTTTGTATGATCTTAAATAATTTTAACACTACAAACATCCACACGCGCATATGCCCTCAGGAGCATATTCTAAATATTAAACTTAGTGAACAGATATTAGATATTTCTTGATTATACAGCAAAGACAATTTATCTCAAATAGCATTTGTTTTACTTATACTAAGGAACAGGTTTGCAAACAAGAGAAATTGATATCCTTAATTTTCCTTTTGATGGCTATCTGCCAAGGCACAACTTTTTTAAGTAGCAGATTACTTTTCAATGCCTCCTAGCATTATTGCCTGACAAACTGGCCCTGCAATGCAGTAAAGTATGCACTTTTTATGGAAACATTAGAGTTGTTAGAGACGGGATATTCACTGGTAATTGCTCATTTCTCACTGGATGAATATTTTTTGTCTTATTGGGAAACTGAGATTTTAATTTCTGTCAGGTCAAATTGGTCTTGGTGCAAAACTGAGTCATCCTAGGAGCTATGATGTTGCCGAAATGCCTTAATAGTCAGTGTTGCTTTTCTAATCTTGAACAACTGGATTTTCATTATATTAAATTTTCTTCCTTATTACTAAATATATCTATTCTGGTTGTAATGGTAACAAATTTACAGATTTAAATGCTTTTCAACACAGTTGCTTTGTACACATATCTCAGTCTCCTTAGTAAATTTAAATTCCTGTGAGGTCATACTTTTTGTGTCTTCTTTTTATAGCCCTCAGCACAGAATCTTTTCACTAAATTGATATCGAATACAAAATAGTTGTTTTGATTATGTAGGACAATCATCCCTGCAAACTTTCATGGGCGTCCCCACTAATTAGAAGAGTAGAGTCATATCCATGTCACATTCCTCTCTGAAACCTTAGAACTTTCTGAAATATTAACTATGCTCACTGTTTTATTGAGAAGTTTAATTAAAACAAACAAAACTATTAAGAGTGTTTGCATGGAGAATATATGTTACTCCTCCTCACCTGACTCATACAAATGTAAAAGCTGAAAAACCCATAATTTCAGGATGCCAGTGGCTGATTTAACTGCAGTCCTTAAAAATTCACTGTTTCCTTACCTATTTCCATTTGAAGCAAAAGTCTCCTAGTACTTGCCCTATAATTAGCTACGTGTACCAACTTTCCAAATCCCTGGACTATGCTGCTTAAGAATTGCTCATCTGCCTCCATTCAATCCACAGGAGCTAGACACTTCTACTGATTAAGTGAAGGAGACTTTACGTATTTCAGTGAAAGCATAGGGAGTCTTCTTTCCTTCTCCCCTGCCTATGATCTCTATCTCTTTAAAGCCACTTCCATTCAGGGTAGTGCTACGTACAGGTGATATCTGCATGACAGCACATTGAGATCACAGATTATAAAAGGCAGGCATGAGTTCTAATCCAGCTCTACTTTCTGACCAGCTGTATATCTTGTATCATTTGCTTAACCATGCTAAAAGAAGATGATTGTTTGGTGCTTTTTAAAAAGAAATACATAAACCGAATGAAGTCAAGCTAACCAATGACTTAGATCTAACAGAGGCAATTTTGATGTATCTTATTCTTTCATCACTCTTAGTATTAAACATTAAAAGCTTGGAAAGAAAAGAAAAAATCAGGAAAAGAGAAATGAGGCAGACAGTGCTGTCTGCTGCTCTGTGCTGCTGGCTGCTGCCACCACAGCAGAGTTGAGTTCCTAGGGCAGAAGCCTGCAGGGGCTTCATGGTATTGCATTTTATTCAGTGCAGCCACGTAAGAAAGAAAAACCATCAGTGCTCTTTCACAATGCACATGTTTCTAGAGTTACTATTACGTCTAATTGTATTTTAGCTCTATGTAGTGATATTTTGCTATTGGAGCTGCTCTTTCTGGTGGTGTAATAGCGACTCATTCATTAATTTACTTACCCAACATGAAAAATTTGCTGTGCACACCCTGATTCACCTTACTCCCTGGCACTACATACTAGGTATGCTGTGTCCAAGATACAAAAGACAGTGCTTAGAGGAGAAATTATATTATCAAATCACCATTGTACAGCATGGAAGTGTTTCCTGTTGCAGCATATAAAAAAGGCACATAAAATTTTGGTGGTGCAAATGAGGAGAACATGTCCCCCAAAAGAATCTAAGTGCCGAGATGGAGGAACCAAGATGGTGGCATAGGTAAACACCTATCTTGCTGTGCCACACAACAATTTCAAAACTACAACTTACCAACAGAACAAAGATCATCCAGAATCACCAGAAAGCTGGCTGAGTGAAAATTACACAAATAAAAGCAAAGATAGGACACTGTGACTCAGAGGAGCGGCGGAGGGCAGAGTTAAGGATATGTGCGGAGTCAGAGCTTTGGAGCCATGTGTGCATGAGCAGATAGGGCTGTCAGCTGCAAACATGGCTGGTTTTCTTGAATGAGGCAGGAGACAAAGGCATCTCACTGCACTGATTCCCCAGTTCTGGGTGAGGTCTGGGAAACACACACATATGGAGTGAAACTGGACAGTAAGAAGGAAGCACCCTGAAACTCAGGTGCTGCAGAGGTCTGCGAGCTTGTGGAGAGAGTATGTAAACCTAGGAATAGCAGAAGCACGTGAGCATGAAGAGAGGACTCATGACTTGCTATCTCATTCGGGAAACCACCAGACTACATTGTTCTACAACCCTGGGTGAGACTTTGGGTGTGCAGACTCATCTGGGGAGAGGCTGAATTGTCCTGCAGTGGGTAGAGCTTGGCGGCAGCTTTTTGTCAGAGTTGTGTGAAGCCATTACCACCAGGCACAGAGACCCAGGTGCCACATAGGACAGAGCTGATGGGAAATCAAGGCTGCCTGCTCAGCCTGAAGACTCCTCCCATCCAACCTGAGCACAGCTGATCCTCAAAGCCAATTGGCCTAGAACCTACAAACCTTCCTAGTGCTAACAACAAAACTGTAAAACCCATAAAGGGCTGCACCAAGAGTAACCACCTCAGGTAACTGGGGAGGCTGAGCCACTGTCCCTTAGAGGACATCTACCACACAAAGCTAATGGACCAACTCAGATGACTGGATATAGAGTTCAAAAATCACAGTTATAAGGTTTTTCAAGAGGCTCCTAGAAAAAGCCGATAATATTAATGAGACCTTCAAGGTAATGAACAAGATCTTCGAGGATATGAATGAAACCCTCGAGGATATGAACGAAACTCTCGAGGATATGAAAAAGGACCAACTATAAATTAAACATACACTGATTGAAATAAAAAAATATTATACAAAGACCTAAAAGTAGTCTAGAGGACTGCAAGAACCAAGTCAAAGATTTGAAATACAAAGAGGCAAAATCCACTCAGCCAGGAAAGCAAGAAGCAAAAAGAATCCAAAAAATTGAAAATATAGTGTAAGGAGCCTCTAGGACAACCTCAAGCATACCAACATCTGAATTATAAGGGTGCTAGAAAAAGAGAGAGAGCAAGATAATGAAAACCTACTTGAAGAAATAGTGACCAAATACTTCCCCCACCTGATGAAATTGACTTAAAAGCCCAAGAGGTGCACAGAACCCCAAAATATAGGAATCTAAAGAGGACCACACCAAGACACATCATAATTAAAATTCCAAGGGAAAAAGATAAAGAGAGAATATTAAAAGCAGCAAGAGAAAAACAGTTAGTTACCTATAAGGGAACACACATACGACTGTCAGCGGATTTCTCAACAGAAGCGATGCAGGCCAGACGGAAGTGGCAAGAAATATTCAAAGTGATGAACAGCAAGAACCTACAAGCAAGATTACTTTACCCAGAAAAGTTATCATTCAGAATTGAAGGTCAGATAAAGTGCTTCACGGATAAGAAAAGCTAAAGGAGTTCATCACCACCAAATGGATATTATATGAAATGCTGAAAGATATTCTATAAGAAGAGGAAGAAGAAAAAGGTAAAAATAAAAATTATGAACAACAAATACACATCTATCAATAAATAAATTTAAAAATCAAGTGAATTAAAAATCTGATGAACTGGATAAACTGGTGAATATAAAAGAATCATGGGCATAGAGAGAGAATGGACTGACAATTCTTGGGGAGGAAAGGGGTGTGGGAGGTTTAGCAAGAGACCGGACAAAAATCATACATCTATGGAAGAGGACAGTGGGGAGGCTGGTAAGGGCAGAGGGTGGGATGGGTACCAGATGGAGGGGAGCTATAGGGGAAAAAAGGGGGAACAATGTAATTAATAAACTGAACAATAAAGATTAAAATATTAATAAAAAAGAATCTAAGTGTCTCCAACGTTAACCTTAACTCTGATAAAGGCTTTTTGGCATACAGATATATCTATTAAAAAAAGATATCCTAATATTTTATATCAAAAATAGTTAATAGCTTCTTGGTGAAAACTAATATGAACTCTATAATGGAAGCTTTGCCATTAAAATTCACAATTCTTTGTCCCATTAAGCATAGGAAGATTATTAAAGTAGTATGTGTTGATCAACTTTTGAAATGATAACTTTATACCTACAACATATAAATGTGTCTCTAGATACTAAGCCTCAACTGAAAATTGATCAATGTATGATTAACTTACTTGAAAAATAATTTTAGATATTCTATTATGGTGATTTTTTCATATTCTCTAGATATATGAAAAATTTACTAAAACCTTGGATATTGTTTAAAGTACTAGAGGCCTGATGCAAGAAATTTGTGCAAGAGTAGGCCTTCCTTACCCTAGGTGCTGGCACCGGCTTCCCTCAGCACACAAGACCCAGGCTTCTCTCACAGAGGGAGGCCCCACCCACCCGCTGCAGCCAACCAATTGGTGGCCTAGGCCTCCCACTTTGGGGTGATCCTGAAGCCCCAGAATTGACTGTCCTACCGGGTGGTGGCCTGAGCCATACTCCCTCTGAGGAGCAATCATGGAGCAATGGCTGGGCCACTGACGAATCACATCACACCGCTTTGGCTGGTCTGATACCAGTCAGTGTCATAGTGTAGTCCTGGATGGTGGTCTGGATGGTCGCTCCGCTGTTCAGCAGTTCAGTCGATTTGCATCTTACACTTTTAGTATATAGGACAGACTAGCAATCAAATATCTAAGTCAAAAAAGAAAATTCCAGACATATACTTGCAGACCTATATTTTTTTATTTATTCATCTGGCATTCTTAAAGTCCGTCTTCCCTGGTGTTCAAATGCCTTTTGCTTCTGTAATGTTTCACCAATATGATACAGTATATTCACCAATCTCATAACTACCAACAGAATGGTTTTGTTTAAGCCCTACATAAAACCTTCAAGCCTCATGTTGATGAGGATTTATTATGTTCATTTGATTTCTGTGCTCTTCTTTTTCTACAGCATTAACTATATTACAAGAGGGTTACTAACATCATCAAAATTCTCCCTAAAACAATTTGGATAATTACTTCTATCAGCTGGAAGGTAAGCATGGGGTTCATTCTTGATTCATTATTCTTTTAACCTGAATTCAACCTCATTTAATATACAAACTCAAAAATTCAAAATAACCAAAGACTTAAATTCTGCTGATATTTTCAAAATAACGGCAATGCAATATTAGAGAAAATTTTCCATAGCACTTAAGCCTGAAATAACTTGTTTGTACTTTGGAAAGATGTTGGAGGACGTGCCAACTAAGTAATGCTTACCCAAATCCTGTAAGAAAGAAGTTGTTTTTTTACTTGTTTATAATTAAGTAGAGAATCCATCTTCCCAGTACTACTGATTTCCATTAGACAAGCATATCTATACTAATAAAAGGGTAATATGCTAATTAGAATGAACATCTTCTGGACGACCTACCAGACATTCTTCCGGACAAAGGCATGGTGGTAGAGCTGAGTCAGAGGAGGTTAGAGGCAATCATGCAGGCAGGGGAGAGCAGTTAGTGGGATCAGACTGTCAAGGGAGAGCAGTTAGGGGGATCAGGTCATCAGGCAGGTGAGCAGTTAGGAGCCATCAGTCCCGAGGGGTCCCAGATTGGAAAGGGTGCTAGCCTGGCTGAGATACTCCCCCTCCCAGGCACAAATTCCATGCACCAGGCTTCTACTTCTATAATAAGCAGCGTGTTTCCCTTTCCCTGAAAGCTACTACCCCTCACTGCTCACTTCTCAGCCACAACTAGCCACTCCACAGTATGGTGCCTTAGTGGCCTTTTCAAATTCCACGACTCTGCAGAGTGGAAGGACCAAGGAAAGGACACCTAACACAGAGGGGCTGCTCAGATTATCTGCACATGGATAAACTAAATACCAGATGTGAAAACTAAGGGATGAGGGTGTGGAGCAGAGGTGCAGGAAGGCTGGTGGCAGGGTCAAGGAAGTGAATATATCTTCTGTAATATACATGGAGAAGCAGGGAAAGATGGGCTATAGACTGCAACAGGCATGCAGAGGCAAGAAATGCTATGAATCCAGAGGGCAGAATCAAGAGAGAATCTGCAACACTCCCTGATTCCCTCAGGTAATTCTTGACTCTGTCAAATACTCATAAAGCCAAACTCTCACTGCCCTAGGGGGCTATGAAGATGGCATTTCTAAGTGAGGTTAACTTGTTTACATACTTTGAAATTGACTTCTAGTAGTGAAACTGACTTTTGAGTAAGGTACTCATGAATTATACCCCACAAAATTATATTTAACATTTCACAATTTGTTATTCTATATTAGTGGCCTGGTTCATGAAATTCGTGCATGGAAGGTATGTGTCCCTTAGCTCAACCTGCACCCTCTCCAATCTGAGAATCCTCAAGGGATGTCTCGATGTCCTCCTCTATCAGACT
Organism: Antrozous pallidus; assembly: GCA_027563665.1. Classification (NCBI taxonomy): domain Eukaryota; kingdom Metazoa; phylum Chordata; class Mammalia; order Chiroptera; family Vespertilionidae; genus Antrozous; species Antrozous pallidus. The sequence continues at coordinate 94,109,478 of CM050514.1, forward strand.
GATCACCCACAACTTACCTCCCCTGCTGACCTTCACTCCAACACTACAAGATGGCGAACAGGGGAGGGCAGTTGTGGGCAATCAGGCTAGCAGAGCAGGGCAGTTAGGGGTGAACAGTCTGGCCACATGGGAACAGCCATCTTGTATGTTGGAGTGATGGCCAATTTGCATATTACCTTTTTATTATATAGATTTACTGTCTTCTCTTTCCAAATTTAACATTCTAACAAATTCATCCTGTGATTGATCCTCTTTAAGATATCAGGATGTTTTTGGGGAAAAAAAAACACTTTACATACAATATTTTGAATAATAGTATGCACCATTACCTCAGATAATTTGGTGAAAATTGATAATTTGAATATTCAATAGGGATTACAAATGTGTTACTTTCATTATATGTATTTTGGAGAATCATATGCTTTCTATTTCAAGAGGGTTTAGAGTTCATTTTAGATCAGTAATTTATAAGATCTAAGATTATAGAGTTGTTTAAAATGTTCTATATTTTAATATCCTATATTTTAGCTTTCTAAAAAATGTTTTAGAAATATTCCAATGTATATAATCCTCAATTTTAGCAAATCATGCACCATTAACACACTGTCTCCCCCTTCCAGTGCATTCTTTGAAGGGTTTTCATCAGAACCAAAGTCTTTCTTACTATCTCTGGGATAGAATTTGAGATTTCACTAATGTGCTATTTCTTTTCTTTCATTAATATATCTGCATATTAGTTTATAAAATTTTATAGCAGCCATATCATAAAATATATTCTCCACATGCAATTAAATGTGTAATTGCACTCAGGGCTCATAATTATATGTTTATCACATGATAGACAAGTGGATATAAATAACTAAATATTTAACAAGATAATGATGTAATATATCTAGTTATTATGCAAGTTTTGATTTATTGGGTTTTTCTATTTTTTAAAAAAATATATTTTATTGATTTTTTACAGAGTGGAAGGGAGAGGGATAGAAAGTCAGAAACATCGATGAGAGAGAGACATCGATCAGCTGCCTCTTGCACGCTTCCTACTGGGGATGTGCCGCAGCCAAGGTACATGCCCTCGCTGGAATCGAACCTGGGACCCTTCAGTCCGCAGTCCGACGCTCTATCCACTGAGCCAAACCGGTCTTGGCGGGTTTTTCTATTTTTGAAAGGAATTTTAGAAATTATTATAGAGAAACCAAGATAGTGGCATAGGTAAACACCTAAACTGCTGCCTCACACAAAGATTTCAAAACTACAACTAAAAGACAAAAAGAACACCATTAAGAACCACAGGAAAGCTGGCTGAGTGGAAATTCTACAACTAGAAGGAAAGAGAAAAGCACATTGAGACTCAAAGGATCTGCAAAAGGCTGAGGTATGGAGATGCTTGTGAGGAGAAGATGGACTGTTGAGTGCATGGCTGGTTTTCTCAAGTGGGAGGGAGATGGAAGCTCCCGACTGTGCTGAACTCCAGTTCTGGGTGAGACCCTGGAATCTCAGACTCATTTGGGGAGAAACTGGACTGTCTGGCAGCAGGCAAAATATGAGGATGGCTTTCTCTCAGAGGTGCTTTCAGCAATTACCGAGAAACACTGAGATCCAGGGGCCTCATAAGGCAGGGCTTACAGGAAGCTAAGGCTGTCTGCTCCACCCTGAGACTTGCCCCATCCAAGCTGAGCACAGAGGATTTTGCAAGTATTGTCTCATAAGGGTGTGTCCAGTACAGAAGTTCTCCCAGTGCAGACACAGCTGATTCTCAGAGCCAATTCGCCTGGATGTCAATTCCTCCCAGTGATACCAACAACAATCAATACTTAATTACAACAGATGTACATACAGTTCATAAAGAGTTTCCCAAAGAGTGTCCACCTCAGGTAACTGGGGAGGTTGAGCCACTGGGCCCTATAGGACACCTAGCACACAAAGCGACTTTACCAACTCAGGGAAGCAGTGAAAATGCAGATACAGCCGAAAACGGTTTGGCTCAGAGCATAGAGCATTGGTCTGTGGACTGGTCAAGAGCATGTACTTTGGTTGTGGGCACATCCCCAGTAGGGTGTGTGCAGGAGGCAGCTGATCAATGTTTTTCTCTCATCGATGTTTATAATTTTCTATCTCTCTCCCTTCTTCTCTGTAAAAGTTAAGAAAATATATTTTAAAAAAGAAGAAAAAAGAAAACAGAGACAAAGAAACACTACAAATGAAATAAATGGAGGAAAGCAAATGACTGGATATAGAGTTATAAGGTTTTTCAAGAATTTCCTAGAAAAGGCTGATAAATTTAGCAAGACACTTGAGGATATGAAAAAGGACCAACTAGAAATTAAACATATACTGACTGAAATAAAAAATATTATACAGAGACCTAACAGCAGACAGGAGGATTGCAAAAATCAAGTAAAAGATTTGGAATACAAAGAAGCAAAAAACACTCAACCAGAAATGCAAAAAGAAAAAAGAATACAACAATTTGAAGATAGTGTAAGGTTCCTCTGGGACAACCTCAAGCATATCAACATCAGAATTATGGGGGACCAGAAGAAGAGAGAAACAAGATACTGAAAACCAATTTGAAATAATGACCAAAAACTTCCCCCACCTGGTGAAAGAAATAGACTTACAAGTCCAGGAAGTGCACAGAACCCCAAACAAAAGGAATCCAAAGAGGACTACACCAAGACACATCTAATTAAAATGCCAAGAGCAAAAGACAAAGAAAGAATATTAAAAGCAGCAAGAAAAAAAGTTAATTACCTATAAGGGAACACTCATATGATTGCCAGCTGATTTCTCAACAAAAACAATGCAGGCCAGATGGGAGTGGCAAGAAATATTCAAAGTAATGAATAGCAAGAACCTACAACCAAGATTTCTCTATTCAGCAAAACATCATTCATAATTGCAGGGCAGATAAAGAGCTTCACAGAAAAGAAAAAGCTAAAGGAACTCATCACCACCAAGCCAGTATTTAATGAAATGCTGAAAGATATTCTTTAAGAAGAAGAAGAAGAAAAAGGTAAAAATAAAAATTATGAACAACAAATACATATCTATCAACAAGTGAATTTAAAAATCAAGTGAATAAAAAATCTGATAAACAGAATAAACTGGTGAATATAACAGAGTCAGGGGCATAGAAAGGGAGTGGACTTAAAATTCTTGGAGGGTAAGGGGGATGAGGGCGTGGGAAGTGATTGGACAAAAATCATATACCTATGGATGAGGACAGTGGGGGACAAGATGGGGCAGAATGTGTTGGGGGGAACCAAGTGGAGGAGAGCTATAAGGAGAAAAAAGAGAAACAATTGTAATAATCTGAACAATAAAGATTTATTAATTTTTTTAAAAAGAAAATTGTTATATATCATTTGTGAATCACTTTATAACAGTATTGCCACTACTGTCATTTAACTTTCTGAACAGAAGCTTTACTTTCAATAATGGAAGTCTTTTCCTTTTAAAGTACTGAAAAGGATAATATGTATGTTAAAATTTTTATCACTTCCAAAAATTTAAATGTTAGTTTGAATTTCCATAAAATGTAAAATAAAGATATAAATTAGATATGCATATTGATCTGTGAGTTTAGCTTGTCAGTTATAACCTATAATTTCATATTGTTTTATGCACCAAATAATTTTTTCTCATTAATTGACTATTTGTAGATTTACAGAAAACAAAAATACATCTATTATGTCTTCTCTATCCTGAGATAAAAATAAAATGTTAAATACTAAATTAAATAAAGCCATATTAATAATGAGAAGATATTAAAAATTACTAGATAATGTCACATTTCAATAAAAGCATGACAATTCAAGAGTAGAAGATTAAGTTTGTACAGAACAAACTGCAACCTTATGCAATTCCATTTGTGATTACTGACAAGAAGGAGTTATTTTGCTCATGAGAACTCCAATTAGGACTTAGCAATGCTAGGAACAACATATCATGATTGAGGTTTGCAAGAGATTATTTAGAAGTTTTATAAGGACAATTTCCCATACCACATGCATTATGACATCTTTTGACCAGGCAAAGGATCAGAACTTTCTAAAATGAACTAACTTAATAGCAATACAGAAGTATCCATTTACCCAAAACACATCTCAGTTCTCTGCACATTTTCCCTAAAGGAAAACCCATGAGTTAACCCAATCCTCTCACTTATGCCAAGTAGCCAGTCAACCTGTATGCTCCTTTGTGAAATATTTTCAATATAGGATTATGAGGTTTTTAAGAAAGTACCATCAGGAAAGATATACATACACGTGTGTGTGTGTGTGTGTGTGTGTGTGTGTGTGTGTGTGTGTGTGTGTAAGAAATTATACAGAAAGGAAAATGAAGAGTAATAAAGCATAATCCATTATATCTCTAAAACACAAATGTATGTATATAACGGAGTTATCAGCATTCATTGAAGACTTTTTGGAATTAAAATTGTGATAGAAGAATTTGTTTTAAAACCATAGTAAAATAAAATAGATTAAAATGAATTTTTTTCTAAAAATGAAACAAATGGAAGTAAAACTGTCTTATTTGCAGATGACATGATATTATAAAGAGATAACCCCAAAGACTCCATCCAAAACTACTAGAGCTAATAAATGAATTCGCCAATATAGCAGGATACACAATTAACACCCAGAAGTCTACGGCCTTTTAGATACCAATAATGAACTCAGAGAAAGAGAAATGAAAAAAAAAAAACAATCCCATTTACCATTGCAACAAAAATTAAGATACCTAAGAATAAACTTAACAAAGGACATAAAAGATATGTACTCAGAAAACTATAGGGCATTGAAAAAAGAAATAGAGGAAGACATAAACAAATGGAAGAATATATCATGTTCATGGATTGGCAGAAACAACATCATTAAAATGTCCAAACTACCCAAAGCAATCTACAGATTCAATGCAATCCCCATTAAAATACCAACAACATATTTCAAAGACCTCGAACAAACTCTCCAAAAATAGCCACAGCAATCCTGAGAAGAAGAACAAAGTCAGAGGGATCACATTATCAAGTATCATGCTATATTACCAAGCCACTGTTCTCAAAACTGCATGGTATTGGCACAATAACAGACATATAGACCAATGGGACAGAACAGACAACCCAGAAATCAGCTCAAGCCATTATGCTCAATTAATATTTGACAAAGGAGGCAAGAGCATACAATAGAGTCAAAACAGTCTCTTTAATAAATGGTGCTGGGAAATTTGGACAAATACATGCAAAGAAATGAAACTACATCATCAACTTACACCACACACAAAAACAAACTCAAAATTGGTAAATGACTTGAATGTAAGAAGGGAAAACATAAAAATCCTATAAGACTCCATAGGTAGCAAAATAGTGGATATATGTCATAGCAATATCTTCACAGACACAGCACCTAGGGCAATGGAGACTAAGAAGAAAATAAACAAATGGAACTACATAAAAATAAAAAGGTTCTGCACAGCAAAAGAAATCATCAACAAAACATCAAGAAAGCCCACTAGGTGGGAGAACATATTTGCCAATGATATTTCCAATAAGGGTTTAATCTCCAAAATTTACAGAGAACTCATACAATTTAACAAAAGGAAGATAAATAATCCAAACAAAAAATGGGCAAAGGATCCAAATAGACTTTTCAAAAGAGGGCATACAGAAGGTCCAGAGACATATGAAAACATGCTCAAAGTCACTAATCATCTGAGAGATGCAAATCAAAACAACAATGTGGTACCATCTCACACCTGTCAGAATGGCTATCATCAACAGGTCAACAAAGTACAAGTGCTGGCAGTATGTGGAGAAAAAGGAACCCTCGTGCACTGCTGGTGGGAATGCAGGCTGGTGCAGCCATTGTGGAAAACAGTATGGATTTTCCTCAAAAATTTAAAAACAAAACTCCCATTTGACCTAGTAATCCCACTTCTAGGACTATATCCCAAGAAACCAGAAACACCAATCAGAAAGGACATATGCATTCCTATTTTCATATCAGCACAAGTTACAATAGCTAAGATTTGGAAACAGCCTAAGTGCCTATCAGCAGATGAGTGTATTAAAAAACTGTGGCACTTCTACACAATGGAATATTATAAAAAAGCAGGAACTTTTACCATTTGCAACAGCCTGGATGGAACTGGAGAGCACTATGCTAAGCGAAATAAGCCAGCCAGAGAAAGATAAATATCACATGATCTCATTCATATGTGGGACATAATGATCAACACAATATGGTGAACAAGAATAGACCCAGAGACAAATGGTAGGGAATGGGAGTTAGTGAGCAACCAAAGGACTTTTTTGCATGCATGCTAGCATAGCCAATGGACAGAGACACTGGGGCAGTTGGGGCTTGGCTGGGGAGGACATGGCTGGGGAGAGAGAGGGTCAATTGGGGAAAAGGGATACATATGTAAAACGTTAGACCATAAATAAATGAATGAATGAATAAATAAATAAATAAATAAATGTGAGACAAATGGGCAAATTGAAAATACAAAGAATGAAATAAGTGACTCTTTTATTAGACAAGGAGAAATTCCAGAAAGAAAAACCAGAAAAGAGTAATTGCAGAAGATCATACTTGAGGACAGAAAGATAGCAGCACCTACATTTAAAAACAACACATTTAAGAAGCCTAGGTATTTCCACAAGTGGAAAACTGGTAAGTGATTTGGATGAATTATGTACTATATTTACAACTATTTTGCAAATTTAAAATTATCCAAAATACATAGTTTTTTCACAATAGTATTTTATATTATTTGTCTATATCCTTTCAGATCCATTTTTTAGCCTTTCTTTAAAATTGACCACGTAGGAGGCCATGGGGACATAGACTACCAAGGAGACAGACCTGAACCTCACATCACCCTGCTTCGCCCCAGGGGATGGTTGGTTAGCCAGAGATGGGTAAGATTCCTCAGGGAAAGAACAACCTAAGACAGGCACAGTAGCAGAGGGCCATCAGGAGAGAGCTTGAAGGTCAACAGAGGTGGGGCACAGAACCTCACCTCCTATCCTTGCAGAGAAATGAACTCTCACCCTTTCTGAGGGAGGTCTCCTATCCCCATGGCTGCTTCATCTCCTATACCCAGCTCAGATTGGGACCCAGGTTACAGACAAAGACTTGGCCAGCAATAGCAGCCCTATATCTAAATTCAGTCTATTACCAGGGATGCTCAGGACCTACTCAAAAATGCAAATATTCCTTTCCACTAATATTTACAGGGTAAACTAAGATTTCTGTCTGAGTATTAAAATTGACAGTAAAATAGTAATCATGTTTTCAGATTAATTTAAATTGGCCAATTGAAATAAGGGAATACTCAAGAAAATTTAAGTGTACTAGACAAAAAGCTGTTCCTAAAATATTAACTAAAATTTCTATTAGTAGTTCTCACTGTAAAATTCCCTAACATGCAAAGAACCTAAAGCAGTCATATTTTTGTGCAAAAATTGAAATGTAAAGTTACCAAGACTACAATATAAAATTTCCAAAAGTCTCCATTAATCAAAAAAAGGGGAGGGGTATAGTGGGGTAATATCATGTAAAAAAAATCCTGTAAATAAATTACATCTAGAAAATTCTTACTTCAGAAAATTAATTTCCATTTGTAATGCTAACAGAGGACAACCATGAAAACACACATGGTGTCTAAATAAGCCAAAGGAAAATCATTTGGGCAAAAATAAAAAGAATCCCAAGTCTAATTTACAGAAAAGATTCCTTTATTAACTTTTGCTCAAGAATATGTTTCTATATTTTCAGAAAACAACTCCAACACCATATGGATTCTTGCAACAGAGAGGGACTGACAGGTCTGTTCCAACCAGGAAGAGTCCAGAGATGGAAGACGCTGATGACACCTTGCCATGCTAGCAGTCGGCAGCTGGGCATCGCTTCAGGTTGCCTAGGACCAAACCAAAGAGGGTGGGACCTGCATTGCCACCATTTGTCCACCATCCAGATACCATTGCTGACATGTACACATAAGGAACTATTTGACATTGAAACTGGGACTCAGAACTGTTGAAAATTGAAACTGAGACTCAAACATTTTTTGTTCTTATATGTTTATTTCTAGTATGCAGATGCAAGATTTTTTAAAGAAAAGAAACAGGGGAAAAATAGATACACAGGTAAAGAATCATTGAACAGACTGACAAACTACAGTGGGAAGGCAGGGGAGGGTGGGGGGGTGGGCGCTGTAAGAGATCAACCGAAGGACTTGTATAAATGCATATAAGCATAACCAATGGATACAATACACTGGGGCGAGGGGAGGGTGAGAGCATGTCCTGGAGGGTAGGCGAGCCTGGGGAGAGACTAATAGGATGGAAAAAAAGGAAACATATGTACTACTATTTGTAATACTTTAAACAATACTATATATATATACACAAAAAACATACTTTCGTGATATTTATAGTTTAAATAACAAAAATATATAATTGCAATATATAACTGTATTTAATAAACTAAAAACTAATTATTAAGAAAATTAAAAATAAATAAAATTAACTACGTAGATAAAAGTGAATCAAAAGTGCACCTCACACCAAATTCAATAATTAGCTCTAAGTCAATCACAATCTTAAATGTATCTAAATTTATTAACTTCTATAAGAAAGCCTACAAGAAAAATCAATGCTACTTTGGACTAGGCAAATAATTCTGAGGGACAACTATACACATGAAACAGAAAATAAAAAAATTATAAACTGGATTTTATAAAAATTAAAAACATCCTATTTTCAAAAGACATTGTCAATAAGATGAAAATGCTAGTTACAGGTTAAGAATAATATTTGGAAACATATTTAAATAAAGAACTTATATCCAGTATATGTAAAAAACTATTTCAACTCAATGAAAAAATAAACAACAAAATTTAAAATTATCAAAAATTAAACAAATTAGACAAATAAATGATATATCAAGTGCAAATAGCCACATAAGAAGATAGTAAGTACTTAAATAAAAAAGCACAATGAGATACCACTGCATACCGTTAAGAATGGCCAGAAACTAACAAAAGTTTTAGTAAAAATCAGTATTAACAGAAGTTCTCATTAATTGCTGAAAATGCAAAATGTCACAACCACATTGGAAGTAGTTTAACTACTTCTTTTACACACACACACACACACACACACACACACACATATATATATATATATATATATATATATATATATATATAATTGATTTTTTGCAGTATAATTTATATTTAATAGTAGTACATATGTTTTCCTATCCCCCCTTATCCTTCCCCCAGCCCCCCTTAGCCACCAGCACATGTCCCCACCCACACCCCTCCCCGCCCCAATGTCTTGCATCCACTGGTTATGCTCATATGCATGCATACAAGTCCTTCGGTTGATCTCCCCCATAATCCACCTCCCATCCACCCAAGCTTTCCCCCTGTAGCTTGACAGCCTGTTAAATGCCTCCCTGCCTCTATATCAATCACTCCCCCCTGTTACTTCAAAAATATCTTGCCTCTGCATACTAGAAACAAACGTATAAGAACAAAAAGTTTGAGTGTCAGTTTCAATGTCCAACTGTTCTGAGTCCCAGTTTCAATGTCAAATAGTTCTTCATGTGTACATGTCAGCAATGGTATCCAGATGGTGGACACATCGTGGCAATGCAAGATTCATCCTCTCTGGTTTGGTCCTGGGCCGCCTGCAGTGATGCACAGCTGATGATTGTTAGCATGGCAAGGTGTCCTCAGCGTCCCCCATCTCTGGACCATCCTCATGACTGGAACAGATCCATCAGTTTCTCCCTGTCGCAGGAACCCACATGGTCTTGGAGTTGTTCTCTGAAAACACACAAACACATTCTCGACCAAAAGTTAACAAAGGGATCCTCTCTGCAAAATACACTTGGGATTCTGTTTATTTTTGCCTAAATGATTTTCCTTTGGCTTATTTTGATACCATGTGTGTTTTTTCATGGGTGTCCTGCTGTGGGCTTTACAAATGGAATTTACTTTTCTGGAGTAAGAATTTTCTAGATGTATTTTACTTACAGGATATTTTTCCTTACATGATATTACACCACTGCCCCCCCCCCTTTTTTGTAAATGGGGGCTTTTGGAAATTTTATCTTGCAGTCTTGGTAATTTTAAATTTTAATTTTTGCACACAAATATGACTGTTTTAGGTTCTTTGGATGTTAGGCAATTTTACAGTGAGATGAATTACTAATAGATATTTTAATTAATGTTTTAGGAAAAGCTTTTTGTCCAGTACACTTAAATTTTCATGGGTATTCACTTATTTCACTTGGCCAGTTTAAATTAATCTGAAAACTTGATTACTATTTTACTGTCAATTTTAATACTCAGGCAGAAATCTTAGTTTACCCTGTAAATATTAGTGGAAAGGAATATTTGCATTTTTGAGTAGGTCCTGAGCATCCCTGGTAATAGACTGAATTTAGATATAGAGCAGCTATTGCTGGCCGAGTCTCTGTCTGCCACCTGGGTCCCGGTCTGAGCTGTGCATGGGAGGCGAAGCAACCGTGGGGGTAGGAGACCTCCCTTGGAGGTGTGAGAATTCAAGTCCCTGCAAGGTTTGTGGATGAGGGTCTGTGCCCCACCTCTGTTGACCTTTTAGCTCTCTCCTGTTGGCCCCTCTGCGACTGTGCCTGTCTTAGTTTGTTCTTTCCCTGAGGAATCTTACCTGTCTCTGGCTAACCAGCCATCCTCCGGGGCCAAACAGGGTGATGTGAGTTTCAGTTCTGTCTCCTTTGTAGTCTATGCCCCCGTGGCCTCCACGTCCAGTACCTGCCTTGGGTCCTCGCCTGCTGGCAGGGTCTCGGTACTGATCACGTATTTTGGGGGACCCAGGTTTCTTCTCCAGAGAGGGCCCAGCTCACTCCATTGGTTGAGAGACAGATCCATGGTGCCAGCTGTCCAGAAGCTTCAGCCACAGCTTGAACTGAAAGCTCAGGCAACATCTGTGTGTATTTGGATAGTAAGAAGAGGGCCCCTCTTGGCAAAAAGGGCAAGAGGGGCCAATATAGAATGCTCGGATGCCTTCCCAGTGCCTTAATTCCTTCTGAAAGGGATTAATTACTTTCATATCCTTTTTTAAATTGCTGCCCAACATTCAAAGAATTAGTTTGTAAGTTTCTTTGGGATAATTGTATACTATGCTGTTGTCAAATATCAAAAATTATAATGACATTGTAGAATAATATCATGTAAGGGTATTATGGTGTCATGAGAGGTTAAGGAGGGCCTAGCCTAAGGACTGGTGTCCATAGGAAATGACAAGCTCTAGGCCATGTCAATTCAATCTCAAACTAGCTGTCAATTTTTTTATAACTTTATATAAACTTTGTCAGTGATAGAAGTAGTTTAACTACTTCTTATAAAGGCATTCTACAAATGCTCCATTTGAACCAAGAGAATTAAGAACTCGTTTGAAAACAATACTTACACCAATTATTTATAACAACTTTATTTATAATAGTTGAATCCTGAAAAAACTCAAAAGGCCGTCACCTGGTGAGTGGATAAACATATTGTCACAAACCCATATTCCACAATACAAAGGAAAAGCAAACACTGTTACCATCAACAACATGGACAAATCTCAAAAGCGGCATACTAAGAAAAAGATCAGACCCAAAAGATTACTTTATGCTGTATGACTCATTTTTATGACTTTCTAGAAAAGGCAAAACTATAGTTATAAAAAAAAGAGATGAAAGATAAAAGAAGTCAAGAGTTTGGGGCTGGAGACTGATATGGAAAGCACATGTGACAAGCTCAATAATGCCCCCAGCCCTGCCAAATATCCTTACGTATCAATCCTCTGTACCTGTAAATTTTACTTAATATGGTAAGAGATTGTGCATATGTGATTAAGAACTTTAATGTGGAGCACAGCAAGCATTGTTTAATGGTTGAGCATTAACCTATGAACCAGGAGGTCATGGTTCAATTCCAGGTAAGGATACATGCCCAGGTTGTGGGCTCAATCCCCAGTGTGAGATGTGCAGGAGGCAGCCGATCAGTCATTCACTCTCCTACTTAATATTTCTCTCTCTTCTCTTCTCCCTTTCTCTCTTAAATCAATAAAAAATCAATATATTGAATTAAAAAAAAGAACCTTGAGATAGAAATGTTATCCTGGATCACCCAGGTGGCCTTTTGTATTCACAATGAGCAGGTGCAGGATTCTGAAAGAAAAGCACATGAGGAGTGATAGGAACTGGAGAACCAACCTGACACTAAAAGATTGAATTAGCATGACCACAAGGAGAGAAATACTGAGAGCCTCTAGAAGCTGTAGGAGGTGAGCAAGGGATTTTCCTCTGGAGCCTACAGAAGAGCCAGTTCCGACAATACTTTGATTTTATTCCCATAAAACCCACTCTGGAGTTCTGATATCTAGAAGAGTTAAAAAATACAGCTGTGTTCATTCTGTGGTAATATTGAACATGAGGGAACTTTTACAAGTGATAGAAATGGTCTATATTATGATTGTTGTTGTAGTTATCTATTCTAATAAAAGGGTAATATGCTAATTAGACCAGGAGACCTTCTGGGAAACCTTCCAGACAAAGCCATGATGGCAGAGCCAAGGCAGAGGCAGTTAGGAGTGATCAAGCCAGGAGGGGAGGGCATTTGGGGGTGATTAGGTTGGTGGGAGGGGCAGTTAGGGGCAACCAGACTGGCAAGGGGGCCAGTTGGGGGTGAGCAAGCTGGCACAGGGGAGTAGTTGGGGACAAGCAGACCAGCAATGTGGAGCAATTGGGGGTGATCTGGTCAGCAGGAAGGGCAGTTAGGGGTGATCAGGCCAGCAAAGGGGGTGGGGGCAGTTGGGGATGAGAAGGCCAGCAGGCAGAGTAGTTAGGCGTGATCAGGCAGGCAGGCAGGTGAGCAGTTAGGAGCCAGCAGTCCTGGATTGCAAGAGGGATGTCCTAATGTTGGTTTAAGCCTGATCCCACAGGTATTGGGCCTAAACTGGCAGTCCAACATCTTCTGAGGAGTCCCAGATTGGAGAGGTGCAAGCCCAGTTGAGAGACCCCCAATTCCATGCACGAAGTGTATGCACTGGGCCACTAGTAAAACTATATAAATGTATCAAACCTCACTGAACTATTTAGACTTCTAAAATTATGTTCTATGTGAATTATATAAAGCTTATTAAAAAAAGAAACTTTTTTGTTCATTCCATTCCCATTCTTTTACCTAAATTTACCTTTAATAACCTAAATCCCTCATCCTCTTTTCCTACTATTCATATATTAGCATCCTTCCAAATGCAACTTAATTCTCAGACTTCCAATATGATCCTAACTGCTTTTATGCGCCAGTAGCTCTCAAATTTTCTCTTACATATAGCTTTTATTGCTTCTTGTCTATGGAATAAATATTTGTAATAATCATCTGATAAATTATAGGTTTCTTGAGTCCTAGCACCATGAAGCTTTGCATTCTGCCTGTGATTCAGCACAAATCCATGTATATATTATCTATTCCTTACAGAGTGCTAAAAAATAAGAAAAAAAATAATGCACTAATTCAGTCATGCCTTTATTTAATCAGCAAACATTTCCTGGGTCACTACTATGTTCTTGGCTCTATTGCTTTGATTATTACAAAGTTCTTTTTCTTTTATTCCCTCTGTAGCAGAAACTCAGTACATTTATTTTTCTGAGAGCTCCTATTTTTCCGTAAAAGAGAGCAAGAAAAACACAGTACAGACATCTCCTAAAGTGATTAAATAGAACTCAAACAACCCTGTCTATCTGGGCTCCATTTCTTCTTTCAGGTATAGAGATTGGCACAGCCTGGATGACCTGTGATGTCAGTATGCTACTGCCTACATTCCTGATTCCTGCTTTGTAAAACAGCATGATAAGCCAGCTATTCAATTTCTTCCTCTCAACTCCAAAGGCACTACTTTGTGCTTCCAATTATGTAATAGATTCTGCTGTGGCGGTGACTGCTGATACATTTTTACTATGTTCGGCCAGTCTTTTTATCATGCAATCACATTAAATTACAACCTAGCAGTTCTGCAAAAGACAGGTTAATAATCTGGTCCAGATGATAACACATTATGCTTTATGTTAAATTCTAAACTGTTGGCTAATGAAGTTCCTGGGGGAAAAGAAGATGGTATACAGAGACTGGATTGCATTTTTATGTTAGCATGTACAATTTTTACCTCACAAGATTCCTATGAACCAATTTCATTTTTACAGAGCTTTAAACTAAACCATTGTGTTCATTGGTATCATAAAAGTTTGGTATCCGATTCATCTACTTTACAGAAATTGTACTGAAAAATGGAAAGTAATGTTTCAGGTTTTATTCTATTACAATATAGCTTCCAAAATGATACCTATTTGGAGCTGTAAATGATACTAACTTCTCTTCTCTTAGTTTAGTAAAGATATAGCTCCCTTTTATTTTTATAACATTTTCTCAATTTTGGGGAGAAATTTTAGCTGCATCCTCTTGACAATAATTGAGTAATCTCTTCAGTTTTATATCAATATTGCCAAAGTTTCTTAATTATAAAAAACTAATCATTTATATTAGGGCACTATTAAAAATATGTTTCAAATATAAGACCTTGAAGTTTTATCATAACATTTTATTGTATTTAAAAAATAAAGCAAATTTCAGAGATTTCATGGTGAATAACTATCTGAACATTAACTTTCACTGAACTTACTTTTTTTACATAATTGTCGATTCTTCTAGTCATCCGCAAACCCATCCTGTTTTGGAAATGTTTCAAATAAATTAATTAAAGACATTAGTCAATTTTCTTCTAGGGACATTTGATAACATGCAGCATTACTAGAGCTCAATATTTATAATATTTCCTTTTTTAAAAACATTAAAATATATATTTGTTGATTTCAGGGAGGAATGGAGAGGGAGAGAGTGATAGAAACTTGTATACATTTGTGCATAATGCATGGACACAGGCAATGGGGTAATGAGGGCCTGGCTGGGGGCAGGAGAGGGCTGAAAGAGGTTAATGGGGGGGCAGGGAAGGAGGACCCATATAATATTTTCAATAATAAATAAAATAAATAAATAAACATAAAAAGAAACATTAATGATGAGAGAGACACATCAATCAGCTAGTTGTCTCCTTTAAGCCCCACATGGGGGATTGAGCCCATAATCCTGGCATATGCCCTGACTGGGAATTGAACTGTAACCTCCTGGCTCAGAGGTTGACACTCAACCACTGAGGGACAATGGCTGGGCAATATAGTTTGTTTCTTTTGATATAAAATGTATGTGCTAAAGCCTTGGCCAGTGTGGCTCAGTTGGTTGGGCACCTGCTTGTACACAGAGTTTGCAGTTTCAATTCCCAGTCATGGTACATACCTGGGTTTGGGCTTGATCCTTGATGGTGGGCATGCAAGAGGCAGCCAATCAATGTTTCTCTCTCCCTCTTCCTTCCCCTCTCTAGAAAATATCCATACAAATATAAAAAATATATACATGATATAATGAATTGTACATATGTTGTGCCCTTTCACTAATTTTTTGTATAGTCTACAGCTGTGTGGCCAAAATCTCTCTATATGTAAACTTTACCACCAGACATATCTCTCATCCTTCCTCCTAGTCACTAACCCCTAATTAGGGTCAATTTCAACTCTGACTTTTCTCACTTTATGTTATAATAACTACTTATCTATATTTTTGAGCTAGGAGATTTACTGATCTTTGAAAAGGAAATTACAAAACAACAACAACAACAACAACAACAAAACCAAATAGCAGAATGGCCCATAATGGCAGAGTAAAGGCTTCGGAAAATCTGCTTCTCCAAGAAAAGCAAAAAGAGCACAAAAAGTGTCAAAACTAACCTTTTCAGAATCCTGAAAATTGCTAAAGACTTGTAAGTATAAGATAGTTATATATTTTTAAAGCTGAATTTCGGTTTTTAAAAAAGTGAGTTTTGAGTCACTTTAATTCGTCTTGATCCCACTCCTTTCTCTGAAGTTCTACAGTACTTTAAAAACCAATAGCCTTACAGCTAGGGTAGTTATGAAAACTAGCATCCTAGAAGCTACTGGAAGAGAAAGAATAGACTTCAAGCACAAAAAAAAAATCTTACCCACGGGAATGTCACCATTTGACTTGTACATCAGCTTGATGAAAGCTCCTTTGTCAGGGTTTGTCTTCACTTGACTTGACTTGAGGATCTCACTCTGTAGGAACAGTCTCATCTCCAAGGCATTTGTGGCAAATGATCATGGCTAATTGCTCAACATTGAAGCTGCCTGAGTTTGGGCTAACAAGAGACTGGCAAAAAATCTTAAAAGAGTAAACCCTGAGAAATGAAATGTCATTCTCCTCTGACATATTCCTGGAAATCTAGAAGGTCATGCATATATTAAGAGCTGTGTGAATGTCCAGAAAATACATGAGAAAGTGCTGTCCTTTCACTTTGACTGACCTGAGGATCTAGTCAAGTAGTAAAGGCTAAGGCAAAGTTGTGAATTTCCTGTGGAATCAGTGAACAGATACTACATGCAACCACTCAATAAATGCTGGGAGAATAATTGGTTCAAAAAAATGTAAGGAAATCTCTGTTTAATTACTAACTGACAACTGGAGTAACTAATCAGAGATTCTAGTGGCCTCAAATGACATAGAATATAGACTTCACAGCAATAGTCAAGCAAATTTACTAAACAGAAACAACCACAACAGCTAAAACAACTTACCTTGGAAAGGGGTATTATTTGATTTCCAGATTTGCCTTACTATATTATATTATTTTATTTTATTTTAAATATATTTTATTGATTTTTTACAGAGTGGAAGGGAGAGGGATAGAAAGTCAGAAACAAGATGAGAGAGAGACATCGATCAGCTGTCTCTTGCACGCCCCCTACTGGGGATGTGCCCGCAGCCAAGGTACATGCCCTTGCCGGAATCGAACCTGGGACCCTTCAGTCCGCAGTCCGATGCTCTATCCACTGAGCCAAACCGGTCTCGGCACTATATTATTTTAAAAAATCATTTTAATAAGATGTCAAATGTAATGCATAGGGCAGGCATTAAGAAAATAACTAAAACATATATAATTAAAAACAATAAGAGATTTTAAATGCTATACTAGAAAATACCTATGCAATACAAAAAGGGGAAAAATAAAAATATAAGACATAAACAAAAATTGTCCAAAATAATAAACATAAATACTACTTTTAGTATTTACACTAAATGTAAATGAACACAAATTCAATTAAAAAAAGAAATTAACAGGAATTTTAAAATCAATCCAATAATCATACAAAAGACACTTTGAAATCAAAGGTAATTGAAAGTACAAAGCTGCAAAAAGTTACACTATGCAAGCAATACCCACAAAGTAGACATTAAAACAAATTTTTTACTTGTAAATTTAAAGTAAAAAAGTATCAATCTATCAGGAATATATGAAAAATATACACATACAGAATATGCACTTAGTAATGGAGCATCAAAATACATAAAACAAAAAGTGACAGAATTGAATTTATAAATTGCCAATTCAAAAAATATAGTTAATATCCAACTTTCAATGACGCATAAAAGAGAAAGACAAAAAAATTAATAAGAAAACAGAAGACTTAAATTGTAAGCCAACTAGATCTAACAGATAAGTATAAAACATTCAACAAACACCTTAATCGGTATGACTCAGTGGATAGAGAATCAACCTGCAGACTGAAGAGTCCAAGGTTCGATTCTGGTCAAGAGCATGTACTTTGGTTGCAGGCACATTCCCAGTTTGGGGGGGGGGGTGTGTGTGTGTGCAGGGGACAGTTGATCTATGTTAATATGAAAAAAATCAATAAAATATATTTTAAAAAAGAATTCAGCAAACAACAGCAGATTATAGATTTTGTCAAATGCACATGGAATGTTATCCAATGTAGACCACTTGTTGTACCATAAAATAAGGTTCAATAAATTAAAAAAGTTTGAAATGATGCAAAGTATTTTCTCTGGCTTTTTGGAATAAAATTAAGAATCAATACAAAGAAAAATTTGGGAAATTTACAAACATGTGAAAATTAAACAATTTAATTCTAAATAATGAATAATTCCAAGAAGAAATAACAAGAGATATTATAAAATACTTTGTGATAAATGAAAATAAAAACAAAATATACCCAGAATGAATACAGTCAGAGCAGTATTTTAAGTTTATATCTTCAAACATCTATATGAAAAAAGAAAATTATTTTGGATCAATACCTAACTTTCCATCATAAGAATCCAGAAAGAAATAGAGAAATGTTTTCTACTTGATAAAGACTATCTACAAAAAACCTACAGTTAACATTATACTTAATGGTGAGAAACTCAAAGTTTTTCCAAATCAACGATATCCAATTCACAACTTCTTTTGAATATCATACTGGAAGTCCTTATTCATTAAATAAGCAAGAAAATAAAATGCAAGATATAAAAATTGAGAAAGAAGACATAGACATAAAACTGTCTTTCTTACAGGAAATGTGATTATCAATGCAGCAAATCCAAAAGAATTTATCAAAATAAATGCTAGGATGAATAAGCTCTTATAGCACGGTTGCAAGATAGAAAATTAATATGCAAAAGTGAATAGCTCCCCTGTATATCAACAATAGATAAGTGAAAGTATAAATTAAAAACACTATGCCATTTACATTAGCACCCCCAAAATGAAATATTAGGTGTAAAGCTAACAAAATATGTTTAAAATTTATATAAAGAAAACTATAAGACTCTGATAAATACAATTAAATAAGAACTAAACAAATGAAGAGATACTACATATTCATGAATAGAAAAACTCAATATTTTCAAGATGCCATATCTTCTTAACTTGATTTTTAGATTCCATGAAATTCCAATAAAAATAACAGTGAGTTATTTTATAGATACAACAAACTTCCTCTTAGTCTATATGGACAGGTAAAAGACCCAGAATAGCCAATGCAATTTTGAAAGAAAAGAACCAAGTTGGAGGACCAACACTACCTGAGTTAAAGACTTACTGCAAAGCTACTCTATTCAAAACAGTGTAATTTTGGTGAAAGAATAGACAAATAGATCAATCAACTGAAATAATGAGCCCAAAAATCAACTCACAAAAATACAGTCAACTCATATGTTGTTGTTGTTAATCCTCACCCAACAATGTTTTTCCATTGATTTTAGGAAAAAGTGGAAGGAAGGAGGAGGAGGGACAGAAACATTGCTGTGAGAGAGACACATAAATTGGTTGTGTCCCTCTGCCCCTGACCCCCTACACCAAAGCAGGAATGAAGCCTACAACCAAGGTGCATTCCCTTGACTTGATACAAACCCAGGACTCTTCAGTCTGAGAGCCAATGCTCTACCGGGCCAAACCAGGTAGGGCCAGTCAACTGACTTTTTACAAAAGAACAAAGGCAATGCATGCAGTGGAGCAAAGGTGGTCTCTGGAACAAATAGTGTTGGAACAACTGGACAAACATGTGCCAAAAAACTATTGTAGACACAGACCTCAGACATGAATGTAAGACACAAAACTATTTACCTCAAAGAAGGCAATAAGGAAATTACTTTGCATATGGTGAGGCCTTCTTACATACAACATTAAAGATATACTCATGTAGAAATAAGTTTTATTAAAATCAAAAACTTCTGCTCTGTGAAAGTCAATATAAAAAGAATTAAAAGTCATGCCAAAAACTGGAAGAAAATATTTGCACAAACCTCATCTGATAAAGAACTATTTTCTAAAACAAATGAGTAAAAGCCCTATTAAAAAAATGGGACAAACCATGTGAACTTTAATATTACCAAATATTGACTTTAGGAAGTAGCTTACAAATAAACAAAATTACATTTTGCTTATCTGTCCTAACCTACAAGTACTGTACCAACATAATCCAAATAAATGGTATGGGAAGTTTAAAAAGATGGGTCAAAAACATTCACAGACATCTTAACAAAGAAGATACACAGAGAGCAAATAAGCATATGAAAAGATGCTCCAAATCATATGTCATCAGGGAAATACAAATTAAAACAGCAAGATACCACCATAAACCCAAATCAAACACACTGACAATACCAAATGCTGGTGTAGATATGGAAGAATAGGAACTCTTGACTTACTACTGGTGGTAATGCAAAATTGTACAGTCATTTTAGGAGATAATTTGGCTTTTTATTTTTTACAAATTAAACATACTTTTATATAGTCCAGCAATCACTCTCATTGGTATTTACCCAAATGAATTGAAAACATGTCGGTACACATACACACACAATGTTTATATTAGGCTTATTTATAATTACCAAAACTTGGAAACAACCAAGACATTCTTTATTAAGTAAGTGAGTAAACAAACTATGATACAGCTAGATAATAAAATATTATTTAGTGCTAAAAAGAAAGAAGCTATAGAGATATAAAAAAAACATTAAAAGCATGCAACTAAGTGAAAAGAAATTGAATCTGAAAAGGCTATCTACGTATACATTCTTCTTAAGTGCACATGAGATATTTTTAAAGCTAGACCAGATATTAAGACACAGGCTAAGTCTCCCTTGAATTCAAGAAGATTGAAATATCAACATCTTCTCAGCTCAAAATGGCATAAAATTGGAAATCAACTACAATAAAACAATTGAAGGACAAATAACCTGCTATTCAAAAATTATTGAGTTACCAAAGAGATCAAAGAAGAAACTTAAAAAAATAAAATCCTGGAAACAAATGGCAATGAAAACACAACTATGGGACGCAGTGAAAGCAGTCCTGAGAGGGAGGATCATAGCATTACAGGCCTACCTCAAAAACAAGAAAAAAATGGTAATAAATTCTCTAACTCTACAATATAAAAAATTAGAAACAGAGCAACAGAAAAGCCCAGAGGAAGTAGAAGGAAGGAAATAATAAAGATCAGAGTGGAAATGCATGGCATAGAGAAAAAAACAATATAAAATAAAAACCCACAAAAAAAAAAAGATCAATAGAACCAAGAGCTGGTTCATTGAAAAGATAAATAAGCTTGATGAACCAAACCCCAATCCAGACCCATCAAGAAACAAAGAGAGAGGACTCAAATAAACAAAATCAGAAATGAAGAGGTGAAGCAACAACGGACCACACAAAATTACAAAGGTTTGCAAAAAAAAAAAAAAAAAAAAAACTACAAACAAATATACTCCAACAAACTGTTGGAAAAGACATATACCTGGAAAAATACAATCTTCCAAAACTCAATCAGAAAGAATCAGAAAATCTCAACAGGCTAATAACTACTGATGAAATTGAAGCAGTAATCAAAAAGCTTCCAGTAAACATAAGCCCTGGTCTAGACAGCTTCACAAGGGAGTTTTACAGAACAGTCCAAGAAGAACTACATCCTATCCTACTCAGATTATTAAAAAAAATGGAGGAGGAAGAAACACTCCCAAGCTCTTTTTATGAAGCCAACATTACCCTAATTCTAAAAACCAGATAAAGATGCTACAGAGAAAGATAATTATAGGCCCATATTCTTGATGAACATAGATGCTAAAATCCTCAACAAAATATTAGCAAATTGCATCTAATAATATATTTAAAAGATTGTATACCATATCCAAATGGGATTTATTCTGGGGATGCAAGGCTGGTACAATATCTGCAAATCAATAAACATTATACATCCCATAATCAAATTGAGAGACAAAAATTACATAATCACATTAATTGATGCAGAAAAAACATTCGATAAAATCCAAGGACCTTTCTTGATAAAAACTCTCAGAAAAGTAAGAATAGAGGGATCATACCCCATAATAATAAAAGCCTTATATGACAAACCTGCAGCAAACATCATACTCAATGGGAAAAACTAAAACCATTTCCCCTAAGAACAGGAATGAGCCAGGGATCCCCACTTTCACCACTCTTGTTCCATATAGTACTGAAAGTGCTAGCTATAGCTATCAGACAAGAAGAAATAAAAGGTATCTAGATTGAAAAAAGAAGAAAAAAAGCTGTTATTATTCACTGATGATATGATATTGTAAAGACTCCATCAAAAAACTACTAGATTTAATAAATGAATTGGAAATGTAGCAGGATACAGAATTAATACCCTGAAATCTATGGTATTTTTATACATTAACAATGAACTTACAGAAAGATAATTTTATAAAATCCCACTTACTCTTGCAAAAAAATACTAAGAAAGATATCTAGGAATAAAATTAACCAACAAGGTGAAGGACTTGTACTCAGAAAACTACAGAATATTAAAAAGAGAAATAAACTAAGATATAAACAAGTTGAAGACTATACATGGATTGGTAGAATCAGCATGATTAAAATGTTTACACTACCCAAAGCAATCTACAGATTCAATGCAATCCATATTAAAATAGCAATGGCATATTTCACATATATACAAATTCTCTAAAAATATAATGGGATAAAATATAAGACCCCTAATAGCCACAATAATCCAGAAAAAAAAGAACAAAGTTGGAGGGATTACAATACTAGACATCAAGTTATATTACAAAGCCAATGTTCTTAAAACAGCCTGGTCCTGGCATGAGAATAGATATAATAACCAATGGAATAGAATAGAGAACCCAGAAATCAACTCAATTATACTCAATTAATATCTCTTCAATAAATGGTGCTGGAAAAATTGGTCAGCTACAAAAAAATGAAAATTAACCATCACCTTACTCCATACACAAAAATAAACTCAAATTGGGTAAAATACTTAAATGTAAGCCAGGAAACCATAAAAATCTTAGAAGAATCCATAGGCAGCAAAATATCAGACAGATGTTGTAGCAATATCTTTACTGACACATCTCCTAGGACGATGGATCTTAAGAAGAAATAAACAAATGGGACTATATAAAAATAAAAAGCTTCTGCCTAACAAAAGAAATAACTAAATAACCCACTGCATGGGAGAACATATTTGCCAATGTTACACCTGATAAGGGCTTAATCTCAAAAAATTTATAGAGGTCTCATACAACTTAACAAAAGTAAGATAACCCAATCAAAAATGGGCAAAGGACCTAAATAGACACTTCGCCAAAGCAGACATACAGAGTGCCAACAGGCATATGAAAAAATGCTCTAAGTTACTAATCATTTGAGAGATACAAATCAAAACAAAAATGAGGTACCACCTCAAACCTGTCAGAATGGCTATCATCAACAAATCAACAAACAAGTGCTGGTGAATCTGTGGAGAAAAGGAACCCTCGTACAGTGCTGGTGAGAATGCAGACTGCAGTGGCCACTGTAGAGAACAGTATGGGGTTTCCTCAAAAATTAAAAAAAATGGAATTCCCATTTGACCCAGTGATCCCACTTCTAGGAATATAACACTAATCAGAAAGGATATATGCACGCCTATGTTCATAGTAGCACAAGTTACAATAGCTAAGATTTGGAAGCAGCTAAAGTGGCCATCAGAAAATGACTAGATTAAAACCTGTGGTACATCTGCACAATAGAATACTACATGGTTATAAAACAGAAAGGTCTCTTTCCCTTTGAGGCAGCCCTAATAAGACCCCTGATAGCCTATGCTAAGCAAAATAAGCCAGTCAAAGAAAAATAAGCATCACATGATCGCACTCATTTGTGGAATATAATGAACAACATATACTGATGAACAAAAATAGATCCAGAGACATAGAATTATTGAACAGACTGTCAAACATCAGAGATAAGGTAGTGGAAGGTGGGAGGTGAGAGAATATGGGAAGGTAAGAGATCAACCAAAGAACTTATATGGATCTATATATATATAAAAGGCAAGTGACTGGAACATTAGAGTGACCAGAATGACTAGAACGACCAATTGCTATGATGTGCATAGTGGTGGCCAACCGGCCCAGATCAGTGCCCAGATCATCCCCCTCTGACCCTGAGTAGAGGCAGGGCAGGGTGGCTGGCCAAACTCCCACAAACCCTCCCTCTGCCAGCCCCACCTCGATCGGCTCCAATTGGGATGAGGCTGGCCAGACCCCACCCATGCACAAATACATGCACCTGGCTTCTAATATAAACATAACCAGTGGAGACAGATAATGGGGGTGGAGGCCATGGCTGGGGGAGGGGGGAGGCAGCCTGGGAGAGGGCAATCCTATATGATAAAGAAGTAATATGCAAATTGACCCTCAACCCTCACAAAATGGCTGCCTACAACCAGGCTGGCAAGGGCGTTCGTGAGGGACTACCAAATGACTGAACAGTGGGCTTCCTGGGGCAACCAAACTGTCAGGGGGGAGGCAGTTAGGGGTGACCAGGAAGACAGAGGGGGGCAGTTGGGAGAGACTAGGCTTGCAGGAGGGGGGCAGTTAGGGGTGATCAGGCCAGCATGCAGGGGCAGTGAGGGGCAATCAGGCAGGCAGGGCTGGGGGAAATTAGGGGTGACCAGGCAGGCAAGCAGGTGAGCCATTAGGAGCCAGTGGTTCAGGATTGTGAGAGACATGTTCAATTGCTGGTTTAAGCCCAATCCCTGAGATCATGCATTAATCAGAGTCAGACATCCTCTGAGGGGTCCCAGATTGGAGAAGGCACATGCTGGGCCGAGGAGATCCCCCCCAATACATGAATTTCATGCCCCAGGCCTCTAGTGGGGAGAGAAAGGTACTTATGTAATACTTGCAACAGTAAAGAACTTTAAAAATGAATCTAAAAAAATAAAAGGCTACCTACTTTATGATTTTTGTAAAAGACAAAACTAGGGAGACAAAAGCAAACAAAGAAAACACAAATATATAGTTGGTGTCAAAGATAGATTGGGAGAGATATGAATAGGCAGAACACAGAAAATTTGAAGAGTAATGAAATACTCTGTATAATAGTATGATTATAGACACACTAATAGTCAACCCTAAGATAAACTATAGACTTTGGGTAATTCTGATAATTTAAGGTAGATTCATCCTTGGTAAAAAAAAAAAAAAAGTACAGTTTTGGTAAATGAATGGGAAATCTATCTTCCTTTCAATTGTTTTGTAAACGAAAAACTGTTATTAAAAAAATAAAGGCTTTTAACAAATAAAATATAATTTATAATAATTTAAAATAAGAAAAAGCAAAGTAAACTCAAACCAAGCAGAACAATTATAAAGACTAGAGTTAAACTGAAACAAAAAAAGGAAAAAAAATCAATTAAACCAAAAGTTTTCTCTTTGAAAAGAGCAACAACATTTGCAGAGGTTTAGTTTTACTGACCAGGAAAAAAAATCACATAATTAAAATTAAAATTAGACCTGACCAGTGGCTCAGTTGGTTGGAGCATCATCCCATACTCCAAATGGTTACTGGTTTTATTCTCAGTCAGGGCACATACTTAGATTGCAGATCCAATCTGTGCAAAGGGTGCAAAAGCTAAGTATGGGAGGCAATAGGTGTTTCTCTCTCACATCAATGCTTCTCTCTATCTAAAAATCATATATATATATATATATATATATATATATAATTGTAAGGATTATAAACAACTAAAAGAATGGGTATCATTGCTATTCTTGCAGAAATTAAAATGATAATAAGGAGCAAATACTATGAATAACATTTTAAATAATTAGATGGCATGAACAATTTTCTAAAACCATATAATGTTGCCCTAGATGGTTTGGCTCAGTGGGTAGAGCGTCGGTCTGTGGACTGAAGGGTCCCTGGTTCGATTCCAGCCAAGGGCACATGCTGGTGTTGTGGTCTCGAACCCCCGACCCCCATCAACAGGGTGCGTGCAGGAGTCAGCCAGTCAATGATTTTCATCATTGATGTTTCTCTCTATCTCTTTCCCTTCCTCTCTGAAATCAATAAAAAATTATTTAAAATAATAAAATACAACCATAAAGTGTGAATTCTGACTCAAGAAGAAATAAAAACATAATCTAAGTAAATTTATAATAACTAAAGTTGTTAAAATAATAATTAAAGTTTAAAAAGAGAATCCAATCCATATTATTCCACTGATTGATTATACTCAATTCTATAGAAGAATTTAAAACAATCATTCACAAACTTAAAAACAAACAAACAAAAAGAATAATAAGAAGAGGAAGCACTCCTCAATCGATTTTATGAAGCCAGTAGTACTTTGGTACAAAAACTAGAAAGATCCCAAAGAATAAAACTGCAGGTCAATTATCTCTTATGCATATAGGTTTAAAAAATCATCAAAATAATACTTGCAAACCAAATCCAGTAGCACTTCAAAAGAACATCACACAGAGAACCAAGATGGTGACATAGGTAAATGCCTGTACTTGTTGTCTCCCACAACTACATCAAAATTATAATGAAAATACAGAACAACTATCATCCAGAACTGCAGGAAAGCTGGCTGAATGGAAGTACTACAACTAGAGAGGTAAAGAAGAAGCACACTGAGACTGATAGGAGGTGCAGAGGTGCAAAACGGGCTGGTCTGGCACTTGTTTGTGCCACTTATTTTAATTGGGAGGGATATCCCCTTTATAGAGGCTATATGGAGGAGCAAGGGGTCCAGCCCCACTCCAGACCCCAGCCCACAGTTCCAGAGCTGGGGACAGAAGTTCTTACAAGCAGTAAGAACTATGGACAGTAAAAACCAGTGCGGGTTGTGTTGAGTGACACACAGCTGATGGAGACCCAGATGCTCCTCTTAAAGGCTGGCACCACAAACTGCATTTACAAGCTCCCACTTCCTCTGAGCTCCAGGGGACCCAGACACATAGGAGGAGAAACTGGACTGTCTGGTATTGGGGCAGGAAATTGGGGTGGCTTTCTTCCAAATGGAGGTGCTCACAGTAGTCTTTGCTCCCTTGTTCTTTGCTGAGATCTCCCCAGTGCAGGGCTAATTGGCAGCCATTTCTGTTTGCTCTGTTCTGGTGATTCCCTGAGACCCTGCCCTACCCAATTTATAACCCCAACCAAACTATGCACAGCAGCTTTTGCATATGAATGGCCTGTCCTTTCTCAGGCTGAAACTTTGTCAAACAATCGGCAGGTGAGTCAGGGAGCCCCAAAGCATCAACAAAAGTCCCAAGGCCTGGCACCAGCACCAGTCTGCTTGCTTCACAGCTAGGCCTCCTTTGGGCACTTCCAAACCTGATAAAAAGAGGAGGGTCTGCAAATCTCTCTGTAGCTCCTGCTGGAAGGCCCCAGGCAGTGGCTGACTTTGCAACTCCCTGGAGACCCAAGAGCTAGTGTACCCAGTGGTCAGTGTGAGACCACTCAGATTACAACTCTTCACATCCATAAGTGGCACACTTGAGAGGCAGACTCACTGAGCATCAAAGTCCCACTGAAGTAGGTCTCGGCCCATAAGAGTATCTTCTGCACAGCAATTCTCCCACTGTCGTCACAGCTGGTCCCCACAGCCAATTGACCTAGAGGTTAATTCCTCCCAGTGACACCAAAGCTCAACTACAACAAAACTGTGCACATAGCCCCCAAAGGAGTGCACTGAGTGTCCACCTCAGGTGATTGTGGAGGCTGAGCTACTGGGTCTTATAAGACATCCACTACACAAGGCACTCCATCAACTCAAGGAGGCTTATCAGCTACACAATACCTAGAAACAAACACAGGGAAGCAGTCAAAATGTGGAGACAAAGAAACATGTCACAAATGAAAGAAATGGAAGAAAGCAAACTACTGGATATAGAGTTAAAAGCCACAGTTATAAGATTACTCAAGAATCTTCTAGAAACTTCTGAGAAACTTAGTAAGACCTTCAAGGATCTTAGTGAGAATGCCCCCCCCAAAAAAAAAAATGGAAAAGGACCAGTCAGAAATTAAGCATACACTGACTGAAATAAAGAATAATATACAGGGATTCAACAATAGATTAGAAGGTCCTGAGAATCAAATTAATGATTTAAAATATGAGAAAGCAAAAACCATCTCAACCAAAAGACCAAAAAAAAAATAATAATAATAATCCAAAATATGAAGATAGTGTAAGGAGCCTTTAGGACAACTACAAGCATACCAAAATCTGAATTATGGGGGTGCCAGAAAAATAGTCAGAGCAAGACACTGAAAACCTATTTAAAGAAATAGACTTACAAATCCAGGAAGCACAGAGAACCCCAAACGAGAGGAATTCAAAGAGCACCACACCAAGACACATCATACTTAAAATGCAAAGGACAAAAGACAAAGAGAATCTTAAAAGTAGCAAGAGGAAAATAGTTACCTACAAGAGAGTTCCTATATAACTGCAAGCTGATTTCTCAACAGAAACTATTCAGGCAGAAGGGAGTGGCAAGAAATATTAAAAGTTATAAATAGCAATGATCTATAATCAAGATTATTCTAACAAAGCTATCATTTAGAATGGAAGGTCAGATAAAGAGCTTCAAAGATAAGAAAAAGCTAAAGGAGTTCATTATCACCAAGCTAGTATTATATTAAATGTTGAAGGGTTATTCTTTAAGAAGAGGAAGATGAAGATAAAGGTAAAGATAAGAAATTATAAATACAAATTTATAATATAACAAATACATATCTATCAATAATATAACATATATAAGAAATACATATCTATCAATAATTGAATCTAAAAATCAAATGAATAAAAAAATGATGAACAGAATTAACTGGTGAGTGGAATAGAATCAGGGGCATGGACATGGAACAGACTGACGCTTCTCAGAGGGAAAGGAGTGTAGGGGGTGCAAGAAGAGACTCAACAAAGATCTTACATGTATGTATGCATTACCTATTGTCACAAACAACAGGTAGTAAGGGCCTGGAGTAGGGTGGGAACCATGTTGAGGGGAGCTATGGGGAAAAAAAAGAGGGACATCTGTAATAATCTAAACAATAAAGATTAATTTTTTGAAAAAAAGAACATCACAGCCAAATCCAATTTATCCCAAGAATGCAAATTTGATATAATATATGGAAATTAATCATTGAAATACACCATATTAAGACAATAAATGGCACAGCTCATATGATTATCTCAACAGACACAGAAAATGTATTTTAAAATATTCAAATTTATATTAATAAAAATACTCAAAAAATAGGAATAGAAGAAAAAAATTTTCACACTAATAAAGGGCATCAATAAGATCAACCAAAGAACTTGTATGCATGCATATAAGCCTAACCAATAGACACAGACAACAGGGAGGTGAGGACATGAGTGGGGGGAGTTGAGGGGTAATGGGGGAGAAAAAGACACATATTTAATACCTTAATCAATAAAAAATTAAAAATGCATTATTTACTCATATTTAATAATTGAAGCTTTCCCCATAACATAAAGAACAATAAACACCACTTGCATGCAAAACCATTTCTATTTACATATTTTAAAAATTCTAAGTATTCAAAAAATATCACTAGAACTAAAGAAGTTCAAGAGGGTTATATTGTGCAAGATCAATAAACAAAAGTCATTTGTAGTTCTATATAATATAAGAAGTGTTTCAAAAAAAGTTAAAAAATATTTTACTTTATAATGGAATCATGAAAATGCTTTTGATGTTTAGGAATAAATTAATTACAGAAGCACATTTATATACTAGAAAATCACAATCATTGAAAATTATTAAAGAAGATCTAATAAAAGGCAAGGCAGCCCCCACATATTGATTAAAATCTTAAATATTATTACTATAGCAATACACCCCAAATTGATCTACAGTTTCAAGGTATTCCCTTTTAAAATCCTATATATATTTTTACATTAATTTTAATAAGTTTACCCTAAATACATATAGACATGCAAGAAAACTTAAATACTCAAAACAATCTTTTTTAAAAAAGGAATAAAATTGGAGGACTCGCATTTCTCATTCTATGCATCAACATCATTATAATTTTGAAATGAAGTAAAAACAACAAAATTTATATTTTTGGAATATTAAATGCCTTCCCTTTTTCATCTCTAATCCATTACACTTACCACAACACAAATGTTTATCCATTTTATCAGGTATAGATTAAGATCCATTTTTAGAATTACATATATTCTTCTTTATGAGTACTTAAGCTTATATTAAAATTTAGGAATGAAAAAGATCCTGCTTCCTTATCTCTCATTCTTTCTTCCACATTAGCTAACTACCTACACCAACTATTCTAACCCCAATTTAATATAAAACTATGGAAGACAGATACATGTAATTTAATGCTATACATCTTTAAAACATTCCTTGAATTTTAAAAGGTAATAATGTCTTATAATTAGAAAAAAACTTTGTAGCATTTGCAAACAACACTGTTGGTTAATATAAAAATGAATTTATTAATAAAATGTTGGCCTTTTAACACATATTTAGCCATTAATATAAGTTAAGCCAATATAAAATTAATTATATATTTTATAGACTGTATCTTCAGTTTTTACTTTCAAAAATAAACCTTTTTGGCCATACAATTATTTGAATGTCATCAGTTTAAGCAAAGAAATTCAATGACTGACATTTCTGTATTAATGAAGTCTTATCATACAGAAAGACATATAAAATTCTGGAGCTACTTAAGATATCGATATCATCCAGTTAAAGTTCTCATTTCTTGTGATAAAGGTCACGGGGATATTTTCAGCTCAATATTCTTTTCTTTGTGTAATGAATAGACACACATATACCATAATTAATGCTGCATAAATAAAATATAAATGAGTTACACCTTTCACAAATGTCTTTTCTCTCTCTCTTTCTCTTTCTCTCTCATCCCAAATTTCAGTTTTATATTTTCTACTAGTGGCCCAGTGCACGAAATTCGTGCACTGGGGGTGAGTGAGCCCTCAGCCCAACCTGCCCCCTCACACATACTGGGAGCCCTCAGGGGATGTCCTATGGTCCCCTCACCCTTGACCGAAGCTTTAGGCCTTGATTACCAGCTATCACCCTGGAATGGGGCTGTTGGTTGGCTCTGCCTTAACCGCCCACCTAGCCCTGGCCTTAGCCCCAGTGGCGACTGCCCAGCACCAGGGGCACCCACACTTGGCAGCCCCACATGCTGGCCTCGCCTGCCTCCTGTCCCTGCAGCTCCGGTCCCACATGGTGCGCAGGCTGGCCCTTCCCATCCCACCCCTCCCATCCAGCCCTTCCTTTTCTGTGCAGCTTTCTTCCCATGCGGCTCCCATCCCACACAGTGCCGTGGCTGGTCCCACCCATCCAGCCCCTTCCATCCATGTGGCTGCCATCACGCATGGCTCCAATCCTGCCCCTCCTGTCCCACATGGCTCCCATCCCACCCAGCATGCTGGCTAGGCCCTCCCATCCTGTCCCTTCAGTCCCGCATAGCTCCTGTCCTGCCCAGTGCACAGGCCGGCCCCTCCCGTTGCTGGCAGGCCCTTCCTGTCCCCTGCAGCTCCCATCCCAAGCAGCATGCAGGTCGTGCAAGTTGGCCCCTCCCGTCCCATGCACTGCATCCACCCCTACCGGCTCCCATGCACCTCGGCCCCACCCCCCTGCTCCTGATTGGCTGATAGCATAACCAATCAGGAGCCAAGGTACAGTCACATTTGCATGTTACTCTTTTATTAGATAGGATTTTTAAAATGATTCTAAACTCTACAAAAAATAATCTTCACAAACATCATGTATTATTTAAGAAAAGATGCGTATTGAATTCATTCTTGTAGATATGAGCCCCTAGGGGCTCATATATACTAGAGGTCTGGTGCACGAAATTCATGCATGGGTGGCGGGAGATGTCCCTTAGCCCAGCCTGCACACGCTCAAATCTGGGACCCCTAGAGGGATGTCTGACTGCCTGGCTCCAAACTGCTCACTTGCCTGCCTGCCTGATTGCACCTAACTGCTTCTGCCTGCCAGCCTGATCATCTGCTAACCACTACCTTGCCAGCCTAATTGATGTCTAACTGCTCCTCTGCCAGCCTGTTTGCCCCCAACTTCCCTCCTCTGCCAGCCTGGTCACCCCTAACTGCCATCCCCAGGAGGCTTGATCACCCCCAACCGCCCTCCCTTGCAGGGCTTAGAACCTCCCAAATGCCCTCCCCTGCTATCCATCTTGTGGTGGCCATCTTGTGTCCACATGGGGGCAGGATCTTTGACCACATGGGGGCAGCCTTCTTGTGTGTTGGAGTGATGATCAATCTGCAAATTACTCTTTTATTAGATAGGATAGAGGCCTGGTGCATGGGTGGGGACCAGCTGGTTTGCCCTGAAGAGTGTCCCAGATCAGGGTGGGTATTCCCTTGGGCCGAGGGGTGGCCTGGGTGAGGGGCCTATGGACGTTTGCAGGCTGGCCACAATCCCCAGTGACCCAAGCCAAGGTCCTGTTATCTGAGATTAATATATGTCTACAATTGAAACTTTGTAGCCTGGAGCAGAGCCAAGCCTTCTGCTCCCTCTGCAGTGGCAGCCATTTCTATTTGAAACTTTGTAGCATTGGGTGGAGGCCTAGGCAGGCAATGACAGGGGGAAAGCTTTGCTTCCTCCATTGCTGGGGAACCCCAAGACTTCCTCCTGCTCTCAGTGGTGGTAGTCATCTTGGTTGGGGTTTATTTGCATAATCTGCTCCTGATTGGCTGATGGGTATGTCTGCGGGTATGGCAAAGGTACAGTCAAATTTGCATATTACTCTTTTATTAGATAGGATACATATGTATATGTGTATATATATATATATATGTACATACACATTTGTGCGTGCACACACACACACATACTAATAAAAGTGTAATATGATAATTAGACTGGACATCTTCCAGACATTCTTCTAGACAAAGGCATACACAGTTAGGTTTAGTGGCGATCAGGCTGGCAGGAGAGAGCAGTTAGAGGTGATCAAGCAAGCAGAAGAGGGCAGTTAAGGGCTATCAGGCCTGTTGGGGGGGCAGTTATGGGGTGATCAGCCAAGCAGGTAGAGGCACTTAGGGACAATCAGGCTGGCAGGCAGGTGAGCAGTTAGACACCAGTAGTCCTAGAATGAGTCAGACCCCCCTGAGGGATCCTGGATTGGAGAGGGTACAGGCCAGGCTGAGAGACACCCCCCACACACGAATTTTGTGTACCAGGCCTCTAGTATATATATAAAATCCTCATCCAAGGACACGCTTAAAGATAGGAAGGGAGAGAGACAGAAAAAGAGGGGAGTTCGAGGGAGAGAGACAAACAGGCAGACATGGATTGGCTGCCTTCCATACCCCAATCAGGGACGAAACCCACCGCCCAGGTTTGTGCCCTAACTGGGGATGGAAACAGTATCTTTCTGTGCAGGATGATGATGATCTTTCCCAGCCACTGAGCCACTCCCTCTGGGCTAGCTAATACATTATTAAATACAACTATATATCTGTACCTATTTGTTGCACATTTAACTACTAGTGCATGTTTAATACTGTCTTTATTTGGAAATTCATATAAAAGCAACCTCAGATCCCATAATTTTTGAAGTATTTCAATGAAATTAGATAATGTGACTGACAGACTAAGTTGGTGGCATTTTCCCCTCATAAAATTAATCATTGCCTCTAGGAGTAAGGAACACTTTCTCTGAATTCTATTTGACCATCCATAATTTACAACTTGAACTATTTTGCTGCTGGCAAAAAATCTCTTCATCAGACACTGCTATAAACTTTGAATTTGGCATCTTTTGAACCATTAAGACAAACATAATAATAAAAGTATATGACTAATAAGAAGTTAACAGCTTTTGCATCAGTGTTTCTCACATCAGTGATAGTTTAGCAGATTCTGTATAATTTTTACCCAGAGGTAGAGGTAAATTAGGAACATGTCTTTTGAAGTTAAAATGAAGGTCACCATTTCCTGCACAGATATAGATACAAGGACAAATTACAAGATACCAGTAGATCTGAGAATGGCATGGACCTTCAAGGCATTTTGTTGAAAAAAAAAAAAGAAGAAGAAGTTGAACAAACATGCTCACTAATTGGTCCACACATCATTTCTTGTCACATTCTTGTAGTCTCATATATGCCAGGGAAATAGTTTCATCTGAATTGGCTAAGAGACCATTTTACTTTGATTCAGTTATTTAATGAATCCAACCCTATGATGTAAGGATAGGGAAGTTAGGTGGGAGATACTAAATACAAAAATCTAGGTTAAAAATGGCTTATATTAGTCCAGGTTCTCCAAAAAAACAGAGCAAATAGGATGTATGTTTTTGTGTTTGTCTCCATGTATACATATATACTGGTATGCATGTATATAATCAGACTTATTCTAAGGTATTGATTGACTCATACAATTATAGAGGCTAGAATGTCCAAAGATCTGCAGTCACTAAGCTGGAGATCAAGGAGAATCAATGGTATATGGTCTAGTCCAAAAGCTAGCAGGCTCAAGACCCCAAAATAACCAATGATTCCATAAGAGTGTAAAAGCTGGAATAGATCAATGCTCCTGCTCCTTCAGTCAGAGAAGAGTTTCCTCTACTTAGCCTTTTTGTTTTATTCAGATGTTAGACTGATAGGCTGAGGCCCATTAGCATTAGGTGGCCATCAACTTGAAAGGAATTTTAGAGACAGGACAGACAGTGTTAGGAAATAAAGAGGGTCCGTGGGAGAGGAATGTATATGTGAAGGGCAGAAATAGCTCCAGATGCCAAAATACTTATCTTACTTATACAGAGATTAGAGAAATATTGACAGATACCAGGAAAAGGGAAACATTTTCACAGAAGATAGAGTAATTTTGCAAGATAAGTGGGAGAGAAAGAAAGGAGCACCACATGGGGCTTTGCACTTTGAAACTGATACTATATAGCAAAGTGACCAATGAGGAAAGCACGGGGGTCCTAAGTTAAGGAAGGCTTCAATTAGAAAGGGTCAAGTTCAAACAAAAAAACTACAGCATATATAAACCAGAGACAAAGGGCACAAGACAGACTTTTTGGATTTAGATTTGTTTTCCCATTAGAGAGAGAGAGTAGACTTTTTTCATTTCAAGGTCCCCAAGATGGAGTTTGTATATGCTTCCAATAATCTTCTACATTTTTATTAAAGAAATCTGTTAGTCCACTAAAGAAAAGAACTCTTCACCTTGAACCCCATGTTTCAAAATGTTTATCTCATCCAGTAACTTCCTCATAGACACACCCAGAATAATGTTTGGACAAATGCCAGGGCACCCTGTGGCCCAGTCAGGTTGACAAATAAAATTAAGTATCAATTAGGCAAAATGGAAAAAGAGAATGATCAACCTTCAACTATGATATTTCATGTAAAGTTCAGGCAAGTGAATTCTGATTTTATTCAAGGGAAAGTAATTATTTAGGCATAAATGCATGACACTATGCAACTGCTATATATATAATTGTATTGTCTACTAATTCGTAAACTCCTTAATTGTGTTGTCTACTAATTTGTAAACCCCTTACGCAGCTGCTATATATATAATTGTGTTGTCTACTAATTTGTAAACACTCAATATCATTTTACAATGGTCATCACACTTTTATATGTTTCATCTCATCTGAGCATTATAATCCTGATTCCATGAATACGAAAATGAAGTTCAGAGATAGGGTTGACACACAACTAGAAATTGGCAGAATAAGTACTTGAAACATAATTTATACACTACAGTAAGAGTAAAAAAAATTAAAAATATAGAGGGATGAAAATAAAATAGAAGCAAATATAATTATAGATACTATTTAAGACTATAAAGAAAAGTTTTTGGTGTTTAACGTACATGATCTTCTTTATTAGTTTCAATAACCATATGAGATAGGGATTATTATCATAGTTTTATTCATGTTCAAAAGCCATATAAACTGCACAAGTTTCTATAATTAGTAGCCATTCAACTAGGTTTTCCCTTGAGATCTGAATAATCCTCAAAGTCTGTGCTAACCAATGTAAAATGCCATTATTTATTCTTCACAACACACACATGGAAAAATAGAATCCTTATCTATACCATAAAGACAATTAGCAGAGACCTGATTTTCTTTTTTCATTGACTTCATGTTCCACTGCATTTTAGGCTCTTCCATGTATGAGATAGGCACCATACCTTCAC
The DNA here is from genome assembly GCA_027563665.1 of Antrozous pallidus. Lineage (NCBI taxonomy): Eukaryota > Metazoa > Chordata > Mammalia > Chiroptera > Vespertilionidae > Antrozous > Antrozous pallidus. Next base: position 94,145,490 of record CM050514.1, read on the forward strand.
TCATCTCATAAACATATACTTTAACAAACATACAAAGTTACATATATTTATTAGACAGAATTTGTTTCTCATATGGTGCCATTATTTTTTTCCTCGGGATTGTGTATCAACCCTGAAAAAGATATAAGTCCAAGATGTAAAGATAATACTTAATAAGACGAGTAAATAAGAAAATAGTATGATAAATAAAAAGAGATCTGTACCACAAACAGAATATAGAAATTTCATTTATAATTTTTAGCAAATGTTTCCATCAATTCTTCAAAGAGAATATTATTATATCACATTGGCATATAGATTTTAAAGATGGTGAGATAAGTGGTGTGAGCAAGCTATATAGACACAAAAATACAGGTATATGCAGTCAACATGCACTTGAGGCAACTATTTGGCATTCTCCATATATTTCATTCTGTTGTATGAGTTTGTATCACCAAACCTTTTCCTGGTTATTATAATAACCTCAACTTATAAAACCACGCAAGTATTCATAAGAACCGCTTATGAATAGAAGTAAACTGACATTTGAATGAATCTGGTTAGTCAAGTAAGCTATAGGGCAATTGTTTTTCATTCTGCCTTCACATTGTAAGATATTACATAGATTAAATTGATCCACAACTTTATGGTGTAATATACTGAGGAATTAAATGTGACATTTTGCCTAACAGCACAAAAAAAAAAAAAGAAAAAATCAAATTTCAGAAGAAAATATTTAAGTTCAGTTAAACCCATTGATCTCAAAAAAATGTCCAGGTTCAGATGCTCAGCAAGCTGTTTAAGATTAAAGTGATTTCAAGAGATAAATGTGGGCCAGATTTATAAGTCAAGCACTTCACGTAATTAAATTATAAGTATGAAAGTAATTTTACCAAGGAAGAGCTTAGAATAAAAATCCAGAACATTGGTTGAGAAGAAGAGAATGGGGATAAAAGAAATGCAGCTCCAAGAGAAGAAATATAAGTCATGCTACTATTATAAAAGATTCAGGAAGGAAAAATTTAGAAAGGACTGTTGGTGAAATACATTAAAAAATGGCTAGAAGAACTGGATTTGATTATTAGGGAATGTTCAGTAATCTTTTGCAAAGCAACTTTAGGTTTAGGGAGAGACATAAATCAAGTAGTTTAAAAAAGGGAAAATGGCTTATGAGAGTTAAATATTGATAATGCTTTTTAAAATGTAATTTGCAGATGATCATGGTTTAAAATGCAGATTAGAAGAAAAAATAAAGTTTAGAGAAAAAGTAATAAAATAGAAAGTGAAAAGACAATAGACAAGAACAGTAAAACTAAGAGCTTGTTCTTAGAAAATAAACAAAATTAACAAACTTATAACTAGTCTCGCCAGTGGGGGGGAAAAAGAGAGAGAGAGAGAGAGAGAGAGAGAGAGGACTCAAGTAAACAAAATCAGGAATCAAAGTGATGTTACAACTGTTACCACAGAAACCCAAACAATCATAAAACTCTACTAAGGATAGTTATGCACCAATTAATTGCTAGGCCCCCCAAAAAGGAATAAATTCCTAGAAATATACAATTTATTAAGATTGAATCATGATGAAATAGCAAATCTAAACAGATCAATTACTAGAAAAAAAAAGACTGAATAAATAACAAAGAATTTCCCAATAAAGTCCAGGAACAGACAGCTTCACTGGTGAATTCTTTAAAACAGTCAAAAAAATTATAGCAATCCTTCTCAAGCTCTTCAAAAATATAGAAAAAGAGGAAACTTCCAAATTCATTTTATGAGGGCAGAATTATCCCAATACCAAAACCAGATAAGGACACCAATGGAAAAAATATATAGGCTAACATCCCTAATTAACATAGATATAAAAATCATCAACAAAATATTAAGAAACCAAATTCAATAATACATTAAAAGAACCATACACCCTACCCAAGTAAGATTTATTCCACAAATGTAAGAATGGTTCAACACCCACAAATCAGTCAATATAACACATCATATGATAATAATCATATGATCATCTCAATAAATTCAGAAAAAAACATTTGATAAAATTTAATATCAATTTATGATAAAACTGTCAACAAATTGGCTGTAGAAGAAAGGTACTTCATCTTAATAAAGGCCAGCTCTAACAGAGACTACATAAAAAACCTGTTAACACTAGTATATAAATTCAGTGAAGTTGCAGAATATAAAATCAATATACAAATATCTGTTTTATTTCCATATATTAATAAACTCACAGGAAGAGAATTTTTTTAAAAAAATCCTATTTACAATTGCATCAAAAAGAACAAAAATTACCTTGGAATAGACTTAACCAAGGAGGTGGAAGACCTGTTTGTTGGAAACCTTAAAAATTAATGAAAGAAAATGAAGAAGATACTAATAAATGGAGAAATGTTATATGTTCATAGATTGGAAAAATCAGTAGTGTTAAAATGTCCATACTACCCCGAGCAATTTACAGATTCAGTGCAACCCTATCAAAATTCTAATGGCATTTTTTAAAGAAGTAGAACAAATACAGTCCTGCATCACTTAATGATGGGAATACATTCTGAGCAATGTGTTATTAGATGATTTTGACATTGTGGAGATATCACAGAGTGCTCTTAAACAAACCTAGATGGTATAGCTAATTGTTCTTAGGCTCCAAATCTTTATAGCATGTTACTGTTCTGAATACTATAGGTAATTGTAACACAATGTTAAGTATTTGTGAATCTAAACCTATCTGAAATAGAAAAGGTACAGTAAAAATACAGAACAACAGGCAAAAAAAATGCTACACTAGTAAAGGACACTTGCCAAGAGTGGAGCTTGCAGGGATGGAATTGCTTAAGGTAAACCAGTGAGTGAGAGGTGAGTGAACCTGAGGGCCTGGTACATTCCTGTACATTCCTGTAGACTTTATAAATGCCGCCCACCAGCCCACCCCTGCTTGCTTTCAATGCAGTCAGAAATAGAACAGCAAAACTGTCAGTGCTTCTCTATTAACAGGGATGTGGGCTGGATTGGTTAGAAATATTGGAGCAAACGGGCTGGGTAGGCATAAATCATCATACTAGAGGCTGTCAGAAGGGAGTTAGAGGTGGCCGGAGGATCAGTAGGCTCAAATCAAGATGGAGAAATAAAGAAACATCAGAGATTTTCACAGTGATGTGGTTTTCGCTATTGCGCATTGGAAGAGTGGTCAGATTAAGGATCTTTTTTTTTTTTATTCCATCTTTCAAAAAGAAAGACGTGATTTTAATATTACTTAACAATATATTAAAAAGTAGCCCAGGCCTTCGTGTTAAGACGGTGGGTCGTGCACTGGCACAGACGGGGGATACTGGGCGGGGTTGCGTGGCTCTCACTCGGGTCGGACACAAACAGCGCCGGGTGGACACTCTGAACCGCAGTTTGTGGAGCTCGGAGCGCGCCCACCCCGCCCCGCCGGCCCGCCTGTACCGTGTCGGGTGGGAGCTGAGTGAGGGGGGCCCAGGGGGACAGAGGACGGGACAGGGTGAGATGCAGGGGCCACGGAGCCACGTGGATGATGCAAACCCGTCAGGCCCACTCCCAGGCCCGGGCCGCGGTGGGGGACCAGTGGCCGAGCTGCCCAGCCGCCGCACGGAGCTCACACACTGCACGCGGCGGGCTAACGGGAGGGGGCGGGCGGCGGCGTCCTCGGGCTGGTCCCAGGCTGCGGCCCCCGCGAGCCTCGCTCAGTGGGCAGCAAAGGTGGCCTTTTTCAAGCTAAAGTTGGACCAGTTGATGGACAGTCTCTGTCGGGTCATCCACGTGGTCGAGCGAGCTGCCCGCTCTGTCTCCCTTCTTCTTGGGCTCTTCTTGCTCTTGCTCAGGGGAGTCCGCTGGCCCCGGCTTGCTGCCTGCGCCGGCTCCCCCGGGCAGGGGGGCTCCGCGGGGCCCAGGCTTGACATGGTTCAGCTGCTGCTTGTTGTTGTTGCTGTTGGCTTTCCTCTCCTCGTGCTTCTGCTGCTCCTCCAGGGACGGGGGTCGGGCACTCTGGCCTTCTGCTCAGTCTGAGGCCGGGGTCTGGGCTGGCTCTCGGAGGCTCTGGGATAATTTATGCAAATTTGCCGAGATTATAATCCATCTGAACCTGTTTTGGCTTCTGTTTGCCGCCCCCCCCTCCTTGTGGTGGTGCATCATGTACAGGAGGAAGGACAGCGGCTGATTCCTTTAATGCCTGACAGTAATTTAAAGGGACATGATAGAACTCTATCCTTTCCATTAAATTTAAAAATCGTAAAATAAACATTCTCGTTGCTTTTATAAAATCAAAAAGGGTAATATGCCAGAAGCCAATTCCAGCATGTTACCAGGGCTGAATCATCTGGAGATGGCTGAGGGCATTTCCCCAAACCTGAAAAGGATCCCTAAATGGATTGCTTGCTGCCAGACAGTTAATGATGTCATAATCTACATGCATTGTCTCCTCCTGGTCAAACACCTGAACAGCTATAGGTAATTCTTCCAATCTGACAATGGATTCTGTGTACCAAATCCTGGCCTTTGATGTGTATATCTACCTTGCCTTAGGAAAATTTGTGTTAATAAAAAGCAAGGGGTCCTGAGATAAGGGAGAAGTTAGTTTCTTTAGCTAAGTCTTCTCTGGCTCCCTGTAATGCCATGTTTGTGCTCATAAAAATAAAAAAAATTAAAAAAAAATTAAAAAAAAGAGGGTGTCTCACATGGAGAGTGTAGAATGGAGAATTTAATATTTTTACTTTGGAAATTTGTTTTTGGTTCCCTTAACCTTATCTGGCACAAAGGGCTCTCTCTGGCATTGAATTGATATAAAAAATAAAACTTATCTATGCTTCACATCATTACAATTAGAAAATAATTTGAAAGCACAGGGAGAGGCTAGTTCCACACAATAACAGAAAGTGTTTATTAAAGTGGCAATGGCATTTAACACTTCCTAAAGTAGTTCCTGTGGACCAGTGTTCTTGTAAAGGATCTCAGGTCTTCAGCAAAGCATTTACAGTCAGGTCCTTTGAAAACCATCCAGCTAGATCTGGGGGTGCTACAGGGTCTTCTGAATATGTAGCGCTGTGGAGACAAGCTCATCTACCCGGAGACACATCAGTAGCTGACTTATTGGAATGTAATATGTGCACTTAAAATTGAAATGCAGTGAGAGGAAATGTGTTTCCAATCCCCACAATATTTCTTCTATCAGAGAAAAAAATCCATCTGAACCATGTATTTTTTTTCATTTCTTACAGGAAAGTCAGCTCCATTATAATTTTGTTGTATTTGTATATACAATCAATTGTTGACCAAAATGTCATTGTGTAGTACAAAGCTGTAATTATAAAATTTGTATGAAACCACAAAACCTTGAGACTCAAAGAATTTTGAGTAAAAGAATGCCACAGATTTTTTGCAGCTGGGGTTCAGAAATCTGGAAAAGGAGCTGTGTATAAATGAATAAACTAAACAATAAATATAAATTCGGGAGGCATGATGGAACCAGGGGAGGCTCCATTTTCTAGTGAAGTGGGCTCTTCAAATCTCTGGACCCAGGTCTTTTTATTCACACATTTTTCCCTTTAGCAAAGCAGATATACATATCAAAGGTAAGGTTTGGTAAACCATCAGGTTAGGGAAATTGCCTCGGCTGTTCCAGCAGCAGGTGATAACATGCAGATTTTTAGCCCTGCTGAATATGTCCATTCAACATTTTGAGGACTTCTCACATTTATTATGATCTGCTGGACTTAGCCTCTAGCAAAAGAACAAAGCCAGAAGCCTCACACTTCCTGATTTCAAACTATACTAGAAAGTTATAGTAATCAAAATAGTATGGCACTGGCATAAAAACAGACACATAGGTCAATGGAACAGAATAGAGAGATCAGAAATAAACCCACTTATTATAATTAAATAATTTATGCAAATTTGCCGAGATTATACAATGGGCAAAGGATAGTTGCTTCAATAAATGGTATTGGAGAAATTGAACAGCCACATGCAAAAGAATAAAACTAAACCATTATCTTACAACATATACACAAATTAACTCAAAATGGATTAAAGCCTTAAATGTAAAATTCTGAAATTGTAACACTTCTAACAGAAAACACAGGTGGTAAACTTAACAGATGCCCCGGCAATGATTTTCTGGATTTGAAAGCAAAAGCAAGGGCAACAAAAGCAGGAATGAGCAATGAGAGTACAATACATTAAAAACCTCCTGCACAGCAGGGACACCATCAACAACAACAATAACAAAAAGCAATTTATTTAAGGTTAGAAAATGCTTGCAAATCATGTATACAAGTGGTTAACATTAATATATATATATATATATATATATATATATATATATATAACTCATACAATCTAGTAGCAAACAAACAAGCAATGCAATTAAAAATTGGGGGGAGCACTGCTCAGCCAGATGCCGGGCTCATGGCTGATGAGCACAGTAGTGGTGCAGGAGCCTCTCCTGCCTCCACAGCAGCGCTAAAGTTATTCAACTGGCAGGAAGCAAGCCTAAGCCATCAGTCAGACATTCTCTGAGGGCTCCCGGACTGCAAGATGGTGCAGGCCAGGCTGAGGGACCACCCCTCCACCCCCAAGTGTGTATTGGGCCTTCAGTGTGTGTGTGTATAAACCTATATAATAAAAGCCTAGGTGGCATCACGTGGCATCATCACAAAATTGCTTCCCTCACATCATCACAAGATGGCCACCACAAACCACAAGATGGCTGGCAAGGGAGGGAAGTTGGGGACAAACTGCCATCAGGGGAGAATAGCTGAACAATGAGGTTGGCTCAAGTACCAAGAAGTCCTGGCTGATGGGATGGAAGCTTCTAGGGAGAAATCAATGATATTGGCATCAAAGTGGGATGGAAGGCACATAAATGGTTGCTGGTGGGAGTTTAAAGTGGTTCAACATTTTTGGCAAATTTGATAGAAATGTTCAAGGTACATCCAAGAAACTTTTTTAGGAATCACATCTGCTGAATAGAGCACAAGTGCAGAAGCCCTGGTCGGAACCCAGGATGCTACTGCGGGCTCCCCTTCCATGATAGGAAAACCAGGGAATGGGAACAACCTGCATTTTTAGGACAAGGTGACATCTATACTAATAAAAGGGCAATATGCTAATTATACTGAACATCTTCTGGATGACCTTCTGATGTCCTTCCAGACATCCTTCCCAACAAAGCCATGTTGGTGGGGCCAAGGTAGAGGAGATTAGAGGCAATCAGGTAGGCAGGGCAGAGCAGTATGGCAAATGGGCTGTCAGTGTAGAGTAGTTAGGGGGATCATGCTGGTAGGCAGGTGAGTGGTTAGGAGCCAGAGGTCCCAGATTGAAGAGAGTGCAGGCCAAGCTGAGGTGACCATCTTCTGTGCATGAATTTCATGTACCAGGCCTCTAGCCCTATCTAATAAAAAAGTAATATACAAATTGATTGTACCTCTGCTACATTCTGAAGTTATGCCCATAAGTCATGTCCACCAGCCAATCAGGAGAGAGTATGCAAATTAACCCCGAGAAAGATGGCTGTGGCCACGGAGAGAGCAGGAGGGAGGCTTGGGTTTCCTTGGCAATGGAGAAAGCTTAGCTTTCCACACACCCTGACCAGCACAGGCCTCCACTCAATGCTATAAAGTTTCAATTATAGAAGCTAAATAAATCCCATCAGAAATGTTTGCTGCCATAGAGCAAGCAGGAGGCTTGGCTCCACTCCAGGCTACAAAGTTTAAATTGTAGAAGATAAATAATTCCCAGATACCAGGGCCTTTGCTTAAGTTGCCGGGGGATGTGGCTGGCCTGAAAACCACCACAGGCCCCTCGCCCAGGCCATCCCATGCCCCAAGGAAACCCCCACCCTGATACAGGACACCCTTCTGGGCAAACCAGATGGCCCCCACCCATGCTCACAGGTTCCTATCCTATCTAATAAAAGAGTAATATGCATATTGACCATCACTCCCACCCACAAGATGGCTGTCCCCATGTGGTCAAAGATCCTGCCCTGATGTGGACATAAAATGGCCACCATAAGAGCAGCAGGGGAGGGGATATGGGAGGCCCAGGCCTGCAAGGATGACAGTTGGGGGCAATAAAGCATGCAGGGGAGGGCAGTTAGATGTGACCAGGATGGCAGAGAAGGGAAGTTGGGGGCAACCAGGCCTGTAGGAAAGGGTAGTTGGGGAGGGCACAGCCAGCAGGGGAAAGCAGTTGGGAAGGACCAGGCCGCAGGGGAGGGCAGTTAGGGGCAAACAAGCTGGTAGGGGAGCAGTTAGGCATCAATGTGGCTGGCAGGGGAGTTTTTAAGGGGTGGTCAGGCTGGCAGGCAGAAACAGTTAGGGGCAATCAGGAAGGTAGGCAGGTGAACAGTTGGGAGCCAACAGTCCTGGATTGTGATAGGAGTCCCAGATTGGAGAGGTGTAGGCTTGGCTGAGGGAAACCCTCCACACCCCACACACAAATTTTGAAATTTTGTGCACTGGGCCTCTAGTGTGTGTGTGTGTGTGTGTGTGTGTGTGTGTGTGTGTGTGTGTATATATATATAGAGAGAGAGAGAGAGAACTAAGTAGCAGTAATTTATATTACCTATATAATAATTGTTATTTTTGAGTATTAGTACTTTTGTCTCATGCTCCTGACACAAGTACAAGAGCAATAAATATAAATTGGCATTTTGTTTGAAACCACATCATGTTTCACAGTGCACTGTTTGCATCAACTGGAAGTACTTTGGGGTGAAGAAATAAACATATAACAAGACAACATTCTTTTCTATTTATCATATATAAATACAAAAATAGTGAAATATTCATATTCAATATGAATGTTCAGTTAAAGATATATATGTTAAAAGATGATAGGAGATAAAGCATATTTTTTTTTGTATTTATGTGTATTTATTTTTAAAAAACTGGAAGCTAGCCAAGAACATTTGGAGAATTATGCTAAATTATTTGTTTGTATAGGTGGTATTGTACATAAATACACTGACAAAACAAATATTTATAAAAATTTATTGTCTGAATATATATATACTAGAGTCCTGGTGCATGAAATTCATGCATGGGGGCAGGGGATGTCCCTTAGCCCAGCCTGCACTCTCTCTAATATGGGACCCCTTGAGGGATGTCCAACTGCCCATTTAGGCCCGATCCTAGGATCGGGCCTAAATGGGCAGTTGGACATCTTTCTCACAATCCCCGGACTGCAGGCTCACCTGCCTGCCTCCCTGAATGCCCCTAACCACTTCTGCCTACCAGCCTGATCATTATCCTGCCAGCCTAATTGATGTCTAACTGCTCCCCTGCCAGCCTGTTTGCCCCCAACTTCCCTCCTCTGCTGGCCTGGTCACTCCTAACTGCTCTCCCCTGCATGCCTGATCACCCCAAACTGCCCTCCCTTGCAGGACTGGTCGCTCCCAACTGCCCTCCCCTGCTGCCCTGATCGCCCGCAACTGCCCTCCCTTGCAGGGCCTGCAACCTCCCAATGGCCCTCCACTGCTGACCATCTTGTGGTGGCCATCTTGTGTCCACATGGGGCAGGATCTTTGACCACATGGAGGCAGCCATCTTGTGTGTTGGAGTGATGGTCAATCTGCAAATTGCTCTTTTATTAGATAGGATAGAGGTCTGGTACATGGGTTGGGGCCAGCTTGTTTGCCATGAAGACTGTCCCAAATCAGGGTCAGGGTTCCCTTGGGGTAAGGGCAGCCTGGGTGAGGGGCCTGTGAATGTTTGCAGGCTGGCCTCACCCCCCAGTAACCCAAGCAGAGGCCCTGGGATCTGGGATTAATCTATGTCTACAATTTGAAACTGTGTAGCCTGGAGCAGAGTCAAGCCTTCTGCTCACTACAGGTAGCAGCCATTTCTGTTTGAAACTTTGTAAACTAGAGTGGAGGCCTAGGCCTAGGCCAGCAAGGCAGACTGAAAGCTTGGCTTCTTCCGTTGCCAGAGAAACCCAAGCCTCTGTGCTCTCTAGCTCAGTGGCTGCCGCCATTTCTTTATCCTTTCTAATTGAAACTGTAACAATGAGTGGAGGTCTAGGCCCACAGTAGCTGGAGGAAAGCTTGGATTCCTCTGTTGCCGGGGAAACCCAAGCCTTCCTCCTGCTCTCAGTGGTGGCAGCCACCTTGGTTGGGGTTTATTTGCATAATCTGTTCTGATTAACTGATGGGCGTGGCTGGTGGGTGTGGTGAAGGTATGGTCAATTTGCATATCACTCTTTTATTAGATAGAATGTCATGGATTAACTTTGGGTAAAATATCAATATGGATACAAGTTCTTCAGAAACTGAACCTGAAAGAAAGAAACCTGTATCATAGCTGCAATCTAGAAAATAATAACATACACCTGCTAGGAATGTGGATTAATTTACATTAGATACAGTACAGATGGGACCCACTAGATGGAAGCCTGAAAGGCCACACTCATAGTGCCCTCCAGGAGAAAGCAGAATTGCAGGGAGGAAACAGAGACTGCAGCCTTGTGAGAAAAGGGCAGGCCAGGCTCAGATGTGAAAATTAGGACTACTACTTGGCAGTGGGATTCAGTAGCTTTTCTGGGAGCCAAAGGCAAGAATGGTCACAGCAAACTGAAAGCTGGCCAGTGGCAGGACAATTTCCTGGAGGTCAGTTTGCGTGTAACAATCCTTCCACTAAACAAACACACAAACAAGAAAAGAATATGGAGAAGATGGTTATGACAACCTCCTCAAAAATGTGCAAAGAATATAAAGACACTCTTTACTTAAAATATTTATCTCTAATACATGAAATATGTATTTACATTAGATGCCAATTATTTGTCATATACCATGTACAAGTGGCCCAAAAAGTAGTAAATCAATAAAATCTTATCACAAATTCTTTGAGAAATAACTATAATTTTTCTATATCACAGATGAAAAAAACAGAGTTTCTGTGAGATTAACTTGGCTGAGAATATGTTGTTAAAAAATAGGCAAATCCATGATTTGAATTTCAAACATTCTAACTTTAAGTACTTTTATTCTATATGGCCTCACTAGTAACATATGATAAGCAATAAGATATCACTTTTAACATATAACTAATGTCAATATTTGTTGTTTGTAGATATATAATCAGAAATTCTCAGTACTAATGGAAACATAAGTTGTAACTTTTCTAAATAATACTGCAAAATATTGAGTCAAATACTCTCTTTGAGTCAATAATTTTGAGTTCAGTCATATTTGTTTGTTTTTATTATTGCTATTTTTGTTTATTGTTCTTCTTATTATTACTAGTTGTAGTTAGGAGATGACAAAACTTTACTCTCATTTTAAACCAAAAGTACACCACTTATATTAATATTCTAAACTTCAAACTTCAGATTGATTTATATTTAATATAAAAATATGTTTCTAAAATAGTTTTTATTATAATAATCCTATCTTCTGAGATCACCAAAAGCAATATCATAAAAAGAAATCCAATATTCTTACCTTTGAATGCATGTACTTATCAAAACAGATTTAACTGCATAGTGTCTGCAGTAATGATCTTCGCTTCAAGTTTAGAAGTGTGCACAAGCTATATTTAAAATGTTCAGTGCAAAAGGTTTACCTATCTAAAATGTTTTCTTGGTCTATTGGCAATATATTGATACTTATACGCTGATCCTTTGAAAAAGCCTCCTCTGTTGAATCTACAGTTAAATATTATCACTTCTAATCTCTATGTTATTGTGACATTTAGCATACTGTGTCCTATATTTTCTTTATTTAAATATGTACATTTTTACCTTGGAATGTTTAACCCTCTATACTAGATATTTATATATTTAAATGCAGCACTTTCCTGTTCTTCATAAATGTTTGCATGGTAGCTCCACCTCTATCAGGTCTTAAGCAATTACTTGTAAAACTACATTTTTAAAATTAAAATTTTAAAACAACTTGAATTTCTATAAAGGGAAAAAAAGGAATCAATTTAGCCATTCCAAATTTCAACTTAACTTAAGACTTGTAGAGATCCTGAAATTAAGGATCTGAAACAAAATTGACAGAACACCTAGGAATTAAAGTTGATAGCAAGAACCTGAAGAAGTAGGTAGATGTTAATAGGGAAGACAATTTTCCTACCTCTCACCATATTTAAAATGAATTATAGATGGATTAGAGAGATAAGGGGAAATGTATTGGGGAACACATAATAACAGGGAAATATATAAAAGTATAAACCTCACTGGTAAATATAAATATAGTAAAATTCAGAATAAGCTAGTGTAAAGATGGTGCGTAATAACTTAAAAGCTAGCATGAAGGTTAAAAGACAAAAGCAGTGAAAACAACCCTAACAATAATTTGTTAAATACACACAATAAAAATGTAATTGTGACACCAAGATCACAAGCTATGGGGAAGAATAAAAATATAGACTTTTACAATATCTTCAAACGTAAGTTGTTATCAACTTAATGTAGACTGCTATAAATATAAGTTGTTTTATGTAAGCCTTGTGGTAATTACAAGCAAAAATTATAGTATATAAACAGAAGAGAAAAAGAAATTTAAGCATTTCACTACAGAAAATCATCAAATTAATTTTAAAAAAATGCAAGAGAAGAATAAAGGAGCCCTGGAGGATGGCTTGTTAGCCAGAGACGGGTAAGATTACTCAGGGAAGGAACAACCTAAGACAGGCACAGTCGCAGAGGGGCCAACAGGAGAGCACTAAAAGGTCAACAGAGGTGGGGCACAGACCCTCATCCACAAACCTTGCAGGGGCTTGAATTCTCACCCCTTCTGAGGGAGGTCTCCTACCCCCACGCCTGCTTCGCCTGCCACGCACAACTCAGACCAGGACCCATGTGGCAGACAGAGACTCGGCCAGCAATAGCTGCTCTATATCTAAATTCAATTTATTACCAGGAATGCTGAGGACCTACTCAAAAATGCAAATATTCCTTTCCACTAGTATGTACAAGGTAAACTAAGATTTCTACTTGAGTATTAAAATTGACAGTAAAATAGTAATCGAGTTTTCAGATTAATTTAAATTGGCCAAGTGAAATAAGTGAATACTCAAGAAAATTTAAGTGTACTGGACAAAATGCTTTTCCTAAAACATTAACTAAAATATCTATTAGTAGTTCATCTCATTGTAAAATTGCCTAACATCCAAAGAACCTGAAGCAGTCATATTTGTGTGCAATAATTAAAATGTAAAATTACCAAGACTGCATTATAAAATTTCCCAAAGCCCCCATTAATCAAAAAGGGGGCGGGGAGTGGGGTAATATCATGTAAGGGAAAATATCCTGTAAGTAAAATACATCTAGAAAATTCTTACTCCAGAAAAGTAAATTCCATTTGTAAAACCAACTGCAGGACACCCATGAAAAAAACACACATGGTGTCAAAATAAGCCAAGGGTAAATCATTTAGGCAAAAATAAAAAGAATCCCAAGTCTATTTAGCAGAGAGGATCCCTTTGTTAACTTTTGGTCGAGAATGTGTTTGTGTGTTTACAGAGAACAACTCCAAGACCATGTGGGTTCCTGCGACTGTGAGGAACTGACGGGTCTGTTCCAGCCACGAGGACGGTCCAGAGATGGGGGACGCTGACGACACCTTGCCATGCTAGCAGTCGGCAGCTGTGCATGTCTGTAGGCAGCCCAGGACCAAACCAGAGAGGATGGAGCTTGCATTGCCACGATGTGTCCACCATCTGGATACCATTGCTGACATGTACACATAAAGAATTATTTGACACTGAAACTGGGACTCAGAACAGTTGGACATTGAAACTGACACTCAAACATTTTTTGTTCTTATACGTTTGTTTCTAGTATGCAGAGGCAAGATATTTTTGAAGAAAAGAAACAGGGGGGAGTGATTGATATAGAGGCAGGGAGGCATTGAACAGGCTGTCAAGCTACAGGGGGAAGACTTGGGTGGATGGGAGGCGGATGCTGGGGGAGATCAACCGAAGGATGCATGCATATGAGCATAACCAATGAATGAAAAAAAATAAAAAAATAAAATCCACTGATTTTACTGCATGTCAATGTCCCTCACCTGTATTTGCTTTTTTTTTTTTGCTTAATTTATCTTACACAGTTTTACAGTGTAATTACTTTCAAAAATCATTTCATTTATTAACCCCTTCATAATTTTTTTTCCTATTCATTTAGTCAAAAAGACCTTCCTTACTCACTGAGGAATTCAGCACAGGCTGGGGTATATAGCACTGCTGCTATCTCTGGAAGTGGGACATACATCCCAGAAGCCCATGGTCACCCACTCCTCCACCACCTGTGGCTCAGCCAACCTGCACCCTCCTCTGTCATGTGCTTTGGGCAGTGTTGGGGGTAGAGGGAGATAAAAATGGTGCCCTGGTAGGACTTCCATGGCCTGATCCTTCCTTGATCTGGTCTTCACAGTACTGGGTCTTCTGCACTTGCTTACTCCCTAGCACCCTCCATGAACTCTCCAAGCCACTTCTGACATCTCCCTACCTGAGAACATCTGGATATGCATCTGACCCATAACTCTGCCCTGACCCCCCAAATCGAACCCCACAGCATGTACCATCCTAAGGAAGGCACAACTGCCTCCCAGCAGCTGCTGCCTGGCATGTCCACACATTGTGTCTCATCTTTAATGCCATTATTTTATTCATCCCACAGTCTATCACTATAGATTGGTTTTTAAACTGCATAATAGAAATATACACACCCACCAAAATTTTTAATTTAAATGTGACCCTCACTGTCTAATCAATTTTAAACACACACACACACACACACACACACACACAATGAATCTCTCTGGCCAGTCTTCAGCTGCAGAATGACTAATTCTAGTGAATTTTTCATTATTTGGCAATTTTACTGCTTTTTCTAGACATTCATTCTCCTAGTCCATTTGCACCCACAAGATATCAGAGATCAGTATTGTTTTATTCTTTCTCTTTTAATATGTCCTCTTCTCTTCTTCTGACTTAATTACACTACTTTCCATTTTCCTTAAAAAAAGTAATAAAATAAACAAAGCTCCTTGATAAAGCTAAATCCTTGAATGGTTCACCAACTCCAGTCCTTCTTATCTACTAAAAAATCATCTTTCATCCAAATTGCTTTTTTCCCCCCTGAATCTCCAATTTTGGTCTTCTTTTTCTATTGAATAATTCTCATCAATATAAAAAAATATATTTTTTTATTATGACAGTAGAGGCCCTGAGCATGAAATCTTTGCACAGGTAGGCCTGGCTGGTGATCAAGGATGATTTGTGGGGCAACTGATGGGGTGAATGGAGAACCCCTGTGGCACCCGCCTTGGCTGGCCTGGTGCTGCCTGCTTGCCAGCACCAACCCCTGCTGTAGCAGCAGTGGGGGGCAGCTCCTGCATTGAGAGTCTGCCCCCTGGTGGTCAGTAAGTGTCATAATGACTGGGCAATCTGTTGTTGAGTTGCATATTAGGCTTTTATTATATAGGATTGTAGTACTTTCCTTAAACTTTTACTGTAGTGTTCAATAATATTGTATCCTAGTTATAATTAAAGTTGTCTTCTTCTCTACTTCTCAAATACAGTAGATCTTTGCCATTTTCATATCTGTAGCACATTGCATCATCTGTAGCACATAATAGGATAAACTAGAGATCTGGGAATATGTTCAAATGCACAAAAACTATTTTAACATCTATGAATAATTGAGTACTCAAACTAAATGAAATAAGTTAAAAACATAAGCTATTGAATATAACATTTAACCTCAAACACTGGAAGCTTCTAATTTATTTAGAGCTATTTTTTTCCTCTTAATGTGGATACTGATTCAAATCTGTGCATATCACACAAGAGTTTCAGGAATAAAATATATTTGTAATTGATATCTAATTATCACTGGCATGGACTGACCTTCTTGGCTAGGTCATAAGTTTTACAATTATAGAAAATATTTGTTGCTGGTAAAATACCCCTTTGCTCTTAGATATCCTCTCTTGTGTAACACACACACACACACACACACACACACACACACACACACACACACCTAATTTCCAAGCCTCCCTGTCAAGTGGGATAGACTTAAAGTCAAAGAAGAAGAGAAAACATGCTATTCCTGCTCCTTTTCGGGGGCAAATTTATCTCTTCCTTAACTCAAAACCCACTGGACACCCCTCTTATACTTATAGCACCAGATCCTGTCTTGAAGACCCACAATTTTTCTAGCTCCAGGAGGAGCATTCTGGCTTCTAGGTTTTCCAATTTCTCTGCATCCAGGGCATGAATAACAGCCTCCGACTGTTGCCCATCCCTGGATTGCTCACCACACCTGTTTGCCTTCTAACCTGTGTAACTAATGCTCTTTGAAAATGTGTAGTGATTTTAGCTTTAGTAGATGAACCCTGTTATATTAGTTTATATATTTTATAATTGGTAGTGAATAAGTATTTAATACTGATTGTGCATGAAACCATGCCTTGTGATAGATATGTAAACAAAATGCCATGTAATTCTGCTCAAGCATCTTTTCTATTTTGCCAAAACAACGAGCCTACCTTAGCTCTTAACATTTGCTGCTTTCTCTGTCTCATTAATATTTTTCCTCTTATGTTCACCTGGTTAACAATGACCAACTCACCCACATAGCATGTCAAACACTTCTTCCTCAGACCAGGACACCTCAATAGGTGAGACTTTATATTTTTATAGCATTTCATACATATATACCACATTTACCAGAATTAGCAAATATTTATAATTCTTTGTGAATATTTGGCTAATGCTCATTCTTGTCCCTACAGTAGATGTGATATAAAGAAAGAGGCAATGTCTGATATACTCAGTGTTATACCTCCTGCTTATATATTTTAGTGATTAAAATTTCCTTTTTAATAAATGAGGAAACATGAGGAATTCATTGCATGCAAGATTTTAAAGAAAACTGGATAATGGGATATGAGTAGAGGAAATAATCAGAGTCTAAATTGTATGGAAAGGCAGGATTAAATTAGAAAGATATGTGTGTATGATTTTATCTGAAAATAGTGGATACTATTGAATTGTTCTAATCAAGGAATAAGAGAAGCCTGATTTGCACTTCAACAAGGTCAATGATAATAGTTTAAATTACTCATTGTTGGGACTCTTCTTAGAACACAGGGATTATAATCTGAAGTGAAAATAAATGTCATATGGTTCTCAAATTTAATTATAAGAATACCTATTATTGAATTTTTTTAAATCTATTATTCACTTGTTGTTTTCTTTAAAAAGTATTTTTGGACACTCCAATTGTCATGTTAAGTTGTCTCTAGAAAATTATCTAAAATGATTACCAAATCCCTTTCCTAAGTAACATAAAGTAGCATGGGCCATATGCTTTATTTATGTGATTTAGTTTATTTATTTTCAAAAGAATATACCAGCTTTTTATTTTGTAGTTGTTTCATTGCTCACACTAAGGTTAGGACAGAAAAAGAAAATATTAAAAATGTTAATTTTCAAATAACTTTTGTCTTAGGATTTTGAATCTGCAACATGACCTGTATATCTTTCCTGAAAGAGAGAAGTGGAAAGATTTATAGCATATTTAATTTAAAAAATAGACATAATATTTCCATATCCTACCACATACCCATTAAACCAAGGGATCTGAAGATAACCCAAGGTCATTCTGAAGATACTTTGAAACAACATATGTTTGTTCCATTATTAAAATGATAAGAGGGGGACTGCTACTTAATTTGCAAGAGTCCCTGCAAAATGAAGATGTGACACTTTATAAAAAGAAAATTGCAGCAACAACCAAATATTTTTGCTTCCTTACCTTAGTCCTGGTTTTTATTTGACATTTAATGTAGTACTCCTGAGGGCATAAGGTGAGTATAAACTCTCACAGACACCCACCTGGTCCACCCTGAAACTCCACACTTGGGATAAGGACATCCTGACCTAAACCCCCTATGCCTATGCCTGTTATGCCCAGATTTCAAGATCCCCAGAGACCACCAGGGAACCAAGTCCGATGCAATAGCAGAGAGCCTTTATTACAAGTTCGACCTTGGCCCTCTGTCCCCACAGACACAGCGGCAGGATGCAAAGGAGCAGGAAATATCCAAAACATGACAATTTTATAGGGAGGTGGGGCCAGACTCGAACCACGGAGTTGGCTGATTCCAATTGGTTGGGTGAGGGCTGGGGCTAGGGGTGCAAATAATCCGTAATGCACGTTACCTGTCCTGTCCTTTGCTCTTGATTGGAGTTCAAGCTCACAGTCTTTCACGATTGGTTAATTCAAAGGGAGGGGTTGTTCTTTGTGATTTCAAGATGGCAGCCCCCAGGTAAGTTTACATATCATGCAGCCTACCTGGTGGCTGCCAAGTCACACAGTTCAAATTGTTCTTTGCTGTCTAAATTGTTTTTTGCAGTCCCGCTCTGCCCTTTCATGCCTATGGCCCTATTGGAGGCATGGGCTGCAGTGATCACCTAGCAATGGCTTGGAGGTGCCTATGTAAAAACCTTCATTGGAAGCAGAGAAGGGGTGAGGGGCAGAATCACAGATGGGCTGAAGCTCCAAGACCCAGTACATGCTCCATCACCCCATAAGACTTCACTTACAAAACAATTTCTAAGGTAAATTATAAAAACTTGAAAATGGCCACTGAAGGGCATTAACCTCCTTACAGGAGGCCCCCTTACAGTGTGATGTCCTGTGCAGTTCCACTATTTGTCCACCCTTGAATCCAGCCCTGGTAGAAACCATGGGGTTATAGCTTCAACTAACAAGTCACCTCACATAAGAGCTAGTATTTCTTGAGATTATAAATGTAATCAGACCCCTATTTATATAACAGTTTGACTTAAATATATTCACATTATAGTTTTGTTGTAATGTGACTGTTTTTTCAACAAATGCAGATTGTTGCTTTAGTTTGGTTATAATGTTGGGGATTGACCATTTATGCTAAATAATTTCCAGAGATATTTCAGGGGCTTTGCCTCTAACATCCACCCAATTTGTAAAATAAATTGGAAAAAAAATGTGTTTATTTTCACTATGCCCTTCTCAACATCTTGATGCTCCCCATGGAGTGGCCAAAACCCTTTTGTCCCATTCTAACTCCATGAATTATCCTGTTACCAAACTGTCCCTTTCTCCTCTATAAACCCCCATAAAAAACAAAATCTCTGGTCAGATTCCTATTTCCCATCAGCAACCTCCTTAAGCACAATTTGTGTCACTAATGTATTTTAATCATTTACTTGTGAGGACACTAAGAGAAGCACAGCCTCATAAAATTTAGCAGTGGTAACTCCAAGGTTCCTGCAGTACAGATTATGCCTATGATGGAGGAACATGGCTAATAACGCTCCAGAAGGTCAAAAAAGGGCAATCTGACCTATGTGCTCCCAGTGGCAAAAAATTCCCCAGTGAGAGGCAGTGGAACTTAGTAGTTTGATGTGTGTTCCAATCTGGGTCTTCCACTGAAGCGGCATATATGTGACCTCTTAAACAAAACACCAGCTTCCTCTTTTGTAAAAGATGGCTCTGGTTTCTAAAAATTTTTCAAAATTACCTTCTCTTGGAAAATCAAAGTGGGAAAAGAAGCACACTACTCTCTCTGAATCCGCGCGCGCGCGTGTGCGTGTGTGTGCGCGCGCGCGCGCGCGCGCGCGCGCGTGTGTGTGTGTGTGTGTGTGTGTGTGTGTGTGTGTGTGTGTGTGTATTGGGGAGGAGGTGGTGGAGAACTTTCCCATGTGAATCAATTTTCTGACCCCAGATGCATGCCCTGTAGTTTAACTCCATTCTGATCTTGACTTCCTGGAATGAGTGCAGAACCCACAGGTTAAGGGCTCCGTCTCATGAGACTGCCAGTCCCAGGTTACCTACAAATTTTCTCTGGCTTGGCTACAAATCAGAGTTTTCTACACATCCTCAGTTTTGATCATCTCCTACGATAGCACTGTGAACTCAGAAAAACTATATTAGAAAGGGTATAACTCAAGAACAGCAGATGAAAGAGATCAATAGGGCAGGGTATGGAGGAAGTGGACCATCGCTATGTTCTCTTCCCCAGTTCCTACACTGTCAGCACCTCCTTGTATTCTCCAAACAGGAAGCTCTCAAAGCCTCATTCTTCAGAGATATTTAATATCCCCATACTTCAGGGACATTTTGTCATTTCATTGGCATGATTGATTAAATCATTGGCTATTGGAGATTAACTCAACATCCAGTCCCCTCTCCCCTCCCAGAGGTCAGGAGTTGGGCTAAAAGTTTCAACCCTTTAATCTCTAGGTTGGTTCCCCAGATAAGTAACCTCCATCTTGAAAATATTTAGAAACCTCCAGGCACCAGTCCGTCTCTCAGCACACAAAAACACATTTATAATTTCTGGAGATTCCAAGAGTTTTAGGAGCTGTATTCTAAGAAAGGGAAAGTAGAGTGATATTCCAATACCTTAGTATCAATATTATAGTTAATGGCTCGTTACCAGAAAGACAAAATGAACTAGAAATGTTTGCACAGCTGGGAATGTGATGTTTTTAGTGAAGGCTACAGGCATATTCTTAACCTGGAGATCAAGGTCAGGCTTAAAATGTACCTCGATTTCTAATCAAAGTATTGTGTGCATGTCCTATTTTACTGACTCCATCAGATTAGCAGAAAAATCTGGAAGCAAAATTTGATTTAAAATATGAATGACTTTACCTTGGCTGGTTTGGTTCAGTGGATAGAGAGTCTCCTGGGGACTGAAGGGTCCCAGGTTCGATTCCAGTCAAGGGCACATGATCCCCAGTAGGGGGCATGCAGGAAGCAGCTAATCAATGATTATATCTCTCATCATTGAAGTTTCTATCTCTCCCTTCCTCTTTGAAATCAATAAAAATATACTTTAAAAATATATGAATGACTTCTATGACACATATGGGCCAAAAAGGGATATTAATATGTAATTGGTAGAATATGTGGGTTAAATGGGATTCCTTAGATCTCTAAATTCAGCCCTTCCACCAGCCTTGGAGCCTTCAGATTTTGTGGGATAGCTGACCCTTTGATATTCCATTTCAAAGCTTCTCTGATCTCTGACAAAAGGGTATTTGGACATGTTCCCATTATATAAAATTGTTAAATAGATACAACATATCTTCAGAATATTCCCAATTCTCTTTTAATCATTTTTACCAAACACATTGAAACAAGTTTCTTCATCTTGATAATCTCTTAATTTGGGAGTAAAAGACATATTTTTGAGACATATTAATTTTATTAATTAAACTAGAGGCCAATTGCAGGAAGATCTCTGCAAGAATTGGGTTTTCTTGGGCCTATTCCTGCAAGAATTGGGCTTTCTGCAGTCTGAGCAAAGCAGAGAAGGGAGCAAAGCCACCACCTCCTGCTACCCTGCATTTTCCCTCCCACCTCAGGCCATCACCTCACTTTCTGCTTTCTCTTCTGCCTCCTTCTACACTGGCTTCAGTATTCCCTCTGCACCTGCATATTCAAATTAACCTGTTGGGTTAATTTGCATATTCACTCTAATTGGCTGGTGGATGTAGCAGAGTGTTGGTCAATTTGCATGTTTTTCTTTTATTAGTGTTGATGTTTGTAAATCTTATGCTATTTTCTGAGTGCTATTTTATTAGTTTAAAAGGCCTGTATATACCATATTGTTATTGCATACTAACTCAAATCTATGGGAAAGCATAGTCCTTAAATTTGTCATGTGCACATATCATATGCACCCTCCATTTTTGTAAATATTTAGTTTAAGAAGACAAAACATATTACAGTTTTGATAGTAAGTGCAAGACACATGCTTTTAACATCCTATCTAATAAAAGAGTAATATGTAAAGTGACCATACCTCCGATCAAGCCATGCCTATGAGCCATGCCCACCAATCAGGAGCAAATAAACCCCAACCAAGATGGCTGTGGCCACTGAGGGTAGGAGGGAGGCTTGGGTTTCCAGACAATGGAGGAAGTCAAACATTCCACCTGCATTTGCCAGCCTAGGCCTCCACTCATTGCTACAACATTTCAATTATAGAAGATATATCCCAACAGAAATGGCAGCAGCCATGGAGCTGGAGAGAGCAGAGGCTAGGGTTGCCCGAGTGATGGAGGAAGCATAGCTTCTGCAGCCCTAGCACCTAAGCCTCCACTTTAGGCTACAATGATTCAATTATACAAAATAAATGTCCCAATAGAAGTGGCTGTCACCAAGGAATGAGCAGAAGGCTTGACTCCACTCCAGGCAACAAAGTTTCAATTGTAGAACATGAATTAATCCCATATCCCAGGACCTCCACTTGGGTCACTGGGAGGTGTGGCCAGCCTGCAAAACACCGTGGGCCCCTCACCCAGGCCACCCCATGCCCCAAGGAAACCCCCACCCTGATCTGGGACACCCTTCAGGGAAAACCAGCTGGCCTCAACCAATGCATGAGGCCTTTATCCTATCTAATAAAAGAGTGATACTCAGATTGACCATTACTCCAACACACATGTGGTCAAAGATCCTGCCCCCACGTAAACACAAGAAGGACACCACAAGATGGCCAGGATATGAGGGCAATTGGGAGGTTCCAGGCCTGCAAAGGAGGGCACTTAGGGGTGACCAGGCCAGCAGAGGAGGGAAGTTGGGGGCAAAGAGGCTGGCAGGGGAGCAGTTAGACATCAATTAGGCTGGCAAGGTAGTGGTCAGGGGGTGATCAGGCTGGCAGGCAGAAGCTATTAGGGGCAATTAGGGAGGCAGGCAGATGAAAAGTTTGGAGTCTGCAGTCCTGGATTGTGAGAAGGATGTCCAACTACCCATTTAGGCCCGATCCCGGTAGGATTGGGCCTAAACGAGCTGTCGGACATCCCTAGAGGGATGTCGGACATCCCCAGATTGGCCAGAGTGCAGACTGGGCTGAGAGACATCTCCTGCCCCCCGTGCATGAATTTAATGCATGGGGCCTCTAGTGATTAATAATGTATTGATTCTGGGCATTGTTATGGCACTCTTCAGAAGATAAATTAATTCCCTAAATTGTATGGCACAATAAAGTATTAGCTTATTATTCAGATCTATTTTTAAAATCAATACAAAGAATCTTCAAAGAGAAATATTGATCACATTTGAGATCACAAATAGTGGTTGAAAGATAGTTTAAATGTTTTTTTTTTTCAGATTGATTAAATAAAAACATGCCTTTTATAATTATACTTTATTTATTTATTTAACTATATATTTTTTACATTTTATTTTTATTGTGACATTATTCAAATGTTCCCCATCTTCAACCCCCCTTTTCTCATTTCCACCCAATCCTCCTCCTCCTCTGGACCTTGCCACTTTCTTTTTCTGTGTTCATGGACTACTCATATATTCTCTCTGGCTAATCTCTTCACTTCTTTTATCCCATATGCCTTAACCACCTCCATTCTGACATTTGTCAATTTGTTTCATGTGTACAGGTCTCCACTTCTATTTAGTTCTTCAGTTTATTTTGTTCATTTGATTCTATTTTTATTAGTAGAATTTCCTCACTCCTCCCTTCAACACAGGAATGTCCAAAATACAGAAAATGTTTTTTTTTTTTTTAAGAATAGTTTATTAATGGGTTTTGAAGGTCTGGGCATAGAACATTGTATTCAGGTTCATGAGGGGGCTGACTTGATATACTTATAGTAGGTGTTAATAGTTATGTTATGGATAAGTAATATCCAATGTAGAGCAGCAATAAGTGGCATTTAAAATGCACATAGAAAGCTGCTTTACCCCTTAAAATTTTTCTCTATATATATATTTTTTATTTGCTACATTTTAAATCACTAGAAGGTAGGGGAATACCCTTACATTTCTCAAAACAAAGTATGATTTGAATTTTTTTTCATTTTTAATATTTATTTGTTCATTTATTTTTAGCCAAAACAGTCCTTCATTTATTTATTTTTAATGTTTTTATCACCATGTATCTCCTGTATGGAAATGGAAATATATACATATGTGTGTGGGTGTGTGTATATTCTTTATAATAAAAGCCTAATATGCTAAGTGCCCTGTCATCCAGTTGGCTGTTCAACCAATCAAAGCATAATAGTTAATGATATGCTGAGGCCACTCAACGGCTTTCTATGACATGCACTGACCACTAGGGAGCAGATAGTCGACCAGTCAGCAGTCACTGTTATGTGCAGTGACCACGAGGGAGAAGTGCTCCTCCTAGTAGGTGAGCTTGCTGCTGGGGTCCAGCCTATCAGGACTGGTCAAGTTGGGCCAGACATGCCCTGGAGCCCTCCCACCATCCCTACCTGGCTAGCCAAACTCCCATGGTCCTCCCTGTCCCCGATCATTCACTGCTGGGGTACCTCAGCCTGGCATGCACCCTCTGGCAATCTGGAACCCCTCAATAAATGTCAGAGAGCCAGTTTTGGCCTGATCTCACAGGGTAAGCCAAGGGACCTCAATGGTGCATGAATTCATTCACTGGGCCTCTAGTATCTATATCCATATCATATATCTATATCTATATCTATATCTATATCTATATCTATATCTATATCTATCTATATCTATATCTATCTATTTCTTGTAACTTTCTTATTTTAAAGTGGTGTGCAGTTATTTTTAGCATTATCCCATGATTGTCATGTAATGTAGTCTCCCTCTTAGAGTGAAACCACTATGCAATTATTATGAAAACCTAGACTTAGTGAAATATAGTAGGTAGAATTTCCAGTGTGCCTCCTTGATTAAAAAAAGTCAAAGAATATTTTGACAGAAATAATAATTGTCGTCATGAACTCATCCCATTGATTTATCTAGGAAACATGGATGTATTGTGGTGTGTATATGATTGTAGAGCTTGAATAAGAGTGAACATTTGGGATATCATAAAAAATAGTGTCTATGAATGTGTTATTTCAAATGTCATAATTTTCTTTAAGATGTGTTGATTTGATCTTCAATACAATATCAAATTTGCTAACATGTATCACAAGCCTTCTTTTGTTAAGAAAAACTGAATTAAATATAATGTTATTTAACAAAATAAACCAGAAACAAAATATTGCTTTGTATTTACAGATAAGTTTTAATGGAATATTTCATGATCTAAAACAAATATCAGAACCAATGACACTAATTCTTATACAGCCTTTGGCTTACCCTGTATAACAAAATCTGTTATTTAAAGTAGACTATAAAATACCTTATGGTAAGTGAACTTCCAAAGACACAAAGAAAATCCTTCATAAATTTAAAAGCTTATCTCAAATTTAATTAGCATAAACTTAGGATGAATATATTATTGATTGTATTACTTTAGGTAGTTGGATTATATAATACTAGTCAGAATGTGAAAATTCTAAAAGAAAATAGGTGTAGGTATTTTTTATTTTGTTCATTGTCAACATTAGTAAACAGACATAAGTGAACGTAAAATTACAGAGTTTTGAAATTTTGGCAATCTCAAGCAAAGTTCCCTAAATCAGCAACATTTTAAACCCTTAGCATATTACAAGGTTCATATATTCCAAGGAGAAAGTATAAAAGGTAGAAATAAGATAACATTTATTTTACTACTGCTTGATTTTTTAAACTTCCATTTAGAAACTTATAAGAAAAATGGGTATCATTGAGGATATCTAAAATAAATGAATGATGAATGCAATTTGAACTAGATATAGAAAATAATGTGTTTGGTATAAAGGGATATGTCTTGTAAATCATTAATAAATTGTTAGTGGGTAAAAAAGAAAGTTCCATCTTTCAATGTCTATTTTCAACTCTAATAAAATAAACTAAATGAATAGAAAATTCGGTAATGCCGAATAGATAACTGAAATTCAAATTTTATTTTTCCATATATTTTGGGCAATTTTTTTTTCCTGACAAGGCTTTACTGATAGATTAATTGCAAACGGAAACCCAGTAAGAATGTTTATAAGGGTTGTACATGACATATTTTAAGTGCCACTAAATACACATTGAGTACTTTGTAAGTATATAGGCATATCAACATGCAAGTGTCATGTACCTAATATTACAATATGCATTTTGTTTTTTGAAAATGTTAGTGATAACAGTAGATTCAATTGTGCAATATGCTTCATTTGTATGGATCTTCTTTACAGCACATACTTTTTATGCTGCCATAAATATACCCTTCCAAAAGTTATGAATTTCATATTCTATAAGTAAAACATTTTATTTTTGAAACCACATCACTGGGAACACCTGCATTATTAAATACAATATTTAGAGATAAGTCTTTAAATTATTTTTAACATGGCAGACTTGTTTCAATGTTAGTTGTATTGAAGTATTTATGATAAAAATGGAGCTTTCTTGAGAGAATATTTTTTTTGGTTGAATGAAAAGCAAAACAACCAATTCACAAATAGTGATATGAACTGAATATGAAGAAAATGGGTTAGTAATCCCAAACTCATACATCCTTGGTTTACTACTTAACTGCATCATTGAATCTACAATAGGTACAACAGTTACAGCTGAAAAATTATAAGGAGCTTAACATTTTATACATTTAAAAGGAGGAAGAGCACTAGTCTTGAAAAATGTCTAAATTATTTTTCTACTTAGGAGAGTCCTTCAATGCAGTAGAAACAGAGAAAAGCAAAAAGGAAAAAGAGATAATTCAGTTTACATTTCATAGTTTTTTTTCTAACCAACTGGTAAACACTGATTTCAATCATCAAATATTTTATTGCATATAACATTCACTATCAGCAAATATAACCAGAAAAGTGACTACTAGTATCATGTACAAAGAAAAGCATCCGAAGAAAGGAAACATCTGAGGTTGACAGTACTGTGTGTAAGAGAAGTGTACTGTGGCGATGAGACCGCACTTGAAAGTCCGTGTAGGAATCACTGCTGTTCTGACCCTGGATGTAGGAAAAGTGCTTAAGTGCTGAGCCCTGGTAGATTTCTCTTTTGCCCCTGCAATCTTCAAATATCTCTTAACTTGTCTTCTTTTGAAATATACAGCATATTTCATAGAGGGGAAATAGTGGGTTTGTTGTTTTTTAATCTTTTTCAGATTTGGGCCCATTCTCTCCCAAATAACCATACATTTCTTGTAACTAGCATATACCTGTACTAGTATATGTATATATATATATATATTTGTGTGTATATATATATACATATATGAATATATATACATATATATGGAAGAAATTATAAAGATAGGATCAAATTGTATTTATAACATAACCACATAACATAGAAACATCTTAGACTTCAAGCATATATTACAGATTCAAGGTCAATATGATTTTTATTCTTGTATCCCTTTTTTCTAGAGGAAGATCTGCTTTTAAAATGTCATTTCATGTTAGAATAATTAAATTAAATAATTTTAAATTTCATTATGTGCACACAAAATAAAATGGGCACTGTGGCAATACTTTGCATTCATTATTTAGAGGTTATTTGTTAATATGGAGGCAATCTTAAATGGTTAAATTTTTGTCTTACATAGATAACACTGCATGGGAAAATAAATTATAAAGTTTTACTTAAAAGCATAGTATTACTTACTAAGAAATTGCATTTTAAATTTAAATAAATAGATTGAACTACAAAGTGTTGCCACTTAAATTATTTTTAAAAAATCAACACGATGATATTACATTGAAATATTAAATAGGCATGAGAAGATCTATCTTTTTATAGTTGCAATATTTTGCCTGCAGGAAAAGTTAATAATAGAAAAGGAAAACAAATGCAAATCCAAACAACCTTGAATACACTAAAACAAGTTGGCTTTTGAGAATTCCCATGGTGTGGGAGCATACTGTTATGATAGCTCCCAAAGAATGCTTCCTGGGATATCTTGTAAATCGTCATTTCTTCTATTTATATTGAAGTGTCATAGCCCATGTGAAAGTGAGAGGTAGAAAGATTATCATAGGTATGCATGGCAGAGAACTTACCAGCTCTATTCAATAATGACTGCATTCAATATTGATAATGCTGATGAGTTAAGAACCCATTCTTATATTTCGCTCCCCTTAGATCAGTTTATAATCTTGTTACTTTCAATCCATTGCCTTTGGAAGGATATAAGTGCAAAGGGCATGTTTGGGGTAGAATAGTGAGATAAATAGAAAAACAAACAAACAAACAAAAAACAAAGATAAAAAAATTCCAATGAAATGTAGTGACTTTATCTGTTAAAGGTAAACTATATATTTGATTAAATAATTGTATTAATAATAAGAGTGTCACAATTCATTAAACATATACACATTTCAAAGAAAGTTTAAAAATTCTAAATTGAATAAGATATAAATCAATTTATTTTCCTCTCTAGTAAGGCTGAAAACTAGGCCGTATAATTTTATTGTGTCATGTTAATGATTAGGAAAGAAAAACTCAATGTTCTGCTGAGGTGGTTGTATTTTAAATTAATGATTTAGTAGGTGGGAGGTGAAGATGAGCAACCTTTTGGATCACCTGGAAAATTCTTAAAGTCCCTCTGCATGAAGCATCTAGCAATAGGATTGCAGATATTGCACTGAGTATATTTCAATATTGCCAGTGTATATTTCAAAAGAAATTCTATTATCTACACTAATATTTCCTCTTTCCCAATATTCAAAATGCATATTATAATTACATGGGTTTCAAACATCCATACACAGCAAGTACAAGATACTTACATGTACGTACACTGTAGTTACCTATATTTTGCATAGTTTTTAGTGTGTACTTTGTGCCACTTAAAAAAAGCATTACTCAATAATTGTTATTAGGTGTTTCATTTATTTCAGCGGTCATTGCCAGATTTTTGTTTTGTATATTTATCACAGGTTACACTTGCAAAGGAAGATAATATTGGGCATTTATAGAGGGCTCTGAGTAATTAGTAATATGACCAGGAAGTTGTAGTAAAATACAAAGTTTTCCGTTTTCTCCACAGTTAAAAACTTAATGTGAAATTTCTTATTTATCATTCATTAAATTATCCTTTAAGGCCAAAGAAAAAGGAAAAGTGTTTTGAATGTTCCCCTTGGTAACACTTTGCAATAAGTGGCACTATATTACACGATAACTGCTATATTACATGGAAGAACCGTCACTGTCACAGCTGCTGTACATGTGCCTATATGGAATCTCAATGCTATTACAATCATGAGTAAATAACTACACGTGAACTTGTCCTTTAATTGAGATATTTATATATTTTTACAAAAAATGAAAATAAATGAAGTATTAGCTTCTTTGCCATATTTAGGAGAAAGTTAATTTTCTATCTATATTTTTTAATTTTAATTTTGGGGTTTCAATGAAAGATTAAGCTTCTTTAATCAATGTGAGATCATACAGTTTCTAGTTTAAATGCCAATATCAGGTTTCTTAAACTGCTTCTTGAATTCTCTGTTAAAGAAAACAAGTTGAAATCAATCAATCATCAATCAATCAATCAATCAATCAATGTCTTTCTCCTCTCACGCACATGAACTTAAACACACACACACATGCCTCAATACTCTGCTCATGTTCTCTGTCTTTGTTCTTGGACTCACAAACTTTGTTCTTCCGAATTTTGATAATTGTTCCATCTAGGACACTCAAAAATGGGAAAAAGGAAAAAAATACTGCTTATAGTTTTTTGATAAAGGACAATAAGTTTACATTGTAAACAGTACACTGGCAGAGAATAGCTACTTTTGGTAAAAAATAATGTTCCATATCCTACTAGGGATGTGTGTGTGTCTGTGTGTGCACATTCCTTCCACTGAGTTCCGTAGCTACTATGTTCACTAAACAGAGAAAGAATTTGGTTCTGTGGGTATGAGTGTGCATGTTTGAAATGTTGCAATTAACATGGTTCCATTTAAAAATGGTATTTCATTTCATTTTAAATTTTATAGAAATAAGCAGCTGTTATATATTTTTTTTGTTTGGTGGAAATCAAATAATTTTAAAATTGGGAAAATATAAGTCAATTACTATTTTTTTCAGTAACTAAAAACAATACCTAATTCAAATTTATCTAATTGAACTGGCAAAAAAATTTATTAAAACCCACAAATCATATTATACCAGTTAGTTTCTTTTTAATGCTTCTAATGATTTTTTATATTACTCCAAAGGGTTAATTAGTCAAAAATCTTGAAATATAACTAATTTTTGATCCCTAATTTTACAGTGTCATAAATAATGATTGCGTTATTTAGGAAACAATTTAGCAGTTGGAGCAAAGTAGAATATAGATGAAATGAAAAGAGATGTAAATACATCAATGAAGAGTAGCAATTTTGTAAATGCATCCTGAAATTAGGCTTTAAATAGTGATTGATGATGCAGTTTATAGAACTTCTGTAATAAAGACCTTTTCATTTTTACTAATAAGATGAATTTTTCTTTGTGGTGTCTTTCTAAAGGTTATGCATTGAAAGAGATGAACAGTTTATAAACCTATTCTAGTTTCAATGTGTCTAGTAGCACCTACCTGATTCTCTCAAACTACCATACTATATTAACATATTATTGCATTTTTTCACAGATGGTAAGAATTGAACTGTAAAAACAAGCATGCAATCACATCAATGCAGACTTATTTCCTTAAAATGTCATACTGTATATGATTTATTATGTTAACACTCAACCACATCATATTATTTATGTTCTGTATATTCTGAAAAAGTGCTGCTTGACTGACATCATTCTTTTTCTTTTGTAAGAAATCAACAAGATAAATGTTTCAACAATAAAAAACAATTTAAAATTCTAACATCTTTAAAGTATTTAAACTTTTCTGATAAATAATCTAAAATACAGCACCCTTGTCTTTCATTTGATATTAACACTTGATGTCGTACTTGAACATTCTCACTTTCCCCAAATGAATTCCAAGATATTTTTAAAACCATAGACCATCATGCTTTGACATCACAAGTATAGCTTCCATATTATCACATTTGTTTTCTTCTTAAAGGTGCCATGCTTGTAAATGGGAAAATAATTTTTACCTAACTGGATTTTTAATCTTTAGCATATAACAAATGTAATGAGAACTAATCTAACAGTATTGTTATTTACTTGAAGAAATAATATGACTTTAGATTAACTCTGTGTCATATTTAAGAATACAGCATTTCTTAATGGTTAAATACATCAAAATTTCAGAAATAATCCAGAGAAAGAGACTTTCACCTTCAGGTAAAATAATGGCAGAAATTCTCTATCACTCATTGTTTCATAAGTTTGTACCTCACAAAATGCATAGACAGGAATGTAATACAAAGAATTAGTTCATTTATACAGAAAACATATTTTAAACACTTCTTTTTGGCAAACCAACATAGGCAAGCAGCTCTGGAACTGCCAAATAAAAATTTGTAAAATTTTAGCAAACTATGAGTTTATTTTTAGGTTATTCTATTGTGGTTGTAATTTAAAACCTGAGGCTGTGCACTGGTTGTTAGCTTAAAATTACCTTTCCTTATAACATTGTGCTTCCATTGTATAACAAATAAAAATTAACTAGAAAAATTTGTTGTTGAACAGTGCTAGGACATACAGACAAAATACTAATACATGTTATCTACTTGTAATATTGTTTAAGTAATATCTAAAGGGATATAATGGACATTAGAAAATGCTTACTTATGATTGAATTACCTATAGCCAAAAAGTTAAATATGTATCAAATAATGTGTAATTGGATTTATTATATGCACTATATACAGATACTAAAATGTTTCAAAATTGTGCCCTATGGATATTTTAATTTTGTTTAAGAAGATGAGTCCTTGTGAAGCAAATAAATTACAGAATCAAATCAGAGCAATGAATGAAATCTTTGTGATTCCCAAAGCAGTAAAATTCTTGTAACAATTTATTGGTAAACAGCTAAAATAACCTAATGGTGGGAGCTATATAATTATATAAGATACCATGACATGATTACAATTCGTACACATGGCTCCTGTATCAAATGCTATATTTTAAAATAGCAAATTGATACAGCTTTACCAGTATATCTCAAACAGTCCAGACCTATTCTACAGTGTTATCCGTTTGTGTTTTCTAGGGCATATGTTTCTAAGCATGTCCTTGAAGAGAGACATGTAGAAAATATTATTTGTAAACCTCTAATGTCTCATTAAGCTTAAGCACATTAGCTCGTCATCTAATCCTGTTTCTTGTGAAAGGTGTCCAATGGCAAACTGACTAAGTCCATGATTTAAAGAGGGTGAAAAATGAGGGGTTAAAACAAAAACGAAAATCTCTGCATACATTTTTCAATGTATAAAAACAACTCAATATTATGATCCAAGGAAATGATTAACATTGTTAAGGCTGTATATTCAAGCACTGTATGTTAAGAGAGCAATGGTGTGAAATTTAGGCAGTAAGAAATGTCCTGCATTATGGATGGTACTGTAATTAAAGAAGGATGCTTTCAACAGCTGATTGCTGGTATGCACTGGCTACGGATAGCAGTACGGTATGGAAGTTAATAAAGGTAGCAGAAGATGGTAGAAATGAATTCTGAAAGATGATAGCCAGTTTTCTCCAGCAGCCAGCCTGGTAAGTAAAACTCAGAATCTTGGCCTGCATTTTAAATGAAATACTCTTTTTTCTCTTCAGCATTGACTTGGCTGCCTTCAGCATTGATAATGGCTGTGTCAGCATCTGGTGCATCTTCAGCTCCTTTAGCTTCATTTGTTAAATATGTTCCTACGGGTATTGGAAGAAAAATGTGTTAGTTCTGTGAGACTGGTAAATAGCCAGCATTAAAGCTGCATTGATTTAGGAAGGAACTTATGCCAGATATCTTACATGTTAGAAAATATTCTGAGCTGTTATAACCACACAATTTACCTTGTAAAATTGCACACTTTCTTTACACCTTTAGGTAAATCTTGTAGAGGAAGCTGTGGCCAGGTTAACTAGAGGTAACAGCCAAGCTGGAGTGAGTAATGAATACTTTGATTTTTTAATGATGGATACAGACCATGTGATCCATGCAGCTGTAGCAATCAGGGTCCTTTGTTATGCAGTTGATAATGATCACATCAAATGTGTCACCATTCCTTTTGGTAACTCCATTTAAAAGTAAATTATATCAAGAGTTTGCTACCTAGCCCATTACAAAAAGCACATATTATTCTTACTAATATGGCGACATGTGTGCCCATAAATCTACAAACAAAAACAATAACCAAAAGCTTAATGTTATAGTTGAATTTCAGTACTAGAAATAAATTATAAACTTGCTTCTGTTTTTGTTTTTCCAGCCATGATTTACTCTGTGATCTTTGGCTATTGGTTAAACATTATTTTGCTAAGCCAACTAAACTTTATTTATTTAGTTTTTAAATATGGTTTTAGTATTGATTTTAGAGAGAGAAGAGAGAGAGGCAACATCGATGTGAGAAGGCAACATTGATCAGCTGCCTCTTGCTTGCACGCTACTGGGATCTAGCCCATTACCGGGCATACCCTGATGGCGAATCAAACAAGCAACCTCTCTGTGCATGAGACAATGCTGTAAAGTTAAGTGTGGCTCTACTGGCCAGGACTAAGCCAACTTAACTTTACAGCTGAGTAAAAGAATCAAGAATTCCCTGAAATAATTTAGTATTTAGATCTCTCTCTCTCTCCCTCTCCCTACCCCCCCCCTCTCTCACACACACACACCACAAACATGTACAGTTATATAATATCTTATGGTAAAGCAAGTCTTTAGAATATGTGTGTCAAAATTAAGAACACTATTAAATGCAACCCACCTTTATGTCTTGCCAGATATCGACCAAGCAGAAATATAGAACACAGCGTGACAAATACAACTACAGCCACTATTCCTCCTATGAGAGCATGATCAGGGCCAGTCTGGCCAGCCAGAGCATTGGGATCTAGCAAAGAGAAGAAAATATTGTGTAAGTTAGTGTTATTAGTCATAGAGTTCATATCTCCATTAGAATGATTTATTAAAAATTAGCACATTTCTGTTAAAATAAAGCTTCATTAATGTGTAGTACACCAATCATCTAGTCAACAAATATGTATAGTGTATCTATAATATTTAGTGTGTACCTATAATGTGCAACATACCTGGGGACACAACATTTCTCTATCAATCGCTGTTGCTTTTGAGTTTTCATTTTAAAGATAAACTGGATAAACAAATACTCATATGATTTTGCATAGTCTTATGCCTTTTGATCTTTCTCTTCTCCATCTAAAAATATCTATGTGCATATTTTTTGTGAAATGAACACAGTTATACTATTTTTTAAATGAAATTATGTCATGGCAAAGAATGGAGCTGGGCATGATAACTTGGGATTTATCATTATATAAATGTCATTTAAAGCTATAAAAGTTGATAAGAGTGAGTCTATATAAAAGAAAAGGTCTAAAAACTGAGTCCTGAAAAACTCTCATATTTAAAAGCTAGAAAGAGGAAGTGCTTCCAGCAGAGCAGACTGAGAGGAGTGAGCAGGGCAGTAGAAAGGATCCTGGAGATCATGCTGTAGAGGAGGGTGGTACAGATTGTGTTAAGTGTTATTGATGGAAGGAGGTGAGCGAATACTCAGCATGGAGGATGTAGTGCTTGTTGGATTTGTAGTTGTGGCGGAGGTGATTGGAAAGATACAGATTAATGCTTTTACATTCTGCCTTTAGTAAGATATTACAGGAAAGAAATGAGCACAGGAAACTGCAATTTTCAGAGATCCAAAAGATCAAAAGAAAGCACAATCATTGGGATATTGAAAGTCTGAGAAATCTGTTTATACAAGTCACATAGTAAGGAATAAAGCTAAATGAATCTTTGAGCAACAAACTCTGCCAAGGCTCAGCACCAATAGCAAGGACCAATTTGAAAGTACAGCCTATCCTTCCCAGCCCATTGTTGCAGATAGCATTATAGTAGCTACTTATAATCTAAAGGGGGTTTAGAGGAGGAAGATATAAAGAAATAAATTAGGCTTGACAACTATACCTTTAAATCTCAGAAGGAAGGGATGTGAGGTTGGAGTGGGAAGAAATTAACCATATAACTTATATGCATATATGCATAACCCATGGACACGGACAATAGTGTGGTGAAGGTCTATGGGAAGGCAAAAGCGGGATAGAGGGGGTCAATGGGGAAATAGAAGGGGGTATCTGTAATACTTCCAACAATTAAGATAATTTTTAAAGGTATTACCCATGGGCAAACATTGTCCTGTGTTGTTGTTTTTTCTACCATCCTATCGAATAAAAGAGTAATATGCAAATTGATCATCACTCCAAGACACAAGATAGCCATCTCCATGTGGTCAAAGATCCTGCCTCCATGTGGACACAAGATGGCCACCACAAGATGGCTGGTAGGGAAGGGTAGTTGTCGGCAATTGTGGGTGACCAGGCTGTCAGAGGAGGGCAGTTGTGGGCAGTTGAGGAGGACCCAGGCCTGTAGGGAAGGGCAGTTAAGGGGACCAGGACTGCTGGGGAGGGCAGTGGGGGGGCAAGGCCTTCAGGGGAGGGCAGTTGTAAGTGATCAGTCTAGCAGGGAAGGCAATTAGGGGTGACTAGGCTGGCAGAGGAGGGCAGTTGGGGGAGACCAGGTCTGCAGGGGAGGGCAGTTGTGGACAATCAAGCCAGCAGGGAGGGCAGTTAGTGGTGACTGGCCAACAGAGGAGGGCAGTTAGAGAAGAACAAGCCAGCAGGAAAGGGCATTTGGGGGGGCAGGCTTGCAGGGGAGGACACTTAGCAGCGACCAGACTGGCAGAGGAGGGCAATTAGTGGTAATTGAGCCAGCTGGGAAGCAGGCTGAGCTGAGGGACCATCCCCCCATCCACAAATTTCCTTCTCCAGGCCTCTAGTAGAAATAAAATCATAAATTTAGAAAAATTATCTTGGCATGTGGTCAAAGGCACAGAAATATGACACATTGATTAGAAATCTACTGTGGTTTGAATAGAACTACTGGGCCCAAAAACATATATCTAGATAGAAAATAAGTCTGCCTATTTGAAACTTCAAACCTTGGACTCCCAAAATTTAAAGAAAGCAAGAGATAGACTATAAACGCTATTTAGACTCCATAGAGGACATTCTGAAACACTCACTTCAGATGTGGTCAAGGAGGATGACTGATCTGGTTGAATTTTCCATAGGATAGAATTGTGGGAAATAAAAAGAATAAACAGAAGAGAATCTAGTTTCTCCAAGGAACTCTAATTTTTGCCATGGCAGAGCAATCTTTTAATGCCAGTCTGGCATGTTTACATAATTGCTATGGATTAGTAACTACCCAGTGTTTACTATTCTTCCTTTATTTCCAAATGGGAACATTTATATTAAGAAGTTCTTCAAAAAACTTATATGTATATATGCATTGCCCATGGTTGGTGAAAGCCTGGGGTGGGCTGGAATTGGGTGGAGGAAGGCAATGAAGGGAAAGAGGGGGCATCTGTAATACTCTCAACCACATAGATTTTTAAAAAGGAATCCCACTTCTCCTGGCTCAGTTCTATCTCTGTGTTTTGTATATGGGTCTAGAGGAGCATTAGTCTTTTGGATCATTTGTTCCTGAACTAATGCACACAGATATAATGAAGAGGATTGTACATATCAATGATCTTTATATTGGAGTTGGATATACTGGCCTGACAGGTCTTTAGCTTGTCTGGTATGACAGAGGGAAATAACATGAACAAATATTTGGTGATCAGAAGGGTATATTGGAGCAGAGATTTCTAGCTCATAACAAACTTGTTTCCTATTCACTCAGTTCACAGAGCTAAACATTTCCAATCTTACTTGCAGTTGAATGTAACCATGTGATTTGTGTTCTAGGCAATTGAAGAAAGGCCCAGACATGTAATCTACTGAGCAATTTTGGAACATACAATCTGAGAAAGACAAGTATCACATGGTCTCACTTATATGTGAAATCTAATGAACAAAATAAGCAGATGCACAAAATAGATCCAGAGGTATGGAAGCATGGAACAGAATGACAAATTTCACATGGGAGGTGGGAGTGGGGGCATTGGGAGTGATTAACTGGGGAGCATGCAGATATAGACACAAACAATAGAGAGGTGAAGGCCTGGGAAGGAGGGGTTCCCAGTGGAGCAAATTAATGGGAAAACAATCAAAGAAACAAACAAACGGGACACCTGTAATACTTTCAACAAGAAAGAGAAGGAAAAATAAATAAACTAGAGAGCCACAATAATAATATATGGGTCAATAAATCTCCACCTGGAAGAAATTACCCAACTAAGAATATATGAATTGAAATGCTTAAAAAAAGAGAGGTGTTACTTAAAAGCAATGAGGATTAACTAATTAATGTTATAGGAGCTATTGTTAATTTAGCTTTCTATTATATATTTATTGAGTTTTCCTTAATTTCTGGCATTGGCTGTAAATCTAAAAACAAATAAAACAGGTGAGGGGAGCAAAACATAAACCTGCCTTGCCTCTAAATTACCTGTTTGTATTCCTTGCTTAGATATTTTTGAATCACTTTCAAAATCCACCTCTTGCTCAGGTCCCCATATACAGATAGTCAAAATTCATATCCATTTTATTTCCTGAATATGTCTCGGAACTGAGCATTCTTTTAGGAAACAAATAAATCAGATTAGTTCACTTGCTTTGGGTTCATGAATTTTTTTCTATTCAACTTTTGATGAATAATTATTTTTTCTAATTTCTTCTTTAGAAATCAATTTGTGCACTGGTGGAAACTCCATATTTTATGTTGTGTGTATGTCATTCCCTCCATCCTATTTTAAAATAATCTTACCAAATTACCTTTTAATTTAATTACATTTTCCATGTTTATGCTCCTTTTAGTTGATTTCATTTTCTGCCATTTCTCATTCCTTCCAAAAGGTCTTTATCAATTGTGACTTTGGTTTAACTCCATTCTCTATTTAACCCATTATGTATTTAGTAGATGTTTTAAAATATTTTTATAATATTATTATACTTTATTTAAGTATAATTATTGTTTTTAGACATCTTGTAAAAAGTTTTTACTTTATATGCATACATTATTTTTCTTCTTTTATTAAAAATTTTCCATTAGGTGTAAAAATTTTAAAATAAATCTTTTTATTTCCTTATATTCATTCACATTGTTGAGATATTTTGAAGGATTCTCTGATTTTATGTTGGTATTTATTCCTATCAGCTGTAAAGTTGCATATCAATCCACCATCAGAAGCTATCTTTGGGTCATATGACATTTGTACACTGTGATTTGACTGGGGAAAGGGCCTTTGGATGTAAATCATTATTGGTGAGAGATTTGTTTGTTTCATTTCATTCTCTTTTGCCTATGATCTTCACCTGCATGGTAGTCGTAGATAACTTAGGTCATTGCCTCCTTTTTTGTACATTAAGACATTTTGATCTGGCAGAATGAGTTTTAGATCAATTAACTTGATTTTTAATAGATATATTTATAGATATATTAGTTTTACTAGTATACATTCATTATGACCTTTAGAGAAAGTAATATATAAATACATATTATTTAACCTTATTCATAATGTTGTTCTATACATACTGTTATAGTACATGAAGAAAACACTTTAAACTTTAGCTTTCATTTGATTAACAAAGTAAGTGGACATTTAGTCCTAGGATTTTTAAGATTTCAAAGATAATACCAATATAAAGAATCCTACTTTGTATGTTTACTTACAAATGTAGTTTTAAAAAAACTGACCTTGTTGGTTATGCTTTTTATCACCCTCCAAAACTGTTAGAACTAAGTCTATTCTTAATTCCTCTCTTTTGTTTTCTTTAATTTTTATTTTTAAAGTATTAGATATGACTTCTTTTTCCCTCACTGAACTCTCCCTAGCAACCCCCAGCACTTGCACTTACCCCCCTATTGTGTATTTCCATTGGTTTTGCTTATATGTATGTATACAAGTCCTTTGGTTGATCTCTTACCCCCACCACATCCCCAACACTCCCTTTCTTTCCCCTCTGAGGTTTGAGGGTCTGTTTGATGTTTCTATGTCTCTGGATCTATTTTTTTCATCAGTTTATGTTGTGTATTTTATTTCACAAATGAGTGAGATCATATGATACTTATCCTTCTCTGACTGGATTATTTCTTTTAGCATAATGCTCTCCAGGTCCATCCATGCTGTTGCAAATAATAAGAGTTCTTTCATATACTGCATCATGTAGATATACCACTGCTTTCTAATCCACTAATCTGCTGATGAGCACTTAGGCTGTTTCTAAATCTTAGCTTTGTAAATTGTGCTGCTATGAACATAGAGGTATATATATCCTTTCTGATTGGTGTTCCTGTTTTCTTGGGATACATTCCTAGAAGTGGGATTACTGAGTCAAACGGAAGTTCCATTTTTAATTTTTTGAGGAAACTCCATACTGTTTTCCACAGTGGCTGACCAGTCTGCATTCCCACCTGTAGTGCACGAGGGTTCCTTTTTCTCCACATCTTTGCCAGCACTTGTTGTTTATTGATTTGTTGATAGCCATTCTGACAGGTGTGAGATGGTACCTCATTGTCATTTTGATTTGCATCTCTCAGATGATTAGTGAGATTGAGAATGTTTTCATATGTCTCTTGGACTTCTGTATATACATTATCAAAAAGTGTCTGTGTTGGTTATTTGCCCATTTTTTTTATTGGATTGATTATCTTCCTTTTGTTAAGTTGTATGTGTTCCCTTTACATTTTGGAGATTAAACCCTTATAGAAGGTAACATTGGCAAATATGTTTTCCATTTTCTCTCTTGTTGTTTTGTTGATGGTTCCTTTTTGCTGTTTAGAAGGTTTATTATTTTGATATAATCCCATTTGCTAATTTTCCCCTCAGTTTCCATTGCTCTAGGAGCTGTATCGGTAAAGATATTGCTACAATGTATGTCTGATCTTTTTCTATCTATGGATTCTTCTAAGACTTTTATGATTTCCTGTCTTACGTTTAAGTCCTTTATCTATTTTGAGTTTATTTTTGTGTATGGTGTAAGTTGGTGGCCTAGTTTCATTTTTTTGTTTTGTTTTGTTTTGTTTTTTGCATGCATCTTTCCTATTTTCCCAACATTGTTTATTGAAGAGATTGTCTTGACTGGATAGTATGATCTTGTCTCCTTTGTTAAATATTAATTGAGCATAATGTCTTCGGTCAATTTCTGGGTTCTCTGTTCTGTTCCATTGGTCTATATGTCTGCTCTTGTCCCAGTACCAGGCAGTTTTGAGAACAGTGGCTTTGTAATACAGCTTGATAGCTGGTATTTTGATCCTTCCAACTTTGTTCTTCTTTCTCAGGGTTGTTGGGGTTATTCAAGGTCTTGTTTTATTCCATATGAATGTTTGGAGAGTTTGTTTTGTTTTGTAAAATATGCCCTTGAAATTTTAATGGGGGTTCCATTGAATCTATAGATTGCTTTGGGTAGTACAGACATTTTAATGATGTTGATTCTACCAATCCATGAATACAGTATACTCTTCCATTTGTTTATGTCTTCCTCTATCTCTTTTTTCAATATCCTATTGTTTTCTAAATACAGGTCTTTTACCTCCTTATTTAAGTTTATTGTTAGGTATCTTAATGTTTTTGTTGCAATCATAAATGGATTTTTTTTTTTTTTTAGTTTCTCTTTCTTGAGTCCATCATTGATGTACTAGAGGCTTGGTGCACAGATTTGTGCAGCACTGGGGTCCTTCAGCCTGGGCTGCGGGGATCGGGCCAAGGCAGGCAGTCTGACATCCCCTGAGCGGTCGTAGAGTGTGAGAGGGCACTTTACAAAGTTGTAGTCACTAGGCAGCTCCTGCATTGAGTTTCTGCCTCCTGTAAATCAGTGCGCATCATAGGTACTGGCCAGTCAGCTGGTCAGCCAGTTGGCCAGCTGCTTAGGCTTTTATATACATAGATAAGAAAGCCATGAATTTCTGGGTGTCAATTTTGTGTCTTGCTAAATTGCCAAATTCATTTGTTAAGTTTAGCAGTTTTTTGATGGAGTATTTAGGGTTTTCTATGTACAGTATCATGTCATCTAGAAATAATGACACTTTTACTTCTCTTTTTCCAATTTGGATATGTTTTATTTCTTCTTCTTGTCTGATTGTAATAGCTAACACTTTAAGTAATATGTCAAACAGGAGTGGTGAAAGTGGGAACCCCTGTCTTGTTCCTGTTCTTAGGGAAAATGGTTTTAATTTTTGTCCATTTAGTATGATTTTTGTTGCAGGTTTGTCATATAAGGCTTTTATTATGTTGAGGTATGATCCCTCTATTCCCACTTTCCTGAGAGTTTTTATCAAGAAAGGTTGTTGATATGATTGTGTGATTTTTATCTCCCAATTTGTTTATGTGATGTATCTTAATTTCTTTTCTTAACAACTAACACAAGTGATTGAGATTGTGAATCAGAATCAGGTAAGTATTATCTGAACAATGCAGAAGTAAATCATAATTTAAATATCTAAGTCCTAGTGGGCATCTCTAATATCTTTTTCTCATCCCTCTCCTACTGCCATAGCAATAAAAAGAAGTTTAGGCTTCTGAAGTTTATTACAATTAGCTGAGTCTTCATTTTGTTATTCGGATAAATACATACTGTATCTTTAAAGACCATTATTCATTCTTAAGCCCATGACTTGCTGGAGAAAGCTGTTATCAGTAGAGTAAGTAAATTCTTATAGATTCAGTAATATATTAGAAGTCATTTTTTTACTTATCAATGCACAAAATACGCAAAAATACTGTAGAATTAAATATTATTGAGTTTAACTTCCTTTAGTTAGGATTACTGGACTCTTTCTAAAAGGCTACAAAGGAAAATTATGTCAAATAATAATATTTATGCTTACTAATTTCTGATATTTAGATGAGTAGGAAATTTTAAAAAATAGTTTTATTTAAAATTTAATATGGAGGAATTCTAAATTATATGATTCTATTTCTCAAATCATTGCAGGGGATTTCCATTATCACGTCTATCATGTTTTCCCCATTAAAATAAGAAGTACCACATTTAAAGAAGTAATATCTGATTTTCTAAGTTAACAGCATGCAGAGATTGTTTTAGAATCATTTATAGTAAATACCTTTATTATGTACCTTATGTTTTCCAGTTTGAATAAAATGGTAGATGAGAATAAATTTAAAATTATTTTATGTAAATGTTTTAAGTTTAGTTTCCAAAACCTTTTTCAAAATAAATAATTGTCATTATATATTAGAATATATACATTTTACTGGAAAATTTAGATTAAAAATTACAATTTTAAAAATGATAAAACTCTAAGGACGTGTACTATATATAATAAATATATTAACCCGCATATTTGTAAGATTGCTATGAAATTTTTACTGTTTCTTAATAAAGTCTAATAAAACCCTACCTAAAACACTGTATAAATGTTAGGGTTCAAAATATAGGTTCATTATGAATAGTTTAGCATTAATCTAGAAAAAATGGAGTAGTACATTAAATAGAAGAATAGAAAATTGTTAATTAAGTCTGAGGTTAAAGTTAAGAGAAATCTTTGATAAAACTAGGAATAAAATTTAATGTCAATATGGAAAAATAGAAAAGCAGGCAGAAGCTGAAATTAATTAAAAACATCAGTGAGGAGAAGCAAGTGCCTCTTATGCAAAAGTCACCAAACATAGTCCCCAACTAGCAAGCATCAGAGTTGTTAAACAAAAGTTAAATGAATAAATAGAATAAATATGGAACAAATATGATACTGAGATGTCTGATAAGAGTCACTTTAATAATTAAGTCATTTATATATATTTCTGTGCTCATTTTTGAGTGTTGTTATTTTTTGGGTGTGTTATTAAATTCAGAGAAAATTTAATCCTATCTAATAAAAGAGTAATAATTGAATTAACCATCACTCTGCTACACACACAAGCCACTCTCACTAGCCAATCAGGAGCAAGTATGCAAATTAACCCCAAACAAGATGACTGTGGCCATGGAGAGAGCAGGGGGCAGGCTTGAGTTTCCCTGGTGATGGAGGACGCCAAGCTTTCCGCACATACTGGCCAGCCCCAGCCTCCACTTAAGGCTAAAAAAGATTCAATTATAAAAGGTAAATAAACCCCAACAGAAATGGCTGCCACCAAGGAGGGAGCAGAAGGCTTGGCTCAGCTCCAGGCTACAAAGTTTCAATTGTAGAACATAAAATAAATCCCAGATTCCAGGGTCTCCAGTTGGGTAGCCAGGGGGTGTGACCAGCCTGAAAACCATCACAGGCCTCTGACCCAGGCTGCTCTATTCTCCAAGGGAACCCTCACCCTGATCTGGAACACCTTTCAAGGCAAACCAGCTGGCACCAGGCTTCTATCCTATCTAATAGAAGAGTAATATGCAGATTGACCATCACTCCAACACACAAGATGGCTGCCTCCATGTGGTTAAAGATCCTGTCCCCAGGTGGACACAAGTTGGACACCACAAGATGGCCAGCAGGGGAATGCAGTTGGAAGGGACCAGGCCTGTAAGAGAGGGCAGTTGGGGTGATCAAGTCTACAGGAGTGGGCAGTTAAGGGTGACCAGGCCAGCAGAGGAGGGAAGTTGGGGGCAAACAGGCTGGCTAGGAGCAGTTAGACATCAATCAGGCTGGCAGGGAAGTGGTTAGGGGGTGATCAAGCTGGCAGAAAGAAGCGATTAGGGGCAATCAGGAAGACAGGCAGTGAGCAGTTGAGAGCCAGCAGTCCTGGATTGTGATAGAGATGTCTGACTGCCTGTTTATGGGGGTTCGGGCCTAAACAGCCAGACATCCCTCGAGAGGTCCCAGATTGGAGAGGATTCAGGCTGGGGTGATGGACACCCTCCCCGCATGCACGAATTTTGTGCACCAGACTTCTAGTTTAACAATAAAATGGTTAACACATATGAAATTAAACTCAGAAAAATAATTGTGTAACTGGAATTATCACCTTTAGAAATAGACAATGTAGACATTTTTAAAGTTTAGTTTCCCTAGATAAGCGATCCTGTATCATAATAAAGTAATATTTAGCATTTCTAGTTAATTCCTTATGTCTTTGCTAGAAATTTATTTGTGTAGTATAGTTTGAAAATAGGATTTTCTTTCTTTTTCTTTTTCTTTTTTTTAAGAAACTGCTATAAATAAGTTGTGTTCCTCTCAAAATTCATATGTTGAAGGCCTGTACCCAATATGATAGTATTTAGAGATGAGCTTTTTGAAAAAATAGATTCAAATGAGGTCATGATGGT
Source organism: Antrozous pallidus (assembly GCA_027563665.1). Taxonomy (NCBI): domain Eukaryota; kingdom Metazoa; phylum Chordata; class Mammalia; order Chiroptera; family Vespertilionidae; genus Antrozous; species Antrozous pallidus. The sequence continues at coordinate 94,189,680 of CM050514.1, forward strand.
ATGGTTCTCATAAAGAGATTAGTACCCTTTTAAGGAATATATATATTTATATATGCACATATATATGAACTATTGATCTATCTATCAGTATCTATCTCTTTATCTATTTCTCTATCTATCTATTTATCTATCATCTATCATCATCTATCTAGCTAACTTATCTCTATCTCTGTTATGTGAAGTCACAGCTTAAAAGTGGCTCTCTGCAAGCCAGGAAGAGAGCTTCTACCAGAGTCCCAACCATGCTGGCACCCTGATCTTGGTCTTCCAAACTCCAGAACTATAAGAAATAATAGATTTATTTCTTAAGTCTCTCAGTCTATGCCACTCTGCAGGCTGAACTGAGTAATGTAGAAACTACGGCATGGTCTTTATCATGTAACTCACTTGATTATGGAAAAATTCAATGGAAAATAGATTTTGGGAACTCTGGATAATCTATACTCATCCTCAGCCAATAATCTGTATGTAAATAGAACAGATGAATTTCTCAATCTGTAACAGAATTGTGCCTTGCATTCTACTGCTTTATACTGCTGGCCACTGTCTACTCACACACCAGTGTTGCATAGCAGTTGAGATGTTATAATTGATGTCAAGAACATCAGATGAAATCAATCTTGGAATGAAACTAGATTGTGTGTCATTTATACAAATAAAAGAAAAGTAGTAGCATGAAGCAAAAAAGTCACTGAAACCCTTTTAAGTGGAAGAAATTGCTCACAAAATTCTGTGTTTACAAATTGTTTTACCAAACATTAAGCCACTTACTGTTATTAGTTTGATTTTGGCCAAGATCCTTAGCTTTCTCATTTTTAGAATGTGAATACTTTATTTCCAGGATAGAAAAAGACCACATGCATTACTGTACATAAAGGGCTTAGAAGAAAGTTTGACACAATGCAATGTAAGCATTATTTAAATGTTAGTTATGTGGGGGATGGGAAAAGTGGCAAGTATAAACTTCTGTGTAGAAAAATATTGTTTCCTTTTCTTTATTGATTAAGCTATTACATATGTTTCCTTATCCCCCCATTGCTCTCCGCCCCACTACTGTTCATGCCATCACACCCCTGGTGTCTGTGTCCATTGGTTATACTTATATGCATGCATAAAAGTCCTTTGATTGATCTCTCCCCCTTACTCGCATTCTCCCCTGCCTTTCTTCTGAGTTTTGACAGTCTGATTGATGTTTCTGTCTCTGGATCTGTTTTTGTTCATCACTTTATGTTGTTCATTATATTCCATAAATGAATGAGATCATGTGATATTTATTTTTCTCCCACTGGCCTATTTCTCTTAGCATAATACTCTGCAGGTCCATCCATGCTGTTACAAATTGTAGGAGTTCTTTACTTTTTACAGCAGTGCAATATTCCATTGTGTAGATGTACCACAGGTTTCAATCCTCTTATCTGCTGATGGGCAGTTAGGCTATTTCCAAATCTTGGCTATGGTAAATTGATCTGATAAGAACATAGGGGTGCATATATCCTTTCTGACTAGTGTTCCTGTTTTCTTGAAGTGGATCACTGGGTCAAATGGCAATTTCATTTTAATTTTTCGAGGAAATGCCATACTGTCTTCCACAGCAGCTACATCAGTCTGCATTCTCACCAGCAGTGCATGAGGGTTCCTTTTTCTCTACATACTTCCAGCACTTGTCCTTTGTTGATTTGTTGATGATATCCATTCTGACAGGTGTGAGATGGTACCTCATTGTTGTTTTGATTTACATCTCTTGGATGATTAGTGACTTTGAGCAGGTTCTCATGTGGCTCTTGGCCTTCTTTATGTCCTCTTTCAAAAGTATCTATTTAGGTCCTTTGCTCATTTTTTGATTGCATTATCTTCCTTTTTTAAGCTGCTTAAGTTCTTTGTAAATGTTGGAGATTAAACCCTTATCAAAGATAACATTGGCAAATATGTCCTCCCACACAGTGGGTTTCCTTATTGTTTTGTGGATGGTTTCTTTCCCTGTACAGAAGCTTTTTCTTTTGTCAGGACTTTATAAGGTGACTGTTGATCATTTTAAGTGTCTGAATATTTGAGAGATGGAGGGCAATATCAACAGAGAAAGATTTCTATAGCATGTGATTGGATAAAATGAATGTGGTAGGAGTATGATGAATGAAGATTAGATGGAAGAATAATTTATTGATATTTAATCTGTGCCAAGTTTCTGTATTATAAATGGCTTATTTTATTCAATGTCTGTAAAATGTGTTGACTCAGAAAATCATAGCTATTATTAATATAAAGATTGATAAACTGTGAGACAGCTTGCCTAAACAAATTACTCGAATAATTTTTGAGGTTTTTAAAAAATAATTATGAAAGTCAGTTTTTAGGCTGTGTCAGATGTCTCCTATTTGGAGAATAGTAGTTTGTTGCGGTAATTTCTATCATTTTCTCACTTAATTATATTATCTTTTCTTCCATCATAGAGAGGAATTCAATCCCCATTTTTGCTAAATGACCCATGTAGTGTTGTTTCTTCTTCTTTTAATAATTTATTTTTCCATCTGTGTATGTATAGTCTAAACAACAGTGACTAGTCTCTCCATGTTAATTAGCCCTGAAGTTCTTTATTTTTCCTCTTGAATTAATTGACTTGTTTAGTTTATTTTCACCCAAAGATAAGTATTCTTGAAAATAAAGTTGAATCTTACACTTGCAATATTGCTGCAACAACATTTTCATACAGTTCTTAGGCCCAAGAAAATTAAGTGAGTGAATGGATTTTATTAAATTCTAATACTGAATTCTAGATAGAACTTGCATCTTTAGGTTCCAATTTGCTATGCTGAGTCCTAAATTGCTGCTCCTTCATAGTATTAAATTATTTGTTTAAACATAATAATACTGTTACTATATAAATATTTTAGCAAATTTTGCTAAGTAAAATGACTCGTGCAGATTTGTTCTTAATGCTTCAAATAATTTGATTCTAACATTACATTTTATTTTTTCTATGTATTTAAGAACCTACTTTCCCTCCTTTAACTAGAGTAATACCTCAGAAAGAAGGTCACTATCATAAACCATTAAATTTAGTTATACATAATTTTTGGAGAAAAAGTATACTGTCCTTTAGCAGTGTATGCCATTAACAAAGTCCCTGGAGAGAACTATATCACTACATTTACCCAGGGGTCATCTATTATCATCTAATTTTATGTACAATTACTCTCCATGACAAAAATATTTAAGAATAATTTCTAAAGTATAGAAGACATTAAAATATATTGTTCTTTGTGTGCATGATTTCCACATAATTTTAAGTATAAAATAATATGTATAGGATGGGAAGGGGGTCAGGGGGAGGTAAGAAAAGGTAAAAGGGGAATAAATTGTACTGGAAAGAGTCTTGACTTGGGGTGGTGAATACACAATACATTATCCAGATGAGATATCATAGAATTATACACCTGAAATCTATATAATTTTATTAACCAATGTCACCCCAATAAATCCAGTAAAGACATTTAAAAAAAGTGGATAGGGACTCTAAATCTATGACCTCTAAATTAAGTCTATATAATACAACAGGTTTACAATAATAGGAAAAGAAATCCCAGCAAACACAACATTCAGCCTTTCCACTAAATATATATATATTTACTGGAAATATATATATATTTACTGCACCATAAATTTGTTTCTGTGTCAAGCTGATAAACAACAAATGCCACTACAACCCTCTATGTACTTAGTATAACAGCACACAGATTTCCTATTCAGAAAGATTTTGACAATAAAGCGTAAAATCGCTGTTGTGTTTGTTTTGTTTTGACTTCAGTGTTTCCAGGTTGCTTATCTTAGAGATATAATCAATTTATAAAATTATTTAGAAAGTGAAATGTGATTATCAGAGACACAAAAGTGAAGTGTTGCTGCACCTTACTCTAATTTCATAACATTGCCCTCCAGCTTCTTTCTTCTGAGAACTGTCCCTCTTAAGCTCTGTCATTTTTTTATGATTCACTTTCTCTAACTATATAAAATTGATATCATTAACTTGTATCATAAATAGTTAATAATGTGCTGGGTCCAAATAAAATACATACTTGCATAAGATACTCTATTCTTGAGAATAAAAATCTAGGTGGAAATTTTTTCTGCTAAGGTATTCTTATATTGGAGTAAAATAGGTTGTAGCATAATTCTCTTCATTTCACTAGTCTTTCTCTGTTGAACTCAGAATTCTAGTTTCTTGAGTACTTCAAATGGGAAAATTTCTCAGTTCTGAAGAATTTGAACAATTCAGAGAGTACTCTCAACCAGGAGAATAGGGTAGCTATTAGGACTCAGGGCCCTTCACAAAATGTTTCACCTCCTTTAGCACTGACATCCAAAGGGGGTAGAGCTTGCCAGGAGATTACTTGTGTGATAGCAGGAGAAAAGGAAAGAAATGAAGTTTTTAAGGTTACCTACACAATCAAAGGAAGATCAGGGTACATTTTGGGGGCATGTGCCACAGAGTATAATTTGACTGCATTGAACAGTAGTCTCTTTAAAAGATTGGAAATAATATGACACACAGAACTATAAGACCCAAGTACTAGTTTCAGTTTATCCTCTTCTGTTTTACTTGTCTCCATCTATAAGATATATGCATCTTCTCTGCCATCCTCAGTGAGTTATTGTTTAAATTAGTTTATATGGAATCTGTGCATATAAATCATATCCAATAGGTGCTTAATAAATGTAATGTGAATCAAATAATGAGATTTGTAATGCTAGCAACTGTAAACAAACTTGTATTTTATAGTGTTTATTTTCAGGAAAAATATACTCAAATTCATTCTATAACACGAATTTATTTTACATTTATATGATCTGTAAAAGCTATTATTTTTTCTTCAGTTGCCTTACATCATCTAACTAGGGACTGTTCTGCCTTAATGTCAACAATAGTTAAATTTTGTATAGCATTGTTCTTAGCCTACACACATAGAATGAATAAATGGGAACAACTACTGAAAAGGAAGACAAATGACTTGTATATGACATTACCATATGTCTATTTGGCAAAGTGCTCTGTGCAAATCTAAAAAGATGAATAAAGTATTTTTAAGCAGACTAGAGGTTACATGAAATACAATGATTTCTTCAGAAGGGTGAAATCTAGACTTTAAGCATGTTTCTTTTTAAATTAAACTTAAAAAAAGAAAACTTAAAAGTAATTAATTATGCTTTTAAAGGAAACAGTAATAGGACAGATTTATTTTTAAATACTAAGGAAATATAAAGAATATATGATTGACAATGAGAATAATTTAAATGCTCAACATTAAAAAGTTTAGTCTGTACCAACTGTTTATAATGTCTATCCATATGCAGAAATTACTGTGATAAAATAGTCCCATGTAGAAACATATTTATTATGAGTCAATATACCAAAAACATAATACCCCTACTGCTAAAATAATTTCCCTTTACAAATCTAAAATTTGTACTATGTTACTAGTAAATTCATCTAAACAAATTATATATTACTACTTTTTTGAATTTATTATTCTGGTGCTAATTATAATATTTATATTTAGAATGCTTATAGAATTGTTTAAATTCATTATGAGTGGTAATTGAATCAGATTCCCAGTGATCATAATAAATATATTTAGAAGAATTTAATATATATATCCTTTCTATAGACACTTTAAGAGAGATGATTACATACTAGTAGGAAAGACTTGTGACTATTTTAAATATTAAAATCTTAAGCTTGCTATAATCTCACCCTGTTATTTTTTTCAAATATTAAATTATGTTAAAATAAAAAGCCATGCAAACAATATGTAACCTAACCTCTCTTGCTTCAATTTCCACATACACTAAGTAGCCAGATTATTATGATCTCTGAACACATAATGATCTGCCCACTTTCATTACTCTTATCTAATAAAAGAGCAATATGTAAATTGACCATACCTCTGCTACACTCACATGCCATTCTCACCAGCCAATCAGGAGCAAGTATGCAAATTAATCCAACCGAGACGGCTGCTGCCACATAGAGCAGGAGGCTTGGGCTTCCCTGGCAATGGAGAAAGCCAAGCTTTCCACCTGCCATGACCAGCCCAAGCTTCTGATCAAGGTTACAGTTTCAATTACAAAAGATAAATAAATCCCAACAAAAATGGCAGCAGCCACTGAGAGAGTAGGAGGCTTGGCTCCACTCAAGACAACAAAGTTTCAATTATATAAGATAAATAAGATAAATAAATCCCAGATACCAGGGCCTTCATTGAGTTGCCAGGGGTCTGGGTGGCCTGCAAACCACCACAAACCCCTCACTCAGCCTGCCCACACCCCTAAAGAACCCCCATCCTGATCCAGGACACCCTTCAGGGAAAACCAGCTGTTCCCCATCCATGCACCAGGTCTTTCTCCTATCTAACAAAAGAGTAATATGCAAATTGACCATCACTCCAACAAAAAAGATGGCTGCCCCCATGTAGACACAAGATGGCCACTACAAGATGGCCAGCAGTGGAAGGCATTTGGGAGGCAATCAAGCCTGCAGGGGAGGGCAATTAAGGGTGACAAAGCTGACAGAGAAGGAAAGTTGGGGACAACTGGGCCTGCAGGGAAGGGCTGTTGAGGAAGGACCCAAGCCTGCAGGGGAGAGAAGTTGGTGGGGACCAGTCTGCAGAGGAGGGCAGCTAGTGGTGACCAGGCCTGCAGGGAAGGGCAATTCGGGGCAATCAGGCTGGCACTGGAGTAGTTAGGCATCAATTTGGCTGGCAGGCAAATGGTAAGGGGGTGAATAGGTTGGCAGGCAGAAGTAGTTAAGGGCAATCAGGAAGGCAGGCAGGCAAGCAGTTGGGAGCCAGCAATCCTGCATTATGAGAGGGAATGGTAGGATCAGGCCTAAATAGGCAGTTTGACATCTCTGGAGGGGTCCCAGATTGGAGAGAGTGCAGGCTGGGCTGAGGAACAACCCCCCCCCTACACACACACACATGCATGAATTTCTAGTATATATATTAGAGGCCCAATGCATGCATGAATTTGTGCATGGGTGGAGTCTGGCCAGCCTGGCCAAGGGGAGGAGACGTGGGTGGTTGGCCGCCCTGCCTGCTGGTCACATTCCTGGTCTAGGGCACAATTTGCATGTTAGCCAACTATAGAAAAAATTTTGAAAGAAAGATATACACTGAGTAGGCAGCTTATTATGCATCATAGATTCTAATAATCTGACCACTCAGTGTATATAATACAGGAAAATAGTGATATGAGCCACATATAACTTTTCTGTGGAATGAATGTAGTAATGCATGTAAAGGTCTTATTAAAAAACTTTTTCCCATAAAATATGAAAATAATGGTTAATATTTATTAAAGCTTTGGTCTTATCACTATTAATTGTTTTAATAAGTTAACTCATTTTATCCACAAGTCAATCTCAGAAAGTAGTTATTATTATCATACAAAATTTAGTCGATTTTAGAGTAAATATTTAATAAATGTTTTTGTTGTAATTTAGGTACCAAACTCCAAATTGAAAACAGACACAAATGCAAAATGAATTAGACTGTGTGGGCATATTTTCATTGAAGGGAGTGAAAATTTGAATAGATGGCTGAAAAGAAATGTTCATGTGAACAGCTTTCCCAGGTTTCAAGAGGGATTCCTTTCCTGAGATTGCTCTCATGACATTGATTCTCTTCTGAGACCATTGCAAAAGGAGAGTGAAAGAATGACATCAAAGTCCAAGCACTACTGAATTTCCTTCTCACCCCATGATTCAGAACTTATTTTCCAAAATGGCTAAAGCTGTAATAGATTAGATTTGGCAAGTTCACAAGTAAATATATTTAAATCCAAAGGTAGAATAGATTATTTGTTAAGAGTTCAAATTATCTCCTTACAGAAAATTCATCTTAAATTTAATTAATGAATCTAGAATTATATATTATAGAATGCAATTCATAATGTTACTTATCGTTTCTGAACCTATTTACTTACTCAACTATAGAAAAAACTTTGCAAAAAGGCTGTATCAAATTTAGTAGTTTTTTTTTTAATAACATGAATTCTAAGGAAAATATTAGTGTAAAGGGACATAGTAGTTAAACTCTTTGAGATTTGAGACCATTGTACATAATTTACATATTTAATGTCTATCATGGGCTGCTTTATCCTGACCACCATTAATAATTTAATGGTCAGATAGCATGCAGATCTAGACAGTAAGCATGACAGAAGTCATATGCATATTTGTGAATGTAAATAAAATACATTGTTCCAAAAATAAATAAAAATAAAGTTTATACAAAACATAACATGCATTCAATTTAAACATACATAAAATTTGAATATTTCATTAATTAAAGAATTATTTTTAAGTTTAAGAAAGAAGTATTCAAAATGAACTAAGCCTGTAACAAATTCTTCAGAGGAAATTGACCTAAAAGTTAATAAGTGGCAAACATACCTATAAATACTTCTGCCCAGGCAGTAAATATGAAGTACAGTTATTTGTAAAATTTTGTCCTACAACATAATTAAAAAGCACTGGGCATAAATTCCTGTTATGCATAAAATATAATTATTCATTTAAATAATTATTACATAGCACTTTGTAGTACAAGCATACAAATGAAAAAAAAAAAAACCTAACTGAAAGCTTTAAGGTAATTTCAGCTAAACTGAAGAAAAATTTAAATGGCAACATTAAAATACCTGTCTTCTATATTCTAATCTATGTCCTATGGTCATAAAAATAGATGCGTAAAAGTTTTTAAAAAGTGGCACATAGTATCTAGAATTTTAATAAAAGAGCCTTATGACTTTCCTCTACTTAAGCAATACACATACAATTTAGAGGAAGAAACTATGTCTTTCATAAATATCATTAATTTTATAGCCATAAATAAATCATTTTTCTAATTGTGACTGGAAACCTAATGTAGTCATATTCAGTCTTCCAAGTTCAGTATTAACTGTTTATATAATAAATGTAGTGTTGTTTAGTTCAATTCTTTCCTGTTTTTTCCACCCTCACATAAAATTACTTTTCCTGCAATCTTTTCTAGAATCTGTCTCTCATCAAGGGTTCAAATTATCTTGTAAGATAACACATCAAGGAAATAACAAAGAGCTGAGTTATTTCCTCAATGTCATATTGTAAGGTTACACAACAGCACCATAAATGTGTTAAAATCTGTTCCTCCACTTTGTTCATTGACACATAATTTTTTTATTTTTTATTTTTTATTAATTTCCGAGAGAGGAAAGGAGAGGTGGAGAGAGACAGAAACATTAATGATGAGAGAGGATCATCCATCGACTCCTCCTGCACAACCCCTACAGGGAATCAAATCTGTAACCCAGGCACATGCCCTGATCAGGAATCAATCCGAGACCTCCTGGTTCATGGTTGGTGCTCAACCAGTGAGCAATCCAGGCCCAACTATTTTTTTTTTTTTGCAACAAAAGACTGTTTTAGTTTTTCCAAATACAGAAACAGAAGTTTGCATGCTTTGTAACTATTGCCTTAAAGCAAAATTTCTATATACAGTGGTTTCGGTTCTAACAGCAGATAATCATAAATATGTATCCATAGTGCAATATTGACTCATCAAGAGTCCACCTTTCATATACTCAGTCATTTAAAGAAGAAAAATGATTAGTTAAACCAGAACTATCTTTGTCTAGGCATTTTTTTTTAAAAAAGGTGTATAGTTTTACTCAAAAATATCTTAGGTAGTGTACATATTCCTAAATGGTAACAGTAATATTTGCAGACTCCAAGTTCTTACAACCTCAGTATTTTTTCCCTGATTTAAAGCAATATTGAAGAGCTCCATCCTCATTCCTGGGTCAAGTTGAATAAACTCACATTGGAGCACTGGAAAATAAACTTGTCTTTTAATTGGTTGCCTCTGGCACCAACTTAACTGGGGCCAGGAATCAAACCTGCAACTCAGGTGTTGCCTTTGATGGGGAATTGAACCCACACCACTTCAGTGCGTATACCAATGACACTCTAACCAAAGAACAATAGTACAAGGCTTATTTTTTTAACTTTACATATAAAAGAAATTTTAAGTTCTATATTACCAGTAAGATTATCTATTGTTGTAAGTATAAAGTGAAAAATAAAAGAGTCTTAAACCAGTTCTTTATCTGAGAAGAATAAACACACACACACACACCATTTGGGGAAGGATCTTAAAAATCATACTAAATGAATCATAGTCTCAATTAAATTTTCTTTTATAGTCATACAGTCTCAACCAAGTGTGACTGAGTGACCCTGAACAGTTTAGTCTCACTGAGACTCAGTTCACTCTTTGCAGTGAAAGATTGTCTTTACTGATCATTTGTTTTATAGAATTGTTAAGTTGGAAAGGAATTTGAATTGGGAAATTCTGAGAATGTTGTTTAGTACAGATTAGATAGTCAATATGTATTGTTTATTTATACAATTGACACTATTCAAAGTCTGCCCTAATTTGAAATAATAGTAGAATAGTGGTGTCAGTAGAAATAAAGAAATCACCACCACATGATCTCACTTGTTTGTGGAATATAATGAACAACACAAACTGATGAACAGGGACAGATTCAGAGGCAGAGAAGCATCGACTAGAATGCTGGACCTCAGGAGGAAGGTAGGGGAGGGAGGGGGGAAGGAGAAGAGATCAACCAGAGGACTTGTATGCATGAATATAAGCCTAATCAATGGACACGGACACCAGGGAGGTGAGGGCATGAGAGGGCAGAGGATTGGGGATTAATAGAGGGATAAGGACACATATGTAACACCTTAATCAATAAAGAAATTTGGAAAAAAAATAAAACAAAACAACTATTTAGGGGGAAAAAAAGAAATCACCAAACTTAAAAAAATTTTCAACTGAGATGTGAGATAGCCACAAAATATTTGTAGTGTATACCATATTGGCTTAAAGTGAAAAAAAAAGAAAATATTAATAGGATAATATTATGCTTTTAAATTAACATTTTAATTGGAATAAAAATATTTTGTAAGTGTATTAGGGCTACACTAATAGCCATTATTAGAGTTTTGATTAAGCAACAACATTTTTAAGTCATCCTATATATTAAAAGCCTAGGTGGTGTCACACCCTCACATGACACCCTCGCATGACACCCTCACATGGCGTTGTCACAAGATGGCTGCCCTCACATTGTTACAAGATAGCCACCACAAGATGGCCACCAGGGAAGCATAGTTGTGGATGATCAGGCCAGCAGGAGAAGGCAGTTGGGGGTGAACAGGACATCAGGGGAGGGCAATCGGGGGCAATTGGGCCAGTAAGGGAGGGAAGTTTTGGGTGATTGGGCTGGCAGGGGAGGGCAATTGGGGGCAATCAGGCCAAAAGGGGAGGGCACTTGGGGGTAATCAGGCTGGCAGGAAAGCAATTAGACATCAATCAAGCCATCAGGGGTGCAGTTAGGAGGCAATCAGGCTGGCAGGCAGGCGAATGGTTAGAAGCCAGAAGTCCTGGATTGCTAGAGGGATGTTGAACTGCCAGTTGGACAGGCAGTTGAACATCCTCTGTGGGGTCCCAAAATGGAGAGGGTGCCGGCCAGACTGAGGGACACCCTCCACCCCCCCCCCTACATGAATTTCATGCACAGGTCTCTAGTTTCAGAATAAACATGTGATTTAATTAACGATTTTTCATTAGTCATGTTATCCTATAATAATAGAAACCTATTATTTCTCCTTTTTTAGTTATAATATGCTATATGGATTTCAAAGTATTGAAAAAATAAAAAAATATTAGAAATGTCATTTCTTTTGTGAATACTTTAGGAAGACTGTGCATGTGTGCTTGTGTGGGAAGAGCGAGGGGTACATGTGTATTTTTTTAAATTCCTTTCTCTGACTTTGAAAAGAAAATGACATAATCCTAATATATAAAAAGCAAGGGGCCCTCATGACCTAAATGACCAGACAGATGACCTAATAGCAGGCTGCGTGGGGCAACCAGGCTAGCCAGGGGGTTAGTGAGGGATGACCAAATGACTAAATAGTAGGCTGTGTGGAGTGACCAAGCCAGAATGGGGGCTGGCAGTTGAAGGCAACCAGGCTGGCAGAGGAGGGCAGTTAAGGGGCAACCAGGTTGGGGAAGGGGGGTAGGTAGTTGGGAGTGACCAGGCCAGTGAAGGTGGGTAGTTGGGGGTGATCAGGAAGACAGACAGGTGAGTGGTTAAGAGCATGCAGTCCCAGATTCCCAGGATCTGGCCTAAATCAGCAGTAGGACAACCCCCGAGGCTTCTCAAATTGGAGAGGTGAAGGCTGAGCTGAGAAGACCACCCATCCCCTTCTCCCCATGCACAAATTTTGTGCATTTGGGCCTCTTAGTCATAATATAAATTTCCAAATGTTAAAAAAATATGTAAAATTAAGTTGAAGTCTTCTATTACCCCATCCTTCAGCAATATATTTCAACTATTTTTTTAATGTTTTTGTTTATTTCAGGGAGGAAAAAAGAGATAGAACATCAATGATGAGAGTGAATCATCCATTGGCTGCCTCCTGCACTCCCCACACTGGAGACTGAGTCCATAGCCCAAACATGTGCTCTGACTGGTCATGATCTCTTGGTTCATAGGTCGACCACTTATCAACACCCTTTTCTTTCCTTACATAGGTTAACAAAGCTTTTACTTTATCTTATTTCCTTGAAATACTATATTATTTGTAGTCTAGGCAGTGATAGATGTAAACTCTACACAGAGGGTCATGGCTACAGCAATTTGCAAGGAACACACTCATTTCCTCACTTCTCTTGAGACACTAATAAGGCCTTGAATCAAAGGTCCAGTGTAATCACCATGTGCACTTCAAATTAAATAAATGTAATAAAAGCTTCCATCTGGCTGTTGATCAAACGTGGGGAAATGCTGATTTTCATGACATATTGCAATATGTCTATTGTAACAGCCCCTGGTGCCTTCTTATAAATTACTTACATTTGGGATTACTTGACTTAGACAGACAGAAATATTACTCACTTCTTAAGTGCTGCCCAGTGGGAGTTTGTGAGATGTGGTCCAATCCTATATTTGTTAAAGAAGACATTAAGAAATAGTGGAGCCATGTTTCTTTTACTAAATGACAATTGTACTCAAGCTGTTTGAAAAGGCAAACACAATTTTACAACAATCAAAAAGCTTCTTTTTGATCATAGAAAAGTACATGTAAAGAGATTTGAAATTAAGATACTAGATACAATTTTGGTTATATTATAGAATGCCAACATTTTGGTAAATGAATGAAATATGGATATTTACTTTAGCAAGCAACATCAACAACATAGTGAAATCATTTAGAGATAAACTCTCAATTTGGGATTGAAAATGTCATAATTGTGTCAGTCACTGTTATCATCACCATGTTTATATTTTAAAGGAAAAAAAGACCCTAAAACATTGGAGTCTAATTAAAATAATGGTAAACAGGAGGACTGCTGAAAGGCCTCTTTTTTGAGTGTGGAGGGGGGTGTTGTTATTTTGGAGTAGAATAAAACTAAAGAGATTCAAACAACTGTTACTTGCCTAAGAGGAGAAGTGAGCAGTCTGTTGTTATTTGTCATGCTAATGTAAAAGGCCCCAAGGCTAGAGTAGGACTTAAAATTTCTCAGTCTTGACACTAACCATTTTTTTGATCTGTATATTCTTTTTGTTTTTGTTTGTGGGGTGCTGTCTTGTATCTTATAGTATGTTTAATGGTATGTCTTCTATCCAATAGATACCAGTTCCCCACAAGGAGTTAGAATAAAATAATTTATCCAGTCATTTCCAAACATTTTGTAGGGGGCCAAATACCTCTGGTGACTAAGAAACAATTATTAGGTGAATTTGCTTAATAGAGGCAGAAAGTCTTTGTTTGGATAACAAAATACAATAAATTATCAACTATTAAGGTCCTTTGACACATGTTTGTGGAATAGCATATACAGATATAAAAATAAATGATTGCTTTTAAAAATACTACTAAATTTTAGAATAAAAGCTTATAAAAGGTCAGATATAAACAAAATATTTAATTAAGATGCATATAGGAAAGCTAAAGCAGAAAAGAAAAAGAAAAAAACCATATTACCTAGGTCAGTGGTTGGCAAACTATGGCTCCTGAGCCACATGCGGCTCACAAGCCATTGTTTGCCATTATGTTGACTAATGAGTTTGCTGACCATTGACCTAGGTATATAAAACAGAATGTTATGGTATAAAATTGGCTTATTTTTTAAATATAATGAAGCTTAATAAGTATTTATTGAGCTGAACTGAATTGTATTATTTGCCTTAATTTGAACTTTAGGCAAGAACATTAGTCTGGGAAAAAGAGTATAATTGTTGAGAGCATGTGTTCTGGACTCAGACTTTCTTAGAATCTAAGCATCAGGCTTTGACACTCTCCAGTCGTGACAGACCTTCCCTGCTCTTCAGAAAATGAAGACAATAACAGTATATACAATAAGGGCTACTATAAGGGTGCCTACTAGTATACAAGAGGTTTAGTAGTGCCTAGCATATTAATGGAAATTTATATATATATAATCAGTGTTGTTATTGTTGGAGAAAAATAAAAAAGTCTTAGTCTAAGAAAATAAACCTTATATAGAGAAAATAATTCTAGTTATGCATAACAAAAAAAGGAAGTTCAACAAAATGTTTCTTTTCTGATAGATGGTAACAGACAGCAAAATAAATATTATATTGAAACAAAAGAAGGACAACTTCAAGGTATATCTATCTCTGTAGTCCAATTTAGCAGCACATGGTAATATATTCCAAGGTACTTTAGAATTGAATTATATGTGATTCATCCATTGTTCTCAATAACCAGATTGCTGGAAACTGGAAAGGAGCCATTGTAATGACTGTCTTTATCCTATATTATAAAAGCCTAATATGCAAATCAACTGAGTGGTGTAATGACAGGTTGCTATGATGCTCACTGACCACCAGAGAGCAGTCATTCAATGGAGGAATTGTCCCCAGCCCACAAGCCCCAGGCAAGCCAAGGTGGGTGCCAGCAGGGGCCCCTGATCATCCTGTTGGTCACCTCACAGATCTGCTCTGATCACTGGCCAGGCCTAGGGGCCCTACCGGTGCATGAATTTCCTGCACTGGGCCTCTAGTAAAATAAAAAAGGAAAGGGATCATTCTAGAAATTAAAGATAAATATAATTATCTTCAAATTTTAGGAAGGCTGAGGATAAAACAAGGTTAGATCAAATTAGTCAATCAATTTAAACCACCAAGAACAGTATGGGCATTCCTTAGCTATCCTACTTCTCCAATTATAACAGTTCCCATGCAAATAATAAGTAAATTTTATCTATCTATCTATCACCTATTATCTATTTAATAGTTTTAATACAGTAATAGTAAGAGTCAAACAAAATCTTATGGAAACAATGACAATTATAGAGGAGACCAAAGAAGAATTTATACATTACTGTTTTACCTCCAGATTATCCTTCTAAGTATTTATTATCTCTAACACTGATTTCCAAATATCTGTCACTAGAGGCACGTATAGGAAATGGAAAATCTCCTATAGTCATGGACTGAATCTCACCTGGGCAATTTATTAACTGTATGGCCTTTGGCAAGTTGCTTAACATTATTCTATTCAGGTTCCTTCAAGTGTAAAATGAAGATGTGGCATCTACTTCCTGAGATTAGGCAGGAATGTGGAGAGAGGGGAGGTAGGCACCAATTAAATTATGTTAATTAAGTTAAATTTTCTGCCAAAGACTTTCTGCACCTATTAAGCAAATTTACCTAATAATTGGTTCTAAGTCAGAAAAAAAAGTTATAGAATTTAGAATTACAAGAAATTTATTATTTGAGAACCTGGTTTGGAGAAGCTGGCCATGGACATGCTGGTGAAGGGAAGACGGGGGAGGGGGGGGGGGCGCAACTACAACTGAAATTACATTATGATGGATTAGAACATCAAAGGATGTAGACAGCATGGAATTAACTAGAACTTAGAAGGGAAAGTCTGAAGAAACTAAGTTGAGTTAGACTCTGACTCAAAAAACTAACTGCTATTGGATCAGCAAGAACTTCAGAGATAAGTAAAACTAAACAAAAATTCTATATACTTCCTTAGGCATGGGATATCTCCAATAACTTCTAGAAGGCAACTGAAGATCTCAGCTGAAGATCCTTATTTTCAGAGTTCCAGGCTCACTGGATTGTCTTCCTTTCCTAGAAGGCTTTTTAGCTAAAGTACCTCACTCAGTCAATTGAACATATGTTAACAACTTGAGAGAACAATGTATTTTCCCCTTAAAACTCATTTTATTCACAGGAGGAAAAAATCACTACAACCTAATAAAAATCTTAGCCCTAAGTTATTATTTTCTGCTAGTTTCTGGAAGTACATATCTGGCATATGGTATATTTCACTTTAGTTTCTGCCTAAAGTTATTACAATAAAAAATGTATTTTTTTTAAATCTTAAAAAGCAATAGGTAAAATACATTTTTAAAAACTTCACAATAATTTATTGTTCACTTAAAATCCAGCCTCTTGAGGTGTGCTTATATGTATGGATGCCCCTCATGGAATCTAACAACAGAAATTCAATTTCTCTTAATGCCTTATACATTTTGGAACCTTTCTTTTCTCAAGAAAAAGTGTCCATAAACATATTTTTACTTCCTGGCTCAGGTTGAGCATTGACCTATGAACCAGGAGGTCATGGTTTGATTCTCAGTCAGGGAACATGCCTGGGTTGTGGGCTCGATCCCCAGTGTAGGGCATGCAGGAGGCAGCCGATTGGTGATTCTCTCTCATCACTGTTTCTATCTTTCTCTCCCTCTCCCTCCCTCTCTGAAATAAATCAAAATACATGAAAAAATAATAAATAATAAATAAATAGCATAGTTGTCATTCCTGAAGTCAAATTGCATATGCAGAAAATCATGATTAATACCCATAATATGCAATGCTTAATATGGGTTGTAATAAATTTGCCTACTTTCTTTTTATATTTTCATGTTATATACTGTCATTATGGTAATATGTGCTTAACAAAAATAGCAAGTAGGGGGTTAAATTTAAACAATTAAATTAACATACAGTGATTTATTTAACTTTTACAACAGCTTTTGTGGTAGGTACTATTTAATTGCCATTTTACAGATGAAGCTACAGAGATATAGAGGGGCTAAGTAACATTCTACTATTCACAAAACTAGTAAAGCAATTTATAGATTGTGTCTGGCTTAGTGAGGAAAAATCTCACATTGATTTTGACCAGATCAAACTTGGATTTCTTGAAATCATTCAACAGTTGAATGCTGTGGCATTTGAATCTAATATTTTGTAGAGATATTTAGAGTCAAGGAACAGATACCCAATTTTCATAATTGATAATTAAGGAGATACTACAGAAAAAAAGCAAAATAAGATTAGCAAAAGTAGTAACTAAAGCTATTAATATAGTGGTCAGACCTTAGTATGAAACTCAGAATAATACTTAGAACACTGCTCAGTGTTTATCAAAAGTTATCAAGTAATACTGAACAGTCATGAACATTAACTGCAAAAGAACAAGTAGATTCTACAGATAACTGGGGATGACAAGTGGGGTTTCAAAGTTGATTACAAGGTTAAAATGTGTATTGTGACAAGAAATGAACAGAGGTCATGCTGACAATGGCTTTCTATGCCAGGTTAAGGACTTAGGATTTATTTCACGACAATAAAATTATTATGATTGTAATTTGTGTGGTATTATGTGTGCAATATGGAGACTAGATTAGAGGGGAACAAAATGGATGCAAGAATGCCATTTAAGATGCTTTTGTAGTCATCTAGGTGAGAGGTAAAGTATGCATGAAGTGAAAATAGTGGGAATAGAGGTGGAGAGAAGTTAAAAGATAGGCTGGAGCAAATATTGAGAAGGTTCAGTGTCTGATGGAGATAAAAAGAAAGGTGTCACTATTCACTGACAGACAATATAAAATGTAAAATAAACTTGGGACCAGATAAATGAATTTTTTTTAGGACATATTGAGTATTATGTATGTCTCTATAGAACAGTGTTGATTTTCTTTGGCAATTGAACACACAAAGCTGTTGTTCAACTGTAAGTTATAAGTTGGAGATAGAGTTAAAAATAATCAATACAGGAATTATCATTTAAACTATTAAACAAGATGAGATCTGGCCAGGAAGAAGTGAAAGAGAAAAAGGACAAAAATAGAAACTTGGAGATAAGGAAGTGGCTCAGAAGCACACAAGGGAGACTAAGAGAGATGCTAAAGAGATTGGGAGAAAAAAATCTACAAGAACTCTCCCCCCCACCCCAAACACACCCAAAACAAAACAAAACCAAAAACAACAACAACAAAAATACAGGTGCAGAATATTACAAAAATATTTACTAATGTCACTGAGAGTTAAGCTGAAACCAAATTCCCTAACTTACATAAATATATTAATCAACTGTCAGTACATAGAATGACAGAGGGAAAAAATCTTCCTGGATCATTAACTGTCCAATCAAGCAAATCAGAAGAAATGATGTTGTGCATATATAAAAATACATTCAAAACTAAATGTTCAAAAAAATGTTTTGGTCATACAACAGAATTTTTAGCCTATGTCCGAATAACAACATGACACCATGTATGCATACTTAATTAGAAAAGTTTGTAAAACATAGATACTAAGTAACATTTTTCAAATATTGAAAGAAAAGAAGCATAAAATTTAGGAGTATAGGCGTCCTTACTGATCATGATGAGTAAGTTGGTTTTGTAGATTGGTGCCCCAGTCTGCCATAAATCATTAAATGCAGAGGTGAGTAGAGAAGGTCAGAAGAGAAATTTGGGGGGATAGAATTTTATATTTTTAAATGAAATATAAGTTCAAATAAATTTAAGAGATTGATATAGTCTTAAAATACAATGAAAATAAATAAATAAATAAATCTTGTTGAAAAAACTCAACATTTTTAGAAAAATAAGAGAACACATAATCTGCAGAGAATGTCTTTAAGGGAATTTTGGACAAAATTGACTATTTTATACAAATTCTTGTTAGCTCTGCATAAATTATTCAAAAATACATATTTGAATAGGTTTAATTGCTCAGTTAGAGTTCTTTCAAATTCAAAGTTCTAAATGTAAAACTAATGTCATAAGAGCTTCATATCAAAGTATAGCTCCCAAAGAGTAATTGATCAGAATATCATCTTTTGGTCACTTATGAATTGTCATCTGAGTTATCTGATAACAGATTTTTTAAACATTTTTAAAAGTATATCTTTATTGATTTCAGAGTGGAAGAGAAAGGGAGAGATAGAAACATTGATTGGCTTCCTCCTGCACACCACCTACTTGGGATCAAGCCTGCATCTTAGGCATGTGCCCTTGACAAAACTGAACCTAGGGCCCTTTAATCCGTAGGCTGAAACTTTATCCCTGAGCCAAACCAGCTAGAGAAAATTTTTATCATTTATAGTTACAAGTATAGAGTTACAAAAATCAGCAATTCTGTCTTAGGCTTTTACTACAAGAATATCTAAATATATAGCTCATTGATTTTACATTCTTTAGGACTATCAATGTACTTTACAACTACAATAAGAAAAGTCATATCTGAAATGCATTATTTTTTTTTCCTGTGAGTTATTGTTGCCTGATACATGATATTATATCAATTGGTAATACAAGAATAACCTTTTATTTTTTAAAAGCCTAGTTTATAATTTAATAAATGCATTGTTTATTAAATGCTTAATGTCTATTGTAGCTATAACACAGATGTCCTTTGAAACACCAGATGTATTTAAATTTTATGTACATGTTTGAAAACTGCCAGAAAAATTACCAATAGTTTTATTAATAAAAAAGGCCTTCTATAAAAGAGATATTTGAACTTTTTTGGGGAAATATATAAAAGTGATATAGTCATAAAGCCTGCATGTTGTCCATTTGGGTGGTGAATTTTAAACAATGTCCACCCCAAAGTTTTAAGTTAAGTCAAAGTCAATGGCAATGGAGAAATAATTATTCATTCACATGTAGAGAAAAAAAATTGAAGTTAATAAATTGTTTAACCTAATTTTTTTCTTTTTACCAACCAACCCTCCCCCTATGGTTCTCTTCTATCATATTTTCCTCCCTTTCTCATCTAAGAAGTTATCCACAATAAATTATCTGTTATGATTTAAAGTAATTATATAATAATCAATATTAATAATTTTAGTGTAATTATGTACATCTTTTATTTATTATGTTCCTAAAATGCTTATTCGATATGCCTATGGGAACATACAGAAATATTGCTTTGTTTTATTAACTACTAGAGGCCTGGTGCATAAAATCCTTGCACAAGGGGGGAGGGTGTCCCTCAGCCCAGCCTGCACTCTCTCCAATCTGGAACCCCTTAGGGGATGTCTGACTGACTCTCACAATCCAAGACCACTGGCTCCTAACTGCTTGTCTGCTTGCCTACCAGCCTGATTGCCCCTAACCACTTCTGCCTGCCTGTCTGATCGCCCCAAACTGCTCCCCTGATGGCATAATTACCCCTAACTGCCTCTTCCTCACCCGACACCCTGGACCTAGGATTCCCTCTTCTGGCTGGTTGTAGGCCCGTGGGACCCACGCCAGCTGCAGCCGCAGGGGACATTGGGCGTGGCTTTGCCTGGGCTGCAGCTGTTGATGCCCAGGACAGGTGGCTTGTCCCTCTCCTGGGCTGCAGCCTGGCTGGTCCCCATTCCTCTCTCACAAGCTCATTTGTGCCTGGCTGGTCCTCATTTCTCTCTCCCCAGTGTTGAGTGTCTGAGCCATTAAGGCATGATAGCATGAGGATGTGATGATCATTTGCATATTAGTCCTTTATTATATAGGATACCACTGATTGTATTTTGTAAAGATTTAAAACCCAAATACTAGTTTCTTCACCTGATTTGTAAAAGTAAATTATTTTCATGTGCATTAGGTTATAAGTTAGCATATATTCTATGCTTTACATTCATTCACTCATTCATTCACTCATGCCTGCTATGTAAAAGAAAGATCTTGTGCTAGGGTAAAAGAGGACATAGTCTCAATCCTTATAGTGTTTACCTCAATATAGTCAGTTTTATCAACTATATGATGTTATAAAAATTGAATGACTGAGTTTATTTGTTAAAATTCTTTATTGTTTAAAGTATTACATATAGTATATATGTCTCCTTTTTTCCCCATTGACCTCTCTGGGGCCACCCTATCCATCCCCCTAACCTCCAGTACATATCCTCACCCCCTAGTGTCTGTGTCTATTGGTTATGCATGCATACAAGTCCTTTGGTTGATCTTTTACTCCCCGGTGACTGAGTTCCTGCTGACCTGTGTGACCAAATCTTACAGCTAGTCAACGAGTCTTATTGACATTAGTATTTAATTTCTTCATCATGTAATATGGACAGATGTCCTAAGAAAGTAAGTAGGGTATTCTTTGGCAGAAAAGCACAGTAAATCAGAAATATTGCAGTAAAAAAAAAAGAATTCATAGTTAATTTCAGTGCTAAATATGTCCCCAAGAGCCCTAGGTAAAAGAGAAGAGAAAGGAACATAAGTAACTATTTTTGTTAATGTTCCAGTATTTCAACAGTGACATTTTTTCTTTCTTTATAAAATAAAGACTATTCATAGTTTTTTTTCTCTTATAATTCCTACAAACAGAAACTCTAAATTCAAATAAGTATCACTATAACTCAATCCAAGTGTTCTCCAGGTTTCAAGCCATTACAACAGAAACTTAATTTTGTTTTCACCTTACACTAGTGAAGTAAATACATCTTCTCAATGGTCTTCATGGATTAGTTATTGAATCTCTATTATTTTATTTCCCTTTTTTTGTTTTCTTTTTCTAATCTACAGATCATTGCCTTATTTTAAATTTTCTTTTATCAACCAGATTGAATTATTTTGTCTTTTTTTGTTTTTTCCTTATCTACTTTCTAAAATTACACATTCCTCAAGGAATTAAATTCAACTTTCTTCTCTCTTAATACTCATTCTCTTGACAATGTTATCCCTGAGACTGTAGAATCCACGTTTGTGACTCATAACAATTTACCTCACTGTAGTCCAAAAACCTGTTTCAAATATCAGTGTAATGCTGGACATTTTCTCTTGAGATGTTCCCAGGATGTTCACATAAAACAGGAAATATGGTTGTGGTCAAAGGAGCCAGAAATTTAAAACAATTTTATTAGCAGAGGGAACAGGGGCAAGTTATTTATCCTCTTCACCTGTATTTACGCATTAATGAGTTGGTACATTTAGACAAAGAACATTTCCCCAACCCCATCATCCCAGATAGAAATCACTATTTCCCCCCAAATAAATTATATTATGTCATAGCAGCATCTCTCTCCTACATTATTTCATCTTAAAAAATAAAACATTCCCTTTCATTTGTTCCCTACAATAATAACCTATTAAATCCTTCCAAATAATTCCCATATTATCAACTTCTTTCTTTCTGATATGTCCCTAGTGTATGATGAAGTTTCATTTTATTTT
This sequence comes from Antrozous pallidus, assembly GCA_027563665.1. NCBI lineage: Eukaryota > Metazoa > Chordata > Mammalia > Chiroptera > Vespertilionidae > Antrozous > Antrozous pallidus. The sequence goes on from CM050514.1 coordinate 94,212,224, forward strand.
ACTTAAACAATCATCTCTTCAATTGCTTCTCAGTCTCTAGATTCTTTGAAATGGCTTTTGCTCAAAGGCTGTATTTAAAGCACAATTATAATTATGTCACTCCTCTATCCAAAATGTTCAATAGTTCTCTGTTGCTCAGGAACTTAAGTGTCTCTTCTCAGCATGGCATTTAAACTCACCACAAGAATGTGCCTACTAATACTTTCTAGGCTTATTTCCCTCATCTCAACATCAAAGTTTCTATCTTCTAGCTAAAATTAGGGATTTCACCTTCTGGCTTTTTTCTCATGCTTTACACCATGACTGCCACTATTTATTGTATCCTTATCACCCACAGCTAGTCCCATTATAGTTCTAAATTCTCTATTAATCCTTTCTTCTTGTCCCAGGGAAGAAATATTGTTATAAAAGAGCAGCCATTAATATACTGGAGCATTTTTCTAGGTACTATAATAACTTAATTCAGGGTAAGGGAGGTTTTATTCCCTCATTTTATAGATAAGAATGTTGATGTTTAAGAAAATTACATAACTTACTCACTCAGCTAGAGCATAAAAGTGAAGGTTTTAATCCAGCTGTGTCTAGCTTCAAAGCTAATGAATATTCTTTCTTTAAAGTAGCTGTTCTTTCTTTCATAGCAGTTGTTCTCAAACTGTTTAACAGGGTTGGAAGTACCAGAAATTTGAGAGAACAAAAGTGATAAGAAATGAAATATGCAGGTTGTAAGCCTTACTACCTTGGTTCCAAAGAGACATTTTCCTCTTAAAAGGGAGGAGGCTAAAAGAGGGATGTATATTTTGGGAAATGATTTTTGAAAAAAAAATCTTAACTTTTTTTTTGTATGACCTACTATGCATTTTGCATTTATCTTCTGATTCTTGCTATTTTAAAATTAACTTTTATATTAATTACTAGCCATTCTTCTCTATATTATATTGGAAACAAATTGAAAATTATCAATTGTGTCTTATTTTTATGCTATTCACAGTAGTGATAACTGAAATATTTGTTAATATATGCATGAATCTACCTTTGTATACACTGAGTGGCCAGATTATTATGATCTCTGAATGCATAATAACCTGAACATTCAGTGTATATCCTATATGAAAAAAGGCCAATATGCAAATTTTCCCCTTGAGCAGGAGTTCAATCAGGAGGCAGGCTGCCCAACAGCCCATTTCTCCTCCCTCTGGCCAGGCTGGTCAGACTCTACCCATGAACAAATTTTGTGTACTGAGCCACTAAGATAGATATATATATATATATATATATATATATATATATATACTGTCTGTCCAGATTATTTTAGATTCAGAGATCATAGTAATCTGGTCACCCAGTGTATATGATATCCCAAAAATGTATATGCTCATTTTAAATAATTATAAAGACAGTGTTCATTAGAATACATTTTAATTTCAAAATTGAACTATCAGCTGTAAAAATGTGTAAGCATATAATTATACAAAGACATTATGTATACTGAAATAATACCATCATCCTTTATTCTTCATATGTAGTTTTGTAAGCTGGTTCTCCACATTCATTGGCATAAGTCAGTCATAAAATAAATTTTATGCTGAAAATCAGTAAAAAATGCACAAGGTTATATTAAATTAATGAAATACAATGAAACTCAGAGCTACGTAGTATGTAGCATCTCCAGAAAATAAATTCATTGGATTATACTTTACAGCTGGATGTTAATTTTTCAAAACAGATTATGAGCTCTTTGCTCAAAGAACAGTAGACTAAAAAATTTCTGAAATAAGTTAGAAGAGATAACCTGCATCCTGGGTCTTGAACCTCTGTGTTTTTATATGTTCATATAGATATTTACAAGCTGGAAATGCTCCTAAGAGAAGTAAGTTTTCTTTTTCCTGTATATCCCTAAAGTTCAGCCAATTATTCAGTTCATGCTGACTTTCTCATTGATGGTTTTGGAATTGATTACCTAACCTATCTAATAAAAGAGTAATATGCAAATTGACCGTACCTTCACTACACTCACAAGCCACACCCACCAGCCACACCCACAAGCCAATCAGGAGCTGGGGCAGAGCTAACCGGAGCTAAGACTGGGGCTGGAGGGGCTGAAGCTGAAGCAGCCGGCAGCAAGCATGTGGCCCCCAGGGATGGGTGGTCGTAAGCAGCCCGGGCTAAGGCCTGGACCAGAGCTGAAGTACCAGGCCAGCAGGGGAGGGCAGTTCAGAGGGAATAGGCCTGCAAGGGAGGGCAGCTGGGGGCAACCAGGGGAAGGTAGTTAGGAGTGACCAGGCCAGCAGAGAAGGAAAGTTGGGGCAAACAGGTTGGTAGGGGAGCGGTTAGACCTCAATTAGGCTGGCAGGGTAGTAGTAGAGGGTGATCAGGCTTGCAGGCAGAAGCAGTTAGGGTGAATCAGGGAGGCAGGCAGGTGAGGAGTTTGGAGCCAGCAGTCCTGGATTGTGAGAAGGATGTCTGTCTGCCCGTTTAGGCCCAATCCTACTTCGATCGGGCCTAAATGGGCAGCTGGACATCTCTCGAGGGGTCCCAGATTGGAGAGGGTGCAGGCTGGGCTGAGGGATATTCCCCACCCCCACTCTCGTGCACAAATTTCATGCATCGGGCCTCTAGTATTCTTATAAAGAGTAGTAATTTTCAAATTGAAAAGTAAAACCCAAATTAAAAAAAAAACTATCAATGGTAAAAACTATTTAGAATAATTTTCACAAAGTACAATTTAACATGCAGAAATTATTCAAAACTAACTTTTATCCTCCCGATAGTCCCAGAAACACTATGAGTCATTGCGTAGGCTATGCCTCATAGAGCATTTTAAATAAACTTAAAACTCAATTACGATGAAATGAATGTTTTGCTGCTGGTGGAAATACTAAAGAAAACACACTTCCTATGACAGTGCTAATATAATTAAGAATAGCTATTCATTGTAAAATGAATTTTAAAATGATTTATGATAAAATATACTGACAAGATGGATGGAAAATTATCTCTTCTCTACCGTAGAAATTTGTTTTTCCTTTCTTATGTTACCTTCAATTATAAATAACATTACATCATGAAAAATATTCTTGCATTCTGAAAAGTGGTATATATTGCTGGGAAAATACTTTATACTCAACAGAAAGAGTTGTATATAAATATTTCAGGATTATCCAAGAAAAACCTAAGGAAATAGACCAATGCTTTAAAAATAAGTCTAAAATGTCAGGACAAGGTGAAAAATCTACACTGAAAAGATAAATTAAAAATCTCTTACCACATTTAAAATGCATGGTGATCAATCAATCATTTTACTGGAATTATTATTAATTTTTAAGAGCAGAGAGTCAGAATGTTTTTTCCTTACATAGTAAAAATTTAATGTCTTGCTGAAAAGAATCTATCAGAAATTATTTTCATATTTTGCAAGATATTGTCATAAAATAGTCATACAATATAAAATAAGAGCCTTGTATATATTCAATTTAAATTAACTTAAGAATACATATATTTGAACTAATATTTATAATTTTAATATCTTGGTTTCATATCCACACAAACTTATGGTGCATCTACTATTTTCCATTCACTGGGAATCCATTAAGAATTTCACACTGTCTAGCTGCAGAATCTGGCAGAGCAAGAATAATCACTACAGCACAGAATGGCTTGGTGCTATGACTCTCTCTTGTACCACTTACTGTAAGGTAAGGACATAGAAGATGAGGCTGGTGAATGTAAATCAGGAACTGACATCTTCAGTTAAGTTTTGAAGCATAAGAAGAAATGTTCCAGATGGCAAGGTGGGAAAAAGACATACCAAGTAGCATCATTTAACAAAGCACAGAATATCCACTAAAATTGACAATGAAAGTGTCTGTAAGAGAGGGATAGTAACTAGGGCTAAGGGAGACATTAATTTCTGTAGAACTCATTGCTTGCACCATGGTTTCTATAGGTATGCAAAAGAACAAGAAAAAACATGAGACAGTATGATTATCTCTAATTTATCAAACTTAGTGATAATTATAATTGTGATTTACCCAAAGTTATAGAGTAAGCAAATAGCATTATTGATGATAAAACTCATGTGTACTGACTCAGCCTGGACACAACTTGACCTGGATTTGATGTACAGAATTGGTTCATAGATTTGTCCTTGTTGAGTGACCTTGCACTTAAGTTCTGAGAAAGTGTTTCTAATTTCACCCAATGCAGAGATTACCTCTGACTTATCATCTTATAAAACAGCAGATTCCCTGGTACTTAATAAATACTGAATTAATGATAATTATTATTTGATTATCACTATCAATTTTTATTTCACATGAACATGTGCATCTCTTTTCAGAAAGATTTAATCACTCTTTCAAGATGCTAAAACACATTTTTCAAATTACCTTCAAGCCATATTATATTGTATTTATTTAAATTATCTGTCTCCTTTAGTATCAGTCTTCAAATTCTTTGAGAATAAGTAAACATTTAATTTTGAACTCTTGATGCTTAATTCCACAGTTATTGCAAGATTGTGGTAAGATAAATGAGAGGAATAAACAAAATATTGCCATATAATATTTGTGCAATATAAATAATATTTGTTATATTTTATTTTTAAATTTTGATTATAACTTACTTTATATGCTTAAAATATAACATTCACCCGCCCTTCCACTAATAAGTAAGTTAGCTCGCTATATCCCCCACTGTGGTCCCGAAATCTGTTCACACCAATGACAGACTGTTTTTCAGTGGACTGAAAGATATGAAACAAAAATTATTGTAATTTTCTAAAAAATAAGTATAACTTGAAACCTGGGTGACTATGAGCCTGAAAGGAAAATATTTTAAAATTACCTAGAATATATTTATTTTATAGCCTTAAAAGATTATTATTAAGAAACTGTTTACTAAAAAAGTAAAGATGCTGTGTAAGCTTCTAGTGGAGACTAATATTTTTTCCAATGTTCAGAAAAATGACACTAATAGAGAATCACTCATTTTTATTCGGATTCATAGATATATAGTCATTTTTTTTTTGCAACACCCCTGAAGCAATCCAAAATATCCTTTGTAGCAGAAATATTTGTAAAAGCACTTAATGTGATAAAAGATTTTGCTGGTATCAAATAAAACAATTTTTTTGTTTTTGTTCCTGTTACAGGTTTATTGTTTATAGAACATGGACTATTACGGACTCAATGAATTCATGTCAAAGCAATATATAAAATCTCTTAATTATTAATATTGTTCCAATTTGTGCAGATCTCAGGCCCAAGATAAACTTAATTTTTACCTCAAGATATAATATGTTAATGCTTTCTAGGATGTCTTTTTGAATGAATATAGTCTTCCTTTGTCTCAATTAACATTTACTATGAAAATTCTAATGTACGACCAAGCAGTAGAGATTCTGATTAATGATAGTGTAAGAAAGGAAAGGTAAAAAATAATAAAGTTCAGAATATGAATATGCATTGAGGTGATAAAATCAGACACATGGTCTGTCTCATGTTAAATTAAAAGTAGGTTAGAACCTATGTAGTAAGGTTTAAAGCTGTTAAATGTGCCCAGGTAACATCATAGTGTCAACTAGACAATGAATAGGGGCATTGTTTGCAAAGGCTACATCTCACTATTTGGGAGCTATTTGGGAGAAGTAAGACCCTAAGGTGAACAAGGTCCTATTTACATATTAATGTGATTTACTTTATCAAATTGGGTGAACATTAGATTGACAAACTTCAAGAAGAGTTTTGGCTTTACGAAAAAATTATGGTGAATTTCAACTGAAATAAAAGCATGGACAAGAGAGGAACATGATGTTTGGTATGCTTATGAATTTACCTCTTGGGATCAACCTAAGAGTTAGTGGGAAATAAAACTAAGGGAAGAGCTAGATAAAAGCTTGAATTCTTCATAATTGTCTTCAATATGAATTTATGCCATAGTGAAACGTTGAGATGAAGGCTGAAATTAAGGAAAACTGGTAGTTCTAAGACCTGGTTGCTTATCAATGGACACTGACATTTATAAGTGGGAGATAAACATTTACAAGAACTGCAATCCTGGGAGATACATATTACATTTCTTTCAGAAGTAAAGCAGAGATGCAAGTCCTTTTCTGAAAGTTATTTAAAAAGAGCTAAGAACCAATTCAGGATAGTTTTCTTTTTGAATTATGGGTTTTCTAGTGGTAAGAATCTAAAAGAGACCTGGCCATAGGATGAATGTTGTCTCTCATAGATGATGGGTACAAACCTAAATATGTCCACTATATTTAAACTTAAGTTGAAATTTGGAAGACAGTTTTTTTCTCAATAGCTACTAATATTGGTTTGAATGCATATAACATATTGGGGTTTTGCTATTTTGTTTTTCCTCTCTTTTTATAGTATTTGCCATAGTCTGGTTTTTATTGTGCATAACCTAGGGAACAAGGAATGGGGATAAAATAAAATCTCAATCAGAGGAATATACTTCTTGGTTTTTGCTGGACGTTTTCCATCTTCTTGAAGATTGGATCACTGTTCAGATCTGAAAAGAAGCCTACTAATGGATATTCAAATCAATGTATCTAAAAAGAGTAAAACTTTCTGTCACATTTATGCAGACTGCAAAAAGGTGAGCTGAAATGATATGAAAACTGCATTATTAAATAAGGGCCAGAAATATGACTGAGGTCTATAGTTATTTGAAAATGAGCCATCTAAGTTATATTTACTAAATAACCATTTGTATGTAGCTCAGAAAATGAAGCTGCACACTGTGTGTATGCACATATTTATGTAGAAAAGAACTATAATGACCACGATGCATAACATTTATTACAGAACCAGTTCATCATTTATATTTCTAACTATGGGCCCAGTATGCGATATCTCGCGCAGGAGGCTGCCCGCCTCTTCCATGGGAGGTGGGAGACAGCCTTGCTGCTTCCTTGAGAGCCAGGAGGGACCCTGATTCTGCAATTCTGCAGGAGGCAGGAGGTGGCAGGCGGGAGGCAGCCCCACCAAGCTGCTTCTATGGGAGCAGGGAGGGAACCATGCAGATTCTACAGAAGGTGGAAGGTAGCTGTTGGCCCCCTCAGGAGATAGGAGCAAGACGCTGCCACCTGCAGGAGTCAAGAGGGAGTCGCAGCTTGGAGAGGTGGGAGGGAATGAACCACCACAGCTGCCTGCAGGGTGGTGGGAGGGTGCGGGGACCTAGAGGTGCTTCATGCAGGTGCAGCCTCCGTCCTTACTATGACACTGTAACGTACAATTTGCAAATTACCTCTTTATATATAGAGAGAGATAGATATAGATAGATATAGATATAGATATAGATAGATATAGATATAGATATAGATATAGATATAGATATAGATATAGATATAGATATAGATATAGATATATAGGTAAAAGGAAAGTTACAATTATGAAAAGGGGAAATAATTGAATACCACAAGGTAGTTTAAGCTTTTGGGCCAAAATAAATGTTATCTAATGGCCAAGTTTTTCAGTTTTTCAGACATTGATACATTGTAGAGAACTACTCTGTATATATATATATATATATATATATATATATATATATATATATATATATATATATTTGCTCTAGGTAGACACACACACACACACACACACACACACACACACACACACACCTAGAGGATAGAAAGAAAGAAAGAGAGAGAGATTATGAGATTATGGACTATTCAGGCCTAAGAACTAATCTGCTATTTTTCTAATTGGAAATATTTATACTTAAGTAGTACATTATTTATTTGAAACCACATCTTGACTTAAATAGAATCTTTCTTTAATACAAATAAAGATGATTTTCACAGATATTTTTGTAAATATAAGTGGTGATCAAATAATGTTTAAAAAATAACGTTAGAGACTCCTTGAGCCATATCTACACTGATAAATTAATTTATTTTAAGCTAGAATACATCACTGGGATATGACAGGAAGAAATATATTGCTCTGTGAAGCAAAATAATTAAATAATATTAAAGATTTTCTGAGGAAATGAAATGGATAAATGTAATAATTTTTCAGGATACACATAACCAGTGTTTTTTTCCCAATACCAACTCTAATTTAACACATAGAATAATTTGTTTTCCTGTAACAAAAATATTTTATGACCAATTAAAAGTACTCTACAAATTTTATTTCAGAAGTCAAAAGATACTTTTAGAGATATTATATAATTAATTAGCAAAACATATCTAGAACAGAAATAGAGAATGATACCTATTTAATCAAACCATTGAAATTTGAGAATAAAAAAGAACATCTTTTCCAGACTATGTCATTCTTATGCTATTTTAAATATTTTTCTCTTTCCAAGTTACTCCAAACTGAAGACTAATTTCTATTTGGTGCAAGTATCCGAAACCATTTATTTCGATCTTGTTCAGGATCATATGAACCCACCTTAACTTGAGGAGAGAGAAATGGACCTGTGGAACAGTTCAGAGAATAAGGACCAATGCTTGATGTAAAGTGGTGGAAAATGCTTGCCGTACAATTTCTCTTCACTTAATTTTCTTCTTCTGAAAAAAAACCTTCTTTTTCTATCGAAATATCTCATTCTAACTTTGTCTCTTCAAAAGTGATGGGTGAAAGATTAAAAATAAATTCTTTTTTTTAAATCCTATAAATTCCTAGTAATTCCTGTTTTCTTTATTACAAAACAGAATAATTTTCAGGAACTGCATCATTTTATCTTGATGCTCTAGCAAACATATTAATCATCATTAAACATGAACAGAGCAAAATTATGTTTCTGGGTGTTAACATTATCATAAAATGCCAATACTAAATCCAGAAGGTTAAGATTTTCACATTATTTTCAGAGATCATAAAAGGTTAAATTTAAGCTTCCCACTTCTCTGCACATTTTGGAAATCCAGGCTGATGAGAAAGACAATTTAGTGGGTTGTCACTAACAAATGTATGCTATCTCTTATGTTTCAAAGAAAGAGGTGGGAGTTAACAACTGGTAACACATTACCATACTACCACTCACTTAATTTTCCTCCTTCTTCAGAAGTTTTTACTTATCCACAATTAACCTTTAACTCACAGTAATTTAAGCAGTGATTGAGAAAATGTGTAGCATACTTTTTTCATGATCAAATGTCATATGGAAACCTGTCAATAGTAGACTGGTGCACAGGAAATACTTTTAACAGTTTATCTCATACAAGATTTATTAATAAGTGAATAAAAAATTAAACATAAGTAGATACATACATATATGGGTAAAAGATACATAAGATGATTTATGTATTAATTCCCTCTATCTATTCCACATCAATATAACATAAATTGCCACCTACTATAAAGTTAAAGAATGTAATTGAGAAGCAACAATAGATCTACTGTTTTGTCTAATTAGCATATTTGTTCCTTATTATATAAGACTAGAGGCCTGGTGCATAAAATTCATGCATGGGGGAAGGGGTCCCTCAGCCCAGCTTGCACCCTCTTCAATCCAGGATCCCTGGTGGATGTCTGACTGCCAGTTTAGGCCTTATTCCTGTGGGATCAGGCCTAAACCAGCAGTAGGACATCCCTCTCACATTCTATGACCAATAGCCCTTAACTGCTCACCTGCCTGCCTTCCTAAAAGCCCCTAAGCACCTCTGCTTGTCAGCCTGATTCCCCTAACTGCTCCCCTGCCAGACTGATTGCAGCTAATTGCTCCCCCATGCCTTATCATCCCCTAACTGCTCCCCTCTGCTGGCCTGATTACTCCCTAACTGCTCCTCCCTGCTGGCTCCCAACTGTTTGCCTGCCTGCCTTCCTGATTGGCCCTACCAACTTTTGCCTGCCAGCCTGATCACCCCATAACCACTCCCCTGCCAGACTGATTTGATGCCTAATTGCTCTCCTGTCAGCCTGTTTGCCCCTAACTGCCCTCCCTTGCAGGCCTGGTCAATCTAACTGCCCTTCCCTGCAGGCCTACTCCCCCACAACTACCCTTCCCTGCAGGCCTGGTCACCCTCAACTTCCCTCCTCTGTTGGCTTGGTCACCCCTAACTGCACTACCCTGAAGGCTTGATCACTTGCAGGCCAGGTCCCTCCCAATTGCCCTCCACTGCTGACCATCTTGTGGCAGCTATCTTGTGTCCAGATAGGGGCAGCCATCTGGTGTGTTGGAGTGATGGTTAATCTGCATATTACTCTTTTATTAGATAGGCTAGAGTCCTGGTGCACTGGGTGGGGGTTTCCTTGGGGCATAGAGAGGCCTGGGAGAGAGGCCTGTGGTGATTTACAGGCTGACCACGGCCCCTGGCTACCCAAGCAGAGGCCCTGGCATCTGGAATTTATTTATCTTCTTCAATTGAAACTTTATAGCCTGGAGCAGAGCCAAGCCTTCTCCACCCTCCCTGGCTGCAGCCATTACCATTGGGATTTATCTGTCTTTATAACTGAAACTTTGTAGCCTTAAGCGAAGGCTTGGGCCAGCCAAGGAAGGTGGAAAGCTTGGCTTCCTCCATTGCTGGGTGCAACTCAAAGCTCCTGCTCTCTCCAGCTCTGTGGCTGCCATCATTTTTATTTATCTTCTATCATTGAAACTTTGTAGCATTGAGTGGAGACCTGGGCTGGCAAGGGTAGGTAAAAATCTTGGCTTCCTCTATTGCCAGGGAAATCCAAGCTTCCCTCCTGGTCTCTGTGGCCACAGCCATCTGGGTTGGGTTTATCTCCATATTTGCTCCTGGTTGGCTTGTGGGCATGGCTTGTGTGTGTAGAGGAGGTATGGTCTATTTGCCTATTACTCTTTTATGAGATAGGATATATTCATGCTTAAGAAAGAACAACCTATATAATAAAGGAGAAACATGCAAATTTGACCATACCTTTGCTCCTGATTGGCTATGCTACCAGCCAATCAGGAGCAGGGGTGGGGCCAAGTGGCATGAGCGCCGGGCCCAGGGGTGGAGATGAAATGGCAGTGGCAGCTTGTGCCCAGCTCTCGGGCACTGTGAGGGGAACCAGCAGCAGCAGCAGTGGCAGTGGCAGTGGCAGGGAGCGCCTGGCCCCTGGGTGCTGTGAATGGAAGTGGCGGTGAATGCCCAGCCACTGGGGCCGGGTGGTCGCAGGCAGCTGGAACTGAACTGAGCAGGGTGATGGCTGGGTGTCTAAGGCCTAAAGCTTCAGGCCTTGGGCAGGCTGGGGGTGAGCCATCAGTTGGACATCCCAGTATGTGAGAGGGGGCAGGTTGAGTTGAGGGACCACCCACCTCCAGTGCTCGAATTTTGTGCACTGGGCCCCTAGTATTTTATATTGAGATTGATCTATTAACACAGGAGAACAGACACAGAAAATTTAAGCAATTATATATTCTAATTTAATATAAGTTATAGCTTTATGTAGAAATATCTCATTTAACAGAATGCTGACCGTTATATCTTTTATAGACATAAACAAAAAATAAGAAATAATTCCATATTCATATTGTAATATGTTATATTTACATCCAACACTAAAGCATATCTTTCTATTTATTTAATTCTACATTGGGGTTTCTCCAGTGTATGCTGAATTAATATTATTTAAAGTTTTATATCGGGTTTTTGTTATGGTTAAATACACGGTGACTCGCCAAAACCGGTTTGGCTCAGTGGATAGAGAGTCGGACTGTGGACTGAAGGGTCCCGGGTTTGATTCCGGCAAGGGCATGTACCTTGGCTGCGGGCACATCCTCAGTAAGGGGCGTGCAAGAGGCAGCTGATTGATGTCTCTCTCTCACTGATGTTTCTGACTTTCTATTCCTCTCCCTTCTGCTCTGTACAAAATCAATAAAATATATTTAAAAAAAATACACGGTGACCCATTTTAAAAAATGTGATTATTATCATTATTAATTATTATTATTAATTATTATTATTATTATTATTATTGCACTAGGGTATCTTTATTTAAATTCTTTATTGTTTAATGTATTACATAAGTCTCCTTTTCCCCCCACTGATCTCTCCCCAGCTGCCCCCACCCCCAGCAGATGCCCTCACCCCGCTACTGTCTGTGTCTTTCGGTTATGCTCATATGCATGCATATAAGTTCTTTGGTTGATCTTTTACCACCTTACTGGCCACCTTCCCTCATAGGTTGGACAGTCTGTTCAATGCTTCTTTTTTTAAATATATATATATATATATATATATATATATATATATATATATATAATAATTTTTTTTCTTAGAGAGTGGAAGGAGGCAGAGAGATAGAAAGTTAAAAACATTGATGAGAGAGAAACATTGAGCAGCTGCCTCCTGCACACCTCCTACTGGAGATATGCCTGCAACCCAGGTATATGCCCTTGACTGGAATCAAACCTGGGACCCTTCAGTTCACAGGCTGACACTCTATCCACTGAGCCAAACTAATTTTCGCTGTTCAATGCTTCTTGATTCTAGTTCTATTTTTATTCATTGGTTTATGTTGTTCATTATATTCCACAAATGAGTGCGATCATGTGATACTTATCCTTCTCCAACTGGTTTATTTCCCTTAGCTAATGCTCTCCAGTTCCATCCATGCTATTGCAAATGGTAAGAATTCCTTCTTTTTTACATCATTGTAGTATTCCATTGTGTAGATGTACCACAATTTTCGAATCTAGTCATCTGCTGATGGGCACATAAGCTGTTTATAAATCTTAGCTATTGTAAATTGTGCTGCTATGAATATAGGGGTGCATATACACTTTCTGATAAGTGTTTCTGGTTTCTTGGGGTATAGAAATGGGGTAACTGGGTCAAATGGGAGTTCCATTTTAAAATTTTTGAGGAAAGACCATACTGTTTTCCACAGTGGCTGCACCAATCTGCATTCCTTGATTTTAAAAGAGAGAATAAGGAAGCAGGAATGAGAGAGAGAAGCATCTATTAGCTACATCTTGCACACCTCTTATTGGGAGCTCAAGCCTGTAAGACAGTCCTGTGCCCTGACTGGGACCAGAACCAGTGCCCTCTAGTCCATGAGAAGATGTCCAAACCACTGTGCAACACCAGCTCAGCTAACATATAATTAAAAAAACAAAACACTCAAAGTGATTCAGCTGAGCAAGACTGTGACCTTCTCATAATGTTTTCTAAGCTGTAAATTTTTAATTTCTATTTGTAATCTTCCACTTAAAGGATCTCTCAGTTTTTGCTTTTGTTTAATTATTCCTCTTGGATATTCTAGTTTGCAATCATATCACCAGGGAAAAGTAACAGATTCACTTCTCTTATAACACATTTGCCCGCAAAATTTATGTATAGAGTTTTGCAATTTGGGAACCTGTTCTTTTTTTCTCCCTATTTCCTCTTCTTTCTCTTCCTCTTTCTTCTCCTCATCTTTTCCTCTCTGCCCTTTTTTGCCCTACTTCTTCAGTGTGCCCCACCTCACTGATTTATATATATATATATATATATATATATATATATATATATATATATATTTCTAGGATTTCTAGGGTGTTGTGACTAACCACAACCACTGGCCTTTGATATATGTATGTTTATATAAATTTTGTTTTGTTTTATTTTAATATGAGCAATGATTGCTTTTTACAAATATCTAATATCTATTAACATGCGCATATTTATATGTAAGGGATTTATTAATGTGGTTAATTATATTAATTTATTTTAAAAAATTAACCAAAATTGAGATACTGGGAATAATTTGACTATTGAAGCATATAATTTTTAAAATATATTACTGGATTATATTTGTTAGTATTTCGTTTAGGATTTTTTCATTAATATTTACAAAGTAAAATGATCTCCAGTTTTCTTTGTGCTATTTTTGGAATACCTTATTGTTAATGCTTAGTGGTTCAAAAGCTTTATTGATTTATGTACTGACTATTAATTCTATAGTCTTTTGAATTAGTTAATTTCTGTTTTATATTTATTTATTTCCTTTGTTTTTTATATTTCAATTTTTTGATTCTGTATTTCTTAAGATGTATTTTTCTTTCTTTTAATTAAAACTTTTAGTGCTTTAAATTTTTCCATGAATAAGGTTTCAGACAGTACTTATATATTTTACTAGAGGCCCAGTGCACAAAATTGGTGCATGGGAGGGTGTCCCTCAGTCCAACCGGCACCCTCTCCAATCTGGAAACCCTTGATGGATGTGCAACTGCCATTTAAAAATGGGCAGTTGGGCATCTCTCTCACAATCCAGGACTGTGGCTCCCAACTGCTTACCTGCCTACCTTTCTGATTGCTCTTAATAGCTTCTGCCTGCCAGCCTGATCACCTCCTAACCATTCCCCTACCAGCCTGTTTGCCCCTAACTACCCTCCCCTGTAAGCCTGATCCCCTCAACTGTCCTCCCCTGCAGGCCTAGTCCCCGCCAACTGCTCTTTCCTACAGGCCTGGGTTCCCTCAACTGTCCTTTCCTGTAGGCCTAGTCACCTCCAACTTCCCTCCTCTGACAGTCTGGTCACCCCTAACTGCCCTCCCCTTCAGGCTTGATCACCCCTAACTGCCCTTCCCCACACACCTGGTCCCTCCCAACTGCCCTCCTCTGTTCGCCTGATTGCCCAAAACTGCCCTCCCTTGCAGACCTGGTCCCTCCCCTGCTAGCCATCTTGTGGTAGCCATCTTGTGTCCACATGGGGCACTCATCTTTGACCACATGGGAGCAACCATCTTTGTGTGTTGCAGTGATGGTCAATCTGCATATTACTCTTTTATTAGATAGGATAGTTTTGCTTTTTTCTAGGTAATTTTTATTTTTTGTTAATCCTCATCTGAGGCTATTTTTCTGTTGAATATTTTAAAGAATGGAAGAGAAGAAGAGAAACAGAGAAAGATACATTTATTGGTTGCTTCCTGCATGTTTCCAAACCAGGGCCTGGGATTGAAACTGCAACTGAGTAAATAAACCTTAAATTAAAAGTTACTTGGCACCCCCTAGGCTGATGCTCTATCTGCTGAGCCAAACCACTAGGGTTCCAAGTAACTTTTAATTTAAGGTTTATTTTTTAAAATTTCTTATTGTTTTTAGAGAGGAAGGGAGAATGAGAGAGATAAAGAACATCAATGATGAGCAAGAATCATTGACTGGCTTCCTCCTGCTTGCCCCACACTGAGGATCGAGCCCACAACCTTTGCATATGTCCTAGTCAGGTATCAGACTGTGACCTCCTGGTTCATAGTTTGCTGCTGAACCACTGAGCCATGCTGGCCAGGTTGAAGTTTTATTTATTTATTGTTATGTTTTGCAAGCTTATTTCCAAATATTTTTATGCCATTTAAAAAGCTTTTCATTATGGTCTTTATATCTAGGATTATTACATTAATGCCAGAAAATAATGTGATAATACTTTTACATTCTTTTTAATTGACTGTTCTTTGTTATCTAACAGAGGATTGTTTAAAGAAAAAATAAGCTATGCATCAGTGAGGGGAATAATGATATAGCACCAAGTCTACATTTCTTAACTGTTAGCATTCAAGCCCTTTATTTATCAATTTTAAATAAACACAATTACTTGTTTATTTTCAGTGAGAGCCACTACTGAAAAATACCTTGTAATGCTATACTAGCTCTTCTTTTCTCATATAGAAGATACCATCTGGGGAAAGCAAAGAACATTTTATTTCAAATACATTGGTGTATTGAGAAGGTACTAACTAGTTAATTTACTTTTTGTAGGTGATATTCCATAAAATTAAAAACTGGGGAAAAGATAAAAATTAACAGCATTTTTCAAATCATAATCCTCATAAGTTTGTGGGAAGTTAACCTGATTAATCAAATTACATAAAATTCATCTGGGTCAATTTAGAACTAAATTGCCCTTGAACTAGGAGAAACATTATAAAGGACCTCTTTGCCTTTTAATTATTATGGATCAAGATTGCAAATTAAAATTTAGCCCTTTAATTCCTCTTGGGTAACTAGAGATTTTCAATATTCTTTGGAATTGTCATTCTAGTTTGCATAGATTAAATATTGCCTTTTTCTGTCTCACCTTAGCACTGAATTATGCATAGTATACTTTTGTTTAAAAATCACATTTATAGAAACAGAATGTAATGATAAGAGTCCCAATTTCATTTTTTAAATTATATAACATAGTAGAATAATTCTACAATGATCGATAATTTTTCATATTTTATAATCAAGTATGATGTTCAAATGTTTTGTGTAAATGAACAAAGATGTATTGTTTGTTTTCTCTTCTCTATTGATACATAATTGCTAAAAATAGCCAGTTTATCTCATGCCACTAATATAAGGTAGAAAAGTACTGCACATCTCTTTCATTCCCAGGCTCCAAACTAAGATATTTCTTGCCTAGGAAATATATTGATTTTAACATTTTGGATTGCTGCTTTTTGGAATAATCCTCAAATTTGTAAAACAAATTTGATTGTCAAATCCAAAATTATTTTGTACATGATGTTGTAGAGTGCCATCAGTAGCTGGAATTTCATATGATGAACCTGGTACTACCAAGCTGCAAAACACCTAGCCATTCAGCAAAATCTGCCTCCAATTCCTTGATCCACAGTTTAAATTGCCCTCTTAACTCCGTACTGATCTGACACTAACTTGCAAGAGATGTTCAATAGAAAAAGAGACAGAAAATATTCACCTAGAATTTAAAATAAAAATGACTTCTTTGCAGTTTGGCATAAAAATTGAATCTTTCATCATTTTTCCTCTACTTCAAATGTAGGCCATAAAAAAGAGAGATCTTAAAAGAGTTAAAATTCCTTATAGTAACTCAAACATTTCCTTGTGCTTGATAATTTATTATCTTTAGAAGAAAGTAAACTGGGGTTTCAAATCACCAGCCACAGTTTGATAATTTGCTCAATTCCCTTTCCGATGCCCTTTCAAGAAGGTCTGTCTACCAGGTGTCACTTGCTTGACAAAAGATCAATGTGGATTAGGCAAAAAGCGGCAAATCTGGTACTTCACAGCCTGGTGATACAACATAGAAAACTGGCAAGTCCTTTTCTACTAGAAATTTCAAAGTTCTACTTCTTTCATTTTTGTTTGTTTGTTTGCTTTTGCCTCAACTTCTAGAACAGTCTAACATGACCTTCCCAGTGTCATTTTACTTTTCTTTTTCCTGCCCAAGCACATCCTTCTACTTTTATCATTATTGTTATTATTACTTGCAGTATATGCATTTTGATAAATCTTGGAAAATCAACTTTTAATATAGGCAGAGTTTAACGAAACACTATTACACTATGAATGTATTAATGTATGTTCAAAAATTGGCTGCACACATCATTTTTCTGTATTTGGTTTTTCATGAACAACCAAAATCAACTTTATTTTTAAAATTAGTTATGATTTTATATATCTATGTAAGTATGAAAAAAAGAAACAAAGAAAAAAATAAACACGATTACATTGCTGGAATCTGGGATGGACTGAAGCTGGGTCTATTCCTAAACTAGGATTAAGACATAAAGATTTGGGATGATAGGGGACCAGGTCTACTCATATTCTCAAGTTAGTAAGCCCTCTACTGGAGAAAGATCCAACTTCCTACTCATAATTTCAACAAGGTCCTGTAGCTTTCAGACAGAGTCACCTGAACCATTAGTGAATCCTCACTTTTTACATCTGGCAGCTTATTCCTAGAAAAGGTACACTTGCCTTCAAGGTTTCACAATCTCATTCTTTTCCCATTGATTACTTTCTAGGACAGGGAGAAATTATTGCATTCAACAGGTAGAGGGCTGCTCCAGTACTTTATCGGGCCAGGTAGAGCTCACCTTTTCCTGGAGAAGGGCTTGAATGTATAACAGGATAAGATATGTACTTCTAAACAGACTCTCTCTCTTGGTTCCTGTCACCGTGCTGACAATTCTGTTATCAGACATGAAAATATTTGTGCCTGTGCTCTGAGGCTTGTGATTGATCTCTATTAGGAAATATAGTTTGACAGAGCAATGTCCCACAATAATTTATTCTACATTGTTGGTTTACCAGATAATAGTGCTTTTAAATTTTTATAAAAGTTGAATATTGAAATAATTCCTGGAAGGTTAGATGATTTGGTATTGAATCAAACATTAGGCAGTGATCCAAACATTAATCACAAGTTATTCAAGCAAAACTGAAACCATTTATGACTGCCTCCAAAGTTCTGTTCTTATGATTACACAAAGTGGTACCCTAATTGTGATGCTGGGGGACGGTTTAACAATTGATAGAGTGAAAAATGATTTTTGGTGTCTGTAGGAATTATCAAGAGAGACTAAGAAGAATGTTCTTGGTAGAGGAAAGCATGTGGCTCAGGCAAGAAAGAGAAGGGATTTGGGTAGAAACTAAAAGTTATTCTGCATATCAAAAGCCAGTAGAGAACAAATCCTGTGAGGCAGAAAAAGCCCAGATAGTGAGTTATGCTTTGCATGAGTGCAAGGGTCATGGTAAAATATTGATGGGTTTTGCTTAAATTTACATTTTATGAAGAACTCTCTAGCAGCTGTATTAAAGGTTCACGGCATTAGAAATGTTGAGAACCACTGCTCTAATGCTGTTTGGAGAATGGGAGACAAGAAAAAGATTGGTATCAGGAGAAAAAGTTAAGTGGTTATTGAAGAAATAGCCAGTAGTGGGAATCATTTTGATTTATATTTATTATTACCTCGCTAAGAATTACATTAGACACATCTTATAAATAGTACAAAATTAACCTGACAGCATTCATCTTGCACTCTATGCTCTCTCTACATTGGAATTTCACAGGTTAGTTTACTGCATAGCTTTTCCCACAGTCTCCAATAGTTTTCCCTCTTAGAAATACTAAGCAGGAAATCCTAGGGCCGCTCCCTTTTAGTGTGTTTATGACATGGATCTATAATGCAGAGAATGAAGGGATTTCCACAGCTAGTAATACTAGGGCTATTTATTAATAGAGATATTTTTTGATATTATTACATATATAGCAAGCATTATTCTAAACACTTTTCATTTATTATCTCATTATACTCACAGCAATATTATAATCATAAACATTCTATGGGTAAGTGTCCTTAATTTTTATTACAGATGTATAAAAAATTGTGAATATTCTCATATTTTATGCTGCTTGCAAGCTAACAAGTTAACCTGCCACAGTTTCATAGATGCCACCAAAAGACATGAGAGTCTTGGGTTAGAGACAAAGTAAGTTATTATCCTACAGAAACTAGCATGAGCTTCAGTTTACTTTGTTTCCCCTTGGATTCCAAGTCCCATGAAGGCAACAAGGTGTGGCCTAGTGGATGCTGCTGCACACAGGTTTCCATCAGCTGGAATCCCTGAGGTTGGAGATACACAGTTTTTTATGATACCTGGTAGACTACGAAGAACTTGTCCACACATGCCATTTGCCATGAAGGGAAACATGAACTTTATTAAACTGGACAATAAGCCTCTGCCAAGTAGGGAGCTCCTATCTTTATCTTCTAATATGTTCACTAAATAAATACTCTTAAAGTAAATAAACAATTGTCTTTGCACAATGGACTGAGATAGAGAGGAGGGATAAAAATAACATATTGCTTTAAACAGTTTTTAAATAGCATTTTTATTTTCTCACACTAAGTAATTGTCATTATCAATTGATGGCAATTGCTAGAAAGCGTGTTGTGGTAACAGATAAGGCTAAGAACAAGGTATCCATAGAATTTAATTAAAACCTAAAACTTTAAAACATGAATTTAAAATACTCCATTTATGAACCAACTTTGCAATAGTCATTTCTAAATATTTTTAGAAATATTTAGTCCCAAAGAACTTTAAAAACCATATATTCTATTAGTCAACCCTAGACTGTGTATCAGAATTTCTAGGGGTCATATTAAAAATAAAGTCAAGGAAATTTAATTATCAAAAGATCCCCAGGAGGATCTGATGTGCAAGCTTGAAGAGAGCCTGGAGATCAAGAAGCTCTGAAGGATGATCTCCAAGTAAGTGTACAAGGCCTTTCACAACAACTGGACTTGAATCAGAGTGACTTGTGTATCAGCTCCAGGAGGCACAGTGTAAACAAGATTGTACTTAAGAAAGCATAACAGTCTTAACATAACAACATAAGGAAGCAATAAAACTTTCTACTAAGTAAAATAGTGTAGTAATAAATAGTGCACCATCAAAATGATATTAATGGAAGGTGAGCTCAATCTCCAACATACAACTTAATAAAAGGAAGATAAACAACCTAATTAAAAAATGGGCAACAGACCTAAATAGATACATTTTGAAAGAAGACATACTGAAGGCCAAGAGACATATGAAAACATGCTCAAAGTCACTGATCATCCGAGAGATGCAAATCAAATTGACAATAAGGTATCATCTCATACCTGTCAGAATGGCTATCATCAACAAATCGACAAATGATAATTGCTGGTGAGGATGCTGAGAAAAAGGAACCCTCGTGCACTGCCCGTGGGAATGTGGTGCAGCCAGTATGGAGTTTCCTCAAAAAACTAAAAGTGGAACTCCTATTTGACCCAGTGATCCCACTTCTAGGAATATATCCCAAGAAACTAGAAACACCAATCAGAAAGGACATATGCATCCCTATGTTCATAGCAGCATAATTTACCATAGCTAAGATTTGGAAACAGCCTAAGTGCCCATAAGCCAAAGAGTGGATTGGAAAACTGTGGCACATCTACACAATGGAAAACTATGCTGCTGTAAAAAGGAAGGAACTCCTATCATTTGCAACAACATGGATGGAGCTGGGGAGCATTATGCTAAGTGAAATAAGCCAGTCGGAGAAAGACAAATATCACATGATCTCACTCATTAATGGACAACATAAATTGATGAACAAAAATATATCCAGAGACGCAGAAGCATTGATCAAACCATCAAACCTAAGAAGGAAGGCAGGGGAGGGTGCGGATATGGGGGAGAGATCAACCAAAGAACTTGTATGCATTCATATAATAGCATATCCAATGGACCCAGACACCAGGGGAGTGAGGGCATAAGCGGAGGGTGTGGGGGCAATGGGGAGATAAGGATAGATATGTAATAACTTAATCAATAAAAAATTTAAAAAATGAACCCAGCCAGTGTGGCTTAGTGGTTGAGCATCAGCCTATGAATCAGGAGATCATGGTTCAATTCTGGGTCAGGGCATATGCCTGGGTTGAAGGCTTGATTTCCTGTGGGGGATGTGCAGAAGGCACCCAATCAATGATTCTGTGTCATCTTTGATGGTTTTTTTCTCATGCCCTTTTCCTTCCTCTCTGAAATCAATAAAAATATATTAGAAAAAGAATTGTACATGATAATTTAGAACTATAATAAAGAGCAGCATGGATTCATGTGGAATCAAGGGTGTGATCAATTAAAAGGTTTAAGCTGTGGAGAAGCATTGCCAGCTCATCACATAGATACAGGCTTAATGAAATTTATCTTTCATGTTTATACATCACCTTTCTTTGCATCCATGGTCATTTGATAAAAAACAATTAATTATCCAAGGCACTTTGACATTAAGAAGGAAGTGCTCTGGATTGAGTAAGGAATCCAAGATCCATCAAGATTTTAGATTCATTCTCATCTTGAGCAGGGGTGGGGGCAGGCTAGAAGGAATCAATGGAAGAAAAAAGGGGACACATGTAATACTTTCAACAATGAAGATTTAAAAACAATAAAAATAAAAACATTTCCCATTCTGATATCCCAGCAGTTGGGTGAACGACTCTCATGGCCACCTTTTGAGTCACCTAGAAGAGAAGTTTTCCACCTCAGAATTTTTAAAAACATATTTTATTAATTTTTTTACAGAGAGGAAGAGAGATGGCTAGAGAGTTAGAAATATTGGTGAGAGAGAAACATTGATCAGCTGCCTCCTGCATACTTCCTACTGGGTATGTGCCTGCAATCTTTCATCATTGATATACTCCAGGCCTTGACTGGAGTACAACCTCGGACACTTGAGTTCCCAGGCTGACACTCTATCCACTGAGCAAAACCAGTTAGGGCTATCTCAAAATTTTTAATAATGACATTGTTTTATCTGGCAAAGAAACTACAATTTTCTAGATTTAGAACCCTTTCCTCTCACTCTCTGCTTCTCTTATTAAATTTACCTGTGTTTTTCTAGTCCATATCCTCTTTTTAAGATTTAAGACCATCACTCTCCAAAACTCTTGATCTCTTCCTTCCACTATAGTTACCTAATTACATGTCATTTCTTTTCCAGACAAAGGATCTGTATATCTAGTTATAATATGAGCTATTCAGAAAGCTGAAAGTAATAAGAAAGTATTTCAAATTAGCACTCTTATAAATTCACTAGGGGCCCAGTGAACAAATTCATGCACCTTGAAAGGAACTGTTGGAACCGAGACTGCAGTGGGCAAAGGAGCAGGTCTCAGCCCATTCTCACACCTGAACCTGGCCCCTCCCACTGCAGCCCTTAGTCCCCTGTCTGCCAACAACCCCACCACTGCCATTCCCACACTGATGGTGCCAGCTGATGGCATGGAGCAATTGGGGCCAGTGCCAGTAGCAGGTGTGAGTGGCAGCTGCTGCCCCGGTCACCCCTCTGGAACAGGAAGAGGTGGAGAACCCAAAAGTGGTGATCAGGGCCAGTAGCCACAGCTTGTACCCACTGACAGCACCATGTGATTGGGACCAATGTCTGGCATTGGTAGTGGGTCCAAGCAGTGGCTCTGGTGTCGGCTGCAGGCGCAACTAGAGCCAGTGGTGGTGGCGGCAGTGGATGTGAGCAGTGCTGTCAGCCCTGATCTCTACTCAGGAGCAGGGTGTGATGGAGAAGCCCTGAAGAGCAATTGGGGCTGGTAGCTGCCACTGGCACCTGCTAACAGTGCTGAGCAATGGGGGCTGGGCGCCAGCCACGGGTGTGAGCAGGTCTGGTGCTAGCAGCAGGTGCAAGTGCTGGGTGGGACCACAACATGCAGGAGCAAAGAATTTTCAGTAACTACCAGAGACTTGCCTTGTTGACAGTGACCAGTGCTTCACCTGCTCTATCATTCTGTGGTGGCTGACGCCCACCATGTTCCAAGCTCTGCCACCTGCTGCCAATGCCTGCCATGTTCCATGTGGATCCCCTGGTGGTTAGCGCACGTCATAGTGACCAATTGTTCAGTTGTTTGATTGTTTGGTTGTTCCACCTTTCAGTTTATTTGAATATTAGCCTTTTATTATATAGGATGTTCTCCAACTACAGACTGAATTTTCTGTTCATTATTTATTCTCCCTGCATGATCCCATGCTTGAGTTTCACAGATTCTGAACAGCAATCACTAGTCTGAACTCCATCTGTTAAATATTTAACATTTATTTGAAGATATAAAATACAAAACAAGCTCAACATTTTCAAAATGAATTCTTAATGATACGTCTCAAAGCAATGTTTCCTATCTCAGTGTATGACACCACTACCCATTAAGTCAAAAACTTGTGACATTTTCTTGTTCTTTAGACCATATAACAAAAACAATATGTGCATTTTACATTTCAGTTTTAATTACTTCACTTTTCTGCCAATAGTACTAATACCCAGAACTGTTGTCATCTCTCACCAGCATTATCTCAATAGATCCTTAACTTTTTTTCCATGAGCCCCTCTTGCCCATCTCTTATATACTTGCTGCTCCTCCAGCCAGAAGTATATTTTTAAGTGCAAATTTGATTGTAGTATAATTTTGCTTAAAACTAGTTGTGTTGTCTTTCTTCCCAGTTTCTTCCTTCTTTATTTTCTTCCACCCTTTCTTCCTTCTTTTCTCTCTTCCTTCATCCATTTTTTCTCCTTTCCTTCCTCCCCCTCTACTTCATTCTTCCTTGTTTATTCCTAATTGCTCTCAGAGTAATTTCTAAAATCCTTAAGCCAAATTTAAAGTTCTGCAGAATTAAACCCAAGTAACTACCACACTATGGACCTCCTGAAATTCTTAAGAATTTCCCACCATTTTTTTTATTTTGAATTTTTTTAGAATATTAATATTTTCATTTTCCCATTAAAAAATAATAATTCCTGCCCGGCTGGGTTGGTTCAGTGATTGAGCATCAACCTATGAACCAAAAGGTCATAGTTCAATTCCTGGTCAGGGCACATGCCTAGGTTGTAGGCTCCATCCCCAGGGCAGGGCATACAGGAGGCAGCCGATCAATGATTCTCTTTTATTATTGATATATTATTTCTCTCTCTCCCTCTTCCTCCTCTCAAAAATCAATAAAAATATATTTTAAAAATATCATTTCTGCCAGTAGCTTGAAAGAAGTTTAAAAAAAATAAAACAGTGATGAGAAACATGTATTTGTAATGCTTTACAATTTTCAAACAGCTCTGATATTCACAATAATTACCCCTAGTATAGTATATAGATTATGGATAAATAACCAAGAAAATATCGTTAAAGTTAATAGTTTCAAAACAAAATTAAGTTATAGTTATGTAAATAATATCAGAGCTTTTACTGAGAGCTCATTGAGGAGGCTTAAATTAATCCTTTACACAGGTAACTATGTTTATGTTGTTTTATCTTCTTTTCATTTCACAGATAAAACTTTCAAAGTAATTTCCTTTGATTTTTGAGCACCTAAACATTCAGATTTAGACAAAACACCTTCATTTTAGAGCCAAATTGCATGGAGAAAAGAAAGCAAGAGCCTTGACCTTGGATGGACTCTAAACAAGTCATTTATGGAAGGAAGACAAAACAATTACAGTTCCATACTGATCAATGCATTACTTAGCACTTCTGATAATAAGAAGAGGCTCTCAGGGGTACGATGAGATAGGAGAGAAAGTTAATAAAGTGATAAAAATAATCAAGAACTATAAGGACAGGATTTTCAGCAGTATTATACTTAGGGATCCATTATTTTGTTTTAAGACATAATTAATTGCTAAAACTAGATGTTTCAGAAAATTTGGCAAAATAATCATTAATAATAATTAATCCAAAATTTAAAAAGGAATGTTCAATCAGGTTGAGGTAGGGATATATAGAAAATTATGCATAAAATGTTTTGATGAATTTTATGAAGAATAATAAGGTTTCTCAGAATATCTA
Source organism: Antrozous pallidus (assembly GCA_027563665.1). Lineage (NCBI taxonomy): Eukaryota > Metazoa > Chordata > Mammalia > Chiroptera > Vespertilionidae > Antrozous > Antrozous pallidus. The sequence continues at coordinate 94,237,239 of CM050514.1, forward strand.
TACTAATAAAAGCCTAGGTGGCACTCATGCTCTCATATAATGCCCTCACATCATCACAAGATTGCTGGCCCCATTTCATCACAAGATGGCTACCTCCACATCATCACAAGAGGGCCACCACAACTTGGCCAGATAAGATGGCCAGCATGGGAGGGTTCTGGGGGATGACAAGGCTTTCAGGGGATGGATGTTGGGGGCCATCAAGCCATCAGGGGAGGACAGTTGGGGGTGAGATCAGGCCAAGAGGGGAGCACTTAGGTGTCAATCAGACTGGCAGGGGAGTGGTTAGGAGTCAGCAGTCCTGGATTGTCAAAGGGATGGCCAACTGATTCTTGAAGAATTGAGCCTAAACCATCAGTCAGGCATCCCCTGAGGGGTCCTAGATTGGAGAGGTTGCAGACTGGGCTGAGGGAAATAACCTCCCTGCCATGCATTAATTTAATGTACCAGGCCTCTAGTAAGTGTATAAGAAATCATAGATTTCAGTTGTTAATTTTATATCCTGCTACATTGCCAAATTCATTTATTTAGTAGTTTTTTTTTTTATAGAGTCTTTAGGGTTTTCTATGTACAATGTCATGTCATCTGCAAATAATGACAATTTTGTTACTTCTTTTCCAATTTGGATTCCTTGTATTTCTTCTTGTTTGATCACTATGGCTATGACTTCCAGTACTATGTCAAAAAGGAGTGGTAAATATAGGCATCCCTGTCTTGTTCCTGTTCTTAGGGGAAATGGTTTTAGTTTTGCCCATTGATTATGATATTGGCTGTATGTTTGTCATATAAGACTTTTATTATTTTGAGATATGATCCTTCTATTCCCATTTTGCTGAGAGTTTTTATTTTATTTTATTTTATTTTTTATCAGAAAAGGGTTTTGGATTATGTCAAATGTCTATGTCTTTTTTGCATCAATTGATATGATTTGTGATTTTTGTCTTTCAATTTGTTTATATGATGTATCATATTAATTGATTTGCAGATATTGTACCAGACTTACACCCCCAGAATAAATCCCACTTGAATATGATGTATGATCTTTTAATGTAATGCTGGATCTGATTTGCTGAAATTTTGTTGAGGATTTTAGCCTATAATTCTCCTTCTTTGTAGTGTTCTTACCTGGTTTTGGGATTAGGGTAATGCTAGCTTCATAGAAAGAGCTTTGAAGTGTGCCTTACTCTTAAGTTTTTTGGAATAGTCTTAGAAGAATAGGTTTTAGTTATTCTTTGAATGTTTGGTGAAACTCCCTTGTGAAGACATCTAGCCTAGGGATTTTGCTTGCTGGAAACTTTTTGATTACTGTTTCAATTTCATCAGTAATGATTGGCCTACTCAGGTTTTTTGATTCTTCCTTATTCAGTTTTGTATAAAACTTATGTATTTTTTTAGGAAATATATCTATTTCCTCAACGTTGTCTAGTTTGTTAAAGTAGAGTTTTTGTTTGTTTGTTTTTGTTTTTTTAATCCTTTGTATGTCTCTGGGGTCGGTTGTTATTTCACCTCTTTCATTTCTCATTTTGTTTATTTCAGTCCTCACTTTTTGTTTCTTGGTGAGCCTGGCTAGAGGCTCATCAATCTTGTTTATCCTTTCAAAGAAGCAGTTCTTGGTTTCATTGATCTTTTGTATTGTTGTTGTATTTTTTTAAATTTATTATTACTGTTTTTGTCTCTCTGCCATTTATTTCTGCTCTGATTTTTATTATTTCTTTCCTTCTGGTTATTCCGGGCTTTTCTATGGCTCTATTTCTAATTATTTAATTTTCAAGGTTAGATAATTTATTACAATTCTTTCTTGTTTTTTGAGGTAGGCCTGTAGACTATGAACTTCCCTCTCAGGACTGCTTTCACTGTGTCCCATAGATTTTGGATTGTTGTCTTTTCATTCTCATTTGTTTCTAGGATGCTTTTTATTTTTACTTTGATCTCTTTTGTAACTCAATAATATTTTAATAGTATGCTAGTTATCCTTCAAGTGTTTGATTTTTTTTATTGTAGTTGATTACTAACTTTATGCCATTGTGATGTAAGAAGATGCTTGGTATAATTTCTATCTTCTTGAATATGAAGAAAGTTTGCCTGTGTCCTAATATGAAACCTATCTTTGAAAATGTCCCATGTGCACTTGAGAAGAATGTATATTCGGTAGCTTTGGGGTGAAATGTTCTGAAGATGTCAATTATGTCGATCTTGATCTAGTGATCTAGTGATTCACTTAAGATTGCTGTTTCTCTGATGATTTTTTTGTTTAGAGGATTTATCCAGTGGTGTCAATGGGTTATTAAAGGCCCCAACTATGATTGTATTGCTATCGATCTCTCCCTTGTTATTTTCCAGGAGTTATTTTATGTATTTGGGTGCTCCTGTATTGCGTGCATATATATTTACCAGAAATATATCATCTAGTTTATTTTATCTATTTAGTATTATGAAGGGGCCCTCTTTATCTCTTGTTATGGCTTTTACTTTGAGGATTATTTTGTCAGATATAAGTATTGCTAACCCAATTTTTTTCTCATTTTCATTTGCCTGAAAAAAAATTTTTTTTCCATTCCTTCCCTATCAGTCTGTGTGAATCCTTTTTTTCTGAGGCAGGTCACTTGTAGACAGTAGATATATGGGTCATGTTCTCCTATCCATTCAGCTACCCTAAGTCTTTGGAGCATTAAATCCATTTACTTTTAATGTTATTATTGATAAGTACTTGTTTGTCATCATTTTTATTCTTTATGCTTATGTTCCTTTTTGTCTTTCTATTTCTTATTTTTACAGCAGTACTATTAGCATTTCTTGCATTCTTGGCTTGGTGTTAATAAACTCTCTTAGCCCCTTTTTACCTGTAAAGTTCCTGATTCCACCTTCAATTTTGAATGATAGCCTTGGTGGTATAGTATTCTTGGAATCAGTCCCTTGCTTTGCATCACTTTGTACATCCTCTTCCATTCCATTCTGGCCTGATGTGTTTCTGTTGAGAAATCAGTTGATAGTGTGATGGGAGATCCCTTGTAGGTAACTTTCTGTCTCTCTCTGGAAGCCTTTAAGACTCTTCTTTGTCACTGATGTGTGCCAATTTGATTATGATGTGTCTTGGTGTAGGTCTTTTTGGGTTCATCTTGTTTGGGATTCTATGTCCTTCTTGGACTTATGTGGTTTTATTTCTTCCCAACATAATTTCTGTCATTATTTCTTCAAACAGATTTTCTCTTCCTTGCTCTGCTTCCTCTCCTTCTAGTACTCCTATTATGTGGATTTATTTTTTATTTTTTTATTTTGTGTTGCCTAAAGCTTCCTTAGGCTCTTCTGCTTTTTAAGTTTTCTTTCCAGTTACTGCTGTGTTTGAGTGTTTTTTCCTACCTTTCCTTCTAATTCACTGATGTGGTCCTCAGCCTCTTCTAGTCTACTATTTAAGCCTCCCATTGTATTCTTTATTGCAATTAGGTCATTCTTCATTTCCTTTTGATTTCTTTTTGTGTTGGTGACATTTTCATTTACCTCCTTATAATTCTCATTGAGTTGTGTGCATTTGTCATCCAGCCATTTGTGCATCCTTATAACCAATACTCCAAATTCTTTCTCTGATGTGTTACTTGCCTCCATTTCATTTAATTCCCTTTCTGGTAATCCTTTTTTTTCCCTTGGGAATTGTGATTTTGTCTCTCCATTTTTTTCTGTAACATTTTAATTGTTTCTATGTCTTAAATCCAACTGCTTTTGCTACTCAGGTTCGTTTTGGGGTGGTGCCTCATAGTTGGTGGTTTTGGGAACCCAGTGATCAGGTTTCTCAGGTCTGCTGGCCTTGGCGATCTAGCAGAGTCCCTCCTTAAGCTATTTGGGTTTCCTGATGTAGAGGGGTCTTTAATGTTATTTTCTTATTCATGGATGAAGTCTTGTCAGAGATTGTCAATGTAACTCGCCCCTGGCTTTGTTGTGCAAGCTGTTTTGTATGGGATTGTGATTGCAGCTCTTGTGGAAAGGGTTGCCTGAGGTCTTATGGGTATGTGCTCACTGTGGGTTCCCAAAGTCCCTGACCTGGGAAGAAAGAGTTTTGGGGCCTAAGACTCAGGTATTGTGACTTTAATCAGTGTTGTATGACTCTTGTTGGAGTAGCATGACTATGCAATTCACTACAAGGGTCCTGAAGCCCATGATGTAGAGCAGCAGGTGTATCATAGTCTGAAGTTGAGGCATTGGTATTCTGGCCAAAGTTAATTTCCTCTCTGAATTACAAGAGGCTTCAGGAGCTAGCAGCTGGGGATGTGGGAATTTTGGAGTCTGTGGCTGAAACAATGTGACCTTGTCCAGGGAAGCATGTCCTTAGTAATTCACCAAGGTGTGCAGAGGTAGGCAGCCAGGAGGGGAATGTCATGGATCCTGCTGAGGGAGCCAGACACGCTTGAACAGAGAGACACAGGCCCATTGGCAACTCACAGATAGGCCCAGGAACTATTTGCCAGGACTATGTGCTTGTGAGGTCCACAAACTGGATTAGATCAGCATGATTTTGGTGTGCCTCTGCCTCCAGGGAGGGAGAAGTTCCAGTTTTTGATTCAGGAGATGAGTGCCTTTGGTTGGATATGCATAACCAGCTGTGGCTTACAGAGATGCCCAGGAGCTGTCTGCTGGGGTGGAGGGCTCAGGGACTCTGAGTGCTGCACTAGCACTATAGCAGGGACTGGATGCCAGCAGCCAGGGTTGTGCCTTGCATCAGCTCAGAGAGGCACCTGGGGCTGCCTGCCAGGGCAGCAGACTCAGGGGGCCAGAGTGCTGGATCATTGTGAAAGCAGTGAGTGACCAGAGGTCAGCAGCCAGAGAGGGAAAAGTCCAAGTTTCTGTTGCTATAGCCGTACACCCTTGTTTGGATATGAGCATGCCCAGCAGAGGCTCACAGAGGCGCCTGGAGCTGCCTGTACAGAGAGCAGGGCTTAGGAAGCCTGGGAGCAGGAAAGGTGTGACTGCAGTGTCTGGCAGTTGGCAGCCAGGGAGGGGGAAGTTTCACTTACTGCTAGTAGCCGTGCACCCTTAGAGGTGGACATAGTAGGGTCTGCAGGTCTGTGGGCTGGGCAGCAGGAATTTGGCTGGTGTGCAGGATCATGGGCAGTGTCCAAGGCCAGTCTGGGTGGTGGTTCTGATGATCTGAATATATTTTCTAAGCTTGATATTTTTATTCTCTGCACTTTTTTTGTTGTGAAAACAGGCACAGAGAGTATAAGTATGTCACAATGCTTATCCATGGCAAAGTGGAAAAGATAGCCCAGATGATATGAGTCCAGAAGCTAATGCCTTCACTATTTTCTTTCTCTACAACCATTTAAGTTCAATCAAAATAGATAAGTCTTAAATCCAACCTAATAAAAGAGTAATATGCAAATTGAGCATCACTCCACTACATCCTGATCAGGCCAGCAGGAGAGGGCAGTTAGGGGTGACCAAGGCGGCAGAGGAAGCAAGTTGGATCAAACAGGCTGGCAGGGGAGCAGTTAGGCATCAATCAAGCTGGCAGGGGAGTGGTTAGAAGGTGATCAGGCTGGCAGGCAGAAGCAGTTAGGGGCAATCAGGAAGGCAGGCAAGCTGTTGGGAGCTAGCAGTCCTGGATTGTGACAAGGATGTCCGAGTTGCCCGTTTAGGCCCTATCCCAGTGGGGATCAGGCATAAACAGGCAGTCCAACATCCCTTGTGGGGTCCCAGATTGGAGAGGGTGCAGGCTGGGTTGACAGACATCACCCCACACACTCCCCCTCCCCTCCTGCGTGAATGAATTTTGTACACCAGGCTCTAGTTATAACATAAAACAGTATTGGAAAGTTGGTTTATGCTATGGATTTGGCTATAAAATGTTTGACCAACAGAGACTTGGACTCAATTACAGAACTGCAAAAATGGACCAGGTATTTTAGTTTTGTAGTCATCACAGCTGGAATTTAATATTAATCATACCACCATGCTGTGAGGTTAGACATTTTACAGACTAAAGCATCTTTAGGTATATAAACACTTGGATGAGAAAACACTGGAGGGAACTGACTGTGAAATTGCAATAGGAGAAGAGATGGGCATATGACTAGGCAACAATGAACAAAATGCCAAATATTTTAGTCAAGGTGTAATAATTCTTTTTTAATCTTTTAGCTTTTAAGATTATTCAAAGAAATGAACTGGCAGTGTGATGTTATATTTAAAATTATTCAAATAATTTCAAATGGCACAGTGATTTTATCCACCTGTTCTGATTGAAAAACAACAGAAACTGCACTGGTCCTTGAAGTTCTGGTGAAGGACTCAGATCTACACATCATATTTCACAGAATTCAGTTGAGAAACACATTGGAATTCACATAGCTGACTGGGATCCAGAGAGATAAATTGCCTTTCCTCAGATCACATGCTCAGAGGTCAAATAAAGATGAAACCAAAATATCCTTCCCTCAGCAATTATTTTCTCTGTCTCATGCTGAATCTGAGTGTGGTATTCTTTGTGAACCCAGGGAAAGAATGTCTGTACACTGAGTACATGCTGCATATTTTTAGTTTTTAGCAAATTACCATGTCATTTAAAAAGATACTCTAAAAATCCCACATTGATATATCATCAATGGAACCTTTTACATTGATATATTGCCAAATATTGATTAGATAAATTAAAAATATTAAGTAGCAAAATGAAACTGTTAACACTTCCTTCTCATTTGTATTTTTTTCCTTTGACTTAAACTTAAATTGAAATATATCCAGGATTTAACCTGGCAAGAATAAAAAAAAAAGTATTTGAGGATTTTTTTTTCAGTTCCTAAAACAGCATTTTGAGATGCAGTACTCAATTTCCAACTGATTAATTCTCAAACTACAGAATAGGTTACCTAAAAATATAACAAAAAGTATCTTTACTCTTCTTACTCTTTTAAAAACTATTCTAAAATCCCACTCTGAGCAAAACATTCTGGTCTGTCAGTGGTAAAACTTGGAGGGACACAAAGTGTAATACAGACAAACAGGTAACTTTAGCTGTTTTTATTTCACAAGTTTTCTGCCTACCAACTTAACTGAATTAATAATATACACATACTTTAGAAACAGTAAACATATATTATGTTACATATTAAGGACTGTGATTGCTGTTTCTAAATCTTTACTAAAGAAAATGATTTTTTTTGAAAAGTTGTTATCCTCAGACTGACAATTATTTGTCTTTGTGACACTAAAATTCCTTTAATAGAAAGTTAATGACATGTACATATATCAGTTGCTTATTAACTTAAGGTTGGCTCATTTTTAGAGACCCCAGCCCATAGCCATAATTTTTAAAGCATTAATTCAAATAATTTCAGTCCATACAAGTATGTTTGAGAATATTTCAAATGAGGAATTTCTTGCTACTTAATAAATTGGATAGGAATTCTTCACACCAACATTTAAGATGATTATCTCTTGGAAATCAGGATATTTAACATAAATGATAAAAATAGCTTTTAAAAGATTTTTTTAAAAGTATACCAACAAAGCCAGCCTCATCAAACCATAAAACTAAATTGAAATGTTATCTAATCACCTCGAGGATCAAATGTGATGACATATTTTATTGTGTTTTTACTTTTTGGAGAGAGAGGAGTGGAGAGGGATAAAGGAAATCGAACCAGAGACCACTTGATTTAGGGGTTGACATTAAACCACTGAGCCACGAGGGCTGGGCTAAATGACATATTTTAAACAGATCAGATGACATTCTAAATACATAAGGCTCTGCTCTTCATTATCCTTTGGTTTCCCCAAATCCAGCATCCATCCTTTGTAGCCTTGCTCTGTGCTCTGAGAGGTGACTTCTCTGCACTGCTTCATCCAGATTCCTTGGCCTCTGATTTCCAGTTGTATTACATTAATGAAAAGTTTTGGAAATCAGGAGAAGAAAAAGACCCACTATTGATCCTTTGTCCCCAGTGTCCCACTTGATTTGGGTTTGGATACTGGCTGTGTCCTTTGACTACTGCTCTTTTTGAACTACTGCTTCTCTGCCTCCAGTTTTTCTCCGACTACGATACCCTGTACATTTTCTCCATGGATAGGAGCAACTTGCTCTGAGAGTACCCTCTCCTGCTTCTCCCATCATTTATGAGTTCTCCAAACTCAGCCCATGTTTCTGTGAAAGGCTCATTAAAAAGAATATAGCTACACCATTTGGAGACTACAATCAGTTCCTGCTGATATCTGAATAACATTATCTAAACTAAAAAAAAAAGTTTATAATTAATATTTTAAGAACATAACTTCAAAGGAAAAATTCATTTTGCCCATTGAAACTTACCCAGTTCAATCCAGAATATTCTAGAAGTGCATCCTGCTTCTTTATTACTAAATCTGGTTCTTAGACATCAAATTTGGATCAAAAGCTTTTGAAAAAAATGTTTTTCAATCAATCTAATCCAATCACACGTTAATTCAAATTTGTATTTTTTTTCTCTCCACTAAACAATCATTGCTTAGCATTCTTTGCTTAGTGGTAGATAAAGTAAAATATCCATTGGAATACTTAAGTTCACTTCTTTTTTTAAAATGAAAAATAAATGGACTTAAATTAAGTATTTTTGTTTATTACATTAAACATGTTGAACAAAATGCCCCTTACACTATGTAATTCTTTGAGCAGTATTGGTAAATAAAGTTTAATTTCTGTTCTTATTTACCTCTTCCCATTTATAGTAAATTTATTGACTCTTTTTTAATACTATTCAATACAAATTTGAATTGTGGAACTGCTGCAAATCATTTGCCTCAAAAGGTTTTCTTGCAATAGTTTAAATCTGTGTACCTATTGGGACAATTTTTTTTCTTAGTCTTTTCTTAATCATTTAATAAAGGTTTTTCTCTATTTAAAAGTCAGCATCACTGCAGCTTAAGCTGAACATTTTGTAAGTATTTGAGAAGTTATTCGGAAAAAAAATGTTTCCTTGTCTTGCATTCACCTTATGCTCACTTTGCATCAAGTAGATTATAATTTTCTGGCCAAAAGTTATTTTAAATGAGTACAGAAAGCTAAGAGAAAAATTATTTCAGTCTAGAGAAATAAGAAACCACTGTATTATTGAAACAAGAGATACTTTAAAATATTACAATTATATAAGCGCTTATTGCAATTCTATCAACTCCCTAAAAGTAATAGATTATATTAGATTCTTCTCAGAAATTATGCTTTGTGCCATTTGCTCTTATTTATTGTCCTGGCAGGAAGTGCCAGCTGAAGGCAAGGTCACCTTCTGTCCCAAAGTTGGTTTAATTAGTATCAATTTGGTGTTTCACTGAGCTTACATAGGAGGTTATTAACTGTATTTTTCATGTGAGTGTCAAAGAAGCAAGAGCTGTGCCGGCAATCTTTTCAGCTTCAAAGGCACCGCTCATAAATTTAATTCGTTGGTTAGTAAGGAAGATACAACCAGTTTAATTTATTAATGAATTTTGAAGTAATTTTAAACCTGTTCTATAAATACATTTATTCATATATACAGGCTGGGTTTTTAAAATATAAAATAGATTACCATCCTAATAATAGGTAATTTATTTAATCTTGATATTTATAAGTGACAAACTTCTTGGAATACAATAATTATGGAAATTTTTATATTTAATATTTATGTATATATGCATATTATATAAAATGAATTAAAGAAAATGGCACATGGTCTTCTAGTGAACATTTTCTTTTCTTCCTTGGAGGTTGTTTATCAGGAATTGTATGTATTTTTAGATTATATTAAATCCAGGATTATTACCATAAAATCAATAAAAATACTCCTACATTTATAGAAGTAAAACAAAATGTTTATTTAAAATAAATGTAGACAAATAGAACACATGTTTCTGTGCAAATTGACTTAAGTCAAATAAATAAATAAACTGGAAATTTAACTCTTAAAAATGTTTGATGCTTTGTGAATTGCCCAAACCTCATGTCCATAGAAAATAGAATGGTACATAAGTGTTCTGCTTTCCATAAGAAATAGATAAATATTCATCCCTTTTTTCCCCAAGAGTTCAACTTTATATCTATTTTTATGCCAGGCAAGACCTACTAGAATAGAAAGGACAACTTTAGCATCCCATGCTATCTTAGAATAACTTAATCTGCAAATGTGTGGGTCCATCACTGACTTAAATAAAGACCAGGAACCCCCACTCAGCCTGCCCACTCATTTTGTCCTCTATTAGCATTAACAATATGGTATTAGTAAGCAGGGCTGGAAGTGCCTGCAACTATAGAGCTGTGTGTTGCTTGTTTTTCCCCAGTAAGAAACATTTTTAGTATCCTATTTTCATTATAAACTATGTTTTGTATATTTAATTTTGAAACTGAATCAACTTCATATAATCATTACAAAATAATAAATTTTCAAAAGAATAATAGAAATTTACCTAAAATTACAGTTCAAATGTGGTTACCTGATTTTTTTTTCTCCAGATAAGCAAGTCTCTTTATATGAATCATCTGGCGATTGAATTATTGCTTGATTTTTGTCAAGTGAAAAAAACACCAATATATTGGCACTAAGTTTTTAAAATCTTACACCATGCAAATTAAGTCTGATTTCCACCAATAAAACCAGAAACATTTTTAATAGCAAAAACTCATAAGCTCATAAACTACTATTGATTTACACACATTCAGATTTAACTGTGTCAAGTTGATATATTCTACAATTGTAAATGCTCATTTTGAGGCTTTCCGTGGTCACTAACTTAGAGCTAGAATAATTTTACTTCATTCATTCTTTCTCAGTGCTGACTTTCTTTTTTCTTTTATTATGATAAATGCTTCTTTATCCCTTTGTATTCAATTTTTAATGTACATAATTCAAAAGGGAAGGAGAGGACATATTATTGAAACCAAATAGAAATATAGACTGGAGTTTCTTTAGACATGAAAAAAATAGAGAATAGAAGCACAGGCCAGATCATTACTGCTTTTTTAATCTGAATTAAACAGAGACTTCCGACAGTTGTTTGAAATGTACATGCATGAATTTTGTGTTTATTTCACTTTAACATATTACATTTTGAGGCCAGATAAATTACATAATAATTGATGTAAAGGGATCCAATCTAATAAAAGAGTAATATGCAAATAGACTGTACCTCCACTATACCCACAAGCCATGCCCACAAGTATGCAAATTAACCCAACCAAGATGGCGGCAGCAATGGAGAGAGCAGGAGGTTTGGGTTTCCCTAGCAATGGAGGCAGCCAATATTCTCTAACCCTGTGCTACCTTGGCCTCAGCTCAAGGCTACATAGTTTCAATTATAGAAGATAAATAAATCCCAGATACCAGGGCCTTCGCTCAGGTCACTGGGGGGCGTGGCCTGCCTACAAACCACCACAGGCTCCTCAAGCAGGCCACTCTGGGCCCCAAAGGAACCCCTATGCTGATCTGTGACACCCTTCAAGGAAAACCAGCTGGCCTCCACCTGTGCATCAGGCCTCTATCATATATAATAAAAGAGTAATATACAAATTGATCATCCCTCCAACACACAAGATGGCTGCCCCCATGTGGTCAAAGATCCCACCCCCATGTGGACACAAGATGGCTGCCACAAGATAGTCAGCAGTGGAGGGCAGTTGGGAGGTTCCAGGCCTGCAATGGAGGGCAGTTGAGGACGATCAAGCCTGCAGGAGAGGACACAGGGGTGACCAGGCTTGCCAAGGAGGGAAGTTGGGGGCAACTGGGCCTGCAGGGAAGGGCAATTAGGAGCAAAGAGACTGGCAGGGGAGCAGTTAGGCATCAATTAGGCTGGTAGGGGGAGTGGTTAGGGGGTGATCAGGCTGGCAGGCAGAAGCGGTTAGGGGTAATCAGGAAGACAGGCAGGTAAGCAGTTGGGAGCCAGCAGTCCTGGATTGTGAGAGGGATGTCCGACTGCCTGTTTGGGCCTGATCCATGTAGTCAGACATCCATCAAGGGGTCCCAGATTGGAGAGGGTGCAGGCTGGGCTAAGAGACAAATCCCCTCCCCATGTACAAATTTCCGGCACTGGGCCTCTAATCTACATATAAAACACAACTTTATTGTCAATATTTTTGACAATTGAAGTTAATTTAAAATGCCCATATTAAATATGAGTAGAATTTTACAATTCATTTCAGTTTCTCTCTGCTAATACAAAGTAAATACTGGAGCAGATTTTCATTTGCAATAGCTTAATATTGTGTACGTAATTTATTTTTTACAAGTCTCTAATCTCCAAAAAGCCTACAGAAAAAAAGCAAATTATTTGTTTGTTTGTTTATTTATTTATTTATTTATTTATTTTCCATTCTCACCGAAGGATGTTTTTTTTCCATTGATTTTTAAAGTGGGAAAGAGGGGGAAAGACAGAGAGAAACAAAGATGTTAGAGAAACATATTGATGGATTGCCTCCTGCATTTGCCTTGACCAGGGTAGGGCCAGGGAGGAGCCTTCAATGGAGGTACATTCCCTTGACTGGAATTGAACTTAGGGCCCTTAGGTCTACAGGCCAACACTCTATGCAAAGAGCCAAAATGGTTACGGCTAAAAACAACTATGTGTTAGATCTTTCGATCAGCACTGTTTTATGGTTATGCTTAATGGTCAAACAGGTCCCCAAGGTCACATATAATTAAATAATTCAGTTTATTATTCACATGATTTAAAAAAATAGCTGAATATGCACTAAAAATTCTAGATTGCAGGTATATTCATTCTAGATATATGCTATAGTTCATCTTTTTCTGCATGGATGATTTAAATATTTATTTAATATTATATTTTTAAACACAAGTAACAAAATTACTGTGTAATTTAATTGTGGCGAATTGAGTATGTGTAATGTAAGTGTTTAAAATTAACCTTTTGATTGTTGAGGTACCCATTCCAAATGTCATTCAGGTTGAATAAAGATATTGCCAGTGACATAATACAGTTACTAGCAAAACAACCAGATAAAGACTAGGCTGCCAACCGCTGAAGTTTCCTCTTTCAGAAAACTCTTGGTAACTTAGATGACTGACTGCTTTGAATAACTCCACTCCTCCCTTTCCACATCTTTATTCCCTTTCTTGTGCTTTTGCTTTAATATCACCAATAAAGAGTGAACCTGTGAAACCTTAGACACCCCACCACTGGACTCTGATAAACACAGAGTTCTGGGTCTGTGAATTTGCTTGCTCTCTCTTTCTACCTGTGACCTCACTGTGTGGTCCTCCAAGACTTGAGAGTAATAAATTGTGTTCATCAATGTTCCTTGATAGTTTTTTATTGGAGTTTATCATAAGATCACAAGGTCCAGCCACAACATTGGCTTGGTGAAGAAATGTCTATGGGGGCTCCAAGTAGAAGGAGCCCGGGCAAGTGCCTCAGGCACTCCTAACCAAGCCTGGGACCAACACAAAGCACCCATCTCTAAATTTTGTGAGGTTGTTCATTATTACGCTGGTCACAGATACATAGTTTGACCATGGTTGATTTCCTAAATTAAACACACACACACACACACACACACACACACACACACACAAAACAACAAACAAACAAACAAACAAAAACTCCTTTGTTTTTGTTTTGCAGTGCCATTCTGGAATAAGGTTCCAATGCAATTAATCTCAATATAACCTACAAATTGGTTGAGATTTACTACATAAATGATGTAAATTTATTAATATAAATTTATCCCAACATTTCAGTCTGATGTAAAACCACATCTATATTTAAACCAAAACTTCATTTAGATTTTTACATAGATTGTATAAACAATTTTACCTTCACTCTTAAAGTTTCCTCCCATTAGAATGAAGTATCTGAACATACTAATAGGTCTAGGACAGGGAAAAAAAAATATATATCAATATATATATAGATAGATAGACAGCCCAGTGCACAACATTCATGCACTTGGGGAGGGGATTCCAGAGCCTGGCCTGCACCCTCTCAGTGGGTGTCTGGGACCCCTGAGGGGTCCTTAGGGTTGCCTCAGAGGCAGGAGAGGCTCCCACCACCACCTCTGCACTCGCCAGCCCTGAGCCCAGCTTCTAGATAAGCAGCTCTCCCTCTGTGAAAGCTCACTGACCATCAGGTGGCAGCTCCTGCATTGAGCGTCTGCCCCCTGGTGGTCAGTGCACATCATAGTGATCGATAGTTTTGCTGTTTGGTCAATTTGCATATTAGTTTTTTTTTATTATGTAGGATAAGTTCTCTCCATACCTGTTAGTTTTAGGGCATTTATAGTCTTGCAGAGATTTAAAACAAATAGCAATTAGGAGTTTCATTTTTCTGCCTTAATAAGTGTAAAAGTTAATTGTAAACTCTAATTTAAAATTTTATGATAGATATAGCCATTGATATATTGCACTATGTCATATATGTTTTCTAAACTTTTAATACCTTTATACCATCTATAAAATGAGGGTACTGTTAAAGATTTTTAGGTTATGATATAGTTATGATGAAATTTAAATTTTATATGATACAGATAGAAAATTCTTTCAAATTAAACACACCATGATAAAATAATCTACACTAATAAAAGAGAAACATGCAAATTGACTGTACCTCTGCTACACCCACCAGTCATGGCCACCAGTCAATCAGGCACGAGTATGCAAATTAACCCAAAAAAGATAGCAACAGCCATGGAGCTGGAGTGAGTAGGAGGCTTGGGTTGCCCTAGGATATGGAGGAAGCCAAGCTTCCCACCTGCCCTAGCCTGCCCTGGCCTCCACTCAAGGCTACAAAATTTCAATTATAGAAGATAAATAAATCCCAGATACCTGCTTCCAGCCAATCCTGGCCTCCAATCAAGGAGGTGATGAAAAAGAAAAAGAAAAAGAAAGAGAAAGAGAAAGAGAAAGAAAAAGAGAAAGAGAAAGAGAAGAGAAAGAGAAAGAAAAAGAAAAAGAAAAAGAAAAAGAAAAAGAAAAAGAAAAAGAAAAAGAAAAAGAAAAACATGGGGCTGAGAGCCTGGATCACCAAGGGGTATGGCCAGCCTGAAAACAGCCCTCAGCTCCTCACCCAGACTGGACACGCACCCTAGGGGGACCCCAACCTGAAAGAGGTGTGCCCCTCTTGAAAACAGCCATCAGCCTCTCACCCAGGCTAGCTACACTCCTATGGGTGAGAGTCCTTCCTGGAGGGCTTGACCAGGCTGAAAATGGCCCTCAGATCCTCATCCAGGCCACCCCACAACCCAAAGAAACCCTCACCATGATCCAGGACACCCTTCAGGGCAAACTGCTGGCCCCCACCCATGCACCTGGCCTCTATCTATACTAATAAAAGGGTAATATGCTAATTAGACTGGGAGACCTTCCAAGAGACCTTCCAGATGTTCTTTTCGACAAAGCCATTGTGGTGGGGCCAAAGTAGAGGCAAGGGCAGTTGTGGGTGATCATGCTAGGATGGGAAGGCAGTTGTGAATGATCAGGCTGATGGGGGGTGGGGCCATTGGGGGTAAGCAGACCAGCAGGGGGGCCAGTCAGGGGTGATCAAGACATCAGTGGGGGTCAGTTGGAGGTGATCAGGATAGCAGGGGGGTGTGGGAAGCCAGACATTGCCTCACCAATAGAGATGTAAATAGAACAAACAGGAAACCTGGTCAAAGCTTAATGGATCTGTCTACCCATTGTTTAGGTGAGACTTTAGTTGCCCCTCCTTTAGTCTTATGTTAAGTATGAACTATTCACATATTGTTTAGGTGACACATTGGGAATTGTAAAAGCTTCCACACCTTTTGTCTTATGTTAATTCTTGCTGGTTGATTTCATTGTTGGAATTTCCTGACCTAAATGACATGGATGTATCACTTGGCCCTAATAAAAGGGGATAGAAAAACCTGAGTGGTGCAGTCCCTCCAGGAGAGATGGCTCCCGCCTGGCCCCTATGATTCCCAAATTGAATGCTTTTCAAGTCTCTCTTCATTTGTGTGTGCCCTTCTCCATACACTGAACCCTGACATGGGAACCCTGGACACGCAGGACGTGAAAAGGATTCCACAGGGGGGTACAGTCTGGAGTTAGTAGGCCAGCAGGGAGGACAGTAAGTGGCAAGCAGACAAGTGGGGAGGAAGGTTGGAGATGAGCAGACCAGTATGGGGGGTAGTTCTTGATGAGCAAGCTGGCAGGCAGAGTGGTTAGGGGCAATCAGGCAAACAGGCAGGTGAGTGGTTAGGAGCCAGCAGTCCCAGATTGTTAGAGGGATGTTCGACTGCTGGTTTAGACCAGATCCTGGTAAACCAGCACTAGGATATCCTTTGAGGGGTCCCATATTGGAGAGGGTACAGGCTGAGGGACACCCCCCATCCAAAAATTTCATGCACCAGACCACTGGTATTTATAATAAAAATCACATTGGGTCATTTGGAACAATTTTATAAATGATAATATTTAACTCATTAAAATTTATCACAGATGATTTAATAATATTCCACATTTATAAAAAGTGTGTATATGCCTTCTAAATTTATCTATAGGGCTAATCAAGTCACTAGTCTTACACACACACACACACACACACACACACACACACACAACAACTCTATTTCCAAAAGTAGAAATCAAAATGTGTTAGAGCAATGGTCTTTTTGTAATAAAAAGCATTTAAAGAGATTTATAAAATGTTCAGATTAAGATATATAATATATATCAATAATACTATCACATGGAAAGTTTATAAACTTTCCAGGATGATATATAGATAGAGATAGATAAGTTCCACATGGTCTAATACAATTTTTATCTAATTTTAGAATATAAAAATTAAAATATGTTTGAAATTAAATATAAATCAGCATACTAACAGGACAAAATTTTCTCAGAATTAAAAACTATAATTATTTTAGGAAAATATACTATTTAATTAATTCTATCATCCAACTACATGTAATACATTTGTTCTACTAAAAAGAACTAAGCAATATTCTTCCAATACATTATGTTTCCAGAACTCTACATATTAGCTAATCTAAAGACAAACCTGTGAATTAAGTGCTTCTATTAAGTATTTCTTGATATTCTAATGAAACTGCTGAAGCTCATTTGGGATCACTGTCCAAGACCAAAGACCTTTTAAACAGATGAACCAAAACTTTACAAAGAAAGATATCAAAGATGTCTCTATGGGTCACTTACTGTCTATCTTTTCCATGACTACTCAACTTTGCTCATTCCTCTGTTTTATCACCTCATTTGTAACAAGATACTGCTAATTGCTTGCTTTTCTTTCATATGGTTGAAGATTCTCTTCCTCCAAACAGGATTACATTTCATTTACAAAGTGAAGAGACATACAAATTCTCAAGGTTATGACTTTGGCAATTTGAGTAGCTCTTTTGCACTATTTCATCTTGATTTATAATTTAGTAACAGCTGTAAATCTTTAAGTTAATTTTAAAACTAGAGACCTGGTGCACAAAATTCATGAACTGGAGGGGAGTTTCTCACCCTGGCCTGCACACTGTTGCAGTCCAGTACCCCTTGGGGGATGTCCACCTGTGGGCTTAGGCCCAATCCTTAAGGATTGGGCCTAAACTGGCAGTCAGATATCCTTCTCACAGTTCGGGGCTCTCACAGTCAGGGACCCCTCACTCATACCACCTGGCTTCTGGCTGAGCAGAGCTGTCTTTGTGGGAGTGCACTGACTACCAGGGGGGCAGCTTCTGTGTTGAATATCTGCACCCTGTGGTCTGTGCAAATCATAGCGACTGATCATTCTGGTCATTCCACCATAACAGTTGCTTAGGGTTTTTTTTTTTTAAATATTAGTAGATGATGTTCATCATACCTTAGGATGGAAAATTCAGCAATACTAGGAGAGGTGAAAAAGTGTCAATGGAGATACAAATTGATTCATTTATAGTCATTTATTAGATAGACTAGGGCCGAGTGTATGAAATTCATGCACAGGAGGAGGTGTCTCTCAGCCTAGCCTGCACCCTTTCCAATCTAGGATCCCTCAAGGAAAGTCTGACTGCAGTTGGACATTCCTCTCACAATCCAGGATGCTGACTCCCAACTGCTTGCCTGCCTACCTTCCTGATTGCCCCTAACTGCTTCTGTCTGCCAGTCTGATCATTCCCTAACCACTCACCTGCCAGCCTGGTTGATGCCTAACTGCTCCCCTGCCAGCCTGTTTCCCCCTAACTGACCTCTCCTGCAGGCCTGGTTCCCCCAAACTGCTCTCCCCTGCAGGCTTGGGTATTCCACAACTGCCCTTCCCTTCAGGCTCGGTTGCCCCCAACTTAACTCTTCTGCCAGCCTGGTCATCCCTAACTGCCTTCCCCTGCTGGCTTGATTGCACCCACCTGCCTTTCCTTGTAGGCCTGGTCCCTCCCAACTATTGTCCCCTGCTGGCCTGATCACCCACAACTGCCCTCTCGTGGAGACCTGGTCCCTCTCTTGCTGGACATCTTGTGTCCACATGGGGGCAGCCATCTTGTGTAGTGGGGTAATGATCAATTTGCATAATATTCTTTTATTAGATAGGATAAGTGTTATTATCTATAATAATCCTATCTAATAAAAGAATAATATGCAAATTGACCATACCTCTGATACATCCACAAGCCACACCCACAAGCCATGCCCACCAGCAAATCGGGAGCAAATAAACCTCATCCAAGATGGCTGCAGCCACTGAGAGCAGAGGGAGGCTTGGGTTTTCATGGCAATGGAGGAAGCCAAGCTTCACAGCCCTGGCCACTAGGCCTCCATTCAATGCTACAAAGTTTCAATTATAGAAGATACATAAATCCAACAGAAATGGCAGCAGACCCAGAGCTGGAGAGAGGAGAGGCTGGGGTTACCCAGGCAATGGAGGAAGCCAAGCTTCTGAAGTCCTAAAGCCTAAGCCTCCACTCTAGGCTACAAAGTTTCAATTATAGAATTTAAATAAACTCAAACAGAAATGGCTGTTACCATGGAGTGAGCAGAAGGCTTGGCTCTGCTCTAGGCTACAAAGTTTCAATTGTAGAACATAAATTAATCTCAGATTCCAGGGCCTCTACTTGGGTCACTGGGGGGGCGTGGCTGGCCTGCAATCCACCATAGGCCCCTCACTCAGGCAGCCCCACGCCCCACCCTGATCCAGGACACCCTTCAAGGCAAACCAGCTGGACTCTACCCATGCACCAGGCCTTTATCCTATCTAATAAAAGAGTAATTTGCAGATTGAGCATCACTCCAACACACAAGAGGGATTCTCCCATGTAGTCAAAGATCCTGCCCCCATGTGGACACAAGATGGGTGCCACAAGATGGCCAGCAGGGAAGGGCCATTGGGAGGTTTCAGGTCTGCAAGGGAGGGCAGTTGGGGGCAATCAAGCCTGCAGGGGAGGGCAGTTAGTGACCAGGTTGGCAGAGGAGGGAAGTTGGGGGCAAACAGGCTGTCAGGGGAGCAGTTAGACATCATTAGGCTGGCAGGATAGTGGTTAGGGGGTGATCAGGCTGGCACGCAGAAGTGGCTAGGGCCAATCAGGGAGGCAGGCAGGTGAGCAGTTTAGAGCTAGCAGTCCTGGGTTGTGAGAAGGATGTCCGACTACCTGGACATTCCTAGAGTGGTCCCAGTTTGGAGAGGGTGCAGGCTGGGCTGAGGGACATCCCCTGGCCCCTGTGCATAAATTTCGTTCACCAGGCCTCTAGTAAAAGTATAATTTGCTAATTCGACTGGACAGCTAAAGAACCTTCCGGACATTCTTCCAGCCGACCTTCATGAAGAAGCCGGGGCTTTGAGTGCTGAGGCAGCTGGGCCTGCGAGGGCTGGCCGAGGCAGGCGGGGCTATGAGGGCCGAGCCCCTTGCTTGAATTTTGTGATTGGCCCTCTAGTTTACAATATTTGAAGAATTTTCAGGTAAACCTAATAAAATCAAATGTAGTTAGTTTATTTCATATGTTCACCAAATTTCATTCACATAGTTGAATGAGAGAAAGTGATGAAATACAAACTTTTTAAAAATTCTGCAAGCAAAAATATTTTCTTTATTCTCAGCTTTTCTTATCAAACATATTCTTATGATAGTTTTAACCATAATATTGAAGCATTTTCACTAATTTATAAATAAATCAATTCAATTGAAAATATAATTGCATCTGAAAGCTCTAATTTAATAAACACACAAATAAAGGAGTATCATATAGTAATGTAAAAGGGATAGAATACAACATTTCTAAGAAATGTTTATGTACTAACTGAATTTCTACTCCTTCAATTATGAACTACAACATTAATCATGCAGGTGAGCTGGGTGACTTTCCTCAGTCCCCAGTTGTTTAAGATAGGAATGAAAATAGGCATTAGACTAATATTCAATGTCAGTGCTACTATTTTTTTCTACATAAAATAGATAGTATGGGCTGACTAACTTACAAAATACATTTCTTTCCATGCATATTGGTATCATTTGAAAAACATCTTTTCACTGTTGGTTAATACAGTGTGTGTGTGTGTGTGTGTGTGTGTGTGTGTGTGTGTGTGTGTGTGTTGTGTGTTTCTTTGAGGTTTGTTCATTTGTGTATTTACTTCTGGGAGACTAATTACTTTAGCATTTTTAGTTTCTAGGATGTAAAGTTCTCAAAAAAATCATAGGGAACATTTAAATAAGTGAATTTACTTGAAAAGTGTAACATTGATTTTGTTTTATTTAACAGGCTGGTTAAAATGTAATGGGCAACATTTCAAGATACACATGAACAAATATAAAAGAATGTTGTTAAACACTTCACTTAAAATAAAACACTTTTCTCTGAGTCATTTTAATTGAACACCAACCCTGGTTATTTTGTGGGGAAATGCATTTAAGTTGTTGGTGATTTTCAATGTAATGCCTTTAACTTCTGTATCTTTAAGACCTTACATTGTCCCATATACATAGCAGGTTCTCAATGAATATTTGTTAAGAAGAACACCATAACTATTAATAGGCTGTAAGTAGGTCTTGAAAATAAAAATTCAATTCAACGTGTTTCCCTCCTTTTCTATCACATTGATTTGATCATACAATTGGAACTTAATATTATCATTCAGATTTTGTTAGTATGGATTAATCATATTTAATTTTAATTACTGATTATAAAAATCTTCAAAAATGATAAAGCAAAGAGATTTTTATATATAAATACTTATTATTTACCTTTCTTTCATCTTTATTTTCTTCCCATTTTAATGTAAATTGCTATTAGAAATATCTTAAACTCTTCTCACTTGTAGATTTAATTCAAATACAATTTATTTAGTAACCATTAAATAACCTAGGTATTTTTGACAAATTCTTATTGCTACTATCATCAAACTTTGCTATCAATCCTTTAGCTATCAACCTTGTACATTACATAGTATAGTTGACATCACTGTTAAAAATTAGCAATTACCAAGTACAGCTTTTTGAAACAAGAGAAAAAAATGCTATGATAACTGCAAAGTGAAAGCTGGCAACTCATTTAATATTGAGAATTAATAAAAATTTCAAGAAAACCAGATAGTGTAATTGAACAATATTTACAAGTAAATGAAAATAATTCTAAGCCTGCCCTTAGTACAGCTTTAATTACATATATATTAATGCAATGTCCTCATGATTTCAAGTTAAATTGTCAAGTTTAATACATATTAGTATAGTGAACATGACAAAAAGCATGTATGAAAATTAAAAAAAAAACAGACTTAAGACAAATTTTCTCTAAATAATGTTTAAGCAGAAATAAAGTTTAATGTGTTTTCTGGAATGCACTCAATTCTTTTTACTTCTTTATCATCTGCTAATCACTTAGTGACTGCTCAGGAATGCTTTTTTATATTTCTGAACCATATGTAATTTTTTTTTGCCCTTAAGAATTATTTCCATTTCTCTAAGATTGCGATTATTGAGGCAAAAATGCTTACTAATAAACTGATAGCAGAAATTACTCATGGAACCAATATCAAACACTGTCATCCTGGACAACTCTAGGCCATTTGCTTTAGACCATTATACTAGAATAAGCAGATCCACTCAGCAAATTATTTTAGGGTGATATGCTGAATATTTACTTAAAAATACTATGTGGTTTTTTTATGGTGTATTATGACCATGGATTATGTCATGTTTAGAAAAAATTCAACACTAGGCATTTCAATCTGGTTGCAGAGAAATAACAACTCTTTAACATTAAAGTAGAATACCAAAATGGCAAAAGTTAACTTTGTATCCTTGAACATGTTATTTCTTGTTTTCATTGAAAAGGCAGGGCAAAAAAAACACATAAAAAAACAGCAACGGCAATAAAAAAACAACATTGCCCATGTTCACATTTTTAATTGGTTCAATGCTGTAGAATTCCATATGTTTTTAACCTACATTCTGGAATATTTTTGTAATAGTCATAGTGACACTGAAAAAATAAAATAGAACATTTGTCTTATATTTTATTCCAATCTTCCTAATTGATTGTAAGTTATGTGATTTACTAATCATTAAGTAAAATTGGATCTTAACTTTTCTACCCCTTAAAAAGTCCCTTAAACCTCCATTTAATGTGTTTTCCAGGCCATAACAAAGAAGGATACTGTACCTCTTATGCTCTTGGTTGTTGCAGATGTGGTTGGGCTGGTTGTTATGGCTACAGTGGTTGTGACTGTTGCAGTGGTAAGGGAGGGGATGATAGTAGTGGGAAGCAAAGTGTTGGGTACATCTGGTGAGTGGAAAAAAACAAAATATAAAACAAAATCATATCATGCAAACAAAAGACAAACTCAAATGATCCAAATTACAAAAATACATATATCTTATTTAGGTTTAACATTAACAAGCTTTAACAAGATTATCAGGTACAAAGCTGGCTGTACCTCACAGTTCTTGCCATTTTTTGTTCACTTTCTTTTCATGCTCCTACACAAAGTAAAAAATTGGAGCAATGTTTGAGAATAAACAAATCATTCAAAATATTTAGAGTGAAATTTAAAGTGACAAGAATTCTTTTGTTCACTGAGTCATTTAAAAAGTTGGACATGCAATAGCAAAATACAGATAGGTAAAACAAAAAATGACATGCTTTGTCGAAGAAGTAAACAAAGAACATGACAGAACTAAACACAAATAACATCACCATATAAGGTTAAAGAAATGTTATGGATGGGTGAGTATATGCATGTTAAAGCCTTTTTGATTTTTTCATCTAAGAAAACTTAATGATAGAAAATAAATAGGATGAGATGATCTTTAGAAACAAAAATAAGCCAATTGTTATTAATATTACTTCACTTTTCCATTTCTCACAAATGATGTTAATGCACATTTGGAGTCTTGCAATTCTTACCCCGATTAGCTGGTAACGCCTTCTAACAATTTTGCAGTACCTAGGAGTCTTTAACAAGTATTGAATCAACTAGCATGAAACCCAATATTCTGAAAGTTTTATGATTTATTTTATTTGGCATATCTAAGAGAAGTTATTGAACACATACTTGAAAGTAACATTCAAACCTTAATCCATAACTAGTAAAAGTTGCCAAAGTTAACAGTAGATCAAAATATAGAGCACATACTACACAGAGTAAATACCTCAGAGTTTAACACCAAAATCATACTTTCTGTTCCTCAAAACTAGCAGAAAATTTGAAGAGCAGCATAGAGTATAATAAAACAATTAGACAGTGTCAAATTGTGAGCACCTTTAAGATCCTCAGAGAGTAAAATCTCGTCTCAAGTGGATAGACATATCATTTACACAGTAAGGAAATTAGAAGCAGTTCACAAATTACCTGTAATTACTGTGCCAGGGTTTGATTTTACATGTTTTCCACAGCCCTGATATATTCAGAGTGTTTGACAGATTATTTTGCTACTAAAAGGCTTCCTGTCAGTCTTTCAATTAAAGTCTTTAAGTCACACCAAAATTTTTCTAGTTTTTTACTTCTGATAAATAGCCCTACTGGATACCCAGACTTTAACCTGATGAATTATCTACACTGGAGACACAGCAAACCACATGAGATCATTCTCTCATCTTCCTGACCAGTGAAATTTAAGAAAATAACCTTCTGAAAACTCAGTGTTACTACATTAATCACCAGGGAAAATGAGTATTTCCTGGAGTGTGATTATCATGGTCATAAAGTAGAACTGACTTTCATCATAAATATTATGTATATGAACATGGTCATTTCTTGTTTACTAATTCTACAGTACCTTCTTGTTTTATTTTTTTAGTAAAGATTTTTTTTCCTTACGGGAGGACATGTCTTTTATTGATGAGAGAGAAAGAGAAACTGATGTGAGAAACATCAATTGGTTGCCTCCTGCACCCACCAGACCACCAGACCAGGGATTGAACCTACAACCTTTTAGTGTAAGGAAGGATGTTCCAACCAACTGAGCTGCTGGGCCAGGGCAATAACTTTCTTTTTTTATGGTAAGCATTCCTAAAGAGTTTAGGAAGGCTAAAGGTAAAAGAAGTATGTTTTGTAAAATAATAAAAAGAGCATGAATTTAATCTTCATATATTATCCAAGATAAAAATATATTCTTCATTTACTTGTTCTTTAGGATCTCAAAATATATGTATTTAATTAATGCAAAGGGAAATATTTCCCAGGGCTATCAAATGTAAGAATTCCATATAATAAAAGCATAATATGCAAATTGACCAAATGGCTGAACAGCAGAAAGACCATCCAGAGGACAATCTGGGATCATGCTATGATACCCACTGGGGCCAGACCAGCAAAGGTGGGTGCAGTGATTGGTCGGGAGCCCGGCCATCATCCCATGATTCCCCGACAGAGGGAGGCCCAGGCCACTGACCAGCAGGCTGCAACAGGTGGGCAGGGCCTCCCCTGCAAGGGAAACCTGGGTCCTGGGTTCTGGCAGCCAGAGGAAAGCAGGTGCTGGTAGGCAGGAAAAGGAAGGCCTACTCTTGCACAAATTTTGTGCATCAGAACTCCAGTATACAATAATATTATTCCTCTGAAAATTTAATGTAAATAACCTTATTATAAATTATAAAATATTAGGTTTTCTGCTATCAGACAATGGGTTAAAATGATCCCACTGCATCTGAAAAGCAGCCTTTCAAAATTACTGTAACAAAGAATTGGAATTCAAATAACAGGTTTGGGTTGTTTTGTTTTGTTTTTAGTTTAGCCAAAAGAAAAGCATGTTATTTGGTGTTTTTGTCCTTATTTTGTATTAACTAAAATAGGTAATAAGACACATTGATTTGTTTTGGATAGAGTGTATATTACCAAGTATTATGAACATTATTGTATAAATCACAAAACATTCTTATTTTCTAAAATTGTGAAAATGCATGCATTATATTCATTTTTCTAGGCTAATTTTCAAAGAACTTAAAAACAACAGGTTGTGGTTTTAAAGTGTCCAGATAAATGAGATAACATTACTAATTATTCTTAACTCAGTCTTGCTCCGGCTTATCTGTTCATCACCCTCTCCCATATGCCCCTCTTGAGTTAATATGCACATAGAAACAAATAGGCTGAAAGTAATTTGGTGCAAAGCACCTTAGCCAATATGAAAACTGGATCAAGACAATAACCTGAATAAGAAATCTTTCCCAGAAACTGTGACATGTTTTGAATCACCATTAACTTCATTTCATCCTATGCGTTCTAAAACACTTCAGACACTTTCATAATTTTCAAATTTTTTAGGATTTCTTCATTATTTTTTTTTCTGCACATGGATGTTCACCCAAATATTTCACCCCTGTCATAAGCAGCAAAAGTTAATTAAATAAACTAAATATTCAACACCAGATTAATCAGCATCAACTAAAATTCAGCAACATAAGATTAATTAGAATTAGTTGAAATCCTCAGTAATAACAAGAATATTATATGATGCTCTTCTATGAAAACTTTATAAAGTTTTGGTGTCAGAGTTTATTGGTGTCAGACTCCCCACTTGACAATTTCTGAAGAGAAGAACTCTGCATACTTATTGTTGAGAACCTAAGACAATTTAGAAGGTCAATAAATATTTACCAAGTGAATTTGTTCATAGCATTACAAATATATAACAGATTTTATGGGATCTAGAAAAGTCCACATTTTGACAAGGTATAATAATTAATATTGAACTTCGGTTAAAAAAATCCTTCTGTCTTCAATATAGATTGACCAGCATCATTTTCTGAGGGATAAAATTTCAGAACACCTAAAACATATTCCTTCAATAAATTTTCTTGCTAACAAAATATATCTTTGATCACACATCCTGCTACTTTGAAAGCAGTGTGAAGCTGATCTGAGATCCATGCCCTCCATTCTCCTTATGCACTGTATTCCTTTTAAGGGTGAAAAGCCAAGAGGGCTCACCAAACAGATCCTAGTGTGATTAGTGGTGAATGATCATAACAAATTTATAAGTTGTTTATTATTTTTCCCATTAATGGATAAAAAACTTTGAGATAAAATTCCTTTGTCTCTACGTAGATGTTTGTTATATGTGTCCATTCATGTTATATTTATTATATGTGATACCTATACTAATAAAAGAGAAACATGCAAATTGAACATACCTCCCCTATATCCTCCAGCCACACCCACCAGCCAATGTGGAGCATGTATACAAATTAACCCAAAAAAGATAGTGGTAGCCACGAAGCTGGAGTGAGCAGGAGGCTTGGGTTGCCCCCAGCAATGGAGAAAGCAAAGTTTCTACTCGTCCTGGCTGGTCCTGGCCTGTATTCAAGGCTACAAAGTTTCAATTATAGAAGATAAATAAATCCTAGATACCTTCTTTCAGTTGGCCATGGCCTCTGCTCAAGAAGGCTCTGAAAAAAAGAAAAAGAAAAGAAAAGAAAAAAAAGGAGGGGGTGGGAGCCTGGATCACTGGGAGGTGTGGCCAGCCTAAAAATAGTCACCAGCTCCTCACACAAGCTGGCCACACTCTCATGGGGTGAGGGTCCCCACTGGAGTCTTGACCAGCCTGAAAACAGCCATCAGCCCCTCATCCAGGCTGGCCACATTTCATGGGGTCAGGGTCCCCACCGGGGGCTTGGCCAGGCTGTAAACTACCATCAGCCCCTAACCTAGCCTGGCCAGGCATATCAGCTGGGAACCCTACCCTGAAATAGGTGTGGGCAGCTTGAAAACAGCCCTCAGCCACTCAGCCAGGCTAGCAATGTCCCCCCTGCCATGACCCTCACCCCATGGGGGCGTGGCCAGCATGCAACACACCACAGGCCACTCGCCCAGGCTGCCCCAGGCCCCAAGGGAACCTCCACCCTGATCCAGGACACCCTTCAGGGCAAACCAGCTGGCCCCCATCCATGCATCGGGCTTCTATCAATACTAATAAAATGCTAATTAGATTGAGAAACCTTCTAGGAGACCTTTCGGGCATTTTTCTGGACAAAGCCATGGTGGCAGGGCTGAGGTAGAGATGGTTAGAGGCCAAGAGGGGAGGGCAGTTGTGGGTGAACAGGCCAGGATGGGATGGCAGGTGGTGGTGGTGGGGTGCCATTGGGGATAAGCTGATTAGCAAGGGGGCATTTGGGGGAAAGCAAACCAGTGGAGAGGGAAGATGGCATGAGCAGGTCAGCAGGGGAGGACGTTGGGGGTGAGCATACTGATACTTGGGGCAATTGTGAGTGATCAGGCTGGTGGAAGGAGGCATTTGGTGGTGAGCAGACCAGTGTGGGGGTTAAGGGGAGAGTTAGGGGTGAGCAGGTTGGAAGGCAGAGTGGTTAGGGGCAATCAGGCAGGCAAGCAGGCAGGCAGGTGAGCGGTTAGGATCCAGCAGACCCAGATTGCAAGGAAGATGTCCAATTGCTGGTTTAGGCCAGATGCTTGTAAACCTGAGGTTGGACATCCTTGGAGTGGACCCAGATTGAAGAGGGTGCAGGCTGGGCTAAGGGACACTGCTCCCAAGCATGAAATCATTCACCAGGCCTCTAAAATAAGTGTGCATACATGTTATATGTGTTATATGTGATCCAGTGCATGAAATTTGTGCATGGGGGGTGTCCCTCAGCCAAACCTGCACTCTCTTCAATCTGGGACCACTTGAAGGATATGTGACTGCCTGTTTAAGCCCAATCTTACCTGGTAGTTGGACATCCCTCTCACGATCCAGAACTGCTGGCTCTCAACTGATCCCCTGCCTGCCTTCCTGGTTGCCCTTAACTGTTTCTGCCTGCCAGCCTGATCACCCCCTAACTACTCCCCTGCCAGCCTGATCAGTGCATAAGTGCTCCCTTGCCAGCCTGTTTTCCCCTAAGTGCCCTCCCCTGCAGGCATGGTTACCTGTAACTGCTTTCCCCTGCAGGTCTGGGTCCCCCCCAACTGCCCTTTCCTATAGGCCTGGTCACCCCTAATTGCCCTCCCTGCTGGCCTGATCACCCACAACTGCCCTCCCTTGAAGACATGGTGCCTTCTTACTGCCCTCCCCTGCTAGCCATCTTGTGGTGACCATATTGTGTCCACCTGGAGGCAGTCATCTTTGACCACATGGGAGCAGCCATCTTGTATTTTGGAGTGATGGTCAATTTGCATATTTTCTTTTATTAGATAAAATTAGATAACATAAAGGCCTGGTAATAGGTGGTGGCTAACTGGCTTGCCCTGAAGGGTGTCCCAGATCAGGGTGGGGGTTTCCTTGCAGCATGGGATGGCCTGAGTAAGAGGCCTGTGGTGGTTTGAGGTTGGCCATGCCTCCTGTCCACCCAAGTTGATGTCCTGGTATCATGAATTTATTTATCTTCTATAATTGAAACTTTGTAGCCTTGAGTGAAGCCATGCCTCCTGCTCGCTTTGTGGCCACAGCCATATTTTTTGTGATTTATTTATCTTCTATAACTGAAACTTTGTAGCTTTAAGTGGAGGCCAATGCAGGTCAAGGCAGGTGGAAAGCTTGGCTTCCTCCAGTGCCGGGGAAACCCAAGCCTCCTGCTTTTTCCATGGTCACAGCCATCTTTATTGGGTTCATTTTTATACTCACTTCTGATTGGCTGGTCAGCATGGCTTGTGGGTATATGGGAGGTAAAGTCAATTTGTACATTACTCTTTTATTAGATACGATAACTAAGAGAATATTTTATTTGTATAATGCAGATTCTTCTACAACACTTCCATATGGAGATCATTTATTTTAGATCTCTGATTATAACTCTTCTCAAAGCAAATATTATTAAAAGACTGTGCTCTCTTTCTAAATTTAAATGCCCATCTCTCTGGTTTTTATTCCTAGAAATCAATAGCATCATTAATAATTGTTCAAAAATTCCTAATTTCATGTATTCACTTATTACCTTTTATTTAAACACTGATTGTAAAATTGGATCTAGGTATATTTTTTTAAATATGAAATTAGATACACTAGTACTAGTCACTTGACTCACTTTTGATGTATCTATAATTCCTTATCTTTTTAAAAAAGCATTACACTGTTAATACAAATATTTCTCAATAATATATATATGTAGGTTTTAAGATATATGTCATTTTTTTCTTCTAATGCATATGCATACCTAATTTATTTTCCCAATATGAACATAAAATTTATATGCAGAAAATTTATATATATACACACTAATAAAAATAACAAAATCCTAATTCAACATTAATTTACTAATTCTGTTTTAAAAGTAAGGTAATTTGTAGCCATGTTATTATTATAAGTAATTACTCACTTTGACTTGTCAGTTTGAGAAGTTATTAATATATTCTTTACATGTTAACATCCTATGATTAAATAATGTTTGAACATAGACACTAAGATACATATAAATAAAATAGTGAAGCTAATGGTATGTAACATAATTTATAAATATTAAAACTCATAAATGGTATCTATTTAATAAGTCTATAAATTAACTTCTCATTTTTTGTATAATACAAAACATGAGCTCAAATTTTTATTGTTGCTTTCCTTGGAGTATGTGTTAAGTTAATAAAATACCATTACATTATTAATTAATGTAAAAAATAAAGTGGTTCCAAAGAAGTTCAGCATTTACAATTTGCAAGAGAAATTAACAGAATTATATATTTTCTATATATTAAGGCATAAAGAATAAAAAGTTAGCAAATGATGTAGTGGATAAAAAAGATATTTTAGGAAGTAAAAAAGTGAACATAATTAAATTTTATTGTTTAGATCTGATTAGAGACATTAATAAATATGGACAAATTATTTTATATATCATTTAAATCCAAACAAAAAATGTATATAAAGTTCTTAAAAGTCAGAATTAAAAACATATGCTAATTTATAAGAAATTGTTTGAATGGTATGTTAGAGTATTTTTTAATTGTAAAATTTTTATCATAATATATAGAATTGTGTAACATCAATTTATATGAAATTATGATTATGTGTTTTAAATCATTTGCTAGTAAATTAAATATTAAGGGACTAATTTTTAACTACATGCATAAAATGGAGAAAACATGCTAAAATTACATTATGGTTTAAAATGAATGTTAAAATAAATTCACAGTAGTCCATATTTCATTATTGGAAAATTATGATATGTATAAATCCATAGTAATTTGGTATTTTATATATATAGACATAAATATGTACATACATGTAATCTATCCTATCTAATAAAAGAATAATATGGAAATTGACCATAACCGCCACATCCACAAGCCCACCCACAAGCCACACCTACCAGTCAATCAGGAGCAAGTATGCAAATTAACTCCAACCAAGGTGGCTATAGCCACAGAGAGAACAGTAGGGATACTTGGGTTTCCCCAGCAATAGAGGAAGCCAAGCTTTCTGCACACTCTGGCCAGCCCAGGCCTCCACTCAATGCTAGAAAGTCTTAATTATCAAAGATAAATAAATCCCAACAAAAATGGCTGCAGCCACAGAGTGAGAAGTAGGCTACAAAGTTTCAATTATAGCAGATAAATAACTCCCAGATACTAGGGCCTCTGCTTGGTTTGCCAGGAGCATGGCCAGCCAGCAAACCACTGTAGGTCCCTCACCCAGGCTGCCCCACACTCCAAGGAAACCCTCACCCTGATATGGGATACCCTTCAGGGCAAACCAGCTGGCCCCCACCCATGCACCAGGCCTCTATCCTATCTAATAAAAGAGTAATATGCAGATTGACCATCACACCAATACAAAGATGGCTGCCCCCACATGGTCAAAGATCCTGCCCTCATGTGGACACAAGATGGCCACCACAAGGTGGCTATTAGAAGAGGGCAGTTGGGAGGGACCAGGCCTGCAAAGGAGGGCAGTTGGGGGTGATCAAGCCTACAGGGGTGGGCAGTTAGAGGTAAGCAGGCTGGCAGAAGCGAGAAGTTGGTGGTGACCTGGCCTGCAGGGGAGGGCAGTAAGGGGTAACCAGACCTGTAGGGGAGGACACTTAGGGACAAACAGGCTAACAGAGGAGCAGTTAGGCACCAATCAGACTGGCAGGGAGTAGTTAGGGTGTGATCAGGCTGGCAGGCAGAAGCGGTTAAGAGCAATCGGGAAGGCAAACAGGCAGCAGTTGGAGCCAGCAGTTTTGGATTGTGAGAGGGATGTCTGACTCTCCGTTTAGGCCCAATTCTACTGGGATCAGCCGAAATGGGCAGTCGGACATCCCTCGAAGGATCCCAGATTGGAGAGGGTACAGGCTGGGCTGAGGGACACCTCCTGCCCCCATGCACAAATTTTATGTACCAGGTCTCTCATAACATATATATATTACTCTCATATATATATATATGAGAGTAATATATATATATATTACTATGGATATTTCTTTAAAGGAAAAATAATGTAAGCATTTTATCAACAGGAAACTGAAAAATATAAAGCTTTCTAAAATATTTGATTATAGTTTTACCAATACATGAGTAAAAATTATAAGAAATTATACTTTTTATTTTATTTATATATAAAGTACTGTTTTCATATAAAAGGAAAACTCAGGAGTAATTCAATAATGTCAGACAGAACCCCAAATCCAGTCTGTAGCACAATTGCATACTAGTGCCTACAAAGTCTATGTAGGCTAAAATTTTCATGTGAGTGAATATTGAGTTATAAATAAATTTATTATAAATAATATGAGTTCATTCTATAAGAAACTAATCACTTGAAGAGGCAAAATTTCAGCTTTCACAACAAAGTTGTTAAAAGGAAACTAAAATCTGTTTCTGAGGTCCATGGCTAAACTTTATGATAAATGTATCAGTTCATCCTCTTTTCTGTTCAACACCCATGATTCTGATTTGAATCCCAAAACTGCAACCACTAACATTTCAAAATGTTAAAGTTTTCTGAAATGACAGGATGAGAGTTCCTCAGAGTATATATGACTGGCTTTCTTTATTTCTCATAGTGCTAGATTAGCATGAACAAAGAAGCCAGAGCCTTGTACACAGGAAAACATCTGGCCTTGACTCAAGTGCCTTCCCCAAATTCTAGACTAACTCTGTTTATTCTCAAAAACAGAGAATTGTCATTGCTGCCATGGACTCAGAGCCACATTCTAATTCATGGCAACAGGTTTCTCTTTCTTCTCTGTCCTTTCAGTATAGCTTAAATATGATCTCATTTATAAAGCACCCTCAATTCTGCAAAGAGTTAATACTTTCATTCACTGTTTTGTTTTGTTTTTAAGCACTTTGCACACAACTTCACATAGTTATTACATAGTATACTACCATGGTATTTATGTACATCTCTTTCTAGTAAACTGTAATTTCTGTATTTATAAATTAATATGTCTTTATTTTAAAAATATCATTTTTTTTCCAAATGTCCATCAGTAGATGAATGGATAAAATATCTGTGGTACATTTACACAAAGAAATACTACTCAGACATAACATATAAGGAAATTTTACCTTTTGCAATCACATCGATGGATCTGAAGAGCACTGTGCTAAGTGAAATAAGCCAGTCATATTATTTCACTCATATTTGCAATGTAATGAACAAATACAGATAGACTCATAGATAGAGGGCAGCTGTCAACTGCTGGGATAAGTGTGGGACTTTGGTTGGGTGGTGAGTGAAGGGATTGAGCAAAAAGAAAAAAAGAAAGATTTCATGGAAATAGACAACAGGGCAGTGATTGTCACGGGGAGGTGATGGGGGGGGTATTGGGATATGAATGGTGATGGGTGGAGACTTGACTTGAGGTGGTGCATACACACCACAGTATATTGATGATGTGTTTAGAAATGTATACCTGAAACCTGTATAATTTTGTTAACCAGTGTCATCCCAATAAATTTAATAAAAAGTAAAAAAATAATTAAAATATCACTTTGCTTTGGGACAAATTATTCTTACCCAACACCTCAGTATCACCAATTCCTATCTTGAACTAGCCTCCCTTTCTTTATGTATCTAATAAAAAACACTACTTTCAACTTTCAGCCTGATTCGTACCTGCTCTGTGAAGACATCCTTGGCCAACTAAATTCCAAACTGATTTCCCTTCTCTCTCAATATGCATCATGCTTTTGATTTTATCTACCACTTTCTTCACATTGTTACTATGACAATGATGTTTACATTCATGATATCTTACTGTCTGTGGGCAACCATACCCAGAGCTACGTGCCTCTTATTAACTGCACATCTCTGTCTAATGCCTCAGCTGACAAATATTACAAAATCCATGTGGGATGATATAGTAACATTTTTAAATTTTCTCTAATTTACATAATTAATTAATACCCTCTATTATTCTAATTCTTATCCATAATAATAAAAATGTGATATGCCTAATTAGACCAGATGTCCTTCTGGACGTCCTTCCAGGAGAAAGCCACTCAGCAGCTTTGAGGGAGCGATTCAGGCAGCCATGGTTGAGAAGGTCAACTTTTTGCATGAATTTCGTGCATTAGGCCTCTAGTTAATAATAAAGTTCACCATACAAAGAATGTACAACCAGGTGTTCATGAAATCAGTGGTTGAAAACTGGAAGGCTATAACATTCATGAATTACCTGTATTCATGAACCCCCAAGATGATAAGATATCGGAGATTAGAGACTTCTGTGCTTTCTAGGGTAACTTGCTCAATGTTTTGAATTTTACTGGGGCTTTATAAATAATGGTCTTTCTGGTGGTAGTGACAATTATGTCAGAAGATAGGGAATAGTATCATATTTAATAACATGAATCAGTAATTAAACCTAAAAATGTTTAATGATCAATGACTGCTTCTTCTTCCTTTTGCCATATATGAGATAATATTTAGGAATTCCTACCAAGAGTTTTTAAGTCTAAATAACTACTAAACAGTTAAAATGCAGCATACTAACGAACCTTATATTATGAATTCAGTTTTTCAATGATTTTAAGTGTTAGAGCTCCAAACCATCACATTTAAAAACAATACAAAAGTGCCCTTTTCTCACATCCTAATGAAGAAATTCAAAAATATGCAACCACATTTTGTTATCCAGGCTTATTAGAGCACAACAGATCTTTTATAACCTTGTCAAAGTGAAATCAGTTCCAACAAGTGCTGTATACAATAAATTGGAGAGTGGTACAGCATCTTTTTTCTAATAACAAGCTTTTCAGGTTAAAGGTATGTTCTGTTCTCTACAAATGCAGTGTACAATAATTTCTAACTTGTCAACCTGTTTTGTTTTGTGGCAGATTCTCTTTTTAAAAATGGCATTCTGGCCCATTCAGAATAGATTTTTGAAGCAAAATTAAGTCTAAAGTGTCTTAGAAGCTTGTTTTTCTCCAAGGACTAGTGTTCAATAGAAAAAAAAAGCCATTTAGTCTAGACTTCATATGTCTGCTTCCTTTCTGCTTTCTGTCAATAACTCCCCAACGTGGTCCCGGGTAATCAGAAGTGGATTCAAACCAAGGATTTAATGAAGATACAGGAGCATCAGAATTCAATGTATGTTAGAAATATTAAGGTAGGAAATATCTTTTTTATAGAAGCAAATCCTATTTACTAGCCTTAAAAATAATATGGCTTCATCAACCTTTTTACTGGTAATTGAATTGCCACTGGAAGCAATTGTAACAAAAAAAGTTTACCATATTTGCTTTTTTTATGTTCAGCTACATGGCTTACAGCATAAATATGACAACAGCACCCAGGCTTTTACTTAAATGGCAACCACCAGGTTGACAAGGCCTCGACTTGCTTCCTCATCTTCTTCATAGAACGAAACCCTTTTAAAAATTACATTTGAATAATTCATCCCTCTGATAGTATCCACTGGCTTCACAAACTAAATGGAATCGTTATACAATAATACTAATAATAAAGCTATTATTGAAAAATGAAAAGTACTGCAATTTAAAACTGTATGTGGTAACCAAAAGTCTTATGTAATTACAAGAGGAGTTTATGAATAAAGTCAGTCTGTTGTTTGAAAAAGTGTATGCATTATTTTCTTTTAAAATTCTTCTTTATATTCCAAACTGACAAAGGCAAAGCAAATGTAAAGTGGAAAAAAAGTGTTTGAAATGGGCCATTCTATATTATTTAGCTCCGGCCACTTCGATACTGTGATCACTCTTCTAAAAGTACTTTTCCAAAAAGGAGATCAGATAATTTGATAAAATACGTTCAGTTCCGTAAAAACACCAATTTCATAGGGAAGAATAGGACTATCAGCCATTAAAAGAAAAGCACATTAAAGTACATGTGAATATACACAAGAGGAAGTGTAATGTACTAAAAAACACTGATTGAGAAATCCAGATACTTGAATTTTTCATCTAAGTTATGTGATAATATAGCAGAGAGACATTTTTCATATAATTTAACCTCTACCCAAAGTGAAGAGTTTAGACCTGGATGTTTATATAAGTACTTTGGACCAGATTGATACTCTAAATAAAAAACACCTTAACTCAAGAAACTTGTAAGTGATACAAAGGACTCCTAAAGGTATCAGTTAACATTTAAAAATGCAATGACTTAGCTCATATGATGCTACTGTACTATGCTACTGAAAACATATAAGTTAAAAATATTGTAATTAAACTGGAAGTTATTATACAGCACTATTTTTAGTGAATTCTAGCTTTCACATACATATTTCTTTATTATTATTATTATTATTATTATTATTATTATTATTTTAAATTATTTATTGTTGAAAGTATTACATATGTCCCCTTCCCCACCTCATTGTCATCTCCTAGCTTGCCCCTACCCTTCATTGTCTGTGTCTATTGGCTATGCTTATATGCATACAATTTTTTGGTTGATCTCTTACATATTTCTTATGTGACAATTTGTAAAGGTAGTAAAATATACCCAGATATAATATTTAATATTATAATATAAAAGTTTATTACAATAAAATTTAAAAGAGAATGTGGGAGTGTTTCAAAGATTATTATTATAAACTTGCTATACTATAACTTTACAAAACAAAACACTTAAACCTTTTGTGCCTTGAATGTTAATAAGGACACTCACTTGGTTGAACCATAGAAAATAATCCCTAGTAAACACTAAGGATAATATTAAACAAAATTGTGAAAAAGCAATTGTTGAGCTCCACCTTTATTATCTTTTTTGTATTTTAATGTTCAGAGTTCTCATACAAAGCAAGTTTTTTTTTAACCTTAGAAATGATTATTTTAAAAAATTGACTCCTGCATAAGATTTAGTGATACAAATTAATAACTTTCCTCAAATAATTTACATTTAAATTATGCTCTTAATAAGAAAGTTAACATTTTACCAAAACGATGTATTTCTTATTGTGGAATTTTATATTCTCCTGAAATATTACAATTAATGAGGCGATCTTAAAAACACCTCTGAGGTTGCAGCATGGTAAAACTGCACTTCTTTACTTAGAAGTCCAGGCATAATTGCGAGTGTTTATTTACTTATCATAGGATCCACAGTGACTGATCTAACACTCTGAATATAGTAGATACTCAAGAAAAATTTCCTGAAATAGTGAAGCATTAGATAGTACAGCATTGCGATGAGGATTTTCAGGCTGTGTCTCAGAGATGTTTTATATTTGGCTCTATATAAGAGATGAGAGTTATCTTTATAAGAGATGAAATAAAATTCTAAAAACTTAATGTTCAGCAAGCAATAATCACAGAATTTTGAAAAAAATAAATAGAAATACAAAATCAAAGATTTCCATGACATATTTTAATTTTTCTATAAAAGTATTCATATTGTACACTGCTTAACTCTATAAAGCACAATTTATATATAGATTACCAAGTAAATACATCTCACTTTTTTTCCTAATATAAAATGAAAGTTAAAGGTCTTAATTTTGGTGATCAATGAATGAATATCAGATATCCTGATTTTACTCAGAAGTTATAAGTACATATGTGTGTATATGTGTATATGGGTATGTACATATGCATATATGTATGTAAACATGCATACATATATGTTTTTCTTCTGTTGAAAAGAGAGAGACAAAGATATTTAATTATTAAACAAATACTGATTGTTTGCCTACTATTTAGCAGGCATGGTCTTAAGAGCTAGAGATACAGAGATAAACAAGATGTATAAGATCACTGCTTTCATTAAATCATAATCTACTGGGTGAACATAGAATATATTAATCCAAATGGATACATATGTACACATATAATACATGCATATGAATGCACAAATATATTATATATGTACACACAGGTACATATACACATATAAATATGTGTACTTCTATACATATACACAGGTACAGATATATTTAATCAAATGTACAAACAGACACCAGGGCGTAAAGGCATGAATGGGGGGTTGTGGGAAATGGGGGAATAATGAGACATATGTAATACCATAATCAATGAAGAAATTAAAACATAAAATTTATTTTCTAAAAAAACCCTGAAGTACAAATAATTATTCATTCCCTTCAGAAATTAAAATAAAGTGATACGTGACTGGGGTTATATAGATTGGAATAAATATGAAAGGACTCTCTGAAAATCATTGTTTAATTTTAATATGAGATCTGTATGATGAGAAGTGACTCTTGCAAATATCAGCATTCATGACAGCATTGCTTATACTTCCTGGACAAACAATTTAAACAGATGCAGGGACCCTAAACAAAGAACAAGCTTGATGTCTTAGATGAGCTGAAAGAGGATCAGGGAAACAGAAGTGATTGCATAGCGAGTGATGAAATGTCACAGATGGAGCTTGGTATCATGTTATTCTGGATTTGGTACTCTAAGGTAAGAAGGACTTGGATTTAATACTAAGTCTGATGAAATGCCTTTGGAGAAATTGTAATGGGGAAAAGAAAAAAGGATATGCATTAAAATGTGTATATGCTGTACTTTTGTGGGAAATAAATTGGGGAGAGAGAGAAGCGTGGAAGCAGGGAGCCCACAAAATAATGTTTCAATAGTCTAGGCTGGAGAGGATAGTGGACAGTGGACATAATTGGGGCACGGTTTGGAAAAAGTGTCAAAAGACTGTGATTATGAATTGGAGAGGAAAGTAGAGAGGAATCAAGGATAAATCTTAGTTTATGGAATAATCCATAATATACATGGTATTATAGTGTTTGTTAAAGCTACATTGTAAGAAAGTGCAAAGCAATGTTTCTGTAAAATTTGTATCTTTTAGTTAGGTGTGCCTTTGTTTCTGAAGACAAATAACCAAAATTTCCCCCAAGGCTCACTGCATATTGTTCAAATTCTCTAATGAATGGATGCATACACTGTATATGTTCATGGAAGAGCTCCATACATTTTTGTAGAGTTACAATATACCCTTATTTGCACATTAAATAGTGCAAGGAAAGTTATTTAAAATATTGAAGTTGTTAAGTAGTAGATTCTTTCCTGCCTTTAGATAGGAATGCAAAGTTTTCTCCTGGGTATTTGAGACAGTGGTCATCTTACTGTCTGTCACATAAACATTTTCCAGAGAGTGCTACCAGTGAACAGAATTCTCCCTCTGAAAGGTGAAAGTCTAATCTATCCACTTCATGCTCATCTTAATACAAAGACATGGAATGAAACCTAATCTCTGCTGAGTATGCTTGTACATATATACCTTTTACAATGGTTTCTAATGAAAGCAGTGCCCCTGGCTCCATTATTTGACCCCATTCCACTGTTCTATACTGAGCAACAGCACGCTCCTGCAGTCAGAGGTGTCACAGCTATCCCTGTTTATTCAGACTCGTCCAACTTGTGTAGTGTCTGGAAACTCTCAACTAGAGATGAGAGCAGTACATTGGGTTCTTCCATTATCAGTTTATTGTTCCACATGGATATCTTTTCTGTCCTTTACTTCCTGCACTGTTATACTTCCATTTATGCCTCTAAAGAAAGCTCCTCCAAAGGGAGATAAATGCTCATTATGAGTACACAGAATTAATTTACCAACTGGAAAGTCTATTTCCATGTGAGGAAACAGATTGTAGCTGAATTCCTTTTAATGTTCTCTACGCCATACATCTGTCCATAATTCAGGCTTCCTTTTCCTGCTCCCCATTTTCGCAGCTGAGTGCAAAGATTCACTGTCTTACTTCTGTTGTGATCTGTATCCCCTTTCCCACCAGTACCACTATGAAAATAGATTGGTGTAGCCTTTCAATGTTTCTAAATGTTTCATCCCCGGGTAACTGTAATAATCAAGGGCATGCAACTACCAACTTTTTAGTCTAGCTACATATGTGCTACTAGAGCCGCTGAATGAAATTTGTGCATGGGGGAGAGGGAGCCCTCAGCCCAGCCTTCTCCCTCTCCAATCTGGGACCCTTGGGGAAGTCCACAATCTAGGACCACTGGCTCCTAACTGCTCACCTGGCTGCCTGATAGCCTCTACTCCCCCCCGCCCCCCCCCCCACACCAGCCTGGTTGCCCCCAACTTCCCCCCATGCCGGGCTGGTTCCCACACGCAGCCTGCTGTTCAGTCATTTGATTGCCCCTCCCTAACCTCCCTGCCAGGTTGGTCATCCCACGTAGCCTGCTGCTCTGTCATTTGGTTGCCTCTCACTACCCCTTCCTCCCCCTCACAGGCCTGGTCGCCCCACACAGCCTATTCGGTTGTCTGTTCAGTTGTGATGCTCGCTTATATATATATGATGTACAGAGTACAATTTTTTTATTTTAATGTCGTGAAAGTCCTTACTAGCTTTTAATCACTTATAGTCATAATATGAATATGTGAATGAAATATTGTAAGACTAAGAAAGTATGCTTAGCTCTAGTTTAAAATATATTTAAAATATATATTTAAAATAAATTTAGGATATTACTTTATGATATTCCTAATTAGTTTCATAATCATACTGTATTCACCTACACATGTATTAGTTATTTTGCTAGATTTAGGATCAGGTACTAATAACCCTAAAGCAATTCAATTTATTTTTTTATACTAGTTAAGTGTTTTTTTAAAAAATACTAGGTGGCTTAGAAATGTTAGTTAAGCTGAAAGAAAGGCTACCTTTCATTGCACATTTTGGCTTTCTCTGATGGTAAACATATCAACTGAAATGGGGAATCTGCATACAGGATTGAAAATGACCTTGCATTTACTTTTAGTCTCTAGAATAGATAAATGTGTAAATGAGCAGCAAAACTTGGAAGCTTGGCTTGATGACAGAGTCTGTAATATCTTGGTGTGCAACATTCTGAGTATTTTTGACATTTGTTATTAACAATAAAAGCAGGGTGAAATAAAAGTAGCATTTGTATCAATTCTTTAAAACTAGAAAGAAATATTTAATGGCTTGATACCTTTCTCTAGACTAAAGGACATTAAACTTCTAGAAGTAATAGTATTTGCTACTTTTTAAATTAAAAATCGGAAACATTCCTTTTGCAATGCTTTCTAAAATATGAGGAAACTTATTTGGTACATGTATTAATTTGAGGTAAAATATCCAGGAAACAAAGAGACAAAAAAGTAATATTGCATCTTTCATCAGTATTCAATTGTCACATGAACAAATAACCAAAGCAATCATAACATCAATGATATTTAGGCATATCAAGTCAGCAACTATCAGTAAACTTATTGCCATTACAGAAATATAAAAAAAAGATTTTTACTGTGTTTCACTTTCTACTATGATATTACTATGTATGGAGAATTTTAATTATTTATATACTAGAGGCCCAGTGCACGAACTTCATGCATGGAGGGGGAGAGGGGTCTCTCAGCCCAGCCTGCACCCTATTGCAATCCAGGACATCTCTCTTCCACTCTGGGACCTCTGGCTCCCAACTGCTGGCCTGTCTGCCTGATAGCCCCTAACCCCTCTGACTCCCTGCCTGATCACCCTTAACACCTCTGTCTGCCTGCTGATTGCCTCTAAACACCTCTACCTGCCTGCCTGATTACCCCTATCCACCTCACCTGCCTGACTGATCATCCTTAACTGCCTCTGGCTTGGCCCCACCACTCCAGCTTTGTTAGGAAGGACATCCAGAATGACATTTGGAAGGTTATTTGGCTGTCTGATCTAATTAGCATATTATTCTTTTATTATTATATGTTATTATAGATGTGCATAAAAATAAAATAGAAAAATATATAAATAGAGTAAAAATCTGGAAAGATGCATGGTGGTTAATTTCATTCAAAATATTATCATGGTACACGAAATAAATCAGTCAGAGAAAGACAAGTATCACATGATCTCACTTATTTGTAGAATCTAAGTAACAAAATAAGCTGATGAATGGCGTGGATCTAGACATGGAAGCATGGAACAGAGTGCAGAGTCTTGGAGGGAAAGCAGAGGAAGGTAGGTGGGTGGAAGATAATCAACCAAAGACCTTGTATGCACATATGCATAACCCATGGACACAGACAATAGAGTACTGAAGGCTTGGGGTGGGAGTGGCGACGGGGTGGGGCAGTCAATGGAGAGAAAAGGGGAACATATGTAATACTTTCAACAATGAAGAATTATTAAATAAATAAATAAAAATGGAAAAATGTGAAGTTGAAAAATACCAAAAAGAAACAAAATACGAACAGTAAACATTAAGATAAGGAAGTATTGAATTGTTATAGAAGTGTATTCATACAACTAGGAAATAATAAATTAATGGAATAAGTTACTAGTAGAATAGCGGCAAAATATTTTTAAATCTCATATGAGGGTTGTTATAGTAATAGGAAAAGTAAATTTGAAGAGAGATGGGGAACATCATAGAAAACGTTCTGGAATAGTGCATCTCATGCCCCAATAACAACCCTGAGTAGGGTCCTCTGTGGAGTGCGTTCTCCACAAAAGCTCTAATTAAACTTCCTGTTTCTCTTATATAATCTGGGTCTTCTGTAGTAGTGTAGCTACCAATACAAGAAGAAATATATTGCTCATTTTTTTTCTACTTGAATAACTGGATATTTTCTTGAACCCCGAGGAGCGCTTTGAGACTGGAGGTGATATTAAAGCATTTCAGCTTTTTTGTCCATCTTCCATTTGTATTTTGAACAGTGGTTACAAGTTGCTCTAGGGAAAGCTGAGAAGAAATAAGTTTAGGATTTAAGGGGAATATAGTAATTTGTGTTTTACACTTTCCTTGGGTAGTTTCGCTAAATCTCCCAAGTGATATATGTTTCAAAATAATATTGTTTTAATCTAGTGATGACAAATGAATGGGAGCACTTGAATTGCTTCCAACCAGAAAATAAGATTAACCTACAGTCGTTTGTACTTCTCTGCAGCCATCTCTTACATGATAAATAGGCATCTGCTAGGTTCTCTATGCTAGAAGATAAAGATCAAAATAGTCTTTGCTTGGAGAAGAAAAATTTTATCTAAATCCTTTCAATTTTATGTTGCATCAGAGAAACAAGGATGATTGTAACTTTTGTCCTCCTCAATATACTATATTACTAATTTTACTATAATGTTAAGTTTTTTAAGTTTTTATTCTCAGCAAGGATTTACAACATTTTGTTCTTCAATACAGATAACTTAGTTTATGCTTTGAGTACTATTCAGGGAATATTATGGGCAGTGAATTATGTAAAACTCATGAGTAAGTTACATATCAGAGTACTAAAATGATATTGCCTTAGATATCATAAGGTTACTAGTAATATTTTTGGGATCTATTATATATATATATATACAAATATTAAGTAATCATAATGTATACCTGAAACTAATACAACATTATATCAGTTATACTTCAATAGAAAAGAAAATAAAGGACAAATATGTCAGTCTTAAAATATCTTCAATCCAAAAAATTTAGCAACATATTTTTATTTTGATAAAATGGGTTATTGAACTTATTGGTTAAACTCAATCAAAGTGTTCAAAGGTTTCTACATAGAGTTCTGGTCACAAAACCAGTTAACTAATCTTAAAATGGGAAAAATTGAAAACAAAAAAAATCACATTAATAACAATTGGTTGTGACACACTACACATGAGCTGGCATGATGTTAACAATCACATTTCAAATTCTGACCAATTGAGGCTTATAGGCAAGGAATGCATGAATTGCCTATAGTAAGGGCCATGACTCTCAAGGGAATTATTATGTAAATAATTCTGTTTCCTTTACTGAACTATGTGGTTGAGGGACTGTAAAAATATTGTGTCCAAAATCTTTGATTTTCTATAATGTTTTTGTGTTTGTGCAATATGTGCATGTGCACCATGTATGACAAAAGTGACAGTAGTATGAAAGGGTAAAAAATGTCAAGATGCGGAAAGAGATGTATGGGAACCTGAGTAAACAAATAATTCCAAGAAAAGAATATTTTAATATAATAATAATAATCTAATTTGTACATATCTATGTACCTGACACTGTGTTGGGTACTTCTAGTTATGATATATACTATTAGTTTATGAATAATCCATGAGTGCTCTGTTATTATTTTTAAGAATTCCAGATACTTGGTCCATATTCTTGTAGAATTTGAAAATCTATATCATTGTATGGCCATTCTCTTATAGCTTTTCTATTTTTGTATCATAATTACTTGAATGCTTAATCATTTTTCGTGTTAAATTCTACACTTCTTGATTACTATTGACCTTATTTGTATAGTGTTTTTATACTCAGTGGATAAATGCTAAATATGAATGAATAAATTTTTATCTTGATCTGAGTTCTACAAATGGTAAACACAGCAATGCAACAACATAATTCAAGACAATTAATACACATGAAAGTATTCAGCCATTCTAAATAAAGAGCGGGATTCTACTAATAACACAAAAGTAACTTTAATACCTTTATACAGGCAAACACAGAAGCTTACTGTGCTCAAAGAAATTAATATTTTAACTATGACTACCAATTTAACATTAATTTTTTCATTGTTGAGCTTATTAATAAAAATGCTACTTTCTTTCCTAAAGGAACCTCCATAATGCAAATGTTTCATAAGTATAATGTT
Organism: Antrozous pallidus; assembly: GCA_027563665.1. Lineage (NCBI taxonomy): Eukaryota > Metazoa > Chordata > Mammalia > Chiroptera > Vespertilionidae > Antrozous > Antrozous pallidus. The sequence goes on from CM050514.1 coordinate 94,281,508, forward strand.
TTGTCCTACCAGTATTTGCATGTTAAATTTGTGAGGCCAAGAATTTCATACTTGCAGCTTCAAATTACCATCTAAAATTCTAATGCTGAAATTTACAAAGGTGTAATTAGAAAGTGAAATAATAAAACCCTTCAGTGTCCACATTACAAAATGTCAGTGCTGCTAACAATTAAATGTGATAGCATTAAATAATGAACTCCCATTGACACACAAAGAATAAAATGTAGCTATTAGGACAGCAACTACAAAGTAGATGATTTCACAGGAAAGCGCTCAGACCTCCATCAAGTTAGGAATCAAGAGGACCTAGGCAAGTGTCATACGTAGGGCAAGGTCTCAGCTCCTGAAAGGCCCCTCTGTGCTAGAGCTATACTAAATTATCACTGCTAATGTAAAACCAACCGTGGTGTAAAAGATAAAAGGGTGAAGTTCTCACAAATGATCATTTGTCACTCCATTCCAAAATGCAGACAGCATTCATTATAGATCGAAATGCCACTCAAATTTCATCATTTAGTAGGATTTTGAAACAGCCAAACCATTAACAGGAGATAGTAGCTTTTTGTATTTATACAACCAGTGACTAATGAAACATACTCTGTGTGCAAAGAGTGTGAAAAAAAAACCACCTTTATTTTGTAATGAACCCAATTGGAGCCCTTTTAAATAGAGTGTAATATGGTCTCACTGTTTCATTGAGCCTCTCATTACTGGTGTCAATAATCCTGGGTAAACTACTGTTGAACTTCACAGCATTTATATAGTAGTATGACTATCATTAATCTAGGGTTGCTTTTGACAAATTGTAGTTCAAAAAGCAAAGCCAAAAATTACTTCTTACAAAGTGCTTAGAAAAGCATTTATTAGAAATATGTCAACTGCCAACTACCTAAAGGCAGCTTGGCTACTTAGAAAATCATGCTGTTGGCTGGCTCACAAACACTTGGAACACATGAATTTTCCCCACTTGAATTTCTTTAAAAACAAACGACATTCTTTTTATTGAAGTATATGATTTTCTGTCACTCCCTTCTAATGCTATATTTTTAACTTCATATTGCTTTCGACATAATGTGACAGGCTGTGCAACAATCCCCCAGGTCCCAAGAAACTCTCAGGTGAAAGAAGCACTTAAAAAGTTAAGGGTGAATCTGACTAGACTTCGTTTACATGAATGCATGGTCTACACAGCCAAGTCAGCATGAATGGAAAGCTACTCCTAAAGTATGCTCTAAGGATCTAACTTATCTTCTTGATACACCCAATGATTCCATTCTCTTGGGAAGTCAGGTGGCAGGAATGTCTACAAGGATTCACCACATTTAATTTCAATATATCAGTCTAATTTTATTAGGCTGATCTTTCTCAAAAGATAGAATATGCATAATTCATAATATGCTAGAAATTAATCTCTCAGCTCTATCTCCAATATGTTTGTATGAGGATAGTCTAGGATAGTCTATTCACTGAGAACCTCTATTTGCCTTTGGTAACAAAGTAGTATTTAGAATTAAGAGATTGTATACACTAAAGCAATTTGGAAGTAGAATATTAGCTTAATATATTAATCTTTATCCAATTTTACCTATATTACAGTAAAATAAATACCTGGGTAAAAACCTAATGTGATTATAATTTCCTTAAATTTAAATATATTTTCAAAGAATTAGATTTTACTCCAAAATTCTTTTTTTAACTAACTCTTGCTTCTTACAGTGTTCTATAATTTAGTCCATGAGAAAATATATCAAATAAACCTACCCTCTTCATTATGTCTAAGATCCACTGGATTTATGACAGCATCATGATATATTAAATACTCATTCGAATACTGTAATAATGTGTAGAAGACAGTAATAGTCTTAGTAAAGTTTTCTTGGCAAAATATATGAGGAAAATATTCCACTCCCCATAGCTTCTCTCTTTCTCAGTGATTCACAATGTACCTTGCATATTAAAAAGCTCTGATAAATTCTTCAACAAAGAAACCTGACTTACTTTGTTTATTGCAATATCTTTCAATCTCACAAAAGTTATCTCCGTCCAACAATATGTTACTGCTATGTTATAAACAACATAATGTGGTTTTAGAGGTTGGAAAAAGCAGGTACTTTTTCAATCTTGTGTGGTAATATTTATTTCTGATTTTTATTATACATACTCAAATTCTGAGATTATTGGAGTGGAAAAAATGTCTGTGGGTGTTTTAAATATTGTTCACAAGAAGTTAAGACAGTTGTTATTAATATTGCATACTTCTATTTCTGCTCCGTCTTAATAACATTCTATCATTCTTCGTGAAACCAGTTACAATTATTATAAGTACATTTAAATGACAATACAACCAAAATTAGCTTATGGGAAATATAATCTTTATGATTCTGATTTATAACTAAAAGCATTTATTTGTATAATTGAAAGAAAATCATTAATATAATTTAATAATCACCACACAACATTACACAATATTTGTGTAATAAATAAAACTTATCACAAAATTAATTTATATTTAGTATATCTTTTATTTAATTTTATTAATTTGACTTGGAGCACTTTAAAAATAAATCTTGGAGATATTTATACTTATGAGACCTTCTGAAAGAAAAAGAAAAACCTACTTAATTTTGTGTATTATTCTAAAGACTTTTTTAAATTCAAAAAACTTTTCAAGGGTTTATTCTTTCACATACAATGATGTCCAAAATGTACTTACCATGTACAATTAGAACATACTCTGCACTGCTTTGGCCAATGGTGTTGGTGGCTTCACATCGATATGTGCCATTATCCGTTTTGTTCAGGAAAAGAATATTCAGCTCTCTACCACTCACAACCATTCGTTCAGGATCTGGTAATTCTCCACCATCCTTTGTCCACAAAACAGGTTCTGGCCTATGAGATTTAAACAAATGCATAGTTAGATTAAAATAAAAAAATGCTACATATTTTGTGAATTAAATAAATCAAGCAATTTATAAATGTTTAACACCCATTCTGTTCATAAACATGTGCTATCTTCTATAAGGTACCAAAAGAACCATTATGCACTCACTCAGAAGATTTGAAGGGATGAAAAATATACTTTAATTCTATCCTGCTTAACCAGGCAGGATATGCACTTTCTTAGACATGCACTGAGAAAGTAATTTGTTGAGTCATCATAGGAGTCCCTGATATACAGCAGTTCCTGTGGCCTGATCTGCTGCTAATGACTCATGCTTGCTAATGCTTGGAAAACTGTCCTTGAACTATTGGAACAGCTTTTTCCCCAGAGGTACCTGGAATGATACTTTTGCACTAGGGCCACCATTGTGACACTGTCGTTGCCTGAGACCACTTAAAGATTTTCCCCTTTGTTTCTACTGCTTTTCTCATCCCTCTAAATGTTATTATTGACAGTTCTCTCATTTTTATCCCTAATTTTATTACTATGCAATTAACATATAATGCTGTCTTATCTTAAGGTGTACAACATAATTTGACATATGCATATATTTCAAAATGATTATAACAATAAGATTAGTTAATATCCATAGCCTCACATAGTTATAATTTTTGTGTGTGATGAGAACTTTTAAAATTACCGTTAGTCATTTCCATATATTAAATACAGTATTGTTAAGTATAGTAATCATGCAGTACATTATATCCCCTGGAGTTTTTATTTTATAACTGGAACTTAGGACCTTTTGACCACATTGACACATTTCCTTTACTTTCATTCCCATCTCTGGCCTCTTTAATTCAACATTGTACTTGATGTCTTAGCCAGACAAATTAAGCAGGAAAAACAAAAAGCACCCAAATCAGAAAGGAAAAAGTGAAACCTACTATTTGTAGATGGCATGGTACATATAGAAAACCCTAAAAACTTTACTCCTACACTTCCCCCAAATCTAAACTTTTAGAACTAATAAGTGAATTCAGTAAGTTGCAGACTACAGAATAAATATACCAAAATGAATACATTTCCATACAGTAACATCAAACTATCAGAAAAATAAATCAAGAAAACAACCCTATTTATAACTGAATAAAAAAGAATAAAATACTTAGGAAACATTTAATTATAGGTAAAAGATATGTACACTGAAAAATGTAAGACATTGATGAAAAACATTAAAGAAGACACATAAATTGAAATATATTTAATGCTTATGAATTAGGAAATTAATATTGTTAGAATACCCATACTACCCAACCCATCTACAGAGTCAATGCAATCCCTATAAAAATGTCAATGACATTTTCCCAAGGAACAAAACAATAATCCTAAAATTTTCATGAACCACAAAAGACCCTGAATAACCAAGCATTTTAAGGAAGACGAAAACTATCTAGAAGGATTACATTTTCTGGTTCCAATCTACATTTTAAATCTATAGTAATTAAACTACTGTGATATTGGCATAAATACAGATATACAGATCAATGGAACAGAATAAAGAACCCAAAATAAACCTACACATATATGGTCAGTTAATTTTGGCTACTGAGTCAAGAATACACAATGGAGAAATGACAGTTTCTTAAATAAGTGATGCTGCTAAAACTGCCAAAAAAAAATAAAGCTAGATTTCTATCTTACACAATATCCAAATATTATCTCAAATGAATGACAGAGTTGAATGTCATATCTGAAACTATCAAACTTCGAGGAGAAAACATAGACAGCAAGCTCCTTGATATTGATCTTAACAGTATTTTTTTTTTATTTAATACCAAAAGCAAAGGCAACAAAAACCAAAAATAAATGTGTGACTGTGTGTTTCATGCCATTAAGTCAACTTCTGGTGACCATGTGAATGAGTAATGTCCACAATGTCTTGTCCTTAATAGCCCTGTTTAGAACCTATTGACTCCTGCCTATCGCTTCTTTTATGGAGTGAATCTCTCTCATATTTGTTGTTCCCTTTTTTCCTGCTGCCTCAGTTTTTCCAAGCATTACTGTTGGTTTGTTTGTTGTTTTCCCAGAGAATTATGCCTTTTCATTATGTGCCTAAAGTAGGACAGCTTTTGGTTTTTTTTTTGTAATTTTTGCCTCCAACAATGTTTCAGGTTTAATTTGCTCTGAAACACACTTATTCACTTACATGGAGGTCCAGGTATCTTAGACCTCTCCTCCAACACCATATTTCAAATGAATCAGTTGTTTTCCTTTCAGCCATTTTCACTGTTCAACTTTGGCACCCCACTAACCATAGCAACTGGGGATACTCTGATGTAAATGATCTTAGCTTTTGTTTCCAATAACACTTCTTTTCTCTTAATCTTTCCTAATTCTTCCATTGCTGCCCTTCGAAGTCTCAGCTTTCTCTTAAATTCATGAGTGCAGTTTTCATTTAAATTAATGACTGAACCAAGACAAGCAAAATCTTTAACAATTTCAATATCTTCAGTGTCTATGTAAACTCATGCATTTATTTTACAGTCCTGCTGTTTGTTTTCTTGATGTTCAAATGCATTGCTGCTTTGATACTTTCTTCTTTTATTTTCATCAAAAGCTTATTCAAATCATTGCTACTTTCTGCCAATAAAATACATCATCTGCATATCTAAAGTTACTGATATTTCTTCCACCTATTTTTACTCCTTCTTCCTCTGAATTTAGCTGCATTTTTATAGGATACACTCTGTGTACAGATTAAACAAATAGAGATAGAAAAATGCGTTCATGTCTGACACATTTGCCTCTAGGAAGTCTCTGCGTCTCCGTATTCAATCTGACAGTGGCTTCCTGTCTGCAATGCTGTTTATGCATCAGGATGATCAAGTGCTGGGGCACATTACTTTTTTTTAGAACAACCCCTAGTTTTCAGGATCCATGCAGCCAGATGCTTTTCTGTAGTCTATAAAAAACAAACAAACATAGACTAACATTCTTCTGGAATTCTTTGGAACACTCCAGTATCTAGCAAATGTTTGGGATTAGATTTTAAATCTCTTTTAGCTTTTGAGTCCAGCATTTCTTGCTCCATGTAAGGTAGAAGTTGCCCTCATTGCCTTACCTTGAGCATCACTTCACTTGTGCGGAAAATTAGAGGAATGGTTCTTAGATATTGCAATTCTCAGAATCTCATTTATGGAAAATTAGGATCTGTATCGAATATTTTCAATCTGTGGGCTATCCTTTGGTTTTCCATATTTGTGGATATATCCTTGTTAGGATATTGACAGATTCAGTCTCTGTGGCTTGAAATAATCCCATCAGTATGATATCTAACTTCAGTGATTTACTTGTCCTCAATACTTTCCAGGTAGCTTTCACTTCAGTTTCGGGAATCATAGACTCTCCCATATAGGAATGTTATTCAAAGATGTCTGTGATCATTTTGTCTCTTCTGTAGATTTTCAATAGATTGTTTCCACTTCCTTTTATGTTTTCTTGGTTAAGGAATATTGTTCCTTAGTCATTTAGCATTAGTCTGGGTTTTCCAAATCTCTGGCAGGAGCTCTTATTTTCCCTTTTTTGTTGTTCTCTTCTATCTCCTTACATTGACTAACACAATAGTTCTCTTTACCTTTACATGATACTTATTGAAAACCTGCATTCAAGGTTCCAACCCTGCTTTTGTCATCTTGTACTTTTGCTCTTGCCTGTCTTGAACAATTTTTAGTGTTTCTTCTGTCATTTATGACAGTTTGTCTTTCCTTGTTACCACCAGTATTGCCTTTTCATATTCTTTCTTAAAATTTCTAGTGTCAGACCACATTTCTTCTAGTTCTCAGTTGATGAAGTTTAACAGTGCAAATATATTTTGTGAGGACTTTAAACCCATCAGGGATGTTTATTTGTATTATATTCTGACATTACCGTTCTTTCAGAGCTCCTCTTCAGCTTTACCTTAATGCTCGATATTCACAGTTTGTGCGTGCTCAATACCACAAGCAACTAACACCTCATTTTGTTTTGGCAGATATGGGGGTTCATCAAATTAAAAATATTTTTACAACATAGAATATCATTAACAAAATCAAAAGACAACCTCCAGAATGGAATTAGTTATTTTCAAATCATATATCTGATAAGAGTTACATATCCAAAATATATAATGAATGGATACACCTTTTTAGCAAATAAATAAATAAATAAACAAGGAAACTGAATAAACATTTTTTCCAAGGAAGATATGCAAATGACCAACAAGGTATGCAGTATCACTAATCATCTGGGAAATACAAAGCAAAGCAACATCACGATGTCAGCTAATACATGTTTTGATGACATCATCAAACAAAAAGAACAAGAAATACAAGTGTTGCAGAAGATGTGAAAAATAAGTCCTTTTGCACAGTTGCTGAAACCACTTGCAAAATAGTAGGAAGATTACTGAAAAAAAAAAAAGAAATATCACATGTTCAACCAAATCCATGCTGGGTATTTATCCAAAAGTAATGAAATCAGTATCTCAAAAAGATACATGCATGCTTATGTTCATTGTAGCATTATTTACTTAGCCAAGACATGGACACACCTCCATGTCCATCAATGGATAAATGGATAAAGAAAATATATTCCAGATAGAGTAAGTATTCATCCATAAAAATAAGGTTATCTTTCTCTTTGAAATGAGATGAATAGACCTTGAGAGCATTATACTAAATATTATAAGTCAAACAGATAAAGATATATACTTTGTGATCTCACTGATATGTGGAATCTAAACACACTCTCTCTCTCTCACACACACACACACACACACACACACACACACAGAGAGAGAACAAAAATAAAACTGAATTAATTGAAATCTCTTTGAATCGGATACTTGCAAACAATTCCCATCTCAAAATTTTTTCTTAGGGAAGAAGGCATAAATAAATCATGTATTTCTGCCTTTGAAGATTTTATAGAGTTTTTAAATTATTAATGATGAGAATGGCTACTAATAATATCTACCACCATGTGCTGCTGATGGTAATTATCCAAAATGCTTTACATACATTTTCCACAATTCTCACAAGAACACTTTGGTGCATATAATTTAAAACTTTAATGCAGCCTATCCAGCATAACTCAGTGGTTGGGTGTGACCTAGGAACCAGGAGGTCAGGGTTTTGATTCTGTTCAGGGCATGTGCCTGGGTTGTGGGCTCAGTCCTCAACTGGGGGTGTGTAGGAGGCAGCCAATCAATGATTCTCTCTCATTGAAGTTTCTATCGCTCCCCCTCTCTTCCTCTTTGAAATCGATAAAAATATATTTAAAAATTAATGCACATAAGAATATAGGAGATTAGAGATATATCTAAACTTTGTTCTGACTCCATTTTCAATGCTTAGTATACTATCTTGTGCTTTCTGACATGGTGAATATTTTTCTAATTCTTCAGAATTTTCTAATTTAAACATAATTTAATCACATTTACATGTGGAAAATATTTAATTATTTGTTTATTTTGGAGAAAACACTGAAGTTATGGATACAACTAGAATATATGTCTTGTTAAGTGGTGGCTATAACTACCATAGATTTTCTGAGAAAAAGATTATATATTTTTTGACAAAATTTTGTCAAGCAGATAAAATTTGTGAGCCAAATAATAATAAATATTGAAAATCCTATTGAAAAGGCAGATTGTCAATGTTATAAAAGAACTAGAGGCCTACGAAATTGTGCGAGACCCAGACCCGCCATGCCAGTGGGACCCAGACACCTTCCTTCCATGATAGGGGCACCCAGGCTTCCTCTTGCTATACCAGCGGACCCAGACTGACTCCTGCCATTCTAGCAGGACATAGACTCCCGCTATGCTATGAGACCAAGATCCGCTCATTTCGCAAGACCCATCAATGCACCTCCTGGTGACCAGTTGTTTGGTCATTCTGGCATTCCAGCATTCTGGCATTACAACCACTGGCCTTTTATAATATAGACTGTAGAGGCCCGGTGCATGAAAATTCATGCACTGAAGGGGGGGTCCCTCAGCCCGATCTGTCCCTTCTCACAGCCCAGGATCCCTGAAAAATGGAGGCAACACAGCAATCATGTGAAGGCGACCCTCCATCACATCTCTGTGATGACACTGCTGGCAGTGCAAGCCTCAGCTGGCTCTGGTTACCTGAGCCTTAGGTGGCCCTGGGCAGCTGGAAAACCACCATCTGAGGCTTGCCTGCACTTTGGGCCAGCTCTGGGTGGCTTTCGGGCTGATGGGAGTGGGGGACTTCTGAGGCAGGGCTGAGGGAAATGGGTACCACCATCTTGTGGGTGGCTGTGGGTGCTGCCATCTTCAAGGGTGTGACAGTTAATTAGTATATTCCCTCCCTATTGGCTGTGGGTGCTACTATCTTTGGAACACCATCGGGGTCAATTAGCATATTCCCTCTTTATTAAATAGGATTGCTTAGTTTAAGTACCATATTTTCCAGCATATCAGACAACTTTCTAACCCAGGGAAATCTCAAAAATCGAGGGACATCTTATATGGCGAGTATATCCCAAACTCTATATTTTAACTGGAAAAGTTGGGGGTATTCTTATATGACCAGTAAACTTATACGCCAGAAAATATGGTAGTAAGAACTTGGAGAAAGAACAAAGAATACAGTTTTATTAGGACTGTAGACATGAAAGTTCTGAAAGAGGATTCTATGAGAAAAAAAAGATGAATAAGAACTAGTTGTCCAAAACTATTGAAAAATGTAATAATTCATATAATCTAATTATATGGACAACTTACTTTCATAGTATCTTTTATAAAAGCCACGCCATTAATACTTCTCGATTTGATTCATATATCTAACATGTGCTAGTTATTATTTATATTTAGAATTTTTTATTTTAAAACTGATAGCCTGAATAATCTTGTACCATGAACTTCCTTTGAGATTCAATAAAACCATGACTCCATGCATTAAACTGAATATTAGAAGTTGTGTCCTTTCTACAAAGCCACAGTAAGCTAACTTTAAAATAACAGTTAATAACTACTTAATGGAGGTATTTTATTATATTAAGAGGCAGTATTTTCTTGATATATAAGTAAGATTTTTTAAACACACACAGATATGATTATATGCATATAAACATACATTTTGATAAACTTAAAAATCATGCTACCCAGATCCAAAGTGTCATAATTTTCTCTGCATGTCAATAAGCTTTTAGTCATATTTTAATTCCTCTGTAAATATCTAATTAAATATAGACATATCTTTTAAAATTTTGTGTATAAAATCAAAGACCTAGACACATTTTCAAGTTGCCAATCTTTATATACAAAAAATTTTTTTTAAAAAGCCTCTCTTTTAAGAAATAATGAAAAAATAATTAAAAATAGTGCCACTGCTGACACTAACATTGAAGATTTCTAGATCCTAGAATGTATGACAGTAAATCTTCAAGATGGCAAAAAAGTTAGCACTGTAAGATATGATATTAATGAAATGAAAGTTAGAGTGTATGCATGGATTAAAAATAGCTTACATATATTCCAATTATTACTTAAAATCTTCAGACTTCTTAATCATCATAAAAACATGAAATGGTTCAGCCAGTCTTGATACAATTTGTGTTTCATCTTAATAAAGAGGTCCCCTAGGCATTTTCTAGTTAGAACCCAGAAATGATTGAGTTTCTGGCTGCAATGAGTAATATTCTTTCCTGCTATTCAGGCAACCAAAAGAGATAATTGAAAAAGAGGTTCCAGACTACAGTTCCTATATGATAAGGCTGGAATAGAATAGGAGCTAGACAGCAGACATAACAGAATCAGGCATTACACTGTTTAACTTCATAGTGAGAACAATATACTGTAGTTGATCCAGGGAGTTTCCCCTTTAAAAGCCCAAATATTTAGAAGTGGAAAATACAAGCAGTACTTGGGTTATGTCAGACTTGACATACATCATTTTGTGGTTATGTCGCCCTCTCCCATTTATTTATTTTTTTTAAAAGTGCCATCATTTTGATGTAAGTACACATTTGCTTTATGTTTTTTATTATTTATTTACCACAAGAAAAGGTCAGGAATTGTTATATTTATTTTAATATTTTTTTTTACTTTTTCACTTCATTACTGCTGTGTATAAGCTCCATGTGAGTGACATAAGTGGATTCTGACTTACAGCGAAAATGACGTTAGCTCGCACTGTAGGAATGGATCTCTGACATAACTGGAGGACCTACTGTATTCTATATGAGATGAAATTTGATTTACATTTCCATCTACAAAGTCTATAGCGTTAAAAATGTTTTATTTTCCCATGTACCTAAAAACATTTTTGTAGCAGTTTCTTTCTAAAATGACAGAAAACAAACAAACAGAAAAAGAAACCAAATATGCTTATACATTTATTCTCTTGTATTCCAATACTTTGCTGAAGTTTTTTTTTAGCTATATATATATTAGGCATGGTGCACACACAAAATTCTTTCATGGAAGGGGGTTTTCTCAGCCCAGCTTGCACCAATTTCCAATTGGGAAACTGGTGTTCGGACATCAGACATTCCTCTCACTATCTGGGACCGCTGGTTTCTAATCACTCACCTGCCTGTCTGCCTGATTGCCCCTAACCCCTTTTCCTGCCTGATCACCTCTAACATCTCTGACTGCCTGCCTGATCACTCTTAACTGCCCTCCCCTGCCGGCCTGATCAAGCACCCAACTGCTCTTCCCTGCCTGCCTATCTCACCCCAACTACCTCTGCATGCCTGATCACCCCTAACTTCCCTCCTTTACTGGCCTGATCTTGCCCCCATCTGCCCTCTCCTGCCATTCTTATCTAGCCCCCAACTGCCCTCCCTTGCAAGCCTGGTTGCCCCCAACTTCTGTCCCCTGCTGGCCTGATTGCCTCCTACTGCCTGGCAGATCACCCCCAACTACTCTCCCCTGCCAGCCTGAACTTACCCCTAATTGCTCTGCCCTGCTGGCCTGATCACCCCTAACTGCCTCAGCCTGCCTGATTGCCCCTAACTACCCACCCCTGCTAGTCTGATCTTGCCCTCAACTGCCCTCCTCTGATGGCCTGATCTTGCCCCTAACTGCCCTCCCCTGCTGGCCTAATATCGCCTCCAACTTCCCTCCTCTGCCAGACAATTTGATTCTGATTGGTCAGTTTCTATGGCAGTCAGCATCAAAAGCTCCACCTCTTAGGCAACCATTGGCTCCTGTCACTTCACTCAGATTTCGTTCTGATTGGTCAGTTTCTATGACAGTCAGTGTCTCTAGGCATATCAACAGGGTATGATCAAAAGAGCTGTGCTGATCATCAATCCATGTGGTGGCCTGGAGAGAAATGGAGGCATAGCTGTTGGCCAGGCTGTCAGAGAGGCTACAGATTAGACCCTGCATCTCTCTCTCTCTTTCTCTCTGTAGCCTTTTTTCTGGACCTCATCCACAGCCCCAGGGGCAGTCATTGCTGGGTCAGGGCTTAGGCAGAGACTCCAGCACTGACTTCTGGTCTGGTCGAGCCTTTGGTTGTAGCAGTCTTTACAACCTGGCTCTTTATTTTATATATACTAGAGGCCTGGTGCATGAAATTTGTGCACTGCGGTGTGGGGGAGGGGGTACCCCTCAACCCAGCCTGCAACCTCTCCAAACTGGGACCCCTAGAGGGATGTCTGACTGCCCGTTTAGGCCCGATAATGGTAGGATCGTGCCTAAACAAGCAGTCAGACATCCTTCTCACAATCCAGGACTTCTAGCTCCAAACTGGTCGCCTGCCTGCCTCCCTGATTGCCCCTAACTGCTTCTGCCTGCTAGCCTGATCACCCCCTAACCAATACCCTGCCAGCCTAATTGATGTCTAACTGCTCCCCTGTCAGCCTGTTTGCCCCCAACTTCCCTCCTCTGCTGGACTGGTCACCACTAATTGCCCTCCCTTGCAGGCCTGATCACCCCCAACTGCCCTCCCTTGCAGGCCTGATGGCTCACAACTGCCCTCTCTTGCAGGCCTGGAACTTCCTAATGTCCTCCCCTGCTGTCCATCTTGTGGTGGTTGTCTATGTCCACATGGTGGCAGGATCTTTGACCACATGGGAGAAGCCCTCTTGTGTGTTGGAGTGATGGTCCATCTGCATATTACTCTTATATTAGATAGGATAGAGGCCATGGGTGGGGTGTTTTGCCCTGAAGGGTGTCCTGGATCAGGATGGGGGTTCCCTTGGGGCATGGGGCATTCTGGGTGAGGGGCTTATGGTGGTTTGCAGGCCAGCCACACCCCCTAGCAACCCAAGCAGAGGCTCTGAGATCTGGGATTAATTTATGTTTCACAATTGAAACTTTGTAGCCTGGAGCAGAGCCAAACCTTCTGCTCACTCTGTGGTGACAGTCATTTCTGTTTGAAACTTTATAGCTTAGAATGGAGGCCTCGGCTAGGGCTGCAGAAGTTTGGCATCCTCCATCTCCCCAGCAACCCTAAACCTCTTCTTGCTCCAACTCTGTGGCAGCTGCCATTTCTGTTGGGATTATATACCTCCTATAATTGAAACTTTGTAGCATTGAGTAGAGGCCTAGATGGCAATTGCAGGTGGAAAGCTTGGCTTCCTCTGTTGCCGGGGAAACTCAAGCCTCCCTTCTCCTCTCAGTGGTTGCAGCCATCTTGGTTGGGGTTTATTTGCATAATTTCCTCCTGATTGGCTGGTGGGTGTGGTTGTGGGTGTGGCTTGATCAGAGGTATGGTCAATTTGCATATTACTCTTCTATTAGATAGTATTAGAGGCCTGATGCATGAATTTATCCATGGATCGGGTCCAGCATAGCCTGGTCAGGGGAAGGGGGCACTAGCAGTTGGCTGGCCTGCCTGCTGTTCGAACTCTTGGTCAAGTGGACAATTTGCATATTAGCCTTTTATTACATAGGATATGGAGTGAGTGAGCAGATTATTATGTTTTCAGAGATCATAATAATCTGGCCATTCAGTGTATATATTCACTTGAGCATAATTTTTATTTATTTTTAGAAAAAGAGGAAGAAAGAGAGAGAAGAATCATTGATATGAGAACTAAACAGGTTGCCTCTCTTAGGCATCCTGACCAGGGATTGAACTCCCATCCTAGGTATGTTCCCTGACCTGGAATCAAATCAGCAACCTATTGGTGTATTGTACCATGCTACAAGCAACTGAACTAACAAGCCAGGGTTATCATAACAGATATTTTTAAAAACTTTTTTAAAGCTCATTTTGTTTTAAACACAAATAAGAAATTCTTCAATAACTTTAACAACTTTCTATTTACAAAATAGCATTGGAAAGAATTGTCACAACTCTCAGACTATCAGTGTATTTATCATCTTGAACCAGATAAAAATTTAATTCATAATTTTCACTGAAACTCTTTAATTAGTCTTTGGGATATTTATTCTATAATGTCATGCCATAGTAAAAGTCTCACCAATTCTCCTAAGTGTATATGAGATTATTCACTCCGTAGGTAGTGATATGAACGGAAATTTGCTAAGCCTTTATTGCTTTTATTCTCTCTTTTTGGCTCAAGCTTAAGAATAAAAATAAAATATAAACAGTTCAGTTATAGAAAATTCAGTTCCATATTATGTTGCCTATAGGAAAATTTTTTTTTCTGACATCTTTGAAGAAATGAATAGGAGTGAAGGTCTTTTTAAGTTTGGTATGGATACACACTTCACTGGCTTTATTTTCCCAAATGGTCATATCCTCTTTGAGTGCATTAATAAGAGTGCATTTTAGGCTTTAATACTAAAGTTAATCTTATTAAATTAAACTTACATTTCACAGATAAAAAATAGTCACAGTAATATCACTCAAGTAAATATTTTTCTCTGGCTCAAAGGGGAATAAAGTATATATATTCTAGCTAATAAAAGAGTAATATGCAAATTGACCATCACTCAAACACACAAGATGGCTGCCCTTATGTGTGTACAAGATGGTGGCCACAAGTTGGCTAGCAGGGGAGGGCAGTTGTGGGTAATCAGGCCGGCAAGGAAAACAGTTGAGAGGGACCAGGCCTTCAAGGGAGGACAGTTGGAGGCAATCAGGCCTGCAGAGGAGAACAGTTGGGGGGAACCAGGCCTGAAGGGAGGACAGTTTGGGGCGACCAGCCTGTAGGGAGGGCAGTTGGAGGCAATCAGGACTGAAAGGGAGGGGGAGGGAAGTTGGATGTGACTAGGCCTGCAACCAGGGCAGTTAGGGGCAACCAGGCAAGCAGGGGAGGGCAGTTAGGGTCAACCAGGCTGGCAACAGAGGGCAGTTAGGGGCAATTGGACTGACAAGGAAGGGCATTTAAGGGTGACCAGGCCCGCATGGAGTATAGTTAGGAGGGACCAGGCCAGCAGAGGAGCATAGTTAGAGGCAATCAGGCAGGCCAGTGGAGAGCATTTTGGAGCAAGTGGTCCTGGATTCTGAGAGGGATGTCCCATTTCAGGCCAAATCAGGCAGTCAGACATCCCTTGAGCGGTCCCTGATTGAAGAGGATGCAAACTGGGTTGAGGGATACTCTCCCATGTATGAATTTCATGCATTAGCTTCTAATATATATATATATATTTATTTACATGTGCTTAAATATAAGACAAAACATGAACTTAGTTTAATAACTCAGTGCCTTAGGTATCTAACTTGTATGGTATGTGAAATGACTACTGCCTTTATTTCACTTTAGGAATTTCACAGGTGGCAACATATGTGATTGGAGTTTTAATATCAGGGAGAATTTTCAAAGCCTAATTTTTCTCAATTTCTTGTAATATTTTCACTCTAAAATGACAGAACTTGATAAGAGTTATATAAATTTCTTGTAGCCATTTTTCTGTGTTTTTTTTAAACCTTTTAAATGAAGAATTATACTGCCCCTGGACAGTTGGTCAGGTGGTTAGAGCATCAAAAGGTGGAGGGTTTGATGCCAGTTCAGAGCACATACCTATGTTTCAAGTTTGATCTCCCATAGGGGGAATGTGGAAGGCAACCGATCAATATTTCTCATTCATATTGATGTTTCTCTTTCTCTCTTTCCCTTCCTTTCTCTCTAAAATCAATAAATGCATATGTTTTGATGATGATTCCTTAAAAGGAATTATACTAAAGAAGTATGCATAAAACTCCCATCATTTATGCTAATTTTTAGAGAAATGGTGGGAGAAGATTACATGCAAACTAATTGATAAATAAGTTTTAAATTAAGCTTAGGCAGAAAAATTTAAGATTTAAAGATTTTTGAAAATAAAAATTCTAGAAAAATTTCGAGAGACAACTAAGATGGCGGCTTAGGTGAGCACCTATCTTGCCGTCCACGCAACAATTCTGAAGCTACAACTTAACAACGGAACAAACAACGTCCAGAATCACCGGAGAGCTGGCTGAGTGAAAATTCCACACATAAAAGTAGAAGTGGGATGCAGTGGTGGATCAGGAGGAGCAGCGGTGCGCAGCTGTGAGGTTCGGAGCGCGAGCAAGCGGTGAGGGATGGGCGGCAGACAGCAAGCGTGGCTGGTTTTATCCTGGGCGCGGCTGAGGTCTGTGTGTTTGGGGAGAGTACACGAGTCCTGGAGTGCGCAACCTGGCAGAGAACGCGGGCAGAGAATGCTCGACTAGTTCATTTGCTCGGAGACCACCATACTGCTTTGTTTTACAACCCTGAGTGAGACTTTGGCTGTGCAGACTCATTTGGGGAGAGGCAGAGTTTTCTGGCAAAGGGGAGACCAGCGGTGGATTTACATTGCCACCCAACACTGAGACCCGTGAGCCACATACCTAGGACTGACGCCGTGCGCCCCTCAGACGCAGAAGCTGTGGACCACAAAGGGCAGACCTAGGGCTGACGCCGTGCGCCCCTCAGACGCAGAAGCTGTGCGCCACGAAGGGCAGACCTAGGGCTGACCATAAGGAAGCTGAGCCACTGTTCCTTAGAGGATACCTATCACACACTGCCAAGGGACCAACTCAGGAAAGCAACCACAATGCAGAGAAAAGGAAAGAACTCAGCTGTGAAAGAAATGGAGGAAAAAAGACGACTAGACATAGAGTTCAAAACCACAGTAATTAGGTTTATGAAGAGGATACTAGAAAAGGCCTAGAAACTTAATGAGAACTAAGCTGAAATAAATAACAACTACAAAGAAATGAACAACGCCTACAAGTATATGAAAAAAGACCAACTAGAAATTAAGCATACACTGACTGAAACAAAAAATATTATACAAAGACCTAAAAGCAGTCCAGACGACCGCAAAAAACAAGTCAGAGATTTGAAATATAAAAAAGCAAAATCCACTCAGCTGGAAAAGCAAGAAGCCAAAAGAATCCAAAAAATTGAAGATAGTATAAGAGGCCTCTGGGACAATCTCAAACATACTAACATCAGAATTATTGGGGTTCCAGAAAAAGAGAGAGAGCAAGATAATGAAAACCTACTAGAAGAAATAGTGACTGAAAACTTCCCCCACCTGGCGAAAGAAATTGACTTGAAAACCCAAGAAGTGCACAGATCTCCAAAATATAGGAATCTAAAGAGGACCACACCAAGGCACATCATAATTAAAATGCCAAGAGCAAAAGGTAAAGAGAGAATATTAAAAGCAGCAAGAGAAAAACAGTTAGTTACCTATAAGGGAGCACCCATATGATTGTCAGCGGATTTCTCAACAAAAACGATGCAGGCCAGATGGGAGTGGCAAGAAATATTCAAAGTGATGAATAGCAAGAATCTACAACCAATATTGCTCTATCCAGCAAAGCTGTCATTCAAAATTGAAGGTCAGATAAAATGCTTCGCAGATAAGAAAAAGCTAAAGGAGTTCATCACCGCCAAACCAATAGTATATGAAATGCTGAAAGGTATTGTTTAAGAAGAGGAAGAAGAAGGTAAAAATATACATTATGAACAACAAGTACACATCTATCAACAAATAAATCTAAAAATCAAGTGAATTAACAACCTGATGATCAGGATAAAATGAGGAATAGAACAGAATCATGGACATAGAGAGGGAATGGACTGATAATTCTTGGTGAGAAAAAGGGTGCAGGAAGTACAGCAAGAGATTGGACAAAAATCATGCAACTATGGGAGAGGACAGAGAGGGGGGGAGGTAAGGGCAGAGAGTGGGATGGGTACTGGCTGGAGGGGAGCTACTGGGGGAAAATGTAATTAATAAACTGAACAATAAAGATTTTGAAAAAAATCAAAAAAAAGAAGAAAAAAAAAAAGAAAAATTCTAAAGGAACTCTAGCCTATACAGTTCTCCAATGGGTAGACTGAGATCACAATCATAAGCCAAAGCTCAAAAAGTGCTAACCAAGTAAAGAAAAGAAAAAAAAAAAGAGAGAGAGAGAGAGGGAGGGAGGGAGAAGAGAAAACTGAAAGCTGGAACCACTTTACTGCTTTTTAAAAAAATTAAAATATAGATATAAGGTTCAAGAATCAGTTTTTCTTAGAGCTCTGAATTCAATTAAAATATAATTTTTAATGAGTATCTTTTCAAAAAGAAGGATATGCTTGCTAAATATAAGAAATAGAAAGGGATTAGTTGTGGAGCTATTTGTACACTGGTCATTTCAAATTTAGAGACACGCAAAGGAGTATATTTCTTGTTGAAAATCAAAAGAGGAGTTTCTGAGCACAGTTTGAAAACATTATAGATTCAGTCATGTTCTTAATTATTCAAAAAATCTAATATCTTGAAAAGTATATCAAGTTGTGATTTTCCCCTCAGATTTGATTGTTGAACAATTTGATTGTAATAAAATTTGTTTTCTTTTTATTCCTGGTATTGATTTTATATTTTTTGGGAAAAAATGTTTAAGAAGTAATATAACTTCTACTATTTTCCAACTTGACTTTAGATGATTTACTTTCACAATATAGGTTCATTGTAAGCACAATCAATAAAACATTTATGTTTCTTCATTTTATATAGAATTTGGCTCAAGGGAAAACAAAACTTCAGAAACATAGTGAAATAGTCTTCAAAGAATCACAATGAATTTCATTATTGAGAATGTTCTACTTTTACACTTATATCTTAAGACACATAAGAGATCAATTAAGTTTTTGTTGCTGCTGTTGTTACAGACTATATATTCTAAATAGGAATTGAATAAGTTTATGCTAGCATCATTAAAAATTATTGATAAACAAATCTGTGCAAGCTTTTAACCAGCATTATAAATAATATAAGAAAAATAAAGTATCTCTGGTCTTGTAATA
This sequence comes from Antrozous pallidus, assembly GCA_027563665.1. Taxonomy (NCBI): domain Eukaryota; kingdom Metazoa; phylum Chordata; class Mammalia; order Chiroptera; family Vespertilionidae; genus Antrozous; species Antrozous pallidus. The sequence continues at coordinate 94,300,631 of CM050514.1, forward strand.
TTATATTTTGGTAGTTTATATGTCATCAACCATAACACTTGCCAAAACATAGTAAGTAGCTAAATAAGTTACAAAACACCATAAAGATGTCATCACACTTAAATTTGAAACATTACAGCAACCTTTATGAACGATATAACTTTGATTAGTGTCTTTTATTATGATAGGATTTTGACAGGAAGAAATGGAAGATGCTATCTCATGAGGAAGCAGAACCCTGCATGTTTGTCTTCCAGAGGCCATATTGTTTAAGATGTGGATTTAAATATCGTGAATGTCAGGGAAAGAGAATACAGTTGATAAGTAAAACTGCTTTATAGTAAGGTATATTATGAAAGAGTAAAGTTAAAAATACTTGATATGATAATAGCATTAGGGTCCTTTGATAGGCGATTGGGAAAAGAAAATGTGGTAAATATATAAAATGGAATATTACTCAGACATAAGAAAAGATTAAATACTGCCATTTGTGACAATATGGATGGGCCTTGAGTACGTCAAAATAAATCAGACAGAAAAAATTAAGAACCATATGATTTTATTCATCTGTGTGATATAAAACTGAGAGAAACAAATAAACAAACAAGAAAAACAATGAAAACTCATAGACACACACAACAGTATGGTGGTTACCAAGGGGCAGGCGATTGGTAAGGTAATAAAGGGCAAAGAGCGTAAAGTATATGGTGACGGAAGATGATTAGACTTTGGGTGGTGGTCACATAATGCAACATATAAATCATGTGTCATAGAAAGGTAGACTTGAAATCTATATAATCTTACTAACCAATGTCACCCAAATAAATTAAATATACAAACAAACAAACAAACAAACAAAGAAATAGCCAATAAAGGTCTTTGAGTTACATACTAAAGAATCTAGACTTTCTTGAAAATGGAAAATACTTTGCTAAGTGCAGAAAGCCAGACATTGCCTCACCAATAGGGATGTAAATAGAACAAACAGGAAACCTGGTCAAAGCTTAATGGATCTGTCTACCCATTGTTTAGGTGAGACTTTAGTTGCCCCTCCTTTAGTCTTATGTTAAGTATGAACTATTCACATGTTGTTTAGGTGACACATTGGTAATTGTAAAAGCTTCCACACCTTTTGTCTTATGTTAATTATTGCTGGTTGATTTCATTGTTGGAATTTCCTGACCTAAAGGACATGGATGTATCACTTGGCCCTAATAAAAGGGAATAGGAAAACCAGAGCTGTGCAGTCCCTCCAGGAGAGATGGGCTCCCATCTGGCCCCCATGATTCCCCAAATGGCTGCTTTTCGAATATCTCTTAATTTGTGTGCGGCCTTCTCCAGACGATAAACCCTGACATGGGAACCCTGGACACACAGGACGTGAAAAGGATTCCACAGCTAAGGTATTTAAGAAGTGAGAATTCCTGATCAGAGTTTTCTTTAAGTGTACCAGTGTGAATTATCTAAAAAAGGAAATTCAATAAATAGACCATATACAGACTTCTGAAGAGAGCAAAAAAGGTTCCACATGAAGTTGAGGTAATACAAAAAGAAAGCACAGACTGTATAACAGAAGTGTTGATGAGTAAGTAATTATAACTTTTTGCAGTCAGCATTTTGGGAGAGCTGAATTGAAGTGCTAGAAGAAAATTAGTAAGTACATAACCATCCTGCAATAAGGAAGTGGGAAATTAAAAACAGATTGAAGACAGGGTTGGGGGCTTTGGCAGAAAGAATTTGGAGCCAAGCAAGATTCATAGCTCAGGAAAAAGAAAGAGAAGGAGGAGGAGGAGGAGAAGGAGGAGGAAGAGGATAATTTACCTAATACTTTGAAATACTTTTATTTAGTACATGAAAAAAGAAAGTCAATAAAGTCCTAGTTGTCCTAGAGAAGTTTTAAAAGAATTATGTCATAGAAATAAAAAAGAATCTCTAAAAATTAATTGGCCTAAACATTGACTCTTATAGCTAATCTAATACCTTGATTTGTCAATTCTCTTGACCTCCTAATTCTCTGATCCTCTCACATCCAGTAATTATTTTGTTAACTTCACACTAAACTTTGTCACCAACATAAATTCAGTACCTTAAAAATCACAAATTTTTCAATTATAACCTCCCATCTTATTGGCTAACTGTTTTATTATACATCATCAAAACTTCTAATCATAACTAATGAACCCACCATTTATTTTTATTCTGCAATATTCTCCAAATCCTTCATTTAATCAGTCTTACAATGGAATCAATATTTTGTTTCTTTGCCCTATCCATTATGCTCATCTGGTTAATTGCCAGTCTTAATGAACACAAATTTTACATCTTCTCTGTAACTTTAGCAGAACATCAAAACAAGCTGAAGAAAAAAATGAGTTTTTAATTACTGCTTTCAAAGTCATCATACATGAAAACAGAGAAAGAGCAAAGAGAAAGGCAATTTTATTTATTTTTTAGTATTTTTATTGATTTCAGAGAGGAAGGAAGAGGAAAAGAGAGATAGAAACATCCGTGATGAGAGAGAATCATGGATCAGCTGCCTCCTGCAAGTCCTTCACTGGGGATCGAGCCCAAAACCCGGGCATGTGCCCTTGACTGGAATCAAACATGGAACCTTTCAATTCACAGGCCAACTCTCTATCCATTAAGCCAAACCAGCTAGGGGAAGAAGGCAATTTTAAAGCCAAAGTAAATCTTCTTATTGTGTCTTTGAGTATTTCATGATTTTTATTTTATTTTGTTTTCTAATCTGAAAAAGTGTCTTGTGTATTATCATAAACATTTTTAGAATATATCATATCAATATATTTATGACTTCCATAATTTTAACAATATACTTAAAATACCCATTTTTGCAAGATATAAATTTTGATACAGCTAGTATCTTCACTTGTTAAATTGATTTTGTTCTAACATCTCAAATATTTAAGACTGGAAAAGTAAAGCAAATGAAGAAGGAGAAGGAGGAGAAGGTCAAGGAGGAGGAGGAGGAGGGGAAGAAACAAGAAGCTTGACAAAATTACTCAGATAAAAAAATTTGTACAAGTTATATTTTAAATCTGTACTTTTCCATTGTTCTTCTAGACTTTTGTGGTTGTATTGATTAATTTGATAAGTACATACTAATACTTGTGTATTTGTATATGTGAAGTGGTAGATAGCTAGATTAGATTAGATAGGTAGACGATGATGATAAATAGACAGATAAATAGATGACAGATGGATGATAATGATAGATAGATAGTAGATCGATGATAGATAAATAGGTAGGTAGGTAGGTAGATAGATAGATAGATAGATAGATAGATAGATAGATAGATAGATGGTAGATACTAGTAGATAGATGGTTCCTTAGCTTTTTGGACATTGGTCTCCACTCCCTTTTGCATTTAGTGGTTTCTAGATATATTCCTCAATCTCTTGTTTTATTCTCATAATATTAATAGGTTTGTCTTTGCTCAACATGGATATATTTCCCAAACCTGTTCAATTCTTTTTATAAAAAGCAATAAACACCAGCACTCCTTCCTATTTGCAGTTTGATAATCCCAGTGATTCTTGTTGAAAAACTCAGCAATGAAAGCCCCTGCTCAAAAATCACCTTCAGTATGTTTTTTCTAATAAGGTCAATAGTGTTGAATGCAGTAATAAATGAGGTCAGTTTGAAGTGGGACATCCTAGCCCACTTATTCCATTAAATCACAAGCTAAAACTTTGATTCTGAGTTTATGTACTCAAATAAATTTCTGAAATCAACTATTGTAGTCTCATTACATTAAAGATTAGAGATTGATCAGACAATAACATTTATGTTAATTTCACCATGAGATTTAAAAGCTCAATAGCAAATAATGAATGGACTTCTTCTATCCTGATTAATCTGAGCATATGCCTCTTGATTATAATTTTTAACACACTTCTTACCACCACATTTAGAAGCTTGTTGTTAAAACAGAAAATAACCTATATACATGAGTAAGTGCACTATAGAAGACTTGAAAATAATGGCATTTTTCAGATTGCCTGTGAAATCCTGGACCACTCTTTACTGATAAGTGATGTTCATTGATGATTATTTTGGCACTTTTAAGAAATAAAGGCAGTAATATCACAAACTGTATAATTTCAGCCAATTTATGGCACACAAATAAAGATTATACTAGAAAAAATAAGATTGCTATGATACTGGATGATTGGCAGATTTTTGTACTGAAGGTAAAGTATTCAAGATTGTGCCAAATGCTTTAGACTAATCTATCAAGGACTTGTATTTAAGCAAAACAATTACTCATGCTTTATCTGTACTTAACATTTACTTTCTTTAATAAACACATAATATTAATTCCTGGTTAAAAGATTAATAAATTCCAAGTAAACATATATTCCCACATCTGAGCAATAATTATTTCTTCAGTATATGTACATTAGGTTTAAATTCTTAATGGTATATTTTAAAATGATAATTCTTAAGGAGCTATATTTTTAACCTATTTTGAATTTAGCAGGTCCTAAAAACCTCACTTGACTAAGCTAGATTCAGAACAGTTTTTAAATCAAGAATTTGTGAGTCAAAGTTTCTCAGAATCTGCTACTGTATCAAACTGTGATATTATAAAGACAGTTTGATTTTATATCAAGCATGTCTGCAAGCATCATAACCAATCAGATGCCTGAAAACCATTCAGTTCAAGGGTACATCATAATTATGGTGTCTTATTGTCTACATAAATGTTTGACTCCATTATTTCTATGACTATAAAATAGTGCTAATTAAGCTTATAAGAATTAGCACTTATGTTAGACCCTGTATCACCATTATAGAACTCCTTCTGTACTATAATTGCTTCTTTTCTAATATTAAAACCAATAGTCTTGAAAAAGTAAAAGAAAAGTGCACATCCTTTACCTGGCAGTTGGGGGAATTAAATGTTCAATACAGGTAATTGCTAGATATAACTGAAATTTAAGATTAAAATTTTAAAGTAGATTTAAATAATTTGGTCCTTCTCAAAGGATCAACCTTTTCTGCATTGTTAAACTGAACATACTTAATGGCATTTGATTGCATTTTTGGTGCTAAGATCTCCTCAGTTTTAACATACATTTTGGTATATTGATGGCCTTAGAGAAACTGAAGTAACTAGGACCTAACATGCTTTTTCCCTGAATGTCTTCGTCTAACTTCAGCACAAGTGATGTTAATGGAATGATTTTCAACTCTTTTCAGGCGTGACGTATAGTGAAAAGCACATTTTACAACCTCATACAACACATAAACTCAAACAGGAAGTAAAAGTTTGCTCTTTTTAATGTTCTGTGACATTTTATTTTCTTTTCCTTCATTCCTTCACTAAATTTTCCTGTCCTATTCTATTATTTTCTACTAGAGGCCTGGTGAACGGAATTCATGCACATGGTGGGGCATGTCCCTCAGCCCAGCCTGCCCCCTCTCCAATCTGGGACTCCTCGAAGGATGTCTGACTGCCCAGTGGGATTGGACCTAAACAGGCAATCGGACATCCCTCTCACAATCCAGGACTGCTGGTTCACAACAGCTCACCTGCCTTCCTTCCTAATTGCCCTTAACCACTCTGCTTGCCAGCCTGATCACTACCTAACCATTCCCCTGCCAGCATGCTTGATGCCTAATTGCTCCCCCGACAGCCTCTTTCCCCCTAACTGCCTTCCCCTACAGGCCTGGTCACCCCTAACTGCCTTCCCCTGCAGGCCTTGTCACCCCAAGCTGCTATCACCTGCAGGCCTGCCCTCCTCCAATGCCCTTTCCTGTAGGCACAGTCACCCCCAATTTCCCTCCTCTGCCAGCCTGGTCACCTCTAACTGCCTTCCCCTGCAGGCCTTGTCACCCCAAGCTGCTATCCCCTCCAGGCCTGGGCCCCCCCCCAATGCCCTTTCATGTAGGCGCAGTCACCCCCAATTTCCCTCCTCTGCCAGCCTGCTCACCCCTAACTGCTCTCCCCTGTAGGCTTGATTGCCCCCAACTGCCCTCCCTTGCAGGCCTGGTTTCTCCCAACTGCCCTCCCCTGCTGGCCATCTTGTGGTGGCCATCTTGCATCCACATGGAGGCAGGATCTTTGACCCAATGGGAGCAACCATTTTGTGTGTTGGAGTGATGGTCAATCTGCATATTACTCTTTTATTAGATAGGATAGAAGCCTGGTACACGGGTGGGGGCCAGTTGGTTTCCCCTGAAAGGTCTCCTGGATCAGGGTGGAGGTTCCCTTAGGACATGGGGTGGCCTGGGCGAGGGGCCTGTGGTGGTTTGCAGGCTGGCCACGCCCCCTGGGGATCCAAGAGGAGGCCCTGGGATCTCAAATTTATTTATCTTCTACAATTAAAATTTTGTAGCCTGGAGCAGAGTCAAGCCTCTTGCTCATTCCAAGGCGGAAGCCATTTCTGTTGGGATTTTTATCTTCTATAATTGAAACTTTGTAGTCTTGGGTAGAGATCTGGGACTGCCAGGGTGTGTGGATAGCTTGGCTTCTTCCATTGCCAGGGAAACCCAAGCCTCCCTCCTTCTCAGTCTGTGCTGCAGCCATCTTAGTTGAGGTTAATTTGCATACTCACTCCTGAATGGCTGTTGGTCATGGTTGTTGGGTGTGGCTGTAGCAGAAGTATTGTCAATTTGCATGTTACTCTTTTATTAGATAGGACTAGTGATCCAGTGCACAAAATTTATGCACATTAAAGGGGGATTAATTAGAGGAAATAATTTAGTATTGTTGTTTGCCCTTTCTCTATAATAGAAGTTTCAGAGATAAAAGAAAACTAGTAAAATGTATAGGAAAACCATCCTCTTGTTAGAGGCTGAGGCACAACATGGGACCCAGAGTCCAATCTCTAACCACCCACATGCACCTCAATATTGCATGAGACCCAGATCTAGCCTGGTCTCTGCATTGGGCTAGATCCAGACCCGGCCAGTCCCACTCTTGTCAAGCCCTGTCAGGCACGGGTGTAGTCTCAGGTCCCCTGGCCTGATGCCAGGATGGAGGGCATGCCTTGAGGTCCTGTGTAAATCCCTGCCCAGTGAGGGACACAGCCTGAGGTCCCCTGTCAAGCCTTTCCAGGCAGGAAGACGTAGCCTCAGGTTCCCCGGTCCAGCGCCCAGAGGAGTGTGCAGTCTCAGGTCCCCTGTCAAGCCCTGCTGGGTGAGTGGCTTGGCCTGAAGTCCCCTGTCAAGCCTCACCTGATGGGGGTGCAGCCTGAGGTCTCTTGGCCTGGTACTGGGGCAGGTGGAATGGCCTGAGGTCCCCTAGACATGCATAAGGACAGGAGGTGCATCTTAAGGTCCTCCATCAACCTGCTTGGGGGTGGGAGAGGGTGTAGCCTCAGGTCCCTGCTGATTGCTCCTCAGGGCTCCTTATGGGAACTTGGCCTCAGCTGTGAGTGTACTCATCTTTGTGACAGAGTGATGGTCAGTTTGCATATTCCCTCTTTATTATATAGGATTTTTTTATTTTTAGTTTTTAAAAGAGTTTTTTAATTGAATTTATAATTCATTAATAAGTTACAACCAGCAATTTGAAAACATTGCATTTGTGATCCATGGTGAAAGCTCCTGTGGCCTCTGAGTCTTTCTGTCCCTATACTGACAAGCTACTATATTTTTACTACCTCACTACGCTCATCTCTGTTAGTTGTAGTTTTGAGTGCTAGTGCTTAAGTCTATCACAGCTCACCATTTCAGGGACAATTTCTGATGACAAGTCAAATTAGTTGCTGCTTTTTAAAAATTTTGTCTGTCTCTCTTTGTCCTTTCCTTGAAGCAGTTCAGATATTTTTAGTACTTTGAATCTGCAAGAGTTGAGCTTTAAGGCCATCATCAATCACTGGCAGATTATTTCTATTCTAATTGGAGACATTTGTAAATGTTCACGTTTTCTAAAATTTGGGTTACTGTTTAAATATTTCATGTTCAAACGTTGAAGTTTAGGAACTTCTATATGATTGTGGGAATATCTGAAAAAGTGAATCAGTATGCAGCAGGCATTTTAAAATCATGTGTGCAGTGCAGAAAATCCTTTTTAGATTTCTAAGTTTGAGTAAATGGTTCTCTTAGCAAAAGAATTTCTCAATTTCAATATTAACTGAAGTAATACCAAATGTCTAGAGTGAATTTAAATTAATTTTATTCCCATACTTTTTTTCTGCACTTATTTTACAAAAGTGAAAATCAAAATATTTAACACAGGCAGAGTGTAGTCTACTTCCTAATAACTTGACTAGACTGGCATTTGCTCATAATTTCTTTAACCAAGGGTGCAGTATTTCATAAATTTTTAAATGGTGAGTGATTTTTTGTTTCTATAATTTTCCTACAATTACCATTTTAATACTTGGTTTTTATATAAAAACACATGCAATGTTTATGGATCTTTAGATAAAAAATAAAATGCTTAGATGTAATCTTATAATTAATATATATGAAAACTACATAATTATAAATCCATGAGCCCAAAGTGCAGCTTGAAAATTTAATCGACGTAGATGACAGCATCATTCCACAACGGTGTCTTAAAAGTACTGAGCCTTTTTTGTGTGAAAGTTTTCTACTGAAGATTTACATAATCCCTCAAAATAATTGGCTTTCTGTTGCAAGAACACTGCTTACCTGAAAATATTCAAGAAGTCCATTTTCCCTGTGGGTCTATAATCGGGGTTCTGCACAAGTTATGAGACTTTCACCAGACATAGGGATGCTTAATTGAAAACGACTGAATGGCCAACACACCACAGGTGCCCAGCCTAAATAACAGCAGTGGAGATTACCCAGAGTTAGCATCCTGTTTCCAAAACCAAACCAAATTTTTTTGGTCTCATTTCCAAGATAAGCACTTGTGTGTTTCCAGAGAGTTAATGTGTAATTAAATTTTGAAGCCATGAGATGGAAGCAAAAGACCATATGGGTCTCAGAAAAGAACCACACAGGAGATGGACAGCACATGGATATATTTTTGAAAATCATATAAGTTTAGAACTAATTTCCTTTGAAAACGTTCTGGAAAAATATGGGATATTTTTGCCTTTAACTTTTAATTAATTAATTGAGAGAATTTTGTATTTCTCTAGATATCAGTACACAAAAAAATAAAAACATCCTAAATATCCTGTAACCTTCCTTGTCTAAGGAATGCTATTTCAAAAGTATCTCTATAATAAGGAGACCCTTATGTTTATTCAGTCAAATTCTTGGTGACAGCCTATATAATAAATAAGTAATATGCAAATTGATCATCACTCCAACACACAATATGGATGCCCAATGTGGTCAAAGATGGCTGCCCCCATGTGGACACAAGATAGCTGCCACAAGGTGGCTGGCAGGAGTGAGAAGTTGTGAGAAATCGGGCCAGCAGGGGAAGGCAATTGGGAGGGACCAAGCCTGAAAGAGGGAGGGCAGTTGTGGGGACCAGGCCTGAAGAGGAAGGTAGTTGGGGGAGGACCAGGCTGGCAGGGGAGGGAAGTTAGAAGCAATCCGGCCAGCAGGGGAGCAGTTAAGTATTAGTCACGCTGGCAGGAGAGTGGTTAGGGGGTAATCAGATTGGCAGGCAGAAGCAATTAGGCACAATCAGGTAGGCAGGCAGGCAGTCAGGCAAGTGGTTTGGAACCAGAAATCCTGCATTGTGAGAGGGATGTCCACCTACCCTTTTAATCCTGATCCCAGAAGAATCAGGCCTAAATGTGCAGGTGGACATCCCTTGAGGCTCCCAGATTAGTGAGGGTGCAGGCTGAACTGAGGGACACACACACACCCCCACCATGTGCACAAATTTCATGTACCGGGCCTCTAGTATTAGCATAATAGTCGACAAAAAATACATATTTTTGAGGAATGTTTATTTTTAATTTTCTGTTTATTCTATTTACCCTGTAAGGCTTCCCATTGTATTTGTTATATTGGCATTGCATTTCCATTAATATTGTTTTGTAACTTGTAACCTACAATCTTAATCTTCTTAAAGATATATAAAATTAAAGTTATAATATAACTGGCTTTTAAAAAACATATATAATAATAATAACATAATTATACATATAATTCTAAGTTGAAACTATTTAGATATATTTAGAAACATTTTATATAATATTTAGATATACTATCACAGCTTTAAGCTTATAGAACTGGTAATATTATACAACTATTTGATAAATGGCCTTTTTAGTAGTTTATAAAAACTATCTCATTCTTGTCAACTTTACCAGGTTATTGTAAAAAATCAGTATTATTGGACAACTGAAAATATTTTAAACAATAAAACATAACCATCATTGCTGTTAAATTTTTTTTAATAATATAATCCTAATGAGCTGTATGATTGACAAAGGTCATTTAATCATCACAAGACTTATTATTATCCTCTACAAAATGGAAATAATTATAAGTCTTTGTAAACATTTCACAATAGGGTAGTGTATGGTTTAAATAATCGATACCCATGAGTGAACTTGTAAATCGATGTCAAAGCAAGATGCTCAACATCACAGATGGTGGACACTCACCGATTCATGAGGCAGGCCATTCACTTAGTTCTGGTTAAGGCTTTCTATATATCCTGCCGTAGTTTTCTGTCAAAACTCACTAACAGAGTTGTTTCATCATCCCAACAGAACTTCTCTAGAGTGCATCCTTTTAAACATTTGTTGAACCCAAACTCATTCTCTACCTGTTCCAATCCTTTACAAGTTTTTAAAAAATGTTCTGCCTTAAAATTATGAAAATGCCATTTCATGGCTTGGGGTGATAAAGTTTCCCATTTCTAGCTATATTTTATTTTACAGCATTCATGCCTCTTCCTCTCTTCTTGCAGATCACAATTTCTATTTAACTTCAACAAAAATAGCCATAAGTACATCACTATTTTATGGCATGTGAATAGTGGGGAAGGCTATACATGTGTGGGGACAGGGGTATGTACTTGGGAACTCTGTATTTTCCACTCAATTTAAGTGAACCCAAAATTACCCTAAAATTTGATATTAATTAGAAAGATATTTGACATGGTTTGGTAACTTGTTCAAGACCACTCAGGTTAAATACATTTGTAGTTAAAATCTAGTTTTGTATTTCTCTTTCTACTTCATCACACAACTGTGCCCAAGAGCATGACAGCTTAGTCATTATATCTAAAAATAAAGAGCAACCAGATGATTAATTAGATGGCTTTCAATAGCACAGATGGCAGGTGAGAAACACATATCATAAAATTAACACCTGTTATTCATTAGGTCAACTAATATACAATTACTATTATTTTACTTTTATTTTTTATATTTTATTTATTTATTTACAAAAAGGAAGGGAGAGGCATAGAAAGTTAGAAACACTGATGAGAGAGAAACATCAATCAGCTGCCTTTGCACACCCCCCACTAGGGATGTGCCCACAAACAAGATACATGCCCTTGACCAGAATCGAACATGGGACTTTTCAGTCCGCAGGCTGATGTTCTATCCACTGAGCCAAGCAGGTTTCAGCCAATTACTATTCTTTTTGAGCAATTTTCTCCAAAATTTATATTTTGTCTTATTTTGGGCTACAACATTTCACTATTGATGATAACTTGCTTTTTGTTTGTCTGTTTGTTTTATTTGTTTGTTCTTCAGAGATCCAAAACCCACCACAGAACTACCAACTAGGAAGGAACCTCTGGGCTGGAGGCCTGGACTCTCAGGAAGGGAGAGAATTTCAGAGGAGGGGAGGGGCCGAAAGAGATACATTAATGATAAGGGAGAACCATTAGCTACCTTCTACATGACCCCTTCTGGGGATTGGGCCTGCAATTTGACTGAGAATCAAACCTTGAATTCCTGGCCCATAATTCGATTCTCAACCACTGAACCACACAGTTTGGGCAATAATGTGCCTTTTCAACTCCCAGTGTGTTTTTGTTTTGTCATTTCTTCTGGCTGCGATTAGGCTATATGACAATTAGTAAATAACAAGTGATTGGCAAAAAAGTATATACCAGAAAACTAACTTGATATAAAACTGTTTTGCCTTAATTTGAATTTAATTTTTAAACTGTTATGCTAATGGAAAGTTCATCAATATGGTCTTAGATTTTTTTTCAATTCTTGATCATTTCAAAAATAGTTGTGTGGTGACTGTGCTTACACACCTCACTAGTTGTTAAGCAATATGTGATCTTCCTAAGGATTAATATCTTTATTTTTGTACAGAACAGGGGTCTATGATTTACATATAAGAAACTAATGACAAGAACACAAGAAAATTTGTGGCTACTAGAATGTAAAACTTAAACATTGTACTGGATACACAGAAAATTTATAAATACCTATAATCATTTTATTTTATAGACTAAATGCCAAATACACATTGAATTGAAAATGTCCCATTTCTTTGCTGATGTATATTTAAAAAGTGTTAAACATTGGACTAAAATGAGTGACATTCTTTGTTTATAGCATATGAGATGCAACTCCACACCATTTAAGGTCATGACTTTAACGTAATATAGAAGCTTTTCTTCTGCCCCTCTCTCTACTTCCATAAATGGAGAATGTCCCTGCTTGAAAGCTGTCTGGGAATTTAGCCAAAGAAAGAATAAGGTTGCAAAAACTCTGGGAACTTGAAAGAAGAGTGGTTGGCATTAGCTTGGTCCTCACTTTAAACTAAAATTAAAACAATAGACAGAGGAGTACAATAATCTCTCTTTTAAGGAAAGGACAGAATGCTTCTATATTGATGTCGAGTGGAACAATTTGGTCCTGGTCCAAGTTATGCATCTGTTCAACGGGAAAACAGCAAAAGGCTTCAGTACAAAATAGGCAAATAAGGCACGATTGCTTATAAACAGTCACTGGGGCCCTCACATTTAGAACAGAAAACAATACTAGCATACAGGACTGCGGTTGGGAACATGAGTGTCAGCACAAGTTGAGCCACACTGTCATCTGTGATTTATACAAAATAATAGTAACCATGAATAACTCACCCTTAAGGAAATCATAAATTTGTCAAACATTTTGAAAGGGATATTAAATATTTGGTTATGGATTAAAATATTTAAGTCAGTTATAAGATGTAAAACGTCTTGTATCAATTATCCATTTCTGATTTCCACTTGCTCATTGAAGGTGGATCAGGTAAGTGGAAAGATAATAGAAATCAAGTGTTTGGAGGGCCCAATCAGAAGCTGAACCATAGTGTTGCTTCTCAGTGTTTCCACAATAACAAAATGGGGAATCAGGTGTAAGAGCTCCAAGGTAATGGAGTGAAAATTTGGCAGTAAAATAAGAAACTGGAACCTGGCCTTTAAGTATTGTGATAGACCTTTCATTTTTACTCTCACACTTTTTAGGCTTTTTTTTTTTTACCACATTTTGAAATATAAACAGTCTATATACTATTATTTATTTGATAACTTCCCTTAGACATAAATTCATTTCCTTATTTCTCTTACATTTTTTTAACTTACTTTCTAAAATGGATGGTCCTTGCATTATCTTTGCTTCCCCACCACCTTCTATTTCCTTGATTAATCCATTTCAATTCGCCTTCTGTTTTCTCTGCTCTAGTGAGACTATTTTCTTTATGATCACTAAGATTTCCTTCTGGGAAAATCCAATGGTTTCTTTTCAATCTCCTCTTGTTTATTGTCCTATCTGCCTCAGCTGGCACTGTTGGAGATACAATATAATCTAAAGAAAGGGTAGAAATTAGACTGTCTTTAAAAGAGTTAATGTCTACATTTATTGACAATGATAGTTACTTTGAAACTGCAGAAGAGTGAATTTTAAGAATATTAGGAAGGACATAAGTAAACCAAATTATCTAAAGGCAGCATAAGGAATAAGGAATGATAGCAATACCTTTACTATCAATGGCCAGACAGATTATAAGGGAAGCAAAGGGTAAAAATAAAGCTGGGAATGATAATCCTATGTAAAAAAGAGTAATATGCAGATTGACCATCACTCCAATACACAAGATGGCTACCTCATGTGGCCAAAGTTCCTGCCCGCATATAGACAAGATGACCACCATAAGATGGCCAGCAGGGGAGGATAGTTGGGAAGGACCAGACCTGCAAAGGAGGGCAGTTGGGAACAATCAAGCTTGCAGGGAAGGGCAATTAGGGGTGACCAGGCCAGCAGAGGAGGCAAGCTGGGGGTGACTGGGCCTACAGGGAAGGGCAGTTGGGGAGGACTCAGGCCTGCTGTGGAGAGCAGTTGGTGGGAACCAGGCCTGCAGAAAATGGCAGTTAAGGGTGACTCTCCTGCAGGGGAGGACTATTGCGGGGAACTAGGTCTACAGGGGTGGGCTGTTGTGAGGGACCAGGCCTGGAAGGGAGGGCAGTTTGGAGTGATCAAGCCTGTAGGGGAGGGCAGTTAGGGAGACTAGGCCAGAAGGGCAGGGAAGTTGGGGGCAAACAGGCAGGCATGGGAGTGGTTAGGGGGTGATCAGGCTGGCAGGCAGTAGCAGTTAGGGGCAATCAGGAAGGCAGGCAGGTGAGCATTTGGGAGCCAGCAGTCTTGGATTGTGAGAGGGATGTCCGACTGCCCATTTTTCCTAAACAGGCAGTTGGACATCTCTCAATGGGTCCCAAATTGTAGAGAGGGTGCAGGCTGGGCTGAGGGACACCCCCCTATCCATGTACGGATGTTGTGCCCTGGGCCTCTAATACAATATAAAAAACATATAACTTTATACACATTTATTTCTGTACCACATCATATAGAACACAACATTGGGACCTATGAGGATAAAGACAAAACAGAATGATGATTTTAGCCATTGTGAAGTGGAGCTTATGATACTATAGTAATTAGAGGGTGTTGTTTTTTTTTTCTTTCTTAACATGGCTGTAAACTCATGCTAGAAAGAATTAGCTTGGTAGGTACTTGGCAAGTGTTAAAAAATGGGATAGATACAGAAGAAACTCTGATACAATAGGATGGCAAGAGTAAATTTGTCTTGAGAGTGGCTACTTCACCTTAAAGCTTCTGTGGGTTGAACTTCAGTGCTGAACATTATTGTACATCCTTATTTTTCAAAAGTTACTTTGATTAATATGACTGGCAATTTAGACTCAGCAATGGAAGTAACAGAAAATAGCTGAAAGAATATGCACTTTGGACATAGATTGAACTAAGTTCAATCTAACTCATCCATTTTAAATTTGGATAAATCAGGAAAATTTGGTTTACATTTGGCAAGACTTAGTTTTCTCTTCTGTAAAATAAGGAGAGTCCCTTATTTATTTTACCTATTTGCAAAGTACTAATCAGGATCTTTCTGAGAAACAAAACATTTTATATTTTCTAAACTTCTAGAATCTTTGTATTCTTTACATAAATACATAAATAAGAGATTATTATACTTTTCATTCATTGGCAGTGCAAAAGAGCGTTACACAGTCAACCTTATTAACAGGTTGCTAAAAGAGACCCTCACTATGTGCATCCATCCAACCACAGCTCAGATAATGGAAATGAACTACTTAACATACCTAATTACATGGACCTCAGAATCTCATTATTCACATGAAATGCTTATTCTATTGTGCAGATTGAATATTCAGGCAAAGAGCAGATCATTGACAGGTAATTGGATAATATTTGAGCAGGAATGTATTTATTTCCAAGCATTCTGGATGTTATATTTCCAATCATCACCTCATTTAATGGTATAAATTGTACATTTGTTCCAAGTGTATATACATGTACTTAGAGGCAGAACTACAGAGAGAAGTTAAAATCATAAATCCTTTGCTATACCTGGATTATGATCATGTTTCTTCATATCTTAATATGCTTACCTCTGAGGGAGAATGGAAACAAACAAAACAGAAACATAAACAATATAAACTGATGAACAGGGACAGATCCAGAGGCAGAGAATCATTGACCAGACTGCCAGACCTCAGAGGGAAGGTAGGGGAGGGTGGGATGAAGGAGGAGAGATCAACCAAAGGACTTGTATGCATTAACATAAGCCTAACCAATGGACATGGACACCAGGGGGTGAGGGCATGAGTAGGGGGAGAGTTGGGGGGGGTTAATAGAGGGATAAGGACACATATGTAATACCTTAATCAATAAAGAAATTAACAATAAATAAATAAAAAAGAGAGGGAAGCAGAGCAGACAGAGTTAGAAACTAACATATGGAAGAAACTGGAGTGAAGATAGGAGGGAGACTAGGGAAGTTTCTGGTGTTAGGTACACAGGTTCAGGAGTAAATCGATTAGGATTTAAGTATGTGTAAAGCTGACTAGGGTCTACTATGCTTATTTTCCTATTTAAAATACTGAACTTGTAGCCAAAAGCTTTTGTTGAAACTTTAACACTAGAATGCATTGTCACATTTAAGAGCATATTGATCGATGGAGAAAAATGTTTTATATAAGGAATTTAATCTTGTCAGAAGGTAAGAACTACTAAAATGAATTATTCAGGATATATACAGTAAAGCTACTATAAAATTGTGTTTTTAAGCTATAAATACCTTAAATGTTTCTTATAATATAAAATAAATTAATATACTAATTCACAATATGCTCTTTAAATCTGCATGTTTACATCTCTAGGAAAAAATTACTGACTGAAAGCAGTTTTAAAATACCAAAACTGTAATAAAGAAATTCAGAATGGCTATCATCAACAAGTCAACAAACAACATGTATTGGCATAAATTTAATGGCATAAATTGTATATTTGTGAGGATGTGGAGAAAAAGGAACCCTGGTGGAAATGCAGATGGTGTAGCTACTGTGAAAAACAGTATGGAGCTTCCTCAAAAATTTAAAAATAGTACTGCCATTTGATCCAGTGATCACACTTCTAGAAATACATCCTAAGAAACTCGAAACGCCCCTATGTACATAGATTTAGAAACAGCTCAAATGCCCATCAGCAGATCAGTGGATTAAAGCTGTGGTACATCTACACAATGAAATATTATATAGTGGTAAAAAAGGAGGAAATCTTATCACTTGCAACAGCATGGATGGACCTGGAGAAATAAGCCAGATAAATATCACATGATCTCATTCATATGTGGAATCTAATCAACAGAATAAACTAATGCATAAAAGAAACTCAGAGACACAACCCTGGAAAAGACAGACACATTTTAGAGGGGAGGTGGGGTGGATAGTGGGTGGAAACCAGGGAACTTAGATGCATGCTAGAGGTCTGATGCATGAAAATATGTGCACTGGGAGGGGGAGTCCCTCAGCACTGCCTGTACCCTCTCGCATCCCTTGGGATATGTTCACCTGCCGGCTTGGGCCTGCTCCCTGGGGAATTGAGCCTAACATGGCAGTCAGACATGCCTCTGGCAGCCCAGAAGCCCTTTAATCAGACACCCTTAAAACCGTCTTGGAGGTGGGAAAGGCTCCTGCCACCGCCAGTGTCCTGGCCAGCCATGTGCTGGCTTCTGGCTGAGTGCCACTCCCGTTGTGGAAGCGCACTGACCACCAGGGGGCAGCTCCCTCATTGAGTGTCTGCTCCCAATGGTCAGTACACATCATAGTGACTGGTTGTTCTAGGTTCTTTTGCCACTAGTGTCAATGTGCATATTATCTATTTATTATAAAGATATGCATATTCCACGGACACAGATAATAGTGGGGTGAAGGCTTTGGAGGGGTAGGTGCATGGTGGAGGGGGTCAATGGGAAAAAAGAGGAAAGGGACATCTGTAATACTATCAACAATAAATATTAAAATAAGATAGTGTGGATATACTTGATGTGTTAACAAGTACAATATCATACAATTGAGGATATTGACATTTCAAACTTCTGCCTTAAAATTCTTTTAGGAAACTTTCTCATTGATACTATTTAATTTACACTTAAATAACAAATATTCTTAGAAAGGTTTCCCATATAGTTATAAACAGAGAACAATTAAATGCCTCTTCATAAAATTTAAACCAAAATGTAACTCAATTGAAAGTTTTAAGAAATCAAATAAATTACTTATCTCTATAACTAGAGTGTTGCTATATTAAAATGATCAAATGTCTTTAAAATAATCTTTGAATAATTATTACTTGAATAATCTATATTGATTTGATTTTTGTAGAAATAGTAGACTTTCAGAGTTTTCTGTTTAAAAACATGAATGTAAATAACTATAATTTTAGAGTTGAAGGGATGTTAGGACTCATGTATTCTAATAATGAAATCATTTACAATTAAAAATGTTGAGTTTATGACCGACCCCTTTCATTCACCTTTTCTCCAAATATTATTGTATTCACAAATTATGTGTTGTGGAGCTGCTACATAAGAAATGTAAGGTTGATTTCTATTATTAAGGAAATGCTTCTTCAACTAACTTTAAAACTTGGGCATATTTTGACGAATCTTCAATTTTTTCAAAAATTTTCATGGAGAAGTAGGCTCAGCAATGTGCAATTGTTATCAACCTGATGATGTGAACAGTGACTGATTAAGCCTACATTTCTTTCAGGTTGAAATATCTTCCTGGAGGAAAAAAATCACAGCTGGAACCCTTCCCAGAAACTTCACTAGATGACAAATAAAAAGACCAATCTTCCACAGACACTTACTGAAGATATGATTGTGGGAGGGGTTTGGTCTAGAGATCCCTTTGCCCACCAAGAAAAGACAAAAGCAGTGGATTTCTATAGTTAAAGTCTGCAATGAAAGCAGAATAGAAGCAAAAGTGAAAAATGTCATTACTCATTAAATCACTTACAGTGGTTTTCCTTTGGATTCACAAGTCAAAATCAAAGGCTGTCCTTCTTGTGGAAAGGGAGTGGATGGTATAATCTTAACTGATGGTGTATCTAGGAAAAAATGAAAAGGTCATTAAATATGTAAAACTATGCATTTAGAAGTTGTACATCATGCTGCATGTCCATGCACTTTCTTACTAGTATAATGGTGTCTTTTATAAAAGGAATTTCTTAGATTTGGTTAAACAGAATATGTAATTTTAAGAAGCTACTATCCTGTCCATGAAAAGCTAACAAAAATATCTAAATATCTCATGAGCACCACTGCTCTATTATTTCTGAAATCTGAATTTTAAAAGCGAAATTGCAAAAACTGGTTCAGATGAATATCAAGCATTTCATCCAATTGTTTTGTCAACTATTTATAGATGAGTAGAAATACCATTATTATGGACTGAACAGATTTATGTGCATTTGAATAACAGCCCATTCATTGTTGCAGGAACACCAGAGTTATAATAAGGAAGCTAAAAAGAACTCAAGATCAACCACTGTCTCACAGTATTGTGGAGAATCTTTTTTGAAAATGCAGTAATCCGGTACTCAGCACATGTTGATTGCTCTAAAGTACAGTTAGCAAGTCATTTGACATAGTTGCTAAGGATATTACTAAAAGTTAACATTTTATTGCTAAAATATAATTGTTATAAAATTATTTATTTCCATTAGGCAATAAAATCATCCTTAGTAAAAAAAAAAAGTATTCAAGAATCCTTTGGTTTAATAAACACCAAGATACATAGTTCATGGAAGAAATGAAAAATAAGCTAAAGAAAGGAGACAATGTAAACACTTTCATTTCTTTCTGAGAGGTTGCGAAGTCCTGGCATTGTATGCCCCGCATTCAACATGGAATTGCCTCCTCCTCCTGTACCCAAAATAACAATATAGACTATGAGCATTCCTGATAACCAAAAATTATTCTCACCATTCCCTTAGTTGTGATGGAAGAACAGAACTACCCTGGAGCTATACACATTCTATGATTTTGAAGCTAATTAAATAAGTATCAATCAAGTGTGTAAATTTTAGACTAAAATCTTATTTCAAAAAATATAGTCAGATATGTCACAAATAGAAAAATTAAGCATGATCTTCTGAAAGACTGTACACTTATAAATTATTTGTACTTTTATAACTCATTCTTTCTCAGTCATTCAAACAAGAAAATACATTTAAAGTAATCAATGATAATGTCTAAGTTACAAACAGGCATTCCATATACATCATGGTAAATAATTGCACTGTTAAATCACCCAGGAAGAAAAATAATTTGAAGACTATGACACATGCTCATATTTTTAACTAGAGGCCCAGTGTACAAAAATAGTGCACACGGGATAGGGGGGTTCCTTCAGTCCAGCCTGCACCTTCTCATAGTCTGGGAGCCCTCGGGGGGATGTCCAACTGCAGGCAGACATCCTTAGCACTGCCTTGGAGGCCAGAGAGGCTCCCTTCATTGAGTGTCTGCCTCCTGGTGGTCAGCGCACATCATAGAGATCATGGTTCTGTCATTAGGTCGATTTGCACATTAGCCTTTTAATATATAGGATTAGTAGAATAAAATAATAAAAATAAATATAATTCACTAATTTTCAATTATTAACATAGTTATAGACTATAATGCTAATATAATATTGTTCAAAGTAGAACATTTTAAAAGGAAAGGGAACATATTAACAACTAAGTAAGGTAAAAGCTGTGAGCCAGAATAATTCTGGGCAAACTGAGGTGTATGGTCTTTTGAAATTTGACTATGTGTACATATATCAAAGCTTAATTTCCTTTTGTCAGTGTGAATAAAAGCTTTATTTCAAGAAATAAAGGTGGCAGAAGAAAGATTAAAAAATATTTTGGAAAATAAAATTGTGTTAATTGGGGTGACTATGATGGTTAATTTTACGTGTCAACTTGACTGCATCATGGGAGGTTCCAATATTTATCCAACATTTTTATAAGAATGTCTGTAAGACTGCTTTTGGAAGAGATTAATATTTAATTTTTAATTCAGTTTACTTTCAATACTGTTTTGTATTTGTTTAAAGCATATACCATAGTGGTTAGACAATCACATACTTTACAAAGTGTCCCCCAGGTATTTCCATTGCCTACCTACCACCATACATTGTTATCACAATATAATTGACTATATTCCCAATGTGTATCTTACATTCTTGCGACTATTTTCTAACAACCAATTTGTACTTCTTAATCTGGAGGATATTAATATTCAAATTGTAGACTTAATAAAGCTTATTGCAGGTGAGTCTTTCCTAATCAGTTGATGTTTGAATGGAATTTAAAAAAAGCTGACCCTCCCCCAAGTAGGGAATAATCTCTCCTGTCTGATAGTTGCAACTTAAAGCACTGGCTTTTTTTGGGCCTTTATACTTGACCTGAAAAATCTTGGGTCTTGAGCATGCTGGCCTTCAGACTGAACTGACATCAATTCTGGTTCTCAGGTTTTTGAACTCAGAATAAAACGAAATTGTCCTTTTGGTCTCTTGCTTGCTGACTTGGCCTGAAGATCTGGAGATTTGTCAGGGCACATAATTGTGTGAGCCAATTCCGTGTGTGTGTGTGTGTGTGTGTGTGTGTGTATTTATCCGATTAGTTCTGTTTCTCTAGAGAACCCTAGCTAAAAGAGAAGGACATTTAAAAAAAAAGTGTGTTATTGGGCAGATTACACCATAGGCAACTGGGGTTCAGTTCTGCCGTGGAACGCTGAGAAACAATGTAGGGCATGAATCACACTTTTTTCCCCCTAGATGATCAGGGCATGAGAGTATTTAGGGAATATTTACCAATTCTCATTATGCTCCTTGGAGGATTGCCCTGGAGGGAGGAGGGAGTGTTATCTTCCTGGTACTCCTGGTGGACTTGGTGCAAATAAATGGTGTGTGCCAAAGGGATTTAGGCAAGTGTCTGTTTCAGTAAAGTAAAATATATAGTGGCAAATAGCTATCAGAATAGAGGAAAACACAATATGGTCTGACTTCTCTTAGCTCTGTCCTTTTTAATTTAAATAGTTATTATCAGAGGTAGAACATGTATAACAAATAGTACACTGAATTATGGTTCAGGGTTCCCTTTAGATTAAAAATACAAAATTCAGTTATAAGCAAATGCCAAAGCAGATAATATGCTTAACATGTATTTCTATGAAGTATTTATGAAGGCCATCAAATAACCCCTAAGTTAGCAAAGTTAAGGGATATCATAGAGTACTCTTTTATTTCACATCAGAATGCTGGATGAGATAAAATGTTGATTAGACTCTATTACTAAGGATTATCTTTAAATTTCTCCAACATTCTTCAACCCTGCCCATCCCCAACATTTCTGATTAAACTCTAACATTTCTAGTTAATCTTTCTCAGATTCTGTTCAGTTGTCTTCTTGTATTCACCTTTAGATATTGAGATAACTGAGAATGGCATTAGCAATCTCTTGTCACATAATTCTCTCTATGTCCTTTTAGCCACACCCAACTTTTTAGTTTCTATCTACTCACCAGTCACTCCCAAGTTTATATCTGAGAACATTTCTGAACTACACACTATACTTAGGTGTATGAAGCACCTATTTGACATGTCTGCTTGGGTGTCTGAAAGACACAGCACATTTGATATGTTCAAAATGAACTCAAAGCCTGTAACCCTCCCCATATCATTCTGTTCCAGGAATCTTTATTTCAAAGATACCACTAGACTCTATTCAGCTATATACAGCAGATACCTCTTGTTTCCTTATCTTTTCTAGATCAACCAACTAATCATATCTGGTTGATATACCTCCTAAATAATTTTCAAATCTCATTTATTTTTTGGTTGCTTCACAACCACTTCTTTTATCTACTTTACCATAGTAGTGAATGGTTCCCTTGTACCAATTTTTCACCCCTCCTACTTCTAGAACTAAACAAACTTATCTTCTCAAAACATGACTCTGATCACATCAATTTTCTGGTTAAAAGCTTATCTGCTTTTATAATTCCAAGCAAAATAATTAGTATAGCCTTGCTAAGGATTATTCATTACCAAAAAATTTGGTCATGTTCTCTTTTTCACCTTGTGCAATTTTTAAAATTTGCTGCTGTATCCTTAGTATCTTCAGAGACCTTTATACAAAATAGGTGCCTAGTAAATAAATTTTTAAATAAATGAACACACAAATTTGTATACATCTTATCTGTATAGTACATTAATTCTGAAATATTAGAAAAAATAATTGAAATTTATTGGCATCTGATATATGTAAAATTAATCTTAAATATTCCTAACAACTTAGCATGACCTTTAATCTAAGCTCATATTTAATTTAATTTAATGGCTATTACTGACTCGCTTCTTAATACAAATTTTCTGCATTAGATAACATTAAGTAATAACTTTCCATGATTATTAAATGAACATTTTTTAAAAATTCAAATACAGAATACTAATTTTTTTCTCCTAATCTTTTATAGGGAAATAATTTAATTTTAACATGGCTCCTTTATCTACCACATTTTGAGCATTCAGGAGTCAAGATCTTAACATATTTAGTTATGTGTCTCCAGATCTGATCTAAACTTATAACAAAATGTTATAAGTTTAGCACAAGCACATAAAATAGGTATATATTCATTTATCCAAAATCATATTTTAATACTTAATAGTAAGCAAACAAATATTCATATTTTAAAAGCATAAATTTTCCTGTAAGACTTTTGCAGGAAAAATGTTCATTAGAATCCATCTTTAAAATTCTAGAAATACAAAAGCACACTTTTTTCTTAACTATTATTGCTCTCAAAAGATATATTGATAGACACACATTGCCATTTTCTAATTCCAAATTTAACAATAAGTAAGGATACTTCCTGTTCTATTTTAATGATCAGGATTTGGATTCAAGTAAATATATGAATTCAATAGAATGTATTTTCTGTATCCTTAATAGTGATTTTAGGAAAGAGAAAATCTTCAATAAAGTTACTATTAAGTCATCTAATGGACAATTTTGCTTTTCAAGGGCACTTGGGTAGTGTCTGGTGGCATTTTTGTTGGGGAGAGGTACAGGGAGTACCATCGGTCTTTAGTGGGTGGAGGCCAGAGTGCTGCTTGAGCATTCTACAGTGCACAAGACAGCCCTGTGCAACAAAGCATTGTCTGCCTCCAACAGTGCCCACCTCTAAAATATTTACATTTATTCTATTAATGACCTATCATTCACTTCCTTGTTACAACAAGTTGGGAACTATCAGAGAACAGTGAAGTTGTGCGCACTTATATGTGACTAGAGGCCTGGTGCACAAAAATCATGCACTCTGGGGAGAGGGTATCCCTCAGTCCGGCCTGCACCCTCTTGCAGTCAGGAGCTCTCAGGGGATGTTCCACTGATGGCTTAGTGTTGCCACAGAGGCTGGAGAGGCTCCTGCCACCGCTGCTATGTTCACCAACCATGAACCCTGCTTCTGGCTGAGCAGCACCCCCTTTGTGGGAATGTGATGATTACCAATGGGCAGCTCCTGCATTGAGTGTTTGCCCCCTGGTAGTCAGTGCATGCCATAGTGACCAGTTGTTCAGCCATCTGATCTATTTGCAGATTAGTCTTTTATTATATCGAATGTTTGGTCTTTTCTCAGCTCTTAGTTTACTTCTAAAATGAAAGGAATGCTGAACACTCTGAGTGAGGCCATTGTGATACATCTCTGAAATAACAATCTTTAAAACAAATTATATCCATATTTCAAGGTCTACCACTTTTGACATATCAAGAGTTAACTAAAACGATTTCAGCCATAGTACTACACTGTTCATTTCCTCCATGTAAGACATATCAACTTATTTTTCTTGTTTGTAAATTTGAAATAAAACTCCAACCTCACTTTCCTTTTAATTCCTCAAATTCATATCATAATGTTCAAAATGATCAGGCACTTTTCTTTTAGTGGTCTGCTAAATTCCTTTTAATGCTAGTGAAACATTTTTGTTGTGATAAATTTTTTTTCAAAAATAAGTATTAAGTCCTATATGTACAAGATCCATTATTACTACTATTCAACTGCTTTACATCCACAAATATAGTAATCCATACAAATTTTGTCCCAATGAGAAAGATAAATCATGCATCATTTAAAATAATGCAAAGTTTAAAAATGAAAGCAAAATAACATTCTGATGAAATATTATGGGAGTCATTTAGGAAGAGATTATACATGTTTGTCAGAAACAAAGAAAGTTACCTAGAGAAGTAGCCTTTCAAACAATCTATAGAATGCATGTTATTTGAAGTGGTGGAATTATTCCAGAGGGGAAAAAAGGGAGTGAACTCAAGGCAGACTTGGATAAAGAGCTGACATAGAGAAGAATATGGGCTATTTAGAAGGAATCTAGAAATACTGTAAAGTATAGGGAACCTTATATTAAAAGGAGTGCTGAGAGCAGTATTTTATGAGATAATTTAAAATCCTTGAATGTTAGACTGGAGTTTGACTACCATATAAAAGCAAGAAGAAATACCCTTAAGTTTTTGAACAACTGAGTATCAGGCTCAGAGAATATTTGGCCATGTGTAAAACTTAATGGGTCAGGGAGCAACTGGGAACCAAATGTCTCTATTATAAAGTCGAGCCACAGGAATATCTTCTGGAGAAGAAAAGGTAGCAGTAAAATTATAGAAAGTAAATGTTTCCATATTTTTGTTTGTATTCTATTTCATAAATCATTTAAACTGTAAGCTCTACAGTGCATAGTTTTAAGTGAATCTTCTCTATATCCCATTTATTATCCTTAATTTCATCTTAATTTTAAATCCTTGTTTCTTTAATATCTTATTATAGTTATTACAATTAACTGTGAAATATTCAGAAATGAAGGAGTTTATAATTTAGAACTCAATGATAATACAAACAAAATAAAAAATTTAGAAATTTATCAAATGGAATTATTTTGTATTAATGGCCTGATGAAATGATATAAATTTGTAGTTTTGATTTGATGTTGCTGATAGGTTGGTTTTGCTTTGGAAGGCTGACAAATTTAACTTTTTGATAGCTTGAGCACTAAAGACGGATTACTTAGGAAAAAAACATGAGAAGGTCACTTGTTGAATTTCATAGTAGATAGGGCATTTGGACATTTCTGAAAGTTCTTTAAAACAAGGGGGACTCCATATCAACATTTAGAAAAGAAAATGAGAAATCAAAATTTATTTTGTTTCCAAACATATCAAGCTGGATAAAGAAGAAATTGCAGATGGGAAAAACTGAGGCTCAGAAATGTACAAGAAAACATAGCAGTTATGTGTAGAACTTGATACAGAACTTAGGCCATCCGATTCCTGACCTAGTGCTTCCCATTCACATTGCCAAACAGCCAAACAAATAAGCAAACAAACAAAAAACCCTCAGTTGTTTATGAGCGTTAAATAGGATTTTGTTTTGTTCTTCTCTAGTTGCTCTGGGTTCTTCAGTTGGCCACCATTGAGTGACTCCTGCTGCAGTGCCTTGCAGCTACACTGGGAGTGGTCCTTGGAATGCATCTTAAAACTATTCATGTTTTTGATATAATCTTAAATAAACACTATCAAAGGCACCATGCAATAAATTAATCATGGGAATAGAAAAATAAATAGTAAATAATGAAATGAACACACAAATGCAAAGTGATTTTAATTTTTATAAATCTGCCATGGGAGGGTTTGCACTTTCAATGTTGATTTAACACACGTGCAACAATAATAGGCACTGCATAGGTTAAGTCGAAGGTAATGACAGGTAAAGCTATACAGCTTGGTGCAGAGTTATCTTAGTTCCTGTTTGTCAATCATTGGGTCTATTTTTGTTTAACACATTATCTAATCTTTAAAATGTCACCTTCCATACCATTGTGGTAAACACGAGAAAGGCCAAAATCATCATCATAAAAAAAGTAATTGTAAAAGTCAAACAAAACAGTAACTGCATAGTTATAGGAAATAGTTTCCAAGAATTTTCTCCTTTAGGATGATGACATTTTATCTGTAGTTTTTATGAATGGAAAGAAATACATATTTAAGAAATGTTTTTATTTTCTTGCTATTGCTAAATATGTTTGATTTACATCAATGATAGTGAATAGTATGTTTCCTAGGCAAAATCACAAATCAAACAATCTTTATATTATTTGTACTTATATTATTTTCATTCTCAAGCTTTTCCACTTTCCTCTACAATACATAAACCTAATAGAAAATACTAGCTAGACATCTTTGTATTCACAAGGAGTAATATATTACTTCTCTATTAAAAACAATACTAGAAAGTCAAGCATTTATGATGCATTATCTGATTTAATGTTTACAAAGAAAAATAAAGGGTGTATTTTCCAGAGGAGGAAATTGAAGTTTAAGCTAACTTGTATGAAGTCATAAAGAAGAGCTCTAGTTCCAATCTATCCTTACCTGGCTTCAGAACTTCAACTTTAAAATATGCAATATTGATTTTCAAGTTCACACTGCATTCAAAATATAATCTGTTAAGAAGTTTATATTTCACCCCAGAGATAGTGAACCTGTATTTGGATACTAAACATTGTAGTCTTATAAAAGCACAGCCCAGCCCTCTACAGACATAGCTTACATATTGCCTCAAATAATCGATGACCTTCCACCTCCACCCACTAATGGGCTCCTGTATCAGCATCCTAGATTTAAAACAAAAAACTAAATAGCAAATTATAAAATGTCAGGCATCACAAAGAAAGTGAAAAAGGTATTTTGGAAGCCAAAATAAATCTTTCTATAATTCTATAATAATTATTTAAATCATGAGTCTTATTTTAAAAAAATATAAAGAAAAATTTCACCCTAAAAATAAATACAAGATTAATGATCAGTATAGTACTTGAGTGCAATGGCTTTGCTGTTAGTTTTGAGTTACTTTTTAAAATAGTTATATTTTTGTATAATATATTTCATGATTTGCATTCTTTTCTTAGAGATTTTTCAAAAATTACAGAGAAATCTTACTTTCATATATATATATATATATATATATATATATATATATATATTTAAATATATTTTATTGATTTTTTTACAGAGAGGAAGGGAGAGGGAGAGAAAGTCAGAAACATCAACCAGCTGCCTCCTGCACACCCCCTACTGGGGATGTGCCCACAACCAAGGTACATGCCCTTGACCAGAATCGACCTTTCAGTCCTCAGGCCAACACTCTATCCACTGAGCCAAACCGGTTTTGGCGAGAAATCTTACTTTTTAAAAAAGATTTAAAATTATCCTACTTTGCAATTATGACTCATAATTATGAGATATATTATGAAAATACAGTGGTATTATATTTCTTATAAAAATCTTGTTACCTCAGCATTCTATAATTACTTCACCATTTACTAATCCTTAACTCATCAATTATCCCCAACTAAGCTAAAAGAAATTACATAAAAGAATTGATTTATTATTAAATCATCTAGAGTGGTGGTATCTGACATAGTAGCAATCGGGCATATGTGGCCATTTAAATTTAAATGTAAATTAATTAAAATTAAGTAAAATTGAAAGCACGATTTCTTAGTAACAAGATCTACACTTGATTTGGCTACTATTTTAAGACAGATATAGAACCCTTTCATCATCACAGAAAGTTCTATTAGACAGTCCTGGTGGGGAAGGATTATGCAAATGTGATTGATGAATTATATATGAAATGTACTTACAAAACACACATACACACACACCAACATGGGCTTAAAAGTTTGGTTCCTATTTATGCATATTGGCAGTTTAATGCCATGATATTAAGTGTATTATCATAACACTCATTCTGAAAAAATGTTATAATCTGTCTCTTATGCTGTTCATTTTCAATAACTGCTGATTTTTAAAGTAATTTTGTCAATGTCACATAAAGAAGATAAATGTTGATCTATTGTCTTCTTTTCTGTTCTGTGCATAGTTCTTTCTGTTAGTTCAGATACATCATTCTTACTAAGAATGAATTAAAATCTGACTCATACAACCTGTTCCATAAATTAAATCAGAAAAATGCTATTGTTCCAATGAAATCTGCATAAAAACAGAAAGATGAATAAGAATTTCAATTTATAAAAAGCATGTAGCTTTTTCCACTGCTCATGTGTAAACTTATGTTTTTACCTATTATGTTAAATGTGCAGGTATTTGTGGTTCACAATGAAAAGTTGACATTTTCTTTAATTTCAAGTTTAAAGAAACTCTCTTCCATCATAGTGGCAATAAAATTTATGATTTCTAGTAATATTTTATAAAGACATAAAAGTTACTGTGATATATTTTATAGGCTGAGTCCTTCTAAATCATATATTGAAAGATAACAAAGTTAAAACATTTAGCCCTAAAAATAGAATTTCTCCTAGTATTCTTTTCATCTTGTTCCTGAACACTATGTACTCATAACTATTTCTTATTTCTCCTTACACTTGCTGTTCCACAATAACACAGAATTTTTATTTCAGGTGAAATCATAACTTTCCACTACTTTAGAGATGTATATTTACTCTGTAACTCATCACACAAAAAAAACAACAATACCATATTTTCTGTTTTGGAAATCAAAAGACTAAATTTTTTTTATTTGGGCCAATCTTTGCAATTATTCATAGGGATTTTGTAAAATAATGTGGAAATCTTAAATCAATGTTCCATAAATTCTAAACTAACCACTTTCTGTTTTTTTTCCTAGTAAAAATGTATTTACTTAGGAGCATTCAGAATGTCAACAAAATAGCTGAAACTATTTTTGCAATTACAGACTGGTATTCAGTTAACAGAACAACAATTATTTCATGTAAGCTGCATCAGAGGCAACTGAAGATGAAAAAACTGCCATCCCCATATATAACTAATTTGTGCTGTAAGAACTTGCTTTAAACTTCCATGCCAATTTACAACCCCCATACTGTACCAGGCAAGGTTAGTGGCTACTGAAAATACCGCCAGGAGAGGGCTATCTAAAGACACATTTGGCAGTGTGTTAACTATACAAAAAACAAAGACACTGTACAGTTTAAAAGCAAATCTTACACAGCCTTACCTTTCAATTTTTTTTTTTCTTTAAAAGGAATGAGTTGTGTACAGGGGGGTTAAATGCTTTATAGACAAGAGAAAAACTGCGCTAGAACCAACTTACTCATCATCATCTTCATCATCTTCTTCATCTTCCCCGTCTTCTTCCTCTTCCTTCTTTTTCTTGCTTTCTTCATCCCTGACAACTCCCTTGTTGGCAGCATCAGGCTTTCCTTTAGCTCGGTAGGCAGCAACATCCTTTCCATGTTTCTCCTCCAGCTTAGCAGCCTCCTTTTGTAAGGCTGCTTGTCACCTGCAGCGGTGATCCTCCACACCTCTCCCGGCTTCTCTGCACGGCACCAATGGAGAGGCCAGGATGCTCCCCTTTGATTTTTGGGCGACACTCAGAACAAAACAAGAAAAAGGCCAAAGGAGGCCTCTTGGGTGCATTGGGATCCTTGAATTTCTTTTTTGTTTCCCCTTTAGGAGGAATGTAAGTTTTCATTTCTCTCTCATGACGAGCCTTGTCCGCCTTTGCCACGTCTTCAGATTTTCCTTTCTCCTTCGCAGACATGGTCTTCCACCTCTCGGAGCACTTCTTAGAAAACTGAGAAGTTGACGGAAGCATCTGGGTGCTTCTTCTTGTGTTGCTCCCGGCAAGTTTGCACAAAGAAAGCATAGCATGACATTTTGCCTCTCGGCTTCTTAGGATCTCCTTTGCCCGTGTTTAATTACTTTCCCTCAGCGAGCACACAGTCACCCAGTGCCCGGCCGGCTCGCACTTGCCCCTCACTGTTTCTATCCACTTTCTGGTTTTTTTTATTTCACTCTTTCCATTTTCCTCTACTTGTCCCCGTGGAAATTTCATATCATACATATTGTCCCTATGCACCTAAGTCAATCTACAATCTACTGACTTTGAAAACAGCCATTGAGATATTAGATGTTTATAAAGATTATACCCTATTTCCTCTAACTGTGATGCAGTCCATGGCTACATGTCTCCTCTCCAGTCTCTTCCCTCATTTCATCTAAGGGGAATGTCCTGTACCACTAAAGGAATATACAGCATTATTATTAGTTGTAATTAACTTCACATATCCAATGGTGGCATGCTAGATGTTAGGGAAAATGTTTAAATAAATCTAGTCTTTGCCTTCTAGCCTTACATATTAGACATGATAGAATGAGTTGTTATTTTTAATTGGCCAGCAAGTATAACATTTTTCACATAAAGCGTTCTAAAAATTAGGCAATTCAATTGGCTTCCTCTATAAAGTTTGATTAATAATGCATACTAAAATATGGTGAGTAGCTAAAAATGCTTAGGAATTGTATAATAGTTCCATTTTTTACTCCCAAGAAAATGAAAATGATTGGCAGCTGACAATTGGCATCTGTAGCTAAATTTAAATATTTTTGACAAATATAAACAATTCTTGAGAATCTAAACAATAATGAGATAAAGCCATTCTGTGACTATGGAACGGAATAAGCCAAAGGGAAATCTATTCCATGACCAGGTCTGAAACAACATAGAGACCAGGGCACTCAGCAAATATAGTAAAAAAGTGCATATTAATCACTGCATCTTTATAATAGCAAATCTAATTCTGCTTTAATATTTTTGTTTTCTAGGTAAAAGTTGCCAATGTATTCATTACTAGATTTCTCCCAGTACTGACAGCATCCAACTTCCCAGAATCCTTTTTAAAATATTCAGGACAAGCCTCTCCTAATTCTGGTTACAAAGCCTATCCCATGCACTCAGGGATGTCTGGCAGGGATTCTTCTTTGCCATAGCCACTAAATAAACCTGATGTGGTAGATGTTCAATGATCTTTGTCTGGCAATCTCCAACATGACTTATGACCCAATTTTTATAATTTTATTTTGTATGTTGAAAATTACAGCTAAATTACTCTAAACAGTCTTATATGGCTTTATGTGTAAATGGAAAAAAAGTTTAAGATGCTGATGTTCTGTATCCTCTCAATATATCAAATTATGAAACTTTTCCTATTTTAAAAGACATGTTGATGAAATAATAAAAAAAGAGAAAAGAAAAGCGCCTATGGACTGAACATTTTTATGCACCTCCCAATCTCCCATTCATACGTTGAAACTTAATTCCCAATGTGATATGAGGAAGGGGGGCCTTCTGAAGGTCATGACTGAGATTAGTGTCCTTTCAAAAAGAGAGCCCAGAGGCCCCTCAGCCCCTCCTGCCAGGGGTGGACAGAGAAAGATGACCGTCCTCTATGAACCAAGAAGCAGGTTCTCACCAGGCACTGAATCTGCCTGAACCTTGATCTTGGACTTCTAGCACGTAGAACCGTAAGAAATACATTTCTGGCCCTAGCTGGTTTGGGTCAGTGGACAGAGCCTCAGCCTAGGGACTGCAGGGTGGCCAATTTGATTAAGGTCATGGGCACATGCCTGGGTTTCGGTTTTGACCCCAGTAGAGGGCATGCATGAAGCAGCCGATCAATGATTCTCTTTCATCATTGATGTTCCTATCTCTCCCTCTCCCTTCCTCTCTGAAATCAACAAAAATATATTTAAAAAAGAAATACATTTCTGTTGTTTTGAAGCCACCCAGCCTATGCTATTTTGCTAAAGGAGCTTAAATTTACATATATTAAATTTTTATGTAATGTCATAAACTTGCCGTAAGTTGTCTAGTTTGCTCCTCATGAAAATTAATATATTTAAACCTTAAACATTTTCAGTAATTGTCCCAAGATCTCATTGCAAATAAAATTTGAAATTTGGAGATAGCCTCAGGTTGAACTATGAAATGTGCTTGCTTCTGAAAATGTTTCACTGAGGACAGGAAGAAAATAAATAAAACTAATGTAATACAATTGAAAGTATTTAAAATTATAATACTTTCAATAGCATGTGAAACTAAAAAAACTTAAACCATGATAATCAATCATTAAAAACAATAATCAGATGACATTTGCTCTATCAAGAATAATTTTTAAAAGTATGGTTCCTTGGTACTGTGATCTTTTCTCATAATATTCTTTTTGTTCATAGTTCATTCTATCCCACTTTCACTGATATTTTTTCTGTTCATAGAAACATAAAAAATAAAGGGATGCTCCTATCTCATGGTCTTTACACTTGCTCTTCCCTCTCTCTGAGTGTATGTGTATATATAATATTACACATATGCATATATAAGGACACACACACACACACACACACTTTCCTTGATTCCCATTCCTACGTCTCCAATTGCATTCCTTATTACCACCCCTGATCTTTATTTTTCCCAAAAACATTACTACATGACATACTATATGTTGTATTCATTTATTTTGCTTTTCTGTCATTCCTACCTGGAACAGATGCTGTAAAATAATTGAAATTTGTTGCCGCTAGTGGTGATAGTGATTTTGAGTCTTGGGGGCAATCTTGATTTGTTTTTTGTTATTTTTGACCACTTATGCAACCCCAGTGTTCAAACAATGTCTGTTACATAGTAGGCACTCAAAACCTTCCTGTTGAAAAGTGTGTGAAAACAGAATTTGGGGCATATTACAAGATCAATAGTTATATTAAAAAGGTTAGTATTTAATGTAAATTTGCATCTCATTTCTACAATCTATAAATTTAATAGATAAAAGCAAACAAAAGTATCTAATATTTAAAAATCAAGTAATCCAATTCAGAAATATAATGTCTTGTGTTCTACTCTTTTTCTTTTCTACTTTATGTTATTTATTTCAATTTATTTAATTTCATATTGATAAATATTTATAGATCACCTCTCCCAAGGACCTTACCAACTACTAAAATGTTATGATTAAAAGTTCACTATTTGTTAGCTGTGTGACTTGGCCAAGTGATTCAACCTGTATATTCTTTGGTGTCTTCATCTGTCAATTTGACTAAAGTTAGAGTAACTGATACCCTTACAGATAACATGAGATGAAATGATGAAATCAAAGCATTTAGCACTGCCTCTGAACTATTGGTGTCATCAAATTAACTTTGTTCTGATCACTTGTAAATAATGATGCTATTTATGAAGTAAACATACTAGATATATTCTTGAAGTTATATAAAGAGTATATTTCATAGAGAAAGTAAAAGAGTCGAATTTTAAAAGCACAGATAGAAAGCCACATTTGCATGCAACAAAGTATCTTACATACAATAAAGCTCATCAATTCCTTTTTTAGATTCCCAGCTCTCTCATTCTGCCAAAATTACATTCTTCCTCCCTCACTCAGATGCACACATAGACATCAAGCCACTATTTGGAAAGTAATGAGGAGTTTTAACCTTCTGATGCCACCTTTAATTTTATTCCTTGACTGTAATGATACTCAGCCTTTGAACATGATTAATGCAAGTGAGGGTACTTTTACTGGATTTTGCTGTACATTTTCTGTAACTTAACCTAATTTTGAAATAATTTTAAATGTAGATGAGCAGATTTACTGCTGATGTAAAGGTGGAGAAAAGAGCTTTACTTACAGTGTATTTCTAGCACCTGCATTGCTACCTGAGGAGTGGCATTGAGGGATTCATGGTCGACTCTGCAGATTACTGCCACACCATCGTCGCTCCTGTCCACTCGGAAATCCAGTGTGCTGCTGACAGTGAAAGTCTTGCGATTGGCATCCTCTTCTTTTAAATATTTTACATCTGAAAATGAAATATAAATTAAAAATTTCTGTGACATTCTCCTTCAACATGTAACATTCCATTTACTCAAAACTCCTTTAGTGAAAGCACTTTCTTCCTATATTTATCAATTTTTAAAAGCAAAGATTTGCTAGTTTAACATTTAATCAATTTGAATTGGAGAAAATAACATTACACTAGTTGAAAAAAATAAAATTTAAAAGTTAAGTGCAGAAAGAAGAGGGCAAGACAAAGCACTTTTATTCCTTAATAAGAGATCATTTTTATACTCCTCTTGAAAAATCAGGCCATTTTACAATATTAATCTCCCTTCTTTACATTTTAATTTAATTTTATATTTTAAGTAAATATATTTTATTGATTTCAGAGAGGAAGGGAGAGGGATAGAGGGATAGAAACTCCAATGATGAGTGATAATCATTGGTCTGCTGCCTCCTGCATGCCCCATCCTGCACATTGAGTCTACAAACCCAGGCATGTGCCTGGACAGGTAATCAAGCAGAGACCTCCTGGTTTATGGGTCGATGTTCAACCACTGGGTATGCCAGCTGGCCAGATTTCAATTTTATGAAAGGATAATCTTAATTTTCTGAGCCACAAGAATATTTGTGAAGAACATTTTCATAACTACCTGGTTATGCCTAAAAGTACAATCGACTATTTATTTGAACTAGGATTTTAAAATGAGTGATGTGAGTTGGGCAAACTGATAAAGAATACCTAAGATGAGAAAGTTTCCATCATTGGTAAACAAACTAAGATAGTCACTTAAATATTTGGAATATTTAAATACATATATTTGCAGGGAAATTTACAATGACAAAAACATTCTTCACACTGAAGAATTCATTTCAACAGGCATAAGAAAACTTCCCTTAAGATGTGAATTCAGTTATTAGTATTTAAACTCACTGTGAACAAATCAGATTCATCATTAAATGGTGCACTTAGGGAGTACTTGTTTTCTGTAGGAAAAGGTTTAATAGTATTTTTATTGAATTGGAAATTTAAGTCTAAGTAGCTGATAAAAAGAGGGCAATTTTAATGAATTAGAAATCAAAATCATAGACTAAGGTTAAGATACTATTCTTTTTAATATTTTAATTTTTATTGTTCAGTTTATTAATTATATTGTTCTCCCTTTTTCCCCCATAGCTCCCCTCCACCCAGTAACCATCCCACCCTCCCCTGTCACCTCCCCCTACTGTCCTCTCCCATAGGTGCATGATTTTTGTCCATTCTCTTGCTGCACCTCCCACTCCCCTTTTCTTCCCAAGAATTGTCAGTTCATTCCCTCTCTATGCCCATGATTCTGTCCTATTCACCAGATTATCCTGATGATCTTATTTTTAATTCACTTGATTTTTAGATTCATTTGTTGATAGATGTGTACTTGTTGTTCATAATTTATATTTGTACCTTTTTCTTCTTCCTCTTCTTAAAGAATATCTTTCAGCATTCCGTATAATATTGGTTTGGCAGTGATGAACTAATTTATCTTTTTCTTATCTGCAAAGCACTTTATCTGACCTTCAATTCTGAATGATAGCTTTGCTGGATAGAGTAATCTTGGTTGTACATTCTTGCTATTCATCACTTTGAATATTTCTTGCCACTCCCATCTGGCCTTCATAGTTTCTGTTGAGAAATCTGCTGACAATCCTATGGGTGCTCCCTTATAGGTAACTAACTGTTTTTCTCTTGCTGCTTTTAATATTCTCTCTTTGTCTTTTGCTCTTGGCATTTTAATTATGATGTGTCTTGGTGTGGTCCTCTTGGATTTCTGTAGTTTGGGATTCTGTGCGCTTCTTGGACTTTTAAGTCAATTTCTTTCACCAGGTGAGGGAAGTTTCAGTCACTATTTCTTCAAATAGGTTTTTATTATATTGCTCTCTATCTTTTTCTGGCACCCCTATGATTCAGATTTTGGTATGGTTGAGATTGTCCCAGAGGCCCATTATACTATCTTCAATTTTTTTTTGGATTCTTTTGGCTTCTTGCTTTTCCGACTGAGTGGGTTTTTCTCTTTGCATTTCAAATCTTTGACTTGGTTCTTGCTGTCCTCTAGACTGCTTTTATGTCTTTGTATAATATTTTTTCTTTCAGTCAGTGTATGATTAATTTCTAGTTAGTCCTTTTTCATATCCTTGAGGATCTTGTTCATATCCTAATAGGTCTTGTTCATTTCCTTGTAGGTCTCATTCATTTCCTCGTAGGTCTTGTTCATTTTCACGTAGGTCTCATTAAGTTCATCGGCGTTTTCTAGGAGCCTCTTGAAAAACATTATAACTGTGGTTTTGAACTTTATGTCCAGTCATGTGTTTTTTTTTTTCCTCCATTTCTTTCACATTTGATTTCTTTCCATGACTATGCATTGTGGCTGCTTTCCCGAGTTGGTCAATTAGCTTTTTGTGGTAGATGTCCTCTAAGGGACAGTGGCTAAGCCTCTCCAGTTACCTGAGGTGGATACTCTTGCTGCAGCCATTTATGGGTTGCACATTCTTGTGGAAGTTAAGCCTAGATGATTTTTGATAGCGCTAGGAGGGTTTGACCTCCAGGCCAATTGGCTGTGAGGATCAGCTGTGCTCAGGTTTGATGGCAGAGTCTCTGGGCTGAGCAGGAAGCCTTGATTTCCTTCAGCTTCACCCTATGCAGCTCCTGGGTATCTGTACCGGGTGGTAATGGCTGCACACACCTCTGAGAGAAAGCTGTCGCTGCCGAGCTCTAACCACTGCAGGCAACTCAGCCTCTCCCCAAATGAGTCTGCACAACCAAAGTCTCACCCAGGGTTGTAAAACAATGTAGTCTGGTGGTTTTTCAAACAAGAGAGCAAGTCATGAATCCTCTCAGCACACTCAGGTGCTTCTGCTGTTCCCAAGTCACATGCCCTCTCCACAAGCTTGCAGACCTCTGGGGCGCCCCAGTTTCAGCATGCTTCCTTACTGTCCAGTTATACCCCATAGGAGTGTGGGTTCCCCAGACTTTGCCTGGAACTAGGGAGTCAGTGTAGTAGGATGCCTTTGTCTTCCTCCCCGTTCTAGAAAACCAGCCAGGTTTGCAGCCGCCCACCCTATCCGTTCAAACGTGCATGGGTCCAAACCTCTGACTCCACACTTATCTTCAATGCTGCCCTCCGCTGCTCCTCTGAGTCACAGTGTCCTGTCTTTACTTATATTTGTGGAATTTTCACTCAGCCAGCTTTCTGGTGATTCCGGATAATGTTTGTTCTGTCATTAAGTTGTAGTTTTGAAATTGTTGTGTGGGGTAGCAAGTTAGGTGTTTACCTATGCCACCACCTTGGTTCCTCTCTTCAATCATTGTCAAGATACCAGTCTAATAAAATCTTAAAATATAGGTGAGGAAAAATGTTGCCCCATTTTCTTTTGTTGACATTTCAAATGTTGACATTTCAAATATTTTTTTAAGTTATTTCACATGAAGTGCATAAAACATTTCAGTTTACTATGTATTAAATAATTATTTTAAACATTTGTATTGGCAAAAAAAATGAATGTAAATATAGATCCTCAATTTTTGTGCTCTATACAAAACTTTGATTTAGGAAAAAAAAAAACTGAATTTAGCTCAGCGTTTGGCCATAGACCCATGAACCAGGAGATCACTAGTTCGGAGTGCGTGCCAAGGGAGTGGGCTCCATTCCCAGTATTGTGGCATATCCACTTCCCTCTTCCTTCCTCTCTAAAATAAATAAAATATATATTTTTTCAAATCAAAAACTTTAAAAAAATACTGAATTTCATGTATCTGATGTGTGGACACTTGCATGGTCCACTGAATTTTGCTTATTTGAAAAGAGATATGACCTCCTCTTATTTATTTAAAAATAAAATAAAAATTATTAAAAAGTAAAACTAAATAAATGTTTGCATCTTATTGAAATTACATTTGATATTATGTTTAAAATTTAGAAAAAACTATTGAATTAAGATTTTACCACACAAAAAATTTTATATATTTTTGGTAGTTTTTCAGCATAAAAACAATCTCTAACATTTGAAAAGCTAGGAACAGCATAAAATCTTAATTCTGTCTTTTAACTATAAACCATTCATATAGAACAGAGTTTTTTATAAATACATATCTTTTGTAAATATGTTTTATTGTTTTTGTTTTGTTTTGTTTTGTTTTGTTTTTTCAGAGAGGAAGGGAGAGAGATAGTTAGACACATCAATGAGAAAGAAACATCAATCAGCTGCCTCCTGCACTACTCCTACTGGGTATGTGCCTGCAACTGGTTAGGGCCATAAATACATCTTATAAAATATCCCATTTTTATCAATTAAAGTTATTTCTAAGAGTTTTGTAGTTGAAATATAGTTCCAACATTAGTTAAAAATCTTAAAGTAACCCTAACCGGTTTGGTTCAGTGGATAGAGCGTCAGACTGGGGACTCAAGGGTCCCAGGTTAGATTCCTATCAAGGACATGTACCTTGGTTGTGGCCATATCCCCAGTAGGGAGTGTGCAGGAGGCAGCTAATCAATGTTTCTCTCTCATTGATGTTTCTAACTCTTTTTCCCTCTCTCTTCCTTTCTGTAAAAAATCAATAACACATATTAAAATATTAAAGAAAAAGATGAAATTACCTTTATCAGTTAAAACATGCCAGTATAGTAGAGATGTATTTATAATTATTTGCTACATAAAAAATAAATATGAAGTTTTTAATTTTTAAGTGTCTTGTAGATTTATAGAAAATGTTCCTTTGTTTTTATATTTAAACTATTCCCTATAAATGTATATCCAATGTTTTTTTGGTCATAGCTCTAAGTGGTGGAGGTATAGGAAATTTTAGATCTTTGGAGAAACTACTTATTTAAAAATATTGATTTCACAGAAAAGGAGAGTGAGAGGGAGAGGGAGAGCAAGAGGACAGGGGAGGGGAAGGGAGAAGAGGGGAAGAGAGGAGAGGGGAGGAGAGGAGAGGAGAGGAGAGGAGAGGAAAGTGAATGTGAGAGATAAGCATTGATTGGCTGATACCTCTTCTTTCCCTCCGTGGCATAAGGCCCAATCCTGGATCTAGCCTACTACCTTTGGTGTACAGGACTATATTCCAAACAACTGGGCCACACCAGCTAGAGTGGAAACCGATATTATAATTGTTATAGAATATCTAACATATTATTCCAAAATATTGGTGCAAATTGTTTAATATAATAACAGCTGCATTTTTAAGAACAACACATCCGCTTCCTTTAGCTATTTTGGTTCCCTGTACAAAAGCATAATTTAATGTAACATTAATTGGACACATAAAATCTGATAGCAATTGTATGTAACATACAATTTTAATGAGTATCATTAAATATAATAAACAAAAGAATAATTTGTTGCTTTTAATATTAGCTTATGTGACAGCTTATTGGGCATAAAATGAACTGGGAAAATGCATTGCAAAGAGCAAATCATACTATCTTTCCCATATTTTATGCTGACCACTTTCTTCTGAAGCATACAGATACAAAATAATACTTAAAAATTATATTTTCATTTTCTAGCTTTATAAGGTAACTGGTGAATTACATATAGATAAACAGAATTTTTATTTGTCTCATAGTTAATTTGTTGATTGTCTATGTATTTTTTTCACATTCTGTCTGTTTTAGAGTTCTATATTTTTTTTCTCCAGTATGTTGGCACTTCTGGACATTGTGACCCAGAGCAGTATTTCTGAGGTGTAATGTGTTCATTAAGCACTATGTGTCTTTTGAATATGCAGATTTAGACCTAATATGTTGTGATGCATGGCCCATGGACAATAGTTTTAGGAGCAAGAGTAGAGCAGACACCAGATTCATGGACACCAGAGATATAACCAAAGTTAAGGACTGAATATTGGAATAGTGAGACTCTGCACATGTTTCTTTCTTCTTTCTTTTCTTTCCATCTTCTACTTTTTTTTTT
This sequence comes from Antrozous pallidus, assembly GCA_027563665.1. Lineage (NCBI taxonomy): Eukaryota > Metazoa > Chordata > Mammalia > Chiroptera > Vespertilionidae > Antrozous > Antrozous pallidus. The sequence continues at coordinate 94,340,980 of CM050514.1, forward strand.
TGCTCCCTCTCTCCCTTAATCCTTCCCCCTTCGTTTGTTGCTTCTTTTCTCCCTTCCTTCTCTCTCACACCTCTTTTCTTTTTTTTCTTTCTTTTTTTCCCTTTATTGTTCACTTTATTAATTACATTGTTTCCCCTTTTTTATCCCCCTATATCTCCCCTCCACCTGGTACCTATCCCACCCTCCACCCTCACTTCCCCCTCCCCACTGTCCTCTCCCATTGTTGCAAGATTTTTGTCCAATCTCTTGCTGTACTTCCCACAACCCTTTTCTCCCCAAGAATTGTAAGTCCATTCCACTCTATGTCCATGTTTCTGTTATAGTCACCAGTTTATCTTGTTCATCAGCCTACCAATTCACTTGATTTTTATGTTCATTTGTTGATAGATGTGTATTTGTTGTTCATAATTTATATTTTTACCTTTTTCTTCTTCCTCTTCTTAAAGAATATCTTTCAGCATTTCATATAATACTGGTTTGGTGGTGATGAACTCCTTTAGCTTTTTCTTATCTGCGAAGCACTTTATCTGATCCTCAATTCTGAATGATAGCTTTGCTGGATAGAGTAATCTTGGTTGTAGATTCTTGCTATTCATTATTTTGAATATTTCTTGCCACTCGCGTCTGGCCTGCATCGTTTCCTTTGAGAAATCCACTGACAATTGTATGGGTGCTCCCTTATAGGTAACCAACTGTTTTTCTCTTGCTGCTTTTAATATTCTCTCTTTATCTTTTGCTCTTGGCATTTTAATTATGATATGTCTTGGTGTGGTTCTCTTTAGATTCCTATATTTTGGGGTTTTGTGTACTTCTTGGGCTTTTAAGTCAGTTTCTTTCACCAGGTGGGGGAAGTTTTCAGTCACTATTTCTTCAAGTAGGTTTTCATTAACTTGCTCTCTCTCTTTTTCTGGCACCCCAATAATTCGGATGTTGGCATGCTTGAGGTTGTCCCAGAGGCCCCTTACGCTATCTTCAATTATCTGAATTCTTTTTGTTTCTTGCTTTTCCAGCTGAGTGGATTTTGCTTCTTGGTATTTCAAATCTTTGACTTGGTTCTTGTGGCCCTCTGGACTGCTTTTATGACTTTGTGTAATATTTTTTATTTCAGTCTGTGTATGCTTGATTTCTAGTTGGTCCTTTTTTTATCCGTGAGGGTCTGGTTCGTATCCTCAGAGGTCTTGTTCATTTCCTTGAGGGTCTCATTCATTTCCTTGAAGTTCTCATTCATTTCCTTATAATTCTCATTCATTTGCTGGTTGGTCTTCTTTATTTCCTGGTAATTCTCATTAAGTTGATCGGCCTTTTGTAGGAGCCTCTTGAAAAGCCTTATAACCGTGGTTTTGAACTCTATGTCTTGTCGTCTTTTCTCCTCCATTTCTTTCACACCTGATTTCTTTCCATATCTCTGCATGGTGGCTGCTTTATGTGGTAGATATCCTCAAAGGGACAGTGGCTCAGCCTCCCCAGTTACCTGAGGTGGGTACTCTTACTGCAATCCTTATGGGTTGTATTCAGTATTTTTGAATTTAAACCCCGCTTGTTGTTGTTAGCCCTAGGAAGGTTTGACCTCCAGGCCAATTGGCTGTGAAGGGAGACTGTGTTCAGGTTGGATGGGCGGAGTCTCTGAGCTGCACATGCAGCGTCAGCGTCAGCTGCGTCCTATGAGGCGCTCGCGTGCGCGAGTCTGTATTGGATGGGGATGGCTGCAGACACCTCCAAGAGAAAGCCGCTAGTCTCTTCCCCTTGCCAGACAACTCTGCCTTTCCCCAAATGTGTCTGGACACCAAAACTCTAGCCCAAGGTTGTAAAATAGATGGTTTCCAGAACCAGGAGACAAGTTTCCAGGGGGCAAGTCGCGGGTTTGCACGACCCTTGCGACTAGGAGCCTCTGCCGTGCCCCACTTCCAGGGTGCGTCCCCCGGACGTCGGACCTTGATGGCACTGGAGAATCTGTGCAGTGGAATGTCTCCACGTACCCCGGATCTCGGACCTCGCCTGGAACTGGGGAGTCCGTGTAGTGGGACGTCTCAGCCCTTCCTGTAGGAGAAATCCGGCAGCGGGTCGCTGCTCCAGCCCCAGCCCGAGCGTGCGACCAGGGCGGCTCCTAACCTGTTTCCGTCTGAAAGGCTGCGCTCCCGCTGCTCCTGAGTCTCAGCGTCCCACCTTTACTCTTATTAGTGAGTTTTCATTCAGCCAGCTTTCTGGCCATTCTGGGTGCTGTCTGTTCTGCTGTTATGTTGTAGTTCTTAAATCGTTGCGTGGGGCAGAACAATAGGTGTTTACCTATGCCGCCATCTTGGTGCTCCCCCCTAGATGAGCGAACTCCTGCCATGGAGGCTGAGAGATAAGGGAGTCACACATCTTTTCTTAAGCTCACATTTTACCTTTACTATTTTAAAATATATATTTCTTATTTTTTATATATTTTTTCAAAATAAGCATGTTATATATCATGCATTGGTGCAACGTCTATCAAAAGTTAAGGCCACTTAATAAATAGAAGAATTTGCTTTCTCCAAAGCAGATTCTTGACATTTAAGTACTTGTCCCTAAGTAATTAGAACACTGGTTGTTTTGGTGGGTGGCAGTTGGAACTTATCTACTATGTTTTTGTACATACACTGCAGATCTTAGAAATTTTCTATTAATTTAGAAAAAATCTTTCCTAGGAAAATCCCTTAAGTATACATCTCAATATAATTTATTTTCTAGATATTTCTTGGTGAAGACTCAAAAAAACAATATACAAACTTTCATATTATGTAAATTTATCAGATTTGGATTGTAGATAGCAACTTAGTTTTATTTGGGATTTTAGGTAGTTTATCTCATCAATAGCTATAGTGTGTGTGTGGGGGGGAGGCAGACTGTTGGACATCCCCTCCCCCCAATCAGTAAGTTAACAAATTCTGAGTCAAGTTAGTCAGGAAAAAAGCAAAGGGTCATTGGAATTTTTAAATCCAAACATTTTCATAAAATATCAGATGTCAAGAGATACCTCCACATGCACATGGTTAATAGTTATATTAACTATTTTGATATATATGCTTTCTTTACTTTTGTGGTTTTCATCCTATTTAAACAGACTTGGAAAGAGACATTCTCATTTTTATAAGTGGAAACCAGCCCTCACCCTGTGGCAGCCCTCTGGATCAAACATGCACTGAAATGGGCCAGTTTCAATGTAAACCATTATAAGGCCAATAGGCCACAAAGGAACAATGCAGGCTTAAAATACATTTTCTCTCTTGTTCTGAGTACTGATATGCTATATACTCTCATCATCTGAAGATATCTCTTAGAAATCATATAGGATATTATGTGACATCTGACCTATTTGGACCTACCATTCTTTAGCATTCACATCCACCACTTCAAGGATTCAGTATATGCCACAGATATGGATGCTTATACAGAACTTGAATTTTACTATTATTTTCATAATCAGGGTTTATAAAAGTATGTTTTGTTGGACCAGATGACAATTTTGGAAGAAGTTAAATAATTTATTCTGAAACCATACTGCTATTGTTAATGTTATATATATCAAAAGTTCTATTGATCTATATTTTTCATAGACCAATAGCTTGTAAACAAAATACATTATTTTTAGAAGATAACTAACAAAACAATCCTATCTTTTTTTTTCTTAATTGGCATTAAGGAACTTTATCTGCTTAATTTATTCAGTAAATGAGATGCATATTTTAAAACCAGTTTGTCTTAGAGGAAATGTCATTGCAGCTTTTCTTAAATTTAAGTATTCAAGTGTATATTATAAAGCATTTTTTCCTCTAATATTCAAGGTAAGAACTACATTTTGTATCAGATTTAAACTTTCTCCAGACCAAAGATATTGAGGCTAAGACTTACAAAGTAGACCTTTAAAGTGATAACCACAATCCCTTTCATTGGAAAGGACTGCAAAACAAACTCTTGAGGCAAGCACATTATAGCCTATGAGTACTCCTTTATTCAACTGCAATGGAGTAGATTTATGGAAATCCTTTTCTTATAGAGTGACAGTTCATAATCTTGGCTTTCAATCTATGGCTCCACCATTAACCAGCAACACAGAATAACTATTTCATCTGCCAAAGAATTTTACTGAAAATCAGTTTCTTGTTAATAGATTTCAAAAGCTCAGATGAGCAGAGGGAACCAAGATGGCGGCATAGGTAAAACACCTATCTTGCCGTCATACTCAGCAATTTTAATACTACAACTTAACGAAAGAACAAACACCTTCCACAATCACCAGAAAGCTGGCTGAGTGAAAATTCCACAAATAAAAGTGAAAATAAGACACTGTGACTCGGAGGAGCGGCGGCGGACAGCGTTGAAATATTTGTGAGGAGAGAGGTTTGGAGCGCGCGCCAGCAGAGAGGGCGGGTGGCTGAAAACCGGCCAGTTTTCTCGAACAGGGAGACAAAGATGTCCCACTGGACTGATTCTCCAGCTTTGGGTGAAGTCCAGAGAACCCACTATCATACGGGGTGAAAACTGGACAGTGGGAGGGCATGCCGAAGCTCGGGTGCTGCAAGGTCTCCTAGCTTGTGGAGAGGCAGCTTGCATGCGAACAGCTCAGCTGCATGACCGCGCAGAGAGCACTCTGAGACTTATCACTCATTCGGAAAACCATCAGTCTGCTTTGTTTTACCACCCTGGGTGAGACATTGGGTATGCAGAGTCATTTGGGGAGAGTCTGAATTCCCCGGTGGAGCCGGTGGAGCTCGGCAGCGGCTCTCTCTCAGAGGTGCTGGTGGCCATTGCCCCCGGCACAGGGTCCCTGGGGCCGCACAGGGCTGAGCTAACGCTGTCTGCTTGGCCCGGAGACTCCGCCCATCCAACCTGAGCACAGCTGAGCTTCACAGACAATTGGCCTGGAAGTCAACCCCTCCAAGTGCTAACAACGATTAACTGAGCTTAACTTCAGCAAGACTGTGTAGCCCATATCCACCTCAGGTAACTGGGGAGGCTGAGCTACTGTCCCTAGTAGGAAGTCTACCACACAAAGCTAATTGACCAACTCAGGAAAGCAGCCACCATGCAGAGTCATGGAAAGAAATCAGATGTGAAAGAAATGGAGGGAAAAAAACGACTGGACATGGAATTCAAAACCACGGTTATAGGGTTTTTCAAGAGGCTCCAACAAAAGGTCGAGGACTATAAGGAAATAAGCAAGACTGCAAAGGAAATGAATGAGTCCTACAAGGAAATGAATGAGACCCTCAAGGATATGAACGAGACCTGCAAGGAAATTATCAAGACCATTGTGGAAATGAATGAGTCCTACAAGGAAATGAAGGAGACCCTCAAGGATATAAAGGAGACTCTCAAGGATATGAAAAAGGACCAACCAGAAATTAAGCATACACTGACTGAAATAAAGAATATTATACAGCCAACGCAGGTTTAGTTCAGTGGATAGAGCATCAGCCTGCGGACTGAAAGGTCCCAGGTTCGATTCCGGTCAAGGGCATATACCGTGGCTGCGAGCACATCTCCAGCAGGGGGAGTGCAAGAGGCAGGTGATCCGTGTTTCTCTCTCAATGATGTTTCTGACTTTCTATCCCTCTCTCTTCCTCTCTGTGAAAAATCAATAAAATATATTAAAAAAAGAATATTATACAAAGACCTAAAACCCCAAGAACCAAGTTAAAGATGTGAAATACAAAGAGGTAAAATCCACTCAGCTGAAAAAGCAAGAATCCAAAAGAATCAAAAAAATTGAAGATAGTGTAAGGGGCCTCTGGGACAACCTCAAGCATACCAACATCCGAATTATAGGTGTGCCAGAAAAAGAGAGAGAGCAAGAAAATGAAAACCTATTTGAAGAATAGTGACCGAAAACTTCCCACACCTGGTGAAAGAAATTGACTTAGGAGTCCAAGAAGCGCACCTAACCCCAATATATAGGAACCCCAAGAGGACCATACCAAGGCACATCATAATTAAAATGCCAAGAGCAAATACAAAGAGAGAATATTAAAAGCATCAAGAGAAAAACAGATGGTTACCTATAAGGGAGCACCCATACGATTGTCAGCGGATTTCTCAACAGAAACGATGCAGGCCAGACGGGAGTGGCAAGAAATATTCAAGGTGATGAAAAGCAAGAATCTACAACCAAGAATACTCTATCCAGAAAAGCTATCATGCAGAATTGAAGGTCAGATAAAGTGCTTTGCAGATAAGAAAAAGCTAAAGGAGTTCATCACCTCCAAACCAATATTATATGAAATGCTGAAAGATATTCTTTAAGAAGAGGAAGAAGAAAAAGATAAAAGTGTAAATTAGGAACAACAAATACACATCTATCAACAAATGAATCTAAAAATCAAGTGAATTACTAAGCTGATGAACAGGATAAACTGGTGAATGTAACAGAATCACGACGGACATAGAGAGGGAATGGACTGACAACTCTTGGGGAGAAAGGGGGTGTGGGAAGTGCAGCAAGAGTCTCGACAAAAATCATGCAACCATGGGAGAGGACATTGGAGGGGTGTGAGGGATGAGGGTGGGATGGGTACCAGGTGGAGGGGAACTATAGGGTGAAAAAAAAAAGGGAACAATGTAATTAATAAACTGAACAATAAAGATAAAAAAAAAGCTCAGATGAGCAAAATAACATTTATGAAGAACTGGTGAATGGGATATACTTTATTTATTTAAATATTCTAAAATACCTCACAATTTACTTACATAAGCAGAATGTTATACTTCTTATCAACCTTCTCTTAAGTGTTATCCCACAGGTCTGCATTCAAATGAACCAAAATAATGCATTGTGTGACTCTTGCTCTATATCATCTGGGGCCAATGCAATTTAGAACATATGCATTTGTCTAAAACACAGTGACTCAGAGAGGAATTTTCTCTCCTGAAGGTCGGCACCAGGAAACATTAGACCTCTTTTGTACAACTGACTTGTGAATATGATTATTAACTGATTTTGAGTCTCTCTTTGAAATAGCTAAAAAGTCCATTAAAAATTTGTGATCCATCACTGGCAAATATAAAAGGCTTTATAAAAAGAATGCACTTACTAATTTTACTTTAAATTTCATCTATTTTTCTATATTAATCTGGTTGCTGCTCCATATTCAATAACAGTACCTTTATATTAATCAGTGATTTTTGGATTTACACAAATAATTCTAGAACAAAGTGAATTATAAGAGCACTTTCAAAAGCACTGAACCAGTTCAATTTCTGCTTAATGGCTCAGGAACAATATTTAAATATCTATTAAGTTTTAATATTTTGGAGCACTAAGAACAATATCAATCCAAGAGAACAGTCAGTAAGAAATAGTATTTTCTTGGATAATTATTGAAGTAAAATCTTAGATCACTATCACCTATGAGGTTAAGTCTGAATTTTGCTCTTTATTGAGTGTTTCTGTGGTAGAAGAATACTAAGACCTGGTTTGTCCAGTCCAGGTGAACATCCATCAAAAGAAGTCACTGCCTTTAAAAATTAGTAAAAATAATTTCATTAAATGTGAAAATAAGTTTATAACTCAAATAATTCATTCATCCTATCTAATAAAAGAGTAATTTAAAAATTGACCATCATTCCAACACAGAAGATGGCAGCCCCTATGTGATCAAAGATGGCTGCCACAAGATGGCCATAGGGGAGAGCAGTTGGGAGGGACCAGGCCTGCAAAGGAGGTCAGTGGGGATGATCAGGCCTGTAGGGGAGGGCAGTTAGAGGGACAAGGTCTGCAGGGTAAGGCAGTTGTGGGGAACCAGGTCTGCAATGGAGGGCAGTTGGGGGGACCAGGTCTGCAGGGGAGGGAAGTTAGGGGTGATTGGGACAGCAGGGAAGGGCAGTTGGGGGGAAACCAGGGCTCCAGGAGAGGGCAATTAGGGGAAATCATGCTGGCAGACCAGGGAAGTTAGGGATGATCAGACTGGCACGGAAGGGCAGTTTGGGGTTACTGAGCCAGCAGAGGAGGTTAGTTAGAGGCAATTGGGCTAGCAGGGGAGGGAAGTTAGGTGTTGATCAGGCTGACAGGGGAGTGGTTAGGGAGTGATCAGGCTGGCAGACAGAGTGGTTAGGGGAAATCAGCCCAGCAGGCAGTCGAGCGTTTGGGAGTCAGCAGTCCTCGATTATGAGAGAGATCCCAGATTGAAGAGGGTTCAGGCTGGGCTGAGGGATACACACCCTCCCTTCCTCCATGCACAAATGTTGTTCACCAGGCCTCTAGTTCTGTATATAAAATCCTTGAGCTTTTCCCATGTATTAGACAGCATTCTCAATCTGTACAAAAAGTTAAATGAGGAAAATAATCACATTCTTCTAGTAAGGGACACACATATCCTCTATAATAAAGAGGAAATATGCAAATTGACCTTCACTCTGTCACAAAGGTGGCAGCACCCACAGTGTAGGTGAAAGTTTTCATAACACAAGATGGCTGCATCAAGTTCTCATAACGATACTTAAAGAGCAGTCAGCAGGGACCTGAGGCTACCCTCCCCCCCTGCCTCCGTGGGGCTTGACAGGGAACCTCAGGTCATGACTCCACTCTGGCACCAGGCTGGGGAATCTTAGACTGCACACCTCTCCAGTAAGGGTTTGATGGAGGAACTCAGGCTGTGCCCCGGGCCCTGGAGCCAGGCCAGGGAATCTCAGGCTGCGTCCCCTGTCCACAGGGCCTGACTAGGGACCTCAGGCTGTGCCCCCTGTACGGGCACTGGGCCAGAAAACCTGAGGCCACACACATCCCAGAAGGGCTTGACGAGGGACCATCAAGGTGTACCCTCCCACCCCAGTGCAGGGCTGGGGGAAATTAGGTTGCTCTTCCTGCCCAGCGGGGAGTGACAGGGGACCTGAGCCTGCATCCTTTTTTTGGTGGGGGGCTGTGTCCCCTTCCTGTTGGGGTCTGATCGGGGACCTAAAGCTGTGCCCTCCTTCTGGCACTGGGCTGGGGGACCTGAGGCTGTGCTCCATCCCCCCACCCAGCAGGGTTTGAAGGGGGACTTCTCTAAGCCCATGAGGCTTGACAAGGGTGGGACTAGCTGGGTCCAGATCTAGCCCATTGGGGAGGGAGGCTGGGTCTGGGTCTCGCACAATTTTCAGATGCATGTGGAAGAGCAGGGACTTGATCCTGGGTCACGTGGTGTGCCCCAGACTCTGACAGGAGGAAGATTTTGGTGTACATTTTACTAATTTTCTTTCATCTCTGACACTTCTATTATAGATAAATGGCAAATAGCAATATTAAAATATTTCCTCTAACTAATCCCCTTTTAATGTCCATGAATTTTGTTTATTGGGCCTCTAGTGTATACATATATATATACTAGTGGCCTGGACCATGAATTTGTGCACCAGTAGGGTTCCTTGGCCTGGCCTGTGGGATCAGGCCAGAAACAACTCTCTAACATCGTCCTAAGGGTCCCAAATTGTGAGAGGCACAGGCCAGGCTGAGTGATCCCACCAGTGCATGCTCTGGGTTGGGGAGGGACACAGGAGATTGGCCAGCCAGGAGAAGATACCAGGAGGACTCCAGGGGGTGTCTGGCCCATCATGCTCAGTCCCCATTGGCCAGACCACAGCAGTAAGCTAATCTACTGGTCGGAATGTTGCCCGCTGTTGGTCAGTGCTCATCATACCAACTGGTAGTCGACCAATAGACTATCTGCCCCCTGGTGGTCAGTGCACGTCATAGCAAATTGTTGAGTGGCCTTAGTATATCAATAGCATATTTAGCCTTGATTGGTTGAATGGACAACCAGATGACCAGACACTTAGCATATTAGAATTTTATTACATAGGAGATATATATATATATATATATATATATATATATATATGATCTTTTGAAGTTTTTCTTTTGCATTTTGGGCTTAATTTACATTGTACCAATTATTCATAAATAAATTAAAAAAACAAAAATGAGATACATGAAGGAGAGGAAATAGCCAGCTCTTTGTAAATCTAATTCCAGACCACAATAGTTTATTAGATACTTCTTAATATTTTATATCTAACATATTTACTGTCATAAAACCTAAAAAAATATTTAAATGTGAAAATCCTATGTAATAAAAATGATATGCAAATTGACCGTACCTCCAATCAAGCCACACCCACAGCCACACCCAGCAGCCAATCAGGAGAAAATTATGAAAATAAACCCCAACCAAAATGGCTGCCATCACTGAGAGCAGGAGAGAGGCTTGGGTTTCCCCGGCAATGGAGAAAGCCAAGCTTTCCGCATGCTGTTGCCAGCCTAGGCCTCCACTTAATGCTACAAAAGTTTCAATTATAGAAAATACATAATCCCAACAGAAATTGGGGCAGCCAGGGAGCTGGAGAGAGAAGAGGCTAGGGTTGCTGGGGTGATGGAGGAAGCCAAACTTCTACAGCCCTACCCTAGGCCTCCACTCTAGGCTACAAAGTTTCAAACAGAAATGGCTGTCCCCACAGAGTGAGGAGAAGGCTTGGCTCTGCTCCACGCTACAAAGTTTTGATTGTAGGACATAAATTAATCCCAGATCCCAGCTCCTCCATTTGGGTCATTGGAGAGTGTGGTCGGCCTGCAAATCACTATAGGCCCCTCACCCAGGCCACCCCACATTGCACGGGAACTCCCATCCTGATCCAGGACACCCTTCAGGGCACACCCCACTCATGCACCAGGCCTCTATCCTATCTAATAAAATAGTAATACACAGATTGACCATCACTCTAACACACAAGAGGGCTGCCTTCATGTGGTCAAAGATCCTGCCCCCATGTGGACACAAGATGTCCACCACAAGATGGCCAGCAGGGGAAGGTCATTGGAAGTTTCCAGGCCTGCAAGGGAGAGTAATTGGGGGCAATCAAGCCTGCATGGGAGGGCAATTAAGGGTGACCAGGCCAGCAGAGGAGGGATATTGGGGGCAAACAGGCTCGCAGAGGAGCAGTTAGACATCAATTAGGCTGGCAAGGTAGTGGTTAGGGGGTTATCAGGCTGGCAGGCAGAAGTGGTTAGCAGCAATAGGGAGGCAAGCAGGTGAGCAGTTTAGAGCCTGCAGTCCTGGATTGTGACGATGTCCAACTGCCCATTTAGGCCCGAACTTACTGGGCAGTCAGACATCCTTCAAGGGGTCCCAGATTGGAGAGGGCCTAAATGGGAGGTGAGACATCCCTCAAGGGGTCCCAGATTGAAGAGGGTGCAGACTGGGCTGAGGGACGTCCCCCCCCCAGTGCCCCCATGCATGAATTTTGTGTACCGGGCCTCTAGTAAGTTTATAACTCTCTATCTTGTCTGTACCTTATGAATTTGAAATCATAGTGTCTGCCAGAATCAGGTTTAAAGTTAATCTATTTTCTATATAGTTTCTTTTGTAGACATTCTTTGTTTTAAATTGCCCTGTTCTGTAGCATGGAACTCCAACTTGGTGTGATTAAACTTGAAGAGGTACGTGACCCCACTGTATTTAATTTATTGTTGTCAAACATAAAACTTTATCCCAAACAGAAGCTATTTAATTAATGAATTGTTCTAGTTTTCTATCATGCATCTTAAAAAACTTGAAAAACTCAATGAAATAGAATTTGAAAACACATGCTTAAGCACATATACACATACAAGTACACATACATCTAGTTCTAGGAAAATCATTATTTAGCTAATCTAAGAAGAGAGGGTGATTAATTAGGTAGATGTAAGGTACGCAAATTGAGGAAGAAGCAGTTAGCTGGTTGCAGCTGGAGACAGAAAACAGCTAGATCACCATGAAGTTAGTCTATGAGTGAGCTTTTCATATGCAGAGAATAATCTTAATGTATATAATTAGGCTCCCTCATGCCCTTTTCACTTAACAAAGGACAGGATCCCTGGCTGGTGTAACTCAGTGGTTAGAGCGGCAGCCTGTGGACCAAAAGGTTATGGATTTGATTCCCTCTCAACTGCATATACCTCAGTTGCAGGTTCAATACCCAGTCCTGGTCAGGGAGCATGGGAGGCAACCAATTGATGTGTGTCTCTCACATGAATGTTTTTTTTTCTCTCTCTCTCTCCCCACTTCCTCCCTCCCTTCCACTCTCTTTAAACATATATATGGAAAAAATACCTTCAGGCAAGGATTAAACAAACAACAATAAAAATACCCTGGCCAAAAACCATTACAATCACATTTACCATTCTCTAAGTCTGTTCCCCACTGATCAATGGGGAAAGACATTGGACAAAGGCAGTTTAGACACATGTCTAATAAGATCTGAATAATGTGGGAAAGTGCCTACCTGTCTGCCAATCATACCTGAAAACAAATCAGTGCTCAGTAGGGGCATGGCCATGCAAGGGCAGGAAACCTGAATATTTAAAAGTACAAACAATGGAAGTTTACTTTCTCTTCCTGGATTAGGTTCCTGGCTCTTCTGTGACAGGGGGGTGAGCTATTCGATGCCCACATAGTGCAAGGCTATGTTAGACTCCACAAGTTGGACTAATAGACTGTAATTAGCCTGCATGCTGAACTACCCCAGCAACATGAGATGGAAACTTTGGACACTGGCCCTGTTTCTGGCTCTGCTGGAATCCCAGCTGTACCTTTTCCAGGACTGGATTAAGGTGCAGGGGACTTTGGAACCCTAGAAATGTAATTCCACACAAATAAATTCTTCTTCCACACTCCATCCTCCCCTGGACTTCTGGAAATGCTTGTTTTAGTGTCACCCACAGACCTTCTCCAATGCTCCCATGAGTGACAGGTAAATTGAATTATCTGGTAACATAACTACTTAAAAATACATAAAACTATAAAATATTTTAAAAATATGTTATTCATATAAAGTTCATAAAGAAAAGAGGAAGAACAAAATTGAAAATGATCTAAATTACAAAGAAAAAGAAAAAGTATAAAATAGGTTCATCTCTTCTAAAGGCAAAAATATAAATAAATTTTGATTGTAAGATGTTCAAAAATAGAAATTTCTTCTATAAAAATAAGAATGAGAGACAAAATAATTTGTAAGACTAAATAAAGAAAGATACTTGGAAGATATTAGAATAATTTACAAGTCAACATTTTGAAAATGCATAACTACAGAAAAGAAACCGGGGTGACTTCTGGAACATCAGTATAGGACAGCAAAACAATAAGAACTGGTGAAAATTATTTAAACATAAACACAGATTTAAGGGATTTTAAAATTATTCCCTGAGCATATAACAAATGAAGAACCAATTATTCAAGAAAATCTACTTAATCTTAGTAAGAACAAATGAAGTCTCTGGTACTAGAGCCATGGCATGCTCCCTACCTTCATGCTATCCCCAGCTCAGTGTGAGTGAATGTAGGCAAGATGATGGGTCTTCTGCTTCCTTCCAGCTACCAATCAAGGGTTACAGTATTTTCCCAGGAGAGGAATACAGCCAGTATTTCTTATTCCCTTCACTTCTACATTTGGTTGTATAAGCTACATTGCAGGAAGTGTGGCTGAGAGATTAAGGTTCTATTCCTTTACCCAGTTCCCACTTGTAGGCCAGAAATACAGGGACCCAATGGCACACATCTCAGGCCACTCATATGAGTAGAGGTTTCAAGCTAGAGAGGCATGCCAAGAAGACAGTCTACTGCTCCCCCAGCATCTTGCTTTTATAGAGGAGTGAGTGTACTTTAAAAGAAGCAGGTCATGCCCCATCTCAGGAGAAACATCATAGAGATTTTGCCCAAGGGAAGAGACAGGCCATAATAAAAGATTTCTAAAGCTCTCTCTAGGATAAATATTTGCAATAGAGTGTGGGGAAGCTCAAGCCTAAGGCCCTCTTGAAAACTATGAAGATTTGATGATAAGCAAGTAAAAAGAGACTGTCAGCTCCATGAGATCATCAGGCTAAATGATAGGCCACTTGTTTCTGAGAGAAAACCAGGGAAACAAATGGTCAGAAAAACCTTCTTATAATAAAAGAACACCTCTAAGACTGCTCTCAAAGAGTAAAGAAGAATATTCCAGCAAAGCATTCTCAGTTTTACTGGATCAGATTTGAAGCAGTTTATGCATAGAATATTCTTGCAAACAATAGAGAAATCAGCTGACAAGTGGTAGAGGGGAATGGGCAATACATAATAGCAACATATGCAGATAGCTTAATGCAGACACTATGGAAACTATTCTCATTCCCAGACTGACTATTCACATGTCGAAGGCTGTGCCCTCTGAGTGATATCACAGGTTTTCACTGCAGTGAAAATAGCCCATCTAAGTTACCAACAAATATATAATCAAACAGTGAGCTGCAGAATGAGATCAGTATCCAGAGTCACTCAATATATTATCTAAATGTCCTGCTTTCAAAAAAATATCACAAGACAGTGTGATTCACACACACACACACACACACACACACACACACACACACACACACACCCCAAACACTAGAAACTGCTGGTAGGAAGGCCTCAATATGAACTTGACAGAAAAAGACTTCAAATGATTCATTTTGAACACATTCAGAAAATAAAGGAAACCATACTTTAAAAAGTAAAACAAAATAATTGTAATCAATAGAAAGGGAGAAATTATAAAGCAAACTAAATGGATCTTTTGGAGTAGAAAAGTACAACAATTGAAATAAAAAATTTAGTAGAGTACTCGAAAGAAGTTATGAACCAAAAGAAATCAAATTAGTACTAATAGATCATGTAGTCTGAAGAAAAGAGGGGAAATAGAAAAATTAACAAGGGAGTTATATAACTGAAATTATTAAAACCTTTAGCTAAATTGATAGTATATTAGTTATCTCTCAACAAAATGTAGTATAAAGGATAAATAATGGCAAATCTGTTTGGCTTCAATTTAGGAGGTATAAAATAATGAACACTTTAAAGAGTTATTGAATGGATAGAAACATAAGGTTGGTCACTTTTTTGGAAGATACAGACTACATGTAAGACTGCTTTCAAGAAACACAGTATTTAGTATTCTGTAAATAAAATTATAGACACGGAATATACTCAGAACTTTATTATTGAACATTTATACTACTGGAGAATAATTTCAGTAAAACATTCTACCTAGAATTCTCCATTGCAAATGAAAATGAAAGAAAAGTTACAAATGCACTTAGATAATGCTTCACTAAGATGTCAATATTGTGAAAAACTATTTTAATCTATTGACTTTTATTGATCAAAAATTAAAGATCATTTTTAGAAAGATGTAATTCATAAACTTTGTAAAATATCCTCCTAGGTCCAAAGAGGATCCTTAGCCAAAGTTGACTGAAACAAGATTCTTTCTCTCCAGATATCACAAAAAAAATATGAAGAATTGAATTTCTATGAAGAAATTAAAGCTTAAGAATGGGAGGTGTTTTTTTTAGTGCATGGCAGAGCCATAAATGATCTTTAGGAAATAAGCTTAGGAGCTATTTTAGCAGTTGAGCCCCTCCATTAGTAGATGAGAGCTAAAAAGCAAGCATGTTTTAATATTTATTTTATTACAAACTCAAGATTGCTTATAAACTGATAAATCCTGAATTATCGATGTGTGTACTTGCTTTAACCCTTAAGTTAAAACATTAATTTAAAACATAAATTTAAACAAAATTAAAAAAACAACACTTCTTTTGTTGATAAAATGCTCATTCTTGATAATAAGTGAGGTCCAGTAAAAATAATTATACTTATTTAACTGATTGTGTAAATGCTATTGATTCCATTTTTATTTCCATAATGTGTAAGAACCCACATAGCACTGAAATTTTGTGGCTAAATAAAAAAAATTCTAACTTAAAAAGTAGCAAAATTGTTTTCTAAAATATTGTCAAATTGAGTATACATATTTCACTCTGATTCGTATTCACCTTTTAATATCACCTAAAACAAGCAAGCAGACAAAACTGAGACATACTACCATTGAAATAAAAGTATTATAGATCTACATTTCAAAAGCAAAGATAAAAAGACTTCTGCTTCCAGCCTAGATGGAGTAATGAAGACAGAGTTACCTCTCACCTAAAAACAACAGTTTTCCAGATATTTAAAACTATAACAATGGAAAGTGATCCCTGAAGATGAAAAACAAATTAGGTGAACCCTAAAATTTGTCCCTGCTTATGCCTGGAGAGGTTTTCAAGGCTGTGGACCATGGATGGAATCCATGTAGCAGCTGGTGGCCTGCCTGAGTGAAGGAGGTGGAGCTAGGGGTCTGAGAAGGCCACAGTAGCTGCAGTTTGCAAGGGCTGGGTATCAAAAAGAGAGGACTGCACAAAGAGAGAGCTCCGGTATCTTCAGTGTCCCCATAGGTATTCAGCAAAATAAACACAGACTAGTGCATCTGTGAGAGGAAACTGAGGCTGGGACAAGACCATCTAAAAGGATTAGAGTAGCTCTAGAAATAAATACACATACACATACATAGATACACACTATGGATTTAAAGAAGGAAAATGCTACTATAATGAGATCAATCAATCTTTCAAAACTAACTTAAAATGCAGCTGAAAGAAATAAAAGGCAAGAATATAAAAAAAATATGAAATATGTCAAAATACATTTTTTAAAGAACAGGAAGAGAGAGATAGAAACATCATTGATGACAGAGAATCACCATTAGGCTGCTTCCTGCAAACCCCACACTGGGAATTGAGCTTTGGATTTTCCCCCAAATATTCAATCCATCTTTGCCAGACATAAGACCTTGGCAAACAACCCTGCCTTTTTAGATTTCAGTGTCCTTTTATTTCTGCATAAAAAACTATCACAGTCTCAGTGGCTTAAATCAACATTCATTTATTCTCTCAATTTCCATGGATAAGGAGTACATCCTGTTCTCAGTGTCACCAGGCTGTTCTCAGTATTAGCTGGGGCTATGGTTCTCATCTGGGCTTTAGGGATACCTTCAAGATCTCCAGTTGTTGGCCAATTCATTTTCTTAAGGCTACATATCTGAGAGCCATTTCCTGTCACCAGCTGTCACTCAGAAACTACTTTCACTTCTTAGAGGTAACCCTCTTATTTGCCACATGGCCGACATAGACAGTTCACAAGAGAGAT
Organism: Antrozous pallidus; assembly: GCA_027563665.1. Taxonomy (NCBI): domain Eukaryota; kingdom Metazoa; phylum Chordata; class Mammalia; order Chiroptera; family Vespertilionidae; genus Antrozous; species Antrozous pallidus. Next base: position 94,357,992 of record CM050514.1, read on the forward strand.
GTGTGCCTTCTTCCAGCCAAGAGGAAAATGTCTCTCTGGATCTTCATTATTTTACATAGAACTCATTATGTCAGGCCTGCCTTGATAATATGTATGTGATGAATTCAAACGGGACCCATGATTATATCTGCAAAACCCTTCCTGCCACAACAGGTGACATCTTCAAGACAGTGATATAACATCACATTTCCAAGTCCCTTCTACATTCAAGGGAAAGGGATTACTCAAAGGTATGGACTAGAGAGGATTATTATAGAATGCAGCCTCACACATTAATGTAAAAGCCAGTTTGCTGGAAAAGAAATCTTAAGATTTTATAATAGTAAATGCTGAAACTACATATTATGAAACCTACACATGGGACAGAAAGTTAATTTAATTCTCAGAGAGCTGATAGATTTACGAAGGCAATGCACATCTTTGTTTCACACTAAATAACAAATAATCAGACTTCCTTGCTATATAGGAAATTAAAAAGTTCAGTGAAACCATTTGTGGTGTTGGATACAGAGCTGCCCCGAGGCACCAAAGAGATTTTTGAGTCAGATATACGGGAATGAGGGTTGTCTCATTCTACTGTTCAAAGCTAACCTGGAAAAAAAGTTTTACCATTGCCTTACCTAGAATCAAAGGTCTTACATGATTTATTTGGCTTCTGCTTTCTTGTTTATCTTTCATGTTTGTATCACACAGAGTTTCATACTTATTTCAAAAAAGCACATGCTTTTTACTCAGCATAGATACATGAACTTCCTTTCTTTACAATATTCTACAACATATTTTTATCCAAACCAATAAAGTTTATTTAATTCATTGTATAAAATCTGTTATTTCTTTAACGAATATTTATCGAGTGCCTATATTCATCAATGAACTTACACCTTTACTATTCCCACAAAGTAGGAATAATCTCCGATTTTTTAAATAGAAAATCATTAGTCAGGTCATATATATCCCACCATGATGATTAGAGCTATAGTTTTAAGTTCATATCTCAATTGTGAGTACCTTGATGCAAATATTCTGTTTTTATTTGTTTATATTTTTAGGAATAATTCAGAGATTGTTGCAACCCACTAAACATGGTTTATTAAAAATACTAATCACAACAACATCTAAAATTTATTCAGTGATCCATTGTACTGTGAAAAGATGTTCTATATGTTGGATAATATAAAATTCTTGCAATAGCACATTGAGGCAAGTATTATAACCTTCACTTAGTAAATGAGTAGAACTAAAGTGTAGAGACAGAAACAAGACTTTCTTATAACTTACTGTTATTCTTGAACTTTATTTTCTCTATACCAACGTACTTTCCAAATGGGATCATCAGTATAGCTTATGGATTTAACACAGTGCTAAAAATGCATGTTCTCAGGCTCTGCTGCAGATTCATTCAGTCAGAAATTCTGGGGTCAAAGCCTTGTAATCTGAGTATTAACAGGCCCAGAAGGTGGTTCTGGTGCCTGCCAAAGTTGGAGAACCACTGCTATATAATATAACATAAGATTATCTCAGCAACACTATGTGATCAACTAGACTTTAAACAATATTCTCTCAGATATTGGAAATAAAATTCATTATATTAGGTAAAGATATATGAAAAAAAAAGATTTCTACAGAAAAAAGGAGCTTTCCTGATATCAGAAGTCATTTTGAAGATCAACACATTCATCATATGGAGTCTGAAACTTCATGTCAATATGCTGACCTGGCCAAAGCTTTGTTATAATAAATGCAGAATAACCTTTACTTTTGACTGTAATAACAAATCTATGATTTATATCATTTCAAACATTTCTCTTTATAGGAAATAATTCCAATAACTAATTTATCATGCCAAATACATCCTAAGCATCTTCAGGTCAGATTTTTGCTTTCTTCATTTGAGTCTCTGCTCACATATCAAAGAATGCTGTATAATTAGAGGCATTTTAACAATTTCTTAGTAAATTGAATTAAATTGGCTTCAATTGGCTTATCTTTTTTCCATTTACTTTACATTAGGAATAGTCTTTTTTAAAAGTTTAAAACAATACTGTAACAAACATAGTTAAAAGCTTATAAAAAGTCACTATTAATCTCTGAAAAGGCAAAGTTGTTCAAGGTAAGAATGGAGTATGGTTTTCAGAGAGAAGTGTTTGCTGAGGGATTTTATTAAATATATTTTTATTGATTTCAGAGAGGAAGGGAAAGGAAGAAGGAGTTAGAAACATCAATGATGAGAATCATTGATTGGCTGCCTCCTACACTCCCAATTACTGGGGATAGACCCTGAAACCTGGGCATATACCCTTGATCAGAATTGAAATTGGGACCCTTTAGTCCTCAGGCCAATGCTCTATCCCCTGAGCCAAACTGGGTAGGGCTGCTGAGGAATTTCAGAGGGAACTTTTACTTAGCATATCCAGAGGACAGCAACAGTAATGATTGTGCACTCTGTGTAGAGTACTGCAGTCAGCATATCTACATATATATTTAGAAAAATAAACATTTATACCACTCAAGAAGTTCACCACCTGGCTGTGAACACAAACTATATAAACACGCAAAAGAGTTATAAACAAATAAAAAGCTATATAAGTTAATGCATGATTAGGGATAATAAATGTTCTATCAATGACTATGCATTAGAGAGCATTGAAAATAAGATGCTTTACTACTTCTGGATGGCACATGGAGCTATTCACTGATTTTATATATAGTTTTGCTTGATTTTTGTTCTAATCTTGATTCAGATTATTTTAAAGTATGGTGTTCATAAAAATCAAAGTTTTCATGTTTCCTAATATAAACAAGTAACCTCTCTACCTAACATATGATCAAATATGTTTGGTGTTCAGAGAAGAAGCCATTTTTTTTCCAAAAATTAAGATATCTATAATAATAAAAGCATAATATGCAAATTGACTGAACAACCAAACAGTAGAATGACCATCTGGATGACCATGCTATGCCATGCACTGGTGCCAGGCCAGCCAAGGTGGGTGCAATGCAGTTGATCAGAGGGATCTATCATCTCCCTATTAGTGCCCCACAGAGAGAGGCCAAGGCCACCCTCTGCAGGGCAATTGATGGAGGAGCTCTGTGATGGATCACCCTGCACAGGAAGGCCCAGTCCACCTTTTGCATAGCAATTGATCGTGGATCCCAGGCTACCAGACTGGCAGACCAGAGGGAGACCAATGCCACCTGGCTGGCACCACTGTGGCAGGTGTGAGGGGCCAACCAGTGATCATGCTGCAGAGGGAGACCCAGGCCAGCCAAACAATCGCACCCCATGCCTGTAGCCTGCAGAGGGAGGGGACTGTTGGCAGGAGTGGGGTAGGGGGTAGTGCCATGCAGATGGCAAGCAGTGTCAATAGCAGGGTTGAGGCCAGCTGCCAGAAAATAGGGAAAAAAAGTCCCAATAGGGCTGCTGAGGGATTTCAGACCTAGGGACCCTAACTGAGGGATCCCATATTGCGCGAGGGTACAGGCCAGCCTAAAAGACACCTGCTCTACCCTTGCATGAATTTTGTGAACCGTGCCTCTAGTTTTATATAAATGACTACATTATTGGTTCCTTATAAGGCTACAATGTTAAAAGCAATCAATCAATATTAATGAGGAACTTAAAATGTCCAACGCTGGTCTCCCTGAGGATATAAGATAAATCCTCGAAATACAAATAAAATACTAAGCAATTTAGAGGACCTGAATAACCAACTAATTATATAGAATTAAGGAAGGGGTACACATAGTTAATAAAAAAATTCAACTCAAGAAGAGGACTTAAGAGAAACATTTTAGAATAAGCCAAATTGTGATTTATAAGAAATATCTATATATCTATATCCATATCTATAGCTATATCTATCTATATCTATCTAGTCATTCAGATGACTGAAATACATTTCTCAGATATACTTTGTCTTCATTCATTACTGGCTCACAGTTCCCAAACTGCATGGAAGTTTCTAACTAATGAGGGTAACAATGGTGCCTTTTGTTCTGTTTTTGAATTGACTTGGACCAACTCAAAGATGAGCGCTGGTTGCCAGTAAAAGCCAACCACATGGTGAGAGAATTATAAAATTCAATCCCATCTCCTAATTTCCAAAATAAGGGAGAGAGGCTTAAATTTGAGAGTCACCAATGTTATTGGCTTAGTCAATCATAACTATGAAATAAAACCTAAAACACATGAGCATTTTCACGCGCGCGCACACACACACACACAACAACAACAACAACAACAACAACAACAACAACAACAAAAACAACAGCCTGTAGACCTTTTTTCAGAGAGATTCCACATTGGGGAACCAGAATTATATGTTGGTGTGGAGAAGCCTTCATGCACGCATGTTGGAATAGGGTACAATAATTCTTTTCAAAAACACTATATGGATATATGTGAAGTGCAAGAATTCATCACCTAGAGCAATTTGACAGGCCAAATACTTCAGATTTTAAATTTATTCTGGAACTTAGGGCATTCCATCAGATGTGTTTAAGCAGAAAAGGTAGCCTAAATATAAGTTTTGAAACAATAAATTACATAGAATAAATATGTAACTAAACTTATGGAGCTTGATCTTAGAGATTATGTAATAAATCTGACCCCAAAAGCAAGGGAAGTAAAGGCAACAGTAAATTAATGGTACTATATCAAACTTAAAAACTTCTACACAGCAGAATAAACCACCAACATAACAACAAGGCAACCAACTCAGTGGGAAAAAATGTTTGCAAACAAAGCTCTGAGAATACCCAAAATATATAAAGAACTCATACCACACCAAATAAATGCCACACCAAATAAACAAACAATCAGATTTAAAAATGGTCAGAGGACCTAAACAAGTACGTCTCCCAAGAAGATATACAAATGGCCTACAGCTATATGAAAACATGCTAAATTTCACTACTTATTAGGAGAATGCAAATCAATACTATAATGAAATACCACCTCATACCTGTTAGAATGTCTAGTAGCAACAAGACAATAATTAACAGAGGTTGTTATTACTTAAAGAGGTTGCAGGGAAAAATAAACCATCTTTCATTGCTGGTGGGAATGTAAAGGGGTACAGCCACTATGAAAAGAGTATGGAAAAAATTAATAATAGAGCTTCTGTATAACCCAGCAACCCCTTCTTTGGGTATATACCCCCAAAATTTAACAAAAAATTATTTTCAAAGATATATACACCTTATGTTAATTGAAAAATTAATTTATGTTAGCCAAGATATGGGAACAACCAAAGTGTCCTTCAATAGATGACTGAATAAAGAAGATGTATATATGTATATGCAATGGAATACTACTTAGCCGTAAGAAAAGATGAAATACTGCTATTTGTGACAACATGGATGGAACTGGATAATACCATGCTAAGTGAAGTCAGTCAGTCAGCAAAATCTAAGAACATATGATCTCCCTCATATACAGAATATAAAACTCGTAGACACAGATGACAGTATTGTGGTTATCACATGAAAAGGGTTGGGAGATTAGTAAAGGGTAAAGAATGCCAAAAGATGATTTGACTTTGAGTGGTGAGCAATATACAGATCATGTATCATAGAAATGTACAGCTGAAATCTATATAATCTTAGTAATCATTGTCACCCCCTATAAATTTAATTTAAAAAAAGAAAAAGTGACCAAATTCGATCCTTGTCATAGTAAGATAACTCTGGAAGCAGTGTAGAGGGTCTATTTAGGAAAAATCTTACCAAGTTCAGACATGCCTAAACAAACATATCCTGTTTGAATGGATGCTACTGAACACCAGAAGAATATAGGATAAGGTTACATAGTGAGTGACCTGAAAGTTTAACTTAGCACATCAAGATATTTAAATGGTAACTTGAGGGCTTATAGTTCTCTAAATTTTATCCAATAAAATGTATTTATTAGAAGATCTGAAATAAAGGTGAGGTTTAGAAACAAATTACACATAAATCCTATTTGGGAAATGAAATATACAGAGAGAGTAATTAAAACACACAAAATTGAATAATTATAGGACTATAAACCTATAATTTCTCAGTAGTGTAGGCAATCTTATCTGTTGTGTTGCATACCCATTGATAAGAATTTTTAAATCGAAGATAAAATATTAGACTTATAAATTAAAGTAATACCAATGGTTTGAATAATCTTTTTTTCTTAGGTTATGTTGAGAATAACAAGGTGTTTACTACACACATAGAAAACATTTTTTAACAACCATCATAAATAATTCTCATACTTGCATTTTAATGCAAATGTGACATCAAGTCCAAGATACCTGTATGTGGGGTAAAAAATAACACTACTTAACCTGACTTGTCATCTCCCCTATAAATGTATATCCTCCTTAAAAGAATGTATGTATGTGTGAGTGTATTTAAATTTAGGTGTATGAAGTAAGACTAAAACTATGCTTAAATTATAGGCATGCATCATTTTATTGTGTTTTGTTTTGTTCAAAGCTTTACAGATACTGTGTTTTTACAAATTGAAGGTTTGGGGCAACCCTTTTGAGCTAGTCTATTGTAGTCATTTTTCAACAGCATTTGCTCACTTTATGTCTATGTGTCATATTTTGGTAATTCTTACAATAGCTCAAACTTTTTCATTATTATTTGTTATGGTGATTTTTGATCACTGGTCTTAAATGTCACTATTATAATTTTTTGTGGCACGACATAAAGTGGTAAACAAAATAAGTAAATATTGTGTTTGTGTTCTGAGTGCTCTGCTGACCAGCATTCCCCTTTCTCTCTTTCCTCCTCTCCTTTGGCCTCTGTATTCCATGAGACACAACAATAATGAAATGAGGACAATTAATAACCATGCAATGGCCTCTAAGTGCACAAGTAAGAGGACAAGTTGTGCATCTCTCATTTATCACAAGCTAGTAATGATTAAGCTCAGTAAGAAAGGCATGTCAAAAGCTGAGAAAGGGCAAAAACTAGGGCTGCTGCACTGAATGGTTAGCTAAGTTATTAATGTAAAGGAAAAGTTATTGAGTAAACTAAAAATGCTATTCCAGAGAACACATGAATGATAAAGAAGGAAAATAGCTTTATTGCTGATATGGAGAGAAGTTTAGTGATCTGGATAAAGCCACAACGTTTTTTAAGCTACAAGTCCAATCCAGAGCAAGGCCCTAATTCTTTTTAATTCTATGAAGATTGGGACAAGTGATATAGTTGCAGAATAAAAGCTTTAAACAAGCAGAAGTTGGTTCATGAGGTTTAAGAAAATAACCCACACCCATTACACAAAAGTGCAAAGTGAAGTAGCAAGTATTGGTGTAGAAGCTGCAACAAGTTATCTAAAAAATTTAGCTAAGATAATCAATGAAGGTGCCTACACCAAATGACATATTTTTCAATGTAGACAAAATAGCCTTATGTTGTAAGAAAATATCATCTAGGACTTTCATAGCTAGAAAGGGGCTTCAAAGCTTCAAAGGACGGGCTGACTCTGTTGTTAGGGGCTAATGTAGATATTGACTATAAGTTGAAGCCCTTTTATCATTTTGAAAATCATAAGGCCCTTAAAAGTCATGCTAATCTACTCTGCCTATGCTCTATAAATCTAACAACAAAGCCTGGATGACAGCACATTGGTCTATAACATGGTTTACTGAATATATTAAATCTACTGTTCATACCTACCATGCAGAATTTATTTTTCTTCCACAATATTGTTTTTCAATGAAATGCAACTGGTCACTCAATACATTTGATGGAGATGTATGATATTCATTCTGTTTTCACATCTGTTAACACAACATTTGTTTTGCAGTCCATGGACTAAGGAGTAATTTTGACTTTAAAATATTCTAATTAAAAAGAATACATTTCTTAAAATTATAGCTACCACAGAATGATTTCTATGTCTTATAAAAGTCAATAGAAAAACTTTTAGAAAAGATTCACCATTCTAGATGCTATTAAGAACATCTGTAATTCATGGGAAGAGATCTAAATATCAGCATTAACACAAATTTGGAAGAAGTTGATTACAATCCTCATGAATGACTTTGAGGGGCTCACAACTTCAGTGGAGTAAGTAGCTACAGATGTGGTAGAAAAGGCAAGAAAAGTAGAATAGAAGTAAAACCTGAAGATATGACTGAATCAATGCAATTTCATGAAAAAAGAACTTTAATAAATGAGGAGTTGTGTCTTATGGATGAGCAAAGAAAGTGGTTTCTTGTGATGGAATCTACTCCTAGAGAGATGCTGTAAAGATTGTTGAAATATAAACAAAAGATTTAGAAAGTACATAAACTTACTTGATAAAGCAACAGCAGATTTTGAGAGGACTAATTTCAATTCTGAAAGAAGTCCCACTATGTATAATACTATTAAAAAGCATCACATGCTAAGAGAAATTGTTTGTGAAAGAAAAGGTCAACCAGCGCATAAAAAATCTCTATTGTCTTGTTTTAAGAAATTACCACAACCTCCAGCCTCAACACCCACCATCCTGATAAGCAATCAACAATGAGGCAAGACTCTCTTCCAGCAAAAAAGATTAGAACTCACTGAAGGCTCAGAAGATGGTTGGAATTTATATATGTGTATATATATATATATATATATATATATATATTGCTATTTCACACTTAATAGACTACAATATAATGTAAACATAACATTTATATGCACTGGATATGAAAAAAAATTGTGTGGCTTAGTTTATTGAGATATGCAGTGGTCTGAAAATGAACTCGCAATATCTCCAAAGTATGACTGTACTGTGTATTTTTACTGAAATTAGTCAATTATATTTTCTCTTTTGAGAATCACTAGGAATCAGACTTATTGATACTTAGTTTTATGATCAAAACTTTGTAATTTCAGAAGTCAACAAATTTAAGAAATAAGTCATGAAGTTTCTCTGTTTATAATTTAAATGTTATAGATGAGTTCTAAACTATCTAACTTATCCTTAGTATTTACTGCTGTCAACAAAAATCTATGTGCTTTTTAATATATTAATTCCTGCATTTTATATCTTAATTCCTCCAACTTTCTCATGAATTGTATATTATTACAGACCTGTTTAAATGAGAAGAACTGAGGCACATTATATATATTGTAAAATGACCTTATTTAAGAAATGGGTAAATTTGGTTAAATTATACTTAGAAAATGAATGTGGTATCAAAAAATGTAAAGTGCATTTACATTTTCATACTATTTTCAGCACATTAATTTTGGATTGGGACCTTTCCCATTCTTTACCTTTAATCTCTTTGTCATTTTTGAACCATCTTATGTCAGCTGCAGGTTTACTACCAGATGTTTTACAAGTCAGCTGCATCAAGTCTCCCTCCATAACTGGAGATGAAAATCCACTAATTTGAGGCTTTTCAGGAACACCTGAAGTATAAAAAAATGAAACATCAGTGACCAGGGTTGGTTCATTATTGTAACTATTATTTTCACAAACAAAAGTAAATTGGCAATAAATTCATCAAAAATAATAAACAGCTATATAATAACATTAACTGCTTATGATATAAAGATAGAGATAAATATATATGCACATATATAGACATACATATGTGTGTGTGTGTGTATACCTGAAAACATTTATTCAGTTCAAAGTAGTTGTTTAAATTAAAGTTTTCATGTAAAAATAAACTTTGTAACTCTTAAAGACAACCATTCAATATATCTTAAAATTTACCAGTAAAGCGATTTAAATATGAACATTGCTTTCACTGGGGAAAAATAATTTACAAAGCACATTTATTTATTCTTTACCAAATTATAATTTAATTAAATAGCACTTTTCAACCCTGATTTCATAATTCTGAAAGTTTAAAAATGATATTATCCTCTATGTATTTTATTCAAGAAAAGGCATTTTGTCCAAGAAAAATGCAGCAAAAAGATTCATATGTAATTGCAACCATACTTACTTTTCTGATTCTTCTAAAGTAGAAAGTGTCTCTTGATATCATTTGCATTAGAAATTCAACTGTAGTTTTGTGGAGCATGATATTTGTTAATTTTAAAGCTACCCATTATTGCCATTTCTAGCCCAAATCATCTTATATAATTAGGAGCTAATATGCTAATTAGACTGGACCATGGAACAACCTTCCAGAACAACCTTCCAGAACAACCAGTGGGCAGGAGGTGAGACCACAGGGCAGCCTGGGTTGCAAAGGCCCACTCCTGCATGAATTTCAGGCATCAGGCCTCTAGTCAAATCAGTAAGCAGACAGCTAATATTCAGAGACAGCACATGGGTGGTTCAAATAATAGAACATTCCACATTGCTTGGGCATTAATATTCTGTTATCATGGTAGAGGTTTACTAAAATTTCTTCTAAAATTATTCAATATTTAAGGCAGACTGAAAGTTCTTTATTGTCTTATTTAATTTAGTTATAAAATAATAAAATGTAATCTCTTTGGAAAGTACCAATAAGAGAAACACACATTTAAACAATAACAACAAAGACAAATGACAAGTCATCATACTCCAATTAGCTGACTAGTTGTTGTTTTTTCTACCTTATTGGTTGTAAAAAAAATCTATATCATTCCACCATTTAATCAACTGAAATCAGCCAGTTGCTTATTCATGGTGTCCCAAGGTGGCTCTCTATAGGACAATACATTAAACTTAGCAGTTGTTATCCTGAAATACTCCATTTTAGTGGTTATGTTGTATCCTTAGTGGCAAACTTGTAAATATTTTTGATACAAGAGTCTCAGTGGGACTTAGAAAGAAGCAAGTTTCTATCGTATGTACAAAACCAATTCACAAGCTGAATTGACTTTTAATATTCCCATCCAACAGAACAGCACGTGTTACTTCTTTTAAATGCAATGTTAGACCTTATGTATGGAAAAAGGAAGGCAAGGTAGGGACAAAAATATCCATCTTGAAATCCCTCTAACTTGTTCAGAACACAGGTGTGTTTCAATAAACTGCAGCAATTTCAGCTCATTGGGCCACTGACGTTTGTGGAATCACAGAGAGCTCTGAGATGCAACTATATTTCCTCCTAATCTCTATGAATGCATTCCTTTTTTATGTCCCTCTAACCTTTGGATAAAATGGCTCAATACTGAGAGAACAGAAGCACAAAGAAGTTACAAGCTGCATGCACAAGTGACATCATGCACTTCATTTAGGAGTCTAGAAAACTATAGATTTAAAAGGTGAGAAGGTACATGGAAATGTCAGTTATTTAAATGCACTGAGCTGAAACCGGTTTGGCTCAGTGGTAGAGCGTCGGCCTTTAGACTGAAGGTCCCGGGTTCGATTCCGGTCAAGGGCATGTACCTTGGCTGCTGGCACATCCCCAGTAGGGGGTGTGCAAGAGGCAGCTGATCGATGTTTCTCTCTCATCGATGTTTCTGACTTTCTATCCCTCTCCCTTCCTCTCTGTAAAAAATCAATAAAATATGTTTAAAAAAATAAATGCACTGAAATACATAGGGGGTTAAATCTAAAAGCTATAACATATTAGAGAAGGCCATATCAAATGACTGATACAATAAAATAAAGGAGCACCCTGAAAACATATTAAACTCATTATGGTCATTATTCTATCACTTATGAAAGGATCACCACATATACAATATATAGATGAGTTCCTACAAAAGAATTTAAATGAAAATCAAGAAATCTGGTGTCTACTGATGACTAAAAAATTAAATGAGTATGTGCTTTTAGAAGTTATAAAAATATTTATACCTCCCTTTGTCTAAAAATGGGAAGTGTGATTAAGTGATTTTTAAATGCCTTTTGTTAAAATGTAGCAGAAAGGAAATGAAATTACATCTATTATTACGATCTTTATCATATACACCTGGTATGTGTTGTAGTACTGAGCTGTGTGGCCCAGTTGGTTGAATATTGTCTAATGCACAAAAAAATTGCTGGTTTGATCCCCAGTTAGGGCACATGTCCA